>OY728131.1:704727562-714727562 GCA_963277665.1 Viscum album | reverse complement strand
GTCATATTAATACTTTATTCAAAAATATGGATAAATATGAAAATGTCATATTCTTTATTTACCTGGGGTGTTACATATAAGGTGTGAGCCAACATACCTAGTAGGACAAAACAAAAATAGATTCACTGTAATGACATTATGATAAACATTAACATGTTATTTTTTAAGAAAAAGGAAGATACAATTTAAATAAAACATTCTTTGAAATAACAGTGAAAGTAAACGTTACAAGATAATGGTACTAATAGTATGAGCAATATATAAAATCTCTAAGGTATTAGGGTTACTAGGGATTAGGATCCTCGTACTCTTGGTGATCACATCTCTTAGACATGAAGGTCCTATTTGAGCCTCCAATCCCTAGCACGTGAATGTTTAGTTAGTGTTGTTATGTATATCCATATTAAGGAGACCAATCATCGGCCTGACTAATTCACCTAATATACTAGACCTAGTCTACCCACCTAGATAACTAAGATTCCATTGTGATAAATTCCACCCCTATATAAAATTATATCTATTTTATACAATCACACTTCCAATAAAAGAAACACACATGAAAAACAACCATTTACAATAGTCAAATCATTATCAAACCCTTACGCACAACAAAAAAATTGTAAAAAATGTTTCCCACAACCCAAAAAATTTATAAAACCATATTAGAACCAAATAAATCATATTAAACACCTAAAACAATGTCAAATAATGGAACAACCTACCTATTTCTTGATATCTTCACAAAAACAGAATGAAACCACCAACTGAACTAAGGAAAGGCCCTAAGGATGCAATTAAACACCATATCCATAAATATTTAACCCAAATAAATGACATTAAACCCAACCTAGGTCAAAAACCTTTCTATAGAAAAATAACCCAAGGGAGAAAAAAGTAGTGACTAAGAAAGGAGAATAAAAGATAATATGAGATTCTTACTTAGATATTACTTGTAGATAAAAGGCCAAATCACCCTAAAAATGGAGCCCAAGGGAAGAGAGAAAGGGAGGGGGTTTCACCTTGGGATAGAGGGTCAAATAAGAAGACTAACCGAATATAGGACCACTACAAAAAAATTAAAATGAATAGATAACCAATATTCCCAAGAACCCTTAATGTATATCCTCCAAGAACATCATACATCTCCGAATGACATGTCTAAATCACTAAGAAGAGAGAAAATCCCAATAATGTCTAGTGACCTTGCATAGGTCACCAAACCATTTAAATTTTCACTAAAATGGTGGGACATAAGATGGAAATATACTAAGAACACATCCCTTCACCCAAATAAGAGACTACAACCACTAACCATGAAGAACCACTAAGATCATAATTCGAAACCTAAGGAAAGGTACAACCAAAACATACCAATGAATCTAAATGAAATAACACAGTCAATATCCATCAATGATTCAACAAACAACAAGAACAATATTAAAAAAATATTTGGAAAAAATGCCTTAAAGGGAGGTCCGGAAAACCGAAGAGGGTGTTGCAGGCGGTGGAGCTCCGGCAAACCGAAGAGGGCGTTGCGGGTGTCGGAGGTCCAGCAACGAGAAGCGAGGGTGGAGGAGGATCGAAAATGAGAAGCGAGGGCGGCAGAGGTCTGACAACGAGAAGTGAGGGCAGCGGAGGTCCTGCAACGTGAACTTAGCAGGCGATAGAGGGGATTCGCAGGGTTCTAGTACTGCGAAAGCTTTAGGTCGCGATGAAATGAGGGCACTGTGCGACCGACTTTATAAAAAAATGGACTAAGGTTTTATCAGTGCTTTTTTAGCGCTGATAATTGTACTCTTTATCAGTGCTAAAAAAATGCTGATAAATCATTCATGTATCAGCGCTAAAATTTTAGCACTGATACAGAGATTCTTTATCAGCACTTTTCTAGTGCTGATAAAGGTTCGTTTTATGAGCGCTTCTTTAGTGCTGATAAAGGTTACCTTGTATCAGCGCTAAAATTTTAGCATTGATATAGGGATTATTTATCAGTGATTTTCTAGAACTGATAAAGAGGCCCTCTATCAGTGCTAGAAAACCACTGATAAAGAATACCTATATCAGCGCTAAAATTTTAGCGCTGATACAGGGTAAACTTTATCATGGATTTTTCTCAGCACTGATATAAGGGGTTCTTCCCTTTCCCGTTTTTGTAGTAGTGTAGGTGAATAGTTTGACTGACCATGAATAAGAAATGTGAAATTCCTCTATCAAAACCTATGTATAACTCTCATTGGTGTGTGTCTTGGATCACATGATTGTAGAAAAACCATGAAGCTACACCTATTCACTGGGTACCTTGCAAATTTGAGTCTCATGGTTACCAAAAACTGTGCAATAACAATGCGTCTCAGTTTTTCTCACCATTTTATATAACTATGGGCTCGAAACCATCTATAGATTCTCTTATGACATTCTTGAGGATCTGTAGAACACTTAGTAAGAGAAAAATATTATTCAAACTAAAAAAACAACAATCTATACCATCATAAAAATTTGGGAGGTAATAACCTCCCATATTTATTGAAACTCTTCCTAGATTTCGACTTCCTATGATAATCAGGGATCATTGAAGAAAATATCTAGCTACTGGTCACATGCATCCGATTTTTGAACATATGCCTCTTAATGTACTTTTCATTGCTTCTAAAGAACCCATACAAGTGGAACTAACCTTCCTTGGAGTGTCTCTATGATTTGTTCCATAATGCGCACTGGGAACTCCTCAAAGGAATCATCCATCTCTTACTCAACCTCCCCAGGTTATAAAATTTGTGTATGGCCTGGATAATATCAATAGAGCTGAGAAACATAAAGTACTTCATGCATTTACTAATGTGTCTGAGGAAGTTCTATCTAGTAAGACACTAGTATGATTCATTTAGAAAACTCAAAGGGTCCAATGAACTTATGTGATTCTTACCCTAATTCCGAATCTGTAGATGGCCTAACCTAGGTGAATCTCCAAATAAAACCTGATCCTTGATGTTAAAAACAATATTTCATTAGAATTTATTTTCATATGACTGCTATCTAAACTGAGCCGTTGACAAGCGCTTCCTAATATTCTAGACCTACTCCGAAGCCACCTGAACTATACATGATCTAAGAAAAGATACCTTACATGCCTTTAATTAGCATATAGGTTATTAGCGTGGCCTACAATATTGGTCCTTATAAGGAAACATTGATTTGGAAACCTAAAACCTATTATTATAAGTGATTTTGACTATAGGTATTTTTCCCCATAGGCCCCCAAAGTTAAGAAAACATGAAAAAATAATGTCCAATAACCCATGAATTGTGTGATCAGTTTTTCTGTCGATATAAGGTTGATAATACATGCATATAATCACATCATTATCTAAGGCCTTCTACAACAATTTCAAGAACCAATATGTGAACTGAGTGTTCTGATCAGATGTTATAGAATTTGGATATCTGAGATGGTGTATGACCTCCCAAACATATACCCTCTCAGGCTCATCACCTAATAATGTAACTAGAATAGGTAAGAAGTGTGAAACCTTTGTCAACTGATTGATTAAAAAATTAATTTTTTCATTTCCATGAGGAGATCTGGTAAAACATGTCATGATGTTCATAGAGACATTGTCCCATTTCCACCTAGGAATGTACAATAGATGTAAAACCCATGTCATTCGCTGAGGCTCCACATTCACCTACTTACATCTGGAACACAGAGGGACAAATTATGCTATCTCCCCTTTTGTACTATGACACCAATACTATAAATATATGCTTCAATACATCTCAGTGACAACAGGATGTACTTCCCAAACCAAGGTGTGACATTATTGCATTGTACCCTCTCAAATTTCTACTAGCACAAAAACATACTAATGTATGTGTAAGGTATCATCCTCATCCAAAGTCTAAACAGAAAATGAATCGTCATCTAAGATAATTTCCCTCAGAAAAAAGGCATCAATATCTAGTAGATTCCCCATTCTCACATGTTTTGTATGGGTAAAGGACACTGATAAAATTAAGAGAACTATTTGACCACGATTCTCTTAAACCTCAAAATGAATGTATGAAAATAAGGCCATGTGTTACCATTCACAATAGGCCTCCCGAACATGCTATGTCTGAGTCTTTTGGCTTAGATCATCAACTACATCATTTACATTTTGAGGTGTATAGGAAAGATCAAAATTGATGGAGTGTACATACACAACCCATCTAGGCATCCTAATAATCAAATCATGTTTTGTAAATATTTTATTGAGAATTATGTGATAAGTGATTACCAAATAATGATCCCCAAGAAAGTAATTCCAAAACTAGCATAACAGATTCATGAGAACCACTAGCTCATGGTCTTGAGTCCGATATTTATGCTCATGTGGGCTCAACTAAAGAGATTTATATGATACTAATTTCTCTTTCATGATCAAAACATATCTATTTCCGATACATGATGTGTCATAGTAAATCATGTAACTCCTTCCTTACTTCAGAAGAATCAGTATCAGCATTGAAGTCCTCTTACCCTTCAACTCTTGAAAGAGTCTTTCATAAGCTTATTACAGTGAACATTTCACCCACTTGTTAGTCAATCCCATAATAGTGACTTCTAGGCATGAAAAGTCCTTGATTAATCACTTGTATTACTAATTTATCCTTAATAATCATAATATATCAAATACATTATTAGGATACTCCTAGGAAACTAATACTCTTACCATCTATGAGTCTACTGGTACTCCTAACTCAAAAATGATATGAATGAGGAAGTAGACTTTCTCGATCCAAAAGTGTAATTTTTTTATCTTTATTTATAGTTGTTTCCCTGTTAGTGTATTTCAAAAAATGTCAATATTTTATGAATTATTGTGTTGATAGAGAGATTATACTAGGATTTAATACAAAAAGACATCCAGAAATGAATCTGGATATGGGTTGGAACCCCAATTCATCCAAGCAATGAAAACAACTAGAACATTTGTGAGACTCAATTTCATTACCAAGTACTCATAAATACCATACCTAATTTGGAATGATGTAAAAGGTTTTTTTGAGTACTTAAAAAGAACCTAATGGTATCCCATCCTTAATTCAATCTTCAAAAACACACTCTCTCCTCAGAGCTAATTAAAGAGGTCATCAATTTGAGGTAAGGGATACCAATTCTTTACTATAAGATAGTTCAACCATCAGTAATCTATGTAAATCCTAAGGTAATCATCTGACTTATTGTTAAAATGGACAGGTGAACCCCATGGAGAGTAACTAGTCCAGATAACTACTTTAGCTTCCAGGTCCTCTAATTTCTTCTTGAGCACAAGATGTTCTATAGGTTCCATCCTATAATGAAGGATAGAGACTGGTGCCACTAAAATAACTAGATCAATGGTAAATTATACCTCTCTCACTAGAGTATTGAATTAAATTCTTCAAGGAATAAGTCACTAAAATGATCCACTATAGGAGGAAAAAGAGTATATTATAACCCCTAACCATCTAATAAGAGACTAGTAATCTAGGATGTCACTCTTCCTAGCCCTTGATGCTATGATCTAGATCCAGATGCTTGAACATCCAATTCAACCTTAAGTTTATGTCAAAAACCCTTTAGTGATGTGAACGTCACCCTCCATTAATAACATCTAATATGAGCTTGATAGGGAGTTAACTAGTCCATCATAAGAATTACATCAAACCATGTCATGTCTAGGATGAAAATATTTCACATGAAAATATATCTTCCTATATTTAGGGGATGATCCATACATCATACAGAAATCTCTAATCAGATACCCAATGAGGTATTTAGTGATATGACACCACATAAATACTCTATGTAATGGACTAAAGTATCAAGAATTGTAGTAGAATGAAAATAGTGTGATTCACCCTTGTCGAATAAATCATACACTAGAGTGGATGATACTATAAAAGTTACTAGAATTATATAAGGTTCGACACTCTTCTCCTCCTTCATAGGTCATAGTACATGTAACTAGCCCTTACCGAGGCCTTAAGTCTTGACCTGAACTCCATATGGAGGCCTAATTGGATATCATTATATGTCCTGAGTCTAATTCCCTCTCCTAGGACCACCACCGTAGCCGGAGAAGCTGCTAGTATTCTAGCTTCCTGCATTGAAAGATATTGCAATCCCTACTTCATAGTGTGGAGTAGGTGTAGACCCCCTCTCACTAAGAACGAGTGGATATTTCCAGCAGAATCAATAGATATAAAACATCCTAATGAAACCTCCACACTAAACTAGATCTTGCATATATTGGGGTTTCATGTGTCCTATATTCCCGTACTTGTGAAATATAAAGAAGATATCAGAATGAGTTTCATGATTACTACTATTAATGTGTGAAACCTAAAAATACATCTCCATTCCACAAGAAGAACCACTTGTAAGTATAAGTGTTGAACATCCCTGGCTCACACCAATAGCTTCCTTTAAATTCTTTGTAACACCCCAAGCTTCCACAATACTCTTCCCTTTGAATAAATCAGTAGCATGTGTTGTACGCAACTTCGAGTTCTAACACAGACACCACAACCAATAAAACTAGCCATTATGAATAGCAATACCCACTTTTTGAAATTTTATAAATTTTATCTTTCAAAATGGACTTCATTTTTGGATTCAAAATATCAAAATTATCCTAGGGTGAAATTTTGGTATTTTTCTAAAAACTTTCAATTTTTGATGAATAGTGAAAACCACTGAGTTATAGTTTAAAACCGAATTTTTATTTAAATAATTATTTATTTTATTTAAATTTAATTAAGGTAAAAATAGATACGTAATACCTATATAATTTCAATGTAATTCATTGCAGTTTGTTTAGAATAATTTTAGATATATAAAAATTTTATTGAACTTTTCACTGTCTTTTACCCACCTCCTAGGAGAATTTGGAAATTCACATAAAACTTAATGTACCACTTCTGTGAGTGGAATTTCAAAAATCAGAGAGACACGATTAATATCAAGGAGTAAAATGTGGTTCAATGAGATGAAAATAATTTTTGGTGAATAGAAACTTTTTACTTTTATTTACCATGGCTAAAAGTAAATAGTGTAATTAAGGGTAAAAATGTTATTAATATTATCCTAACACAAGTCCTCATTCTATTGTAAAAGTGTATCTCGACCAAAAACAACCTTAGGAAGAAAATATTATCATTTCGGTCCACTTGGATTAGATTAGGACATTAATTATTATTTAATTCAAAGAAGAGTTAAAAGAGTTAAAATCAATGTTTAATAACTAAAACATTTTTAATATAGGGTTATACATAAGATAAATTTGATTGTAAATATTCATTAGAAATCTACAACAATTTTTATATAATAGTATTTTATTTATATGTTTTATACGTTAAATAATCTAATTTATTTATGACACAATGGTAATGCACTAATTATCTAATTAATGAAATATTAAAATAATTGATATTATAAATATAACAATAAATGTAATTTGAGACATTTTATGAATTCCACTAATTTTCTAGATTAATATGACATATTATTACTGGTTATATAATTTTTTTTTGAAGTAATAATGTGGTTATGAAATTATCAAAAACAAAAATCTTGATAGTGTCAAAATGGACATAAAAGAGTTTTTAAAACAAATATTATATTATTAATTTATATTATATTCCTAAAAAACTAAGATTCAGCCAAACAACTTGTATCATGATAGGTGTATAATTAATGGACCACTTGGGGGTCTCTTGTATGAATATATTAAGTTTATTAACTATATAATATAAAAATACAAAGTGACATGGTTAATGTCAAACTAATTAACTAAGAGTTAAAACTAAAAGATAAGGTTAATATAGTGACCCAAACCTGTCTAAAACCTATTGGTTGAGTGGTTTTCGACCCATCCCCACCTTAAAATTTAAATAATCTACTTTGGAGCTATTAGAAACCGAATATGAATTTATTATAAAATAATATTTCTAGCTTTTCCAAAGGTGCCCCTCACCCCTCTTATAAAAGGGCACTCCCCCTTCTCACTAATTCACACATTCAAAGCCTCTTGGATCGGACAACCCCTACCCAAATACTCTTTAAACTTCCCTCAATACGCCCTAGAGGCCTTAGTTTGATCAGAAAGCTATCCTAAGGAGCCCTTTTGATCAAATCAAAAGGAAGAACCCGAAGAAGAGGTAATGATTTCACCACCCTTTTTCAAGTTCCTTTCTTCTTCAACTTCTTATTTCCTTTTTATTCCCATTATAAAATAATAACTCCAGTATATTATATATATAATGTGATGTTATTGTAAATATGGTACAACCATATTCAGTATTCAATCCATCCTTTGAATGACATGTCACCATACGTGCGTACGTACGACTTACCATCTCCACATCGTGGTGTAATTGTTATTCAATAAATTATTATTTGGATGAGTATAATAATGATGTGTAATTCATGTAAATAATAAATATAACAAGATAATTATTATTTATATATAATATAACATCCAATTATTTATTATTTTAAAATCAAAAGGATGATATTGTCGCTCATACGTACGTACGGACTACCGTCTCCAGGAACGCGATGAGATTCATTCCCCATCGTATCCATTAAAGTATAATTCTCATTTGATGATTAAAAATAATTTTTAAGAACTTGATATCATTATGAATATGAATAATATACAACCTATCCATAACAAACATTCCTTATGTAACAAAACAAATAAAAAACGATTAAGTTAACACCTGAAATGACGATAATACTAAAATATTATTAACAAATCATTAATAAAAGATCATATGTGATATCATAATTATGTATATGGTTCTTGTATAACTTAATAACAATGTTTTAATTATTATAATGGAGGTTAACATACCATAGAGTAAGGAAAATTACAAGGTAAGGGTTTATTTCACAATCTCTTCATTATTCGAGGTTGTTTATACATAATTATCTACTGGGACCTCTTTATCATCAGCATCCATGTTTCTTAAAAATGTATTTCAAATTATTCTTACTATTTTAAATACTATGGTATAAATTCATTTATACCCTTGTTGACTTTTTATAAGAATTTTATAAAGGAATCTTTCTGTCGTTTTCCAAACAAGGTCCTTTTTAACCTTTTCGACAGAATTAAGGTAAGAATGTCTTTTTTAACTTATACAGCGGGTGTGACTGGTTTTGGCCATTATAAAATCATCTAAGCTTCCCTTAAAAGCTTATAAAAAAAATTCAAAGTAAATTTTTTATTTTATAATTATGTGACTTTTAAATAAATTCAAAAAAATAGATATTTCTCTCAAATAGTTTTGATTTCATCTATGTCAACATCCTTTGATTGATTTTAAGATTATTTGAAGTTGATTTATTATGATACAAAAATTCTATATTGTATTGAAGGTTTTGTTATATGTTTGACTGTGGATGTGTTATTTTTATACAATTCATGGTTTATGGATGAAGTATTTACATTTCTTATGCTAGTTTTAATACGAATGTTTATGTTATGTTTAAACCTTTTCATATGGGAATGCATTGGACTTAATAAGTGACGGGTGGAGCCCGCTATAGCTCCTCGATTCATCGATAGGTCTCATGAGAAAAAATAGTGTATTGTTATAAGGCCTTCAGAAAATCTTATTTGTAGTCTTGGCACGAGACCTTGACTCTGTGGTTATGATAGTCTGGAATTATGCATTCCCAAATTATGAAAGTGGTTATTGATATTTCATGTGATTATTCGACTGTTAGAATATCCATGTGAATAATTAAATGGAATTATTTCAGTTTATCTTTGCCATATTATGCTGAAGATCAAGTTTTAAAGACTTTTGTTTTTTTTTTACATTGCCTTAAATGTTTATGCTTATTTATGGATGTTTACACTATATTTTTATCCTTACTGAGAATCTGAGCTCACCCCTTTCAATGTTTTATTTTTCCTAGGACGTGAAGATGTAATTTATGAATGACCTGTAGAGATAGTATAAGGGGATATGAGTGTGGATTATGAAGACAAGATTTTTTTGTAGTAGTTTTCAATTTATGATGTAATGTAAACTTTATGAATGTATCTAGTTATTCCAAGGCTACTAAACTAATCAGTATTTCGAGAGTTGATCTTTTGTGATCATGCCAATATTATGTAATAATGCACCAAATCTGGTTAACTGGGGTCGGGGTGTTACAGTTGGTATCAGAGGAAGTTTAGTATAAACCTTGGAAGCTAGATTTAGATAAACTCTTATTAGAGCACATAGATCTAAGATGAAATTTGGGGATTAGTATAGAAGAACTTCTTAGAATTTTGGTATTGTAGAAATTTTGTTAGTTTTCCGAGAAATACATACCTGTCTGGATACGAGCAGGTAGAGGCGGCTCTGGCACAGATGTACCTAGGGGTAAAACCTAAAAACACTGCTTTGAGCTAGACTCGAACGAGAATTGGTTCATGACAACGGGCCTTGCTGCACTCTTAGTTACGAAACTCCCGGGGGATATGCTTAGGATAATTCTCATTTTATTTACAAACCATTATGAAGGGTTTATGAGTATATACTTTATCAAAGAAAACATTTTTATGATTATGGATTATATCCATAAATAGTTAAATTTATGTTATGTGTTTTACAAGTATGGAATTATGTATTTGGTTCATAAATTGATCTAGTTTATGTCATTGTTTAGAAATGGCACCTAGTGGAAGAAATGGAAACTGTATCAATGCACGCACTCCATGTAGGGATTTCTCTCCTGCTCAAGATAATTATGGTGGAACTTGTGATACAACTGGTGCTGATCAACTAATCACCGTACTAGGGAAACTCGCTCAGGTTATGAATAATAACCTTACCCGTATGTAGCACCCTGATCCACAGCATGGAGGATCAATGTTAGATCAATTCATGAGGTAGCAACCACCAACTTTCAATTGGAGTAAAAATCTATTAGTAGCTGAGCAATGGATAAGTTCCATAGAGAAAATATTTCAGGCTTTGGGGAGTAGTGAAAGGGAAAAAGTTGTCATGGAAGTTTATCGCCTCACTGGAGATGCTGATCAATGGTGGTCATTGATTCAAAACGTGAAGGAAGATGATGAAGTATCAAATATGGAATGGAGGGAGTTCAAAGAGATTTTCTTAGAAAAATACTTTCCCCGTGACCATCGAGCAGATATGGAAAGGTAATTTCTAATTCTGAGACAAAAGGAAAATGAGAATGTCGCAAAGTATGAGGCTAACTTTACAATGTTAGCAAGGAATGCTGGAGATTATATACGTAACCCAAGAAATAAGACTGATCGTTTCTTTGATGGGTTAAAACCATTTATTCGTCGAGCATTAGTGTCACAATCCTTCTCATTGTACGAAGATATTGTCTCATGTGCTATCAAGACAAAAAGAAATTCTCTAAGTCTTATGACTTTAAAGCAAAGCAAGAGAAGAAGAGATCTTCTGATCAATCTAGGAATGGAAATAAGGGGAAGAAGGGAAAAGTTGAATATCCATCCTGTAGTAAATGTGGGATGAACCACCCTAGTAATTTCTTGAAGGGAATGAGAGTCTGTTACAAGTGTGGTGAAAAGGCCACCAAGATCGTGATTGAAAGGGGAAGAAAGAATCTATCGATGTTCAATGCTAAAACTGCAGAGAGATGGGACATTATGCCAATGAATTTCCTAAGCTTCAGGGGAACTTACCTCAGAAAAGGCCAAGGGATCAAGGCCAAGCTTATGCTATCACTACTGCTGAGATAGAATCTCCAAAAGACGTAGTGGCAGGTAATTTAATGGTTTCCTCAAGTTTATCAAATGCATTATTTGATTCTGTATCATCGCATTGTTTCATATCTTCCCAATTTTCTAAGAAAATTAGATATTTCCAATTTGATTTAACAAAGGAGTTGTCTGTTAAAAATCCTAAGGGATGTATCATTGAAAAAAAGTTGTGTGAATTAGTCCCCATTAGAGAACATAAATGTTCTTTATCCGCTGATCTCATCATCATACCTATGGTTGAGTTTGATATAATCCTCGGTATGTATTGGATTTCAGACCACGATGCAAAAAATTACTGTAAGATGATGGAGGTTACTATTTTTTATGATGATGATAAGGAACACCTTATCTTTAGAGTGGAATCATCACCACCTAATTCTTATCTAGATCCACCCCCAGTAGGTCAAATAAATTCAATTATTGGGGAGGAAGATAATGAAATAACTATGGCCGAGGAAAGGAATATCCAAATAGAGGATGTCCCTATTGTGAAAGAATATGTCGACGTGTTTCCAGAAGATTTACCTGGACATCCTCCAGAACGAGAAGTTGAGTTTTCCATTGATTTAATTCCTGGATCAAGGCCTATATCGAAGACCCCTTATAGAATAGCCAATGTGGAATTAGTCCAACTAAAGAAACAACTAGAGGAATTGAGTAATAAGGGATTTATTCGACCTTGTGTTTCTCCATGGGGAGCCCCTGTCCTTTTTTAAGAAGAAAGATGTATCCATGAGGTTGTGTATCGACTATAGAGAAATCAATGCTATAACAATAAAGAACAAATATCCCCTACCTCACATTGATTATTTATTTGAACAAATGCATGGAGCTCAATACTTTTCAAAGATTGACCTTCGGTCTGGATACCATTAGTTGTGTGTGAAGAGGGAAGACATTCTGAAGACAACATTTCGAACTTGGTACGAGCATTATGAGTTTACAGTAATGCCTTTTGGGCTGACTAATGCACCCTCTGTATTCATGGATCTAATGAATAGAGTTTCTAAGGAATATCTAGATAAATTTGTTGTGGTATTTATTGATGATATCTTGGTATACTCCAAAAGCTACGATGATAATGAAAATCACTTGCGCATTATCTTGAAGACTCTGAGAAGACATGAATTATATGGGAAGTTCAGTATGTGTGAATTCTAGCTTTAGGAGATTTTTTTTCTTGGCCATATTGTCTCTAAATATGGAATCTCTGTTGATCCTTCTAAGACCAAGGCAATCCAATAATGGACTGCACCGACAGATATAACTGAGGTATGCAGTTTTATTGGTTTAGAAGGTTATTATCGACGTTTCATCCAGAATTTTGTCTGGTTGGCTAACCCATTAACAAAGATCACACGTAAAGGGGTTAAATTTGTTTGGAAAAAAGGGTGTGAAGAATGTTTCAAATAACTGAAGAGAAGATTAGTCAATGCTCTTATATTTACTCTACCATCAGGTAATGATGGGTTCGTTATTTATAGTGATGCATCAAAGAAAGGACTTGGTTGTGTCCTTCTGCAGAATGATAGGGTTATTTCCTATACATCACAATAGCTAAAAATTCATTATAAAAAATATCCTACTCATGATCTTGAGTTAGATGCTGTAATATTTTCTTTGAAGATATGGAGACATTATCTATGTGGTGAAAAATGTGAGATTTATACTGATCACAAGAGCTTGAAGTATATTTTCTCACAAAAAGAACTCAACATGAGGCAAAGGAGATGGCTTGAATTACTCAAGGATTATTATTGCACGATAAACTACCACCAGGGGAAGGAAAACAAGGTGGAAGATGCTTCGAGCATAAAAGATCATGGAGTTTTGAACAATATGAGAATTAAAAGGGATCCAATTTTCATGGATCTAGTGAAGATGGACATGGGAATAACCTTGGAAGGTGAAACATAAATGATTTTTCAAATGGATTACAAACCATCTTTACTAGAAAGGATTAAAAGTTATCAGACTGATGATGAAGAATTTCAAAAGAAGATTAAAGCTGTGAATGATGGGAGATTGAGAGACTGTGTGTGAAGATGGAAGTTTGAAATTTGGGAAGAGACTTTGTGTTCCTGATATACCTGATCTAAAAAGGTAATTGATGGACGATGCTCATAGTTCCAATTTCTCTATATACCCTAGGAGCACCAAAATGTATAGAGATTTGAAGGAACATTTTTCGTGGGACAACATGAAGAGGGAGATTGCTAATTTTGTGTCAAGATGTATGGTTTGTCAAAAAGTGAAAGCTGGAAGGCAATACCCTTGTAGAGTATTGCAACCTCTTCCCATACCTGAGTGGAAATGGGATAATACTACGATGGACTTCGTCATGGGGCTACCAAAGACTCCTAGAAGGAACGATGCAATATGGGTCATTGTTGATCGTCTTACCAAGTCAGCACATTCTCTTGCTATAAGGGGAGATTTACCACTTGAACGACTAGCAAGACTATATATTAATGAATTTGTGAGACTTCATGGAGTACCCCTATCGATTGTTTCTGATCGTGATCCCCGTTTTACTTCAAGATTCTGGAAAAGTCTTCAAAAATCCCTGAATACTGAACTTCATTTGAGCACTACCTACCACCCTCAAACAGATGGACAATCAAAACAGACTATTCAAACCTTAGAAGTCATGTTGATATCCTTATCACTTGACTTTCAGGTTATGTGGGATCAATATTTACCTCTGGTAGAATTTTCCTATAACAATAGCTTCCATTAGAGTATTAAGATGGAACCATATGAAGCGTTATATGGAAAGAGATGTCGCACACCAACCTGTTGGGATGAAGTTGGTGAAAGAAAACTTGTAGGTCCAGAACTAGTGGAGGAAACGATGGAAAATGTGAAGGTAATACAAAACCACATCAAAGCGGCTCAAAGTAGGAAGAAGAGATATACCGATAATCGAAGGAAGGATTTGAAATTTAAAGTTGGTGATGATGTTTTCTTGAAGGTATCTCCATGGAAGGGAGTCATACGTTTTGGTAAGAAAGGTAAATTGAGTCCCAGGTACATCGAACCTTTTGAAATTCTAGAACGAATTGGGGCTGTAGCTTACCATTTGGCAATGCCGCCAAGTCTCTCCAAAGTTCACGATGTGTTCCATGTATGACTGTTGAGGAAGTACATGCTTGACCCAACGCATGTACTCACTTATGAGGAATTGGAACTGGAACCCGATCTGTCTTATTGCGAAGATCCTGTCAGGATTCCTGATATGAGAGAACAAGTGCTGAGAAATCGGACGACTCGTCTGGTAAAAGTTCTATGGAGAAACCATAAGATGGAGGAGGAAACGTGGGAACCCAAGGAACTTATGATAAAGAACCACCTGAGTCTTTTCATGCGATAGTATTCTAGAAATTTTGAGGACAAAACTATTTGAAGGAGGGGAGAATGTAACACCCCAAGCTTCCACAATACGCTTCCATTTTAAAAAATCAGTAGCGTGTGTTGTACGTAACTTCGAGTTCTAACACACACACACCACAACCAATCAAACTAGCCACTATGAATAGTAATACCCACTTTTTGAAATTTTATAAATTTTATCTTTCAAAATGGACTTTATTTTTTGGATTCAGAATATTGAAATTAGCCTAGGGTGAAATTTTGGTATTTTTATGAAAACATTCAATTTTTTATGAATAGTGAAAAAAAACTGAGTTATAGTTCAAAACCGAATTTTTATTTAAATAATTATTTATTTTATTTAAATTTAATTAAGTTCAAAATATATAAATAATACCTATATAAGTTCAATGTAATTCACTGGAGTTAGTTTAGAATAATTTTAGACATATAAAAATTGTATTGAACTTTTCACCATCTTTTACCCACCTCCTTGAAGAATTTGGAAATTCACATAAAACTTAATTTTACCGCTTCTGTGAGTGGAATTTCTAAAATCTGAGAGACACAGTTAATATCAAGGAGTAAAATGTGGCTCAATGAGATGAATATAATTTTTGGTGAATAGTAACTTTTTACTTTTATTTACCACGGTTAAAAGTAAATAGGGTAATTAATGGAAAAAATGTTATTAATATTACCCTAACACATGTCCTGATTCTATTGGACAAGTGTATCTCGGCCAAAAACAACCTTAAGAATAAAATATTATCATTTAGGTCCACATGGATTCGATTAGGACATTAATTATTATTCAATTAAAAGAAGAGTTAAAAGAGTTAAAATCAAAGTTTAATAAAAAACATTTTCAATATAGGGTTATAAATAAGATAAATTCTATTGTAAATATTCATTAGAAAGATAAAAGGAGTTCGTACATAATTCTATTTTATTTATAATTTTTAGACATTAAATAATTTAATTTATTTATGACCCAATGGTGATGCAGTAATTACTTAATTAATGAAATATTAAAATTATTGATATTATAAATATCAAAATAAATGTAATTTGAGACTTTTTATGAATTACACAAATTTTTTAGGTTAATATGACATATTATTATTGGTTATATAAATTTTTTTTGAAGTAATAATGTTATGAAATTATCCAAAAAAGCAATACCCAATAGTGTCAAAATTGACATAAAAGAGTTTAAAAAATATATATTATATTATTTATTTATATTTTATTCCTAAAAATATAAGGTTTAGCCAAAAGACTTTTATCATGATATGTGTATCATTAATGGACCAATTGGGGGTCTCTTGGGTGTATATAGTATGTTTATTAACTATATAATATAAAAATACAAAGTGACATGGTAAATGTCAAACTAATTAACAAAGAGTTAAAACTAAAAGATAAGGTTAATATAGTAAACCAAACCTGTATAAAACCTATTTGTTGAGTGGTTTTCAACCCATCCCCACCTTATCATTTAAGTAATCCACTTTGGAGCCATTATAAACCGAATATGAATTTATTATAAAATAATATTTCTAGCTTTTCCAAAGGTGCCCCTCGCCCCTCTTATAAAAGGGCACCCCCCTTCTCACTAATTAACACAATCAAAGCCTCTTGTCTCGGCCAACCCCTGCCCAAATACTCTTTCAAATTCCCTCACTACAACCTAGAGGCCTTAGTTTGACCAGAAAGCCATCCTAAGGATCCCTTTTGATCAAATCAAAAGGAAGAACTCGAAGAAGAGGTAATGATTTCACCACCCTTTTTCAAGTTCCCTTCTTCTTCAACTTCTTCTTTCTTTGTTATTCCCATTACAAAATAATAACTCCAGTATCTTATATATATACTGTGATGTTATTATAAATATGGTACAACCATATTCAGTATTCTATCCATCCTTTGAATGACATGTCACCATACGTGTGTACGTCCGGCTTACCATCTCCACGTCGTGGTGTAATTGTTATTCAATAAATTATTATTTGGATGGGTATAATAATGATGTGTAATTCATGTAAATAATAAATATAACATGATAATGATTCTGTATATATGATATAATATCCAATTATATATTATTTTAATATCAAAAAGATGATATTATCGCTCGTACGTACGTACGGACTACCGTCTCCACGAACATGATGAGATTCATTCCCCATCGTATCCATTCAAGTCTAATTCTCATTTTATGATTAAAAATAATTTTTAAGGACTTTATATCATTCTAGATATAAATAATATACAACCTATCTATTACAAACATTCCTTATTTCACAAAATATATAAAATAAAATGATTAAGTTAACACCCAAAAAGACGATAATACTAAAATATTATTAACAAAGCATTAATAGAAGATCATATATGATATAATAATTATGTATATGGTTCTTGTATAACTTAATAAAAATGTTTTAATTATTATACAGGAGTTTAACATACCATCTACTAAGGAAAAGTACAAGGTAAGGGTTTATTTCACAATCTCTTCATTATCCGAGGTTGTTTATACGTGATTATCTACTTGGACCTCTTTATCATCCACATCCATGTTTATTAAAAATGTATTTCAAATTATTCTTACATTTTTAAAGACTATGGTATAAAGTCATTTATACCCTTGTTTACTTTTTATAATAAGTTTATAAAAGAATCTTTCTGTCATTTTCTAAACAAGGTCCTTTTTTACCTTTTCGACAGAATTAAGGTAAGAATGTATTTTTTAACTTATACGGCGGGTGCAGATTTTTTCTGCCATTATAAAATCATCAAATCTTCACTTACAAGATTATAAGAA
Organism: Viscum album; assembly: GCA_963277665.1. Lineage (NCBI taxonomy): Eukaryota > Viridiplantae > Streptophyta > Magnoliopsida > Santalales > Viscaceae > Viscum > Viscum album. Next base: position 714,709,580 of record OY728131.1, on the reverse strand, counting down.
AAATTTTAAAGTAAATGTTTTATTTTATAATTATTTGACTTTTAAATGAAATAAAAAAAAGTGATATTTCTCTAAAATAGTTTTGATTTCATCTATTTCAACATTCTTTGATGGATTTTAAGCGTATTTGAAGTTGATTTATTATGATACAAAACTTCTATATTTTATTGAAGGTTTTGTGATATGTTTGACAGTTGATGTGTTATTTTTATACCATTTATGGTTTATGGATGAAGTATTTACATTTCGTATGCTAGTTTTAATACGAATGTTTATGTTATGTTTAAACCTTTTCATATGGTAATGCATTGGACTTAATAAGTGATGGGTGGTGCCCACTATAGCTCCTCGATTCATCAGTAGGTCTCATGAGACAAACTAGTGTCTTGGAACAAGGCCTTGACAAAATCTTATTTGTAGTCTTGGCACGAGGCCTTGACTATGTGGTTATGATAGTTTTTCATTATGCATTACATCATTATGAAAGTGGTTATTGATATTGCATGTGATTATTCGACTAGTAGAATATCCATGTGAATAAGAAAATGGAATTATTTTATTTTATCTTTTCCATATTATCCTGAAGTTCATGTTTAAAAGGATTTTGTTTTATTTATACATTGCCTTAAATGGTTATACTTATTTATGAAAGTTTCTGCTATATTTTTATCCTTACTGAGCATCTGAGATCACCCCTTTCAATGTTTTATTTTTTCCATGATGTGAAGAAGTAATTTATGAATGAGCTTCAGGGATAGTATGAGGGGATATGAGTGTGGATTATGAAGCCAAGATGTTGTTGTAGTAGTTTTCACTTTATATTGAAATGTAAACTTTATGAATGCATCTAGTTATTCCAAGGCTACTAAACTAATCGGTCTTTCGAGACTTGAACTTTTGTTATCATGAAAATATTATGTAATAATGCACCCACTCTAGTTTACTGGGGTCGGGGTGTTACATTCTTCATAGTAATGAGGACTTTGTTGAATTTCTCTTAAATAGAGGTCAACTGAATTTCATTATCCAACAATCATATGGAGTATTCTAGTCCATCCTCAAATCACCTCATAGTCTTAAGATCATCTACAACTATAGTCAGTGAAAATGATACTGCTTAGAAAAATAAGAATAATATTCCATGTGAAATATGCCACCCTGTTATAGGTTCATGGACTCCCTAGCCTGGTCAGCCCTCAATATATGTGGAAATAAGGAGTTGTAGAAGACTATATACAAATACCTCTAGATCAAGACTCTAATTTTCTATTCCTGAGTAATGAAATCCCAAAATAACTTCATAGAAATATATATAATATGGGTATTGATCTTTACCCTTCACTCTAGAGTCATCCCTATATGATCAAATATAGAAATCATGGAATTGATCCATGAGTCGGTGTCTTGAGGTCAGCTATCCCCTGAGAAGGTGGGAGGATGGTACTATTGGAACTCCCTTGTTAACTCTACGATCTTCAAGGAAGGTCAAGAAACTCCTTTCATATTATACATAATACAAAGAAACACCTCTAAAAACTAGGAATTAGTTCCCAAGTTAATAATAGGAAGTAGTTCCATAGGTGGAACTATGGGAGGTATCTCTAGAAGCCCAATGCCCACCACCTCTAGTGAAAGGTCATAACCACCCTCATATAATTCAACTCAAGTTTTTCATGGTTCCATGTTTCCACAATTCCAAATGAATTCCTCATAAAAGAATATATTAGTAAAATACTATAGATTGATTATAATAGGTACATATCCTTCTTATATAAAATAGTGCACATCTATACCTACTCTAAAATCTAGTTCTATGTGGTTAAAAAGACAATAATAGGCCACAAGAACCACAATAGACACTCCCAGCTACCCACTACTAAGGTCGGGTTCTAGTTTAGGTCTCATATAACACAACTTAGGTTCTAATATATATAGTTTCAATGGAAATGAATAGAGTAAAAACCACTTTACCTAGAAATTATAATCCCATTTAGAAAAAATCCATTTCATATAAAGGGTTAGTTTTTTTAGTTAATACACTTTCGCATAAATTTATATATTTAAAAATTCTGGTTATATGTGTCACCATTAAAAATCTAAAAAGTCATAATCCTTATAAATTATGATTGGAAAGTCATTTAACTACAACCATACCTTAACTTATGGTATCAAGTTGTAGTAGGTCATCATTCATGATTTTAACACATTAATCACCAATCAATATTTATATAATTAATTCCATTATAAATCACTAGTTGAAATCAAGTAATCTCATCAGATAATGCTGGTTTGGCCTATGTAACTCATATGTCCAAAACCCACAATATGGTATAACTATCCAATTAAAGTTTAATCACCAATATATATGGTAAAAAAATATTTATATTGATGTAGGCACATTAATTAATCAAGTTATATTATCCCTTAAAGAAGTTATTAAATATTTCAATATATAAGAATCAAGTCACTAAACTATATGCAGCATGAAAATTCACAATTAAGGTAGATGTGGCACGATAAATTTCTTGGAATATTAGTCCTAAGGTGACAATAATGATGAATTCTCAAGTGTCTCACTTATATTACATGACTAGTATAATATCCAATATAACAATTGTATTTATAATATTAATAATAATATCCCAAAAATGTGTTTCACCCAATAGTGAAATCTTATCAACTATAACAAGAATAAACCAAATACATCATTAAACCATCCTAGATAATTTGGGTTTCTTCTATATATGGGTTAGAAAATCCTATGCACAGGCTCATTACCAAATCCAATTAACTTCCTAGTCTTTTATATAGTACCCAAATAGTATGATAAAATGACAAAATACCATCGATCCCACTTTGTAACATCCTAAACTAGAAGCCAATAAAACAATACCCCGAGATAATGGGTCACATGGCCTCAAGCACATATCTATGTATTCTAGAGGCTGCTGAATAGAATCATGGGTCCAAGGTGGTATGGTGGGGAGAATAATACCAAATTTTAGTGTAGCTCAGTAATAAATACTAAATAAACAAGAAGAGAAAAATCCTGATATAACAGATATCACAGTAGAGATAGATACCATAAATAAGAAAAGTGGAAAAGAAAACATAAAGGAAGATATAATGATAATCATATCCTTAGGTTGATCCATTAAATTATTTCTTGGAATAATAGTATAAAAAAAGTGGATATAAAGGATACATGGAACAATCATATACAACATGATATAAAAAAATACAAAAAAAAATAGAAAAGAACACTCTACTAGAATCATTAATATACACACTCTCCTCTAATCACATGATCCATTATACAAGTAAATTGATCTAGTATTCATGATAGGGAAATTTTCCTTTCCCATAACTGCAATCATGAAGTTTACTCACGTACCAAAGGTGGCCTGAGAAGGGTATGAGATAAAATCGACGTTCAACCATCAATAGTTTCAAGAAAAATCTTGTTATTTTGTAAAGTATAATAGTGCGTACGTTTAATGAATAATAAAAATTGATAGAAAATAAATTCTAGTCAAATCATGTTCTTGTAGGACTCCTGGCTAAGTCAACCAACTTTAGAATAGGTTGGAATGAGTCTAATAAATTTACCAAATATATATATATATATTTGTGTGTGTATATAAACTCTATATGTATGGGAATCTTGTGGAATATACGTGGATTCTTGGTGCTATCTAGACATGAAGTGTAACTCAAGTTTCCATAACTAGTATAATGAGCCAATGGATCTAGAAAGGGTATATCCATTAAATCCAATATGAATGTGAGATGTCATGATCGTCCCTCAAGACAATGGGGTGAGACTTCATTCCCAACACATTATATAAATGAAATTTTAGTGTCATGAAAATCATCTAGATAAGTTTAAATGGTTTGGAACTCCTTGACCATCACCTAATGAAAGGGATTATGAAGCACTGTGCTCAACAGAACCCTTAACTGTTGCTCAGAAACCATTATCTATTGTCTAATGATGATAATATTGAAGGATTTCCTATAAATCGTTATTGTCATTTACCAGAATTGAAAAAATGGTACAGAATTCAATTAATCCATATTTATAGATATAAAATAGGTGTATTATCATTTCCACCAACTTATATTAATTAAATCAGTCCATTATATTAATAAATAAAGGAAATCCTAGTTCCACATTATGACAAATCACATAGGAGGTGGTTTGGTCTACTAATAATTTATATAAAGTGGGAAATTAATTTATAACACCCAAAGGGGTGGTGACAAATGATGTAGGGATGCTCTAATAATTTATCATAGATCTATAGATGTATCATTACATGGTGAATTCAAGAGGTATGGTTAGACATATTTTTAGACAATTCACTGAAATTTCAAGCATGTATCATATCAAAAAGTACTATAAAAACACATAAACCTTTTGAGAAATATTTTAGACCACCTATCTTTGGAGTATAGAACTCTCCTCGTCTAGTTATGTCCTTTTTATCAAACTATAACTGTAGAAGAAGAATGTATATACCAATTCAATAAAATAGATCATATTATATTGCAACAAAACAATGAAAGATATGGAATGATAAAGTATTATTGGAATCATTAGGATTATGGTTTGTACCATTTCAGATCCAACGTGTTTGACATTGATGAAATCAAAGATCATACACAGGTGTTATAAAAATCTATATCCTAGGATTATGAGACATCCATAGGAGAATAATGATAGATGATTTAAAATGGAGAAGAGGGAAAAGAAAACGGAAAGGTTTAAATAATTTTCATTGGAAATTGGTAATTTTTGTTCATTTAAAGTGGTCACATGATTTGGTCACATTTTTGGTGAAACCATGTGCTGGCCATGCATAAGAAACTGCCCATGAACCCCCATTCATGGGCTTGGCATATTATTTGACTAACCATGCACAAGCTGTGATAAATTACTCTATCAAAACCAATACAGCATCTACACATTCATGTGTCCTATCTTTCATGATTTCATAAAAACCTTTAAAACTATCTTATACATTAGGTTCCTAGTATAGTTGAGTAACATGGTTAGCTCTAACCATGAGGCTCAATATTCCACCATAATTTCCAAAACTCCAAAAACTAAAAAAATCCATAGATGATCCTGAGGCCTTCTTGAGTTTATAGAGAACCCGCCACAAGGATTAAATAATGAATTAAATAAGAAAAAATTATTTTTACCTTTATAAAAATCCAGTTTATTTCACTCCTATTACTTGGAATCAAGAGGATTTCCTTAATTAAAACATAATATTTATTAGTGTCGATGAGAAATTATGGGTCAATGGAAAATAAAATATTATAATCAAAATAGTGGTACCATGTAGGGAGATAAATGTGATGGAAAATAGGATGCATAATAGATTGAAATATGAGATGGTAATTTACTTAATGTTCAAGGAAAAAACAAAAAAAAAGAAATCAATAAGAATTATAGGCTTTCTCACTATAGATCTATCAATATATTCCCAAGAGAGATGGATAAACCCAAATCTTACTCCCATTCATGTAGGAATGACAAAAAAAATTGTTGGAATTATTATTATCCATACCAAGGATGGTACATGAACTAGTTATGTTAACATCAAAGGGCCTCTCACTATTAAATATTTCACAACATTATTTTTAGTACATCAACATGAATGATAAGTGTTATATCAAATATATTGAAATTGGGAATCATTATTTCGACCCATTTCACAAATTATTGATGACCACACCAAATGTCTGATAGAAGTTATCCATAATGTGGATGAGAACTTAGAGGTAACTAAAATCCCAAACCTATAAAGTTCTACTATCCAAGAATGAATCCTATAATGTTTTCATTTTTCTTCACGAGACCAATTAACAAGGATATAATTAAATTTATTCTAGATTACTTCATAAGAAACACAATATGGACATTTATTTGTTATACATAATTTTAATAATTAATTCATTACCTCTCACAAATAATCTCACAATCCATGAACCAAAAGGATTAGTTTATTTGTATATTGGATATATAAACATAATAATAAACCTTATTTCCTTCAATATCTCACACAATTATCATTAAATAATACATTCATATACATATAATTATATAAATATTTAACTCTATAACTATAAAAATAAAATAATTGGTGACCCTAAATTATTAGTAACTTACAAATTATTATCGATTCATAATAATCATGTTAGATTTCATCAATATGGTATACATATCTATTTAAAAGTAGCATGGGGTCATAAAATTTTTTCATACGGAATTATTAAAGTATAAATAAAATAAATATATCATTAACATACAATGAAATTAGAATTCAGAAACATAAGATCAAATCTAATATACATGGATCATATCATAGGCTTGTGTAATTACATTGGGGATAGGAATATGCACATATGAACTCATTAAATAGTGGAAAAAAATATATATCCTTGTCTAAAAAAAATTATAACATAACAACAAATTCAATGAAATATATTGTAAATATAATTACAATACTCATGCATCAAATTGTAAACATTAAAAATTTACAATAAACAAAAATCAAGATCTCAAGATATTTAAAACAATACCTAATAATTTTAGGGATATAACGGACTGACCCATCCCATAAAGATAAATTGTACTTATTAATTCCCTAATAACATGATTTAATTCATCATTCCTTCATATAATAATTTAATAAGAGAAATGAAATGTGTATTTTTAAACATCTTAAATGCTTGAAAATAATATAAATAAATAAACATGGTGGATGGTATCATTATAGAATAACCCATATAATTTATTATAATTATTAAAGTATGTTGACATTGATAAAAAATATAATTATTAAATAATTAAATATATTTTTAAAAAAAAGTTTTAATGTCCCCATATTTTGGTATCTTTTAAATAAAAAAATGACTGAAAAATGGGAATATAATATTATTTATAAAACATGGATAAAATAAAATGAATTATAATTATAAATAATATTCATGATGGATATAATATTTTATTGAGTGGTAAAAGTTAACAAGTATTCATTTCACACTATTTTAAGGAAAGTCAAAAGTTACATGTAGAGAAAATGATGTAATAATTCCTAATAAAAATTATCAAAATGAAAATATTCTTAATAATAATGAGGATATAACTTCCTATAATATTGTTTCGCAATTGAAAATACACATTTAAATGTCAATAATAAATGATATGATATATATTTTTTAAGTTTTCTTGTCAAGTAAAAAATTAGTTCAATTGTTTCCTTCATAAGAAAAGTTTTTTAGGGTGTTTATTTATGAATTTCAGAATGGATGAATCTTTAGGTTTATCTACTCATATAAAACATTATAATAAGTATTCATGGATTCTATATGAATTATTTTTGATCAAAAAATATTCTAGAGGATCTTTGGGAGCTTACCATGCTTGTTGAAGTGTAGAATGGACATCATGTTTGTTGATACTGACTAAACATAATTTCAATGTATTTCCTTGGAATATACTTTTATTATAGAAAAATAGATCATGTGTTGCATCAATATGGTTTTATATTTTATATTTATGTATGAAAAAAATCAATTCAAAATTTATAGATATTCTAATGTGGATTGAGAATTCAACATTGGTTATTATAAATAAACATTTGGGGTTGTATTTTTTTATTTACGGAAGAGACGTTACATGGCACATTAAGAAGAAAAATTTATCCACATTATTTAAAAAATAATGATTTTGTGACATCGAATGACACAATAGAAATGATTAAAATTATGTCACAACTATTGTAAATGATGGTGGATTTATTGTATCGATTTATAGTTAATAGAGACAATCGAAGTGAAATCTTCTTGATGGTGAATCTAGTTTAATAATAAAGATTAAAACATATTGATATTTGGTACCATATAATCAAAAATATGGGTAAGTGTAAATAATAAATCATTGGAGTATATTTTTTCCATAGTTCAATTCAAGGATATATTGATAAATCCTTTAATGATATATCTGATCCAGTGCTTGAGTTTATTGATTTAGTGCATCTTCTCCCATAATCCCTATATGAATTTTTGTTTTTTTAAACTTCATAATTACTTTGGAATTTTTTAAATGGGATAATAATATAAATGATATCATATATAAAAGGGGTATAGACTCTTTTTAATTATTTAGTACTTATAATGGGGGTGTATATGTTTTTTATTTCTGATGGTAGACATTAAGAGTTCATTTATAATTCTTGTACAAGTGATCATGTGTTATTTTTTATATTTATGGAAAATCCAAATGGTGATATTGAAGAGCTCATGATTTATGTGAGAGCTTATGCATAATGAAATTTAAATATTCCTCAAGAAGTTAATTGATTGTGTTTGGGTTGAGAGTTAATCTTATTTGAGACATTGTGTATACTGTATTTATAATTACATAGAGTGTTGGGTAACACTAGAAAAACTACTACATAATGTGTATTTGTGTGAACAAAACACTAAAATTTGAATTATTATGTTCCATGATTTATGATAATATCTTTTCCAAGGTTTTATAGTATTTTTGTATTTCATAAAATAATGTTCATTAATGATTTTGAGGCTAATTGGATTTAACAAAGAGTATAAAGGGATAATGTTATCCGAAGTGGAATGTAATAATATGGTGTGGGATGTAACTATTTATTAATAAGATGAATATGAGGATGTTTTTAACTCTTCATTGGAAATAAAAATACATTCCCTTATTATTTTTTGTGAGTATATTACTCTATAGAGTCATCAGGTCAAGTCCAACTTGTAATATTGTGCCATAGAAATTTTTTGTGCTGTTTTTTGTTGGATTGTAAATATATGTGAGATATTCTAGAGAATCAATCCATAATAATGGTCATAATGTCTGAATATTATTTTCCAATATTTTTTAATTTAACTAGACTTCTGTGGAAATAAAAATCATGTTGTTATTCACCTATCCATACTACAGTAACCAATAAATTTTTAAACATAATATGTATGTAAGTTTTATGAGTTTTAAATGGGTAAATTAGATGAAATTAGTGAAAAAAGTTAATGTAACTATTCAAAAATTACAAGGATCATTATTGGAAAAATGTTTCTAATATTTAAGGGAATTACAATGGCACACACTTAATCCAATTTTCATAGGCATGTGAGGTGGGATATAAAGATTAATTGGTATCTTGGAACTCATTTTTTCTTATTTTACAAGGATATTAATAATATATCTCTAGTATATTCAATTATTTTTTTGAGAATTATATAATAACAATTATTGTGGGATTATAACCATTATACACTTAGGATTACCCACTCAATATAATGAGTGAGTAATCTATTTAAATTTATTTATGTTTTTAATATTATTTTTCTCTCAATAAAACTTCTTCAAATCATTTATATTCAGATTATTTTTAATAAATAATGATTGTAAAATAAATTTTGAGTGTTTGTGTTCTAGTTACCACTAATTCTCCCCAGTGGTAGTATACTCTCACATAGGAATAAATTTTGTTACCCTTTCTTTAATTTAAAAAATATTTTATAGTATATTTATGTCTATCTTGTTATTTAAATCAATATATAATCATTACATTACTTTATTATTCTCATTTTATAATAATGATTACATAATGTTAATTGGGACAAATTTTATTAATCAATGATAGATTTCTAGTAAGCATATTTATTTAGCATGAAATTTTAATTTAATTTCATTGGAAGGTAATGAGATTAACTACGGGTTTATTAGGACTCCTATGAATGAGAATCACTCAAGATCTATTTTGAGATATTAGGATGATGCTGTCTGATTCAATGAGAAATTTTTGTCTCATGGTATTGAAGGGTTGAGATACGTCATCGTTCACATAATTATAAAACATCGGCATTACCATATTAATATTGGATGGTATATTTATGTTGTTATGTCTATTCAATGAAATTATGCAATAAATATATGAGGGTATTCCATAGAAACTGATTATATAGATTTTTTGGAGTTTGAGTGGAACTCACTATATGATTTTAATTGTGTAAAATTGATTTTATTGATTGAATAATTTTAATGGGATGATATATTTCAACAAATTCATTTGAATCATTACTAACTAAGAATTCAACATGAGATTTAATGTATGTAGTTAAATCGCCATGTTTAATTATAGGTTTTGTTATCATCTTGTATTTGGAGTTATAAATCAAATAAACTAGGGAATTAATGAAAATGAGGTGAAATGAGGTACAATATTTTGTTAAGCTAGAGGAAAATAAAATTAATTTTATCGATTATATTAAATATTAATCAAATAAGGATATAGAATTTTTATTTTAATGACTCAAACTATTATGAATAAAATTACCCTATTTGATTAAATATATTATGGTTATGGAAAACACATGCACTTCTTTTCATTAATTATATCCAAGTGGATTTAAATGACCATTATGTATCATTACCATAGATAATATATCAATTGAACATTGATCACAAGACTAGTATTAATATTGGGTTTTAAAAAAACCATTTGACATGGACAAAGGAGGTGATAACCTTAACTAGTAGGATCATACCCTATGAATCCCATTTATCAAAGATTTTAAGGGATATATCATTTATTTTAATTTACCTATACCAAGACCAAGCCTTTATCTAATAACTTATGCATGAGATATAAAGTTTATGGGAGAAGATCACGCTCATCAATATCACAACCAAAAATATGTCTGCCAAAAATCCCAATGAAAGTCCCACCTATGCACACCTTACTCTTCGGGTGTATAATGTTTTATTAAAGGAATATGTATCAAGACCATATAAATATGATTATGTAAAATTGTATTTATTGATTAATGAATATATTTTTATCCTATTATTGTTACTTTATAAATTATTTTTATTTTGATATAATAAATCCCAAATTATATTTATGGTTAATATTAAAATTAAATTAAAGAATTTTTGAATTTATGGATTTTTGAAATAAATTATATTTTAATGGAATATTATTAATAAATAATATTTATAAAATATATATGATCATATAATTTTTATGATTTCAAATGTAATTCTTATTTTCTTTCGAAAACTGTTATCATAAAAAACCCATCAATATCAATAAATGTAGAAAATTAATTTAAAAGTAAAAAATTCAAATATTTATAAAATTATTTAGATAAAATTATTATTATTTTTGGCATCTAAAAATTTAAATTATTTAATGGTTAATTTTTAAAATTTTATAAGATAGTCAAATTTTCCGGTAAAAATTAAATACGGTATAAATATAATTTGTTTTTATGACATCATAACAGACAAAATGTGATTCAATAAATAAAAGAAACATGATCCATGACTAAATATTTTATTTAACTTTAAAATAATGTTATTTTATGTTTATTTTATTTATTTATTAAGCCATTATGAATCCTCCAAGACTAATAATATATTTTATGATTTTAAAATCATTTCTTCAGAAGTGTGACTCACCTCCACATCACTAAGATTAATATTTTATTATGTCCATCCATATTCCTAATAAAATAATTTATACCACTCCCATTTGGAATAAACCGTGGGAAGAAATCATGGGATTGTTTTTTATTTTGAAGGTTTCATTATCTAGAGTCTAAAACCAAAATATTAAAACAAATCCCCATCTTTTACTATATAAACCAAACCAAGATCCCATTTATCTTCACTCAAACTCCTTGGATCACATACATACTCTTCCATACACTCCCTAGTGTCATCCCAAGGCACCCAGACGATTTAAATAATCCCATACCAATCCATAGATATCACACACTCAAGTAAGGGATGTTTCACTCCCCTCTTTTATCAAGCACTCATATTTATGTTATGTCATTTAATTTCAATTTTATTGTGTTGGTATATGTTCTTTCATATACCCATACTTTAAATTTTATTTATAAATTATTATATCCCCTTTCAATATCATTTATTCATCCTATGAACCATTCTATACACCTGTTACTATGCTAAAATTCTCTAAGGGGTCTTTCACTCTCCGTTTTTATCAAGCACTCCTATTATGTTATGTCTTTTAATTTCCATATTCATATGTTGGTATATGTTTGTAAATAAACCAAATTAATTTAAATTTAATGTATAAATGATTGTATACCATTTCAACTTCATTTATCCATCCTAGGAACCTTTATGTACACCTGTTATTATGGGGAAATTTCGTAAGGGATCTTCCACTAACCTCTTTTAACAACCACTCCTTTTTATGTTATGTATTTTAATTTACATTTTATTATATTTGGATATATGATTAAATATCACATTTATTATAAATTTGATATATAAATGATGAAATCCTATTTTTCTCTAAATTAACCATCCTATGAACCTTCATTTACACCTGTTACTATGCTGTAATTCTCTAAGGGATCCTCACATTCTTTTATTTATTCAAGATTATTTATGAAATTATGAATTCTATTTTTATTTCGAAATTTTTGGACATGTATTCACATTTAACCCTTATTAAAATTTCATGTCCAAATTATGATAAAAACTTTATCTCTCAACTACCTTTTTATGAATTTTTATGTAATGTTGTTATGATGCTAAAATTTCCCCATCATTTTCCAGGACAAAACAATTTTTTAGTGAATACCATACCAATTTTCCTATCAGGGGTATTCACCTATATTCACATATAATTAATGATATATTGATTTTAATTTATGTATTCCAAATTCCTTGATCATTTAATAAATCAATATAATGAATGAATCTATGAAGTATGATATATGCAGCACACTTAGGAAAGAGAGTGAAAAAATTATGATGGGTGCACCCATATCGAGCTCTAATGAATTAGGTAATGTTTAGTATCACGATATTTTATGTTGGGATAGGTTTTTACCTAATTCCTTTATGGGGCATTGTCCACCATGATGTTTTGTTATATTTATCCTTGACCTAAGTTTATAATTCAATGTTTTATGTTGTTTCCACATTTCCCATGTTGTCTTTATTATTACCATGATATATTAGGTCTCATTGTTAATGTATATACATCCTAGTATTTTTACATCCCCTTTATATTACTATTATCTAATATGTATCATAATCTTTATGTTATTCCTTATTTATTCCCTTACTAGGATTTTTCGCTCACCCATTTATTATGTTTGTCCCTAGGTTATCCAATGTAGTTTTAAGATCATTATAATATTATGATCGTGTAAAGTAAGTATTCAATAATGTTTTTTATTACATGTTATTAGTTGTTATGTAATGTACCTAATTCCCAATGTAATTATAATTATTGATTTTTTTGTTGTATTATGTTTTATTTTATGTAATAAATCAAGTATAAATGTCTAATAAATAGTAGGGTTGTTATAGTTCATATCATAAGAATTTTTTTTTTTATTTTTTGGGATTAGGATTATAAAACTATAATATGTTCTAAACCACACTATGGGTAATCAGGTACGTGACAATGGGCCTTACTGCACACCTGTTTTGGCACTCCCATCAGATATTATATCTTACATTCATAATCTCATTATGTTATATTATTAAGAAAAATAAAAATTCCATAATAATATATTTTAGGAAATAGATCATGGATAAGATAGATTTATCCATATAAATTAATAAGTTAAGTAATGAAATTTAATTTATAAGTTATCAATTTAATTTCATTGGATTCCCCTTTATGTGTTTAATTATTTAAAATAATCATCCCTAATTTTATTTTTATTTTATCAAATTACATAAAATAGAAGAAATACGGTAAACAATCAATGTGATAGGAAGTGTGATGGTTTCCCAAATGAGATGCACATCTCGATGGGAGATGGAATCACAAACATTGTCATGATACAATCTCAACTAACTCAGGTTATCAATAGAAACATAGATCTGAATAAGCTCCCAAACCCCCCTAAGAGAGAACAATCCACAATTAAGATCTTCATATGATAAAGGCCTCATACTTTCTATAGTTCCTTTGATATCATAATCATATAAAAATGGATCAAATCCATTGAAAATATCTTATCCATCCTTCATCGTTTATAACAAGAGAAGGTTCTTCTGTAAATTTATCTTATAGAGGGTGAAGTTTATCAATGGTGGAAATTGGTGGAAAATATGAATCTAGGGCAAGAGATCAAAGAAATGGAGTGGAAGGAATTCCATAAAATGTTTTTTGTTAATTATTTTCCACACACCCTCAACCTAAAAATGGAATGGTATTTCCTTGCACTAAAGAAACAATATGATGAATCTATTGGGGAATATGAGGTAATATGTAAAACACATTTATGATACACCTATAGTTTTTGGTTACCATAGAATTATTGATTGAACACTTCTTTGGTTGGTTAAAAATTAGTTTATAAAAGCCCTGGAAATCCATTACTTTGATAACAATGAAAAAGTTTTATGTTGTTCCCTTAAAATCAAAATTTAGATTGAAGAATACCAAGGGTATCATTGGTTTATGAAGTTGAAAATGGATATTAATTCTATAGGTACTATAGAGAAATCTAACGGTGCTAAGAAAATTTCAACAACCCACTCATCAATTGTTTGGAAATAAACAACCCATAAATTTCTTAAGGGGGTTAAGAAATGATTTAGGTGTGGGAAGGAAAGATGCCTAACTAATAATTTCATATTGGAGAAAACCATGAATAGAATAGAGGAAAGTAATGCTCCATTAAAACCTCATTTCATATTCCATTACTCCAAATACAAGGAAACAGTGCACTTTGAAAACTAATTCTCTAAGAAAAAGGTTTTTGGAGACTAGAGAAAACCTACAAGGAAGAATGGTGATATTTTTCCATCACTACCATCAAGGTGAATCCTGAAAATGAAGTGGTTATAGGTGTACTAGTTATTCATTCAATAATATTGAATGTACTTCTTGATTCTAGTTCTACACATTCCTTCATATCATGAATGTTTTGTAGAACTATATAATGAGTCCAAAAAACAGGGATGTAGATAAGTTGGTGAAAATAGAAAATGGGGAAATTATTACATCCCAAGTATACAAATCCTCTATTAAAATTTGTGGGATGAACTTCCAAAAAACATTTTCATACTTCATTTGGTGGAATTTTATGTAATTATGAGAATGGATTTTCTTTCTTTATATAAAGAAAACAAAAATTTATGTGAGAGGAAAATCACTATCCATATGGAGAATCGACCCCCGATTCTATACAAGTACTAGAAGGATGATGACTATTATTTAGCACCAACAACTCATTCATGGATATTATTTCCCTATGAGAAAGCATATATAGATCAAATTATTGATTCCAAGGAAAGAAACATCCTTGAATACATTCTTATTATGATGGAATATGTTGATGTGGTTTTCAAGGAATTGTATGTTCTTCCTCCTAGCTGAGATGTTGATTTTTCAATCAAGATTATACCATTGGTGTTGATAATATCCCTGAGTTTGTATAGGATAGATGATGGGGAATTTAGGAGATAATGAAAAAACTATAGTATAATATGGATAAATCATTTATACTCCCAGGTGGTTCACCATGTGGTACACCCGCCCTCTTCATTAAGAATAAGGATGGGTCATTAAAAAATTTCATCGATTATCATGAGATCAACAAGATAATGATAAAGAAAAAGTATCATCTATATTGGATTGATGACATGTTAATTTATCTATGTGGAACACAATACGTTTCTAAGGTAGATCTTTGGTCAGGATATTTTCTTGTAAGGGTGAAGAAGGGAGATATCCTCAGGGACAATTTTCTTAAAGGTACGAGCACTATAAATTCATAGTGATGTCATTAAGACTCACTAATGCTCCAAAAATATTAATTGATTTGATCAATATAGTATTTATAGATTACATAAATAAATGTTTGGTAGTATTTATAAAAAATATGATAATGTACAAAAAAATCAACGAGGATCATGAGAAGCATTTGAACACTATTGTAATGACCATAAAAAAGGGGAAGCATTATGTATAGTATAGAAATGTGAGTTATGGTTGAGTGAAGTCTCATTATTTAAGAATATCTAAATAGTAAATGGGATATATATGGATCCTTTAAAGATAAAATCAATTGAAGGATGCTCAGGGCCAACATCTATGACAAATCCTTTTGCCAGTTGGGTATTATCACCGATTTGTGAGAAATTCATCATGATTTTTGAACCCAATTACCAATATAAATCAAAAAGGGGTCATGTTATCTTGGAATAATGAATGAGAATAATTCTTCAAGGATTTAAAATGAGTCTTACCACCTACCCTTTGCTCACACTTCCCACAAGTGGTAAAAAAATTTAATTATCATCAATGCTTTAAAGAAATAATTGGTTTGCGTGTTGATGAAAATTGATGGTCATTGCTTATGCCTCAAGGAAGTAGAAAATTGATGAAAAATTACTATCCCAATAATGATATTAATTTTTCAACTATGATGTTTTTTTTGAATATCCCACATCATTATCTCTATTGGGAGAAGTGTGAGATATAAACTGATTCTAAGAGCCTCAAATATATATTCACACAAAAAGATCTTTATATGCACCCGTGAATATGGTTAGAGATCATGAAGGATTAAGACTTCTCAATCAACTATCATCCTTGTTAAGTAAATAAGTTGGTGGATGATATAACTAAAAAGGACCCAAAAAACAAATCATTGAATAGAATTGAAAAGGATATAATCTTCTTGGATTTGAATAGAATGGACATGGAAATTATAAATATGAGAATATGATAAATCCTTTCTCAATTGATTTCTCAACCATATCTTCTTGGAAAGGTTAAAGGATTCTCAATGAAATAATGTGGGAATTCCGAAGAGAGTTAAAACTATAATGAAAGGTAAATCCTTGGAGTTCAATGTCAATGAAGAAGGAATTGTGAGATTTGGGTCAAGAAAATGTCTTCCATAAAATCCTGAGTTAAAGAAGGAAATATTGGATTATTCACATAGTTCAACTTTCTCCATTCACCTAGGAAATAGAAAGATGTATCGAGATCTCTGAAGCACTATTGGTGGGACTATATGAATAAAGAGATTGCTGAATATACATCAAAGTTATTGGAATGTAGAAATTGAAGGACGAAAGGTATAAGTCTAATAGGATGATGCAACCATTACCCATACAGACATGGAAATGAGAAGACATCACCATGGAATTTGTCAACAGATTTATGAATATATCCAAATAAACAATGATATATGAATTGTTGTGGGTACTTTTATAATGACTGCACACTTAATAGTGATTCTAGAGGTTTTCTCAGTAGATAAACTAGAAAAGTTTTATTTCACAGAAGTGGTAAGGATTATTGGATTACCACTATCGATTTTATTTGATCGAGATCCTAGATTCACCTATAAGTATAGGAAAAGTCTCCATCATGGTCTAAACAATAAGTTGATTTTCAGTATGGCCTGTTATTCTAAAATTTATATCCAATCTCAATGGACTATTCAGACACTAGATGATAGGTTGTAGGCATGTTCTATAGACATAAAAGGATGATGGGACCAAAATCTTCCTTTGGATGAGTTATCTTAAAATAATAGTTTCCATGATTGCATCAAAATGGAACCCTGAAAATATGTTTATGGGAGGAGGTGAAATACACTGACATGATGGGATAAAATTGGTGAGAAAAAACTTCTCAGCCCTGAAATGGTTGAGGAAATGGTGGAAAAGGTTAGAACCATTCATTAGCACATCAAGGCTGATCATAGTCGACATAATAGCAATGATGACAATAATTGATGACACCTACATATTGGTATTATAGACATGGTAGTCCTAAAAAAATATCCCTGGAAATAAGTGATGATATTTAGGAAGAAAGGAAATCTTAGTCTAAGGTACATAAGCCCTTTTTTATCTTTGATCGCCTCAGAGCAGTGACCAATCCACTAGAAATCCCACCGAACATATCTCAAGTACAAGATATATTCCATATTTACCTATTGATAATTAAATATTGGACCCCTCACATGTACTCAATCCAGAGGTGGTACCTTGGGAGAATGATCTTTCCTATAAAGAGAAACTGATGTTGTTTTTAGATCGAAGAGGAAAAATTAAATGATAAAAGATAATTCCCCTCATCAAAGTGTTGTATATATACCAAAAGTTTGAAAAATAAACTTGGGAACTATAGGAGGTGATGAAGTAGAGTTACCCTCATATGTTAATTGTGAGAACAGAAAATTTCGAGGATGAAATTTCTAAAGAGGGGAAGATTGTAATGAACCAAATTATTATGAATAAAATTCTACTTTTTATTAAAAGTATTATGGTTATAGAATACACATGCACTTATTTTGTTTTATTATATAAAATTGGATTTAAATAACCATAAGTATCATTACCATTTATAATATAGTCATCGTACAGTGATCACATGACTTGTATAAATATAGGGTTTTATCAAATCCAATTGATAAAGACAAATTATGTGATGGCCTCAACCAGAAAGATCCAACATTATGAAGCCCATTTATCTGATAATTGAAGGGAGGTATAATTTCATGTATTTTAACTATACTATGATCAAGAACATGTTGATATCTCACAACTTAATCATGAAAAAAACATTTTACAAGAGAATTTCAAGCTCATTGAGATCACAGCCCACACCATGTTCATTGAACAGTCCCATTAAAGCCCCACCATCATGCATCTTACTCATAGGGAATATTCTACAATATTAACGAGTTATATACCAAAACCATATAAATATCATTATATAAATTATTTTTTTATAAATTAATGAATATATTTTAATTCAATTATTAAAACATTGAAAATGATTTTTATTTTGATAAAATAGAGAAAATTTATATTTTTGGTAAATAGTCAAATTCAATTAATGAATTTATGAATTAATGGATTTTTACATAAATAATATTTTAATATAATAATATTATTAAAAAATATTTATCAAATATAAATGAATATATAATTTTTATTATGTCAACTATAATTTTTATTAGGGTCTGATAACAATTATTTTCAAAAAATCATTATTTTAAATAAATGTCAGTCATTATATTAAAATAATATTTACATATTTAAATAATTATTTAGATAAAATTAATATTTTTTTGAATCATAACAACAAAATTTTCCAACAATGAATTTTTCAAAATTTTCTCATATAGCCTAATTTTCAGGTAAATGTTAAATACTATATAAATATACTTTATGTTTTATGAAATCATAAGGACCCAAATGTGATGTAATAAGTAATATAAATGGGATAAATGAATAAATATAAGTTTTCATTTTAAAATAATATGGTTTTAGTTTTATTTTATTTATTTTGTAAAGACACTATGGATCCTCCAAGACTTAAAATATATTTTAATATTTTAAAATCATTTACATTGTAGTGTGAGTCACATCTACATCACCCAGGAAAATATTTTATTAAGGTATACCATTTAACACATAAAATAATTTATTCCAAGCCTTTTTTGAAGAAACCATGGGAAAAAACATGATATGGTTTTTGGTTCTGAGTATTTTATTATGTAGAGTTCAAAACCAAAATAATAAAGAAATCCCTCAATTTTTTTTATATAAACCGACCCAAGGTCCCATTTTTCTTCAATAAAACTCTTTGGATAAATACCTTAATAATCCTTACAATCCATATAGTCCACCCAAGGTTCAACAAGCTTTCAATAAGCCCCTAAAATTCTATTAGAGTCACAGAGTCAAGTAAGGGATCTTCTACTCCCCTCTTTTATCAAGAACTCCATTGTTTTTATATATTTTAATTAAAATTTTATTTTTTTGTATCAGTTCCCACATATCTAAATTACATTAAATTTTATGTATACTTGATTATATCATCTTTAACTCTCATTTATTCATCATATGAAACTTTATTTATAGCCATTACTATGTCAAAATTCTGTAAGTGATCTTCAACTCCCCTCTATTATGAAGAACTCATTTAATGTTATGTACTTTAATTTTCATTTTAATATGTTGGGATATGTTCTTAAATATCCCCCATACATTAAATTTAATTTTTAAATGATAATATCATATTTCACTCTCATTTATCCATCGTATGAACCTTTATGTGCATTGGTAATTATGATGAAATTTCATTAAGGATCTTCCACTCCCCCTTTTATCAATCACTCATTTTATGTTATAACATTTAATTTCTATTATCTTATGTCAGTAAATAATATTACATTTCCACCCTTACGTAAAATTTTATATATAAATTCTTATATCCCCTTTCACTCTCATTTATCCATCCGATAATCTTTTATCTACACCCATTAATATGTCTAAATTCTATAAGGGGTCCTCACCTTCTCTTATTCATTCAAGATTCATTATGAACTTATGAATTATATTTTATTTTTTTTATAGTTTGTAAATATCTTTATATGTCCCTATTATTTCCCATTTGATTTCCAAATTATGAGATACCTCTTTCTCTATCCTCTCCCATTTTAATTAATTTATATGTATAGTCATTATGCTACTAAAATTTCACCGCGATTTTCAATACCGTATCAATTGTGTATTTAATACCATATATATTTTCATAAAAATGGAATTTACTTATATTAGAATATAATTATTTATATGGGAACTTTCATGCATGCATTCAACATTCATTGACAGTATAATTAATTATTTTGGTGAATTAATCCTTGTTATATGATCTATGTGGAACACAAGAGCATGAGAATGAAATTATTATGATGGATGCACCCAAATATCTCCCATGTCCATTGGGTAATATTTATAATCATGATACGTAATTTTGAGAAAGGGGTGTACCTAATTCCTTTTTAGGACTTTCTCCATCATGAGATCTTGGGGAATTTTCCTTGACCTAAGATTATGAATTAATGTTTTATATTGTTTCCATGTTTCCAATGTTTCCTCTATAATTACCATGCGATTTCATGTATCACGTATCATTGTTCATGTTTATGATTTATACTCTTTTTATGACTCATTAATATTCCTATTGTCTAACATGTATCATCTTATGCATGTTATGCCTTTTTTATTCCCTTATTTTTATTTTTAGATCACCCCTTTATTATGTTTTTTCCACGGTTACCCCGTGCAGTTTTAAGTTTGTTGAAATATTATGATCATGTCAAGTAATTATTCAATAATATTGTGTATCCCATGTTATTAGTTTTTATTTGTTTTGCCAAATTCACAAATACACTATACTTCTTGATATTTTTAGTTATATTAAGTGTAATTTTATGTATGAAATAATGTATTAATGTGTAATAAATAGTAGAGATATTATTTTTAATTATTAATGGATATACTAAAATATTCATTATGTATTTTTTTTCAGATACTTGGAATATATTAAAATTTTTATTTTTTACACCAAACTTTTAGATGTGCATGTTGTTTCCTTATTTTATTATCTGTTGGTCTGTTTTTATTTTTGTAATATTTGGAAATAAAATTTTTAAAATTTTCAAAGTGCATTATTCCCAAGATATATTTATCTAAAATTTTAGTGAAATATTGATCTTTCCTCTTTATATTCTTGGGGTTACCTAAAAGTTTTATATTGTAGAAATAAAATTGGATATTCTATAATTTTAATACCAATAATAAAATTGGAATTTATTATATAAAACCTTAATAAAAACTAAATCTAATAGTATGCATACATAATTTAAGGGTGAAAATCCATCCATCGAGTAAATGCACACAATAATCCTTTAAATAAATGAACTCATCCTAGGATATAAGTCATGCATTAGAAAGGGTCACCCACTAGGATAATCAGAAAAAGACTCTAAAAATATATAAAAACTAATAAACATTCTCAATAAATCCCTTGTTATAGTGTCCATTAAAATTCAAGAAATTATAACTTCATCTCATAAAAAATGAGTCTTCCCAACCTATACATAAAAAAATGGTTTGTAAAATTTTTAGAGGGGTGATGTTGGGTATGAGAAAATATCTTAACATGACACCATTAATAAGGTCACAAAAATATACCCAAATATATGTCATGTGTATGTGATTATAGTAATACAAATAATATTCAATAAACCACATGCATATACATTTTTAAACCATTATATACATTCTAGCCAACTGTAATTCTTAGCCCTCAAAATTTTAGATTTATTAATGAATAAAAAATGATATATAGAAACCATTTGATGGGGGGACTGTAGACACTAATATATTCTATAAAAATAGTTTTCCTCATCTTTATTAAGGGATGAAAATAACATAATCTATTCCACATATAAATTAAACCACAACATGGGCTACCGTGGCCCAATTTTGGCCCCATAGTTTCCAACATATTTTAGGGGGTGAAGACTGATAAATGGTGAAGGATTATATTGATAAACACCCATGATAAGTGAATCTGAATCACAAATATAGTTTATACAGACCAAAATCCAAAGGAAGAGTTTATATATCATGGAAATGGCATATTGTGATACTTATTCAATAATTTTTTTTGAATACATGGTGGGGAATATTGAAATACACTCCAATGGTAAAATAAAATCACATACATAACCTGATTCAAACACTGTATGAATAATCATGACAATAACATCTATATTTAATTATAAAACCCCCTCTTATACATCTGAATGTATGGTGCACATTTTTTATCTTAAATAGTATTCATCACACCCCGAAATTTTATAGAATATGAAGAATGTCTTATCCTTCACATATTTTGAATCTTCTAACTCATGGATCAATAATTCTAAAATTATCTCAAAAGACTTATTATTTTCATTTATTGACCAATAAGACATTAGGAATGTCATATCACATCACACACTTACCCAAATATCTATCCATGTTTAATAGAAATGTTTTCCACTCTCAGATTTGATAAAATAACTATACAATCTCTAATTACTATTCTAAGGTCTTAACCAACAATATTGACCCAAAATAATTACCCTCATAGAAATTTCACATTCCACAACCATTTCCCAGCCCCCAAATACATAATAATAATTGAGGTGAACCCATCACCATGTCAACCCATCACACTATTACTATGTACGACCCTTGAAACAATATCTCTATGAAAATAATGTTTTACTTTTCTTAACCCCTACCATTATTATTATCATATATATTTCATGATACCCATCTGATCACTTACTAAATGAATAAAATTTCAAAGGGTATCAACAATTAAGACCCATTATAAAAACCATTTGTTTAACATTTGGTATACCTCATAGATGACACATAAAAAATCTCCCAAGTATTTTGAAATAAATGCTGAAATCAACCCCCAATATTCCATAAAAGGGGAACCCTAAGGACCATTGATAATACCTATCTCTATACCAATAAATAGTTAGGGGAAAAACATCATATCTATTCAAAATAACATTTTATAAAAATAATAAATTCATCCTTGGCTAACTATTATTTACCAAAGCACTAAATGTTTCCATCCCTATAAGAAATTATATTATCTATAATGAATATAAAACCCCATTATATGAAATTCCTTGTTTTATTGATCAAAAATAAAATTCATTAAATGATTATAGAAACTATATTTTTTAAACTAGCACTGAAGAGTTGATCCAATGGCCCTTATATTTTATCTCATTCTTAAATTCCCATTCAATTTTAATCTCGTTAATCAATCATTGAAACCATTGGAGGTGAGGTACCCACATGATCCCAAAAATCGCAAATCCTTGTTTATAATATTATTTTTTATTCAAATTATCTTCATATATTATATCCAATAAAAGTGTTCTCTCTTTATCCTCATTTTGGTCTCTTAATCCCGAATTCATATCCACATGCCCCTAAAACACATATAAGGAATATTTATTTGTTTATATCTTAAGGACATCCATTAATGATGTATTCCAAAATATCACCTTTGATATCAAATAATGAATCGTCCTTATTCTAATCTAATTATTTAGTTTTAAAATATCAATAATTTAATAATTAAAGGTTTATGCTTATTCAATGATTAATATAGATGGAAATGGTTAATCCTTATGTGTTTGAGTTGTCCTTACCTGAATAAGATCATCTATATGGATGAATAACTAATATGATGGTGAACATATAACCATGAGTGAGGATAAAGAAGGGTTAACCATGGGTGGTATTCCCTACTTCATACGGATTGGTAAGAGAGTGGGTGATTTTACTAATTTAATAAATATATTAAAAAAATATAAAATTTTATTTTAAAAAATCTCAATGGGCACTAGGTAGACAATGTGAATCTAAGTTTCCTTCAAACACTAAATTAAAAATCACTAAGAAATCAATACATTTCCATTATCTATCTTGTGGTATATGTTATTTTTTTAGTAACCACCAAATTACACCCGGGATATTATGCACCTCTACTACATACCCAGTGTTTCCTTCTACACCCACCAATAATATCACACTTTACAAAAACCTCTATTAAATTACTAAAAACTCTAACATCATTGAAATCAAACTTTAAAAAAAATATTATTTAAAAAAATCAAAATCAAATTCAATATTTAACCACCCCCCCCCCCCACACACACACACATTTAGATCATTGAGAGTCTGGTTATTCTAGTTCTTCTTCCATGTAATGATACTGATCATTAGAAAAATAAATCATATAATTTCAATAGTTTTTTGAGAATACAAGGACATCCCTTAACCCATTACTCCTCTATCATAATTTTAATTCACCACTTATTACCCACTCCTCACTATATAATCTTATCTAATGACTATAAATTCTCAAAAATTACACTATCTTCAATCCCTAACACATAGGTGTATTTTTATTAAAGGATACATATAATATGAACTATACCATATTGTATAGGATTATGAATTATATTTTTCATTTAATACTCTATTAAACATTTCTAATTTGAAATCATATAATACTTTATATTCTTATGATCTATCCAAATTCAGACCAGGATGTCTATATACATAAAAATATGATTAAAGACCCCCCTAAATAACTTACGATCCCTCTATTTTCCAACTCTATACTAAAATATTATACTATTAGTTCAGAGTTACTCTCTATCACTTTGATATTTATCACACATTACTCTTCAAAACAACTAGAAACTTTTCTATGAATATAAAATTTATTTAGAAAATATAACATTATACTCTCTCCATGGGTAATACTGATACTTCTATTCTTTTCCAAACATAATTTATTCATCATATACATTATTGAGTATGTTTCTACAATACTAAATTCAACCAGTGACACACATATTGGAATTTAAATCATTTGACTCCCATGTAATTGATAAAATCAATCTACCATGATTCAAAATTTCAAACGACTCATCATTACTGAATGGATGACATCACTTTATTCACCATCCATCAAATTCAAGGAAATATTCCATAAACGAGTGTATCACATGGTTGAAATCAATTGTAAAGTGACTCTAATTTTTTCAGTGTAATGTAATGGAAAAATTTTAGTAATACTTTTGGAAATATGAGTAGAGTCAGCATAGAATTTCTGGGCACATGGAGCTTAGATATAGATATATTTAAAAAATAATTTAATATATAACCAACATTTATATATTTTAAATTACTAGAATATATCATGAATGGTTCCTCAAATGATAAAACTGATACTTTCAGTAAATTTTGAATGCATGTTTTTCCATAAGTAGTGTATGACTTTTCACTTTAGATAGTCTATTTAAGTATATTTTTAGGTGTAAAAATATATGAACAAATTATTTAAATATTTTTTCTCTATTAAACTCATAAAACATAATCCTCTTCTATATTAGCCCAAATATACCTCATTTTTATTGAAATCACAAAACCATATAGATTAAAGAAATGTTTTTTGTGGGAGGGAATTAGTGGATGTTGATGGGATCTTGGATCATTGATCAAAATACCATGGGGATTATAATCCTCAATATATTCTGTCATTCTAAAAAATAACAAAAATGTGGAATATTTCTTCTTTAGCGATCAATACACTATTGTGGTAGGTTTTTTTTCTGTTAGTCTCATAATTTATTTCTCTATGACTAACACGAATTAATTATCATTATAATTTTTTAAGGATCATTTTTATTAGATTATGGTAGATTAATTATTTTCCCTAGATTTAGAAATTATTTGATTCTTGATTTTATTCTGTGCTTATTTATATCTCCATTAATGAACGATTATAATCCTGAATAATGAGAAAGGTTCATCTCTCACTTTTGTGTTCCACACTATTCTCCCTCTATTCTTTGAATTTTCTTTATCGGTATTTTGATTGGCTGATGATTTGATTATGCCTAATAGATTCTTCATTATCAGATAGATCATTGGTGCAATGGATCATTACAATTTTTTTAATGTTGGGATAGAAATAATGATAGATAATTTACAATGATTTATGATATCTAATGGTGTTGTAGGAAGTGTATGTTTTTCAATCTAGATCATTTGGGTAGTCTATGTAATGGAAATGAAAGTGATTTTATGGTCAATGGGTGGCCAAAATCTACTCATTTATGATGAAATGGTCTCCATCAACCCATATATAAACCATGGAGGTGAAAATTATAGTGGGAGAAAAAGATAGATGTTGTATGTGTGGATAATCATAAAGACCTAGAGTATATATGAATATTTTATCTACACAGCATGTATTTTGGTTTGAAGTTAATTATCACACAATCGTGTGTATTTTTGACACACCATGTGATATTTAATTTGATGATGTGATGTGTTCCCCAAATGTAAATGGGAAGAAAAATTTTGATTTTACTTGTTCACAAGCATAGTACATATACAAGAGCTGAGTACTGGGTATAGAAATAGACCTGGGAAAGACTGGACATAGCTACACATAAAATGTGTCCCTTGAACACATCGTATACTCATTCTAGGGAGTTTTGGATTCCTTTCACCCCTCTTTATATATTTAGTATCTATGTGATATCATTCCCTTGTTCTATCCCTATGAGAGTACATTTTTGTATCACATATTTAGCAAAGGATGAGAAAGACCCTCTATAGTATAGTTATGGATAGAATATGCTTGCATTCCATGAGCCTATAGTGTGATCCTCTATCATTCTTCCCAATATTATGGTAGGTAACCATTTTCTAACATCCAGGGGTTCTGATACCTTTCTTATTTGGTTATCCCAGATAAGGACAAGTATCACCGATTGGATCATGTGTGATCCGCTATCAATGTATTGATGTCTTATGAGTTTAAATTCATACCATAAATTTAAAGGAATTGTGAGAATAGACTCACGTATTAGTTATATCATAATTTGTGTGACTCAAGAAGTTATTTTCAATTATATTATTGTTATCCTTGATACTTGAATAGAAATCATAGTGTATCAATGAATTCCTGGACTTAATCGATGACTTGGTATATATTTATGAACATGTATAGGATTTTATCTATCCTTATTGGTGACTCATCAATTTTATGATATTGATAAGTCTATATTTTATTCTTTTTTTTCAATTTTAGGTTTTCCTACTAGGTTTTTTTATACTCACCCAGGTGTGGTCTCTACACACACATTTCATGTCTTATACTGAAAATAGGTCACTAAATAGAGTACTTAGATGACCAACACCATGTGGAACATAGTTTATATAGATGGATCATGTTTGTTTCTAGGAGTTGTGTTAAGATACTAATTCTCTAATTGTAAGTAGGTTTTATAGTTTTAATACTATTTTTGGGATTTTATTTCTCCCTTTTTATTTTTGGATTTTTTTTCTTGGATGTGGTTTTTTTATACAAATATACCTAAATTTTTTTTCATGTATTTCACATTATACTAGTATTTGTATTTGTGTGGTTGTTTTAAAATTACGTTAGCCAAATTCCTTACAAGTGTGTGATATACCTACTCAGTGGTAGAAACCTATTCCTAGACTATTGAAGGTGGGAATGGGGGGTTTCACTAAGCTTACTACCAGTAGGAAATCATGAGTGGTTTGGGTAAATACATAGTGGTATTAGAGCGAATGTTTTCATTGGACTTGAGTTTGGATATATTCTAGTTCTGAGGCTTGGTTTGGAAAATAGATTTATTTTGATATGTTCCATGAATTTGGATCTAAATATAGGGAACCCAGGTATAGTGTGTTGAACAATGTATCAATTTACCATGACTATGATAACCTTCTAGATGACTCTTTATATGTACGAACTGGTTTGATGGTAAACATCAATACATTCCTCGTATAGGTTTGGGTTTTTGTTTCCATGACATTCATGTGTCATCTCCCAAAATATTCAGTTCGATTATGGTTCATCTTGACTATTAGAGAATTCTATTATGAAGATAACCATGTAAAATTTAATAGTAGGATATTGATGATAATATAGTTAACAGTTAGGCCTTATTCTAGGAGTCTGTATAGGAGGAAATTCCGCTTAGTTTATTTTCAATAGTACCTCCACCCATATTACTAGTTATTTTCTTAACATTGTCGTAAGATAAAGTCTGTTATCTAAGAATAGTTCATGAGTTTATTAGGTAGAGAACACTCATGTTTTTTTGTGAATGAGACCATTAGATAAAATAGGACTTGATTGATTTTGTATGATTAGTTTTCTAACTTATTATTATCTATCTTAATAATTTAGTGGTCGAAGAGGTCAAACTTCTCCATGGACCAATAGGTTTATATCATAACTTGGTGACATATATGAATGAGGGGGTGAATCTTTCTTTTATTTTGTTTGAGAACCTCTTAAGATAGGTGTTTTATCTAGTGACCTTAGATGGGGTACATAACTAGGATATTCTAGAGATCCATCTATAAAAAATGTCAATCATAAAGTACACAACATGGTTCAATGACCTTTTTTCATACCCCATAGATATGGTTTGTGATAGAATTTTTTGAGTATGGTCCTTTTGGTGTGTCCTCCACTGATATATTTAAGCTCAAGTGGTATCACTTTTCATCCCTTCCTGTAATGGGGTACTAGTTTTTTCTATTGTATGTGGAGAGATTCTAAGAAAAGTATTCATCAACCATTGGTTATTAAAGTGGTCACACATGAATATTAGACATCTTCAACTAGTTATTGATGTCAGAAATAGGAATTTAGGCATGTGGGGTGGCTTTAGAGGAAGTTTTGGGATAGATGTTTAGCCGCTCAAGGATCTGAGGAAGGATCCAATTAGTTGAGGTTAAGGGGTGATTCTCCTATAATTGGAAAGTTTATATCACATGGGATTTCATTCCAATTAATGATGTAGATAGGGATAATGTTGATAGATGAAAAAGTTAGAGGAAATGACTTGATCCTAGAGGTCGGCAGTGTGACATATTTTCAAAGGCTATGGGAGAGTAGTTAGAGGTGGATGATGTTATGATATGTTATCAGGGCTTCCATGTCATGGTGGTCCATGCCTGGTATTGGGAGCTAGTATTAAATATTGTGGACAGCTACATGATGTAGGGGATTATGAACTAGAGAATCTGTGTGTGATATGAGCTATAATATATATATTCTTTTCCATAGATACTAGTTTGATAGAGACACGAAAAATTCATTGTTTCTTTGTCACATCACTTTTTTTGAGACCTATAGATTCGGATGGAGCCTTTAGCATGACCATTATGATTGGAGGCTCTAACTAGATGCGATTCGGTGATCACAACACTCTTCAGATAGTGGGACCAAATACATGAAGAACAATGACTTTACTTGGGTCACTTTAATGATGTGGTGAGACCTTATTATAGAATCCTTGGAACATACTATCTCTCAAAAGACTATGTGCATATTAAATATATCATGTTAATGATATAATTTTTTTAGGTGAGTGGGATGCTATTTTCCTTCATTGGTGAGAAAGAATATTAGGGAGAGTAAACTGGGATCATATATAGGAGGGTACAAATTATTTGTCATCAGTTGGCCAGTATGACCCTTTAAAGAGTAAATGTTATGGGATTTTGGTTTCTTGTAGAAGTGAGGGAGTATGAATACATTTTGTACTGACTTCAATATTGATAGATATAATCCATTATAGGCCTATTACCTTTTATTACACCAATATATGTACTGGCATATCATATCGTACCCCTAAATTTGAAATAATTAAATGGGAAATTAGTGGATTTATAAATGAAGGGAGTTGTTAGTCCCAGTGTCTCCCCCTAGGCAGTCCAAGTATTGTTCACTAACAATGTAGATGGGATAATGATGACATGTATGGATTATTTCTTCCAAAATAAGGTGAATATTAAGAATATGTATCCACTTATGATAATTGATGACCTCTTCAACTAGTTCTAAGGGTGGAAGTTGTTCTCAAAGATTATCCTCTCATCATATTATCACCATCTCTATGTTTATGGGGTGGATATACCAAAATGACATTTTAGTCACACTACGATCACTATATATACTTGGTAACACCATTAATGATGTCTAATTCCCTAATATTGTTCATGATACTCATGAAGTAGATACTTCAACCCTTCTTGGACCAGTTTATGGTGGTCTTCATCAATTTCATTGTTGTGTACTTAGAATCAAAGGAGGAGCATGCGAGAAATTTTAGGGTGGTCCTAGGAAAACTCTACATATACCAGTATTATTAAAATATCATGAAATGTTTGTTATTTATTTGAGATCTTTGCATTTTATGATATTTTATCTCATGAGAGGGAGTGGTTATAGACCCACAAAATAGTGCATTAGTGCTATCTTGGGAGACACCCTAGATTGTGAATGAGGTTTGGTACTTCCTTAGGTTGGAATGATATTATCATATATTCATTCTTAATTTCCCCAGGATCATTTAACTTATAACTACTTTGAACCAAAGTGGTAATAATTTCCTATGAGTAAATAAGTTTCAACAGTATTTTCAAGATTTGTGGTAAAGGTTGATGAACACCCCCATCTTACGAAATTGAGAGGAAGGTGGTGAGTACATAGTGTTATATGGTGTCTAGATTTTGGCCAAGATTTGATTTGATACTGATGAAGGTAGTGTTTTCCTATAGGTCACATCAGATGATAATTCATGAGAACAAATATGAAACCCTTGATTTATTGATGGAAGTAGTAGTTATTTACATGAATTCTTTGTAAAACTATCTTAGGGTAGAGTGATTCATCATCTATTCTAACAAAAAGAGTATCAAGCATTTGTTATCATGGAAATATATTAATATGTGGTAGAGGTGATGTCTACAGTTCCTACATGAAAATGATTCTAAGATAGTCTATAATCCCATTAAATGTAATGTGGAGGAAGATTATCATAGTGGGAAATATAGTTTTTTATTTTTGAGTGAGTCAGTAGAGTAGTTCACCAAATTAAAGTTGAAATTTTTATAAAATGGTATTGTGGAGTATCTTCATTCGATGGTTGTGTCCCTTAAAATATTATATTCATTTAGCGAAGCATAGTTTAGTGATATCAATTGTACGGAATTTTTTTACAATATATCCATAGGACATGTTACCAATGGATTTTATAAAGTGGGGATCACATCACAATTTTCCAATAATTGTCGATAGGACCAATCACATGGTGAGAGGATGTGTTGATGGATTTTATTACATCCCCCTTATTTGTGCATCCAAGAGTGTAAAATTGGAAGCATGGCCTTCAATTTAATTGTTTTGGCATTAAATTAAATAGATCATATCATATTTTTTCTCCTAATACATCACTTGTCTACAAATGAATCATGAGCATTAGGTAATAGTAGGTTTATCCTAACCCCTTGAGGTTATAGATTGGAAGTGGTAATGTTACTCCATGGATTTTTATGGGAAAATTGTTATTGGAAATAGTTCATAAAATTATTTATGTTATCGTCGACCGATTCACTAACTCATCCTACTTCCAAGACATGTTATAGAAAGTTTTGGTAGAGTGTTTTGGAGGCCTATACATGCATAAGATTTTAGAGAATTATTAATTTCCATCAATTTTTATTTCATAATATGATAATTACTTCATGTATCAATTGTGTCGGGATTGCATGTGGCTTATAAGACTCAGTTTCAGATCAACATGGAATTTCATTCTCAAAGATAGTATGAGAAAGGATAGAGAAGTTGTATATCATCAAGGAGAATATGAGGAATTTCTAGTTCCATAATAACAACAATTTCAACTATTAATGGATTCCATTTGAGTTTAATTATGGATACCATGTGTTATTATAGGTCACAACTCTAAAAGGACTAATTGTTTTTGACCAATGTGGCTATTTATCTTTGAGATTAATTATCCCTTTATAGAAATTGTGTTTTGTTGGTGAGGTTTCATACCACATATCCTTACCACTGTAATCAAACTGGGTGCAAAATATATTATAAATATCACAGTTGAGAAGATATCTTCAAAGCCCAACGCGTGTTATCAACTAGGTTGAGTAGGATTTTGAGGATGGATCTACAATCTCAGATTGCCTATTAGAAATTGAGGATCCACATGGGAGGATCCTTTATGGGTGATGCATTCCTATGGAGTGCGTTTATTGGGAATATGGATATCTTCAGGAGAGGACCAGGTTGTAGGAGTACCATATGAGAGCTTAGTACCCAGAAATATTTGTATTGGGCATTTCTTTTTCAGACAAAAATACATGATGGTTGGGAGAATATAATGATTCTGGTATTTGGAAACACTCTGAAATATTTTAAATAATATATTTAGATTTAGTCAGGGAGTACTTATGGAATTATGGGCCTCATGGTGTCTTGGAATAGAAAAGTTATAAATATAATATACCATGCATGAATTTTTTCTGAATTAAAATAATTTTTCAAAAATAGTGTCTATAATGGAAAAAATACCATAATTAAATATGGAAATTTGGTTTTACCCTAGGAATTATATAAATTTGGTGTGTGTCGAATATTTCATTTAAATAAAGTCATGGGGGAAAGAATAGTGTTATAAATTAATTATCTATTAATCTTGAAAAATACATTATTCACTATATTAACCCTATTATGGATCCTCTATATAAAAGTTACATGACCTTATATATTTTAGTATATGGTCATAGAGGAGGGAATTTATAGATTATGCTTGGATCATGGATTGATTAATGGAGTAACATGTTGATTTTCACTATTGATGGGGTTCTTGGATCTCACAAAAGAAAATTATATGGAATTGTCCTTCATCAGTGATCAACCCAATATTAAGGAAGGATGTTTAATTTTTTGGTTTAATTCCTGTCCTTTTTCCATGATTGACATGAATTAATTATTTTATATATTAACTCTAATATTATATGTTTTTATTTATGGTTGATTACATATATTCCAAGAATTAGGAATAGTTTGATCCAAGATTTTTATGCCATTTTTGTTGAGTTCACTGTCAATGAATGAAGGAAAACATAAATAATGGCCAACATCCATCCCTTAAATTTTTGCTTCTTCTATTTCCCCCTCCATTTATCAAACATTTGTGATCAGTATTTATATTGGATGATGATTCAACTATACCATAGAAACTTATTTTTGTGTGATTGATCATTAGTGAAATATATCATTATTGTGGGTTATATATTAGGATAGAAGTTGATCCATAGGCACGAGTTGATATGATTTATATTTTATATTGGTGATGTAAATGGAGGTATATATATCTAAATAATGATGGTATTTTCAATAACATCAAAGGAGGTGATTTTTTAATCAAATAAATGATAGAATCTATCCACCGATGATAATAGTGTCCTGGTCAACCTAAATCCATACCTTTAGGGAAAGAATCAAATCTAAAACTTATGAAGAGTTAAAGAGGGTATGTACACATGAATTCCAAGAGTTTCTATGTGATTTATATCACCATGGAATGTAGTATGAAAGAACACATTCCATGTAGATCCGTATCTATAATGGATATGTTTTACAGGTGAAGATAAATATCATGTGGGAATGTTAGTTTTTCAATATTTCCTATTTCAATTATATAAGAAACATAGTGTGGACCCTCATGGGTCATGGGTGTATACTCATTCATGGAAAAATTACATGATCAGTCTATTCAATAATGGCTAGAGTACATAGATATACTCAGAGTACAAAGACACAATACATATTACATGGAAATGATGATTATACATGAACACATAAATAGGCATGGGAATGACAGGACATAGCATCACACACCTTCTATAACTTATATAGATCATATACTCCTTATAGGGAAAGAATGATCCCTTGATCCCTTGTATCCATATATAGTTTCAGTATGGGTGTTCTCCCTTGGTCTATCCCTATGAGGGTATAGTGTTGTATCTTATCCTATGTATAAAAATATTTCAACCCTCTAAAATCATGATATAGATAGAGTCATATTCCCTCCATGGTCACATGGTGTAATAATATATCATTTTTATCTAGGTAGCGTCGTGTATAACATTTCAAACTTCTTGGGTTTGTGATCCCATTCCTAGTGAATTATCTAGGACAAAGTTTGGTATCACCCATAGGTCTATGCATGATACCGTATATATATATATATATATATATATATATATATATGTATTATGAGTTCTAGTTCAAACCAAAATTTTCATTTCCCAATGTGTATGAACTCTTGGATGAGTTTCATCGGTATTAGTGAGACAGTATAAGAGTGTTTCCTACAGAAAAATGTAAACATTGATCACTGAGTAGAGATCCTAGGTTGGAAAGGAGGCCATGACAATACTTTAAATCATAGATTCTATCTATTATCTTATCTAGGATATAATATTTTACTCTTGGTGTCTCTCCCTTTTTCGATAATTGATCTGAATATCATTTATGCATTGTTTTGTGATTTTAGGGTGTCCTACTAGGAATAGATATAATCACCCTTATATGGGCTCTCATCACATGTGTCATGTCTTATACAAATGATATATGTTTCAATAAAGTCATAGGAGGAGTCGAAGTATGTTAATATTAGTTATGTTTTACAGATCATGGATACCTCTAAGAGTTGTATCTTCATAATCCATCCCCTATATTTTTACTAAGTTGGACTATTTTTATAGTATTAGTGTAATTTTTTCACCATTTTCATTTTCCTTACTATTTATCATTCATTGATATGGAATTAGTTATTATACATGGATTTATAGTATTAGTTTCATATCTTTTCTTATTATACTATTGTATGGAAACGTTTCTGAGTGTGTGTTTTACAAGTACTTTATGAT
Organism: Viscum album; assembly: GCA_963277665.1. Lineage (NCBI taxonomy): Eukaryota > Viridiplantae > Streptophyta > Magnoliopsida > Santalales > Viscaceae > Viscum > Viscum album. The sequence continues at coordinate 714,674,323 of OY728131.1, read as the reverse complement.
GATTCCCCTCAAATGATTAATATATATATTCAATGATAGTTTCTAGAAACTGGCATATTTGAAGAAGGAATGGGGTGTCAAAATAAAATTACATTCCACTAGGAGGTCCCAAATGTGTGATTAAAAGTATGATACTCATTTCCCAAGTATTATCTATATCACCATCATACAAACCCAAACACACCTAAGATTCTTAAATCCTTCAAAAACCATAAATAATGATCCCCATATTATATAACTAGAAAACCCATCCCATGGTCATTATTCTATTGTCTAAATATAACTTTGTTCACTATAAAAGAGCACATCATTATTACTCACATCCCTCATTTTAACCACATACCATTCTATAAAGTCCTGATAGAAATATTTTAGGATACCATACTATATTAAAAAATTCACACTCAAAATATAACTCAACATTTATAAAAGTTCATCACTATATATAACATCCAATGCATAAAACAAAATATAATTCACTCTCACCTCTTATTAAAAAAACCACAACATAAATTTTTATAAAAACCAAAAAACAAAATATTGATTTTTATATTCAATCGAGGTTGAGTATCTCTAATTTTACTAATGTATTACTATAAAAGATAATCCCCTAATATACTAATCCAAGTTGTACCTCATGAAAAACCTCTTAACATTCCTCTAATGATTTCCTCTTAGGCATCACTATTTAAAAAGAACATCATGTATTGAACAAAAATATTCTTTCACAATCATCACCACTATTCTATTTCATGAAAATAATCACCCAATAATTCACTTTAAATAACCATTTCACTGATATAATATATCCTAGTAAAAAACAATGATTACTTAAGGGATTCCAAACTATATAATATTTATCTCTTTAAGTATCCTTTGATACATTAAGACTATATTGAATCCCATCGCCACCCCCTATGCTATAAATTTGGATAAGGGTCACCCTAGATGACATCCTATAATAGACCACCATTTTCCAATAATCACGGAAGGTATAAAACAATATGTGAATCATTATGCTCATAATTCATAGTAAATTAATATAACACATCCAATCAATGAAATAAAATTTAAATTAAACATAATCACACCATTCATTTAATTATATATATATAATCACCTTTAAAACAAACTACTAAAAATAAATCATACTTTAATGACCCAAATATCAATGGTTCAGTAACCAAATCAATATAAGGTATACCCCAGTCACTAAATCACTATAAAAAATTATAAAATATAGAATATATATGTGTGAACATAAATATAGGCTTATTATGGTCCTTCCTAAAACTTATCATGGAAATGTGGAAAACCCATATTATTGACTTAGTGAATAAATAATGGAACCAATATGTCACCAACTTCAAGAAAACTACCACTAATTTTCATCACTATTAACTCACCAAAAATTCCATTCATATATAGTAACATAATCATGATGAATATATCAATATGTTTCTCTATACAAACTAATTTATAGAACATGTCTCCTTCACTCCCTAGTGGTATATGTTTTCGAAATCCCATCCATTTTATATCCATATAAAAACATAATCATGTCATATAAAAAAATTATCTTAATAGTCACATCACATTTATATCTTGAAATGAAATCTCCGCATATACAAAATCAGATCACCTCCTCTCTGTAGTAGGGTGTATAATCTTGAAACACATAAACCTGAAGCACACCTTATTTCATATACTCCCCTACCATGTACCACATTATTTTCTTATCATCATCACCCTAAAAAAATATTAATACCTTTGTCTACTACACCATATAACATAAACATAGTCCATTATATCCTTCGTACATATTGAATATATTAAATCTAAGGAGGGGTGGTATGCCATCTATATCACATGCATCCTAGATGTTGGGGAAAACACTATAAATCTGAAACATTAAAAGGTTGTCGATAAGGCTTAATCATATTAGTGGTTGTGAATACTAAATAACATCAAATAGAAATTACATATAATAATCCACTTCTATACAATGTAAAAATATCACATTAATAAAAACATAAAATATTATCAAATTATTACAAAATAAATAATTTTCCATTATTAGTCACATTTTCATTTTTTCTGACATATTCAATTGTAGCCACTCATTTTCAATTAAACCATATTTTATTCATCCATTAATATTCCATACAATCAGTCACCTTTACCATATATCTTTATTCTCAATTTATCTCATTGTTTTTAGCCCACAACCATTAATAATTTCATCATCTCAATGCTTCTCATATTTATGGGAAACTAGGACATAACCCACTAAATAATATCTTTCCAAAATCCACAATATCAATTCTACATATTCCAAAACATCATCCAAATAATCACACATTAACCATGCCAATAACATCCACAAAAATATCAAACTTCAACACTCAAACTCAAACATGATAAAAATAAACACACAATTATAATAGGAACTAACAATAATCAATATCCATTGATGGTATTTCTTAAAACATCCATAATTTTGAAACGCTAAATGCATAAATAAAATCACTAAAATTTCATTATTGTAATGTTTCTATTGAATTATCATCTTAAATTACCTTAAAATAATATAATGTTAACAAACCAAAACAATAATTACAAACAATATTAGCATAATAATGCATATCGATCAAATAACAGAAAAAATGCATGGAAAACAACATTAAATCGCAAAAATCACATTTGAATCATATAATACGCTTCAATTTCATAAGCATGGTTCATTATCATCATAAATATGTAAATTATAACCATTTTAGTATTTAAAATATCATCATGATAATTTCATGTTCAGATATAAATCAATTTAGAATGAGCTCAAATCCTCTAAAACAATTTATCCTGTAATGATTTCCCTATGAGAACAATTAGTGAAACATTATAACATCACCATGAATTTCAATGGAAACCTTAAAAATACATTGGATGAAAAATAAAAATTAACAACATCACCCAAAAACAACAAAATTAAAAGAATAACACTATCATGGATTTTAAATAAAGGAAGATCCAAATAGAGTGGAAGGATCGTGGTAGAGAGAATCACAATTCTGTTTAAGAACTATAAATTCCATAAAAAAATATCCTATAATGGGTGAAAAAGGACACCCATGATAAATAAAAATAAACTATTTAATTGATTAATATTAGAAGAATTTATAGAAATTCATGTAGCATATCATGTTTATATTAAAAAATATGAGATATGAGAACATGACTCTAAAAATAGGGTCATGCAGAAATTGTAGAGACCCTAATCTTAACGTACATGAACATTACATTACTTTTGTGGAATACTTAGTACATAACAAAAAAACACACACACAAGGACTGTAATAGTTTAGTGTCTTTGGGAACTCGGAATATAATCTTCTAATCATGGTGAAAGATCTTCAAAATCTCCCATAAAGATCTTCCTTTTTTACCTAAAACCTTTCTTTATATCCTGGGGAAAAGAAAACATAAAAGGGTGAGCTCAAATGCTCAGTAAGGGTAAACAAAAGAAATATCAATCACATCATATACATAAGCACATAACTTTTGGAAATCTTAACCTGCAAAAGAGATCATAATTTCATAACATGGGGTAAATCATGGCAGTGAAATGTAATCACAATAATCATAACTTAAAACATGAAACTTTGTGGCATTCACACATAATAATAGAGAATCATTTCTTGTTACTCAAGACTCATTTCCAAGACTATCTTAGTGGACAAAGTCCCTTTCTGAACCGAGTCACCCTCATTTCAGTCCTGTTTCACTGAACCGGTAAAACCTACCATTCCAGCCATGTCTATCTTATGAGATATAAAATCTTTACCCAATGCATTGGAGGGAGATATAGGTCCCACATCTCATAATGATACCATTCTTATGTGTGCCACAAAATCATAAATCATACATCATTACATAACCCATGTAATACAAATGGGAGTCTTAAACATCATGACATCATAAAACAATTCATATAAGATAAATAAATTCATAAAATTAATTCCATCACAACATAATCAAATCAATGTAATAATAGGGATAAAAACAGATCCCTTTATTATCTTAGATGGAAAATAATTTTGATAAAACACTTGAACTCCATTCTTGAGGAAAATATCCTTTCTACTTCAAAAACATTTTTCCTTTCATAACATGTCATAAAACTTTAAACTAAAAGAAGTTGATTAAAAATAAACTTGAAAACTTTTAAAGGAAGCTTCTTGGAAATAATGTTTTAAAAATCCATTCATGCCGTATAAGTTAAAAAAACATTCTTCGTACTTTTGTCAGAAAAGCCAAAAAGTACCTCGTACGAAAAACGAAAAAAGAGTCCTTTCATATGATTTACTAAAAACTCAAAGAAGGGTAAAATTGGATTTAATAAATTTTAGGTGGATGGAAATAATATTACATATTGAGGAAAACATGGATGTGGATGATAAAATACACCCCAGTAAATACCAAAGTATAAGCAATCTCGGATAAAAATGAGATTGTGATATTTCCCTTACCTTAGGTCCGATTTGCTTCGTAAGTGTCCGAACCTCCTGTATAATGATTTAAATAATGTCATTGAATTATTACAGAATCATATTCATTGTTATTATATCATATACGGTTCACTTATGACTTTATATTACCCGTTCTTTTGTAAATTCATGTTAAAGTAGCGTTTTGGGTAAAATCGTTTCATTTATCGTAGGTGTTTTTAACTTGTAATTATTAATATTATTACTTGGATCATGATTACTTATATCCATAATGTAAAACATGATTTATATATCATATATATTCAGAATATACATATATATAATATATTGATAAATGGAATGAAATACACCATTCATGGAGACGGTAGTCCGTACGTACGCATGAACGCTGTTTTCGTTTCCATATTGAATTGAATAGAATTAAGTAGATGACATAAATATAAATATACATAAATATAGTATAATTATTATGTCATATATTTCATTACTACTTATTATATATACTTTATAATCATTCATGAATGGTTAATCACTGAGAATGAATCTCATCGCGTCGTGGAGACGGTAGTCCGTACGTACGCACGAGCGATGATATCGTTCCCATGGTTGTGGAATTGTGTTGAAGTGTATGTATACTATTTCAGTATCAATATCAATTTATAATAATCGTATATATATACTCATTACACCATTATACACATCCAATTAAGGTGGTGATGGAAAATAGATTACACCACAGCGTGGAGACAGTATTCCGTACGTACGCACGCGCGGTGATTTCCTTTTTCCGTAGGATGGATAGAAGGATAATTAGAGTTGTTTCATATTTATAATAACATATCAGTATATAAGAAATACTGATGTTATTACTTTATCATGAAACATATAAAGAAGAAGAAGTTGAAGAGGAAAGAAATTGAAAAAGATCGGTAATGGATATTACCTCTTTTTGACGCGCCTTCACTTATCCTCCACTTAAAGAACTAAGGATGGTCTTTGAAGAAGACCAGGACCTCTAGGATGATACTAGGAAAGTGGAGAAGAGATTTTGGCAGGGGTTGGCCGAGCTTTAAGGATCAAAGTTGTGTGAGGAAGAGAGGGAGGAGGTGCCCTTTTATAAGGGAGGAGAGGGGCACCTTAGGAATATCTCAAAATATTATTTTATATTAAAGTCAAAATCGGTTTATAATGGTTCCAAAGGGTCTTATTTCGAAGCTAAAGTGGGTATGGGTCGAAATCCTATCAACCAATAGTATTTAGAAAAGTTTAGGTTATTATTTTAACCTTATCAATTAGATTTAACTTTAAGTTAAATAATTTAACTTTTACCGTGTCTTTTTGTTTTCTTACACTATATGGTTAATACACTTACTATAACATGCCAAACGAACCCCAAATTGTTTATTATTAATATATATATCCTTATATAAGTCATTTGGCTGATCCTTAGATTTTTAGGAATAAAATAACAATTAATAATATAATATTTGATTTAAAAACTATTTTGTGTCAATTTTGACACTATTTGATATATGATTTTTGTGAAAGTCATAACAGAATTATATGTTCGGAAAAAGTTGATTAAATCAACAAATATATATCATAGTAACCTAGAAAATTAGTTGAATTCATAAAAAGTCTTAAATTACATTTATTTTGGTATTTATAATATCAATTATGTAAATATTTCATTAATAAGATAATTTCTGCATCATCTTTGTGTCATAAATAAATTAACTTATTTGATGTCTAAAAATTACAAATAAAATACCATTATGTAGGAAATTTTTTTAGCTTTCTAATTAATATTTACAATCGAATTTATCTTATGTATAACCCTATATTAAAAATGTTTTAGTAAATAAACTTTGATTTTAAATCTTTTAACTCTTCTTTGAATTAAATAATAATAAATGTCCTAATCTAATCCAAGTGGGCCTAAATGATAATATTTTACACTTAAGGTTGTTTTTGGTCGAGATACACTTTTCCAATAGGATTAGGACATGTTTTAGGGTAATATTAATATCATTGTTACCCTTAATTACCCTATTTACTTTTAACCGTGGTAAATAAAAGTAAAAAGTTACTATTCACCAAAAATTATTTTCATCTCATTGAACCACATTTTACTTACTGACATCAACCGTGTCTCTCGGATTTTTTAAATTCCATTCACAGAAGCGGTAAAATAAAGTTTTATGAAAAATTCAGTTTTTTAACTACCACTTAGTAGTTTCACTATTTATCAAAAATTGATGTTTTCCAGAACAATGCCAAAATTTCATCCTAAGCTATATTTCATATTCCGAATTCAAAAATGAAGTCTATTTTACCAAATTCATAACATAGAAGTTGCATTAATTAATTTTATAATTAAATCCCGCTGTTAAAACAAATAGCGTGTTTTTAAGAAACAATATCTATCAAAAGATTGACACTTGTTTATGTCTGGTTTAAATGTGAAATTACATCTAATGACCAACATTGTATTAAATTGTAAAAATATATTCTAAATATACTTTAAAACCACTCAAATTAATAATTTATCACTATGAATTATTTTGATTAAAAAAGTTGTTTTTAATTATAATTTAGTAATTTTCACTATTCATCAGAATATGAAAGTTATCTGAAAAGTACCAAAATTTCACCTTTGGCTAAATTCGATACCCCGAATCCAAAAATGAAGTCCATTCTGAGAGCTAAAATTTCTAAAATTTTAAAAGGTGGTTATTACTATTCATAACGGCTAGTTATAAAAATATTTTAATAGCATATCGTTGTTTAGTGAAACTCGGTATTGCGTAATACACACGCTATCGAGGAAGGTCGTGATTGCGTGTAATGCAAGTCAAGTCAAGGATGTGTGTTTTGCAAGCTCCTTTTGGTGTAGCGTACAACACTAGACATTAATAAAATTAAAAATAATATTTTTCATAAAATCTCGGGTTGTTACATTCTACCCCCCTTAAAATGAATTTCGCCCTAGAAATTCGTCGGGGTTATAAATGGTTTACTATTCGAAAGTTTCTTTAATAGAAACCCACATCGTAAAAAAGAATACCAAAACTTGGCTTTAAAAACTAAAGTATGAAATGTAACGATTACCCAAATAAACTAATCACTGGGTTTCCACATAGGTGAAAATATGGATATGTAAGAGAAATCTAACCATCATGTTCTGATGGAGAGTGGTAGAGAACATGGCTATGGAAAAGCCAGTAATAAAAAATCCATAGATTTGTGATGATATAAGGTACCATCTGAATAATCAGGTATAAGATCACTAGGACAACATTTTTGGTTTTCAAGATCATTTCCCTAAAGTTGAAAATTTGCTTAGAATAAATACTTACTTTATTTTGGTACAATCTCACTGTTGTTCGTGCCTTGAACAATTTCCACTTAATCTCTTAAATAAATTAAGTTGAATTTGTTATTCGTGAAGTGTTAGCTGATCATGTGATAGAATGACGAGTCATTCCATCTGTCTCAAACAAAAGGTTAGCAAAAATTATATACATAAGTCGATCTATAGTGAGATTAATCATATATGGTTCCTAAAATGGACTTATACTTCATATATCATACTGCTTAATATAATAAAACTAGTTTCTACTAAACAGGGACTTCCTGTAGGCCAATGGTTGGTGATAAAGGCCAGTCGCACTTCGGTTGTGGGTTCGATTCCCACAGCCTTGTCCGATGCCATGGGTTGTCGCCCGTCCTGCAGGTTATCCTTTTTCAAAATCTATATTACTATAACATCCCATAAATAATATCGAAAAACGTTTTATCCTAACTTATGTCCAACATAATCCATTACAATCTTTAGGCTTATCCATAATACTGCAGTCCACTCTTATAACATAGTGAAAACGATTACCAGAGATTTAACACCATCGTTGATCCCCATATATCATAAGATATGTCTTGTGGGTCACATTCCAAACATTCAAAGGCCTTAATCACGTATTCTCTTGAATACGTTAGTGAAAACATGAATGCAGTTAAAAGTTAACACTTTCCACATACCAAAATCCACAAAATTCTATATACTCAAACCATGATATCACTTAGTCCTTATATCAATCATGAGCTCATGAATACTGTTAAACATTTTGTTTTCTCATTTTCCCTTCATTATGCGCATATCATCTTATTTCCAAAAATATCTCAATTACTTTGAATACCACATTAGACCAATACATAAATATTCCAATACTCCATGATACAATATTATTTTGGAATCCCATTACATAAACACTTAATCATTCCACCACATCATTGTCATATTCAACATCGCCAATAGTGATCGCATGTGACTTCCCTTTGTCCTTTGCCTTAAGTGGTTTCTCATGTTGATCATCACTAACCCTTGGATTAGGGCATTTATTAGCATAATTCCCCATTTCCTTGCACTTGAAGCATTGAAGTGTTTGTGGTGCGTTCTCTACAGTGTTTTCTTTATTCACATCATTAGAAACCCTTTTTCCATTACCTTGACACTCAGCTGCTCGATGACCTTCTTTTCTACATTTAAAATATTTTCTAGTCCCTTTAAGACAATCTCCACCATGTTTCTTTCCACACTTTGAGCATAAGGAAACATTCATCTTCTTTTCACCATTATTCTGAGATTTCTCCTTGAACTCCATCTTTTGTTTCTTGTCAAAACCATGAGATGGATACGTAACACCAACTTCCATTTCTACCTTGATAGCACAACGCACAATTTCTTCATAGCTACTGAAGTCTCTTATAGCTAATTCCCTTCGAAGACTTGGTTTTAAGCCACTGAAAAATTGATCAACTTTACTTTCAGGTTGGATGATAATGCCAGATGCATACCTTGCAAGTCTTGTAAAATTCGCTTCGTATATACCAACAGATTCATCATCCTTTTTCTTTAGTTAATGAAACTCCTTCTCCATCTTTTTTCGAAGAATACGGGGGATGTACTTACTGAAAAACAAGTTCTTGAACTCGTCCCATTCCATGGACTCAATTTCATCTCTTGGCCTCGTATTCTTGATAAGATTCCACCATTGATCAGCTTCACCTTCCAAATGATATACTGCTAAGATGACTTTATCATGTTCAGAACATTGAAGAACTGAAAATATCTTTTCAGTGGTACTGATCCATTATTCAGCAACAAGTGGATCGGAAGTCCCACTGAAAGAAGGTGGACGTTGCCTCATGACGGACTCAATAGAATATTGTTCCTTTCTCTGCTCATTTGGAAGTCCAGAATGATTCATAGCTTTTGTAAGGATAGAAATAAGATTTTTCACTCCATCTCCCATAACATTTTTTGGTTCAGGAGGACAATCGTTGCATTGTCCATTTCATTGATCAACACGGTTCCTTCGGGTTCCAGCCATCGTATAAAACCCAAAAAGAATAGTGTGAGAGGCAAAAATCATGCTAGGGAAAACAACATAATAAAGGGGGAGTACCTTCAATATCTAACATCTTAGGTTTAATTCTATGATCATTAGCGTAGTTCTAGTAATATAACCTATACGTATACTTAACCTTAGGGACATCCCTAGACATACCGTAGAAATATCTCTGGGGATCTCACTAATGTTTTCGCATCCTAGTTTCCAAAGGTTGACTAAACCTTTCCTCTGATACCAACTGTAGAGACCCTAAGCTTAACATACATAAACATTACATTACTTTTGCGGAATACATAGTACATAACAAAAAAACACACACACAAGGACCGTAATAGTTTAGTGTCTTTGGAAACTCGGAATATAATCTTCTAATCGTGGTGAAAGATCTTCAAAATATCCCATAAAGATCTTCCTTTTTTTACCTAAAACCTTTCTTTATATCCTAGGGAAAATAAAACATAAAAGGGTGAGCTCAAATGCTTAGTAAGGGTAAGAAAAAGAAATATCAATCACATCATATACATAAGCACATAACTTTTGGAAATCTTATCCTGCAAAAGAGATCATAATTTCATAACATGGGGTAAATCATGGCAGTGAAATGTAATCACAATAATCATAACTTAAAACATGAAACTTTGTGGCATTCACACATAATAATAGAAAATCATTTCTTGTTAGTCAAGACTCATTGCCAAGACTATCTTAGTGGACAAAGTCCCTTTCTGAACCGAGTCACCCTCGTTTCAGTCCTGTTTCACTGAATCGGTATAACCTACCATTCTAGCCATGTCTATCTCCTGAGATATAAAATCTTTACCCAATGCATTGGAGGGATATATAGGTCCCACCCATCTCATAATGATACCATTCTTATGTGTGCCACAAAATCATAAATCATACATCATTACATAACCCATGTAATACAAATGGGAGTCTTAAACATCATGACATCATAAAACAATTAATATAAGATAAAGAAATTCATAAAATTAATTCCATCACAACATAATCAAATCAATGTAATAATAGGGATAAAAACAGATCCCTTTATTATCTTAGATGGAAAATAATTTTGATAAAACACTTGAACTCCATTCTTGAGGAAAATATCCTTTCTACTTCAAAAACATTTTTCATTTCTTAACATGTCATAAAACATTAAACTAAAAGAAGTTGATTAAAAATAAACTTGAAAACTTGTAAAGGAAGATTCTTGGAAATAATTTTTAAAAAATCCATTTATGCCGTATAAGTTAAAAAAAACATTCTTCGTACTTTTGTCGGAAAAGCCAAAAGGTACCTTGTACGAAAAACGAAAAAAGATTCCTTTCATATCTTTTACTAAAAACTCAAAGAAGGGTAAAATTGGATTTAATAAATTTTAGGTGGATGGAAATAATATTACATATTGAGGAAAACATGGATGTGGATGATAAAATACACCCCAGTAAATACCAAAGTATAAGCAATCTCGGATAAAAATGAGATTGTGATATTTCCCTTACCTTAGGTCCGGTTTGCTTCGTAAGTGTCTGAACCTCCTGTATAATGATTTAAATAATGTCATTGACTTATTACAGAATCATATTCATTGTTATTATATCATATACGGTTCACTTATGACATTATATTACCCGTTCTTTTGTAAATTCATGTTAAAGTAGCGTTTTGGGTAAAATCGTTTCATTTATCGTAGGTGTTTTTAACTTGTAATTATTAATATGATTACTTGGATCATGATTACTTATATCCAGAATGTAAAACATGATTTATATATCATATATATTCAGAATATACATATATATAATATATTGATAAATGGAATGAAATACACTATTCATGGAGACGGTAGTCCGTACGTACGCATGAACGCTGTTTTCGTTTCCTTATTGAATTGAATAGAATTAAGTAGATGACATACATATAAATATACATAAATACAGTATCATTATTATGTCATATATTTCATTAGTACTTATTATATGTACTTTATAATCATTCATGAATGGTTAATCATTGAGAATGAATCTCATCGCGTCGTGGAGACGGTAGTCCGTACGTACGCACGAGCGATGATATCGTTCCCATGGTTGTGGAATTGTGTTGAAGTGTATGTATACTATTTCAGTATCAATATCACTTTATAATAATAATATATATTTACTCATTACACCATTATACCCATCCAATTAAGGTGGTGAGGGAAAATAGATTACACCATGGCGTGGAGACGGTATTCCGTACGTACGCACGTGCGGTGATTTCCTTTTTCCGTAGGATGGATAGAAGGTTAATTAGAGTTGTTTCATATTTATAATAACATATCAGTATATAAGAAATACTTATGTTATTACTTTATCATGAAACAACTAAAGAAGAAGAAGTTGAAGAAGAAAGAAATTGAAAAAGATCGGTAATGGATATTACCTCTTCTTGACGCGCCTTCACTTATCCTCCACTTAAAGAACTAAGGATGGTCTTTGAAGAAGACCAGGACCTCTAGGATGATACTAGGGAAGTTTAGAAGATATTTTGGCAGGTTTTGGCCGAGCTTGAAGGCTCAAAGTTGTGTGAGGAAGAGAGGGAGGAGGTTCCCTTTTATAAGGGAGGAGAGGGGCACCTTAGGAATATCTCAAAATATTATTTTATATTAAAGTCAAAATCAGTTTATAATGGTTCCAAAGGGTCTTATTTCGAACCTAAAGTGGGTATGGGTCGAAATCCTATCATCCAATATGATTTAGACAAGTTTAGGTTATTATTTTAACCTTATCAATTAGATTTAACTTTAAGTTAAATAATTTAACTTTTACCGTATCTTTTTGTTTTCTTACACTATATGGTTAATAAACTTACTATAACATTCCAAAAGAACCCCAAATTGTTTATTATTAATATATATATCCTTATCTAAGTCATTTTGCCGAACCTTATATTTTTAGGAACAAAATAACAATTAATAATATAATATTTTATTTAAAAACTATTTTGTGTCAATTTTGACACTATTTGATATATGATTTTTGTGAAAGTCATAACAGAATTATATGTTCGGAAACATTTGATTAAATCAACACTAGTATATCATAGTAACCTAGAAAATTATTGGAATTCATAAAAAGTCTTAAATTACATTTAATTTGGTATTTATAATATCAATTATGTCAATATTTAATTAATAAGATAATTACTGCATCATATTTGTGTCATAACTAAATTAACTTATATGATGTCTAAAAATTACAAATAAAATACTATTATGTAGGAAATCGTTTTATCTTTCTAATGAATATTTACAATCGAATTTATCTTATGTATAACCCTATATTATAAATGTTTTTGTAAATAAACTTTGATTTTAACTCTTTTAACTCTTCTTTGAATTAAATAATAATAAATGTCCTAATCTAATTCAAGTGGGACTAAATGATAATATTTTACACTTAAGGTTGTTTTTGGTCGAGATACACTTGTCCAATAGGATTAGGACATGTGTTAGGGTAATATTAATATCATTGTTACCCTTAATTACCCTATTTACTTTTAACCGTGGTAAATAAAAGTAAAAAGTTACTATTCACCAAAAATTATTTTCATCTCATTGAACCACATTTTACTTACTGACATCAACCGTGTCTCTCAGATTTCTGAAATTCCATTCACAGAAACGGTAAAATTAAGTTTTATGAAAAATTCAGTTTTTTAACTACCACTTAGTAGTTTCACTATTCATCAAAAATTGATGTTTTTTATAACAATGCCAAAATTTCATCCTAAGCTATATTTCATATTCCGAATTCAAAAATGAAGTCTATTTTACCAAATTCATAACATAGAAGTTGCATTAATTAGTTTTATAATTTAATCCCGCTGTTAAAACAAATAGCGTTTTTTTAAGAAACAATATCTATCAAAAGATTGACACTTGTTTATGTCTGGTTTAAATGTGAAATGACATCCAATGACCAACATTGTATTAAATTGTAAAAATATATTCTAAATATACTTTAAAACCACTCAAATTAATAATTTATCACTATTAATTATTTTGATTTAAAAAGTTGTTTTTAATTATAATTTAGTAATTTTCACTATTCATCAGAATATGAAAGTTATCTGAAAAGTACCAAAATTTCACCTTAGGCTAAATTCGATACTCTGAATCCAAAAATGAAGTCCATTTTGAGAGCTAAGTTTTCTAAAATTTTAAAAGGTGGTTATTACTATTCATAACGGCTTGTTATAATAATATTTTAATAGCATATCGTTGTTTAGTGAAACTCGGTATTGCGTACTACACACGCTATCGAGGAAGGTCGCGATTGCGTGTAATGCAAGGCAAGTCAAGGATGTGTGTTGTGCAAGCTCCTTTTGGTGTAGCGTACAACACAATACATTAATAAAATTAAAAAGAATATTTTTCATAAAATCTCGGGCTGTTACAGAAATGGTAGTGTGATCTAATAATAATTGATAAATTTTCCCAACTCTCAATTTTTAAAAATTAATTAAATTTTATATAAATAAAAACATTCATAGTGAAATAGGGACCACCTCATTCTAATTCATAATCACCAAAAAAATCATAGAACAAACCTCGACCTCCCACTCTTTAACCTAATATCTCCTAAGTAGAAGACATAATATAGTACACAATGACATAGAGAATAATTTACTATATAATACTAAACAAGAGTCAACCTAAGAGTCTATATAACAAAATTATAACAATCATTGTGAAAAAAAGTCATATCCAATAAGTGGAACAACAACCTTTTATGGATTAGACTACATTACATAACACTCCTTTTAATGACATAACCTAACTAAACATCACGTGACATAAAATAATACATCATCAAATCCCCTCCATCTGACCAATCATGGATCTTTTTTATTTATCAATACATGATATATACTGGTAACTAAATTTTTTTATTATTCAATTCCATTTTATTATCATTCACCTTTATCCTACCCCCAAACACCACTATCCCCACAAAAATAGATTCTGGAGGATGAGAAAATATTAGGGATCATATATTAAAATATTCACAAATGATTCTTGACCTTAAGATTTAAGACTCAACCAAGATGAAAATAGTGAACCCTTTAAAACCCAAAAAAACTAAAATGATATATCACTAAAATATAAACCAATCCATTAAAATGTCATAAGATATCATATTAGAGAATATAAGTATAGTCTAATTATCATAGAATCAAATACCTCAACTTAGAAATGAATGGATTCAAAATAACTCTAGATATTGATTGTGTATTTGTAACTCACACAATGAAATATGAAACTCCCAACTAGTATTCTTCTATGATACATGAGGGAATGGAATAAAGTTCTAGAAAAACCTTCTTCCAATTATTTCAATTTTCAGTTGGAAACTCCATAAACGTGGTATGATTATTAATATCTAACCCACCGAATTAATGATTCTAGATTCATCCTAAAGATACCTATTATGTAAATACACATAGAGTGATTCATGAGTATTATCCCTCTATTGAGAAAGAGTTATTATTTTTTACACCTCACAAATATACTCTAACAGATAGAAAAGATAAAAACCTGATAAGATTGATTATGCAACATCCCACCTTGGAATCCACTTAGTGGTGCCCTAAGATGGTGGTCAGAAGTCCCTAAGTGTTCATCCCTATATATCAAAGGTTTTTACATAGTAGCGAGGGACTAGGGGTGTCTATGGGAAGATTATTCCCTCTTATATCAGAGTGATCCAAACTAGTAAGTAATAAACAAGAAACAAAATAAGATGTAATTACAAACAATAGGACCAGTAAACCACCATAACAGAATCAACAATAAGAAAGAAAAAACAACAAAATTAATAAATAAACATCTAAGGAAAAAAAGACAAGAAAAAACTAAGAAATAAATAGATACCAAAGTTGATGAACATGATTCCATATAAATATACTAAATGAGTACACCGGGGTATAGGGGATACATGCATATACCATATACAATTAAAATACTAAAAGTAAATTAAATCAGCTACTACATCTATCACAAACATAGGCTCATTACTCTACTCCCATACACCATCCTAGTTCATCAAATAAAATGATCGATATTTTTAAACTTCTATTTATCTAATCCTTCAATCATGAATTCTTATTAAGTACCAAAGACAACAAAAGCAGGGTACGAGGTACACTCTGTAGGCCACCCCAAAAAACTTCTCCATCAATCCATATTGTGTAATATAAAATGAACAATATTCTAGTAATAGTAATGTAAGAAAATAAATAAACATGACACTTTAGTTTCCACCCATACTAGCAACCACCACTATATACATTGTCTTAATATGGTTTTCTCTGAACCAAATGAAACAATATAATAGTGATATGGTATGTATATGGGTCATCAAAAATCAACCAACAAGTGTGGACCTACCCAAAGCTTGGGATTAGGCTTGGAAGACGTGTCTCTATGTATCAATCAATCACTGTCATAATTTAATGATATGAAATGACATGTAATTCATGAAAAGATTCCTCCAATTATGATGTTGCATCCTAATACCATACAAGTAAATCTATACAGGAATCCTAGGGGAATTTTTATAATCTCCCTTAATAACCAATACCATAGAGTCTATGTAAGGAGACCCATAAACAACTTTCCTCATATCAATCTTTACATTCTGTAATCATAAACTACAAAGCTCATTCCATGAATCATACATAGTGGAATGAGTATCTCTTGAGGAATGGTGCAATCATCTTGCGAACAAGATCAACCATGGTTCCTCCCCAAGGGAACTAGTTTTACTCATGGGTATAATAAACTACCCAAAGAGCCCACGCAAGGAAATCCAAGTGTCACATAAGACTCATCCAATAGATTCATAAGAATCACAGAGATTCCCACTAGGAAATCCATAATTTGGGACCAAAGTTCACTCTTGTCCCTTATTTAGATAAGTAATAGTACTCATAATCACATGTCATCAACAAAGAATTTCAATATCAACATGATAAATAATATGGACACATTATTTTATTCAATCCAAACAACTATAGAAAAAGGAAATAAGAATGAGGCACTACGAAACTAGAATAGAGTACATGGAACATGTCATGATTCATAAAAATAAATTATAAATAATGAGGCATAAAGAATAATGGATAATAAATGACACAAGGAATATATCATGATGTGAAAACATCAAGAATGAGAAAAGAGGCATAACCCAAGGGCATGAATCATGGCCATAAAATTATTATTCTAATCCAAATCATAAATTAAGTCATTTATTATTGGTGAAATACATCAAATTGGTTTTTAAAAAATTGATTTAAATAGAAATATCCCTCGAACGAGAAAGGGAACACATCAGAGTGGTTAAGTCAAGACAATAAACCAATGGGTTGATTTGCTTCTCACTAGGGTCATAAAAACTGAGGAAAGGTATCCAATTTAAATTATTTGACAATTTAGAGGCATCGCTAGAATGTATCGACATACAAAACAATGTTCCACCATATAAAAAGTTACAAAACATCTGGAGATAAGATAAAACACATACCTTTGGTTTGTAAAAGACCACCCATCCATTGTTAATCATTGAATCTAGCTAGATTGTATTATATCTGAAGAATCATAAAAATAATTAAAAATTGGGAAAAAGAATTCCCACCTAAATATTCCAAAAGAGGATATGAGAAACTAGAAACATAAGGAAGAGGTGTGTAGAGCTTACCTTAATCATTCCAATGCGCCTAATGGTGAAGGATTTGGAGTACAAATGAAGGAGGAAAAAAAATATAATATATTGATGAGTGGAGATTGAGTGGAATCTAGAAGTGGAAATTAGGGTGGGGGAGAATAATTATAATACAAAAACATTTCAAGGGGAAAGGAAATTATCTCTTAAATTATTGTGTCACATGGTTTGGCTGCCCAGTTGGCCAAACCATGCCCCAATCATGTGCCCAATTCTACTTAAATAGGTACCCAACATGGTTAATGTGCGTGGTTTGATTAGTTGTACACAAAATAGGTGAAATTACACTGTCGGGAAAACATTTAACTCTTCATAGTAATACTCCCTATTCCGCATAGTTGTAGAGATATTTTGTGTCCCCATTGTACTTTTTGCCATACTCCCACATGGTTAGGGAAACTATTCATGCTGGTCTACATGGTTTCTTTTAATATTGTATCCTAGTCTTTTCTTCAAACATTAGGGATCCATGATCTAAAAAATCCTTGGACACCGATCTCACCTCCAAGGCTCCATTAAGAAAAAAATCATTGTCTAAATAAAGGAATTTAAGCTGAAAACAAATGATTCATACCATAGTGAAAATACAAGACATTACTACCTCCTATCCTTAAGACAACTCAACCCCAAGTTTACCTTCCATGGGTGGTAAGGCATTGTTTGGTAAGAGTTCCAGGAACTCTGCATGTACATGAGGCTTTGGCTTCCAGGTCTCATACTGAAAATGACAGTGCTGCCATACCACTAAGACCAGTGGAATGAACCTACATCAAAGATACATAATGCTATGTTCAATGATACATATCAGATGCTCCAAAAAGGATGCATCCTCTTTCATATCAATATCTGCATAGTCAAGAAGAATACATAGGTCGACATGATAATGAAGAATTTGTAATATATGAAGTATGTTATTCATGGCATAATACCTCTGAGGTAACCACATCCGATAGGATAATGTCCTAACTCTATCAACTATCTTTAAAGGTTTGGAATAATGGGTAAATAACATTCCATATCTATAAATTCTTTTATGACTCAATGTAGGTGATACACATAGAAGGACCTAATGTCCCACATCAAACTCTAGAGGTGTATGTTGATGATATGTATAAGAAATATTCCTAGATTGAGCAGTATCCATGCACTTATGAATCAACTATACTTGTTCTGAGCCCTCGTGAATGATATGAGGTCCCAATAGTGCTACATCACCTAAATCTACCCATCATATAGGTGAGTGACCTGGAATACTGTAATGTGCATCATATAGATTCATTTGAATCATTTCCTATAAACTTTTTTTGTAGGAAAACTCAATAATAGGTATATGTTTCACCCATGAACCTATAAAATCAAAGATTCATGCCTAGAGCATGCCCTCTAACACCCTTATCATTCAACGGGATTTCCCATTGGTCTAAGGGTGATATGCTATACTCAATAGACCCTAGGAACGCAGTATATTTTTCATTCCATTCTTGAATTGTGGTGTAAAACATGCATATTAGTATGATATGATGGAACATGGAACACCATTAAGGAAAACTATTTACCAAATATAAATCCTCATGTACTCATCAATTTAGTAGATCTCCTAGATCGGGAGGAATTTTTCAGCCTTATTCAACCTATATGTGATCACCCATACATCATCATTTCCTCGATGGAATCTAAAAAATCACATTCTGAAATATATGGTGATGTTTCCTCATTTACACCCATAAATGAAAAGAGGATATAGAATTATAGCAGGTCATTGGTGCTTAGAATTCACCTTCTATTAGGTAGATCATCTAGTGTTAAATCCTATAATATTATTTTTCATTCCAAGTCACCAATACAGATGATGAAAATTTGGGTAAATCTTGGTAATACTAGGTTTAACTACCGAGAAAGAGGCATGATATTCCCATATCAACTCTTATTGTATATTATAATTCACCCAAACACACAGATGATCAATTAGGGTCTCATTGTCCTTAGCAACTAAACCTAGATGTGGGATCTCAAATAATATACTCTCCCTAAGGACAAAGGCTTTATGATCAGAAATATTTCTCATCTGTTCTAACTCCATAAGAAAGGATGACACTTCCATAGTTGCTAAAATAGGTTTCTTATGCATTTTTTAGACCACCAAGTTAATTTAATAAAACAAAACAATCAAATTCTACTAATTAATTCCCTACTAGATAGTTTATCTCTATGTTTTATAACTCATGGTGTCACCCATAACATTAACCCTCCCCCAAGGGTGTATAAGAAATCTCAAAGTTGAATGAATGTAGGAATTCAACCCACCTATGTTGCCTCAAATTCAATTCTTGATGTGTGGAGATATATTTGGGACTTCTATGATCTGTATAAATAACATACCACTAACCCAAAAGATATTTCCTCCAACAACGTAAATCTTGAACCATGGATGCTAAATGGATTTTCTGCATTGGTAAGTTCCACTCGTGAGGTATCAGCTGGTGGGACCCATCTACTGAAACCTGATAACACAACATTAGAACAACTCTTAGACTGATCCCAAAAGGATCGCAATAGACAATATAACTTCTTACTAGATCTGGATGTATTAGGATCCGTGATAAAGAAATAATCGCTTTCAAACTTTGAAAGGCATCCTCACAAGCTTCATACCAGATGCATTGCACCCCCTTTTTCATCAATGTCATAAGAGGTGCTGCTTGGTGTGATACTTCGTGGATTAATTTTCTTCAATAGACATCCATCCCCAAGGAATATTATAGATTAAACACATTCATGGGGTGTTCCTAGTATACCATTATGCTCACCTTCTTTGGGTCAATAGAAACACCTAAATCTAAAATGATATAACCCAAGATGTGAACCTTGTTGATCCAAAATGGGAATTTAATGATATTATCATATAGCTAGTGCTATCTCAGTGTATTTAACATGGTCTCAAGATGTTTAGCTTGGTCCTGAACAATGATAAAATATACTATGATTTTTTCTTTCAAAACTAGCCCAAATGAATCTGATTATAGGTGGAAATACTAATTCCTTAGAACCATGAAAATGGAAAATAAATTCATAAGGATAAAAATCATAACAAAAAACTAATACAAGATAAACCTACTTTTGATCTACATACACAGTATGTCAGATGGTATCATATACAACTAATGGTATCTTTATATCAAATAAATCTTAGAGATATTTTTTTCCCTTCAAAGCTAGTCGAAGAGGTTGTCGACTCAAGTACGTGGATATCGGTTCTTCATCACAAGCGAGTTCAAACATCTATAATCCAACAACATACGGAGGGAATTTTTCACATTATTGGTGAAAAGGATGGGATAACCCCAATGTGAAGTATTGGGTTATATAAAATCTGTTTCTTATAGATCCTTTGATTTTTTATTGAGTTCTTGGATCTCTATATGTAAGGTTTCTGATATGCATGGATCGACCCTTTGCATATTTCCAAGGCTTGAGGTGCCCTAAGGAGGCTTAGTGGAACTCTAGAGTAGTTCAGTTTATAGAAGCTCAAAGAATGAAGGATTTATAGTCATGAAAAGTTACAATATGTTAAAGTGGGTTTCATGTATTCTAATAGATAGGTGTTTCAAAAATAAATATAAAGTGAAGAGGCAACACATTTTTCAGTTAAAACCAAATTCTGAGGATTACATGATGTGAAAGGGGATTACATGCCCTGATGTTGTATGTTTTAAAACATTTCCAACCTCTCAGGTTGTAAAATACTATGGCTATAGTGACTCTCTATCAACTCTAGGGATACTAGAGAACCCCACTTCTTCTTTTTTTGTAGTTCTTTATCAAGGATTGATTTCTAACTACCATATTCCATATTTAGAGACCTGGGTTGATCCAAGGGGTGTTTTTACTTCATTTTCTAGTGGTTTCTCCAGGTTTGATATCATTTTCTCTCATATATTTTCATCATGCTGTGGTGTTTTATTACTCATGGTACTAATGAGGTTTCTCTTTGTTGTTGTTGGTGGAGTTGGGTTGTGACATCATCAGATGGATGCAGTTATTGTGAGAGTAGTGATTAGAGAATTTTTGTATGGTCCATTCTCATGTGAATAACATCAAGAACCATTTTTGGTAGGGAATCCATTTATTCTCTATTTATTTATGTGAAATCATATAGTTAACATGATTTATCTTATTGGGTCATAATGAAATTGAACTAATAATTAGTTAAACCAAATTTATCAATTGATTTCAATCACTTTGAAATGTTTTCATGTACCATGATAATAGTTTGCCTATTTATTTTCTATATAGTATGATATCTATTCATATATTGGTTTAGATTATTTTTCTTAATAGAAATTGTTAAATAACATAAATTCAAAATTAATCGATAATTAATTGCCTAATTGATAAAGATCCATGTTTAATTAATCTGAAAGTTGATGTAGTTGTAATTTGATGATAATCAAATTAATGCAAGTGTGCATGTTTATTTTAGTTTGTTAATGAAAATAAAAAATGTTTATTCTTGTTGATAAAATAATTAAATAAACATAAAATTAATTATGTAATTAATTTTTGATAGATTCAGATAGCTTATTTTTTAGGGTGGTTATAGTTGGAACCTAAGAATAATGAATTAGTTAATCAAAGATGGAATAAGAGCTGGTTGTGTGATAAAAGATAATACCTTTACAAGGATTTATTTTCCTATTTTCTGGAAATTCCCATGTGCCTTGTACTTTGGATCTGTGAGAGATCATTGTGTGTGAAGTTTTGATGCCTTTATTTTGGTCCAATATCATATTTTCTATGTTTATTCCCTACTGCTTGTGATCTAACATAAGTCTGTTTAATCTATGTAGAATCATGTGTACAAACGATTAGTTTCTTTATGGCTTAAATAATTATTGTAAACTATTTTGTTTAATTAATTCTATGAATATCACTGTTTATGTTTGTGTACAGATATTTGACTAAGTCTGAGACACCATGACCATCCAGACACCGTAACCATATAGGCTCTGTAACCATCCAGACACGATAACCATCCAGACTCCATAACCATCAAGACACTGTGACCATCAAGACACCGTAACCATCTTGACACTGTGACCATCCAAACACCGTGGCCATCCAGACACCGTGACCATCTCAACACCGTGACCATCCAGACACCGTGACCATCCAGACACCATCACTATCGAGACACCGTGACCATCTAGACAGTATGACCATCCAAACACCATGACCATACATACACTGTAACCAGACCACATGATCCTAATACAGTATCTTTACTACCAGTTATTGTTCTCTATAAAACTTTGTCATCATAGTTGTCTCACCGCTCAAAGACAAAGAAGGAGATATTTTTTCAAGAAGAAACTGTTTCATGAAGAATCTATTTACAGACATACTGTGACAGCATTTCTTAATCTGTTTTATCATTTTTCAATTTAATTTCTAATAGTCATACTTGAAGCTTTTAAATGCACTAACATAATTAATGTTTCTTTTTAGACATTTCACCTGATTGTACAAGGTATGAGGTGCAGAAAACATGCATCCTGTTAGCTCCAACACATGAATTCCAAGAATAAAAAGAAAAACGTGGCTAGAAGAAAAGCATGCGATCATGGTGACTATAGTGACGATTGTGTAACAAAAAAACAAGTATGTTCATGATAATGAAGAATCACGAGATTTAATGCAACACAAAACTACTGAAGAACACATGAATCATACTCAAATCCCAGATTCTATAACATTTCCACATCATCAACTCTACGAAGAACATGATCTAGATCTAGATGACTTACGGTACTCTGTTTTCTGCCAGAGGATTCAATTTCTGCATCTGCTTCATCCCAGAAGTCCAGATATGCATAGATTAACACTCAGAGAACAAATAATCTAATCTCATCATCTCTACTCTGTTGTGTATTATTTTTCTTATCTTTCGAGTAGTGTGTGTGTCTGTATTAATCATTCACCATCTCTTGCATCAAAATAAAGGATACATGATATCCTTTCTCATACATCCCTTCACACTTGTGTATTCCCATGGATAAGTGTTGAAGAGGTTCATGTGTGACTTGTTATTTCATACCCATGAAGAACTATGGAAGAGGTTGCGAGACCTGGACAGTCTTGTGTACTGTTTTTAACCACGATCTAGGGTGTGGATCAAGTTTATTTATTTATACTTCTTGGTGGAAGGTGATCACCAAGCAGAGTGGATTAGGTCTCATCTTGAGACTGAACCATTTTTTTATATCCAATATGTTGTTTACATTATTTTTCTCTATTTTATTGTTTAATTTATAAATCACTAAATTCATATTGATAGCGAATCTTAGAGAGAAGTTATAATTTTTTACCTTAGTAAAATAGATTCAAAAGTAATATTATTAATTTATAGTAATATTACCAAGAATTAATCAATCTTATAAGAAGTTATTTAAATAGTCCAACATTTATTACCTTATAACCTTGATTATCTAAGTTTTACATAAATTTATTGGGGAACCTTTTTAAGAATAATTTTTAAATATAAATTTTTATAGATACTCAATTCACCCCCTCTAGATTACTCTACTCCAACCAACATTTGGTATCAGAGGGTGTTTATTAAAACTCGGTTTTTGACCCAATTAAACTTTGATAGTAGTTGTACTTTAAAGATCTTTAAATTTCTTTTGATTCTAATTTTCTAGCTGTTTTTAAGTATTTCTGTATCATGGATAATAGATAGGAAGGTGCTGAAACAAACAGACCACCATTATTTAATGGAACCAATTATGCTCAATGGGAAATTATAATGAAAATGTATTTAGAAAGTATGATCTTTGAAATGAAGTCTTCAGTTATAGATGAATATAATATTCCTACTACAAACGGAATCACTTGGAATGAACCTTCCAACATTGCCTACAATACCAATTTCAAATCAATGAATAATGTATACTACTATTTAAAAGATGAAGAATTTAATAGAATATCTACATGTAAAACTACCAATTAAATTTGGGTTCCCTTGCCTGTTTCACATAAAGGAACTTCTAGTGTGAAAAAATGAGACTTAATACTTATACTATTAAATATGATAACTTTAAAATGAAACATGATGAACCTATTTCTGATATGTATCTCAGGTTCAATGAAATTTTCGACACCATGATTTCTCTTGGAATAAAAGTCACTTCCAAAGAACAAATCATGAGGATTATTAGATGTCTAGATAATAGATGGAGTGGAACATCTTTCTTTATTAGAGAGTCATGTGACATCAGCAAGATACTTGTAAAATAACTCGTTGGAAAACTGATGATATATGAAGAGGAGTTCAAATTCAACAAGGAAGAGGAGAATGAACCCAAAATAAAATCCATTGCGTTCAAGAACGCCACCTCTAAACACAAAGAGAAAGGTAAATTGGAAGTTCTTGTAGAATGTTAAAGCAATGAAAAATAATAAACTGATAGTGATGAGGAGATAGCTCAATTATCCTGAAGGCTTAAGATATTTTAACAAAAGAAGAAATTTTTCAGAAAGCCTATATTCAAGGGAAGATATGATCAAGAAGGATGTTGGAAGAAAGATTGGAAAAGAAGAGACAAGTTTGATGAGATTGTCTGCTATGATTGTAACAAAAGTGACATATCAAAGTTGACTGTCCCATGTTCAAGTACAAAAAGAAATATAAGGACAAAGATAGAAAGTATAAAAAGGCATTGAAAGAAACACAAAGTGCTTCTGAGGATAGTTCAAGTGACTCAGAATCTTTACATGATGAATAGGATAACAAAGTCAATGTTTATTTTCTGACAAATACATATGAGGTAACACTGGAATCTCATGTACACAATTCTAATTATTCTGGAGATGAGAGTGACTCTGAAAATATGTCTAATAAAAAATGTTTGAATAATTTCATATGATTTAAGAGACATGCAATGAACTAAAAGATAAACACCAGTTTTTAAAGAAAAATCATACTCTTACCTCAACTGTTAAAACCGAACTCACTGTATAAATAAAGAAAAATGCTCAATTACTCAAAGAGAACAATGAACTGAAACTATCTAATGAGAAATTGAGAAGGTTCTTGAAAGGTTTAGTAATGGTAAAGATACCTTGGTAAAAATTCATGGTAAACAGATAGCTCCTAAATATAATACTAGCATTTTTTATCAACCTGGTAAAATAAATTTTGGAAGAACTAATTTTGTTTCTAATTCTAGGACATACACCTTACTCATTATTTTAGAAAACATTCATATAGTTCATGTTATGACACACTCTCTACTGTTTCAAGATTTTCTAGACCAAATATAGTTTATTTTTCAAATACTTTACATAAATCTTATTGGAAAACTATGAGGTAGATATGGGTTCCTAAGTCACTAGTTACTAATGTTACTAGACCCAAACAATTATGGGTACCAAAATCTATTTTTATTTGACTATTTTGTAGCAAATTTGCATAAAGAGATCTTATAAAAGGATATAGTACTAGGACAGTGGGTGTTCGAGACACATGATAGGATACAATCCATGCTTTAAGAACATAATAAAAATGTATGGAGAAAATGTCACCTTTGGTGACAATATGAAATGAAAAATTATTTACCTTGTACAAATCGGTAAATCTAACTCAGTTTTGATTTCAAAAGTACTTTTTGTTGATGGGTTTAAATATAATCTTTTTAGTATTTTACAATTATGTGATGATGGATTTCATGTCAAATTTGAAAATGATTCCATCAATGTTTTAAATTCTAAAAATAAATTAGTTTTTTCTACATTAAGAAATGAAAATGAATATTTTGTTAACTTACACTCATTAGATTTTCATAATGCTTCATATTTAAGTTTGTTTCAGAAAGAGTCTTGTCTTTGGCATATGAGACTAGAACACAGTAAAACTCACTCCCTTAGAAAGTTGACTAGAAAAAGCTTAGTCAAAGACCTACCCAAACTTGAGTTTCCAAACAATAAAGTTTGAAATCCTTGTCAAAAAAGAAATCAACACAAAACTTCCTTCAAACTAAAGAAAGAAGTGTCAACTTCTCAACCTCTCAAATTTTTTCACATGGATTTTTTTGGACAATTTAGAGTTTCTAGTTTAAAAGGGATGCTCTGTGTTTATGTTCTTGTAGATGAATTTTCTAGATATACATGACATTATTTTTGAATCATAAAATTGAAACTTGCTCTAATTTTACCAAATATTCCAAAACATTATAAAATCATAGTGTACATAAAATTAAATCCTTAAGAAGTGATCATGGTCGTGAGTTTGAAAATAAAGAGTTTGAATCCTTCTACTCACAAAATGGCTATAGTCATAATTTCTCTGTCCCAAGAACACCTCAAGAAAATGGAGTTGTAGAAAGAAGAAATAGAACCTTGTAAGAGATTTCTAGAACAATTTTTAGTGAGTATGAATTACCTATTTACTTTTGGGTTGAAGCTATAAATACAGCATGCTATATAATCAACAAATTATTGATTCGATCTATCTTTAAAAAAACTCCATATGAGTTGTGGAACAATAGAAAACCGAAAGATAGATACATCAATGTATTTGGTTTCAAAGTCTATATCATTAATACTGGGGACAATCATGAAAACTTTTCATCCAAGAGTGTTGAAGGAGTATTCTTTGGAAATTCAATTTCTAGTAATTCCTATAGAGTGTTTAATAAAATAACTAAATGTGTGGAAGAATCTATCCATGTAAGAATTGATGAAATAGATCCACATGATCCTAATACCACTCTTGAGATCCTGGAGGATAATGTATTAAATCTGAACATTAATTCAAAATCCCCTAACCATCCTAAAAAGGAATCTATAAAAACTTCCAGTTGTGGAAATTCATTTTATTCTGGTCACAATGAACTAGATCCTGTTGAAGAACCTAAAATCACGAGT
Organism: Viscum album; assembly: GCA_963277665.1. Lineage (NCBI taxonomy): Eukaryota > Viridiplantae > Streptophyta > Magnoliopsida > Santalales > Viscaceae > Viscum > Viscum album. Next base: position 714,646,708 of record OY728131.1, on the reverse strand, counting down.
CCTTTTTTTCTAGAGCTGTTAAAACTCTTAAAAACCATCCTTTAGATGCTATTGTAGGAGAATTAGACAAAGGAACTCAAACTATAGCTTCTCTTAGAAATCAGGTTGAACATCAAGTCTTATTGTCACAACTTGAACCTAAAAACATTAATGATACTATCAATGATGAATTTTGGGTGATGGGTATACAAGAAGAACTTAATAAGTTTGAAAGGAAAAATTTTTGGAAACTTTTTGAAAGACCCAAAGACACATTCTCCATAGGCACAAAATGGGAATTTAGAAATAAGGTAGATGAAGCCGGTAATATAGTTAGAAACAAGGCTACAATCAAGAAGAAGGAATTAAATATGAAGATACCTTGGCAAAAGTAGCTATACATGAAGGAATCATAATTTTTCTTGCTTATGTTGCACATATGAATTTCAAAATATATCAAATGGATGTCCAAAGTGAATTTCTAAATTGGTATATAGCTGAGGATTCTTTTGTTGAGAAACCCCTTGGTTTTACAAACCCTCATTTTCCAAACCATATTTTTAAATTATCAAAATATTTATATGGTTTAAAACAATCTCCAAGAGCATGGTATGATAGATTAAGTACTTTAATTATTTCCAAAGGTTATACAAAAGTATTATTTTATCCTTCCCTTTTTATAAAATGAATTTACAATGATATTTTAGTAGTTAAAATCTATAGAGGTGACATTATCTTTGGAACATAAAAAAATTATTTTTGTATTGAATTTTCTAAAATGATGCAAAACAAATTTGAAATGAGTTTAATGGGTTAACTAAAATTCTATATTTGATTTCCAATATTTCAAAATAATGATGGTATTATTTTAAATCAATGAAAATATACTAGAGATCTTCTAAAACGTTTTGTATTGGATAGCACTAAAATTAGCGAGACTCCAATGAGTATTACTTGTATGTTGGATCTTCATGAAGATGTAAAATCTATTGATCAAACCACTTACATAAGAATGATTGGAAACCTACTCTACTTTACTACTAGATGACTAGACCTTATGTTTAGTGGGTGTGTGTGTGTTCGGTTTCAAGAAAATCGTAAGGAATCTTATTTAAATTCAATTAAGAGAATTTTCAAATACCTCAAACAAACACCCAATATAGGATTGATCTATCCCCGAGGATAATCATTTGAGTTATTAAGTTATTCTAATACTTACTTCAGTGGTTGTAAGTTAGAAAGAAAAAGAACCTCTAGAACATGTCACTTTTTATCCAAGTCACTAGTATCATGGTGTAGTAAGAAACAAAACATTATTGCATTGTCGACTATAGAAGCTCAATACGTAGCTGTTGGAAGTTGTTTTGCACAAATTTTTTGGATGAAGCACACATTACTAGATTATGGATACCAATTTAGTCATTTACCTATAAATAGTGACAATACAAGTTCTATTAACATCTCAAGAAAACCCATTTCACACACTAAGAAAAAACATATTGATGTAAGACATCACTTTTTAAGAGATCAATATCAAAAAGGTGACATCACTTTGGAATTTATTGGAATTGAATATCAGTTTTCGGATATATTCTCCAAACCACTAAATTCTGAAAAATATATTTCATCATACATGAATTGGGAATGATAAATCTGAAGTTGTAATTATAATGTTTCATAGTTTATGGTTTCACAAGTCACTATTTTAGAATTACTGTTTAACTATAAGGATTCTATAGTTTTACTAGTTACTATTCCATGTTTATAGTCTCATAGTTACAATTTCTTGGTTATTGTCTAGAACTTACTATCTCAAATAATACTTTTTCACAGTTTAGAAATCCCATTGTAATGGTTTCACCGTGAACACTTGTTAAAGTCTCACCATGAAGGATTGATTACAATCTCACTGTGAATGTTGATTATGGTCTTACCATAAATATGCTTTATTATTTTATTTATACATTATAACATGTATCATGGTAATTCGTTGTTTTATTTTTTTTACTTTCCCGAACTTTTTATCCCGCAGTTCTTGATATCCCTAAATGATAAAATAAAATATGTCTCACTCTTTCTTCACTAGAGATCTCTTCTCTCAAATTGTAACCCCTATTTCAACCCTTCTCTCTCTCTCGAACCTTCGGTGAATGCCTAGGATGAAATTCCCTTTATCATCAACTCCTAAGATGCACATTTCAAATAAAAAGATGAAAATCACACCGAAGTTAGCACCCAAAGGCCCTCTAAATATGATCATAGTGAACAAAGTAGTGGAACCTGAAAAGAAGATATGCCCTAAGTGGATTCTATCAAGTAAGTCTTTGGTGTTGAAAGTGATAATAGAGTAAGGCTGGCTAGATTGTTTTACTAAGGAGGATTGGACTATTTATCCAAGCTAGTAGCTCAGTTTTACCAGTATGTTCAATTCTATTTTGATTCATAAGATGGTTATGTTGTGTGATGTTGGATCAATGGTCATATTTGTACCTTTTATTTGAGGTTATGGGATGCATTCCTTAGGATAACTCATGAGGGTATTTTTGAGGACTACCAGAGAGGTCCTCCACCTCTGAGTGAGTTATTTATTTTGGAAGAATCTTTGAGATTTTTAACTGACATTGAAACCAAGTGGAGAGCCATAACTGGTGAGTTAGATGGTGAATCTAGAATATTTTTTAATTTTATTCAGAATTTGATTAGCCCCATAAAAGGTGAATTTTCTATACTCAAGTATCAGGATGTATTTTTTATAAATCTCATGAAAAATGGACATAATATCAACCATTTCAAGTATGTTATACACCATACGTGTGAGTTGATCAAAACAACCTCCAAGTCAATCTCCATATTTTACTCAAGGCTTAACTCAGTTATGCTTCATGAAAAAAGGATTGGTTTGACCAGATAAAGAATACATTAAGTATTATGAGTTATATCTCTTTATATTTATAGTAAAGAGAATGAAAATCAATTGGAATCCATGGAGGAATGCATGGGTGGAAGATAATGAAGGAGTTTATGAAAATATTTATCTAGTCAAACAACATTTAAGAACTAAGGATATTTCTGATCCTGGTTTGGAGCCAGATGAACTTGTTGAATATTATGATGAGAAAGAATAATAAGAGGATGTTGTACCTCCGAGAGAAACTATTCTTGTTGGGGAAGATGATAAATCTTTTCCTGTAGTCTTATTTGAAAAGGAAGTGCTTGTTCCTGACAAAAATTGTTCATATAGAAGAATAACATGCTTCAAAATAAGAATCTATTACTAAGGTAAGTAGAAAGAGTGTTGTCGAAGAGCATATAAAAGAAGATCTTCATGTTGTGCAAGAATCTATCATTGAGGAACACCCAGAGAAACAAGTTGTTCCTGAAGTTATTACTTCTACTGAAGAGAGAATGGGGCAAGCCTGTCAGTTGGCTAGAAAGGAAATGGATGGGGAAATAAGGGATAAATTCGTGGAAATAGATCACGGATATAAATATCTCAGTCCTGAGAAAGATTCACCTATTGAGGGGGAGAAACCCCACAATATAAAATTATTTGAAGTACCTAATCTGATAGATCCAAGCTCAGTGGATACATGGTATAAATTCCCCAGTTATTTTGATGTGACGGATTCCCAGGAATTATCAGTTAAAGTAATTGATCTATCTACTATGTTTCATTTGAAACTGGCATCTGCACCTGAAGCTAACTCTACCAAATAACCTGAGCTGGTCTCAGCCTCTATTCCTAAACCCTCAAAAGAATCTCAAAACATGGCGAATAAGGATGACCTAAAAGCATTTGGAGAAACCCTATTGGCTAGAGTTGAGAAACTCATGAATACCCAACCAACTCTTGTAACCAATCCGAGTGAAAGAGATTCTCCACTGTTGATGGAAAAAGTCATATGGAAGATTCAACCCAAGATGCTTCATGAGATTCAAAAAGTCAGAGTTTAGAAAAAACTGCTCATTGATGAAGTAAAAACTCTAAGAGGTATGGTTGAAGAAACGCATAGACTGGTAACCTCAAGATTATAACATATTTCTTTTCCTATTGAGGATATTTTTCGTCAGACCCCACCTGATGTAGCCTCACTGATTCAACCTCATCTATCTTCCATAACTAAAAAGGTATCTGAAATAAATAAGAAGATTGTTCAAGAGATGTGTGAGCTTGTTATTGGTATTAACAAGTTAATTGATTAGTATAAGGTCTGTCTCCAAAAAGATCTAAATCAAATCAAACCCCTTACCTTGGTTGTCACTGCTTCTTGTACTTCTAGATGATCATCTCAACCTTCTTTAGATAGTGATATTCATTCAACATTTGTCAATGAAGATCTTCAATCTGTTCTTAGTGGCTTTTACAAGGAATCTCTATCTGAAGTTATCAAGAATAGTGACTGAGTTATTAATTTGGTGAGAATTCAATCCAAGATTTCCAATGATGCTCAGCAAGAAATTGCTAAAAAGGTGGACTTATACTTCAATCGGATCTTCATTAAAAATGACATGAAAAACCACTTCATGTGCCTTATAGAGAATATAAGGATCCCTTCAATAACTCAAGATTTAAAACTAAAGTCCAAATGCTCAATGATTTTACTCTTTTGTTGGATAGGTTTATGGAACACAAGGATGAATTTGATAATTTTATGCAGTATGGTGGTGAGATCATTGCTAACTTCATCATACTTTTGTGTCCTTATTTCATGTTCAGAGTACTGTTGTTGTCGCTCCTACAGATGCACCCCTGATATCTCCGGTTTGCCTACTGTCTCATCCTCTACCCTTGCCTCCACATCTATGACTATCTCTCAAGATCTGAGTTAGATCAGGATTCTAATCCTTGATTAATAGTTTCCTTGGTCTTCCACTTCGCCTACCGTGGTCCCTTATATTTTTGAAGGACTCCCTTTACCTTCTTTGTCCACTAGTTCACTCCCTTATTCAAATTCAACCTCTGCTCTTATGGTTTCTTCTTCTGGCGCTACTGCTAAGGGAAAAGAGAAGACCAACTAGTGTTGAAGAACAGTGATTACTATCTTTTGATATGGATGTTTTATGTATTATTGATCCTTACTATTTGTAATAACACCTTTTATCCATATAATTCATTGTTCACATTCATTTTCTACTTATTATTTAAAACTTTTTATAATCCCAAAAGGGGGAGAAATATGTATTCTATATGCACTAAATTCACATTAATGAAGAGACACATTAATTTTGAATTAATATCTCACTCACATGATTTGTGATCATCAAAAGGGGAAGATTTTTGGACTCCTCATGTATTAATAATATTTTAATGATCACAAATCATTTACATTCTGTAAATCATGTTAATCCAATTTAATCTGTCTAGAATCATGTGTTTAGATGATTATTTTTTTTATGCCTTAAATAATTATTGTAAACTATTTTGTTTATTTAATTATATTAATATCACTGTTTTTATTTGTGTACATATATTTGATCAAGTCTCAGAAACCGTGACCATCCAAACACTTTAACCATCCAGACACTGAAACCATCCAGACACCATAACCATCCAGACACCATGACCGTCCAAACATCGTAACCATTCAGACACCGTGACCATCTAGACACTGTGACCATCCAGACACTATAACCATCAAAAAACTGTGACTATCAAGACACTGTGAGCATCCAGAAACCGTGACCATCCCGACACCGTGACCATACAAAAACCCTGACCATCCAGACAGTGTGACCATCCAGATATAGTGACCATCCAGACACTATCACCATCCAGACACCGTGACCGTCCGGACATTGTGACCATCAAGAAACTATCACCGACCAGACACCGTGACCATCCTGACACTGTCACCTTCCAGACACTGTGACCATCCAGACACCGTGACCATCCAAACACCATGACCAGACACCATGATCCTAATGCCACATTTGTGATACCGGTTACTGATCTCTATACAACTATGTCATCATAGATGTATCACCACTCAAAAGAAAATAAAGAGACACCATTTCAAGGAAGCATAGTTTCACAAAGACACCGTCTACAGAGAGAATCTGACACCATTTGTTAATTTGTTTTGTTATTTTTCAATCTAATTTCTAACGGTAAAATTTGAATCTTTTAAATTCACTGAAATAATTAATGTTTCTTTGTAGACATGTCTCCTGACAGTACGAGGTATGAGGTGCAGAATACATGAAACATGTCGACTCCAACATATTCATTAAAAGAATAAAAAGAAAAATGTGACCAGAAGAAAAGCGTGTGATCATGGTGACTTTAGTGGTGACTGTGTAACAGAAAAACAAGTGTGTGCGCGATAATGAAGAAGCATGATCTTCTATGGAACCCAACACTACTGAATAACAACTGAAGTATAATCCAATCCTAGTGTCAAGAACATATCTGCATAATAAAATCCACAAAGAACACGAGCCTGATCTAGCTCACTTACCATACACTATTTTTCGTGAGAGGACTCGATTTCTACATATGTTTCATCCCAGAAGTCCAGAGCTGCATAGAATAACACTCAGATCACTTCTAATATTATCTCACCATATCTTCTTTGTTGTGAATTATTTTTATTATCTTTCAAGTAGTGTGTGTGCCTTTATTAAACACACACTTTCTCCTGTATCAAACTGAAGGATACATGATATCATTTCTCTTACACCCCTTTAAACTTGTGTATTCCAACGGATAAGTGTGGAAGATGTTCCTGTTTGACATGTTATTTCATACCCTTGAAGAACTATGGAAGAGGTCGCAAGACCCGGACAGTCTTTTGTACTCTTTTTAACCCTGATCCAGGGTGTGGATCAAGTTTATTTATATAAACTTTGTGGAGGCATGTGATCACCAAGTGATGTGGATTAGGTCTCAGCTTGAGACAAAACCACTTATTTTATATCTGTTATACTGTTTACTTTATTTTTCTTTATTTTACTATTTAACTCAGAAATCGCTAAATTCACTTTGATAGTAAATCTTGGAAAGAAGTTATAATTGTTTTTCCTTATTATAATAGCTTCAAAAGTAATATTAATAACTTATATTAAGATTAATGATAATTAATCAATATTCTAAGAAGTTATTTAAATAGTCAAAAATTAATAACTGTATAACCTTGATTAACTGAGATGTACTTAAATTTACTGGGGAACCTTTTTAAGAATACTTTTTAAACATAAATTTTTATAGATACTCAATTCACCCCCCTTATTGAGTCCTCTAATCCAACCAATAATAATCAAATTGATGTAAGTTTGCATGTTTATTTTAGTTTCTTAATGAAAATAAAAAATTTATATTCTTGTTGATAATATAATTAAATATATTTAAAATTAATTATTTAATTAATTTGTGATAAAATTGGATAACTTGTTTCTTAGGTAAGTTATAGTTGGAACCTATGAATAATGAATTAGTTAATCAAACATGGAATAAGAGCTGGTTGTGTGATAAAATATAATACCTTTATAAGGATTGATTTTCCTATTTTCTAGAAAATCACATGTACCTTGTGTTTTGGATCTATGAGAGATCATTGTGTTTAAAGGTTGGATGCCTTGATTTAGGTACAACAGAATGTTTTATATGTTTATTCCCTACTTCTTGTGATCTAATGTGTGTTTTTGATGAATAATCCTAGAGGTTTGTTTTGTATATGGAGAGGGGAGCCCCATATGTGTCAAGATACATGGATACCTAATCCTTAGAGAGTTTTGTAGTATGAGGGGTGGGGATGCCCATTTTTTGTGGTAGTAGTTGATGCCAGAAGTGGTGATATGCATAGGGATATGCATGTGGGTGTTGGGGAGGACATTGGAGATGATGAAATGGGATGAAGCTTGGATTACCCTTTGTTATATAATATGAATTCATGTTTCAATTAGCTTCATTTAACGCGTACATGTTGTTTTATATGTTCTTTCCTTTACTCACTACTTGTGTTTGAGGGTATTGGATACTCTTTTTTCAAGAGAGGTGAACATGCATGGGGTATGCCCCATGATTTTTGTGTTTATCCTCTCATGGTTGGATGGGTCTACGCTCCTACTATAGGTGGAGAAGACTACAAGGTCGTTAAACTACTCACCATGTTGATTCCCTTGTCTTTGGTAGCTTAGAATTTTTTTCTATAATACCTAGTAATATGGAAAATAATTATGTTAAATAAATTAATAAATTTTTAACTCATGGGTTTGAATCTTACTAAGATAAAATGATGAGGTTGTAATTATGAGAAGCCATGGACATAGTTTTCTTATTCTTGGAGGGAATGGATCTTTTTGTGATGTTAATATAAGGTAATGTGGAAATTGTTAATAGTTAATTAATGGTTAAAGAATTAATTAATGTAAAGTGAAACTAATGGAAAAGGGATAAAATAACATAATTTAGATCTTTAAATTGTTTTGTGTTTATAGAAAACATGGTCTTAGAAGTGGAAGTCGGGATTCCAAGATACGTTAGCTATAGTCGAGTCTCAGTCTGGGTATGACAATAGTGTTGTTTGGAGCTATATTATATCATTTACTGTTATTTTTTTATACACTGTTCCACCCTGTCAGTTAACGAAACTGAACCACTGGGGATTATAATCCCTAATGGGTGTTTTACCCCACATCTTGGTAGGAGGATGGATGGTTGACTACCGCCTTTTCCCTTAATCTATTCTCTTAGTATTTACATGTTCTGGTATTCCTGGTGGTTAGATTTTCCCATATATGTGTGTACAGGGTTGTGATGGTTTCTGGGTATTTCACACACATGCATTCTACACATAGTATCCTATAGACTAATATAGTTTTAACGTGTATAGGGCGTGATGGCTTGATGATCCTTATTCTGTGTATGGGTTGTAATGGATTGAGGTATAATACTCAATATAAAATAGATGTAATACAGGTTGTGGTGGATCCCAAAAACTACCTAGATACTTTTGGTTACTCGGACATTATAGTGTGATTCATGAGATACATGTTGTGGTGTTCACCCATGTGTTTGTAGGACAGAATTTTTGGAGAGAGATTCTTGGGACATGTGACGTTAGGGAAGAGTGGAAAACCAGTAGGGAAGAGATAGTGGGTCCATGTATGTGATACTTAGTGAGAGTATCCATGGTGAGGTTGGGAAATTATTATACCTATTTAGGAGACAAGTTAGTTTTCATTATTTTTCACCGTTCTTTTGAATGATTTCTTTACCTTTTTCTCAAGATTCATTAGGGAGGATACTACTACGTATATTGTTATACTCACTCTATGTATATATAAACATTTTTTAGGACAATTGGAATAGGTTGGAGATCAGACTAGTTACTACTAGATCGGGGGTTTTACAAGATATATTCAGGCTTCATGGTCACTATTGTCTTTACTTTATTTTGTTACTATCAATTATCCTTTTTAGTTTTTCTTATTCATGAATGACATTACATTGGTGTACTTGGATTTTCTTTTATATTGGATTATAATAAGAATTATATTTTTTCTATCTTATATCTCTCTTTCACATGTGTTCCTTGAAAGGGTAATGGCTCCCATCTTCATCTTTAATATACCCTTGGTGATAGTATCTAACCCATGTCCTACAAGAGGCAGTACTCAGGGGGTCACTATCTCCCTTATCACATTTCTTTCATAGGAGGGATACACCTTGTGGGGAGGGGGTCATCATAGAGTGGTATCAGAGCTCTGATTGAGGGATATGATGGAGTTCGGAGTTAGGCAGATATGAGGTTACATGGTTTGGTAGGGAAACTATGTTAGATTAGCTTAGAAATAGATATAAACATGGGAGACTGGCTAAGCCATGGGAATTTAGGTATCCCTACGATCTGATGCATGAACCATTAAAATTACAGTGGCTACTAAATGAGGTGATACAAGTTATTGGGTAGAGAGCTAGGATATGATCACATATCGTTATTCTTAATTCATGTCTTTAAATGGGTAGACATTGAGATAAATGAACCTAAAAAATAATAAAAGAAAAAAATAATTAATGTTAAAGTCTTCCATAATCCAGTTTTAAGAGATCTAAAGGTTTATTCTTTTATCAGTATGGCTCCATGTAGACTTACTCATAAGTTTTTTCATATAAGATGTTCAATAATTCATGCCAACAGATTGCCATAGAGTAGAGGTTGAAGACAATGACACATGGGGGAGGAGACTTCGTCAGTTTCAGTGCTACGTCCAGTATAAGTATGAGGGATCTGTTTCAGATAAAATCATAGAAGATTGGTTAGAGGATGTTGAGATAGACTTTAGTTAAATCCGTTCTAGGGTGGAGTGAGGGGTATCATTGGTTCTGATGATTTTGTGGGGGTAGAGAGGTCGTCATGGTTCTTTTTCCTTAGAGATCACAAGGAGTCGATAGTTTCAGGGGAAGAACACTAATACCAACATAGATATGATTTTCTCTCTTTGATTGTGAAGGAGGCCATTTTCTAGGAGTTGCATAACCTTTAGCAGGGGAGCTCTAGTATGTGAGAGTTCGGGAACTTTTTTAGGAACCTCTTACGATATGCTTCATGCCTATTGCTGGATATGGAGACCATTGAAAGTGATTTTGAGTAGGCCTTGCATCCAGAGATTCAGCACTAGCTCACCTCAATTATCCTGAACTTGTATCCCAATGAGTTGGTGAGAGTATAGGTCATAAAGAGAAATTTATCATTAACTGGTTCATCATGAGAGGGGAGTCATCAGGGTTCCTTCTGAAGAAAAGTTGTGATATGGGGTTCCCATTTGTCAGGATAGAAGAGCTTTGGATTGGCCAGTTGTAGGTCCGAGACCTCAATGCATCATTTCACTGGGGGAAGTGGATATTAGGCCTATTCCATGGGACCAAATTCAATTTTATCTTGTAAAGTAAAATTTTATCAATGATGAGAGTACCAAAACATTCTAGGTGGTCAGAGTGTGATAGTTTTTTTCACTTCAGCCACCTCCATTGAGGAAGTTCCAACTGAGGTAGTAGTAGCTGGTTTCACTAGTTAGGGATTAATAGAGAGTAGTTGGGGAAGGAAGATGACAAACCAAGGATTCTCCCTATCCTTTGAGAGTAGAGAGATTCCATGGAGGTGGTCCTCAGCACGGTCAGATAGGTCATGGACTAGGTCGTGGTCTACTTTAGGATTTTTTGTTTCTATCTTTATATGAGCAAGGTGTCATTCAGGGTACCCTTTTCTAGTGTCTGCATGGGATCATGAATTATTTTATCTAGGATATATTCACTCCTTTATATCACCTTCCTTTATTCATTCTTTGGGACTTGACATTTAGATAACTCTAGTGCCCTTGGAGTTTACTATTCCAGTTGGAGGTTGAGATGACTTTTTTAATGTATGTAAAAATGGTGAGCTAGTGTTGAGGTAGAAATGCTCATTAATAGATTTCCTATGTTTACATATACAACCATATGACATCTTACTTATCATAGATTGGTTGTATTCATTGTAGGCTATTTTAAAGTGCTTATAGAGGTAGGATGTGTTCTCCAGTACTAATAGAGATTCAATGATGTTTGTTGGTGAGAGAGACACTCATATGGGTCAGAGGAATATTTTTTTCTTATCATCCATGATTGTTGGGTTGATGTTTAGTTCATTGGAATTTTAGCAATCAGTGTTCTCCTTGGTCATAGAAGAGTACCCTGATGTCTTTCTAGATGAGGTTGTACCATTACCCCCTCGACAAGAAATCATGTTTGGGATCAAACTAAAGATAGGAATGTATCATATCCCTATGTATCCATATAGGATGGAACCATTGGAGTAGATATATATATATATATATAACTCAGTGGTCTGTTAAAGTATAGTTTTTTAGATGAGTGTGTCACTATGGGTTGAAACTGTTTTTTTTTCATAATTAAGTCTAAAAGAAGTTTGTGGTTGTGTGTCGATTGTCATATCTTCAACCGAGTGATAGTGAATAACTACTAACCTCTTCCGTGGATTGATAATTTATTCTATCAAATTAATGGTGAAAGTTTGTTCTTTAAGATCAATTTGTGGTCTGGATATCATCATATGTGTTTAAAGGATGAGGATAATCGAAAGAATTATTTCCCTTGTCATCATGGGCATTATGATTTCATTGTGTTGTATCTTAGTGTGATTAATATTCCATATATGTTCATGGGGTTAAAGAGCGATGTGTTCTATGAGTTACTAGATAAGTTATTTGGGGTTTCAATTAACAAAAAACTTGTTTACTCTTAATTTGAGGAGGATAATGCAGAGCATCTACATGCTGATTTTGGAGTTCCTCACCATGAGATGATGTTTTGGAAGTTTCTGAAGTGCAATTTTTGGGCCTGAGAATTCCGTTTCTTATGGAATGTTGTATCTCGACTGGTATTATTTGTGGATCCATTGAAGGTAGAAGAATTTTTGTCTTGGGAATCCCTTAAGGCATTAGAAGAGGTGTTAAGTTTCCTTGGTCTTGCAAGCAATTATATGAGGTTTGTAGCAGATTTTTGTCAGTTTATGACTCCCATGATTTCATTGACCATAAAGGATCAAGCATTATTTGGGATTGATTAGTGTAGGATGGATTTTGAGAATCTGAAGGAGGAGTTGGTTACTACTCTAGATCTTTTTCTTCCAGTAGAAAGTGATTAGTTTGATATTTTCTTAGATGCATCGCATCATGGGTTGTTTTTCAAACAAAAGAAGTAGAGATTAGTAGTTTCTTATGGTTGTTTGTAGTTACACCCCTAATTAATTTAACTATGCCACTCATGATCTCTTTTGGGGAAGTATTTTAATTCCTTTATAGAATCATTAGATGGTTCTCAGAGAGTTCCGTATTTTACCTTTGGCAGTACATCCTATCATGAAAAATATGTACTAATATTTGGGAGGTCAGTTTTGGTGGACTAGATTAAAGTGTGTAGTTGTAGTGTTTGTGTCTTGATTTTCTATCAACTAGAAGGTGAAGGTCATGGATTATGAACCTAACTATTTTCTCTATCCATTAGATGTTCCTCAGTGGAAGTGGGAGTACATATCAATGGAATTTATCTTCAGTTTACCTCGATCTCAGGGAGGATGTGATGTTATATGGGTGGTAATGGATCCATTGATTAAATCACCCCACTTTATAGTGATCAAGGAGTCGAGTTCAGTGGAGGTTTTGTCAAGTAAGTATATGGAGGAGGTGGTGAGACTCTATGGATTCTTAAGGTCTATCATTTCCAATTGAGATCCTCTTTTTACCTCCCAGACTTGGATAGATCTTAATAGTGATTTTGGTTCTCATCTATTCCTTATCACAAATTTTCATTCGTAGATGGATGTTTAGATAGAGAGGACCATCCATACTCTTGAGTATATGTTGTGCACTTGTGTCATGGATTTTAGATGATTGTGGATAAGGAACCTTCACTTGGTATAGTTTTCTTACAACAATATATTTCAATCCACCACTTGTATGAGATCATTTAAATCCTTGTATGGATGGCCTCATCAATCTCTTTTATGTTTTATTGGGGTCAGATAGTCATCAATTCTCAGGACGGAACTAGTATATATTATGATAGAGATGGTTAAGGTGATTCATGAGAGGATGAAGGTAGTGCATGATCATTAAGAATCCTCTATCGACCAAAGGAGGAGATCTCTATAATTTGATGTTTGGGATCATGTGTTCTTAAAGGTTACTCCCTATCATGGTATGTTAATGTTTATTCATGGGAGTTAGCTTTCTCCCTAGTTTGTTAGAAATTTTGAGGTGTTGTCTCATGTTGGAGTCATGGATTATAGGGTATCACTTCCCCCATAGATGATCTAGATACAGTATGGTTTTCAACATGTTGTATCTCCATTGTTATATTCATGATGACTCTTTCATCATTTAATGGGGAAAGATCAATGTAGAAAATTATGTGACATTCAAGGAGTGTCCTATAGAGATTTGAGACCTCCGTGAGAAGGTGTTGCATGGGGATGTCATCCCCTTGGTTGGTGTCTTCTGGTAGCCTGGTGGCATGGAGGAGAGTACCTGGGAACATGAGTTGAAGAGATGAGATCAATATCATGAGATTTTTTTTCTTATCTATTATATTATAATTTTGTTCATTTTTTGGTTGTAGACCACTTCTAGTTTTTGATATTTCTTTCTCTTATTTCTTGTTCTGGGTTTCTCTCTTTTGATAGGGATATCCCCTAGGGGAGTGTTTAGTAGCTAGGTGTGGTGTTCTCATGGTTTATCATTATTCCCATAGTGTGGTGGTTGATCTACTATGGTGTTGAGATCTTTGATATGTATCGCATGGGGTGGCTATTCATAAGAGACCTATTATGTTTCCTCTTTACATTGGTTATGGAATCTCTTAGATGAAACTTTTCTAGTAGGTATCTAATGTAAGTGTTTGGATCAATGTGGATCAATACTTTTCATGTTTCCAAGTATTGAGGTGCTTGGATGATATTTAGAAGAATTCTATAGTAGTTCCCTTTCAATAAACTAGAAGCAGGAGGGATTTCACATAATGAAAATTTTCACGATGTGAAAGTTGGTTTCATTTCGTTTAATATATCGAGGTTTGAAAAATAATATTAAGTAAATAGGGTATTTTTTCCCGTAAAAACCTTATTTTTTGGATTACAAAATGTGAATGAGGATTTCATATAATGTAATTTCCCAATGTTCTATGTTTTAAAATATTTCCAACCAACAGGATGGTCAAACCCTATAGCTACTGCATCACTCTCTCGACTCCATGTGACCCCATCTTTAACTTTTTGGGGATTCCTTCATCAAGGATCGATTCCTATATTCCATCATTGATCCATGGTGATGTGGGTTGATATAATGAATTTTTTCCTCTATATTATATCAATTTATCCCTGTTTAATCTCGTTTTATATCATATATTCTCATCATGTTATATTTTTTCTTACCCATGGTTCTAATAGGGGTTATATTGGTTTTTTTGGTGTGGTTGTTCCACGAGATCCTCATATGGATATAGTTCTTATGGGTGGAGTGATCAGAGATACATTGCATGGTATGTTCTCATGAGAAGAATGTCAATGACCCTTTGAGGTAAGAGATTCATTTATTCTTTATGTATTTAAGTGAAATTGTAGAGTTGTCTTGATTTAGACCCTTGAATCTCAATGAAATTGAACTAATAATTACTTGAATCGGATTAAATAATGGATATAGATTGATTGGAAATTATTTCTTTGTATAGTGATAATGGTTTACCTCTTGATTTTATGGATAGTGTGATATATATTCCTTGTTTGGGTTATAATGTTGTTCTTGATGGAATTTGGTAAAAAACGTAATGCGAGAATTAATTTATAATAAATTGGTTAAAAGATAAAGGAGAATATTTAATGAATCTAGTTGTTTTTTTTTGTAATTTGATGATAATAAAATCAGTGCAAGTGTGCATGTTTATTTCAATTGGTTAATGAACCTGAATCATGTTGATTCTCGTTGATAAAATAATTAAAGGCATGTTAAATTAATTGTTTAATTAATTTGTGATATATTAGGATATCTTGTTTATTAGGTCGGTCATAGTTGGAACTTATGAATAATGATTTATCTAATTAAAGATGGAATAATAACCAGTTGTGTGATAAAAGATAATGCCTTTGTGGGGCCTGATTTTCCATTTTTCATGCAAAGTCCATGTGCCTTGTGTTTTAGATTCATGAGAGATCATTGCATGTGAAGGATGGAGTCCTTGATTTTGGGACAAGAGCATGATTTATATATTTATTTCATACTACATTTTATGCGACTTGATCCTAGGATGATTGTTCTTGGAGGGATGTTATGGTATATGGGGCAGAGAGGCCCATATGTGTTGTGAGCCTAGGACACCAAAACATGGAAGGTTCTTATGGTATGAGGGATAGGGATCCACTATTGTTTTATGAATTGTATTCCTTGAGTGGCTAGATTCTTTAGTATATGCACATGGGGTCAGGGAGGATATAGGAGATAATGAAATCGGTATAGGATTACACATTGCTATGGAATATGAATTTCTTTTTGAATCGGTTTCTGGGATGATGGTCATGTTGTTTTTATCAACATTAATTTCCCCAATTCCTGATGCATATGGTTTTGGTTACTCTCCTTTAAGGAGAGGTGAATACACACTTGGTATGCCACATGCTTTCAATCTTTAGATTATTGTGGTTGTATGCGTCAACGCTCCTACTATAGGTGATTAAGACTCGATGGCTAGTTCATTTACTCATCATTTTGAGCCCCTTGTGTTTGGTATCTTAGAATTTTTTCCTAGAATACCTCATAATATAGAATGAAATTCTATTAAATAAATCAATAAATGTATAACCTATGGGGTTGAAGCTTACTAGGATGCAATGTTGAGGTTGTAATTCTGCCAAGTCATGGACCCGATTTTCCTTTTCCTAGAGGGCATGGATATTTGTTGTGATGCTAATTTAATGTAATTTTTAAATTTTTAATGGTTATTTATTGGTTAAATAATTATATAACATAAATTGAAATAGATAAAAAGGCATAAATTAAGAAAATGTGGAACTTTAAGTGGCAATGCGTTTATTAGATATCTGGTCTTAGTTGTTCCAGCCATGAGTCTAAGAGATGTTAGCTACAGTTCATTCTAAGAATATGGTGTTCCCAAAGTGTGGTTGTGAGGTATATTATATCCTGTATCTCTTTTGTATCTATAGGAAAATCTTTCTTGTTTATAAGGAGAATAGAAAACCTGAGGATTCTAAGCCATGGAGATGTTTTCCCCAACATCTCTATGGGAGGATGGATGGCTAACTACCCCCTATGGACCTGCTCTCTTCTCTCTGTAGTTACTTCTGATGGTATGAACAATGGTTATTTTCCCCATATATGTGTTTAGAGGGTTGTTATTGATTTTTTTATTCCACCCTATGTTATTCTAGATATTATTTCCTTAGGAAACCTATATGTTTAAAATTAATTGTTGTGACGTATGGAGGATCATTAATCAGTGTATTGGTTGTAATGAATTAAGGTATAATACCTGATTAATGATATAGGTTATAAGGGATGTGGTGGCTCCCATAGACTACCCAGATTCTTTTGGTTACATGGATGTAGTGGTGTTTTATATGAGGTTCATGTTGTGGTTCTTCTCTCATGTGTTTTTGGGATAACCTTTTTGGAGTGAGATTCAATGGACATGTGATGATTTGGAAGAGTGGAAAACTAGTGGGGAATCCACAGTGCGATACCCTTGATATTCTTTATTATATGTCATTATATGTGGTACTTGGAAAGAGTATCCATGGAGAGGCTAGGCATTTAGTATACCTATTTAGATGACGAGTTAGTTTCACTTATTGTATACTCTTATTTAGCATGATTTATTTACCTTCTTTATGAGAGGTTTATGGGAGGATAATGTTGATTATATTGTTATACTCACCCTATATATATATATATATAATATTTTCAAGTCTGTTAGAGAAATTTGGAGATTAGGATGGTTGCTACTAGCTTGGGTGTTTTGTAGGAGTTGTTTTGGATTCATGGTCATTTTCTTCTTTACTTTATTCCTGTACTTGTAGTTTTCCCATTCAATTGTAGTACTTCTTACATGAAATTAAATTTTTGTACTTGGGTTTTTCTTTATATTAGAGTCCAAGTATGATTTTGTTGGTGTATATCATATCTCTCTCTTTCGCATGTGTTGTCTTAGAGTGTAATGCCTCACATTTTTATTTTTACTATTACATCGGTGCTATTCTCCCTCCTGGGGCCTACTAGAGGTGGGACTCGAGGTTCACTATCTCTCTTCTTCCATTTTCGTCCTAGGAGGGCTATATCTTATGGGTATGGGTCATGAAACTATAGGTTAATTTCTGTAGGGAAAATGGGCACTGGTTCCGCACCTATAACTGGCTTGATTATGAACTCCACATGTCCCTCATGATGAAAACTAGAGAAATTATCAAGGAATATTTCCCTAAAATGATCCACACCATAAGGGAATTAAAAAAGTTTCATTCCCTGATTGCTTATAAAGATACTTTTCATATGGTCAGTCACCTCACCAAGCCCAGTACACCTGGTTCTAGCTCAACTTTCCTGATATCCCACTCATCTTTGTGAATATACATTCTTTCCATGGTTGATGTGAATGTAACCCTTTGGCAATAGGAATCCACATGGACTCAACAAGGAACTGGCCATTCCATGCTGAGAATGACATTAAAGCCAGTCATCTCAAGGATAAATAAGTTCTATAGGAAATGGTACCCACATACCTAAAGTGGGAAGTCCTTGTACTGGAATATTACCTTTGATCTGACCTCTATCAGTGTATCAAGAGCCATTATAGCACTATATTACCATATCACTAGGCCCAAACATCCCATAGTTGTAGCAGATAAAAGGGAGTGTTATTCACCTATATCAAAAGGGTAGGAAACTAAGGTAGAGACTACCAGAATTGTACATCTAACCATAGATGTCCCTAGAATCTACCCCTTATTTGTTGGCTACACAACATAGATATGTCCGGAACCATATCACTTAGATTATTTCCTTAGAATCTTGGGAGAGTCTACTCTACAAATGTGGAACCTTTGTGGCCCGACACCTCATCCATAGCCAACTCCTATACATATTCGATTGGTAGAAGACCAACTCCCATCCTGACAAGGAGTCATTGATCATTTAACTGAAATAGGTATTAATATAGATCCCCTTTCTCTAGGCGCTAGTGGAATAGATAGGAATAAATGATGATTTTTACTCATCCTGCCTCAATATCATAACTTTATCCAATTACTCATGTATTGGGAATTTTTATGGCCTAGTCTTCCACACTAGAAAAAAACCACAAATATTTCAGTTTGTGTCACCTATCTGGTGCTTCTCCTCTTGCACCCTCGAAATGACACTTCCTGCTACGAGACGAACCATCTCCTAACCTCAGAAAAGAACCACCCTGTCTCACTTTCCCGAGTTCCCTAAGGTTTTATTTCATAATAAGGTCATGTATCACTATATCTATGATGTTATTAAACTGGAATGTGTTCACATGCGATCAGATAGTGCACAGAAGTTCCTCCTCAAAGTTTCTCGTCATCATCAAATCATTACAGGTTAAAGTCATAGATAAATGTTGTAGAACTGTGAAGTGACTATAATATTCTAAAATAGTCATAACACCCAGGTGAAGATGCATAAACTCCTTGCCATAGTTCAAACTCAGTATCTGTGGAAATAAATGATCATAGTGGGATATTTTAAAGTCCCCTCATAACCATACCCTAAGGATGATCATCCTAAAGAATGAAATCCCACCAATGAATCTAGGATTCAAATAACATATAGATAGACATCTTGAACATACTCTCTAGAGTTATCTTAATATGGACAAATATAGACAGTATGGCCTCTAGTGAATGTTTGCCATCCTGAGGTCTACCATCCCCTAAGAAGGTGAGAAGATGTTAATATTGGAACTCAAGGGTCTATTATGTAATAGTAGGGGTATTTCAGGGATCACCCTATACAGACTACTTAAAGAGGAATAAGATATCACAAAACCAATAATTTTTTCCCAATAAAAGATCAATAGGAGGCTCCTAATATTGAACTACAAGAGTTATCACTAGAGGCTCAGGGCCCACCACCTACAGATCATGCTCATCCCCATTCTCTTAGTATATGTAATGAGTACATTATAGTGTCATAACTATACAATTTCAAAGTTCAATACTCAAATAATATTTTTAAGAGATAAGAAAAGTGATAAGAAGAAATTATAGTAATAAGGATTGCCTATAAAGGAGTCACACCACTCTTTTAGGTCTGAAATTTTGGTCACGATTATGAGAAAAATTCAAAATATTATCAAAATACATAGCCTATTTTTCACTACAATGTTCATGTAAGGGACACGATCTCATACAATATAGAAGATGTTTTAGTATATTGAGTTTCAATTGAAAGGTATAGAGGAAACAACTGTTTAATTTTTATTTTCTGTCTTTATCTAGTGTTAAACTTTCCATTTTAAAACATTAATTTTTTGGAATTTGTTATTATTTATTTTGTTATAAATACCCAATCCAGTAAATTGTGTTACTAATTAAAAATTTATAAAGGATAATAATATTTATAAATATAAATTGAAACATCATGTAACTATGATCTAACCAGTACTTCTAGTATCATGATGTAACGGGTCATGTATATGGATTTTATTGAGGGAACTAATATTAACAAGTGATTGAAGTACTTTATCAATCAAACAAACAATATTTCATCCCATAGAACCAGTGGTTCATGACTCATATGTGTCTTAATTTTTTTAATTAAGGTTCCATCATCAATATATGTGGGTAAATCCATTTAAATTTATATTGGTACTTTAATTGATCCAATTATTCCATCCTACAAAAAAATTAGAACTGTAAAATTAGTAAAAAATATGAAACTATAACAAGAACATGCGATACAGGAAATGCACACTAAAAAATAGTTATGAAATGACATAATGCATGACATTTAAGTCTTATGGTACCTTGTATAAAGCTTGAGTTGATACACAATCACATAATTGGGCCACAAAAAACTAATTATTATCACAATATAATCACCAATATCAAAGAAACCAAACATGTGATTCATGCTATGGTAAAATCTAAACAATAGTAATAGTGCAACCAATAAGAGTATTTACCCATACAATTTAATTTGGGTTTCCCTCTTATGTAGGATAATAACTCCCAAGCAAGATCTCATTACCAAATTCCAATATTCCTAATGTAGTTTCTAATAAACAAATAATAAGACAAAAATAAAAAACCATTGATGCACTTTAGAGTGCCCCTCCCCAGAATCCACTTAGCGGTTCCCTGAGATAGTGGTCACAAGACCTCAAGCACACCCTCCCATATGCCAGAGGCTGCTGACCAGTAGTGAGGACCAAGGGTGTGGGTGTGGGGAGACTATTCCATCACATATTATAGTAAAGTAAAATGGTATATAATAAAAAAGAAGTATAAAATAAAGTAATAATAAATGAAAAAACCAATAACATGTCATAATAGAAGAAGTAATAATAAATAGATAGCATCAAAAATAATAAATAGATATCAAAGGTAAATAAATGAATAGAGTAAGATAATTAATAAAGAGATAAAATTTAGATGATAATTATGTCATTTTAATTTACAAAATGTGTATGTGGTGGGGCATGGGATATAGGAATATACCACATGATATTAAAACACCAAAAGGACAAAAAAACACTTACTACTAGCATCACGATCATAGGATTACTTCTCTTATCCTTTACACCACACTTGTTCTAATAATCAAGCATCAGAATCTCGACACTTACCTTTATCTAAATATGAAATCATTAAGTCTTCTTAGGTACTAAAGGAATCCCATGAAGTGTGTGATATATACATAATATCCCACCAAAAATAGTGTCTAAATCAATCCTGTTTGTGCAATATAAAATTTATAGTGTGGCAGTAATAGTAATAAAATTCACTAAATAAATAAACAAGACAGTTTGGGTTCCACCCAAACAGCCAAGCGCCACTACCTACTTCAACCTAAGAAAAATTTCTCTAAACCAAAGGAAACTATAAAATTATGATATGGTTTGTACATGGGTCATCACACATCAATCATCAAGTGTATACTAAGCCCAAGATTGTGATTAGGATTGAAATATGTGCCCCCATGATATCAATCAACCATTATAATAATTTAATGATAAAGAATAACATTTAATTCCAAAAAAGTATCCATCAAATCCATTGTAGAATCCTGACCCCATCCTAGGTTATCCATAAAGAATCCCAAGGTTTATTGTAAGAGCTCTTGTAATACCCAATACCATAGATCCAGTCCATGGATACCCACAAATAGTAACCATATATCACTCTTTCGATGGTGTAAGCATAATCCACTAAACCCATACTTGGTATCTCACATAGGGGACTAAGTATCACCTGAGGCTTGGTGTAACCATCTTTCTAATGACCCATCCATGGTTCCTCACTTGGGGAAACTCTGACACTCAAGGATATAATAAACCACTGAGAGAGCCAGTATGAGGCAAGGAAAACATCACTCCTAGTGAATCTAAAAGATCCAAACTAAGAATGGAGAGTCTGTACATGGATTCCTTAAGTTGGGACTCATGTTTTATTCCATCCCATAATCAGGTAAGGCATATTACTCAAAATCACGAGTAATCGACATATAATTTCAATATCAATATGCTAAACAAGCTACCCAATTCATTTTATTAAATCCAATATACTATGGGATAAGAAAATAAGGTCAATGAGCTAATAAACAATAATAAAATACATAGAATATGGAATGGGGTGTAAGAATAAATTATAAAAAATGAGGCATAAGTCATAATTCATAAGAAATCATATAAGGAATATATTATGAGGCATAATCATTAAGCATGAAGCAAAGGGAATAGCCCAAGGGCCTAAATCATGGTTGTTAAATTCTTACTCTAATTAAACTAAAAAATTAAGTCATTTATTATAGGTGAAACACACCTCAAAGGTGTTCAAACAACTTGAATTGAAGATTATTAGTCTTAGAAGAAGAATTCACACCCATCTAAGTGGATAAAGTCATGTCTATCGACCAAAGTATTGATTCCTTACTCAATAGGTGTTACTAGACAAGTGAAGGAAACAAATTTAATTTATGTAACAATTTAGAGGCGTTTTTATATGGATACGACATGAATCACAATGGTTCACCATATTAAAAATCTTGAAACTTCATGAATGAATCTATACCACCTACCCTAGGTTTTTAGAAGACCACTCGTTCATTATTGACCCACGAAACATGCTATAACAGAAGATATAATAAGAATAATCAAAATATCTTAAAATAAGAAAAATTAGTCAAATCTAAATAAAAAAATATAGGATTCATGAAGAGGAGGAAACAAAATTCAAATAATGGATTGAGGAGGGGAGCTAGGGCGTCTCTTGTAGGAGAAAAAGAATTAGGGTTTTAAAAAATTTCATGGTAAAAGTTAATTTTCTCCTAATTTACTGGAATACATGGTACAACCACTTGATTGGACAAATTTTTTTACAATCGTGCTCTCGTTTCTACTTATGGAGGGACCCTAAATAGTATAGGTTCATAGTTTTCCGGACCATGCACAAACTGTGTGAAATGAAAATGTCAAGAAAACCTGAATGTCAGCATTGAAATACACCCAATTCACTACTATTTAAAAGAGACCATGTAGTCCCAAACAATCTTTGGCCTCACTCTTTCATGGTTAGAGAAATTGTGTGGGTTGGGTGGAATGGTTTTTTTATCATGTGGCTCAGCCTATTTCTCCAAACATTAGAGCTCCAAGATTTGAACAAGCTATAAAAACAATAATGACCTCTAAGGCACAATTTTGAAAAATAATAAGGGAATACCATGGAATTTAATCTTAAAAAAAATGATTCGTACCTCCATGAAAGGACAAGGCATTACAGATTACTACCTCAAAAAACCTATACTACCTAAAATAGAGAGAACCCTTAAAAACACATGATAACTAACCTAAATCTCTAGAGGGATTCTACTCTAATCAGCATAAGACTTTTTATTGTATTATTTTACTTTTATCACTTCACATGTCACCAATCTTGGGAAAATTATTGAACTACCAAAGAACCATCCCACACACTATCAATAGAAAAATAGTTTTCCATAGAATGAAACTCTATGATATTATTCCTAAAACCCTCAATTGAGAGAATAACTATATGTGATATGATCATAATAAAAATCCAACTCAATATCATCAAACTAATACTCCACAACATGCTCCAAAAATTGGTATGACTACACCATATTTTGATACAATATACCACTAAAATAATCTTATATCATATCATGATGCAATGTGAAAATCACCCTTTTCACCATACATGAATCTCTACACTCATTTAGAGAACCATAAAGAGACATCCATCTCATCACATCACCTACTTTAATATCATTTCTCAATGTAAAAGTGATCTCATTATCATAATAATACAAAAAAACTATTCACTAAAAAACAAAATCATATCAAGCCAAGTGAAAATGAATATCATGAATTTTTAATTAAAAATAACTTAAAATTATTCAATGTGATTAAACTTATAGATGAAACACCATAAATCCAAATCAAAATAATTGGTGGAATAAATTTCATGTGTTGGAAAATAAATTAAATAAACCATAGAAAATCAATACCCTATAAAATATAATATACAATACACTATGGTGAGAAAAGATATTAAAACATAACAAAATGAATTATTCTTTTTGAATATATAGAACATTTTCATTGATAATATTTTAATTATATTAAACAAAACATCCTAAAAATGATTAATTATGACCCACACAACATATAATAAAACCCATTATAAGGATGAAATGGTATAGTTGTATCTAAATCATTATGAAGTCTCCCATGTTTTATTATTATCCTATAATCATCCCTCAACACTTTTAAATATATGGTATACATTATAAATTATTTTATATTGTATATTAAATATACTATGTTTTTTTTATGTTAATGCATCACCAATTTTATAACTTCTTACCATCAATTGGTAAATGAAAAGTATTGAATGTGTGTACATGTGGAATATGGCTTCAATGCTCTGATACAATTTATTTTCCATGACCATATGTCCTAGATGGTAATTATGATGGATTTTATTTTTAAATATTATATTTATGAAATAATTATAAATCTTGTATTATAATATCTTAACAATATTGTTACCTTTCCATCCATTTTAAAATTATAATATCACTCATTCGTACTTGTGGACTACCACCTCGATTAAGTGATGTGATTCATTTTTAATTCATTCAGAAGATGGATTATAATAAAAATATATTTAAAGAATATATATGAAAAAATAATTATTCTATAAAGTTGAATTATTATTTATATTTCTTTTTTCCATATATATAAAAGTTAAAACATCACCTGGGAAAATGTATAGATGACCTCCTCCATGACGTGATGTAATTAATTTTTCATTACATACTTATATAGATGACTATAAACGGGTATATAATGAATAAATTGTATACATATGTCATAGATAAGATTTGTTTGATCGATGGTTCTATTTTACTCTCATTGGTATGTAAAATGATCAATAAGTTTATTTTGGAAAATTGATAATATTTCCTATTTGGTAGGTAAAATTTTTCTTCCATATAATTATTCTCTAAAATGTTTTCAATAATATAAATCATGATACATTGATTGTTTAATGTCATTTTTATTCATTTTTTACTTTCTCTAAAACAAATTAAAGAGACTAAATTTCCTTTTTTTGAACAAGTTACTTTTTAATGAATGTTTGAAAAGAATAATAATTTTATTCATTACAACCAAAATAGAATATCATGTTCTCATGGACACTAAATTATTTAAATATTCCATCATAAATTTCCTTTATTAATTTAAAATTTGGTGTTTTCTAAAATACTTTGTATATTTTTAGATTTTAAATAATATATTTCAAATGAAATTGGTATTTTCCTTAGGAAATATTCTAACAAGGTTTTAAAATAAATTTTCATCTATGATTGAATCCTTTGATTTTAGTTATTTAGTAATATGAAAATTATCTAATGACACCATCCTTATTATTTCTTTGGGTGGTTTTCATTATTATATTTTTATGATACCCATTTATTTTCCATGGGATATGCTATGATGATATTATGAATGTTTTCTAATATTGTGGAACAAATATGAATGAATTATGATATATGATGGTTTTGTTTGATATATCCCACCAATATATTTGGTAAAGTGATACTAATATCTCTTTAGATGATGTTGACAACTGTCGATAATATTTTAAAAATATTTTTTAACATTTTGATTCGTGAGTATAATTTCTTCCAGCTATGGGCATAAGATTATGTGAGGAAATGATTTTGTATAGAATTTTTTACATTTTTCATGTGTGAATATAATTTAATATATACATTCTCACATTATTATTCAGGAACATAAATTTGGATGAATTTTTTAAAAATATTATGATTTTATATGCTTATGATTCCACATGCCTATGATATAACTCTTGAATGGTGACTGTATCCTTAACATCATTATTAATTATTCTTATTTATATCACTTATCATAGAATTTACGATCTCTAAATTACTATGTATTAATATTTCATATAGATAACATTCGCTTGAGTATTTTATCATACCCTTATGATCAACAATTTCTTTTATAATTAATATCTATAATGTATGAAATTACTAACTATCTCAACTCATTAATTCTTATACTTTCCCTCCCTAGGTTTTGATTAGAGGTTTTATGCATGGTATGTCTATAATGTTATTAATATGATGTAATTTTTTGAATATATTTAATATAACTCATCTTATTAGATTATTATATATCTAGTTTCCAAATACCATAAAGTATCATTTTGTTCGTGCATGAATTATTGTGAAATGTATTGAATATACATCTAAAATGATGTAATAATTATATATTTTATTCTTAGATATCATAAATTAGTATTTTATTGAGGTTTAGTTAATATTTAAAGCATAGGTTTTGAAAAAAAATAACTGAAAACCATAGTAATAAGTCTTATTATTGGATAACATCATATAGATTTTTTAATTTAGAGATATTGTAGATTTCTTAAAAAATAAATCCCTATCACGATACAAGAAATCAGATATGGTTTAGGAACATATACACTTAGTGGTAACAACTTTTAATGGGATGGATTGGGTTTTGACTAAATTTTCACTATTACATGATGAGTTGTCGAAAGACTGGACAACTATATAAACACTCTCGATGCATAAGCTTGGGTAAATTAACATTATAATTATTAATCATTAAGAATGATTTCAATGAATGATAACCATATATAGAAATGGTTACTTAAATTTTATCACAATTTTATTAGAATGTTTTGTAGTTAAGGACATCTTAGGAATGACTCTCATGGATATGTAATTGTTCTCTCTAATTAATAGAGATCTTTCTTACACTAATTTTTTTTATCTTAGTAAATGGTATATCTAGTAGGAACCATTTTAATATGAAATGTGAAGGAAAATACAATTATTCTTCTCATGGGAAACCAAATAAATTGTGAGTTATAATGTGAAAGCTTGTGATTACAACTAACTATATAGCTTGATATATAATTAATAATGTCATCTTGGGTGAGTTCCCTAACACACATAATATGATAAAAATATATATTCATGGGATTTTAGTTGATGTAGACCATAGAAAAAAGAATATCAAACTTCATACATGTATATAATACAAGAGAAATCACCTAGGGAAATGTATTAATGGAAAATGGTAATGATTTATGTATAAAAAAGAAAGGAATAATTAAAATAATTGATTTGTGAAATGAAGAGTTGTATATAAGTAAATAATGTAACTCCTAAGATAAAATTTCTTATTCCATGTCATATGTGTGGGGATCATAGGAATTATCTTTTCCAATTCCCAAATCAAGTGGCTAAATACTAGAAAAGTCATGGTTATTTCCTATGTAAATCATTTAAGTGGATCATGGTTTTAAAGTAACAATTATCTTCCACTCTGTAGTTGGGGATGCAAATTTGATGTCTATAAGAATATTCCCAATTGAAATATTAATGTAAATACTTTAGTTGAGGTTGATGAGATTTTCAGCATCGACTATCCCTCTATATATAGTTTCCCTATAAAATTATAGAATAAGTAATTAACTATTTATATTATGAATCAACCTATGATCAAATTTGAATGTGAGGATTATTATTAATATACAATGTAATTTAATTCCATTATATGGGTATTATTTATATTTCATTATTAATATTTATATCAAATATTAGGGGAATAAATAAACATTGAATACGAACCTGTTATTTGGGATCATTCTAATCCGAAATAATTTCCAAGTTTTTCCTAAATCTAGAAGATAAAGTTTCAATAGATCCCAATAATTTTACAATAACTATTTCAAAAACTGCATATATAATGGACCTTATTTAGTTATAATAATTGTTAAAGAAACAACATGAGAATATAGATAATATTTTTATTCTTCTTTGTTCAATTATATGGGAAAAAAAATTTTTGTTAAGAAGAAATATAGATATATGAATATTTTCATTTATTATTGAGAATATAAAAATATCACTATCAATAATAAGTATCCAATTCCATGTATTTATTATAAGTTTTATCAACTAAATAGAGATCATTACTTTTTAAATAATTACCATCATTATGGATATCATCAATTAAGGGTCAAGAAGTAGGATATGAAAAATACATCCTTTTGTAGGAGGTATGGTAAATTTAAATTTATATTATAATATGTGTCTTTTAGATAAAAAAATTATAATTTTTATATCATGTAATCTCAGGTGTTGGTATCTTGTTAAATTATTCAAAGAAAAATGTTATTAACCAATGGCCTAGACCAAACATGGTAACTAATATTCATAGTTTCCTTGAGATAGTTGGATAATACTGACCCTATATGATCGATTTATCATGGATATCAAATCCAACAACTATGTTGACACTAAAGGGAAACAATATCCTTTTGTTAGATGAATATGAGGGAAAATTAAAGGAGCTAAACATATGGTTGGTCAACACACCTATTATTATATTACCCTACAGTGGATAAGGTTTTGTAATATATAGTAATGTATAGAAAAATGTACTTGGATTTATCCTTGTGAATAATGATATAGTGAATATTATGCATCACTTAAATTGAAAATTCATAATAAAAATCAACCGAGTCATGATTTGGAGTAGGTATTTGTAATATTTTCTCAAAAAATATGGAGTATTATCTTTATAGTGAATTTTAATACATATATATTGATCCTAAAATCCTAATCTATATACTCATACATAAAGAGATTAATACACACCAAATTACATTTTTGGAGTTGATTAAAATACTATGAATTCTCAATACATTTTCCACCCAAGGTAAGAAAATAAGGTTCATGATGCTATAAGTGAAAAAGACTATGCTATTTTTTTGGAATAATGATTGAAATATATTTAATATTAATTGAGTTTTAGAATATTGACATTAATATTCTGATGAAATCGGAGAGACCATAACATTCCAAAATGACTGTTCAATCATCCGTCCACGTAAGGATTAAATTGCTGCAAAAGAAGGATGTGGAACTACAAAAGAAGGTTGTAAATAATCTTGAGTTCAACATTGATTATTATTAAATGATAAGGTTTTGGAGATGATTTTGTGTTCTATAAATACTATATCAGAATAAGGATATGTTGACTGATCTAATGGATCATCATTATCAATTTATATTTTAAGTAAGAAGATGTATAGAGATCTGCAATATCATTTCTTGGGGGATAACCTGAAAAGAGAAATTTTAGAGTATGTATCTCGATGGATAGAATATCACAAAGATAAGACTGGTAGAAGTAAATCTATAGGTATGTTAAAACCATTACCCATTCCAGAATTTAAATGAGAAATTTTTTCCACAAATTTCATCATTTTAATTCCCAAAATGTTTAAAGGGAATGATTCTTTTTAGTTTGTTGAAAATCATTGTAAAAAATATTCAAATTTTTTTTTTCATCAAGAAAATTTACATATTGATCAACATTCTAGGATATAAAATAACGATTTGTTAAGTTATCAATGAGTTCCACATTCTACTGTATCTGGTCAAGATATTAGATTTACCTTAATATTTGGAGAAAGTATTCATGAGGATCTAGATATAGAGTTATGTTTTTGTACAACAATAAATCCCTAGATAGATATTCAGTTTTAGAGTACACTTTAAACTCTAGAATAAATATTGAGAGAATAATCT
Organism: Viscum album; assembly: GCA_963277665.1. Classification (NCBI taxonomy): domain Eukaryota; kingdom Viridiplantae; phylum Streptophyta; class Magnoliopsida; order Santalales; family Viscaceae; genus Viscum; species Viscum album. The sequence continues at coordinate 714,616,798 of OY728131.1, read as the reverse complement.
ATGTATTTAAATACTCATTGAGATCAATACCTTACATTGAGAGAACATTATTTTATAAATAGTTTTCAAACAAGAAAACGAGTGGCTCCCCATAAAGAATCAATATTAGGAAGTGCTGGAAAAAATGTCCTATAATAAAATCAAGGAAATAAATCCATTTGGGCCAAATAAAGTAGAGGAAATCACAGAGAAGGTTATAACTATTTGGCAGCACATCAAGGAATCTTAAAGTCGTTTGAAAAGTTATGTTGGCAATCAACAATGACATAAAGAGTTTGAAGTCATGTAAATGTTATTTATTTGAATATATAAATTAATGAATGTTTTTATATTTTTGGATAAGTTCAATTTTACCCTGGGATATTTCAATACCCTTAAAATTCTTGATAGTATCAGTATGGTTTCTCTTATCTCAATGTTTCCATGAAATGTCTCTAAATATCACAACATGTTTCATATATCTCTCCTTAAGAAGTAAATATATAATCCTTTGAAGGTAATAAAATCATAGTTTCTTCTAATGGATAATAATTTCTTTTATGTGGAACCAGTTATGGATATTATAGATCAAATAATGATTTTTCTATGAAATAAGACCACTCACCAAGTTAATTTTTTTAGAAGAACTGTAAATTTGTGGAAGTTACAAGGGAACAAAAATATGCAATGAGGAAGAAGTATACATATTTTTTTGTATCTAAGTGATTTATTCTAAAGGGTAAATTTTTTATTAGGTTTTAGAATATAACACCCAAATATTTTATGATATATTTCTCTTTACAAAAAATTTATTTCTTCAATATATTGATGCACACTCAACCCTGAGTCTAAATGAACTAATTACAGTATAATGTAATAACATAGCTATTAAATTGGTGGTATCCAAATTATTAACTGTATTATGAAAAAATTATAATGGTATTATAAAAATTAAATATATTTAGTGATTCATAATAAATAAGTAATTAAATTTCTGTAACATCATTTTATGTTTCAAAAACATGTTTTCTTCAAAGTTGATTTTATATATTTTTATGAATGGATGATATAATTAAATTGTAACTTTTAAATAAATATTATTTTATGGAGTTAATATGATTTTTTAAATCTATAATATCGATAATATCGTCTGGTGAAATTTTGGTATTGTTCTGAAAAATTTAATTTTTTCATTAAATAGTGAAAATACCATTTTTTATAAAACCTGTTATTTATTTTTAATTAAAAGTATCATTATTGTTTTAATTTGATAATAATGTAACATGATTAAAGATTAATTGTGAACTATATAATTAATTACCTATGAATCTTCATTATACATTATTTTATTATAAGTTCATTTTTAACATAAAAACACATTTTGGGCCAATATATTTTTATACACGCAAGGTGTTTATATTGTAATAAATTAAATGAATAATTTTTGAATAATTCTTTAATTAAATTTATATGTTATATATTCAATAAAAAGTTTCAATATTCACTTTATATTTGTACTAACTAAGGAATGTATGTAAATTTATGATTTAGAATTAAAAAATAATTTTTCAAAAATGGGTTTTTTTTATTATCACGGAAATTTCAAATAATGTTATGCTAAATATAGAAATATAATTTATTAAAATGTATTATATATTTTTAATAATTATATTTAATATTTTTTAATATGTATAACTTAATTTTTGGTCCTAAATAAAAATAAAAAAAGTAAAAAACAGAATATGGATAAGGATACAATGAGTTTAGCGAGGATTATATAAGATATTAGGTGATGATTTCCACATAAAAATTCCTAAAACATATTGTATAGAAAAATATCTACCCTATATAATATTCCCTTCAACTATGAGTAATTTTTAACTATTCTTATTGAGTTTTAAATTTATATATTTTAATCTTTTGAAAATTATCATATGTCTCATGTCCCTCCATTATAAATGGACACTCCCTCAATTCCCATGTCCAAAACACATTACATGTATATCATATCAAATATCCCAGCTAATAAATTCCTAACATACCACCCCAAATCCTTCAGGTTGTTTTTTATCATAATTCTGTCGTTTCATGGCATAATGTGTTACCCAAACGAGGTTTCTAAAAGAATAGATATAACTCTTAGTCATGTACTTTCAATTTTATTTAATATTCTACCTCTAATAAATATCTGGTATAAATTCTAAAATAATGAATTAACTATCTTAAATATAATTAATTTTTACTATTTTTAAGTATAAATCATTTTTCACCTTCATTATGTCAAATGGGAAATGAAAACTATCATTTGTGTGTATGTAGGGACTATCATTTCCCCATAGAGTTATGATTAATTTTCCATAACCATAATTAAATATTTTTAGTGGTTGATTTACTGATTAGATTTTATATTTAATAAATACTTATACTTTTTAAATTATAATATCTTATCTAACTTCACATATTTTTATTAATTAGAAAAGGATAATGTCGCTCATGTGTATGTGTGGACAAACAAATCCACAATGAAATGTGATTAGTTTTTCATTTGTTCTTTACTTGTATGAAAACTATCGTTCATGTGTATGTGGGGACCATCATTGCCACATTGAGTTATGATTCATTTTCCATAACCATAATTAATTATTTTTTATTGGTTGATTTATTGATTAGATTTTATATTTAATACATAATTATAATTTTTAAATTATAATATCCCATCTAACTTCACATATTTACATTCATTAGAAAAGGACAATGTCACTCATGTGTACGTGTGGACTACCTCCTCCACAATGCAATGTGATTTGTTTTTCATCTATTTTTTAGATCTATGTAAATAAGGATTTATTTAATGAATATGTATTATAAAAATGATATTATAATTCTTCATGAATGGTGACTTATTTTTAAAATTTATTTTTTTCATCCATTAAAAAGTTAAAACACCATCTGTTTATCTATAAGGACTATCATCTCCACAATGTGATTTAACTAATTTTTCTTCATAAAATTATATGAATGATTATAAAAGTGTATATAATGAATTAATATTATACATATTTAATGATTAATATTTTGGATATAATGAAATAATGTGCATGTTTCCATGATTATAACCATCAAACAAAATAAAGCATGGAAAAAGGACACGTTTTCACCAAAATTCTCATTTTAAAGATGAATTTTTAATAAATGGTTAAATGTAAATAATAAATGAATGGTAAATAGAAATTTATTCCTTAATAATTTTTTGTTACATAAGTTTATAAATATATATTTTTTATGAAGTGGGTTTAAATGTGTTTGAAGCAGGATAATACTTGAGGTAATGAATTTTTGTTTCAATCCCATATCCATCTTGATTATTTTTGATTAAATTTACATATAGGGTTATTGTATCATAATATCTAATAAACCCCTTTAATTTTATTTCTCTTTATTTATACATTAATTTTTCATGAGATAGTAATATTTTCTTCTATATAGTAAAAAAATTTATCAACAATTTTTTTATGAAAAATACATTTCATTTTTTCTATGCTTAGGAGTATTTATATTTTTTATCCATGTTCTCAAAAAATTATTCTATTTTTTTACCGTACTCGAATGATTTTTTAAAGTCAATTTTACCCACGTTTAACTATAATTTAAATTTTTTAAAAATAATTTGTTTCATATTTTGAATAGGTAACATTTTACAAAAGGTGTGGAAAGAATGTTTTTTGAATGACTATGAAATGGATGGAAATTAACACCATCATGAACACCCAATTAATTTAATATTCCTTTCAAAATTTATGTGTTTCTTTTCGAAGGTTATTCATTCAATAATATTTTTTAAATATTTTTATTTTAAATAATTTATTTAAAAAATGAGATGTTTATTATCCTCAATAAATATTCGGGTGATCTATAAAAGTAATTTTTCATCTATTATGGAATACTTTGATGATAATTATGATTTAAAATATACATAATCTAATAATACCATATTTATTCTTTATCTGTATGGTTTTGATGATGATATTTCTATGGAACCTATTTTTTATGGTTGTGATAAGATTATATGATTAATGTGTTATGATCATGTTTTATAAATATGAATGGGTAATGAAGATGTGGTGTTTTGGTGTGTTATATCTTGCCAATTCATTGGGTAAATTTATATTTATATCCCATGAGATGATGATGATGATAAGGGGGACAAGATTGAAAATAGATCAATTCAAATTTGGATGTGTGAGAATAATTTCTTCATGTTATACTCATAATATAATGTGTTTATATTATTTTAAGATTATTTATAACCAGGAATATGATTTTTGATAATTATGTTCACACATTACTATTTCATGGTTCTTGAATGATAACTGCTACTTTAACACCATTATTGATCATCCATCTATATTTGACTTAATTATATAATTTATAGTCTCAACATTACTGGGTACAAATATTTTACAATGATAAAATGAACTAGAGTATGTTATTGTTCCCTTATAATTATCTTATTATTAAACCTATAGTTTTCATTGAATAAATCAATTTTTGATACTATATATGACACACAAAACCAATCCTAAACAAACCATGATTATTTGTATATGACTGTTATGACCTAGACATTAAATTTGAAGGTTTTAATATTATTAACTAATTCATGAAATATTTATATAGTTTAAATAATGGATAAATATATATTAATAAATTCTTAATAAATAATCATTTGATTTATAATAAAGACATTTTATTATTTAAAAATGTATTTCCTTCAAAAAAATTGGTACTTTTCCGGAGAAAATATTATAATTAATTTTTGTAACTATTATAAATATTATTTATTTAAATTTTTATCCTTTTTTTAATCGTAATATATTATTTTTCATAGGGTAAAAAACTATTTTCTTATCTAATTTATTTTTATGTGAATTGTAAAAATTACGAACATCATTAAATACATTAATTTTTTTCATTTAATAATGTAAATAAAAAGATTAATTATATTTTTTAGATTTCGTATTATTGTAAATTATGAACAATTTTATTCATTATAAAATAATTAATATATTTTGAAACATTAATTTTCTTTATTTTCATATATGTTTATTTATAGGTTAAAAACAAGGTTTTATACTAATTAATTGTAAGTGTATGAATATTATATTTTCTAAAAACATAAAATAACCACTAAAAATAATTATTTAAATAAAATATATTTAATATATATTTATTTAAATAAATTTAAATTCATATAATGAATATTAATATTCATAGAGTTAATATAAGATCGTATATTTCTTAGAAATTCATTTCTTGAAAACTAATTTTTATACGTGTTTTACAGTTATAATTATTAATTGATTTTATTTATTTATGATATTTAAATTTTATAATATCTATTCAATATTAATAATAATGATATTTAACATTTGGTAAAAAATTTAACTTATTTTTGGTTTTAATTAATTTAAAAAATAGTGAAATAACTAGTTGAACTAGTGAAAAAATAGTAAAAGTGAGTATCCTTATAAGTAAATGGAATAAAAAATTTAGAACATTTTTTAATACTGGATGTTTTTTGAACCATATAAACCCTAAAATCCATTATTTATGTTTTTTTGGGAAATTTCTTGAGGGTGACATCATATTATTGATTTTTTTGAGTATTTACAAAAATTGAAACTCCTCATCACTTATAAAAGAGAATCTCCACTCCTCTCCATTCCACCAAAAAAATCATCTTTCCCCACTACCTACAAAAATACATTCCTTTACACAATAACCACATCTTAGATTTATTTTTTTATTATAAATTCAATCTATGGTGGATTTATTTCTAATCCTAAATAGGTAGCCCAAAGAAGAGGTATTGTTCTTAACTAAGCATCTCTGTTATTATTTATTCTTCCAACAACATAAAATATTTATCATTCATGATTATATTATAGTATAAGTATCTCCCATTTAATTAGATTTTATTATGTCAATTTTATAACATAATTCATCTCATCTTCCTTGAAGTGGGAAATAAATGCATCATTCATGTGTAGGGAAGACTATCGCCTCCTGAAGGGAAATAATTCATATTAAATCATCACCTTTAATGTATATTTAACAAGGAATGATTATATATATATATATATATATGATATTCATGAAATACCAATCATTCTAGAAAATTAATATATTTTATATCTTCTTACCTTTCCATCAATTAAAAATGATAATATCACTCGTGTGTATAGAGTACTATTGACTCACGAATAAATGTGATTCATTTTTTATTACCATGTAACATTGATTATATATATATTTGTGTGATAATATTATATTTATTATGTATTTATCATTTAATAAAGATAAAATAACACTTAACCTCTTTACATCATGATCGCTAAATAATTTAAGTTTTACTCATTAGTGTGTACAACCTACCATCACCATGATTGTAACATTGTTCATTACTCTTAAAAATGTTAAAATTGATTATTGTTCCTTTTATTTTAATGGTAAAAATGATGTAATTTTTTCAATTATATTAGGAATATTATTCTGTATAGTATTATATGGTGATCTCTTCAAACATAGTGAAATTTCAAATGTTATTTTAGACATAGGAGTTGAACATCATCAAAGAATCCCATTTGAAACTAAATGATTGAGTAATTGAATATAACATGATAATAAATAAAATAAAAGTAAAATAGACATGAAAAATTTTCCCAATCATATAAATAATTAACATGAATTTATTATTTAGGAAAATAAAGACCACATGGGATGAATCGGGCTCATGGTAAGGGATATCTCTTAACCACACTATCCTTTTGTTTATGAACATTCTCTCCCTAACTAAATTTATCTCTCAATTTTATTTTTTGGAATGACTATGAATTCTATATATATAACTTTCATGTATAAACCTATCTTATTCTCACTTCTTTTGATGGGTTGGTACATACCTTATGTTCATTTATCAAATTCCTTTATTCTGAAATTTCCATTGATTATAATATGAAGAATGATTATGAAACCCATTTTATTTTGAGGGGTAATTATCATATTTACACCTTTCGATTGATTCAATTTTTATGGCACAAATAAATCATAAACATGTAATTATGGGTGTAACCAGATATCACTTCAATGCATTGGGTAATTCATTAGTCTCATTAGACGTCATGTATGGGACTAGGGAGTAAACCTAATCAATTATAAAACTTTGTATACAATGTGATATTGTCTATAATGTTATCTTGGACTCTCTTTTATGTCTGATTATATATTTTTTCCACATTAAATACATCCACGTGATATTTTGATACCTTGTTCTTTGTTTTATCTTTCTATGTGATTACTCAAAAGCCTTATCTTCTATGATATCATTTTTTACCTTTTACCCACTCATTATGTTTCCTTATCATGTTAATTCCCTTGGATTTTTTCACACTGTTTATTTTATGTATTACCTAGGTTATCCTATGAAATGTTAGGACTTATAATGAATTTGAGATCTCATTATAGAGAAAAAAATGAGGATTTCATGTTTTAGTGTCCTTTAGATGTGTTAGGAATACTAGGCCTCATGATCCGATGGGTTGTACTTTTTTGATAATTATGTTTAAACAACATGTAATTATATTTGTAAAAAGATTTAGTCACTATAAATTTTCTTTTGTACTTAATATCAACCATGTTTTCCCTTACATATCATATAAACCCACACTTTCTTATGTTTTCTTTTCCTATGTTTCGATTAAATTTTTTAATTATGATATGTATAGAAGTGTACTAATATGAATATCATTATTAGAGGTGTTGAATATATTTCATGAATTGAGATGACTATGATTCTAGTCTCTAAATGCAATAAATATTTAATATTCTCAGGTGTTCATTATTGTGAAATTATTTAGATTTTATTTAAAATGATTTAATATCTATGTATTTAATGATTGGGACTCCTCATAAAATACATGATATATATTTGTGGGATGGGAAGAATTTAGTTAATTTTATAAATGAGTTTAATTTTTTTTTTAAATTTTAAATTCATTATTTATTAAGGAAGGTCATATGATCAAGATAGGTGACCTATTAATGTATAAAACATATAGAATCTGAGATTCCATCCACTGTGAAAAAAATATTTTTATAAGTTTTATAATTTATATTAACGATATACAGTATTTTACCATTCATAATGATTGTGGTTGTTATTAAATATTTAACCAAGTAAATTACTTGTTTACCATAAATAAAATTTACCCTCATTTGTAATCCTTGTGCCCCGATTCCAAAAAATGAATATATTTTTTAAATTAAATAAAATAATTTGAGAATTTTAAATATTAATGATAAATGCAATATACTTTTGGAAAAAAAAAATTATTTGATTAAACAGTTCCTTATGTAATATGAGATTACATTCTAAAAATATAGCATTAATTTTTTAAACAATTTATGCTGAGTATATATTATGCATTCTAAATATATTATTTAAAATGAATAATTATTTTTAATAATATCATTGTATATTCATTAAAAAAAATTTAATATAACCATTTATTTTATGAATTTTAAATATTTGTATATATTTCAAATTGTCATATAACCTATTTACTGTAAATTATATAAATTCACATAATTCTCTAAAATTTATTCAGCATAATATTTCTTTTAGTTCAATAAATTTAGATCATATAACTAATAGATTTATTTCTTCCAAATTGTTATAATCAGTGGAATGATCATTAATGATAACTACAGGGAATAAGATTTCAATTTTTTGGTCTTTTTTGTTTATAAGTGGTTTTATTAGTCCTCTAATTGTTATAATTATGTTTTCTATTTATCTAAAATATTTTATAAATGATCATTATTGTTTAATGTTATTACCTATATAAATAATGTTCTTTTCATTATTGTTTGATATTGTATGTTGAAAAAGTTATTCAATATATCAATGGAATACAAATATTAGCTGATACATTTTACCCCACCTAAAAAAGTCTCCTTATATACTTTTATAATTAGGGAAAAATATATTTTGTAAAATTTTCATCAATTTTTATTCAATTTCATACATCTCTTCTTCAAATATATGACATCCATAACAAACATTGATTGGGTGTGTGGTCTTGTTTCATATTACATTATGTCTCTAAAAAAATCATATATGTCCACTATTTCTACTGAGAGTGATCATTTTTCAATTGTAAAACCTATGAGTTTAGTATTTGTAATTTATTTGTTATATAATTCCTCAAAATAGATACATGGAATGCATCATAAACTTTTGAGAAATTTGGTAGACTCATTTGGTGATAGGTTATTGTACCCACACAATCATGTGTCTAGAAAGGGAAAATGTATCTAGATCTAGCCTTTCTCATATCATTGGATCTATAACCCTATTCCATGTTTAAATTGGAAATAATACCTTATCTCTAACATCAAACTCCACAAACATTGATTATTTTTAGAAAATCTATTTTTTTACCATTATACTATACTAATATGTGAATGAGTGGTTTTAATCCTCTCTAGAATTTCATGAGAATGACTCGGTCCTAGTAAATTCTATTATAATACTTTATCTAAAAACTTTATAGTTCCAAAATTCTTCACATACATATACACATATGGTATTACATGAATTCTATAATTTAAATGGTTATTAAATAATAACACTAATAGTGGAAGATGTTGATCCCCACCAGAATTTGAATCCATTAAATTGGATCTTAAAATACAATCTAGAGTATTGAATTTTCCATTAACACTAGCCATTAATTTTTTTGATGATAATTGTATTAATTCTTGTCTTTGTGTCTAGTTTTTGTTAAATACCACACCCCAAAATTGAGGTACACATTATATGGGTGATTAGATACCATTAAAAGTTTCACTCCTTGTGGACTTACATACTCCTTTATCTATATCTTAAAAAATGATTGAGTAAGGGATCCTATAAATTAAAAATGAAATGAGGTGATATTTAGACTACCTATAATGATATCTAAGGTGATAATATTCTATTACTATATGGATATGGGTAATGGTTATGTCATCCCTTTTTTATTTTATCATTTAGTCCCAGCATACTAATAGACCAAGATCAAGATGCATATATCTCAATCAAACTATTTATGTTATCCCTTTATAAATTTACATTGATATATCTATATTACTTTTTAAATTTTGGTATATATATAAATAAATATGATATATGTTCATAATAAAACAGAACCATCTTCAATTTTTTATTTAAGGATAACATATTCATTTCCACAGTTTTATAATTCCATCACTATTATTAGAAAACTCTTGAATATTTCATTACCAATTATGAATCTCAATATAATCATTTAAAAATCATTTAACATTACATGGAGGTATGTTTTAGAAATCATTTATGAAAACATGGATTTCTTCACTATCATTGTAACTTCATGGTCCATCCATTTCAAATCTATGAGTATTTGGCCCATTTCAATCCATATAATGGGAAATTAAACTGGATCCATCATACATGGAGAATCATCCACCATTTTTTCCTTCCTAATGAGGTAATTTAATGAGAAGTTATTATCTTTTAGAAACTACAAAAACATATTTTTTGGGAGTTTTGAATGGAATATATGTAAATATATACATTAATACCATTTGACTTTCATATATATCACCCATTTCACCATAAATATAACTCCACTATATATTTTAAAATGATAATACCAGTTCTATATCTAAATCATTTTCTTGAAAAATTTACATGTGTTCCTATAATTTCTCTAAATCATAAGTTAATACATTTTAATTTTGAAAAATTCCCCACCATGAACCCATATTTGATTCACCATGATATATTAGAATATATTCACCACTATAAGGTAGTGTGAGTATAGTTATAGTGACCAAACTTCACTTAACATCCTTAAATCTATCTTAAAATTCATCTATGTAATGAAAAATTATGCCCCTACAAGTTTACATGTTTAGTATATTTGTGTGATGTAAGAGATTTTTCACAAAGTACTGATAGTATACAGATAATACATTATTATAATGGTTCTCTATTATAGTTTTTAGTTTGGACCATAACTCCATTACTATTATTCGTATGATAAATTGATATTCTATCATTTTTACTATAATACCCATGATTTATACTCTATATAGCATAAATTCACAATTTATAAATTTAGAATACAGTCCTCGGTTTTCATCCTTATACTCAAATGATCTCTATGTATTTAATTTCACTTATAATATATATATATATATATATTGTAAATAAAGAAAACTAATGAATGGTCCTTTTAATTTTTAAAGACATTATATCTTAATTCTGTGATGAATGAATGTGAATTTGTATGTCCAAAAGGAATTTTTTTTTATTTTAACTTTCTCTATAATGTGTTGATTGTTGTATTTAGTGTATCATACTTTTTTACCATTAATTGATGTTATCTAGATCAATGTAAAAAAATAATTATAAATCTAGTCAATATGGATCAAACCAATCATCAATATTGGATAAGGGGTACCTATTTTTTATATTTATAATATTAGTTTCATAATAATCTATTTAAAAAGAATTAATCCCACAAATTTTTAATAACGAGGACTAGTGATCCTTATGGTTAAGAATATGGTAGTATAAAAACCTTACTGATATTTTATTATAGTATCTTCTTTAGTTCCAATAATTCAATAGGGTTAATTATATAATATTTTCACAATATAGTTATATCTAATGGTATGAGTTCAATTTTTAATTGAGACTCACGTTACAAAGAAAGGCCAACTAATTATTCTATAAATATGTCAATATATTTATTCCCACTAAACATATATTTATTGTCGATTTTATCTAAAATCATATGGGATAAATACTAATCTTTAAATGGTATCAATACCAATATATGAGAATTAATTTTTATAGGGTGTATATAATCATCTTACCATCAACACATGATCGTGGGTTGAGTTGGGATATAAAAAGTTATTTTCCTATCATGGAGGATAAAATGGGATATATATATATAGGGATATAATACATACCCATGATATTATAAAATTCAACCAAAGTGAATGAAACATGATTTTTGGGATGCACTTCAAAGAAAATAATTATTTGGATAAAATTTGTAGAAATGGAATGAAATAAGATCACTACTATTTATTTTCATAGAAAAATTAATATCTAATCATTGGGGTGGAAAATTATTAATTTATAAAACATTTAAAATATATATAATTTTATAGAATAACAATCAAATCCTTCATTTTAATTTCATTCATAGACAATATACACCCCTGTATCCAATTTATTTTATTCAAAATAATTTACTAAAAAATTTTAGTGTGATAATTGAAGAGTAATACTTATCATATACAATAATATGGTAATGAAAATAAATCCTAAGTTTCCCAAACTAATTGAATATTTTTATAAAACTTTGGTCTTATCATATATCACATTTTTAGTATCCTTGTTTTTTTATGTTTTATTATCTTACTCATTAAAAGCTAATACCTTAAAGGAACTAAACACTAGTATCATACCTAATATGATGTCTCAACCCAAAAATGAATAAATATTACAAAATTAAACATGTTTATTCATTTCACCTCATAATAAATAACACAATTTGAACTTATAGGTTTATTATCATATATATCATCTAATTTAAATACTTTTTTTATATTTTTCATCATTTCTTACACTATTTCATTACACAAGAACCATTTATTGAAACAACACATTTTATATAGTTCTTCATAACCCACTAAATTGGAACATAATAAATGGAAACCCTATATGCTTATAAATTGTAAAAAATAAGATTAATCAACTAGAGAAATATAAAATATCATAATATATATTTTAAGTGATTATAATACAAACCTATGAATATGAGAATATAATCAAGTAATATGGCCATATATATGTATATAATACCCAAAGGAATATGAATCATAGTATATAAACATAAATTTTAGCATAATGATTTTTATGTAACATATGAAATGAGGTATAAGAATGTTCCATTCCATAGAAATGTCACACATACATAATAGAATAAAATCAATTTTATATTGAAGCACACTACCTAGTACATCATTACATAGTAGACATTTATTTACCATAACACATTAGACTTACATAATATACTATTTAGAAAAACCATACATCTCGTATGGTAAATATCATTACATAATGTATTAATGGTCTATATAATTATACTACAAACTGTTACATAATGAAAAATCATTCATTTGTGTTCTATATGAATGTGAAAAAATTTATAAATCCAAAATAGTATAGTTAGAAATTGGGAGTTAATAAATTTCATAATATTTAGAGAAGACATAAATAAATTATCCAAATAAAAAAAATTATGATTTTAATATAATATATGCCATGTTACCAAAAATCATTAAAATATATTGAAATAGATAAAAACCACTTAAAACAAAGAAAATATTTTTGGAAAATCATATGAAACTTCAATTTCATTTTAAAATAATTGGTATTTAAATAGATTATAAAATAATGGTTATGAAAATTTATAATTTTTATAATTTTTACCTTGATTAATCATTAAAAAATAAAAAATAAATTTTATAAAGAAAAATTAAGAAATGTTTGAGATATAATGACTAAGAAAGAAATAAAATGGAAGAGAGATTATAGATTATGTTTATATAGTTGTAATTAAGTAAATACTAATATAAGGTGACCAAATAAATCATGTATGTAGAGATAAGTATATATAATAAATCTTGGACAAAAAATAAAAATATGGACATATTGAACAAGATTCCCAACCTAATTGCAGGAATATGTAAAATTATACTCTTAAAATGTTTTGTGAGTGAATTATCAATTAATGAGTGGGGAATGATAAATAGACATCTAAAAACAAAAAAAACAATATTTATAGAATAAGATAATTAATGTTTATTTTTAAGGAAATTATATTAAAAATATTAAATTAAAATTAAAATATCCGAAATTTCATGGTTGATGGGACATTAGAAGAGAAGCATGTACAATTATTTCATATTATAGTGAGTGTGTTTTATCCCCATTATTGGATTAATTACAACTTATAATATTTTCCTTCATAATGATTGGTTTAAGGACTCTTAATTAGAATAAAAGCTAATTAATGGGATTAAAGACTCTCATGGAGGAAATTTGGGAACATAATGTCAAATAAAAAATATGATGATCTTATTTCAAATTGGTAGAGACGGGGTTCTTTTATTTATGATTTTGACTAGAATATTTTTCATTTAAGAGAACTTAAGGGTTATATAATGTCATTTTATCAAGGTAAGCGTTGGATTCATATAAAAAACAAAGGGGTTGAATATTTCTGTTATAATCAATATATAGATTTATTTTTATAATATTTATTTGTCACTCTAATCATATACTACATTTCAAAATTTTATAACTTATTGAAGTCATTCATTCTTCACCTCATTGAATTCTCTATTCACCAAAAAATGAAATTAACCCTAATACATTATTTTATTCTGAAATAAAAAATTGAAAATAATTTTATCAAATTAAATATAAAAATATATATATAATATGTATAATATGAAATTACATAAAAAATTTAAAAAACATTCTCATGAATAAACAATTTATTATGTAATGATTGATTGTATTTTACTTATTTTTCATTCCTTATTCATTTAATAGGTAAAATATATTTATTATCTTGTTGAATATATTATCTATAATAAATAATATATTTTTAAAAATTTATTATATTACCATTATAATATTTTCAATATATCCGTTAGTTATATGCATTCCAAAAAATCACATATATATTCAATGGTAAAATAATACTCATATTAAAAAATTTCCACTCCCATATATAACAATAAATTTTTATTTAAAATTTTGTTTTCATTATCTTTCATTTTATTTTAAAATTTTATATAATATGATTAATATTATTCTTTCATAACATAATTATAATAAAGTTCATTATTTTTAAGTTAAATTTCAAGGATAATAGTTTTGATTTTGTATTATTTCAATTTAAACATGTTTTTATTCCTAATATAATTCCCATATTGATGTCTCATATTATTTTTTAAATTATTTTAATTTTCATTATATCATAATATTATTCCCTAATGAAATAAAAGTTTCTAAATTTTTCTAAGGTTTTGTATTTGAAATTAGTTCTAAAACATATTCATTTAATAAAAATGTGGGTTTTGGTATCGATGATGGATGTGAACTAAAACTACTAATTGAAATAACTTCTAAAAGTAAAAAAAACTAAACTAGAAATACTAGAAGAAGCATAAGAACTACCACCCATAACT
This sequence comes from Viscum album, assembly GCA_963277665.1. Lineage (NCBI taxonomy): Eukaryota > Viridiplantae > Streptophyta > Magnoliopsida > Santalales > Viscaceae > Viscum > Viscum album. Next base: position 714,601,453 of record OY728131.1, on the reverse strand, counting down.
TTGTGAAAAAAAGAATATTGAGACTGACTCACCAATATCTAGAATCTTTATATCCCTGAAAATTTATGAGATGCACCATACCCACACTCAGTGAGTATATTTTAAAGTAATTTCTTTAAAGCACTTGCCTATGTAGAAAGTGAGATAGGAATATATTTATTTTTTAGGATTTCCATATGCTAAACTTTATATCTCACAAATAATACACACTACCATGGATGTGAGGTTTAATGTATTTAAGGATAATCTCTATAGAAAAATTATTTTATGGTTCTTATGTGAATTTAATCATAATTAAATTAAAATAGAACCACTTTGAAACATATCTCTGGTTATATACATATTAAGAACCCGAGGAAAGAAAACATGTGAAATGGGTGAGTTCAAAGGATAAAAGAGGTAGAAAATAATCAACATGTTATCAAGTTTTATATCACAATCATATGAGAAAACAAAATCAGGAAGAAATGTCTTATTACAACAATGTGTAAAAACAAAATTTATCCATATTTCATGATAAAAGGACATGTAATATAAAATGAACAAACATGTATCATGGAATTAATATGTGAGATAATAAAAAGGAACTATGGAGAATAATGATAAACATATGAAATAAAAATTAGGAATAAGTATAGTAAATATTAAAATTTTAATCAAATAAACATTTGATCATATCCACACATAGACATCTGAATAACGATATAAATGATTATTTTTATGCACCATCTTGTGAACAGATCCATATGAGATTACATTCATGGAAAATCATTTGAAAAAATATATACATGATCATGTATAAAAAATCCTATGAATAAAGATATATGTGATCATTTCCACGTATAATAATATGAAAAAAAATATTTTATCATTCTTATAGACTATCATGTGAATCTATAAACTATCATTTCCATGCACAATCATGTCCATGCACAATCATGTATAAAATTATGTGTGATTATATCCATACGAAATCATTCTAATATAATGAGATTTAAAATCATAACCATAGAATTAGATATCTATATAGGACCTTACCCATCAACGATCCATATAAATGTGTGCCACTGGAAAACAATCACCAATTACATCATATTGACACATAAAAATACAAACGCGCTTCCCGAAATTTCAAGATTGTATCACAAAAAGTATACTAAAATTTTAAATTGTTGATACATAAAATAGAACAACCCAAAAAGTCTATTTTATAAAAAAATTAGATTTTGGTTCCTGAAAAAAAAATACTAGGGAATAAATAAATTTTAGACAAATAGAAAATGAAATTGAAATCTTGAAATAGTTTTTAGAAAAAAATTAATTTATAGTGTAGGAGAATAAGTCATGATCACTTTGAAAATAAAATTATAAAATGTGAAATAAAAAATATTATTGAAAAATTAACTTTAAAAACAAATATTTAAAAATATATTTTTGAAAATACGTTATGTATTTTAAAAAATAATGTGAAATATAAGAAAAAACCTTATTTTTGAAGGATGGAAACACCTTTTTAATATTTTAAAATACATTTGATGATAACCCACATCATAAAAATAGGTAGAGAAAATGACTTTGACAATTTGGTGCTTGAATAAATTAAGGTAACCTAATTAAAAAAAGATTTTATTTGAAAATTATAAAGGCATAAAATTTTTTGTAATAAATGAGGAAGACATTCTTTAAAGGAGATGATATTTTTTAAAATGCTGCACTTTTATGAGAATGAAATTAATTGAAAAATAATCATTAAGGTAAAAAAATATCATATTCCCTAGATAATGAAGAGGAAATAACTTAGGAAATAAGATGTAGAATAATTTAAAAAACATAAAATAATAGTACTCCATAATTAAAAATTTGACGTAGCGAAGTAAATTTGAGTAATCCAAACCCATAATTACCATGTTTTCCTTTTTAATCAAAATCAATTAAAATAAATTTAATGACATGGATCTTAAAACTCAATTACTTAAATAAATAGGTTCAAAAAAATTATTAATAAGTAATTTAACCATATAAAAGATATTATGGTGCATAATAAGAAATATTTATCAGAGAATTAAATTTTTTACAAATAATTCCTTATGGTAACGATATCATAAGAATCAAAAGAATAAAATAAGAGTACCATGAAATGGACATTAAAATATTATTAAATGAAAGATATTAATTATAAATGCAGAAATTGGGGGAGTTAATACTCAATAAATAAAGTAAATTATATTATGTAATATCAAACATGTCACTCGGATTAGAAAATGTGACAAATAAGCTCATACTTTAAATCTTGATTTCCACTAGATAGCATGAATCTAATTTATAAAACACAATTATCTCAATAAAATTTCTTAGAATCATATTTATATTCATGAATCTTTTATATAAATAATTAGTAATGCTTCACTATATGTATATTAGGTAGTTATTAATAATTATAATATTTGGTATGAATAATCTTCATCGTTTTAAAGTTGTTTCGTGAATGTGGTGGTTTTCTTCATTCTTATCAAAAAAACATCATTACCAAGCCATAAAATGTATTGTAATTGCTTAGATAAAATAATTTATAGTATTATAATTTCATTCTATAGAAAATTTTGTTATTATTCTTAATGATGAACATAAAAATCACAATGTTTCGTGGATTTTGAATAAATAGATTATGGTATCATAATTAATGAGTTTAATTTTAGTGTTACGATTAAATAAAATATAAAATTATTATTTTATTACTGAAATAATTTATTATAAGTAATTATGTTGTCATATACATCCATGATTCCATTTTATATCATTGATCATGTAGTCGGTTAGATCAACCCAAACATGAGCAGTCCATAATTGATAGATGAGTTTGGTTATAAAAGAGGTTTATTTTATGGAATAATATAATTATTATAGAAGAATAATGATATAATATATATATTTTAATGTTTTTGAATCTTATTTTAAGATATTTTAATAAACTAAAATGAAACTAGTTGAAAAATAAGATTATTGTCTTTGTGAGGGTGGTAGTTCGCACATGACATTTTAATTTTTTTTAATCGAAAAGGGGAAAGGTGGTAAAGAGTTATTACTTTTAAAAAAATTATTAAAAAATTAAATTTAATTATAATAAAATTATAAAATTATATTTGGGAATTTAAGATTAAAAATAAAAGAAGTTAGGGAACATTAGAACTAAAATTGAGTTCATGAGTTTCCCCTTAGTGGAATCCTTAGTAATATAGGGATTATGATAAAGTATTATGACATATATCTAAAGGAAAAGAAAAAATAATAAATAGGGAAAATAGTTCAGTTTTTGTGATAAAACATAAATTTGGTAGTTTTTATGAAGGGGTGGTGAGAGGCCCCTTTTATAAGTGGTGAGACTGGAATTTTTTAAAATATTTCATCATAATATAAAGAGAACACACTTTTCATGTGTCCTAAAGACTCTAAAATGATAAATAATGGGGTTTTGGATGACATAATTTCTATAATCAGTCCACTTTACATTTTAAAAAACAAATTTTAATAATTTTACAATTAGAATTTTTAAATTTAATATTTTTGGATTTACCATGACAACTAATTTTTAAATCAATAAGTTACCTATAATCTAAAAAATATTCCATGTTTTATAATTTAAGACTTCATATTAAAAAATTTAAATGTATTTTATTTGATAAAAAGTAAATGAGTAATAAAATTAAATTTTTTATTAGTAAATGAAATAGGTAAAACCATGTTTTTAGAAAATGTTGATTTTTAAGCATTAGTATTATATGTATGATAAAATTATTAATTTCTATTATTTTCATGATATAAATTTTATTATTATAAAAATATAATTTCTTATTTATTTTAATTCGATAAAAAACCTAATTTTAACAAAATTATATTTAATTAAAATTAAAATACTAAAAAAAAATTTTTTTTGGAAAATATTACTAATATTCATAAAATGTTAAATATAGAATTTATAACATCAAAATGGCATTTAAAAATGTATATTTCTATGGAATATATACATATTTGATCATTAAAATTATTTTATAATTTTTTAAGTTACACCTAATTAATGATTTATTTATAAACTCTCTATTTTTAGTAAAAATAGTATTCTTCAACATTCCAAAAAATCAATTATTTTAGAAAAAACCATAAATTCGTACTAAAGTAATTATGAAATTAAAAAATAAAAAAGGATAAACATTTTATCTAATTAAATTTCTAAATTTTATAAATTTTATCTTCAAAATTAGAATAAAATATATAGAGAAAAAATTATTTCATTGAAAAATGCCCTTTTAAAAAAATTATAAGTTCTTAATAAAATTTCATATTCATTTCTAATTGATTAAAGTATTTTTATTTACTTTTGGTTTTATTTTTCGTAAAGTTTCATAATGTTAATTATCTAGTACGTTGTGTCTCATTTTTAATTGGAATTACATGTGGAGTAATATTTTAATACATTGTTCAATTAACGAAAAATATATTCTAAAATATTAGGATGTTACATTACCCACCCTCCCCACACCTTTAAATAAATTACATCATTAAAATTTCAATTGTCACTTACTAATAGGAATTAGTAGAATATTTATAAAAGATAAACATAAAATATGATATAATTTCAAATGAGGTTCCTCCCTTAATATTTTTGGTAGAATTATAAATCACATCTTTCTCCACATTTTACACATATATTCTGATTTTCAGTATTTGTTCCAAATACGCACCTATGGCTATTTACTATAAGTTTCTAGATACATTCCATGCACAGTTTCATTTTCATGATAATATTTTTGACAAAAATAATAAAACCAAAATGATTATGATAATATCCAAAATACATATAATAAATAAAGATATGAATATGAAATATCGATCCTAATATTTATTTTCAAGTGAAAACTTTATTCCCACATTTGATTCTTTCATTTCAAATATCTCACATTTGGTTAATCTGGTAAAGTTTATTTTTCAACCAAAGTTACTTTAAGTTGTTTTTCAAAATAATTCATAACCTGATCCATTGGATAATTATTAAAAAAATCCTTCATAATAGAATGTGTAACACCCAAATAGTTTATATGTATTTTCTTTTAATGTAAACTTAAATTATTTGATAGCTTTCCTAACATGAATCCCTAAGTCTATATAATCCATGGTATATTAAGTCAATATAACTTATCCAAAAAATTGGTAGGTAGTAATAGTAATAAACATTTTATGAAAAATATTTATAATCTTATTTAGTAATTTAAATTTTTTTGATTAATTTATAATAAATAACTACTCAATTTTTAGTAATGTCATTTTAAGCTTCAAAAATATCTTTTCTTCAAAAATGGTTTTTTTTTCACATTTCCATGAAAATGTTACAATTAATTTATACCATTTTTTGATTTTATATTTGATAATATAAATATAATTTATAAAATAAGAATGTAAATATTATCTTTGGGATAATGTTTAGTATTTTTCTAAAAATATATATTTTCAGTGAATTGTGAAAAGGCCAATTTTTTCTAAGAATAAATATTTATTTTATTTTAAATTTCACATTATGTTATTAATTTAATATCAATGTATCCTAGGTATCCTTTTATTATAAATAATATGTTTAATTAAATTGTAATCATAAATATACTTTAGTTTTGTAAAAGTTAATTTTTGAGCTTAAAAACACATTGTACTAAATATTATTTTCTACATGCAATGTGATTCAACAATAACAAATTATTTTAATATCTATTTATTTTTTGTTTTAATTAAATTTAAATATTCTATGTTATATATTTTTTATCACAGATTTTATTTTATTTTTATAAGGATATTAATGAATATAAATGAAGTTTTATGGTTAAAGATTCATTCTTTCGAAAACGGGCTTCTGTTGAGGTTTTATGCACATAATTAAAATAATATTCATAAAAATATATTAATTTAATATTTTTAAATAGATTAAATATTTAGAATTGTAATTATTAATATAATATAATAGTTTTAGATTAATTTTTGTTCTTACTAAATAGTAAATATTGGAAACTTTTATTACCGTGGTTATGGTCAAAAAAGGTTTAATGGGGGTTAAACCATGAGATAAGGGTAGGATTACCCCCAATACTGGAAAATTATTATTAGATAAAGACATATCCACTGTATATTATACTAAATTTTAAAAAATGTAAATTTGGGGACACTTTCCCATGAAATCGACCTTAAATCAGAGAAAAATCATGAGAAATTCCATATGTGTCCCTCCCCTCGCTTATAAATGGGAACCCCTTCTCTTACCTTATTCACTCCATTTGAGTTTAATATATTTAAGAATACCTACTAATAAAACTTACTATAATAATTATACTCATTATATTTTTTTTTATTTGCATAATACATATCATTATAAGCATAGGGAGTAAGTCAAAAGAGGTGTCTTAAAGAAGAGGTATATATCTTAACTAAGCACTTTCTATTTTATTTCTTTTTATACATATAATAATGTTTTTTTATACATAAGATAAGGATTAATAATGTATAATATATATATATATAAATGTTATTATGAGGTTTTCACAACCATTAACCACCTCTTTTTAACCAAATGGGAGATTAAAGTATTTCTCGTACGTACAGGTGGACTACCTCCTCCACATAGTGATACAATTCAATTTCTAACGAAATATTTTGTGGTTTGATATTTTGATTGAACTAATTTATATATATATGATATTTATTTTTTATTTTTTATTCTGAAAATATTAATCAATATTTACCATTATTTCATTCCTTCAAAAAATGGAAACCGAACTTGTGCATACGTACGGACTACCATATCCAAGTAATGATGTAATTAATTTTACATCACCTATTTATATGAATTTTTATAAATATGTTTTGAATGAATATATATATATAATATTTATATCAAGATGAAAATTATATATACCAATTAACCATGAGCAATGTAAAAGAACAACAAATGCTGAACCAAAACATACATAAAAAATAAAATAGTTAGCACTTGAAATGATGATGATGATGAAATATTATTAATAAATCAGTGATAAGATATTATCTTTAAAACATGTTTCGTGCAATAAGAATCATTATGTTTCTGGTATAAAATTATAATAAATGTAAAATTACTATTCATGTGGTTAAATAACTTATGAACCAAGATAGAATAGAGGTAAGTGTTTTTTGTTAAAATCCCATTTTTACTGAGACTATTTATACTTAGATTTTCATATGATAAAATTGCATGATCTATCTATCCTAAATATTATAAATTTTCTTATTACTTGGTTATTTGTGTATATTTCATATTTTCCTTTCATTTTATTCTCTTTATGTACTCAATAGAGAGAAATTAAATTTCCAATGAAAACCATCTTTTTTATGTCGATTTGAATCTTTCCTTCCATATATATATTTTCAATAAAAAGTTCTCAAGAATATTTTTACTATTATTAAATTATTATTTAAATAAATTTTTTCTATATTTTACCTTTACTTAAAAGTGTTAAAATGAAATTTCTTGAAATTTTCCAAACATGTTGCTTTATTTACTTTTACAAAAAATGTTAAATTTTTTTATTTCGCTAAAAACATCTTAAACTTATTCCCTAGATATCATAAATAGTTTTTTTTAATATTGCTTTAAAATTTTCCTTTTTTATTTTCAAATAAAATTTTCTCCTTTTTATTTTAGTAATTTCTTATGTTATTACTATTTGACTTTAAATAAAAAGGTTATTTTCCCCAAAAAATGTTATATTACTCTCTTAAAGGGTTTTAACATATAAAAACATCCTTTGATGATTAATATTATTTTTAATTATCTTTTCCACTGATACCACATTTATTATCATTCTATATTGTTTATTACTTTGATGAATAAAAGTTTATGAAACCCATACACATTCTAATACTTATGAATTTATGATATAAGGAATATTTTATGATCTTGTGAAATACATATTTATGGTTTTCATTATTTGATTATTAGGATTGGAATTATATAACCCTCTAATGAATTAGATATATAATAATATGTCATGATATAATAACTAATAAAAATCGGATTGAACCCAAATTTGTAAGAGGAATTTTCTAAAAAGATACTCTTGATACTGAACCATGACAAAAGAAATTATTTTTTATTTATTTTCAAACCAAAAACATACATCATATTCTTATGATATTTTATCCCGGATAATGATTTATTATTGATGATTCCATGTAACAAAACAATGTTTAATCAATGGAAATTCCTTTCTTATAATTGTTTTATATAACCCCCTGAAATCACAAAACAATTAACTACTAAGTACTATGAGACATTTAAACATAATATTTTTACTTTTGTGGTTTGAAAATCGAAGATCTCACAAACACAGTTGTGATGAGTAAGATTTTTGGAATTCAATAAGACAGACCTAAATTTTGGTGAATATTAATTGACCCTTATGAATAGTAATGTAAACATTATGAATAGTACAATGACCCTTATGAATATTAAATCATCCAAAATAATAGTAACCTCACCCTTGAATGTATAAATAAAATTTAGGCATCATATAAGTGATAATATAACCATATTAAATGTATTTGTATTTTTATTAGTCATAAACAGTTTTTATAAATTAACTAATTAATTTAAAATAAAATAAATTTTCCTAAAAGGTGTTCATAAATTATCAATTTTATTTTTTCTAGACTTAAGATAATTTTATAAGACTTTATGTGCTTTTTAAACACTTATGAAATCAGTGATAGTTTTAAAATCTGTATTTTTCAAGTAAATTATAATTTTAATAAAAAATATTATTAAATATATTTATAAAATTATTTTTTAAAAATGGATTTCATTTTTGGATTCTACATGTCAAAAAATGGTTAGGGTGAATTTTTGGGATTTTTCTAAAATAGTTGCTTTTTTTATGAATAGTAAAATACATGATTTATAGGGTTAGGGATGATGTTTTTCTAATCTAGGACCAATCACATCAAACTCATATGAACTTATTAATATTTTTTCATGGAATAATCACTATTTCATATCTTGATGGAAATTAATAAACTAAGGTATTAAATATTATTAAAACCCTCCTCTCATCCACTATAATACCACCCCTCCTTACCTATTCTCTTCACTCTTCTGAAGCCTTTTTCCTTTCCTAAATTTTTCCAAAATATCTCCCCAAGATCCTCCACTATTTCCAAAATCTCTTAGTCTCTTCAAACGACCAAATATTCTCCCCTTTAGTGGCTCGCATGGAACATTGATTCAAGATGTAAATTTCTCTTTTCAATTCTTTCACATTCTTTTCAAGTTTATTTGTTTTCATTTCTATATTTAACTATCCTCATCCAAATGTTATGAAAAATACAATACCGTACATGTACTGGATTTTTTTTGGATAATGGAATAATTTATTATCATATATCCTATACTCTTCTTTTATTCTAGTAGTAAATATGCCATTTGATATGTGTTAATTTGCCACATTCAAGGACGATGGGTTTTAAATTTATTTTACCATATTCAAATTTGGTCATGAAACCATTATTTTAATGTTTGAACAATATTATTATGTAAAGTATCCTATGTAAGGTTATATAATCTTCTTTTACAAAATATATTAAATTATAATGCAAAATGAGTTTGTAGTGATCAAAACCCGCCAATAAACTCAAATTGTTATCACTAATGTTTTATAAAATGATTAAAATTCACTCTAAGTAACCAAATTATATTTAAAATCATGTAACCATATGTATGTTAAATAATAATATATAACTCCTATTCTCAAAAAACCATCTCTATGATTAATTTTTCCTGAAAATAAGCAAAGCGATCGTGAAAACAAAGAAAAACAAATAGACATGAACAGTGAAATTGAACAACTTAACCCATAAATAAGGTTATTAATAAACTAAATTAGGATATAATAAATGTTTTAAATATATAAGAGGTTCTGGAATTATTAATTATTTAACCTAATTTTATTATTCAAGTTATTAATATCTAGTGGAGAACACCATCGTAATTAAGGTAAGGGGTCTTCTCTATTTAACTTTTATCCCAGAATGTCCTCAATATTATGCCCTTTTATATGCAATCCCTAATGATGAGGTATGATTTAGCACCTTACCCACACTAGCCTCATGGTTCATATCAGATGAGAAACCCCAATATCTATCATTAATCCCTCTTAAGTACACCTGATACCATGCCGATAATTCATAAGGGATTCTACTCAAACCTCCATTGTTCCTTCAGGTTGCCTTATCTTCATTTTACCAAAATGAAGTTATATTATCTTTTTATGTTCTTCTTCCAAATGTTGTGTACATGTACCAAATTCATTTATCAAGACCATTTCATAATTCTCTTTTAGTAATATACATGTTTTTATGTGATTCCCTCCTCAATACTTATTGATAAGAAAACCTGTTTTGAGGGAACTTCCCAAATTCTTACCCCTTGTTCTAGTGCACTATATCTTCTATTTTAATCCACCATTTGCTTTATAAAATCTTTCTTTTTATTATAAAAACCTTCATTGTTCACTTATGTTTTTATATAAAGGAGTTTTCCTTTTTCTATTTTAAAGGCTATATAGTATTTTCCATAAAACCGCACAAAAATGTTTTAATGATAAAATTTCATAAATACTTTTCATACATGGTGTCACTTATACATGACATACCTTAAAATGATTCATTCATATTTTACTTTATAAATTTCAATATATATTTTAATTCTTTTATTTCAAGGACACTTTTAGGATACACCCATGTTTTATTCTTTATGACATGATTATGGTCCCCAATTCTTTCCATGGGTAAACCTAATGTTTATGTAAGATTGATTATGTATGATTATTTGTGTGGAAAACATATTCATGAACACTTATGATGGGTGCACCTAGATAGATCTCCAATTCATTGGGTAAAGTTGAGTCTTATGAGATGTCATGTGCGGTGGTTATGGCAGTTTTCCTTGAATGATACAAAATTATGTTTCTATGTTGCCTCCACATTATTATGAATCCATTTTTATATGATTACATGTTTATATATTATGATACCATATGTTACTTGAATTTTTATATCATCATTCCATGCCTTATATCCCATGTGATAATGCTTCCTTCTTATTGTTATTCTTTTACTGGGTTATTTAGCTTATCTCATCATTCATGTATTCCGTAGGGTACCCTATGTAGTTGTTTGAGAAAAAAGGAAATTTAGAGCTCAATTTTAAGATTAAATAAAGAAATTTTTAATTTAGTTCCATGGTTTTAGTTTTATGTACCATGTCTTCCAAGACACTAGATTTTATGATACTTGGCATGTACTCTGTTTTATAATTATACGTAAAATCATGTAATGTTATATGTAAAAGGATAGGGTTTCTAAAGTTGGTATCAGAGCATGGTATAATTATTTTTGGAGATTATGAATAGAGAATTTAGTAAGAACCTTAAGGATGAGACTATGTATAAGAAAACACCCCTAGTTTTTTATAAGTATAGAGTATGTGGTTTATCAAGAAAATTAATCCCTATACAGATACAAATATGTATAGATGGCTCTAACATAGATATATCTAGTGTAAAACCAGAAAACACGACTTTAAGATAGACTCAAATGGGGAATGGTTTATAATAATGGGCCTCACTGCACTCTTGATTTGGTACTCTTGGGGAATATACTTTTTTAAATTCATTATCATAGTACATACCATTATTAAGGGAAAAGGAAAACCCCATAAGATTAGAATTTATGAAATATATCAAGGATAACCTTGATCGAAACACAAGTAATCACAAGTTAGGATATACTTCTCCTTTACATGTTTATCATCTTATGTTCAAATTTTCCTTTTTATTCTCAATAGTTATGTATTCAATCCTTTTAATTATAAGTAATATTTCTTAGTTAAAGGAAAGAAATAAAAGAACATGTTCCAAAAATCAATGTGATAGGGAATATGAATATTTCCCTAATGATATACCTGATATGATGGGAATGGGTACTCAAAACATCATGACAGTACTTGCTCAGATGTCTCATGTTATGAATAATAACATGAATCAATTGGAACACCCTCCTCCTCCAAGGAAATATAAAGTTGTTGTTGTGTCCTTCATGCAGAAAAGGCCTCCCATGTTTGGTGGATCTTGTGATCCCCTCCTCACAAAATTTTGGATTACCTCCATTGAAAATATATTTTCTATCCTCCATTGCTCAAAATAAGAGAAAGATGTATTGATGGTCTATTGTTTTGAAGGGGAAGATTATTTGTGGTGGACACTGATCAAGAATACGAAGCCCAAAGAAGAAACTATTTCCATGGACTGGGAGGAATTCATGAAAAAAAATTTCGATAAATATTTAACCTGAACCCTCTGTCTTAAGATGGATAGATAGTTTCTCAGACTCATGTAGAAGGAACATTAGTCCATCCTCGTGTATGAAGAAAACTTCACAAGGTATCCAAGGTACATATTTGGATATTTCATGAACACCAAAATGAAGTTATATTTCTTCTTTAGCAGACTAAAGATGAGTATATGAAATTTGTTGGCGATTTGAGACTATAAAAGTTATAAGGTAATTGAATTTTGTGCCCTCGTGGTTGAAATGTTGATTGGATACTCATAGTGGAATCATGGTCCTGATGACAATAAGAGGAAAATATGATCTAATGTGGGCGGTTCCAAAAAAAATTACGTGATGTAAAGAAGCTTGACCATCCCACATATAAAAATTATGGGATGAATCATCTTGGTAATTGTCTAAAGGGAACCCAAAATTGCTTCAAATGTGTTAAGTTGGGACATCTGGGTAAAAATTACTGAAGGGATATGAAGAATCCCTCTAAAGTGGAAGAAGAAAAGAAGGTTCATATCAGCACTCAGTATGTAGTGCAGTGTTACAAATATATGGAGCATGGGAATTATGTGAAAAAATTACCTAAGAATAGGGTTGTCAAAGGCAATCCAAAACAACCTCAAAAGAAACAAAGAAGGGATTATGCTATCACTACTGTTGAGGTGGAGTCGGACAATGATGTAGTGACAAGTATGCTAGTTATTCATTCAAGAATAGTGAACATAATATTTGATTCTGTTTCAAGGCATGATTTCAAATCTTGCAATCTTAGTAGAACTATTCTAACACCACCTCAAAATTTGGGGGATAAGTTTCCTTTGAGAACTCTGAATGAGGAAATTATTACATCCAAAATTTATAACCCTTCTCCAGATATTGATTGTTGACTTAAACTCCCATAAAATATTGGCATACTTCCTTTAGTGGAGTTCAACACTATCTTGGTCATGGATTGTCTATCTTTATACAAATACAACATCAACTATCAAGAAATAGATATCACTCTTCACATCCCAAGTAATCCCCAAATTCATTGAAAGTGTAAAGAGGAAGTTGAATCTCTTTTAGAGTCATTTTATCATGTGTGGATATTTATTCCGTAAGATAAATCATGTTTAGATCAATTTATTGAGATAAAGGAGAGAATAATGCTTGAAGAAATGCCCATTGTGAGGGATAACATAGACTTATTCCTTAAAAAGTTTTATGGTGCTTATTTTGATCTTGTGGTTGAGTTCTCAACTAAACTTATTCATGGATCTCTACCTTTATCAATGAAAACTTATATAATGTCTACTATAGAGCAGGAAGAGCTATATAAGAAGTTACAAGAGAATCTGTAGAAGATTTTTATATGCCTGAGTGCTTCATGTAGGGGTGCACCAGTCCTCTTCATCAAGAAGAAGGATGGATCGATGTTCCTCTGCATTGATTATTTGTTGCTCGATAAAATCATGATAAAGAACAAGTATCTTCTATTGTGGATAAATGACTTGTTCGATGAGTTTCATGGGGCCAGTTATTTATCTAAGGTGGACCATCGATCAAGATATCACCAATTAAAGGCGAGGAAGAATGATATTCCCAAGAATGACTTTAGAATGAGCTATGGACACTATGAGTTCATAGTGATTCCCTTCAAAATCACTAATTATCCAAAAAAATTTATGGATTTAAAGAATAGAGTATTTAGAAATTACCTCAACAAATTTGGGGTATTATTTATTGATGTTATTATGATATACTCCACGAGAAAGGAGGAATTTAAAAAGTATTTTATTACTGTTTAGATAAATTTCAAATGGATAATTTGTATGAAATGTATAGTAAATGTGAGTTCTATATGGAGTAAGTATCATTATTGGGGTATTTTATCACCAGAAATTGGGATTTCTAGGGGCCCTTCCAAAAAAATGCAATTAAAGAGTGTCCTAGGAAAACATATATAATGTAGATTCATAGATATCTAGGTATAGTTGGGTATTAAAAATTATTTGGGAAGAACTTTTCATGATTATAAAAACAAACGACCATGCTGACATGAAAGGGAGTAAAGTTTTTCTGGACTCAGGAATGTGAAGACTACTTAAAAGAGTTGAACAAGTGCCCAATCACTACACTAGTACTCACACTACCAATATGTGGAGAACTATTTGTGGTGTAAATTGATGATTCAAAGACAGGATTAGGTTGTATACTAATGAAAAATGATAAAGTGATATCATACGCCTCAAGGAAGCTGAAAATACACGAACAAAGCTATCCTACACATGATTTGGAGTTGGATGTTGTTCTATTTACATTAAAAATATGTCGGCATTATCTATATGGGTAGAATTGTGAGATATATATTTATCACAAGAGTCTCAAATATATATTCACACAAAAATATCTTAATATTCTCCAAAAAAGATGGATAGAGCTCATCAAGGATTATGACTACTCAATCCACTACTATCCTAGTATGAAAAATAAGGTGGTAGATGCTCTAAGTATAAAGGATATTGCATATTTATCAATGAAGAGATTTTAAAAGGATCTAATATTCATATATTTTGGGAGGATGGACATGGGAATCATTAAGGGAGGGAAATCATCAATCCTTTCTCAAATGATTTCTAAACCATCCCTCATAGAGAAAATGAGGTATGCTCAAAGAAAAGATGTGGAAATTTAGAAAAGGGTGGAAGCCATTAAAATATTGAAATACTCACAGTTAAATATTGATTAGGAAGGAGTTTTAATATTTGGGTCATGATTATGTGTACCATATGATCTAGAGATAAAGAAGGAGCTTCTGAATGACCCACATAGCTCAACCTTTTCTATCCACCTAAGGAGCACTTAGATGTATTGAGATCTCCAAGAGAACTTCTGGTGGGACAATATGAAGAAGTAGACTACTGAATATACATAACGGTTCTTAGTATGTCAACAAGTTAGTGATGAAAGATATAAGTCTAATGGGATGATGAAAATACTACTGAAACCAAAAAAGAAGTGAGAGAACATCATCCTGTACTTAGTCATTGGACTTCCAATGATATCTAGAAGAAACAATGTAATGTGTCTCATTGGGGATCATCTTACATAGAAATATCACTTTATCATAATTTTAGAGGACTTCTAATTGGATCAATATTCATGGATATATATCAAAGAGGTAGTAAGGCTTCATGGGGTACCAATATCTGTTGTATCTGATAGAGATTCAAGATTCACCTCAGAGTTCTAAAAAGGTCTCCAGCATTCTCTAAGCACTGAACTAAACGTTAGTACATCCTATCATCATCAAACTAATGTCCAATCTGATCAAAATATTCAAACACTAAAAGATATTTTGAGATCATGTTCTATGGATTTCAAGGGGGAATGAGACCAGCATCTTCCACAGGTCTAATTCTCCTACAACAATAACTTTCACTTGAGCAACCAAAATGGAACCATACGAAGCCATTAATGGGTAAAGGTATAGAAAACCGACATTTTGGGATGAATTCAGTGAGAATAAGCTGGTAGGACCTATAATCTTTAAAGAAATGGTAGAGAATGAGAAAACCATTCCGCAACGCATCAAGGCATCCCTATGTCAACAAAGGAGTTATACAGACAATCATCGATGATACCTTGAGTTCAAAGTTAGAGACATGATATTTCTATGTATAGATCCAAGGAATAAGGTCATGAGTTTTGGAAATAAAGGAAATTTAAGTCCCAGGTACATAGGCCCCTTCAAAATTCTTAATTGTGTTGGGACTGTTTCCTATCAACTAACACTTCCACCTACCATGTCCAAAGTAAATGATGTCTTTCATGTATCCCTCTTAAGGAAGTACATTTCAAACCCCACAAATGTACTCTCTTAATATGTGGTATACTTATAGAATGATATTTCTTACAAGGTTCATCCATTGAAGATCTTCGATTATAGAGATAAATTTCTACGTAACAAGAATACTCATCGGGTCAAAGTTCTATGGTGGGACCATAAGTATGAAGAGGAAACATGGGAAATAGATGAGGAAATGAAGGAAAAACACCCACATCTATTTATAGAATATAATGTAAAATGAAATTTCTCCATCGAAATTTCATAAGGGGGGGATAATGTAATGACCCAATGTTTTATCAATGGAAATTAATTTCTTATAGTTATGTCATATAATCACATGAAATCAAAATACAATGAACTACTAAGTACTATGTGAACTTCAAACATAATATTGTTACTTTTGGGTTTGAATTTTGAAAATCTGACATATACAGTTGCGATCAGTAAGATGTTTGGAGTCCGATAGGACAAACTTAATTTTTGGTGAATAGTAACATCCCCTTATGAATAGTATTGTTACCTTTATAAATATTAATATGACCTTTATGAATATTACATCATCCAAAATAATTGTATCATCACCCAAGAATGTATAAATAAAATTTAGGCATCTTATAAAAGATAATTTGACCATTATAAAAGAATTGGTATTTTTGAAAGTCATAAATATATAATTAATATTAATTAGTTAATTTAAAATAAAATTAATTTTAAGGAGTTTATAATTTATCAATTTTATGTCTTATGTTATTAAGATAATTTTATAATACATTACGTAATCTATGAAAACATTATAAAATCATTTATATTTTTAAAATATGTATTATTCAAGTAAATTATGATTTTAAATAAATATTAGATTATTTATATTTATAAAACCATTTTCAAATAATTGAGTTCATTTTTTTATTCTTATTACTTAAAATAAGGTTAGGGTGAATTTTTTGGATTTTTCTAAAATACATGAATTTTTTATGAATAGTAAAATACAATAATTTTCAAATTAAGCTAAATACATGATTTATAAGGTCAGGGATGATGTTCTGCTGATGTAATCCCAATTGTTTCGAACTCAAAAGCACTTGTTACTATTTTTTGTCATTAAATTATCACTATTACAGGTCTTGAAAGAAACTATTAATCTAAGGAATTAAATATTATGAAAACCCTCCTCTCTTCCACTATATATACCACCCCTCCTTACCTCTTCTCGTCACTCTACTAAAGCCTTGTTCCATTCCTAAATTATGAACAAATCTCTCTCCAAGATCCTCCCCCACATCCCAAATTCCTAAGTCTCTTAAAAATACAAAATACTCTCTCATTAAGAGGCTCTCAAGGAAGATTGATTCCAGAGGTAAATTATTTTTTTCAATTATTTTACTTTCTTTTCAAGTTTTTTTTTTCTATCCTTAACCCTCCTCATCAAACTATTATATCTAATCTAGTAACTTACATATACTGAATTTTTTTATTATTATTTAATAAGTTTTTATCATCTCTCCATAACTCTTCTTTTATACTAGTTGTGAAGACACCATTTGAGATGTGTTAATTTACCACATTCAAGGACGATGGGTTTTCGCTTTATTTTACAATATTCAATTCTGGTCATGAAACCATTTTTATTATGATTGAACCAGATTATTATGTAACATATCCTTTGTAATTTTCTATACTCTTTTTATACACATGATATAAAATTATAACCCAAAATGAGTTCGTAGTGATGAAAAACCTCCAATAAACCCAAACAGTTATCACTAAAGATTTATATAATTATTCAAATTAACTCTATGTAAAAAATGTAAATTTATAATAATGTAACCTTATTGATGTTCAATAATAAAATATAACTCCAATTCTAGACAACCATCCCCATGATTCTTCATTCATGAAAATAAATAAACCGATCCTAAGAACAAAGAAAAACAAACGGACATGAACAATGAAATTGAACCACTTAACCCATCAAAAAGTTCATGAATGAATATAAAAAGGTTATAAAAAATCATTTAAATATAGAATAAATTCGGGAATTATTAATTAATGTACATAATCTGATTATTCAGGTAATTAATATCCAGTGGAGAACACCATTAAACTTAAGGTTAGGGATCCTCTCTATTTCGCTTGTATTTAAGAATATACTCTGTGTTATGACCTTTTAGGTGTAATACATAATTATGGGGTATGAATTAATACCTCCCCATACGTACCTCAAGATTTATATGTGATTAGAAACCCCTTTATCTCTCATTAATCCTTCTTATGTACACATGATACCATGCAGATAATTCGTAATGGATTCTACTCGAACATCCTTTGTTCTTTTGAGTAGCCTTATCTTACTTCTACCATAATGAAATTATATTATATTTTTATTTTAATAATAGAAAATTTGTGTACATGTATCAAATTTATTTATCAAGACTTTTTCATCATTATCATTTTGGGATATACATGTTTTATGTGATTCTTTCCTGAATACTTCTCGAGAAGTAAACCTGTTTTGAGGGAACATTCTGAATTCTAACCCATTTTCAAGTGCACTATATCTTCTATTTTAAGACTCCATTTTATTTATAAAATATTTATTTTTAAAATTAAAACCTTACTGGTTCACTTCTATTTTTAAATAAACAATTGTTACCTTTTCTATTTTAAAGGATCTATAATATATTCTTTAAAACCGCAAAAAAATGTTTTAATGCTAAAATTTCTTAAATACTTGTCTTACATGTTGTCACTTATACTTGACATAACATACCATGATACATTCCAATTTTCCCTTATGATTATCCATGTATATTTTATTTCCTTTATTTCATGTACACTTTTTTGATAGGACCATTTGTTATGATTTGTGACACGATTGTGGTACCCAATTATTTCCATGGGTAAACATAATTTTTATGTAATATTGATTATGTATGATTCTTTATGTGAAAAACATATTCATGAAATGTTAATATGGGTACACTCAGATATCACTCCAATTTATTGGGTAAAGTTGAGTCTCATGAGATGTTATATGTGACGGTCTTGGAGGTTAGACATGGCTTGTGATACCATGTGTGACAGTATTGGCGATTAGCCTTAGCTTGTGCTACCATGTGCAATGGTCTTGGTGGTTATCCTTGAATCGTGAAAAAGTAATGTTTTATCCTACTTCAACATAATTAAGACTCCATTTTTATATGATTCCATTTGTATATGTTGTGATTCCATTTGTTACATGTCTTTTTATATCATCATTTCATGCCTTTTATCCCATGTGTTAATGCTATGTTCTTATAGTTATTCACTTACTGGGACATTTAGCTCATATCTTTTTTCATGTGTTCCCCAGGGTACCCTAAGAAATGTTTTGAGCACAACGGAAGTTAGGAGCTCAATTTGAAGATAAATATATAATTTTTTTATTTATTTCCATGTTTTTTGTTTTAAATACCTAGTCTTCCAGTACACTAGAATTTATGATCCTTTGCGCGTACTCTGATGTATAATTATTCTTAAAATAAAATAATGTTATATGTGAAAGGATAGAGTTTCCATATTCCACACACTTATGTCTGATTTCATTTTTTGAAAAATATTTATGGGATGTTTCTTGATTAAATAACATTGACTGATTGGGTATGATTATTATAATTCTTGATCATTTTCTCATATCCATATAATTATCCTATTCTCACTTATTATTATTTCATGATATATATTATGTTTACCCCTAAGAAACATTTGACCTCACCCTTTCATATATTCCCCTAACTCATGTTATGAAGAATGTTTCTTTGTATTATATGTCTAAGAAGGGTTCCCGTTTTGAATAACTTAATCAAAAATGATGTTGATATTTTATATACCAGATGTTTACATATCCTTGTTTTGAAAGAACCTAAAACTCAACAGTCATTGGGATGCATTATTTTGAAATTTATATAATAGTATTATAAAATGTTGTATCATTTATATATAAAAATTATGGTTCAATATAATTCATATCAGGGTAAAGGTTTTGTAACTTTAGTAAAATAGTATGATGAAACTTTTGTGAGAGTCTATATAAAAATTCTATGTATAGGATAGAAGCATTTGTTTTGGGAAATTAAATATTGTGTTTTTTCTTATATAATACAATAATTCATAGATATTACAAGTAAATACTATTTAGGAATAGATTCTTCTACTAGTAATAAGACAAATAACATTTGACAAAGTATATATGAGCCATAGATACACACGCATAGGTTTGGATTCTCATTTGAATACTAAATTGGATTTATTGGCATCCTAGAATTATATGGGATATTTCCTCCTCAGTTGGAAATCCCATTTGGATGCATAAACACTCGGATTATCCAAAGTTTGGTAATTTTGTGAGGGTGCTGGTGGAAGTGGACATTGTGTCGATGCTAGTTGAGGAGGTTGTATTGAAAACCAGGGATGATCGATTTAATCTAGAGATTCAATATGAGAGGCAACCAAAGTTTTGTCTCTCTTGTCACTTCTTTAGTCACATAGATTTTGAATGTTATAGGAACAAGTTTTGTGTTATTTTCAAGCTGAAGGGTCATTCTGATGATCTATGTAGGAAGGGAAGGGAAAAAGATCAACAAGTTGATGGGCTGAGTCTTCCTATTTCTGAGCAGGTCTCTGGTGAGGATCCTTCTCCCAGTACAACACCTGCTCTTCAGGGCTTAGTGAAGGAGTCTGTTACTCTTGATGACTAGAATTAGGAGATTGAGATAACTACTGTTAATGAAACATCATAATAGGGTGTAGTGAAAGTTCAGCCTATGAACTCTGTCTTTTAGGATACTACACCGATATGTGATGAGGATGATGCTTTGATAGCAGTACAAGGAAAGTTGGGGGTCTCTCATTCAGGTCTTTTGGATGATCCTCGAGGAACTGCTCAGGGTAATGGTTCTGGGTTTTCTCAGGTTCCCCTGCAGGTGCAGATGCAAGGGCAGAATGCATGTTCTCCTCCTACTATGCATGTATTTCAGGCCTCTATGCAGGTGCAGACTACATGTACTAAGATTCTTGTTGAGACTGCATTGCAGGAGGCAATGTCGGTTGCTAATGAATCGGTTGCCTCATCTGAATTAGTTTATCAGAAAATTTTTTCTATGATGTCTGGTGAGTTATATGGACAGAAAAAGGTTGTGGTTCTACCTACTGAATCTGCTATTCCAGAACAGGTGTAGGATTTGGCTGAGTACACTGGGAAGGATCCAGTTCCCCAGACCACTGATAAAGAGAAAAGTAGTGATAAAAATGTAACTGAGTCCTTATCTCAGGTTCCTTTATCTACGGTTGTGAGTAAACATGTGGTGCCAATTTCTCAGGAGTCAATTAGTTCATTTAATAAATTCACTCCTTTGCGTGGTCTTTTTTGGTCTGATGATAAAGAGGACCCTGAATATGATAAGAAAACTCAATTGGAATGTTCAGCTCCTATTACTTTCTCAATATCCCCAGAAGGAAGTAAGGGGATACAGAAAAAGAGTGATAAGTAGGTGAAGCCAGTGTATATCCAATGGGATGGAGGGCCTATTACCAGGTCCAAATCCTCTCTATTATAAAGATTCTCTTTTGGAATTTCTAGGGTCTTAGGAATTCTCCCACGATCACAACCCTTAGGCATTTTATTATGACCAACAAACCAATCCTTATTGGAATTGCTGAGCCTCGTATGTCTTTCTGTAAATGGAAAGCCTTCAAATGGTCTACTCTTGGGTACTCCTTGGTATCTCATAATGTTGGACAGAAATCCTCAGAGTCACTTTGGGTTTTGAATCATGATATTTTCTCCTTGATATCCTCTTCTTATGATCATCAGTCGATTACTATCTCGATTGAGATAAGTGGTTATGGTATGTCCTTTACTCTTTTATGCTTTAAATCAGTATACTAGGAGGCATTTTTTGTGGTTATCTTTGGAGAATATTTCTCTTTGAATGAGACAAAGTTGGGTCATTATTGGTTATTTTAATTTGGTGCTTCAGCCTGAGGACAAGATAGGAAGTTTCTTTAACAGGTTGACTGCTAGTGAATTCTCTTCTTGTATTGATGTTTTTAATAAGATTGAGGTCCCAATCATGGGGGCTGATTTTACCTGGTGAACATACACTCTGAATGGGTTACAGTCCAGCTAGATTGATAGATGTTTTTGTAATGTGGATGAGGGTTCTTAGGATTTTTCTTTGTCTGGTATAACTCTTACATGGGCTAACTATGATCATAATACCCTTTTAATGGATTTGAGATTTCATAGTTTGAGTTCCTCTCATTTTCCCTTCATGTTTAATAATTCCTGGGTATCTATCCAAGGTTATAGACAGGTTGTCAGTGAAGCTTGGGAAATCGGTTTTATTGGAAGTCCCATCCATATTATGGTTATGAAGTTAAAGGCTGTGAAGGAAAAGCTCAAAGAGTGGAGTAAAAAATCTTTCTCATGTCTGGATCATGATATTCAAAGTGCTGAGGATAATCTTGTGCATTGTCAAAGACACAATGAGGGCCAAGAAGTGATATCTATGGAAGAGTTTCATGCCATTTCTAAATTTAATGAGCTCTTGGATTTAAAAGAGAATCTTTCTAGGACTCAATATAATGTTAGTTGGCTGAAATATGGGGATAGAAATACAAGAATTTTTCATTGGTTGCATAGGGAAAAGAAGGTGAAACGTGGTATGAATACCCTTATGGTTGATGGAGTTCTTTTCAAATCTGAAAATTGTATTTATAATGCTGCCTGTTCTTATTTTGAAAGGTTGTACACTAACTCAGGGCATGATTATACCCATAACATGTTCATGAATATTTATCCTTCAGTGGAGGTCTCCTAGAATGATATGCTCAATAGTATTCCTTCATAGGAGGAAATCAAGAAGGAATTGTTTTCTATGAATGTTGATATTGTTGCTGGGCCAGATGGTTTCTCAAATAGATTTTTATGGATTATTGGGATATTATCCATACAGAGTTTGTTAATGCAGTTAGAGATTTCTTTTATCATTATTATTTACCCTTTGGTGCCAATTCTAGCTTCATTTCCCTGATTCCAAAGAAGGAGAATGCTCTTGATATTCGGGATTTCAGGCTTATGGACATAGGGAATATTGTTCCAAAGGTAATCCGTAAGGTTCTTGCGAATAGATTGGGATGAATTGCTAAGGATTTTATATCCACAAATCAATTTGGTTTTTTTTCTGGAAGGAACATTCAAAATTGTTTGTATATGGAATCATAATGTGTTAATGTTTTGAGAAAAAGGTGAAGTATGGGAATATGGCTCTGAAAGTTGACATCTTGATGGCCTTTGATAGGATGAAATAGAGTTTCATTTTTGCAGTGTTAAGAATGCATGACTTTTATAATGGGTTAATCACGTTTATTGGATGCATTCTCAATTTTTTTATGCTTTATGTTCTTCTTAATAGCTCTCCTAAAGGTTTCTTTAAATGTAATAGAGGGTGAGACAAGGAGATCCCTTATCTGGCCTTCTTTTTTCTATCGCTGAGGACTACTTGAGCACATTTCTTTTGAATCTTGTGCATGATGGCTTGTATCAGAAAATCACTACCGGCGTAGGTCTTTTTTCTCCTTCACATATTTTTTATACAGATGATATTCAGTTGTTTGGTAAGGAAGATAGGGTCACTATTCATTTTATTAAGGCATATTTTGAGCATTATGAGATTGTTTCTGGTCAAGTTATCAGTTGGGAGAAATCCTCAGTGTTTTTTGGGGAAGGTGTTATTATTTCAAAGAAAAACAGAGTTTCTCTCATGCTTGGGGTGAGTAGAGGGTCTCTACCTTTCAACTATCATGGGGTTCCCCTTTTCTGGGGTGATGTGAAATGGTGTCATCTGGAAAATATCTATCTCAAAATTCATAATCAAATGGATACCTAGAAAGGTAAATCTATGTATCAAGCAGGGCGGGTCTATCTTGTTAATTCTGTGATCACCTCCATGTGTGTCTATGTTTTTTCCTTATACAGATGGCCTCAAAACTCTTATTAAGGATTTACAAAGGCATATTTGGAATTTTATTTAGACTGGTTCAATTCATGAAAGGAAGTTTGTTACTGTTGCATGTAGTGTCTGTATCTGGGCTGTTGACATGGGTGGTATGGGGCTTAAGGATATTAATTGTTTTAATGAATCTCTCATTAAAAAGTTTACTTGGTCAATCCTGACCTCGAGTGAATTTTATTTGGAGTTTCTATGTAATAAATTTGAATCCAAGCTGGTGAATGGGTACTCTCTTTATGTCCATTCCTCAATATGGCCCTCAATTAAGCATGCTTATTGTAACCTCTCACAATCCTCTAAATGGGTGGTTTCTCGAAACTCATCATTGAACAATTGGAAGACTATTTGGTTATCATGTTCCATTTCTGAGAATTTGGAGATTCCTTCTTCTTTAAAGGATATTTCTATTGCAGAATTTCATAATAGTAACATGGATCAGGGGATAATTTTTGACTCTTTGAAAGTGGAGGTGGATTGTTATCATTACTCGGCGATGGACACTCTAATTTGGTTGGCCAGTCTTACTGGAAACTTCAGCACTAACGAGGATTATTGATTCATGTGTGATGATCCTGTGATGGTTCCTTCTTGGCTACTTATGTTTCATTCTGATTTTATCCCACTAGCTCAATATCTACTTATATAGAGGATTTGGAAATATATACTTCCTTTACATCACATGATAGAGTGAGATGGATTTTCTCTTGCACCTGTTTTCTTTCATTGTCTTGCGGCAGACAAAACTGTTGATCAACTTTTCATATCTTGTTGCTTTTCATCTGTTCTATGGAATTATTTTCAGGGTGTTTCTGGATTCCACATGAATCTGGAGAGTTTTGGATAGATGATGGACTCTATCTACCGAGCTAATTTCAGCTCTTAGGTGAAACCCCTGCTCCTTTTTGCAGTTTTAACGTTGGTTTCTTTTATCTTGAGGGATCGAAAACCTCTTGTCTTTTAGAATAGAAGTACACCAATTTCTGTTGGCATTAGAGAGATTCATATTGGTGTTCTTGCTGCTTTACGGGATCGAATTGGTGTTATGTGGAATAATGTTTCAGATATGGTTATTTTGTGGTGTTTGGGTGTTTATGGTAGGTGTAAGAAGCCGATTATGATGAAGTATATCCAGTGGATCCCTCTGATCTTTCTATTCTTAAAGTTAATGTGGATAGCACGGATTCAGGTGCACCAGGAACTTCGGGCTATGGTGGTGTTTTTCACACCTATAGGGGATTTGTTAAAGGATGTTTCTACCACTTTTTAGGGAATGGATTGGAAATTGAGGAGGATTTATGGGCCATGATTAAGGCTATCTGGTATGCTTCTTTACATGGTTGGATGAACTTATGGATGGAATCTGATTCCACTTTAGTGGTTGATATTCTTAGAACATGTTCATGGAATGTCCCTTGGAGGATGCTTTCTACCTGGGATGATTGTATAAAGCTTGTGGAGAAAATTTGTTTAGTGGTCACTCATGTTTATAGAGAGGTAAATCAGGATGCTGATGCTTAATCCAAGCATTCGATTGAGGAGGTTTGCTCATCTTGGTCCTTTGTTACACCGACCTTTTTTGTGGTTTGGTTGATGCCGATGCACACTTTGATGTGTACACGCGTCTTTTGTGATCCGATGTTTCTCCTCTTTTGATGTATTTACTTTTTTATTAATAAAATTTTCTAGGAGTAGGCTAGGATGCTTCTGAGTCTTCTATTATATCTGAGCCATCATTCTAGATAATGGTGAATGGTCCCTTACTGTACAAATGGTTTGACACTCTTAGAAGATATTCTATGTTCAATTGTCATTTTCATTAAGATTCTTGATAAATTATTTAAATATATAACAAGTGAATATAACCTAAGTTACATCTAAGGTTTCATATATTTAAAATATGGTTTCATGATTTATAAATCCTATAAATGTTTTTCATGATTATATGATTTCCTACCATGATTATTGTTGCCCATACTGTGATTTTTTTTGTTTCAGACAATGGATTGAACCAAAAGTTGTTGTGTTAATGGGGAATATTATGATTAATTAAATGACTGTTCCCTAGAAAAAAAATATGTCATGGGAGTAGGAATGAAAATTTATGATGATATACTTACATAACATTCTAAATCCATGAATCATCTAGAACGTCCAAATGAGCAAAGGGAGGAACAATGTACTAGTGATTCCTTTATGAATTAATGTACATAACAGTTTAGTGGGTTGGGAAATCAAATTTTTTTTAGAGAAATGGATCATTAAAACGGAAAATATATTTTCTATTAGCCATTTCATAGAACCTGAAAATGATATATAAGTTATTTATCATTTATAAGGTGATGTGTAAAAATTGTGGACTCTTATAAAAAATATGATTTAATATGAATAAATCGACTTCATGGATCAGTATTAGTTTATAATAATTTTTTTAATAATTAAATTCCATATATTATTCATAAAAAGATCGAGGAGTTATATTATCTTAATAATTAGGATGATGAATTAGTTGGTATCTTTATGTAAAATTTTACAAGACTTCTAAGGTAATGTTTTCGAATTATTATTAAACTAAGAAGTAAGATTGAGAGATTATTTAGTGGTATATAACCAATTATCCAAAAGGTTTTATCCATAAAACACTTCAATAACAATGAATAAATTGATCGATGTGGTGTCATGGTGGAAGTTGGGATTGGATTTATATATAAATCTCATGGTTTTTAGAAGAAAAGAATGATAGAAATGGAAGTAAATATTAAAAACAAAAACCATGGAAAAAAAGAAGATGTGTTTTCCTTTAATTTATAAGTTAGAAATTAAATAAGAAGTTAATTTTATTAAGGGTAATTGTAATTTGTTTGATTGTACCTTTTGGAAATTGAATGATGAAATAATGAGAATAATAAATATAATGATGTATATGGACAAAACAAATCAAAAAATGATTCACCAACACTCCAATGATATAATTTCAAATATTATATACATTATGACTAAATGGGATTGAATATGAGGTTTAAGGATAAAGATTGATGTTAGCAACCTCTTAAGAACATATAAAATAGAAATTTCATGTGATCACATTTTTTTATGTGCATTATGATAATGAAGTGGTAATAGGTACACAAACCATCCAATCTATAACTTTTAATGTCTTATTTGATTCTATATCTACCCAATCTTATATATATGAATGATTTTATAAGGTTTTTACATTAACATGTGAACAAATAGATGTTATAATAATATTAAAAACATCTTAATGGTATGTTGATCACATATCAGGTCTACTAATCTTCCCCAATTTAATTTTTTGGGAATGTTCTTCTTAAAAATAATTTTATTCTTTCTCTAGTTGAATTTGATGTGATTTATGCTTGAATTGGAATTCATTAAATAAATCCTATATCAATTAAATATTAAGGGAAGTCAAAATTTATTTTCTAAACCAACATATTATTGTCTATAATTGTGAGGGAAAATGTAACTTTAAATTGAAATTATATCCATTGAATTCGTCTTTTTCTTTTTAAATATTATTAAATATTTATAATGGTTTGGAAAACTATATATATCAATGATATGCCTATTTTAGGAGATTTTTTTTATGTATTTATCAAATATTTTATCATATTCCTCAAAATCACAATGTTGAGTTTTTAATAAAACTCATACCTAGAGATAATATAATTATAAATACTCTATATATAAGGGTCCCAATTTAGTTATAGTAATTTAAGAAGAAATGCTATGAAAATATTGATAATGTATTCATTCATCCAAGTGAATCACTATGGAGTGAACCTATTCTTTTTGAAATTAAGAAATATAGATCAATGAAACTCTTATTTTATTATTGATAACTTCAAAAAATAATAATAAATAATAAGTTTCATATACCCTATATTGATTATTTTTTTCATCAGCTATGAAAAACTCAAAAATTTTCCAAGATTGATCTTCAATATGGATACTAAAATTTGAGGGTTAAAATTGAATACATGCCCCCATTAACTTCTCTGTTCAAGTTATAAAACTATGAATTTTTAGTTATATCAATTATTCTTACTTATTAACAATCTCTCATCATGGATTTAATGAATATTTTCTAATAGATTTCCTTAATTAGTTTTTGGATGTATTTATAGATGATATTCATCTATATTTCTAGAGAAAGGAGGTTCATGAAGATCAAATGAGGATTGTACTGAATACCCTAATTATGGATAAGTTTTATACATAATTTACCAAGTATAAATTTCTCCTATATAATGATTCTTTTTTGGGTTATATAATCACAAAAAATGGTATATTGGTGGACCTATCATAGATAGATTTTATTGAACATTAGCCCAGACCAAGAACTAAAACTGAAATAAATAATTTATATTTATTGGATGGATATAAAATATTAATTTTTAAGTAATTTTCATGAATATGTAATTCACTCAAAAAATTAACTCAAAAGGGAGTTATGCATATTTTGACATATAAGTGTGAGTAAAATTTCAAGGAAGTAAAAAAATGGTTGGTTAGTAAACCTATTCTCACACTAACATGCTTTAAATAAGGTTTTCTTTTGATTTATGATTATGTATAAAATAATGTATTGGGATTTTTTAACATGGAATGATATGTTTATATCTTACACTTCATTCTAATTAATGGTACATGAAAAATCACATGGATCATGATTTGGAGTTAGCAGTAGTAATCATATAATTAATCACTTGGTTGAATTCTATTTATGGATAAAATGAAGTATATATACTGATTATAAATTTTTAAATTATATATTAACCCATAAATATTTTTTTATTCCTGAAAAAATATAGTTAGAGTTGAATAATGATTATAACTACTCAGTACACTTCCACCTATGGAAAGTAAACATGATGTATAATGATTTTAGTGGAAAGGATCATGCAAGCTTATCTATGATGAGGATCACAATTTATCCAATACTTATATATTTCCAAAGGATGGAAAATGAAAAATTGAAGGAAGGGGATAAATCTTTTATTTCTCAAGTGAGTGTTCAACCATCTATCCATGTCAATATTAAAGAGGAACATTAGGATGATTCAGAGTTATAGTAAAAGGTGCAAAATGCTCATGAGCTAAACCTCAATTTTTATTAAATGATGATGATCTAGAAAAAAGTATGTGTCTCATCAATACTATAACTGAATAAGGAACTATTGGAATTTTTTAAGATTTATTCATACCCTATTCATCTAGTAAGTATGAAAATATATAATGATTTGAATGATTATTTCTGATGGGATAGTATGAAGAGTGGTATCGAAGAGTATGTATCCCATTGGACGAAATTTTAGAAAGTTTGGGTAGGGAGATATAAGTCATGGGGGTGTTACATCCATGATCCATATTATAATAGTAATGGTATAAAAAACCATATATTTCATTATAATACTACAAAAAACATCTAAATTCTATATTTTTATGGGTAATAGTATATTTCCATAAAAAGTCAGTACACTTCATTTATATCAAATAATATTTCTCTCTTGATCAGAATTCCATTATATACATTAATTAAGTGGTATGGTTACATTTGGTACCACATTCAATTATATATAACTAGAATCCATGGACTACCTCAAATTTATTGATATTTCTTCCACAACCTCAGGATACCTATTTCTGTTTTAGTATTACTTATCATTATTAGAAATATTTTCTGTCTAAAAGGTCCATTCAAACACTGGAGAATATTTTGAGACCATTTTCCTTATATTTCAATGGTGGTTAGAATAAACACATTTCTCTAGTCTAATTTTCATACAACAATATCATTCGCTATAGAATTTAAATTGATCCTTATGAATAGTACTATATAAATAATTTTAGAACTCCAATAAACTAGGATGAAGATGGATAAATGAAGCTATTAGTTCCTTATCTCGAAAGAGAAATGATAGGGAATGTTAGACCCTTTTAGAAGATCCTCAAGGAATCTGAGAGCCAATAGAAGAGTTATAC
Organism: Viscum album; assembly: GCA_963277665.1. Classification (NCBI taxonomy): domain Eukaryota; kingdom Viridiplantae; phylum Streptophyta; class Magnoliopsida; order Santalales; family Viscaceae; genus Viscum; species Viscum album. Next base: position 714,571,156 of record OY728131.1, on the reverse strand, counting down.
TGACAATAATTAGTGAGATTTGGAATTAGATATTATTTTGGAATTTTTCATATGAATTTATATATTGAAAAATGTTATAATATTTGTAAGGAAAGATAATATGATCCCTATGTATTTTTTACCTTTCATGATTCTTGATCAAATACAGACTATAGTTTATCACTAATAACTCCCCCAAATCTCTCTCAAGATCTTGATTTGATTCGTGTATCAATCCAAAAGAAGTAAATAATTTCTCCTTCACATGTACTAAACTAAGAGGTTATACCACTGGAGCATGATCTTTCCTATGAAGAATATCCATTATAAAAATGTATCAAAGAGATAATGTTTATGGAAAAAGTATAATCACATGCTTAATGTTCCTTGGAAGAATTAGATATTTAAGAAAGCCACATGGGAATCTAAGGATATGATGATGATAATATATCCCCGTATTCTATGCCAAAGTGATGGAATTTTTAAGAACAAATACATAAGTTTCTGGAAATTTCAGGAGTACATGTCATGTACTTATAAGTACACGTTGTGTACTTGGTTTTTGTGGGTTTCCATGTGCTGGCCATGTAACAATTGAACACATGGTTGTGTGGTGTGACCTAGAAGTCTCCTAAAGAGGATCCGGATAAGGAAAGTACATGCCATGTACTTTTAAAGAACACGTTGTGTACTTCCTTTTTATTTAATTTAATGAAACAGGGTTGAATCTAATCATAACAACACACATCTTCTTTGTCTGTCTCATTCAGGAGCGAATGAGACCGCTAATTCTTCTCTGATCCCCCAACTCACTATTCGTTCTTGGAATCTAACTCTGTCAGTTGTGTTGGATTCACATCGGTGTGTTCTTCCTTCTTCTATAACCTCATCTCATGATTTCTCATCTTTCACAAGAAATTTTTAGTTGGAAATTTTTATCATTTTTGTAGATTTATGGTGTTCTAGGGAAATTCATGGTCGTAGGTTCACGTATATCATTCTTACGACACCAAGGTAGGTGGTTTGTGCATTTCCGAAGTTATTTTTTATGTTATATGTGAAAAAGTTCCCAATACCCTTGTTAGGGGCATTGAGTGTTTATGATTAATAGCCCTGTTATTCTCATCTATGCCTTGTGTGCATGAGTAAAGGATTTATGATTGTAAATAGGGTTATTTTCCATGAAATGGATATGTTTTCCCATGATTGACTGATTCTGACTGTTTGGTCTAGCAATTTCTATTATGCTATTTTCTTTTCCATGCCTAGTATTGTTAGGATGGAGTAGTTCTATTTTACTTATTGTGATATGTTGTAGACTGTTTATCCAAGTAGTCGTTGAGGATTACATTGGCTAACATATACCGTTTGTCCACGATTGTTTACACAGGGCTGTGGGAACTTGGTGTAGTAGACCATAGGGAGAATGGACGATGAGGGCTTCTCCAAAGTGTTTGTTTACTTTACGTTGCAATACCATAGGGAGGATGGACGTAAGTTCTCTATCAGAGTGTATGTAGTTATTCATTTTGATACCATAGGGGGAATTGGATATTGACTGCTTCCCTAGAGTGTTTGTATTTTACTGATAAAACACCACATGGGGAATAGATGGTGAGTGCTTCCTCAGAGAGTATTTGTTAAAGATGAACCAAAGGGGATAGACTGTGAGTACTTCCCAAAGGGTTGCTTGTGTTTTTTTATTGAACCATAGGGGATAGGCTATGATTACTTCCCATAATTTTACTTGTTTTTTTTTCTTACTTGATATATGAAATTGAATTCAATTGAAACTATAATATTGTTTAATTTTGAGTACTTGTTTAATGTTTTATTTTTCTTATTAACTGTCATATATATTTACTGTCTATTACACATAGATATTTGGGTGGTTTCATTCTAGGATTTGTATCACACCCTTTTTGGGTCATTCTTTTGGGCCCAAACAGATTATATTGTTGTAGGTATAGATAAGTGAAAATGCCCTTCTACTTTAGGTACTTTATTGTTGTGGAGCTAGCGAGCATGGGACCAAGTTGAGGCTTGTGATTCTGTTGGAGTATTTTTTTTCTTTGTACTTTGTTTTAGTACTATATTATAGAATTGTGACTTGTTTGGATTATTTCCTTGACATATGTATTGTGTATCGTTTTTATATGTGTTCTCCAGTTGTTCATTACTTATTTTGTTTACTTATTGCAAGTTATTAATGATTCCTCTATTTTTAGCTATTTATATCCATTGTGTTACTCTGCCAATTATGTCATAGGTTCCCCACTATCAAACCCAAGGCCCTCACTGCTATTCAATAGCCTCTGGAATTTTGGGAAATGTTCTTGAGGCCATGTGACCAACTAGGTACGAGGCACATCTGGGTGGCTCCCATAACTAGGAAGTTTCAAAGTGGCATCATATGGTTTCTTTTATTCTTGAATTACTTTTTGAATCCTATACCTAGTTATGGGAATGAATATGTACTTGGTAATAAGTTGTTCCTAGGAGTAACTAACCAATGTGTATGGAAAAGCTGATTTACCTCGTATATAGCTATTTTTTTAGTTTTTCAATTATTACAGTTGATTTGATTTCACCGTTGGGTGATTCACATGTCTTGTACTATTAGTGTTGATATTATTGATGTTTTATTTCTGTTTCCACCTTATGAGATTAGGGTATGTCATCTCATGCATCATATAGGCACTTTCTATAGGTCACTTGTCATTCATTATTTCCATTCCATTTATGGTGCATTACTGATTACATGTTGCTGTGATAGAAGTTGTGCTAGATATTCATGTTGTTGTGATAGATGCATTGATTAAATACCTTCTATTTGATAGGGTATTGCTAATTTTTAAGATTTTGTTTGAATGGACACCAAACTTTGGTTCCTAAGGTGTATGGGCCATCATGGACATGAATTTGGTGGATCATTGCTTTTTTTTCTTGTATATGACATTTTATGAAGCCAATCTTTAATTCGCGGTGAGTATGGGCCCTCACAGATCATAATTTGGCACTTTAATGTTTGTTTCTGTATTTTCTAGGTTCCAATGTAGTTTCTGAGGCTTACTGTCCAGAAAACCCCAGAATACACAGCTTGTAAGGATATATACACTCCATGTGTCCATATGTTCGGGAAGGAACCATTTTTCTAAATTACATACCATGTACTATATGCCAATGTCAGGTAGTCTCTAACCATGTAATTGGTTGTGTGGGTAGAGAAGTGGGGTTGGAAAATTATTGGAAGGACAAGTTGTGTACTGGATATATATGTCGTGCTGTGTAGACCGTGTGTCCACCCGTGTTACTAATGACATGGATGGATGAAACTTTTTTTGTACATGTCATGTTAAGCTTGAACATGCCATTTAGTGTAAACCTTGTATCCAGTCATGTGACTAACAATACAGGGTAGTTGAAATCCTTCTAGTACAGGCGGTGTCTAGAATAAACACGTCGTGTAGAGTTAGCTATGTGTCCAACCGTGTGACTAACAACACAAGAAGTTGAAACCTAAGTAGTACACATTGTGTCTAGCACTAACACGCCATGTAGTCCTGTCCTTGGAGAACTACATGGGTTAGTGGTGTATAAGAACTTGGGTAGGGGAACACGATTCATGTACACTCCATGTCTTGGAGAAACATTCCATGTATATGGGGTGTTACACGACCAGTTTTAGCAAGAGTACACACCCTTATTAAGGATTAAAGTAATATGCCGTGTATCCATGTTTAGAAAAACATGAATGCTTTCCTTTTTCTGTTACATTCTTGCACTTATAAATTTCATTACATGATAATATTGATATGAAGGTGTGAGATTTAACTTGTAGAGCCATTACACCAAGACATCCTCTAGTTGTACGATAGGTTCAAGGAAGTGATCAGACATCGGACATGGATGATCAGGGACTTCCAGTAGATCCACCTGTAGTGCCAGTCTAGAAAACAACTGTTATTATAGACAAACCTACCAATGCATAGTTCTGAGAGGGCTTTATGAGGTTTATACAGACCTTTTGAGGAGTAATGCCTCCTACTCCATCGATGGTAGAATTTTTGAGGGTTTTTCAGAAGCAGAATCCTCCAACCTTCACAGGGTACGAAGGACCTTAGGCTGCAGAGTCATGGCTCTAATCCATTCTTTATATATTCGACCGTATGGAGAAGCCTCTAGATAAGAGGGTCAATTTATATGTGTATATGCTCCGGGACTCCTCTGAGTGATGGTGGGATGTGATCTCACAGGCGGAACTCCACCAGGTCCTGGATTGGGATGAGTTACAGCCTGCCTTCTATAACAACTTCTACATGGAGGATTTGAGGTCCAATTGTGCCTAAGAATTCATGAGTCTGCAGTATGGTACTCTTTCAGTTATGGAGTATTCTTCTTGCTTCATAGATTTCCAGTGCTTCACACCTATTCTAGGTGGTGATTAGTTATTTTTGGTAAGGAATTTTGGGATGGTCTGTAGCACGACGTCCAATCTTAGGTGAATATCTTTAGGTTGACTTCCATCACCTCAATAGTCAACCAGGAGCTGATCATAGAGCACAATCTGAGGGATTCTAGAGCTATGAGCCAGGGTGTTTCATCATCTGGAGTTGGTAACCCTCATGCTGATAGTAGGAAGCACCACAGGGAGTCTACAGATGGAGATTTTTGTTGGAAATATACATCTTCTGGTGGCCTGGTGGTGTGCTAACAATGCGGTATGAGTGAGAATACAAGGCCACATTTCTTGAGATACCCAGTGGAGTGCCAATATTGCATCAAGATGGGTCATCTTCAGCATTTATGTCAGTTTTTTTGCAACAGATGCAAGCGAAATGGGTTCTTCTCTGACTCCTCATTCAGGAGCAGCACCACCAGTTATTTATCAATATCGGAACTGGTGTTCTCCCATACATTTAGGCAAAAAACAATGTCATGGACGTGGTGGTCAGTTGGCAGGATTCCGACGACAACAGAGTGGATCAGCTTAGGGTTGTCAGGCATGGTCACATCGCTATTTTACAGGAGAGTCTTTTTCAGTGGAGCATACCAAGTAAGAGAAGGATCCTAACCCCTCTACAGTTCTATGTACTATTCTAGTTACCTCAGTTTTAGCTTCTGCACTTTTCGATACAAGGGATTCCCATAGTTTTATATTTTTGGCTATTGGGGAGAGACATGGGCTCTTTATATTTTCTTCTTCTGGTGACTTGATGTTGGAAACTCCGTTGGGGAAAATAATAGCTATTGTGCATCAGTGAAAAGAGTACCCTCTTGAGGTTGGTTGGTGTCACTACTTATGGGACCTCTATGTCCTATAGATGACAGGATATGATGTCATTTTTGGGATGGATTGGTTGGTCCCCTTTCATGATTTTTTCGACTGCTATTATTGTAGGGTGAGTTTTACTTCACTAGAGGGCAGTTTGTTTTACACAAAGGAAAATGGGATGTCAAGATGAGAAGATAAGGACCCAAGAATCATGGTTTTAGAGGAGTTACAACCTAGATTGCAAATCTATATCTAGTTGATCAGGGGACATCATAGTTGTACTTTCCACCAGTGGTAGATGGTTTCAGGGATGTCTATCCATAGGAATTTTCAGGTTTTTCTCTAGAGCGTGGGGTTGAGTTTTCTATTGATCTTGTTCCAGGGGTGGAACTGATGTCCATTCCTCTTTATAAGATAGCAACAACAGAGTTACAGGAGCTCAAGAAGTAGTTGGAGGAGTTATAGGAAAGGAGTTTCAACTAACCCAGTACTTATCCATAGGGTTCTCCTATCATGTTTGCGAAGAAGGTGGATGATACCCTCAGACATTGTGTGGATTATTAGAAGTTGAACCATTTGACGGTCAAGAACCAATATCCCTTCCCAAGGATTGATGATCTCTTTGATCTGCTTCTAGGATCCCAAGTGTTCTTGAAGATTTAATTGAGATATGATTATCATCAGTTTCACTTTACCATCAGATATACCTCTTACAACCTTTTAGAGAAAGTATGGTCTATACGAGTATGTGGTTATGTTGTTCGATCTCACCAATGCGCCTTCACTTTTCATGGCACTAATGAACCGAGTGTTCCATCCATAATTGGATTCCTTCGTGGTCATCTTCATGGACGATATCTTGGTGTACTCTCACACTTGACACGACCATGACACACATATTGAGATTGTTCTGAGTAAACTGAGAGAGCATCATAGAATACTTCTCACGCTTGGGTCTTGTCATCTTAGAGATAGGAGTTTCAAAACACACAGATAAAGTGAGGGCATTAGTTTCCTGAGAGCAGTTAAAGAATGTCTTTAAGGTAAGAAGTTTTCTAGGGTTGGATGGTTACAATAGGCATTTCACAGAATACTTCTCACACATAGTAGTGCCACTGAAGGGCCTGACTAAGATGGGTTTGAAGTAATTGTGGTCAGATTCTTACGAATCAGACCTTAATTAGATGAAAGGGAGGTTGACTTCAGTACTGATACTAGTATTTTTAGTGCTGGGTGAGAGCTAAACTGTGTATTGTGATTCATCAGGTATCATGTTGGGAGTAGTTCTTATATAGGGGGAAGGAGTCATTGCATATAGGTCTCAACAGTTGAGTCCACATGAGAGGAATTACCCAACCCACGATCTTGAGTTGGTTATAGTTGTCTGTGCCTTACATTTAGGGAGACATTATCTTTTAGTAGATCATTTTGTAGTTTTCACCAACCAAAAATGTCTCAAGTATATCTTCACTCTGCATGATTTGAATCTGTGATAGTGAAGGTGGGTTGAGTACCTTCAGTACATTGAATTTGATCTTGCCTACACACCATGGAAAGGCAATATAGTAGATTATGCATTTATTATGAGGACTCAGATACAGGTAGTTCAGGAAGGTCGTTGTGAATGGAATCTTATGTCTCAGTTCTCTAAGATAAATTTAGAGGTTCATGAAAGATAGGGGAATAAGTTTATTTCTTTTTTGGTTGTTACCTATTCTCTTCTTGATCGAGTTCCAATGAGGTAGATATCAGATTCTGAAGGCCTAGACCTATGGAAAAGTGTATCAGGAGAGGACCATATTCTTAGATGGACCGTAGGCGAGGATGAGATCTTTCATTTTCATGGGTGTGTATGGGTGTCAGTAGACATAAATGAGTATCTAATGTGGGATTTTTATTTCTTCAGTTTGAGAAGTTCATCCTAGTTTTAAAAAGATGTTTTACAACCTACACCATCAGTATTGGTGGACATGTATTTAGAGAGATCTTTCTGGTTTCGTCATGAGGTGTTCCACCTATTAGCAGGTGAAGGTGGAGCATCAACGACCAGTAGGGATTTTGCAGTAGTTACCCATTTCCAAGTGGAAGTGTAATGATGTCACGATGGACTTCATGATAGGGTTACTGAGGTTGACTCGATGGAATGATGTCATATGGTTTATCATTGACAGACTCATGAAGGTTTCTCACTTCTTTCCAGTCAAGGATACCTTTAGTGTTGATGAGTTGGGAAGGCTATACATCCATGATATTGTGCATTTACATGGAGTTATGCACTCCATTGTTTCGGACTGGGACTCAAGTTTTACTTCTCATGTATAGTAGGGACTATATAGGTCTTTGGGTACGTAGGTACTTCTGAGTACAGCTTACCACCCCCAGACAGATGGCTAGTCCAAGTGTACTATACAGGTGCTGGAGGACATGCTTCAAGAAAGCGTTCTATATTTTGGAGGTTCTTGGAAGAAACACATACCTCTTGTCGGGTTTGCCTAAAATAATAGTTTTCAAGAAACTATTTAGATGGCTCATTATAAGGCTTTGTATTGTAGGCCTTGTAGATCACCCCTATATTGGCTAGATATAGGAGAGTCAGCTATTCTGGGACCTCATCTAGTATGAGATACCAGAGAGCAGATAGAGTTGATTCAGAACATGATGGCTACCGTAGTGTCACAACATAAGTCTTATGATAATCAACGAAGATGAACCTTGGAGTTCGAGGTTGGAGATTAGGTTTTCCTACGAGTCACACCGAGGTTGGGACCTTGGAGGATTAGAAGATAGGGTAATCTTCGCTGAGGTGTGTCGAACCATTTGAGGTTTTGGAAAGGGTCAGGTCGGTTTCCTATCAGTTATAGTTACCTCAGAGGTACTAGGATATCCACGATGTATTTCACGTTTCCCAGCTACAACATTACTTCTCAGACCCATATCATGTCCTTCGACCCGAGGTGGTTGAGCTAGAGGTGGACAGATCATTCGAGGAGCATCCTATCTAGATTATTGATCAAAGTGTGAAGGTTCTTCATGGAAGGTATGTTCCTCTGGTATGAGTGCTATGGCAGAATGAGCAAGTATAGGACAAGACTTAGGAGAGGGTGGTCGATGTACGATCGTTGTGGCCGGAGCTGTTTGAGGATTCTTGTTCTAAACCGCCTTGCTAGGGAAATTTAGGGAAGAATTTTTTTAAGGGGGAAAGTTTGAAAGAACCCGGATCTTCTCTCCGCTATGAATATTTTTTTCTGGTGTTTTTGAGAAAAAGAGAAGTTTCTGGAAATTTCAGGAGTACGCATCATGTGATTAAAAGTACACACCGTGTACTCAGTTGTTGTGGGTAGTTGTGTGCTGGCTATTTAACGGCCAAACACATTGCTATGTTGGGTGACCTGGAGGCTGCCTAAAGTGGAGTCGTATAAGTCAAGTACATTTTGTGTACTTTAAAAGAACAAGATGTGTAATTTCTCTTTATTTCATTAAACTGACCAGGGTCTCATCTAATCGGTAGAACACACTTCTTCTTCATCTCTCTCATCCAGGAGAGAATGAGACCTCAGATTCTTCATCGAGCCTCCAACTCGCCATTCATTCTTCGAATCTAACTCTGTCGGTTGTGTTGGAATTGCATTAGTGAGTTCTTACTTCTTCTAGAACATCATCACTTTATTTATCCTCTTTCACGATAAATCTTCAGTTGACCATTTTTAACATTTTTCTAGATCTAAAGCGTTCTATAGAGATTCAAGGCCTGATGTTCATTTATATCATTTTTATGATGGAGAGGTAGGAGGTTTGTTCCTTTAAATAGTTATTCATTGAGTTATAAGTGAAAACGTTCCCAATACCATTGTTTGGGGTATTTCGTTTTTATGGTTAATAGACCTGTTATTGCATGCTATGCCTTGTGTGGTTGACTAGAGGATTTATGATTGTAAACAGTGTTATTTTCCATGATATGGATGTCTTTTCCTATGCTTTCTTGATTATGATCGTTTGGTCTAGCATTTCCTATTAGGATGTTTTGTTTTCCATGCATAGTATTGTTAAGATGGAGTGATTTTGTTTGACATGCTATGATATGTTGTAGACTGTTTAACCAGGTAGTAATTGAAGTTTACTTTGGCTACCATATACTATTTGGGCATGATTTTTTACCCAAATATGTGGGAACCTAGTGTAGTAGACCATAGGGAGAATGGATGCCAAGGGATTCTCCAGAGTGCCTGTTTACTTTACATTTTGTGACCATAGGAAGGATGGAAATAAGTGATACCTAAGGGCGACTGTAGTTCCTGGTTTTGAGACCATATGGGGAATTGGATGTTTATTTCTTTCCCAGAGTGTCTACAGTTTATTTATAAAAGACCATAGGGGGAATTGACGGTGAGTTCTTCCTCATAGAGTCTTTTCTAAAGCTGAACCATAGGGGTTAGACTGTGAGTACTTCCCAGAGGGTGTCTTGTGTTTGTTTGGTTGAACCATAGGGGATCAGTTGTGAGTACATCCTAGAGGATTAATTTTTTTTTATATGTTTACTTGATATATAAAATTGAATGCAATTTAAATTTTAGAATTGTTTAATTTGAGTAATTCCTTGTTTACTGCTTCATTTTGTTTATTACCTTCCATATATATTCAATGACTATTAGGCATAGATCTTTGGGTGGTTTCCTACTGGGATTCATCTCAAACTCTGTTTGGGTCATGCTTTTGGGCCCAAAAAAATTATATTTTTGTAGTTATAGATAATGGTGAGTGCCCTTCTACATCAGGTACTTGATTGTTGTGGAGCTGGGGAACATGGGGCCAAGCTGAGGCTTGCGATGCTGTTAGTGTTTATTTGTTTTATTTATACTTTGGTTATGTACTATATTCTAGAATATTGACTTTTTTGGATTCTTTTCAAGACATATGTGTCATTCATTATTTATATGTGTGTGCTCTATTTGTTCATTACTTACACTATTTAGTTATTTCATGTTATTACTGCTTCTGTTATTGTTATATGTTTATATCTGCTGCATTAATCTGACAATGAGGGCATAGTTTCCCCACTATCACACCCAAAGACCTTACTACTCATCAGCATCCACTTTTATTTAGAGAAATAAGCTTGAGGCCATGTGACCAACTAGGTATTGGGCACCTCTGGGAATCTCCAGGAACTGGGACGTTACACATGACATTTTACAAAATGTTTTGAATGGATTTTTTTTCATATTCTAAATGAGGGATTGTGGGTTTTCCAAAAAAAATATTGAAAGAATATTTTTTTACTTATATGGTTTGAGTTTAATTTTATACCAACATGAATCTTTAATGAAAGTAATATTCCTTTACAAGTTTACATTTTTTTAAATAAGATGTTTTCATTTATAAGTGTTCATTTTTTTAAAAAGTGATGTAATTTTAAAATGGAAAAGTTATCTTCAAAAAGAATAATTCCAACTAATCTCTAGAAATTGTTTTCCATATAAGATTAAATAATATTATGTCACTTATGATATACTGGTGATATGATCCAAGGATACAATCCTTGTTCTTTCTCAAGATGATTTATGTTTACGATGTTTATGAATCCTATTTCTTTTTCATGATTTATATTAAGATGGAACATTTATGAAATCCATTTATTTTTATTTATATAAATATAATATGTGCTTTATATTTTAGCACACACATATTTTTTTATTACATTATGGTGGTGACATATATCTCTCTACAATGTATTGGGTAAAGAATTATATCTCATGAGATAATAATGGGGAACAAGTAAATGGTCTTGATTCGGTTTAGGAAACACTTTTATGCCCTGGATCTATTATGGGAAACAAGTTGATGTAAAAAATCTATTATATTAATCAAGTATTTGTGCTTTATACCATAGGGAAAATAAGTATTTATTCCTGATCCAGTGGTATTTATATTTATCCCGGACATATGAAATGATTTTTATACTTATATTGGTACTACAAAAATTTAAAACATGAGTTTATGGTTCATGATTGATTTATGATGATTTATCATTGTTTTCATTCTTGTGTTTTGAAATGAAAATATTTTGTTCTATTAGAAATATTTATGATATTTTTCATATTGGTTATGAAATTTATATGTTATTTTAATGATCTTATACCCTTATGATTATCACATGATTATCAATTGATATCTCCCATGCTTACCCTTATTGAGAATATAATCTCACCCTTTATTATGTTTCTTTTTCCCAAGTTATGAATAATGATTATAAATGAATTTTATTTAGAAAGGTTTTTTAGGTGAGTGATTTTATGGAATATTTTGAAGACCTAACATTATATATGAAATGATATGTATAGTTGTAGATGATGTTGATCATTATGTTAAAACTGTTTATAAAAACAACTTCTTAAGAAATTTTCATAATTATCTAAAAGTATAAACATAAAAGGTACTTGTGTATGTAAGTGATCCAATAATTCCTTTAGATGTTTTTATTTTGGGATTGTAAGAGTTGGGTCACATTTATTGGTATAAAATAACAAAATAGAAATTTATGTTCATAACACTGGATATGGAACTGCAGGTCTTTTAATGTTATAGTAAGTATCAGAGTAAGTTTTAGACAACTTTCGATATTATTACGTTTTTGTGAGAATTTCATTTAAGAGTTATGGATACCATAATGGGTATATAAGTTTTAGGTTGGCCATAATTTTAGACTCTTAAACACCACTTTTGAGTTTTTAAGTGATAGAAATTTGAGGAGGCTAATGACATTTTGGGACAGGTATATGTAACCCAAATATTTAACACAAACAACTATTTGTGGAATAATGCATTTACATTTTGTGGAAATAATTTTTACAATTATTTAAAAAATTTAGGGTTTATAAGATCTCTTGTTTTGAGGTAATTATGGGTTATTATAATTTTGGGATCCAAAATGAAAGGTATGAGATAAACTTTAATGTTATAACTTTTCTTTAATTATGTATATAATATGGTTATTTTTATGATGTTTATCAAATTTCACTTAATGTTATAAGGATTATATTAATATAGTTTTATTATAATAAGAAAAGAAAAACCACATATCAGGTGAATACTAATCATATCTGTTAATGTCGTGAGGATTGAATCCACATATGAAGGGAGACAAGGGTGAATCAACAACCACTGGCCTTTGTGATATCCTTGTTAGTATGAATTGTTTTTATTTATTTAATCTATATTATAAATAAAATTTAATATCATTTTTGTAATATACTATTTATCATATAGGTAACCATGGGATTGGAAATTTTTTTGGGTTTAAGGGATTCATGTTATTTCGGAAAACATTCACTATTTTGGGAATAATAAATGATTACGATAAACATGATATTATAAAATTTTATTTAAGGAATAAAGTTTGGATACTCTTTTGGTGGCTTATATGATTTTATTTTGGATGTATAGTGATTCAATTTATTTATTGAAATGGTTAAAGTATCCTAGAAATTATATGATCAGTGAATGAATATTTTGGGATATAAATTCTAAATTTATCTTAGAAGATTATGTGATCAAATCCTTATGATTTTTGGGCTTGAATCTTAGTTTTTAATATTTTTAGGAATTTTAATGATGGTAATTTATTGAATGGTCTAATATGAACTTTTGGTACTACTTTTGTGTTTTGGAGATTAAATTAGTTTTCCTCATATAAAGGTTTATTCTTTTTTTGAATCGATATATCATGTGCTAACCATTTGTTTTTTTATTCTTAAAGATTGTAGGATTATTTTTTATTCTTTTGTGGATTTTGAGATGCATTATATATTTATTTCAGAGCTTCAGAAATGAAAAATTCATCATAAATACTAATTGTTTGGAGAAAAAAACAGATTGCAGTGGAAATTTAATAAAGTATGTTATTCTACATTTCAAGTAAGTATATTTCCTTACATTACTATTTTATATAGTTAAAAAATTACAAAACTCTAGGAAAATTATCATAACATAATAATGTTCTACTATAACCTTCAATTCCAAAAAATTGATGGTCTTCTCCTAGTTTATGAATTATAGTTTTATGAGTTTTAACATTCTCAAGATCATTTATATTATTATAATCAATAATCTATCGAAAGAAATTTTCTTCCATTTGTTTATCTTCACTCGCCATCAATGTTATCCTATTTAGAACCCTAGTATGTGTAATATCATATGACCTTCATACTTCTATATCTATATTTACAAGAAATTCTTTTACTAACCCTTGTTACAATGTGGATTCCCACAAATGAATTTTCAAATTAAACACCTTTTATTATTGAAAAAAATATGAACATGAGATTTACTAAATAGTGAATAATGTAACACCCCAATATTTTATGAAGTTTTTCATTCATATATATTTATCCTCTTCAATAGGTTGTGTTACATGAAACCAATAGATTGACTATTTTATGAATTATATAAAACTTCTTCACTCAATATAAAAGCTTAGTAATTAATAACTCAATTTATTTAAGTCATTTTATGCATAAATTTTTTTTCATCTAAAAAAGGTATTTTTATTGATTTTTGTGAAAAAATATTATTTTTTGTCAAATTTAGAAAATATATTTGATAAAATAAGCTTCATTATTTAAATAAATATATCAAAATTAACTTTGAGTGACATTTTAGAATTTTTCTAAAAAGGTTTATTTTTCAGTGAATAGTAATAAATAATGATTTTTATAAACATTATTTTTAATTTCATATAATGTAACAAAATATTTAAATATTTTATAAATCAATTTAATGTGAATTAATTTAATTATATTCATTATAAAAATATTATTTAACATTTAACTCAAAAAGGAAATAGTTTTAAATAAACTCTTTTCATTTGACATTTTATTTAAAAGATTAATTTTTAAAATTTAGAATCCAAATTTTAAAAAATAATTATAATTTAATAAATCAAAATATTTAAATTTACTAAGTTTTAATTATATATATTTTTTAGAAAATATTTATTCTTTAGTGAATAGTGAAAAATACCAATTTTTTAAACAAAATAATTTATTTTCAATAGATATTATAATTTAAAATTCCCATTACATTTCAAATATGATTTCAAGTAACATAAGTGTCATTTAATTACATTTAGTCCACTTTGTTTTTAATCAACTTAATATTTTATTTTATTATAAGTTTTTCTCAGCTTAAAAAAGTGTTTTTCAAAAAACTATTTTAAAATGCATAATTCTTTTTCATTTTAATTAATTAATATAATAAAATTGAATTAATATTTTAAATTATATTTTTATATTATATAAAAATTAATATAAATTCATAAAATTAATATTATTAGTCATATATTTAATATAAAATAATCGTTTACTTGAAAACTATTTTCCTTAAAAACACACTTTTTCTTCGCATATGCAGGTTTTGTTTTAAATATAATATTTCCATTTAAATGAATTAATTTTGATAGAATTTATTACATATTTTGAATCATAATTATTTATATTTTCTAAAAACGGAAAAAATTAATCATAATAAATAGTGAAAAAATAAAAATTAATCATCGTGGTTAGGATAAAAATTGATTTACTAAGGGTTAAACTAAAAAGATAAGGGTTAAAAAGGCCTAACGATTTGTATAAAAGAAATTCCCAGAAATAATTGGACCTTATAATTTATAATTTTCTATAATACACCATTTTGGACTCTTGTGACATGAAAAACAAGGGTATAACTTTTTCTTTTCAGAAATTACAAATGTTCCACTCAACTAAATTATAAAAGGCAACCCTTTATCCTCTATTACTATCACCATCATACCATTTTGTTTCATCCAATAAATATCCAAAAAAATTATGAAATTCCATACCATCATCCTAGAATAATTTATTGTTTTATAAATCCATTATAAAAAAACATTAGGTTTAATAATAAAGAGGAGGTGTGAGAGGAAGTTAAATTCCAAACTATGCATTTTTGTTTTATTTATTCTACTACCTCCTTCAAATTATATTCATTTATGATTATATAAAAACAAATTTATCTAAAATATTATGATATTCTATTATTTTAAGTTCATGACCTATACTCATCTCCTCTTCTCTCATTTGGGAAACGATAATGTCCCTCGTGTATATGGCGGACTACCACCTCATGAACAGATGCCAGTCATTTTCCACCGACATCTATCACAATTGTGAATGATGGAGGATATAAATAATATATGTGATATTAATAATGTAATTTTACATATTTATTCATTATATCATATATAAATTTTTAATTTCCACTTCATAGGGGACACGATAATGTAGATCATGTGTACGGAGGACTGCTGCCTCATGAAGCAGTGTGATCCGTTTTTCACTAACACTTTACATGGAATGTAATAAGGACAAATTTATTAAATATATGTGATAGAAACTACATAATTATTATAATAATTTCATATTTATCATTTTTAAATTATAATATATCAATGTATTTCTAACCTTTTCACTCATTGAAAAAGGTTAACATCATTCGTGTATTTGTGCACTATCTCCTTCATGAAGTGATATGAATCTATTTTCATCACAAAACCACATGTATAATATATATAAGTATATTTTGAGGAATAATTTTTTATATGTGATATTATTATCATTATATAAATATATAATATTACTTACCTCATTTTTCGTAACAATCTTTGAAAAATGGAAACGTCACTTATGCATACGTACAACCTTCCATCTCCATGATTGTAACATACATAATTTCTCAAAACAATCTTTATTAAATTTTTATAAAATTAAAATTGATGAATAAATATGATAATTATTTAATTATTATTAATATTTATTTGTTTATATATGGATATATTTGACCATAGTCTAGGACTAAAGTCAATTTTGATACATAATCCATATATTGTTGAACCATGTAAAAAAAACATAATTTATTAAGTAACCATATATAATATTATATTAAGTAAAGTATAATGAATAATAAAATATAAAAAGGTTCTAAAAAAATTAAATAATTACCCTAATTTTATCATTCAAGAAGATAAATATTGTACATGACAAGTCAGTCTCAAGGTAAGGGACTTCGTCTCAATTTCCATTAATTAAGGCATATTTTGATATTATTCAACTATATTCTTTAAAGATTTGTCTATATATCCCCTTTTATAAGTAAAATAATTAATTTATATGTCACCCTAGAATTCTATGTTTTCATTAAATATATTTTATCATTTTAATAAAGTTTAAAATATTTACAAGTGACAAGAGACTTTTAATTTAAAAAAATTATTTTAGTGTTTTTTTTTCAATATCTATTTATCTTCCATGTCCATGAAAATAAAAATATTTTAGAAAAACAAAATTTCAGAATAAAATATTTATAAATTAAATTTTAAGTTTATTTTTACTTTACTTTATAAATAAATTTAAATGTAATATTTTTACATGTTTTATACTAAATGTTTTAAGAAACAGAAAAATAGAATGTTCTGTTTTTTAGGTATACGGTGATAGTGACCTTTCCAACCATCATGAATATTATTTTATTATTATATTCATTTTATATATGTCATTATTTATTAAATTAAAAACTTTTTTCACCATTTTTTTGGTATTTTTTTCTTTAGAAAATTGTCTTTAAAATAAAATGTAATTTTTATATCAAATAAAGTTGTTCATATGGGTACAAAGGTGTTTTTAAAAGGGTTTTATGATTAAAATTTTCATGATTAAATTTTTTTATTCATGATATGGAAATTGTATATTGATTATTATGTGTAATAATGTTGTAGATTATATGATGGGTGCCCCCATACACCACTCTAATGCATTGGGTAAGGATTTTCTCATCTAGAAAATTTTATTGGAATTTAAATATATGGTCAATCCAATTTATTAAGATTTTGTTAAAAAAAATTATTATTTCTCTGAAATGATGTACAAAGGAACCTATATAACTTTTTTATGATTTCTAATAATCCTTAATGGTAAAAATTTATTTTTATAAGTTATGACAAATTATATTTTAAAAAAACCTTTATGGGTATAAAGTTATGTTTTACAAAAATGATTTTCATGGTATTTCATGTTTTTATTTGGACTAAAAATTTTATTCCTTTTATATCCCTTATGGATATTTTTATGACCATCCAACGTTTTTTAAAAAATTTATGATTTTTAAAGATTTTTAGGTTAAAGGAAGTTTTTAATTTAAATTTTTTGAATATATTTCATTAAAATAAATCATGTTTTATTTTAAAACATTTTTATGGTGGAAAAAATAGATAAGGATTGGAAGTGTCCACTTTTTATTATAAATTTGTTCTATTAATTTGTTGTGCCCTAATCTTCTAAAACTATAAACTATAAAAGATACTTAAATTTAGTTGAATGATTTCTTAACATAAAACTCAATATTATATAATGTTTAATTTTGGGTCCTTATAGTTGGTATCAGATATCATATGTGATAAATTTAGATGTTAGGATAATTATAATAGCATATCCTTGAAATATTTTATAGTATGGTTAAGTTGAAATGATATATAATTTAAAAAGTTCATGTTACTTTATCTAAAATATGTCTATTTAGAATGGTTTTCCATATAGGAAACAAGGAACGTGTAGTTGAGAGACATGGAGAGAAAAACATCCTTCCAAATTAGTATCCGAATATGTTTGGAATTAGTATAAAATATTTTATTTTAGTGAAGAATTATTTTACATGGGATTTTAATTGTAGTGGTATCTATGCTAGAGAGGAACCTGATTTACCATGAAGGAATCTATTAATAGTGGTTCAATATTCTAAAGGTTGGAAATGGAGTTTTTTTAAGATCATGTATTCCATAAAAACATGAAGAAAAGAGTCCTAGTTAGTAGAAAATGGGGAAAAATTCATCAAATAAGTATATAGACATGAAAACCATGTTCCCATCTTGTGAAAAGTTTGGTAAAAAGAAACTTGGACAATGTATTCCTACATTTGTGAAGTGGTTAATATGTGGTAAATTTGGTTATATGGGTCATGACTTAAAATAAAATGGTCATAAAACAAGTAAAAATCCAATGGTATAATGTTTTAATTGAAATTAGTTGGGTAATTATACCAACATGTGTCCAAAGTAGGTTAATAAAGGTGTAAATTAGCAATATCAAATGAAAAATGGTGTGGAAAATATTTTTCTACTAATATAGTTAATGTTGGCATATCACGGGAAGTAGTGAAAAGTATGTTTTTTGTTTTATTTGAAATATTTTGATACCCTGTTTTACTCAGGATATTTATAATATTTCATTTTTGATAAAATTTCATGTATTATTTTAATATCCCAACATGAAAAGAAGATATAAATTCAGGTGAAAACTACTGGTGGAAATATGAATGCAACCATGATTTATAGGAATATTTTTTTATCAGTGGGATGGTTTTGCCTAAAAATAATGGTGAATTATCCATAATAGAGTTTTATATGATTTTGGGTATATATTAGCCTTTATTTTATCATGATATGATATATTTTAGAGGCAATAATGATTTATTCACAGATTCCATACCTTTGATATCTAGCCATGTAGTTGAGAAATTGATTATAGATGGTACTGAATGTTACCAACATCATATTGTTAAAAACAAACAGGCAGTTCAAATTAGTGATTTTCCATTATTGAATGAATACATGTATGTATTTTCTAATGTCTTTCCTCTTATTATTCTTACTTGAGAGGTTGAGTTTAATATCTACTTTGTTCCTTGTGATAAGATTATTTAGGAACCCCCTTATCGAATGGCTCAAGTTTAACATTTGTAATTACAAAATGAATTACAGGAGTTCTTAGATAATGTTTTAATTATCCTTATAAAATCACATAGGTGTGCTCCAATTTTTTTTCAAAAATAAATATGGTTCAATAAGACATTGTATTGATTATAGAGCCTTGAATAATATAATTGTTAAGGAATAAGTATCCTTTCCCTCATATCAATGATTTGGTTGATCATATCATGGGAGAAAAATATTTGTAAAAGTATGACCACAGGTCTAGGTACTATGATCATAAGTTGAAGGTGGGTGGCTTTATAAAGAATTTCCTTCATATAGCTATGCCATTTTCCTTGTCCAAAGCATCGAATATATTTATGGGCATTATGAATATACTTTTTCATGAGTTATTATGAATCTGTATGGTTTTTTTATTAATGAAATTATGGTAAATTCTAAAAGTTAGTAAGAACATGAAATAAAAATAAATATTGTCTTTAAAACCTTAAAATAAAAGAAAATATATTGTGAATTTAGTAAGTTTTAATTTTTGTTGTAATCAATTTCTTTCCTTTAACATATTTTTTCTAAATATTGAAAAAACTTTGACCCTCATAAAACAAAACTTATTGAATAATGGACAAGAAACATAAATATTATAGATATTTTTTTATTGAATTAGAAGGTTACTACTGGTGATTTATTGAAAACTATGCTCTATATTCTGACCTACTAACTATGTTATATAAATAAGGAGATAAATTAATCTAGATTAAATAATTAGACGATTGTTTTCAGGAACTAAAAATAAGAATGGTGAATGATCAATTTTAGACCTTCCTTCCAAAAATGGATAATTTTCATATATAGTTATTCTCATTTGAAAGGACTTGGTTTTGTATTGATGCATAATGATCAGGTAATTTCTTATAATTCATGTTGGTTGAAACCTAACTAGTTAAATTAACATATAAATGATCTTGAATTAACTAATATGGATTTTTCATTAAAATTTTGCATTCCTCATTTTTATGGAGTAAAGTGTGAAATATATACTCATCAGAAAAGTTTGAAGTATATATTCACTCATAAATAATTGAAAATGAGATAGATAAGATGATTAGAACTGATCAAGGATTATGATTTCATGATTCATTATCATCTTATAAAAGAAAAAAGTGGACAATGATTTGATTAGAAAATCTATATTAACTATGTTACATTTGGAATGTGACCCATTCATTAATGATTTTATAAATTATGTTCTATAAGTTGTGGATGTATGGTATTCATCAATTTTGTTTCAGGTTTTAGTGTAGTCAAAATTATTAAAAATAATTAAGAAAGCTCAAAATGAGGATCAATATTTACAAGAAAAGGGAGAACCCATTTTCAAGGGTAAGTTTCCAGATTTTAAAATTGATGAAGAATTTGTTTTAAAATTTGGAAAAATATTATTTGTTACTTGTGATTTCCTTATAAAGAAAGTGTTATTTATTTAGTCTCATTGTTCCCCATTTCCATTCATTGAGAAATCATTATGATGTAAAGATACATTCAGAAGTGTCACTGGTGGGATGGTATAAAAAAAGATATCGCTAACTTTATCGTAAAGTGATTGACTTGTGAGTGGGTTAAATCAAAATGAAAATTAAGAAAGTTAATTATTTACCTATTTTGAGTGCTAGGGTGGAAATGGGAAAATATACCCATGGATTTTGTGGTGGGATTATCAAATTCTAAGATCCCATATTTTCATGTTTTGTATCTCTCTAAGTTATTCATTTGGGACTTGGTGGCTGAGTCTTATTTAGATGTGGAGAGCCTTTATTAGAGAAAATAACCTAATGTTTGGGGATGCATGATTTATTTATTTAATGGAGTTTAGGTATAAATTATACTAAGTGTGAATATGGATTCTTTATATGTTTAGAATCACTAAAGGGGAGACTGTTAGTTTGAAAGGATATGTTCTAAAAAACTCAATGGGATAACATTTACATGTCATGTAAAGGGATTACACATCATTTAATTGTCTCAGGGTATTAATAAAATAAATCCAAGGTGATTAGTTTTTTTATTATTCCATTAAAAATATTTAAATTATGTTATATCATGTCAGACAACATGTAAACTCCCAATATATATTTTTTGACATGTTGTTCTGTTTAATTCTGATAAGTTTCTACTACGGCTCCACTCCTCTCAAATCTAGGGCACTCTATAAGAGATTTTGGAGTGACAACTACCCTTATATACATTCTATTTGTCTCTTATATACCTAGTAAGTTCCTTTTTTTAGTTTTCTTCCTTCTTCCCTTTGGTTATCCAACTATTGCGGTGAAATTATTTGGCTGATATCACTGTTGGTTTTGATCTTGATCAATTTTGATCTGGGAACTTCTTTGAAAAAATATGCACCTTCTTCTTCCGGGGTGGTGTTTGTGGGAAGTGTTTTTTTATCATCGATTAAATGTTAGGGGTCTAAATATAAACCCCATGGTTTTATAATTTAATATTTTACGCAATATTGTGATCACACCATCGTTTTTTACTCCCAATTAATTGAATACAAATGAATTGGATTTTTTCCTAAAGTGTTTTAGTTTGACATGTCACCATGGATGAATTCTTGTTATAGAAATCCTAAATTTTGGCTTATTTCTTATTGATATAAATTTTAATGAATTGTGAATAAAATTAGCAGTGTCATACGAAGAATAATGGTAATATTCATAATTAATCCTTGATATGTATGATGTGGTATTGTGAAATGCATGTTGTATAATAGGAATAATGTTCCATGTTGATATGATTATATAACAGGCTTGGCCTAGGCAGTTCCACACATATATTCTATAATGAGGATCATTATAAGACTCATCTTAGTTCATGTTGTAATGATTATAGAGAGTGGGAAATACCTAGTCCCATATTGTAATGCTTAAAGGGATTTTACTCAAAAAATTTGTAATGCATATAATTCTTTGAGCCAGATTGTTTGTTTTGAATATTCCATGGTTGTATGGTGGTGGTTTTCATTTTCGCAATACATTGTTAGAGTTATTTTAGCATGGAACCGAAACAATTTGATTACTATGGTTATGTAGTTATGGTTGGAATGGTCATAAGACATTCTTAGAAATATTCTGGCATATATCTGAATCACGTTGTGGTTGTATTTTATTAATTGTTAAGTTAATTAATACACATATTTATCTCATTATTGAAAACACATAGTTTTAGACATGTTTTGTTTATGCACGATGGTGTCGACCCACTAAGTTATAAACCCACACACTATTCAAGAAACTACTCGGCACCTGATTAGATTATATTGATATAGGTCTGGACAAGAGACAAAACCTTACTATTGATTTCTTGTATTTATCTTGCATGTAATTTAGTTACATTCTAGAATTTTATTAAATTATTATTTTTTATTACTGGATTATTCATTTGTATTTTATTTTATTTATTTTTTATGTATTTATGTTGATTATTATTCCCATTTTATTATGAATTGTTCCACAACTATGACACTACATACTATGGGGTATATTCTCACCACTACACTTTTCACACCCCTGCTATTATTTAGCATTCTATATCGTATTGGGTGGTGTTCTAGAGTTCTCATTACTAACCATTTTCAGCCATGTGAGATAGTTACATATTGAGAGAGGAGGATGAGTGCTTTCTCTTCCAGATCTTAGGGTTATCCCCTCTCCCTCTCCATCCTATGTAGGGTTTCCTACCAAAACCCTACGATGCAGGCTTGGCGGTGCATATGGGCACTTCTCTTTACCCTTCATCTCTTCCCTTATTTTTTCCACATTCTCCTTTTTCTTTACCTGTTTGTATGTCGGTCATTGGTGTCTACATTAGAGACCTTGGACACTCCCCTTCTATAACCTTTGGTTCCCTTGTGGCATTCCAAGTTGGATATGGAGCGAGGTTTCTAAGAGGTTTTGGGATCCAATGGTTTGAGGGGGTATCAGTTCTCAAGGCACTCCAGCATCGACCTTTCTTTTTTTCTGGTTTTCTACCCCGTCATCCTGAAGTGATTCGGGTTCCTTGTCTTCTATGTTCCCTACTCTGGCCTTATGTCTATCTACACCTCTCTGAGGCAGATCGGGTGTGGGTTGATGCTGAGGTTTTTGTATTTGGGTTTAGAGGTCGTTGGAGCTCCAGACATGTTTCCTTTATTGGTGGTGACTCTGAGTTTCTCTTTCACAAGGCCTTCGGTGATGGTTTGTGGGTTTCTTTTTGCTTTCGTCGGTAAGGTGGGGCTATGCGGGTCGGTCCCTCTGGTTCTGGTGTTGCGATCTCATCATCTATTTGGTTCCTTCTTTGGTTATTTTGTTCGGATGGTATTTTTTGCGGTTTTCTATTCAGATTTGACTCTCTATGGAGGCTTTATTTTAATGAAGATGCAGTTCAAGGAAAGAGATATTCACCAGCGCCCGGGGTTTTTTTAGGTTTGTTTTAGTTTTTTTCAAAGGTTTTCATCTTGTATAGTGGGGATCTTGTATAGATAATTAGATGTTGTGGTTCTTCTTCTCAGAACACCCTTTCCATAATTCATCTCTGGTGTTGTTAGGGTGACGCTGGTGACTGGTGGTAATAAATAAGGTTGCAACATGACTTTCTCTAACATGATGATCAAGATCTTCTCATGTTTTACTATGGATTCGGTGGTTTTAATTCTGATTTTCGTATCCCGCCTGATTTACGATTTTAACAATTTCATTGTTTTTCTGTTGATGTCATAATATATGTTTAGGGAATATTTTCGTAGTTTTATTTTTGTGTGTGTGGTGTTTGTGTGGTTCCCACTAACCCAAAGAGTGTTTTATCATGAAAATGAAAAAAGTGGATTTGGGCAGTGTGGCTAGAGAGTTCTATATTGGGGGACATTACAAAGTGTTATTATAAGAGCATGTTTTTTTTATTATGCCTTATTATTTGGGAAAATATATATATGATACAAATATTTTTTGAGGCTTGGTAATGGGATTGTGCATGGGAGTGGCTAAGACATGTATGAGGGAAAATACCAGTACCTTGGGATGGTATTGTTGTTTCTATTCTGTGATGGTAATAGTTGGTATTATTTCGCAGTGGGGGATTAACTTGTGTTTTGATCTTATTATTCTATGATCTTATAGTTTATATGATATTTTAACTTATGGCCTAGTATGGTGCTAGATAAGAATACTTGAATAATAATAGGCACATAAGGATATATTGACATGAATTTTTCATAAAGTGGTATATCTATTTTTTCATATGATATATGCTTTCCTATTGAACTATAATAAGATATATCTGTTTAACTAGACAGATGAAATTATTTTTCATGTCATGCTAAAATACATGTAGGCCAGATCTTGAGATACCAATAGATAGTGGTTCTCTATTTCTGTCAATTTTTTAGTGGACCTTGTTTCTAACCAGTTCTCTAAGGTGTACATTATTATTAAATTAAAATGCGTCAACATCGTCCTCGACTCAATCCCCATGAGTGTGATAATCAAAACACTTAAAACCTAGCTGAAACAAAACATTCTATAGTTTCTAAGGAGTATATAGATGTTTATATTTCCAAAATTTTCCTAAGGATCATGTGATCCATAGAGAGGGAGATTGTTCATATAGTTACATCAATGTACGAGAAGACAAGAGTTTTTCATCTTTAGAATCTGCTAGTCTTTACAATGGAAGGGGGCCCCAGGTTGCCGAGTTATAGATGGTATTAGTCCAAATAAATTTTATGTATCTCAAGACACCCACATATAGGAGGGTGATACATGCTATGTATATCATTTTTGGACCTTTCAAGCATTGAAGGGATATTTTGTAGGAATATGTGTAGTAGGATGAGCTATCTTGGAAGTAATTCAAGATGATTTTTCTAATACATTTCTATCATGATACTTAGAGTTATGACAAATCTTATGATTTCAAGCATCTGACATAGGAGTGTTTGTCTGTGCTAGACTATGTTGGACATTTTATCAGCCTACAATGATTTCCACCATCTTTGGCATCTAATGATATATTTAGGGTGATATTTTTCTAGGATGGTATTCATTATAACATAAAGGCATATGTAAACATTTTCTATTTAAATAATTTTAAGATGTGATGAATCAGGCACTCATCAGGGAAGGGAATCTGAAAGGGTCCCTAAGAATCCAACATGATATTTCATCAGGGAGACCTAGATGTTCTTCTTTTAGTGGTAGGAAGCACTATTATAATAGTTTCCACAAAAATAATAGTGGGATGAGCAATCATGGCAGTAGAAAATCATCTCAATATCTTGTTTTATTCTAATTCTATCATTTTGGAAAGTTTGTACCCAAGCTCCTATATTTTCTTTACCCTATAGTTTAGTGTCATATATATGTTATAATGGGACACATATATTGGTTTTTTTCAAACTTATCATGGTATACTAGTGGAAGAGGATCAGGATATACACCAAAATTAGGATGGGGATCAGCTACACCCCAGTGTGCTAGTAGTTAGAGTTCCATAGGCAATTCAGGCCAATGTAGGGGACGTGGTACCCTGGTGCATGATAAATAGTACCAATAAAGGTATGTAGCTAATGGTAGTCATACTAGATCCTAGGGTAGAGGTAAAATTCATTTTCATGTAATAAAAACTACTTTGGCTATCGTAGATGCAGGGTCGTCTACCCTTAGAGGTACAATCCTTATATCATCTACGTTAGCTTGTGTTTTTTTATAAAGGAGAATCACATTAATTTATATATTCTATTATTTAATTTTTTTTGCGATTGGATGTGTAAATTTTATATGGTGTTTTAACCATTTTCAACCTGTTGGGAGTGCATTCAGAGAATATCAAACATTTCAAGGCATTATCTATAGATATTGGTGAATACTATTACTCTTGGGAACCATTCATGCTGGAAATGACTAACTTTTTATATATTATTGCTATGTATTAGATATTTATATACCAGACTCGTATAAAATATTATAAGATGATATTTACCTACTAATTCCTAGAAGGATTTTTCCATTTTCACCAGGGTGAGTGGAAAATTTAGGCTGGTCATGTGGGACCAATTTAGTGAAAATTGGATTGTTTCAGGGACCAAATCATTGTTAATTCACTACATAATGGTGGAATAAATGAGTATTATTTTCCATGAGTGGTATAATGTATTCATGTTGTTTTCTATTATGACTTATATGTCTTACCTCACAAGAAATATATTAATTTCTCAATCGAGTTGGTGTTGGGAGAAGAGCTAATTTCCATCCCTCGTTTCTAATTGCAAACTACAGAGCTTCAGGATATGAAAGATTAGTTATAATATATAGAATATAAAGGCTTTACACATCATATTATATTTCCTTGGGGTTCTCTAGTTCTCTTAACCAAAAATGTTGGTGGATCTTTGAGCTTATGTGTGTAGATTATTAGAGTTTGAACTAAATGAAGGTCAAGAACCAGTATTCTCTTCCATGCATTGGAAATCTTGTCGATGATTTGAGAGGTTCCATTATCTTATCCAAATTTTATTTAAGGTTTGGGTATCATCAGTTATGGGTGACACTATCATACATATCACATACTACTTTTATTAGATTGTATGGCTTGTATGAATTCAATGTGATGCCATTTGGGGTGACTAATGAACATGAGGTATTCATGGCCTTAATGAATAGTATATTTAATCATTTCTAGTATTAGACATTGGTGGTTTTTGTTGATGATATAGTAGTGTAATCAAAGTCAATATTTTTTCATTCCCAACATCTTGACATCATGCTGAGTACATTGAGAGAGCATCATCTTTACACCATGCTAACTAAATAGAGTTTCTTGATAAATGAAGTGCAGATTTTGGTCCATGTTATAGTAGAGTTAGGAGTGTCAGTGGAATGAGAAAAATTTTCAACCATTATATCTTGGGAACAACCTATTAATTTCTTCACAATTTAGAGCTTTCTAGGGTTGGAAATTAAAACACGGTGTTTTATCTAAGATTCTCTCATTTGGTAGCACCAGTTTATGGGATAACAATGAAAGGGGTGATGTTTGTATAATATGATACTTATAATAGATCTGTTAAAGAGCTAAAAGGCATGATGAACTAAGCACCTATCCTTACTTTACCAATGTTGCGTAAAGAATATAACATGTACTGTGATGCATCTAGATTTGAACTCTGAGCAGTTATAATACATAAGGATTGTGTTGTTGATTATGGTTCTAGGAAGATAAGACCACATGAGAGTAATTACACTACTCATTATCTAGATTTATCATCAGTGGTAAATTACTTGATATACAAGAGCCACTATCTCATTAGTGATATTTTTTGGGTATTCATAGATCACAAAAGCCTCAGGTACATATTTTCTCAGTGAGACCATAACCCTCGACATAAGAGGTGGGTCGAGTATCTGTATTATTTTAACTATGAATTAGATTATACACCATGAAATGGAAGCATAATTTTTGATTATTTGAGTTGGAAGACATAGATATAGGAAGTATAGGAGTCCTATGATGAGTGGCAGATAATGGACCTTTTGGCAGACATAAATCAAGATGCTTTGGAATCTCTGGGGTGAGTAGCTCAGACTTCGACATCTGTTACACCCATGATTTTGTACCAAATTAAGAGTGAGTAGTTATCTGGTTGAAAGAGCTCAGTTTTGAGATAAATTTTATATGGTGATGAGACTCCATAAAGATGATCTCTTGGTAGGGTCAATTCACTTCTTTTCTGTGGCCAACTATGGGTTATTATGATCGTGTTCAATAAGATAATGAGGGAGTTTGATGATTATAGATGGGCGGTACATCCTAGTGTAACAAAGATATATCATAATCACCATAGACAGTGTCATAGGCCAGCTATAATTTTGTAGCCTCTACCCATCCTAGAGTCGAAATGGGATGATTTCACATTGGAATTTCTGATATTAACACCAATGATAACCCATAAGAATTATATTTTATGGGTTTTTTGGATCTACTAAATAAGGTATCCCACTTATTACCTTTTAGGGATACCTTTACAGTTGATGATCAAGGAAGTATTTACATGTGTTAGGTATTTTGGTTGCATGGGTTTCTATCTAGTATCATTTAAAATTGAGACCCTCATTTAACATAATATTTCTAGTAGGGTATTCATAATTCCTTGGGACCCGGAGTTCTATTAAGCACAACATATCATCCATAGACTGATTTTCAATTTTCATAGACTATTCTGGTTCAGAAGGATATGCTACAAGTATATATTTTGTATTTTTGGGGTTTGTGGGAGAAACATATAGAACCTGTGGTGTTTTCATATAATAATTGCTTTTAGAAATCAATCCTAATGGAACCTTTTCAGGATTTGTATTGAATTTTTTCTATTAAAATATTTGTTCATTAGTGGTAGGTGAGTTAGAACAAGTTGTTCATAGTATCGTACAGGAGATATCTGAATAAGTTTAGTTAATCAGACAGTGGTTGGTGACCTCGCATAGTAGGAAGAAATCATATGTTTACCATCAGAGATGACCCCTATAATTTGAGGATTTTATTTATGTTTTACTTCTGGTTTCACCTAGATTGGTTAAATGTTATATTAGGAAAAAGGGAAAGTTATCACCTAGGTTTGTTAGAATATTTGAAATAGTGGGATGGGTCAGTCCAGTGGAATACCTTTTATCCCTTCCAGAGTGTTATAGTTCCATGCACAATGTTTTACACATGTTTATGCTACCGAGAAATCATCTATACCATTACCCATGTGATAAATATAGCATATATTGAGTTTTGTGTTGATTCATCTTTTGAGGAGAATTCGATATGGGTTATGGATCAAAGTGATAAATATCTTCAGGGTAGAACTATATTGATTGTTAAAGTATAATGGAAACATGGGAGAGTTTGGGAGGATACCTAGGATAGTGATCCTGATATGAAAATATATTTTCTAGAATTGTTCACTAAGATATCACATTTATGCATGGGGAAACTCAGGGATGAGTTATTATATGGTAGTGAGGTTGAAAGATATTGTCTTTTCCTAGGTTTGTATCTATCTATGATTTTAATTTGGTCCTTGGTGGTCTAGTGTTGTTTGGAAATGGGGAGTATATTTAGTAAAAATGACCTAATTTTTGGTGATGTATTCTCTTTTGAGTTAATGGAGACTGGTTATAAATGAGACTGCATGTTAATAGGGTTTCCTAGAAAGTTGAGAATCATTAAATGGGGTTTCAGTTTTTTAAAAGGATATGGGATGAAAAATCAACTATAAAACATTCAAATTCCATATAAAGGTATTAAACATCATATAATTGTTTGAGGGTTTTAATAAAATAAATCTAAGGTGAATTGTTTTCAGCATATTCCAATAAAAACATTTACGTGATGTGTAATCATGCTACAGGACATGTAAATGTCCCACCTACTATTTTAAACATGTTATGCAGTAGAATTTTAATATCTTTAGGCTTTAACTCCTCCTCTCTCAACCCTATAGAAATATATAGGTGATTTTTGAGTTCCAAATTATCTTTTGGATGTTCTTTTTGAGTCTTTAATCCTTGTTAAGTTCCTTTGGTTTGGTTTCTTCCTTCTTCCCTTTGGATTTGAAACTATTGAAGTGAAATACTTTGTTCGATTGCATTGATGGTTTTGATCTTGAGCAGTTTTGATCTAATAACCTCTTTTTAATCATCCACACAATCTTCCTCGTGGTCCTTGTCCATTGGATCATTGTTGGGTTGTCAGTTAAAGGTAGGGGGTCTAAATCATAAGCCTATGGTTTGATAATTGCTAATTTTATGGAATATTGTGACCATTATATCATTTTCTCCTCTTAAATTAATTTTGTATAAATGAATTTCCTTTTGTTTTAAAGTATTTTTTGCACGACATGTGACCTAGTGTGATTTCTTGTTATATAATCCCTTAATTGTAGTTTATTTATTATTGATATAATTGTAAATCAATTGTGATTTAAATAGAATGTGAAAATGAGGAATAATAGTAATTCACATAATTTACCAGTGAGATGTATGATGTGGTATTGTAATATCCATTTTTAATGATAGGAATTTTAGTTTATGTTGGTATTATTATAAAATGGGCTAGTCTCATGTTATTTCAAACGTATATACTATAATTTTGATATTGATTGATCTCGGCTCCGGCCATGTTGTAATTATTATACAAAGTGGGCTATTCCATGTCCCAGGTTGAAATTCTTGTAGGGTTTTGACCCTGAAATATTATTATTTTTATAGGGATTCAACCCAAATTTTTTGTTTCTATGATTCCATAGTTATATGGTGTTGTTTGGCATGGTCTTAAGACATTATCAGAGCTATTCTAGCATGGATCTAAATCTAGTTGATTACCATGATTATATGGTTGTGGTTGGCATGGTTGTGAGACATTCTTAGATATACTCTAGCACATAGAAGAAATAGTTTATGGTTGAATTTTATTATTTATTGAATTAATTAATACACTTGATTATTTCTTTATTACATATACTTCTTATTAGACTATTTTTTAAGAGACGGTGGTGTTAACCTACTGAGTTATACTCACACCCTATTCGGAATGTCATTTGGAACTTGGGAGATTATTTAGATGTAGGTTTGGAAAAAGGAAGAGGATTTTGTTGTTGATTTCATGTTTATTTTTGGTTTGTAGTTTGGAGATAGGACTGGCATGTGATTAGGTTCACCGAACTTTGAGTCTTTTATTTCTGTCTACTATTTTTTTCTAGCATGATATTTATTTACATTCCAGCATGTCATTACATTATTTCTTTATTATTATTATTGTAATATTTAGTTGTATTTTAATATTTTCATCTGCTATATATTTACATTGATTATTATTCCCATTTTATTATTAATTTTTATACTACTATGAAACTTCATTCTAGGGATTATAGTCTCCCCACTATACTTTTCACACCCCACTTCTTTTGGGAAGCCTCTATTGTATGGGGAGTCATGCTTGAGGGCTCATAACCAAACCTCTATTTCCATCCTCTATATATTTATAATGTCTTTCTAAAATTTATCTAAAATATATATATAGTTTTCATTGATTTTATCTATCCATTTTATGAGGTCGTGATCTCATGTTCACATCTAATTTTTAAAAAGGACATAAAAAGTAATTAGGTACTGAATTAAATTTCAATGAAAATTTTCATCCCCAAAATTTTGGTCATCCTGAGTGGATGATTCGGACTATGGATGAATTTATTTTTTATTTTGTAATGGATTACTATGAAATTTTGGACTAACCTATTTCATTGGTTTAATTTTTCTATAATAAGAATATTTATTTTAATATGAAGATGGAATAAGTTGAGGCATTATATGGAAACAGGTATTGGAAACCATCCTTTTTGGATGAGGTCAGATAAAGGATATTGATGGGACCAAAGTTTACAGTGGAAATAGATTAGGAGGGGTATTTTATTTTTCAACAAATGTGGAAGGCATAGAGAAGTTATAAAAAGTATCCAGATAATTGGAGGAAAGATCATTATTTTAAGTTAGGTGGTCATATATTTCTCATTTTTTTTTCATTGAAAGGTTTTATATGTTTTGGTAAGAAAAGGAATCTAATTACATGGTTCGTTGGAACATATGAAATACTAAATAATGTTGGATCCGTTTCTTACTTAGTGTCTTTACCTTCGAGTTTATCTCAGGTACACAATGTATTTAATGTTTTGATATTAGGAATATATGAGTTGGATTCATCTCATATTTTCATCCTTGGAATATTTCATTTTAAAGAGAATATTTCATCTAAGTAATAGCAAGATCAGATTATTGACCATATATTGAATTTGTCTCAGAATATGGTGATTCACCAAGTTAATCTTTTATTGGAAAACTATTTCATTGAAAAGGCAACATGGGAATTTGAAATTGCTATGTGGGAAATATATATCCACTAGTTTAATAAGTGAATAATATTGAATGTATTTGATTTAAAAATATGGGGAATAATGTAAAACACTATGTAAATATAGAATAAATCACTTACATATTTATTTATACTTTTATATTCCTTTTAGAAATATTAACTAATTTTTAAATCAAAAAGAAATTAATTTTAATGAAACTCTTTTCCTGGGATTTTTTATTTAAAAGATTAATTTATAAATTTTATAATTTTAACTTTAAAATTATTATCATTTTTTATATAATCATATCAAAATTCAATTAGGGTCACATTTTGAGATTTTTCTAAAACATTGGATTTTCCAATGAATAATGAAAAACACCAATTTTGTAAAGAAGTATTTTCATTTCAGTTAATTGAATAATTTAAAATCCAATTTTGTTTTAAATATTATTTCATGTAAAATAATTATTATTTTTATTTATTTAATCCACCTAAAATATTTTTAATCAATATTGAATCATATATTAGTATATGTATTTTTGGGTTCATAAAAGGATTTTCAAATAACCTAAAAACTTGTCTAAAATCAATTTTATAGAGATTATTTGACCTTATAATGTATAAGTGTATAAAATAATTCATTTTTTCTCTTTTTTATTTTGAAAAGTATGGTTACATATTTTCATTTTAAAAAATAACAATTATGCCACTCACCTCACTTATAAAAGGTCACCCCTATCCTCTATTATTCACATATAAATACCATTTTTTTCAAAAAAAAATTCATTCTGTAATTATATTAAACATTCCATTACCTCATCCTATATGCCTTTTTTTGGTCAAAATAACATTCTTGTAAAAAAATTGGTATAATCATAAAGAGGTTGTCTAAGTAGAAGTAAAATCCCAAACTATGCATTTTTGTTTTAGTTATCCTTCAACCTAATTTAAATATTATTAATTTATTATGGTACAAAGAAGCAATTATTTGAAATATACTATTATTTTAATATGTTATGTTAATGAACTATATCCATCTCCACTTTCCTCAAATGGGAAATGATAATATCGCTCGTGTGAATATTGGACTACCACATCGCAAACTGATGTGACATGTTTACCATCAATACCTTTCTTGGAAGGGTATGATGATAGATATAAAGAATATATGAGATACTCATAACATAAATATACATACATAGTTATCATATTATATATTCCATTTTAATTTATATTCTATAAGGGATATAACAACATCGCTTGTCTGTACGACGGACTACAGACTCACGAAGCAATGTGATTCATGTTTCACTAATGCCTTAAATTGAATGGTTTAAGGATAAATATAACTATTATATGTGATATAAATAAAATAATTATGATATTAATGTAATATTTATCATTTGTAAAATATAATTTATCATCTAAATTATTACCATTTCACTCAGTGAAAAAAGATAATGACGTTCATGTACATGTGGACTATCACCTTCACAAAGTGATGTGGATTTATTTTCATCACCACACAACATGGATGATATAAATAATTATATTTAAATAAATTATATAGTATAAATGATATTATGATAATTATGTAGATATAAAACATTACTTACCTCACTTCCATAATGATCATTGAAAAATGGAAATATTACACATGTTTACGTATGACCTACCATCTCCATGATAGTAGCATACTTAATTTCTAAAAACCATATTTCATGATTGGTATTAAAAGTATAATTTATGTAAAAATTTTATTATTATTTTTTATATGTTTAAATAATGACCTATTTTACTATAGTCAAACTACCAAAGTCATTTTTGACACATATGCCGAATAACATCAAAACATCTGATGTAAACTTAATTGATTAAGTAATATTATATAACATAGTAATAAGTGAAATAAATAAACATATGTGATGAGTAAGACTCAAAATAAAAAATTAACGTAATTTTATTTTTCTGGAAGATAATGAACGTACGTGATGAGTAAGACTCAAAGTAAGGTACTTTGTCTCAATTACCTTTCATTGAGGCATATTTTGATTTAATGCACCTATATTCTTATACAATATGTATATAAATCCCCTTTGACATATTATATCATGAATTATTATATTCACAAGGTATTTTATATTTTTTTTCTTATTATTTCATAAGCAATATGATTCAAATATTTACAAACTTATAAGGGACTTTTCTTTAAAAAAACTCTCTTTTAATGTTTTCCTTCGAACACTCTTTCTCTTTCTTGTCCTTGTTTTTCAAAATATTATAGAAATTTTTTTATATTAACATAAAACTTTTAAAAAGTAAATTTTATTTATATTTTTAATTTATTTAAATGTTTTTCAAAATGAATCTTTTTATGTGTTTTATACAGAAAATTTTAATAAATGCGAAAGGAATGTCCAAATTTTAATGTATACGGAAACAGTGACATTCCATCCATCAAGAATATTATTATATTTATTTCTTACATTAAAATATTTTATGTTTTATTAAATGAAACCCCCATTTATATTTTTTGGGTATTTTGGTATAGAAATGTTTTATTAAAAAAAATGTATTTTAATATCTAAAAAGGTTTTTCATATTGGTTCAAAAATGTCAATCAAAGGGTTTTGTGATGAAAAGTTGAATCCATAAAATTTTTATTCATGATATAGCAATTGGATATTTTTTATGATGGGTGTACCAAAATGGAATTAGGTTGTCCCATTATATCTTAAATGATGGTTGTGCCTAGATAGTGGCCCAATGTTTTTGGTAATTATTATGTTCTTTGAAGAATTATATTGAAAGTTTGTAGTATAGTGATTTAAATTTGTAAGGGTTATATAAGGTTTATTTATGGATATTATGAGATGAAGTTCCAATTAATATACATGAATTTTATATTCATGATAATTAGTTTTCATGTAAATAATTTATTTTCAAAATGTATGATAAATTATCTTTCTCAAAGAATGATAATTCCCTTTCTGGGTAAAAAGTTACACATTTTTAAAAGGTTTTTCATGGGTTTTTTTTTCACTAGACTAATTATTTAATTATTTTTATGGCCATTAATTGTATTTTTTCTCATCATGTGATTTTGAAATGTCTTTCATAGGATTTCAGAGTGGGTAATGGAAATGAAGAGGCGAAGGTGAAATTAAAGAAGATTTTTCATGAAAAGAAAACATGATTTGTTTTAAAAAATTATATAGTTGTAGAAAATGGATACTGATTTTAAGTGACCTATTTTTTTTATATTTTAATTTTATGTATTATTTATGAATTAATTAGCTAAAAATCTAAACCATAAAGGAACCTCAAATTGAATAGAATGAATTCTTAACTTTAAGCTCAATATGATATAATGTTTATGGTTTATTCCTTATATATGAAGTATCATTATGATTTTAATTTGATCTAAAAGTAACATAATTATTATTTAATTAGAAATAATATAATTAAATTCGATTTAATAAACATAATACATGATTTTGTTATAATTACATTTTTTGGATTATAGATGCATTTTTCAAAAAACTGATTTTCGTTGTGTTTTAGGCATTTAAATTAAAGTTAATTACAAGAACTTCATGGAATTGAATCTTAAAAAAAGAATCCATATTTATAATCATGATGTTCAATTTTTTTTAAATAGGACCCTCTTATTTTATGTCAATATGAATAGTAATTGTGGTAAAATTTATCACCTCAGTAAAGTGTAAATTAAGTGAATCTTGGTTGAAAATAAGTGATAAGGCCATAATTATTCATTCAAATTCCTAATGATTGAAATGAATTCAGACCTTATATCATTAGTCTCTAACATTTGTTTTTTAATTTAAATGTTTCAATGAAAATGAAATATATATTATTTAAACCAGAGGATGTGATAAAATGTCTTTCTCCAAGTTTTAAATACCATTTACTTGTTCACATTGGGAAATAAATTAGTTATGTAGGAATATTAAAAGTAAATTTCTCCCTAATGAAATTATTTTGATTATGTTAATTTAATTATAATTCTTAATAATTATAAATTTATCTTAAATACATACACATCCCCAAAATATTTTATATTCAATTAAGGGAAAAATAAAAAAATGGAATTAAAAATATTACAATTAATATAATTTGATAAAAATAATAGCATCCCAAAATTTTTTAAAAATAATTACTTTTTAAGGATATATTAAAATATTTGGTTTGAATTTATTATATTCTAATTATTTTTTTAAAGTCAAAGAAATAAATTGAGTCAAAATTTAAAAAACTGATATTTGATGAAAATTTTTACTTAGTTATTTAAAATTCATAAAATTGATAAAATAGTACATGGGGAAAAATATATATTTGATAATATCATATAATATGTAATTATAGACTGTTTTGAGGTGATTGGTGTAACACCCCAGGTAAATAAAGAATATGACATTTTCTTATTTATCCATAT
Source organism: Viscum album (assembly GCA_963277665.1). NCBI lineage: Eukaryota > Viridiplantae > Streptophyta > Magnoliopsida > Santalales > Viscaceae > Viscum > Viscum album. The sequence goes on along the minus strand of OY728131.1, from coordinate 714,534,748 downwards.
TTGTGAATAAAATATTGATATGACTTTAAAGGGGACGCTATGCTCGATGGCGTACCCAACACGCAACAAAGAGTTTCATTGAAGTCTTACGTTGCACTCTAATAATAAAATAATATTATTTTAAATGGTAGTTAACATGTAGCCGTTGTAATGGCGGGAATGGATAGAAATAACTAAAATATTATTATATATGTTTTTAAATGTTTTTACATTTATACAATAAAAGATAAAGGCTTAAAATACGGAAAGAATTCAATTTTAGGCGTATATGCCCTAGTTTTCACTAAAGGTTCGCTTATCGCCTTTTGATGGCGAACCGTCATTAAATATAGTTTTGATCACTCTTATACATTCTTTTGGACCAAATAAAACTCTTATTAAGAATCGGGACATCAAATTTTACTTTGTGTAATTTTTTGGTATTTTTCCGATAAAGTTCATTTTTTAATGAATAGTGTAAAATGTTGTGTTTTAATTCAAAACCTCTTTTTAATCTAATTTGTTTATAAGATTAGAAAATATTTTGAATTTGTTTTAAAGTGAAATTAGAAAATATTTTTAACATTAAATCCAATAGTGGTCGTTGGAATTAATTTCACTTTGAAATCAGACTTAAACTAGTGTCAATCTTTTGATACTTTTGTTTTATAAAAACATGCTATTTGCGCTGACAGCGGGAATTAATTATTAAATTAATTAATGTGACTAATATGTTTTGAATTTTTTAAAACGGACTTCAGTTTTGAATTCGGAATATCAAATATATCTTAGGCTGAAGATTTGGTATTTTTCTGAAAAACTCCAATTTTTGATGAATAGTGAAACCACTAAGTGGTAATCAAGCAAACTGATTTTTCAGTTAAATGAAATTTTACCACTAATGTGTATTGAATTTAGAAAATCCGACATACATGGGTGTCATTAGTATGTAAAATGTGGTTCAATGGGATGAAAATAATTTTTTGGTGAATAGTAACTTTTTTTCATTAATCGCGATTAGAGGTAATTAGTGTAGTTTAAGGTAAATATAATGTTTTAATAATATGAAATGAACTTGACACGTGTCCTAACCTCATTGGATGTGTAATGGCCGACCAAGACAAGCCATGGGTCAACTTGGGGACCCCATGGAGCCACTTTGGTTGGGAAATGACATAAATAACTTTTTATTTAATGTAAAAGTAAAAATGACACAAACATGATATGTTTTACTAAAACAATTTTTAAGTGTTGTTATACAAGTAATATTTTTGATTATAAATAGTAATTGGAAAGCTAAAAAGCTTTCCTACATCATAGTATTTTTTTTATAATTTTTAGACATTAAATAAATTAAATTATTTATGACATAATAATGATGCAGCGATGACATCATTATTTGACGATTTAAATAAAATGGAAAGATAAAGTAAAATATATGAACTACACATGTACAAAACTTATTGGATGGGTGGATTTCGAACCCTTATCACCTTATCCACGAATTATACCAATGTGGGACATTTTAAACCCGAAACACATTTTCAAATAAAGTAATATTTCTTACTTTCCAAAAGTGCCCCTCCTCTCCTCTTATAAATGGCCCCCACCTCTACCTCATTTCACACACTCCTCAAGCCTTTGGATCGGCCAACCTCTGCCCATTTACTCTCTCCACATCCCTCTCCTCATCCTAGAGGATTCCCTTGGGGAAGAATACTTTCAAAGGAAGCCTTTAGGCTCAAATCAAAAGGAGTTACACTTTTAAAGGTAATTCATTCTCTCATGTTCATTTGTTTTATTTTGCTTCTCCAACCCCCTAAATTCTTTTTATTTACTTCTTTTGTAACAAAACCAGTATCTTCAATATACTAGGATGTTGTTATAAGATTTATTCTAGCTACACTCTCACACAACTACATCAAATGGTTAAAGAACATACGGTTTCCGTGGATGGCGAAATTCTGCCTCCCGAAACGATGATTGTTCAATACTCATTTAACACATTCAAAGGTGGCCATTATGATGTCACTATTTTTATATATGATATATAATATGTTTATGTTTTACTTATGCTTCTGTATTTTTCATTTGTGTCTTACCTTTATGGCATCCATTATGGGTATACACGATATCTTCATTTTAGGAAGTGCGGACTACCGCCCCCTCAAAGTGATGTGATTCGTTAATGTCATACGTGGGATGTATAAAGGATGGATTTAATGATATTATATATGATATTATACTGGAATTATAATATACCTTTATATCATTATTATTACATTCTATAAAATACGAAATAGAAATGAAAGTAGCGTTCATGCGTACGTACGGCTTACCGTCTCCATGAACAGTGCATTTCATTTCTTACCTCTAAATGATTATGTAATGTTATAAAAGCATGAATGTACTGGATATATATGACATATATGATATCTACATCATGAATAAAATTCTGGATATAAAAAACATTTGGCCACACGAACAACAGTTAATTGTAAGAAGTCCACTTTCGACTTAAGAACCAAGTATCGGCAAAATAAATATTATTAACTTAAATGATTACATAAATGTTTATGACATGGTAATAAGTGATATAAAAGGAATAATTAACTTGAAAACAGGTTCTTAAGGAAGTAGAAAATAACTCAAGTTTATTATTCAGGAGATTAAAGAACGATCGAGTCAAGTCGGACCCGAGGTAAGGGATCCAACTCCTCTCTTTTTAAGTACACACTTTTATGTCATTCCTTTTAAAGCTCATATTTCATGTTATTGGGATGATATTTTATATTACACATACTGTAATTTTTATGTTCATATGATGAGAGACCCTATTCTCTCTCATAAATCCATTTTGGGAGTTTTGAGTGGCGCCGTTAGGCTGCCGAACTTTCGTAAGAGATCTAACCTCTCTCTTTCTTTTTAAGTACTCTCATTTATGTCACTTCTTTGAAGATCTTCTTTGTAATGTTGGGGGATGTTCTTTTATATTCCTCTTGCTGTAAATTTTATTTTAATGTGATGAGATACCCTATTTGATCTCATCAATCCATATTCGGAAGTTTTATGTGGCGTCGTTAGGCTGCCGAGTTTTCGTAAGGGATTTTTCATCTCACTTTTATTCCCGTGATATTTATGCTACATTTGCCACAAATTCCATTGAGTGGTGTACGTACTGCCCATTATTCTACTCTTTGTGTAACATAATTTCTTTTATGAGTATGTACATCAATGATCTATTGTCCTTCTTTCATGGGGTGTGTGTTTTGAAAGATACCCAAGTCGGTAAGGGAACCTTTCACCCTCCTTTTTTTTAAAAGACTTCTTTTGTTGGGTCTTTTAATTTACATATTGTTATGTTGGGATATGTTCTCATATATCCTTATTGATGTAAATTTTATGTCCAAGTGATGAGATACACTTTTTATCTCTCATCATCTCATTTTGATGTGATGCCGTTAGGCTGTCAAGGGAACTTTTTAACCCAATTTCGATTTCTTTGGGTTCAACATGTAGTCATTGAATATTTCATCCATTGAATATGTGTGAATGTCCTTTTATTGTTTTACACTTAATATCCACTTATATTGGGTGTATTTATATTTTTCACACATATTTTTGAGATTTATTTGTCCTTAATTTAAGGATACCTTCTTTATAAGGGATTTCATCACATTTGACATTTCTATTGAGGGTTCATTGTTGTTATGCACCAATTCACTCTTATATGGTGTATATACTGTCCTTTGGAGTATTATATCATGAATCCATTTATTCTCATTATATAATAAAGTTCTGACTAAATGTTATTCCTCAATTATTGTATTCAAGTGTCTCTAATTTTGGTAAAACCCCTTTAACCAAAATATGGTTTTAAATGTTTTAATTATTTGTTCTTATTAATATCCATGTTTTCAAAATGGTTTTAAGGATTTATTTATATGGATATTAATGGTTTAAAATTTTAAGCTTCAAGGTGGTATGGGACACTTTGATTCAAAAATCTCTTTATTAAATGTTTTAAATGGTTTTGGAAATGGTTTCTTTTTGAATGGATTCATTATTTCAATATACTAAAATGTTATATTGTGATTGAAATTTGGAAATGCTATGTTTCCTTTATGCATGTTTTATGTGATACATTTATGTTATGGTTCTTGGGAATTGTTATGAAAATGGGTGGTTCCGTGATAAACTAAGGGCGGGTGAGCCCGATATAGCTCTCCAATGCATTGGGTAACGCGAAGGAGTGAAACGTTAAGGTTTCTCCGAAGAGATTTAGGGAATATACTGTGATGGGTATTCCAAACGTAACCAAGAGGGTTACTCCCTACGTAAGAATGTTATGAATGCCTCAAGTTACCTTTATGTCTTATGTTTTATATGATTTATTCACGGTTTGATGAGTTATGTTAAAGTGCCTATGTTTTATGGGTAAAGTATGACTTCATTCTTACATATATATGAACTCATGTTTCCTTTCCATATTTTCATAACCCTTACTGAGCTTTTTATGCTCATCCCAAGTTTTTGAAATGTTTTTCACAGGTCAAGGGAAAGGTACATGATGTGATGATTGTGTCAAGGATGTGTCAAGGAAGAATCCATGTTTTATTTTAAATATGTTTCCGTTTATGGGAAGAATGAATACTGTCTTTTATGTAACCATTTAGTTTAAATGTGGAATGTAATGCAAGTTTCATGATCTAATTCTCTAAAACTCTAAACCTGAAAAGATCCTCAACGTGTAATCTTGTGATAACTCAAGATTATGTAAGGTTTAAGGCTAGGGCCTTATAGTTGGTATCAAATGGAGGTTTAGATAACTTTAGAGGTTAGGGTATTCTCTAAGCATAAGTGACATTACCATAATGGTTAGGATTTCAGAAAGAGTCCTAGTTTTAGATAAAGTGAATGAGTAAGTATATCTTAGTGTTTATCTTCCTCATTATTACATGATGGTTATGTTGATATACTCACACTGACCTTTTTGGTTTTAGTAAATGGCTGGATCTAGCAGGCACCAACGTGACAATGGGTTTGAAGGAAACTGTGGTGGTTCTCTGATTAAGAGACTGGATGAGATGGGGGATTCAATGAGGAATCTCATGGTTGTTCTAAACCAACTATCAAGGAGTCATGATCAACCACTTCAACCTTGTTGAGTTCTCTAATGCATCATGTACAAGATGGACAACTCGATGTGGAAATTCAGGTAATAATTATTAAGGTAACCATTAGGGTTTATATGATCCTTACTTTTGAGGTAATTATGGGTTATTATATGTTATGATGGAAAATTAAAGGCATGAGATAAACTTGAGGTTAAAATATGTTATGATCATCTTTGAAGATTTTATCTCATTTTGGGGAATGTTTTGGGAATTATATAGTTTTATAAAAAGGACAACATGTAGACCGTGTGACAACTCTTCGCATCAGACAAAGCTGTGGGAATCGAACCCACAACCAAAGTGCAACTGGTATTTATCGCCTACCACTGGACTACGTGAAGTCCCTGGTTATTTTGACTGATTCTTTATAGTTATATGATTTTATGAATTAAGAGTAAGTTGATTTTGGGTTATTTATGAAAATGATTAACCTATCATGGAGGATATGTGATTAGGTTAATTACTTTTCAATACGAGACTTTAGGATCAACTAATGTTGTTTGGAGATAAATGTTACGATTTAACTTGGAAGACTATGTGACTAAATCCTTCAAATATTTGGTTTTCAATTTTATATTGGTTTACATTGAAGAATTTTATGGACAAATTGTTTATCGGATGGTCCTCGTTGAACTTTGGGTTTTGTTGGACAAATTTTGAAGATTAAGAATAGATTTTCTTTTTATAAGGGGTTATCCTTTTCTGGATTATCTGATCTTGTACTAGCCTTTTTGGTTTTGGTTAAAGTCTAAAGACATGGGATGTATATAGTTCTCTTTTGTGGATTAGGTGATTCTCTAGAAGTTGATTATAGTACTCTTAATGTTAACAAGTCTTCCTAAATACTCGTCTTCTGAAGAAAATATGAGTTTGATTAAGGAATCTAGTAAAAGTTGAAAGTCAACATGATAAGTGATTATGTTTCCTTATGAATAAATTCCTCAATAAAAAGTATCTTAAAACAAAAATGTTGTCTATTAACTTTTCCTACTGGGGAACCCAAAACCGTTTAACCCATCACAAGTTTGTGATTTTCTTATTGTTAACTTTCTCCTAAACATGTTTTCTATCACTCTCCATCAGAACATGACCCTTTGTTTTTTCCTCCATGTCCATATTTTCATACTTGGAGTCCTAGTATTGGTTAACTCGGGTGACCTCTGTACTTATCTTTCTTTATTTTAAAGTGATTGTTTTACCGACTCTTGTTCCGATGTGGGACTTTCAAGGATGTTTCCAAGCGCAATTTTAAAATTGCGAGGACGCAATTCCCAAAAGGGGGGAAGGATGTAACACCCCAGGTAAATAAAGAATATAACATTTTCTGATTTATCCATATTTGTGAATAAAATATTGATATGACTTTAAAGGGGGCGCTATGCTCGATGGCGTATCCAACACGCAAAAAAGAGTTTCAATGAAGTCTTACGTTGCACTCTAATAATAAAATAATATTATTTTAAATGGTAGTTAACATGTAGCCATTGTAATGGCGGGAATGGATAGAAATAACTAAAATATGATTATATATGTTCTTAAATGTTTTTACATTTATACAATAAAAGATAAAGTCTTAAAATACGGAAAGAATTCAATTTTAGGCGTATATGCCCTAGTTTTCACTAAAGGTTCACTTATCGCCTTTTGATGGAGAACTGTCATTAAATATAGTTTTGATCACTCTTATACATTATTTTGGACCAAATAAAACTCTTATTAAGAATCGGGATATCAAATTTTACTTTGTGTAATTTTTTGGTATTTTTCCGATAAAGTTCATTTTTTAATGAATAGTGTAAAATGTTGTGTTTTAATTCAAAACCTTTTTTTAATATAATTTGTTTATATTATTAGATAATATTTTGAATTGGTTTTAAAGTGAAATTAGAAAATATTTTTACCATTAAATCCAATAGTGGTCGTTGGAATTAATTTCACTTTGAAATCAGACTTAAACTAGTGTCAATATTTTGATACTTTTGTTTTATAAAAACATGCTATTTGCACTAACAGCGGGAATTAATTATTAAATTAATTAATGTGACTAATATGTTTTCAATTTTTTAAAACGGACTTCAGTTTTGAATTCGGAATATCAAATATATCTTAGGCTGAAGTTTTGGTATTTTTTCTGAAAAACTCCAATTTTTGATGAATAGTGAAACCACTAAGTGGTAATCAAGCAAACTGATTTTTCAGTTAAATGAAAGTTTACCACTAATGTGTATTGAATTTTGAAAGTACGACATACATGGGTGTCATTAGTATGTAAAATGTGGTTCAATGGGATGAAAATAATTTTTTGGTGAATAGTAACTTTTTTCATTAATCGCGATTAGAGGTAATTAGTGTAGTTTAAGGTAAATATAATGTTTTAATAATATGAAATGAACATTACACGTGTCCTAACCTCATTATATGTGTAATGGCCGACCAAGACAAGGAATGGGTCAACTTGGGGAACCCATGGAGCCACTTTGGTTGGGAAATGACATAAATAACTTTTTATTTAATGTAAAAGTAAAAATGACACAAACATGATATGTTTTACTAAAATAATTTTTAAGTGTTGTTATACAAGTCATCATTTTTATTATAAATAGTAATTAGAAAGCTAAAAATATTTCCTACATCATAGTATTTTTTTATAATTTTTAGACATTAAATAAATTAAATTATTTATGACATAATAATGATGCAGCGATGACATCATTATTTGACGATTTAAATAAAATGGAAAGATAAAGTAAAATCTATGAACTAAACATGTCCAAAACTTATTGTATGGGTGGATTTAGAACCCTTATCACCTTATCCACGAATTATACCAATGTGGGACCTTTTAAACCCGAAACACATTTTCAAATAAAGTAATATTTCTTACTTTCCAAAAGTGCCCCTCCTCTCCTCTTATAAAAGGCCCCCACCTCTACCTCATTTCACACACTCCTCAAGCCTTTGGCTCGGCCAACCCCTGCCCATTTACTCTCTCCACATCCCTCTCCTAATCCTAGAGGATTCCCTTTGGGCAGAATAATTTCAAAGGAATCCTTTAGGCTCAAATCAAAAAGAGTTACACTTTTAAAGGTAATTCATTCTCTCATGTTTATTTGTTTTATTTTGCTTCTCCAACCCCATAAATTCTTTTTATTTACTTCTTTTGTAACACCAACAGTATCTTCAATATACTAGGATTTTGTTATAAGATTTATTCGAGCTACACTCTCACACAACTATATCAAATGGTTAAAGAACATACGGTTTCCGTGGATGGCGAAATTCTGCCTCCCGAAACGATGATTGTTCAATACTCATTTAACACATTAAAAGGTGGCCATTATGATGTCACTATTTTTATATATGATATATAATATATTTATGTTTTACTTATGCTTCTGTATTTTTCATTTGTGTCTTACCTTTATGGCATCCATTATGGGTATACGTGATATCTTCATTTTAGGAAGTGCGGACTACCGCCCCCTCAAAGTGATGTGATTCGTTAATGCCATACGTGGGATGTATAAATGATGGATTTAATGATATTATATATGATATTATACTGTAATTATAATATACCTTTATATCATTATTATTCCATTCTATAAAATACGAAATAGAAATGAAAGTAGCGTTCATGCGTACGTACGGCTTACCGTCTCCATGAACGGTGCATTTCATTTCTTACCTCTAAATGATTATGTAATGTTATAAATACATGCATGTACTGGATATATATGACATATATGATATCTACATCATGAATACAATTCTGGATATAAAAAACATTTGGCCACACGAACAACAGTTAATTGTAAGAATTCCACTTTCGACTTAAGAACCAAGTATCAGCAAAACAAATATTATTAACTTAAATGATTACATAAATGTTTATGACATGGTAATAAGTGATATAAAAGGAATAATGAACTTGAAAAAAGGTTCTTAAGGAAGTATAAAATAACTCAAGTTTATTATTCAGGAGATTAAATAACGATCGAGTCAAGTCGGACCCGAGGTAAGGGATCCTACTCCTCTCTTTTTAAGTACACACTTTTATGTCATTCCTTTTAAAGCTCATATTTCTTGTTATTGGGATGAAATTTTATATTAAAATTACTGTAATTTTTATGTTAATGTGATGAGAGACCCTGTTCTCTCTCATCAATCCATTTTGGGAGTTTTGAGTGGCGTCGTTAGGCTGTCGAACTTTCGTAAGAGATCTAACCTCTCTCTTTCTTTTTAAGTACTCTCCTTTATGTCACTTCTTTTAAGCTCCTCTTTGTAATGTTGGGGGATGTTCTTTTATATTCCTCTTGCTGTAAATTTTATTGTAATGTGATGAGATACCCTATTTGATCTCATCAATCCATATTCGGAAGTTTTATGTGGTGTCGTTAGGCTGCCGAGTTTTCGTAAGGGATTTTTCATCTCACTTTTATTCCCGTGAGATTTATGCTACATTTGCCACAAATTCCATTGAGTGGTGTATGTACTTCCCATTATTCTACTCTTTGTGTAATATAATTTCATTTATGAGTATTTACATCAATGATCTATTGTCCTTCTTTCATGGGGTGTATGTTTTGAAAGATACCCATGTCGGTAAGGGAACCTTTCACCCTCCTTTTTTTTAAAAGACTTCTTTTGTTGGGTATTTTAATTTACATATTGTTATGTTGGGATATGTTCTCATATATCCTTATTGAAGTAAATTTTATGTCCAAGTGATGGGGTACACTTTTTATCTCTCATCAACTCATTTTGATGTGATGCCGTTAGGCTGTCAAGGGAACGTTTTAACCCGATTTCGATTTCTTTGGGTTCAACATGTAGTCATTGAATATGTCATCCATTGAATATGTGTGAATGTCCTTTTATTGTTTTACACTTAATATCCACTTATATTGGGTGTATTTATATTTTTCACACATATTTTTGAGATTGATTTGTCCTTAATTTAAGGATACCTTTTTTATAAGGGATTTCATCACATTTGACATTTCTACTGAGGGTTCATTGTTGTTATGCACCAATTAACTCTTATATGGTGTATATACTATCCTTTGGAGTATTATATCATGAATCCATTTATTCTCATGATATAATAATGTTCTGAATAAATGTTATTCCTCAATTATTATATTCAAGTGTCTCTAATTTTGGTAAAACCCCTTTAACCAAAATATGGTTTTAAATGTTTTAATTATTTGTTCTTATTAATATCCATGTTTTCAAAATGGTTTTAAGGATTTATTTATATGGATATTAATGGTTTAAAATTTTAAGCTTCAAGGTGGTATGGGGCACTTTGATTCAAAAATCTCTTTATTAAATGTTTTAAATGGTTTTGGAAATGGTTTCTTTTTGAATGGATTCATTATTTCAATATACTAAAATGTTATATTTTGATTGAAATTTGGAAATGTTATGTTTCCTTTATGCATGTTTTATGTGATACATTTATGTTATGGTTCTTGGGCATTGGTATGAAAATGGGTGGTTCCATGATAAACTAAGGGCGGGTGAGCCCGATATAGCTCTCCAATGTATTGGGTAACGCGAAGGAGTGAAACGTTAAGGTTTCTCCGAAGAGATTTAGGGAATATACTGTGATGGGTATTCCAAACGTAACCAAGAGGGTTACTCCCTACGTAAGAATGTTATGAATGCCTAAAGATACCTTTATGTCTTATGTTTTATATGATTTATTCATGGTTTGATGAGGTATGTTAAAGTGCCTATGTTTTATGGGTAAAGTATGATTTCATTCTTACGTATATATGAACTCATGTTTCCTTTCCATATTTTTATAACCCTTATTGAGATTTTTATTCTCATCCCATGTTTTTGAAATGTTTTTCACAGGTCAAGGGAAATGTAAATGATGTGATGATAGTGTCAAGGATGTTTCAAGGAAGAATCCATGTTTTATTTTCAATATGTTTTCGTTGATGGGAAGAATGGATACTGTGTTTTATGTAACCATTTTGTTTAAATGTGGAATGTAATGCATGTTTCAGGATCTAATTCTCTAAAACTCTAAACCTGAAAAGATCCTCAACGTGTAATCTTGTGATAACTCAATATTATGTAAGGTTTAAGGCTGGGGCCTTATAATTGGGTTGAGAATTAATTTATTATAAATTAATATTTTGGGAAATTCCAAAAGTTCCCCTCACCTCGATTATAAAAGGGGGCCTCCTTATTCACTTATATACACCAAATTGAGACTTATATCTCTACCAAAAACTATAAAATTAAAGTCATAACTTCATTATCCATGTTCTAGAGGTGATTTTCTTCTCATAATACCAAACATAGGGCACTTGGGATGATATCAAAGGGATTCATCTCAAATAACAGTAGGTTAAAGAACATTCAAAGGAAGTCAGACATAAGATGAGGAATTTTTTTCTCACTATAATTTCTATGGGACTTATTATTTATAAATTACAAGTTTATTTTTTTGTATATACTTCCCATGAATTCCTTTTTCATTCTTATCATGAATATTATGGTATATAAATTTCAATCTAAAGATCATTTCTTCATGGGGTTGTTATACAAATATTTCTCTAGTGGTAATGGTTCATTTCACAATCTCATAATTATTTTTGATTATTTCTCTTTAAGCCTCTATTGGAGAATATTTATATTCAATATCAATATTTTCTGAGAATATTTTAAAAAAATAATATCCTCCTATAATTGTTTAAATAAATTTTTACCCATGTTTTACATTTAACAAAAGGGTTTGAAAATATATTTTTTTTTAATTTCCAAATGAGGTACATTATTACTCATCCAAAAAAATATGGAAGGAATGTTTTTTTTACTTATATGGAATGAAAATATTTTTATGCCATCATGAATCCTCAATCTTTGGTATTCTATTTTACAAGTTTACAAGTTTATTTTCAAATATAATTTTTTCATTTATATGTGCATATATTTTTAAAAAGATAAGTTATTTTAAAATTGAAAAGTTATTTTCCTCTTGAATAATTTTAACTGATCATTTTAAATCATTAACCATATAAGATAAAATCAATTGATTTTCTTTATTCTTTACTAGGTATATAATCTAAGGGTACCATATATTTTAATTCTTTGAATTATTTATTATTGTAATTTTTATGAATTATAATTCCTTTCAATAAGCTGTGTTATGCTAAAATTTTTATGAAAATCATTTCTTTTCATAGGTACTAAAATGATGAGTGTTTTATATTATGGCATACATTTGTATGATTTTAATTATGTAATAGTTGGTACCAATATCTTCCTCTGACAAATTTAGTAAAGTATTATATATCGTGAGATAATAATGGAAGACTAGTCCATATACTTGATCTGTTATGGGAAACAAATTGATGTGATTGATCTGTTATGGTTAATAAGTCAACGTGCTTGATCTATTATGGGAATCAAGTCAATGTGATTGATCCACTAGGGGAAAAGAGTTTTTACAAATGTTCCAATGGTCTTGGTAGTTAAAATTTTTATATCAAATGATATTTATATTTATTCTTCTAGAAAACACATTTATAAAATGAAATTATGGTTCATGATTATGTTTTGATGATTTCTCACTCTTATTTGTAATATATATGAAAATGCTAAAGTTTTAAGAAATTAATCATGTCTATAATCTTTACTAGATTGGGTATTAACATTAAAATTTATGATCATGATATTTGAACCTTATGATTATAATATTAATTCATATTATTATCAGTTGATATCTCTGTTTCTTACCCTTAATGAGCATCTTATATCACCATTATTTATATTTCTTTTTCCTAGGTTTGTAATAATGATGAAAAATTATTTGTGTTTAGAAATATGTCATATGTGAGTAATTTTATAGGAGATATTTAAGATTTAATGTGGAATATTAAATGATAGATATATTAGGAGATGTTGTTGATATTTATGAGCAAACTGTTTATGAACCTAGGATTTTATGATTTTATCCTAATTATCTAAAACTCTAAACCCAAAAGGTCCTTTAGTATGTATGTAGTCTAATATAACCTTTTTATATTGTATGTTTTGTATATGAATATTTGGTCACATTTATCAAAATCAAAATAAAAAATATAAATTTTATGTTTTAACCCTAGATCCATAATTTTGGGTCTTAGGATATTATAGTTCCAATGATAAAAGTGAAAGGACCATAACTGTTTATCCAAAACATACATGAAAAACTATGTTAACACCAAAAATGATAATGACAATTAAATATTGTTAATGAATGATCTATAAGATGTTATTAGAAAACTAGGTATTGTATTATATGTATGATTATTGTTTTGATATATAATTATCATAAATTTAAATTTATTATTTAGGATGTTGTATAACTTATGAAAAATATGGACTTCATATAAGGGTTTAATATTATAATCCCATGGTTACTAGGATTGTTTATGCTTAAATATTCTAATGGTGAAATAGTATGATATTTTTGTCCAAAATATTACATATTATATTATTCTATTATTATTTACTGAGATTTAATTTCCCTCTAATTTCCCCTCTTTAATTTATAAATAGTTTGAAAGACTTTTTTAATGAAAAAACTTTTTTTCACTTTGATCAGAAATACTATTTTCATTATACCTATTTTTTTTAAAAAAAATAAATAATTATTTTACTATTCTAAAAAGATTATTTAGATTCATTTTTTACTTAATTTAACTTTCTATATAGTAGTTTAAAAGGAACCTTCTTATCATTTTCCAAATATTGTACTTTTGACTGTTTACCAAAAATGTGTAAGGAATTATTGTTTTACCAAACACTGTATGAATGACTTATCCTTCCATAATGAATACTATTTTCATTAAATATTTTCCTATGTGTTTCCTTTTTTATTTTCAATCATTTTTTCCCCTAAAATTTTGAATTTTTTAGATTATATATATTTTATTTCAAATAAAAAAGGGTGTTTTCCTCGTAAAATGATCTATTGATATTTTAAAGGTATTTTTTATCTATAAAAACATTCTATGAAATCTCTTATGATTTACTAGAGATATGATACAATGTTACCATCATTATTCTTTCTCCATATGTTTTATATTTATGATGATTAAATTTTATGAAACCTATTTTCTTTCCATAGGTTATGATTTGATGATATGGTTAATGTTTTGTGATCTTGTGGAACACATATATATGGTTTCCATTATGTGATGAGTAGGATTTGAATTATATGGCCCTATAATATAATGGGTAAATAATTAAATCTCATTCGATAATAAGGATAGTAATGGGGAGTGAAACTAGTTTAATAAGGGACTTTGTGTAATAAGATAGTCTTGGGAGTGAACTTTTACTAGGTGAATGATTTAAGGGGGAGTAAAACCGATCCACTATGATAGACTTTTTATTGATCCTTTTATAATGAAATGATTTTATATTCTTATATTCAAGACCAAAACCTATTTTCTATGTTTATAATATAATTTCGTATCTCAATACTGATTATTGTGGATTATTAGAACTTATGTCTTATTTCATTTGTTTAAAAAAATATTACGCCTTGTTTCATGATTAAAGATATTTTAAAAAAATTCGTATGACTATTATAAGTCAAGATAACACTATAATACCCATGTAATTTTCATATGGTCACTTATTATCATTGATTTATATCTCTTATATACACCCTTATAGAGAAACTGAACTCACCCTTTCTTATGTTTCTATTACTCAAGTTATAAAGAAAGGTTTTAAGTATGATATGTCTAAAAAAGGTTCAAGTTGTGAAAAACATAATACATAAATATTATAAATCTTTTAGGTAACCATTGGTTATGTATTCTAGTTTTCCAAGACACTAAACCAATATGGTCATCAAGAATTTATTATTATTAAATGTACTGAATATTTATCTAAAATGATGTAATATTTATGTATAAAATTATGGTTCTCTATATAAAGTAATGATAATTTTATTGTCCAAAACATATACCAAAAGAGTTTCTAGCCATTTATATATCCTTGATCCAAATAATCATGAACTAGAGTCAATATTGAGTTGATAATCAACCATAATTTTTAAATGATATTACGCCTCTGTCAATCTATTCTATATTCACATCGACTTTCAATATCCAGACTGAGATGTAATTTCTAGGAAGACCATTGTACTTTACCAAAACATTATGATTATATCAAATGATTATACTCAACAATTTTAATTATATCTAGGATTTTTATTGATGTTCTCTCATCATAATACAAAAAATCTCTAATGTAATCCACTGAAAATAAATAAACTAATCCTTAAAAAAACTAAGCACTAATTTGATACCAAAGGAGGTTCCCCAGGCCCACACTCTCAGGTCTAGTGTAAAAAACACATTCTCAAAACCCTGAAATTAATACAAATTGTGAAAATCCTATCATTATTTTACAAAATTACTATAATTTAAACATTTGAACTCATAAATTATCTCATAATTCCATTTACAGAATCTTTAGTGTTTCCATAGACTAGTTTCATGGGTAAAATGTTTTAAAAAACTTGTGAACATTTCTTTGTAACCATACCACACTACATCCAATTATTAAAATATCCTAAAATGTAATATTATTTATTACCTAGGAAAAAAACATAATAAATGGGTGAGATCAAATTATCTAAAAGGAAAAAAATTATAAATGTGTCATCAAGGGGTAAATCATAAGAATATGAGAAAACATGAGTTTGACATAAATATATTATTAAAATAACATATAATAAAAATAGTTCTCCATAAGTTCTAATAGCTGGGAATGTAATCTCAACTTAAATAAAACACCACGGTATAAGACTCTGAGATAAAAAACATGAACCATAGATCATAATCATATACATATAACATAGAAATGTGAAATAATTATATTAAATCATGAAATTGTGAACAAATAAAAATGTGATCATCTAAACAAAACATAATCTGAAAAATGTTATATTTAATCATTTCCATGAACAATCATGTGAACAAATCCATATAGTATCATGTCTATGAAAAATCATGTCAACAAATATATATGTGATCATATAAATATACAATCATGTTCACAAATCTATATATGCTCATTTCCATGTATAATCATATGAATAATGATATATGATGTCTTGTCTATGCACAATCATGTTAAATAAATACACATGATCATGTCAACATAAAATCATGTGAACAAAGAAAAATGAAATCATTTCCACTCACCATTATTCTTATCTCATGAGATATAAAATCATAACCAATTCCTTGGAGTGATATATATGACTCAATCCATCAATAAACCATATATATGTGTTCCACTTAAAAAAACATTAATCACAGCATAAAAATTGTGGAAATAATAATGGGTATCATAATTCTTACAAATTGTATCACCAAAATTGATCTCAAGAGCGTAAATATTTTCTTCCCAAAATTAAATCGCATCAAAAGAGTATCTCATAAGAACATTTAGAGGTTGGTTCATAAAAATAATCCACAAGGAAATAATATTTTATAGACAAATATTAAATGGATGTTAAATAAAAAATAAGTTTACAAAATGATTTTGTATTTATATTAAAAGAATATATATTCAATTTGAAAATTAATATTTGAGAAGGTAAATTAAATATATTTTCAAAACTGTTTTTCCAAAATAATTTTCTATAATATAGATTTGAAAAATAAAAATGGATGTCTATAGATATTATGGGTTGGAAGATAAAGTGTTTCATTTTTAAATGATTGAAAATACTTTCTTATATATTGAAATACCATTGTTAAAAACTAACATCATAAAAAGAGGTTGTAAAATTTAACTTTTAAAATGGTAGTAGAAAATAGTATGGTCACATGAGTAAAACCATATATGTACTTAAAGATAATAAAAGAAAATTTTTTGTGAATATTGGAGGAAAATTTTAATTTAATAAAAATGATATTTTTTTCATAAAAAAGTTGAACTTTTATGAAAATTAAATCCATAAAGAAATTATATTGGGATTAAATTTTTTTCCCAGAGAGAGATGAAAAAATATCACATGAACATAAAAATTGTAAAATTTATGAAATTATAATAATTTTGATGAATGCTTACCAATTTAAATATATGATAGAAAGTTTGAGTTAAATTAACCCCGTAAAACATTGATATCTTTTAAATATAATGAATTTTAAATAAAAAATAATATATTCATCTTAAAACCATCTAAGTTGGTTAAATATGGTAAAATATATGCATTTTATAATACCTCATACTGGATCTCTCTTAACAGTAACTTGAACAATAACCATGTGACTCGAGACATTACTATTCATATGCCAAATGCTTCCAAAAAGTAGTGGTGCCCAAGGTGGTACTATGATTATTCTATATACCCATTTATCATAGTTCACAATCATAGGTAAATAACTAAATAACATCTACATCAATGCATAAAATTATGTGGAAGAAATAAGCATATCTAATAATAAAAAATTAATATGGAAGTAATATATAATCGAATAATCATAATGGAATAAAGTATCAATATCCCACTAGGTCAATCACATATACAAGGTAAATATATATATAAAATTGTATGAAAAAAGAACTGATCCCCATCTCCAGGCATTGACTCTAATCACCTGATCTTACTTAAGTTTCTCTTTCTTGAACAAAATATTTTTAGCGTTATCCCAACATGTGCCTTCAATAACCATGTGATTGTTACTCAGGTAACCAAATTAAATTGTGTCCCGAGTAGATTTTGAGTACAAAACATAGTAGGGACCCTAAACATGGTCATGTACAAACTGATACTTGTTAAGATAGGTTAATGTGATATCCTTAATTAAAAGAAATAAATCTATTATAAAACAATTCATAAATAATATAATAATCTCAATACCTACTTCTTCTAGTATTTGAATTTCTATTATTACATCATGATGACCATTCCAAAAAATTTATCACTAAATCCCTATGGGCATACAAATATAAACTAATCCAATCCTTATAACCATCATTCACCATTAGGTTTAAGGCCTTGATCGACCATACACACTTCAGGAAACCCAAGAGTGTTTGTGAGCATGAAAATCACCTTAAGGGATCCTCTTTTATCACTATATAGATCCAATTCCCACACCTCAACTATTCCTTATATGATCCTTGTGTCTCACCTGATGTACCTCAACCTCAAGACCTCAGGCTAAAACCAATTGTAGTACCTGGTCATTCTCAATGTCAGGATGATGTTTAATTCCTTATAGGGGGAGGCCCTTGAAAATACTATACATAACTCCATTACTAATTTATGTGAAACATATGAGATAAAATGTAATACCATCTAATAATTCAGGATTAATATTATGATAATCCAGTATCACATGGATCCTTAGTCAAACCATATCTGGTGCATCCACCTGATCCTAGGGGTATCCTAGGAATCAATCAACGGGATCCAACTATCCCTTTAAGGATGTCCAAAATCCATTATCATGGGTATATTCCTACCCATAATCTCATATAGTCGTTTGAATCCCTGAGTTTCCATGAAATCATAGTGTTTTAATGTTATCTCTATTCAAATCCCAATTATATCAATCATTCACAATTATCCACCAATGTCAATGGAATCCAAGGAATATTTTGAATTGATGTATGCATGGAATCACACATATCAAATGTTGGATTTTATTTACCACATATAAGCATTTACTATACCATAAACCCTATAGAATAGATGATAATGAAACTATACATCCACCCCCAAAATACCATGACACTGAATCCTAAACATGTTGGGAATCCTACGTTCTCATCCTCACAAACATGTAATTCATAGTTATCCCATGAAATCCCATTAGTTCTATGGTAAATGAATTATTCTCATGCATCTTGTGTAATAAAATTATATTAAGTATAAATATAAATAAAAAATTTACAATAATGGTTGGTTGAATTCCCACACCCATCATTATCATCTCGGACTCATTGGGATTATCTGTTGGTTCAAGTTCAATGGTGACACCCACAACCATCACTACCCAACACACACACACACACACTCAGGGTAAGTCTATAAATGTGAAAATCCTCATGTCCTCTGGGTCAATATGTGAGTAGAGAAATCCCTCTATGAATTCTTAGCCACAACTAGTCTCTCAGACCAATGCCTGAAACTCGAGGAAGTCTCATTTTCTGGCTGTGTCAACAAATAAAATTGCATCTTTGAATTAAAGGGGAATACACATAAACACAAATATAAGGGAATATCTCATGGAAAATATACATTATAAGGTCCCACTTGGTTGGTCCACTTATGTAACATGATCCTAGTCCACCCTAAGGTTGTCCACCGATGATAATTAACTACTAAAGAGAAATGTGTGATCACTCACATCCAATATTCCAAGAGCCATTTCATAGAGGAATACCCAAGGTACTTTATTTAATAAAAGAAGGTCTCTATATCAAACCTCACAAAATTATTGGTGGTTTCTCAACTGTCTTAGTGGGTCCTTTTATTCTAGTGAACTAAAGCCACAAGACACTGATTTTAAAAGGTGTATAGGTATTCTAATCTTGGTAAAATATGTTTTATAAGGTTATTTTTCCCCTCCCCCACCTTTAAAGGGGTCAGAATGTCACATGTAATATTTATATCAGGCCTCATCCTTTAGCGGCCGAAGCATCATGTCAATGAACAAAACCCCATGTGGGCCTTGGAATATGCATTAGTTCATTCATGGAGTCCATTCAGTTTTATATATAAATTTAAAATAACCATTTTAATTCAAACTAATTACACAAGTTAATTAAATGGGAATTAGATCCAATGATAAACCCTAATTTCATAGAAACAATCTATATAATCCATTGGAAGAGAATATGAGACCATCGACCTCATTTCAAAAAAAAACTTTTCTATTTTACACCACCTGGCTTCTAACTGTACGGCCTGACTGAAGCTCACATTAGATCAACTGATCATCACACTCATTCTTAGGAAACAATTTCACACCAAGTCACCATATATAATTAATTGCCTATTTATAACTAATTAAACCATTTCAATGAAATATTTATAATTCCTAATTTTTCAATGATCACAGTTTTCATACTAGAACGTCATCCAACGGAAACCCAAGGGCCTTCCTCACATCCCCATATCTATGATGAAAAAAATACCCAGTAAATAATCCAAATAAATATTTAATTTAATATATTTATAAATAAAACCCCATAAAAATAACTTGTCAATGAACCATGGAAAAAACGATGAATGATGGTCCTCAAATTTTATCTGGGTACTTCTTCTGACTATGATGTACAAATTCCCCATAAGATTGATTTGATTCCACCATGATAAAGTGGAATTGGATTCAAATACCTAAAACTAGAAACAAAAATTATAGATCAATAGATAAGATGAAGGGTGGGGACCACTTGAGGGGAAGGCATACCTAGAATCACCGTAAAAGTACCTTTATAACATGCCAACGTCAAAGGGGGATAAGGGTGAAGAAGTTGGCAAGGATGATTCCAAATAAACCCCAAAAAATGAGGATTAGGGGTTAACCCTTATAAAACATGAGGGGGGGTAAATTTAGTTCTTCCCCCTTTAAATTCTACAAGATATTTTGTGTAAGCCAGCAGCTATCTAGTGGTTCTAATATATTATTTGTTATAGTATTCACCCCGGAGTCTCTCAAGGATCCTATAAAGTCCTATAACCCATTATATCCTTCTTCCATGTCCATAAACATCCGTTTATGATTTTAAATATATTAGAATTTGATTAAAAATATTGGTTCTCAAAATAAACCTTCCACTAAAATCATAAAGTCAAATTATCTTGGTAATTTTTACACACATATAAACACAAAGCATTATAATCTCTCTAAAATAACACTTCTCCTACTAGGAAGTCCTAATGGTTATCCAACCATTAAAATTTTCTATCCTGGTCATCAATTAATTATAATTTTTTTTCTATTCCTGAATTCTAAAATCCCATCCAAGTAACAGCCTCCAATTCAAGGTTCTCAAACCAACCAACCCCAATCCAAAGCAAATGATTATATCTAAAATCGAGATGACACTTACATGAGAAAATCTATCCAGAGACATTTCCACCTCAACATCCATATAATCATTTGGAATATATTTCTCCCCACTATAGAACATAAAACATAACTTCCAATTAACATTATTTATAGTTTCTTCCACTGTAATTTAATATTGGAGCTCAATATATACATTCTATGGAAAACCTATGGTGGTTTATACTCTACCATGCCTGATCACATGAGAACATATTGTTCACTTACTGGTATCATTTCTTGATTCCAAAACTAGACTGTGATGGATGTATAAACCCCATCCATGTAAGGCTAGAAGTTTACTGGATTTTCCTTAGAAAGCATGATTTAGTCCTTAAAGTGTTCCCATCATATAAAAATGAAGTGATTGATGTTTTTTGTAGACCACTGAATCCTATTTTATATGGGAACATATATTGAATGGTCTCTGATTGAACCATCCTGAAATTATTAGCTCCAACTATGGATTCATCACCACTTACATGATCATTATTCCTTCATTCCCAAAGGAATATCATGATCATCCAAATGTTCCCAATAGTATCCATGAACAACTTTTTATGTATTTTTATAATTTACCACAACCCACCAAAACCATATTCATTCCCCATCACATGTTTTGATTTAAATTTGAGCAAAGATACATCATATCTTTCTATTTCCTTTCGAACCTAATTCCAAAACATGGTTTCAATCTGAGATCACGTATGATTCACCTAAGGCATTCATTGATGAATCCAATTATGAATTGATTTTTTCACATAATAGCATCTGAATTATTTAAAGTGAATTCCATGTTTTTCTTCACAATCTAATGAAAATTTCATTTCCACGGTTATACACCCATGGATAACACATCACTCCCCAACATTGGAGTTTAGTTATCATTTATTTTCTAAAATGAACTCTCAACAACCATATCCTAGTCACCATTCTTAATAGAATCCAATATTTGGACATGGTCTTCCTACTCCTAACCAAGAACCAATATGAAATATCACCCACCTCTTGTTCCCATATCTGGAGAATGATACCCACTAAACGTACTGATATTTCATCTATATTGAGGGATACACCATAAAACGAATGATGTTTCACCCCCCACCACATGAAATCACTAATACCACCCCTAAGAATAAATACTAAAAGAACCATATTACACACAATTATAAAACCAATTTTAGAAACATGAATGAAAAATTTAAGAGTTATAAACCACTAAAAAAGTATGAACAAACCTTATAGACTTTTAATTCAATTAACAACCAATTCCCCTTCGTGATTCTCTTCAAAACATGGAACCTTAATATTTCCCAAAATCTTCACATGACCAACACCTCACAATATTATTCCAAAATATGTATCATATAACCATGAAATAATTTCATATCAAAACTCATCTAAAATCTAAAAAGTCTTGGAATCCATATGGTAATATCCTTTATACCATCTTTTGATACTAAGGAACTAGAACTCATGGTTACTTCTTCATGAAACTAAGGCATCACCAATCCTATATCATATACTAAATATCACCTCTGTACATAGATATAAAATGAACAAATCCATTAATTCTTCCCACCTCTAAGTCATTATTAAACCCAGGCCAACCCCTTCTTTGGGTTCCCTAAAATAAAAATAGACACCAAATGACTAAAACCAGAGTCAAATTCTAAGATGGTCACAATGGTATCCCACATTGCCTATAAAATATGGTCTTTATATGGGTCCAGATCCTGTGGGATATATCATGTTCCCATACACAAAACCTACATCAGCACACATGATAACATCCTCCTAAGGGTCTCCTATATATAACAAACATCGCATTCCAATCCAATTACTACTTTGAACTGATTCTTCCTTGATCATCCATACACTAGACTACTCCATTAAGAATTATCATCTCATGATAACCCCTAGGGAATTCCACAAGTTCATTTGTGTCTAGGGACCAAGGTTGATATATTCTTTTAGGTATAATTTCACTCCATTATATATGGAAAAGCACATTATAAATTTTTACTAAACCATTAAATAACCAAAGAATGGAAATTTATAACACCATCATTGGATGTAGCACTATGGAATAATATTACAATATCAACACTCCAGGGTCATCACAATAGTACCATGTTCCAACATTGAACCACTATAGGTCATTGCACCTCTTGTGAATATGGGATAATACATCGGTTTTAATATCCTCATTTTAGATTCATGTGACCTTTCATAAAAACGAAATACAAATACAATTCATCCTAGATAAGTAAAATTCACCAACATAATAATATATGAAAATATAATTTGAGTATTTTTACACATTAAGAAAATGATCCGTAGTCTTCAGTGATAATAATCCCAAAAGAAAGACAATATTTCATACGAACCCTATTTTCCAAATATGATGAATCAGATGCCTCTTTCCTCTAAGTCCAAGTTCCAAAAACCATAATACACCAAGAACCTAAAAAATACATGTGATTTAATCAAGGTAAAAATTATAAATAACCATAACATAAATAAATAACAGCCATAATCCCATCACCTGAAAACCTGTACATATAACCAAAAAAGTTTCATAAAATCACCAGTCTGATATCTATCACTGGCTCTATAGAATTTCTATGTTGCATTTTTACCATATCACAAATAGTCATAAAAAACCCTACAATACCACTTTTAAATGATAGAGATTTAGTAACTCTAAAAAGTAACCAATATGAACCTTCATGTGACCTAATTTTCTTGTCTTCATATGTCATAGTCTACCAAAAAGCAGCAGAGAACTAAGGTGGAAATATTAGTGGAATGAACCCCATGTATCAGTGTTCATAATCATGGTTAAATAATAAAATAATATTTAGATCACCACATCAGAGAATATAGAATTGATAAATATATATACAACAATAATAAATGAATATGGAATTAATATAGAACAAAATAATCATCATGCATATTAGACGGATCACCCACATGGTTGACCATATATAAAAGGTAAATAAAGATAACTAAAATTATAATAAAGAGTTTCCACCCGTAACTCTAGGCCTTACCTGTAATATCATAATACCAATTGAGCTACTCTATCCCAATCACACTATAATAGTCACCAGACCTACCTATGGCTATAATAAATTTTTGAGATCATATCTCATATCTAAATGTAATGGAAAAATGAGTAGGGTGTCTGTAAAAAAAACTCACTAGGTCATGAATGACTCAAATCTATAGTAACCAATACATGTTGTCATATGTGCACGTGACATACTTGGCTAAAATAAATAATCAAGTGAAAAATCAATACAGAAAAAGAAAAAATATATTCATAACAACTTTGTTCAGTGTCGTAATGTCTATGAGCATGTCATGATGAACTTAAAAACAACATTATCACTAACACCCCAGGGAAATAGACATATAAAATGAACCAATATCAATAACCATTGTATATCCTCATGTTCATGACTCTAATTTACTATAGTTATAACTATATATTATAAAATAAATACTATATTTTACATCATTCATGATACAAAAAACCGATCACAAACAAATTAAGAAATATTTTATTCAAATATAATCATTATAATCAAAAAGATGAATCAGTTGTTATAAATATTTTTAACTGGAAAATAATATATATATATATATATATATAAAGGACCTACTCAATACAAAATTATTTTTTAGTTATTAGGAAATAATAACTCTACTTTTAGTTAACACATTTTATTCTTAAAAAATAAATTTCCTTAAAAAATGGTTTTTATTCTTTTTTTTCAAAAACATTATAGCTAATTTATATAAATTTTTATAATTTTATTTGATAAAAATTATATCATTTTTTAATCAGCATTTAACAACTATATTAGGGATATTACTTGATAATTTTCTATAATGATTGATTTTTTAGTGAATATTTAAAAATAATAATTTTTATAAAAAATGAAATTCAATTTCATTAAAAAAATACAATTATGATTTAAATTTTATAATAAATGTAACATATCATGTTTTTGTATGGGTTGTAAATCATCATCCTTTTTTAATTTTTGGGTTGGTGAGTGGGAATGTTTGAATTATTTACTTCAGAACATAATTTTTACAGTTTTATTAACCTAATTCGATGTTGTTTTACATCATTTATGACCTATAAGGTGCATTATGGTTTTGTGTGAGTTTGGGTGCAACAGGTCTTCGAAACTAGGTTTTGGGAACATGCTGATATAGGTGAACTATTTGGGAAACCATACGGCCTCCTAGGAAAACCCGTGAAACCCTCTAGTGGCACTGAACATGGTTTAAAAAACTATGTAGGTGGGGGTGGATGACCATCTGAGAGCTCTTAACATTTTAATAGAAAGATTTCACATGTTCTACACATGGTTTGGTAAACCATTCTCATTGAATGTGCATGTGTGGTGCTTATGAAATGACCACCTTCGAGTTGGTGAAATGTTAGCCAACCCATGTGGAAGAAACATGTGGTTCTATTAAAGAAGTGAAATGTCTAAAATCACCATCCCACAACTTATTTTTTTTCTTCCAACTATCTTCCTCCATCCAACATGCGTGTAGGGGTGCTTCCCTATTTACTCTTCTTCCTAGGAATTGATCTCATCCCTCCATCCAAAATCTGATCATTAATCCATTTGTGGATAAATATCTATCTTGGTAATACCTTAAGTCAACTAGCTTTTTTTCTTCATTTATCTCTTCATATAGTGTTCTAAATCTATATATTCTCTTTCACTCTATTTTCAGAGAGTTTTTATAAAATGTCATTTTATTCAGATTCAAATTATGTTAAAGGCTGATATGAGATGATAGAGTTAAAACTAGTATATGGTTACTCGTTCCTATATTTATCCTTGAATTTTAATTTTTTTCCCTTATTGTGTTCATATATGCCATGTGGATTTTCAAATAGAGACCCTACTTTCTTAAATGTATGCATATTACATTTTTTAATTGATGATATGAGATTCCAATGGGCATGATCTTTTTCTAATATAAATCGTTAATCTGGTTAAGGGGATTACACAATCTTTTACAGTTATAGGATGCGTGTATGATTAAAATAAAATTGATTAATTTTTAATACATGTATGGTTCTATTGAAACATGATGGGATATTCCCAAGGATTGAGGTGATATTGATCACCTTAGTTGGGGTGACTTTTTCATGGTGATGGACTTGGATCGAGATACTCAAGGTGATTATGATCACCAGGTTAAGGCACGTCAGTTGTAGGTATTTGAGGTGATGAGGTTGTTAGGATGGGCGTAATGGCCTATGTGACTTGATATGGTGTTCACCATCAAGACATAGCAACATGGTCGCAGCTGAATAAGTTTCCAGATGATGTGTCTTAGATTGTTTCATTATTTTTTCTCCCCCTTGTTGATTGATGTGCCATTAGAGTGGTGTTCACCAAGATAGGACTCAGTGGAGGTGGTTTTGACCACTCTTTATAAGTGGAGGCCCTATATAATTTGATACATAGGGAATGATGTTGACCATCAAATTATAACATGGGTTCTCACCATAGAAATCAATGTGGATGGTGATGAAATTTAGGTTTGTAGTGTTGATACCATCAGTTGGGGGATGAGGCTCTATATGATACATGAGGTCATTGGGCCATGATATTGGTAGTTTGGATATCACCATACCTTACAATATAAGTTGTTTAGTAAGATGTGATTATAATTTAGAGGATATAAATCATTGTTCCTTTTGATATCATGCATCGATTAGATGGTGATTTCATAATCTGAGGTCTGAGGGACCAGGTTTAAACTATTTATGATTTCCATATGGATGTAGGATATTTCAATGATTGAATGAGGTGTCGGGTGACATGATTATAGGTGGAACATGAGGTTTCACTTATGATGACTATTTTTATGGGATTTCTTGTGTATTAATTCATGGATACACACCACTATAACTATATATAAGTAGATATGTGTTTTTTTCCATATATATAATTTGGAAAATGTAATCAAGGATTTATGGCGATGGTCGAAGAAGGTGATCACTTTATTATGGCTGTTGAGCATAAGGTAAGAATGTCACACCCGCCTCTTTTACATTAATTATTTTATCAATTTTTCTTAGTATCGAGGAGACTGGGTGAAACCTGACTTGAAATTTTTGAATTCTTATTTAGAAACACACTTTTTGCCCTTTACGACGTTCAGCACGCCACTGTCGAAACCGCGCGACCTTGCTTGGGTCACCGCGCGGCCCCACTCAGTTCTCTGTACGCCTGCTTGGTGTGAAACTAATTAAACAAAAATAGTTATTGATAAAGAAATAAAATTTAATTAGATGAATAAGTAGATGGCGCAAGGTAAAATTTGATGAATAAAATGAATTATGAGTTCTAATAATAATAATAATAAGATTATTATTATTATTATTATTCCTTTTATTAATGTTTTAATTAAGTTATAAAGAATATTATTAAAATTATTATTATTATTGGTTTGATTTTGTTTTTGGTTTTTATATAGTTTTCGGTTTCTTTTATATTATTTTTTTCTTTATTATTATTTCCCCCCCTCTTGCGTCCTGACCTAGTTCCCCCACCTTCCCCCGTTTTTTTTCATTCCTCCATTGAAGACCTCCCTCCCTGCCCCCTCCTTGCTTGCGCCATCTGCCGGATCAGCACCCCCTCATGCGGCACGTCACACTCCCCTCCTCCCGGTACCCTCGTCGCGCCGCACGCCTTCCCCTCTCTTCTTGACATGTCGTCACCCACTGGAACCCTTCGCGCCGCACTCCCACACCTCATGCCACCCATGCCGCGCACTCGCCCTGTCACGAACCAACCCAGGTTGACCCTAAACCGGACACCCGGGTCACCTGAGCCGACCCATGACATGGCCTCAGGTGTGTCTCCCCTTACACCAGAGGTTGCTGACTAGCGGCGAGGGTGTAAGGTAAGTCAGGGGGGAGACTATACCCTCTTATCAAAGTGGAACAAAGGGTCCAAAAATACAACAACGGAAGTAGTGTAAATAATAATAAGAAAGCAGCAGAAAACATTTTTCATTTATAAGGTTTGAAAAAAATTGGCGAATGACAGATTATATAAGAGATGCATGCATGACATGATAATGATAAAATGGAAGCATTAAATCACACGACATACTTACACATAAATGCAGAAGTAAATGAACAAAAGTCTCAAGCCTCAAGGGCGATCTCCATGAGCATCCCGAGCCCGAACTCGGTCTTTTGCTCCTAAATCCAAGTACAATAAACAGCAACAACAAGGTCCTGCAACCAAATAGAATCTACTTGGGTACCCCAATGCAATGGCGGCCCAAGTAGGGTGTGAGATATATATCTCAGTAGGATGGAACCATTGGAGTCTAGCCCACTCTATACCATGAAATATAATTAAACAAAGTGCTGGTATTTTCGAACAATAATGACACAATACAAACAATAAACGCCCATCCATGTTCCAAAAAGGACACCTGACGGCAATACCTGCTTTGGCCCATAGCCGGGATAAGAACCTGTTTAAAACAACACAAGTAAATTTGGTTCAAGCATAAAAAACACTTTTTATCATTTTTCTCACTTACTCTATTTATTCACTTATCATTTCAACTCAGACTGGAAATCCATTCATTCTTACCTTTATTTATTTGATCACAATTCACTCGAGTTTTACCCACATCTCTCATTATTTTCATAAATCATTATTATCATTCGTTCGATGTAGATCGCCATGTCTAACACCCCGTATCACATTTGGTGTAGATCTCCATGTCTAACACCTCGAATCACATTTGGTGTAGATCGCCATGTCTAACACCTAGATAATTATTCGGTGTAGATCGCCATGTCTAACACCCCGTATCACATTTGGTGTAGATCGCCATTTCTAAAACCTAGAAAATCATTCGGTGTAGATCGCCATGTCTAACACCTTATATCACAAGCTTGGATAACCATTGTGAAAGAACACCATGTCCAAAACCCAACGTTTAAATCGGTCTAGAACACCATGTCTAGGACCCAGAATCTCATTTATATATTACCATTTATCAATTAATTAATCAGTCGACACAATTCTCATTTTATAATCAATTCTTCACATTTAGTTATCCAAATCAGATCTCAACTTTTTATAATCAATTCTCATAATTAATTATCCTTGTTCAATATTCTGGAACTTTTATGAGCAATAGAAGGTAAACAAAAGCGTATGGTATCAACATGCCTCCATGATAGGTGATTAATGACATTAAATGGTACAAGATAACAAACTTGTTCATGGAAGGCATTTAGTTCAATCTATCACATTAAGTTAATAACTTAAAGAACAAAAAAAAAGAGGCATTTAGGCGGGGCACACCCAAAGGGGTGGCCAAGAGGAAATGCGATCACCTAGGGTGGGCTTTACCATAACGAAGGCCACAATGGGCATGGGCGAACCACCCAAGCATTTCAATAATAAATAAAGAGGCATTTCCGGAAGGTTGCGACAAGTGACACAAGACGTGGCATGACATAAGCGACAAAGTAAAGGGAAGAGGGTAAACACCCTACCCTAAAAGTTCTAATTACATATTAAGCCATGAACTTAGGAGGTGTCATGGCTCGTTTATTATTTCTTAAGAAGCAACATCATTTGAGGTAACCAGTAAGGTACAAGTACAAGCATGTCATTTATCAAGTATAATGTCAAGCATAAAGATTCATAAGACTTTTAAGAAAGCAATCACAAAAAAGGAAATCTACTACTACACGTTTATTTTGAAGGCAGCTCACCTCCATTGGAGGCGTTTTATTAGAAAACATGCCATTACTTTATCAAACAATTCATTTTGTGATATTTAGCATTTACTTTAAAACTCATTAAACACTTAGCAAAGTTAAGAAGCCAAACAATAAGGAAGGAAATCATGAAATTCTATTGCTACATTTTTAGATTGAAGGCAGCGCACCTCGAAATAGGGGTTTTATTATTAAATCGTTAGTTTAGTGACCAAACAACTTCTTCTATATTATTCCTGCAATTCACACGATTTGCATAGAAGCATTTAATCGGAACTAAACTTGTGTAATTAAAATGCTAAGTGAAATATTAAACTCACTATTACTTTACTTAAATTTAAAGGGCAAGGAGAGGGACCCTACCTCTAGGTGGATCCATCCGTCCACTCCGGCTCTTGGCGCCTTCTAACTAAAGCTGTCATAGCTGCTCCCCCACAAGGCATATGTGATTTCACATACGTATAAGGACACCAAGCCTCTATGCACACGCTCCACATGGCCATGATCATGCACAAGAGGATCCTTACACATATTCTTATACACATAAGCCTGTCTGCGCTCACCTGCAAAGGAACTTTTTATATATGTAATGGGGAAAACTAGCCCCGTACGTGTATATTTGTTGCCATGGACAAATATATGCACACTAGGGGAGCCCACGTACATATAAATACGTACCTATGCCTGCGCAGGTGAGTCGCCTAAGCTCCGACAACCTGAAACCATTCCAAAACCTCCAATGCATTATATGACAACCACTAAGAACCTTAATACACAAAGATAAACCAATTTAGGCAAGGCAAAACTAACCATAAAAAAATAAACCATTACCTCGGGTGCTGGAGACAGACCAAAACGAAGGCGAACCACACTGTGAAGCTCAACGCACTGCCAAGGACAAACCAGGGACTCATAAACATGAAAAGACCCAAATTTAACAAGTGCAAAACAAGGCAAGAAGTGAAATCCTTACCCCAAAAACACACAGACTGTCTGAAACCACCCGAACCGCTTCGCCTTCGGCGGCGGTTGACAGAACGCACCTCAAGGGACCCCAAGAGAACCTTCGCACCAACCTAAAACAAGAAGAAACCAAAAAAACGGATCACCTCTAAGCCCTAGGGTTCGGCCGCACCTCACTGGGCATCGATTAGGTCGAAATGAATCCGGAAACAGGGAGGAGAAGTGAGATAAGGACTCACCATGGAGATTTGGAGGATGAAATCGCCAAAACCGGGAGAAGATGGGGGAAGGAGGCGGCGCCATGGAGGGGGGGTCGCGCGCGCGGCTAAGGGGAGTGGAGGGGGTGTGTGGGGGTCCTGGCCGAATGAATGGGAGGGAGGTTAGATAGGTTTTTAATTTTAATTTATATATTTTCTTTTATTTTATTTTTAAACAAAATCCTAAACGCACCCGACCGCATGCAGTCTGATATCACCACTTAAAATGGCTCCAGAACTCGGGACTTCGTTCCGAAGCTCGATTTTAAAACCGACCCGCTGATAAAAGAAAAAGTTCAAAAACCTTCGCATTTTATCCTCTCTAAAAAAATGGTTTGTTACAAACTACCCATCTAAAAAAAATTCTCATCCCCGAGAAGCCTTCGGAAAAAAACGAAAACATCACCCGACTCACAAGGGTCATGAAGTTTTATTCAACTGGTCGTATTGTGTTTCCAACGCCCAAAGCACCTTTAACAATTTTCTAAGATGACTACACTTAAGCCTTTACAATTCGATCCAATGCTCCCGTTACAACTGAAACATCAAAGTAGAGCTTACATCTGAAGCCATTATAGGGACCACAACCAAAGAAAACGGTCGAATCACGATCGACCAACTAAAATTGGTCACGCAATATTTCCTCGAAAGACATCGCCAAACCAAAAATCACACTCTCCCTTAAACCGACGACATGCTTTTAAAACTGTTCCGTTATCAACCACGCAAACACCGATGTCCTTACACGACCTTCAGTGATATTCTCAAGTCAAGTCATCACAAGACTATTATAAAACTATCGTGCCTCAGCACGAAGCACAACTCCAAGAAACCGTGCATCCCACGCACAACCAGAGAGAGATTATGAAACAAACCAACAACTTTTAATCTTTAGCACGGCGTATAACCGACACTATCTTAGTGTATCCAAGATGACGTCAAGATGGAGTACATGATCGTATCATCCATCAGAGTACACTAAGATTAAACCAAGGTCGTTGACAAGATCAATCGGACCAAACTCTGATGCCTATACCACCTGAGGCATTCGTATTCGTCGAAGCTTAACCACTGAAACTCTTCCCGCACTAACGGAGTTTCTAAAGCATTGCACACACTGCCAACCATATCAAAGTCGTGCTGCCAAGCAAGCACCGACATGAAAACCAAAACTCATGCGACACTACCCACCGTAGGAGTGTCCATGTCGTCGCAAGAACTAGCCGCTCATCGGCGTGCTATTTTTGAAACACTTTAACGCATGGGTGACGTTCCTTGAACTACAATCCCCACATCATAATCTCACACCGAAAACAAGGCAACTCAATCTCTAAGTGTACTACCTAGCACGGGCTAGTCCCTTACGAAGCACACACGTCGACCCTAACTCTTGGTCACACAATACAAGGATTATTAGGCTCAAAAACCCATTTCCATTTTATCCATTTCATTAATTCTTTTCAACCTTTAATCATTTGAAAGAATATTTTAACAAACCCACAAGTACTATTTCACGACAAAGTACATGGTTTTCAAAAAACGCCCCACAGGCAAAACAGGCAAGTTGTAACATACTTCCTCTTCAACATTTACCATTTAAACTTTAGTAGCCATCTTTCAAAAAGATTGAAAACATGATTTAACCTTTTCCCAATTATAAGGTGCCCATACACCTTATAATTAAAAATTGGCTCTGTCGTAATCACAACCAACAATTTCAGCCAAAGCAACCAAGCGGTTACCAGCAAGCTAACAAGCCACTACAAACAGCTAACACAAATCAACAAGATGAAATCACTAAAACATGATATAACACAGAGAATGACACACAAGAAAGATAGAAAACATGACATATTATCACCCAAACATGTTAACTATTGCTGAAACATGCTTTCTAAAGAGGCGTGCTAAATAAATCCAGGCATGAAATATTTTTAAGGAACACAATCAAAATCAGCAGGCATCCTACTAATGCAACTACATGGCATGGCACATATGCATGACATGTGAATCTCTAAGTGCCTAATACGATGCATGCAATGCAATTTCCTGGCGATATCGAGCCAAGGAAAATTTTCAAAACCTCTTCATAAACAAATAAGCAGTGGAAAGTACAACATTCACCCAAGGTGAAATCACATAAAATATAACATCAAACAGCATGAACATCAATTCCCAGCCCTGGCCACTTGGTCATTTACCGTACGTGGGGTGATCAGTCCCAGACACGGCTATTAACCCAAGTTCCAACACATTCCTAGTCTCTTGTCTACCATCCCTGAAATAGTAAGATAAAGGAAAAGAAAGAACACTGGTCCTCTAATACCATTTTGTCACGAACCAACCCAGGTCGACCCTAAACCGGACACCCGAGTCACCTGAACCGGCCCACGACATGGCCTCAAGCGCGTCTCCCCTTCGCCAGAGGTTGCCGACTAGCGGCGAGGGTGTAAGGTAAGTCAGGGGGGAGACTATTCCCTCTTATCAAAGTGGAACAAAGGGACCAAAAATACAGCAATGGAATTAGTGTAAATAATAATAAGAAAGCAGCGGAAAACATTTTTCATTTATAAGTTTTGAATAAAATTGGAGAACGGCAGTTTATATAAGATATGCATGCATGACCTGCTAATGATACAATGGAAGCATTAAATCACGCGACATACTTACACATTAATGCAGAAGTAAATGAACAAAAGTCTCAAGCCCCGAGGGAGATCTCCATGAGCACCCCGAGCCCCAACTCGGTCTTTTTCTCCTAACTCCAAGTACAAGAAACAACAACAACAAGGTCCTGCAACCAAATGGAATCTACTCAGGTACCCCAGTGCAATGGCAGCCGGAGTAGGGTGTGAGATATATATCTCAGTAGGCCGGAACCAC
This sequence comes from Viscum album, assembly GCA_963277665.1. Taxonomy (NCBI): domain Eukaryota; kingdom Viridiplantae; phylum Streptophyta; class Magnoliopsida; order Santalales; family Viscaceae; genus Viscum; species Viscum album. Next base: position 714,500,583 of record OY728131.1, on the reverse strand, counting down.
TGGGTTCTAGCCCACTCTAGACCATGAAATATTATTAAACAAAGTGCTGGTATTTTCGAAATATAACGACACAATACAAACAATAAACGCCCGTACAGGTTCCAAAAAGGACACCTGACGGCAATACCTTCTTCGGCCCATAGCCGGGATAAGAACCTATTTAAAAAAACACATGTAAATTTGGTTCAAGTATAAAAAACACTTTTTATCATTTTGCTCACTTATCATTTCAACTCAGACTGGAAATCCATTCATTCTTACCTTTTATTATTTGATCACAATTCACGTGAGTTTTACCCACATCTCTCATTATTTTCATAAATCATTATTATCATTCGTTCAGTGTAGATCGCCATGTCTAACACCCCATATCACGTTCGGTGTATATCGCCATGTCTAACACCTCGAATCACATTTGGTGTAGATCTCCATGTCTAACACCTAGATAATTATTCGGTGTAGATCGCCATGTCTAACACCATGTATCACATTTGGGGTAGATCGCCATGTCTAACACCTAGAAAATCATTCGGTGTAGATCACCATGTCTAACACCTTATATCACAAGCTTGGATAACCATTGGGAAGGAACTCCTCTTTCAAAACCCAACATTTAAATCGGTCTAGAACGCCATGTCTAGGACCCAGAATCTCATTTATTTATTACAATTTATCAATTAATTAATCAATCGATACAATTCTCATTTCATAATTAATTCTTCACATTTAGTTATCCAAATCAGATCTCAACTTTTTATAATCAATTCTCATAATTAATTATCCTTGTTCAACATTATGGAACTTACACGAGCAATAGAAGGTAAACAAAAGCGTATGGCATCAACATGCCTCCATGATAGGTGCTTAATGACATTAAATGGTACAAGCTAACAAAATTGTTCATGAAAGGAATTTAGGTCAATCTATCACATTAAATTTATAACTTAAAGAACAAGGAAAAAGGGGCATTTAGGCGGGGCACACCCAAAGGGGTGGCCAAGAGGCAAGGCGATCACCTAAGGTGGGATTTACCATAACGAAGGCCACAATGGTCATGAGAGAACCACCCAAGAATTTCAATAATAAATAAAGAGGCATTTTCGGAAGGTTGCGACAAGCGACACAAGACGTGGCATGACATAAGCGCCAAAGTAAAGGGAAGAGGGTAAACACCCTACCCTAAAAGTTCTAAATACATGTTAAGCCATGATCTTAGGAGGTGTCATGGCTCCTTTATTATTTCTCAAGAAGCAACGTCATTTGTGGTAAACAGTAAGGTACAAGTACAAGCATGTAATTTATCAAGTATAATGTCAAGCATAAAGAGTCATAAGACTTTTAAGCAAGAAATCACAAAAAAGGAAATCTAATACTACATGTTTATTTTGAAGGCATCTCACCTCCATTGGAGGAGTTTTATTAGAAAACATGACATTACTTTATCAAACAATTCATTTAGTGATATTTAGCATTTACTTTAAACCTCATTCAACACTTAGAAAAGTTAAGAAGCCAAATAATAAGGAAGGAAATCATGAAATTCTATTGCTACATTTTTAGATTGAAGGCAGCACACCTCGAAAGAGGGGTTTTATTATTAAATCGTTAGTTTAGTGACCAAACAACCTCTTTTATCTTATTCCTGCAATTCACACAATTTGCAAAGAACCATTTAATCAGAACTAAACTTGCATAATTAAAATGCTAAGTTCAATATTAAACTCACTATTACTTTACTTAAATTTAAAGGGTAAGGAGAGGGACCCTACCTCTAGGTGGATCCATCCGTCCGCTCCGGCTCTTGGCGCTTTCTAACTAAAGCTGCTGCAGCTGCTCCCCCACGAGGCATATGTGATTTCACATACGTATAAGGACACCTATCCTCCATGCACACGCTCTGCATGGCCATGAGCGTGTGGAAGAGGATCCTTACAAATATTCTTATACACATAATCCTGTCTCCGCTCACCTACACAGGCACTTTTTATATATGTAATGGGGGTAACTAGCCCCATACGTGTATATTTGCTGCCATGGAAAAATATACGCACACCAGGGGAACCCACGTACATATAAATACATACCTATGCCTTCACAGGTGAGTCACCTAAGCTCTGGCAACCCGAAACCATTCCAAAACCTCCAATGCACTATAAGATAACCACTACGAACCTTAAGACACAAAGATAATCAAATTTAGGCAAGGTAAAACCAACCAGAAAAAAATAAACTGTTACCTCGAGTGCTGGAGACAGACCAAAACGAAGTCGAACCACACAATGAAGCTCAATGCACTGCCAACGACAAACCAGGGACTCATAAACATCAAAAGCCCCAAATTTAACAAGTCCGAAACAAGGCAAGAGGTGAAATCCTTACCCCGAAACCATACCAATGGTCCGAAACCACCCGAACCGCTTCGCCTTCGGCGACGGTTGCCAGAACGCACCTCAAGGGACCCCAAGAGAACCTTCGCACCGACCTAAAACAAGAAGAAACCAAAAAACTGGATCACCTCTAAGCCCTAGGGTTCAGCCGCACCTCACCGGGAACCGATTAGGTCGAAATGAAGCCGGAAACAGGGAGGATAATGGAGATAAGGACTCACCATGGAGATTTGGAGGATGAAATCACCAAAAACCGGGAAAAGACAGGGGAAGGAGGCGGCACCGTGGAGGGGGGGGGGGGTCGCGCACGCGACTAAGGGGAGAGGAGGGGGCTGTGCGGGGGTCCTGGCCGAGAGAAGGGGAGGAAGGTTAGATAGGTTGTTAATTTTAATTTATTTATTTTCTTTTATTTTAATTTTAAACAAAATCTTAAACGCACCCGACCGCACGCAGTCCGATATCACCGCTTAAAATGGCTCCAGAACTCAGGACTTCGTTCCAAAGATCGGTTTTAAAACCGACCCGCGGATAAAAGAAAAAGTTCAAAAACCTTCACATTTTATCCGCTCTAAAAAATGGTTCTTTACACGCCCGGACCCTAGCCCTTCTCCCCCTGCCTCCTTGCTATGGCTTCGCCTCACCCATCTCAGCGTCGACCCGCACCTCACCCTCCAACACCCCCTGTCGGCCTGCTCTCTGTGCCGCTGGCTTCCTCTCCCGACCATCCCCACTACAGTGGACTCCCTTCCTGGTGGCTGACCACCCTCCTACTTTATCTAGCTCAGAGATGAACCAATACCCCCTACTACATCCAGCGAACACCCCTCCCCCCTCGGTTAAGCCTCCTTGCCGTTTTTTTTTTCAACAGGTATATGTTCCAATTTAGGGTTTTTAATTTGAAGTTTTGGGTTTGTGTTCAGTTTTATTACGGTGTGTTTGGTATGCAATAGGGGTTTTTCATCCAATATTTGGGTTAATTCTTGATGTTTTGGTTCAATTGTTTGTTTAGAGTCGATTTGGATTTGTTTGAGTTGTGGTTGACGTGCGACGGTCGTTGTGCACCATGGTTGTGAAGTATGCTATGAAAAGGTAGGTGGTTCCACGTTTAAACATTATTTAATGAATTAATTTGATAGATTAGTTAATTTATGATGTGCATTGATTGATTATTTTGGGTGCGAAATTGGTTTCACGAAGTTTTTCATGTGTTAAATTTTTTTGGTAATATGTTTATATGGGTGCGTGCGTTCATTGGATGAAATCTTATTTTTAGTCAATTTTTAGTGTTTTATAGTATGTGAAGTTAGCTTTTCATATTTTTAAAGTGAAATGTGTGTGTTCTAGAGTTTATATAAAGTTGCATTTGGTTTTGTGAAAATGTGCAAAGTGTGAAGTTTATGTTCTGGTGTAGCGTTCATATGCGTTTGTTCAAAAAGGGAATTTGAGTACGTCTTTGGTGTTTAGAGTCATGTTTTATCTTCATGTTTGCTTAATAAAATTTATAGATTTTTGTTTAATCCGTAAAATGTTCTTTTAACAGTGCGGTTGAGTTATTAATTGATGAAAGTGGTGCAGTTTGTGTTCTTGATGTGGTGTCGGGTGTGTTTTGTCATGAAAGAGGGTTGAGTTGTTTTTTTGTGTTAAGCCGTATTATGTTCTTTTTAAAGATTGTTTACAAAGAATTTAATATGATTTAATAAAATTATTAACGGCAAAAATTTAATATGCTTTTAATAAACAATTATTAGCAATGCAGAAATTGTTTTAATTGAGTTGGGTAAAGTCTCTTATCGTGCGTACTTTGTCAAATGGTTTTCGGTGTGTGTGGAAGTGTGGTGTTGGGTTTATGTTAAACCCTATTTGTTTTATTTGTTTGAGTTTGACATGAAATGTGAAGTTGGAACATCTTGAGCACAAAAGGGGAAGCCTGGGTACTAGGTGGGCGGGCTAGACTAGCGTGCTAGTGATTCTGGAGTGGCCCCGACGAAGATTCACTTAGCTGGATTTATGCTTACAACACTAACTAAACTTTGGATGATGATCGAAGACCACTAGGTTATGGATGTGTTGTCCTGTCTAGTTGCTCGTGCACGAGAACATATTTTGTTTTGATTCCTATACTGTTCCCTGAGACGTGAGGTTCTAGGGTCCCATTCCTTTTTCAAGTACCTTTAGGGCCTCTCCCACTTTTGGTGCTCCTGGACTATTATACACTCACTGTTAGTATACGGTGCAGCTTTTGTGTTTTTGTGAAGGTTTGGGATTTTCTTATATGCATGGGTGATTACTTGGGTTTAAGCTGTTTTCTTTAAAAGTGTTTTCTTTATAGAAACTGTTTCTTTAAAGATGTTTAATATTTCATATCCTTTCATTAATTTAGCCTGCAAATGTATTTGTTATTTAATGTTTACACGTGGAACCTTTTTATTGGGTGACGTCCTACTGAGCTTTTGGCTCACACCCTACATACACCTTTGGGTGTATGTAGATTTTTTTTCTTTTGTATTCTAGGTTGTGACATCATGCTCAGCGATGGTGGTTCTGGTCATTTTTCGTCTTCCCGTTCAGGTTGGTATTGTGGCATGTGGATGTTGAGCCTCTCTAGTTGCATGGAGGTTTGAGTTAGAGTTGTATTTCTTTTATTGTCTATTATTTTTTTGGCACTGGTTCAAGTTGTAAACCTATGAATTTGTTTTTAGTTTAATGGCACGTTTGTTTGTTTGTTTCCAGTTTCAGTTTGTTTATATTATTAGTTTTCTTTCTATCTTTTATTTCGGGTAAACCATTCCCACTTGTTACTTATGATACCTGGGCACTTGTGTCAGCCTGTGGGGATCGAGACGCCCTTTAGGCCATGTCACAGATCGGGTTGGGCACCGGGTCGAATGGAGACCCAGCCTTGTTCGTGAAAAAATGGTATCAGAGGGCAGGTTTTCTCTCTTGGGTCATGTTCTTTTGGTATGGATTCACGGTAGACTGGAGTTAATGTTTTCGGAACTCGACATTCTAACTACGAGCTAGGTGCCTGGCCAGCACACCTCGTGGCGGGACTCGAGTTACCAAAGAAATTTAAGGTTTGTCTAAAACTTTGGTCTATGTGGTTAATCTTGTCTAGGGGAAATGAAAAGGGGGTAGGTTCAGTGGTCCTAGTGAGATCACAGGGCCTGTTAATCCATGTAGAGTCGGGGATGCTATCCCAGAATACCCTCTGTGGTGGTGATGTGATTGGGGCACGGCCTCCAACCATATGTTCCAGTCACCAGCTGACACTAGTTTTCTCTTTCAATGTTTCTGATTTCTTTGTTTTGGAATTCTGGAAATTTGGTTTTTAAGTAAAAATTATTTGGTCCTGGAAAATGATTTGAAATGTAGCACATTAAAAAGGGAATGACGTATGAGGTTTGAAAAGTGTTGGTTGGATGTTCTGGTTCTAAAAAATGAAAAGGATTGGTTTTGATCCTTGGTGTTCTCGTGGGAAACCACATGCATGAGTGTATATGGAAAGATAAAGGGTTAATGGAATGAGTGGATGAATTCCCCGATGAATATGAGGTGGTCTCTGGTGTGTCATGGGAACATGCATGTGCGAGGCCCATGGGACACCATTGGTGTTTGTGCAACCCAATGGCTGTGCTTATTTTCAAAATGTTTTTAAAGGAAAATTTGGTATTTTTAAATAACCGATGATTATTTGGTGTGTCCTTGTATTTTTGAAAGGTTGGATGTGAGGTGTTTCAAGCCAAGAATCCTTTTTGGACTGATTTTTGTCTTGAGTTTGAATTCTTGTTGGTCAATTGGTGTGAAAGCGTGTGGTTAATGGTCTCTTTTGAAAAGTGCTTCGGGAAGCCCTTGGAGTAGTTTTTCCTTTCACGTTTAGAATTTTCTTGCGATATTTATTGGCCATTGGACCATTTTGATTGGGTCCATGGTTTCATTTCGTGACATGTGCATGCCCCCATAAAGAGTTAACATGTGATTAAAGTGTGGCCACAGGCAAATCGTCATTGGTCGGCCCTCCAGTGGATCATGAGAATCTCTTCTTGAATTCTAGAATTGAACCCACCTCTCCTTTTTACAACTAAGCAGATCCTCTTACAGCGGGATGACAGATGCGAGGGGAGTTGATGGTAGTTTCGGTCTTTTGAGTGTCTGACTCGTCGGGTATGAAGTTTGACACTGTCGTGTTTGAAGGTTCCCCTAGAAGCGGTGAAAGGAATTCCATCGGGGAAGGGTGAAGGCGGTTTAGAATTATCAGTGTTGACCAGTGTCTTGAAGTAATTTTTAGTACTTTCATCGGCTCCAAGGGTCATGTTTGGTGACATCTTGCAGTGTGAGTTCTCTTTGATAGTCAAGGGTGAAGTCTGACCTCATTAATTTGAATGTTCTGTTTGGAGACAGTGAAGGATATTTCAGTGGGGAAATGTGGAAGCATCCTGGAGTGGTCGGTGCTGAGCACTATTCTAAATGACCTTTTTCCCTTCGTTGGTTTCGTTTATAAAAGGGTCTACGTTAGGCCACCAGTGTGGTAGACCCAATTACCTGGGGATTCTACGGTCAATTGCAGGAATCACGTGTTGTTTAAGACTCAGTTTGAAGTCCCTCTCCGTATAATGTTCCTCTCAACCGTAATGGTCATGTTGAGGTGACAATTTGTGGTGTCGTGTTCACATTCAGCATGACAAAGGGTGTTTTTCATGCACCATTTCAGCTCTTGTGTTGGTGAATATTCTTTGTATGATCAGTTGGATGTTGTAATGTGTTGTGTTTGCTAGTGTTGTCTTATTTGCAGTGTGGATGCATGTGACACAAAAAGTAAAATCTCCGTTCAGGAGTCTTCAATATCTAACTGTGAGGTAGGAGATGCTTCAAAAATCCGAGCTCTATCCATAGGCCTCAGAGTGAAGCTGGCGCGTGGTTAGGAACCCCAGGAGTGTATGGGACCCCGACTTTATTTCTGTCATCGGTGTTGAAAGTGAAAGAAGCTTAAATTGTTTTCTATGGATGTCCCGTTTCGAACGAACCATCTGGTTGCATAAGGTTTTAGTGACTATGCGGAGGCATGTCTGCCTCGATGCCTTGAAGTCTTGGGGGTGGTGTTCCATCGGATGTAATAACTTTTAGTGGTCCTTAAGAGTCTGTTGGGGAAATTAGTCCCAAAATTGTATAAAGCTCATCCCGGGATGTGGATGTGTTGGTCTGGTCTTAGGTTGTGGTTTTGATGTCCAGGTGGTTGGGACCCTCCCTCCCTGCCTCTTTTGGTGGGTTGTTTGGTCACCATCGATAATTTTTCAAAGTTTTTTATCCTCTATTCATTCTAATGGTGGTGAGACCCACGATGGGTCTCGCACAAAGGTATCTGGAATAAATCGGTGTTGACCTTTCGTGAATGGTGGGGAGTCCACTCAGACGTCCCCATGTTGGTTTTCTAGTCTCGCCTTGGGTGTTGGTAGGTTCTTAATAGTGGGGAGACCCACATTGGGTCTCGTACGAATGTCTCTAGAATGAATCAGTGCAGTACTTTTCTTTAATGGCGGGGAGTCTTCTCGAACCTCCCTGTGTCAGTTTTCTAGTCTCGTTTCGAGCATCAGTTATTTCCTAATGGTTAGGAGCCCCTCGAGCCTCCCCATGTTGATCATTTGCTTCTGTTTTTAAATATGGCTTGGTGATAAGTAATAAGAGTGTTCCGTGGATGTGGTTTGACCTTGTTTGTTCATTCTAGCCAAATGGTGTGGTTTTAGTTTAATATTGCTTGAGGTGTTTCAGATTGTGAAGTTGGTTTCCGTGGGTGCAAGAGTTACCTTCCTTGACCAGTCAACTGGAGGCATTCTAGCTCTTCGGGGCTTGTGACACATATCAGAAAGTCTTTATATGAGATTTTCAAAGTTGTTTTTGAGTCAGTTTCTCTGAGCACGATACTTTTCCTCTCTTTTCTTGGTGTTTATGGGGATTCCCTTTGAACCTTAAGGGAGTGTGGTTTTCTACTTTGGGGTTTGGCTCTAGTTGTGGCTTTCTGGGGACGGAAAGCTTTATGGTGGGGAGAATTGTCACACCCGCCTCTTTTACATTAATTATTTTATCAATTTTGCTTCATATTGGGGAGTTTGGGTGAAACATGATTTGAAATTTTTGAATTCTTATTTAGAAATGCACTTTTTGGCCTTCACGGCGTTCAGCGCGCCACTATCGAAACTGCGTGACCTTTCTTGGGTAACCATGCGGCCTCACTCGGTTCTCTGCATGCCTACTTGGCATGCAACTAATTAAACAAAAAATGTTATTGATAAAGAAATAAAATTTAATTAGATGGACAAGGTAGTTGGCGCAAAGTAAAATGGGATGAATAAAATGAATTATGAGTTCTAATAATAATAATATTATTATTATTTTTATTTTTATTTTTATTATTATTCTTTTTATTAATGTTTTTATTAAGTTAGTAGGAATATAATTAAAATTATTATTATTATTCGTTTGATTTTGTTTTTGGTTTTTAATTAGTTTTATTTTTCTTTTCTATTATTTTTTTCTTTATTATTATTTTCCCCCCTCTTGCGTCATGACCTAGTTCCCCACCTTCCCCCATTTTTTTCCTTCCTCCGTCGAAGACCTCCCTCTCTGCCTCCTCCTTGCTCGTGCCATCTGCCGGATCAGCACCCCCTCCCGCGGCCCGTCACACTCCCCTTCTCCTGGTACCCCCGTCGCGCCGCACCCCTTCCCCTCTCTTCTTGTCGCACCATCACCCGCTGGAACCCCTCACGCTGCACTCCCACGCCTCCTGCCACCCATGCCACGCGCTCTCCCGGACCCCAGCCCTACTCCCCCTGCTTCCTCGCTACGGCTTTGCCTCACCCAGCTCAGCGCCGACCCGCGCCTCACCCTCTGACGCCCCCTGCCAGCCTGCCCTCTGTGCCACCAGCTTCCTCTCTCAGCCATCCCCATTGTAGCGGCCTCCCTTCCTGGTGTCTGACCTATCTCCTGCTTCATCAGGAGAAGAGACGAACCAATACACCCTAATCTATCCGGCGAACACCCCCCCACCCTCGGTTAAGCCTCACTGCTATTTTTTTCAACAGGTATATGTTACAATTTTGGGTTTTTAATTTGAAGTTTTGGGTTTGTGTTTGGTTTTATTGCGGTGTGTTTGGCATGAAATGGGAATTTTGCATCAACTTTTTGGGTTAATTCTTGATTTTTTGGTTCAATTGTTTGTTTAGGGTCGATTTGGATTTTTTTGAGTTGCGGTAGATGTGTGACGGTCGTTGCACACCATGGTTGTGAAGTTTTCTATGACAAGGTAGGTTTTTCTGTGTTAAAACATTATTTAATTAATTAATTTTCTATCTCAGTTAATTTATAATGTGATTTGATTGATAATTTTGGGTGCGAAATTGGATTCTTGGAGTTTTTCATGTGTTAAAATTTGTTTGGTAATATGTTTATATGGATGGGTGCATTCATTGGCTGAAATCTTATTTTTAGTCAATTATTAGTGTCTTATAGTATGTGCAGTTAGCTTTTCATATGTGCAAAGTGAAATGTTTGCGTTCTAGAGTTTATATAAAGTTTTGTTTGATTTTGTGAAAATGCGTAAAGTGCACAGTTTATGTTCTGGTGTAGCATTCATATGCTTTTGTTCAAAAAGGGAATTGGAGTGCATCTTTGGTGTTTAGAGTCATGTTTTATCTTCTAGTTTGCTTAATAAAATTTCTAGTTTTTTGTTTAATCGGTTAAATGATCTTTTAACAGTGCGGATAAGTTATTAATTGATGAAAGTGGTGCAGTTTGTGTTCTTGATGTAGCGTCGGGTGTGTTTGGTCATGAAAGAGGGTTGAGTTGTTTTTGTGTGTTAAGACATATTATGTTATTTTTAAATAATTTTTTTACCAAGAATTTAATATGATTTAATAAAATTATTAACGATAAAAATTTACTGTTTTTTTAATAAACAATTATTAGCAATGCAGAAATTGTTTTAATTGAGTTTGGTAAATTCTTTTGTTGTGTGTACTTTGTCAAATGGTTTTTGGTGTGTGTGTAAGTATGGAGTTGGGTTTATGTTACACCCTATTTGTTTTATTTTTTTGAGTTTCACATGAAATGTGAAGTTGGAACAACTTGAGCACAAAAGGGGAAGCCTGGGTACTAGGTGGGTGGACTAGACTAGCGTTCTAGTTATTCATGAGTGACCCCGGCCCAGATTCACTTAGCTGGATTGATGCATACAACACTAACAAAACATTGGATGATGATCGGAGACCACTAGGTTATGTATGTGTTGCCATGTCTAGTGGCCCATGCACGAGAACGTATTTTGTTGTGATTCCTATACTATTCACCGAGACACGAGGTTCTAGGGTCCCATTCCTTTTTCTAGTACCTTTAGGTCCTCTCCCACTTTTGGTGCTCCTGGACTACTATACACTCTCTATCGTCATACGGTGTAGCTTTTGGGTTTTTGTGAAGGTTTGGCCTTTTCTTATATGCATGGTTGTTTACTTTGGTTTAATATTTTTTCTTTAAAGGTGTTTTCTTTATATAAACTATTTCTTTAAAGATGTTTAAGCAATGGTGTCCTTTCATTAATTTAGCCTGAAAATGTATTTGTCATTTAATGTTTACACGTGGAACCTTTTTATTGGGTGATGTCCTGCTGGGCTTTTGGATCACACCCTACATACACCATTGGGTGTATGTAGACTTTGTTTCTTGTGTATTCTAGGTTGTGACATCATGCTCAGCGATGGTGGTTCTAGCTGTTGTTGGTCTTCTCGTGCAGGTTGGTATTGTGGCGTGTGAATGTTGCACCTCTCTTGTTGCATGGAGGATTAAGTTAGAGTTTTAGTTCATTTGTTGTCGATTATTTTTTTGACGCTGGTTCAAGTTGTAAACCTCTGAATTTTTTTTTAGTTTAAGTTCATTTTTGTTTGTCTATTTCCATTTTCAGTTTTTTTATATTGTCAGTTGTCTTTCTATATTTTATTTTGGGTAAACCATTCCCACTTGTTACTTATGATACCCGGGAACTTGTGCCAGCCTGTGGGGATCGAGAACGCCCTTCGGGCCATGTTGCAGACTGGGTTAGGTGCTGGGTCGGATGGCGACCCGGCCTAGTTCGTGACAAAGAAAGTTATTATTAAATGTAAATGTGTTTCCTTTTTATTTATATTTCACACACATGTGCATAATTATGGATATAAAAAAGCTATAGATTGGTGGATGCCTACTGAGATTTATTCTCACACCCTACATAGGCCCATCAGGATGCGTGTAGATTTTTTCTCTCTGATTTCATATAAGGGATCACACTCACAAGTTTGACCCTAGTGAACAAGCTATACTAGTCAGCCTGGGATGGATAGGAGTAGACCATGATGGTTCCTCTAAATTAGTTGGTGTTTCCTTTGTATTTTGGAATTCCATATATATAAATTTATAGATGTTCGGAGATGAGAATCCCTATTTTTTTATCTACTGTTTGTATGAATTTATATGATATGTGTCTTATACATATGGTATTGTATTTCACTACTTCATTTTATATACTTCTACTGAGTTATGTTAATTCCTCTAATTTATTTTTTTCTTCCCCTATTATATTAGTATTGACCATTATTATTATCACCGATAGAGTGTATAGTCTCCCAGATATCACCTCTTAGACCCCCACTTCTAGTCATCTATCTTTTTTGTATAGGGAGGAATACCTAAGGCCTAGTGGTCAACCACCCTAGAGCACTGTTTGGGTAGAAAATGGATTGGGGTTATAAAAATTTTAATAGAGGTAGTTTTTCTTTTCTTGTCATAAAATTTGGGTTATGGTATATCAGATACTAGTATGTATTTGGTACTGAGTATATAACACATGTTTGGGGGCCTCAAGCCCCATATAGGGGGGACAGACCAAGTTTCCCAGGGTGGAAAATTGATGTCCTCCTTTACTATTTTATTGTTGATTTTATTTCCACCTCAGGTTTAATACTTTGGTGTGACAGTTATCTATAATATGGATTTTAACCTTTGTCCCAATATGGAAATGGATGATCTTTATAAATATTGATAGTCACTTAGTCTCATATGATGTTCTTTTAGTGTGATTTTCATTGGGAACAAAGATTGTGGTAAGAGGTATTGGTCTGTATAAAGTGTCAAAAAAGAAGGTAAATAGTGTTCTTATTAGCCTCATTCAGGGACACACTACTCATCTAGTCCAATAATTTAGATCCAGTTGGATCTCTATATGATTCTATATCCATGTGGTATATGATCATAGCCTTGATAAAAGTAGACAGGAATGATGATAGGGGTGAGTTATTTAAAGATTCAAAAATATTCTAATGAGTGTTTTCCTAGATACCATTTTGGTGGAATTATACTTATCTACCTTGGACTGATGATACAAGATACCTGATTCATGAATCCAATGTGGGTAAGAAGGGATCCATGAGGCTAGGTTATATGTAATACATAACCATGATATGGGTATCTGGGGGTCCATGAGGCTAGAAGATATTTGATACATTACTCTGATATGGGTAAGTAGGGTTCCTTGAGGCCAGATGTCAGGAGATAGAGTGCAGTGGGGGAGTTAAGGTTGGTGAGATTCTATATCTATTAAATAATTCTTTTTATGAGATATATATATATATATACTCTTATGTAAGACTAACTATCATGACAATTATTAAGTAGTATTCCACCTAGACGGGATCTAATGAAGCTCTAGGAGGGTGGTGATATGGTGTCGCATGAGCATGCCTGGGATGAGGGCCCTGAGGTTAGAGATGAGGAACCAAATTTTTGTAATGATCATGATTCATAGGTAATTTATTAGGAAATATATGGGCATCTTATGATGGGAAACATTGGTCCATGGATGGATGAGTAGCTCAGAGTGAGCATGGTTTAGGTCATATAGGGCATTGATGTGGGAGCTCAGGGAACTAATCCATTTATTGAAAACATGACTTGAGATTTTGTGTCTGAGTACCCACCACTATTTTAGAGTTAGGGTGGACTATAGGAAGTGTAGAACAATATAGAGTTGGTATAGACTATATTTGACTGGCTCAAGACATACCCAAGGTGGTGGGTGAAGCTATCTATATAAATGATCAGAGTATCGACAAAGCTTGGGTGGGATGTATATGTTCAAGAGGGCAGAAAAGAGGGGTTTTCTTGGAAGTATTTTCATGTCAGGTTCATTGAGAACTTTTTCCCAAAGATACTAAATGTGGGATGATACCATGAGTTCATGAATGTTTAGTAGGGAATACTTCTGTAATGGATTATAAGGTGAAATTCATAGACCTATTTTTATTTTCACACACTATGATAGGTGACGAGATCACCAGGGTGTGGGGTTTTGAGGATGGATTGCAGCATGAAATCAATGTATTGGTCAATATTTTCAGGATCACATTCTTATAAAAGGTAGTTGATCCAATGTTGATATCCAAGGGGAACTCAAATGACCAGTAATATTTGAGTTAGGTGAAGGTGTGAGGTCAACTTAGTGGTGATGCATTAAGAGGAAAGAATCATGGTCATGAGGAATTGTAGTAGGGTAATGAGATCATATTTTTAGGTAGACAAGGGCAGAGTGTGTCTTAATTTGTATGCTTCCAATGTGGGTAGATGTGAAATTTTTTGACCTAGTGGGATCAGGTCATGAAGGAATGTGGGGAATGTGGACATATTGTCCATTTACAGAGGTTTTATAGGAAGGGTTCTAGGATTGTTAGATCCAAAGACTATAATAGACTCATGGACCTGAGGTCGGACTGGGAGAAATTCCAGGAGCCTGATGTTGATATTCCACTACATGTAGAGGTCATTGAAGAGATAGTAGGACCCAAAAGTGGAGTTAGTGGTCACTAGCTGGTGCAGCTACGTAAGGGGGAAGGTCCTCAGGTAATTGGGCCTCAGGCTAGGTGTACACCGTGGAGCTATCAGGAGAAAATAAGATTGGGGATCCAAATAGAGAAAGAGGTGTGTCGTGATTACAAGCATGATAGGGTTTTCATTTGTCTTAGATTTGGCCAGCTTTATTGCATGATGTGAATATATAATATTTTTTTGAAAAAATAGGCATTGTTTAGTATGTTGGAATCAGTTATGATGTAGGATATATATTTATATATATGAGGTGCATATGAACCAGATTTTATTATTAGCATTGATGAAATACGATATCTATATGAGGTGCATGGTAATCTATTCATTTATGGGATTAAATTTCTATATGAGGTGTGCAGGAACTAGTATTTTTATGGGCATGAATAAGTATATATGATGTGATATATATATATATATATATATATATGTGGTGTGTAGGCACTAGGTTTTTTTATGGAAATTGATGTGATGCAGTGTCTATATGTGACTCATGGGAATCAAGGCATCGATGATATACAGTTTCTATATGAGGTTTGTAAGCATCAAGTTTTTTATGGTATTGAATATATATATATATATATATATATATATTATGTGGGATTATTTTATGAATATATTGATATTCAGGATCTATTAACACTTGATGAGGTGTGGGTTGTGATGACTGATGGGTATAGAACATGTGCATATGTGAATCTGATGAGATGTGGGACTTGATGGGTGTCAGATATGGCATGGGCATGATTTGAGCACCTAATGAGATTATAGAATGATGATGTGTCATGGGGGGATTTATGAGTCTGATAATGGTTTGTGGATGATTGGTATATTTGATTTTTGGGTCAGGAATAGACTGGGTAGATAACTCTTAAGGTGGGGAGGGCCTTTAGGGGAGTTGACCTATAACATATAGACCATGGTAGACTAGGTAAATTTAAATAATATTTCTATTTTTAGTACCATATATGGGTAAGGATTGATACCTTGAGGATGATATTTTCTAATGTGGGGAGAATATAACATATCGGGTTTTTGAGAGGGTCTGAAATCCTCACCCTTTTGGATTTTTTTTGTTACTGAGTGAGGAAAATAGAAATTTTTACCTATGAACATAATTTTGAGTGTTTTATTAGCCCCTAGAATTATTTTTGGATGGGTTATAAGGCCTGTAATGTACCCCAATGTTTCAAGTATGTTTTGAGTGCGGTAGGGCTCAGAATCTTGATTTTGGGAACATGTTAGCAGAGGCACACGGTTTGGACAAATCATGAATCCTCCCTAGACAAACCATGTGTCTATCTAGTAGAATTTTACATGGTTTGTAAAACCCTAAAAGTGGTTTTTCACAACTATGTGACACATATATAATGTTTAGGAGATATATTTCATATATTCTATGCATAGTTTGGAAAACTGTGAGCCTATCCCATGTGTGTGTGGTTCTTAAGTAGTGAGAATGGAATGGTTGATGCATTGTAAGCCAAACCGTGTAGCTAAACCTTGTAGGTCACATAAAGAGGATAAATTTAAAAGAATTTCCTCCTTCCATTTATGGTTTTCTTTTCTCCTTCATTCTTTTTTATTACCCCTTACTTCCTCCTTCCACCATGCACACAGAGTAGCTTCCCCATTTCCTCTTCCACATAGGATTTGAGCCAATCCCTCTATCTAAAATCAGATATCTGATCTTTTGGTATATATGAATCCATCTCATTTAGACCTTCAGTTACCTATATTATTTTCTTCATTTATATTTCCTTATAGATCACTAAATATATGTTATCATTTTTCCAATATTTTTAGGGTGTATATTTAAAAAAACTTTCTTCTGATTTGGCTCGATTTAGATGTCGATATGATATAAGAAAGCACCCACAAGTATAAAGTTGGTGGTTTCTATATTACCACTTTATTTTCTGATAATATTAGGGGTATTTTCATATAAACCATAACGGTTGTTTGAGATAGACACAAATTAATTAATTGTATCCTTATTAAATTCATTAATTTATGATGTGATATTCTTATGGGAATTATCCTTTTCGGCTATAAATATTCAAGATGGGTAAGTGGATGGACCATCTTAGGCAGTTATAGGATAGGAATATGATTGAAATCAAATTTAATTATTACTATTAAAATTTCCTTTCAATTAAAACATAATGGGCTATACATGGGAATATAGGTAATTTTGATCCCCTAGACTGAGGTGACATTGTTCGTTTGGATGGTCTTGGGCCAGGATAATTGGGGTTATGATGATCATCTGGTTGATCTGACTCGGACTTTGGGATTTGAGGTGATGAGGTCATTTTGATGGTGCAAATGGCCTATGTGACTTGAGATAGTGTGTACAATCATGACTTAGTGGCATGGTTGCAAGGGAATGAGGTACTGGATGGCGCGTCCATGTTTTTTTGGTGATTTAAACTCACCATATTCAGCCAACACGCTGTTCGAGTCATTTTCCCACAGATAGGACTCATTCATGGTGTTTTGGATGAATCGTTGTGGGTGGTGGGCCCCATAGACTATGCAAATCAAGGAGTGGTTCTAACCACTGGATTGAGATTGGGTGATCATTATATAAATCCACTAGATGGTGATAGACTATTGGTTGATAGTGTTTGTACCATCGATCAGGGGATGAGGCTCATTATGATACTTGAGACTATTGTACTCTAATATTGGGAGGATGATTATTCTCATTCCTCTGGACTTTGGTTGTTGAGCAGAGAGTGATTTTAATTTAGAGTAAAAACATCAATGTGCCTCAGGATATTGGGCTTTGAGATGAAGGTTATTATCTGAGCTAAGGTATGAGGGACTAGGTACTTACCATTTGGGCTATCCATTTGGATGTTGAATATTTGACTAATGGAATAAGGTGTTAGGTTACATGATTATAGGTGGAACCTAATGGTTCTCCTTGGATGCCTATCATTAAAGGATTATTTGGGATCTAATATATTGATCTTCTCCACTCCAATTATACATATACAAGAAAGTGATGTGTTCAATATATATAATTGGGGGCAAATATTTCGTGTTTTCTAGTGAGGGTAGAAGTAGGTGATCACTTCCCTGTGGATACTGAGCATAGGGGAAGTGGGTTATTTTTAAATTTTCATGTGCTACCTTTTTACCTATATTTCACATACACCTAAATAATTATGGATCTAAGATTGGCACACATCAGTCTTGTCCTACTAAAATTTATCCTCACACCCTACATTTCCCTTTGCGACCCATGTGAACTTTATGTTTCTTTGATCAAGTAAGGGATTGAGCTCAGGAACGGGACCCTAGTGATCAAGTTATGCTTATAATCATGGGAAAGATGGTAGTTTACCATGGTGGTTACTATGAATTAGTTGGGGTTTCCTTTTTTGTTTCATCATGCTTTATATATTTATGTTCTTATGGTTCACCACAAGTAACCGTATTTTTTATCTACTATTTTTTTCTATTGATATGATATGTTCTTTCTACAAAGGTTATTTTTTCTACTAGTTTTTTGTATATTCTTATGCTGAGTTATGTTTTTATATTGATTATATTTTTTTCCAATATAATATTATTATGTTGAAGGATCTATTTGGGATATTCCTAACACTAAGAGGGGGTTTGATCATTTTTTGTAATTTTTAATCCAATTACAACTTTTTATCCCTACACCTCTTAGACATGTTTGGATCATGATACTCTTATTCTTTTTTCCTGTCACATGCATGTATATGAATGAAATAAAGATAAAATAATATATTTGTAAAAGGATCACTAATCAATAGGAGTATCTCTTCCTTATAAAGGTCTATAAATAATGTTGATCGCACAACCATAAGAAAAAATCCTTTAAATCTGGTTTTAATGAGTATGATATTTCTTAAAACTCATATAGAACTACAAAAACAATCAAATAGTGCATTCGTGTAGCACTATGTAAATAATCCAATCGTGTGTAGTTTACAGCACTTGTATGGATCTTTATACTTCCTCTCAAGATATTATTATCCTTGTTGATTATGTTTTGTAAAACCAATAAAGTTATCTACCTTTTGATTCATGTCTAATTCCATAGTTCTTCTTTTTCTTCCAAAACCTTCTTCATTACATTTTTTATTTCATAGAATCATGAAAACAACTCCACTAATCTCTTCATAGTAGCAAACTAGGTAGCTGCACAATCTTCTTCTTATGTTATTCAAAATAAGTTGAATATTGTTGACCAAAGAACTGAATTCTCCCTAGCCCAAATAATGATCAACTGATATCAGTTTGGCCAGACACTTCAACTTCTCCCATTGATCATTGAAACACAAATATATGCATCAATGTATAGTATTTTCTTGACCTCTCTTTCATCTTTAGTGAAAACCCAACTACAATGAATCAATTTCTTCAAAGAATTATAGAATCACCAAACTCGTTTGCGGCTATTAAAAAAATAATGATCATATCAACACATCATCATCGAAATTAATATTCCTTGAATAATAATCAATTCTTAAGGGGGAACACTCTATTATTCCTTGACACACAATAATGTGCAATTGTTTAGAAAGTGTATTATTCTCTTTCTTAGACACTCAATTCCAACACATGTGTATGTCAGTTTACTTATCTTATTCCTCTTTCAAATAAAAATAAACAATGTATTTTTTCTATTCTGTGTCTATTGTGTATCAACCGAGTACACACACAGTTTTACTTTTTGAAACACCATAGGGGTATTTTTCCCAAGAATTGGTTCATAGAACCATTTTTTGAGAATCACTAAAAGCATGTGAGTTTAACCTGTGTTGAATGTCAACATATCATCTTCTCCAAAAAGTATGAAAATAGTGTAAACAACTATTTTGTGTATGTGGTGTTTCTCCTTCACGAACTATCATGCATCCTATGCAAACATCCATGCACTGCATGGAGAGAGTTTTTCAGGGATCGTATTCACTTCCATGGGTAAAAATTCTTTCTGTAATTAGCATTACCTTCTATGGACCACCATTGCTTCTACAAACCACCTTTCCTTCCACTGACCACTTCTCCTTTTGTAGAATACCTCTACTCTGTGGATGGTTGATGCCACTACAAACCACTGATGCTTTGTGACCATTTTTTAATTGTGGTCAATCGAACCCCACAGACCCCATCCAAAAAATTTATTCATAGAATTATCTACTTTATAGAAATGACCTCCATGAACTACATCTTCTATCACAAAATCCCCCAATGTGATCTCTTCTCTTTCGTGGTATTCACACTAAAGAACTACTTCATACTTCCCCAAATTCTTCTAACAGTGAAGTTGTTCTCTAATAAAATTATTTCACTCTATAATGATCTTATTAGGGCTCCTTATATAAGAAAATAAGATCTATAAACTCACTAATCTAATTTACCTAAAACTATGATGTGGTACAACCTTCCCTGCGAACTGATTTATGGTCCTCATAGCGCCTTTTTCTTTTTCGGAATTTCATGTCTTGAAAAAATCCTTTATAATACATTAAATAACTGCCTAATTTCAAAAATGACATGCCTCCTACAAAAATTGAACCTCTTAGGACCCAAGAACGTCCCAAAAACATTTTTCCTTACACGGTCTGCATTGCACACTTCATGGTCCACATAGTTCTACTATACGAAAATCTCATTTTTCAATTTTCCTTCTTCATTTAGCATACCTCTTTTGAAGTTTGTGAACTATGATTTTTAGTTCACGAACTGCATTCCATAAACATCTTTGTAGAAAACCCTTATTTTCTATATAAAAAACTCCAGATTTTGAGGCCCAAAAATTTGGAAAACACTGGCAAATGACACTTCCTTAAACATATTCTTTGGAAACACCAACCATATTGATTTTCATTCATCTAGATTTATTAACAAAAAAAATTGATAAATGATTAATGCTTCAACTATCATCTACCAATATTATCTTCATTCTAAACCCAATCAATTTCTTTTATCATCAAGCTGATATATCCTAATTTTTTACCTTTGAGAACTCACCTTTAATATCATCATATTTACTATGAAAATTATTGTTACATTCCCATTTTCCATCAAAATATTTCTTTCCAATCAATCCAAAATACAATTAGCAGCACCTCTTCCATTCTAATTTGATTCTCAGTACAATTTTCAGCACTATCTCTCCCACTTTCCTTCATAATGATTGCATCTCACGTTCCTCAAATGACTTAGGTTACTTGTGAAAAACAATAGATCAATTCATAAGAATATTTAACATAGATAATTATTTAACCATGAAATCCAGTGTCATCAAATGAAGCCATAAAAATTATCCATGAATCATATTGAAACTCAAAGTCTTCAACTGATGTTTCTTTAATTATCAATAATTGAGTACATTATCCAAGATCCATTAACTTTGGAACTACATCACCATGTTGACTGCAATGAGATCTTATTATCTCATTGAACACCATTGAAAACCAATGAAAATGATTTGACAAAAAAATAAAATCAATACTCATATTTTGATCTTCATTATGTGATATTGTTATTATAAATACCGTAAGGTATATTCACCCCCACCATCACCTCTCAAAACATCGTTGCTAGTCGGTAACCATTGGTGTAAGGGGAGGCATGCCTAAAGCCTAATGGTAGACCAGAATGGTGAACTATTTGGGTGTAATGTTTTGTCAGGGTACTTCAAAAAGGTAAAATAAGACTTATTTAGTCCCATAGTATCCAATTAATTACATTTAATTCATCGTTATACCTGATTTTTTATAAGTTTAATTTTAATCGTAAAATATTTTTTTTAAAAACTTTTCAATCTATTTTATTGATTTATTTTAAAAAATATTTCTTCCACATATAGGAATTTTATTTTATGAAATGTAATTTATTTATTTATTCATCATGTCAAATTCATACTAGGGTCAAATATTTTAAATTCTTTTAAAAGGTTAATTTTTTGGGGAATATTAAGAAAAAACATTTTTTATGAAATATTGTTTCTTTTATAATATCTCCAAGATATAAATATTATATAAAAATTTATTAAATGTAAGGAATTAATAATGTAAGATAATATAAAAAATATATAATACAAAAATAATACAAATAAAATAAGCACAATTTTTTCATGTTAAATGTGAAAATCATTTTCTGTGCAGCCGTAGTGCTTGCACAACACTAAAAAAAGACAAATTTGTTTACCAAAAGTAAATATTTGAGAGATATGAAGTCTTTTATCTTATTTTCTTAATTAATATTAATTATTATTGATTATTTTTATGTGTATATATGAATTTAAAAGTTATATAAAAATCATATTATCAATTGTTTTATTCAATTATTATGCAAGGCTATAAAAGTTAAGATAATATATTAAATAATTTTTCATATCATTGATGTGATTAAATATACATATATAAGGATAATATTTTTAAAAAGTTATTTAATTTTATGATGAAATTATATTTTTATATTATTAGTGAATAAATAATTACATTAAATGACTACCCAACACTGACACAATTTTTTTTCAAAGTAGTAAAAGAATCTAATAAATGATTTTAAAACACTAAAAGTAATATTTTTTGTGTGGATTAATGTGTACCATAAAATGTTAATATAAATATAACATTTTATAGATGTTTTAATGGTGAATATTTGAGTTCGATTTCATTATTTTTTTTCAAATTCAAATTATTTTACTAGTTCTTAAAAAGAACTTAATAGTATTTAATGATAAATATATGTTATAAAATTATTTACAAAGTCATATAAATATTCAAATAGTAAAATTAGGTTTATGGTTGGTCGAAAATATCATCACTTGTCCATTTTAGATCGAATTGATTCCTTCTATGTAAAATTATAACCAATTAATATTGAAAATTTGATTACCACAACTAAAGTTAAATATTGTTAAGCAAGGGGTTAAACCAAAATATAAGCTTTAAATAATATCAAACCTTTGAAATTTTTATGGGATGATTATATTATGACTATATATTCCTTATATTTTAATCCAATTAATTTTTGGAAGAATTTCAAATTTGTAAGACATAAATTATATTATAATTTTTCATATTATTCAAAAATTAAATTAGTGATATTTTATAATAAATAATATTTTATTGAATAATTAAAATTTAATATAAAATATATATTCTAAAAAAATAATGGGATATAGTTTAAACTATTATATATGATCCATTTACTAGTCACTTTTATTTTTATGGTAACTTTCTTGAACCCTAAAATGTAAAAATGATTGATATCACATTAATTTTAAAAATGGCTAACATAGGGTTAAAACAAAGAGATAAGGGTGAAATTTGAAATAAACATGTCCAATTTTTATTTAATGGGATATTTTTTACTCAAAATTTTATTATCATCAAATTATAACAAATTGGATCCATGTTCTCATGAAAATTAATTTACATAAAATTAATACTTTATGTAATTCCAAGATTGTGCATTCCCTAACTTATAAAAGGACTCCTCTTATCATCTCTAAATAAAACATTTTTAGCCTTATATATGATCCAATAAGTTTTATAATACCTTACTAGATTCATTCCCCACATTATATAAGTTTTTTCTTTCTAAAATATCATCCTTTCAAGTCTTATGGTGTAATTTAAAGAAGTTTCTGAATGAAGAGATATACCTATTAACTATGTGTTTTCAAATAAAAATTCTTTTGATTCCATCTCTAAATTTATGCTATCTATTATAAAATAATTTTCCTTTTGGAGTAGGACACTAAAGAGGGGGGTGAATTGAGTTCCTCTAAAAGAATTTGTTATAAATTATAATTTTAAATTCCCTCAAATTTAAAGTCAATTCACTAGTTAGCCATTAGTGAAATTATAAGAGCTTGAAAATTTGATTGACATCTCAAAATAGTGATTTGTTCTTAGTTGTATCAATTTTATAATTAATACAAATTTTGAAAATTACATAATAAGTTAGTACTGTTATAAACACTTTCTAAGACAAACTATCAGAGTTCAATTTAGGTTTATGAAATATGTGATAAAATAGAGTAAAAATGTTAAATTTAGTATTAGTACCTACCACCAAGAATCATAAATTAATACATAATCTGATCCGCACCCTGGATCGGGGTTCATAACAGTACACTTGTTTTCCAGGTCACAAGGCCTCTACCATAGTTCTTCATGGGTGCAAACTACCAAGTCACACAAGGACCTATTCCACACTTATATGTGAGAGTAAAATTGTGTAATAATGTATGAGGGGAATGATTTCTTGTATCCTTTATTTTGATATTGGAGATAGTGTGTACTTTATTGACAAATATACACACTACTCAAAAGTATGTAAAAAGCACACAACAGGGAAAATAAATTTCAAAAAGGATTTAGAAGGATATGTGTGTCTTGAGATGTAGCTCTAGACTCTTTAGATGTAGATGATATATGTTTTGAGTCTTATTCTTGAAGTTGACACAAAAACAGTGTGTCATATTCTGGCTTCCATGTACTAGTATGGTTTTGTAGGTATATTCTTCTCCTTCTTTGATATGATAAAGAAGTTTATAGTTTCAATTTAAAGCGTGATTGAGATTGGTCTATGTGTTCTTATTTTGTGCTTTAGTTCATAGTGGGTGCATGAGAGTCGCAGATGTTCTTCTGTATGTCTAACACATGGGTACACCACACTTCTCTTCTCTTCTCTTTTTTGTATCTTTCTTCTCTAATTAAAAATGTTTTTTATACTTGAGTTCCAACAAAGAGCATGTTCTTTAAACATGCATAGGTTCATCATACCATGTGTTGTCTGCTAAATGTCCAACAAAATATTATTAAATATGTCAGTATCATTAAATTACTCAAATATGACCATTATAAATAGATTTAACAATTGAAAATTTAAAGAGTATTTTTGTGAGTCATATGTTGGTAAGTTAGTCTATCAGTGAGTTCTCTATCAGTATCCCCTTCTATCGGTGACTCAACCCATCGGTATTTCATTCTTTCAGTCTTTCCATATGTCAGTGAATCATTACATTGGTCACCCTTTTTAACTGTCATTGAGTCCTTTCATCGGTAGAATCATGCATCGGTTGGTCACTTGTACTAACAGTAGGTTGATTACATCATTTGGTCATCTGCGTTAGTAATTCATATGCATCAGTTGGTCATCTACATCGGTTAGTAATTTGTCTGTTGGTCACTCAATTATTCTATCGGTGTCTCAGTGACTCATACTTAGATAATTTTGGATGTTATGTCTGTCTTATATTATAGCCAAGTCAGAAAGGGTTAATACCCATAATTACACATAGATAATCAGTTATAAGCTTGTTTATACAAAAACAAACCTAATTATTTATATTATTTAAAATATATAATATACAAGATAAACTTTGACATAATTTAGGATCTATTATGAGGTGAGATATATGTTAATATATGACATGATTTTTGCTAATTATAACCAATATTGTCAGAGATAGTGGCCCGAAACCTTTTATGGGTCAACAAATCTCCCCCTTATTTATAATCACAAATCATGGAATATTAAGTACCATTCGAGAATGACTAATGTAAAAATAACCAAATTATTAGCTCCCATAAAGATGAATAGGATCAAAAATAATTATGGGAAGTGAAATTTATCATATTAACATAAAAAAATTCATAAACACATAATAATTTTTAATAATGTTCTTCCCCTTTTGGGATTAGAAAAAAGTGGTAGGTTAAAAACTAAAATAGAAAAGTGAAAACAGTGGATTTGTAGTCATAATCAAATTACACAAAAAATTTACCAGCACTCAGCCCTATCAAAAAGGATAAATCCACACCACTTATGAGGGTCAAGGGGTGTATCTACCTTATCATATAGATGAATGGTGGTTTCAGGAGGTGGTAGGGTAGAAACAGGAGCATTTCAAGGGATCATCAGTGAGGGAAAAGTAATTCTTGATGTAATATTTGGTTCCATGCTTGTTTTATGCTTGTATAACAGCTAAGGTTGAGGTTCATTTGTGATAATAGGCCGGATTTGGGTCAAGTCTTGAGCAACTAACATTGGAGAAGAAGTCATTCGCGGAGTAGAGTGAAGAGAAGTAGTAGCTGGAACAATAATGGATTCACTCTGAATATAGAGATATAGATTTAACTATTTTATGAAATCCTCAATAATCTCCCCACAATATTTCATTTATTTCTCAATGTCATCCTTATTTTTCATAAATTTATCCAATAGAAGATTGAATACCATTAATTGATTGACTTGTTTTTTGAAGGCTTTTGTAACTGGGGGTAAAGTAATTTTTTTTTGCCAAATACCTAAAATGACTTTTCAGCTAGTTCTTGGAGTAAATATTGGAGAAATATGAATTTATCCCCTTGGTAAGATCTTACTGAGTTGAATATGCTTCCTTGGTATATAATATTTCCATGTCAAGAACATGGTCACTATTCTTCTCAATATTTTCTAGGCTTCTAAGGACAGTGGTATCAAAAAGAGCTTTAAGATCCCCTTTTACTAAAGTTCTAATTGCCTCAGTATCCAAAGTCTAAGAGGTCAAACCAGATGTGAAAGGAATAGAATTTGGATTTGAGGTTGAAGCATATTTCACAATTTCCTTTACTTCCTTTCTTAGTTTGGAAAAATCAGGAACTTTAAGATGAGAAACAAGATCTTAAAGGCCCTTCATGACACTCTCCATTTTATTTCTGTACTCTTTAGTTAAATCATTGATGCCAATAGTTAAATTCTTCATCTCATTCCCATGCTAGGTGTATCTTGCCACAATGTTTTCTGAAGTTGTAACAAAATTTGGATTAATTTATTTTATCACAATCTATGAGACTAAAATAGCATTAGCTTGAGATACATTGGTTAAGGAAGAAGTAAAACAAGATGTTCCAGGTTTCATTACACCATCAACCATAGACCAGATAACTTTTAGGTTATTAGTCATCTCTATTTTTTCTCTTCTAGGTTCATCAATCTCATATCTCATCTGAGATTGTACTAAATGTCTTATTGATGAACATATATCTTCCTTGATTTTTCCAAATCATCCTTAGTGACATAGTCACTCGAAAGGGTATCATCCATTGGTTCTCCTATAGCAGGTACAAATACATCATCTTCTAAATCATCATAATCTAATATCAGTTCCACATACCCAAGATTCATCACACATTCATCCATTATATCATCATCCTTAGGGGTAAGTGTATCAATCAATACTCTTCCAAGTTGATTCTTCTCTTCATCTTAATTTTCTCTTTCTTGAGGACCCCCCTCAATCTAAGCTTCCCTGACTGGTTTCTCATCTTTTGTATGACATGTTATTATTTCATAAACCAATATATGTACAATAATTTCTGGAGCTTCCTCTTCAGCAACAACTTCAGGATCTTCCCTCACTTCAACAACAATTTCAGGAGGTTCTTCCAACTGAGCTTGATCCACAACTTCAATCATTTCAACCTCTTCACATTAATCATCATTATGATGGTCATTATCGCTTCCCTTACATTCATTATCATCACGTCTAGATACATGTTCTTCATTTGTATTTTTATCACCATCTTCTTCATCTCCCTCCTCTTCACTACCACTACCACTTTCAGCATTTTCAATTTCTTCTTCTTCTTCTTCAGAGCCACTATATCTACTTAGATATTCCATATTACTTGAGACTTCTGTCTCCTCATACCCATTATCTTCAAAACTGGTCTCATTAGAGGGTAAGGTTAGTGGAGGACTATAATGTCCAAAAAAACTTTGCGAGGTCTTATTGTGTCTGGATCACTCTTATCATCAATAGGTGATCCCTAATCTCTAACCCGAGTAACAGGATCCTATTATTCTTCTGAAGAATAAACAAATTCCTCATTTGGTCTCAGAATAGGATAATTTATATTCTTAGGTCTAGTTGGATGATCCACTAGATTTAGCTTTTCATAGATCTTATTTTTATTTTCAACCCATTCTCTCTTCCATGGGTTCCTTTTGATTTTCATCCTCTTAAAAATCTCATTACTGAGGCAGATCCCATTGCACTTAGAAATAGTTTCTTCACCTACATATACACATCATTTTTCTTTCAGTATAGCCAAGTTCATCCTTGGACAGAACATGGAATTAGTTTTTCTGGAAGGTTTGATCATCTCATTCATGTGCACATCAAGGTATTTACACAAATCTAGTTTGATCCCTTTTCTCTATAGATAAACCAAGTAGACAAGTTTATATTTCATAGAAGCAAAGTTCTATTTACTAAGATAGATTTTAGGCTATATAAACTTAAACAATATTCTATGTTCTCCACATAACTCTATAGCAATAGTTCTTTTTTTCTCATCATTATTCATAAGCTCCTTTAATGTTATCTCAAATAAAAACATATCTCTCTCAGGTGGAGAAGTACCTTGATAGTTATCAAATACACCTTCATGAAGAACTTTAAGACATTAAGCCCATTTTCCTTAAGGGGGATATGTTCTCTTAATTTTTAATATATATTTTATCCAAGAGAAATAACTTACTTCCAATAGAAACATTATATTCATTTAAAACTAAGGAACTACCTTTAGTTAAAAGGGTTGTTCATTATTTAAGAACCAATCAAGACTACCTTGATCTTGAAGTACCTTGAGAAGAAGAGAATTGGTTATTAACATCTATTCCACATGAACATATTTTTCTGGAGTTACAATATGATTTTCTAGAGTAGGATTTACTGGTGATGAATACTTTCTCGATTCACATTTCTATTTCTCAGAAGTAGAAGACTCACCATCATCAAGAGATCTCTTCACATGCGCCATTCCAATCTATTCAGTCTAAAGGTTTAAAGGTGAAAGGTTAGGGTTAAAGAGATATAAATGACTAAGATAGTGTAGAGTTAAAATAGTAGAGTGGATCGATTCAAATTTTTATCATTTAGGAATTTTAAAATTACACAATCTTGAAATCGTGAACCAGGTTTAACAAAATTAATGAAACAATGTTGTTTTGATAAAAACATAAAACATATAAAAACAATTATTCTTCGGTGTCGGCATTATATATCTTCTGAGTTGGCATGAGAACTATGTCATAAAGACAACTATGTCGGCATGACACAACATCAGTGTCATCATGAAAACTTCACTTAAAAGATCAAGGAATAACAACAAAAGGTCTTATAGATTGATCATTCCTAACCCATGTTTGATATAATTCTTTATTTCAGTGTTCAATAGCTTAGTGAATATGTTAGGAAGCTGATATTCAGTTCCAATAAATACTAAATTGATATCACACTTTTGATAATGATCTCTCAAAAATTGATGTATTACCTCAATATGTTTTGTTTTAGAATGATGAACTGTGTTTTTAGAAATATTAATAGCACTTCTATTGTCACATTATATAGGTGCATGTCTAAATTGATATCCATAATCTAGAAGAGTGTGTTTCGTCCACCAAATATAAGCACAACAGCTACAAGAAGCTATGTATTCAGCTTCATCAGTAGATAATGAAGTATAATTTTTTTCTTACTACACCATGAAACCAAATACGTTCCTAACATGTTACATGTTGTAGATGTTATTTTTCTATTATACTTGTATCCACCTAAATCATCATTAGAATAACTCACTATATCAAATAATTTTCATTAGGGTAAAACAAACCTAAATTGATATTTTGTAAAAGGTATTTAAAAATCATTTTAACATCATTTAATATAGATTGTTTGGGATTAGCATGAAAATGGGAACACATACACACACTAAGCATTATATCTGGACTACTAGCAGTCAAGTAGAGAAAACATACAATAATTCCTCTGTAAGTGGTTTGATCAATAGATTTACCATCTTCATCAAGATCCAACTTTCAAGAAGTACTCATTGGAGTGTCTATGCATTTAATTCTATCAAATATAAATCTTTTTAAAAGGTCTTTTGTATATTTAGATTTATTTAAAATGATACCTTATTTATTTTGAAAATTTTGAAATCTATGAATGAATTTGAGTTCACCCATAAAACACATTTCAAATTCTCTTTGTATCATTTTAGAAAAACCAATATATAAATAATTTCTTGAAGATTCAAAAATAATATCATCTAAATAAATTTGAACTGCTAATTTTTTTTTAGAAATTCGTTTTATAAAGAGATCAGGATCAGCAATTCCTTTTGTAAAACCATTTGTAATGGGAGAAGTACTTAGTCTATCTGACCAAGATCTTAGATCTTATTTTAAACCATATAAATATTTTGTTAATTTAAAAACATGATTTTGAAAATGAGGGTTTCTAAAACTAGGGGGTTGATCAAAAAAACATCCCCAACTATATATCTATTTAGGAATTCAATTTTAACATCCATTTGAAAAAGTTTGAAATTAAGATGGGAAGCATAAGAAAGAAAGATTTTTATGGCCTCAAGTCAAAAAATAGGTGAAAAGGTTTCTTCATAGTCAATTACTTTTTATTGACTATAACTATAAAAAACCAATTGGGCTTTATTTATAAAAATATTACTAGATTAGTCTACTTTGTTCCTAAACACCCGCTTAGTGCCTATGGGCAAGGTGTCTTTGGGTCTATCCACAAGTTTTCAAACATTATTTATTTCTAATTGATTAAGTTCTTTTTATATTTCCATCAACCAAAATTCATCTTTAATTGAATCATTTATGTTTTTAGGCTCATGTTGTAATAATAATTCTTCATGTTCAACCTGGTTTCTAAGAGAAACTCTAGTTTGTGTCCCTTTATCTAAGTCTCCAAGAACATCATCTAAAGGACGGTTCTTTAGAGTTCTAGTTGGAATAGAAAAGGAGGGGATCATGATTTCAGGTTCTTCTACAAGTTCAGGTTCATCATGTTTAGTTCCTGAAGAATTTATAGAACAGTTTGATTTAATTAATTTCTTGACAAGAGGATTAGATGATTTTTCTTTTATGTCAATTTTTGACACATCATATTTATGGTTGTCTTTGGAGGTCCTAGGTTCATGTGGATATATTTCAAAAAAAATTGATATCAATAGATTCTTTCACACACTTTTTTATTTAATTAAATACTCTATAGGCTTTACTAGAGATTGAGTATCCAAAGAAGATTCCTTCATCACTCTTAGATAAAAATTTGTCAAGATTGTCTTTTGAATTAAGAATATAGACTTTGAAACCAAAAAACTAAAGTAACTAACTTTGGGTTTTTTATTGTTCCAAAACTCATAAGTAGTATTCTTGAGGATAGGTTTGATTAAGACTCTATTAACTATGTAGTAAGTTGTATTTACAGACTAATCCCAAAAGTAAACAGGTAGATAATATACACTAAGCATTTTTTAGGATATCTCATGTAAGGTTTTATTTATTCTTTCCACAACACCATTTTGTTGAGGTGTCCTAGGGGTAGAGAAGTTATTACTATATCCATTGTGAGAGAATAGAGATTGAAAGTCTTGATTTTTAAACTCTTGGAAATGATCACTTCTTAATGATTTTATTCTAAGTCCACCTAGATTTTCTACAATTTTAGCATACTTAGTGAAGTAAGTACATTCTTAACATTTCTGTTCTATGAAATAAGTTCAAGTAAACCAATAATATTCATCTACAAGAACGTAGACATAGTTCTTCCCATTTAAAATAGAAACTCAAAATTGTCTAAACAAGTCCCTGTGAACCATCTTTAAAGGTTGATAAGTTGAACCTTCATTCTTTGATTTGAAAGATATATTATGTTGTTTATCATTTTGACATGGATTACAGACATTGTAATTTTAAAACACATGTTTGTGTAGATCCTTGACTAGTCCTTTTCTAGTAATATTTATAAGAGAGTGTACATTAAATTGTCCTAGACGCTTTATGAAAGGAACTTAAACAAGAAACATTTTGAGAAACTAAATAATTAAAGTAAACCGAATATAAAATTTCATTTATAAAATAATAAAATACTAAATCATTTTTTGAGTTAAAAACATTAAAATAGTAATTCTCAAATTTAATATGAAATTCATCATTACATAATTGTGAAATACTAAGAAAATTATATTCCATTCCAACAACAAAAAATACTTTAGAAATTAAAACTGACATAGAGTTACCAATCTGGACTAAAGAAATTATTTTTCCTTTATCATTGTCACCAAAGGTGACATATACACAATAAATATTAATTAGGTTATTGAAACTTAAATAGTATCTTGTCATATTTCTTGAAGATCCATTGTCCACGTACCACTGTCTCTTGCAGGAGATCTTCAGATAGCTTTCCAACATAATAATCAAACAAAAGTAAATTTTGGTACCCAAACCTGTTTGTGTCCAATAACATTAGTAATCAGTGCTTTAAGAACTCAAATTTTCCTTATGGGTTTCCTATAATCATTATGTAACATATTTGAAAAATGTACTTTATTTATACTAGAAAAACTATAGGTAGTAAAAAAAATCTGTAATTGGAAGTAGCAACATAATTTTGATTTTAAGGTAGAGGAATAGATTTTCTATATTGAGTTACAAAATGTGTTTTAGATTGGTTTCCCTGTCCAACCAGATTTCCAATAAAATATGTGTACTTAGGATCTATCTGTTTACTAATAATTTGAGTAAGAGTATTTTTCTCATTGGTAAAAGTTTCTATATCTTTATTCGATTTTTCATAATACATTTTTAATTCATTTTTTTCTTTCAGAAGTTGATAATTCTTTTCCTTTTCAGAAGTAAGTTCAGACTTAATGTTTACTGTGACATCATTATATCACTTTAAATATTTATATCTATCTTGAAATCCATTGAATGTATCCTCCATCATGTTATAAAATTAAATAGTTTATCACTTTTTATATTTTCAGGATCACTTTCATCTCTATAATAGTAAAACTTTTGTACAGGAAAATATAAGGTTACCTCAGATGTGTTTTTCATAAAACATATATTTTCCATGTTATCTTCCACATCATGATATGATGCTGATTCGCTGGATATATCCTCAAAGGAACTCTAGGTGGTCTTTATAGATTTTTTATACTTCTTGTCTATTTTTCATACTTATTTTTGTATTTTATTTTTGGACAGTCAGCTTTTACATGTCCTCTCATATTATATTTGTAGAAAACAATATCCTCTAATCTTTCATTTCTTTTCCAATCCTTTTTCAGTTTCCCTTATTATTATATATTCCTTTATAATTGGGATTCCTAAAGAACATATTATTTCTTTTGAATTTCATGAATCTTCTAGCCAGATAATCCATCTCTCCATTACTATCTGGTGTTGATTCATCATTACTATAGATTTCAAAATAGGCTTGAACCTTCTCTTTTTCCTTATTCATAGAGGTAGTATTCTTGAAGGAAATAGATTTTCTCATAGGTTCATCCTCTTCTTCCTTGATGACTTTTAACTCATCTTCATACATCATTAGTTATCCAATTATGTTTTTGATAGGTAGTCAAGTAATTTCACGTGATTCTATAATAGAGAAAAAAAGTTCCTCTCCATCTATTTGGTAAACATTGGATAATCCTCATAATTTTCTCTTTGGCAGTAACATCTCTTCCTAGATAGATCATATTGTTCACAATTTTATTAAAACTGATATACATGTTAGAAATAGTCTCATCATGCTTCATTTTAAAGTTATCATATTTAATATTTTATGTGTTAAGTCCCATTTCCATAACACTAGAGGTTCCTTCATGTGAAACAGACAAAGTATCCCAAATTTCATGGGCTATTTTACAGGCATAAATTCTGTTAAATTATTTATCTTCTAAAGAAAAGTATATGTCATTCATGGCTTTGAAATTTTTTTTATAATTAGTCTTATTTCGTTCATTCCAAGTAGTTCTAACTATAGTAAGAATATTATATTCATTTACAATTGAAGACCAAATTTCAAAACCCATAATTTCTAAGGGAATTCTTATTTTAATTTTTCATTATGCATAGTTTGTTTCATTAATGAATGGAGGTTTGTTTGTACCAGCACCTTCCAATCTATTATCCAAACTGAAATTTTAGAAAAATAATTTCAAGTGAAAAAAAATAAGTATTAACGTAAATTTTATGATCTTGGAAATATGACTAAAATCACAGTTGAAATGTTTGAAAAATATTTGAAAACAAAAAAATACAAATACCCTCTGATACAAAATTTTTGTTGGAGTTGGACACTCAAGAAGGGGGTTAATTGAGTTCCAATAATTTTTTTTAAAAAAATTATAATTTTAAATTCCCTCAAATTTAAATGTCAATTGACCAGTTAGCCAGTAGTGAATTTATAAGAGATTGACTATTAGATTAATTTCTCAAAAGAGCGACTAGTTATCAGTTGTATCAATTTTATAATTAATTAAACTTTTGAAAGTAACAAAATAATTCAATACTATTATACACACTTGCTAAGAATAATTATTAGAGTTCAATTTAGTTTTATTAAATATGTGATAAAATTGAGTAAAACTAAATGTAAAATCACAGCAGAAATCAAAAAAGAGGTTCAGTATCAAGAAGAGACCTAATCCCCTCCACTTGGTGATCACCTACCACTGATCAGTTTAAATTAATAAACAATTTGATCCACACCCTTTATCGGGGTTCACAACAGCACACAATCTGTCCCGGTCACAAGACCTCAACCACTGTTCTTCATGGGTACAAACTACCAGGTCACACAATTAACTATTCCACACTTATCCATGAGAGTAAAAATATGTAATAATTTATGAGTTAAAGGATATCTTGTATCCTTTAGTTTGATATAGGAGATAGTTTTCTCTTTATAAAGAGATACACACACTACTCAAAAGTATTTAAAAAGAACAGAAAAGATAAAATAAATTTGAGAAAGAATTTAGAAGGATCTTTGTGTATGGAGATGCAACTATGGACTCTTCAGATGTAGCTTATATGAGGTTTGAGTCATCTTCTAGAAGTTGACACAAAAACAGAGTGTCTTATTCTAGCTTCCATGTACAATTATGGTTCTGAAGGTATATTCTTATCCTTCTATGATATGCTGGAGAAGTTTTTTGATTCAATGTATATCTTGATTTAGATTACCCTATATTTTCTTCTTTTCTTCTCTAGTTCATAGTGGGTGCATGAGATTCATGGATGTTCTTTTGTATGTCTCGCACGCAGTCACACCACAATTCTCTTTTATTCTGTTCTATGTATCATGCTTCTCTCTTTTAAAATGATTTTTATACATGAGGGCCGACAAAGTTCATGTTATTTCCACATGCATAGGTTCATCGTAACTCTTACTGTCTGCTAAAATTCATACAAATGATTATTAAATATTTGAGTATCATTGAATTACTCAAATATGACCATTAGAATTATATTTAACAAATTCTAATTTAAACACTCTATCGGTGAGTCATTGGCCGGTAAGTTAGTCTATCATTGAGTCGTCTGTCAGTATCCCCTTATTTCATTGACTCTACCCATTAGTAATTCATTCTATTGGTTTTTCCATCTGTCAGCAACTCTTTACATTGGAAACTCGTTTTAATTTTTAGTGAGTCCTTGCATCGGTAGCATCAGGTATCGGTATCTCTCTTATACTGATGGTAGGTTTATTGCATTGGTAGGTTGCCTATGTCAGTAAGTCATATGCTTCAGTAGGTCATCTCCATCGATGAGTCATTTGTATTCCAGTGACTCAGTTCTTCTATTGGTGTCTGAGTGAGTCATACTTAAATAATTAGATGTTTTGTCTGTCTTATAGTACAAAAAATTAGAAAGGTATTATACCCCTAATTACACATAGATAATCAGTTATAAGATTTTTTAGACTTAAAAATTATAATGAGTTATGTTATTTAAAATATACAATATACAAGAAAAACATTAACATAATTTAGGATCTTTCATGAAGTAAGATATATGTGAATATATGACATGATTTGTGATAATTAAAACCAATATAATCAGTGATAGCGGCCAAAAATCTCATATAGGCCAACATAATTAACAAATTAACTTAAATATTCGTAATTTTTCTTATTATGGTGTAATATAAATTATCTAACTTCTTCCAATCCATTGTAAATAGACAACTTCGCTCGTGAATATGTGGGGACTACAACCTCCATGAAGCGGTGTGATTCATTTTTTGATTCCATTTTAAATGAAAAGTAAAAAGGTAAAATTTAATAAAAATATTTGATATTTATGATATAATATGTATTATATAAAGGTTAATTATAATTTACCTTTCATTTGGTAAATCTGTAGAAAATTTAAAACAGATTTCATGTGTATATACGACATACAATATAATTAATTTTTCTATAACCACCACTTATGGATGAATGTAAATATTTAAATAATTAATATAGATGACATTTATATCATTATTAAAAATTTAAATACAATTTAACATAGATCAATGTTTAAGGACTAGGAGTGTTGAACCAAAATGTGCATGACAAACGAACTACTTATTGACAGTAATAAAGAATTGTTAATACACTACGGATAAAATATTACATTTAAATAATATATGGTATGATATATAAATATATATATAATTATTATCCTAGAATATATTTATAAAAAATATTTTTTTTTATAGCCAAGGTTTGAACACGTATGAAGTGAGATGATACTTTAGGTAAGGGATTTATGTCTCAATCACATTTTTATCAGGATTATTTATGCATGAATTTACATAGGATAAATTATATAAACCTCATTAGAAAAAAAACCGTTACATTTTCCTCTCATATAGTTATTTTTTTAGAATACATTATTTACTTTCATTTTCCCCAAAATATGTACTCAATATTCCAAAATAAAGTTTTTAAGGAAAACTGACTCTGTTTTACTATTCAACAGGAAAATATTTTTCATACATATTCATGTTACCAAAAAAATAATATTTTTCTTTTTTATCCAATGACTTATTAAAGTCATTTTCATTCTTTTTTTAATTTCTATAAAAAATCAATGGAATCTTCCTATCAGTTTCTGAATGAGGTACTTTTGGTATTCGACCAAAAATTATTATGGAATATTTGTTTTAACATTCATATCATGAAAAAAATTCCTCATCATTATAAAAAATCAATATTTTGAATAGTTCATTACTAGTTTCCATGGTTTTCCAAAAATAATAAATTTTTATATATTATTCAATAAATATTAAGATTTTAATAAGTGATTTCAAAATGAAAAGGAAATTTTCCTCAAGAAATATTTTTGTGATATTTTAATTGAATTTTCATATATGATAACATCCTTTTATAATAATAATAATTAATTACTAGATATTTGGTCCATTTATACAATCATTTTTCTTTTTTAGTATGGTTTATTATTTTGATGATGTTATTTATATGAATCAAGTCTATTTTACAAGTATTGTACTATGATAAAATTATGAAATGTGTATGAAACTTATTTCTTGTTTACCAGTTATGTTATAAACATATTCTAAATTGTTTATGATTTTTTGGAACATATATATACATATATATATGGTTTTAATTATGTGATGGGTGGGATTGGAATTATATACCACTACAAAGTTTCAAGTATGGATTTTTATCATATGATATAATTACAGGATGTGAGTTGATGTGATCGATCCACCATGGGAAACGAGTAGGGATTTGTTTTCAACTATAGTGATGCCTCATTTATTATCATATGGGAAAAAGTTTTTGATTCCTAATCCAAGATGATTTTATGGTTTTGGTATTTAAACATTATATACAAATTGTTATGTCCTGGCCTGACTGACCACTAAGATGATAGTCAGACTGGTGGGTCACATGTTCGTAAGTATGCCTCCCTGTACGCCAGAGGCTGATGACTAGCAGTGAGGGTTTAATGAGGTGATAACGGAGATACTATATCCTCATAACCAGAGTATAATAGTGGTTTAAAAAATAATAATCAATAGAATAATCGGTACATAAAAGAGCGACAGAGCTGTAGAAGAGTAATACAAACTGAATATAAACAATGGCCCACACCGATAGAGAACTGATGAATACATGTCCAGATGATGATACATAATCTAAAACATAAAAAAACATGATACAAATTACAATAAAAAATAATAAAGAAAGAAAGAAAAAGGTAAATCCCCAAGGGTGATCTATGCGAGCATCTCGAGCTCCAACTTGAACCCATGCTCCTAACTCCTAGGTACAAGCTAAACAGAATAAGAAATAGACCATGGTCCTATTAACATAAGGTCTACTCGGGTACCCCAGTGAAATGGTGGCTCGTGCTGGGTGTGAAAAAAATCCAAATAAGTTCCCACCCACAGTGTCGATGACTGAATCTGTCCTATTAAATATAATGTGAAGTAGTGTATAGGTATAAGTAGAAAAATAAAAAAAAGTAATGATGAATAAATAAAAAACAACCCACACAGGTTCCTAGGGTAAACCTCATGCCTATATCTATTTCTGATCATATCCATAATAAGTGTATGATCAGTTACCATAAAAATATTGTAATAATATATATGTATATAATATAGTCCAATATCACATCCACCTTTTTGAACCAAGTGTGTTTCGATTCCTAATGGTCATAAACTGGAAATACTAGTTGTTGGTTGGATCGGGGCATAACATAGTCATACATAACTAGTCTAAACGAGCCTATAAACTCAATAAATAAGGAGTATTCCCTATATCCAAATAGAGTGACAGAAGCCATGCTTCAACACTCTAGATAGTGAGTGAGCCACCATGGAAATACTCTAACCATGGAACATGGAACGTAAAGCCCATCACCCAAATCGTAGCACTAGTACGAGATGCCATAATCAATATCTAATGTAAGGGGGCGATTTTCATCCATTCTGAGCACCCCTTGACATCATACACTTTCTATAACAAGGTGTATAATTTATAATATAATTCACAATGCAACTCCTCTCCTGAAACTTTTTTTTCAATCCCTTATATATATTAGCAAGGCCTAAATATCATTATAACATAAAACATGAGGTAATACCTCTCATCTTCCATGAATACCAATACTAGATATATTTGTGGCATATTCATGTTTATAACATAATACATGAAAAAAATACCTATCATATATTCCATTAGTTAAGTTCAATTCCTATTAAAATATAACAATTTCTTATATGTATTTAATAAATAAGAAATAATGGGTTTAGAATTGTAACCCTATAATTATCACTTATAAACCATTAATTTAATAAAATAAAAGCAACACAATATTCTTAATACATTCTATTTTAATCAATTCATTCATTTAAGGAAGGGTAATTCATCGTGAACCAACCTCACTATCTAACACATTCCACTTAATTAAACCAACATGACGATCCATTTATAAGTCAAGCTAAGTCCTTATGAGGAGCTTGGTACAATGGTCATACTGGTGGGAAGTGGTCCAATACATTCAAATAGAAGTTTCAATTGTTCTATGAGAATTTATAAAGTGGAAACTCCATTTTCTAATGCCATTTGAGGCCATGTCCTAAACATTTCATATATCAACAATAATAGAAGGCATACACAAAACAAAATTCCATAAGCCAAGCATGATATAAAATAACTAAGAAATACTATTTCATTTTATAATATAGTGAACCTCATTCAAGGGGATTTATTATAAAATCATGACACTTTTACCAAAAAATCCATTGATCAAAAGTTAACATTCAATTCAATAGCCATATCATAATTCACTTTAATGATGTTTTTCCAAAATAACTACCAAACATGGAAATTTAATTATAAAGGAAAAAATTACACTTAGGAAGTTACATTATCATTTCGGATATCACCTATGAGTGGAAAACATATTTATACTCCAATTTGAACACTTCTAAGGAATTCTAGTCCTTATATACATTTAATTTAAAAAAAGAATCTTAGTCTAGTACACTCAAGGGGTGTCCATGATCGAGTTTGGAAACCACCAATTACTCAACAATTATCAAAGTGTGTCATACAAGGAATGAGGATAAATTTAATATGAAAGAAACAATTTAAAAACAAATCATGGTAGATAATGGAGTGTGGCACAATTGAAATAATTATAAATCAATGGAAACTTTTGGAATAATTCATATACCACCTACATCGTACTTAGGTTGTATAACTCATCCAATACCAAGAACTAATTCAACCTGGATTGGAATAAATCAAATAAACATAGACCCCCCCCCCCAAATATAGATAATAATATTTCACCTCGAATACATTTTTGAGAGAATATGAAATGAAGAAAGATCAAAAGTGAATCAAGAACATACCAAGAAGAATCCATAGATACTGACAGTGATTGATTCTAACTTCATATAGAGGATTTATCTTGATGCCTAGTGTAGGCTTGGTGGAGAATCCAAAGGTGGCTAAATAGGCATCTCTCACTGGAGGAGGATAATGAAAGAAAGAAATGAGAGTTTTAAAACACATTAAGAGAGAAAATATAATGTCACCCAAAAAACTAGGCCATACGGTTTGTCCAAACCATGCGTCAGCCACTACTTAGGAAAACACAACACACAGTTTTTCCTACATGGTTAGCCTAACCACATGTTGAATAGTTCCAGGCTACTACCTAAGTGAAACTAATTGTGGTGGATAGGTGAACAGTTTGGATAAACTGTGTGTAGCTCGGGTGGTGAACTTCTTCTCCCTTACTACAGCTGTATGGTTTGCTTCTGAGGGAAACATTGTTTTAAACTAACTATGTTCCCTATTTAGATCACCCAAAACTTGTATTTCAATAAACTGTTGATTCCAACACTGAATGAGATATCCAAGGGACCTCTTTGGACTTTACACAAGTCTAAAAAACAACATGTTGAAGTTTTCCAACTCTCGAAATCGCGTTCTAAAGCTTGGTTTGTAAAATGGATCATCCAGTAAATGTGAAAATTAAAATTCCTGTAGATTTTTATATGTTTAAAAAATATGTTTCATTACCACATACCCACCTTAGAACATCTCAAACCCAAGAATCCTTCAAGAATAAAGAAAATATTACCCTACTTATGAGGGTCATCGATTCTCATTCAAATGGTCTTTTTTTTATTTCTAAATTCCCAACGTGCCTTCAAGCACTTCTTAAGTGTACATAAATTAATCCATAAAAAACCCAAGCCAAAACTCCTTATCTGAATGAAACACCAAGATAGATATTACCTAATCCCATTTATCTTGAGACATATCATGTTTATGCCTCATTAAAAAAATTTCCAAAGGTGATCCTCACCTTATACTTTAACATCATAAGGGGCCAATTCTGAACCACATCACCTCCACTATCACAATTTTCTACAAAGCATGCTTCTATGAGTTCAAATGATTATCCTAGAGTTATTCATTTAACATTTTGAACCTAATCACATCTAACGTCATATCTAGGACATCATTTCAAAGAAAAAGTAAAATATCGATCAACCAAACTGAATCTATCCATGAATTCTTTCCTTGAAAAACATTGTTGAACCTTTTAACCACACCTTCCATAACCAGAAGGTGTACTTAAATTTGGTCATTTGAAATATAAACAACAAACAAGGAGAATCATGATTCAATCTATCACTATCTTACCAATTTTAAAATTCCCAAATTAAACCACCATCACATTACGAACAGAACTGTAATGCCTTTCTCCAAGGAATTTTGTGTTTACAATGAGAACGTTCACTAAAGAACATACCTGACTTCTGGTGATTTTCATTAATCAAAACATCACCAATTTATTTAAGTATATAATTCCTTATAAATAATAAGGGTTTGGACCAGATCCAGTCCACTGGAATTATCACCCTTTTTTCAAAAACACCTCTGAGCCTGAAAACAACTCCGAGATAACCTCATATTAAATAAATGAAAGTTTGAGGAACTAACACAAGGTAGTCCATACTCTATGTTTACAAGTGAGATATTGTTAAAATTCCTAGACTTCAATATCATATAATTGACTGAGCCCAAAGCAACATTTGTGTACTGATCAAGTTAGAGAAAAAGGGTGGTGTCTAAGAGCCTATCCATGGAATTCTGACACAAGATCCCAGGTATCACTTTGAACTAACCAGGCCATGAAGAAAACCACTCTTCCAGTGTTAAACACTGATAGAGACACTTATCATGCCCAATATATTTAAAAACTTCATGTGGAATAATACTAATGCTCTATTAGTTCATAAAGTATGATGTTAAGATAAGGGACATGCTCATCTATTTAAGAAGAGTAATCCAAGAGGAAACCAAGAAAATAAAAAGAATAATGGTTTAACCACTACTAGTAGACATTTAAAAAGAGGATCAACATCACCTATTGATCCATTGAAACAAACCGTATAAATTTTTTTTTACTTCTACAGTCATCATATGATCATTCAATATTTAACCACTAAAATATATCCAATACTGAAGGTGTTTCTATGGGGTTTCATACAAAGTCAACCACATTAATTTCTTGCAGCAGAGCAAGGAAACACATTTACAACCCTCACTAGCCTCATAAGAATTCGAAAAAATATATCCATTTCCAAATTTTCCTCCATCATTGTGTTTCTTATAATATGAAGGACACATTAATCAAGACCAATGTGATGTTCCCAACCTTAGGAGTTTTCTAATTATCAAAAATAAAAAATGAAAGACTAGCCCCTCACTAGTGTGTTAGATCAAAACCACCTTAAAAGTATGTTTTTTCTATTCTTAAAGTCATGGTCACCACATCACAACATATGAGCATTTGGAATAAATTCTAGAACCAACCTGACTGGTATATCAAAACAAAATATCCCCTAGAAGTCATCCCATGCATTGGGATGAATTAATTCCTTCAAATCCCATGTCAATCTACTACAGAGACAACCCTAGAACATACTCCACAACACAAGGCTCTATGATTTCACTGAACTCAACTAGTTCATTATATCATTTATAATTAGATGAACACCGAATACATGAATTCATATTATCTTGAGATTTCATGAGAAAATATCACACCCTATATACTAACCATAGGATTATCATCCCTATAGAGTCAAGTATCAAATAGAATGTGAAAAAAAAATTTACTCAAGTCATTCTATCCCATACGACTGTGAAAGTAGACTAACAGCCTCTTTATTCATCCAAGGAAATAAAAAAGGATCCCAATACCAATGAAGTGGATGACCATGAACTTAGAATGTCTAACCTGCTTATACAGAGCATCACTTG
Organism: Viscum album; assembly: GCA_963277665.1. NCBI lineage: Eukaryota > Viridiplantae > Streptophyta > Magnoliopsida > Santalales > Viscaceae > Viscum > Viscum album. The sequence goes on along the minus strand of OY728131.1, from coordinate 714,458,105 downwards.
ATATTCACACCCAAAAACTTCCAATAAAATCTTGATCTCTCATCCAAAAAAGGGTGTCATCTAGAAGAAAATGGTCCTACTAGGGACAACGACACCAAATATCAGAAATATCATGGTATTTAGGAAGGAAGTTAAGTTCTAAGGGTGATACCTTTCTATGGTTATTTTCTTACCAAAGTATAAGTGTCAACCCCATCACTACTTCATGCGAATAAGAAATTCACTAGTCTTAAGAGTTCATCATTTAATCCATTTATAATAATAAGAAAGCCTACGGAAAATGATTACAATTTCATTCCAATGAAACTAAAAGAAAAGTTCAATATACCCTTACCCCATGGTTTAAATAAAGTATGCCACCTAGTTTTTCATTTTCATATCATTTTATTGATACATATTCAATCTTATCACATAAAATACTTTAAAAAACATCAAGGCATATAGGAAAGTCTTATCAAAATTCCTTTTTAAACCCTAATAATTTTTTGACATCCCTTAATAATTATGAAATTTGTCAATTAAATTCATTTTTCAGTTATAACAAATAAGGGGACCTATGAGGGTCTAGTTAATCCCACATAGGTTCATTAAGATGCAACCCAATAGTAGTTTCTTTATTAAAGAAATTACAAACCCCCAATCAGATAATTTCATATGAAACATGCCCCAAAAGACCTACTTGGGACTAATCATGCATTTAGGAGGTAATAACATGTTCTTAATCCCATGTGATATAGTCCTAATACTTTAAGGAGGAAACCAATTCATTTTAAATTATAGGACGGTCATATATGATGGTTCAGTTATGTGGTTGGCCATCTACCAATCTATAAAGAACCCATACACATTATAGTTTGGAATTTGGATCCCAATAATAAATACTAACTTACTTAAGAATTTAAAATTTAAAATACTTTTCACTTTAACAATGGTCCATGTGTATACATATAAATTTTAAAATATGGTTCCAGTGTACAGATTATTGCTTCCCAATTATTAGGCACCCATAATCCTTACAACTAAAAACCAATTCCCATTTAATCACAACAAATAAAATTTATTTCATGAAACCATTTATATGTTAAAATAGAACTATAATACTAGCATAGTTCATTAACACATAGAGGAACATGATTCTAAACGTAAATGCATGATACCTAGGCAAGACATACTAACTAAATAGAAAACATGGCATATAATTACCTTACCATTGTAGTAGATCAATATGATAAATAAAACACTAAATCATGTTATCTAAATATGTATGTTATAGAAAAAATCATATAATAACACTCAAGGAACACAATAAAATTCAAAAACCTATAAATGTAATGACATGGCATGTCATATGCATGGCATGTGAATTTTCAATGTGCCTATAATAATGCATACGATTATTTATCCTTACCAAACTAGGCCAAGTCAAATATACCATAAATTATCAAATCAATAAGGAAAAGAAAAAACACCATTCACTCAATGTGAAATTATAATCAACTACAGCAGCAAATAGAGCAAACTTTAATTCCCGCCTTTTCCACTTAGTCATTTACCTATGGTTGGGGTGACTAGTCCTAGACATGGCTATTTACCAAGCACTGACACATTCCTATTATCCTATATACCAGCCCAAAATAGTAATAAAAATGAAAAAAATAAATCTTTGATACCACTTTTTAACATCCCGACCAAAATAACCACTAAGATAGTAGCTAGAATGGTGAGTCACATGGCCTCAAGCACACCTTTCTATACACGAAATCCTAACGACTAGTAGTGAGGGTGTAAGGAGGTGATATTTAAGAGAATATACCCTATTAAATACAGTAGTAAATGGTATAAAAGGTAAGAATCAATAGTGGAACCATTACATAAAACAAAAAAATAGTAGTGGAAGAGTAATAAAAACTGAATATAAATAATTCCCAACACCAATATACAACTGATGCATGAATTTCTTGATGTTGATACATAATCTAAAAAATATATACAAAATGTTGTATATTAAAATATAGAACAAGAAACGACGAAAAAAAATTAAATCCCTAAGGTATATATCCAATAGAATCTTGAGCTCAAGCTCGGTCTTATGATCTTAACTCTGAGGTACAAGATAAAAATCATAAGAAATTTACAAGTTCTTGAAAACATAATGTCTACTCAGGTACACTAGTTGTAAATACCCGTAAAATTCAAGGGAAATTTTTTCATAATTTGCTTTGGAATTTTACAAGAGCGCAGTTTCTGACGGCACCTGATTCCGAGGCCCGGAGTGCCCGGAATTAATTTCCGAAGTTTGGCTCGGGTACGTTCAGTGAACGAACGAGCGGGAATTTCTAACTTTTGATCCGGTGCTCGGAATTGAAATCCGAGGACACCGATGAACTCGCAGAACCGATATTCGCTTAAGGAGACCTTTTCCGAAGTTGCGTTTATTGCGGGACGAAAGTTAGTTTTTGGGAGAATTATAAGAAGTTAAATAAAAATGTGGAACACTTTTTATTTTTTCTTACTTGTTTGTTAACTCCTCTCAAAGGAAGTTAGGGGTGGGACCCACACCCACTTAACCTCCCCTGAGAGGATTAAGTGTGGTGGGGCCCACACGAACCCCAACTTTTCATCTCCTCTCAAAACTACCTTAACTCCCCTTTTTAAATGAATTTGACAACTTAGTTTATTAATTGGGTTGAGTTGTTTAACTTTTTTCAAACCTTTGAATTTAAAAAGGTTTGGTTGAGTAAATAAAATAAGCTCTTAGCTTATTTTATTTGGTTAGAATTCTCTAGCCTCTTGTGAGATTTGAAGCTTTCTCCTTCTTCTTCTTCTTCTCCTTCACGCTTGACGAAGAACGTGAAGAACCTTCGAGCTCCGACGAAGAACGTCGCTCCTCTCTTCTTCGTAGCCGGTTGTTTCTGAAGATCGACGACGCCTTCCATGTCAACGAAAGGGAACGTCGCTTCCTCCTCGGACTACCTTCATCGGCTTACGAAGATTCTCCAACGACGTACCTCTTCGGAAGAACCTCTTCGTCATCGGATTTGACGAACGACCACCGCGACGCCCGACCTCCGCGACGTTGTCTTTCGCGGGTCGTTGACGATCTTCGAACTTGAAACCAAGGTAGGGGTTGTTGTTGATTATTTTATTTATTCTCCTTTGTGGTTCTAGCATGAGAAATGTGAGGATAATTATTTATGTGTTATCGTTTAACGTGAGGGGGCCGGACCGCACGAACACGGCCGAACCCCCTCCTTTGTTCTTGTTTATTTATCTTGCGGATGAAACAAGATGGCGTGGTGCCGTCGCACCACATGGAAATTCGCACGGTTATATTGCACGACGCTGTCGCGTCGCTCCGTGGAGGATCATCAAGAACGTGACGCCGTCGCACCGCGTCGAAGAAAACCGAAGGCGCCGCGACCGGAGCGGGGCCGCAGCCGGAGCGGGGCCGCGGCGGAGGGATGCGGTGTCGTCGCACCGCGCCGGACGACGAACACTGCGGCCGGTTTCAGGCCGCAGTGGGACGAGAAGACCGGCGGCTCGCCGGGCCGCCGGTGTCGGAAGCCGGAAGGGGACCGGCCTTGCCGGTCCCGTTGAAGAAGGACCGACCGGCCATGTCGGGCCGGCCGGAAGGGAGGTGCCGGGGGAACTAATTCCCCCGGATGGCCACAAGAAAGCCCCCCACGTGAAGGGGGGGGGGGTTCTCAAAGGGGGGGGGGGGAGCGCCCCCCGTTTTTTTTAAACGGCAGGCCCCCACCGGGGGGGGGCGGTTTCTTCAAAAGGCGCGGCTTAAGCCGCGCCGCCAGCCAACAAAAGCGGGGGCCTTGCCCCCCGCGCGCTGCACCCGTGCGGCGCCAGGCCGCACCGCCGCCGGCCGGGCCGCGCCGCCGCGCTGGACCGTGACGCCGTGCCGGGCCGCGCCGGACCGCCGCCTGCCGGGCCGGGTCGGACCCGGGTCGGGTCGACCCGGGGGGGGGGGTCGGGCCGGGTCGGCCTGGACCTGGACCCCCCGTTTTCGAGACGATTTCGGTCTTTTGGCCATAACTTGAGCCACGGACCTCCGATTGACGAACCGTCTGCGGCAACGCGATCCTTGGATCGAGATGGTAGTTTCGGTATATCGTACTCAAAGTTTCGGAATACATTGTGTTCGTCCGGGTTGGTTCGTTCACAAAACCAACCGGGCCTTCGGAGCGGAAACGCTCATATCTTGAGCTACGGACGTCCGATTGACGTGCCGTCAGCTTTGTTATGTTCCTCTTAGTGAGACGGATCTTTTGGGATTCTCTGCCCGAGGTTTGGACGCAGGTGGAGTACGGTGGGGCTGGTTTTGCCTTAAAAACCAATCGGGCCCCTCGGACGAAAAAGCCAATAACTCTCAGACCAGGCGTCCAATCGACGCGCCGTCTTTTGCGTTGAGTTCCTGTTGACGATACGGAACTTTTGGATACATCAACTCTGGACTTTGTGACAGTTGATGTATCAGACTCTCGGCTCGTGGAGCAGACCCTCCTGAACGAGCTTGCTGTGTGCGGGAACACTAGTGCTGGCTGCGACTGTTACTGCTACTGCTACTGCTACTGCTACTGTGACTGCGACGACGACAGTACAGAGATCCTGTGTGGATTCGACGACGACTACAGCACTCAGCAATCCTACGTGGATCAGTGCTACAGGTCCTGTGTGGGCCCGATCCTGTGTGGGTCTGATCTTGTGTGGGTCTTTGCGCTCAGCGGTCCTGTGTGAACCAGCGCCTACAGGTCCTGTGTGGGCCCGATCCTGTGTGGGTCTTTAGCGGGGGTTAGTTACCTATCGATCCTTCATGGGTCCGACAACTTAGATGGATCAGAGATCATCATAATCGTCCTTTGAAGGAGTATACCTGTGTGAGCTGAATCCTGTTACTTTCCTGTGTGGATTGTGTTGTTCTATCCTGTGTGGATTTCGTTTTTCTTTCCTGTGTGGAATACGTATACTTTCCTGTGAGGACTGAGTTGTACTCGGGCTCGGAGGTTGGAGCGTATTGGAATTGATGACTTAGGTATATGTATGGGCATATACCTAAGCAGTGTCGGTTGTTACTTCGTGATTGTATCTTCCTTTGTGGTTTATCCTTTGTGGATTTTGGGAGACCTTCAGGGGTCTCGGGGTCCCTACTGAGTAGCTTATACGCACCCCTGCACGGGCTATGCCCGCACTATGTTGTGTTGGTTGCAGACGACGGACAACGTTGATCGTGGCTGAGGCTTACAGAGCAGAACGGTACCTGGAGGTGGACCACTGGGCGGGACGTGCCCGGAGCGGACGGCGGGACCCGAGGAGCAGTGGAGCTATCTGTACCCACTCTTGAGGTGGGATTTCCAGTGGACAGCTCGGTGTAGCGGCTTTTACTTTACAGTTGATGTTTTCCTTTTCGAGTTGTACTTTACTTTCAGTTTGGGTTTGTATACTGGCCCATTTACTTTTCCGCACTTCCAGTTGTACTCTGTTCTTACTTAGTGTTTACTTTTCTGCTTGCTTACTCTGTGGTGCTTGTTTACTTTACAAAGGCAATGCCTTCCCTTTTTACCGGGATTTACGCCTTGGTGCTAGTCGCCAGCCCCTGGCCTATGGAAGGCGGGCTTGGGGTAGTCACGGCACAGGCCCCGAGGATGAGTCGTGACAAATTGGTATCAGAGGTGTTCGGTTCTACAGCGAACTCTGATCTTTTCTATGTGAAGCAATAATGTTTAGTGTATTGAGTGTGGTTATCAGTCCAGGGAGTCCAGTGTTGGTGCGGCGGCCGACGTATCCGTACACCAGGACCCTGACTTCTGATTTCCGACTTAATGCACGAAAACATTGATTGCGTGTGTGTTTCAAAGTTTTCTTTGTGATTACTTTATATCAGCTCACCAGGTATACTGTTCTGACCGTGGTGCACATGTTTCCTTTTTAGGATGGCCCCACGACGGCAGCCAGCTAGGGTTCCGAGAGTCGAGTGTGACGACAGCCCACCGAGCGACGAGGTCTCGGTGCAGGGCCCTTTTTCAGCAGTGGAACCGGCGGTAGCACTACCTGCCGAGCCCTCGATGCTTCCAGCGCCAGCCGCTGACGATGCACGTCGCCTCAGCGCACTGCATGAGTTTCAGCGCCAGCGACCACCCAGGTTTCGCGGGGAGACGGATCCCCAGGCAGCCGAGGACTGGCTGGAGGCAGTAGTACGTGTGTTTAGGCTAGTGAGGACACTATCAGACCTCATGGCGATTCTCGCTGCGAGCCTACTACACGCAGCAGCAGGACGATGGTGGAGCTTGATGCTCCAGGTGCATGATGAGGCATTTCTACTTTGGACAGACTTTGAGATCCTCTTCCGCTCAAAGTTCGTCCCAGCCACCCTTCGTGTGGTGCGTATCCAGGAGCTTCTACAGCTGCAGTAGGGCAGCATGACGGTCGCTCAGTACTCGGCAAGATTTACTGATCTCCCGCGCTACTCGACCGACATGGTACGGGACTTATTCTTCCGGGCCCGGACCTTCGAGCAGGGTTTGAGACACGAGATCAGGGCATCGCTGATCTCCCTCAGCATACCGACTCAGACAGAAGTACTGGAGCGGGCCCTTCTGATCGAGATCTTCCTTGCTGAGTCTACACCAGTGCAGCGACCCATCGCAGGGCGGCACGTGGAAGAGTCATCTGTAGCAGGCAGTCGACAGATGACTTAGGGGTCCAGACAGACCAGACCCTCAGGAGGACGACCTCAGGACACTGGCTCAGCAGTGCGGGGCACACAGCGCGGAGCTAGTCTTTCGAGTGGAAGACAGTGCTATGCACGTGGAGGGCAAGGCCACATGGCTCGTGACTGCCCGACCCTCCATGCAGAGGAGCAGCAGACGGTTGAGGAACCACCTAGGCAGAGACAGAGGTTCGACCATGGCGGTCCGCAAGGAGGAGGAGGAAGAGGCAGAGGAGCTGGCCGAGCAGCAGGTGGTGGGAGACGCTTCGAGGCTCTACCACCACCACCACCAGGAGGTCCACCCCGACCTCAGGGGAGAGCACAGATTCAGGCAGCTGAAGCTTACGATCATGGAGCTCCGGAAGCGGGTGGACTAGTGCGGGACTAGCTACAGGCATAGAGGCCTTTTCCCATAATGCCTCTAGCTTTGTAGTTTGTGTTTCCTTGTGTCCTTGTACTTTAAGTTGAAGTAATAAAAGATACTTGCCTTGGTGAATTTTGTTTTCTTGTCTTTTGTTTGTTTTTACTAAGAGGTTCCGGTTAAAAAAACGGTTGACTTGACCCTCACTTGCGAGATTCTTACTGGAGGAAACCCAGTGACCACACACTGATGCCGACAGTGTGACTCAACCCTTGGAGGCGAGAGTAACGGTTGGATCTCTTGGTAGCAGCGTCGAGGCCTTATGACGTCATCCATGCCATGAATTAACTAATCATGACGGGACTGACTATATTAGGCAAGGAACGTGGTTCATCCAGGGGATGAGACTAGATTTCACTTTTTGGCAAAGGAGAAATATTTGCAGCTTTGTCGTACGTTAAGGAGGAAGGGGAAACCCTTCGTGTGGTCAGACAGATGTCAGCAGAGCTTCCAGGAGCTGAGACAGAGGTTGACTAGCGCACCTATCTTGGGGTTGCCTGAGGAGGGAGTAGGGTACGTAGTCTACTACGATGCATCAGGGACCGGGCTCGGATGTGTTTTGATGTAGGAGCAGGAAGTGATCGCCTATGGATCACGTCAGTTGAGGCCGCATGAGCAGAACTACGCTACCCATGACCTGGAGTTGGCAGCAGTGGTCTTCCTTCTGAATACATGGCGGCACTACCTGATGGGAGAGCGCTTTACAGTCTTTTCTGATCATCAGAGTCTCAAGTATATCTTCTCGCAGAAGGACCTGAACCTGAGACAGCGGCGATGGCTCAAGTTACTCCAGGACTATGACTTTGAGATAGTCTATACTCCTGGGAAGGGGAACGTGGTAGCCGATTCCCTCAGCAGGAGGATGGGCATTCAGCTACTTGAGGAGGCAACGGAGCAGCTAGCCTCTTTGCAGATATCCTTCGTGGATAGAGATGGAGCAGCCTTACTCCAGTCTCTCACAGTCACCCCTCCACTACTACAGCAGTTCAGAGAGGCACTGCGTGAGGACGCTGACTGCGAGACATGGCGTGCACAGATATCCTCGGGACAGGCACCTGATGGTTTCTCCCTTGGAGCAGATCACGACATACTTTTTAGAGGACGTACCATGGTACCAGTCGCTTTTCGAGAGGAGGTGCTGAGAGAGTATCACACTTCTCCTTTGGAGGTACATCCAGGAGTGGCGAAGATGTACCAGGATCTCAGACGACAGCACTGGTGGCCGGGCATGAAGAAGGTTGTAGCAGAGTTCGTTTCTCCATGCCTCACCTGCCAGTAGGTGAAGGCAGAGCATCTGGTTTCAGCAGGCTTGGTACAGCCCTTTGAGCTCCCGGAGTGGAAGTGGGACGGGATATCTATGGACTTCGTGACTGGACTTCCACGCACTTCCATAGGTCACGACTCCATCTGGGTGATTGTTGACCAACTCACCAAGTCGGCACACTTCTTACCCATCAGAGAGCAGGGCTCAGTGGAGAGCTTGGGACATCTCTATGTTCAGGAGATTGTGCGGCTCCACGGTGTGCCATCATCTATCGTCTCCGATCGAGATGCTCGCTTTACTTCCCAGCTTTGGAAGGGGTTACAGGAGGCGTTCGGGATGCAGCTACGTCTGAGCACAGCTTTTCATCCTCAGACGGATGGTCAGACAAAGAGGACCATTCAAACTCTCGAGGACATGCTCCGCACATGTGTCCTCGACTTTGTTCATAGCTGGGAGGACCACCTATCCTTGGTGGAGTTTGTGTACAACAACAGCTACCACTCCACCATCGGAATGGCACCGTATGAGGTGTTGTACGGCCGACCTTGTAGATCTCCTTTGTGCTGGACAGACCCTGGGGAGTCATCACTTGTGGGACCAGAGATGGTTCAGGCCACGACAGAGAAGGTCCAGGTCATCCAGGAGCGGATGAGGACAGCTCAGAGCCGGCAGAAGTCATACGCTTACAGGAGACGGAGGCCACTGGAGTTCGAGGATGGCGACCACATCTTCTTTCGGGTCTCACCTCGACGTGGTATTCGGAGATTTGGCCGAGGCGGCAAGTTATCTTTGCGCTTCATCGGACCCTTCCAGGTCCTCAGTAGGATTGGCGAGGTGGCTTATCGCCTGGCACTACCACCTCAGTTGCACCAGGTGCACGACGTCTTCCACGTGTCTCAGCTGAGGAGATACATGCACGACCCGACGCACATCTTTGACCATGGGGAGCTTGACGTTGACGATGGGGAGACTTTTACGGAGGTCCCGGTGGAGATAGAGGATCGACAGGAGAGGGTACTATGTGGGAGATCGATTCCTCTTGTGCGCATTAGATGGCAGCACGGGAACCTCCAGGAGAGCACATGGGAGTGGGAGGCTCAGATGCGTGCTCAGTACCCTCATTTGTTTCCCTAGTTTTGATGTATCTTTACGGGGACGTAAAGCCCTGAGGTGGGAGTAATGTAAAGACCCGTAAAATTCAAGGGAAATTTTTTCTTAATTTTCTTTGGAATTTTACAAGAGCGCGGTTTCTGACGGCAGCTGATTCTGAGGCCCGGAGTGCCCGAAATTAATTTCCGAAGTTTGGCTCGGGTACTTTCAGTGAACGAACGAGCGGGAATTTCTATCTTTTGATCCGTTGCTCGGAATTGAAATCTGAGGACACCGATGAACTCGCAGCACCGATATTCTCTTAAGGAGAGCTTTTCCGAAGTTGCGTTTATTGCGGGATGAAAGTTAGTTTTTGGGAGAATTATAAGAAGTTAAATAAAAATGTGGAAAACTTTTTATTTTTTCTTACTTGTTTGTTAACTCCTCTCAAAGGAAGTTAGGGGTGGGACCCACACCCACTAAACCTCCCTTGAGAGGATTAAGTGTGGTGGGGCCCACACGAACCCCAACTTTTCATCTCCTCTCAAAACTCCCTTAACTCCCCTTTTTAAATGAATTTGACAACTTAGCTTATTAATTGGGTTGAGTTGTTTAATTTTTTTCAAACCTTTGAATTTAAAAAGGTTTGGTTGAGTAAATAAAATAAGCTCTTAGCTTATTTTATTTGGTTAGAATTCTCTAGCCTCTTGTGAGATTTGAAGCTTTCTCCTTCTTCTTCTTCTTCTCCTTTACGCTTGACGAAGAACGCGAAGAACCTTCGAGCTCTGACGAAGAACGCCGCTCATCTCTTCTTCGTAGCCGGTTGTTTCCGAAGATCGACGACGCCTTCCGTGTCAATGAAAGGGAACGCCGCTTCCTCCTCGGACTACCTTCGTCGGCTTACGAAGATTCTCCAACTACGTACCTCTTCGGACGTACCTCTTCATCATCGGATTTGACGAACGATTACCGCGACGCCTGACCTCCACGAAGTTGTCTTCCGCGGGTCGTTGACGATCTTCGAACTTGAAACCAAGGTAGGGGTTGTTGTTGATTATTTTATTTATTCTCGTTCGTGGTTCTAGCATGAAAAACGTGAGGATAATTATTTATGTGTTATCGTTTAACGTGAGGGGGCCGGACTGCACGAACACGGCCGAACCCCCTCCTTTGTTCTTGTTTATTTATCTTCCGGATGAAACAAGATGGCGTGGTGCCATCTCACCACGCGGAAATTCGCATGGTTATATTGCGCGACGCCGTCGCGTCGCGCCGTGGAGGATCATCATGAATGTGACGTCGTCGCGCCGCGTCGAAGAAAACCGAAGGCGCCGCGGCCGGAGCGGGGCCGCGGCGGAGGGATGCGGTGCTGTCGCACCGCGCCGGACGATGAACACCGCGGCCGGTTCCGGGCCGCAGTGGGACGAGAAGACCGGCAGCTCGCCGGGCCACCGGTGTCGGAAGCCGGAAGGGGACCGGCCTTGCCGGTCTCGTTGAAGAAGGACCGGCCGGCCATGTCGGGCTGGACGAAAGGGAGGTGCCGGGGGAATTAATTCCCCCGGCTGGCCACAAGAAAGCCCCCCACGTGAAGGGGGGGGGCGGTTCTCAAAGGGGGGGAGCGCCCCCCGTTTTTTTTAAATGGCAGGCCCCCACGAGGGGGGCCGGTTTCTTCAAAAGGCGCGGCTTAAGCCGCGCCGCCAGCCAACAAAAGCGAGGGCCTTGCCCCCCGCGCACTGCACCCGTGCGGCGCCAGGCCGCACCGTCACCGGCCGGGCCGCGCCGCCGCGCCGGACCGCCGCCGGCCGGGCCGGGTCGGCCTGGACCCGGACCCCCCGTTTTCGAGACGATTTCTATCTTTTGGCCATAACGTGAGCCACGGACCTCCGATTGATGAACCGTCTGCGGCAACGCGATCCTTGGATCGAGACGGTCGTTTCGGTATATCGCACTCAAAGTTTCGGAATACTTTGAGTTCGGACGGGTTGGTTCGTTCATGAAACCAACCGGGCCTTCGGAGCGGAAACGCTCATATCTTGAGCTACGGACGTCTGATTGACGTGCCGTCAGCTTAGTTATGTTCCTCTTAGTGAGACGGATCTTTTGACATACTCCGCCCGAGGTTTGGACGCAGGTGGAGTACGGTCGGGCTGGTTTTGCATTAAAAACCAACTGGGGCCCTGGGACGAAAAAGCCAATAACTCTCAGACCGGGCGTCCGATCGACGCGCCGTCTGTTGCGTTGAGTTCCTGTTGACGATACGGAACTTTTGGATACATCAACTCTGGACTTTGTGACAGTTCATGTATCAGCCTCTCGGCTCGTGGAGCGGACCCTCCTGAATGAGCTTGCTGTGTGCGGGAACCCTAGTGCTGGCTGCGACTGTTACTGCTACTGCTACTGCTACTGCTACTGTGACTGCGACGACGACAGTACAGAGATCCTGTGTGGATTCGACGAGGATTACAGTACTCAGCGATCCTACGTGGATCAGTGCTACAGGTCCTGTGTGGGCCCGATCCTGTGTGGGTCCGATCCTGTGTGGGTCTTTGCGCTCAGTGGTCCTATGTGAACTAGCACCTACAGGTCCTGTGTGGGCCCGATCCTGTGTGGGTCTTTAGTGGGGGTTAGTTACCTATCGATCCTTCGTGGGTCCGACGACTTAGATGGATCAGATATCATCTTAATCGTCCTTTGACAGAGTATACCTGTGTGAGCTGAATCCTGTTACTTTCCTGGGTGGATTGTGTTGTGCTATCCTGTGTGGATTTCGTTTTGCTTTCCTGTGTGGAATACGTATACTTTCCTATGTGGACTGAGTTGTACTCGGGCTCGGAGGTTGGAGCGTATTGGAATTGATGACTTAGGTATATGTATGGGCATATACCTAAGCAGTGTCGGTTGTTACTTCGTGATTGTATCTTCCTTTGTGGTTTATCCTTTGTGGATTTGGGGAGACCTTCAGGGGTCTCGGGGTCCCTACTGAGTAGCTTATACTCACCCCTGCACAGGCTATCCCCGCACTACGTTGTGTTGGTTGCAGACGACGGACAGGGTTGATCGTGGCTGAGTCTTACAGAGCAGAACGGTACCTGGAGGTGGACCACTGGGCGGGACGTGCCCGGAGCGGACGGCGGGACCCAAGGAGCAGTGGAGCTATCTGTACCCACTCTTCAGGTGGGATTTCCAGTGGACAGCTCGGTGTAGCGGCTTTTACTTTACAGTTTCTATTTTCCTTTTCGAGTTGTACTTTACTTTCAGTTTGGGTTTGTATACTGGCCCATTTACTTTTCCGCACTTCCAGTTGTACTCTGTTCTTACTTAGTCTTTACTTTTCCGCTTGCTTACTCTATGGTGCTTGATTACTTTACAAAGGCAATGCCTTCCCTTTTTACCGGGATTTACGCCTTGGTGCTAGTCGCCAGCCCCTGGCCTATGGAAGGCGGGCTTGGGGTAGTCACGGCACGGGCCCCGAGGACGAGTCGTGACCCCAGTGTAATGGATGCCCGATAAATGTGTGAGATAATAATCCCAGTACATTTCCACCAACTATGTCTATGACTAAATCTAGTTTGTGAAATATAATGTAAGTAGTGTGCAGTTATATGAAAAAAGATGAACATGTTTTTCTGAATAAATAAACAAAAACCCGCCCAGGTATCTAAGGGATATATGGCGGCTATACCTTCTTTAGATCATATCCTAAATAAGTGTCTTATCAGTTAACACACATATATAGTAATAATATAAATTTATATTATACAGTTCTATATTTCAGCAACCTATATGAACCAACTGTGTTCCAACACCTAATGGTCATATACCTAGAATACTAGTTTCTAAATGGACTAACACATAACTCAGTCATCCATAACTAGTCTAAATGAGATTATAATCACATGCCATTAGGTATATTCCCAACATCTAAATAGTGTGAGATGAATCATCCTAAAACACTCAGGATGGTGAGTGAGCCTCTATAGAAACACTATAATAGTAGAACGTGGTGTGTAAATCCCATCACCCATATAGTATCACTGGTGAAAGATTATATACACAACACCTGATGTAAGGGATCATGATTAGCCTCCATGATCAACACCCCTTACCATCGTACATGTCCTATAACAAGTCATATCAATTGTTATAAGTTTCATGAGGAAACACCTCTCATGCAACATATTATTCGAGCCCATATATATATAAGAAAGGAATAATTATATTTATAAAATAACACATGTTTAAATACCTCTCATGTTCCATTCATAAAAAGCCTATATATGTTTGTGTGGAATATTCAAGTTCATAACATAATATACGATGAAAATACATCTCATATGTTCCTTTAGTTATGTTCAATTACAATTAAAACATTATAATTCCTTATAATAATTTAATAAAGAAGAAATAATGGTTGTAGCCTTTCAAACCTCTAATCATCCCTTTTAAACAATTAATTTCATCAAATAAATGCAACCCAACTTTCTTAATCCATTCTATATTAATCAACTAATTCATTTACGAGTAATCCTTCATGAAAAAACCTCACCATATAACGAATTCCACTTAATTAAACCAACATACATATCTATTTATAAGTCGTGATAATCCCTTGAGAGGTGGTTGGTTCAATGGTCATATAGGTATAAAGTGGTCCAAGACATGTACTTAGAAGGTGTAGTGGTTCCATAAGCATTTATAAAGGCAAAACACCATTGTCAAATTCCATTTGATTCCATGTCATGTATATCAACAATAATAGAAGGAATAAAAAAACACAATTCTATAAGCCAAGAATGGTTTAAAATGACTAATCGAGGCCCTTTTAGTTTATAAGACATCACACCTCATCCGAAAGGTTTTATTATAAAAGAATGACATTGTTTTCCAAACAATTACTTGAGAATAATTTATAAAGAAATTCAAGATTCATAACTCATTTCAATTTAATGAATTATTTAAAAAATTACTACCAAACATGTTAATTTAATTAAAAATATCAACAAGACACTTAGTTGATTCTATTATCATTTGGGCTATCACCTACGATTGGAAAACCATTTATACTCTAGGCTGAATTCTTAGAAGATGTTCTGGGAATTCAAAACATTTAACTTAAAAAAATGAAACCTATTCTCTCAAAACTAAGGAGTGTTCATGATAGATTTAGAAAAACTCTAATTACTTAAAAAATACTCATTGGGTGTAATGCAAGGAATGCTGATAAATTTAATATGAATGTACCAATTTAAAATAAATGTGTGGCAAAGGAAGGTGTGCATAAAAATGGAAACATTTATAAATAGATAAAACCATTGGGAATATGTTCTATACATCCTACCTCAAACATAGGATGTATCACTCATCCAATACTAAGATCTCATTTGACCTAGTTTGTAATAAATCTAAGAAACATAGATCAACCCAGAAAATAAAGAAAAAAAAGCTTTCACCTAGATATCTTTTTAGAGATAAGATTAAATGAATAATGATTAAATAGGAATCAAGAACATACTGAGAGTAATCTATATAGATAGATGATTATCGATTCCAACATCAGATGGAGGAGTTATCATAAAGCCTAGGTTTGGCTTGGAAGATAATCCAAAGGTGTCTGGAGAATTTCAACCATTGTAGTAGAAGAAAAGAAAGAAATTGGAGTTTTAAAACTCATTATAGGAGAAAATGTAATTTCACCCAAAAAACTGTGCTTCATAGTTTGGCCACATAGTTTAGCAAAACCATGCACTAACTGTGTGGTTTCCACTACTTAGGAAAATACATCTCACAATTGGTCTCACATGATTATCCTAACTATGTTCCAACTATGAATTGAATAGTGTGAGGTTAATTCTTAAGTGGGACTAACCATTCGGGCTAGGTGCGATTTTTATGTAGACCATGTGAATACAAAACAGGGAACTTATACTACCTAACTACAGTTGCACAGTTTTCTACTGAGGGCCTCATAGTTTCTGGGAAACTTTCTTCCCTATTCAAAGCACCCAAATCTATGATTTCCATACCATGATTCATTAAAAACTCAAAGAAACATTCAAGGAACATATCGGGCCACTACCCAGGTCTAAAAAACACATCGAAGTGTTCCAACTCTCAGAATCACATTTGGAAGGATGGTTTGTAAAAGAGAAAATCCAATAAATTCAAAAATTCAAATTTCTTTGGATTTTTATTTGATTTAAAAACATAGTTCATTACACCTAGGATAACACCAAACTCTTATAAAATGTTTTTATGATTATGATTTTAATTCATAGTTCATGATTGAATTATTATTATTTCTCAATCTTATGATTCATGTATATTAAATTGATAAATTATCATGCCATGACTGGTAATTATAATCTATGATATCATGTGAACAAATATTATAAGTTTTGATCAAAATATAAAACCATTATTATTTTCATATGCTGACATATGATCATTGATCAACATCAACTTTGGTTAACATTATTTAAGAATCTGAGATCACTCATTCTTATATTTCCATTTACCCAATTTTGAAGAAAGTTTTTAAGTATGTTATGCCTAAGAAGGTTACTAAATGAGAATAACATAGTGGAATATGGTGTAGATTTTATGAACTATCTATTTATATTTACAAGACGTTATTTAAGTGTTTTTTCAAATTATCTAAAAAATATAAAACCAAAAGATCATTGGGTATGTAAGTGATCGAATGTTTTCAATTTATTATGTTACATTTTAATGTGTTTAATTTGTGTCGTGTTTATCAATGTCAAAAAAAGAAATTTTGATATTATTTTTTTATCATTTGATCTAGGAGTACGGTTTTGGTGATATTATTCTTTTTATCAGAGCATAGTTTAGATATCCATTTAGATTAGGATGTTTTTATATTTTTTTAAATAAATAGTTACATATATCATCACGGGTTTATACGTTTATGGTTTATCATAAGTTCAATGGAATAGATAACCATTTTTTGGTTTTAATAGATTGGATTTTAAGGATATTTAAAACCATTACTAGGTTTTAGGAAGAATACACTATTGAGGTTCAAATAACCCTTTGGTTTATCTTGTGATTTAATGTTATTTTAATTATTGTATTTTAGATAGTGGTATATAGATAATCTATAAGGGTTAAAAGTGATTCATTTTCAAGGATTTATTTTTAGAGATATTTATGCTTTAGCTAAGGATTACCATTTATGTTAGTTTATAAACATGATTCATGATATTTTGGATTTTTTCACTACATTTTAAGATTATATAGTAATTAATAATAGAAATTAATGATAGTTTGGGATATTTTTCATTATCTTATCCTATATTTAACACTTATATTTAACATTTGTATTAACATGAATGATTATTTCAGAAGAATTCAATTAAATTATTGGTGATGGAAGATTGAAAGTTTTGAGATCAAATTTAAGTTTAATATTTTTTTTAATGTTAAGTTTATTGAGATCAATTGGGATATATGGCTATTTATTTTAGAAATATTATATGTTTAAAATTTGGTGTTATTGTGGAAATTTTGATGTAAAATATATTATTTCATCATATGAATTTTTATATGATTTGGATATTATCTTACCTTGTGCTAACCATTTTAGTTTTGGTTTTTTTGGAACTTGAAAAACTCATATAAAAATGAACTAAATTCTCCAAAATATTATCCAAGAGAATATATTGTTCAACAGTCTTCGATTTGATTGGTCATAGAGCCAAAATGGATTTACGGATTAGAAGTTATGGTCATTTGAAGTCATGCTTGTGAGAATGGTTCGTAGATCCCCTTCAAGGAGCCCATTTGTAGAGCTCATTTGTGGAGGTTCAATTCTCAGAGCTCTATTCACGACCATGTGAAGGGTTAATATTGTCTTCCATGAGTCTGATGCCACTTTGCGACCACATAAAGGATTGATGGTGTGGTTCATGAGTCCAATAGATCCATGACAATTCATGAAGCCCACAAATTACTTCAAGGACTACTTCAAATCATTGAAAGCCTCATTTCCTATAAATACCCACATCATGTCTTCATTAAAAAGTAGGAGACACCAACGGGTTTCGGCCCCGTGCACTCAATTTATGAATCAATTTTCTTTTATGATACCCACTTCCATGAATCCCATAGTAATTGTCAAACCTCCCCTATTCCTCACTTTATTTCCTATACATAAAGTGGGGATGCTTTTCATGAAGGCCTACAACCTTTATGAAGGAAGAAGGCCCTATGAGTCACTTGTGTCTTTGAAAATAATTCAGCCTTCATGAATAGCTCCCCATGGGAATTAAAACATCCTTCACAAGATCCTGAGCTCCAAAAAGACACATCCTTCTCGACACCCTGAACTACGTGAATCCCCTTTGAGAGAGCCCTTCGTGAAGCTCTAACCTTCGCACCCACTAGTCCATTTCACAGGGCTTGTTCCCCTACACCCCTACTTTGAATCACTAACAATATGTGATCTTGTTTTTTTCATCCACGTCTCATCACTACTATCACTCACCCACAATGAAAAATGGAGAATCTCACAAAGAACTTTTCATTCCTAGTAGATGGCATTTTATGTTTCTACCTTATAAGGAATCAATATACACCAATGACTTACCATGATTCAAGATACTCCTCTACACCCCATAAAATACCTTGAGTTGGCCTATTCCTCTTGGTCCCTTTAGCATGTCATGTGTTTAGATTATCATCTTTTATTCCTTGAGTAACATTAGTCGAACCAATCCTTAAAGCTTCTCCTCAAACCTCATCACCTGGAACATTTTTCATGTTGAAGTAGAATGGTCCACTCCTGTGTAAGTCCCGCATTATCCATTTATAGGAATATTCATCCCACTAGTCCTCACTACAATACATTGAACTATAACATAACCAATCATTCAAGAATATGATGCCTTATGTTTCAATCATAAGAAGCTTCCTGACAGGATCATGAGATGAAATTCAATGGTCCTCACTATGTGACTCTAAACTATATCATACCCTATCATTCAAGAATAGGATGACTCATGTGACAAAATTGAAATTCCTTATGCTTTAAGAATAATATTCCCTCTTGATTTGATATGAGGACGCCTCCTTGGGAAGATAAATGCATAAGCCCCAACCACTACGTCCTTTTACATGATGTTAGACTTTAATCTCACCCTATGAAATGTACATGGGATGCCTTCATGACCTAACATGGGGAAGATAACATGGGTTTCTCCTACACGTAATCCCCAACCACATCATAGCTACTCCTAGAAGCACATGGGACACTCCAACACATAATGCACATCCACATCTTCAGTGCTCCTATCACCACATTGAATGTTTCCATGCATAAGACCCATAGACATCATTGTCTCTCCATAGTGGTACATGGGAATATTCCAAGCTAAATCCCTATTGACATCATTGTCACTCTATAGAGGAACCCAATTAGCTTCCACACATAATCCCCAACCACATGCTCCACTTCCATGGGAATCCCTATTAATGTAAGCCCCAAGCACTACCCCTGGGATCCTCCTATGAGTAAGCCCTAACCCTGTCACCCAAATGGGACTCTTCTTCATGTGTAATCCCTAATGCCTATTTTCCGAACTATGAGGTATTTGATTCCCAACCAATGGGGGATACATATGAAGCCACCCTGAGTTCCAAACCCAATGTTTTATCCATTCAATCCATTACATCTACTTAAAACACTCCATCCACATCCACCCTGATTTTCCCATGGCCACCACATGTTGGGAGGATCATTCTATCCACATTATCCACTCATATGTGTAAGACACATCCACATCATAGATACTCCTAGAAGAACGATATTATATCTCATGCATAATCAACATTACATACAACAAATATCAATCCTCTTGATATGGTAGGATCCCATGTGTAAGGAACATACCAAACAACCAAGATAAATCATCTTGCAATGGAAAACTTCCATGTGTATGCCCCACATCATCCAACCAAGATACAACCACTTTAAAGTGGAAGATTACACGAATAAGCCTCACACCATCCCTCATTTATGATCCTTTCATGGAATGAGAATCCTTACCACATGATTCTAAACTACATGGATTGATCCTGTCACATGAACTTAAACTATGACATTGAACTACATGGTTATTGATCCCTTTCATCTATATAGGGTACGTAGGACACCTCTTTGATCTCAATCATGACAAAGAGTATACCCAAGTGCCCCCATCAAAGGGGTGTACCTACTTCATCCACCTCTAGGTTTGTTATGATCAACCTTCACGGTGTGAAATCATCCCTTTATCAGACACACCTCTAGGATACGCCTCAACTGGTAATTTTGATCCATCCATTGGTAATCCTTTATGGTGATCCTTTCGAGGGTTGTACCTCTTGGATACACCTTCGGGTTTTTTCTCATCAAACATTATGGTGTAAAATATTCCCTTTAGGGGACACACCTCCAATATTTTCCTCCATAGGGTGTTCAGATCCATCCATTGGTAAAATAATTCAGGTTCTCTCTCCTGGGGGTATACCTGGGTTCTCTAATCAACCTTCATGGGGTGACATATTCCCTGTAAGGGACACATCTCCAGGATCTTTCTCCACTGGGTGTTTTGGTCCATCCATTGGTAAACATTTCATGTCCTCTCTCCTTAGGTTTTATCTCTCTTAACCACCTCAAGTGGTGTTCTGATCAACCTTCATGGTGTGACATCTTACTTTTATGGGACACACCTACATGATCCACCTCAACCAGTAGTTCTGATCCATCCATTGGTAATCTTTCAGGTGATACCTCATAGGGGTGTACCTCCTTGATCCACATTGAGGGGTGTTATGATTAGCCTTTATGGTGTGACGTATTCTATTTATGGGATACACCTCATGGATCATCCTCCATTGGGCATTCAGATCCTTCCATTGGTAAACCTTTTAGGTCCTCCCTTATAAGGGTGTACCTCTTTGATCTACCTCCAGAGGTGTTCCAATCAACATTCATGGTACGACATATTCTCTTTATGAGACACACCTCTTGGATCCACCTCCACCAGGTGTTCTAATATATCCATCTTTAAAACTTTTTTGTGATCCCTCCAAGGTGTGTACCTACTTGATCCACCTCTAGGGGTGTTACGATCAAACTTTATGGTGTGACATATTCGCTTTATAGGACACACCTCCAGGATCTTCCTCTACTATAAGTTCTGATCCATCCATTAGTAAACCTTTCAGGTTCTCCCTCCTAGGAATGTACTACCATTATCTACCTCTATGGTTCATCATGATCACCCATCTCTATAGGATGTCACACTCAAGACCCAACTCAAATGGGGTCCTGTGAAAACTTAGGTGTTACCTCTTGGGGATTCATTTTCCTAATACGCCTCTATGAATCATTGAGATTTACATTCTTTCACCCCCAAAATATGTTTAACTTCTGACCCAAATACAAACCTCCTTCTAAATATGGGATTCCTGAGGTTAAAGCCTTGGAATATATGTGCCTCAGATGTTAGATACCTCATGATGAACATGGGATTCCATGGGTAATGTTCCTAATATACCACCAAGATATTCCCTCAAATGAAAAATAATCTTGGTTACTAACACACCCACTAATAGATGTACCCAAACATTCTTGAGATTACCATCTAATCTTATAAAATTTTGATACCCTTTTAGACAGAAGCAATATAATTAACTGGAATCAACAAAGAGATAAAACCATGAATTATATTCATGAACACAACTAAAATCTATGAGGGAGACTCTGACTAGGTGAAGTCTTCCAAGGAGAAATATATGGATGGTGGAACTGATATCCCATCATCCCATTTTGATCAAGGAATTGAAATCACCATCTATGGTGGTAGAGGTTTCTCACCTTTGTAAAGAAAGAAAAATAGACAACAAACATGTGTCTCCAAAATGATGTGCACTCTGAATACAAAATCATCAGAAACATGATTAATATTTATATATATAATTAATATCTTAATATCTTTTGGTGGATTATGTGATCTATTATAAGTTGATTTTAGTGCTTTATTCGTGGAAACTTCATCTTCAATACTCATCATTTGGAGAAAAAGATGATATTATAGTTTAAATTTCTTAAATGATGAAATTAAACATTTTAAGGAATTATATTTCATTATTTCTTAGTCTATATAGTAAAATAATTTCCCAAATTTAGGGAAATGATCTTATATCAGAAAAAATTACCAATTACAGTCATTTCCAATGAATCAAAGTTATTTTCACACCTTATTGATATAAATTTTGGTAGTCATTGTCATTATCATGATCTATAACATTATTTTGATCGACATTCTTTGTAACTATCTATCATTATGTGGACATTAATATTTTTTTCCATGTAATAATTTTTTCTTTCCACTATTTTTATTCTATTTGTAAACCAGGTTAATTTTTATTTGATATGACCTTTGTATTTCTCCCTCCCTCTTCCTAAGTGGGGGTTTTATTGTCCATTTTTACAATGTGGATTTTAAAAAATATATTTAAAATGAAAAAATCCTAGATTATAGAAATCATGTACATATTTCAAGGATTTAAGTAATTAGGGTGGAGAAGAATGCTATATTCCTGGATTTTACAATAAAAACTATGTTTGATAGTGTTCATGTTACACAACAATGATCTCAAACGAACCATGAAATATTATAATTTAAATATGATAGGTATAAACTAGATGTAAAATTAGTGGGTCTAAATAGGATTAACTAAATGATGAATTGACAAAAAAGGATTCAATTAATAGAAATTTATTAATTTATGCTTATGAAATAAACTCTTAATTTTTAATAAAGTCTTCTTCAAAAAATTTATTTCTTCAAAAATAGTTTATATTTTTTTAGTGAGTATTATAATTAATTTTTAGAAAATTTAGAAATTTAATTCAATGAAAAATATAGCATATATGAAATAAATAATTCAATTTTAGAATATATTTTATTTTTTAATTACTTTTGAAAAGATTAATTTTTTAGTGATTAGTAAAAAATACTAGTTTTTTTAAAATTTCATTTATTATCAATGAAATAAATCTCTTTATGCATTGAATTTTATCATAATGTATTAATATTTATTCTATCAAATTTATAACATTTCAATCATCATTATGCCTTATTTTTCTATAATTTTATTTTTTAGATTTAAAATGCATTTTTCTTACAAAACTATTTTTCATTGTGTTTAATGTATTTATATTAAAATTTATTTAATCCACTTATAGGAATTTATTTTTATTAAATGGACTCCTTTTTTGTATTCATAATGTAAAATTTAGCCTTGGAATTATTTTATTATTTTTATGAAATAGTTAAACTTTTGGTGAACAAAAAAAATAATGTTTTTGCGGAATATGGTATCTTTTATGATATCACCAAAATATAAATGTGATATAGACATTTATTAATCCTATGGAAGGAATAATTTATAAAAATATACTTAAAATATCATACAAAAAATTCAAAATATATGAATTAATTTTCTTCAAGATAAATATGAAAATCATTTTTAGTACCGATGTAGGGAATGCACGACATTGGAAAAGTCAAATTCAGTGTCATAAACATAATATTTGAGTTGGATCAAGTATTTTGTCAGATTGGTTTTAAAAATACGAATAGTTATTTGTTATTTTTACTGATAGATTCATTATTTGTAGTTATATTACCAATAATATATCCATATCCTTCTCCAATACTTTTGTAATGCCATAAAAGTCAAAATAACATATCAAATATTTTTCCATGACATAGATGTGAGTATATATACATAAATAATTAATAAAAAATTCAATTTAAACAATATTAATTTAAATATTTTATGGTATTTTGTTTTTAATTTTTAGTGATGAAATAATTACTATAAATGATTACGCAACACTGATGAAATGCATATGAAAATAATAAAGAATCATGTAAAGGATTTTAAAAACTCCAAAATTATTATTATTTTTGTGTGATTTAAATTTTTCCCAAAAACATGTTGATAAATATAACATATTATATATATTAGAAATTTTTATATTTAAATTTTATTTATATCAGGTTTTTTCAATGAAATATTATGTGAATAGTTTTTAAAATTGAATTAATAGTATTTTAGGTGAAATATATTTTATTAACTAATTTAAATATCATAAAAACTAGGAAAAGGAAATGTAGGATAATAAATGGCATAAATTTCATCACATATGTATTTATGATCCAATTATTACCTTATAACTAGAATTATAAGCCCTAAATATTAAAAAAATGGAATTACCATGATTTTGGTTAAAATAGGTTAACAAAGGGGTTAAATAAAAAATAAAGTTTAAAATTATATATAAACCCATAAAAGATAAAATTTATTAATATATCAAGACATTATCACCATTATATTATAATAAATGTCACTTTATATACATTTTACAAGGGTTAGAAATATATTTTATAGTAATGTGTCATTTATTTCCAAAAAATTACATTAGAGATATTTTATAATAAAATAAACTTATTTAATGATTAAAAATTCATAAAAACCTATATTTTTTCAATTGAATGTGATATTGTTTAAAATAATTACCATGGTAAATCTATAGTCACTTTTATTTTTTATAGTGTCTTTTTGGGCCCCTAATGAGTAAAAAACAATAATATCACGGTAATTGTAAAAAGGGTTAACAATGGGTTAAAACTTTTAGATAAGGGTGAAAACATCACCAAAATGTGTTAGAATTTTTTTATGAGATTATATTGATACAAAATATAATTATATTTTAATTTTTTAAAATTGGATCTATTTTTTAATGAAAAATAATTTATATTAATTTTATACATTATGGAATTTGAAAAGTGTCCCTCCCCTTACTTTTAAATGGAAACATTCAATATTCAATTACTAACAACTTTCTAGACTTATTTAATAGCTGATAATAAAAAAATACATTCATAAACTAATCTACCATGTTATAGAGGTTCTATTCTTTCCAGAATTTTATCCCATCAAGTCATAAGGTGTAATCCAAAAGAGGATCCTTAACGAAGAGGTATGAGTATTAACTAATAGTTTTCACTTTTAGTTCTTCTTATAAATCATATTAATATAAATTAACCATTGTATAATAATTTATTCAGTATATTAAATATATTAAATTGTTATTATGATGATGTAACAAACATTATCCACATTCATCCTATCTTTTGGAAAATGATAACGTCACTCATGCATATGTGTGAACTATAACCTCAATGAAGTGATGTGATTTTTTCCCGTTTCATTTTACATGGATGGAAAAAAGGATGAAATAAATGAATATAGTTGATATATATTATATAATAATGAATTTTTAATAGTAAATTCTTATTTACCTTTCTTTCATTCTATCCATTTAAAATTGAAAAATGTGTTCATGCATAAGTACAACCTATTATCTCCATGAACTATATAATTAATTTTAATATATCTTCCATTTATTATATATATAGTATAAATTTATATTATAGTTCTATAAATATTAAAATATTGAATATAATGGAACCATGAACAATGTACAAGGACTAGGACTGCAGAACTAAAATATGCATGAAAAGTGGAGCACTAATCACCTAGAATTGTGATTTTAATAAATAATTGTTTATACATGGGTGATAAAGTATTATATGTGAATCATATATTGTATGATATATATAATTTTCATTATTTAATAGATACATAACAAATATATATTTATTATACTAGATTTTCAACACTTATGAAGTGAGATGTGACTTGAGGAAAGGGATGTACCTCTTAATCAAATTGTAATCTGAATTATTTATGAATGAATTTTCATTAGGTAAGTTATATCATAATTATGTGAAAAATGCCTTTATTTTTTTGATAATCCCATTATTTATATAGAATACATGTTTTATATTAATTTTACTCACATTAAGTACTCAATATTCTAAAATAAAGTGTTCAATAAAAACTAACTATGTCTCGTTATTTAATAAAAAAACATTTTATTTCATATCAATGTTTTCTAAAATGTATTAAATAATATTTTTAACAATTATAAAATGATTATTCAAAGTCATTTTTACCCATATTTTAATTTATATAAAAAATTAAATGAATCTTCTTGAAATTTTATGAATTAGGTAATTTTATCCTTCTATAAAAAATGTTAATGGAATTATCATTTTAACAGACACAACATGAACTAAATTTCCATCCATTATAACCATTAAATTATTTGAACATTCCCTTAAATATTTTCATGGTTTGTTCAAAATAATAGGTTTTACATAATATTTTATAAATATTTGTATTTTACATAAGTGATTTTAAAACTGAATTGGGTATTTTTCTCAAGATATATTACTGTGATATTTTAAAGTCATACTAATATATTATAACATCCTTTGATATTAATTTAGATTTTCTTAGGATATGATAAAATGAAACCATTATAAATAATTTAATGGATGGGTTACAATTATGATGATGGTATTTTAATAAAACAACTTTATTTTCCATTGGTCATTCTATGATGAAATAATAAATGTGTATGAAACTTTTTTCATTTCCATAGGATTCATTTTGATGATATGATGATTGTTTTATGATCGTATAGAACATGTATGTAAGGTTTTAATTTTGTTATGGGTGGTATAGAAATTATATAACCCTCTAATGCATTGGGTAAACTTTTCTATATCATGATATACTTATGGGATTCATGTTGATGTACTTTATGTGCTATTCGAAACTAGTAGGGATACCTTATACATGATAGTAAATATTTTGGGATGGTTAATACACTATGAGAAATAGGTGTTGATTCCTGATCTGTTATGATATGGGAACCAGGTTTTGATTTCTGATACATTATGAGTTTATTGTGTTAGTAATGTATCATTTATATATGAAGTATTTTATATACCTATATAGGTGCCACAGGCTTCCAACTTATTTTTATGTTTGTGATTTGACCTAATGCATCATGATGTAATTATGATGATTTCTCACACTTATGATTCATGTAAATTCGACTACTAAAGTATTATTCCGTGACTCATAATTATGATATATGATAGATTGGACATAAAAGTTTAATTTATGTTCATAATATAATACTATTATACTTATCTTGTGCTTACATATGATCATCATTGGATATATCCCATGTTCACCCTTACTGAGCATTTGAGCTCATTGTTTCTTATGTTTCCTTTCCCCATTTTTTATGAAATTTTATAATTATGTTATTCTTGAGATGGTTAAAAGATAAAACATACATAGTGATAGATGATGTAGATTTTAATGAACAATGTGTTTATGTATTTGAGTTGTTAGGTACAAGTTTTTTCAAAATCTTTAAAACAATAAACCTAAAAAAACATGACTATGTAAGTGATTCAATATTAAATTTTGATGTTATTAGTTTTGAAGGGTTAAAATTAGATTATGTTTAGTGGTATCGAAACCAGAAACTAAGATATTATATTTTTAGCACCAGATCGAGGAGTATAGGTTTAGGTCTGTTAGAACCATACCTGATTTGGCCAACACTATATTTTCTCTAAGCATAAGAATCGCCTAAGAAGAACATTTGTACACACAATAGGAATACCACACCCAAACCTCTACTAATGAGTAACAGGTCCTAGGGAATTTATAGGAATCCATTATCCTCATGGCCTTAGATTGATCCCCACGATAGCATCTGGGAATTCTCAATGTCAGGTCAACATCAGATTATAATTAGATGGTGGCTCTATTCAATACTATATTTATTAGAATTAATGGTTCATAGGATTACTTGTAAATAAAATAGAAAAAAATTATAGATCAAATAGAAAATATTCTCAAATTCCATTAGAATATAGCTCCTCAATTGAACCATATATGGTGTGTCCACCAAGTCCTCGTGTGTTTCCTAGCATTGATTAAATGGATCCAACTGTTGGATTTGGTTCCCTAGAAAAAACTTTTGTGTACTTTATAATAACATTTATTCATTTTTTTTTAAAACTAATAAAATTTTTATCACATAAAGATTTTTCTTCTACATAATTTTTCTTGTGATAATGTCCCAACAATAGTTGTTGCACTGAAAGGTCATAGAAGTTCCTTGATATGATGGTAACCCATAAGTTCCACGACAATAATCTTAAATATATGTAATTTAGATAGATTAAATCATTTTAGGGACAAAAATGATAGAGGCTGTCATGGGTGGATACTTATAGGACTTTGGGTCACCTTCTCATGGTGTACACCCTTGGAAATATCTAGTGTAGGATATTATGAGAGTGATACCCTCTAGTAGGAAATAAATATTTATATGTTTTATTAGATTTTATAATATACGTATTTGTGTATTGGTACTTAGGACTTAATATTTTAATTAATGAGTGTCATATGTCAGGTACTTTGATGTGTTGATGAAAACCATGATAACATATGTTAACAGTGAGATATGATACATTGGATGATACATTGGGTGTGTCACAGGTAATATTTAATTAGTTAATGATGTGATAAAGTATTTTTAGCTTTTGTTCCCTAACATAGGTGGTTATATAATTCCCATTGATGTAAATGATATAGAGAAAAATTAATCCATGTCCATGGTGTTCTGTAAGAATTTTTTATTTCTGTAAAGTCAAAGAAAGATCAATTGAGCACATAGGTTTATGGCACCAGCATATAACCTTCTTGATTAGATATATCATGATAAAAGTATTATATTACATAGTTAGCATCTTTATTAGGTATTATGTCATTGCGGGATTAACTTCATTTTCTATGGGTGTTTTGGCATGTTTCTAGACTATAACCATAGACTTCAGGTTGATTCGCCTAATACCACTTATAAAATAGCCTAGAGGGTCACACATTAACTGTATCCATAATCGATGTTAAATAATATATTCTTATTTATTATTTAACAAGTAAAATAATATTATTCCCACATGTGGTTTAATAATTATTGATGTTTTTATAATCACATATATTTTTTCTCTAGTTATTCAAGAGAATATTATGTGAATAGAATATTTGATAAATATTTTTTATTAGTTAGTTAATATGATATTTATTTATTTATTGGAGAATAATTTAGTTATATTTATTTATTAAATAAATATTCATCATTCAAGGCCTAATAAATAGTATGGAGGAATGTTGGACCAATTTTATAGGTCCTCTAGGAAATATTATATATTTAACATTATTTAATTAAATAATATTTAAAATTCACAATTTTAAAATATGTCATGTAATGATGATAAAATTATTATTATTAGGGATATGTGGTTCTGTAGGGATTAAATAAATAATAATAGTAACTTGTGTAATTATTTATTTCTAACCTTAGTGGTATATAAACCCAATTATATTATTTTTTAATAGTTCCAATATATTTTCTTATTGTGCCCAACAAAATTTAGAGAATCCTCTCAAATCCCTAGAGATATCCCTTCTCCGAGAAAACTTCAAATAATCGAGAGTGATCTTCCTCCACCTTATACAATAGAGTCTTTACAGATCATGGAGAATTATTTGGATGTGATTCTCGAGCGGATCAAAGGAAAATAATGTAAGCGACAAGATCTACCATGCCAGCACCCATATATTCCTATGAGGATGTTTGGAGATTTTTGGAACAAGTATGGGTCACTACTAGAGGGAATAGAATCATGATTCAAACAATGAAAAAATGGAACAAAAAAATATTTTATCAGCCCCATGAATGAATAAATAATTCCATATAAGGTAATTATTTAATTTCATAAATTATTTATAAATAATATGTTGTGATTTTTCACATCAATTCCAATGGTTATCTATTTTATATATTCTTTGATAAAATTATTGTGGATCATGACCTTTATCATCATGTAAATATTATATTAATCATTGACCAAGGTAAAAAGAGAATTTGGTTCTGACCCATCTGATGCATCCATCGCACTCGGAACATTCATGTGGTATCAGAGAGGAGGCATAATTATTTATAATTATTTGAATATTGTTTATTAATTTATGCATTTATTATTAGTTTTCATTTCCTTTTTAATAATTATTTAATCAAAATTTCAAGATATTAATACTTTATCATTGTTTCTCATAAATATAATCAAGTCAATTATTTTTATGAATGAAATAAATTTGAATGTATCATTTGGAGGATCCAAGGAATCTAGATGGATAACACCATAGTACACATTGTGTAACCTGTAGGTACATATCATGTACTAGTGTTTAATTATCCAATAACTAATTTTTACTTAATTCATGTTTTTTGAATTTATTATATGTAATTAATATAATTATACATCATGTACAAACTGGGATAGCCTAGCACATGGTCAGCCAGAGTACACACTGTGTAACTTTAGTACACAACATGTAGTCCCCTAGTCCTATATGGTTTGTGTATTCTCTTACACGGACTACAGGATTTGTTTCCATGTAACATAGATACCACATTCCATTTATCCTATGTACATGTTATGTACTCCAATATTATCTATAGTGTGGTTACACATCAAGTCCATAGGTGTGTGATGTGGATAGATAGTGAGAAAAAGACATATTATATGGATCTATTATACATGTTTTGTAATTTTACAAAATTTCACTAATTTAAAATTAATTGATTATACCTTGAAACCCTTATTAACATGTATTTAGATGTGTTCATTTTTTATAGGACACTCCATATGATAATATATATATATATATCTAATTAATCTTAATGTAATGTTCGGATCTTCATATCAAGTATAAGTCATATTACTATTATTACACTACATGCGTTGAAGCATAAAAAATGATGTAAATACCATGTGTTTCATGTGATCATTAATTTGACAGTATATTCCAATAAATTACATGATAATTCATGTATGCCACATTTCTATAGAGTAAATAGTATACAAGTATAATATGTGTTGGGTATTTTATATAGATACTCATTGTGTTTCCTACAAGGTACATTTTTTTACACAGTTAATTTTAAATAAATTATTTTGATTTGATTATAATTATGATTGATGAGAATATCAATGAAATTCAGATGAAAATTAAGATAAAATAATTTATTAATTAAAGAAGGTAATTAATTGATTTGAGTGGAGTTTATCTAAAAAATGATTGATTAGAATTGAATGATAATTTTATTGAATATAAAATTTTTTGAATTAATTTGGATGATCATGAGCTTATACCTGGCCATTTTAAGTGATTGTTTATTTAAATTATTATTAAATAAATTTTTTATCTTTTGAGTCATCTGTCATCGAATTATGTATGGGTATACGTGCCCATGGTTTCATTAATGTAAACCCCTTAAACAATCATTTGGTTTCCTCACCGATGTGTGAGTAAAAGAATATTTAATGGATAGAGCTCTAAATCTATTGGATTTGGTTTATATTTATAGAATAGGTGAAACTAATCTAAGAGAGATACATCGGTGGACATGTGGAAATTTTAAACATGAACCTTAATTGGTTAAAGGTGATTTTCACTAAACTGATGGTTAGTTTATCATCACCTAGATAAAGTTACCATCAGTAAACGACTCATGATTATACAAATATATTATTTTATTTCTGAAAGGTTTCATGGTTATATCATTATGGATATTTTTTCACATTCACATGAATTGATGAATTAACTATCATGCAAGATATAACTGAAATAAATAGGATTATGAGTAAACAATATATAAGACAAGGATAAATAGTGAAGTAAATACACCTAATTGAAAAAAGAATGTAATAATGATATTAATTTACACAAAAAAAATTAAAACCCCTCCATTATATATATATATATATATATATTATTTGTATAGCCTTCAACTACTTCAGTTAAAATAAAACCCTAGTTCAAAGTGCTTAACTAGCCAAAGTTGGGATGATTTCAATTATCATGGAATTCTAGCATTTTTTTTTGGGTTGACATCCAAAGTAGGACTTGGTGTAACTATGAGACAATGGTAGAGTAAATCCAATTTAAGGATTTCAGATTGGTGATTCCACTCAACATATCAAGGAACTATGATTCAATGTAGTTGTAATTTGGAATTCCAACTTGAAAACCCTTAAAATTAATTGACCATCCAATGTTGGGGTTATGAGAAGGGAAATATATATCCTTTACACTATAATATACAGGAAACATGATATTATAAATCTAATGGTGAGGTCCATTAGGTTTGTATAAAATAATGGGATATTAATAAATATAATATATATTTATTTGTCTAAATTTTATCAGATAAAGTAATAAAACATTTCTCATCTTACTTGTAGAAAAAACAATTAAAATAAATTCAAGAATTCCATTGTCATCCATACATGAGAAGGATAAGATTCTCACTACAATAAATTTCCAATAATGGAAAAGTTACTTATGCATTATCCAACATCATGAAACTAAATTTTATATAATGGAATAACATATTCTTAATAAGCCTAGTAATAAATAGAGATTTGAAGTATTATATCTCTATGATAAACATTTTAATGATGCTAAATAAGCTTATATTTTCATGGTATTATCCATAACCAATAATCTTTTGAAGAAACATGAAGAAATGGATGTATATAGAATGATGCCTCACCTTTGGGATATTTATCATGAGAAGGTGAGATAAGAGAGATATGAGAAATCCAATGCTCTTTTTACAACTATTCATGGATATTTTATGCTAGATGGGCCTCAAATAGTCAATATTATTGGATACACTCGTACCTCACTACTAGCTTCAGCTCTCACGGGATCCCTAAGTCTTTCTAATGTAATACCAAATCTTAATACCTATTTCGACTGATGTTGGAGCTCGAAGTGTTCAAAGGTGATATCATATCTTAGTACATGATGCGACTCATGCCAATGTTTGATGTATTATTTTATGAGGTCATATCTCATAGTACCTTTATTACCACTCTTATTTCAAAATGAATGACCATGTTACCATTCATTAAATCATAAAATTTCGATGACTATGTTAACATCCTTATTTTACAATGAATGACCATGTTACCATTAATTTAATCGCATAATTAAGATGATCATGTTACCATCCTATATTAAAAAATGAATGACTATGTTACCATTCATTTAATCACACAATTTCTATGACCATGTTAAAATCCTTATTTTACAATGAATGGACATGTTACAATTAATTTAATCACGCAATTTAGATGACCATTTCACTATTCCATATTCCGAAATGACTGGCTATGTTATTTTTCATTTAATCACACAATTTGGATAACCATGTTACTATCCTTTAATTCATGTTGAATAACCTTATTAACATTCACACATCACACATTAGAATGACCAGTTACCATTATTTATATCACAATTTACTCAAAAATTAATTATCCAAACCAATTCCATTACTAATTCAATAATTATTTAAACACAACAATTCAACTAGTTAACTCAACAACTATCTAATAACAACAACAACATTAATTAATTCAAACATTAATTAATGACAACAATTTCTTGGGTTAATTAAAAAATAAAATAATCAAAATAATTACTCTAATTAATTAAACAATTAACTAATCATGAAAACTCCACTAGTTAATTCATCAATTAACTAATCACATCAATAATATTAATTAATTAAACAATTAATCAATCATATAAAATACATTAATTAATTCAACATTTAATTAATTATTTCAATTCTATTGGTCAATTCAACAATTATCTAAACACGTAAATTACATCACTTTTTAAACAATTAGTTTATCACATAAATCCCCTTAATTAATGTCCACAATTAATTAATCATTTCAAACCCATTAATTAATTCATCAATTAATTAATCAATATCCATAAAATCAAAAATACCATTTTTATTAAAGAATTTATTATCTCATTCATTATATTAATAACTCATAATTAATTCTACAATTGATTATCTCTAATTAAGAATCTCAATATCAAATAGTTAAATATCATATAGTTAATTGTGTAATTAATTATCTCAAATCAATAACTAAATATCAAATAATTAATTCTACAATTAATTATCATAAATTAATGACTCAATATCACGTGATTAATTATACAATCAGTCATCTCAAATAAACAATGCAACATCAGATGATTAATTATATAATTAATTAACACATATAAACCCTTCAATTATTCACTAATTAATTTTCCTTGTCAATCCCATTAATTAATTTATGAGTAACTAATCACATTCAATCACATAAATCAATTTACAAATTAATTTCCCATGTCACATTCCATTAGTTAATTTATAATTAATTAATCTTACTTAATCCCTTTAACTAATTCGCCAATTAGTTTTCCATTTCATGTTTCATTAATTAATTCAAAATTAATTGGCCCCTTTATTTAATTAAATATTTAAATAATACCATTACTAACATTAATTCATTCATAAATTTATTAATCTTTTTATTTAATTAAATAATTAAATAATCTCATTGCTCACATTAATTAATTATTTGATTAAATAATTCTAACATATAATCAGAAAAAAACCCACATAATTAATTCATCAATTAATTATTTCAACTTAATCAAATCAATAACCAAAATTAATACCTCAATTAATTATTATATCTTAATACATTCAATATTCCCAATTAATTCATAAATTAATTTTTCTATCTCCATAAATTTAATAATAATAACAGTCTTTGATAATTAATTCTATAATTAATTATCTCCTAGCAAAAAATTAAATATAACAATAATTAATTATTCCATTAATTATTAAATTTCAATAATCTCTATCATGTCATTATTAACTCAATAGATAATTATCCAAATCAAAATTTCATTACCTAATAATTAGTTTAAAAATTAATTATTCATGATCTAAAATCCTAATCTACTAATTTCACATTTCCCTTAATTAATCAATTCACGAAATTAATTAATTTAACCAAGAGTGCAATTTCTAATCTCTAATATCAATTCTAAAATTATATATACATATTTGTAACAAAGACTAATTTTAGACCACCTACCTCAAAAATGGTGATGAACTCTTTCCAATAGATATCCCTAATTTGAAGCCGATCTATCAAGAACATGAAAAAAATATGCAGTTAAGATCTGGCTCCTTGAAAGTGAAGGAAGTTATGATAAAAAACCTTATGTCCGTGATAGAAATCAACTTTTGTATTCCTCTGAAGAAGAACTAGATATTCCATTATCAATGAATATGTAAGTAGATTAATAACTAAAAGTCGTACCTTGAAAACCCATGTCTTAATATCCAATATCCCTTGAGAGATCACTTCCAAGCCAAAGTGGACTCCCAAAAATCAATAGAAGAAGACCTGTAGTGAGGAGGGAGGTGAACAGAGGGTCTTCATTCGAAGATTGAAATGTGTGAAGGAGTTTTGGACCAAGTTTGTGGTGCATGGATAAGTTTTGTTGAAAAATGGTTGTGTGCGGAGTATCTTGGGAAATTACAAGGGGGTTCAGTGGTTTACACGACACTTGATATGTGACTTTAATATACTAGGCATCTGAATTACATGACGTGAATTCCCATTTAATATCATGTGAAATTCAAGAGTTAATTCATGGTTTCTCAAATAAAACTCATCAAAATCACTTTACAACACAATAATTCAAAATTACATGTGGTGTATACTTCGTGACAAATAGACACATAGTGAAAACTACTTTTGTGGTATGATAACATGTGGTGAAAAAATTTATAGGGGGTGTAAATATTCAAGGTTTGAATTAATTTGAGAAATAAATTAAATTCAAATGGTCTTCCACAAACAATTAAAAGGATTCACAACTATAAAAATATGGGAACTTATAATGTCCCCACATTATAATATCTCTTCCTCGAGTTGTACTCCCAAGAATCTCCATGAAAATTTCGGTTCTTACAATATCCCAAACTTGTAACAAATCGTTCTTGAGCTGTACTCCCATGCATATATAAAATTGAAAGTAAATATGATCATACCATTAAGCCCAGACATCCTCTTATCTTCCCCATGTCTTGTCCTACACATGCCCATTTTTCCACAACAAATGAACTTTTGACAGGTCCTTTTCCCACAACACCTTTCCATTGTGACCCAACACATGTATCATATACTCCTAAAAGGACGCATCAATATCAATATTAACATTGACAACATACCTGACATGTTTTCCAACTCACTGTTCCCAACAATCTTAATAACACAATACAACATTGGCACATAGCCTTTCAATCCAAAACCTCTTGGAAAAGACGTACATGCACCACCTCTAAGGATCACCTCACCTTTCCCTGAGGAATTTAAACATACAGCATATAGATTCCTCATTGGAATTCTGATTCTAACACTTCAAACCAATGATCTTTCTCATCGCATGTACTGTTGAAATATACCTCCCCACCTTAGGAGCATCATTAACACTACTTGTTGAGAAAATCTACCATAGTTTTTATCAATATCTCGTCAATCCTAAGAATTTCACTCGTGAATTTTCAATGGCATACCTTCCACAATCTAGCTCCAAATATACGTCTTTATAAGTGAAACATATAACGTTCCCCATATCCAACAAAAATAAATTTAGGTATCTAGGTGTAAATCTTTAGCTTTCTTAATTTACCCCGGATGATGTCAAGGTAGGGGAAATGATTATCACTAATTAAAATAATACTAATATTTCATCGTTCAATAGCCACTATAAATCCTTCATTACCAATGTTACCTCCAACTATGAAAATACAATAACCTGTTGGAAGTATTGATATTCTATGACTCTCAGTATCTCACAAAACTGATATCCTACAGATATATTAGGGCTTTATTTCAGATATAGTCAAATAATACTGGTTGGAGGAGGTTGAGATAGTCTTCAGTTCAATCTACGCTCAGAAGGAGCACTCGGTATCATTGGCTTTGACGATGCTACATGGGACAGTGATGCAGTGGTGGTTATTATTCCTTAGGGATTATGAGGAATTGGTAGACTCGTGGGAGGAGTTCTAATACCATTTCAGAACCGAGTTTCTTTTTTTGACTACAAGGGTGAAAAGTCTTCAGGAGCTGATTACCCTTTGGTAGGTGATCTCTAGTGTGAGAAACATTCAAATCTATTTTCGTAACCCTCTACGATATGATTCGGACCTATTTCCATGTGAGGAGGCTAGAGAAATGTATTTTTAGGAGAATTTTTGTGTAGATATCTACTGTCATGTCACACCATTTATGTTGAAAACTTATCTTAAGGTGCTAGAGAGAGAAGAGTTCATCAAGAGGACACTACCTAGAACTGGATCTTCATAATAGGGGAGTCATTAAGATTCCTTGTGATGTATAGTTGTGGTCTAGGGTTCTAAGTTGTCCAGATAGAAGATATTCTATTCACCTGAGGGTAGGTCACAGCCTTCAATGTCTTGTTTCTCTAGGGGAAGAGGCTCTAAGTCATATTCTAAGGGATCAAACACGTGTTTTTCTTGTGGATTCTGAGTTCATCAGCAAAAAAGAGTTCTCGACCATTCTAATTAGATAGTGTGCATTAGTTTCTCCAATTCAGGTTCCTCTGTTGATTCAGGTTCAGCTGAGGTAGTAGCATCAGGTTTCTCCAGTTTTGGATTAACAAAGAGCATATGGGGTTGGAAGAGGACATCCTTGGGAATCTCTCCTTCCTCAATGAGTAGATAATGTCCAAATATGTGGTCTTCATCATTCATAAAGAGGTCATAAATCATGTCATTGTCAACTTCATTCTTTAGTTTTGCCAGCATTAGGTGAGACAGATGTCATTCGAGGTACCCTTGGCTTTTTTTCTACTTGGGTGTACTAATTTTTTGATCCAGGAGAGACACACTCCTTCATATCAACTTCCCTTTTCCATTATTTTGGAATTAAGGTAGAGAGGCTTCCACTTCCCTTGGTGTTGACCACACTAGTTGAAGGTTGAGCTGACTTGTTTGAATTATGTAGAAATTATGAGCTAGTGTTGGGGAATCACTGCTTGTGGTAAGATTTCCTATATTTAAGGATATAAACATTAGACATCATCCTTTTCATAGATTGGTTGTATTTGGTGTAGTATGTCATGGATGTTTTTAGAGGTTGGCAGTTTTTATTGATTTTGATGGATATACAACAATATTTGTTTGCAAGATAGACCCTCAGATAGGCTATTGGTGTGTTATACCCTTGTATTCCTTAAATGATGATTTGATGCTGAGTTCATCAGAGTTTCATCTATCGATGTTTCCTAGGGTCATAGAAGACTACCATGATGTCTTTACAGATGAGGTTGTAACGTTACCCCTTCGATGATAGATCATGTTTGGGATCGAACTATATCTATGTGTGTCTTCTATCTCAATGTATCTATATATTATGGAGCCTTCGGAGTTGTGAGAGTTATGTATACTGGTCATTGGTTTGTTGCAATGTGGTATTTGTCAGCCAAGTTTGTCACTGTGGGGCGCACAAGTTTTTTTGTAAATTAGGATGATAAAATTTTTCAATTGTGTATCGATTATAATAACTTGAACCAAGTGATAGTGAAGAACCTTTATCCTTTTCTGTGAATTTATGATTTATTCGATCAACTGAAGTGTGGTAGTTTGTTCTTGAAGATCTATTTGTCATCAGGATATCATCAATGGCATGTAATAGATGATGATATCATGAAGAATTGTTTTTATTATTGTCATGTTAATTACTAGTTTGTTGTGATGTCATTCCGTGTGATGATTGATCCCGTTTTGTTTATGGGGTTAATGAATGTTTTTTTCCATGAGTTCCTAAATATGTTTTTAGTGGTTTTCATCGACAGAATCCTTGGGGAATCAAAATTTGAGGAGGATAATGAAGAACATGTTCATTCCATCTTGGGAGTTATTCACCATGAGAAGTTTTCTATGAAGTTATCAAAGGGTCAGTTTTGTGCTCGAGAATTGAATTTAATGGGGCATGATTTGTCGCATGAGGGAGTAGATACGAATCCTTCAAAGATAGAAGTAGTTTTTTCTTGGGTAGCCCCAAGATAGTATTAGAGGTGTGAAGTTTCTTTAGTCTTGATGGGTATTATAGGAGGTTCATATCTAATTATTCATGGGTTGTGACTCAACAAACAAGGTTTACTAGAAAGGATCGATCATTCTTTTGGACTGGTAAGTGTCAGACAACTTTGGAATATATGAATAAGAAGTTGGTTAGTGCTTCAGTTCTTTTTTTCATAGAGAAGGAGTTCATTTTGAATTTTTTTTTGGTTCTTTACATCTTGGGTTGTGCTATGTTATGATGTAGTAGAGAATAGTTCTTTCCTAAGGGTCTCAGTAGATACATCCCCAAGAGCATAACTATGCCACCTTGGATCTCGATTTAGCAGTAGTGGTGTTTTCCCTGAAGTTGTGGATACATTACCTCATATGTCAGAATTTTTTGGCCTTCACCAATCATAAGAGACTGAGGATTTTTTTTCTTCCAACATGAATTAAACTTTGACCATCATCAGTGGATAGAGTTCTTATAAGATTACGACTTTGGGATTTTTTATACACCGAGAAAGGGTAATGTTTTTGATAATATTCTTATTAAAAAGACACATTGTTATTTAGTGCCTGAATCTAGTTATTTTTTTAGGGTAATGGAAGAACATTCATCATTGCATCTAGATTTGGGAGAAGTCGGGGTAGAGGTTGCCTTTTTAAATGATAGTGCAGTCATCTCTGGTGTAGAAGGTGGAGGAATCGATGTTGGGGGATCTTGAGGTGGAGGTCTGGAGAGACTGGGTTATTTTTGGTACGGCCCCTGATGGTTGGTTTGGGGATGAACAACATTGCGTGTTGTTTCAGGGTTTTAGTTTCATTCCCTAAGAGATGTGTGAGATATTTCTCAAAGATTTCCATAGTTCCCCCTTATAGGTACATCCTAGTGTGACCAAGATGTACCCATTATTCAGAGGTTAGATTTGGAAGTCTGATTTGAAGTATGAAGTTGTAGATTTTTGTCTCGATGTTTGGTCTACCAGAAGCTAATGTCCATGCACCATGCTCCGAGAAGTTTTCCCCAGCCTCTAGATTTTCCTCAATGGAAGTGGCAGGACATATCAAAGGATTTTTTTACTAGTTTACCTTGAGATCAGGGAGGCTATGATTCCATATGATTGTTAGTGGGTTTTTTATGAAATCAGATAACTTTATAGTGATCAAGGATTCAATCTCATTAGACGTTCTATCAACATAGTATCTATAAAGGGTGGTGTGAATCCGAGGATTCCCAAGGATGATAATTTATAATAAAGATCCACATTTTACAACCAAATTGTGTAGAGGTCTCCAGAATTATTTTGGTTCATAGTTATGCCTTATAAATGACTTACATTAGAAAATGGATGGTTAGATAGAGCATACCATCTAGACTCTTACAGATATGTTTCACCCTTATGTCTTGTATTTTTGTGCTTTGTGGATGAGGCACTATCCCTTGGTTGAGTTCATGTAACACAATATGTTTCACTAGACCATAGGTATGTCATTTTTTGAAGCCACTTATGTCCAAAATTTATGTTCTCTATTATATTGGACTCGGGTTATAGATACAACAATTCTCAGACCAAAACTAGTATAGAATACGATCGATATGGTTCAAGTGATTTGATATAGGATGAAAGAAGCACAAGATCATTATAAATCCTATGTTGATCATAATATATGACATATATAGTTAGGTGTTGGGGATCATGTGTTCTAGAATGTGGCTCCCCACTGTGGGCAGTGAAGGTTCGGTCATGGGTGTATGATTTCTCTAAATATTTTTTGTCCTTTGGATGTTTCAGATCATGTTGGAGCCATGGAATATCAGATATCACTTCCCCCATAGATGAGATGGATACACGATGTATTTCATGTGTCGCAGCTCCGTATTTATCCTCATGATGACTCTAACGTCATCGATGGTGGTGAGATTGATGTTGAAGATGATTGGGCCTTCAATGAGTGGCATGTAGAGGTCTGGGACTACTAGGATAAGGTGTTGTATGGGTGTGTTATCCCTTTGGTAAGTGTCTTATGGTGTCACGGTGGTGTTGAGGAGAGTACCTTGTAATGTGAGTCATAGATACACGCTCAATACCCCGATCTATTTGATGTTAATCTATTCTCTAAAATGTTGTTCATTCTATGGTTGTAGACCTTTCTGGTTTTGATATGGAATTCTATTGTTTTGTATTGTGGCTACTATATTTTGAGCAGTATCTCCCTTGGTAAAGTGTTTAAGAGCTAGTTGTGGTTGTTTCATGGTTTTCACTTATTCGTCTAGTGAAGTGCTGAGCTCATGTGGTGAGGGGAACCTTGAGAGGTATCTTGTGGGATTTTTGTTTAGATAACCCCTTTTTGTTTCCTCTTTAGGTTGGTTTTGGATTCTCAAATATGAGAATGTTTTGAGAGTTATATTTTGTAAGGTCCCGGATCCATTTGGATTGACCCTTTGTGTGTTCTTGAGGCTTGAGGAGCTTAGAGGAGGCTCAAAGGAAGTCTGGAGGGACTTGGGTGTTGGGAACTGGGAGAACGGATTTTCACGGCATGAAAGTGAGTTTAACACTGTGTAGAATAATTTCAAAATGTGGAAGTGGGACTCAAGTTGTGTAATATTTTAATGTTTAAAAAATAAAATAAATGATAAAGGTGATGGTAATTCAGAAAAAACTAACCTCAAGGAATTAAACGACATTAAAGGGGATTACACTTCTTGTAATCCCCTGATTCTCTAATGTTTTAAAACATTTCATCAACTCAAGTTACCAAACTCTATTGTTGTAGTTTCCATCTTTATAATCCAAGGTGACTAGATAATCCCCAATTTATTGTTTTGGATATCCCTTTTATGGGAATTGATCCTGATCTTCCATCATCGATTTGTGGTGACCCGACTTCATCCATGGTGTGTTTTTCCTTCATTTTCTAGCAGTTTAACCTACTTTGATCTTGTATCTTCTCATATCTCATCATCGTGCTATTAATTTTTCAAACCCATGTATCTAATGGGGTTTCTCTCTGTTATTGTTGGTGTGGTGGTTCCACAACATCCTCTGTTTGATCCAGTTCTTGTGGGATAGGTGATCAGAGACCTGTTGCATGGTCCATTCTCGTGCGAAGAATGTCGATAACCTTTTGAGGTTGGGGACTAATTGATTATTTAAATAATTGTGTGTAATCATAGATCTATCATGGTTTATCCCCTTTGATCATAATGAAATTGGCCTAATTAAATACTTGAACCAGATTAGAGAATTTGTATCGATCACTTAACGATGTTGTTTCTTTATACCATGATAACAGTTGGCCTCTTTATTTTATAGAGAGTATGATATATATACCTTTCTTGGTATAGCATGTTTTTATTGATGGAAATTGGAAAAGAACATAAATCTATAATTAATTGATCATTAATTGGAAAAATGGTTAAATAGACATGATTAATGAATCCAGTTGTTTTTGTTGTAATTTTTTGTTAATAAAGATGATGAAAGTATGCATGGTAAATTGAATTTATTAAGAAACCTAGGGCATGTTTATTATTAATCATAAAATAATTAAAGTAATTTAAAATTAATTATTTAATTAATTTGTGATATCTTGTGATATATTTTATCTTTGGTTGTCCGTAGTTGGAAATTGTGAATAATGAATCAATTAATTCAATATGGATGAAGAACCAGGTGTGTGATAAAAGTTAATTCATTTGTAGGGAATGATCTTTCCTCTTGATTGTAAATCCCAACTACATTATTCTTTGGATCCATGAGGAATTGTTGAGTGTGAAGTATGAATTCCTTGTTTTAGGGACATGATCTTGGTTTCATGTTTGTTTCCTACAGATTTTGATGTCAGATTGGGATGGCTAAGCCTGGTGGGATGTTTTGGTATGTTGGGCAGGGAGGAACAGATCTTATGTGAGCCTGGGATGGCTGAGCCTGGATGGCTTTTGTGGTATGAGGGGTAGGTATGACTTGTTGTTGTTGAAATAGTTGATGCTTGGAGTGGTGAGATATATTGGAATATGAATTTGGATGTCGAGTAGGACATCAGATATAAATGAATGGGTTGAATCCTGGTTTACCCATTGATATGAAAGAAGAATGAATTTTGGAATGTTTTGTTTGGTTGGAGACTAGGTTGTTTATTTATCTACTTTCCTTTCCCCAATTCTTGAGGCATGTAGATGAGTTTCATTACTCTCTTTCCAGGGGACGTGAATTCATACTGGGTATGCCATGGAATTTTTGTCTTTATCTCCTTGTGGTTGGATGATTTTACTCACCTTCTATAGGTGTATAAGACTCGATGACTAGTTCATCTAATCAGTGTGTTGAACCCCTTGTGTTTGGAGAT
Organism: Viscum album; assembly: GCA_963277665.1. Classification (NCBI taxonomy): domain Eukaryota; kingdom Viridiplantae; phylum Streptophyta; class Magnoliopsida; order Santalales; family Viscaceae; genus Viscum; species Viscum album. Next base: position 714,415,216 of record OY728131.1, on the reverse strand, counting down.
TTTATAATGTTTTCCTATAGAACCTGGAAATATAGAAAGTGGTAATGTTTCAAACTAAATAAATAAATATTAACCCATAGGGATGGGACTTTCTTGGAAGCAATGTCGAAGTTGAAATTCTGAGTATTCATGGACTTGATTTGCTTATGCCTAGAGGGCATGGATATTTCTTGAAATGGAAATGTGATGTAATGTGGAAACAATGATGGTTAATTAATTTTTAATGAATTAATTTACATAAACTGTAACAGATAAAAATGGATAAGGTAATTTAATGTATCTCTTTAAATGGTTTGGTGCTAATAGGATATGTAGTCTTAGTAGTGGTAGCCAAGAATCCGAGAGATATTAGTTGCAATTGAGTCTGACACTAGGTTATGCACATAGTGTGGTTGTGAGCTATATTATATTCGGTACTTTTTTTGTTTCTATATGCTACTCCACCATATCAGTTAGGTAAACCGACACCCTGCATATTCTGAGCGATGGGGGTGTTTTCACCAACATCCTAGTGAAAGGATGGATGGCTGACTACACCCTTTGGCCTCACTCTCTTATCTTGGTAGTTACCTATGCTGGTATTCATGGTAGTTAGTTTTCCCAATATATGTATATAGAGGGATGAAATTTCTTGCTGTTTTTTCACACACATGTATTCTGGATATAGTTTCTTAAGGAATATTATAGGTATAACATGTATAGGATGTGATGGGTTGAGGATCCTTACCCAGTGTATAGCATGTGATGACATGAGGTATAATACCAGACATATGATACACATTATGTGAGCTATTGTGGCTCCTAGAAACAACATGTCTACTTTTGGATATGTGTAAGTGGTGGTGTGTTGCATGAGTTGCATGTTGTGGTGCTTCTCCCAAGTGTCTGTGGGATAATCTTTCTGGAGAGAGGTGCTCAGGATGTGCAATGTTGGGTTAGAGCGGCAAACTGGTGTGGAAGCGGTAGTAGGATCACCTTGATATTATTTATTATATTATATGATCTTGTATTCAATACTTTGTGAGAGTATACTTGTTAAGGCTGGGAGCTTAGTATACCTAATTAGGTGATGAGTTAGTTTCACTTGTTGTTCACTCATCTTTTCCATGCTTTCTTTACTTTTTCATTTAAGGCTCGAGGGGGGATCCTACAGAGTATACTATTATACTCAACCTATGTATATATAAACTATTTTTTAGGTCAGCTGGAGAAGGATAAAGATCAGGACGGTTTCTATTAGCTTGTGGGTTGTAGGAGCTGTTTGGGATTTGTGGTCACTATCGTCTTTTCTTACATTTATATCATACAGCTTCCTTTTAGTTGTAGTGATTCTTGTATTACATTACATTTTTATGCATAGTTTTTCTTCTATATTCTAGTCTGAGATGGAGTTTTTTGGTTTCTAACTTTTGTTACATTACATATCAATTTTTCTTAATTTGAGGTGACTCATTTTTTGGTGGTTTCTTATATTAACTATTTCACGATGTGTAGGGGGATTACACATCGTGTAATACCCCAAATTAATTTTTTTAAATGGGAATCAAGGCTGATATATCTTTCCCCCTCCTCTCCTATTTTATCTCTCTCGACCCAAATCCTTCCCCATGTGATATTGAATCTCTCCAAAACTTCTAGATCCTCACATTTGGTGTTTGATCATCTCTATGCTTTTTGTGTGTTTACCAGGTAAGTTTTCTTCCTCATTATTTTCCTTTCTCCATTTTTCATTTTTTATCATTTCAATAGATCATACTGAAATTGATGGATTCATTCCTAATAGTGTTGCATCTCATTTCTAGGTTAGGTTTATAGGTCTTATACACCTTCATTCACATTGATGTGTGCTGTTATTAGTGTTCAGTTTCAGATAATGGTAGGTGATTCAATCACGATTAGCCAAATTTATTAACCTTAAATGGCCTGATTTATTTCAACTATTGATTTAAATTCAATTGCTAAAACTTGATTTCAATTGATTTAATAAAATCCAACTCTAGTTAATTGGGATATTTTCAACGTTTTGGGCATGAGAATTTGTAAAACCCTCAATTCCATTGAATTTGGGTTTTGTTTATAAAAGCTTATCGACTTAAATTTTTCAATATAAATTTTAGCTTTAATGGTAAAAATTTTAAATAAATTTTTGAATTTTATTTTGAAATGAATTTTAAAATTATGGAATTATATTTTAATGGATCTAAAAATTGTGAGAGTGTATTAAAAATTTTTCATAGAAACCAATGGTTTTATCTTGTTAAAGAGGCATGATTTTTTATTAAACCTTAATTTGGTTTAAAATGGACAATTGGAATTGAAATGGAAGAATGGGATATAATTTTATTTTACGAATTCTTAAAATAAATTTCACTTAATTGATTATGTAAGATAACATGCAATACTTAGGTAGTTGGTGTGTTATTTGGAAACACTATACATTATTACAACATTATAAAACATACATGAAGTCGGTCACATCCCTGATTGGATGGGGATGAGTCACCTCTATCCAGTGTCAAGGGATGTGTTTAAACACATATTGATTAGATCACTTTAGAGAGTGTGGAGTCCTATAGTCGGGATGCTATCGTACCTATTTGGAAGATGACAATGTTGCTCACTTGTTTATTTATATTTGAGATATAAATGTCTCCAATGTTGTAAAATCACATTACATGCCTTATAAATTTGTATAAAAAAATTATATAAATGTTTTATTTAATCAATTTTTTTAGAAATATTCTATCACTTGAAAATCATTTTCTTAAAGTATTTTCCATCATTTGAACTGTATAGCATGATTTTTTTGAAATATGATTTAAAAATTCAAACCAATTTATTTTTAAAATATAAAGTTTTCCTTTAGTTAATCATTCATTACAATCTATTATAGAATTAGTGGTAAGATTATTCTAGGATTTGTAGGTCAAACCCTATCGGTTCCTTTTGGTGTTTTTAAATTATCTTCTTCCATGTTCGAGTAAGGGAAAAGGATCACTTAGAGGTGGATAATATTGTTGATTTTCTGATTTCTGTCCTAATAGACTTGGGGTGTTTTCCACTATTTTGGTACTTGGGTTATAGTACTCTAGGATTTTTTATGCTTTGTTTACTTCTGGTACATTACCCCTAGTAGAGTTTCTTTGGTTATTCATACTACCTCGTTTATTTTTCATTCAAGTTGTTCGTGGAAAAATAATTCCCACTTGAATGTTCTAAGATACCAGATCCTAGTCATTGGCCCATACAGATTGAGAAGACCCTTTAGGAAATGTTAGGGCTAGCATGGTTATCGGGTTACCTGGGTACTTGGTCTGGTTCATGGAAAAGTGGTATGAGAGTTGGATGTTGATATTCTTATCTTAAATTTAGTATGCATTTTTTGAAATCTTATTTGGACATAAGAGGTAGTTGTGATTGAGTTCCTAGCCAGATGTCACCAAAATGAACCATAAGTCACCATGAGTGGTTAGGGAAAGAAATATTTTAGATTATTTATAGTCTTTACCATATTTTTATTTAGGTATAGTGGAATCTAAATCTTGGTTGTTTTATTGGTTCGGATCTTGTTTCCCTTGGTGCTCTGTTTTATAATTATCTAATGTCTTCTATGTTATCTCTTAATGTTCTGTTCCATCATGCCTTTAAAAAGATGTGCGAATCAGATCCAGTAAGATGATTCTTATGAACATCTTAAATTGAATCCTATTATGGATCCGAATATGGTTGAGGTTTTTGTGCATATATTCCAAGCTTAGGGACAGGCGCCACCTCCGGTCCCCATTCATGATCCAGCTATAGATCCTTCAGGGGGTGTTCTTCAAAATAGTTCTCAAGAGTTTCTTCACCATAATCAACTAGTTTCTATGGGTTCCACTAATCCAAAACATGATGATGAATGTTTGGGAAATATAGAATGTATATGGAATTCTTGGATACATAAAATGAGATCAAGGTGAAGTGTTCCATCGTTATGATGGAAGGAATAAAAAGGAGATGGTGGGACACGATGGTGTCAGAAAAGAAATATGTGTTCTTAGAATGGAAAAAATTCAAGGTTATTTTCACCAACTAGTTCTATTTATATTAAATGGTGTTGGATAAGGATATGGATTTTTACAATATTGAGAAGGCTGATAGAACCATGATGGATTATTCAAATCATTTTGCTGAGATCATGTAGTTTTCTATTGAGATTGTATCCAATGAGAGGATAAAGGTTCGATGGATTGAGTTGGGACTTTGATAAGATATATGTTCTCAAGTTTTATTTATACATCTTCACACTTAAGTTGTTGTACTAGATATAGAGATGATGGTAGAAATGAACCGGGCTAGGAAGTCAGGGTTGATGGGAGTTCCTTTTTCTCCTAGTGGAAGTATTAGTTCCTTCAATGGAAAATGGAAGTGTGATTATTATCCTAGTAGTTCTCAATGGAAGATTCATTACATACCTCCTACAAGATCAATAGAAAGTCCTTTGATTTCTTATCAATACAGAAATTCATAACATTTTGAGAGTGTTTTCACCAAAGAATCCAAGAACTATGGATCTTATAGATATTCAAGGAATTTACATAGATTATGCTCTAACATTTATACTTCACATAGTGGCGAAATATCATCACCTCCTCCTAAGACTGCAGTGTAATCAGATGCTTCATGTGTAAAATGGTACCAATCAAAAACGTCCATAGTGATGCTACTTCACACAGTGGATGAATCTCTAGAGGAAGAAAACATAGGTCCATTGACTTTGAGAGGTACCACTACTATAGCTTCATCATTAGTGACTCCTCCATTTGATACTGCTACATCTCATTCATTTATTTCAACCCATTTTGTTAATATGCTCAAACACCATATGGAAATTTAATCCCATGCAATGGATATCACTAAAACCCTTGGATCGAAGAGAGAGTAGGGTCTCTATAGTTCTTATTATGTCTTTTCATTATCAAATTTTGAGCTAGCTTGGAGTTTTTGGGTCCTCGATATGTAACCAATTGATGTAATTTTTAAAATGTATTCGATAATCATAACAAGGTACTCATAATGTATTTAATTAATAGGATTTTACACAAGAATCTAGATACCTTTTTGGTATTATTTTTGGGTAAAATCTTTATTAACTCTAAATCCGAGGAGGATCATGTGCATTATATGAGAACGGTTCGGAGTTTACTAAGAAATCACCAACTTTATGCCAAACATTCAAAATATGATTTATGGATGCTGGAAGTAAATTTTTTGGGACAGGTGGTGTCATAATAATGAATATCAGCTGATCCTAAGAAGTTGAATGTTTTAGGATTTAATAGAACCCATATAATGTCGTTGAGATTCAGAGCATCTTGGGCTTAGTCGGATATTATCACTAGTTTGTGAATGACTTTTCAATGTTGGATTCTCAGATGAATTATCTAACTTGGAAGGGGATATGTTTTCTTGGAATGATAAATTTTTGGGTTCTTTTATTGATATGAAGCATATTTGTACTGTTACATTGTTTTTGACTCTTCTAGAGGTCAGGCAGGGCTATCTGGCCTTCTGTGATGCATCTGGTTCAGTCTTGGGTTGCGTTCTTATGAATGGTGATAATATATTTTCTTATGGATCTCATCAACTTAGGTGACATGATCAGTTTTTTCCTACCCATGACCTTGAGATAATATTTGCGATAAACACGATTAATAGTTTGTGTATTTAACTTTATAGTGAAAGGTATACCATATTTTTAGAAAATAAAATATTGAGCTATATCTTCCCATAAAAAGATTTAAATCTCTACCAAAGGAATGTGTCGGAATAAGTACTGGGTTTTGATATTGACATCGCCTAAACCTCAGGGAAAGGCACTGTCATTGAATATGTGTTAATCATGAATATCCCAACCCATGTTGTGAAGGAATCTTCATAAGAGTGTAATTTGAGGGCTCTCTTTACATAGTTGCATCTTAGTGTTCAGGAGAAAGGGTCTGAAATTTCTTTATCCAGCCTTTAGTTGAAATCAAATCCTCTCAAGACAGTTCTTCAGGATAAACGACTTAATTATGAATTAAATAACATTAGAGACTCTATTTATGGTGGGGAGATAGTTTCCTAGTGTTTCTTCTCTAAAGAAGGTGACCTATGTTATCAGAATCACTTTTTTGTTCTGTTTGTAGTAAGGAAAGTTGTGATGGGGGGCTATCATAATTCCCAGAAGGTTGTGCACCTAGGAACAACCAAGATGTTCTATGACATGTGGTGTAAATTATCATTTCCTAGAATGATATGGGTCATTACTATGTTTGTATCGTTTTTCTATATGTGCAAACAGGTTAATGTCGAGCACCAAAAACCTTTAATTTTTCTTCACCCACTATCAATCCCTACTTGAAAGTGAGATGAGATATCTATGAACATTTTTCTTGGGATACCATGTACCCAATGAATGAATAATGTGATAGAGTTTTTGATCAACATGCTAACCAAGTTATCTCACTTCATACCCATTTTTGATACCACCGATGTTGAGGAGTTCAGAAATCTCTATGTGAAAGATACTGTTCATTTTCATGGATTTCCATCTGTTATAGCCTATGATAAGGATCCACATTTAACTTCTCACTTGTAGAGAGACCTTCAAGAGGCACTAGGATCTTAGGTTTGTTTGATAATCGCCAAAAACCTACATTCGGATGTCTAGATAAATAGGATTAAACATATTCTTGAGGATATGGTTCACGCATGTGGTTTCAAATTTAGTGGAGCTTGGAATGATCACTTGGGGTTGGTTTATTTTTATTATAACAATAATTACTAGTCAGTAATAAGAATGTATCCTTTTGAGGCCGTATATTTCTATCCTTAAAACTATCCTTTATGTTGGTCTGAGATTGTGGAATGTTTCTTGGTTTGACCAAGTTTGGTGAAAGATACAGTGGAAAATATTCAGTTAATTCGTCAGATAATGTATCCAGCATAGAGCTGATATAAGTATTATGTTGATCATAATTGTAGAAATTTCGAGTTTTCATTTGGTGATCATGTTTTCTTGAATGTTTCACCATATTAGGGTCATCGACGGCTTGGAATGAAAGGGAAGCCTACTCTCCTTTTTATGGGACCTTTAGAGATTGTCGATTAGGGGGATAAATTTTCATACCATTTAGCACTTCCACCGCATCTGAAAATGATAAAAAATGTGCTCCTTGTATCACAGCTTGGACTTTATCTCTACGATACATCTCACAATCTAAGTTGGAGTGATCTTGAGATTGAACCAGATTTATCTATTACTGAGCGGTCCATTAGGATAGTTGATCTTGAGACCAAGGTGCTTCATGGGATAACGATACCATTGGTTTCTGTGTTATGGAAGCATGGTCCAGATAGTTATGAGATTTGGGAATGTGAGGCATTTATGAGAGAGAAGTGGACTCATATTTTTGGCATGTAAGCTTCTTCATAGCATTTTTGGGGACATAACAATTTTATGGTGGGGGTTGTAAGATCCTATTACCAATCTGATAGGTACATATTTAACCTTTTCATGGTTTCCCTTTTTTTCCTTTGACTGGGTAGGATTGCGAATGAATTGGTAAAATACCTATAATTGTGATGTTAGATATTTATTGGACTCTCAACATTAACGGGTATTTTGTGTAGGTTTTCATAGGGTTACACACTGTATAACTATGTTACACGATGTGTAATGGCTACTAGGTGAAAACCATGAAAGGTTCACATCATGAAAGTTACACTTCATGAAGATCCATTAAACATTATGATTTATTTAATGAATGGTTTTTCAATTTTTAGATATGTATTTTTGTAGGTTTATAGTATTAGATATTTTACAACATGTAGTGGGATTACATATCGTGTGATACCTCGACTCCATTTTTTAAATGGGTCACATGGATGAGATCTCTTTTCCCCTCCTCTCTAGTTTAATTTCTCTCAACCCAATACATTACCTAATAAATCTTGAAGCTCTCCAACTCTTTTGGATACTCTTTTTTGGTCATCGGTCATCGCTATGCTTGTAGTGTGTTTCATAGGTATGTTTTCTCCCCCATTCATTGTCTATGTATATTTATTCTCCTTTGGGATTTTAATGGATCATCATAAAATTGAGGGAGTAATTACCTATAGTGTTGGATATCATTTCTATTTTGAGTTTTGATGTCTTCTACACATTAGTTTTCCTTGACGATAGCCTTTGGGATTGTTAAGTTTTGGGATCAATGTAGGAGATTCTGTCATGTTTTTCCAAATTGATTAACATTGAAATTTCTTGATTTACTTCAAATATTTATTTGTATTTTGTTTGTCAAGCTTTCTTTAAATTGATTTAATGATAAAATATAATTCCAATGTATTTATAGATTTTAAATGGTTTCCCATGAGAAATGGGAAAAACCCCAATTCCATTGGATTGGGGTGTGTTTATAAAAAGTGGTTGATTTAAATTGATTAATTAAAATTGGAGTTTTGATGGAAATTATTTCAACTAAATTGTTGAATTTAATTGTGGAAATAAATTTTTAATTTTATGTAATTGGTTTTGAATGGATTTCAAACTTGTGAAAATGGATTAAAATTTTTTGATTGAAATATAGTGGTTTTATATAGTCAAAGAGGCATGTTTTGTATTAAAACCCATTCAGGTTTTAAATGATGAATTTTCACTAAAATAGAAGAATATGATTTTATTTTATATTATGGAGTCTTAAAATAAATTTCCCACCATTTATTTTAAAATAGAATATGCAAGCCTCAGTTAGTTGGTGAGTTATTTGGGCACTATCTATGTTATTACAATGTTTTAAAACATAAATGCAGTGGGTCACATCCCTAATGGGATGGTGATGAGTTGCCTTTGGCCCATTTTTCGGTGGTGTATGTATATACATATTGCTCATATCACTTTAGAGTGTGTGGAGTCCTATAGCCATAATACTATCATACCTATTTGGCATATGACCATGTTGCTTGCTTGTTATTTGTATTTGAGATATAAATTTATGTCAATGTTGTAAAACTACATTAAATGCCTTATGAATTTATATAAATTATTTTTTTGAAACATTGTTTTAGAAATATTCCATCATGTGAAAACCATTTACTAAAAGTTTTTTCCATAATTTAACTTTATAGCTTGATTATTTTAAATATGGTTTAAAATTACAAACCAATTTATTTTTAAATTGAAATAATTCCTTTGGTAAATATTATATTTTCACCTTTTATGGAATTTGTGGTAAGACCCTACCAGTATTTTTATCTCATACCCTACTTTTTCTTGTGGGTGTTTATAGATTACCTACGTTTAGGTTCGAGCAAGGGGAAAGGATCACTTGGAAGTGGAACTAGCTATTGAAATTTGTATATGGTGAGTTGGTTAATTAGGGAATCGGGGGTGTCTTGCCCTATTTTGGAACTAGAGTTATAGTAATTTGGTTTTCTTATAGATTTTTGAATTCTAACACATTACTCTAAGTGGAGTTTCATTTGTTATGCATATGCCTTGTGTCTTTTTCTTCCACATTGTTAGTGGAAAAAATAGTTCCCACTCGCATATTGTAAGATTATTGGTGCTAGTTAATGACCCATGGAGATCGAGAATACCCTTTAGGCTATGTCAGGGCCGGAATGATTATCATGTCACTAGGGATGAGATGGGGCATTATTGAGTTTGTCTCTTATTGCTACACATGCGATTAGGTTAAGGCCGAGAACCAGAAACCTTCAGGTTTGCTTCATCCACTTACATTATCTAATTGGAAGTGAGATGATATCTCTTTAGAATTTTTGGTTTGGATTCCACATGACTAGAGAAAGAATAATGTGATATGGGTTATTATTGATAGGCTAACCAAGTGGGCTCACTTCATACCCATTCCATATACAACCAAATTTGAGGATTTGGGTAATCTATTTGTGAAAGATATTGTTCACTTTAATGGATTTCTATCTATGATAGTCTCTGATAGGGATCCCCGGTCCACATACTGCTTCTGGACAGGCCTTCAGGGGGCACTAGGATCTCAGGTCAATATGAAAACAGCCTAGCATCCGTAGTCATATGTTCAGACATAGAGGGATATTAATATTCTTTAAGATATGCTTCTTGCTTGTGTTTTTTGACTTCTATGGAGCATGGGATGATAACTTGGGGATGGTTTGGTTTTCTATTAACTATAGTTACCAATCAGAAATCAGAATTTGTCATTTTGATTCCTTGTATGTTCAGTCATGTAAATCTCTTTTGTCTTGGACAGAGATTGGGGAAAGTTCTTTGGTAGTACCAAGTTTGGTTCAAAATATGACGACAAATATTTAGTTAATTCGTCAAATAAATTTGATGGCACAAATTTGATATAAGTTTTATGTTGATCATCGCTACAGACCTTTGGAGTTTTCATTTAGTGATCAGTTTTTCTTGAAGGTTTTTCCCCAGTTGGGTCATCGGTGGCTTTGGGGGAAAGGGAAGATATCTCCCCATTTTGTGGGACCTTTTGAGTTTTTTAAGAGGTATGGAAATTTGAATACTATTTAGAAATTCCACTATAAATGACGTAGATACATAACATTTTTAATGTATTGTAGCTGAAAAGTTGTCTCTCCAATCCATCTCATTGTTCTGATTTAGAGTGATATTGATATTGAGCTAGATTTATCTATAACTGAGTAGCTAGTCATGATAGTTTATTTGAAGACCATGGTGCGTCAATGGAGGAGGATAAATTGGGTTGATGTGTTATGGAATCATTTTTCTAATAGTCATGATATGTGGGAATGTGATGCACTTATGAGAGAGTAGTGGACTCATCTTTTTTAAACAAGATCTTCTTCATAGGTTTTCTGGGGACAACATGTTTTTATAGTGGGGAGGTTGTAACATCTTGTTACTAATCTCAGAGGAACGTCTTTAACCTTTTCATGGTTTTCCTTTTTTTCCTTTGATTAGGAAGGATTGTAAATGAAATTTAAGGATACCTATAATGGTGAATTCATAGATTTATTGGACTCTCGTCTTTATCATTCCTTTTTGTAGGCTACCAATGGATTACATGTTGTAAAACCAGTTTACATGACGTATAACAATTTAAGGATGCAAGTCGTGAAAGGGTTCTCACTATGAATGGTACACAATGTGAGGAGTATTTACACATCTTGAATTACTTATAGGTCATTTTTTTAATTCTACGCGACACATTTTTCCAAGGTTAAGGAAATTAATGGTTTCGGGATGTGTATTGGTATTACACATCATGTAATACCCCAACTAAGTTTTTTTAAACTAGCACTGTGAATGATATTATCTTTCCTATTCCACTACAGTGTCATTTATCTCAACCTAAATCCTTCCCCAGATGATCCTGAATCTATTTGACCTTTTTGGATACTCTTATTTGGAATTCTATTATTGCTACTCTTGCGGTGTGTTTCTCGAGTGAATTTTAACCCTCATTCCTTATCTTTCTCTCTTTCTCCTCCAATGATATATCATTGTATCATCCGGAAATTTATATATTCATTCCCCATAGTTTTAGATCTCATTTCTAGTTTGGTTTTCTTAGACTTCTACACCTTCTTTCTCATTGATTGGTGTTGTTGTGAGTGTTGAGTTTTTGGATAAAGGTAGGTGGTTTTATCCCTATTAGATAAATTTATTAACCTTAAACAACATTATTCATTTCAAAAATTGATTTAAATTCAATTGATCAAAATTAATTTCAATTTATTGAATGAGAAAATATAATTTCATGAAATTGGTAGATTTGAAATGTATTTGGCATGAGAATTGGGTAAACCCCCCAATTTCATTAGATTAGGGTGCGTTTGTGGAAATTGGTTGATTTAAATTGTTTAATTTCAATTAGAGTTTTTATGGAATAGATTTAAATTAAATTGTAGAATTTAATTGTGGAAATGAATTGGTAAATTTATGGAATTATTTTTGAATTGATTTCAAACTTGTGAAAATGTATTAATTTTTTTTGATAGAAACCCGGCAGTTTTATCTTGTTAATGATGCATGGTTTTTTTAAACCTATTTTGGTTTTAAATAGAAAATTATCACTGGAATGGAGTAATGTTATTTAATTATATTTTAACTAGTCTTAGAATAAATTTCCTATCATTGATTTTTAAAGAGAACAAGTAATACTCGGGTAGTTGGTGAGTTATTTGGACACACTCTATACTATTACAACATTCTAAAACATACATGCACAGGGTCACATCCTTGATGAGATGGTGATGAGTTCACCTTTTCTGGTGTGAGGAGGATGTCTGGATACACATATTACTAAGATTAGTTAGAGAGTTCAGAGTCTTACAGCTGGAATACTATCATACGTATTTATAAGAAGACCACGTTTCCCACTTTTTATTTATATTTGAGATATAAATGTATGAAACTGTTGTAAAAAGACTTTATGTGTATTATAAATTTATATAAACTATTTTATATAAATGTTTTATTTAATCCATTTTTTAGAAATATCCCACCACCTGAAATGAAAGATACAACGGAATACTAATAAATATATACCATTACTGTGAGAAGACAATGGAAAAAATGACTATAAAAGTGTCAAAAACTCCAAAAGACAAGTCCAAATACCAAGAAACAAGAATAAAAAGAAACTCTAAGAGATTACATGGAAAAAAACCAACCATATTACCACCATCTACCCAACCCAGCTAACATGAAATCCAATCACCTCATTGTGGAACCACGTTTATCCCTATAGTGGAAGACATGTAAAGGTATACACAACAGTAAAGAGGTGTGGAGGGTTTGAGAAAATAGGATCGCTAGGATTCAACCCATGTGGTTCATAACCAGTCTCTATAAATAAAAATATTTTATTCCCATTTTAAATAAAACATGTCCTGATAATCATAAAATCATTTTAATAGAAAACACGGTAAAAATTTCCCTTTTTATCATAGTTCTAAAACAAAAGTAGGTATATAAATTTCAATAAACATTTTTTCATATCATATTTCTCAAGAATCTACATGAATATCCAGGTTAAAATAGTAAATATATATATATATATACAAAAAAAATTGTAGCTTTATATAAATCACAATACCAAGGAATACAAACAGGTCAGGGAGTAGACTACTCATACCCATCAATCTATGAAACAGTGAACTACGATACCTTAAGCCAATGATATACACTCCAGGACCAGGGATACACACTATAAAGTGAAACCCCAATATCAAATACATACATAGATCCAATAATATACACTTCAGGACAAGAGGAACACCTCTTAATGTGAACCCCCACAATGCTTTTCATACGTTCTGAAATGATGAATATTTTATATTATTGAACACATATGTATTATTTCCATTACATGGTGGTTGAGACCTATATCTCCCTCCAATACATTTTTAAAGGTATTATATCTCATCAGATAATAATTTGAAACAAGTTAATGTTCTATATCCTTTATGGGAGAAAATTTATGTGCTTGATCTATTATAGGAAATAAGTAAATGTGCTTGATCTGTTATGGTAAACAAGTAGATGTTCTTGATCCAATATAGGAAAAGAGTGTTCATACCTGGTCCAATGGTCTTGGTAATTAGACATGACATATAAAATGGAGTTTATCTTTATGTTTCTACCATATACATTTATGACATGAACTTATGGTTTATGATTAATTTGTGATGATTTCTCACTATTATTAGTTAGGTATTTGAAAATACTAAGGTTTTAGGACATTAATCATGTATATAATCTTTTTTGGATTGGGTATGAACATTAAAATTTATGGTCATGATCTTAGAACCTTTTTATTATGATATTTTTTCATATGATTATCAATTGAAATCTACCTTTCTTATCTTTACTAAGTATCTGAGATCAACCTTATTTATGTTTCTTTTTCCTAGGTTTGTAAGAATGATGCCAAATGATTTTTGTTTTAAAATATTTCATATGTGAAGAATTTTATAGAAGATATTGAAGACATCATGTGAAATATGAAAAGATAGGTATAATGGTAGATGTTGTTGATCTTTATGAACCAATTGTTTATGAACTTGAGATTTTAATATTTTATCCTAATTATCTAAAAATGTAAGCCTAAAAGGTCCTTCAGTATGTAAGTGGTCTCATATTTACATTTGATGTTGTACATTTTGGATGGGAAGAATTGGGTCACATTTATCACAATCAAATCTAGGAATATAAATTTTATGTTTTTAACACTTGTTCCATAAGTGAGGGTCTTAGGCTATTATAGTACAAATTTTCAAAGTGAAAGGACCATTACCACTGATCCAAAACATAGATAAAAAATAGAGTTAACACCCAAAATGATAGGGATAATGAAATATTGTTAATTAATGAGTTATAAGATGTTATAAGTAAACTATGTATTATATTATAGGTATGATTATTGTTTTGTTATAGAGTTATAATAAATTTTAATTTATTTTTTAGGATATTATATCACTTACGAAATAGATGGACTTATGGTAAGGGTTTAATATTACAATCCCATTTTTACAGGTAGTTTTTATGCTTAAATTTTATGATGATGCAATTGTATGAAATTTATATCCAAAATATTACATATTATATTATTCTATTCTTGTTTATTGATATTTTATTTTTCCCTCCCATTTCACCTCTTTAATTTTTACATAGTTTGAATTTTTTATTAAGGAATAAATTGTTTTTCTCTTTAATAAAGAATAATATATTCATTCTACATATTTTCATAAAAAATTAAGAATATTTTTTCTATTATAAAAATATTATTTACATTCATTTTATACTATATTTTTTATTACGTGCAATGGTTTAAAAGTAACCTTCTTATCATTTTCAAAATGTGGTACTATTTTCTTTTTACCAAAAATGTAAAAGGAATTTTTGTCTTACCAAACATTATATGAATATCTTCTCCCTCCATCATGAATACTATTTTCATTAAATGTTTCTCTATGTGTTTCCTTTTTCATTTTTTTTAAAAATATTTTCTATAAAATTTTAAAAAAAATTAGATGATATATATTTTATTTCAAATAAAAAGGGTTTCTTCCTCATGAAATGTTCTAGCAGTCTTTTAAAGACATTTTTGTCTATAACAGCATACAATGGTGTCTATTATGATTTACAGGGGATATGATCTAATGTTTTCATCATTATTGTTTCTTAACATGGTTTTTAATTATGATAATGACATTTTTTCAATTCGTGTTTCCTTTCCACATGTTATGATTTGATTATATGGTGAATGTCTTGTGATATTGAGGAAAACATATGTAAGGTTTCCATCATTTGATTAGTGGGATTAAAATTATATATCTCTATAATGTATTGGGTAAATAATAAAATCTTATGGGATAATGAGGATAGGAATGGGGAGTGAAACTATTTTAGTAAGGGAAATTTTGTAAAAATATAGTCTTGTGAGTGAACCTTGACTATGTGAATGGTTGAATGGGGAGTGAACCCAATATAATATGATAGTAATGTAATTTATCCTTGATTAAGGAAATGATTTTCTATATCCATATTCAAGAAAAAAATTATGTATTATTCTTATAATATGATTTCAAGGCTCATGATTGATCATTTAAGATTTTTCATTCTAAAGTATTATTTCAATTGTTTAAAAAAACATTACACTATGTATCATGATTATAGATCATTGTAAGTCATAATAACATTATCACACCCATTTACTTATATTATGGTCACTTATTATCAATTATTCATATCGATTATGTACACCCTTATAAAGAAACTGAACTCACCCTTTTTTATGTTTTTATTCCCCAGGTTATGAAGAAAGGTTTTAAGTATGATATGTATAAAAATGTTTCTAGTCCTGAAAAAAAATTCATAAATATTATAGATATTTTATGTACCCATTAGTTATGTATCTAAGTTTTTTAAGACACTAAACCTCTATGATAGTCAAGAATTAATTATTGATAAATGTATGGAATATTCATCTAAAATGATGTAATATTTATGTATGAAATATATGGTTCTCTATAGAAAGTAAAGAGAATTTTATTGGACAAATAATATCCCCAAGGAGTGTCTTGCTAGGAATACAGTCCCAATCCAATTAATTATTAACAAGAGTGAACATTGACTTGACAATAAACCATCCTTTTTAAAGAATATTACAACAAGGTCAATATATTCTATAGCCACATCCACTTTCAGTATCCAGACTGAGATGTAATTTATTGGAGGACCATAGAATCAACACAATAAGAATTTAAGGTAATTATGATACGGTATTTGTGACAGACTCCCATAGCAAATGCCTCATCACAGATAGTGGCATTTAAAATGTGTTTATTTACGACGATCAGCTGCAAATAATATTTATTTGTGACAAAGAAAGGGACCATTACAAAATACTTTCATAAAGGGTTTCTAAATAACCTTTTGCAAAGATCCCTAACAAATGGTTCAAAAGGTTATTTGAGAAGGATGGCTTCATCTATTGCAAATAACAATTTTTTCCAAAAAAAATAAAAAATAAAAAAATAATTAATATTATTTAAAAATATTATAATAAAATTAACATAAATTATAAAAATAAATATATTTAAATAATATAAATATTAAAAAAATAGAATTAATTTAAAAAATAAATATACTAATAGAATTAAAAAAATTAATTATTTAAATTAATTAACATATTAAATATATAGAAAAATAATAAATATATATTTATATATATCTAATAATTAAAAAACCTATAATTAATTAAAATATGTTAAAAATGTTAAAAAAATTAATAAATATTAAAATATTAAAATAAAATTACTAGAAATTAAATAAATTAAAACTGACATAAAAGAAATACATCAGTTAAAAAATACCTTTTCTTTCATACCAAATCACAAAAAAAAGTCATAAAAACTTTATAAATCATCAACTAGGAAGAGGTTCAATCGAAGGACCAGGGAGAAGAAACTCCATACCAATGCCACGTGCAACTCGCTGCAAATACCTCATCATCTGTTCATCTCTCAAACACTTCTGGTCTATCTCATCCTCCCTTTACTTTTTTATCTGATGTATCATCTCATCCTAAACTCTCAACCGCTCCTTATACTATACAGTGGTTGACGGCGTCGATGAAGACTCTCCACAAGCTCCATTCGCGCTCATTGTTTCCATCGCAGAAGTACCATAATAACTCATTGGTTTTGATAACCAATTCCACTCACTCGACCTTTCTTGACACCCAACGAAGTCTCTTGTATCCACATTCCCTCATCGAAACCTGAATCAGTTGTAACATCTTGTTCAGCATCAACTTGACTATCTCGTGAATGAGAAGTCACAGCCTCATATGTTTCCTTTAAATATATTGAAAATTTATAATAATAATAAAATTAATAGTCATGACATTTTTAAACAAATCACTGACCATAATATGGCGTTGTTGTTCACCTATAACTTATAATGAACAAGGATCAGTGTATATCTTCTTATAGACATCAAACTCAAATATAGATGGGGCATTAGTGGCCTGTATAATATGTTATAGTTCGATAATAAACACATTAATAAATAAAATCACTTACCATTTGTCATTGATGTATGCCAAATGTATGACTCCTATCCACATGGGTGACCTCTTGCCTCCATAGCTCTAACGTCCCACTGATGATACCCTCTTAAAAGTATCTCTTAGTAAGAAGGATCACAATTCATCCCATACCTGAGCTGATATATAGTTTGGATGATGGGATATGCAAGACTTATCGAAAAATATAGAACAAGATTTATCCATAGCTTTCTTTCTGAATATGTGTATAAATTGAAGAAAGTGATCACATATACCACTATCTCATTCCTCTTGGATAGGACCTATCTGGCTATCCAATATCAGAGAAAATAAATTCAACAGGACAATTATAAAAATTATATTAGTAATTAAATAAATTTTAAAAAATAATATATTATTTAATAACATACAATATAGTGTTTGAACGTATGGTCACACATGGAGATGGGTACTAGGTCCCATGGCACCCATGGCTTAGAAAAATCATTTATTAGAATTTCACCAGCCTAACAAATGGATAAATGAAAAAAACTGTTAAAATTAAAACAAATATATAATCATTAAATTATTATCAATATTAAAACTCTTAGTTAATATAAAATAAATATCTTAAACAATTAAACATACCACTATAAATGAGGATCAAAATGAACAGATGATCATCTCTATAGAATAGGATCTGAAATCCATAATCGAGAAAGAATGCACCCACTCTTAGGTGAACCAGCCTAAGGAGGAGGATCTGAATCAGTCTCATCAGTAGGAAGTCCTACATCAGTGAGAGAACAAAATAGTTCGATAGGATCATCTCCAACAATCTGAGAAAAATATTCTCACTAATAAAATATTATTAATATAGATATGAAATATAAAAAAACTAATAAATGTCTTAGAAAAAATAAGTTTTCCTATAATGTATTGTTAATACAAATATGAAATTTAAAAAAATGATAAATATAAAAATATAATAATTACTTGTAACTAAATTCCTAGATATAATACATCAAGAATCATCTTTATCACCATTTTCATCAAAATCAATTTCTTCATCCTCATCTTCAGCATTGTCAATATCCATATGACTTTCAGTTTCATCATCCATTATTACTTCATCAACATTATCTATATCATAATCCCTTAACTGGGGGGTTTAATAATTGATATTTATATCTCGATAGGTAATATATGTATTTTTGGATGTTTCTTAAAAAAATTAAATATGTTCCACTTCCACATAACCATTATCATTTTCAAAAAACTGGTCATCACGTGATTTAATTATTATCACACTCCACCAGTTCTTCAAATCACTCGAAATATCACAATAATTTTCATATTCAACCTAATGTTCTTGATTTTCTAACATAATTGGTTCATTTGATTCAAGAATTCGGTTATATTTAATGATAATGACTCATTGTTGTGGATGAACTCACAACCCACAATCAGTATCAAACCAATGACATTTAAACATTAGAACATAATTGTGTCCCATATAACATAACTCAATTATTTCATCTAGTATACCATAAAATTCAACTTCACTTTCCTTATTATGTTATACTTTCAAACAAACACCACTATTCATTTATTACTTTGAGTCACCTTATATGTGTGTATGGAATCGAAATCCATTAACCACAAACCAATTATAAGATTTTACCAGATTTTTTGGAGGGTTTTTGAGCACACACAATTGAATGTCAATTTTATTTTCATGTTTTGTTCCCTGTAAAAAAAATATTAATAATAGATATCATTGAAAATATGATTTAATATTCCATTGAAAAAAACTTATCTTACAATTCTTTGAAAACCATATGAAAAATCTTGTCGTTGACATTCTTCAAGATTAGTATATGTAATTTTTTTAAATTGTTTTTTGATATGGTCATCATATAGTCTAAAACAATTAATGTAAATAAAGATATATTTTATAAATATCTAACTAAATAATAAAAAAATATCTCCTACTGCACAAATAATGTCATTTCTTCAAAATTCAGTAAAACATAAGTTTTATCTTTGTGTGGTTCATCATCTATAAGCCATATCTCATGATAACCACTGAAACTAAGCTCAGGCTGATTAAAAACTAACAATTGATGGTATGTGACATCATAAACATTTGTCTCATTTCAACCCATGCAATTATGTTTTGAAGGATATTCCGAATGAAAATAATAAGAGCATAAATCTGAAATTTTATCCTATAATTATGATTCTACAATGGACCCTTCAATTGGTACTTTTTTATTTACTTTCTTATTTAATTTTTTCATACATCCCTCAAATAGATAAATCAACCATAATTATATTGACCCTATACATTTAGGATTATATAGAAAATTCTATATTAAATGTTACATGGAATCAAAGAAGCCCGATGGGAATATTTTCTCCAATTTATATAAAATTAAAAAAAACATATTTTTCTAGAACACTAAATGAGTCATAATCCAATATTGATGCACAAATATCTCGGAAAAAAATATGATATTTTGTTCAACACATCCCAAATTGAAGAATTCAACATCCCTCTAAGACCAACAGACAGTAATATTTCAATTATGAAATGACAGTCCTAAATTCTGAACCTGGTAATATGCCCATTTTTGATGAAATGAGAAAAATTGAAATCATAACTATTTGGTAAGATCAAATATAAAATCCATTTATAGAATAATAAAAAAATTATTTTCTAAGTGAGTAATCTTATTTTGGCTTCATTAATTTTTCTGATCTTTCATTTTCAAATAATTCATCTTCAAGACATCTTCCACTCTGCCTAAGATCTAACTATGCCTTTACATTATCTTTGGTTTTACCAGGTGTGTCCAACATAGTATAAAACATGTTATCTAAATATATTATTCACAATATTCATTAAATATAACATGTGATGAACCAACAAATCATACCAATATGGAAGGTCACAAAAAATATTCCACTTTAGCCAATTATAATATCTCCCAAAACCATTTATCTTTTTTTAATTTATGTTTAGTCCAAAAGTAACTTAAGTTAATGAAGAGACAATATATTTTACCTAATTACTTGATATCACTTTTGGAGGTGTGTCTTTTTCCATTAAACCATTTGTAAAATTAATTTTTCCCCTTTAAAAAGGGTAATCGGTAAAAAGAAATCTATGATGAAAGTTAAGATAACTTACCTTTCTCCCATCATCAGGGACAAATGCTTTGTTCTCATCCAAACAATATGAACATGATTTTAGACCATGTGTGATCCATCAAAATAACATATCATATTCCATAAATTCATTTATTGTCTATATTAATGTAACCTTTAATATAAAATTCAGATCTACAGTTATGTCAAATGTAATCACACCGTTGTTTCATAAAGAAATTAACACATAAATTAGTGGATTCAAATAATCATCACTATTCTTCTTTGGATGTCCTAAAATTAACAGCATCAAATATATATAAATATAAATATATATATAGATATATGATTCCTTCATCGACATCCAAGGAGGAAATTTGTAGGGATTAATGAAAACAAGCCTATAAGAATATTGACTTTCATAAGCACAAAATGGAAATAACCATTATTAGAAAGGCACGGTTGTATGTTATGAAGTTCTGAAGCAGAAGAAGGATGTTTCTGGTCAAAATGATTCCACAAATCACCCTCACATGGATGATTTAATCTTTTTGTGATGTAAATATTTTATTTATTCCATGTCATCAATCTAGTTGTGTTGCGAGACATAAATAAATGTTGTAAATGATGTGTAATTGGATACTATCTATACTGTTTCATAGGAACTATGGAATTTCCTTGTTGTTCCTATTTATACCTTGAATCTCTACATGTTTTATAATTAACTAAAGAATCATAATCACTATTATATAACATACATTCATTTGAACATGCATGGATCTTTTAATAACTTAGAACCACATTTTGAACCAACCTTCGACTTTCATATAAACTTATAGGTAATGTATTTATGTAAGGAAACAACAAATTAACCAAAGATAAAATATGATCAGAAAAACTATTAAAAATTTAGAAATATGATTTAATAGCCATAAATTTTGTAATAGTTTCATGTTTTCTAATTAGGATTCCCAGATATAATGTCGCCTCACTGAATTTCAACAAATTGTAAAACTAAGAAGGTTTTGATTTGGGATTTGGAATATCATTCTGAGTAGTTTCATGAATAGGTAGTCCAGATGCCTCAAGTATTAAATTATAAAATGATGGATATGGAACCAAAAAAATATATTTTCTTCTGAAGTATTTTTACCATGTTGATTGTAAAAAATATAACCTTTCCAAAAATCAAAATGCAATAGTTGAAGTCCAACATTGTCAAATGTTTTCAAATCACCTAAGATAACATTTCTGACATGGACATTTAATTGTTCATTTAGAAAAAAAATATTTATTTGATTATGCAAATGATATAAATTTTTCAATGCCTTTAATGTTGACAAGATTTAAACCAGATCCATTTGGATTTTTTTGATTATTTATCCAATCACATTAATTTAATAGATACGGGTGTCTACCTCTCGGGTCTGTGGTTATCTAAAAAACAACAAGAATAAGAATAAATATTACTGGTCAATTTGAATAGTTTCAAATTATTATTTTATTTTATCATCTTGAAATATAATATGGAATATGAGCAGAGTGAGGGACTAGGTTAGCACTAGCTAACAGGGCCTCTAGAGGCTCAGCGCAGATAAAATAAAAATATTATATATATTATATAAGACACGTGCAATTTTTTGAAAATAATAGAATATCTCTCCAACGGTGTCTCGTGTGATTAATCAAAGATCACTATTGTGTTCAGGATGTCAGGTTTACCCAAGACGCGACATTACATTTTTGTGTTTCAGGTGTTTAGTTACATTGCAGGTGAGGGTAATCAATTTAATATTTTTATTATAATTTATTATAAAAAGTTATGTATCTTTAAAACAGTGTCTCGTATGATAAATTGGAAATAACTGTGGATCTCGGATGTGGGGTTTACCCTAGATGTGACATAATATTTGAATTTATAATAAATATTACTAATATTTATCAATTACTCGTATCTTTTATTTTACAAGTTTTGACAAACTTTCAAAATTTCCTCATATTTTCAAATTATTAATAATATTTTGTAAATAAAAAATTATATTTAATATGTATTAATAATATTAATAAATTAATTATTAATTATTATTAATTATGTAATGACTATTATTAATGTTATTTTTTAATAATTTATTAATATTTTTTTCTTTTATATTTGTCTTCACATTTTTTTACAAATTATTATTATGATTTTATAATTATAACTAATATTAAAAATATATTAATAATAATGACTCGGTAATTATTAAATATTATAAATTATTTAAACTACTACTTGAGTTTTAAAAAATAATATTTTTATAAATTATTAGCAAGTCTTATAATTGTTATATTTTTTTAATTTATGAAAAAAAAATTAATTTATGAAAAAACATAACCCTAACTATTGTTAATGAAGTTTTTAATAAATATTACATATTTTAAATGTTTATTGTTTTTTCATAAAACCAATTTTTTAACATCTTCAATATAAAAAAATAGATATATATATAACGTTTAGTTTAAATTTTTTCTTTAAATTATTTTTCTCATCATTATTAAAAATAAATCATTTCTATTTATTCTATTAATTATATATATATATATAACACATAATTAATCAAATATATTTACATCAAATTATTTTTACTTGTTTTTTTAAACAAATTAACATATCAGGTATATATACATAGATATAAACATATATACATATTAAATATTTATTAATAATATTGAATATTTAATTTGTAATTTTTTTAAATTATGTAATGATTAGTATTAATTATTTAAATTATTATTAAATTCTTAATAATTATTATAAATTTTTATACCACAATTTCATAATTAATATACATACATAAAATGTATACTAACTCTTTTTTAAAACAAATATACATATCACATCTATATAAATATATATATATAATAATAAATCCAAAAGGTTTTTTAAAAATGTTTATATATATATATATATTCAAAAGTAAATATATATTTTTATATATATTTCAAAAACATTACAAGTTTTTTCAACCAGATATATATACATATATATAAATACACATGTGTATATATATATTAAAAACATACAAATTTTTTTAAATCATTTATATTTATATATTCATAAGCATATATATATATATATATATATCTGTGTGTGTATTAAAAGAGTTATTAATATATATATATATATAACAAATATATTCAAACAATTTTTTAAACCAATGTGTATATATATATAATTTCACATTTTCTTAGATTTGATAATATATATATATATAAACATATATAAAATCATACATGTTTATATACTCACATATATATATATATAAAACATGTTAATAAAATCATATATGTTTATATTGACAAATTTTTAAATATATATCTATAAAATCACACATGTTCATAGATTTTTTATAAAAATTAGAAAAATAACTACAAATCAATTAAAAAATATTTAAAAATAACTAAAAATAAATGGGTTATGTAGGTTAGGCTTGATAAACAGGTAAATATGAAAATACTAAACCAGATTAACATGAAAATATTGATCATTGGGTTTCCAATATACAAATCAAAGGGTTGTTTAGGTCAGACATCAAAAATTGATAAACATGAAAATATTGAACCAGATTAACATGAAAATATTGAATAAAAAATTGTATCAATCATAAATATAATATCAAGCATGATAAATAGATGAACTATTAATCCTAGAGTTTTCCAAAATGAAAAAAAAAGCATAATAAAAGGTATAAAACTCAAACACATTAATAGAAGATGAACTTGTAACAGAGAGATTAAAACCCAGATCTATTCAAAAATGGTTGAAATGGACTCTGATGAAGAAAAACAATGTTTGGATGGCCCGAGGAGTTTTTTGGTGGTGTGGTAGTGAGGCGGCACAGTTTTGTGGTGATGCGGCATTGTAGGGCATAATGGTGCGGCAGTGTGGCGGCTAGCGGGGTGGCGCGGGCGGCGGCCCGATGTGTAGTAGGGCGGAGTTAACACTACACTGGAGGGGATGAATAATAAAGAATGATTAGGAGGAAGAAAGGGGGTCATGTTGGATTAATCTATTTTTCTTTTGTGAAGGATTATTTGTGAAGGAATTAAATCTGTCACAAATAGGAGGGTAGTTAAAAATATTTGCGATGGAAAATTAATTTAGTTGAAAATACATCTAAACCAATGGTTATTTGTGACAGAATGATTAGTCCATTGAAAATACTTGTCACAATTGATTTTTGGTGTTAGGCAGCGAGAAGGCCCACCAAAACTATTTGTAATGGAATATTTTTTTCATCATAAATAGTAACACTTTCCGACGGACTGAGTCTTCTATCGCAAATAGTGCTTGTATTGGGACTATTTTTGATGGGTTATTTATCTATCACAAATGACCTATTGCTCATATCCAATTATCTTGTAGTGATGCCAAATCCTTGTATAAATCAGTTTATAAAGAAGGATGGATAATGTTCATCAATATAGGATAGAGGCAGAACTACCTACCTCAAAACTCAAGTCACACACACCCACAATGGGATATACCAACAAAAAAACCCCCAAAATATCTATGAAGGCTCTAGAATCCAAATCCACACATCTTGGGATTGATTCAATTGGTAAAGAGTGTCGGTGGAGAAGAGGGAACACCAAATACTTCTTATTACGAACACATGTCGCACCACAACCAACAAAGTAATGACCTCTAGAATAAGATCAAAGAATGTATCTATAAGAAGACAAGAGAAACACAAAACTAGACCAACAGATCTGATAATTCAACACAAGGGTGCTTCCATGATAAATGAAAATGAAGAGGTATAAAGATAACTTACTGAGAGAGACGCACCCAAATTTCAACATAGATTAAATGTCAAATGGATTGATTTATAAGGATTTGTTTCTCCCAAAACCACTTATGAATTTCCCTAGGTTGAGAACAAAAGATTTTGGAGAAGTAAATAGAACAAAAATAGCTACACTCCTATTTTAAAAACTGTGTGTGGGTTGTTACACAACATGTAACCTGGTTACACAGTGTGTTACCATCAATATCCCACATAAAACAAAAAACCCATTGATTAAAATTAAAATCTATTATTCAAAAGATTCATGACGTGAAACATATCTTCACAGTGTGAAACCTTTCATAGAAAGAAGTCTATAATGACTTGCATCCAACAACTCTTACATGGTGTTTAACCTAGTTACACTATGTTAAATCCTATTTCAGCCAACAAAGAAAGACGATTAAAGCTAACAGTCCAACAAATATCTGACTTCACCATTATAGGTATTCTCCCAACTCCTTCTCAGACCTATATAGACAATGTGAAAAGGATCACCATGACATGGTTAAGGACCTACTTGGTATATTGGTAATAGGATGTCACAAACTCCCCATCGTTAAGACTTTCTATCCCCGAGAAGTCATATGGAAAATGAAATCTCTAGAAAAAGATGTGGCCATTTATCCCTCATCAACGTCTCACGTTCCTAAGTCTCATTAGAATCTAATCCTTGTTTCCATGTTACTCTGACCAAAGGAATTGACTTCCCCTGAAATACATTGACTTGATAGTCGATGATCATAGCTGACTGTTGGAGACTAGCACCTAGGGTATAGTAAACACATAAATGGGAGGAATTACCCTCTAAGAGAAACATATGCAGAAGAGAGAGATATGAGAGACACCAACCAACTCCTACTCAGACTACAATATAGAATATAACCCAAGTAAAAAAATGTAATTTCATGCAATAACAATTAAAATTGAAAGAAAATTGTATGTGCCAAAAGAAAGTAAAGGCGACAGTGAACATGAAGCCCAAACAACTCCTGCAACCCACATGCTAATAATAACTAGCCTGATCTCCAACCTAATCCAACTAACCTAAAAAATATTTTATATATTCATGGGGTGATTATAATAGTATATTTATTAGGATCCTCCCTAAATCCTCTTGTGAAAAATTAAATAAAACTTGATAATGCCCAGGGAAGAACAAATTAAACTAAGTCATCACCGAAATAGGTATACTATGTTTCTAGCCTCACTATTACTACTCTCACCATGTATTTCATACAATAGAATATAATATAATAAATAATATCAAGGGTACCCTGATAATAATTCCCTACTAGTTTGAAGATCTTCCCCAGCATCACATTCCATGAGCATCTCTCTCCCAAATGGGTAGCCTGTAAACACCTGGGTGAAGCACCAAAATATACACCATGTGAAACACACCACCACATCCACATAAACAAAAGAAACCAAGTAGTTTTACAGATCCACTATAGCTCCCTTAACGTGTATCATATGTCAGGTATTATACACCAAGCAATCACATTCCATGCACCGAGTAGGGATCCTCAAGACATCACAACATACACACATTATACCAATAGTAGTCCTTAAAAATTAGATCTATAATTCATGTGTTTTAAATAACCAAAATACATTACAACCCTCTACACTCATATATTGGTAAAACTAACCGTCATGAATAACAGTACAAATAAATACCAAGAGTAGAGATTGGGTCCAGAGGGTGTATTCAATCATTCATTCCCCCATGAGGATGTTAAAGAAAACACCCCTAGGTATAAGAATCCCTGGGGTTTCAATTTCACTAACCGACAGGGTGGAGTAGCATATAAAAACACAAAAAATACAAGATATAATATATTCTAGCAATGAAAATGTGGGCATAACCTAGTATCAAACTCAACTGCAGCTAATGTCTCTCAGAATCCTGGCTACCACTACTGAGACTAGATATCCTATAAGAACATAAACACTTAACGATATATATTAAATTATATTATTCCTTTTCATCAGTTACATTGTATATTAACTAATTATTTAACCATTATCACTTCCAAGTTAAATTTCATTTCTATTTCAACAAAGATCCATTCCCTCCAAGAATTAGAAAATCGAGTCCACAACTTCTTATAATTTCATACTCATAATTGTATCCTAGTAATCTCCAAACCCATGGCTTAAACATTTATTTGTTTATTTTAAAAAAAAATACATTCCATGTCACCAGGTGCTCTAAGAAAATTTTCTAATCTCCTCAAACACAAGGGGACCAACAATGTGAGTTGATGAACTACCCTTCAAGCCTCTTCCTCTTATAAAAGAAGAGTAAACTCATCCATCCATTAGGAGATAAACACTGAAATAGTACAGTATACCCCGCACGTATTTGCCTATAATGGAAATAAAGTATCTAAACACATCTATCTACCTCAAGTAGTGGAGAAAGGAAAGAAGATTACAAACAACCTTTCCTCCAGCCAAACAAGAGATTCAAACAAGCATCCAGCTTCCCTAACAATAGGTAAGCCCTACTTCAACCCGTTCTATCATCTCCAGTGTCCTCCTTAACAACTCATGCATAAAAAAATATGTCTCTCCACTCCATGGATCAACTGTTTCTAGAACAACCAGACCTCTCTATACCTCATACCATAACATCCCTCCAAGATCATACATCCCATGCTCGTGTCACATCTAGACCTCCCCTCCCCACAAACCACATCATCCATCTAAGCTTAGGCATATCACAAATAGTTGGAAAAAAATATAGAAACCGATCTCTAGGCCCTAAATAAAGGCATTCATTCTTCACACACAACAAGCACCCATGGCTCCAAAGCACAATGCACTCTACCTATATAATAAATCAGGAAAATCAAGACCAACAAATGCATTATATTTCATCATAAAACAAGTAATTATTCCATATTGAAGTAACCGATTAATTATTCATAGGTTTCAACTACGAGAATCCTTAGTAGCTTGATATCATAATTTATCATAACTTAATAAAACAATTAATTTAACATGCCTTTATTTATTTTTTCTAAAATAATCAACATTCTTCATGTTCATTAACAAATTAAATTAAGCATGCATACTTTAATTAATTTTATTAACATAAAATTACAATAACAACAATAACTGGATTCACGGAACATGCCTATTTATCTTTTAGAAAATTAATTGTCAATTAATTATAGCTTTATGTTATTTATCAATTTCCATTAAGAACAACATGATAAACCAAGAAATGCATAGATATCACACTTTCTAAAAAATCAAGAGGCAAAGTTTTATCATGGTATAAAGAAACAACATCAATATGCAATCCAAACCAATTCATTAATCTAGTTCAAGTATTTAATTAGATCAATTTCATTATGATACAAGGGGAAAGAAACTAATAGCTCTATGATTTCATGTAATAAAATAAAGAATCAATTAATCACCTACCTCAAAAGGTGTTCAATTTTATTCACATAAGAACATACCACGCAACAGATCTCTGATCACCTCTCCCAAAACAACTGCATCCAACCAAGGATGTCGTGGCACCACCGCACCAACAATAAATGAGAGAAACCACATTAAAATCCTGGTTAAGAAACCTATATAGAATGGTGTGGATATACAAGAGTAAATGAGATAAAAGTTTGAGAAACGTCTTAAAAATGAATAAAACACGACTTGGATCAAGATGTGTCACCATGGATCGATGATGGAAGCCTGAGATCGATTCCCGTAAAAGAGATATCTATTATTAAAAATAGGGGACTGTTGGGTCTCCTAGGATGAGAGGGAGGGAATCAACAAACATAGGGTTTTACAACCTAAGTGGTAGGATTGTTTTAGAACATTACAGCATAGGGGGATTACACGGTGTGTAATCCCATTTCACGTCGTATAATTCCTCAAGGTCAGATTCTGCCAAAATAGTGTCACCATTCACATTAATTTTATTTTTAAAACCTCAAAATATTACATTACATGAATCTCACCTTAACACTATGAAATTATTCTACATGGCCTGAAACCCACTTTCATGTCATTAAATTTCCCTACTCCCAGTTCACAACACTTGAGTCCCTTCGGACTTCCACTGAGACTCTTCCAAGATCTAGAAGTATTGGGAATAAGAAACGGGTCAATCCATGCAGATTTGTTCCATTACATTATATACCCATCAAAACATTTTCATAATAGGGAATCCAAAACCAACCCAGAGAGGAAAAAAAGTGATCATTCGTACAACCATCCCATGAGATACCTCTCAAGGTTCTCATCACCATAAGAGCTAACCACCTTACTCGTTGAATAAGAACAAACCACGCAACAAACAAAATCATCTCTCAAACACTCTCATGGGGGATATACCTCTCAAAAGAGATCTAGCCACAAAAATAAAAAGATAAATCCATCTCACAGCTGGAAAATTCTACAACCATGAAATGAACAAAGTGACACCAAAATATCTAAATATCAAATAGCTCTAAGTACTGAGCACATATCTACAACTCATGTTTCTAGTTACTCTATTCCAAACCACCATGACAACACAAGAAATGAACCAATGGGATAGCACACCTGCACAACACCTTCTCCTAATGGTCCTCGATCTCTATAGGCCACTCCTCAAAGGTTATATCATTTTCAACATAGATGTCACCCCAATTGATGGAGTGAGATTCACCATGAATATAACAATATAACTGGGACGTGTGAAAAACATAGTGTATCCAACTCATCTACATGGGGGGAACTATATAATATGACACAACTCCAACATGATCCAATACCTCAAAGGGCCCAAGAAACTGGGTAGAAATATTTCTCCCATGACCAGACCTTAACTACCCATGATGGGGAGCCACCATCAGGAACACATGATCCCCTACATCAAACTCCAAAGGTCTCCTCTTATGATTGTCATAGGATTTATAATGATCTTACACTACTTTCATCCTCTCATGAATCACTTAAACCATATATATCATATTTTATACCAGTTTCAGTCAAAGAATTGCTGACTCTCTGACCCCAATCCATCATAATAGAGAATAATAAGTTCGGACATACATGGCTTCAAATAGTGCCATGCAGATGGTGGATTGAAAATTATTGTGGTACGTGAACTCTACCAAGGGAAATTTCCACATCCAAAAACCTTAAATATAGGACACAAGATCACAACATATCATCCAAAGTCTTGATGGTCTACTTTATCTGACCATTCATCTACAGATGAAAGGAATTGATAAGGCATAGTTGAGAACAAAACTCATGTTGGAGACCTCTTCACACTATAGAGGTAAAACAATGATCACAATTGGAAATTATCATCCTTAGGTCTTTGTGGTGTCTCACAATCACCTCTAGATACTACCTCAACAAAACTTCCTCTGAGATTGACTCCTTGATCACTACAAAGTGGGTTGATTTCATAAAACAATCCAGTACCACCCATATAGCATCATAGAATCCTTGAGCTTGAGGTAAAATAGTAACAAATTCCATTGAGATATCCTCACAAATTCACTAAGGAACATCAAATGGTTAGAGAAAACCACCAGGAACATAGTTCTCACCCTTCACCATCTGGCATACCAAACATCGGGACACAAACTCTGTAACTACATTCTTCAAACAAGACCACAAAAAATGAGATCTTAAGGCTCCATACATCTTGTTCATTCCAGTATGTACCACTAAGGGTGAACTATGGAAATCACTTACAAATATATCATGCATCACCAAGGGAATGAAAATTGAACCCTAAAACAACACTTGATGTTTTTAATCGTTAGACCAACCATCAGGGGCCTCGTCAAAAAAAAATAGGTCCCTCCAAACCTCCACCTCATGATTCCCCAACTTGGATTCCTCCACCTAATTCACTAGAGATGAATGCAT
Organism: Viscum album; assembly: GCA_963277665.1. NCBI lineage: Eukaryota > Viridiplantae > Streptophyta > Magnoliopsida > Santalales > Viscaceae > Viscum > Viscum album. The sequence goes on along the minus strand of OY728131.1, from coordinate 714,383,781 downwards.
CGTCATATAAAAAAGAAAAAAATTTCCCCCAAATTCTCCCATATCTAGATGCAATGCTGAAAGTTATTCCATCACCCTCATGGAATCACCAAATTCACAGAATGTGTCACTACATGACTTCTTATCTAGCACATCGGCTATAACATTCCCCTTTCCTGGTGTATATGAAATCCCAATTTCGTAATCCTGTAATAACTCTATCCACCGATGCGGTAGCAAGTTCATGTCAGGTTGGAAGAAAAAATACCTCAGGATCTTATGATGAGTTGAGACCCCAAAATGATCCCCTATGAGGTAATTTATTCACAACATCTAGTCAAACACCACTACTGCCAACTCAATATTATGGTTGGAATAGTTATTCTCATGGGGACATATCTACTGAGACCCATAAGAAACGATCGATCTTTGCTGCCTTAGAACACATCCTAACCCAATATGATAAGTGTCACAGAAAACATCAAACAAAACTAATTTTATAGGCAAAAAAAGAACCAGAGCACTAACTAACTTCTCCATAAGATACTCAAAAGCTGTCTAACACTGATCAATCCACAAGAACGCCTAATCCTTTCTGGATAATGATGTCAGAGGAGTCACAACCTGAGAAAAATCAGCTACGGACCTCCTATAATAGCCTACAAGACCAACGAAAATTCATACCTTTTCTACTATATTAGGGGATTCTAAAGACATAACTACTTATATCTTCAATGGATCCATAACTACTCCCTACTGGGAGAAAACATGTGTGACACCATGAGATTTTGTGAATTTATTTTTTAAATTAATTAATCTTTTTTATATTTTTCATTTAACTCAAAATTGAAAATAAATTAGTTTATGTTTGTTTTTAGATATATGCAACACTAAGTTGATCTTTCACTACACGAAACACTTAGCTTAGCTTGTGGTACATGCAAAACTTAGTTAGCTTGTAGTAAACGCAAGATCAAGTTTTATCATCTCTTAAGGATGAAACTATTTTAAAACTTGATTTTGAAACTATTATGAATTGTATAATTGAAATTAAACATCAGTTTTGAAATCATAATCTCAAAATTATCCTTGGGTGAATTTTTGGGATTTTTCTGAAAAACATCATTTTTTGATGAATAATGAAAACTACGACATTTTAGTTAAAACTTAATTTTATTTAAATAATTATTAATGAAAATTTAAAATTTATATTTTTTTAGAGTCACATTTGATCAATTATACATAAATTTATACAATTAATTTCATTATAATCAATTTTAAATTGAAATTTAATATAAAAACTTAACAAACTTTTGAACGTTTTCTAGCTACTTTAAAAAACCTATTATTTTTCTCCATCTGCGGGATTTGTGTTAATCTTAATTTCCCCACTTTTGTGATTTAAATTTTTAAAATCCAATATACACCTTTGTGATTAGTATGATCTTTTTGTTCTAATAAGATCAAAATATTTTTTTGACCAAAATGATTAGTGAATGTGATTAAAATTAATTAAATTGATTAACGTATGATTAAGCATAATAAAGGACTAAACCAAAATCGAAACGACCAATATGAGATATAAACTTGTAAAATATCCATTTATTGAAAGTATTTTTACCATATCTCCACATATTTGGAAATTTACGTGTTATTGGCATATTATTATATGTAAGTTTTCTATATAAAAGGTTTTGTAAGGAAAAAGACAAATAGGGAACTATCCTTACCTTTAACATTTATAAAATATTAGGATATGTACAAAACATCATATTTTCATTTATACATATAATTTTGAAATATAAATGTGTTTTTTTATCATAATAATTTATCAATAATTTTTAGAGATGATTAAGTTACTTAAAATGCTTAAGAAACACCAATGTAGTGATTGTTTAGTTAATAATTAACTAAAATAAATAACACTATAAATATAAGTGAAGTTAATTGATGAAATTATTGTATTGTATTTATTTTTTTTATTAATATATCATGTTAAAAATAATTAAAACAAATATATTTTAATTCCAATAGTAGATTTATATTTTAAAATTAACATTAAATAAATAATGTCAAAATTGACATTATTTTTGTTTTATAATAAATGAAATTTTATTAAATGATTTATAATTATTAAAAAACTATATCCTGATAAGTGATTTTATGTGTCAATTAATATTATATATATTATATTTATGGAAAAAATTATCTTTTATAAGTAACGTGTTGACCCAAATAATGTTAAAATGTTGTTAACAGAGTCTGGGTTTAAGTAGTGTTTCAGTGCGTCATGTGCACTTATTTTAAAATTAATTTCCAAAACACATGGGAGTTTTATTTTATAAATTATTTATAATATTAATAGTTTATTGGATATATAATTTATAATATATCTCAAATTATTTTAGCCTAAATTTTTAAATTAATTATATTAGGAAACTAGATGATTTAATAAAAACCAAAATGATAAAATTGGGGAATCTTAGAAGTTAAGGAACCAAATTATTAAAATGCACATATTTTTGTGTAGTGGAGGTTTTAATAGACCATTATTCCTCTATAGTTAATTATTTATCCATTTTTTAGAAGATTTTGGTATGTTATACCACCCAATAGTGAATACCTTTTTGGATTTACAAGAGTGCCACTCCCTCTCCACTATAAAAAAGAAAGCACTCTATCTCTTCACCGCACTTATAAAACCTCTTAATTTCATAAAATATATTCCAAATTATAATACCAAAAATCCTAAATTTGACTTATAAGCCTACATTAGTGACTAAATCCTCTCAAGGAATCCTTTTGTCCCAAACCAAAATGAGTTACCCAATTTAGAGGTAGTGTCTTCTCTCAATCTATTTTCCATTATTTTCCTTCTCCACCCCCTCCACTCTTGAATTAAATTCTTGTGTGAAAAAAGGTATCCTAAATATAATAGGATTTTTATATGCTAGGGTTAATAACTAAACATACACACACCACTATCTAATGGATATCAAACATACTATTTATTTTTATGGTGAATTACTACCTCATAAAATGATGATTATTCATTTTTCATTTACCACCCATCATAGTGTACATTATGATAGAAACTATGTTTATATATGTCATATATTTTATTTATTAAATATTTAATCTTATTTATTCCTTTTAAAACAGATATATCTTTACTTTCCATTTGGGGTTAATATGATAATCTCTTTTGAGGAAGTGTGGAGTATCACCCCCTCAAAGCGATGTGATTCATTCACACACCACATAGAATGTATTAAGGATGAGTTTAATAAAATTATATGATATATATTATATAATAATTATAATTTAATTATGATATATATATACATACATATATTATACATATTTCATTTACAAAATTTTCATTCAATACGACAACAACAAAACAGAAACAGCGTTTATACGTTCTTATGGCTTACTATTTCCATGAACAATGTATTCCATTTTGTTATTTATTATGATATAGATTATTATAATATAAAAAGAATGGATATAAATGGTATTTATATCATTATCTAAATTTTTTAATCATTATATAAGTATAAGATCAATGATATAACAAATTAAGACACAAGCGAAGAACAAAGCGAATATTACCCAAAGATAAACTTTAACATGTGGTCGTTAACAAGTGGGTAATATAAGGTCATAATCAAAAAAATATGGTATTATGTATAATAATATAATTATTTAAAATATTTATAATAAACTTATATTTATTATACAGGAATCATGTATGAGTACAGAGAGAGTCAAGACACAAGGTAAGGGGATTTCATCTCACTTTTAATTTCTGTAAGATACAATCTATGTTAGCCACTCTTTACTTTTTTGTAGTATATATAATGAACATGACTGTATTATATGTATATTTTAATTAAATTTATGTTTATTCATATACCCATTTTATGATACTTCATTCATGGGGTTTAACTCTCAAAACTTACCAATTCGGTAAAACAGTTTAGTCTCAATTTGCCTTCTTTGAGATTCATGTTATGTTATGAACCTAAAATATTTTTCTAGGTGTATATAATTCTATTTTAAAAGTTATATAATGAATTTAATTGTTTTAATGATATATTATGATTCATGTAATTTCATTTTTTCTACATAGAGAGTACAATCCCAAGTTACCAATTTATAAGAGTTTATTATGGCAGTCTCTTTGCTTTTTGAGATTGTTTAGGTTTATGATTCATTTGATGAAATATTATGACCAATATATCAAGAAAATTTATGAGTTTTATTATCCTGTGTTTTTAAGGATATCCACATGTATTAGTACTATTTTCATAATCTTTGTTACTTAATTTAATATTTTAAGTAAAATTTGACCGTCTCTCAAACTTCGATCGGAAATATATTGTATTCAAAAACCATTTTTTCAAAAATGTTTTCAAACTATCTTTGAAGATAATTTTCAATTAAGAAGTATTTTGAAATTGTTTTATTGATTTTAAAACTTCCTTTATAATTATTCCAATATATTTTCAAAGAAAAATCTTTTTAAAAGGTTTCATGTTATAAAAATCATTTTTCGAAAAAGAAAGGATATTTTTCTCAAGAAATGATTTTAAAAAATATTTCAAAATTATTTCTCATCTAAGATAAAATTAATTGGTGTTACTCATACCTTTATAGGGAAATTATTAATTTTTTCATTTATATTACTTCTTTGAATGGATTATGTTTTTCTGGCATGATTCTTATGAATCTCATTTCTCTTTCATGGGTTATATGATTTTGAAACCCGATTATTTTCATGCGATATGTTTAGGATAAATGATTGTGAAACTGGTCTCTTTCCACATGTTATGATATATTTACATGTTTATTATACCAATTTAATTTCATTGGTTATGATTTTTTTTATTTATGACCTTGTGTCACTTGTATGTATGGATTAATTATGTGATGGTTGGGACTTATATCTCCCTCAAATACATTGGGAAAAGATTTATATATCATGAGAAAAAGAGGGATAGAATGAGGGTTTACTTAGTTCTGTAATATAGGAACTGTAATGAGGGTTCACTCAGTTCAGTAATAAAGTGATGGAATGGGGTTTCACCTAGTTTAGTAAAGTACTTTTTTTACTATGATGGTCTTGGAAATGATTCCTTAAATACTATGGAAATGATATTATATGCTTATGTGTTTTCCACACATCCATGTTTTTTCCTACATTATTATTTAATGAATTTTTCTCTTTATTTCATTATGATTCATATCCTATGAAATGCTAATATTTATTCCAAGATCTATGTTATGATCTTTTATATGTAGGGTATAATCTTATATCTTCAAGATCATGTTATAATACCCTTATGCTCATGATTATTCTTACATGTCTCCCTTGTTTACCCTTACAGATCATTTGAGATCACTCGTTTTTATGTTTCCTTCCCCAGGTTATAAAGATATATATTATGTTTGATGTTTCTAAGAAGGGTTATAGTCAAGAAGAGACTAGTGAGAGAAAATGTATCTCATTTATGTACCATTTTTTATGTTTCCATGTTTCCAATGGCACTAGACTAGTACAGTTTTCATTCGTCTGTTTGTGTAATTTTTTGTGTTTTCCACAAAAGATATATAATGTTAATATTTGAAAATAAAGGGTCGCTAAAACATGCCCTGAGAAACATACTTCTCGAGCCCAAAACTCACACTTTGGAAACTTACCAAACAACTTCTGAAGGTGAAGAACTCCCAATACAACATGTAGCTTCTCTTAAAGCTCATCCTCATATGTGAAGTGCACATGGATTTCATTGATGAAAACCACTACAAAATTACCTAGGAAATAACTAAACCTAGCATTAATTAACCCCATGAACACAACTACAACATTCATAATACTAAATGGAATCACAAGAATCTCGTAATGAACATGAAGAAAATTGAAATAATTTATCAAGATATCGTCATCCTTTACACGCATTTTATGATATCCTACCCGCAAAATTCATTTCAACAACCAACTTGCACCGATCAGTTGATCGAATAAATACTAAATCTATAGAATAGGATAGATGTTTTTTAATTTCAATGGGTTTAAGTGATTATAATCAATACACAACTACAAATTTTTAATATCCTTATTTACAAACAAAACTAGTGTACCCCACAGTGAAACACATGGTAGAACAAAACCACACCTATACAGACCATCGACCTGTATACGCAGCTCTCACATCTCAGAATGCGCTATCTTATATGGATAAATTGAGATATGAGACATGCCAGGCTATAGTTTTATCCCAAACAAAATTTATCATCGAGGGGTAACACTACAACCTCATCTAAAAAGACATAAAGTCACACTTCTATGACCATAGAAAACACCAATTACTGAACCTCTGATGAACTCTGATGGGAGGTATTACCATCTAAGATAAACCCATGTGGAAGAGAGAGATAATATAAAAACAAACCAACTCCTTTCGGAATGAAATATAGAAGAAAACACAAGTACAAAAATTAAATGTCATGCAAGAAATACTAAAACTGAAAGGAAACTAAAAGTCCCAAAATTAAGTAAACATGAAAGTAACCAAAAATAAAAAATGGATCCTGCAACACACAAGCTAATAGTAACCATCCTAATCTCCCACAGCTTTAACTGACCTGAAAAATAGTTTATATATACATAGGGTGAGTATAACTGAATGCTCAATAAGATCCTCCATATATCCTCTCGTGTAAAAGTACAGAAATATTTCTAAATCATAGTGAACAACAAGTGAATCTAAATTTTCACCTAAATAGATATACTAAGTTCCCAACCTCACCATGGATACTCTCACCTAGTATCACATAAAAGAGAATATAATTTAATAATCAATATCAAGGGTACCCCACTAATATTCCCAATTGGTTTGTTGCTCTTCCATAATGTCACGCGTCCTAATAATATCTCTCCAAAAAGGTTGGACTGTATAAACATGGGTGAAGTGCCACAATATAAACATCATTCGATACACCACCATGTACACATAATCAAAATTAACCATGTATTTTCTGGGAGCCACCATAGCTCGCATAACATGTATCCTACATCAGGTATTAGACCTCAATCCTTCATAGTCCATGAACCTAGTAAGGATCCTCAAGTAATCACAGCCTATACACATTATAACTATATTAGTCCTTAGGAAACTATATCTACAATAAATTTGTGTGAAATAACCACAAAAGGGTGTAGTTATTCATCCATCCTCCCACTAGGATGGTGGGGAAAACATCCCCCCCTGGGCTTATAATCCATGAGGGGTCAGTTTCCCTAACCGAAAGGGAGTAGTAGTATAGTGACCCAAACTTTTCTTATATTACTATTACATCATTTTATAGACAAAAAACATAATAGTATTACAAATAGAGGATCCAAAGGTTTATTGTCTTAGGAAAACTAGGACCATACATAACAATTACAACATCAAGCATAAACATTTATTTAATTACTTCTTCTATAGCTTCTTATTAGCACTTGAACTCTCCTTAGTATATGTAGTCACCCAAGGATATAAATAAAAAGGGGTGGTCTAAAAGCCTAGTAAAAGGATATATAATAATAATATAACAATGGGTGAGAATAACTGTAACATGGAAAAAGGATCATGAACATGAGAGGAAGCATTAATAAGATATTTGAAATGTAATAAAGCATAAAAATGAAACACCATGTCTTATTGGTTAACTACTACACATACTTGTGAAAAAATCTAGCATATTTTCACACATAATTTCACATTAAATCATGAGATTAATCAGTTTACTTAATGCATTGGAGCGCAGTATAATTCCGGGCCCACCCGTCACATTGAATCATTCATATTGCGCTATATAATTCTGGGTGCACTCGTCACATCATAACATTAACATTTATCATACATTCTACAATGAACATGTATCAAAAATAAATATAAATAACCCATAAAAAGTAATGGGTTTCATCTCATAAGAATACATTCATAAACATTGGGTTCCCAAAAGAAAGAGGGAATAACATACAAGTTACAAGAACAGTCAACCCAGAATGAGAAGCAAAAGGTGTGTTCTTAACAGAAGAGTTCTTTTGGAATTTTTTTTTAATATATACACCAGTGACAAACATGTATATCCTAGAAAAGGAAAAAAATGATGAAAAAATTATTTTTAACGATTAAACATATCAAAAAAGATTGAAAGAGGGAGAACCTGAAGGATGAAAGTTGGGTTCAAGAATTTCCCCTTACCTTATATCTAAACACTTCCTTCGTTTTAATGTCTTGTATAACCACATTAGATTCCTTAATTAACAACTCCAGAACCTTGTGTACATAGATATGGTTCATTATGGTTTCATTAAGTTATTTTATGAGTCTTTGGATTAGTTATAGAGTTTTGAAAACATTGTTTAGGAATGTTTGTTTTTATTGTTTTTCTTGAGCATTTCACTTGTATTCATAAATTGACGTTCGGGTAGAACAAGGGTAAATATCCAGAACTTATATTACATTTTATTAATGATATTACAGGATTTTAAATGATATTATAATTGATTATATTATATACCATGTGGATGAATCATTAGATTAGAATTAAATGGTGATTGTTTGGGTTAATTTGGGATGTTTTTCAACCACAATGATCTTGTTTTGTTTAATCACTTAGTAATTTTTACATAAGTTAGTTTCAGAACATAAAATAGGAAATAATAAAAATATAATATTCTAGTCCAACCATAAAAATGGTTTCATGACCATATTAGAAGGTATAAATGGAAAAATAAAGCATGTTTTTCTTGAAGGTGACAGATTAACACCATACAAACAACATTTTCTTTTATAAAATAAAGGAAAAGAGAAAGGGTTTTGGATGGTATAATATCCCATTATTATCATAAAATTATATTATGTTTATTATATTGGAGTTACTATACCATGTTTATGAAGATAGGTGGGGATAGAATAAGAAAAGAACTTGAAATTGAAAGGAAATTAAAGGAAAGAGGAAGGGAAATTACCTCTTGAATCCTTCTCTTGAGATCCTCCTTAAGGGACCAAGGCATGGTCTTTTGATGAGACCAAAATCTCTTGGATGTGGGGAAGAGGATAGGGAAGATTTGTGGGAATATTTTTGACAAGGATTGAAGCTTGAGAGGTGTGAGGAAATGAGGGTGTGAAGGGTGGGTTTTATAGTGGAGGGGAGAAAGGATTTATCAATATAAAATTCCTTAACTTATTATTTCCCCACAAGACAAGGAATAGTGAGTCTCCCATGACCAAGAATAGTAATTTTATCATGGGTTCCAGAACCAATTGGTCTTACATCATTAGAACATCATTAATGACTCTATAATTAGCTTATTTACCTTATTTTGTAAATTATGGTATTTCACTATTCATAAAAAATTCAAGTATTTCAGAAAAATCCCAAAAAATCACTCCCACAATTTTTAGATGTGTAGAATCCAAAAATAAAGTCCATTTCTCAAAAATAATTTTCTATATATTATTATTTTAATATTTAAATAAAATCATAATTTAGTACCAAAAACCAGTTTTAAAAGAGTCATTTTCTTATTATAAAATATAGTTATATCATAGTTTAAAATTGAATATTATTTATATATTATCATATCTAAGGTTACTATTACTTTGGGTATATCACTATTCATAAGGGTATGTTACTATTCATAATGGTAGGTTAATATTTACTAAGAAATTAAGTTTTTCTTATTGGACTCCAAATAACTTAGTGATTGCAACTGTGTTTGTAAGATTTTTGAAATTCTATACACATAAATGAAAAAATTATGTTTAAAGGTCACTTATAACTTAGTAGTTTATTGTGTTTTTTTCATGTGATTTTATGACATATTTAAAAGAAGGGTATTTCCATTGAAAAACATTAGGTCGTTACTAGTAGCATATAGAAACACAAAATGTATAGAATATAATATAGTTCAAAACAACACTATGGGAATAACCTAGTAATAGAATCATATATAGCTAGAATCTCTTGAACTCTTAACTAACACTGCTAAGACTATACATCCTATAATCACACAACCATTTAAAAATATATATTAAATTACTTTATCCCTTTTTATCATTTTCACTTTATGTTAATTAATTTTTTAACCATTAATTACCCATTATAATTTTAACATTACATTTCAATTCCATTTCAGAAAATATACATGCCCTCTAGGCATAAGAAAACTGAGTCCATAGCTTCTAATAATTTCATCCTCAGAATTGTATCCCTGTAATCTCCAACCCCTTGGGTTAAAAATTTATTCATTTATTTAACATCATTAATTTCCATATCACTAGGTGCTCTAGGAAAATATTCTAATATCCCCAAACAAAAGGTACTCAGCATGGCCAATAGATAAACTACCCATCGAGTATTTTCCACCTATTCCAAGAGAGTAAACTCATCCAACCACAAGAAGCTAATCACGTAAAGAACAAGGAGTACCTTGTGCGTCTTAACCTCCCATGTAAAGAGATTAACCAAACACATCCACCTACCTCAATTAGTATGGAAATGAAAGAAGATAACAGACAACCTAGTTACCATCCAAACAACATATTCAAACATGTATCCTGCTTTCATAACAATAGGAAATTTCTAATTCAACACATTATTTCATCTCCAGTTTCTACACCACAAGCATAAAATGATGTATCTCCCCACTCCAATTTTCAACTTCTTCTACAACAACTAGGCCTCTATACCCCTCGTAACATAATACCCCTCCAAGATCATCCATCCCAGGTTCATATAACATCTAATCCTCCCTACCCCACATACCAAAACATCCCTCCATGCTCATCCATATCACAAGAAGTAGGAAACAAAAATGGTAACTGGGCTCTTGGTCCAAAAGAAAGGAATCCAGCCTTTACACATATTGATCTCTCATAGATCCAAAGAAAAAGGCACTCAACCTTTAAAACCAAGTGGGAAACTCATGCCCCATAAAGGCATTATCTTTTCTCACACAATTGGTTCTTATTTCATCTTGAATTAACTAATTAATTATTTATAGGTTCCAACTATGGAAAACCCAAGAAATAAGCTATCACGAGTTATCAGAAATTTATTAAACAATTAATTTAACATGACTTTAATTATTTTATCAACAAGCATAAACATTCTTAAATTTCATTAATCAAGTTAATTAAACATTCATACTTTCATTAATTTGATTAACATCAAATTACAACAACAACCGAATTCATTAAACATTCCTCTTTAAACATTTATCTAATAAATTGACAATTAATTCTGGCCTCATGATCTCTACCAATTTCTATCAATAACAACATGATAAAAAACAAGAAACAGATATTTCACTATCTATAAAATAAATTAGTAAATATTTATCTTGTTATAAAGAGACAACATCATGATGTGATCGATGCCAATTCATTAATTCGGTACAAATATTTAATTAGGTTAGCTTCATTGCAATCCAAGGGGGTATACCATGATAGCTCTAAGAGTTCATGTAAATAATAAAGATGTAATGAATTTTGAACCTCAAAAGGTCATCATATTTCTTCTCACAATAACAGACCACAAAATAGATATATGATAACCTCTCCCACAAGAAACGTATCCAACCAAGGGCATTCCAGCACCACCACACCCAAAAAACTGAGAGAAACCCCATTAAAACCATGGGTAAGTAACCTTCATAGAAAAATGAGGAGATACAAGAGGAAACAAGATAAAACTAGGAGAAACCACTAGAAAATGAAGGAAAAACATACCTGGGATCAAGTCGTATCACCACGGATCGAAGATGGAATCCCGATATCAATTCACTTCGAATGGATCTCCAAAATACCAAAGAGGGGAATGTCAGGTCATTTGGGATAAGAGGGATAGAATCTATAGCCATGGGTTTTGAAAACCTAAGTAGCTAGTAAAACACATAAAATGTTATAGTGTTAGGATATTACACGACATGTAATCTCATTTCATGTCGTGTAATTCCTTGAGGTCAGTTTTCACCAAAAAACCATCTCCTTTTCTATTTATTTTATTTTTTAATACCCTAAATATTACATGACTTGAATCCCACTTTCATGTTCTAAAATTATTCTACATGATGTGAAAACCACTTTCACACTGTGAAGGATCCCTGCTCCAAGTTCACAACACCCGAGTCCATCCAAATTTCCTTTGAGCCTCCTGAGAGATCCTCAATCCTCATGAACACTCAAAGTGATGATTCATGTGGATCTAGGACCTTAAATTAGATACCCCTCAAAACATTATAATCCTAGAGAATCCAAAACCAACTCAGAGAGGAAACAGAAAGGGTTTATCCAAATAGTCATCTCGTGGGATACCTCTCAAGGTTTTCATCACCACAAGAGCTCACCACCTCACTATAAGAACAAGCACAAACAAAGAAAAAACCAAAAACATATCCTAAACACTCACCTATGGGGATAACTTGCAGAAAAGATAAATCCATAAAAAGTAACAAGAGAAAGACATCTCACAACCAAAAATGTTTATAACCATAAAATGAAAAATGTTACAAGATAAGTGATAAAAATCAAACAGCTCAGGGTAATAAGTGAATATTTGTGACTCACATTCCCATTTACTCTCCTCCATGCCACTATATTTCCATAAGACATGAACCAAGGGGATGGTACACCTATGAAACACCATCTCCTGGTTGTCCTAGATCTCTATAGAATGCTCTTCAAATGTTGTATAATCATCAATATCAATATCACCCCAATCGATGATCTAAGAGTCTTAATGAAGATAATGATGGAGATGTGACAAGTGAAAAAAATCATGTATTTGGATCATATGTGGTAGAATCGCTATTTGATACACCACAGCTCCTACATGATCCAACACCTTGAAAGGCCCAATAAACCAGAGAGAAATCTCAATACCATGACCAAACCTTCACTACCCATGATGGGGATCCACCTTCAGGAACACATGATCCCCAAAATTGAACTCCATAGATCTCATAATATGATTATCCTAGGATTTCTACTGATCTTGTGTTTCTTTCATCCTCTCATGATTTTCCTCAACCATCTCTTTCATATTATATACCAATTCTAATCCAATAATTGTTGACTCTCTCACCCCAGTCCAGCACCATGTAGAATGGAAAGGTTAACCATAAATGGCTTCAAATGGAACAATATTGATGGTGGAGTGAAAATTATTGTTGTAAGAGAACTCTACCAAGGGAAATTGCCTCATCCAAAAACCTCTAAAATCCCAGACACAGGAGTGCAACATGTCTTCAAGAGTTTAGATGGTCCACTATGTCTGACTATCCATTTATAATTGAAAGGTAGTGATAAGGAATATCTGAGAACCAAAATAATTATGGTGACATCTCCACACTCTGGATGTAAAACAAGGATCTGAATTGGAAATGTTCATGCTCAAGAATCCATTGAGTCCCATAACCTCCTCCAGATACTACCTCAATAAAAACTCTATTGAGATTGACTCTTTCATCACTATAAAGTGAGATGATTTCCTCAAACGATCAACTAACACCCATAGAGCATCATAGCCTCCCTGATCTCAAGGTAAACCGGTAATAACTTCCATTGAGATTTCCTCCCACTTTCATTGAGGATTATATAATGGGTGGAGAAAACCACCAGGAACACAGTGCTTGACTTTACCTTTTGGAAAACCAAACATCAAGACACAAACTCAGAAAATAAACACTTTAAAAAAAGCCACCCAAACTAACCCCTCAAGGCTTGGTACATGTTGTAGTGGTGGTGATGTGACACCCTTGGCTGGATGTAGTTCTTGAGGGAGAGGTGATCGGAGAATTTTTGTGTGGTCTGTTCCCATACGAAGAATTTTGATGACCTTTGGAGGTCATGTTTCATTGATTATTTATTTAATTACATTCAATCGTAGAGAAATCATGGTTTTTCCCCATGTATTACTATGAAATTAACCTAATTAAATACTTGAATCACATTAAATAATTGGTATTGATCACATAGAGATGTTGTTACTTTATACCATGATAACATGTTGCCTCTTGATTATATAGATAGAGTGATATCTACGAAATGATTGGTTTATCATGTTGTTCTTGATGGAAATTAGTAATTAACGTAAAGTTGTAATTAATTGAAAATTAATTAGATAAAATATAAAGAAGCATGTTTAATGAATTGGGTTGTAGTTTTTGTAATTTGATGTTAATAAAATTGAGGAAAATATTTATGTTTAATTGAATTGTTTAATGAACCTAAATAATGTTGATTCTTGTTGATTAAATAATTAAATCCATGTTATGTTAATTATTTAATTAATTTTTTATATCTTGGGAAATATATTTTATTAGGTTTCCCATATTTGTAACCTTTGAATAATGAATTAGTTATATCAAGATGGAATAAGTATAAGTTGTGTGATAAAGGTAATGCCTTTGTTGGTATAGAGTTTCTTGATTGTTTTAAAGGCCAAGTGCCTTATTATTTAGAGCGGTGAGAGATTTTTGTGTGTAAATAATGAATGACATGATTTAAGGACAAGATCTATGTTGTTATGTTTGTTTCATGCTACTTGTGAAATAGCTAAGCCTAGAGAGATATTGTGGTTTGTCAGGGTAGGGAGCCCTGGATATGACGTGTACCTGGGATGATTGTTCCTGGAGGGATGTTGTGGTATGAGGGGCACAGATGTCGGTTTGTTGTCATAGTAGTTGATGCCCGGAGTGGCGAGATGAATCAGTTTATGCATGTAGTGTTGAGGAGGATGCCAGAGATAAAGCAATGGGTTGAAGCTGGGCTTACCCATTTTTATGATTATTGGATGCTTGTTTGAATCTATTGTTTGGAAGGTAAATAGGATTTTTTATCTTGTTTCTTTTCACCGCTGCTTGAGGTAGATAGATTTGTTTGGTTACTCTATTTCCATGGGAGGAAACGATGTATGGGGTATACCATGTGATTTCCATGTTTATCTCCTCATGTTTGGATGAGTTTACTCTCCTTCTATATGTATAAAAGACTCTATGGGTAGTTTATCTACTCACAGTATTGATCCCCTTGTGTTTGGGGAGTTTAAAATGTTTTCCTAGAGTACATGGTGATATGGAAAGTAATTTTTATAAATAAATGAATAAATGTTTAACCCATGGGGTTGGAGTTTGTTGGGATGCAATGATGAGGTTGAAATTCTAGGAAATCATGGACTCAGTTTTCTTCTTCCTGGAGTGCATGGATATTTTTTGAAATGGTAATTAAATGTAACATGGAAATGATAATGGTTAATTAATGGTTAAATAATTAGTTAAAAAAGTGAAACTGATTAAGATTGATATATTAACTTAATGTAGCACTTTAAATGGTAGTGAGCTTTTATGATATCTAGTCTTAGCAATGGAAGCTTGGAGTCCGGGAGACATTGGATGCAGTTGAGTTTAAGACTCGGTTTTGTCCATTATGTGGTTGTGAGCTATATTATATTCTATATTTTTTTGGTTTCAATGCACTACTCCACCCTATCTTTTATAAAATCTAACACCCTGAGGATTTTTAACCATGGGGGTGTTTTCCCTAATGTCTCAGTGGAATGATGGATGGTTGTCTACCCACTTTGGCCCGACTCTCTTATTTTTTAAATTACTTTTTTGGGTATGAAATGTGGTTAGTTTTCCCAATATATGTGTGTAGAGGGATATAATGGTTTGTGTTTATTTCACACACATGTATTCTGTACATGGTTTTCTATGGACTACTCAAGGTATAATGTGTATAGGCGGTGATGGCTTGAGGATCCTTACTCACTTTATTATATGTGATGGATTTAGGTATAATACCCGATGTATGATATACATTATGTGAGCTATGGTGGCACCTAAAAACTACCTGGTTACTTTTTGTTATGTGGAAGTGGTGGTGTGTTGCATGAGATGCATGTTGTGGTGCTTCAACCAGAAGTCTATGGGCTAGCCTTTTGGAGAGATGTGCTCAGGATGTGTGACGTTGGGGTATAGCAGAAAACTAGTGGGGAAGATGTAGCTGGGTACCCTTGATATTCATTATTATAATATATTATCTTGACTGTGAAACTTGGTGATAGTATAAATGGTGAGGATGGGAACTTAGTATACCTATTTAGCTGACCAGTTAGTTTAACATGTTGTTCACTGTGCTTTAGCATGATTTCTTTACTTTTTCATGAGAGGATTTGGGGAGGATCTTACTAAGTATAATGTTATACTCACCCTACATATATATAATCTATTTTCAGGTTATTTAGATAATTTTAGAGATTATGCTGATTACTCTTAACTTGTGGGTTTTAGGATATGTTTAAGCTTCATGGCCGCTATCATCCTTACTTTCACTTGGTACTTGCAGTTTTCCCCTTTTAGTTGTAGTAGTTTTTGCATGACAATACATTTTTGTACTTGGGATTTCTTCTGTATTATATTATAAATAGGAGTTGGTGGGCATCTGTCTTATCTATATCTTCCTCGTGTGTTTATCTTATAGGTTATTTCCTCCGATATGTGTATTGAGTATACCCTCGGTGCTAGTCACATACTCGGGGCCTACTGGAGTTGGGACTTGGGGGTCACTACCTCTCTAATCCCATTTTCAGCCCAGGAGGGGTACACATTATGGGGAGGGGTCATGACATAGTGGTATCAGAGGTTAGGTTGAGGGATAGGATGGATTTTGGAGTTATTCACATGTGAGGTTTCATGTGTTGGTAGGAGAACAGTGTCATCTAATTTTTTAAAGTGTTGTAAACACAGAAGACTAGTTGAGAAATGTGTATTTAGGCCCCCCTGTGACCTGATTCATGGACCTTAATGCTTTCAAAGATTACTAAACCAAGTGATTCTAGTTGCAGGGTAGATACCTATAAAAGGATCATTCATCATTCTTCTTTGTGCCTATGTTTTAATGGGTAGACCTTGGGATAGGTTAACCTAAAATGAATAAAAGAAAAATAATAATCAATGTTAACGTCTTCCATATTCTATGTTTATGATCTCTAAATATTTATTCTATTGTAGGTATGTCTCCAGATCAACGACCTAATTAGGTTAGTGTAGAATATGTTCAAAAGGTTGGACGAGAAGCTTGTCGTAGAGTATAGGTCGGCGACGATGTCACTTAGAGGAGGAAACTCTAATAGTTTCATCACTAGATTCTACATAGGTATGAGGGATATTTTACTAATAAAATCATAGAATACTAGTTGGAGGAGGTTGATATAGCTTTCAGTTTGATCCATGATCGTAATGATAATTGGGTATCATTGGATTTGATGATGTTGTCTGGGGAAGCGAGGAGGTGGTGGTTCTTGTTCCTTAGAGATTGTGACGAGTTAAAAATCTCATGGGAGGAGTTCTGATACTAGTTCAGAGTTGAGTTTCTTTATCTAACCATGATGTCGGCCAGTATCTATGATTTTCTTACCCTTTGGTAGGGTGCTTCAGTGTTAGAGAGTTTGGAATTCATTTCAGAAACCTTCTGTGATATGCTTGAGAACTATTGTCGAATTTGGAGGCCAAGGCAAGACATTTGAGGAGAATTTTCATCCAGATATCAAGTTCCTGGTCACCCCATTTATGTTGAAGATGTATCTTGAGGTGTCAAAAGAGTAGATGTTATTGATAGGAAGCTATCCAGAGTCGGATCATCATGATAGGGGAGTCTCTAGGATTCCTTACTAATTATAGTTGGGGTCTAGGGTTCCTAGTATTTAAGATAGAAAAACTTCTGATCATCCAGGGGTAGGTCCTGAAAGTGCTCAGTCAGATTAGTGTATCACTGAGAGGGGAGGGGGTGAATTAGTGATACTATTTTTCTTTTATTTTTCTTTTCAATTGAAACAACCTCATCCTCCTATAGTAGATTTTAATTCCCTACTAAAAAAAACTCAACACACATCCACTAGAACACAAAGATTTACAAGGTTAACCATACAATAATAATAGTTATGTCCTTAGTATGGTTTATAAATGATCCAATACCATATAATCCACTAAGAAAACAATCCTTCGATTACAATGAGTAGGTTATACCCTTTAACTATTGTGGAACTATGAAAAAATCCTACTAGTGCTTGTGCACCCTCTTAGAAAAATTGAGTGATACAATTGTTTTGTAACAGCTCATGTTACCTACACTTATTTTCAATTCAAAAAATTTATTCAAATTGTAATAAGATCCATCAATTCCTTACCCAGAAGAAAGGTAAGAACTACCTGGACTCTATTATGAAACACTGATTCTAATATTTTCTAAATCTGATTCCTCCGTGTCTGATTCTTATAAAACAATACTCCTAGTCTGATTTTCTGATAGAATAAAATCGAGTAGAATTGACACCACTTCAATTCCCAAATAAAATTTTCAAGCCAAATATAATATGAATGAATCAGCACCACCCAATAGAATTGTAAATCCAAAAAGAATTGATCTTTTCTTCTATTTTGAAACTCGAAGATTTTATCTCTACTGTAGTGAACAGTGAAAAAACTCTACCAAGTACAATGTACTTGTTTCTCTTTTATAGTGGACCCAAAAAAAGTTTAACTGGGAGTCCCAAAATGTTTCCCAGTCATAGAAATTCACCCAAATTTGAATTTCACCTGAAATCTTAGGGAAATTATTACTTCGTCAACACTTCTCGATTCTTCTCAAAACTTATACAATCATCATCTCTTCTTTTCCAGAATCCCATTTCAAATATCAATATGATTACAATTGATGAGCAATACATTGGTCTGATCATTTGAATCTGATTATTTCATGATTATTTCTTCAAAACAATTCTTTATACCATACTAATTGAATATTTTTGAAGAAATGAACTTCTCCACTTGAGATATAATCACTCTTTTAAATGAAAGGCTCCCCCTTGATAATTCATTAATCAATTTCCACTTTATTTTCTTTTCTATTGACCCACTTGAAAAAGACATTATCACATTCAAAACTTAGGATTTAATCACGACTTCTTTCATGATGTTTAATGCATTAAGGATCATCTTTAGAATCGTTTTAATTCAATTAGAATGTATTGTAACTTTCCATTCATTCCTGTTTATTTTTTTTCATCTCAACCCAGGCATGATCTTTTCTAAATACAAATGTTCTCGATATGATCATCTTGAATATGACTATTTCATGTTACGATCTTGCTAGTTACGATCCCTGGTTATGATTTTTGGGTACGATCATTCAAGTTATGATCATTCTATAAATGATCACTGATTACGGTTGTTGGGTACCATCATTCTGGTTATGATCATTCTGGATACGATCACAAGTTACAATCATTATGGATACGATCACTGGTTATGATCATTCTGGATACGATCTCTGGTTACGATTACAAGGTACAATCAATCTGGTTACAATCATTATGTAAACGATCACTTGTTACGATCAAATACAATAGAAAAACAATGATCTTCTCCAATATGATACAAAACAATCTGATAATGAAGATCTACCTAGATATAATAAAAAACAATCTAAATGTGATTCATTATCAATAGACACCATCTCTTTCCTTTTCTTCTACCCAAATACAACTGTATGTAAAAACAATCGGTGTTCATCTTCCATTGGTATCTCCTATTCCATCTGTAACGTCCCTGGCCAGGAATCCACAAAATCATTGCTCTGAGTCGAGTCGTCACATGACCTCAAGGTGAGTCTCCCGTATGCCAAAGTTTTCTGAATAGAATCAAGGGTCTAATGAGTCACATAGGGAGACTATACCCTCTTTACCATAGTAAGTCACAACAGAACACAATGTAAATAGTGGAAACAATATGAACTACTAATAAACGAGCATAACCAAGTATTTCTCAAACAGGGTACAACTCACAAATCAAATACATCCATTTCATGCCATACTAGTAGTGTAGAGTGGAAGAATCCTAGAATAAAACAAATGGCCAAAAATACAAGTGGGTCTTGACTCCGAGTCTGGGTCCTTCTCCATGTACATTTCAAGCCCAACCCAACATCTCACTATAGGGCATCTGCCCTTGTCCTGATCTACAACCAATAGATCTACTCAGGTACCCAGTGGTGGCCCAAGCAAGGTGTGAGTAAAAAACTCAGTAGGCCACCACCAGCAGTGTCTACAAAATATCCAGTCTAATAGATAGTTCATGCATGTACTAAATAAATGGTAAGTAATCAAGGCACAATTTGAATTCCATTATTTAACAAGATTCATTTAATTCATGACTAGAAATTATTCCAATTCCATTTCTTATACCATATTCATTACATAATTCACATTGATCACATGTTCCATGGGTTAGGCACAAATATCATCTACACAAGAATCCAAGGAAATAAATCATAGTGCATAGGGGAAATAAAGCAAGTCCTTATCACACTAGGGATACTCATATCACATCAACTCATATTCTCACCTCAAAGAATCAATCCAGGTGGAATTAATCACGTTATAGAAATCCCATGATCCTCACCTCAAAGCATCAGTCTGGGTGTAATGAAACTATTAGGTTAACAGAGCTTCAGTATTCATCCCTAACCCATGCATTAGGGGGTGTAGTTTAGAGCATCAGTCCAACTCCTTCCTCATGTAAACTATGTCCACACCTCTAAGCCTCAGTCCAGGTGGATGCAACCGTTATAAGAATAGATCTTCAGTCCTCATCCCTAACCCATGCATTAAGGTTGGAGTTTTGAGCATAAATCCAACTATACCCATGGGGGTAGAACCTCATTCAATACCCCTCACTACCAATCAATGTACATATGCTTATTTATCAATTCACCACAACCATAACATAACACAAGCAAGCATATTCAATTCCATTGGATATCACAATACATTACACAACATAACATAAAAAATTCCATTGGGAGTCTACATTCATAATGCATAACAGGAAACATGGGAATTAATACAATGCCATAACTCATCAACACATTTTCCATTTACAATTCATATCCATTCAACAAAATTTCCATTCTCGTGCCTTAACCCATTAGGTGTATTCAAAAACCCCTACACCTTAGCCAAATTCATAATTAACCATTCATTAACCCATTTATCCCATTTATCATTTCACAAGCATTTACCCACTTATGCATTTCAATTACCATTCTATATCACCTGAAAAAAAACCCTTTATTGCATTCAACCCTTTATGTGTACCACCTAATTCTCAGGTATTAACCCATTTCACAAATTCGTCCATTCTCTTATTACATCCCATTATCATATTTACCAACCTCCACATCATTTATCCATTTAGCCGCATTCCATCTTACTATTATTATTATATCAATAATAAGTCACTCATTATGCCTATCTCACTAGGCTATGTTCATTATTCCTACCTCACTTGTATTCATTACCGGGACCATAATCCATTCCATTATGGCCTTTAATCATTTCCCCATATTGACCCACTTTCATGTCAAGCCAACAACTCCTTATGCCTTTATCACCCAATTAATATTTATCATCATTTCATTTACTACTTCATCAACTAATAAATTTGTTCTTCATGGGCTCCACATTTTACTCGGAAATCCTTCACTTAACCCTACCATTCTCTAGGTTCGGGATTTCTAGCACACCCCATGGGTGACCGTAAAATGGTCACATTATCCTCAATACATCCCACATGGATCGTGATGGTTCCAAGAAAAACATTTAGACACCCAAATCACCCAATCACACTCAAGGAAATCAATACACAATAAAAGATAGTCAAAACCCCAACTTACATGGACAAATCTATAACAAAACTATAGGATATAAATTTTAGACCACCTACCTAAAATCTGGTGATGAACGCACCCCTAATCATGGACATAGATCCAGATTCAATAATCCCTTGAAGCCCCAACCTAGGTACCAGCAGAAAAAAAAATTTAGAGCTTCAAAAATATATGGTAGAGACTACAAGCCCTAATCCGAATAAGGGATGAGATGAGGGGATTAGACATACCTGAAGCTTTGATCTGCAACCAACGGTGTCCAAAACAACCAATAATTGAAGGAGAGACACCTCTTGGAATCTTGGGTTGGAATGGTTCATCACTAGGGTTGCAGGGGATGATATGGAGTGAAATCCTGAGTTGGGGTTTTAAATCTCAGATGGCAATTTTGTAAATTTTCCAACTATTCAGGGCCGCACAGTTTATCCACGTGGTTTTATAAACCATGTGCAATCCATGCGGGAGATACTATATGAAAACAACCATTTCGCACAGTTTTATGGGATCCCACATGAGTTTCCCTAACCATGATTAGATCCTCCAAATGCTATGGTCCGAGAATAGATGGTCCACATGGTTTACCCGCATGGTTTCCCTTAACCGTGCATAGACCTTGCATCATGCATTGCATGGCCTAATTTCTCTTCTCTTCATGCCCCGAGCCCCAGGGGCACACTTGAGCCCCCACCTGAACTTGGGAAACACTTATCTAGTCCAAAAAAAGAATCCAAACCAAAACATAAACAAAAACAAACCTTAAAAGATATGGGATCTTACAACCTCCCCACCTTATAATGGATCATCCTCAAGATGCTCTTTTGAGCATCACTCACTTCCATATCAAGGGATCATTCCGCAAGGTCTACTTATCCACTCCCACTTTCCATGTTTCTTGTTGTAAAACACAAGGCCACCAAACATGGTGCATGGGGACATACTTTCCCCTCAAAACTTCTTCACCACAACCACAACACAAGTTTAAAACTCCTCAAGGATTCTTCATCTTCAACCATTCTAACCAAGAAAAAATAATTGGAAAAACATAGGTCACAACACCTAAATCATAACACATGGAAACTTAACACACAACATCCCATCGTCACGGGGGAACCAATCGGCACCTCATCGGCCCGATCCTCTTTACAACTCATGACCCAAATCACTTGGTGTCATTTTATGTTCACCAAACTCTAATGGTGACCCAACCTAGTATCACCCGGAAGAAAAAACATGACACTTTCAACCACATTTCTTCATGTTCACACTCCAAAAATATACATCCATAGGAAACTCAAAACTCTCAGCTACTCAACCAGTTAAACCGTGGCATAGCTCTCTACCTGGTCCAACTAACCCGAACAGTGACCACTTGAGTCCTTCCAACCTGAAACTCTAATCATGTTGTCAACAAACCATTTATCTGGTATGGTTATCTTCACCATTTCTGGTTACCTGGAACCTCCTCCATTGACAAAGCACTGCCAAAACTCAACCCAACCTTCCCATTGCCTAAAATGTTCCAACTCACCGAGACCAAGCATCCATAGTAGCATTACCCCTCTATGGCATCTAGTCGCACTATCACAACCATTGGAAAGACATCCCTACACCATCAATTCAAGGACTAAGACCATTCGGACCTCTCTCAGGTTAAAATTTATTTATAAAGGAGTTTTCTACTACAACATGAACCCAGAGGTAGGTCACTCTCACCTCACCCACCAATTTTACCATCTCGGGTCAGACCACCTTCAACTCGATTTCCCCAAAACACCAGCATTCCAATGATGGTACACTACCCCTTTTCTCACCATCCCAAGGTGCTCACCAACTTGAAGCCTATCATTAACATCCCATGAAACCACTGAGGTTGATCCCAAATTCCAGCAGAATTCCACCATCATAGAATTACTGCCCTCCAAAATGTAATTGGTATCACCCTTGGCATGACACCACATCACATGGCCAAGGTTCACCCAACTTCATGATGTCCTAAAACCACACAAGGAAAATTGACTCAAGTCTAACCCCAAAAATCTTTGGAGTAATAAGACCCCAAATTCTCTTTCCACAACCTGCTATCATAACCAACCACATGCTCCTACAACTCAGAACAAACATCACAAGATTTACTTGGAACCACCCTGATCTCAAGCCAACACATGGCTCATTTGTCAACACATCAAGTCTCACATGCTCTCCAGGGAACCTGACACGCACCTCGTTGGTTTCTCATATCTACCTTGGTTCCACTACATAGTTCTGATGCTATATTTCCTACATACAAGGCTGATTTATCACTCCCCGCCTGAGGATTTTCATTAAATTTTCTCTCTATGAGGGATTCCAACCAACACATCTTAAAACTAATCATAAACCAAACCCCAATCATAGATATGTCCATCCATCCTTTTCCCAAAACAAGAGAAAGAACCTCACTCGCTACCTATTATCAGCATCCTTTAATGGAACCCAAGGAATTTTTCAACATTTGGACCATCCCTAGGTCCTCACCCTATGCCATAAAGGTTGTACATCTCATCATCAAACTCCACTCATACCGCTTACTTTCATGTAAACTCCATGATGCCCATCATCCAACCAAACACCTTTGTGTCTCATGGCGAGATCCATATCTTCTCAACATACATGGGACTATGTCAAGATGTTGGGAATTCTCTTCACTAGAAGAGTTATGCTAAGAAGTAATCAAAGAACACCAACACTAACAAATATGTTTCTGATGTCAAGCTATGGGGAACCATGACCTTCCAGGAATCTCTAGATTCCCTACCGAATGTTCCATATCAACCCTTAACCATCACCACTCAAGTGTTATAGACAACCAGGTTCAACCATGTCTCCACAACCAAACCATTTATACAAACATGTTCAGTTACATTACTACCCTTACCTAAGGTGTCACCATCAAGTGAAAGTATGTAACCACAGTTTATCCACCCTTATCTTTTCGGTTAAAAAAACATCCAGACCTCTCTCATAGGTCACCTTTAGGTTTGAACAAAACCAACTCCCATGGCTAGAGTCACAATCAGAATAAGCCATTGGACCTCTCTCTAAACCACACTTATCATGACACGAATAAAGCAAAGTGCGTGAATGGGACTCTCAATCTCATTCCGATGCGCACTATACTTTGCATAGCAAACATCCATCTTCTCTAGTTTCCACACCAAAGGTTCACACATTCATCGGTACTATTGAAAATCATCCTCCTGGAATTCGAGTCGTAAACCACAAGGTCTCTACTCACAAGGTCACAAAGACCCAGACACCATTCTTAGGGTCCATCATGCACTCCGGATAGTCACAAACCGCGATATTTTCCTCACTCACATTACCAAAAAATGCCTCACAACCCAAAGGCCACATCCCTACCAAGGGTTCCCTAAACACACCATCTAGTCCATATCATAACTGGTCAGGCCTCACAACCCAAACCCAAAGTCTCAACTAGGTCACTCTCATTGCCCCAACTCAGGCTTATAGGGGTCAAACCGACAACACCAAAGATACCCACCTTTGAAACCAAACATTCTCATTCCAAAATTTCCATTCACTCAACACTTCGAAGAATGAATGACATAATTTAACCACAGTTGGAAAAATATCACACTATCCAACTTTTTTTTTGACCAAAAGACGAATTCGTTGATACTGAAGATCAGCAGAAGTACAAGCACGTAACCATGATGGAAAGTGATCATGACAGAGCAGATCGTCGTAAAAAGGGCCAACGACTGCCAACTGGTGAGCATCCTCGTTTCTGTCCCTTTTGACTAATGTGAAAATGCAGGATGTGAAGCTTGACCGGAGAGAGTGAATAATCCGTGTGATGGATCCAAAAGATTGTAGCCCGCCATCTTTGAGATTGATGGCATTGATGATGGTGAGACTATCTGATTCGATGTGAATTGAGTTCCATCCACGGTCTTTTGCAAAATTTAGCCCAGTGAGAATGGTAGCGGCTTCCACAACTGAGGGCTCCCAGAGTGTGTGGCGTGATTCATGTTTGGCTGCAATAATATATCCATGGTTGTCCCTGGCCAGCATACCAAGTCCAACAGGTCCATCCTTAGGGAGAGAGGCATCCACATTAATCTTAATAGTCCCTTCTAGTGGAGGGCACCATTGTAGGGAGTGAGGAGGGGGATAAAAAAATCTTTGCTGCTCAGTGTGGTGCTACCAAGTTGCATGGTCATAGTCAACATGGGTGACCAACTTACTTAATCACAAGTCTTTCATCAACATATTCAAACCCACTTCTTCTTTCACAACATGAACCTTTCCTCTTAGTCTGATTTCCCATTTCACAACATGTTAAATCATCATTTTTAACACATTTACACCTTTAAATAAGAAAAATTCATTAACAATTTTACCATCATTATGCATCACCTTTTTCTTTTACACATTGAATTAACCCTTATAATTTATTATTACCCATAACTTTAATCCAGTCACAACATTTCTTTATACATGATATTCATTAACTCTTCATTTTTATTTTTTTCATTCTTCTACTTTCATTACCATTATTAAGCATCATTTTATTCATATTTATCAAGGAAGTAAAATAAATTAAAATATCCATGCCCCGCACACCAAGACCATGTGTGTGCCTATAAATATGCATGCCATCTATACTTAGGTACTTAAAATAATGCATGAATGAACATCTCCATTCCATTTCAACAATGATCTAAATATTATTAAACAATCAAATCACACAACATGTGCATCACCTAATAATGAAATATCATTCCACTATAACAACACACATCAAGAACAACAATTCCCACCCAGGGTGACTTGGTTTTTCTCTCATACATGGGTTAACTACTCCCAAAGACACGATCTCATTAACAAGGACTGACACTATCCTAATCTCGTTTATAACATCCCCAAATAGTGATAAAGAGAAAATAACTCCTATGATACCACTTTGTAACATCCCCGTCCTAGAATCCACTAAACGGATGCTACGACCCGGGTCGTCACATGACCTCAAGCGTGCCTCCCCATATGAAAGAGGTTTCTGACTAGTGGTGAGGGTCTAATGATTCATGTGGGGAGAATATACCCTCTTTACCAGAGTAATCCACAACAGAACATAATATAAATAGCGGAAACAATATAAATGTCCAATAAATGAGAGTAACCAAGCATGTCCCAAATGTGGTAAAACCAAAAAATCAAATACAATCATGCCATTCCATACATGTAGTGCAAAGTGGAAGAATCCAAAAATAAAACAAATAGAAAAAACTCCAAATGGGTCCAGGCTTCTAATCTAGGTCCTTCTCCATGTACATCCTAAGCCGAAGTCAACAACTCAATGTAGGGCATATTCCCTTGTCCTGACATGAAACCAATAGATCTAATTGAGTACCCAGTGGTGGCCTGAGCGATGTGTGAGTACAAAACTTAGTAGGCCACCACCAACGGTGTCTACAAATTATCCAGTCTAATAGATAGTTCATCCAAGTACTAAATAAGTGGTAAGTAATCAAGGGATAGTTTGGGTGTCATTATTTAATAGGATTAATTTAATTACTGACTTGTAATTATTCCAATTCCATTTCTTATACCATATTCATTAAATAATCCACATTGATCACATGTTCCATGGGTTAGGCACAAATATCATCTACAAAAGGGTCAAAAGAATAAATCACAGTGCATAGGGGAAATAGAACAAGTCCCTATCTCACTAGGGATATACATATCACTTCAACTCATATTCTCACCTCAATGCATCAGTCAAGATGGAATGCAACAGTTAGGGGAATAGAGCATCAATATTCATTCCTAACCCGTGCATTAGGGGTGGAGTTTAGAGCATCAGTCCAACTTATTTTTCATTTCAACCATGTCCTCACCTCTAAACCTTAGTCTGGGTGGATGTATCCATTAGGGGAATAGTGAATCACTCATCATCCCTAACCCATGTATTAGGGATGGATTTTAGAGAATTAGTCCAACTCGACCCATGGGCATAAGACCTCAGTCAATACCCCACACTACCAATCCATGTTCACATGCTTCTTTATCAAGTCACCACAACCATTCCATAACACAACCAAGCATATTCAATTAATTGGATATCACAATACATAACACAACATAACATAACCAATGCCATTGGTAATCAACATTCACAATGCATAACAAGATACATGGGAATTAATAATATGCCATAACTCATTAATACATTATCCAATTATAATTCATATCCATTCAACCAAAATTCCATTCTCGTTCCTTAACCCATTAGCTGTATTCAACAATCCCTATGCCTTACCCAAATTCATCATTAACCATTCATTAACCCATTTAGACCATTTATCATTTCCCAAGAATTTACCCACTTATGTGTTTCATGTACAATTCTATATCACATGACACAAACCCTTTATTAAATTCAACCATTTAGGTGTACCACCTAATTCTCATGTATTTACCCATTTCACAAATTATTCCATTCTCTTATTACATCCCTTTATCACATTTTCCACCCTTCACATAATTTATCCATTTAGCCCCATTCCCTCTTATTATGCTTATCTCACTAAGAATTAATTCATTGTGCCTATCTCACTTGGCTATGTTCATCATGCCTACCTCAATAGGCATTATTAATAGTATCATAATCCGTTCCATTATGGACTTTAGTCATTTCCACATATTGACCCACTTTCATGTCAAGACAACAACTCCTTATGCCTTTATCACCATAGGCATATTTATCATCATTCCATTTACAACTTGATCAACCATTAAATTTGTTCTACAAGGGATTCACACTTTACTCAGAAATCCTTCACTTTACCCAACCATTATCTAGGTTCGGGATTTCCAGTGCACCCCTTGGGTGACCCTAAAATAGTCATGTCATACTCAATGAATCCCATGGAGATCATGAGGGTTTCCAGGAAACCGTTTAGACACCCAAATCTCCCAATCACACTCAAGGCAGTCAATACACAACCAAAGATAGGAAAACCCCAATATATATGCACAAATCTATAACAAAACTATGGGATAAAACTTTTAGACCACCAACCTCAAATCTGGTGATGAACGTACCCTAATAATTGACTTAGATCCAGATTCAAACATCACTTGAAGCCCCAAACTAGGTACCATTGGAAAAAAAAGGTTTTAGAGCATCAGAAGAAGATGGGATAGACCACAATCCCTAATCAGAGTAAAGGACGAGAAGAGAAAATTAGAGTCACTCAGAGCTTATATTCGCAACTAATGACATCCAACACGGACAAGAATCGATGTAGAAACACATCTTGGAAGCTTGGGTTAGAATGGTTGGTCAGTAGGGTTGTAGGGGATGAGATGGAGGAAAATCCCAAGTTGGGGTTTTAAATCCTGGGATGATAATTTGGTAAATTTTCTAACATTTTCGAGCCACGCGATTTTCGAAACTGTGCGCAAAACGTGTGGGGATATTGTCCGAAAAAACTTATTTTCACAAGGTTTCATGGGATCCCGCATGTTTTTCCCTAATCGTGATCAGACCGTGCGAAGGATACTATTTGAGGATGGTTGGTCCACACGGTCTACCTGTCACGACCCATCCTCGGGGCCCGTGTCGTGACTACCCCAAGCCCGCCTTCCATAGGCCAGGGGCTAGCGACTTGCACCAAGGCATAAATCCCGGTAAAAATGGAGGGCATTTCCTTTGTAAAGTAAACAAGCACCATAGAGTAAGAAAGCGGAAAAGTAAACACTAAGTAAAGGCTGGTACAACAGTAAGTGCGGAAGAGTAAAGGGGGCCATCAATACAAGCCCAACTGTAAAGTACAACTGAAAGGTAAAGCCACAGCGTCGAGCCATCCACTGGGAGTCCCTCCTAAAGGGTGAGTACAGAAAGCCTCCACTGCTCCTCGGGTCCAGCCTACCGCTACGAGTACACCTCGCCCAGTGGTCCACCTCCAGGTACCGTCCTGCTCCGCAAACCTCCAACACGATCAGCGCTGTCCGTCGTCTGCAACCAACACAACGTAGTGCGGGCATAGCCCATGCAGGGGTGAGTATAAGCTACTCAGTAGGGACCCAGAGACCCCCAAAGGTCTCCGAAAATCCACAAAGGATAAACCACAAAGGAAAGATACAATCACGAAGTACCATCCGACACTGCTTAGGTATATTCCCATACATATACCTAAGTCATCAATTCTCGCTCGGCTCCAACATCTGAGCTCAAGTACAACCCATTCCACATAGGAAAGCAAAACGTGAAATCCACACAGGATAGCTCAACACAATCCACAAAAGAAAGTAAAACGTAAATCCACACAGGATAGCACAACACAATCCACAAAGGAAAGTAAAACAGAGTTTCAGCTCACACAGGTATACTTGTTCGAATGACGATAGAGATGATCTCTGATCCATCTAAGCCATCAGACCCACAAAGGATCGATAGGTACTAACCCCCGCAATGACCCACAAAGGATCTGACCCACAAAGGATCGATAGGTAACTAACCCCCGCAAAGACCCACACAGGATCAGGCCCACACAGGACCTGTAGGCGCTGGCTCACACAGAACCGCTGAGTGATAACCCATACAGGATCGGACCCACACAGGATCGGGCCCACACAGGATCGGTAGCACTGACCCACAAAGGATCGCTGAGTGATGTAGTCATCATCGTCGAATCCACTGAGGATCTCTGCACAGTCGTCGTCGCAGTAGCAGTCGCAGCCAGCTCTAGGGTTCCCGCACACAGCAAGCTCGTTCGGGAGGGTCCGCTCCACGAGCCGAGAGGCTGATATATCAACTGACACATAGTCCATAGTTGATGTATCCAAAAGTTCCGTATCGTCAACATGAACTCAACGTCGCAGACGGCGCGTCAATCGGACGCCCGGTCTGAGAGATATTGGCTTTTTCGTCCCAGGGGCCCGGTTGGTTTTTAAGGTAAAACCAACCCGACCGTACTCCACCTACGTCAAAACCTCGGGCGGAGTATGCCAAAAGATCCGTCTCATTTAGAGGAAAACAACAAAGTCGATGACACGTCAATCGGACGTCCGAAGCTCAAGATATGAGCGTTTCCGCTCCGAGGGCCCGGTTAGTTTCGTGTACGAACCAACCCGGCCGAACCAAAAGTATTCCGAAACCTTGAGTGCGATATACCAAAACGACCGTCTCGATCCAAGGATTGCATCGCCGCTGATGGCGCATCGTTTGGAGGCCCGTAGCTCAAGTTACAGGCAAAAGACCGAAAACGGTCCGAAGACGGGGGGTCTGGGCCCGGACCGACCCGGCCCAACCCCCCCTGGGTCGGCCCGAACCGGGTCGACCCGACTCGGGTCCGGGTCAGACCCAGTTTGGTGCGGCCCGGTCCGGCCAGGGCGCGACCCGGCCGGTCGGGCCTGCCCGGCTCGACTCGGCCGAGCGGCCGAGCGTGGCAGCCATGGGGCGCTGCCCCCGCGGGATGGAAGTGTTGCGGCCCTCGAGGGGCCATGCTGGAATTCAGCAGACGCGGATTTTGCCGTGTCCCGTGCGTGTGAGCCGGACCCGTGCGGCCACGGGTCCGCTGGCCGCCGCCGCGGCTTTAGCCGCGGCGGCCCTGTCCGGCAGCGCGCCGGCAACCCGCGTCGTCGCCCGCCAATCCGCGCATCAACGAAGAACTGCGGAGGGTTGTCGGGCCGTGTTTGTTTGGCCCGCACCCTCCGCGTTAAATGATAACAGTCGGGAGAAAAAATCAACACAAAAAAACATAACAAGAAAACAATTTTAATAAATTAAAATTGTTCTTATGAAACCGGGTTCTTTGTTTTAAAAGAAACAATCATGGTAGAATAAAGATTGTTCTCAAATAAAAACCCCTAGCTCGTCAAGTCGTCGCACGCGCGTTCTTCGCGGAATTGATCGTCGCGGAAGGAGGGGATCATCGCGTCGTCGCGGTATCCGGCATTGCGTCGATGAACTCTGAGGACCAAGAAACAACAGATTTAATTAATAATAATTAAATCCATATTGTTGTTTTAATCCAGAAAGTAAATTTAAAAAAATGAGCGCAACCCCCTACCTTGTCGCTGCCGATCGAAGGTTGTCGCAGGGTTGGATTTTCGTGGAAGAACTTCGCGGAAGAAGAATCGCCGGCGTCGCAGAACTTGGCGTCGCATCGTCAATTTCCGAGGGCTCGGCGTTCTTCGCGTTCTTCGCGTTCTTCGCGATCTTCGCGAAGGAGGATGAAGAACTCTTTGTTTCTGTCAAATCCTCTCAACGAACATTTTTTCCAGAAGTAGTGTGTTGGTCTTATTTTATTATTACGCCAACCGATTTCAAACAGGTTAAGAAAAGACTAAAATTAATTCATAGAATTAATTCAATGAAGAAAACCGCCCAATTAATTGGTGCGTTAAGAAATTAAGAAAACGCGTCAGTTGACTTTCATAATGACGGGTTTTCGCAGGTGCGTTACTTAGCGGAAAAGAAACGGTGGGGATCGTGTGGGCCCCACCTCACAAATATCCTACCAAGAGGGTAGGATATTTTTGGATAGCACCCTATCCACATCAACTCATCTTAAGCATCTTTATGTGGCTTCAAGTGGATTCTAAGTGGCTTAAGTGAAATAAAATAAAGTTTGTCGTATAATTTATTTTATTTCATAACTTTAAGTCCAAAAATTAAAAACCACACCTGAGCAAACGCAACTCTGGAAGTGGTGTTTCTAAGAAATTACCGGCACTACGATTCCATCGGTGCCCTCAGAATTCAATTCCGTGCACTGGTTCAAAAGGTAGAAAAAACCTGCTCGTCCGTTCACTGAAAGTACCCGAGCCTAACTTCGGAAAATGATTCCGGGCACACCAGGCCTCGGAATCTGGTGCTGTCAGAAACTGCGTTCTTGTAAAAATCCAAAGAAAATTAAGAAAATAATTTCCTTGAATTTTTCGGGTCTTTACATCACTCCCACCTCAGGGCTTTACGTCCCCGTAAAGATACATCATAAACTAGGGAAACAAATGTGGGTACTGAGCACGCATCTGAGCCTCCCGCTCCCAAGTGCTTTCCTGGAGGTTCTCGTGCTGCCATCTGATGCGCACAAGAGGAATCGATTGTCCACGTAGGACCCGCTCCGGTAGATCCTCGATCTCCACCGAGACCTTTGCAAAAGTCACCTCATCATCCACGTCTAGCTCCCCATGGTCAATGATGTTCATCGGGTCATGCACGTATCTCCTCAGCTGAGATACGTGGAAGACGTCGTGCACCCGGTGCAACTGAGGTGGTAGAGCCAGGCGATAAGCCACCTCGCCAATCCTGCTGATGACCTGGAATGGTCCGATGAAGCGTGGAGACAACTTTCCGCCTCAGCCAAATCTCCGTAATCCACGTCGAGGTGAGACACGTAAGAAGACATGGTCACCATCCTAGAACTCTAGTGGCCTCCGCCTCCTGTCAGCATAAGAATTCGGCCAGCTCTGAGCTGTCCTCATCTGCTCCTGGATGACCTGGAACTTCTCTGTCGTGGCCCGGACTATCTCTGGTCCCACAAGTGCTGACTCCCTAGGGTCTCTCCAGCACAAATGAGATCTGCAAGGTCTGTCGTACAACGCCTCATATGGTTCCATCCCGGTGGTGGAGTGGTAGCTGTTGTTGTAAACGAAATCCACCAAAGGTAGGTGGTCCTCCCAGCTATGACCAAAGTCGAGGACACATGCGCGGAGCATGTCCTTGAGAGTCTGACTGGTCCTCTCCGTCTGACCATCCGTATGAGGCTGAAAGGCGGTGCTCAGACGTAGCCGCTCCCGAATGCCTCCTGCAACCCCTTCCAAAGCCGGGAAGTAAAGAGAGCATCTCAATCGGAGACGATAGATGATGGCACACCATGAAGCCGTACAATCTCCTGAACGTAGAGACGCCCCAAGCTCTCCACTGAGCCCTGCTCTCTGATGGGTAAGAAGTGAGCCGACATGGTGAGTCGGTCGACAATCACCCAGATGTAATCGTGACCTCTGGAAGGGCGTGGAAGTCCAGTCACGAAGTCCATAGATATGTCGTCCCACTTCCACTCTGGGACCTCCAAGGTCTGTACCAAGCCTGCTGGTACCTGATGCTCTGCCTTCACCTGTTGGCAGGTGAGGCATCGAGAAATGAACTCTGCCACAGCCTTCTTCATGTCTGGCCACCAGTGCTGTCGTCTGAGGTCCTGGTACATCTTCGCCACTCCAGGATGTACCGCCAAAGGAGAAGTGTGAAACTCTCTCAGCACTTCCTCTCGTAAAGTTACTGGTACCAGGGTACGTCCTCTGAAAAGGTTGTCGTGCTCTGCTCCAAAGGAGAAGCCATCAGGTGCCTATCCTGAGGATATCTGTGCACGCCGCGTCTCACAGTCAGCGTCCCCACGTTGTGCCTCTCTGAACCACTGTAGTAGTGGAGGAGTGACTGTGAGAGACTGAAGGAAGGCTGCTCCATCTCTATCCACGAAGGATATCTGCAAAGCGGCTAGCTGCTCTATCGCCTCCTCAAGTAGCTGAATGCCTGTCCTCCTGCTGAGGGCATCAGCTACCACGTTCCCCTTCCCAGGAGTATAGACTATCTCAAAGTCATAGTCCTAGAGGAACTCGAGCCATCGCCGCTGTCTCAGGTTCAGGTCCTTTTGAGAGAAGATGTACCTGAGACTCTGATGGTCAGAAAAGACTGTAAAGCGCTCACCCATCAGGTAGTGTTGCCATGTCTTCAGAGCAAAGACCACTGCTGCTAACTCTAGGTCATGGGTAGCGTAGTTCTGCTCATGCGGCCTCAACTGACATGATCCATAGGTGATCACTTCTCGCTCCTGCATCAGGACACATCCGAGTCCGGTCCATGATGTATCGCAGTAGACTACGTACCCTACTCCCTCCTCAGGCAACCTCAAGATAGGTGCGCTGGTCAATCTATGGCTCAGCTCCTGGAAGCTATGATGACATCTGTCTGACCACACAAAGGGTTTCCCCTTCTTCTTCAAAGCTGAGAGTGGTGCCGCAACTCTGGAGAAGTCTGGCACAAATCTCCGGTAGTATCAAGCTAGTCCCAAGAAACTACGCACCTCCGTCACGCTCCTGGGTGGCTCCCAAGCTAGCACTGCCTCGATCTTCGCAGGATCCAGTGCAACTCCCACCTCAGAGATGATGTGTCCCAAGAAGTGGACCTCACGTATCCAGAACTGACACTTTGAGAGATTTCCATAAAGATGGTGCTCTCAGAGTGTGTCTAGTACAACCCGCAAGTGGTAGGCGTGCTCCTCCTCAGTCGTTGAGTATATCAAAATGTCGTCGATGAAGACCACGGAAAATCGATCGAGGGATGGCTGAAAGATCCTGTTCATGAGGCCCATGAACACTGCTGGAACATTGGTTACACCGAATGGCATAAGAAAGAACTCATAGTGGCCATACCGACATCTGAAGGTCGTCTTCTGCACGTCCTCATCTCAAACTCTGAGCTGATGATAGCCTGACCTGAGGTCTATCTTCGAGAACCAACATGCTCCCTTGAGCTGATTGAAGAGGTCATCAATCCTCGGTAGCGGATACTTGTTCCTCACTGTCACTTGGTTCAGGTGATGATAATCGACACAATGTCGCAAGCTCCCGTCCGCCTTCTTGGCGAACAAAATCGGTGAAGCCCAGGGTGAAACACTGGGTCGGATGAAACCCTTTCCCTGCAAGTCCTCCAACTGTACCCGTAGATCTCGAAGCTCGGAGGGGGCCATCCGATATGCTGGAGTGGATATCGGGGCTATCCCGGGGTATAGATCAATAAGAAAGTCTTCCTCTCTGCGAGAAGGTAGCCCTGGAACGTTGTCGGGAAAGACGTCCGCATACTGATCCACCATTATAGGAAAACTAGGACTCTGCACATCAACAGCTCCTAGGATGAGGCTAGACAACTGATGAGTGATGGGCTGCCCTCTCCTCTACGGAAGTCCATCCTGTGTTGCAAAGGCTCCCTTCTCGCCGGTGAAGGTGAACCTGCTCCCGTCGGTGCGTACACATCGCACCTTGCACCTAATGCAATCAATCTGTGCATGGACTGTAGATAACCAATCCATGCCAAAGATGACGTCGTAAGGCCTCGACGCTGCTACAAGAAGATCCCAGCCGAAGCTCTCACCTCCTAGAGTAAGCTCACACTGCCAGCACCAGTGTGTAATCATCGAGTCAGCTCCCGTAGGAGTCTCTAGCCGTATCGATCGAGCCAACGGCTCTGTCGGAATCTCTGAGCTCCGAACAAGGGCAGCGGTTATGAAAGAGTGACTCGCTCCTATGTCTATAAGAACTGAAGCAAGGGTGGAATAGACACAGATCGTACCTCAAATCATCTCAGGTGCGCCGTGGTCGTAGGCCTCCGCTACCTGGAGTTGTGCTTGTCTCTGCCCGCCAGCTCCCTATGGTCGGGGCGAGCCTCCTGGTGGTGGTGGTGGTAGAGCCTCAAAGCGTCGCCCACCACCTACTACTCGGACAGCTCCTCTGCCTCGTCCGCATCCTCCCTACAGACCGCCAGGGTCGACCCTCTGCCTCTGCCTCGGTGGCCCCTCAACTGTCTGCTACTCCTCGGCACAGTGGGTCGGGCAGTCACGAGCCATGTGACCCTACCCGCCGCATGTGTAGCACTGTCTGCCTCTCGAAAGACGGGCTCCACGTTGTGTGCCCCGCACTACTGAGCCAGTGTCCTGAGGCCGTCTGCGTGAGGGTCTGGTCTTCCTGGACCCCTGAGTCATCTATCGGCTGCCTTCTATGGAAGACTCTGCTACCTTCTGCCCTGTAGTAGGTCTCGCTGATGAAGAAGTCTCAGCAAGAAAGCTCTCGATCAAAAGGGCTCGCTCCAGTACTCCTGCCTGGGTCGGGATGCTGAGGGAGATCAGCGATGCCCTGATCTCGTGTCTCAATCCCTGCTCAAAGGTACGGGCCCGGAAGAACGGGTCTCGTACCATGTCGATCGAGTAGCGCAAGAGATCGGTGAATCTCGCCGAGTACTGGGCGACCGTCAAGCTGCCCTGCCGCAGCTGAAGAAGCTCCTGGATGCGCACCGCACAGAGGGTGGCCAAGATGAACTCTGAGCGGAAGAGGCCCTCAAAGTCTATCTAGATGAGAGAGGCCTCATCGTGCACCTGGAGCATCAAGCTCTACCATCGTCCTGCTGCTGCGTGCAGTAGGCTCGCTGCGAGGATCACCATGAGGTCTGCTGGTGTCCTCACTAGTCGGAAAACTCGCACCACTGCCTCCAGCCAGTCCTCGGCATCCTAGGGGTCCGTCTCCCCGCGGAACTTGGGAGGTCGCTAGCGCCGGAACTCATGCAGTGCACTGAGGCGACGTTCATCGTCAGTGGGTAGTGCTGGAAGCATCGGTGGCTCGGCGGGTAGAGGTATCGTCGGTGCCTCCGCCATCATAGGTCCCTTTACCGAGGCCTCGTCGCTCGGCGGGCTGTCGTCACGTACCACTCTCAGAACCCTAGATGGCTGCCATCGTGGGGCCATCCTGAAAAGGAAACAGGTGCGCCACGGTCAGAACAGTATACCTGGTGAGCTGATATGAAGTAATCACAAAGAAAACTTGAAACACACATGCAATCAATGTTTTCATGCAGTAAGTCAGAAATCAGAAGTCAGGATCCTGGTGTACGGATACGTCGGCCGCCACACCAACACTGGACTCCCTAGACTGATAACCACACCCAATACGCTAAACACTATTGCTTTATATAGAAAAGATCAGAGTCCATGGTAGAACCGAACTCCTCTGATACCAATTTGTCACGACCCGTCCTCGGGGCCCGTGTCGTGACTACCCCAAGCCCGCCTTCCATAGGCCAGGGGTTGGCGACTAGCACGAAGGCGTAAATCCCGGTAAAAAGGGAAGGCATTGCCTTTGTAAATTAAACAAGCACCATAGAGTAAGCAAGCGGAAAAGTAAACACTAAGTAAAAGCTGGTACAACAGTAAGTGCGGAAAAGTAAAGGGGGCCAAAAATACAAGCCCAACTGTAAAGTACAACTGAAAGGTAAAGCCGCAGCGTCGAGCCATCCACTGGGAGTCCCACCTGAAGGGTGAGTACAGAAAGCCTCCACTACTCCTCGGGTCCAGCCTACCACTCCGAGTACACCTTGCCCAGTGGTCCACCTCCAGGTACCGTCCTGCTCCGCAAACCTCCACCACGATCAGCGCTGTCCGTCGTCTGCAACCAACACAACGTAGTGCGGGCATAGCCCGTGCAGGGGTGAGTATAAGCTACTCAGTAGGGACCCCGAGACCCCCAATGGTCTCCGAAAATCCACAAAGGATAAACCACAAAGGAAATATACAATCACGAAGTAACATCCGACACTGCTTAGGTATATGCCCATACATATACCTAAGTCATCAATTCTCGCTCGGCTCCAACACCCGAGCTCAAGTACAACCTAGTCCACACAGGAAAGAAAAATGTGAAATCCACACAGGATAGCTCAACACAATCCACAAAGTAAATTAAGACGGAAATCCACACAGGATAGCACAACACAATCCCCAAAGGAAAGTAAAACAGAGTTTTATCTCACACAGGTATACTTCTTCGAATGAAAATAGAGATGATCACTGATCCATCTAAGCCGTCAGACCCATAAAGGATCGATAGGTACTAACCCCCACAATGACCCACAAAGGATCTAACCCACAAAGGATTGATAGGTAACTAACCCCCGCAAAGACCCACACAAGATCGGGCCCACACAGGACCTGTAGGCGCTGGCTCACAAAGAACCGCTGAGCGCTGACCCACACAGGATCGGACCCACACAGGATCGGGCCCACACAGGACCTGTAGCACTGACCCACAAAAGATCGCTGAGTGTTGTAGTCTTCGTCGTCGAATCCACTAAGGATCTCTGCACAGTCGTCGTCGCAGTAGGAGTCGCAGCCAGCTCTAGGGTTCCCGCACACAGCAAGCTCGTTCGGGAGGGTCCGCTCCACGAGACGAGAGGCTGATACGTCAACTGACACATATTCCATAGTTGATGTATCGAAAAGTTCTGTATCGTCAACAGGAGCTCAACGTCGCAGACGGCGCGTCAATCGGACGCCCGGTCTGAGAGATATTGGCTTTTTCGTCCCAGGGGCCCGGTTGGTTTTTAAGTCCAAACCAACCCGACCGTACTTCACCTGTGTCCAAACCTTGGGAGAAGTATTCCAAAAGATCCGTCTCATTTAGAGGAAAACAACAAAGTCGACGGCACATCAATCGGACGTCCGAAGCTCAAGATATGACTGTTTCCGCTCCGAGGGCCCGGTTGGTTTCGTGTACGAACCAACCCGGCCGAACCCAACGTATTCCGAAACCTTGAGTGCGATATACCGAAACGACTGTATCGATCCATGGATCGCATCGCCGCTGACGGCGCGTCATTCAGAGGCCTGTAGCTCAAGTTACGGTCAAAAGACTGAAAACAGTCCGAAGACGGGGGGTCTGGGCCCGGACTGACCCCCCCTAGGTCGGCACGAACCGGGTCGACCCGACCCGGGTCCGGGTCGGACCCGGTTCGGCGCGGCCCGGTCGGGCCGGCCCAGCTCGGCTCGGCCGAGCGGCCGAGCGTGGCAGCCGCGGGGCGCTGCCCCCGCGGGATGGAAGTGTCGCGACACTCGAGGGGCCGCGCTGGAATTCAGCGGACGCAGCTTTTTCCGCGTCCCGTACGTGTGAGCCGGACCCGCGTGGCCGCGGATCCGCTGGCCACCGCCGCCGGAGGATTCCACGGGCCACCAGAGTTACTCTGGTGGTCCGTTTTCCTTCCCGTCTGCGCCAAAGCTCCTCCTGGGTCCCGTTCTTTACTTCGGAAACAACGGATCATCCCTGCGGCATGTTTCGTCGTCTCCCTCCAATCCGCGAATCAAAAAAGAACTACAGAGGGTTTTCGGGCCGTGTTTGTTTGGCCCGCACCCTCCACGTTAGATGATAACAGTCGGGAGAAAAAATCAACACAGAAAACAAAACAAGAAAACAATTTTAAAAAATTAAAATTGTTCTTATGAAACCGGGTTCTTTGTTTTAAAAGAAAAAATCACGGGAAAATAAAGATTGTTCTCAAATAAAAACCCCTACCTCGTCAAGTCGTCGCACGCGAGTTCTTTGCGGAATTGATCGTCGGGGAAGGAGGGGATCGTCGCGTCGTCGCGGTATCCAGAGTTGCGTCGACGAACTCTGAGGACCAAGAAACAACAGATTTAATTAATAATAATTAAATCCATATTGTTGTTTTAATTCACAAAGTAAATTTTAAAAAAAAGAGTGCAACCCCCTACCTTGTCGCTGCCGATCGAAGGTTGTTGCGGGGTTGGATTGTCGCAGAAGAACGTCGCGGAAGAAGAATCGCCGGCGTCACGGAACTTGGCGTCACATCGTCAATTTCCGAGGGCTCGACGTTCTTCGCGTTATTCGCATTCTTCGCGTTCTTCGCGTTCTTCGCGAAAGAGGATGAAGAACTCTTGGTTTCTGTCAAATCCTCTCAATGAACATTTTTTCCAAAAGTCGTGCGTTGGTCTTATTTTATTATTACGCCAACGGATTTCA
Organism: Viscum album; assembly: GCA_963277665.1. Taxonomy (NCBI): domain Eukaryota; kingdom Viridiplantae; phylum Streptophyta; class Magnoliopsida; order Santalales; family Viscaceae; genus Viscum; species Viscum album. Next base: position 714,343,426 of record OY728131.1, on the reverse strand, counting down.
AACAGGTTAAGAAACGACTAAAATTAATTCATAGAATTAATTCAATGAAGAAAACCGCCCAATTAATTGGTGTGTTAAGAAATTAAGATAATGCGTCAGTTGACTTTCATAATGACGGGTTTTCGCGGGTGCGTTACTTAGCGGAAAATAAACGGTGGGGCTCGTGCGGGCCCCACCTCACAAATATCCTACCAAGAGGGTAGGATATTTTTGGATAGCACCCTATCCGCATCAACTCAGCTTAAGCAGCTTTACGTGGCTTCAAGTGGCTTCCAAGTGGCTTAAGTGAAATAAAATAAAGTTTGTCATACAATTTATTTTATTTCTTAACTTTATGCCCAAAAATTAAAAACCACACCCGAGCAAACACAACTCTGTAAGAGGCATTTCTAAGTAATTACAGGCGCTTTGATTCCATTGGTGCCCTTAGAATTCGATTCTGAGCACCAGTTAAAAAGTTAGAAAAAACCCGATCGTCCGTTCACTGAACGTACCCGAGCCTAACTTCGGAAAATGAGTCCGGGAACACCGGGCCTCGGAATCAGGTGCCATCAGAAACTTCGTTCTTTTAAAAATAAAAAGAAAATTAAGAAAAAAAATTCCTTGAATTTTTCGGGTCTTTACACTACCCTCACAGTTTCCCTTAACCGTACACAGACCGTGCGCCATGCACCGCTTGGCCTAATTTCTCTTCTCTTCACGCCCCGAGCCCCCAGGGCACCCCCAATCCCCCGCCTGAACTAGAGAAACACCTATCTTGCCGATAAAAGATTCCAAAACAAAACTTAAACAAAAACATACCTTAAAATATCCTGGATTATACACCATCAACACCACTACGATGGGAATCACTTTCTATCAGCATCACCATTCCCATTAGCATCACCCTTTTCATCAGCACCTACCTTTTCATCGGCACACCCATTTCCATCGGCACCACCATCATCGAAACCAACTTTCCATCAGTACCACTTTCATCAAAACCACATTTCCCTTAGTACCACTTCAATTATTTTGAAATACAATTATCACCACCTCTTCAATATGGATACAATTCTTTTCTGATTATTTTGAAAAACAATCAATACCACTTATTTATCTCTACCATCCAGATATTACAAATCTGAATACATTTCTTTTCTTATTGTTTTGAAAAAAAATCTAAATCCATTTCATTTTTGATTGTTTTGAAAAAAAATATGAATATGATTCTTTTCAAAACAAACCCAAATTTTTTTTTGACAAGACATAGTGAAGGGATTTCTTTTCATTGAAACCATCCTTGACAACAAAATACAACTCTTGAAACCTTCATCATATTTATCATTTTATTGGTCCCAAAAATCTCTTCCTTTGGATTTTGTTGTCAACCAAGTTTCATAAATCACTGAACTTTGTATCATCAAGAAATAGATTACATATCAAAAATTCTAAGCCTACACGAGCTAACTCATTATTGGAAACAATAATCATTAATAGAAAAACCATGCTATCAAAAAATAATTATCATGACAACCACTTTCTTTTCTCTTTATTTTCTTCATTCTACCTAGAAAAATATTCAATTTCTTTTCCTACAACAACTCCAAAAAATAGTTAGAATTGGTCACACACTAATTAATGTTGAATTCACAACATACCAACAACTCCCTCTTTTTTGAAATAGATTTAGGAAACAAAACAATTTTCCCCATGAAAAAAAATCCATAAGTAAGATGAGGGAGGGAACAGATACACATACGTCAACCTTGAAGAGAAAGAGGTTGATCACCCATGTTAAACCAAATTTTTTAGAATGATTCCTTCAATAAAGATTTTATAAAAATATCAGTAACTTGTTCTGATGTTGGAACATAATCGATCTTTAATTCATTCTTCTCCACATGATCTTTCATGAAATGATAGTTTATTTCAATATGTTTTGAATGAGTATGTTGCACTGGATTTTTAGTGAGATTTATTGTACTTTGATTGTCATAACCCAAGAGTAAGGGTAACTGTACTTCAACAAGTAAATATTCCACTTGTGTTTTCATCCACATCAATTTAGTAGTGGATTGAGTAGCAGAAAAATAATCAGCTTCAGTCATACTTAGAGTTACTGAGTTTTGTTTCCTCAAATGAAAACTAACATAATTATTTCCCAAAAATAATACACCACCAGATGAAGATCTTTTATCATCAACATTTCATGCCCAATATACATTAGAATAACCAAATAAATCATTAATATCTGAGCTTCAATACTTAACTCTGAATTCTTTTATGCCTCTAATGTATCTGAGAATTGTTTTTCCTGCAATAAGATGTGATTCTCTTGGAGTACTTTGAAATCTTTCACATAAGGTATAAGCATAAACAATGTTGGGTCTTGAGGTATCCAAATACAATAAACTACCATTCATGTTTCAATAATCTTTATGATCCAATTCTTTTATATCTCCATCTTTACTCATCATTGTTCCCAATGAAATGGGTGTGGAAATATGTTTTGAATTTTCCATGCCAAACCTCTTGAGAAGTTCTTTTGCATACTTTTTTGGAAGAGGAAAATGAATTATTTCATTTTTTTTTTGTATTTGTAAACCAAGAAAGTATTTCATTTCTTCTAACATGGACATTTCAAATAGATTCTTCATTTTTTTAGAAAATCATTCATATCTTCCATCACCATTCCATGAAAAGAGAATATCATCAACAAAAACAATTATGATGAGGGATTACTCTTGACTTTCTCTGATGTAAATATTTTTATCCATTCTTCCATTAGTAAAATTCATATTTCTTAAGAATGTATCTAATTTGGAATACCATTCCCTCAAAACTTATTTTAGTCCATACAATGCCTTTTTCAATCTGTTCACATAACCTTAACCTTCTCCAATAACAAATCCACACGGTTGTTCAATATAAACCTCTTCTTAAAGATCACCATTTAGGAATGCAGATTTAACATCCATTTGAAAGATCATGTATCGTCATTGTGTGGAAATAGTAAGAAAGAATCTGATTGTTTCAAGTCTTTCCACTGGAGCAAAGGTTTCATCAAAATCTATACGCTCAATATATTAATACCCTTTGCAAACAAATATTTTTTTGATTCTTATAACTTCAACTTTTTCATTCAATTTGTTCCGGAAACCCCATTTTGTGCCAATGATATTTTTTTCATTATTGGGTATGATTTCCCATGTATTATTCTTATCAATTTGATCCAATTATTCATTCATGGATTGAACCTATTCTGGATTCTCAAAAGCATCTTTCACATCATTTGGTTCAAATTTTGAATTAAAAAAGTATGTGTAATGGAATTGGTTATTCTTCTTGTTTGAAACTTATGATGTTGATCACCAATTATATTTTGTGCTTCCACATCTTTCCTTGTACTTGGATAAGATTTTTTTTATTTTATTACTCATCACTATAAATATCTATGTCTGATTCGTCACCTTTATTAGGATTAGAATTGTTTGTATTCAAATCAGAATTATCTTCTTCGACTTCCTTAACTTCATTGTCTACCTAAACATGTTTCTCTTTCTCAGATACTTCAATCACTTTTACATCAACTAAATCAAAATTATTATTCTTTATTTGTTGAAGCATCAGTACCCTCTTCCTTCTAGAGAATAGCCAAGAAATATTCCATCCTCACCCATCTTCTCAAAGTTACCATAGTTTCCACCTTTGTTCCTTATAATAAAATGACTCCCTAAAACTCTAAAGTGATTCAAACTTAGAGTTTTTACATAAACCATTTCATAGGGATTCATACCTAATTGATTCCAATATAAAAAATGATGCTGAAAAAAGCAGTAGTACTCCTGGATTGCCTCAAAAAGTAATGGGAAAGGTTATGCTCAAGTAACATGGTTCTTCCAATTTCCACCAAGCTTCTATTCTTTTTTTTAGCACCCCGATTTTTTTGGGAGTGTATGAAGAGCTATACTCATGCTGAATTCCATGATTCTCAAGATAGTCTTAAAACTCTTCACTTCTGTATTCACCACCATTATTAGTTATCAACTTCTTCACAAAATACTCACATTATTTATCAGATTTTCTTATGAAACTTTTAAACAATTTCAAAGTGTCTAATTTGTGTTTCATATACATATCAAAAGTAATGAGAGTAAAATCATCAATGAAAGTAATGAAGTAATTATATCCATGTGTTTATAGTTTTCTCATTGTCCTACATATATCAAAATTGATCATCTCCAGGGGTTGTTTTGAAAAAATATCATCTTTCTTATGCACTGCATTTGTAATTTTTTATTTCTGTCAGATAGTGCAGCACCAGTCTCTTCTTCTTGGAAAATAAAGTATGTTTTGAACACTTTCTCTTTTAGATAATTTTATCATGTTCTTATGACACATATGTCTAAGATTTTTATTCTATAATTGATTCGCTTACAACATACTCATGTAACAATAGTTTTGTGAATCTCCAACCTGAAAAAAATTCATTTCATATGTTGGCCTCTTGTAATAATATTTCCATCTTCTTAAATATTTACAAAAAATCCATCTTTCTTGAAGATAACCGCATTACCCTCATCACAAAATTGTGTGATACTTAGTAGGTTTTGTTTCATCCCATCAATATACAATGTTTTCTTATATTTCATCTTTTCTTTTCCAATAATTGTTTACCCAAAACCTTTCATTTTCAACGATTCATCATTGCCAAATTTCATTGTGCCTTCTTTATAATCTTTTACATCCTTCAAAAATCTCATGTGTCCTATCATGTGAGAATAAAACCCACTATCAAGTATCTAGGTTCGTTCTCCTTTCCTGTATTTTTAAAGAAGTTTCAACGACAAGAGACTTTTCTACATTCTTTTCATTCTTCACATTCAACTTTTTAGAATTGAGAATCTTTTGTTGAGCCGGTAATAAAACAAGGAATCCTAGTGCGAGGTGTCCAGATTTTTCACATCTTTCACAAATAGTTTCCAAGGGTTATAACCTATTTTAAATCTTCACTTCATTTTTTCCAAATTTCTTCAAAACAACATTCTCATTTTTCAATATTTGAGTCGGTTGACTCCCCCTCAATCTCTTCCTTTCATAACCTATGGTATAATAGTAATGTTGTTGATTGAACCAACAAGTACGTTTTTTGTGCATGAATCTCCCCCAATACCAGCAATACCCATAGAAAGAGTATTTTCTTTTGAATCCTCCATACTGATTAGAATTATGAAAACATTTCTCAACCATTTTCTTTTCATTTTCTTGTATTATTATTATTCTTTATAGGATTGATAGGATCAGAAGTATTTGAATCTTTTCTGGATCCATATAAAAACTTTTTGGACATAGGATGGTTTGTATCTTCTAAATTCTTCATTTTGACCACATATATAACCTTCCCAGCATTCTTCTTTTCAGACACAATTAGATTCTTCTTATAAGCCTTTGAAGGTATATTCTGTCGAACCTTTTCAAGTTTCTCATTACCAGAACATTCATCAACTTCAATGAAAGTGTTTTGGAAACCTAGACTTTTATTTTCAACTTCAAAGAGGTTTTTTTTGAACAAGTTCCAACTCTTCTTTTTTTTATTTAACTTTACATCCAAATGCCTATTACGATTATTTTTATCTTTAATGGAATTATTTAAATAATCAATCTATTTAACCATATTTTCTTTCTCACTAGAAAAAAATTACTGGTTGCTTGATCATTCATCTTCTAACTTTTTGTTTTGCTTTTCAATCCTTCTGATCTTTCTCAGACATTCTTTCAACTATTTTTTCAAATTCATTTCAAGCTGATTTCCTTCTTCTTTAGAACTACTACTTCAAAATTCTTCATCATTAACTATTTCACTGAAATTATTTTCATTACCATACTCAATGGATATTTTGGATTTAGCATCACTCTCTTCTTCTTCTTTATATTTGGACAAGAAACTTCTTTCTTTTGATTTGAAGAATTTATTTTCTTTTCCTTTTTCTCTCTTTTTCTTTCTTGATCTTCTTGTCTTTATTTCTTCAATATCACTACCCACTTCTTTCTTTCATTGAGGACAATTAGCTTCATATTGACCAACACATCCACATTCATAAAAATTCAAGGGAATCTTCCCATTTTATTTCCATATACCTATTTTCACATTTTTAGAAAACTAGGATAGGATTTTGTTGAGATTTTTACATACCTCATTTTCAAAATTAGAATCACCGGCTTCATATTAATTATCAATCTTCTTTGACCTTTCTTTCATCATAGCGTTGAAATACATTTATTTATCAACCATTGTCTTGTTCTTCATGAAATTCTCTCTTCTCATTTCAAAGGTGATAAAATTTCTATGTAAATCATCAAGAGATAATGTTTCAGGATCTCCTTCTTATAATGAAGAAATGTTTTAATTAAATTTATCAATTAGGATTCTCAAGATCATTTCAACAACTATATAGTTTTTTAGGTTTTAACCAAGACATCTAATAGTACCCACAATGCCATTCACCCTAGTAAATAATTCCCCAACAGATTCATGCTCACCCATATTTAAATCTTCATACTTCAATCTCCATATTTGTAGCTTTTCCTTTTCACTTTTTCATCGCTCTCGTATATGTTTTTCAACTTATCCTATATACTTTAAGCTGTGGAAACTCCTTTTACTCTCAAGAATTCAATTTCAAAAAGTAATGATAATATAACATTCTTGGCCTTCTATCATTCTGAAGAAACTTCTTGTCAATAGGTGTAAGTGGAGGACTATCATCAACGGGAGGAAACCCAACTATTGAAGATTATATAAAATCATAATTGATTGACATAAGATGCAGCAACATTCAATATTTCCAGATATGATAGTTCTTTCAAATAAAGACTAGAATACCTTTATTGTTCTCATAGTTCATGATCTCTATCAGGAAAAATAACAAATGTAACCTGCCTCTGATACCAATTGAAATTCCTCGGTTGGAGTAATTTATGACAGAGATGGGGAGGGGTGAATCAATGATACTCTTTTTCTATTATGTTTCTTTTCAATTTAAACAACCTTCACCTTCTATTAGAGATTTAAATTCCCTTATGAAAACAAAATCAACACACATCCATTGGAACTCAAATACTTACAAGTTTCACTATTCAATAAAAATAGATACATCCTTGGAATGGTTTGGAAATGATCCAATACCATAAAATCTACTAAGAAAACAATCCTTGGATTACAATGAGTAGTATGTACCATTTTACTCGTGTAGCACTATGAAATAATCCCATTAGTATGTGCATACCCTTATAGCACAATAGAGTAATACAATTGTATTTTAATAGATCATGTTACCTACCCTTCTTTTCAATTCAACAAATTTCTTCAAATTGTAATACAATTCATCAATTCCTTACCCATAATAAAGGAAAGAACCACCTGAACTGTTTTATGAAACACTAAGTCCAATATTTTTTAAATATGATTCCTCCCAAGTCCAATTCCTACAAAACAATACTCCCAGTATGATTTTCTAATTTAATATGATTGAGTAGAATCAACACCACTTCAATTCAAGAACACAATTGTCAATCTACATACAATATGAATGAATCGGCACCACCCAATAAATTTATCTGTCCGAACGAAATTGATCTCTTCTTCTCTTTAAAAACCTAGAGCTTCTATCTCTTTTATAGGGAACATTGAAAAAACTCCACCAAGTAAAATGAACTTGTTTACCTTTTATATGTTACCCAAAACAAGTTTAGGAAGTAATCCCAAAATGTTTCCCGCTCACACAAATTCACCCACATTTGAATTTCACCTAAAATCTCGGAGAAATTTTGACTTCATCAACGCTTATCGATTATTTTTGAAACTTATAAAATATTTATCTATTATTTTATATACTTCCATTTCAAATATCAATATGATTACAATTGATGAGAAATACATGGGTCTGATGATCTGAAACTAATTCTTTCATGCTGATTTCTTCAAAACAATTCTTGATACCATACAAATTGAATGTGTTTGAAGAAATGAACATCTCCACTTGAGATAAAATAACTATTTTAAATGAACCCCCCCCCCCTTGAGAATTCATTCATCAATATCCACTTTATATTATTTTCTCTTAACCCACTTGAGAAAACACATCATCAAATTTAAAACCTATGTTTGAATCATGACTTCCTTCATTACTTTGAATGCATTGAGGATCAACTTTATAATCATCTGAAATCAATTCGAAATTATTGTAACTTTCTATTCATTATTGTTTATTTATTTTCATCTCAACCCAAGCATGATATTTTCTAAATACGGATGGTCTAGATACGATCATCTTGAATATGATCATTTCTTATTATGATCATATTTGTTACGAACACTGGTTACAATTGATGGGTGTGATCATTCTGGTTAAGATCATTCTGGATATGATCATTGGTTATGATTTCTAGGTAAGATCATTCTAGTAATGATCATTCTGGATATGATCACTAGTTACGATCATTCTAGATATGATCACTAGTTACTATCATTCTGAATATGATCACTAGTTACAATTTTTGGGTATGATCATTCTAGTTACGATCATTCAGGATGGATACGATCATTGGTTATGATCAAATACAATTTGAAAATAATGATCTACCCTGATACGATACAAAATAATTTGATAACAAAGATCTGCCCACATATGATACAAAACAATCTGAATGTGATTCTTTCTCAATCAAAACCATATATTTATTTTTCTTCTACCTGAATATGATTGTTTTGAAAAACAATCATTGTCTCATCTTCCATCAGCATCACCTCTTCTATGGGAACCAATTTGATCAGAACCAATTTACATCAGCATCACATTTCCCATCAGCATCACTCTTTTCATCACCACCTACCATTTCATTGGAACCCCCATTTCCATCAGCACCACCTTCATCGGCACAAAATTTCCATTGGTACCACATTCATCAGCACCACCTTTTCATCAGTATCACTTTAATTGTTTTGAATTACAATCGTCACCACCTCTTCAATCTAGATACGATTATTTTCTGATTTTTTTGAAAAAAATATTTGTTACCACTTATTTCTATCTACCATCCAGATATGATAAATCTAAATACAATTATTATCTTATTGTTTTAAAAAACAATTTGAATAAAATTATTTTTTGATTGTTTTGAAAAAAAATCTGAATACAATTTTTTTCAAAACAAAAATAAAAAAAATACAAGATAAAGTGAAGTGATTTCTTTTCATTAAAACCAACCTTGATAGCAAAACAAAACTCTTGAAACCTTCATTACATTTATCATCAGTTTGGTCCCAATAGGTCTTATCCCTCAATGTCTCGTTTCTCCAGCAGTGGAGGCTCATAGACCTATGCTAAGGGATCATACAAATGTTATTATTGTGGAGGAAGAGGTTATCAATGATGAGAGTGACCGAACTTTCTTAGAATTTAGCATGCACCAATTGTTCCTCTTTAGGATCCTCTATTGAGGCAGTTATAGCCAAGGGAGCAGCAGTAGGTTTCTCTTGTTTTGGGTCAACATAGAGAATATGGGGAAGGCATAGGACATCCCCAGGAATCTCCCCATCCACATAGAGTAGAGCATGTCCATAGAGGTGGTCATCAGTATTGTTAGATAGTTGTGGAGTAAGTCATGGTCAACTTCAATCTATATCATTTCCAACACCAGGTGAGATAGATGTCATTTGAGGTACAATTTTTTTATTTTATACTTAGGTGTGTGCTTTATTTGATCAAGTAGAAACACACTCCTTTATATCACCTACATTTTTTCATGCATTGGGACTTGAGTTAGAGAGTCTTTTAGTGCCCTTGGTGTTGATCATGCATGTTGGAGGTCGAGATAACTTGTATAAATTATGTAGAAATTGTGATCTAGTTCTAGGGAAGCACCGATATTGGGGATATTTCTTATGTTTATGAATATAACTATATGACATAATCCTCAGTATGGATTGGTTATATTCTATGTTGGATGTCATGTATTTTTTAGGAGGCGGGTGCTGATACTTGATGCTGATGGAGAGTCAGTAGTGTTTGTTAGTGAGAAAGACCCTTAGAAGGGTCAAAGGTAAGTTCCATTATTAGAATACTTGATGGATGATCATATTTTGAGTTCATTAGTGATTTACAAATTGTCATATCCTAGGGTCGTAGAAGAGTACCCTGATGTATTTCCAGAGGTGATTATAGAATTACCCCCTTGACGAGATATCGAGTTAGAGATTGAGCTACAGCCAGGCGTATCTCTTATCTTGATGTCTCTATTTAGGATGGAACCTTTTGATTTTAGAGAGTTGTGTATTTAGATCGATGGTCTATTGTGTTGTGTTTTATCATGGCCAAGTGTGTCACCATGGGGTGCACCAGTGTTGTTCATAAATAAGGATGACAGAAGTTTTGTTTGTGTATTGATTATTGTTTATTAAACCAAGTTACAATGAATAACCATTATCCCCTTCCATGGATTGATGATTTTTCTGATCAACTAAAGGGTGAATGTTGGTTTTAAAAATTGATTTATAGTCTGGATATCATCAAATTCGTGTAATGGATGAAGATATCCCGAATACTGCTTTCCATTATCATTATGGGAATTACGAGTTTGTTTTGATGTCATTCGTTGTGATGAATTCTCCAGTTGTATTCCTGGGGTTAATGAATGATGTGATCTTTGAGTTCCTAGATAAGTTCTTAGTGGTTTTCATCGATGACATCCTTGTGTACTCCACATTCGAGGAGGTGTATCTCGTGCATCTGTGTGATGTCTTGGGAGTTCATCATCATGATAAGTTGTCTGGGAAGATTCCAATGTGTGAGTTTTGGGATCAAGAATTATATTTCTTAGGGAATTTTGTGTCCTAGTAAATAGTAGTTGTGGATTCATTGATTATAGAATAAGTTGTGTCTTGTTTATCCCCAAAGATAGTAGTAGAGGTGCGAAGTTTCCTTGGTCATCACTACGGGAAAAATAGGCATTTGTGACGGGGTTATTTTCCCGTCGCAAATAAGTAGCCTTTTGCGACGGGATAGCTTTTCCCGTCGCAAAAGGACTGGCACGGTTTCCGCGCCAAATCGCGGGAAACTTATATGCGACGGGGGAATATTCCCGTCGCAAATAACCGGCGGCGGTAAAAGGTATTTGCGACGGGAATATTCCCCTGTCGCAAATACTATGTCGGCAGGGGTTATTTGCGACGGGTCCCGTCGCAAATAACTATTTACCCGTTGACCGTAATAAATGTTGGCTAAGGTATTTGCGACGGGTACCGTCGCAAATACTACTATTTGCGACGGGATACCCGTCGCAAATGGGCCCGTCGCAAATAATCTAACCTATAAATACCCCCATCCGTTTTTTTCATTTCATTCTCATTCTCTATCTTCTCCTTCTCTCAAAATTATATTTCTAGAGTTTAATTTTTCTCCAGTTTATTTTTTTTCTCCGGAGCTGATATTAAAGTTTTGAAGAACGATCAGAACAGATCAATTTTCAAGGTATTTATGTTCATTTTAATTTAATATTTATTTTTAATTTTTTATTAGTTTCAATTATTCTTAATTAGTTGTAATTTAATTATATTTATATTGTTTTATTACTTAATAAATTTGAATTATTAGTATTGTTCATAGTTAATGATAATTAGGAATAATTAGTAATAATTTTTAATAATTAGTAATAATTTTTAATAATTAAGAATAAATATTAATAATTAGTAATAAATACCAATAATTAGGAATAATAACATTATAACATTATTAGTCTATTTTATTATTAATATTAAAATAATATAATTTTTTATATATATACAATTCTCTTTTCATCTGTGTGTTTGCTGTCTTCACATGTATTATTTGTATGTGGAGATAGAAAACGCACAGATGAAAGGAGAATTGTATATAAATTAGAAAATTATATTATTTTAATATTAATAATAAAATATATTAATAATGTTATTATTTGTAATTATTGGTAATTATTCCTAATTATTCATAATTATTCATTTAATTACTAATAATTAGGAACAATTATCAACAATTATCAATAATTAAGAATAATTAGTAATAATTAGTAATAATTAACAATAATTAGTAATAATTAGTAATATTTATCAATAATTAGTAATAATTAGTAATAATTACCAATAAGTAGTAATAATTACCAATAATTAGTAATACTTACCAATAATTTGGAATAATTACCAATAATTAACAATAATTAGTAATAATTAGTAATAATTACCAATAATTACCAATAATTAGTAATAATTAGTAATAATTACCAATAATTACCAATAATTACCAATAATTACCAATAATTACCATTAATTAATAATAATTAAGAATAATTAGTAATAATTAGGAATAATTAGTAATAATTAGTAATAATTAGTAATAATTATTAATAATTAGTAATAATTAGTAATAATTAGTAATAATTAAGAATAATTAGTAATAATTAGTAATAATTAGTAATAACTAGGAATAATTAGTAATAACTAGGAATAATTAGGAATAATTATAAATAATTACCAATAATTACCAATAATTATTAATAATTAGCAATAATTACCAATAATTAGCAATAATTAGTAATAATTAGTAATAAATACCTAAAATTAGGAAAAATTAGGAAAAATTAGGAAAAATTACCAATAATTAGGAAAAATTACAAATAATTAGTAATAATTACCAATAATTAGTATTAATTACCAATAATTAGTAATAATTACCTATAATTAGTAATAATTACCAATAATTAGTATTAATTACCAATAATTAGTAATAATTAGGAATAATTACCAATAATTACCAATAATTAGTAATAATTACCAATGATTAGTAATAATTAGTAATAATTAGTAATAATTACCAATAATTACTAATAATTAGTAATAATTACCAATAATTAGTAATAATTAACAATAATTACCAATAATTAGTAATAATTACCAATAATTACCAATATTTAGTAATAATTAACAATACTTACCAATAATTACCAATAATTGCCAATAATTGCCAATAATTCCCAATAATTGCCAATAATTGGCAATAATTAGCAATAATTAGTAATAATTCGTAATAATTAGTAATAATTAGCAATAATTAGCAATAATTAGCAATAATTAGCAATAATTAGCAATAATTAGCAATAATTAGGAATAATTAGTAATAATTAGCAATAATTAGCAATAATTAGCAATAATTAGCAATAATTAGCAATAATTAGCAATAATTAGCAATAATTAGTAATAATTAGCAATAATTAGTAATAATTAGTAATAATTACCAATATTTAGTAATAATAAACAATACTTACCAATAATTGCCAATAATTGCCAATAATTCCCAATAATTGCCAATAATTGCCAATAATTGGCAATAATTAGCAATAATTAGTAATAATTAGTAATAATTCGTAATAATTAGCAATAATTAGGAATAATTAGCAATAATTAGCAATAATTAGCAATAATTAGCAATAATTAGCAATAATTAACAATAATTAGCAATAATTAGCAATAATTAGCAATAATTAGCAATAATTAGCAATAATTAGCAATAATTAGCAATAATTAACAATAATTAGCAATAATTAGCAATAATTAGTAATAATTAGCAATAATTAGTAATAATTAGGAATAATTAGTAATAATTAGGAATAATTAGTAATAATTACCAGTAATTAGTAATAATTCCCAGTAATTAGTAATAATTTGTAATAATTACCAATAATTATTAATAATTAGGAATAATTAGTAATAATTAGGAATAATTAGTATTAATTAGCGACAATTAGTAATAATTAGCAATAATTAGCAATAATTAGCAATAATTAGTATTAATTACAAATAATTAGTAATAATTACCTATAATTAGTATTAATTACCAATGATTAGTATTAATTACCAATAATTAGTAATAATTAGGAATAATTACCAATAATTAGTAATAATTACCAATAATTAGTAATAATTAGTAATAATTACCAATAATTAGTAATAATTAATAATAATTAATAATAATTAGTAATAATTAACAATAATTAACAATAATTAGTAATAATTACCAATAATTACCAATATTTAGTAATAATTAACAATACTTACCAATAATTACCAATAATTGCCAATAATTGGTAATAATTAGTAATAATTGGTAATAATTAGTAATAATTGGTAATAATTAGTAATAATTGGTAATAATTAGTAATAATTAGCATTAATTACTAATAATTAGTAATAATTAGTAATAATTAGCAATAATTAGTAATAATTAGGAATAATTAGTAATAATTAGGAATAATTAGTAATAATTAGGAATAATTAGTAATAATTACCAGTAATTAGTAATAATTCCCAGTAATTAGTAATAATTAGTAATAATTACCAATAATTAGTAATAATTAGGAATAATTAGTAATAATTAGGAATAATTAGGAATAATTAGTATTAATTAGCAATAATTAGTAATAATTAGCAATAATTAGCAATAATTAGTATTAATTACATATAATTAGTAATAATTACCTATAATTAGTATTAATTACCAATAATTAGTAATAATTAGGAATAATTACCAACAATTAGTAATAATTACCAATAATTAGTAATAATTAGTAATAATGACCAATAATTAGTAATAATTAGTAATAATTACTAATAATTAGTAATAATTAACAATAATTAGTAATAATTACCAATAATTACCAATATTTAGTAATAATTAACAATACTTACCAATAATTACCAATAATTGCCAATAATTGGTAATAATTAGTAATAATTGGTAATAATTAGTAATAATTGGTAATAATTAGTAATAATTAGCAATAATTACTAATAATTAGCAATAATTAGCAATAATTAGTAATAATTAGCAATAATTAGCAATAATTACCAATAATTAGTAATAATTAGCAATAATTAGTAATAATTACCAAAAATTATGAATAATTACCAATAATTAGTAATAATTAGCAATAATTAGTAATAATTACCAAAAATTATGAATAATTATAAATAATTTGGAATAATTACCAATAATTTGGAATAATTACCAATAATTTGGAATAATTACCAATAATTAGTAATAATTAGCAATAATTAGTAATAATTAGCAATAATTAGTAATAATTAGAAATAATTACTAATAATTAGAAATAATTAGTAATAATTAGCAATAATTAGTAATAATTAGTAATAATTACCAATAATTAGTAATAATTAGCAATAATTAGTAATAATTAGCAATAATTAGTAATAATTAGCAATAATTACTAATAATTACTAATAATTAGTAATAATTAGGAATAATTACCAAAAATTATGAATAATTATCAATAATTTGGAATAATTACCAATAATTTGGAATAATTACCAATAATTTGGAATAACTACCAATAATTTGGAATAACTACCAATAATTTGGAATAATTACCAATAATTAGGAATAATTACTAATAATTTGGAATAATTACCTTATTACATTATTTGTATATTTTATTATTAATATTGAAATAATATAATTTTCTATATTATATACAATTCTCTTTTTTTCTGTGTGTTTTCTGTCTCCACATGTAATATTGGCATTCTTTTTCAAAATTATCAACCTACTCGCCAATGGATAGGTGAAAGTGAATGTCAATATTACATGTGGAGACAGAATGTTAAACACACAGATGAAAGGATAATTGTATATAATATAGAAAATTATATTATTTTAATATTAATAATAAAATATACTAATAATGTAATAATGTTATTATTATATAATTAATATTTATGAAAAAATTATATTAGTATTATTAAAAAAATAAAAAATCAATATAATATTAAAATTATCAATATTTGTAACAGGTTTTTCTTTATTCTCAATATATTCAATCCTTGCTTGAGTGTTTTTTCTAACAAATTATTCAAAATCAGTAATGCTTTTATATTTTATAGAAAAATATGGAACAACGAGGTCGTCAACAGTCATTATTACATGACCGCATATGGATAAATCAACGTAGAAATCCAAATGGTTCTGGTTTAAATCCAGTATATATAGAGGGTGTGGAGATTTTTTATCATTTGCAGCATCAAATCCAGAATTTGTTTCAGAAGGAAAAATAAAATGCCCTTGTAGAAAATGTGCATTGAGAACGTTTGACACGTTTGACAAAGTAGGGGAACATCTCTTGCGTTTTGGTTTTCAAGCAGATTATGTTTTTTGGTATCAACACGGTGAACGCAGTTCCAGAGCAGGTGATACCAACTTGATTCCGGATCCATCCCAGTTTCAAGATTTAGTACATGATGTTGCAGGTTCATCTGTTCAACATACAGAAACTCCGGCTGATATAGCTTCAAATCCTGAGTTGGTACCGTCTGAATTTTATGAGTTGTTGAAGTCTGCTGAGGATGCATTATATCCTGGCTGCAAGATGAGCAAATTAGAAGCAGTTGCAAAATTTATGGCTATCAAATCAGATAACGGAATGTCAAACACCTGTTTTGACCAGATATTTTCTTTGCTGAAAACACTGTTACCTGAAGGAAATGTTTTACCTGCAAATTACTATGAAAGTAAGAGGTTGGTTCGAAATTTGGGACTTACTTTTCAGAAGATTCATGCATGTTCAAATGACTGAATTTTATATTCTGGGGAAAATGAGTCGTTGGATAGTTGTCCCACATGTGGGCAACTGAGATATAAAGAAGGACAACACGGGAAGTCTGGTTTGATTCCTGTAAAACAGTTGAGATATTTTCCGCTTACATCCAGACTTCAGCGTTTATTCATGTCTAAGAATACAGCGACAATTATGTCATGGCATAAAGAGAATATTTCAACCGACAAAAGCTTGAATCATCCAGCCGATGGTGATTCATGGAAACATTTTGATAGAGTGCATCCATCCTTTGCTTTAGAAGCTAGAAATGTTCGACTAGGCCTTTCCACTGATGGTTTCTGTCCGTTTGGATCTTATGGTAGTCAGTATTCATGTTGGCCTGTTTTTTTAACTCCGTACAATTTACCTCCATGGATATTGATGAAGGAGCCATATATCTTTTTGACTTTACTAATTCCAGGACATCCAAAGAAAAATATTGATGTTTATTTGAATCCATTGATTGATGAATTAAATTTATTGTGGAGTACTGGTGTAAGTACATATGATGTTGCAACGAAACAGAATTTCATACTGAGAGCAGCATTGATGTGGACAATAAGTGACTTCCCGGCTTATGGGATGTTATCTGGCTGGAGTACACATGGTCAGAAATCATGTCCTTACTGTATGGGAGATAACAAAGCATTTATGCTCATTCATGGAAAGAAACCTTGTTATTTTGATTGTCATCGCAGATTTCTTCCAGCTGATCATCCTTTTCGCAGAAACAGATCTCATTTCAGAAAAGGAACAGTTGAAATGGATGGACCTCCAAAAATGCTATCAGGTTCGGAGTTAAAATCAGCTGTATTTTCATTACCTCCCATCACTTTTGGTCCCACAATAAACCAACAGAAAATTTCTGGATTTGGGAAAGAACACAATTGGATTAAACATAGCATATTTTGGGATTTTCCATATTGGTCTGATTTGTTGGTCCGCCACATGTTGGATGTCATGCATATTGAGAAGAACTGTTTTGATAATTTTTTTCATACAGTTTTGGATACGCCAGGAAAGAGCAAAGACAATGTAAATGCACGTTTAGATATTGCCCAAATTTGCAGGTGTCCAGAATTGGAACTCTTTGAGAATGTCAGAACAGAAAGGTTACTGAAACCAAAAGCAGCTTATACATTGTCTAAAGAAAACCGTTTATTATTTTGTCAGTGGATTGCAGATTTGAGACTTCCAGATGGCTGTGCTTCCAATTTGGGTAGATGTGTAAAGAATGGTCATATTACTGGATTAAAAGGTCATGATTGTCATGTTATAATGGAGAGACTTCTACCCATTGGATTAAGAGGTTTGTTGAATTCTATGATTTGGGATTCCATAACTGACATGTCTCTTTTTTTCGGGAAATTTGTGCGGCTACGGCAGATTATGATGCTCTAGGAAAACTTGAAAAAGATGTTGTTGTAATTATATGTAAACTGGAAAAAATATTTCCGCCGTCTTTCTTCGACTCAATGGAACATTTGATGTTACATTTTCCATATGAAGCCAAATGTGGAGGTCCGGTACAGTTTCGATGGATGTACCCATTTGAAAGATGCATGCAAAAATTGAAAAGAAAAGTACATAACAAAGCATCTGTTGAAGGATCTATTGCAGAAGCTTATTTGCAAGAGGAAATATCTTTTTTCTGCTCCCATTATTTTGAATCTGAGTATCCTTCAAAACACAACTGAATGGGATGGAACGAGAGGAATATTGATGAAATCGACAATCAATTATCTGTTTTCAACCAGTCAGAGCTTGGTTTTGGTGGAGTTTATGAACGCTGGCTTTCAGATGATGAACATCAGAGAGATCATATGTATGTTCTGCTCAACTGTGAAGAGATGACATCAGTTGTATTGTAAGTGTTTATATCACTTATTCTATCATTTATGTTACAGTAAATAACTTTGGTTTTTATAGGTTGTATGATAATCATATCAAGAAACAAATTCCACAAATTACAGCAGCTGCTCTCGAAGAACGTCGACTGAAAAATTTCTCTCAGTGGTTTCAAAAACTGGTAACATAAATTCTTTTTCTTTTAGCAACTCATTCAATGTATAGTTTACTATATTGATAATTATTTCACAAATTTTCAGGTGTCTCGACATGCTGATAAAATTGACAAACGACTGTGTGTATTGAGTAACCCACCTTCCAAACCTTTTAAAACTTATAATGCATATGTGGTGAATGGATTTCGATTCCACACACATGCATATGGGGAATCGAAAAAAACAATGAACAGTGGAGTTAGCTTGAGAGGATCTCATCATCGAGAAAATGAAGTTGACTTTTATGGAATACATGATGAAATCATTGAACTCTATTATCTTGGATAACATTACATAACCATGTTCAAATGTCGGTGGTTGGATACAGAGAGAGGCGTGCGTGTTCATCTGACTCATGGAATCATGGATATTAAATTTAAAAGTGTTCTCGCAGTAAATGAACCATTCTTATTGGCTCAACAGGCATATCAAGTTTATTACGCGAAGTACTGTGCAACATCAAGAGAATTGACTGATTGGTGGAGTGTAATAAAAATCAAAATTCGAGACAATCAGTTTATTCAAAGTGAATGTGCTTTCACTGATGTGCAAAGAATTGAAGTATTTAAAGAGAGTACTCAAAATCAATCTTTTTTACAAAGAGACATGAGTATCGATGACGACACCCCACATTTAAGAGTCAGTGATGACGATGATGTTAATGATGTCACATATGAATTTGAAATGGTAAGAGATGAAGCAACTGTAACTCGAATGGATATCGATGATGTTGAGGAGGAATATGAAGATGACATTGACATATATGAAGATGATGATGAAGATGAACACTGATAGCATTCCATGGTATTTATATACAATCATAATATGTATATATGTATATATAATAGTAATTATCAATTATTTGCTAGCATTAATATTTTCTGTTTCAGATGGACGACGCCACATTTCGTGAGTTGGCGGATGATGATCTGACTTTCGATGCGGATGAGTTGCTGACAGATGACCCTCAGCCTGCAGGCGCTCCAGGGAGTACGCGGAGGGGGCGCGGTCTTGCACAATTGATGATTCCTGACCCCATCCCCGAGCGACGTCCACGTCTTGGTTTTGATCCACGCACACGGAGGTGTGATAACCTGTGTGATAACCTGTGAATTTGACTAAGATTTCATTAATCTATTCACATAATAAATGTTTATTATTTTTTCAGTTTTCCGCATATAGCAGTCGGACAGGGCAGCGCTATTTTGCGCAACTATTTCTCTCAGTCGTGGACCACATGGGAGCAGATTCCCATTGATGTGCAGTAGGCCATGTTCATCCATTGGTTGGTACGTACGTAAATAAATAATTTTTATTTTGAAAATTATTTCATTTCTAACTTGATATTTTGATTTATTTGTAGGGTTTATGGTATCCGATCGAGGATACCATGCATGAAGCCATCAATGAGGCATGGGAGGTGGCCATGCGTGATCGCCTTCGTCAGTTTTTGCACAATTTAAGAAAAGCTGCGATGAAGAAATCAGGAGTGTCAGATTTTGAGGAGTCCTGTAGAGCACACCGACCAGAGTATATTTCATCCCATGTATGGGATGGATTATGTGCGCACTGGTTGAGTGGTTCCTTTCAGAGGAGATCATCGGTGGGGAGGCAGAATCGTGGGAGACAAAAGGTGACTCATCGAGCTGGGAGTCGTTCTTTCAGTACTCATAGACAGCATCTGGTACATACATTATTATTTATAAATATTTTATATAACTATAAATATTAACAGTTTATTTTTTATTCTTATAGGCTGTCGAGCACCCCGATATTACAGAGTACGACGTATATCGGAGGATGTATAGTGATCCTGCTACTGGGGAGCTCAGAGGTGATCGCCAGCATCACATCGTGGTCAGTATTATTTGTTTTCAAGTTTAAAAATTAACTGCATATAATATATTCACAATTTTAATTTTAAATTGCAACTATAGGAGTCATATGAGGCCGCAGCGGCACATGCCCGGCCTGAGAGTCAGGCCGAGTCATCAGATCAGACCACTGCCCGTCAGTTTGATGAGGCGGCATGGATGCAGGCCACCCAGTATGCCTTCGAGAAGGGTCGGGTAGTTGGTATCGGCTCTCGAATGACTCACGGAGATTATTATGGCAGTGCTGCGATGCCGGCGTCCAACTCGAGAGGAGCTCGTGCATCTTCTTCCACACAGTATGAGGATCAGTTGCGGTCTCAGACTGCACAGATAGAGAGTCTCCGACAGGAGCAGGAGCAGATGCGTCAGCAGCATGAGGAGGAGCGTCGACGCCAGCAGCAGCTGTACGAGGAGCAGGCGAGTCGGTGGCAGCAGCAGCATCAGGAGCAGATGGAGTACATGCGCCGACTCACTCATGCTTTAGGGATGGAGTTTCCTCCACCACAATCTGCAGATCCCCCACCTCCCCCCCTCCTTCAGATTAGAGTTTGTATTTCTGTTATAAAATTTGTGAAATCAAAATATTTTTTTTTCTATTCATAGTTTCTGTCTCATTATAAAATATTAATAATATTATATTTTTAAATAACAATATTAATATGAATAATAATATTATTTATATTTTATAATATTAAATTATATATATATATTAAAATTTTATAATATTATAATTTAATTATATTTTTTGTAATACTTGAATTATTTTAATATTTGAATGTAAAATAATTCTATTATTTTTATATTAATTAAAATAACTTATTAATATTTTTTTTATTTATGAATTATAATTCTAATATTATTATATTAATTAAATCATTTATTAATATTTTATTATTATTTATTTTTGAATTATAATTCTATTATTATTATATTAATTAAAATAATTTATTAATAATTTATTATTTTTATTTGTGAATTATAATTCTATTATTATATTAATTAAAATAATTTATTAATAATATATTTTTTTTATTTTTTTTTATAGTATTTGCGACGGGATACTATGCCCGTCGCAAATACTAGTATTATTAATAGGTTTTTATTTTTTTTTTAAAAACAGTTTTTGCGACGGGATACCATGCCCGTCGCAAATACTAGTATTATTAATAATTTTTATTTTTTTAAAAAAATAGTATTTGCGACGGGTCCCGTCGCAAAAACTATTTTAAAAGTTTTTTTACAAAAATACGGAATACTATTTGCGACGGGGAGAATGACCGTCGCAAAAAAAGGCTTTAGCGACGGGCCCGTCGCAAATAAGTGTAGTTGCGACGGCATTTTCAGCAACGGGCTATTTGCGGGGGGCCCCCGTCGCAAATGTCTATTTGCGACGGGATCCCGTCGCAATTGCCCCGTCGCAAATACCTGTTTTTCTAGTAGTGCATGTAGGATATAACAGGATATTTGTAGCCAATTTTTCTTGGGTTGTGACTCTTATGGTAGCATTGAATGTAAAGGATTAGGAATTCTTATAGAATAATCAGTTTTATTCTGTTTTTTGTATCTAAGGAGAATTTGGTTAGTGATCCAATTCTTTTTCTTCTGATAGAAAGAGTTTAGTTTGAATTTTTCTATAATGTTTCACATCTTCGGATGGGTTGGGTTATAATGCAGTAAAGAATGATAATTTCTTATTTGTCTCAGTAGTTACATCCCTACAAATGTAACTATACCACCCATGCTCTCAATTTAGAGATAGTGGTGTTTTCCATGATGTTTTGGAGACATTACCTTTTAGCAAGAGCTTTTTGGTCTTCACCGATCATAAGAGATTGAGCTATGTTTTCTCCCAACATGACATAAACCTGTGCTAGCATCGATGGGTAGAGTTCTTATAGGATTATGACTTCCAGATTTTGTATACACATTGAAAAGTAAATATTGTGGCTAATGAATTAAGAATCAATTCACATAGTTATGTAGTGTGGTAATCAATACATTCAGCGAGAGTGATGGAAGAACATTCATTTTTTAATCTAGATATGGGAGAAGTCAGGGGCAGATATTTTCTTTTTCAGATGATGGTGCAGTCATCTCTAGTGAAGCCAGTGGAAGAGTCCCAATTGGGGGATATTGAGATGGAGCTGTGGAGAGACTGAGTTTTTTATAGTGAGGCCCCCGATGGTTGGATTGAAGATAAAAAACAGCAATTGTTGTTCCAAGGTAGTCTTTTCATTTCATTGGTGATGTGTGAGATGGTTCTCAGAGAGTTTCCTAACCCACCCTGTGTTGAATATCCTAGTGTAAAAAATATGTATCGAGTGTTGAGAGGTTAGTTTTGGTGGCATGGGTTTAAGAATGCAGTTATAGATTTTATGTCTTGATATTTGATCTGCCAGAAGGTAAAGTCCAAGCACCGTGTTCCTGGTGGATTTTTCTAGCCATTATATGTTCTTCAGTGAAAGTATGAGGAGATCTTGATAAAATTTATTATCGGTTTACCTCGATCACATTTATGCTATGACACTATATTGGTGGTAGTGGATTGTTTGAAGAAATAAAACCACTTTATAGCGATCAAGGATTCAATCTCAGTGGAGGTTTTTTTGAGGAAGTATCTAGAGGAGGTGGTGAGACTCCATATAGCCCCAAGGATGATCAATTCTGATCAAGATCCCCATTTTTCTTCCAGGGTGCCAAGAGGTCTCCATCATGATTTTGGTTTTCATCTATTCATTAGTACTAATTTTCATTTGTATATGGATGGTAAAACAGAGTTGACCACCTAGAATCATGAAGACATGTTGTGCTCTTGTGTCCTGGATTTTGGAGGTTGGTGTATTAGGAACTTTACCTTTGTAGAGTACACGTACAACAATAGTTTTCATTAAACCATTAGTATGTTGTTGTTTTAAGCCTTGTATGGTTGAACTTTACATTCCCCTTGGTGATGTACTAGGGTCATTCAGTCGGCAATTCTCATACTGAAAATGGTATAGAATTTGACTGAGATGGTTTTGGTGTTTCATGAGAGGATGAAGGCAGTGTAGGATCATCATAAATCCTATTTATATCATATGAGGATACTTATAGAGCTTTACATTTGGGTCATGTAATTCTAAAGGTGACTCTCCATCATGAGAAGCGAATTTTTGGTCATGGGAATAAGCTTTATCCCTGGTGTTTTGGGCCTTTCGAGGTGTCAGTTCATGTTGTAGCCATAGCGTATCAGATATTCTATCCCCCATAGATGATATGGATACATGGTGTTTTTCACATGTCAAATATCCATCATTATCTTCATGAAGACTCTCAACTCATCGATTGGGATGAGATTGATGTTGACGATGATGTGATCTTTGAGGAGCAGCCTGTAGAATTCCAAGACCACTAGGAGAAGGTGTTGTGCGGGTATGCTATCCCCTTGGTTCATGTATTTTGGTAGCATAGTGTAATGGTGGAGAGAACCTGGGAACGTGAGTCATAGATACATGCTCGGTACCCTGAGTGGTTTGATGTTTAGCTCTTCTCTTCTAACAGTGTTCATTTTATGGTTTTAGACCTTTCTAGATGTGAGATGAATTTTTCTTTTTTCTATTGGTGGATTTATCTCTTTTGAGAAGTATCTCTCTTAGTAAAGTGTTTAGGCTCTATTTTGGGTTGTTGAGTGTTGTGATTGTTCTTATAGTGAGGTGTTGATCTCCTATAGTGATGAGAACTGTGAGAGGTATATTACAGGGTGGTTGTTCGGATGACCTATTTCTCTTTCCTATCTTGGTTTGTTTTGTATTCCCGATTATTAGAATTTTTTTAGAGGAATCTGATGTAAGGGAATGGATCAGTGTGGATCAATCCTTTTCATGTTCCAAAGGATTTTAGATCTTAAAGAAGGCTTAGAAGGAGTACAGAGGGACTTCAGTGTTAAGAACTGGGAGTAGGGAACTTTCATAGTGTGAAAGTGGTATTCACACCATGTATAATAACTTAATAATGTGAAAGTGGAATTCACATTGTGAAATATTTTAGGGTTTCAAAAATAAAATAAATGCACAATTTTATGGTTTTTTAGTAGAAACTGACCTCGAGGAATTACATGATATGAAAGGGGATTATATGTCATGTAATCCCTCGATACTATAATGTTTTTAAGTGTTTTTTAGCCACTCAGGTTGTCAAAACCTACAATAGGTTCTTCTCTCCCTCTTTTCCCAAGAGACCTGATAGTCCCCTCTTCGGGGTTTTGGTGATCCCTTTGATGGGAAACGATTTTGGGCTTCCATAATTGATTTGTAGTGACCTGTCTTGATCCAAGGTGTGTTTTTCCTCTACTTTTTTAATGTTTTCTCACATTTTTTTATCTTTTTTATTCTCTTATCTTCTCATCGGAGGTTTCTTAAACATGGTTATAATGGGGTTCCTCCCACTTTTTGTTGGTATAGTGGTGCTACAGTGTCCTAGGTTGGATGAAATTCTTGTGGGATAGGTGATTGGAGATCTGTTGTGTGGTTCATCCTTGTTTGAAGAACATCGATGACCTTTTCAGGTATGGGATTCTTTGTATCTATATTTATTTACCTACAATTTTAGAGCTAGCATGATTAATCCCCTTAGATCATAATTAAATTGACGTAATAATTAATTGAACTTGATTAAAGAATTGGTAGTGATTACATGATGATTTTGTTGTTGTCCTATGATAATGGTCTACCTATTGATTTGTTATACATAGTGATATCTATGATATCATTAGTTTAACATGTTATTTTTTTATAGAAATTGGTAAATAAAATAAAGATAAAATGAATTAATAATTAATTGGCTGAAAGATAATGAGGCGTATTTAATGAATCCTATTTTTTCATTGTAATTTGATGTTAATCAAATTTATTCAAGTATGCATGTTTAATTGAATTGGTTAATGAACCAGAATCCTATCAATTCTTGTAGATAAAATAATTAAAGTCCTATTAAGTTGATTTTTTAATTAATTTTTGATATCTTATGATATATTTTTTCTTAGGTTTTTTGTAGTTGGAACCTTTGAATAATGAATCAGTTAATTCAAGAAGGAATAAGAACTGATTTTGTGATAATGATAATTCCTTAGTTGAGAATGATTTTCCCACTTTTTTATAAAGTCCAAGTTCCATATTCTTTGGATCCATGAGATATCATTCTTTTTAAAGATTAAATGCCTTGTTTTATATCCAATATCCCATCTACTATGTTTTTTTCTGGATGTTTGTGTTATGGATGAGCCAAGAGGGATGTAATGGTATGAGGGTTAGGGATGAAAGGTTTTGTGGAAGCAGTTGACACCTGGAGTGGAGATGTGCATCATTTTATACATGTGGTGTTGAGGAGGACACTAGAGATGATTAAACCTATTGAAGCTGGGTTTGACCATTGTTATGAAGGATGGATGATTTTTTGAATCTATTGTATGGTTGGATTCTAGGTTGTTTTTTATCTACATTATTTTCCCCACTACTTGTGTTAGACAGATGTGTTTGGATGTTCTCTTTACATTAGAGGTGAAGATGTATCGGATATTCCATGTGATTTCCATGTTTATCTCCACATGTTTGGTAAAGTTTACTCTCTTGTTATATGTGGCTATGACTCGACGGGTTGTTCATCTACTCACCATGTTGATCCCCTTCTGTTTGGGGAGAATAAATAAATTTCTCAGAGAACCTGGTTATATGGAAATTAAGGTTTTTTAATAAATGAATAAATTTTTAACCCATGGGGTTAGAGCTTGCTGGGATGCAATACTGAGGTTGAAATTATGAGAATTCATGGACTCGGTTTTCTTATTCCTGGAGGGATTGGATAGTTATTGAAATGGTAATTAAATGTAATGTGAAAATGATAATGGTTAATTAATGGTTAAATAATTAATAAGCATAAAGAGAAACTGATAAAAAGGGATAAAGTAATTTATTGTATCTCTTCAAATGGAAGTGTTCTTATAGTATATTTAGTTTTAGTAATGGAAATCATGAGTCTGAGAGACATTACCTACAGTTGAGTCAGTGACTAGGTTATTCCATAGTGTGGTTTTGATCTATATTATATCTTATACATTCTCTTTTTCTGTATTCTAATCCACCCTATCGGTTAGGTAAACTGACACCCTGTGGATTCTGAGCCCTGGGGGTGTTCTCCCCAATATCCTGATGGGAGGATGGATGCCTGACTACCCCCTTTGGCATCACACTCATCTCGTGGTAGTTACCTGTGCTAGTATACGATATGGTTATTTTTCCAAATATCTGTGTGTAGACGGGTGTAATGGCTTGTGGTTATTTCACAAACATGTATTCTGGATATAGTTTTCAAATTACTACTATAGGTATAATGTGTATAGGCTGTGATTGCTTGAGGATCATTACCCGGTGTATGGGTTGTGATGGCATAAGGTATAATACCTGACATATGATGCACATTATGAGATATATGGTGGATCCCAGAAACTACCTAGTTACTTTTTTTATATGGAATTGGTGGTGTGTTGTATGAAGTTCATGTTTTGGTTCTTCACCTAGGCGTTTGCATGGTAGTGTTTTTTTTCAGAGATTCTCAGGACCTGCGACATTGGGTTGAAGTGAAAAACTAGTGGAGAAGTAGTAGCGACATACACTTGGTATAATTTATTATGTTATATTATATTGTATGTGATACTAGGTGATAGTATACATGGCGAGTCTTGGAACATAGTATGCATGTTTATGAGATGATTTGGTTTCACTTGTTGTTCACTATGCTTTAGCATGATTTCTTTACTATTTAATTAGAGGATCTGGGAATGATCCTACTAAGTATACTATTATACTCACCCTATGTATATATAAACTGTTTTTCACGTCATTTAGTATAGTTTTGAGATCAGTCACTTTACTTTTATCTTGTGGGTTTTAGGAGTTTTTTGGGCTTCGTGGTCACCATCGTCCACACATTCCTTTGGTACTTGTATTTTTCCCCTTTCACATGACCCATATAACACCCAGGTATGGAATCACCATATTGGTTATGTAAATGAGTAGAATTTGAAAAAAAAAATCATTCAAAATTATTATTAGCCTATTTTGAGCTAAAACCAATTCAAATATTTCAAGCTTGTTTTTAAGAAAAAATGACCTAACTGCTATTTAATGGATAGGGTGAAAGGGTCACATAGCTTCTAGATTGGTAAACACTAATTAGTGTAGACCATTTATAGTAGAATCTATTGGTTTATATTCTTACTTCACATATTTTAATGATGACTATATTAGATATGTATATGTTTACTTAATGAGGTATAAATATGAGTCCTATAAGAAATTCAAATAATTCAGGCGTGATGTAGAAAATCAATATGGAATGAAGATAAAGAAGATTTGATTAGATTGGTGTGGTGAATATATTAACTAATAGTTTATCAAATTTATATGGGATTTTGGTATTCTATCTAAACATAATCAAACATATACCACACAACGAAATGATGTTAGTGAAAGGAGGAACTGTACCTTGTTAGGAATGGTAAGTTCAATGAGGATTCATGTAGATCTTCTACTATCCGTTTGGGGATATGAATTAAAAATTATGGTATATAAAATACACTAAGTACCAATTAAAGGGGTAAAATGGAATTCCCTTAAAATTATATAGTGGAAATAAACTTTTTTTGTCACATACATGTGTATGGGGTTGTGGAGAATTTTATACAGCATCCTCAACCATCAAACTATCAACCCATAGAAAAAGTGTATCTTTATTGGGTATAATAAGGAAAAAAGGTATACTAATTATACAAACCCATATATAAAAAGTGACAATTACCAGAAAATATTTATTTCTTGGGAGGGATCATATCCTAAAAAGGGATAATGGGAGAAATATTGACTTTGGTGATGTTGATGCTCAAGATACATAAGAGTTTGTAGAGGAACAGTTTTGACAAGTTCCCATAGAAGAAGTAGTTCCTGAAACACAAGAACTATGTAAGAGCACTAGAGAGGTAAGAGAGATATAGAGATATGGTTTTCTAGTCACAAATGATTGTTAATAATTATTGGTTGACAATGAAGAACCTATATCCTACAGAGATAAAGTAGAGAGCTTAGATGCTGCAAGATGAAAAAGAATCCATGAATTCTAAAATGGATTCTATGTATCTGAACTATGTTTGGGTTCTGGTCGATGCTCGAGTTGATGTAAATTACACATGGTGAAAATTTATATTTAAGAAAAAAACATGACATGGAAGGTAAGGTAAATATGTATAAATAAATTCTAGTCAATAAAGGGTTAAAACAATGTCAAGGAACTGACTATAATGAATTTTTTTTACCTGTTTCCATGTTTAAATCCATCTTAATTCTACTTGATATAGAAGTATACCATGACTATGAAATTTGGTAAATGGACATAAAAATTACTTTCCATAATGGGTACCTTCCCAATGATTTCTATATGAAACAAAAAGAAGGGTTTGTGATTTCCGGTGATTCTAAAATGATTTTCATGTTTCTGAGATCAATTTATGTATTGAATCAAGCATACAGGTCATTGAACAATTGATTCAATGAAGTTATAAAATAATTTGGTTACATTAATAAAAATTCTGAACCATGTGTTTATAAGATTCATAGTGGTAATGTGGTCATTATCCTAGTACTATATGTTGATTAAATATTACTTATTAGAAATTATATTCTAGTCTTACAGTTTTTTAAGGACTGGTTGAACCAACATTTCCCCATGAAGGACTTGGGTGAATCAGCCTATACTATATGGGATAACATCATTCATGATAGATCCAAGAGGACTCTTTGTATAACTTAATGTATATAAATTTATTAGATACTAATAGTATTTAGTATGGAATAGTCCAAGAAGGGAACTGTTCTATTACCACATTGTTTACATATTTATAAGAAAATTTTTCATTATACACACTAATAGAATGTGAGAGTGATTAAGATCCCATGAAACTGAGTAATAGGATCAATCATGTACCCCATGTTATATTATAGACTTGATTTTTCATATGTTTTGATCATGGTGGGGTGATATCAAGAAGATCTAGGAGAACAACATCAGTCTGTTGTTAAGGCTATCCTCAAATATCTGACAAGAACAAAGGATATTTTCCTAGTGTATGTAGGAGACAAGGAGCTGATCATCAAGGATTATACTAATGGTATTCTTCAAATAGATCAAAATAATATGATGTCACAGATATGATATGTTTTCTATCTCAGCAGAGTAGCTATGAGCAGGAAGAGTACAAAGCATCCATATATTGCTAACATTACAGTGAAGACTGAGTATATAGAAAAATATGATGTAGAAAAGGTATCGGATTACATAAAAAACTTTTTCAATGAGCATGATGTGGTACCAAGTATTAATGAACCTATCACATTTTATTGTGATAATACTACAGTGGTGGATCTTGTAAAAGAACCAAGGTCACACAAATAGAGAAAAAAACATAATTCAGAATTATTGCATCTTGATGGATTTATATCAAAGGGTGATGTTTCAGCAAGTAGAGTACCCATATGGGAAAACATTTTGGACCCATTTAATAAAGTTATATATCAAAAGAAAAATTAGTATCATGTGAGAGATATAGTATTGATGTTTATTATTAGTTGGATCTAGTGTAAGTGGTATTCTATTGGAGTTTGTGCCTAGAAAACTTTTGTGTACTTTATAATAACCTTTATTCATTATTTTTAATATTAATAAACTCTTTATCATGTTATGGTTGTTATTTTTCATAACATGGAATATGATAATTTCCTATCAGTATCTTTCACACTGAAAGGTAATAGAAGTCCCTTGTTATGATGAGAAACCATGAGAATCCCCCCAATTCCCAAGAGAGATCCCTTCTCTAAGAACACTTCAAATAATGGAGAGAATTATTACTCCCCCATACAATATTTATTATAGAGTGATCAAGGATAATCCTTTATAATAAATTCTCAGGCCGATAAAAGTTGAATGATGAAAGTGATAGGATCTACCATGATAGCACCTAGATATTCCTACAACAATGTTTGGAAATTTATAGAACATGTGTGGATTACTGTAAGACGGAATATAATCTTGACTCCTACAATGAAATGATGGTACAATGTGAATCCATTGTCAAATCCATCAATAAAGAAATAATTTCACATAATTTAATTATTTAATTTCTTAAATTAATTATAATAATATGTGATGATCATGTCTTTTGATTTTGGATTTTATTAATTATCTATATTATTTGAAACAATTTCATTAATCAAAGTGTTTTATTCATGTAAATCATGGATTAATCATAAATCTTAAGAAAAATTAATGTTTTTAATGGCCCATAATACCCTTCCACTGTGCCTATAACCATCAACAATAGTCACCCTTGAGATTCCGAAAATCTGTGCTCACTGATAAATGCCCAGTTGGAACCTCATACTCTAATTCAAATCCTAAAATATACAATAATTATTAATTTTCTAATGGTAACATCATAAAAATTTCATGAATACTGTTTATTTGTAATGGACACTCAATATCAAATAAATTCAAGGAATCCCAATAATTCTTATATATTTTCAATCATATAACTTGGATTCTATATCCTCTTTAAAAACTCAAGGCATCAATTTTATCATCCTCCATATACACTTTATTCTAGTAAAATAAAACATACTACCCCAAAATACCATGTTTGTAGATCCTAAACATATAGTTTATCTTAGGGTCTCATCCATCTCAACAGGTGATTCCTAAGAATCCCAGGAAATCACATCAGTGTGAGGCCCAAGAGCTGATTCCCAATCATCCTAGGAAATAACTTTTCATCAATCATTAATATTAATAAAATATGAATAAAAAGGGTTATTCAAATTCCAATTATTGAAATCATCATCTCAACATAATTAAACTTGCACTTCATATAGGATTCTAAGGTGACAAATCCAACAATCACTACCCAACACACACACTTGATAAGTGTTATTCTATCAATGAGTAACCACATCGGGTCCTCTGTGTCAATAAATAAGTAGGGGCATCCCTATTTAGATCCTCATCCTCAACTAGTATCTCATGAAAATTCTCAACACTTAGGGAAGTCCCACTTTTTTGTATTAAAACACAAAAAATGGCCTCTTTTTATCAATGGTGAAGCCACATAAATATCTCTCAAGGAATATGGCTTGTGATGATTCTTAGTTCTAAGGTCTCGCTTAGTTGGTCTACTCACCAAACATGATCCCATTCCAACCTATGTTTTTTCACCTAGAATATGTCACTACTAATGTAAAATCTAGGATTTATCCAAACCAATACTATGGTTCACATGCCTTAGAATAATAACAAAGGTCCTTTAAGGGATAGAAAATCCAACAAATCAATGTAAAACCTCAAATCTTTCATAGATATGTCTAAAGGGTATCACTAGGCCCTCCTGGTCATGCCATATCAATCTGAATCCCACCACATTAAATAGGTTAAAAAGGATCCTACTATAGGACCATAATGGTTTATAAGGTCCTTTCACCCCACCTCCTCATGGAGTCCAAAAATAACATGGAATCTCAATGTCATTACCTTACCCATCAATGGATGAGACATAGATCTAGTACAAAAGGTTCCACATGATCCTTGGAACATAGTTTGGTTTATTTATGGTGAAAAATCAATTTCAAATCTTAAATTAATTTTACAATTTAATTAAAACTAAAAATTATGTAAACCATAGGGGAATCACCGCCAGTATTGATCACACACAACTCATTCCATTTAAACAAATCATATAAACCATAAATCAAGAATGAGACACCACCAACATAATTTTGATGAACCTTTTCAATTTCACATCACCTAGAAACTAACTATTCAGCCTCACCTAATCTTTTTTTGGCACAACTGGCCATTTTCTACATTCTCAGGTGTATATTTTACACCAATTTACCATAAATGATAAATTATAAATATTTATACTTAATTCAATCAATTCAACTATGTGGTTATAAAACCCAATTTATCATAGATCCTTGTAGTCATGTTAAAACCACATATTATGGAACCTCGATGACCCACCTCACTACCTTGACCCTACAATGAGTGAAATACCCAATAAATAATTCCATATCAATATGTAATTTAACTTCATTTAAAATAATTGCCTCAAAAAAATCACACGAAGTCTCACATTTGATGAATCAATGAATTAAATTATCCATATGTCCTCCCTAGAAATATTCTATCTATATTGAACAAAATCCCTATGAGAATTGACTAATTCCACCATGCCCTAGTGGAATCTGTTTCAAATCCCTAAACCAAGAAAATAAAATTTTGGAATAATGGCGAATAATAAGACTGTGAACCCATAGAGGTGAAAATGCACCTTCAATAACTACAAAATTCCCACCAAAACACATCAACATCAAAATGGAGGAAGGTATAAAGAAGTGGCATGGATCCCTTCTTATATGAACTAAAAAAGTGGTAGTAGGGGATACCCCCTTCAAAAACGTTATGGGTACGAAATGTAATTCTTACCATATTAAATCCTACTAGAAATATAGTGGAATATCCTAATTGATATATGTTTTTGCAATAGTTTTGGCTATATTAGCCATCCCATCTTCTCTTTAGGATCCTTCGAGACCCTAGTACTATTTTGAGTCTCATTATTTATCTAAAAACATCCTCTAAATTAGTCTAAACTATCAAAATTGGATTTTGAATCCAATTCACAATACTAACCATCTACTAAAATAAAAAAATGAGATTCCCATATAAATTTTTTTTTTATAAACACGGTACCTTAAAATTATTTAGTAATCATAACATATCAAATATATTATTTTTATTTAAATGAAATCTATCTCAAAGAATTAATCTTGAGAAAATTAATCCTTTTTAGTAAAGGTTACATAAGAATCATAATAATATAAGGGGGATTCCAAGAAATTCACATTAAAATATCATAAAATAAAAAATATTGATTCTATTTAAAGGAAATTGGGGTGTTAATACACTATATAAAGAAAATTAGGTTTCATAATATCAAACCTTTATAATGTATTTGAAAATAATACAATAAAGCCCTTACTATAATTTCTAACTTGCACTAAAACTATTAAATATCATATAAAATGTTACTATCATTATCAAATATTTTATAATATTATCTATATCCACAAAAATTTTATAAAAATTATTTATAACCATTCTCTAAATTAATATATAATAGATATTATTAATTTTCAATAATATGTGTGAGTAATCTTGATCATTTGGAACTTGTTTCATAAAAACAGTGTTGGTCATTCTTCTTATCCCCAATTTCATCATTCCTAAATCATAAAAGTTACTGGTATTAATGATCTCAAATCATTTATATTTTTATAATTTAATTCTACAGTAGGTTCTTTTATTATTCTTAAAAAATAGCGATGAGCATACTTTAGTGATTTTTAATGAATGCATATTTTCATCCTAATT
The DNA here is from genome assembly GCA_963277665.1 of Viscum album. Taxonomy (NCBI): domain Eukaryota; kingdom Viridiplantae; phylum Streptophyta; class Magnoliopsida; order Santalales; family Viscaceae; genus Viscum; species Viscum album. The sequence continues at coordinate 714,309,306 of OY728131.1, read as the reverse complement.
AATGAGTTTAATATTAATTATAAAATTATAGAACAAAAATAAAATCATTATTTACTTATAATATCATATATTATCGTTAATTAAAATCTCATATTCATCTATGATATTATTATATATCATTTTTCCAGCAAGCGATTAGATAATCCCAAATATGAACATACGATAATTAATTGATGAGTGTGGTTACGAAAGATGTTTATTTTAGAATAAAATCATTATAAGAGAAGAATAATTATATAATTTAGATATTTTTAGGGATTTTAATTTTATTTTATAATATTTTAATAAATAATAATGTATGTAGATGAAAAATAAGATAGGTTACCTTGTGGAGGTGGTATTCTACACACGCACAAATGACGTTTTATTTTCCTTAATGGAAAAGGGTGAATGTGGATAATATTTATTACCTTATAATAAAAACATTTATTATTTAAAAATGAATTATTTAACTATATAGGAATAATAAAATAAAATTTTTGTAAAGTATGATGAAAAATAAAATAATTTAGGGAAAAAATTGTACTCGCATTGGGGACTTAAGTTTTCCCTTGAAGAACTCCATTTAAATAGAGGGATTAGGATAAATTTAAGTGGAAAAAAAGATAATGGAAGTGAAATAATATTATAGTGGATGTAAAGAGGGATTATTTCATTAGGAAACCAAAATATGGGAGTGCTCTTTAAGAGGTAGTGAGAGGCCCCTTTAATTGGTGAGAATGACACCTCTATAAATATTTTAACATAATGTAAAGAGAGAACATGTTTCACGTGTTAATAAGACTAAAAGATGGATATTTTTGGAGTGTGGGATGATATAGATTTTTTAATACCTCAACCATTCATTTTACAAAAAAAAATTAAACATTTTTTGTATTCCTTTACTTATATAATTTTTACTTTTATAATTTTTTGGTTGTACTATGGTAACTAATTTTTTCTTAAGTAATCTACTATTAATGATTAAAAATAGAATAGTTATTATTATATAATATATATCTAATAAATAAAAATATGATGACGATTTTATTAGATAATATTTATATGTTTAAGAAAAATCAATTTTCATATTATCACTTGTAAAGTGAAAATTACTTTTTTTAAAGTGTTTTTTAGGATTAAATTTTATGTGCAGGATAACATTATCAATGTATTTAGTTTTCATGAAATATATTTTGTGATTATAAAACAAATATTTATTATTCAAATCTATCCAAAACCAAATGTTAGCAAAAAATATTTAGTTATAAAGATGACAAAAAATTGTTTCATTATATAGAAAATTTTACTTTTATTATTAAAATGTTCAACATTGGATTTCTAAATACATAATGGTATTTAAAAATGTATAAGTTTACTCCATACACACATATCTAATCATAAAAATTATTTTATACCTTTTAGTGTTACACATACTTCTTGATAGTGTCACAAATGTATTATTTTAGTAAAAAAAATTATTTTTTACTATTTACCAAAAACCAATGATTTTTAAATCAATTTTAAAAAATATTAATAATTTAATGTTTACATTATAAATTAAAAAATGAAATTTTTTTATCTAACTCAAATTCAAGAAAATTTTAATTCCTATTTTTAATTAAAAATTTAATATGTAATGAAAACTCAAATTATTGAAAAAAAACTCTTTTAAAAAATTAAGTGATTTTAATAAAATTTCATATGCATATCAAATTGATTACAATATTTTAATTTTATGGAGGTTTTCTTATTCTTAAATTTTCTTAATAGCGTTCATCAATTAAGTTACGGATAATTTTTGTTTATTTTTGTCTGTGGTTAAATCTATCAATATAATTTTAATTTCATGGAAAATATGTTCTAAAATATCTAGTTATTAAAACATATATCTTCTATAGATAGACTTACTCCTCATGATGTTTTAGGGTCTCCCCTATTGAGATAAACCAGTCTATGCATTAATTTTCTTTATTACCTTCACCTTTACTTACATCTCATGTTACATCAAAAATATAAATAGGGTGACATAGTTATAATGTTTTATTCAAAATACGATTAAAACATTACTATAGCCTCCACCTTAGTAAGAAGATCAGAATTGTAGCAGAGGTACATAAACTGAATCTCATGATAATAGGCCCTAAATAACCACTATCAGTGGGAAATAAACTCATATTTCCAAACCTCATTAACATTATATGAATATAACTCATCATGGAATTTATTCATCATATCATTCCTAGATACCTCAGAATATTCTTAATCACTAAGAAATAAAATTTACCACTAATGTGAAACAACCCTCAACATACTAAAAAATAGGATTTAATTCACCATTCATTCAAAAATACAACAAAAATAATTTTTGACATCATCAAACCACCTATATATTTTTTTATAAATGATAGATCACTCATGAATTCGTAAGATATTTAACAAAAAAAAATTCTCATACATTCATATTATATATTTTTTGATGAATATTCATTACATTACACAAAAACATGCCTGAGGATCATAAATGTACAGTGAATTTGGAGATTGTATATAAAATATTCTTATTTATTGAATGATCTTAAACATATCCCATAAGGATCTTCCAAAATATTACTCTTCTTAGACATAACCAACTTAAAACATTTCATTATAACCTAGGTAAATAAAACATAAGAAAGGGTGATCTCATATGCTCGGTAGTTGTAAAAAATTCATATAAATAAGTACAACATGAGCATAAGAGTATGATAACATGAGAGAAAAATTTTAAAACCATACCCTACATATCCAAGATCTTAATCTTGAGTCATGGAATAAATTTTGTAAGTTACTAAGAAATAACTCATAAGTAAATCAAATAACATGATCCATAACAGCATAAAATTGACATAAGACATGGAATTGTGGCATAAACATAAGTATGGAAAATAATTTCCATAGTAATCATGGCTCAATAACAAAACTATCATAGTGGAATGGGTTCACTTCCCAAACCATCGTAGTAGTTAGGGTTCACTTATAAGACTATCATGGTGGAAAATACCATACTAAAATTGGTTGACACCCCATTCCAGTCTTATTTAAATAATTATATATCAATATTTACCCAATGAATTAGAGGGAGATATAGGTCCCACCCTTCCTGGTTATAACTTAACCACCATACTTGGTTATAATATAACCACCGACCTTCGTTATAACGTAAAAACCTTCACATAATAAAAATATTATATATATATATATATTCCATGATATCATAAAATATTCATCATATAAGAACCCATGAAAATAAATAGTCTCTATAAACCATTCATCATATGAGAACCAATGAAAATAAATGGGTTCTATAAACATTTCATCGTAGAATAAATTTAGAAACATAAATAGTTTTTATAATAATTTCATCATTTAATCAAATTGTAACCCACATAAAAAGAATCAGGTATCATAATCATTTTATCATGGTATAACCCATATAAAATAAATGGGTTTCATAACTATATTACCATCATAAACCAAAACCATCCATAGAAAGAATAATAATGGTTTCCTTAGAGAACATCCCTAGAAAATCATAAGTAACATCAAAGGATTTCATCTCAGATAGAAAATGATTTCAAAAGTTCATATGGAACATTTATTAAGGAAAATAGTCTTTCCACTCAGAAAAAAATTGAAACATAAATCATTATATTTAAAAAATAACCTTGGAAACTTATAAAGGAATAATTAAATATCATTTAAAACATTTCTTTATAAAAATATCCTTTCTATTTTGAAAATAATTTTTAAAAAATAAAACATATAAATATTTTTTATATAATTTTATTTGAAAATAAAAATTAAAACTTATAATGTAACCTTTAAAAAACAATTATTTGGTCATGATGATGGAAAATACCATTCCTGTCATACAATTTAAAACAAATATTCTTTTCACATTTTCAATAAAATCCAAAGGGGAATTATTTGGAAAATGAAATTAAAATTTCTTTAAACATTTCTATAAAAAAATCAAAAATGGGTGAAATATATTTAATAAAAAATTTAGATAATGGAAAAAATTGAAAACATTTTTCTGAAAACATGGTGTTGGAAGAAAAAGGGTTTTTTGACAGAAAAGATAAATAAATCCAATTTACATTAACAATATTCTTTCTGAATTTTGAGTACATAAATAGATTATAATTAAGTTAAAACATATAATCTCATGAAATAACAATTGGTGACTAAAATTCATGGGCTTATTGAGATTTTTATCACAATATTTCATCATTTGAAGAATAAATAAAAACAATTCTGATAAACGATGAGATTGTATCATAAAACTTATACCACTTAGGTAATAGTGAATAATAAGAACCACGAAATAATATAATTAAATTAATCTTAAAATATCCTGATATTACATGTCAATTGGGATGTATATACCCCTCATAAAAAAATAAAGGTGCATAACATAACATATGTATCAAAGAAGGAAAATTGAGACAATAATCTCTTACCAATTTGAAAAAATTTATATCGTAAACCCATTAAAGAGAGATCCTAAAATGGATAATTAAATGAAAATAATTTTTTGTATAATTATCATAAAATAGAGTCAAGGTTATTATATACTCTACATAAAAGAAATAGGTGGTTAATATGGCATGTGTCTCACATAAGTAAAAAAGTGACATGAAAATATCATACCTTAAGTATTAACTTCTTTAATAAAAATTAAAACCTCCTATATAATGAATATAAGTTTATTATACATATTTTATATAACCATAATTATATATATCATATCATATATTATTTACCTATGGCCTTTTATTACCATTTTATTAACAATTCCTTGTTACAATCTTGTTTTGGGTAATAACTGCTTTATTTTTCATGTATGTTTTGACTTGCTATTTTTGGTACTCTTAATTTTATAATGGTTCAATAATATAAATACATTTAACCATGATATAAATATCATATATTTTCATTATATATTTATTTATATTAATCCATAAAATTTAGAGATATAAAATAAAATACATTGTTCATGAGGGTGATATGCCGTATGTACGCATGAATGTTGTTTCCATTTTCTCATCAGATGAAATGAAAGAAAGGTAAATAATATATATTAAATTTATAGAATAATTTTTATGTCATATATATCATATATATTTTATTTAAACTTGTGTTTTTTACCATCCATCTAAAACTTATGTGAATAAATAATCGCATCGCTATGTGAGGCAATAGTCTGCCGTACTCAAGAACGACATTATCATATTCTAAAAGAATGGAAAGTAAGAAGTAATATGTGATATAATGATTCAATAATCATAATATTATCATTAATATCATATATAAATAATATATCTATAATTATATCCATCCTTTAGAGGTGTTTATAGAAAATTAATAACATCAGTTCGTGATGCGGTAGTCTGTCGTACACATGAATGCTGATTTCGTAACCGATTTGTTAGAAGATGACAAATATTTAACTTATAAAATTGAAATAATAAAATATAATAATATTTAACATTTTAAGGTTAGTATATCGTCATGTTTTAATGATAATTCATGTATATGGAGTAAGAAAAAAAATAAAACACTTGATAGAGAACACTGCCTCTTCTTTGGAAAACATCTTTTGCTTTGTACTAAAATTCATCATAGGTTTTATTTATGTACAAAATAAGGATTATAAGATTAGAGTGAGTATGTAACGAATTTATTTTTTAATTTCTTGTTTTATCCAATGTGTTTTGGAATTGTGAAGAGGATATGAGAGTGGAAAACCTTTTATAAGTGAGGTGAGTGGCACACTATTAATTTTTGAAAATAAAAATGTGTACCCACATTTATAACATTACAAAAGGCTCAAAAATGGACTGTTATCAATAATTATAAATTAAATTGTTGAAATATTTCTATGATATTTTAATTGGATAAGTTCTGGGTAATTTTTTACACTTATCTTTTTAGTTTTACCCCATCCCCCAATAATCTCATTTTTACCTTAACCATCATAAATAATTTTAACTATTTTCACTATTAATTATGGGGAAAAATAAGATGAAATTATTAAATAATATAAATTAAACTTATTCAAAATATGGAATATAATTTATCAAATTCCATTAACTTTAGTGGGAAAAAATAAATTTAAAATATATCTTGTAGACGCGACAATACAACAATTTTTAAAAAATAAATATTCAAATGTTTAAAAAGGTTTTATATCAAAATTAAAAAATGAAATTGATTAAAATGAACTAAATTGGATTAACAGATATATTATTTAACTAATTTTACCTTTAAACCCATCTTAAAACAATTTTTATGTTTTAAAAAATTTTAAAAGAAATTAAAATTCTTAATATAACACATTATTTTTCTCTACTCATCAAAAATATTAACCTCTCAAAAAATTATAAAAGATTACCCCAAAGATAACTTTGACAAGATTATTTAAAAAATGAATTTTTTTTAAAAAATTAATTTTATAATAGTGTAAATTTTTAATTTTAAAATAAATTTGAAAAACATAACAAAACTACTTTTTCAAAAAATAATGTATTTAAGCAAAAAATGTAATATTTATTACATATTGTTTATAAAACACATATGATAAATTTCAAACAATTTATTGAATATATAATATAAATAAATATCATTAATAACATTTAAAAAAATATTTCTTTTAATTTAATTAATTAAAACATGTTTGTGTTCATAATAATAGTCTTTCATCAGAAGATTTCCTTTATTTTCAAATGGTTATTATTTTCATTTATAATTAATTGGACACCAAATAATTCATTTTATATAAAAGTTTAAATAATATATTTTAGTAATTTAGTTAATATTATTCATACTTTCCTTTCAAATGTCTATATTATAGCATGCATATTAAATAATAATAAGTTAACATTATGTCACATTTCATTTGAACTCAGTTTTGCATGTAACATTTGTTAAACTTGGTGTTGCATGTAAGACAAGTCAAAATCACTATTCTGTGAAACTAAAAATATCAAAAAAGATTAAATTTATTTGAAAATAAAATATTCCTCAAAATATTTGGTTGTCATATTCAACCCCATTAAATAAATTTCATACCCACAATTTGAACTTGTTCTTGGAAAATAAAGATTTAACATTTGAAAATACCTTTATGGGAAACAAACATTATAAAAAGGGTTAATAAAACTTACTCTTTTAAATCAATATAGATATGTGAAAAGGTAATTTTATAAAACACATAGTAAGTTTTAAAATAGATATACATAGGTGGGAAGTGAATTTTTGGACATAGAAAAAAAGCATTATGTGAAAAGAATGATGGAGAGTGATAGAGGTCATTAATCACAATAAGATTAATGATAATTATAAAATTAACAACCCAAAAAACATAAACCAAATATGCATAAAAAGTTCATTGATATCATAAAAAATGATGGTAATGGGAAAAAATACTTCAAGATCCTTTTACTAAAGTTAGGTAATTCTCACGTGAAGATATACTTTCTTTTTTTCATTCCATTTCATAAGAACAATCTCATCCATTGGTTGTACATCGATAATTTTCTACATATTATCTTACTTTGAGAAATGAATATGAATTTTTTTTATGCTAAATCAATAGGGGATCATAGGACCCCTAAAATAATGATAATTTATTCCTTCATTCTCTTGTTAGTATCAAAAACAAAATTGTAATCACATGTTATACAGTTTCATCCAAAGTTTGACATATTCCATTTTATGAATAGTTAAACTTATGGCTCCTCCATGTATGAACAAAATTGAAATTGAAATTTTTTGAGTGAAGGTCACTAAATTTTCCAAAATCAACTAAAATTAATCACCTAAATATAAATATTTATCTCTGAATGGTCACATACCAAATATTAGAATAAATTAATTACATATTCTTCTGAAACATTGTAATATATTTAATTACCATAGAAACTTCATAAAAACATACATGATTTAAAAAAATAACACTTTTCTAATTCCATAAATTAAATCAAATATTATTTAATATATTCCATAAATCCAAAAATGTTTTAAACTCTATCATTGATAACCTATACCACTTTTACAAAAAATCATTAATCAATTTCGGGGTTATCAATAATATCTAATTTACATTATCCATATCGATCATCTCTTTATCCAAATTAAAAACCATTTTCTCAAAATTAGTAACATATTAAGGGTTATGTTCCCTTAATAAAAATATTACCCTACCATTAAATCACTTTTTTGGCCATCTATTCCATTTAACATATTCACGAAAGTTTTTAATGAAAAACTATTGTGGAACAATCCATTGATGTTTTAGGGTTCTAATAACCAAAATACCAATCATTAAAATATAATTCACTTAATTCCAATACATAACCAAATAAATCATTACACTTTATTCGTAAAACATTAATCGAGCTTCTTTAACATCTTCCTTAACACTTCATTCCTTCCATATTTCATTTACAGTCTCTTTATCATCCAAAATATTACCATTACATGTACAACCTTCCTGATTCTCTTTATGATGTTTTCCATTAGGAAAATTATTTTCATACTTCCCACACATTACATATTTGAAACATTATACCATCAATTATATAATAGGTATACCATTAATTCGATCCATAGAGTTAATTGAAATTTTTATTTTTCCTTGTAAATCACTTAATATATTTCTTTCTTCTCCCAAAAAACATATTCTCATTCCATTGACACATTCTCTAGAGTGATTCTTCACAAATTATTCACATATAGGTTACTGAGTCTTTATTCCTCTATGGTCTCCACCACGTAAAATCTTAGTGAACTCTATAATTCTCTTATTTAGTGAGTCTGAGAATTATTTAAGGTGCCAGTTATTAATGATATATCTTAATAATTTCATAGGAAAAATCTCAATATCATTCACTATAATCAACATCAAAATTTGGTTTCCCGTCAACACATTGTCTACCATATTCAATGTTAATCTAGTTCTTTATATTTCCCACTATTGACAAAAATCAAATACCATAGTACAAGAAGCAATAATAATAGTGGGGAACTATATAATCCTAAAAACTCACTTATATGATTTATAAATCATAGAACCTAATTTTTAATATATTACTCATTAGGTTTTTCATATGTCATTCTTAGTCAATATTTTAATACTTTATGATGGTTCATAATGAGTTTGTGATTTTTCAAAGTATATCCCAAAGGAATGTAAAACTAGGTGTACAACAATGATTATTTTCGTAAACCAAGTGATGATCGAGTCAAGCACAATGTGCCCATTCCAAAGTTATTACTCTAAGGTACCTCTGTTCCAGATCTAAATCTAATTGTAGTATCCAGACAGCTATGTAATTTTTATTAAACCACTCTATATATCCTTTACAAAAATTCTATGAAATTTTCGTATTCTTTAAATCATCCTTAAATGTATCCTTATATGTATCCCAAGACATATCCTTATAAATATCCATTGGGATATCACTAAAGTTTTCTCATACTAGTTTCTACAGGTTAACTGAAACATTCTTATGATACCAACTGTAATGTGAAAATCTTCTCATAAATAGATATTAAAACTTTTTATATGAATATTCATTAAATTACACAAACACACACCTGATGATAAAAATGTATATTGCCTTTGGATACTAGGCATAAAATATTCTAATTTCTTGAAATTTATTCAATATCTTCCATAAAGATCTTCCCAAATAGTACTCTTATTATTAATACCCTACTTAAAACCATTCCTCCTAACCCAGGGGATAGAAACATAAGAAATGTTCTGATCATATTTTTAGTAAAGGAAAATAAGGGAGATATATAAGCAAAACATGAATACAAGGTTTTGATAATAAGATCATCATATTTGAAGTTCATACCATGCACATCAAGAGATTATAATCTTGAGTCATGGAATAAATCATGGTAGCTCATAATAAATCATAATAAAATAAAATAACATGATCCATGATAAAATAATATTTAAAAAATACATGGAATTGTGGCATACACATAAGAAAATAAAATATTTTCCCTTGTATTCAAGGCTTGTTTTCAAATCTAGCATATTGGAATGGATTAACTCACCATTCCATCATAGTATTCAGGGTTCACTCCCAAGACTATCATAGTGAAAAAGTCCATTATTGAACTGGGTTCACTCCCCATTCTAGTCCATTTTATCTCATTAGATATTAATATTTATCCAATGCATTGGAGGGATATATAGGTCTCATTCTTTTTTGTTATAATATAACCATCGTCCTTGGTTATAACATAAACACCATCCTTGGTTATAACATAACCACCATCAAATTATCAAAATCATACATATTTATGATGAAGACCAAAAAACATTCATTGTATAAGAACCCATGAAAATAAATAGGCTTTAAAAAATATTCCACATATCAGAATCTATGGAAAGAAATGGGTGACATAAACTTTTCATCATAGCTTTAATAGTGCAAAAGAATCAAGTATCATAATCATTTCATAATTTCATCAAATCATAACCTATGGAAATAATATGTTGGTTTCAGAAGCATTTAATCATGGTATAACCCATGGAAGATAAATAGTTTTCATAAAAATCTTTTAATAATAAACCAAAACCATCCAGTAAAAGAATAACAATGGTATCCTTGGATCATATCCCCAGTAAAGAACACGTAACATCAAAGGGTATCAACATATATGGAAATTATTTTGAAATATATCTTGGAAAATTTCTTAAGAAAAATAGGATTTAAAATTTAAAAACACTTTTTTTAAAAAAATAAATTAAAAATTCTTTTCTTAAAAAAATAATCTTGTAAACTTATAAAGAAATATTCAAAGATCATATCAATCATTTGTGGATGAAAATAACCTTACCATTTTAAAAATATTTTTTAAAAAAATAAAAAATCATAAAATAATTGTTAAGTCTTTTTCATTGAAAATAATATTTTAATCTTATAAATGAATATTTAAAAAATAATAATTTGGTAATGATAGTGTAAAATACCATTCATGTCATACAAGTTAAAATAAAGAAACCTTTTCACATTTTATGTAATAACCAAAGGGGAATTTTTTGAAAAACAACATGAAGATTACTTTCAAAAAAAATCTAAAAAATTAAAAAATGGGAAAATATCTTTAATAAATATTTTTTATAATATTAAAATCATTTTTTATAACTATTTTTTAAACATGGTTTTGGAAGAAAAATGGTTTTCTGGCCGAATAGTGAAATATTGTCGGACTAATTTAAAAAATATATTTTTGAATATTTAGTACAAAAGGAGATAAAAATGAAGGGAAAATAATTATTCTAAATAAATAACTATAAGTCAAGATAATTAATGTGATTATTGAGAGGTAGATCATAATATTTCATCATTAGTAGCATAGACATAGATAATCTCGGTTAAAGAATATATTATATCATAAAACTATAACCACTTTGGTAACATTGATTCACAATCCCCATGAAATAATAACATTACATGAAATTTAAAATATCATTATATGAATAAATTCATGATATTACATTTCAATGGGACTATATATATACCTCATATAAGAATATATGTTCCTAACAAAACATATGTCTCAGAGAAGGAAAATTGAGATAGAATTCCATTAATACTTCGGAAACATACGAATAGAAAACCCCATAAAAGATAGATCCTCAAATGGATATGTAAATAAAAGTAATTTTCAGGATAAGAATAATAAAATACATTCTTGTCCATTATATACAACATAAAAAATAAATAGGTTGTGAATATGGCACCTGTCTAACAAAAGTAAATAGTGAGATGAAAATACCTTACCTTAAGTCTCAAATTCTATTATACAAATTAAAAAATCATATATAATAAATATAATGTTATTAAACATATAATAAATAACTATATTTATATATATCATACTATATGTTATTTACTTATTACCTTTTATTACCCATTTATTAACAATTCCTTGTTAAAATTACATATTGGGTAATAACCGCTTTGTTTTTCATGTATGTTTTGATTTTTTATTTTGGTTCTCTTACATTGATCATACTTCCATTATCTCCATAATTTTAACCATAATATAAATTTATTTTATATTTAGTATATATTTATTTAGTGTAATCCATAAAATTTAGAGATAGAAAATGGAATACATCATTTATGGAGACGGTAGGCAATACGTATGCAAGAATGTCATTTAAATTTTCATGAAAGATAAAACAAACCAAGGGTAAATAATTTATTAACAATATAGAATAATTATTATGTAATATATAACATATCTGTTTATTTAAACATATACTTATTGTAAGAATCTGGTTCTTTCTTGAGGTATGGAATCTTTTTCTTTCCATTAATTATCAGTTTAAATGGTTATTTATGGCCTAATGTAAATACCCTTTGAGATCATAGAGGTAAAGGGGTTTTTTTAGGCTACTTAGAGCCAAAATAACCAACTATTGGGGTTAAATAGGCCTAGTGTGTGGTTAGTAGAAACTATGCAGGGAAGGCTACATGGTTACTTCTAATCATGTGATGCTGGAAAGTGGGTAGCTAAAAGCCACACCATTTGAAAAATAATGCAATTTGAGGTGAACGACCATGAAACACCCTCTTTATTTTTTTATAGTGATATGAGACACACTTTTGTGCATGACTGGTCAAAACATTCATACAAACCGTTTGGGTTTCCCCTTCTAATAGTAACAGGTGCACGGTAGGCACATGGTTTGGCCAATTGTGTGTCCCAATCATGCAACCCATGGATTTTTCTGAATTGAAAATTTTTCCCTTAATTAATCTTTTATTTCAAGACAAATTTCATATTCTTAATCTATTATAATTCCTTGGCTCTTGAGATCTCCTTTGAAGGTGGAATTAGATTTTTTGATCATGTTCTATTGTCTGATCTCATATTCATGTGTTTTTTGTCTCGTTGGATCTAGATTGGTAAGTTATTAATTCCTTTTGTGTTTTTCCTCATTTTTCTGGTATCAGCTATGTTATTTAAGAGCAATCTAATATGAAAGAACCCATTTATTCCTTTAATGTATGGCTCTTTCCTTTTTTGTTTATACATGATAAAATGGGGGAAAGAGGTCAAGGGATGGCTTCAAGATTGTTACACAACGTGACTAGGAACTAAATGTTGTGTACTTATAAGTACATGATGTGTATGTTACGCTACATTCCATGTAATCTTGGTATACAACCATGTAATGTTCTAGCTAAAAACTGTACGGAAATGGTGTGTAGTCTCATGTACATGACGTGTACTTTTTATATTGATTAAATTAGGAAGTAGTATCATTTTTGTGAAAATGGACAGAGGCTCTCCAAGGTTGACAAACAAGCAGCACCAAACAGTATTTTTTTCTCTTGAATCTCTATCTGAACTCTGATTCGATCACCATCGGAGGCATTTAAACTCAATTAGTAAGCTCTCAATTCCTCTTGATCCTTTCTTAAGGATTTTTTCTCTCGATGAAGTTCTTTAAGGATGAGCATTTATAATCATTTTGTATATCTACATCATTCTATCTTGAATTAGAGGTTGAGATTGGATGAGCAGAGTCGTACAACGATTAGGTAGGTGGTCTTGTGCCTTTTACTCAATGTCGAGTTGTTTATATGTGTCATAGTGCCATTCTCCGATGTTTAAAGTGTACCATTGAATGTAAATTGGCCTTTTTTGTTTCCAAATGATGATTAGTTCATGAATTAAATTAATTTAATCATGTTAGATCTTATTGGTTTGATTAAGGTCCACCCCGTGGGTGAATTTCCTTGGATGGACATTATTTGGCCATCTGGCCTAGGATGCCTAGGGGAATTCCTTTGTTACCCTTTTTTGGGTAATTTAAAATTAAATTGGTTAATTTAATGTTTCTCATGTGAGATGAAAATTTCTTAAGCATTATGATAGTCTAATTCACATGTTTTTTTATTATACATAAACTACCCATATTAGTATATTTTTTTATGTCTTGTAATTATTAAATTACATTTGGCTTGTGATATAAAATCCCCTTCTGAATATAATTATTTAAGACATGTTATAGTTTAATTCACTTGTTTCTTGTTTTTTATGATGCCCATGTGAGCTGTTATTGTGTTAACCATGTAATAGTGTAATTTGCATGTGTTTACTTTTATGCTGAAATGTTGATATACCAGGATTGAACCAGTTGACTTCTATGCATGCGGGTGATGTTTTGTTATGCCTGAAGGTGAGGAATTATTATGCCTATGGGTGAGGATTTTTTATTCCTAAATGTGAGGATTGGTTATGGATGGGGGGGTTTACTCTTCTGGGTGAGATGTTGAAATGAATATTGAAATGGAATGACTTATGATGTGTCTACAAATCCAAAGCACAATATTGGAATCAGTCATCACTTTATTTATTTAGATATCCTTCTGAGGTATCTATTGAGAATTCTTATATGGGGGATTGATGGGCATAGGATGGATCTCAAGACTTATATAATTCAATGTAATTGATTATTTTAACTAAACATAATGAATGAAAATGGAAAATAGGAATTTTAGGATTATTACATTTGAGTACTTCCTAGTGTATGAATTTTCCATTTTTGTACAATACCCGTTACATATACTCACTCACAGATAAAAACAAATATTGGTTGGTTTCCTACTGGGATTTATTTCTCACATTATTTTTGAGTCATGATTTTGGGCCTAAAAAAATTATATTGTCGCATGTTTCGATAAGGTAAAGTGCCCTTCTATAGGTACTTGAGATGTTGTTTAGGAGTTGTAGATCATGGGACTGAGCTGAGGCTTGCAATGCTTCTTAGTGTCCTTTGTTTCTTTTTTATTTTGGAACATATATTGTGGAGTTGTAGATCATGGGACGTTACAAAGGGGTTTTAGAGGAGTTTTTTTTTTATTTTCTTTATTATTTGGTGAATATGGATAAATATGTAAATGCAAGGGATTTCTATTAAGTTGTTCTCGGGAGTAGCTACCTCACGAACAGGGTAAAGCCAAATTACCTTGGATGAAATTGTAATTTAAGGATTTTGAGTTATTACAGTTGATTCTATTTCACTATTGGGTGACACACTTTCTTTTGATGTTATTATTGATATCATTATGGTTTTATTTTGTTGCAAGCCAATGAGATGAGAATATTTCATCTCATGCATCAAATAGGAACTTGTTATAAATCACATGTCATGCATTCTTCCCATTACATTTAGAGAGCATTACTGATTGCATGTTGTTGTGATAGATGTCGTGTTAAATATGCATGTTGTTCTGATAGGTATTATGATAGATATGCCAACTATTGTCATAGGTGTATTGGTACGTGTTATGGTAAAATTAGATGGACCCGAAACTTTGATCCATGAGGAGTATGGGCCCTCTGGGATTGGAATTTGGTGGATCATGTTTCAGCCATGGGATATAATTATGTTGTCATGTGCTATATGTAGATTCCAATCATGGATTTGTGGGGAGTATGGTCCCCCAAGGATTGGAATTTGGCACAATGTTTATTTACTTTGTTAAAACAGGGGTTCTGGGGAAGTTTCTAAGCCTTTCTATGTGGAAACCCATATAACACAACATGTGGTCCTATGAACACACACCATGTGTTCTTCTGTTCAGGATGAAAAGAACTTTTCCAAGTAAAAGTTGTGTACACTTTGTACACACCGTGTGGTAGATTACTATTTCACCATTCATGTGAGAGAAAACACAGGTTGTTGAGATTTTATCAAAACACATCGTGTACCTTATTTACACCCTGTGTAATTTTGCATAGTCATACAGGTGTAGCTCTGGCCATGTAAAAATACATGGCTAGGAAGGAAGAATTGTTTACATGTTGTGTACCTGACTAGCACACCATGAACCTAGGGTATTTACATCCCAAGTCCAGTGGGAGTACACAACCATATAAGAGGTTATGTGTATGCTCCATGTATAGTTCCTACACACCATGTACATGTGGTGTTTACACTCTCAGGCTAGCAAGAGTACACGACCATGTAAGGTCTAAAGTTCCTGTGCTGTTTGTGGTTCAAACACGCCGTGTAATCATATTTTGTAAAACATTGAGTATTTTGTTCTCTTTTTTTGTTATTTCACTCTTGAACTGTGAACTGTGATCAGGATCTTGAATTGAGGTTAGTGATTTAACTTGAGAAGTCATGACTCCAGGACAACCAATATTTGTACGCCAGGAGAGTGGCAATGATCATACCCTAGAGGTGGTAGGCCATGGGCTACTAGAGGTTCCTCTGGACGTGCTTGTTGTGGTACCAGTTGTTATACCAAACATAGGTTTGGATAAATGGTTCTTTTAATGCTTCATGAGGTTTATACAAACCTTCTAGGGAGAACCTCGGCCTTCCACATCTATGGAAGAATTGACGTGGGTATTCTAGAAGCAGCATCTGCCAACATTTTTTGGGGATGGTGGACCATAGGCTGTAGATTCATGGTTGGATTACATGATTATGATATCCTCGCATATGGAGAATCCTCTTGAGAATAAGTTCAAGATCGTGACTTATATGTTGCATGATTTATCCAAGAGGTGGTGGGATGTTATCACTCAGACAGAGAGTCATCGGGAAATGGGATGGGAAAATTTTCAGATGATCTTCTATGACTATTATTTTCCTGAGACTCAGAGAGCCAATAGATCATGGGAGTTCATACATCTATAGTAGGGCTCTATGTCAGTGATGGACTACTCTGTATGTTTCACTAAGCTTTAGAGATTCTCACTTATTCTGATGGGTGATGAGACATCGAGGGCTAGGCGATTCAAGGTTGGTCTCATTTACGACATTTGATCACAGGTGAATGTTTTCAGGCTACCTTCTATATATTCAATCATGAATCATGTGATGATTACCGAATGTAATATTTAGGAAGCAAGAGATGTGAACAAGGGTGGTTCAAAACCAAGATCTGGAACTATCTCTACAGGGATCAAGAAGCATCGTATTATGATTTCTTATAGTGATACAAGCATTTAGAATGTTTCTTATGGTATCCAATAATGGTGTTACCTATGTGGAAGAGTTGAGCATATGAGATCATAGTTCCTGATGGACCTAGTCGAGTTCTGATATTGTGGCAATATGGTCCATCTATAGAGCTTCTTTAGGGTGTTTCCACCAACATCTAGTATGATAGGATCTGCACTGACTCCATGTTACAAAACAGCGTTAGTATCTTCTCACCATTTGGGTAATTTGAATATGTTAGGCCATTCATAGGGAATCCCTCCTTTTTATTATTTAACTTTTCATTACATTTTACAAATAGAGGATCTTTAAAGTCTAGTGTCTTGGAAATCATAAATAACATAGATGAAAATAATAAGTATTCTTCTAATCCACTTATAAGGCTTAATCATAGGTTCATACTAAGTAAAATTACTACATATCCTAACCTATAGATATACATCAAAGTAATGGGTGAGAATAAGTCCCAGTAAAGGAAAGCAAGGGAATCAGTTTACTTTTGATATCAATAAGAACTTCATGAAAAAAACATAAAGACATGAGAAATGGAAGAATAGTCATATCATAATAAAAATAACATGGATCAAAATATTAATATGTGGATACAACATTTAATTTATACATTCATGAACATATCACTTAGTTTCATCCCTAATGTGTCATAAAAATTACCATGGTTATTCACCAAGGTATTGTGAAACTTGTCATCTCTATAGATTAAATTCTTTACCCAATGTATTGGAGTGCTATCATGGCTCACAATTTATATGTTTTTATTTTCATGTGATCAACATCGATCATAACAAAACATTTCATTAATAACCCATAGGAGAATAAAAGAAATTGGTTTCATTTCAAAATCGTGACTTTTTAAAAGTGTTTTAAAGTAAGATCATTATGTCATTTATAACACATTGAAAGGGTGTGAGGGATATATGTATGTAAATTACAGAATCAAATAGATCAATTTAATTTATTTATGAATACCTCTATAAATGAAAATAGATTTGGGTATCCACATAAATAAAATAATAGAATTTCTTGAGAAAAAGAGAGAGATTTTGACACGAACATTCTGCAGCATAAGGACAACATAACATGGTTTTAGAAAACATTAAAAAGAGAATGGAAAGGGGTAACCCACTCAAAAATAACTCATAATATAGTATAGGGAAATAAAAAATAGAAATAAGTTCATAGTATGGATATTTTAATTACATACCAAATGAAAAAGGAAACATGAAAGAAAAGAGAAGATGCGATTTCATTTACGAAAATTCGGCTGCCTAACGGTGTCACTTAAAATTTCAGAAAATCAGTTGATGAGAGAGAAAAGAGTCTATCATAAATTGTACATGGAATGGATTGTAATAAGGGTATAAAATAACATACAACCACATAACAAAATGGAAACTAGAAGACATAACATAATGGAAGTCATGACTAAAAGATGAGGGTGAAAGGTTCCCTTACCTGGAAGAGTGACTTCAAAAACATGAAGGTTGGGACCTTGGGTGGATTGAGGGAACCTTGGGAAGACTATTTGGAAGGAAAAATTACCAGATCCTAATTGAGGATGAATTTGGAACGAAATGAATGAATTAATGGGTTGTTATTTATAGCCAAAGTGGGGGAATATTTTATTAATTTCCAAGGGACATCTCATTGGTGGTATTTGAAAAACCATGGGCTTGCCCATGGTATTTTCCTATGTTATTATCCACTTGGGACACCTCATAACATAAATTAATATTCACAAGTTGGACTGAATTATTACATCATGATTATATCATTAATGATGTCATTAAAAACACCGAAACTCAAAACTGTATTTTTACTATTCACTAAAAATTCATCTATTTTAGAAAAATCCCAAAAATTCACCCTATCCATTTTTTGAAATGTAGAATCTAAAAGTGAACTCAATTTTTTAAAAATTATTTTCTAAATATTTTTAATTTAATTTTTAAATAAAACCATTATTTATTCAAAAAAACAATTCTAAAACTATAACTCGTTTTGTAACACCTTGAGAAAGTAATCAAGGTCCCATAAAATTATTAAATAACCATAAGACAATAAAGTAAAAAATTTATTAGTAAATTTTATGAAAATAAATTTCCATTTTAAATTATTAAATTAATTATAAAATTTTAAATAAAATATTTATGACATACAAAAAATATAAAAACTTATATTATGATCATGTTTTCACTTTTAAGATTTTTAAATAGTATTTATACATTCATTGTTGAAGTTTCTATTTTTTTGGTTGATTTAATATTAATTACTATTCAAAAGGATATGTTACTATTAACCCAAAAATTATTTTGATCTTATTTAACCACATTTTTCACCCTGATTACATCCTTGTATGACGGATTTTTGAAAATCATTTCACTGAAAAAGTTATTTAATGATAAAATATTTTTTTACTATTCATAAAAATAACAATATTTATCAGTTAATATTCATCAAGATAACACTATTCATTGAACACTATTCATCAAATAAAATACTATTTATCAAAAAATGGATACTTCTTAGAAAACTTATAAAAAATCAGCCTAGAATAATTTAGACATTTTAAATAAAAAAATGGTTTTTATTTAACCATAATAATTCTTATAATAAATTTATCATTTAAATGTTAAAACACTTATTTATTAAAAATAATATCAGATAGAAAAGGAATACTAAAATTGCATAGTGAAATTTTTGACACTTAAAAAATTAAATTATTATATCATTTACATTTCAAATGGGGGTTTAAATCATACTATTTAATTAAAATAATAATTATTTCATATACCTTAATTTGTTAGGATAATTATATCATTTTTAAAAACTAAAATTTGGGTCTGAAATAATTTGATGTTCTTATATTGTAAAACATGATAAAAAGTTATTCGGATGAAACAAATCCATAAATAAAAGAAGTTAGTTTTTTGGGTCATTACAATTCAGGACGAGGTGGTGGTCATGGTCATGGAAGCTAGACCCCCTGAACTCAGAAACAACAGGGCGTTTCAGCTTAGGGTATCCCAATAGTGTCTCAGGGTCATGGTACAGGTTAGACTTATGCAGTGCAACAGACCCAATAGGAGAAAGATCCTGAACCTTCTATTTTCAGAGTTACTATTCTAGTTTCATCTGTTTTATCTCCTTCACTCATTGATATAGGGTCTTCACATAGTTTTATATATGTTCCTATTGTAGAGAGCCTTGGGCTCTATGTTTTCTCTTCTAATGATGTTATGATACTAGACACTCTGTTAGGGATAAGGATGGAAGGTGTGCATCAGTGTAAGGAGTTCCCCCTTGAGGTTGGTGGGTGTCACTTCATTTGGGATCTCTATGACTTAGAGGTGACAAGATTTGATGCCATACTCAGAATGGACTGGTTAGACTCCTTTAAACCCTTTGTCAATTACTATCACTGTAGGGTGAGTTTTATATCACCAGAAGGAGGATCATTTCTATACAAAGAAGAGTGGGATGTCTAGGTAATCCAAACTGGACCCAAGCAATGGGGGTTAAGTTGGATGATAGCACAGATTTCCAGTTTATATCTGGATGACAAGGGAACACATAAGATATATTTCCCTTCAGTGTTGCATCACTTTAGAGATGTTTTCCCTGATAACTTTTTAGGGTTAACTCTGGTGAGAGATGTGGAGTTGACGATCTAGCTAGTCCTATGAGCTACACCGATATCCATTCCTTCTAAGAGGATGGATACGAAGGAGCTACAGGAGCTCAAGTGGAAGCTACAGGATTTAGAGGCAAAGGGTTTTATCTGACCTAGTACTTCTCAGTGGGGTTCACCGGTCCTTTTTGCAAAAAAAAATATGGATCCCTTAGGATATGAATAGAATATCAGAAACTGAACCATTTTGTGGTTAAAAACTAATATCTGTTTCCACTTATAGATGACATGTTTCATCATCTTCAAGGAGCCTAGGTGTTCTCGAAAATCGACATAAATTCAAGATATCACCAAGTACATGTTTGACCTTCAAACATACCTTCTAATGTGTTTTGTAGCAGGTATGGTCAATATGAGTATCTGGTTATGTTGTTCAGTCTCATGAACATGTCAGTAGTTATCATGGTGTGGATGAACTAAGTGTTCCATCCTCGGATTCTTTCATGGTGGTTTTCAAGGATGATATCATGGTGTATTCTCACAATAGACATAATCCTGACAACCATCTTGAAATCATTTTGAATACAATGAGAGAGCATCAATTATATTATTAGCCCAAAAAGTGCCAAATCTGGATGGATCAGATTGACTTTTTGAGTCACGTCATCTCGAAGATAAGAGTATGAGTGGACCCAAAGAATGTGAGAGTAGTAGTTACCTGGGAGAATCCCAAGAATGTCTTTGTGGTGAAGACTTTTCTAGGGATGGTTGGTTGCTACAAGAATTTCATACTGGACTTCTCATGATTTGCAGTGCTGATAAAGGGATTTCCAAGAAGGGTGTGAAGTATGTATGCTCATATTCTTGTGAGATGGCCTTTCAGAAGCTGAAAGAGAGATTAATGTCAGTACCAATATTGATTTTTCCAGATCAGGGTAAGAGTAACACTGTGTAATGCAACACATCAGGTATTAGCTCAGGTGTAGTGCATATATAGGGGGATCGATTCATTGTGTATGGGTCTCGACAGTTGAGGCCACATGAGAGGAACTATTTGATGCATGATCTTGAGTAAGCCTCAGTTGTTCATGACTTGCATTGTTGGAGATATTACTTATTTGAGGAGCGTTTTGTGGTGTACATGGACCAAAAAATTATAAATCACATCTTTACTCAAAGTGATATAAATATTAAGCAGTGAAGGTGGGTGGATTAACTTTAGTCATTCAAATTCTAGCTTGCCTACATGCTTGGAAAAGGTAATGCAGTGGCTGATGCACTGATCAGGAGGACTCAAATGCATGTAGTGCAGGAGGCTAGTAGCAAGTAGCAGCTTATGGCATTGTTCTATGAGATGCACTTGGGGGTTCACGATAGTCAGGGATAGACCTTCCTTTCTTCCTTAGTGGTGAATTATACCCTCTTGGACAGATTGTTTATAAGATAACTATCATATTCCGAGGGACTTTTCCTACGGGAGAGTATAGCAGGTGAGGATCCACCTCTTAGTTGGACGGTAGGTGATGATGAGATCTTGCATATCCATGGACGTTTCTAGGTTCCAATGGACATATGTGAGTTTTTCATGTGGGAGTTTCATTCATCATCATGGGAAGTGAACCTCGGAGTTATTAAGATGTATTGTGACTTTCACCGTTAGTACGTGTGGTTGGGTATCAAGAGAGAGGTGGTTAGTTTTGTTTTGAGGTATTTCACCTGTTAGTAGTTGAATGAAAAATATCAACAGCCAACCAGGATTTTACAGTTGTTATCTATTCCATAGTGGAAATGGGATGATATCATGATGGATTTTGTGACTAGGTTATCGAGGTCACCCATAGGTAATGATGCTGTATAGGCTATAGTTGATAGACTGACCAAGTTCACTCACTTCTTGTCGATCAAGGAGACCTTTAATGTTGATGATATTGGGAATCTGTATATTCATGATGTTGTACAGCTTCATGGGGTCCCTCATTCTATCAATTCAGATAGGTATTCCTGATTTACATCTCATTTATGGAAGAGTTTTTAGAGGGAACTGGGTACGCAGGTTCTTCTAAGAATAGAATACCACCCTCAGACTAATGTCCAGTCAAAGCGTATGATAGAGGTGGTGGAGGACATGTTGCGATCATGTGTCCTAGAATTTGGGGGCTCTTGAGAAAATCATATTCCCCTAGTTTAATTTTCATACAATAAAAGTTTCTAGGAAACTATAGATATTCCACCTTATGAGGATTTGTACGATAGGATATGCTGATCAACCCTATGTTTGTTGGAGGTGGGTGAGGAAGCTTCACTAGGATCATGTATCATGCAGGAGACTTCTGAGCAGGACTAATTTATTTAGATGTAGATGGATACTACACAATCTCATCAACAATCCAATGTTGATCGCCATATATTACCTCTAGAGTTCGAGGTCATGGATCGATTTTTCCTACGTGTTTCACAAAGGTTGGATCATAAGAGGATCAGGAGACAAGGTAATATTTCGCCGAGATACGTTGCTCCGTTTGAGATTCTGGAGAGGGTCAGGCCAATTGCCTATCAATTACAGTTACCTCAAAGGTACGGGTATATGCATGACTTCATCCATGTTTCTCAATTATGAAATTACTTCTCAAACCCATATCACGCCTTTCAGCCTGAGGGAGTGGATTTGTAGGAAGATGCGTCCTTTGATAAGAATCTCATTCCTATTGTGGATCATAGGACTAAGATTATTTGTGGTTGGTATGTTCCTTTGGTACAGGTTATATAGAATCACTATGGAGTGTTGGATGAGACTTGGGGGAGGGATGCTGATGTATGCTCACAGTGGCCAGATTTTTTATCAGATAATTCTTCATCACCCTTGGAAAGGAAATTCGGGGATGAATTGCTTTAAGGGGGAAGTTTTTAAAAACCTGGTTCTTCCTTTGAAGTATGGATCTTTCTTTTTTAGTTTGTAATTAATAAAATGGTTGAAAAGAGGTCAAGGGATGGCTTCAGGCCTATTACATGATATGAATGGGAATTACACGTCATGTAGTTATAGGTACACTCTGTGTATGTTAGGCTACAGGACAAATAATCCCAGTACACAGCCATGTAATGGTCTGTCTATAAACTATACAAACATGACATGTAGTCTCAAGTACACGCGGTGTACATTTTTTATTGGTTAAATCAGGAAGGAGCATCATTTTTGTGAAAACAGATAGAGGATCTCTTGGATTGATGAACAAGTAGCACATAATGGGATTTTCTTCTTGAATCCCCATCCAAAGTCCAATTCGATCGTCATCAGAGGCATTTGAACCCAATTGGTAAGCTCTTGATTCATCTTTATCTGTTCTTTGTGATTTTTCACTTGATTAAGTTAATTAAGGTTGAGAGTTTATCATCATTTGGTAAATCTACATCATTCTAGCTTGAATTAGTGGTTGAGCCTATATAAGGAGAGTCATACTATGATGAGGTGGGTGGTCTTGTGCCTTTCACTCAATGTTGAGTTGTTTATATGTTCGATAGTGTCATTATCCCATGTTTAGGGTGTAGCCTTGAATATAAATTGACCCTTATTGTTTCCTAATGATGATTTGGTAAAGAATTAAATTAATTTAAGCATATTTGAGCTTGTTGGTTAGATTAAGGGCCACCTCATGTGTGTGTTTCCCTCGGATGAGCATTGTTCATCCATTTGGCGTGGGATACATATGGGTGTGCCTTTGTTTCCCTTTTTGGGTTGTTTAAAATGAAATTGGTAAATTTAATGTTTCCCACATGAGATAACAATTTCTTAATCCTTTTTATAGTTTAATTCACATGTTTTATTATTATACATAAACTGCCCAAGTGAGTATATTTTTTTAAGCCTTTTAATTGTTAGATAACATTAGGCTTGTGATATGAACTACCCTAATTATTTAAGCTTTATGATAGTTTAATCCACTTGTTTCTTGTTTTTTATGATTCTTACAGGAGTTTTTATTATGTTAACCATGTAATAATGTAACTTACATGTCTTGTCTTTTATGTTGAAATGATGATATACCGGGATCGATCATGTTGACATCTATGCATATGGGAGAGGATTTGTTATTCCTGTGGGCAAGGATTTGTTATACCTACCGGTGAGGATTTTTTATTCCAACAGGAGGGGTTTTCTATGCTTGCGGTTGAGATATTGAATTGAATATTGAAAGGGAATGACTTATAATGCATCTTCCAAGCCAAATCACAAGATTAGATTCAGTCTCCACTTTATTTGTCTAGATATCCTTCTGAGGTATCTATTGAGAATTCTTATATGGTGGACTGAGGGTCTTAAGATGGATATCAAGACTTATATAATTCAATGTAATTGAATGGTTGAACCGAACATAATTAATGGAAATGGAAAACAGGAGTTGTAGGATTATTTAATTTTGAGTACTTTCCAGTTTACTACTTGTCCTTTTTTGTACACGACCTATTTCATATACTCAATGACTGATAGCCACCGATTTTGGGTTGT
Source organism: Viscum album (assembly GCA_963277665.1). Classification (NCBI taxonomy): domain Eukaryota; kingdom Viridiplantae; phylum Streptophyta; class Magnoliopsida; order Santalales; family Viscaceae; genus Viscum; species Viscum album. Next base: position 714,284,124 of record OY728131.1, on the reverse strand, counting down.
TTCCTACTAGTATTTATTTATCAGACCTTGTTTGGGTCATGATTTTGATCCCAAACAGATTATATTGTTGTAGGTGTTGATAAGAAAAAACACCCTTCTATAGGTACTTGAGATTATCTTTAGTATCTAGAGAGCATGGGACTGAGTTGAGTCTTATGACGCTTCTTAGTTTCCTTTGTTTCTTTTTTTTCTTCTGGAATATATATTGTGAATTCCTACAGTGTACCTACTTTGGATATTTTCTTAGAACATAATATTTTGCATCATCTTTTGTATGAAATTATTCTTGGTTATTTATATTATTGGTATTATGCTATTTATTTCATATATATGTTATTTACTACTTCTTATATTGTATTATTATTTATTCCACTAAGTAACAATCTGACAATGAGGGAATAGTTTCCCCATTATCACACCATATGCCCTTGATGCTAGCTGGTAGCCTTTGGAATTTGGGTAAATTCACTTGATTCCATGTGACCAACTGAGTATAGGACACGAGTTGAGTGGTATCCAGATCTAAGACATTACATAATTTCCTTACTTCCTAGCTCTTTTCCTATTATTCAAATTTCTCTCTATTTGAGTCAAATTAGGAGCTGATACTGGATAAGAAATCTACTACAGACCTATGGTAGGTGGTCTCGTGCTTTTTCTTATATGTTTTAGTGTTTATATATATCACAGTTCTATGCACCCAATTTTCTGAACGATGTCCTTGAAATGAATTTAATCCTTGTTTAAAAGGATATGCATGGATTATGTAATTAGTGAGGCCATTATTGAATGTTTAAAGGTTATGGACCTTTAATTGTAACTACCCCTTGGGTTTTTTGTTTAATTTAATGGACCTCCATGGGTGGTAAATGAATTGGGTCACCCTTGAGGTGTGTTTTTTACCCTTGCTATAAGACGTTAATTAATTAATTGAGTTTTAATTAGAATTGTAAATGAATTGATTAAAGAAAATGGAATGGAATCCAGGTCCCTAAACTCTTTCCATGTAATTTCTTGATTACGCATGTGATGACCCTTATAATGAAATGACCATGTGATATGAATAAAAGGCTAAGACTTATGATCTAAGAATGTGCCTTGATCCACCTTCTAAGGTGGTATTTAAATGATTTTATCATGGTCATGAAATTTAATTTAATTTAATGATATTGATTTAATGATTATATTACTTGGGTGACACGTGGGTTCATATATGAACACCATGGATGGATCATTTGTAAATTTCTTAGATTATTCCTGAGTGACCCTTGGAATCCTTAGAGGACTACCAAGGATAGACTCAGAGGCATGACTATTATACGCCCAGGTGATACTTGGAATCCTTATGTATTACCAAGGATATAACCAAAGGGGAAGTTTTTCATATACACAATGGGTGATACTTGGGCTCCCTTAGTGGACAACCAAGTATAGACTCTAGTGGTAGTGATGTTATACCATGCCTAGAGTGACAATTGGGTTCTGATGAGGAACACCATGGAAGGACTTGTAAGGTGCTTGGTTTATAATATATCTGGAGTGATACCTAGATTCAAATAATTGATGCCAAGGAATTAATCAGGTTCATAATTGAATATTAAATTGAATGATTTAAATGGATCATATTCCAAGCCAAATCACGAGCTTGGATTTGGTATTTGTATTATTCTATTTAGATGGCCTAGTTAGGAATCTCTTAATCACATATTATCACAAGGAACACTAGTATACATTCCAGGTCTTGAGATTTATTTATTAAATATGATTTCTAAATTGAATGAACTTTTTTATAAATTGATATGGGAATAAATGTTATTCGGATACATTTCAGGCTAGGCTGAAGCAGGTAGCAGAGGACGGGTGTCCATGGGAACCCAGAAATTTATGGGTTTTTTAATTTCAAATATTCCTTTACATATTCTATTACTAAATGCACATTATTATTAATAAATATTCAATGATTATATGGAATTATAACTTTGGGTGGTTTCCTACTGGGGCTATATCTCACTCCATGTCCGGATCGTCGATGGATACCAGAAAATACTATATCATTGTAGGTTGGATAAGGGAAAGCACCATTCCACAGGTTCTTAATTCTGGCATAGGATTAGTGGATCACATGACTGAGATAAGGCTCATGATTCTAGTTTGATACTTTTTTAATTTTTAGAATTTTTTACATGTATTTTAAACCTAACATGTATACCTATTTTGGCTGTTTTGTAGAGAACATGGCATGTATCATCATATTTTGTATATGCGATTCCATCATGCATTATTGATATATTCATATATTATTTATTTATCATCTATATTATTATTACTATGAATCTTATATTGATTAATATAGATATTAAACTATGTTACACTCTAGTATGATGTAATAGTCTCCCCATAGACACCCTAGGCCCTCACTTCTAGTTGGCATCCTCTAGCATTTGGGGAGATGCACTTGAGGCCATGTGGCCTGCCAGGATCAGAGCACCTCACAGTGGAATTCATGTCTGATTATTAAAAAGTGGTATCAGATGTTCTTTTTGGTTTTCATCATTATTTTTAAACAATATAAATGGATATAAATTAATTGGGATTTTGTAATGACATGTTCTTTGGAGTAGCTAACCCATGTATTGGAAAAAAGCCAAATTACCTCAAATAGAAATTATTTATTTCTATATTTTGAGTACTGTAGATGATTTTATTACACTATTGGGTAAATAAATTGAATTTTGATCTTATTATTGATACTATTATGGGTTCTATTTTGTTCAAACCCAATAATATGAGGGTTTTCCTTCTCATGCATCATTTTAGGCACCTGTTAGAATTTACATTCCATGAATTATGCCATGTTATATAGGATGCTCTACTTGATTGCATACTATTGTAATATGGGATATGATTCATATACATGTTTTGTGCATTAGGTGGGCACTATATTTTGGTTCATGGGATGTATGGACCATTATAGATCAGAATTTGGTGAACCATTTGGTTCAAAAATTTAAAATTAATTGGGATATGATGGAAATGAATAATGGAAATTGAAATTTCTTATATCAGAGAACATGAACCAAAACTGAACTTAGTTGTGGGATGTAGGAAGCATCTCTTAACATTTTATGATTTGTATATTTCCCAAACCTAACTCAAGATGTAATAATAGGTACGTTTTATTATATTTGAAGGAATTTATCCATCCAATTTCTATATCTACGCTTTTAGTTATTAAATTTGATGTTATTCTTGATCTGATGTGTGTGATTTGAATTTGTAGAGGTATGTCGCTATGACATCCTCCATTAATATGATAGGAGGGTAAAAATGGCCATACTTTTGAGGTGGCGGTACATGGGATACTGTTGGATCCTTCCACAAAAAGAGTTGGGGCATCGATAGTGTTACCAGAAACTAGTGTTGAGGCATAGTTTATTAAATGATTTATCTGATTCCTGAATATCATTCCAGGAGCACTGTGACTTGCCTCAACTATGGAAGAGTTGATTCCTAAGTTCCAACAGTAGCATCCTCCAACATTTTCAGGGGATGGAAGACCATTGGATATAGAGTCATGGATAGATTTCATGATACCTATGTTTTAGCATATTGAGACACCTCTTGGGAGGAGGGTAAATGTTTCTATGTATATGTTCTATAATTCCTCTAAGAGATGGTGGGATGTTATAACATAGATGTATAGTTATCAGAAGATTTATTGGATGTATGTTTATATAGACTTCTATGATTATTTCTATCGCAAGACATTGAGGACCAATAGGGCCCACAATTTCGTGCACTTTGAGTAGTACGCTTTATAGGTTATGGATAATTCAACCCATTTTTATAGAGCTCCAATGACTTGAACCTATTATGATGGGTGATGAATTATGTAAATATAGGAAATTCAATCAGGGTCGAAGGTATGACATCTGATCTCTAGTGAATTTCTTTCATAGGACTACAATTACTAGAATAGTAATTAAGAGCTTATCACAGAGCATAACTTGAGGGAGGTTAGGGGTGTGATCCATGTTGGTTAGGCACAAAGATCTAGTGCTATATCAACCAGAAATAGGAAGCATTATTCAGATTCTCTAAGTGGTGATATTAGTAGCCCGAGCCCATACTCGGGTAGCAAGGTGAGGTGCCACCAGTGTAGTAGAATGAGATATATGAGACCTCAATGAACGAGAGACCAAGTTGAGTGTCGATTGTGCAGAGCATGAAGGGCTATCTACATCACTTTTTCATTTATTTTCCTCTTGAATATAGTAAGATAGGGTCCGAAATGAATCCATTTTCAGGAGTAGGGTCAGCAGATTCTCATCAGGTAGGGATTTTTTGTATAGCTATACACTCAGGTTGAGGTGGTTATTGTGGTTGTGGTAGTCAGCCCCCATAATTATAATAATACCAGAGTGGATCTACTCGGAGTAACCAGGATATATCATAGGACTGAAGATCATACCAGATATATACAGTGTAACTGACACCTAAAGAGCATAATATAAGTTTATATAATATGATCATTCAGTTTTATGATAGATATATAAAGCTTGATACTACATTGGGGAATCAAAAGAAAGATGTACATCAATTTAGAGAGTGACCCATTGATATAGTAAGGTGTCAATTAATATGGGAACTCTTTTTTCTTGATATGATAGGTTTTGATATCATTATAAGGACGGATTGGTTGGTTACCTTTCATGATTTTGTTGATTTCTACCAATATAGGGTAACCTTTACACACTAGAGTGTGGAGAGTTTATTCAAAATTGTGAATGGGATGTCCATGAGTGATGAGGACCTAAGCATCACGGGCTAGGTGGGATGATGTCTCAGATTATGAGTCTAAATCTAGATTACCAGGGAATATATCATCCGGATTTCCCTCTAGTGTTTGATCATTTCATGGAATCTTTCTAGGATGAAATTTCTGGAATACCTCTAGTGATAGAGGTAGAGTTTTTAATCGATCTAGTTCTAAGAGCTACACCGGTATCCATTTATTCTTACATGATGGCTACCAATGAGGTATAAGAGCTCAAAAGTCATCCAAATGATTTAGAGGAAAAGGGGTTTATCTGACCTAGTATTTCTCTATGGGGTTCCCCTGTCCTTTTTGAGAAAAAATTGTACAGTACCCTTAGGTTGTGTTTGGATTTCTGGAAATTGAACTAGCTTATGGTTAGGAAAAATTATCCACTTTTGTGGATAGATAACATATTTAATCAGATCTAAGGATCTTGGGTATTCTCAAAAATTTATTTGAGATTCGGTTATCATCAGGTGCATGTTATACCATCATACATACCCTTCATATATTTTCGTAGAAATTATGGTCTATATGAGTATTTTTTTCATATCATTCTATCTCACAAACACGCTAGCAGTTTTCATAGAACTGGTGAACCGATTATTCCATCCTTATCTAGATATGTTTGTCAAGGGTTTTTTGGATGATATCTTCGTGTATTTTAAAAATATAAATTATCATTACAAACATCTTGAGATCGCATTAGATACACCAAATGAGCATCATTTATATGGTAAGATCACTATGTTCTAGTTCTAGATGAATCAGATTCACTTCCTGGCTCACATTATCTCAAAAACAAGAGTATCAGTTGACCCAGAGAAGGTGGAAGTTTTACTTTCTTGGGAACATACTAAGAACATCTTTTAGGTATGGAGTTTCTTGGGGATGGATTTACATTACATGTGTTTCATACAGGACTTCTCATGGCTAGAAATGCTGCTCATGGGCTTGACTAATAAGGGTATGAAGTTTGTATGGTTAGATACCTATGAGGCAGCCTTGTAGAATCTTAAAAGAATATTGACTTCATCATCGATATTTATTTTTTCAGAAAGATGTAAGAGTTACACTATTTACTAAAATGCATCAAGTATTGGTCTAGGATTAGTTCTTATATAGGGGGTAGAGTCCTAAAATATGGGTCTCGGTAGTTGAGGCCACATGATAGGAACTACCTAACACATGATCTTGAGTTAGCTTTAGTTGTTCATGCATTACATTGTTGTAGATATTAATAACTTGAAGAGAATTTTGTGGTGTTCATGGACCACCAAATCCTAAAGTATATATTTAAATAGCATGATGTAAACTTGATATAGATAAAATGGGTTGAATACCTATAATAATTATACTTCAAGCTTTCTCACACACCTGGTATAGGCAGTGTAGTGGCTGATGCACTAAGTAAGACTCATATAGAGGCAGTGTAGCATTCCAATAGCTAGTAGAAACTTATATATTTTTTCTCTAAGATTCACATGGATGTTTCAAATAGTTGGGGGAAAAATTTTCCATCATACATGGATATAACCTCTACCCTATTGAATAGAGTGAGGAGGAATCTATCATATTCTGAGGGCCTGTTCCTATAGGAGAGTGTGGTGGGTGAGGACCCTCCTAGTGGGACCATAGGTAAGGATTATATTATGCATGTGCATGGTCACGTATGGATTTCAATAGTTATACATGAGGATATGATGTGATACTTTCATGATTTATATTGGTAATTTCACCTAGGAATCCCCAGGATGTATTGGTATTTACATTTCAAATACTAATGGTTGGGTAGGAAAAGAGATGTATCTGGTTTTATCATGAGATGTTCCACCTATCATCATGTGAAGGTAGAGTAATAGTGATCATCCATACATTTACACTAGTTACCCATTCTTGAGTTGAATTTGGATGATGTTTTGATGGATTTTGTGACTAAGTTACCAAGGTCATCGTGAGTCAATGATGATTTATGGATTGTTGTTGATAGGATCACAAATATTGATCATTTCCTACTTATTTAAGATAACTTTTCAGTAGATGATCTTGGGAGGTTGTATATCTTTGAGATAGTACAACTTCATAGGGTCCCATATAATAACGTTTTAGACATGGACACCTAGTTTACTCATGATTTTGGAAATGTTTGTAGCAGGAATTGTGTAAAAATTTTCTTATGATCATAGTATACCACCCTCAAATCGATGGCCAGTCAGAGTGCAAGATACAGGTTCTTGAGGAGATATTTTGGGCTTGTGTTTTGGATTTTAGGGGATCTTAATATAGGAACATACCCCTTGTTAATTTCACCTACAGAAATACATATAAATATACTATACAAATGGTTCCTTATAATTATTTGTACAGTAGGCCATATTGATCACCCCTATGGTAGTTAGAGGTAGTAGAGGTATCTATTCTTGGACCTCATATTGTTCAGGACATCATATAGTAGGTACAATTGAGTCCAAAATGGAAGGATACTACACAATCATTATAGAAATCATACTCCAATCATTGTAGAGTACCTCTATAGTTTTATGTAAGGGATCAGGTTTTCTTACATGTTTCACTAAGGCTGGGACATAGAAGGATTTGGAGATAGGTTATGATTTTTTCATGATATGTTGGGGCATTTGAGATTTGGGGAGAGTTAGGCCGGTAGCCTATCTATTCTAGTTACCTCAGAGGTATCAATCCATGCATGATGTATCCATGTATCTCAATTGTTTCATTATCATTAAAACCATATCATGCCTTTCAACCAAATGAGTTTGTGTAATAGGTATATTCATCCTTTAAGAATCATCATATTCATATTGTGGGTCATATAATGAAGGTTCTTCGAGGATTTTCAATTCTTTTGGTATGGGTTATATGGCATAATGGTCTTGTACAGGATGTGACCTATGAGTGGGAGGTTGATGTATAAGAATAGTGGTTGGAGTTCTTCATTAATGAAGCTTCACCACCCTTGAGAAGGAAATTTAGGGACAAATTTCTTTAAGGGGGAAGTTTGTAAGATCTCAGTTCTTTCTTGAGGTGTGGAATCTTTTTATTTTAGTCAATTATTGGTTTAAATTATTATCTGTTGCCTAATGTAAAACCCATTTGAGGTTATGGATGTAACAGGTGTGTTCAGAGCTTATTCAGAGCTTAAAAACCATATTTTTGGGTGAAATAGTCTTGGATTAGGGTTAGTAGAAACTATACGGGGTAGGCCACATGGTCACATATAACTGTGCGAGGCTGGATAGTGGGAAGCTACAGGCTGCACAGATTGATAAAAAATGAAATTTAAGGCACACAGCCATGAGGCATCATCTTTAATTTTTTACAGTGGGAGAAGACACTTTTTTATCATGATTAGACAACCCATTTGTGAAACCCATGTGGTTTTCCCCTTCTTACAACAATGGGTGCACGGTTGGTGAATGGTTTGGCCAACCATGTGGCCAAACTGAGTGGCCAAGGAATATTTTTGAAATTATTGTTTTTAAATTAATTAATATATTATTTCAACTATGGTTTCCTATTATTAATATTATAGAATCCCTTTGATCTTGTTATCTAATTTGTATGTGAAATTTATCTTTTTGATCTCGTCCCTTCATCTGATCTCATATTCATGTGTTGTTGGTATAGTTGGATCTGCATCAGTATGATCTTAATTCCTTTTGTGTCATTTCTCATTCTTCTTTGTATTAGTTGTACTATTTAGGTGCAAAATAATATACCATATTTCTAGATTCTTTGCTTGATCTTCAATTTTCAACTAATTTCAATCGAATCTAAAGCTGATATTGGATGAGAAATCTATTATGGACCTACGGTAGGTGGTATCATGCTTTTTCTTCAAATTTGAAGTGTTAATATATATATAATTGTTCCATACACCCATTTTTTTAGAAACTTCCATGAAAAGAATTTAAATATTTTTATAAATGGATAGGTATGGCCCATGTAATTAGTGAGTCTATTGTTGAGTGTTTAAAGGTTATGGACCTTGAATTAGAACCACCCATTGGGTGTGTTATTTAATTAAATAAACCACCGTGGGTGGTAAATGAATTGGATCACCCTTAAGGTGTACCATTTTACCTTTATATGGAATTTTAATTAATGAATTGACTTGTAATTCGAATTGTAAGTGAAGTGATAAAAGAAAAGGGAATGTAATCCATGTCCCTAGACTCTTTCCATGTAATTGATTTATTAGGAATGAGATACCCCTTATAATGAAATTATCATGCTTGATAAATAAGTGGCTAAGCCTTATAATCTTATCTCATGCCTAGATCCACATTATGAAGTGATATTTAAATGATTTTATCATGGTGAAGACCTTTTATTTAATTAAAAGATATTTATTGAATACTTATATTTCTTGGGTGATACATAGGTTCATATACAAATTTCATGGATGGACTCATTTGGATATTGTCTTGCTTATTCCTAGTGACACTTGGACTCCTTAGAGGGATGCCAATGATGGACTTTGGGATTGACTCTTATACTCCCAAGTGATACTTGGAATCCTTATAGATTTTTAAGGGTAGTCTCAAAGGTAAAGTTGATCATATATGTCATGGGTGATACTAGGGCTCTATTAGTGGACTTCCAAGGATGAACTCGAGTGAAAGTGATGTTATACCCCACCTAGAGAGATACCTGGGTACTGATGAGGATCACCATGGAAAAACATTTAAGGTTCTTAGTTTACGATACACCTGGATCAATACTTAAATTCCAAATAAGGAATTCCAAGGATAGGATCAGGTTTATAATTTAATAATAAATGGAATTATTTACCTGATGTTTCTACCAAGGTAAAACAAAAACATGGAATCTGTCTTAGTACAATACTTTATAGATAGCCTAGTTAGTAATTTCTTGATCACATATTCTCATCGGGATGTTGGGATGTGTTCAAAGTCTTGAGACATGTTTATTAAATTATAATGATTAATTAAATGAGGTTGATTATAAATCGATATATGAATGGCCATTATTTAGAGATATTTGTGGATCGGCCAAAGAAGGTAGAAGAGGATGGGTGTACATGGGAACTTAGACCATTATGGGTTGTTTACTTTTAGGTATTCATTTACTTATTCTATTACTACATGAAAAATATTGTTAATATATATTCACTGACTAGATGGAATTATACCTTTGGTTGGTTTCTAAATGTGATTTTATCTCACACCCTATTTAGGCCATCGTTGGGTACTCTAACAGACTATAAGATTTTAGATATGGATATGGGAAAGTTCCCCACCATAGGTTCTTTATTTCTACTTAGGAGTAGATGAGAACAGAACCAAGATAAGGCTCATGATTCTAGTTGGATACTTTTTTCTTTTTAACATTTTTTCACATTTATTGTACACCTTCCATGTATATCTATTTTGGTTGTTTAGTAGAGAACATGACATATGTCATCATATTTTGTATATGAGATTCCTTTAGGAATTATTGATATAGTCCTATATTATTTATTTATAATCTATTTGATTTTTACACTACTTTATCTATTTACTATTATTGATATTTTTTATGTTACACTCTGGTATGAGGGTATAGTCTCCCCGCAGACACACCCAAGTCCCTCGCTACTAGTCAAAAGAATCTGGCCTTTGGGGATATGTTCTTGAGGATATGTGTCTAACCAGTATCGAATAACATTTAAATGTAATTTGGGTTAGGGATGTTACACTTTTTACCTTCTTTGAAAAGAATGTGTTTACAATGAATCACAATATTTTGTGAGGTGGTAGTCTACCGTACAAACAAATTATGTTATCGTATTCACATAAATTGGAAAGTAAGAAGTAATATGTGATATAATGGTTATAAAAGCATAATAATATGATAAATATCATATATAAAATAAATATATCATTACATCCATTCAGGATAGGTGGTGATAGGAAACAAATAATATCAGTTTGTGAGGTAGTAGTTTATCACATACATAAATGCTGATTTCGTAACACATTTCATAGAATATGAGAAGGATTTAGTTTTTTCTATTTGAATAATAACATATTAGTATATGGAATATAATAATTTTATTATATCATCATGATCTAATAATAATTGAATGAGACGGCTTAAAAAATAAAACACTTGATTATGCACATTGCAACTTTTTCGGACAATATCTTTTGGTTTACAATAAAAGGCTTCATAGAATGGATTTTTAGGAAAAAAATAAAGATTATATTATTATAGGATGGAATAAAGTAACTAATTTGGTAAGGTATAATCTTAACCAATTGATTTTGGATGTTTGGAGAGGTAGGGAGATTGGATGGCCTTTTATAAGTAAGGTGAGTGACACAGGTGTGATTTTTGAAAAAAAAAGTGCACCCATATTTTTAACATGACACAAGGCTACTAAATAAACCAGAATTGATTCATAGACATAATAAGGGCAGAATATATTCAAAAAATTATATTTGGTAACTATTTGTGTAAATTTTAACAATTATCAGATTATTTTAACCACCTAGTAAACACATTTTTCCATTGACCGTGGAAAATAATTTTTACTTTTTCTATTAATTGCGGTAAAAAATTAAGTTGAAATTATTAGATAATATAAATTATTATTATTTTAATTATGGAATCCATTTTTTAAAATTCTATTCAAGTAATTTGTAAAATTAAATTTAAAATTAATACCACAAATGTGATGAGAAATTGACTTTCCAAATAGAAAATGTTCAAAAGTTTATAAACTATTTATAGAAAAATTCAATTTAAAATTGATTCTAATGACTTAAATTGGATTAATAGATAGATACATAAACTATTTTTACCTGTAAAAACATATTAAAATAATTTTTATTTTTTAAAATTATTTAAAATATTGAAAATTCTTAAAAAAAACTAGTAGTTTTTAACTATTCATTGAAAAATTCATTTTGTAACACCCCAAGCTTCCATGGTACTCTTCTCTTTTAATAATACAGTAGCGTGTGTTGTACGCAACTTCGAGTTCTAACACACACCACAATCAATCAAACTAGTCGTTATGAATAGTAATACAAACTTTTTGAAATTTTATAAATTTTATCTTTCAAAATGAACTTCATTTTTGGATTCATAATATCAAAATTACCCTAGGGTGGATTTTTGGTATTTTTCTGAAAACATTCAATTTTTGATGAATAGTGAAAAAAACACTGACTTATAGTTCAAAACCGAATTTTTATTTAAATAATTATTTATTTTATTTAAATTTAATTAAGGTCAAAATGGATACATAATACCTATATAAGTTCAATTTAATTCATTGGATTTGGTTTAGAATAATTTTAGATATATAAAAATTTTATAGAACTTTTCACCGTCTTTTACCCACCTCCTAGGAGAATTTGGAAATTCACATAAAACATAATTTTACCACTTCTGTGAGTGGAATTTTGAAAATCCGAGAGACATGGTTAATATCAATGAGTAAAATGTGGTTCAATAAGATAAAAATAATTTTTGGTGAATAGTTACTTTTTACTTTTATTTACCATGGTTAAAAGTAAATAGGGTAATTAAGGGTAAAAATGATATTAATATTACCCTAACACTTGCCCTAATTCCATTGGACAAGTGTATCTCGACCAAAAACAACCTTATGAATAAAATATTATCATTTAGGTCCACTTGGATCAGATTACGACATTAATTATTATTTAATACAAAGAAGAGTAAAAAGAGACAAAATTAAAGTTTAATAAATAAAACATTTTAATATAGGGTTATAAATAAGATAAATTCGATTATAAATATTAATTAGAAAGATAAAACGATTTAATACAAAATATTATTTTATTTATAAATTTTAGACATTAAATAATTTAATTTATTTATGACACAATGATGATACAGTAATTACCATATTAATGAATGATTAAGATAATCGATATTATAAATACCCAAATAAATTTAATTTGAGACTTTTTATGCTTTAAAATAATTTTCTTGGTTAATATGACATATTAGGATTGGTTATATGAATTTTTTTCTAATTAATAATGCTGTTATGAATTTATCAAAAACAAAATACCCAACAGTGTCAAAATTTACATAAAAGAGTTTTTAAAACAAATATTATATTATTAATTCATATTCTATTCCTAAAAATATAATATTTGGCCAAAGGACTTATATCATGATATGTGTATCATTAATGGACCACTTGGGGGTCTATTGGAAGTTTATAGTAAGTTTATTAACAATATAATATAAAAATACAAAGAGACATGGTAAACGTCAAACTAATTAACTAAGAGTTAAAACTAAAAGATAAGGTTAATAAAGTGACCATACCTGTCTAAAACCTTTTGGTAGAATGGATTTCGACCCATCCTCACCTTATCCTAGAAATAAAATAATTTGGAGCCATTATAAACCGAATATGAATTTATTATAAAATAATATTTTAAGTTTTTTCTAAGGTTCCCCTCACCCCTCTTATAAAAAGGCACTCCCCCTTCTCTCTAATTCACGCCTTCAAAGCCTTTTGTCTCGGACAAACACTACCATAATATCCACTCAACTTCCCTCACTTCAACCTAGAGTCCTTAGTTTGATCATAAAGCCAAATTAAGGAGCCCTTTTGATCAAATCAAAAGGAAGAACCCGAAGAAGATGTAATGTTTTCACCACCCTCTTTCAAGTTCCTTTCTTCTTCAACTTATTCTTCTTTGTTATTTCCATTATAAAATAATAACTATAGTATCCTCTATATACTGTCATATTATTATAAATATGTTACTGTAACACCCCAGGTAAATAAATAATATGACATTTTTATATTTATCCCTATTTTTGAATAAAATGTTAATATTAATTTAAAGGGAACACAATGCCTGATGGCTTACCCAATACGCAACAACGAGTTCCTTTGAAATATCACATTGCACTGTAATAATAAAATAATTTTATTTAAAATGGTATTTAACACCTAGCCATTCTAATGATGGGAATTAATAGAACTAACTACAAAATGATTCTATATGTTTGTCAAATATTTTAAATGTGAATGGATCCAATTTTAAGCGTAAACAATCAAATATTCTTTAAAAGGTCGATTAACCACCTTTTGATGGAGAAACCTTTTTAAATATACTTTTGTCAATTTTATATGTTGTATTTGAAAAAATAAAATCCTTCTTTAGAATCTGGACATCAAAATTTACTTTGTGTAAAATTTTGTTATTTTTCCGATAAAGATCATTTTTATTGAAAATGTTGCATTTTAATTCAAAACCTCATTTTAATCTAATTTATTTATATGGATAGATTATATTTTTAATTTATATTAAATTTTATTTAGAATATATTTTTACCATTTAATCCAATGGTGGTCATTGTAATTAATTTCACTTTGAAATTGGACTTAAACTAGTGTCAATCTTTTAATAGATATTGTTTCTTAAAAACACTCTATTTGTTTTGACAGCTGTAATTAATTATTAAATTAATTAATGAAACATATATGTTTTAAATTTTTTAAAATAGACATCATTTTTGAATTCGTAATATCAAATATAGCTTAGGGTGAATTTTTGGTATTTTTCTGAAAAACATCAATTTTTTATGAATAGTGAAACCACTAAGTGGTAGTTAAAGAAACTGATTTTTCATTTAAATGAAACTTTACCACTTCTGTGATTTGATTTTCAAAAATCCGACATACATGGTTGTCATTAATAAGTAAAATTTTGTTCAATGGGATTAAAATAATTTTTTTTGAATAGTAACTTTTAAGTTTTATTAATCACGATTAGAGGTAATTAGTGTAATTTAAGGTAAAAATATTGTTTTAATAATATGAAATGACCTAGACACATGTCCTAACCAAATTTTATGTTTCAGGGCCGACCAATACAATCCATGGGTCAACTTGGGGACCCCATGAATCCACTATGGTATGAAAACGACATAAATAACTTTTTATTTAAAGCTAAAATAAAAATGTCACAAACATGAGTTGTTTTACTAAAACATTTTTTAAATAGGGATATTCAAGTCATATTTTTTACTATAAGTATTCATTAGAAAGATAAAATGAAATCCTACATCATGATATATTTTTTATAATTTTTATACATTAAATAAATTAAATTATTTATGACACCATGATGATGCAGCAATTACCTCATTATTTAACGATTTATATAAAATGAAAAGATAATGTAAAATCTAAGACCTAAACATGTCAAAAACCTATTGTATGGGTGTATTTAAAACTCCTATCACCATATCCTCGAAATATATAATTTTGGGTCCTTTAAAATCCGAAAAGCATTTTATAATAAAGTAACCTTTTATAACTTTCCAAGAGTGCCCCCCTCTCCTCTTATAAAAGGCCCCCACCTCTACCACCTTACCCACACATATCAAGCCTTTGGCTAGGCCAACCTCTGCCCATTTTGTCTCTCCACATCCCTCTCTTACTCCTAGAAGCCTCACTATGGGTATAATGCTTCCCAAGGAAGCCTTTGAGCTCAAATCAAAAAGAGTTACCCTTTTTTAAGGTAATGTCTTCCCTAGTGTTCTTTTGTTTTATTTTGCTTCTCCAACCCCCTAAACACTTTTTATTTACTTTTTTTGTAACAAAACCAGTATCTTAAATATACTAGGATTTTGTTTTGAGGAGGATTAGAGCTACACTAACACACACCTACGTCTAATGGTTAAACAACATACTGTTTCTGTGGATGGCGAATTTTTGCCTCACGAAACGATGATTGTTCTTTCTTCTCATACCACCTCTCATGGTGGACATTATGATGGAACTATATTTATTTATGATATATATTATATTTATTTCTTCTCTAATCTTAGGTATTTTATATTTAACAAATACCTTTATTCTTTGCATGTTGTGCAAATGCGATAATTTCATTTGAGGAAGTGTGGACTACCGCCCCCTCAAGTGATGTGACTCGTTCAGGCAATACATGGAATGTATAAAGAATGAAATTGATGAAATTATGTCATATATATAAAATATATATTATACTGGAATTATAATATATATACATATATATATCTCATCTATTTTTAATTCAATTAATGTGCCAAAGAAATGAAAGCAGCGTTCATGCGTACGTACAGCTTACTGTCTCCATGAACGGTACATTTCATTTCTTTTCTTCAAATGTTATGTACTATTATAAGTACATATATATAATGGATATATATGTCATATATTACATCTAAATGATGGATATAATTCTGGAATTATAATATATATATCTCTCTTTTAACTTTAATTCCATTAATATGACAAAAAAATGAAAGTAGTGTTCAAGCGTACGTACGGCCTACCGTCTCCATGAACAGTGCTTTTAATTTTTTATCTCCAAATGTTATGGAATAGTAGAAAATTAATAAATACTGGATATATATGATATTTAAAACATTAATACTATTCTGGAGATGATGTACCTACAACTACATGGAAAATTCTTTTCCAACAAGTTCAATTTTTACTCATGTACCGAACATCGACAAAAACATCTGATACGAACTCACATTATTAACCAATTGTTATAACACTATAATATGTGATATGAACTGAATAATAATATTTAAAAGATATCCTTAAGAAATTATAAATTTACCAATGTTTATTATTCAAGAATATAAATAAAAGAACAAGACAAGTCAGACTTGAGGTAAGGGATCTAACCTCTCTCTTTCTTTTTAATTACTCTCTTTTATGTCATTTCTTTTAAGATCATATTTCTTATTTTTTGGGATGTTATTTTATATTACTAATATTGTAATTTTTATGTTCCTATTATGAGATACCCTATTTGATCTCATAAATCCATTTTTGGAAGTTTTATGTGGCGCCGTTAGGATGCCGAGTTTTCGTAAGGGATTTTTCATCTCACTTTTATTCTTGTGACATTTATGTTGCGTTTGCCACTATTTCCTTTGTGTGGTGTATATACTGCCCATTATTATACTCTTTGTGTATTATAATCTCATTTATGGGTATTTAAATCTTCATTGTATGAACCTGCTTCCCTGGGGTGTACGTTTCGAAAGTTACCCAACTCGGTAAGGGGACCTTTCACCCTCCTCTTTTTAAAAGACTTCTTTTGTTATGTCTTTTAATTTACATCTTATTATATTGTGATATGTTCTTATATATCCTTATTGATGTAATTTTTTTGTCCATGTCATTAGATATCATTCACTCTCTCATCGACTAATTTTCTGAATTTTGAAGTGACGTCGTTAGGCTGTCGAATTGTTACAAGGGAACATCTTAACCCAATTTCGATTTCTTTGGGTTCAACTTGTACTTCTTGAAAATGTCATCCTATGAATATGTGTGAATGACCTCTGATTGTTTCACACTTAATATCCACTTATATTGGGTGTATTTATATTCTCACACATAATTATGTGATAGATTTATCCTTAATTTAAGGATACCATCTTTATAATGGATTCCATCTCAATTTACATTTCCATTGAGACTTCATTGTTGTTATGCACCAATTCACTCTTATATGGTGTGTATACTGTCCTTTGACATATTATATCATGAATCCCTTTATTCTCATGATATTATAAAGTTAGGATTAAATGTTATTCCGCAATTATTTTTATTCAAGAGTCTCTCATTTTGTTAAAAACTCTTTAACAAAAAAATATCATTTTAAATGTTTTAAAGATTTATTATTCTAAATCTTTATCTTTAATGTCCATGTTTTCAAAATGGTTTTTAGTATTTATTTATATGGAATATAATTTTATAATTCCATTAAAACCTTCAAAGTGGTATGGGAAACTTTGATTCAGAAATCTCTTTTAAATTATTTATGAAAATGGATTGATTAATTCAATATCTTGGAATTACTTATTATGATTGAAAATGAAATGTTGTTATTGAAATGTTTATATTTTCAATATTTTATGTGTAATTAATGTACTTGGACATTTTACGGGTGGTTATGTGATAAACCATATGACGGGTGGTGCCGTGAATACCAGGACGGGTGGTTAAGTTATAACCTCCAATGCATTGGGTATGGAAGTCGACCGTATGGCTATTCCATTAAGTATGTGTGGAAGTCGACAGTATGGTTATTCCATTTAAGTATGTGTATGTCCCAAGTTACCTTTATATGTTATGTGTTCTTTATATGAGTTTTATGGTAATTTTTTTGTTACAAAAGGGTATGTAATGGTCTTTTATTCAGTGAAGTGATTTTACTACTTCATAAAGGTGAAAAGTATTACTTTCGTAAAGTACTCATGGTTTACTTGTTGTTTTAAAAAAACTAACAGTTTTCCTTCTTTGTGTGTCCTTTACTGGGATTTTTATGCTAATCCCAAGTTTTTGAAATGTTTTCCACAGGACTTAAAGATGAATAGGGTCAATGATGGGATCAAGGAAAGAGATTATATCTAAAACATGGAACTAGACATGTTTCTTTTTAAGTGTTTTTTTATTTTATGGAAACCTAGTAAAAGTGTCTACTATGAAATCTTTTGAGATGTAATAGTTATGACCTAATTCTCTAAAACTCTAAACCTAAAAATATCCTCTATGTGAATTATTAATTTAATTCATGATTAAGTAATGTTCAAGTTCGGGACCTTACAGTTGGTATTAGAGGTCGGTTTAGATAACTTTAGAGGTTAGGGTATTCTTTAATCATAAGTGACAAGATGGGTTTAACCGCAATGGTTAGTATATTACATGGAGTCATTGTTGTTGTTTTCTTAAGTTTGGAATGAGTTTGAGATAACTTGGATAAGTATATCTTAGTGTTTATCATCCTCTTTCGTACATGATGATTTTATTGATATAATCACACTTATTTTTTTTTTAATAAATGGATGGATCTAGCAGGAACCAAATTGACAATGGGTATGAAGTAAACTATGGTGGTTCTCTGGTTAAGAGACTGGATGAAATAGGGGATTCAATGAGAAATCTCGTGGTTATTCCAAACCAACTATCAATGAGTCATGATTAACCACTTGAACTTTGGTGAGTTCTCTAATACATCGTGTACGAGAGAACCAACTCGATGTAGAAGTTCAGGTAATAATTATAAAGGTAACCATTAGGGTTTATATGATCCTGACTTTGAGGTAACTATGGGTTACTACATGATATGATGGAATACGAAAGGCATGAGATAAACTTGAGGTAAAAATATGTTATGGTTATTATTGATGAATTTATCTCTTTTTGAGGAAGGTTATAAAATTATATAGTTTTGGAAAAAGTACAACACGCAGACCATGTGACAACCCATCACGTCGAATGAAGCTATGGGAATCGAACCCACAACTAAAGTACAACTGGTATTTATCGCCTACTACTGGACTACGTGAAGTCCCTGGTTAGTTTGAATAATTCTTTATAGTTAGATGATTTTATGAATCAAGAATAAGTTTATTTTGGGTTATCTATGGAAATGATTATCCTATCATGGAGAATATTTGATTAGGATAATTACTTTTCAATGTGAGACTTTAAGAGTAACTGGTGTTATTTGGAGATAAATGTTAAGATTTACTTTGGAAGACAATGTGATTAAATCCTTCAAAGATTTGGGTTTCAATCTTAGTTTGGATTACTTGGAAAAAATTTATGGATATTTGTTTATTGAATGATCTTTGTTGAACTTTGGGTCTTGTTAGACAAATTTTGGAGATTAAGAATAGATTTCCTTTTTATAAAGGATTATCCTTTTTGGGTATTATCTTATCTCATACTAACCTTTTTGGTTTTAGTTTTGGTTAAGGTCTAAACACATGGGAAGTATACAGTTCTCTTTTGTGGATTAGGTGATTCTCTAGCAGTAGATTATAGCTCTCTTAATGTAAACAAGTCATCCTAAATACTCATCTTTTAGAGAAAATATGAGTTTGTGTAAGAAATCTAGTAAAAGTTGAAATTCAACATGACAAGTAAGTATGTTTCCTTATGTTTTAGTTAAGCTCAAAAATAAATTCCTCAATGAAAAGTAACTAACAAAAATGTTGTTCGTTAACTTTTCTTACTGGGGAATCCAATTGCGTTTAACCCATCACAAGTTTGTGATTTTCTGGTGGTCAACTTTTCCTAAACATGTTTTCTATCACACTCCCTTAGAACATGACCCTTTTCTTTTTCTTCCATATCCATGTTTTCCTACATGTAATCCTAGTATGGGTTAACTCGGGTGACCTCTGTACTTCTCTTTCATTCTTTTACAGTGATTGTTTTACCAACTCTTGATCCGATGTGGGACTTTCAATGATATTTCCAAGCCCAATTTTAAAATTGTGAGGATGCAATTCCCAAAAGGGGGGAAGGAGGTAACACCCCATGTAAATAAAGAATATGACATTTTTATATTTATCCCAATTTGTGAATAAAATGTTAATATTAATTTAAAGGGAACACAATGCTTGATGGCTTACCCAATACACAACGACGAGTTCCTTTGAAATCTTACGTTGCACTCTAATAATAAAATAATTTTATTTTAAATGGTAGTTAACACCTAGCCGTTGTAAGGATGGGAATTAACATAACTAACTACAAAATTATTATATATGTTTTTCAAATATTTTAAATGCAAATGAATCCAATTTTAAGCGTAAACAATCTAATATTCTTTAAAAGGTCGATTAACCGCCTTTTGATGGAGAACCCTTTTTAAATATACTTTTGACAATTTTATATGTTTTATTTTACAAAATAAAATCCTTCTTTAGAATCTGGACATCAAAATTTACTTTGTGTAAAATTTTGTTATTTTTCCGATAAAGATCATTTTTATTGAAAATGTTGCATTTTTATTCACAACCTCATTTTAATCTAATTTATTTATATGGATATATTATATTTTTAATTTATATTAAAGATTATTTATAATATATTTTTACCAATTAATCCAATGGTGGTCATTGGAATTAATTTCACTTTGAAATTGGACTTAAACTAGTGTCAATCTTTTAATAGATATTGTTTCTTAAAAACACGCTATTTGTTTTGACAGTTGTAATTAATTATTAAATTAATTAATGCAACATATATGTTTTTAGTTTTTTAAAATCGACATCATTTTTGAATTCGGAATATCAAATATATGTTAGGGTGAATTTTTGGTATTTTTCTAAAAAACATCAATTTTGATGAATAGTGAAACCACTAAGTGGTAGTTAAAGAAACTGATTTTTCGTTTAAATGAAACATTGCCACTTCTGTGATTTGATTTTCAAAAATCTAACATACATGGTTGTAATTAAGAAGTAAAATTTGGTTCAATGGGATTAAAATAATTTTTTGGGGAATAGTAACTTTTAAGTTTTATTAATCGCGATTAGAGGTAATTAGTGTAATTTAAGGTAAAAATAATGTTTTAATAATATGAAATTACCTAGACACATGTCCTACCCAAATTCTATGTGTCATGGCCGACCAATAAAATCCATGGGTCAACTTGGAGACCCCATGAATCCACTTTGGTATGAAAATGACCTAAATAACTTTTTATTTAAAGCTAAAATAAAAATGTCACAAACATGAGTTGTTTTACTAAAACATTTTTTAAATTGGGATATTCAAGTCATATTTTTTACTATAAGTATTCATTAGAAATATAAAAATACTTCCTACATCATGATATTTTTTCTTATTATTTTTAGACATTAAATAAATTAAATTATTTATGACACCATGATGATGCAGCAATTACCTCATTATTTAATGATTTATATAAAATTAAAATATAATGTAAAATCTATGACCTAAACATGTAAAAAACCTATTGTATGGGTGGATTTAGAACTCCTATAACCATATCCTCGAAATATATAATTTTGGGTCCTTTAAAATCCGAAAATCATTTTATAATAAAGTAACCTTTTATAACTTTCCAAGAGTGCCCCTCCTCTCCTCTTATAAAAGGCCCCCACCTCTACCACCTTACCCACACATCTCAAGCCTTTGGCTCGACCAACCCCTACCCATTTTGTCTCTCCACATCCCTCTATTACTCCTAGAAGCCTCACTTTGGGCAGAATTCTTCCCAAGGAAGCCTTTGAGCTCAAATCAAAAATAGTTACCCGTTTTTAAGGTAATGCCCTCCCTAGTGTTCTTTTGTTTTATTCTGCTTCTCCAACCCCCTAAACACATTTTATTTATTACTTTTGTAACAACACCAGTATATTAAATATACTAGGATGTTGTTATGAGGATGATTCGAGCTAAACTAACACACACCTCCGTCTAATGGTTAAAGAACATACTGTTTCTGTGGATGGTGAATTACTGCCTCACGAAACGATTATTGTTCTATCTTCTCATAACACCTATCATGGTAGACATTATGATGGAAATATATTTATTTATGATATATATTATATTTATTTCCTCTCTATGCTTCTGTATTTTATATTTAACAAATACCTTTATGTTTTTCAGGTTGTACAAATGCGATAATTTCATTTGAGGAAGTGTGGACTACTTCCCCCTCACGTGATGTGACTCGTTCATACAATACATGGAATGTATAAAGAATGAAATTGATGAAATTATGTGATATATATAAAATATATATTATACTGTAATTATAATATATATATCTCCCTCATTTAGTTTTAATTCCATTAATGTGCCAAAGAAATAAAAGTAGCGTTCATGCGTACGTACGGCTTGCCGTCTCAATGAACGGTACATTTCATTTCTTATCTTCAAATGTTATGTACTATTATAAGTACATATATATAATGGATATATATTTCATGTATTATATCTGAATTATGGATATCATTCTGGAATTATAATATATATATATCTCTTTTAACTTTAATTCCATTAATATGACAAAAAAATGAAAGTAGTGTTCATGCGTACGTACGGCCTACCGTCTCCATGAACGGTGCTTTTAATTTTTTATCTCCAAATGTTATGTAATAGTAAAAAATGAATATATACTGTATATATATAATATTTAAAACATTAATACTATTCTTGAGATTATGTACCTATAACTACATGGAAAATTCTTTTCCAACAAGTTCAATTTTTACTCATGTACCGAACATCGACAAAAACGTCTGATATGAACTCACATTATTGACCAATTATTATAACATTATAATTTGTGATATGAACTAAATAATAATCTTTAAAAGAGATCATTATGCAATTATAAATTGACCAATGTTTATTATTCAGGAATATAAAGAAACGAACAAGACAAGTCAGACTTGAGGTAAGGGATCCAACCTCTTTCTTTCTTTTTAAGTACTCTCTTTTATTTCACTTCTTTTAAGCTCATATTTATTATGTTTGGGGATGTTATTTTATATTACTCATATTTTAATTTTTATTTTCCTATTATTAGAGATCCTATTTGATCTCATAAATCCATTTTTGGAAGTTTTATGTGGCGCCGTTAGGCTGCCGAGTTTTTTTAAGGGATTTTTCATCTCACTTTTATTCCTGTGACATTTATGCTGCGTTTGCCACTATTTACATTGATTGGTGTATGTACTTCCCATTATTATACTCTTTTTATAGTATAATTTCATTTATGGGTATTTAAATTTTCATTGTATGTCCCTTCTTCCCTGGGGTGTACGTTTCGAAAGTTACCCAACTCGGTAAGGGGACCTTTCACCCTCCTCTTTTTAAAAGACTTCTCTTGTTATGTCTTTTAATTTACATCTTATTATGTTGGGATATGTTCTTATATATCCTTATTGATGTAAATTTTATGTCCAAATTATGAGATACCATTCACCCTCTCATCGACTAATTTTCTGAATTTTGAAGTGACGTCGTTAGGCTGTCGAATGTTTACAAGGGAACATCTTAACCCAATTTCGTTTTATTTGGGTTCAACTTGTACTTCTTGAACATGTCATCATATGAATATGTGTGAATGACCTCTGATTGTTTCACACTTAATATCCACTTATATTGGGTTTATTTATATTTCTCACACATAATTATGTGATAGATTTATCCTTAATTTAAGGATACCATCTTTATAATGGATTCCATCTCAATTTACATTTCCATTGAGACTTCATTGTTGTTATGCACCAATTCACTCTTATATGGTGTGTATACTGTCCTTTGACATAATATATCATGAATCCCTTTATTCTCATGATATTATAAAGTTCGGATTAAATGTTATTTCGCAATTATTTGTATTCAATAGTCTCTCAATTTGTTAAAAACTCTTTAACAAAAAAATATCATTTTAAATGTTTTAAATATTTATTATTCTAAATATTTATCTTTAATGTCTATGTTTTCAAAATGGTTTTCATTATTTATTTATATGGACATTAATTTTATAATTCCATTAAAACCATCAAAGTGGTATGGGAAACTTTGATTCAAAAAATCTCTTTTAAAGTATTTTTGAAAATGGATTGATTAATTCAATATCTTAGAATTACTTATTTTGATTGAAAATGAAATTTTGTTATTTAAATGTTTATATTTTAAATATTTTATGTGTAATTATGGTACTTGAACATTTTACTGGTGGTTACGTGATAAACCATATGACGGGTGGTGTCGTGAATACCAGGATGGGTGGTTACGTTATAACCTCCAATGCATTGGGTATGGAAGTCAGCCGTATGGATATTCCCTTAAGTATGTGTGGAAGTCGACAGTATGGTTATTCCATTTAAGTATGTGTATGTCCCAAGTTACCTTTATATGTTATGTTTTCTTTATATGGGTTTTATGGTAATTTTTTGGTTACAAAAGGGTAAGTAATGGTCTTTTATTCAGTGAAGAGTTTTTACTAATTCATAAAGGTTAAAAGTATTACTTTGGTAAAGTCCTCATGTTTTACTTGTTGTTTTAAAAAACTAAGTTTTTTCCTTCTTTCTGTATGCTTTACTGGGCTTTTTATGCTCATCCCAAGTTTTTGAAATGTTTTCCAGAGGACTTAAAGATGAATAGGGTCAAGGATGGGATCAAAGAAAGAAATTCTATCTAAAACATGGAAATAGACATGTTTCTTTTTAAGTGTTTTTTTATTTTATGGAAACTTAGTAGAAGTGTCTACTATGTAATCTTTTGAGATGTAATAGTTATGACCAAATTCTCTAAAACTCTAAACCTGAAAAGATCCTCTATGTGAATTATTCATTTAATTCCTGATTAAGTAATGTTTAAGGTCGAGGCCTTATAGTTGGTATCAGAGGTCGGTTTAGATAACTTTAGAGGTTAGGGTATTCTTTAAGCATAAGTGGCAAGTTGTGTTTAACCCCAATGGTTAGTATATTAGATGGAGTCATTGTTGTTTTTTTAAGGTTAGAATGAGTTTGAGATAACTTGGATAAGTATATCTTAGTGTTTATCATCCTCTTTAGTACATGATGATTTTGTTGATATACTCACACTGATTTTTTTTGTTTAAGTAAATGGATGGATCTAGAAGGATCCAAATTGACAATGGGTATGAAGGAAACTATGGTGGTTCTCTGATTAAGTGACTGGATGAAATAGGGGATTCAATGTGGAATCTTGTGGTTATTCCAAACCAACTATCAAGGATTCATGATTAACCACTTTAACTTTGGTGAGTTCTCTAATACATCATGTACGAGAGAACCAACTCGATGTAGAAGTTCAGGTAATAATTATAAAGGTAACCATTAGGGTTTATATGATCCTGACTTTGAGGTAATTATGGGTTACAACATGATATGATGGAATACGAATGGCATGACATAAACTTGAGGTAAATATATGTTATGGTTATTTATGATGAATTTATCTCTTTTTGAAGAATGTTATAAAATTATATAGTTTTGGAAAAAGGACAACACGCAAACCGTGTGACAACCCGTCGCGTCAGATGAAGCTGTGGGAATCAAACCCACAACTAAAGTGCAACTGGTATTTATCGCCTACTACTGGACTACATGAAGTCCCTGGTTAGTTTGAATAATTCTTTATAGTTAGATGATTTTATGAATCAAGAATAAGTTTATTTTGGGTTATTTATGAAAATGATTATCCTATCATGGAGAATAATTGATTAGGGTAATTACTTTTCAATGTGAGACTTTTAGATTAACTGGTGTTATTTGGAGATAAATGTTAAGATTTACTTTGGAAGAAAATGTGATTAAATCCTTTAGAGATTTGGGTTTCAATCTTAGTTTGGATTACTTTGAATAATTTTATGGATAGTTGTTTATTGAATGGTCTTTGTTGAACTTTGGGTCTTGTTAGAAAAATTTTAGAGATTAAGAATAGATTTCCTTTTTATAAAGGATTATCCTTTTTGGGTATTATCTAATATCATACTAACCTTTTTGGTTTTAGTTTTGGTTAAGGTCTAAAGACATGGGAAGTATACAGTTCTCTTTTTTGGATTAGGTGATTCTCTAGAAGTTGATTATAGCTCTCTTAATGTAAACAATTCATCCTAAATACTCATATTTTGTAAAAATATGAGTTCATGTAAGAAATCTAGTAAACTTTGAAAGTCAACATGACAAGTAATTATATCTCCTTATGTTTTAGTTAAGCTCAAAAATAAATTTCTCAATGAAAAGTAACTAAAAAAATGTTGTCCGTTAACTTTTCTTACTGGGGAATCCAATACCGTTTAACCCATCACAAGTTTGTGATTTTCTGGTGGTTAACTTTCTCCTAAACAAGTTTTTTATCACACTCCCTCAGAACATGACCCTTTTCTTTTTCTTCCATATCCATGTTTTCCTACATGGAATCCTAGTATGGTTTAACTCGGGTGACCTCTGTACTTCTCTTTCTTTCTTTTAAAGTGATTGTTTTACTGACTCTTGTTCCAATGTGGGACTTTCAATGATATTTCCAAGCCCAATTTTTAAATTGAGAGGATGAAATTCCCAAAAGGGGGGAAGGATGTAACACCCCAGGTAAATAAAGAATATGACATTTTTATATTTATCCATATTTGTGAATAAAATGTTAATATTAATTTAAAGGGAACGCAATGCTTGATGGCTTACCCAATACGCAACAACGAGTTCCTTTGAAATCTTACGTTGTACTCTAATAATAAAATAATTTTATTTTAAATGGTATTTAACACCTAGCCGTTGTAATGATGGGAATGAACAGAACTAACTACAAAATGATTATATATGTTTGTCAAATATTTTAAATGCGAATGAATCCAATTTTAAGCGTAAACAATCTAATATTCTTTAAAAGGTTGATTAACCGCCTTTTGATGGAGAACCCTTTTTAAATATACTTTTGACAATTTTATATGTTGTATTTGAAAAAATAAAATCCTTCTTTAGAATCTGGACATCAAAATTTACTTTGTGTAAAAAAAATTTATTTTTCCGATATAGATCATTTTTATTGAAAATGTTGAATTTTAACTCAAAACCTCCTTTTAATCTAATTTATTTATATGGATAGATTATATTTTTAATTTATATTAAAGTGTATTTAGAATATATTTTTACCATTTAATCCAATGGTGGTCATTGGAATTAATTTCACTTTGAAATTGGACTTGAACTAGTGTCAATCTTTTAATAGATATTATTTCTTAAAAACACGCTATTTGTTTTGACATTTGTAACTAATTATTAAATTAATTAAGGCAACATATATGTTTTTAATTTTTTAAAATAGACATCATTTTTGAATTCGGAATATCAAATATAGCTTAGGGTGAATGTTTGGTATTTTTATGAAAAACATCAATTTTTGATGAATATTGAAACCACTAAGTGGTAGTTAAAGAAACTGATTTTTCGTTTAAATGAAACTTTTCCAGTTCTGTGATTTGATTTTCAAAAATCTGACATACATGGTTGTCATTAAGAAGTAAAATTTGGTTCAATGGGATTAAAATAATTTTTTGGTGAATAGTAACTTTTAAGTTTTATTAATCGCGATTAGAGTTAATTAGTGTAATTTAAGGTAAAAATAATGTTTTAATAATATTAAATGACCTAGACACATGTCATACCCTCATTGGATGTTTCATGGCTGACCAAGAAAATCCATGGGTCAACTTGGGGACCACATGGAGCCACTTTGGTAGGAAAATGACATAAATAACTTTTTATTTAAAGCTAAAATATAAATGTCACAAACATGAGTTGTTTTACTAAAACATTTTTTAAATAGGGATATTCAAGTCATATTTTTTACTATAAGTATTCATTAGAAATATAAATAGACTTCCTATATCATTATACTTTTTTTATAATTTTTAGAAATTAAATAAAATAAATTATTTATGACACCATTATGATGTAGCGATTACCTCATTATTTAACGATTTACATAAAATGAAAATATAATGTAAAATCTAAGACATATGCATGTCAAAAACCTATTGGATGGGTGGATTTAGAACTCCTATAACCATATCCTCGAAATATGTAATTTTGGGACCTTTAAAATCCGAAAATAATTTTATAATATAGTAACCTTTTATAACTTTCCAAGAGTGCCCCTCCTCTCCTCTTATAAAAGGCCCCCACCTCTACCACCTTACCCACACCTCTCAAGCCTTTGGCTCGGCCAAAAACTACCCATTTTGTCTCTCCACATCCCTATCTTACTCCTAGAATCCTTACTTTAGGCAGAATGCTTCCCAACAAAGCCTTTGATCTCAAATCAAAAAGAGTTACCCGTTTTTAAGGTAATGTCTTCCCTAGTGTCCTTTTGTTTTATTTTGTTTCTCCAACCCCCTAAACACTTTTTATTTATTTCTTTTGTAACAACACCAGTATCTTACATATACTAGGATGTTTTTATGAGGAGTATTAGAGCTACACTAATACACACCTCCGTCTAATGGTTAAAGAACATACTGTTTCTGTGGATGGTGAATTACTGCCTCACGAAACGATGATTGTTCTATCTTCTCATACCACCTCTCATGGTGGCCATTATGATGGAAATATATTTATTTATTATATTTATTATATTTATTTCCTCTCTAAGCTTCTGTATTTTATATTTAACAAATACCTTTATGCTTTGAATGTTGTGCAAATGCGATAATTTCATTTGAGGAAGTGTGGACTACCGCCCCCTCAAGTGATGTGACTTGTTCATTCAATACATGGAATGTATAAAGAATGAAATTGATGAACTTATGTGATATATATAAAATATATATTATACTGGAATTATAATATATATATATCTCTATAATCTAGTTTTAATTCCATTAATGTGCCAAAGAAATGAAAGTAGCGTTCATGCGTACGTACGGCTTACCGTCTCCATGAACAGTACATTTCATTTTTTATCTTCAAATGTTATGTACTATTATAAGTACATATATATAATGTATATATATTTCATATATTACATCTAAATGATGGATATCATTCTGAAATTATAATATATATATCTCTCTTTTAACTTTAATTCCATTAATATTACAAAAAAATGAAAGTACTGTTTATGCGTACGTACGGCCTACCGTCTCCATGAACGGTGCTTTTAATTTTTTATCTCCAAATGTTATGGAATAGTAAAAAATGAATATATACTAGATATTTATTATATTTAAAACATTAATACTATTCTGTAGATGATTTACCTATAACTACATGGAAAATTCTTTTCCAACAAGTTCAATTTTTACTCATGTACCGAACATCGACAAAAACGTCTGATATGAACTCACATTATTAACCAATTATTATAACATTATAATATGTGGTACGAACTGAATAATAATCTTTAAAAGTGATCCTTAAGAAATTATAAATTGAACAAAGTTTATTATTCAGGAATATAAATAAACGAACAAGACAAGTCGGACTTGAGGGAAGGGATCCAACATCTCTCTTTCTTTTTAAGTACTCTCTTTTATGTCATTTCTTTTAAGCTAATATTTCTTATGTTTGGGGATTTTATTTTATATTACTCATATTGTAATTTTTATTTTCCTATTATGAGAGACCCTATTTGATCTCATAAATCCATTTTTGGAAGTTTTATGCGGCGCTGTTAGGCTGCCGAGTTTTCGTAAGGGATTTTTCATCTCACTTTTATTCCTGTGACATTTATGTTGCATTTGCCACTATTTCCTTTGAGTGGTGTATGTACTGCCCATTATTATACTCTTTTTGTAGTATAATTTTATTTATGGGTATTTAAATCTTCATTTTATTACCCTTCTTCCCTGGGGTGTACGTTTCGAAAGTTACCCAACTCGGTAAGGGGACCTTTCACCCTCCTCTTTTTAAAAGAATTCTTTTTTTATGTCTTTTAATTTACATCTTATTATGTTGGGATATCTTCTTATATATCCTTATTGATGTAAATTTTATGTCCAAGTGATGAGATACCATTCACTCTCTCATCGACTAATTTTCTGAATTTTGAAGTAACGCCGTTAGGCTGTCGAATTTTTACAAGGGAACATCTTAACCCAATTTCGATTTCTTTGGGTTCAACTTGTACTTCTTGAACATGTCATCCTATGAATATGTGTGAATGAAATCTGATTGTTTCACACTTAATATCCACTTATATTGGGTGTATTTATATTTCTCACACATAATTATGTGATAGATTTATCCTTAATTTAAGGATACCATCTTTATAATGGATTCCATCTCAATTTACATTTCCATTTAGAATTCATTGCTGTTATGCACCAATTCACTCTTATATGGTGTGTATACTATCCTTTGACATATTATATCATTAATACCTTTATTATCATTATATTATAAAGTTCGGATTAAATTTTATTCCACAATTATTTGTATTCAAGAGTCTCTCATTTTGTTAAAAACTCTTTAACAAAAAAATATCATTTTAAATGTTTTAAAGATTTATTATTCTAAATATTTTTCTTTAATGTCCATGTTTTCAAAATGGTTTTAAGTATTTATTTATATGGACATTAATGTTATAATACCATTAAAACCTTCAAAGTGGTTTGGGAAACTTTTATTCAAAAATCTCTTTTAAATTATTTTGGAAAATGGATTGATTAATTCAATATCTTGGAATTACTTATTGTGATTGAAAATGAAATGTTGTTATTGAAATGTTTATATTTTCAATATTTTATGTGGGATTATGGTACTTGGACATTTTACGGGTGGTTACGTGATAAACCATATGATGGGTGGTGTCGTGAATACCAGGACGGGTGGTTACGTTATAACCTCCAATGCATTGGGTATGGAAGTCGGACGTATGGCTATTCCATTATGTATGTGTGTAAGTCGACAGTATGGTTATTCCATTTAAGTATGTGTATGTCCCAAGTTACCTTTATATGTTATGTGTTCTTTATATGGGTCTTAGGGTAATTTTTTGGTTACAAAAGGGTAAGTAATGGTCTTTTATTCAGTGAAGAGTTTTTACTACTTCATAAAGGTGAAAAGTACTACTTTGGTAAAGTACTCATTGTTTACTTGTTGTTTTAAAAAACTATCAGTTTTCCTTCTTTGTGTATCCATTAATGGGCTTTTTATGCTCATCCCAAGTTTTTGAAATGTTTTCCACAGGACTTAAAGATGAATAGGTTCAAGGATGGGATCAAGGAAAGACATTCTATCTAAAACATGGAACTAGACATGTTTCTTTTTTTAAGTGTTTTTTAATTTATGGAAACTTAGTAGAAGTGCCTACTATGTATTGTTTTGAGATGCAATAATTATGACCTAATTCTCTAAAACTCTAAACCTGAAAAGATACTCTATGTGAATTATTCATTTAATTCATGATTAAGTATTGTTTAAGGTCGGGTCCTTATAGGTACAACCATATTCAGTATTCTATCCATCCTTTTAATGACATGTCACCATACGTGTGTACGTATGGCCTACCGTCTCCACGTCATGGTGTAATTGTTATTCAATACATTATTATTTGGATGGGTATGGTATTGATGTGTAATTAAAGTAAATAATAAATATAACATTATATTGATTATGTATATATGATATACCATCCAATTATATCTTATTAAAAATGTATTTCAAATCATTCTTACTATTTTATAGACTATGGGTTAAATTCATTTGAACCCTTTTTGACTTTTTATAAGATTTTTATAAAGGAACCTTTCTGTCGTTTTCCAAACAATGTCATTTTTAACCTTTTCGACAGAATTAAGGTAAGATTGTATCTTGTTAACTTATACGGTGGGTGCGGCTATTTTCGGCCGTTATAAAATCATCTAAGCTTCCCTTACAAACATATAATAATATAGTCAATGTAAATGTCTAATTTTAGAATTACGTGACTTTTAAATGATTTCAAAAAAGAGATATTTCTCTCAAATAGTTTTGATTTCATCTATGTCAACTTCCTTTGATAGATTTTAAGATTATTTGAAGTTGATTTATTATGATACAAAACTTCCATATTGTATTGAAGGATTTGTGATATTTTTTACTGTGGATGTGTTATTTTTATACCATTCATGGTTTATGGAGAAAGTATTGACATTTCTTATGCTAGTTTTAATACAAATGTTTATGTTATGTTTAAACCTATTCATATTAGGAATGCATTGGACTTAATAAGTGACAGGTGGAGCCCTCTATAGCTCCTTGATTCTTAGGTAGGTCTCAGGAGACAAACTAGTGTCTTGGCACAAGGCCTTGACAAAATCTTATTTACAGTCTTGGCACAAGGCCTTGACTATGTGGTTATGATAGTCTTGAATTATTCATTCCATTATTATGAAAGTGGTTATTGATATTTCATGTGATTATTCGACTAGTAGAATATCCATTTGAATAAGTAAATGGAATTATTTCATTTTATATTTTCTATTTTATGCTGAAGTTCAAGTTTAAAAGGCTTTTGTTTTATTTATACATTGCCTTAAATGTTTATGCTTATTTATGAAAATTTCCGCTATATTGTTATCCTTACTGGCCATTTGAGCTCACCCTGTTCTATGTTTTATCTTTCCCAGCATGTGAAGAATTATTTTATGAATGACCTACAGGGATAGTATAAGGGGATATGAGTGTGGACACAAGATTTTGTTGTAGTTTTCACTTTAGGATGTAATGTAAGCTTTATGAATGTATATAGTGTTTCCAAGGCTACTAAAATAATAGGTCTTTCGAGATTTGATCTTTTGTGATCATGAAAATGTTATGTAATAATGCACCGACTCTGGGTAACAGGGGTCGGGGCGTTATAGTTGGTATCAAAGGAATTTTAGTACAAACCTTGGAAGCTAGATTTAGATAAACTCTGATTAGAGCACACAGCCCTAAGATAGACTTTGAAGATTATTATAGAATAACTTCCTCGAATTTTGGTATTATAGAGATTTTGTGAGTTTTCTGATAAATACATCCTTGCTTGGATACAAGCAGGTTGAGGGGGCTCTGGTATAGATGTAACTTGTGGTAAAACTGTAAAACACTGATTTGAGCTAAACTCGAACAGGAACTGGTGCACGACAACGGGCCTTGTTCCACTCTTGGTTACGACACTCCCAGGGGATATGCTTAGGTTAACTCTCATTTTAATTACAAACCATTATGAAGGGTTTATGAGTATATAATTCCTTAATGAAAACATTTTTATGATTATTGATTATATCCATAATATGTTCAATTAATGTTAAGTGTTTTACAATTTTGGATTTATGTATTGTGATTCATAAACTAATCTAGTTTATGCCATTGTTTAGAAATGGGGCCTAGTGGAAGGAATGGAAACTATATAAATGCACACATTCCTTGTAGGAATTTCCCTCCTGCTCAAGATAATTATAGTGGAGTTGGTGATACAACTGGTTTTGATCAGCTTATCACTATATTGGGACAACTCACTCAGGTTATGAATAATAACCTCACCAGTATGGAGCACCCTGATCCACAGTGTGGAGGATCAATGTTAGATAGCTTCATGAGACAACAACCACAAACGTTCAATGGGAGTACAAATCCATTAGTAGCTGAGAAATGGATAAGTTCCCTAGAAAAAATATTTCAGGCTTTGGGGAGTAGTGAAAGGAAAAAAGTTATCATGGTAGTTTATCGCCTCACTTGAGATGCTGATCAATGGTGGTCATTGATTCAAAACACGAAGGAAGATGATGAAGTATCAAATATGTAATGGAGGGAGTTTAAAGAAATTTTCTTAGAAAAATAATTTCCTCGTGACCATCAAGCAGATATGGAAAGGAAATTTCTGAGTCTGAGGAAAAAAGAGGATGAGAATGTTGCAAGTATGAGGTTAACTTTACAAGGCTAGTGAGGTATGCTGCAGATTATATACATAACCTGATAATTAATATTAATCATTTGTTTGATGGTTTAAAACCGTTTCTCTGTTGATCATTGATCTCACAATCCTTCTTGTCATACGAAGATATTGTCTCGTGTGCCATCAAGACAGAAAAATAATTCTCTAAGTCTTATGAATTTAAAGCAAAGCAAGAGAAAAAGAGAATGGTGGAACAAAATACAGATAAAGGGAAAAAGGGAAAGAAGGATTTTCCATTATGTGATAATTTTGGTAAGAAACACTTAGTACTTGCTTAAAAGGAATGGGATTTTGTTACAAATGTGGGGAAAAAGGTCACCAGACTCGTGATTGAAAGGGAAAGAAAGAGGTTGTCAATGTTAAATGCTACAATTGTAGAGAAATGGGGCACTATGCAAATAAATTTCCTAAGCTCTAATGAAACTTACCTCAGAAAAGGACAAGCGACCAAGGCCAAGCATATACTGTTACTACAGATGAAGTTGAATAATTATTGTATTTGTGTTTTTGGACTCAAGAACTATATTATGGTTATAAGAATAATGTGATATATATAAGGATTGTACTAAAGTACTTTTTGTTTTCATTAAGGTTTTAATATTATCAAGGTAATCATATTTCTATTATGTGATAATAATATAAACATTACTTTGTTTGGGGAATCTAATGTTACAATTGATTTTGGAATTTAGATACCTTTTAGAGAAAGTCTGGAGAGAGGTATTTTGGATAACTATAAAGGTTGGAATGGATTAAGTTGAACTTTGGATAGTATTGTTTAAGGTTAAAACATTTCTGAATATTATTTTTGAAATATTATAATACTATAGTTTTAGGAAAAGGACAACTTTCAGGTTGGGGGATAACCTGTCGCATCGGAAAAAGCTGCAGGAATCGAACCCACAACCATAGTATGACAGGCCTTTATTAACTACCACTATCCTATAGGAAGTCCCTAATTATTACAAAATAATTTTCCTAATCTAAATGGTATGAGTTAATATTTATAACCTTGTACGATTAGGATAAATATAATATTTTTTAGATCTATTATCTTTTTGATTGAAAGATGATTTTGTGGTAGAAATTAGTTGAGGGTTGGAAATCTACTTGTCAAGTATATATATATATATACCTCTCTCTTATTCTATGAATAAATTAATTCTTAAACTTTAGGAAAGGAATATTAAAACAAAAAATGTGTTATCCTAATACCTTGTGTTTTGTTAAACTGATGATATTTTAAATCACCGTAGATTTAAGGCTTTGAGGCCCTTAATTTTACACTTTTTTGTGATTGATGACCTCAATCACTCCCTACAAATATTTACATCTTTTCTCCAATTATGTGTCTCTAATTTCCACCAACATTCTTTTAATTGAGATCATAATTTGGTGGTAACTTTTTCATTTCCCTTTCCCTCTTATTAAGGCTAAATTTTATTAACCTTATTTCTGATGTGGGTTTTCTACAAAGGTATTTTATATTTTCAACCTTTTATTTTTGAAGAACAATTTAAAATTTTGAGGACACAATTTATTGAAGGAGGGGAGAATGTAACACCCCAAGCTTCGATGGTACTCTTCTCATTGAATAATACAGTAGCGTGTGTTGCACGTAACTTCGAGTTCTAACACACACCACAATCAATCAAACTAGCCGTTATGAATAGTAATATCCACTTTTTGAAATTTTATAAATTTTAACTTTCAAAATGAACTTCATTTTTGGATTTGGAATATTGAAATTATCCTAGGGTGAATTTTTGGTATTTTTCTGAAAAAATTCAATTTTTGATGAATAGTGAAAAAAACACTAAGTTATAGTTTAAAACCAAATTTTTATTTAACTAATTATTTATTTTATTTAAATTTAATTAAATTAAAAATGGATACATAATACTTATATATGTTCAATGTAATTCATTGGAGTTGGTTTAGAATAATTTTAGATATATAAAAAATTTATGGAACTTTTCACCGTCTTTTACCCACCTCCTAGGAGAATTTGTAAATTCACATAAAACTTAATTTTACCACTTATGTGAGTGGAATTTCAAAAATCTGAGAGACACAGTTAATATCAAGGAGTAAAATGTGGTTCAATAAGATAAAAATAATTTTTGGTGAATAGTAACTTTTTACTTTTATTTACCACGGTTAAAAGCAAATAGGGTAATTAAGGTTGAAAATGATATTAATATTACCCTAACACATGTCTTAATTATATTGGAAAAGTGTATCTCAACCAAAAACAACATTAGGAATAAAATATTATCATTAAGGTCCACTTGGATTAGATTAGGACATTTATTATTATTTAATTCAAAGAAGAGTTAAAAGAGATAAAATCAATGTTTAATAACTAAAACATTTTAATATAGGGTTCTACATAAGATAAATTAGATTATAAATTTACATTATAAATATAAAAATATTTCCTACATAATGGTATTTTATTTATAATTTTTAGACATTAAATAATTTGATTTATTTATGACACAGTGATGATGTAGTAATTACCGTCTTAATGAAAGATTAAGATAATTGATATTATAAATACCCAAATAAATGTAATTTGAGACTTTTTATGAATTCCAATACTTTTCTAGGTTAATATGACATATTAGGCTTGGTTATATGAATTTTGTTTAACAAATAATGCTGTTATGAATTTATCAAAAACAAAATACCCAATAGTGTCAAAATTGACATAAAAGAGTTTTTAAAACAAATATTATATTATTAATTGATATTTTATTCCTAAAAGTCTAAGGTTCGTCCAAAGAACTTATATCATGATATTTGTATCATTAATGGACCGTTTGGGGGTCTATTGGAAGTTCATAGTAAGTTTATTAACCATATAATATAAAAATACAAAGAGACATGGTAAATGTCAAACTAATTAACTAAGAGTTAAAACTAAAATATAAGGTTAATAAAGTGACCAAAACCTGTATAAAACCTATTGGTTGAATGGATTTCAACACATACCCACATTTTCCTTGAAATAAATCAATTTTGAGCCATTATAAACTGAAAATGAATTTATTATAAAATCATATTTTATGTTTTTTCCTAAGGTGCCCCTCACCCCTCTTATAAAAAGGAACTCCCCCTTATCTCTAATTCACACCTTATAAGCCTTTTGGATTGGCAAAAACCTACCCAAATATCCTTTACACTTCCCTCACTTCAACCTAGAGGCCTTATTTTGAACAGAAATCCAACTTAAGGATCCCTTTTGATCAAATCAAAAGGAAGAACACGAAGAAGAGGTAATGTTTTCACCACCCTCTTTCAAGTTCCTTTCTTCTTCAACTTCTTATTCTTTGTTATTTCCATTATAAAATAATACTTCCAGTATCTTCTATATAATGTGATGTTATTATAAATATGTTACAACCATATTTAGTATTCTATCTATCCTTTGATCGAAATGTCACCACACGTGCGTACGTACGGCCTACCGTCTCCACGTCGTGGTGTAATTGTTATTCAATACATTATTATTTGGATGGGTATGATAATGATGTGTAATTGAATTAAATAATAAATATAATATTATAATGATTCTTTATATATGATATACCATCCAATTATATATTATTTTAATAACAAAAGAATGATATTGTCCCTTGTGCGTACGTACAGACTACCGTCTCCACGAATGCGATGAGATTCATTCCCCATCGTGTCCATTCAAGAATAAATTTCATTTGATGATTGAAAATAATTTTTAGAGACAATATATCATTCTGGATACAGCCCATCCATAAAACATATGGCTAACATAACAAGGAATATAAAGGAAAACAAATCTGTTAACACCCGAAACGATGATAATACTAAGATATTATTAACAAATTAATGTTAAAAGATCATATATAATATAATAATTATGTATATGGTTCTTGTATAATTTAATAACAATGTTTTCACTATTATACAGGAGGTTAAGATACCATCGACTAAGGAAAAGTACAAGGTAAGGGTTTATTTCACAATCTCTTCATTATCCGAGGTTGTTTATACGTAATTATCTACTGGGACCTTTTTATCATCCACATCCATGTTTCTTAAAAATGTATTTCAAATCATTATTACTATTTTATAGAATATGGGCTAAAGTCATTTATACCATTGTGGACTTTTTATAATATGTTTATAATTTAATCTTGCCGTCGTTTTCCAAACAAGGTCATTTTTAACCTTTTCAACAGAATTAAGGTAAGAATGTCTCTTTTTAACTTATACAGTGGGTGCGGCTATTTTCCATCAATATGAAATCTTCGAATCTTCCCTTATAAATTTATAATAATAGTTTCAATGTAAATGTTTTATTTTATAATTATGTTACTTTTAAATGATTTCCAAAAAGAGATATTTCTCTCAAATAGTTTTAATTTCATCTATGGCAACATCCTTTGATGGATTTTAAGCTTATATGAAGTTGATTATTTATGATACAAAACTTCCATATTTTATTGATGTTTTTGTGATATGTTTGACTGTGGATGTGTTATTTTTATACCATTCATGGTTTATGGAGAAAGTATTGACATTTCGTATGATAGTTTTAATACGAATGTTTATGTTATGTTTAAACCTGTTCATATGAGGAGTGCATTGGACTTAATAAGTGACAGGTGGAGACTTCTATAGCTCCTTGATGCATAGGAAGGTCTCATGAGACAAAATAGTGTCTTGGAACAAGGCCTTGACAAAATCTTATTTGTAGTCTTGGAACAAGGCCTTGACTATGTGGTTATGATAGTCTGACATTATGCGTTCCATCATTATAAAAGTGGTTATTTATATTTCATGTGATTATTCTACTAGTAGAATATCCATGTGAATAATTACATTGAATTATTTCATTTTATCTTTTCCATTTTATGTTGATGTTCAAGTTTAAAAGGATTTTGTTTTAGTTATACATTGCCTTAAATGTTTATGCTTATTTATGAAACTTTCAACTATATTATTATCCTTACTGGGCATTTGAGCTAACCTCGTTCTATGTTTTCTTTTTCCTAGGATGTGAAGAATTATTTTATGAATGACCTTCAGGGATATTATAAGGGGATATGAGTTTGGAGACAAGATGTTGTAGTAGTTTTCACTTTATGATGTAATGTAAACTTTATGAATGTATCTAGTATTTTCC
The DNA here is from genome assembly GCA_963277665.1 of Viscum album. Classification (NCBI taxonomy): domain Eukaryota; kingdom Viridiplantae; phylum Streptophyta; class Magnoliopsida; order Santalales; family Viscaceae; genus Viscum; species Viscum album. The sequence goes on along the minus strand of OY728131.1, from coordinate 714,244,878 downwards.
AAGGCTACTAAAAGAATCGATCTTTCAAGATTTGATCTTTTGTGATCATGAAAATGTTATGTAATAATGCACTGACTCTGGGTAACTGGGGTCGGCGCATTACAGTTAGTATCAGAGGAAGTTTAGTACAAACCTTGTAAGCTAGATTTTGATAAACTTTGATTAGAGCACACAGCCCTAAGATATACTTTGAGGATTAGTATAGAATAACTTCCTAGAATTTTGGTATTGTAGAGATTTTGTGAGTTTTATGAGAAATACATCCCTGTCTAGATACGAGCAGGTAGAGGTGGATTTGGAACAGATGTACCTAGGGGTAAAACCTGAAAACACCACTTTGAGCTAGACTCAAATGGGAACTGGTGCACGACAACGGGCCTTGCTGCACTCTTGGTTATGACACTCCCGGGGGATATGCTTAGGTTAACTCTCATTTTATTTAAAAACCATTATGAAGGGTTTATGATTATATAATTCCTCAAAGAAAACATTTTTATGATTATGGATTATATCCATAAACTGTTCAATTCATGTTAAGTGTCTTGTAAGTTTGGATTTATGTATTGCAATTCATAATCTAATCTAGTGTATGCCATTGTTTAGAAATGGTGTCTAATGGAATGAATGGAAACCATATAAATGCACGCACTCCATATAGGGATTTCCATCTTGATCAAGATAATTATAGTGGAGCTGGTGATACAACTGGTGTTGATCAACTTATCACTATATTGGGAAAACTCACTCAGGTTATGAATAATAACCTTATGGAGCACCCTGATCCACATCGTGGAGGATCAATGTTAGATCGCTTCATGAGACAACAACCACAAACTTTCAATGGGAGTACAAATAAATTTGTAGCTGAGCAATGGATAAGTTCCCTAGAAAAAATATTTTAGGCTTTGGGGAGTAGTAAAAGGGAAAAAGTTATCATGGCAGTTTACCACCTCACTGGAGATGTTGATCAATGGTGGTCATTGATTCAAAACATGAAGGAAGATAATGAAGTATCAAATATGAAATGGAGGAAGTTTAAAGAAATTTTCTTAGAAAAATACTTTCCTCGTGACCATCGAGCAGATATGGAAATGCAATTTCTGAGTCTGAGGAAAATGGAGGAGGAGAATGTTGCAAAGTATGAGGCTAACTTTACAAGGTTAGCGAGGTATGCTACAGATTATATATTTAACCCGAGAAGTAATATTGATCGTTTCTTTAATGGTTTAAAATCGTTTCTCTGTCAAGAATTGGTCTCACAATCCTTCTCGTCATACGAAGATATTGTCTCGTGTGCCATCAAGATAGAAAAAGAATTATCTAAGTCTTATGAATTTAAAGCAAAGAAAAAGAATAAGATAAAATTGGAAGAAGATACAGATAAAGGGAAAAAGGGAAAGAATTATTTTCCATTATGTGATAATTGTGGTAAGAAACACCCCGGTACTTGCCTAAAAGGAATGGGAGTTTGTTACAAATGTGGGGAAAAAGGTCACCAGACTTGTGATTGCAAGGGAAAGAAAGAGGTTGTCAATGTTGAATGCTACAATTTAGAGAAATGGGGAATTATGCAAATGAATTTCCTAAGAGCCAAAGAAACTTACCTCAGAAAAGGACAAGGGAGAATGGCCAAGCTTATACTATTACTACAGATGAAATTGAATAATTATTGTATTTGTGTTTTTGGACTCAAGAACTATATTATGGTTATAAGAATAATGTGATATATATAAGGATTGTACTGCAGTACTTGTTGCTTTCATTAATTTTTTAATATGATGAAGTTAATCATATTTTTAGTATGTGATAATAAGAGAAACTTTACTTTGTTTGAGGAATCTGATGTTACAATTGATTTTGGAATTTAGAGACCTTTTAGAGAAAGTTTGGACATAGGTATTTTGGATAACTATAAATGTTGGAATGGATTAAGTTGTACATTGGATAGTATTTTTTAAGGCTAAAAAATTTCTGAATATTTTTTTTGAAATATTATAATACTATAGTTTTAGGAAAAGGACAACCTGTAGGTCGGGGGATAACCCGTCGCATCGGACAAAGCTGCAGGAATCAAACCCACAACCATAGTGTGACAGACCTTTATTACCTACCACTAGCCTACAGGAAGTCCCTGGTTATTAAAAAATAGTTTTCCTAATCTAAATGGTATTCATTAATATTTGGAACCTTGTACGATTAGGATAAATATAATATTTTTGTGTTCTATTTTCTTTTTGAGTGAAAGATGATTTTGTGGTAGAAATTAGTTGAGGGTTGAAACTCTACTTATCAAGTATATATATATATACCTCTCTCTTATTCTATGAATAAATTAATTCTTAAACATTATTAAAGGTATATTATAACAAAAAATGTGTTATCCTAATACCTTATGTTCTTTTGAACTAATGATATTTTAAATCACCATAGATTGAAGGCTTTGAGGCCCTCAATTTTACATTTGTTTGTGATTGATGACCTCAATCACTCCCCACAAAAATTTACGTTTTCCTCCAATTATGTGTCTCTAATTTCCACCAACATTATCCTAATAGAGATCATAATTTGGTGGTAACTTTTTCATTTCAATTTCCCTCTTATTATGGATAAATTTTATTAACCTTATTTCCGATGTGGGTTTTCCACAAAGGTATTTTCTATTTTCAACCTTTTATTTTCTAAGAACAATTTAAAATTGTGAGGACGCAATTTATTAAAGGAGGTGAGAATGTAACACCCCAAGCTTCCACGGTACTCTTCTCTTTGAATAATATAGTAGCATGTGTTGTACGCAACTTCGAGTTTTAACACACACCACAATCAATCAAACAAACCGTTATGAATAGTAATACACACTTTTTGAAATTTTTTAAATTTTATCATTCAAAATGAACTTAATTTTTGTATTTGAAATATTGAAATTATCCTAGAGTAAAATTTTGGTATTTTTCTGAAAACATTCAATTTTTGATAAATAGTGAAAAAAACACTGAGTTATAGTTTAAAACCGAATTTTTATTTAAATAATTATTTGTTTTATTTATATTTAATTAAGGTAAAAATTGATACATAATACTTATATAAGTTCAATGTAATTTATTGGAGTTGGTTTAGAATAATTTTAGATATATAAAAAATTTATGGAACTTTTCACCGTCTTTTACCCACCTCCTAGAAGAATTTGGAAATTCACATTAAACTTAATTTTACCACTTCTGTGAGTGGAATTTAAAAAATATAAGTTACATGGTTAATATAAAGGAGTAAAATGTGGTTTAATTGGATAAAAATGATTTTTGGTGAATAATAACTTTTTACTTTTATTTACCATAGTTAAAAGTAAATAGGGTAATTAAGGGTAAAAATGATATTAATATTACCATAACACGTGTACTAATTGTATTGGACAAGTGTATCTCAACCAAAAACAACCTTAAAAATAAAATATTATCATTTAGGTCCACTTGGATTAGATTAGGACATTTATTATTATTTAATTCAAAGAAGAGTTAAAAGAGATAAAATCCAAGTTTAATAACTAAAACATTTTAATATTGGGTTATACATAAGATAAATTCGATTATAAATATTTATTATAAATATAAAAAGATTTCATACATAATGGTATTTTATTTATAATTTTTAGACATTAAATAATTTAATTTATTTATGACACAATGATGATGCGGTAATTACTGTATTAATGAAAGATTAAGACAATTGATATTTTAAATACCCAAATAAATGTAATTTGATACTTTTTATGACTTACAATACTTTTCTAGGTTAATATTACATAATAGTATTGGTTATATGAATTGTTTTAGAATAAATAATTCTGTTATGAATTTATCAAAAACAAAATACCCAATAGTGTCAAAATTGACATAAAAGAGTTTTGAAAACAAATATTATATTATTAGTTGATATTCTATTCCTAAAAATATAAGGTTATGTAAAAGTACATATATAATGATATTTGTATCATTAATGGATCACTTGGGGTTAGATTGGAAGTTTATAGAAAGTTTATTAACCATATAATATAAAAATACAAAGAGACATGGTAAATGTCAAACTAATTAACTAAGAGTTAAAACTAAAAGATAAGGGTAATAAAGTGACCAAAACCTGTCTAAAACCTATTGGTTGAATGTATTTTGACCCATAACCACCTTTTACTCGAAATAAATCAATTTAGAGCCATTATAAACCGAATATTAATTTATTATAAAATAATATTTTAAGTTTTTCCTAAGGTTCCCCTCACCCCTCTTATAAAAAGGCACTCCCCCTTCTCTCTAATTCACACCATCAAAGACTTTTGGCTTAGCCAAACCCTGCCCAAATATCCTCTAAACTTACATCACTTCAACCTAGAGGCCTTAGTTTGATCCTAAATCCAACTTGAGGATCCCTTTTGATCAAATCAAAAGGAAGAACCCGAAGAAGAGATAATGTTTTCACCACCCTCTTTCAAGTTCCTTTCTTCTTCAACTTCTTCTTGTTTGTTATTTCCATTATAAAAAAATAACTACAGTATCTTATATATACTTTGATGTTATTATAAATATGGTACAACCATACTCAGTATTCTATCCATTCTTTGAATTAAATGTCACCATACGTGCGTATGTACAGCCTACCGTCTCCACGTCATGATGTAATTGTTATTCAATAAATTATTATTTGTATGGGTTTGATATTGATGTGTAATTTAAGTAAATAATAAATATAACATTATAATTATTATTTATATTTGATATACCATCCAATTATATATTATTTTAATATCAAAAGAATAATATTGTCCATCGTGCATACGTACGGACTACCGTCTCCACGAACGTGATGAGATTCATTCCCTATTGTATCCATTCAATACTAAATTTCATTTGATGGTTACAAATAATTTTTAGAGACATGATATAATTCTTGATACATCCCATCCATAACAAATATGGCTCACATATCAAGGAATATAAAGGAAAACAAATCTGTTAACACCCGAAACGATGATAATACTAAGATATTATTAACAAATCAATGTTAAAAGATCATATATGATATAATAATTATGTATATGGTTATTTTATAATTTAATAACAATGTTTTAACTATTATACAGTAGGTTACCATACCATCGACTAAGTAAAAGTACAAGTTAAGGGTTTATTTTACAATCTCTTCATTATCCGAGCTTGTTTATACGCAATTATCCTCTGGGACCTTTTTATCATCCACATCCATGTTTCTTAAAAATGTATTTCAAATCATTCTTACTATTTTATAGACTATGGGTTAAAGTAATTTATACCCTTGTTGACTTTTTATAAGATGTTTATAAATGAATATTTCTGTCGTTTTCCAAACAAGGTCATTTTTATCCTTTTCGACATAATTAAGGTAAGAATGTCTCTTTTTAACTTATACGGTGGGTGTGGCTATTTTCCGCCATTATAAAATTTTTGAAGCTTCCCTTTCAAACTTATAAGAATATTTTCAATGTAAATGTTTTATTTTATAATTATGTGTCTTTTAAATGATTTCAAAAAAGAGATATTTCTCTCTTATAGTTTTGATTTCATCTATGTCAACATCCTTTGATGGATTTTAAGCTTATTTGAAGTTGATTTATTATGATTCAAAACATCCTTATTGTATTGAAGGTTTTGTGATATGTTTCACTATGGATGTGTTATTTTTATACCATTCATGGTTTATAGAGAAATTATTGACATTTCATATGATAGTTTTAATACGAATGTTTATGTTATATTTAAACATGTTCATATGAGGAATGAATTGGACTTAATAAGTGACAGGTGGAGCCCGCAATAGCTCCTCGATGTATCGGTAGGTCTCATGAGACAAACTAGTGTCTTGGCATAAGTCCTTGACAAAATATTATTTTTAGTCTTGGCACAAGGCCTTGACTATGTGGTTATGATAGTCTGGCATTATGCATTCCATCATTATGAAAGTGGTTATTGATATTGCATGTGATTATTCGACTAGTAAAGTGGTTATTATTTCCATTTTATGCTGAAGTTCATGTTTAAAATGATTTTGTTTTATTTATACATTGCCTTAAATGTTTCTGCATATTTATGAAAATTTCGGCTATATTGTTATCCTTACTGGATATTTGAGCTCACCCCTTTCTATGTTTTATTTTTCCCAGGATATGAAGAAGTATTTAATAAATGACCTATAGGGATAGTATAAGGAGATATGAGTGTGGAGACAAGATGTTGTTATATTTTTCACTTTATGATGTAATGTAAACTTTATGAATGTATCTAGTGTTTCCAAGGCTACTAAACTAATCGGTCTTTTGATATTTGATCTTTTGTGATCATGCTAATGTTATGTAATAATGCACCGACTCTGGGTAACTTGGGTCAGGGCATTACACATTTTCTCATAAAGTTTACAAAAACTCACGATAAGATATTTTGGACATGATGGTTTAAAAATAGAATTTTTTTAAAATAAATTTTCTAAAATTGTAAAAAAATTATTTTAAAAATAATCGTTCAAAAGGAAACAAAACAACTTTTTATAATAATATAGTTTTTAAGTGAAAAATTGATTAATTCTTATCAATTATCTAGAAAAAATATTGGATGGGTGTTAAATATTTGATAAAACACATAACACATAAATTTCATTAAAATAATTCAAAAAAAATATTTTTTTAATTTATTGAGGTAAAACATTTTTGTGTTTATAAAAATAGTTATTCAGAAGAATATTTATGTTATTTTCAAATGGTTCTTATTTTCATTTAAAATTAATTTTTCTTCATAGAATTCATTTCATATAAAATTTTCAAAATATATTTCAATAATTTATTTAATGTTATTCATAACTTTCATTCTAATTGTTCTATTATAGCTTTCATATTAAATAATATTTTTTAATAATATGTCACATTTAGTTTAAACTCAGTCTTTCATGTAATTCAATACAAACTCATTTTTTTATGTAATTAAAAATATCAAAAATGTTAAATTTATTTCAAATATATATTTCATAAAAAATGGTGTAAATTTTTTTAACATTTATACTCACATGGTTTCTTCCTTAAGTGATCATCCTCCTTATGGTTGATTTTCCAATGGTCAATGTAGGCATCTAGTTACACCTCTATCACATAAATCAAATAATTAAACCTTCCATTATCCATATCTATAAGAAAATAAGGGCTTCTAATTACAACTTTTGAATCTATTTAGGATCACATAATTAAATTCATTTTATATCCCAAAAAAATTCTTATTCATATGCATTCACAATAAATTAATATTCCAATACTAATCCTTGGTCTCTGACTTAAAATAACCATCATCTCCCTTAGTACATTAAATAATATTGAGGTATTTTAATCGATTCATGGAGTACCAAAACTTTTTTGTCTAAGATGGTATAAAGTATCTACATCACATCCAATATTTTATATGTGTATCTTCCCAAAAAACACCTATATTCCACACTATTTCCCTCTCCAAACTTCATATTAACTCTCAACAACATATCTGATACCACTTTTTCACTACCTATACCCATTAAAACCCATCCACAACCAATATTGACGATTATAATTTCCATTAAGTTCCAACATTAATAGGACATGGGTTGGTGATAGGTACCAAGTTCCTAAAATACACATATGATAGGCATTACCCTCAAAATCCAATGAACATAAGATTATGTCACCAATCAAATATATAAAATTTGATGTAATGTCAATCCTTTAATTTTTTAATGAAATAAACAAAATTCACCACAAAAGAAAAACCCAAGAGAAAATATGATAGTAGTGACTCCAACACAAATCAAAAACTCCTTGAAATAGTAAGTTATGACATGATCACCAGGTCTCTCCCATGAATATATAAAAAACATAATATATATATATATATGGGATGGAATATATATGCACTCAGAATTATCTACCCCAATAACTCTCATGATATATGAAATAAATATAATGATGACTTAGTGGAAAAAAAGAACCAACACATTAACTACACCAATTCAATTACTATCCATCCTCAATATGGCTCACCCACCCAATCTTGCATTCATGTATAGAAAAATAATATAAAAAAAACTCAAATATGTTCCATACAATCATGTCCACATTAATCTGTTATCCCTCATGTTTCAATGGAATATGTTCAAGGGATCACAAGCCTTTGATATCCACATAACAACATCATATACAAAATCAAAAAAACACCCACAACACAACTACATATTCATAATATCATAAATTCATCTCTATTATCGGGTACAATATCATGACATAAATCATCTTTATTCCATTTAATTTCCTTGAATTCCAACACCATGCACTAAATAATAGTCTCACCATTATCACTATATGATATATCATATCTTCATTTTAATATAACCAATAACATAAACTCAATCCATTACATCGTATTTATAACTACAAGAGAGAGTATAAAAAGGGGGTTTAGTTATGAATCCTTATCACGATGATATTAGATATTGGGGTAAACACAAAAAAAACCAATACCTCACATGAATATTGGTAAGGTTACATGACATGGATCGTCATGTAAAATAAATAATAGATAATACAATGATATAAAAAGAAACCACACATACCCAACCTAAGGGTTAACTCTCAAATATCAATGAATTAATCAAAACTATTTCATGTTGAAAACATATTCTACAACTATCCATAACTCAAACTAACCACACTACCATTACATAATACCCACACACTATTTAAAACATTTAATTTTATGAAATCACTAAATATTAAAAATAAAATTACCTACTATAGCACATTTGATTTGTAACATTTAATTATACCTACTCATTATTCATTAAACTATATTTAAATCTACTATAAATATTCCACACTATTTATCCCCTATATTATATATTATTAGTAACTATTTTCATTATGTTTTTTATTCCCACATGAAATAAAATTTTCATCAATTCAATAACATCCATATTTCTAGAAATTTATAAGAAAAATGAGTAAAATATCTCATAATAATAGCCATCAAATCAATTAGGCCACTTCTATAACATAAACCACATCTAAAAACATCACACATGCTAAACATCAACACAATAACCTCAAAATATAACCCCTAAAATAAATTTTTAAATGAAAAAATACATAATAATAAACGAAAATGAAATCAATTACTCCAAAAAAACATTAAATGAACTTATAGATTCATACTTCAATATTTTTAAACTCTATATATGTAAATAATAGTAGTATAAATTCATGATTTCCATGTATATATTTCATTTCCATAATTAATAGACATAACCCATTATGAATGAGATTATTCATATAAAAAATAAAAAATAATGGTTATCATAAGAGTATATATCAATAAAAAAACCCACAACACATGAAATAAAAAAAGAAATCTAATATAGAAGATTTGAATCAAATTATCCCTATAAATTCCTTAATTAGGGTTCTTTATCATTATCAAGTTAATACTATTTATTTTTTCATTTAAATAATAGTAATTTTAATTTCACATTCATGCATAAATAAATTATATTATATCATGAATTTTTGTCTCTTATAAAACTTTTACAATTGATGTATGACAATGAAAAATGAAAGATGATCACAATAACAATAATTCCCTTAGAACCCCTAAATTTCATTTGGATAAAAAAACCTCATGAAAACCACAACCCGGTATAAATAAAATCAAAAAAATATCATTACCAAGGAATATGAGAAAAATAAAAACAATAATGTGTTTAATAAAAGGGAAAAAGAATCCCACTATTGGTCATAAAATGTTTATCACACAATACCAAGTATTCAGAGACACCAATGGATGACCAAATTCCACCCTCGATGAACCAAATACATCCATGGTTTTAGAAAATTTTATAGGTTTTAATTGTAATTTTAGAAGGTAACAAAAATTATATTAAAACCCAAGAGATATAAGGTCACTTAATAGTAGAAAGGGTCATGAAAAAATAGTGTTTCGATTTGTGATTCATCGTGTGATCTACTGAAATCACAAGAGTTAAAAATAATTTAAATATTATTCAAAATAATAAGATTAAGACCTGGTGAGGATACCATGTTTCCAATATTAAATACTATAGAATAATGGAGGAACCCATGTTATACAACTCTTGAACCTGAAAACTCTGTTATAGAAGATATGGTGTAGCACCCGTTACCATGTGAGAACCTTGTTAATTTTATATTAAATCATAAAAACCCAAAAACATTTCATTCCTGAAAAAAATAACAATGAGATTAATAAATATTATCCAACTTAAGTTATGATAATATTACATGATTCAAAATACATGCCACAACACACCTTCTCACACCATAACCTTACTGTCAACGGTTCCACATATCAAAGTATAAGAATTATTCTCTTATAGAAGACCACTAATTGTGAAATTTTATTGATCATGACATAATCTATACTACCATCAAAATATATCTTATATCATCACATTTCATCCACAATTAAACTAAAGCATACTCCCTAAAACCTTTTACAAATTGAATACACAAATTAGTAGAATAGAATATATCTATTCCTTAGCATGCCTTCTAATACACAAAAAAATTATTGAATATATTCACTGTATTTACATTACCATCTTCTTCATTAAATCATTCCTCAGTTTTTGCATACATGAACATTTATAAGTGTCTCATTCACATGTTTATTGTAAATTCATTCTCCATTTATACTTATTTGATATATTTATATATTTAACCTTAAAACTACACAGGGGTGTTACATCCCTACCCCATATCAATTTTTATGGATCACAAGAATTAACTAAACCAAACCATTTCACTTTCCAATATATGATATTACCATTAGATAACACCTCCTTTCTGATTCATGCCTATATTTCACCCAAGTCATTCTAATTGACATTCCCAAGACCAATATAATAGTTTAATATTTCATCACACCATTATAAGTTCTAGGAACGAAACCAATGTGCACTTTCTTTCATCAATGGAAAAATAGAAAAAAAAAAAGAAAACCCCATGACTTCAATTTATCAACATCTAAAATATTTCCTTGTATATCATATGATCAAAAACTTATTATCCTTTATATAAAGTAAAAGGTATAAAAAACCTCTATATAGTTAATTATCTTGATTCATATAAGGAAGATATGTATAATCTTTTTCATGTTGTTACCATACTGAGCCTCATTCTTTAAGGATAAAACTTGAACAAGCTCTATGACTTAATATATAAAACTAGTAAATATTTCCATCTAACTCAATTATTTAACTAAACAATATTAATTAAAATTCACTACTTGTTTTCTTTATACACATACATAAATTAATCAACAGGCCTACACCTACCCAGTCAGGGGTATCTAAACTATTCATGCATCCCATTCCTATAAAAAAATAATGTATTCATATCATTCCAGTAACAATCCATTACCAATTCAAATAAAATTAGCACTAGTTTATATACAATACATATATTTTTTTATACCAACCAACTATAGGGTTTCCATCACCTACTTGTACAGGTTAAAAATGGTTGTATTGTAGTGGTAACCATATAGAAACTTCATTAACATTGATATTAGTTAATTAAAAATTTCAAAATGATTTATTTGGGTAAAAACTAAATATATTATTAAAATTTAGGTAACATAACCACTATTTAAAAAAACATGTTTTAAAAATTCAATTTTTAAAAATTTTACCAATACCCTTATTTTTCAAAAAATAATATCAATAGAATTTTATAAATTCCATTTTCTGTTAAAAATAATTCATAACCATGTTAGGTCAACATAAATTCCTTGTATGATTCATGTTTCCATGCCTCTTGTTACCTTATTAGGAGACAAAAAAATTAAAAAACACACCATTAAATTTAATCAAATATAGCTAAAACATAACAATGAAAGATATTAACAATAATTTCTCTACCTATGTAACCAATGCTTCCATTATAAAGATGTTACCTATTATTAAACAGAGCATCTACCTCATATTATAATTAGTCCAATCATGAAATACCTTTTCTTAAATAATTAAATAAAATATTAAAAATTTTGTAACATTTTGTAACATATTTGACCCACTCATCCTAAAATGATCCAAGAAGGAGATGTCTCATGACCTCTGTTGCACCTCTATATTTTTTATATCCAAATGACTAGATGAAAAAGTATATGATAAATTTTAGCGATAATATACTATTGAAAAATATCCATAAAATTATATAAAATTATATAAAACATTTTAATACATCTTTACACTAGTTCATATATATAGAATTTTATAGGGACAATACACTATTAAATAAAAATAAATCATCATTGTACACAAAAAAACCCACATAAAACTAGTTATCATACATTAGAAATATATGCACACACGATGATAATATAAAAATAAAAAATAATCATAATACATTGAGAAAAAGTTTATAAAATTATGGGTCTCACCTTAATACAATTTTTATGACTCCATTGTGCTACTCCATCATGACCACATATATAATAAATATTTTGGAATGTAAATATTAAAAAAGCAATTTTTTGTGGACTAAAGTGAATGATTTATGTTTGATATTAAAAACTGATCAGAAATGAAAAAATAAATCTATTACATTATGCTATAATATATAAAACTTGAACATGGGTATAATTAGATAACCATGCATAAACATATATAAAACATATAACTATGATGATCAATCATATGAAAACAAGGAAACTATGTTTATCGCCCTATTATCATTAACCTTCATTAGTGAATCATGTATGTCATATCGAATTTTTATTGTGTAAACACTACAAACCCTAAACTATTATACTAATTTAATAATTAAACTCATAATATATGATAGATCATAGAATAATTCATCTTACAGGGAAATTAAAACTAATTATAGTTTATTTTTTCTAGTTATTGGTCTCCTAGAATATAAATATTATAAAAATGTGTATCTAAATCATATAGTAGAGAATATAGATTCCCAACCCTTCGGTAAGGGAATCAAATTTATGGAAGGGTAATATAGAGAAATATTTATTCTAGAATATCATTTGGATATATAAGAGGGGTATATACACCTAACACATATAGTGAATCATTTGAATCATTAAAAGGGAATGGTGTTACCCAATCCCTTGAGATGAACCATCACTTATGAAAACTACACCTCTTATTATCATTATAAAGCATAATAGTATTATTTTTATGGTATAACACAACCCCACGTAGCCTTTATATTATAAAAAACTCATTTAATTTTCTTAGATAGTAGTAATTACACTCCTAGATTTCATATTTTACCAAATTTGTCACTTACATTACTAATGTCAACTCTCATAAATTATAGCTCAATCATAACAATGCAAAATGAAAATACTCATTATACACTATTCTAGTTGACTAATAATGTATGTCAATCACATCACCTCATAGTATGACTCAAAATTTAGTGAAAGTTAATAAAATCACCTATCCCAACTCAAAAATGAATTACTAACTCACCAACCTCATTGGCCCTACCCAAGTTTAATCAACTTCTACAAACCCAGGACAATTATCCTCATAGTGGTTTCTCTATTTTAAACATTTTCATAACATTTATGTATTTACTATTCAACTAATAGAACCCATCAGCATATGAACCCATCACCCTACCCATAGTAAGCACCCTAGATCAATATTTCTAAGACAAAAAACTCTTCCAATTTATATTCCATGTATTTATTCCAATTATATATTTTTTTAGAGATCCATAAGATCTCCTATAGAATGTATAAACTTTTTAAGGGTGATAATTATGTAAAACCGACTTAAAACTCACTTTTTCACTATTTCAGGAAATCCTTGTTAATGATACATTCAAATCCTTCCAATAATTTTGAAATCAATTCCAAAATCAACCTAGAATCCTCCATAAAAGGGGAACCCTACGGGAATTTTACAATACCCACCACCATAACAATAGAAAATGAAGAAAATCACTCTATTAATCCTTTCTTATGAACTTCTCAATGAAACCATCGTACCCCTTATATATACTTGATATTAATTTATTTTTTATCATCTAGAACCCATTTTTAAAAAATATATTTATAAACAATGTTTAACCTATTATAATAGGATTATATAATCTCTTAATCATAGAGAACATTCAACGAATTTCTAAAGCTAATATATATCAAGAAATTTTTTAGTAGAGTCAATACTAACCCCCTTGTAATTTAAAAATAATCTCATTGAACCACTTGGGATCTATCACAGGAAACAATTCTATATGACCCTTATCCATGAGGTAGTTTGGTGATCCCAAAAATCACACAATCGTTTGTTGAATATAAATTCTAATCCAACTATTTTATCTCATAAATTTTTACTCTCTTATTTATTTTTTGGTTATCCATGTCTTAAAAACTCTTAAATTTAATCACCCAAAACATATAAAAAATTATGTTGATTAATATTTTATGGAACTCTAAAATATATACATTATGATTTATTAACATTGAAATTGTAACTTGATTCATAAATTTTTATCTATATATAAAGAATCATTTAAAAACCCTAAAAAGAGTATTTATCTACTTATATCTATGAAATGATGATCAATTATATAATACATTAATAATGAGGTGTTTAAGATTATTCATAATAGTAAAATAGAAAGACATCAAATGTCTTGTGGATTAGATGAAATACGATCATCAATAAATAACATAACAAATTTATGGACCAAGGGGGCTCAACCCATTAATTTTTTGGATTCATAAGAGATAGGGTGTTATTATATTTTTAATTAAAATTATAATTTAATTTTAAAAAATATTATCTAAATGGACACTAAGTGCATTATGGAGAGTTATTGGGTACCTAGAGGTCATCAAATAGATCATATGACCCTAGTAGATATCCAATAAGGTACCCAAAATAATTTTAATAAGTACCTTGTGGTATATATAATTTTATATAATTAACATTATAGTGCACTGGGTACCTAATTTTACCAACTACACCATAAAACAATACTACAACTTTTTCACCATCACCCAAACATGTCACATTTCTAAAAAAAGTCACTATCATTAGTTAAATTCATCCATATATTAATCCAATGTCATTAATACCTCAATCTAAAAACCAAAATAAAATATTACCCTATTCTAAATACTTGAGACTAAATTTTCTACTTGTTTCTCCCACCTATATTTCCCCAATTCATTTCAATTTCATTATATTTAGTTGTGAACCATGTCATTTATTTCAGGAAATATCCTAGACTCATTTTTTTCAACCCTATAAACCAGCAGACATAGTCAAGAATGTGTCTAGGTGTCTCTAAAAAAAATTAGATATTTTCTTTACAACAAACATTTGAAAATAAAATTGTATGTTAAAAAATTATATCAAAAAATTATATATTATAAAAATTCTAGTTAGGTGTGGAGATATAATTTTTAAACTTGGGAGGTTGATCATGAGAATATATGTCCGACTGGATAATAGTAAAATCCCATATTTTCATGGAATATTTTAATTTTATAATTAGTGATATTTTTATAAGTGGAATATATTGTTTGAGACCTCCTATGATGGAATAGTCACAACATCGGATTTGTTATAGGGATTTTTGAAGTTCTACTTTCCATAATTGTTCATTAATTATCAATATGTAAGGTTTAGTTCATGGTTTACAAACCTAAATTATGTGTTTTTTTATACACTGCATCAAAATGATTCAATATTAATTTCAAATAAATAATAATCTATACTATAATTTCCCATATATATATATATATATATATCAAAACAAAGTAAATTTAAATCATAGGAGTGTCTGATATTATAGGAACGGATATTTGACATTGAATTTTTTGATACAATATAGAAATTATTTTTATTTAATGTATTTTGATAAAAATATAATTTAAAAAAATTAGTAGTTTTGTGGGGCCATTCAGTTAACATTGTTTTATCGAGATAACCAAAAAATGTGATTCCTTTTATTTGACTTATGATTCACTACTAGATAATAGATATATGTTAAATTATTTTTCTAGTGATTCCATAGTTGAATAAGTGGTAGTGGAATTTTTGTGTCTTACATGGGATGTTTGATTTGATGTTTGGGTGGGTTTTATGAAATAAAATGTTTTAAACATCCAGATAATATTTTAAAAGGAAAGTAATTTTGAAATTTTATTTTACCGGAATTCTGGTATTGAAATAATGGTTTTGAAATAAGCTTATAAATTAAAGATATCAGTGTTATAAATAGTGAATTTAAATAGTTTTTGAAAAATGTTATTGGGAATTTAATGATGGTATTATTTTCCTATCAGTTATTTATAACTGACCAATGTGACTGATATCTTAAAGAAACTATGTTTTGGTAATATTTTTTTTCTATTTTAACTCATACAATTAGATACCCTATTTGGAATGCATGTATAATTTAGTGATTTCTTGATTTATGGTTTATTTTTTTATCATAAACTATAATTAATTATAATGAGTGTATATTAATTTTATATTGTGAGGTACCCTATTAGATTGTTGTTAATTCATGAAATCATATGCTTCCTTAAATGATTAGAGTTGATTCATGGGTTTTTAGTTATTATTTATTGTATGATCTCAAACATGGGATATAAATAGGTTATGGGACAACATTGGGAATGATTATTATACCTTGAAATTTCTATGATATGGGTGAGAGAGTTCTGTATAGACTATAGAGGATCATTTTTCCTTGTTTTGGATCAAAAAAAAGGTATGTTTGATTTAAATATAAGGTTTAGTTTGGAGGAAGTCCTAGTATTGATAGAAAAATTGGATAGGGTCTTGGTACAAAATTAGATAGGGTACCCTCCTTGGTGTGTTTTATTTATGTCTAAAATATTTGTGAGTGATTGGGAACATTTCTTACTTGGTGGAAATTTTTCGTTAAAATGCATAACTGGATAGGTTATTCCTAGGATTTCATCATGGATTGTAATTTTCTATAGGATTACCCCATATTCTCTTTCATACCCTTGTATATAGATAATGATATTAAAAAAATTATTATTCCTCCCATGTTGGTGATCTACCCCATTATAAATGAGACATGTTACAATGACAGATTTCCTCTTGGTGAAAACACTAAAAAACTATCTATCTATGAGAAAGGATAGTACCTACCTTGGATGTGGTCTTTCTACTTTTGGGATAAAAATAATAAGACCATATCCATTGAATATGAACTAATTTGGTTGATTCATGATGTTTTATCACAGGTATATGTTTGTTTTCAAAGTGTTATACCATTGTGTAGTTGAATCCAGTCCATAATAAATCTTCTAATACATTGGATAGTGTATGAGAATTATTTTTTTAATTATAGAATATTTCTCCAATGAAAAATATGAAGGTGACTTGGAGTATAGATTGAGAGATAAGATATCAATTATTTCATGTACTTATACCAGCTTTTATTATTACGAAATTCATTATATGACGGTATTATTTTTATATTACTATTTTTAGTTTTTAAATCTTCTATGTTGGAATTATTATTTTTAATGTTGTTTAAAAAATTCTTATTGTTATTAGGTCATTATAAGATTACTTGTTATTGAATTTATTTATACAATATTTATTTACAATGATATTTTTAATCGTGGATATTAGAAGATAATGATATAAATGATAGTATAGGCGGAACACCTATTACTAAGTGTTATTGTAAATTTCTATTGATACTTGAGGTGATGATGAATTATATAATGAGAGGTTATAGAAAAATGGTATCATAGGATTTAATCTAGAAAAATGTGCTTTTAATATTTATAATATTGGACCTAAACTATTTTTTGGGGATATGAGTGTGTTTCCCCATGTGTGAATGTGTTTTCTAGGACACAAATTCATTAAAGTAAAATAGTGTTTCCCAATAATTTGTGGGATATATTTTACTTTGGTTCATAGGAACACAAGATAGACTTTCACTTATTACCTCCTTATCACTAGTACTAAGTGAGTTGATATGAATAGGTGAGACAAACTAGGAAATTATACCAAACCCTACCTATTGTGTAAGGAGGGATCAATGTTAAAAGTCTCGAGAGTACTATCAGTTATATGCATGAGAAGCTGGCTTGGGAGGTGATCGAAGAGCGTACTCTATGGGGTAAGATGATGGATCTTTGGGTTGGGGCCAATGTCCGGACTTCTTTGGGGAGGGAGTCTCTACTTTGGTCCTCGGTGTGCAGTAAGCTTTCGAGCCTTCTTAATTCCTCAAAGTGGATCATTGGGGAGGGAAAAGTTCTATTCTAGAAACACAATTGGGCTGGGTGTGTCCTTGGATACCCGAGCTGTCCGGCCCCCTTGATTTCATTCAGGGAAGCCTGTCAGTACCCCCAGTTCATTAGAAAAATCGTGGATACAAATCAGTGGGAGCTATATGACTCTATCACCTTGAGTTTGGGATAGGATCAATGTGTTTTTACTCCCTCCACTTCCGGCCAGTTTAACACAAAATATTTCTATAGTCTCAGCTCTATCCAAGGGCAGTAGGGGCGGCAAGGGGGCTGGTTTGGACAAGTATGGTGCAAGAAGATTCTGACCAAATTCAATTTTTTAACGTGGCGAATTCAGCATCGGGCCCTTCCAACTGATGAAAACATCAAAAGGCTCGGCATTAGCATGGTTTTTGGCTGCCACTGTTGTGGGAATAGAAGGGAGGAGTCCATCGAGCATATTTTCTTCGAGGGGGAGTGGGCCAGGCAGGTTTGGGATTTCTTCGGGCGTTGTACTGGCTTTTCTTCATCGGCGGCTAACATAGGGGGTTTTGTGGGGGGTTGGTTTCAGGGGGAAGAAGGGGCAGTGAAGGAGGGCTCGGCGCGAGCCTGCATTTTCAGCGCGGGCTGCTGGGCATTGTGGAATGCGTGCAATCGGGCCAGGTTTGAGGGTGTACGCACCATGAGCAGCAGGATTATTTCCAGTGTGAGATGCATCCTGCTCGACTTGTGTGGGAAATAGGGGTTCTGGGCGGGCACGCAGTCAATGCATGGGTTGTACGCGTTGCAAGTTGATGTTTAGCAGGGGGTTCTCGGCAGGTGCAGGCTTTGGACCTGCAGGAGGGATCTTGGCAGGTGCATGAATCTGTCTAGCAGGTTTCCTCTATCCAGCAAGCAGGTCCTCGGCAGGGACAAGGCCGTGTTCAGCAGGTGGGACCTCAGCAGGGACAAGCCAATGTCTAGCAGGGAGGTGCTCGCCAGTTGTAGGCTTTGGACCAGCAGGAGGGCCATCGGAAGGTGCTCCAACAGGATCCCTCTATCCAGCAGGTGGGTCCTCGATAGGGAAAATCCTGTGTCCCTCGGTAGGGGCTGACTTCTATCCACCAGGTGCAGTAGGGTGGGATGAATGTGATGCACACATCTGTCCAGCACACGTCTATCCAGCACACGGGTACTTGGCAGAGGGGCGGGCTGGTTGTGCTATAGGCGGCTTTAGGCCAGTAGAAAGGTACTCAGCGGAAAGGCTCCTGGGTGTGGTGGCAGCCTCCTGGTGTTGGCCTTAAGCTGAATACGGATGGGTCATGTGTGATGGGCATCATGCGTGGCAGAGGAGTGGTCCGAGACAATCAGGGCAGCGTGTTTGTCACTTTTACAGTGCACTGTGGTGTTGGTAACCCCCTGCTGGCAGAGGAGAAGGTCGTTCTTTCGGGCATTTCATTATGCAGGCAACGGGGGCTCCACATCTCACATGTGGAGTCAGACTCAATGTTAATCTGCGACGAATTGCGTGGAAACGGTACTGTTCCTTGGGCCATTGTTCACATCATCCGGAAGTGCAGAGCCCTCCTCGTCGGTAATACTCTGATCACCCATACATGGAGGGAGGGGAATAAGGTGGCCGACCACTTGTCTTCCTTGGCGACCCAAGGTATCTTGTTTCAATGTATTTCCCATTTTTCTCAACGTAAACCTGAGGGGGTGAACTTGATCCGAGGGGATTCCCTCGGTCTCCATTATTTCCGGCCTCCCTGAGCTTTGTCGTTCCTGTTTTTGTGTTGTGTGGTGTTGTTCCATGTTTCTTCGAATAAAAAGGTAATGTTGATGATGATGTGTAAACTATTATGTATTATGACATGTTTAGGTATCAACATAGTGCTAATGTTATGGAATGTAAATTGGAGTTTATTGAGGTTGACAGAGTATGTAAGAGAGAATGTATTTATTTTTCTAGAGGGTGGCTCAATTATTTAATTGATATTTTTTCATGTGTATTATTCAAGGGGATAATCTATATATTTATACATTATTGAACTATTATGTATATTTGATTGTATCAATGGATTTTTCTATGACATAGACTATTTTATTTTTTATTCTTCTCTATGGGATTCTATTATCACTCCTTTATTTTACACTAGTTGTAATATATTTAATGTATGAAAGATTTTTTTTAGATTTGATCGTTTACCATGAATGCGATATAAGGGAATGATATTAACATTGTTTTTTTATTTTTTAAACACCAATCAATATCCTATTTCATATGAGGTGGAGTGGTTCAGGTCCTATTAAATTTTAAATTGGGATTTTATATAAGCAATTGGATTATGTAATTAAAAAAAATGTAATAGGTATTATAACTAATTTATTTATTATTAAACTAAAATAAAATTTATCAGATCCATGAATTAAATGAAATAGGTGATGAGGTATATAAAATTTTTTATTAGAAACACAAAAAATTAGGGTTAATCAGATATTTGGACTCTATTTTTCTAAAATCACAAAGATTTCTCATCTAATATAGTGTAAATATACTTAGATAAATTGGTGGCCTAGCATGATGGATTATTGGTATGAGATATATAATAAAATGGTGTTAGAAAATAAAAATACTTTATATTATTTTTATAGTAAATAATTTATCAGGTATAAAATAGTTAATCAATGAAAATATGGATATCGATAGAACAAAACATCTTTCTCATTTAATATATCGTTATAAACGGTTATAAATCTTTCAAAAAATGTCGCACCAATATTTTTATGTGTAGTGATGAAAATTTGAATCATGTAAAATAAAATTCTAATTGTTAGTATCTTTATGATGCACATGAAGATGATGAAAATTATTACTATGAGTAATCATATTCAGGTATTAATACCCCTGATAAGAATTCATATAATGAATCAAATGATAATATTTATTAATTTAATTTCAATAAATAATTTATTGAATATTTTCTATTAAAAGAAGATATAATTTTGATGAACCTTATATTCTTGGAGACAAAAAACCCCCTAAAAATTATAGAATAATGATATGAAAACATTATATTCTAATATAATGATATGAAAATTTAATGAAATATTATGTAAAAAAATGACCAAGGACTTGAATATTAACCCAAATTAGAAGTCCACATAACCCCGAAAACATAAACCAGATATTATTGGATAAAAACTAGTTTAATGGGAAAAAATAAAGCATTTAAATGATTTTCCATAAAATAAAAAGTGATTTGAAATATATTTGAATATAAAAAACAATTTTTTACAAACCACTAAAATCACTATTAAATATAAAATAAGTTTTATAGGTAAAAATTATAGGGAATAAATCCCTTATTTTCAACATATAAATAGATATAACTGAAGTCAAAGTCACTTACACCTTCATCCTTATTTCAAATGTGAATCAATGGATCTCCACTAATAAATTAAGATCACTTTCATTTTATTGTTTCATAAACAATAACATCAATTTCCTTATAATTTAAAATGAATGGGGTAGGTATAAACTAAGTAAATTATTCCCACTGACTCTTAAAAATATCCATACATGATAAAAAAATGATACTCTGCATAAAAAAATTATGCAATTTTTTCAAAAACAATTATTTCCCAAAAGTACCCAAAAATATATATATTATAATTATGATATAAAAACATTTATTTTAAAAACTACATTTCTTATGAATCATTAAAAAAATATCATTAGTTATATTTTACATAAACCATGATCTATCATTAAAAAATTATTTTATAGAAAACAAATTTTCCAAAAAAACCCTAAAAACCATATTTCCAAAAAATAAATAAAAACTCTCACTTTACAAAGACCCATTGGAATGTTCTCCCTTCCTGAAGTATCAATTCATTTTGGGTCATAAAATAGAGTCAAAAAATCATATCATTAATCTCTATATTTATTTTCCATGTGTAAACAATGATATATCATAATCAAATATAAAAAACCCATACACTTAGTTATACTATCATAATGAGTGAGTTATCAAATTTCATTTACAACCACTCAAATCATTAAAAATTATATCACATGATCACTGAGATTATGCATTATCATAGTATAAACAATAATGTTTTGAAAATATTTCTCACTAAATTTCCAATCTACTTCAAACATGAAAACCATGTAGGAATATAAAATAATTTATACAAAAAATTAATTATAATAAACCAATAGTTACCATAAGTATTTTATCAAAGTTATTTGTTATAAGTCCATTATTATGGAAAAATAAATATTTCTCTCCAAAATCTATAATTAAAAACTATTCATGATCTCAATAATTTTGAAGCATAAATAAGTTAGTCAATACCATAATAATTATAAAATCCATCTACCAAAAAAAGATTTATGGTAGTCATCATGATTCTAAAATTGATTATTTTTTCAAATAAAACCATCAATTTTTGTTATTAAAACTATCAATAAATCATAATTCATGAATAAAATATCACAATCATCTAATTAGAGATTATTAGAATGGTTTCTAAATAATTCACATGACTATTTCTCTTATATCATGTCCTATGGAAACTCTGTATCTAAGATTTCATATTCTTGAATATGTTAAACTATTACTATGCTACTACGAAAATATCTATCTAACTCTCTAGTAATTGAGTATATTTTGGATATGGTTAAAGGTAAAACATTTTTCTGTATATCAAAACCCTTGTTATAATTATCTATATATAGTTCTTTATATCACAATACTAATTGTACACCATACTCAAAAGAATATGAAAATTATGGGTATCATGAAATATGAATAAAATTGGATAATCTAAATAAAAAAATAAATGAGATAAAATATGTTATTCTATATACATTTATAATTCGATAAATATTTTCCCTTTGTTCACATTTTATATATATTGTCATCCAAATTTCCACCACCACCATAGATGTAAGATAAGTCTTTCCAAATAAGATAATGGACTATCTATCCCTTAAATTTTTAGACCATATCATCTAAATCCTCATTAAATATATAATGGAAATATAATTTAATGTGTTAATACCCCTATATTTAAATATCTAGATTACTATGTCAACAGTCCCATTATTTCTATTGTACTAATTAACTAAAAATACCCCATTCTTAATATCTATTTTATGACCCATAGCATACTACTGTAATTATAATATAAAATTCAAAATAATACTATTAAATTAATATTACAGAAAATTTATTTATCCCAATTAAACATATTAAACTATCAAAATTATCAAAATTCACTATCATCTTTTCCAATAATGAAAATGAATCCCATTATCTAATAATTATTTACTATAATATGTTAATGATTATTATCATGAAATTAATTCCTCCAAATTAATTCACTATGTCCCTTAATAAAATTGAAACTATTATATCAGAATCTAAGTCCATTGAATTAACCATCTAAATAATTTACCAAAGAAAAAAATATACATATTTCTAATAATTATCGAACACCAAAACAACACTTCATATATAAAATAATAAAATTTTAATCACATTTATCTAGCAACCATGTTTTTATGAATAAATATAATTCATAATGAACTTCAATAAATTAACAAAAAATTAAGAGTGGAGAAAGTCCCGACACTTTATGAATTTTCATCCTCACAAAGTTTCTTAGTAACTTAACCATTGAAATTGTGTAGCCACTATTATTGTATATCAGCTTCTCTTTATCATGTTTATTCCTAAATCAACCAATGTTTTCATAACACTGCCCCAAATATAACATTTTTTACAATAAGAATCCTTTATCTTGAAAAAATAGTTTAATGTGTTCTTTCAATAAATGGAACATCGGTTTCTAAATCAACCACATACCAATTCAAAACATGGTACATGTAAAATTTAAAATCATGTAAAAAATTATTAATTAATATATAATGTTTTAGAAATAAAAACAAAAAACTAGATCATTAATTTTTTCTAAATTCTATAAAGTTCCCTTAAATAATTAAGTAATTTTCTATAAATTCTCCTCATTCATTGTCCCAACCTCGGTGAAAATTTTAGAAACAAATAAAAACTAATATTAAATATCATGAATCATATTTGATGATTATTTTAAGACTTTTTTTACTAGAATATGAAATCATATACATCTAAATTAATTTAATTTTTTATTTCATCTCTTACAACAATCATAGCCCCATAAGCCATTTTACCAAATTTCATCACGCGTAATAATAACTTAAATGATTGAACATACAAATAATTTAATATTTTAATTCATATATATGAAGGATAACTATTACTATAAAAAATTATTGAATAATAAATACTCCTTAAGAAAATTAACAAGGAAGAAAATAGATGCTCAAACAGTATCCTCAAGAATCATAATAACTCATTCTCTAAATCCATCTATCTAGGAGTTTTAATCTACATTCATCCTAAGTTATATATTTATTTAATTACAAATTTTTATTATTTAATTGAGATATAAAAAAACAATCTTAATATAAGATAATATACCTTGGAAAATCATGTGGTAAACTAAATTTTTCACATAAATATTACTAGGTCTATCATTTAAAACGGTTTCTCAAATTGGTAATAAATGTTCAAGTTTCATTGTTGAATCCACTAATTCCCATAAGAAATCATGGTTCTATAGTGATTTAAATATCAAAAACTATAAATCCTTTGAAATAACATCCCATTTAGATGTTAGAATATGTAATGGATATAGAATCTTGATAAGTCATTGATGTTCTTCCAATAATTATTAAAAAGAAAAATATCAACAAAAAATTTAGAAATATCCTTTTTTATTCATGACCAATAGAATTAGAATTTTATGTCATGATATATATCAATACCTATAGGATGAATTTTTTGGGACCACTTTGTGTATAAGGTTGTATTGGTTGTCAATAGTTGTCAATTAAGATCAAAATGAATGAGATCAAGAAGAACTCCAATGAAATGGAGGAATGGTGAGGTATAATCCATCTGAGGATGATTGAAGAAGAACGATGATTTGATGAAGACCATGCAATTATTCACAATTTAATGAGAACCATAAAATATCTTACTTGAATAATAGAATCATATGATTTCACATTGTATCTAAATCAGACGATGCTTTACTGATTTGTATCTCACAAATATCATAATTTAAGAGAACTTGTGATTCAAGCCTTATAAAGGAAAAGTGTAGTAAAGGTGTTTCCATTCATATACAGTTTTGATTGGAAGGAAAGATGTTGTTGGAAGATAAGGAATCTATAGTAATTTCTATGGAAACTTTGACAATGCTAAAGCAGATCTATCAAAGGATATATATCACAATAGTGGAGTATGTGATGAAATAAGAAGAGTTTTTTAAGAATCCAAATCACAGACAAGAAGCTTGAATCTTATGGATGAATCATATATTGAAGTTGGAATTGTTCTCCAGTGTTTTCCAAATTTTTGGACTTGAAAATTGGAAGATGAAACATACGTGTTTTTTTAGAGAAAGTTGCACAATAAGTTCAAGGGGGTTTTTATGCTCAATTGATGTTTTATAATAAGAACATCAAAATTTGGGAAATACATGGAGTGCACGAAAAATTGGGCAAAGTGTGTGAAAAAGGAGGTTGCACAGAAGATTGGTTTTGTGTGAAATGGGGAACGTTGTTTACAATTTTTCGTGCAATTGGTGTTTTGAGATCAGAAAGTCAAAAAATGGAAGTGGCATGAGTTGCGTGAAAAATCTACTGTTTTGTGCGGAAAATGGTTCCTGTGTGAAAATCATTTGTACAAAAAATGAGTGGTTTTGCACGACATAATGGGTTTTACATGTGGGGGTCAGCAAAGCCTATAAATAAGAGGTGACCCCTCATTTGGGAGAGTGGTGCACGAATAGAAGAAGTGTTGCGCGAAAAAGAATGTGATGCGTGGAAAGAGGAAGTTTTGCGTGAAAAAGAATAGTTACATGAAAAGGTTTTTTCGCTCCAAAAGGTATTTTACGCATAAGGCTTGAATTTTACGCATAAGACACAGAATAGGGTGTGAAAAAAAAAATTTGGGGTCCCACAGGCCTTTGATAGGTGCTTATCACTCTCAAAGAGGCTTCGCGAAGAAGGAATTACCATGAACCATTTGGTTTTATGAAGATAAGTAGCACCGCACACACACGACTGGTGTTTAACACCCTTGTTATTCTTTTCAAGGAGAAGAAAAATGATACTTGAAAATAAACTCATATCTTCACTGAAATAAAGAAGTATACTGATACACTTAGGTGTTGGTATTGGGAATTAAAGTACGATAATAAGAAGAATAACAGAGTGTTCCCAACTAAAGATTGGGAATTATTTTGGGTAGTAAAATTATGATGATGCATTGAGTGTCTGGTTTGTGTGTTCAGTGCTTTTAGGTGCATCAATCTAGGACTTCGATGCATGTTGTTTCTCATGTTGGACTGAGACAAAGACTTCAATGAAAATATGTTGAAGAGACCTTCACGGCTATAAACTAAGTGGGACTTCACCCAAGGTAGTGAGCTAGGGGGAGTCAACGGGAGTGACCCGATGGAAGTAGTGAGATATCCCTAAACATTTAGGGAGTGATCCTAGGATATATTGATTGTCCCTGAACTTTTATAATCCACAACTAGAGAAGAATAGTGGAATTAGGTACAACTGTCAACTTGTCGGTGTGTGCTCCTTGGACATATCCCTTAGTGTTGAACCAAGTAAAAAGTGGTGTGCTAACCTTCTGACTGTGAATATTTTAATTGCAACACATATCCATCATATGGGTTTAAACATGTTCCTACAAATGTGGTAACAAGATCCAATAATGTAGAGAAAAATTTGACACTCAGATTCACCCCCCCCCCCCTCAGGGTGGTCTCGGGTCCTTCAGAACTTTCCTAATAACTTTTTCAATATTTTTCAATTTAGCATCCCCTGGTTATAGAAGAACCACCATCCATCCTCATAAATAATTCCCTAAATCTCAGAGAACAATCAATTCATTGGTGTCCTCCACCCATATATATAATTCCTCATTCTTTAACATGTTTCTTCAAATAACTAATTCAAATTACCTAGGTCATTCAAAATGTATGTCACATTTTTCCTCAAGAGAAACATATAACAGGATGTTAGAAATATAATAGTTATACAAAATCCTTATTATCATTCACAGGTAGTAATATGATACCTATTATTAATTTCAATATAATGAAAACACATTTTTAATATTTTATTTTACATGAAAGGTGGTAGGAAAGTTAACTGATGTATTGAAATAGAGTACCTTTAGTAAAATAAATTGGGTGAGTGTTTTCTAAAAGGAATATATCGACTCTACTAATTTTGTGGAATTTGGGTTTTGAAAATTAAACTCAATATTAGATTATAAAATGTGTGAAACATGATTTTCTATAAAACTATTTAATATATAAAATAATTTGATAACCTATAAATTAGTGGAAATATATGTTTATAAAAAACCTTGGATAATACATATCATATAGAGTATCATGAGATTAGATTATATTTTTAGTAATTATATAAATGATTCAAAATACTATAGTGAGGTTGTTGACTACACAACATTATGATAATACTGATACATATTTTTTATGTTATGTAATTATTTTTTGTATTATTTAGATATTAATTTATAGATAGTATGATAATAATTTTTCATATGAATTAGTATGATGTTTGTTAGTATACCTCTATAGTGTTTAAATTTTTTGAATTAGGTGATTTTTATTGGTTCAGGTAGTTGTGTATTAGAAATGTGGGAGTGTTTTTTTATATATGTGGAAAAATTGGTAATGAGTTAAAAACTTTTGTTAAATAATGATTTTTGGAGGTAAGGTCGACTTACCATTTTAGTTATAAAATGTGTTATAGTGATATGATTGAAATTACTTGTGTACTCAAAGACTAAATTAAGGGTAAATTATATTCAACAATGAGATTTTAATTAATTCAAATTTAGTATTATTTGATTTTTTTTATTTTATAAGAGTGTATATTTTTTATTTGGATTTGGTTTTAACTTATAAATTTCATGATTAAATTAAAAGTGATTTTAGATATGTTTAAAAGTTTCATTTTAGGTTTGAGAATTAATATATGGATAATATGAGTTTTTAAAAGAATTTTAACATTCAATATAACATTGGGTACATAGTGAATGGAATTAGGTACCCATTATATGAGGTATAGAGGGGTTAGATAAAGAGTTACACTAAGTGCCATTTGGAACTATATTAGGCACTAAGTAACGTGGTCCAGTTTTATATTTATATGGAATCACATTAGTCATTTTCTCTAAAAATTATTTATCTACCTTTTGGATTATATTCAACCTCACTCATCATATGCTTGTTGATACACTCCTAAATGGTTACTCCATTATTTTTTCCTCTCATCTATCAACCCATTTTCAATCCATCACATTAAATCGTTATTTATTATCACTAAAATATTGTAGCCTCCCCAAAAACTCTCTTATCCTCTCTATTTTACTCTTATACTAAAATTTCTTGTTATTGGTTATGGATTCTATTATGAATTCCCATAGAGTGTTAAAAAATTAATAAAGAGTGATGGGGAATATTATTATTTTATTTTTTGATTGATTACATGGGTTTTTTTATATCTATTAATTTCAATTATTAATTAAGGTAATTGAGGATTGTTTTTTAAAGTCTTATAATTTTATTTTTTATTTCATTCTCTAGATAAACTGTCTTTCAAACTGGGTTAGGAGGGAACCCTTATATGAAACAAAATCCTGAGAATATGTGGCCTAAACTCCCTGAGGATCCAAAGGACCCAAATTTTTGTATACCTTTCAGACTTCATTTAATTTTTTCATGTTAGGTTGACATTCCAAAATCGTGTATGTAACCTATCATCAATGCCTTACATAAATATTCATGGGGGATTCATTAATAATATCTTTAAATCCATTCATTATTACTAGTGATAGGTCAAAAACTAATGATCACCATATATCATGCATCATTTCTTCCACCCTAATACAATATTATATTCTCCTTTTTAGAATCATATCCAGTACGAACCCCAATTGATCCTCATTTAATACCTGTTTCCCAAAGTCCCAATTATATGGCTCAAAATCCAATTTTTATGAATAGTACCACTTCTATAGTACCCCACTATTTTTCCAACTATAGTACCTACACTACTAAAATTAAACAGTAATGCTACAGTCCCATATAAATTCACCACCTCCCTATTTTGAACCAAGATTTGATATATCATTATGAGGTGACATTACCACTTAGGTAAGACCTTGATTTATTTTATTCTATGGATTTTATGGTTTTAGGATGAGTTTAGAGGATTTTTTATTTGTGATAAGAGGGGATTAGGGCTATCATATTTTTTAGTGTAACATTAGAATTATATTCCCAACTATTTCATTGAATTTTGTCATTCTTAATGTTTGGTGATTATATAAATGGATTGTTATAGTTATGAAATTTGTTTCAATTGATAATAGGTATAGTTTAATGATTCCAAAAGTTTTCAATGTTTTACAATGTTAATTTTTAGTGGTCTCAAACCCTTAGGTTAGTTAAAAAAATATTTCTAAAACATATCATCCAAAATAAATTACAACATTATAGTAAACGAAAACATATATTTTGAGAATTATTAATAAATAATTTTAAATTAACTTTTAAATTAAATAATTATGCATATTTTTAAGGGTTTGTGTTATGATATTATCTAATGGTTTTTTTATACAAGAAAAATATAAAAACCTTAATTATATCCCTATGAAATGATAATTTAGTAATATATTTAATGTTTATTTCAATATATAATTTGAATATATAAAATTACGTATAATTCTAATGATTTTTTTTATGAGTAGTCTATTACATGTTTTCATGTTCTATTATTGAAATTATATTTTATTAAAATTATAATTTTCAATGAATAACTTATTTACATTATATGATCATTATATTTTCCATTGTGAAAAGTATATTTTGAAAAAATTATTGATTCTATATATTTGGTTCACCAAACATTAAGTGATGATTTATGATCACAAATTATTTTTATTATTATATAATAGAATATAATGTCTATAATTTTTTTAGAAATATCTATGGACTTCGATATATATAAGGGTATTTTACCCTTATTAAAACTAAATGCTTCTATAATAACACATTTTCAATCTAAATAATACTCTTGTGTGACTATATATAATTTGTGACTATAGAAACCACTTGATTCCACCATATACCAAATTAGTTATTATTATGAAACCCAATATTAACCTTTGATAAGATATTGAATCAATGATGAGATATTGATTAAGTTGCCTTAGTGGGAAGGTGTGATTTGTTTCATTAAATTTATTATAATTGTCAACATATTTGTTATCTCAACACAAAACCACACAAATTTTAAATTATAGTTCTATAATTATCATAAGTAATTGATTATAGAGTCTTTTTTAGAAATGATTACATATATTAAAATTTTTATTTTTTCATAAAATTAAAACTATAATAATTTTAATCTTTTTAAAGGATTTATTATAAAACACCTTTAGAAAAATGAATTGATATTATTCAATTATATATTTATTGAACAAATATAAATAATTATTTTATTAAAAAATAAGTATTTTAATCATACTTTAACCTCAAATGATATCTTTTTGTTAAAAGAAATCCCTAAAATTTCATTCAAAATTCAAAAACCCATTTTTGAAAATACCCATCCATATCCTTTTTTGAATATAATATTGGTTGTTAAGTAAAATCATCCACCTAGTTTGGATATTTATTACTATTCCTTAGTTATTCCCACCATTATTCATTAACATTCACATTTTATACCAATATGGCGAACTTGTTATTTTTTATTACTTTTTGAGTTCCATGTATCTCACATCATGAGTATATATTAAAGTATTATTTTTCTATACTAAATGATTTTTTTGGAATGTTACTATACTTCCTTATGTCATGTTTACTTGTGTCAAATTTTCTTTCAGGCTTTCTATGTTTTCATTTATATATATAGTACCTTCATATTTATGAAATTTTTACAAATAATATTGATTTATATCATGATAAAGATAATTATTGGATTTATATACTTTTAATTTTATGAATTGTGAACTATATTTCAATGTGATTTTTATTTTGATAAAAAAAATCATAGTTACACTAATGTTTGATGAATTGGTTGATAGTTTGGGATGGTCTTTCAAATTATTAGAACATTATAAATTACTCCCCTTGCACATGACATGTTTTTTGATATCATAACTGATTCCAAAAAATCCATTTCCCACATGGATGGGTTGTAATAACATGGCTCATAATATTTTTTCA
This sequence comes from Viscum album, assembly GCA_963277665.1. Taxonomy (NCBI): domain Eukaryota; kingdom Viridiplantae; phylum Streptophyta; class Magnoliopsida; order Santalales; family Viscaceae; genus Viscum; species Viscum album. Next base: position 714,213,166 of record OY728131.1, on the reverse strand, counting down.
TGACGTATTGGTTCTCATTTTTTTTCTACTTATCTATTTTTTGGTTCCACATTAAGATGACTTCCTATAAATAAGTTTATTTATATATGTGCATAAATAATTAAACATGGTCATGAATAGACCTATTTCTTCACTTTTGACTTGAGACATTTTTGATGGTTCCCTAAAAACAATAAATTCTCATGCTCTAAATGTATACTCTCATGGACATGTAGTATCACTAGATGTATTTCAATTTACAATGTTTTTTGTTAGATAATTTTCTAACAAGCAATATTCTGGTATTTATTCTTGAAATTATTCTCTATATGGTTTTATGGTGGGATGTGTCATGAACAAGGCTAAGATTCCATCCAACCCGACACCCGACTCAGTTTGAGATAAGGCCCGAAAGGAATTCTTGATCCCCACTAGCTAGAAACTAGTGTTGGGCATCAAAATAATCCAAATGGGATTGATTTATTCCCAAAAAACCAAGATAAAAATAACCAAAAAGATCGCACATCATATACCAACAACTAAACATCAATAAATATACAAAAATGATCTAAAAATAATAACATCTGTCCATAACAAACCTATATACAAAACTTAAACAAAACCATGATAACACGGTATCTACATTACCTCTTGGTCACCACCAATTACATGACCAACCTTATCTAAAGGCACACACTCAAAAAATAAACCTGATCCTACAAAATAACTCAGGTCTACCAACACTGAGTGGCATAAGTAGGGTGTGAGTATATAACAACTAGGTAGTAAATCACAAAAGATTCCATGAATTTTATTTCCCAAAATAGTTCACAAACATTGATTTGAAATACCCATAAAACACAAGTTTTAATCATTTGTAAGAAACCAAAAAATTCTTTCCATAAGTTTAATTTAAAAAAACACATGAAACTTACCTCTTTAAAATATTTTCACATTCCACAACCAATTTCAAAACCAACAACCAAAAATATATCCATACGAAATGACCAAAAGTAGAATATAATGAAATTAAATCAAACAAAACAAGTGGGCATAAACTATTGAGAATAATATTCACATGTAGTATAAGTAAAAAGAACATACATATAGTTAATCATGGGCATTTCCTAAAAATATCTAGAATAAATCCTTAGACGTACTTAGTTCGAACACACCTATTGGTGTATATTGTAGTTTCATAGTCAATAACCAACTGGATGCTCAAAATTATCCAATCCAGTGGGATGTCCGAACTGGCCTCTCACACGTCCATGGGGTACCAACCTATCTAATTAGGGTTAACAATAAACTATCACTCGACCCTCGATATGATGCTGAGGAATCCCATGATAATAGTACTCAGTGAATGGGTAGGTCCTCGCATGTGAGGTCCAATAACAACCCACTACCATTTTTCTTTCCTAGACCAAACACTGACACCACCTATACAATAACCATCTCCTAAAAGGATCCATCATAGTGGTGCCCATATCACATGTCAATCCATACACAAGTTACAACTGCTCCATCACATCGTTTGAGTCTAAAACCATTTTTCAAAAATGCCACAACGTTCCAACCAGTCCATCACACCATATGATTTTCAAAATAAATATCCAAAACATCTCAAAGTTCCAACCAAGACTTACAATTATAAATTCCATTCTATTTCTGAAACCATATCAAAACCAAGTTGAAAACATACAACAATAAAAAAATGTTCCAATAAGGCCTTTATCTCACTTTAGGAACTAATCTATATCAAAAATTTCCAAATGGACCAATCCTTAGAGAATACATTCAAAAATTCCTTTAAAATCACTTAGAAAACCAAACCTCCATTCAAAAACAAAGGAACTATTTTGAAAATAATAGGGTTTTGAAAGAACTATTTGAGATGAGGAAGAGGGAAAGGAGGGGGAATGCCTTTTAGAAAAATGGGGTTTAAGGGAAATGTCATTATCAAGGTCCATTATCATTTTTGTTCCCATCCATATGTACACTTAATTCATATATGAATTTTCCAACATCCAATGACACTCTTCAAGAATACATGAAAGTACCCAGAATCCATGTTATATAAGACACCACCAAACACAACAAACCACACACACACATGCACCAACTCATAAAAGTCACCAAAACTCCTAGAAAAGGCTCATATAACAATCAAACCAAGCCACTAAAACATAAACAAGGACAAATAAACTCTTAAAATACCCAAATTCATTTAAAATTTCCAATTGGATTTTTTATCAAACCCCTTGCATTCATTTAGATATAAGTTTGATTAAAGAAATCCTTTGAAAATCATTTCTTACCAAATTTCCATCATAAAAACACTGAAACAATTTATACTAAAACAATAAAAACATGGGAATCATATTCATAATCCATTCAAGAAATCTCAACTATAATATGGAATTTTTCAAAAAGAAAATGGATGTAAACACCTTCCTCAATGATGTAAAAAATGCAATAAAACTTCAGAAGGAAAAATACACACCAAGGGAAAATTCACACACTCTAGAATCAAAAAAAAAAAAGAAACCACACATAAACCCTAACCCTTGGGGTTCATCCAATAGGGAACCCACAAAATAAATACTAAGAAAACTATAGGGAAAAGATATTAGAGAAGGAAAATGACCAAAAATTCAATGAAAACTCACCTAGGAACCTTAAAGGTGCTTCAAAGGAGAAAGGGGGAAAGGGAGGAGGGTATCCTAGAGCCCCCGGTACACCTAGGTTGAGAAAGGGGAGGAAAACCAAAAATAGGTTAAAAACAAGATGGGTGAAATATTAGAATTTCACACATTTAATGACCTTGGAAACTTGCATGGTTTGGCTGCACAGTTTGACTAACTATGTGCCAACCATACGCAATCTACTAGAGAATAGGGGAACCTCACACAGTGGTTGTACAATATGGGAAACAGTCTGCCAATAATGCAAAATTCTACTATCAAAACTATAGAACCAATTCCAAAATTTCAACATATTTTCCTCCAACCATCCAAAAGCCGTTTTGTATTCCCCATACACCAACCCTAAATCTGTATGGTCTCCCCTAGACCCCACATAGTTTATGAAAATCCATGTTTGAACCATGGAAGTCAAACCGTGCATGAAGAAAATGAACTAGAAACAACTTATGCCTCAAGGGTCTATATTATTAAACTTCAAACCATGCACACAAACCTTTCACGGGCAAAAAAAGCCACTCGAAAACTCTAAAACTCAAAATTTTAAACTCAGAACTCAACATGAACCACAACCAAAAGAAAAAAATATAAGAAAATAATAAAATGTAGTAAAATATAGGGTTGGGTTTGATAATTATATCTATAACAAACACTTTATACCCATATAAATTCACCCAGCCAAATGATAACCAAAACATCATCATAATCCCAAGTAAATCCAAATGAAACAATGAACCTTGGGGTGACCTTTCACTTCGCAAGTCACACCCGACCAATTCTATGGAAAACCATAATGAAAATAATTTTGAAAATAAATAAGGTTTCTCCCCACCATAAAAACTCAACTAGAACAATCAATATTAAAGCTCCCAACATGGGGACACCGAAACATGAACTCCCAACCCAAACAAAAAAAAATAGTTGTACAAAGGAAACCCCACAAAATGAACTCCAACCAAATAGTGAATAAAACCACAATTCATCATCTATTTGGAACATAATAATCTATAAAATGAGTGAGACTGAGAACAAAAACCATTCCATAAAAAGAGTAAGAACACCTAAGAGAGAATAATCTATCAAATGATCACATCTAAATAATAATAACAACCCTAATTAAAAAAGAACAAAACCACCAAAATTCAGCAAAAAAATAATGAACCCACAATAATGGTGAAAAAAAGACAAATAAACTTCAATCAACTCCACCCAAACACTGGAGACAAGAGAAGGGAAAAATTTCCACACACCCTCGGTGGTTCCTGGATATTTGAAAAGCTCCACTCTAGGGCCTATAGATGATTTCCTAGTGTCTTGAATCATATATTTCCCTACATTTAGGATATGACACCATCCAATCAATGATTATTACTCTAGAAATATGTCTTAAAAATCATCTCTATATGAACCAAACAGCAACAATGATGACACACCTTCAGAGGATTTTGATAAGATGTATTTCAATTACCAAACCAATGGAATTGAATGAATACAAGGGAACTATCCAATGAATGAGAAGATGGAACTAATGAAGGAAGATTCTCAGAAATTGATTCCTTTTTTACACACTTATCTCTAGATGGGTAAACTTCATGAGAACCACCTTCTGCAAACTACTACCTCCATAGAAAATGAATCCAACTCCTTGAAGTGGTCTACGTAGGCCTTCACTGTCCACTGTCCATCCTGAAAATTCATGAGATCTTCCACCTTCTCTTATTCACCACCTTAAGTATGAACCATCTAAAGAAAGAGTACATAAATGCTTCTAAGGTCAATCTAACCTGTAATGACGATTTAACAATAACCTCATTAAATATAAATATAGACCCTCAAATAAATATAAAATAGCATATACTATCAGATATTTGTGATTTCCCCAAGATCTTAAGACATTCTCAATTACTCAGGACACTTTACAGCCTCTAATAGACCTGAATAATCATGAAGGATGGAAAAAACAAAGAATAACATGATCCCACCACTCCATTGAGAGTTTAGGAAGGTCAAATGACAAAACAAAACTTTCTAGGAACCTTGCGGACCTTTTTGGATGGCACATTTTGAACAAAACAAGGAACACAAAACCTTAAATCAACATCAAAACTAACTCAACGAAAAAGGGAAACCTCAAATCCAAATAACCAATTCACAAACCAGACACTTCCAAATGAAACCCCAACTCTTGCTTCAAAAACAAACATTACCATTTCAATTTCCAAAACCACCTTCTTCCAAGGGAATTATCCAAGAACCAAAATCCATTTTTCACAAAAAAAAAACTGCATTTCAATTCCATGTTCAAACTCCAAAAATAACTTTTAACAAAACCAAATCCCAAAATCATGTTTATTTTCAAAAAAAAAATTCTCAAAGACCATTTTTTCATTTTAAAATTGACCTACTCCAACCAAATCCAACCAAAAAACCTCACAAAAAAACAAATGGGATATGAAACTATCATTTGTGCATTAACAAGTGACATGGTTAGTGTACCATGCTCCATGTAAGAATTGGTCAAGAGTAGGACTTTGAACCATGAACTAGGAACCCATATGGGTAACTACTCCATGTGATATCACAACATGTCACCGGTTCACCTCCATTATCATTCCCCATCCACATAAACCAAAATAGAAATAAGGACTCAGATCCAAGAATACCCATAGAAATTTGAGGATCAAAATGACCAAGGGTTCATGAAATCCTTCCCATACCTACTTCTCAAGTTCTGATATTCTTAATATACATTCTACCTAATTCCCTAAATAATTAAGGGATCCTATGATAGCATATTTTCATGAACTGGGTTGGGATATCACCTATCCTAACACCCAAATCGGTCTGAGACAAGGTTAGAAGGGAGTTCCTGATCCCCATGAATTGAAAACTAGTTTTGGGCATCAGAATAATCCAAATAGGAATGATTTTTTCCAAAAGATCTAGAATTAAAATAACCAAAAAGACACGCAGTATAACCAACAACTGAACATCATTAAATATACATAACTGATACAAATACAACAACATATGAACATAAAAAACTAAATACAATACTAAAACAAAACCATGATATCATGATATCCATGAGACCTATTGGTTACAACCAACCACAAGACCAACCTGCTCGAGAGGCAAACACTCGAACCAGAAACCTTCAACTGTAAAGAAGCTCAGGTCTACCAATGTCGAGTGGTATATGTAGAGTGTGAGTATACAATAACTCAGAAATTAATATCCAAATATTCCATGCATTTCATTTCTTGAAATAGCATTGAAAAAAAATTAAATACATATAAAAAATAGGTTTTCAATCATTTTTAAGCAACCAAACATAGCTTCAAATAAGTTCCATTTTTAAAACAACACACATAGCTTCAGTTTTTTAAACAGTTTCACATTCCACAACCCAATTCATCACCAAACCCCAAATATATATCCATACCAAATTACCAAAAATGTTCTATGATAAAAGTAAATGAAACAAAATAAGAATACATAAACTAGTGGGGCTAATATCCACATGAAAGAGAAGTAAAAAAACATACAGATATTCAATCATTGGAATTTCCAAAACATCTCACAAATTAATCCCTGGATGTACTAAGTCTGGACTCACCTATCAGTGTATGGTGAAGTTCAATATTCAATAATCAACTGGCCGCTCTAAACTAGCCAATCTAGTGGCACCTCCCACCAAGCCTCTCACACATCCAGGGGTACCAAACCACCTAATCGTGGTCGAAAATAAACCATAACTCAACCTTCTATATTACTTCTATGAATCCCATGATAATAGTACTCATTTAATGGGGAGGTCCTCACATGTCTGGTTCAACAAAAACCCACTACCACCATGCTTTCCTATCCCAAACACTAGAACCACTTATGCGATGACCCTATCCTTGGAGGTTCCGCCATAGTGGTTCCCATCTCACATGTAAATACATACATAAGTTCCAACTCATCCATCACATCATTTGAGTCTTGAAAAGATTTCCAAAAATACCACAACGTGCCAATCGTCCTTCACAACACATGTGTTTCAAAAAAAATCTAAAAAACTTCTCAAAGTTCTATCTGGGCCTTACATTTTCAAATCTCATTCTATTTCTAAAACCATTTAAAAAACCAAGTTGAAAACATACAACATTAATGAAAGGTTCCAAGTGGGCCTTTATCTCACTTTAAGAACCGAGCCATATCACAAAATACCAAATGGTCTAATCCTTAGATAATACATTCAAAAATTTCTTTAAAATCACTAAGATCACTATGTTACCATTTATAAACCAATGAAATATTTTTGAAAATAATAGTGGTTTAAATGAACAATTTTAGATGAGCAAGAGGGAAAGGAATGAGAAAATCCTTTAAGAAAAATTGGGTTTCAAGGAAACTTCAATATCGAGGGATATTATCATTTGTGTTCTCATCCATATGTGCACCCTGTACACATATGGATGTTCCAAAAACTAATGAAACTCTTCAAGAATCCATGAAAGTACTCATAAACCATTTTAGAGAAGATACCACCAAACACCACAAACCACACACACAACCACCAACTCATAAAAGTCACCACAACTCATAAAAATGCTAATATCACAAGAAAACCAAGACCAAAACATAAACAATTCCAAAATTTATTTTAAAATATCCAAATTTAATTAATAAGTCCATTTGGAATTTTATCAAACACCTTGTATTTATTTACATATTGGCATAATTAAGGAAACCCTTTAAACCCAATTTCACAGAAATGTTTCATCATGATAACACCAAAAAAATTATACTGAAACAATGAAAACAATGGAATCACATTTAGAATTAATTTATTAAATTTTAGATATCAAATGGAATGTTCTAGAAAGAAAATGGATGGAAACACCTACCTTAAAGACGTGCGAATGCAACAAAACTTATACAGAATAAAAAATACACCCCAATAGATAATCTGCACACCCTAGCATCAAAATAAAAAAAACTACACATTAAACCAACCCCTTAGGGTTTTTCCAAGGGAGAACCCACCCAATAAATACCAAGTAACCAAGAGGGAAAAGAGAGGATATAATGAAAATGACCAAAAATCCAAAGGAAACTCTCCTATGAATCATCAAGAAGATTCAATGGAGGAAGGGGGTAATAAAAAAGGGTCTCATAGAGCCCTCTGGTGTGCCTAGGTTGATCTAGAGTAAGAAAACAATAAATATTATTAAGACATGAGAGGGTCAAGATTGGAATTTCACACTTTTAAAGACATGGGAAACTCGCAAGGTTTGGTTGCATGGTATGAAAAACCGTACACACCCTACTGGAGATGAGGGTAACCTCACATGGTTGGTCCACAAGGTTTGGGAAACCATGTTCCAACCATGCCAAATTACACTATCAAAACTGAAAAACCCCTCGCATAGTTTCTATAACGTTTCCTCAAATTGTGTGCAAGTCATGTGTTGTGCCCCAAACACCAAACCTAAAACCACACGGTTTCTCTGAGACCCTACAAATTTTCGTACAATACGTCCTTAAACCATTCAATTCAAACCATAAAATAATAAAATGAACTAGAAACACCATATTCCTTAAGAGGATATATAATTAACCTCCAAAATGTTCACACAAACCTTGCACAGAACAAAAATCAACATAGAAACATCAACACTCAAAACTTTGAACCAGGAACTGAACTTGAACCTCCACAAAAAGGTCCAAAACCAATAAAATAATAATATAAAGGGAGATCCAAGATTATAGTATGACAAGAGGCCTTTTTTTCTATAAATTAAATCACATCACTGATTCCATTTAAATAACTATTTTAGAGTTTATTTATAGTTTTCTTGTATCTGGCACTGACTGATGTGACTATTTTTGGTTTATCATTGTGTTCTAACTACATACATATAGATAGGGGTTTTCTCTTACTTTATTTTATTAGTAAGTTTTTTTAGGTATATGGGGTTCATAGGTTACCCCATATGGAAAATAGGTTGTGTTTTTAATTTTCATAAAGTCTAATATATGGATGAATCATCCAGGTTTTTAACTAAAACTAGTCATGATTTAATCTAATAATCATAATGGATAAATAATTAATCAGTAGTAAAATATTCCCAAAACTTCTTTATTCATTCATTGGGTATAAGGATCTTCATTTGGGTCAGTGGGATCAATATTTGGGTATTGTTCAGGTATCTGAGTCCATGATATTAAATACATAATCTCATAATGGAAATTTTGATGGTACTCTAACCCCTATATTATCTCATGATGATATAATTATATGGTATAATATATATATAACTCTTATGATGAAAATAAAAATTATAAATTTGACTAAAAATATAATGTCTCTAAGTCATCAAATCATGATAAATAACAACTAACACTAAATCATTAATAGGGTAGACATTTTAATAATGTATCAACCATCTAGACCCATTTACTCTTATAATGATTCTAAAAAAATATCCAAATATTTTTCATTATTCACATTCATCCATGAGTATATTGAAAAATTATACAAATTTACATCCAAAAAATAATACAAAAAATTATGGATGATTTATTTCATTAATTCAATAAACATAGATTTGTAAATATAAAAGGAATGATAAAAAATTTATAATTTATATATAATATTTTTAATTTTATTTTCATAATATACTCTTCCTTTACCATTAATATAATTCACCCTAAATTAAGGTTGATCTTATAAAACTAATAAACTCCCTTTAAGTTTCCAATGAGATTATCAATTTTTTGTAAGGTGTATTTAATATTAATTTTAAAATGGTTTAATATTTTAGAGTTTATGAATAGACATAAACTATCATTGAAATTCCTATAAAATTGATTCAATTCATCCTAATTAAAAAATATGGTTAAATATATCCCTTACTATAGATTTTATTCGGTTTCACTATAATGTCCCTCCACTCCTTGTTGTATTAAGAAGGTGGAAGGAAATTACCTATCCTTAAGAGACATCCATAAACTACATGATTCATGATAATCATAAAAACTCAAGGCAATACCAAAGATTTCAAAACCAAACTACAAAATAGTACCACAGTGGAAGACTACATTATCAAAGTTCATAGGGGAAGACATAACCAACAAAACCCAAATACTCCAAAAGAAACTCCAATCTCTAACCATGCTCCATGATCCACTCCACAATACATCCCAAGTATCACTATGCACCACTAGAGAAGTATGATACTTTAACTTTACCCATGTCCTGATAAATGATATCTAAAAAATCACCAAAATTACAAAGTTGGGGTGAGTAATGAGACTCAGTTGGATTTCCCCAAATGGCTTCCATACCCACGCAACTATAATAGAACAAGTTATCACATTTATATAAAATAATTTTTATAAAACCCATTTAAATCAGTTCAATAATTTTTAACAAATCCAAGTGAATCCATACCAAAACAGTTTTCTCAAATAAACTAATTTCCATGGAAAGTAACCAATCACATCATTCCAACCATTTCATGAACTCAATTAGCATTACCCATTCCAAGTCACATAGCCGCACACACCCAAAAAAACAATCTTGGTGTTACCATTGTTGGTGGAACTTCACATCCATAACCAGTACATTTTATGGTGGTACTTTATGGCCAATATCCATCCCATTTAATCATTATTAATCAATTAAGCCAACTACATGTCAATTCAACCTTTTCCAAAATAATTCAACCATTTCAGTAAAATTGAAATTTCTTTTAAAACCATACCAACAAATCATTTCAATAAAATCATCCCTTTTATTAAAAAAATTCCATTCATAAAAACCAACCATTTTAAAATCATCATTTTAAAATCAAGTTACCATTTTCACATTCCACGAAACACTCAATATTCATAATTCCATAAACTGTCACCACAGAAGGTTTCCATAAATCATTTCAAAATAAATTATTCATAAAAAATCAATTAAAAATTAACCCTTCAAGCTCTAAATATATTATTTGAGAGTGAATCCACCTACCTCAGAAATTTTTGTGAAAATAAAGAATGACACTTAAAATCTAATGAAACTAGGTTGAATCTCAAAAACAACACCTTAGAATTCATCCCCTATGAAAAAAACAGCCAAATATATCCATGATTAGAATAAACCACCTAAAATATATCCATAGATGACTAGATCTAAGAAATTGAGAGAGAGAGAGAGAGAGAAATATATCTAAGAAAAACTAATAAATACCACAAAAAACTACAATAAATAATGAAGTTCTAGGGGAATATAGCTTCAAATCACCAAGAAAAGCCTCCAAATCACTTCCAAATTGATGGGGAAGGGTTCTACAACCTTTGGAAGGAATGATTTTTGAGTTAGGTCAAAAATTGAGTAATGAAATAAGGGTTAAAGGATAATATCGACCTAGATCTACTTTTTATGGATATTGTTTTAAAATTGTGCATGGTTAGTCACATAGTTAAGAAAATTGTGCACTAAATGTGTGCCAGCTGCTACCTCAAGGAGAACATCAAATAGTTGGCCCACATAGTTAGAAAAATTGTGTGTCAACCATAAAAAATATCACTATACCACTTTTCATAGTTTATCTAAGTTTTCCATAAGGTTTAGAAAACCCATGTGCCTTATCCATAGCCCCGGTCTCATTTTTAATGGTTTCTTGTAAGAGTTTCATAGTTTCCACTAACTGTGATCCAATTGTGAACCTTTATAAAATCTCCAAAAACATTCCAAAAGTCTTAAACCCCCTCTCAAATATCTCCCAAAAATTTTATATAATTTAATTAATAAATGAAGGGTCACTTACTTGAAACTGAAGGTGTTACATTCTCTCTACTAATGGTCTGTTCATCCTTATAATGTAGAAAACCATCATTTATTTGAAAGTGTTTTGGCCATTTCTCTTTCATTTCCTTATCTGGTTCCCAAGTCTCATCATGATTCTAACCATGTTTCCACAAAACCCACACTATACTAATGCTTTTACCATGCAATACTTTCTCTTTCCAATCCACAATTTGCACTAGCACATGCACCAATGAAGCAATCTATTCAAGGTTAACATGATCCCATCGAATCACATGGTCAAGATCAGGATGATACTTATTCAACTAAGATACATACAACACATTATGCACTACACTGAACCATTTTGGAAATGCCAATTGATATGCCACCTCTCCAAACCATTTTAGTATCTCCAAATGGCCTATATATTGAGGATATAACTTTCCTTGATTCCCAAAACAATGATTTCCAAGACTTAGAGATATCTTCAAGAACACATGATCACTCACCTCAAACAAAAATGAATGTCAATGATGATCCACATATGATTTTTGATGACTATAATCCATATCCATCTATTTGATGGTCAATTAAATATTTCATGTTGTTTCATGGACAAGGCTCATCCCAACTAGTGAAGTTTCACTTTTTTTCACAAAAAAAAGTGGAGAATGACAAGGATGCCCATAAAATTATTCAAAAAGAGCCATATTTATCAACGACGTATACCTTTTTTCATATGATAAATCCACTAAAGGTAGGTTAACTTCACATGATCCACCAAAATCTATTGCACAAGAAAAAAACGTTTCTTTGAGGTTTTTTATGATCCTTTCAGATTGCCCATCCATATGAGGATGATACACCATACTCATAGTAAACTGAGTCCCTAGGGATTTATGTAAATATTTGTAGAAATTAGATGTAAACCTTGTATCTATGTTCATAACTATTGAAAATGCTAATACATTCTTATTTTCCTCATCTCGAATATAGATTTTTGACAAGTAATCCATTATATGGGATTGATGAATAGAGATTAAATGGGATTAATTTGTGAGCTCATCCACGATCACCCATATTCCATCATGTTTCTGAATCATTAATGGGATCCTTGTTATAAAATACTGGTCTATCTACTCCCATTTTCTTACAGGAATAGTTAAGGACAACAAAATACTTGTTTGTAGTGGATTATCTGCCTTAACTTGCTAATAATCTAAGCATATTGAAAAGAACTCTGCCACCTTTCTTTTTATATAGACCCATCAAAACTGTTTTGTCAATTCCTTATACATATTCTATATTCTAGGATGAACAACCAATCATGAGTGATGGTAAGCATAAAGAAATTTTTCTTAACAATACATAGGTGCAACCATATGATTTCTAAACCACAATACTGAATTTCTATCTCGCTTCCATTCCTCAATGGTCTCCCCATCATTGAGTTTTGACCTCATATAAACACATTATAAATCATATTCCTATGACTCTCTTAATATTTAAACTAAATTAGTGAGAAAAGAAACTATAAATAAAATCACAACTTCATCTCGGTATTCATATTTCACATGTATGTCTTCTAGGACCAACAGCAACTACCGCTCGTCTAAATCTTCTTTCACCAACTGTGAATAAGACTTTCTGCTTAATGCATCTACCAGAAAATTCACTTTACCTAGCTTATACATCAAAAGAAAGTAAAAAAAGTAGATAATTCATCCCTATTTTTGTCATGAGTTCAAATCCCTTTGGGGAAAAATATTTTTCAAACTATTATGTTTTGTAAACACTGTGAAATTTTCACCAAAGAGGTAATGACACCAAGTATTCAAAGCATGGACTATGGAAGCTAACTCCAAATCTTGTGTCAATTAATTCTTCTCATGTACTTGTAAATTTCTTGATCCATAAGAAATAACATAATCCCCCTATGTAATAACCCATCCAAACCTAGATCCCAAAGCATCACAATACACAACATACCCTTGTCCGAATTCAGAAATAAAATATTGGTGCTGATGTAAGGTAAACATTAAGTTGGTAAAAAAACTTATGAAATTACTATTTCCATTGTAATGGGATATTCTTCCTTGTCAAATCCATCATAGGTGAATCTAGTCATTATAAATCATGAATTAAATTTTGGTAATAACCAGATAGGCTAAGGAAACTTCATATCTCAAAGACATTATTTTGGCATTTTCCAAGAGATAAAGACCTATATCTTTTCTGGATCCAAAAAAACCTTTTTCAAATATTAATGGCCAATCTAACATAAATATTTTATCCAAAAATCAAACTTTTATAGATTGGAATAAAATTTATGATGCCTCAAGATTCCCTACACTATTTCTATGTGATGTTCATGCTCAGCCCTTGTCCTTGAAGAAACCAATATGTTATCCATAAACACCACCACAAAATAATCGATATAATTATGAAATATATGATTGATAAATTACATAAATACCACATGTGAATTTTTAACTCCATAAGTCATAAATATATATTCATAATTTCTATATGTACTCTAAAAAGTTTTCTTTGAGATATCCTCCTTCTAAACCCACAATTGGTGATATCATGATCGTAAATTAATCTTAGAGAATGGCTAAGCTACCCTCAATTGATCTAATATATTATCAATGTGTGGAAGTGTATAAATATTATTTTTGGTAACTTGTTTAATATTATGATAATATATATATCCTTATAGTTATATCTTACTTTATAAAAAACAATATCGGTGTTGCCCATAAAGATATGTTAGGCAAAATGAACCCTTTATTTTCCAATTCCTCCAGCTGCAATTTCATCTCAATTAATTCTACTAGTTACATTAAATAATATTTGAGGGAAATATTACTCTTACATGTAAGGAGAACAATCATAAAATCTACTTCTCTTATTGGTGGAAACCCTGATAAATTTTCGGGAAAACTTCTAGAAACTGATCAATAACCACTAGAAAACTTCTTTTATTGGTCTATTCCATTGATTCCAATGTAAAAAAATCTAATTAGTATGATAATTTTTCTACTATCATTACCAAAAATCCTATTTCATCTTCCTTTACATTCTTATATTCTCTAAATAGATGCTTAACAAAATCCTAATCCATAAAACTAACTCTCTGTGTATAATAGTCGATATGAGCCTCGAACATCATCTACCAATCCATAAATAATATTATTTCATAGGAATTCATCTTAATCACATATAAGTCTCATATCATCTCATCTCTATAAATATTTATAGATATCTCTCTACACATAAAGGTTCTCCATTTTCTTTTACCAAGAGGATTTTGAAGTTTTCACATAGAAGTCCTCATCTCCACTCTTAAACTTATCAAATCAATAGCACGAGAAGAAATAAATGAATGTGATAAAACCATATCAAAAAAAATACATGATGGTAGAATTCAAAAGAATAATACCTCGCACCATTTATGGTCCAGAATGATTATCCACAATAACATGTTAATCTCTATACAATTTCTTTCTCCTTGTACTTTGTTTCTTATTTCCTTATTGAGATTTCACTTACTGAGGAGTCATGGTATTTTTGGAGTCAACATGGATAACTTTCTTATGCTGATGATAGGTATTTTTCCTTCTCTCTATCTAATCATACAATGTTTTCTAAACATGATAATTATCCTGAACACCCAACCTCAGAGCACTACGACAATTGAACTGAAGATGCCCTATTTGATTGAAATTATAGTACACTTTAGGTTATATCATACACTCTCAATTATTGTGGTCCAAGGAAACACATTGGAAGTATCATAGATGGAACTTGGTTCTTGGGGTAAGATTCAATGATCTAGCTATCGATTTCTGAATCATTCCCCAAATTTAGAAATAAGTTCCCATCTTATGGTTGCTCCCAACATTAGGGTCTGCACCGTTTCTCATAGGTATCAACTTAATTCATCTACCCATATCGCTTGAGATGTCCCATTATACCACCATAAATATATTAGGAATATCTATATAATTATTTATATAGAGTACAACAATCTTTTAATGAATCTACTCCCTCATCAATGATTCAAAGATTCATGCCTTTAAGGATGGACTAGCAGCAACTTTGAGTGAAAATCAGACTAAATTCATGAATTTAGTTGTATACTCTATCACTATGAGGCTCTCCTACTTCAAGATGGATCAATATATTATTCTCGATATTCTAAACATATGAGGATGTAATTTTGTGTTAAAAATTCTTTAAAATACTCCCAACCAATGCCTTGGTCTAATTTAGCCTGAACAGCTAAATCCCACCATTGGAGTACAATATCCTACAGCATATATATCACGAACATGACTTTAAACTCTACTAGTGTGCCATGTAAATCAAGGATATGATTCATCCTATTCAGCCACACTTATGCCTTCTATGGTTCCAAATCATCCTAAAATATGGGTAGCTTTTCTTTTAAAACTAGATGGAGTGATCCACTTACATTGGTTCATCCCATCATTTCCCTCTATCCGTAGCTTGAAAATATTGGATGATACTTTGAACGAACTTTTGGTTCACCCCTGTCTTAAACACGTCCACATTTTCAACAGCTTCCTCCAATTGGTTCTTATGACACCTATTGGGTTCCATTTCTTATGCAGACATCAAACTCTATAAGTCTCACTCTCTAATAATTTAACACTTAATAATTTAAAATTATACCACATCATATTATCACAACATTTCTTTCCAAAATTAAACATTTACATATTCATCCATTTTTTAAAATTACACCATACTTCAAAAATCAAACCACATTCAAAATAATCATTTCATACCTTTGCAAAATTTCACATTTGAAAAAAACACTTTTACAATTATCAAAAATCAATATTTTTATTCCAAATAAAATATAATTACTCAAAATTAAATATTCACTCCTAGTGGAAAGTCACTTATACATTGCATGTCGTGTTCATCTCACTGGATAAACCCATGATAATGATATTTAAAATCCTATTAGTGTCTCCAAAACAGTTTTGTACCAAACTCCCTCATAACATTAAGTTTAGTATAAAGAGTATAGATACATCTTTTTATTCTTCGCATTTCAAGTCCTGACAATCCTACTCCTTTCTACCATCCCAACCCAAGGAATAAATCATAATGAACTTAAACTCCATGACTGATATAACTAATGCCACTTGTTATTCAAGCACTAAAAAAAGTTGATATCACTTTTTCCAAAAAGATATTTGGAAGGACCAATAATAATACCACTTGTAACATCTCACCCCGCCTCATTGGATTGAGAAGGAGAACATACATTTCTTGTCTTTAAGAGACATCCCCAAGACACCAAATGCTGGAAATAAATTCCAAAGTCTTCAGGAATTAACAGGGGTTATTTTCACTTTGAAAACAAAAAAATCCAACAAAACATTCCATAACCAAGTAACCACTACATGATTCATGAAAATCATATAAAACAACTCAAGGCAATACCATATATATTAAAACCAAACTACAAAATATTACCATAGCAGAAGACTACAATATCAAAGTACATTGTAGAAGACATAACCAAAAAACCCAAAGACTCCAAAAAAACTACTAGCTCTATTAATTCTCCATTATTCACTCCATGATACATCCCAAGTATCAATATTCAACACTAGATAAGTGTGATAATTTAAATTTTCAAGTGTCCTGATAAAAAATATATGCGAAAGCACCAAAGTTCCCAAGAAAGGGTGAGTAATAAACTCAGTTGGCTTTCCCCAAATGAATTCCCTACTCATTTCACTTGGATATAAAAAGTTAGAAAATTTGTATAAAAAAATTATTTAAAACCCATTTAAATAAATTCAACAATTTATAACAAATCCAAGGGATTTTATAACAAAATAATTTTCTCAAATAAAAAAATTTCCCAGGAAAGAAACCAAACAAGTCATTCCAACTATTTCAGGAATTCAATTGTCATAACCCATTCCAAATCACTTAGGCACACACACCCATACACACATGCTTTGGTGTTACCATTGATGGTGGAACTTCACATCCATAACCCATACCTTTGATGGTGGTACTTCGCACATGAGCCTTAGCCCAGTTGGTGAGGACTCCTTAAGTGCACCCAGGAGACCTGGGATCAAATCCAAGTAGAGGCTAATTTCCGATACTATAGCAGGTACTATATCAGTTACTGTGCAGAACTGTAGCAGGTACTGTAGAGGAAACTGTAGTAGGCACTGTCTGGAACTATAACAGCCAAGAATATTCCCTCGTTTGGGCCTTTGGGCCACCAATTTTTTCCCCGAGTCCTTTAAGGCCTTCGGGCCACCCAGGCCTTTGGGTCAGTAAGGCCTTCGGGCCACCTCAAGGCCTTCGGGCCACCTTAAGTGCAGATGCAAACCAGACAACCTACAAGGAAAAAACTTCAGAAGGAGGAGGAGTAAGGATCTTTCACCATAGTAGAAGCTAAACGGATTGTAAGACTGAGACGGTATGGCACTTGCCATCAGGAAAATAATGTGCATGCATGGGAAAGCCTAGAAGAACAGCCATGCGGAGGTGGAGAGATGATTTTATGATGAAGATGTTGGGGAGGAGCAGTTCCAAGTAGTTATCCTGGGTTGTATGTAATGATTGAAGCCTATGGGCATTGAATTCCTCTAAGGAATACATGCCATGTAATACTTATGCCTACATGCCTTGTAAGGGTTCCACCACACCCCTTGAAAGGTGGATTATCAAAATCAATAAAAAATTAAGGCCATTGGGCCATTGGAGGATGGTGGTACTTCACAACCAATATCCATCCCATTCACTCACTCTTAACCAATTAATCCAACTACATTCCAATTCAACCTTTTGCAAACCAATTCAACCATTTCAATAAAACTACTATTTTACTAAAAACCATACCAATAAAACATTTCAATAAAACTAACCCTTTTATTGAAAGCACTTTTTCATGGGTCAAAAAAATAACTATTTTAAAATAATCATTTTCAAATCAATTTACCATTTTTAGTTTCCACCAAAATAAATAGTTTTTAAAATTTCATAAAATGTCACCATAGAATGTTTCCATAAATAATTTCACAACAATTTCATGATGAATTTTCTACAAAATAACCAATTTTAAATTAATCCTTCATATTTTAAATAGAGGAGTCGAGAGTCAATACACATACCTCAGAAATTTTGGGGAAAATAAATAACAACACTTAAACTCCAACAAAACTAGGTTGAATCTCCAAAAACACACCTTATAACTCTTCTCATATCAAAAAAAAGAGCAAATCAGACCATTATTGAAATAAAACACTTTAAATCTATCCCCAGTGGGCTAGATCTAAGAAACTAAGAGAGATAGAGAGAGAGATAAATAGATCAATGAAAAACTAAAAAAACTAAGAAAAAACACCAAAAGATGCCATAAAAGATGACTTACCACAATAATTTAAATTCATCACCCCAAGAAACACATCCTAATCACTTCTAAATTGATGGGAAAGGGTTACATATCCTTTTAAGGAATAATATTTGAGTTAGGGCTGAAATAGTGTAATAAAGAGGGGTTTAAGGAAAATCCCAACCTAGATCCACTTTATGTGGATATTTTTTTAAACCATAAATGTCAAATTGAATGGTTAAGAAAAGTATGCACTAAATGCACACTAGATACTACTATAAGGATAACCCTTTATGGTTGGACCACGTGGTTAGACAAATCATGCAAAATATCATTATCCAACTTTTCACAATTTCTCCTAGTTAGATGCATGTTTTAGATAAAATGTACACCTAACTATGTTCCTTATCCTTAGACCCTATCTCATTATGCACAGTTTACTATAGTATTTTTATAGTTTCCACAAACTGTACACCAATCATGTACCTCTATAAAATCCTAAAAAACATTCCAGAAATCTTTTAAACCCTCCCAAACTTAACCCAAACACTTTATATACCTAAAATACATAAATTAAGGGTTACTTTCTTGAAACTAGAGGTGTGACATGCAACTCCAAATGTTTATACTCTTCAGGTACCATATTTTTAGAGACCCAAAGCTTGACGTACATAGACATTACATTACTTTTGTGGAATACTTAATACATAACAAAAACTGACACCAAAGGATCGTAATAGTTTAGTGTCTTTGGAAACTCAGAACATAATCTTCTAATCATGGTGAAAGATCTTAAACATCTCACATAAAGATCTTACACTTTTGGTTTTCTTACCTAAAACCTTTCTTTAAATCTTGGGGAAAAGAAAACATATAAAGGGTGAGATCAAATGCTCAGTAAGGGTAAGCATGGATAAAATAAAACAAATCATATACATTTGAACTTAAAAACATGAACATAATGTTTAAACATCAAAATCTTGGGCAATGACATAAAACATGGTATTACATAAGGAATAGATCATAAAGAAACATTAATCCTGATAAAATAGAATGGGAATAAAACATTTGATTGTGGAAACCATTAATCACATGATATGATTTCCATAGTAGCCAAGGCATTGCTGCCAAGACCATCTTAGTGGACAAAATCCCTTTCTGAATCGAGTTCACTAATCATTCCAGTCCTGTATTACTGAACCGGAATAACTTACCATTCAATCCATGTCTATATCATTAGATATAAATCTTTACCCAATGCATTGGAGGTAGATATAGGTCCCACCCATATCATAATGAAATCATTCTTTCTTGTGCCACAAAATCATGAATCATACATCATAGCATAACCCATGTAATAGAATGGAATTCTTAAACATCATGCCATCATAACATAATCCATAAAAATGGATATAATTTTATCATAATAAGAATCAAACCATGTAAATAATGGATACATTATACTTGAAACATAATCATATTAAATAATGTCATTTTAGATGGAAAGTAGTTTTGATAAAACACTTGAAATGAATTCTTGAGGAAAATATCCTTTCTTCTTCAAAATCATTTTCTTTTCATAAAATGCCATGAAATTTTAAAAGAAAAGGTTTTTGTTGAAAATAATCATGCAATATTGTATAGTAAGCTTCATGAAAATGAGGAGTTATGAAACTGTACAAATCCGTTCGCACCATATAAGTTAAAAATAACATTCTTCTCGTACTTTTGTCGGAAATGTCAAAAAGTTCTTCATGTGGTAAAAAGAAGTAAGATTATTTTCATAACATGGGGTAAATTTCAAAAATTGGTAAAATGGACTTTAAAAATACATGAATTTTTTTAAAAACATGGGAATGGATGATAACAATAACCCCATTAAATACTTACAAATAAACAATCTCGGATAAGAATGAGATTGGAATAATTATCCCTTACCTTATGTCTGATATGCTTCGTATGTATCTGAACTTCATGTATAATGATTTAAATAATGTCATTGACTTATTACATAATCATATTCATTTTCATGATATCCTATATAGTTTACTTATGACTTTATATTACCCGTTCTTTTGTAAATTCGATGTAAAAGCAGTGATTTGGGTAAAATCGTATCATTTATTGTACGTGTTTCGACTTGTTGTTATTGATATTATTACTTATATCCTAATTTACTTAATTACAGAATGTAAAACATGATTTATATATAATATATATTCATCATATACATATATATATGATAGATCGATAAATGGAATGAAATACACCATTCATGGAGATGGTGGGTCGTATGTACACATGAACGCTATTTTCGTTTCCTTATTGAATTGAATGGAATTAAGTAGATGACATATATATATATATAAATAAATCCAGTATCATTATTATGTAATATATAAAATTATTATTCATTATATATACTTTATAATCATTCATGAATGGTTAACATGGAGAATGAATCTCATCGCGTCGTGGAGACGGTAGTCTGTACGTACGCACGAGCGATGATATCATTCCCATGATTGTGGAATTGTATTGAAGCATATGTATAATATTACAGAATAAATAACAATTTAAAATAATCATATATAGTTATTTACTTACACCATTATATCCATCCAAGTAAGGTGGTGGTCGAAAACAGATTACACCACGGCGTGGAGATGGTATTATGTACGTACGCACGTGCGGTGATTTCATTTTCCGTAGGATGGATAGAAGGTGAAATAGGGTTGTTTCATATTTATAATAACATACCAGTATATTATTGATACTTATGTTATTACTTCATAAAGAAACAACTAAATAAAGAGTAAGTAGAAGAAGAAATAAATTTGAAAGAATCGGTAACGGATATTACCTCTTCTTCGATGCGCCTCTTCTTAACCTCCTATTAAGGCACTAGGGTTGGTCTTTTGAGGAGACCAGAACCTATATAATGTTTTTAGGGAAGATGATAAAGGAAATGGGTGGGGTTTGGCCGAGCATAAATGCTCAAAAGGGTGTGAAGAGAAGAGGGAATAGGTGCCCTTTTTATAAGGGAGGATAGGGGCACCTTTGGAAAAACTTAAAATATTATTTTATAATAAAGTCATATTCGGTTTATAATATCTCCAAATTGATTTATTTCGAAGATAAAGTAGGTATGGGTCGAAATACTCTCAACCAATAGATTTTAGACAGGTTTGGGTCATTATATTAAACTTATCTTTTAGTTTTAACTCTTAGTTAATTAGATTGACATTTACCATGTCACTTTGTATTTTTATATTATATAGTTAATAAACTTACCATATACATCCAAGAGACCCCCAAGTGGTCCATTAATGATACACCTATCATTATATAAGTATCTTGGCCGAAAAATAGATTTTTAGGAATATAATAACAATTATTAATATAATATTTGTTTTAAAAACTATGTTATGTCAATTTTGACACTATTTGATAATTGATTTTTTTGAAAATCATAACAGCATGATTAGTTCAAAAAAAGTTAATTAAATCAATACTAACATGTCATATTAACCTAAAAAATTATTTTAATTAATAAAAAGTCTCAAATTACATTTATTTGTGTATTTATAACATCAAATATGTTAATATTTCATTAATAAGGTAATTACTGCATCATCATTGTGTCATAAATAAATTAACTTATTTAATGTATAAAAATTATAAATAAAATACCATTATGTATTAAATCTATTTATCTTTCTAATTAATATTTATAGTCTAATTTATCTTATGTATAACCCTATATTAAAAATGATTTAGTTATTAAGCTTTGATTTTAACTATTTTAACCCTTCTTTAAATAAATTAATAATAAATGTCCTAATCTAATCCAAGTGGACCTAAATGTTCATATTTTATTCCTAAGGTTGTTTTTAGTCGAATTAAACTTATCTAATAGAATTATGACATGTGTTAGGGTAATAATAATATCATTTTTACCCTTAATTACCCTATTTACTTTTAACCGTGGAAAATAAAAATAAAAAGTTACTATTCACCAAAAATTATTTTCATCTCATTGAACCACATTTTAGTCCTTGATATTAACTGCGTCTCTCAGATTTTTGAAATTCCACTCATAGAAGCGATAAAATTATGTTTTATGTAAGTTTGCAAAAAGCTCCTAGGAGGTAGGTAAAAGATGGTGAAAAATTCAATAAACTTTTTATATATCGAAAATTATTATAAAATGACTCCAATGAATTTCATTGAACTTATATAGGTATTATGTATCAATTTTGACCTAAAATAAATCTAAATAAAATAAATAATTATTTAAATAAAAAGTCGGTTTTTAAATAGTAACCCACTGTTTTCACTATTCATCAAAAATTGAAAGTATTCAGAAAAATACCAGAAATTCACCCTAGGATAATTTTAATATTCTGAATCCAAAAATGATGTCCATTTTGAAAGATACAATTTATAAAATTTCAAAAAGTAGGTATTACTATTCATAATGGCTAGTTCATAATAATATTATAATAATATCTCGTTTAGTGAAACTTGGTATTGCATACTACACACGCTATCAAAGAAGGTCTTGATTGCATTAATGCAAGCCAAGTCAGGGTTACGTGTAGTGAAATCTCCGTTTGGTGTTTCGTATAACATAATCAAAACTTATTTCATTTATATATTAAACAAAATCTATACTTAATGTTGCATAGAATAATTTCCACAAAACAAACATGAAATTGTGTGTAACATGATCCAAGAATAGTTTTTTGTATACTGCAAGATAATACGGTGTTGCGTATAATACAAGGTAATCTTGGTGTAGTGTATAATTGAAGACATCAAAGAAATTAAAAATAATATATCTCATAAAATCTCGGGGTGTTACAATATTATATGATGGTAACGAAATATTTCTCATTCCAGGAACTATTCCAATAAAAAATTCCATATCCATTCACATTTGAAATATGAAAAAATCATTAGGGGAAAAATATTTCTACTTATCAAACACTTATATAATTATATTTTCTTTGTTTCTATGCATTGGTACATGTATTAAACCTTATTTTTAACATAAAAATTATCTATACATTAAATTAGGCTGATTATCCACTAAATGAGGCTAATATTCATTATTAATATATATAATATTAATGTGCTTTGT
Source organism: Viscum album (assembly GCA_963277665.1). NCBI lineage: Eukaryota > Viridiplantae > Streptophyta > Magnoliopsida > Santalales > Viscaceae > Viscum > Viscum album. The sequence goes on along the minus strand of OY728131.1, from coordinate 714,189,143 downwards.
TATTCATAAACACCATTTTAGTTCATTTTACACTTTGAACATCATTTCACATTATGATTGTAACACCTTCTTAAAATGCACTATTATGTGGTACATTTTTTAACATCATTTAAATTACCCAATGATTCATCAGATTTTAATGAATCTAATTATAAATATTTTAATTTGATATTTTGTGGAATTTAACTACACTTAAATATGAACATGTTTGATTCAGGGATCAATGGAGAATTCATGGAAGAAGATGGGGATATTTTGTGATGAAAGGAAACAATTCTGGAGAAGTCATATTGGACAATAGACCACTGATGAGCATGTGGGGTCCAACATACAGGCCTAATGAATCCCAAATTTCGTGGGATTCTAGATGACATGTAGAGTAAAAAATCACTCTTCAGAATCCAATGCTAATTCGGCTTCCATGGTCTCCATTAAGGCGTCCCAATTTAGAGATAAAATTCTTGGCCAGATTCTGCAGCCCAAAAAAACATCCCACTAATCTAATCATATCTCCGAATCCACAAATCCAAATGGGCCCAAATTTTATAGGCGGTTATAAGACATCCGGGGATCCATTTTATTCCGCTATGTCCCACTCTGATTCGGCCATCTAGAAGGTCTTCCAAGCACGTATGTTCAGTGGATGAAAGATGGATGCCACCTCGGGTCAAGGGTGGAAAAATCAACTCTCCCTCAACTTTCCACCAACCTATGGCCTACCAAAATTAATTGAGATGTTTTTTACTGTTTGAGGCTCGACCCAAGGCTCCCAAAATGACTATTTAAGGCAGTGGTGGTGGAGGGGTTGAGAATCTTGGAGATTTCTTTCATTGTAATGTTATGTTGTGGTTTTGTTGTCTCAAATTTGTCTTCCACATGTAAGTTGTTTTAATTCATCCTTGTTTCTTAATAAAAGTTCTTCTTCTCCTATTATTCTATTCTTCTCCTTATCACTTTTATACTTTTGTTTCAAGGTGTGAACATGTTCATGCCAATCCTTGTGATATTATCACACAACGGTGGAGTGATTGTTATTTTATTGTGTTTTTTTTTACTTCTCCATTTCCTCCCTCATGAGTCTACTTTCCTCTTCCATTGAAACCATAGCATCAATGGAGGGCTAACCCACTTATGGTTTGATCCAAGGGAGTATAAAGGGGCTATATTGGATGTTATTTATCACCCCATTAATGTATAATAACTTCTTTTAAATGAGATTTTTATTTGATGATTTTTAAACTCCATCATCCTTCTAGAATTTAAAGCCACACACTTCATGTGCTAATACGAACCTTTACCTTGAAGTGCTCAAAACTTTGATCCTTAAAATGTATAGGTGATTAGTATTAAAGGGTGTAGGCATTAAACCAGTAAGTGATGATTATGTTTGATCTTCTTAAATGAACCCATCTCAATTATAATAAATTGAAATCATTAAGAAAAGGAATTCATCCAATCCACCCCGAGCGATAACCTAGGATCAACTCATTGCCTTAATTTGAATTAACATAAAACTATTAGTGATCCTTTAAAACCATCTTAAATCAACCTAAGTTGGCCACTTAATATCCAAAAACGATCCATAGAATGCATGTGTCTGTAGGTACTTCTTAGGTCTCTGAGGATTCGACAACCCAAACTAGACTACAAGGACCGTCTTACCTTCTTATTTTGGGTAAATTTGAGCGTGAATCAAATTTTGGTGCCATTTCAGGGGACCTAAGTAAGTTATCATAGACACTATAATCCTATTTTTCATCCATATTCTCTATTCTCACCCCCTCACTCCTATGGAAATCAATTTTGAACAAGCACAAACATGGGGAACCTCTCCCTATATTGATCACCCCACACCAAGTGTGATGTACAATGACCATCCTAGTTTATACTGGTGGGATAACCAACAACCGATTGAGACACAATGTTTTAACTCCTATTATCCACAAAACATTCCAAAATATAATGAGTTTCAATCCTCCCAAATCCAATTTGAACATCCTCCTATGTAATTCCAACAACATAGTTATCCTCCTGGAATAGACCATTTGTCTCAACCCCTTATCCATACTAATCCACATCCATTACTTGAAAAAATGTGTCAACAAATGGATATAATGAATTTTGAGGTTTTATCATTGAGGTTAGAACTACAAATCATTAAAAATTGTGAGGAACCCATCCCTACACAAATTGTCCCTTCCATAACCTTATGTGAAGTGTCTAGTTTCCCACAAACCTCTCATGAATTTGCTGAAGAGAAAACCTTTGGATTTGGGGAAGATAAAGAGGATCAAGGAATTGTTTATGGGTTTTTAAATCAAGAGGAAACTAATTTTTTGTATTCTCAAGAGGGAAATTTGACATCATGGATTGAGTCTCATGAATATAACTCCATTGATGATTTTTCAAAAAACACAAATCACTGAACCATTAAGAGAAATCACAAACTTTGAGTCCATACCCATTCCTGAAACTGATCTTTCTAATTTGGTGGTTGAATATTCGATTCAAAAGGAGCCAATTTTGTTGAGAAATTTGGAAAATGAAACTGTGTTGGATTCAAAATATCAACTTGTGTCTAAATGTCCTATCCAACCTGAGCTCAAAATTATTGTCCTTCCCTCACCTATAAATAATCGCTTCATAAGGTATAATCATGAACTTTAAATTGTAGTTCATTCTTCTCTTGAAACTAGAAAAGTTGTAATGATCATTGATGTCTTAGGAACGACTACAGAGGAAACTAGATCAACCATTTCTGATATTCCTTTGATTTTACCATTCATTTCAGAACATAGGGTTGTGCATGAAACAAATTATAAACATAGAATCAATCTCAACCTAGTATAATTGGTGAAACATGTGGTCTTCAAAATGCTGAAAGTTGGTATTGGGTAAGTTGTGGGGTTCAAGTCGATCTAGAGACATTAAACCAAAGCACTGCACGGGAGGCAACCCGTGGTTTTCATCTTTGCGAATATTTTTTTTTCAAATAGGATTAATTAATCATTTTTATATTAAAAATATATATATATACTTTTGACATGTTCTTATATTCTGAGTATGGATGGGTACGAATGGGGAGCACCATATTCATTTGTGTCACGTGGTGTGATCCTTGAGTAATGCCTTAACCAGAAATTTAAAAAGAAGACAATGTATCATCAGTTTGTTTTATTTTAATGTTTTTGTAGGTTAAAATAAAAATACAAAAAAATAAATAATAATATAATAATAATAATAATAAAAAGGGACACATTGGGGGTCGTGGATCAAACCCCGTCACAACCGGCGAAGCTGCAGGGATTCAAACCCGGGACTGAAGGGAGACAGGGGCGCACACTTACCACTGACCTACAGCGTTTTGTGCTTCCTTATTCTATAATTTTTATATATATACTTATATTTTAATTTCTTTATTATATAAATATATGTATATATATACTATTTTGTTTTGTTTGTTTGTTTTCTTTTTCCACTAGGTAACTCTACAAGCGACATGGATATCAAAGGACTAAATTGGAGCGGCAAGAATTTCAACTTCAACAACCAGGTGACTTCATTCCATGATCCTCATTTTCATTTTACTTTTTGAACTTTCATTCTCTACCTCTACCACCTTCTAAATTTTCTTTTCTTTAAACACTGGGGACAATGTAATTTTAAGTTGGTGGGGAGATAAAATAAAAAATGCTTTTGTGTCAAAAAAATGATTGATTTGAAAAAAAAAAGTGTAAATGGAAGGAAAAATTCCTTTAACTTTGAACATGGTAATACACGCTTCCCACTTTGAAACTGAATATCAAGTAATTTGGCATTCCCTGATTCTGATTTTAATCCTTGTATAATTTCATGAGCATAGATTCTGGAAATTGTGGCTGTCCAATGTGATATTTCATCATTTATATTTTCATCCAAATAAAAAAAAGATCACAATGCACGTCCTTTGGATAGTGGGTTATTAGTTTGAGTTCATAGGGTCCCCAAAATAAATAGCATAGTTTTTGTGATCATTTTAGTTTTAATAATAGTTTTAAATAAAAAAATAATAATAAATTTGCGCGTAGAGCAATGAAATGACCTAATGCGTGACTTTCGGCACTTGGGGATCGTGACTTCATAGTTCTCTGGACAGAAGTTAGTAATTTTATCTCTATTTTTTGTAATTTGAATTTGTTTTTGACTGAGTTAACTCGATATGATGCCCGAGTATGTGGGCTTCACTTGGTTCCCAAAGGTCTTTGAGGCTGGGATTCATCGGCAACGTCTCACTACAGGGGTTGACTCTTTTGAGTGCAATTTCAATTACCATGGCAAAATTGAAAAAACAAAAAAAAACAAAAAAATAGAAAATATGATACAAAAAAATTGAATACTCATCTTAATATTGAAATGTGATTCCACCTAGCGCTTCCGTCATTTCCTCCTTGAATAAAGATGAACCCCATGTCTATTGTGATGCACAGCACATCCTCATACATAATTGATATTGGATGAAATATGGCAATGAATTTGAACAAAGGAATGTGATTGAGATTGGGATCTGCTTATGAAACTATCTTGTATTAAATTATTTTGATGGGTTTCATGATTGTTTGGTATAAAGGTTTCTGGTTATTATTTTGTATTAAAATGTTTTTGAAAAAGGGAATTCGAATTTTATATTGTTGAGATATATTTTGCTCGGGACTAGAAAAACTCAAGTTGTGGTGTGTGATTAGCCACTAAATTAGGATAATATTCATTGTTAATATATATAATATTCATGTTCTTTATTATTAATAAACACCATTTTAGTTCATTTTACACTTTGAACATCATTTCACATTATGATTGTAATACCTTCTTAAAATGCACTATTATGTGGTACATTTTTTAACATCATTTAAAATACCCAATGATTCATCTGATTTTAAGGAATCTAATTATACATATTTTAATTTTATATTTTGGGAAATTGATCTGCACTTAAATATGAACATGTTTGATTCAGGGATCAATGTAGAATTCATGGAAGAAGATGGAGATATTTTGTAATGAAAGGAAACAATTCTGGAGAATTCATATTGGAAAACAGACCATTGATGAGCCTATGGTGCCCACCATACATTCCCAATGAATCCCAACATTCTTGGGATGATATAAGACATGTAGAGGAAGAAATAACTCTTCATGATACAATGATAATTCGGCCTCCATGGTGTCCATTAAGGCATCCCAATTTAGAGATAAAATTATGGGCCAGATTATTCGGCCCAGAAAGACATCCCACTAATCTAAGAATATATCCGAATCCACAACTCCAAATGGGACCAAATTTTACAGACGGTTAGGAGACATCCGGAGATCCATTTTCTTCCTCTATGGCCCACTCTGATTCGGCCATCTATAAGGTCTTGCAAGCACGTCTGTCCGGTGGATGAAAGCTGGATTCCACCTCGGGTCAAGAGTGGAAAAATCAACTCTCCCTCAACTTTCCACCCACCTATGTCCTACCAAAATTAGTTGAGATGCTTTGTACTATTTTAGGCTCGACCCAAGGCTCCCAAAATTCCTATTTAAGTCAGTGGTCATGGAGGTTTTTAGAATCATTGAGGTTTCTTTCATTGTAATGTTATGTTGCGGTTTTGTTGTCTCAAATTTGTCTTCCACATGTAAGTTGTTTTAATTCATCTTTGTTTCTTAATAAAAATTCTTCTTATCTTATTATTCTCTTCTTATCCTTATCACTTTGATACCGTTGGTTCAAGGTGTGAACTTTTTCATACCAAACCTTTTGAGATTATCACACAATGGTGGAGTGATTGTTATTTTATTGTGTTTTTTTTACTTCTCTATTTCCTCCCTCATGAGTCTACTTTCCGCTTCCATTGAAACCATAGCATCAATGGAGGGATAACCCACTTATGGGTTGATCCACGGGAGTATCAAGGGGATGTATTGGATTTTATTTATCACCCCATTAATTTATAATCACTTCTTTTAAATGATATTTTTATTTTATTATTTTTAAACTCCATCGTCCTTGTTGAATTTAAAGCCACACACTTCATGTGCTAATATGAAGATTTACCATGAAGTGCTCAAAACATTGATCCTTAAAGTTTATAGGTGATTAGTATTAAAGGATGTAGGCATTAAACTAGTAAGTGATGATTATGTTTGATCTCCTTAAATAATCACCATCTCAATTATAAGAAATTAAAATCATTAAGAAAGGAATTCATCCAATCCACCCCGAGCGATAACCTAGGATCAACTCATAGCCTTAATTTGAATTAACTTAAAACTATTAGTGATCCTTTAAAACCATCTTAAATCAACCTATGTTGGCCACTTCATATCCAAAAACAATCCATAGAATGAACGTGTATGTAGGTACTTCTTAGGTCTCTGAGGATTCGACAACCCAAACTAGACTACAAGGACCTTCATACCTTCTTCTTTTGGGTAAATTTGAGCGTGAGTCATAGGCCTTATTTACTATTGTGATTATCCCCCTCTCTACTGAATGTTTTAATAATATCTTCTTGAATATTTAAAAAAACAATTGAACTATATTAATCAATGTTGTACTTGAATATACTCATCCAATAAATCCTAATAACCAAGTAATACATCTCTATAAAATGTACTAAAAATCCCGATGCGTTTTCCTTATTTACCATCATTATTTAGAACTACGGACACATCAACACATTCTTAGTCTTTTAACATATTGGAGTTTCAATCTTCATTAAATATTATATCTTCTCCACAAATAACCCTAATTTTTCAAATATTCAGGTTGTTATTAATGATTTTTATGAGTCAATCTCAAATAATTCAAAAATAATCATTGATGAAATTATAATAGTGAATCACACTATAGAAGGTATTCTAATATTATCTACCTCATCTGATGTTTTCTAATGTGAAAATATTTTTTCATGTCTCTTATAAGGCACTAAATTTTATCCCAAATAAGGAATCCATGTTTTATAATATATCCCTAACTCTATATTTATACATGAACCAACATCCTATATTCTTATATTTTTTTTGAATTCTCCACCATTTCTCATTTTTAAGAACCTCCCACGATACTTCTTTAAATGAAAAAAATCCCACATTGGAAGCATAAACAAGATGAGACTGAACTATTTGACCTCAAATATAACACATCACCCAATTGAATACACTTTGGTTAACTCATACCTTTATATAATTTAAATTTTGAAAACATATGGTTTTTAAAAATCTATGTAAACTTACTATTTTAAACAATTCTGGTGTTTTTCCTATATAATTGTAAAATGAATGCACTCAGTTTCCATATCTCTATTATATTCACATTTATAAATATTTGTGTAGTAAAATAATTCACTTAAGTAAGTATATATAATATTTTAATACATGAACATGTCTTTTTTCATATCCAAATCTCAATCATTTAAAACATAAGGTTTTTATTTTGTACTTATCAGGACTCAAACCACATATGCTTGTCAAAATTTGATGTGTACCTTATCATTATCATATTTGTTTTCTCAAACTCTATGAACACTCAAATAATTTTCTATCATTACATCCCTTAAAATTTATTATTGACCATTTATAAACCCTTATATTCAATATCATGTTGTTAATAATATTTGGTTGAAATTCTCCACCACAGAGGTTTTTTTATTTCTTTAACATAATAATATCACATTTATTTTTTCTAGTCATTCTATATATATCTCATGTCCAACATCATAATTAAAAAATAGTGTACACTATTCCTTTAACAATTTTTACTAACACATGCCCCTATCTTTATCCCTATTTCTCTATCAAATTCTCAAATAGTCTACATATTCATGTGGTCCATCTGAGTATCTATATGTGTAACTACATGAGTAACATTAATCACTCCCCATCCTCTCCCTTAATGGTATTATTATTTAACATATTGGAATAATAAATAAAAATAACATAATTCATAAAATCATCATCATAATAATAATTATATCATAGTCTCTATCTTTGTTTCTTAATATACCTTGATTTTGGATAACCATATTTCACATTTAATTAACCTGACAATTATATAATTTTCATTACCACTTCACTTTAAAAACCACTATTAAAATATTAAATCCATAATTCATTAAAAATATAATTATTAATAATGAAAATTTCATTATTTTAAAATCATGTTTATATAAACTATTTATATACCATACCATTCATTATGCATGAAATGTTTTCTAGTTTTAGCATATCTTGGTTTAATATGGAACAAATAACAATATCTCATAAGGTTTCCACTGACATTTCATTTTCCCTTATGTTTTGTATTACTCAATGTTCTTCATAAAATGTTCAGTTTCTTATTTTTGAAGGTGAATTTTTAGTCCCAACCATTTTATTTTTAATTGATAAGGGACTTTAAAGACTGAAAATAAAAATCAAGCTTCGATACTATTTTCTAAATCCCTAAACCATGGATCCAATTCATAATACCTCAACCAAAGTAACACATATCCAAAAGAAAGTTACATTGATCATAAAAGTCCAAAAACAAGTTCCACTATAGAAAATAAATCATTGGATAATGAATATAATTAAAAATATAAATCAAAATAGAGTAGTAATCCTGGTGAATATAGAAACATATTTACCAAAATTAATTTTAAAATTCATTGCATATAAAATAATAGTTACAAGAACCAATTCCTAGGTACAAAAAATTTAACACAATGGGAATTTATTATAAATTTACATTTAAATAAATACTATTATTAATAAATTGTATAAAAAACAACACATAACTAAAATGATATCTATTATATCTTACATTGAAAGATAAACATTATTATATTTTTAAAATAAAATGTGAATGATCATTACGAAAATTACATGAAAAGTAAAACCTCATTTAAATAAAAATATTTTCAAAATTATTTATTTTACAAATTATAATTATTATTATTATAAAGAATCATTTGATGTGTTATAATAAAATTGAATTGAATAAAATTCACAGTTAAAAGATATATAATTAATACAATGTGTTTAAAATCATTTAGTCTTAAAAAAGAATGTTCTTCTAAGAAATGTATTTTCAATATATTTTTAATTTTTATCTTAATAAACAAAAACAGTCTCTTTTTTAATAATTAATTTTATAAATTTCATTGAAAAAATATATAAAAAAACAAATAATACCTATTTTAATTATTTTTAATTAGCATCAAAAAAGAATAATTTCACTTTATGATTAAAAAATACAATTTTTTATAAATTGTTTTTCCATTATATGCATTACTAGTATGAAATTAATTTTAATATATTTTACAAATTGAATTAATTAAAATGGAATGAATATTTGTAATCATAATTTTAAAAATATTTGATATGTTAAATTTTTACATTTAATATAAAAAATTGTTATCAACATAAATATTAGTCACCGTAGTAACGGTTAAAACTATGTAAAAGTGTTAAATTATGAGGTAATGTCTTAATATATCATAGACCCTCATCAATAAATTTGTATATAAGGGATTGATATACCATACCATATCTTTTACCCTCTAATTATTTATTTTTTATTATCTGTCATTGAATAATGCATCTATTTTTATATATATAAATAAATATTTGCAAAAATTTCACCACTCTCACCTATATAATAAACCCTTAACCACCTCACTTATCTTTAAAGATAATGACTCATATTGAAACCAAACTCTACCAAAACCTATATAAATACTATTTTATATGTCTTAAATGTTTTTATTAAAAAAATATTGATATATAAAGGCATAAAGAGTGGCCTAAATGAGGATATCAATGGATGTGGAAATAGTTTTAACAAAGTTCTTTAAAGTTTATTTTTTCTTACACCTACTCTAAATATATTATTACCATACTAATATAATTAAATAAGTATATTTATTGTAATAAAATATTATTATGTTGATGGAATAACCATTATCGACCTTCCTTTAGACCATTATAAAAATTAACACATCACACATTTATCATCAGACTACCGCCTCCATAAATAACATATTTCATTTTCCATCACCACCATATATATATGGTTCTAAAAGTTTATTTATGGAATGGATATAATATTTAACACATGATTATAATTATATGAATAAAATTTCACACCTTAACCATGTAAATTCCTTTATTTTATTCTTTAATTTATCTTGGATCATTTGGTCGAGGTTTGGGTTGAGTATTAGTTTGAATATTTGTGTTTTTTTTGAAAAATGGAATTTTTGGCCCCGACTATAAGGGGTAAATGGGTAGTTCATGGTTAGGAGAAACTTTGTGACTTCATCCAGGTAATCACACGGCTTGAGTCAGGTGCTTGGGGCTTGGCACATGGCCTTCACATTGTTAGGGAAACTATGCGGAAAGCATGCAGTTCAGTTCTTGATTCAGGTAGTGGCATATCACATGGTTAGTGCACGGTTTGTCAAACCCTGCAGACAAACCTGCAGCTTACCCATATACTTAAAATTGTGAATTTTCAATCGTTCCCCTCTAATTTTTTATTCCTAATTCAAGATTTTTCTCCCTTTCTTAATATAGGTGCACCAGTGGATCCTCCAAGCTTATCTTCCTTTTCCCCCCTTCCATTTTTTAAGCCTTTTGAATTTTATAATGTGATTTCCTTTGATTTTTTGGTCTATTTCCACCTATCCTCTAACTCTTCTCTTGATATCTTGGTCTCTATTTTGAGGTTTTCCCTCTTGAATGAACCCTACAAATTAGTTTTGGTGTATGATTTGATTTTTTAGATGTTAGGGTGTGCAGATTATGTCTCAGGCTTGGATCTTCCTTCTCCCAATGTTTAGTTACATTCACACATCATTGAGTTAGACCTTTCATCTATTTCCTTTCTATAACATTTTGATAATGCTTTATTTTTTATTTAATTCCTTCCAAATATTATAATCATACGTGTGATGATCTATCATAAATTTTTTAGTGTTTTCATGATGGAATAAGGGTGCTAAATGGATTTATAAAGGTATTCATTGATTATTCCTTATTATAATGCTTTCATGGTGTTTTATTAAATGCTAATTGATATTCTTAATTTAGATTTGGTATTTTTGGAGGTTTGTTCCCATGGTGTTGATTTCATAATGTGGTTGGATTTTTAATTGGACATCATATGTAGAATTGGGTGACTTTTATGGTGTTTTGATTTCATGTGGCTTCTTGGGTTGGTTTGAAAACAAGTGACATTTCTTTGAATATATATTTTCAAAGTGACATGAAGTTTGCATGGGTTGAAACTTTTCTTTCCAAGGGAAATGGTTTTTTTCAAGTGAACTACCTTTTTATTTTTCTTGAATTTTTACTATTAATTTTGAAAGTGGTGTGATTACGCTTGAAAATGGGTTTGGTGTGCATGTGGATTTGAAAAAGGATTTACTTAGGAATTGGTTGGGTTTTATGTTTGATTTTATTATTGTATTTTTATATGGGTTTTATAAGTTATTTATGTGGTGTAAAATGTGTTTACAAGTGGCCTTAGTTCTTTGAGTGAATTTAATTGTGGATTTAAATTTTTTTATAAAAGTTTGTCCATTTAGGAATTTGAGATTTGTTTTGGTGAGAAATTGGTCAAAAGTCCCATAGGCATTGTTCATGCGAAAGTGGTTTTTTATATTGGTTTGGGAAATATTATGGAAAAATTTTCTTGTAAATGTATTTTGAATGAAAATGTAAAATCAAAGGTTAGCACTTGTGGTATCTTTGAAAAGTGGGTTTTGGTGTGAAATGATGTAAATACCCAATTGGCATCTTGGTATGTTTTGGAAAATGGATTTAAAACCCATATAGGGTGAGACCTAGTAGAAATTTAATAATTATTATGAAATAAATGGATGTTTAGGCTATTTTGATGCTTGGACTATAATTTCAGACCACTAGAACTATGGATTATACCCCCTCTAGTGTCTCGTTCGCAGGAACATTGTGATATTGAGACCATTTGAACTTTCGAGGGGATCTTCTCTAATGGACCATACTTTAGAACATTGTTGGTTTTGGTTTCTGTACCATAATTCTCCTAGTGCTATTATTATTATTATAATGGGATTCTTGGGCGTCATCTAGAGGTTTGAGTGATGGTTTCTTGTTGACCCTAATTAGACTGGTTGGTACCCCCTTGACTTATACGATTAGGTGGGATATGTTACTAGATTTGATAGTTGATAGTATATTTTTAGTTATTGAATTTGGATCTATACAATATGCCGATAGGTGATTCTAAACTGAGTATGTCCAGTTATCGATCTATGGATGTTCAAGAAATGCTCATGAATCAGTATCTATATGTTCTATTCATTTCTACTTCTTGTTTGTATTTTATTCAGGATAATTTATTCTATTTTTATTTTTTCTTTCACTTTATTCTTATCCATTTTTTATTACTTGGTATAATTTTTTACTTAGAATTTGTCTTCAAAAAAAGGGTTATTAAATGAGAAACTATTTTTAGAAAAGGAATGCAACGTGTGTTTTGTTTTTAAAAAAACATGTGGAAGCTGGGTTTGTTTTCTTTAAATTATTAAACACCTATTTTTGGAATGGGTTTTCAAACTATTATTTTTGGATTTCTTGGGAAAATTAATTCCTGGTTTATGTGGTGATTATATATTGAGTTTTTAAGCTCACATCCTACTTATGCCAATCGGCATTGGTAGACCCAAAATATTTTGTAGGTTTAGGTTTCTTATTCATGTTCTCACTTTTGGAGCAGGTTGGTCTTGTGGTAGGTGGTGAAAAAGAGGCCACATAGAGATCTTGTATAATGTTCTAATCTCAGTTTGTATTTGGTTTCATTTCATTTGTCAGTTGTTGTATATAGATTGGTTTTTTAATTTATTGATATCTATCTATTATTGTTTCTTCCACATGTTTATTTTTTTTATTTTATCATGGTTTATTTAGGAAAAAATAAATCCCATAATGTTTACTTTAATACCCTACACTTGTTTCCAACACATGGGGATCAGTAGCGCCCTTCGGGCCATGTCGCAGACTGGGCGGGATGTTAGGTTGGATGGAATCGTGGCTTGGTTCATGAAAAAATGGTATAAAAGCATGACCTTGTTATATGGGGTATTAGGTATGTTGGATATTAGGATTATTGGGAATAGAGATATAGGTATGGGAAGGACATCATGAACCTTTCCTCATTTTAATCCTTGAGTTTCCTAGGGTTGTTTGAGTTCTGATTCTTTGTCATGTTTTGGTTTTTTATAGGGAATGACAATGGAAGTGATCTGGTGTTATTTCAGGACATCATAAGGATTAGTGACCCATGTGGAGTCTGAGTACATATTTCAAGCTCCTCCTAATTTTTTATTCATAATTTTGGCATGGCCCACTAACCTTGTTTCTAGGATAGGCATGGGAACTATTTCTACACTCTAGTAGTTTGGTGTGAGTAATGTTTTTTTGGGTTATAGTGAGTGGGATTATAAAATGAAAATGGGTTTTCAAATAAAAAAGAATTACTCTCAATTGGTTTTGAAAAAAATAGTGAATTGATAATTGAGTGAATACTTGGGTTTGATAATGGAATGGATTGTGTGACCCTTGATATTCTTTATGAACATTCACATATGTGTAGAAAGTTCATGATGGCATGTGTTCATGGATGATTTAAGAGGAAGTGGGATAAATTCATATGAAATGGTTCATATGATTCCATAGGTGAGTGTTTGAAATTAAATATTCCTATGGGTTTTTAAAATTATTATCAAAAGGGGAAAATGGTTTTAAAAAATGGTTTTTCTTTTAGAAGTAGGTTTTGTTTGTGAAAAGTGGATTTTTTCATTGAAATGTAGCCATGGAAGAAGTCAGTTTTGAAATTGAAATGAAATTGTGGTTTATAAAGAGTATCTTTGGTTGTGTTTGTATGATTTTAGATTGTTAATCTTTTTTTTTTGGATCAAGATGTTCTTTTCGATTGAGTTTTGGGTTGATGTTGTTTTTGTTTTTGTGTTCCTCATGTTAATCATAATATTCTCCCCAAAAAGGTCCCCAAAATTTATAGTGGTTCTTTACCAGTTTCCAGTTCTTCTTGGTTGTTTCTCATCCTTCATGGTTATCAGGGTCTGTTAGAACGAGTATAAAGGCTTGAAGAAGGTGAGTGTGTCTTCAAATCATTGGGAACTCTTTAAGCTATTAGAGTGTGTATTGTTCTGGGTTTGATTGAAGGTAATTTTTCTTTCATAGATAAAAGTTGGGATGACATATGAGGTGTTTAAGATAAATTTCATCTAATAGTTTGTACTGGAGGAGGTGAAGGTGAAGAAGGTGTAATATCTCGAGAGTATTTATTAAGTCCAGTAGTCATTGAAGGCCTACATTGAACATTTCAAGGAGCCATTTTCCTTTCCTCTAGAAGTAGCATCGCAAAATATTATGAAATATTCTCCATTAATCTAGGATATTAGTCTAGATATCAAGGAGAGATTCATTTTGTCTCTTGAGTTTTAGTTTAATATGTTGGTGGATGAATCATTCTTGGCTGAGTTGCTTTTCGGAGCATAGGCAGTTGGAAATCTGTTGCCTCTTATCACTCATAAAGGTTCCCCATCTGGTGATAGGAGTTTCCCATAGAAACCTATTTCTCAAAATATTTTTCCATTTTTTATAGATTCTAGTTCATCGTAACATTCTATTGTGTTTTTTTAGTTCATTCAGTTGGTAATTTGAAGTCATCTTGTCATAATCTTATGAAGAAGTTTCATTATTGTGGTCATTTGGGTTATCTAGAGAAGTTTGGTAAGAAGTGTTTCCCAAATAAAAAGTCTTTATTGGAGGATTTTAGTGATTAAATATGAGTAATTTGATGCTTTATCAATCAATTTTCTACCCACAATCACTGGAGTGAAGCTTTCATAGAGTCGGGAAATTTTCATGGGTGTAGGAGAACATGGCTCAGTTTGTCTCTAGTGTAAGAATAGAGATAGTTTAAGTTCTTATTGTGGTTTATTTCTTATTGTGAAATAATATTGTCTTTGTAATAGGCTTGATGGTCTTGTTTTCTTGAAATCCTATTTAATGTATTGTATGTGGATCTTTAAATGGTTAGCCTCTTGCGTATCAATTTTAGTTTTTTAGTTACACTAGTTTGTACATATATGTTCTTATTTAAATTTATGTTTGTAGTTTGTGTTAAACTTTTATATTTAGATTGAGTTTCATTCGTGGGTTTTTCCCCTAATTATGGAGGAATTTTTTCATGGTTGTGATTTTTGAATTATGGTTAGAGTGTTGTTTGGTTAGTGTGGAGAAGTTCGGGTAGATTGTTTTGGGAGTTCCCATGATCATAACCTTAAGGATGTGTTGTTGGGGGTTAAATATTGGTCATGTTAGTCAAGTTTTTATATTGGGGAGAACCATCTCATGTTCTCCCATTGTTTCTCATGATGTGCTTTCTTTAGAACTGGTAGGGTGTGACTTGTGAACTGAAAGGCCGCCCTGAGGTTTGTGGATTATTTTGTCTTTATTCAGATTTATGGACTGAGTATTGTTTATATTTTGTTTGGGTGACTTTATAGGGGTAGAAAGTGTTTTTTTTGGGTATAATTGTCACACCCCAACCTTGGAAATTCATTTATTTTATTCTTTCCTTGATCTCTGATCCTTTGTTTTTTTTCAGGTTGAGTCCTGATTTGAATATTTGAGTTTTTGTTGAAAAATGGGATTTTAGGTCTTAACAGTAAGAGGCACGCGAGTAGCACACAGTTAGGGGAAACCATGAGGCTTCATCTAGGTAACCATGTAGCTTGAGTATGGTGGTTGGGTCTTGGTACAGAGCCAAAACATGTTCAAGTAAACTATACGAAAAGTTTTCGGTTCGGTTCTGGATTCAGACAGTGGCATATTGTATGGTTGGTGAACGGTTTGTCAAACCTTGTGGCCAAACCATGTGGAATACCCAGGTTATTAAAACTGTGAATTTATAATCATTACCCTCTTGTGTTTTAAACCCAATTTAGTATTTTTCTTTCTTTCTCAACCTAGGCACAACATGGTGTCCTCCAACCTTCTCCTCCTTTTCTCTCATTCCATTTATGAATCCCTTTATAGGTTCTAAGGTGATTTTATTTGAGTTTTTGTTTGATTGCCTCCTCTTATATCCCTCCTCTCACAAGTTCTTGGTCACTATAATTGGGGTTTTCATCTTTTCCAAACCCTAAGGGTTAGGGTTGGTGTATTATTTTATTTCTTGGATTTTAGGGTGTGAGGACTGTGTCTTAGGATTTTATCTTTCTTCTCCTGAAGTTCGGTTGTGTTCTCAGGTCATTGAGGTGGGTGCTTCCATTCATTTACTTTATAGAACATTCTTTTAATTCTTGATTTTCTATTTAATGCCTTAAAAATATTATAATCCTACTTTTTATGTGATAGAATAAATATTTGAGGAGTTTTTATGATAGAATAAGGGTGTGAAATGGTTTTCTAAAGGTCTTTGTTGATTATGCCCTCTTTTAATGCATGCAATGTGTTTTATTAAATGCAAATTGATATTGTGGAGAGAAATTTGTTGTTTTTTCTGGTGTTTTCCCATGGTTTTTTTGATAATGTGTTTTTATTTTGAATTGGACATCGTATGTGGAATTGGAAGACTTTTGTGGTGTGGTTCTTTCATGTGGCTTGTTGGGTTGGTTTAAAAAATAAGTGATGTTTCTTTAAAAATATTTCTTCAAAGTGAATTGAAGTTCATGCGTGTTAAATAATTGTTTTCAAGGGGAAATAGATTTTTTAAATTCGTATTATATGTTATATTTATGGAATATTTTCTATGACTTCTAAATGTGGTGGAAGAATGCTTGAAATTGGGTTTTCTGTAAGTCTTGATTTGAAAGGGGATTTTCCTAGGAAGTTTTTGGGTTTTATGTGTGATTTTCTTATTTTACTTCCAAATGGGTTTTATAATTTGTGAAGGTGGTGGGAAATGTGTTTCCAAATGGTATTGGTGCTTTGAGTGAATTTAAATGAGTTTTCAAATGTGTTTATAAAAGATTGACCTATTTGGAATTTGAGATTTTTTTTGTGAGAAATTGTTCTAAAGGCACATTGGCATCATGCATGTGAAGGTGTTGTTTTATATTAGTTTTGGAAATTTTATGGAAAAAGCGACTACTAAATTTATTTGGATTAGAAATTTGAAAGGATTGATTGGAACTTGTGTAGTCTTTTAAAAGTGGGTTTTTTATTTGAAATGATATAAATTCCTGATTAGAATCTCGGTATATTTTGGGAATTGGATTGAAAACCTGGGTAGGGTGAGACCTGATTGGAATTTAATAATGATTTAAAAAGAAATGGATTTTTATTCTAGTTTTGATACATGGACTATAATTTCAGACCACTAGAACTATTGATGAGATCCTCTCAAGTAACTCATGCATGGGAATGTTGTGGTATTGAGACCATTAAAAATTTGGATGGGATCCTATCTAATTTCTAATGAATGAGATTTTTGTTTGTTGTGGTTGTTATACCAGATTTTGAAAAGGGTTATTATTATTATTATTATCATTAGATTCTTGATCATTATCTAAAGGATAAAGTTATAGTTACTTGTTGACCCTGATTAGATGGGTCGGTACCCCCATTGACTTTATAAGGCTAGGTGGGACGTGCCACTAGATTGGAAAGTTGGGAGTGGCTAGTTGGTTATTGACTATGGAGATGAACCATATTGCCATAGATGAGTCTAAACTGAGTATATCCAAGGATCTCTCAAGGGATGTTTGATAAATTCTCATGAATCATTATCTATATGTTATATTAATTTCCACTACTTTTTTGGATTTTATCCCTACTAGTTTATTCCAGTTTAATTTTATTTCATTCACTTTATACTTATGCCTTTTTGATTACTTGGTATGAATTTGCACTTAAAATTTGGCATTAAAAAGGGGGTTGTGAAATGTGAAACTATATTGGGAGATAAACCTTGTGTGTGTGTTGTTTTTAAAAGCAAACTTGTAAAAATTGGGTTTGTTTAATTTAAATTATTAGAAGCTTGATTTTGGAATTTTTTTCAAACTAGTATTTATGGACTCTTTTGGGGGGAAAATGCATGGATTTTTTAATGACTATATAATGAGATATTTAAGCTCACACCCTAATTGTACCACTCAACATTGGTATACTCAAGATGTTTTGTAAGTCTGAGTTTCTTATTTGTGTGATCTCTTTTAGAGTGGGTTGGTCTTATGGTTGGTGGTGACCCAGATGTCTCCTAGAGATCATGTAGCACTATCTAGTCTCAATTTTTATTCGGTTTTATTTCATTTTTGGATGTTTTATCTTGATCAGTTTTGTACATTTATTGAGATTCAGTTATTGGGAGTTCTTATTCATGTTCATTTTGTTTATTTGATCCTTGTATATTTGGAAAAATCATTCCCATAGTGTTTACTTTTATGTCTAACACTTGTTTCTATCCTATGGGGATCGGCAATAACCTTCAACCCATGTCTTGGACTGGGTTAGATGTCGGGTTGGATGGAAACCTAGCCTAGTTCATGATAGGTAAATTATGAGTTATGTTAATAATATTAACAATGAGTTTTTATTATAAATTTAACTATAGAAAACTAGCATATTGACCCACTTTTCTAAAATAGAATTAATTTTTAACCACATATTATACATTATAAATTTATTTACCTGAAATTTATAGATATTTTATTCTAAAATTATATAATTGATTAAACTATTATATAACTCCTTTTACTATGGAAAACAAGCTAATTCATTTTTTGAGAAATTGGCCAAACAAACTCAAGAGGACAATTAGAGAAAAAACTGCACAATAAATAACTAAATTGTGATAATAATTGGAAATTTAAAAGTGAAAAATACCAGAAAAATTTTAATCAAGTATTTAATAAACATAATTTACTTCTTCAATAGAATTTATACACACAACAAGTGATTCAAGACTTGTGTTAAGGGTTCATTTTCTTAATTTTAGTTTCCTTAAGACATGTTCTTTATTAGGAACAAATTTACAAAAATTTATCGTAAATATTTTCCTATTGACTTTTTATATATTAAATAATTTTTATTCAAGTTATTTTGACTTTAAATTAAACTCTCATTACTCCACTTCCTTCAATTCATTACCAAAGTCATAAGGGTTGTTGTTAAATCAATTTACTTTCTTTATGATATAACATATGTTCTTTAACTTCATCCTTTTATATCTAGTTTCTTTCACCTTATGATTTTATTATTTTTTATTACATATTTATATTCTATGTCTTAAAAGTCTTAGTGAAATATCACCTCCCTTTAGTCCTAAATTCATCTAAACATTTTCTTCAATATGGAATCGAACATGTCTCTTATCTTAAATCAAAAATCAACTTCCTCTATGTATATAATCTTTGAATTTTCTCTAGGATAATCATCTCTATAAATATATAATTTCCTAATATTATCTTATAATATATTTTAATTTCATTAAAAAAAATTTAAAATAATCTTATTAACATTTTCTATATTGGGATTGTTTGACTTTGTTAAAATATTGTAGAAAAATTATTATTTACATGATTTACTATATGAAAACCTTGTACAAATTTTATAGAATTTTTTATTAAAAAAATATTCCCATTCAGGTCTCCATTAATTTTCAATGAAATATTAATCTCATTGTTTTCTATATTTTTCATTTTAAAAATTGTGGATAATGTTTTAGAATACTAAATAAAGGATGTTTATTCCATATATGTATATTTGTATCTTCCAATTCTCATATAATATTTCTAACTTTATTTATATTCAAGGATTATATAATTGGAATTATATGAAAATTATGTTTCTTAATGTACTCTTTTCACCACATGAAATGGAATTTTGAATGAGACTTATGTGTTTGTTTTTACAACCATATTACAGAATCTTTAGGAATATTATTTCCATATTTTCACTTCAATTTTATTCAAAAACCCTAAATTTTCTATCTCTTTTGTAATTTTGTCTCATATATTACCCAATATATGATCTTATCAATTTATAGTTCATACCTCACTAAGTTTGTAAGGTTATGTTGTATATCACTCTTCATAACTATATTAACTTCATTTGATTCCATCATGTCCATGTTCATTAATTTCATGGATATATTCTATATCACTTATTTAATTTATGTATTGTGTTTTATAGTATCTACTTAACTAGATACTAAATAATAACTATAGTTTCTGTTTAAATAGTCTTTTACATGAATGTTATTTTATTTATTGACATGGAAAATATTCACATTCTGTTTTCTTATTATTTCAACATATATGTTTAGTAATTACTAAGGTATGTATGTAATGTATTTCATTGTTTATTAATTCCATAATATGATGAGTGAATTGAACATAAATAGTAAAGGGTGGGGACCAAAATTACATAGCCCCTCAATTCATTGTTAGGTCTCACAAGACAAACTATTTGGGGTATTTGGTGAAAATCAAACTTGATTATATATGATGTCTTGGAAAAAACCTTCATGGTATGTTTTTTATGGATAACTTTATGAATTACATCACTATGAAATTAGTTATTATCACTAGTGAAAAAAGTTATTTCCATGTTAGTTTTTTTGAAATTTGGATGTCAGTTTTGAACTGACGTTTATAAATTCAACACAAAAAATATAGGTTTTAATGTTTGTTTTATGAAACTGAAATTGAAAACTGATCATCACAAAGTCTCGGCATTGGTTTAACTTATAACCAATGTCAAAAAACATTCTTCAGTATCAGTTTTCATCTAAACAGACACTGAATCTATGATGTTCTTCAATATTCAAAATCAATTATCATATGAACTAACACCAAAGATTGGTTTTGGGTGGTCTTCAGTGTTGGTTTAAAATAAATATGATGCCAACATTCATGTTTCTTCAATATTCAGCATTGGTTTTGTTGAAAATTTATAATAAACATCATGTTTGGGCGGTCTTGGACATCGGTTTAAATGAAAACCAACATTTATTATCTTAGTTCTTCAATATTCAGCATCGGTTTTATTGAAAAATGATACAGAATCTCATCTTCAGTAGTTTTGATCATCATTTTATATAAAACTGACACCAAAAACTTTTTCTACAATGATTCAACATCATGTTTTTTATAAACCAACATTGAAAGTTGGATATTTTTAAAAAAAAATTAATTATAAAAATAAAATTCCAAAAATCTCTAAACATGTAAACAGAATGTACAGTGGAAAAATTCTAAATAAAACACCAACAACAATTCATCATAGAAAATTATATTCATGAATCATCCTCATGTTATCCTCTCTCACACATTCAACTATAGTAACTTTACAGACCACACAAACACAAAGATAACATAAACCATCTAAAAAATAACTATAATTAAATTCACACATGTAAAAATAAATAAATAAATAAATAAACAACAATATCAACTGTAGATCAATTGGTCATGAATTTCAAAAACTATACATTCACAAATAATTGAGAATAATAATGATACCACTCATATTTCTGATAGGATTTTCCCTCAATGGTAACTCATTCTAATGGTAAGGGAAGCCTCATATCATCTAGAATAGCAACAACCTATCAAATAAGACGTTATCCCACAACATTGAAAATTTGTGTATACATACATTTTTTTATTTTAAATTTTAAGATATAGATTCAAATTCTATAAAAATATTGAGGTTGAAAAATTAATAGAAAATGATCAAAAATTCTACATGGAGGTGAGGATGACCAAGAAACTTTTCCACCAAAACAGAACCCAAATGGTTGGGTTTAAATATCAACATGAATAAGTGGTGAATAACTAATGAAATATAAATTAAATTAACCATTGATCCCAATTAAACATTTTTTTTCTAAAAGTGTATCAAAAAAATAATTTTATATACCTAATGACATTAATAATATGTCCTATACTATTGGATGATTTTAAAATGTGGGAGAAATGTGAACATAGTCAAACTTCTCTAGCTACTCAATTATGGAAGCCTATTCCATGAAAGAATAATTTTTTAAAAGATAATAATTTCATTATACCAAGATAGGTTTAGATCTATAATGTCAATAAAAGTGACATACCTAATAACTTAAATCACAATCATACATAAGAAAGAGTTTGCAAACAAACATCAAATATAGGTAAGTTCTTCATTAGTATACAACTCATTTTCATTGAAAATATACAATATCAATGAATGTTATTAGATTAAAAAATATATATATATTTATATAAAACACAAAATAATTAATATAACTAACCATTTCAAATTTATTTGTTTCCCTCGTTGTGGTTATCTAATACATGAATCTCAATATATAAACACTACTTTCTAGGAATCCCTTTTGAAAATGATGCTGGAGTAATAAAATATTAAATTGAAAATAAAAACCTATATATATATATATAACCAAATATTACCTAATTTAAGAAAATTATTTACCTTCACTTGAACATAATTGATTTTATTTTGATGCTTTACCGACAACTACACATTGTTTAATTTTTTATATGACCTACATTTTCATATATATTAACTAACAAAATATGTATAAATAATAAAAAAAATAAAGAACCTATAAAAAATAATAAAAGTTACTTGTCTAATAAGTTTCTATTTGTTTTACAAACAATACCTAATAAAGGGAAACCCCAATATAATGTACATGCATTTGGGAAGAATGTTCCCAACATTCCATGACATCTACAGTATAAAAAGTTAACAACTAATGAAATTTTAATGAATATTAGTTCATAATTATATTAATATTCTTACCCATCACGGAATGGAGAAAACTAGCACCCAATCTCCATATTTGAGAATCTCTCACATATAAATGCAACTCTAACTGTAATAGTCAAATATTGCACAGTTGTTGAAATGAATTCTGGGACTAAAAAAACTCAACACCAATGGTTTTATTTTTAATAATAATCATTTATATATACCTAATAAAATAAATTAATATAGTAATTCACTTGAAATCATCTTTATTTAATGAAAAAAGAAAACATGAAACATAAATTTACTTATATGGAAAGAAATTACAACACAAGCACACTAAGCTCATCAAAAATAACAAGATATGTGATATCTTTTTTGAATATTCTCAATGTATTGTATCTTCCACAAATATTATATTTCATTCCAAACTCATAAATATTATCCAATGAATAAGAAACCTGAGTTAGTCTTTGTAATCCATCAAAAACTTAAGATTTATCTAAATTTTTTGATTCCTAAGATACTATTTTTTTCTTTTATACCAATTATTTTTATTTTAGATGTTCTTATATAAAATAAATGTTAGAATTCAGAATAACATATTTTTAATGAACTATAAATAATGTTTACAAAAACAACGCATACCTCATACGTGAGAAAATGTAGAAGAATAGACAAAAAAAGTAAAAAATTGACTAGTAAAATCTCCAAATATGGTAAACTCGTTGATGGTAAATTGAAGTAGACTATTTGGGTCAATAATATAATTTATTGGTATTATGACTTGACCCAAATATATATGCTAGTGACGTACAGAATCCCCAAAAAAATTAATATGAGACTATACGCTACAATATGTACATGAGTATCTCTAGCATAAAACTCAAATTATATGGTCAGGCCTGAATGACGAGGTGGAGAATCTATACGGGAAAAATGGGGTGGTATGGAAGACTGATCTAGATGGGAAGGCTAGAAAATCTATACTAACTGAGAAGGCTGGGTAGGTGGGGTCGGCTGGGAGGGTTGGATCAGCTAAGCAAGATCGGAAAGTTTCATAGATTGTTAATTTCTCGTTAATTATTCAAACATATCCTGAAAGGCTGATTAAATTTGATTTTCCATTGATTTTTTCAAGTATTTAATCTGAGATTTTAAATAATCTATTTATGGATCTCTTTATTTCTTACTATGATGAACAAAAACTTTCCAGATATTAACACCTTCCTCAAATATTATTATGTGGTTGGGGTGTTCTGGATTTCCGAAAGTGTTAGATATGATGTACACCCTACCCTAAAATATAAAATTTCCCTACATTTATTTCTCATAAATTTCATCCTGAAATGAAAAATTAAAATGATATATTAGTTTATTTATAGTAAAAATATTAAAATTCATTGAAAATAAAAATAAATTCCTTAAAATTATCTTAACCACTTCCTTAGACGTCTCTTTAAGATAATATTTATTTTTCTTTCTTCGTAATATTTTCCATTTTTCAGGTCATTTGGGTAGAGATGGAGCACCAAACTTGACCTCTTCTGAACCATTACTATATTAATCTCTTAATGCATCAAACTTGTCTACAATCATTTTCTCCTAGAATAAATGATACCCTCTATAGGATAGAGTATAAAGATATAAATTTTGCAATTATATCTCTTGATGATATCTCCTAGAATCCTATAACATAATAATAAACTAATAAGTAATAAATTAATATATAAGAATTTTCACAATATAATAAAATTATCTTACCGTAAATGCTTCATCATGTCGGCTGCTGACAAATTTATTCCATGTATCTACATCTAAAAACTCATAATTGAGACACGGGTTTTCATTCTATAACCTACCCAAAAAATAATTTTTGTCAATTTTGTTTTAAAATATCTCCATCAAACCACCCCAAAAAATTGGGATCTTTTCTTAATTTCATTCTTTTCTTCACAAATAAATGTCATCTGTAATAAAAATGAATTAAACATTAGTCATGTAAAATATATAATATTTGAAAAATGAGATAAAAAATAAATAAATTAAGATAATTTACCATTACATACTCACACACCTACTAATAGGGCATATCTTGTCATTGTACTTTCAATCAGAATATAAAATGTTAGTCCTAAAATAACTCTGCATGAAAATATAACTGATAAACTACATTTCATGTGGACCGGATTGGTTATTACTATCATCAAAAAAATATGTAATATATGTTATTCAGATGAAAATAAAAAATTTTATGAATGTTTAATCCCATATGTACCAACTCTATAAATTGATTTCTTAGTAAAAGAAGAACAGGACACCTCTGTAAGAGGCACATCAGAATTCATGTAATCATTTTTTTTAAATTATATGTTTGATTTCATGAAATAAATATATTAGCAAATATTTAATAACAATTATAAAACATATACCTTGATAAAAATTCCTCTTCTTCTGTGTCTATCATTGAAATAAGAAAATGTGATGATATTCTTTTTACCTTAATATTAATAGAAAATTGAATATTTGAAAACATTGATAACACAAATATATTTCTAAAAAAATAGTGTCACACATATGTAATTTTAAAAAAATAATAATGTCAGGATTATTAATCAAAAAAATGTAAAAAAAACTAATATATATAAACAGTAATTATAAAATGCTAGAAAAATTTATAAATTTAAATATTACATTTACAAAAAAAATAGTTTTTATATGCATAAATATAATCAAAACATAATTATGTATGTCTGGTTTTACAATAAAAAAATATTTAACCATAATTGTTGAATATAATATTTAACACAAAAAAACTTATAATTATTCAAATATATATAATTATATATCCAATAATTAATAAAAAGTGTTTTTAAAAATGTAAATTTAAATATATATATATATATATATATATATATATATATATATTTACCATAATAATTAGGAAATTAATTTAGTGTTTTCTCATATCCCATTGACATGATAATTTTGTATGGAATGGACCATGTCTGGATTATTGTCTTTTTTATCATCTAGAAATCAAAAAACAGACAAATAATCCTCATATAAATCCATAACAGCATAATTATAATCATCACCCAAATAAATTTTTTTACCTCCTAAAATGACATGCCATGGATCATTCGATGGATCAATGACATAAAATATTTTATTTTCATGTTTTTTTGTGATAAATAGTTTCTCTTTGAACTAAATATTTTCAAATCAATTTGTGTAAACACATAATCATCAGGTTTAATGCCACTTTTACTATAAACCTATTTTTCTAGAAACAATGTGGCTCAATATTTAGAATAATAAATTTCCCATATATTCTCAAGAACTCAAAAATATTTTGTTGATGCAAAAATTGGGTTTTTAACTTTTGCACACAAAAATGCACTACTTTATCAAGGACCATTACCCCACAATTTTTAATGGTACTCTTATAATAATAATTTTTTGTGTAAAATGTGTATCCATTAATTTAAAAACCATACCATGTTATTACATTAAGATATGGTACCCATTAAATCTATTTCAATGTTTCTAATATAGATATATCTATGATGATTTTCCTTTTAAATGATGAAACAAAAGTATTTTTATGCTCAATCACCTACCAATTTTTATTTATTTTTCAATATTATACCTTCAATTCAGCAATATGTTATGATATATATGGTTCAACCTCATCAGCGTTGTTAAAAATGAATAAATGTGCTTGTATCACATCATCACATTAAATGAACTTTACATTTGATCCTCGAATCCCTCTACCTTCACTATCAACTATCATATGTTAATATATAGGGAGACCAACATGCTCCACTTTATACAAATAATCAGTACATAACTCAATCACCTCTTCCGATACATATTTTTGAACAATAGAGGAATCTGGTCGACGAGGATTTTTAACATATTCCTTTAATAATTTTGTATATCTTTCAAAAGGATACATCCAACATAAATAAACAGTCCCACATTTTCTTATCTCATGAACCGGATGAATCACCATATTAACTATTATATCAAACAATGTCGGAGAAAAAATACATTTATAGTTAACAAAGAAAAAGTGTTGCTTTATTCACCAACACATTTAACAAATTTATATCAATGAATTTGGTAAAAATGGATTTGAAAAATTACATAAACTGATGGTAGTTTTTCTGACAGTTGTTTCTAATATAATACACATTAAAACTGGTAGCAGTTGTTGCATCAATACATGATAGTCCTGATATTTCTTACCAATAAATTTATTATCCTTTAATGACACAAAATTCTTAACATTTTATGAATATCCATTGGGAACTTTAAAACCACGAATACACTGATAAAAAATCATCTCCTCACCCTTTCTTAATGTGTGAAAATCTATAGGTAAATATTTTTTGTTTCCTTTTATAATGGATGATAACTCCAAACATTTTCCAATTGGTATCAAGTCCAATATAACATTAAATCCATATTTTTTATTTCATTTAATTTCCAAAAATATACTAATCAAAATGTCATATATGTTTTTATCAATATTCATAATATCAATTTTATGTTTTATCACTAAAAATATCCAAGAAGGTGGTTCAGAAAAATAAATTTTTTCTTTGAGATATTGTTTTATGACCATAACGTCCTTTATTTCCAAATGTGGTATCATTATTTTTTACCATGTCTTAATATTATTCAATGGAATGTGTTTTTGGGAAAATATTATATTCCTATAAACCATTAAATTATTTATTCAATATACAGTAAGGATTATCAATTTACAAAAATATTATATGTCATATGAACACAATCTTTCTTTCATTATACAATTAATAATATGAAGTATCTTCTTCCAAAATGAGACATGTTTTACGTCCCTTAACACTATATCCAGATAAGTTTCCATGTTCAAGAAAGTCATTTATAGTGAACATTATCATATCACACAAAATAAAATACTCTTTCCTATATTCATTAAAAACTATAGCACATGTCTCCCATAGAATCTTCAAATCATCAATCGGTGCTGAAAGATACATATAAATATCTTTTACCAACTGTTTTGTTCTATAAATATTCAATATTGTCATAAAATATTTTTTCATCAAACTTATATGTGGAGAAAAGTTGTAAACTACCAAAAAAATGTCCATGAACTATTTTGGATACTTAGGATCTGATATGGATTTAGTCCATCTATACATAGTCCCATTCTGAGATTTCTAACTTCACTTCCAAAATCAGAAAATTGTTTATCAAATCTCTTCCAATATGTTTAATCATAAGGTTGACTTAAGTTGCCATCCGAGATGCACTATTTTTTATTTCATCTTTACCTTTTCATATCAATTGAATTTGAAAATAGATTCTTCAAATGAGAAATTACTGGATGGTACCATATTCCTTTAGTGAGATATATGATTTAAGTACCTAATAATGAATTATAGTTTAATTATTGGAATTATTAGAATTATTGGAAGGAATTATTTGATGGTACCAAATTAATTTAGTAGGATGTTAGATGTTAGTACCTCATAAAGAATCAGAGTTCAATTTTTCAATAATATTATAATGTGGTGACCCGAATTGAGTACATTTTGATAAATATTCATATCCATTCCTATAAAACACACAATCATTTTGGAAATAATGTATCATTTTATACCCCAATAACATTGGGAATAATATTTTATTTTCTTGTTATTATAATATGGAAGCTTATTTCCCTTTAAAAGTAGCTCTTTTAAATGTTCAATAAAGTTAGATAAACATTTATCACTCAACCCATTTCTTTCTTTCATGTTAACTAATCTCAGAATAGTTGATAACACTGTATATTTAGTGCTACCTTAGAATAATGGTTTCTCTCAATATCTATACATTTGTTCAAAATTTTCTCTTTTTTGATGGTTTTGACTCCGACATCATGAATTAACTCTTCAATACAATCATATTTCTCATTCTGAATGTTTTCATCAACATTTGATGTTGAATTTTTCATTCTTTCACCATTATAGATCCAACATGTATAGTTATGGAAAAACCATAACAAATGATATGATCCTTCATTTCAATGGAATTTAACATTCTCATATTCAAACACTTCATGCATGGACAGAAAATAAAATATTTTTTTAATATTTTGTTTAGAAAATTTTAAGAAATCAAAAACTCCTATTTCATATTCATTAGTGGTTCTTCATAACTTTATCAAATTATGATCCATTAAATACCTAATATTGTAATATAAAAGGTTAATATATTAAAATATATAGAAATTTAAAAATATATATATCAATAGATAAAATTTAAACAAAAAACATAAAATCAAAATGATTATTGATTAGGTGGGATATATCAATGATTATAAGAAATAAAATAAAAAATAAATTAATATTGGTATTTATTATATTTAAATAATTAATTATAAACTATACTTGATGACCCTAGTAGAGGAACAAATACATTTTTTCTTGTTTAGATATATATTTTTGAAATATCTAACAGAAAACATCACTTCCATTCTACATAGATCCTTCAAGATAAACATAAATATTACTCTATTGTTAAAATATAATATATAAATTTATACACAAATTTATTACTTATATATTCCTGAATGTTTAGGGTAATGTGTGAACTATTCTGACCTCTGTGTTGATTGTTTATACAAGAAAAATTTCAGTTCAAGGAGCTCTTTTAGTGTTTTTATACGTTTGTGCAAATAATTATTATGGATAACAATGATATTTTTAATCCTCATTCTTATTTCAAATCCCATATCCACTCAAACTATCTTAAAATATTTTGATGATTAATTATAACTAATTTTATGAGTGATTTTTTATCAATGTAAACAAAAAAAGGTGAATTTTTTTAGAACTGGTCATTTATTGAAAGTGTAGGAACCATATTTATTGAACTTTTTAAGATTACTAGAGGTATTATTACTTATAGTGAGTGGATGTTTATATAATTTTTGAAATAGTTTTTTTTAGTAGTCAATTTTTTTCTGACGCATTTACATAATATTAATCATATTCAAACTCTTGTTAATTATATAAGTTTCATTATGGTAAAGTTCATTTTAGTGTTTAGATGTTATTGGTAAAGGTATTGAATTGAAAAATGGAGAATGGGTATATATTTTGAGTGAAACATAGAATTATTGGAAAAAATATTTGATAATTACATCAAATAAATAACTTATAAACTTAAAAAGACTTTAAAAAAATTATAATTTATAATAAAATGAATACAAAAAATGAAGGAATAAATCATATTTATAACTGACAGGAAATGAATTTATCATAAAAATTATTTAAATAAAACTTAAAAATTTTGAAGTTGGACAATGAAAAATTGATCTTGAATATAGATATATCCCCTTAAATTTGTTGGCATGGTGAACACTAACACAAAAAATAAAAACATTTCCAAAAAAATGAACAAAAAAAGAACAAAAAAACCTCTAATCACAGTGTTTCTCGATCATCATAGGGTTACAGGAGACAAAATCTAAACCTATATCATGAAAAAGGAAATAAGAAAAACTAATGATGATCACTGACTATGAGAATAAGATTAAAATAATAAAACTATTCTACAATAGTCATTGAAGACTATCAGCAGTCTTCGGAGTCATTGTAGTTTGAAAGAAGAATGGGGATTTCAAAGAAACAAATGATGGATTTGGGGTGATGTTTTTAAGAAAGTGTTGTAACGTAGTTTTTTAATAAAATAGATGTTAAAATTGTTTGAATTTTTATTTTCAGTTTCAGTTTTCTTAGAAACTCACACAAAAAATTTTGTCATTGAATGTTTTTTTGTGTCAGTTTATAGAAAAAGTAACACCAAAAAACTGAAATAGTTGGATTTTGGCATCATTTTTTAATAAAATTGATGCCAAAACAAATTAAACCATCCTTTTTTGTGTTGGTTTTTAGGAAAATAGTTCAAAAAAATGTGCATATTTTTTTCATCAGTTTTTAATAAAACTGACACTAGAAATGCTAGTATAATATATATTTCATCTATTATTATAATAACTGACCCCAAAAAAGTTTTAGTTGCACATATAGTGTCGGTTATATATAAACCAACTTTATAAATGGGATTTTAAAACCACTATTTCAACTAGTGTCTTTCCTTGCAATTAATTATCTAGTTATGTTATCCATGGATTTATCACATGATCAAGTTATCATCTATATGGATTTTTTTATTATTATCTCTTCCTTCCATATTATTCAAGAATTGTTTCTTCCATAATAGTAAATTCTATATACAACACATTACTATATGTTGGAGCTCAAAATTCTAACATTTTTATTTCTACAAGTTATGAAGAATGGTATTAATTATTAAATGTCTAGATTGGTTTCTTGTGTGGTAGTTTTTTTAGTGATATTGAAGTCTTAATATCAAATAAAGCTTCCTTGAATTAGAGGGAAAATTTCTATTTAGTGGGAATGGTCTATGGTTTTTTAGTTAAAGGTTTTTCCTAATCCCTTAAATCAACAAGCCTAAAATGTGTTAGGTTTGTAAGTTACTAAATAATGGTTATTGATATTGTAATTATATATAGTTATGTTTGGGGCACTTTACTTGATATCAAAAATGTATGAAAAGAATATTTTTTTAGCCCTAGATCTAGGAGTGCGGGTGTGATGAATCCTATTTAGTATTAAATAATGGTTTGAATAACTTTATATATTATTCTTTTATTATTTTAGGATAATTTAAATGTTGTATATCCCATCATTAGTTAATATTATTAGGGTTGATTATAATTTTAAATGAATAAATACCCCATTTTAGGTCTTATGTAATGGAATTTTAAGGTGATTAATGATATTTCTAGAAATTTTTATTGGGTTTTATAAATATTTCATGATTGGGGTATTATTATCCCCTAGGTATGGTATGTAATTTGATTTCAAGGAAATTTTGGTTATTTTGGGGAAAGATTAATATCTTTTTGGGAGAATATATGATTGTGTTATATATTGATTGGTATGCAATTAATTTTTTTAGGGATAAAATTATTATTCAATTTAAGTTTTTCCATTAATTTTTTTTTATAATGAAGATATAAGTATCATGATTTATTTATTTGGAAAATTACGACCAGAATACATTTTTGAAATCCTATGGAAAAATATAGATGGGAAAAAAATATAATAAAAGTGGTGACTTAAAGAGTGTGTGATTTACTATAAATTAAATCCTTAGAGAGATAAAAACATACTGATAAGGTCTCTTTACCAGAATCATCTAGGGGTCATAACCCTAAAAAAGGTCATTTTAATATTAACTCAATCATCACATGGTGCACAAAAAAGGGATTTACCACACACCTAAGATATATTATTTGGATGATTCAAAAGATATTTATGTACCATTAGGAAGTATTTTAATACATTTTTAAATCAAAAATCATGAACATATAATGAAACACCTCATATATTTTCATCGGTGAGAGAAATTAAAATTGAGAGGATGCAATTTATTTAAGGGGGTGGAATATAATATCTTGATATTTTAGTATAAATATCCCTAAAAATAAATACAATGCTGAATATTTTGTATTATAATCAACATAGAACTAAAATTAACCATGATATATTTTACAATTCAATATTAACATTAATATATTATGAGAATGAAATCTAAAATAACATTATAAAAATGAAAAGAAAAGTAAAACCACAAACAAATAAAAAATATTTTCTAAGTGATTTATTTTATATATTATAATTAATTTTTCAAAGTATAATTTTATGTATTCTAATAAAATATAGTTGGATAATTTTTATGGTTAAAATATAAATAATTAATTGGATGAGATTAAAATCATTTAGTGTTAAATAGGATAACTTTTTAGAAGAGCTATTTTTTTCTAAATATTACGTATTTTTATTTTAATAAAATAATTTGATAAATTTTTATTAATTATTTTTAATAAAATTTATTCATAATATATCTAAACATTTAAATTAATAACCAATTAATAATTTTTAGCTGTAATGGATTAAGAATAAGTTCACTTTATTCTAAAAAACACATTTTTCGAAAAATTTCTTTTCTGTTTAATGTGTTACTAAATTTAATTTAATTTTATTAAATTTAAGAAATTTAATTAAGTAGAATGGTTTTAATACTTGAAATAAAATTTTCCAAATTAGTTAATTTGGTTATTTTCATTTTCTTATAAAAATAAGTTAGAAATATAAGCAATATTCACCATGATAAAGGTTAAAGTGAGGTAAAAGTGATAAATCAAGATATAATCTAACATTATGGATTTTTACCATTATTATTTTTATAAATTATATGGATTATTTTTGAGACCATGCAGGGAGATGGCATGTGATTCTGAGGCCCAATTTTCCTAGAACAATTGTCTGAAAATATTAAACTTCTAATTGCACAGTCGCATAGTTTTCCTGAAAAAGTGTTATAACTCTTCAATGGTTTTTTGGATAAGATGTATGATAGCACTATTGTTCTTAGAATGGTGGAATTCCCCTAGGATTGACCTAAACTTGGTCAGTTAGTGCCATCTGTAGAAAAAGTCACCAAGGACCTAAGCATAAATAAAATTATTAAATAAAATTATTTTATTTTCTAAATCCTAATAACTCATAAATTGTGACTCTAATTGTAAATATAATAAAATCATTGAGCTTATAATGTGGTGTTTACCATAGGAGCAACTTAACTTTAGTCAGCGGGGGTCATTTGTGAAAAAAATTTCGCAAGGCATAATTGGAATAAAATAATTTAATACAAATTATTTTAAAATGCAGTGACTATTCTTTTTGTTAAGAAATTGTCAGAAATTTAGGATTATCAACATAATCCTAAAATTTATCTAATACATGGAGAATTAACACTCTCGAACAAATGGTGGAATATTGTGGATCGATGATAAATGCGTAGCTGATTCAAAGGAACCTCACCAATGAAGATGACACAATGATTGTCCTTCATCAGCAACTGATCTGAATCGCAGTAGGGAAACTGTTCCCTTGGGATTTTTCCCATTCTTGATTTTCATAAAGAATATGGTTCAATCCATGAATAGATTGATATGTGGTTCGATCTTTTTAGGATGGTTCATAATTGCTAGGATTTTTTTAGGAGTATTTTTTATTCTTATTAGATCTTCATTCTAATGAGAAAAAATTAAGGTCGACATGAAAAAAGTATAAGGCTTGTTTCTTAGGGTGATCTTTGTGCTTTCATGTCCCTTGTTATTTGTGTTCTTCACTGTTGGACCCCTATGGACATGGTATGACTTATCGGGTGGTTCTGAACGTGATTGGACCCCCAGATTAGAGGAAAACCGACAACAGATACCATGTCTATATAGATCAGGACTCAACAAGTGTGGATCTATGACCATTTTGAATTTTGGGAATCATAGGTGGCCTGGTGGTCCACGAAAAGGACCAATGGTGTGGGTTCAGTGAGGCGAGGTGGTGGTTTCGGTAGCCTGGGGCGGCGGTGGTCAGAGGCAGCAGTGATTAGGGTGGCGGTGACCAAAGGTGACTGAAGAGGTGGCCATGGGATGCAGAAAAGGTGGATCCAAATATTTGGAGGTGGTGCAATGTGGGGCAGTGAAATGCAGTGGACCCACAGGATATAATTGTGGTGGTAGCCATCTCCACGTGGACCAAGCCTGGTTGGGCCAAGCGAACGGGTCATGTTGGGCCCAGTGGGATGGGTCAGAGCTAGGGCGACTGGGTCGGAATCGGGCCACTATTGGCCATGGAATCCACAGGATAGTCGGTCCGGGATTTTGACCGCTATGGTCAATGGACCGACCCTGCAGTCAGTCCATGAGCCTAGTAACCGCCCATCGAAACTTCAAACTATTGTAACTTTCAAACGATGTGTCTGTTTGATGAGTTTTCTATAGATTTAGGACCCTGATACTAAGATAGTCCTTTTGAGATAATGTGGTGAGTTTCTATATTGGACCAGTATACTTTGAGGGCATCCCCTTGGTCCTTTACTCAAGGATTCAATATGGCATTACATCCACATTAATGGATTATAGTCCCCTGTAGAGATTGAGTCCCCGATAGTGTTATGGAATTCCTCTATAGGACTAGAGCAAGATACTCTATCACTCCAAGCAGAGTTTTGTGGAATCGACGTAACCACTAAGAGTAGGTAATTAGTTCACCATCTAGCGGTCTACATTAGTATAGTTAATGGTATTCTCTATGACAAGATCCCCTACATTATGGGTAGATTCTAATTGGGTTTGTGGTATTCCTTATTGGGTTAGGGAAGGATCCCCTCTCCGTGTACCATAATATTTCTTGACCAATACATTCTCATTTGGTTAGGGTCCAAATGAGCTAGACCTTTTCATGAATGTCTCCAATGATATCATGGCTCGAGTAGTGAGTTCTCCTGGAACGAGTGTGCTTCAAGAAGAATCATGTGGCTAGCAGTTTGTTAAGACCACCCGATGGCATGGTGTTTCTCATTAGTATATCTGGATATTTTTTTTCTATGTTTTGTTGACATATACTTATGTGGATATGACTAGTATTTCCTTTGTTTTATTTCCTTCATCGTATTTCCTTGGTAGTTTTTCCTTTGTGGTTTTGGGGTGTCTAACTGAGTATTGTTGTACTCACTCTTACGTGGGATTTTCCCATAATTTTTATGTCTTTTGTAGACAATTTACCCTTTGATGGAGTCCTAGGTGGTCCTAGACCAAGAAGTTCTTAGTGAGGCTAGACAGACAAGGTGTGTTCTTGCGGTTCAGAAAGCACTCCCAGTACCTCTTTTATTATAGGTTGTACTTTTTGTTATATAATATTTTTGTTGGGGTTGTTTTGGCCCTATTTAATTTCCATTACTTGCACTATTTTACTCTCTTTATGGGATATAGTGGTTTTCATGCATTGTTTACTTAGTGTTTTTACATTTTAGAATTTTTGGATTGGATATGTGAGCATGCATATAGGTATTTTAGGATAATTCTTCTCATTTTTGGGATATTCCTATTCAGAGCTAGTCATCATCCCCTATCCTATTGGAGTCAGGATTAGGGTACTCATGGAATGACCTCTCTAAGATGGGTCGTTACAAAGTGGTATCAGACGCTGGTTCGGTTCTACCTTAGGATTGGGATTCTATGAGATTTTTTTGGGGAAAGATTGATAAGTGTTTCGAGTTCGACATTGAGGCCAAAGACTCAAATGTTGGTGTAGAGGCTGACATATCCATACACTAAGACTCTGATTACTTTATTTTTGACTCAGTGCATGAAAACACTGGTTGTGGGGAAAATGGTACATGTATCATATAGGAATGGTTGTGTTTTCCATGTCCTTCTTGAGTAATCTCTCCATATATACTTAGTTGGATGTGGTATATCTTGTTTTATTATATAATGACTTCACTAAGATAGTTATCCAAGATTCCACTGCATGGTCATAAGGATGATTTTCTTAGTGAAGAGGCATTAGTACAAGGGCTTGTAACAGAGATAGCACCTATATGTGGTTTACCAACTATACCACCACTTGTGTAGAAGAAGTTACTACCATCACTACCAGCTGAGGATGCAGGCAGACTGAGTGTGTTTCTTGAGTTTCATAGGAAATGACCTCATAGGTTTTGGGGTGAGTCGCACCCCCAGTTTTTTGAGGATTAGATGGAGGTAGTCACCTGTGTTTTCTACCTAGTTAGGATGCTTGATGACTAGATGTAAGTCCTCACCACGAGTCTTCTTCAGGGCTCTCTGGGGTGATAGTAGAGATTGGTGACTCGGTATCATGATACGATAGCTCTCTCCTAGATATACTTTTATCATATCGTCATAGAGGAGTTAAATCTTGCCACATTGCGATCATTATGCATACAAGAGCTTCTACATATATAGCAGGGTAGTATGACTATGGTGGAGTATTCAGTGAGGTTTACTTATCTTTCACACTACTCCATGGACATGGTATGAGCTCAGTTCCTCATGGTTCAGACCCTTGGGAAGGGATTACATCAAGACATCAGTGTGTTAATGGGGTCCCTAAGCATTTCTACCTATGTTGGGGTACTTGAGCGAGACCTGCTAGTAGATAGTTTTCTAGCATAGTAGAAATCAGTAGTGGGAGATTACAGTGAGCACCGAGTAGATGAGACCTTAGCAGCAGGCAGTCGATGGCAGTTGTAGGGACCTAAGAGGGTCAAAAATTTTAGGAAATGACCCTGTGACTTAGGGTCAGCAGTGTTGGGATCCCAAGGTGTCTCAAATCATCCAAGGGACAGATTGTGTTAAAATTGAGTTGGTCAGAGACATCTAGCCTAATATTTCTCAACATGTCGTACAGTTGATCCAGAGATGGTCAAAGGACCACTGAGGATGAGGTAGATATAGGATCAGGGTGGTCTGTAGGTATGTTTTCAGGGCGGCTTACGTGGAAGAGGAGTAGGCAAGGCAGCATGAGGTGGTCAGAGTTTTTACCTATTACCACCACCACCCCCAGGTGGTCCACGCCAGGATCAGGGAGCTGGTGGATATGTAAGAGGCCATTGGTAGGAAATGGTGTCTTATCACCTTGAGGGTCCATGGATGCTATGAGGTACTATTTGTGTCTTTTCCAACTTAGTTGTAGTTTTGATAGACACAGGTTCCAGTCATTTTATTCTTTCCAAGAACCTTGTTCGGGACTCAGAGATTCTGATTGAACCCTTAACTCAACCCTTATGCTTAGAGACTCCTATGGGAGTTGATTCGATGACCACACATTGGTTCTGACAGTGTGTTATGACTCTTGGAGGTGAGAATTTTTTTTGGGATCTCTTGGTAGTAGCGGAGAGACCCTACGATGTCGTTCTTTGTATGTACTAGTTATCCACAGTTCATTCCTAGATTGACTATTTTAGGTGAAAAGTGTGGTGTTTCTATTGTGATGGAACCAGGTTTTCTTTTTTGGTGAAAAAAAATCACATGCAATGCAGGATGGACTCACGCATTGGAGGGTGAAGTAGATTACACATCATTTTTATAGTCTCACCCTCGGTGTAGAGGATGATATGAGTCTTCGCTTTCATGTAGTGGTGGTGGAGTAGAAGGATTTATTTCTTGAAGATGTTTCGGATTTACCTCCCTATAGGGAGATGGAATTTTGAATTGATCTGTACCCCATGATGACTCTGATATCTATACCTTTATATCAGATGGTTCTCATGGATATTTTTGACCTAAGGGTGCAGTTGGAGGACTTCTTGAGGAATGGATTTGTGAGACCAATGTTTTACCTTGGGAATCCTCGGTTTTGCTTGCCAAAAAAATAGGGGAGCTCGAGATTAAAACTAGATTATCGGCACTTGAACTAGGTGACTATGCAGAATAATTACCCACTATCAAGAATAAATGACCTCTTTGATTGGTTGAAAGAAGTGTGGTGGTTCTCGAAGATTGATCTCAGATCAGGCTGTCACCAGTTGTGAGTACGGGATGAGGATATACTGAAGAAAAATTTTAGATGTTGTTACGGTCACTATGTGTACTTGGTTATGCCATTTGGCATAACTAATTCCCCAATAGTGTTCATGGGACTCATGAATTGGATCTTTCATACTTACTTGAATTGGTTCACGGTGGTTTTCATTAATGACATCCTACTGTACTTAGTGTCTGAGAAGGGTCACATGATACACTTAAGTATGGTCCTAGACACACTCTGAGAGCACCAACTCTATTGGAAGCTCTCAAAGTGTCATTTGTAGATTTTATAAGTCCATTTTATGGGACACGTCATCTCAGAGGCTCGAGTTAAAGTGGATCCAACAAAGGTTGAGATCATGCTTTCTTGGGAGACACCCAATAGTGTTATCAAGGTGAAGATTTTCCTAGGGTTATAAGGGTTATATCAGAGGTTTTTACATGACTTCTCCAAAGTAGAAGCACCCTTTATAGCTTTTACATGAAAGGGGAAACCTTTCATATGGATAGAAAAATTCCAGTTGTGATTTTAGGAGCCGAGGAAGTGGTTGATGAGCGCTCTCATACAAAAGTTACCAAAGGAAGGCCTCAAGTATGTGGTGTTCAAAAATTCATCTGGGACTGGGATTAGATGTGTCATGATATAGGGGCAAGTAGTGATTTCCTATGGTATGCACCATTTGAGACCACACAATCAGAAGTGCGTGACCCATGATTTTGTTTTAGCAGTGGTAGTGTTTACATTGAAAATGTGGTGACACTACCTAATGGGCGAGTGGTTTTTCATATAATATGATCATAAGAGTATCAATTATATCTTCTCTAAAGTTTATTTGAACATAAGATAGAGGAAATGTCTAGAGTTCTTCTAGGACTATGAATTTGAGATTGTCTATACTCTTGGAAATGGGAACATGGTTTCAGATTCTCTCATTAGAAGATCTATTTTGCAGTTTCTGAATGAGGCATTGGAGAAGTTGGCCTCATTGAGATATCCTTTATGGATGGAGATAGAGAATATTACCTCTAGTCGATGGTTGTATCCCATCCACTCTTACAGTGAGTTAGGGAGGCACATCTTGGGGACACGGACTACGAGACCTTACATGCTCAGATACCCATAGGACATTCTCTTAATGGATTTTCGAAAGGTGGGGAGCATGTCATTATTTTTAGAGGGAGCACATTTGTAGCTTTGGCATTGTAGGATAAGGTTTTAAGGGAGTTCCTCATTTTTCCTTTGGAGGTACATCTAGGTGTGGAAAAGATGTACCGAGACCTCCGATGTCAGTTTTGGTTTCCATGGATGAAGAAGGGAGTTGCAGAGTTTGTCTCTCAATGCCTCTATTGTCAATAAGTGAAGGATGAAAACCAAGTTCAAGCTGGTTTATCTCAACCCTTTAAGGTTCTATAATATAAGTTGGATGGGATATTGATTGAATTTATGACAGGGTTACCACATATGTCTAGGGAACACGATTCTAACTAGGTGATCATTCACCGACTCACCAAGTAGTCCCACTTTCTGGCTATCAAAGATAAAATTTTAGTAGAGAGATTGGGATTCCTCTACATACACGAGATAGTTTAACTCCATAGAGTCCCATAGATGATTGTTTCAGAGCATAATGATTTATTTACCTCACGATTGTTGAAGGGATTGAAGGAAGGGTTTGGGAACCAGTTTTGCTTGATCATAGCATTTCACCCATAGATGAATGACCAAACTGAACGGACCATTCAGGTTCTGGATGAAAAGCTATGACATTGCATGTTAAATTTTGGCTGTAGTTGGTAGGATCACCTTCCACTAGTGAAGTTTTCATACAAAAGTATCTATCACACCACCATTGGTATGGCACCATTCTATCTAAGTAATCCCCCGTTGAAAATTCAAACTTCTATAACTTTCAAACGGTACATCTATTTGATGATCCATCTGTGACATTGGGACCCTGACGTTGATATGGTCCTTTTGAGATAATTTGTTGAGTTTTCAGCTTGGACCATTATATTTTGAGATATTTCCCTTGGTCCATTCCTTTAGGGTTTAGTATGACATTACATCCACATTACTATATTTTAGTCCCCTTTGGAAGCTGAGTCAAAGATAGAGTTATGGTATTCCTCCATGGGACTAGAGCAAGATCCTTAATCACCCCTAGTGGAGTTTTTTGGAATTGACATAACCTTTGAGAGAAGGGAATTGTTCCTCTATCTATGGGGATTCATCATCAGGGTCGGTGGTATTCTCTGATTAGGATCTTCTACATTACACGTTGATCTAGATTGGGTTCATGGTATGCCCCAGTGTGTTTGGGTAGAATCCCATCTATGTGTATCATAATCTTTTATGACCAATATGTTCTAATTTGGGTAGGTCCCAAATGAGATAGACCTCTTCATGAGTGTATCTAATTATATAATGGCTTGTAGAGTGAGTTCTCCTAAAATGATCATGCTTCGAGCAAAATCTTGTGGTTGGATGTTGGTTAAAACCGCTCGATGGCATGGTGTTTCTCATGAGTATATGTAGATATTATTGTTATATGTCTTGTTGAAATATAGCTTTGTGGGTATGACTAGTATTTCCTTTATGGTATTTCCATTACGGTATTTCCTTAATGGTTTTTTCTTTGTGGTTTTGGGGTGTCCTACTGTGTATTTTTGTACTCACCCTTGCAAAGGCTTTTCCCTCACGTGTTGTGTCTTGTGCTAGTGATCGCCCCTTTGACAGGGTCCTAATTGGTCTAGGACCAAGTATTTTTTAGCTAGGTCAGATAGACGAGGTGTTTTACTATGGTTTAGACCATGGTTTTAGAACCTCTTTTCTTATAGGTTGTACTTATGGTTATAGACTCTTTTTGGTGGGCTTTTTTTGGCCTAATTTACTTTCCAGTACTTTCACAGTTGTACTCTGGTTATGCGATATGGTGGTTTTCATTCATTGTTTACTTGGTGTTTTTATATTTCAGAATTTGTGGCTTGCCTATGTGTGCATGCGTATAGGTATTTTAGGCTAATTCCTACCATTTTTGGGATATGCCTACTTGGTGCGAGTCACAAGCCCCAGGCCTATTGGAGGCAGGCTTGGGGTAGTCACAATACGGGCCCCTATGGGATGGTTTTTGACTAATAATGTC
Organism: Viscum album; assembly: GCA_963277665.1. Taxonomy (NCBI): domain Eukaryota; kingdom Viridiplantae; phylum Streptophyta; class Magnoliopsida; order Santalales; family Viscaceae; genus Viscum; species Viscum album. Next base: position 714,147,761 of record OY728131.1, on the reverse strand, counting down.
TAAAAATATCACTAAACCTCATCTTTAAATGTATTTGTAAAGGAATTATCTACTATAAAATATTATTACTTCCGAAATTATACATTTTTCATCCACTTTCCTTGAATAAGGTATCTTATATTTTTATTAAGAAGTTAATATTTACAAAAACACCACCCCTCTCACCTATAAAAGGATCCCTTCACCTCCCAACTTCTCCTCACACATAAATCCTCCTAAAATGACCAAAATATTCCAAAAATACTTTAAAACCATTTTTATCACATATTATATATTATTCTCTCATGAGAAGTCAAATCTATGAATGCTTAATATATTGTCAAAAGAAGAATATCAAAGGAATAGGTACTTGTTTTGACTGTTCCCTTTCATGATTCTTTTTTATTAAATATATTCCTAGTATATTATAAACATATTAATATAATTAAATTAGTGTAATTAGTATACTAACATCCTATTATGTTGATCTAATGACCATTATCTACCTTCCTCCAACCGATTAGAAAATAAAAATATCGCTCGTGTAGTGGTAAGACTACTACCTTTATGAATTATGTATTTTATTTTTCATCACCACCATACATAGAAGGTTATAAAAGTGAATTTAATTAATAAATAATATATTTATTACATTTTTAAATTTATTTAAAGAAAAAAATTTCATTATATTAATGTTATTAATAATAAATAGTCATTATAAATTTATCCACCTAAAAATTTATATTGAGGCACTTTTCTTAATATGAATATATTTTGGAAAACCAATTAAATTGGTTAAATTTTTTATAATGGAATGATAAATAACATATACCTCTACAATAATGATGTCGATGTAACTATTTTATATCTTCATTTATTATGGTCAATATACCGATGAATTTTTAGTGAATTTTATTGAACAAACCAGAGTGGTCGAAGAGAGTAAAAATTACCTAATAAACAAATGAAATATGAAAATAAATATAACTCAATAAATTAAATATATATAAAATATGTTTTTAAAAATTAATATTATAAAAAAAATGGGTTTTTAAATATGTTATATGCACGCAGAAAGTGTTTCAAAACTTGTGGTATGTTTTCTTTGTCACGGTTTCAATTTCCATGAGTCATGTTTCTTATTATACATGATTTTACTTTTATATTATTTAAATAAATACCTGTTGACTTACTATTTCATAAATAAATTATTATTATTGGGATTATCAATTTCATTTAATCTCTTATTATTCCTTTTCATTCTATTAATTACCCGTGTCATAAGGGTTGTTTGGAACTTAATTTACATTCATTAAACAATTAATTTTAGTCATGAACTTCATACTTGTATATTTGGTGTCTTAAACATTGTGATTGTGTTATATTATATTCCCATTCTCTTTTCATTGGTTTTAAATTCTTCTTAGCATGACACCTCCATTTGTTTCACAATTCAAACAAAAATTTACATATATGTGGACTCAACCTTATCTATTCTTTACTATTGGTAATATTTTACTCAATGTACATATACATTATATTTTTTTCAAGAATATTATTATATATACATAATATATTTATTATGGTAAATATATATTATCTTTGATATTAATTTAAAATATTTAATTCTGTTTATCATTCTCCACATGGGTCATTTTTTAATTTCATTATAAGAGTGTTAAAATAATATCTTTTTTAATATTTACGGCATGAGCACCATTTACCACTTTTATAATTTATTTTATTAATAAATAATCAAATTAAATATTCAATGTTTTTTTAAAGAAAAAAATCCCTTTTTCATTTTTGGTTTAAATAATTATGGTTAATGTTTTTGTAGTGTAACATCATCGCATATTTTTTTATGTACAAGATGATTAAGGTTAATAAAATTACACATTCCTCTAAGGTTTTATATCTAAAATTTATATTTTAGAGGTATTTAATAAATTAATATAGGGTATTGTGATGAAGTTTTAAGGGTTACAGCATAAGGGATGCATGGTGACAAAAATATGTCCACTGATTAGTCAGTAAGGATCCATCAGCTAGCCGGTGGGGATCCATAGTGTAACTCTTAGTGCCAATGGTGGGTCTAAAAAACTATAGAACCCACTCGTTAGTGAGGAGGAAGCAACTGACTCATTAATGTCTATAGAAAAATAATTTTTGTTTTACTAGGCACACTGGTCAGATGGTGGCCAGTCACTAGCCATATGGTGTGCCTAGTCTATGGGTGCATTAAATTCACCTCATGAATTTTAAATATAGATGGTTTTATACCTTAATTATTGAAAAATTATAACACCAATTTCCCTCTTATAAATTTCATATCATCCCCCTTGATTATGGAGATCTCTCATACACCCCCTTAGTCCTTCAAGATTGTACTAATTTGGTAAAGTTATAATGGTGAGTTTCCTCTTGATATATATTATCTTCCTCTTTATTTTTATGATATGAACATTGATCTGTGATGGGCCTATGGTTTCTATAATGGTATGAGGTTTAATTTTTTCTTTCTTTATATAAAGGTCTAAGATCTAGCAAGTTAAAAAAAATCATGATCCAAATGCGATCTACCATCAAAAACAGACATTCAATCAGTTTTTGTTTCTAAATTAACTTCCTATAACTATTATCAATGATGAATTGATGATAGAAACTTAATCTATTGAAAACTATTTGGTAGATTATTAGATTTATAGAAATGTAAAAAATAAATCGTCTTGAATGGAGATAGAACAATCAAGAATGGTGGATGTTTCTAGGTATGTAATATTAAATAGATCATCTTGACACTCTATTATTTATGAATATTTATCATGTTGAAGGATTATTGATGGATTGATGTATGATGGATAAACCTAAGGATCTCATATATAATTGATGGTGAATTCATGATCTTTTATTTGATTCAAAATGGATCTAGTGAATTGGCTTCCATTCCATCAAATTTTCTCATAATTGTTCTTTTTTTTATGAACTCTTGAATGTATGTGATTCTAGAATCACCTTATTGATATGTAATCTCACGGATTCTCTTCTTTAAACCTCTTTCATGATGATTTTAAACTTTAAGTAGGCATATTTAGTGTGGAATTTTGTTCTCTATGGTTGTATGATGTAGTTCGGGAAATAATATTAGATGAACCACAGATTTATTCATAAATAGCCTTGTAGTATGAAGTTGCATACCATAAAGTGTCTTTTATAAGATGTTTTCAGGACATATTTTTTTATTTTTGATAAACCATTCTTTTTATTTTTTTCAATTGGGTTAGTGAGTGGCCTTTCAGTCCTTCCTTATTTTTTATTATATGATTTTTGTGTAGCCTCTTGAGAACTATTCTTGATATTTTTTATCATTCCTTGAAATGATATGTTTTAATTTTGGTATTTCATAGCATGTGTGACCTTGATTCGGTTATTCAGATAATCAGGTTTCATAGTTTTAGTTGGAATACCCTTTGTAGAGGGACCATGATAACATGAATATATCTATCAATTTAGTAATGTAAAATGATTTGTAGTCATTTAATCAGTAAATCACGCATAAATGAATCTATGGATAATATCAATATATAAATGGCATGGATAATAATAACTAAATTACCAATAAAGGAAATTCATAATGTTGGACATCATTATCTCATATATCTTGATTTCTTCATCATTAAGGCCTTTCTCAAAGATAGTTTAAACCATGGGTAGGTATACACCAAAAACCCATTTCATAAGGTTAGCCAACTGGTTTGTCTCATGAGACCTATTGATCCATCAAGGAGCTATATAAATTTGGTACCTACCCGTCACTACTTGACCTATGTATTCCTCGTATATTGAATAATCAATTTACTTCATAAACAACACCCCTTATCAACAAATATGTATAATAAGTAGTTAATATAGAAAATCAATATTTTTTCAATCAATAAAATAACATTCATAGAATAATACAATATGTATAAATGGTATATGGTTTAGGAAATAAGAATAACCAAGATCCAAATAATATGGATATGAAATATAGTTTTAATATCAAATGAAAGGTGATCTCAAGAAAGTGATTGTTTCAAGTGAAAGTTAATGACCACGGAATCAATAAGGGATAAAATATGACCATCAATTGATCATAAATATAGTTTTTTTTAATAAAATCAAGTATTTTGGTGAATAAATTATATTTAAATTGATTCATTTTGAATAAATTTTCATTAAATAAATTTCCTTATAAACCCATTGGAAACTTATAAAAGAATCTAAATAGTGTAAAATGATTATAGTGGGGGTAAAATATTTTAATTCCCTGTACATATTAATAAACATTCCTTTTTACTTTTTGAAAAGAATAAAGAAAATGAACCTTTTGGAAAACATAAGAAATATTCCTTTCAAATCTTTTAAGAATTTATGGATGATATAAAATTTTCTTAATAAATCATTCTGATTAAATAAATAGGATATTTGTAACACAATTATTAATGATATGGATATACACATAAAATATTTTGATCCAGAAGAAAAATATGATCGAATTTTCCAATAAATAATTCACTTATTAATTCAAGTTACAAAGAGAGGAAAAGTTATAAAAAAAGAAAAATAAAAAATATATATATAGGATAAGAAAATATATGGTTTTTATAAATGATAGGTCATACAATTTTTTCAATGAAAATATATGAAATCCCTAAAAAATGAGACTAAAAAATATATCCTCACCACTTTTGTAAATTTAAAATTTTGACCCCTTGAATAAGTAAATAGGAATTGAAACTTTTATTACCATTAATAAATATATGTAATTTTTAAATACATAAAATGTGTAGTATATACACCCCATAAAAGAAAATATGTTCATAATACCAAATATATCTTAATGGAGTGGAAATTGAGATGGCATCCCTTACAAAGATTGGGTCATTAAAGTGAGAATTAATCAATGAAGAGATTATTTGTAACAAATTTAAATCAATATAGAAACAAGTTTAAATACAAAATAAGTCAATAAAATTTCATTTCACTCATAATCTTGGCATAACATAATCAATGAAGTAGGGGTATAACCCGATGAATGGAAATTGAGTTAGCAAACCCATTACCTCATGATTCCACTTATTTGAACAAGATTTAGCCTCCTATATAATAAATTTTGAATTTTTTACATGAATAATAAAATCATATATGTATATATAATTTCATGTATGATCCAATTATAACATCTTTTCACCCATTCATTAACAATCATTCATTATTATCATTGTTTCTGGAGTTAACATCTTATTTTTCTCATGCATGTTTCATCGCAGATGTTTCAATTCTTGTGGATAGGATATAGTTTTATAATATCTATAATTTTATTAAAGTTATAAATATAATATTTATTCATTAGATGCATTTTTATAATCATCCAAGTAAGGTATTAATAAAAAATGAATCACATCGCCTGGTGGACGTGGTAGTCTACTCATATGCACAAGAAAAAGTATCATTTTATAGTAGATATATAGGGAAAGTGGTAATTATTATTTAATAATTTCAGACTAAAAAATATATTATAAATTTAGTGATAGTTTTTTAATACTACATATATACAAGGGGAATGTGATAAGGTTAGGGAAAAATAATTACATTAGTTCGTGATGCGGTAGTTTGTTGTACAAACGAATGATGGTTTAATTTACCATCAAATGAAGAATAAGATGGATTAAGGTTAATAAAAAACATAATAACATCTTAATAAATTGTATATAACAATTTTTTAACTTATAATTATTGAAGTATCTTTAAAATATGTATAATAACAAATAAAATAAAATCATCTAGTTTAAAGTTATACCTCTTCGTTAGACGACCTCATTTGATTTATACCTTAATCCCAATATGGTTGGTCTTATGGAAAAAAATAAGACCATTATGATATGTGTAGGGATGTTAGGAAGGAATTTGGATATGTATTTTATAATCAAAATGGATCTTTAAGTGAGTAGAGGATAGTATAGGGGTGTCTTTTTTTTAAGTGGAGGAGAGGACGCACTTGATATTTTTTGAAAAGATTAAAATATATTTATGTATTATTCAATAATAATAGATCAAAAATATACCATTTCTAAATAATATATTATATAAGGTCTAAATATTTTCATAAAATGGGATTTAAATAATTTTTTAGGTCATTTTAACTGTTATATTTTTAGTTTAATCGCCAAATAAACCAGTTTTAACCTTAACTATGGTAACAAATTTTTACTATTTTTACTATTTATTAAGACCAAAAATTAAGTTAACATTAAAAATAATATTAATTATGATAATTAAAAATATATAATATTTTTTTAAAAAAAATAAATTCATTTAACAAGCAGATTAATTTTTTGAATAAACTAAAAAACATGACAAAAAACATGTTTTTTCATGAAAATTCATTTTTCAAGCATAATATGGTCTTACATTAAATAAATAGATAGTAATAATCAATATATGAATTTAAATACATAAATTACGATATATAATATATTAATTTAATTTATATAATTCTTTTAAAGTGATTGTTTTGAATAAATAAAATTGAAAAACATTATTTTCTGAAAAAGGTTTTCTAAAAAATATCACTTTTTTCCACCAAATGATATTTTCATTATTTTTATAAAATTAACTATCAAAACATGGTTATTTATAAATATTATAAAATTTTATTATAAATAAAAATGTAGATTATTTATATACTACCTTTATAATTATTCTTATAAGTGTATTTTTAATGTAAAGTTTCAAAAAAACATTCTAGGTATATTTTGTCATAGTAAGTAAAAAATTGACCTTCACCCTATTAAATAATAATTTCTGTGACATGAAATATTAAAATTTTCATTCTATTATAGTTTAATGAAAATAAAATTTTCACTTACTATAATTGAATCTTGGGTGTCACATTCTTCCCTCCTTTAAAATTTTCATCCATGAACTTTTCATGGATATTAATTTCTAATAAAATAAGGGTTGTTGCAAATTTTATTTTCATTAAACTATAATAGAACACATCATGGAGATACTTTCCATGATAATTATGTATAAAACACGACATTTTCTTTAGAGATTCTCAGTGGTATTAACAAATGGTAAGACACTTCTCTAATTCTTTCCATTGTTTTAAACTTTTTGATGCACACTGGGCTCAGTTTCTGTTTCTTACCCAATATTATAGAACCCTTACATGGAGATACTTTCATAAAAACATGAAATCCTAGATAAAATTCAAAATTATTCCTTCATTTATTGATATATATCATTTTCATTCACTAGGATACATTAATATGAGTTTTAATAATCTATATCTTTATCATTGTATCCTTAACATGTTGTGGTCCTAAAATATTCCTTTTAACAAATTCATTCTAAAAATATGGAGTATGTAATATATTTTCATATTATGCTTCATACGAAACCATTTAAACACTTGAAAGGAATCTATTTTTAAAGGAAAAATTGAAAACAAAATGTAAATAATAATCCCACATGCCTTTAATTTCAAGTGAGAAAGACCTCAACAAGTCTTCTAATTATTGAATGGTCATTTTGGACTACCCATCAGTTTTATGATGATAGGGTTTACTCAAATGAATCAAAGTTTCAAGTTCCCTATGAATGCTTCTATAGAGTTTCAATGTAAATCAAGGATCACTATTAGAAAAAAATGAATTATTTTCACCATGATGTCTTAAAACTTCATTAATATAGAGTCATGCAAGGTCTTCAAGACATAAATCTTATCTTATATCCAGAAAATGTGAGAATTTAGTGAGTCAATAAAAAGAAACCCATACAAAAACATTATTTCTTGGATTATTTGGAAATCCAGTGAAAAAATCCATAGTAATATCATCCCATTTTTACCTAAGAATATGTAGAGGTTTCTTGACTCCTCTAAGATGTTGTCTCTCAACATTTACCTATTGAAAGACTAAGAATATTGTTACATAAACAATCATATCCCAGTTCATATTATCCCACTAAAAATATTCCTTCAGATGTCTATACATCATGGTATTACCAGGGTGTATAGATAAATTTGATCTATGAGAATCATCTAATATTTCCCTTTCCATGTAAAGTATCGATGGAACACATATCATCTTTCCAAATTTCATAATATTATCTTCATAAATTAGTTCTACCAATATCCCTTTATTCACGACATTAATTATATTTTAAAAATTATCATCATCAATCTAAGAAATATTTTTGTTCTCTACAAAATATGGGTTGGAAATAATTTGAAAAAATGAGTGATGTTTCCCCTTCCTTAGTAATTTATACATCTATATTTATTAAATCTATTAATAGAGAATCCCTATCAATATTCATTTTGGTCAATAATCCATGATATTTCTTAATTAATGCATCATCTACATTAATTTCAATCCTCATGTGGTAGTGTATTGAGAAATCCTTATCCTTTAGAAGCTAAAGTAATTGCATTTTACCAATGTAAATCCCTTTCTATGAAAAGATTTATTTTAGGCTCTTATTACCAATTTCTATCTCATATATTTCACCATACATATAGTGTCACCATATCTTCAAATAAAATATTATAGCTTCTAACATAATATCATGGGTTTTTAATTCTATTCATGATCCTTTAACTTCCTTTATGCATAGTCAATAAATTTATCATTCTTCATAAGGACACAACTAATTTCCTTATTAAATGCATCACTATATATCCCAAATCCACAATTTCTTAATGGTAGAGAAAATATCAGACCTTTGAACAATCTCTTCTTCAATTGTTCAAAATCTTCTTTACATTATATTATACATATAGACATACAACCTTTATATAAAATCTTTTTAATGGGTTATCCAGTTGGTAAAACTATTGAATGAAATTATAATAATAACATTCAAAACCAAGAAAAAAATGTACACCAATTATGTTCATCAGTTTATTAATTTAATTGACTTACTTTTTCTTTATTTGGTCAACTAAGATTCCATCCTTAGAGAAAATATGGCCATGAGAATATTATTTTGAAATAAAAATGTTTATATTTGAAATTTTTTATATATAACTATTTTTATATAAAATTTTCAAGATTGATTTTCAAGTGGTTCTCATAGTCCTTATATATTTTAGAGTAATCCAAGATCTCATTAATTAATAACAAAAAAAATTATAAATATATTCATGGAATAAATTGTTCCTCATAACCAGAAAACTGGAATTTGTTGCATTCAATCCAAAGGGAATTACTAAAAAATCATAATGTATATAACTTGTTTGAAATATTTTATTTGGAATATATTCCTTATTTACTTATAATTAATGATAACCATAATGAAGGTCAGTCATTGAGAAATTTTGAGCACCTTCAATGTTATTGGATAAATCATAAATCCGAGAAGAAGGAAACATATTCTTTAAAGTAATATCATTTATCTACCTATAATAAATGTATAGAATCCTATATTTGTTTGTGTTGAGATTTTTGGTCTTGTTATTTTATTTTAATTATTTTATTGATTTGTCAAATTGAAAAATAAATCATTTAAATTAAATTCTTTTATTTTATTTTAGTAATTTTATTCAATGTTTTTTTTAACATCCTCCAATTATTATTATTTTTTATAAAACATATTTCATGTTTTTATATTATTTATAAGTATTTTATTTACTCATATATAAAAATATTTTACCCTTATGTATCATATTTTACCCTTATGTGTGTTTAGAAATAATTTTTTGTTCTTTAAGAAATTTTTTATGTACCCTTATATTTTTAGTTCAATTTTAAATTTATATTTATGTATCTTTAAAGTACCCTTACACATGTTTTGTGTACCTTTATGTTAACTTTTCTATACTTGTATGCAGTATATGGAAAATGTGATTTACTCTTACCTTATATTTAACTTACCTTTACCTAATACTTATAAAAATTGGGTTACCCAAGAGAAAGTTTCACTTACCATTAATTAACCTATCGAACATAGAAGTTACCATTCAGAAACATGTTAATGATTTGTATTACCCTTATAAACTTATTAGTTTACCTCTATGTGAGATCTATATACTCTTAAGAAGCACGTAGAAATTGAATCATACCTTTACATAGTGTTATAGGTTACCCTTATGCAGATATTATGCAATATATTCTAACCTTACACATCCCTTATGAAATCTAGTTTAACTTTTGGAATGACATTGAATGTATAATATACCCATATGCATGATTAAGAAATTTCAAAGTGACTTTACATAGTGCATAATGTACCCTTACACATTTCTTGTTAAATAAACTCTACCATTACATAACAATGTTCATTACCCTTATGTGGAAATATATAATTTTAATTTATGTTTATGAATAGATATATTTACTCATGTATTTAGAATACCTTCATACATCCATTCAGAATGCCTAAATGCATACATATTTATGCATCTAGAATAATTTTCCTTTACCATTATGAAAAAATATATATCCATTTTACCCTTACATTCCTCAAATAAATCTCTTCATCTATAATTATAACCACTATCCTATTAATACTAGTGGTAGAATATCATTATAACTAGCGGTAATACCCATGTTCTCTTCTAATGGTAGTATCTGTATTACTAGCATTATCAACCACTGTTGAACTAATGGTAGCACCTTGTAACTAGTTTTATAAAACATAATGATTGGTAACACCCATGACTTAAAATTGTATCATGAAAATCTAGTCAAATCATAGGTGAATATCAAAGATAGCTTGAATAGTAATGGTAATGGATCCTCTATTTCAATGGTAGTGGTAGAAATCATCTACTACTGTTAGCTAAGGAATGTTCTTGTGTCTGTCAATTATAAAATGTGAGACTATTTCATAGTAGTACAACATCAAATGGTATTAATTTTTACAACAACAACTCTATAAAATATATTTTATTTTTATTTTTAAACTATTTTTTGTTAAATATAATTATATTTTTGATTGAATATTTTGTACAAAAATTCATTCTAAAAACACAAATGAAGTATTTTTGTTATAGAAATATATTTTAAGATAATTCTGATATGTCTTCGTATTATAAATATATAGTATATGATCTAACTATTTTAATAATTGAAAAATACATATTTTTTAATGATTATATTTGAAGTGTTTTGGTGCTATTTCATGCAATAAAAAAGTGCATGATAATTATATGATAATTAATTGGTGTGATGATTAAAATTAGAGGTAAATAGTATTATTTTAAGTATTATTATTTTCATACATGGAACTATGTGATTGGTTATATAAAATATCCTTCATACTCAATAAGATCATAGAAATTAAAGATATGGGACTATCTATTGAAATACAATCTAGGGTGGATATGATAAAATAAACCGGACACATTTATTCAAGAGAGAGAAACAAAAAAACATAGAAAAATATGAAATTGATATGAGAATTTAAAAGTGGTGAATATATTCTAGGAATATTGATTCATTTTTGATATCATGAAGGATATTTATTGTTTATAATCCACTACTAATGTGATCGAAGTTCTTGAGCTATGTCAATATTTTTCATAATCTTCTTAACTATTATATTAATATTTTCTGGGTTTTTCATTAATATATATATATATATATTCTTCTTGTTTCTTTGTATTTAGTTTAAGTTTTACTGATCTAAATTTTTACTTCCTAGGTTATTCCTCCTAATCAAAAGGAAGTTCTAGTTGTCCATCCAATGGCCCTAAGGCCTTCATTTTTTATTGATTTGTTGATAATCTACCTTTCAAGGGGTGAGGTGGAACCCTTACTAGTCCCGTAGGCAAAAGTATTATCTGGCTCGTAGGTCTTAGAGAAGTTAACTGCCTGTATGCTTCAATCTTTACATACAACCCAAACTAACTACTTGGAACTGCTCCTCCCCAGCATCTTCATCATGAATCAGCTCTCCACATTTGCATGGCTATTCGGATAGGTTATCTCTTGCATGCATAGGCTTGTACCGATGGTAGGTTTCATACCCTCTCATTTTTGCAATCTGTGTAGCTTCTATTGTGGTAAATGCTCCTTGCTCATCCTCCTATAGATCTTGTTCCTTGTAGGTTCTCCAGTTTGCATCTGCACTTAAGGTGGCTCGAAAGCCTTGAGATGGCCCAAAGGCCTTACTATCCTGAAGGCTTGGGTGGACCGAAGGCCTTAAAGGACTTAGGGGCCAAATCAGTGGCCTGAAGGCCCAATCAGGGGAAAATTTCTGGCTGCTACAGTGCCATACAGTGCCTGCTATAGTACCCGCTACAATTCCTGCAACAGTACCGCACAGTTCCTACTACCGTACTGTACAGTACCTACTACAGTACCTGAAAATCATGACTCTGCCTGGATTTGATCCTAGGTCTCCTGGATACAGTTAATAATCCTCAACAACTAGGATGAGGCTCATGTGCCTCTATTTGTGACTCCCAAAAAATATTAGGTGGTTTGTTACTCCTGTATAAATACAGGTGCATTGTGACTCCTGTAAAATACATTGGGGTTGTACCACTATATAAGAAAATGGTATATTCGTAATTTATTTATACTAATAGATGAGGAAAGGGTATTTCTATAAATATATTATCACACCCTAAAAAAATTGGGTCTCTTAGTGAATATCAGTCTTTACACTAATAAGGGAAGATTTAAGAGTATAGTAGGATCTTGGTGATCTGAACTAATATAAAATATTATGTGTTCTTTTTATTAGTTTTCCACTATATTATTTCCACTGTTTGTTAGTATAATAATATTTATTTGTTTAAAAAATTTAAAAATGATTATTCACACCACATCTAGTCCATCTCGTCATCTCAGAGGGACCTAACAATTAATATCATATGGTAGTTTATTTTAAGGAGTTGGTAGGAAATTAGTATTTCATTATCTTTTTACTACCCATTAAACTAAACCTAACTATCTAAGTAATGATACACTAATTTGGTATGAAAGGTAGTGAATTTGAGTTATTGAATCCCATAAGACCATATCATTTTAATGAAGGTGATTAAGTATACTAGAAGAATTGTATGGTGGTTTTTATAAAAAATATAGTTCTTGAATTTTGGAGAATCACGTCAAAACCATATAAATATCCTAAGGTAGATTTATAAACTCTAACCAAAAAAGAATCTTTAAAAGGAATTATAAACAGAAAAATTATGAATTATTTTTCTTTTTCATTAAATATAAATATGTATAGCAATATTTCATACTATAAAATTTCATATAAAATATTGAGGACATAAAAATTCAATCATAAAGGAACCGATATGTTATAAATAACCAAGATGGTCATTCATATATCTTAGATTCAAGAATTTATAATAAATGATCAAGATATAATTAGAAATATATGACATAGATTCACTAAAAATATAAAAAACCTAATTTTACAACAAGAAACTAAGAAGAATGAATTTTGTATCAAAATAATACTTTGAAACCTACATAAAATATGGAACTCAAAGAAGGTTGTGATTAAATAATGTAATCATTTCACTAATAATTCTATGGATGGACAGATAGGATCACTTATTCAATATGATCTATAGTTTAGGAATGATAATAGGTAAGTACATGACAAAAGGAAAGGTATTACATTCAAATATAATATAAATATTTTTCTTAATTACTATGATTCTGATTAATTGTAATGAGAGAAAAATGATATTGAAAATTTTACTAGAGGATATTTTTAGTACATGAAATTAGATGTATTTTCAAATAATCATTCTAGAAGATATCATAAAAAGGAATGATAAAAAGGGATGTATGAAATGTAATGCTAGTTAATATAAGTTTTTAGAATTAATATATTGTGAGTGTAGAAAAAAGGAACATATAAAATCATATTTTCCTAAATTGAAACAAGAAGGGAAAGACAAGAAAAACAAGAAGGATTTAAAATGTTCTTATCATTCTTGATGGAGTTTCACAGAGGAGTTAGAATCAAGAAGTGTTGATTTTCAAAGTGGAAAATAACCAAAATATATATTCTTGATAAAAATAACTAATAATAAGGTAATAATTGATTATAATTCTAGTTCCAGTTATAAGTATGATATTAAAACTGTAGTGGAAGAAATAAGTGAATAAAATGAGTAGTTTTATAAGGTTATTTTGAGAATGGATAAACTATATTGAGAATTAAAAAGATCAAATGATGAATTTAAAGAAGAAAATGGAAAATGGAAAGTTTCTTCTTTAAGAAACTAAGGTGATAAAAGGGTTATTGATTTTTAATTGATAAACCTCAAAGATGATAATGAATGAAATAATGATTTCTTTTCAAAAACTGAAGAAGATCAATACATGAGATTTAAGTTAGTTTTTTTATTATAAAGATAAAATAAAAAATTAATTTATTAAGATCAGATATGAAAATAACAATTAAAATAATATCATATCATGTTCAAATGTGAAAATATGTAATGACCTATATTTTATTCTAAAATAGATTGAAAATATTAAAAGAGAAATTATTGGATTAAACGAATCCTTATAAAAAATCAAGGGAATAAATATTTTGATAATATAATGGATATAAAAAACCAAATAAAGATAAAATACCCTTTGGTTATAATCTTCATATTCCTAAGATTCATAGAATAACTTTTGTTAAAATATATAAAGGGAATTCTTCAAATGTTACATGCATTACGTGTAATTTAAAAGTGCGTTTTGAAAAGAAAAGTTCATTAATATTTTATCATCCATTAGGCCATACCATGAATTATTTATAATATTTTATATTCTATGTTACAATATAATAAAAGTCTTAAATCAGTATGGGTGCCTAAAATTTTTATCACTAATCCATTTTTACCAAAAAACTATCTTGGGTACCAAAACAATTACCTTCTTAATATATTTTATAAGAAATAAGCCCAAATATTTCTAAAGAAACATGGTATATGGATAGTGTGTTTTCCTAAAACATGAATTGTAAAATTTATTATGTTTTAACTTTTAATTCTTGTGATGGAGGCTATCTCACTTTTGGTAATAACTTTAAAGGTAAGGTTAGAGGTTTTAGAGAAGTATGAATAATCAAATGTGTTATAATTTATAATTAATTTTATATATAGGGTTAAAACACATTTTAATTAATTTATCATATATTTTTGATGATTTAATGAGTTTAATGTTTGAATATAATAAATTTCTATTTTTTTAAGATAAACCAATTAAATTTTATGCTAATACAAAAGAAAATATCTACTCTAGATTGTTTACAACTAACTCTACAAAATATAATGTTTTTAAATACTATAAAAATAGACCATGTTATTTAAAATATGATTTTGGGACATGTTAACCTTCAACGATTTTATAAGTTATAAAAACAAGGAAAACTTCTAGAATATCAAAAATTCAAAGAAATTAAGTATTTTTTCTGTGATTCTTGTCTAAAGGGTAAGAAGAACAAAGGGAGATATAGATTTGTTAACAATGTTAATATAAAAATATTTATAGAACTACTTCATATAAAATTATTTAAACCAATGAGAACTTATAGTTTTTGTAGTATAAGATATTTTCTTATATTTATAGATGATTTCAGAATATTCACTTAGAATTATTCATTGTCTCATAAAAGTGAAACTCTAAACAAGTTTATTTCTTTTTGTAAACAGATTCACAATTAAAAAGGTCATTTGATAATGTTAAATATAAATGATAAACAAGGATAATTTCTTAACATAGATTTTGAAAAAATTTGTGAAACTAATAGATAATTCTATATTTTTCTAATATATGAACACCATAAAAAATAGTGTTATAGAGAGGAAAAACAGAACTATTCAAGAAATAAAAATGAATATGCTAAATGAATAAAATTTAAAAAAAATGAGGTGAATCTCTAAAAAATTATTTCTATATCTTAAATTGTGTTCAAATTAGACCCATGTTAAAGAAAAATCCATATGAACTGATTAATGAAAATACACCCAAAATTAGTTATTTTAATTTTTATTTTTATAGAATTTATATTTTAAATTCAAAATATAATTTTAAAAAAAATGGTTTTAAAAGTGATGATGGTATTTTTCTAGGATATTCAAAAAACATATTAAATCATATAAAGTATATGAAAATTGAACCATGTCAGTAGAAGAATCTGTGTATGTAATGTTTATTGAAAATAATTAAAAGCAAAATGAAGATTATGATTATCCTAATGAACAATGTAAAGAGTTTTTTTTAAGTGAATATATTCCTAAAAATGATAATGCATTAGTTTATAGGAATCAAATCACTTCTCAATAAGTTTCTATGAATTAGAAAACTCATATAGATAATTCTTAAGAAAATGTAATAGTAAATGTTAAATTTCTAAAAAGAACTGGAAAATTAGCTATGAATTTTTGAAAAAATTCATCCTTAGTTTATTATTTTATGTCTATTGATGTTAAATAATAATTTAATTATACAAATTTGATAAATTATATACATGGTGAACATAATTAATTTTAAATAAATAATGTTTCTAATTTGGTTGAGTTGTCTAAAGTTAAACAGCTAATTGGGAACGAATGAATTTTTCAAAATAAAATCAATGAGTCTGGTAATATAGCATGAAATTAGGAAAGATTATTTTCCCAAAGATATTTAAAATAATCAAATCTTAATCTTAAAGATTTATTTTCACTACTTTCAATAATAGAGGTTAATGGGATTCTATAATATTTTACTTGTTATAAGATTTTTAAAAAAATTAAATTGATGTGAAAGGTGAATTTTTAAATGGTGTAATTTCTTAAGAGTTGAATGTTAATCAACCACCATGATTCAAAAATTATAAATTTCTAAAACATGTATTAAAACTATCTATATCTTTTTATGTTCTAAAACTATATATATGGTATTGGTATGATAGACTATGTATTTTTTTATTTCAAACTGATTTTACTAAAGGAAAGATTGTTTCAACTATATTTATAAAAAAAATCAATGATATTTTAATTGTACAAATTTATGTTGATGATATTGTATTTGGATCTAAAAATGATATTCTTAATAGTGAATTTTCAAAATTAATTAAAAATGGATTTGATATGAGTGTAATGGGTGAATTAAAATTTTTCCATTATCTTGAAATTTTAGAAATAAAAGATGGTATGTTTATAAATAAAAGAAAATATGTTATAGATTTGGATCAAAAATTCAATCTTCATTCATGTAAACCTATGATAAATCCTATGAAAACTAATTATAAATTGGATATTGATGAATGTGGAAAATCTATGAATGATAAAAAAAGTATAGAGGAATGGTAGGAATCATACTTTATTTGACTACATTAAGGCGTGATATTATGTTTTCAGTGTGTATGTGTGCCAGATATCTATCTAATACAAAATAAATTCATTTAAAGGTAGTTAAAATAATAATCATATATGATAAATGTTTTATTTGAAGTGTTTTATTTTACTCTAATCAAGATTGTTTCCATTTTATGTCATATTTAGACTCTGATTTTGGAGGTTATTGACTTGATTGGAGTAGCACATCATGTGTGTGTCACTTACTAGGTATATATTTAATATCATTGAGTTCAAAAAAGAAATTTTCCATTTCATTAATCATATATGAGGATTAGTATATTATTTTTCTAAACTTTATTTCTCAAAGTATTTTGATAAAACAAACTCTAATCTATTTCAATGTTTATTTATAAAAAATACTATACATTATGACAATACATCTATTATTTCAAAATATATATATTTATTACAACATTCTAAGAAAAAACATATTGATGTTAGATTTTGTTTTTTAAGAGATCGATTTAATAAAGGGGATATAATTCCTGAATTTATTCCCACATAAAATCAACTTGAAAATATCTTTACTAAACCATTAGATTATATGATGTTTGATAAATTGAAGTTGGAACCAAAGTTGATGAAGATTTAGTTTTTGTAAGAATGCAAAAAAAATTATAATATATATGTTTGAAAAGTATGAATTTAGGGGGATTTATCCCTTGATTTTTATTTTTTTATCTACTATTAACAGTATTATAATGTGCAGTTCCTATTTTGATTAATAATTTTTTCACTTAGTAATGTTTTTTCTTTTTTATAAATATTTAAAAGGTGGAAAAAATTTGGAATTTTTCAAATTAGGAGTTTGGTTTTGGTGTTATAATTTATAAAAAGGAGGATATTTTTTATGTTGAGAGTGTTGTGTTTGGTATTATATCATATTAGTTTTATTTTTTAATAAATTGAAAAATACATAATTTAAATATATTTATTGAGAATTATTTAATTGATAATATTTAATTAAATTTTATTTCATTAATTTTATTAGTCATTTTTATAATATTTTTACATTATTTTATTTTTGAATAAAATAGATTTCATGGTCTTATATTATTTCTAAATATTTTATTTACCCTTACATATCTATCTCTTACCCTAACATAGATTACTTTTACCCTTACTTGTGTTTATAAAACATTTTGTTACTTTAACTCAAGCTTGTATATACACTTATATTAGTAGTTAATTTTTCTATTTACTCTTATATATCCTTGAAGTAACCATAAACATGGTTATAGTAACATTATATAAATTTTTTTATACCCTTGTACAGCCTTTAAGAAATGTGAGTTTCCCTTATGGGTGATTTGACTTGCCTTTATATAAGACTTAAAAAATAATAGGTTACCCTTACACAAGTTTCACTTAACTTTATGTAACCTATATAGCATACAAGTTACCCTTTATACAAATTATTTATGAATTGTATTACTCTTACATGTTTATTGTTTTACATTTACATAAGATCAATATACCTGTACATCGTGTATATAACATGAATTTTACCGTTACACAGTGTTACAAGCTGCCCTTATACAACACTTATGAAATATAGTCTACCCTTATGGAGTTCTTATGAAACATAGTTTACCTTTAGGAATGGAATTGAAAGTTTAATATACCTTTATAAAGGATTAATAAATTTCAAAGTACCTTTATGTAGTGCATGTTGTACCCATATAGGGTGATTGTGAAATACACTCAACCATTACATAGTGATATACCTTCCCCTTATATGGAAAGTAACAAATTTAATTTATATTTATGCATAGATATCTTTATTCATATATTAAATATTTTTTTATGTGTCCATTCATAATACCATAATGTATACACAGTTAAATTTAAAATTTGGTTTAATTTATATTTACCTTTATGAAACCTATATAAAACATTTTTTACCCTTAATCACCTCAAATAAGTCTCATATTCTATCATTATAAAGACTCTTTTATTAACACTATCGGTTGAATATCCTTATGACAAAAAGTATTACCCATGTTCTCCAATAATGGTAGTTTCCTCATAACTAGCAGTAGAAACCACTCTTGACCTAACAGTTTCACCTCATAACTAATGGTAGAAAACATAAATATCAAAATCACCCATGAATTCTAATGGTAGCAGGAACATCTATTATAATAGTATCATGTATATAAATGGTATCATAGACTGAAGAGGTAGTGGATCCTCTATTTCAATAATAGTAGTAGAAATCATCTTCTACCTTCAAATAAATAATATATTTTTGTCTGGCTATTATAAAATTTTCACCCATTCCATAGTATCACAACATTAACCAACATTAATTTTTGTTTTTACAAATTTATAAAATAAATTTTTATTTTTATCGGTAAACCATTTTTTTAAATCCAATTAGTTGTTTGATTAAATATTTTCTACAAAAATTATTTATACAAACACACATGGAGTATTTTTTTGGATAATATATTTTAAGATAATTTTTATATTTATTCATTATTTAAAAATATACGATATGATCTATTTTTTTAATATTTTTAAAACACATATTTTTGTTAATAATTTTATTTTATGTTTTTTTAGATATTTCATATAGGAATAAAAGAGTGCAATAATTATCTAATAATGATCATGATAATTCAAATTACAGGTAAATGATATTATTGTAAGTATTATTATTTTCTAATGTGTCGTTATGTGATTTGTTATCCAGACACTTCTTCATACTCATCAATATCTTATAAATTTTTTATGTGTGGTTATAAATTGAAATAAAATTAAGGGAGAATGTGATAAAATAAACTTAACATAGTTTATTCAATAGAATAAAATGTAGACATATAGTAAAATATGACACTGATAAGAGAATATGGAATTACTGAATCTATTTTATCACTACTATTTCACTAGTAAAATCATGAAGTAAATTTATCAATAATAATCTACTAATAAAGTGATCAAATTTCTTGAGTTTCATCGTAATTCATCATTATCTACTTAATTTATCTTCTTAATTTGTTTTGGGTTTTTCATTGTTGTATCTTTCTATATTTTATTTATTCCTATAGAGATGTTTTATTATTTTCTCATACAAAATCTATCTTATTAGGTTATTCCTCCTATTAAAATGGAAGTTCAAGTTGTGAAATCCTAACAAAAGTCTAGTGGGTTGTGACACCTATAAAAAGTCAGCTGGTTTCGTAATCCTATAAAAGTTAGTGGGGGCTATACTAAGAGGTGATAAAATGGTATGTCTACAGTTGGGTTATACTACCAAGTGAGTAAATGGTATGTATGTAACAATGTTATACATAAAAAAGGTGATTCTCTTATTGAATAACAATCTTCTCATTAAGTAGATAATATTGAAGAGTAAATTATGATCTTGGAGATTCGAACTACTATAAAATATCATATTCTATTTCTTTTATTTTCCACTACACTATTTGAACTTTTTATTAATCTGATAGAAATAATTTTAAAAAAATTAAAATTTATATTAACCCCCCCCCCCCATTGTCTATCTTTCCATCTACGATGACCTAATAAGATCAATATTTTTTCAAAATGAAAATAATATGGGCTCTTATAGTGAAACATTTTGGTGTATATATCCCTTATCACACAACTCATGTAGTTATTTTTTCAACTCAACTAATTATATAGTAGTGATTTTATATGGAATCCAAGATATATGTCTAACATTAAGGATTAAATCAATGTAAAACTTAACTTCACACACTGCTTTATGTCCATGTAATTCCATTAGGAAATATATCAATGTATTCCTATATAATATGAATATTTTCAATTTTAAGATTACCATTATCATTTGTAGATTGCTTCTATTATTCTTCCCCATTAATCTCTTTCAAGAGATTTATTGGGGGTGGATTTATACATAAATCATATAGTTAGTTGTCCCTTATAATGAAAAGTAATTCCATATCTTCATAATGAATCATAATTTCATTTTATTGGTAATAAATTTCTATATTATATTTTGAAATCCAATAAATAACAATTATTATATTAAATTTAGACGTGGGTATAATAAAAAAGTTTATAAATAGATACAATCGTGTTTCATAATGGGAACTTTCATATGCACACCTTTTCTGTAGGATTTCCACTAGAAGTATTGAATGACAACTCCATTCTTAGTTTACTAGGGGAATACATAATTTTCTTGGAAAACATGGTGGATATAAAATAGTGTAGAAACTAAAAATCAAATAAAGAATAATCTAAATTTGTTACTATGATTAAAGTACCTACCACCACATCTTTAGGGATACCTACTTCGTTTATAGTGATCATGTAATCTTGGAATTCTCCACTTAACCTCTACTATTGTAGGTTCCCTAGACACTTGGGACATTTGTGTAAATAATTACCCATTTCTATACAGTTAAAGTACAAGATAAAAGTGATTTATTTCTTCCCCTTACATTTATTTTCTAGATGAACCTTTTCTCCACACTTGTAATAAACTACCATGTACTTCAATCATTTTCATAATGTTTTTTTCAAAATTTTCACATGATGGAAATTACATCATTCCCTTTTTATTTTTTGATGCATTCCCTTTTTCTTAGTGCTCAATAGGCCTCATAATCTCATTAATTTACCATAAAGATATATAATCTAGAATATTATTTTTCTATGTTTATAAAACATAATAATATATCATAATATGATGATTTTTTTTATAAACAAGCACCCTTTAGGGTCTTGAATTAATACCTCCAAATTAAATGTTCAAGTTTGATTTATAGATTTTGTATTTATTCTCAAGTATACCAAAATAGTCTTGTAAAGTTACCATCATGATCTGTAACACTTCCCTCTTCCTATTTCATTAATATGGATAAATTTTTATTTATTTTAGTTCATTATTCATGAGATAAATATTTATGTAAGAACATTTATTTAAATGATCTCTATACCATATTTTCTATTTCACCATGATCCCTCGTATTTTGCATCAATGAACCCTATCTATAGACATTACCATTATGATAAAACATTTTCATTTTAACATTTTCAATTTTATTTCATTCCGTGTCTATAAATATCTTTTCAAGTGAATTAATTTGTTTCTCAACTAACACTAGATTAGTAGTTCCACTAAAAAATAGAGGCTTCTATAATATAAAATGATCCAATATAAGTGAATAGTGTGATAGAACATCATATTGCTCCCCTGGGAGTATCAAACTTAGAGTTTACTAAGGGATCATTCACCATGCACCAAAATTATGGTTGAGATATATTAAAATAACTCTTTTTGAGGTTATTTTACCTATATGAATATTTGTTAAATCCACATCCACTTGTAGTATCCAGATTAATATTTTCTATAAGGAAAATCACTTAATTTATACCTAAATTACAACTTTATGATATTATCATATAATTATACATATCTCCAATATTTTTTATAGGGTTACATTCACTAATTTATATTTTCATAAATCTAGTTTCCAAGGATTATTATAAACCTTTCTTTGATGCCAATTGTAGAAACCCCAACTCCAGTAAGATTGAGATGGTATCCACTTTATTATACTGGTATAAGATAAAAGGGATCACACCGCCCAGGTTTTATCATTTTAGTAGTCTTGAAGAATAATATAGATATATTTTTACTATTTTATATTCGAAATAAAATATAAAACATAGTAAAAGTAAATTTTATGCTTCCATAAACTCATTCAAATATTCCTTCTTCATATTCTGGTGATAAGAAAACAAAATAAGTGTGTTCTCAAACACTTGGTAAGGATTAGGTATAGTGTATTATATAATGATTAAATAAGTAATAATAAATATTGAATGGTAGATAACTAAAAACATATGTCATTTAGTTAATAATTTGAGTATCAAACAGTAAGGACCCAGCCTTAAACCTTACATAATATTGAATTAAATGAATAATTCACATTGAGAATCTTTTCAGGTTTATAGTTTTAGAGAATTAGGACATAACTATTACATCTCAAAAGATTACAAAGTAGAAACTTCTACACAGTTTCCATTTTTTTCAAAAAATGAAAACACTTGAAAAAAAGAGTCATGTCTAATTCCATGTTTAAGACAGCATGACTTTTCCTTGATCCCATCATTGACCCTATTCCAAATTATGTCATGTGAAAAACATTTAAAAACATGATATGAGCATAAAAAGCTCATAAAGGGATACAAAAATAAGGAAAACTGTTATTTTTTCAAAACAACAAGTAAACCATGAATAGTTTAACATAAGTAATACTTTTTACCTTTATGAAGTACTAATATTCTTCACTGAATAAAATACCACTACTTACCTTTTTTTTAACCAAAATATTACCTTAAAACCCATATAAAGAACACATAACATATAAAGGTAACTTGGGACATAAACAAACTTAAATGGAATAACCATACGGTTGACTTCCACACATATCACTAAATGGATTATCCATACGGCCGACTTCCATACCCAATGCATTGGTGGTTATAACGTAACCACCCTTCCTGGTTTTCACGGCACCACTTTTCATATGGTTAATCACATAACCACCCATCAAATGTCCAAATACCATCATTACATATAAAATATTGAAAATATAAACATTTCAATAAAAAAAATTCAAAAACCATTCAAAAAATAGATTTTTTAATCAAAGTGCCCCATACCACTTTGAAGATTTTAAAATAATTGTCATTTTAAAACATTAATTTCCATATAAATAAATCATTAAAAACCCATTTTCAAAACATAGACATTAAAGAGAAATATTTAGAATAATAAATATTTAAAACATTTAAAACTATATTTTAGTTAAAGAGTTTCTAACAAAATGAGAGACTCTTGAATACAAATAATTGAGGAGAAACATATAATCAGAACTTTATAATATCATGAGAATAAAGGGATTCATGATATAATATGTCAAAGGATAGTATATACACCATATAAAAGTGAATTGGTACATAACAATAAATAAGTCTCAATGGAATGTAAATTGAGACAAAGTCCCTTATAAAGACAGTATCCTTAAATTAAGGATAAATCCATCAGATAATTATGTGTTAAAAATATAAATACACCCAATATAAGTGGATATTAAGTGTAAAAAAATCATAGGTCATTCACACATATTCATAGGATGAAATAAATAAGAAAGAGAAGATCAACCCAAAGAATGGGAATTGGGTTAAGAATTTCCCTTACCGATTTGGTAACCTACAAAACATATGCCACGTGAAAGAAGGATCATCCAATGAAGATGTAAATACTCATAAATGAAAGTATATTACACAAAGAGTACAATCATGGGCAGTATATACACCACAAAAAAAGGAGATAGTGGCAAATATAGCATGAATCTCATGGGAATAAAAACTAGTGAGATTAAGGCTCCTTAACACGTTGTAATTCAATAGATTCGTATGACCAGAAGTTAATAACCAAAAAAATAATCATATAATAACATGAATATAATTATAATCATGATATTATATATCAATTGGAAGTACACAATACACCACATTCAATAAATAGGTGGCGAATAATAAAAATCTCAAGGAATTAAAAGTGCGATAAGAAAATCCCTTACCTCGTGTCTGACTTGACTTAATCGTTCTTTAACCTCCTAAATAATAAACTAAAGTTAATTTATACTTGCTTAAGAACCTTTTTTAAGTTTATAATTCCTTTTATATCAATTATTACCATTTTATAAACATTATTTAATCATTTAAGTTAATAATGGTCGTTTTGTCGATATTTGGTACTTGAGTCAAAAATGAACACCTTATATTTAAAAGTTGTCCATGTGGTCAATATTGTATTATATCCAGAATTATAGTAAGTATTTAGATATCATATATATATTATATATTCAGTATATACATGTATTTATAATAGTACATAACATTTAGAGGTAAGAAAAGAAATGCACCGTTCATGCAGACGGTAAGTCGTACGTATGCATGGACGCTACATTCATTTATATTTCTTTATTTTAATTGAATTAAAACATAATAATACATATTTATATTATAATTAAATTATAATTTCATATATAATATCATATATAATATCATTAACACCATACTTTATACATCCCACATATGGAATAAACGAGTCATATCACTTTGAGGGGGCGGTAGTCCGCACTTCCTCTAATGAGAATATCGTGTTTACCCATAATGGAAACCATAAAGGCAAGCTATAAATGGAAATTACAGAAGAATAAAGGAAACATAAACATAATATATATCATATATAAATACAGTTACATCATAATGACCACTATGATAGGAGGTTGGAGATATTTGAACAATCATCGTTTCGTGAGGCGTTAGTTTTCCATCCATAGAAACATTATGTTCTTCATCCATTAGATGGATATTTGTGTAAGTGTAGTTATAATAATTCCCATAACAACATCATAGTATATTTAGGATACTGGTTTTGTTACAAAATAAAGGAATAAAAAGATTTTAGGGGTTGGATAAGTAAAATAAAAGAAAACAATTTAAGAGAAAGTGTTACCTTTAATTTGGGTAACTACATTTGGTTTGAACCAAAGGACTTCTTGAAGTGCCTTATACATAAGTTAAGGCTTTTAGGAGGAGGAGAGGGATGTAGGGAGATAAATTTGGTGGAGTTTTGACTAGACAAATGGCTTTAGAGGTGTGAGTAATTGGTTAGAAGTGGTCTCCTTTTATAAGGGGGAGGAGGGGCTCTTTAGGAAAGTTTGAAAATATTATTTTATTATATAATGATATTAGGTTTAAAAAGGTCCAAAAATCAATATAGTAGAAGATAAGATGACCCATGGTAGAAATAAAATCATCCAATAATAATTTTACAGGGTTTGGATAATTTTTTAATCATTATAATTTTATTTATTTAAATCATTTATTAATGAGGTAAATACTGCATCATTACTGGGTCATGAATAATTTAATTTATTCGATGTCTAAAAATTATAAGAAAAATATTATCATGTAGAAAATATTTTTATATTTACAATTAATATTTATAGTCAAAGACATTACTTATTTAACACCATATAAAAATTAATTACTAAAAGATTTTTGTTTATGTCTATTTTTCCTTCACTTTAAATTAATTAATCCAAATTGTCATTATCACTCCCAAGTGGATCAATGGGGTCCCAAAATCGACCCAAATATGCCCATGGTCGTAAATGACTCAACCAATATGGTTTTTAAAAATTTTAAGGTAATTTTGAATTATTATAATATTCTTTTTACCTTGAATTACCTTATTTACCTTTAATCGCTGTAAATAAAAGTCAAAAGTTATTATTCACCAAAAATTATTTTCATCTTATTGAACCACATTTTACTTCTTGATAACAACCATGTATGTCGGATTTTCTAAATTCAATTCACAAAAGTGGTAAATTTTCATTTAAATCCAAAAGTCAGTTTTTTACCTACTACTAAGTGGTTTCACTATTCATCAAAAATTGATGTTTTTCAGAAAAATACCAAAAATTCAGCCTAAGATATATTTGATATTCCAAATTCAAAAATTATGTCTATTTTAACAAATTGAAAACATAAAATTTTCATTGATTAATTTTAAAATTAATTCCCATTGTTAAAACAAATAGCGTGTCTTTAAGAAACAATAACTATCAAAATATTGACACTTGTTTATGTCCAATTTCAAAGTGAAATTAATTCCAATGACCAACATTGGATTAAATGATAAAAATATATTCTAATTAAACTTTAAACCAATTAAAAAGGCAATCTAACCATATAAATAAATTATATTAAAACATAGTTTTGAATTAAAATACAATATTTTCCACTATTCATTAAAAAATGATTTTTATCCAAAAAATACCAAAAAATTACCCAAATTAAAATTTAGTGTCCCAAATCAAAAAAAGAATTTTATTTGGTCAAATAAAACATATAAAAAAGACCAAAACTAGATTTAAATAGGGTTCTCCATTAAAAGGTGGTAAATTGACCTTTTAATGTAAATTACGCTAAAAATGAGATTCATTCACATTTTAAGCCTCTAACTTTTATTGGATAAAAGTAAATACATCTAAAAAACATGTATAATCACATTTTAGTTGGTTTTTTTCATTCCTGCCAATACAACAGCTAGGATTTAACTTCCATTTAAAATAATAATATTTTATAATTAGTGTGCAACGTAAGATTTTAAAGGAACACGTTGTTGCGTATCGGGTACGCTATCGAACATAGCAACCCCTTTAAAGTAAAATTAATATTTAATTCAAAAATATTAATAAATATGAAATATTTCTTCTTATTTATTTACCTGGGATGTTATACAAATGAATCTTTAGACAATATCAATGTTATAATATTATGCATAATAATTAATGGATTCACAATAAAGAAAATGTATAATGTTATATTCCATTATCTCAGATATCATGATGTATTTACTATCAACACATTGCACTAAGAAAGTTTAAAATATTAGTAGTTATACACCAAAAATACAATTTAATAAAGTTCTTTATTTGATTTTTCACATGAGACATGTCAATTCACTAAGAGATTATGTAATTCCAGGCCCCACCCATAACTACATATCCAATATATTCCTAATATATTTCATGATAAATTTATAAAAATTATTCCTTATTAATAAATATCTATTTTGAGTAAAGAATATAGAATATCAAATTTCTCCAATTGATCAAATAACTTTCATAGTAAAATTTCATAAGTAGAAATAGTATATGGTTTTGGAAATAATCATATCCATGATTTGAAGATTATGGATTATGAATATTAATTTAATATATAATGAAATATTGTCATAATAAATTAATTATTTCAATATTATGTTACATACCATAAAATAAATAAGGGATAAAATATTATAATCAATTCCCCAAAAATTTAGGTTTTTTAATAAAATCATGTCTTTTGGAGAACATAAGAATGGAAGTGAAAGATTGAGAATAAATTTTCATTTAACAATTTTTTTTTTAAAACCATTAGAAACTTATAGATGAATCTAAATAGTTTAAAAAGGCTATGTTAGTGGTAGAATCTGTTAACACTGATTATATTTAAAAGAAATGTTCCTTTTTGAATTTTTTAAATGGAAATAAAAAATAACTTATTGAAAAAACATTAGAAATATTTATTTAAAAACTTGTAAAAATTAAATAATAACATATAATGTCAATAGTAAATCATTTTAGTAATTAAAGAGTACTTTTTAAAAACAATTTTGAAAAATATGGTTATGGAAGAAAAATATTTTGATCAAGAATAAAAATAAGATCATATTTTCCTTTAAAAAATTATCTACTTGATTCAAATTCCAAAGAGAAAAATAGTTAGAGGAAAATATAGAAACTCCATAAATATCCAAATAATAAGAAATAATATGGAGTTTAGGAAGGATAAATTACAAATATTCCTTCGAAAAAAATATAATTTATCCCCAAAAATGATATTTTAAAACATATCATCACTTCTTCAGTAAATTTTAATTTATAAGCCCTTGAATGAGTAAAATTTAATTTAATGTTTGATAAACAG
The DNA here is from genome assembly GCA_963277665.1 of Viscum album. Classification (NCBI taxonomy): domain Eukaryota; kingdom Viridiplantae; phylum Streptophyta; class Magnoliopsida; order Santalales; family Viscaceae; genus Viscum; species Viscum album. The sequence continues at coordinate 714,118,864 of OY728131.1, read as the reverse complement.
TAATAAATATATATTCAAGTTAAATATTTCATAGAATTATTATATATATCATATAAAATAAAATAGGTACATAATACCAAATATATATTAATGGAGTAGAAATTGAGTTGAAATCCCTTACAGAGACAAAATCATTGAAGTGAGAATGAGTTAAGGTAGATATTATGTGTAACAAATTAAAATTAACAAAAAAATGTATAAAACATAAATTAATCCAAGGTAATTTTACTCATAATCTCAACATAACATAATCGATGAAGTAGTTGTTTAACCCAATGAATGGAAACTGAGTTAGGAATCCTCTTACCACACACATCCACTCAGTTGAACGTTATTTAAAATATTGTATAATAAATTTATATTTATTATAATTGAATATCGTAACCATATAAATATATATAATATCAAATATGATCCATTTATAGTATCTTATCACCCATTCAATAACAAAATTTCATTATTATCATTATTTCAGTTGGTGGCTGATTAGTTTCTCAAGCATGTCTCATTGTGGATTTTTTTATGATTGTGAATATGATACAGTTTCATCATATAAAAAATGGTATTAAAATTATAAAAAAATATTTATTTATTAGATACATTTTTTTAAATCATCTATTTAACGTGTAGATGAAAAATAATTCACTATGCGTTGTCTATGTGTTAGTCCAAAGGTACGCATGACCGACATTATCATTTTCCAATCGATATATGAGAAAAGTGGTAATAATTATTTTCATTTCAAAACAAATATATATATATATATATATATATTATTAATATCATGTTCTTTATTTAAAACTACCTATATACACCAAAAATGTGAGGCAGTGATAGAAAACAAATTATATTAGTTTGTGAGGTGGTAATCTACTGTACCCATGAATCATGGTCTCATTTACCATTTTATGAAGTATTAGATTGATTAAGGTTAATAAATAAAAATTATAACATCAAATTTTATGATATATAGTTATGTTTTTATATCACAATGTTTTTATTTGTTTTTAAGGAGGTAGAAGAAGAAATAAAATTTAAGCATTCAGTTAAAATCAATACATCTTCTTAAGACAACCTCCATTTTTTCCACATTAATCCTTAAAAGGATGGTATTTTATCTAAGATCATACATATAGGATATGGAGATAGATGTTAGTAAGTTATTAAAAAAGTATTTTTCAAACCAAATGGCTCTTTATTTTTAGATAGGAGAGTAGAGGGGTGTTCTTTTATAAGTGGGGGAGAGGATACAATTGGTATTTTGGAAAAGATTAAAATATATTAATATCTTACTCATTACAAATTGATCCATAATAAACCAATTATTCATATTAGGTTGAAATATGGATAAATAGTATGATTTAGATATTTTTTTAGGTTATTTTAACCCTTATCACTTTAGTTTAACCTCAGTAAACTTGTTATAACATTAATTGTGTTAAAAAATTACTTTTTTATTATCCATTATGAGAAAAAATTAATTTTATCATATTAAATAAAATTAATTATGGTTATTCCCAAAATATAATCTATTTTATCAAATTCATTTCAAATAAGTGGGAGAATTTTATTTAAAAAAACCCAAAAAACTTGATGTAAAAACATTTTTTCATTAAAATAAATTTTCTATAATGAGATGATATTTCATTAACTCTATGACTAGTAAAAATCATTATATATATTTGAATTCATAAATTTTGATATATATTCTATATATTTCATTTAAATCATATTTTTTTTAAAGTTTGGGATCGAAGCCTCATTTTATTATTAAAGCAATGGCCTCTTTTTTTTGGGTAGAGGGAGACTCATTACATAGCCCGAAGGCTTGAGGGCAAGTGTCCTAAATACAAGGCGGAAAAGACGATTTTTTACCCAAAGGGCCCTTTGGTGAACATTACTGTAAATACTTGAAAATTCCATGTAATTTTTTTTAATTAATTGGAATTATTACAAGTCTGTGAAAATTGACAGCATGTGATTCTGAGGCTCGGAGTGCCCAGGATGATCCATCGAAAAAGTGTTAAGCTTTAAATAGAGAGCGTGAGTAATTTCCCTAAAAAAGTGTAATAACTATTAAATGGGTTCCCAGATTAAAAATATAAGGTCACTGTTACATTCAAGATGGTGGGTTTACCCTAGGCACAACTTAAGTTTAGTCGGTGCAGGCCTCCAGTAAAAAACCCAAAAATGGAATAATCATAAATAAAATAATTAAATAAAATTATTTTATTTTTAAAATGATTATAACTCATGAACAGTGATTCAGATTAAAAATCAGATACCACCGCTGAGTTCGTGTGGGTATTCTTTCCTAAGGCAGATTCTAACCTTGGCCGATGTGATCCAACAGTAGAAGTCAGTTTTTGGTCTTAAATAAAATAAGTAAGTAACAATTATTTTATTTTGAAATTCTTTAACTCATAAACGGTAACTAGGATTGGAAATCTGAGAGTACCTTTGAGCTCGTGAGAGCGTTTTTCCCTTAGATAGATCCTAACCTCGATCGGCACAGTTCGAGGGTACTGTTAATAATTTTTTAACTTTTTTAAGGTACATTTAGTAAACGTGTGGGCAGTGATTTCTATCTTTTTAAATGGTGCTCATATTAAAAATACAAGGGCACCGTTGAATTTGTAGGGACAATATTCGATAAAGGGAAGCTTAAATTTGACTGGCAAGGTTCGGGTGAAAAAGTTAATTTTTGGACTTTACAAAAAAATAACTCAATGATTTATTTTATTCTTTCTTGTAATTATTGAGTGGTAGTGGTAGGATCATTGGGTTGTCAGACCATTAAATGGATGGTTACACTTGGTTGTGTAACCGTACTATTATAAGAATTAATAGGTTCATTAATTTAATTCATTAATGAACCTCATTAATTGGGTGGTACGTTGATCCTCTCTTTAGTCTATTTAAATGAAGCTCGGACATGGGTTTTTGGCACTCAAGAGGGGAACTTATGAAGAAGTGTCACGGCGTCTTCCACCAACATATAATGAGGCTTCTACGATCGTTGGAGGATTTGATTATGAGTTCCAAAGGATGTGAAACTTATCCTTTGTCCACAACACCCTCAGATGTGGACACTCCTTTCTCGTCCGCAGCGACTTCTAATGAGATCGATGTAGGGGGTTATGGGCTCAATTCCCCCCCTTTTCTCCATTCTTGAATATTATGAAAAACATAGATCAACGGTCTAACCGGTTGATCCTCTTTTCATTATTTAATTTGAGAGGATAATGAGGTGTTTCTTTATGGGAGTTTTTATGATTAAATAATCCTTCTTATGTTATAATGCTAATGTGGAGGGTGTGGGCTGAACAAACAAGGGTCAGACCCTCCGCCATTCTTGTTTTGGTTGTGTTTCTTAGTGGGTGACTCAGAAACAATGCATAAATCTCAAACCAAGAGCCACGCAGTGATGGCATCGTCCTAGGTGGCCCTTAGGCATAGTCGGTAGAGGAAACGGACATTCAGAGCTTCATTGGAGGCCCGCAGAAGCTTCACCGGTACGGCTGCGCTGGCAACCGGAGAAGGTAGCGGCAGGAACCTGCAGGCCATGAAGAAGAGACAGCACCCAAAGGCACCATAGAAGAAAAGGGAGGTTATCTGATGCTAGCCGCGTTGACAATGGTGGCTCACCGCAGCAACGCGTAGTGGAGGAGGGTTGCAGCTCTGAGCCGTAGTGGACGGAAGGGGAAGTTGGCCATCGTCGGATGCGTTATCACCAGGTGACATGTTGTGGTAGATCGCTGTAGAAAAGGCCATGGTGGGGGGAAGACCTACGCCCCATGGGTTCCATGGGTGACTAGTCCAAGCGGACTGGCTAGGTGGTGTGGCACCATCTGGCACCACCACTTTAAAAAAAACCTGAATGGCTTGGCTGTTCAGAAAGGGGAGCGGACCCCCATGCCTGGACAGCGGGTCGGGTGGTTCCGCAACCTGATGGGCCGCACCCAAATGGGTGAGTTGGGCCACACCTGTGGCCAGCGGGTGGAGCCCGTGGGACAGTGGGTTGGACCAGGCTCAACCGAACTAGACCAAACCCAGTGGGCCGGGTCGGACCGGACCCAGACCCTTTTTGGTTCATTTACCCTTAAATGGGCGTATCTCCTAAACTGAACTTCCATTTGATGAACTGTCTACAGCTCTAGAAACCTTAGGAAAAGGCGGTCCTTTTGAGATACTTCATGTCAGTTTTGGAAAAAGTTTGAGTTTGGCTAGGTTGTATCGTACCCGAATCCAACTGGGCCCTCAGCACTAAAATGCCTATAACTTATAGACCAGGTGTCTAATTGACGCGTCGTTTGTTATGTTGAAACCCTTTTGACATGGTAGTTCATTGGGTTAATTATTTTTGGGACTTCGTTCTAGTTTAAATACGATCAATGGATTGAGGAGAGGACCCTCCCAGAATTATGTGTGTATTGTGCGGTAATCCAGTGGATGGCTGAGATGTGAAGAATGAATAGTGATCCTATGAGGATCATCATCAGGTTATCATGTGTGGGTCAGCACCGAGCGATCATGTGTGGAACCGAGGGATCCTGTATGGATCAGCACCGAGCGATCTTGTGGGGATCATCACCCAGGGATCCCTTGTGGATCAGCACTGAGCGATCCTGTGTGGATCAGCACTGAGCATTCCTATGTGGGTCAGAAGCAGAGCCACATGACATAATAAGATGATCTAGATTTATGACTAAACATCTGTACTTTTGTACTTAAGTTTAACCCAGTGTGATATGTATTTTTCTTTGTTCTTTTTGATTGATATCATGACTTGCAGTTTTCTTTTGTGGAATTCTGAGAGACCTTCAGGGGTCTCAGGGTCCCTACTGGGTATTTTTATACTCACACATGCACGGGGTTCTCCCGCACCTTGTTGTGTCTTGTGAAAACGATGGGTAGATTTGACTGATTCTCAAGGATCCACAACTTGATGGCGTACAGAGGTGACCGGTTGACTTGGAGAGCCGCAGTAACAAGTGGTACCTACCCTTCTAGTAGGATCCTTTGTGGATGACCTCAGAATCTGTTTTTCCTTTTTCTTTCATCTCTTTCAGTTAGGCTTATATTATAGCCCCTTTACTTCATTGCTTACTTTTACACTCTATAGTGGTTTTTAGTTGTGGTTACACCTTTCTTATTCTGTTGTGTTTTACTTGTGTGTGGTGTACCTTGTGTGTGTTTATACAGGTTTTGAGGCAATGCCATCCAATTTTAGGGAAATGCCTTTTTGGTGCTAGTCTCCAACCCCTATCCTATGGAAGGTGGGCTTGGGGTATTCATGGCACAAGCCTCGGGGGATGGGTCATGAAAAAGTGGTATCTAATGATTCGGTTCTACCAGAAGAAATAAGAGTCTCTGTTTTAAATGGAGTAGTAGTGTTAGGTGTCTTGAGTTCGGGTTTCAATTCGGGGATTCCAGTGTTGGTGCAGTGGCCAACATATCCATACACTAGGACCTTGAATTTTGATTTCTAACTCGGTACACAAAAACACTAGTTGTGTGTGTTTTGAAAATGTTTTTTCTCTATTGATCTATTTTGAGTCAGTACACCAGGTATAACTTATTGACTGTGGTTTATCATGAATCTCTTTCATAATGCCTCCACACAGACACCCAATTGGGATCCCAATGCGTGACCATGAGGATGGTCTATAGTGTGATGTGGCTTTAATACAAGGACTATTTCCCAAGATGGTACCTTCGGGTGGTGTCCCAGCAATACCACTTCTCGTCGGTCAGTAGTTACTACTGGTGCTACTGGTATAGGACATATATAGGATTAGTGCCTTACATGAGTTTTAGTGACAGATACCCCTCAGGTTTTGAGGTGAGCCCAAATCTCAGATGCCTAAGTACTGGCTTGATATGGTGACCAAGTTTCCATCTAGACAGGGCACCATTAGATCAGATGGTGGTCCTAGCAATGAGAATTCTATGTGGCTCATCACGGAAATGTGAGGGTTTATATTACCCCTATCTTATGATGACGTGACTTATTTCCATGGACATGGCTCAATAAACTTCCTCATAGAAGGGGGTCTCTTTCCACGAAAAGCTAAGGGGTTTGTGTTCCCAAGAGATTCTATTGTTTTGATAGGACGACATGTCATTAATTGAGTATTTGTCGAGGTGTACCGAACATTCCAGGTACTCAATGAATAAGATACGATCAGTTCTTCAAGGATCAAACCTCCGAGTGATATGTGTTTAGGTACATCCGAGCTATCACTATTCCTCTGTTCATTCCTATTTATGTAAGGGTGCTAAAGAGAACCTTTGTGGTTGAAATTTTGTTTGGATGACTATATGTAGCCAATGAATGTCAACAGTGGTAAATTAGGAAACTAACATCAGTATCAGAGACTTAGAAGTGTAAAATGTTTCTAGAAGAGGGAGTAATAGGGACAAATGAATCTGTATGGTAGCAGACATGGAAGGGGATCTGAAAGAGAAATAGGAAGTGGTGTACATTTCAACATGTTATAACTACCGCCTCAATGTGGTCCCCGCCAGGCTTAGAGAGATGGAGTACAGAGGAAGGTAGTAGTTACATTAGGTCAACGATTGTGACCCAATGGATCCATGAATGATTTGAGTTATTATTGGCATCTACTACTAGCTTCCGTAATTAATAGACATAGGTACTAATCATTCATTCTTGTCATGAATCATGTTCAATACCTAGAGTTTTCAGTTAAACTGTTGACTTGACCCTTATATATGGAGATACCTATGAGAGGATACTCGATAATCACACTTATTATGATTGTGTGATTTGACCGTTAAGGTGAGAGTTTCTGTTGGAACCTCTTGGTGGCAGCGTCGAGGCCCTACGATGTTAGTTTGGGTATGGACTGGTCATCCACAGTTCATGCTCAGATTGACTAATTTAGGCAAAAATTTTGTGATATATCTACCGCATTGGAATGGGGTTTTCCTTGGTCATCGAAAAAGAAATATGAGGCAGTATGGGATAAACTCCTTCATAGGAGGGTGCAGCTGATCACTCTTGAGTCATCCATCCTAACCCTTGTGGTAGTAGGTGTTTTGAGTTTTCTGTTCCCAAAAGTAGTGGCAGATTTTAGGAACATCCTTTCAAAAGATTTTTTCAGGATTCCATCCCCATAGGGAGAGGGACTTTTGCATTGGCTTGTACCCAAGGACTACACCAATATCTATAAATACATATCTAATGGCTCCTGCAGAGCACCATGAGTTGAGAGTTTAGTTGGAAGAATGGTTTACTATCTACTGTAATCACAAGAGTCTTAGGTATATCTTCCTACAGAAGGACCTGAACCTAAGATTGCGGCAATGGCTGGAGTTCCTCTAGGACTATGACTCTGAGATGGTCCACACTTATGGGAAGGGAAACGTAGTAGCAGATGCACTCAAAAAGAGGTCGGGACTACACCTGTTGAGTGAGGTGACAGAGCAATTAGCCACATTGCAGTTATCCTTCATGGATAGTGATGGAGAAGCTTACCTCCAGTCTATGATAGTCACTCCCCCACTACTTCAGTGAGTCAGGGAGGCACAGCTTGGAGACATTGACTGCGAGACCTAACATGCTCATATATCCTTAGGATAGGCTCCTGAAGGATCTTTTTTAAAGTGGAGATCACATCATCCTCTTCAGAGGATGCACCACGGTACCATTGATACTGTGGGATGAGGTTTTGAGGGAGTTACACACATCCCCATTGGCGGTACATCCTAGTGTGGTGAAGACATACCAAGACCTATGGCATTAGTACTGGTCTCCAGTGATGAAGAAATAAGTGGCAGAGTTCATTTCATGATGCCTCACTTATCAGCAAGTGAAGGTTGAGCACCAGGTTCCAACAGGCTTGACTCAGCCACTTGAGATGATGGAATAGAAGTGGGATGACGTTTCTATGGACTTTTTGACAGACCTACCACATACGTCTAGGGCACATGATTATATCTGGGTGATCGTTGACCAACTCACCAAGTTTTCCCACTTCCTACTCTTCCGAGATCAAGGATCAGTAGAGGGAATGGGATGCCTCTACATGAAGGAGATTGTATGACTTTAAGGGGTTTGGTCGATGATCGTTTCATATCGTGAAGCTCATTTTACATCTCAGTTGTGGATGGGATTATAGAAGGCATTTAGGACTCATCTATGCTTGAGCATCGCCTTTCATCCTCAGACAAATGTTCATAATGAGTGGACCATACAGATGCTTGATAAAATGCTTTGTTCTTGCTTCCTTGATTTTGGTCGTAGTTGGGAGGACCACCTTTCCCTGGTGGATTTCGCATACAAAAAATTTATCACTCCAATATTGGAATGACACCATTTGAGGCCTTTTACGGGAGATCATGAAGATCACCTATATGCTGGACAGACCCAAGGGAGTCATCACTTATGGGTCTAGAGTTGGTATGGGCTACCACTGAGAAGGTGAAGATCATCCAGTAGTGGGTAAAGATTTCACAAAGCTGGCAGAAGTCTTATGTCGACATGATACGGAGGCCCTTTGAGTTCGATGAGGGAGACCATTTCTTCCTATGGGTCTTACCCCAATGAGGATTTCGGAGATTTGGTCAGGGTGGAAAGTTATCTATGATGTTCATCAGACCTTTGTAGATCCTCAACAGAGTAGGCGAGGTGTCGTACTACCTATGTCTTCCCCCATAGATGTACCAGGTGCATAATGTTTTCCATGTTTTGCATTTGAGGAGGTATGTGCATGATATATTTCATGTTATCGACTAGAGAGTGTTGGACATTGATGATGGAGCGACGTTCACGGAGTTCTTGATAGAGATAGAGGATGGATAGTATCAGGTCCTTCGTGTGTGGTTGATTCTCTTGGTGTGGGTTCGGTGGTATCACGGGAACCTCTAGGAGAACACATAGGAGCAGGAGGTTCAGATACGTGCTCAGTACTTCCATTTGTTTCCCTATCTTTTCTTTTGGCTTTTAGGGATAAAAATCCCTAAGGTGCGGAGAATGTAAAGACCCAGAAATTCCATGTAATTTTTCTTAATTAATTGGAATTATTATGAGTCTGAAAAAATTGATGGAACGTGATTTTGAGGCCCGGAGTTCCCAGAATGATCCGTTGAAAAAGTTTTAAGCTTTAAATAGCGCATGTGGGCAGGATTCTAGAAAAAGTGGAATAACTCTTAAAAAAATTTCCAGATTAGAAATATGAGGTCACAGTTGCGTTCAGGATGGCGGGTTTACTCTAAGTGTGACTTAAGTTTAGTCGGTGCAGGCCTCTAGTAAGAAAACCCAATAGTGGCATAACCGTAAATAAAATTATTAAAAAAATTATTTTATTTTTCAAATACTTATAACTCACGAATGGTGACTCAGATTAAAAATCTGAGACCACCTTTGAGCTCATGAGGGTATGCTTTATTTAGGTAGATTCTAACCTTGGCTGGTGCATGCCAATATTGGAAGTTAGTTTTTGGTCGTAAATAAAATAATTAAGTAACTATTATTTTATTTTTAAATTCTTTAACTCATAAACGGTACCTCAGATTGGAAATTCCAGAGTACAGTTGAGCTCGTGAGGGCTTGTTTCCCTTAGGAAGAGTCTAACCTCGACCGGCGCGGGTTGAGGGTGACTGTGAATAATTTTTGAACTTTTTTAAGGTATGTACAGTAAATGTGTGGGTGGTGATTTATATCTTTTGAACCGATTCTCAGATTAAAAATCCAAGGGCACCGTTGAATTTGCAACGCTGGGATTCTCTTAATGGAAACTTAACATAAACCAGCAAGGGTCGGACGAAAAAAGTTAATTTTTGGACTTTATAATAAAAATAACTCAATAAGTTAATTTATTCTTTCATGTAACTATTTAGTAGGGGTGGCGGGACTGCTGGATTGTCATACCATTAAAAGTCTGGTTAAAATTGGTTGTGTAATCACACCTTCAAGAGAATTAATAGATTCATTAATTTAATTCCTTAATGAACAAATTTAATTGTACGCTGCATTGATCCTCTCTTTCGTCTATTTAAATGAAGCTCAGGCATGGGTTTTTGGCACTCAAGAGAGAAACCACTCATGAAGTGTCTTGACATCTACCACCAACCTAGAATGAGGCTTCGATGACCATTGGAAAATTCAATGACAAGCACCAAAGGATGTGAACCTTCTCCTTCATCTTCCCCACCCTCAGATGTGGACACTCCTTCCTCGTCTACAGCAACTTCTAATGATCTCAACATAGGGGGTTATGTTCTTAATTACTCCCTTTTCCCCATTCTTGAATATTATGAAAAACATGGATCAAACATTTAATGGGTTGATCGGAATTTCATTATTTAATATGGGAGGATAATGAGGGGTTTCTTTATGAGAGTTTATATGATTAAATAATCCTTCCCATGTTATAATGCTAACGTAGAGGGTGTGGGATGAACAAACAAGGATCGGACCCACCATCGTTCTTGGTTTGGTTGTGTTTCTTCGTGGGTGATGGAGAAACAACGCGGAAAGGTCAAATTGGGAGCCACATAGTGATGGAAGTTTCCAGGGTGGCACATAGGTGTAGTTGGTAAAGGAAATAGACCTTCGGAGCTTCATCGGAGGCCCACGGAATATTTTTCAGCTTGGAGGCACCGGTGATCAGAGAAGGCAATGGCCAGCACCCTCCAGCCATGAAGAAGAGGCGGGGCACTAAGGTGTTGTGGAGGACAAGGGAGGTCAGCCGATGTCTGCCTCATTGACAACAGCGGCGCACTATGGCAGCACACCCCACAGGAGGGCCGCGGCTCGAAGCCGTGGCAGACAGAAGGGGCGGCCAACCATCATTGTCCGCGTTGTCACCAAGCAGAGCACCACGGAAGAAGGTCGTGGTGGAGGGCAGACTCACACCCTACGGGTCCCACGGGTGACTGGTCTGAGCGAACTGTCCAGGTAGTGTTGCGCCATTCGGCACCGCCACTTTAAAACAACCCAAATAGCTCAGCCACTCGGGGAAAGGAAGCAGACCCTCACGCCCAAACAGTGGGTCGGGTGGTTATGCTGCCCGAAGACCCGCACCCAACCGGGTGGACCGGGCCAAACCCGCAGCCCAGCAGACCTAGCCTGAGGCCATCAGGCCAATCCCATGGCCCAACGGGCCGGACCAGGCCCAGCCAAACTAAGACGAGCCGAGTGGGATGGTTCGGGTAAGTCTGATCAGGTCGAACCAAACTTGGAACCTTTTCGGCCCAGTTACACTTAAATGGGTGTATCTCCTAAATCTAACGTCAGTTTGATGAACCATATACAGTGCTAGAACCCTTAGGATGAAGTAGTACATTTGAAATACTTCACATGAGTTTCCGAAAAAGTATGAGTTTTTTCAGGTTGGATCATACCTGAATACAACCAGGACCTTGACACTAAAATGCCTATAACTTATAAACCAGGCATCTGATTAACGCACCATTTATTGTGTTGGAACCCTTATAACATGGTTTTTCATTGGGTTACTTCTTCGTGGGACTTTTTTCTAGTTGAAATATGACTGATGGCTTGAGGAGTAGACCCTCCCGGAATCATGCGTGCTTTGTACGGGAATCCAGTGGTTGGCTGATACGTGAAGAATGAATAGTGATCTTGTGTTATATCAGCACCGAGTGATCCTCTGTAGATCAGAACCAAGAGATCCTGTGTGGATCAACATGGAGGGATCCTATGTGGAACAGCACCGAGAGATCCTATGGGGATTAGCATCGATCGATCCCAAGTGGATCCGCACTGAGCGATCCTATGTGGATTAGCACTGAGCGATCCTGTGTGGATCAGCACCGAGTGATCCTGTGTGGGTCCGTAGTAGAGCCTCATGATACGATAAGATTATCTAGCTTTATGACTAAACATATGTACTTCTATAATTAAGTTAAACCTAGTGTGAGCTGTCTTTTTCTTTGCGCTTTGTGATTGAGATCATGCTTTGTGATTTTTCCTTTGTGGAATTCTGAGATACCTTCAGGTGTCTTGGGGTCTCTACTGGGAATTGTTATACTCACCCATGCTTGGGCTTCACCTGTTCCTTGTTGTGTCTTGTGTATACAATAGTAATTTTTCACTGAGTCTTGAGGAGCCAGGACTTGACGGTGTATGGAGGTGACCAGTTGATGTGGAGAGACACAGTGACAAGTTGTACCTACCCTTCTGGTAGGATCCTTAGAGGACGACCTCAGAAGCTATTTTTCCTTTTTGATGTATCTCTTACAGTTGGTCTTGTATTATGTACCCTTTACTTCAGTATTTACTTTTACACTTTGTGGTGGTTTTTAGTTGTGGTTGCACCTTTCTTCTTCTGTTGTGTATTACTTGTGTGCATTGTACCCCGTATGTGTGTGTACAGGTTTTGAGGCAACACCTTCCTATTTTTTGGAAATATCTTTCTAGTTCTAGTCACCAACCCCTAGCCAATGGAAGGCGGGCTTGGATTAGTCATGGCACGGGCCCTAGGGGATAGCTTGTGACAAGTACTGTTATAGTACTCGGGCTGCTACAGTACCTTCACTACTACAGTTCCTACAACAGTGCATCTGCCACTACAATTCCACTACTACTACATTTCTTACACTAATATAGTGCTGCTATGGTGCCCTATAACAATTTTCCTACTGTAAATCGGAAATTTGTCCCGGCCTGGATTCGATCCTAGGTCTTTTGGATACCAAGTAGAATCCTATACCACTTGGGTAGAGGCTCATTGTAAATCATTTAAATCCTAATTTATTAGAGGTTATTTTAATTAATTAAAATGGAAAAACATTATGCACTTATAAATGCTTTTCTGAAAAATATCCATTTTTACCTACAAATGACCATATATTTATTTATAAAAAAATTATAATAAATACATGGTTAATTATATATATTATAAAAAAATTAAATAAAAGTGATTATTATTAAATTACTACATTTTCAATTATTTGTAAAAGATTATTTTTAATGGAAAGTTTAAAAAATTAATTATAGGCTTATTTTGACATATTAGTAAAAAATTGATATTTATCCTACCAAATTATGATTTTTGTTGCATGAAATATTAAAATGTGAATTTTAATGTAGTTTAATAAAAATAAAATTTCCACCTACTGTAATTAAATCTCGAGTGTCCTATTCCTCCCTCCAAAAATTACATCCTCCAAATTTCCATGGATTTTACACTCTAAATAAATGAGGGTGGTTCTTCTTCATAGCTTCCTCAGTTTCTCACATTTAATCCTCTATTTTATTATTTATCCAATGTACATTTACTAGTCAATTCATTCAATTATACAACAATAGTTTTCTAGTGTCAAGAATATAGATAGTCACTTTATAGTAAGATAGATTATGATATGATTATTATTTCTTCACAGGGGAGAACATGTGTTGCATCTATAACATACTTCCTAAAAATTGAGATATAGAACACATCATGGAATTTAGAGAGGATCAGTGACATTTTCAAATGGAAATTCATAGATCCAATTCCAACCAAAATTTGAAAATTTATGGTGTACCTGGGGTTAATTTTCCATTTCTTACTAAACCTTATAACTCGCTTATATTTAGATACTTTCATGAATACATGATCTCCCACATGAAATTGCAAACCTTTCCTTTGGTTTTTGGTATATCTATTTTTTCTTATTTGAGATGATTTAATATGGGTTTGAATAGTATTTACCTTCACCATTTTCTCCTCAACAAGTTCTGGTCCTACAATCTTCCTTTCACTTTCTTCATCCTAACATGCTGGAGTACAAAATATTTTTCCATATAATCCCTCATATGGAACCATTTCAATACTTGAATGAAAGATATTGTTGTAGTAATACTCTAAAAAGCTTAATATTGATCCCACATAACATAAAATAAAAGTTAGCATAACCTCAAAAAGTATTATAACAATTGAATGGACTTTTCAAATTGCCCATCAATTTGAAGTTAATAGGTGGTGCATAAATAAATCTTGTTATCCAGAGCCTTATAAAGACTTATAGAATTTTAATGTAAATAATAGATCACAATTAGAAATAATTGAAATATTTTCACCATGATTTATTATAACATCATTAATATAGAGTCATGTGTGACACTTAAGAGGTAAACATCCACTTATATCAAGGAAATGTATGGACTTGGTGAGGCCATCAACAATAACCCATATGAAATCAATCTTTTTTACTCTTTGTAAATCCATTGAAAAATTACATTTTAATGTCATCCCATTTTCACAAAGGAAGAGGTAGATGTCACATGACTCCTCTGGGATATTTTCTATTAACCTTAACCTATTGAAAAACTAATCAACTTGATACATAATCAGTGATTTCTTACATAATATTATCCCACCCAATATATTCATTTATATTCATATAAATATTAGGTCTACTAGGGTGTATAGATAAATTTGAGATTCCATCATCATCTAATAATTTCATTTTATTTTTTGGAAAATTTTGAATACATAGAATCCTTCCAAATTTTAGAACACTATATTCATAAATATAGTGTTCTAATTTCACATCATTCATGACTTTAATTTTATTTTGTAATTTCTTATTATCAATATTATAACGTTTTATCTTCTATAATAATTATTTTTGTGAAATCATTTGAAAAGGGAGTGATGTTACTCATCCCATAATAATTCCCATATCTATATTTACTATATCCAAGAATGTAGGATCCCTGTCAATCCTCATTTTGGTTTGGAATTCATTATATTTCATGTTCAATGTATCTGAAACCTAATTTTTCATCCTCAAGTGGTATTATACTGAGTAATCCTAATCCTTAAGTAACTCAATCCACCTCATTTTCCTCATGTTGAGCAATATCTATGAAAATTTGTATTTCTGACTCATATGATCAATGTATATCTCACATCTTAAACCATTGGAATAATTTCCCTATATCATAAAAGAAAATATTATGGCCTCCAACTGAAGATCGTGCACTGCATATCTTTATTCGTGATTCTTTAACAAAATTGATACATAGGAAATAACTTTATCATTATAAATAAGGGTAAAACCATGTACCTTCTTCGATGTACACATATATATCACAAATACAATATTTTATGATTTCATAATAAATATTGGATAATTTACCAATATCCTCCATAATTATTCAAAAAATTATTAAAATTCCTTTTATAAATATAAAATTAACTCCTTTACATGTAACCTTGGTTAATGGGTTATCCAATGAAAAAAGTAACTAGATAATCCAAGAAAACGACAATCCTTGGTTATGTTCTTCATTATATCCCATTAATTGACTACCATTTTATTCATAGGATCAATAGAGATTTCATCCTTGGATATAATATGGCCAAGAAAAGATACTTTCAAAATATAGAATTCAACTTTTCTAAGTTTCCTGTATAATTATTTTTCTCTAAGAGTTTCAAGGATGATTCATAAATTATTATCTTGGTCCTCATAGATTTTAGAGTATATAAAGGTATCATTAATAAATACCACAACAAAATTATTGAGATATTACTTAAATACTTTGTTCAACATGTCAATAAAAATATAAGATACTTTATTCAATCTAAGAGGGAATTATTCTAAACTCATAATTTCCATACCTTATATGATATGTTTTTTTTAATATCTCGTTTATTAATTCACAATTTATGATACCCAGAATACTGAAAATTAATTTTTTTTATTAAAATAGACCCCCTTTTAAGGGGTTAGGGGGAACCCATGACATCAACGACTTAGAAAAAACAAATGGACCCAATGGACCAAAATCGCAAGACCAAAAGCAACCAGCACTAAAAGAGATAGGCTCCTCCCAGCAACAGAATCATTAAAACCAGCTTCATCTATCCCAAAGTTGATCGGCTAGTTGTCCTGTGAAAAAATGCATGGGCCTGAAACTGACGGTCGAAGCCATACCCTCTCAAATATCTGATTATTAAAATCCTTGGAACAGCGAAAACCATTTCCCTCGCCTCATGTAAAACATCTTTCTTGTAGACAATGGGTCGCAAAATCCTTTGAGCAGCGAACCATCGAGGCCAAACACCATCAACCAAATCACACATTCATACCTATAGATCACAAAATCAGCACTGTAAAAACCATAACAATGATTAAATTGGTCACAATCATGAATCCATCATGAATTCACCCTGGCAGGTCACTGGAACTAAAGCCATATCCACTACTCATCTCCAAAAACACGTCACAAAACAACTTCACCAAAGAAGGAAAAACCCTAAAAACCCATCCATGTTGCCGCAACAGCAGCACATTACACTAGGATCATGACAAACATAAAAACATGCAAAACAAAAAACTACATAAAATAATAACATCACCGAGTCCAAAGAGAGAATCCTTGAAATTCTCCATGCCACCACCGAAACACCGATCGCCGTTGAACCAAATCACGCTGAAGCATAACAAGGAACAAGAATCCATAAACTCAAACAGTAGAGGAAAATACAAAATGAAAAAAAAAAATTGAAAAAATGAAGAACAAAAGACCATAACCGGTCTCCAAGACAAAGCTTGCAAAAATCCAGATCCATATCCCACTGCCTCCATCCGTGTCACCCAAGGAGATCATATCAGACCACCCAACACACGCATCTGGGGATGAAGCGGTGACCTCCAACTGTGGAAGCTAGAACATGGCCACTGTTCTAGCACCACACCTCCATGGGGACCCTATCCAGCGAAGATAGATTTGGGTAAGAAACTGACAGGCAACGGTGCGCATCGTCAAGCGGTCGAGCCCATGGAGTCGCACGACGCCGTCGAGATAGAGGAGCCTGCCACAAGCCCGCTGACCTTGGAAGGAGGAGCTGAGATGATCCAGAGCGATGGGATGAGGCAGCGATGAGGGAAGAATATACTTGTTCATTATAAAAAAAAATCATTTATTTCCATGTAATCAATACACAACCTCATTGGTTCATCTTTCTTATTAATGAAAAGAAAAGGCTCTCCCCAAGAAGAAATGTTAGGATGTGTAAATTTCTTATTACAAAACTCTTGTATTTGTTTCTTAAACTATAATAACTATAAAACAGTCATTCTATAGAGAGTCTTAGATATAGATATCATAGTATGGATTAAATCAATGTAAAAATCAACTTCAAACTCTAGTGGATTTCTAAGTAATTCTTTAGGATACATCAATATATTCATATACAATAGTTGCATCTTAGATTTTAAGATTACCATTCTCATTTGAGATTGTTTATTCCCTTTATCCTGAAGAATATAATTCATAATAACTACTAAAGGTAGAAAAATAAAATACTCAGTTGATGAATTTTCCCCTATAAAGATAAGGAATTCCACAACTTTATCAGGAATCATAACTTCCATTTCTTGGAAATTTAATTTTCCATTATATTTTTAAAACTAATCTATAAAAAATATTATGTGAAATTAAACCATGGGGATAATAATTAAGTCTCTAAATAGGGTATTTCTATGTGTCATAATGAAAACTAACTAACACATCCATGATTTAGTAATATTTCTACTATGATTATTAACTAACAACTCCATTCTTAGTGTGCTATGGAAATACCTAATTTTCTTGGAAAACATGGAAAATATATAAAAGAGTGTAAGGATAAAAAAAGTAGAAAACAAATTTGATAAATTTGAGTCTCTGATTATAGTACCTTACACCATATCTTTAGGAACATGAACCAAAGCTGTAGATATCCCATTAGCTTGGAATTCTCTCATTGGCCTCTTATGTGGTAGGTTCCCCTAACACTTGGAAAATTGGTGTAAATAATTCCCCATTTATCTATAGTTTAAGCATGGGATATTAGTGATTTATTTATTCTCCTTAAAATCATTATCATGATAGTCCTTATCTTTGTACTTGTAAAAAAATTCATGTTCTCTTTATGCATTTTCTAAGATGTTTCATTCTATAATTTTCACATGATGTAAATTTATTATTTACCTTCTTCTTATTCTTTAATACACTCCTTTTTTCATGGTGCTCACAAGACCTCCTCTTCTCTTGATTTTCAAGGATTATATAGGTTTTAGGAAATTATTACTAAGTTTTCATTCCAAATAATACCATTTCATCAAGTGATGAAGATTTTTTAGAAAACTTTTTCCTTCATTGGATTGGCTTAATCCCATTAAATAAAAAATATAAAATCATCCTATTGAAATGGTTTAAAACCATGTGAATAGGATTAAAACCATGTTCATAGCCTAAGGGAACAATTTACTTAAACTAAAACCACTATAGTCATTATAATAGAGTCTATCCAAAAGTTACGGTTTAAACCATGGATATAGGTGGATATAGTCATATTTTAAACAATGAAAATAGGTTTCTATTGACATGTTTTGAACCATGTCAATAGGTTGTTTTACCTATGGTTTAAACCATGGAAATAAGTGGCTATATCCATAGTTTAATTCATTGTCATAGGTGGCTATGGACAAGGTTTGAACCATGGAAGTAGGTGGTTAAGTCCATGGTTTAAACTATGGAATTAAGTTCCAATGTTTATGGTTTTAAACTATGGACTTCAGTGGCTATGGACATGGTTTGAAATTGTTTCTTTAGTTGGATATGTATACGGTTTAAAATAGTGTAAATATCCTCAAAAAATAAATGTCTCCAGTAGGGTTTGATCCTCCAACATCTTCTATAATCTCTCCTACTCTTTACTAATATGTTCAACTCTACTAAATGTGTTTGTATATATATTTATGTATATATATATATATAATTATATATAATTATAATAAGTAATCATTTAAAAAATAAAAACCTATATCCATAATTTGATATCGTGTAAATATGTTGTTTTAGCCATGATTTCATATTATTGATTGAGGTAGCTATGGTCATGGTTTAAAACCATGGAAATGGGTGGTTATAGCCATGGTTCAAACTGTGGATTTAGGTGCCTATATCCACATTTTAAACCATATAAATAGGTGGTTATAACCACGGTTTAAATTATTTCCTTAGGTGGATATATCCACGGTTTAAAGTGTAAAAATTGGTGGCTATATATAAGGTTTAGACCATATAAATATGTGGTTATATCCATGGTGTAAATCATGAACTTAGGTGGTTATGTCCAAAGCTTACTAAACTATGGTAGTAGCCCTTTATTTCTAATTTCCTATATTTCTTTGTGTTCCCATTAAACCTATAGCCATGGTTTTATATAACTATGGTTATTTATTGGCCTATATCCATGGTTTATAGAACCCATGGTTATAAGATGCATATATCCATGGTTTTCCAAACTGTGGAAATATAAATGTAGTTATAGGGTCATTTTCCAGTTGTGATTAAATGGAAAATTTTAATTTCCAATTTATGTATTTAATCTAGAAATACCTATCTATTCTTGTAAATTTATTCATATACACTAAAACTCTTTCCTCTTAGTTTTTCTTTAGATATGGAACTTTCCCTTCATTTCAGATTTTCATTAATGAGAAAAATATTTTTAGAGGAATGTTACTTTAAAAAATCACCATAAAATATATTCTATTTAATCTTACTCCCTTTTATTTTGGATCAATGACCACAATTTATCAGTATCAACATTAATAATAAAGTCTTCTAGTGTTACCTTTTTCCTTTTATTTCATCCTAAGGACAGGAATATCTTTTCAAGTAATTTAATCCATCAATTATCTACTACTATATTATTCATTTCATAAAAAGATAGATGCTTTTATCACATAAAATTATATAATATATGTGTATCATGTCATAGATTAACATTTTGGTCTATATAAGAAAGTTTATTAGTTAAAACCTGGTTACACGGTCCTAATATAACCCTAATCTACTCAAATATATCACTTGTTGTATTATCTTGCTCAGTAGGTAAATCTCTACATTGTCTATGAGTATTGAAACTATTCTTTCTGCTAGATGAAATTTCTAAATAATTACATATACTAAATTATCTCATAACATTACAAATTTTAAATGATAGTATGTTATTATAAATCTACTTTAACACTTGACATAAATTTAAAATCTATATATAGCTATTCTCATAATCATAAACTTGGTTTCTTGGAAAATATCATCAAATAATAAAAATATTTTTAAATCATTTATAATGGTTTGGAAAGAAAATTTGAATTTACCCAAGAAAATACCCAAGAATTGTAAAACTAGGTGTGAAGTAAGGTATCATTCACCGTGAACCAGAATAATGGTTGAGATATACTCATCCAAAACTTTTTGTGGTTATTACCCCTAGATAAATCTGTTTCAAAACCATGTCAACATACAGTACCCAGATAGGGATTTATTTATAATACAGAAAAATAATATATATTTAAACATAAGATTTATGATATTATAATATAATTGGAAATATCCTTAATGTTTTTTATATGGTTATGTTCCCTTTTTTGTAAATATTGTTCCCAAGGTTTATGTTAAACTTTCATTTGATACTAACTATAACAATCCTGATTCTAATAACCTAGAGTCAGTGTTTACTTTATTGTATTAGCATAAGATGAAAGGGATCAAATCAACATGGATTGATCAGTTTAGTAGTCTTGAAGAACCTAATACATATATGATTCTAATTTTATATTAGAAATAAAATATAAAACATAGATAATGTAAATATTTTTTATCCTTAAAATCATTCAAAGATTAGGTCTTCATATCCTAGGGGAATAAAAAAATAAGTGTGGCCTTAAATACTATTTAATTATTACATAAAATGGAATATATAATGAGTAAATAAGGAATAATCAATATGGAAAGATAGATGAATGAAAACACATTCCATTTTATTAATAACCTAAGCATGAAATGCATCCTGGGATAATATCAATGCGGTAATCTCATTGATAATAATGACTGAATTGTCAATTAAGTAAAATTATAATTTTGGATTTCATGAATTCAGATGTCATTATATCTATATATTAAATGTCTCAATACAATGCATTTTAAACTATTGTTTGGTATATACCCAAAACCAATTTAATAAGGGTGGATAATTTCACATGAGCCTCATACCAGTTAGTGAGGACTCCTTAAGTGCATCTAGGAGACCCGGGATCAAATCCAAGTGGAGGAATAATTTTTGGGGGTACTATAGTAGTACTGTAGTAGGTACTGTAGTAGGTACTGTAGCAGAAACTGTAGCATGTACTGTAGTAGGAAGTGTAGCCGGTATTTTTTGGCAATGTAGAAACTGGGAATATTCCCCCGTTTGGGCCTTCGGGACACCATTTTGGTCCTCAAGTCCTTTAAGTCCTTCAGGACAACCAGGTCTTTGGGTCAGTAAGGCCTTCAGGCCACCTCAAGGCCTTCATCCCACCTTAAGGCCTTTGGGCCACCTTAGTGTAGATGAAAACCAGACATCCTACAAGGAACAAACTCTAGAAGGAGGATGAGCAAGGAGCTTTCACCATAACAGAAGCTAAACAGATTTCAAGAATGAGAGGGTATCGCACCTTCCATCGGGACAACCCTGTGCATGCATGGGAAATCCTAAAAGAACAACCAAGTGAAGGTGGAGAGTTGATTTCACAATGAAGATGATGGGGAGGAGCAGTTCCAAGTATATAGTCTGGGTTGTATGTAATTTTTAATCCTATGGGCAATGAATTCCTCTAAGACCTAGGGGCCATGTAATACTTATGCCTACAGGCCTTGTAAGAGTTCCACCTCACCCCTTGAAAGGTGGATTATCAAAAATCAATAAAAAATGACAGCCTTTGGGCCATTGGAGGAGTAAGGTTGGCTAATTAGTTTTTCCCTTGATACATGATAATGAATCTAGGGGCATTTAAATTTTAGGACCCACCCTTCACTATATATCAAATGCATTCATCGTATATTGATTTATCAATTTAATTCATAAATAACATACCTTATCAAAACAATATTTTTATTGAGTACAGAATACAGAATATCAATATTTCCCCAGTCAGTCAGATAAATTTTATAGTAAAATATTGTATGTATAAATTGAATATAGTTTTGGAAATAATCATGTCTTTGATAGAAATAATATGGAAATATAAGATTAATGTAATGACCAATGAATTATTATCACAATAATGTTTTTATTTTAAGAGAATTTTAATCATCATAAAATTGGTAAGGTATAAAATATTACCATTGATTCATCAGAAATATATGTTTTTTAATAAAATATAATATTTTTTAGAATATAATAAAATGAAAAATAAACATTTAGAATAAATTTACATTAAATAATATTCTTTTTAAAACCATTGGATACTTGAATAAGAAGTTAAATATCAAATAAAAATTAATATAGAGGTAAAATATATTATCACCGTATATGTTTAATAGAGACATTCCTTTTAACTTTTCTAAAATAATATAAAAAATGAACCATTATAAAAAATATACCATTAAACCCCTATAAAATTTTAAATGCGACATAAAATATATTTATTAAATCATTTGAGTAAATGAGGGAAAATTTCTTAAAATAATTTTAAAAAATATGGATATATAGGAAAAATATTCTGACTAAGAAGAGAAATAGGATCAACATTTAATTTAAACATTTCTATTAATAATTCAACTTCTAAAGAGAGTAAAATTTGTAAGAAAAAATTTTAAATTCTGAAATTTCTATCGGATATGAAATTTAATGTATTTTATGAAGTATATATTACAATAATTCATCAAATAAAATATAATCAATCACTAAAAATGATATTGTAATATATATCCTTATATCTTTGGTAAATTTTAAATTTTAACCCCTTGAATAAGTAAACTTGAATTGAAATAGTAATTAACATTAATGAATAGATATTCATATTAAACAGAAAAAAGGGGGAATATATAAACCACATAAAGTGAAATATGAGAATAATACAAAAATAAGTCTCAATAGAGTGGAAATTTAGATGAAATGACTTACAAATGTCATAATATTGAAGTGAGAATAAGTCAATGGATTGATCATGTGTAACAAATTTAAATTGAAAAAAGAGCAGTTGAAAATACACCATAAATTAATTAATTTTAATTTAATACATAATCTTGTAATAACATAATCAATGAAGTAGTGGCATAACCCAATGAATAAAAATTGAGTAGGGAAACAACATACCTCACACTTCTACAAAATTGAATGTGTTTTATCCTCCTATATAATATATTTAAATTTTATTTACCTACATAAAAAACCATATACATATTTATAATATCATATATGATCCACTTGTAACATCTTATCACCCATTTTTTAATAATAATTCATTATTATCATTGTTTTTTGTGTTAACTTCATAGATTTCTCATGCATGTTTCATCACAGTTGATCTTTTTATTATGCATAAGTTATAGTTTCATCATATATATATTCTAATTAATGTTATAAAAATTATATTTATTGATTAGATACATTTTTATCATCATCAATGTAATGTGGTAATGAAAAAAATATCACATATCTTCATGGATGTAGTAATCCACCCGTAGGCACGAACACTGTTATCATTTTCAAATAGATATGTGTCCATGATGTAAGTGCAGTTATGTTCCTAGATATACACCTTAATGAATTCATGGGTGTTTATGGTTGTGTCCCCAGACCCCTCTTTATTTTTTAAGGGGGAGGTATTTCTTACTTCATCTTCTTCAAAATCGTTGTTTCATCCCTTTATGACATTCTTCAACCTGTATTTTTTCCCTTATTCTCGGCCATCAATACCAGCCCAAAAGTTCCAAATCTATTTGATTTTTTTCCTCAGTTAGATATTTCAACTTTAAATTTCATATAATATTTGTTTCTTATGAATCTAACCTTGGTTTCTCATTTCAAAAAGTATTGGCCTTCAGTTGATTCATTCAATAGGTTCATGTTTGGATCCTGGGGTTTATAGGATCGAGTGATTTTTGGCCTCCACAAAAAATGAAAAATAATGATTCATTTTTCTTTAGCAAATGAATTGATCCTTTATTATCAAATATATCATTGATCCTACAAAGTATGTCTCTACTATATTTTTTTTAGTCCTATGATTTTTACATGAAACACAACTCTCCTTTTACGGTGTTGTAGGTAAGCTTTCTATAACTTCCATTACTTTCTCAGAATCATTTAATTATTAATATGATTTTAAATTTAATAGGAATATATCTATGTTCAAATATTCTAGAAAATTATGGTTTTCATCCTATATATCCTCATATTTGTGTCGAATACAATGTGTCTAAAAAACTTGTTGAGTGGGTTTGGATTGTAGTGGGGGAAGAATTATGTTATAAAAAATAGTGGTTTTGAGTCTTAGATGTAGTTTTTTTCAACCTATAAACACCTAGGAAATCTTGTTTCTACGTGTTGGAATAGGAAAAAGGATCGGTAGGAGTAACTTGACTCGGTTCGATAGTCGATTGATCTAGAGCATCTAGATACCATAAAATTTTATCAACTACAAAACAAAGATACATTTTCTAATGATCCCGTTATGAAAGAGGCAGGACCTTTGAATCCAAAACTGAAGTTTGTTGAAATATTTGAAGGTTTTATATGTGATTTGGATGGATCCAATTTGGTAGTGTTGTTCATGTCTACTTCATGGGGGTTGAGGGGGAAACTGCTACTGGTTCCTTGAATCCAAGCATAAATACACCCAATCCTTCATCTTATGTAGAGGTAGTTTTAATGGGTGATAGACCTTTATATGAGTTAGTGATACATTTTTAAAGGGAGGGTGATTCATTTAGATTTATAGCCCATGGAAATTTTGATTAGTTAATGCAGTCCAAGAATAGAGGCTAGGTGAATTTTAAGAATATGTTGAGTTCCAAAAGTCTCAACCCAACTGTTAACATTGGAAACCATTTTCAAGGTATGGAAGTAGAAACTCCGATTTAAGTACATAAACGATCAATTTGGGTAGTGATGGTAATCCAAATTCCAAAACCAGTGGACAACCTCACTGAAGTGAAAGGTCTATGTAAGGCAGATTTAGGAGATGAGAACTCTAGCCAAGTCTCAATTGAAAGTGCGGAGGGTATGCATGGAAGAGGATTCCATATCCCAAGGATAAATAAGTGACAGAAGGAAAACTAGTATTTGGTGAGGTTCATTGTTATTGAGGGAAGAAATACAAAGGGTGTAAAGATTAATTACCCTTACCTAAACCGATAGATACTAGGTTGTCCAAAAGATAAGGGCTGAAGATATGGATTATGTCCCCTTTACTAGTGACCAGGAATGTAAAAATAATTCAAACCTTTGGAATAAAAATTGAATGGTTTAGTGTGGTGTTTATAATCAACAAGAGCAAGCTAGTGAAGTTAAGGAATAATTAAGTTAGATGTAGGAAGTTTCTGTGGTACTATATGAATCTAATAGTGTTTCCAACACAAATTTGGTGGTTTCCACTACAGACATACATTGTTATTTGAAATGGGCATAAGTTAAGGAGGTAGAAAATAGTGTAAAATCTTGGGATCTTATTATACACACTGAGGAAGAAATACTATAGGAGGCTCTCCATATCAAAATATTTACCACAGTATTATGATACGATGACCAAAATAATGATTCAATATGGTAAAAATAAAGAGTATTGTGTTGGGATCAATAAGAAATATCATATTTTTACATGAGGTTTCAATGAAAGAAAGATAAATGTGGAGGAGTACATTAAAACATAGGAAAATATGGCCTGCTATTTTGAGGATCTTATCAAAGATGATCCGAATATGAAGGCCTCTACACTTAGAAAGATGTTATATAGGGATAATAACTATGGTAATATCAATCTATCTTTTAATTATTATTTTATTTCCTTTACTATCCATTTATCTTCTATTAAACTCGTGAGGTTTCCCACTTTTTCAATAAAAAAATTTTTTAAATAAAAAATTAATTTTCAATCAAAAAAAAATATTTAAGAAAATTGATAGTTATTATTTTGTTATATAAGAATAAAAATTATATATTAAATATATTTTTCATTGTTTAAAACCATCTATAAACATAATCCATGTGACATCATGAGGGAAAAATAATAACATTGGATCATGAGGCCGTAATATTTCGTACACCCAAATTATAGTTTTTTATTCCATTATATTAATAAGGATATGGATTAATGTTAAAAAATCAACATAATAACATATTATTATATATTATATACTTATTTTATCACATCATAGTGGTTGGAGTAGTTTTGAATGAAGTAGAAGAATAAAAAAAATTAAAACATTTGGTAAAAAGATATTCCTATTCTTTAGACAACCTTCTTTATTTTACACCATATGCCATATAAAAATGGTATTATATCCAAAATAAGACATATAGTTCATGGTTAGGTATATTTTTAATGACTTTTTTTAGGTATTTACTAAACCAAATGAATCTTGAAGTGTGGAGGGGAGAGGATATAGAGTTTTCTTGTATTAAGGGGGGGAGTGGACACACTTGGAATTTTTTGAAAATATTAAAAAATATTAATTCCTTAATCAATAAAAATTTATAAAAATGGGATATTTATCAATATGATATATTATAGAGTCTATATATATTCATAAAATAAGATTTAGATGTAACATCCATGATTTTACTTTGATGTGTTTTTCTCTTTCATTCTGGTACTATAATTCCCTCTTAGATTTTCGTAAACGTTTTCGAGAAATATTGTAGTTTTTTACCCAAAAACAGGTGGCCTATGGTTGGAGTATGGTTAGTAGAAAACATGTTCTAACCCAAGGGAGACTGTGTACCCTATTCAGTGGCACTATCAAAGGTTCACAACCCATTCATGGTCGTGCGAGATAACTATGTACCCAAACTAGTTGGTCTATTTGAGGTGTACAGTCGACCACATGGGTGTTTGACCTTCCCCAAGAGGTCATGAGACCTCCTTTTCCTTTTGTAAGGAGTTTCCTCATGGCTTATTCATGGTATAGAAAAACATGCAGTTAAACCATGCAGCCTTCCCATAACCTTAAAAATGTTGAATTTTCTAAACTACCCTTCCCTAATTTTAACCCTAATCTACCCATAATTTTCCTATTCAGGATATCCAAACCTATGTGATTCTAAATATCCCATTTCTCACCCTTGGGTAGAAAATATTGTGAGGTTTTTGTGTGTGATCTTCAAGAAACTCTAACTAAGCTTTTCTACTCCCCTTCATCTTTCTTCTTCTTGGGTTCTTCTTCCTTCTCTCTTGGGTTCTTCTTTCTTTAGTGGATGGGTTGACCTAATGAGGGTTTAATATTGCTTTTATGGGTTAAATATTAATTTTTATGGTATTTTAATTCCTTTATAGGGTCTTTTTATTGTGGGGTTGTGGTTTTCCACCAAATTTCAGAAGTTTCCACGATTTAGGTAGGTTATTCCATACTTTAGCATTGTTGGAAAATTTTGTATGATTGATGTGATTTGTAAATATGTTATATGAATTTTGTGGGTGGTGAGAACAATATTTTGAAAAGGGTTTGTTTTGAGTATGGGTTGATATATGGGTTTCCAATTGAAAATGGAATTTTTCCTTGGGTGTTATAATGTTGGAAATGTATGTGTATGTGAGGTGGTTCTTGTGACATATGAAAAAGGAATTGATCAAAAATGGAATCATAGGTAACTAGTTAGGAAGGAATAGTTCTATTATGTTTGGTATATTGGTAGATCTGAGCCCTATTTCCCCATAGTATAATTAAAAATACAACACTAACTAAACATTTAATGATGATCGAAGACCACTAAAACTTTGGAGAAATTCATATCTAGTGGAATGTTCATGAGGATTATGTGGATTGTGGTTGTTATACCATATCACTAAGGTTTTAGTATCCTAGTTTCCCACTAACCCTAGTGTCCTAGGGGTTACCCATGGTTCTCATTTGATGTTATTCTAACTATCGGCATATAGTTAACTTTACTTTCCATTTTAATTTCAAATAATGTTTTCCTTAAAAAAATTCCCTTATTTTTCATAAAAACTTGCATGTTTATTTTTATTATAATTTTATAGCATGGAATCACTTTGGTAGGTATCCTTATGGGCATTGTCTCGCACTATACATACACCCCCATGTGTATGTAGACCTTGTTATGTTATCCCTAGATTCATTAAAGATGTTTCGTGGTGGTGATGGTGGATCTAGTTACTAGTGTTCCTCTTATTGTAGGTGTTAGTGGAGGTTACATGAGGGTGTTAGCCCTCTTGTTTCATAGAGACATGTATTTCTAGTTGGTTCCCCTCCCTGTTTTGGTTTTTGGTTAAAAATGTAAAATATTTTATCTTATGGTGGTTGTAATTATTTTTATTATGCTTATTGATGATGTGGTGATGTTTTAGTCTTGTGGGTTGATTATGGTTTATTATCATGGGTAAAATCATTCCCAAAATGTGGTGTGTGAGGCCCAATCACTAGTTTCTAGCCTATAGGGATTGGGAATGACCTTTGGTCCTTTCTATGGGTCAGGTTGAGTGTCAGGTTGGATGGAATCCCATCTTGGTTTGTGAAAAAATGGTATCATGGTATTTTATCCCTTTTTTGTGGGTCATGATATTTGGGAGAGTCTAGATAGACTGATGTTAGTACTATCGGAGCTAGATGTTATAGTTGTAATTGGGGTATTTGACCAACACACCTCACAATAGACCTTTGGTCACCATGGAAGTTATGGAATTAGGTTTGAATCTACCTCTAGGTCAAATGCATAGGCTACAGACTATGCATAGACACTCACCAGAGGTGGATTGGTTAGACTTGATATTGTGCATGTCTTGATTTTATTTTGATTTATGAAAGTGTTTAGAAAATCATTGTTGTTGCCATTTTTTTTTGATTTTGTGTTAATGTTTTATCTTTTCTTTGTTGATGGTTGTAGAATTATGCCTCATTGAAGAATTTATGTGCAACCACTGGAGTGGTCTCTAATCCTAATCATGTTAGGGGAGCTGAACTAGGTTCAGGAAGGGAAAAGTCTCAAGAATTCCTCAATAACAACCCTCCTTCATTCCAAGGTAGCACGTATTCCCAATAATTATAGGTTTTTATTAGAAAATTGAATGTATGTTTGGGTTTCTTGACCCTACTTAGGTAGTTAAAGTGAAATGTGCTTTATTATTATTGGAAGGTCCCAGTCAGAGGTGGTGTGACTCAGTGGTTTAGGTTAGGAAGTATGATAATATGGGTTAGAAAGACTTCAAGGTCATCTTAAATGAGAAGAATTACCCAGATACCTTGTCTTTCTCTAATACCTAAGAGTTTTTGGATTTTAACCAGGGGATTAGATAGTGTTGAAGTATTACAACTGATTCACTGAGTTAGTCTAGTTTTCACCGGAATTATTTTCTAATGATTAGATGAAGGATCAATTTATTGAGATGTGTTTTATTCCAAATATCCAATACCACATCTTCTTATTTAAGATGAAAACATATACTGAAGTGGTTGATTATACTTTTATGGTGGATATTGATCGAAGTGGAAGGTCTAGATTTTATAGGGTAGTTTTAGTAGTGGTCCATGGTAGTGATAGATATTATAAGAATAATAGGAAGTGATATGAGTAAGATAATAGGGGAGGTGGTAGTTCAGGCTATCCTTCCCTACTATTTTCATTAGCAGCTTCATATACTAGGTCAGTTTTGTTCCATCAGTGTTGAAAGTTGGGGAAAGTCTAGTCGGCATGTCTAGCTCCAACTAGACCCTTAAATCTATGTGTACATATGGGGAACTTGCAGCCGTTTTATAGAGATACACATCCATACCATATTGGTGCAGCATCTTCAGCCTCTAGGGTAATGGAAACCTAGTCAGAACCATCCAGAACATTGGGTTCTTGATTTGGCAGTCATGGAAGCAGGTTCAGATCTTCTTCTGTTCAAATTCAAATTAAGGTGTAGGTACGAGTTAGTAGTTATCCTTAGTCTTATGAAAAGATGAGGTA
Source organism: Viscum album (assembly GCA_963277665.1). Classification (NCBI taxonomy): domain Eukaryota; kingdom Viridiplantae; phylum Streptophyta; class Magnoliopsida; order Santalales; family Viscaceae; genus Viscum; species Viscum album. The sequence goes on along the minus strand of OY728131.1, from coordinate 714,088,931 downwards.
CCTTCATTCCATGTATCAATCAATAGTGAAATCAGACACATGACTTATAATGGTTTGAGGTATGGTTCTTATTGTATCATCCATAGATATCACCTTGTTTAACATGGGCTCTTCTAATTATTTTATCTCCGCCTGTCTTTTAGATTTTTTGAAATATCCAACTTATCTTATATTGTAAGTGATGGAGTTGGTGATTTTTTTGTAGGAATAGGGAGCACGTTTTTATGTTTCCATATTGTGAACTCACTCTGCTAGTGGTTGAGTCGGAATAGTATTTCCTAGTTTTGGAAATGGACCTATTTAATGTGATCCTTTTTATATATTATATGGGGAATTTCCAAGTGTACATAGATTGTTATTGATGGTGAGTTATTTTTTTGATACCTAATTGGAGTACCCAAGCTTTTCAAGGAGATTGGTATCCTCTTTCTGGATGTGTTAGACCTCCACTTAAAGATCTGAGAAACATTCTTTTCAAAATACCATCACTCATGTTAGTGGATTATGATGAGGGTTCTGATATTGGATTACCTCCTATGGTGGATGAGTTCCTAGTGGTGTTTCTAGATGATTTCTTAGGGTTTCCTTCAGATCGAGATGTAGATTTCACTATCAACTTAGCCCTAGGAACATAACTAATATCTCTTCCTTTACATAGTATGGCCCCCACTGAGCTAATGTAATTAAAGATACCAGTGGATAATTTGGAATCCAAAGGATTAATTTGCCTAAGTATCTCAACTTGGGCCACTCCAGTTCTATTTACAACGAATCATGATGGATCCCTTCAATTATATATCGATTACCAGAATTTGAATATGGTAAAAATCAAGAAAAATACCCATTTTCCCATATTTATGACCTTTTTGATCAGTTTAAGGAGGAATGGTAGTTCTCCAAGATTGAATTTCATTAAAAGTTTCACCAGGTTAGATTTAGAGAGACATATGTTCCCAAAATAGCCTTTTAAATAAGGCACGACCATCTTTTTTATATCATGGGAACAACCAAGGAATTTTTTTGAGATCAAAATATTTTTATTCTTGGTAGGGTATTATAGGTGGTTTATTATAGATTTATCTCATATATTTTCGATGACTGTGCTTACCTATAAAGGGATAAAGTTTGAATGGAGTTCAGTGTGCCAAACTTCTCTTAAGAAACTTAAGTAGTGTTTCACCACAACTCATGTTTTTATCTTTCCAGAATCTAAAAAAAGGTTATTTGGTCTTTTGTGATGCCTCAGGTATGGTTCTTGGGTTGGGTTTGATATAAGATGGCCATTTTGTGGTGTATGGTTCTCTCCAAATCCAATCGCATGAAAATAATTACTCAACCCCCGAACTACAGTTATCATTATTTATGCATGCCTTAAATACATGGAATCATTACCTATTTAGGGAGAAGTTTGTAGTATATTTGAATCATAATATTGCATCCTATTTTTTCTATAAGAAGGACATGAATTTGAGGTAGAGTTGTCCGTTTTAGTATCTTTAGGGATTAAATTTTTATATCTTCTATACCCTAGGTAAGGGTAATGAGGCAATATATTCTATGACCAAGAATATGTTGTTGCAATATTTGAAATATTCGGGTGATGAGTGTACTTTGATGTCCCTTTTCCCCAAATGAATCTAGAAGCCACGGAGCATAGTGGAGATGTATTCTTTTCTAGTGTTAATTTCACACCTTCCCTTATAGATTTGTTTCAATATAAGAATATAGATGAGTTATTCCAGTGTTCTATTAAGTTTATAAATAGTGGGTAAGGTTCATAGTGAGTGGTCATTGACTACTAAGGGAGTCCTTTGTTTCAAGTTCTATCTTGGGGTGTTGTTGTCTTTGTAGAAGTTGGTGATTCAAGACAGTCACTAGTCTTAATGGTCTACACTACTAAAAATTTGACATATCCCTATGGTTTGAAACTATTAGGATAGGGCCTGAAACTGTTGGGATAGGCTATCCCAATGGTTTCAAGAACTTTTGGTATGTTAGGCGTTGCAATAGACCTATGCCAATGGTTTATTAGAAACCTTTGGTATAGGTTGTATGAATGCATAGATTGCCAATGTTTTAAGGGAAACCGTTGGTATATATGTGTACCAATGGTTCAAGAACCATTGGTAAACATACTTTCCAACATCTAACACGTTCCAACAGTTTCTAAAAACCATTATAATATATGTACACCAACGGTTTTTGAACTTTTGGTATACATGAAACATCTATTTTTTCGCAACAGTTTAAAGGAAACCATTGGGATATGTAGTGAGTCCTATAGTATAAAAAAGTTTATAGAATTGTTGGTATATCCTATACTCCCCCACTATAAACCCTTACCTCCCTCTGTATAAGCTAGACAAAACCTGCACCTCCCCACTACAATTCCAGCAGCCCCCCCTCTGTAGTACTGCAATTATAGCAAGCATACAGCGGCCTCCCCTCCTATGTAATTCCAACAGCCTCCCCTCAAGCATACAGAAACCTCCCCTCGAGCATACATCAGCCTCCCCTCTGCAATTCTAGCAGCCTCCCCTCCTATCCAATTTCAGCATGCAACATACAACAGCCTTCCCTCCTATGTATTCCCTTCTCCTATAGGTGTGAGTGAATCCTCTTATGGCAGAGTTTTGTACACTAATTAATGGAGGGGAGTTTACTCCATACTTATGAAGGTTACTACTAAGTACTTTAAGTAATATGGAATGTGCTCAAGGTATTCAGGGTAAATGGATAAAGAGGAGGCCACCCAATATCAGTATGAAGTTAAATGTGGATGGAACATGAATGTCTTGGGAAATGGGGGGAAAAGACTATTTAGAGAAACATGGGATTATTTATTCTGTGTTTTAGTTCCTTCTATAGTCCAGGTAATTATCTTGGGGTATAATCACAAACCATGGTTACCGATATTATTTTTTTCATGATTTATAATATTCTACTGTTTTACATAAATTAGTAGAGTTTTAGTAAGTTTCAAAATAAGGGGATGTTAAAATATAGAGTAGTTAACTGGGTGTTCATGCAATATCATCAAATATAATTTTTCAAGGTTATGAAGTTTATGTGTCACTCTATTTTAGGTGGTTGAGTAAACCTGAAATGTCATTAATTTTGAGAATTTTTTAGATCTCTGAAAAGTGAATTATGAATACCTTTTCTGGTGGGAATTCTAGGTTACAAGGGATGAGGTCTTATTATTCTTGTTTTTTTTGTTTATAGTTGAGATATTTATTTAAATATGATGCATTTATTTTCAATTATTATTTATTGTTTTAGTTCTTATCCTGTTGGCATGGGGCCTATCCACATGAATAATTCTTGGAATGTAGGGTTTAGTTGACATTTCTACGGTTTAATGTGATTGATGTCACTGAAGATGAGTGATCAATTGCTTAAACTAAAAAAAACCTATATGGTGTTTACCTATATAACTTATTGGAATTATTATACATAGTTGAACCACAATATTACTTCTAATTAATGGTATTATGGATCATATAGTGATATTTTCCTTGATGATGACTACATAGTCTCTTCATGAAAGGGGTGTAGTGGGTCAGTACAGGAACTGGTTATGTTGAAAATTAATCCCTTTTTGTTGGCTGTGATAGAGTCTAATAACTCATTATGTCACCAATAACCTATATGATTTTTCCCATATCGCTTCGTGGTGGAATTATACTTAACCAAATCATTTATCTATTGTTTTACATGATACAAATCATCGTATAATTATGTCATTATATGTTCCTGGATGTGACCTAATATTTGAGTGGGGTGGTTTAGTATACTGATTCTCAATAAGGATGGGTTCTTTAAAGTGGGTGATCAACCCATGTAATTAGACTAATTGTAAGTGTGGAAATTTAGATGATCTACTGGTGCCGTCTAGTAATTAAACATCATGATTGAGAGATGTGATATCACATTGGTGGGTGGGACCGATCATTTTTTGGTAAATTCAACTAAAGGATGACAGACCGGTGTTTTTATATAAGACTAATTATGGTAAGTTGGGAACTTTATCGCGATAGTCGATGGACCGTTGGGGATACAATATCGATAAGTGATTCATATGATGTGGACCACCATTTGTTGGAATTTATCTTTATGATCCATGTATTATGGTGGGGATCACCATATGATTGGAGATGATTATTTTATGATACAATGTTGTCTTGGGATAGATGGGTGCGGTTTCATGCTATCTCGATACTAATTATGGTGATGAGTAGAGATTTTAATGTTTGGTCAATACTGGGCATTGGTGTTTGTAGTTACAAAGCCAAAAATCATTATATATTACAAGATAATATTAAATGAGTTATCTATAAATTAATGATCTAAGTAGGTAAAGATTGATGGCTATATTATCACTATATAATATAAGAAATCCTTTAACATATCTCTATGGTTTATGCATGTTGTTCATATGAATCTGATATGTGGTCTCTCCATGAAAGAGATGTATACCTCCGCTAGTGCCACCTCCAACACATCAAATTTCATCTCCTTCTGAAGGAATTCCCTTAAAGAATACATATAAGAGAAAACGTGTGAGGTAGTCATCTAAGAAACCTCACCCAAAGTCATCAAGTAAGTAGTGTGTTTTCTGACTATAATCGTCAAATTTATTAAGTATCTCTTCCTAGCCTACTTAACTGTGTTGGTTCTCTTCAACTTTTGTAGATGAAAAAAACTTATATATCCAATAAAGATGCACCTTCCATCCCTTCAGCATTCCCCATGTCTTGGACAGGGTCTAATTAGAGTTTAAAACGATAGAGGTCTAACAAGGGTTGAACCTGATGTCTGATGTGGTTTCAATATTCCTCATACCTTTTGATCTAACTTGATTTTTAACACTCTTATAATTTCTTAATATGGGTAACTATTCTCCAACAGAGTTATCTAGGATGGAGGCATCACTGAGAGATGGTATGAATTTTTCCTGAAATTTAATATACCATTGGATCTATATCAAATTTTCTGACCTTTGTTTATGATTCCACCCCTTTAAGGTGGTGGTGTCCCTTGAATTCTCATCGAACATATTGTATCAGCGTAAGGAGATCATATGTGCATTAATGATGCATGATGGGAACACATTTCTATCACCCCTTGGGTCAATGTTGAGGTAAAATAACTAGCTACTACATTAACTAAAAAAGTTAAATCCTCAATGGTTAACATAATTGCTATTCATTTGACAACATTATTTATGTGCGTTGACTAATAGGTCTTATGTGATTAATTATGGAAATTTTGCCTCAAGGATCTAAGATCCAATATCCTTTGGCCTCAGTATCTCTTCCCATAGAAGCCATATATACACCATTCTCACTAAGGGATGCGATCACGAGTCCCTCGCTCGCCACCTTGTTCTTAAATACATATATGTTCCATGACTAGGCCTGAGCTAAGGTTCATAGTAATATACATTTTAATAAAAAAAATAGGTGAAAAGTGTGTGGATAGATATAAAGAATGATATTATAGGGGAACTTTAAAGAGATCAAGGACCATTTGGACCACTTATAGTACATGTTCAGAACCCTCAACTCTAGTGGGTTTGGATATCATGTACTGCATGCTAGGGTGTAGGAGGTGGTCACCATTAGTTAGGAGAAGAGGGAACATGGAGACATGTGAGGAGGATGTATAATATTGATTTACATATTTATTCTAATTTAGATTACTCTTTTAATTGGAGTTTGGGAAAATATTTATCATTCATCCCTTTTTCATTTATATAATAATATTATAATATGGATAGTAGTATCATAATAGTTGAATTTCAAGGATTCACCAAATGTTAAAAATGGTTTATGAACCATGTAAAAACTCTTAATCCATGGTAATTCTGACACATGTAATCAATTTGGCTTCATTAACGAACTTATTTAGGCATATTACCAATATGTATCTTCAATAAATTCATTTTACCCTTAATCCTTAGATTACTAAGAATGTGAAAGAGGATGATTGATGGAACTTTTTGACTGGTGGTTTCTCAAGAGGATAGGGATTCTGATTCGGATTCCCCTATCGAGCCCAGGGAAGTGGAACTTTTAGAGGATTATATCAGAGTCTCTGAAAAGAAAGAAAATGACACTATAATTGACTCGGAGGGGTTCATCAAGAACTCTCGTAGGCCACATAAGAAAAAATAATACTCCTTACCTATAAATCATGTCACTAGACTCCCAAGAAAAGGGAAGATCCCTCGGAAGGTTCCCAAGTAGGTGGTCAAAAATTATACAAAGGAGCTTGATCCACTCATAGGAAAATCATTTGTCACCATCCTGGATAATGCTGGAAAGAAGACAATTGTATCAGATATCCACCAGAGCGGGAAAGAATTGATGGAAAGTGATGAGTGGGAAATCATCCTCGAGTGCAACGAAGAATTCTCAGACAAGGGATTAGAGTTAATCACTACACAAAGGCAGTTTGATAGGCTGGAAGGGAGGCATTTCCAGGCCAACCTTATAAAAGAGCAGGGGGACTGGGCCCAAAAACAACTTGGCATTCTGGCACATGGATTCAACAGGCAGAATATTACCATGTAAGAGCTCACAAAAACTGAGGACAAGATGGTTTACAATTTTTAAAACCACCTCAATGATGATTTAGATGAGAAGGATACCATTCTCCAATGAAGTATCCTTATAGGTAAGGTCTATAAAAGGCTCAAATTGAAACTCATTGATTTGGCTATTTCATATCTTGTTAATTTAATGTCTATCTATTTACTCTATTTGTTTCTCACTTTTCCTCAAAAGTGTTTTCTTAATTAAAAACATATAATTTTGGCATGTTTCCCATTCAATAAAGGAAACCTCAAACTATAGGAATTCAAGTCTTGTTTGGTTAGTTACATGTTATGACTAGGATCACAAGGAACAATTTTTAACATAGTGGATTTGTTCATACACACAATGCACTGAGTTTCTAGAAATAATCACTTTAAAAATATCGTGAATGATAAAAAAACTAGTCACATGCAAAAAAAAAAGAAAATATCCTCCCATATGGGGAAGGTAGAACACTCTTAATGGTGGAATGACATATGATGTGTGAAATAGGTAGAATTATTTATCAAGGACTAGAAATGGTGTGAAACATATGTTTTTTCTTCAACAAGTGGTCTTGAGAGCTCTTCTAATACTAATAGAACATGGTACCTAAGTTAGTGTGGTGGTGAGGACTTGTAAGCATAGGCAGACTGCGATTCAAGGAAAGTTCTAAGATTATCATATAGTATTTTAGGTCATCATGAGGTAATTATTTCTTATTTGGGTATGAGACTGATTTGAGTCTCAAGAACTCTAGTGGATTCCGTAGTTTAAGATATATGAGTACCAAGAAGACTGACATTTTTAACTTGGATGGTGAGACATTTTTGAGATAGGGGTATAGGTCCCTAGTGACTAAAACCTCGTACCTTTCTGGTGAGGTCTGATAGGGACCAAATTTACTATGTTGGGTGACAAATTCTAACAAGTATAGTGATATATCTTAAGAAATGACAGTACCTTCAGTGATAAGATGTTGGAAGGACCCTTACTTGAGTGATAATGAATTTATTATATTATAACATGATATCTAACCCTACCATGATTGATAAGGTAGTGGTCAAGATAATGGCCTCACCTTTAGTGATAAGGTTCTAGATGAACCCAACCATGAGTGATAATGGAGCGTTTGGAATCTGATATTAGACCTACCATGGTTAATATGGTATTTTTTTAGAAAATTGATTTACATTATTCATAACGTATTAACATGGATGTTTGTTTAATGAGAAGGTTGGTATGTGATATATAGTGGTATGAGACTACCTTTAGTAGTATGGTAGATGTTGGGAGTTGAGTGGTGACCTATATTGAGTTATGACTTATACTTCACTTTTCCATTAACTTCTTCATGTTTCCAATCATCATCCATTGAAAAATATTAACTATCAATCCACATAATCTGCAGATATCTCCTTTTAAATCCACCACTTAAAATATCTGAATATCCTGAGAGAATACCTTTATTTTAATTCTCCACATTTTCCATAACTTTGGAAATCTTTTAAACCTCCAACTGAATATGTGTGACACAAAAATCCATTAAAACATTCCTTTTAAAATCCTAAACCTCATGACATAGAAACTCATTTTTGAATTGTGTTTTTAAACAAAATTCCTTTGACCTTCACACCAAGGCATGAAACAACACTTATTTTATGAAATATTCTCTTTAAAACCTCGAACACTAGGAAAACTTGTCCATTTTTCTAACCTACAAAATCTGGATACACCAAAACACCCAGATTTCAAAAAAATGCTCTGGGAAATGTTTCAATATTAATATTCAAAAGTGGAGGCACTAAATCATATGAATTGGTGGTGGTAAGATGAATCTTTTGGTGGGGAGCACCATAAGCCTAGTATGTGTTAAACAATGACACCATCAGTGTTTTTAGATATATGGGCTTAGGTAAACACCCAAATAGGGGTCCATGAGGCCAAGAAAACACCCCAAACAGGATTCTCCATAAGATAAGGTCACAACAGACATGATAGAATGAATCAACTATTTAATATGTTATAACAAGGGATCACCGGAAGGTTTTAGTGAGCGGCACAATGACCAAATGTCTAAAGGAAAATGAAATGAAAAAAAATAATCATACACCCTACACAAACCATTTACAAATTCATTCACTCCACCTAAACATGGAAATTTTATTTATAATATTCAAAGGGTGAAAAGGAAAGTGTCAGGGTCAAGGCATATACTTACTTAGACAATTTTATTTGAGCTAAATGAGTATGATAAGCCAATTTATATTATTCAAAGAAAACAAAAACTAACTATCACAAAACAAACACCAACAAGAGACATATGTAAAACTCAAACCAAATATATATATGATATAAATAACCATCACTGCACTTTGGTTTAGAGATAGTACACCTCCGTTGGAGGGTTTTTATTATAAAATAATGGCATTGATTTATCACACAATTGATTTAATTATATTTAAAATTTATTCAAAAACTCATTCAGAAAACATCAAATGCAATAATTTAAGAAAATAGATCAACATAACTATCACTATGAGTTTTCGCAGACAACGCATCTCCTTTGGAGGGGTTTTTTTATACAAACATGACTTTATTTATCAAATAAAACAATTAAATTAAAGAAATTTTTTTCAAGATATTCAATTCAATATAATTAATCATAATTAAGAAAGAAACTAAATTCAATTTAAAGCATTATTTAATTAAAGAGGCTAGGAGAGGGACCCTACCTCAAGGTGGAACCAAGTTGTCCACTTTGGATCTTAGATATTTCTAACTAAAAGTTAATGCTCCCTCACTGGGAATATGCACCTTCACACACATGCAATGACACCTATCCTCTATGCACACACCCTCATGGCCATGAGAATGTGTAAGGGGATCCTTGCGCATATGATTATATTCATATACCAGTCTACACTCACCTGCGTATGCATTTATATATATATACATGGGCACACCTATCCCCATACGTGCATAATCACTTCCATGGTTGACTATACACGTAACGGTTGAACCCACATACATATACTTACTTACCTATTCACACGAAGGTGAGTATCCCTTGACTTGGCGACTAGAAACCAACGAGAAGGGATCAACGCACTACACTAAGGATATTAGGAACCTTAAAACACATAAAGGATGCTACATAACTAGTGAGAAACCAACCAATGGAATTAATTCCTTACCTCGATTGGTAGTGGAGAACCAAATCCACCCAAACCAACACGAAACAATCCAACACTTTACCGATAACATAATATGGATTCAAAAACACAAAAATCCTCAAATACATGAGGTGAGATACAAGTAGTAACCATAAAATATTACCTCAGATCAAATTCGGTGGACTGGAACAATCTGAACCCCTTCTTTCCCCATTCGCAGAATATAACTACCCTTTTTCTATATAAATCAGTAAAATACCTAAGTGTCCAATTCCATAAAGAAAATAAAATAAAAACTAAATTAAAACATACTTGTATACTGTGACTATACACATCACCGCCCAACATATAAGAACCACAACGCCCCATGGGTCAAATCATGTTCCTACAAGCAAGGGGAAACAGATCCATGTTTCAAAATTATATTATCAAATAGTATATTCATATTAATTAACAATTACTCTTCCTATTAATGGTATATAATCAGTTTGGATCAAGTTTCAACTTAGTTTGGTTTTGTTCTATACAAGGGATGAGGTCTTATTATTCTTGGTTTTTATATTTATAGTTGAGATATTTATTTAAAGATGAATCATGTATTTTACATTATTATTTATGGTTTTAGTTCTTAGCTTGTTGGCATGGGGACTGTTCACATGAATAATTCTTGGAATGTAGGGTTCAATTGACATTTATGTGCTTTAATGTGATTGATGTCACTAATGATGAGGTCCCAACTGTTTAAATTAAAAAACCCTATATAGTGTTTTCCTATATAACTTGTTGGAAGTATTCTACATAGTCGAACCACAATATTACTTATAATTAATGGTATTATGGATCATATGGTGAGATTTTCCTTAATGAAGACTAAATAGTCTCTCCATGCAAGGGATGTATATTGACCCTTGGTGGGACAGTATAGGAACTGGTTATGTTGGAAATTAATCCCTTTTTGTTGGCTATGACAGAGTCTAATAACTCATTGTATCACTAATAACCTATATGATGTTTTCCAATATCTCTTCTTGGTAGAATTCTACTTAACCAAATCATTTTTCTATTGTTTTAGAGAAGGTTCTTTTGTAATTTTATGGAAATTAAATCACCCTATCACTAGGTCTCCAAGTGGATAAGATATCGATTGGGATATGAGTGCTCTAACATATGTCTTAAAATTAGGATGATATGTGTATGGACTAGATGAGGGTTTAGATCAATTAAAATATTCCTAATAGGATTGGGCCTTGTAGTGATAGGTGTGGAAATTGTATGTTTAGCGTTTGATGAGGAAATACTTATGAGGATGGATTGGAATCTTGGTGGGTTCTTAGAGTGGGATGGTCCCTCTGAGTCTATAAAATGTATTATGAAAGGTTTTACTCCATTTAATGATTCAAGAGTTCAACTAAAGAGATTAAGGATGATATGATAGTGTGGGTATTGGGTATTGTTGGACATATTGGCATTATAATTCCAAGAGTCTTGGTGTGATTTAGCTTAGTATGAAACCTGGTTAGTGGGGTTGGGTTATAATACATGATTTTGATGAGGTTATTGACCAGATTATTGAGAATATAATTATGGAATGTTTGACATGATGAGAGAGGAGTATAGTGAGTGGGATGAGGATTATGGTCAGTGAGTAGTGACTAGATTGGGTCTGAGGGACCCTAGAGGATTCCCATGTGGATGAGATAAGAATGTAGATGGGTTTGACATGGTGTGCTTTTGTGACTAGGACAATAATGAGGTGAATAATTCTCTTTGTCTAGTTGGATGATGAGATATGCATCTAGGCATGGGATAATCCTCTAGAGATGAGTCTAGACAATGTGACTGAGAGGATAGACTAGGATATGTTTTCTAGGATTGGGTGAGTGGTCAACCCATGCAAGGATGATACAATGTATGGAGACACTTGGAGACACTTGGGGTTATTTATTATATCTCATGGAGACACTTGAGGTTATTTCATGATGCCAACGTACTCTAGAAATGTTCCCACATAATGTTTTAGAAAAACAATTCCATCTCATGGAATATCCTAAGGATACTCTATCTTCAAATGTTTCCATACACTCACACCTCATTGTATTATAGTATACAAGTGATCTACTCCAACTAGTCATGATAGAATCACTACCCTATATCCGCAGAAATAAGTAAAAACCTAAGTGTCCAATGAAATAAAGAAAATAAAATAAAAACTAAACAAAAACATACTTGTATTCTGTGACTATACATGTCACCACCTAATATATAAGAACCACAATTCCCCATGGGTTAAATCATGTTCCTGCAAGTAAGGGAAAACAGTTTAATTTAATAATCTCTTTATTTTTCATTATGTTCTTTATATAGCACGTTGTTGGAAACACTACACTAGTACACTTAACCAATGAATATTCTTATATGATACATTAGTTGAGTTGAATATTGTGCACACAAACCTCTTCACTATGTAAAGAACTTCATAGGGACCACAATCAATGTTTAGTAGTCGATCCTGATCTTGAACCTTGTCAGGCACCAGTCCCTGAACCAAATGGTCTACTTGGTCATAAGGGTGTAATCTATTTCATTATAAAATACTAAGAATAAAGGTGTGGGTATCTTTTCTACTAGAAAGGGTAATTTATCAAGGCTTGAGTACCAATGAAATTCATTTCCTAAGTTAATGTCCCCTTAACTATCAGTAGATGTCAAGGGGTGTCTCCCATGGGTGTCTTGTGGTGTGTAGTGTCTATATATGATTTCTATGGTGATTTTGTATTGTGGGAAATGTGTATTGCATGTTTAATTTAATAAATACATTGGTCAATTAAAAATACACCAAATTCAATAGATATATACCCACTTTTAATAGAGAATACCATCCAAATAACCAACTCAGAAATCCAAGACCAACATTTTACTTTACCAATTCCAATTGCTTAATATATGCAGCACCAACTTATGTTTTATGAACCAATCAATTAAAGGGAAAGAAACTCCTCACAATAACCCATAAAATCTCATATAGCATCAATCACCTCCAATTAACCCACATCATTTCACATCTTAATGATGATACAACCTCATCACATATATATCATGATTAACAAAAAAATCCAACACAATATCAGGTCTAATAGGGGTCTATAGAGGAAAATATGAGGTTTTTAAAAAATCATGAACTTTTTATTGAATACATTGTTAGAATGAATGGTTTACAACCTGTGAATCTAACGCTATATTTCTAGAAGACTCTTTTTTAAAAAATCTACAATTTACCCAATAATTCCCCACACCATGAGTTGGTTACTACCCAAAACTCTAGAAAATGAAAGATTAATGTTAATGGTTATCCTATCTATGAACCTAATAGTGCATTCCATGTTGCCTCATTTTATAAAAAATAAGACTAATTCTTACATGGAATTACCGATCAAGAACCGTCAATAAATTTTAGAGAAATCGCAGGAGGAGAGGGAACCGAGAGAAGGAGACGTTGCATGGGGTGTTCGGCCATGGGGGGTCTTATGCGTGACTAGAGAGGGGGTTGGGGGACGTCGAAGGAGGAGAGGGAGCCGATAGGGGAGGGGGATGTCACCAGGAGAGGGATCCAAGAGGGGAGGGGGACGTCGTCGTTGGAGAGGGAGCCGAGAGGGGAAGGGGGAACGTCACTAGAGGAGAGGGAGCTAAGAGGAGATTGGGCCTGGAGGTGGAGGTGGAGGCCAAGAGGTTTAGGAGGTTGAGGTCGGGGAGGGGAGGAGAGGGTCGGGAGTGGAGGTCGGGGAGGGTTCATGCATGGATGAAAAATCAAGAGGGAGCCCTAAATAGGGTGGCTTTTTTTCTGAACGGTTATTAAAAACCGTAGGTTATATTTATCTTTTCCAATGGTTTTGTTAAACTGCGGGGAAAACCCAACATAAAATTTCTTATACCAACGGTTTAGTAGAATCTTTGTTATAGCTTCTTTATCCCAATAGTTTTTTCAAATTGTTGGGAAATAAGTGTTGGTATAGGCCATATTTCCACTAGTTCTATTCACCCCAGGACTACAAAGATGTTTTATGATGTGTGTCTCCAGTTCTAGTGGCTGGTTATAAGATGAGATATAGCTAACTTCATATCTAGATGTTATACCTATCATAAGGTTAAAGAAGAGCACCAAAGACCCTCTAGTTGTCTTCATGAACAACATATTCATACCTGGAAGTGGGATGAGGTCTCCGGGGACTTCATTATTAGGTTACCTAAAACACTTAGGGGAAATAATATAGTTTTGGAAGTGATTAAATGTTAGACCAAATCAGACCATTTTATTCTGATCAAGGATTCTACCAAGGTGGATTAGTTTTGTTGGTTGTATGTTTAGGAGGTAATGAAGCTTCGTGGTGTATCTACAACTATTATTTAAAATAGGTACCCTTAATTTACCTCGCAATTTTGTGAAGTACTTCATAAGAAAGGGGGTCTCAAGTCAAGTTCAGTACGACATACCATCATCAAATGGATGTTCAAACAAATCGAGTGAATCAGATCATAGAAGTCATCCTTCGGGAATGTGTGTTGGATTTTAGAGGATAATGGGATAACCATTTAGGATCAGTCAAGTTTTCATATAACAATAGTTACCAATCCTAAATAAAAAATGGATCCCTTTTGAGGTTATTTATGGTCTTCCATGTCAGTCACCTTTGTGTTGGATAGAGGTGGGTGAGACCTCATTGTTGGGACCGAGCCTGGTTCATGAGATTCCTTATAAATTTTTTTTATCACGTAGGGTTTATTGAAAACACAAAGCTGTTACAAGTCTTATTTCAATTATCAGTGCTAAGCATTGTAATTCTTCATGGGTGACTGGGTGTTTCGGAAATTAGTGCCTCCCTTAGGTCAACGACGTATTGGTAAGAAGTGGAAGCTAATGCAAAGGTATGTCAGAACTTTTGATATTACTGAAAAAGTTGGTAATGTGGCTTACCAGTTTTCTTTTTCATCCCAATTGGAATCAATTAATGACATGTTCTATGTCTTGTAGATAAATAAGTATAATAAAAACCCATATCATGTGATTAATTAGGAATAATTATAGCTGGAATCCAATTTATCTATGTTTTAACGGTCCATGGGGATTGTAGATTCCCAATAGAAAGTGATTTGGGGAAATTTCATACTACTGGTTAAGATTCATTGGCAGCATGGTAATGATGAACATGATACTTGGGAGTGAAATTCTTGGGTAGAGGAGTGGTGTTCTTTCATATTCTCTGATTAGACTTTGGAATGAATTTCTGAGGGTGGAAACTTTTCATAGTGGGAATAATTATCTTATTTGTGATTTTATTTCAATGCATTTGTATCTTTTATTACGGTCCTATATTTCTCTCTTAGATCTTATTAGGATTTTTCTAGAAGAATGGATGTTTTTGAACCCAATATCAGGTGTTTCATTATTGTCCCATGGATAATAGAAATTTTGAATCATCCCATGGGAGACTGTGCAACCTAGACAGTGGCACTATCCAAGACGCTTGTCATATGCATGGTCGTAAGAGATAACTGTGTGGTCGGACTACTAAGTATTTTTTAGGTTCATGGTCAACCTCACAAGAATGATTACTTCCTTATGAGACCTTGTGACTTCTTTTTCCATTGTTAGGAGGTTCTTTACATCTTCTGCATTGTTTGGAAAACCATGTTTTCTACCCAAAACAATAAAAATAGTGAATTTATTAAACTAACCTTCTCTGATTTTAACCCCAATCCACCCCTAATTTGACCCATTTCGGATATCCACCTCTAGGATCCTATCCCTCTCCCCTTTCTCACCCTTGGGAACCAAATCATGGGTGGTTTGGTGTGGAATATTCAAGAAACTCTATGTAATATCCTCTATTTCTCTTCTTATTCCTTCTTCTTAGGTTCTTCTTCCTTATCTCTTGGTTTATTCTTTCTCCAACATATGGGCTTTCCTATGAGTTTTCAATATTTTTTTCTTGGGTTGAATCTTGATGTTTATGGTATGTTCTTTACTTTATAGGGTCACCTTGTGGAGTTTTGTGGTTTTCTACCATATTTTGGAATTTTCTAAGATTGAGGTAAGTGATTCCATGCTCTGGAATTGTTAGATAATTTTGGTATGCTTAATGTTATTTATAAATATGTTATATGAATTGTGTGGGTTGTTTAATCGATGTTTTAAAAATGTTTTAGTGTGAATATGGTTTAAGAGATGATTTCCCAATTGAAAATGGTGGTTTTCCTTAGGTGTTCTAATGTTTTAAATGTATTTGTGTATGAGGTGGTTCTTGTGACATAGGAAAAAGGAATTGATCACAAATAGTATCCTAGGTAACTAAGTAGGGAAGAGTAGGTCTATTATGCAAGATGGATATGTAGGGATAAGGCTTAGTTCCCCCTAAAAGGATTGATGTTACAATAGTAACTAAACATTTGATCATGATCAAAGACCACTAGAAATTTGGATGAATTCTTATCTAGTAGTTCATGAATGAGGATGTTTTGGGTTGTGGTTCCAATACCATATCACTGAGGTACAAGGATCCTAGGTCCCCACTAATTCTAGTTTCATAGGGGTTACCCATGCTTCTTATGTGATGTTATGATTACTATTGGAATACATTGAACTTTACTTTCTATTATAATTTCAAAGAATGTTTTCATCAAAATATTTTCCTCTGCTTTTCATAAAAACTTTCATATTGATTTTTCTTATAATGTTATAGCATGGAATATCATTGTGTGGTATTCTAATAGGCATTATCTCACACCTTACATACACCCTTTCATGTCGGTAGAACTTGTTATGTTTTACCTAGGTAAATGAAATATGTTTCATGGTGGTGATGGTGGATCTGGTTTCTAGTGTTCCTATTCTTACAGGTGTTAGTGGAGGAGTAATGAGGGTATTGGACTTCTTATTACATAGATACATGGTTATATATTTGGTTCCCCTACCCCTTTTTTGGTTAAAAATTTAATATGTTTAACTTGTGATTGTTGAACTTCTTTTGATTATGGTTATTGATGATGTAGTTATTTTTAGTCTTGTGTGTTGATTATGGTTGATTATCATGGGTGAAATCATTCCCAAAATGTGATTTCTGATACTCAGGCACTAGTTTCTATCCCATGGGTATTGGGAACACCCTTTGGGCCTTTCCACGGGCCGATTCAGGTGTTGAGTTATATGTAATCCTAGATTGGTTCATGACATTAGAAAATTTTTAGGCCATTTAGACACTTGTCACTTAATTTTAACCCCTGGTAAACCTATTTTAACCTTAACTATGGTAATGTCTTTTTAAAGTTTTTACTATTAATTATAACCAAAAGTTTAGTTGAATTATGATTATTTCAAATATGGAATAAATTTTATCAATTTTAATTCATATAAGTGGTATAATTTATATTAAAATAAACATGAAAAATGTGACAAAAATTATTTTTTCATGAAAATGCATTTTTAAAGCATAAGATGATCTTAAATTAACTCTATGACATGTAATAAATATTATATGAATTTAAATTCATAATTTTATATTTATAATCTAATCATTTCATTTATTTAATTCTTTAGTAGATATTTTTTTAGTTAATTTTAATGGAATAAAATTATACATTGAAAAATAGTTTTCCAAAAACTATCCCCTTTTACCTATAAATAATATTGCCTTTATTTCAATCAAATTTTCAATAAATACATAGTTAATTATATATATTACAACACATTATTACTAATAAAATGGGATATTAGTTAAATATTACCTTTTCTAATATTCATAGAAGATTATTTTTAAGGGAATTCTTCAAAAAAACATTCAAGGAATATTTTGACATAGTAAGTTAAAAATTGATATTCATACTATGAAATTAGAATTTTTATGAAATGAAATATTAAAATGTAAATTATACTATATTTTCATGCAAATAAAGTGTTTGCTTAATATAATTGAATCTTAAATGTTACATTCTTACCAACATCATGCTGAAGAAGAATAGACTAGGGTTCATAACGGCTAGGTTATCACGTGATAAATCAACACTTGGGTGATTGTAAGTATATTTGAGAATATAATTATGACATGACATAAAACTTTATATACACTACATTCACTTTTAATAAGGACTCATTGGTTGTTTCCTACTAGTTTTATTACTCACAGCCTATATGGGAATCTCAATGCACATACAGATTTCATATATGTGGATCTAGGTGAGGGAAAGTGAGCCATGGTATATGGTTGAGATAAATAGAAAAATAGTTAGTAAGAGTATTTCAATAGACTATGTAGTATTACCATGGGGGTTTATTTATTTTTCTTCTCACAAATTTAATCTAGTTTAACTTACCACACTGAGATCCAATTTTATTTATCTTTATTTATCTATATGTCATCTGTTCCAAATGATATTACATTATGAAATCCTAAATCATGTTTTTATTACATTAGTTTTTTATTTTTTATTTATATTATTGTTGAAATTATATGGTTATTAGGGTTTAGTATCCCCACAGACGACATCTGAATCCTTACTGGTAGTTAGGAACCTCTTGCATATGGGGAGACATACATAAGGACTTTTTTCTATATAGCATAGGTCTGGTGGTTTGGGTCAAGTGTTACAAAATGGTATCATAGCATAGTATTATTATTTTATTTTTGAATAAAATAGGAAATTTTAGAAAATAGATGGGTTTTGTGAGACTCATGCAAGGGAGTTTTCATGTGTCGGGCCAGCTCATGTGTAATGGAACTCTAAGTTACCATTTGATAGTATTTTTATTAAATTTTTGTGGTATTTTGAGTACATTTATGCATCATGTGTAGGAATGTAGGGTCACATTCAAAATATATACTTGTTTTGTGTTGAATAATCATTATTTAATTAAATTTTTTGATGTGTGTTATCTTTTCAGGATAGATTTGTTTCCTCTATGAGTGAAATATTTTTTTTTGATTACTATTGTGAAATATCTATTATGGAATTTGTTATTTGGACCAATGTTGGTTTTTATGTTTTTGTATATATATATCTTTGTGACTAATTTGGAGGTACGGAGGACATTTGTTAATGTTAGGAAGGATATTCCTTGGGTTATAGGTAGCCTCCTAGGAGAACCTTTTTGTGATCAAATACATGATTAGGATTTTTTTAAGCTAGTGGATTCAAATTATTATAGTGTTATTTTAATATTTTAAAAATAATTTTGTATAGTGGTTTGATGAGGTTTCCGTTTAAGGAAGCTTAGTATTATCTTGTTAGGGAGGGAGAACTGGTGCTACCACTAGTTTTCAAATAGAATATTTCCAAGAACGCTCTTGTATCGGCACTAGTGATTCAGGATACCAAGCCAGTTCAACTGAAAAAAATGGATTATTTTTGTTCAAGGTGAAAATAACTATAAGACCATGAATTATCATTCCTAGGTCTTCCAAATCCAATATGAACCTTCCTTTCAGGGTACTTTTGTCCTATAGAATTCCAATAACTATCTAGATATTATTGAGAGAATTCTATAATTGTTCCATACTCCTGAGGATGGACGAGTGATTCTGGAAACCTTCATGTTCCAAATACTAGCAAGTATATGGTGGACTACCATGAATCAAGTTGGATTATGAGATGTTATTAAATGGGTTACCTTCAAATATATTATTCTCAAGTAATATTTTATTTAAAAATTAGAAGCTATACTATGCCTAAGAGTTCATAGAGTTTTAGGATAGGATTAGGTCTATCGCAATGTATTCTTCTCGATTCATGGAATTGATTCATTTAACTAATTTTTTGATAGAAAAATAAGTGAATAAAGCTTGGAAGTTCAAGATATAACCTAAACTAGATCTGTGAAATTAATTTAAAGGTTTGTACATAAAAGTGTAATCATGGGTGAATCACAAGGACCAGTTTTCTGAGAAGTAGTTAGAGGAGAATAGGGAAGTAGTCTTACTTGTAGTCAATAGTGGACCAGTGATTGAGCATCCTCTCACTTCTGTAGAAACCTCTTCTGGTAGTAGGAATATAAAGGATAACTTGGAGTAGTAGGGTATCAACCATATGGGTTGGAACACTATTTCCTAAATTTCATCTATGGGAGATGAATCTAGCAATTGATTAAGTCATGGGAAATGGGGAATTATATCAATGCTTGTAGGAAGACATATGTTGAGTTCTATCATTGTGAAAGGGATAGACATATTCAGTGTTATTTAATGAGGGGTTATTAGAAGATTATGGGAAGTTCAAGTAATTTTGGGAGTATAGGACCATAGAAGAAGATGCAGACTTCTCAAACTGCAATGACTCATGGGAAAGGACATGGAGTTTAGAAGAAATTTTTTTAAGTAGGCCAAACTACATATGATAGGGGAGAGGGATCATCTACTATATGAGTTGTGGTATTGATCTCTTATGCACTTTCTACTACTTTATATGATGTTGATGCTTCCCATTCATTTATATCTGCATGAGTTTTTTCAGAACTTGACCTAATAATAAAGTTTTATTCTATGTTACTTTCCCTTGATACAACATTGGGAATGAAAGTGGACCATATAGACTAGATCCCATAGTGTCCTATAGTTATATTCATTTATGAAAATCTATGATATTTCATTATTCTGGAGAGGATAATTAATAATTTGACTCATATCATGGACTAGAAGATAATTTTTTTATCTCCAATCAATATTTACCAGGGATGTGTATCATTTACATCACCCAGGAGAGATGAATTCACGTTGACTGGTTAATGGGTTATGCGGTAGGATGATTTGGTCTAGATAATATTCATATTTGGAAAATCAGGGCCTATATTACAGTCTTGGAAATCTAAGAGGGATCAGTGACATCCCCTTTGTATTTTCTTCTAGTTGTAAATCTTTATCAAGTCGTATTACCAAATGAATTTATAGTCCTTACCTTGATAGAAGAGTTAAATTATAGATAGAACTCATGCCAGGTGTGCAACCCATTTTGAAACCCCCTTATCATATAGAATCTACTGAGTTTAAATATCTCAAGGTGAATCTTGAGGACTTAGATCATAACTGATTTATATGAGAATCCATATCTTTAATACATCTTAATTCATAATTTATTACATAAATATACTCATAATAAAATCCCAAAAGATCATGAGTCCAATTTTCATTGGGAAATTAGGTACATATCACATTTACATGAACCATGGATATAATAACATTATTTAAAAACTAAAAAATATGCCCTTATATTCTATTAATCTTTTAATAATGCATTAATAACCTGGGGGTTCACATTAGAAATGGGTAACCTAAAAAGAATAGTAAGGGAATAATCAAATAATAAAATTATAGAATTAGTACATTTCAATTAAGAGGCATATCATAGTGGCATAAATGGGGTGATAATCATAAAAATGATCACTATAGAATGATATAACATGAAAAATATAGTAAACTTATGAATGTGGAAACAACATAAAAAATGACATCACAATCATAATTCAAGTCTAACCTATATAAAACCATAACATGGTGTGCTTAGGATCACCTCTTATGAACCATACATGGAATACCATGAGATAAAAAATTTACCCAATGAATTAAATGGATATATAATTTGGATCTCACCTATCACATTCATATCATGAACATGCATTTGTGAACCACATAGATCACAAAATACAAGAACAAATTTCATAAATTTTAACCCCATGATTAAGGAGTAAAGGTTTCATACTTTGAAGTCTCCAATAAATGAAGAAAATGTTCAACTAAGTTAATACCCTTTAGTGGAAATGGGGATGTGTATTCACTACATGAATGTTTGGTGTGAAAAATCATAAGATAGTTTTAATACCATAACATGTGTACATAACAGTTTATGGAAGGGGAAAATGAAATTGAAAAGTTGTCTCTAATTAAATGGTAATTATATGGATATTAAATGGATGTTTAAAAACACATTACAATATTGAAAAATAGAAATCAAAAGGTCTTAGTACAAATAAATTTCTTGGAATAAAAAGAAGAGGATAGAGTCCCTTACCTTGAGAGGGTGTTTATAAAAGATTTATAAGAGATTCATAAGATCATCTGAACACATTTGAATGGAATTATAGAGTTATATAAATATTAACTTCATGATAAATGTTTTTTGAGTGAATATGAGTGGGAGGATGAGTAGGTATTTATAGAAAAGGTGGAATTATTTATTAATTTATAAACTTAGGTTTTGAACTTTATATAATAATATATTCAAAACCAAAAAACAGCACAAGATCATTGCTCATGGTTTCTACCAATGAGGATTTGTTTTTAAATTGTCACGACCCATCCCCCGGGGCCCATGCTGTGACCAGATCAAGCCCGCCTTCCATAGGCCAAGGTATAACGACTAGCACCGAAAGGCGTATTACCCAAAAACTGGGAAGGCATTTCCTTTATATCCTGTAAACACAGACGACCAAGAACATGGAAAGATATGAACACAAGTAAACTGAGTAGTAAAAAGAGTGTGTACAGTAAGTAAAAGGGTCCAGAATACAAGCCCAACTAGAAAGAATAAGGAAATTGTAAATTACATGTAAACTGAAATAGCTCCTGTGAACACCCTCCAAGGATCCAACCTGAAGGGTAGGTACAAATCTCAAACAGTCGTCTCTGTGGTACGCCTCGTCTGAGGTCCACCTCCGAGCTACCTCCAGTCCTGGTACTCTCATCCTCAGTCATCGATGTCTGTTGTCTACACCAAACACAACAAGGTGCGGGCTTAGCCCATGCAGGGGTGAGTATAATGATACTCACTAGGGACCCCGAGACCCTCAAAGGTCTCACGAAACCCACAAAGGTTAAACCACAAAGCATGAAAACAATCGTCAACCCTTCTTAGGTTCATGCCCATACATATACCTAAGTTATCAAGTATACTCATATCACTCATGAGTAAACACAAGGCCCAACTCATTATCTCAAAGCTCAATTGTTCCATGAAGGAAAGAATACCATGAAGGTAACACCACAAAGGTAAGTACCACAAAGGTAAAGCCACACAGAAGAATACCATAGAGGTATCACCATGAAGGAAAGTACCACACAGGTTCGCCACATAAGAATAATTTCACCAAGGTATCACCATGAAGGAAAGTACCACACAGGTACATCACACAGAAGAATACCACAAATGTATTACCACAAAGGTAAGTACCACATAGGTACGCCACACAGAAAAATAACACAAAGGTATCACCACGAAGGTAAGTACCACACAGGTATGACACACAGAAGAATACCACAAAGGTATCACCAAGAAGGAAAGTTCCACATAGGTACGCCACATAGAATAATACCACCAAGGTTTCACCACGAAGGAAAGTACCACACAGGTACACCACATAGAAGAATACCACAAAGGTATCACCATGAAGGTAAGGACTCAACTCACACTATGTATAACTTATGTACAGAATTATAGATGATTATTCATAGGATAGATTATCTTATTTTTTTTAAGAAGCACTGCTACTAACCCACATTGAATCGTTAGGTAACTAACCCCCACTGACCCACATAAGATCTTACCCACACAGGATTGATAGGTAACTAACCCCTACTGACCCAAACAAGATCTGACCCATAAAGAATCGGTATGCGCTGACCCACATAGGATCGTTGAGTGCTGACCCACACAGGATCGATATGCGCTAACCCACACAAGATCACTGAGCACTAACCCACAGAGGATCGTTAGATGATAACCCACATTGGTTCGATGTTCTTTCCTCACATTACAACCAGCTACAGGGTTCCCTCGCTAAGCTCTCTTGATTCTGAGAGGGTCTGCTCCTCAATCCATAGGTAGATACTCCAACTTCCATGATATCCAATTAAGAATTATCCCAAAGGACTGCCACAAAAAATGGGTCTCAACGCAATAGACAGTGCGTCAATCAGATGCACGGTCTGTAGGTTATTAACCTTTTAGTCCCGAGGGCCCGGTTTGATTCGTTTTTTATCCATCCTGGCCATACCCCAACTTTATCAAAAACCCAATTGGGGTATACCAAAAGGACTTTCTCGATCCAAGGTTTCTGGAACTGCAGATGGTTCATCAAACGGACGCATGTATCTCATGATATGGCCGAAAGAACGAAAAGGGTCAAAGTTGGTCTGGGTCCGGTCCGACCCAGTCTGACCGACCCAAACTGGCTCGGCCTAACCCGGGTCTGACCCTAGGTTCGACTCGACCCGATGGTTCTAGCCTGGCCCATGGCTAACCGGATGTCATGCCCTCTTTCGCGTCACAGTCGTGTGCCACGCCACCTCAGACGGTCGGCTCGACCGGCTGCCCCTCCATGTTGTTGTGGCATTGTGCCGCGGCCCCTGTACGCTGGGCGGTGCGGACGCACGCCACCACCATCTTCACATGGACGGCTGCTGCGCCGGCTGCCGCCCTCACTCCGTTTTGGCTGATGGGCCGTAGCCTTCTCATCATCAGTCAGCACGGACGCGCGCCGCCCTTCCTTCCTCACGGATGGCTGGGTGCTGGCCGCCACCTCCTTTCGTGAGTCATTACAGATTCATTCCAAGCCCGAAAAAAATAAAATATCGCATATTTGTGATCCTTGTATTGAGGGATTCGCGTCCATGTATCATGCTCAACAAAACTCCATGTTTCCTGCACCAATAAATATTTTGCGTTGAGTACAGATGAAGAACATGTCAAAAACCACAAAGGTTGCGGAGAGGTCGGTCCGTGTTCGTTCGTCCTACACCCTCTGCATTAGAACGGTAGAAAGCATCTTATTTGTTCTTGAATCAGGAAGTATATAAATATTCTTAAATTGAGATAAAATTCAATAATGGGGAAAGGAATAGCCAAATAACAATCCCTACAAGATACCCCGCAACATCCTCCCACAAAGATGAAGGAATTGTTGATCAACCCATTAGTCGATTGACCACGTTCTTCATATAAATTCAAGAATGGGTAATGGGAAGTCAAAAATTCCCAAATGAAAATAATCCCCTACCTCAAGTTCATTGGATATCTTCCGCGTTTGAAGAAGTTTTGGCGTTCGTCGTCCCCCGCAACTAGCCTCCAACGACGTTACTCATTCATCGATCTCTACTTCGGGGTTTCGGTGTTGCTCGTCACCTCCCACTGGTACCGGCTCCATCCTCCAAGGGTTTGGCGTCACTGCTCTTTTTCAGCACTTCGTTTCTTGGTGAAGCAGTGCCAACCCCTCTCCCCAAGCTCTATATAAATATGTGAGGGTAAGGGTGTGCATCGTTCGTGGGATTAATGGAGGCTCATTAATTAGGAACCTTACTAATTCCCTAACAGTGCAGTTACTTAGAATTGAAATTTCGATCCATTTATTGGATTGACACATCACCGATCCCACCATACCACTCATCTGTTGGAGGATTAGAATAAAAATAAAATAATAAAGTTATTTTTTTATTCTATTAAAAGTTTCCAAAAACTAACTTTTTATCTGGACCTACTACAGTCGAAGTGAAGGTCTCTTTAAGTGAATATCGTCATTGTGAGTTCAATGGTGCCCTCAGATTTCAATTTTGAGCACCGATTCAAAAGTTATATAACGTTGCTCGTGTGTTTACTGAATGTACTCGAAAAAAAGTTTGGAAAAATTATAACAGTCACCCTTGACCCGCGCTAGTCGAGGTTAGGCTCTTACAAAGTGAAACACGCCCCAATGAACCCAACGGTACTATCATATTTTCAATCCGAGTAACCATTTACAGGTTATGAATTTTACAATAAAATAATTGTCAGTTAATTATTTTATTTACGGCCAAAAACTAACTATTACTGGTGGCCCGTGCCGACCAATGTTAGTATCTTCCTAAAGAGAGATTACCTTCACGAGTTCAGTGGTGGTCTCAGATTTTCAATTTGAGTTACCGTTTGTGAGTTATAATCATTTGAAAAATAAAATAATTTATTTAATTATTTTATTCACGATTATGCCATTTTTGGGTTTTCTCATAGGAGGCCCGCGCTAACTAAACTTAAGTCGCGCCTATGGTAAACCCACCATCCTAAATGCAACGGTACCCTTGGATTTCTGATCCGAGTTAACATTTAAGAGTTATTCCACTTTTTCATGAAAAATGCTTATGTGCGCTAATTAAAACTTAACCAAACTTCGATGGATCATTCCGGGAACTCCGGGCCTCAGAATCGCACGCCGTTAGATTTCACGATCTTGAAATAATTCTATATAATTAAAAAAAATATACAGAATTTTCAGGAAATTACATAAATATTTTATAATTCCATGAACCAAACTCCTTAAAATAAACCCCTTGATGATTTGGAAGTGGGTAATGTTTATAGAGAATTTATCTTAAAAACTTAAATTATAATATAGGTTTTGGAGGATTCATTAAGGATTTATAAAATTAATCAAATAAATTAAAAAACACATAAAATATGTTTAGTTTTTTGTTCCCATTATAATATTTTTTACACCACTTTTGGGATATTATTATGTCATAATTCATATCGTATATTTATACTATATTTAATTTTTACAGAAAAATTCAATTATTGTGGAAAATTATGAAAAAATCACCAATGGATAACTCTGACATGCTAATTTTAAAAATACTATTTATTTTATCAAAACAGTTCTCTAAATATAATAATTTACAAATTTAAATCAAAAATATAATTTATTAAAAAATACTTGTTTTTAGAACAATAATAGTTTTGAGGCCCTTATAAATATTCTATTGGAATTTAATGAATTGTATTATAATTTTTATAAAAATATATATTATTTAATAATATTATTATATGAAAATAATATTTATTCCAAAATTATTGAATTCGTCAAAAAAAGTGTTTTAATTACGATCATATACTTTTCAAAAATACATCTTTGGTTTATTTATATAAAATTCTAATTTTCATCAACTCGAATAAAATTTTAATAATAAAAAGTGGAAAATATAATAATTATTTTATTAAAAACAAAATAAAAAAAATCATACTACTGGTTTCTAGATACATAACTCCTTATTACACCATCATACACCCTAAGGGTAAGTTGTGCGATGGTCGGGATTTCTTGGGGTGGTTCTGCAAACATGGCATGGGTTGTGATCATGAAAAGCATCAAATTATCCAACAAATAGTTTCTTTCGTGCTTCAATTATTTAATTTGAGCTTGGAATTGGACAAGTTAAAGGTCTAGTGATTCCATATCACTTGAAATATTTGATAAATGGGTATCATAGGGTTTGCTTCTACTTGTCGAGGATATCTCTCCATCTATCTATAAAAAATAGACTCTATCATAACCCTTAATATATATTAATCATATCAATAATTATACAATGTATACAATGTCAATGGTTAATATGATTAAAGATATTTAAATATGAAATTTTATATTTTATAATTGATGCAAAATAACCAAATTAGTGTATGTGTTTTCTATAACTATAATATTAAATAAGTAATTTAAAAAGGTAATTTCATTTATAAAAGTTTTGGGTTATCACATTATTCCACCATTAAAAAATTTCACCCTTGAAATTTTCGTATCATAAATTAAACTAGGTTAGGTACTTCTATTTCATCACCACTTCTATTCCCCATGTTACTGCTTCAAACTTTTGGTTTCACCAAAACACTTTGTTTGGGTGAGTTTTCTTGTTTCATCGAAATTTGTCTCTATAATCTAAGATCTTAACCAGTTGCTCCGCATATGAAAGAACATTATAAAAAGTAAACAACTCTTTATTTAGTGCATATGATGGGTTAGGTGTGTACTTCCTCCAGAGGGATACATGGAGCATATCATGAACATGATATAGGTTAGGTTTGAGAAAAAGTCGATAGGGTACACCTATGATGCTATCACAGATCTCAAAGGGACTAATATATCTTGGACTAATATCTCCCTTCTACTAAAACCTCATATCTTTATTCCATTATCATATAAAAGGAGCACTTTATCTATGACCTCAAAATATAGGTCTCATCAATGATTATTTGCACATATTTTATATCAAATTTTTGTAGATTTCATATGATGTTGAATGGTTTGAACTTTCTCTATCATATCTTGGATAAGATCAGGTCTCATAAGCTTCTTCTCTCAAACATCATCCCAACACGTTGGAGTTCAACACCAATTCCCATATAGAGCCTTGTAATTTTCCATTTGAATTATAGAATGAAAAATTTTGTTATATGAGAACTCTAGTAGGGGAATGATTTGATCCCAACATCCTTGTAAATCCATTTAACATAATCTCAATATATCTTATAGAGTTTTAATTGTTTTATTAGATTTACAATACATATGAGGGAGATAAGAAATACTAAAACTTAGCTCTATATTCAACTCTTACTGAAGGATTCTCCAAAACCTCACAATAAAACATGGATCTCTATTAGATAAAATAGAGAGTGGAACTCCATGAATTATTACCACTTCACTTATGTATATCCTATTGATTTGGTCAATATAGTAATCGTCCTTTATGGAAATGAAATACACTAACTTTTTAAGGATACTGACATCTATCTAGATGGAATTATTAAATTTAAATGTCCTAGGGGTCCTACGATGAAATATATGGTTTTTTTTCTAAATTCCATAATTGTATGGGAAATGTTTTCATCATACCAATAGAATTGTTTCATTCATCCTTGACTTTTTGGAATAAAATGTATTGAGATATAAATTTTGAAATCTCCCACTTCACGTTATCCAACTATAAGCTTTTCTTTAGATCTCTATACATATTGGTGATTCTAACATTAATAGAGAAGGATGAGATATGTGCATCACCAAGAAGTTCCCTCTCTAGTTTTTTTATGAGACACATATCTGGGTTACAAACCTTATAACTCCATATTTAGACATTTTCAGCTTCAGAATATTCACTACCTTTTTGTAGCTCTATATCATATTTTAAGCCTCCTTGATCCTCTCTATAATGAATTATTGAGTAGTTATTAGAGAAAGGTAAGATGAATATCCTTTTAATATTCCCAAGTATATCCATTTCATGTCTAATAATACTGGATTCCTTTAAATCTGCATCATGGATAGGATTATAGGATCAATTTTACTCATAGCATCTTCAAATTTTTTCATCTTCCTAAGATGGTGATTGATTCAAAAATCATAATACTTGACCAGTTCTAACCACCTTCGGTGTAACATATCGATCTCCTTGTATGTGAATAAATACTTGAGGATTTTATGATCTGTATATATTTCACACTTTTCCTTATAGAGATAATGTCACCAAATATTCAACAAGAAGATCAATACATCCAATTCTAGACCATGTGTTGGGTATTTATTCTCCTGTATCTTTAATTGGAGGGAGGAATAGGCTATCACTTTAGCATCTTACAAGAGTAAAAAACCCAAGACCTTTATTGGACAAAACATTGTATATAAAGAATCCATCCCCAATACTTCTTAATGTGTAAATAGGTTCTGTTATTATCTTCTTATTTAACTCCGTAAATATTTTTTTATATTCATCATTCCAAATAAACATCAATCCTTTACGAGTTATCTTGGTTATTGGTCTTAAAAATCAATATAAGTTTTTTAAAAATCAATGATAGTACCTAGAAAATAAATGGAAACTAGGAATATCTAATACAGATGTTTTTCAAGTCCATCCTTCAATTGAATCTATTTTTTAAGGATCTATAGATATCACTTTTTTGTGATAAATTCACTGGGAATGTTACTCTCTCCATCCCAAACTTGTATTTCATGTACTTCAAAAAAAACATTACTTTATCAAGGCCTTCAGTATAATGTTTAAGTGATCCTCATGTTACTCATTTCTTTTGAATTATATAAGAATATATTATATAAATAATTCGAAAATTTTGTTAAATTAGTCCCTAAATACTCTATTCATTAATTCCATGAAAATTACTAGAGAATTGGTGAGTCAAAATGGAATCACTATGAAATCCAAGTTCTAATACCTTATATGAAAATATTTTTTGGGGATATCATCCTCGTTTATCTTTACTTTATAATATCCAGATTGAAGATCCACCTTAGAGAAGTACTAGGATCCATATAGCTTTTTGAACAAGTCATCACTTCAAGGAATGGGATAATTGTTCTTTATTATGATCTTTTTGAGATCCAAATAATTAATATAGAGGCACATTAACTCATCTACTTATTGATAAAGAGGACTAATTCACCCCTTTATGTAGTAATTGGGTATATAAACCCTTTATCTACATTCTCCAACATTTGATTCTTCAGCTCTTTAAGTTCAATAGTTTTTATTCCATATGTAGTCTTGGATATTGGAAAATATCTGAGTATAAGCTCGATTGATAAATCAACCCCACATCCTAGAGAAAAGTAATAAAATTATATGGGAAACACGTTAACATATTCTCATAAAATGGGCATGTCATTAAGGATAATATTTTACTTAGTATTGATCATTTTCCCTTGATACACTTTCTTATAAGGCAATAATTTCTATGATTGAGATTATAATACCAAATGAGATTTTTCATCCTCCATGCACTTATATATAATTGAAGGGTGATTTGTGATATAAAGGGTGATTTTTTTTCTCTCAAAAAAATATATTGGATTTATATAAGGAAATTTAATCCACACCCATGATTGCATTGAATTTTAGAAAAGGAAGTATCACAAGGTGTGTTGGGACATTCAGATTTAAAATATGAAAATGGGAGAAGTTATATTCTTGGGATGAAATAATTTCACCATTTTCCATTTTCACAGATATATATATATATATATATATATAAATATATGCTTCCATGTTTTTTTGTGGGGTTTGAATAGTTCTTCTAAAATTTAATGATATGGAAGAATTCATGAACCATTTTCACATATGTCATTTGAATTTAATGAAGGGATGATAAGACTCCCTTTCACTATTTGATTCTAGTTCTAATAATTTACTTTGTCTAAAATAAACTTAGGGATGAGAATTTTTAAACTATTAAACACATTAAAGTTAAATTATGAACATTTAAGGGATAACTCATAAATGACATATATTCCTTAACCTATGAATTTATAGGTTTCAATCTATTTCATCCATGGTCAATTTCCAAATATAAAATTTTAAGGAAATCATTGTTTTATTCATGATGGTTCATAAGGATCTTTTGAATTTATAAAAGAATATCCCCTAAGATTATAAAACTAGGTGTACAGTAATGCCTCTTTTTCATACATCAGGTGATGAACAAGTCAATTCCCAATGTGCTCTTTTCAAGGTTATTTTCCATAGGTATAACTATTCCAGAGACACATCCAATTATAGAATCTAGATAGGTATTTTTTATTTAAAACCATTAAATATATAATTAAAAAATAGGGATGTTTTTCTATGTTTAGTATTATTCCTAATAATTTTACTAAAGTTATCTATTCTTAATACACAAAAATAACTAGAATTTCCAATGATACCAACTACAACAACCCATATATTTAATATACCTTAATTCATGAATTATTACCCAAAGATGCTCATATTACAATCCCAAAAGCTCATGAGTCCTAGTGTAATTACTAAATTAGGTACATATCATATTAACTTAAAACATGAGTACAAAAAAATTGTTTTAAAACTCCAAAAACTTTTCCTTATCTTCCATCGATCTCCTAATATTGTACGAGATAACCTAGAAGTATACGTAAGTAAATAGTGAGATACAAAGATATATAAGGGAATAATAAAATAAAAACAAGATGAAATTAATAAATTTTGGTCAAGAGACATATTAAGGATACATAATATTGTTTATAATCATAAATATGATCACAAAATAATGTTATAAGATGATAATATCAAGGAAACATAGGAATATGGAAACAACATAAAACATGATATCATAAGAATATGTCAAGACTATGAGCCAAGAAATCCTAACATAGTTTTATTAGGATAACATTATTTTCACTATACATGGAATCTCATGATATAAAAACATTACCCAATGAATTGTAGGACTATATAATTTTTTTCCCACCAGTTATATTCATACCATGTAAATACATTTGGGTGACACATAGATCATACAAAATAAGAATTATTTTCATTACCTTTAACCCCATGATTAAGGAGTGAGGGTTAGATAAATAGAAGTACCCAATCATTGAAGCATAGGTAAAACTGGGTGAATACCCTTGAGTGGAAATGGGTATGGTTATTCACTACACAAATATTTGGCATGGAAAATCACTGGATAATTTTAACAGCATAACGGGTCTACATAATGGTTTATGGAAGGGGTGAATGAAATTGAAAGGTAGTCTCTCATTACATGGGAATGTTGAAAATAAAGGTATGTGTAAAAACACATTACAACGTAGAAAATTTTAAATCATAAGGGCATGGTACCAAGAAATTACTAGAAATAAAAAAGAAGAGAAGAGAGTCCCATACCTTGATAAATCACTTCTAACAGCTTGGGATGGGATTTTTAAGAGTTTGGGAACACATTTAGAGGGATTTAGAGAGGTATATTGAGATTAAATTAGTTATCAATTGGTTTTAGTGAAGATAGGGGGGATTGTGAGTGGATATTTATAGTAATAGAGGGGTAATTCTTTATTAATTTCTAAACATAGTTTTTTTACTCTATATGATAAAATAATAAAAACCATAAACTTTCCCATGGTTTTTCCCCATGGTTTTAGACAAGGAGGAGTAGTTTTAAATATTTTATAGATTCAACAACTGGAATCCTCAAAATAATACCCTATGTGATGTGTAAGTGATTCATGTTTATAAATAATTGATTATAAAACCATAAAATATAATATAGGTTTTTGAGGATTCATTAAGGGTTTGTAAAGTTAATCAAGTAACATAAAAAACACATTATTTTAAATGGAAACGTATTTTTGTTCATAGGTTCCCTTTATACTATTTATTTCATCACTTTTAGTCTATTATGATTTCATAATACATAATGTATATTTATACCATATCTAATATTTACCCAAAAATTCAACAGTCTCGGAAAATTATTAAAAAACAAAATGTTATAATTTTGATGTGATGATTTCAAAAATACTACTTGTTTTATCAAAATAATTCTATAAATATTATAATTTTTACTTTTAAATCAAAATTCTCATTAATTGAAAAATGTTATTTTTTACGAAAATAATAGTTTCCAAAACCTTATATAGATTATATTGAATTTCACTAAATTATATAATCATTTGTATAATAATAAATATTATTTAATAATAATATTATATGATAGTAGTATTAATTTTTAAAACTATTGAATTTATCAAAAATTTTGTATTAATTAAAACCATATATTTTCCAAAAATACTATTTTTGTTTCTTTGTATCAAAATCTAATTTTCATCAACTCATATAAAATTTTAGTGATGAAAAAGGATAAATATAATGATTATTTTTTAAAAATAAAAATAAACCAATGAATACTACTAGGTTATTTATAAATAAACCCTTATTAAACTAGCATACCCCCTAAGGGTAAGGTCTGCGATGGTAGGGATTTCTTGGGGTGGTTCTGTGAACATGGTTTGGGTCATGATCATGATAAACTTGGACGTCTCATGTAAAATATTTCATTCGTAATTTAGTTTTTGAATTTCATCTTTGTATTGGTCATAAGAAAATCCAATTGATTCCATCCCCCTTAAAAGCTTTGATAAATGGGAATCATAGGGTATGATTCTACTGTTCGAGGCCATAATTCTTTCCATCTAGGAAAACTTGACTTTATCATAACACTTAATATATACCACTCTTATCATTCACTATATAATGGCCATATTATCAATGGTTAGTATTCTTAATGAAATTTTAAATCTGATGGGATATATTTTACAATTGGTCAAAATTAAGCTAAGTAGTTCATGTGTTATTGATAACTATATTAATTTATAAGTAATTTTATCATTCAAAAGGGAATTTCATTTATAAAATTTTTGGGTTGCTTTATTTTATTATGATGGGTACTCCAACATGGGGTTTACTGGTTCTATTTGTTAAGAAGGTCAATGGTATTCTCGAACTCTACATGGATTACCAGAATCTAAATTGGGTGATGGTGAATAATAGGTATCTTATTCCAATGATCAAAGATCTCATTGATCAGTTACAGGGATGTTGGTGGTTCTCTAAGATCAATCTCTGATTGAGCTATCACTAATTTCAGGTTAGAGTTTAATAAATCCCTAATATGGAATTTTAGATAAGTTTTGGGATATATGATTACTTGTTGATGCTTTTTGGACTAATAAATATGTTAGAAGTGTTCACGTATCTCATTAACAAGATATTTCACCCATATCTTGACTCGTTCATTGTGTTTTTAATTGATGAAATCCTCATATACTAACTTATCCCAAAGATTTATTTCATATATCTCGATATATTCCTAAATTCAATTAGATTACATTGAATCTATGCTAAGTTTTTGAAGTGTTACTTTTTGATTGAGTTGGTAAATTTCATAGGATAAGTGGTTTCTTACACCGATATATCCATAGACCCAAATAAAGTTGAGTTACTGATGTCTTGGACTTGTACACAAAATGTATTCAAGATCAAGAGCATTCTGGGTTTAGTTACATACTATTCAAATTTTATCCAGAACTTTTTCCATTTATCAGCACCCATGAATGCATAGAGGAATAAATGAGTGAATTTTCAACGGTCAGACCAACGTGAATAGGCATTTCATGAGATGAGGAGTGTGATGAATATTGCCCTAGTGTTGGTTCTTTCTAAGTCTAATATTTATTAGTATATATCCTACAACACATCAAGGGTATACTTGGGGAAAATTCATAATGCAGGGAGAATGAGTAGTAGATTATAGGTCGTGTTAGTTGTGACCCCATGAGTAGAACTATCCAACTTATGACTTGGATTTGATGGTAATGGTCCACACTCAGATTTTTTGGTGAAAGTATCTCATTATAAAGAGTTTTTTTATCTATACAGATCACAAGATCAATCGTTATATCTTTACACATGAGTTCTTAATCTAAGTTAGAGGTTCCGATTAGAGTACCAATAGACATAGAAATTTTACATGTTTTTTTAACTAGTACAGGTAACATTATTGTTATTTCACTTAGCCATAAGACATGGTTAGCTTAGGAGCTTAGTGAATGGCCTTTATAAGAATAGTGCTGCTTGATGAGATTATTGGAAAATCATAGGATGGATTCTTTTAAGGTCTAGGTATTGATGACATGTGCTCCATTGGTGATCACGTATTCTCTTGTGGACCTGGTGAAAGATATCCAAGAGTCTGACCCATAGTGTGTTGTGATACGGGAATGGCTATCAGGTGATGACTCGATACCTAGGTGGTCATTATACAGTGATGATTGGATCCTTTTATATAAGATATATGTATCCCCAACTTCTATTACGGAAAATATAATGAGATACTTCCATACCTCTAAGTGGATAGTACATCCCAAAATGTAAAAGATTTACTATGACTTCAGGACACAATTTTGAAGGCTAGGGATGAAGAGGGAAATTATTGTATTATTTTACAATGACTTACCTTTCATAGGATTAAGGACAAGAAATAGTATCCCTGTGGTTAGTTTCAATCAATTTTAGATCCCATGTGGATGTGGGATGAAATCTTTATGAACATTGTAACATGGTTACCAAGGACTTTAAGTATTCATAATGCTTTTAGGTTATTTTTTGTTAGCTAATTAAAGTTTCTTATTACTTACTGATCCATGAGACTCACTAAGTAGATAACCTAGGAATATTTTATGTCCATGTGATTATATGATTATATGGGGTTCCCTTGAAATGTGTATCTAACATATATTCATATTTTATATCATAGTTTTGGTAGGGAATGTGTAAGGCCTTAGGGTCTTGGTTAATATTGAGCACAACATACAATCCTCAAGAAGAATAACAATGGGAGAGGGTGATCTTTTTTTTGGATAATATGCTATGGGATTTCATCCTAAACTTCATTAGAGCATGGGATGATCACCTAGATTTTTTTATTTCTCATAAAAAACTATTACCAGTATTCAATTAAAATGGAAAAATATGAGTTTATTTTTAGTAGGGCGTGTTTTTCACTGTATTGTTGGTATGAGGTTGGTGAGGAAGTAGTTGTGGGGCCTAGTATGGTATATAATACCTCTGAAAGAGTTCATCCAAATTAAGATAGGTTGATCATATCATAGAGCGCGTAGAGATATTATGCTGATTACTAGAGGAGACCCCTAGAGGTTTATGTAAGTGACTAGGTTTTCTGTGAGTGATTCCTCAGTTAGGACACTAAAGTTTGAGGAAATAATGGAATCTATACCCGGTTATGTTGCACCCATTGAAATAACCATGAATATTGGGACATTTGTGTAACCTCTTGAGATTCCTTCATGTTACCAATTTATAAAAAATGTGTTTCATGTGTCTTGGCACTAGAGGTGCATACCTGATTCTACAAATATCATCAACTATAGGAATGTTGATTTGGATCTGGACACATCGTGTGTGGAGAACCCAATTAAAATTGTTTATTGGGAAAAGAAAATACTTAAATGGATAATGATACAAATTTTCCAAATCATGTGGAATCATGGATGGATATAGGATTATACTTAGGGTGAGAGGATGATGTTTGATCTCAGTGGCCTGAGATGTTTGAGAAATACCATCGAACGCACTCCTCAAGAATGAGAATCCATTATAGGGAGAGAATTTTAACATCCTCTCTTATTTTTGATGTATGAGATTTTTAAATTTAATAAAATTCTATATTCCAAAAATGTCTTATCTCTAAAATGGATGTTTGGGAAGTTGGTTTTAGTGTAACTAGTGGCCTCATGATGAATTTTTAAGGGTTAAATCTTAAGGGGTGAATGGTTGATAAAAAAACAAGTACATCATCTCACCAGTGTGGATCCACCGGCTAGTTATTGGTGTTAAAAATGGTTATTAAAAAATGAGGAACCCACTGGTAATCCAATGGGAATCCACCATCCTTCTATTGGATAAGGTATAATGTCTAGAATTCTATCAGGTGTGTTGGCCAGTCGAGGCCTAGTCACTGGTCGGCCAGTGGACATAGTATGGGGGTTAATTAAATAAACCTCTCCACTTTTAATTCAACATAGTTTTCCACCTTAATTAATAATAAATTCCAGCCTCTATAGACCTATTAAAAAAATATTTCCCCCTTTATTTTGGAGATCTCACATATATATCCCCTTGGTCTTACCAGCTTTAACCAATTCGATGACACTAGAATGGTGTTTTTTCTCTAGATCTACACCATATTCCTCTTCCTTATTGTTAGATAAATATGGATCTATGATGTATGTGTGGATTTTATGATGATAAAATGATGAGTTATTTATTTCATCATTGTATAGTGGTTGATATAATAAGTTGACATTATTTATTGATCAAATTGAGATATACCATTGATAATGAACATTCAAAATTTATTTCATTATAAATCATCTTCCAAGACCTTTACTTGATGTATGGTTGATGATATAACCATAATATTTTTATGAATCATTGGTATATTGGTGGAGGTATCGATGTTTCAACAATAACCCCTCTTGAACAGAGATAGAACCCTCAAGAATGATAATTGTTTTCATGTAACCCATCTTAAATAAATCATCTTGAGAAAAATTTCTTATTAAATATATTTTCTATTGAATAATTATTAATGAATATATATTTTTTGGATAAACATGAGGATCTATTCTAGAATCGATGATGAATTCACTATCTATTCTTTGATTGATAATAGGTCTATTAAATTGGAATCCCTTCCATTAACACATCTTGAAATTGGCTCTATTGACAGACTCCTTATGTGATTATTGAATCAAATTCTGGATATAGAAACTCCCTAAGTATCTTCTCTAAATCCTTATCTTGTTATACTAAAACCTGAATTAGTCACCCTTTATATTTGAGCTAGTTTTTTAGGGGTGTGTGGCATGGTTTGGGTGTTAATACTTTACAAACCTTAAACTTATTCACCAACAACCTTGAGGTAAGACGTTCCTAACCAGAAATTTCCTTCTATATGTCATTTTCATGACATGTTTATTTATTTTTGGTAACCTTTGAATGTTATGTGTTTTCATGTGGGTGACTGAGTGTCCTTTGATTCCTCGCTTGTTTTTTATCATATGATTTTTGTGTAGCCTCTTGAGAATTATTCTTGATATTCTTTGTCATTCATTGATATGATGTGTGTTTATTTTGGTATTTCATAGCTATTGAAACATTTATTTAGGTATCATAATGATCTGGTTACACAGTTTCTATTAGACTACCCACTAGAGGGGGTGAGATGACATGACAATGGTTACTGACTATGACTTTCTTGGTGGTATGGGTCATATAATAGAGTTTTTTCTGATTTTGTACTATACCATGCATGGAAAATGAGATTCTTTTAGATATAGGATGAAATGGGGGAATCCCATATAGGGGTGATATGATTATCCAGTTTATTTATACATTTTATGTGGTACTTACCATCATTTGAGGACAATGACCTTCATCTGTATGGGCTATGTGGTGTTCCTAATAATGACTACTGTTAGGGTGGGTAATGCGGTGTTCCAAATAACAACCACTATTAGGGTGTTTTGTGTGACATTGGAGATATATGGTGATTGACATGACATTTTTACTGGCATCATACCAAAGAATGTGGGGTTGGGATTTGTAGAGTCTTGGTTAGTGCATGATAACTCAACACTTTTGTGATTGTATGCTTATTTGATAATTTATATATGACATGACATACACTATAATATAAATTGTGTTCAATTTTTATAAGGATGAATTGGTGGTGCCCTGCAAGGTTTATTACTGACACCATGTGTGGAAATCTTAGTGCATGTGCATATTTCATGTATAAGGATTTAAAAAAGGGAATGGGGATCATGGTGGGCGTTTGAGATAAGGATCATAGAGTTTGTAGCAGAATCAGGATAGACTCTGGAGGATTACTATGGGGATTTATTTATTTATATACTCACACATTTACTCTGGCATGGTGTTCCACACTAGGATCAAATTTTATTTATCTTGATTTATCTATTCATCAGGTTTTCCAACTGATATTATGTTATGATGTCTTTTCTCCCTTTTTGATTAATTGGTTTGTTTTATGTTTTATTTATATTATTGGTTCATTCATATGAATTTTATTGTATAGTCTCCCTACATATGTAGTTTTAATACTCACTTTTAGTCAAAAGTATCTTACATATGGGGAGGTGTGTATGAGGTTTTATGTCTCTCCGACACAGACCCGGTGGTTCAGCTTGGGCATTATAAGTAAAATAAAAAATAAACTTATTTACACCTAAGTATATTTTTAAATTTCACTAAATATTTCATATTTTTCAACTCCTCACATTTCAACAGTTCAATATTTGGAATTATTTTAACATTAATTTTTTCTATGTACTTTTTTCACCCATTGAATTGGACTTTTGAAAGTAAATTGAGGGGGTTTTTTACAACTACATTACAAATTATTTATGAAAGATTATTTTATAATTTCTCTTCCATTTTCTTCTCGAACTATAAAAGATCAATCACTTTTAGATTTATATTTCTTGTTTTATCCTAAAAATGATCTTACGAATTTATATTTCATACATCACCCTATTTGTAAGGTTTATTTTATCTATCAATCTTAATCTCTTTCTTGGATATATTTTTCTCCTTCATGTCCATATTATTTCATTTCATTGATATATTATATAACACTTCCACTATTTCTATATTTTTTTAGTATTGACTTAATCACATAAAAAATTCTATTAATAGTTTTAGATTATGGGGTGTTTACAAATAAAGTTATTCCATTTATTGACTGTAGAAATATTGACATTACATATACTTGTTATATCAAAATGGATGTTTTTTTATAACTAAGTTTTGTTTTTTATATATTTTATTTTTATTCATTCCTCTATATGATGAATGCATTATACTTAGTTAGTGATAGGTGGGGCTTTGAATTATTTTCCCCATGATACATTAGTAGGTCCCATAAGAAAAACTAGCTTTGGTATTTCATATAAATATTACACATTTATTTTTGATATAAGATGGAAGCATTGATGGTCTTTGTATGATATCCTACATTATGAATTCAATAATTGTGAAATCAATTATTATTATCCATGTGAATATTTAAATTATAATATTATCCACTGATATATAGCATGCTCATGTTATAACTTATATTAAATTTTATTATAATTATTTTTTATTTATTTCTTCCATATTATTCATGCATTTGTTTTTATTCAAATACATTTTCTATTGTATGCTACCCCTTACTAAGAATTTGAGCTTATCCTTGTTTTTATTTCATTTCCCAAGGATATGAAAAAGATTATTATGTGTTAAAAGTTAATATGGGTGTCATTTATGAATAATTTTGTGGGATATGATTAATACTTATTATTAAATAATGATTCCTAGATTTATTGGGAAACAAACCCATTTGATGGGAAGGATAAAAAATTAGTTAACTGATTTTCAAAATCCTATAAAACTCTAAACCATATATATCTTTGGTATGTATGTGAATTAATAATGGTTATTGATATTTTAATTATGGCTAGTTATTTTTGGGTCACTCTAGTAGATATCAATCCTGTATTTAAAGAATGATATTTTAGCACCATAATTGAGAGTTTGGGTGTCGGGTAACACAAAACACATGCCATCACTAAAAATATGAAAGAAAAAAATAAATTCTAATACACCAAATCATCTAGTATCACTAATGTTGATTGGGATAAATATTTCACTTGAAAAAAAAACTTTAATAATTCTAAAAATTCATTGTTTTTCTAATCACTACTAAAAGGGTCCACCTTTATGAGCACTAGAAAAGAAATGATAAAATGCTCTTTTATCAGTGCTAAAAATAGCATTGATAAAGGCCAAAATGATATAATTTTTTGTTAAAATTACATCACACTATAGAATCAAATAAAGGTATATAGAAAATTTATAATTTAATTGAAATAAAAATTACATTAAAAATACAAGAAAAAAAGACTATATTATAAATATTTCAATCATTGTTTTGAACAATTACATTAGAAAGTACAATTTAACACAAACATTTAAAAAATCAATGGTTTAATTTTCATTGGAACCCAACCCCATCTCAAAAAATATTGATAATGGTATTATATTCTAAAAAAACCACCCCAATTCAAGCCAAATAATCTACTTGTATAAGAAAATAATTCTTATATTAGTAATACAAAAAATAAATAAATTATACATAAAAACATAAAAATTTATTAATAAAATTTCATTTTTAAACTAAAACCACATAAATTGAGTAATACTAGTCACACTATGTATTGGATTGGGGTGCGGATAATTCCTACACATCAAAAATGACTTATGGATTATTTCCCTAAATTATCAAAACAATCTGGATTTGTTTCTCATTTTTGAGTAAGACATGTGTGTTTTAAACTAAAATTCCATTTTTAATCACAAAACATACATTTTAAGTCATACTGGACTCACCATGTATTTTATTATGGTGTGGATAATTCTAACATGTAAAAAATTATTTATGGACCATTATCCTAAAGTATCAAAATAATCTGATTGATTTTTCTTAGTTTTGAGTATGTGACTTGTGTTTTGAATTAAAAGGTCAATTTTAAATAAAAAACACACTTTGAGTCATTATGGTCACACCATGATTCATATTGATGTTTGGTTGATTCCTAAATGTTATAAATTTCATAAGTATCATTTTCCTAAAGTATCAAAAAAATATGAATTTTTTCTTGGTTGTGAGTATGTCACATGTCATTTTTACTAAAATGTCAATTTAAACTGAAAACTCAAACTTTGAGTTATACCAGGAACATCGTGTGTTTTTTTAATGTGATACTGATTCTAACACATCATAAATGACTTATAAATCATTATATTAATTTTTTAAGATAGTTTGATCATTCTTTATCAGTTTTTTGTGAGTGGCATAGTTTTTAAACTAAAATGTCAATTTTATACTGATAACATACACTTTGAGTCATACTGAGCACCCCATGTATCAGATTGAGGTGTGGCTGATTCCTTCTCATCCAAAATTATTTATATATCATTTTCATAAAGTATAAAAAAATATTAATTTTTTTCTTGTCTTTGATTATATGATGTGTCTTTTAAACTAAATTGTTAATTTTGAACTAAAAACATGCACTTTGAGTCATACCAGTCACACCATGAATTTTATTGGAGAGATATTGATTCATACATGTAAAAATGACTTATGGATCATTTTCCTAAATTATAAAAACAATATGAAAGATTTTATTTGTTTTTGATTATGTGATTTGTGTTTTGAACTAAAATGTAAATTATAAACTAAAAACATAAACCTCGAGTCATACTAGACATACCTTGTATTGGATTGAGGTGTGTTTGATTCATATACATCACACTATGTCCTTTTATTCTTTAATTCATTTGGCATTCAAGGTTATCTAAAATATTATTTTTTTGATATCCTAGATTGATGAATTCATTACATAATAAAAAATAAAATTTCATCATCATGAGTTCATCATCCTTATTGAGTGCATGATCTACATGTCACCTCTTCATGATGTCCATATACAATATGGCACTATTTATTCTTCCCATTTTTTTCTAAACAAATATATTTACTCTTTTTAATATGACTACTATTGATAGTCCTAGTAGTACTAAAAAATATAAATAATCAAAGGATTAATAAATATTTTAAAATAATTTTCAATTATTATCAGAAATACCTCTTCTGAATGGTAGTTTATTAATGTAAATTGATATATTTCATAAATTTTCAAACATAATAACTATAATATTTTCCATTATTTTATTTTTGGCACTATATAAACATTAAGAAAAATATGTAATTTGTTTTGATATGTGTTTTCATAGTGTAATTTTATTATATATATCCTAATACTTATCCATCTGTAAAATCAATGGGATTTTTTTTCTCATGGGTTTTCCTCATTCCATGATTTTTATGTTACTTAAACACCATCCTATCATAAAATAATTTTCATTAAAACATTATTTAAATATATAAATTTAAGATTATTTGTAAACGGTTGAATGTATTGTATTAAAAATTGATAAAAGTCAGAATGTGTGGTTGGTTTGTTGGGTATCCATGCATTGAATCCAGAAAATAAATATTTCTAGTATCCAAATTGACTACAATGATTAACCAATACTTCATAAAAACCAAAAAGTAATAAGTAATGAAATAAATGAAAATATATTTGTTATGATTAAATTGTTGAGTTTTACCTCTAAATCATGGGTATTAAGAATATTCTATCATCTGTAAGTTTTCTTTCAAATATTGTGGCTAGTTTGTCCACTATTACTTCATATTACTTTTTTTATAATGAGAATAGTTTTTTAGAATTGATGTGAGAACTAATGAGTGTAAATTCCTATTCACAAGGTTTTATCTTCATATAGTATTGATATATATGCCTATAAAAATTATGAATAATATTATGTCATAATTAACATAGTAGATCAGCTATTGGACAAACAAATCATGAAAACACACCTCATGTATAAATTTACAAGTGATAATACAATCCATTCATTCTTTAGGATTTATTTTACATTCCTAAAATCAGTATATTCTATAATTCCTCTTTGTACATTTTTTCTTCAAAATAAATTATGGTTGTATCACCACTTGATAACATGTTATCTGCATGAACCTTTAATATTAGTAAATGTGGAAGATGAACAGGTGGGGTAAAGGTACTTTGTGAATATATTTTTAATTGGTTGGTTTATCCTTTAGATAATTTTCATTTGATATTCCATTTCACCCCTTACCTTTTTCCTTCTCTAATAACATTCATCAGTTTAGTCCTTCTTTCATTAATTGGTAAATATTTTGTATAAAAAATAAATTGGAAGTGAATACCTCATTGTCGACAAGTATTTATACAATATCTAATTTTCATGATACAAAATTTCTAATAGCTTTATTGACTATATGAATATTTTAATCATCAATTATAATAGGTAGCTCAATGATCATCTTTTGAGCTACATGAATCCCCAATCACATATTACCTATTAGAAGTTATTTATTGTTTAGAATATCTCCTTGGATATTGAACTCGGTACCACTTAAAACAAGGAGATGGGTGGGTTTTGATAGATACATATAAAAATCATTTTCAACCTATAGAATATTAGTACATTAAAGGTCTCAGTGTCTTCTAGATTCACATTTTGAAAAAATAATTGTGACAATATTGATTACCACTTATAAGATAGCCCTTTGAGGGGAATGGATGGCCTCAAATCTAGTGGGGGTCTTCATGTATTAGTTTTTTTTATTCTCCTTGATTCTTTACCATAACATTTTCTAATAGATATAATTTTTAATTAAGTTTTTATTCAAGAGAAGTTATTTGTTTATGAATTTCTTACATTTTCTTATTTTTATCCCCCTATTCATTTCTTTTATCATGATTTTTATTGGGTGACACCACAAAACCCACTCATATGATGTATCTATACTATTTTGGATTCTCCAAATCTACTGATACTAGTATCTATTCATTGGGCATAGCTAATAATGATTCTTATGTCTAAGTAGGATAAAAAATATATAAATAAGTAATAATTTTTATGTAATACTAATTTAAAGAAAAAAAATATTTTATTATTTCATACTTACATATTCTTCCCACACTTTTTGTTTATTTTCATCTATTAGTATCACATATTTATTTACACATGAATCCTTTCATCATATATGATGTGATATGGAAGTGGATTCATATTTATATTAATCAATCTAAATATAAATAAATGAATATAATTATGTTTTTGTTTCATGTCACATAAAAGTATTACTGTAGATTTAAAATACATACCATTTTTTCAAATAATGCATTCCCCAACCTTGTTTAATGATTTGGGTATATTGGTTTTTATTCACATTGATTATTTTTAGGACTCAGTTATTGTTTCATAAATTTATAATTCTTAATCAATGTGAGTAATGCACATATTTTCAAGAAAT
Organism: Viscum album; assembly: GCA_963277665.1. Lineage (NCBI taxonomy): Eukaryota > Viridiplantae > Streptophyta > Magnoliopsida > Santalales > Viscaceae > Viscum > Viscum album. The sequence continues at coordinate 714,044,017 of OY728131.1, read as the reverse complement.
TTATTACCATTCATAATTTACCTGAAAATGGTATTCTCACGATGACCAATAAATGCATCCCAATATTATTAGTTTATCATGTGTGTGTACATCTATTGTGGGTGTGGGTTTATTTTCTATTCAGTATCTGTAAAATGATAATTCATAATAATTTTTCGAAATCCTATATGATCCTTTATAGTGATAATTAATAAAAATTTCATTCAAGAGTCATCTACTATAAATTCACTCTTTAATGGATAATAAAGAGTAAATCAATGTTTTGTTATTTTATTTTTTAGTAAAATAAAGAAATTATATCATGATTTTACCCTAATATCTTCCCAAATTAGTGTAATTGCATTGAAACAACATTATTCCACGATTCAATATCAGTTAGAATGAGCATTTGAGTGGTGATACAAATGTAACTACTGAACATGGACTTGTTGGGGTTAATAGGATGACCATTTTAACTCTATCCAAAATTGAATTTGGTTCCTTTGTTTTATGCCTTGATAATTTTTTATAAGACTTTCATGCTAGGGTACTCTTTTTTTCTATTATATAGGTTGTTAATGATATACCATTTTCGTGGCTTCAATATTGTCTATATGTTGTTCATATGGATTGGTATCATCAGCATGTGTATAAGATTTATGTTCCTCTGCATTAGAAGCATCAACATGTTGAGAAACATGTTGTTCCTCGGGGTTGGGAGCGTTAGTGTGTGCAAAAGTCAATATTTTCATAAGTCTTTTACATGTAATTTAAATTACATAAATGTAGTAGTGAATAGGGAATAATATGAGGTAACATGTTTTATATTACAAAAAAAAATAACTTGATTATTGAAATATTTTCTTTAATGGTTGGAATTATTTGAACCATCTATAGAGTATCCAAATACTCTCATTATAGTATCCCCTAACATATAAGACCCCATCTAAATTGGGGCCACTATGAAATTATTATGATTTCTCTATGAAAGGTTCATCCCCATTTTAATTAACATCAGACCCTTTCATGGTTTTTGTCAATAATAGAATAATTGACCACTTTTGGTTTGTGAGATTTGGAACATAAAATACTTGTAATGCATGTGAATCTGTTATAAATAGTTCTTATTTTTTCCCATCCATAATAAAATCCAAATTCATCTATTTTAACAACAGTAAGGTTATAAATGTATTTGTATTGAAAAAATGGCACTTGGAATGTTATATAATTGAACTCTAGTATTTATTTGATGATGCCAAAGTATAATATAATCACATGATTTGGAATTATTTCCTTAGTACCAGATACTTGTAACTCTTTAGTCACAAGTGTAAATCCACTATTTTTCATGTTACTTTGTGCTTTCTGTTCATTTTTATAGAATTTATAACCATTAATTACATAACGATTATAAGATAATATATACAAGCTTGGTCTACTATCAATCCCTTAAATTCATTCTAAAATTGAATCCATATTTGTGGTTTTAATCCTTAAAAATATGGTACTGAAACCATCCTAAAAAATATTTATAAAGTATAATTGATGTCCAAATTTCTTCCTTTGATGTATTAAAATGACTAATAATTAATTTGTGGGTTTCAACATATGGTGCAACCTCTAAACTCTCATGAAAAACATAAAGTTGAGCCTGATCCCACTCTATAATAATAATTGTGACAATATCTATTCCAGAAATTATTTCACCCACAATCTACCTGGTGTGATAAGATTTTGTTAGACTAATACTTTCCATATTGGACAGGTAGTCAGAACAGAATTCAATGGCTTCCTCAATAACATATCACTCCATAATACAATCATCTGGTAAAATTTGATTTTTGAAATTCCCTTTCAAAATATTCATATAGCCTTCAATGGGCTAAATCCATCAATAATTTATAGAAACACATAGTTAAATCTCTTTTACCAAGTGAATCGTCAAATGAATCATCATATCAAAGAATTCCATTAGGAATAACATCTCAAATTCACATAATATGATATCAATTTTTTCCCTTGGTTAAAAATTTCTCTGGTTCTTTTACATTTCTACATATATCTTTTAAAAATAAATATAGCATGGTTAATTTTGGATAGAAATTCTTGGGAAAAATTAAACATAAAGTTACAAACATTATATCTAGTATCAAAACATAATTGTCATGTGATTTCAGACCCTTTAACTTTAAATCAGATATTGATATGATATTCTTGATATTTTATTAATAACCCCTACTGAACTTTTACATCATTAAAGAAGTTACAAAACTGATATATATCATTCCTGGAAAGAGTGTACGAAGCTAGAGGAAGAAAATTTTATTTTTAACTATTCATTGGTGCCAAATATTCTTATATCTCTATGTAAATCAAGTCAAACCTATCCTTAATTATATCCTTTTTTTAAGTGATTTTTGTAACATGAAAATGACCCTATCACATGTATTTTTTCTTTATGCATAACATCAAGAAAATTTATGAAACACAAATAATTCTTCTATGGTAATTCAAAAAAACTGATCTCTTATTCTAATTGGTTTTTGTAAGGTTTTTTGAAAAAGGTTTACCAAAAGTAGTGTCCATATCTTTTACTTCCTCAAATAGTTGATCAATTATTAGTCTATAAGGTTCTATACATTCTTCTAAACTCCCATAGAATGATTTCATCCAAGATTATAACTTAGTTCATCATGTTAAAAATCATTGATTTCCTAGAAACACTATCTTCAATGAATGTTTCAACCAAATTGGTTGTGTACATTGTCCACTAATAGGGCACACTTGAGTGCCTTTAATTCTATTTCTTGAAAAAAACATTAGTAGGAAAGTAATTTATCATCATGTACAACTTGGATCTCAATGTGAAATCTTCATTTCTATAAGAATCATACAACATGACACCTAAATCCCATAAAAATTTAAAATGTTTAACCAATGGATCCAAATAAACATCAATATCATTAGCAGATTGTTTTAGTTATGATATAAGTAGAGATAACATAATGTATTTACATTTCATGAATAACCATGATGGAAAGTTATAATTTAAAAATATAACAGGTCATTTACTATGATTACTTCTTTCAAAACCAAAAGGATTCACTCCATATATAAATAGCACAAGATGAAGGTTTCTTGGCTAATTTCCAAACTCAAGATACTCATGATCAATTTTCTTCCCCAAAGTATAGTATTCCAAGTGATGAAGTTTACCATATTTATTTCTTTTATATGTGTGCAACATTAATTGCCTTATAGTTCCCTCACTTCCATATAGGCACCTAAACATTGAGATTATTATAAAATACCATACAACTTGCATAGGACCTGATTCATCTTTCTTGTATCAAGAAGCCCCATACTTTTGTCATTCTTAAGTGATTTTTGGTCCTTGTGAAATAGTATATAGTTCTTTGGATAGGTATGTATTCTTTTAGAGATCATACCCATTGAATGTAGAATTTATTTAGCATCATATGTTTGGAAATGAAGATTATTATCATCGGGGATCATATCATTCAAGAGATAAAGTAATCCAGTAAAACTAGTGTCAATCCATATATTTTTAGATTTGTAATTATATAGATTTATTATAGTTGAGAATAATTTATATTTACTACAATCAGTATACAATCATGTATTTTCACAAATATTTAACTTCTCAATCTATTTTGGATAGTTATGAAGTTCATCTTCTACTTTCATTGTCATTTCCTCAATATGATCTTCATAATCATTTACAATTGTAAACATATCCTTGATACTTTCTTTATCATTTTTCACGCTTGTAAACATATCAGATGATCCATAAAATGAAATTTTATCTCAATCACTAGATATAATCAAATTTTCCTCGTGTTTAGTTCAAAATTTATAACCTTGATCTTTTCCATGATAGATCGAGTGTTCTTTCAACTCATCTAGACTAATTAGTCATGAATAAAAATAGTAAAAACATGGAAAATCATTTTAGAAGGTTCATATACATGGTCGTTTCCAAACTTAATGAACTATTTCACCCCATCCTCATACTTTTTTTTCATATGATTAAAATCCATCCATTTTCAATTCATATCCATCCAATTTGATTTTGTAATATTAATATTTTATAAAATAAATTAATACATGAAAATTTTAAGCATAGAACCCATAAAATGTCAGTATTAATGAGTCATTTAAGCTACATGAAGTCATTTTTCTAAGATAATATGATCCAAATTATGTGTATTGAGATTTCTTTGTAGTGGTTGATTTCATTGAAGAAAAGTATTTTGTGATATCTATAAATTTACAAAAAAACTAATTAAATTTTCATATATTGAAAAAAATAGATATTAAGGGTGGTTTTTGTAAATTTTTTAGGTGGTAGTACAATATGGGAGAGGAGTTGGTGTTTATTCATTTCATAAATTGGTACATGGTGGCCTTGGTAGTGATTTAGTGATAATATTCTTGGGCACCAAAGTTGATCTTTTTTCAGATGATGAAAATGTTTATATGGCTCAATAACATGGTCTTAAAAACACAATGTTTTAATGAACTCTTGAATTTTATTATAGTGAACCCGAATTCATAGGTTGGGGATCTCAAGATATTGGAAAAACTAAAGTACAATCTAATTGGGGTTTCAGGAATTCTTCAAACTTAAACAACTCACATAGCTCAGATGATTTCTAAAGAAAAGAAATGAAAAAAATATAAATATATATAGAATTTATCCTCAAATTTTTAAAAAAAAATTGAATGAGTGTTTAAAAAAAGAAATTTATTTATATAAAATTCCATTAAAGTTATTTAAATTTAGATATATTGTACTTTTCAATACCAATTTTCCAATTTTTATAGAAAATGAAAGTGAAAATGAATATGATTTAAAAATAATTTCACATAAGAAGAAAAGTAAAATGTTTATAAACCTAAATTTTTTATCATATAGAGTAGATAATAATTTCAAAAAACTAAAAAACATACATTTATTATCTAAATTAGGTGATAGAGAAAGTGGTCATTATGATACTGATGTTCAAACATTAAGTAAATTAGTAGCGAGGTTATTGATTTTAAAAGTGAATGATAATGACTTACCTAGTTATAAATATAATAGTGATGAAAATGATGAAAAAAATGAAATTATGAGTTCCCAAATAAGATCAGTAGATGCTCCTAGAAATGAAAATATTAAAAGGATTGCAGTTCTTTTGACTCTTAATAGAAGAAAATGGGAAGAATTGTTTGATTTTACTCTATGATAGAAGGAATGATACCAATAAATAGGATTATTTTCACTAACATTTGATTTTTTATCCACGTTCTCCCTCCAAAATTACCTTAGGATGGAAGGAGTGTGAAATTTCGAGTGACCAACACTTTTCAGTGGTGAAATCACTCGTATGAAAAGTATCGGTCACCCAAACTTTCACACTCCTTCCAAATGATAAGGTAAACCAGGTGATATCCAAGTAGTGTGTGGTGGTGGTTTAATATCAGGTATGTGAATGAGGTGATGCATCATTCAAAACCATTGGTAAAATCAAAAACACCCAAAGAAGAACTAAAAATACTGAAATATTGAACAGTTGATAAGAAGTCACATACAGTGGGATTTGAAATTGTCGATTTATCTAAGGGAGAGGGAGGGTGAGCACACAGTTGTGAGGGAGAGTAGGGGTGTCCAAACCCAACCCAACCTGACTAACCCGACCTGAATGAGTCAGGTCAGGTTGGGTCAGGTTAAACACAGGGCATGGTTGGGTTGGGTTGGGTTGGGTTGGGTTGGGTTGAGGTTGGGCCGGGTCGGGTCATGGGTGGGAAAAATTTTGTCTCAACCCGACCCAACCAACTCAACCATATGTATATATATAATAAATAATAAATAATATTTAATGATAAATAATTAATGAAAAATAACTAATAATTGATAATTAATTAGTAAGAATTTCTAATAACTAATAATAATTGAATATAATTTCTACTAAATAATAAACATTAACTTCTAATAATTAATAAAAATTAACAATAAATAATTAGTTCATATAACCTAAATATAATATTTTATTTACATTATATTTACATTATATTAATGTTATATTTACATTATATTTAAATTATATAACTTTATATTTACATTAAATGATATTATATTTACATTATATAATGTTATATTTACATTATATAACATTTTATTTATAAATATATAATTTTTTATAACATAAATATACCATTATTTTTATGTTGTAAAATGTTTTATATAGGTTATACAAAGTTATAAAAAATTATATTTACATTTTTTTTATCAAACAATAGTAATTTTTAGTTATTATTTTTTTTAATTTAATCAATAGTTTTTACATTTTTTCTTATTATTTACTATATATTTTTTCCTGAAATGACTTCCCCCACCCAACCTCACCCGACCTATTGTAGGTTGGGTTAGGTCGGGTCATAGCCAAAAAGTGGTTGTGACCCAATCTAAACCAACCCAACCAATTTGTATTGGGTTGGGTCGAAAATTCCCCTAGACCTAGCCCAACCTTACCCATAGAAACCCCTGAGGGAGAGCGGTGTTAAGGAAGATCATGCAGCGTTGGAGGAATGTGGTGGAGAGGGAGATCGTGTGTTGGCGATGGAGAGTGGTGAAGAGGGTGTACAGTGGAAAGGGAGAGCAAGGGTGGGAACATGGTGGTGAGGGAGAGTGGCAGTGAGGGAGAGAGCACATTAGTGAGGGTGGGAAAGTGTCAGTGAGGGTACATGATGGTAAGGGAGAGTGAGGGAGAGCATGGGGTGGTGAGGGAGAGTGGCAGTGAGGGAGATCGCATGACAGTGAGGGAGGGAGAGCTGTTGCGAGGGAGAGCAGTGGTAAAGGAAAGTGGCAGCAAGGATTCAATTTCATGAGAGCTTGAATGGTGCGAGAGAATTAGTTCAATTAGGGTTAGATTTATAATATAGTTAAGGTTTTTATCTATGCATCTAAAAATAACTAATAAATAGGGGTTTTATTAGTGATAAAATAATAAGCGCTGATAAAATCCATCTTTATAATCACTTTTCTTACACTGATAGAGATCGGTATTTATCATCACTTTCCTAGTGCTGATAAAGACATGCTAGAAAATATTTGATAAATATTTAATAATATAATTAATATAATAAAAAAATTAATTTTATATAATTATAAATAGATATAAATATTTATAATTATAAATATATATTTATATAATTATAAATGTATTCAAAGAGTTGTAAATATGTTTTTAAAATATAATTATAAATATATATATATATACAATTATAATTAAATAATTTTTTATATAATTACCAATATAATAAAATAATTATAAATATATATTTATAAATATAGAATAAGTTCATACTAATTGAAATGATTTTCCAACCTTCAAATACCCAGACCTGAATAAGACATCCCTTTAAATCATTAATATTCCAAATAGTAGAACCCGGTAGTGAAGACAACCGCACAATAATAGAGTGTTTGCGGTCTTTAATTTGGTCCCTAAAAAAATTATCGTTTTCTTAAACCAAATCAAGATTTCTATTCCTTATAATATTGTAATATGGCTTCAAATCCTTGTAGGAATTAGAGAAAAAATTAGATCCAGGATGATTCTCGACTAAGATTTATTGATTAACCTTCAAATCAGTCACAACAAAAGAATCATTATTACCCAACATCAAAACCTTTGTAGGGAGAGAAGATTGAATCACAAAAACCCCTAGGTTATATAAAGCTGAATGATTTCATGTCACGCCTTGGTTTTTACCCACATATTTACCATTGATCTTTTGTTTGATCTGACTCAGGTGAGTAATTCTATGACCCAATCTTGGATCAAGGTTTTAGGCCTAAATTGGTTTTCTTGGCATCCTAATATTTGTTTATATGTTTCTTCTACCATAGGAACTAATATAAATCTTGATTAGGAAATCAACCTTTCAATATGTGGTCACTTTTCTTGAATCCTTATTGAGTTTGATCTCTTCTATCATATGATGGATACTATCTATTTAGTTGTTGATGAATTAAATTTTAAATATTTTATAGAGTATAAGCATGTAACTAATTTTTGTCACAATTTATTCTATATTGTACATGTTAAAGAAATTTTCCATAGGGGTATGAAGTGTTCTAATTACTGAAATCATGGTCATCTAGTTGAGAACTGTATGTTCAAATTTCCACTCATGAATACTAGGGATGTGGAGAATATGCATCACTTGTTAAAGAGATCCAATAAAAAGTATTGTAGGGTCCATGGGGTCATCTTGGACAAGGTCTCGGAAAGTGTGGAAACTTTTTTGGGTTATAAAATCCAGAAGGATCCTATAAATCCCACATTTAATGAAGACTATATTTTTTTATTTGAGGCTAAGGTAGATGTAAATGATGGTAATAATTTGGGGTCTTCAATGGTGATCTGGTTATGGATGGAAATGATGTGCATGAAGAATACTTCATGTCCCCAAGTTATGAACAAGGGAAGAATAATTTTTAAAGAGTTAAATCAGTGAAACTATAGGATAGGAAGGCCTAACCTTATTACAATAATATTCTTGTATCATATATTAGGAAATCATTTAGAAATTCCAACAGACCTATAAATGATGCAAATGGCCTAGTGAAAGGGAAGGAGGGGTTTGTATCAAATATTACTGTTGTAGGTATGTATAAAACTAATATTAATTTTAAATTTTTTGATGAAGGTTGGTTTCTAGCATCTGAAGCTGAATGTGGATCGATCATTGATGTTGGGTAGACACTAATATAATTAAATAATCTAGGAAATATAAGGGAGATTAAATCCTCTATTTTTTAACTGGTTTCTCACTTGAAACCTTATATTGACAACTTTGGTGTAGCTTCTCACAATCTTAGGACCCCTTTATATATTTATTCCCCTCATGTTCAACCATAAGCACTATTTTAGGGGGTGGTTGGTGAGAAGGCTACATGTCAACCAGGTCTAGATTTAGAGGTGGGTGATTGGCTTATAATAGTGTCTAGTTATGACCCTAATGTAGATGATGTTTCTTTTGGATAGATTTTGCAGGTTTTTGAGATTCTCAAGGGGGTTCTCATGTGGATAACATCCACTATGGGAAATCCTCACAAGTCCCTCTTGACATACTAGGAGATAGGCCTCACGTTAATGAGGAATTTCCTAAGGAGGATGCCTCAATTAAATATGATTCTCATTCAATTACAAAGAATGGTGGAGGTCATGAAATTGAGATATATGATCAAGATGGCTCTTGGAAGACTCATAAGAAATAAAAGAGAGGTAGACATTTGAGAGACCGGGGTGGATAACAGAAAAGGGGCAGTCACATGAGTTCTCATGTTATGAAAAATGTGTAATATTCTTATCCATCTCAATTTTCTTATCTTATGAAAACTACCTACGAATCGTTTATAAATACCTTGGTCAAAGAATGTGAATATGCAAGGAAAAAAACTTTAAAACTCCTTTGACAGACTATGAGGGTGAAAGGTACCCCCATGGAATTATAGTATATATAGAAGAATGGTTTGATTTTTTACTTGAAGCTACTTTTGTCAAAATGGAACTGGAGGTTTTCATCTATAAGGACCACCTCATAGTCTAAAAATTTTCATCAAAAAAATTTAAAGTTGGATGTCGATCTATTCTGAGGTTGGATTTTCGAGATCTTTCTTAGAAATACAAGAGTTGCATTATTCCATAGGATTCATCTAACTCGTTAATGGATGATGAGATAGTGATGCCTCACAGGACAACTTCATGGCGAAGAGGATAACATCCAAATGATAGAGAAATATACCCCATGAATTTGGGTTCTAGAGGGAGAGGTAATAACTAATCTCTTTTTTTTGTGAGCATTTTTCGCTTCATTAGGCCTTTTCTTCCCTTATTTGTTGCACTTTACTTTTTCTCTAATAATTTTTGAGGGTGTGGGTTGGCTTGCAAAATCATGCTCAAAACTTTCCAATTATAAATATATTTATATAATTATATATATATTTGTTTGTTTGTTTGTTTGTTTGTTTGTTTGTTAATATATAAATATATATAATTATAAACATAAAAAATATAGTTATTATAATTTTATAATTATTTAACTATATAATTTTTTTATAATTATATATATATATTTTTTAAAAATATAAATATTTATTTATAATTATAAATATACAATTTTAAAAATATAGTAAGTAAACATATATAAATTTATTTATGTATATAAATATAAAAATATTTTTTTACAAATATTTATTTATAAATATTTATTTAAAAATATATTTTTATAAATATATTTTTAAAATTATTAGTGAATATATAATAATAAATTAACTAATATTAAAAATATGTAAATAAAATTAAATAAATTACCAAAATATCAAAAACTGAATTTGTAATATTTCATATAAATTACAAACACATATAAAATTAATAAAAATGAATAAATAGATGATATTAACTATATAAATAATAAAATGATTAAAAATAAATTATATTAACTATAAAAAATATTAATTATTAAATTAAATTGAATTGAATTAAAATAAAATTAAATTAAATAAAACACACAAATATTCACGATGAATAGATTAAAATATATATATTAAAAATTATTTATTATTAAGAATTAATAAATAGAGAAAATATTAAAAATAGAGAGATATTAAAATAGAATAAATAATAATAAGTCAATAAACAAACATTCGCACACACATACATGTACACATGATAAACATAAATATGTACACATGCACATCTACACACATACACATATACATACAATTATACATGTACATAAATTTTAATTTATTTAATATAAATATTAATATATATTTAAATAAATATATTCATTTATATATTAATTAATTGTTTAAATAAAATATTAATAAATTATATTTATTTTAATTATATGAACATTTTGTAATCAATGTATATAAATAAACTATTAATTATTTTGACTAATATAAATTTGATAATTTTTAATATAAAAACTAATGAAAATAAGATTGATTTTTTATTAAATTTTATAATTATTGTAATATAATTATTATTTAAAATATATAAATATTTATATATAAATTAAATTAGTCTCTATGGCCTTTATTAGAGCTAAATAAAAAATCCCTAATAAAGGTTTCACTTTTATCAGTGCTAAAAAAGTGATAATAAGTGGGTGACATTTATCAATGCTAGAAAAAAGTGTTGAAAACGGATACCCTTTTATCAGCACTTTTTTTAGTACTAATAAAAGTTTACTTTATCATCAATTTTTTATGAGCACTGATAAAGAAACTCTCCTTTATCAGTGTTTTTTTCTATCACTAATAAAGGTCAATACTGAATATTACATAATTTGTGGTAGTGTTTTATAACTGATGTGGAAAAATATCTCTCCACTAAAGGAGTATGGGACCATTCATTTCTCTATATTGTAACTAATCATATATACATGTCTATAGAGATACATATCTAAGAGATAATTAAGAACTCATTATAATTTCCCCCAATAAATCCCCTAAATAACCATATAGGAATAAATACTACACAATGAAATCTAACTAACATTAATAAATCAAAATAAATTTTACAATGTAGATTTATGAAAATTATTTAGAACCAATGTATCATATTAAATATATGAAAAATATTTCTTTCAAAAATAACATTTCTTATAAATCAACAAAATAATAATATATTTAACAAAAAAATGTTTATAAACCATGTTTTCTCCCGGAGTTATATTTTATACAAACTCCCCATTTTTTAATAAAATCCAAAATAAACTCCTCATTTACCCTAAATCAAGGGAAAATCCCCACTTCCCAAATTTCTAATAGAAAAATCACATTTCAATAATGATATACTAATACTAAGGAATAAAAGAGAATAATAAAATCTTATAAAATAATCTCTAGAAAATTTACTAATGTTTAAACCTTATCATCATGTGTTAACTTGTAAAAACACAAAACCCTATTCCTTGTAATGAAAAGGTGTAAGGTGTATCCCTTAAACCCTAGATATTCAAAATATTTCTTGCATTATCCCATGCTCTCTAGGATATTTATTTACCATGGTTGATTCAAAGTGGTTTAAAAATTAGTATTCATGAAAAATAAATTTTCACACATGTACACGCACCTTTAAAGAGTATTAGATTAATTATATTCAAGACATTTAACAAAAAACACCCCTTCTAGATGGTATTTTACAAAAGTAGGTAATCAAAAATCCATATTTTATGAAGAATTTTGATGGGTCACCAAAACTGGTAAATTAAAAAATTTCACTATCACAATTAATCATAAATAATAATTAAATTAGTTAACCTTGGGAAATTTATTGATGCCACCTACCAATATGAGCTTTCCTGGATAGTCCATGAATTCATAAACTGATGATCCATTCAAAGAAAACCATTAAGTATTTTCTTCAAAAATATCCAAAAATCTCTATTCATTAACCAATGATCATAATTCTATGTTTTTCAAGATTTCATAGATTATAGTGATACTTGTTGTCCATGTGTGCATGAACTCTAATGAGTTTCATGATACACATGTAAATATTTGGTGATGAACTCTAGATGGTAGAGAATCGAATAGAAAAAATTCAATTGTGATTCATGTCCCACGTTTAATTATTTTATATATCATTCAAAATTTCATAAAACCCCTTTTATTTCCTCGTTTAAGAGAACTACAAAAATATATTATCCATATCTATGGATATATTAAATTTTTCAAATAAAATATATGAAATAACTTATTCAACATACCATTATAAACTTATCTATCTCTTGAAAAATGTTCCCCTTCCTATATCTCTCACTCTATCCTACCATTCCTATACCTCACAACCTAGCTTAACATTTCCACTATAGATATAAGAGAAGTCTCTCAATATAATAGAATGGATTATCCATCCCTCTTATTTATAGATCATCTTTCTGAACTCTATAATTCTTCTATATATAGAGAGGGGGATAATGAAAACCAAAACACACTAGGAAAGAGTCCCTAGGCAAGATGTGTAATTTTTTATATATTTTTGTAATAAAATGTTTATTTAAGTAAAACTAGGTTTAAAATATTTTTAAAATTAATCCACAAAGGTAGCATTGGCCTTAACGAATTTCAATTTTATCCAAAATGCATTGAGCCTGATGTTGCCTTCACCATTCATTGACTCAGATCAATGATAATATAGTATAAGTTAAGGGTGCTAACACAAAAAATTCCTTTAATGTTATTTTTTATCAAAAGTAATTTTGTGCATTTCACCTAAATTAATGTGGAAATTGGTTTTGTCGATAATATCTTTGATCTTACCCCTATAAAAGGCTACCCGCCCCTCCCCCTTCTATGTGATCACTTCACCCCCTCTCTTTATCTACAATATCTCACACTATGCTTTTCCTAGTGTTTCATTATTTGTGTGTGGTAATTTTAGTGGCCTAAAAGGAGTTCGAATTTTGTGAAATGTGTAATTTTTTAATCATAATTTAGAGGTATTTTTTCTTTTTTTTAATGTTTTTCTGAATGGACCAAAGGCCTTCAATTTCTATTTATTTTTGATAATCCACCTTTCAAGGGATGATGTGAAACCTTTACAATGGTCTAAGGATTAAGTGACATAACATGACCCGTAGGTCTAAGGAAATCAAACCAAACAAGAAAACTTAAAACTTCCCCTCCCCAAAAAATTCCCTGATCTTCGCTCTCCACCTTCACATGGATGGTCAGCTAATTTTCCTATACAAAGCTTTATAGGCCCAGTACCAATGGAAATATCATTCCCTTTCATTATTCTATGTCTAGTTAGCTCTGCTCTAGTGAATGCACCAACTCTAAATCATCATCTGGAGCCTTGTTCCTTATAATCTGTCTGGTACATCTTTATTTTCAGGTGGCTTAAAGTTCTTTAGGTGTTCTAAAGGCCTTGTGGTGGCACGAAGGCCTTGTGGTGGACGGAAGGCCTTGAGGTGATCTGAAAGCCTGACTGGTCTGAAGACCTTAGGTGGACCGAAGACCATGATGGACTTGAGGACGAAACTTGTTGCCCGAAGGCCCAAATAGACGAATATTTTTTACTACTACAGTACCGAATAATGTATTCTACAGTTACTTCTATAGTAACCCGTAAATATGCCTTCGCTTGGATTTTATCTCAGGTCTCTTGGATGCACTTGCCGATTCCTCACCAACTAGGCTGAGGCTCATATGATTTATTTTAATGTTAATTATTTATTTAGATGTTTAGTTATTATTTAGTTTTAAAATATTTTATTTTCATAGTTGTATAGTTATTTTGATATAATTTATAAATAATATTTAATATTAGTATGTACATAATTATTATTTAATAATGAATTTTGAGAAAATAATTTATAATTGGTCTTAGTAATAGATTTATTATTATAATAAGATTATTATTTATTATTATAGCACCCCAAACACTTCATGGTATGTTTCTCTTAAATACATTCTAGTTATAGCCTATATTTCAAAAATTACTGAGCCTCTATGGAAAAAAACATGGTTACTTATAGTAGATAGCCATAACCTAGCCATAAAACTTAAAATTTTCAGCTCTGAGATTTGAATTTTAAAAATCTAACATAAACGGTTGTGATTAACATGATAATTAGAGTCTGATAGAATTAACTTAATTTTCGGTGAATAGTAAACTACCCTTATGAATAGTAACCTACCCTTATGAATATTAACTTACCCTTATGAATATTAATATGACTATTATGAATGGTATCCATTCCCTTGAATGTATAAATGAATTTAGGCACCTTAAAAATGAAGATGAATATTTTAAGTGTGTATATTTTTCGATTTAATAATTATTTCAATTAAATAATTAATTAATCATATTTTTAAAATTATTTTTGAAAAATGGACTTCATTTTTGGATTATAAACATCAAAAAATGGTTAGGGTGAATTTTGGGGATTTTTCTGAAAAACTTAAATTTTTTATGAATAGTAAAATCCGATAATTCACAATAAATGCTCAATAATGGATTAATTGAGACATTGATGATGATATGATGATGTAAACCCAATTGGTTCTAAGTCACATGCATATATTACTGTTCTTGGTCATTGAATACTCACTATTGGTTGTCTTGAGAGGAAATAATAAATTAATTATTATAATATTAAGAAAACTCCTCTCCCCTCCAATATATAAAGCACCCTTCACCCCCTCTTCCTCTCACTCCACTAAAGCCTTGTGCATTGACAATATTCTGCCCAAGTCTCTTCCCAATATCTTCCCCCATGTCCAAAATCTCCTAGCCTCTTCAAAATACCAAAAACTCTCCCCTTAAGAGGTTCTCAAAGGAGGAAGTCTCAAGAGGTAAATTCATCATTCCAATTCCTTCAATTCTTTTAAGTTCTTCTCTTTTTGTTTCTTTCCTCACCATAATAGTATGATAAATACAGTAACATACATGAACTAGAATTTTTTCATGCTAATGGTATATTTCATCACCTTCCCTCATTTCCCCCACCATTTATTTGAAATAAATGAAAGAACTGTTTTAGATGTGCTAATTTAGCACATTCAAGGACAACGGTTTATCAATTTCTATTATAATCTTTAATTATGGTAATGAAACCATTTGGGTTATGGTTGAACTAGATTATTATATATGTAATATATCCTATTTTTAGTTCTGTAATCCTTTTGAACAAATGTTATTAATTTATAAAGCAAAACATGTTCATTGTAATCAAACCCACCGTTTAGCCAAAACGGTTGTCACTAAGGTTATATATATAATAATTTGACTTCACTCTAAGTAACCAAATTAAATTTAAAACCATGTAATCTTCTGGATGTTCACTAATAGAATATAAATTCATTTCTGGACAACCACACCCATCTTATATATTTATCCGAACATGAATATAAGTGAACCGATCATTTAAAACCAAGTAAACAAACGAGACCGAACAATGAAATTGAACCTTATAACTAATAAAAAAGGCCTTGAATGAAAAAAAAGGGTTATAATAAATCATTTACATGTATAATAGGTTCTGTACTTATTAATTAATAATCCTATTTTTTTTATTCATGTCTTAAACAACAAGTCAGGAACACCTTCAAGCATAAGGTAAGGGATCCTCTCTCTCACTTTTGTTCAAGAATCTTCCCTATGTTGTGCCCTTTTATTTTTAATTCCAAATGATGGGGTATGCTTTCTCACCTCCCCCATACTGCCCTTGTGACATATAAATAATGGAATACCTCTTTACCTCTCATTAATCCCTCTCAATAACACTCATTACCATGTTGAAATGTTTGTAATGGGTTTCTCATCTCACTTTCATTTCTGTGATATTTTTCATTGTTCGCCACTTATTTATTTTATGTGGTATATGTGTACTGAAATTTGATATATAATATCATTATTCTCTTTATATTCATATTATAAAATGATTCATTTTAGGGTTATTAAGTTTTGGTCATATAATTCAATCGAGTACATTGTGGTAAGAGGCTTTTGTCTCAACTACTATTTTGTTGTGACTAACTTTGTATGGTGCACCTAATAATCCATATATGGTGTACCTAATGCCCATTTGAGATCACTTTTAATTTGAAATTATATTTATATTACATATCCATAATCTCATATCATGGATATGTTTGTTGTCTAAAATGTATACCATTTTATATACGGTGTTTATTTGGAATGTTATTTTGATTATGGAAATATTGATAAATCTGTATACTCTAATCCATACGGATATTGAAAAGGAATATTTATCTTGTATTGAATCAATGTATAAAGAATTATTTGAACATTAAGTGGAGTTTTGGGCCCGCTATAACCCCTCGATGCATCGGTAGGCCTCATGAGACAAATCAGTTTGGCGACAAACCCTTTGAGTTTGTTTCCAAAAATCAGATGGGTTTCTACCCATAGAACTAAACCATTTTTACGGTACTGTGGTTTCATGTGCCAGATACATGACATCCAATTAATAATAATTATATTTATTCATTATCAGCTATTATTATTATCCATGATTTTTTCACTATGAATAAATCTATAGCTGCAATTTCATTCTCAGTTTATTAATGGCATTAGTTATTCATTTATTCACTATGTCATATTGATTATATCAGATTGATTATGATTCACTTATTATTGTACTCTTGCTTCTGCTATTTGTAACACTTACTGAGTATTTGAGATCACCCCTTTCATTTTTTACTTTCAACAAGTGACAAAGAGGATTTCATTTATTGAGTTCTTGTGGATGTAGTTTTTAGTTTCCTTATGTATTGTATTTTTCAAACTTTTCCAATGTAATTTGAGTAACATCTATGTATCTAGTTTCTTCAAGACTACTAAACTGATTTTTCCTTTGGGATTTTCATTCCTTCTAACCATGCCAATATCACAATTAATGTACCAGCTCCAGTCTAGAGGGGTTGGGGTGTTACATTTGGTATCAGAGGAAGTTTAGTAGAAAACATGGAAACTAGAGTAGAAAATGTATAGTATGGAACAAAGCCCTAAGGTAGCATTTGAAAATAAACATACAAGAACGTCCTGGTATTTTGGTAAGGAATAGATTATGTTGATATTTTAATCAATACATCCCTATCTGGATACGAGCAGGTAGAGGCAGATCTGGTAGAGATGTATCTAGGGGTAAAACCCGAAAACACCACTTTGAGCTAGACTCGAACGGGAACTGGTGCACGAAAATGGGCCTTGTTGCACTCTTGGTTACGACACTCCTGGGGGATATGATTAAGATAATTCACATTTTCTTTACATGACATTATGAAGGATTTTAATGTAAATTTTTCCTTAGAGAAATCATGTTTATAAGATTAGATATGCATAGAATTTCAATCTATGTTGAGTGATTTTCGATTTGAGATTCATAAACTAATATAGTGTATCCCCTTATTTATAAATGGCGTCTAACAGAAGAAGGGGAATCAATACTCATGGGAAATGTAGGGATCTCCCTACTGAGAAATTCATCATAGTCAATGTTGTAGCAGATCAGATCATGACCATATTGGGACAACTTACTCAGGTTGTAATGAATAACCATTCTACACCTGTGTTGGATCGTTTCATGTAGAAGAAGCCCCCATCTTTTAGTGGGACTACTAACCCAGTGGTTGTTGAGCAATGGATCAAGTCCCTAGAAAATATTTTCATGGAATTAAGATGCAATGAAAATTAAAAGGTAGTACTGGCAGTATATTGTCTCAAGGGCGATGAAGATCAATGGTGGTTCTTAATTCAGAATACCACGGATGAAGAATAAATAGAAGATTTGGAAAGGAGGACTTTTAAGGAAATATTCTTCAAAAAATATTTTCCTCATGAGTAATGAACTAAAATGAAGAGGAAATTCCTTAGCTTAAAACAAAGGGAAGAATATAGTGTTGCAGAGTATAAGGCTACTTTTACAAGGCTGGCTAGGTATGCCATAGATTATGTACGTGACTTGGCAGAAAGGATTGATCATTTATTTGAAGGTCTTAAGCCAAGTCTTTGAAGGGAACTGGATTCTTAATCATTTTCATCATATGATGAAATTGTATCATGTGACATCAAAATAGAGAGGGAATTTTCTAGATCAAATATTTTCAAAGGAAACCAAGATAAGAAGCGTTACTCTGATTATAAAGGAAAAGAAGAAGTATAAAAGAAGATCAAGGGAACAAATCTATTCCCATTATCTGAGAAATGTGGAAAGAATCATCTCAGGAAATGCTTGAAAGGCATGGGAGTCTGCTATAACTATGGAGAAAAGGTTCATCGATCTGAGGAATGCAAGGGGAAGAAACAATTCAATGATATTCAATGCTACAATTTCATAGAGATGGGACACTATGAAAATGAGTGTCCTAAGCGCCAAGGAAACATGCCTCAGAAAAATCCAATAGAACAAGGGAGAGCCTATGAGATTACAACCGCAGAGGTTGAAGTTCCAAATAACATGGTGGTAGGTACTTTAATTGTTTCTTCAAAATTATCCAACACTTTATTTGATTTTGGATCATCAAATTCATTTATATCTTCTCGGTTTTCCAAGAAAATTAGATATGTCCAATTTGATTTGATAAAGGATTTTTTAGTCAAAACTCCCAGGGGATGTATCATTGCAAAAAAGGCATGTCGACTAGTCCCCCTCCAGACACCAAAATGTGATTTAGTTTCTAACCTTATCATCATACCAATGACTGAATTTGATATAATTCTCGGTATGGATTGGCTATAAAATTATGATGCAAAGATTTATTGTAAGAAGAAGGAAGTTACAATTTTTGAAAATGGTGTAGAATCCCTTGTCTTTAGGGTAGAAACTTCTCCACCTAATTCTTATCTATAAGAACCCCCAGTAGCTCTACTAAATTCAATACTTGGAGAGGAAGATAAACCAATATCTATGGGAGAGGAAAGAAATCTTCAAATTGAAGATGTGCACATAGTGCAAGAATACATTGATGTATTTCCAGAGGATTTACCTGGAAATCCTCCAGAGCGGGAAGTTGAGTTCTCTATTGATTCAATTCCTGATATAATACCTATATCAAAGACTCCCTATAGAATGACTACTATGAAATTAGTAGAGATAAAGAAACAACTAGAGGATTTGAGTGAAAAAAGATTTATTTGACCTAGTGTTTCTCCATGGGGAGCCCATGTCCTCTTTGTCAAGAAGAAAGATGGATCCATGAAGCTTTGCATTGATTACAGGAAAATAAATGATATTACAATAAATAATAAGTATCATCTACCCCATATTGATGATTTATTTGATCATCTTCATGGAGCTCAATACTTTTCAAAGATTGACCTTCAATCTGGATATCATCAGTTGCATGTAAAAAAGGAAGATATTCCTAAGACAGAATTTCAGACCAGGTATGGGCATTATGAGTTTACAGTAATACCTTTTGGACTAACAAATTCACCCTCTGTTTTCATGGATTTAATGAATAGAGTTTTCAAGGAATATCTTGATAAATTTTTTTTGGTATTCATCGATGATATCCTAATATACTCAAAAAGCCATGAAGACCATGAGAATCACTTGGGGGTCATTTTGTAAACTCTTAGAAGCAATAAATTATATGGGAAGTTTAGAAAATGTGAATTCTGGATTCAATCAGTTTCTTTTCTAGGAAATATTGTCTCTAAGGATGGAATCTTAGTTGATCCTGTGAAGACAAAGGAAATACAAGATTGGCCCACACTAACAAACATAACTTAGCTACACAGTTTTATTAGCTTAGCAGGTTACTATCCGCGTTTTTTTTAGAATTTTTCCCGACTGGCTAACCCGCTAAACAAGATCATACGTAAAGGAGTTAAGTTTGTGTGGACAAAAGAATGTACATATTTCTTCTAAGAATGGAAAAGAATGTTGTTCAATGCTCCAATTTTGACTCTTCCATCTGGAAGTGGTGTATTTGTAATATAAAGCGATGCATTGAAGAATGGACTAGGTTGCGTCCTTATGCAAAACGATAAATTTATTGCTTATACATCAAGACAGTTGGAGACTCATGAGAAATAATATCCAAATCATGATCTTTAGTTAGCAACCGTAATCTTTGCTCTAAAAATATGGAGGCATTATCTCTACGGAGAGATATTTGAGATTTATACAGACCACGAGAGTTTGAAATACATTTTCACACAAAAAGAACTCAACATGAGGCAGAGGAGATGGCTTGAGTTACTCAAAGATTACGATTGTTCAATACACTACCACCTGGGAAAGGTGAATAAGGTGGCAGATGCATTAAGAAGGAAAGATCATGGGCTTCTGACTCAAATGAGGATTAAAAGAGATCCTATATTTTTGGATATACTAAAGATGGATATGGGAATTGTTAAGGAAAGGGAAATATCTTTCCTCTTTCAAATGATTTCTAAACCATATTTATTAGAGAAGATAAAAATCTCTCAATCTGATGATGAGAACCTACACAAGAAAATTAATGCTATCAGGGATGGGAGACTGGCTGACTTTGTGTATGAAGAATGAGTTCTGAAATTTGGGAAGAGGTTGTGTGTTCCATCAGTACCTGAGCTAAAAATGGAACTATTAAATTATGATCATATCTCAAATTTCTCTATACACCCAGGTATCACCAAGATGTATATATATCTTAAGGAATATTTCTGGTGGGATAATATGAAGTGGGAAATTGCTAACTATGTGTCAAGATGTATAGTTTTTCAACAAGTGAAGGCAAAGAGACAACATCCCAAATGAGTGATGACAACTATACCTATTCCTATGTGGAAGTGGGATGACATTACAATGGATTTTGTCACCAAACTACCAAGGACACCAATAAGGAATGATGCAATATGGGTAATTGTTGATCAGATCACAAAATCAGCACACTTTCTTCCTATAAGAGAGGATTTTCCACTTGATCACTTGGAAAGCCTTTATATTAATGAAGTTTTAAGACTTCATGGTGCACCTATATTGATTGTTTCTGATCGATATCCCTGGTTTACATCAAAATTATGGAAAATTCTCCAGAAGGCTTTGAATATTGAGCTTCGTATGAGTACTACTTATCACCCCAAACTGATGGACAGTCTGAAAGGACTATTCAAACTCTAGAAGACATGTTGAGGTCATGCTATCTTAATTTCCAAGGTATGTGGGATCAATACTTACCTTTTGTAGAATTTTCCTACAATAATACTTTCCATTCTAGTATTCAAATGGATCCATATGAAGCATTATATGGAAAGAGATATCGAATTCCAACTTGTTGGGATGAAGTTGGTGAGAGGAAACTTATAGGCCTATAACTTATTGAAGAGACCACGACAAAGGTGAAGACAATACAAGCCCATATTAAAGTATCCCAAAGTAAGCAGAAGAGTTATGCTGACAACTGGAGAAAGGACTTGAAATTTCAAGTGGGAGATCATGTATTTCTAAAAGTATCTCCATGGAAGGGTATCTTAAGGTTTGGTAAGAAAGGGAAACTAAGCCCCAGGTATATGAGACCATTTGAAATTTTGGAAAGAATAGGAGCTGTAACTTACCTTTTAGAGATGCCTCCAAATCTCTCCAGAGTTCATGATGTGTTCCATGTGTCATTGTCAAAGAAATATATTCCAGACCCAACGCATGTACTCACATATGAAGAAATTGAACTGGAACCAGATTTTTCATACTGTGAAAAGCCTATTGGGATTCTTGAAACAAGGGAGAAGGTATTGAGAAATTAGACAACTCGTCTAGTAAAGGTTCTTTGGAGAAACCATAATATGGAGGAAGCAACATAGGAACCTGAGGATGTTATGAAAAAGAATCACCCATATCTTTTTGGTGAGTTTCATACATAAAATTTCGAGGACGAAATTTCTGAAGGAGGGAATCATGTAGCACCCCAAACACTTCACGGTATGTTTCTCTTAAATAAATTCTAGTTATAACCTATATTTCAAGAATCACTGAGCCTATATGGAACAAAACATGGTTACTTATATGATATATCCATAACCTATCCATAAAACTTAAATTTGTCAGCTCTGAGATTTGAATTTTAAAAATCTAACATACACGGTTGTGATCAGGATGATAATTAGAGTGAGATAGAATTAACATAACTTTATGTGAATAGTAACCTACCATTATGAATATTAACCTACCCTTATTAATATTAACTTACCCTTATGAATACTAATATGACTCTTATGAATGGTATTTGTGCCCTTGAATGTATAAATGAATTTAGGCACCTTAAAAATGAAGATGAATATTTTAAGTGTTTATATTTTTCGATTAAATAATTATTCTAATTAAATATTTAATTAATAATATTTATAAAATTATTTCTGAAAAATGAGATACATTTTTGGATTCTAAACATCGAAAAATGGTTAGGGTGAATTTTTGGGATTTTTCTGAAATACTCAAATTTTTTATGAATAGTAAAATCTGATAATTCACAAGAAATGCCAAATAATGGATTAATTGAGTCATTGATGATTATATGCTGATTTAAGCCCAATTAGTTTTAATTCACATGCATATATTACTGTTCTTGGTCATGGAATACTCATTATTGGTTGTCTTGAGAGGAAATAATAAATTAATGATTAAAATATTAAGAAAACTCCTCTCCCCTCCACTATATAAAGCACCCCTCACCCCCTCTTCCTCTCACACCAATCAAGCCTTGTTCCTTGCCAATATTCTGCCCAAGTATCACCCCAAGATAATCCCCCACGTCCAAAAGCTCCTAGACTCTTAAAAATACCAAAACCTCTCCCCTTAAGAGGTTCTCAAAGGAGGAAGTCTCAAGAGGTAAATTCCTCTTTCCAAATCCTTCAATTCTTTTAAGTTCTTTTCGTTTTGGTTCTTTACTCACCATAATAGTATGATAAATCCAGTAACATAGATTTAATGTAATTTTTTCATGCTAATGGTATATTTCATTACCTTCTCAACTTTTCCCCACCATTTATTTGAAAGAAATGAAAGCACCGTTTGAGATGTGCTAATTTAGCACATTCAAGGACAACAGTTTATCAATTTCTATTATAATATTTAATTATATTCATGAAACCATTTTTGTTATGGTTTAACCAGATTATTTTATATGTAATATATTATATTTTTAGTTCTGTAATCCGTTTTTACAAATGGTATTAAGTTATAAAGCAAAACATGTTCATTGTAATCAAACCCACCATTTAGCCAAAACAGTAGTCACTAAGGTTATATATATAATAACTCGACTTCACTCTAAGTAAAAAAATTAAATTTAAAACCATGTAATATTCTGGATGTTCAAAAATAGAATATAACTTTATTTCTGGACATTCACACCCATCTTATATATTTATCTGAACTTGAATATAAGTGAACCGATCATTTGAAACCAAGTAAACAAATGAGCCCGAACAATGAAATTGAACCTTATAACTAATCAACAAAGCCTTGAATGAACAAAAAGGTTTATAATAAATCATTTACATATATAATAGGTTCTGTAAATATGAATTAATAAGCCTAATTTGTTTATTCAGGTCTTAAATAACATGTCAAGAACACCTTCAAGCATAAGGTAAGGGGTCCTCTCTCTCACTTTTGTTCAAGAATCGTCCCTATGTTGTGCCCTTTTATTTTTAATTCCTAATGATGGGGTATGATTTAGAACCTCTCCCATACTTCCATTGTGACATATAAATAATTTAATACCCCTTTACCTCTCATTAATCATTCTCAATAACACTCATTACCATGCCAAAATGCTTGTAATGGGTTTCTCGTCTCATTTTCATTTATGTGAGATTTTTTGTTGTTCGCCACTTATTTCTTGTATTTGGTATGTGTGTACTGAAATTTTATATATAATAACATGATTCTATTTATATTCATGTTATACAATGATTAATTTTAGGTTTATTAAGTTCTGGTCATATAATTCTACCGAGTACATTGTGGTAAGAGGCTTTTGTCTCAACTACTATTTTGTTGTGACTAACTTTGTATGGTGCACCTAATAATCCATATATGGTGTACCTACTGACCATTTGAGATCACTTTTCATTTGAAATTATATTTATATTACATATCCATAATCCCATATCATGGATATGTTTTTTTTCTAAACTGTATACCATTTTACATACGGTGTTTATTTGGAAAATTGTTTTGATTATGGAAATATTGATAAATCTGTATACTCTACTCCATACGGATATTGAAAAGGAATATTTATCTTGTATTGAATAAATTTATAAAGAATTATTTTGAAATACAGTGGAAGGTGGTGCCCGCTATAGCCCCTCGATGAATCGGTAGGTCTCATGAGACAAATCAGTTTGGCGACAAACCCTTCGAGTTTGTTTCCAAAAAACAGACCGGTTTCTTCCCATAGAACTAAACTGTTTTTATGGTATTATGGTTTCATGTGCCAGATACATGACATCTAATTAATAATAATTATCTTTATTCATTATCAGTTATTATTATTATTATCCATGAGGTCTTCACTATGACAAAATCTATGGATGCAGTTTCATTCTCAGTTTATTAATGGCATTAGTTATTCATTTTTTCACTATGCCATATTGATTATGTCAGATTCATTATGATTAACTTATTATTTTACTCTTTCTTCCACTATTTGTATCCATTAATGAGTGTTTGAGATCACCCCTTTCATTTTTTACTTTCAACAGGTGACAAAGAGGAGATTGTTTATTGAGTTCTTGTGGATGCAGTTTTTAGTTTCGTTATGTATTGTATTTTGTAAACTTTTCCATTGTAATTTGAGTAACATCCATGTATCTAGTTTCTTCAAGACTACTAAACTGATCATTCATTCAGGATTTTTATTCCTTCTAACCATTCCAATATCACAAGTAACGCACCATCTCTAGTCTAGAGGGGTCGAGGTGTTACAATTATAACATAGTATTTTCAAATATTAATAACATAATTAGGAATTAATATTGACTAAATGATGAATAAATATTAGTGAAATTGTGATTCACTAATAATTAGATATTTAATAACTAATGATTAACTAATGTTAAAGCAATGATTAAGTATTGATTAACTAATTAATAACAAATAATAACTTAGGAATAATGAATGATTAGATAATGAATAACCTTAGATTAAATTACATCTAACTTAAGATAAAATAATTATTAATTAATTATTAACAAATGATTAACTAATGATGAACTATTAATTAATAAATAACTAAATGTAATGAAAGTATTTAACAACTATAAATTAAGTAACGATTCATGAGTGATTAATGAATGAGTAAGGTAAATTTATCTTAGGATTATCTAATGTTTAAGTAATAAATAAATAATGATTAAAGAATGATAAACCAATAATTACTTAAAAATTAAATTTTAATTAACTAATAATATACTATAAATTAACTAATTAATATCTATTAATTAATTAATAATTAATTATTGATTAATTAATGATTAATTAATTCTTAATTTAGGATTAACTAATACTTAACAAATGATTACATAATTATTAACTAATGATTAGTGAATGATTAACGAATGGTAAAATAATGTTTAATGAGTGATTAAATAAAGATTAAGGAATGGTTAACATAGGATTAATTAATGATGAAGTAATGATTAACTAATAATTAATTGATGTTTAATTGTTAATTAACTACAAATTAACTATTTAAATGATAATTAAATAATCACGAAATAATAATGAAATTTAAAGTAACTACTTAATAATTATTATTTATCTAATGATTAATTAGTGATTAACAAATCATTAAGGTGTGGTTAACTTAGGATTAACTATTACAAAAAATGATTAATTAATGATTAATAATAATTAACGAATGATTAAAAAAGATTAAATATTGATTAACTAATAATTAAATAATTATGAACTATTAATTAACCCATAAAAACTATAAATTAAGTACTTAATAACTATAAATTAATTAATTATTAATGAGTTATTAACAAATTATTTATTAATGATTAAGTAATGAGTAAACAATAATTAATTAATAATTAATTGTTAATAAACTATTTGCTAACTACTTAATAACTATTAATTAATTAATGGTTAACACATTATTAATGAGTGATTAATGACTTATTAAAGAATGATTAAAGAATGAATAACTTAGGGATAAGTAATACTTAACTTTGGATTAATTAACACTTAACTTAGTATTAATTAATGATTAATTATTTTTTATCTTTAAAATAACTAGTTAATAACTATTATTTAATGAATTCATAACTTTTGACTATGTAATGATTAACTAATGATTAACTTAGTATTTAATAATGATTATCTATTGATTAAATTTGGATTAACATAGAATTAAAATAGGATCAAATATTGATAACTTCATGAGAAAGAGGCTTAATTTCACACCAGATTTATTAATCTTGTAATTTAGATGATCCATACCTTTCTGCACACCTGGTTTTATACTATTGTTAAATATGTTTTAGATGATTCACATTATCTTTATAAACTACTTAAAATAACTTTAAGAAGATTAAAAATTTTACTACAAAACAATATTGTCATATTTTAGGATATAAAAAGACATTATAAAATTTTGATACGTTAAATATTATGTGTTTATATAAGAAATGAAATCTCTCTCCAGATATTATAAGTGGTTGTGGCTCTGAAACATATGTACCTAAGGGTAACAACCCTGAAAACACTGTATTGTGATAGACTCGATTGGGAACTAATGCATGACAACCGACCTTTCTATACACCTGGTTTGACACTCCTAAGGAATATGATTTATATGATTCACATTTTCTTTATAAACAAATGAATATACCTTTTGGACGATTAAAAATTGTACAAAGAAACATTAGTGTCATATTTTTTGATATAATAGGGTGTTCTAAAATTTATATAAAGAAAATATTATGTGGTTATCTAAGAAATATAATATTTTTCTAGATACTAAAAGTTTATGTTTTTATGTAATAGCTATACCTAGGGATAACAACCCCAAAAATACTTTATTTATCTAGTCAAAATTAGGAACTTGTGCATGATAACGGGCCTTTCTGCACACCTAGTTTGACACTCCTAGGGGATATGATTTAGATGATTCATATTCTATTTATAAATTATCGAAAAAAAATTTAGGAAGATTAAAAATTGTACTATAAAACATTAGTGTCATAATTTAGGATATAAGAAGGTGTTCTAACTTTGTTTTAAGTAAAGATCATTTGGTCAATGCTACATGATTATTCCTCTTTGTCAATATTATTTATAATATCTAAATCATGATCGTAAATAACTTTTCACATAGACAATCAAATTTTCTTATGTCTACTACTACTGTGAGGTTATTCAAACTGATAAAGTATACTCTTATAGTAAAAACCCAGTAATAATGGTTTTTACATCAAATTGTGTAGCCCTAATAGAAATTTAGGAAAGAATTTGTGGTTGTTTAAATATGGGACCTGATCAATATATTCAATCTATTAACTATAGAAATTTTTAATTCTTAGGTATGATATAGAATATATATTTTCTATTGTATGATAATGAGTAATGGTTCCATGAAAAACCTTTATTTTCTCAACAGACAGATAGTTTCATAATGGATTTATATATTGAGGTTTCTAGTATAGAAACATCCAATTGTATGATGAATTAGAGATACAAAAGTTGTTAAGGAAGGTCCATTCCAAGAAAATGAGGTCATTCCCTATTATGTGGAATAAGACAACCTAATTGATATCTTAGATATACAGTAACATCATTTTGATGATGATGAAGTTTCTAATGATAAAAAAATAAAGGCAATGGTGCTAATGAGGAGGAAGGTGTAGAAGTTGGGGAGGAAGTTTCTAGAAATTTTGTAGTTGTACAACTACCTCAATGCAAAATAAATCATCCACCGATCTTTTCATCTTGTTTAGTAGAAATGAGGAATTTTCCTAAATTTGAATCGAATATTATCACACATACAACTGAGTTTCTAAGAGTTATAGAGGATATATTTAGTGAGATATACAATACATTATATATTGTAAGATATTTTACAATAAATATTCAATGAAAAACATACTGAAAATATTTCATTTTAAGATAAACTGTAGATATTTAGTTCAAGATTAAATCCATAAAAACACATTATACAGTGTGAAAAATATGTGGATGATTGTATATTCTTCTTGAGGGTGGTTACTAACATTTTATTTGGATGTTGGGGAATTTCTAATATTGAGTCATCTCATACTTATGTTCATCTAAACCTGACACAAGATCATACATCATTGGATGACAAATTTATGTCATCCATTACTATTGAGATGATCGAGACCAAACAATATGTGTCTATATCCCTTGTGTATGATAGGACACAATAAATTTTTTTTATAATATTTCCAATACAAAGGAATGGATAGCCAAACAGAAGGAAATTATCAAGGTCTATAGTGATTGGGATGACTCATATCGGGTGTTTCCACAATTTTTATCCACAATGAGAAAAAAAGACCAATTTGTATTACATCTCAACATAAATGAATATGTGTATAAAGATAACCTACTTGATCTATCTCATGTAAAATTTTATTGGTTTTTTTGACATTTATTCCATGTATTTTTGTGGTTCTTTTCTATAAATAGTTCATACAAATTGATGGGATTTTCAATTTGGAAAATAAACAGGTGAATTTTTTATTTCAAAAACCCCAATATGAAAACCATTCACCTATGCTACTTTCATTTTTCATTTTGGTAAATGAAAACTATGTATCGTGGGGTTGGTTTTTAGCATGTATAAGCAACCATTTCACCAAGACTTAGGGTGTCTATTTGATATATGGTCATCATAGAGAAATCAACAGGGTAATAAATTCAGATACTATTATATGGAGACCCCCAAAATCACATCATCGATACTACATTAGACACATTTAAACCAACATGTAAAAAAATTGTGATTCACCTATGAATAAATAAATCATGAGGGAGGTATATAATGTATTTCTTAATTTTTTACTATTTCAGTGTAATGATAAAATTAATTTATTTGAAATATGATCACTTTCATATAGAATATGATCCAGTTCATAGATGGTTTCAACAATGACTAAAATAAATCTATAGTTATAATCAAGGAGTGTATGATTATATGATGCATATTCCAAAATAAAAATTGACATTGGTATAGAACGAGGAGAAGAGATACAGACACATGACCACAAACAAGGTGGAGTGCATCAATAGCATCTTCAAGGTAATTCACAATGTACCTATATCAAGACTATTTTAGAAGACATTTTCTCATTATGTCAAGTACTTAATTGAAATGGGAAAATAAAATATAGATGGGATTTAGTAGGGGATAAGTTATAGATGAAACTTTCAATGAGATATTGAAAATAAAATTAAAGAATATTTTTCTTAGTGAGAGCACCTTTTCCATTGGAAAGACTATCAATTTTAAGTGAAATAGTTTTAAGACCCCATCAAAGGTAGAAGTGGTCGAGTCCTAGTGGTATTACTAGAAGTGTGGCATTGTCAATGTGGAAACTTCCAAAAATTATGATTTCCATACACACACACCATTATAGCTTGTGCTTATTCGAACATATCATGGGAGACATATGTTGATCAAGTGTAATGAATGGACACTATTTATAACTATTATTTATCACCATGGATTCCTATTAGAAAGTTTTAATACTTCCCAATTCCTGAAGATTGGGATATATTGATACCTACAATCAATGGTTTGTGACAGCAAGAGAGACCAAAGTCCATCAAGATACGAAATTTGATGGACTATCCTCAATAACAAGGGAAACATTTGATATGTAGCATATTTTATTAGGAATTTGATTACAAGAAATGATTCTCTAACATTATCGGATCATGTTCACACTCTTAGACACAATGATGTATTTCCTCTAATGTGAACTTTTCATATTATTGATTACATGGTGTTAATATAAAATCCTTAATTGTTTATAATTATGTGACATTTAAAAATACATTTACTATAAAATAATAAATATTTGATAAATTATACAACCATTTACATAAATCACACTCAAGTTAAACATTCCTAAATTTTAAATAATTTTAATAAATAAAAAAATCTTCTACATAATTCCTTCCCTTTACAATGATTTTTCACATGATAAAACCATTTTGTAAATCATTATATGGTTTTCATAATAAATATTTTATATTAAAATTACAAGGAATATTAAAAATAAATTTTAGATGACATGAAAGAAAAATAAATTTAATCATTAATACATCATAAAGCATTGATGTGATCAAATGACCATGAAATATACCATAATGTGATAAATCATACATAAATGGAAAAAAATGCCATTTGGGATCTAACCTATTGGTATACATTCTATTCAAGAAATAAAGACTCAATCTATAAGGTGGATCCAACTGATATAACCTATGTGTTCATATTAAAAATAATATTACAATTACATGTGAGATGATATAAAATCATAATCAAACTATCCATCGATAAATCATAAATAAAGCATGAGAGAAAATAACTATGAAATGTACCATTATGTGATAAATCATACATAAATGAAAATGAACTCTATTTGGTATCTAACCAATTATTATACATGTTAGAAATTAAAGAAATCCTCAATCCAAAAGTTGTATGTAACCAATATAACCTATGTGTGCACAATTCAAATAATATGGAAAGTACATGTGAGATGAAATGAAAGCATAATCAAACTATCCATAAATACACCATAATGAAAGCATGTGATCAAATAACCATGAAATATAACATAATGTGATAAATCATACATAAATGAAAAAACACACCATTTGGGATCTAAATTATTGGTATAAATTCTAGACATGAAAGAAATCATCAACCCATATGGTGGACCAAACTGATATAAAATATATGTGCACAAATCTATTTTTAAAGTAAAACCCCTTTAAAAACAAGACTTTATTCTAATAAGAATGGAGTAAAACCCAGTATCCTTTGAAAAAAGAAATTGGGAAAGGTGAAAATAATATAAATATGTTGACATATATAAAAAATAATTTTATAAAAGCATTAGAAATATGTTTTGGGAAACATGAATACATGACCTTTTCTTTTGGTAATAAAAATTTCATAAAATAATGGGAAAAGGAATGTTATTTCTTATATTCTACCAATAATAACATTGTGAAGAGAATAACATTATATTTATATTTTATATTTACTTAATATTTATTTCATTTTTATACGTATACGTGGAGGATACTACTCTTTTCACTAAGTAATATATTCATGTTTCATGTGATGTGTTAGTGGTATGTGAGGTTCGAGGGATCAAGGTTCGTAGAGCCCACCATTATTGTCATATTTTTCCTACAACTTCTATTATACCATACCTACATCATGTTGTATTCTATGGAGTTCATGTATATTATTATACATTTGTTTATTATCACCTCCATACTTCCTTCACTAAGAGATGGAGACCTGAGACTCACACATTCCACTTGTCTAAGGGAGTGATAACCATCCCCCTTGAGGCTATAGAAGTTCTATTCAGTATTCCTATCCTGGGGATTCAGTTATAGAACCAACTCATGGAAAATTTCTTGATCATGTACAAATATTTCTTGGCCTCGAAATTTTGGGTTATGACATTTCTACATATGGTAGGTCAGTATCTATAAACTGGTTGGACATGCCCTTCACACATTTACCCACTGATGCTAATGAGAAAATTGTCATGTGACACACTTGTGAATATATCTTGAGGATTATTTGAGGGACATTGGGCATTGATCACTATAGTATTCATTTCCACATTATGTATCTGAGGCTACTGAAGAACTTTTAACAGTCTAGAAGATACAACTGGGGATATGAATGCTTGGAAAACACTTACATAGCATTATGCATGGCATAAAGGTTCTGGGTTCATCAAAAGCATGTGATGGGTCATTCCCAACTTTAATTTTTTTCATGATCAATGATCAATAATATATTTACACAATGATAATTTTGTGATCAATGTATTTAATCAAAGAAAAACATAGAATAAATACAATGTCAGGACCAATCACGGTATCATCACATATTATTTATAATTAATTTAATGAAATAAGAATTGCCTTGTGAGGATTATTTATTCATTGATGGATCTAATAACAGATCTTCTTTTCATCACCAGTGTGGTGTAGGGATCAATATTAGATTCCCTCTAATAGTAATCCACATGTGTTCCAAAAATCTTCAAATGTCACTGTAGGAATCTTTAGGTGCTAGCATCGAATATTATATCACTTACATCGTTCACCATTGACCACCACAATAAAATATTCCAAAGAGTTATCCTTGAAATCTCTAGACTCTAGAGTGGGAGTTATAGTAAGATCACTCTTTGTTCTTAGGAGTTTTCTTATAGAGGTATCTCTTTAGGTATTTAGAGGATCCTCTCTGGTTTTCATTGTGCACAACACAAAATGAATTGGATATTTTGA
This sequence comes from Viscum album, assembly GCA_963277665.1. Taxonomy (NCBI): domain Eukaryota; kingdom Viridiplantae; phylum Streptophyta; class Magnoliopsida; order Santalales; family Viscaceae; genus Viscum; species Viscum album. The sequence goes on along the minus strand of OY728131.1, from coordinate 714,010,972 downwards.
AAATAATATAATTGGGTTCATATATCACTATGATTTAGAAATAAATATTTTCAAAAGTGCTTTTAATATTTATATAATCCATGCAGAACCCCATGTCAATAATAATAATATTATTATTATTATTATTTCATCTATATATTCTTAACTTATGAATTAAATTAAATATTATTTAATCAAATAATATTCATTATATATTATTTCACACCGGACCTTTATAATCGGTCCTCTATTCCCCTATAATATTTATCAGGCCTTTAATAATGATAATTTATTTAATAAATAGATATCAAAGGAATATTCACTGATAAATAAATAAATAATATATTCTTTAAATAGAAAGTAAATATTTATTAAATATTTTTCTCACAAAATATTCTCTCAAATAACTAGTGGTGGAATATTTAAGATCAAGAAAACATGAATAATTATTAAACCATATATGGGGATAATATTTATTTAACTTGTTAAATAATAAATAAAAATATATTATTTAATTGAGATTCTATATAAACTTAGTGTGTGACCTTCTAGGCCTCTTTCTGAGTGGAATTAGGTGAAGCAGCCTAAATTCTAAGCTTAACATCTAACAACACACCAAGGAATCCATAGATAAATAAGTTAATTCTATGATGAAATAATACCTCTTACAGATGCTCACTATTTTATATAGTTCTTTTATCATGATATCTCTAATCAAGAAGGTTGTATATTGGTTCCATCAACCTATGTGCTCAATGTATCTTTATTTTAATTTCTGAAAATTGAACATTCCTATAGAACACCATGTATATAAATTCATTTAGGCTATATAATTTCCATAAAAGGTAATGTGATATCAACTTTCATTAAATAATGGAAGGGGGAAATCCTTTCTCTCATTATTCATTTATTTAATATTACTCAGGACACACCCAATGTATCCTACCTCACTATGAATATATGTCTTCACAATTTTCATCAACACATCAAAGAATGAAAATTATAGTACTCATTAATAATAATATTAAATTATAAGTATCTATATACACATTTTAAGATAGAAACATCCAATGAGACATATAAAATATGGATTTCCTACTAGTGAGTCTCATTCTCATAATATCCTACATTAGATATTATCAAGGACCTACACTATGAGAAGGTTCCTCAAAGTACAATGAGTCTAAACCCTTGATAGTATGTATCATTTTTATCACTAAAATGATATCATCTAGTTATAGAACATATATTTAATAATAATTTCATAGAACTTATGGGTTCTCATCATAGTGGGGAACTTATATGACCTTTTAGTGTGTCATCTATAATTAGAACATTATTACATACTATGTTACATAAAATAACAATCATGATGTGATAAGAATTTTATTAATATTCAAAAATATGAATATAGGTTGTCATGAAGTATACATAATTTGGTTCTATGTCACAAACTCCAACTGACTCTCACTTGCACGATAGCCAACTGCTAACAACATTCAATCAGTTAACTCTCACATGATACTCATGCTTATGCTAAGATAGGACTTTAGTCAAGGGGTCTACCAAATTCTCTTATGTGGGTACTCTACTTTCTGTAATGTCACCCCTTTAATAAAAATACCTCAAGAGGTGATACTTCTAGATTATATTCTTTTTCTTTTGGTATGAACTTGTCTCTTTTTCAAGAGACACCACTGCAGTATTATCACAATACAATGTGATTGGATATTTACTACTAGGTACCAAATCAAGTCCTTGAAAAAGTTTCATATACAAATTGATTCCTTATATGCATCATAAGGCGCTATATACTCAGACTCTAGTGTATAATCAGTGAAAACTGGCTACTTTGAACACTTCTAGCTCAAAAATCCTCCATTGAGATAGAAAACATATCCTGATTGTGGTTGCAGATCATTCTGATATGTTTTAAAACTTACATCAGTATGACCCATGTTGATTAGCTCCCCATCTTCTCCATATACCAGGAACATAACCATAATTCTTCTCAGATACTTGAGGATATCCTTAACATTAGACCAATGTTGTTCTCTTGGATCTACTTGATATATGCCTACCATTCATAATGAATAGGCAACATCAAGTCTAGTACATAACATGTAATACATGATTGATCTTATTTATGAAGTAAAATGTATGTTAATCATTATATCATTCTCATGTTGTGTCTAAGGACATATTTTCTTATAAATATGTAAACCATGTGACACTAGAACAAATCCCGTCTTGGATTTTTTCATACTAAATATCTTTAGTATCTAGTCAATGTATGTACTTTGAATTATTCTAAGTAGCCTCTTGGATCTATCAAGAATGGTATTCATCCCTATAATATAGAATGCTTCACTTAATTTCTTCATGGAGAAACACTTTTTTAACCAGACATTAACAAACTATAAAACTGGTATGTCATTTCCAATAAGTAATATGTCATCAATATATACTACTAGGATAATGACCGCATTTCCACTAAACCTATTATAAACACATTGCTCACATTCATTAATAATGAAACCAAATTATTTTATAGATTTATCAAATCGAATTTTCCATGAACTAGATGATTTCTTCAATAAATAAATGGATATCTATATCTTGAAAATATTTTTGGCGTTACCTGGTGTCATAAACCCTTCTATTTGTGTCATATAGACATCCTCTTGAAGTTTTCCATTAATAAATTTTGTTTTGACATCCATCTACCAAATTTCATAGTCAGGGTAAACTGTTATAGCAAGTATAATTCTAATGGAATTAAACATGGAAACTCTTGAAAAGGTTTCATCATAGTTAATTTATTGATGTTTTTTGAAAACATTTAGTCACTAGCCTTTCTTTATAGGTATTTAATTTACTCTCCACGTCCATTTTTCTCTTGAATATCCATTTGCACCTTGCGAGCATTACATCAACTACTACATCGAAAAAACCCAAACTTGGTTCTGATACATGGAATCCATTTTAGAATTCATGGATTCTTTCCATCTGGTATCCTTTAATCTCTCTACTAACTCTTTTTATGAGAGATGTCTGTCATTATCAACCAATAATGAGTCACCATATTTAGTGACTATAAAACCACATATCTTTGTTTGTTTTACCTCTCTTTCTCCCCTATGTGGTACTTGTTTTTCAGAAACTACTTCATCCATGGGGACCTATGGAATTTTTTCTTTTACCAACTCTTATGTATATTTAGCATCAAATTCATCGAAGTCAATATTTCTCCCACATCCTTTTTGAATATTTTTTCCCTCTCAAGAAAGATGGATTGTTTGGTGATAGTCACTTTCTTATCTGAGGGTTTTTATAGGTAGTATCCCTTTAATTCCTTATGATACCAAATAAATATACACTTTGTTCCTTATGGTTCTATTTAGTTTCCTAATAAGGCCTTAACAAACTTCTCACAATCCCATACATGTGTATGTGAAAAAATGGGTTTCTTTCTACTCCATAACTCAAAGGAAATTTTTCTTTCTGCTTTAGTTGGTACTCGATTTAATGTCTATGAAATAGTTTGTAATGAATAACCCTAAAAAAATAATCAAATATCAACACGACTCATCATTTAACTTACCATATTTAACAAAGTATGGTTTCTCCTTTCACTAATACCCTTCCATTATGGTGTGTATGGTGTAGTGAGTTGAGATGGAATCCCAAACTACTGTAAAATGCCGATAAACTCTTGGTTAAGATATTCACCACCTTGATATGATAGAATCTTTATTATCTTTTTTCCAAGTTGATTATCTACTTCATTATTGAATTCATTGAATTTATCAAATGAATTAGACTTATACCTCAATAATTAGACACCCATATCAACTCAATTCATCAGTAAAAGTTATAAATTAAGAATACCCACCTCTATCTTCTACTAGAAATGATCCATGCACATCAGTGTGTACCAGTCCTAGAAGTTCTATTTCTATTTCACATTGTCCACCGAATGTCAGTTTTGTCATTTTTCCTTGTAAAAAATCAAGATATTTTTTAAGTGGTATTAGCATAGATGAGTATAAATAACCATCTTAATAGAGATTTGTCAAATTCTTATCATTTGCATGACCAAGATAGTGATGTCATAGCTGGGTGTTATATGAGTTGTGTGAACAATATTCATTATCGATATCCAATACTTGGTTTTTTTTAATTTAATACATAAGGACCATTATTTAAATGTGTCATACCATAACATATGTTTTATTTATAAAAGAAACAACTTTTAATTCCAAACTTGAATATAAACCCATCTACATCTAGTCATGATATATAAATTATGTTCTTAGTAATAGTCATTTCATAATAACAATCTTTTAAAACCAAAATCATTTCCATTGGCAATGAAAGTTTTTAGTCACCAATGGATATAGAATCCATCCTCACACTATTATCAGCTCTCAAATCCACCTCTCCCCTTGAAATATTTTGAAATAAAATTTCTTCCTACATTTGGATGTAGATGTGACCACCACAAGCTATATCTAACACCCAATGTGTATATATTGAAATATTACTCTGGATATTGAACACACATTTAGCTTCCCTTTTCTTTTGGGTGTAGTTCTTCTTCCATTGGCTATTCTTGACACATGAAAAACAAACTACCTTCTTTTCCTTTCACTACCTTTGTATCTTCCTCTTCTTAGAAGGATAGTGCTTGGGAGATTTAGAATTTTTTTGATTCTTGGGCCTCTTTTCCTTATTCTTTATTTTCTTATTCCCCATAAGGATTGTGGGTTTTCCATTCCCCATGTCCTTATCCACCTAGATAATCAAATTAAGAAGTTCAAAAAGAAACTTTTCATTATTTCTCATATTGTAATTAATAATAAAACTGGATAATGTCTTAGGTAGTGATGAAAGTATGAGATCTATGCACAACTCATCTAAGAATTTAATCCCTAATAAGTCTAAGCATTCAATGTAGCAAATAATATTGACTACATGAGGCCTAGCAGACATAAAGTCTCCAAGATTAGTTGTAAACAAATAATTGGAGATCTTTTATATAACTTGAATCTCCTTTTATTTATAGATATCCAAAAGGTGATACATCATGATATATGCATCCATGTTCTCATGTTGATTTAAAAGATCATTTTTAGAGAAAACATTTCATCACTTTTCTCATTACCAAGAACATTAGGAATTAGTTGTTTTAGCACATACAATTTTCTTTTATGGTGAAGGATAAGGTGTAATCACATTTTTCACTCTTGGAAATTTGTGTCGGTGATAAGGTTATCTTTATCATGTATGGATCTCAATGATATATTTGAATACATTTTGTTAGTATTTAAATAAATAATATGAGAATAATTTTACTGCTTTATTTGATAAAATTTATAGAAATAAATAAATACTATATTTATTAATCTCGTAATATTTTATCTAAACTCAATATCCCTCACCATTTTCTTCAGAATATCCTATTTCTTAGAAATTCTAGTGTCAAGGATCCACATTCCCCTTCTCATTACCCCAAGTTTGGTTGGTCAAGAAACATGAATGGTTTTAGGTAGGCATTCCAAACTCCAACTACATTAACTCATAGTTACTTGATTTTTTGAGTGGACTCCCCAATCCTGAAATCCTTAAATTGGATTTCCTCAGCACTTTCCTCTCAATTACACCAAGTCATGCTTTGGAATTCAGCCCTTGATTTAAATTAAGTAAACCCAAAACTTCATGTTATAATTCATTGATAATTGATAGCACCCCACCTTTGGATGGTCAAGCACTTTAAACTATGGATCAATTTTAATTGAAGTAGTGGAAGGTTATACAAACTTAATATATATTATTAAGGGATTTTATTATTTTATGTGTAAATTTCCAATTATTATCTTTATTTAATGTTTGTTAATATTAAGTATATTTATTTAAGTGATTAACCATGTCTCGGATAATATTTATGCATAATCCAATTTATTTCTATTATATATTGCATGCTTATTAATTCATTAATTCATATGATAACAAAAAAACATCAATATGAAATTACCATGAAACTTAAAAAAATAATAATAAAAAAGTATGATAATGTGCTTTTACTAATGGTTAGTTTATCTAGAGTATGATAAACTAACCATATACCTAGGGGAAAAATACCTTGAACCAATTAAGTCTCGTGCTACGGCTTTCCACCTGTCCACCTATGTATCTCTCATGGGTTTGTTAGGCCTCAACTCCAAACTTGAACCACATCCACTTTCTTGGGAGCTCCATCCATTACATATACTTTTACTCACACGCAGGTGATGGAAAAGGGTTTACAGAAAAGAAACCATGGGCATGAAGGCCCTAAAATAAAAAAAGGAGAGATGGAACACAGGACAAAACAATAATTTAATAATAAATTAAAAAAGGAAACTAATCACATATAAAGGTCTAGTCTAAGTTCAAAATCATCAATTAGCATGAAATTAATTAAGTATTTAATAAAACTAGCATTCAATTCTTAATCATTCTTAATTAAGATAAATCATACTCAAATAAATTAATTGTCTTCTTTAATTAATCAATTCTGTTATCTTAATTCTCATCCAAATTTCCTTGAGATTCTCATAGATAATAATTTTAAACAAATTAAATCAATTTATTTAAAATTAAATATATACATAAATATACCTTAGAGGAAACATGGTGAATATCCAACTAAATCCACCCTACATGTATTATACTTCTATATTGTTTACTCTTGTGACATATGGCATACACGACTTATCATGTACTTTCATGACATTTAATATAAACTTAATGATTACAAGAATTACATGATTTTACTATCATATGTTATGCTTCAATGCGCGTAGAGTAATAATTATAATATGACTCACACATGATATATAGATATAAAAATTACATATAAATTAATTAAACAAATATATATATATATATATTTAAACCCATAACATGGCTTGTCCTATCAACTTAATGACCACACGCAATCACGTGTCAATAATATTTATATAGTATAATAAATTAATTTTAATTCTATGTAATTTGGTATACGTACAAGGCATGTACAAATGAAATACATAGTGTGTATGTTTCTCACCATTTATCTAAGGCACATGCCTAGGGAGTCAGTGTGTAAATTGAACCTTGAAAAAATTGGAGTAAATGTCATGTATAAGGGCTATATGGCATGTGGTCTTCTAATTACATGGTCACTAGTTAGGTAGGCCATGAAAACTAATACATGGACTATCTCTGACTTCAGGACTATATGTCATGTATGTGGGCTATATGGCATGTGATTTAGCTGACCATGCACCAGGCTGGTCCGGTCAACATGTGGTGTATAAATAAATGCATCACATGTATTCAATGAACTTAGTTTTAATTAATTAAAAATTAATTTTTGGGGCATTTAACACTAGTACACATCATGTACCTATGGGTACACTATATGTACTCTTATATTATCCATCTAGAGTCCATGGTACCTCTGGACGAGTTATCTGATTTTGTTTCATTCATAAAATTAATCGATTTCATTAGATCAATGAAAAATGAAAGAGAAATAAGAATATATTACAATTTTGTTTAAAGAATGATTAAATTTTATTTTAAAACAAAATTAGAAAGTTGTAAATTAATCAATGATTTTTAAATAATTATAAATAATAATGTAACACCTCTGATACCACTTAAATGTTTGGGGCGTAGTGTAAGTGTGTGATGGTTTGTGCCCAACTTTTCTTTTTGTAATTATCACTGATCAATCCTATATTTACACAATGATAAACATTATGATCAAAAAAATTGAATCAAATAAAAACAGAAAGAGGATATAATGCCAGAACCAAGTACAGGACCATCATATATTATTTATAATTTATTTAATTAAATAAGAATTTCCATGTGAGAATTATTTATTTTTTGATGGATCTGATAACATATATGTGTTGCATCTTTATTGTGTTTTAGGAATCAAGAGAAAATTACCTCTAGTAGTAATCCATATGTGTTCCAAAAATCTCTGAACATTGTAATAGGAATCTTCAGGTGCTAGCATGGTAGATCATATTGTATACATTGTTCACATTTGATCGCCTCAAGAAATGCTTCTAAATCATTCTCCTTGATATCCCTATACTCAAGAGTGGGAGGGGGAGGAAGATCGCTCTCTATTCTTGGAAGCATTCTTGGAGAGGGACCTCTCTATGGCTTGGGATGATTCTCTCCAATTGTCATTGTGCACAACACAAAATGAATTGGATCTCTATGAAAATGATATAATTGGGTTTATATATCACTAGGTTTTAGATAAAAATATCTTCACAGGTTACCTTTAATATTTATTTAATCCCTACAGAACCCCATGTCAATAATAATAATATTATTATTATTATTTTGACATAAATTTAACTTGAAAATTAAATTAAATATTATTTAATAAAATATTATTCAATATATATTATTTATCAACGGACTTTTAAACTCAGTCCTCCATTTCTCCATAATATTTATCAAACTTTGAATAATTACTATTTATTTAATAAATAAATATCACTGCATTATTTACCAATAAATAAATAAATATTATATTCACTAAATAGAAAATAAATATTTATTAAATATTCTACTCACATAATATTCTCTAGAATAACTTGTGATAGAATATTTATTATAAAGAAAACATGAATAATTATTAAGCTACATATAGGAATAATATTTATTCAACTTTTTAAATAATAAATAATAATATATTGTTTAACTGAGATTTTGGGTACACTTAGTATGTGACCCTCTAGGCCTCTTTTTTAGTGCCATTATGTGAAGTTGGCTAAAGTCCAAGGTTAGAATCTAAAAACATGCCAAGGCACCAAAAGAGAAAGAATCTAATTCCACAGTGACATAATACCTCATAAAGATGTTCAATGTGTAATATAATTCTTTTATCACAATTTCCCTAATCAAGTAGGTTGCATGCTAGTGCCATCAACCTATGTGCTCAATGTCTCTTTATTTGACTTTTTGTAAATCAAACTTGCCTATAGAACACCTGGCCTTGAATTTATTTAGGATATATCATTTTCATCAAATGGACTAAGATTTTAACTTCTGTTAAAGAACATAATGGAAAATTTCATTCTCATGTTATTCATTAATGCAAAATTACTCATGACGCACCCAACGTATCCTACCTCGTTGGGAACATATGTCATCATGGTTTTCATAAATACATAAAAGTGTGAAACTTATAATACTCATTAATAATAATATTAAATTCTAAGATTCAATACCCACATTTGTGGATAGGAAAATTCAATGACACATATAAATTTGGATTTCCTACTGGCAGGTATCATTCTCATAATATCAAACACTGGATATTACGAAGGGCACACACCATAATAAGGTGACTCAAAGTCCTATGATTATCCACCCCTGATATCCTATATCATTTGTTTCCCTAAAATGATATCATTTGGATATATAACATATATTTAAGAATAGTTTTCCATCACTTCTAGGTTCTCATCATAGCGGGGAACTGCTATGACCTTTTAGTACGATGACTACTCTTAGTACATTATCACATACTATGTTATGTAGAAGAACAATTATGATGTGATAAGGAGTTTATTAATATTAAAAACTATGAATATAGTTGATCATAATGTACATAGAATTTGGTTCTAGGGGACCAACTCCAACATGATATGTCAATGTGATCGCATTGATCTCAGGAGATGTGTCATCCTTATTTAAATGTGGTCGTAGGAGTACATCCCTCCCCTCGCCCCAATGTTTACTAGTTTGGAGCATCATATAGACGTGTTGTGTGACAGTCTATGTGTAATATGGTATAATCACTCATATATATTGTTTTTTAATGATAATTTGATTTATTATAATCTATTTCATATTATTTATCACTTTTAATGTTATAGGTTATTTTAAGATCCCACCTTTTTCCAGGGGTGCATCACGATTAAGTGGTGAGTTATGGCTGTAAAAAACACATCATGGAAAAAATTCATGATGTGAATTTTTTGGGGTATACCCTATGAATTTAATTCACATAATAAATTAATTCACACCCTCTAAAATTTACACACCCTGTAAATAAATTACACCACATGTAGACATATTGTGACTTTGAATTACACCATGTGTAGACATTTCATGAATTTGATTTATACCACATGTAAACATGTCACAAATTTGGATTTACACCACATGAAAATATTTCATGAAAAGAAATTACACAATGTGTAATTTCTTTTTAAAATTTTTTTAAGGGTGACGATAGGATTTTGGGGGGAAATAGAAAAAAATGGAGACTCACCCATATGAACCCTCCAAAGTCATGTAATCCTAGACGTGCACCTACCTCTCCACTGCATATCCTTTGAAGATCTCCCTCTCTTCTAAAGAGCCTCTGCAAACCTCCACCATAGACTAAAACTCCTCCAAAAACCTATGCATTGGACCTAAACTCCTCTACACACCTCCTCCTTGGACCAAAGCTCCTCCACACACCACCATCTTCAACCAAAGACACTCCTCCCACCTCCTTCTTCATTGTAGGTTTACTTCTAATGATTTTTGGGAGTCTGTTTTGATCCAAAAGTGATCTCACAATGGATCTTGGATATCCATACCTATATTTTTAAGGTATTTCTTCCATTTATTCATCTGATTCTTGATTTTTTTCTAACAAATTATTTGGTTCTTAATAAAATGAATTCAGAAGCCAATTGATATTGCAAACAAAGGGTTTTTGTAACCGCTTCCTCCACTTTCAAGATAGGTGGTTTATAATTCAAATCCTATAGTCTTAATTGAAATTATGTGTATATAATTGTATAATTTCTATTAGATGTTTAGAAATTGCATTCTAGATCGAATTGATTAATTTGGTGAATTAATTAATTAAGGAAGATGTTTAAATTGGGGATGTTGGGATTATTTATTATGAATAATTAATTATTGAATTAAATATGAGGTAATTGGGATTATTGAAATATATAATTAATTTTTAAATTAATTATGATATATTGAATTTGAATTTAAGGATATTGAGTTGAGTGATTTGGAATAATTAATTGAGGATTTGATTATGGGGTTAAATAAATGATTGTGTTTGAATAATTAATTGAGGAATTAATTTATGGAAGTAATGTGATTATTTAAATATTGAATTAAATAATATAATTAATTAATTGATGAATTAATTAATGGAAGAAATTTGATTATTTAATTTTTGAATTAAATAATTAGATTAATTAATTGATGAATTAATTAATAAAAGAAATGTGATTATTTAATTTTTGAATTAAATAATAGGATTACTTAATTAATGAATCAATTAATGGAAGTAATGTGGTTATTTAATTATGAATTAAATAATGGGATTAATTAATTAATAAATCAATTAATGGAAGTAATGTGATTATTTAATTTTTAAATTCAATAATTTGATTGATGCAATTAATTAATTGATGAATTAATTAATGTGGGTAATATGATTAGTTAATTGGGAATTAATTAATGGAATTGACATGGAACATTAATTAGAGAATTAAATTAAGGGATTTAATGTGATTAATTAATTTTTAATTAATTAATGGAATTGATATGGACAATTAATTGGAGAATTAATTGAAGGGGTTGAATGTGATTAATTAATTGTGAATTAATTAATAAAATTGACATGGAAAATTAATTGGAGAATTAATTTAAGGGGATTAAATGTGATTAATTAATTGTGGGATTAATTAATAGAATTGACATGATTAATTAATTGGAGAATTAGTTAATGGGGATTTTTGTGTTAAAGCAATTGAATAAAAAATATTAATTAATTTGTTAAATTAATTAATGGAGATTGTTGTGTTAATGTAATTGAATGAGTTAGATAAATTAATTGATGAATTAATAAATGGGATTGTCATGCATGATTTATTGGAGAACTAATTTAGGGGATTTATGTGATAAACTAATTACTGAATTAGTAATGAAATTGGTGTGATTGGTTAATTGTTAAATTGACTAATGGAACTGATGTAATTATTTAATTTTTTATTTAATTAATGTATTTTATGGGATTAATTAATTTTTGAATTAATAAATGTTATTTATGCGTTTAATTAACTGTTGAATTAATAAATATAATTGAAGTGATTAATTAATTTTTGAATTAATTAATGTTATTTATGTGATTATTTAATTGTTGAATAGACTAATAAAATTTAAGTGATTAATTAATTATTGAATTAATTAATGTATTTGATGTGATTAATTAATTGTTGAATTAATTAATATTAGTAATGTGATTAGTTTATTATTGAATTAACTAGGGCAATTGGTGTGATTATTTAATTGTTGAATTAACTAGAAGAATTGTTATGTTTAAATAATTATTGAATTAATTAATGTTATTAACATGATAATTTAATTTCTGAATTAACTAATGGGATTTTTGTGTTTAACTAATTGTTTAATTTGTAATGAAATTGATATTAATAATTAATTTTGAATATATTATGTGTAAAATAATGGGGACATGGTCATTCCAATGTGACAAGTATGAATAGAAACACAGTCATTCACTTATGATTAAAGGAATGGGAACATGGTCATTAAATTGATAAGTATAAATGGTAACATGGTCATTGTACTCTTGAGTAAAGGAATGGGAACATGGTCATTCAATTGAGAAGTATAACTGGTAACATGGTCATTGTACTTTTGAATAAAAGAATGGGAACATAGTCATTCTTTTTTGTGTTGTTTGATTGGTGACATGGGAATTTAAGCATGAATTTAATAATGGTAATTTGGTAAATCGAATATAAAATATAGAATGGTAATAAAATAAGTTTTAGATATGACCTCACTTGAGAATACTTCAGGCTCTGGTATGATCCTAAGTATGTATTGAGATATGATATCACCTTTGAATACTTCAGTCTTTAGCATGAGTCGAAGCAGGTATTAAGATATGATATTACCTAGGAATACTTCGGGCTCTGATATGAGACGAATATGGCATTGAGTTAGGGGTGTCCATGGGAACCCTGGAGTTAATGTGGTTATGTAAATAATAAATGATAATGTGATAAATGTTTACTTATGCATTGTACTTATTTCTTTATATAATTGTGTACATTTTTTGACTGGATATTATTTCAGAAACAGTTAGTGGTGGCCAACTACGTTGTACGCATATCCTACTCGAGTTTCCTGACCGGTACCCAAATAGACTTTGTATTTTCTAGACAGTTTAAGAGAAAATTTTCCATATTGGATAGTTAATTTGGGGATAGATCATGGATGATGGAACCAGACATGGTTTGGGACCCGCTTGGGAGTCATTGGTGTCTTTATTTTTAGTTTTTATTTTAAACACTTCACACTTACTTTATAATGACATATCTACTATTCAGTTTTGATATTATCTTTCCAGTTTTGGGTTATCTTGTGATATTGATATTAGTCAAGTTATGTTATATCATTTGGTTATTCATTTGATTATTGTTATTTATTTCTGTTGGTGTATTAACCTGACAAAAAAATAGGTTATAGTCTCCCCGTGATCGATAATTGTCCTTCATTGCTAGTTAGTAGCCTTTAGCATATGGGGAAGCATGCTTGAGGTCATGTGACTGACCAGTTCAAGGCACTTGTGTGTGGCACCCGGGCCTATACGTTACAAAGTGATATCAAAGGCCAGTTTTATTTTCTTATTCTTTTGTATTAATATTTGGAAAAGGTTTATAGGATATTAGGAAGAGTCGGGTTTGGTTATAAAATTGTGAAAAGGGAGTAGCTACCCCATCTATGAGTGAAAACCCAAGTTCCTAGGGTGGGATTGTTGTTATTGTTGTTTGTTATTATAGTTGAAAATTATTTCACCATGTGTGACACACTTGTTGTGTAAATAGATTATACTTTAAGATATTTGTGGAGATTTCCTAATAATTGACTCATGTCCTGGTATAGAATGAAAATTTAGTTTTCATGAATCATTCTAGGAACCCAGGATTGTTCTTGGAATATTCATTATTTAGGCATGCATGGGAAAACACATTTTGGGTAAGTTATTGAACTTGAACTGTTTTCCCTTGCTTATGAAATTGAAATAAAAATAGTGGCTAACATGAAATTGATAAAGATTATAAAATGATGCAAGATGAGAATAAAATGGTGTCTAAAAGATAAAAATGAATAATGATAATGTGTTTACCCTTGTAAACCCAAACCTTGGTGTAGGATGATTAAGTGTAGTGATAGCACCTCAATTTTTACCATGTGATGGGGGAAAGGGGGAATAACTTATATGGTTTTGTGTAAAATCCCTATTGTTAATTGTGTTAATTTTTTTAATTAATAATACAATTTTTTATTTATTTGAACCTTGATGTGGGTGGTTTGGGTAGTGATAATTCCCTAGTTTGAGAACTCGGTTGTGGGTTGTGCAAGGGACCCTCTGGTTTTGGATCGGTATGGTGAAATTATGGTTGGTAGGGAATCCCAATACCTTATATAGATTAAGGTGTTTCCATAATGGTAGGTAACATTAGTCATGGAGGGTTTTTGGTGGTGCTCACTAATGAATACTTAGTGTAGTTTTAATTAGCGGCGATCATATCCCCTACCTTAACATCATCCCAAGTACGCTGAGAAATGCATGGTCTTACAACTAGCTACCTGAATGTGTTTTGGTTGGATATGGGGCCCCTTAAAGGTTTCCATTATAAAGTGGTACATGTGGAGCTAGAAGGTGGGAGGTACGTCATCGACAGTTTACAAAATAGGTTCTCGAGATAGACAGGTGGTCGATGAATACTGTGGTGGTTGAGTTTCTTAACAAAGAAGTGTTAACAAATCTCCAAATGTAAGGATAAATGTGTTAGTAGTAGATGTGTGCAGCATTAAAATGGGTTGGAAGTTCTGGAATCATAATTACAATGAGGAAACTGTATGGTTTATGTTTAAATTCCTCAGGAAAAGTCCAAGTGGACCTTGGATGTGGTGGATGTATATCCTTTCTAGGTAGTTTTAGATGACAAGGTTTAGTGACAATGTTGTATGGAGTTAACATAATTTTTGGGCAAAGTGATTTGGGAAGCATGTCAGGTATGTTGTGGCTGATGTTGATCTTGAGATAGATACGCCCCTTGAGGATCATTTGATATGTTTGCTAGATCGTAGTGAGAAATTTTTGTGGGGGACTGTGTCGACCGTTCGTGTATTGTGGAAACATGGTTTTGTTCAGTAGGAAACATGTGAGAGAGAAGTTAATGTGAGGGATTTGTGGCCCAATCCTTTTTACTCAGAATATTAGAGTTTATTGGGATTATAACTTGAGGATGAGTTGTTATAAGGTGTAGATATTGTAAGATCCCTTCTTCTTCCAAGGGTGCATTAGGACTAAGTGGTGAGTTTAAAATGTAGAAAAAATACCCCTCATAGACCCAATTCAATATGTGAATTGTTTTGGGTATACCCTATGAATTTAATTTGAGACCTAAATTAATTTACACCCTCAAAAATTTACAAACCCTATAAATAAATTACACCGCATATAGGAATGTCATGAAATTAAATTACACCATGTGTAGACATGTCATGAATTTAATTTACACAACATGTAGACATGTCACGAATTGGATTTACACCACATGTAAACATTTAATAAAAACAATTTACACAATGTGTAATTTATTTTTAATTTCTTTTGGTGGTGATGGGATTTTGGAGGGAAAATATAGAAAAAATGGGGTGGGATCGCCCGTATGAAACCTCTGAAGCCATGTAACCATAGACGCACACCTCCCTCTCTACCATAGAGCCTCTATGGACATCCCTCTCCATGGAAGAGCCTCTTCTCACCTCTTCCTTGGACCAAAACTCCTTCTCAAAACTTTACCTTGGACTGAAAATCCACCTCTCATCTCATCCTTGGACCAAAGATCCTATACACACCACCATCTTTGACTGAAGACCCTTCGTGCACCTCCTTCTTTATTTCATGTAATCTGTTGATGATTTTTGAGAGTCTGATTCGATTCAGAAGAGATTTCACATTATATCTTGTATGTACATACCTATATTATTAAGGTATTCATTTTGGTTATTCATCGAATTCTTGATCCATTTTTAACAGATTATATGGTTCTTTTTCAAATGAATCCAAAATCCAATTGCTACTACAAACGTAGGGTTTTTCTCACTACTTTCTCCAATTTCAAAGTAGGTGGTCTATAATTCAAATCCCGAAGTCTTAATTGAAATTGTGTATATATAATTGTAGAGTTTCTAGTAGATGTTTATCAATTTCATTCTTGATCGAATTAATTAATTTGGTGAATTAATTAATTAACGGATATGTTTAAATTGGGGATGTTGGGATTATAAATTATGAATAATTAATTATTGAATTAATTATAAGGGAATTGGGATTATTAAATCATATAATTAATTGTTAAATTAATTATGAAATATTGAATCATAATTTAGGGATATTGAGTTAAGTGAGTTGGAATAATTAATTGAGGAAATAATTATGTGTTTAATGAAATGATTGAGTTGGAATAATTAATTGATGAATTAATTAATAAAAATAATGTGATTATTTAATTGTTGAATTAAATAATAGGATTAATTAATTGATGAATCAATTCAAGAAAGAAATGTGATTATTTAATTGTTGAATTAAATAATGGTATTGATTAATTGATGAATTAATTAATGGAAGAAATGTGATTATTTAATTTTTGAATTAAATAATGAGATAAATTAAATTACGAATCAATTAATAGAAGTAATGTTATAATTTAATTATTAAATTAAATAATGGGATTTATGTGAATAATTAACTGATAAATCAATTAATGGAAGTAATGTGACTATTTAATTATTGAATTAAATAATGTGACTAATGGAATTAATTAATTGGTTAATTAATTAATGTGAGTAATGTGATTATTTAATTTTGAATTAATTAATGGAATTGACATGGATAATTAATTGGAAAATTAATTGAATGGATTGAATGTGATTAATTAATTATGAATTAAATAATGGAATTGACATGGACAGTTAATTGATGAATTAATTGAATGGATTGAATGTAATTAATTAATTGTGAATTTATTAATATAGTTGACATGGAAAATTAATTTGAAAATTAATTGAAGGGTATATAATGTGATTAATTAATTGTGGGATTAATTAATGGACTTGACATGATTAATTTATTTGTGAATTAATTAATCTGGATTATTTTGTTAATACAATTGAATGACACAGATTAATTAATTTTTAGAATTAATTAATGGGGATTGTTGTTCCAAAATAATTTAATGATCTAGATTAATTAATTGATTCATTAATTAATGGGTTTGATGTGCCTAATTTATTGGGGAATTAATTAAGAGGATTTTGTGATAAACTAATTGTCGAATTAGTAAAACAATTGGTGTGATTAGTTAATTGTTAAATTGACTAATGTAATTAAAGTAATTAATTAATTTTTGATTTAAATAATGTATTTTATTTGATTAATTAATTATCAAATAAATTAATTTTATTGATGTGTTTAGTTAATTTTCGAATTGACTTGTATAATTGAAGTGATTAACTAATTATTGAACTACTTTATGTATTTGATGTGATTAGTTAATTGTTGAATTAATTAATGTTATTAATTCGATTAGTTACTTTTTAAATTGACTAATAGAATTGAAATGATTAATTAATTGTTGAATAAATTAATTTATTTTATGTGATTAGCTAATTATCAAATTAATTATTATTATTGATGTTATTAGTTAGTTATTGAATTAACTAGGGTAAATGGTGTGATTAGTTAATTGTTTAATTAACTAGAATAATTGTTGTGTTTAATTTATTGTTGAATTAATTAATGTTATTGAGATAATTATTTAATTGTTTAATTAACTAACGGGACTGTTGTGTTTTAATAATTTTTGAATTAGTAATGAAATTGATGTTGATAATTAATTGTTGAATTTATTATGTATAAAATAATGGGAAAATAGTCATTCTAATGTGACAATTATGAATGGGAACATGGTCATTCACTTGTGTGTAAAAGAATGGGAACATGGTCATTCAATTGAGATGTATAAATGGTAACATGGTCATTGTACTTGTGAGTAAAGGAATGGGAACATGGTCATTCAATTGAGAAGTATAAATGGTAACATGGTCATTGTACTTGTGAATAAAAGAATGGGAACATGTTCAATCTTTTTTGTGATGTTTGAGTGGTACCATAGCCATCCAATAATGAATTTAATAATGATAACATGGTAAATTAAGTATGAAGTAAAGAATGGTAACAAAGTCACTCCGAGATATGACCTCACTTGAGAATACTTCAGCCTCCAGCATGAGCTGAATCAGATATTGAGATAACCTTTGAATACTTCAGGATCTAGTATGAGCCAAATTAGGTATTAAGATATGATATTACTTAGGAACACTTCATACTCTAGAATGAGCTGAAGTTGAAGTTGACGTACGGGTGTCCTCGGGAACCCTTGAGTTAATGTGGTTAAGTAAAGAATAAATGATAATTTGATAACTGTTTACTTATTCATTGTACTTATTTCTTTATATAATTGTATACATTTTTTGACTGGATATTATTTTAGACACCATTGGTGGTGGACTATTGAATTGTACTCACAACCTACTCGGGCTGCCTGATCGTTACCCAAATAGACTTTGTGTTTTTTGGAAGGGTTAATGAAAAAGGCCCCATATTGGATAGTTGAATTGGGGATGGAGCATAGATGAGGGAACCAGACATGATTTGGGACCTTCTTGGGAGTCATCGGTGTCATTATTTTTATTTTTCATTTTACACACTTGACACTTACTTTACCATGACATATCTACTATTTAGTTTTGATATTTTCTTTGTAGTTTTGGGTCATCTTGTGATATTGATATTAGTCTGGTTATGTAATATCATGTGGTTATTCAGTTGATTATTGTTATTTATTTCATATGGTGTATTAATCTGGTGAAAAAATAGGGTATAGTCTCCCCATGATTGATAATAGACCTTCACTGCTAGTCAGTAGCCTCTAGCATATAGGGAGGAGCGCTTGAGTTCATGTGACTGACTGGTTCAGGGAACCTATGTGTGTCACCCAGACCAGGATGTTTCAAAGTCATATCAAAGGCCAATTTTCTTTTATTCTTCTTTTGTTTTACTATTTAGGAAATGTGGATATGAGATTCAGAAGAGTCCGGTCTTGGTTATGAGATCATGCATGGGAGTAGCTACCCCATGTATGGGGGAGAACCCAAGTGCCCAGTGTGGGATTGTTGTTATTGTTTTTTTCTATTACAGTTGAATATTATTTTACCTTGGGTGACGTACTTATTGTGTGAAGTGATTATTGTTTTAGATATTTTTTGATATTTTATGAGAATATACTCGTGGCCATGTATGGTATGATAATTGTGTTTTTATGCTTCATTCTAGGAACTCAGGATTATTTTTGGGACATGCATCATTTAGGAACATACTGAAAAATGGGTTTTGGGTAAGTTGTTTAACTTGAACTATTTTCCCATGATTAAGAAATTGAAATGAAAATAATTCCTAACATGAAATTGAGCAAGATTTTAAAATGATACAAGATGAGAATAAATGGGTGTCTAAATGAGAAAACTGAGTAATGAGAATGTGTTTACCCTTGTTAACCAGGACCTAGGTGTAGGCTGGCTAAGGGTAGTGAGAGCGCCTTGGTTTTGACTGTGTGGAGGGGAAAGGGGGGAATGATTTATATATTTTTGTGTAAAATCTCTCTTCTTAACTGTGTTAATGTAGTGAATTAAAAATAATTTTTTTTATTTGACCCTTGAGGTGGGTGGTTTAGGTAGTGATAATTCCCATGTTTGAGAACTTAGTTATAGTTTATGTGTGAGGGACCATCTGGTTTTAGATCGGTATGGTGAAATGATGGTGGTCATGGAATCCCAAGACCTTCGATGGATTAAGGTGTTTTCGTAATGTTAGGTAACATCGGTGATGGAGGATTTTTGGTGGTGTTCGATGATGAATTATTAGTGTAATTTTAATTAGTGATGATCATTCACCCTGCCTTGACATCACCCTAGGTACGCTGAGAAAGATCTAGCCTTATGCCTAGCTACCTAAATGTGTTTTGGTTGGATATGGGGTCTCTTAGAGGTTTCACTTATAAAGTGGTACATGTGGAGCTGGAAGGTGGAAGGTACACCATAGACAGTTTACAGAAGTGGTTCTTAGTATGGACAAGAAGCTGATAAATATCATGGTGGTTGTGTTTCTTGATAAAGCGGTGTTATCAAATCTCCAAATGTGGATATAAATGTGTTGTTATTAGATGTGTGGATAAATAACATGGGTTGGAAGTGGTGGCATCATAATTCCAATGAGGAACCTATACGATGCATGTTTAAATTCCTCAAGAAAAGGACATGTGGGCCGTGTAGGTGTTGGATGTATGTCCTTTATAGGTGGTTTTTTTATGTCAAGGATGAGTGTCAATGTTGGATGGAGTTCCTATAGTTATTGGGAATGGTGATTTGGGAAGCGTTTCATGTATGTTATGGTTGATGTTGATCTTGTGATAGATACATCTTTTGAGGAGTATCTGATATAAGGATCCATCCTTAAACAATACATAGAAGAGGACCTATTATTGGTCTAGGTTTTGGAGAATGGAAACAAACTTAATCAATATCAGAGTTTCAACAAAATTAAACAAAGAAAAATCCAAACTTCATTTCTGTGCATACGAAGAAATAAAATGATGACGTCAAATATTGGACTTCAAAGTGACCTATGAAAAATAATTAAAACAAGGGGTGAGAATAAAATATACCCAGTAAGGGGTTTAAAAACCATCGATAAATCCTTTTTAAAATATGATTTGAAATTAATATAATAAATACATAAAGAAATATCTTTTTTAAAATAATACTTGAAATTACTTATGGATTTAAAATACTAGGTTGTTTTAGAAAATACTTACATTCAAAATTTCTTAAACATAATCCAGTGTTTTTCTAAAAACAATACACAAGATTCTGAAAATAAAACATTATTCTGAGGTCACTTGAATCACTAAAGGTTGTCTGGGCCTACCCACTTAGCGAAGGATGGGTTTACTCCCCAATGACCTTTCATATTTACAATGATCAACCGTAGGATTTTCTGAAAACATGTTAAGCCTACTTTACCTATATATATATATATATATATATATATATATCTTTTCACTGGAGTTTTCAATTTTTAAAACATGTTGTTTCTTTTAAAATGCACATTCATAGTTTTATATATATATATATATATATATATATAATTATATGTATATGTATATACATACAAGAACTTCCATTTCATCTCTTACAAGTTTGGTTACAACCAAAACTTCTACCACATAGGATTTTCATGGACTATCCAGGTATTTAATCCTCTTTCTGTGAAATAAATTTTCCACAATTTATTGTAATAATTAATTATAAAATTGAAATTGAAACATTAAAAATAAAATATTTTCAATGATATATAAGTACTTATTATTTTTAGAATTAAACCTTAAAATTTAAAATAAAACATGAAGTTATTATAAATGCAATGAATGTCGATATAATGCATAAACACATGGAAATGATTATTTACATATGTGATGTCCATAATTTTAGTTTGACATATTAATATGCTATGCACATTGTTTTTGTAATGTGATGATAGAAAAAAATAAATTATAACATGTCATCAATAATTTCATCAATGAGTAAATTGAAAGTAATGTAGGATCGAAATAATGAATGAAGATACTGTATGTAGTTGCTAATAATGCTCAATACACAAGAGGGGGTAAATTGTATACTTTAAAAATTCTTTAGGAACTTTTAAAGTTGGTTAGAAACCTTTCTATTGTTTAATAAGGTTAAACAAGGTAAATTCACAAAACCTCTAAGTTCTACAAACTTTCTTGATTCCAGAAATATGATTCCATGAATGTAATTCTGGAAAAGTGAATATAGAAATGAAACTTAAGAAAAGTTTACAAAGATAAATATCCTACCTTAAAGCATATATAATCTTACTCAATCAGAGTATACAAGTATAAGAAAGTATAAGATAGCTATACATTCCCCAACAAACAAAATGCAGCAGAAAACTTGAAACAAACAAGTAACAAGTAGTAAATCTTTTAAACCAAAGATAAGGGTATCCAAAAACTTTGGATAAAGGTCCCTTGATTTATACTTTCAAAAAATTATGTCTTACCCACACCAAGGTAAGCCCTTTATACGAAGATCGGAGTCTATCTTGCTATCCCTGCAATCCATCAACTTCAAGGTAGTTGGCGCCTCTGTCTTCCTCAGCAAGGAAGTCCTCGAGCTTTAAGGTTTTTGGCACCTCTGTCTTCCTATCCCCAGAATCCCTTGAATGTACTCAGCAACATTCGGAGTCGCATGAAGAAAATCTGAACAAGATTTTCAGTACGCACAAATCAGGAAAAGTCTCTCTCTATAAATCACTTCAGTAGCATGTAATCTCTAGAGTCATAGAATAGTAGTGAGATCATTCAAATGAGCTCCTATTTATAGGAACATTCTCAACAGTGGGAACCCTCCTCCAATGGTCAAATTTTTCCTTGAATTTCGGAGGGACCTGTATACGTGTCACTCAAACAACGGTTAGTTAGTAACTGAATGCACAACATCATTTTATAACCAAAACATGTGTAAGTAAAAAATGATTGCTTGAATAAATTCATTTTTCAGAGTGTAAGAAAAAATGAAAGTTCAGAGTCTACCCAAAAACTATTCAAAGTCTATAATACAAAGATATTCAGATTCTGTTTATCAGAAGAACTCGGAATTAGAATTCAATAGAATTCAGAGTATGAATTTTTAAGGAAATTTGAAGTCTAAATTCATAAGAATTCGAAACCTAAACTCATAAGATTTCGGAGTCTGAATTCAGAAAACTCAGAATCTGAACTCATAAAATTTTGGTGTCTAAATTCAGAGAACTTGGAGTCAGAACTCAGAAGAGTTCGGAGTCTAAATTCAGAGAACTCGGAGTCATAACACAAAAGAGTTTGGAGTCTGAATTTAGAGAACTCAGAGTTATAACTCAAAAGAGTTTGGAGGTTGAATTCAGAGAACTCATACTCATAAATCAGAAGAGTTTGGAGTCTGAATTCAGAGAACTCGGAGTCAGAACTCAGAAGAGTTTGGAGTTTGAATTTAGAGAACTTAGAGTCAGAACTAAGAAGAGTTTTGAGTCTGAATTCAGAGAGTTTGGAACCTGAATTCATATCCTCAATACATAATGCTTTATATCTAAGTATATATATGATTCTAAGGTTTTGGATATGAAACCGAATTTTATACTTAGACAAAATTAACAATGAAAACATGGTAATGATAAATTTCCTTGGGGAAGGAAAATTTTCCTTATGAAAGAAAAATATATGGAAAATGAAATTTTCCTTAAGATAAGGTGTTTGTGATTTTCAAAACATGAAGAAATGGTAAAGTCATAAGGAAACCTTATTGAATCAACAATCTCCCCAAACATGAAGTAATGGAAAAGTCATAAGGAAACCTTATTGACTCAACAATCTCCCCCTTTTTGAAAAGCACAAACATCCTTACGAAAAATAATATAAGTTCTTAGAAAATATTTTTCAGAGACCTCCTTTAATACCAATTATAGGATCAAAATAATTAATGAAGATACTGTATGTAGTAATAATGATGCTAAATACACAAGAGGGGGTGAATTTTATACTTTAAAATTTCTTTAGGAACTTTTAAAGTTCGTTAGAAACCTTTATATTGTTTAACAAGGTTAACCAAGGTAAATTTACCTAACCTCTAAGTTCTACAAACTTGCTTGATTTCAGAAATATGATTCCAAGAATGTAATTCCCGAGAATTGAATCTGGAAATGAAACTTAACAAAAGTTTACAAAGATAAAGATTCTACCTTAAAGCATATAGAATCTTACTAAATCAGAGTATACAAGTATAAGAAAGTATAAGATAGTTATACTTTCCTCAAAAAATGAAATGCAGTGGAAAACGTCAAACAAACAAGTAACAAGTAGTAAATATTTTAACCCAAAAAAAGGGTATCCAACAACCTTGTATAAAGGTCTCTTGATTTATACTTTCAAAAACGTATGTCTTACCCACACCACGGTAAACCCTCGATATGAAGATCAGAGTCTGTCTTTCTATCCCTACAATCCCTCAAATTCAAGGTAGTTGGCACCTCTATCTTCCTTAGCAAGGAAGTCCTAGAGCTTTAAGGTAGTCATAACCTCTGTCTTCTTATCCCTGGAAGCCCTTGAATGTACTCAGTAACATTCGGAGTCGCATGAAACAAATCTGAACAAGATGTTCATTATGCACAAAGCATGATAAGTCTCTCTCTAGAAATCACTTCAGTATCATGTAATCTCTAGAGTCATAGAACAGTTATGAGCACTTTAAAATGATCTCCTATTTATAGGCACATTCTCAATGGTCATCACCCTCCTCCAACAGTCATATTTTTCCTTGAATTTTGGAGGGACCTGTACACGTGTCACTCAAACAACGGTTAGTTAATAACTGAATGCACGATATCGTTTTATAACCAAAACATGTGTAAGAAAAAATATTATTACTTGAACAAATTCATTTTTTAGAGTTAAAGAAAAAATGAAAGTTCGAAGTCTACCCAAAAACTATTTAGAGTCTATAATACATGGATATTCAGATTTTGTTTATTAGAATAATTCGAAGTTAGAATTCTATAGAATTCAGAGTCTAGATTTTTAAGGAAATTCCAAGTCTGAATTCATAAGAATTTGAAACCTGAACTCATAAGAGTTCAAAGTCTGAATTTAGAAAACTCGGAATCTGAACTCATAAAAGTTCAGTGTCTAAATTCAGAGAACTTGGAGTCAGAACTCAGAAGAGTTCAGAGTCTGAATTCAGAGAACTCGGAGTCAGAACTCAGAAGATTTCGGAGATTGAATTCAAAGAACTCAGAGTTAGAACTCATAAGAGTTCGGATTCTGAATTCAGAGAACTCAAAGTCTGAACTCAGAAGAGTTCAGAGTCTGAATTCAAAGAACTCGGAGTCATAACTTAGAAGAGTTCAGAGTCTGAATTTAGAGAACTCGGAGTCAGAACTCAGAAGAGTTTGGAGTCTGAATTCAGAGAGTTTGGAACCTGAATTCGTATCCTAAAAATATAATGCTTTATATCTAAGTATATATATGATTCCCATGTTTTGGATACGAAATCTAATTTTATACTTAGACAAAATGAACAATGAAAAACATGGTAATGATAAATTTCCTTAGGGAAGGAAAAATTTCCTTATGAAAGTACAAAATAGGGTAAATGAAATTTACCTTAAGTTAAGGTGTTTGTGACTTTTAAAACATGAAGAAATTGTAAAGTTATAAGGAAACTTTATTGACTCAATAATCTCCCCAAACATGAAGGAATGGAAAATTCATAAGGAAACCTTATTAAATCAACAAGTAAGGTCTTTTATAAGATTTTGATATTAATTTTAACCCATATCTATGCATGATTTGTTTGCACATCCAAAAAACACTAATTCATAAATTCATCTATATATATATATACATACATATATTTATTTATTTTTACTTGGAACAATTTCAATAAATGATAATATAACCATAACTTATAATTTTGAATGCAAAATCATATGTAACACATAAAATTATAAGAGAATATTTAAAAATAATAACAATTATTCCTTGATTAATATAAATTTGTGTGATATGATGATAAATTACTCATTCATTTCAAATTATATAATAATGGACAACATATTTATATATATATATACTTGAAATTCAATGTGTTAAAATATAAATAAACATAATCCTGAAATAATTACAGGTATAGTAATATGACATAATATATATAGAAACTCTTAAAAGTCTAACATTACCTTTCATAACTTTAAAAATAATTCATTCAAAATTATAATATTTATGAAATATTGCAAAGAATATAAGTTCTTATATGAAATTTGACTTGCAAATGTTCATTCATTTTAATTTTAATTATAGAAAACCCTCTTATAAAATAAATACTCTAACAGAAAAATAATTTCAAATTAAAGATGTGGTTTTTAATATAAACTTCATTTTTAAAATAAATTAAAAGTTTTTGAAATAAAATAACAATCAAATTTTTGAGGCATAAATAAAATGATAAAATGATGTTAAAGAAATAAAATCAATATATCCCTTATATCAGATTCTCAAAACACAACATAAATCATAAAAAATATCCCTTACCAAAAATATGGAGAAAAAAAAGAGGTGTATTGAACTCCCATTCTATGGAATCAATACACGAGGGTTTGAAAAAATCACATTTTCATGTTTGTTTAAGGAATTTTATAACCAAAAAACCACTACGTAAATAGTGGAACAGCATAAGGTTGTCGTGCAAGCTCAAACACAGAGCCATCCAACAAAATGGATTGAAACAAATTAAAATTGACAAAAATATACCAAAATAAAAAGTAAAAAATCAATTAACAAAAGGACCATAGTAAGATTAATAATTAAAATTTAAATAGTCGAGCGACAGCCAAAATATAGGAGAAAATCAAGATGCAGAAAAAAAACTTTTGTGAATCAATTCGTGGAAGGAGGAAAAAATATTACAGTATTATTCGAAAAAAGTAGGTCATTATCAAAGGATAAATCCAAAGAAAAATGATGAACATTATAGTCAAAGAAATTCAAAAACCTAGGGACCGAAGCGGACAAACACCTACCAAACACACAGATTAGAAAAACCCAAACATATGAGGCGATTTGGGTTTGAAACCCTAACCACAAGTGAACCAACAAGACAAAGCTCATATCTCCATTGATGTTGCTTGGAAAAACTCATGGTCAGCTATTCATCCCCGTCTGAGATCGATCGACACATGAGGTCCCTCACCGACATTCGACTAGACCACCACGACATGCCCTGCTTTCCACTTGTGGCCTCACCATGCTTGACTGGACCTTGCCTCCTTGCAATGTGACTCCGACGTGGCACACCTCAACCCTAAACCAATAACCTGAGACCTGGACACCCCCTCCCTAGCTCCCCTGGGGCCCGCTCAACACTCCCCCGTGAACCCTAAAGCCCTCCATTCATTCTCCAATTCACCCAATTTGTTTTCAACTCTATTATTATTATTTAATTATATTTTTATATCTTTATTATCATCTATTATTATCATATATTATATTATTAATAATTTTAAAAACTCAAAAGTTATATAAAACTAATAATATAGTAAAAATTATTTTATCAATACTTTTTAAAAAGGTAAAAGTTTTTATTATTAAATTCATTTACAAAACATATATATATATATCATATTATATACTTAAAATTTTAAAAATTAAATTAATAATTTTAATATATACTAAATTAAAAATCAAAATAATAATTATCATAATTTGTACAAAATATTTGTAATTTTGAAACTTTAAAAAAATGTTAATATTATATATATATATGTATATATATATATAATTCAAAGTAACAATAATTTTTATTAAAACATCATACTTTAGTCTTTTAAAAACAACAAATATATCATTAAGAAAAATAATTTAGTTAACTCTAAACAAAATTTTAATTATAAAACATTTCATAAATACATGCTATATTGAAAATAATATTTCTTTAAAACAAATATGATAATAATATATTACTCTTAATCAATTTATCTATTAAAAAACATATTGGAAAGAATATTATTTAATAATAAAATAAATTTAATTTATTCTAGAAAGTGCCATTTTTGAAAAAATACTAAAAATAAAAATAAAAAAATTTCATTTTGATTAAATGAAATCATATATAACTTAATTTATTTAAATTATAATTCATTTAAATATTTTATGGGTTGTTAAATTATCACCCCCCCTAAAAATAATTGTGCCCTCATAATTCATTTTATTGCACAAAAAACAATTTTGAGTTTTGATCTTCAGAATTATGAAAACTAGGACTACTAGACTTATAAACTCTACTGCTAAGACGACAACATCCATTCTCTAGAGTTGTCTAAACTATGCCTCTGATACCAATTATAAGGACTCAAACTTAAACATTACATAGTATAAGACCTATTACCATTATAGGATCTAGAGAATAGATACAAAATAACAAAATATTAGAGTTGAAAAAAAAATGATGACGTCAATATTGGACTTCAAAGTAACCTTTGAAAAATAATTAAAATATGGGTTAAGCATTAAATATTCCCAATAAAGGGTTTAAAAACATATAATAAATTATTTTAAAAATATGATTTGAAATTAATTTAATAAATACATAATGAAATACCTTTTTTAAAATACTACTTGAAATTACTTACACCTATAAAATACTAGGCAATTTTATAAAATACTTACGCTCAAAATTGCTTAAACATTATCCAGTGTTTTTATGAAAAACAATATGCAAGCTTCTGAAGACAAAACACTATTATGAGGTCACTTGAATCATTGAATGATGTCTGGTCCTACCACTTAGAAAAAGATGGGTTCACTCCCCAATGACCTTCCATATTTACAATGATCAAGCACCAGATTTTCTAAAAACATTTTAAGCCTGCTTTACCTATATATATATATATATATATATATATCTTTTCACTGGAGTTTTCAATTTTGAAAACATGTTGCTTCTTTAAAATGCACATTCATAGTCGTGTGTGTATATATATATGTGTGTCTGTGTGTATATAAATACAAGAACTTCTATTGCATCGCTTACAAGTTTGGTTACAACCAAAACTTCTACCACATAGGCTTTGCATGGACTATCCATATATTTAATCATTTTTCCAGGAAATACATTTGCCACAATTTATTGTAATAACTAACTATAAAATTGTAATAGAAACATTTGAAATAAAATATTTTCAAAAATATCCAATTACTTGTTATTTTTGGAATTAAACCTTAAAATTTAAATTAAAACATGAACTTATTATAAATGTAACGGATGTCAATATAATTCATAAACACGTAGAAATGATTATTTACATATGTGATGTCCCTAATTTTAGTTTGACATATTAATATGTTATTCGCATTGTTTTTTTAATGGGATGATAGAAAAAAAAAAGAAATTATAACATGTCATCAATTATTTCATCCATGAGTAAATTTCATGTAAGGTCTTGTATAAGATTTTGATATTAATTTTAACCCATATCTATAAATGATTTTTTTGTGCATCCAAATCATGAACTAATTCATAAATGCCTCAATATATATATATATATATATATATATATGATTTTACTTGGAACAATTTCAAGCAATGAGAATATAACCGTCAATTATATTTTTGAATTCAGGATCATATGTCACACATAAAATTATAAGAGAATCATTTAAAAATAATAACAATTCTTCCTTGATTAATATAAATTTGGGTGATATCATGATAAATTGCCCATTAATTTCATATTATATAATAATGAACAGCATATTTATATATATATATAGACTTGAAATTCTAAGTCTTAAAATATAAATAAACATAAGCTTGAAATAATTAAAGGTATAGTAATACGATGTAATATATGTACATATTCTTGAAATTCTAACATTACCTTTCATAAATTTAAAAAAAATGTTCATTAATAATTATAATATTTATGAAATATTGAAAAAAATATAAGTGCTTATATTAAATTCTACTTGAAAAGTTTCATTCATATTAATTTTAATTAAAGAAAACCCTCTTATTAAATAAAAACTCTAACGGACAAATAATTTATAATTAATGATGTGGTTTTTAATATAAACTCCATTTGAAAAATAAATTAAAAGTTATTGAAATAAAATAATAACCAAATGTTTGAAGTAGGAATAAAATACTAAAATGAAGTTAAAGAAATAAAATAAATATGTCCCTTATAGCAGATTCTCAAAACACAACATAAATCATAAACAATATCCCTTACCAAAAATCTGGAACAAAACAAGAGGTGAATTGAACTCCCATTCTCCGAACTCAACACAAGAGGGTTTGAAAAATTCACATTTTCACATTTTTTTAAGAATTTTTATAACCAAAACCCCCACTATGTAAACAGTGGCACAACATAATCTTGTTGTACAAGGTCAAATGAAAATCCCGCCAACAAAATGGATAGAAACAAATTTAAATTGAAAAAAACCGGCCAAAAGATAATACAAAACAACAATTAACAAAATGAACATGGTCAGATTAATAATTAAAACTTAAACAGTCAAGAGAGATCCAAAATAGAGGAGAAAATCATGATGTAGATAAAATACTTCCGTGAATCAATCTGCGGAAGGAGGAAAAAAATAATACAACATGATTCGACAAAATCAGGTCATGATCAAAGGAGAAATCCAAAGAAAAATGATGAACATTGTAGTCAAAGAAATTTGTACACCTAGGGATTGAAGTGGACAAACACCTACCTCAACGTAGATTAGGACATCCAAACAGATGAGGTGATTTAGGTTTGAAACTCTAATTGTGAGTGAACTAACAAGATGAAGCTTGGATATCCATTTATTCCACTCGAAAAAACCTGCATCCAGCCATTCATACCCATCTGAAATTGATCAACACATGTGGTCCCTCATCAGCGTTTGACTCGACCACTGTGACAGGCCCTACTTCTCAATCGTGGCCTTTCCCTGCTCAACTGGACCTTACCTCCTTGCAGCGTGACTCTGATGTGGTGCACCTCAACCCTAACCCCGTGACCTAAGACCTGCACACCCCCTACCCTATCTCCCCTCGTAGCTCGTTCAACACTCCTTCATGAACCCTAAAGCCCTCCTTTCATCATCCTATTCACCCGATTTTTTTTCAAATCTATTATTATTATTTCATTATACTTCTATATCTTTATTATCATCTATTATTATCATATATTATATTATTAATAATTTTAAAAACTCAAAAGTTATATAAAACTAATAATATATTAAAAATTATTTTATCCATGTATTTTAAAAAGGTAAAAGTTTTTATTATTAAATTCATTTATAAAACATATATATATATATATAATATTGTATACTTAAAATTTTATAAATTAAAATAATAATCTGAATATATATTAACTTAAAAATCAAAATAATAATTATCATAATTTGTACAAAATATTTTTAATTTTGAAAAATTTTAAAAAAATGTTAATTTTATATATATATATAATTCAAAGTAACAATAATTTGTATTAAAACATCATACTTAAGTCTTTTGAAAACAACGAATATATCATTAAGAAAAATTATTTAGTTAACTCTAAAAAAAATTATAATTATATAGAAGTTCATAAATACAGGCTATATTGAAAGTAATATTTCTTTAAAAAATGATAATAATATATCACTCTTAATCATTTTTATCTATTAAAACAAAATATTGATAAAAATATTATTTTTAAAGAAAATAAATTTAATTTATACTAGAAAGTGTCATTTTTGGAAAAATGCTACAAATAAAAATAAAAAAAATCATTTTGATTAATTGAAATCATATATAACTTTATTTATTTAAATTATAATTCATTTAAATATTTTCTGGGTTGTTACATTAATCCCCCCATTAAAAATAATTGTGCCCTCACAACTCATTTCATCGGACAAAAAACAATTCTAAATTTTTGTCTTCATAATTACAAAAACTAGGACTAATAGACTTCTAAACTATACCACTTAGATGAAAACATCCATTCTCTAGAGTTGTCTAAATTGTGCATCTGATACCAATTATAAGGACTCAGCGTTAAACATTACATAGCAGAGGACCTATTACCAGTCTAGGTTCTGGATAATAGATAAAACTTTCAAAATATCAGAGTTGCAATAAAATTAAACAAAGTAAAATCCAAACTTTATTTCTGCGTGCGCAAAAAAAACGATGACGTCACACATTGGACTTCAAAGTAACCTATGAAAATTAATAAAAACAAGGGGTGAGCATTAAATATTCCCAGTAAGGGGTTTAAAAACCTTTGATAAATACTTTATAAAATATGCTTAGAAATTAATTTAATAAATACATAAAGAAACAATTTTTTAAAAATATTCCTTGAAATTGCTTATGGATTTAAAATACAAGGTCATTTTAGAAAATACTTATGCTCAAAATTGCTTAAACATAATCCAGTGTTTTTTCAAAAACAATACACAAGATTCTGGAAAAAAAACACTATTCTGATGTCATTTGAATCTTTGAAGGATTTATAAGCCTACCCACTTAGCGAAGGATGGGTTCACTCCCCAATGACCTTCCATATTTACAACGATCAAGCGTAGGATTTTCTGAAAACATTTTAATCCTTCTTTACCTATATATATATCTTTTCACTGGATTTTTCAATTTTGAAAACATGTTGCTACTTTAAAATTCACATTCATAGTTGTGTATATGTGTATATATATATAATTATATGTATATAAATACAAGAACTTCCATTGCATCTCTTACAAGTTTGGTTACAACCAAAACTTCTACCACATAGGCTTTTCATGGACTATCTGGGTGTTTAATCCATTTTCCATGAAATACATTTGCCATAATTGATTATAATAATTAATTATAAAATTGTAACAGAAACATTTAAAATAAAATATTTTCAATGATATCTAAGTACTTTTTATTATTGGAATTAAACCTTATAATTTAAATTAAAGCATAAACTTATTATAAATGAAATGTATGTCAATATAATTCATAAACACATGGAAATTATTATTTACATATGTGATGTCCGTAATTTTAGTTTGACATATTAATATTCTATGTGTATTCTTTTTTTAATGTGACTATTGAAAAAAAGAAATTATAACATGTCATCAATAATTTCATCCTTGAGTAAATGTCTAGTAAGGTCTTGTATAAGATTTTGATATTAATTTTAACCCATATCTATACATGATTTGTTTGTGCATCCAAATCAGGCACTAATTCATAAATGCATCGATATATATATATATAATTTTACTTGGAACAATTTAAAGCAATGAGAATATAACCATCACATATAATTTTGAATCCAAGATCATATCCATAGATAAAATTATAAGAGAATCATTTAAAAATAATAGCAATTCTTCCTTGCTTAATATAAATTTGGGTGATATCATGATAAATTATCCATTCATTTAAAATTATATAATAATGGAAAAAATATTTACATATATATATAGAATTGAAATTCAAAGTCTTAAAATAAAAATAAACATAAGATTGAAATAATTATAGGTATATTAATACGACGTAATATATGTACATATTCTAGAAATTCTAACATTACCTTTCATAAATTTAAAAAAAACGTTCATTCAAAATTATAATATTTATGAAATATTGAAAAGAATATAAGTTCTTATATGAACTTTTACTTGAAAAGGTTCATTCATATTAATTTTAATTAGAGAAAACCCTCTTATAAAATAAAAAAATCTAATAGAAAAATAATTTGAAATTAAAGATATGGGTTTTAAAATAAAATTCATTTGAAAAATAAATTAAAATTTATGGAAATAAAATAATAATAAAATGTTTGAAGTAGAACTAAAATACTAAAATGAAGTTAAAGAAATAAAATAAATATATCCCTTATAGAAGATTCTCAAAACACAACATAAATCATAAAAAATATCCCTTACCAAAAATATGGAACAAAACAAGAGGTGCATTGAACTCCCCTTCTCCAGACTCAACACAAGAGGGTTTTCAAAATTCACATTTGCATGTTTGTTTAAGGATTTTTATAACTAAAACCCTCACTATGTAAATAATGGCACAGCATAAGCTTTCCGTTCAAGCTCAAATGTAGATCCATCCAACAAAATGGATAGAAAAAAAATTGAAATTGATAGAAATGGACCAAAAGAAAAAGAAAAATAGTAATTAACAAAAGGACCACGGTAATATTAATAATTAAAACATAAACAGATGAGTGATAGTAAAAATAAAGAGGAAAATTAGGATATATAAAAAATAATTTCAGGAATCAATCTGTGGAAGGAGGAAAAAAATATTACAGTGTGATTCAACAAAAGAAGGTCATGATAAAAGAAGAAATCCAAATAAAAATGACAACCATTGCAGTCAAAGAAATCAGGACACCTAGGGACCGAAGCGTACAAACACCTACCTCAACAGAGATCAAGAAAAATCCAAACAGATGAGGTGATTTAGGTTTGAAACCCTAACCATGAGTGAACCAACAAGACGAAGCTCGGAACTCCATTGAAGCTGCTTGGAAAAACCCATGGCCAGCGATTCATCCCCGTCTAAGATTGATCGACACAGACAGTTCCTCACTGGTGTTTGACTCGACCACTATGACATGCCCTGCTTCCCGCTCGCGGCCTTTCCCTACTCAACTGGACCTTTCCTCCTTGCAGCGTGACTCCGACGCAGCGCACCTCAACCCTAAACCCATGACCTGAGACCCACACACCCCTACCCTATCTCCCCTAGCGGCCCACTCAACACTCCCCCGTGAACCCTAAATCCCCCCTTTCATTCTTCTATTCACCCAAATTTTTTCAACTCTATTATTATTATTTCATAAAATTTTATATCTTTATTATCATCTATTATTATATATTATATTATTAATAATTTTAGAAATTCAAAAGTTATATAAAACTAATAAGATATTAAAAATTATTTTATCAATACTTTTTAAAAAGGTAAAAAAATTATTAAAATC
This sequence comes from Viscum album, assembly GCA_963277665.1. NCBI lineage: Eukaryota > Viridiplantae > Streptophyta > Magnoliopsida > Santalales > Viscaceae > Viscum > Viscum album. The sequence continues at coordinate 713,976,156 of OY728131.1, read as the reverse complement.
ATTTATAAAACAATTATATATATATTTCATATTATATACTTAAAATTTTATAAATTAAATTAATAATTTGAATATATATTAAATTAAAAATCAAAATAATAATCATCATAATTTTATAAAATATTTGTAATTTTGAAACTTTTAAAAAATATTAATATTATATATATATATATATATATATATATATATATATATATATATATATTTCAGAGTAACTATAATTATTATTAAAACGTCATACTTAAGTCTTAAAAATAATGAATATATCATTAAGAAAAATAATTTAGTTAACTGTAAAAAAAATTACAATTATAAAGAAGATCATAAATACAGGCTATATTGAAAATAATATTTCTTTAAAACCAAACTGATAATAATATATTAATCTTAATAATTTTTATCTATTAAAACAACATATTGCTAAAAATATTATTTTACAATAAAATAAATTTAATTTATACTAGAAAGTGTTATTTTTGAGAAAATACTACAAATAAAAATTACAAATTTTCATTTTGATTAAATGAAATCATATATAACTTTATTTATTTAAATTATAATTCATTTAAATATTTTTTGGGATGTTACATCCAATATGTGTGATGTATCATGGTGTGAATGTGTTGTAGGGAATGATCATACCAATCATTTGTGTATTATGGAAACTTGGTCGTGTTTAGGAGGAAACATGGGAGGGAGAATTTGATGTGAGGGCTCAATGGACTGATCTTTTTAACTTTGAATATTAGAGTTGATTGGGAGTATATCTTGAGGATGAGATGTTATATGGTGGGGAAATTGTAAGATCCCGTCTTTTTTTAGGGGTGTAGTATGATGAAGTGGTTAGTTCTAGCTACAGAACAAATACACCACATGGACCCAATTCATGATGTAAATTGTTTTGGGTAATCCCTATGAATTTAATTCACGAACTAAATTAATTCACACCATATAAAATTTACACACCGTCAAAATAAATTAAATCAAATGTAAACGTGTCATGAATATAAATTACACCACATTTAGACATGTCACGAATTTGATTTACACCACATGTATAAATGTCACGAATTAGATTTACACCACATATAAACATGTTGCAAAAATATATTACTTAATGTGTTATTTATTTTTAATGTTTTTTTAAAGGGTGGAGACATGATTTTGGGGGAAAATATAAAACAAAATAGAGGATCACCCGTATCAACCCTTCAAGACCGTATAACCCTAGACACACACCTCCCTCTCCATTGTAGAGCCTCTATGGGCATCCCTATCCACTACGGAGCCTCTACGTACCTCCACCTTGGACCGAAACTCCTCCATGAACCTCCTCCTTGGACTGAAACTCTTTTACACACCTCTTTAGTGGACCAAATCTCCTCCATGTACTACCATATTCGATTTAAGACCGCCCTCGCACCTCCTTCTTCATTACAGGTCTTCTGCTGATGATTTCTAGGACTCTACTTCGATCCAGAATTAGTCTCACATTGGATCTTATATATACAAACATAGATTTTTTTGGTATTCCTTTAGGTTATTCATATTATTATTCATATGTTGATAATGGATTATCTTTTTCTTATTGAAATGAATCCAAAAGCCAATTGCTACCACAAACGTAGGGTTTTTGTCATCACTTCCTCCTCTTTCAAGGTAGGTGTTCTGTAGTACCCCCAGTTTCTGGTATGTAACTCTTTATTTATATTTTATTTATATAAAGGTTATGGGTTAATGTATGGGATAGTTTGGTGAACTTTGGATAAGTTTTTGGGGGAAAATGGGACGTGCATGGGTTGTGCACGATTTGTCTAAACCGTGCAGAAATCCTAGAAGAAACCATGAGCAGTAGCAGTTCTGAGGTAATAGAATCGGCACGGTCTTTGCATGATTAGGGAAACCAAGTGAGGAGTTCATTTGAGGGTTTCCAAAAGTCATTATATAACACACGTTTAGCACATGGTTTTTCTGACTGTGCGAACTAACCATCCATATAGTTAAAGTTAGATCCTAAAAAATAGGATCTCACTCATTATTCCTCTAACTCCCTAAATTTTGCTCCTTGGTGGACCTAACTTAGTATTTTTCTTATCCTAAAGTCAAATATGGTTTTCCCATAGATTTGTAAGTGATATAAAGGCTTACCTTGGTGTTTTAAATCTAGATTCTTGTGGTATGTGATTGTTCTTCACCGTTCTTGTATCGTTTCTCAGATCAACTTAGATCTACTTCTCCTTTATTCTTAGTTTATTAGATTTTTTCCCATTATGGATAAATATGAGATTTTGGATGAAACATATGATGATATTTTTTTTCTTGTTGTTGGTATTAGAATATATATAAGGCGGTTTCCTAGAGAATCAACCTAGATTTCTTAAGTGTTCTTGGTATGTTTTTGGTTTTCATCAAAACGATTGATGTAGGTGGCTTCTCTCTCAACTTGTCTTGATAGAACTATTTATAATTCTTTCAATTTGATTTCTTTGTAATGAATTGATCATTAATTTTCTGTTTATGAATTTTTGAAAACCTTCTTTTACGATGGTTTGGTAAATTGTGGAAATCTGGAAAAATGGGTATTTTGAATAAAGTCTTGGTTTTAAAATATGGATTTTAAAATGGGGATTTTTTGGAATTTTGACACGTGAATTTGACTATATGTTTTCAATAAAATGGACTTTTTTATTGAAACAAAATGGTTGTTTTGAAATTGGTTTGTTCTTTAGTTTTCAATAAAAGTATAGTTTTATTGAAATGGTTTGAATTGGTTTATTTGAATTGTTTTGGAATATAGGGGTTTTTTGAGTTCATGTTTGACATTACCATGAATAATGGATGTGAACCAATGGGGTAAAAGGTATGTGACCCTAGATTGGGGGAATGTGTCATTGGGATACAAGGTGATTGGATGAGAGACAGCTCATGAGTATTTAACTGTCAAATGAATCATGCATGTGTGGGTGTGTTGTGAACCGTGGGATGGTTATGCCAAAAATAATATTGAGAAATGGTTTTAAATCCTTGATTGGTTGTTTTTCTAGAAATTTTAATTTTTGAAAAATGGTTTGAAATAGAACTTGTTTACTTTTGGATATAAATGGTTTTGGAACTTGTTTATATTTAGTTATAAACTATTTTTAGATATTGTTTTATATAAATTGTTTTATATAAATGAATATAATCATTCTATCCTAGTGGCATGAGTAGGGAATTCCTTAGGGAAATCTTATTGAGTTTTATACTCACCCCTACTTTGGAAATTTGGTGATTTTAAAGATTCTATCTTCCGAGACATGGGAAAATGTAAAGTGTCACACATTTTTAACACTGCCTCATGATACGTGGGTTTTTTGGTGATTTTTTAGCTTAGATATTGTGGATAATGGAGTATTGTGGTCATCTTGGAGTCTTTATCTGTTCTTATACTATTTACTTTGAATTTTATTTGGATTCTACTGTAGCACTTTTTGGTTGGGTTTTTTTATAAAGATAATGGTTGAGTTGTATTGATTTTATTCATGAATCATATAGTGAGTTGTTTGGTTATGGTTTGTTGGGTTAATGGTTTTAGTTCCTAAAGGCTAAATCCTCCCCCACTTGCATTTGAAACCCTTCAACATTTATTTCCAGCCTTTGGCATCTTGGGAATGTCTCCTAAGGCCTAGTAGTGATTCATTGTATTCTTAAGCCAATGAGAATAATAGGGTAATTACAAATGGTATAAACTTGTTCAGCCCTTTCCTAACAAGTGGTATTTATTTTCTTGGTCTTAGATTTGAAATTCATTCATGACTATCCCTTGGTTTGTGATCTTATAAAGGAGTAGTATTGTCAGAACTTGAAATGTAGAGCATAAAAATATATAGCTAACCTTTTTATACTGAACTTATAGTTACTAGGTAGTTGGGTACATAAGTGTTTTGGAGACACTTATAGGATTATAGAATCTCATTGTCATGGGATTAGCCAATGATACAAGCATGACATGAATTAGAGGAATTAAGTTTTACTAGGATTACATATTTCATTTTGAAGTAATGATTTGTGTTTTCTGCAAAAGTGCTGATTTTTGGAAAACATGAGACTGTTTTCAAATTAAATACTTTAAAAAGACTATGGTTGATGTATTTTGAAAAGGGTTTGATTATCAAGGAAGTTGGAAGTTTTCAAAAAGGAAGTTGGAACTTTTCAAAAATGGTTGATTTTGGAAAGTAATGTTATGATAGTTGATATGATAGAATTTAAAATTTTGAGCCAACAATTTCTAGAGAGTGATAATTATAGAGTTTTTTGTTGTTTAGAAAATGGAACCCAGTAGACATTGTAGAAACCAACCGAAAGAAGCTACAGAGAATGTGGTTTCACCTAAGCCACAAGTGAACCAAGATCTAGTTCTAAGTATCATACAAGCATTTCAAGATGTGTAAATGGGGAACCAAAGGCATGATCCAAGGCATGTGGATCATTCCATATAGTTCATGAAGCATAATCCACCCATCTTCTAGGGTTATTCTGAACCCAAAAAGGAATAGGTGTGGCTGAATAGGATGAATCATATCTTCAATTTCATCAGAACACCATTGGAGTTTAAGGTTAAGCTATCCATGTATATGCTCGAGGATCTTACACACTAGTGGTGAGAACTAATACTTCATGAAAAAGGGGATCAAGGCCTAAGTTTGGAAGATTTTGAATAATTGTTCAACAAAAAATTCTATCATCACACATTCAAGATCCAGAAAATGATTTATTTATTCATCCTAAAGTAAGAGGATCTATTTTTAATAGAGTATGCCACTAAATTTGTGAATTCAGTGCACTTTTCACTAAAGGTTGCAGACAGTGAATCCTTAAAGTTATGCATATTCTAATCAAAGATAAGGTAGGATATTTGATTAAAGATCATGGTGCTCTTTATTATATATTATATAGAGATGGTGAACATAGAAATAGTGGATGATCAGGACATATCAGGATCTATGGGATGAGGAAGCATGATGATACCTATAATAAATAATGAGAACAAAAATTTTGGGAGAAAGAAGAAGAGGGACACCTATTTTCAAGGTTGGAGTGGGAGTCATAATCAAACAGCTGGATCAGTAAATCTTCCTTAACAACCCAAGAGAAGGTTATTTTAAATGTGGTTTATTTGAACACATGAAGCGGGAGTGTATAGCACAACCTAGATCATTCCATAATTGTAAGAACATGGGGTATCTTTAGTGATATTATTGCAATGCTCTGAGGTTAGGTGCTCGAGACACTTCTCAGTTGTCGTAGGAATTGTATGCTTCAATGGGATGAGGATAGCTGAATCAGACTCATTAGAAGAGCAGAGTTAGCCATATTTATTCTATGAATACCATGAATCCTCAATAAGAGAAATATTAACAGGGAAACAAGGATTAAAATGTAGCGATGAATCAGTTGTATGGAGTTGAGAATATGATTGTAGATGATCAGGCTAGACTATCTACGGTGAGAGGTATAGTTCTTTTAAATTATACAATTTTGCAAGTTCTATTTGATACTGGTGCATTGTATTCCTTCATTGCTTCTCATGATGTTGATTTTCTAAGTTTAAAAGTTGAGATGATTCCTTCCATGTTAAAAATTCAAACTCCTCTCAGTGAAAGAGAATGTAGAGCCTTTGTGTGTCGAGCATGTTATATAACCATTGATGGAACTAAGTTGAAATGGTATTTCTCAGTGTTGGAGATGGATGCATATGATGTAATCCTAATTATGGATTAGTTTATATCATTCAAGGCTCACATTAACTATTATAAAAAAACAATCAGTTTCATAACTGATTACGACATCAAACATCTCTTCAGAGGATAAAGGGTTGTAAAGACCGGTGCAACGGGCTTGTTAGCACTAACAGTGGGAATGATCTCTTACTAGTTTGTAGTGTTGACTTTATCATCAATAGAAGAGACTGAGGATACCAGTTTTATTGTAGTTGTGGATAAATTTCCTGGTGTGTTTCCTAAAAACTTCTTAGGGCTACCACCTATAAGGGGAGTGGAGTTTATGATTGATCTCCTTCTGTGGACTATTTCTATTTCCCTTCCATCTTATAGTATATCACCTAAAGAGTTAAGGGAGATGAAATTGTAGTTGGAATAGTGGGAAAGAAAAGGTTTCATTCGACCGATCACGTCTTTGTGGGCAGCACTGGTCGTTTTGTGAAGAAATAAGGTGAAACACTAAGGATGTGTGTAGATTATAATAATATTAACCAATTTATGATAAAGAATCAGTATCCACTTCCATGCATTGATGATCTTTTTGATCAATTGAAGGGAGCTCAGTGGTTCTCTAAAATTGAATTTTGATCAGTATATCACCAATTGTGAGTTTTAAAGGTGGATATTCCGAAGACATATTTCAGAAGAAGATATGACCACTACAAATATGTAGAAATGCCTTTCGGTCTCAAGAATGCACCAGCAGTCTTTATGGAATTGATAAATCATATTTTTTAGAGATATCTGGAATCTTTTGTTGTGTTGTTTGTGGATGACATATTGGTGTAATCAAGGACAAAGGCTAAGCATGAACAACACTTGGTGACAATGTTGGGAATCTTGAGAGACCATTTTTTGTATTCAAAACTATCAGAGTGTTATTTTTTGATATAATAGGTATACTTTCTTGTACATGTAATTTTATAAAAATGTGTTTTTGTGGATCTAGATAATATATAAGCTATTATATCATGGAAACCACCAAAGAATGTCTTTGAGATACGAATTTTTCTTAGTCTAGATAATTATTACTAATTATTTGTGTGTGACTTATCATGACTATCCTTGCCAATTATATCTTTGAAAAAGAATAATACTCTATTTAAATGGACTGAGGAATGCCAGAAGTCTTTTCAAGAACTAAAAGTTCTCCTTATATTTTCATCTATCTTGAATTTTTTTTAATCAGGATAGGGGTACATAGTGTACTGTGTTGCTTCAGGATCTAGGTTTGGATGTGTTCTCATGTAAGGATACCATGTGGTTTATTATGGTTCAAGGAATTTGAGAGTGCATGAGAAGAAATACCGAACACACAATTTTGAGTTAGCTGCAGTTGTCCATGATTTGAAAACATTGTGTCATTATCTATTTGGTGAGAAATTTATTGTGTTTATGGATCATAAGAGCTTGAGACACATTTTCTCACAATAGTATTTGAATTTAAGGAAAAGGAGATAGATTGAGTATCTCCAGATTTTTTACTTTGACTTAATGTATATAGTGTTATAAGGAAATATGGTGGCAGATGCATTGAGTAGAAAATAATATGTGCATCTGGTGAAAGAAGATTCTGATGAGTGGTGGTTAATGGTGGTCCTAGATGACATGCATGTGGAATGTGAATACTGAGGTGATGTTTCTGTTTTCTTTTCAGTTTTTGTGGTTCCTGATTTCATAAAGATGATCAAAGAGGCGCAAAAATCTAATGAAAAATGCTTGGTTATGAGTTCAAAACTTAATGGTGGGGAGATCATTGAGGTCTAGAAACTTTATGGGAGTTAAGTTTTGTGGTTTAGAGACTATATGGTTATACCTATGTATTTTCAGGAACAAATTATTCATGCTTACCACCATTCCATATGGGTTGTACATCTGAGTATACATGATATGATTAGGCATTGAAGGCACAGTTTTGGTGGAGTGGTATGAAACGAAAAGTGGATGAGTTTGTTTCAAGATGATTAACTTGTTATCATGTTAAGTTAGAACATAAATGAATAGTGGGTATATTACATTATTTACCTATCTCAGTATAGAAATGAGAGTAGATAGAAATGGACTTTGTTATAGGTCTCCCAAGAATAGTTCAGAAACACGATGCCATATGGGTGATAGGGAATCGGCTTACCAAGTTGTCTCATTTCATTCCAATTCATGAAACTCATATGGTGGAGGATATGTCCAAAATCTATATCCAAGAGGTGGTAAAGAGACATGCCATACTAGTTTCAATCGTTTCAGACAAAGATCTGAGGTTCACGTATCGTTTTAGGAAATCCTTAAAGAAATCCATTAGGACTCAATTGACTATGAGTATGATGTATCATCCTCAGACATATGGGAAATCCAAAAGGATGATACAAATGTTGGAATACATGTTATGGGCTTGTGTAATGTATTTTGGTGGCTCATGGGAATAGCACAGGCCTTTGGAGGAGTTCTCGTATAATAACACCTATTAGGACTCAATACATATGGATCTGTTTGAAGCATTGTATGGGTTTCTATGTAATTATCCACTTTGTTGGGTGGAAACATGTTAGACTTCACTAGTTGGGGTGAGACTTATCTAATAAACAACAGAGAATATTCATTTGATAGATAAATGGATGGAAACGGCTTATAGTCGTCAAAAATCATATGCAGATCTTTATCAAAGACCGTTTTCATTCACGGTGAGTGATCATGTATTCTTGAGGATTTCTCCAAGGCTTGGACATCATCATTTTGGGAAGTAGGGAGATTTATCTCCCAGATACATTGGCCCTTTTGAGATACTATAATGGGTTGGAGAGGTGGAATATCGGTTGGAATTTCCACCATAGTTCAGTTTAGTGCATAATGTGTTCCACGTATCTCAGTCGAAAAAGTATTAGCTTGATTCTGGCCATGTGATCAGATGGGATCATGTTGACCAAGAGCTGGATGCTTCATTGGTATATATCTTAGTGTGGATTTTCGATAGGCAAGAGAAATTATTTCATGGAAAAAGCATTGGTCTAGTATAGGTTTTATGGAAACATGGTCAGATTCAGTAAGAGACTTGGGAACACGAGAAGGAAATTAAAGAGCAATGGCTGGAACTCTTTTAGGGCAAGGATGGTTTTCTACATTTCGGGGACGGAAATACCAATGGTGGGGAGAATTTAGTACCCCTAGATTTTGGTATATAACCCTTTATTTATGTTATATATATATAAAGGTTATGGTTGAAGGTATGGGAGAGTTGAGTGAAATTTCGATAAGTTTTTGGGGAAAAATGGTACATGCATGAGTTGTGCATGGTTTGTCTAAACAAAGAGGAAATCCCAAAAGAAACGATGCGCAATAGTAGTTCTGAGAAAGTATCATCAGAACGGTGTGTACACAGTTAGGGAGACTGTGAAAGGAGGCCATGAAAGTGTTTTCAAGAGGCAGTATCTAACATATGGTTAGCATACTATTTGTCTAATGGTGTGAACTAATTGTGCACAGAGTTAAAGTTAGATTCTAAAAAATAGGATCTCACTCGTTTTTCCTCTAATTACCTCATTTTTCTCCATGTAATCCCTAACTTGGTATTTTTCTTCTCATAAGGTGAAATAGGGTTCTCCCATCAATCCTGAGGTGATCCAAAGGCTTCCCTTAGTGATTGAAAGACAGATTCTTACGGTATGTGATCGCTCTTCACCGTTCTTGTATCATTTGTCATATCTACTTAGATTTACTTCTCCTCTACTCTCTCTTCTTCAGATCTATTCTTATTATGGGTATATCTAAGATTATGGATTCCAAATATGATGAGATTTTTTCTTTTTTCTAGCAGGAGAATAGATCTAAGGTGGTTTCATAGAGAATCAACCTGGTTTTCTTTAGCGTTCTTCATCTGTTTTTGATTTTTGTCAAAACAGTTGTGGTAGGTGGATTCACTCTCAACTCCTCTTGATATAACTTTTTGGCATGATTTAAAATTGATTTCCTTGTGATTAATTGATCATGAATTTTATATTTATGAATTTTTGGAAACATTCTTCTGTGATGGTTTGGTAAATTGTGGAAATATAGAAAATTGGGTGTTTTGAATAAAGTTATTTTGTCTTGGTTTTAAATTTTGGATTTTAAAATAGGGATTTTCTAGAATTGTGGCACATGGATTTGATTAGATTTTTTAAATAAAATGGTATATTTTATTGAAACAAAATGGTTATTTTTAAATTGGTTTGTTCTTTAGTTTTCAATAAAAGTACAGTTTTATTGAAATAGTTTGAATTTTTTATTTTAATGGTTTTAGAATATATGGGTTGTGTGATTTCATGTTCAATGTTACCCTAAATAAGGGATATGTACCATTGGGTTACAAGGTAAGTGACCCTAGATCGAGGGTGTGTGTCATTGTAAAACAAGGTGATTGGATGAGAGACCTCTTATGAGTATGGAATTGTCCAACATAGCATGCATGTGTGGGTGTGTTGTGAACCATGGGATGGTTATGCCAAAAAGGATATTGAGAAATGGATTTAAAGCCATGATTGGTTGTTTTTTTAGAAATGTGTCCTATTGTAAAATGGTTTGAAATGGCACTTGTTTACATTTGGTTATAAATGGTTTTGGAACTTGTTTATATTTAGTTATAAATTGTTTTGATATATTGTTTTAAATAAACTATTTTACATAAATGGTTCTAATATTTCTATCCTAGTGGAATAATTTGGTAATTAATTGGGGAAATACTACTAAGTATTATACTCACCCCTACTTTGGAACTTTGGTGCATTTACAGATGGTATCTTCCGGGACATGGGAAAAGGTAAAGTGTCGCATGTTTTTAGAACCACCTCATGATACGTGGTTTTTTTGGTGATGTTGGAGCTTGTAGATTGTGGAGCATGGATTCTTGTGGTCATCTTGGAGTCTTTAGTTGTTCTTCTACTATTTACTTTGATTTTGATTTGGATTATGCTATATCACTTTTTGGTTGGATTTTTTTATAAATTTAATGGTTGAGTTGTCTTTCTTTTACTCATGCATCTTATAGTGAGTTGTTTGTTTATGGTTTGTTGGGTTAATGGTTTTAGTTTCTAAAGGGTAAATCATCCCCCCACTTGAATTTGATACCCTTCGTCATTTATTTCCAACTTTTGTAATCTTGGGGATGTCACCTAAGGCCTAGTAATGATTCATTGTATTCTCAAGTCAATGAGAATAAGTGGGTCATTACATGGTCTATAATTCAAATCTGAAAGTCTTAATTGAAATTATGTGTATGTAATTGTAGAATTGTTATTAGGTGTTTATCAATTATGTTCTAGATTGAATTAATTAATTTGGTGAATTAATTAATTAAAGGAGATGTTCTAATTTTGGATTTTGGGATTATTGATTATGAATAATTAATTATTGAATTAATTATTAGGGAATTAGAATTATTGAATTATATAATTAATTATTAAATTTATTATGAAATATTGAATTGTAATTTGGGGATATTGAGTTGAGTGAGTTGGAATAATTAATTGATGAATTAATTATGGGGTTAATGAAATGATTGAGTTGAAATAATTAATTAATTAATTAATTAATTGAAGTAATTGATTATTTAATTATTAAATTAAATAATAGGATTAATTAATTGATGAATTAATTAATGGAAAAAAATTATTATTTAATTGTTGAATTAAATAATGGGATTAATTAATTGATGGATTAATTAATAGAAGAAATGTGATTATTTAATTTTTGAATTAGATAATGGGTTTAATTAATTGATGAATAAATTAATAGAAGTAATGTGATTATTTAATTATTTAATTAAATAATGGTATTAATTAATTGATAAATAAATTCATCGAAGTAATGTGACTATTTAATTATTGAATTAAATAATGTGGTCGATGGAATTAATAAATTAATTAATGTGAGCGGTGTGATTAGTTAATTGTGAATTAATTAATGGAATTGAAATGGACAATTAATTGGAAAATTAATTGAAGGGATTAAATATGATTAATTAATTGTTAATTAATTAATGGAATTGACATGGATAATTAATTGGTGAATTAATTGAAGGAATTGAAAGTGATTAATTAATTGTGAATTAATTAATGCAATTAACATGGAAAATTAATTAGTGAATTAATTAAAAGTTATTAAATGTGATTAATTAATTATGGTATTAATTAATAGACTTAATGTGATTAATTAATTAGTGAATTAATTAATCGGGATTTTTTTGTTAATATAATTTAATGACATATATTAATAGGGATTTTTTTTGTGTTAAGGAATTTTAATGAGTTGGATTAATTAATTGATTGATTGATTAATGGTATTGACATGCTTAGTTTATTATAAAACTAATTAAGGGGATTTATGTGATAAACTAATTATTGTTTTAGTAATGAAATTGGTGTGATTATTTAATTGTTAAATTGGCTAATAGAATTAAAGTAATTAATTAATTTTTTGTTTGATTAATGTATTTGATGTGATTAATTAATTTTCAACTTAATTAATGTTATCTATGTGTTAAGTTAATTATTGAATTGACTAATAGAATTAGAGGGATTAATTAATTATTTAATTAATTAATGTATTTGATGTGATTAGTTAATTTTAAAATTAATTAATGTTACTGATGTGATTAGTTAATTGTTGAATTAACTAATAGAGTTTAAGTGATTAATTAATTATTTAATTAATTAATGTATTTGATGGGATTAATTAATTATTTAATTAATTAATATTATTGATGTGATTAGTTAATTGTTAAATTAAATAGCGTAATTGGTGTGATTAGTTAATTGTTGAATTAACTATAATAATTTTTGTGTTTAATTAATTATTGAATTAATTAATGTTATTGAAAAGATTAATTAATTGTTGAATTAACTAATTTGATTTTTGTGTTTAAATTATTGTGGAATTAGTAATAAAATTGATGCTGATAATTAATTGTTAAATTAATTATGTGTAAAATAATGGGAACATGGTCATTATAATGTGATAAGTATGAATGGAAATATGGCCATTCACTTGTGAGTAAAGGAATGGGAACATGGTCATTAAATTGAGAAGTATAAATGGTAGCATGGTCATTAAACTTGTGAGTACAAGAATGGGAACATGTTCATTCAATTGAGAAGTATAAATCGTAACATGGTCATTATACTTGTGAATAAACTAATGGGAACATGGTCATTATTTTATGTGATGTTTGAGTGGTGACATTGGCATTCAAGCATGAATTTAATAATGGTAACATGGAAAATGAAGTATAAACTAAAGAATGGTAACAGAGGCACTTAGACATATGAACTCACTTGATAATACTTCGGGTTCTGACATGATCCGAAGTCGGTATTGTGATATGATATCACCTTTGGATTCTTAAGGCTCTAAAATGATCTGAAGTAGGTATTAAAATATGATATTACCTAGTAACACTTCAGGCTCTGACATGTGATGAATATGGCATTGAGGTACGGGTGTCCTTAGGAACCCTAGAGTTAATGTGGTTAAGTAAAGAATAAATTATAATGTGATAATTGTTTACTTATGCATTGTACTTATTTATTTATAAAACTTCATACAATGTTTGACTAGAAATTGTTTTAGACACCATTTGGGGTGGCCGACTAAGTTGTACTCACACCCTACTTGAGCTGCCTGGTCGGTATCCAAATAGTCATTGTGTTTTCTAGACAGGTTAAGGAAAAAGTCCCCATGTTGGATAGATAATTTTGGGATGGATCATGGAGGATGGAATGAGACGTGGTTTGTGACCCTCTTCGGAGTCATCAGTGTATTTATTTTTAGCTTTCATTTTAGACACTTAACACTTAATTTAATAGTTAAGTTTTGATATTGTCTTTCTAGTTTTGGTTCTTCTTATGATATTGATATTAGTCTGGTTATGTTATATCATTTGGTTATTCATTAGATTAATATTACTTATTTCCATCGTTGTATTACTCGAATGAAAAAAAAAGTGGGTAGAGTCTCCCCATGATCGATAATAGACCCTCATTACTAGTTTCCATCCTCTGACATACAGGCAGTCACACTTGAGGTCATGTGACCAACCTATTTGGGGCACCGGTGTGTGACACCTAGGCTGGGATGTTATAGTTATAGGTGGATTCATTAACACCACTTCATCCAGACTCTGAGGCATAATTTGGGTGCATATCATCTCATGTTGGATAGTCTACTACCCATCGATGTAAGTATACACATTCTTTTGTTGACTAATCAAATTAATAATATTATCATTTTGGAAATTAGTAATAAAATATTTCAACAAATGTCACATATCATTTACGATGTCATGGATTCTATACTGGGCTATATTAGACCAGTTTCCCACATACTGCACTAATGGGATTCATGATGCCACTATTATAGTGTCTCTCATTCACTTCCATATTATTGAGTGTCGCTATCTAAATAGATTCGCGTGCCTGTTTGGATTTTTCTATCATATTCTAGTTTCACTCAAACAGTCAGCAGCGCTTCATTCCATGAAGTTGACAGGGAGTTAGGGTGTCAACTAGTGCTGACAACATGTTGAGTATATCGACCTCTGGGAAATATGTACATCATTTTTTATCAAGGGAATACATATGATGTGATTCCATCTATCACAACAGATTGATTATGAGCCATGGTATAGACTGAAGTCTATACTTTATCATACTCTACAAGGTAGAGGTATTCAAGATCTGTTAAGTTAATAACTTTACATTAGTTATTTTGTTGTACTTTTTTTAAATTCATTTTGAATCTTTTTACAGCATACTCAACTATAGTGTATTATTTGCACATCTAATTCAGAAGAGGGTGAGGTTTTTAGCTAGGTACCATATCATGTTGAAGTGGAGGATATGATGTTAGTGTATCATGTTCTACACAATAGTATCTTTTTCTGTCTACCTAAGGGATATGATGTTCTTCCCAGGGAGTAGAGGTTCCTTCTCATGAACCTCCTCTAGTAGTTGTTGATGTTAAGGATCCATGATGACGGTGAAGTAGACTGTGTCATGCTACATGTGAGTCCTAACCTATTCCATAGGTATAGACCACACCTCTAGTATTCCATCCTCAACTGATTGTGGGTTTACACCAGGAGACATGTGATCCTTTTATATTTTCAGGATATCCATAGTTTCCCCTGAGTATATCCAGTTTGATATTGTATCTGGGGTCATTTATCATGACTCTACATGTCATGAATGAGTACTACTACAGATAATCTCTTTAATAGCATAAAAAAATGAATTTAATAGTGCTAAAAAAGTGTTGTTTTCCTCAACTATGTTAAAGGGGGGTCCCCTTTATCAGCACTAAAAAACATTGATAAAGGCCCAACTTGCCACAGTGTGTTGTTTGAATCACAACACACTACAAAAAATACATGTAACCTGTATGAAAATATATAATTTAATTTAAATAAATTTTACTTCATGAATACAAAAAAAAACACTATTGTATACATTTCAAACAATATTTTTTATAATTACATTTATAGTTACTATCAAAAAACATTTAAAAACATTAATGTTTCACCACCTTTGGCACCCGTGATTCTATCTCAAAAAAGTCTGACCATGGTGTCAGTTTCCAAAAAAATCACCCCAAACTAACAAAAATACACTACCTATATAATAAAAAATATATTATGTTATTAATACTATAAAAAATAAATTAAATATTAATAAGAAAGAATACATTAATAAAATGTCAATTTTAAATAAAAAGACACACTTTGAGTTATACCAGTTACATTGTGCATCTTATTAAGGTACAATTGATTCCTACACATCAAAAATGATTTATGGATCATTATCCTAAAGTATCAAAATAATACAGATGCATTTTCTTAGTTTTTATTAAGCCGCTTGTTCTTTTTACTAATGTTAATGTCAATTTTAAATAAAAAGACACACTTTGAGTTATACCGATCACACCATGAATCATATTGAGGTGAGGATAATTCATACATGTCATAAATTAATTATTTATCATTTTAAAAAATTATCAAAGCAATATGAATGCATTTTATTAGTTTTGAGTTTGTCACGTATGTTTTTTACTAAAATTTCATTTCAAACTAGAAACACACACTTTGAGTCATACCTATTACATAATGTTCTGTTTTTATTTGATATTGCTTCATACATGTGAAAAAAAAAGAACTATAAATAATTTTCCTAAATTATCATGATAATCGGAGTGTGTTTTCTTGGTTTTTAGTGAGTGGCACATGTTTTGAACTAAAATATCAATTTTAAAATCACAACGGACACATTGATTCATACCAATCACACCATGCATCAGATCGAGTTGTGGTTGATTCCTACACATCACAAATTACTTATGTATAGTTTTACCAAGGTATGAAAATAATCATATTTTTTTGGTTTCCATTATATCCCTTGTTCTTTTTACTGATTAATATCAATTTAAATAAAGAGTCACACTTGGAGTCATATTGGTCACACCGTACATTATATTGTGGTATGGTTAATTCCTACATGTCAAAAATGACTTATGAAATAGTTTAAAAAAGTATAAAAACAATCTAAAAATGTTTTTTTGGTTTTCAGTATGTCACTTTTTGTTTTTACTAAAATTAATGTCAAGTTTAAATAAAAAGACACATTTGGAGTTATACTGGTCACACCGTGCATCATATTGAGGTGAGGTTGATTAATACATATCAAAAATTATTTATAGATCATTTTCCTAAAGTATAAAAACAATACGAATGTGTATTCTTGGTTTTCAGTATATTGTTTGTTCTTTTTACTAAAATTAATGTCATTTTTAAATAAATTGACACACTTGGAATCATATCGATCAAACCGTGTGTCGGATTGAGGTGTGGCCTATTCCTACACATCATAAATTACTTATTTGTAGTTTTAAAAAAGTATCAAAATAATATGAATTCATTTTATTGGTTTTGAATATGTCACTTTACTTTTTTACTAAAATGTTGTTTTAAATTAGAAACACCCACTTTGTGTCATACCGGCCACATAGTGTGTTATTTTGATGTGATATTGATTAATACATGTCAAAAATGACATATGAATCATTTTACAAAATTATCAAGAAAATTTGAGTATGTTTTATTAGTTTTCAGTGAGTGACAGTTTTTGAAATAAAATGTCAATTTTAAACTGATAACGAACACTTTGAGTCATACCATCCACATAATGTATCTGATTGAGGTGATGTAGATTCATACACATCATAAATGACTTATGTATTGTTTTACAAAATTATAAAAACAATAAAAATGTTTTTTCTCAGTTTTGACTGTGTTGTTTGTCTTTTTCACTAAAAATAAGGCTAATTTAATATAAAAAGATGCATTTGGAGTCATACCAGTCTCACCATGTGTAGAATTGAGATGAAGCTAATTAATATACACCTAAAATTAATTATTGATAATTGTCTTAAATATAAAAATATTAATAACTACCAATGTTACCGTGATTTTTATTTTCATTATTTTTGGTTATGTCTCATGATACATAGGCACAAGAGTTTTCTCTACACATCTGGTTTTCAACAACAAGAAAGGTTTTTTGGCTAAGAACATCAACTCAATATGCAGTGTTGGTAGTTCAATGATGAAAGGAAATTGAAAGCATAGTAAAATTGGTAGAAATAAACATGTTATCTATTTTTTGACTTATTGTAGATAGTTGAAAGAAAATCATTACTCCTCAAAAGACCTATAAATAATACTAAATAATTATTAAATAAAAATGATAATGAAATTAACTTAAAAATAGTAGATAGAAAGATGAAAAAATTAATTAATTAAGTAGTATTAATTCACCTTTTCATGATGTTTGTATACATTCCTAACCCATTTCCTTATTTTCATTATCTCATTTGTAGCCTTGAAATCCAATCTCTCACTAGCATGAGCAACTTTGAACAAACCACCTAAACTTGAACAAAATAATCCACTAATATAAGAAAACAATTATTATATGAGTAATACTAAAAATAAATAAATTATACATAAATATAAAACAATAAATTACTTATATGTACAATGATTTTACTATAAAAACATCAAGATTACCTCTCTGATTGAGAAAAAACTGCGTCGTTGCTCTTCCTGCAAAGGTAGTGGAGGGAACTTGAATAAAATTGATAAATTCCAACACTGAAAGTGTGAAAATGTTTTGAGGGAGAAGAATTATGTGGAAGTTTTGGTGCATAAAGGCATGAAATGTGGATAGAAATCTTCTAAAATAAATGAACTTTATAAGTAATAATGAAAATTAAATAAAAATTTCATTTTATAATTTTTTTGGTAAAATGTAGAAGGTATATCGTAACATTACCTTTAAATATTCCCAAAGGGTTTCCTTAATTATATTATATTCTTCTATGGGATCGGTTACATCATAATTTGTAGAAGACATGGTCTTCATGAGTAATCAAACATTTAATTTAGATTATGTTAATACAGTAGTAAACAGATAATATTATGAGGAAAAACATAGTATATTAAAAAACACTTTAACCTTATCATTTAAATATATTTATTTTTTAAATTTATTAAGAATTCACCTTTTCATTATGGTTGTATACATTCTTGAGCCATTTCTTTGTTGTCATTATTTCAGTTTTGTCCTCGAAGTCCAATCTTGCGCGAGGTCATTTCTTTATGAAATCTACGAAAATTAACAAAATAAATATCATATAGAAATGATGAGGAAATTAACTGAAAAAAGTAGATAAAATGATGATATAATAAACTAAATTATAATTATGAAGTCACATATTCATGGTATATGTGTACATTTTCTCATTAGGTATATTTCTCATTCATTTCTAAAAAAATCTATTTCATCTTGTGAATAGAAGGATTTTCAACAGTCATGGTAGTACTAGAAAATTATAAATACATAAAGTATTAATA
This sequence comes from Viscum album, assembly GCA_963277665.1. Classification (NCBI taxonomy): domain Eukaryota; kingdom Viridiplantae; phylum Streptophyta; class Magnoliopsida; order Santalales; family Viscaceae; genus Viscum; species Viscum album. The sequence continues at coordinate 713,957,466 of OY728131.1, read as the reverse complement.
AATATTTTAAATGAAATCATTATTATCTTTGAAAATACCTCTTCAGGGATGCTAGTTTGTTGATGTTATATGATCTCTCTTATAAATTTACAAACATAATAACCATAATCTTTTCCATTTTTTTTACACTACAGAAACATTGATAAAAATAAGTAATTTGTTTAAATATCTATTTTAATGGTGAAATATTATTATATAAACCTTTCTACTTGTCCACTTGTAGAAGTTGATAGTCTCCTTGTGTGCATAGACTGCCCTCATGTCATGATTTCCACAATATTTAAACATTGCCCTATTATAACACAATTATCATTAAAACATAATATAAAATATATAAATTGATGTTTAGTTTTAAAAAGTTAGATGTAAGGTATTACAAATTGGAAAACGTCATCACGTGTGGTCTGTTTTTTGTGTATCCATGCAGTGAATCTATGAAATAAATCTTTGAAGTATCTAAATTGATCGTAATGAGTACTCAATGTTTCCTAAAAACACAAAAATGAATAAGTAATGAAAGTAATGAAAATATAATTGATTTAATTAAATTTTAGATTTTTACACCAGAATAATTGGAATTAATAGGAGTCTATAATCCATACATTTTATTCCAAACAATTTTGCTATTTTTCCCACTATTTCATTGATTTTTTAATTTTATTTATCTTTAGTCGGTATAATTGATGTGAAGAATAATGATTCTATATTGATTTTCATGGGTTAATCCCTTAAATTGGTATTGGTATATATTCTTGTAAAAAATATTAAATGTATTTATTCATAATTAACATAGTATATCATCTATTGGAAAAAAATCATGAAAACACATCTCATGTATACATTTACAATTGATACTTCTAGACATTAATACTTGAGAACTTCATTTACATTATCATGATCAATGTATTTTGTAATGGCCTCACCATACATTTTTTCTTCAAAATAACCTATGTGAGTACTACAACTTTTTAACTTTATATCTGCATAAACCTTAAATTTTAGTAAATTCGAATATTTAACGGGTGGGGTAAAGGTGTTTTCTAAAGATATTTTCGATCATTTGGTTAATCCTTTAGATTATTTTGATTTGAATTTTCATTTCACCCCCATCCCTTTTTCTATATTTAATAATAATCATCAATTTATACCTTTTTTGTTAATTGTTAAAGGTTTAGCATGAAAAATAAATTAGAAATTATTACCTCCTTTTCGATATGTTTTTTTTATAAGATTTGACGGTCATGCTATGAATTTTATAATAGCTTATTAACCATATGAATGTTTATATCATCAAGTGGAATAGGTATCTCGTCTCTCATCTCATGTGCTACGGTAATCCCCACTCTCACATAACCTGTTGGAAGTGTCTTATTGTGTAGAGTGTCTTCTTGGATATTGAACATGTTATCCCTCATAAAAAGGTGATGGGTGGGTGTTGATAGATATAAATCACAGTCATTTTTACCCTATAGAATATCAGTACAGGAAAGGTATCAGTGTATTCCTAATTCAAATTTCATAGAAACAATCATGAGAATATTGATTACCTCATTTATGATATCTCTTTGAGATAGATTTTTCACATCAAAATTTGTGGGGTGTTATATGATCTTCATGTAGTGGTTGTTTTTAAGTTGTTTCTTCTCTTTGCTTCCCCCCATAACATTTTCTAGAAACTCAATCTAATAATGAAATTTTTCTTCAAGGGAATATAATATTGATTTCAACTCTTCTATTTCTTTATCTTTATCCCCCTGTTCTTTTTTTCTCAAAATATGTTCTGGGTGTCACCTCAAAACCCACACCACTAATTCAACCATACTATTCTAGCCACTTCAAGGCCACCGATAGTAGGTGTTTATCTGATACAAGTATTGATTATTCATGTGTCTATGTTAGATAAAAAATATAGGTAAATAAGTAATAATTGTTATAAAATATGTCACAGCATGACTCGATGGGGCTCGGGCCACAAATCCCAAAGCTCACCTCCAATTGGTCAAGGGCTAGTGAGTAGCACTGAGAAGTCATATCACTAATATGGTAGGAATTTCCTATGTACCTATATGCATGCACACAACTCCAAGCTCACCAAATGATGAAATGTAAAAAATAAAAGGTAAAAAATACATGCATGAATCTATATCCCATAACCAGAGTGAAACATAAGTACTGAAAGCATAAAAATGGAAAAACAACCCCCACCTAAGAAAAACTGTAAAAGTTTCTAACCTACTCTACGGTGGGGATCACTGTCAACTACAACTCCCAAGAATATCCTTAGACAAGCTCCGGTAAACACCGCATTCCTTCTATCCCACTAAGCTCCTCCTACCTTGGGTCATCCATAGACTCCGTCGAAAGGTCTGTGGTCTTCACAAGACACGAAACATGTGTAGGAGAATCTCATGCATGGGTGAGTATAAATATACTCAGTAGGCACCCCAAAAACTCAAAAAGTAAAAGGGAGAAACTAAAATAAAATAGTCTGATTGACCTAGCCATAGAGAAACCCAATTGAAATAGAAACTCCATCTCGAACTGTCCTTGAATGTACATGACAAGTCATCTCAGTCTACCCAGGATGTCAACCCCGATATGTGACAACAGCACAAGGACTCCCAAAAACTACCCAAATATACTCATCTCAGAATCCAAGTATCATGGTGTTATAACCTCATAGACAATAATAATATTATCTTCATAGGCACTAACCATAACATAAAACCAAGAGAACACACTCCAAGAGCTTAGCCATCCCAGATGGAACCCGTCCAAAAGATGCACTCCATCAAGAACAACTCTACCATTCCTAATGGTACGTCTGAGATAATGTTCTCTATTAGGAACATCTTACTAGGTCCAGCTTCAGTTCCCAACACCATACATCATCCCATCGCTACCTTGTGCCTAGTACAAGCTCAAGAAACTCAATTAAAGATGCTCGGCCCTCACCACTATACATAGTTGACGTAGCACTGCTCCATACTATGCACTATGTGAATCCTCTTTAATAAGAGAGAACAGAGGGACTCACACCTCACCACTGCCCCACAATCAAGAGAGTTATGCTCCTAATTAACTCGAAAAACCTATTTCTCTCCTATAAAGAGTGTCCCACACCTCAGTCCGTCGAGGGATCACTAAACTCTATCTAGGTATCATTCAAATCTAGTGGATGGTCCCACTCCTCGTAATTATATACCATATCTGAGGGAGCTCCAATCCTAATGGAGGACCCTCTCACTATTTCTACTCAGAGACGAGGGAGTACTACTCCATAAGTGAACAATCATGCCCTAATACAATAGGGAAGTACTACTCATGAAATACCCACACCCTGATACGATATGGGAGTACCACTTCATAAATCAAGGACCCACACCCTAACTCGGTAGGGGAGTACCACTCAGTTACTAGAGGACCCGCACCCTGGTAAAAAAGGGGTGTACCAACTCTACCAGCTCATTTACTATGGGGGACCCTCACCCTAACATAGCAGGGGAGTATCGACCCTAGTCTTGAGGACCCACTCCCTAACACGGCAGGGGAGTACCGACTCTTCTGGAACAACTGTATGGAGGACCCATGCCCTGGAATGATAGGTGAGTACCAACTCCTAAAATAGAGGACCCGCACCCTAGTGAAGCAAGGTAGTACCCACTCTATCTATAAATCATAAATGGTGGAACTGTACCCTGGTCTAATAGGGTAGTACTAACTCCATGGATAGAGGACCAGATTCCTACTCTAACAGGTGAGTATCTACTCTACCTTCATGAACGTCACGGGGAAACCCACACCCTGGTTCATCAGAGGAATAACACCCCTAGATGAAACTCTCCAAAGTTAATGAACCCATGCCCATGACATGGGGAGTCCTATCTCCACCTAAATAGATAGGTAAGGAAAACCTGCGTCCTAGTCCATCATGGGAGTAACAGTCCTAACATCCCCTTATACGAACCACACCAATCTCCAACATCTGCTCAGTACCACTCCACAAACATCTTTCCCAATTCACACCACCTCATATCTCATAATCCATAATATAGGACACCATTGTTCTCTATGTGTAAAATCACTCAATATGGACTACTCACAAGCTTGAATATGAGTCCTAGAGAAGGAGATGTGGAATACAAAAGATCCTCAGAGGATCTCCTAGTAGTATGAGGCATGCACTGGGGCACACATGGCATATGAGCCCTTCCTAGAACCTACCCATGTATCTATTCCACAAGGGTTCCAACCCATGTAGGGGTCAACGACATATAGAGGTACATTCTATTTTCCTCATCACTTGGCCCCTGTTTGTGTTCCTCTTCTACACGAATTGACCAACTATGTCCCTAACACGCCATGTATCCCATACTACACTATGTGTTTTGATAAATGGACTTATTCCTGTGTATTTTTCCTGTGTCCATGTACTAGACCCCGTGTTTGTGTATCTTGGCCATGTGTTAGTACACAGCCATGTATTTTCACATGGCTACCCCAATAAATGTCTCATGGTCACACAGTTTAGGTCACTACAAGGTGTATAACATACATACACGGTGTGTAGTACCAAATGTTCATCTTCCTCAAACTATAAGAGATACGAGATGGGTTTCACTGAACTACACACCATTTAGATGGTAATTATAGTCTGGAATTACATTCAAAATTCCCTGATTCACCATGTTCTTCCCCAAAACTCATAGATCTACCTAGTAGGGATCAAAAGAAATTTTATTTGGACTCTATAAACTTAAAAAAATCATATAGAAATAAGATTGGAACTAAAAATAAAATCCTTCTACCTCTTTGGAAAAATGCTGAATATTTGGATCAAGAATGATACTTGAATCATTCTGGTTCTCAATCTGATTATGATCTACTTCAAAAATAGAGATTAGTGGCACCTTGTTGCTTCAATTCGGTGATAGTTTCATTCATCTCCAAATGGGAGAAGAGGAGAGGAGGAGGATTTTCTCCTCCTGTGTCATGCATACAAAATTTAAGGATGGGTGAGGGTATTTAGTTTTAGGTTATTTTAATTAATTAAATTATAATTTAATTAATTATTTCACCACATAACAACCCACCAACTTGCCTATGACCAAACCTCTTGGAATGGACAACCTTAGGTCGCATGTAGTGTAAACACAACATTCTATAATCAACTGTGGTCTCAGAAATCTGATTCAAGACTCTAAACATGAGTTATTTAAGTTTCAAATGAAATTGCATGCATGTAACAAAATATTTTTAATATTTTTAATATCACTGCACCGAGGCTCCCTAGGCCTCATCTTCCCACACCTACTCAATGCTCAGCTCTGGAAATACTTTCTGAAATATTATGAAGTCTTTTAGGTCAAAAACTGAGTCATTACATTCTCCCCACCTTAGGGATTTTCATTCGAAAAAAGAGAAAACCTAAGCACAAGGGAATAAAATGATCTCCCCACTATACTCCCACACCTGCGAGCTCACCAAGGGTTCCTGCACTGCTTACAAGAACACACACAAAGGAACCACCAAGATCAAACCAATATTATGCCCATATTATATCAAGACAACATCATGAAAAAAACGGTCACATGTCTCCTTAGCTACAATAGGTGGGAAAACACCAAGCACTATGATACGTCTGTAGTCATGGGTTCTAGCGGTACACCACCTTGCTAACCTGATGCAGATACTAACGAAACCCTATAGTTCACATCCACCCCTGGATGGACTATACAATATCCTTCACAAGTTTTTTTTCATTCAAGTTTGACTATGAACATGAAAGGGTATTCATGAAAAAAAAAATAGGGCTACCAAAGAGTAAACACTAGGTCTTACCAGACCCTTCATCTATAAACCACCAGCTGTAACATAGCTCATGAAAATAGAAACACTTCCACACCCACTAGTGGAATTCCAAGTGAGTATAGATGGTAGGAAACCAATCCACACTGAAAAAACATCTTAGGTTATAACACCAACACTACAGAATGATTCTAAGAAAGGATCTCCCTCTCCTAGGGACACAAACAAAAAGGGGTCAAGTAGGAAAACTCCACTATCATGGCCAGGACCTTCTCTGACACTTCACCGCATAACCTCAACCTAAACACACAAGTATAAGGAACTCATCCACCACACCTTGATATTGTATTCTTTGGGCAGCACTGACTCACCTTCATGGTTCTTATTGCATAAAAAACGTGTCTCGGTGGGGAAAGCATCCCCCTTCCTCGTGAGTTCAAAGATACGTCAAACAACACCACATCCTCCTCGATCATGTCATGTAAAAAGATGATCCCAAACACATGAGGGTACTAACAAAAAAAGGGATGAACAAACACAGATTGAGTCTTACTGGGCCCTATGTTGTTACTACCAACATAGGGTTCTACTAACGCCCTACATCACCCAAGTTAAACCAAGACCATTAGTGTAAAGAAAAGAGTACCCACAATAGTGTCTAACAATTTCTACTTTAGAAATTATAAAGGACACAAGGCGTACCTCTATTCATACTCAGAGATTCTGGATTAAATACCACCATGACCTATAGTTATCCTCTCCCACATCCTCTAACTCCTTGAGTCTGGCGTGGACCACCTGGGGGTGGCGGTGGAAACACTCTGAACTACCTTCCACCTTCAGCTGCCCTTCCAACTCCTACACCTTGTCAGAATTCTTAAAAAACTCTTTGCTCCTAGAGATGTCTCTTAAAATTAGGCTCATCAGTTGGCTCCCTCTCAGCAGCACAGAGTGTTGGAAAATCTCTAGTGAGATGCCCCTCGCCGTCGGAAGTGTAACACTAGCTCTCCTGCAGTGGATCAAAGCCTCAGTGCTGCTCTTGTGCTACAAATCTACACATTTGTGTCTAGGAATGGGTATGTGTCTTATGTTGTGATCCTGTTACCTATTGTCTTCCATATCTTAAAGACTTCTCAACCTCATGACCACTACTGTGGGTCACATCCACCTATTCCTCATCTAAGAAACTTTCCACCACCAGAGCTCGCTTCAGTACTCCAGTGTAGGTGGGAATGCACAGAGGAATAATATATGCCTTGATCTTCCGACACAAGCCCTACTCAAAGGTCCATGCTCTGAAGAATGGATCTCAAACCATATCCAAGGAGTATAATGACAAGTCTGTGAACCTCGCCGAAAACTCCTCCAATGTAATGCTACCCTGACAAAGCTGAAAAATCTCCTAGATACACACTGATCACAATGTGTCTTAGTAAAACTATTCCTTGAATAGTCGCTCGAACTCCTCCTAAGAAAGAGTCGCCTCTTCATGATTCTGTATCACTAGACTCCACCATCACCTAATTGAATCCTAGAGAAGGCTCGCTGTCAGGACCACCATCTGATCGGGAGGTGTCCTCACTAGGCAGAAATCTTAGGTGACTGACTCAAGCTATTAATCTACTAACTAGGGCTCTAGATCACCCAGGTACCTTAGATATCACTACCTCTAGAACTCGTTAAGTGCACTCATCTTTCACGCATCCTCAATCTGAACTTTTAGTAAAACCTATTGCTCTATGAGTAGTAGAACCACTAACAGACCACCTGGAGGTAATGCCTCAGAATTAGTGCCATGAACTGAAGCCTTTTCATGGGGAGGATCTTCATCATGATCAATCTATAGAATCATGTTTGGATGTCTTTAAAGAGGCATCCTGAAATAGCATCAAGATTTACCACGGTCAAAGAGTATATCTGGGGAGCTAAATCAAGAAGTGCAGAAAAAACCAAAACCTTGTCATATATGATTAATGTACCATTTATTTCCCAACGACCAATTTCCAAATGTAAGGAGTTTAAAATCTGGTTATTGGAGTTCTGGTGAGTGGATACTTCGGCTATCGCACCAACACTATAACCTATATCCAAATATCCAAACTCAAAATATCCTAACACTATCTTTATGCAACCCAAACCAAACTCATGACACTATGATCCCAATGGAGAACTAATCACCTCTGATACCACTCATTCATGACCTGACCTGAAGGGGCCCAAGATGCAACTCCCCAAGACCACCTCCAATAGGCAAGGGGATGGAAACTAGCATCGAGAAGTAATATCACTAACATGGGAGGCATTTCTTATGTACATGTACGTGTGCAAAAATATTGAAGCTCACTAAATGCAGAAATTTAAAAATCAAAGGCAACCAATGAATGCATAAATCTATATACTACAACTATATTACAAAATAAGTACTGAAATATTAAAAAGGGAAAAATAATTCCCATCCAAAAAAAACTGAAAAAGCATCCAACCTTCTCTACGGTGGGGATCACTATCAAATATAACTACCAAAAATCTCCCCATCCAAGCTCTGGTAAACACCTCGGTCTGTCTAGCTCACTAAGCTATGCCTACCTCGGGTATTATGTGGACTCTCTTGAAAGTCCTTTAGTCTTCATAAGAAATAAAACATGTGCAGGAAAATCCCGTTCAGGGGTGAGTATAAAAATACTCAATAGGCACCCCAAAAACTCCAAGAGAAAAAAAAAGGAGCAACTAAAGGGAAATAGTCCTCTCGACCTAGCCATGGTGAAACCCAATAAAGAGATAAAATCCATCTCAAACCATCCTTAGATGTACATGAAAATTCAGGTCGGTCTACCTGGGGTGTCAACCCTAACATGTGACAACACCACAAGGACTCCCAGCAATCACCCAGATATACTCATCTCAGACTCCAAGTATCATGAGGTTCCAACCTCATAGACAACAACATGATTCTCTTCATAGTATCTAACCATAACATAAAACCAAGAGAACACACTCCATGAGCTCATCCATCTAGATGGAACTCATCCAAGGGATGCACTCCATCAAGAACAACTATACCATTCCAGATGGTATATTAAAGAGAACATTGTCCATCGGAAACATCTTACTAGGTCCAGCTCCAATTCATAGCACCAAAGGTCATGTCACTACTATATTACACCGAACACAATATCAAGAAATTCAAGTGAAGAGCCCTACCCCTCACCACTATATATAGTTGAGGGAGAACTACTCTAAACTATACACCACATGCATCCTCTCTAACAAGAGAAAATGGAGGGACTCTCGCCTCTCCACTACCCAGTATTCAAGGGATTTCTACTCCTAACTAACTCAAAAAACCTATAATGCTCCTATAAGGAGTGTCCCGCACCTCATTCCGTCGAGGGAGCACTAACCCATATCTTGGTATTGTTCACATATAGTGGATGGGCCCACTCCTCATAATTGTATCCCGCATCTAAGGGAGCTCCAATCCCAAGGAGGACCTACTCCTTGCTACTACTTGGAGATAGGGGAGTAAAACTCCATAAGGACTCATGCCTTGATCCAATGGGGGGTACTAATCATGAAGGACCTGCACCCTGATACGATAGGGGAGTACCATTTTATAAATCGAGGACTCTCACCCTTACCCAGTAGGGGAGTACCACTCAGTGATTAGAGGACCTACACCCTTGTAGGATAGGGGAGTACCAACTCTACCAGCTCATTTATTATGTGGGACCATCACTCTAACATGGCAGGGGAGTAATGACCCCATGCTTGAGGACCCACTCCCAGACACGGAAGGGGAGTACTGAATTTTTCAGAACAATACATATGAAGGACCTACGCCCTAGAACAATAGGGGAGTACCGACTCTTAGAATAGAGGAAACACACCCTAGTGCGACAGGGGAGTACCCACAATATCTATGCATCATATATGGAGGAACCTCGCCCTATTATAGAAAGGGAGTATAGACATCACAGATAGAGGAAACTCTCCCTAGTCTAACAGGGGAGTAACTACTCTACCTTCATGAATGTAACGGGGAAACTCACACCCTAGTCCATCAGGGGAGTAACACCCCTAGAGGAAACTACCCAAAGTTAACGAAACCATTCCCACCATGAGGGGAGTACCATATCCACCTAATTATAGAGGTAAGGGAAACCTATGCTATAGTTTATTAGGGTAGTAAGATTCCTAGTGTATCTCTATATGAACCACACGAATCTCCAACATTGGTTCAGTATCACTTCACAAGAATCTTTCTCGATTCACACCACCTCATATCTCTTAATCCATAACATAGGCCACCATCACACTCTACATGGAAAACCAATCAGGATGGACTACTCACAATCCTGAATCCCAAGTCCCAAAGAAGGTTTACAGAAGGTGGAAGATCCCTGGAGGATCTTCTATAAGTACACGATGTGCACCGGGGCACACACGGCGTGTGAGCCTGTCCGAACACCTGGCCGTGTATCTAATCCACACAGGTTCCAACCCATGTAGGGTTACATGGCATGTAGAAGAGGTACACATGATGTCCCTAATCACTCAGCACCTAGCCATGTTCCTCTTCTACATTGACCGGAAAATCGTGTCCCTCACACGCCATGTATCCCATACCACATGGCGTATTCAGATAAATGGCCTCCTGTCGTGTAGTTTTCCCATTTCCATGTACCAGACCATGTGTCTGTGTATCTTGGTCATGTGTTAGTACACAGCCTTGTATTTTCACATGGATAACCTAAGACCTGTCCCATGGTCACACGGTTTAGGGAACTACATGGTGTGTAACTCTCATACATGGCATGTAGTCCCAAATGTTCATCATCCCTGAATAGGAAGAGCTACACGGCATGTGTCACTTAACTATACACCATGTAGATGGTAATTTTAGTTGGGAATTACCTACAAAATTCCCTTGATTCTCCCTATTCTTCCCCAAAACTCACAAATCTACCTAGTAGTGATAAAAATAAGTTGTATTTGGGCTCTAGAGCCTTAAAACAATTCATAACTAAAGGGATCAGGACCAAAACACAAATCCACCTTCTTTATTGGAAAAACACCAAATATTTGGATCAATAATGATGCTTGGATTTTTTTGGTTCTTGATTTGGTGATGATCTTCTTAAAAAATGGATATCAAAGACACCTCATTACTTCAATTCGGTGGCAATTTCATTCATCGCCAAAAGGGAGAAGTGGAGAGGAGGAGGAGTCACTCCTCCTGTTTCATATATCCAAAACATGGGTAAGGGGTGAGGGTATTTAGGTTTAGATTATTTTAATTAATTAAATTCTCATTTAATTATTTATTTCACCATACAACAACACTCCAACTAGCCTCCGGCCAAACCTCATGATGTGGACAGCATGAGGTTGTGCCTAGGGTAAACACAACATTCTAGACTCAAATGCAGTCTCAAAAATCCGATTTGAGACTCTAAACAGGATTTATTTAAGTTTCAATTGAAATGATGCATGCACAAAAAAATATATTTAATATTTTTGATATAGCTACACTGAAGCTCCCTGGGCCCCGGCTTCCAACACCAACTCGACGCTCGACTATAGAAATATTTTCTGAAATATTCTGAAGTCTTTCAGGTCAAAACCCGAGTCATTAGATAATAGATATTTAAATAAAAATAATTTTTTATTAGGTAATACTTACACAGGCTTCTCGTACTTTATGTGTGTTTTCATCTATTAGTATCTCATCTTTATTTACATGTTCCTCCTTCCATATCACATGATGTTGGATGGAAGTGGCTTAGAATTTTGATTCATAAATCTGCATATAAATAGAGGAACATAATTATGTTGTTTTTACATGTCGCATTAAAGTATTATGTAAGATTTAAAATATGTACTAATTTTTTTCAAGTGAAAAATACTCAATCATTACTTTATGGTGGGGGTACATTGGTTTTTATAACTGTTCCTTATTTTCAGCACTCGGTTATTGTTTCATAAATAAAAAACTCTCGATAAAAGTGATTAATACATGTATTGTAAAATAATTTATTACTGGAAACAATGTACCTAAAAAGATATATCCCATGATGGCTAGTAAATACATCCCACACTACTTGACTTATCAGGTGTGTATACATAAGAGGTGGGTGCGGGTTTATTTTCCCTTCAACATCTTTAAGATGAAATTTCATTAGATTTGTGTGAAATACTCTGTGAGTCTTTCCATCAATCATTAATACAAATTTCTTATGGGTATCTTTTATTATAAATGCACTATATAAGGGATGATAAATAGTAAGTCGTTGTTTTAATATTTTATTTTTTAGTAAAATAAAGAAAGGATATCATAATATTACTATAATCTCTTCCCAAATTAGTTTCTTAAGCATGGGAACAACATGGTTCCATGAATCTACATCAATCTACATGTGCTTCAAAGTGATGAGACCAATGTAAATACTGTACATGGCCTTTTTGGGGTTAATAAGCTAGTCATGCACATTTCATCTGACCTCAAATTTTATGCCTTTTCTTTTCACCTTAATAATTTTTTCTAACACCATCACACTGCAATGATCTTATTTTTCTACAACATTGGTAGTATTAGAATGTGCATAAGTTCGTTGTTCCTATACAATGGGAGTAGCAGCGGGTTGAGAAACTTATTGTTTCTCTGGATTAGTAGTATTAGCATGTGAAGAAGGTCACTAGTCCTTTGCACTGGGAGTAGCAGTAGGTTGAGAAACCTATTGTTCCTTATGATTGGGATCATCATAACATCAAGAAGAAATTATCTATAGTGGTATTTTAACATTTAATTTATATTATGTAAAAGTAGTAGCGAGCAGATAATAACATGAGGTAAAAAAAATTATATTACAAAAATATATATAACCTGGTTATTGAACTCTCTTTTTTTAAAAGGTTTAAGGGATTTTAACCCTCTATAGAGTATAAAAATATCTTCTCTATAGTCTCATCTAACATACAAAACCCCTTCTGTGTTAGGACCACTATGAAATGATTTCAACGTCCCAATGAAAGGGTCATCCTCAGTTGAATTTTCATCTGACCCTTTAGTGGTTTTGGTCGATAATAGAACAATTGACCACTTTCAGTTTTAAGGATCTAGAATATAAAATACTTTTACTACCTATGATTCCATTATAAATGGATCATCTTTATACCCTTCCTTACTAAAATCCACTTTCATGTATCCCAATTCATCTATTTTAACATCACTTTTGTTATCAAAATACTTTCACGAAAAAATAGGCACTTGGGATTTTTTATAATCCAACTCCCATATTTTTTTGATGATGCCAAAGTATGACATTTTATCATAAATTTTATTTATTTCCTTGGTAATAGAAACATGAATCGCTTCATCTATAATTGTAGCACCACTATTTTTTAGGGAACTGCCTTCATTATGTTCATTCGTATGGAATGTATAACCATTAATTACATAGACATTGTAAGATAATACATACACACTTGGTCTTATGGCTATGCATCGAAGTCATTCTAAAATTGAATCCATATTTCCATCTGAATCCTTAAAAATATGGCCTCAAAACCATCCTATAAACTATTGATTATGTATATTTGATATCCAACTTTCTTCCCTTGATGGATTCAAATGCCTACAAATTTATTTGTGGGTTTCAACATATACGGAAACCTATAAAATGTTATTAAAAACATAAAGGTGGGAAGGATCTCAATCTATAATATTGATTTTGAAAACTTCTATTCCATAAATTCATTTTCCTATAAGCCTCCTAGTGTGACAAGATTTCAGTAGACTAATGATTTCCACACCAGATAGGTAGTCGGTATAGAATTCAAAAGCTTCGTCAATAATATATATCTCTTTAATACAACCCTCTGTATAACTTCTATTTTTGACATACTCTTTCAAAATATTCATATATCATTCAATGGGTACATCTATCTATAATGTATAGAACCACTTTGTCTAATATCTCTCACCAATTGAACCATTAAGTGAACCATCATATCAAATAATGATGGTGGGAAGAATATTTCTAATTCACATAATGTAATGGAAATTTCCTTTTCCATAGTTATAAATTTCACCAGGTCTATAACTTTGCTGTATATATATTTGAAAAGGAAATAAATCTTAGTTAATTTATGATGGACATTCTTGGAAAAAAATGAAATGTAAAGCTACAGGACCTAGATCTTTCATCAAAACGTGACAGAAATATGATTTTAGACCCTTTAACTTTAAATAAATCATTGACATGATATTATTGATATTCAATGAATACCCATCTAATATATCTCCTTTTTGGGAAGAGTATAAGCATCTTGAGGAATAAAAGTCTATTTTTCACCCTTCATTGGTGCTAACTCTTCCCGTATTCTCATGTTAATCATGAACAACCTAGACTTAATTCTATCCTTTGTTTTATCAGGTGTATTTAGTAATGTGCCAATGACACTATCACATATATGTTTTCAATATGAATAACATTAAGAAAATTTATAACGTACAGAAAAATCCATTATGGTGATTCAAAAAAAACTAATCCCTTTTTCCAATCGGTTTTCATAGGGTTTTTCAAAAAAAGTTTTACCGAAAGCAGTGTCCATATATTTTACTTTTTCAAATAGTTAATCACCTATTAGTGGGGATGGTGTTGTATGTTCTTCTAAACTCCCATAAAATTATGTTTTCCAAAATCAGTACTTATGTCATTGAGGTTTAAATATGTGATTCTTTAGAAACATAGTCTTCAATGAATGTTTCAACCTAATTGATTGTGTATATTGTTCAAAAATAGGGCACCATTTAGTTCTTTTAATTCTATATCCTGAAAATTTTTCAAAAGAAAAAAATTCATTTATCATCCTGTAAAACATGGATCTCAATATAAAATATACATTTTTGTAAGCATCATACAACGTAACGCCTGAATCCCACAATAATTTCAAATCCTTGATCAATAAATCCAAATAAACATCAATATCATTACTGAGTTGTTTTGGTCGTGATATAAGCATAGATGACATTATGTATTTTCATTTCATGGATAACCACGGTGGTAATTTATAATTTACCAATATAATCGTCCATATATTGTGAGTAATTATTTGAAAACAAAAAGGATTCACTTCATCTCTAGATAACACAAGATGAAGGTTTATTGACTCATTTCCAAATTTAGGATACTCATGATCAATTCACTTCCACTGAGGAGAGTCTGTTAGGTGACGAAGTTTACAATATTTATTTATTTTATATACATGTCACGTCAATTTCCTTGCAGTATCCTCACTTCCATTTAGGCTCTTAAACCTTGTAATTCTTGGAAATTTCCATTCAAATTTCTTAGGACTTGATTTATCTTTCATATATTGAGAAGCACCACACTTTGGGAATTCTTCAAGTGATTTAGGGTCCTTGATAAATAGTATACGGTCATTTGGACAATCGTATATTTTTTCAAAGATCATGATCATTGAATGTAGCATTTTTTAGCATCATATGTTCGTCTAGGGATCTCATTATATTTTGGGAGCATATCATTCAAGAGATAAATTAGTTTGGTAAAATGGAAATCACTATATATATTTCTATATTTTAAATTATACAGATTCAATACAGCTGAAAATTCTGTATATTTAGTGCAACCATCATACAATGGAATCTTTGAGAAACTCTTTAACTTCTCAAAAAAATTTGTACAATCATGAAGTTTATCTTCAACTATCATTTTAATTTCATCAATATGATAGTCATTATCATTCACACCTATAATCACATCCTATATATGGTCTTATTTATTTTACACACTTGTAATCAAATTAGATGATCTATAAAACACAGCATTATCTCAGTCACTAGATACATTCAATTTTTCCCCATGCTTATTCAAACATTTATAACTTTGATCTACTCTATGACAGATCAATTGTTCTTCAAAATCATTTAGACTAATTAGTATTTAATAAAAACAGCACAAACATGGACAATGGATTTGACAAGGTTTATCTGCATGATCTTTTGAGAACTTTATAAACTATTTCACTCCATCTTACTACAATTTTTTCATGCGATCGTCATACATCCATTTACTATTCATATGCATCATATTTGATTCGGTAATATTATTATTTAACTAAATAAATAAATACACAAAAAGGGGAATTTTAAATAAGGGTAACCCAACATTTGAATATTTCGAATAATTTCATCACGCTTTGAAGAAAATGGGTAATTAAATTTCAGAAAAGAATTACTCCACCGATATGGGATGAATACTACTCAAAGTAGTTCAAGCAACTTAGTTGAATGTATATAAGAGATAGGGGATGAGTATTAGACAAAAAAATGAGATAATAACTATTTTAGAGATTAGTATGATGAGGATGATAGTTATTATTTCATTTTGTTTCCTGAGACTCATCCCCTTAGAAGCTAACACCAAATCCGAGAGAATGAATTAATAAATCGGGTGTTAAAAAAGAAACTCTATTAGATTTTAAATTGAATTTAGATCTCATTAATTTATTGAATGAAAATATAAAGCTTGAATGGGAGAAAGAATCTTTGAAAAATGAGAATGAATCTTTGAAGAAATCTATTTATAAATTAAAATTCAAAGAGATTACATAGATGGGACTGGATTTCAAAAAGGAAGATGGAAGATCATAATTAAATCCTTAAAGAAAGAGGTAAGATGATTGATATTACTATATAACACTTGGTTTTCATGAATGAGGAGTCTAAATTTATTGAGCAAAAGTTTATTGAAGCTAAAAATTCCTTGAATAAATTTCAGTTTGAGATTATAAATTCAGTCAAGGATATAGGAGAACATTATAAATATATGGAAAATGATGTTTTTTCTCCAAAAAACACTATTATCCAAATTAGTAATAAAAACTTTTCATTTATACTCAATAAGGAAAAATATTTAGTGGTAGAAATGACAATAATAGAAATAAAGTAACAAAATAACTAAATAAAGGTGGTGTGCCTATTTATACATCATGTGATTATTTTACAAATCCCAAATTCAATGAGATACTTAAAAATAAGGAATATAAGGCTAAGAAAAAATGTAAAAAATGTTAAAGAGATAACTTATAATAATGAAGAAATTAAAGAAAATCTATGGAGTTTAAATCTAAAGAAAATACGATGAGAAAATTTTGAGAATCCAAAATCCCAAATGATATGAAGATTTTTGTTTAAAGGAATATGTGGGTACTAATTATTATGTAAACACAATTAATATACATGTTGTTGAAATATTTATTTTCCCCATTCAAAGAGAAACTATGATTTTAAGTGGGATACAAGTTGAATTTATAAGAAGCTAACCATGATATCCTCTAAGAAGAAAGATGATATTGAAAAGTTCTTTTGATGCACTTGAGAAAACTTATGGAAG
Organism: Viscum album; assembly: GCA_963277665.1. Taxonomy (NCBI): domain Eukaryota; kingdom Viridiplantae; phylum Streptophyta; class Magnoliopsida; order Santalales; family Viscaceae; genus Viscum; species Viscum album. The sequence goes on along the minus strand of OY728131.1, from coordinate 713,940,238 downwards.
GTGTGATCAACTCAAAAATACATACCAAAATTATTCCACATTACTACCAAAGAAACAAAAACAAAATGGAATCTCCAAATCTATCAAGACAATGAGTGTTAAAGAGTAAAAAATGGTGGTTAAGAAGGAATAAAAAAACTAAAATGAAAAAAATCCTTGGATATTGAAAAATGGTTTATTATCCCACATGATCGAAAATAAAAATTTATTGAAGGAAATTCATAAATATAATGGGGTATATTTCACTTTTAAAAAATATTTTTCACTTGAATTGAATGATGTAAGAAGGGATACAATTACAGTGATGAATTTTGGATCAAATGATGTTCTCTTATTGATGGATTGAGGCACAATCCCTTGAGCATTTCTCAACTTTTTTACAATGGGAATGAAAATTTTTTAAGGTAGAATAAATGATTCATTATAAGATTAAATGATATAACTATCATCATGAATTATTAGTGATCAACCGATAATTTATTTCACATTTTTAATGATCAAAACCCTTTTTGTGTGAGTATAAATGAAGTATAAAATCACATTTACAATATAAATAACCAATGAAAATACGAATATTGAATGTAATAATGGAGATATAAAAAAATAAAATCTATATTATTTGAAATCCATTTTCATAATAGAAAATATGAAAACTGAATAAAATAATGGTTTCACAAATAAAAAATAAATTATTATATTTTTTAAAATATTTTCAACAGTGATAGTGAATTTATGAAAGTATAAAAGTATTAAACTATTGATAAATTGAAAAAATTATAAATGTTTAAAAGTATAAATTACAAATGTATATATATTTATAAATGTATATAAATTTATAAAACTGTATAAAGGTACATATATGTTATAAAAGTATACATAATTTATAGAAGTATATAGTTTTAAAAATTTATAAAATTATAAAATTATAATACATAAAAGTAAAATATATGAAAGTATAAAAGTGTAATAATTTAAAATGAATAAAACTATAACTGTATATTAATTTATAAATCTAAAATACTATAAAAGTATAAATAATTAATAAAATTTAATATTTAAAATATATATGTATGATATGACTTACAATGAAAATTATAAAATTTTATAAATTTATAAATGAATAAAAGTATAAAAGTATTAATATTTAATAAAAAAATATTATTGAATTATATTTGTATAATACGATATACTATAAAATTTATAAAAGTATATAAATTTCATAACATATAAAACTATAAAATTATAAATTTTTAGAAAAAATTTATATACAAATTGTATAAGTATAATAAGATATAATATATAATTTATAGATGTATATATAAGTATAAAAAATTATATCGAGAAGTATAAATATAAAAAATTATACTTATTAAAAAATATAAATTTTTAATGATTATTATTTATAAATTTTTAAAATTAATAATTGATGTTAATAAAAATATATAAATTTTTATTGGTTTTAGGTATTATTTATGTGCAAGTGAGTGTAAGGCTATTGTGAAGGAGATGAATAATGAATTTGTGTGGGACTGAAACTCACAACAAATGCAGATATCGACAAATGCATATCTTGTTCTATTGCATGTGTATCAAATGGTGACAAAGGAGGGGATCAATTTTGGTTAGTGCATCACCCTTGCAAGTTTAGTCCGGTGTGTAACTGAGTGGAAATGATACGGCATCAGTCTCCTATGATGTTGAGAAAACAAAGATGAGGGGTGTTGGGTTGTTCCACTGTAGGGTGGAGGGAGTGTAGATTTTGGGCACAACAGAAGCGCGTTGGTGGGTGTACCCAACTTTAATTTTTGTCGTTAATGACGATCAATCTGAGATCTATCACGATAATAAAATGTCGGATCTTTGAAATAAAATTAAGAACGTAATAAAATAGGGTAGTCCCAAAACCAAAGAGAGGATCATCATATGTTGGTTATAATTAATTTAATTAAAAGATGAGAATTTCCTTGATGGAATTATTTCTCCGTTGATGTTTCTGATCACGATCCTATGTGGTCCATCGTTGCGTCATAGAATCCAAGTGTAGGCTTCCTCTAGTGGTGATCCACATGTGCTCCATGTATCGTTGGATGTCACCGAACGGATCTTTGGGTGCTAGCACAGAAGATCCTTTGCTTGTGATGTCCACCTTCGATTGCCTTGAGAGCTGCTTCCAAAGCGCTCTCCTTGATTCAGTGGAGGAGGATCTATCACGTAACTTGAGAGTGTTCTTGGAAGAAAATAATTCTCTCTTTTCTTGATAGATTTCTCTTGATCCATTGTGCACAACCACCGATAATTTCTAGGCTAATGAGAATAATATAATAGGGATTTTAATTACTTAGAATAATAAAATAAATTAATTACACGAAAGAATTTATTCATTTCATTTAATTCTTAGTAAGACCCCATGTCTAATAATAATAGTTGGCTATTATTATTACTTGACATGCACTTAATGAATTACACCTAATATTATTTAATTAAATAAATATTATTATTTCTCACAAATCCCTAGAAAAATTACATGATATGTATATTAATATAGACGGCGTGTACTTTTGTTTTTCCATTTTCTTTATTTCATCCACCACATTTATTAGACCTTGAGTAATGGATATTTATTTCTCAAATAAAAATCATTGCATTACCCACTGATAAATATATTATTTCTCCAACACTATATTCTATCAAATAACTAGTGTCTAAATAAATGCGATCAGACATCCTTGAATAATTATTAAACCACAATAGAGAATAATCTTTATTCAACTTGTTAAATGAATATTTAACTAAGATACTTGGACACTCTTAGTGTGTGAACTTCTAGGCCTCTTTCTCAGTGGAATTAGGTGGAGCCTGCCTAAAGTCCATGGTTAGCGTTGAGCAACACGCCAAGGCACCCATAGAGAAAAAAGTTAACACCATAATGACATGTCACCTCCTATGAACGCTTACCATGTAATGTAATCCCTTTGTCTCAATATCTCAAATCAATTGGGTTGCATGCTAGTTCCATCAACCCATGTTCTTGATTATTATTTATTTGAATTCCTGGAATTGAACTTTCCCATTCCTCATCATAGTAATGGATTTATTTAGGCTATATCAATTCCATCAAATGGCTTGAGATATCAACTCACATTATGGAATAGAAGGGACAAATCCTTTCTCGCATTATCTATTAATGCAGTATTACTCATGATGCACCCAACATATCCTAACTTACTATGAATAGTGTGTCATCATAGTTTTCTTCAATACATCTAAGTGTGTGAGTTGTAATACTCATTAATAATAATATTAATGTCTAAGGACCAATACACACGTCTGCAGATAGAAACATCCAATGACACTATGAAATGTGGATTACTTACTGGCGGGTTTCATTCTCATAATATCCTCCTAGATATTACCAAGGTCGCACACTATGAGAAGTTTCTTCAAATTTTTATGAGTCATCGCCTCAAATGGCCTTTATTATTTGTGTCCTTCAAATAACATCATCTGGCCATAGAATGTATATTCAATAATAGTGTTATGGAACTTCTGGGTTCTCATCATAGTAGGGATCTTCTATGACCCTTTGGTGCAATAGTTATCCTTAGGAAATTATCACAAGCATTGTCACGCAGAATAACAATCAAGATGTGATAAGGTATTTATTAATGAATAAAGTAAAAATTATTTGGTTCTAGGCCACCAACTCCAACAGACTCCCACTTGGACTAGATCCAACTATTAACAACCTTTAACCTGCTATATCTCACATGATATTTTTGCTTCTACTAAGATAGACCTTTAGTCATGGGGCCAACCACGTTCTCTTCCATAGACACTCTTCTCACTGCAACTTCACCCCTTTGATATAAATCCCTCAAGAGGTGATACTTCTGAAATATGTGTTTTGTTTGTTGATGTGACCTTGGTTCTTTTGCAAGATCCATTGTTGCAGTATTATCACAATATAATATTATAGGGTATCTACTAATAAGAACCACATCAAGCTCCTGGGAAAAGTTTTGAATCCAGACTACTTCTTTGGCTGCATCAGAATCCATTATATATTTAGACTCCACTGTAGAATCAGCAACAACTAGCTACTTTAAACTCTTCCATCTCACACCTCCTCCATTGAGATGGAAAACATATCCAGATTGTGACTTCAGATTGTTCTGATCTGTTTGTAAACCATCATCAGTATACCCTCTGATGACAAGATCCTCATCTCCCCCATACACCAGGAACATATCCTTAGTTCTTCTTATATACTTAAGGAAAGTATTAATAGTAGTCCAATGGTGTTATCCTAGATATTATTGATATTTTCCTACCATGCTCAGTGCATAGGAAAAATCAATCCTGGTACATAACATGGAATACATGATGGATCCTATAGCCTAAGCTTATGGGATCTTACTCATCCTATATTTCTCTTATTGTGTCTGAGGACACATTTTATTAGAAAGATGTAGGCCATGTGACATTGGAACAAATCCCATATTGGATTGTTCTATACTAAATATCTTTAGAATCCGGTCAATGTATGTACCATGACTTAGTCCAAGCAGCCTCTTGGATCTATCATGAATGATCTTGATCCCTAGAATGTAGGTTTCTTCGCCTAACTTCTTCACGGAGAAAAACTTGTTCAACCAGTCTTTAACTGACTATAAGAGTGGTACATCATTTCAAATAAGTAATATTTCATCAACATATACTAATAGGATGATGACTAGATTCCCATTAAACTATTTATAAACACATGGCTCACATTCGTTCTTAATGAAACCAAATTCCTTCATGTATTCATCAAATTGAATGTTTCATGACCTAGATGCTTTATTTAATCCATAAATGGATTTTTGAAACTTGAAAACCCATTTGGATTCACTTAGTGTCACAAACCCTTCTGGTTGTGTCGTATAGACATTTTCATGTAGTTTCACATTAAGGAATTTTGTTTTGACATTCATTTTCCAAATCTCATAGTCATGGTAATCTACTATGGAAAGTATGATTCTTATGGATTTAAACATGCAAAGTAGAGAGAAAGTTTTATCATAGTCAATTCCTTGAAGTTTTCTAAATCCTTTATCCACTATCCTTGCTTTATAGGTGCTAACTTGACCTTCTATGTCCATATTTCTCTTGAATACCCATTTGCATCCAACAAGATTTACATAAACTGGCCCATCGACCAGAACCCAGAATTATTTTTGATATATGGAATCCATCTCAGAATTCATATATTTTATCCATATTGTGGCTTCTGAGCTTTCTACTACTTCCTTTTAGAAGAGAGGTTCATCATTTTCCAACAATAATGATTCACCATCCTCAATGACTAGGAAACCAAATATCTCTGGTTCTCTTACCTCTCTTGAGATCCTATGCAGTACTTGTGTTTTTGGAACCTCTTCCATGGGGACTTGTGGAAATTGTTAATGTACCAACTCCTGTATATCTTGAGCATCAACTTCGTTGAATTCAATCTTTATCCCACTATCCTTTTGAGGATGTTCTCCCTCTCAATAAAGACGTATTTTCTAGCGATAGTCACTTTCTTATCTGAAGGTTTATATAGGTAATATCCTTTTGTTTCCTTGGGATATCCTATAAACATAAACCTCATTCTCGGGGGTGCTAGTTTGTTTCTTGAGAAGGCCTTAAAAATGCCTCGCATCCCCATACATATGTGTGTGACAAAATGGGTTTCTTTCCATTCCATAACTCGGAGGGAATTCCATTTGTCGCCTTATTTGGTACTCGGTTTAATGTGAATTCTTTATTTTGTAATGCATATCCTCAAAAGGATAATGGAAGATCTGCATGACTCATCATCAACCTCACCATGTCCAAAAAGGTGTGGTTCATCCTTTTACTAACTTCATTCCACTATGGTGTATAAGGAGGAGTGAGTTGGGATAGAATCCCAAACTCCCGTAAAAGGTTGATAAACTCTTGGTTCAGATATTCTCCACCTCAATCTGATAGAAGCTTCTTTATCTTCTTACCAAGTTGATTCTCTACTTCATTCTTGAATTCCTTAAATTTCTCTAAGGACTCTGAATTGTCCCTCATTAAATATATATAGCCTCATCTACTCAAATCATCATTAAAAGTAAAGAAGTAGGAATATCCACCTCTAGCTTCTACTAGAAATGGTTCACACACATCCATGTGTACCAATCCTAAAAGCTTTGTGGCCCTTTCACCCTTTCCACCAGAAGGAAACTTGGTCATTTTATCTTATAAACAAGCATGACATCTATCAAGTGGTTTTAGCTCAGTATAGTCTAAATAACCATATTGGCAGAGCTTTTTCAAGCACTTATCATTTACATGACCAAGACGGTGATGCCACAACTGGGTGTTGTATGAGTCATTTGAGTTTGTTTCATTATCGATTTCCAAAACTTGGTTCTCATAATTAATACACAAAAACCATTATTTAAATGTTTCATACCATAACATACGTTGTTCTTATAAAAGAAACAGACCTTATATACAAACTTGAAAATAAATCCATCCATATCTAAAGAAGATACAGAAATTATGTTCTTGGTAACACTAAAAACATAATAACAGTTATATAAAACCAAAATCATTTCAGTTTGCAATGAGAGATGGTAATCACCAATGGCCAACGTAACTAGGTTCGTTCCATTGGTAGCTCAAAGATCCACCTCTCCTCTGTAAATCTTTCTAAATCTACTTGGTTCCTTTATTTGAATACATATGTGAGCCCCAAAAGTTGTATCCAATACCCAATGTGTAGAAATGGAAAGATTGTACTCAATAATGAACACACCTTTAGCATCCCCATACTTTTGGGTGCAGTTCCTATTCCAGTTTCCTAGCTTGCCACATGAAAAAAACACCGCCTCTTGTCTACCTCTGAATCTTCCCCTTCTTTTAGGGATGGTTCTCAGGGGCTTCAGACCATTTATAAATCCTTGACCCCTTTTCCTTGTCCTTTATTTTCTTATTAACCATAAGGATTGTGGGTTTTTCATGCCCCAAGTCCTTATCTACCTGCTGAATTATGTTTAGAAGCTCCAATAGTCTCTTCTCATTTTTTCTCATGTTGTTGTTGATAATAAAGCTAGAGAAGGTCTTGGGAAGTGGTGATAGGATGAGATCTGTACACAACTCATCTAGGAACTTAATTCTTAATATGTCCATGCATTCAATGTAGCCAATAATCTTGACTACATGAGGTCCAGCTGGCACAGACTCTCCAATATTAGTTGTAAAAAAATAATTGTAAATCTCATATATCTCCTGTATTTCCTTCTCTTGATAAAGATCCTTAAGGTGAGACATCATGCTATACATGTCCATGTTTTCATGTTGCTTCAAGAGCTAATTAGACATGGATGATAGCATGAAACATTAGACATATTTCGCATCATCATTATATTTCATATATAGATATAGTTCCTCATCAATGTCCCATTTTCTAGGCGTAACTGGAATATTCTCTTCTAGAACATACAATTTCCTCTCGTGGTGAAGGATGACGCGTAAATTCCTCTGTCATTCCTGGAAATTGGTGCTAGTGAGAAGGTTTTACTTCTCGATTATGGTTTTAAATGATATGTTTGAAGTCATTTTTCTTTCCATTTATAAAAATTAAGATGGGAAAAGATTTAGTACTTTATCGTGATAAAACTATGACAAATAATTAAATTAATACTTATTAGTCTCCCACTATTTTATCGAAATCCAATAGCCCTCACCATTGACTTTGAAATATTATGTTGCCTAAATATTTGAGTGGAAAGGATCCATATTTCCCTTCTCATTACCCTAACTAGGGTTGTTCAAGAAACTTGAAGGGTTTTAGGTAGGCATTCCAAATCCCAACTGCATTAACTCTCAATTCCTTGATCTGCTGAGTGGACTCTCCAATCCTAAAACCCTTTTATTTTTGGATTTCCTCAACCTTTGCCTCTTGTTCATACCAAGTCCTGTAGTGGAAGTCAACACTTGATGTGAACCAAGTCAAGTAAACCTAAAACCTTTAATTATAATTTCTCGATATTTAAATAACCCCAACTAGGGTTAGTTAAGCACTTTTCACTATGGTTCGATTCTAACCAAAATTATGGAAGGCTATTCTGACTTAATATTTATTTAAAGAATTTTATCCTTATATGTAAATTACCATTTTATTATCTTTTATTTCATACTTTTTAATATTAAGTAGGATATACTTAAGTGATTAACCATGTCTAAGATAATATTTATGCATAAGTCGGTCTTATTTTAGTTCCATCTTGCATGCTTGTTTAATTCATTAATTATGTGATCGTGTCAACACACCCACAATAAATAAACCATGCAGCTGACAAAAATAAAATAAATAGTATGATCATGATCTTGTTCTATTGGTTAGTTTATATAGTAGTTGATAATATAACCCAATACCTATGGGAGAAACACCTTGAACCTTTTGGGTTTGTGTTTATAGCTTTCCACCTATCCACCTTTGTATCTCCTTGGATTGGTTTCACCTTGGATCCTAACTTGATCTGCCTCTACTAGCTTGGTAGCTCCATCCATTACATATGATTTTATCTCACTCACAGGTTAGGGGTAAAATTGGGTTTTACATAAAAGAAACCTTGGGCATGCAGGCCCTACATATTAATGAGGAGAAGGCTCGTGGGCCAGAAAATTTAATTTAAATAAATTAATTAAAAGAAAACATTCACATATAAAGGTCTTGTTATAGATCATGATCATCCATACATGCAATGATATTTACGCATAAATAAAACTAGCATTAAATTCTTTAATCATTCTTATTTAAGATAAATCACACTCAAATAAATTAATTATCTTTAATTAATCAATCCTTTTATCTTCAACCCTTTTCTGAATTTCCTTAAGATTCTCATCCATCATAATTTTAAACAAATAAATTAATTTAAAATTATCTTTATACGTAACTTGTACCTAGGAGGCAAACTGGTGAATTCCTAGTCATAACTACCCAATGAGTAGAAATGAACATTACGCAGATGTTAAATTAAACACGTATATATAAAACACCTATCACATGTCGTGCCTCATCTTTACACCCGCACTATGGTACACATCTCAAGGGTTTGTATAATATAATAATAAATTGTATTAAATCTGCATAATTTGGATGAGTACATGGCATATAGTTCTGACTACACAGCGTGTACTATCGTTCACTGTCCATCCAAAGTACACGCCCAAGGACATGGCATGTAGATGTACTTCGGAAATCTTCAGAGTACAAAGCATGTTCAGTGGGCCACACACAGTTTAGTATCCGCGGTACACGATTTCCAACTGGGAAATCCATGTACGGGGTACACGGTCTAACCCTAACCTGAAGGGAATACACTCTGTTTCTAGTGTGCTACATGGCATGTAATCTGAAAACCGCATGCCACCTATTCCTGGTTAACACACAGAGTAATTTAAGACTTATATAGACTCCAACACACGGTTTGGTTTGGAAGACCAGTCTCGGTGCATGGAACCTAGGCTACATAGCGTGTACTACCGAATACACACCGTGTGTTCTGGTGTTGTATGGCTAGGAAGCTTTGGAACCTATGGATAAGATCCTCTGTTTTATTTTAATCAAAAATAAAAGATAAGATAATTTATGTAAGGTGAATGAGAAACAAAAGAGGAGGAACAGATCTTGAGATTCATATTTGCAGAACGATTAACTTGAATTGAAACAACTAAATTATGAAATGCGTAAATCATAAACAAAAAACTAAATAATTATAATCAATGATATGACCGCTCTGATACCACTTGTAGGTTCCAGTCACACCAGAAGCGTGTTAGTGGGTGTACCCAACTTTAATTTTTTCTGTTAACGACGATCAATCTGAGATCCATCGTGATAATAAAATACAAGATCTTCAAAATAGAATGAAAAATGAAAGAAAAGATGGGAGTCCCGTAACCATAAATAGGATCATCATATGTTGGTTATAATTAATTTAATTAAAAGAAGAGAATTACTTTGATGGAATTATCTCTCCATTGATGTTTCCGGTCATGATCTGATCTGATTCGTCGTTGCATCATAGAAGCCAAGTGTAGGATTCCTCTAGTGGTGATCCACACATGTTCTACGTATCTATGGACGTCGCTAAAGGGATCTCCGGGTGCTAGCACAGAAGAGTCTTCGCTTGCAATGTTCGTCTTCGATCGCCTTGAGAGCCACTTTCAAAGCGCTCTCCTTGATCTGGTGGAGGAGGATCTCTCTCGTAACTTGAGAGCGTTCTTGAAAGAAAAGAATTCTCTCTTAGATTGAGATATTTCTCTTGATCCGTTGTGCACAACCACCAAGAATGGCTAGGCTAATGAGAATAATATAATTGGGATTTTAATTAATTAGAATAATAAAATGAATTAATTATACGAAAACATTTATTCATTTTATTTAATTCTTAGTAAAAACCCATGTCTAATAATAACAGTTGACTATTATAATTACTTGACATGCACCCAATGAATTACACCTGATATTATTTAATTAAATAAATATTATTAATTCTCACAAATCCCCAGAAAAACTACATGGTGTGTATATTAATATACATGATGCGTACTTTTGTTTTTCCATTTTCTTTATTTCCTCCACCACATTTATTAGAACTTGAATAATGACTATTTATTTCTCAAATAAATATCACTGCATTACTTGCTAATAAATATATTATTTCATCCACACTATATACTCTCGAATAAATAGTGTCGAAATAAATGCGATCAGACATCCTTGAATAATTATTAAACCACATTCGGGAATAATCTTTATTCAAATTGTTAAATGAATATTTAACTAAGATACTTGGACACACTTAGTGTGTGACCCTCTAGGCCTCTTTCTTAGTGGCATTAAGTAGAGTATACCTAAAGTCCAAGGTTAGAATCTAGAAACATGCCAAGGCACCCATAGAGAAATAATTTAACGCCGCAATGACATGTCACCTCCTACAAATACTTACCATGTAATGTAATCCCTTTATCTCGATATCTCGAATCAAGCGGGTTTCATGCTAGTGTCATTAACCCATATGATAGATTATTATTTCTTTGAATTCCCAGAATTGAACTTTCCCATTCCTCACCATGGCCATGGATTTATTTAGGCTATATCAATTCCATCAAAGGGCATGATATATCGACTCCCATTATGGAACAGAAGGGACAAATCCTTTCTCGCATTATCTATTAATACAGTATTACTCGTGATGCGCCCAACATATCCTACCTCACTGTGAATAGCGTGTTGTCACAGTTTTCATCAATACATATAAGTTTTTGAGTTTTAATACCCATTAATAATAATATTAAATTCTAAGGACCAATACACATGTCCGTAGATAAAAACATCCAATGACATTGTAAAATGTGGATTTCCTACCGGCGGGTCTCTTTCTCATAATATCCTCTTGGATATTACTAAGGGAGCACACCATGAGAAGGTGCCTCAAAGTTTTATGAGTCCTCACCCCTAATAGCCTATATTATTTGTTTCCCTCGAATAACATCATCCGGCCATAGAACATATATTCAAGAATAGTGTTATGGAACTTCTGAGTTCTCATCATAGTAGGGATCCGCTATGACCCTTGGGTGCAACAACTATCCTTAAGACATTATCACATGCATTGTCACATAGAAGAACAATCAAGATGTGATAAGGTATTTATTAATGAATAAAGCACAAAGTAGTTGGTTCTAGGCTACCAACTCTAACAGGGAGAGCGGTTGATCCATAGGGGAGCTCGATGCAGGGAGTGTGTTGTAAAAAGGAGAGGTTCGACGAGCATGGGCAATGCATCGTAATGATGATGCCTCATTGTTTCACTGTCATGGAGGGGTAGACCAGTGTTAGGTTTATTTGTTTCTTTCATCGAGAAGAAGTGAAGATGCGCGCAATAGGGTTCGACAAGATGCGACTACAGAAATAGAGGTGATAACAAGAAAAATCGTGGCACGTACCTTAGATTTGGAGAGATCAATTCATCGAGAAGATGACCAACGGCAGTAGTAGGGTCCGGCGACAACAGCGACGACGCCCTGGTTCCACAAAAACTTGAAGCCACAAGCAACAACGACCCTCTATTAGTGTTCTTTTTATAAAAACCCTTAATATTTTTATCAGTGCTTTCCAAAAAAGCACTGATAAAGGTCTAATCTTAATAATAAATTTATATTATTATATATATTTATAAAATAAATATTTATTTATTTATTTATAATTATAACTATAAATAAATATAAATTTATTTATAATTATATATTTAACAAATATATTTATAAATGTTTGTACATATTTATAAATATTTGTATATATTTAGAAATATTTTTTATATATTTAGAAATATTTTTATATATTTATAAATATATTTATATAATTATACATATTTATAAAATTATAAATATAATAAATATACTTATTATAATTTTATAATTATTTAAATATATAAATTTACTATAAATAAATACATTTATAGAAATATAAAAATACTTATAATTTTATAAATACATATAATTATATAAATATATTTAAAAATAAATAAAAAATATTTATAAAAATATAAAAATATTTATGAATATATATTTATTCATAATTATATAATTATAAAAAAATATATTTATAAATATTTGTATATATTTATAAATATTTGTATATATTTATAAATATTTGTATATATTTATAAAGATTTGTTTATATTTATAAATATATTTATATAATTATATATATTTATAAAATTATAAATATGATAAATATATTTATTATAATGTTATAATTATTTATATATATATATATAATTATAATTATAATTATAATTATAGATAAATAAATATTTATTTTATTTTTATTTATTTTTATTTTTGTTTTTATTTATTTATTTATTTATTTATTTATAAATATAATTATAAATAAATATATTTTTAAATATTTCTATATAATTATAAATATATTTTTATATATATTAATATATAAATATATATATTTATAAAATTATAATAAATGTATTTATTGTAATTTTATAATTATAAATAAACATATTTATAATTATTTGTATATAATTTTAAATATATATATTTATTTGTTTATTAATATATAAATATTTATATTTATAAAATTGTAATAAATGTATTTATTATGATTTTATAAAAATTTAAATATATTGTTGGTCGGAGTGAGTATCTCAAGAGGGGGGTGAATTGAGTACCAAATAAAAATTTCCATTAAAACAAGTTCAAATAAAATCCCCCAATTAAATTAAAAATATCATAGTTAATTAAAACAGCGGATCAATATTAGTTCTGATCTTTGAAAAGATTTCTCAAAGGGTGATAAAGTCTCGGTTAAAAAAATATAAAAAATACTTTAACTTTTGAAATCAATTTTCTTAATCAAAACCTTATATAAACACTAGATAATACTAACTATAAAAGTAAGTGGTTTTGTTTATAGTCTAAAACAAGTTCAGTTTAAAGCTTAGAAAAGAAACAAAACAAAACACACAACGGAATTAAAACAAGACACAACCAAAAATGATTTTTTAGAGGGGGTTGTTTTTTGTATTCATAGGGGGTTATAACCCCCTCTAAATACTTTAGTGGTGGTTATGGTGAACCACTGCTAAAGTGGTCGCCTAATATTGTTTGAGGTGGTTTTTGTGAAGCGCTGGTGAATGGATAAGTGAATTAGTGGCGGTTGAATTTGAAGGGGTTTAAACCCCTTCAAATGTTGGTCTAAATTCACTAAAAACTAGAACTTTAAAATGGGTTTAAACCCATTCTAATTTATTTATCAACTATAGGTGAGTAGAACCGCCTCTAATTTATTGTCGAAGAAATTTTTAGGGTCGGTTTTTCAACGGCCCTTAATTACTCAATTTTTTTGGGGTGGTTTAAACCGCCCATAAAAATGCCCCATTTTTTTAAAAAAATATCCTTCATTCTATAACACCACATCCCCCACAAGTTCCCTTCAATTCTTACACACGGTGGAGCCATAAAATTATCCTCCAGTTCTCCCTCCCTCCACTAGTTCAGTAGCTGCCAAGGCCCACTCTCCCTCAAGTTACCCTCCAGTTCTCACACACCCGGTCGACCAATGGCTCCTCCAGTTCTACCTCCTCCCACTAGACAACTGACCCCACCCCGCGTGCATGCAACATTTCCCGCCAACCATAGCCCCGTATAAAATCACCTTCAGAAGGATTCAAACCCCAGATTTGGCAAACAAGGAGCGTCGCCACCCCATATGTTATACCACTATGGCAATTTAATATATAATGTTAATATACACATCAGTCAATTTATATAGATTTAAATTATTATTAAATAAATATTATTTACATAATATATTTAAATACATTTAAATATAACATATATATAAATTTAAATGAATTATAAATTCCTATCTATATATTTATATACATTTGAGTAAGTATATTTTTACATATATTTATAATTTTATTTATGTTATGTATATACACATATGTTTATATATTTATAAATAAATTTATGTAAATTATTTATACACTTAAAGGCGTAATTATATGTTATATACAAGTTTATTTATATAATATATATATATATCAGTATTCAATAAATATATCTATATAATGTATTTCAATACATATATTTATTATTATGAAAATTAATATATATTTATTTGTATAAATTGTATAATATTATATATAATTAATATTATATGAAATACAATTTATACAAATATTTTATATGAAATGCGATTTATACAAATATTTATATAATGTTATATGAAATACAATTTTATATTATATAATTAATATGTACATTATATATAATTAATATTATATGAAATGAAATTTATAAAAATATATAATTAATATTATATGAAATACAATTTATATAATGTATTTCAATACATATATTTATTATTATGTACAATAATATATGTATGTATGTATGTATGTATTTCAATAAATATAATTATATAATATTGTGTATATTAATATATATTTATTTTTATAAATTGTATTTCATAATATGTTAATTATATATAATATAAAATCATATCTAACACCCCAGAATGATAAAGGGTTAAATGACTAAATGATATGACTCATGTCAACAAGGTTCACCTTTCTTTTCTGGAGCCTACCTGATTAGAACTTCATAGTTAAGCGTGATTGGCCCAGAGTAGTGATAAGAATGAGTGACCTTCTTGGAAGTTTCCTAAGGTGTGTGTGAGTGAGTACAAAACACATTGGAAAAAACATGTGTTGTCCCGTGAGGACAGTCATTAGTCAGATGACCCGTTCAGGCATGTGGGTGGGCTCCATGGTGGGGACCACATGTTTGCGGGGCAACTGGTGGTACTTGACGAGCTAGGACCTGAAGAACATTTTAGGGTGGGGTGTATGTGCTGTTAGAGGAGCCCATTTGTTACAATTGGTATCATAGGCAATAGCTAGCCTTAAGTGCGGTGGTTCTGCCAGGGTTGAGATGTAGGTTCCATAATGAGGGCATTGTGCTCTAAAGGGGGGTGAATGTAACACCCCAAAATGATAATGGGTTAAATAACTAAATGATATGACTCATTTCAATAATGTGCATATTTATTTTTGGGATTCTACCTAATTAGAACTCCACAGTTAAGCGTGTTTATCTTGGAGTAGTGATCAGGATGGGTGACCTTCTGGGAAGTTTCTCAGGGCGTGTGTGAGTGAGGACATAGCACATTGGAAAGAATATGTGTTGGTCTATAGAGACATTCATTAGTCAGATGACCCGTTCAGACACATGGGTGGGCCTCAGGGTGGGGACCACGTTTTTGCGGGGCAATTGGTGGTACCTAGTAGGCCAAGACCCGACGACCATGTTAGGGCAGGGTGTCTGTGATGTCAGCAGGGCCTAGTTGTTACAACATAAACATATTATTTAAAAATATATTTATTATTAATATAATATAAATTATAAAAAATATAATCTTGGGTATTTATATGATATGTTTTTTAAATAAATTATATTTTTGTATATATTTATATAATATGTTTATGCTTTTATATTATATATAATTAATATTATATGAAGTGCAATTTATACAAATGTATATTAATGTACATAATATTATACAATTACATTTTTGTATACATATACATACAATTAAATACAATCATATAAATATTTTATATAATATGTTCATATAATGTATTTAAATACATTTATGTATAGTGTTTTAATTATATATATATATATTATGGAATTTTATTTTTTTTAATAGTGGGGGTTCACAATCCCCTCTAATTTTAGAAAATAGTGGGTGGGTTTCAACCTCTCTAAATTTAGACATTATAGGGGGTTTTGACCCCCCCCCCCTCAAAATCCATCCAGATATTAAAAAAATAGTGTTAAACAATTTAGTGGGGGTCCATAACACCCTCTAAATTTGATGATGAGTTAGGGTTGTACATAAACCCTCTCTAACTTTTATAGAAAATGAATTTAGAGGGGGTTCATAACCCCCCTCTAAATTTGATTATTATAGGGGGTTGTGTATAACCCTCTATATTTATATAGAAAATGAATTTAGAGGGGTGTGTGTATAACTCCCTCTATTTATACAGAAAATGAATTTAAAGGGGGTTGTACATAAGCCCCTCTAAATAACCCCCTTTAATCTGCTGTTTTTTTGTAGTGAGTGGTTCAATATCAAGTCGATACCTAATCCCCTCCACCTGAAAATCACCCGCTTCCAAGAAGATTATATAAAATAATCTTAATCCACAACCTATATTGTGTATACACAACAGCTAACTAGTTGTCCATACCATGCAGGAAACTATTCCACAATACCCATGGAAATTAAACATGTTGTACCTCTCGTATCCCCTCGTGGTTTAATTTTCATGATCACAATCACTTTCATGTTTATCTAACATTGTTTTAAGTGTTTTTGTTTTATAGGCAAAAGATTTCCAAGGAAATGGGCCATGAAGCACATCAAGTGGACTGAAATTCAGTCCACCGGCCAACCGGTGTGATAGCACCGGCCAGCCGGTGGAACTGGCAGAAGGATTGCCCACTGCCAGGTTCCACCGGTCGACCGGTGGCTCTGTCACCGGTCGACCTGTGGCACCCAGCCCAAATAGTATTTGCTACTGTCTTGCCACCGGCCAGCCGGTGGCTCCTCCACCGGTCGACCGGTAGAGCCTGGATCAAGACTCTTCTTCTCTACCAAGGCACCGGCCAGCCGGTGGCCTTGCACCGGCCAGCCGGTAGCCCAGTCAAACTAGCCGTTGGCTTTGACCAGTCAACCTTCTTTTGGCCTCCAACGGCTCCGAGGACTTCTCCAACGGCTCCGAAGGCCCCCAATGGGTTCCATGCCTATAAATAAAGGCCAAGGAATCCCCGGACACCAACCGGAACTATTGTGAAGCCAACGGACACTTTTTCCATCATTCGGCAATCCTCCGGCGGACTTCCTCAAAGGAACCCCAAGTGCTCCAACCAACTTCCAATCTAAGGAGCACCTCAAGAAGCTTGGGAGAGCACGCTACATCAACTCCATCATCCAATTGGCGCCCAAGTCTTCCTCCAATACGGTTTTTATTGTTTTTATCTTTTTGAGCTTAAAATTGGGTTTGTGCCTACAAACCCCAAACTCTTTCTCCATCTCCCTTTCTTTTGGGTTTCACACCACCATTAAGGTGTGAAGAGGTTTCTTCAAGCCTTTCCTTTTAAAAGGCTTGAGTTGTCGGTGAGCTAGCCTTCACCCGTTAAAAAGGCTAGTGGGTTCTTGCTATTCCATTGAAAGCAAGTGGGTTCTTGCTTAACCAATAAAAGCAAGCTGTAATAGGTCCTAGTGCTACCTCAAAGCCTAGTGGGTTTCTTGCTAAAACCATTGAAAAGCAAGCGGTAGGAATCTCTCAACGGTTGAGTTGGGAGCGGAGACGTAGGCCGGGTTTTGGCCGAACTCCGTTATCAATTTTGTGTGTCTTGCCTTCTTTATTTCCGCTGCATCTTTCACTTTGATTTTAATTTGTCAATCATTTTTTTAAAAGGCAATTCACCCCCCCTCTTGCCATCATTTCCCGGTTTTTCCGACCCAACATTTGGTATCAAAGGGAGTATTTGAATAATTCCCTAACCGGTTTCAAATTAAAGATCCTATCTTTTTTTGATGGCTTCTACCGCTTCTTCCTCTCAATCCCCCGAAGGACATTCTTTGGATCGTGCTCCATTCTTTGATGGAGCCGATTATAGTTTTTGGAAAACCCGCATGACCACATTTCTTAAAAGTATTGGATATCCTATTTTTAAAATTGTCATGTATGGTTTTACTCTCTCTTGTCAAGATGAATCTAAATGGACCCCCGCCGACATTGCAAATTTCGAGCTTGATGGCAAAGCCATGAATGCTCTTCATTGCGGGTTAGACCGAAATGTTTTTGATTGTATTTCTTCTTGCACTACTTCTTATGATATTTGGAAATTGTTAGAACTAACCTATGAAGGTACTAGCGAGGCTCCAAAGCAAGAATCCGATCAAAAGCAAGAACCCGCTCGAAAGCAAGAACCCGAGGCAAAATCCGTATCCGCTTGCCCACCTCACAAAAAAAGGGCCAAGAAGAAAAAGAAAAAGGTCCTCAAGGCAACATGGAGTGACACCTCCTCATTCTCCTCCTTCTCCTCGAACGACCAAGGTAAAAAATGCCTAATGGCAAAACATGAGGTATCATCTTCCGACTCTTCTTCCTCGTCTTCTAGTTCTTCAAATTCTTTCAATCATTTGTCATATGAAGAACTCCAACATGCTAGAGACCAATTAGAAAATGGTTTTCACGAACTCTCTTCAAAATTCGTTGCTTTGAAAAAGAATTTCAAAAAACTCTCTTCTGAAAAAGAACAACTTCTTAAAGAGAAGGAAGAGTTGACCCTTAAAATCCAAAATTTCCCAAATGTTGATTCCATGGAATCAACCATCAAAGACCTAAGGGAGACCCTAGCTAAGTTCACCCAAGGGGAACAAAATTTGAACAATATCCTAGGTTCCCAACGAATTTCTAGAACCACCCAAGGGCTTGGCTACACCAACCAAGCTTCCTCCTCCCATGCACCCACTGTTTTTGTAAGGGGGAGCTCCAGTTTCAAATTTTGCAATTATTGTAAAAAACCCGGGCACCTCATTTATGAATGCAATTGTAAAAATGCCCGGTACGGCCAACCAAAGTCTATTTTATTTTCCAATGAATTCTATAGGAGAAGACCCGCCATGAGATAAGTTTGGATTGAAAAATCCCTTCTAGCGAGTCTCTCCGGGCCGAAAATCATCTCTTTTCAAAATCCCTCTCCCCGGTGATTTTTTGTTTTTATTTAGGGGGAGTTAGGTTCTTTTAAGCCTTTTTGTGAATTAAAATTTTTTTTCAAAATTCTCATTTCAATTTTTCAAATTCAAAATTTTCGATTCCAACTTTCAATTTCAACTCTTGGTTTCAAAATTTTCAATTCAAAATTTTCTATTCAATTTTTGATTCAAAACTTTCAATTCAAACTGTTATTCAATTTTCATTTCAAAATTTTCAACAATTGTATTATTTTCAATTGGTTTAAAATCTTGATTTTCAATGTTTCCCTCAATCAAGTTTTATGCCCCACGCTATTTTGATAATCACAAAGGGGGAGAAATTTCTTGATTGATTGGGGGAGAATCCTTTTCATCATGCTTAGAATTTCCTTTCAATTTCAGTATTTTACATTAATTGTTTTGGTGATTGTGATCATCAAAATAGGGGGAGATTGTTGTACCTCTCGTATCCCCTCGTGGTTTAATTTTCATGATCACAATCACTTTCATGTTTATCTAACATTGTTTTAAGTGTTTTTGTTTTATAGGCAAAAGATTTCCAAGGAAATGGGCCATGAAGCACATCAAGTGGACTGAAATTCAGTCCACCGGCCAACCGGTGTGATAGCACCGGCCAGCCAGTGGAACTGGCAGAAGGATTGCCCACTGCCAGGTTCCACCGGTCGACCGGTGGCTCTGTCACCGGTCGACCTGTGGCACCCAGCCCAAATAGTATTTGCTACTGTCTTGCCACCGGCCAGCCGGTGGCTCCTCCACCGGTCGACCGGTAGAGCCTGGATCAAGACTCTTCTTCTCTACCAAGGCACCGGCCAGCCGGTGGCCTTGCACCGGCCAGCCGGTAGCCCAGTCAAACTAGCCGTTGGCTTTGACCAGTCAACCTTCTTTTGGCCTCCAACGGCTCCGAGGACTTCTCCAACGGCTCCGAAGGCCCCCAATGGGTTCCATGCCTATAAATAAAGGCCAAGGAATCCCCGGACACCAACCGGAACTATTGTGAAGCCAACGGACACTTTTTCCATCATTCGGCAATCCTCCGGCGGACTTCCTCAAAGGAACCCCAAGTGCTCCAACCAACTTCCAATCTAAGGAGCACCTCAAGAAGCTTGGGAGAGCACGCTACATCAACTCCATCATCCAATTGGCGCCCAAGTCTTCCTCCAATACGGTTTTTATTGTTTTTATCTTTTTGAGCTTAAAATTGGGTTTGTGCCTACAAACCCCAAACTCTTTCTCCATCTCCCTTTCTTTTGGGTTTCACACCACCATTAAGGTGTGAAGAGGTTTCTTCAAGCCTTTCCTTTTAAAAGGCTTGAGTTGTCGGTGAGCTAGCCTTCACCCGTTAAAAAGGCTAGTGGGTTCTTGCTATTCCATTGAAAGCAAGTGGGTTCTTGCTTAACCAATAAAAGCAAGCTGTAATAGGTCCTAGTGCTACCTCAAAGCCTAGTGGGTTTCTTGCTAAAACCATTGAAAAGCAAGCGGTAGGAATCTCTCAACGGTTGAGTTGGGAGCGGAGACGTAGGCCGGGTTTTGGCCGAACTCCGTTATCAATTTTGTGTGTCTTGCCTTCTTTATTTCCGCTGCATCTTTCACTTTGATTTTAATTTGTCAATCATTTTTTTAAAAGGCAATTCACCCCCCCTCTTGCCATCATTTCCCCGTTTTTCCGACCCAACAAAACAAACATAGGAACCACAAGGAACACTTCCATAACATAGTGGACAAACATATGTAAAGAGAGTAAAGAAGATATCGTGTATCTTCCAGTTATAACACGTGAGACAATGTGAATTTAATAAATAGATTAAATCACACACTGATCAAAATGCAAAGTCAACAAGCAGAAAGAGAGAGTGTAAATAAGTAAAGAATGTAGTGTTGCTCAATCTTATGTGCTCTGAATGCTTGGGACTCATCAGATGTAGCTTAGAGAAGAGCTCGAGTCATTTCTCAAAAAAACACGGTAAAACATAGTGTTGTAAGCTCTCTTGTTTTGTCTGTATGAAATGGTATGTATGTTTGATATGCTCTACTTTTTCACATTTGGGTGTAGGCAATATGTAGTGTGTAAGCTCTCTCGAAAGTCATACACTTTACACCAATCTTCCAGTTCTTGCAACATTGTTCCAACTCTATTCTATATTATTTTACGGTAGTTGGGGTAGCAGCTCAGTAGTGAAGTTGTCCCATAATCCTGCATCTTAATTAGGGATTAAATCTCGACTTCCTCAATATTTGAGGATGTATTGGTGACATGGGGGGGGGATCAATGGATGTTCCGATGTGCGGGGTGAAATCCTTGACTTGCAAAGTGGCAGAAAGGCCTTGAATTTGGTGGTATCGTGAGCTGCGATCTATGGCAGTGACAGAGTGGTCGGGTGTGATTGTTGTAGGTGTGTGTGGCAGCGATGGATCTCATCGGCACCCTAGGGACGGCGGTAGGCAGGGTCATTGGATGCTGGCGGACTGAGCAGGCAGGACCAGACGACAGTGGCAGGCAAAGGCTGGGTTGTCGGATGCTGGCGGGCCGAGGGCGGGCAGTCGACAGGAGGGAATTCTAATTAAAGGCTTCATAATGGAAGATGGAAGACAGAACAAGTGTTGGTGGGGGCTCTGGTCGGGAAGCATGTGGGCTAAACGGTCATGGGTCTCAATGGAGACAGTGATAGTGGGGTTGTCGAAATGGGCAGGACAACCTGGAAGTAGCTGGCAGGAAATGCACCGGTGTGGAAAGGTCCAAGCGAGGAAGGTCTACGGGTCAGGGTCCATTGGGCCATATATAGATATTAAATAAGGGGAGCTCGATGGGTAGATTATCCCTTGGGGGTATGATCTGCCAGTTTGGCTTTGTGGGTTTGTGGCGTGTGTGTTTCATTGTAATTGTACCCCAAGCATCTATAATAATTATATTATTTTACGAACGAGGGAGTCTGTTTCTTAATATATCAACAGAATGCATGAGTATCCATTCGAAAAACAATCATCCAGATCTTCTGCTCCTTGTACTAAACACTGACACAAACTTTAATACATCCATGAAATAGTTTAAGAACAGTCATTAAAATAATCATCACCATTAAATTCGATAATATAGATGTTAGAAACATTTCAATTTAAATATCACAGAACAGTGACGGTGACTCTTCTAGTTGTGCGACAACACTAGTGGTGACTCACCCTGGCGGTGACTTAAACTGAAGGTGAGTCGGGCCAACGGTGAGTCAGGCTGACAGTATGTCATCTGGCAGTAGATAATGCTCAATGATGACTCATCACAACGGTGACTCGTCTCAATGGTGACTTGGGTGACTCATCTCAACGGTGAGTATTTTATGGCAGCGGGTCTTTTCAACACTTCGCCAATTTTCATGGCGGTAGGTAAAGTTCAGATGGTTGGTCATCTTCAACGGTGACTTAATTCTAGCAGTGACTCATCCTCAACAGTGACTCCTTTCTGGTGGTAGTTCTTTTCAAAACTTAGCCAAATTTATTGGTGGTAGGTAAAGTTCTGATGGTAGGTCATCTTCAAGAGTGATTTAATTCTGAACTTAGACAAAAATTTTCCAAAATGCCTTATATTATAAAAAGGTATCATATAACATAAAACTCATTAGCAACATAATAAACATGATTTTGCGATCATTACGCGGGTGCCAATATATATATATATACATAAGGTGCTTGGGGGTACAATTACATTAAAACACACACACACCACACACACATGCCAAAAAGGTAGGCCATAGCCCCCAAGAGGATAACCCACCCATCAAGTATTATTTATTTAATACATGACTCATAGATCCAGTGGGCATGAGACCCATTACATGTCCCAAAAGCTTAGTGCAGCATCATGTCTGCCTGCATAGTACTGAATAGTACCTGCGCCCAACATGGCTTGATCTCAGGACCTCTTAGATGCCAAGCAAGAGCCTTTACCACTTGGGTACAGGCTCGTTGGCATAATTATATATATATATATATATATATATATATATATATATATAATATTTCTATATAATTATAAATATATTTATATAATTATACCTCATGGTCCGCACCACTTTTGACATATTTATATAATTATATATATTTATGTGAATATATAAATATACATAATTATAAATATAATAAATATATTTATTATTTAAATATATTTACTATTATTTTATAATTATTTAAATATATATGTTTATTTATAATTATAATTATAAATAAATATATTTTAAAAGTATTTATATATAATTAAAAAATTATAATTATGAATATAATAAATATATTTTTTATTTAAATATATTTATTGTGATTTTATTATTATTTATGAGAAAATAATAAGTTCATGGGTATAACATGATTGAATCATACCTAGTAAAGTATATATCATAAAAACCGAGTCATCACATATATGGAAGCATGAATAATAAAGACGTGTCAATGTATAAATGAACATTCATGAGTTGTGAATACATAACATATGCAAGCGTCATAATAAAGGTCATCATAACATTTGGAACATAGCAACCCACAATCACGTCCACAAATAAACTTATGATCATATAGTGTCAATTATACTCACACATCAATATATGAACATAAATAAAGACAGTCATGCCCATGAATATCCTCATTATCTCATGATATATATATATATATATATATAAAGACCCAATTCATTGGAGACATATATATATATATATATATATATATTATAATTATAAATAAATATATTTAAAAAGTATATGTATATAATTATAAATACATAATTATAAATATAATTATAAATACATAATTATAAATATAATAAATATATTTATTAATTAAAAAAATATTATAATTTTATAATTATTTAAATATATATTTATTTATTTATAATTTTATAAATATTTTTTTAAACATTATAAACATATAGATTTGAATTATTAACAAATATATATTAATATATCGTATTTATATTAATTATAAACATGCATTTTTTTAATTAATGTATATAAATAGACATTGTTTTTTAATATAAATATAATTATATATATATATATATATATTAATAATACTTTTTTATTAAAAAAATTATCAGTACTAAGAATAGCGCTGATAAAGATCAACCTTTATCACCGCTTTTTTTAGGGCTGATAAAAGTGTCCTTTATCAGTGTTTTTATCTTGCACTGGCAAAGGTGACCATTTTATCAGTGCTTTCTGTTTAGTGCTGATAAAAGCAGATGCTGATTTTGCGTCAATTTGTGGTAGTGGAACCTTCACAGGCCTTATGGTTCTAGCAGATGACGGCATGTCCTTCCACTTACGCAGTAGGAGAAGGATTAGATGCACATGGCGACATCTAGATGTCACCTCCTCTCGATGAGTCATAGGCAGAACATCAAACATTTGAGGTTCCGGTGCCTGAGGAAGAGCCTTCTTCAAATCATCATACTCCATCCCAACACATAGGTCAGCGAGCTCAATACGGGTGTCTCATGTGCACGCCAGATTGTGGGACGGGGCCTTACACTACTAGAAATACAGGTATTTGCGACGGGTCATTTGTGACGGGATCCCGTCGCAAATGGTCTTTTGCGACGGGATCCCGTCTCAAATGACCCGTTGCAGAAAACGGTGTCGCAACTAAATTTTTTTGCGACGGCCCCGTCGCAAAAAAAAATAGTTGCGGCGAAAAATGGGTCCGTCGCAAATAGATTTCTGGTTTAAAAAAAAATTGCGACGGGCCCGTCGCAACAAAGTATTTGCGACGAGAATATATTCCCGTCGCAAATAATAATAAAAAAATTAAAAAAAAATTAAAAAATTATTTATTAATATTTAAATGTATTAATCTATTTATATTGATATAAATATAATATTTATTTTATAAATATGTTTTTGAAAGGATCTATGGAAATATAATATTAATTTATAAGATATTTAATAAAATAGGATTATAAAATAAATTAAAAAATATTTTTAATTAGTAATTATGTAATTTTTATAAATTAATAGTCATTTAATAACTCTTTGAATATAAAAAAAAATTAATGAAAGATCAAAAATAAGTTGAAAATGAAACTCAAACTTCAAACGTTCATAACTTTTGATCTGGGACTCCATTTGAGCTCTACAGCATATCAAATCGAAGCCTGCGACGAGCTCTACAGTCTTATAAATGGATGAAACACGTCCAAGGTTTTTTCAAGGCCAAAAAAGGCCCAGAAGGCCTCCAAAACTGAGTTTTTAGTCAGGGTACCCTGGTTTTTTACCATTCAAACAGCTATAACATCTGATCTCGATGTCCGATAAACCTGTACCATATATCATATCTAAGATCGTTTCATTTTCTTCAATTTGACTGATTGTAAAGCTGAAACGGACTCCTGGATTAGAAGTTATGGTCGTTTTAACCTTCCAACGGCTATAACTTCCGATCCGGATGTCTGTTTGGCATGTACCACATATCATATCGAAGATCATTTCATATTCTTCGATTTGACTGGTTGTGGAGTTGAAAGGGACTTACAAATTAGAAGTTATAGCCATTTTAACATTCTCGATGGATTTTCACCCCCTCATTTCTATGTATTCATTCATAACTATACATATATATGTGTGTGTGTGTGTGTCTGTGTGTTGTATATATGTATGTATTTATTTATTTATTTATTTATAAATACACATAAAAAACATATTTTATAAAAAAATTTAAAACTAATTTTATAAATATATATTAATATACAAATAAATATACGAATAAAAATTTATAACTACATATATATATATATAAATATATATTAATATACAAATAAATATATATATTAATATATGAATAAATAAATATATATTTATTTATTCATATAACCAAATATATTTATATTAATATAAATCTATATTAATATACGAATAAATATAACTATATATATATAGATATATCATTAAATTTATAAAAAAATGAAATGGCTTAGTTGTAAAGGTTAATGCGCGCATGGGGGAGGTTTATTAATAATTATTAGTAATTATTAGTAATTATTCGTATTTTTTCTTATTTTTCTTAATTGTTCGTAATTATTTCTTAATTATTCTTAATTATTCTAAATTATTCTAAATTATTACTAATTATTACTAATTATTACTAATTATCACTATTTATTCCTAATTATTAGTATTTATTACTAATTATTAGTATTTATTCTTAATTACGACTAATTATTAATAATTATTCTTAATTACGACTAATTATTATTAATTATTCCTATTTATTATTAATTATTTCTAATTATTATTAATTATTCCTAATTACCATTAACTATGAACAATGAATACTAATAATTTAAATTTATTAAATAACAAAACAATCTAAACATAATTAAATTACAACTAATTATGAATAATTAAAACTAATAAAAAATTTAAAATAAATATTAAATTAGAATGAACATAAATACATTTAAAATTGATCTGAGGTTGATCTCTGATAGTTGTGGAAGACTTCAATATCAACTCTGGAAATAAAAATTAAACTAAAGAAACTATGAACTCTAAAAATAGAGTTTTGAGAGAAGTAGAAGATAGAGTTTGAGAATGAATGGAAAAAAACGGATGGAGGTATTTATAGGTTAGCTTATTTGCGACAAGACTATTTACGACGGGTATCCCGTCGCAAATACTTTAGCCCGCATTTATCACGGTCAACAGTTAAATAGTTCTTTGCGACGGGACCCGTCGCAAATAATAATCTGCCGACATACTATTTGCGACGGGGGTATATTCTCGTCGCAAATATTTTTTACCGCCGCCGGTTATTTGCGACGGGTGGTAACCCCCCGTCGCAAATAACTTTCCCGCAGTTTGGCGCGCATCGCGCGCCAAACCTTTTGTGACGGGGAAATGCCCCCGTCACAAATAAGTTTCTAACGGGACTATTTGCGACGGGATTTATCCCCGTCGCAAAACCCCCTTTTTCCCGTAGTGTTATGATAAACAACGATTGTACTCATTCATTTATATGATTTCTATTGACTTAAAGGATTTGAAAGAACAATGTATTCTATCTTCTATATTGTTGTCTTTTTCTTAAATCGATAAAAGTCTTTTTAATGTCAACCATTTTTTACATGTTTGGCTAGTGTTTTAATTTTCATTTATATTTTATTGATAGTTTAATTTTATAAGATTTCAAAGTTAACTACTTTAAATATATCAAAACTTATTAAATTTCAAATAGGTAAATTTAAAAGGTTATAAAATATTAAGTATAAAAACAATCAAATTAAAACTTAAACAATAGCCTAAACATCTAAAAATTCATTGAAAATAAAAAGAATTTCATTAATATAATAAACTAAAATTAATTTATATGACACAAACATTATTGATTAAAAACATTATATTTATACATTAAAAAATACATGCACAAACATTATAGTATAACTAAAATCTAAAAGAAATTTAGAACATTGAGTAACCAGGAAAGTTCAGGCACAGAGCGAACTCGGCCCTAAAAAATTATAAATGAAAATAAAAGTACAACTGACAAAACATGTGGCACACCAAGCACCACCAAGACATGAAAGTGCCAAAACCAAGCCCACCCGAAACAGCAACGAGAAGATCCCATCCAGAATTACACACATGGCCTGTAAACCCCTTCTTTGCAACACCGTAGCCCCTTCAAAATGAAATGCACCCCAACAGACCATTTTTTTGCACCCCATGGGGCCAATTTCTCATTGCAGCCCGTAGGGTGCCAAAACATGGGTCTAGTCCAAGTCTTAAGCCCATCTAAAGGCCCAAAAAGTGCCATGAACCAGTCAGTGCAGATAACAGCCCCATCAACTGGGACCCGCGCGACATCAGTTGCCGCTCATCAATGAAGTCAACACTTGTTGCAACAACGAAATTCATCCTGCATTCCCAAGACGGCGGACACCCCACTGCCCTAGGTTGTCGAAGTCCTACTCCCAAGGTCGCCCCCCAGCCCGACAACCCACAACGTCACCGACAACCACCCATCTCGTCGTCAGGCGGTTTCCTGCTCGAGGTCGTCCTGTGCGCCGTCGCCAGCAACACCTATACCATCCACATATGCGTGTCGATGTCAGGCTCCCCAAGGAACACCGGTTTGTATTAGATCTCCGACCCCACTGATGGCCATGGCTTCGTACACCTCCAACCTTGTCGTAAAGACGGGCTCCCTACAATTGTGGGTCGCAACGACGACACCCCAAACCTCCGTCGTCCGTCCTCGCCATCCCACTCCCGCAACGTCACCCCGACCGTTGGGTGGTGACCCCTGGATATTGAGATGTTGTTCCGCCTCACAAACTTTATTGCTTAAAAACATAAAATTTAAACTTTAAAATATTAATGGACATAAGTTTATTAAGTAATATATTATTAATTACATTACTATGAAGTGTTATTAATTATGTATTATAACTAAATGTTAGTAATTCCATTATCAATAAATATTAATTATATTATTAAATATTTACAATAATTAAAATAAAAGATATTAGTAATGTGTAGTTGGGGCTTGGCTTCGTGGTAATCACCATGTAATATGACATAAAAAATGGGGGTTCAAAACTCATTGAGCGCAAGACTATAACGTAGTGTACCAGTGGTGGAACTGTTCACCGACGAACACTGTAGCGGCGACAGACACTGTAGCGGAAGCGGACATTGTAGCGGTACTATAGTAGATGAGTTACTATTCACAAAATGAGTCATGGGTCAAAAATGCAATGGGCTTCATGCCCACAGAGATTTCGGGCTAAAAATATTATGTAATAAAGTGGTTTGTTGGGTGGGTTATCCATTTGGGGAGGCTACGACTTGCCTTTTAGCCATGAGTGTGTGTGGTGCGTGTATTTAATGTAATTGTACCCCGAAACACCTAATATATGTAATATTAGTAATGATGTAAATAATATAATTATTAACGTAACTATTTGAGCCGTTAAAAATATAATTTTAAAATAAATCTTAAGAAAAATAGTAATATAAAAAATTAATTATTAATATTGATGGTATAAATATCATTTTTTTTTGTATATATATGTATCTAAGAAAAACTTATATAAAAAAAACTTGGCCTACGGCTAACAAACTCTAAAAAAAAAAGTAAAAAGAGTGTGCATAGTCATACAATGAGCTACGAGCAGCGAATCCAAGGCATGCCACATCAAGTCCCTCACATGTCACCGTCAGTAGGAAGGCATCTTCCCACCCAGGCCTTCACAATATCACTGGACCACACCCTAATCTCCAGAGCCACCAACAAAGATTCTCTCCACCACCGAGGAATAACTCACAAATGGGGAACAGGGAGAAGCTCCTGAAAATGCATGCAAAAAAAAAAAAGGAAGAAAAAAAAAAGCAAGACCAACGAACCCCAAAACCCTAGAAAAGGGAAATCGCACAAAAGGTGGAGAAGAATGGTAATTAAAGCTGGAAAAGAGCATAGTGATAAGATACTGTTAGGAGATGAGGCCGATGCAGGAGCCCTCAGGAAGTAGGCATGGGTGTGGAACAATATAGCTGCGAGCCGGAGAGGAGATGGAAGATGAAAACCATTAACTGAGAGGGAGGGAGAGCGCCTGAAAGAGAAAGCGCCGCTCATGATGTAACAAAATATTAATGGCATTTCCATGTCAACAATAATTCAATAAATAACAAGATTTCATATTTCTCATCACTCATGAGATTCGTGTTATACCCTAAAAGAATCTCTTGGATTAAATACATGAATGATGAATTATATCAAATCTAAAAGTAAAAGAGTTGGGAGATTTTGGTGAGACCAAATGAAACCAATAAGATTTGTACATTTTGAAATTCAAGAGCTAACATGACGAACAACAAAAATATGTTTATAAAAAAAACATTGATTTTATATTAAGAGTATATGCATGCATATATTAAGGGTATTAATGTTGAATAAATTATTACACTAGGAAGTGACAATATAAATGATATTCTTAATCTATGAAATGTAGGGTCGTGAAATGATTTCATATTATTGGATAAGATAAATAATAAATTGACATCTTTAGTACCTAAATGGATTTTTCATTTAAAGAAATATTATAGAGAAAAAATATTATAATATTACAACACATAATCTTCAGGTAGATCAAGATCACAAGAAAGAAACATAACCTTAAAAACTTTTATAATTTCTCCATATTTTATCTTGAAAAAACTAGACAAACAATAATCATTCCTATGCATTCTTATTTAACCATTCTTGTAATTTTATTCTTATAATATTCTTACCGAGATATGTTGGGATCCTTATCATATTAAATTGAGATTGTTAATGTCTCCAACTAAATATCACATTTAGCATCATCATGTAGCACGAGTTGTATTCAAGTTATTCAATATACATTGGATGGAATTATCAGATGTCACATCCTATGTAAAACCATTTTGTACATGAAATTTTATTTTTGATACTCGTAAATCTATCTTTGATAGTGCCATTGGTATATTTTATTAATATCCAAAGGACACATTTTTTAAAGTAGTAATGAACATGTCACATCCATTGTTATCAAGTATAATATAATATTTTCGGCTCGCGTGGGTAGGTTCTGGTGAATTTTTCTCTTCCATTAAAATATGACACTCAATTAGAAATTTGAGACCATAAGTACATCCAAAATTGGGGGGTTGGGGGTAACCTTTGGATAATGTAATTTTAGTTCGCATCGGGGTTCTTGATTTTTGACCAATGCGGGAGGAAGAGATCAATTAAATTGATTTAATTAATTGAATTAATTAAACCTTATAATAATGGTGTGTGAATTATGGATTTTCATTTTATGTCTTCATATTGAAATTTGCCTCTTTTTTTAAATCTGGCATTTTATATTATATTGATTCTTATGCGTGCATGAAAAATTATCTCATTTATATTTTAAATACTCTATTTGTGTGTGTGTGTGTGTGTATATATATATATATATATATATATATATGCTATTGGGCTCTGGTAT
Source organism: Viscum album (assembly GCA_963277665.1). Taxonomy (NCBI): domain Eukaryota; kingdom Viridiplantae; phylum Streptophyta; class Magnoliopsida; order Santalales; family Viscaceae; genus Viscum; species Viscum album. Next base: position 713,908,865 of record OY728131.1, on the reverse strand, counting down.
TAGCACTGAGCCTTCCTATTTGGGTCGTGTGCATTTCGTGTGGGCCTCTCCTTGTAGGCTATGGACTTCAATCGACCTTATTGGCCTCGCTTCCCTAGAAACTCCAGTGATCCATGCAACTTTATTTGACAGTTGTCGATTAGCTGTGCATCCCTTTGCATTCCGACCGTCAATATGTGTTCCTCACTTTACTACACCATTGGCGTTATTTTTCGCATGGCTTCATGGCGCAATCTGGTTGGTTGTTCTGTTCGAGGCGGGAAAGCCGGTATTAGGGGGTTTCAATGCCCCTGCACGGTGTCACTTCAATCACTTGATCATTCAACTATCCTCTCCTAGTTTGGCTCTCAGTTTTCCTTTTGAAAAACCCTAAATCACTGCTTCTTTGGAGTTCTGTCTTAGCTTGTCAATCTCACCAACTTTATCTCATAGCCAGTTTCATGGTGGAGACGACATCCTTCCTTGGTGGAAACAGTGCTATGCCTTTTCAGCGACAGTTCCACAAGCACGAAGGGTAGGTGATGAATCTTCAGGTCCAGGCATCTTTCACTCACCAATATCGGCCTTCAAGTGATCAGGACCACCGGGGTTTGTTCAAACTCCATCACCACAAGTATGGAAAGTTTAGTTTCATTTGTTCTGAAACTGTAAATCTTGTATATCTTTGTTCATATTTTATGTTCTTGATGGTTTTCACCATGTAGAGTTCTATTTCTTTGAGCTTAATAATATGCGTATGTACTGGGTGGTGTTCTAACCATGCATGTAGGTCCCCATGATACCGAAGCATGTAAATAACCGTGCTCTTTCTCTTTCCTTTTTCTTCTTGTATTCTGCTTGTTTTGTTCTATATTTTTGACTTCTTTTTACAAATATTATGTTCGGTTCTTCTAGGATTTAGTGTTTTGGTTGTATTCGGTTCACCCTTTCCCCTCACAAAGTGGTATCAGAGCCTTATTTTTTTTCTATTAATGTTAATTTGATTCTTGTTTCTTACATTAAAGTTTTGGTTTATGTTTTAATTTCTGCATATTATTCTCTTCTTAAATCACCATTATCTTTCCTACTGATATTATTTAAATCCATTATCTCATCTCTAATTCCTTCACATTATGTATCCCTTTGGATAAGCATACTTTACACAAGAGATTGGTTGGTTGTTGGGAGCATATTCTTAATGTTGTTTGCAAGAACATGACATCTACTATGTGAGTAAACATGTCAACAATGAGATATTAAGTTGAGAAATTTGATGGTGATAACGACTTTAACCTATGATGAATTAAGATGAGAGCCCTAATTGTACAGTAGGGCCTAATTTATGCCCTCTATGGGACTAAGAAACCCATTATAACTATAAATTAAACTGGACATGCCACTACTAACTACATAGATGTATCCTCTGATGTGTTAGTTAAATCTCATCTCTCTTTATTGCTTTCATTAGGTGATAAAGTTATAAGAGAAGTTTCTTATGAGTCTACTTCTACTGGTATTTGGATTAATCTAGATAAATTATACAGGATTTCTTCATTGGTTGGTAGTGTTTATAAACAAAATCACATGTTTACTTTTAAAATGAAACCTGATAGTTCTATTAAAGCACATCTTGATGAATTTAACAGGGTTATGTTAGATTTAGGCAACATTAGTGTAACTATCAATGATGACGATCAAGCAATGATCCTTTTAATATCTTTAGATAATGACTACATCACACTTGTTGAGACCATGATGTATGGTTGATACTCTCTAACCCTTAAAGAGGTTAAGTAAGCCCTTCTTTCTAAAGAACTACATTCTAAACCTAAAATCTAAGGTGAGGTAGAGATCTTATTCTCTAGGGTAAGACCACAATCTAAAGGTAAAAATAAATAGTTTACTAAAGATAAAAGCAAGAACAATAAAGAACTGAAACCTATGTCCAGTTATAGGGAAAGGAAAGTCACTTGCTTACATTGTGGTAATCTTGGGCATATTAAGCCTGAATATAGGAAACTCAAACATGTGTTAAAATCCAAACATCCCACCGACCAGTCCCTTTTAGCTAACTCAGGTTATGAAACTACTGAATTCTTTAATGTGTCTAGTCATGCACTCAATCAAGAGTATGTCTTAGACTCAAGCTGTTCTTTTCACATGTGTCCCTTTAGAGGGTCATTCCTAGAATTGGTTGAAAGGATGAAGAGAGATGTTCTTTTAGTTAATAATAAGTGGTGTAAGGTTGATGGAAGATGTTATCTTTTATTAAAACTAAATTATCATTCCATCATCACCTTTTTTGATGTTAGGTGGGTTCCCAACCTTCAAAGAAACATAGTTTCCTTATGAGTTCTAGATCAAAAGGGGGTTACTTTTAGATCTGAAAAATAGGTCCTCTAAGATTTTATAAAGGCTCTAGAACCATCATTAATGGGTATCTTATCAATAGGCTGTATGTATTGAATGGAAATTCCCATTCACGTCAATTGGGTGGTTTCTATTCCACCAACAATGATAACACTATGCTTTGGAATAGGAGATTGGGGAATGTATGCTCTAAGGTCCTATAATAACTCAACAAGAAAGGGATGTTGAGTGACATCACAATAATAAATATTCTATTTTGTGAAGATTATGTAATGGAAAAGTCCAAGATGGTAACCTTTAACATGTCCCCTTTTAAAGATTCCATCCTCCTTGAATATAGTCATTATTTCCTATGAGGGATAGTTAGAACTACCTCCCACGGTGGAGGCTCTTATTTCCTCACATTTATAGATGAATTTTCTTGAAAAGTCTAGATTTACATTATAAAAAATAAAACTGATGTTTTATAAACTTTTAAAATCTGGAAAACTTTGTCTGAAAAAAAAACTGGGAAGAAAATTAAAACCGCGAGAACAGATAATGGGATGGAATACCTATCCACTGAATTCATTCAATATTGTGAATATGAAGGTATTAAAAGGAATAAAACTATTAGGGAAACTCCCTAACAAAATGGATTATCATAAATAATGAATAGGACCATACTTGAAATATTATGAAGCATGCTTTCATGCTTAGGGATCCCCAAATACTTTTGGGAAGAGGCTGTTAGCACTACTGTCTACCTAATTAATAGGTGTCCCTTTTCTACTAATCAATTTAAAACACATGAATAACTATGGGATGGTAAGCCTCCCTCCTATACCTACATAGGAGTATTTGGTTTTACAACTTATGAACATGTTAAAACTAATAAACTATAACCAAGAGATCTCAAATACATTTTTATTGGGTATCCCAAGTGTGTTGAGGGGTATAAACTTTGGATAGATAAACCTGGTTACCAAAAATGTATTGTAAGTAGAGATGTAGTGTTTCATGAGTCCTATTCTCCTAAAACCAAGTCTTCAAAAACTAGTAGCCTTGAACCAGCCCTAAAATAGGCTGAGGAAGATGATTCCCTAGTTTATTTTGAGACTATTGTTCAACCTACTCCACCTGAACCTCATCCAACTATTAGGGATGATTCTATGTCTAGTTCCGATTCATATTATGAACCACAACTTCTTTCCAATTATAGGGATTACCAATTAACCTAAGATACAAAAATGAGAGTCCCAAGACCTCCTTTTTGGTTTAAACAATATGACATGGATTCCTATGATTTCCATGTGGCTCATGATCTTATAGATAATGATCCTCAAAGCTATAGGTAATCCTTAAATGAAAAAGACTAAAAATAATGGGTCTTTTCTATGGATGAAGAAATGAACTCTATAAGAAAAAATAACACTTGTTCTATTGTTAATAAACCACCCAAGGCAAAAGTTATTAGTTTTAAGTAGATTTATAAGACAAAACAAGATAACACTAAGGTAAATAAAATAAAATAAAAAGAAAGGTTAGTTGCTAAGGATTTCCTTCAAAGAGAAGGTATTGATTATTTTGAATTTTTCCCATGTTGTTAAACATTATTTAATTCAATTTTTACTTACTTTTTATGCCTATAGTGATCTTCATATTGAACAATTGGATGTTAAAAATACTTTTTTTTACACGGTGATTTAAATAAAAAACTCTATATGAAACCTCATGATGGTTATTCTATGGAATTTAAATTAAATCAAGTGCACCCGTTAAATAAATAATTGAAAAGACTCTAGGAAATGGTATATAAAATTTTATTCATTTATATTAGATAACCAATTTATAAGGATTCAATATGATGCATCTGTGAATTTTAAATCAACTAATAATTTTATTATTTATCTATTTCTTTATGTTGATTACATGCTTATCATTTATAATAATATGAGTCTTATCATTTATGTTAAATCACAATTAAAAGTCAAGTTTGAAATGAAAGACTTAGATGCAACAAATGAAATTTCAGGTGTTGAAATCATTAGAGATAAACCTAGTAAATTGATTTATAATTCTCAACATGATTATGTTTTGAATATTCTCAAGATATATATGTTTGAATTTCTCAAACCTGTTAATATACCTCTTGGAAAACACTTCAAACTCTCTTTAACATAGGTACCCACAACTACTGATGATTTAAATTTTATGTCTAAAATCATTTATGCTAATATTTCTGGTAGTATTATGCACTCTATTATTTATACCAGACCAGATATAGACTATGAAACCTACACTCTTAGTAGATTTATAGCCACACCTGGGAAGCCACATTGGAATTCCCTTAAATTGATTCTTAGATATCTCCCATATAGCTCTAATTTGTCTCTATGTTATGGTAAAGATGTGGATAATGCTGAAATTATTACTAGATACATAGATGTTGACTATGAAGGTAATATTGACACTAGAAAATCCTTGACTGGTTATGTGTTCACCGACTATGGTGGCCCCATTTCTTGGAAATGCAACATGTAGTCCGTGGTTTCTCTTTCAATAATGGAATTTGAGAATATTTACTTGACCAAGGTAGTAAAAGAAGCCTCGTGGTTGAAGGGTTTGTATTTTGAACTGAACTTGTATAATTCTATTATTAATTTCTATCCTAAAATTCAAGTAGCACTTCATTTTTCCAAAAAATTCATATTCCACAGAAAATCAAAGCATATAGATATTAGGCTAAACTTTATTAGAGATGTTATAGAATCATGAACCGTGTGTGTCAACAAGATACACACTGATGATGACCCAGCTGATAGTTTGACTAAATTCATTGCATTATCTAAATCCATGTTTTGTTTATATAGGTTGAATTTGGTTCCGATTCTAAGACCATAGGTGAAAAAACATCAACAATTTCAATTGAAAATGGTAGAGATTTGTTAATTATGGGTTTTCATTTTGTGTTTTCATATTGAACTTTTCCTCTTTTTTTAAATATACCATTTTATATTATATTTATTCTTATGACTTCATGAAAAATTAGCTCATATATATTTTAAATACTCAATTTTTATATATATAATGTTGGGATCTTGTATTACCGTTGAGACTTTCTATTTGAGCCGTGTTCATTTTGTGTGGGCCTCTCCCTGTGGGCCATGGTGTTCAGCCAAACTTTCTTCCCATGCTTCCCTAGACACTTTGGTAATCCATGCAACTTTTTTTTTCATTTTTCAATTATCCATGCTACCCTTTGCATTTGGACCATCCATATGTGCACCTCACTTTAATACACCATTGGAATCTTATTTTTTGTGGAATTATGGCACGATCTGGTTGGGTGTTCTACTAATGTCAAACATGCCTGTATTAGGGGGTCTCATCACCCCTGTGTGGTGTCACTTCAGTCACTTGATCAATAAAATCACCTCATCTAGTTTGGATCTTAGTTTTCCTTTTCCAAAACCCTAGATCAATGCTTCGTTAGAGTTCTTTCTTAGCCTTTCAATATCCCTGAATTCATCTCCTAGACACTTTCATGGTGGAGATGGAATCCTTCCTTGGTGGAAGAAGTGAAGAGCCTTTTTGGTGATAGTTCCACAAGAACAAAGGGAAGGAGGCTAGTCTTCGTGTCTAGGTGTCTTGCATGCACCAGTACCGACCTTTAAGAGATCATGACCATCAAGGTTAGTTCAAACTATGGAACTATAAGTATTTAAAGTTTAGTTTCTTTTGTTCAAAAAGTATAAATATTGTATATATTTATTATTTTCTTCTGTTCTTGTAGGTTTTCACCCTATAGAGTGCCATTTATTTGAGCTTAATAAAGCATGTGTGTACTAGTTGGTGTTCTTACCATTTACACAGGTCCCCATGAGAATGAAGCATGTAAATAATTGTGTTCTTAATATTTTCTTTTTCTTCTTGTATACTTCTTGTTTGGTTGTGTATTTTTGACTTCTTATTATGAAGATTCAGTTTGGTCCTTCAAGGATTCAGTGTTCTAGTTGTATTCGGTTCACCGTTTACCCTCACATGGTGAAACCCTATGTGATTTATATTTAATCCTCATTATGTTTCTTCTTTAGGGTGAACTATTTTTCATTAACATGAACACTAGGTATGGAGAGAGAAATAAAGAGAGAGGATAATGGGTACACATTCCTCATCTATTTGTTGACAAAATTTATTAAACAAAAAAAATGATGTTAGGGTTAACTAATACTTACCCTAGAAAATACAAGGTGCGGGGGATTGAAAATTATGAACGTGGATTCAATAATCTATGATGGGTTAGAAAAAAACAAAGAACAAGCCACTAAGGTTCAATCACATATGGAAGGGGTTAAATAATCAAAATAAAAATGAATTCCAATAAAAACATAGGAATGAAAATCACAAATCCCTTTCAGGATGGCGTATCATCGACTCTTGAATATGTCAGTACAACTATGGTTCCATTCATTATTATTGCAAAATTCAATCATCAATGTCATTGTGGATTTGATAATGCTCCTCTAATTCTATGTCATTACAACCAAAATATGGCCTCCCCCCAATATCCATCCCTAGGGTTCATGTCGATGACCAAAAAATAAACCTTGGGAGGAAACATAACTTGGATCAAATAGAAATCTCCTAGTGTTTCTCTATAGTTAAATTATTAAATTAATTAAATTAATTAAATCAATTTGATTAATTTTCTCCACCCTTGATGGGTCGAACCCAAGGAACCTGATTTGAACTAAAATTACCCCATCCATAGGGTAAATCCCTTATAACAGATGCAACTATTGTTTAGAATATCTAATGAAAGACTCAATTTTAATGGAAGTGAATAATTCCCAATAATTAATTCATGATAGCTAAAAATAATATAATAAATTTAATTTATTATTATTAAGGCTCTGTTGAGCCCACAATTACTCACTGGAATAGGATAATGGTTAAAATATACCACTCAAAATCAATAGAATAATAAAATAATATTTCAAAGCTTGTTTTTAGGGTAATTTTACTATTTTACCCCTGGAGAGGTCTCAGGACTACAAAACTCAAAATTGAGATCTATCACATTTAGGAACAACCCAAGTCACTACATCCTACCCACCATAATACCTTTTCTTTCCTGTAATGGTAATAGCCATGGTTACTAAAAAATGACGCTCAAAAAATAATAGTGTGCATAAAATAACCATCCATCACTTGAAACTCCTTCACCAGGGTGGTTTGATCCACAAAATAACACAATACAAAACCATATAGGATAAAAATATCCTCTATAACCCATGATTATATCGACTTCATCCCCCCTCAAAACATAAACTAAGAGAATACATGCATCCTAAGTATGTGTTGCTTTACATGAATCTTCACTATAAACTTTTTCTCATATTAATTCATTCTTACACATGGGATGAAATGAAACCATAGACCACTAACATCTATATCAAAATATTTTAATGTAAAGTTTAACCTTGGTCAATGTGCGCCACTAACCACATTTAAAGAGAAATATAGATTATTTTTTCATGAGAATATTCCATTAATGTCATGATCCAACATTGATTTCTTTGTCATCTTATGTACTGACATCAAAATACCCAATAACATGCATGATTTTGAGTATGCATATCATCTTCGGTACCCATTTTTAGTATCATAGTAGTGAAACCAATGTCGCTAGCTCATTTCTCAAAAAAACATCAGATTTACAACTTAAACTTTGTGTAAACATTCATGGTAATCCTCCATACAAATCTGGATCTCGAATAGGATCACACCCATTATTGAAGATAAAACAGTTGGGTTTTTGCCTCCCATTCAAAAAACCTATCAACAAACACTCTAGGAACAACATCAACCTCATCAAACTGCGCAACAATACACCATAACCTATCAACTAGACCAATCCACCATAATTTAAAGCTGATGCTTATGACCATTCAGATATCCCTTCTTTATTTTCTCCAAACACAAATATAGAATATGTTTGAGTGACTTAAATTTAAAACAACCAAATAAAGCCTCATCCTATATTGCATTAAAATAGTTTTTATGTGATGGTTACAACCAAAAGGATCCATCGAAGATACCACACTAAGGGATACATCATACTAGGGACAAACCCACTTACGTTTTCTATCTCAATATTTAATATGAACACTAAGAGAATACAATTGTTCACCTAGTAAATTGGGTGATGTGCTTCCCACCATCAGAAAAACCCTTTGTGTCTATATCTTGATAATGTCAATTCACATAGGAACACTAAGTTGACATCACCACCATGGTATTTTCTCAAATTTAATAAGATAGTTGTAAGAAACCATATCTTCATTTCAGGTATGGATCTTGATTTCAGGTGTTTTTGAGAAAAAGGGGAGAATTTGGAAAATTTATAAGTACACGCCATGTACCCAATTGCCACAGGTAGCTGTGTACTGGCTGTGTAATGGCCAAGTATGTAGAGACCCAAGCTTGACGTACATGGTCTTTACATTACATTTTCAGAATACTTAATACATAACAAAAACATACAATAAAGGACTGTAATATTTTGGTGTCTTTGGAAACTTGGAACATAATCTTCTAATCTTGGTGAAAGATCTTCAACATCTCCCATAAATATCTTCCCTTTTTTTACCTAAAAACTTTCTTTATATCCTGGGGAAAAGAAAACATATAAAGGGCGAGCTCAAATGCTCAGTAAGGGTAATCATGGAGAAAATAAAACAAACAATATACATTTGAACTTCAAAACATGAACATAAAGTTTAAACATCAAAATATTGAGTTGTGAAATAAATCTTGGTAGTACGTAAGGAATAGATCATAAAGGAACATCAATCATGATAAAATAGCATGAGAATAAAACATTTAATTTTGGAAAACCATTAAGCACATGATATGATTTCCATAGTATCCAAGGAATTACTTCCAAGACCATATTAGTGGACAAAGTCCCTTTCTGAATTGAGTTCACTCCTCGTTCTAGTCCTGTATCATAAACCGGATTAACTTACCGTTCCATCCATGTCTATCTCATGAGATATAAATATTTACCCAATGCATTATATGGAGATATAGGTCTCACCCATATCATAATGAAATCATTCTTATGTGTACCACAACATGAACATAAATCATTCATCATTACCCAAAGAATAAAATGGGTTTCATAAACATCATCCCATCATAACACAATCCATATAAAAAAATGGATATCATTTCATCATAAGAAAAGTGAAACCATGTAAATAATAGAGACATTATACTTGAAACATACACATATGATATAATTCCATCTTATATAGAAAATGGTTTTGATAAAACACTTGAAATGAATTCTTGAGGAAAATATCCTTTCTTCTTCAAAATCATTTTCTTTTCACAAAACGCCATGCAATTTTAAAAGAAAAGGATTTTTTTGAAAATAGTCATGAAATATTTTAGAGTAATATTTATGAAAATATGGCGTTATAGAATAGTAAAAATCCGTTCTTTCTGTATAAGTTAAAAAAATATTCTCCTCGTACTTTTAATGAAAAAGTCAAAAAGTTCCTCGTATGGTAAACAAAAGAAAGATTCCTTTCATAAAACAATGTAAAAGTCAAAGAGGGGTAAAAATGACTTTAAAAATACATGGATGAATATTAAAAACTTTATAAAAAAACATTTTTATGGGCATGGATGAAAAATATAACCCCAATAAATACTTACGTATAAGCAATCTCGGATAAGAATGAGATTGGAATAATTATCCCTTACCTTAGGTCTGATATGCTTCGTACGTATCCGAACCTCATGTATAATGATTTAAATAATGTCATTGACTTATTACAGAATCATATTCATTGTTATGATATCATATATGGTTCACTTATGACTTTATATTACCCGTTCTTTTGTAAATTCCATGTTAAAGCAGCATTTTGGGTAAAATCATTTTATTTATCGTCCGTGTTTGGAATTGTTGTTCTTGATATTATTATTAATTATATCATGATTTAATTACTTCTAGAATTTAAATCATGATTTATATATCATATATATTTAGTATATATATATATAATATAGATAAATGAAATGAAATACACCGTTCATGGAGACGGTAGGCCGTATGTACGCATGAACGTTGTTTTCCTTTCCTTATTGACTTGAATGGAAGTAAGTAGATGACATATATATATATATATATATATATGCACATAAATACAGTAGCTTTATCATGTCATATATTTCATTATTATTAATTATATATACTTTATAATCATTCTTGAGTGGTTAACATGGAGAATCACTACTGGAAAGAGGGGTTATCCCCACGGAGCTATACCCATGGTTTTTTAAACTGTGGGAATATCCTGAATCAAGGTAACCTATACCTATGGTTTATTAATAACCGTAGGTATAGAAATTATACCCCCACGATTTTTATTGAACCTTCGAAATAGAGGGCCCGATATTCTGCTCGATCTCCTTCACTCGTCGGGCCGCAACTCCCCCCCATCTAGTCCCTCCCCTGTGTTTCCTTCAATTGAATCCCCTTACCCACCTCCGGTCGATGATCATCACCCTTCCTCCAGACAACGCACATCCCCCATCCTCATCCTCCTCCGTTCCATGTGCATCCCCCCTCCTGCTCTGGTCCGCGCGCTCCCCCCTCCTCCAGTTGACGACATATTGAAGTTCTGGTCGGCGATCATCACCCCTCCTCCAGACGGCGCACATCCCCCATCCTCATCCTCCTCCAGTCCATGCGCATCCCCCATCCTGCTCTGGTCCGCGCGCTCCCCCCTCCTCCAGTTGACGACATATTGAAGTTGAGAAATTTCTCCTAGTTCGAGCGACTTCCTCACTCAATCGATGACCAAAACTTTATAGGGCTTTTGATCTTGGGAGTAAGATTAGCCCTATATGTGTCATCCACACCCAGTTGGGTGCTTTTAACCCATGGCTTGTCGGTAAGTGTTCTCACTTCTGGGGTCCCAATAGATTGCTTGATTCTTTATATCTGGGTTTCTAATTTGTTAAATATGTCGTCATAGGTCTTTAAGAGTATTATTCCATGGATGATGCCCTCTGAAATTGATCACGCTCCGTATAAAGGTAGGTGACTCTTTGTATTTTCTGTCATTTATCAAATCACACATTCTTGATGATTTTAAAATAATTTTTAATGTAAATTTATGGTATTTAATGTTCATTAGGATTGCTATTAATCATACTTTCACTCTTGATTTTTTAAATCTGTGGTGTAAGGGTTGTTTAAAATTATAGAAACACATTGGTTTTACATGTCGCCCACCATGTGTTTGATGTAATACATCATATGACTTTCCATGAAATACATGGCTGTGTTTTAGTGGAATGATTACCCTTGATTTATAATGATTTATAAAAAAAATTTGGAGAGAAATTTCTTAGGAAATCAGTTGTTTGGCCAAAGTGGATAGTATTGACCAAATTAATGCTGGTTTTGTCTATTATGGGCTGAGGACTTTGTTTTATGTAAGGAAAACCAGTTTTAAGGAATCTTAGCATTTTGTTATTATATATGGTACCTTTTATCATGGTTGAACTTCTTGGATTACTTGTACCAAAATAGTGGCACATGGGAAGCCTTGGGTATTTATGGGGGAACCTAGTACAAGTACTCCTCTAGGTTTACGGGACCTCCCGACCCAACAAATATTGGTTGCACGGGCCATCGGGAACATGCAAGTGCATGATAGGTCATGGGTTGTGGATGCTACTTGGACTTCCCACCGGGCGCATGCTAGTGCATGATAGGTCATGACTAGTGGATGTTACTTGTACTGCCCGTGATGGTGAACACTAGGGCATGATGAGACTCTACCTTGTAGATCTCTACAAATATAGCATATGGCAATTTTTTTAGTAAGGATCCTAGTCTTCTCAACCTTTACACATAAGTATTCTCATATGGCATGTTCTTGGATTTCAATTTACTTTAATTTAAAAAATTTCATGTTAATTCATTTGCATTTTTTTTTATATTTACTATTTTTTTAATGTTAATAGCTTCCTTAAAATTCCATTCCCATATTTTTTGTTTTAACTAAAAATGAAAATGATTATCTTTATAGATGTAGTTTAAACTTGTATGTCACGGTTTTATTAAAACCGTGGGTATTAAAACAACATACTGCCCAAACTATCGGGCTCCTCCTCACTCGGCACTCCCCCCATTCAACCCTACCTCCCCGACCCTTACTCCTGGCCCTGTCCTCCCCTCCCTGACCACCGCCTCCCTGCCCTCTCCTCCCCTCTCCGACTCCCCTCCCCGGCCTCCGCCTCCCAGCTCCGTGTCCCAGCTCCGCGTCCTGGCTCCGCGTCCCGGCTCCGCGTCCCGGCTCCGCCTCCCGGCTCCGCGTCCCGGCTCCGCATCCCAGCTCCCGACCTGGACCCCCTGGCCTTCGCCTCCGCCTCAACATCTCTTAAACAAGGTAATTTTACTTGTGATGCTCCATTAATGTTATGGGAGGATATCGATGATTCTTGGTTGATTATAGGAGGTTATAACATTATCAAATCCTTACTCATTCTGCATTCCACCCTCCGACCGTATCTTCAGAGTACCAGTGGGGTTATGTTGGTAGTTTGGGCTTCAAAGGATAAGAAATATGAGAAAACTATAAATAATGAGTAGGAATTAATTTCTTATCTCAAAATCTACTAGCATTTATATTATCATCCTTATGATTTCCCTACCGCTACTATTACGAATAATGCATCTGAAGAATTTGTCAACCAAGGTTACTTATTTTCTTTGAGATAAGGCATCTGGGTAGCCCATTTTGGAGGAGATCTTATTTGAAAAGGATATTCACCCTATAAATTTATTCTTCAATTTAACTATGTTTTGAAGTTGTGTCCTCCCACTCTCAATAGTTTCAGTCAAGAGAAGCATCTTATGATAGCTTGTCAATTATGGCTGATGTTCACCCAGGAGGACACCCAGTGCCAGGCCAAACATCCGAACTCTGGGGATTTTGTACCCTTCCTCACCAATAGCAATGCTGATGCCTGCATTAAATCATATACCCATGACCAATTAGTTTATCCAGTTCCCCTAGTGATAACTTTCAAGGAATATGGTGAAAAGTTGAAAGATAAGAAAAAGGGAGTTGTTGGAAACTCTTGTCTAGGAAAAGTACTTTGAAATCCACTCGTCCCCCCCCGAGGAAAATTGTAAAATATGGGGTCATGACCTCAAGGGAGTCCGAACAAGCTACTGAAGCTCTTTCTGGGAGTATACCATTCATTCCCCTGAGGCTGATTTCCCAATGGCATGGACGTAATGGGACCTTTTCAAATGCCACCCATCCACTCGCGACTGGTCCCCTAGTGCTTTATGGAAGCTCCTCTAAACTAGGGAAGTTTCTCTTACTATAATTGGTTATGTGTTAGTGCCCATTGTCATTTCTTTTTTTGATAATCCTGAAAATTTGGGTCATTAACTTGGGAACCTCTATGCCCTCATACATTCCTGAAGTGGTCACTACAAATACTCGCATTGAGTACTTTCCATGCTGCGGCCAGAAAATGGTGATGAGTACGACGACATTGATGACTCACCTATTTTGGATACTGTGGAAAAAGATGCTTTCTTTCACCCAACGTCTTCTAAGCATTTATCTTCTCGAGGTCCTAAGCTTTTGGGGACACCTAGGAAACATTTTTGGTTGTCAAAACCTACTCCGCTCCACTACACCAACCTCCCAATGATGGTCATCCCAATCATGGTTGCATTTCTGAATGCTTGGAGTGACTAGGATGAATTAAGGGTAAATGGTTAACATGAAGATATTTGGAGGCTTCTTCCGGGAGGATGTTTCAACCTTCCAGGTTTTTGGGGAGCAATTTCTCCTACCATTATTTTGACCAAAGAAGAGCCTAATGTGGTAGCTACCTACTTGGATGAAATGGACAAGTATCTCCACACCCCTGAGTATAGGCATTAATGTGGTAGATAATACTTCTCTTACCCTAAAAACAGTAGTAGTTCCAATTCAAGCACCTAGGAAGGCCCTAAATCACATGACACCTCCCATTGAGCGGCATTAACAACAAATTCTCCCTTGAATGGAAGAAAAAAGTGATCTGGGTCACCCATGACTTGAGGAACGGATGGACAAAGTGTATTACTTATTAAAGGAGAAGTTTTACAATTATTTCCTTACATACATGGAAAATAACATAATCAAGATACAAAAACCTAAGAAACCTAATGAGGTCAACCTCACAGACCATCATGTCTACTATTCTTTTTATAGGAGATTGATCCACACCGTTTAAGGCTGATTTGTCTTCAATGACATTCTGAAGAGCACAGTTGATTATAGATAGATGATATTAGAGAAGGCCCCAACATAGGTGGAATATTTAACCTTTACCCATACCATAAGAAGAGGGTGACTATCAAGAAAAACCAACTATGTGTGGAAAAAATGTTCGATAAATAGATGAATCGAAAGACACTTGACCGAGCTCATACCTCCTCCAATAGCCTGAAGGCCTTCAAATTTTTATTAAGATAAGACTGCATTTTAAGGGATGAATGGGAAAACCCAAAGACATCATGAATCAGGACAAATAATTCCCTAAGGGTCAAGGAAAATAAAACCAGATTAACAACATAAAAACTGCCCCTCCCCAACATTTGAATGTGATGAAGCTCTCCACCATTTGCAAAGTGATTCAACAAGCAAGTGTCCTGTGTCAAAGCACAGTCTCGATCCGATGGCTGACGCCATACCCTCTCAAATGACCAAATCCAAAAAACTCTGCATAGATGAACTGAAAGATCTAAATCATCTTTTGGGGATGTTCCATGTGTTCATGACCTGTTGCAAACCATCCGATGCAAAACCAGGAAGACCAAGCTCATACCATCCTAAGAGAATAGATTTGAAAACCAACAATGATAACAACACATAGGGAGGAATAATTTAATATTCATTGTAACACACCAAGATTTTTTTCTATGTCTGAATTTTTTTCTCTTTGATATCTTACTTGTCACTAAACACCAAGCTGAAACAAACTCCAAAATATTATTGTATTGTATTGACCTGTTTTGAACAACCTAAATAATGAGAAATTAACAGTCATTTGTATTTCAAAATAAATAATTCATTATTGTATTGAGTGGTACAATAACATTTTAGTTGAATGCATTTAGAAAATCATGCTCAATTAATTGTTTAAGCATGCTAGACTATATAAGACACATTATGATCATATATAGTGCTTTATCTGAAAATACCATTTATAATTTATTTTTAACATAATTATACGAGTACATACATAATTATTAAACCAATCATGGAATGATTCATAATTAACATACTAAATTTTATGACCAGTAACACATGGAAATCATCTTCAAATCTTGATAATGTATGTTCCATAAATTATGAAAAACAATTAGTTAAATATTTTTTTTAAATTTAGAGTTTTTTACTATGTATTAACGTAACATTTCAATGTTATATTTAAAGGTGAATTGAACAACATGTAACAGTTTAGAGCATGATTTTTTAAGCCAAGCAACCAAACCATTTACATAGAATTTAATCAGTCCTTGAGATTTAAATATAATTTATCATTTTGTTGTTGTTATTCTTATTATTGCTAGATATTATTTATTATCCTTATAAAGGAAATAGATCTCGGATTTCTTATCCAGGTTTAGGATTTACAATGATATCCAATGTGATCCTTTCTAGATTTACATGGAAAATAAATATGGAAAGATAGTTTATCCTGATCATTCTTATTATTGCTACTTATTAAATCATGGATTCCTCTTGTCATTAAATATGTTTTGCTAGCTACTAATATGCATTGATTAATTTAGTAATAAAATTGGTTGTAATTAATTTTTTAAATATGATTTACATTGTTGATTGAATGATATTTTTTTTTCTTGTTATAGAATGGATAGAAGCTGGATGTATCGTACTGATCGGATTTCAACCGAGTTTCAAAGTAATTTGGAGAATTTTTTAGATTTTGCATTTAACAATGCATCAGATAGAGGATGTATATAGTGTCCCTGCTATAATTGTGTTGGAAGACCATGGTTAAGACGAGAAGAAGTTGGTTACCATTTAACGAAATTTGGATTTCAAGATAACTATAATGTTTGGTTTCACCATGGAGAGACGAGTCAATCTTCGACTGTTCATAAACGAAATGAATGAAGTGACATGGAGAATTTGATATTTGATCGGTTTCCATATGTGCATCATTCCGAGAGAGATAACATTCCGGTGCAAGAAGACAATGATATCAGTACACATGAGGAAAATGTTGAAGACGATGATGTTGAGAGAGTGAAAAATTTATTGGATGATTCCAGAACTCCAGTATATCAAGAATGTACTAAAATGACCAAGTTGGAATTTTTAATGCGGTTATATCATGTAAAAACCATGTATGGGATTTCTAATACCACCATTGATTATATTCTTACATTTTTGAAGGACTTGCTTCCTGATGGTGTAGATATTCCCTCCAATCATTACATGGAATGGAAGTTAATTAAGCAGCTTGGATTTGCTACTAATAAAGTCCATGCTTGTCTGAAATATTGCAGTTTATATTTGGAGGAAACAGCTAACCGTAATGATGGTAAAAAATGTGGTACATCTCGATGGAAGACAAATGAAGATGGAACACCATCTCGTGTGCCACAGAAAGTCATGTGGAACTTTACATTGATTCCCAGACTTCAAAATCTATTCATATCTCCAGAAATCTCAGTTAATATGCAATGGAATGATGTTGAGAGAATTAAAGGTAATGATGAGCTGGTCCATCCTGCAGATGGATTAGCATGGCGGACATTTGATGCACAACATCCTGATTTTGCAGCTGAGGTGCGTAATGTCAGATTGGGCCTATCATGTGATGGTTTTAATCCGTTTGGTCAGATGCTTACTGCTCATAGCACGTGGCCGGTTTTTATTCATGTTTATAATCTTCCTCCATGGATGTGCATGAAAAAACCTTTCACTTTCTTGAGTATACTGATATCTGGACCTTTGGATCCTGGTAATGATATAGATGTCTACTTGCAGCCTTTAATAAAAGAGTTGAAACAACTTTGGGATTTAGGTGTGTAGACATTTGATGATTCTTCAAAGAATACGTTTCAGATGCGTGATGCCCTTCTATAGACCATAAATGATTTACCTACCTATGCAATGATGTCTGGGTGGAGCACGAAGGGAAAACTATCATGTCCCGTTTGTATGAAGAATACATGATCGAGAAGGCTTAAATATCGTCGTAGTTTTAGTTTCATGGGGCATCACCGATTCTTGCCAATGGATCATCAATATTGGAAGAATCTTCGGAGGTTTGATAATAATGTTGACACTGAAGAACCACCTCAACGTATGTCAGGAAGTGATGTGCTTGATGAATTGAAAGATTTCATCTTTTCATTAGGGAAAGGTCAGTTGAAATCTCGAAAGAGGAATAATGATGATACTGAAGTCACTTAAAATTGGAAAAAGAGAAGTATTTTTTTTGTGTTTACATATTGGTCTACTAATTTATTACGTCATTGTTTAGACGTAATGCATATTGAGAAAAATATATGTGAAATGTTGCTTGTAATTCTTTTGAATATTAAGGGGAAGACCAAAGATGACCTCCGATCTCGTCGGGATTTATTGGATTGGGGTATTCGACCAGAACTACATCCTGTTTGTATCGGTGAAAACAAATGGAAAGTTCCCTGTGCTTCTTATGTGATGACACCAGCAGAGAAATATCGATTTCTGGCAATATTTAAGAATATCAAGGTTCCAGATGGCTATTCCAGCAACATATCTAAATGAGTCAACAGAAGACATTTGAAATTGAAATCCCTAAAAACTCATGATTATCACATCCTGCTTCATGAATTAATTCCAATAGGAATTCAGAATTTGCTATCCAATAATGTAAGAGTGGCAGTGATTCGGTTGTGTCATTTTTTTAGAGACCTTTGTGCTAAAAGGTTATCCAAATCATTGTTGATAAAAATGCAGCAAGAGGCTCTGTTAATTCTGTGTGAGTTGGAACAAATTTTTCCTCCATCCTTTTTCACTTGCATGTTGCATTTAATAGTCCATCTTCCAACTGAGACACTTCTTGGGGGACCAGTCGCTTTTTGGTGGATGTATCCCACTGAAAGAAATATGTGCACTTTGAAATCATATGTCCGAAATAAGAATTATCCTGAAGGTTCCATTGTGAGGAGTTATCTGGCCTAAGAATGTATGGATTTTTGTTCAATGTATTTGTCTGATGTGAGCACAAGATATAATCGACCAATTAGAAATGAAGATGAGCAGTATGAGGAAATTCAGCCCTCGTTTCCATCTCTTCCCCAAACAGGTGGAATTGTCGGGTTATATACATTGGTTACATTGAGCTTTTAAGAGCAGAATATGGCACATCAAACAGTTTTGTTTAATTGTGGTTTGTTCGATGCCTATATCAAGTAAGTAATTTGAATATATATATGTTATCTCATACGATATCATATCACATATACCTTATACTTTTATTGTCATTTTATGTAGAGAACATAAACAAATTATAAGTAGAGTTCATTGGTCTTTGCCGTTGAGAAGGAGAGAGGCTATGCATAGCCAAGAGTTCCCAGCTTGGTTGAAATCAAAGGTATGACCATTACATTATATACCTTAAAATATAGATATATATTTAATTATATTACTCATATGTATTTCAGGTATTGAGTTTACCTGCTGACTTAATTTCTCAAGAATTAAGAGCATTGGCTTTTGGTCCCAATTCTTTGGTTCGTGACTGCAAATCTTTAATAATCAATGGATATAAATTTGTTACAACTGATAAATCGGTGAAAATGAGAACACAACATGATGGTGTTATGTTAACTGCTAGAACAGATTGTTATGCCAGTGCATTAGATAGTCGACCTCGATATGAAGATGTGTATTATTATGGGCTGGTTGAGAAAATATTGTTATTGGATTACTACTCTCAAGGACGAGTCACTATGATGAAATGTAAATGGTTTGATTCAATGACGCGACATGGTACATTTATTGATGATTGCGGATTTAGAGTTATTGACATGAGTCGATTCCTACATACCGATGAACCATACATTTTGGCATCAATGAAAAAACAAGTGTTTTATGTCAAAGATCATCTGAAACCTGATTACGGTGTCATTAATGAAGTAATCCCAAGACATATTTTTCATGATGCTGGGGATGAAATTGTCACCATTGACGCCCCCATCGGTGTTAGCCAAAATATTGTATTTGATGACACAAATTGTCCCATTGTGAGAGATGATGTTGAACCTGAGGTAGTGGAGGGTAATATATAAAAGCAACCATATATATTCAGAGTTCATTCAGTTTACATTGACGTGAGTTTCTCAGGTTGGTACGAATGTAATTACTATAATTTAGTTTTAGTTTGGAATGATATGTCTGTTTTAGTATTGTTTGGTTTCATTTCATTTAATTATATTTATTTCAATTCAGAAAACTGGGTTTAAAATGCGGTTTTAAAAATTGTATAACTTGGTTGTAAATTATCATTACTGAAAGTTGTTATGACATTTTTTTGTCTTCTTTGAATTTTAAGTTGTATGTATGATTTGTAAAATTTTTTGCTAAAAAATATTTATTTCATTCTTATACAGATTATGAAGAAAACTACAGAAGCTCGCAAGAAAAGATTATTTGATGTTGATCCTGTTAGACGCGAGCGTGAGTTGTCTTCAGTGAGTATAATAATTCTAAAATTTATCTTCCGCATTACATATAATATGAAGTTCATATTTTTGATCAAATTTATTTTAGGGATATATAACTTCATAGATTCCTCTTCCTAGTATGGGACCGAGCAGGGATCCTCCTAGACCTAGGCGGAGCTCCCGTCTTACCACTCCCCACACTGACCCATCAGTGGACATCCCATCTACCACACATGTTCGCCCTCCACTTGAGACCCCTGGGATGTTCCCATACATGCTGCCATCATCATCCCATTTACCCTCTTTTTCCCATTCCATGTCCACGCCGACTCAACCGATGTTCTCACCTTCACAATTTCCATATCCATTCATGTATCCCCAGACCTACTATGCATATTATGACATGTCTACGCCACCTCCTTTTCCTACCATCCATCATGCACATATTGAGTCTGTTCCTTCAGTTTCCACTCCTGTTCATGAAGATCAGCCGGAGCATGCTATGGAACAGATACTTCCTTCAGAGGATGCTGATCCAGCACAGTCCACGGATGCCTCACAGCCTATTCAGGAGCCTACATCATGTTTTTTTTATTATAAATGTTTCAAATTATAGCATTTCACCTTTGTCTTATTTTATTGTCACTTAACTCTTCTCTTTTCACCTCTTCTGTTATTTAGTGGGATCTTCTAGTAGGCGACGTGGGCGCACTCGAATGCAGGATGCCTGGAATCGCGAAACTCAGATTATAGTGGATTAAAATCCTCAAAATCAAATGGTAGTAAAAATGCTAAGGAGTGTAGAAGTTTCATGACTACTTTAGCCAAATATCATGATATCGTTCCGGTGGAACCGGTCTCATGGAGACATATCAGTGCTGACATCAAGGATAGGGCATGGGCGCAAATATGGGTATGAAAATTTTATAAATTTATATTTATATTAGTAATGTATTTATATGACTTTAACATTTTCGTTGCAGAGTCGATTTAACTTTCCTAATGGTGAAGCTGTCAAAGCTGCTAGGTTGAGTGATCTTGGAGAGTATTGGCGGCCATACAAGTATGAGTTACATATTGGTTGGAGGAGCAGAGTGGGTACCGAGTTAGAGGGTGTACCCACAAACCCTGACTGTCCAAAAAAGTCAATATCAAAAAATGATCGCACATTGGAAGACTGAACAGTATAAGGTACTACCCATCTTTAATGGTTTTTATATAAAATTTAATTCTTATTACTGGTATTGTTTTTTTGTTTCTTAGGAATTGTCAGCGAAAAAAAAAACAAAGATGAAATGATATATCTACACACATTGGGGCGCACTACAATGCCCGATCATGAGAAGCGGCTGGTACGTTCAATCCAATTTTTTGCATTTATCATATATGGTTGTAATCCAAATTTGTGCATTTCTCATATGAAGCAAGCTGAATGGGGCATTGAAGGTCCTGTACCTCGTGCCAAATTATTCTGATTCAGTAGGAAAAGAAAAGATGGAACTGCAGTTAATTCACAAACACAAGAAAAAATTGTAAGTTTTTTTATATATATTTCAAACATTTATAAAAAATTCATAATTTAATATGTGTATAATTTCAACAGTCTTCCTTGGAGTCCATGGACGAGGAAGCTGAAAACTTAGGGCCAAATGATCATTTGAGTCAGGTGTTAGGTGTGGAGAATCCAGGAAGAGTCCGTTGTAGACCAGGCAAAAACATTGTCCCCTCTTGGTATTGGTCATCATCAGACTCCTCTAATGCCTCTAAGGCGTCTGAGTTGGAAAGCATGTGTGCTGAATTAGCTGCGATAAAGAAAATAGTATTAGAGGAGCGTGAGAAAAGTAAGCTAATGAATGAACATTTCATGAAAGCTATGTCAATTTTGAGTCAGTCACTACCACCAGAGGTTGCTGCCACTTTTGATTCATGTATAACATCAATGCGCTCTTTACATAATGCCTCGGGTGATTCCCATGAGGTTCCTAGTGGCGATGACGGTGGTGGCGATAGAGCTGGCGAGGATGTTGTTGATGCTGTTGTTGGTGATGAGATTGCTGCTGCTGCTGATGATGATGATGATGTTGCTGCTGGTGATGATGATGCTGATGATGTTGCTGCTCCTAATGATGATGCTAGACATGGGGATGACGATGATGGTGATGGGGGGGATATTAATCCCCTCCATTTTTGACTTAGCAGAGAGACTTGTGTTGGAGTTTTAATTTTTTTTTTGTATTGTTGGACTGCTTGTATGTGAATTTATTTATGCAATGAAATGCATTTTGGATTATGTTTTCATCGGGGGTGTTATTTGACAATTCTTTAGGTAATATTCAAATTCCATTTTTGTTTTTATGGTTTGGTGTGTTAATTATTATCTCTCCATATAATCTTGGCCTTAGTAGTGGAGGGGGAGGGGTTGGGCAGTGGGGAGGGGCTGGGCAAGGGGGCTGGGTAGGGGGGGTTGGGCAGGGGGAGGGGCTGGGCAGGTGGGGAGGGGGAGGGGCTGGGCAGTGGGGAGGGAGGGGGAGGGGTTGGGCAGTGGGGAGGGACTGGGCAGGGGGGGCTGGGCAGTGGGGAAGGAGGGGGAGGGGTTGGGCAGGGGGGCTGGGTAGTGGAGAGGGGCTGGGCAGGGGGGGGCTAGGCAGTGGGGAGGGAGGGGGAGGGGCTGGGCAGGTGGGGAGGGGGAGGGGTTGGGCAGGGGGGGATGGGTAGGGGGAGGGGCTGGGCAGGTGGGGAGGGGGAGGGGCTGGGCAGTGGGGAGGGAGGGGGAGGGGTTGGGCAGTGGGGAGGGGCTGGGCAGGGGGGGCTGGATAGTGGGGAGGGAGGGGGAGGGGTTGGGCAGGGGGGGCTGGGCAGGGGGAGGGGCTGGGCAGGTGGGGCTGGGCAGTGGGGAGGGAGGGGGAGGGGCTGGGTAGGTGGGGAGGGGGAGGGGTTGGGTAGTGGGGAGGGAGGGGGAGGGGTTGGGCAGTGGGGAGGGGCTGGGCAGGGGGTAGGGAGGGGGAGGGGCTGGGCAGGGGGGGCTGGGCAGTGGGGAGGGAGGGGGAGGGGCTGGGTAGTGGGGAAGGAGGGGGAGGGGCTGGGGGAGGAGCTGGACACGGTGTCGACTTATCCACCGTCGCTAAAGGTATGGTTTTACCACACCATTTTTTACATCATGACAAGTTTTCTTTTTACTCAAATGCATCCTCAAATATCCAATTTAACCCCAGACTCATATTTTCATAATATGATGCAGTAGGACTTCAAGTGCTCCCAGAAATGAATTTGCAGCTGATTTAGTTGATTACCATGGCGCATTAGAGGATCAACCACTCCTAGGACATCACCTTTCTTCAGCTCCTTCTGAACAATCATCAATGGGGCACTGTCTTCCAGTTTAAGGTAAACACTTCTGGTTGCTATCATTAAACCTGACATTTCTGACTATTCATTGCAGTACAAATGCTCTGTTTCCTCTTTGTTTCCGGCCATAATTGGTATGTGGGATGTAGAGTGAATCAACATTCTGGAAGCTGAAAGTGTTCTTGAAGGGTGCACTGGAAACACAAAGCAAGTGCACAGGTGAGGTGGATGTTAACAAAACTGCCCAGAGCAGCCACTTAAATCGAATCTTGACCGATGTGTTGCTCACCCCGCAATAGGTATGTTCTCGTAATATCGTTGAAATAATCTCCTAGACAACTTGTATTATTTCCCTTCGCATAATACTTTTTCATACGTTATTACACACTTCATCTTTTAAGATGAATATGGATTATTTTTTATTTATATATTGCAGGTGACTCACTCTGCACATGAAGAGATCAAGGGAATCCTGCACTAATAAGTGCCAGATCTCTACAACAGGTATGTTTTCCTAAAATTGTGGAATTAACCTCCCTACCATGCATCATTTTTCATTTGCATTTACACACTATATAAATGCAGGTTATTGGTCGTAAAATCATGGAGTTAACCTCCCTTTCATCCAACATATAAATGCAGGTGATATGTTTTCACTATTGACTCCACTGTATATTGATTTTTTTGGGTCATGTCTAAGAGTTGCTAGAAATACTTTGATTGTTCTCATCCCAGTATAGCGATGAACCGAAATATTGGTGAATGTGCATGGGATGATGGAATGAATGCCTTCTATTTACAAGCATGGAGAAGAAACTTAAGAGATGTGTATCATTTATGTCTCAGCGAGGATTGATGAAGGTATTTTTTTCCCAACTAACACTTCAACAGGATAGGATGTATGGAAGTTTATATTGTTTGACTGGTATTTCTTGTGTTATAATCTATTTTGTATTAAAGTGAGTTGTATTACCTTAAATAAAAATACCTTAAGGGAACATATTTAGTTGGACATCCGATTTTAGATTTGTTTTCTGTTATAATCTATTCTGTAATACAGCAAGTTTTAGTACCTTATCAAAATTTTAGGATGTTTTCTAACAGTTACAATACCTTACCTGGTTGGGTCTGCATCCAAATAAAACATGTCATGCATCTACATATTTCATGCAGGGAGATTCAGGGGGAGGGCTGGGCAGTGGGGAGGGAGGGGGAGGGGCTGGGCAGGGGGGGAGGGGGAGGGGGTCTGGGCAGGGAAAGGGCTGGGCAGGGGGGGAGGGGGAGGGGGAGGGGGAGGGGGAGGGGGGCTGGGCAGGGGGAGGGTTGTGCAGGGGGGAGGGATGGGAAGTGGGGAGGGAGGGGGAGGGGCTGGGCAGGGGGTAGGGGGAGGGATGGGCAGGTGGAGGGCTGGGCAGGGGGGAGGGGGAGGGCTGGGCAGGGGGGAGGGGGAGGGCTGGGCAGGGGGGAGGGGGAGGGCTGGGTAGGGGGAGGGTGAGGGCTGGGCAGTGGGGAGGGATGGGGAGGGACTGGGCAGTGGGGAGGGATGGGGAGGGGTTAGGCAGGGGGGGAGGGGGAGGGGGGCTGGGAAGGGGGGGAGGGGGAGGGGGAGGGGGAGGAGGGCTGGGCAGGGGGAGGGCTGTGCAGGGGGGAGGGATGAGCAGTGGGGAGGGAGGGGGAGGGGCTGGGCAAGGGAGAGGGGGAGGGCTGGGCAGGTGGAGGGCTGGGCAGGGGGGAGGGGGAGGGCTGGGCAGGGGGGAGGGGGAGGGCCAGGCATGGTGAGGGCTGGGCAGGGGGGAGGGTGAGGGCTGGGCAGTGGGGAGGGATGGGGAGGGGCTGGGCAGGGGGGGAGGGGGAGGGGGGCTGGGCAGGGAAAGGGCTGGGCAGGGGGGGAGGGGGAGGGGGAGGGGGAGGGGGGCTGGGCAGGGGGAGGGCTGTGCAGGGGGGAGGGATGGGCAGTGGGGAGGGAGGGGGAGGGGGAGGGCTGGGCAGGTGGAGGGCTGGGCAGGGGGGAGGGGGAGGGCTGGGCAGGGGGGTGAGGGCTGGGCAGTGGGGAGGGATGGGGAGGGGCTGTGCAGTGGGGAGGGATGGGGAGGGCTGGGCAGGTGGAGGGCTTTTGTCTACGAGTCATCTTTTGAATGTAGAGCAGAATTGATACACCTATGTTGGTGTAAATTCATTCATTGTTAGTGAAGAGTAGGACAACAACAAGCATGGAGAAAGAGAGAACTAAAGATTTCCATATGTGGGATGGAAAGTTAGATTAAGGAGATCTATGAGGTATTCCTATTGGAGATTCATTGAGTTCATCATTAGATGAACGTGGAGAAGAATTGATACACCTATGTTGGTGTAAATTAATTCTTTGATAGTGAAGAGTCGGACAACAAGAAGCATGGAGTTAGTGGGTAGTTTGAGTGTTTGAGAGTAGCGTGTTATTTATTTTCATGTCTAGAAAGATGGATTCTGCTGCTTTCCAATTTCCCAATTTCCCAATTGATCCAGTTCATTTAGAAGGGAATTATAAGTCTTGATACATTGAGTAAACCCGGTCATGACCATTTCATCATAAATTTTGGCAGCGTTAACTGTATACCCACTGCATCCAGACACAAATCAAAATTCTTCCCCCAATTAGTTTTAGATCCTCTATAAAAACCAGAATTTTAGTGAACCTCTGAATCTTCCATATTCATATTCAACATATTATTAGCTATATTTTTCTTCACTTTTTTTAGCAGTTTCTATATTCAAGTTAGTGCACTCCAAATTTCCTTAATCTGGATGGTCACTTGAGTTTGCTAAAAACATGGTCTTATTGTTTTGATTTTAATTTTAATTTTTTGATATAGCAGAAATTCCATTATATTTTTTTTATTTGGGATAGATCCTCACTGATTTCCATGATCCTTGACCAAAAATTATCTTTTATTATTCATGCAAGTTCAGTATTGGATTTTATCATACTTCATTATTATTAGCATTTGCAATAAAGGTTCATAATTAGTTGTTTTTATGTTCTTGCAGTTAGTATGAGGCAATACAAATGGTTACACAATCTTGGACATGATTCAATATAAATGGTTAGTATTGTGTTGGTTTATAATATCCTAGATTTAACTTAGTCTTGTAGTAATCATTATTGATAATGTAAGTCAATTTTGTTCTGGGAACTCTTGTGTGACATGATTTTTCCTACATTTTCTTTTGATTCTAACACCGATGGGAATATTGAATTTGGATTAGTAATAACCTTAGTAAAATAGATAATGTCTTCTTTTTTTCATCATTTTAAGATATGCATCATTTTGGAATGCTGGAATTTTATCACTTTTTCTCCATCCAAGTTGGAATTTTTAATTTTCCCACCACCATGATTGAAGTCCATCTATTTTGTATTTTGGTTTCTATTGTTTTTAAGTGATGGATGGTAGGAATAGGTGCATGATGGTAGAAAGGGTGCATGATGGTAAGCTAGAATCAGTTTCTGGGGTAAAATGTTTATACCCACGGTTTATTAAACCGTGGGTAATTTTGCTGTTCGGGGAAAACTGTATACCCACGGTTTACCAAACCGTGGGTATATATCTATACCCATGGTTTGGTAAACCGTGGGTAATTCTGCTGTGCGGGTAATTCTGCTGCGCTGGAAACCTGTATACCCACGGTTACAAAACCGTGGATATAGATATATACCCACGGTTTGGTAAACCGTGAGTAATCTGACTTTTTCTTGGGCTATGCCCATCGTTTTATAGAAACCGTGAGTATAGAGCTTTTGTGACGCCGCTCTAGCCCACGTCCATGAAACCGTGGGTATAGCCTATACCCATGGTTTGATGGGCTATACCTACGGTTCTAAACCGTGGGTATAGGTGATATTTCCAGTAGTGAATGAATCTCATCCCGTCGTGGAGATGGTAATCTGTACATACGCACGAGCGATGATATCATTCCCATAATTATTGAATTGAATTAGAGTGGATGATATAATATCTCAGAATCAGTATGATGTTATAATAAATATATTTATTTATTCATTACACCATTATACCCATCCAAGTAAGGTGGTGGTGGAAAAAATAGATTACACCACGGCGTGGAGACGGTATTCCGTATGTACACACGCGCAGTGATTTCATTTTCCGTAGGATGGATAGAAGGTTAAATGGGGTTGTTTAATATTTATAATAACATATTAGTATATTAGTGATACTTATGTTATTACTTTATAATTAAACAACTAAAGAAGAAGAAGTTTAAGAAGAAAGAAACTTGAAAGAATCGGTAGAAGAGATTACCTCTTCTTCGACGCACCTCTTTTAAGATTCCTCTTAAGGCACTAGAGTTGGTCTTTTGAGGAGACCAGAACCTCTATAATGTTTATAGGGAAGTTTAGAATTGAAATGAGCAGGGGTTGGCTGATCTTTAAGGCTCAAAATTGTGTAAAGAGAAGAGGGAGGAGGTGCCCTTTTATAAGGGAGGAGAGGGGCACCTTAGAAAAAACTTAAAAGATTATTATATAATAAAGTCATATTCAGTTTATAATAGCTCCAAATTGATTTATTTAGAAGCTAAAGTGGGTATGGGTCGAAATCCTATCAACAAATAGGTTTTATACAAGTTTAGGTTACTATTTTAACCTTATCATTTAGATTTAACTCTAAGTTAAATAATTTAACTTTTACCGTGTCTTCTTGTTTTCTTACACTATATGGTTAATAAACTTACTATAACAAGACAAAAGAACCCCAAGTGGTTCATTATTAATATATATAACCTTATCTAAGTCATTTTTATGAACCTTAGATTTTTAGTAATAGAATAACAATTAATAATATAATATTTATTTTAAAAACTATTTTATGTCAATTTTGAAACTATTTGGTAATTGATTTTTGTGAAAATCATTACAGCATGATTAGTTTTAAAAAAGTTAATTAAATCAATAATAACATGTCATATTAACCTAAAAAATTATTTTAATTTATAAAAAGTCTCAAATTACATTTATTTGGGTATTTATAACATCAATTATGTTAATATTTCATTAATAAGGTAATTACTGCATCATCATTGTGTCATAAATAAATTAAATTATTTAATGTCTAAAAATTATAAATAAAATACAATTATGTAGGAAATATTTTTATCTTTCTAATAAATATTTATAGTCAAATTTATATTATGTATAACACTATATTAAAAATATTTTAGTTATTAAACTTTGATTTTAACTCTTTTAACTCTTCTTTGAATTAAATAATAATAAATGTCCTAATCTAATCCAAGTGGACGTAAAGGGTAATATTTTATTCCTAAGGTTGTTTTTGGTCGAATTACACTTATCCAATATAATTAAAACATGTGTTAGGGTAATAATAATATCATTTTTTACCCTTAATTACCCTATTTACTTTTAACCGTGGTAAATAAAAGTAAAAAGTTACTATTCACCAAAAATTATTTTTATCTTATTGAACCACATTTTACTCCTTGATATTAACCGTGTCTCTCGAATTTTCGAAATTCTACTAACAGAAGCAGTAAAATTAAGTTTTATGTAGATTTTCAAATTCTCCTAGGAGGTGGGTAAAAGACGGTGAAAAGTTTAATAAAATTTTTATATATCTAAAATTATTATAAAATGACTCCAATGAATTAAATTGAACTTATATAGGTATTATGTATCAATTTTTTTTTACCTAAAATAAATTTAAATAAAATAAATAATTATTTAAATAAAAAGTCGGTTTTTAAATAGTAACCAAGTGTTTTCACTATTCATCAAAAATTGAAAGTTTTCAGAAAAATACCAAAAATTCACCCTAGGATAATTTCGATATTACGAATCCAAAAATTAAGTCCATTTTGAAAGATAAAATTTATAAAATTTCAAAAAGTGGGTATTACTATTCATAACGGCTAGTTCATAATAATATTATAATAATATCTCATTTAGTAAAACTCGGTATTGCGTACTACACACGCTATCGAAGAAGGTCTTGATTGAGTGTAATGTAAGCCAAGTCAGGGCTGCGTGTAGTGAAAGTTCCGTTGGTGTTGCGTATAACATAATCAAAACTTATTTCATTTATACATTAAACAAAATCTATACTTAATGTTACATAGAATAATTTCCAAAAAACGAACTTGAAATTGTGTGTAACACGAGCCAAGAATAGTGTTGCATATATTGCAAGCTAATACAGTGTTGTGTATAGTACAAGCTAATCTTGGTTTAGTGTATAATACAAGATATCAAAGAAATTAAAAATAATATATCTCATAAAATCTCGGGGTGTTACAAAGTACATGGCCATGTGAGGTGACCTAGAGACCACCTAAAGTGGGGGCTGGTTAAGGCATCTACACAGCGTGTACATTAAATGAATACGTCGTGTAATTTTATTTTTATTTGTTAAATCAGACCAAGGTCATGTCTAATTACCAGAACTATCTTCTTCTAACCCTGTCTCATCCAGGAGCGACTAGGAGTGATGATTCTTCTTCAAGCCTCTGATCCATCCTCTGTTCTCCGAATCAAACACCGTCGGTTGCGTTGGAATCCCCTCGGTGAGTTCTTCCTTCTTCTAGATCCCCACCTTTTGATTTATCATATTTTGTGAGATATTTGAGGTTGAGTGTTTTTGAAGTTTTTGTAGATCTATGATGTTCTAGGTCTATTCAAAGGATGAGGTTCAACTGTACCGATCATACAATGTTGAGGTAGGTGGTTTGTGCTTTTCCATAGTTTTATTTGGATTATATATATGAAAAGTGCTGAATACCCTAGTTTAGGGTATTTTGTGTTTTGGAAACTTAACCATGTTGATGCCTACTATGTTTTGTTTGCTTAAGAAAGGGTTTTTAATTATGAATAAAGTTTGTTACCTTTCTTATGGATGTGATTTCACATTTTTTGTTTGATTTTTGCCTTTGGGTCTAAAACTGCCTTTTAGGCTATTTTGTTTTCTATGCCTAGTGTTGTTAGGATGGAGTTGATATTATATGAAATTCTAGGGATATGAATTATATATTATTATCCTTGTAGTAGATGAGATTACTTTGGCCGCTGGGTATCATTTGTGTATGATTGTATTACACAGGGCTGTGAAAACCTAGTGTTGTTAGACCATAGGGGGAATTGATGTTGAGGGCTTCCCTAGAGTGTCTGTTATAATTTTTACATTGCGAGACCATAGGGGGGGGGATGAATGGAGAGTGCTCCCTCAGAGTTTCTATAGTATACCGTGTTGGTCAGAGTAGATTACTCAAGAGGGGGTTAATTGAGTATCTATAAAAATTTCTATTTAAAATTGGTTCTTTGAAAAATTTCCCCCCAATTAAAATATAATCAAATCCAGTTTTTAATGAATTTATAAAATTACTAAATGTTCAATTAATTTCTTAGAATATTGATTATTTCTTAGCTATACTAATCTGAATATTTGTATAACTTTTGAAACTAATCTACTAGTTGTAAATAGATATAAACACTTTCTAAGCTAACTATCAAAGTTCAATTCAGTTTTATGTAATATGTAACAAACACAAATTAAAACTAAAATGAAAAGGCACAACAGAAATAAACAAGAGGTTCATTCTCAAGCTAAGACTTAGTCCTCTCCACTTGGTGATCACCTTCCACCAAGAAGATTAATTTAATAAATAGTCTGATCCACACTCTAGATCATGGTTTAAAAAATCACACATGGTTGTCCAGGTCACACCTGACCTCTAATACATTTATTTGTGGAAAAAACAACAAACATGTCACACTTAACCTCTTACACTGTTCTATATGGGATTCAAGAGTGAAATAGAGAGTGAGTGTGAGGATATTGAGTATCCTCCAGTTATTCACAGGAGTCAGTGTGTGTGTAACAGAAATATACACTCTGCTCAAAAATGTAAACAAAATAACACAACATAGTTAGAGATTTAGAATAGAGTTTAGAATTCTATTTGTGTTATGCAGTGAAGCTCTAGACTAGATTGAAGTAGTGGAAATGATATTTGAGTCCTCTTCTAGAAGTTGGCTTCAAAACAGAGTATCGTATCCTTTTTACTCTAGATTCTAGGTAGGAAATGTTTAGCTCCTTGATGATAGGATATCCAGTAAAGCCCAATAGGTTTTTCTTGTCTTTTTGATCTCCCTGTATGTTCTTATTTGAGTTATTTAGGGGTGGACGAAAAATCTTGAGAGTTACAGGAGTTTGCAGTTCTTCTACTATTTTCACTTTTCAGCACATTCCTCATGTTACTCTTTTCCCACACTTGCACGATTTGTCTTGTAATTCTTTTATACTTCTAGTTCTTGTAGGTATGAAGATCTCCCCATGTGTATGTACCTTGTACTATCTACAGATAGTCCTATAGACAACATTAAATAATGTCAGAAATATTAATTTGTCTAAATATGTCCGTTAGATATAAATTTTAATAAATAAATTTAAAGATATTTTTTATGATTATCGGTGAGTCATAAGTATCAGTGAGTCATTGGAATTGGTCTATCATCATCAGTCTATCATCGTCGGTCTGTCAGCATCGGTCTATCATCATTGGTGACTCAGTGTCGGTGAATCTGAGTATCGGTGACTCCAAGTATCGGTGACTTTGAGTATCAATGAGTCCTTTCCATCAGTATCAGTGACTCAGTGTATCAGTGAGTCTTTTGTGCTATCGGTCTGTCAGGGCATCAGCGAGTCATCATCAGTGACTCGAATCTACGAGTCATCATCGGTGACTCATTTTGAACTATCGGTGTGTTGCCCATCGGTGACTTGTTTATCAGTGACTTGCTTATCGGTGTATCATCCATCAACGACTCGTTCCTAGATGACTCATCTATCAATGACTCGTCCACCAGTGAGTCTTTTGAACTATCAATGTGACCAATCATTGGTTACTCAACCATCAGTGACTTCTTTGATCGATGAGTCCTCATTGGTGAGTCAACCAACAATGACTCCTTTTGAACTATCAGTGCCAGAGACTCTAAAAAACTTATAAAGTGTTTGTCTTACACATAACACTACCATATTAAGTGAAATTCACGAATACATGTAAATATACACTTGTAAACATATGTAAGTATAAATATTCATAGTTTATTGATTTATTGAAATGTATTGTACAATATGATATAATTTATTTACTTAGATATTTTAAATGAAATGGTCTAGTTTATTTATTACTTAATATAAGAATTAATAGGATTGGTAGATTGACATGATTTTTGATTATGAAAACCACTATTTATCAGAGGTTCCAACAATCTCCATCTTTTTGATAATCACAAATTATAGCATAAACAAGATGTAATAGAGTAAATATAAACACTTAGGATTTTATTTTCAAGGCTCCCCCTCAATTATGTAATAGAGTACATGCCATGTGTCCTATGCCAGAGTTTCTCCTATTCTAGAGTTGCTCCCCCTGAGATTAAGAATTTATGCCTATACCTTTATCCCCCTTTTTGGATTAGAAAAAAGGTTAAGAGAAGGAGAAAGAATATAGAGAAATAACAGAAAGAAAAAGAGAAACACAGTGAAGACAAAAAGGATTTTCATTAAGGTTTAAGAGAGTACAATTAGAAAAATAAGAGAAAAAATACCTATCAAATATAAAATCCACTAATAAGTGTTTTTCTTCTAAGGTTATTTGCCTTTTTCTAAAGGATCAACTGGAGGTAAAGGAAGTGGTGTTGTGGTTGTAGGTATGACTGGTCGAAAGATAGAACCAAGAAAGGCAACACCAGTAGAAACATTTTCTACAAGACTAGGTATTCTTTCTAACAACACGTGGCTCTGAGGTTGATCCTGAATAACTGGTCAAATATGAGAAAGTGCCTGAGATACAATCATCTGAGCAGGAGGCTGAGAGGTTGTTCTTGGCTTCACCTTGAACATGCAAGTATGGCTTGAGAATTTTTATGAAATCATTAATGATTTCACCTCCATATTTCATAGCCTTCTCAAAATCATCCTTATTCTCTGAGAATTTATCCATCAGAGGAGTAAACTACTTAAATTATGACACTTGCTTCTTGAAAGCTTTTGTTACTAGATGAATCTTGATATTTTTGGACAAAT
Source organism: Viscum album (assembly GCA_963277665.1). Classification (NCBI taxonomy): domain Eukaryota; kingdom Viridiplantae; phylum Streptophyta; class Magnoliopsida; order Santalales; family Viscaceae; genus Viscum; species Viscum album. The sequence continues at coordinate 713,875,304 of OY728131.1, read as the reverse complement.
ACATGAAGTTATTTATGAGATCATACTTGGTATAGATCTTGGAAAAATACTTATCCAGTTTCTATCTAATCTCCTTATGAGCAGCCGAGGCTTCATTTGTGCACTGCCTTACCATGTTATAAATAATATCAGTATTTCTATGCACCTTGGAAAGAGTTTCTTTGTCTGAATTACTCTGAAGAGTCTTGAGTTCTTCCCTCATCATGGCCTTGAGAGACTCTAAATCAGCAACAGCAGCTCTGATACCTTTAGAACTAGATGGACCAGAGATCATTCGTCCAAGATCCTCCTTTAATTTATTCAAATATTCACTCATTATATGTGTCACTATGTTTCTAAGAACCTCCATCACAACACTAAAATAATTCTTGAAATCAGTGGTCAAAGAGTTCAACTCATTTCTCATCCTCTTCACTTATTCTCTTAGCATAGTGTTGTTTCTGACAATATTCTCAGATGTAGTAACAAGATTAGGATGAATCTCATGAATTGTCGTCCTTGAAATTTTAGTTGCATCAGCATCTGAAATGCTCATGGAAGTAGAGGCTTCACTTTTGGATCCAACCAAGGCTCTCACTGACTCACATATATCAACTTTGAATTGCTCCAATCCAGCCTTAGTGACATAGTCACTAGGCATTGTCTGTGCTAATATATCAACTGTAGGAGGTGCAACCGGTGAAACAGGTGCAATGGGTTCAACTTTATTTTGGGCTTGTGGAGCACTAGGAGGAGCCATGATCTACTCATCTAAGTCATAATCCTAGCCAAAAATAATGATCCCTAGATTCATGTTCCACTCACCAGTACAAGTCCAGTATCTGGGATATACTATGTCAACCCCAACTCTTATTCCCCGAGGATTAGGTAAAATCTTAGATTCATCACCATATTCTTCCTTTCCTCCAGCTAATATAACATTTTTGGGAACAATTACCAATTGGGCTTGAGGTTCTACTTGCAATCCAGCCTCTTCTAATTCTCCAGGCACTTCCTCAGCCTGAGGCATCTGTGCAACTTGATCCTCAGCCTCTTCCTCTTGGCCACCAGCCATAATTTCTTTCTACTCCTGGATGATTTCATGATTCTCAATATCAGGATGGTTAGGCCTGTCCTCATTACTAGCATCTCCCTGATCATTATCCTCCTGTTTAACAGGATCAACACCACCCTATCCATCAACTTTATCAGCTGATCCATGTATAGATTCCTCACTAGATCTGTCAACCACTTGTTGACCCACTTTTAAATAATCACTACCATTCTCATCATTATCTTCCTCATCATAATCATCATCATCATCTTCAGAATTACTTACATATCCTTCCACACCAGTAAATTTTGTCTCTTCCTTATCCTCATCACCTAAAAAATGTTCCCTTGAGGGTAGATCCAATGGTGGACTAGCAAGTCCATAAGATATGTATTTTGGTCTTTCAGTAATATCAGGATCACTCCTGTCATCAATAGGAGATCCTTCTTCCTTTGGAAACTCAGCTTCAACTTCCTCATATGAATAGACAACTTTTTCTACTGGTATTAGGCTTGAATCAGCTTGATCTTTTGGTTTGGTAGGATGGTCAATCAGATTGTAACCCTCATACAATTCTTCCTCATCTCCTACCCAACATTTCTTCCAAGGGTTCCATAAAATTTTCATTCTCTTAAAAATTTCTTTATGAAGGCAGAAACCATTATAGGCACTAATAATTTCATCTCTATATTCCACACAACCCAACTTATTTAGCATTGTAGAGATCATCCTAGGATAATACAAACATGTTACTTTCTTAGAGGGTTTTATCATATCAGAAATATGTACCATTAAGTACCTACAAATATTCACCTTTATCCCATTTTTCAATAGGTAAATCAAGAATACATCATGATACTTCATAGTAGAGAAGTCTCACTTCCTTGGGAAGATTTTATGTTAAATGAAATTAAAGATCAATCTTGCCTCTCCATCCAACTCACTGGTAGTATCTATCCTCGATTCTTCACTTATATTCATCTCCTTTAGAGCATCCTCATATGAAAACAAATTAGAGGAAGGAGGAATGTTACCATGATAATCAACATAGATACCTTCATGTGGCATTTCCAAGTGTTGGAACTGAGCATGCAGTGGAAGCCCCAAACATGTGGGTTTTAAAAAATTTCCACTGATGATCTACTTAAACTTGTCGACGTCGGGGAAGAGTAGACCAATTAAATCTGAGGATCTCACGTGAAGGGTTTTAAGCATAAAAATAAACCGTAAAAATACTTGGTTTAATTCTGAATCTGTGCATGACATATGCTCATCGTTGGCAATCACTGCTCAAAGAATCCAAAGTCTAATTCCTCTAGATCACCCACACACACTTCAAGAAATCCATGGGAGCACCGTTCATCATAATCCGGGTGCTAGCGTGGAATTGCGACAACGTCTTCGATGCTCCAACAATCACCACACCGCTTCGCTAGCGATGCCTAAGAGATTACTTGATCCATGCTCCTTGGATCCAAAGTATCTCTCTATAGAGTATGGGAGAGAGGAGAGGAGAGAGAATCTCCATGAATAGTACTTGAAAAAATCCCCTCCTATTCTATTTATAGTGGTTAATTAAAATACCCGGTATCGCCTCGCCGACCCTGAATACTTAACGCACTATCAACGTCATTTTATGACTACTAAACCATGTCATAAATATTATTATCATTTACTTGTAATATATTAAAATATATTATGTGATAATAATTGAGTCATTAACTTGACTCATCACTCCCATAAATATTAATTGAACCATGCATAATTTAATATTTTTGAATTACTATTTTTCATGTATTTTCTAAAACTCATAAACACATTTAATAAATAAATTCAATACCCATTATTCTAAACTCGAATAATATGAATTTATTTATTTCATTGGTGATTGTTAAAATTTGGACAAATCCCAGACCCCTGTGGCGGGGCCCACTATGTCCAAAACTCATATTCAATTGAATAGGGAAGATTATTGAATACGCTATTGTGTGTGACCCTCTAGGCCCTTATTTCAACAGTAGTGAATAATATTCACATACCAAGAGTGGGATCTAGCAACCCATCTTGGCCCCTGAAGAAATAAGGATTTCCATAGTAGAGACAACCAACCTACAAACATGCACTATATAATATAATCTCTTTGTCTGTAATATCTCATAAAGCAGGACACACTCATGTGTCATCGCCCTTTTCTTGCTTTATTGTTTGTTAATTTAACTAGATGGATTTACCCTCAACTGCCATGGCCATTGTCTTATAAAGTTACTACCATCCATATCGACATGTCCTGATATATATTACTTCTATAACCCAGAAGTGACAAATCCTTTCTTGAGCATTCAACCAATGCCATGTCACCAACGACGCACCCAACACAAACTACCTCTCCACGAATACATTGCCATGGTTTTCATCTTGCATCAAAGTATGAAATCAAATGACATACATTGGTAATGATCTCAAGTCAAGAGACCATTACACATGATCATAGATAGGAATGTCCAATGACACCCAAAACATGTGGAGTTCCTATTGGCGGGTCAGTCCTCATGATCTCACTACTAAAGATCACCAAGTGTGAAATTTATGAGAAGAAGTCTCAATGCTTATTAGCCCCAACACCTGATAGTAAAACATCTACTGTGTCCAGTCAGTAAGATGTATCTAGACCATAAAACATATTTTTAAGATCAATGTCATAGTATCTAGAGGTTCTCATTATACCCTAGGAACTGCTATAACCATTCAATATGACAATTAATATTTGGACATTACCATTTCAATAGTGGATGTAGAAAAGTCTACACTATAATGGTAATATGAAATCATGTATAGAAAACTGTATACACGATATGGTAATCAAAAGCATTGAATAGTTGGGTTTAGGACACCCACTATTTCAACACCAAGCATTCAGCCCATTCCTTTGATAAAAAATAAATATCTTTTTCCCTTCACCACTGACTTCATCCTTGCTTCCTTAGCTCCATCCAGGGATATATTCAAGTTGAGATAAAACTCATGCACAAGCTGGGGATAAAAAGGCCTCTCATTGTTCAAGAACCAACTTAGCCAACTTTGAGATTCCATCACTCTCAACAAAATTGACTTTCTTGACATAATCCAATTGACATACACTTCATTCTTAGTTATAATAACTCGGATTCACAATTTGGGATTTTCAGTACCACTAGACTCTCCCTACTGACGCTTAGCTGACGTAGATTCACTCAGATCTTCCATCACACGCTTTGTCCTTGCCATTTCTGAAGATTTAAGTCTAAAGGGAGTCAAAAGGTCATGGGTAGAAAGGCAGAGTGTCAAAGAGCAGAAGGTTCAAAGGCAGAGAGGGAGGTGAAAGGTTGAAGTGGATTGAATTTATTTTATTATTTAGGGATTGTAAATCATAAACCCATAAAATTGAAAAATGGAAAAAAGAAAAAAAATTGTGTCGTTTTACTTAAAATAGACAAAAATACCAGAAGGTCCTTCTAGGATTTGGTTTCACACAATCAGTATTACACAAATGGTTTCAAGTGATCAATTTCATAAGATCATTTTTACACAATTGGTTTCACATGAACTATTTGATAGATCAGTTTCACTGATCGGTTTCATCTGATCGGTTTCACTAATCGGTTTCACCTGATCAGTTTCATTGATCAGTTTCATTGTTCGGTGATGTGGCTCATTTTTAATGCTCTTCAACTTGGGTGTTTCCTCACAGGTCATTGGAAGGCAGGAGGTAGGAGGTAGGTTGGGTAGGATGCGCACTCGCTCTATCAGCCGCCAATTTGGTCTTGTGACTGAGTCGGCTCTTGATCTTGAGAGGGAACATGATGATCCCGAAGGTATGTTTGAGGATGATTTTTGGGTTTAACTTTCGGTTCTCAATCAACCATAAAAGTGATCTATGGGTATGTTTTGACTCGTGTCTGCAATGGTGGATCCTCTTGGGCAGGTTGTCTCACATGTGGTTCTTGTGTGGTTTCTCACTTTTTCCTTAAAAGTGTTTTTGAAATAAAAAATTTAATTTTCAATCAATTGCTGTATTTGGAAAATTACATTATAAAAAATGAGTTTATGTATTAAAAGTATGTTTTTGTTGTTTATTTTTTATTTTTTTCAATGATAAAATTAAGTTGTTATTTCAATTTCATTTAATTAATTATTTTTGTTATTAGTTTTCAATAATTTTCAATTCATTAATTTAATTAATTCTTTAATTATTTGGTGAATAAATTAATTACTTGTGTTTTTTGATTCTTTAATTAATTAAAATAGTGTTAAAAATTTAATTTTATTTAATTAATATTTTTATTTGGTAATTTAATTAATTTTTAAAATTAATTAATTAATTAATTAATTGGTTAATTAATTTAATAAAGTAACATTAATTACTTTAATTTGATCTTAAATTAATTTTTTTATAATTTTTAATGAAAATAGATTCATTCTCTTAAATAAATCATACTTAATTTTATTATTAATCTTGTTTTATTTATTTAGTTTTTAATCATATTATATTTAATTTAAATAATTAATTTATTAATCCATTTTTTAGTTGTATTAAAGTTTTAATTAATTTAATTTTTTTTACAGATTACGGTGGCACATCTCACCGTTCCACACCGCTCCATTCTGCCACCGTATCCCCCACCTCACGGTGAGACTGTGAGCATCACTCATGATGAGACCATGAGCATCACTCACGGTGAGACCTTGATCATCACTCACAGTGAGACTGTGAGAAACACTCATGGTGCCTCCACCACCACTTCATCACAATGCCACCGTCTTGCCTCCACCCACCGTCACCCCCACTACACCTTTGCCCCCGTCTCATCCTCTATCACAGAGCACCAATACACAACACACGTAGTAAAACCAATACATCTCAAATCTAAAGCAACAACACGAATCATCTCACAACAGAATACAAAAAATATTAAAAATTCAACAACATATTTGAGGTGTAGCAACAAAAAATCCATCACGAACAAATATAAACCAAACATAGATTCCCAAAATCAAACTAGAGATCTAAATACCCCAAATCCTTACCCTAATCCACCGCAAGCCCTCTCCGTTGCGCCTCCCTGCTTCATGCCGCCGATGCCACTCCCAAACTCCATGATCTGTCCCACATCTATACCACCCCTAGATCAGTCATCGCCCCTCTCTGTGAACCCCAATCGACTCACATCTCCACTAGCCCGCTAAAATCCTCAAAGCTGAGACCTCGGCTCGGCTCCTTGTGCACTGACAAGAACCCCCTTCTATCTGCTGAGTCCAACCACTCTTTTACCCTAGCTATGCCACCATTTCCCTAGCCTATGCTGAACTCCCTTGCTCCTCTCTTCACCCTACACTGCACGAAGACCCCCCCTCTTTGTTTTTTCTTTCTTCTTTTTAGTTTTTATTCTATTTTATTATAACATATAATATAACATAATATATTATGTAATATATATATCATATACAATAATAGTTATATTAATAAAAGAATATAATCTTATATATATAATATTAATTTCTTATATATCATAATAATATATGTTATTAATTAAATACAATAGTTATTATATTAATAATAGTATTAGGAATTACAAAATATATATTCTTATAAGTATTTTTATATAATATATATATATATATATATATTAATAAGTATTTTTAAGTAGTGATATATATCTAATTACATAATTGTTTCATTATATTTTTATCTAACTCACGTGTGCTTTTTGTAGAGGGAGGGTTGTGTCTTGGCACGTGCAACCCATTCATTCAGTTAGGAGAAACTACTCTAGTGACTAGCGTGGAAGAAGTAGAACTTTGAAAGTTCCACGTAGAGGCCAGTGAACACCTCAGGTGAGATTCCAGAGACTTCGATTATAGTCTCATCATCATTAATCATGGGCACTAGATCATTCATACACCGGGAGGCAGGTATTCAGCGGGACTAGACATCACTTCTCGAGGGGGGCTTCATTCTTCCCAATCATCCATCCATAACCATCCAGCGATCCCCAAAGTCTTCACCATTTACATCAGGAGTAGATTGGAGGCATCAGAGCAGCAGATCAGCATTTCATACCTCGATTCCCAGTATGGGACATTGAGCAAACCCCAGCGTCACATCCACCATCAGGTAGCAGGAATTGGAGCTTTCAGGAGATCAAGCAGGGAGACGAACATCTTTATTTTTCTTTTGTTCTATTCTTCTGCAACTCATTTCAACATGAAATTCATTTATTTTAATTATATTTTTTCACTTAATACAACCATTATGTTCAGCTAAACATCTTGGGGGGGGGGGTGAGCAGGATGGATAGATTTTTTTACTTTAATTCACACACTACATCATTTTATGGATCATATCTCTCACTGTTTGCAGAACAGTTTTATTTTCAAAACAACAAGGTTGAGTGAAAAATGATCTCGTTTGAATATAAATGAAAACTGTTTCAATCCAAGGAATTAAATGACAAGTGAATCTTGCTCAAATGAGAGAGACACACTGAACACAACTGAAAATTTGAGCTCAGTTACATCTGACTTTTATCACTATTGAATGGAATGACTTTTACAATTGAAGGACTATAAGGGCTATTTCATCGCAAATTGAACAGATGATAAATCTAGCCAGTTACTTTATGTCAGATCCATATTTCTTAAACTTCAGTGTAAGAATGAGGCTAAGCAATATCGAATCGGCCAGTGGAATTTTTCCCTACTCATCTGTTGGTTGTTTTCACCACAAGATTTCTTGCTATCTTGTCTACTTCCGTGCACTCAAAAGTTCACCTTCACTTCCTCACACACTAATTTTCACTCACTCCACTTCACCACCTCCAAATATTTTTTTGTTTTTTTCTTTCTGTGTGTGTTTTTTTGTTTATTTTATTTTATTAGAACACCAAGAACAACATTAGGCCTCCCTATGGTTCGAACCTATCTTGCCACTGTTCTAAGTAGTAAGTAGGTTATAAATTTTAGTTTGTTACCCGTTCCCAACGACGTGCGTGGGTGAAAGTTTTGGTTCCATTTACATGGAGACCTTGTGTGATATAAAAAAAAACTACATAAGAGAAAAAAATCAAAAAAAAGGAAAAAAAATCAGAAAAAAAACACTAAAAAAATCTGCAAAAGGGAAATTGAAATTCAAAAAAAATTATGAACTTGATGCATGAAAACCAGGTCTAATAATGAATACTTAGTACCTGGTAATCCTGAAATTGATAAGCACCTCAAGGAAGTGAAAATGAACAATCACAAGATCAAAATGGAAGATAAAAGAAATGAAAACTTGAACAACACACTTCCTGAGAATTTGAACCAACATGGATTGATGAACCTACTTGGAAATGAGATAGCTGAGAGGCGTAGTTTGAGAGAGTTCTTGCTACCTTCAGTGTATAATAACCCTTCATGCATTAGACTCTATCCTAGGTCTAGGAATTACGAAATCAAACAATCCATGCTTAGTCATCTGCCTACCTTAAATGGAATTACTAATGAAGACTCTCTTAACTTCATTAGATCCTTCTAATATAGTTTCCAACAGCTACCACTTAGGGGTCTCACTAAGGATGAGATTAAACTGAGAGTTTTCCCCTTCCGCCTCAAGGGAAATGCTAGGACTTGGTTTCAACAGTTAGAAGAAGAAATATTTGTAACCTGGGATCAAGCTTATAATGCTTTCACAATGAAATTCTATCCTAGTAGGTTGACATCTGAAATTAGGCACAAAATAATTGGATTTATTTAGGAAGAAGGAGAACTATTTCATGAAGCCTGGGATAGGTTTAGAGGTTTTCTTAGGCAGTGTCTAAACCATCAATGTACACCCCAATTACTCATGGAAAAATTCTATAATAGTTTTACCCCTTACCACCAAACCTTGGTGGATCAGTCATCTGGAGGAGACTTTAGTGATAGAATTGTTGAGGAGCTCAAAAATATCTTTAATACCTTAGCTCAAAACTCCCAACACAAATTCTCTAGGAGGATATCCATTGTGAGAAAGGAAACCGTCCTTACTCCTCAAGATGAAGCCCAAGATTCTGGGTTCTTTAATGAGAACCCACATCATACTCTTAAGGAGAAGTTCCACCACTGTGGGATGTATGACCATTCTGAAACCTACTGTCCAAACTTTGATATGCCTGTCCAGCTTCATGAGAGTGCCAGAATTGCTGGATATGGACCCCAGATGCAGCCTAGGTAAGATCATTTTTTCAACACCTACAATTATGGGTATAAGAACCATCTAAACCTTTCATGGAGGGAGTAGTGAGTCCTCTGACCAACTACCCTTCCTGGATTCCAGCAGCCTCCTAGGCAGCAATTCCAACCCCAACCGTAACCTAAGGCTGAGTCATCCAACTCAAAAGATAAGGTGAGAGACATGTTCCATAATTTGATAGGGAGGTTTGATGAAAAAAATACCAAAAATGATTATGATAAAGTTCAAATAAATGCGATAATGAAGAACTTGGAAATTCAAACGGGGAATTTGGCTAGGGACGCCAGTAATAGAGAAAAGGGTAGGCTGTCTGACACCACTAAAGCCAATACTAGGGATAATTCCATGGATGTGACCACTATAAGTGGTCTCCAAACTCGCTAAGAGCCTAGGAAAGAACCCAAAAATGCTGAAAATGAGAAACTGGATGAAGCTGGAAACTAAAATCTAAAAAAACATGAATCTGGAAAACTAGAAAGCACCACTGGAATCCCTCCAGTTCCTGTTGTTACAACTCAAAAACCCAAAGAAAATGGCTTGAAAAATAAAGACAATAAAGTGAAGAAATTTTCTGAAGAGGAAGCTGTAGAGATACCCCCAATTGTGATAAAATTCCCCCCTGCAATCCCCTTACCAAAAATAATTAAGAAGCCACAATTCCTGATTATGAACAATTGAAATTCTTGAAAGTAGTTAAAAATCTAAACATTGATATCCCATTCTTGTAATCCTTGATTCAAATCCCCGTCGTATCTGAAATTACTCAAGAAAATCTGTTCAAACAAAAATATATTGGATGAATTTTCCACCTATAGATTAATAGAGGAGTGTAGTGAAGTCTTATAGAATAGGATACTTCTTAAGCTTTAGGACCCAAGAATCTTTTTCATCCCTTGCACCTTTGGGGATATAGGTGGTAAGTTCAATTGTTTGTATGATTTGGGTGCTAGTATCAATCTGATTCCCCCATCATTTTTTCAGTACTTGAGATTTTGAGTTCCCCAACCCACTACTGTTGTGTTACATCTTGTTGATAGGTCCATTACTCATCCAGTGGGTAGGGTCAATGATCTGTTAGTGGGATTAGGAAAAATATTTTTTCCTTTTGACTTTATTATCCTTGATATGAAGTGTGACCAAGAGGTTCATATCATTTTCGGTAGGCCCTTCCTGGCTATAGGGGGAGTTGTGATAGATGTGTCTAAGGGGAAACTGATTTTTAATATGGGTGAACAAAAAGAAGAATTCAACGTGTTTTAGAAAATCCAAGAACCCACCCACCCAATTTTTCCTAAATATGAGATGCTAGTTGTTGAGAGTATTTTTGATAAGGATGAAGAGGAGTTTCTGAGAATGATAGCTGAAATCAATAGTGAACCTGAAATACCTGTTTCCACTTGCATAAGGATCAACTTAAGTAAGAAGAGAGAATTTATTGACGAGTACAAGAGAGAATTTTTGGAGAACCTAGATTATTTTGTTTTGGATCACATTCTTACCCTGAGAGAGGAGTCTAAGTTTGAGGAGATTGTTTTCAGAAGCTCTAGTGATGAGGAAGAATCTTTCTCTACTACCTTCTTCAAGAGGAATCATGAAGACCTTATGCCACCCATGCCCTAATGTATTCCCCCAAGAAAGTAACCACCCACCCTTTAACTCATGCCCCTCCCTTCCCATCTCAAATATTCCTTTTTAGGAGACATTTCCACCCTTCCTATGATCATTTCATCCAACCTGGAGGTGAGTCAAGAGAAAAATCTACTTAGTGTTTTGAAGAAGTACAAGTCTATCATAGGCTGGTCTATTACTGATATTAAGGGGATAAGTATAACCTTATGCATGTATAAAATTCCTATGGAACATGAGTGTAAGCCTAGAGTAGAATCCCAAATAAGACTCAACTCAAAAATGAAGGAAGTTGTGATAGAAGAAGTTATTAGGTTTCTTGATGATGGAATAATTTTTCTTATTTCTGATAGCCCCTGGGTAAGTCCTGTACAGGTGGTACCCAAAAAAAGAGGAGTGATAGTGGTCACTAATGAAAAGAATGAGAAAATATAGACAAGAGCAATGAATAAATGGTGAGTCTGTATAGACTACAAAAATTTGAATGTTGACACAATAAAGGACTACTTTACCATGACGTTTTTGGATCAAATGTTAGAGAGATTGGAAGGAAATGAATTCTTCTGCTTTCATGATGGTTATTCTGGTTACAAATAGATTTCCATTGTACCTGAGGACCAAGAGAAAACCACCTTTACCTATCCATTTGGGACATTTGCCTATGAGAAGATGCCCTTTGGCTTTTGTGGTGCTCCTGCCACTTTTTAGAGGTTCATGATGGAAATTTTTTTAGACATTATTGAAAGGATAATTAAAGTGTTCATGCATGATTTTTCTATTGTGGGAAATAACTTTGAGAACTATCTGAAAATTTAGGAACTAGTGTTAGAAAGGTTCCAAGAGACCAACTTAGTATTAAACTGAGAAAAGTTCCAATTCATGGCCATTGAAGTCATAGTTTTGGGTCACAAAGTTTCTAATAAGGGGATGGAGGTCGATAATTATAAAGTTGAGGTCAAAAAAAAGTTTCCCCCACCTAAAAATGTCATAGTAATAAGAAGTTTTTTGGGTCATGCTGGGTTCTACATAAAGTTTATTAAAGACTTTTATAAGATTACTAGACCCCTATGCTCCCTGCTGGTGAAGGATACACCCTTTTTTCTTTGATGAGAAATGTCTAGAGGATTTTAATATGCTCAAGGAGAAGTTGACTACTTCACATGTAATCACTACTCCTGACTACCATCTTCCCTTTGAGGTGATGTGTGATACTAGTGACTTTGTAGTAGGAGCTATATTAGGACCGAGGAAGGATAGGAAACTACATGTTATTTTCTATGCAAGAAAGCTTCTAGATGATGCCTAGAAGAGTTATTCTACCATTGAAAAGGAGTTGACTGCTATGATGTTTGCTTTGGAAAAGTTCAGGAAATACTTTGTAACGACCCGAAATTTTGAATAAATCTTGTTTCCTAATTTTGTGTGTTATTTTATTTTTGATACTCAACAAAACTGTTTCATTTGATAACATGAGTATAATTAAAATGAGACCATTGGGTTTTGACTGATTATATGACCATTGGTCAATATGAACACTGGAAACTAAACGTTTTGATTATTGTCTCTAAATACAAGCAATCTTGGTTAATTAATATAGAAAGAAGATTCGATGACCTCACCCAGTAGTCTTGGACCGATCGAAGCCCATCTAACAGAACTTGGGAAGGAGGTAGCACCATTGGACTTTGCTCTAGACCAAACCCAAGCCGAACTTCATCGTGTGAAGCTAGAACGGAATCGCCTTCGCGAGAAGTTCAACCTGATAGAAATTACTACTCGTGCGATGTTGGCCGAGCCTCCCTCAGATTCTCTCACCTTAGCACACCTTACACTTAGGTCCTACGTTGGTGTGATAAGGGGCTATGTAAGGAGACCGTAACTGCCTTGTGTAACCCTTTGTTTTAAATAAAAATTTTGATTTCTTCTTATGATGAAGTTTATGAATTTTCAAATGACCAGATAAATATAGTATGCATATTTTTGATGAATTTTAGAAAAAGGATATTTTTAAAAATGTTTATGTAAACCTTAAATAATTAAAAATGTGTAATGATTTTCAAAAACTGGTCTTCTACAATTATGTTCAGTACGAAATTTGGAGTCTAATAAGATCAAATTAAATTTTGATGAATAGTAAATTATGAATAGTGATTTTATGCTTAGGATTAGTAATATGACCAAATGGATTAGTAATCTCGCTCAAAGAAAGTTTTAATATAATTTAGACACCTAGATTAAGTAATGTGATTCAATAAAACGGGTAAATAACGGTTTCATAAATTATTATTCAAGTATTAGTTTTTTTTGAGTGAATAGTGTTTTTTGATTAAAAATTAAATTAAAAATATTTAGAAAATTATTTTTATAAAATGGATTTCATTTTTGAACTCAGAGCATCGATATTATGCTAAGGTAATTTTTGGGGTTTTTTATGAAAAAAATGAATTTTCAGTGAATAGTGTATTTATTTAAAAATTAAATTAAAAATATTTATAAAATTATTTTTATAAAATGGAGTTCATTTTTTAAATTAGAGCATTGATATTTGGTTAAGGTCAAATTTTGGGATTTTTCTGAGAAAGTTGAATTTTCAGTGAATAGTAAAAATACAGTTTTAGGGTTTCAGTATGTTTAATGACATCATAACTGTGTCATGATGATTTCATGAGATATTTTATGGGTTGACCGACCAAAGGTGATGAATTATTGTATTGGGGGACCCATATGGCCTAACTTCATGAGAAATATCTTGGGAGAGCACATGGTTTTGAGAAACCCACTTATGAGGTGTCCCTTGGTCATTAATGCCTTGTCCCCTCACTTTCCCTATAAATACCAAGCCATTATCTCATAATTTGGACTCCAAAATCATTCTCAACAAAGTTCTGGTCTCCTTACCTCCCAATAAGTCCTCCCAAGGTACCCCCAAGCCCTCAAGGTCCAAACCTTTGAGTTTTAAGAGTTACATTTTAAGGTAAGGGATCCGACCCCCTCTCTTTCTTTTCAAGTGATCTCTTTTATGTCATTTCTTTTATTCTACATGTTCTTATGTTGGAGGATGTTCTTTTATATTCATCATAATTTAATTTTCATGTTCATATGATGAGAGACCCCCTCTTTCTCTCATCAATTCGTTTTAAGAATGTTTAAGTGGCGCCGTTAGGCTGCTGAATTTTTAAGGGATTCGTTCACCTTTCTCATTTTTCAAAGATCTACTTTCATGTCAAGTATTTCAAGTTCATTTTGTATTATGTTGGGGTATTATCTCTATATATATCATACTGAACTCTTATTTTCATATTATGAGAGACCCTATTTGATCTCTTCAATTTAGTATTTTGAAGTTTTAAGTGGCGCCGTTAGGCTGTCGAATTTTTAAGTGGTTCTTTCACCTTTCTCCTTTTTCAAAGTTCTAATTCCATGTCAAGTCTTGAAAGTTCCTTTTTATTATGTTGGGGTATGATCTCTATATCTATCATACAGATCTTTTATGTTCATATGATGATAGACCTAATTTGATCTCATCAATTCATTTTTTGTTGAAGTTTATTTGACGCCGTTAGGCTACCGAATTTTCATAAGAGAAATCTTATTTTTGTCTTCCTTTCATGTTCTTCATTTCATATGGTATATCTTTCAAATTTCATTACCATGTTCTCAAATCCTTTATATTCTGTCCCCTTAATGTTTTCTGGATCATTTATGAATGTTTGACCTATGTCCCCTCTCTTTTCAATGTTTTCTGAAACCCTGAAACATAGCCGTTATGCTGCAGAATTTCCTTCTCAAAATGTCTCTATCTTTTTCTAAAGTTCTTTAATTTTATTAAGTGAATACTCAAATATCTCTATTCTATATGGGTATTCACATATATACCAAGTTTTTCTATTTTAAATTCTGGGATTTACATACATGAGACCCGCTTTCCCTTTCTGTGGGTTTAAAGTGACATAAAGATCATGTATTTATAGCAGTTTTTAAAACATTATGATTATGAAATGAAACCCATTTATTTTATTCTATATGGGTTGTTTATGAAATGATTGATGATGATATATGTGGCTCACATGATAATAAATACATGTCAAGGGTGCACCCAGATAGCGCTCCAATGCATTGGGTAAAGACTTAATCTCTAGAGATGACTTTTTAGACTGATACCTTGGTGAATAACCTTGGTAATTTTTAATGACACCGTGGGGATGGACCTTGGTGAAACGAAATGATTGTCAATATTAAATGTTGCAGCCACATCTTCAAGTTATGAAAATTTTTATTTTTATTATGATATATCTCATGATTTCTTTCTCATGCCTTAAAGTTATTTTCATGACCTTATTGAAGTATCTCAAGTTCACATGTTAAATGTTTCTCTTGTTTCCCTTACTGGGCATTATGCTCACCCTTTCTTTTGATGTATGTCCCCAGGTTATGAGATGTAGTAATGAACCTAGGATGAACATGAGGAGAATCCTTTCAAGTGTTTAAGAATAATGTTTTATGTTTTCATGTTTTAAGTTCCTGGTTTCCAAGACACTAAACCTTAAAGATCCTCGGTTTTGTAAAATGTAATGAAAGTTTATGTTATAAAAAGACGGGATGCTATACTTGATAGGATCAAGGATAATAATTTTCACAGATCATTCATCCCTAAAGTACTTTTTGGCTAAAAAGGACTCAAAACTCAGACTCATGAGGTGGACCTTGTAGTTACAAGAGTTTGATTTAGTGATTATGGATAAGAAAGGGGTTGAGAATGTAGTTTCGAATCACCTGTCCCGATTTCCCAATACCCCAAGTAAGGAACCAAGAGAGATTAACACTTCTTTCCCTAATGAACAATTGTTTGCTGCCTCTGTGTAACAGTCTGGTTGGTTCACAGATTATGCCAACTTTCTGGCATCTGGATTCATGCCCAAGGATCTCTCACAAAACCATAGGAAGAGGTTTATATCTGAGCTAAAATATTATATTTGGTATGACCCTATTCTCTTTCGGAGATGTGCTGATGGGATTTTGAGAAGATGTGTAGTTTTGGATGAGATTTTTCCCATACTTGAGAGATTTCATTCATCACCATGGGGTGGCCACCATGGAGGAGAATGGACTGCTCAAAAGGTTCTATAGGATGGTTTCTACTGGACAACATTGTTTAAAGATGCTAGGAGTCTGGTTATTGGTTGTGAGAAATGTCAAATGTTGGGAAATGTTGGAAGAAGGCAGGAACTACCCCAAAAAGGTATTATGGAGGTTGAAATCTTTTATGTGTGGGGATTGGACTTCATGGGACCATTAACATCATCTTATGGTAATGAGTAAATTTTAGTTGCTATGGATTATGTGTCTAAGTTGGTTGAGGCAATAGCTTTTCCCAACAATTCAGCTGCTAGTGTTGTGAAATTCATCAAGAAAAACATATTTTCCAGGTTCAGTGTGCCTCGAGCATTCATCACGGATAATGGGACTCACTTCAAGAATTATAAGTTTAAATATTTGATGGAGAAATATGGTTTATCACACAGGATAGGCACCACTTACCACCCACAATCTAGTGGGAAAGAAGAAGTTTTAAATAGAGAGCTCAAATAGATTTTAGAGAAAATAGTGTCCAGCTCTAGTAAGGAATGATCAAGGAAGTTGGATGAGGCCCTTTGGGCCTATAGAACTACTTATAAGACTCATATAGGAATTTCACCATATAGGCTACTCTTTGGGAAAACATATCATCTACCTGTTGAGTTACAACAGAGATCTTATTGGGCAGTGAAGGCTCTTAACTTTGATTTTAAGTCCGCTGGTGAGAGGAGACTGTTAGAGATGAGTGATCTGGAGGAGATTTGAATAGAGTCCTATGAGAATGATAAACTTTACAAAGAAATAACAAAATATTTTCATGAATCAATCATTAAAAATTATAATTTCAAGGTTGGTGAGAGGGTCTTGCTTTTCAATTCTAGATTGAAGCTGTTTCTAGGAAAGTTGAAGACCAAGTGGTCCTGACCCTTTACCATTGTTAGAGTTTTGGTTAATGGAGCTGTTGAGATAGTTGGAGAAGATAATAAACCTTTATTAGTCAATGGTCAAAGAATAAATCACTTATTTTAAGGGAAGCCAAAGGTCTTGGCTACCATATCTCTTTTGGAAGAATGAGATGTTTCAAGTCTAACTGAGGACTATAAACTCAATGTTTCATGGGAACTAACCCATGGTTGTTTAGTTGTTTTCCTTTTATTTTTGTTCTTTAACAAAGTTAACCCCTTCTTCTTGATCTCTAGTTTAACCTCTTAACAGCTTGATAGTGCCTCATGATCTGTTTTTTTAGAGAGAGAGAGTTGTTGCTGCCAGAAACTTGGCTAAGAAAACCCAAAGGAGAAATCCACTACATCATATGGATAACATTTCTTTCTACTCACTCCCTTGGGTTACTTATCTTGAACTTAAAACTCTACAAATATTATTTTACTTATTTGAACTTGCAGGTTATTGAAGAGGAGTAAACACCCAGTGCTACTGAAGAGGATCTATCTATGGAAGTCAGTGTTAAAGCTCCAATAATTCAGGGAAGTATTTTTTCCCTTTTTCACTTTTAATTACCTACTTAATATTCACTTTGAATTAAGTGCGGGGGACTCCCCCCTTGATCTATGAAAAGTTCACTATGTTACTTAATTGGGTGTTATCTTGATAATATCTAATTAGTTTAAAAAATATTTTGAGATTCATTTTGAAACTTGCTACACCCACTAATTTTATTCTCATTGAGATGCTCCTACAAATCATTGTTAATCATGCTACTAATTAAACGTCATTGATAAAATATTTGGTCTACTAATAATCTTTCAAAGCATGAAAATTTTAGGAATACAACTGAACTTGTTTCTGGTGATGGTTGGTAGGGTTTGGTTCTTCTGTTTGTATTTGTTTGAAGTTTTATTTTCTTTCTCTTTTTGTGTGGAAAAAAAAGTTTTTGAACCTCATTAATACCCCTCCATATCCTTTTTCAGTTGAAATGTCCATCTGTTTTGCACATAAACTGTCTCCCACCTTGAGAGTCAACATTGGAGGACAATTTTTGTTTTTAAGTGTGGAGGAGAGTGGTCATTTTAGTTTCATTTCAAATTCCCCCTTCTTGAACCTGAAGTTTGTTTTTGGTTTAAAAAAAGGTCAAATGTTTTTCAAATATCGTTCAAAATCTTAAAAAAAAATCAAATTCTTTCATCAATTTATGGCCATATGAGATTCAATGGTACTTCTAGTATGTCCTTATTAGTGGGGAATTGCTCACTGGATGATGAGAGTGGCACTTAGTCAGAAACTATTAAGCATGAATGATTTCTGAGTGCAATTGTTCACTGTCTCTATGAACCTTTCTGTTTAGGAACTGATAATGGGAGTGTGATATGATAGGTTTTATGGGATGATGATCATGACTTAATTTAACTTGAAGTTCTCACTAAAACCTAGGGTACTCACACATTTTGAAAAATAATAATAGTCAATCACTTTAGGAAGTCAACTCAATTGATTATTAATTAAGTCCTTTGTAACTAGAGTAAAATGGGAAAATGGGATCCCACAGTGAGTATCCAAGACAAGGCGCACTGGGTGTATTTCTATGAATAAATAAAGCCAATTTCAATAATAATAAGTGCTATGCACAATGATATGAACATGAAATATGGCTGGAAAAAATGGAAATAAAGTGCCCTTGTCAAAAATGAACTCATTAAGGTGAGGGGAATTTTGAACCCAGATGAAGAAGGGATCAATTGACTTGGTTAAAAATCATTTGAGTTGAATAAATAAAGTGATAAGATTAATGGACTTTAATTTTTTGGAACTTGGGAAAAGTTGAGAATGGAAGGTGCCTTTGGTAAATTTTTAGTTCCACTTCATATAACCATTCAACACTCCTTGAATCAGCTCTTGAATTGGAAATTAAATTAGGATAGTTAATGAGTACACATAAGAGGCATGAAATACTTGACAGTGTATGAATTTGTGAGGATTTTTACTTCTAGTGAGTATTTTAATCTAGGAAAGATTTCATTTTTGAACACCCATGAAAAATATGACCCACAGTTTGGTCCTTCTCCTCTGGGTATTAAAGTATAATCATGCACTTTTTGAGCTAAAACTCACAAATCATCTAGCTATTTTAAAGTTCCAAAGCATTGACTTGTTTGAGGGAAATTTTTTTAAGTGTGAGGGAGTTTTATGTGGCTCATTTTTAATGCTCTTTTCCACATCCTTTTTTTATATTTTTGTTGAATTTTTTAATATAAAACTATTGTATTTTTTGTAATATTTATCAATTGTTGTATTTGGTAAATTACATTATAAAAAATGTGTTTATGTATTAAAAGTGAGTTATTGTTGATTATTTTTTATTGTTTTTTCAATGATAAAATTAAGTTTTTATTTCAATTTCATTTAATTAATTCTTTATGTTATTAGTTTTCAATAATTTTAAATTCATTAATTTAATTAATTCTTTAATTATTTTGTGAATAAATTAATTACTTGTGTTTTTTGATTCATTAATTAATTCAACCAGTGTTAATAATTTAATTTTATTCAATTAATATTTTTATTTGGTAATTTAATTAATTAATTAATTAATTAATTAATTAATTGGTTAATTAATTTAAGTAAGTAACTATAATTACTTTAATTTGTTCTTAAATTAATTTGTTTATAATTTTTGATACAAATAAATTCATTCTCTTAAATAAAGCATACTTAATTTTATTATTTAAGCTTGTTTTATTTATTTAGTTTTTTAATCATATTCTATTTAATTTAAATTATTAAATGATTAATCTATTTTTTAGTTGTATTAAAGTTTTAATTAATCTAATTTTTTTACAGATTACGGTGGCACATCTCACCGTTCCACACCACTCCATGCTGCCACCTTATCCCCCACCTCATGGTGAGACCGTGAGCATCACTCACGGTGAGATTGCGAGAATCACTCATAGTGAGAGCCTGAGCATCACTCACTATGAGACCGTGAGCATCACTCATGGTGAGACTGTGAGAAACACTCACAGTGCCTCCATCACCCCTTCATCACGGTGCCACCGTCTTGCCTCCACCCACCGTCACCCCCACTGCACCTTTTCCCCCGTCTCATCCTCCATCGCAGAGCACCAATACACAACACAATCATCAGAAACCAATGCATCTCAAACCCAAAGAAAAAATATGGAGCATATTGCAGAATAATAAGCAGCATATTATAAATTCAACTATAGATTTGAGGTGCAGCAACAACAAATCCATCAAGAACAAACATAAACCAAACATAGATTCCCAAAATCAAATTGGAGATCTAAATACCACAAATCCTTACCCTGAGCTGCTGTAAGCCCTCTCTGCTGTGCCTCCCTACTTCATGCCGTCAGTGCCGCTCCTAAACCCCATGAGCTTTACCGCATCCATGCCACCCCTGGATCACCCGACGCCCCTCTCCACAAATCCCAGTCGACCCACATCTTTACTAGCCTGCTGAAATCCTCCATGCTGCGACCTCACCTTGGCTCCTTATGCACTGACTGGAACCCCCTTCTCTCCACCAAGTCCAGCTGCTCCTTTCCCCTGACCATTCCACCATCGCCCCAGCCTGCGCCGAACCCCCTTTCTCCTCTCTTCACCCCGCACCACACAAAGACCCCCCTCTTTGTTTTTTCTTTATTCTTTTTAGTTTTTATTCTATTTTATTATAACATATAATATAACATAATATATTATATAATATATATATCATATACAATAATAGGTATATTAATAAAAGACTATAAGCTTATATATATAATATTAATTTCTTATATATCATAATAATATATGTTATTAATTAAACACAATAGTTATTAAATTAATAATAGTATTAGGAATTACAAAATATATACTCTTATAAGTATTTTTAAGTAACATATATATATATATTAATAAGTATTTTTATGTAGTGATATATATATAATTACATAATTGTTTCATTATATTTTTATCTGACTCGCATGTGCTTTTTGCAGAGGGAGGGTTGTGGCTTGGCACGTGCAACCCATTCAATCAGTTAGGAGCAACTGCTTTGGTGACTAGCGCAGAAGAAGTAGAACTGTGAAGGTTCCACGTGGAGGCTAGGGAACACCTCAGGAGAGATTCTAGAGATTTCAATTACAGGCACATCAACATTCTTCACGGTCATTAGATCATTCATACACCAAGAGGTAGGTATTTAGCGGGACTAGAAAACACTTCTCAAGGGGGGATTCATTCTTCCCAATCATCCATCTATAACCATCCAACGATCCCCAAAGTCTTCACCATTTCCATTGGGACTAGATTGGAGGCATCAGAGCAGCAAATCAGTATTTCATACCTTGATTCCCAGGACGGGACATTGAGCGAACTCCAGCGTCGCATCCACTATCAAGTAGCAAGAATTGGATTTTTCGAGATATCCATTAGGGAGACATACATATTTATTTTCTTTATGATCTATTTTTCTACGACTCATTTCAACATGAACTTAATTGATTTTAATTATATTTTTGCACCGAAGAAAACCATTATGTCCGGCTAAACTCTTTGGGAGGGGGGGGGGGTAAGTTAGTTGGTTAGATTTGTTTACTTTGATTCATGCACTGCATCATTTTTTGGATCATCTCTCTCACTATTTGAGAAATGATTTTATTTTCAAAACAATAAGGTTGAGTGAAATCCAATATCGTTTGAATATAAATGAAAACTATTTCAATCCAAGGAATTCACTAACAAGTGAATCATGCTCAAATGAGAGAGACACGCTGAACTCAACTGATAATTTGAGCTCAGTGACATCTGACTTTTATCACCATTGAATGGAATGAATTTTATAGTTGAAGGACTATAAGGGATATTTCATCGAAAATTGACCAGATGACAAATCTAGCTAGTTACATTAAGTCAGATCCACATTTCTTAAAATTCAGTGCATGAATGAGGCTAAGAAATATTGAATCGGCCAGTGGAATTCCCCCTACTCATCTATTGGTTGTTTTCACCACAAGCTTTCTTGTCATCTTGTCTACTTCTATGAACTCAACATTTCACCTTCACTTCCACACACACTAATTTTCACTCACTCCACTTCACCACCTCTAATGATTTTTTTTGTTTTTTTGTGTGTTTTTTGTTTATTTTATTTTTTTATATCACCAAGAACAAAATTAGGCATCCCTGTGGTTTGAACCTATCTTGACACAATTCTAAGTAGTAAGTAGGTTAAAATTTTAGTTTTCTGCCCATGCCCAACAACACGCGTGCGTGAAATCAGTTTCATCTGATTGGTTTCACTGATCAGTTTCACCTGATCGGTTTCACTAATAAATAGATTTTCCTAAGGGAAAGAGGTTTAAAGGACTTTAGATATTTATCATTCATAGTTCATTTATAATATAGTTCATTCTCTCAGAGTTTAAGGGTTTGGTGAAAATGTCAGAAAGTTGATGCTTAGTCCCAATAAAATCAAGATTTATATCACCTTTTTGATAATGATCTCTCAAAAAGTGATGTCTTACATCAATATGTTTTGTTCTAGAATGAGAAATTAGATTTTTAGAAATGTTAATTGCACTTTTATTGTCAAAGTTTATGAGGATATTTCTAAATTAAAATTCAAAGTCTAATAAAGTTTGTTTCATCCAAAAAATTTGCGCACAACAACTACCAGCCGCAACATACTCTGCTTCAGTAGTTAATAATGTGACCGAATTTTGATTTTTACTACACCATGATATTAGATACTTTCCCAAAAAGTTACATGTTCTAGAGGTAATCTTTCTATCTAACTTACATACACCAAAGTCATCATCTAAATAACTAACTAAATCAAAAGGTTGTCCTCTTGGGTAAAAAAATCCTAAATTAGTTATATACTTAAGATATTTTAAGACTCTTTTAACAACATTTAAATGTGATTCTTTTGGGTTTTCTTGAAATCTTGTACACATACACACACTAAAAATAATATCTGGCCTACTATCAGTTAAGTATAGAAAGATCCCCTTCATTCATATGTAAGGAGTTTAATCAACATATTTCCCATTTTCATCAAGATCTAACTTACATGTATAACTCATAGGGGTTTCACTACTTTTAATGGTATCAAATACATACCTTTTAAAAAGATATTTAGTTTACTTACTTTGATTTATAATAATACCTTCTTTATTTTGAAATATTTGAAATCCAAGAAAATATTTAATTTCTCCCATCAAACTCATTTCAAACTCACTTTGCATGATTTTTGAAAAATCATTACATAAATAATTTTTAGAATATAAAAAAATAATTTCATATAATTATATTTTAGCTATTAAAACTTCTTTTGAAATTCTTTTTATAAAAAAAGTAGGATCGAAAACTCCTTTTGGAAAACATTTAGAAATAAGAAAATTACTTAACATTTCATACCAAGCTCTTAGAGCTTGTTCCAAACCATAGAAATCTTTAGATAACTTGAAAAATTTATTTGAAAAATGTGTATTTGTAAAACCTAGGGGTTATTCAACAAAAACATCCTCAATTATATAACCATTTAAGAATTCACTTTTGACATCCATTTGATAATGTTTAAAATCTAAGTGTTCTACATAGGAAAGTAAGATTTGAATAGCTTCAAGATTAGATACTAGTGAAAAGGTTTCTTCATAATCAATTCCTTCTTCTTGATTATATCCTTGTGCAACCAAACAAGATTTATTTCTAACTCTATTTCCAGCTTCATCTACTTTATTTCTAAACACCCATTTTGTTCCTATGGTCAAAGTATGTTTTAGTCTATCGAAAAGCTTCCAAACTTTATTTCTTTCAAACCGGTTAAGATCTTCTTGCCTAGCCATTACCCAAAATTAATTATTGATTACATCATTGATATTTTTAGGTTCAAGTTGTGACAAGAATGTTTGATGTTCAAATTGGTTTCTCAAATAAGCTATAGTTTGTGTTCCTCTATCTAAATCTCCAAAAAATCATTTAAGGGTCCTAGTTGGTCTAGTAAATTTGGGACTTGTTATTTCAGGTTCATCATTTAGATCTAGTTCATTATGTCTATATTCTGGAGAATTTACAAAACTTGAAGTTTTCACAGATTCCTTCACAGGATGATTTGAGGTCTTATCATTAATGTCCATATTGGACATATCCTCATCAAGATTTTCTAGAGAGGTCTTAGGCTCATGCAGATCTGTTTCATCAAACTTGACATGTACAAATTCTTCCACATATTTGTTTTTCTTATTAAAGACTCTATAGTCTTTTCTTGATGTAGAATATCTAAGGAATATTACTTCATCACTTTTGGAGGAAAATTCATCTAAATTTTCTTTAGTGTTCAGAATATAAACTTTACATCCAAACACATTAAAATAACTTACTTTGGGTTTCATATTGTTACAAAACTCATAAAGAGTTTTCTTAAAAATGGGTCTGATAAGACTCTGTTTATTATGTAACAAGCTATATTAACTTCTTCATCCCAGAAATAAATCAGTAGGTCATATTCATTAAGCATAGTTCAGGAATTTTTTTGTGTGGTTATATTTCTTTTTTCTACCACACCATTTTGTTGAGGTGTCCTAGGGGAAGAGAATTTGTGACTATATCCATTTTTTTAGAAAAAAGATTCAAAGTCTTGATTTTTAAACTCACGACCATGGTCAATTCTTAAGGATTTAATCTTAATTCCACTAAGATTTTCTATAGTCTAAGAATACTTGGTAAAGTGAGAGAAAGCTTCACTTTTTTGAGCTAAGAAAAAGGTCCAAGTATATCTAGGGAATTTATCTAAAATAACATAAACATAGTGCTTCCCAATTATAATTGAAACTCTAGATAGTCCAAAAAAAAAACTATGTGAACCAACTCAAGAGGTTGATAAGTAGTTACTTTTTTATTTGGTTTGAAAGAGATTTTATGTTGCTTTCCTTTTTGACAAGGACTACACACCTTATTTTCTAGAAACTCTAATTTGGGAAGGTCTTTAACTCAAAATTTTCCAGTTAACTTATTAAGAGAGTGTAAATTGCAATGTCCTAGTCTTCTATGCCTGAGCCAAGACTCTTTGTGAAAGGCAGTTAGATAAGAAACATTCTATGAGGCTAGTGTGTCTAAATTTATAGCATATATATTATCATTTCTAGGAGCAGTAAATACCAAGTTATTATTGGCATAAAAAAATGGCATGAATCATTTTTGAATTTAACATTAAATCCATCATCACAAAATTGAGTTATTCAAAGATGGTTATACTTTAGTCCATCAACATAAAGCACTTTGGTAATTGAAATAGAATTTGGGTTACCAATCTGGCCTAGGATGATGATTTTTCCTTTACCATTGTCATAAAATGTGACATGTCCTCTATCAATTTTGAGAATAATTTTAAAGCTTGAGTAGTCCCCTATCATGTCTCTTGAAAACCCATAGTCCAAGTACCATAGATTTATATAGGATCACTTTAGGAAGTTTACCTACAAAACATTTTACCCCAGAAATGATTTTGGTACCCATACTTGTCTAGGTCCACAAACATTAGTAATAAAAGCTTTATGAACCCACTATTTTTTATGGGATTCTTATATGAAGAATATAGAGTATTTTAAAAATAAACTTTGTTTGGTCCAGAAGAACTGGATGCAGTAAAAGAATTCTTGGAACTGGAACCTACAATAAAATTCTAGTTTTTGAAGAAAGAAGAATATTTTCCAAATTTGGTTATAAAGTGTGTTTTGGATAAATTCCTTTGACCTGGTTGATATCCTATCCTGGAAGTGTACTTAGAAGCAATCTGTTTACCAAGAATTTGAGTAAGGGTATTTTTCCCATTGGTAAAATTTTCTATATCCTTTTTAATTGCTCATTAGACATTTTTAACTCATTGTTTTCCTTTATTAGTTGATAATTTTTCACATTTTTAATTGTAAGTTCAGATTTAACAGTTGCAGTAAGAGCATGTTGTTTCTTTAAAGATTTATGCTTATCTTTTCACTTGTTACATGTTTCTTCCAGCATGTTTCAATACTCAAATAGTTCTCCAGTTGACATATTTTCAGACTCACTTTCATTTTTAGAATAATAAGAATTGTGAAAACATGATTCTAAGGTTACCTGGGAAGTGTTTGTCATAAAACACATATTATCTATATCATATTTCTCATCATGAGAAGAATCAAATTCACTAGATCTGCCTTCCGAGGCACTCCAGGAATCCTTCATTTCTTTCTTATATTTTCTATCCTTATTCTCATACTTATTTTTGTATTTGAGATTAGGATAGTCATCTTTAACATGTCCTTTCCTTTTAAATTCATAGAAAATTATCTATTCTAATTTATCATTTCTCTTCTAATCCTTTTTCCAATTTCCCTAATTATCATACTTTCCTTTGTAATTGGGATTTTTGAAAAACTTCTTTTTCCTATAAAATTTCTTGAATCTTCTAGCCAGATGGGCCATTTCTTCATCAATGTTCGAAGCTAATTCTTAACTACTTTAACTTTCAATAGCAGCTTGAACTTTCTCCTTGTCTTTAATTTTAGAGGCAGTAGTCTTGAAGGATACATACTTTCCTTTTGGTTCATCAGATTCTTGATTTACTTTGTGATCCTCTTCATACATCATTAATTTTCCAATTAATTCATTCATTTGCATCTTATCAATATTTCATGATTCTCTTATAGTTACAGATGTCCCTCACCATCTCTCTATTAAGCATTGCAGAATCCTCAAAATCTACTCTTTGGCTATAACTTCTCTTCCTAAAGAAATCATGGTATTCACAATTTCATTGAACCTGAGATACATATTAAAAATAGATTCATCAGGATTCATTATGAAATTATCATATTTAATAGTATAAGTATTTAATCTCATTTCTTTAACATTAGATATTTCCTCATGAGAAAGAGACAAAGTATCCCAAATCTCGTGTGTAATTTTACACGAAGAAATACGATTAAACTCTTTATCTACTAGTGCACAATATAGATCATTCATTACTTTACAATTATTTTTATAGGTAGTCTAGATAGGTTCATCCCAAGTGTTTCTATTAGTTTCAAGAATTGTATATTTACTTTCAATAGCAGTCCATATTTCAAATCCCATTATTTCTAGATGTATTTTCATTTTAAGATTCCACTGAGCATAGTTGGTTCATTGAAAAACGGTGGTCTATTAGTAGAAGTTCCTTCTAGTCTATTATCTATGATATAAATTGTGAAATAATTTTAAAGAGATAAAATTTTAGAAATAATATAAATTTTAATATCTTTTAAAAACTCTACAATAATAGTTGAAATGGTTCAAAAAATGACAAATTTTTAAATACCTCTGATACCAAATGTTGGTTGGAGTAGATTACTCAAGAGGGGGGGGGGTGAATTGAGTATCTATAAAAATTTATGTTTAAAATTGGTTCTTTGAAAAAATTCCCCCCAATTAAAATATAATCAAGTTCAGTTTTTAGTGAATTTATAAAAGTCCTAAATGTTTAATTAATTTCTAAGAAGATAGATTAGTTCTCATCTATACTAATCTGAAGATTGGTATAACTTTTGAAACTAATCTACTGGTTCAAAACAGATATAAACACTTGCTAAACTAACTATCAAAGTAAATTTTTTTTTTCAATATGTAACAAAAAAAAAATAAAACTAAAAGGAAAAGGCACAACGAAAATAAACAAGAGGTTCAATATCAAGATGAGACTTAGTCCTCTCCACGTGGTGATCACTTGCCACTAAGAAATTTAATTTAATAAATAGTCTGATTCACACCCTGGATCAGGGTTCACAATAGCACACTAGGCTGTCCAAGTCACACATGACCTCTACCATAGTTATTCATGAAAAAAAAATAGGTCACACTTGACCTCTTCCATTATTCTACGTGGGATAAAAGAGTAAAATAGAGAGTGAGTGTGAGGAAATCGAGTATCCTCCAGTTATGAACAAGAGTTAGTGTGTGTGTAACAGATAGATACAGACTACTCAAAAATGTAAACAAAAGAACACAACTGAGTTAGAGATGTAAAATAGAGTTTAGAAGTCTCTATGTGTTATGCAGTGAATCTTTTGACTAGATTGAAGTAGTGTAAATGATATTTGAGTCCTATTTTAGAAGTTGGATTCAAAATAGAGCATCGTAGCCTTTGTACTCTAGATTCCAGTTGTGAAAAGTTTATCTCCTCGATGTTAGGATGTTAAATGAAGCCCAATAGGTTTTTCTTGTCTTGTTGATCTCCCCATATGTTCTTTCTTTGAGTTCTTGGGAGTTGGAAGAAAAATCTCGAGAGTTGTAGGATTTTTCAGTTCTTTTATTGTTTTCACTTTTCAGCACATTTCTCGTGTCACTCTTCTCCCACACTTGCATGATCTGGCCTGTAATTATTTTATACTTCTAGGTCCTATAGGTATGAAGATCTCCCCACATGTATATACCTCATATTGTCTACAAATAGTCCTATAGATAACATTAAATAATGTCAGAAATATTAATTTGTCTAAATATAACCGTTAGGTATAAATTTGAATAAATAAATTTAAAGATAGTTTTTATGACTATTGGTGAGTCATAATTATAGGTGACTCATTGGAATTGGTCTTTCATCATTGGTCTGTCATCATCGGTCTGTCATCATTGATCTATCAGCATCGGTGACTCCGAGTATCGGTGACTCCGAGTATTGGTGACTCTGTGTATCAGTGAGTCCTTTCCATCAGTATCGGTGACTGGTTTATCAGTGAGTCATTTGTGCTATTGGTCTATTAGGGAATCAAAGAGTCATCATCGGTGACTCGAATTGGTGAGTCATCATTGGTGACTCATTTTGAACTATAGGTGTGTCGCCCATCGGTGACTCATTCATCGGTGACTCGTTCATCGGTGTATCGTCCTTCGGTGACTCGTTCATCGGTGACTCGTCTATCGGTGACTCGTCCATTGGTGATTATTTTACACAGAACACTACCAGATTAAGTGAAATTCATGAATACATGTAAATATAAACTTTTAAACATATGGAAGCATAAATATTCATAGTTTATTGATTTATTTGAATGTATTTTATAGTATGAAATAATTGATTTACATAGATATATTAAATGACATGATCTAGTTTATTTATTACTTAATATAAGAATTAATAGGATTGGTATATTAACATGATTTGTGATTATGAAAACCACTATTTCTTAGAGGGTCCAATATACCATTATAAGACCACAAGGTTAATGGAAATTGAGTGCTTTCTCAGAGAGTCTGTAGTTATAGTTAAAAGACCACAGGGGGAATTGATGGTGAGCGCTTCCTCAGAGAGTCTTTGTCTTTGTGAAACCAGAGGGGTCAGATTGTGGGAACTTTCCTAGAGGGTTTCTTGAGAATTATTGGTTGAAAAATAAATAAATATGAATGAATGTAGTTTGAAAATATAAGAGTGTTTAATATTTAGTACTTCCTTGTTTATTACTTAATTTTTCATTTTTCCTACTATATATATATTCACTGATAGTTAGGCATAGATCTTTGGGTTTTTGCCTACTGGGATTCATCTCACACCCTATTTGGGTCATGCTTTTGGGCCCAAATAGATTATATTGTTGCAGGTATAGATAAGGGAAAACGCCCTTCTACTTCAGGTAGTTGATGGTTGTAGAGCTAGAGAGCATGAGACCAAGGTGAGGCTTGCGATGCTGCTGGAGTTTACTTTTTTTCATTTTTTACTTTGGTTTAGAACTATATTTCTAGAATTGTGATATGTTTGGATACTTTATTAGACATATGCGACATGCATAATTTATATATGTGCTCTAGTTGTTTATTTACTTTCAGTCTTCTGCTATTTTCTTATTGTATGGTATTACTGTTTCTACTATTGTATATTATTGTTATTCCATTCTGTTACTCTGACAACTAGGGAAAAGTTTTCCTACTATCACACCCAAATCCCTTGCTTCTAGTCATCAACCTCTGGTGTTTAGGGAAATGTGCTTGAGGCCAAGTGACCAACCGGGGATGGAGCGCCTTTGGGCGGCACTCGGAACCGAGACGTTACAAAGTGGTATAAAAGGATTATTTTATTCTTTGAGTTTCTGTTTGGAGCGTATAGATAGGGATATGAAGGAATATATAGTTGGTAATGAGCTATACCTTGGAGTATCTAACCCATGTATAAGTAAAATCCAATATTCCTCAATTATTGCATTTTTCTGGTTTTGCAATTATTACAGTTGATTTTATTTCATCGTTGGGTGATTCACATGTTTTATTCTATTATCATTGATATTATTGATGTTTTATTTCTGTTTTAATCTGATGAGATGAGGGTATGCTATCTCATGAATCATATAGGTACTTTCTAGAGATCACATGTCATACATTCTTGTCACGCCATTTAGGGTGCATTCCTGATTGCATGTTGTTGTGATAGATGTTGTGCTAGGTATGCGTGCTGTTGTGATAGATGACATGATAGAATGCCTACTATTTGATAGGGTATTGATAATATGTAAAGTTTCTTTCGAATGGGTGCCAAACTTTGGTCCCTGAGGTGTTATGGTCCCTCATGGATTGGAATTTGGTGGATCGTGTGATTGATCACACTGTTATACTTTGTGATATACATGAATATGATGCAAAGCTTTGATTTTTGGGGAGTATAGGACTCTACAGATTGGAATTTGGAACTTTAATGTTTGTTTCAGTGTTTTTATGGGGTTCTGGAGTAGTTTCTAAGGCATACTTTCCAAAAAAACCCAGAATACACAATGTGTAATGATTAATACACACCATGTATCTTTCTGTTCGGGAAGGAATAAATTTTCTTAAGTAAAAACCGTGTACTGTATGTACACGCCATGTAGTACTAAATCATGTGACTAGATGTGTGGGAAGAGATATGGGTTTGAGAAATGTTTGGTGGCACACACTGTGTACTTGGAGAACATGCTGTGTTTTAAGGAATAGGTATCCAGCCGTGTGACAAACGAAACAGGTGGTTAAAACTTAAGTGGTACTCATCGTGTCTAGGGATAACACACTATTTTATAGATACCATGTATATGGCTATGTGACTAATGATACGGGTCGGTGAAATCCTTCAAGTACACACCGTATATGGCATAAACAATTTGTGTAGTTCTGTTTTAAGAGAACCGTGTGGCTTAGCCATGTAGAGGAACTCGGGTTGGGGGAAATATTTAAGTACACACTGTGACAAAGGAGAACACATCGTGTGTATGAGGTGTTGCATGACCAGAGTTGGCAGTTGTACATGCCCATGTGAAGGCTTAAGGGAAAACACCATGTAGGGGTCATACATGCTGTGTATATTTGTTTTGAAAAACTTGAACGTTTTCTTTCTCCCATTCCTTTACTGCACTTATAAGTTTCATTACTTGATAATATTGAAATAAGGTGTGAACATGAACTTACAGAGTCATTCCACCAATATGTCTTCTGTTTATACACCAGATACAAGGCAACGATCAGACACTGGACATGGTAGATCAGAGACTACCAGCAGATCTTCTCGTCATGCCTGTCTTGGCACCAACCGTCATTCCGGATACAGGTGTCGATGGACAGTTCTGAGATGGCTTCATGAGGTTTATGTAGATCTTCCAGGGAGCACCGTATCCTACCCCATCTATGGAAGAGTTAACATGGGTTTTTCAGCAGCATCATCCTCCCACTTTCTTAGAGGATGGAGGACCTTAGGCTGCAGAGTCATGGTTAGAGGCCATGCTATCTATCTTCAAGCATCTGGAGACACCTCTTGAGAGGAGGGTGAATTTCATGACATACATGCTTCAGGATTCTGCCAAGAGATGGTGGGATGTGATATCACAGGCGGGATGCTAGTGGGTTATGGCTTGGGATGAGTTCCAACGGACCTTATATGACTACTTCTACCTAGAGACTTTGAGGGCTGACCAAGACTGAGAGTTCATGAGTTTGGAGAAGGGTACACTCTCAGTCATGTTGTATTCTTCTCACTTCACAGAGTTTCAGTGATTCACACCCATTCTAGGGGGTGATGAGTTATTTATAAGGAGGAAGTTTGAGGATGGTCTCAGGTATGACATCCAATCTTAGGTAAACATCTTTAGGATGACTTTTGTAACTTATATTGTCAACCATTCCCTGATCACAAAGCGAAACCTGAGGGATTCTGAAGCTGTGAGCTAGGGTGGCTCAATATTGGAGTTTTTGTTCCTACATATGATAGTAGGAAGCGTTGTAGGGCATCTACGCACAGATATACAAGTAGGAAAGATACTTCTCCAGGTATCTAGGTGGTATGCTACCAGTGTGGGAAGAGTGGGTATACAAGGAAACATTGCCCGAGAGACCTAGTTGAGTGTCAATCTTGCAGCAAGATGGGTTATCTTCAACGTTTCTGTTAGTTTTTGTCACTAGTAGTTGGTGATGAGGGTTATTCTATGACTCCACGTTTAGGATAAGGACCACCAATTTCTCATCAGTTAGGAAATTGGAGTTTGTTCGGCCGTTCAGGCCAAGGTGGAGGTTGTGTCCATAGTAGACAGACACATGGTTTTCGATAGTCGTATGGTGGATCAGCTCAGGGGTCATAGAAAACTTCACAGAGCCGCGGTGTAGGTTAGGCTTTTGCACTGGAGCAGACCTAGTAAGAGTAGGATCTCAGACCCTATACGGTTAGAGGTACGATTTTAGTTGCCTAATTTTTAGCTTCTGATCTTTTCGACATAGGGGATTCCCATAGTTTCATATCCATGCCTGTTGTGGAGAGACTTGGGCTCTGTATCTTTAATTATGCTTATATCTTGACACTGGACATATCGTTTGGTTCTAGAATGACTAGTGTATGTCAGTGAAAGTAGTGCCCTCTTGAGGTTGGTGGATGTCACTTCTTATGGGACCTTTATGTCTTAGAGATGACATGCTATGACATTATTCTCAGAATGGACTTGTTAGTTCCCTTCCAGGTTATTTTCAATTAATATTTCTGTAGGGTGAATTTCATGTCACTAGAGGGAGGATTGTTTCTACATAAGGGTGAATGGGATATCCAGGTGAGTAGAGCTGGACCCAAGCATCATGGGTTAAGAGGAGTTGTATCCCAGGTTTCTAGTTTGTATCTGGATGACCAGGGGACTTCACAAATAGACTTTCTTCCAGTGGTGGATCATTTCAGAGATGTCTTTCCAGATGATTTTTTTGGTTTTCCTCCAGAGTGAGAGGTATAATTTTCTATTGAGCTTGAGCTAGGGGTAGAACCAGTGTCTATTACTCTTTATAGGATGGACACAACAGAGTTACGAGATCTCAAGAAGCAGTTAGAGGTGTTATAGGTAAAGGGTTTCATTTGACCGAGTACTTCTCCTTAGGGTTCACCTATCCTTTTTGTGAAGAAGTCAGATAGTACGCTCAAAATTTGTGTGGATTATCGGATGATAAACTAGTTGATGGTCAAGAACTAATATCCCTTACCGAGGATTGATGATCTCTTTGATCAGCTTCAAGGATCTTGGGTGTTCTTGAAGATTGAATTGAGATCCAGTTGTCATCATTTGCATGTTATACCATCAGATATACCTCTTACAGCCTTTTGGAGCAGGTATGATCTATACGAGTAAGTGGTTATGCCGTTCGGTCTCAAAAACACGCCTGAAGTTTTTATGGCACTGATAAACTGAGTGTTCCATCCATACATGGACTCCTTTGTAGTCGTTTTCGTCGAAGATATCTTGGTGTACTCTCACACTCAACACAACCATGCTACCCATATTGAGATCATTTTGAGTACACTAAGAGAGCATCAATTATATGATAAGCTCTAAAAATACCACTTTTGGATAGACCGAATTTACTTCTTAGGTCATGTTATCTCAGAGACAGGAGTATCTGTAGAACCATAGAAAGTGAGACCAGTAGTTTCCTAGGAGCAGTTGAAGAGCATCTTTGAGATATAGAGTTTTCTGGGGAAGGAAGGTTACTACAAACATTTTATACAGGACTTTTCACACTTATTAGCACCACTGACGGGCCTGACTAAGAAGGGTGCAATGTACCTGCTGACAGATTCTTGAAATTCAGCCTTTCAGGAGATGAAAGGGAGATTGACTTCAGCACCAATACTAGTTTTGCGAGAGCTGGGAAATATTTATACTATTTACTGTGATGCATCAGGTATCAGGCTGGGAGTAGTGCTTATGCAGGTGGAAGGTGTCGTTACGTACGAGGCTTGGTAGTTGAGGCCACATGAAAAGAATTACCCAATGCATGATCTTGAGTTGGTAGTAGTTGTTCATGACTTAAATTTTTGGAGACATTACCTTATGGGATAGCATTTTGTGGTGTACACTGACCACAAATGTATCAATTATATCTTTACCTAGCATGACCTAAATTTGAGACAGCAAAGGTGGGTTGAGTACCTTCGGTCCTTTGACTTTGAGCTTGCCTACACGCTTGGAAAAGGCAACACAATAGCTAATGAATTGAGCATGAGGACTCAGATACAGGCAGTTCAAGAGGCTAGTAGTGAGTGGAAACTTATGGTTATGTTCTCTAAGATGAATTTGGATGTGCACGAAAGAAAGGGGCAGAAATTTCTTTCTTATGTAGCTGTTACCTATACTCTTCTTGATCAAGTGTGAATGAGGTAGCTATTAGATCTTGAAGGCCAAGTTCTATGATAGAGTGTGATAGGAGAGGACCCTATTCTAGGATGGACTGTAGGTGAGGATGATATCTTGAGTTTTCATGGGCGCATGTGGGTGTCAGAAGACACAAACAAAGAGATTTTACAGGATTTTCATTCCTCAGTTTGGGAAGTCCATCATGGTGTCACCAAGATATAACAAGATCTACACCTTCAGTATTGGTGGCCCATTATAAAGAGATATGTTTTTGGTTTTTTGATGAGGTGTTCCACTTATCAGCAAGTGAAGGCAGAGCATCGGAAACCATCATGGATTTTGTAGCAGTTACTTATTCCGGAGTGGAAGTGGAATGATGTCGTGGTGGAATTCATTATAGGTTTACCGAGGTCACCTCATGAGAATTATGTAGTTTGGTTTTTCATTGAATGACTCACGAAGGTTTCACACATCTTACCGATCAAAGAGACCTTCAGTGTTGATGAGCTTGGAAGGTTGTACATCTGAGAGATTATATGTTTACATGGGGTCCCGAACTCTATCATTTCATACTAGGATGCCCATTTTACTTCTTGGGTCTGTCAAGGACTACAGAGGGATTTGGGTATATAGGTATTTCTAAGTACAGCTTACCATACCCTGACAGATGGCTAGTCTGAGTGTACAATTCAGGTACTGGAGAACATTCTTAGAGCATACCTCCTAGATTTTAGAGGTTCTTGGGAGAAGCACATACCTATGGTCAATGTTTCCTAAAATAATAGTTTTCAAGAGACTATTCAGATGGAACATTATGAGGATTTGTATGGTAGGACATGCCAATCAACCCTATGTTGGTTGGAAGTAGAAGATAAAACTATGTTGGGACCTCGTCTTTTCTAGGAGACCACAAAGTAGGTGGAGTTGATTCAGAAGAAGATGGCTACTACACAGTCACAGAAGAAGTATTATGCTGATAGACAGAGATGACCTATGGAGTTTGAGTTTAGAGATAATATTTTCCTACGTGTCACACTGAGGTTGGGACACAGGAGGATTAGTAGAAAAGGAAATATTTCACTGAGATACGTCAGGCCATTTGATATTTTGGAGAGAGTCGGGTTGGTTGCCTATCAATTACAGTTACCTCAGAGGTACCGGGCTATGCATGATGTCTTCCACGTTTCTCAGCTATGACGTTACTTATCAGATCTGTATCATGTTTTTCAACCTGAGGAGGTTGATTTGGAGGTGGATGCATCATTTTAAAAGCATCCTATCCAAATTTTAGATCACAGCGTGAAGGTTCTCTATGGCCGGTCTATTCCTCTGGTACAGGTGTTGTGGCAGCACGAGTGAGTACTGGATGAGACTTGGGAGAGGGAGGCTGATGTGCGATCACAATGGCTAGAGCTATTTGAGGATTCTTCTTCTACTCATTCTCATTATGGAAATTTAGGGATGAATTTATTTAAGGGGGGAAGTTTGTAAGAATCCATATCTCCATTTCAGGTATGGATCTTGATTTTAGGTGTTTTTTAGAAAGAGGGGAGAATTTGAAAAATTCATAAGTATACGCTGTGTACTTAAGAGTACATGACCTATACCTAGTTGCTGCGGGTAGCTATATACTGGACTTATAATATCCAAGTACATGGCTGTGTGAGGTGAGCTGGAGACCGCCTAAAGTGGGGGTTGGTTAAGGCATGTACATGGCATGTACATTAAATAAACATGCCTTGTACTTTTCTTTTTTATTTGTTAAATTGGACCGTGGTCACGTATAATTACCAAAATTGTATTCTTCTAACCCCATATCATCCAGGATCAACTGAGAGTGATGATTCTTCTCCAAGCCTCTGATCCATCTTCCTTTCTCCAAATCAAACACCATCGGTTGTGTTGGAATCCCCTCGGTGAGTTCTTCCTTCTTCTAGAGCCTCTCCTTCCGATTTCTCT
This sequence comes from Viscum album, assembly GCA_963277665.1. Classification (NCBI taxonomy): domain Eukaryota; kingdom Viridiplantae; phylum Streptophyta; class Magnoliopsida; order Santalales; family Viscaceae; genus Viscum; species Viscum album. The sequence continues at coordinate 713,838,769 of OY728131.1, read as the reverse complement.
TCTTTAGTATGATATTCTAGGTTGATTATTTTTGATGTTTTTATAAATCAATGATTTTATAGGTCTATTTAAAGGCTGAGGTTCAACTATATCAATCGTACACTATTGATGTAGGAAGTTTGTGCCTTTCCATAGTTTTCTTTGTATTATATATGAAAAAAGTGCCGAATACCCTAGTTTAAGGTATTGCGTGTTTTGGAAACTTAACCCTGTTGATGCCTGCTATGGTTTTTTTTCTTGAGAAAGTGTTTTTTGATTATGAATAAAGTTTATTACCTTTCTTGTGTATGTGATTTCCCATATTTTTTTATTTTGGCCGTTGGATCTAGAACTACCTGTTAGGCTGTTTTGTTTTCCATGAGTAGTGTTGTTAGGATGGAGTTGATATTATATGACATGCTTGGGATATGCATTATGTATTCTTATCCTTGTAGTATATGAGATTACTTTGGATACTAGATATCATTTGTGCATGATTTTATTACACAGGGCTATGAGAACATGGTGTAGTTAGACCATAGGGGGATTATACATTGAGGGCTTCCCCAAAGTGTCTATTATACTTTTTATGTTGCGAGACCATAAGGGGGATGGATGGAGAGTTCTCCCTCAGAGTGTCTATATTATTATGTTATAATACCATAGGGAGAATGGATGTTGAGTTCTTACTCAGAGAGTATATAGTTATCGTTAAAAGACTATAGGGGGAATTGATGGTGAGTGCTTCTTCAAAGAGTCTTTGTCTTTTGGAAACTAGTGGGGTTAGACTGTGAGAACGTTCCAAAAGGGTTTCTTGTGAATGATTGGTTTAAAAATAAATAATTGTGAATGAATGTAGTTTACAACTATAGGACTATTTACTTTTGAGTACTGCCTTGTTTATTACTTCATTTTTCATTTTTCTGGCTATATATATATTCACTGACAGTTAGGCACAAATATTTGGGTGGTTTCCTACTAGGATTCATCTCACACCCTATTTGGGTTAGGCTTTTGGGACCAAACAGATTATATTATTGCAGGTATAGATATGGTAAAGTTCCCTTCTAATTCAGGTACTTGATGGTTGTGGAGCTGGAGAGCATGGGAACAAGTCGAGGCATGCGATGCTACTAGAGTTTACATGTTTTCTTTGTACTTTGGTTTAGAACTGTATTTCCATAATTGTGATTTATTTGTCTTCTTTCCTTGGAATATGTGACATGAATAATTTATATATGTGCTCTAGTTGTTTATTTACTTTCAGTCTTCTGATATTTTATTATTTTATGGTATTAATTCTTCTGCTGTTGTATATTATTATTATTCCATTGTGTTACTCTACTAATGAAAGCATAGTTTCCCCACCATCACACCCAAATACCTTGCTTCTAGTCAGTAGAATATCACATTCGGGGAAATGCACTTGAGGACATGTGAACAACTGGGTACGTGGCACCTTTAGGTGGCACCCTGAACCAGGACGTTACAATAGTAAGGCCACCAATATCGATCAAATGTGAGAAACATATCCATCTATAGGAAAGAACCATTACTTTGAATCTAGGAACTCATGAACCACCACCATTATTTAGACATTGAGTTAACTTATAGAAACATAAACTACTTTTACACTATCTCACCACTAATATCTCATCAACCACCACAACTTAAATTTCATGAGACCAATACTACTCCATGAATACATATCCCACACAATGAGTGGTTACTACACCACTGGTATTCTCTATGAACACATCAACTATATTAACAAACATTGATACATGTGACTAATCATGTTAATCATATTAGATAAGCAAGATGTATCATACATCGGTCTCCCACTAATGTGAAAATATGGGGTTCCCATTGGTAGAATCCATGAATTCTTCTATAATCATAAAGAGTGAATTATCATCAATTCATAGAGTACAAAAATCCATTATTTATATCTCATGTATAGTTGAATTAATATTCTAGAGTGTTGGATCCACTCATTACACCTAAGTGGAATTTTTTTTCAATAATAAAGGTTGAACCCATCTCATTTTATTATTCACCAAAACCTCACGAAAGCAACATTGGTAAACAACCAATTCTGAGTTCATTACCAATAAATCTTATCTATGCTATAATGGAATATCATGAAATCCATATTACTCCACAATGTAAAAACTCACATCACTTGGAGGGGTGATCAAATGACGATCACTATCATATGAAACTATCTATCTCTCGAGGGTGCAATTATGGGTCCTTCATGAATATAAAAATCTCAAATATATTGTAAAAAATGATAATTTATGCCTGTGTTATCTATTATGAGGTTCAATAAAGATTTTCCATGAATTGTACTAGGAACTACATCTATTGACTCTAATCCATAGTTATCCATCACATGACTCTTCCCATAGCTCTGACTATCACCGTCTTATGTCTCTTAGGATATGGAAAAAGGTAGTTTTCATATAAGTAGATCAACACATCATCCATCTCCAAATACTTTCATATCACTTTAACTTCCATTAAATAGATTTTAGAAATCCAAGTGAACCTATAACATACCAACCCAAACCACTAAGTGTGAGGTAGAGTGCCACATGACCCTATGCACCCCTCCTCACATGCAAGAGGTCATGTGGAACTTCGGCTCAGACTCATTGGTTTGGGTTGGGATGTTACAAAATGGTATCATAGGATTGGTTTTATTGGATTTTCGTTTATCTTTATTTGAATTAGAATATGATAGAAAGGAGATAGGATGGTTGGGACTAGGGAAGAGGAACTATGACAGTGCCTGGAAAACACTATATAGTGGATCTCTGAGTTTCCATAAAAGAGGGAATTTATGTTTTTTGCTGTTACTATTGATTAAAATCACTTTGGGTGATACACATGTAGTTGATATGTGATTTATGATTTCATTTATATTCATGCATCATCACTATGAACATAGGCTCACATTCCATATATATAATTATTGTTGTTCTACATATTAGTTCATTAATTAAATTCCTTGATTTCTAATATCTTTTCAAGATAGTTTCTCCTTATGTGATATATCTATTTCCATGTTGTTATGATATATTTTTACTGTAATTGATTAGTTGAACTAGGCATACTATTTTGTTAGTATATATATGATGAATGTAACTAATGTGCAGGGATAGAGCACAAGGTTGGTGCTAGGAGGGGTATACCTTGGGTAAAGGGAATACTCATAGGATAACCTTGTGTGATCCCATATACTAGTTAAGATAAACCTTGTGTGATCCCATAAACTAATTAGGGTTTATCGTCAAGAATATTTTTCTTTCTTGAAGTGCGTTCCTTCACATTAAAGGAGATTTATCCTCAATATAGTCTTATGGGATTACTTGGGAAACATGGTGGAATAATTTTTCAAGGGAGTATGTGTCTTATTTACCATACTATGTGTTAGAGAATGTAGTTTATCATAATCTTGAACCTGTTATGTGGTTTAGGAAGTAGGGCTACTTCAACTGGAAATATTTCATTTAGTATCTATCCTAGGAATGATAGTTCAAAACTATGTTCAAGTATTATATGATTTTCAACTCCAGTATTATTCATTCTTCCATATAACTAAAGGCTCTTAGGATACCAAATAATGGGTTGAAATATTTTTGGGAATCTTTGAACTAGTAAATTCTCTGAAGGATTGACATGTTAAATGGAGATTGTGCTCATTCCATGTTCATAGCCCATTTCAATACCCCTGTATCTTATAGTTACAATCGAGTTGAGGGAGATCAAGGTTCAGTTAGATGACTTAGAGAGTAAGGGATTCATAAGACCAAGTACTTCAGCATGGTGTTCACCTATGTTGTTATCTAGGAAGGATAATGATAGTATTTTTCTATGCTGAACCAGGTGATAATGAAGAACCGATATCCATTTCTCAGGATCGATGATCTTTTCTATCAACTATAGAGATCCTGGTGTTTCTCTAATATTTATCTTCAAGTGGGATATCATAAATTGTGATTTAGAGAGGAGGACATTCTGAAGAGGTTGTTTTAGAGAAGGTATGGACTGTATGAGTTCATGGTGATGTCGTTCGATCCGATGAATGCACCAAAAGTGTTCATGCCCTCATAAAAAATATATTCCATCCATAAATGGACCCATTCATCATAGTATTCATTGATGATATCCTTATTTACTCAATGACACTAGGGAAATATGATAGGGACCTAGAGATAGTCCTGAGTATGCTTAGAGTTCACATGCTTTATGCTAAGCTGTCAAAGTGTGACTTATGGATTCGAGAGGTGAATTTTCTAGGACATGTTGTGTCTAAGACTGATATACCTATAGACCAAGTGAAATTTGAGTTAGTAATTTCTTTTACATGTCCCAAAAAAGTGTTTGATATTAGGAGCTTTTTAGATTTAGCAGGATATTACTGATAGTTTATCCAGGACTTCTCTCAACTATCAACACCCTTTAAAGTACTAAAAAATAAGAGTGTAATGTTTTAGTGGTTATACCAATGTGAATAAGTGTTCATTGATCTAAATATATGGTTTTCGTCAGCTCCAATACTGATAATATCTAATCTTGGGATTGGTTATGTTGTGTACTGTGATGCATCATGCATTGGATTGGGAGCAATGCTAATGTAAATAGAGTATGTAGTAGCCTATGGGTATCTTCATCTATGACCCCATGAGAGGAAATACCCTACATATGACTTGGAGTTGGAATTTGTGGTCTATACTCTGAAATGTTGGAGACACAATCTCTTTGGTGGGAGATTTATTATTTATACAAACGAATGGATCCTTCATAATATCTTCACATAGAGGAACCTGAACCTGAGACAAAGTGTCTCGGTTAAGAATCTTTATAAATTAAAATTTGAGATGTAATATACACCTGGGATGGGTAATCATATTCCATATTCTCTTATCCATAAGACACATGCTGAGTAAGATTTTGGCGAGAGTCCCTTAGAGGAGCAGTTGTGCTTTATGAGATTATTGGATGATTGGAGGATAGATTCCTCAAAGGACCAGGGTTCTATGACTTATGATCCATTTGTAGTAACATCTTAACTTGTGGAACAAGTAATGGATAAATAGTATTATGACTCAAAGTGTTCTATAATGAGGGAACAACTAGTTGGAGGTGACTCAATACCTGAATGATCGATGGATGATAATGATGTGATCTTAATACATAGGAGTGTAATAGTATCTACTTCTATCAGAGAGGATATTATGAGGGATTACCATACCTATAGAGGGGAAGTATGTTCCACTGTGACCAATATGTATCATGAATTTAGAATATGGTTCTGGTGGACAAGGATGAATAAATACATTGTTGGTTTCATCTATCGATGCCTTATGTCTCATAAGATGAATGTCGAACACCAAAATCCGGGTGGGTTGTTGTAGCTATTCACAATACTTAGGTAGAAGTAGTAGGACATCATAATATACTTTTTTATGGTGTTACCTAGGACCCCGAGGAGTCTTGATGCAGTTTGGGTGATTATTGATCAACTAAAAAAGTCTGATCACTTCATTCATGGAGTTACCTTGATCATTGTTTCATATAAAGAAGTATACCTTTAAGCTTTCATGCTAAACTTCAATGGATCGTGAAACGATCATCAATAATATAATTATTTTTCATTAAATAACATTTAATATGATTCGATTCAGATAGAACCCTATAAGGCTCTTTACGAGAGACTATGTTGATCACCACTTGTTGGATGAGGCAGGTGAGGCAATGATTGTGGCCTTGGTTTGGTTCAGGAGGCCTCTGAGAGAGTAAATCTGATTATGACGTGGTTAATCACTACTCAGAGAATAAAAAGATCTTATAGTGACCATAAGAGGAAACCCTTTTATTTCACTATGGGAGATCATGTTTTCTAGAGGGTGACTCCTCAGTTAGGGAATATAAGTATGGGGATATAGGGAGAGATAACACCTTGTTTTGTTGGACCATTTGATATCACCAAATGGGTGAGGAAAATGGATTACCATTTGGAAATTCATCCATGTCATTGAGGCATGCATGATGTGTTCCACATTTCTTAGATTCATAGGCACATACCTGATTCTTTGCATGTTATAGATTTCAAGGTAGTTGAGTTGGAACTTGATGTATCTTATAAAGAGAATCTGGTGTGGATTATAAACCAAAGTGAGAAAGTCATCTGAGGGAAAACAATACCCCTAGTCTAGATTCAGTGGAAACATGGATGAATTCAAAAAGAAACATGATAAAAAGAGCCTGATGTTCAATATTAGTGGCTTGAGTTGTTCATCCAAGATTGATATATATACTTCTTGAGGATGAGAAGATGATAGAGGGGGAAATTGTAACATCCTAAAATCTTAAAGACAATAATAACTCAAGTTGACAATATTTTTTGTATTAATGTGAAAATGTAATTTTTTAATAAAAATCACTTAATAAATGATTTAATGGGATTTATGTAAGGGTAAAATCCCAGTTAACACCTTGGAATATTCTATAGAATGTTTTCAGAGTTAGGAACTAAGATAGTACATGATTCTGTGGCCTATATAACCTCGACACAAATAGAATAAAAATATTAAATATATTATATCACGTACGCATGATTTTTTCCAAAATAAATGAATATATATCAGATGGTTCATCATATGAGAAATCCAAGACCACCATTAGGTCTAGGACGGTGGTTTTACCCTAGGTAAAACTTATCATTTGTGCGCATCGATCATTTATTAAGATCACACATGAGGATAACTTATTTAATATTTTTATTATATATTTTTTTGAAAATAATTGAATATCTCCCAAATGATTCATCATAAGAGAAATCTGAGACCACCATTAGGTTCGAGATGCGGGGTTACCCTAGGCGCGACATAAAAATTGTGCGCATAAGATGTTTTGTCAGATTACATGCAAGTATAATTTATTTAATATTTTTTATTATATTATTTTTTTGAAAATAATTAAATATATCTAAAATGGAATGTCGTAAGAGAAATATGAGACCACTATTAGGTCCAAGATTCGGGGTTTACCATAGGTGGGATGTAAATTTTATGTGCTTCTGGTGTTTGGTTAGATCACTCGTTAGGTTATGTTTTTTTAATATAATTATTATTAGTTTAATTATTAAAAACCAAAACACTGTTCATCACACCTAGCATACATTTTCCACCAGTTTTGGATGGTGATCCTTATAAATAACACCATTTTAAACCCTTTTTTGACCCATTAAATTTTCAAACACATTAATGGGATGAAACTAATGACTCTTCCATCAAGATTCAATTGAAATAGTGGATTAATGTGGGGTAATAATTTATTTGGTTTTTGGAATGGTGAATGCCTACATGGTTGGGTTCATATACCAAATCAGGTCCCAATTTTATTTGATCTCATCAAGTTTAATCCACATCAAACCTCCTTGAATATCACTGGTAGGTCTCCAACGATCGGTTAGGGTTTCTCCGTGAATCTTGGTTTCCTTCTCCTCCCCTTGCATGGTGCGCCTGTGTAGAAGGCAGATTCCTTTTTTATTTTATTTTTTTATAATCTCATTTTATTTAATTATTCCATTTAATCCTTAATCCTAAAATTATGGAAAAATGAATATTAAATAGAATAAAAAATGATAAACTCGGTCAAGGGATAAACCCATCTTTTACAAAAGGATAATGACATTGTATTATCAAAGGATAATTTATAAAAATTATTAAAATGATTTTTGTTGGGAAATTGTCATGTATATTTTCAAATAATTATCAAAGGATAATTACTTTGAATTATTAATACATAATTATTAAAATTATGAAACCTAGAATTATAAAGGGATAATCAATACGACCATCAAATATAATTCATAGAAAACACCAAAGGATAATTTGGTGGAAATTATCAAAATATAATTAAGAAGTTTCATCAAAAGATAATTATGCCAAATTATCAATGAATAATTTATAAAAACTATTAAAAGACAAATATTATGAGTTTCTCAAAATATAATTATCAAATTATAATAGTGTGATATCATTAAAGATAATATTTTAAAATTATCAAAGGATAATTTATAAATATTATCATAAGATAATTATCAGTAGACAATTTCTATGAAATTAAAAATGAAAATTATAAATAATTACAAATTGATAATTACATTAAATTATAAAGGTTTATTTATAATAAACTATCAAAAGATATTTTTTGTGAAATTACCAAATGATAATCATAAATAATTATCAAATGATAATTAAATTGAATTATCATGGGTAATCAGTAAAAAATTATAAAGAGATAATTATAAAAGGATGATTTATGATAAATTATCAAGAGATAATTATAAATTGGTAATTTATGAGAAAATATTAATAGATAATCATAAAAGGATAATTTATGATAAATTTTAAAAATATGTTTATAAAAGGATAATTGAGGATAAATTATCAATAAATAATCATAAAATAATAATTTATGATAAATTATAAAGTAATAATTATAAAAGGATAATTTAGAATAAATTATCAAGAGATAATTATAAAAATATTATTTAGGATAAACCATCAAGAGATAATTATAAAATAATAATTTATAATAAACTATTAAAATATTATTATAAAGGATAATTTATGATAAATTATTAGGAGATAATTATAAAAGTAAATTTATGATAAATTATCCAGAGATAATTATAAAAATATAATTTATGGGAAATTATCAAAATATAATTATTCTTAAGGAGAATTTTATGAACACATACATTAGACTAAAATGATAATTTAGAAATTATCTAGGAGAGAGAAAGTATTATCATATGTGATATTTTATTTCCTTTTGAAATAAAATAGCTGGTTTTGGTTCTAAAAACTATTGATGAACCTCAATAATTTATGTGTCAATATTTACAATAATAAGGCTGTGAAGTGGTGTTCTTGACTGTTAAGGTTTCCACTCTAGCTATTGAACCACATAGGATGGGTTATCTTTACCTTTGACATCGATGACATTTGAGTTAGGAGGTTCCTTACCCTTTTGATATTTTATTACATATGTTGCCTTAATATGATTTATTCTTATAAATATTTAATGACCGTTTTATATTATGATTTCATGTGGGTGTGTTTTCATCCCAAAGAACATTATGTGGAATTTTTTACCATGAGCATTTTGTATCTTATTATTCATGTTTGATGTTGATTACATGTATTATTATGCTTCCTTACTAATGATGATGTGATATGACTTCTCATGTATCCCACCATGCTATGTGTGCCTTTGTGGTATTATTCTTGGAGAAAAAGGTAGGTAGACCATCATGAAATTTTTATCCCTTAGAGGGGGAGTGTGCATGACTTGTGATGATGGCGATGAGGGACGTATTTATAGGTTTGGTATATAATGATGCCGTGTGGATGTCATGTGATGCACTCAATTCTTAGAGGATGATAAAGGGTATGTTCTCAATGCCCAGTGAATTACGAGTAGCTCTTGATGCTTAGAGATTGTCGATATCATAAATTCCTTGATGCCTAGTGTATGATGAGTTTCATGACCACACAATGCCAAGAAGAATGATTTATTAGCCTCATGGACAGACCTTTATTTTTCATTGATCTTGATTTTTATCTCAGTATAGAGCTGAAGAATGTATGGTTGGGGGTTTGTGGTGCCTTGGTTAGCGCACGACCACTCAGTTTTTAAATGTGTGTTTTTTATGCTTGTTATGAATTTATTATTATTATGAAATAAACTTTTATACTAGATCACATCAAGTACATGAAAAATTAGTGGTTTCTTACTGAGTATTTTACTCACACACTACTCGTGAATTTCGGTGCACTTTTATATTTCATGAGGAATATGGGGAAAGGAAAGGGAACTATGGAAGATTTATAAGTTGAGGTGTGTAAAGATAGTGGCGGGATAGGATGTACACTGGAAAGACCTAAAATTTATCATTTTTAACTACTTTATTTAACCTGGATAGGATTATAACTTTTGGGAGTTACTTTTATTTACTTGTTATGTATTCCATTTATTCAGTTATTCAACATGTTAACTATGATGATTTATCATGTTAGTTATTTTTTATTATTGATCCTATGAAATGGTACTAAGGGTATAGTCTCCCCAATATCAGACTCAAACCCTAAATGCTATGTGACAACCTCTTGCTTAAGGGAAGGGGCACATGAGGTCATGTAACACTTCATCTTAGACATAGTGGTTTAGGTTGGGATGTTACAGAGCCTATAATATAGAGGTCCCTAGTTTCAATGCTATATTTAGTGTGGAGCTTTATCCATGACACCAATCTGGTTGTCTTTAGGAAAATAAATTTCTTGTTAAAAATCCATAATATATCTCAATAAAGAATCCTTAATCAACAAACACTTTCTTAGGCGTCTTTAGCATGGCTGTGTGGCATGAAAGCACAACCAAAAGTTGATATCCCATATTCTATCACCTTTTATTGAATCACTAAGTTCAAAATATTCCACTATGAAAAATGTGCTTGAAATAAATCACATGGTATGTCATACTTGATGTATTATCAAACATATTAGAAATTCCATTTGTAGGGATCAACATCACTTGATAAAAACATCATAAACAAGGTCTCAAACTCCAACCATGGTAGAGTAGTCCTATCACGATCTTGAAGAAAAAATCATCCACTAATGTATCACTATTTTATAGAGGTAGATTATAATCACATGTTCTTTGAGACTTTGAAAGAGATAAAAATGAAAGTATCAAACTTTATTCAATCCTCCATATCATGAGAATAAGTATCTTCTTACAAATACATGAGGCCTCTAACATTAGAACATACACAAGATACTTATTATATAATAAATCTCAACCAAGATAGTAGGAACTGTCATACTCTCTACATGTAAAGATCTACACTATGTATAAAGGGAATATAAACTGCCAAAAATAATAGGGAATGTACACCTCTCAATCAAGTCACATATGAAATTCCTCATTGTTTATTAATCAGTGGAGAGATTCCCAACTACATGCACTATATCATTATGAACTTTCTGATAAAAATGGATCTTCTATCAGTGGGTATAACACCTTCATTCAATATGGTTAACCCATAAGGATTAGGGAATATCTTGACACTATGAAATAGAAATGGTATAAATATCATAGCTATCCAATATATGATGCAAGTAGCAACTTTATTGTACCCCAAAATCAATGTATCATAGTTTTAGGATGAATAAAAATTACTAGAGTCATGGAGAAAGGATACATCAATAGATGGACCTATAATGGTCTCCCTAGTCTAATAACCAAATTCAAAACACCTTATATTCAATAGATTTTTTTTTCCAAACTAGTCCTCACATGAATGATAAATCCAAAATCTAACCCTAGAAAAACCATCTTTGATGACTCTCTAACACGACCTGACCCATCATGTGTGACACCCTAAATTAATCACTAGGTCTAGATGGTGTTCCATACAACCTCAAGTGCACCTCCCTATATTCCAAAGGATTTAGACTAGAGGTGAGGGCCTATAATAACATTGGGGAGCCTATACCCTTATATAAAAGTCTAAAATAGTTACAAAAATAAAATAAAATGAAGGGATTCAACAATAATCATAAAATCATGTCAAAATCACTAAAAAAAATCTATATAAAATTTTGTTTTCATCCAACATATATGAATACAACTGGCCACCTACTGTAATGACCATATATAAATGTAAAGAGTAAAGAAAATTACAAGGATGCCCTTATGAAACCTAAAGACTCATACCAATCCCAGTCTCCACATACCCATCAAGCATCACAATCATGATCCACTGCATATATCATTCTCTGACATGAATAGAAATCATAATGTTAGTAAGTGCATTGAGATACCTAGGTAGGGTGTGAGCATAAACTCAGTAGGGTCTCACTAATAACTGCTAATATAAATCATCACATGTGTGTGTATGATTGATTAAAATAAGTACATAAATAAACATTCTCATTGAGTCATCATGTGCTAACCATGACACCATGACACTTGATGAGATACACACACCCATCTAGTCATTAAGTGATAACTTGGCCACACTGACACACAACAATACCTTCTTCGGTTCCATGATGGAAGGGTTGAATCACATATCATCACCTATTGGATCAGACTAAAAGTACAACACATGTATCAGATCAAGGCTCCTTATCAATCAAACCTTAGGTCAGGCCATAAGGGAATTGTACCCCTGGCTCAGTCTAAGGTTATGAAATAAGTCCATCATACCACTGCTTCTACTAGGTTAAGTAAAAAATCCAATCAATCCCCAGGTTAGGTCATAAGGAAGTCACACCATTGGCTCTACTAGGTCAGTCCATAAGGCCAATATCACCCTAGGTTAGTCCATAAGTTCATCACACCCCTGGATCGACTAGGCTAGAACACAAGGCCAATAAATCCCCAGGTCATGTCATAAGGTCTTCACACACATACCCTGTCTCTAGGTCCCATATTAATAATTTTCACACATCATAATAGCATGATATTCCCCTATAGAGAAAACCAATCCATGATAATCCACTTTTCATATTGATTAGATATGAAAAATCTCCATAGACCAATCATTAAAACATAATATGTCATAAACTATAAGTGCACAACATAGCACACAAACCATATGTCTCACATGCCACACACACACACACCCTATAAACAACATATCAAGTATAGATCATACGAGCCACCAATTAACACACAAGTATAACATATCACATAATGGAACTCACACCTATTCATGAACACTTATACACAACAAGACATGAAAACTCATATAGACACCACAAAAGGTAATGAAATCCTATGGTGACATGATAACCTGAAGTCCCACTGCAACCCTGAACCCAAAAGGTGGGTCCAATTCCTACCCAAATTCCCCTTTAAAATTCAATTCCAATTATTTAATTGATTAATACTTAACAGATTCCAATAACCCAATCTATAATTCCATCTTACACATCTACAGGGAGACTAAATATCACTCTAACACATCCCTCTTATGCTTTCCAAAAAGTCTTTAAGGAAAACCCCATGGCTATTTCCATAATCCATTACACATTCTGAGACCTCCCAAGGTCTCTTACCATCACATCAAGAACCATTTTCCCTAGGATATAGAGACTTCAGATAAATAAAAATGTCCCAACTGCTTTCAAGCCTTATCCTATTCCTAGGTCGTAATGTTATCCTTTTCATTTAGATTAAGGGTACCTCTGTCCTAAAAAAATCTACCCATGATCATGCAGAATGCACACACACATTCACACACATTCATAAAAATACATATGGTTTTGTATGATGGTGGCCACCTACATCAAAAGTATTTATAAATCATGTTGAGCTCAATCAAGACTCGGTCTAGCCTGACAATGGATCACTCGATCTTGTATCACCACTTAAGCTCCATATTTATATCACATGTCATAAATAATTAATTACAATGAATTATAATTAATCATTTAATTTAACCCAACATTATATAATTTTTATAAATCTCACCAAACACCACCATCACACCGAAACCTTGACTAACCATACCAAAAGGGTCCACAACACAACCTCAAAACCATCCCATATAAAGTCCCTATCATTCGAAAACCAAATAATATCAATTTCATAAAAATTTGACAAAAAACATAGTTAATTTTTTGGTTTTATCTTACCACCACTAAGTCAATGATGAAGATAATATAGATAACATCTTGGAATTTCTTCTATAGAATATGCACAAAATACCCATGGTCCTCAGTTGATTAAACCATTATGTGGTGGAATTAAAAAAAAATATCTAATTAAAATGAGGGAATTAACTAGTCAATGAGGGGGGGGGGTAAATAATGGATAAACATTGATGATTTTACCATGAATAATCATCTCAATGAACCCAAATTATCCTTTTATCTAATGGGATTGTTGGAGAGGCATTATAGGAAAAATTCATCAAATTAATTTTCTTTCCCGAGCCTCCTACTCAATTATATCCTGAGAGCCTTGACATGAGAAAGTTGAAAAATTCCCTAATTAAAAAGATCCCAAACCCACCCCACCAATGGTCCGGTGAGTCCAACAGGGCTCATATGATACTAGAGAGCCTACCAGCTAGCCAGTGATCCCATAACACCCCTAGGGAAGATCCGGTGTGGAATTCCTAGTGTTACATAGATTTAGTTATAACATATCAAGTATAATATAATATTATTGGCCCGCACATGCAAGTTATGGTGAACTATGATCTTCCATTAAAATTGGGAATAATATTATAAATATGACACCACAATTACATCCAAAATGGGGGGGGGGTAACCTAGGGAGAGTGTAATTTTAGTTCATATCGGGGTCCTTGATTTTTGACCAGCGTGGGTGGAAGTGATTAATTAAATTGTTTTAATTAATTTAATTAATTAAACAATTTAATAATGGTGAAACCCTAGGTTTTTTATATTTATTACTCATTATGTTTCTTCTTTAGGGTGATCTATTTTTCATCGATACGAACACTAGGGATGGAGATGAAGATAAAGAGAGAATAAAATGGGTACAATATATCCTTCTATTAGTTAAAAAAATTTCATAAACACAAAAAATGATGCTAGGGTTAACTAATACTTAACGTATAAAATTTAAAGTGCAATGGATTGAAAATTATGAATGGGTATTTAATAATATATAATGAGTTAGACAAAAAAAATGAAAAATCCACCAAGGTTAAATCACATATGGCAAGGGTTCAATAATAAAAATCAAAATAAATTCCAAGAAGAATGGAGAAATGAAAATCAGAAAGCCCTACCATGTCAGTGTATCATCATCTCTTTGATCTATTGTTGAAACCATGGTTCTATTCATCATTGTTTCACAATTTGATCATCAATGTCATTGTGGATCTGATAATGCTTCTCTAATTCAATGTCATTATAACCAAAATTTGGCCTCCCCCCAATCTCCATCCCTAGGGCTCATATCGATGACTAGTGACTTAACCTAGTGAGGCAACATAATAGGGATTAAATATAAATATCCTAGTGTTTCTCTATAATTAAATTAATTAAATCAATTTTATTTATTTATTCCTTCCTTGATGGGTAAAACCCATGGACCCCGGTGCAAACTAAAATTACACTATACCTAGGGAAAATCCCTCATTCTAGATAAAACTGTTTCCTAGAATATCTCATCTGAGACTAAATTTTAATGGAAGTTAATAATTCCCAATAATACTTTCATAGAGGATAAAAATAACATAAAAAAATTAATATAATTTTATTGAGTCTATGCTGAGCCCAAAATTACTCAATAGAATAGGATGGAGGTAAAAACTATGACTTGGAATCATCAGAATAATAAAATAATATTTGAAAGATTGTTTGCTAGAGTAATTTTACCATTTTACCCATGGTGAGGTCTCAGGACTTTAAAACTCAAAATAGATATCTAACTCATTCAATAATAACCTAGGTCATTGCATCCTACCCACCTTAATACATTTTCATATCTAAAATGTTAATAACTAGGGTTACTCAAAAAGTAATCTAAAAAAAATATGTGCAGAAAAAAACCATTAATCACTTGAACCTCCTTCACCTGGGTGGTTTGATCCTGAAAAAAACTCAATACAAAACCTTCTAGGAAGAATAAATCCTCTATCACCCATGAATATATTGGATTTATCCCCTCTCAAAACATGAACTAAGAAAAAACATGCCTCATATGTATGTGTGACTTTTCAAGACTTGGAACCATAAATGTTTTCTCATATAAATTCATTATTCCACATGGGATGAAATGAAACCACAAAACACTAACATCTATCTCATATTGTTTCAATTCCAAGGTTACCCTTGGTTGAAGTATGCTTCTACCCACCTTTAAATATCACTCTAAATTATTTTTTTCATGAGAATATTTCATCCATGTTATGCTCCAACATCAATTTATTTATCATATTATCAACTGAAATCAAAAGACCCAATAACATGCATGATTTATAGTACAAAAATAATCTTCTTTACCCCTTCCTAGTAGTATGGTAGTGGCACCAATGTTTCTAGATAATTTCTCAAAAGAAACATCATATTTCCTTCTTAATCTCTGTGCAAACAATCACATAAATACTCCATCCATATCTGGATATTGAATAGGATCACACCCACTATTCAAAATAACGTGGTTGTGCTTTTTCCTCTCATTAAAAAAATATATCTAAAATAACTCTATAAACAACACCAAACTCATCAAACCTCTCAACACTACACCACAACATGTCAACTGGACCAATACACTATAATTTGAAGCTGATGGTTATGACTGTTCAGATACCCCTTCTTTGTTAGCTCTATAATCTAATATAACATATGATTGAGTGGATAAAATTAAAAACATCCTAATAAATCCTCCTTAAACACTTCATAGAAGGAGTTTCTATGTAATGGGTACACCCAAAAGGATCCACAGAAGATACCACACTAAGGGTTGAATCATAATAGGTCCGAATCCACTAAGGTTTTCTATCCCAATATTTAATATGAAAACCAATTGAATACCACTTTTCAAATAATAAATTGGGTTATGTGCTCCCCACCATTTGGAAAACCCTTTAGGTCTATCTCCTGAGACTGTGAAGTCACATTGGAATACTACGTTGACATCACCACCATGGTATTTTATCATATGAAAGAAGAGAGTGAGGTAATTACTATCAATCAAAGGTGAAAAAAATATCCATATCTAGGCAAGAATAACTAATTTGATGTTAGGGACTTATAAACCTTCTCTATTATCTGTAAATATATTCAACTGATAGAAGAATAAAATACCTTTCTGTTACTGCACCACTAATATCCCATCAACCACCACAACTTTAATTTCATGAGAACAATACTACTCCATGAATCCATATCCCACACTATGAGTGGTCACTAAAATAATAATATTCTCCATGAACACATCAAATATGTTTACACACTTTGAGACATGTGAATAATCATTTTGATTAGATCATATAAGCAAGATATCTCATACATCAGTCTCCCGCTGATGGTAAAACATTGGGAACCCCTTGGTAGCATTCTTGAATTATTACATAATCATAAGGAGTGAATTATAATCAATTCACATAGTGGATAAATTAATTATTACTATCTCATGTGTAGTTAAATTCATATTTAAGAGGATTGGATCCACTCGCCACACCTAAGTGGGATTTTTTTCAACAATAAAGGTTGAATCCACCTTATATTATTATTCACCAACACCTCATGAAAAAAATTGGTTACCAATCAATATTGAGTTAGGTACCACTTCATATTTTCTCTAATATAATGGAATCTCATGAAATACCTATTAATCCACAATGGAAAAACTCACATCACTTGGAGGGGTGATCATATGATGGTCACCAACAGATGAAACTCTCTATCTCACAAGGGTTTAGTTCTAGGTCCTATAAGAATCTACAAATCTCTAATATCTTTAAAAAAATGATAACTCATGCATTATCTATTTAGTATGAAGTGCTATAAAGATATGGCATGAATTTTACTTAGAACTAGATCTATTGACTCTCATCTACAGTAATCCATCACATGCCTCTTATTGTATCTATGACTATCACCATCCTAGGTTTGGTAGGATATGGCCAAAGGTTGTGTTTGTAGAAGTGGATCAATCATCATCCATATCCAACTAGTTTTGTAGCACTTTCACTTCCACTAAATATATTTCATATAGGAAATCAAGCCTTCAATAGGTAATTCACTAGTTTCAATTCTTTCTACAGTGTGGAGGTTTATACATGACAACAATCTATTTGTCTTTAGTAAAAGAAGTGGCATTCTCACAAAGCCATGGTGTATATCAATAAATAATCCTTAATCATCCAACAGTTTCTTGGGTGTCTTTGGAATTGACAGTGTTGCATGAAAACACAAACATAGGTTGATATCCTCCTACCAAAACCTCATAATGAAGCATTCAGTTCAAAAAGTTCCACTATTAAAAATGTGAATGAAATATCTCACACCATTTGTGATCCTTGATACATTATCGAACATAGTAGGGATTCCCTTTAGAGGTATCAACATCCCTTGATAACACCATCCTAGAAAAGGGATCAAACTCAAACCATGGTAGAGTAACCCTATCAAGAGCTTTAATAAATCATCACCCACTAATGGATCACTATTCCATAAAGGGAGATTAATACAAGAATTATCATATGTTCAGTAAGACTTTGAACAGGATAAAAATTTCAGTCTATGACTCCAACCAATCTTCCCTCACCTTAGAATAATTATCTCCTCACAAACACATGAGGCCTTTAATGTTATAACGTACACAACAAACTCATTATACAGTAAATATCAACTAAGTTAGAAAGAAATTCCATCCTCTCTATAAGTAAAGATATTCAATATGAATAAAGGGAATATAATATACCTAAAATTATAGGGAATTTACATCTCTCAACCAAGTCTCATATGAAATTACTCATTTTTCATTAATTAGTGGAGAGAGGCTTGACTACATACACCATCGCATCATTAATTTTCTTATAAACATGGGTTATCTATTAGTGGGTAGCTCACCTTCATTCAATAGGGTTTACCCATAAGGATTAGGGAATATCTAGATGATATGACACAAAAAGGAAATTAGATATCATAACTTATTGATATATAATGAAATTACCAACTTTATTACACCCCAAAACCAACGTCTCATAGTTCTAGGTTGACTAAAAAATTATTAAAATCATGGAAAAAGGATATGTCAATAGTTAGACATATACAGGTCTACCTATTTTGATATCCAAAGTCAAAACCACCTTATAATCAATGGAATAATGGTACCAAAATAGTCCTCACATGATTTTCACTCTAAACCTATCCCTATGAAAAACCATATTTGATGACACTATTACATGACCTGAACCACCATGTGTGATACCCTGAACGAATCAGCAAGTTTGGCCAGTGTGCCACACAACCTCAAGAGCACCTCCCCGTATGCCAGAGGCTTCTAAATAGATGTGAGGTACTAGAATAATAGTGGAAAAAACACCTTCATATCAAGGTATAAAATATAAAAAAAACTAAAGGGAATCCATAATAATCATAAAATTACATATAGATCACTAAACACAATTCTATATCAAATGATGTTTTCATCCAACATACAAGCATACAAATGGTCTCCCATCAGGATAACCGCATATAAAATTAATGAGTAAATAAAATTATAAGGTGGATCTCCTAAAACCTAAAGTCTCATCCCAATCCTAGTCTCCACATACCCATCGATCATCATAATCATCATCCACTTAAAATATCATGTTGTGACCTCAAAATAAATCATAATGTCAGTAAGTAAATTGAGATACCCATGTAGGGTGTGAGAAAAAACTCAATAGGTTTCACTATGAACTCATAATATAAATCATCATATATGTGTGTATTATTTAGGAAAATAATTATATAAATAAATATTCCCACTAAGTCATCATGTGATAACTAAGACACCATGACACTTGATGAGATACACATGTCCATCTGGTCATATGGTGATAACCTGGCCACCTAGATAAGAAAGAAAATACCCGCTTTAGCACAATGTTAGAAAGGATGCATCACATTTCATCACCTATCTAATGAGGTTGAAAATTAAACACATGTATCAGATCAAGTATCATTGATAATCAAGCCCCAAGTTAGGCCACAAGGGCATTATTCCTCCAACAAAGTCTCAGGTCATGTCATAATGTCGCCATACCACTGTTTCTACTAGGTTAGGCCACAAATCCAATCAAGCATCAGGCCAGTACACAAAGCTATTACATCATTGGATCTAATTAGTCATGCCACATAGCCAATAAAGCCCTAGGTTAAGACATAATTTTGTCAAAACCTTGGATCTACTAAGCCAAAACACAAGGCCAATCAAGCCACGAGTCATGTTACAAGGTCGTCACACACCTACCCTATATCCAGACACCATATTTATCATTTTCACACATAAAACTAGAATATTCTTCCCATCCAGGGAAAAAACAAGCCATGAAAATCCACTTTTCATAATGAATATAGATGAAAAACTTTTATAGTTCAATAATTAAAACACAATAGGTCATATAACATAACGTCACAACATAACACACAAAACATCAGTCTCACAGGCCACACATGCACACTATATACAAAAAATATCAACTATATTCTAACAGTCCACCCATGATCACAAAAGTATACCATATCGCATAATGGAACTCACACTATACAAGAAAACTCATAAAAAACAAGACACAAAAACTCATATAGAGTCCCCAAAAGGTAAGGACATCCTATGGTGACACCATAACCTGAAGTCCCACTACAACCCTAACCTTAAAAGGTGGTTCCAGGTCCTACCCAAAACCCCTTGGAATTCTAATTCCAAGTCCTTAATTGATTAATACTTAACTAATTCCAATTATCCAAGCTAGGGTGTTATCTCATGTCTCTCTGGGGAGACCACATAACACTTATCCACATCCCTTTTATGCTTTCCCAAAAGGATTTGGGGGAAACACCAAGGCTATTTCCATAACCCACAAAAATTTTTGAGACCTCCCAAGGTCTCTCCCCATCATATCAATTACCATTTACCTTGGGTGACATATTATTTAGACCAATAAAAATTTCCCAAGTGCTTTGAAGAAGTTATCTTAGGCCTAGGGAATAATACTATCCTCGTTGTATAGATTAAGGGTCTCTCGATCATCAACCAATCTACCCAAGACCGTGTATAATTAAGATAAAAATGTATACCCATTCATAAAAACACATATGATTTTGTATGATATGGTCCACCTACCTCAAAAGGAGTTATAAAACACATCAAGGTCCTTCGAGAATCTTTCTAGCCCGACCAGGGCTTGTCTGATCGTGTATCATCACTTGTGATCCTAATTTACATCACATGTCATAAATAGTTAACCAAAATCAATTATATTTTACTATTTCATTTAATCCCAAATTTCATAATCTTTTAAAATCACACAGACCATCACCATCACACTGACACCTTGACCAAGTGTACCTAGAGGGTTCACAATACACCCTCAACACCATCCCAGATGAAGATCATATCAATATATATACAAATAATATCAATTTAATCAAATTTTGAAAAAAACCTTATAAAAATTTAGTGTTTTGTCTTACCAAAACCAAGATGATGATGAAGATAATACAAATATCATATTGTAATTTCTAATATAGAATATGCAAAAAATCCCCAGTATCCTCTATCGATTAAACCATTCATGGGTGGAATTGACGCAAAATCCATAAATGAAAATGAGGGGATTAACTAAATAGTGAAGGGAGGTTCAATAATGGATAAACATATATGATATTACCTTGAATCATCATCTCAAAGAACCCACATTCTCAACAGATATCTAGTGAGGCCATTACTACCCCTAGGAAAAAAGATTTCCTAGAGGCTAACCAGTACTTACTATAGAAAATTGGATACTCTGACCCTTTTCGGGATTTCTACCAAACACACATGTTTTTTCCTAAGCATAAATAATATCCAAAAACAAAGTTTTAGGGTATAAAAAACTTTAGTTTTCAAACTTAACCCTCTATTGTACAAAAAAACCAAACACTGAATGGAAGGTTTTAATTTCCATGTGAAATTGCAACCCATAAAGATGTGGTTCGTTACCTCTTGATTGTAAAGTTTCTCATCATCAAGAAGTAGTGGTAGTACTTGAACCACATATCCTAATCCAAAAAGGTCATCAGTTCATTGAGTACTCACTATATTTCATCTCTGAATTCCAATATACTTCCACTGCATAACTCTAAAAATCTATTTCACTTTTCACCAAATGTCAAGCCACCCACTCAATTCCAAAATGAGCATTGATATGGAACCCATCACACCTATATATCTCATTTTTTTTATTATTCTTTCTCATCCCTAAGGTTGTGCTTCTCCCCACCATAAGGATCTACTAGTGATGGTCAATTACAAGGTATGGTGCTCCCCACTATAGGAATCAATTACAAAAAACACATCTCAACTATCTACTAACCTACCAAACACACTCGAATAATGCTTAAAATGTGTTTTCCATTCCACCACATCTAATTATAAAGAAAAAAACCAGCCAGACCTCCTCTATTTGACCTTTTTACAAAATGATTGGTTCTTCTAGCTTACATTCCACCAACTACCCAATCATAATGTATCAGCTCCCAATGGTATCCCATGATCAATCAACACACACACACACATACCAAAGTCTATACCTGAAACTCAATTTAACCCATTTTTGTATCAATAACCACTTGATATAGAAGTCATGTTATCACCCCAAGAAATGAAAAACCTCTAATCTAACTCAGACTTGGATTATTCTGAACCACAATGAGATCAATGTTGACTCACAGAATCACTTGGAAACATATCTAAATTCTAATCTTGGTATTTACAAATTAACTGGATCACATTAGATATGTTGATCTTAGACACCATATTGTCACCTCAACTGTTCACTAATTGGTATTTCACTAACTATATGATCCTTTTAACATGAATTTCATTTACTCATGATTGATAAGATTATCACCACCAAATGAGTATCATCCTCTACACCCAAAAAATTCATACACCGATCTTCATGGCCTACACCCTACCCATTATATCATATAATGACTGGGAACATACATCACTATCACACCTATGTTCTAACTTCAATGTTGATTACCTCCCATTCCTGGATTACTAGGAAAATTATTCTCGACATCACCAAAATTAATTAATAATGGGGGTCACCCCTTATATCCATCTAATAGTTTTTTCTCCACTAAATAGACTTCATTATATTTATCTTTAAGTGACAAACCCAAATGGGTTCTAACACCTCACACATACTGCTCCTCATGAGACACTCTCACCCAACCATGAAATCCTTGGAACATTGTTAAGGATAAACCTAGATCAGTAGTTCCATTTCACCTAAGCTTACACTAATGTCACCTATTATGGTAGAGACATTCTGATTTCTCATTGAGGACCCTTAGGTTGTCATGCTCACATGCGTCTCATGGACACATCAATAAACTCACTATGAGAGTGACCCTAAAATAAAAATATTACATAAGTACCTCCATAGTACTTCTTAGGTACATACAAAACCTGAAGAATTCACAATGAAGCTAGAGAAGGCCCAATCCATAATTTTTAACACACTCAAGCACCACACATACACAACACACAACTATCCTTTCATACCAAGAATATTCTCAAAAATATCTACCAATGCTCACAACGCTCGACCTGAAGTAGGGTGACCAACCAAAAAGACTCTCGTAAGTCCTAACTCATGATCCTACTTTGTCTCACATGAACCCAATGAATGCATGCTCCTGTGAAACCCAATTGCATGCCCAAACCATACATCAATGATTTTTATCTAATCAAACCAAAGTTCATGAGAATAACCCACTAAAAATGTTCCAATGTATGTCACCTCCATAAAACTAGGGTAACCTTTTACACTCCTCTTTAAAACCAACATATCCCTAATTCCAAGATTCACAATGCACCACCAGCTACATGGGTGTCAATTCCAAACCATCAAATTTCCACCAACACTCTAACCCTATTTATTCTAAACACCTAGGATCCTTACTAACCATCCAACAAGAATCATATTATAAAACCAATGAGACATGTAGCCTCTAACACTACCCTCAAGTCTTGAAATAAATATCAAAAGTGATCATGATATCTACAACATGATCCCAAGGAATATCACTCTCTCCTTTCTTCATAACCCACTCAGGGTTTCTACATCCTCATGGAAAACCATTCCTATCTTGATATTTTTTTATGATGCATCCAATTCCTATACCAAACATGTCAATTTCCATTAACGAGGTGTCAAATTACTCCACCGACCCACAAAGGGTCTCTGTGCAACCCTTGAAAAGGAAATACATTCCATAAAAAAATATTATCCTACACCAAGATTTACGTGACCTTCCATCAGAAGGGAGTCCACAAAATCACACATAAGAAGATACATGTAATGTGATACCTACATAACTAGTATGATTCATGAACACTCTCCTATTTCCAATGGGCCAAGATAAAAACCACAAAAATCACATCTTCAGTAATAAATCACACTAAATCAACATATCAATAACAATATCACAATGTAAGAATAATAATCTTGTTATCCTAGTAACATATAATTCCCACTAAAAAGTTGTTTATGACTCACCAATCTGTGTTCCATCATAAGTCTTAATGTAAAACTAGACCTTCTATCTATCAAATCCACAAATCATAAAACAATACCATTATTTAATACCACATTGTGATTACCTAATCGAATAATAGGTCTATATAGTGTGCCACATAACCTCAAGCATGCCTCCTCATATTCAAAAGGATGGAGACTAGAGGAGACTTCCAAGAATAATAGGGGGAGACAACACCCTCATATAAAAGTCTAAAATAAAATTAGAAAAAATGAAATATAGTTTATCCATAAAATAATCAATATACATATAAACCACTAAACACAATGTTATATGAAATGATGCTCTCATTCAACAAAAAAACATACAACTGATCACCTAATAAAGAGACCACAAAAACAAATAAATATTAGATATAATTATAAGAAGGATCTTCTATAACCCCAAGCTGCATCCCAATACTAGTCTCCACATTCTCTTCAAGATTCATAATCCTAATGTGATGAAAATAATATACTTTTACCCAAAAAGAAAAAATAAAGTCTTTACATGCACTGAGATTCTTATGTTGGGCATGAGAATAAACTTGGTAGGTTCTCACAAGGAACTCATAAAATAAAACTTCATATTTTTTTGTATACACTATGAAAGGAAATACATAAATAAGCATGCATGTTTACTCACAGTGTTCTAACCAGACCACCATGAAACTTGATGAGATAAAAATTCCTGTTAGAACATTAGGTGCAAACAAAACCACCTCAATACCCAATAATACCTGCTTTATCTCCATGTTAGATGGGTTATATCACATATTGTCACCATTCAGATTAAGATATAAGCCCAACACAAATCTTAGATTAATTCTAATATCCAATCAATCCCCCGGTCAGGCCATAAGGTCATCTCACCCCTTGATCAATATCAAGTCAATCCCAAAGCCCATCATACCCATGATTCCACTAGGTCAGGCCACAAGGACAATCAAGTCCTAAGTTGGGCTACAAGTTTGAAGCACCCCTAGCTCTACTAGATCATGAAAAAAGGAAAATAAATCCCAAGGCCAACCAATAGGTTTTCTATACCCCTAGCTCTACTGGGTTAGGCCACAAGGCCAATCAAGCAACAGATTAGGTCACAAGGTCATTATACACTACCCAATATCCATGACCCATCATCATCATTTTCACATGTCTTGATAGTATAAGATTTCCCTATAGAGTTAAAACAACCATGAATATCCACTTTTCATATTTATTATAGATTAAAAAACTCTACAGGCTTTGATTTCTTCAATAAAAGGGTATAGTATAAAAGGGACCAACTTAACACATAAAGAATAGGTCTCATAGGACACACACACACACTATATACAAAACATATCTAGTATAAATATCATGGTATAACCACACACACCCAAAATAATACAATATCAATTGGTGGTCCTCATGGATATTGACATGCATTGATGTAGAAAAAGTTACACAAAATCATACAAAGGACCCAAAAGGAAATGAATTCCTACTATGACACCACATCTAGAAGGCACGCCTCAACCCGACATTAGTAAACTTGTCTATGTCCTACCCAAAATCCCCTTAGAATTATAATTCTAGGTAGATATCCAATTATTAATTAATATATTCCCATTACTTATGGCATTGTACTATATCACATCTCTCTAGGGAGACTAGATAACACTTGAATTCATCCCTCTTATGCCTACCCGAATGGAAATAAGAGAAACAATTATTTCTGTAACCCATATTTCATCCTGAGACCTTGAAAGGTATCACACTATCAAATTAAGCATCATTTCCACTGGAAAACTATGTCATTGGATTAATATTAATATTAAATGTGTTTCCATGAACCTATTCCAGTCTTGGGTCACAATTTTAAACCCATCTTATGGATTAAGGGTATCTCAGTCCTCAACCACTCTACTCAATCCCATTTATAATGAACAGAAACATGCACACCCAATCATAAACATTAATATGGTTTTAAGTTATAGGGACCACATTTCTTAAAATGAGTTATAAACCTCACCAATATCAACTAAGACCTTTTCTATCGCAACCATATCTCACCTGAGCCCATATTTCCACTTGAGCTCTTTCTTTACATAAAAATTCATAAATATTTAATTAAAATTAATTATAATTAATTATATATTTTAATACAACATGATTTAATATCAAGAAATCTCATTTAGAACCACCATTACATCAAAATCTTGATCAACCATACCCTAAGGGTCTACACATACCCTCGACACCATTCTATATAAAGAAACTATTGTTCAACATCTAGAAACCCTTCTATTTTTTTTTTCTAATTTTAATAAAAAAATTACCTAATTTTAGAGGTGCATCCAGCCTACACCAAGATGATGATAGATATAAGGCATATAGCATACCAAAACATCCTCTATATATACTACACAAAATCCCCACCATCCCCCGTTGACTCTATCATGCTCTAATGGAATCGACACCAAACCCCTAAATGAAAATTATGGAATTAAGAGGGAAGTTAAGAGAGGTTCAAGAAAAAAAATAAAATAGACAATATTACTTTGAATCATCATTATAATTCATCTTTATTATCTGATGTTCGGAGGTTAAAGAATAAGAGGAATTAAAGGGAAAATTCATCCAAGGAATGGACTTTCTTGATTCCCCTACCTAGCTAAATCACGAGATCCCACTCATGAAAAATATGAAAAATACCCTAATTAAAAATTGACCTTCCTAACACCACTAATGGATCAGTGAGAAAAAAGGGATCCTAGGCTACTTGATATCATATTGGTTGGTTAATGAGCTCAATAGAACCCCTGGGGGATTGGTTAGCCTACTAACTTGCTGGAGGTGGCTCATCGGCTAACAATTGGCTGCTACAGCCACATAGCTACTCTGACCCTTCTTTGGCTTTCTCCTAAACACCTGTAGTCTTCCTTGAGCTTCAATACATGTCCAAAAATAGACCATATACCAAATGGTAAGTTGAAATTTCCCTAGGATTTTCCAACCTATAATGACATGGGTCATTACAACCTCTCCACTATAACACTTTTTACCCTTGAGAATCTACGATACTCTTCAAACCATGTCTCCAAACTTGAAAAGGCATTTGATTCATTGAGAACTCTCTATGTTCTATCTATGAACAAAAACATAATTACATTGTGAAAAACTAAACATCCAATGGAAATTTCGCAATTTTTTTGGATAAATACTCATTTTCATCATTAGAACTAAGAAAAATATCATCACACCCATCAATATGGTCTCGCATTAGTTTCTTCTACTAGATTATCCTAGATATTGTGGTGCTTCCAACCATAATGATCCACTTGCAATGGCCAATTACAAGCTATGGTTCTCCCCACCAATTGAATCACCTACCAATAATATACCTCTAACAATCTATTAACTTTACGAACACATTAAGACAACACCTTTGATGCAGTTTCAATTCAACCACATCTAATTATAATATAAAAACACAAGGTATACCCCCTCTGATCTACCTTTCCACAAAAAAACTCGGTAGTTCTTGATGACACACCGCCAACAACCCAATCCCAATGACTTAACTCCTAGAAGCATCCTGTGATTACTCAATACACAAAATGAAGTTCAAACCGGACACTTAGTGTAATCTACTATTGAGTCACTAACCACTTGATCCATACATCATTACCTCATGCTGAGCACCAAAACACATTCAATCTCACTCGGCCTTAGATTAGATCTAACTACCATGAGTATGATGCTGATGCACCAACTCACACGAAAATACATTTGAATTTGAATTTTTTAATTTTATGAGGAACCATGTATGATTAGATGCATCACACTATAACACCATAGTTTCACCTCAACCATTCAATGAATGGTCTTTCACTGCCTCCATGATCCTTCTAATATGATGTTTGTTTAATCATGATTGATATGATGCTTCTCACCATGGGAGTATCATCATCGTCACCTGCTGAACTCAAACCTTAATCTTTATGGGAAAAAATCCACCAATTATATCACATAATTACTTGGTATAAAAATATCACTAATAAATGTGGTCCAAATTCAATGTTTATTACCTACTGTACTAGACTCACTAAGAACACCATTCATGATGACTCCAAAATTCATCCAGAATGAGGGTACCCCCCTATAACTATTAAATGGTTATCTCCCCAACATATAAATCCCCTTACATTACTCCACAATAATTGAACCCAAATTAGTTCCAACACCACACACACTACTCCTCCCAAGACATTCACACCCAACAATGAAAAACAAGACACACAGTCAAGGTTTAACCTTGATCGGCCATGAAACCACACTCGATCCTCCAACAATGTCACATGTTCTGGTAGAGACACTCTAATTTCTTATTAAGTATCCCCATACCCTCATTACCATATGTATCTCATGAATTCATCAGTGAACTCACCCTGAGAGTGAACTTGAATTGAAACTACTAAAACATAACCTTTATAGTACTACTTGTGTTCATCCACAACCTGAAAAATTATCAATTAAGTCACACAAGTCCTAAAAACTAATTCACTATACACTTAGGAACCACATATACCCAATGCTCATCTATCATCACATACTAATGATTTTCACAAAAAAATGTAACTAATGATTACTCTACTCAATAAAAAGTATAATGAAAAAATAAGTACCCTTTCATAGGTCCTCACTAAAGATCCTAATCAATCTCACATGATGCCAATGGTTGTATTCTCCTTTTCAACCCAATAACAAACCCCGAACCCTACTTCAATGAGCTGTGTCTCATTGAAACTTGAATAATGTGCCTAACCCACTAAATATTCTCCCACAAAAATATGTTCTATATTACTAGGGGAACTATCATCACTCATCTTCAAAATCAAAATCTTTAGATTCGAAGATTCACCACACCCAACCACTTATATGGGTGTAGATTCAAAACCATTGATAATCTTTCCATACTCTAACTCTCTTAGGCCTGACCACCTAAGATCCTCACTAACCATTGGGTGATAATTTTTTACTAATAACAATGGGAAAGGTATCCTTGGATCATATACTTGAGTCCCTTTCTCATGGTCAAAAGTACCCTTTCATTCTACAATACAATCCCAAGGCATATCACTCATTCCTTGATCTATAAACCACTTGGGGTTTTAATATCCTCAAGGAAAACTGTACCTATACTAAGATAATTACTAAAATAAAACATACAATTTTCATAACATCATATAAGAATGTAACAGAAATAGAAATGTACCAATATAATTTATCATGAAATTTAATAAAATTTTATAATAAATAATATAAAAGTTCTATATATCATGCACAACAGAAATAAAAAACCTATAAAAACAAGTAAAAAAATGTAAAAATAAATATTTATAAATAATATAAGAAAAAATACAAATATATTTATAACAATGTCCCCACACTTTAACCTTATGTGTTAAGAAATTCAATAACCTTGAATTTAGGTGTCCATGATTTCAATATAATTGTAAAAGTTATGCCTTCATATTTAAGTAAGTCCTCAATCAAAATGATCATACAAAGACTCTATTTCCCTATCCTCAGGAACTGCCAATCTGATGATTGGATAAACCTATATCTTCTTAAACCTTAGAATACATAGATCAATCTAGATCAGACACAATGATTATAAACACAAAATTTATTTAGGCATTTTCAACAATCATCACAATGGATTCCCTAAGAAAAATTCTCACAAAATATTACAATGAAGCATGCCCTAGTAAAAAGGTGATGGAAAATCTTCACAACAACTTTAGAATATAAAAGATGAAAAACATTCCTTCTCATTGAATGTAGCTTCTATTTATAATAAGATTCAAAATGGTTATATCACACATAAATCAGAGGTGGTTTCAATGACATAAGATTTTCTCCTTATTCACTGGAAATGTTCAGTACAACTTCTTAATTTTATTTTCATCTTGATAAATAACCATTACAATGCTTGTAGATTTAATTTGTTAGAATGAAATTATCTATCTAGTGGAATGTATGATGCTCATATGTTTGGTAGGTTTTATAAAGTTCATCTGATAGAGGTTTCTACCTTTATCTGATGAATTTTGTCTGATAAAATTTTCAAAACATCATCTGATGGAATTTATTAAAAGTTTTCTTCTAAAAATTTATAAAACATTGTTCGGTGAACTATATATCCATCTGCACTATGTACAAAGTACATGTTCATCATGTAAGGAATTTCTGTCCCATTAAAATGTTATTATATGTCAAGTAAAATTACCTTCTAGAAAAAACATACTTAAGAGACTGGGGAGTATAAAAGTTATAAAAATATAAAATTTCAATTAAGAGGTTTATGATTTTCAAAATGTAGGTTAGAATGTGTTGAAATTTATCCTTATATCTCCACAATCTTACCCTTTTTAAAAAGTAAAAAATATAACTTTGAAAGAGTAAAAACTAAAATTTAAACCATTGAATATAATTACTCCCCCAATATTATAAAATATTCCCATTTAAATTTTTTTCTTGAAAGGTTATAACTCTCTTCTTTACACCCCATTATTTCAAAATCCCCCCTTCTCTTAAACCTTTAGATACTTTCTCTTCAAAATTTTAAAATATTTCCCTCCAAATTTTTACAAAAAGAGGAAACCCTTTCTTCCCATTTGTGATTTATGAAAAGGTTTCATGTGGTAGAAAGTGTTTCCTTAAATGTTAGAAAATTAAAAAAATTCAACATGAAAAAATATATTTGAAAATAAAAAAAAATCTAGGAATATAAGAAATGTATTCATCTGAATTTATAATGAAAAAAAATCATCCAAAAGTATTCAAAAAAATTCCATCTAAAAAAATATAAGGATTAACATCCATACAATATGTAAATACCAAAAAGTTTTCTTTTAGTTATTATAACATTAAAGAGATCAAATTAATCAATTATTATTATAAAATTTTTTGATGATCACTTTTATCTTCTTTATATCCTCCTAGTATATTTTTGATTTTGAAGAAACAACCTTCATTCTTGAAAGCTTTTCTTCTAGACTTATATTATTTTTAGTATCATTATTCTGGTTTGTAACTTATTCTTCCAAATCATTAATATTCTTCTATTTTTTTTTCATCTCTATTTCGACCGAGGGTGGGAAGACCGATGCGCCTGACGGTCGATCCTATGTAGGGCTGAGTTCTACTCAATTGCTCAGGTCGGGTATATCGGTCCTTGTTTCAAAACGCCCAATGGTTCCGTATCCAACGATCTGTGGACCTGCTTTCCAATGGCAAGCATTCTCTGGGTGATTCGGCCAGTGATGCTTAAGAACTCACATTGGTTGAGAGGATGGGAAGTCAGGCTCATCGTACCCTTTTGGGGGGAATTATTGCTTATTCCGAAACTCTCTTATATATTTAAGATATATTCATATGTTCACAAATCTTTAGTTTATCCCCAAGCATAGTATCCATGGATTACCCCTTTGTTGGAAATGATCTACTGAACGCAGGGATGCAGAGTCATTTAGTCCTGAGGTTTACCATACCTCATTGGGATTAATGACATTGAGGAGTTTGGACTCATTGAGACGGCACGAGTTTGAAGCCTCATAACTTGGTGCTCTGGAGTTTATTGTCATCCAGGGGGGACAGATAATGACTTGAGCATTTGGATCAAACCCATGATACGAGCTTCCTACGTATCCTCGTGAGAGGAATCATAATCTATGTAGTTCGGTGACACTTGATAGGAAAAATCACCTTTTAAGGTCGTGCGACAAGGACCAAACCGTACAGTTTAATGTCTTGTGGCAAGGACACCGGGGCGAGAGAAGCCCAGTCAAAGTTGGAGTGGGACTTACACCGAAGCGGCCCAGAAGACCCAAGGGAAGCGATCTCCTAGGCCTAGATATGGTCCTACTGGGGTCATGAGGACATGGTATGAAAGTGACAGATGTGTATCAGACTTGGATATCGGGCTTGCACCTCGGGGAGGTTTCCTACGCATCCTGGTTGGTTGGGGACCAAAGTCCACATAGTTCTGGGAGATTAGGGCTTAAACATGAGAGTTACCTGTTGTTGGGATTGAACCTTGGGGAGGCATACTACGTACCCCATTTAGGAAACAGGGATCAAAACCCACGTAGTTTTTTTTGAGGGGCATGATTGGGACTTACACATGGTTAGTGGCCCGAATTGGGATTGAACCTTGGGGAGGCTTCCTACGTACCCTTCTTAGGATACAGGGATCAAAACCCACGTAGTTTGTTTTGAGGGGCATGATTGGGACTTACACATGGTAAGTGGACCGAATTGGGATTGAACCTCGGAGAGGCTTCCTACGTACCCTGCTAAGGAGATAGGGATCAAAATCCACGTAGTTAGTTTTGAGGGACATGATTGGGGCTTACACATGGTTAGTGGCCCAAATTGGGATTGAACCTCAGGGAGGCTTCCTATGTATCCTGCTTAGAAGACAGGGATCAAAACCCACGTAGTTCGTTTTAAGGGGCATGATTGGGACTTACACATGGTTAGTGGCCCGAATTGGGATTGAACCTCGAGGAGGCTTCCTACGTACCCTGCTTAGGACACAGGGATCATAACCCATGTAGTTTGTTTTGAGGGGCATGATTGGGACTTACACATGGTTAGTGGACCAAATTGGGATTGAACCTCGGGGAGGCTTCCTACGTACCCTGCTTAGGAGACAAGGATCA
The DNA here is from genome assembly GCA_963277665.1 of Viscum album. Classification (NCBI taxonomy): domain Eukaryota; kingdom Viridiplantae; phylum Streptophyta; class Magnoliopsida; order Santalales; family Viscaceae; genus Viscum; species Viscum album. Next base: position 713,805,712 of record OY728131.1, on the reverse strand, counting down.
AAACCCACGTAGTTTTTTATGAGGGCCGTCTTTGTGAAGATGCCGTGACCATCAAAAATCTCTAAGCCCATGTGAGTCATGCTCGGTGTGATAAATAAGAGAATGCAACAAACTTGGAAAGCCTCGCACATTCTCCCTACCGAGGGAAGGGTAGGAAGATGATGAGCGGAGAAGAAGGCTGGGACCACTGGACTCTCCTTCTCCCAGATGTTGGAGGAAGGTAGGAGTCACGCAGCGGAGTAATGAACCTTTCGTGATGAGAGGGGAAGGGCCATTGGCTTCCAGTGAGGATGGTGTGGGGTTAATCCAAGAGGGATACCCAGACACTCCCAGGAGAGGGGAGAAGTGCTCACCACTAGCACTCGTCAAAAGGAAATGCGAGCAGGGTCCCTCAATTTTGGAAATTGGAGAGACACAAAGGGGAATCCCCGGCTCGGACCCTGCACTACCGTGGGAATGTGAACCCAGGAATGCTTCGGGAATCCACTCAAGAGCCGGTGCAACCCCTTTGTCCTCACCTACCGAGGGTAGGTGAACTCAAAGTGGTGCGCTGATGCACCTGAAGGTTTCATCATACAGGTCTGGTGGCTTCAGTAGAGGCCTTGGCTCAGGTTCGATGAATAGGACAATGAGGGGATTGCGAAGGATCGGGCCAGGTTGGAAGGGTTTTATCTGGCTCGGGGAATGGGAACATTGAAGGAGTTGGTGGGCCGCATGGGTGCATGAGGAGTGGCACCCTTCGTATAGGGGGTTCTACGTGGATGGAGAGGTCGTCCGTGTACCAGGGTGGTACGTGGACTGATAGGCATCCCGCATACCAAGGTGGTATGCGGTGGAGTCCACGCGAGCAGCGGCAGTCAGGGGCATCACCGGCCAGGCGTTCACGGTTCAGGGCTTCGCCTGCATAGGAGGGTGCTACATGATGCGTCAGAATGAAAAAGGGGCATAAACTCCCTAGTCCATGGGGAGTACATCTACGGAGGGGTCATGGATCGCAGTTTTTATTTTAAGTTCACGGTTCACCAATTTGTTATGCATTTTTCGGTTCCTCATCAATTCGTTTCCAGTTTTATACCTTTTCTATTTCGTGAATTGGAACTTCACTATTCAAAAAATCCTATTATCCTTCCTCCAGATTCCTTCCTTTAGAAGTCGATCTCAAAACCTTCTCGTCGATCTGAATCCCCCTACCTGAATCCGATCGATCCAAATCTGATCGATCCCTTTCTTCTCCCCCTCGATGTCCTTTTATATAGGGGGAAAGAGATGTATCTGTGGTCATGCGACACCTTTTGCAGAGGCCCATGACTGAAACCCCAGTTTATGGATGACTTGGTCAATCCGCAACTCAGGAGGGGTCATTGAATGCACTTCTCCCGCGAACCAAATTAGTTCGGGGGGTGCTTTACGGCTGCGCAGGGCTCCGCCTCTATTCTGCGAATGATAGCGCGTGCGGTCTGGGACGATTAGCGCGTTTCACGGCTGGGGAAGTTCGTGATGGTGGACCGGCCTGGTGCCCGTCCTTCTTTGCACCCGTGGAGGGGTTCCTGCCTTTGTTTCGTGAACAATGATGGCCCGCGGAGGGAGTGGCTCGATGAACCGACCGTGTACCATCAATGTTGGGAAGGTACGCAGACCGGTCGGTCCTTTTCTAATCTTGAGTATTCTCAATATTTTTGTCCAATTATTTGAGGGAAATTGGGTAGAATCCTTTCTCATATTAAAGGGGATTCCCATTCTCCTTTGCGTATTTTTCAAGACCTTACAAATGACCCCATCAGAATGGGCTCCGATCGGAATGAAGAGGAGGCTATTCTGATGTAGAGTGGTCCTGAAACTTGGATAGTTTGCGGTAGAGGAGTTGATCCGGTAGGGGACCACGCCTATAAATAAGGGGGACTATACCCTTGTCTTTTATCGGGTTCCTCACGAAAACGGAGCTCTCACTTTTTGTCTCCGTGTGCCTGACTCCTTCGTGAAAAGCCTCGTCCATGAGCCAGCTTCCGTTTCTGTGAACCATTTCTCATTCGTGCTTTCCGTCACCCATGGACCGATCTAACCAGCCATGAACGAAAACTTTTTATTAATAAAAAATTAAGTTATGACGGGCCACATAGGAAATCGCTACGCTGTTTTGGATGGTCCACGAACTGGAATAATCTATACTTTGAAACTTCTTAAGTCTTTCGAACTTAAAAATTTAAATCCAAGATTGAGATTCCACGGAGCAGCCTGGTTCGTGGCTTGCTGGCCAATGCTCCGCTGGCCAGAGTGTCGCGGACTTCTTCTGTGTAGAGCTAGTTCGCGGGATGAAGCCGTCACGAACTACCTCCTGAGGGCATCCCGCAGATCTCGTCATGAAGGCTCCTTGATGGAGTCCTTTTCCAAATACTTGGTATTTTTGTCCAGATTTTATTATTCCGGACTAACCATTTGCCTGGTTTTTATAATGTAGGGAGAAAATATGGTTCCTCCTTGACCCGAACCCAGGCCTCCTACCGAGCCTCTTCCAATTAGTCCAGGGAAATGTCTAGCTATGATCCATAGAGCTGAGAGCATCAAAGAGGACCCAAGCCGACCCATCATTCCCGATGATGGTGTTTTGAAGGACTTGCTCTCTCATGAACTTCTGGGCTATCCATTATTGAATCATCTTATGCTTTAGGGTTTTGGACTTCAAGATGATGTCCCTATCCCCCCTATATTCTCAGGACTTCCATCCCCTTGTTTGGAAGCATTGTTGAAGTGCGCTCAAGAGAACCTCGCCCAGTCAGGAGAGATGATCTCTGATTCTGATCTAAAAGACACTTTTATTTTGAGAGGCTCCATTTGGACTCAAAGTGATTGGTACACTAAGGACTTCTCTCAAGAGGCTGTACTAAAGAGTTACCCCTCCTTGATCAACCTTGCTCGAGTGGATACTGACGCGGGATTGATTCCCAAGTGGGATCTTCGGTCTAGTGGGATTTTCTCAAATGACTGGGACTGGGCCTTCTGGGTCCATTATCATTGTCGAGAATTTCCCGAGTCACTGGAAGCGGTAAATCTGTACTCCGTATTGTGGACTTCCCAGTTTGCTGTTTACTCACCATCTTCGATCCTTCCTGACTTGCTCAGTCGCTGGTGTTCAAGCACTAACACTTTACACCTCGCCGATGGTGAAGTTAATATTAGTTTATGGGACATCTACCAACTGTGAAGACTTCTGATCATTGGTGATATGTATGATGAGTTTCTTCCCACTCCTAATGCATGGGACGATGTCGAACGGGTGCCTTCGTTGGTGAGGGACCTGCTAGTTATGGTGGAGCGGTCACTAGGTCGGCCCTTGCGCGCCCGCTCTATTATTCCCTACAACACCTAGATAGGGTTATTTCTGAAGGCCACCGGTCCTATGCCGAAGGTCAAGTGCCCCAAGACTCACCCTTCTCAACAATCACGAACTATCCCAGGTTCCTACTGGGCGGTTTTGGAGGCAGTTGACTATCTTTCATGGGGTTATGAGGTGCACCCCAGTGTGCCGCATATGCTCAGGATAGCAGGTCTTTTCTCCATGTTTTTGAGCAGGTGGCTATTCCCATCTTGGGATATCAACTCAGGCGTCAGGGCTTGCACCTTGATGGTGGCATCTGAGCTGGCAGGGGGCCGCCCGGTGAATCTGGACATGCCAACTTTGGCTCGTATTTATGAATTACTGAGCCACATGCAGGAGGGTGGGTCGCCCTATCGTCTGAGTGGGCCATTTCAATTCTTATATGGCTGGGTAGTGGATCATTTCCGCTATCATGAGTATCATCATAACACAGTCATTCCGCTTCGTACTCTTCAGCCTACCCTACTCGATATAGATGGAGTTCTGCTAAAGTCCCTCAGCTCTGATGAAGTCATCAAGATTTTGAGTGACTTTTCCTAGTTCTATTTCACTCCCTACCCCACTCCTTCCAGCATCGTGGTTGAAAACCACAGGGGGAGCTTAGAAGAGCGTTCTTACATGATTTCACTACGGGATGGGTTCTTATCCATGCAGATTGATGGGGTTTCTTTGTGTGAGTTGTATTCCCCATATCATTTTTATTGATAGTTTGGATGCATACAACTCCAGGTTTCCCTTCCCAATCCTCGGGCCTGAGGACTGCATCTGACCATTCTTCGTCAATGGTGGTTGATGTTGATGTGGGAGAGATCTGGCATAAGTATTCCCTTTCCTGACATAGGAGTGGCTGCCAGCCTATCCTTAGAGTATGCAAGAATGTGGATAGAGCATTATCCAGATGGGATCCTGGGGAAGGATGTCTGAAAATTTCCCAAATTGGGGGTTACTGCGGCTACTGTACTTACCGCACCTTCCTCGTCGACTTTGAGGGAGGAATGATTGATGGCTCGCAGGTCGAAGCGGCTCAGGGGGTCTTCCTCCTCCAACCCCTCTGTGGACAAAGTTTAGACAAATCCAACCCTTTTGGATGTAAATGAGGATGAACCTGTGACTTTGGGCCCCCATGATGTGATTCTAGAAGCTCCATCAGTCAATACTGGACTTACAAGCTCAACTCCCAAGCTTGAATGAGGGATAGAAGATTCTGACCCTCCAGTATTGGAACTATCTTCTATTGCACACATGTCTATGCTAACCGCAATGCCAGACTTCATTCCTGTGTTATCTAGCGAGGATACCAAATACCCTCGTGTCATGGCGGACCACCGAGCAACACGAAGGTGGGCCTAGCCCCAGATATGTGAGATTGTTGCTGAAACTCCTCTGACTGAGATGACGACTAAAAATGAAGCCCTTCAGCAACTCTTCCTAGGTTTCGGGTTAGGTGGATTCGATTATCGACAACTTCATTTTCTCACCTTCCAGGTTGTCATTGCCCATGGAGAGGTTGCCGCTAGTGAACACAAACTTGCTCACCTCACTACCTCTCATTGTAGGACCTAAGTTTTTGAGGAATCTATGATGAAGCTCCATTAGTTGATATCACTAGAGGCAAGCTCTCAAGATCAGGTGACCACCCTATCTACCGAGCTACATGAATGCGAAGCTCGAGCAGCGATGCTGAGGGATCAATTGTCATCTTTGACTGGTGACCATGAAGCTACAAGTAAAGGGATCAACGGTCTCCAAAAAATGGCGAGGCATACTCATTCGGTGGCTGAAGTTGAGGCCAGGGAGATGGACGTGCTAGAGCAAACTTCCAATAACCTTCGCCGCACGGTTTCTGATCTAATGGAGAGAGCGATCCAGGCTCCTTTGTGATTTCCAGAGCTATTTCTGTACACTTTGTTTTACCTCTTTTTTTGCTGCGAAGGAGAGACTCCGGCTTGTGGACGTCCTCCCTTTTTGTCCAAATAGAATACAATCCGCTATCGATCTTTCCTTGCTGTAAAATCTGATTGTTACTGGAATGACTGTTGTATAAATAATAACTCACTGAATCAGAATTAATCATAGTTTAGGAAAATGATAAAATATAAATGAGCTCTAATTTTTGCCCGGACCATGGGATCCAATGAGCATAGTTTGACTATTTCTAGGGTTTTGTAGAAAAACCCTAAAAACTTTTTTTATTTTCCTTCAATACCCTAAGTATTGCCTGGGCCCATTTGGTGTGGACCCGGCGGGTATGTATTGGCTTTTTCTTAGGTCTCCCTTTTTGGGTTTTTGACTTAACGGGATTTGCGCCTCTTTTTGTGAGCGGTTTAAAGTCCCACTGAAAAGACTATAATTACTGATGTTTTAGGTCGAACAGCTTTGACCAGATATGGTGGGGAGAGGGCCCCGACGAGGTTTGGTTGATTAAAAGATGTCTCGATACCTTTCAGACACATGTGGTGGGAACATGTTTAGATTTGAACAACATACAGGGCCTTGCCCAAGGAAGACTTTCCTTTGGTGGATGGGCCAGGGGTGATCAATATGCAGAGCCACTGAGGGCATGGTATGAATAGTCGTGCAAAGGTGTCCTTAAGTCACCAATTGTCAATTTCTGATGGCCTAAAAACTTCATGGATGTCTGGGTTATAGAAACCACCATGGGTGGCTCGGAGAGTTATGAAAACCACCAGGGGTGGATTGAACATGCATGTGATGTATGAAAGGGTTTGGGGTCATTTGTATTAATCAGGAGTGTGGTCAGGAGGACACTTTCCTATGCATTTAGTTAGCGTAAAGGATGGTTGGATCTTGACACAGTTTAAATCCATGAAGCTGGGAAATTATTTTTAAAATGGAATGGCTTCCCCTAGTTCATGGTAATCTCTCTAGAGACATTCCACCATATTCAGGCAGGGTTGTGAAAGAGGTTGGTAAAATACAGCTCAGAGGGTTTCTAAATCCCAGGATGGATATGGGGGCTCAGAGGCCAAGAGGCGTATGAAGAGAAGCACTACCTAAGGAAATATTGCCTTTGGTAGACGGGCCATGGGCGATTAATATGCAGATCCGCTGAGGTCATGGTATGCATAGTCATGAAAAGGTGTCCTTAAGTCAATTATTGTATTCTCCCGATAGCTAGGCAACTTCAGGGAAGTTGAGATTCAGGACAATTAGGGGTGGCTTATGAGAGTTTGGATTTTTCTGAGTATAGAGTATGGTTTATGAAAAGAGGGTTCCTGGATACGGGAGAAACATCTAGGATAAACATCCTGGGAATGGGAGAAGTCATCCCTTCTCATGCTGGTGTGAGACGGTGGTTTGTGTAGGTCTGGCCCGTGCACTGAGGGATAGAGGAAAGCCTCCATTCTTGACTGAACCCATGACAGGTTTGACCGTGTAGTTTAACGTCATGCAGCGAGGATGTCTTACATGTAGTTTAACATCATGTGATGAGGATGGAGGGCATTATTATTATTTGATACTATGCAGTTTATTGTCATGTAGTAAGGACATATGAGTATTTTAAATTCCGTACAGTTTAGCGTCATGCGGTGAGGACGAGGAGCATTTTTAAAGATACGGTGCAGTTTAACGTCATGCAGCGAGGAAAGGGGGCATTTAGATAGTTTGTGAAAATGATTGTAGTTGGAGGCATTTCCTTGGATTTTTAAGGTTCAATCCTTGTAGCTTCATGACAAGTGGCAAAGACATGCTCTGTGTAATTTTAGCGTCATGCGGTTAGGATGTTGTTGCAAAGGCCACTCTTGATTAGAATGTAACTGGGCTCGAATATCTCAGCATGTCCAAGATGTAGAGAGGGATTTATGGTGTAAATCATGGTCCTAGGGCTTCTTGGATCAAGAGAAATTATATGGGGGCTCTGAGGCTGGTAAGCGTACGGAGCTAGGAAGAGTATCACCTAAGGAAATCTTGACTTTGGTAGACGGGCCAGGGGATATCAATATGAAGAGCCACTGAGGGAATGGTATGCATAGTCATGAAAAGGTGTCAACGGGTCGAAGAATTTCCACTTCCGATGGCCATTAATGATTATGAGGATGCACGATTATCCGGGCCGCGAAGTCTATCATTTGGTAAGGAAATATCTGGAAAAGTTGGGGATGTTTGTCCTTGGTTGCTGTTAAATCTCGGGGAGTTCCCTGTGATGATTTATATTGTGCATGGGGCGTACCTTTACTCCACGTAGTTTAATGTCATGCGGTAAGGACCAAGTACTCTTAGTTTAATGATCATAGAGTTCAGAACATTGGGTGACTATTGCTACAATCACCCAGAGGGAAACTGAGTTAGGATGCTCTGGTATACTCTGAACAAGTGTGAAAGAATGAGGGTGTAAACTGTAACTCTGGGGTTTCCCGGATCAGGAGATATGGTGTGGGGCTCTGAGGCTGGTAAGCGTACAGAGATGGGAAGGGTATCGCCTAAGGAAATCTTGCTTTGGTAGACGGGCCAGGGGCGATCAATATGAAGATCCACTGAGGGCATGGTATGCATAGTCATATAAAGGTTTCCACGGGTCGATGACTTTCCACTTCTTATGGCCATGGATGATTATAAAAATCTAGGATTACTCATAGAACAGATTTCAACATATGGGGATAATGGTGTCTAAGCATACAAGAAACATCTTCACAGCAATTTCCCATTGAGTCAAAGTAGCCTAGCCCTGGCTTGATGTTTGTAGATGTAGATCATCATGTGAACCATGGGCAGATACATAGGCTAACTAGGTAGGGATACCCTGGAAACGTTTGGATGTGAGAGGGGAACGAACTTGTAAACCACTGCTCCATAAATTTTTGAATTGAGAGATATGATATGGGGGCTCTGAGGCCGGTAAGCGTACGGAGATTGGAAGAGTATCACCTGAGGAAATCTTGCCTTTGGTAGATGGGCCAGGGGATATCAATATGAAGAGCTGCTGAGGGCATGGTATGCATAGTCATAAAAAGGTGTCCATGGGTCGATAACATTCCACTTCTAATGGCCATGGGTGGTTATGAAGATCCGCAATTATCTAGGTCACGAAGTCTGATGTATGGAGAGGATGCATTCAAATGCACAAGTAGTATTCCCATACAGTTTCTCCGTATATCTTGGGTGGGTCGTGACTAATTTCGTGCAATTTAACATCGTGCGGTGAGGATGAAGTCCGTGCTGTTTAACATCCTGCGGTGATGACAAAGTCTATGAAGTTTTAACGTTGTGTGGTGAGGACGAAGTCCATGCAGTTTTAACATCATGCGGTGAGGATGAAGTCTATGCAGTTTTAACGTCATGCGGTGAAGACGAAGTCCGTGCACTTTTAACATCGTGTGGTGAGGACGAAGATGAACTGACATGAAAAGGGGATTCTGTGCAGTTTAACATCATGCGATAAGGAAGAGGGGTATATATACCTGTGTTTTCTTTTATCAATGGCTGGGCTAGGAGATAATATCCCGGCGTCACTACGTATACTGTGAGGACATGAATCAATCCACACATAGTTCTTTTGGGGAATACACCCCATGCAGGTCTGGTCTGTACGAGGGAAACGGGAATTTTTTTTTCTTTCTTATTCATGCAGTTTAACATTGTGTGGTAAGGATGAGGAATACACCCCGTGCAAGTTTGGTCCTTACATGGGGGAAGGGGGTATTTTAAGCTTCATTTGGGGTGGTTGGGACAGGGTGTGGAATTCTAGCATCACTGTGTATCCTGTGAGGACAGGAATCAAGACGTACGTAGTTCTTTAGAAGATAATACACCCCATGCAGGTCTGGTCTGTACACAGGGGAAAAGAGCATTTTTAATCTTCATTTGGGGGTGGCTAGGCCAGGATGGGGGACCCTGGCGTCGCTACGTATTCTGCAAAGGCAGGAATCAAGCCATACGTAGTTATCTGAAATCCATGTAGTTTGTGTTCACGCAAAGGGACCCAACCATAATTCCTAATACCATGTGAGTAATACTTGTTTTGAGAAACAAATAATGGTGGAAGTCCCGGTTGCATAATGTGTGAATAGGCATGCTAAGAGGGCAGTGATTAAGGTGGTGGATGGACCCAGTCATGGGGTCCGAGTGTCACTACGTATCCTGTGAGGGCAGGAATCAATCCACACGTAGTTCTTTGAAATAGGTACATCCTGTGTAGGGTTGGTCCATACAAGGGGGAAGAAGGCATTTTTTTTATTTCATTTGGGGGTGCCTAGGCCAGGATGCGGGATCCTGGCGTTGCTACGTATCCTGCATAGGAGGTAATCAAGCCGCAAGTAGTTCTCTGAAAGGGATACACCCTGTGCAGGGTTGGTCCATACATGGGGGAAAAAGGGAACTTTTAACTTTATTTGGGGATGGCTGGGCCAGGATAAAAAATCCCATCATCGCTACATATCCTACAAGGGCAGGAATCAAGCCGTAAATAGTTCTCTGAAATCCATGCAGTTTAACATTGTTCGGTGAGGAAGAAATAATCTTAGTTTAGGGTCATAGAGTTTGGACCATTGGGGCTTGGTAGTTTAACGTCCTGCAACTCGGATGATAGGCGCTTGGCAGTTTAACTTCCTATAGCTCGGACAATAACTACTTTTGGTTATGAGAAATACTTCTTCAGAGATCTCACATTCGTAGGAGCGCTAGTGAACTGCTCGTCCATGGTGATCCGGGTATATTCTCCATTGGATTAGACCTTGTGTATAATATATGGTCCCTCCCAATTGGGCTCTAGCTTTGGAGGATTCTTTCCAGGTATCATTGGGGTCCAGAGGACCAACACCAATTCTCCTTCCAAGAAAGACCAAAGACAAACATTTTTATTTAAGGCTCGTGTGATCCAGTTCTGATATACTTCTAGATGGTGCAAAGTGTACAACCACTTCTCATCCAGCTATTCCAATTCACCTAGCCATTTTTCTGATTGTACATCATTGGATAACTGATCACAAATGGCAACACGGAGTGAGGGAAATTAGAGCTTAATAGGCATGACCGCTTATGTTCTGTATACTAATTAATACGGAGTAGCCCGAGTAGTGGTGCAGATTATTGTTCGATAAGCCCACAATTCATGAAGGAGTTTATCCGACCATGATTTCTTATCTTTGTCCACCATTTTCTAGAGAATGTTGGATAGGGTCTTGTTGAAAGCCTCTATCTATCTGTTGGTCGCTGCATGGTAGCAGGATGAGTGGTTAGCCTTGATACCATATTCTTGGTACATTTTCTCTAATTCAGTAGAGTAGAATTTGGTGCCGTTATCTGTCAGTATGGTATGAGGGACACCAAATCTGGTGATGATATTGGCTTTCAAAAATCTGAAAATGTTCCTTGCCCTGACTTCCTTGAGGGGTACAACTTCTGCCCATTTGGAAAAGAAATCGGTTGCTATGAGGATATACTTCAGTTTTTTGGCCATGGTAGGAGGATATAGTCCCACGACATCCATTCCCCAGATGGCAGATGGCCAGGAGTACTTGGCCTGATGAAGTAACTCCGGGGGTTAGTGAATGAAGTTGGCATGAATTTGGAAGGAGTGTCATTTTGCGGTAAAGTGCTTGCAATCTCATGCCACGGTGGTCCAATAATACCCAAGCCTTCGAACCTGATGGGAAAGCTTAGACCCTGACTGATGAGCTCGACATACTCCGACATGTACTTCATTTATGACAGCAACAGTTTCTTCTCCATCAATTCATCTGAGGAGGACTCCATCGAGGCCTCATTTGTAGATGACCTCTTGCTGACCCGTGCCGCCATATAGGACAAAGTTGATTTCCCTTCTTTGTATTTTCTCTCATTCAGACCTGTCTGATGGAAGTTCTCCCCTTTGAAAATAGTTTGCAATGGGGGTCATCCAGCCGGTGGCAGGAGAATATGGCTTAGGGATAGGGCTGGATTCGTTTATTTCTCCCGTCTTAGTCTAGAAAAATAGCAATACCATTCGACGATGAGCAATACTGATAATTGTTTCATCCTGGTCTGGGTTAACTAGGGATGTGGCCGCATTTGCTAATGCATTGGCCTAGGCATTCTATGATCGGGGAATATAGGTCAATGTTGGTTCTGTGGAGAATTCTTCCATTAACCCTCAGACATGGTCAAACAGGGGAATCAACTCCTCCTTTTTAATAGCATAATCACCATTTACTTGCTTGATGACCAGTTCCGAGTCACCTTTTACCCTAAGGTGCTGCACTTGTTCCTGGAGTGCGAGCTCCAGGCCTGCAATGAGGGTTTGATACTCTACCTCATTGTTCGTACATCCTTCTGACATGAGGAAGGAATATGGAAAGACTGCCTTTTTTGGGGACATGAGTATGATCCCCAAACCCACCTTATTAAATTTGGGATCCTCTATCCTCTTCCCTGCTGGGATTCGGGATGCGCCATCAACGTACATTTCCCATGTTGGGAACTCCTCTTGAACCGAGAAGATGTCTTTATCAGGTAGTTCGACGTCCGGTGTGGTGGTGCCTATTGAGGGGTGATCTTCCAGAAAATCTACTAATGCCTGGCCTTTGATGGATTTCTAAGGCACAAACCAAATGTTAAACTGTTGTAGGATGACTGCCCATCGGGATAAGTGCCTGGTCAGCATCGGGCGGCTGAGGATGTACTTGAGCGGGTTACTACGCGAGACCAAATGGACTTCATGATGCTGTAGATAATTTCATAATTTTTGAACTATGAATACCAAGGCCAAACAACTCTTCTCAATGTTTGAGTATCGAGTTTCAGCGTCAATCATGGTTCAGCTGAGGTAATATAGACTGTTTTCAATGATGGTGTAATTTTTCTATGAAAGGAAGGCTCCCAGTGACCACTCTAGGGCCGTCACCTATAGGATAAGAGGTATTCATTCAACTGGGGGAATGGGAACCGGTGGGATTAAGAGGTACTTCTTTAGGCTGTCTAATGCCTCTTGGTAATCTTCTGTCCATTGGTACGTAACCCCCTTTTTCATTAACCTGGTGAAGGGAATACATTTACCCGCCAGGTTGGCTATGAACCGCCTAATGTAGGCCATGTGTCCTTGGAATCCACTCAACTCAGTGAGATTTCGGGGAGGTGTTAAACTGAGGATAGACTTTTTCTTTTTAGGGTTGACTTTGATGCCATGATGGCATATGATGAAGCCAAGGAATTTCCTTGAGGTAACCCTGAAGGCGCATTTCAAGGGGTTTATCTTCAGGCTATGTTGTCAAGTTTGTTGAAGATATTTTTAAGGTCTGACAGATGACCTGAGCACTGTCTTGATTTGACCACCAAGTCATCCATGTAGCATTCGACAAATCTCCCCAGGAATGGTTTAAAGATATGATGCATGGCGCGTTGATATGTGGAACCAGTGTTCTTGAGACCAAAGGGCATGACCCTGAAACAGAATACTCCTTGAGGGGCCTTGAAGGCAGTGGATTCTTTGTCTTCTCGGGCCATCCTGATTTGATTATACCCAGAATAACCGTCCATGAAGAAGAGAGCCTCATACCCAGTCGTTGCGTCGATTAATAACTTAGTGATCGGGACCGGGAAATCATATTTTGGGAAATGCCGATTGAGATCTCCGAAATTGATACTGACGCAGATTTGTCCATTCTTTTTCTTGATGGGGAAAATGTTGGCTAGCCAGATGGGGTATTTGACCTCCCGAATGAAGCCTGATTTAATAAGATTATCGACTTCAACCTCTATTTTGGCAGAATGTGGGGGGTGCGTCCTTCTGGCGGCTTGTTTATAGCTCTGGTGGTCTTCTGGTAGACCTAATTGGTGTGTCACCACTTTGAGATCAAGTCCCGGCATTTCTATGTAATTCTGGGGAAAAACATCTCGATGTTGCCTCAGGAAAGTGGTATATACCTCATGCTCCTCAGGATACATGGCTATACTAATGAGAGTGGGCCTCGGGTCTTCCTCAGTACCTAGGTTTATTTCCATGAGTTCGTCCACAGTAGTGGAAATATCTTCCTCAAATGTGGGAGGTGCATCCCTGAGATCTTCCTCCTATTCTTCCCCCACATTCTCATCTTCTTGATCTGACAGGGGGAGAGTTCTCAGCACGGGATCTTGGGATTCTGGAGGTGAGGCATTGTGGGTGTCCTCACTCAAGTATTCACCCCCAAATTGATGGTTAGCAGACTTTTATACATTGCTATGCTTGGGCGTCTTAGATGAAGTCATGAGGATAGCTGAGTACATGTTCGGACTTGAACTCTTGCTCTCAACTTGGTTGATGGGCAGTACGTAGTCTTCACTGAGCTACTTGAGGGGGTCATCAAGAACCATTTCCATGTCGTTTGGAGTGGGGATCCAATCGATACCATCGATTGAAGGCTTCTTCTTCTTTTGATCATAAAACCCAACATCAATGTAGTGTGACTTGGAGAGCTCGAAAGGGGCCTTGTCGGTGTGAAATATTCCACCTTGTCCATTGACACAATACTTAATACACTGGTGGTAGGATTAAGGAATGGACATGTGCTTATGGAGCCATAGCCTTCCCTGTAGGGCATTGAATACTATGTTCTTCCGGACCACTAGGAATTCTGAGTTGGACACAAGGTCACCAAAATGGGTTTTTATCTTGATTTGTCCCATTGGATTCTGTTAACTCTTGTCGTAACTCAACAAAGTTGTGGCTGAGGGTATTAGATCATCCTCACTATAGCCCAACTTACGAAGTGTCCATAGAGGAAAGAGGTTAACCCACTAGCCATTGTCAATAAAGACTTTCTGGATCTCAACATCATTTAGTGTACCAGACACATATAGTGGTTTGATGTGTCCTTGCATGATGGCATCTTCATCCTGATCGGTGAAGGAAATCACCGCATTGCATTCAGCCGGGCCAATCTTCATCCAGTAAATCTCGATGGCGGATACCTTGGATTGAAACTCCTAGGGGTTGAGCAAGGCTTCTATAAGAGCCTCCCTAAGATCTGTTGACAAACTCAGGGCATCCAGGATTGATATTTTGGCTGGTATTGACTCCAGCTTCTTAAGGATATCGTATTTTTTTCCCCAGCGGCCAACGCTTCTCCATTGCCGGGAGTGTTTTAGCAGGCACTTTGGGAGCTGGAGTATATGATGAGGAGGGACCAGATGTGGGGTCGTATGTCGATGGTGTTCCCATGTTCTGGGGACATGGCCCGACTAGTCTGTTTGCGTGCACTAGGCAGTTAGACACTTGTTCCTCCTCTGATGGATACCGCAGAATGACGAGGCTAGAGTGGCTGCTTGTGGAGGTGTAAGGATATTATTTCTCATGCTGAGTCCGTTGAAGGTCTCTCCCATGAGTTTCCACGATATTAACGGTTTGGGCCAGGGTAAAACCATAGGGTTGGTTTCGGCCGCGACTACGCCTCCCCTAGTATCCCCTGCTTCTGCGATTCCTCCTCCCGGCCCCTTGTGTTGGGAACTTGGGTTCGTAACCATACCCTTCATCAGGGAACAATTCCATTAGATGGAAGACGTTGATGGAATCAAAGATTAGCTCCTCATTTTGTGACAGGTCAACCTGGTCGGTTTTCCCTAATGGTTCCATTTGGTGGGTCGGTGCTCATGGCGCCAAGTTTGAGTGCATAAAATCTGATAGTGTCGGGGCTAACTTCGGCCTCATTACGGACTGCTCCTCTTGCTCTTATCTCCTCCCTTTTCAATTATTCCTGGATGACCGGATCATGGAGGGTTGTGGGGCCGATATTGTCGGCTGTGCGACATTAGGGGCTGTTGGCGGCAACACCAGCTGCTGTAGTTGAGCTCAGAGTATGACCTGAGCTCGATTGACAGTCTTCCAAGTCATCTGGTCATCAAATTTCTGCCCCTTCTTTCTGGTGACTTCATGACACCTCTCCCCTTTGTCGGAGTCAGTGGTAGAAATATACGTCACATGTGCTTGGGGTGGTCTTAGATCGACCTGCCCGGAGTCTACCATCCTTTGTAGGAGGTCTTTGAAGATGAAGCATTCCTAGATATTGTGCCCCAACATTCAATGGTAGGGATAGTAATCTGGCCTGTCATCTTGGCCGACTTCTTCAGGCTTCCTTGGCTCTGGGAGGTGGAGAAAATTGCAATTCATGGTGGCGATGAAGTATCCGCGGACTTGGTCTTCTCAGAACGAGTATACTTTGTGTCTTTGTTCCTTGAACTAGTTCCACTTCAATCCTCTCTGATCGTCCCACTTGGGCAGAGGAAACTGCTGATATACAGGGGGCCCTTGACGATTTGGTGGAGGCCTAGGTAGTGGAGTAGGTGCAGGGGCTGGCTTGAGCATGACAGAGGATGCTTCAACTCTAACTGCTCTCTTTATAGGAGCCTGTGAGGCTATTCGGGACTTCAAATTAGTCCCTGTAGGGAGTCTTCAATTCTCTGGGCAATGGCAGAGAGATTGCGGAAGCCAGTGGTGCACTCCACTAGTATGAGCGGTGTTCGTAGCTCATCTCGAAGGTTATCGATGCACATGTCAAGCATCTCATCTGGGGGCATTGGCCTATTTAGAGAGTAGGTCAGAACCTTCCATCTGGCGATGAAATCTGAGACCCTCTCATTCTCGCTCTGTTTGCAATTCATGTGGTCGCTGAATGTTGTTTTAGACAGTGTTGAGCTGAAGTAGAATAGGAACTGCTGCCGAAGGTATTCCTAGCTTTTTTTATTGACTGAGCTTGTAGACTCGTATACTAGATGAAGGAAGACCCTTGCAAGGTCTGCAAGAAGCATCAGAGTTTCACTGCTTCTTGTTGTTCAGGAGTTCCCATCATAGGGTCGTAATAAGATGCGTAGTGCATCAAATGATGTTCCGGATCTCCTGATCCATTTAAAATCAAGAATACAGGGCTCCCAAAATTGGGTGGAGGAGGCGTGTTTCTCACCCAATCTGGGTAGGGATTTTGTTCTGGCTGTACCAAAGCGCGTTGACCTTCTATAGCTTCCAATAGATCTGTCAATGCCTCGATGGTGTTGGAGATACCCTGGTTTACATCCTGTTGGGCCCGGTTTTGGGTAGGTGTAGCCCAAGGCATTGCTTAAGGATCCATCTTGGCCGGCACCAAGGGTGCATATGCCGTTTGTGACACCTTCGGAGGGTTCAGACGTACTCTCTACGGTTGCTTCCTGAGTGGAGGGAAGTCTTGTTTTTCATCTGAATCCATGTTCAGGTAGTTGGACGGGTCGGGCGCTGCATTGGGCGGGGGCCCTGGCCGTGCTTCGTTTTCTAGGGAAAACCTTGGCCTTTAAGGTGAAATTGCTGGGAGTGCAAGGTGTGGTTCTTCTTGGGAAGTTATTTCAATAAGATGGTTCCTCTGGAGTAGCTCGGCGTTAAGCCGCCTCAATTCTTTCATTTCCTCTTCCTGTTGAGCGAATCTCTCTTCAAGAGTAAGTGGCTCATTTTTATTGAGAGAAGGAGGCGGGTTAAGGGTTACCGGTCCTTTGTTATTATCCTTATTGGAAGCTCACAGGGTAATCAGAGGAGGGTTAGCTGGAGGGGATTCCATATTTAGGGAGGCCCTCTGGTTCCAGGTGTGCACACCTGATGGTTCGTTGTGAATCACAGCCTGAATGGAACTGTCATCTCCTGATCCATTCAGATTTGCATCATCTTCGGTGTCACTCGTGGGGTTAACCTCTATGGTGTTGATGGATGGATATCGCGGTGTGGAGGATATTTCATATTCCAAATAGGAATAGTATCTCCCGTTCCTTTTACTGGTCTTCCCCTTCCAGTCCTAGGATTGATTTTGGACTCCTTGATGAAGGGTGACGCGGAGAGTTCTTTGATGCGGCCTTATGGTACGCCTCCGTCCTGAAGGGGATGATGATTCAAAGGATGGGATAGGGCATGAACCTCCTCTTCTGACTATCCTCCCTATACGAGAGAATACTGATTCTCATGGGGGAGTTTGTTGTTGAGGTGGTAAAAATGCCCCCAGCCTTGAGGGCTGGCTTTGGCTCCATTCCTTGGACATTGAGTCTCTTCCCATTTTTATTGGTCTTACAGGGGAATTTGTTGTTAAAAATGCCCCCATACCTGCAATCTGGGGTTGAACCTGGATTGTGGTAGCGGCTGTTGCTATCGTTACCTGCCTGATCATGTGTTCCCCCATTCAGGGGTAAAATGGATCGGATTCTGAGTTCACCTGTGGATCAATCCCCTCTGGGGAGGCAAGCAATGACTGCTGATTGGCCTCTCTTAGGTGAGAGGCCTGTTATATTATTTCGGTGTCCTGATTCATGAGTTCGTGAATGGCTTGTTTCCGTCAGGCCTGATGCTTCTGGGACTTACTCAAGGCCTGTCTCTGTTGGGTGTGTCGCCTTTCCTGAACAGGGACCCCACTTGATTGCTGTCTTGACGTGATGACGTTGCAAGACATTATGCCGAACGGGTTCTTTTGGGCTAGGATTGGAGTGAAATGTAGAGATCCATGTTCTCACCATCCTCTGATATGGAATCCTATCGGAGCATCACCGATGAGGCGGCACAAATAGTGCAGTGCACGAAGGTAGGCTAACTCAAGGTTTCCTTTACGTCTCTCATGTCGCGGTTGCCGCGCCGAAGGAAAAGCTTCTAGGTCGATGTGACGCAGGAGGTCTCCTATTGTCTTGACATGGTCTATATACCCATCGTAGGGCAGGAAGCATGATTTCATCCGGCAGAGGGATGTCCATATATTGGATCAGATGTCGTGCACACATTCTTCTAGCAACTTTCTGGTTATGTCGAATTGAGAGGTGGTCGTGGGACAAAACATAACTGGTACATCATCTCTGGTCAGTCATTTCCTTAGGTGAAACATGTTGGCATACTCCTTTTCTAGTGATTCCTCTACCTGGTCAGACCAACTGAGATGCTCACTGATAGTGTGGTAAGTGGAAATGGGGCCGGTAGGTATTGAATTATCATGTGGGCGATTCCGAGGTGGTTCAGAAGATGAACGTGGCCCCAGACCATTTCCTGATTGAAGAAGGGTGCCATTGGTGACTATCTGGGAATTTGACATGCTTGATCCCATCCTTCTGAGTGCCTCAGCATATGAGGGCTTTTCTATGTTTGATTCGGCAGGGGGAGGACCTTCCTGTCAATATGATATGTCACTGCGGGGAGGACCTTCACAATGGCTTCCATCATGGTGAGGATGACCATCATGGTTTGACATTCTATGTGTATCCTGGGAAGGACCTTCAAGACACACTACTACAAGGGGAGGACCTTCTTGTTGCTTGGGGGAATTACAGGGAGGACCTTCTCAATGGAGGCCGTGGTGACGAGGACTACCATCACAGCTGCCGCAATGACGAGGACTACCATCACAGCTGCCGTAGGGAGAATTTCTAAGGGGTAAAGCCTGGGTAGGACCTTTAGAATGTACCAACATGAGGGGAGGGACTTATCATTGCTTGACATCTCTACGGGGAGGACCTTTGTTATCAGAGTGGTGAGGACTACCATCGTGATCTGATGCCTGGCTGCACGGAGTATCATTGCAACGTAACCCTTGGGGAGGACCTTCAGGGCAGGCCACGACAAGGGGAGGGCCTTCTTGTCGTGATGAGACATTATTGTGGGGTGGGCCTCTACAGTTGCGAATATGATAGAGAGGACTAATATCACAATCAGTGGTTCCACTACACGGAGAGTGTTTGTAGTGTATACCCCAGGGAGGACCTTCAGGGTGGACTAAAACAAGTAGAGGGCCTTCTTGCTGCTTGATTTTTTAGTCACGTGGAGGGCTTCCATGACTCACATAAAAAGAGAAGCTCTTGTGATCGATCGTTATATGCCCGTGGGGGAGTCCCCCATGGGTGCTATGGGGAGGACCTTTAGAGCTGCCGATAGCGACATTGCGGGGATGACCTTCTCAACTTCTACTGCTACTCCCATAATATGGTAATGGGTGGGCAGGGTTCTGATCCTTCGATATGTGCTTAGTGGCATTGGAAACCCCAGCTTCTAGCAGAGCGGATTCATGAACCCACTATTTATTTTCCATCTGCCTTCGGCGCGTACGGGGCACTTTCTTGCAGGCAGCGAGGACCGTCTGCTATTGATAACGACCTTCACCTTTTGGGTACCTATATAATTGGGTCCTATGATTCTGCAGGGATATGACAACAAACATATTGACTTTTAGCCGGGATATATGCCTGCTCTGAAGCATCCACCGTGATGGACGAGTGTCTCCCAATTGGAACGAGTGAAGCTGCTCGATCCGGTTTCCCTTGTATTGCGGAATATGGTCGACGAACCTCCTGGGTGGAAGCAGGGATGAAGATCTGCTCCGAGGTGGCTATCTCATCTCTTAGATGAGTCACCTCAATTGGGGAGACAAGATCACGGGCCCGAGCCCTTGCTGTTGCCACTGATGCAATCACATTCTGGAAAGTCTGCAAGATATGATCTGGGATCGATACCTGCTCCTCCATCATTTCCAGGATATGCAGAGAGACATCTTTGGCTGGAATGGGTATGAAGGCCCATTCCAGTATCGGAGTAGGAATATCCTGCTCTGGTACTCTGGTGGTCAGTGGGTACTAAAAATTATCCTATGTCGGAGCAGGTGAATGAGTCCGCCCCTGTGCTGGGATATGCTAGTTTATCTCTTCGCTTGCCGCCACATCGAGATGGTGGACTTTACTTGCATCCATAGGGAGCTGTCCCTACATAGGTTGGTTCCCCACCATATCGAGTTGGTGGCTTTTGTTGGCAGGGAGATGTGCCCGCCTATTAATTGCCGCCACATCTGGATGGTGGGCTTTGTTGATCGCCACCACATTGGGATGGTAGGCGTTAAGAGCATCTTCTAGGACCTGGCCCTACAGGCGCTGGGTTGTCACCATGTCTGGTTGGTGGGCTTCATGACCCTAGGAAGGGAGAGGTTCCTGCCAGGTAGGTAACGTCCTATGTGAGTTTTGGGCTTGATGGAGCTCAGTGGGGATGCGTGAGTACTCATCTGATGCCGCCATGTCTGGATGGAGGGCTTTGGAGGAGCGGATAGGTGTATGTGCCTGCTTGCAATATGTCTCTGTGACTGGGAAACAAAGCTCCTCCTCAAGAACAAGGGTGATGACCGGTCCCTGGTTGTACGTTTTCCACCCTTGTCAGGCAGTCCGAGGGGCCATAGCTTGGGAATCATGGGCCTGGATCCTTGGGGCGACATCCTCCTTAGCGTGAGGATATTGAGTCGTGGCGTAGCCGCGACATCGTCTTCCGGCGGGGGCCTTAGAGTGTAACCCCCGTTCAGTGGGGATTAATACCTCAATGTCGACCTCCTCTACCTCCCTAAGATAAGGGAGGTATGTATTGTCTTGTTCCAAGGATAGACTCTTGAAACTATTTGAGATGGAAACATGAGATATCTAGATCTGCTTTCACGGCCACTGCTAGGGAGGCAACTGGTGGGTCTTGGCAGATTGGAGGGCATGCATGGCCGCCTCCACCGTTGGGAGAGTACCATTCAAGTGGTACTCTCAGATCAACACATTTGAGACCCAGCATTGAAGACACTGAGTAGGTGATGGGGTCCTTCGTTGGTGTGGATTTCTAGTCGTTGCGTTGCTTGAAGTACGCATCTTTGAGTTCCTCCATGATTCCATTGGATCGAAGGGAGTTCTGATTGGTACCTATAAAATATTTTAACAAATACAAATAGCAAACCCATCAAAGCATCATCTCATGATCCCATGCATAATTAATGACCATGCTTGGACCTTCTTGTGAGTATAAGGGGGCACAGAGTGGGATTTGGTTAAATCTGTCATGCTTGGTTAAAGATTCATGTAGGGTTCACCATTTTTGTTTCGACCAAGGGTGGTAAGACTGACGTTCCTGATAGTCGATCTTAAGGAGGGATGAGTTCTGATCAATCGCTCAGGTCGAATATATCAGTCCTCATTTAGAAACGCCCAACGGTTCCTTATCCAACGATCAGTGGACCTGCTTTCCAAAGGCAGTAATTCGCTGGGTGATTTAGCCAGTGATACTTAAGAACTCACATTGGTCGAGATGATGGGAATTCGGGCTCATCACACCTTTTTGGGGGGAATTATTTCCTGTTCCGGAACTCTCTTATAGATTTAAAACATATTCATATGTTCGAGAATCTTTGGTTTATCCCCAAGCATAGTATCTACAGATTACCCCTTTGTTGGAAATGATCAACTGAACTCAAGGATGCAGAGTCATTTAGGCATGAGGTTTACCATCCCTCATTGGGATTAATGATTCTGAGGAGTTTGGACTCATTGATATGGCAAGAGTTTGAAGCCTCATAACTGGGCACTCTAGAGTTTATTATCATCCAGGGGGGACAAATAACAACTTGAGCGTTTGGATTGAACTTGTGATACGAGCTTCCTACGTATCCTCGTGAGAGGAATCATAATATACATAGTTTAGTTCCACTTGATAGGACACATCACATTTTAAGGTTGTGAGACAAGGACCCAACCGTATAGTTTAACGTCTTGTGGCAAGGACACCCGACTGAGAGATGCCTGGTCAAAGTGGGTGTAGGACTTATGCCAAAGCGGCCCGGAAGACCCAAAGGAAGCAATATCCTGGGCCTAGATACGGTCTTGCTGGGGTCATGAGGATAGGGTATGAAAGTGACGGATGTGTATCAGACTTGGATATCGGGCTTGCACCTCGGGGAGGTTTCCTACGCATCCCGGTTGGTCGGGGACCAAAGTCCACGTAGTTCTGAGAGATTAGGGATTACACGTGAGAGTTGCCTGTTGTTGGGATTAAACCTTAGGGAGGCATCCTATGTACCCTGTTTAGGAAACAGGGATCAAATCCCACATAGTTCATTTTGAGGGGCATGATTGGGACTTACACATGGTTAGTGGCCCGAATTGGGATTGAACCTCAGGGAGGCTTCCTACATACCGTGCTTCAGAGACAGGGATCAAAAACCACGTAGTTTGTTTTGAGGGGCATTATTGGGACTTACACATGGTTAGTGTCCCGAATTGGGATTGAACCTCGAGATGGCTTCCTACATACCCTGCTTAGGAGAAAGGGATTAAAACCCATGTAGTTCGTTTTGAGGGGAATGATTGGGACTTACACATGGTTAGTGGCCTGAATTGGGATTGAACCTCGGGGAGGCTACCTATGTACCTTGCTTATGAGATAGGGATCAAAACCCACATAGTTCGTTTTGAGGGGAAGTATTGGGACTTACACATGGTTAGTGGGACGAATTCAGATTGAACCTCATGGAGGCTTCCTATATACCCTGCTTAGGAGATAGGGATCAAAACCCACATAGTTCGTTTTGAGGGCCGTCGTTGTGCAGACGCCATGACCATCACAAATCTCTAAGACCATGTGAGTCATGATTGTTGTGAGAAACAAGAGAATGAAGTAGACTTGGAAAGCCTCGCACATTCTTCCTACTGATGGAAGGGGAGGAAGACGACAAGCATAAGAGAAGGCTGGGACCACTATACTCTCCTTCTCCCGGATTTTGGAGGAAGGTAGGAGTCACGCAGCGGAGTAATAAACCTTCCACGATGAGAGGGGAAGGGATATTGGATTCCAGTGAGGATGGTGTGGGGATTACTCCTAGAGGGATACCCAGCCACTCCCAAGAGAGAGGAGAATTACTCACCAGTGGCACTCGTCAAAAGGAAATACGAGCGAGGTCCCTCAATCCTGGAAAGTGGAGAGGCACAAAGGGGACTCCCAGGCTCGTACCCTGCACTACCATGGGAATGTGAACCCAGGAATGCTTCAGGAATCCGCTCAAGAGCTGGGGAAACCCCTTTGTCCTCGCCTACTGTGGGTATGTGAACTCAAAGTGACGCGTTGATGCGCCTGAAGGTTTCATCATACGGGTCCGGTGGCTTTGGTAGAGGCCTTGGCTCGAGGCCGATGAATAGGACAATGAGGGGATTGGAAAGGATCGGGCCAGGTTGGAAAGGTTTTATCTGGCTCAGGGAATGGGAACACCGAAGGAGTTGGCGGGCCGTATGGGTGCATGAGGAGTGGCTCCCTTCACGTAGGGGGGTGCTACACAACTAGAGAGGCCGTCCGTGTACCAAGGTGGTACGCGGACTGATAGGCATCCTGCGTACCAGGGTGGTATGCTGTGGAGTCCACGCGAGTAGCGGTGGTCAGGGGCGTCGCCGGTCGGGGGTTCGCCGGTCCGGGCTTCGCCCACGTAGGAGGGTGCTACACGATGCGTCAGATCAAAAAAGGGGCATAAACTCCCTGGTCCACGGGGAGTACATCTACGGAGGGTCCATGGCTTGCGGTTTTTATTTTAAGTTCATGGTTCAGCAATTTTTATGCATTTTCAGTTCTTTATCAATTTGTTTCCAATTTTATACCTGTTCTGGTTCACAAATTGGAACTTCGCTATTCACGAAATCTTAAGCTCCTTCCTCCGAAGTCCTTCCTTCAGAAGTAAATCTCCAAATATTCTCGCTGATCTGACTCCCCCTACCTGAATCCAATCGATCCGAATCTGATCGATCCCTTTCTTATCCCCCTCGATGTCCTATTATAGAGGGGGGAAAGAGATGTATCTGTGGTCATGCAACACCTTTTGTGGAGGCCCATGACCAAAAACCCGGTTTACAGATGAATTGGTCAATCCGTAACTCACGGGGGGTCATTGAATGCACCTCACCCGCGAACCAAATCGATTCGGGGGGTGCTTTGAGGCCGCGCAGGGCTACGCCTCTGTTCTGCGAATGACAACGTGTGTGGTCTGGGCTGGTTGGCATGTTTTGCGGCTGGGGTGGTTCGTGACGGTGGCCCGTCCTGGTGCCCGTCCTACTTCACGCCCATGGAGGGGTTCCCGCCTCCGTTTCGCGAACAACGCTGGCCCGCGGAGGGGGCGGCTTGCTGAACCAGCAGCGTACCATCAATGATGGACTGGTACACAGACTGGTCAGTCCTTTTCCAATCTTGAGTATTCTCTATATTTTTGTCCAATTATTTGAGGGAAATTGGGTAGAATCCTTTCTCATATTAAAGGTGATTCCCATTCTCATTTGTGGATTTTTCAAGACCCTACAATCTCATCATCTTTTTTAATTTCAAGATATATTTTATTATTGATTTCAAAAGAACATCCAAAATAATTTGAATATTTTTTTTTCAAAAATTTGAATATGATTTTATTTACTTTTTTATCCCATCAATTTTTATCATAAAACATGATGTATTGTTCTGTATGTTTTATCCACCTAATAACCTAAAAATTTATTAATTACATTTTTTAATTATCCTTGAAATCATCCAACTCTGTCTCATTCTAAATTACTATCTCATCAAGTATTTTTAAGGAACTTGAGTTTTCAAACACACCAATTCTCCTTTGAATATATTTTCACCTTGCTTATATCTCCAGGAAGATTTTCATTATTCTAAAAATAATTTATATTTCTTCATTGAACTAATTAATTTTCATCTACAATATTTTGAATCTTATTCTTGGAGAACTATTGGTGGAATATTTAGAAGCATCAAGAATAAATGGAGTAGGTAGACTAGCAGGTTGAGGATCTTCTCTTATTTTACCCAAATGATTTTGATAAAATTATAAAACTTCAACATTCTGATCCATTGAAACCTTTTCAATTTTTTTTGTTTTGTAATTTTTATCAAATTCATCTAAATAATTTTCTCCATTCGATTCACTTAGATCAACATATTTTTGAGATTGAGTGGGAATGGAAGAAGAATATTTAGATGATATATCTTCTAAATCTAAAGATTTATTTAACTATTATTTAGGTTTATCATTTTTTAGCTGGACCTTTCCTGATTATTTATGAAATTTTCGAACTTCATTGTCAATAATTTTTTACTAACCTTTCTCAATGACTAATTATTTTATTTTTTTACTTTTTTAATTGATTAAGGTTTTATTGATACTTGATATGGTTTTTGTTCTGGTTGGACAATGGCTAATTGATTAATAGAGAGAGGAAATTATTCACTGACAAATTCAACTCTTTATTGAATTTGATCCATTCCTTTGAAGGAATACTTAGATATATTTTATTTTATTTCCTTTTCTTTCCACCACTTTATATTTTCGTCTTATTTGAGATTTTAATTTGTTTTCTCCTTTAAATCAAAATCTTCCACTTTATCTAAAGAAAATAATGGGATATATTTAGTTTTATTTCCCTTATTCTTGAGAAAAGTTTGAAAATATTCATCTAATATAGTTTTTACCTTATTCCTTGGAATAAGAGGGGAAACTCTACCAACTTTCATTTTTTCTAAAACTTTTTCTTTAATATTATCAGTTTAAAAAAAAGATGCGTATTTTTCTTTTTTATCAAAAAATTTATTCAAATATTGAATATACACAAGCATCATTTTATAATAATTTTCTTCACTGATAAAAAAATAATTTTCCCTAATTAGAGTTTCTTTATTCTTGATTTTTTTGAATCTCCATAAATATTACCAAAAACATGTTTATGAAACTTTTTAGAGAATAGT
Source organism: Viscum album (assembly GCA_963277665.1). Taxonomy (NCBI): domain Eukaryota; kingdom Viridiplantae; phylum Streptophyta; class Magnoliopsida; order Santalales; family Viscaceae; genus Viscum; species Viscum album. Next base: position 713,779,880 of record OY728131.1, on the reverse strand, counting down.
CTTCAACTTCAAAGCCCCTAATTTCACTACCATGAAGAAACTATATAAGAACTTCACTAAGTTGAATTTTATAATGTTATAAAGGAAATAGAAAATGTGAATATCTTAAACTTTGAGAGTATCTCTACCCCTTTATTTGGTATAATATTGTTTTATAACCAAAATGAAATAATTCTTACATCATGACATAGGCGAGTAACTTTCCTAATTTTTTCATATAAAGAAAAAAATAATTTTCAAATTGATACCATTTAAAATTTCAATGTTTTTAGAAAAATTGTTGGTTACATGGTTTGCTTCACCTTCCAAAATAATTTGAATGAGTTTATCCATGTATTTTATATTCTATTTTTATGAATTTACAAAAAATGAAAGGTAATGAACTTTAATCTATGAATTTAACTAAGCACAATAGAAGTATAAAACTCTCTTAATATCTTGGGATAATGTAGATCAATTTCGTATTTAGAATCACAAAGTGATTATTAACCTTGAAGAATTAAAATTGATTTAAGGAAGGTGTCATACTTTTCATACCAAATTTTCTCTATCAACCTTTATTTCAAATCCAATTTGTTTGATAAATCTGTTGCGGATTCCATGATCAAATTGGTGGAACATGAATAAAAATAGTTGAACTTGAATTAGACTAGAAAAAGGAAAATAAAGGTAGTGAGAGTTGTCCACTAAAATCATCTGGCGGTGAAGATGTGGTCACCCATTTTTTCTTCATATATACTTAGAGAGAGAGAGAGAGAGATGATTCATATTCTTCATGTCCAATAACTCAGATTGAAACCCTTATATAGATTAATGGATGAAAAAATTCCTTAAAGGATTTAAAAAATGTATGAACACTTGAAGTTTTATTATAAATTTTATTTTTTATTAGAAAATAATTTGTTCAGATGTAACCTAATAGTTTGGAAAACATTTATGGGAAAAATATTTCATAAAATTTTATGAAATTTCTTCATAGGAGTTATAAATATAATTTAAAATATTATAATAATATATATAAATAACTAAAAAAATATGTCTAGAATTTACATCTCTGAGAAAAAAAATATAAACATTAATTATCAATGTTTTGTTGCTAATTTTAAATTCTTGGTTTTTCAAAACAAATTTTCTTTAAAATTTTTTCTAAAAATTTCTTGATAAAAAAGTTTTTCCAATTTTTTTAGGTAATAGGTTTCTCAAAAAAATTTTAAGGAAACACTTTTTTTTTAAATTTTTTTACAGAAAAGTTAGTGAATTTTTTTAATGATATGTTTATTGAAAAATTCTAAGGTATATTTTTTGTGAAATTATTTTAAGGAAATCTACATTTTTTTCAAGAAATAGAAAAATGTTCTCTCATTTTTTTAGGATTTATTTATTGTAAGAATAAATATTAAAAAAATTAAATAAATGACCATTTTATTTTGAATATTCTAATATTTTGTTTAATATATCCAAATATATCAAAATATTACAGTTTTTTAAAAATATCATCAAGTTGTTCTTATGTTCTGATGAATTGTAAAATGAAATATCTTTCTTGTGTGTGATACTAAAGGAAATGGTGTCTTATACTTGTGTTATTATCTCTTGAGTGATGTATTTGGTTTTTATATAAATATATATAACTTTTGTGATCTTAAAAAATAAGTGTTTTACTAAAAATATTTCTAAAGTCAGTGAGTGTGTATTGAAACCACAAAACCTGGGCACAACTACTTCCAGCTACTGTATATCCAGATTCATCATTTGAAAGTGATACTGTATGTCATTTCTTGTAATACATAGACCCTACAACCTCTCTTAAGAAATGAAAATTATAGATATACTTTTTCAATCAATTTTACATCCACTAAAGTCAGCATCTGAAAAATGTTTTAATTCAAAATAATTTCCAAAAGAATAATATATGATAAGATTAATAATTCCATTTAGGTAATGAAAATTTTATTTTACTATTTTTAGAAGGAAATCTTTTTATATTACCTTGATATTTCTCACACCAAAATTTAGAAAAAATTAAGTATATCCAACTAGTTGTAGGGTATAATAAACTAAAAACCATCCCTCTAGAAGTATTTTGGTCAAATATTTTCATAGATTCAATAAGGTATAAGGTTCTTGGGGATAAAACAGAAGTTATGACACTTTCATTAATTTCCTATCCAAAATTTTTAAGTAGATATTTTATATACTTTTTTTGAGATATAAATATTAGTTTTGGTTTTTGATAAATTTTAAAACCATGTAAGAGAGTATGTTCATGCATGATGCTCATTTAAAATTTATATTTCATAAGGTCTACAAAGAAATATGAAAGTTAATTTTCAGTTGGTCTAAATATAATGTCATTGAAATAAATGTAAACCATGATATTTTCTTTAAAAACATTTTTAATAAAAAGTGTCGGATCTGCAACTGTAGTTATAAAATTGTTTTATAACAACAATCTAGTAAGTTTGTAATAGGTAGCTTTTAGGGACTGTTTAAGTCCATAGAGGGCCTTAATATGTACAGAAACATTATCTGATGTTTTTATGTTTTAAAAAACTGGTGGTTATTCTACATACTCTTCCTCCTATATATATATTTTTAATAATAACACACTTTACATCCATTTTAAAAAGTTTAAAGTTTATGAATGCTACATTGGATATAAGTATTATAATAGCTTCAAGTCTATATACTAGAGAAAAATTTTATTTATAGTATATTATTTCTTGTTTATTATAACCCTTTGCAACAATACTTTATTTATTTCAAATAATTATTTCATTTTAATAATGTTTTATATAAAATACCCATTTTAATCCAATTACAGTAAAATATTTAGGACATTACACCAAAATACAAACTTTTCTCCTCTCAAATTTATTATGTTCATCCTACATATCTTTTATATAATCTCCATCACCTAAAGCCTCATCTAGAGTCTTAGATTTGAATTGTGATAAAAATTTCTAATGTTCACATTAATTTCTTAAGGAACTTATAATTTTGAACAATTGATCTATATCACTAATGATATTATCAGTGAGATGATTCCATAAGATTGAATAATTCCTTGGATTTTTAAAACATTACTCTTCAACAATAGGTTGACTTTATTGCTGAGTTATAACTTTAGAATTTGTTTTATTGAGGTTTTCTCTCATATGAAGAATTTTCCCACATGGGTTGAAAATTAGTTTTAGAAAAATCATCAGAATATTTAGTTTTGCACTTTTTCAAAACAAAAGGATTAGTTTAATCAAATTTAACATTAATTATTCCCCAGTATTACTTGTATTTTTATTAAAAACAAGATAATTATTACTAGTTATATAATAACGAAGAAAATTATTTCATTATATTTTGGAGAAAATTTATGTAATTTATCTTCAGCATTCAGAATGAATAATTTTCATCCAAACATGTTGAAAAAATATATTTTTTGGATTTATTCTAATACAAAACTCATAAGAAGTTTTATTAATAAAAGGTATATGAAAAAATAAATTTATAGCATAATATGAAGTGCTAACTACTTCATCCCAAAAATGTTTATCAGTTGAGTATTAAATAAACATGGTTCTAGTAATTTTATAAATAATTTATTTCTTTATTAAACTACACCATTTTTCTGTGGAATTCTAGGATCTAATAATTTATTTATAAAATTTTTTAACTATTTTTTTTCAAAATAAAAATTAAAAAATTTCTCCACTATTATCATTATTATTAGTTACCATAGGCATACTTTTCTTATTTTTAACATGGGCTACATAATTTTTTAAATTTGAAAAGGATTTTGAATTTTTTTTCTTCAAAATAGACCCATGTATATATAGTTTATTGATTAACTAATATATAGACATAGTAATTTAAAACATAACTTCATATTTGTGTTAGACCAAATAAATTTATGTTCACTAGATGTAAAGAATCAGAAGTTAAAGTTTCAATAATGGGTTTAAATATTAACTTATATTGTTTTACAAATTTTTAAGGACCAAAAACTTCATAATAATTAAAACCTAGTTATAATAAATCCCTAAATATTCATATCTTATAAAGTTTAGATAAATTTCTAGTGTTATAGTTTCCTAATTTTCTATTCTATAACTAAGACTGAGCTTCTAGCATAGTAAGTAAAGGTAGATCTCGGATTTTATGATTTTTTATGTTTAGTGTGTAAACATTATCATAACTATTGGTAGAAAGAATAAATTTACCACATAAATATTTATTAGTACATTTATAATTCTTGATGTTAACTAGATATCCTTCATCACATAATTGACTTATGCTGATGAGGTTATTCTTAATTCTTAAAAAAAATTAAAACATTCAAAATTAATGATTTTATAAGAAGAAAAATTTCACCAATACTATATATATATCATTAAGAATTATCTATTTGGAACCTTTAAATTTATAAATCTTATTAAATAATTTCTTATTTCCATTCATGTTCAAAGAACATCCTCTATCAATGTACAAAATATCATTTATCTTGGTACTATTCTAATTTTCTTGAAATTAAAAAGTAAGTATTTTTGTACCCAAACATGCTTCGGTACATTATTGTTACAAAGTAAAACATTAGGAATCCTCATTTCTCCAAATTTCTTATGTTTTATAGCTACAAATTCATTAGAAATGTAAGATTTGTGAAAAAAAGAATGAATTTTATTCAAAGAAAATTTTTTCATCCATTGTTCACTCTTCTAACTTTTTTTACTGAATGGATAAATTTTAGGAACAAAGTAATAGTTCTAAAAATGAGGTTTTTAGATTTTAAAACCAATTCCATATGTATGTCTTAGCAGTTTCAACTATCTTTACATGTTATCAAAATTTTCATTCCTTGAGGCACAATTTGATATTATTTTTCTCAGGATAAATATTTCATAATTTAGTTTCAAAATAAAAATCTTATTTTTATTAGTTAAAGAAGAGATATATTTCTTATCTAATTCATCAGTAATATTTCAAATCCGTATGGTTATTTTTGAAATCCCTGAGTTTTCTATGGAAATGTATACATTATCATTTTCATATTTTTATAAAAATTATTTTTTTCAAACAAAGTAGAATATCTAGAAACATACTCAAAACATAGTAGTAAATCTTCATCATTAAATGTAATATGTTTTCATTTTTCAAAATAAATAGTATATTTATTATATGAATATGAATAATTTTAATTAAAAGTTAATTGGGTTAAAGATTCTATAAAAAACTTATCCATGTTGCATTGATTAATCGTCAGAGTTTTAGTATAAAAACCAATATTTTTCAAATATTCACTACTACTCTTTGAAGAACTATTCAGAGAATAGTCTAATCCACTTTTAGTTCACATATTTGAAACCATTATACTTTTATTCCCCATGTTCTTAGAGAAAATTATTGAAAATCTATCTCTAATATCCTTTTTCTTCAATATTGGATAATCTGGTATTATGTTACCTATCTTATTATATTCGTAGCAAATCCTCTTAGAAGAATCATTCTTAACACATATTTCTTTTGGATTCTTTATAAACTTATTTCTAAAATAATTCTTATACAAAATATTATTCATACTTTTAGAAATATTCGTATATTCATTATCAATCTATTTTGAAGAACTGGTTTTATTCTCAACCTTCACTTTCTTCTTCTTATAATATTTAGAAATTTTCTTAGATAATATGACATTCTTCACTGTGGTAGAAGTTGAAAAGAAAATATACTCCATTAATCTTCATAGATTTTTTTTCATCTATTTTGTATCTACCATCATACTAAAATATAGTACCAATAAGATCATCTAAAATAAACTTAGTTAAATGATTTTTATCATCAAGATATTCTCTCTTAGATTCTCATTCATTTGGCATAACAACTATAATAATTTCAAAAAAAATCTATCAATTATTTATATCTAAGATATTATAGACTATTTACAATGCTCATAAATATTTTATGTATTTTGGATACTAATTCTCCAGTTAAAAAATGAAAATCTCTATAATCTTATCTAAGTATATCACTTTTAGTTTCAACAACTCTGGTTGTTACGAAGTGAGTAACATCAAGTTTCTTACCGATATTATTTGTAGTTTTATAGAAAGAAAACAGACTATAGATATTTTATATAATTGAGAATAATAAATTATTTATAACTTGAAAATTAAGTTGATATTCTGATTTCCCTAATTTATTAAATGTAGTTACTTATTTTTGAAGAATTTGATAGCTTTTAGTTAAGAAAAAAACTATCAACTCTAGTGTTGATAATGATTTTTTTTCATTAGGTCTCTCTTGTATTCATAGTTACCTCAATCAAATATTAGTGGTCCTCTTGGATTCAGATATTCTAATTTAACAACATAAAAACCTACCATCATATAATGAAAAATATACTATTTTATAAAAAATAAATTTGGGTAATAGTTTATAACAAGAAGAACCATTTATTATACCAAATGTAAGATCGTATGAGTATGTGTTTTACTATAGGGGAGATGAATTGTAGTTTATAAAATTAAAATTTTCAAATCCTCTTATAATAAAGTAATCATATGTTGAAATATACCAATATAATTTATAATCAAAGTTTATAATAAAAAATATAAACATTCCTTATATCATTAAAATTAGAAATAAGAAACATGTAAAAATAAGTAATAACAAAAATTTATAATCAACTGAAGAAAAATATACAAAAAAATTTATAATAATGTTTCCACACTATAACCTTAAGTGTTAAATAAGTTAATGACCTTGAATTTTGGAAACAATAGTTTCAACCAAACCATAAATGGTCTCCCTTCCTCGCCACATAAGTCCTCAATCATAAAGATCATACAAAACCTCTACCTCCCAATCCTCAAGAACACTAGATCATAAGATTGGATAAAACTCTATCATTAAAAACCTTGGAAGCCCTTGATCACACCATATCAAACATAGAAATTTCAAATGTAAATGTTTGTAAAGAATTTATAATAATCCACACAGTGGATGCCTTAAGAAAAAGACCCACTAAAATATTACAATGAAGCACAATCTAGTAAAAAGGTTCTATAAAAGCTTCACAAAAACATTGGACTATTGATAATGCAAATGATTTATCCTCCTTGAATGAAATTGTTATTTATAGGAAAATTCCCAATGGTTATATTCTATATAACTTTTAGGTGGATGCAATGATATTATAAAAACTCATTGTTCACTTGAAAGGTTTATCATAGCTTCTCCATCTAAAGGTCATCTTGTTAATGAACTTTAATAATTAATATATATTACATCTATTAGAATGAAAAACTTTCATATGGTAGAATGTATGAAGTTCTTCTGTAATGTGCTAGATTTTTTTGGGTATTATTTTTAAATATTATATGGATTAATTTTGAGACCAAGTGTGGAGACAACGTGCGATTTTGAGACTTGGTGTTCCTAGAATAAATGTTTGAAATATATTAAAATATTAAATATAACACATGCACAATTTTCCTAAAAAATTGGAATAAATTCTAAATGAGTGCCTAGATAATAAATATGATGGCACTGTTGAGTTCAGAATGACATTTTTACCCTAGGTGTGACATAACATTGGTTAGCACGGGTTGGTTATGTAAAAGTAATCAAAGACATTTAAATGAATAAAATAAATTAAGAAAACTTATTTTATTTCAATTATTGTAATAGTGAGGTGGTTTATCCTTAAATAATACATTTTTCCAGAAATCTAGGGTTAGCCTCATAACCCTAGAATTCTCTTGAGACATTGGAGAGAGAACCTATGGAGGATCCTTCCAACAAATGATGATGAGACATCAGATCAATGATCGATGCACACCAATCTTGACATATTTTTCCAACAACAATGATTCATCGATCATTCTTTATTAGGTAATGATCTATATAAAGGTAGGGTATGCGATTTTAATTTTCTTTTCCCCGTTCTTTATTTCTATGATGAACACAGATTAATACATGAATAGATTAGCTTGTAGATCGATCATTAAGTGGGATGGACTATTTTTGTAGGATTTATCTGGAGATTGATATTGAGATTGGTTTAGATTCATTTATTATTATAAAAATTAAAAACCAAGATTGACATTAACATCGATCAAGGTTTTTCCCTCTTGATTGGTTTTTTTTCTCCCCCAGTTCATGCATTCTTCATTCTTCCCCATGCTTTGAACCCATTCGTTAACAATTGATTATTGAACCTATGATTTTTGGTGCAACGATCCGAAACCATAGATCTAATATCAGGACGACTCAAAGGGAGTGTGACAGTGGGTGTGGAAGTGGATCGAATGATGATGGGTTCTGACTTTTCATTCTTCAACGGTAATGAAGAATGGATACCATTACATTTTCTGAGATTATTGAAGGCTCGAATCCCATCGATTCAGTGTTATGTTGAAAAAAAAACTATGTATCTGGAGTTTCAAGGTGAAATTAACACCTGAAAAAGATCCAAAATATCGATGGTGTGAATAGGAGGAAGAAGATGAGTTTCTAAAAAAACTCAATCGACATAGTGTGTAGTCCCTAACTATATGGTGTTTGTCCCCTTTTTGGATGAACTCTATGTGTACCTTGGGAGTTACAAAAAAATGAGGTGGAGTACACGGGTTGCCTGCACAATGTGTAATCCCCCACATAGCTTGTCTTGGATTAGATACATGATCTACCTTATGTAATGGTATATAGGTCAGGATACACGTGTGGACACCGTGTACTGGAACATGGCCGGAGTACACGGGTGGGCCCCAGATGCAAGGAAATGACATGTAACCCTTATACACATAGTTTATTTCTCTTTTACCTGACATGTATCATTGTACAAAGGTACTAACTAGGGTCAAAGGAAATGAAATGTTCTTCTACTATAGGTCGTGTACCGCTTTCTACATGGATTTATTCTCTAATCCTCCATATTTTGGACAAGTTTTATTAGGGTTTCCCCCTTTATTGTTTCCCTAAAGGTTGGTACAAACAATTTAATACTCCTAGGACTATGATCCCTTCAACAAGAATTCCTGGAGAGAGTTGTTGGAATCCCCTTGAGAGGTCCAGAGTGGGATCATCTATTCATCATCGTGCCCTAGGTGGAGTTCTTAGTATGGACATGACCAACACTATTTAGGTGTCGATCCTATACTTAGTGGGTTAATTCAAATTTAGTTGTTGGTGTCACCCCATGGCCCTAGCTATGATTCTCATCTGTGTATCTTATTATCTTCCTACAATTAGTGTATCTTTCTCTTGATGGGAACCGTTGAGAAGTACCACTCAGACGGATTTCCTCAATGCTATCAGACTCAAGAGTGTGTTCTCCCAGATGAGTGCTATCTGGAATCTTCAAGTTGGAATTTCCAAGGTCTATTATACTATGGTTGGGGATTATCTATAGATTGTGTGTCTTGTTTTGATTATATTTGGATATTCTTGTCATATGTGAAATAGACATATACCTATGTAGAGATGACTATAATTTATTTTATTTTATTGATTTGTGGTTTTTCGGTGTCCTAATGAGTATTGTTATATAAAACCCTATACGGGATTTTCCCACACGTGTTAAATATTGTAAAGACAATCAACATTTTGAAGGAGTCCAAGGTGGACCAGGACTAGATGGTGCTTAGTGAGGCTAGAAAAAATGAGGTGTGTTCCTATGGATTTCAGATATCAGTCCCAATACCTTTTACTTACAGGCCGGGCTCGTGATAAAAAATCTTTGTGGTGGGCTTGTATTTGGCCCTATTTAATTAACTTTGTTTCCTGTCATACTTTGGTTGTTGGATATAGTCATATACATGCATTGGTTACTTAATGGTTTTTATATTTTAGCATTTTGTGGTCTTAGAGATGCATGTATGCATATAGGTACATAAGCAATGCCTCCCATGTTAGTGATATACCTACTCTATGCTAGTCACCATCCCCTAGCCTATTGGAGGCAGGCATGGGGAGTTATAGCATAGGCCCCACTGGGATGGGTCATGACATAGTGATATCAAAGGAGTCAGTTCTAATTTAGGACTAAGAGTTTGTGATATTGGTTTGGGGTAACAATGTTAAGTATTTTGAGTTTGTATTTCAGGTCAGGGACTCTAGTGTTGGTTCAGTGGCTGATGTATCCATACACCAGGACTCTGATCACCTTATTTTCAACTCAGTACATGAGAGAATTGGTTGTAGGGAAAACAATGGTACATGCATCATAGAAGAATGTGTTGTGGTTCTATGTCCTTTTGAGTCATCTCTCCAGATATACTCAATGACCATAGTATATATTGTTTACTTACAAGATACCTCCACAACATATGCCAGCTAGGATTCATAAGCATGATCATGAGGATTACCCCCTTAGTGATGAGACTTTGATACATGGACCAGTTCTTGAGATGTTACCTCCATGTGGTGCACCCTCCATACCCCACCTATAGAAAAGAACATGGAATCTACAATACCAGTGGATTAGGAGCACATGCTGAGCATGATTCACAGGTTTTAGTTATATAAACCCTTCAGATTCCAAGGTGAGCCCGACCTATAGGCTTACGAGGACATGCTTGAGGTGGAGACCTGAGTTTTCCATCTAGTTAGGATGTCCGCAGATGAGATGGTGGTCCTAGAGGCGAGCCTTATACATGGATCAACATGATGCTGGTGGAGTTTGGTTATATAGACTTATGATGAGGACACTCTTTCATAGACAGAGTTCGAGTGCAACTTTAGATAGGATTTCTCACAAGCTATTCTAAGGATGTGAATATTTAGTAGCTTCTTCATCTCTAGTAGAGAAGCATGTTAGTGGCAGATTATTCATTGAGGTATACCAACCTTTCTAGGTACTCAATAGATATGGTTCAAGATCAGTATTTTACAGATTATACCTTGAAGAGAGGTCTTCATAGAGACATCCAAGATAGTGTAACCCCTCTATACATTCCTACTTATGATGGGGGGTGCTTGAGTGGGATTTGGTTGTTGAAATCTTCTTGGATGAGAAGATATATCTAGTGATGGTCAACAATGGACAAGAAAGAGTAGAGACATAGACAGTAGAAATCTGAAACCAGTCTCAGGTACTTGGAAGTGGGAGATGTTTCAAGAGGAGGTCCCAGGATAGTGGATCTACCATTCAGGGCTCATAGGGTGGGTCCATTTTTCCTAGAGAGAGGCAGTGCTATTCATGTGATGGTAGAGGGAATCTCGCGCGAGATTGTCCGACCTACAGTACTTTTGATATGAAGAATATGGATGGACCACTGAGGTAGAGACCATGAAAGGATAAGGATGATTCGAAGGGCACCAAATGTGGAAAAGGAGTTGGGAGAGTAGTAGGAGGTGGTAGATGTTTCAACTTGTTACCACCACTATCCTTAGGTGGTCCACTCTAAACTTAGAGAGCTGGAGGATAGGGACAAGGAAAACTACATGCCATTGAGACTTATGACCTAGGGGATCTAGGAATGATTCAAGGTATTATTTTTTTATACTTTAGCTACATTACTGATAGACACAGGTGCTATCCATTCTCTTCTTACCACATACTTTATACTAGACATAGATATTCTAGTTGAACTATTGACTCAACTCTTACGCTTGGAGACTCATATTGGATAAGACTCAGAGATCACACACATATTTAGATAGTGTGACCTGAATCTTAGAGGAGAGAGTTTCTATTGAAATCTATTGGTAGCAGTGTAGAGGCCTTACGACATCATTCTTGGTTTGAATTAGTTATCAACAGTTCATGCCTAGATTGAATATTTTAGAGGAAGGGTACTGTGTGTCTGTAGTGACAGAACTAGGTCTTCTTTTGTTAAAGAAAATGAATCCTAGTTAGTGCAAGATGGATTCATTCATAGGAGGGTGCTTTCGATTTCTCATCAGTTGGCTAGAATAACCCTTGGTGTAGTTAATGTTGCGAGTTTCTAGTTTCTTATAGTGGTGGCGGAGTACGAGGAAGTTTTTCCTAAATATGTTCCAGGTTTACCTCCCCCACCGATAAATAGACTTATATATTGATCTATACCCTAAGACAACAACAATATCTATGCCAACGTATCAGATGGATCCCATGGAGGTTCACAAGCTGAGGGTACAGTTGGAGGACTTGTAGAGGAAGGGTTTCATGAGACCCAGTGTTTCACCCTAGTCAGCCCTGATGTTTTATTCCAAGAAGGAAGATAAGAGATTGAGGTTTTGTGTGGACTACCAGTGCTTGGACCAGGTGTCTGTGAAGAAAAAATATCCACTACTAAGGATCGATGGAATTTTTGATCAGTTGAGAGGGGAATACTGGTTCTCTAAGGATTACCTCAGGTCAGGCTATCACCAACTGTGAGTAAGAGATGAGGAAATAACAAACACAACCTTTAGATGTCTTTATGCTCATTATGAGTACTTGGTGATTTGTATTGGTGTAAATAATTATCCATAAATGTTCATGATACTCATGAACGAAATATTTTAGCTTTACTTATATTGATTCATGGAAGTCTTCATCGATGATATCCTTGTGTACTTAGCATCTGAGGAGGAGCACGCAAGACACTTAAGTATAGTTTTGGACTTACTCCGAGAGCACCAATTTTATAAAAATCTCTAAAATTGATAGTTATGGATTCAAGCAGTCCACTTTATAGGACATGATATCTATGTAGATGGAGTGGCAGTGGACCTAACCAAGGTCAAGGTAGTGATAGCTTAGGAGCCACCTAAGAGTGTGACTGTGGTGTGGAGTTTCCTCAGGTTGGCAGGATATTAATGAAGATTCATACTTGATTTCTCTAGGATATCTACACACATGATATATTTGACTCAAAAGGGGTATCCTTTCATGTGGAAAAAGAAGTGAAAATAGGAATTTCAATAATTGATGTAGAGTTTGAAAAACACTCATATCTTGATATTTTCAGAGGAGGATGTTGAGTATGTAGTGTCCTGTGATACATCAGAAATTGGGATAGGTTTTTTCATGATGCATTGGAAAATGATGATTGACTATTTTTCATTCCATTTGAGAACACATGATAAAAACTATGTGACCCACTATCTTGAGTTAGCAACGATAGTCTTCGCTTTGAAGATGTGCTAACACTACCTGATGGGCGAGTAGTTTATCATCAAATCCGATCACAATAGTATCAAGTATATCTTCTCTTAAAAGGATATTAACTTGATACAGAGGAAATGGATATAGTTATTCCAATATTATGACTTCGAAATTTTCTATACTCCTGGGAAGGGAAACATGGTAACATATTATCTCAGCAGGATATTTACTTTACAGTTTCTAAATGAGGTGTCAGAGAAGTTGGACTCGTTGCAGTTATCCTTTGTGGATGGGGATGGAGAAACTTACCTCCAGTCAATGGTTGTCACCCCTTTACCCTTATAATGAGTCAGGGAGGCACGGATTAGGGATACTGACTATGAGACCCTATATGCTCAGATATCCATACGTCATGCTCCTGATGAATTTTATAAACGTGGGGAGCATGACATTCTTTTCAGTGGACGCACGATGGTAATAGTGATGTTGAGGGAAGAGGTTTTAAGGGAGTATTATATGTACCATTTGGTAGTACATTTGAGCTTGGAAAAGATGTAAGAGGACCTTCGACATCAGTTATGGTGGCCAGGGATGAAGATATGAGTTGTAGAGTTTTCTCTTGATGCCTTACTTGTTAGTAAGTGAAGGCTAGGCACCAAGTTCTAGTGGGATTTTCTCAACCCATTGAGATTCCTGAATGGATGTGGGATGCGATATCTATGGACTTCATGATAAGCTTACCAAGTATGTATAGGGGAAATTTTACCGTCAGGTTGATCATTGTACAATTCTCCAAGTTGGCCCACTTCATAGATATCTGAGAGCAGAGTTCAATATAGATATTACGATGCCTCTACATTCAGGAGATAGTTAGACTCCATGTATTTCCATAGAAAATTGTTTTATATCATGAAGAAATCTTTATATCCCATTATTGGAAGGGATAAAAGAGGCGTTTGGGACCCAGTTACTCTGGAGAACAGTGTTTCACCCATAGAATGATGGCCAGATAGAGTAAACCATTAATGTTAAGGACATTCTATAAGATTTCATGTTATAATTTTTCCATAATTGGGAGGATCAACTACCACTAGTGGAGTTTTCATAAAATAATATCTACCATTCCACCATTGGTATGGCACCATTCAAGGCTTTGTACGGGTGACCCTGCAGGTCACCACTTTACTGGACTGACCTAGGAGAGTCACCACTCATGGGCCCGAAGTTGGTTTGAGATATAACAGATATGGTTCAGATCATCCAGGAGAAGATGAAGACTATATAGATCCATCAAAAGTCTTATTCTAATTGGAAACAAAGGCCTTTAGAGTTAGAGGAAGGAGACCATGTGTTCCAACGGGTTTCATCACAGTGTAGATTACAGAGATTTGACAAGGGTGACATGTTATCTCCGAGATTCATTAGACATTTTCAAATAATGTGTATAGTTTGTGAGGTGACATACCACTTAGATCTACCCCCATAGTTAGACCGGGTACATGATGTCTTCCACATGTTGCACATGAGGATGTATGTGCATGACTAATTGCACACTGTCGATTGGAGAGAGCTAGACATCAAGGATGAAGTGAATTTTTATGAGTACCTAGTAGAGATTGAGGATCAACAATGGAGGATCCTTCATGGGTAATCGATTCCTTTGTCGCATTTCTGGTGGCAGAATGAGAATCTTCAAGAGAGAACTTGGGAGTGTGAGGCTCAGATTCATGCTCAGTACCCTCATCTTTTTGAGTAGCATTTGTTTTGGATTTTTGAAGATGTAAATCCAAAAGTTGGGGAGAATATAATGTACCATATTTTTATGTGTATTATTTTTAAATAGTATATGGATTAATTTTGATACCAGACATTGAGACAATTTGAGATTTAGAGACCCGATGTGCCTGGAATAAATGTTTGAAATATATTAAAATATTAAATAGCACGCGTGCATTATTTTCTTGAAAAAGTGGAATAACTTCTAAATATGTTCTTGGATAAGAAATATAAGGGAAATATTGAGTTCATAATGGTTTTTTTACCCTAGGCACGATCTAACATTGGTTAGCTCAGGTTGGTTGTGGAAAAGTCATCATGACAGTTTAAATGAATAAAATAAATTAAGAAAATTAATTTTATTTCAGTTGTTCATGCTTTGAGGTGGTTTATACTTAAATAATCCATGTTTTCAGAAATATAGGGTTATCGTTATAACCCTATAATTATCTATATAAATTGGATAGAGAACCTATGGAGGATCATTCTGATGAACGATGACAAGCCCTCAGATCGGAGATTGGTGCACACCAATCTTGAAAGATCATGCCAAAGACAATGACATGATGAATGTTCTTTGTCAGTGAACGATGTGAATCAAGGTATAGTGTGTGATTTTGATTTAATATTCCTTATTCTTGAATTATATAATGAAAAAAGATCAATCTATGAATAGATTATCCGATGGACCGATCATTATGTAGGATGGGCTATTTTGTGGGATTTATCAGGAGTTTTATTTTGAGATTTATTTTTATTCATTTATTGTTATAATGGTCATGAAACAAGATCAACATGAACATCGATCAAGGTTCATCCCCCTCTATTGGTTTGTTCTTTTCTCCCCTGGTCTATGCGTTCTTCGTTCTTCCTCATGCTTTGAACCCCTTTGGGAAAAATCAATCGTTGTGCCTCCGATTCTTGGTGCAATGATCCGAACCCATAGATCCGACATCGAGATAACTCGACAGAGGTGTGATAGTGGGTGAAGAAGTAGATCAAATGATGGTAGGTTCTAAATTCACATTCTTTGTAAGTAACATAGAATGACTACCGTCACGTTTTTCAAGCCAATTGAAGGGCCTAATCTCATTGATTCAGTGTTACGGTGGAAAAAAGACCCTAGATCTAGAGTTTCGAGGTGAACCAAACACCTAAAAGAGATTCATAAGATTGATGATGTGAGTGGGAGGAAGAAGATGAGTTTCTGGAGAATCTTTATCCACATGACATGTAGTCCCTTACTACATGTCTTGTGTCCCCTTTTTAGACGAACTAAGCATGTACCTTGGAAGGTACATAGACACAGGGTGGAGTACACGGGTTTCCTACAGGGTGTGTACTCTCCCAAACGACTTGTCTTAGATAAGATACATGGGATACCCCATGTACTAGTACATGGGCCACCCTGTATACTAGTACACAGGCAGTAATACATGTGTTTACGTTGTGTATTGGCACATGACCAGAGTATACGGGCGGACCCCAGATGTAAGGACACAACATGTAACCCTTCTACATGCCGTGTATTCCTATTTTACATGAAATAGTTTGAAAAACATGGGAAATTGTTCATGGGAAGTGGCTAGGGTCAAAGGACACAACCTGTTCACATACTATACACAGTGTACCCCATTATATATGTCTTGATTCTCTTTCCCTATGTATCTTAGAAAAGTTTCATTAGGGTTCATTCCCATTACTGTTTCTTTGAAGGTTGGTATGAATCATTTTTTACTCCTAGGACTATGATCCCTTTAGTAGGACATCTTGGATAGAGTTGTTGGAATCCCTTTGAGAGGACCAGAGTGGGATCCTCTATTCATCATTGTACCTTATGTGGAATTATTAGTATCGACATGACCAACACTATTCGGGCATCGATCCTATACTTAGTGGGTTAATATAGATTAAATTGTTGGTATCTCCCCATGGGTCTGGCTGTCATCCTCATCTGTGTATCGTATTCTCATCAGACTATCAGTATATCTTTCTTAGGATGGGACCCTAAGAGTAGTACCTATCGGAAAAACATCCTCAATGCTATCAGACTTAGGAGTGTGTTCTCCCGGATGATTGTTTTGTGGAATCTTCAAGCTGAAATTTGCTAGGGCTGGTATAATATGGTTTTGGATTTTCTCTAGATTATGTGTCTTGTTTTGAGTATATATGGATATTCTTATTATACGTGTAGTAGAAATATAATTGTGTAGAGATAACTATAATTTACTTTTTTGTATTTCTTTGTGGTTTTAGAGTGTCCTACTGAGTATTGTTATACTCAACCCTTCACTAGATTTTCCAGAATGTGTTGTGTCTTGTGCAGACGATTAACCATTTGATGGATTCATAGGTGGACCTGGACTAGATGGTGATTAGTGAGGCCAGATAGACCGAGGTTTGTTCCTACAACTTTTAGGCAGTAGTCCCAGTACCTTTTACTTACAGGTTGGACTCATTTTATAGACTCTTTGTGGTGGGATTGTATTTGTCCCTATTTACTTTAATTTACTTCCCATCGCACTATGTTTTTGGGATATAGTTGAATGCATACATTGGTTACTTAGTGGTTTTTATATTTCATTATTTTGTGGGATTGGAGCTGTGTGTGTGCATACAAGTACATAACAAATTCCTCCCATGTTAGTGATATGCCTACTAGGTTCTAGTCACCATCCATTTACCTATTGGAGGTGGTCTTGGGGAGTCATGGAATGGGACAAACTGGGAAAGTTTGTGACTTCTTCAGTTTGGTAGGTTTTAGAATGTTCATCTAATAGACATGGATTCCTCCATCATATGATGTTTTTTTATTAGACTTTATAAAACATCATTCGATGGAATTCATTATACATTGTCTTTTGGAATTTTATAAACCTATGTCTGGTGAACTATATATCTATTCATCCGATGTAAAAATTACATGTTCACCTAATAATGAATTTATATTTAATCTAAAGGTTATTGTATGTTTGGTAAAACTAATTTCCCATAAGAACATACTTAAGATATTAGGAAGTATAAAAGTTATAAAAGTAAAAACATTTAAAGAAGGGGTTTATGATTTTTAAAATTTATGTTATAAGGTGTTGAAAGTTATCCTTTCAGCTCAACAGGTAAATGGAACACATTCCACCACTAGAGATCATACTACACTATACTTGATATGACCTATCATCAGAAGAGATTCAGAAAAATAATAGATTAGAAGATACATGTCCTATGATTCCTATGTTCCTAGTATAATGCATAAACATTGGCCTCTTTCCAATAGGTAAAGATCTAAAAAAATTACATCTCAAGTAACACATCATATTCAATAAACATCTCAATAACAATAGCACAAAGAAAGAACAAAAATCATGTTACCCTAGAAACCAAGACATTCTATGAGAAAGGTGTTAATGAATCAAAATACCAAGGTCCATTAAATTTTTTGAAGTTTTATTAGACCACCTATCTACAAAATTCGAAAATCATAAACAAAACCATGACTTGATACCACTTTTTGACTTCTCGATCGAATCACCAGGTTTGATCGGTGTACCACATGACCTAAAGTGCACCTACTTCTGTTCCATATCCTACCCACTAGTTATGAGGGACTAAAATAATAGTTGGGATACCATTACCACATATCAATGTCTAAAATGAAAACATAAAAAAAGAAACAATTAGAATCCAAAAAAATAATTAATATATGTAGAAAGGAACACTAGTGCAGAAAACATTTTTTACGTCGGTTATTTTTCATTATTTACGTCGGTTTTTAGGCGACGTTAATACGGACGACGTTATAAATAACATTTTTTATGTCGGTTATTTAAAACCCGACGTAACATCCCTAACATCACGGTGTTTATCACGTCGGTTCATTAATAACCGACGTGAAAAATGATGGGGGATGGGGATTTATAACGGCGGTTATTATATAACCGCCGTGATAAACCGCGGGTGGGGGGGTTTAGCACGTCGGTTATATAATAACCGACGTGATAAATATGCGCGGGGGGGGGGGGGGGGGTTATCACGTCGGTTATTTCTAAACCGACGTGATAAAACGCCTGGGATATCGTTTATCACGTCGGTTATGACATAACCGACGTGATTAACCCTTCCCCGGGCCAATTATCACGTCGGTTTCTTAAATAACCGACGTGATAAAAAGGCATGGGAAACGTTTTAGCACGTCGGTTATCCAATAACCGACGTGGTAAATCGATTCCCAGGCCTTTTAGCACGTCAGTTATATTAAGAACCGATGTGATAAAAGGCCCGGGAACGGTTTATCACGTCGGTTCTCGAAAAAACCGACGTGATAAACCCCTACCGATTTATTTACCACGTCGGTTATAAAGTAACCGACGTGAAAGTGATATATATTTTTTTAAAATAATTGCACTGCTCTCACCAAAAAACAACCAGAAACCAAACAACAAAAATAACCATGCCAGCCCTCCCCCAAGCCCCAACTGAACCCCACCCTCATCTATACCCACCTAACAACCTGGCCAGCCCTCCCCCACCACATTGGAGCCCCACCACAACCCTTGGACACCCCCCCACCCCTTGGACAGCCCCCCACCCTCATTTACACCCCCACGACCCCTAGTACAGCCTCAAACACCCATTGGACACCCCTCCCATATCCCTTGGACACCCCCACCCCTTGGACACCCCCACCCCTTGGACAGCCCCCCACCCTCATTTACACCCCCAAGACCCCTAGTACAGCCTCAAACACCCATTGGACACCCCACCACACCTTGACAGCCCTCCCAGACCCCTAAGACACCCCCCCGACCCCTGGACACCCCCAAGCCCTTGGACAGCCCCAAACACCCCTTGGACACCCCTCCCATATCCCTTGGACACCCCCACCCCTTGGACACCCCCCCACCCCTTGGAAAGCCCCCCACCCTCATTTACACCCAACCAGCCCCTTGGACAGAACTCCCAGACACCTTGGACACCACTCCCATATCCCTTGGACACCCCCCACCCCTTGGACACCCCCCACCCCTTCGACAGCCCCCCACCCTCATTTACACCCCCCGAACACTAGGACAGCCCCAAACACCCCTTGGACACCCCTCCCATATCCCTTGGACACCCCCCACCCCTTGGACACCCCCCACCCCTTGGATAGCCCCCCACCCCCTGGACACCCCCCCGACCCCTTGGAAACCCCCCCTGACCCCTTGGAAACCCCCCCATCCCCTTGGACAGCCCCAAACACCCCTTGGACACCCCTCATATATCCCTTGGACACCCCCCACCACTTGGACACCCCCACCCCTTGGACAGCCCCCCACCCTCATTTACACCCAACCGACCCCTTGGACAGCCCCAAACACACCTTGGACACCCCTCCCATATCCCTTGGACACCCCCACCCTCATTTATACCCCCCGACCCCTAGGACAGCCCCAAACACACCTTGGACACCCCTCCCATATCCCTTGGACACCCCCCAAACACCCACCCACCCCCTTGGAACCTCTCCCCCCATACCAAAATCCAGACCAGAAAAACCATCAACAGTAGACCAAAACAAGAAGTAGAGAAAAATTAAACATTCACTTATATAACATTCAAAACTTACACTGTCAACTTCAAAAAAAACTAAATCCAACCTAAACGACTACGAAATACACAATTACATTGACAATATTCAAAATTACATTTTACATTACAAACAACTAAAAGTCAATCAAACCTGTAAAATAATTTGACCACTCCACTTGTAAGTGTTTGATATCTTCAGCAGCAAAGGTTTGAGGGTCATCAAAAAGCTACAAAGGAAAAGGATAGTAGTCAACGTGTATAATGAATAAATCAAATTGAAATATTATGAGAAAGAGGAAATCTTACCAGGTCAAAACTCAGAACTGTCCCAGTTTTTATTATTTCATACATAAATCTTAACATGTAATATCCGCATTCGATGATGCCTTGTTGCTCATGACATTTCTATTTGAATGAGTGTAAATTAAATATATTATTTTTATGTAATAAATCAAAATGTACAAATTATAAATGTATATTTACCTTCGCATGTACATATTTGATCTTGAAATTCCTTTTCTTTGTGCTTTTTCGAAAGTGGACCCATGCCCTGTTAGAAAATAATACGAATGGGGTAAATTTAAAATTCATTATAATATATAAAACTATTGTGAAATTGAAACTTACGTTTCTAATATATTCTTAAAACTTTCTCGCACATCATCATGGAGAGAGCATATCCAATAAAGTGCTTTCTCCCTAGGGCAAAAAACCCCTAACATCCAATGATCCCTGATAAAAGGAAATTTAATGTTAGTGGTTTTTTATGTTAAAAGATAATTAACTCTTTGAGAGGGATGTGTTTCATACCTCTCACAAAAAGGCATCATCCAACACTGTGTGATTACATTCTTTTCAAATATATCAGTAATATAAATCATTCTTTGTTCCTCATCCAATGCACATGCTTCAGGGGAAATCAATTGTGGGTCCATGAATCCATATACATCTGTCAGCTCATTCCTCTCACAAATTTTATACAGATACCTAATACAAAGCAGACATAAGTATACATTTTTAATAAATATAACGCAAGGAAAAGGTGTTAAGACTTACATGATAAAAATTTGCACCACGTTGATGCCCAACTTATCTCCAGTGACAAACTCCATGATATCAGTTTTCATAATCCCCACACTTAGTTCACGTCCACAGACATGAGCTTCCATTGTAAAGTCATAATGATCCGCCATCAAATTTGAATATCTTGACAATTTGTCAAGACTGCTAGTATCTGCATCTGATGTCATAGCTATCTGTCTTTGTTGTTGTCTATACAGTATTTCTTTACCTTTGAAGTATTCCTGTAAAAATAAATTGAAAAATATATTAGTTTTCAAATGATAAAACATTAATAAAAATATAAAATAAAAGATATAACATCCATACCTCTATGGTAATGAGTCGAAGAAGTCTGGATGGCCAAAGTAAAAAATGGCCGATACTATGTCCAACTGTCGTCACCTCATCTGTAGGTAATGGTATCCGAGCTGATCTATCTATAATATCCTGTACAGTGACCCTCTGATTCTCTACCTCTAACTGTTGATGATGAACTGTATCTCCTATACAATATACCATCCCATATGAAACTATATGATGTTGAGGATCATAAACATACAACTCACAATAAGTAGGTAGCTGCGGTGGAGGAGGAGGATCAAAAATGGGGTCCACAGGCTGAGGTGGGGGAGTGGGAGCTACGGGGAGAGGTGGAGTGGGAGCTGCACCCTGAAATTGTCTTTGCAAGTCTGCAAACATAAACTGCACCGATGCTCTAATCTTGTCCTCCATTGTCGCATTAATATTATGGACTTCAGCCTCCAAGGATTCTATTTTTTTTATAAACTCCCTCAACGTTAGAAGTTGAGGAACGTGGCAACACTTTTCTTACCGATACACCTGCCGGATATCCTCTTACACGGCCAGGATGTTCGGGCTTTCCCAATGCCACAGATAAAATATCTTCCCTCCCAGATGGTGTAAATGTCCCCTGTGAACTCTGCTCCTCAAGAGAGTCCTGTAGTAATTAATTGAACATTTCTATAATGATTGGAAATATATGACGAAAATAGTAAACTTAAATAAATAAAATAGATATCTTACAATCCTCTCAACTACGAGTCTCGATTCTTCCGAAAGATATTGTCCTTTTTTGCCCTTCCGAGCTCTTTTCCATTTCTCATGTCTAGATGGAGGGGATGGAGGGGCCACCTCTCTAGAGCTTGAAGACTCAGCTCTTAGTTGTTGAAATTTTTCTGCCATCATTTGTTCTTCCAATAATGCATACCCTCCCCGAGATAAACTATGAGGGTATACATTTTTAGATTTGATCTCTTGATGAGCTTTCCTTGTTTGCTGTAAATTAAGAATAAGTAATCATTAACAAAACAATAATAAGATCATTTATATAAGAAAGCTTATAAAAGTTTACATTGCCCTTACCAAAAATGATTCTTTTCTTCTACTTTCAAAAAATTGTCTCCATGTGTCTTCATCTATAAAAGGATATATACGACATGGATTATCACGACTCCTATGACCATAAATGAAATCAAATGAGAGGGTTGATTTGAAATCCCTCCATCTCCTAGCAGCCAACGATAAGCATTTCTTCCTGACTCCTCCAGTGTCAGGAATATCAAATGTCATCTGATAAAAAAGAGGTTAAAAATATTATATATAATAGAAACATTTAAAGAACAGTCAAACAATAGCAAAAGATCTTACCAAAATGGTCTCCCACAGCTGAGAAATTATCGCCTTATCCACACTTATCCAATCATCATAGAGAATGCTTACTTTGCTCTTAGCCTGAGTTGCTACAAAACCCTTAAAATCTTTAGCATTTGGACCTCTAGGAAGATCATCATCATCAAACTCCATGACTATCCTCTCCTCCTTCGTACGGGCAAGTGATAATTTTGGTAAACGTGTGCACCCACGCTTACCAACCTTTGAACTCTTTTTCGTAATAGGAGCATGTGAATGTTCCTCCCCAGATGTATGACCAATATGCTCATCTCCAGAATCATGTGGCTGATCAACTGATTGATCTGTCATTTTCCTTCAAATCAAAAAAACAAACATTAGTTCACAAATATACAAATTCAAATATTGTAATACTACTTAATCAGAAAATAGAAAAGTGTACTAAATTACATAATAGTAAACATTGGTAATATGGTAAGCATGTTAAACAATGATAAACATGGTAAACACAGTCTATTGTACCCCTCTCTCTTGGATTTTAATGATCACAATCACTCTTATTATGTTCTAACTTGTTTTCAAGTGTTTTTGT
This sequence comes from Viscum album, assembly GCA_963277665.1. Taxonomy (NCBI): domain Eukaryota; kingdom Viridiplantae; phylum Streptophyta; class Magnoliopsida; order Santalales; family Viscaceae; genus Viscum; species Viscum album. The sequence continues at coordinate 713,756,166 of OY728131.1, read as the reverse complement.
TGATAGGCAAAAGGTTGCCAAGGATTTGGCCCAAGAAAGCTGAAAAGTGGACTCACTGAGTCCACCGGTCAGCCGGTGTGAGCTCACCGGCCAGCCGGAGGACCCAGGCAGTAGACTTGCCCACTGCCTGGTGTCACCGGCCGGCCAGTGGACCAGACAGAGCTTTGCTGTCTGGACCACCGGCCAACCGGTGATCCACCACCGGCCAGCCGGTGCGCCCAGGACTTCTCCTCTTTACGGTTTTTATTGTTTTATCATTTTGGTTTGATACATGTTTTAATAAGTAAAAAATTTACAATATCTAACATTATATGAAAAAACTAAATGTAAACAAGAAATAAACATATGTTACCTGTAATTTTAGGAATGTACAGTTGGATTGTTTTCCCAAATTCCTTCGTCGTGATCGTTCCTTATGGCACAAGCCATTTCTTCAACATACTCATCATTATGTTCTGTTAATCTTTCCATGGAAGTAGGGATCTCACATAAATCAGCATCTTCATCAAATTCATCCTCACCAACATATTATTTTTTCCCTTATAAAACAACAGCCCACTGCATATCTGATTGATCTACTACATAGAAAATTTGTTTGGCATGTGTTGCCATTATAAAAGAATCAGCTGTGTCTTCCAATCTATTCAGATTAACAAGTGTCATTCCAAATTCATCGTGTATAACACTGTTGTTACCGATAAACCATTTACAGTTAAAAACAGGAACTTTAATTTTAAAGTAATCAGCCTCCCATATGTCTTCAATCACTCTATAATATGCACTTGATGCCGAAATTGGGTTTCTGTCCTTAGCACTCGAAAAATGCATTGCTTCTGCAAACACCAATACACCACTATTCTGAACTGCACTTCTGTTGTCCTGAGCTTTCGTATGAAATGTATAGCCATTAATGTCATAAGCGGACCATGTTATCACATTTAAAGATGGACCACCCACTATCCATTTTAATGTCTCTGATACATCTGATCTACCAAGCAAGGTCTTTTTAAACCATGGCAAAAAAGTTTTGTTGTGCTCATTCAAAATCCACATTTCTTTCTTCTTTGGATGACATTGTTTCAACTCATTAATATGCAATGTGATATACGGTTGAACATCAGCTATGTTATTCAAGATGTATGATTCTAACTTCTTCATCTGTTCAGCTGACAGTGATTTGACTTTCAAGCCACGAATCCCCTTTCCCTCATTATTAACCCGTTCATGGCGAGATGGAGGCAAACCTATGTGTTGCGCTGTAGTCAAGTAGCTCGTACAAAACTCTGATACCTCCTCAGAAATATACTTTTCAATAATGGAGGCTTCAGGTCGATATGGATTTTTAACATATCCCTTTAATATTTTCATATACCTTTCCAAAGGATACATCCAACGAAGATATACAGGTCCACAAAGCTTTATTTCTCGAACCAGATGAATCATTAAATGCACCATCATATCAAAAAAAGTTGGAGGAAAATACATTTCCAAATGACAAAGTATAAAAATTGCATCCTTTTCCAAAATGTTCAAAGCATTCACATCAATCGCCTTGTTACAAATTGAATTGAAAAAATAACACAACCTCATTATAGTCTTTCTGACACGGATGGGCAATATTCCACGCAGTGCAACTGGTAGAATTTGTTGCATCATGACGTGAAAATCATGTGATTTCATACCTATCAACTTCAAGTCTTTCAATGAGACAAAATTTTTTACATTTGAAGAATAACCTTGAGGCACTTTGATATCATGAAGACACTGACATAAGCTACTTTTCTCCCTCTTCGATAATGTATGACAAGCCGGGGGAAGAAATGTTCGTCTTCCTTTAGGAGTGGGAGCTAACTCCAAACGTATTCCCATTGATAGTAGGTCTAACCTTGCATTCAACCCATCTTTTGTCTTTCCTTTAATATCTAGCAATGTTCCGATCAAAGTATCAAAGATATTCTTCTCCACGTGCATGACATCAATATTATGTTTGACTTCATGATACCTCCAATATGGTAGCTCAAAAAATATTGACCTTTTCTTCCAAATATGTCTATAATTACCAGATTTCTGTGTCTTTCCCAATGTCACATCAAGGTTTTTCACCCTCTCAAAATACAAATCTGGGGATAAAGGTTTTGGAGCAGTATCAAATTCTTGTGAGCCATTGAATGCCTTTTTTAGTCTTCTATAAGGGTGATCCATAGGCAAAAACTTTCGATGACCCATGTACACTGTTTTCCTCCCATGATGCAATTGACAATATGACGTCTGTTGTTCGCAAATTAGACATGCTTTATTCCCTTTAACACTGTATCCAGACAAATTTCCATATGCTGGGAAGTCATTTATAGTGAATAGAAGCACTGCATGCAGTTGAAAATATTCCATTTTATAAGAATCATACACCCTAATACCATCAGCCCATAACAGTTTCAAATCATCAATCAGCGGTGACAAGTATACATCAATATCATTGCCGGGTTGCTTTGGACCAGAGATCATGATACTCAACATGACATATTTGTGCTTCATACAAACTTCAGGAGAGAGGTTGTAAATTACCAATAAAACAGGCCATGAACTATGTGTGCTACTGAGGGTTCGGTATGGATTCATTCCATCTGTGCACAAGCCTAGTCTCAGATTTCTAATTTCATTTCCAAATGTAGGGTACTGGCCATCAATTTTCTTCCATTGTGGACAATCAGCTGGATGACGTATTTTTCCATCACATACCCGCTCATCAGCATGCCATCTTAACCTTTTTGCATCATGTGAATTAGCAAATAAATGTTTGAAACGAGGAATTTTAGAAAGATACCAAAATACCTTTGAAGGGAGCTTTGTAATCTCTACATCAGCTTGTGATTTTTCTTTCACCTTATACCGTGATGTCCCACATTTAGGACACTCTTTTAGAAATTCATATTCCTTCCTATATATAATGCAGTCATTTGGACAGGCATGTATTTTCCTGTATCCCAATCCCATCGGGCATAATATTTTTTTGGCCTTATAATGTGAATCTGGAAGATAGTTATCTTTTGGAAGAATGTCTTTCATCAATTGTAGCAGCTCTGTAAAACTTCTGTCACTCCATCCATGTTTCACCTTCAGGTTAATCAATCTTAACACCGCCGACAAAACCGTAAAATCTATACAACCAGGATATAATGGTTTTTCGGCATCACCATATAGACGTGCAACTTTCGGTTCTATCTCAATTTGTTCTGCTACAATATCGCGAATCATTTCTTCAATTCCATCGGAGTTACCATCTTGCGATTCATTATCATCAGTGATATTCTGTCCAGTTTCGCCATCCCAAATCCAAGGGTTGTAACTTGGATTGAAACCATGACAAATCAGATGATCTTTTATCTCTCTACTTTTCAACTTCTTCATATTCAGACATTTCAGGCATGGACAGAAAAAAATGTCACTACTTGGAACATTTCGTTTAGCAAATTCCAAAAAGGCATCGACACCTTCCTCATATTCATTGCTCATTCAATGTGCCGTAATCCAACTTCGACTCATTATTACCTATAACAAATAGCAAAAATATATATATTTTTTAGATAATACAAATATATGTTTATATGAAAAAAATCATAATTTGAATGTAAATAATTTTGAAATATAAAACAAATCGATGTGTATTTAAAAAAATATGCTTGAATATTATTTTTTAAACAAAATATAGTAAGATATAACACCCCCCCTGGACACCCCCCCGACCCCTCTGGACAGCCCCCCGCCCCTCCTGGACACCACCCCCCACCCCCTACCCCCTTGGACACCCCCTGGACATCCCCCAACCCTCTGGACAGCCCCCCCACCCGGACAACCCCAAATACCCTCTGGAGAGGCCGCCACCCACTTGGACAGCCCCCCACACCCATCCACCCCTTGGACACCCCCTTGACACCCCACCGACCCCTCTGGACAGGCCACCACCCCCTTGGACAGCCCCCCACACCCACCCATCCCCTTGGACACCACCCTGGACACCCCCCGACCCCTCTGGACAGCCCCCGACCCCTCTAGAAAGCACCCCCACCCCTCCTGGACACAACCCCCACCCCCGACCTGCTTGGACACCCCCTTGGACACCCCCCAACCCTCTGGACAACCCCCCACCCCTCCTAAACACCACCCCCACCCCCTACCCCCTTGGACACCCCCCTGGACACCCCCCAACACCCACCCAAACCCTTGGACATCCCCCCACACCCACCCACCCCCTTGTAAACCCCCCTGGACACTCCCCGACCCCTCTGGACAACCCCCACCCCTCCTGGACACCACCCCCACCCCCTACCACCTTGGACAGCCCCTGGAAATCCCCCAACCCTCTGGGCAGCCCCCCCCCCACCCGGACAACCCCAAATACCCTCTGGAGAGGCCGCCACCCACTTGGACAACCCCCCCACACCCATCCACCCCCTTGGACACCCCCCTGGACACCCCACCGACCCCTCTGGACAGGCCGCCACCCCCTTGGACAGCCCCCCACACCCACCCATCCCCTTGGACACGACCCTGGACACCCCCCGACCCCTCTGGACAGCCCCCGACCCCTCTAGAAAGCACCCCCACCCCTCCTGGACACAACCCCCCACCCCCGACCTGCTTGGACACCCCCCTGGACACCCCCCAACCCTCTGGACAACCCCCCCACCCCTCCTAAACACCACCCCCACCCCCTACCCCCTTGGACACCCCCCTGGACACCCCCCAACACCCACCCACACCCTTGAACAGCCCCCCACACCCACCCACCCCCTTGTAAACCCCCCTGGACACCCCCCGACCCCTCTGGACAGCCCCCCGCCCCTCCTGGACACCACCCCACCCTACCCCCTTGGACACCCCCTGGACATCCCCCAACCCTCTGGATAGCCCCCCACCCACCCGGAAAACCCCAAATACCCTCTGGAGAGGCCGCCACCCACTTGGACAACCCCCCACACCCATCCAACCCCTTGGACACCCCCCTGGACACCCCACCGACCCCTCTGGACAGGCCGCCACCCCCTTGGACAGCCCCCCACACCCACCCATCCCCTTGGACACCACCCTGGACACCCCCGACCCCTCTGGACAGCCCCCGACCCCTCTAGAAAGCACCCCCACCCCTCCTGGACACAACCCCCCACCCCCGACCTGCTTGGACACCCCCTGGACACCCCCCCAACCCTCTGGACAGCCCCCCACCCCTCCTAAACACCAACCCCCACCCCTACCCCCTTGGACACCCCCCTGGACACCCCCCAACACCCACCCACACCCTTGGACAACCCCCCACACCCACCCACCCCCTTGTAAACCCCCCTGGACACCCCCCGACCCCTCTGGACAGCCCCCCACCCCTCCTGGACACCACCCCCCACACCCTACCCCCTTGGACACCCCCCTGGACACCCCCAACCCTCTTGATAGCCCTCCCACCCCCCTGGAATCACTGAAAATTTACCATAACAAGAAGTTAGGCCATTCAAAGAATGTTTTTAGGTGTGGAGGAAGAACTGAGTTTCAATAGATAGAGAAGGAACTCGACATTAGGTTGTCTATTCCAGGTGTGGATTTGAAGGAGTTAATGTTTGTTCAGTGACCCAAGATATTGAATTAGAAATTCAGATGTTGTGCCATTTTCTCATGATGAGGATGAATAATTGGTGGGGTTTGACTTTTAAATGGAGAGCTTAGCAGACCATCATATTTTCTATAGATCAGTAAAGGATGTTAGCATCGAACATAAGGCTTAAGGGATGCTTTCAGATCCAAATATGTATGTTGATGGATGCAATGGATCTAGTAGAGGTTCTAGAAAGAATGGTGGTTTTATTTGTTTAGGATAAGTAGTGAAGAAAAAACTAGTTAATTTTTTACTTGCTGAAAAGAGGGTATCTAAAATTTTTAACATGCCGAGGGGAAATCTGGCGAGTCCTCCTCGTGAAACTTTGTTTGCAGGGGGTGAAAATGGTGATGTGATCCAAAATCCATGCACCTATACCATGGTTGTGTGTGAATAAAGTAGTAACAACTGTAAAAGGGCAACCCATCCAAATGGACACGCCCCAACCCTCTCGGGGATTTATAGAAAACGATGAAAAATTAGTGAAATCATAAAATTAGTCAATATTTCAAGTCGAACTAATAGATCTAGGGATGATAAATAAGATTATGGTGCCAAAACGAGTTAAAAGGGTTCGCAATCGAAGAATCTTAGATAGTTTCAACAAAAAAATCACAACACATATATATATACTATCCGCGAAAAAAAAAACGAACGAGTGGGAGGATTACCTGAGTGCTGCGAGTTTAGATGATTGATCCGAGGAGATTAAATATGAGAAACGATGATCGCAAAACGAATCTAAACCAACGAAATGGACGAGCCGATTCGGGTTTACGCGCGAGAGAGACGAGTCGCGACTGTCGAAGGTAAACTCGCGAATGACAATCCACGGGTCTGGGTAAATTTTTAAATGAGTTATCACGTCGGTTATTCAATAACCGACGTTATAATTTTTTTAAAAACATTTATAACGTCAGTTATTCAATAACCGACGTAAAAACCTTCCTCCGATTCTTTTTTTACGTCGGTTATTTTATAACCGACGTTATAAAGGGCTCAAAATCCACGTATTTTAACGTCGGTTATTCCATAACCGACGTCAAAAACATCTGCAGATTCTTTTTTTACGTCGGTTATTTTATAACCGACGTAAAAAGGCCTTCAAAAACCGCGTTTTTTACGTCGGTTATTGAATAACCGACGTAATAACTCGTACATATGTCGATTTGTTACGTCGGTTATTGAATAACCGACGTAACAAACACCCCCCGCTTCTGTTTTTTACGGCGGTTAATGTATAACCGACGTAAAAAACGAAGCCGCGCGATTAATAACGTCGGTTATAAAAATAACCGACGTTAAAGGTGTACCGAACACAGGTTTTTACGTCGGTTATTAAATAACCGACGTAAAAAACCTCGTTTTACATATTATGACGTCGGTTTTATATAACCGACGTAAAAAATGGTGATGTAAAAAACGTTTTCTGCACTAGTGGAATAAACACAATGTTATATCAAATGATACTCTCATATAATGTAAAAGCATATAAATTATCACCCATTATGCTGACCACACATTCAAAAAAATAGTAATAAATAATTCAATAAGGATATCCTACAACCCAAAGCTTCATCAAAATCCTAGTATTCATACACCCATCAAGCTTCATAATCTAGATCTACTTCGTATCCCATGCTTTGAATTGAAATGAAAACATAATGTTTGTATGAGCACTGAGATGCTCGTGCAGGGTGTAACCCAGAACTCATTAGGGTCTCATCAATAACCCATATTATATGTTTTCATTTGTGTTTTTATGCACATGGAGAATAATTATATAAATAAATATGCTCACCAAGTTGTCTTTTACTAACCGTGCCACCATAATACTTGGTGAGATACACATGTCTATTAGGTCATCAGGTGCTAACAATGAAATCTTAAAAACCAAAAATACCTACTTCAACTCCATCCAGAAGGGATGTGTCACTTGTCATAACCTATTGGATCTAGAAGCATGACTAACACATTTCTCTGATCAAGTCCCAGAGAAAATAAATCCCCAGTTCATGCCATAAGATCATCACACCCCGAGTTTAGTCTCGATTCATTCCACAAGTCCATCACAAATCCTATCTCTACTAGATCAATCCATAAGAACAATGAATACTTAGGTCAGTTCATATGATTTTTCACCCATGGCTCTACTAGTCCATGCCACAAATCTAATCATTCCTCAAGTAAGGCCCTGAGGCCATCGTACCCCTCACCCATCTCTAGGTCCAATAATTTTCAATATAAGTCATAATAAAATATTCTTTCCCTCTAGAGTTAACCAATCCATGAAGATGAACTTGATACTTTAATTATAAATAAAAAATCTCCACAGGTGAACCGTTCACACATAATAGGTTATAGAACAGAATGGAACAACATGGCACTTAAATTATATGAATCAATGACCACACACACACAACATATATAAAACATATCATAAATAGATCTTACAGCCCACCCACATAGAAACATCAATACCATATTACACAATGGTCCTCACAACTACTCACAAACACTCGTCCACAAAAAGCTATGAAAACTCATACAAATAACCCAAAAGGTAAGTAATTACTATAGTGAAACCATTGACTAAAGGCCCAACTATACGTTGGCCTCATAAGTCTGGTATAGTTACTACAAAAATCCCCTTGTATTTACAATTCCATGTACTGAAATGATTAATCCTTTACTGATTCCCATTGCCTCTACCTGGGTCTGTTCATACGTCTCTCCAGGGAGACCATATAGAACTCATCCACATCACCATTTTTCCTACCTAAAAGGATTTGGAAAAAAAAATATGCCATTTATGTAACCCATATTATATCTTTAGACCTACCAAGGCCTTTCTTCATCACACCAAAAATCATTTCCCCTATGAAGCATAGTCTCAAACAAATCTGAACATCTAAAGTGATTCCATACACTTTTAATATACCTAAAGAATAATTTTATACTTTTAATCTTTTTTAATGGTATCTTGGTCCTCAACCACTTTACATGATCCCATGATGAATGAAAACACATATTGATATCTAATCATAAACATACATATGGTTTTTTATGATAGGGGTCAACTACCTCAAAAGGAGTTATCAACCTCATCAAGATTCACATAGATAATGTCTAGCCATAACATGAATTGTCCAATCCCATACCACCACTTGATATAATTATATACATTACAATATATTAATAATTATTTAAAATATTTTATAATAATTTATCTAATTTAATACAATTTGGGATAATTTAAAAAAGATCCCTGAGCACCACCATTACACCAGAACCTCAACTAACCGTACTCGAAGGGTCTTCAAAACAACATCAAAACCATGTCCAATGATAGATATATCATTTGACATCTATATAAAAAGATCAATTTTATCCAAATTTGACAAAAAAATTAGATAATTTTAGGGTGTTGGCCTATCTCCACAAAGATACAGAATGATGATGTGAAAATAGCATCCCAAAATATCCTCCACAAATGATTCACTAAATCCCCACCATCCTCATTTGATTCCATCATATTTTTATGGAATAAACACTAAATTCCAAAAAAATGAGGGAATTGAGTGGGAATTTAATGGAGGTACAAGAAAAAAATAAAACTGATTTCCTTATCTTGAATCATCATTACAACATTATTAGATTCTCCCATGGTTAATGCGTATTGAAGTAGAGGAATTACATGGAAAATTAGACCAATTAATGGCCTTTCAAAGCCCCCTACTTGGATAAATATAGAGATAACCAATATAGAAAATGGAGAAAATGACCTTAATTAAAAACAACCCCACCTGGCCCCACCTGTTGTTAGTTAAGAACAACACGGATCTTAGTTTATTAACTAGCCTACTAGAAAGTTGATAATGTATCATTGATAAGTTGGTGAGAATAGTAGTTACCCTGGTTAGAAAATTGTCTAGCTGGAGGTGGGTCACTTGGATACTCCAACCCTTATATGGATTTCTACTAAACACTTATGTTCTTACCTGAGATTCAAACCATGCCCCAAAAAATAATTTTAGGATGTTAAAACCTTCAATATTCCGACACAATCCTCATTTCTCAAAATGTACCATCCACCAAATGGAGAGTTTAAATTTCCCTATGAATTTCCAATCTCCAATGACTTAGGATATTGCTCTGGGTCCCCACCTAAGGGGGAATTAGGCTAAGAGTGACACCACAAGACTACATCCAATAGGTTAGGGTCTTATTACTAGTACCAAGTATGAATATGGAACTAAATTGGAAGTATTAATCTATATAAACCTAAAATAGACACAAAAATATAATAACTAGTAAAATAAACAGGAATAACAGTAGTGTATTACCAGTAGTGTATATATAATGTTAAAAATAACCAGTAATAATAGTAGTGTGTATATACATGGAAAACTAAACTATATAACAAGCATTTATAAAGCAAAAAATAAAAGATAAAACATCATATTAAAATAACAATAGAACATAGTAATCAACAAGATAGTAAATCTACTAGACCCAATACACTTGGAAGCTTGTTGTCACTCTATGTAATCCTAGATCAATCTCTAATATAAAAGCACATTTACATAATCAAGAACCCCCATGCACCCTCATTAACTACTACATTTTTCTAAGATTAAAATATAAAAAGACACAGTAGCTCCATATCCATTAATACCATCTCCAAACATATGTGTAATATAAAAAAACATAACACATGTGGGAACAAGTCCCACATATGAATTAGTATAAATATAATTAGTAGTACACCATGAAAACCCAAAATATAATAACAAAAAACCATTTTATCTCAATTCTCTTAGACTTTGAAGTAACTAGTTGAAAGACAACATGTGGTAATATATACATGATCAAAAACTAAATTCCCAAGGATATTGAGAATTAATAAACATTTCATCATTATCCTATAAATGGAAAAACATATAGAGAAACTAAGGATACTTGGAGTATCAAAAATCTCATAAAATATGAAGTAGATAGGCCACATATATGTCGTATTATAAAGGAAAACTAGGGGTTCCAAATTATTAACTCATCTCAAAGAATTTGATCGGCTCAAACTTTTTCATGACCAATCATCTTCCAAATACTATGGGGGAGGGGAGGTGGATTTATCATCACTAAAAAATACTCATCAGTCAAGTGAATATCTCATCCTTTAGTATTTCATTACCATACCTGTAATAAATTATTCCAACTACCAATGCTAACTATCATTTTAACCTCATAAAAAATGTGTTAGAGGATCCCATTTATAAATAAAATAGTGGTAATACAGACTATAGTGGATGATCCCACCAAGTCTGATAACTTTATACAAGGGTAATATTGAATATGTAGAAAAAGGATCCCAAGACCCGTTAATGCTGGGGGAATCACTAACCCTACCTCTAAACCCACTCATAGGAAGAGGATTCCACACCTAAAGTATGTGGGGAGGAAATACCTATAATACAAGTAGGATGAGAGTGAGAATCATACCCTTAGGAATAAAATGATAATATTAACCTGATCTATAAAACCGACCACAAATAGAGGATCCTAGACCTAGGTATGAGGGGGGATATTGACCCCACCAGTGAGATGATAATTATATGATCATAATACCTGAAACCCATCACTGTCTAAACAAAGAAAAACTAACAATCATATTATCTCATTAAAAAAATTTTATGAAAAAAAATTCATTGAGATATATGAATAAAAATAATTGGTATATTTTATTTATTCAACCAAATTAGACACAAATCTAAGATTTCAAAAAAAAAACCATAGGGAAATAGCTTGACATTTTACATGTTTTGGGTCAGTGTCCAAGACCAACAAGGTGTCTAGCATGACACACCTGAAAAAAACCTAGTCTTGTATATCCCATAAGTGTTGTACATCAAAGAACTTGAACAACCCCACTATATTTATGGTTGGGGTAGAACCATCCAAGTCTAGTCACCTTCCTTACCCATGTGGTTGGGAAGAAAACTCTTTTAATTTATATGTGATTAGAGGAGTTATATAAAAACATGGATTGATTAGAAATACAAGGGAGGCTAGGGAACCACCCCACCTCTCGATCCTCAAGAGCCATAAAATCATACACAGTCTTTAAATCCTTATTATGATACCATTACCACCCACTTCCCAAGACACTACATATAAAACCAGTAATTAAAGTAGGTTCCCTAACCTACTAAACTACCACACTACTGATTAACTATCCTTAATCCATTTCCCACCATGCCACCTAGTTGTGGCCTGTGTCTCTAACTACACCTCATTCCATGACACTTAGCGGTGATTTGTATTGGTATCATTCTTTCTTATTGAGCGATCACGCCATCTCCTTCTTCCTAATGCCAACAACTATACCACCCCACATTTCCACCAGCCACTGCTAGGTCCTGCGACCCATCATTCACATATGATATATAATAAGATAAAAGATAGAGGATAAAGATTGGGGAAGGGAGAGAGAGAGTGGGGGGCATGGGTATTCCTTCCCAATTTAGTCCACTATGAGTCTACACAAACACAATGAATTATGTTATGGTTAAATAATATAGACCTATGAAGATTAACGGTGAATAATATTTAAAAATTTTAGCGGGGGTTTGATAATCCATGATGGGGTTAAAAAAATGAACAATACACCCTAGTTTAGTCATGGGGAGTGTGGGTTCAATAATCAAATTCAAAATGCATTCCATAAAGAATAGAGAAAAAGAAATAAAAAATATTTACCTTAAAAGTATATAACTATTTATTCAATCCATTTTTATGAAAATTTTTCCATTTTTAATAATATCATAGTCTAGTCATCAATATCTTCACAGAATAGATCATGCACATTTGATATGGAGTCATTACCATGAATACAAGAATTGGTAAAAAATATATTATACAAAATATATTTTATTAAAGCACCAACATACCCAAAATTCATTACCAAATTTTTCTAGGGATAAAAACCACAACCCAAAATTAATGGAACCATCAAACAATTTTTTTGAAGTCATCTACTAGGGTAATTTTACCATTTTTCCTTGGAGAGGTTCTCAGACTCTAAAACTAAAAATTATTCCATTTGTTGTTTGGGAAAAACCAATTTTACTATATCTTCCTCAACTTAATATATTTGTACCCCAAGAATTATAAAAAATGGTTCTTCTATAAGTAATCTTATAAAATAAACCCTTTCAAAAAATAACCCATCAATATAAGAAATTGCTTCTCTTTGGTAGTTGGATCCTTAAACAAACTCTATACACAACCATCTAGGATGGAAAAATCCTCTATCACTCATAAATATACTAGATCTATCCCATTTTAAAACAATAACTAAATATAAAGAATCATCCACTATAGTTTAATCTTAGAAATCCTCTACACCAATAATTTTTTTTCATCCCATGACTATTATTCCATATATATAAAAATGAAAATAGGATCCAATGACATATATATAAGAATAGTACAATGTCTTGGTTTCCCTAGATATAAAGGCCTAAATCACCATATTTAAAGAGTTTTATAAATATATGTTTTACTATAACATTCCACCCATTTTGTGTTCCAACATTGATTACATTACAATATTCAATATTGAAAATAAGATTTCTACAAACATAAACATTACCTAGTATCCAAATTATTTTATATTCTATATCCTATTAAAATGGAACTAGAGTATCTAAACCCCATTTATATTTTTGAAACATTTCCACCATGTATTTTTTTATATATGGTATTGTTTAAACCTAATGTCATTATTTTTTTTATTCAATTCATCGATGAATCGATGATGAGATAGAAAAAATTATCATATACCTGTACCTACCTCTCTATTTCTCCTACCTTAATCCTATATCTCTCTTATATTATTACCTTTCATTTTTGGATGATGGGATATCGACCCTAGAAGTGGTTGGTGGTTGTGAGGGGTGGTGTAGTAGACTGTAATAGTTTGGAGGATGTAGAGAGATGGATTGAAAATATGGGAGGTACTTGGTATGACACAACGTAAGGAGGAATAAAATAAGGGTCATGGTGTGGGAGTTTAGACATATAAGTGTTGTGTGGCAGTAAATATTTGGTGTATGATGTCTTAAAGGGATGAAAAATCACATGTGAGGCTATCTATATCAGGGGTTGGTAATATAGGAGGCATCATGGATGGAAGCTTAGGGAGAGGGTGTAAAAAGTGACATAATGTTAATGTGGTTGATGAATTGGACACCATGGTGTATGTGGAGGCAACATATAACCTCTTGGTATTTGAGGTCTGGTTGGAGGGGGATTTAGTTTAGTTTCTCTTGAATATTTGATCCATCTGATGTCAGACAACACTATTCCCCCATGTGGCAGGTGAATAAGTAATAGACCTAGCCATATAGACTAGGTGGGAAATGAGACTGGGATGAGTTCGCCGCTACCCGACTTGGGGTGGTGTAACTCACATGTGTAGACATGCATTGTATGTGGGCACTATGATCCCATGTTCCAAATCATCAATCAAACACTATAATCCCTTTGGGGAAAATACACCAACCCACAAATAGAAATTTGGAATACCTGTGGGATAACACATTCCCCTCTCCTACCCCCTAGGGGGGGGGTTAAATTTTTATTATGTGTCCAATTCAGTTAACTAAATAGCCTATCATGACCATTTTTTTACCTATATCACATTTTTTGTAGTACTTTCAGTCATATGGATACTTTAATGAATTTAGGTAGGTTGATTTAGAATTTATATTTGTTGATCCAATGAAGAAATTTTGTAGTAAATATCATATAAATATTATCCTATAGGTAGGGATGATATTTCGTACTTATAAACCGAGGGTGAGATATCCTATATTTTTGAGTTAGTTAATATATAGGTTAAATATTACTCTAATTATACCAAGGCATGGGATCCTCTTTCTTATTTTATATGTAGGGTCTTTATTATATCCATATATACATAGGGCATGTGACCCTTTACCATTGTGTTTATTTCTAGGTGGGACCAGTTATTCACGCAATATATGCAGAGCAAGGGATCATCTCTATATATGGAGTTTGTATTCCCCCTATCTAAAGAGATCAAATATAGAAGGAATCTCCATAGGATTCGGTAAAACTTTCATCTTCCTGGGGTGTGGGATCCTTCACCATAGTTCCTTAGAGGTTAAATAATCTTCTTAGAATTGGTTGTTCAAATAATTCAATAATGGTATGATATTGTTAGATTAGAATGTGTGATACTCCCTCAACTAATGAATATTCATCAATAATGATAAGGATCCCTTTATTTTTTTATGATGGGTTATTGAAGGAAAAGATGAAAAATTTAGATGATTTAAGTCTAGGACTCATCAGGCATCCCTAGGTTACCTTTTAGATTCAATGTAGAGATGGGATATCAACATTAGACTTTGTAATATTTTCATAATCTGAAGCATCCCAAGTTATTCATGACATTTATAAATTCATGGATTTATGATGATTTTTTTGGTATTTCTTATCATCCTTAAGAAGTATATTTGTATGGAATATCTAGATTACATTCCCTTATTTTCTACCTTGTTACTCATAGGTACCAAGAGATTTGATCTGACCTAATGATCTATATCTTCCTTGTGGTTTTTGATGAATCCTACTTATTATGTTTATACTCACCCATGAACTTCAATTATACAATTTTTTTTCTATGAATTTGAATGAAATGGTAAATGAATTTATTTATGGAGGTGGAGATAGTGTGGCTTGTTCTGAGATAATACACAGTGACACTTGGCACTATATAAGGAAGTATAGTGGTTCATCATGGTGGTAGTGGCTATTATGGATCAAGATCAATCCCAGAGTATATACAATGAAGAATAGATTATTATAATCTAAGGTCTAGAAGATTATGTTGATTTTAGGTTGTTAAAATCATATGGTATTTTCCTATATGGAATTATTCATGTATTTGTTTCCTCATGAATATATAGTATAAAGTTAACCTTTTCATATATATATATATATATATTCTTGGTACTTCAAGTTATTTTGTATATTATTTTCATGACCTATCCCAATGGGGATCATGTCGCAATTACCATAATCCCACCTCCAATATGGAAGGGGCTAGAGACTAGCACCGAGTTGGAATATCACTCACATGGGAGAACTTAGTCTAAAGTACCTACACACACACACACACACCTCCAATCCCATACAATGTTGAAATGTAAAAAAACTGATTAACCATGTATGAATACACATAAATCCCACAACTAGAGTATAAAAACAATAAATATAAAGTAAAAGTGTCGAAATACAATCCCACTAGAAAGAGTCTGAAAACAAGTACAAACTGAAAGTATAGATGGGGAGTACTACAAAGATAACTATAGAAACACACCTTCGTTTCTTGGGATCACTAATCACCACCTAGTCTTGATACCTCTAGGACTCCATCAAAAGGTAAATCTTCTTCAAAAGACATGAAACGTGAAGGAAAATACCATCCAGGGGTGATTATAACAATACCCCACAGGACACCTGAAAAACAAAAAGCATATAACAACAAGAATAACAATCATATATAGATAGGTATATTTCTACAACACATATAAAAAGAATATCTAGATATACTCAACAAAGACACATAGTCTAAAAGTAAAGTCAAAACTGTAATTCCAACCTAGGAACCATGATTGAAGGTTCTACATAGCATTCATTTAGAAGAAAACACTCCACAAGTCAGATAACACTGATGGAATTCATCTAAGATGAACTCCTCATCGAGTCTCTCCCTAAGAAGTATATTATAGAAGTATAAATAGAAATGTTACAAAGATTAGGATCACACCTAATTCTAGTGGGTATACTAACAACTCAATATGAAATAAACCACTAAGTAGAGGAATGCTGCCCACATAGTTTTGGCCACAACTATTCCAAGAACTCCACCTATGGTAAGAAGATGATAATAGATCTCACTATGGGACTTGCATTAGGATTCCAACAACTCTATCCAATAAGTCCCACTTAAGGGATCACTATCCTATGTGTAGCATGCAATTCCATACTAACCCCGAGGAGATGAATCAAGGGAACCTACCCTAATTAAACTTGTCCATGATGAAGAGGATAAGGGCTTTAAGCCCTGTTTTAAGGAGTACACAGCATGTACCTTCAGCACCCGTTTCTCCCATGTTTATTGACCCATACCCATGTTTGTTTCATAGTACAAAACATGTCTGAGCCTGTGTATTTATGACCCTACCCAAATACACATCTCTTCCCATGTACACCAAGCCTGTCCATGTCTGTTTCAGAGTACATGCCATGGCTTTGACCGTGTACTCTAGGCTATGTTTGTTTACCCTTTTAGGTACACACCGGGATTCCAAGTTGAGTCAAAAACTGTGTGACAAAAGTCACATGCCATATGATACTTAAATTCTCAGGAAATCATATCACCATACTAGTGGTCCCGCACATCAT
The DNA here is from genome assembly GCA_963277665.1 of Viscum album. NCBI lineage: Eukaryota > Viridiplantae > Streptophyta > Magnoliopsida > Santalales > Viscaceae > Viscum > Viscum album. Next base: position 713,739,026 of record OY728131.1, on the reverse strand, counting down.
GTAATCCCAGATTAGACACCATGTGTTACAAGATTTTATAGAATTCCAAATCCATTCCTCACAGAGTCTTTCACTCTTATGGCCAATGATCCAACCATAACCCATGATGAAAACCAAGGAACACCATCAGATGATCCTTCCCATCACTGAACACTAGAATCTATCCATCGAACCATTTGGAAAACACCCTCGTGCTCTATCCATCATCACGTGCCGAAGAAATTGAAATTTGGTATCCTGCATGCTTCTGATCCACTACTGCTCCCATCATAGATTGATCCTATCATTGATCTGAGTCTGAATCTTTGATATCAATTTGTCACAACAAGAATCTGGTGTGAAATGATTGATTATATGGTATTTTTCGAACCATGGACCAAGTGATTTACTCGTGATTAATAGAGAAATGGGAAATAAATTCACAACCACAAACATAAAGAAAAAACCTTGGACAATGTTCATGTTGGCCTTAACTTTTTTTATAATGATTAATGAATAGATAACAAAATAATTACAAGGAAATCCATAAAAATTCCTCATATATAACCTTATCCCGCTATATGACCGACCAATGAATCAATCCATTGGTCGATTGATTCATGTTCATCATAGAAATGAAAAATGAGGAAATAAATAAAAATAAAACAACATCCCACCTCGATTTGGATCAATTTATGATGAATAAAGAATCTATGTCATTATCGTAGGAAATATCCTTGAATTTACATTGCACACTGGTTGTCGATATTCAATTTGAATCTCCTTCACCAATGAATGTTCCTATAATAACTCCTCTAAATCCCCAGGGTTATGTGGATAACCCTAGTATTTTACTATAATACTATATTTAAATAAAAAAATTATTTCACTGATTCACTTCAATTTAAATAAATTAATTTTATTAAATTATTTTTTATCCACACCCATGATGACTTTTCCAAATACACCCCACACCGACAAAGTTTATGTTGGACCTAGGGTAAAAACCATGCTCTGAACTCAATGAAGGCCTTATATTTATAACCCAATCCTCAATTTATACGATATTTAATCCTTTTAGTAAAATTACATGTGTATACATTTAATATATTTAATATATTTCTAAAATTAATTCCGAGTGCACTGGGCCTCAGAATCACATGGTGTCTCAGTGCCTGGTCTCAAAAATATTCCATATAATATCCAAAAAACAATACATGGAAAATAAAAGTCATTAAATTCTCCCCACCTCAAGGCTTTACATCCCAAAAATCCAAAACAAGTAGCTATATAAAAATATATGGGTACTAAAATGCATGAGTCTCCCGCTCTAAGGTTCTATCCTAAAGATTTATGTGCTACCACTAGATGCAAAATAAAGAAATCACTCACCCATAAAAGATCCTCTTCTATAGATACTCGATCTACACTAGGTACTAAATAAAGGTAGCTACATCCTCGATATCCAACATTCCTAGTTGATAATATGCAACTAATCATGAATGCACCTTCTCAACTGTGAAATGTGGAAGACATCATGTAATTATTCTAATTGCGGTGGTAAAGTTGAGTGATACACCATATTGTCAACTATACCCAAGATATATAAAGGGCCAATGAATCTTAGAGATAACTTGTCACCCTGTCCAAATCTTCATAATCCACATTGTGGTGAAACCCAAAGGAACACATGGACTCCCTCCTTGACCTCTAAAAACTTTCATTATTAGTCAGCATAGGAATTTTGATGGATTTGTGTTCTCCTCATGGAATCCTGGATGATATGTACCTTCTCTATAATGGATTGCACCAACTCTGGTCCCATAAGTGCTGACTCTGCAGGGTTAGTCCAACAAGGTGACCTAAAGGGTTTCCCATACAAGGCGTCAAATGGTTCCATAATGACGGTATAATGGTAGTTATTTTTTTTATGAAAAATACACTAATTGTAGGTGATCCTCTTAACTCTAGAAAAATTTAACCATGAAATATCACAACATGTCTTCTAGAACCTGAATGGCCTGCTCAGTCTAGCCGTCAATCTGGGGGTGAAAAGCCATGCTCAAAATTAATTAAGTCCTAAAAGCCTCCTAAAATCCCTTCTATAACTATTATGTGAAGAAAAAATCATGGTTATAAATGATCCTCAAGGGAACTACATGGAGTTGGAATATCTTCTGTATATAGAGGTATCTCAGTCTCTCTACTGAACTCTACTCTCAAATAGCTAGGAAGTGGGCCAACTTAGTGAGTTGGTCTACAATCATCCAGAAGTAATTGTGTCTCCTATATGTATGTGTTAATACCATCACAAAATCTATGGATATCCCATCTCACTTCCACTCTATAACCTCAAGGGGTTGTGCTAAACCCTTTGTAACCTAGTTTTCAACCATCACTTACTGACTAGAAAGGCATCGAGATATAAACTCTATAAATACATTCTTTATCCCTAGACTCCAAAACTAACATCAAAGGTCCTGGTGCTTTTTTTTCACACCTATATGTACCATAGAAGGAGATGTATGTAACTCTCTCATAACATACTCTCATAATGTCATTGTCACCATATTACATCCACTGAAAAGAATTACATTCTCCCCATCTTTAGAAAATCCATCAGGAGCATGTCCAATGAATATCAGAGTATATAAGATCTCACAGTCGGTATCCAAAAGCTGTGCCTACCTAACTTTATATTAAATAGGAGGGGTAAAAATCATCAATTTGAGGTAGATAAATATAATGAGTCCAACTACTTTGATTCCTCACTCAGTAGCTATGAACAGGATCTCCTACTAAGAGCATCTTTTAAAATGTTCCCCATATTAGGAGTATAGAAAATCTTGAAGTCATAATACTAGAGGAACTTTATCCATTGCCTCTATCTAATTTTAAGATCCTTATGATACAATATATACTTGAGACTATTGTGGTCATAATAGATAATAAAATACTCACCCATCAGGTATTGTCACCACATATTTAGTGTGAAGACTACCACTTCTAACTAAAGATCATGGTTTGCGTAGTTCTACTCATGTGGTCTCAACTAACATGAAACATAGGCAATAAATTCCTAATTATTCATCAAAAACATAACCAATCCTAGTTCTTGATACATCATTGAACACTATGTACTCAACACTTGATAGCCTATAGGGAATAATAATTTCCTACAAGGATATACAAATTTAATAATTTATAAAAATCATAACACCTAACTAAAAATTTGTTATATAGAAATACCAAGTGTCAAACCCATTTAGAAAATACGTATGTTGTAAATTTATTAAAGAAATTGAAATCATAATTGTTTGAATTTTTGAATAGAGAGAAATAATATAAAAAATATTGTTCTTTGAAATCAAGAGACGAGCATGTTATGTTTATAAATTCTTAGATTTTTGCAATAGGGATTCAATTGAGTATGGGTTCATTCATGTTTGGTGTTAGAATTGGGTTTGCATGGATCCTTGGTTTGGGTGCCCTACACTAACCCTTTTATTGAACCATTGTAATGGTTATATACTATATCCAATCATAGAACTAGGTGACCCAAAACCATATTTGAACATAACTACACTACATTTCATAATGGTCATACACAAAATAGGTAAATCAAATTATGAAATCAAATAATACTCCTCATGTAAAATGCAATGGTCATGCAATTTAAAAAAGAATAATATTAGAATTGATAAACAGTGTTGCATCAATTCAAAACATGAATAATAAAAATAAACACCTAACAGAATTCCCCCCCACAATCATGTCACATAACACAAAGAAAACTACTCACTCTTGCAAGGTATGATGAGAAAGATAAACATGGATACCTAAGGAAGAATGGATGTGAATAATGGATATAAAGTAGGGCTCAAGTGGTGAACGCGTTACCTGGAAGTGATATGTTGCTCCCTCTTAGTTTTGGATGCCCTCAAGGTGCAACCATATGTATATTTTCAAAGACATCCTATCAAAACCTCATAAATGTGTATCTTTATTTTTTTAGTTTAACAAAAATTTCATGAAGATTAATTTTAAACAATTTATAATCCACATTAGTGCTAAATTATTGATGCCTTCACCTTTCATTTACTATTACTTCATGTAATGTTTACATGATGTGTAATGGCTTTTCACAGCGTGTAATGGATTCACTTCTTGTCCTGAGTAGCAACGACTTCTCTTGAATCTCATATCATGTAATGGAATAAACAATGTGTAAATGGTATTTTCATAGTTCTTTATCTCCCTACTTCTTCATGTGGTTTTTCTTTTGGCCTAAAAAATATAGTGTCTCACTGCTTCACTTTTCTCATGGTGCAAAATGTCTCTAAACTCCAATTTTCATCCATTTCACTCCTTTCCCAAATATATGTTGTTCCTGTGATAAATCAAAAAACAAGCCAGATTATCCAAAATTTGGTAAGAATAATAATCTAAATATCGGATTAAATATATTAAAACAAGATAAAATACATGCATAAAATACACTAATCAAATACCCCCACACTTAAATTCAGACTTATCCTCAAGGATGAAATTTCCACATAATAAAATGGAAAATCACCTTACAATGATTTAAATTTAATTCCAATAAAATAAATTGATAATGTTGAAAATAAAATATTCAATCATCACTTAAGAGAATTAATTAATTCCCAACTTTACAAAGAAATAAGTTCATCATGTATTTTAATTTTCTTCTTTTTAAATAACCAAGAATTTTCATTCATCCATTTTTATTTTCCAATTATTTATTAATATAAATTCCATTTTAAATTTACCTTAAAATAAATTTTCCTCTCATCATCAGGGTACATTTTAAAATATAATTCATCACATACCTTAACAAATGTCACTAACCATAGGCTTGAAAGGAATCTAACATCTCCATTTCATAAAGACAAAATCAAAAGTAATCACAAGGGCTTCGCCATTAGGATCAAATGAATCTGAGGCCTTAGGTTGGGTAGGTAAATGGTGTAAAAATTAAGCTTCAAAAAGGAGTAATTAATATAAATTTTAATTCATGATATAAAAAGTGAAGAATAATAAAAATCACCCTTGATAGATTCCATTTCTCTCTTCCCCTTAAAAATATCAAAGTGGGACCATGATACATGCAAGCATAATGAATGATTCAAAATATCTTGATATTTTATTAATTTTCATTTCTATATTTTTTATTTTTATAAATATATGCTTAAGAAAAGTCTCACATCCACCACCTAACCATATATGATAAAAAGTTCATCAGTATGAAAAATGGTGATTTTTTATATTCCCAAGACAAAACCCATTTTTTTATTTTTCTAAATGTTTTTACTTTTTTTAGGAAGAGAGGTGAAAAATAAAATACAATGAAAAATAAATTTCCTATACCTAAATTACAATATACAATCAACAAAAACAATATCCTCGATAAATTATATCCTAATAAACCTTATAAAATCCCTCCCTCAAACTTATTCTTTTAAATATCATAGAAAACATTTTAATGAAGGTAGGAATGGATTAGAATGGATTGTAACATTTCACATTTACAAAAAACATAATTCATGGATTATATAGGCTTGAAAAGGATAAATGTGAGGTAATTCCAAGGATAAAGATTTAAATAAAAATATTCCTTAATAATATTAAAAGTGACTCTGTGTTGTCATAGATTTGATAAATGCAATGAAAGTTCTAGAAGAAATCATGTATGAGTTTCACAAGAATTATAATATATAAATAATAGGAAATATTGGCTCATATGATGTATTTGAAATGAGATTAATGGTTGTAAAAAATACTCATGGCAATGCATACAAATAATATAACCAATTAATTAAAATATAAAAAATTCAAGGTATGACAAATCTTAAACAAATTCATTTACCAAAATCAACATGATCCCATAAATCATGATTTATAAAGTCATAATCCTCATTATTATCTCTAATATATATTTTCCCCATTTTATCATTCAAATTTATTGACAAAGAAATTTAAAATTCATGGCATGGTAACTATCCAAGGTAGTTTATATCTCCTAATTCAGTTAAGTAAAACAAGAATCAAGGACAGAAATGCAATTGGAAGTTAAAGCTCTAATAAATTTCAATGTGAGTAATACATTATAAAATTACAAAATTGAAATGATTACTCCCCTTTTGTAAAATCTTTTAGATTTAGCTGTTCAGGTTATACCTACACATTGATTCGTGAAGTGTATCTTCTTCACAACGTGTAATTGTTGTAACACCACGATATTTTATGAAAAATATTCTTTTTAATTTCATTAATGTCTTGTGTTGTACGCTACACCAAAAAGAGCTTGCACAACATGCATCCCTGGCTTGGCTTGCACTATACGCAATCGTGACCTTCCATGATAGCGTGTGTTGTACACAATACAGAGTTTCACTAAACAACGATATGTTATAAAAACTAGCAGTTATGAATAGTAATACCCACTTTTTGAAATTTTATAAATTTTATCTTTCAAAATGGACTTCATTTTTAGATTCAGAATATCAAAATTAGCCTAGGTTGAATTTTTTGTATTTTTTTGAAAACTTTCAATTTTTGATGAATAGTGAAAACACTGGGTTACTATTTAAAAACCAAATTTTTATTTAAATAATTATTTATTTTATTTAAATTTATTTTAGGTAAAAATTGATACATAATACCTATATAAGTTTAATGTAATTCATTGCAGTCATTTTATAATAAATTTAGATATATAAAAATTTTATTGAACTTTTTACTGTCTTTTACCCACCTCCTAGGAGAATTTGAAAATTTACATAAAACTTAATTTTACCGCTTCTGTGAGTGGAATTTCAAAAATCTGAGAGACACGATTGATGTCAGTAAGTAAAATTTGGTTCAATGAGATGAAAATAATTTTTAGTGAATAGTAACTTTTTGCTTTTTTTTACCACGATTAAAAGTAAATAGGGAAATTAAGGGTAAAAATGATATTATTACCCTAAAACATGTCCTAATTCTATTTGATAAGTTTAATTCGACCAAAAACAACCTTAGGAATACAATATGACCATTTAGGCCCACTTGGATTAGATTAGGACATTTATTATTAATTTATTTAAAGAAGGGTTAAAATAGTTAAAATCAAAGTTTAATAAGTAAATAATTTTTAATATAGGGTTATACATAAGATAAATTTGACTATAAATATTCATTAGAAAGATAAAACGATTTAATACATAATGGTATTTTATTTGTAATATTTAGACATTAAATAATTTAATTTATTTATGACACAATGATGATGCAGTAATTATCTTATTAATGAAATATTGACATAATTGATGTTATAAATACCCAAATAAATGTAATTTGAGACTTTTTATGAATTACACTAATTTTATAGGTTAATATGAAATTTTATTATTTATTTAAGTAACTTTTTTTGAACCAATCATTCTGTTATGATTTTCACAAAAATCAATTACTAAATAGTGTTAAAATTGACATAAAATAGTTTTCAAAACAAATATTATATTATTAATTGTTATTTTATTCCTAAAAATCTAAGGTTCATCCAAATGAATTAGATAAGGTTATATATATTAATACTAAACAACTTGGGGTTCGTTTGGCTTGTTATAGTAAGTTTATTAACCTTATAGTGTAAGAACACAAAAAGACATGGTAAAAGTAAAATTATCTAACTTAAAGTTAAATCTAAATGATAAGGTTAAAATAGTAAACTAAACTTGTTTAAATTATATTGGATGATAGGATTTCTACCCCTCCCCACCTTATCTTTGAAATAAATCTATTTTGAGCTATTAAAAACCGAATATGACTTTATAATAAAATAATATTTTGAGTTTTTCCAAAGGTGCCCCTCTTCTCCCTTATAAAAGGACACCTCCTCCCTCTTTTCATCACACCACTTTGAGCCTTAAAGATCGACCAAACCCTGGAAAATTCTCTTCTAAACTTACCTAAAAACATCCTAGAGGTCCTGGTCTTCTTCAAACACCAATTTTAGTGCCCTAAGAGGAGGACTCAAAGAGGCGCTTCAAAGAAGAGGTAATGTCCGTTACCGATTCTTTCAACATTATTTCTTCTTCCACTTTTTCTTCTTAGATTATTTCATTATGAAGTAATAACATAAGTATAACTCATATACTGATATGTTATTATAAGTATGAAATAACCCTATTTCACCATCTATCCATCCTTCGGCAAATGAAATCACTGCGCGTGCGTACGTACGGAATACCGTCTCTACGCCGTGGTGTAATCTATTTTCCACCACCACCTTACTTGGATGGGTATAATGGTGTAAATAATAACTATATATAATTATTGTAAAGTTATATTGATTCTAAAATTGTATACATAAACTTCAACATAATTCCACGATCATGAGAATGATATCATCGCTCGTGCGTACGTACGGACTACCGTCTCCACGACGCGATGAGATTCATTCTCCATGTTAACCATTCATGAATGATTATAAAGTATATATAATAAGTAATCATGAAATATATGACATAATAATGGTACTGGATTTATGTGTATATATATGTATGTCATATACTTAATTTCATTCAATTCAATAAGGAAACGAAAACTGCGTTCATGCGTACGTTCGGCCTACCGTCTCCATGAACGGTGTATTTCATTTCATTTAATTGATCTATCATATATATATATATGTATATACTGAAATATATATTATATGTAAATCATTTTTTACATTCTGGAATTAAGTAAATCAGGATATAAGTAACAATATCAAGAACAACAAGTCCAAATACGTACGATAAATAAAACGATTTAACCCAAAACGTTGCTTTAACATGGAACTTACAAAAGAACGGGTAATATAAAGTCATAAGTGAACCATATATGATATCATAACAATGAATATGATTCTGTAATAAGTCAATGACATTATTTAAATCATCATACAAGAGGTTCAGAAACGTACGAAGCACATCGGACCTAAGGTAAGGGATAATTTTGCAAATCTCTTTTTTATCCGAGATTGCTTATTCGTAAGTATTTACTGGGGTTATTACTATCAGCCATGTCCATGGTTTATAAAAGTGTATTCATGTATGTTTAAAGTCCTTTTTACCCATTTTGACTTTTACCCCATGGTATGGAAGGAATCTTTCTTTTACTTACCCTACAAGGTACTTTTTGACTTTTCCGACAAAAGTACAAGAAGAATGTTTTTTTAACGTATACAGAATGAAAGGATTTGTATGGTTTTATAAATCCATATTTTCATGAAGATTCCTCCAAAATATTTCATGACTATTTTAAACAAAATATTTTTCTTTTAAAATTTCATGACATTTTGTGAAAAGAAATTGATTTTGAAAAAGAAAGGATATTTTCCTCAAGAATTCATTTCAAGTGTTTTATCAAAACCATTTTCTATCTAAGATGACATTATTTCATATGTGTATGTTTCAAGTATAAAGTCTCTATGATTTACATGGTTTCACTTTTCTCATTATGAAATGATATCCATTTCTTTTATATGGATTATGTGATGATGGGATGATGTTTATGAAACCCATTTTATTTGTTGGGTTATTATGAATGATGTATGTTTATTTTGTGGCACAAGTAAGAATGATTTCATTATGAGATGGGTGAGACCTATATCTCCCTCCAATGCATTGGGTAAAGATTTATATCTCATGAGATAGACATGGCTGGAATGGTAAGTTAATCCGGTTCAGTGTTACAGGACTGAAATGACGAATGAACTCGATTCAGAAAGGGACTTTGTCCACTAAGATGGTCTTAGCAGTAATGCCTTGGATACCTTGGAAATCATAACATGTGCTGAATGGTTTCCACAATTACATGTTTTATTCCCATTATATTTTAACATGGTTGATGTTCTATTATGATATATGCCTTACGTACTTCCACGATTTATGTCTTTGCTCAAGATTTTGATGTTTAAATTTCATGTTCAAGTTTTTTGCTTCCAAATGTTTATGGATTGTTTTATGTTATCTATGTTTTCCCTTATTGAGCATTTGATCTCACCCTTTTTATGTTTTATTTTCCCCAGGAAATAAAGAAAGGTTTTAGGTAAGGAAACAAAAAGGAGAAGATCTTTATGGGAAATGTTGAAGATCTTTCACCACGATTAGAAGATTATATTTTGAGTTTCCAAAGACACTAAAATATTACATTCCTTGTGTGTATGTTTTTGTTATGTACTAAGTATTCCGCAAAAGTAATGTAATGTCCATGTACGTCAAGCTTTGGGCCTCTACAATTGTTTAACTTCTTCTTATCATCTTTCTTTCTACTTTCTTTTTCCAGTACCTACTGAGGTCTTGATGGTCCTGTAAAATAAAAACACACAAGTGAAATCACATTTTATATCAATAAAATTTAAAATATTTAGGTGAAGAGTGTATAAAACTAAAAATAGATAATAAATAAAGAAAAATCCTAAAAACTTGAGATTCCTCCTTGAAGTGATTTTGTTTACCATCGTTGGCTCAAACTTACCTCATTTAGATCATGTGGTTGATGGAAATTTTTTTTTACCGAATATAGATCTATAAAATTTCAATGACATGATTCCTATGTATATATAAGTCCTCTACCTTTTTATGAAACTAATTTAACTCTTCCATTGGTTAGTACCCTTTCAATTTCCATGATCCAAATCCAATGGTTCATGGACCTTATTGAAAAATAAAATGGTATCTCACTGACTACCAAAACCTATTATCCTTATTTTAATTATTTTGTATGAAATTTCCTGCACTATCTTTTCTTTTCCCAAAAATTCTTATATATTTTCATATTTTTATTACTTTATTCTTTATTTTCTAAAAAATCCACCTCAACACTTATTCCATGGAACAAAACTTCTTTTGCTTTTAGAAAACTATTCTTTATAAATTTATCAACTATTTCTTCTAATTTCTTCATTTACTAGTGAAAATTGAACTTCACATTTGATCCTGCAACTCTTAAAATCTGTTCTCCATTTTGAATGTCAATGAGTTCCCTTCCCATATCTTAGAAAAGTCTTCCCAATATTATTGAGAGATTATCTTCATCCATGTACATCATAAGAAAATCCATCTGAAAATATAACATTTCTACCTTGATGATGACATCTTCAAGTAGTATTTGAAGACGTCTTACTATTGTATCATGTAGTTGAATCATAAATCGAGTTGGTTTCATCTATATCAATATCAATATCGTGGATGTTTCATATGAAATTATATTTACACTACAACCTAAATCACATAAATCAGTACCAAAATCATTAGAACCAATAGTAATCGAATTAGAAAAACTACCCAGATCACTTTTCTTCTTTAGTAGGATACTTGACACTACTACTGAACTTTATCCTACCCATTTAATGATAGATAATTATTCAATATTCTTTTTCTTCCTCAATAACTCCTTCATTAACTTTTTATAGATGGTAATGTTTGAAATTACCTTAAAAAATCGAATATTTTTTTGTATATTTTTAAACATATATAATAAATTTTGTTTTATTTCCTTAATATTTACATACTTAAATTGATTTGGAAATGGTAGTGGTGGTCGGTACAGTGGTGGTACTTCCTCTTCATTATGTTCCTTATCTTCTCTTTGGTTTTCATTATTTTATTCTACTTGTTATTCTCTATTATTTCTGATAAATTATATAAAACTTCCCTGTGTATTCATCCTAATTTGAAGAAATACAACTTTCAAATATGCATGGGGATACTATTTTGGGTATCCTAGAATTATTCCTTTTGGCCTATCTTTAAGTTGCTTGACAATATGACCAATCTAACCTTCTAAATCCATAATTTTATATTGTTGGTTTTTTGAGTTATTTCTAAATTCTATGATCACAATACCTTTATCATTTTAATATGTTTTCAACTCATTTAGTGAATATCCTATTATGGTTATAAAAGGTTGAAGGGGTATCCTCCAATTAATGGACTTGACATGTTAGTGTTGTCCCTTGGTGTTGAGGTTTAAAACCTTGTTGTCTTAGATGAAATATTTGTCCTTGATTTTGAATATGATATTATGGTTGTTTTGGACTCTATACCTATTCAAAAATTTTATGATTATAATACAAATAATTTATTTCTTCACAATACATAACTTGGAAATTTTGGTGGGCCGTCATCACATCAAGTTTCATTGACATGAAATTCATTTGGGTGGTAACCTAGTTGTTGTCTACCATGTTTACTCCTTGTGCTATTCCTTCTTCTGGATACCATTGAAAACAATTGGTGGACATATCATCCAACAATTCATAGCTCTCTTATGATGATTTTCTCATAAATGAACCTCTTATAGTAGCATTAACTATTGATCGATTTACATGTGAAATTCCTTTGTAGAAAGTTTATACCAGACACCAAAATTTTGATTCAATGATGACGAAATCATCTTATTAAACCCTTAAATATATCCCATTAACTATATAAATATTCTTCAGTAAATTTCTAAAAATTTTAAATACTTTCCCACTGATCCATATATTTTGAGGGTGGGAAAAACCATGTCAGAAACATCCTTACCCGATCTTCCCAGGTCATGATTGAACGTGGAAGAAAACTTTGGTTTCACTCTAATTCTTTTTTCCTTTAATGATATTTGAAAAAATAATTGTATTATAGTATCATTTGTGACATTATAAAATTATAATGTGTCACAGATTTCCATTAAACCCCCAATGTGTGTGTTGGGGTCTTCACGAGGAAGCCTAGAAAATTGGAGTGAATGCGTAATCATTTGGATGACCTCTGACTTGTTCTCAAAGTGTTGAAAAGAAACTAGGGGTATGATAATACTTTTATTGACCCACCCTATTTGAGGGTCTTCCATAGCTGTTCAGTTCTTTACCTAATGATTTCTTCATTAGAGTTATGGTCCTTCTCTCTAGCCCAACTCATGATCATCTTATTAATGTTGATCCCTTCTCACCGTGATATCCTTTTCTTGGTCAGACTCATTATTTTCCTTTATTTAATTGCATAAAGTATTCTCTTGATCTAGGTTGAATGAAAGGTCATCCAATTTTTCCTTCACATGAGTGAAGTATTCATGCAATGGATTATCACCTAAAAATATATCACAACAATACCAAGAGTAAAAAAACTAATTAAAATAAAAACAACTATCAAGATTCCAAATTAATTTAAACATATAAGCAACCATACTCAACAACGACACCAAAAATTTTATATCTTATAGGGAATTGTTCATTTCCTATGGGGATACACAAATTAAAAAATTTAGAAACCTCAAAAAACCTAACTAAAAACTTTGTATTTAGAAATACCAAGTCTTTAACCCACAAGGAATATTTATATGTTATAATTTAACTAAATAAATTAAAATCCCACTTGTTTTATTATTTTAAGAAAGTGAAATAATACAAAAAAGACTGGGTTTAAAATCAAGATAGAAGCATTCTAGGTTTAGCGATTCTCAAGTTCATGAATTAGGGATTCAATTGAGTATGGGTTCATTCTTGTTTGGTGTCAGAATTGGGTAAATAGGGATACTTGGTCTGGGTACCCTATACTAACCATGTGATTGCACCATTAGAATGGTTATCTACTAGATTAAATCACAGAACTAAGCTACCCAAAACCCTATTTAAAAATAACTACATAACATTTCATAATGGTCATACAAAAAATAGGGAAATAAATTTATTAAATAAAATAATAATTCTTAATTCATAAGAAATGGCCATGCAATTTAAAAAAGAAGATGATTGGAATTGATAAATAATGTTTCAGTAATCCAAAACATGAATAATAAAAAGAAACAATCCCTTATAGCACTTCCCATAAAATCACATCACCTGACACAAAGAAAACTACTCATTAATACTAGGCATTAGGAGAACGATTATCATGGATACTCGAGGAATAATGGAGGTGAATAACGATGGAAAATCAGGGCTTCGGTGGTGCGCACACTCTCTGACAATGATCCTTCTCTCTCCCCTTGGGTTTGGACAACCCAAGGTGCGACCATAGATCTATTTTTAAATACCTCTCGTTAAACTCAAAAAATGTGTGTATTTAGTTTTTTATTTCCTAAAATAGTCACAATGTGTAATTTTACATGGCGTGTAATCCACATTAGCATAGAATTCTTTGTGTCTGTGCCTGTCTCGAAATTTCACATTGTGTAAAGTTTACATGATATGTAATGGTTTTTTACAACATGTAATGACTTCATGAATTGTCCTAAGAAGTAGAGGATTCTCCAAAATCACACATTGTGTAATGGAATACAAGATGTGTTAATGGTATTTTTATAGTTATTTATCTCCCTACATCTTCATGTATTTTTTCTTTTGGTCTCTAAAATCTAGTGTCGTGCCACTTCACTTTTCTCATGGAACAAAGTGTCTTTAAGCTCATATTTTCATCCAATTTTTATCCTTTTCCAAATATTGTTTTCCTTATAAAAATCACAAAATGAGTCAATCTATCTAACATTTGGAAAGAATAATAAATGCAATATAGAAAGAAATATATTAAAACACAATAAAATACATGCATTAAATACACTTATCAACACACTAATATGGAAATATCAAGATAGGAGTGATTTCCAATATCTTCCTCAACTCTCAAAAATCATGCTGGCACCTCTCTTTTCAAATGAAAGGCTTACCCCTTTAGGTCGAAGTTATCAAGGGAGTTAATATCCTAGATAAATCAAGTATGAATCTCTGATAGTAGTCTGCCAACGCAAAGAAGCTCTACACCTCAGTCACATTATTGGGTGGATCCCAAGATAACACTACCTCAAATTTATTTGGGTCCACTACTACTTCATCTATTGAGATAACATGTCTCATAAATTTGAACTCCAGAATCCAGAACTAGAACTTCAAGAGATTCCTTTAAAGCTGGCAATCTCAGAGTATGTACAGAAGCATCCTCAAGTGTCTCGTGTGCTCCTCATTGGACGTTGAGTACACTAGAATATTGCCGATGAAGACTACCATGAACCGATATACGAAGAGTTAAAAGATATATTTCATGAGTCTCATAAAAACTATTGGGAACCTTATCACAAAAAGGGATCACAAAGTAAAAATAGTGACCAGAGTGATATGTAAATGCTGTCTTTAGAATATATTCCTCCCATACTTACAACTGGTGATAGCCTGATATGGGTTCAATATTTAAGAACCATGACCTCAACCCATGATGCTTGGAGAGAGACATATGATATTATAGTGTATATATCAGGGTCATTCTATGGTTTTAAATCAATGCATAAGTCTATATCTCAACAGTGAGAAAAACCTAGAACATTATCTGGAAAGACATCCCCATACTCTTCCATTACCGTAGGGAATTGAAAACACACAACATAGACTGAAAAAGGGTCATTCTATCCAAATAATGAGTAATCAGTTATACCCTCTTATTAATGAGTCCATAATGTGATTCATATGTTTTTTTCACCTAAAAAGGAGAACCTAGTCCCATCACTGCAGACACACCACATCCTCTTCCTGAAATAATCCATCTAGGAACGAACTGTAGATAAAAAGTATATAGATAATATGAGTTCATAAGGCCTCATTGATGATATAAATAGATTCAAAAATAAACACTAACCTCCAAGAGTTAGGTCACACTGTAGACACAAGTGTTTGATTGTTGAGTCATCTCCAGTAGGAGTCTCCAAGCACAAGGGTCAAACCAAGTGATCGCCCAAATTTCTATGTTTTGAACCAGATATGTGGAAATAAAGGAATGACTATAACTCATGTCTATTTAAACGTAAGCTAAGGTATAAAAGACACATATTGTAAATTGTATCATCCTTGAAGCCTCTGGGTCATAAGCCTCGACTGCTTGCAGCTGCACCCTCCCCTGTACTCTAGCTCCCTGAGCTTGGCATGGACTGCATGTGGGTGGTGGTAGTAACAATTTGAAGCATAAATCACCTCTAGATACTATCCTAGATCCTATTTCACATGAAACACCCTAAAAACTGATCTATTCCAACCACTACCTATATCTTAGTGGCCCATCCACTATTTACCTATCAACTGCACGATGGGTTGGAAAACCCCTCGTGAGATGTCTTATTTCATTATAAGAGTAGCATCACCTATCCCTGGGCTGAATAGACCCATATTGAGAGCCCTAAACTACATAAATTCTTTCATGGGACTGCTATCAGAAAAATATTTTATGTACCGGTCCCTGAGACTAATGTCGAATATCTACTGCCAAAGTCTCTATTCTTGAGTGAACATTTTCAGCAACAATTGTCTTTGTCTTCTCAGTTAGGAAACTCTTGATCACTAAAGCATGATCTAGAACCCCAGCATAGCTAGGAATGAATAGAGGTAAAAATATGTCTCGAATGTCTCAACACAGTCCTCACTTGAAGGTTAAATACCATAATAACAGATCCAAAACCATATTTATTGAGTAATTGAAGAGGTTGTTGAACCTCGATGAATACTCAGCCACTTTCATACTGCCCTGTCGAAGTTATAGAAGTTCCTTGATGTGTAAAAACCTAAATGATTCTAGAGAAATCTTTTCTATGAAAATTAACTTGAGATACATGCATGAAAGAGTCTTCTTATCATATGTCTAAGTCACTAAACCCCACCAACTTCCGGCAGATCCAAGGAGAAGGTTCGCTGCCAGGACCACCATATGATCTTATAGTGTATTGATAAGAAAGAAAACTTGTGTCACCACCTCAAGATACTCCTCATCTACCTAAGGGTCTGGTTCTCTATGGAACCTGTGGGGTCACTATCAATGAAACTCCTAAAGTGATCTCAACCTACACACCTCATCTGCTGGCACCAAGGGTACTATCTACTGCTCAACATGCGGTGGTATAACTAGTATACTACATGGAGGAAATGCCTGTAGAACATAAACTTGTATTGATGTATCATAAATGAGTGGATCATCATCATGATTCTGATACTAAATCCTAGATGGCATACATTGTGTTAGAATTCTGAAATAGACAATATGCACCATGATTAATGAGTATATCAAGAGAGATGACTCAAAAAGGGAATAGAAACCACAACTCATTCCAATATGATGGATGTACCAATATTTTCCCTAAAACTAGTGTCCAAATTTACCAAGTCAAAAGGTAGGTGATTAGATTCTGGGTGCTTGGATACATTGTCCATCACACAAACACTGGAGTCCCTAGCATGAAAGTCAAACTTGATACACTTAACACTACTTCCCTAAACCAATCTCATAGACTCTGACCCCAAGGTAGAGATGAAACCTTTGATACCACTCTTTCACAACCCATCCCAATGGGATATGTTCCATGACTACCACAACCACACTTCGAATAGGCTAGGTACTGGTGACTTGTGATGAGTAGGCATATAAATGAAATGGGTGGCCTTAGAATAGGGTTTCTACACATACACACAAACCCAAAAGACCATAAAATGATGAAATGTAAAAAAACTGATAAAACATGCATGCATACATCTAAATACAAAAAATAGAGTAAAAAAACAAGCACTATAAAGTAAACATGGGAAAATAAAATCCCACTAAAAAGAGTCTGAAAACATGTCCAACCTGAAAGTATAGATGGGGAAAACTATCAAGATAATCGCAAGAACACACCTCAGTCTATTCAGATCATGAATCACTACCTGGTTTTAGTCCATCTAGGAATCTATAAAAAGTTCGATCATCTACACAAGAAATAACACGTTTAGGAAAATATTGTTCATGGGTGAGTATAACAATACCCAATAGGATACCCCCAAAACACAAAGCATATAACAACAAGAATAACAATAATATATATCTTGGTATATGTCTATAACACATATAACAAGAATATCTAGACATACACCACAAATACACACAGTCACAAAGAAATTTCAAAACCATAATTCCATCCTAGGAATCATGATCGAAGGATCTAAATAGCACTCGTCTAAGAGAACACACTCCACGAGTCAGATAACATTGATGAAATTCATCTGAGATGAACTTCTTATCAGGTCTCACCATATGAAGTATACATTGGAAGTCTGAAGAGAATGATACACCGATGATGATCACACCCAAGGCCATGGGGTATACCAACAACTCAATATGAAAACACCTACTAAGTAGAGGGTCAAATCCCATATAGTTTTGGTCATGACATTGCCAAGAACTACACCTATGATAAGAAGATGACAAATGATCTCATACTAGGCTTCATAGAAGGATTCCAAAAACTCTAACCAAGAATTCAAAATGAAGGAATCACTATCCTATGTGTAGGATGTGATTCCATACAAACCCCTAGAGAATGGATCATGGGAACACACCCTAATGAAACTTGTGTAAGATGAAGTGGACAAGAGATCTAAGCCTTATTTGAAGGAGTGCATGACCTGGCCCTTTGGCACTGGGTCCTACCCATATATCATAGCATGTTATCATGTCCATGTCATAATACACAGTGTGTTCTAGCCTGTGTACTTATGACCATGTCCATGTACATAGATTTACCCATGTACACCTGGCCTGGCTATGTTCGTGTCGGAGTACACAACGTGTCCATGATCGTGTACTCCTAGCCGTGTCCATGTACCCTTTGAGGTACACTCTGAACTACCAGGTAGAGTAACTCACTATGTAATAGGGGTAACACACTATGTGATACTTAAATTCTCATGGAAACCCTAATGTGGCACCAGGAGTCATACACTTTGTGTAATCCTGAATTATAAGTAGTGTGTTATGGGATTTTCCATAACCCAAGATCCATTTTACGTGCAGTATTCTGCTCCTTCGGCCATCGATTTTGCCACACCCCATGCTGAAAATAATGAAACACCATCAGCCAAGCCTTTCCATTGTCGAACACTAGAATCAAACCATCAAACCCTTCATTAAAATCTCCCATGCATCATCCATCATTGTACGCCAAAGAACACAAAATCGAGTATCCCATATATATCTGATCCACTACTGATCCCATCATAGCTCGATCCCATCATCGATCCAAGACCGGATCTGCGATATTAATTCATTGTGGCAAGAATCAGGTGAACAATGATTGATTATCTGATATTTTTTGAATTATGGACTAATGTATTTTCCCATAATGAATGGAGAAAGGAAAAAAATGCACAACAACAAACACAAGTAATGAAACTAGACCAATGTTTGTGTTTTTCTTGATTCTTTGTTGTTAGAATGATAAATGAAGAGATAAAACATTAATCGTAAAGAAATTTCCTAAAATTCCCAATAGATAAACCCATCCTGTAATACGATCAATCCAAAAATCAATTTTTTGGTCGACTGATTCATGTTCATCATAAAAATAAACAACAAGGAAAGAAATCCAAATAAAACAACATCCAAACTCAAATTGGATTGATCAATGATTAAGAAAGAATCTATGTTGTTGTCATAAGTGATATCTTTGAATTTCCATTGCACACTGATTGTCGATATTCGATCCGGCTATCATTCTCTAATGAAATTTCCTCCAATGGATCCTCTAAATCTCTAGGGTTATGGAGCTAATGTTGGTATTTTCCTATAGCTTTATAGGTAAGAAAATAATTATTTCATTGTGTCATTTCAATTTAAATAAATTATTTTTATTAATTTATTTGGTATCCATTCCAACAACAAATTTACACCGACAAATGTTATATCAAACCTAAGGTAAAACCCACACTCTAAACTCAATAGAGGCTTCATATTTCCAACCCAACCATCTATTTAGAAGTTATTCCACTTTTTCATAAAAACTAGTGCACATGCATTTAATATATTTAATATATTTAAAAAATTAATTCTGTCCTCACCTAGACTTGGAATCACACTCCGTCTCAGCTTCTGGTCTAAAAATATTCCATATAACATTAAAAAATTATACATAGAAAATCCAAGTCATTATAGTTAGAGTTGTGCGTGTTTATGGTTTATATAGGCTAAGGTCCCCCATTTAGTTTGATATTCCTACTTGGTAATAGTAACCAGCCCCTGACCTAATAGAGGTGGGCTTGAGGTGACACTCTTTATATACTATTAACCTGAGAAGGGTCCAGGTGGCTTAGGTCATGTAAAGAATTGTAATAAATGGAAATCTATAATTCATTAGATGTTTTATCAAGTACAATTTCTATTATAATTGTTCATCTTCTTTAAAAAATTCTTTACTATATTTTTTTTTAAAAAAATTGAAAATTTATTTACATTATTTTATATATAAAAATTAGAACACATATTTATCGGTATTTTTAATGATACATTATATATTTATTTCATTGAAAAAAATATACCCTAAAAAAATTATATAATTTTATAATTAATATAGAGGAATGGGATATAGATTTTGATAAATTTTATATTTTTTTCAAAAATATAAATAAAATCTATTTTTATTTTCAATACTTAGTAATTTAGATATATTTACATAGGTATTTGTGTCTCTATAAGAGAAAATAATGAAAGTATAAATTTATCACAATTTCTTAACAACCATTATATAATTCAATTACCAAAATTATGGTACAAAAAAACATATCAGTAAATAAAAAATAACTTAGTAAAAAATGAAATAACTATTCCAATAAAAAATATTATTTCCTACAGGATTTTTAATATATATTTTTTTAAAAAATATTTATTTAATTAATGCTCGGTTTAAAATATTTTAAAACTAATGGGAAAATGCGCCAAGAACCTTACAAACTTTGGCCTATTTTGGCCGGGACAAAGGCATTAAGGTGCTTTCCACCTTTTCATGGAATTTAGGGCAAAGGCGGTAGGGCCCTTAGATTATTTTCTAAAATAAAAATATTTCTTATTTTAAATATGCTTGTTTGTACATTTAATTTAATATATATATATATATATATATAAATAAAAAAAATTTAGCAAAATTTATCTGGTATTTAATATCCAACATTATTTCCCTTAACGAAATCCAAATTTATGACATAAACCCTTACCTTGGGATCCCTTTTATAAGAGGGATTGCCCTAGAAATCATTATGGATTTATGATTTGGGATTCAGATTCTCCCTTTCCTGCATAGAATTAATAATATATTACTACTAATAAGTTTTTATCAATTAAAAATAAATATTAATTACTAATAAATAATAATAAACTATTATTTTTTACTACTAAATAGTAATAATTAACTAATTTATATTAATAATATTTTAAACAATATTAATTAATACTATTAATTAATATTTAATAATATTATTAAACAACTAATTAATCTATAAATAGTTAATAATAAATAATATGTTTTAATTTACTATAAATTAAATAATACATAATTAATAAAAAATAATATTAATAATAACTAAATAATAAATAGTAAATATTTAATGTATAATAATAATAATTATTAATTAGTAACTAAAGAATAATTTTGAATATTTATCAGTAATTAATGTTTATTAGAAACTAATATTTTTAAATAGTAAATAATACTATTTATTTAATATTATTTAGTAATTAATATTAATTACCAATAAAAATTTAATTAAATGATAATTATTTAATAATAATTAATTAATCATTAATTTTTTAATAATTTAATCACTATTAATAATATTTAGTAACTAAATAATATTTTTAAATATTTATTAGTAATTATATGTTAATAATAATTAATAATTAATAATTAATAATTAATAATTAATTAATTACTTAATTTTTAGTTAATTTTATTAATAAGTAATTACATATTGTATAATAACTGATTTATTAATAACTAATAATTATATTACTATTTTAAATAATTATTTACTAAACAATAATTTGAAATATTTATTAGTAATTAATTTTAGTTAGTAATTAATATTTATTATAAATTAATATTAATAAATATTAAATCATTTTATTTAATTAATATTTATTATTAATTAATATTTATCAGTAATTAATATTTATTAGCAACAATTATGTAATTATTTAATACTGATATAATAATAATTAATTAATAATTAGTAATTTAATAACTTAATCATTATTATTAATATTTAGTAACTAGATAATAATTTTAAATATTTATTAGTAATTTTTTAATAATAATTATAAATATTTAATAATTAATCATTTAATTATTAAGTACTATTTTTAATAAGTAATTCAATATTTCTTAAATACTAATTAATTAATAAATAATAATTATGTTATTTTTTAATAATTAAAACAATAATATTTAATATTTATTGGTAATTAATATTAATTAGTAATTAATATTTATTATAAATTAATATTTTCAAATTATAAATCATATTATTTAATTAATAAGTTACCAATTACTAATTAGTTATAACTATTTATTAGTATTTATTATTTATTATGAATTAGTTATTAATTGTTAATAAAAATATATTATTAATTCTACACTGAAAATGGAGGACCTGGATCCCACATTGGAAATCCAGAATGATTTCCTAGTCAAACCCCCTTATAAAAGGTAGCCTTGAGAGAGAGTTTTTGTCAAAATTCTATATTTCTTTATTGGATGTACTGAATATTAAATAATAGTTAAATTATACTAAAAAGTTTTGTTATATATATATATATATAAACAAAACAAAACAAAAATAAAATTTTTAAATGTACAGATAACTATATTTAAAATGAGTATTTGTTTTCATTTGAGAAAATGTGGTAAGAACCCTATCGCCTTTCCCCTAAATTCCTGGCAAAGGCGACAAGGGAATCACCATCTTTTCCCATTAGTTTTAAAAATATTTTAAACCTAGAATTAATTAATTAAATATTTGTTTTAAAAAAAATTATATTTAAAAAAATCTTTCCTCTATATATCAAATACCTCATTGGTTTTCCCCTTAAGAAAAATGATAAAATTATACATTTAGTCAACAATATTGGTTCATTCATTGGACAAAAATTCTTCTTACTACTATACCTGATGTGTCACTGGATTTTTGATCCTCTAAATTTTCTTTCTCCAAAATCGTTGTCTAGGTGCATTCAATGGTGGTATACAGGCTTCGATGATTTAGTCCCCTTTTAGTCATGAATGATTCTACTATTTGTCTATTTTTGTATTATGTTTAGTGTTGGTAGGTGACAGTGTGTTTGGGTGGATTATTGGCTTCTCAGGCGGTGGCTCGGGTGAGGACTTCAGTGTTATCTTATGGTAGAGCACTGAGCTCAATGCATCAACCTTTATTTGAATGCACATGATTAAAGGATAGGGTGTTCATGGAACGCTATGGTGCGAGATGCATGCAAAAGCATACACGGGTGACCTCAACTTGACTTGGGATCAGTACATGGCATCGAATTGACCTAGATTCCCCTTATCATGAGTTGTTTTTGTGGGTTTCTCATCCCATGTAAAAATGAGGGATTTTATGATTGTGTGGGGCGGGGGCTCATATTGATTCCCCCTTAACCATGTTTAAAAGGGGTATTTAAAAAAATACAGAAAAATGAATTAACGACTAACATGAAAAATTATATCTGATTCAATTTGTAGCATTTCTCATATATGAAAGGTTTTCATGGGGATACCCTTATCTAAACACATGGGAAAACATCAATCAACACTCACAAAACCACATAATCTATACATTTATTTAGAATGAATGAATGAACTAATTAATTACATAATTTATTCTATGTGGATCCAATTATGTCCATGATATTCACCCCAAGCTTGATCTAAGATTATAATAATTTTGAGGTGTTTATCTTCATTTTTATTCACACAAATAAAAAACTATGATTCTTATTATATTATCCATCAATGGAAACTCAATGGAAACCAAACATTCATCCATTTATGGAGAAACATTTTATACATTTTTCACGAGTTATAACTCTTAGTAACTCAATGTTCTTTATTTTGTAACTAATTTTCTATAACTTGAAAAATTATGTTGGACATTCAAACTTCTCAAGATTATCATCATATAACAGTAAAAAATGTAATGATAGTTAGAGTGTAAGTAGAAGGTCAATGACAATATATTATATATCACATAAATCTTCCATGCATATTATTACAATATACACACCCTTAGAATTTTTTGGTACACAACAACACAGACCACATCATGGTCTAATCTAATGCATCCTAGTAGTGCCTTTAATGTATATTTGTAAAAATATACGAATTTCACTAACTCCTCATATAGTTTGCACATTTTCAACTTATATTATGTCATATGTTACAACATGGGAAACCACATCCAAAAGTCTTTTTAGATTTCTACCAATAGTTTTTAGAAAATATATAATTCATCATCATAAGATGTTTCATCATATGTAACAATATGGGAAAATATATCCCAAAAATCTGCTCGATATCCCCCGACACACATTTTTTGTAGTTAATAATATTTTTTTATAAGTACCTTTCATCAAATAAAAATCCCCATTAAAAAAAAGAAAGGTTTCACCCCATAGGCCATTATAGCATTGATAATAATTATGAATTACCTAATATATAAATACGAGAAAAGTGTGATATCTAGTAATTAATCAATGATACTCAATAATAAAATGGGCCTACTATTGTCTATATCTAACACATTTATCACCACACTTGTTCCCACCATCTATTCCATAAATAATTATGAACAATTTTATGATCAGTTTGCCCATGAAATCAAATGACACTAAGAGACATTTCATGTCCATTTAATAAATTATACACATATTTTTCATCTTAAATCCATTTTTTATACCTAATATTTTGATAATATATTGGAGTTTACTACATTTTAACTTAATTAGATGAGTTTGGAAATTAATGCGTTAAAAATCTAAAACCATGATTTTCACGATAAATTTTATACTCTACATTTTAATATGAAAAAAATTCTTAAAATTTTGTGTTTTGATGTTTTTTAGTTGAAGGAAATGTGAATTGTTCTTTAAGAGATTGGAGATTTGATGGGTTGTAGAATATTTTTTTTAAACAATAGAAATAACATTTTCATGATAATGTTTTTTATGTAAATGTCCCAAAACATATCAAGTCACCAATAAAATCATATAGTTTATAATGATAAGGTTTCAATAATTTAATGACATATCATAGATATATATTCACAAAGATTTGGTAAAAAAGCGCTATATCATACTCAAGCCATAGACAATACAGTTTCCAATGGATGTCATGTTTAGTAGTTGGAATTGTGTCACATCACATGGTAACCTAGAAGAAGAGTTTGATAAGGTGATGTATTTCTGACATATAATTACAGAGACTCCTCATAATACAAACTAATCATAATTTATTCCTATGATGGACAATGACAATATAACTACACCAAAAGAAATTGTGTCAACTTCCAGGGATAGTGTACTCATGCCAATGCCACTTAATACAAAAATTCACATTATGATGCACCACAAACTCTCTATGTGTTTGAATAATATATATTTAGGGACTTTAAAATAAACCAGGGACATAACCTTGATGAGTGTTAATGTAGCCTCATGTGATAATGAAAAACTATGATTAATAGCTAATATATCCCAAGATCTCAATGCTGTAATACATTTATAATCCAATTCTGTCTTAGGAACGAACCTATATTACATCAAGGCATGAATGTAGCCTCAAAATTAAATTATATAGGATTATTAAACCATATTATTTTCTGCTAATTTTTTCCATTTAAAAAAAATTTATGTCCTAAGGTAACCTCAAGTATTACCTCTATTGATTTCCTTACAAAATAAAAAAGGGTATACACATGATGTGTGGCCCTAGAGAGAGGATAAAGTGTGATTGTGGTAACTAATGAATACATGGGACAAATATTGAAGGCGAAGGAAATAATTCCCAATGACGAATCCCAAGAACCCAAAGAAAAAAATGGAGTTGTTTAATAGTGTAAGAGTCATTAGGAAATAAACTTTTGGATCTTCAGTATTAGTTATAGTTTACCTTTTTAATTTTTTTAATATATTTTCTTCTATTATACATTCTATCTTATTCTTACCCTATGAATCATCCTACATATAGGGATATCTTTCAATGATGTACTAAGGGGAAAAATAGTATTAAGTCAAGGATTATATATAATAAATGTTTATAAAATTTTTCATTATGAACTTAGAGTAGTTTTTTTGTGGGAATTTTGAGTAGAAGTGGGAAAAACTATGACCTATAATCTTTTATTGACCTCTAATTATACTTTCCATACTTGTTCCAAAATGGCCCCCCTTGTTGGTAATCTTTTATATGATAGAGAAATATTTCTAGAGTGAGTGGTATAGTTATTTATTTCCATTTACAGTGGGTCTCACATTACACTTTTAAACATATGTGGGGAGAAGTAAGGGGTTTATTTACCTGATCGAGGGCTGTCACCTAC
Source organism: Viscum album (assembly GCA_963277665.1). Lineage (NCBI taxonomy): Eukaryota > Viridiplantae > Streptophyta > Magnoliopsida > Santalales > Viscaceae > Viscum > Viscum album. The sequence continues at coordinate 713,712,646 of OY728131.1, read as the reverse complement.
CATAGGACATGGGAAGATACAAGGCCCAATACACATGTGATTTTAATGAAATATTTACATACATGATAAAGATAGTAAGTGGTGATCAGTGGAATGATATTAATTATGGATACTAAGAGTTGATGAATTATTAGTGAACAATAGGGAATAATATAAGATGCATCTAAAGTTTCTTCAAAGGATAATGAGTTTTTCATTTTGATTCTCTTTTCTTATCATTTTATTTTAAAACAAACCCCATTAAAGTTTTTAAAAGTATAAAATTCTAAAAAAATAAAAAGAGTTTAATGTAAATAAGATGAAATATAGGATCTCTGAGAGATAAATTGTTGTAGTCCCACTAGGATGCATAATTTGATTATAAATTCAAATTGACACCAAAACCCATTAACAGTGTTTGAAGAATTCGTTTTTGAACTATTTCTATGGAGGTGAGTTATTTAGTCACTACACTAGGCACATATTAAATATAATATTCAATGTTCCACCCTATTTAATTTTTATTAGATTTTTTATGATGTAGTATTATAAAAATCCTCTATCTAAAAAGAACAAATACTCAAAAGTTAATTATTTTAAGAATGATAAAAGGAAACCACAGATTAATTAGACTAAAGATGGAATTCTACATGTTAATTAACAAATTCTATAACAAACCATTATACTCCAATTATAATAAGAACCTAATGTTTCTATTAACTAGTTAGGGAAGTAACAAGATTCAATGTAATTATATAGAAGTAAAGTGAAATAATTTTAAAAACATTATATTTTATGTTCACAATAATATACTAAACCATTTTATTTATCGAAGATCAATTATAGATGCTAAGGGAGTAAGTGGAGAGTCACATGAATGGTAAACATAGATGAGTAAGGGAAAGGTAACATCATTCATTTATATTCTCCAATAGATATATGTAGAATCACAATAATAAATAGAAAATGAAGTGGAACTAGAAATAGAACCTTGGGTAATTGACATGGATGTAGTGGATGAAAATATTAAAGATAATGGACATATGCATGCTATGATAAATGTATTTCATGTGTATTTAGATAATAAACAATAACTACAAGTTGATATAGTTGAGGAGAATATACCTACCTTGAATATGTCTTTTTATAATTTAATTTAAATTCATATATTTTTTTATCTCCCTTGTTTAGAATATGTGATGGTAGTATAATGTCTACAAGACTTGTATTTTAGTGAGAAGGAAGAAACCACCATATAGAAGGTGATAAATTTATAAGAGGTAACATTTCTCTTGATTAAGGACACGAAGGGGTGTTCTGGGTGTCCTTGTAAAATAATATAGAAATTTTGGCTGATAATAATGGTGTTGATAAATAAATCCATAATATATCCTATATTTATTTTATTCAATTTAAATTTATTACTGACACTCCCTATACTATGAATGTAGACCCAACAACCAAGAATTCATTCTATGACACATGTGATAAGGAAGCCACATGTGATGTGAAATTTGTGGAGGAGGATCTTGTGCTCATTTCAAAGAATGATGAGGATTATTGAAATAAGTTGAAAATGGTTTATGAAGAGCTTTCTCAAATATATTTAGATAAAAAATATTTTTTTAATTGATTCAATATACTCATTGGATTTTATAGCACCTCAATTTGAGAAATAAGTTTCCACTAAATCATCCATTCACACAAAATATTCATGTTTTTTTCATTATTGAACGGGTGGATACTGACTGACAATCATTTTTTTTTTATTTTCAAAAAGACAGTTTGAGGGTAGCCGGTTCCCTACAGCCCGGTTTGAGGAGAGCCGGAATCCACATCCATATTCCAATGATTACAGTGGGAAAACAAAATCCAAATTCAAACATCAGGGCGACCACGTGTCCCCCCTCGAGACGCGAGCCCAGCACACCGCTCAGACACCTCGAAACGCGTCACCACGTACTGACACCTCGGTTGAACCGTCACCTCGAAACGCACCTCCAAGTCACCAGCAAGACACGCCAGACCGATTATCGATTCACCACCGGCAAACCAACCATCATCGTTCACCGGCGACCGCCGACGTCTCCACCAGCCACTGTCATCGCCTACACTGGCAAGCTTCGTCGCAGTCAAAGAAATCACCATCGGGGAAATCACCCGAATCACCGCCATAACAGAGACGAGGCCTACATCCATCACCTCCATCTCGCAGAACAGAATAGATCGCAGAACCATCACGATAAAACAACAAACCACACAGAAAATCAAAATGAACAGGAAAACAGGAGAACGTCCCTGCCTCCATAGAAGTCTTAACAGCGGAATGCAACCAGCCGATTCATCTCCAAAACAGCAGCCCAAATCCACCAAAAACCTAGATCCAGAACCAAAATCCATCGCCACCAACCAGGAAACCCGTGAAGACCGCACCCGACCACCAATTTCTTGCAGACGATACTGAACGGTTCCCTCACCCGTGGAATCTGGGACTAGGTCTCTGGACGAATGCACCTCCATGAAATGCTGAATCAAGCACACCGTAAGAGACGACCGAGCCAAGGGAACCCCCGCCATGTACAACAAGCAAATATTTTTTCATTTTATTCTATTTACCTATTTTCATGATGTACTTTTTAATTAAATGTGATCTATTAATTGTTTTTATACTCTTTATATTACTACTAAAGGATCACGTGTTCTATAAAAAATGATTGAGGTTCAATTTTGAATTTTTTTAATTAAAATATCATAATTTTTTATGTACTTCCATACATATGAACCTTTTCATAAGACCACTATAATCTATTAATATTTTTTTAATTATTTTTATTAAAAACCTATCATCCCTACATACCCTATTTTTGATAATTTTTTATGATTAAATCAAATTAAATTATAGGGGGAGGTAACCTCATGGAAATTGTAGGAGGAAATGTTTTTATATGGGAAGATAATTTTTTTTTGCATTATCATATTTTAGGAAAGAGTGATAAATATATTCTTTAAAATCTAGATCCATATATTTGTATAAAATAAAAAATGTGGTATAATAATTATTTAAAAAAATGGTAGAATAAGGGTACAATCATTCACTATTGTCTCTTAATATTTAGACCTCTATATAAGAGACATTTTGGGATGGATGAATAATGTTAAGGGAACTAGGTGTGGAATATTACATTGAGTATCACAAATTTATGTCATGCATTGTTTTTTAAATATAAAATCCTCAACTTCTTCTAATTTTTCTTAAAAAATGAATCATCCAACATCATACAGAAAATGCCCAATTTCAGACACTCATGATTAAAAAACTCTTTTGAATATTTTGAGGAGAGAATTTAAAATAGAATAAACCCTGTATAAGTCATTCATGTACTTGATAATAAGAAAATATTTATACAAAATACCTTTTGTAAGAGTTATATATTTCATAGAAGGTTGGTACAAAATGTTCATGGATAGAATAAGAGACAGAATGGATTTTCATTGAAATAGATAAATCTGGGAGATGAGATTCATATTGAAATATTGATAGGTCTAAGGATGTTACAATTGAAGTGTGTATCCATTTATTCTTTAAATAAATTTATGTTTCCTTGGTATAATGTATTTTACTTGGAGTATAAATAATTAATTTTAGGTGAGAAATTTATTAAAATGTTTGAATATTTTTATTATATAATTAATTATTTATATCCCGATTATTTTGATAAGATATGTGAATTTTATAAAATTTCATTACATTAGATGTATTTGGTGATTAATTTTAAAATGTAATAAAATAATTATTTTAATGATAAAATCAAAATTATGCATTTTACTTCCATATCCCTACATTTATTTGTGTGTTTTGATGATTTTATAGTGAAGGAAATCAAAATAATGCATGAGTAGATTGAAAACATAATGGATTTTAGAATTTACTATCAAATGTTGACTATGTTAGAAATCCAATTCTATGTGTGTCAGAACCTCACAATATATAAGGGTGAAAATTTAATCTCATGTTTTCCCCAATGAAGATGTCACTAAGAAAAAACATACCATGAAAGGCCCTTAAAAAGGTTTTGGAAAACTAAAACATCCTTAGAGTCATGTCTCGTGTTATTCGATCATCAAAGAGATGTTATATTAACTATCCAAGACAAAATCAGATCCTAATAATTACTGATGGAATAGACAAATATAAAACTTCTATGAAAAATTATCGTTATCAAAATTTCCCAAAATACATTACAAATCCAATATATCCCTGTGATGGACTGTGGTATTATGCTAGCTCCAATAGATGTTTTGTACACTTATCAGGGAAACATTATCATGCTAATGTCAGCTCAACCCCTAATGATCATTTAAAATTTCATCTAATTCTATCTATGATATAATAACTTGTATTAATGGATGTTCAAATTTATTATAGAAATAACATCATAGAGTGATAATAAAGCCTCAAGGGTTAACATGAAACTACATTTTTTCATAGATAGACTCTGAGCTCTCAATTAATCATTATTTCTACTATCTAACACAATCTAAGAAGCCAACACACATTAAATCAGGAGGAGATCGTAGTTTAAAATTATGATTATAAATGAAGTTTTAACAATATACATTGATTTTAATGTTGAATATGTATCATACATTCATTTCCTAAGGGGACCATAAATCCTTCTTCATACCAATTAACTAATCAAATTAGAAAAGGGAATAAATAACAATATATATGGTCTATGATCTTGGAGAGATGTTTAAGAATAATCATGGTTTATGAAACCCACTCTAGTTGTATCTTATATATGGATGAAATAAGACATGTCGAATAAACCATTAAACCAAGTCATAAAAACGAGTTATAAAATGGAGTTGGAGTAGTTTGGAGATAATATTATGAATCCTTAGGAATAACTGTAGTTAACTTTATACATTTTTACAATATTTTCTTCTTCTATATATTCTATCATATTATTCCCTTATATAGTCTCAAACATGAATTACTATAAATCATTTTTGATCTTGGGGGTTGGGGTAGTATATTATCACAAATTTTGTTTAATAAATAATTACATTCACATCCCTTCTCCACTGTGAGTGTTTTCTATGAGTTATTTGAGTTTACAATGGGGTGGTTGTCACTCAGAATCTCTTTTCGACATTAGTTTATATAACCCACATATATATAATTTTTTTTCATTTTATATTTATCTATTACAATATGGATCTAGGTAAAAATAAAGGTATTATTTTGGTAATTGTTATATATATACATGGGCCTCACATCACTTTTTTTTATCATAAGGTAGGATAAGTCAAGGGTCCATCTACACAATTCAGGTGTGTCTCTAACCACTTGAAAATGAAAATATAGGGAATAATTCACATTTTATTGTAATAAAATGATTCCTTACATGGGATTGGAAAAAGGGGTGATTACATAAATGATAATGTGTATGTTTTATAAGTGCATATGAATACTAGGTAATAAATTGGGAATAATGGAGGGATGAATATGAATATTATTAAAAGGATAATTATTTTTTCACACTAAAACACTTTTATTTTCATTTTATTTCAGAAAAATTCCATTGATGTATTTAAATGTAAAAAATAAAAAATTGATTATGTGGCTAGGATAGTAGGTGGTAGAATGTTTCTTTGAGGGATACCCTATGATGGGAATAATAGGTTAACATATAAGATTATAAATTATGTTTTGAAAAATACTCTGATAAGGTTTCTTTGGTCACATTTCAATCACTTATATATTGCCCAAATGATCTTGATTCTCTATTAATATACTCACTAGATAAATTAGCATGTCTCATGTCATTAATTTATATTGATGAGAACATCAAATTATATTCATCCATATAGATATGAACATTATATGTACTCTATCATGTTATCTACATATACATCCTCACTCAATCTCAAATAAGGGCCCTATTTTGGGGCTGATCTTTTGAGAGTAAAAATCCCATCTTGGTTAAGTCTCAATCAATGACATGATCATATGAATTCCCTACCACCACTGATTATCTCAGAAACAATGACATGATATGAAATGTATCAATGTATAAAGGTTATCATACTATATATCTTTCCAACCACTGTGATGGGGATTCAATATGAAATATGAACTTTTATCATGCCATTTATATTGTATACGACACACCATATGGTATACTTGGTGGGTTATCTAACTCAACAAACTACTATTGTATCTCATAATGATATTCTAAATATCTCTATATAATTTAAACCATGATAATAATAAAATTTCATCATAAACTATAATAACATATGAAGAAAATCATTTAAATATAACTCAGGGTTATTGATTGAGATTTCAATTTTTATTACACATCAAGAAATGTATGTAGAAAATGTAAAAAATAATAATGTAGATACTTATTATTAATAGAATTAATTATTTTATATTCTTAAACTCAGTTAAAAATATTGGAAAAAATCTATACATATATTCCCATCTAATTATACCACATATGAAATACCACTTTAAAGGCCATTTTTTTTTAATTTTTATGGTTTTTTTAAAATCATTATATCTCTATGAAAATCCTACCATATCGCTATTTGAGTATCTAAAAAATACTCCCACTAAACACTTTTAGTGAGTAAAATATATGAATAATGTTTGAATAATAGTTATTTTTATGAATCATATACATAATTTTCAACTCATTAAATATTTTTTTGAAACGGATTTACTTCATAACATAAAATGTTATGATGTTAATAAATTTTATGGACTATATGGAACTATTTATAAGTTCATCATCATTATATTAGAACTATTTCATTCAAGACCTTTCTTTTAGATATTTTTTGTATCAATATGTAACTCTTTATATTAAAATTCCTTAAAAACATCCTAGACACTTTTAATATATACGGTAACCTTTAATTCAAATCGTACTATTATAATCATTTATTTTTTCACCTTAAATATATTTAATTCCAAAAATACTCTCATTAGACTCTTAGAAAAATTATCATCTCTTTAATCTCTAAATATGTAATAAACTCATTTGTGATTATAAAATAATGCATACTTCCTAATATAAAAATACATAATATAAAAAATTTAACATCTATACCGTATATATAATTCAATGTGTTTAGATATATATTTATAAAATATGATTTTATTCCTTAAAATAATACACTTCAGGGTGGTGGGAACTATTTCCTTCATATTTTATTCTGTATACACTCTTTTATGTTGGATAACACATTTTTATTCTTGTTTTCATTTCAAACATATCACAAAACCCAATTAATCATAAAACACATGTACTAATCTATTATTTCATTTATTCATCAATCATCCATCATTTAAAATAAATATATTATTAAATAAGTAATAAAAAATGACACATTGTATAAAAATATTTTATCCAAGATTAAATTAAGCATTCAAGTGATCTATCACATACAAATTTTTGGTATATAAACTCCTTCATCACATGAATTAAAATAACATTATTTACCCATTGAATCTTCATAAATTTAAAAATTTAATGCATATTTACAATTATTATTTAATAAATTGTTGGTATAATATACTTTTCAAAATATAATAATTTTTTTCATTTAGATTAATTCTAGATATAATCTCTCTACCCTGGTTATTAAAAAAATAATATTTTTGGACACTTTCACCTATACTATATAGTTTTAACATAGAAGTTTTTTTTCCTTCATAAAATATATATTCTCTATCATAAAGGTTCCTGTGGACTCTATAAAACCACTAATCTCCTCATTATGTCCGTAAATGTTCTCCATTACACACCATCATCATGGAACCTAATCTTGGAACTCCCATATTCTGCTTTGTATTCCTCTACATATTGATAAGATCATGTAGAAATTTATTGAACTCATTTTTGTTTTTTAATTGAAAATAAAATATAAGAACCTTCATGGTCATTATTGGAGAATAATTTCTATGACTAGATGAAGTATGATTAATGACACAACCTTATGAAAAATATTTTTTACCCAATCTTATTGTGTGCAAGAGTTGATATGAAAGTATCATAAGACATCTTACACTAAAATAGAACTTTTAAAACATGATATCATTCAAGACTAAATTTTGATTCATAGATCAATTTTGGGTCACTTATCATCTAAAAAGAATAATTATTATCTTAGTTTTTTAGGTTGGGATCTATTGATACAATAATCTATGTAAGACATTAAGAAAATAATTACTATTATCAATGCAAGGATCATTCAATTATATATTTTCTTAATCATTAAGATGTATCTTAGGAGTTATTTATTATAGCACATAAAAATTACGTATTTATTAAGAATGATTATTTACTTTATATTAGAGTCTAAAATTATTATTCCATTAGCCTTTCATTTGTATTATATTAATCCTAAAGACATGTTTGTTGACGAATATTCCATTTTATCAATAATAGAATAATTCTTTAATTGAGTATCATATTCAACTTTCATTTAATAAGTACATTTATTAAATCCCCCTACTATAATGATGAATCTATTTTAATTTTATTATATCTATTAATGGCCCATGATGTATATTTTTCTTTGTAATGAGTGATATGTTTCATTACCGTCATTTCATAGATATTTTGGAAGGTGACCATATAAATCATATCATATATAACAGTTAGATTAATGATGGGATAAATTCTTTCCAAATAAATCATATGGATAGATTGAAAATTATCCACATAGTATTCCAACTCAGAGGCTCTCCCATCCAAGTGTAACTAAATGATTATAAAATATCATAAAACCTAACTCTTAGGGGAACACATGGATTTCTTACCTTACCCAAATAATCCATGGCCACATTGATTTTCTTGAATCGAATGGTTCAGATGATCAATGCACTGAAATGTGTCACTTAAGAAGAAATATTATCTTTATTATTCTCTAGGGTTTTAAGAAGTTACCATTTTAGCTCATGTTTTACTTTTACACACATTACTTATTCTACAGATTTTGTTTTGAATCTATATTCTTTCAAAAAAACTAATATACTAAAACTATGTTGTATTGTAACAATTTACCAAAAATTTGGTACTTATTTCCAAAAAAGTAAAACCCAATACCATTTACACATATCCAATTAAATCCCATGAATAATTTTTAATAAGTGCATTAAATAAAGTCTTAAAATCATATAAAATCAATGATCCCCATAATAGTATATATTGGATGATTGGTATCTTACCTACACATTACGAGTTAGAAACAATTCTCCCAAGCTAGTGAGAAGTCCATATTAAAGTCCCTATTACCATGGTAAATTACCAACAAGAGTCTCTAATTTCATTATAATTATAATACATAATATTTATACACAATAATGATATTTAATTTTAATATCACACCTAAAAAACAATCCACAATAAATGGAAAATAAACAAATCAATTATCATTTCTTGTATATAACTCATAAATGCATATATAATCATTTATAGAAGTAGTTTAAACATACTTAAACAAAATTGTACATCTATTAATAATATAAAAAATTTATATCAATGAATATTGTATGGGATAAATAAAAAAAATGAAAAAATAATAAATTTAGATACGAGATAATCATTTATGATGAATTACTAAATAAATCTAATTGTAAACATTTTATATTTTGGAATGATCCATGCATATTACATAAAATAAATAAATATGGATATTTAATATTTATTATAAAATGAAAATTTTCATACTATAAATTTTCATGAAATTAAGTATTGAATACTTTATATTTTGAAATATGATTTACTTTTTGAAAAAATATATGATATTATAAAAATTTCAAATATTATATATATTTTTTTTCATAATTTTAATGTCTAATATTTTATATTATTTGAGTTATTAATTAAATGATCCAAATATCCCATTTTATGATTTAAGTAAATTTTGAAATAAAGATTTTCAATATAATAATATTATATTCCCATTTATGAAAAAGTCATCAGAAATAAGAAAATTCTATTTTTATCTATTATACAATTTATAAACACTTTATAAATTATACACCATTTAAAATAACTTTAAATTGAGAAAACATCTACTAAAACATTTTTGGTACTATTTAATATGCCTATCAAATGTGGTTCGGGTTACTGGGGTTTGAATCAGTTAATGTTTATCATATTTGTAACCAAAAATAAATTTTCATTATAATTTTAAAAGAAATTTCCTCTTATTATTGTCACCATATTGTGGGTATCCCCATGGCGATAACACTTCCCATTATAATATGTTTACTATTTCACATGACGTAAATATATTTTGGGTTGTAGCTATTTTTTCATAGCCATGTTGTTTTGGGAAAGCAACAATATGGTGATTCACATAGACATTATAATGGTCTCATGGAATCAAATTCCATACAATAAATGATTATTTTACTCTATATCTTGCCATTTTAGACTATGTATTTTCATATCTACCACAATATGGTCTCTTTTTGTGGCCGATATCACTATGACATTAAGATTTTTTGAACACATCATTTGATATAAAAAAAAGATGATATATATTTCATGATTCTTTTATAATTTTTTTTATAAAATATGGTGGTGTATTATAAGATTTATAATACCGAATCCATTTTTCATTACACTTATTTCCTGGTTTTTAAAATACAGAAGAATAGCTCTTGTTTTGAACTATTCAAGACCATAGATTTTGGAACTATCAATTTACCTTGTTCTTCATCCATTTGAATAATAAATCAAGAAATAAATATGTGGTTATAATTCCACTAAAGGTATTTAGTTGTGATAAATAATATATAAATGTTTAATAAAGTATCATCCTAAAATGATAAATCAATAGGATATCACCAATCATTTAGACTTAATAAAAAATAGAGAACACTGAACCTTAGTCTCTATTTATCCAACTACATCCAAGACCTTCACTATGAGCATGTTAGTGGTAACTGATTTATAGACAATGGGATCCTTACACTTTGTGTATCCATGGTCCATGAAAATATCCCAATCTATGGGTTGGATTTCTGTATATCCATAGTCTTCTATAATATTTGAGTTTAGGAAAAAATGGAATTGTAACTTATGTGATAGTCGACATAAGTGGTTTTTTAGAATTTTGATGCCCATGAACCATAAGTTATAAGAATAATTATATAGATATTAAATGGAAACACAAATAAAACCATTAATTCATCAATTTAAGTAGAAAACATTTCATGAGTTACAAATCCTTATTAGTCATGGATCTTAATTTTTTTGATTACATGTTAAAATTTTAAGCCATTATTTTGGACTATAAAACTTCTTTAGATAATAACCATATGATATTTAATAAAATAATAAATGTAAGTGGAAGGATTAGGATCCATGTGATATGACATATCATGTAAAACTTTCTTGAACAACACCAAGACATAGTGATTGTGGTTCACACAACCCCAGACTATGACATGGTCTAAAAAACCACACTGAGGTCGTGCCTTTAATACATATATTTAACAAAATACATTAGGAATTTCTAACTATATTGATAACCATGTAACATATAATCCAAATTCATATTTTAATATAATATCTCATATATGTTCATAAAAAAAACAATGGCATAGATTTTTTTTTTCATTTAAAGAATAATTCATTATTAATAAATCATTAATTTTATTTAAAATGTAGAATATATCATATGAAAGTAATATAATGAAAATTTATAAGTCTCATAATAATAAAAATAATTTATTATATGTAACATAATAAATTAAATCAATTCAAATACATATATAATTTTAAATATCATAAAAAATAAAACATAAATGAAATGGATTTTTTAATTATTTCCATTATCATTACATTTATAAAATACTATTTCCATTATAAAATCATTTAAATTCATGTTTAATGGTTAAATTATTTATAAAATAATTTTTTCAATTAAAAATTTCAATTATATGTTTATTGGATTCAACTTTCACTTCAAATATCACTACATCTCAAACTCTAATATAGGAAAAAACAAAAAGAATTGAAAAATATAGATCAATAAGGTAAGATAAAATGATAAAATGACGTATCCTAATATATATTACCTGTAAAAATCATTATGAATGAACATAAATAAAAATTATATATTATAAATTAAAATTTTGGATTTTGAATCAATATAGTAATATACATCAAGGGTGATATATAATATTTGGATTACATTTCTTTTTCATAATTATCCAATTACACCCACATTATCTTTAATTAATGAAAAATTAATAGAAATAAGGCTATAAGATACATAATAATTAAATGTTAAAACCAATTAGGGAGGGATATGTTGGTCTTTTGGGTGAGGGGAAAATGTGGAAGAGAGTGTTTTAATAAAATTGATGTAAATTTTTTAAAATAAACCAAACATTAAAAAGTTTTTTTGGGTAGGGAACACCACTAAAAATAATGTTCTCTCTATGAGAGGATTGGTAATCCATTTAAACTCTTAAAAAATACCATAAAAATGTGGAGTTATTATTTATTATCAATGATATATACAACCCCATTATACTTTTACAAATTCATTATAATAATAAAATATTTCAATTTTCTTTTCAGTTACCCCATTTGAACCTCCTATGAAAAACTCATCCATTGGGTTTTTAAAGTTTATAATTTAATTTTATATATTTAAATTAAAATTAATTAAAAAATAGTATGAAATTTACAATATCCCAACCATATAAAATTTCAGAATTGAAATGTATAATAGTGCATTCTCTATATAAAACAATAATCGTTACACTCTTATATAAGACAATCACTACAATGTATATTCCAAAACCCATCATTAGAATCAATATACACTCAATGGTGGGATATATTTTCTAGGTAAAGGTTCTTATTGGGTTTCACTAATATGAATTATATTCACTATAAATTAATCATCATATACTAGCTCCACCTTATAATAATTGATCACATATGATAAATCATGGTCATATATATTCTTCAACCAAAAAATGATATACTGGGTGAATAACTGAGTGATGTAGTGGACTTTACAAATGTCTGGATACCCTCTAATATCATCATGTGTCTCAAAAAAACATATAATTATGGGTGTGAAATTTCCATACATCTCTCAATAAAGATTCCTATGTTAAAATGATACATGAAATTATATTTTATCACTAAAACTAAACATTAAAAGTCTATATCAATGATATAAAAAAGTCATATTATATTCATGATTTGTTTCAAACTACTTATAAATAATCTATAGCAGTTTGTTCATCTTATATACCAAATTAATATTAATTAATCATATCTATTTGATTTTATTCCATCATAACAATGATCCACATTCTCCACCATATAATACTTCAAATGGCATCATCTAAATTTAGTATTTATGTCTATTATATTATCAATATTATATCACTCTTATATAAGTTTCAATTGATCACTATAACCCTATTAGAAAATTTAGCATAGGTAATAATTATATCTCATAAATAAATCTTATTTTTAACCCATGTAACATTGTTATCTTCATGATATATTATTTTTAAATATCATATTTTGAATATGAATAATGAAATAAAAATATGTGAGACACCATGGTAAATCAACCTATAATAATCCATACTATGTCTTAGATCCTGGGTGACCTATAAACCCATTACAAAAAAATTAATAGTGACCATATCCCATTTTCATACATGAATAGAATGTGGTTATATTTAACAACCCTAACTTTTATTGGTTTGTATTGTACTTTAATTCATATATGTAAATAACATGGTGGTGGAATATTGATTTGGAAGAAGAATTAGAGGAATTATAAAGAGAATTGAAGGTAGGGCGAATGACCTAAGCATTAGTGGAAAATTTGGCACCTGGTGTCATTCTAATGGCTTTAGAGCCACTATTAAGATTATTTGGTACTCAGTGGAAAATATGACTTTTTTCTAAAAAAATAATCTCATAAAACCCATATACATGTGATTTTATCTTCATTTCATTGATGTGATACCCCCACAAAGCTCTTCATATTATCCCCTTGATGTCAAATAAATATAACTTAATCCTTCATTCATACTACTTTTGAATTATCATGTGTACTTTTCCTGGATTGAAATAAGTTGGTGTTCTATAAAATATTATCATTTTTCTATTTTCACTAATGTAGTTCCCCAACTAGATGCCTCTTTAAACGTTTCTCTAGGATATTTTACCACTGTGCCTTAGGTGCACCTCCCCATATTATAAAGGCTTCCAACTAGTAGAGAGGGTGTAAAGAGGTGATTTTGTGGGGACTATACACTCAGGTGGTTATAATAATAATGGTTCACATATAAATATAGAAGTAGGAGAATAATCATACTCAACGAAATCAAAATAAAAAATAAAAAAAACTCAGTGGAATCATATATACAGTAGAAGCATAAAAATAAATAGAGAAATCCAAGGCTAGAACCATTTTTAGACAACAACAAAAACATAAAATATTAGGTCATATAAGGCAAAAAATATAAGATCCAACCATGGATGACCATCCATACATATATATAATAAGCATGATAAATATAAAGGAAACTCAACATTAAACTCCAACTGATGAAATAACCACTATGTTCCCTTACCATCCATCCCATGAAACAGATCCAACTTTACCCCTAAGATCCAACTCTTGATATCGATCCCTTACCTGATCGTAGATACATAAAGTCTACATGCCTACTGAGGGGAGTGTGTAGGGTGTGAGAATAAATCTCAGTAGGCCACCACCAACATGTGTCTTTCTTACGTCCATAATAATGCATCTGTACTAAATATAAATAAAAACTGCACATGAACATCATATAAATAACTCTCTTCCCTTATTCTCAGCAGCTACAAGGAAAAGATCACCTGATTCGGCCATTGCTTTAAATCTCATAATACATTACCTTAGTTATATATATTGCATACATCACCTATATATAAATAACTACAGTGGTGAGGATCCATGGAATAAATCCCAAGGAATACCCTGATGAGTATCATACCAAGTGAACCCTCATTTTCCACTTTTAATCAAGTCATCGGGACCTCGTGCCATCAGTATCATAACTGATGTCTATATAGAACACCAAATAAGTAAGTAACCGATCCCCCAGACCTTACCTCAAAAATCCCCATCATCTGAAAGGCCGATGTCCCGAGGCACACCGATGTCAGTCCTCCAAATAATAATCACAATCTGCTCAACAACCAACATCTTGAGGAATAGTGATATCCATCATCCTAATATCCCCAACCAATGCCCTCAAGCATATCAGAGAGACTAAGTTTCCAACTGATGGTCTCATCAGCATCCATTGATTGTCCATCACCATCAACTTGTCTTTATACTATGAGTACCCCCAAAATAACCAATATTCAACACCATCACCTAAGTCGCATCGTCTACAGGGGCCTCTACAAACACACACATATGATTTGTCAACACCACCTCAATATGAGTTATATCATTGTACACATGAATACAACAATGCACTGACTAACAAATGATGAGTGGAAATCACCCAAACAATACCAAAGACACATAATCCTAGAACCACATACCTCTGCGAACATGTATCTCATCCCGATGGTCAAAACCATCTCAAATTACATGGGCCATGACCTTGTGATGATGACCTTGCTACCTAAAAATGATAATATTTTCACCTGAAACTATGATCAACATCACCCAATTATATATATCTTAGGCCTATCCCAACCTGATAAACTACATCATCTCAATCTAGGAAGTCTACACCGCCTCAATCCTCATGCCATGTTCTTCATGTTCCCACAGAGAAAATCAATTCATTATGATCAATTTAATTTAATTTAATAAAGACACTACTGAACTCAACTGACCATGTTTTTACAAGACCCTTATCTAGATTGACAATGATTAATGTAGAAGGATCAAATCCTCTGGAATCTCAAATCATCAATTTAGTAATTTAAAGACAATCATAAAATTTATTAGTTTCTCACTCGGTCGACCAAAAAAATGCATATAGAGTGCACCCCTGAAACACTCTCAAAATATCATAGAATGTTAAGAACTAGATACCTCATACTAGTAGAAAATTTCTCATCAGATATTGGTCTCAAACTTAAGCCATGTCAGAATAAAACATCATTTTTGATGAGTGACCTGAAAAAAGGGTAAATGAGATTGCAAGGATTTAACATTCCATATAGAGAGATGAAAAAATAAAAGTTTATAGAAGATTGAGGGTCTTACTATGATGAATCCATATCCACCAAAACATCAATGATCAAAGTCTAGGCTGAGAAGAATGACCAAATCCTAAGTGGGTGGAAAAAAGGGAGAACCCCCTGTTGCGTGCAGATGAAAGGAGGAGAAATAAGTGGAAAAGAAGAAATAATGTATTGGATAAGAATTAAAATTTAACAATTTTTAATATGCCTTAAGATTTTTCCACATGGTTTGGTTAACCATGAACCAACAATGAGACATTAACTATCCAATTACCACACATTCATGGTCATGGTGCACAATTTTCCAGACCATGCGCATACTGTGTGAAAGACATATGTTAAAAACTGTTGAGGTGCTCACACGACCATGTTACCCCTCCTACAAAGTTTTCAAAACCATGTATAGTGACACTAGAGTTTATCAAGGTTACTCCTAAGAGGCCGTATGATTTTTCCAAACCATGTTCCTCTGTCATCATGGTCCCAAAACTGAGTTTTCGTGACCCACCACACCTGAAACTCACCTGAAACCCCAAGGTGATTTCCGTTCCTCAAAAACCATCTAAAAACAAGGTATTGGGTCAAAAAAATTCCCAGAATTAAGTTCTAAATTCAGGAATTCATGTTTTCTTGCTCACTAAACTCAAAAAGTTCAAATTTTCCTAGAAAATAATTTTTTAAAAAACTCAGGACGTTACAATTTCTTCATCTTAACATAGATCATCCTGAGCTATCTAGACTTATCCAGAGATGGTATCAAACATACCCATATCACAAAAATTAACTTGATCTACCTCATTCATCAATTATATGTTAAATTAACTCAAGAAAATCTATACCTTAGAAGTTATCTACCCTACTGCTTACCGATCCAAAACAATCATCCGATATTCCACCGACCATCCCTAGACACAAAATTCATCCCATGAAGATTCTTCATTCCCACACCTCCTTAGGTGATCAAATCATACCTATTTCATATATTACACCCATTATAGCCCGCATCCTATTAGATGACCAAGGTACCTATTCCATAAACGACACCCGTGTAATCTCACATCTCAATAGATTCCCATAATAAATCATGGTGCCCCACACCTCATATAAAACCTACATTTCATCGATTCCCAGATTCCTAAACATCTCATGTATATATCCCACTTCATAAACAATTACAACCTATTAACTAGCACCCAGTTAGTCAAAAACTATTCACATGAACCTCGTGCATGAAAACTGGCCAAAATCCAAAAACAAAAGGAAACCCAATCATGCCCCTCATCATGACATACCTAAAATTGTAGTCAGACCCCCTTCATTCTCTATACCTAGAAGCTACACAAAATATACCTAGCCTAATGCCTAACTACCTAAGGGTTGGACTCCCATCAGAGTTGAACCAACTACCATCCACTAACCCCATTGCTGGGTACCACTGTCCCTACCACAAACTTCACATGTACTGAAACCTAGATATCATCTCTTGATACTACTCTCTTTCCTACATCTGATCCCAGTGTCTACCCCGATCCATATATTCTATATGTTATAGAAGGATTCCTATAGATCCTATCAAAATTACCTATATGAATTCACATCTGACACTTCTTCAGAACATGATCATACTAGGTCCAAATGTGCCCTGGCTACCCACACTAGAAGAATACAGCAGAAGACCCACTCTATAGTGGTTTTCCTAAATCTAGGGACTGAATTCCCTATTGTGATTCCTCATGGGTCCCCTTCTTACCACATGAAGCATCAACAATGAAATCACCTGACTCCATAACCGACTTGAATGAGACTATTCTATCATATTTCCCTCGACTATCAATGCTTGGTTGAAAACCTATGAAAATAACATTAACATGATGATATTGACCTATAACATGATGGTATTCCCCAAAACATCCTCAAAATGGTAAACCCCATTGATTTCATCACCCAAAATAGTAGGTAAAAACATGATAGGTTAGTGAAGTTCACTATGTAGTCTATGATAGAACTATCCCACTTCTGAAGATTCATGAACTCATGGGCTCTATCCACCCTCAACATCTTGAAAAAGAAGTTATTCAAGAACCTGGCCTCGAAATCCTTCCAAGTTGGACCCTTGTATCTTCTTTCCTATACTTGTACATCCCAATGGTGATTTTATAGTCCCCTAAGCATGTATGTCACAAGATTCACCCTCCAACAAGGGGGTGTCTCGAGCTGGTCGATGATGGTCTGAACCGACTCAATCCAAGTATCTACCACCTATGGTCTAACCTCACCCTAATATAGTGGTGGGTGTTGTGACTGAAACTCTCATGTCTAGTACAAAAATGATGGCTCATCTCCTTGAGCTCCCCTATCGATGCCCTGGATAATTTGAACCAGAATAGCCTTGTGCTGATCATCATTCAATGGACCAAAATATACCATATCCTATATCTTTCTCGCCTATACCTAATACTATACCTATTACTATACCTATGGATTATGATTATATCGCACCTCAGAGGCCTTATCCCAACCCTCATGGGTCTTATCCTATGTATTCTTTAATGACAAGATATTGACACCCTCCTCACACTCCACCAAATACCATCTAGGTGGAATCCTACTAAATACCAATATAATGGTCAAAAAACCATTGCAATATATATATATATATATATATATATATTGTAGATTGGGAAATATGTGATAGAAAGTGTATATCACCACTCTTACACTCCCCTATCACACCCTGTCATAATACATCCAACCCCAATGCCCTTTACCTACCCATATCAGGGTTATGTGTCACATGTAACCCAACCGCATGGTCCCCTTTCTAACCAAATCGAAGTTAGGAATAAAATATAATACAGATGCTTGGACCATATCCTTCCTGTAATAGGGTCATGTTTCACTTATAATTTGATGTATATGAGTAGAGTTCCACCAGAGAGGATATATATGAATTTTTTTATCTTCTTTATTAAAACCATAAAAAACTCAACCCTTATCATCATACTTACATACGATTATCAGGTCCAGGTGCATATATCACATGCATTTTATATCACATAACATCACATATATATCTCATTGGAACCACATCCCTAGGTTGGATGTGTAGAATGCAACCAAAAGAGTATAAGAAGGAAAACACTTTTTAGATTTTTTTTATTATCACTTTAAGAAACCCAACCCCCTTTTCACATTCTAGGTTACCAATAAAAATACTAAGAAAAACCCATAATATGAGCCTAAGTTCCTATCATAATTCATAATAAAACCTTCATTTACATACCAATCCAAGGGTAAAAACCATATAATAGATAATCATCACACCCAAGTGTGCCACCTGAGGTGGAAATCAAATAAACTATAAAAAAATTATAGAACATCAATTTGCCAACACTAGAAACTTAGTCTGTCTCCCATGCATGGGGATGAAGTCACCCAAACACAATCTATATACTGAGTCCCAACAATATTCTAGTATCTGGTCTTCCATAGGTCAAATAGTTTGTCCAAATATAAAAATAAAACTACATTTAATACCATTTTAGACAACAAAAACCACAAAAACATAGACTAGTTAGTCATACCAATAAATAAATAGCAGGGTTGCCTATGGTTAACCACTATTATATATATATATAATTATAAAGATAAACAAAAAAGGTAACTAAAAAGTAAACTATAGATAATGTAAGACCCACCATGTTCTCTTTTCGTCCACCCCATGTAAAAGGTCCAACTTGACCCCTAAGGTCTAGCTCCTGAGCTTAGTCCCTTACCTGATCATAAATACATAAAGTCTATAAACATCCCAAGGGTACTACATAGGGAATGAGAATAAATATCAGTACGCCACCAATAATGTGTTCCTATCTTAAATCCATGATAGTGAAAGTGTATTAAATATAAATAAAAACAACATATGAAAATCATATAAATAACCCGCTTCCATTATTCTCACCAGCAATAAAAAAGTGATCACCTGATTGATATATCGCCGATAGTCTCTGAATACATACCCCTGGTTATATATATAAATCACAACACTTATATGTATATATATTACTATAGAGTTAATGATCTATTTCATAAAGACCAAGGAATCCTTTGAAGATTCTTATACCCGGTGAACCCTCACGTTCCATCTATAATCAATTCCCGGACACCTAATTCCATCAATATCATAGATGGAAACCATATGTTATTCCCAATCAATATGTACCCAGTCTCTCACACCTTATCTTAGAAATCCCCATCGGCTCAAAGCCTGACGTTCGGAGGCACATCCATGTCTATCCTCCAAATAATAATAACCGTCATCTTAGAAATCGATTTCCCTAGGTATGATTATATCCATCCTACTAATATTCTTTCCCAAATGCCTCAATCCTAATAGTAAGCCTCAGTCACCAACTGAAAGTCTCATCACTATAAAATAATAGCCCATCACCATCCCTGTGGCTTTGTTGAGCACCCTTAAACAGAACCGATGGTCAACAACATCACCTAAGCTACATAATCTATTGGGGCCTCACCCACACAATTGGTCAACCCCACCTCAATATGAGTCATATATGTGTGCACACTATGTCAATGAAATGCCAGACAACAAATAGTTTGCAGAAATCACCCAAAGAGTATGTAAGACACATCATCCCAGTACCTCATTCTCCCGTGCCCATTTCGCACATCCCAATGGTCAACACCATATCAAATCACATATACCCTGACCTCATCCTAAAGACCTCATCACCTCAAACAGATGACTTTGTATCCTTAAACTATGAACAAAATTACCCAAATATATATATATATATATATATATATATATATATATATTGAGCCTCACCAAACCCAAAAAACTACATCACCTCAATTCAGGTGGTCAACACCACCTCAATCCATGGAACATTCTCGTCATGTTCCCATAGAACCATGAAATTCAATATATATAATTTCATTTAATTCAATAAACACATTTGACCTAAACTATACAGTTTGGACTAATATCCTTACTCAGATTGACTATTATTAGAGTAGAAGGATCATTCCCTCAGGCATCTCTAATAATCAATTTTTCAATTTAATTTCATGAAAAAAATTTATTTGGGTCTCGCTTGGTCGACCCACATGGAGTATATAAAGAATCCCCCAAAAAAAACTTGTAAACTCATGAAAAAAGATAGGAACCACCTACTTTTCACTAGTAGGCACTAATTCATATCATATTATCCTTTAAATCAATAAGAATCATAAGTAAATTAAATTTTTGATGAATTCCATGTAAATATGGTAAACAAGATCACACAGATTTATAATTTTGTTTGGAGAGATAAATGAATAAATGAGGATATTAGATTGAAGGTCTTACCAAGAAGAATCTGTACCCACTAATGGATTAAAGATAGAATCCTGAGAGGATAAGAATGAAAAAATACTAAGAGGGAGGAGGAAAGGGAGAACCTCCTACTATGTGCCAATGAAAGGAGGAGAAATGAGTTTAAAAGAAGACATAGAGGGTAGGGGGAGTATCATAATTTTACACTTTTTAATGGGATACATGTTTTGGATGCATGATTTGGATAATCATGCTCCAAACATGTGACACTCATTGTCTAAGTACCCCACACGCATGATAAAGGTGAATGGTTTTCTAAAGCATGTGAAATCTGTCTATTAAAAACTATAAAGGTGCTCACATGGCTGTGCATACCCACATTCATGGGTTTACAAACTGTGTTCAGTGACACTAGAGGTCTATATGATTACTTCAATGAGGCCACATAGTTTTTCCAAATTGTGTGCCTCTATCACTGTGTTCCTAAAACAGATTTTCCTGGCCTTGCCATGCCTAAATATCACATGAAACAACAAGGAATATTACATACCTCAAAACCCATATAAAAATAAGACCTTTGGTCAATAAAACCCTTATAATTCGGTTCCAAATTCAAGATTTCAAGTTGTACCACTCACCAAACTCTTATAGTTCAAATTTAATCAAAAAAGGGCCCATTCAAAAACCTGAGATGTTATACCCAATGAAATAGTCATAGCCACAAAATTTTATAACTTAGGTATAATAAGTCACATAAATTCCTTTGGTTATCTATTGATCCAAATATAACAAGATTTTATCTTAAGTGAAACTAAGGTATTACTAAGTTTTTTCTTTTAAGAATCACTCTCATATATCAGAAGTAGTTACAACAAAATGTTTCCATTATTCTAGAATAAATTAGTAAATACATTGGAGGTGTACCCTCTTCCCTTGGAACTTGAAGAAGCCTTCTATATATATTTCAGTTAGTGAATAATTTCATTTAATAATACCCATAGTGTTTTCTCCTAGAAATGGTATACAATTAAGTGAACCATATTATAATAAAATATTTTATTTGTTAAATTATTTAAAAAATAGTTTGATGAAATAAAAAGAATTTTTTATTAAATTATATTTTAATTTTATATGATATCATTCCATTTATTGGATTTATATGAATTGTATTTAGTATATACACAAACATTGTATTATTATATATTTGTTCATTCTAAATGAGATGAAAAGTTTTATAACTATCTTATATGTTGTTGTTCACTATGATTTTAGGTATATTTTAAGTTTATACTACATTATGTATTTGATAAATATTTTATAATTCATGTTATTTTATATTCATGAAATATTGAAATTTTCAGTGCATACATGTTATTATATTAGATTATGAGAATGTACCCATATGTTAAAAAATAGGTTGGTTGTATGGGGTGGGGTTGTAATACCCTAACATATTATACCCCTTCACCTATTCTCAGAGGAAGAAGCTATAATATTTCATCCTCTTGGTATACATGATTCCCATTACCCATAATTATATAGTTATTGAATCACTAATAAGTTTTATTAGATCACATCAAATATTGGGTGGATTCTTGAATCAGTTAACTTAGGTAAAGACACCCCCGTATTGGGTTTTATATGTTACAATTTTATCTAAGCTAAATGTTACTATTATTCTATAATGACTAAAATTTAGTGAATTTATATTTAATTTCATTGTTGGCACATTAATTTTAGTTTAGAACAAGAGATTAATAGGTGGGGTTGTGGCCACTTACTATGTATTTTTAAACTCATTCCCTGTATGTGTCCTTATGGGATGTGTACATGAGATTTTTTATAGGACCCAAGTAAAATTAATGAAATGTAGCACAAGTGATACTTCTATATTGAGTTTGGAGTCCGAGAAGTATCATTTTTGAGATTTCATGCATGTACAATATGATGAATTGAGCACCATATAAGGTGTTTTTCAAGGGAGTTTATATAAATTGGATCTTTTCATTTTTTCATTATGCCACATTGGTTTTTATTGACATGTTTATATAATGTTTTTTTCCAAATAAAAAAATTAAATTGAATTTATGGATATTTTTACATTTTCTATGTGGGTACTTTTTATAAAATTATTGTTGAATCTAATTTTATAAATGAAACATGATGAAAATTTAACTCATTGAGAGTTACATGATTTTTTATTTATATATCCCATGACCCCAATGATCATGTTGAAATTTCAGTATAATATAGATATATGAATTAACTAATATTTTATTTTGAAAAACCATATCAAAAATGTATGTTCATATAAGTACTTAGTTTGTATACCAGCCTTTGATGATTAGGAAGTGGAGTTAAGGTCTTATGGATGCATGATATGATTCTCTTTAATTAATTATGTCATGTTTGATAAACAATCATTTTAGAGAACACTAAAGGATCTCATTTATGGGATAAATTATTATTTTATAGATAAGATCATATAGACTCATATAATTACCCATAAATATGTTTGTATATAATACTTAAAAAATATTATTTAGTTACAAGGTGTATTTTGGGACCTATTTTTATTTCTCTTTTTAGTTATTACTAAATTATTAAGTCTCTTTAATCCTGCTATAAATTGTTTTTAAGCATAAGTAGGGACCCATTCCATATTTTATGATTTCCTATTTATGATTATAATCATTTTAAGAATAAATTAATGAATTTTATTAACTAAAACATCAACAAAAAATAAATAATTTTTTAATATATTTATCATTTGATACTAATTATTATGGATAAATAATTTATTATTTTGGTTAATTACTCTTTAATATGTTTTTTATAGTTAGAATCAATTATATTATTCTTGAATCATGTGTTTATTTATTTCTACATGATATCATGCACAAGTGAAACATGTTTAAGATGTATTTCAAAAGGTATTTGAAATTAAAAAGTATTCTGATAAATAATAAAAGGGTTTGAAAAATGGGTTTAGATCTAAAAATTATAGTAATGTTCTATATTTGAAGTTCTATATCATTAGTAATTTGATTTTTATGGCTAAATATACATTATTAGAGAGCCCCACCAAAACATATACCTCCTCTATGGATGGAAGGGGTGCTAGAGCATGTATCCTTAGATCATAAAATAGTTGACTCTTAGTTTATAGAGGGGATTAATACATCTCTCTACGTTAAAAGATAGGTCTCTCCAAAATCATGTCCTATATTTATAGATATCATTAAGAATTTAAAATTCCATCACATATTAGCACTTAATGTTAATGTATCTATATTGATATTTGAGGTTTTTATTGATCACCTCTACTAGATTATTGATATCATTGAAAATATTGACCAATATAAGATCATACTATCCACCTTCATACTAGACGGGGTGTTCTTACAAGGGTGGGATTTCATACATGAAACTAATAATGATCAGAACCTCACATGTAATAATTTTTAGATTCCCATTTTTGAGTTATTCCTTTCCAATTTTATATATCAAGAGAAGGATGAAGAGTTCATGGTACTGAGGTGGGTTTGGTTTTCTATTTGAAAATTTGAAACAAAATTAATCATCATAATTTTCTCCACTAATAATATGAGTGGTCATTAGAAATCAATGAAATATTTCATCAAGTTGGGAAAACAATGATGAACCTGACTCAAGGGAAACTATTTAAATTATCTACCTCCTTATACGTGGTGATGAATTAAATCATTGATGAGACATGTTCTAAAGGATATTTTATAATGGATAAATAAATAACTAGATAGATCATAGGTGAGATAATATATAGTAGACAAAATTAATAATGAGAAGTGATGAGTAGAGAGGTAACTTACAAGGGATGATAGGGTAGTGGTGTGCCTCCTTCACCAAACTCAAGATGACCTCACATATAATTCCATCAAGGTGGGTGTTCAGTTCATCAAAATCCCAATTATTAATTTTATTAAAATCTAAGACATTTCTATTATTAATTTGGTCATATTTAGAGACTTAATTTATAGATTGAATTTGAGAGAATCTAGGGGTATCCTTAGCTAACCCATGTTTCTCAATAATAATTAACTAATCAATATTATAGGGTATATCAACCACTATCTTGAAGATTATTTATTTGTGGAATATGTGGAAGTTAAGGGTATGTAAAAATTTTATAGTCATTAAATTTATGATCTATATCTGTGTGTTAGTATGTAGAATTAATTAGGATATATGATACAAAGTAATAAATTATCAATACTATATAAGGGACTCCTATTCTTATTGGTACCATTCATATTCTCATCACTATATCATGTGCCTTATTTGGTACAAGTTCATGGAATTTTATTATTTTTTTAAAAATTGTGTCTTTTATTGATCTTAATGTGGAAGTGTCATCTTTATTATTGAGTTTGGATAACTATTTTTGGAGGACTATATAACATAATAATAAATTTATATTATTTAGTTTATTATTGGCATACTTTGGTTATATCTAGGATATCTTGGGTTTTAATATTAAATCATTTGATTTAATTATTACATTTCACTAGTTAACCTAGTTCAAAGCCTATATTGACTACTACAATATAAGTGTATCCTTATCATTTATTATTTTATAAAATATAATCTCAATCTTTAATTGGGAAATTCATGTTAATAAGGAAGGTCATAATCATTTGATTATTGGGGTTATTACTAACAAACTAAATATTCCCATTCATAGAGTAGTTGAATCTAAATATTTATAGGTTTTATCCATGTTGTGGATCTTTATCCCAAAGTGGTATCAAATGTTTTTCAGGATTCAAACCAATTAAATAAGTGGATTTAACATTTGATTTTATACCCATAATGGAATCGATATATATTCCTCTATATCTAATGTAATTGAGTGTTTTGAGTGGATTAAATATTTAGTTGTAAGAGTATGAGACAATGGGGTTTATCAGACCGTGAACACCAACTCAGGGTGCTCTTATTCATTTTCCCAAATAGTATTTTGGGAGTTTACATAATTTTGTAGACTATTAAAAGTTGAAGTAGGTAATTATAAAGGATAATTATCCCTTATGAAGTAGTAAGGATCTCTTTTACTAGTTAAATGTGTAATCACTATTTCATAAGATAAAAATACACTCTGGTTGTCATAAAATTATTGTGATAAACAAGGATATCCCAAATATTCCTTTTTGAATCCATTATGGGAATATTAATACAATATAATTAATTTTTGTATATCCAATTCTATAAATTTATGAATAGGATTTTTATTAGTTTTTAGACAAAATTTTTTATAGTCTTTGTAGACGATATCCATGTTTATTAAAAGTATTAGGATGAGCATGGTTGAATTCATCACATACTCTTATAGGAATTATGAGTGAACCAGTTGTGTGAAATAATGTCAAAGTTATCGTTTTTAATCCAAGAAGTCACGTTACTTTAAAATTTTATATTTTAAGGTGTAATATAAATTTATCTTGAAAAGGTAGAATAAATAATCTTCTAGAATGTTTAGTTAAATTACACTAATATAAGGACTTTATTTGTTCTTATAAGATATTGTCATCATTTAATTGAGTAGTTTTAAATTATAAATAATCTAATTATATCCTTAATAAATAAATGGGAAAATATTATATGGTATGACCAAGGTGATGTATACTTTTAACTATATAAGAAAGGGTTAATCAAAAAAATAATTCTTATTTTACGTCAATAGATTAATGGATTTGATGTGTTTTATAAAACATTATCTATAAACCATGGTTGTGTAATATAAGGCATTATCTATGGGTATAATATCATTAATGTTTTTATTTTGATATCCAATAACCTCCCAATAAAGGATTTGTATTTTCCAATTCTCTATGTTAAAAGGTTCACCATTAATAAGTATAAGAATCTAAGAAGGGTTATATATTGATATAATTTTTGGATGAAATCCACTAGAATGTAGTAGAATATCATAGTGGAAAAAATTAAAACATTTTAATCTTATATATATTTTTATAGGGATTGTTAATTAATCCTAGATCATTAATCATGATTGTATCTTAATTCATGAGAAAATTGATGGTAGGTAGATCCTTATAAACTTGTATAATGATTCTTTATATTTATTATGTGTTCATAAAAGTCTTTTAGTCCCTAACAGTATGATAAATGAAGTAATTAAGGAATATATTCTTCTATATTGGATATAAATCACAGAGACCAAAGATGAATTTTGGTTTCCATCAATAATTTTGTTATCCTAAAATGAAAAATGCTATTGTAGGATATGTAACTAAATTTTCAACTGTAAAAATGTAATGGATTTGAATCAAAATTAGATATATACTATTCATCATTGTCCACTACCAGTATGGTAACAACATGAGATAACTATGGAGTTTATGATAAGTATTACAAGATCATCAAGAGGTAAAATTATAATAATGGAAATCATGGAACATCAAACCATGATGAGTCACATCCTACCTATCAAATAAATCTCTTTTATTTTGGAACTTATGATATTGTATGTAATATTATTTTTTATGCCTCTTGGTATACCTATTAGAAATAAATCTAATAGGGATCTATTCTTCAAAACTCAATTTTTAGGGGTTATAACAATATTTGTGATCCAAATTAAATATGAGTGCATCTGTCCATCTTGAAAGTGATGAAATACTTGAGAAAAATAATAATTTTATAAATGGTATTATTTTATCACACATCCAATATTTTATCCCATCATGGTAATATAATCTCTAATTGGTTGAGTTTTATTTTAATAATATATATAATTCATCAATTAAAAATTTCTACATTAGAATCTATTTTTTTAATACCATATCATTCACCCATCCATTAGATTGAAGTAGGAGAATAACCTTTGATTAAGGTTACTATTGTTATAAATATGACAGAACAAGTAAAATTGATAATGAATAATCATGTTATTGATAAAATGTAAAAAAGATACATATTAATTTTTTAAAGGTGACTACTCAAATTCATAGATAGTAATCCAAAATTTCTAGAAGATTCATTTTGATTAGGTTATCGATAGATGTGTATGTTAGGAAAGCTAAATTCATAGTTATTTGTAGATTGTGATGTATTGGAAAGAGTTGGCGAGATGGTGTTTCATATATCATTACCTCTAAAATAAAATTCCATATAGGACACATTCCATGTTTTTCAATTGAGGAATCATGTACTTGGCCCAACACATGTGATTTGGAATGATGAGATCAATCATAAAATTGATGCATCCTATATTGATCATCTTATCTGCATCATTAATCAGACTATTTTTTTGGGGAAATGTAATACTCATTTAATAGGTCTCATGGTAGCATAGAAAGCTGTAATAATAAACATTATAGTAAAAAATATTAATTCAAAACTGAATGATAGAACATATTCCCTTAGGAAGTTATGTGAAGTTTCTCAATGAAAATAAGCCTAATTGTGGGAAAGTTGTAAAGACCATGAATTTTACCAGATATTATTCACTTAAAATTATTGTATTTAAATATCATTTTTAATTTATTTGGAGTTAGAAGAATAATTATAGGAAATTTGTAGAGATAGTTATTAGGGGAGAAGGGACCCAAGTTCCATAATAGCACTAGATACCTAGTTTGATGGCACTAGGCACCCAATGAAATTATAAAGGTTTTAGCACCACTATTAGTACTATAGAGTACACAATGGAATTAAATAATGTAACAATTAAATTTGAAATAATTTTTTAAGAGTTGGGGAAAATATGTATTTTCACTAAAAAATATCCTAAAAACCATTACACTTGGTAGTTTCTCACAATTCCAGCCAACAGAGACCCATATAGAGAACTTCATCTCTATTACTCCTTATCAAATCAACCCACCATTATTATTGCTCCAATTTTTTCCATATGATCACGGGGGATTTTATTAGGTTAGAATATGTCGGTACATCCTCCAACCTTCTCTTCTTTAACCTTTTTTCTAAGGAACTATTCATAATTCCAATTTTTATATCCTAGGGGTAGTAAATTACATTGATTTATTTGGTTCCCTTTTGATATAGATATTATGGGGTTTTTAATGAAGATAAAATAAGTTATTTCCATGGTTTAGATTTTAGAAAGATCTCATGTATGTCGAAAGTTAAAAATACCTTGGTTTCCCTTTATTCATAGTTGGTCTGATAAATCATTTCATGGAATACACTCTTCCTATGGGATTTAAAAATATTTCATTATATACATTGGAAGGTAAATAACTTATTCCACTAATATTCAAAGTGATTTCTAATTGAAATGGTTTTATGATAAATGGACCAAATTATAAAATAATGTTTATCATATTAATTGTTTTCTTGAATGGTTTTATGAAATGAAATGAATTTTTAAACTTATTCTATATAGATTTATCAGGTTATCATGTATTTTTATAATAAATACAGGTCATATATTTTGTATATACACTATAATGTAATTAATACAATTTAAATAATATATAATGGGATGTTAATGGGGTATAACTAAATTATATGCTTCTATTCAATATGATTTAATTTTTATATCCAGTTTATATTAAATGATATTTTTGAAAAAATTTATCAAAAACTATTATTTGACCTGCTCAATATTTTGGGAACGTTGGTATATATATGTTCTCATTTATGACCATCTGAAGGTTTCCAAAGTTTTATAAATAGGTGGGTGGTAAGGGGTGTTCTCACAATTCCCTAAAATAGTATACCCCATACCCTTTTCTTAAACAGAAAAGTTGTAATATTTTTCTAACTTGATGTTCATGATTCCCTTTTCCACTGATGGGATGGATACTACACCCATACATAGTTATGTATGCACACCTCTAATCTTAAGTGCAAACTTGAAGTGGGTTACTCAGGTATGGACCCTCCCATATTAATAGTTATATGTTACACTTGTATATATAACAAATACAACTATTATTCTATGTTGAATGATGTTTTATTATTTTCACTAGTATTTCATTATTTCAAAATAAAAATTACTTTATAAAATGATTTAAAAGGGTAGGATAGTGACCACATATTGTGAATTTTTATATTAAAGCTCCATACATGTCATTATAGGATGTGTGGAGATGATTTTTTACATGTCCATAGTAAAGTAAAGCACTGAAGCATCTAGCATAATTCCACATAGAGTTGGAGTCTTGGAATAATATTTTTGATATTTTTATGGATGAACTAGATGATGAAATGAGGACTATCATATAGGGTCTCTATGCAAGTTTACTGATAAGTATATTTCTTGCTTATATTTTAGAGTCTTTTAATGAATTTATTTCTATATTTAAATGAATAATATTGATAATTATGGAAAAAATTTACTTGTTCTATAATTTATGTTTGGAAACAAAATATTTATGAAAACCTAATGAAAAGGGATGAAAATTGGAGCTAAAATACACTTTGCACTACTTCTCTTCGCTCTCAGCACAACACCAGATTTTTGAGAATAAAACAGAGTTGGAAAACTTGAGAAGAATGGTTACATAATGTATAATTCAATTACACTTCCTTAATTCATCAAGAGAAGTATCACCATCTGAACAAACTGTGAAGACCACAACATACATGTTGTGAATTTAAATTACACATCAAGAAATTCATCAAGGTAGTCTTACACCGAAATTCACAATGCCTCATCAAAAAATGGAAATCCAAAGATTACATATTGTGTAACCCATTTAGATGTTGTGACGATGGTGGGAAATAGAAAATTTAATGAAATTTGGATGAGAGTTTGATGTATTTTTTTATAAATTAACCCCTTAGATGCACATTCAATGGGAGTTCGGGACTAGTGGGAGAAGCACGATGCCGATAGACGACTTCTAGACAACAGAGTGATGATTTGGATCCCTGCTTCACTACTGTTCTACACTGCCATTATTCTTTGGGTAGCCATCTTTATCATTATCATCATGCCAAGAATGAGTGAGTAGTTTTCTTTGTGTTGGGTGATGTGATTATAGTGTCATGTGTTACTATATATTGTTTTTATCTATTATTCTTGTTTTGGATTGCTGAAACATTGTTTATCAATTCCATGTCTATCTCCATTTTTGTATTGCTTGACCATTGCTGCATTGTGAGGTTGTTTATTTAATTGCATTAATTAGTTTATCTAGTTTGTGTATGAGAATTATAAAATCTAGATTAGTTATGTTAAAATATGGTTTTGGGTTTCCTAGTTTTATGACTGCGCTTAGTAGATGACCATTCCAATGGTGCAGTCATAGGATTAGGGAGAGATACCTAGACCAAGGATCCCTACTGACCCAATTCTGACACCAATACTCAATAAACCTATATCAATTGAATCCTTAACACACACAACTGAAATCACTAAACCTAGTATGTAATCTATCTTGATTCAAAACCCAATATTTGTTCTTACTATTTCATTATTTTTCAAAACAAAAAAAAAAAACAATTGAAATTGATATTTATTTAATTAATTTAGAACATACAATCCATCCTCGTAGGTTCGCTGGGCTACCTCTTGAAGATCCCAACTCACACATTAGATGTTTCTTCGAAATTTGTGACACATTTCAATTTTAGAACATCATGAATGATGCTGTGAGGCTATGCCTGTTCAGATTTTCATTGAAAGAAAATGCACGTGAGTGGATCCAAAGTCTACCTCCACATTAAATTACAACATGGGAAGATCTAGTAAGAAAATTATTAACTCGGGTTTCCCTCCCTAAAAATCAATGCATATGTGGGAAGTATTTTAAATTTTTATCAATTAAATTAAGAGTATTTATATAGTTCATGGGAGAGGTTTAAAGGTATAATAAGATATTATTCTCATCATGGAATCAAAATATCGTTATTGATTCAAACATTATACAAAAGATTGTCCTATGAAAATAGATCGATAGTTGATGCTACTATAGGAGGATCGCTTATGCGAAATTCACCAGAGGAGATGTATGAGTTATTGGATGATATGTTCAGAAATATTTTTCAGTGGTTTCCAGAAGAAGGGAAAACACAAGGAGTTCACATGGTAGACAACAGATGGGTCTCCATCCAAATAAATGTCCTGTCAAATAAACTGGATGCAATGATGGTTAACAAAAATACCTAAGGTATGTATTGTTAATATGTGAATTATTTAGATTATAAGCATAAAAATTATT
Organism: Viscum album; assembly: GCA_963277665.1. NCBI lineage: Eukaryota > Viridiplantae > Streptophyta > Magnoliopsida > Santalales > Viscaceae > Viscum > Viscum album. The sequence continues at coordinate 713,679,872 of OY728131.1, read as the reverse complement.
CACAGTGATAGAGACCACAAAAACTAAAATAACCACAAAAAATTAAAATTAGGATCAAGGATTTCATTAAAGACAACATGGTTTTGAACCTCATCACTAAGGTCCAACACTGACTAGTCAAGTCCATTCACTGTAGGAGACCCTTGTATCTTTTATGACCTCCACAGGAGCTACACTTAAAGAGCTAAAATCATATTCAAGAGATCAAAGAACTACAATTATGGATTTAAAAAATGGCTCACAAAACCAAGAAGCCACAGTAAAGAATTTAGAATGTCAAATCGGTCAAATTTCCAAGAAACATAGGGAATGAAAATGTAAAGACCTGTAAAATTCAAGGAATTTTTTTTCATAATTTTCTCTGGAATTTTACAAGAACGCAGTGTCTGACGAAACCTTATTCCGAGGCTCGGTGTGCCCAGAATCATTTTCCAAAGTTTGGCTCGGGTACGTTCAGTGAACGAACGAGCGGGTTTTTCTAACTTTTGAACTGGTGCTCGGAATCGAATTCTGAGGGCACCGATGGAATCGCAGTGCCGGTATTTGCCTAGAAACGCCTTTTCCGGAGTTGAGTTTGCTCGGGTGTGGTTTTTAATTTTTGGGGTTAAGTTAAGAAATAAAATAAAGGGGTGCGATAACTTTATTTTTTATTTCAATTAAAAGCCACTTAAAGCCACTTAAGATAAGTTGAAGCGGATAGGGTAGAACCCAAAATATCCTACCCCCTTGGTAGGATATTTGTGAGGTGGGGCCTGCACGAGCCCCACCATTTCTTTTCCCCTAAGTAACGCACCTGCAACCTCCCTCTTAAAAGAAATTCAACCGTGCGTTTTTTTGGTTAAGAAACACCCCATTAAATTGGGCGGTTAATTCATTGCAATTAATTCTATGAATAATTTGTTCGTTACTTATCTTTGAAATCAATTGTTGGCATGAGATTAAAAATAATAACAACACATGTCTTTTGAGGGGTGACTTGTTTAGAGGATTTGGAGAAATCTCTAAAGCTATAAGATCTTCATCTTTCTTCATGAAGAACACGGAGAACGCGAAGAACGCGAAGAACGTGAAGAACGCAAAGAACGCGAAGAATGCCGGCTTTCGACGAAGGGCGATGAAGAATGTCGAACCCTAGAAGATCAACGACGCGACGCTGACGATTCTTCTTCCGTGACGTTTCTTCCGCGACTTTCCATCCCCGTGAAAATCCTCGATCAACAACCGATTGAGGTAGGGGATTGCAGTCCTTTTTAATTTTTTAAGAAATATTCTTTTCTCAATATGGGTTTAATTGTTGCAATTAAATCTGTGCGTTCTTAATCCCCGGAGTTTGACTACGCGGCGTCGTGTACTGCGACGATAGCGACGCCCCTTCTGTGACGTGACGATCCTCTTCTACCGTGATGGTCAATTCCGCGAAGAACTCACGTTCGACGACAACGACGAGGTATGGGTTGTTTCATTTTAAATCTTTGTGATTTATATCCCCGATTGTTAAATATGATTGTTGTGAGACTTTAAAAACCGCTAACGCGGTGGGTGCGGACCAACGAACAAGTCCGAATCCACCGCCCTTTTTGTTGTTATGCGCGAATTGGCGGGCGATGACAAACGGGGCCACAAGTTAATTTTGAAGGCTTTGCAGTGAAGAATGAGTCTCGGGGCGAGCACTGGTGAAGACCATGCGCAAATCGGACCACCGGAGCGCGTTCGGTGGTCCGCGGAACCCCCCGCCTGCGCGCTGCCGGGAAGACCCGCCGCGGATAAAGCCGCAGCGGCGCTGGATGGTCTCGCGGCCGCGCGGGACCACAGAGGAGGGATGCGGCTTAAGCTATGTCCGGGTGTCACGGAGTGGCCCCCGCGTGGGGGGCCACGGCTGCCTTGCGCGGTGCTTGGCCAGCGCCAGCGCGCCGGCCGAGCCGCCCGGCCGGACCACCGGGCCGGGCCGCACCCAGCTGGGCTGGGCCGCGCCGGCCGGTTCGGACCCAGACTCGGGTCGGGTCGACCCGGTTCGGGCCGACCCAGGGGGGGTTGGGCCGGGTAGGCCCGGGCCCAGACCCCCCGTTTTCGGAAACTTTTCAGTCTTTTGCCCATATCTTAGGCTATGGACCTCTGATCGACACGCCGTTAGTGGCGATGCGATCCTTAGATCGATACAGTCGTTTTAGTATATTACACTCAAGGTTTCAAAATACTTTGGGTTCATCCGGGTTGGTTCGTACACGAAACCAACCGGGCCCTCGGAGCAGAAACGCTCATAACTTGAGCTCCGGAAGTCTGATTGACGTGCCGTCGACTTGGTTGGATTCCTCTAAGTGAGACAGATCTTTTGTATCACTCCGCCCGAGGTTTGGACGTAGGTGGAGTATGGTCGGGCTGGTTTTGACTTAAAAACCAACCAGGCCCCTGGGACGAAAAAGCCAATAACTCTCAGACCGGGCGTCCGATTGACGCACCGTCTGCGATGCTGAGTTCCTATTGACGATACAGAACTATTGGATACATCAAATCTGGACTATGTGTCAGTTGATGTATCAGCCTATTGGCTCGTGGAGTGGACCCTCCCGAACAAACTTGCTATGTACGGGAACCCTAGAGCTGGCTGCGACTGCGACGACGACGATGACTGTGCAGAGATCCTCAGTGGATTCGACGGCTACGACTACAGCACTCAGCGATCCTAAGTGGATCAGTGCTACAGATCCTGTGTGGATCCGATCCTGTGTGGGTCAGCGCTCATCGGTTCTGTGTGAGCCAGCACCTACAGATCCTGTGTGGGTCCGATCCTGTGTGGGTCATTTCGGGGTTAGTTACCTATCGATCCTGTGTGGGTCAGAACCTTCCTGGGTCATTGCGGGGGTTAGTACCTATCGATACTTTTTGGGTCCGAAAACTTAGATGAATCAGTGGATATATCTGATCATCTCTATCGTCATTCAAGAATTATACCTGTGTGAGCTGAATCCGGTTTTTCTTTCCTATGTGGATTGTGTTGTGCCATCCTGTGTGGATTTAAGTTTTGCTTTCCTATGTGGACTGGGTTGTGCTTGGACTCGGATGTTGGAGCCGAACGAGAATTGATGACTTAGGTATATGTATGGGCATATACCTAAGCAGTGTCGTATGTTACTTCGTGATTGTATCTTTCCTTTGTGGATTATCCTTTGTGGATTCTGGGAGACCTTCAGGGGTCTCGGGGTCCCTACTGAGTAGCTTATACTCACCCCTGCACGAGATATGCCCGCACTACGTTGTGTTGGTTGCAGACGATGGATAGCGCTGATCATGGTTGAGGCATGCGGAGCAGGACGGTACCTGGAGGTGGACCACTAGGCAGGACGTACTCAGAGCGGTCGGCTGGACCTGAGGAGCAGTGGAGGCTATCTGCACCCACCCTTTAGGTGGGATTTCCAGTGGATAGATCGACGTCATGACTTTACTTTTCAGTTGCTGTTTTCCCTTACAGTTGTACTTTACTTTCAGTTTGGGTTTGTATTCTGGCCCACTTAATTTCCGCACTTACTGTTGTACTCAGTTTTTACTTAGTGTTTGCTTCTTCTGCTTACTTGATCTGTGGTGTTTGTTTACTTTGCAAAGGCAATGCCTTCCCTTTTTACCGGGATTTATGCCTTGGTGCTAGTCGCCAGCCCTTGGCCTATGGAAGGCGGGCTTGGGGTAGTCACGGCACGGGCCCCGAGGACTAGTCGTGACAAATTGGTATCAAAGGAGTTTGGTTCTACCACAGAACTTTGGACTCTGATCTTTCTTCTATGTGAAGAAATAGTGTTAAGGGTATTGGGCATGGTTATCAGTCCAGGGAGTCCAGTGTTGGTGCAGTGGCCAACGTATCCATACACCAGGACCCTGACTTCTGATTTCCGACTTAATGCACGAAAACATTGATTGCATGTGTGTTTCAAGTTTTCTTTGTGATTACTTTATGTCAGCTCACCAGGTATATTATTCTGACCGTGGAACACCTGTTTATTTTCAGGATAGCCCCACGATGGCAGCCAGCTAGGGTTCCGAGAGTTGAGGGTGACGACAGCCTGCCGAGCGATGAGGCCTCGGTATAGGGCCCTTTGACAGCTGAGGCACCGGCAGTACCGCTACTTGCCGAGCCACCGATGCTTCAGGCCCCAGCCGCTGATGATGCACGTCGCCTTAGTGCACTGCACGAGTTCCAGTGCCAACGACCGCCCAGGTTCCGCGGGGAGACGGACCCCCATGCAGCCGAGGACTGGCTGGAGGCAGTTGTACGAGTTTTTAGGCTAGTGAGGACACCAACAGACCTCATGGTGATCCTCGCAGCGAGCCTACTGCACGCAGCTGCGGGCCGATGGTGGAGCTTGATGCTCTAGGTGCACGATGAGGCATCACTTATTTGGTAGGACTTTGAGAGCCTCTTCCGCTCGGAGTTCGTCCCAGCCACCCTCCGTGCGGTGCGCATCCAGGAGCTTCTTCAGCTACAGCAGAGCAGCTTGACGTTCGCCTAGTACTCGACGAGATTTACCGATCTCTCGCGCTACTCGACAGACATGGTACGGGACCCATTCTTCCGGGCCCAGACCTTTGAGCAGGGATTGAGACATGAGATCAGGGCATCGTTGATCTCCCTCAGCATCCCGACTCAGGCAGAAGTACTGGAGAGAGCCCTTTTGATCGAGAGATTTCTTGCTGAGCCTTCTTCAGTGCCGAGACCCACCGCAGGGCAACATGTAGCAGAGTCTTCTATAGCAGGAAGTCGACGGATGCCGCATGGGTCCAAGCAGACCAGACCCTCAGGCATAATACCTCAGGACACTGGCTCAGCTGTGCGGGGCACAAAGCGTGGGGCCCGTCTTTCGAGAGGCAGGCAGTGCTACGCTTGCAGCGGGCAGGGCCACATGGCTCATGACTGCCCAACCCACCATGTCGAGGAGAAGCAGACGGTTGAGGGGCCACCCAGGCAGAGGCAGAGGGTCGACCGTGGTGGTCTACAGGGAGCTGGTGGGCAGAGACAGGCACAGCTCCAGGCAGGGGAGGCCTGCGACCACGGCGCGCCCGAGATGATTCGAGGTACTATCTGTGTCTATTCCACCCTTGATGTAGTTATTATAGACACAGGAGCGAGTCACTCTTTCATAGCAGCTGCCCTTGTTCGGAACTCGGAGATTCTGACAGAGCCTTTGGCTCGATCCTTACGGCTAGAGACTCCTACGAGAGCAGACTCGATGATTACACACTGGTGCCGGCAGTGTGAGCTTACTCTAGGAGGTGAGATCTTCGGCTGGGATCTTCTTGTAGTGGCGTCGAGGCCTTATGACGTCATCTTGGGCATGGATTGGTTATCTACAGTCCATGCTCAGATTGACTGTATTAGGCGCAAGGTGCGATGTGTACGCACCGACGGGAGCAGGTTCACCTTCACCGGTGAGAAGGGAGACTTTGCAGCACAGGATGGACTCTCGCAGAGGAGAGGACAGCCCATCACTCATCAGTTGGCTAGCCTCATCCTAGGAGCAGTTGACGTGCGGAGTCCTAGTTTTCCTACAGTGGTGGATCAGTATGCGGACGTCTTTCCCGACGACGTTCCAGAACTACCTCCTTGCAGAGAGGTAGACTTTTATATTGATCTGTACCCCAGGATAGCCCCAATATCCACTCCAGCATATCGGATGACTCCTTCCGAGCTTCGAGAACTACGCGTAGAGTTGGAGGACTTGCAGGGCAAGGGATTCATCCGACCCAGTGTTTCACCCTGGGCTTCCCCGATTTTGTTCACCAAGAAGGTGGACGGGATCTTGTGACTTTGTGTCGACTATCGTCGCCTGAACCAGGTGATAGCGAGGAACAAGTATCCGCTACCGAGGATTGATGACCTCTTCGATCAGCTCAAGGGAGCGTGGTGGTTCTCGAAGATATACCTCAGGTCAGGCTATCATCAGCTCAGAGTTCGGGACGAGGACGTGCATAAGATGACCTTCAGATGTCGGTATGGCCACTATGAGTTCTTGGTTATGCCATTCGACGTAACCAATTCTCCAGCAATGTTCATGGGCCTCATGAACAGGATCTTTCAGCCACACCTCGATCGATTTGTCGTAGTCTTCATCGACGACATTTTGATATACTCGATGACTGAGGAGGAGCACACATGCCACTTGTGGGTTGTGCTGGACACACTCTGAGAGCACCAGCTTTATGGTAAGATCTCGAATTGTCAGTTCTGGATGCGTGAGGTCCACTTCTTGGGACACGTCATCTTTGAGGTGGGAGTTACAGTGGATCCTGCGAAGATCGAGGCAGTGCTAGCTTGGGAGCCACCCAGGAGCATGACGGAGGTGCGGAGTTTCATGGGACAAGCCGGTACTATCGGAGATTTGTGCCAGACTTCTCCAGAGTTGCGACACCACTCTCAGCTTTGACGAATAAGGTGAAACCCTTTGTGTGGTCAGATAGATGTCAGCAGAGCTTCTAGGAGCTGAGACAGAGATTGACCAGGGCACCTATCTTGAGGTTGTCAGAGGAGGGGATAGGGTACGTAGTCTACTGCGATGCATCAGGGACCAGACTCAGATGTTTCCTGATGCAGGAGCGGCAGTTATCGCCTATGGATCACTTCATTTGAGGCCGTATGAGCAGAACTACGCTACCCATGACCTGGAGTTAGCAGCAGTGGTCTTCGCTCTAAAGACATGGCGACCCTACCTGATGGGCGAGCGCTTTATAGTCTTTTCTGACCATCAGAGTCTCAGGTACATCTTCTCTCAGAAGGACCTGAACCTGAGACAGCGGCGGTGGCTCGAGTGCCTCCAGGACTACGACTTTGAGATAGTCTATACTCCTGGGAAGGAGAACATAGTAGCCGATGCTCTCAGCAGGAGGAAGGGCATTCAACTACTTGAGGAGGCGACGGAGCAACTAGCCGCTTTGCAGATATCCTTCGTGGATAGGGATGGAGGAGCCTTCCTTCAGTCACTCACAGTCACTCCTCCACTACTACAGTGGGTCAGAGAGGCACAACGGGGGGACGCTGACTGTGAGACGCGGCATACACAAATATCCTCAGGATAGGCACCTGATGGTTTCTCCTTTGGAGAAGAGAACGTCATCATTTTCAGAGGACGAACCTTGGTACCAGTCACTTTTTGAGTGGAGGTGATGAGAGAGTTTCACACTTCTCCTTTGGCGGTACATCCTGGAGTGGCGAAGATGTACCAGGACCTCAGACGACAGCACTGGTGGCCAGGCATGAAGAAGGTTGTGGAAGAGTTCGTTTCTCGATGCCTCACCGGCCAGCAGGTGAAGGTAGAGCATCAGGTACCAGCAGTCTTGGTACAACCCTTGGAGGTCCCAGAGTGGAAGTGGGATAGCATATCTATGGAATTCATGACTGGGCTTCCATGCACTTCTTGAGGTCATGACTCCATCTAGGTGATTGTCGACCGGATCACCAAGTCGACAGACTTCTTACCCATCAGAGAGCAGGGCTTAGTGGAGAGCTTGGGACGTCTCTACGTTCAGGAGGTTGTACCACTTCACGGTGTGCCATCATCTATCGTCTCCGATCGAGATGCTCGCTTTACTTCCAGGCTTTGGAATGGGTTGCAGGTGGCGTTCGGGACACAGCTACATCTGAGCACTGCCTTTCACCCTCAAACGGACGGTCAGACAGAGAGGACCATTCAGACTCTCGAGGACATACACTGCGCATGTGTCCTCGACTTTGGTCGCAGTTGGGAGGACTACCTACCCTTGGTGGAGTTTGCGTACAACAACAGCTACCACTCCACCATCGATATGGTACCATACGAGGCGTTGTACGACCGACCTTGCAGATCTCCTTTGTGCTGGACAGACTTTGAGAAGTCAGCACTAGTGGGACTGGAGATGGTCCAGGCCACGACAGAGAAGGTCCAGGTCATCCAGGAGCGGATGAGGACAGCTCAGAGCCGACAGAAGTCTTACACTGACAGGAGGTGGAGGCCACTAGAGTTCAAGGATGGCGACCACGTCTTCTTGCGGGTCTCACCTCAACGTGGTTTACGGAGATTTGGCCGAGGCGACAAGTTGTCTCCATGTTTCATCGGACCCTTCCAGGTCCTCAGCAGGATTAGCGAGGTGGCTTATCGCCTAGCTCTACCACCTAAGTTGCACCAGGTGCACGACGTCTTCCACGTATCTCAGCTGAGGAGATATGTGCACAACCCAACGCATATCATTGACCATGGGGAGCTGGATGTTGATGATGTGGCGACTTTTCCAGAGGTTCCTGTGGAGATTGAGGATCGACAGGAGCGGGTCCTACGTGGACGGTCGATTCCTCTTGTGCGCGTCAGATGGCAGCACGGGAACCTCCAAGAGAGCACTTGGGAGTGGGAGGCGCAGATGTGTGCTCAGTACCCACTTTTGTTTCCCTAATTTTTGATGTATCTTTACGGGGATGTAAATCCCTGAGGTGGGAGTGATGTAAAGACCCGTAAAATTCAAGGAAATTTTTTTTCTTAATTTTCTTTGAAATTTTACAAGAACGCAATTTCTGACGGCACCTGATTCCGAGGCCCGGTGTGCCCGGAATCATTTTCCGAAGTTTGGATCGGGTACGTTCAGTGAACGAACGAGCGAGTTTTTCTAACTTCTGAACCGGTTCCCGGAATCGAATTCCGAGGGCACCGATGGAATCACAGCGATAATATTTTCCTAGAAACGCCTTTTCCGGAGCTGCGTTTGCTCGGGTGTGGTTTTTAATTTTTGGGGTTAAGTTAAGAAATAAAATAAAGTGGTGCGACAACTTTATTTTTTATTTCACTTAAAAGACACTTAAAGCCACTTAAGCTATGTTGAAGTGGATAGGGTGGAACCCAAAATATCCTACCCCCTTGGTAGGATATTTGTGAGGTGGGTCCCGCACGAGCCCCACCGTTTCTTTTCCCCTAAGTAACGCACCCGCAACCCCCATCTTAAAAGAAAGTCAACCGTGCGTTTTTTTTGGTTAAGAAATGCCCCATTAAATTGGGCAGTTAATTCGTTGCAATTAATTCTATGAATTAATTTGTTTGTTACTTGTCTTTAAAATCAATTGTTGGCATGAGATTAAAAATAGGACCAACACTTGTCTTTTGAGGGGTGACTTGTTTAGAGGATTTGGAGAAATCTCTGAAGCTAGAAGATCTTCATCTTTCTTTGCGAAGAACGTGAAGAACGTGAAGAACGCGAAGAACGCCGGCCTTCGACGAAGGGCAACGAAGAACGCCGAACCCTCGAAGATCGACAACGCGACGCCGACAATTCTTCTCCCGTGACATTTCTTCCGCGATGTTCCATCCCCTCGACAAACTTCGATCAACAACCGGTAGAGGTAGGGGATTGCGGTCATTTTTAATTCTTTAAGAATTATTCTTTTCTCAACATGGGTTTAATTGTTGCAATTAAATCGGTGTGTTCTTAATCTCCAGAGTTTGACTACGCGACATTGTGTACCGCGACGACAGCGACGCCCCTTCCTCGACGCGACGATCCTCTTCTACCGCGACGGTCAATTCCGCGAAGAACACATGTTCGAAGAAAACGATGAGGTAGGGGTTGTTTCATTTTAAATCTTTGTGATTTATATCCCCGGTTGTTAAATATGATTGTTGTGAGACTTTAAAAACTGCTAACACAGTGGGTGCGGACCAATGAATAAGTCCGAACAAACTGCCCTTTTTGTTGTTATGCGCGGATTGGCGGGAGACGACAAACGGGGCCGCAAGTTAATTTTGAAGGCTTTTTAGTAAAGAACGAGTCTCGAGATGAGCACTGGCGAAGACTGCATGCCAATCGGACCACCGGAGCGCGTCCGGTGGTCCGCGGAACCCCCCGCCGGCACGCCTTGCCGGCACGGCGGCGCCGGCGGCCGGCCGCCAGGATGCGGCGGCGCCTGGCGCGCCGCAAGGGAATACCCGCCGCGGCTGAAGCCGCGGCGGCACTGGACGGTCCCGTGGCCGCGCGGGACCGCGGAGGAGGGACGCGGCTTAAGCCGCGTCCGGTTGTCACGGAGCGGCCCCCGCGCGGGGGGTCGCGGCTGCCTTGCGTGGCGCCTGGCCAGCGCCAGCGCGCCGTCCGAGCCGCCGGACCGGGCCGCGCCTAGCCGGGCCAGGCCCCGCCGGCCGGGTCGGATCCAGACCCGGGTCGGGTCGAACCGGTTCGGGCCGACCCAGGGGGGTGGGCCGGGTCGGCCCGGGCCCAGACCCCCCGTTTTCGGCCCCTTTTCAGTCTTTTGACCATATCTTGGGCTACGGACCTCCGATCAATGCATCGTCAGCGGCGATGCGATCCTTAGATTGAGACGGTAGTTTTGGTATATTACATTCAAGGTTTTGGAATACTTTGGGTTTGTCCAGGTTGGTTCGTACACGAAACCAACCGGGCCCTCGGAGTGGAAACGCTCATAACTTGAGCTTCAGACGTCCGATTGACGTGCCGTCGACTTGGTTGGATTACTCTAAGTGAGATGGATCATTTGGCTCACTCCGCCCGAGGTTTGGACGCAGGTGGAGTACAGTCGGGCTGGTTTTAACTTAAAAACCAACCGGGCCCCTGGGACGAAAAAGCCAATAACACTCAGACCGGGCGTCCGATTGACGCACCGTCTGCGACGTTGAGTTCCTGTTGACGATACGGAACTTTTGGATACATCAACTCTAGACTATGTGTCAGTTGATGTATCAGCCTCTCGGATCGTGGAGTGGACCCTCCCGAACGAGCTTGCTGTGTGCGGGATCCCTAGAGCTGGCTGCGACTACGACGACGACGACGACTGTGCAGAGATCCTCACTGGATTCGACGGCTATGACTATAGCACTCAGCGATCCAACGTGGATCAGTGCTATAGATCCTGTGTGGATCCGATCCTGTGTGGGTCAGCGCTCAGCGGTTCTGTGTGAGCCAGCGCCTACAGATCCTGTGTGGGTCTGATCCTGTGTGGGTCATTGTGGGAGTTAGTTACCTATCGATCCTGTGTGGGTCAGACCCTTATTGGGTCATTGCGGGGGTTAGTACCTATTTATTCTTTGTGGGTTCGACGGCTTAGATGAATCAGTGGATATATATGATCATCTCTATCGTCATTCAAGAAGTATACCTGTGTGAACTGAATCCTGTTTTGCTTTCCTATGTGGATTGTGTTGTGCCATCCTGTGTGGTTTTACATTTTGCTTTCCTATGTGGACTGGGTTGTGCTTGGACTCGGATGTTGGAGCCGAACGAGAATTGATGACTTAGGTATATGTATGGGCATATACCTAAGCAGTGTCAGATGTTACTTCATGATTGTATCTTTCCTTTGTGGATTATCCTTTCTGTATTCTGGGAGACCTTCGGGGGTCTGGGGGTCACTACTGAGTAGCTTATACTCACCCCTGCACAGGCTATGCCCGCACTACGTTGTGTTGGTTGCAGACGATGGACAACGCTAATTGTGGTTGAGGTTTGCGGAGTAGGACGATACCTGGAGGTGGACCACTGGGCGGGATGTACTCGGAGCGGTCGGCTGGACCCGAGGAGCAGTGGAGGCTATCTGTACCCACCCTTCAGGTGGGATTTCCAGTGGACAGCTTGACGTTTCAGATTTACTTTTCAGTTGTTGTTTTCCCTTCCAGTTGTACTTTACTTTCAGTTTGGGTTTGTATTCTGGCCCACTTACATTCCGCACTTACTGTTGTACTCAGTTTTTACTTAGTGTTTGCTTCTTCTTCTTGCTTGCTCTGTGGTGTTTGTTTACTTTGCAAAGTCAATGCCTTCCCTTTTTACCGGTATTTACGCCTTGGTGCTAGTCACCAGCCCCTGGCCTATGGAAGGCGGGCTTGGGGTAGTTACGACACGGGCCCCGAGGACGGGTCGTGACAGAAAAAGAGGAGAGATTTCAAGATTCCCAAAGAAACATCCTTGTGCAGATATGAAGTCCATATTTCTTAGAAGCGAAAAGAATACATAAGAGAGTGACATAGAATTTTAAGGAAATAATGGACAAAAACCATTAGAATCAATTAAATAAATGAATAGATAAGTTGAGGAACATAATTAACATGAAGCACCACCACCATACTAACCACCACTACCATTTCCAAATTAGTTCAATAAGGTTAATATTGATGAAATTATTTTTTAGAGATTTCCAAAAAGATATACATAAACATTCCATTTTCTGAGGAAATTATAATCATACCTATATATATGAAAAGTCCATAAAGGAGTTGGTGATGAACATAAAAAATGTCAAATTATTATCCACCATTCTACTAGCATGATAAATCTTAGGGGTGGTTTCAAGCATCCTACCAAATAAGTAGAGTGATCCAGGCAGTTTTTCCATTCCAATTACTATTGGTACTAAGGTATTTTGTAGTGCTTTATTTTTTCTAGGTACCAGTGTATATATAATGTAATATGAAACCTTCAAGATCCTGATATTTATGGAGATGTATCCAACTCAAGTTATGATTCAACTAGATGATACAATAGTGATACATCCTTGAGGGACACTTGAATATGTCACCGTGAAGGTAGATAATTTCTATTTTATGATGGATTTTATAGTGATGGACATAGATGAAGAAAATATTCCAATAATATTGGGAATGCTATTCCTAGATATCGAAATAGAATTAGTTGATGTTTACACAGGATAACTAAGTTTAAGAGTTGGAGGATCATATGTGAAGTTCAATTTGTACTCGGTAATACAAAAGTCAGATGAAATAATTTTTGAATTCTTAGAAGATATTTTTCTAAAAGAAGAGGACATTATTTTACATGAAAAAAATAAATTAAGTATCTATTGTGGAAATTCAAGAAGTAATCATGAAAAATATAAGGAAATGTAATAAATTTATGGAAAAAGATTAATATAGTTGAGGAAATTTTATTCTAGTGGAATTAAAATAAAGAGAATAGGGTTTTATAGTCAATGAACTTCCATTTTATTTTTCAATAAGTGCCAAGAACTACTGGATTGGGCCCATGGAAATTGAGAAATTATTCAATAACAGAAGAGTGAAATTAGTTTCAGATAAAGGGAGAGGACCAATCAATATACAGTATTAAATAATTCAATATTTTGTAGATCCATATAAGGTATCCTCTTTCCTACTATCAACCATTTGGATCTGACTGAGGTAAGTTCGAACCAACAATAGTAAACAAAAATGATTCTAGGAGGCATCCCAAGTTTTTAGTATTTTACATTATTTATTTTCCACTTTTAGGATAAATATGTCATCCCGAAATATTTTCAATTTAATTGTTATGTACTGTTCATTCAATTTTTTTTTCAGAACCCTCAAGGTAGGTAATAAGAATAAGAAAGTACAAAGAGAAGAAACTGAAAAGAAATTACACATCATTAAGGGAAATTACACATTTTTTAAAAACCCATGTTTGAAGCATCAATTTGAAATGGGAGTAAGTGTTTCAATTTTTTAATTTTATATTGTATTCCCTATATTTAATTATTTAGATATGTAATTAGAATTGCATTCCCACACTTGATTCACTCTTTAATCAACTGAACTATGAGACATAGAATTCTTAATATAATTACCATGCCATGAATTTAAATTTCTTTTTCAACAAATTCGAATGAGAAAAATGGAAAAAATAATTAATAGAGATAATCATGTGGATTAGGATTAAAAAAATCATGATTTAGAGGAGCATGTTGATTGTGGTAAATAAAATTTTTATGAGATTTTTACATGATTTGAGTTTATGATGTTTACATTAAATGATTTAATAATTAATGTTCATTACCATGAGTGATTTTCCCAACCATTCGTATCATTTCCTAGGCATCTACTATCATAATTTTTCCCATTCATTAAATAGTATATTTCTTGAGAAACTCCAGCTTGTTTTCTTCTAGAACTTTCTTTGCATTTTATTGAAGCTATGATTGAATAGATTAAATTTTGAATTTATTATGGAAACCTTTGGTTTAGCCCTTTATCATGAAACCCAACTTACATTAATATTTTTTAAGCCCATAGAATCCATGAACATCTTTCGTATGAAATGAGACAAGTTACATGCCTATCTTATTCATTCCAGCATTTCTCTAAATATTTTTCATAGTATTTAAAAGAATAAGTGTTGGGAAATTTTACATTATGGGGAGAGGAATTTTATTTTTCATTATATTTTATTATCAACCTCTCTTTCTAAAAAAATGAAAAAGAAAAAACAATGAAAAATTATTTTGTGTTTTTGGATGATTAAAAAACACCATTTTCCAAACTGATGATATTTTGATCATATGTGGTTAGGTGATAGATGTGGGATTTATCTCGAGCATAGATTTCAAATAATAATAATAATAATAATAAATAAGTGAAACTAGAGGCCATGACAATAAAATTAAAAATATTTTGGTATGATTAATTTCTCTTAAAAAAAGAAAATAAATAAAGAAAAATACTAAAAACTATAGTTTCCTCCAAAAAGAAATTTCTTTTAGAATTATTGGAATGAAATTACCATGCCATCTCTAGGAAGTTGATGGTAGTAAATAGTTTACCTGGTCTAGATCTAAAAAATGTCGAATTCGTGAATCCTCCATGAAGATGGATTCTCTACCTTTATCTAAAACCAATTTCACTCTTCCTTCGGTGAATACTTTCTCAATTTCCATGTATCTAATCGAGGGTTCTTGGCCCTTCTTGAAAAATAAAATTTCAGTTCACTAACTATCCAAACCTATTCTCCTTCTTTGAATTCCTCTTGAATAAAATTTCATCCACTGTCTTCATATTTGTCTAATAATTTCTTACATTTCCTCAGATGGTTCATAATTTCTTATTTATTTTCCATAACAACTACTTACACTCTTTTTCCATGGACATTAAAGTCCTCCTCTTTTAGCAGAATATCTTCTAAGAATTCATCAATTGTTTTGTCTAACTTTTTGATTCCCCGATATAAATTGAACGTCACCTCTGATCCTCCAACTCTTAAACTTAGTTCTCCATTGTGAACATGAACTAGTTACCTTCCCATATCTAGGAATAGTCTTCCCAATATTATTGGGATATTTTATTCATCAATGTCCATCATTAGAAAATACACCAAAAAATAGAAATTATCTACTTTCAAGATGACATATTCAAGTATCCCTCAAGGAAATATCACTATTATATCATCTAGTTGAAGAATAACTTTAGTTGGGTGTATATCTCTCAATCCAAGGCTCTTTAATCTTTTATACAACTTCATATTTACACTAGAAACTAAATCACATAAAATACTATCAAACACACTAGTTCCAATAGTTATTTTAATGAAAAACTATCTGGATCACTCTACTTATTCGGTATGATTCTTGAAACAACTACTAAGTTTTTTTCCTTTTAGTGGAATGGTGTCTAATTCTTTAATATTCTTTTTTTTCGTCACAAACTCCTTTATGAACTTTTCATCGATATGCATGTTTACAATTTCCTCATCAAATAGAATATTGATGTGTATCTTTTCTAAAATATCTAGGAATTTTTGTTTTCTTTCATCAATCTTCACCTACTTGAATTGATCTGGAAATGGTGTTGGTGGTTGGTATGGTGGTGGTGCTTCCTTTTCATTATGTCCCTCATCTTCTCTATTCTTTTATTTAATTGATTCTACTATTTGTTTTCCATTATCTCCTGAAAATTCTATGTCACTCCCCTTTGTCTTATTTTCAAGCAATATGGATTTCATAAATTCATGAGGATGTTTCTTTGGGAGTCCTAGAAGCTATCATATTTTCCTTTCCCTAAGTTTCTTAGAAATTTGGCCAACTTGAAATTATAAATTACTTATTGGAGGTTGTTGGTTTTATGAGTCATTTTTAAATATATGATCAAATTTCATTGATCTCTTGAATATGCTATCATCTTTTTAAGAGAAGCTTTTATGGTGGTTATAAAAGTTTCAAGGGTCTCCTCTAATGAATAGAATTGACTAGTCAGTTTTGGCCCTTGGTGATGATTTTGAAAATATTATTTTCTCTATTGAAATCATTGACCTAGATTTTGATTTTTTTTATCGTGGTTGTTGTCGTTTTTTTGATCTAAATACCTATTCATAATTTTGATGATTATAATCTAAATAATTCACGTCTTTGAAATACATACCTTGTGGATTTTGGGTGTCCCCCATTGTATCTAGTTTATTTTACATGACATTCATTTGGGTGGTGACCCAAATTTTTTCTTCCATGTGAACTCCTTGTGTTCTCCATTATTTTGTATTCCAATAAAAACTATTACTTGAAATCTCATCCAATAAGTCATAGCTCTTCTCTAGTGATTTTCTAAGCAATCCTCCAGCAACATCATCAAATATAAACCTATTTCCCTACGACAATACTTTGTAGAAAGTTTGAATTAATAACCACATTTTGATTCCATGATGTGGAAATCATCTTATTAAACCTTTAAACGTGTCCCATGAACTATATAAAGGATCTTAATTTAATTTCTCAAAATTTAAAATACTTACCCAAAAATCCATTTATTTTGAGGGTGGGAAAATATGTGTTAAAAATTTCTTTACCAAACCATCCCATGTTGTAATTATATATGGTGGAAGACTTTAGATCCACTCATGTACCTTTTATTTCAACGAGAATATAAATAAGGATTGCCTCACGATGTTATGCGTCATGTTTTGAAATTAGAATATGATACAAATTTCCAATAAATTTCTGATGTGAAAGTTAGGTTCTTCATGAGGTATCCCAAATAATTATAGTGAATGTGTGATTATTTGAATAACTGCCAAATTAATCTCAAAATCATGATCTATGATAGGGGGCATGATAATGATCAGATTGAACCCCATGTTAGAGGGTATTCTATAGTTAATAAATGCTTCCACCCTTTATTTCTTCCTTAAAGATGTGGTATATCTCTCTAGATCAGCACGTGGTGAGATCCTTAGAATTCTCCCCTTCCAGACATGATGTTCTTTTTTATCAACCTCTTATTTTATTTTTTCTATGATTTATTAATTTCTTCTATAGATCTAGTTCGAATTCATGATTTTTAGCTTTATCTTTTCCATGAGTGGAGTAGTCATGTAATGGATTATTACCTAAAACAAAAACAGAACGAGAACAAGTGTAAAATAGTGAATTAAAATAAAAAATTATCTATATTCCTAATTGACTTAAACATAGAGACAACCATCCCTGACAATAGTGCCAAAAATTTTATAGCCTCTAGGGCGTCGTTAAATTCATACGGGGCTAAAAAAATTAATAATTTATAAAACTCATACTACCTAACTAAAAATATAGTATCTAGAAAGTCCAGGTTTTGAACCCATATAGATGGATCTTATATTCTAAATTAATTAATGAAATTGAAATTGAAATTGTTTATTTGTTTGAAAAAATTAGGAAATGGTAGCAGTAAAGATTGGGTTTTGAATTAGGATATGGGAAATTCCAGGTTCATTGATTTCAGGTTCATGTGCCAGGGATTAAAATAATATAGGTTTATTCAGGATTGGTGTTGGAATTTTGTCAGCAAGGATCCCTGGTATGGGTATCCCACCCTAATCCTCTGAATTTATCATTGGAATGGTCATCTACTAAAAAAAATCATATAACTAGGAAACCCAAAACCATATTTAAACATAACTAATATGGATTGTATAATGTTCATACAAAAAATAGATCAATTAATTGATTCAATTAAATAAACAACCTCATCACACAATAATGTTCATGAAATATGAAAAGAGAGAGAGACATGGAATTTAAAAACAATGTTGTAGTAATCCAAAAAAATAATAATAGGTAGAAACAATCCATAGTGACACATCACCCAATAATCACATCACCCGACACAAAGAAAAACACTTGATCATGCTAGTAATGATGAGAATGAGAAGCATGGGTACTCAAAGAATAATGGTGATGAAGAACAATGGTGAAGTAGGGATTCTGATCATCTCTTTGTTGGATGGATGTCATTTTTCATTATCGCGCTACTCCCTTTGGTCCTAGACTCCCTTTAAAGGTGTGTTTAAGGGGTTCATTTATAATAAAACCCATCAAACTGTCATCCACATCGCAATAATTTTTCTATTTCCTTCCGTATTCATAACATGTAAATGGGTTACATGACGTGTAATCTTTTGATTTCAATTTTGTGAGGAGGAGTCACGAATTTTAGCATAAGTCCACCTCATTGAATTCCACGAGGTGTAATTGAAATACACAACATGTTTGTTGTGGCCCTCCCAAATTTTTTGTACGGTTCTTCTTCTCTTGACGAAGTCACAACTTGTAATTTTATTACATGACGTGTAATTATTATGCTCTAGTTTTCTATCTCTTCTTCTTTCTAAAAAATACGATGTTGCTCTATGAGTAAAGTGAAGCAGAACAAAGTGACTTTTAGCTTCAATTTTTATCCCATTAGATTCCTTTTTTATAAATCTATCATTTCCTTCCATAAAGAATAAAACAAGTCAATCTGTTCTATAATTTGAAAGATTATTCATTTAAATATAGAAATAAATACATTAAAACACTCTAAAATGTATTCATGAAATGTAGTTATCATTTATAAACACTATCTATCCACTTTTGGTCATTATGACACATTTGGATTACAAGATATGATTATATCATAATTTTTTTCTAAAACTATTTGGTGAGACTTGTGGATTTTTTTTTCGATTTTTATTATGTAATTAATATACCGTTAGTAATTTCTTCTAATTTTATCTAGGAAAACCAATAAATATGTAACTTATATGATTTTACATAAATTTTTCCTCATATACCAAATGTCTACAACTATTATGTCAAACATTCAATATGACTTTCAAACATGGTTAAAATAAGACCTAAATTCAGAAAATTGTATACCACTTTTATGTTTCCTTGAACACTTTATTTTTTCCCACCATTGGTGATTGGTAGGTTCAACATAGTGGTTATGGCCACCTTGTATAATACTTTTAATATTATCAGGTCACTCTGGTAACATTGAATAAAAAACCCCACTATTTGGAACCTTAAATCTCATATATTTAGTTACTACACTAAGACATATTAAATTCCTTTTTTCACTTCAACTTAAGACATAAAAAATAATTACCCATGCGATGAAACAATTTTTCACTTTGGGTAAAAAAATACATAAATTCATGGGTTTACTTTATGAACTCTTCTTACTTGTTTCATGGGGTTAGAACCCTCCCATGAATATAAAAAATATATTACATGTTATGTGCCCAACATCATATGATATTAATAGTATCATGGATTTTTTGAATTATAATGAGTTATTTTATAAATTATACTTTCATATTTCACCTAGTAAACAGTAATGTGGTGAGGAATTGATTTGATATTACATTATTCAAACATTCCCCATTCATATCTTGACACTTATCATTATATATGCATTTAAACTATAATTAAAAATTAATTTTATTTCTCATAGATATCATTTTTACTATATTAAAAATTATATATTTTCTTATGAGAGTGTTTGATGCTATGATTACATTCCCTATAGTAAAGGAAAATTGAAATTCATAATATTAAATTTTCATAACACATATATTTTCTCAGAGTTTCAAATTTAACTTCTAAAAAATCTGAATTAATATTTTATGGTACATATAAACAAGAATATAATTTTATAATAATATTAATAGTACAAATTTTAGTTAATTTACATCTCTAAAAAAGCATGGTCATTTATTATAATGATACATGATTTTACTATATAATTTTTCCTATAAATAAATATTGGGTTGGTAGATTATTTAAAAACCAAAATTGAAAAAAAATATCCAAGATATGTTAGATAATAAAATTTAACAAGAATAAATACTCTGGTTAATAAAATTATTTCAATCAATTATAAATTCATGCAAAATATTATTAATAATACTAATTGTTTTTTGGGTGTTTTTAAATAAAAGAGTTTTTTGTTTATATATTTTATTTATATTTAGAAGATAAATTTATATATTTTATAGTTTGAATTTGAAAAAATTAACTTTAAATTTTAAGTAATCATTTAAATATTATATGTGGATGAATTTTTGAAATTTTTCTTAAATAAATGATTTTTTGGTAAATAGTGAAAATATCGATTTTGCTAAAGATGGTCACTTTTATGACATTATCTTAAAATAAGTATGAAAAAATATATTAAACATTTATAAAATATAATATATATAATTATTAATATATATCATTTAAATATACCATTTTCAATTTTTAAAACATATGATTAACATTTTAGAAATGCAAGTAATATTTCACACTAAAAGATGATTTTACATGTTTATGTTAAAAATTATATTTTATCACTTATATAAATTAAATATAAAAAAATTTGTTTTATATTTTTTATAAAAATGACCATATTAGTTGAAAAATTTAATTTTAATGTGATTATAAAAATTATATTACAAACATTATTGTTAATGGATATGATAATAGTAAAATTGTTATTTTAAAATAATTTTTTTATTAATATTGTGTAATTTTTATCTAAAAAAATAAATGAATATTTTCTCAAAAATGAATTAAATATAATTTTCAATTCCATATATAATTATACTATATTTCATTAAATTGTAATTAAATGCTAAATAATATTAATAACACTAAATGTTGAAAAGAATATTTTTCTACAAAATAGTTTATCTTAATATAAAATGTTTTAATATAAAAGTAAAATGTAAATTATTTAGAAATTTATTTAGTTTAAATGGGTTATAAAATTACATATATAACACTCATATTTTATATGAGGTTTTCTTTTATATTTTTAGAGAATCATCAGTCACTTGTCTAAAAACTAGATACCTTGATAAAAAAAATGTAAAAGTAACAATATAAGGGTAAAAAAATTCCAACATGTTTCAAAATAATTTGGAAATAATTTTTGAAGATTCATTGACCTATGATAACCCCAAAATAAATTAATTTTTTATTTTTTATTTATTCATTTGTGAATAGTTTAATGATATTATTGAAATGTAAATAGTAATGATAAAAGTGTGTTTTCTTCACTTATAAAAGGGGATACTTCTACACCTTCATTAAACCCACATTAATTAGGATTTAATCCTAATACTATGAAAAATTTCACCTACTATAAATATTTATTAATTTTAAACTACTTTTGTCTCAATTATTTATCCTAATTTCTTCATTTCGAAGGATAAGTTCAAGAGAATGTTCAAGGTAGAAAAGTGAGTATTAATTAATTCTTATCATTTTATTATTAATGTTTATCATTGAAACATACCATATATATAGTAATATATTTAAATTAGTATAATTCATATAATTAATTGTTATTATATTATTGTAACAACCCTTAATTATTCTATTCCATCCACTTATAAAAATAGAATAATGATATCCTTTTATTGTGTACACTACCGCCTCCATGGAGTAACATTCTACATTTTTCATCTTAATTTTCATTATTTATAAAAACCATTTAAAATTAAATTCATGAAGACTAAAACACCTAAATAATATCATTATTCTGATATTACAATGATATTATACATTTCGATAACCATACCCACCTATTAAGATATAACATGTTTTTTGGTACTGGTTTAACCACCAACTTAAAAAATGTATGAAAACTCTATCATGGATGACTATGAGAACATAAATAATAAAATTATTATATGTTAATTTGAAAACCATTATTTTTTAACAGTTCTATAATCATAAAATTTAATATTTTTCTTTTTAAAATATATCACCACTGATTGCAAAAATTAACAAAATAAGTCGACACTGATTCAATTTTTATGAAAACATAAGAAAAATCTATATAATAAATAACTCAAATGTATTGACCCGGGTTTTTGGCACTGTCAGACTTTGGAATATTTCTACAAATAATTCCAGAACTAGGCGCGAAGACGGCGTGCGATTCTGAGGCCCGGTGTGCCTGAAATTAATTTTATAAAAATATTAAGTATTTTTATACTATGCACATGGCAGGGGTGTGATATCTCCTAGAAAAAAGCTCAAAACGGAAATATTATGGCACGGTTGCGTCCGAAACGTGCCGTTTACCCTAGGCGTGGTGTAAACTTTGCAGACGCGGGCCTGCGGTGAGAAACACCACCAGGGGCATTTTCGTAAATAAGTAGCGAAGTTAGTGTGCGAGCGTCGGCTCACATAACTTCTGAACGGAGTCTCGAATAGAAAATATGAGTCTTCCATTACGTTCAGAACGACGCGTTTCCCATAAGGGTGCGCTGATATAAATATCAGCGCCCCCGCCCTTTATCGGTTCCTCTCGGCGTTCTTCGTCGTTCTTCACCGCCGCTCCACCGAATAGAGAAAACGAAGCACCCAAGAGCTCGGAATTCAATGGAGGACGTTCCAGGAGCGCGCAACGGAAGCTCCGGAGCACGGATCTAAGGCGGAACGTCGGCGTTTCGCCCGCGAGGTAGGCGGATTTGAGTTTTAACCCCCGATCCCGTTTTTGCTGCGTTTTTCTACAAATTGAAGCCGTAATAGTGTAGATTGGGTCCCGAGGGTCATGTAGACGCCTATGGATCATAAAACGGATCCCCAGGGTGCCCCGGCGGTCCGCGGAAGATCTGCCGGCCGCGGCGGGCCGACCGGTCCAGGCCGGTCCGACCTCTTTTATCATACGGGGGTCTTTAAACCCCCATATCTTGCAATCCGAGAGTCGGATTCGCATGCCGTTTGCGGCGACGTGACCCTGACGAAGAGGCAAACCCTATTGTATGGGTTAGAGGGTTTAAATGTTCGGGATCGTGGCCTGGGAGCTAGAAATGTCGTATAAAATAATATTATTTTATTGTTTTACGACTTCGGGCCGTTGTAACTTCTACCCGGAGTGTCCGATTGACGTGCCGTCAGTGGCGTTGAGACCCTGATGGTACGACGGATTTTTTGAGATGGTTTCTAGGTGTTGGGACCGAGTACGAGGTGCGGGCCCCATGAGGTCGTGTTTTGGCGTTTGCGGAGAAACACATCTTTTGCACCAGGAGTCCAATTTTGGCAGATGATTAGTCGATCCTGTGTGTTTTTCCGAGAGGATTGCAATGGTGCGATCCATTCGATGTGTTTCGAGATCCAGGCGTGGGCCCCACCCGAGCTGGCTTCAGTGAATAATACCTTTTTCACCGGGTGTCCGTTTCGGATGAGCGAGTAGTCGATTCCGCTTGTTTTTCCGAGGGGATCGCTGTGGTATGGTCCGCTCGATGGGTTTCAGGATTGTTTTGTGGGCCCCACATGAGCTAGCTATGGTGAATAGTGCCTTTTTCACCGGTGCTCTATTTCGGGTGAGTAAACAGCCTATCCTACATGTTTTTCTGCGTGGAACGTGATGGTGGCCTCGGTTTTGGCCTAGGAGGTGCGCAGTATGGTGTTGTGGTGGGTCACTCGGGTTAGCGATGTTTGGACCAGCAGTGGTTGAGGGTTATCCCATGGTTCGTTCCTACGATGGCTCGTGTGGCATCACAACCTTTGTATGGGTTTGTGATCCTCTCGATGGGATGTTTAAACTGTTAGAGTTGTGGCATCCCTCCGGTGGGCCCAGAGCAGATCCGCCAACATCTTTACCCTAGATCGGGTTCTTGGTATCGCTATGACCACTTATTCACGGGCGGCGATCCCCTATCTAGCAGGTTAATCCTGTAGGGTTTATGGCATCATCGGGAATATGATCCCCTATGCGGTGGGTCGTGCACAGTAGGGTTGTGGCATCGTCGGGTTTACGATCCCCTACTCAGTATGATGTTTATATTAGGGTTGCGGTATTGTTGGTTATACGATCCCCTACTCAGCACTTGGTGTCGGTAGGGTTGCAGTATCATTGGTTATGCGATCCCCTTCTCAACGCGTGGTTTTGGTAGGGTTGTGGCATCATCAGTTCGATCCCCTACATCACGAGTTATACTAGATAGGGTTTCGGTATCGTCCTGACCACCTTTATATGGGCGATGATCCTCTATCTGAGTGATGTGCTTCTGTCGAGCGCTTGATCGGGTTGTGGTATCCCCCAGCGAATCCTGGGTGTGATCCCCTATCCGTGAGAACTACGTATGCTAGATCGGGTCATGGTATCCCCAAACGGACCCTGGGAGTGATCGCCTATCTTTGAGCTTCGTATACCGGAGTGGGTTCTAGTATCCCCTAGCGGACCCTAGGAGTGATCCCCTATCTGAGGAGTTTGGTGGTTCTATTGTTTCAGGGAGGTTTCCTCAGTGATGCTATCCGACGAGCGTGATCTCTAGGGTGAGCTCCTGAGAGGTTTGTGAGAAACCCGATGGAGTGTATCTCTCAGATGAGTGTCATCTGGGATGACTGTGATCGTGTGGTGTACTCTCCTGGTTGTGGACAGTTTCTAGTGACGAGGTCGGTACCTCTTCTTGCTTTGTGGCGTGATCTGAGTATATCTGGATTGTTCAAGGTGTATGTATGGGCATACACCTGAGCTGAGCTGAGCTGACTAGTTGTGTTTAGCTGAGGATGGTCACGAGATGAAGTTTCTCTCTCGTCTGGGTTCCCTCTGGCTGGGTTGAGCGGACTGTTTCCTTTCAGTTCCTCCCTTGGGTTTTGGGTTTTTGGGGTGCCTACTGAGTATATTTATACTCACCGCTTCACGGGCTTTGCCCGCACATTTTTGTGTCTTGTGCAGACCACAGACCTTTTGACGGAGTCCCAGGAGGACTCGGAGCAGGCGGAGCTTAGTGAGCGTGTTGACCGGGGGGTTTACCGGAGCTATGCCGAGGGAGATTTCCGGTGGGTGTTTGTGGCAGCGTTCCCCTTCTTCAGAGCAGGTTGGATGCACTTTGTAGTTTTCTTTTGGTGGGCCCTGTTTTTCCCTTTGTACTTTTGCTGTTGCACTCTGGTTTGGGATAGATTGTATGCATGCATTTACTTTTCAGTTTCTATATCTATGCACTGTTGCGTGGAGGTGTTTGTGGGTGCGTGTGTATAGGTACCTTAGACTAATGCCTCCCATGTGTGTGATAGCCTACTCGGCACTGGTCGCGAGCCCCTAGCCTATTGAAGGCGGCTTGGGGAGTCGCGGCTCGAGCCCTGTTGGGTCGGGTCGTGACAGAGTGGTATCAGAGGAGGTTCCACCTTTGGGATCTCAGAGTGTAGCTGGTCCAGCTGTGAGCTTTGTTCGGGTTGCATAGAGGCAGTGTTAGGATGTTTCGAGTTCGACTTTCAGGCCAGAGACTCCAGTGTTGGTGCTGCGGCCAACTTATCCATACACCAGGACTCTGATAACCTGCCTTTCGACTCGGGACATTCATACACTGGTCGCAGTGACATAATGGTACATGCATCATATATGACTGGGTTTTTGGGTTTTCCTTGTCCTTCTTGGGTCAGCTCTCCAGATATACTCTTTGACTGTGGTGTGTCTTGAATGTATTTCAAGATTCCTCCACGACGACAGCCAGCGAGGGTTCTGCTGTAGGATTGTTCTAATGACCCGCCACTTGTAGAGGCTGTGGAGTAGGGCGCAAGTTTTGAGGTTGCACCTCCAGGTGGTCTGCCAGTTGAGCCACCACCTGTCGAGCAGCTGGTTGTGCCGGCGGTGCAGGATGAGGTTGCGCGTAGGCTGAGTGCGCTGCACGAGTTCCAGGGGCAGCGACCTCTGAGGTTCCGGGGTGATCCAGACCCCCAGGCAGCTGATGACTGGCTTGAGGCCATCACCCGAGTTTTCCGCCTAGTGAGGACACCTCCAGATCAGATGGTGGTCCTAGAGGAGAGCCTTCTGCATGGTTCTGCTGGGCGATGGTGGAGTTTGGTGACACAGTCCCATGACGAGGAGACGCTCACGTGGGCAGAGTTTGAGCGGCTCTTCAGGGAGGAGTTCTATCCGGTGATGCTGAGGTCAGTGCGGATCCAGGAGCTTTTGCAGCTTCGACCGGAGAGCATGACTGTGTCGGAGTACTCAGCAAGGTTTACAGACCTGTCACACTACTCCCTGGATATGGTTCGAGACCCATTATTTCAGGGTCGAACCTTCGGGCAGGGCTTACACAGGGACATCTGAGCAGGTGTGGTTTCCTTGTGCCTGCCCACCTATACTGGAGTGTTGGAGCTAGCGTTGGTGGTGGAGAGTTTTCTGGTTGAGCAGATTCCCCCTGTTAGTGCTGGGCACTCGAGGGCTAAGACTTTTTCAGTCGGATCGACATCTGGTAGCCGATGACAGACTCAGGGGTCAGGACGTGGTCGACGTTTCAGGAGGCGACCCCAAGATGGAGGATCTGAGGCTCATGGCTCACAGGGCTCACATGCCCGTTTTGGTCAGCCGCAAGAGAGGCGGTGTTATTCTTGGGACGGTCGGGGACATCTTTCTAGAGATTGTCTGACCCGACGTGTTGCTGAGAGGGAGCCGGTCGATGGGCCGCCCTAGCAGAGGCAGCGTCTCGAGCAAGGAGGTCCGCAGGGCGGCGGACGTGGCGGCGGATCTGGTGCAGCAGGAGGCGGTGGTAGGCAGTACCAATTTCCACCACCCCCACCCCCAGGTGGTCCACGCCAAGCTCAGGGAGCTGGTGGCCGAGGTCGAGGATAGCTGCATGCCCTGGAGGCAGTCGACCTAGAGGCACCGTGGATGGATAGAGGTACACCTTGTGTCTTTTCTACTTACTGCACTAGTTTGTCAGACACTATTTAGCGGTACTCTTTCCTTTTGTTTCTTTCTCGAGTTTTGTTCAGGGCGTTGGTAAGATCCTGTGTGGGAGTTGTTCCGCATGCTTCGAATGCGTGAGGAAGAGGGATACTTCCCCCACCGAGTCACGTTTTTGTGACATGATTAAAACCGTGCAGGCGAGTCAGTGCCACCCAAAGCGGATAGTATTGAGGTGTGGTGGATGAGTCCCTCTGACATATGCGTTCGGGCATGGGTGTTTGTTGGTGAGCTCGCTGGTGTGTGAGACCCAGTTGAGAGTCAAGTCGCTTTCCTAATGCTAAAGGGATTTTTAGGGACAAAAAGTTCTAAGAGGGGGAGGATGTAGCGACCCGGGTTTTTGGCTCTATCAGACTTTGGAATATTTCTACGAATAATTCCAGAGCTAGGCGCGAAGACAGCGTGCGATTCCGAGGCCCGATGTGCCTGGAATTAATTTTATAAAAATATTAAGTATTTTTATACTATGCAAGGGAGGAGATGTGATATCACCTAAACGGTAGCTTAGAACGGAAATCTGATGGCACGGTTGTGTCCAGAACGTGCCGTTTACCCTAGGCGGGGTGTAAACTTTGCGGGCGCGGGCCTGCGGTGAGAAACGCCACCAGTGGAATTTTCGTAAATAAGTAGCGAAGTTAGTGTGCGAGCGTCGGCTCACATAACTTCTGAACGGAGTCTCGGATGGAAAATCTGAGTCCTTCGTTGCGTTCATAACGATGCGTTTCCCCTGGGGGTGACCTTACTTTTGTTCGCATCGGGCGTCGGGTCTGAGGCGGGTTTGGCGCCGGCGGGCTGCTGATATAAATATCATCGCCCCCCTTTATCGGTTCCTCTTGACGTTCTTCACCGCCGCTCCGCCGAATCGAGTAGACGATGTGCCCACGAGCTTTGAATTCGAAGGTGGATTTAAGTTTTAACCCCCGATCTCGTTTTCGATGCGTTTTTCTGCAAATTGAAGTTGTAGCAGTGTAGATCAAGTCTCGAGGGTCGTGTAGATGCCTCCAGATCGTAAAACGGACCACTGGGGTGCCCCCAGCGGTCCGCGGAAGATCCGCCGGTGCGGCACCGGCGCCAGGGGAGACTGACGGCCCGCGACGGAGCCGTGGCGGAACTACGGCGGCGCGCGGCGGAGCCGCGGCGAGTGGCGGAGGGCCGCCGGCTAGGGCGGGCCGGCGGCGGCGGCCGGGCTAGGCCGGTCCGGCCTCTTTTATCATATGGATGTCTTTAAACCCCCGTATCTTGCAATCCGGGTGCCGGATTCGTGCACCGATTACGGAGACACGACCCTGACGACGAGTGAAACCCTCCGGTGTGGGTTCGAGGGTTTAAAGGTTCCGGATCGTGGCCCGTGAGCTAGAAACATCGTATAAAATAATATTATTTTATTATTTTACGACTTCAGGCTGTTGTAACTTCTACCAGGAGCGTCCGATTGACGTGCCATCAGTGGCGTTGAGACCCTGATGGTACGAAGGACTTTTTGAGATGGTTTCCGGGTGTTGGGACCGAGTACGGGGTGCGGTCCCCATGAGGCTGTGTTTTGGCGTTTGCGGAGAAACGCAAGTTTTGCACCAGGAGTCTGATTTTGGCGGATGATTAGTCGATCCTGGGTGTTTTTCCGAGAGGATCACAATGGTGTGATCTGTTTGATGTATTTCGGGATCCAGGCTTGGACCCCACCTGAGCTGGCTTCGGTGAATAGTCCCTTTTTCACCGGGTGTCTGTTTTAGACGAGCGAGTAGTCGATTCCGCTTGTTTTTCTGAGGGGATCGCCGTGGTGTGGTCTGCTCGATGGGTTTCGGGATCGTTGTGTGAGTCCTGCATGATCTAGGTGTGGTGAATAGTGCCTTTTTCACCAGTACTCCTGTTCAGGTGAGTAAACAGCCTATCCTGCGTGTTTTTCCGCGTGGAACGCG
Source organism: Viscum album (assembly GCA_963277665.1). Taxonomy (NCBI): domain Eukaryota; kingdom Viridiplantae; phylum Streptophyta; class Magnoliopsida; order Santalales; family Viscaceae; genus Viscum; species Viscum album. The sequence continues at coordinate 713,651,269 of OY728131.1, read as the reverse complement.
ATGGTGGCCTCGATTTTGGCCTAGGAGGTGCGCAGTGTGGCATTGTGGTGGGTCGCTCAGGTTAGCGATGTTTGGACCAGCAGTGGTTGAGGGTTCCCCCTTGATTCATTCCTATGAGGGTTCATTTGGAATCACAACCTACATATGGGTTTGTGATCCTATCGATGGGATGTTTTAACTGTTAGAGTTGTGGCATCCCTCCGGTGGGCCCAGAGCGGATCCTCTAGCATATTTACCCTAGATCCGATTCTTGGTATCACTGCGACCGCTTATTCACGGGCGGTGATCCCCTATCTAGCAGGTTAACCCCGTAGGGTTTGTGGCATCATCGGGAATATTATCCCCTATGCGGTGGGTCGTGCACAGAAGGGTTGTGGCATCGCCGGGTTTACGATCCCCTACTCAGCATGATGTTTATAGTAGGGTTGTAGTATCGTTGGTTATACGATCCCCTACTCAGCCCTTGGTGCCGGTAGGGTTGCGGTATCGTTGGTTATGCGATCCCCTACTCAACACGTGGTTTCGGTAGGGTTGCAGCATCGTCAGTTCGATCCCCTACATCACGAGTTATACCAGATAGGGTTCCGGTATCGTTGTGACCACCTTTATATGGGCGATGATCCTCTATCTGAGTGATGTGCTTTTGTCGAGCACCAGATCGGGTTGTGGTATCCCCCAGCGGATCCTGGGTGTGATCCTCTATCTGTGAGAACTACGTATGCCAGATTGGGTCATGGTATCCCCCAGCGAACCCTGGGAGTGATCCCCTATCTGTGAGCTTCGTATACCGGAGTGGGTTCTGGTATCCCCTAGCGGACCCTTGGAGCGATCCCCTATCCGAGGAGTTTGGTGGTTCTGTTGTTTCAGGGAGGTTTCCTCAGTGATTCTATCCTACGAGCATGATCTCTTGGGTGAGCGTCTGAGAGGTTTGTGAGAAACCCAATGGAGTGTATCTCTCAGATGAGTGTCATCTGGGATGACAGTGATCATGTGGTGTACTCTCCTGGTTGTGGAAAGTTGCTGGTGACGAGGTCGGTACCTCTTGTCGCTTTGTGGCGTGATCTGAGTATATCTGGATTGTTCAAGGTGTATTTATGGGCATACACTTGAGCTGATCTGAGATGACTATTTGTGTTTAGCCGAGGATGGTCAAGAGATGGAGTTTCTCTCTCGTCTTGGTTCCCTCTGGCTTGGTTGAGCGGACTATTGCCTTTCAGTTTCTCCCTTGGGTTTTGGGTTTTTGGGGTGCCTACTGAGTATGTTTATACTCACCCCTGCATGGGCTTTTCCCGCACATGTTTGTGTCTTGTGCAGACCACATGCCTTTTGACGGAGTCCCAGGAGGACTCGGAGTAGGCGGAGCTTAGTGAGCATGTTGACTGGGGTGTTTACCGGAGCTGTGCTGAGGGAGCTTTCCGGCGGGTGTTTGTGGCAGCGTTCCCCTTCTTCAGAGCAGGTTGGACGCGCTTTGTAGTTTTCTTTTGGTGGGCCCTGTTTCGCCCTTTGTAATTTTGCTGTTGCACTCTAGTTTGGGATAGATTGTATGCATGCATTTACTTTTCAGTTTCTATATCTCTGCCCTGTTGCATGGAGGTGTTTGTGGGTGCGTGTGTATAGGTACCTTAGGCTAATGCCTCCCATGTGTGTGATAGCCTACTCAGCGCTGGTCGCCAGCCCCTGACCTATTAGAAGCGGGCTTGGGGAGTCGCGGCTCGAGCCCTGTTGGGTTGGGTCGTGACATAAAATATGAAAATAAATGGTCATTATTTAAAAAATATTGAATAATATTTCTTCTAGAAAGGTATCTAATAATATTAATTTTATTATTTTTGATGTTAGGCATATGTATAGAGTGAATCAGGAACAAGGTACGAGATTATTGACAGAAATTTATTTTCATGAGACATATTTCTTATTATGTACCGTTACATATTTAATATTCTTTGATTCTTCCTAATAATTTTATTTTAATATATTTATGAAATTATTTGGGTTTTTGGATCCATAAATTGTTATTTATTTAAAAATCCTTCGATTCAAAGGATACCTTGGTTGTAAGGATTTTTTTAACTCGATTTCCTTTCATTGAGTTACAAGATTTATTATTAAACTCTATTATTATGGGTCTTGTTTATTCTATATAATGAATAATTTATAATTTATTTACACATTATATTTAGGGTTTTTATAATTAATTTTTATTACATCATTTTAAAATGAATCTTATTTAAAGGATTATATTATTATATGGGTTTCTTTTTGTTAATTTTCAATCCCTTGAGATATACATATTATTAAAAAACATGTTTATTTTGAAACTTGTATCTCAATACCTTTTAATATTTTTTCTAAAGATCCTTTAATTATTGATTATATTTAATTCTTCATTTGAAATCACATCATTCAAAGGGTTTTGAATCAAAATTTTCTATGCGCATAAGGGTATGTTGTCTCAAATTCCTTCCATTCAGACACATTAGTATTATACAACTAATTTTGTTTATATGTTTCACATGATGAAAATTTTATTCATTAAACCAATAAATACCTTTAATTCATGGAATTATATGTTAAAATTTATATTCCCCCTCATTCAAGGTGTTACAAGTTTAATATTACTTGAGTCATAATTGTTTTCAAGAATGAAGTGATTCTCTTTGATTAATAAATTATCCAATTGGTTATGATCTACTAATCCACTTTTATCCTTAAAATTTCATTTCTCTATGGTATATTTTCTTATTATTTATTAAATTTACTTATATTCATTGGTATCATCTCCCTTGATGAAATAAATTCTCAAAATTAAAGTTTATTGTTGGAAATAATTACCCCCATTATGTATAACATATATTTTCCTCCATGTCCATATTTTATTTCCCAAAAATTATATTCTATATTTTTTGGAAATATAATGTGAAATATTTTCTATGATAATAATAATAATAATTACCCATTTTCATGAAGAAAATATAATACTATTTTTGCAATGTTGGTTTTGAAATATGACATTTCAAAATATTAAAAAGGTATTATTTCCATTGAAAATAAAATTTTTTATCTTCTAGTCTAAATTTAATTTTATAGCATTTATATATTTTTCATGTATATATTAGTTATGTTTTTTTAATTTTTTTAATTATTCACTTCACATATTTTAAAGTAAATATATAATGTTTCCTAGAAATCATATTTTTTCAAATATTTTAAAATTTTATTCTAAAATATATTGTTAACACTTTCTGTGTGAACACATAGTTCCACTTTCTTTAAAGTTTCATATTAAAATTTATCACTAAATTTTATTAATTTCTAAAATAAATTATTCTTTCCCTGGTTTTAGAAATTATTTCTTATTTTTTTTCTATATATCATGAATATTTCATATTTCCAAAGTTTTTTTCTAAAACTCCTAAATGGAATTTCTATCTATGTCATTGTACTTTGAAAAATCTTATGCTTCATCAAGGATATTATTAAAATATTACATCCAACCTTATTTTTCTAGATGCCTTATGTTATATCCTTTTATATTGGAGGAATGATCCATCATTACCTTAATCATTCCAAATAATATTTAGTTTATAACCATAATATTTTTTCTAATGTTTTCCTCCGTGAACACTCTATATTTCCTTACTATTATCGAAGGGGTTTCAATTCAATACTCTACATAGATTGATTTTAGGAAATTACTGAAATAAATATATAACCTTTATCTACATGGTTTAAATAACATAATATTTATTATATTGATTGAATGGTATTTACTAAGAAAGTAACTTGATGTCATTGGATAACCATTTTTTTCTATGGTTTTATCATGTAATGATTATTAGTGGAATTTTGAATGATTTCATTATGTGATTCTATTTGAAAAGAATATGAAACTAATTTTATTTCCATGGGTATTGATGATGTGATGAATGGAACTAATTTTCTCATAATGGGTTCTCTGTGAACTGAGGAATGATTTATTTAATGTGGATCATGTAAGTATTGATGAATTATGGGTGGGGTCTAATATCACTCTCTAGTGAATTGGTTAAAAGTTTATGTATCACGAGATATGAATACATGGGTAAAATTTTGTTTTTTACATGTGTAGGTACAAGTGTACTACCCATGAGGGTTATGTATATACAGGTATGATTATGCTATCTCATAATAATGGGATTAAGTATGAAACTGATGAAAGTGATGTTTCCCTATAATAACATTTGTACCATATGTGAATGACGTTCTAATTTTATTCTTATACTCATGACTATATTATGATTTTATGGCTTTTGTCTATTGACTAATGTTTCCATAATCTTTTTATTCATTACTTATTCCTTATTCCAAGATTTATCATAAATGATTTATTGTGTATAACTTTATTATATACCATGATCATACTCATATTCTCACATTATGCTCACTTATGATATTTCAGTGTTATAGAATATTTTTACACTTAATTTTTATCTAATATCACTATTTTATTAGTTTTATTTACCCTAGTTATAAATATGAGTGTAACCCATGAGAAGTATAAAATGAAGTTTAATATGATTTAATTATAGAGAAATGTTCCAAATATTTATAAAATAACTTTCCAATATAGCTGGTCATCAAAATACACTAAACTAGAAGGTTCAATGTATCATGTGAGATTATTGTGAGATGTAATAGTAGTGTGAGATTTTTTCTAGTTTATCTTATATTATGTCACTCAATGCTAAAGCTAATTTGTAAAAGTATGTGTTTTTAGAACCAAAACTGAGAGTGTAGGTCTATGGCCCCTTAGTTGGTATCAATGGTGTGTTTATTTTTTTAGGAATAATTTATTTATATTTGAAATTTTGATAAGATTAATTTAGTGAAAACCCTAGGGATACATATTAGTGATAATTATAATTATAATACAATATCCAAATTTTTTGTGGTTATCCTAGAAAATAAATCTATGTATGGTTACTATAAGTAGATGAAAACATCATAGTAGATGTAACTAGGAAACCCCCCACTAAAGGGTTGATTGGGTATTAACATGAGTGTCACTTGGTTCATGAAAGAGAGGCATAACTACAATTATAGTTTGACACTCGTAGGGGATATGCCTTTTTAAATTCACATTCCCCTTTTGAACTATTTTGAAGGATTTTAAAATCTACAGGTTAAATACCTAATAAGTAATGACTATAGAAAATACATATTAAAGATTAGAGATTCGAAAGTTAAGATACATATTAATAGATATTTTATTTTCTAGGAAAAGTATAATTAAAACTCTAAGAGTATAGATTTCAATAATTTTCATATTTAGAATATTGTAAGAACATTTATGAAATTTTTTGGGATAGTTTATTTGGAATTAGGGTGATAAGTATAAGAGAACGCAACATAAAGAAAATTAGATCAAATTAAAATTAATAAAGGTTAAAATATATGTGTTATTAGAGAATAAATATTCATATTGATATGTTTAAATTAATTTTTTGAATTTTATTATAATATTTCTGGTTTTATTATTTGGTTGTAACTAGATCACTAAAATTAATCTAAAAAGGTTTGTATATGGATACCACTAAATAAAAAAGGGATCACACTTAAATGGTTAATAATTTTAGTATATTCTTATTATGATGTAGAATTTGATTTTCATAGTCTTACTTAAGGTAGTGAAATTGTATCTTAATAGAAATTAAATATTTATACACATAGATATTTTGATTAATGAGTGATATTTATCAATATTATTTTGGTATATTGTAAAATTTATGTGGATTATGTGAAAAATATATGGTTTTTTATTTATAAATTTTTCATTAAAGGTTTATAAAAAAATATATCAGTTTATATAAATAACCTAAAAATTTTATTTTAATACAAGGTTATATTTTGGGATAACTATTGGAGAACACAATATTGAGGTATGAATAACTCATAGGTTTAATATATTCTTGAGTTTGAGGTAAAAATTGATGATTATTTTTTATTAAAGTGAGTTAGATAGTATTTTAAACCTTGTAATTGATAATTTATTTAATGAAAAGTAGAACTATGGTATTTTTTTGGAAGTTTATCTAATTTTTTGGATTATGATATATATTGAAAAATGTTTTAATTTATGAACTAGTGGTTAATACCATTTGATTTTTAAAAATATAATTATCTTTCAGAGTAACATATGATTTTAATAGAAATTAATGTCTTGGAGATTCAAATAGTGTTGGTTAGGGTATATTTTTTAGAATATAATATTAGGGTATATACATGCTTCAGTATATATTTTTATAAAAAAATTAATATTTTTTATGGAGAGATAAGTAACATGATATAAGACAAGAGAGTAAGTATAAAGATCCATAATTTACATACATATATATTACATAAAATTTAAAGAATATTCATTACAAAATATTACAAAACCATGACAAGACTGTATAAGTATAGTATCTTTAGAAATTGGGAAACAAAAACAACTGATTCATAAGACATCTACACTTTATCCTGCATATTCCTTTATAACTAGACCATTTATATCATACATAATACCCTTATTCATGACCTGGGGTAAAGAAACATAAGAAAGGGTTATCTCAGATGCTCAGTATGGGTAAAAAAGGGATATATCAATCATAACATAATCACAAGATATAAGTACAGAACAATTGAAAATCTTATCATGCATATGAAAGATCATTATATCATGTTATGGGATAAATCATACAATTTTATAAATAACCAATGAACATTTTCCCAAAATTTTTAACATAAGACATGGAATTTTTGGCAGACGCATAATCATAGAAAATAATTTCATATTAGTCAAGGCTCATTTCCACGATCATAATAGTAGACAAAGTCCATTACTGAACAAAGTTCACTCCTCGTTCCAACCCAATAATACTAAACTGAGATCATTCACTGTTCCCACCTCTTTTATCTCATGAGATATAAATATTTACCCAATGCATTGGAGGGAGATATAGGTCCCACCCATCTCATAATGAAATCATTCTTATAAGTTCCACAAAACGTAAATCATAGAATAAACCAAATAATAAAATGAGTTTCTTAAACATCATTCCAAATTAATCTATATAAAACAAATGAATTTTATTAATTTTATTCCATTATAGAAACAATAAAATCATATAAACAATTTTAATTTAAGAATAACCCTATTTAAATAATTTAATCTTAGATGGAAAATAATTTTGATAAAACACTTTAAATTAATTCTTTAGGAAAATATCTCTTCATCTCCAAAAACGTTTTCTTTTCTCAAAATTCCATGTAATTTTAAAAGAAAATATTTTATTTGAAAATAAACATGAAATATTTTAAAGTAAGATTCATGGAAATGTGGGGGTATGAAAATGTAAAAATCCATTCACATCGTATAACTTAAAAGAAATCATTCTTCTTGTACTTTTGTTGGAAAGTCAAAGAGTACTTCATACTGAAAATGAGAAAATATTCCTTTCATACCCATCAATAAAAATTAACCAATGGGAAAAATTGACTTTAAAATTTTTTATAAGGATATAAATAATATTTTTGAATATATATTTAAGAAACATGGATGTGGGTGATAAATATACCCCAGTAAATACTTATGTATTGATAATCTCAGATAAGAATGAGATTACAAAAATATGCCTTACCTGAGGTCTGATTTCCTTTGAATGTATTTGAGCCTCATGTATATTGATTTAAATGATGACATTGAATTAATACAGAATAATATTAATTTTTATGATATCATATATTATCATATTATCATCCATTTGTTAATAACACTATTACTCATCCATCAGATGTTAACTTATCTATTTTCTTACGCATGTTTTTTCAGATAAGTTATTGTTCCTCTTCATAGGTAATATTTACATCATTTAAAAAATTATATTATTATAATATATATCATATTTATTCATTAAATTTATTTATATAATCATTCTTTAATGAATATAATTTAGATTAAATCAAATCACATCGTGGATATGGTATGCCGTACATACGCATGAGCAGCAATATCTTTCCCATAACTGTTGAATGGTATTTAATTGGATGGTGTATAATTTTTAAGAATAAATATAATGTTATAATAATCATATATAGTTTTTATTTACATTATTATACCCATCAAAGTAAGGTGGTAGTGAAGAATAGATTACACCACAACGTGAAGGCGGTAAGCCGTACGTACGCACACGTGGTGATTTCATTTTTGTAGGATGGATAGATGGTGGAATATGATTTTTTAATAATCAAAATAACATCTCATTATATCAGGGATAATATATTTATTAATTTATATTTAAAAAACCCATGAATAAGAAGTATATGATGAAAGAAGTTTGAAAGAATTGGTAGAGGATATTACCTCTTCTTCGACGTGCTCCCTCTAAATCTCATATTAAATCACTAAAGTTAATATTTTGAGAATACCAGAACCTATAAAAAGTTACTATAGAAGATAAGAATTGAAAAGGGTAGGGGATATCTGATATTTAAGGCTCAATGAGTTGTGAATAAATGAGGGAGGATTCCCCCTTTTATAATTTAGGTGAGTGGAACTTTCGGAAACATAAAAATTATTAATTTATAATAAACTCAAGACACATAAAAAAACCTCAAAAAACGACCCCAATTCGATTATGAGATGATATAATGTTGAAATATATAAAACAATAAATTTTAGACATGTATTTATATCAATTTAAACCTTATCATTTATATTAACACTTAGTTATTTATTTTACTTTTTAACTAGAGTAACAAATAATTCAATATTAAAAGGGTGAAATATTTACTTATTTGATGTCAATTAGACCATAAATAAACAATTTGGAAAGTTTTATACCATATCATAATTATTATATATTTTTTTTAAATGTTTTATGTTTTTTAAATAATTTAATAAAACACTATTTCGATAAAAAAACAAGTGTCAATTTTGCTACTATTTAATTCATTGATTTTTAAAAATATTAAGATAAATAGTTAAATTTGAAAAATTATTTTATTATATTAATAATAGGTCAAGTTCATATATAAAAATAATTGTAAATATTAAGTATCCAAAATTATATTTATTTTAATATTTTTAATAATATTTATTTGATTTTTTCCGTAATAAAACAATTTCTACAACAATTTTGTGTAATTATTTAATATGAGTATTATTTGAATAAAATTTAAAAATAAAATATTGTGATGAATATAAATATATTATATTTGATAATAATACATGTATTTGAATTTATCTTTTTTAAAATTATACATTAAAAATGTTTTAATTTTGAAAATATGAATGTGAAAACATTAACATCACTTTAAATAAAATAATATAAGTGGCATAATATTTTCCATATGTCCCCAAATGGTCAATAAGTCGACCCTTGGATGATTATTCTTTATATATACTCTACCAATAAGGTTTGGTAAAGTTTTTGGTCCTTTTAATGGTTATTATAATTTTAATAAAAATTAGTTTATCTATTTTCATCAATTAAATAATTACTACATCATTAATGTATAAGCTGTCAAGATAATTATTTATTTCCTAAAAATTTAAAATAAATTACCATGATAAATAAAAAAATTATATTTAAAATGAGTATTTATAATCAAATTTAAATTATGTATAGCCGTATATTAAAAATGATTTAGTTATTAAAATTTGAGTGAGACGTATATAAATTTGTTTTAAATAAAATAAATTAAATGTTATAATCTCATCCAAGTGACTTAAAAAAGACACCATTTCAACCCAAGGATGATTTAGTTCAAAAAATACCATAAAATTATATTAAGACAAGTGTTAGGGTAATTTTATTAGAGTATTCTTACCCTTACTTACACGATTAACCCTTTTACTATATTAATAAAAATTACTAAAGTTACTATTCATAATGCCCAAAAATTAAAATAAATATATTTAAATAATTTGGACCTAATGATTCAAAATATTCAATCCATTTTTAAAAATTCAAAACAAAGAAGTTGTAGTAATTAATTTAAAATTAATTTAGCTGTCAGAAAGAGGGAACAAGTTTTAAAAGTTAAAACATTGCAAAAGATTGAAATGTTTTTACATTTGAATTAAATGTAAAATTAATGATAATGACATACATTATATTTAATGATAAAAATGTATTATATTTATACTTTAAAACCATTCAATATTATTATTTCACTATATAAATTATTTTGATGAAAAAAAGTTCTTATCAATTAAAATTTAGTGTATTTTTACTATTCACTAATATTTGAATGTTATCAGAAAAATATTAAAAATTCATCCAAATTAAATGTTTATGTCCCAATTCCAAAGAAAAAGTTTTTTTGTCACATAAAAATTATTAATTTATGAAAATATTTATATAAAAATGGGTTTCCATTAAAAGACGGTAAAATTCCCTTTTAAAAATATAAGTTTTTATACATCAAATTGGGTTTCATCATACCCTATGACAAAATAGAAATTTTATGAATAAGAAATATTTTATTAATTATATAGCCTATATATTTTAATAATTTCATTTACTAATATTAATTTACTAAATTTATTAATACAAAATAAAAATAAAAATATATAATTGATTTATTATTTTCATAAATAATAAGTAGCCAATGGATTCACCATACATTTTCATAAGTTAGTTAAATTTACTCCCTCTAACCTAAAATATATGTTATAAATGTTATTTTATACCAAGGGAATCTCATGGTTTATTTAAACTCATGATTACGTGTAATGATAGCTATTGAGAAATTAAACTTATTTAAAGAATATATAAAAATATCCGGGTGTTACATTCCATCCCCTTAAATGGTAAATCACACTCAAAATTCATCACTTGGATATAAATAGTTTAAGATACCTCTTCCTAATCATATTCTCAAGTTCCCACATACCTTCCTCAAATTAGTTGTTCCCCCCATAAATATTCAACCAAATTAGTGGTCTTGTTTCATAGAACTTTTTCACTAAGATCAAGAATCACTATCAGTTGTTCTTCATAAGAATGATATTGATCTAGTAGTACAAATTCTAAGTTTATTACATGTGGAGAATCAGGTATATACTATCTTAGAAGAGACACATGGAACACATCATGAACTTGAGAAAGATTCATTGGAAGTGGCAATCGATAAGCTACCTTCCCAATACGATCTTGATTTTTAAAAGGACCGATATACCCATGGATTAGATTTCCCTTCTTTATAAATCTTGTTAGTCTATTCTAGGGAGATATTAGTAGAAACACCTTGTCACCCACTTAAAACTCTAGGTTTTTTCATTGGTTGTCAGCATAATGTTTTTGTTGACTCTGAGCTATTCTTATGTGTTGTTGACTAGATATAACCTTTTCTACCATTTCATCAATAATATCAATTTCTAATAGCTTTCTTTCCATAACTTCTTCCCATTAAGTTGGATTTCTTCACTTATTTCCATAGAGGGATTCATAAGGAGTCATCTGATTATTGGAGTGAAATTTATTTTTGTAAGAAAATTCCACAAAAGGTAGGTGTTGATACCAACCACCTTTTTAATCCATAGAGAAATCTCTCAACATGTCTTTTAGAGCTTTAATTATCCTCTTAGACTGATCGTCTGTATGAGAATGATAAGTAGTGCTAAAATATAACTTTGTATCCAGACCCCGTTGAAGACTTTTCCATAACTTTAAGGTAAACCTTGGATCCCAATATGATATAATGGAAATTTTTACTTCATAAAATCTCACCACTTACTTTATATATATCCTAGAATTTTGATCAAGAAAAAAATCTTATCTAATAGCAATGAAGTGTGACGACTTTGTAAGGTGGTAAACTATAACCCATATTTTATTATGGCCTTTAGATGTTTTGAGAATTCTGATGACAAAGTCAATAGTGATGTTTTCCCATTTCTATTCTGGTATGGGTAATGGTTATAACATCCCCTTAGACTTTTATCTCTCAGCCTTAACTTACTAACAAACCTAGCATCAAGAGACATATTCCGAAAATTCTATTTTCATTCTATTTAACTAAAAATAATCTTTTAGGTCCATGTAAATATTTGTTCTTCTAGAGTGAATAGAGAATTAAGAACTATGAGGCTCATCCAACATCTTCTTATTTAATTATGGTATGGGAGGAATACAAACCCAGTTCTTGAACCTTATTATTCAATCACAATCAAGGTTGAATTCAAGAACATTTATCACCTTCTTTTTTATCTCTACGTCTTCCTTAAGCACCTCCTTAATCTTCACTTGTATATATGGTTGAAAATTCATTCGAGAAAGATAATATTTCACCCCTTCCTTTAAAAATTCAAGATCCATCCTTCGAAAATCCATAAATACTGTATCTTTTGTGATCCTCGTCATGGATAGACTAGCATAGTCCTTTAGACTCAAAGCATCTTCCACCTTGTTCACTTTCCTATGGTGTTAATTTATTGAGTTGTCATAATATTTCATTAACTACAACCATATTATTTGAAACATATTCAGATCCTTTTGTGTGAAAATATGCTTTAAAATTCTATGATCAGTATAAATATCATACCTTTTACCATAAAGATAATTCCTCTATATATTTAATGTAAATATTACCATAGCTAACTTCAAATCATGATTTGGGTAATTTTTCTCATGGATTTTCAATTTTCACGAGGTATAAGATATCACCATATCATTTTCATAAGAATACACACAATACCCTTCTTGGAAGCATCACTATAGATCACAAACCTTTCTCCACTACAAGGTAGTGTGAGTACAGGTTCACCGGATAACCTTCTTTTTAGATCTTTAAAATTCTCTTCACATTCCGCTATATGCACAAACTTAACTCCTTTCCAAGTCAACATGGTGAGTTGTTTAGATAATCTTGATTTTTTTTTCAAAAAACATTGATAATATCTAGCCAAACCAAGAAAAATTTGGATATCAGTTATCATTGATGTCTTTATCCAACTTTTAATGACTTCTATTTTTAATAGATCCACAAATATCCCCTCTTTTTAGATTATGTGACCCAAAAATGAAACTTTATAAAGCCAAAATTCACACTTGGTAAATTTTTCATAATTATTCTATTTTCTTAGGGTCTTCAGTCCAATTCTCAATTGATATTCATGTTCTTTCTTTCCATTCGAAAAGACAAGAATATAATTTATAAAGACTGCAAAAAATTGATCAAGATAGTCTATAAATACTCAATTCATTAGATCCATGAAGATAGAGTGGGCATTAGTATGACCAAAGGACATCACTTTAAATTCACAGTGTCCGTACCTTGTACGGAATTTCATATTTGGTATATCTTCCTTCTTAACTCTCAATTGTTGATATCCTTAATGAATATTAATCTTGGAAAAGTATTGAGCCTCACATAATTAATCAAATATGACATCTAATGTAGGGAAGATGATATTTGTTCTTAATATTGATCTTGTTAAGTTCTCGATAATCAATGCATAGTCTCATTAATCCATATTTTTATTAAAAAAATAGAACATGTACTCCCTAAAGAGACAAATTAGAGCTTATGAATCCATTTTAAAGATTCTCTTCGAGATGCTTCTTCAATTCCTGCAACTCAATTAGGTCCATTCTATAGGGTGTCTTTAAAATAGGCATAACACCGGATATGAGTTCTATTGAAATCTCAAATTCACAATTTGGTGGAAGACCTATCAATTCTTCCGAAAAGACATCATCAAAATCTTGTACAACAGTTTTATTCTTAATGGTAATTTTCTCCCCATGCCTTTGTGATAGATAACCTTAATTTATTGGAATCAAGACCCATAAGATGGATGAAATTTCTACTGGAAGGTCATATTCATCCTTGCATTGATAGATGATCCTAGATTGATTTGGAATATGAAATATAACTTCCCTTCCTTGTAAATTGATATGATCTCCATATAGAGAAAGACAATTCATGCCAAGAATCACATCCAATACCATTATAATAAGGATCATAAGATTTTTAGGAAGTAATTTACCAGAAAATTCAACTAGGGAAGAATTATAAACTTTTGATACGACCGTTCACTAGTGCAGAAAACATTTTTTACGTCGGTTATTTTTCATTATTTACGTCGGTTTTTAGGCGACGTTAATACGGACGACATTATAAATAACGTTTTTTACGTCGGTTATTTAAAACCCGACGTAACATCCCTAACATCATGGTGTTTATCACGTCGGTTCATTAATAACCGACATGAAAAATGATGGGGGATGGGGATTTATAATGGAGGTTATTATATAACCGCCGTGATAAACCGCGGGTGGGGGGGTTTAGCACGTCGGTTATATAATAACCGACGTGATAAATATGCGGGGGGGGGGGGGGGGGGGTTTATCACGTCGGTTATTTCTAAACCGACGTGATAAAACACCTGGGATATCGTTTATCACGTCGGTTATGACATAACCGACATGATTAAGCCTTCCCCGGGCCTATTATCATGTCGGTTTCTTAAATAACCGACGTGATAAAAAGGCATGGGAAACGTTTTATCACGTCGGTTATCCAATAACCGACGTGGTAAATCGATTCCCAGGCCTTTTAGCACGTCGGTTATATTAAGAACCGACGTGATAAAAGGCCCGGGAATGGTTTAGCACGTCGGTTCTCGAAAAAACCGACGTGATAAACCCCTACCGATTTATTTACCACGTCGGTTATAAAATAACCGACGTGAAAGCGATATATATATTTTTAAAATAATTGCACTGCTCTCACCAAAAAGCAACCAGAAACCAAACAACAAAAATAACCATGCCAGCCCTCCCCCAAGCCCCAACTGAACCCCACCCTCATCTATACCCACCCAACAACCTGGCCAACCCTCCCCCACCACATTGGAGCCCCACCACAACCCTTGGACACCCCCACCCCTTGGAAAGCCCCCCCACCCTCATTTACACCCCCACGACCCCTAGTACAGCCTCAAACACCCATTGGACACCCCTCCCATATCCCTTGGACACCCCCCACCCCTTGGACACCCCCACCCCTTGGACAACCCCCCACCCTCATTTACACCCCCAAGACCCCTAGTACAGCCTCAAATACCCATTGGACACCTCCCACACCTTGACAGCCCTCCCAGACCCCTTGGACACCCCCCCGACCCCTGGACACCCCCCCCCCCCCCGAGCCCTTGGACAGCCCCAAACACCCCTTGGACACCCCTCCCATATCCCTTGGACACCCCCCACCCCTTGGACACCCCCACCCCTTGGACATCCCCCCACCCTCATTTACACCCAACCGGCCCCTTGGACAGAACTCCCAGACACCTTGGACACCACTCCCATATCCCTTGGACACCCCCATCCCTTGGACACCCCCCACCCCTTCGACAGCCCCCCACCCTCATTTACACCCCCCGAACACTAGGACAGCCCCAAACACCCCTTGGACACCCCTCCCATATCCCTTGGACACCCCCACCCCTTGGACACCCCCCACCCCTTGGACAGCCCCCACCCCCTGGACACCCCCCGACCCCTTGGAAACCCCCCCGACCCCTTGGAAACCCCCCATCCCCTTGGACAGCCCCAAACACCCCTTGGACACCCCTCCTATATCCCTTGGACAACCCCCACCACTTGGACACCCCCCACCCCTTGGACAGCCCCCCACCCTCATTTACACCCAACCGACCCCTTGGACAGCCCCAAACACACCTTGGACACCCCTCCCATATCCCTTGGACACCCCCACCCCTTGGACACCCCCCCACCCTCATTTACACCCCCTCGACCCCTAGGACAGCCCCAAACACACCTTGGACACCCCTCCCATATCCCTTGGACACCCCCCAAACACCCACCCACCCCCTTGGAACCTCTCCCCCCATACCAAAATCCAGACCAGAAAAACCATCAACAATAGACCAAAACAGGAAGTAGAGAAAAATTAAACATTCACTTATATAACATTCAAAACTTACACTGTCAACTTCAAAAAAAAACTAAATCCAACCTAAACGACTAAGAAATACACAATTACATTGACAATATTCAAAATTACATTTTACATTACAAACAACTAAAAGTCAATCAAACCTGTAAAATAATTTGACCACTCCACTTGTAAGTGTTTGATATCTTCAGCAGTAAAGGGTTGAGGGTCATCAAAAAGCTACAAAGGAAAAGGATAGTAGTCAACGTGTATAATGAATAAATCAAATTGAAATATTATGAGAAAGAGGAAATCGTACCAGGTCAAAACTCAGAACTATCCCAGTTGTTATTATTTCATACATAAATATTAACATGTAATATCCGCATTCGATGATGCCTTGTTGCTCATGACATTTCTGTTTGAATGAGTGTAAATTCAATATATTATTTTTATGTAATAAATCAAAATGTACAAATTATAAATGGATATTTACCTTCGCATGTACATATTTGATCTTGAAATTCCTTTTCTTTGCGCTTTTTCGAAAGTGGACCCATGCCCTGTTAGAAAATAATACGAATGGGGTAAATTTATAATTCATTATAATATATAAAACTATTGTGAAATTGAAACTTACGTTTCCAATATATTCTTAAAAATTTCTCGCACATCATCATGGAGAGAGCATATCCAATAAAGTGCTTTCTCCCTAGGGCAAAAAACCCCTAACATCCAATGATCCCTGATAAAAGGAAATTTAACGTTAGTGGTTTTTTATGTTAAAAGATAATTAACTCTTTGAGAGGGATGTGTTTCATACCTCTCACAAAAAGGCATCATCCAACACTGTGTGATTACATTCTTTTCAAATCTATCAGCAATATAAATCATTCTTTGTTCCTCATCCAATGCACATGCTTCAGGGGAAATCAATTGTGGGTCCATGAATCCATATACATCTGTCAGCTCATTCCTCTCACAAATTTTATATAGATACCTAATACAAAGCAGACATAAGTATACATTTTTAATAAATATAACACAAGGAAAAGGTGTTAAGACTTACATGATAAAAATTTGCACCACGTTGATGCCCAACTTATCTCCAGTGACAAACTCCATGATATCAGTTTTCATAATCCCCACACTTAGTTCAAGTCCACAGACATGAGCTTCCATTGTAAATTCATAATGATCCGCCAACAAATTTGAATATCTTGACAATTTGTCAAGACTGCTAGTATCTGCATCTGATGTCATAGCTATCTGTCTTTGTTGTTGTCTATACAGTATTTCTTTACCTTTGAAGTATTCCTGTAAAAATAAATTGAAAAATATATTAGTTTTCAAATGATAAAACATTAATAAAAATATAAAATAAAAGATATAACATCCATACCTCTATGGTAATGAGTCGAAGAAGTCTGGATGGCCAAAGTAAAAAATGGCCGATACTATGTCCAACTGTCGTCACCTCATCTGTAGGTAATGGTATCCGAGATGATCTATCTATAATATCCTGTACAGTGACCCTCTGATTCCCTACCTCTAACTGTTGATGATGAACTGTATCTCCTATACAATATACCATCCCATATGAAACTATATGATGTTGAGGATCATCAAAATACAACTCACAATAAGTAGGTAGCTTCGGCGAAGGAGGAGGATCAAAAATGGGGTCCGCAGACTGAGGTGGGGGAGTGGGAGCTACTAGGAGAGGTGGAGTGGGAGCTGCACCCTGAAATTGTCTTTGCAAGTCTGAAAACATAAACTGCACCGATGCTCTAATCTTGTCCTCCATTGTCGCATTAATATTATGGACTTCAGCCTCCAAGGATACTATTTTTTTTATAAACTCCCTCAACGTTAGAAGTTGAGGAACGTGGCAACACTTTTCTTACCGATACACCTGCCGGATATCCTCTTACACGGCCAGGATGTTCGGGCTTTCCCAATGCCACAGATAAAATATCTTCCCTCCCAGATGGTGTA
The DNA here is from genome assembly GCA_963277665.1 of Viscum album. Taxonomy (NCBI): domain Eukaryota; kingdom Viridiplantae; phylum Streptophyta; class Magnoliopsida; order Santalales; family Viscaceae; genus Viscum; species Viscum album. Next base: position 713,633,344 of record OY728131.1, on the reverse strand, counting down.
AATGTCCCCTGTGAACTCTTCTCCTCAAGAGAGTCCTGTAATAATTAATTGAACATTTCTATAATGATTGGAAATATATGACGAAAATAGTAAACTTAAATAAATAAAATAGATATCTTACAATCCTCTCAACTACGAGTCTCAATTATTCCGAAAGATATTTTCCTTTTTTGCCCTTCCGAGCTCTTTTCCATTTCTCATGTCTAGATGGAGGGGATGGAGGGGCCACCTCTCCAGAGCTTGAAGACTCAGCTCTTAGTTGTTGAAATTTTTCTGCCATCATTTGTTCTTCCAATAATGCATACCCTCCCAGAGATAAACTATGAGGGTATACATTTTTAGATTGGATCTCTTGATGAGCTTTCCGTGTTTGCTGTAAATTAAGAATACGTAATCATTAACAAAACAATAATAAGATCATTTATATAAGAAAGCTTATAAAAGTTTACATTGCCCTTACCAAAAATGATTCTTTTCTTCTACTTTCAAAAAATTGTCTGCATGTGTCTTCATCTATAAAAGGATATATACGACATGGATTCTCACGACTCCTATGACCATAAATGAAATCAGATGAGAGGGTTGATTTGAAATCCCTCCATCTCCTAGCAGCCAACGATAAGCATTTCTTCCTGACTCCTCCAGTGTCAGGAATATCAAATGTCATCTGATAAAAAAGAGGTTAAAAATATTATATATACTAGAAACATTTAAAGAACAGTCAAACAATAGCAAAAGATCTTACCAAAATGGTCTCCCACAGCTGAGAAATTATCGCCTTATCCACACTTCTCCAATCATCATAGAGAATGCTTACTTTGCTCTTAGCCTGAGTTGCTACAAAACCCTTAAAATCTTTAGCATTTAGACCTCTAGGAAGATCATCATCATCAAACTCCACGACTATCCTCTCCTCCTTCGTACGGGAAAGTGATAATTTTGGTAAACGTGTGCACCCACGCTTACCAACCTTTGAACTCCTTTTCGTAATAGGAGCATGTGAATGTTCCTCCCCAGATGTATGACCAATATGCTCATCTCGAGAATCATGTGGCTGATCAACTGATTGATCTGTCATTTTCCTTCAAATAAAAAAAACAAACATTAGTTCACAAATATACAAATTTAAATATTGTAATACTACTTAATCAGAAAATAGAAAAGTTTACTAAATTACATAATAGTAAACATTGGTAATATGGTAAGCATGTTAAACAATGATAAACATGGTAAACACAGTCTGTTGTACCCCTCTCTCTTGGATTTTAATGATCACAATCACTCTTATTATGTTCTAACTTGTTTTCAAGTGTTTTTGTTGATAGGCAAAAGGTTGCCAAGGAGTTGGCCCAAGAAAGCTGAAAAGTGGACTCACTGAGTCCACCGGTCAGCCGGTGTGAGCTCACCGGCCAGCCAGAGGACCCAGGCAGTAGACTTGCCCACTGCCTGGTGTCACCGGCCGACCGGTGGACCAGACAGAGAGCCTTCCTCTCTGTCTGGACCACCGGCCGGCCGCTGGCTCATCACCGGACGGCCGGTGGACCAGACAGAGCTTTGCTGTCTGGACCACCGGCCAACCGGTGATCCACCACTGGCCAGCCGGTGCGCCCAGGACTTCTCCTCTTTACGGTTTTTATTGTTTTATCATTTTGGTTTGATACATGTTTTAATAAGTAAAAAATTTACAATATCTAACATTATATGAAAAAACTAAATGTAAACAAGAAATAAACATGTGTTACCTGTAATTTTAGGAATGTACAGTTGTATTGTTTTCCCAAATTCCTTCATCGTGATCGTTCCTTATGGCACAAACCATGTCTTCAACATACTCATCATTATGTTCTGTTAATCTTTCCATGGAAGTAGGGATCTCACATAAATCAGCATCTTAATCAAATTCATCCTCACCAAAATATTGTTTTTTCCCTTGGAAAACAACAGCCCACTGCATATCTGATTGATCTACTATATAGAAAATTTATTTGGAATGTGTTTCCATTATAAAAGAATCAGCTGTGTCTTTCAATCTATTCAGATTAACAAGTGTCATTCCAAATTCATCGTGTCTGACACTGTTGTTACCGATAAACCATTTACAGTTAAAAACATGAACTTTAATTTTAAAGTAATCAGCCCCCCATATGTCTTCAATCACTCCATAATATGCACTTGATGCCGAAATTGGGTTTCTGTCCTTAGCACTCGAAAAATGCATTGCTTCTGCAAACACCAATACACCACTATTCTGAACTGCACTTCTGTTGTCCTGAGCTTTCGTATGAAATGTATAGCCATTAATGTCATAAGCGGACCATGTTATCACATTTAAAGATGGACCACCCACTATCCATTTTAATGTCTCTGATACATCTGATCTACCAATCAAGGTCTTTTTAAACCATGGAAAAAAAGTTTTGTTGTGCTCATTCAAAATCCACATTTCTTTCTTCTTTGGATGACATTGTTTCAACTCATTAATATGCAATGTGATATACGGTTGAACATCATCTATGTTATTCAAGATGTATGATTCTAACTTCTTCATCTGTTCAGCTGACAGTGATTTGACTTTCAAGCCACTAATCCCCTTTCCCTCATTATTAACCCGTTCATGGTGAGATGGAGGCAAACCTATGTGTTGTGCCGTAGACAAGTAGCTCGTACAAAACTCTGCTACCTCCTCAGAAATGTACTTTTCAATAATGGAGGCTTCAGGTCGATATGGATTTTTAACATATCCCTTTAATATTTTCATATACCTTTCAAAAGGATACATCCAACGAAGATATACAGGTCCACAAAGCTTTATTTCTCGAACCAGATGAATCATTAAATGCACCATCATATCAAAAAAATTTGGAGGAAAATACATTTCCAAATGACAAAGTATAAAAATTGCATCCTTTTCCAAAATGTTCAAAGCATTCACATCAATCGCCTTGTTACAAATTGAATTGAAAAAATAACACAACCTCATTATAGTGTTTCTGACACGGATGGGCAATATTCCACGCAGTGCAACTGGTAGAATTTGTTTCATCATGATGTGACAATCATGTGATTTCATACCTATCAACTTCAAGTCTTTCAATGAGACAAAATTTTTTACATTTGAAGAATAACCTTGAGGCACTTTGATATCATGAAGACACTGACAGAAGCTACTTTTCTCCCTCTTCGATAATGTATGACAAGCCGGGGGAAGAAATGTTCGTCTTCCTTTAGGAGTGGGAGCTAACTCCAAACGTATTCCCATTGATAGTAGGTCTAACCTTGCATTCAACCCATCTTTTGTCTTTCCTTTAATATCTAGCAATGTTCCGATCAAAGAATCACAGATATTCTTCTCCACGTGCATGACATCAATATTATGTTTGACTTCATGATACCTCCAATATGGTAGCTCAAAAAATATTGACCTTTTCTTCCAAATATGTCTATCATTACCAGATTTATGTGTCTTTCCCAATGTCACATCAAGGTTTTTCACCCTCTCAAAATACAAATCTGGGGATAAAGGTTTTGGAGCAGTATCAAATTCTTGTGAGCCATTGAATGCCTTTTTTAGTCTTCTATAAGGGTGATCCATAGGCAAAAACTTTCGATGACCCATGTGCACTGTTTTCCTCCCATGATGCAATTGACAATATGACGTCTGTTGTTCGCAAATTGGACATGCTTTATGCCCTTTAACACTGTATCTAGACAAATTTCCATATGCTGGGAAGTCATTTATAGTGAATAGAAGCACTGCATGCAGTTGAAAATATTCCATTTTATAAGAATCATACACCCTAATACCATCAGCCCATAACAGTTTCAAATCATCAATCAGCGGTGACAAGTATACATCAATATCATTGCCGGGTTGCTTTGGACCAGAGATCATGATACTCAACATGAAATATTTGCGCTTCATACAAACTTCAGGAGAAAGGTTGTAAATTACCAATAAAATAGGCCATGAACTATGTGTGCTACTGAGGGTTCGGTATGGATTCATTCCATCTGTGCACAAGCCTAGTCTCAGATTTCTAATTTCATTTCCAAATGTAGGGTACTGGGCATCAATTTTCTTCCATTGTGGACAATCAGCTGGATGACGTATTTTTCCATCACATACCCGCTCATCAGCATGCCATCTTAACCTTTTTGCATCATGTGAATTAGCAAATAAACGTTTGAAATGAGGAATTATAGAAAGATACCAAAATACCTTTGAAGGGAGCTTTGTAATCTCTACATCAGCTTGTGATTTTTCTTTCACCTTATACCGTGATGTCCCACATTTAGGACACTCTTTCAGAAATTCATATTCCTTCCTATATATAATGCAGTCATTCGGACATGCATGTATTTTCCTATATCCCAATCCCATCGGGCATAATATTTTTTTGGCCTTATAATGTGAATCTGGAAGATCGTTATCTTTTGGAAGAATGTCTTTCATCAATTGTAGCAGCTCTGTAAAACTTCTGTCACTCCATCCATGCTTCGCCTTCAGGTTAATCAATCTTAACACCGCCGACAAAACCGTAAAATATGTACAACCAGGATATAATGGTTTTTCGGCATCACCATATAGACGTGCAACTGTCGGTTCTATCTCAATTTGTTCTGCTACAATATCGTGAATCATTTCTTCAATTCCATCGGAGTTACCATCTTGCAATTCATTATCATCAGTGACATTCTGTCCAGTTTCGCCATGCAAAATCCAAGGGTTGTAACTCAGATTGAAACCATGACAAATCAGATGATCTTTTATCTCTCTACTTTTCAACTTCTTCATATTCATACATTTCAGGCATGGACAGAAAAAATGTCACTACTTGAAACATTTCGTTTAGAAAATTCCAAAAAGGCATCAACACCTTCCTCATATTCATTGCTCATTCGATGTGCCGTAATCCAACTTTGACTCATTATTACCTATAACAAATAGCAAAAATATATATATTTTTTAGATAAGACAAATATATGTTTATATGAAAAAAATCATAATTTGAATGTAAACAATTTTGAAATATAAAACAAATCGATGTGTATTTAAAAAAATATGCTTGAATATTATTTTTTAAACAAAATATAGTAAGATATAACACCCCCCTGGACACCCCCCCGACCCCTCTGGACAGCCCCCGCCCCTCCTGGACACCACCCCCCAACCCCTACCCCCTTGGACACCCCCCTGGACATCCCCCAACCCTCTGGACAGCCCCCCCACCCACCCGGACAACCCCAAATACCCTCTGGAGAGGCCGCCACCCACTTGGACAGCCCCCCACACCCATCCACCCCCTTGGACACCCCCCTGGACACCCCACCAACCCCTCTGGACAGGCCGCCACCCCCCTTGGACAGCCCCCCAAACCCACCCATCCCCTTGGACACCACCCTGGACACCCCCCGACCCCTCTGGACAGCCCCCGACCCCTCTAGAAAGCACCCCCACCCCTCCTGGACACAACCCCCACCCCCGACCTGCTTGGACACCCCCCTGGACACCCCCAACCCTCTGGACAGCCCCCCCTCCTAAACACCACCCCCACCCCCTACCCCCTTGGACACCCCCCTGGACACCCCCAACACCCACCCACACCCTTGGACAACCCCCACACCCACCCACCCCCTTGTAAACCCCCCTGGACACCCCCGACCCCTCTGGACATCCCCCCACCCCTCCTGGACACCACCCCCCACCCCTACCCCCTTGGACACCCCCCTGGACATCCCCCAACCCTCTGGGCAGCCCCCCACCCACCCGGACAACCCCAAATACCCTCTGGAGAGGCCGCCACCCACTTGGACAGCCCCCCACACCCATCCACCCCCTTGGACACCCCCCTGGACACCCCACCGACCCCTCTGGACAGGCCGCCACCCCCTTGGACAACCCCCAACACCCACCCATCCCCTTGGACACCACCCTGGACACCCCCCGACCCCTCTAGACAGCCCCCGACCCCTCTAGAAAGCACCCCACCCCTCCTGGACACAACCCCCACCCACGACCTGCTTGGACACCCCCCTGGACACCCCCAACCCTCTGGACAACCCCCCCACACCTCCTAAACACCACCCCCACCCCTACCCCCTTGGACACCCCCCTGGACACCCCCCAACACCCACCCACACCCTTGGACAACCCCCCACACCCACGCACCCCCTTGTAAACCCCCCTGGACACCCCCCGACCCCTCTGGACAGCCCCCCGCCCCTCCTGGACACCACCCCCCACCCCTACCCCCTTGGACACCCCCTGGACATCCCCCAACCCTATGGACAGCCCCCCCACCCACCCGGACAACCCCAAATACCCTCTGGAGAGGCCTCCACCCACTTGGACAGCCCCCCACACCCATCCAACCCCTTGGACACCCCCCTGGACACCCCACCGACCCCTCTGGAGAGGCCGCCACCACCTTGGACAACCCCCCACACCCACCCATCCCCTTGGACACCACCCTGGACACCCCCCGACCCCTCTGGACAGCCCCCGACCCCTCTAGAAAGCACCCCCACCCCTCCTGGACACAACCCCCCACCTCCGACCTGCTTGGACACCCCCCTGGACACCCCCAACCCTCTGGACAGCCCCCCCACCCCTCCTAAACACCACCCCCACCCCCTACCCCCTTGGACACCCCCCTGGACACCCCCCAACACCCACCTACACCCTTGGACATCCCCTCACACCCACCCACCCCCTTGTAAACCCCCCTGGACACCCCCCGACCCCTCTGGACAGCCCCCACCCCTCCTGGACACCACCCCCCCACACCCTACCCCCCTTGGACACCCACCTGGACACCCCCCAACCCTCTTGATAGCCCTCCCACCCCCTGGAATCACTGAAAATTTACCATAACAAGAAGTTGGGCCATTCAAAGAATGTTTTTAGGTGTGGAGGAAGAACTGAGTTTCAATAGATAGAGAAGGAACTCGACATTAGGTTGTCTATTCTAGGTGTAGATTTGAAGGAGTTAATGTTTGTTCAGTGACCCAAGAGATTGAATCAGAAATTCAAATGTTGTGCCATTTTCTCATGATGAGGATGAATAATTGGTGGGGTTTGACTTTTAAATGGAGAGCTTAGCAGACCATCATATTTTCTATAGATCAGTAAAGGATGTTAGCATCGAACATAAGGCTTAAGGGATGCTTTCAGATCCAAATATGTATGTTGATGGATGCAATGGATCTAGTAGAGGTTCTAGAAAGAATGGCGGTTTTATTTGTTTAGGATAAGTAGTGAAGAAAAGACTAGTTAATTTTTTACTTGCTGAAAAGAGGGTATCTAAAATTTTTAACATGCCGAGGGGAAATCTGGCGAGTCCTCCTCGTGAAACTTTGTTTGTAGGGGGTGAAAATGGTGATGTGATCCCAAATCCATGCACCTATGCCATGGTTGTGTGTGAATAAAGTAGTGACAACTGTAAAAGGGCAACCCATCCAAATGGACACGCCCCAACCCTCTCAGGGATTTATAGAAAACGATGAAAAATTAGTGAAATCATAAAATTAGTCAATATTGCAAGTCGAACTAATAGATCTAGGGATGATAAATAAGATTATGGTGCCAAAACGAGTTAAAAGGGTTCGCAATCGAAGAATCTTAGCTAGTTTCAACAAAAAAATCACAACACATATATATATACTATCCGCGAAAAAAAAAACGAACGAGTGGGAGGATTACCTGAGTGCTGTGAGTTTAGATGATTGATCCGAGGATATTAAATATGAGAAACGATGATCGCAAAACGAATCTAAACCAACGAAATGGAGGAGCCGATTCGGGTTTACGCGTGAGAGAGACGAGTCGCGACTGTCGAAGGAAAACTCGCGAATGACAATCCACGGGTCTGGGTAAATTTTTAAATGAGTTATCACGTCGGTTATTCAATAACCGACGTTATAATTTTTTTAAAAACATTTATAACGTCGGTTATTCAATAACCGACGTAAAAACCTTCCTCCGATTCTTTTTTTACGTCGGTTATTTTATAACTGACGTTATAAAGGGCTCAAAATCCGCGTTTTTTTACGTCGGTTATTCCATAAACGACGTCAAAAACATCTGCGGATTCTTTTTTTACGTCGGTTATTTTATAACCGACGTAAAAAGGCCTTCAAAAACCGCGTTTTTTACATCGGTTATTGAATAACCGACGTAATAACTTGTACATATGTCGATTTGTTACGTCGGTTATTGAATAAACAACGTAACAAACACCCCCCGCTTCTGTTTTTTACGGCGGTTAATGTATAACCGACGTAAAAAACGAAGCCGCGCGATTAATAACGTCGGTTATAAAAATAACCGACGTTAAAGGTGTACCGAACACAGGTTTTTACGTCGGTTATTAAATAACCAATGTAAAAAACCTCGTTTTACATATTATGACGTCGGTTTTATATAACCGACGTAAAAAATGGTGACGTAAAAAACGTTTTCTGCACTAGTGGTTGTGCCATTAGGAGTTTCCACAACTCACTCAACATCTAATTATTGAGGTAATATGGTGATAACCTTAGAAAAATTTTCAGAAATAAAATATTGGGTGGATCCAGAATCAAATAAAAAATTTTCTACTTTAGTGTGGATAGTAAGTGTACCTTTCGCCACTTCATTATCATACTCCACATCACCAATAGTGATCAGATGTGACTTTCCATTGTCTATGGCCTTAAGAGTTTACTGACATTGACCATCATCAATAAACCTTGGGGTAGGTCATTGATTGGCATAATACCACATTTCCTTTCACTTGTTACATTGAAGTGTAGGAGGTTCATTTTGTGTAGCCTTTTGTTTATTCAGACCATTAGAAATATTTTCCCATCAATTCACCATTCAACTACCCGATGACCTTTTTTTTCACACTTAAAACATTTTATAGTCCATTAAAGATAATTTCCTCCATGTTTCTTTCCACACTTTCAGAATAAGATAAAACTCATCTTCTTTTCAGTGTAGGATTTATATTTTCCCTTGAATTGCATTTTTCTATTCTTATCAAACCCATAGGACTAATGAGATAATCTAATCTACATCTCAACCTTGAGAGAACATAAAATTATTTCCCCATAGCTATTGAAGTCCATTATAGATATTTCCATTTAGAGACTTGGTTTTATTCCACTAAATAATTGATCAATTTTACTCTCAGGTTGGATAATAATTCCAGAATCATACCCTGAAAGTCTTGTAAAATTTTCTTTATAGGTACCAATAGATTCATCATCCTTTTTCTAAAGTTAAATGAAATCCTTCTCTATTTTATTTGAAGAATACGAGGGGAGTACTTATTGAAAAATAAGTTCTTAAACTCATACCATTACATGGATTAAATTTCATCTCTTTTCCTAGTATTATTGGTAAGTTTCCACTATTTATCAACTTCACCTTCCAAATGACAGACTTCTAAGATGAATTTATCATGGTTTGAACGTTGAAGAACATAAAATATCTTTTTAGTGGTACTGATCCATTGTTCAACTACTAATGGATCAGAAGACCTATTGAAATAAGGTAGATGGTGCCTCATGAAGGAATCAACAAAATATTGTTTACTCATTTTCTCATTTATAAGTATTTCATTATTTATATCTTTAGAAATTTTTTTGATCAAAGCTATAAGTTTTTTCATTCCAAATCCCATAACATTCAGTTTCTCAGGAGGGAAATCACTGAACTGCCTGCCACATTCAGCATTAATATAGTTCCTCAAGTTTCTAGCCATTGACTAAAACCAAGAAACATAGTATGAGAAAAACTAACCATAATGGGAAAACCACATAATAAAGAATAAAATTTAAATTTAATAAATTTTAGGTTATATCATAGGTTATTCGTGATCATTTCTAAAACACTAGTATTTTAACCTATACTTCGGTACATCCTTAGGGTTCTTCCTATGTTTTTCTCATCCTAGTTTCCAAAGGTTAACTATATATTTATTATAATACCAACTACAAAGACCCATCATTTACATACATAGATATTAATTCAAAATTGAATAATATGTGCTAAAAAATATAACAAAACCATGACAGATCCATATATGTATATTGTAGTTAGAAACTGGGAAACATAAACAACTAATTCATACGACATATACATTGTATCTCACTTATTCCTTCATAAATAGACCCTTTATATCACACATAATAACATTCTTCATTACATGGGGAAAAGAAACATAAGAAAGGGTGATCTCGGATGCTCAGTAAGGATAAACAATGGAGATATAAATCATATCATAATTACAAGACACAGGAACATAATAATTAAAAATCTTATCCTTCATATGAAGGATCATGATATAATGTTATGGGATAAATCATAAATGTTCATAAATAATCAATGAAAATGTTCCCAAAAGTAATAACATAAGACATAGAATTTTTGTCATACATATAATCGTAGAAAATCATTTTATATTAGTCAATGCTCATTCCCATGACCATTATAGTGGACAAATTCCATTACTGAACTAAGTTCACTTCTCATTCCAGCCCTATAATACTGAACTAAGATGATTTCCCATTAAAAATATGTTTTTATCATGAGATATAAATATTTACCCAATGTATTATAGGGAGTTATATGTCCCACCCATCTCATAATGAAATCATTCTTAAATTTTCCATAAAAAATAAATCATAGCTTAACCCGAAGAATAAAATGGGTTTCTTAAATATTATTCCATAATAATCAATATAAAATAATTAGATTTCATAAATTAAATTCCATAATAAAAACAATCAGACCATAGTAATAATAGGAATGTAAACATAACCTTATTTAAAGAATCACATCTTAGATGAAAAATAATTTTGATAAAACACTTGAAATTAATTCTTAAGGAAAAAATCCTTTCTTCTTCAAAAACATTTTCTTTTCTCAAAATGCCATGAAATTTTAAAATACAATAATTTATTTGAAAATAAACTTGAAATATTATAAAGGAAGATTCATGGAAATAAGGTGTAAAGAAAATTTAAAAATGCCTTCATTCTATATAAGTTAAAAAGAATTTTTTTTGTACTTTTTTTTGTAAAGTATAAAAGTATTTCATAACAAAAACAACAAAAGATTCTTTTCACACTGTTTAATAAAAATTAAAAAATGTGTAAAATTTAATTTAATCAATTATAGAAGGATAAAAATAATATTTTGGAATAAATATTTAGGAATCATGGACATGGATGATAAATTTTCCCAAGTAAATACTTACATATAAAGAATCTCATATAATAATGAGATTACAAAATTATCACTTACATGAGGTATGATTCCCATTGTATATATTTGATCCTCGTGTATATTGACTTAAATAATTTCATTGGATTATTCAAGAATCATATTAATTTTTATGATATCATATATTATCATTCATTTGTCAGTAACATTATTACTCGTCATCGGTTGTTAACTTCTTTTATTTCTTACGCATGTTTTTTCGGATAAGTTATTGTTCCTATTATTAGGTTATAATTATATCATTTATAAAATTATATTAGTATATATATATATATATCATATTTATTCATTCAATTTATTTATATAATCATTATTTAATAAAAATAATATAGAATGAATCACATCGCATCGTGGAGACGATTGGCCATACATACGCATGAGCGACACTATATTTCACATAATTGTTGAATGATATTGAAGTGGATGGTGTATAATATTTCATAATCAATATCATATTATACAAATTATATATATATATATATAGTTATTATTTCCATCATTATACCCATCCAAGTAATTTGGTGCTGAAAAACAAATTACACCACGACGTGGAGATGGTATGCTCTATATATGCACACGTGGGGATTTCATTTTTTGTTGGATGGATAGAAGGTGGAATATGACTGTTTCATAATAATAATAACATATTAGTATATCAGTGATATTAGATCTACTAATTTATAATGAAACAACTCATGAAGAGGAAGTATAATAAGAAAGAAGTTTGAGAGAATTGGTAGAGGAGATTACCTCTTCTTCGATGTGCCCTTTCTAAATATCTTCTTAAATCACTAGAGGTAGAATTTGGAGATGAAAAGAACATATATAATGTTACTAGGGAATATTAGAATGGAAAAGGGTATCAAATATCTATGATTGAAGGCTTAATTAGTTTTGAAGAAATGAGGCAGGAGGTCCCCTTTTATAATTGAGGTGAGAGGGACTTTTGGAAACTCCAAAAATATTAATTTATAATAAACTCAAACAACATCCAAAAACTAAAACAATGACCCAAATTAAAATATTAGATGATACGAGGTTTCAATATCATCAAAAAATAAATTTTATCCATGTATTTATATCAATTTAAACTTTTTCATTTTAATTAACACTTAGTTATTTATTTTACTTTTTAACTAGGGTAACAAATAATCCAATATTAAAAGGGTGAAATACTTACTTATTTGATTTAAATTAGACCACAAATAAATAATTTAGAAAATTTTATACTATATCAAAATTATTATATATTTTTTAAAATGTTTTATGATTTTTAAATAATTTAATAAAACATTATTTTGATAAGAAAACAATAGTGTCAATTTGAAACTATTTAATTCATTAATTTTTAAAAATATTAAGATAAATAGTTAAAATATAACCAGTTATTTTATTATATTACTAATAGGTCAAGGTAGTCTATAAAATTCATTGGACATATTAATTAGCCCAAATTATATTTATTTTAATATTTTAATAAAATTTATTTAATTTTTCCCTTAATTAAATAACATCCACAACAGATTTGTGTAATTATTTAATATTCACATTTTTGAATAAAAATTAAAAATAAAAGAATATAATGAATATAAATCAAATATATTTCAAATTAATAAATCTATTTGAATTAATATTCTATAAAATACTACATTAAAATGTTATAATTTCAAAAACATGAATGTGACAACTTTAACATCACTTAAAATAAAATAATATAAGTGTCATAATCATTTCTATATAGATACAAATGGTCTATAAATAGACCATTGTATTATTATTGTCAACATAAACTCTAAAAATAAGATTTGGTCAAGTGTTTGGGAATTTAATGGTTATTATCATTTTAATAAAAATTAATTTATTGATTTTTCATCAACTAAATAATTTTTGCAGCATTAATGTATAAATCACCAAGGGAATTATTTATTACCTAAAAATGAAAAATAAATTTCCATGATAAAAAAAATATTTTAGAATTAAAATGAGTATTTATAATTAAATTTATCATCTGTAAAATCTAATATTAAAAATGTGTTATTTATTTAAAATTAAGTGAGACATATTTAACTTTTATTTAAATAAAATAAAATAAATATCCTAATATGAACCACGTGGCTTCCAAATGACACAATTTAGATCCAAGTATGATTTAGGTCAAAAAACACTCATCCAATGATATTAAGACAAGTGTTTGGGTAAGTTTATATTAGTATTCTTACCCTTAATTACCCAATTTACCCTTTTACCGTATTAATAAAAATTACAAAAGTTATTATTCATAATGCCGAGAAATAAAATACATCTATTTAATTAATTTATCCATACTAATTTCAAATATTTAATAAATTTTCAAAATTCAAAACACAGAATTTTTAGTAATTAATTTAAAATAAAACTCGTTGTCAGAAAGAGAGGAGTTTTAAATGTTAAAACACTTCAAAAGATTGAAATGTTTTTACATCTGAATAAAATGTAAAATTAATGATAATGACATATATTATATTGAATGATAAAAATATATTATATTTACACTTTAAAACCATTAAATATTATAATTTAACCATATAAATAATTTTGACGAATAAAAGTTGTTTTCAATTAAAATTAATGAATATTTACTATTCATTAATTTTTGAAAGTTATTAGAAAAATATTTAAAATTAATTTAAAGTAATTTTTTATATCTGTATTTCAAAGGAAAAGTTTTTTATATATAAAAATTATTAATGTGTCAAAATCTTAATTTAAAAAGGGTTCACCAGTAAAAGTCAGCAAAATTACCCATTTAGAAATATTAGTTTTTATACATCCAATATGGTTTATTCATACCTTAGGATAAAAATATCTATTGTATGAATAAAAAATATTTTATTAAGAATATAGCATATATATTTCATTGATTTCATTTAATAATAGTAATTTCTTAAATTTATTAATAAATAAAAATAAAAATATATAATTGATTTGTAATTCTCATAAATAATAGGTAGTCAATGGATTTAACACACATTTTTATAAGTTAGTTATATTTATTCTCGATAACCTAATAGATAGGTTATAATGGTCATTTAATACTAAGGGAATCTCACAGTTCATTTAAACTCATGATTGTGTGTAATGTAAGCTATTGAAGAATTATAATTAATTAAAGAAAATATAAAATCATTAGGGTGTTACAGTAAGATATATTTCATATTAAAAGCTATATACTAAATGATTAAAATGTTAAGAATAGCCTCACATAGATTCATTAGTAATTAATAATTAAAAACCACAAGGACATAATTTATTTATGGGGTAGAATGTAAGGACCAAAGATTTTACTATATAATTTTTCCTTTAAATAAATATAGCGTAGATAGATTGTTCCGCATGAATCACTGAAATTAAACAATCCAAGACAAAATAGATAATAAAGTTATAAAAATGATAAAACCAATTTTTAAATAAAATTATTTTCATCAAATATAAATGCATACAAAATATTATTAAGAATACTTAATTTTTTAAAAGTGCGTTTTATAACAAAAGCAATTTTTATGTATATATTGTATTTTTATTTAAAAGATAAATTGATAAATTTTACAATTTTAATTGGGAAAAATGATTTTCATTTTTTGGGTAAATCATTCCCATATTATATAAGGATGTTTTTTTATTTTTTTTTCTAAAATAATTGATTTTATGTGAATAACTAAAATATCATTTTTTTAATCTAACACTTTTATGATGTTTTCATAATAGAGTAATGGGTTAAAAGTATATGATACAATTTCGAAAACTATATATTTTCTCAAGTTGATATAAACCATTTAAAATACTATTTTTAATTTATAAAATACACTTTTAACATTTTCAAAACTCAAGTAATATTTTAAGTAAAATATATTTTTATGCGCTTACATTAAAAATTATATTTATCACTTTTAGAAATTAAATATTTAAAAATTAATTTAATATTTTAGATTAACATCTTAATATTAGTTAATCAGTACAATTTCATCTTGATCATAAAAATGAGATTACTAATATTAGAGTTAATGACTACGATAATGGTAAAAATGTTATTTTCAATGAATTGTTTTATTAATATTGTAAAATTTTTATCTAACTGAATAAATTAATGTATTCCAAAAAAATTAATTTATTTACTATTTAAATCCATTTATAATTATATTATCACAAAATAAATTGGTAATAAATACCAAATAATATTTAGAACACTTAATTACTAAAAGAATTTTTTTTGAAAAAAATTATTTTTCTATACATATAGTCTTTCAATTAAAAATTAATTTTTAAATTAATTAGAAATAGAATTAGATTAAATTGAAATTAATAATAGTTTTATCACCAAAAAATTTGGTAATAGGGGTTATTTTATGTTTTTATAGAAACATATGTTACTTGGGTAAAAACTATTTACCCTGGTTAAGGAAAAAAGGTAAATGTAACAATATCCTTCAAACATGTTTAAAACATGTGTGAAAATAATTTTTGAGGATTTATAGACCGAATATAACTCCATAGTCCATTAATTTTAATTTTTTTAACCTTTTACCCTTGAGTAGTGTAATAATATCATTAAAAAGTTAAGAGTATTCACAAAAGTTCCCTTTCCATTACTTATAAAAAGAGACACATCCACCCATTCTCTACCTAAATATTCCCCATAATTTATTCCTAAAACTATACTATATTTCTCTAAATATACACCTATATAATATTTATAATACTATGTTCTCATTTAGTTAGCGCAATCCCTTCATTTTTAAGAATAAATTCAAGATAATGTTTCAGGTACCAAAGTGATTATTTCTTATTCCTTATCCTTTTATTCATAGAATTTATCTTCAAAAACTAACATATAATTAGTAATATAATGAAATTAGTATCATTATTATACTAAAATTTTATTATATTAATGTAATAACTCTTATTTATTCCTTTCCATCCACTTAAAAAAGCAAAACAACATTAACCGTGCATTGTGCAGACAACCGCCTCTATGCAGTAACATTTTTTTTGTTATACATATTAATATTAATTTTTTCCAAACCATTAAAAATATGATTCAAAAACATAAAATAAACTAAATAATATAATTATTCTTATATTATAATTATATCATATACTTCTTTAACCATACTCACTAGTTGTGATATAACGAGGTCATTCTTTAGTATCTTTAACCACCAACTTGTATAATGTTAAAAGAATATATCATGGATATATGTGATGTTTGAAATAATAAAATTATTATTACTTAGTAATAAAATAATTATTGGTTTAAGGTGATATAAAGGTTAAATTATAGATTCAATTTATTATAAAATATCCTCTTCGGTTTCTAAAATATTCGAAATAAGCCAGCACAGATTCAATTATCATGCAAACATAAGAAAAAAATTATATAATAATTAAATATAATATGGTAATAAATGGACCTTTGTAAATTAAATATATATTTAGAATGTTCATATTAAGGAGTATAATAAAAATAACTTTATCATTTATGAAATTATGTGTATTAATATATATAATCAATTAAAATTCAAGAGATTCTTGTCTATAATTAAATTTATTGAGGCATATTATTATCGAGCACCATGAAATCATTAATATGGTGGATTATTTCCTAATAAATTTAATTTACCAAATTCATTTTATTCATTTTATATTAAGATCCATATCATATTCTATATATTAGTTGAATTTTATTTAAAATAAACCAAGATTTTAAGGGTTTTCGCTAACTCAATTTCCTTCCATTGAGTTACAAGATTTTATATTTAATTTTACTATTCAATGTTTGATTTATTCTAAGTGATTAATAATTTATAATGTTTTTTCTCCTTATTTTCCTAGGTTTTATAATCCTTCCTTATGACTTTCTTGTGAAATTCAAAGAGTCTCGACCATAGTTTAAAGACTCACCCCACACCATAAAAATTTATTAGAAAAAGTAAAGTGAAATTAAATTAGGATGAAATGGAGAAGAACAGTGGATATGTCACTATCAAAATCTTGATAACCATGTGAAACAAAGATCATAATAACCATTCATTGTATCAACATAAGATACATCGTTTTTTATTCCAATTTCCTCTACTTTGTGACCATAACTATTTGTTTGGGTGCTGAGAAATTTTTCATTACCTATGGGGATGATGGTGAATGGTTTACTAATCCCCCAAGGATTGGAACAAATCAATGGTAAAACCTTCATTTTCATCTACTGAGGGAGCCTTTTTTACATAAAATTCAATGCTATGGGTCATTGGAAGCAAGTGAAGACTCAGGTGGGGAAAACTCCTCAAGTTTCATAGCCTTGGAGTATATTTCCCCATGCTTGTTAAAAACCTCTCTTTGAGACCAATCCTCAACCAGTGCAATAAAAGAATCACCCTACATATAAGTAACCAGATAATTAGATAAAGGAGTGATATATCAGAAAACATTCTTATTTATTTCTTCAAAGGCCTCATCCTATGGATTAATATCTCGATTCAAAGAAGAGTGAGAATTCATAGTCTATTCTTGAATATTTTCATTGAACTCAACACCCCGACTCTTCTTAACACACTCAAGAGAGAAATAAGAAAAGTTTGGTGTTTTTAGAGAGTAAATAATAATTAATAAGTCATTTTCCTTTCCCTATTAGGATACCTTTAGAAAATAGTGACATAAAAACCCTTTGGAGAGGCCTAAACAAGCACTTCCTGGGATCATAATTGGTCAGATTTGGTTTTAAGAGTTGATGTATATTCTCCAAGGGAGACACTCTAATCATGAATGTCACCTTTGTTGTTGTAACTCGTGGAAAAAACTTTTAAAACATTTTCTGTTTCTTTATTAAATAATTCAAGCCTAAAATCCTTTTATTGGATATATATCATTAGCATTTTGGGACTATAAGTGAACTTCTAGAAATAAGCTATATATATCCTGGGAATTGGTGTGACCCACTGGTCCATGAACATAGGGTCATCATGAAAAATTAATTCTATAAAGTTCTAATGGGGTGATTTCCTCAATCCTTATAGTGAAAACTTTATCCCCAATGGTAATTTTCATGAAAATAGAGTTAGTGAGGGCCTTAGGAGGAAGTTTTGATTTACCATCTATTATCTTTTTGGTAGGAGAGCCAACCGGTATGTATTTACTATGGATTAGGGGTCCACTCTATCTCTTCAAGTGGATAGAATAATAATCCACAATATGTTTATTTCCCTTACTATTGGATGAATTTATAAAGATTACATTAATTATATTAGAAAAATGAAATAAATTTTCATTATCAATAGAGCATTGGACATCCTACCCTACCTCATTATTGATTTGTGGATTTACAATATTGAGAACCAAATCCAGGTGGGCCTCCTCCTCACCATGAATGTCGTCTTCCTTGTCCCTATAATATTTTTCTGCTATCTCAATAGGTACCCGATTTAAGAAAACAATGAAGGGAAGATTTAATTTTCATTATTCAGTATGTTGTCTATATTTTCTTCAATTTTTAAACCTATCCACCATGTCCCATGTGAGAGAAATAACAAAATATATTGCACCAACATTCCTAATATTAGTATGATGAGAGTCCACTACCTAGTAAACTTGAGTACAAGGATCAACTCCTTATTCTTGTGTTTACAGATGCAATTGAAGTGGCCACATTTCTTACAAATATAATATGATAAGTTCCTATAACATTTTTAGCAACATTTAAAATAAATTTTCATTTCGAACAAATATCAAGAACTCTCTCATAGTTGGTTAATAGTTTAACTCAAAATTTAGAAGCATTAAGCATAAAAGTCATAATTATATGAGAATAAATGTAAACATCAAACAATATTATATAGAAGCTTCCATGTCACACATGTTTGGTTTACTAATAAAAAATGATACATATTCCAATAATAGAGGAAAAATCCCATAAGATCTAAGGGTTCTAGAAAAACTGTCTAAGGCCCAGAATTCATACTCAAGATTGGGTAATTAATTTTTTATCCCACATCTGGTCAAACAAAGGATCCTAATATTGAATTTTAAGTAATCTCGACTTAAGAGATACACTAAAAACCCCAGGTTTTGGCCTTGCATTTGTTTGATAAAAAAACAATATGGAATTACCCCTTACCAATTAAGGTTATATAGAATCCTTCAAATCCCCAAACCTAAGATAATTGCTTCTCTAAAGCTTCATGGTTTCAGGGATCATTTTATGGGAAGATCATCCATGTGAGAATCAAGAATTTACATTCCTCGAGTCTCTCCTGAAGATCTTTTAAGAAAGATTTTACAAATCCTTCAGCACCATTTCATGTAATATCCTTATTTTGAATGACAAGATCATCATTAAGATTAGATAAGAAGCACAATTGACACTCATGAACAGAGAAGATAACCCTTTTCACATCATGGTATGCTTCTTTTTGTACAATAATCAAGGTAACCACTTCATACGAAGCCAGAATCGAATCATCCTTCCATAGGTTAGTATCAACCTTATTAATCATAAAAATGAATATATCTTTTTGATATTAAATGAAATATAGATCCAAGGATTTTTTTATAAAAAAAACCTAATCCCCGTGAGTTTTTAGAGATAGAAACATCAGATAAATTTCAAAATCCTTGTCAAATAAATACACCTCACTGTCAAATAACTCTTACCTCAATGATTATGCTTTTTTAAGGGTTTCTTATCTCAATTTTCAATCACATGAGAAATAATTCTTATTAAATACCATTTTTTTCTTTTTGAATGAAATATATTATAAACTATTAATATTTTGTATCACAATCCTCTAATTAATCATAGTATTTAATGAATTTTTTGAAATCGTATTATTCAAGGGGTTTTGTATGGAATGTATATATGTTTATAAGACTTTGTTATCTCAAATTCCTTCATCGAGATATGTTTTTATTATGCAAATATTTTTTATTATATTGTTTATTATACCAATTTAATTCAATATACCATAAAATCACTGTCATTTAAGGTATTATAAGTTCAATTTTTTAGTTCTCATTAATTTATGTTGTTTTGATTTAAATTTTACTGGAGTTGTAACAGTTTTATCAACTCAATTTATTTCCCATAGGTTATAAATTACCTAAATGATTATGATCATATATTCCCATTTTATCCTACCAATTCCATTTCTATCTATTATTTTCTACTATTCAATGTGGACGTTACATTTTTTCATCTATATCCTCTCCCTGGATGAAATTACATCTCCAATAACAATTTTATGTCTGTAAGAATAAATCTCATTATTTATAATGCTTCTTTTCCTAAATGTACATTTTTTCTTCTCTAAGAAAATATCTTATCATTTTGGAAACTCTAATATAGATTATCTTTTATAATACTCATTATTTTCATTATCTTTCTCTAAAAAAAATATAATACTCATTTTATGATATATGTTTTAAAAATAGGTATTTAAAAAATATTTGAAAAGGATTTTTATTCTTTCAAAATAACATGTTTTATGTTACACCATAAATTTATTTTTATAACCATTATGTCACTTAAAAGGATCTATTTTTAACTCTATTTTTGAAAATAAAATTATTTCCAAGGTCTTCATAAGAGTTTTTTTAAAATAACTTTTTAAAGTGACTTGTAACACATTTTTTATGAATATGTTAAAAATAACTTCTAAAATAACTTTTTAATACTTTCTATGAGAACTCATATTTTGGAAACCATTGTTGTTTTATAAGAAACATTATATCCAAGTTTTCATGGTTTCTAGATAAAATTATTCTTATCTTTGTTTTATACAATTATTCTTGAAATATGTTATCAAAAGATAAATGATATTTCTTATTTCAAAAGTGATTTTTCTAAAACTCTAACATGATTTTTTTCATCCAATTCAATTTCTAATAACATAACTTATACATGATCATGGACATTACTAAAATATTACCATCCATCATATTTTTATGAATTCATTATATTATATAATTATATTTTAGAGTAATGATCTTTCACCGAATTTATATTTCATAACCATCTTTTCTATATAATTGTATTTTTTCATCTAATGTATTCCTTTATGAAAACTTTATATTTCCTAGATATTATTGAATAGTGTTAACTTAGATTATATACATCAATTTATTTTGTGAAATTATTGACATAAGAATATAATATTTATCAATACAACGTAAATACAATATTGTTTATTATCACAATTCAGTGGTATATAACTAGAATATTAATTGATTTTGTTGGATATCCATTTATCTTGCATGGGTTTATCATGTTATGATATTTTTTTAATCAATAATGGTTTATTTATATGACTGCATTTAAAATTAATATTAAAGAAATATTTTTCCATTTCACTTTATGATGTGATGAATGAAACCCATTCTCTCTCTATGGGTTCTTTGTGAAATTATAAATGATTAATTTCAAGTGGAAAATTTATATATGGATGAATGAATGGTGGGGTCCTATATCACCCTATAATACAATGGTTAAAGTTTTAAATCTTCTGAGAGATGTATGTAAGGGAACAATTTTTTTTATCAGGCAAGGGAGAAAGTGTTTAACTCACAAAGGTGATGTAAAACTGGGTATAATTAAGTTTTATCACAAGACTAGGTGTAAGTCTATGAATATTAAAATTATTATTTCCCAATACTAATATTTGTGACATTTTTTAATGAATTCATAGTTTTTTATTACACTTGTGACTATTTTATGCTATCATAGATCATGTTTATTGACTAATGTTTCCATATTTTTTTCATTCATGTATTTTTCTTTATTCAATGATTTATTATCCATGATTTATTGGGAATAACTTTATTTTCTATCAAGATTATTCCCATCCACTCATCTTATAATCACATAAAATATTTGATTGTTGTCTCCTATGTTTACTCTTAATGAGAATCTGAGATCACCCCTTCTTTATTTTTTCTTTCCTTAGGTTATGAGTATGAGTGTAGCCTATGGGAAGTCTTGAAGGAAGTATACTCACTACTACAAATATGGCCTTTATCAGTACTAGAAATGGGAATTAACAGCGCTAGAAAGGTGCTATTAATAGAGGTGAAGATAAAGAGGGGTCCCTTTTATCAACACTAAAAAATGATAATAAAAGGTGACCTTTATCAGTGCTAAAAAAAGTGATGATAAAAAGGTCCTTTATCAGTGATTTTTGTAGCGCTGATATAAGTCAAATAAATAAATAATGAAAAAGTTAAAAAGAAAATACAATGCACAGGGATATTTTAATAGCAGTTGACCCCCCCTTTTATCAGCACTAGGTAGACCCCCTCCCACTCTCCCGCACGCTGCACTTACCCGTGCATCCCCCACTTGCCAGCACGCCCCTGCTTCCACCCGAACTTGAACTCAAGAACTCTCCCCTTGCGCGCCTGCACCTTTACTACTAAGCTATTTTGTTTTTTCTCTATTTAATGGTATATTTATTTATTTATATATATATAGTTATATTTATTCATATATTAATGTAGATTCATATTAATATAAATATATTTATTTATATTAATACATATATATTTATTCATATATATATATATAGTTATATTTAATCGTATATTAATATAGATTCATATTAATATAAATATATTTAGCTACATTAACACATATATATTTATTCATATATTAATATATATATATATATATATTTGTATATTAATATAGATTTATATTAATATAAATATATTTAGTTATATTAATACATATATATTTATTCATATATTAGTATATATATATATTTGTATATTAATATATTTTTATATTTATTTGTATATATATTTTTAGTTATAAATTTTTATCCGTATATTTATTTGTATATTAATATATATTTATAAGATTAGTTTTAAATACATTTATAAAATATGTTTTTTATGTGTGTTTATAAATAAATAAATAAATAAATATATACATATGTAAAACACACATAAAAAACTGGTCAAATTGAAGAAAATGAAAAAATATTTGACATGATAAGTGGTATAGGCCTAGCAGACATCGGGATTAGAAGTTATACTTATTTGAATGTTAAAAAATCGGGGTATCCTGACTAAAAACACAGTTTTGGAGGCCTTTAGGGCCTTTTTGGGCCTCAAAAAAAAATGTGACATAAGGTTCCCTTATGTTATTAGCGCATAGAGATCATCACAAGATTCTATTTGATATGCTGTAGAGCTCAAATGGACACCCAGATCAAAAGTTATGATTGTTTGAAGTTTAAGTTAAATTTTCATCTTATTTTAGATCTTTTATTTTTTTTGATTTTTTTGTCTTAAAATAGTTATTAAATGATTATTAATTGATGATAATTAGAAAATTATTAATTAATAATATTTTTTAAAATATTTTAAAGCCATTTTTACTAAATTTATTATATATTAAATGTAATAGTCTATTTATACTTACCTAAAACATATTTAAAAAATATATATTAAATTTATATCAATAAAAATATACTTATATAACAATATATTATTTTTAATATTTTTTTTGAAATATACACTTTATCAGTGCTAGGAAAAAGTGCTGATAAGGCCCCCCTTTATCAGGGCTACCAAAAAAGTGATGATAAAGGGGCCCCCTTTAAGAGCTTTAAAAAAATCACTAATAAAGGGTGGTGCTACGGAAACCCAGTTTTTTGGTAGTGACTATTGTGAAATTATAGAAAAAAATTCACAATTTTTTTAAAATTAGTTTCCAATATAACCATTTGAGATGGTGTTGGAAAAATATTTGTAATTTGATTACATGTATATTAGATTATTTTAATATTAATATTGTTACGTATTGTTCATTGTTATACATGATTTTAATTTAATAATTTCCTATGATATTTGTAGAATTGATAAAGTCATAAAAGTTCCTCGTTATGATGATAACTATGAAATTATATGATGATATTATTAAATATAGTTCTAAGGTTGGATGACATTCTATGAATGGACACATATAATTTGACTGTTAGGTGCAATGGATCATACAAATATGAGGCTTCTTCTCATGAATTTCTCACTTGGTAATCTCTCTGATGCGAGGTTATGTGAAAAGACTCACAAGTAGGAACTATTTGTGTTTTGGTGTCATTATGTATTCCTATGTTTGAGTATCTGTAATGGTCCTTAAACAATAATATTATCACTGATGCATGTCATGATTGAAACACTTATATTTACAAATCAATTCTAATATGCAATATGTCGTTAGGATGTATGGTATGTTGGGTGCATCACGAATGACATGTAATTAATGGATAAATCATGTAAGGATTTCTACCTAATATCTTTATAAATGATGATATCTCAGACTTTTTATTGGAATAAAAATTTTACATTGAATTCCATGGTCATATTGTATTGACATATTTATTTTAAATATTAAAAAATGATGTATTGAGCACATAGATTGATGACTTAGATGTGAAATCTACTTGGTAAAATATTGATACAAAGGGATTATATTACGCAATGAACATTCATATGTGTTTGTCATTATTTCAATATTAAGTTATTTATTTTTGGTTCCTTTACCCATTTTTAGATAGTAATCTTGGACTTTAGAAAATCCATCTTAATGCTAATGAGAAAGAATCCTTGAGGGGAAAACACTAAGTGTTACCGTTAATCGCAATTAAATTCTATTTAAACTTAATTAACGGAATAAATATTATTATCAAGACTGTGGAATAATTTTATTCATGTTTTATCGATCAAAAATATATATTGATTAATAAAATATTTAATATATTTATTTGGGTGTTCAATTAATGCTAGAGGAGTTCGAAGAGACCAAGACTGTGTCTGGTGACAAATACTAAATTTACAAGCTGGTTAAATAATATTTATTATTGTATAAGGTAGCTTGCAAATCATATTATTATTATTATTATTATTATTATTATTGGAATGGGGTTTAATAATGATTATTATATTATCCAAGGGTTGACATGAAATTAAATAATATTTTAACCTAAACCCTAAATCTATATATAGACGGTCTTTTCTCTTGGGTCGGTTTAATTGAGATATAGAGAATCATCGTGCACAACTAATATCACTCCCAGATTACCATTTTTCTCTCCTTCTAAAGAATGATAATCACAAGAGAGATTCCTTTAAGATCGAATGATGAGCGATCCAAATGAAAAATGAAATACAATTTATTTGTCATGAAAACACATAGATATCAATTGACATTGTTCAAAGATCAAAGGGAAACATTTTGATCACTTCTAGTGGTATTCTATACATGAATCCTTACAGCACAATGAATTTAATCCAAAATGGTTTTTAATGAAAAATATCATCATCAAAGAATGGATCCTAGGGAGAGGTAGCCTTTTCTTCTATATCTAAATAAATTAATTATAAATTTAAGATGGAATAAAACCCCTTAGGGTTTTTTTAAACTCTGTATTAAAAGAAATTTTAATTACATTCCCACCAAAGTTTTTTTCACTTCGGCCAGAACCTTCAAGTGGTATTAGATTAATCATGTTCTAAATTTATAATTATTTATTTGATCATTGATATTTATGAGAAATCATGGCTGAATATTTCATTTCATATTGTTTTTATTTAATCTAGTTTGAATTAACATGATTTTAAATACTAATCATGTTTATCTAGTGTTTCATTTTCTTAAAGGTCTAATAATACATGAATAATTACCATAAATTCTATTAGGAATTTCCAAAAAAAATTCTAGTAAGACTGGGTTACACAACATGTAACAAGATTACATTTCATATAACCATGTACACTTTATATGGGCGTTTCATGGGATACATGGAATTCCAAAAAATAAGTACCCATGGTTCATTTATTTTCCACGAAGTGTATTGGGGGACAGTCCAACACATGAGTTTTTAGATTATATAGCATTTAGCTGGCATATACATCGTGTAGGTTTCATGGGTTAGTGGCCAAATTTGGGCAATATGTGTGTTCATTATACATAGAAAAACCATGAAAGATAGACAAATAGAACCATTAATGATATACACAAAGTGTTTATAATGTACATGGGATATATTTCATCAGTTACCATATCCAAAATACATACCGATCCTTTCAACGACTTATGAGAACACATGACATGAGTGATACATGGCATGTACCTGGTCTGTACACATTGTGTAGTCTCAATTGAAGAACATTCCAAGTTCTTTATAGGGTTTCATAGACACATGAAAAGAATGGTAAAAAGAATGTAATTGGCTTGTACATATCATATATTTTGTCCTAAGTAGAAACCAAGATGTAGGTATGTAATTCATGAAAACGATAACTAATATAAATGGAATGTAACTCATAATTTCATACCATGTATTCTCCCATTCAAGTATATAATTAAATTACATTCAATTTATAATTTCAGCATTAAAACCTGATTTTATTTATTGAAACCTATTTTGTTTGAAAATTTTATTAATTTTTGTAAATAATTTTAAATGTTTACTAAATTATTATAGTAATGTATTGTCCTGACTTGAGTGCCAAAAACTGGTGCCCTAATCCATCCAATTACATGAACCCAATCACACATTCACATATGTCAAAGGCTGATAACTAGTAGCGAGGTTCAAATATCATTCGTTGATAGACTATACCCTCTCAATCATGAAACATAATAAATAAAATAAAAAAATTGAAGCCAAATGATATAACCATAACCAGAATAGTATAAATATCACATAATGACCAAAACAGGAATAAAGAACCCAAAATCAAATCACACCTCATTTATCAGTCAATCACTTATGGGTATTTGGGGCTTCATTCCTTGTACCATACTCATATATCAATAAATAACATATGGTTATTTAGGGCATCCATCCATATCCCAAAATTGTATATAAATCAATCACATATATATATTGTATACATCACATCAATAAAGGTTAATCAACATTAACCCCCCCTTTTATCATTTCACAACATGTATGACATCAAAATTATCAAAAAATCATTGTTCAACATTTTTAATCATAAGGAATAACACGATCAATTAACCATTTAATATTTTTTCATTATTTAAATCATATAACCCGTTAAATCATTAAGGTTGATCCAAACATCTCATAATTTACATTTTCAATTAATTCATAAACACATTAATTGACTAATCAGACAATCCCAACATCCATCAATTCAATAATCAAAACATTCCATTAATTAATTAACCAATTAATTAATCTAATTTCATCAATTTTATAATCACATTTACCAAAATTCAATTTTTCCATATTTAACACATTTCATAATCACATGGAAAATAATTAATCAATTCCATGATTCCATAAATTAATGAATTAATTAATTTATTAAATTAAAGATTTAATTTTCAAAAATGCCAATTGAAATTTCACAAAACAAACAGGAAATTGAAATTTATAACTATGGGAATTGAATTTATACCACCTAACTAAAGATCGTTAATGGACGCTCACCAATGGAAACCCCAAAATTAATGCTGGATGATCAAGAAGATGACAAAGGACAAGATTATGATCTAAAACCTAGATCTCAGATCAAGTGGATTAAATATATGAAAACCTAGATCTAGTTACATTACCAACAGAGAAAATAATCCCTTCAAAGGCTTAGAGAAAGACAATAGAGAGGGAGGAAACCATACAGGATGAGAATCTATTACTAGGAGAGGTTAAGTTCCATCAATATATCTTAAAATTTTTAATATAGAAGGTTGGAATTCCTTGAAATTTGTCCTTGAGTCTCTAAAATTGATAGGAAATTATTTAGTTTTGAGTGGGAGTGATTAGGGTTTAACACCATGGGGATCAATATTTTATTTTAATTTTTTAATGGTTTAAAATTTCACATGCATGGTTTCCTTCTCAGGGTGAATGGTTTTCCATAACTTTGCACCTCCTCCCATGGGTCTGCATCATTACAACTATGAGGGTTCATAGTTTGAAAAACCATGTGCTAGGTGTGTAAATACTCACTATTTGTGTTCACATGATTTTCTGGCTTGGGCATATGGTTTGGGAAAACCATTCACCAACCATGAACTACCCCTCTTCCTTCCAAAATTATCCAATTTTACCCAAAAACTTCAAAAATTAAAACCCAAAATAGACACACTCCAAACAAGGAAATTTTTTACCTTGAAATGATATCAATACATCTTTAGAAAAGGTCGGGATATTAAAAATAACTATGTGATTATTGAGTCTATCATTTATTTTACATGAATTACACTATTAAAGGTATCTCTAAATGAATTTGAATAGTAATTAAGATGAATGATAATTAATTAATTAATTAATTAATTAATTATCAATTGTATTCATAATTAATAATGAATAAGAAATAAATATTTACTGGTTAATTTTTTCATACACAGTGCATGTATGGACATTTATGAGATTGAATAAAACTTTTATATGTGTTAGATGTTTTAATTTATTTTATTTAATGGGTTTTTAATTATTTAATATTAAATTAAATTTAATAGTGTGTGAGTCATCCCTCACTCCATTATTATGTATGAAATGCATTTCCATGGTTATTTATGTAATCTCTATTAACTAATCCTTTGGTTCCCCTCACCTATGTGTGAGTTATAATTACTTGTAATTAATGGAGTATCTCAAGGTATAGGGAGGTTCTTCAAGATAAAAGCATAATTATTACAACCCTAGAGATACATAGGTGTATAGGTGGAATGTTGTAACTCATACCGAGACTGGCACAATGATTTATTCACCTAGGAAAAAGGTTTATTTTTTGTATTCTCAATCAATCAAATGTTAGATAAGATCATGATCAGGTCATTTATTATTTATATATTATTAAATATTTGTTATATTAATTCAAGACTTCTATCACATAAAAATATGAATTAATGTGAAAGGATGAAATTTAAATAAATGGATTATGTGTAAATGTTTTATCCAAAATGATTAATTAATTATGTAAAATCCAATTAATATTATCATTTTATGTAAAGGATAAAATAGGATCAAATTTATATATATAACAAAATAAAACATGTATATGAAATATTAAGTCATACTAATCCTTCCATTACATAATTAGGAATTAAACTCAATAGAACAAAGTTCCTGACCAACAATTTTTTGGAAACTTACTTTTATGAGAGGATTTATTGTGAAATTTTTGGGTCGAATTAAATATTTTAAATTAAGAGAAGTATCCATTATTAGACAT
Organism: Viscum album; assembly: GCA_963277665.1. Classification (NCBI taxonomy): domain Eukaryota; kingdom Viridiplantae; phylum Streptophyta; class Magnoliopsida; order Santalales; family Viscaceae; genus Viscum; species Viscum album. Next base: position 713,603,838 of record OY728131.1, on the reverse strand, counting down.
GGTGTAATTTGGAGGAAATAGATGATGAAATAAAAGTTATGTTTTTTATATTGGGGAATCTACTTAATAAACCATGGAGTTTCAAGCCCATAGTTGAAAAAGACTTTCCTCTCTCAAAACCTTCAAGTATATTGACTAATGCTGTTAGGGTTATATGGAAGAGAATATAGATCCTTTCCACTATAATTTCCTAGAATCTAGAAATTTTTACTTCAATGGTGAGGGATATTGGTACTTGTTAAAATATTGGGAGATTTAATTAAAATATAATAATAATTATTTCTTAAATAAATTGAAATCAAGAAAAATAATAATAATAATGTCTTTTATAATTATAGAAAATTGAAATTTCAGCATCCACACTATACCTATGATCTATAATAGAGAAATAATATCTATCCAATTGATGTAACTTCCTAGAGTGTTTTAGATGCATTTGGGTTGTAATGCACCATGAACAGAAATCTTATGTGTTAGAATACCCAATGCCTAATTTTCCCACCAAGGAGGAAAGTGATGAAGTGTTCATTTTCAATGAAAAAAATTTCAATTATTTCAGTCAATGTTTATTTTTTGATTATATCATGTATGTCAAGTTAAATCCTGAAGTCTCATGAGAACATTGATGCTATGGAATTCTTGAGCATCTCTGTAACCTATATTGGTAGGGAATTAGACATATAACAAACCTTATATTTATTACTCATTATTTAATAAATTGTTACCTAATATTACACTTAATAAAACCCATATGATCAATAATTATAGTGTATTTAGGAATTAGTTACATTACACAATAATTTAAAATATAGAAAAACATCATATTTACTGAAAACTCATTTAACATGCTCGCACTTAAAACTGCATGGGATAACCTAGGGACGTATATAAGAAAGGGGTGATCTATAAAGAATAGTAAGGGAATAAAAAAAATAACATGAAGAAAATAATATATGTTAGATAATAGTCACATAAATGGGGTATAAAATGAATGATAATCATAAAAAAGAACGATAAGACATGATATATCATGATAACATATAGGCGATATGAGAAATGTTGAAACCACTTAAAACACTACATCATAAACATAGGTCAAGGGTAAATTCCAAGAAATCATGATAGAAAATGTCCTAAAAATTAATTAGGTTCACTCCATATCCCAAAATGACATCTCATGAGACTAAAAATTACCTAATGCATTAGAGCACTATATAATTCCTGGTGCACCCATCACATTAATTTTATTCTTATGCTTAAGTGTTCCACACAGATCATAAAACATGGAATCATTTATCATAAAATTTTATCCCAAGATCATGGAGTGTGAAACAAATACATGTCAGTTCCATGTGAAAAAGTATTATTGTATAAAAGTGAACACCATTTATAAGAAATGGGTATGGTATTCACTACACAATTGTTTTGGCATGGAAAAATTGCAGTTAAAGTTTGGCAGCATAACAACATCACATAAAAAATCATAAAATTGGTTGATGAGAGATAAAGGGGTCTATAATAATTTTTAAATGAAATGGAAGTAATAGGGACATTCAAAGACATATCCCTATATTATGAATTGGAAATAAAAGGCACGAGGTGATAAAGAAACTTGAATAAATGAGAGAAGGAAAGGATCCCTCTCTTGAGTGTGAGACTCCAAATGCTTTGGAGGATCTTCTTGAGGTATTGGTGTTTCCTTGGGAGGAATATATTGAGGGTAGGATAGAGTAAGTATGTGATTAACATATTTTTATTGAATATAAATGAGATATTTGGTGAGTTTTTATAGGAAAGGAGTGGTGAATTTTGTTATCATTTCTCAAACTTTGGTTTTAGACTCTGTATAATAAAATAACCAAAAAATAAAACATTCCATGGGGTTTTCCCATGGTTTCTTCCAAATAAGAGTGGTTTTAATTATTTTATAAGGAAAATGTCTGAAATTAATAAAATAATACCCTTTCTTATGTGGAAGTGAGTCAAACTCTTATGGAAATGATTTTGAAACCTTAAAATATATTAATTTTTTGGAGTATTCATAATGGATTTATAAAATTCACCAAATTAACATAAAATAAAATTATTTTAAATAAATAATATATATTTGGTTGTATATCCCATTTATAGTATTTATTACAAAACTTTTTGGTTATTATGATGTGATAATACACAAAGTATATTTATACGGTAATTAAATTTTACCCAAAAATTCAGCTATCTCAGAAAATTATGAAAAAATAACAATTGGATAATTTTGAAATTACGATTAAAAATTAATATTAATTTTATCTAAATAATTTTTTAAATATGTAAATTTTCACTTTTAAAATAATAGTCAACATTTATTTAAAATTCTGGATTTTTTTTAAATTTTTTTAAACCCATATAAAAATTAAATTTTTCTTCATAATAGTTATACAATAATTTATATTTGAAAAAAATTATTTAATAATAATATTTTATTACAATATTATTTATTTAAAAAATAACATTAATTCATTAAAATAAATTCCTTAATTGAATTGTAATAGTACAAAAAAAAATACTATTTGTGTTTTATTGTATAAAAATAATTTATAAAGAAACAGTAATAGGATGAAAATATATTAATTATTCTGTACAAAGTAAAGTACAAACTCATATTTATTTGGTCTTGAAACATATCCCTTTAAAAAACCAGTAAAATCCCTAAGGGTAAGGTATGCGATGGTTAAATTTTCATTGGGTGGTTTGGCATATATGATTTGGGCCTTGACCTAGATGATCTTGAACATCTTCCCTAAACAATTTTGATCATTCTTAAGTTATTAGATCTCAAATTGGACTTGGTCAAAGGAAAATCCTAGATATTCTATCTCCCTCAATTTTTTTTATAAATGGTCTTTATAGGGTATGAGACTACTGGTTGAGGCAATCACATCCTTTTTATATGTTAATTGGATTTGGGAAAACACTATATTTATACTTGAAGTTACAGGGATTGAATAACAACTGAAAAGGGAGGGTTGAACCAATTGTTCACTTTTTATAAGTTTTAAAACTTTAAGAAACTTAAGTCTTGAAATCTATTAAGATTTCTTTCCTTATAAACTTTTAACAAATACTTAAGCATGTAAGAATAGTATAGAAAATAAGGAACCCACAATAACGAAAAAGTGAATACAACTTGTGTCAACTCCCATTAGAAATCTTCTATCTTCTGATAGGAAATATTATACTGAATCCCCTCAGTTTACAATTTTTTTAAAGAATAGTTGAGAAAAACACAAGATTAAAAACTTTGTTTAATTTTCTCCACAAATGCGCAGTCTGAATCCTCAGTCTGATTTGGATAAGTCCGATCTTCTCAGTATTGTATGGATGGTTCAGATTTTTCCTTTCCTTAGACACTCAAAGAAATTTTTTTCAATCTGGTGGGAACCTTTTAATTTGAGTTCTCTATTTTTATGCCTTTTCTATGTGTGTGAAAAGTTACAAATAATCAAATAATCTGAGCACATATTAATAGGAAACTAGGAAAACAAATGTGGGAATCATAAAAATATTTCCCACTTAATCAAATCTAAGAAACTCTATAAATCTCTCACATTTAATATTCAATATTTGACTTATTTAAACCTCCTTAAATTTATCCAAGATTTAAGAAAAGTTGAAATTCAGTTTTTCCTTTTTGAACTCTTCATATCATTCTCAGAATTATTATACTGTATCTTGGTTCTGGTTTTCTTAGAAGCATGCTCAGAAATGTTTTTCATTTTCTCTCACAAACATATTCAAAAAAGTGGTTCAGTTTTTCTTAGAAACGTGCTCAGAAATGTGGTTGAGTTTTCTCTAGAAATGAGGTTCTGAATTGATCAGAAATTAGGTTCTGAATGGTTCAAAATTAAGTTTTGATTTTTTCATAAATAAGGTTCCAAATTGTTTATAAATTAGGTTATGAATTTTATATAATTTAGGTTTTGAATTTTGTAGAAACCAGGTTATGAATTTTTCCGAAATCAAGTTCCAAATTACTCAGAAAATAGGTCCCGAATTGTACAGAAATCAGGTTACAAATTGTCCATAAATCAGGTTCCAAATTGTGTAGAAATTAGGTTCCAAATTGTTTAGAAATATGGTTATGAATTTCTTAGAAACAAGATTTAAAATTGGGAAGAATTCAAGTTCCAAATTGTTTAGAAATTAAGATTTTAATTTCTTAGAAGTTAGGTTCTGAATTGTGCAAAAATCAGGTTCCAAATTGTTCAAAAATAAGGTTCTAAATTGTAAAGAATTCATGTTTTAAATTTTTCAGATATCAAGTTCCAATTTTTTTTTGAAACTGGGTTCCGAATTGTTTAAAAATCATATTCTGAATTTATCAAAAATTAGGTTACAAATAGTGCACAATTCTGATTCCAAATTGTTCATAAATCAGGTTCCAAATTGATCATAATTATGGATATGATTTTTCGCATAATATTGCTCAGAATTATGGATCTGATTTTTCTCAAAATGTTGCTTAGAATTTTGGATCTTATTTTTCTCAGAATGTTGCTCAAAATTATTGATCCTATCTTTCCCAAAAATATTCTCATTGAAAGTCTTCAAACCTCTTAACCATTTCTTCAATAACTTTTTTCATGAAACTTTTCACAATTTGTGAGAACCTTAAGACTAGAAAAGAATCATCTTATTTTGTTTAAAATGTTTTAGAAAATTTCCAACTTCCAACTCTTCATCAACATTATAGTTCAATAATATTCAGCAATAAAAAGGACTTCAGTAAAATCTTTAAATCTCAGCAAAATATTTGATTTTAAAAATTCCTTCATACTCAACAACTTATTTCTTTCCCATCAACTTACTTAAACTTAGAAACATCTTTCTTTCTCAGTAACAAAAAAAAAACTTCCAGCAACCAAAAAATTCAATATCCTTTATATCAAAAAAATTATATAACAAAAAAGGTTACTTGTTAGAAAATAAATAAATTTATTAAAACAAAACACCACAAAGGTTCTTCAATCTCCCCATTTGTATTTGTTGATAACCATTGTCAACAACTTTTCTAACTCTCAGAATTTTTCCACAACTCAAGTTTTTTACATTTATCAAAACATATCCTTTCTCAAAAGAGAGTGTCTTGACACCACACTACTGGATAAAGTAATGTTTTTTAAGGATTTATATCCGTTAGTGGAAAGAAAATTTTACGTCCACATAAAGAAAACCCCCTTACTTTTATCTTTCTATTTCTCACTTTTCTTTTTCTCTCAAAATTTTCATGTTCTCTCCCCCATTATATGATAACTACAACTTTTTATTCATAAATTAAAGAAAAAAACTTCTTACAAAGTAAAAAGTTTTTTCTTACTCCCCCCCATTGTCAACATAATCCAAAGCATGGTGGGGAAACTTACATATAAGGTGAAGACATGGGATGGGGATGAACATGAAGTTTCATCATCAATTTGACAAACCTTTCCTTAAACATTTATTTTTTAAAGATATCAAAAATCTGATACTTTGTTGATGTGTATTCTAGAAAAATATCTACATCAAAAACTTTATCTTTTATGAAGTGAAATTTTATATCAATGTGTTCTGATCTTGAGTGTTGGATTGGATTCATAGAAATATCAATTGAACTCTGATTATCACAAAGTATCTTCAATGGTTTAGAAAGTTTTACTTTAAAATATTCAAGTTAAACTTTCATCCACATCATTTGAGTACAAGCCTGAGCTTCTAAAACATATTCGGATTTAGCTGTGCTCAATGTTACTGAACTTTGTTTCTTAAAATGCCAACTCATTAAACATTCACCCAAGAAAAATGTTCCTCCTGTGGTTGATTTTCTATCATTTAAATCACCAGCCCAATCAACATCAATGTAACCATGAAACATTAACTCACTATTTCATTTGTATCACATCCCATACAACATTTTTCCTTTGAAATATCTTAGAATACTCTATGCTACCAACATATGTGATTCCTTTGGATTAATGTGATACCTGGCACATAAAGTCACAACATAAATAATATCAGTCCATGAAGATGTAAGGTAAAGAAGACTTCCTATCAGCATCAAAAATATTTTTGATTCTCACCTATTTCAGATTTATATTTTCTCAACTTCTTTCTAGCTAAAGTAGGAGTTGAAACTTCTTTTGATTATGCTATTTCAAACTTCTTTAGAAATTCACTAGAATACTCTTCTTGAGATAAAAAATGTATCTTTCTTTTTTTTGAACTTGTAATCCAAGGAAGAAAGTTAATTCCCAAAACATTTACATTTCAGAATTCTTCTTCATTTATTCCGCAAACTTTTCACAAACCTTTTCTTCATCCCTAGAAAAAATTATATCATTCACATAAACGATTAAAATAAAAGTTCTAGAGTGAAAAATTTTCACATAAGATTTTCTATCAACTTTTACTTTAGAAAATTTCATCTTTCTCAAATAAGTGTCGAGCTTCGAATACCAAATACATGGAGCTTGTTTTAGCCCATAAAAATATTTATTCGATTAAAAACTTTGTTTTTATCATCATCAAGTATAATCCCACAAGGTTGTTCAATGTAAACTTCTTCCTTAATTTCACCATTTAAGAAATATGATTTTACATTCATTTGATAGAATTTGTAATTACAATGAGAAACCACTGCAAGAAACATTCGAATAGTTTCTATCCATGAAATAGGGGAAATGTTTCATCAAAATCCGCACCTTCCACTTGTGAATATCCTTTACAAAAAATCTTAATTTGTTTCTTGAAACTTCCCCATGATCATTCAATTTATTTATATAAAACAAATTGGTTTAGATAAAAATTCTATTTGATGACCTTGGAATAAGTTCCCATGTTTCATTCCTCTCAATCTGACCCAACTCTTCATTCATAACATCTACTAATTCTTTTTGCTGAATAGCCTCTAAAACTGATTCTGGTTGACCTTTTGAGATAAGTGAAGTCTGATTTTCTAATATCAACTTCCTTCTGTTCTAAACTGGAGCCTTCTGATTTACAATAATGTTTTCAGATTCAACATGCTTTCGTAAGGTATAAAATCCCACAGTTTATTCTTTATCATCACTTTTTCACAAAATTACTCATTTAAATCATGATGAGGTTGTTTTGGATAACATTCTCTATTGTTGGATTTCTCAAATGTTTCATCCTCAACAACTTTTTTATGGAAATTTGATCTTCAATTACCTTCACATCATATGAGTACACCAAATTTGGTAAATGTTTGTTCCAAAATTTATAACTTCTTCTATTTAGTGAATAACCCCTGAATGTTCCTTCCTTAGCTTTCTCATAAAACATTCCCAAAACCATATTTTTCACTTTAAGCCGACATGGAATTCCGAAGACTTTGAAGTATTTCAATGTGGGATTTTTGTTATACCACATTTCATAAGGAGTCGTGTTGGTTTCCAGTCTCAACAAGAATATATTTTGAACATGTATAGTAGTACTAATAGGTTTTCTCTAAAATAATTTTGAATGTTTTTATTCTGCTAACATACTTCTTCCCATTTTCACCAATCTCTGATTATTCCTTTCTGCTACTATATTATGTTATAGAGTATAGGGAGCACTATACTGATATTTTATACCATGATTTCCCAGATAGGATTCAAAATAATTGTTTGTGAATTAAGTAATATTATCTATTCTCAGCTTCTTTATGGAAACCCCTAATTCATTCTCAACATCTTTCCTGAATAATTTTAACATTTTAATAGCCTCTGACTTGTGCTTCATGAACATGATGTTTTTCATCCTAGTGAAATCATTAATAAAATTTATAAAGTATAAATCCACTTTTGTTTATTGATGTCTCATCAACCCACATAGATTAGAATGAATATGCTCAAGTGGTTTTCTAGATTTAATCTCAACTCTTTTATAGCTTTTGTTAGTTATCTTTCCTTTCTAATAAGTAATAAAAACATCTTCATATCTTCTTTTTAATTCTGGATAATTACCAAAAACATATAATTTAGAAAGACTATTCATGTTCTTATTTTAAAGGTGGATAAGTCTTTGGTGCCACAACTTCTTTTCATATTCATCACTCAAATAACAAGAGTTATTGGATTCTCCAATTTGAAAGAGATTCCCACTGATTATCTATCCTTTTGTAATGAAATTTCCATTTTTTACACTTTTGAATATATACAAATCTTTTCTGAAGATTACTTGTTTTTCATAATCATGAAGTTGACTTACACTACGTAAGTCATGTTTTATCCAATAAACAAACAATACCCCATTATATTTAAGTTTCTCTGATTCAGTTTATGCCATTCCGATTCCTTTAATTTTTAAGGAACTATCATTTCCAAAAGTAACCACTCTTCCATCATGAATTTCAACATGTTCCAAGATTTTTATATCACGTTTCATGTGATAATAAAAACCACCATCAAGAATCCATGGTTTGTTACTCTTTCTTGCTTTAAAAGATATCTCAACAATAAAATCACTCTAACCAACTTTCTTATTTTCATCATTATTTTATTTCTTACCATAAGAAACATGTTCTGGAAGGAGTCTCATACATAATTTGGCATGACAACTAGACTAATCAAATATTTTACAAAAATCTTCCATACATTCAAATTGATTATTTTTTGGAATGTTTCTGACATCTTGATAATTCACCTTTTTAACTTTTTGTGAGTGAGGAAAGTTACTCATTCTTCCTTCACTATTTCTTCTAATTTTCTCAAACATTCTTCTGGGTAGAGATAAATTATGCCAAAAATTATAAGGTCTATGCCCATAAATTACGCATCATAAAAAATATCTCTTAAATATTTATTTTCTATTAAATAATTATCTTTATATATAGAAACTTTATTGAGGATGGTAACTTCTTTCATAACTAACATTCTCAGGATATGGACCATCTTTTCTTTTAAGTGAGGTTTCAAATTTTGTAGATTTGATTGGTTTCTCACAACCTTTTCCCACCCAATATTTCCCAACACTTCCAAAACCTGAAATGTTAGAAGAATCAGATGAAACATTATTTTTGGTAAGATAATATTTCACCTGATTCCTTTAATGAGACTTCTTATCAATTTTATAGGTCTCAGATTTTACTTCTGTAGATTTTTTGGAGTTTTTATTCATTTTTCTCTTGGTATTTTCGGACTCAAGAAGTTTTGATTGCAACTTGTTAACTTCTTCTTCCTTAGATTTTAGCTTCTTGCTAAGATCTTCAATCACCTTTCCTTGTTCATCATTTCTAATATTGTATCTTAGAATCTTCGAAATGTGTTCATCTTCCTTCTTGATGAAATATTTTGTTCTATCAGTAACTTCTTCATGATCTTTCTTCATTACTCTAATTTCATTCTTTAGAGATTTTTTTCTCAATACATGAAAGAAGTTCGGTTCTGATCTGATACTCTCTATAAGATTCTTCACCACCTTATTCACTCTATGAGGAGTATATTATTTTCTCAAATTTTTAAATGATGGTTTTGAATTTTTGTGAACTTTTATCTTTAGAAGAATAATTGTCAGTTGAGTATGATTCAACCTTCTTTCTCAACATTATTATCTTCTTTCAAAATAATTATCCTTGAATTTTTTAGAAGAAGTCTCTTCTTTATCAATTTTGTTCCACTTATTCCATCAAAGTTTTTTATCAGAATCTTCTTGATATTATTTAACTTTATCCTTGGGGAAATTCATAGCAAAGTGCCTAATTCCACAACACTTGAAACATTTGAGAGGAAATATTACTCTATAATTCCCTCTTCCTCATCAATAGTTCCTAGATATAAGAGACATGATTTTTTTCATTTATCTCATCATCTTCCTTGTCATCAGATTCACAAGGATGGACTTCATCAACTTCCTGAATTTTCATCTTTCCCATGGATTCAAAAGCCATTTCATATTTCATTTTATTCTTAAATATTGAATCTTTCCTCATTTTATAAGAAACAAAAAATTTATGAAATTCATCAAGATTTAAATAATACTTATATTCTAAAGAAGATATTTTAGAATTGAACATGTCTGAAAAGTTTCTCATAACTTTATTTACAATTGTAGAATATTCCAAGACATATCTAAATCCTCTAACGTTGCACACAATTTCATTAACTCTAGTAAAGTATTCATCAATTGCTTCATCATCTCTGATTCTGATATCTTTAAACTTAGTACACCATATTTCTAACTTGGACTCCATGACTTTTTTATTTCCTTTAAAATCACATTCTAGATTGTCCCACATGATATTGATATTTGGAAACCCATCAACTTCTGATAATGTTTTTTGATATGGACATGAAAATATCATTTATGTCCTTTCCATCAAATTATACATTTATTTTATCATGAAACATCATAGGGGAATCTTTCTCAATGGGTGGAGAACCAATTATAGTAGCATAAACAACTTAAAGGACAAGAGATATGAGATAAGAGTCATCCTATTTTTCCATACATAATAATTCTTTCCATCGAATGTAGGAATTACTCTACTATTGAAAGAATTGATATTATCCATGATAATTATTAAACAAGGGAACCTACCTCTAATACCAATTGAAGTTCCAAGGATAAAATAACAACTGATAGGGAGGTTGAATATTTTTTTAGCTTTTTATAAGTTTCAAAACTTTATGAAACTTAACCCCTGAAACCTATTCATATTTCTTTCCTTATAAAACTTTAAAAAATACTTAAGCATGAAAGAATAGTAAATCAAGTAAGGCACACACAATTTACAAGTTTCAGCCTCAATGTGAGAACCTACTTTATTTCCATAGCCACTCCCATGTGTCTATAGAAATCCACTCTAATGAAAAAGTGAATACAACTTGTGTCAACTCCCATTAGACATATTCTATCTCCCAATAAGAAATATTATAATGACTCCCATTAGTTTACAATGTTTTATTAAAGAACAATTGATCCAAAAACAATAATAAAATCTTTGTTGAATCAACTCCACAAATGCTCAATCCGAATTCTCAGTTTGATTTGGCTAAGTCTGATCTTCTCAGTATGGCCAGGATGGTTATGATTCTTTCCTTTCCTTAAACACTCAAATAAAACTTCATTAATCTAGTGAGAACTTTTACTTTGAATTATAAAGAACTCCACCTTTTATATGTGTGTAAAAATTTACAAATTAGTGAATAATCTAAGCACATATTTATAGGCAACACATAAAAAGGCAGAAATCTTGAAAATATTTTCCGCTTCCTCAAATATAAAAAATTATGAAATTTTCTCCCATTTAATCTTCAATATTTGACTTCTTCAAACCTCCTCAAATTTATCCTCGATTTACACAAAGTTTAAATTAGTTATTTCCTTATTTAACTCTTCATATATTTCTCATAATGATAATTTTCAATATTGGTTATGGTTTTCTCTCAGAAACATGCTTAGAAATGTTGTTTAGTTTTTCTCAAAAACAAGTTCAAAAAAGTGGCTCAGTTTTTCTGAGAAACATGCTTAGAAATGTGGTTTAATTTTATTCAAATATAGGGTTCCAAATTGATTATAAATCAGCTTTTTAATTCTCTAGAAATAAGGTTCAAAATTGTTCAGAAATTAGGTTTCAACATATTTAGAAATTAGGTTTCGAATTGTTTAGAAATATAGTTCCGAATGGTGCTAAATTTAGGTACTGAATTGTACAGAAATAAGGTTTAAAATTGTTCAGAAATAAGATTATGAATTTCTTAGAAATCAGGTTCTGAATTTTGTAGAAAAAAGGTTCATAATTTTTCATAAATAAGGTTATGAATTGTGCAGAAATTAGTTTCTAAATTGTTTAGAAATCAAGTTCCTAATTGCTCAAAAATCAGGTTCCGAATAATTCAGAATTCATGTTTTGAATTGTTCAAAAATCAGATTCCAAATTTCTCAGAAACCAGGTTATAAATTTTGCAGAAATCAAGTTCTAAATTGTTCAGAAACCAGGTTCTGAATTGTGCAGAATCCAAGTTCTAAATTGTTTAGAAATTAGGTTCTAAATTTACAAAAATCAAGTTTCTAATCGTTCAAAAATCAAGTTCTGAATTGCTCAAAAATCTGGTTATTATTATTTCATAATTCAGGTTCTGAATTGTTTAGAAATCAGGTTTCGAATTACATAGAATTATGGATCTGATTTTTCTCAAAATGTTGTATAGAATTTTGGATCTGACTTTTCTTATAACGTTGCTCATAATTGTAGATTTTATTTTTATCAAAATGTTGATAAGAATTCAAGATCCGATTTTTCCGAAAATGTTGCTCACTAAAAGTCTTTAATCCTCTTCACCATTTCTTCAATATCTTTTATCATGAGACTTTTCATGATTTGTGAGAACTTTAAGATCAAAAAAGAATCATTTAATTTTGTTTGGAAAGTTTTAGAAATTTTTTAACTTCTGACTCTTCTAAAACATTCTCTTTCAAGAATCTTCAGCAATAAAAAGGACTTCAACAACATCTTTTAAACTCCGCAACTTCTTTCACACACAACAACTTCTTTCATTCTCAGAAACTTACTTCATACTCAGAAACATATTTATTTCCCAGAAGCTTCCTTAAACTCAAAAAATTATTTATTTCTCAGTAACAAAGACAAACTTCCAACAACCAAAAACTTCAACTTCATGTATATCAAAAACATTATTCAACAAAAAAGGTTAATTTTCAACAAATACAAAACTTTTTTAAAACAAAATAACACAAATTTTCTTAAATAATAATAATGTGATCACTTTTATAAAGTTATATTATCAATAATAATGATTCTTTATGGTATTTTAAATCATATATAATAAAACACAATAAGTTCATGTGTTTTATATAACCAAATTAAAAAATAATACATTTAATTAAATCATAATGAGTTTTTTTATTTATAATAGTTTAAGTTGTTATAATAAATGAGTATTTTTAGATATGAAAATCACTTTTTCAGAGCAATTCTAACACCCCAAGATTTTATGAGATATATTCTTTTTAATTCCTTTGATTGTACACTACACCAAGATTAGCTTGTACTATACGCAACACCGTATTAGCTTGTAGTATACGCAACATTATTCTTGGATCTTGTTACACACAATTTCAAGTTCCCAACATTGAGTGTATATATATATGTATATATATATATTCAATGTATAAATAAAATATGGTTGGATTATGTTATAAAAAACAAAAAAGGAGTCTTTCACTACATGAAACCCTGACTTGGCTTGCATTACATGCAATCACGACCTTCCTCGATAGCGTGTGTTGTACGAAATACCGGGTTTCACTAAACAGTGATATATTATTATTATATTATTATAGACTAGCCGTTATGAATAGTATTAACTAAATTTTGAATTTTATAACATTATTATTCATCTTACACATTTTCTAGAACATGTTGAGAGAACAAAATAATTTTTTTGGGTAAAATAAGTATTTTTAAAAAAATGCAGTTTTGTCGCCTTTTGATGGTGCACCCACATTAAATATAGTTTTTGACATGTTTATAAGTTAAATTTTAAAAAATAAAATTCTTCTTTGGAATAAGGATATACAAATTTACTTTGGATAAAATTTTGATATTTTTCTGATAAGTTTCATATTTTGATGAATAGTAAAAATACGCTAATTTTTTATTAAAAACAAATTTTTTCATTGAGATAATTTATATAGTTAAATTATAATATTGAATGGTTTTAAAGTATAAATAAAATATATTTTTACCATTTAATAAAATATATGTCAATAGCATTAATTTCACAATGAATTCATAGGTAAAAACATTTCAATCTTTGACAATGTTTTAACTTCTAAAACCCGTTTTCTTAACAACATGATTAATTTTAAATTAATTACTAAAACTTATGTGTTTTTAATTTGAAAAAATTGATTCCATATTTGGAATCAGTGGGTCTAAATTATGTTAATAGGATACTTTTTATTTTTGGGCATTATGAATAGTAACTACGGTAAATTTTATTTACCATAGTTAAAGGTAAATCGGGTAATTAAGGGTAAATATAATATTATAAAATTACCTTAAAACCTTCCAAAATCCTATTGGATGAATAAAAGTCGACCCATATCACCTAAGGGTCGGATTAGATTAATTTAATGGACTTTTTTCCATGATTATAATTTAATTATTATTAAAACCAAAGAAAGTGACAACATGTCACTTTCTTAAATCCTATAAGTATAATAATTTTACTTTAGTGATAAACTTAATAAAACTTCAAATATAAATAGTCTCCCGAAATATAATAAAATTATCTACATCATATGAATTTATTTAGAATTTTTAGGGATTAAATAATTATCATTAAAGGTGACATAATAGTGTTGTTGAAATTATTTTATTAAGAGAAATATCAAATAAATGGTTTTAAAAATATTAAAATAAATATTATATGAAATATTTAATGTGATCCACTAATTTTATAGATAAATATGACATGTTATAAATATATTAAATATTTTATTTCGAACATAGCTTCTGTATATTGTTTATTTAAATTCAAATAAATTAATAATGTCAAAATTGACACTATTGTTATTTTATAAAAATAACATATTATAAAATTGTTTAAAAATCACAAATATATTTAAAAATTATAAATTAAAATTTACATGGTATAAAATTTTATAAAGTGTCAAATTATGGAAAATTCTCAACACATATGTAATTATTTATAATAATTTAAAATGTATAATATTATTACCACAAATAAAATTAAATTGATAAATAAGGTTAAATCAAGTTGATAATTTTTAAAATAAATTCCTAACATGTCTAAATTTTATTGGTTGATGATATTACAAACCTATCTCATATAAGCTTCGGATATGAGTCATTTTGGATGTTTTTAAGTGGGGCTGGGATTTAATATAAACTAATATTTTTTATATTTCCAAAGGTGCCCCTCTCCTCCCTTATAAAAGGGAACCTCCTCCCTCTCTTCCTCACACAACTTTGAGCCTTAAATATTGGAAAAACCCTTCAAAATTCTCTTCTCCACTTCCCTAGAAACATCCTATAGGTCATGGTCTTCTTAAAAGACCAATTTTTGTGCCCTAAGAGAAATTTTAAAGGAGGCACTTCGAGAAAGAGGTAATACCTTCTACCGTTTTCTTCAAGTTCCATTCTTCTTCTACCCCCTCTTCTTTAGTTGCTTCATTATGAAGTAATAAAATCAGTATCCCTCATTTACTAATATGTTATTATAGATATTAAACAACCCTATTTCACCTTCTATCCATCCTACGGAAAACAAAATCACCGCGCATGCGTACGTACAGAATACCGTTTACACGCCGTGGTGTAATCTGTTTTTCCACCAACACCTTACATGGATGGGTATAGTGGTGTAAAGAATAAATATATATGTTTATTATAAAATCATACTGATTTTGATATATTATACCATACAATACAATTCTATTCAATAATTATGGGAATGATATCATCGCTCGTGCGTACGTACGGATTACCGTCTCCACCACGCGATGAGATTCATTCTCCATTATAACCATAAATGAATGATTATAAAGTTTATATAATTAACAGTAATGAAATATATGAAATAATAATGCAACTGGATTTATGTATATATATATTTATGTCATCTATTTAGTTTCATTAAATTCAATAAGGAAACGAAAACAACGTTCATGCGTATGTACGACCTACCGTCTCCATGAACGGTGTACTTAATTCTATAATATATATGTATATGATGAATATATATTATATATAAATCATGTTTTACATTCTGTAATTATTTAAATCAGTATATAAGTAATAATATCAAGAACGACAAGTCGAAACCCATACAATAAATGAAATGATTTTACCCAAAACACAGCTTTAACACTGAATTTACAAAAGAACGGGTAATATAAAGTAATAAGTGAAACATATATGATATCATAACAATGAATATGATTATGTAATAAGTCAATGACATTATTTAAATCAATATACAGGAGTTTTGGATCCATACGAAGCATATCTTACCTAAGGTAAGGGATAATTTTGCTAATCTCATTTTTATCCGAGATTGCTTATTTGTAAGTATTTACTGGGGTTATTTCTATCATCCATGTCCATGTTTTATAAAAGATTTTTAATGTATGTTTAAAGTCCTTTTTAACTATTTTGACTTTTACTACATGGTTTGTAAGGAATATTTCTTTTGTTTACGTTATGAGGTACTTTTTTGACTTTTCTGGCACAAGTACGAGAAGAATTTTTTTAACTTATACGGCATGAAAGGATTTTTACAGTTTTATAAATCCTTATTTTCATGAATCTTCCTCCAAAAGATTTCATGACTATTTTCAACAAAATCTCTTTCTTTTAAAATTTCATGACGTTTTGTGAAAAGAAATTTATTTTGAAGAAGAAAGGATATTTTCCTCAAGAATTCATTTCAAGTGTTTTATCAAAACCATTTTTCCATCTAAGATGACATTATTTCATATGTGTATATTTAAAGTATAATGTCTCTATGATTTACATGGTTTCAATTTTCTTATTATGAAATGATATCCATTTATTTTATATGGATTATATGATGATGGGATGATGTTTTTGAAACCCATTTCATTCGTTGGGTTATTATGAATGATGTATGTTTATTTTGTGACACAAGTAAGAATGATTTCATTATGAGATGGGGGGGACCTATATCGACCTCCAATGGATTGGGTAAAGATTTATATATCATGAGATAGACATGGATGGAACAGTAAGTTAATCCGGTTCAGTGTTACAAGACTGAAACGAAGAGTGAACTCGATTCAGAAAGGGAATTTTTCCACTAAGATGGTCTTGACAGTAATGCCTTGGCTACTATGGAAATCATAACAAGTGCTGAATGGTTTCCACAATTACATGTTTTATTCCCATGCTATTTTATCATGATTGATGTTCCTTTATGATATATGCCTTACGTACTTCCAAGATTTATTTCTTTTCTCAAGGTTTTAATGTTTAGATTTGATGTTCAAGTTTTTGCTTTCAAATGTTTATGGATTGTTTTATGTTATCTATGTTTGCCCTTACTAAGCATTTGAGCTCACCATTTTTATTTTTTATTTGCCCCAGGAAATAAATAAAGGTTTTAGGTAAGGAAACAAAAAGAGGAAGAGCGTTATGGGAGATGTTGAAGATCTTTCAACATGATTAAATGTTTATATTCCGAGTATCCAAAGACAATAAAATATTATGGTCCTTGTGTGTATGTTTTTGTTATGTATTAAGTATTCTGCAAAAGTAATGTAATTTCCATGTACGTCAAGCTTCAGGTATCTACAGTTGGTATTAGAGGAAGGGTTTAGTTAACCTTTGGAAACTAGGATGCAGAAACTTTAGTGAGATCCCTGGAGATATTTCTAAGGTATGTCTAGGGATGTCCCTAAGGTTAAGTATAAGTATAGCTTATAGTCCTAGAATTATAGTAACGATATTAGAATTAAACCTAAGATGTTAGATATTGAAGGTACTCCCCCTTATTATGTTGTTTTACCTAGCATTATTTTGCCTCTCAAACTATTATTTTTGGGTTTTAGAAAATGGCTGGAAACAGGAAGATTCATGTTAATAAAGAATATGATGGAAAATGGAATGATATTCTTCATGAGCTACCAAATGAAATGGAATTTGGGAGGTGAAACATCATTATTATGCCGAATCAACAATCTCATAGTATGATCAATAAACTAAATTTTGGTAGGTTTCCTGACTTATCTAATAAGAGAAAGATGGAGTTTCATGATGATCATAGAGGAAAGAAAGTTCAATTTCCCTTATTTAAGTCTTGTGGGAAGAGGAATGATGGAGAATGTTTCAAAGGAACTGGAAGATGATTTGGGTGTGGAAAAGAAGGACACAAAGCTAGTAATTTAAAAGGAAAAGTTTCAGTTAACACAATGGACAAGGATAATGGTATTGCTGGGACATCAACAACGGTTATATGTTTTAAATGTGGAATGTACGGGCATTATGCAATCCAATGCCCTAAGGGAAAATATCATGAAGAGAATCAGTATTGTTGTATGGGTAGTATTTATGTTGATGATGATGAAGAGACTACAAATGATATATGAGATGAATGATGTGTTGAGGAATAAAATGATGAAGCTCAATCAATGTTTTAAGAAGGTAGTGGAATGATTGTATGTTTATGAAGAGTTATGCTGTATAGGTAATTTAATGGTACTATGGAATAAAGAAACATCTAAGGATTGTTACAGTTTTGTTTTTCCTAACGTATTTGAAACTATATGTTGAATGGTACCGATAACCAGGAATGGTTATTCAGATGTTTTTGGAAAGAAGATGATATGCGCATAATGAAAGGATACAGAGAAAATAATATGTTTGATAGTATTCATGAGCTCATAATTGATATAAAGTGATATCATGGTTTGGGTATATAGAATTTTTGGGATTTTGGTATGTGGAAAGAGTTACCTTTTGACAGAATTCTTGTTTTCAGTAAGGTTATATGGTAATACATGTTTCAAGAGAATACATGATTAAGGTATTCACATGTTTGGAATGTGATCAACAAGATATATCTGGGATAAATGATGGTATTCACGTTCTTTTTATATAACTATTCTAGTAATCGTTTTCTTTATACTATGAGTTTGGAAAGAAGTATTTTGGATAAGTCTTAAGATTAGAATGGATTATGTTGTACATAAGTTAATATTGTCTAAGGTTGGAACTTTTTCGATATTATTGATGGAATGTTATAATAATGTAGTTTTAGAAAAAGGAAAACCTGTAGGACGTGCGACAACCCATCACATCAGACAAGGCTATGGGAATCAAACCGAAAACCGAAGCGTGACAGGCCTTCATCGCCTACCATTGGCCTACAGTAAGTCCCTAGTTAGTATAAACTAGTTTGATTTTATTAATTAGTTTGATATATGAAATATAAGTTCATTTTTGGAACCATATATAATTAATATCACCATACATGTCCATTATCTATTGGTTGATGATATTACAACTCTATATCATCTAATATTTGGATATGAGTCATTTTGGAAGTTTTTATGTGGGGTTGGGATTTAATATAAACTAATATTTTTTATATTTCCAAAGGTGCCCCTCTCCTCCCTTATAAAAGGGAACCTCCTCCCTCTCTTCCTCACACAAGTTTGAGCCTTAAAGATCGGCAATACCCTGCCAAATTCTCTTCTCCACTTCCCTAGAAACATCCTATAGGTCCTGGTCTTCTTCAAAGACCAATTTTAGTGCCCTAAGAGAATGTTTAAAGGAGGCACTTCGAGAAAGAGGTAATACTTTCTACCATTTTCTTCAAGTTCCATTCTTCTTCTACGCCCTCTTATTTAGTTGTTTCATTATGAAGTTATAACATAAGTATCCCTCATATACTTATATGTTATTATAAATATGAAACAACCCTATTTCACCTTCTATCCATCCTACGGAAAACAAAATCACCGCGGGTGCGTACGTACGGAATACCGTCTCCACGCCGTGGTGTAATCTGTTTTTCCACCAACACTTTACATGGATGTGTATAATGGTGTAAAGAATAACTATATATTATTATTATAAAATCATACTGATTATGATATATTATACCATCCACTCCAATTCTATTCAATAATTATGGGAACGATATCATCGCTCGTGCGTACGTACGGATTACCGTCTCCACGACGCGACGAGATTCATTCTCCATGATAACCATACATGAATGATTATAAAGGTTATATAATTAATAGTAATGAAATATATGAAATAATAATTATACTGGATTTATGTACATATATATGTATGTCATCTATTTAGTTTCACTCAATTCAATAAGGAAACGAAAACAGCGTTCATGCGTACGTACGACCTACCGTCTCCATGAACGTTGTATTTCATTCCTTTTATAGATCTATAAAATATATGTATATGATGAATATATAATATATATAAATCATTTTTTACATTCTGTAATTATTTAAATCATGATATCAGTAATAATATCAAGAACGATAAGTCGAAACACATACAATAAATGAAATGATTTTACCCAAAACGCTGCTTTAACACGGAATTTACAAAAGAACGAGTAATATAAAGTCATAAGTGAAATATATATGATATCATAACAATGAATATTATCATGTAATAAGTCAATGAAATTATTTAAATCAATATATAGGAGGTTCGGATCCATACGAAGCATATCAGACCTAAGGTAAGGGCTAATTTTGCTAATCTCATTTTTATCCGAGATTGCTTATTCGTAAGTATTTGCTGGGGTTATTTCTATCATCCATGTCCATGTTTTATAAAAGTGTTTTCATGTATGTTTAAAGTAATTTTTACCCATTTTGGACTTTTACTACATGGTATGTAAGGAATCTTTCTTTTGTTTATGTTACGGGGTTCTTTTTTGACTTTTCCGGCACAAGTATGAGAAGAATGTTTTTTAACTTATACGGCATGAAAGGATTTTTACAGTTTTATAAAGCCTTATTTTAATGAAGCTTCCTCCAAAATATTTCATGACCATTTTCAAAAAAATTTCTTTCTTTTAAAATTGCATGATGTTTTGTGAAAAGAAATTGATTTTGAAGAAGAAAGGATATTTTCCTCAAGAATTCATTTCAAGTGTTTTATCAAAACAATTTTTCCATCTAAGATGAAATTATTTCATATGTGTATGTTTCAAGTATAATGTCTCTATGATTTATATGGTTTCAATTTTATTATTATGAAATGATATCCATTTATTTTATATGGATTATGTGATGATGAGATGATGTTTTTGAAACCCATTTCATTTTTTGGGTTATTATGAATGATGTACGTTTATTTTGTGGCACAAGTAAGAATGATTTATTTATGATATGGGTGGGACCTATATCTCCCTCCAATTCATTGGGGAAATATTTATATCTCATGAGATAGACATGGCTGGAATGGTAAGTTAATCCGGTTCAGTGTTACAGGACTGAAATGTAAAGTGAACTCGATTCAGAAAGGGACTTTGTCCACTAAGATGGTCTTGGTAGCAATACCTTGTCTACTATGGAAATCATAACAAGTGATGAATGGTTGCCACAATTACATGTTTTATTCCCATGCTATTTTATCGTTATTGATGTTCCTTTGTGATATATGCCTTACGTACTTCCAAGATTTTTGTCTTTGCTCAAGGTTTTAATGTTTAGATTTCATGTTCAAGTTTTTACTTTCAAATTTTTATTGATTGTTTTATGTTCTCTATGTTTTCCCTTATTGAGCATTTGAGCTCACTGTTTTTTTGTTTTATTTTCCCCAGGAAATAAGGAAAGGTTTTTGGTATGGAAACAAAAAGGGGAAGATCGTTATGGGAGATGTTGAAGATCTTTCAACATGATTAGTTGTTTATATTCCGAGTTTCCAAAGACACTAAACTATAACGGTCCTTGTGTGTCTGTTTTTGTTATGTATTAAGTATTCTGCAAAAGTAATGTAATTTCAATGTACTTCAAGCTTTAGGTCTCTACAGGAATCTTGGACATAGTTCACCAACATGGCCTCACATAGTCAAGATCATTGGATACATTGAGTGCCTAGTGGTTCTAGGGTTTAAACTTATTAAGGAACTAGGGATCAATATCATTATTGCATAACTCCTTTAGATCTTATCAATATATGTTATAAAGTTTCATATGAAAAATAATGAAAAGTATCTCCCAGATATGATTACTCTTCTTCACAAATTAGATATGAACATGAAGTGTGAGAAGCCTCCCATCGTTATGGAGAACAAATAGAAAGTCCAAATCAAGAACACCATGACCAAGGATCCTCCAAAACACCATTCTAAGAAGATAAATATCAAGGGGAAAGCATGTGAACATGATGCTATTTGTTTCTGATGTGGATAGAAGGAACATTAGTAAAAAAACATTACCCAGTGTAATAAGACATGGGAATCTTTAGGTGAATTTTTTATTGAGTGGAATTTATCTATTTCTACAAATTGGGTATTGGATAAATATTTTGGTTCTTATATATATATATATATTATAATAGATAATCCAATTTGATTCATAAATATTGATAGATGGGAGGTAAATCTATGAGTATCCAAAATAGTCAAACTTAATATAATGGCTATCGATGAATACCATCTTATGATACTAATGATAATGATTTTAGTTTTGATAGGTTGTTATTATGTACTGTTCATTAACAAAAAAATTATTTATGTATCTGAACTTGATACTAATGGATTTATTTTCAAATTTTGGAATAATTTTTTATTAATTTATAAGGATATAATTTTTTATGGTATGAAAAATTTAAATATAAATCTTTATGTATTGGAATATGAAAACCAATTAACAGAAATTGATAATGAAACTTCTTCACATGAATCATACCATACCCAACCATAGCATCAATAGATATTTCATGTAATTAAAAATTATTTGACTAAATTTCACCAAGATATATATTTAGATCATTTTTAACTAAATCCACTTGGTGTATGTTATATATGTTTACAAGGAAAAATGACCAAATATTCATTTTGTGGGAAAGGTGGAAGGGCAAAGGAGCTTCTTGAATTAGTTTATACCGATGTGTGTGGACCATTTTATTTTGAAGCAAGTTGTGTGTACTCAAACATCATAAATTTTATTGATGATTTAATTAAATATGGATATATCTACTTAATGAGGTATAAGTCACTTTCCTTTGATAAATTTAAGAAATACAAGAATGAATTTGACAACAAGCTAGGTAAAAAGAGTAACAAACTCCTCTTAGACTGCGGGGGATAATATCTTAATATATAATTCAATGATTAATTATGGGATTTTATCTCAACTCACTCCTCCTCATATACCTCAATGTAAAAATGTATGTGAAAGGAGAAGCTACACATTTTAAGACACGGTAAGATCAATTATGAGTCATGCTAGTATTCCATTATCCTTTTGGAGATATGTGTTACCTAAAAAACCAACATACTAATACAAGTACCAAATAAATAGATAAATGGTATTCTATATAAAATTTAGAGTGAAAGAAAAACCATGTTGTTGAATTTACATGTGTGGGGGTATTAAAGCATTAATTATGTCATGTTTGAGTAAAAAAATTACAACTCTGAGGTAAAAAGTGTACCTTTATAGGATACCCTAAGGAAAAAGGAATATTATCTATACAACCCCTCAGAGAATAGTTAATAGATGAAAGAAATTACATATTTTATGATAGGGATTAAATCCCTAAAAGAGAATTGCGAAAGAGAAAACATTAATAAAGTTTAGGATCAAGGGACATGAGAGTTGAAAGATAAGCATATTCTACAAAGCCCTATGGAAGAAGAAATTGTTTTGGAGAAAAAATACTATGTCGGAGTACAAGATATGTTAGAGAACCAGAACAATATGGTTTTATAATCACCATGTTTGGTGGATTATTATTATTTGATAATAATGTTCCTATAAATTACAAGGAAGTAGTAAGTGTAACAAATATTTCTAAGTGGTAAGAATCCATGAATTCTGAAATGGATTCCATGTACCAAATCCAATTGTGGAATTTTTCAAATACTCTAGTGGATATGATTCCCATTGGTTTTAAATGGGTATTCAAGAAGATAATGGACATGTATAGATAAGTTGTCACCTATAAGGCATGAATGGTTGCAAAAGGATTTAGTTAATATCAATATAATAGACTTTGATAAAACGTTTTCATCAATTGAAAATTTTAAATCCATTAGAATTATAATTTCAATCATGGACTTACATGATAAAGAGAATTTGAAAATGGATTTAAAAACAAAATTTATTAATTGGAACCTATAAGAAGATGTCTATATGACACAAATTGAAGGGTTTGTGACTCCAAAGGATTCCAACAAGATATGAAAACTATAAAAATACAGTTATATATTAATAAAATCTTCCAGGTCATGGAACATTTGATTTGATGAGGCCATAATGAAATTTGGTTCTATAAATAATGAATTCGAGCATTTTATTTATAAATAGTTTAGGAGGAGTGAAATAATTTTCTTAATAGTATAAATCAAGGGAATATTACATATTAGTAATGAAATACTAGCCTTATATTATGTTAAATAAAAGTTGAATAAATGCTTCCACGTGATGGAATTACGTATGGAATCATACATTCTTGGGATTAAGATCCAACATGATAGATCTAAGAGACTAATTGGTTAAATTCAAGGCATATATATTGATAATATATTAAAGATATTTAGTATGAAAAAATCCAAGAAGATATTGTTGCAAGTGTCACATGGAATTCATCTTTCCAAGATAATAGGTCCTTTAACACATTAAGAAATAAATAGAATAGTAAAGAATCCATATGCGTCAACAATTTGGTCAGTCATGTATGCTATGATTTGTACTACTCTAGATGTATCCTACACATTATGTGTTGTAGGATGATATCAAGTAGACCCAGGTGACCACCATTAGATGGAAGTCAAGAAAATACTTAAGTATCCGAGGCATACTAAGGATATGTTCCCAGTTTATGGAGGATATAAGGAACTATTCATAAATAGTTATGTGTGTTCTAGTCTCCAAATAGATCAAGATGATATGAAATCGAAAAGGGATACAATTTCACTTTTAGTGGGGGTGCTTTGATTTATAAGAGCTCAGATAACGTTGTGTTCATAGATTCTACAATAGAATCTGAGTATATTATGGATTCTTAGATAGAAGATGAAGTAGTCTAGATATGAAACTTCATAAAAGATCTAGAAGTGGTACCTAGAATTAAATATCCCATCACACTCTATTGTGATAATATTGCAGTTTTAGATCTCAGAAATGGATCGAAGGTCAAATCAGTTAACATTGAACATACTATTAAAGTATTATATCTTGAGGGATTTTTCTCAGAGAGGTCAAGTTATAGTGAACAATATTTCCATATAAGATAACATTAAAGACCCCTCAAATAAAGACTTGAATTAGTAGAATCATGATTATAATGTGTGTTCTAGGAGACTAAAATACAGAGGTAGTTGGCTCTAGTCCAAGGGGAGTTTAGTGTAGTTGGTGTCTTAGGACGAACTATTTGTACATTGATTATATGTATATCAGATAATATTAATATTAATATTGTTATATATTGATAATTATTTTTCATGACATTAATGCTATAATTTATAAGGGTATCTATTGAATTGATATGGTTATAGTAATTTCCCTATATAATGAGAACCTTGGAATGATATGATTATATTCTTAAATATAGATCTATGGTTAGAAAATAGTCTACAAGGGGAGACATTGAATTTGACTTCCTTGTGCGAGTTCTCATAAGAGGACGCGTCTTCTTCTCATAAAGTCCACACTTGGTAATCTATAACAAGGGATATTATGAGAACAATAATAAAATAAGAATTCAATTTTTTTTGATTTTATCATATATATCTATCCATGAGCATGTGTAACAGTCTTTAAGCTTTAATATTATCATTGATGATTTTTTTGGCATCTCAAATTTTAATTACATAAATTTTCATTACTTAGTAAAAATTATAGGATCTTTTCAAGTTTAGTTTCTTCGAAATAAGGTATATAATAGATTAAAACATAATAAATTATTCTATATCCACTTGAAAGACCTATTCTTGGTTTCACCCTAAGTTATATTACTTCATCTTATAACTTAGGGATATACATCAAAGGAAATGGGTGAACATGAATCTCATTAATAGAATAAACAAGAGAGATATATAACATGTGATATTGAGACATATCAATAAGAACCTAAGAGATAACGATAATCCAAGAGAAATATTAATATCATAATAAAAAGATCATGAGTCATAAAATAGGAATGTGGATACAACATTTAAATGATACATTCATAAGCATATCACCAAGGATAATCCCCAAGGTGTTGTAAATGAAAATTACCAAGGTATTGTAAAACATGTCATCTCTAGAGATTAAATTATTTACCCAATGCATTATAGCATTATCAGGGAACACACATCATATGTCTTAATTTCACATGATCTACATAATAAATCATTTCAATAATAACACTTATAGAATAAAGAATAGGTTTCTTATAAAAAACATGGCATACAAAATAGCTTAAAGACACGATCATTACATCATTTTTAACACTTGAAAGGAAATATGGGGCTGATATATGTAAATCCAAAAATAAAAAATCAATTTTTAAATCTATTTAAATACCCTTTGAAAATAAAATAGGTTTTTTTATTCAAATAAAAATGAAAATATAATTTCTCTTGTAAAAAAAATAAAGTTCGAGAATAAAATTTGCCAGCATGGCGAGTATAAAACATGGTTTTAGAAAAAGGAAAAATGGTAGGGGAAAAGGGTCTCCCATTCATAAAATAATCTTCAAATAGTCATGGGATAATATAAAGTGGTCAAAAAGTAATTTACTTGGAAATTGGAAGACATACCACAAAAGGACTCTTGAATGGAAATGGGAAGTGAATATTTCCCTTACCGTGAAGAGTTGTTCCTAAAACTTGAGGATGAAACCTTTGGGGCTTGATGAAAATTTATGGGGACTCCTCGGGAGGAAAAATAACTAAAAATGCATGGATTTGGATTTATAGTGAATAGAAACGGATGAATGGGAGGGTATTTATAGGATAAGTGGAGTAATTGTTTAATAATTTCTAAATATAGGTCTTGGAAAACTAGGTTGTGGAAAATGAAAAACCATTGGTATAACCATGGATTTTTCTTATGGTATTATACATTTGGGTTATATTTAAGGTTATTTTAATCCATAATAAATGAACTTAATTTTTAAATACATATTTTGGCATAGAAAAGTAGTGGTTCCACAATGTAATGTTTTAAAAATAATAATTTCCTTTTTAGACTTTAGAAAGTTACTTATTGTTTTAAAAATTGAATAAAATATATTAAAATGCTTAATATTAATAAATAATATATTTTAGGTCTTTCATTTTGTTTAATTAATTATTATTTCATTATGACATAAAAGGATGTTATAAAATATATTGAAACCCTAAAATTTTATATTTTTACTATTCATGGGAAAAAATATATTTAAGAAAATTATCATAAATCCAACCTAACATAATTTTAACCTGTTAATTTCAAAAATGATGTTTATTTTATATTAACAATTCTCTAAATATTATAAATTTAACTTTTTAATATTAAAAACATTATTTATTTAAAAATAACATATTTTAAGGCGCAGTTAAATTTCGGACACCTTTATTTCATTGAACATTATAAAATTTTATCATTTTTTTATATAAAAGTGTTTTAAAAATACATTTCATTTAAAAAACTACTCACAATAATTTTTTTATATATAAAAATTGTATATATTTTCTAGAAAAATACGATTACATTCTATTGGCATCCAAAAATTAAATTATCAAATTCATCACAATTAATAATATATTTTATTAATAAAAAACTATTCATAAAAGGAATTTATGGAATAATAATTTTACTTATACAAATAAAATTACACTTCAAGTAACTAAGTCCGGGTCATTTAATCCTTTATTACACCCATATACGCTTTAAGAGTAAGGTGTGTGATGGTGGTGGTTTCATGGGGTGCTTCAACTAACATCAACTGAGTGATAATATCCACTAACATTAAATTATCATGTAGGAGATTTTCTTTTCAATATTCACTTGATAAATCTCATTTTGGTATTGGTCAATGGTGAAACCCAGTGTTGATACCTCCCTCGTATGTTATGAAAAATGGGCTTCGAAAAACATGAGTTTACTGGTTGAGACCATTGTCTATTTTATTTGTATCAATTATATTATATCATTACTACTTATAAAAACAAATTATAATGGTAGAATTATCAACCAAGGTATAGTTTTTAATGGTCATATTACAATATAATCCCAATGATTACATTTCCCATTATACCTTATAAATACCACATAATTTTCAATCAAAATTCACTGAATTCTTTCTTAATGTTAAATTTTCAATTTCATAAGATTTTGATTAGTTTACTAATATTTTATTTCATTTATATATCATTTTCAAGGGGGGAAATAATTCTAGTAGATTGGGGAGATTCATAAAATCCCATTTTAGATATTCTATTTTATAATATTTATCCAGTAGTAATGTTTTGTGTTTTAATTAGTTTCGTAGATGACTAATGTAAGGATCATTGTTAAATAGATGATTTTTTTGGTTTCTATTTATTTTTTATTTGTATATTATTATATAATATGTAACAAAAATTTATTTAGGAATGAAATATCATTTATAAAGTTTGGGTCATTACATTCTTCCCCCCTTTAAGAAATTTCATCCCCAAAACTTCAACTCATTATCTCAGTTGAGAAAAGGTGAGGGTACTTCTGTTTCATTGTATAATCTCATTACCATATCACTCCTTTATATTTATGGTTCCTACAAAACACTTTCAGAAGGTGGGTAGTCTTGTTACATAGAACCTTGTCTCTATAGTCCAATATCTCCAATGACTGATTCTCATAAGAGAGGTCATGTTCCAGTTGTTCCACCTCTAGATTTAGTACATGTAAGGGATTAAGTATGTACTTCCTTAAGATAGATACATAGAATACATCATGATATTAATCTATATTTGGTTGAATTTATAGCTGATAGCCCACTGATCCAATGTGATCAAGTATTTCCAAGGGGCTAATGTACCTAGGGATAAGCTTCCCTTTATTTCCAAATATCATGACTCTCTTCCATGGTGATATACAAAAGCAATTTCCCCCCCAAAACCAAACTCCATGTCCATTTTATGATTATCATCATATCCCTTCCTCCGACTTTGATCATCCTTTATGTGTTATTAGTTTTCATGAACATTTTATGTTATCTCTTGTATAAGATTGGGCCCAAGTAATTTTTTCTCACCAATTTAATCCCAACAAGTGGAATTTATACATCACATTATATATAGAGGTTCATATCTTTCTATTTTAATACTCGAGTGGAAACTGTTGATGTATGAGAAATCAACTAATGGGTGGTGTTGATCCCATCCACCTTTAACTTCCAATGATCATGTTATTATAATTTCATCAAGTGTATGAATAGACCTTTCATATTAGCCATAAACTTGGGGGTGATATGACATAATAAAATTAATTTTTTTATTCATATTATCTTGAATATTTCTCGATAATTTAGATGTGAACCTTAGATCATGATCAGAAATGATAGAAAGTGGAAAACCATAAAACCTCTCCACTTTCTTTACGTACATATTTTCAAGTTGGTCAAGAGATAAATATTCCTAAATAGCAATAAAATGGGAAGTCTTATTGAGAAAATACACTATAAACCATAACAAATGGTTTCCTTTGGATGTTCTTGGGAAACCCATGATTAAGACCATAGTGATATTGTCCCACTTCCATGTTGGAATGGTTAGTGGTTTCAATACCCCTATAGGGAGTTGTCACTCTGCCTTTACTTGCTGATATACCAATAACCTTGCAGTGTAGTCATAAATCTCCATTTTTATATTATCCCACCATTAATTATCATTAATCACCCTATAAATTTCAGTGATTCCAGGATTTATAGAGAATATTGATCTCTGAGATTCATCCATCAGATCATTCTTTATCCCTGGGTTATATGGAATACATAACCTTGTATGAAATTTCAGTACACCTTCTTTATCAATATTGAACTCAATAAAATTCCCATTCTTAATAGTCTATATATTCCTTTGTAACAAAGGATATTCCCTTTGATCTTTCTTGATCTTCCCTAGTAATGATTATTTTCAAATAAATTGGAATAGTTTTGATGATGTCCCTTCCCTTATCATTTCCATGCCAAATTTTACAAGGATCTTGATCAATGTATCTCTTTGAAATCCCATCCTTTCCCACAAAATAGGCTATTTCCTACTTAATGTATCATCAATTTTTTTTTCCTTTCTTGGGTGATAATGAATTGAATAATGATAGTCTTTAAAAAAGTTCCAACCATCTCATTTTTCTCATGTTTAATTCATTTTGTGTGAAAATATACTTCAAATGTTGGTGGTCTATGTATATATCACATTTGTCCCCATAAAGCTAGGGCCTATATATTTTCAGAGAAAAAATAACCACAACTATCTCCGGATCATGTGCAAGATAATTTTTCTCATGGGGATTTGACTATCAATATGAATAAGAAATCACCTAGTCATTTTTCATGAGGAAGAACCCAAGCCTTTTCAAAGATTCATCGTTATAAATAACAAATACTTATCCTATAGAGGGTAAAGTTAACACAGGTGCAGTAACCAATATATTATTTAGTTCTTGTAACATTTCTTCACACTCCTTAGTCCAAATAAACTTATCCCCTTTTTGAGTTAACTTGGTAAGTGGATTGAATGTTGGGAAAAAGTTTTTCACAACAATAAAACAAAATCCATCTAAACCAAATAAAATATAAATATCAATTACTATTTTAGGATGAGACCACTTCTCTATATACTATGTCTTCATAGGTCCAACTGAGATTCCTTCATTGGTTTCCATGTTCCCAAAAAATGAATCTTGTTTTAACCATAATTCACATTTGTTGAATTTCCTAAAAATATTATCCTTCCATATATTTCCCAAGATAACCCTTAGATGATCATCATGATCCTCACAAATTTTAGCGTATATCAAAATTTTATAAATAAAAACTACCATGGATTTATCAAAGTATTCCTTATATAATCTATTCATAAAATCCATAAATATATAAGGAGAATTAGTCAAGACAAAGGAAAAAAACAAAATCATAAATACCACTTCTTATTCAGAAGTAAATATTTGGAATATCTTATGTCTTCACCCTCAATTAATGATACATAGATCAGAGGTCAATCTTGGAGAAGAATTGAGCCCCACAAATATGGTCAAATAAATCATCACTCTTTTGGAGAGGGTAATTGGTCTTCAATTTGATCCCATTAAGTTCTCTATAATCAAATAATAGTTGTTTTGCTCCATCCTTCTTGTTCACAAAGAGAACATGTTCTCCTTAAGGAGACACACATGGTCAGATAAATCCCTTTTCCAAAATATCTTGAAGTTGTTTCTTTAATTTATCTAACTCCATAATTTCCATTCTATATGGGTTATTTGATATCTTCTTGGATCTAGGTATGAGTTAAATAGAGAAATCTACCTCTTTCTAGGGGAGGTCCATGTAACTCTTCAGAAAACAATTGAACCTCTGATTGGGCCGACACCATATTTCCTTTGTCATTAGTGTTGAGAAGTTGAGGCTTCACATCACCACAACACTTTTGAGATATATGGCCATCTCTTCTTCCTATGTATAACTATCCAATCCCATGTAATCATTTCACCAAATGATTATTCCTACATTTTTCATGTGGAAAGTATCACTTTGTTTCTTCCTCTTCTGCGATCAAAGATCCTCCTTGAGTTTGGATTTATAGATCTATTATTCAAATTTGATCTATGTGACCACTGCATCTATCTTATCTCTAGTTCAACCTTCATAGCTCTCTGAAATATCGATTGAAAGATTTTATAGTATTGATTTTAAAGATTCCTCTGTAGATGGGGTCTCAATCCACCAAATAATCTATTAAAATTCCCCTTAGGATCCATAACAAAGACAAGGGTGTATCAAGAATCTCTTTTATAATTCATTTTATAGAATCCCACCAATTCATTTTCCTTCTACGTTATCTCTTGGAATTACTTCTCCATTTTTTTCACATAGAATTGGGGAAATATTTATTCCAAAATATTCCACTAAACTCTTCCCACTCCATATAGTCGATCTCCCTTCTTGGATTTATGTTTTTAATTAGTTCCCACCACTGATCATATTCTAATTCTAAGCGATATAATAGTAGGGTTATTTTCTATTGCTCTGAACAATTGAGTACAAAAAATATATTTTCTATAGATCTTTTACATTGTTCATCAATCAATGGGTTGGTTCCATTAGAATGTTATTATTTCATCTTCTGTTTCACTCATCATTTACATCATTATTACTATTTCATATGATTTTTATAAGAGAAGAAAATAATAGTGAGATACATGATAATTTTTCTATTCTTATAGATTTAAAGTGATTTATGTCTTAAAACTTCATTCTTAAATATTTTATTAATCTCCTCTAATAATAATTAATTTTTTATATATAATTCATAAAGTTCCATAACAAGATCATGATTAACCAAAAATATCCAATGAGTGTGTAAAATCAGATGTGAATCAAGGCCCGTTTTATACACCAGTTCATGTTCAAGTTTGTAGTGTCCTAGACCCTCCTGGTCTATTACTTTGCAAATTTCTGGTGTTTTGGATGCCCTGGACCCCATCTGTAAGTCTAATCCGAAGGGCAGCATATCAGTGGAAGGATGTAACCATGGTTTCACCCATCGGTGTCACCGATTAGTGCCACATGGTCTTGTCATGATTTCTTTCCCCAATTTCCCCATAACACCACTTTGAGCCTTTCAACCTTTCTAAAGTGGTTTAAATCTGTTTTTAGCTGCATAAAAAATGTTCTAAATCCCCTAAGTGTGGGGAGACCCTCAACGAACCTGTTTCCCACTCTTTAAATGAAATCCTTTAATGTACAACTATTATGGACACTCCTATAAAGAGAATTATTAAATAACCACTAATTCCATCATGTGTAATCGTCCAACTACATGGTGAAACCATGATCCATATTTAAATCCGTTCAGGATTTCATATACCGTAACTCCAGGATCTCAACTTTTTATTGCATGGAAATTCTTTCTTCTTCTTTTCTGGTCTATTTTCCATTCCTTGGTGTTTTTGGTGTCCCTCTTCCCAACTCTAGTGGTGAAACTATACTGGATCCTTTCCTACTCCTATGAGTGGCTGGTTATTAGCTCATTTTCTACTCCCTTTCCCGAGTAGCCCAAGATTCTTCGGGCAAGGTACATTGCGGTGGTTGGCCTAGGTGTGTGTGGGTAGGTTGTTTCCCAAGTATCTTCGGGATGAGGCCTATGTGTCTTCGGGCATGGCAGTAGTTGTTTTGGCCCAAGAGCCTGTGGGTATGGTTACGTGTGGTCGTCGTGGCCCAGGTGTTTATGGGAGGGATGTGTGGTTGTGGCCCAGGTGTGTGCGGGTGGGGAATGGTAGTGGATCTGCGGTGAGAATGGTGGTATATGTTTGACACGTAGGATGTCTTCAATAACCAGTGGGAAAGTGGGGCGGGGTTCCTAAATTTCTATGTTCTATTACTATTACTTTACTTGACTTGCGTTATTTTTGGAGTGTTCCTTGGTGATTTTTGGGTGGATAGTTTTTATTACAAGGTGTTTTGGTTATCTCCTTTTCTCATGGGGCATTATAATAGCCCCCACTTGTGCATGAGAACTTTTGGTTTTCCCTACTGAGTATACCTGTATGCTCACCCTACCTATATAAAACTACTTTCAGGTTTCCAGGAGGACTTTGAGGACCATGCCAGACCCTATTAGCTCGGACGCCAGGACCATTGACATCATTGGTTTTATTTTCTTTTGGCACTTCTCTTTAGAGTTTTCTGAATTTTTTTATAGCACTTATTATTGGAACATTCATATTGGAATTTTTTTGGATTTACTTTTACTTACACTTTTGGTGTTGTTGTAATTTCTATATTATCACCTGATCCTACTAAATAGAAAGGGTAATGTCATCAATTTTATGTGTGATTCTATACCCTTTCTAGTAGTCACCACTGTAGGGCCTATTGAAGGCAGGTATTGGGGCTCAATATCTCTCTTTCAGCTTAAGGAAGGGTTTGGAAATCTGATGTCCCTTCCCTCATCTTGGTGAAGGTGGGTCATGACCGAATGATATCATAGAAAGGTGGTTGAGATATAGGATGGAGCTCGGGGTTAGGCACAATGAGTATTGTATGGGATGGTAGGGAAATAGTGTTAGGAAATCATGGTGCATGAAATAGTCTAGGTAAGTCCAACTAGGACATATGATAATAGGGCCCACTGTGATCCGATGCAATGAATCAGGACCTACTGAACGACCAAGTGGGGATACACTGATTGTAGGGTAGAGACCCATGGAAAGTTACATGAATCATAATGAATTTTGTTCTTGTGTGTTCTGGGTGTTCTTGGAATTTAAATAAATAAAAATTTAAATTAAATCCTCTATACTACACGGGATTAGGAATTACTCGTTTACCTTGCAGCTATGACACCCTGACGATGACAACAGGTAGTGAAAGCGATCGAGGACTAGGAGGATGATCTGGATGATCAGTTAAGGACTGATCGAGAGGAGGAGGATGACCAGTGGAAGAAGATGCTTCATGCCTTTCAGCAGCAGACCCTCAGGAAGTATGGGGGAAGCGTCTCAGACATGGAGACAGAGAGCTGGCTTGAGGAGATGGTTATAGCTTTCAGCTTGATCCAGGATCCAACGAAGTACTGGGTTCTATTGGCAGTTAGTCAGATAAGAGGATTAGCACATCAGTGGTGGATTCTCTAACTCAGAGAGAGGATGGAGAGTGAGGTTTTGTGGGCTGACATCAAGATGTAATTCTGGGTGGAATTTCATTCTTCTACGATGAAGTTTGAGAAGAGGCAATAGATACTCTCCCTTCAGTAGGGGAGTATGTCAGCGAGGGATCTGGGAATCAAGTTCAAGGATCTCCTTCGTTTTTCTCCGAACCTCTTTCTGGATGAGGAGTCTCAGTCAAGAAATTTAGAGGAGGCCATCCAACCTTCTCTTCCGTATGTTGTTACTCCCTTCACCCTACCGATGTACATGGAGGTCCAGAAGAAGGATGAAGTGGTGGAAATGATGTACACACTGGGAGGGGTGTTGTGAGAGGGGAGCCAGTTGGGCTTGTCAAAGGGGATGTTCATTAGAAGCAGGCCTCCAGCATCAGGGCCTTCTAGGTTTCGGCCAGTGGGGAGCAGGCCCCAACTGTTCTAGTTTAGATCTCCCGATTCTCACCCTTTCCTTGCGGGCCTAGGACTGAGGTTCTTAATCTATGGAAGCTGCGGGAACCATTAAAATTAGTTCCCAGATAGAGTGCAATACAGTGGGGGTGGTTAGGTTCAGTTCCCACCTCAGCTGCAACAGTTTCCAGCCATGCCCTTTCAGTAGCAGCAACAAGGACAGCGAGCTCCCGCTCCTCTGAGAGCAGATGTGGCAAGATGAGGTAGACCCCAAGGTGCTCCTCAAGGACCTCAACTAGGGCGTGGTTGGGGAGGAGGCCGACATTAGAGAGGCAGAGGATTTGAGCATTGGTAGATTCACACTATAGAGGCAACAGTTCTAGCAGGTCCAGAAGTCATTCGAGGTACAATCATCTTTTTTAGCACTCTTGCCTATGCCTTGTTCGATTCAGGAGCTTCACACTCCTTTGTTACACCCAGTCTCACCCATGCCTTGGGCCTAGACATAGAGTGACTCTCCAAGCCCCTGTTTCTGAGTAAGCCAGTTGGGGGTCATACCATCCTGCTTGATGTTTGTCGAGGATGCAAACTAATGTTGGGGCCACATTAGTCCAGTGGGGATCTTCTTCTGCTAGATATTCAGCCATACGATGTCATCCTAGGCATCAACTGGCTGTTTTCTATGCATGCTGTTATCGACTGCTTCTGGAGAAGAGTCATGTTATCCAATAAGGATGGACAACGTGTGGATTTTGTTGGCGAATGGAGTTGTAAGGTGGGGATATGGCATGTGGAGCCTCTTTTTTTTATAAGTTGGATGAGCTTTCAGCATAATCAATGGGTTCTGAGATGATGGATGTTCTGGGAATTTTTAGAGAGTTCCTAGACGTTTTTCCTGAGGAGGTTGTGAATCTACCAACTCAACGTGACTTTGATTTTGGGATAGACTTATATCCTGGTACCCATCCGATTTCAATGGCTCCTTATTGGATGACATCTTCTGAGTTGTGGGAGTTGCAGAATGAAATTGACAAGATGATGATGAAGGGTTTTGTCTGGCCCAGCATGTCTCCATGGGGTGCTCCAGTTTTGTTTTTGAAGAAGGAAGATGGTGGTCTCCGGCTACGTATAGACTACTGGAGACTGAATCAGGTAACGATAAATAACTCTTACTATCTCCTCAAGATAGGTGATATTTTTGACTAGCTAAGGGGAGAAGGTTGGTTCTATAAGATAGATTTGAGGTCTGGGTATCACCATATAAGGGTGAAGGTCATTGATATCCCGAAGACTGCTTTTAGGTGTAGGTATGGGCACTTTGAGTTCACAGTCATGCTGTTTGGTGTTACGAACACACCTACTGTGTTGATGGTTCTCATGAACTCTATTTTCCACAAGTTTCTAGACCGGTTCATCATTGTGTTCATCGATGAAATTTTGATCTACTCAAGATCAGATGAAGAACATACTAAGCACCTCAAGATGGTCTTGGAGATCCTTCAACATCACCATCTCTATAGGAAATTGTCCAAGTGAAAGTTCATGACACAAGAATTGCATTTCCTTGGACACATCATGTCTCAGCAAGGGGTAACATTTGATCTATCAAAGGTTTCAGTGGTTGTTTCTTAGGAAGCACCCAAGAATGTAAAGGTTCGTAGTTTTCTGGGTATGGCATGCTATTATTGGAGGTTCATACCTGAATTCTCTTCAGTTGCATCTCCTTAGATATCTTTGACTAGAAAGGACTAGACATTTGTGTGGAGTGAGCAGTGTCGAGTAGCTTTCAGCTATCTAAAGGAAAGGTTGGTCAGTGCTCCAGTGCTCAGGTTTCTAGAGTAAGGGTTATTGTATGAGGTGTTTTGTGATACTTCTAGACTTGGCCTAGGGTGTCTGCTGATGCAGTAGTAAAGAGTGATCTCTTATGGGTCTAGGTAGTTACATCCTCATGAGCATAACTATTCCACCCATGACCTAGAGCTTGCAACAGTAGTGTTCGCATTGAATATGTGGTGGCATTACCTCATCGGGGAGCATTTTTTTGTCTTCATAGATCACAAGAGTCTGAGGCACATTTTTACCCAGTGGGTCCTAAACTTGCAACAATGAAGGCGGGTGGAGTTTCTTCAGGACTACAACGTTGATATCTCTTACACTGAAGGTATGGAAAACATTGTGGTTGATTCCTTGAGGACGAAGTTAGAGAGGGAAGCTGTGGATTCTTGGAAGACAATGGATGAGTTTACTTCCATACACCTGGATTCAAGGGGGGGATGGTGGTAGAGGTTGTCTATTTCAAATGACAGTGAAATCCTCTCTATTGAGGAAGGTGGAGGAGTCTCAGTGGGGAGACTCAGAAAGTGAAGTGATACGCGACCGAGTTGACCAAGGTAATACTCTAGAAGGGTGGTCAGAGGATGGTCAAAATCAGATTCTTTTCTAAGGGAAGTTGTTTTTCCTAGAGATGATTCACAAGTGATTTCTCTATGAGTTCCATAACTAACTCATAGTGGTACACCTAGGAGTTTCCAAGATGAATCGGGGACAGAGAGAATAGTTTTGGTGGCTTGAGGTGAAACAGGCGGTGGCAGAGTTTGTGGAAAGGTGCCTTGTTTTTCAGTAGGTGAAGGATGAACACCACATCCCAGGAGGTTTTTTGTAGCCTTTAGATGTCCTCAAGTGTAAGTGGGAGGACATATTGATTTATTTCTTCACATGACTACCCAAGGTTCAAGGAGGCCATGATTCTATCTTGTTAGTGGTAGATCGGATGATGAAATCAGCTCACATCCAAGCGATCATGGAGTCAAGTGTAGTGGATGCCTTTATATGAAGATACATGGATGAGTTGGTGTGGTTTCATGGAGTTTCGAGGTCCATAGACTCGGATAGGGATGAATGGTTTACCTCACGAGTCTGAAGAATATTGCAGCATGCTTTTGGCACCTAGCTATGCCTTAGCACTGCTTTCCACCCCCAGACAGATAGGCAGACAGAGCGAACCATCCAGACATTGGAGGATATGCTATGGGCTTGTGTTTTGGACTTCAAGGGATCATGGTAATGAAATTTTCCCTTATTATAGTTTTCCTATAAAAATATATATCACTCTACTATTAGCATGGCACTGTTTGAATCCTTTTATGGGAGGCCGCGTCGTTCGCCCATGTGATGGACCATGGTTGGGGAGGTAGGTGTTCTTGGCACAGAGGTAGTGTAGAGCACAATAGAGAAGGTTCAACTTGTGTGTGAGAGGATGAAGGTAGCCCAGGACCGGTATAATTCATATGCTAATTATAGGAGGAGGCCCTTGGAGTTCATGGTCGGAGACCATGTGTTCTTGAAGGTTTCCCATTGACATGGATAGAAAAGGTTCAGAAAGGGGAGAAATCTCTTTCTTGGGTTCATCAGGCATTTTGAAGTGTTGGGGAGAGTCGGTGAGGTGGAATATCAGCTAGAGTTTCCACCTCAGATAGAAAGGACCCATGACGTTTTCTGTGTTTCTCAGCTTCTTCAATATCTACACGAGGATTCCCATGTCATTGACTGGGGAGAGTTAGTAAACGGGATGATTCTACATTCATGGAGTGACTAGTGAGGATCAGGGATCTAAAGGAGAAAGTTCTTCCTAGAAGAACCATCCCTTTGTTTCATGTGTTGTGGAGGCATGGTGGCCTCGAGGAGAGTACATGAGAGCGAGAAGCTCAAATGCACTCCCAGTACCCAGAGCTGTTTTGAGTTTCTATTTCAATCCTTCCTTGATGTTCTTGTTCTTGTGACCTACTGTGATTTAATGCTGACCTTGTTGGTTTATGAGATGATTTGTTTCCTTACCTTGTAAATGTTTATGAAAAGTACTGATATGTGGGAAAGGTAGAACCTAATTCCTAATCAAGATGCATCAATGTGGAAGTGATTAAACTTGTGCAGGTTAGTCAGTGCTACCCAAAGCGGAAAATATATTGACATGGAGGAAAGAAATATCTGATCTGTGTGTTGGGACAATGTGATCCTTGGGATTCATATGGCTATTTGAGGTGGTTTTTACCTGAGAGGTATCTTATGGATTGGTTGTTCGGGTTACTCTTGTATTCTCAAGGATGAGAATAATTTGAGAGGTATATGATGTAATGGCCCGGACACTCCAGGTCCATTACTTTTCCAAATTTATGGTGTTTGAGATGACCTATATTCCATTAGTAAGTCTGGTTCGAAGGGTGACGTATCAGTGGCAGGATGTAACGGTGGTGTCACCCATCAGTGACACTGATCGGTGTGTCACCGATCATTTCCACATGGGCTTTTCAGGTTTTCTTTCCCCAAGTTTCCCATAACACCACTTTTGAGCCTTTCAATGTTTCTAAAGTGGTTTAGATCCATTTTTAGCCTCATAATTTTTTTAAATCATCTAAGTGTGGGGAGACCCTCAACAGACCTGTTTCCCTCTCTTTAAATGAAATCATTTAATGCACAACTATTATGGCCACCCCTCCGATGAGAATTGTTAAATAATAATAAATTCCATTGTGTGTAACCGTACAACCGCATCGTGAAACTATGATACACCATTAAATACATTCAATATTTCATATCCTGTAACTCTTGTATATCACCTTTTTATCGCACGAGAATTATTTCTTCTTTTTAGCTGGTCACTTTTCCTTTCTTTGGTGCGTTTTGAGTCCCCTTACCGATGCTAGTCATGCACCTGTACTGGAGCCTTTCCTACTCACCCTTGGAGTCTCTGAAGTTCCTCCCCTACAAGTCGAGCATACCAGTTATTGGCGTGAGGAGAAAAAATTCGACTACTGATCATCCAAGTAGGGTTCTTCCTTCATATCTCTTTACTGTGTATCACGTGGGGTGGGTATGATAATGTTTCCTTTGGGTATGGATGAAACCAATCCTTAATGAAGATAATAAAAATAATTTAAGGAATGAAGGGGTTTGTTTGATGATACTAATGTAATCATTTAACCTTGTTTATATATTATGAAGTTTATGGGATTATGTACACTGAAAATCATGGCAGTTGGTGGTCTTTACATGCGCACTAATGAACCCCTGTCTTCTATGATGGTTAAATGACTGTAACATGAAAAATAGTTAATCACGTAAACTCGGTTGATATAGTGGATTCCCAATGAATAATAATTCTCGTTTTATCACCCCAGTTAACCAAACAAAAAGAATAAACTTAATGAATGGTGTGGTTAAATATTAAAAATCCTTTTCTATATTCTGATGATATGCATGGATGTTATGTTTAACGCTTGAGAGGTGACACTGATAGGGATGGGATCCCCTGTTGTGTTGCAGTTGTTGGTTTGTGGATCCAAGGCCGTGAAGGGACATATGTTGGGGCTTGGTTTGGTTCCAGTACTTTGAAGGACTTCACATATCCCTTTTGTCATTGTGACTTTACAAGAGAACCGAGTGTGAATGCTTACTTTGCTGCTTGGCTATTTTTCCTTCCTTGGCTTGTGGCTATGCCTATTAATTTCTAGGTAGTGGAGAATTATTTAAATTGAACCAATTTAATATGAAAAAATAATGGGTTCAATGGGGAATTGTATTTCAAGAATGAGTTGTGACTTGGTTGTAGATGTGGTGCTCTTTGTGAGTGAATAGTAACGAGGGTGTTTGTGTATGGACTAGTTTTGGAACCCCTAGGTCGGAAAGAGTTCTTGTTTACCTATATGTATAATTTAGTTCTTATGTTTATTATTTGTGCCCCACCCAAGTTGAGCACTTCGTACTGAACACCACCATTTAATGGGGAGGGTGTTTTTCCCAACACTCTTATGAGTCGATGATTATTAGCTTCATTTCTTCCCCCTTTCCGGAGTAGCCCAAGATTCTTTGGGTAGGCTGGGATGGCCTGATGTCCATTTTAGCCCAAGATTCATTGGGAAGGGTACGTTGTGGTGGTTGGACCAGGTGTGTGCGGGTAGGTTATTTCCCAAGTGTCTTCAAGATGAGGCCCAGGTGTCTTCAGGCTTAGCGATTTTTTTTCTGGACCAGGTGTCTACGAGTGTGTTTATGTGTGGTTGTTGTGGCCCAGGTATTTGTGGATGGGATGTGTGGTTGTGGCCCAGGTGTGTGCGAGTGGGGAATGACAGTGGGACTGTGGTGAGAATGGTGGGATATTTTTGACACATAGGATGTCTTCAATAACTAGTGGGAAAGTGGTGTGGGGTCACCAATTATCAATGTGCTATTAATATTACTTTAATTGACTTACGTTATTTAGTGAGTGTTCCTTGTTGAGTTTTGGGTGGATAGTTTTCTTTACTAGATATTTTGGTTATATCATTTTCTCATGGGGTATTAGAATGCCTCCCTACTTGTGCATGAGAGCTTTTGGTTTTCCCTATTGAGTATACCTGTATGCTCACCCTACGTATATAAAACTGATTTTTGGTTTCTAGGAGGATTTTGAGGACCATGCCAGACCCCATTAGCTCAGATGCTGGGATGGTTGATGTCATTGGTTTTCTTTTCTTTTGGTACTTCCCTTTGGAGTTTTCTGTATATTTTTGTAGCACTTATTATTGGAACATGCATATGGGAATTGATTTGGATTTACTTTTACTTACACTTTTGGTGGTTTTGGGATTTACTATCTTATCTCCCGATCCAACTAAATAAAAAGGTTAATGCTTTCTATTTTAGGTGTGATTCTATACCCTTTGTGATAGTCGCCACTCCGGGGCCTATTGAAGGTAGGTCTCGGGGGTCAATATCTCTCTTTAAGCTTGAGGAAAGAATGGTTTGGCAATCTGCGGCCCCTTCCCTCATCTTGGTGAAGGTGGGTCGTGAAAAATTATATCTCAAAGTAGTTTTTTATAGTGTTACCCTAAGATACATCTCTTCTAGATCCAAACCCAACTTTTCTTATCAATACAAAGATTTCTTTTCATGAAAGACACTTACTTAATAATAATAAAAATAATAGAATTTTTTCTTATATTTATACTTATCCAAAATGTTCTTCATAATGATTTCAAATCTTAATTTTTACAAATATCTAAACCATAATTTTATACCAACTATACCATCCTCCATTTTTATTACATAACATTTCATTAATTTGTAAAAAATAGAGGATATTTTTAAGATTAGTTTATAGGAAATAAGGTACATAATACATGAAAACATAAAAAATTATTCTAAAACACTTGAAAAACATATTCATGGGTTCACTCTATGTTATATTACTGTATCTCATAACCTGGGGACATACATCAATGGAAAGGGGTGATCATGAATCCCAGTAAGGGAATAAACAAGAGAGACATATAATATGTGATCTTGAGACATATCAATAAGAACATAAAGAATAATGACAAGGCATGAGAAATAGGCATATTGTTATAAAAATAACATGAATCACGACATAAAAATATAGATATAACATTTAAATGATATATTCATATTTATATCACCAAAGAAAATCACCAAGGTGTCGTAAATGAAAATTACATAGGGTATTCACCAAGGTATCGTAAAACATGTCATCTATAGAGATCAAATTATTTACCCAATCAATTGGAGGGATATCAGGGAACACCCATAATATAAATTAATTTCATGTGTTCCACATAATAAATCATTCCATTAATAACCTATGGAGAATAAAGAACAAGTTTCTTATAAAAAATCTTGGCATACAAAAGAGCTTAAATACATGATTATTACATCATTTTTAACCCAAGAAAGGAAATATGGGGTTTATATATGTAAACCCATAAATCCAAAATTAAGTTTTTAAACTAGTTGAATATAAATTGAAAATAAAATAGTTTTGGGTATTCAAATAAAAAGGAAAAGATAATTTCTCATGTAAAAAAAAGTTGAGAAGAAAATTCGGCAGTATAGAGGGTATAAAACATGGTTTTAGAAAAGTGAAAAATGTTAGGGGTAAAGGGTTCCTAATTCATAGAAGAATATTAACTATGAAATAGGATAATAGAATGTGTAAAAAAAGTAATTTTTTTGGCAATTGGAAGACATACCAAAAAAAGGACTCTTGAATGGAAAATAGAAGTGAAGATTTCCCTTACCTTGAATAGTTGTTCCTAAAACTTGAGGACAAAACCTTGTGGGTATGAGGGAAACTTGGGGGGATTACTCAGGAGTAAAATCACCATAAAATCATGGATGATGGATTGATAGTGAATATAAATGGAGTGATGGGTGGGTATTTATAAGATAAGTGGAGGGATTGTTTAATTTTTTTTAATTATTTGTCTTGGAAAACTAGGTTGTGGAAAATGAAAAACCATTGACATAACCATAGATTTATCATGGTATTGTAAATTTTGGTCACATTTAATGTTATTTTAATCCACCGGAACTAAAATTAATTTTTAAATACTTCTTTTGGAATGAGAAATTAAATGTCCCACAAAGTAATGTTTTAAAAATCAAAATTTCATTTTTAGCCTTTGAGAAGTAATTTATAGTTTTAAGAATTTAATAAAATCTGTTGAAATACATAATATTAATAAAATAAAATAATTTAATTCTTTTATTATGTTTAATTAATTATTATATCATTATGAAATAAATATGATGTCATAAAATATACTGAAACCTTAAAACAATATTTTTTACTATTCATGAAAACATAAAGTATTTTAGAAAATTCACATAAATTCTCCCTAACCTAATTTCAAACTACAGAATTAAAAAATTATGTTTATTTTATCATAAAATTTTTATAAATATGAAAATTTTAGCTTTTAAATATAAAAATATTTATTTATATAAGAATAACAATTTTTAAGGCTCGATTAATATTATAACACTTACAAATCATTTCATAGTCCATTATAAAATTATTTTATCATTTATTATTTAAATAAAA
The DNA here is from genome assembly GCA_963277665.1 of Viscum album. Lineage (NCBI taxonomy): Eukaryota > Viridiplantae > Streptophyta > Magnoliopsida > Santalales > Viscaceae > Viscum > Viscum album. The sequence continues at coordinate 713,560,005 of OY728131.1, read as the reverse complement.
ATGTTTTAAAGAACTATTTAATTAAAAAAATACTATTTATAATATCTTGGTTATATATGAATATTATTTATATTTTCTAGAATAATACAATTATGTTTTATTTGCATCCAAAAATCAAAATTTCAAATTCCTCTCAATTAAACATTTATTTTATTAAGGAAAACATTATTAAAAGGAATTGATGAAATTTTAATTTTTTTATACAAAGTAAAATATATTTTAGGTAACTATGTCCTAGACATGTAACCCCTTATTACACCCACATCCACCCTAAGAGTAAGGTGTGTGATGGTGGTGGTTTTGTGGGGTTCCTCGTCTAACTTCAACTGAGTGGTAATCTCCAAGAACATGAACTTCTCACATAACAGATTTCATTTAAGCTCCACTTATTAAATCCTGGCTTTGGCTTGGTCAAGGGTGAACCCCAGTGATGATACCTCCCTCACAAGCTCTGAAAAATGGGCATAAAATGACACGACTCTACTAGTTAAGGCCATTGATTCTCCATTCTGTATCAATTATATTATGTCATTACAATTTAAAAAAACAAATTATAATGGTCGAATTATCAACCAAGGTATAGTCTCCAATGGTCACATTGACCAATGGTCATATTAATGAATGATCAAATAATAGTCAAATCCTAATAGTCACATTTTCTATTATACCCTATAAATACCAGTTCAATTTCACTCAAAATTCACCACTATTACTCTTACGATTATATTGTAATTTTAAAAAGTTATTTTTGGTTTACTAATATTTTGTTTCATTTCTATATAATTTCTAGTGTGGTGATGATTTTAGTAGATTAGGGTGATGCATAATTTCCCTTTTCAATTATTCTATTACACATTCTTTGTCCAGTTGTAATGTTTGGAATTTTAATTGGGTTCATAGCTAACTAGTGAAATTATCATTGTTAAAGAGATGAAATTTTGTTGGATCACATTATTATTTATGTGTATAATATTATATAATATATGATAAAAAAATTTTAGGAAAAAATATCAATTTGAAAGTCTGGGTCATTACAAATTTCATGACTCTTTCACTTATATTTACAGACCAAAACCATCACACCATATGTTGGTGGGAAGTAGGGTACATTTGGAGTGCCATTAATGAAATGTCATTAATGGATAACATAAGGATCAATTATTCCTTTTTATCTTTATGGAAGTTGGTTTCTTGAACCTTTGATTGCAATAAAACCATCCCATTAAATTACATATCTATGGTTTATCGATGTGTTTATTTTAGATATTTAAAAAATGATGTATCGATCACATAGGATACAAAAATAGATGTGAAGTCAACTTGAAGATATATTGAGAAAAAGGGATTATATTACACCATGAGGTTTCATACGTGGTTGTTTTTATTTCAACATTAAGTTATTTTTATTGGGTTATTTGATCCATTTCTAGAAATTAATCATGGACTTTAGGTGATACCGCATAATGCAAATGAGAAATAATCCTATAGGATTACAAACTATGTATTACATATTATCTTGAATAAAATCTATTTTAATTTAATTAATGGAATAAATATTATTCTCAAGATAGATGAATAATTTTATTCCTATTTTATTTATAAAAAATATTTGATTACGAGTAAAATATTTAATATATTTATATGGGTGTTCAATAAAATATAGAGGAGTTCGAATGGACCAAGACCATGTCAGATGAAAAATATTAAATTTACCAGCTGGTTAATAAATCTTCATTATTGCACAAACTAGAATGCCTTCCATAAAATATTATTTTTATTATTATTATTATTATTATTATAATGTAATTTTATAAATATTATTATATTTTTTAAGGACCTTCATGTCACGACCATCCTTCCCCAAGATGAGAAAAGGGAAAAAAATTGTCAGACCCTTCCATCTTCTTGTTGAAGGAAAGATAATGACCCCCGAGTCCCGCCTTCAATAGGCCACATAGTAGTGACTAGAACCAAGGGTATAGAATCTCACATAAAATGGGAGGCATTACCATTTTTATTTAATAGGATCAAGAGATAAGATGGTAAATACCAAAAAACTCCAAAAACTAAAAGTAAAAGTAAAGCAAAAATTACACTCCCTTACGCATGTTTAAAAATAATCTAATACAAGGTACAAGAACAGTCCAAGGAAAGTACCAAAACAAATAAAAGAAGAAAAAAATTCTGAAATCTGAGCTATTAGAGTCTGGAATAGTCCTCAAGGTCCTCCTAGAAACATGAATGCAGTTTAATATACATAGGGTGAGTATAAAGGTATACTCAGTAGGGAAAACAAAAAATCTCTCATACACAAGGAGGAAGGAATTCTAATGCCCTGTGAGAAAATAGAGATAACCAAAACACATAGCAAGGAAACTATACACCCAACTTTACCAAGTCACACTTCCTAAATAACACATTTTAGGCAAAGTAATAGTAATAACACATCGATATTTGGGGTACCCCGCACCACTTTTCCATATATCATACATGTCAGACCCCCCCACAAGTCCCACTTTAGTCCCACTACCACCCCAACAACAACCTTATGGTCCATCACCACACATCCTTCCTACACACACCTGGGCAACCAAAACCACACAAAACCATGCCTACAAACACCTAGGCCACTACAACCTCTACCATGCCCGAAGAAACTTGGGCCAGAACAACCATTGTCTTACCCGAAGACACTTGGGCCTCATCTTGAAGACACTTTGGAAACAAACATGCCCGCACACACCTAGGAAAACCACCACAACACACCCTTCTCGAAGAGTCTTGAGACATAATATACCTTAGTCCATCACAACCTTCGTGAAGAGTCTTGTGATACCTGGGAGAGGGAGCAGAAAGGATATAATAATGAGCCACTCATAAGAATGTTGGGGAAAACACCCACCCCCATGAAATGGGGGTGTTCGGCACGGAGTTCTCAACATGGGTGGGGTGTGAAAAAGAAACACAATAATTAAATTTATAAATATTATTAGAAAAACAATCATCCCAACCTAAGGGTTCTAAAATAGACAACCAGCCCATACACAATAACTGTACAACCACCCTTTTTACTATTCCTACATGCATGAACACACAACAACCAAAACCATAGCACAACCCATTTATGGAAAACAATCCCACATTGTACCCTTTCCCGTTATCATGTTCAAGTGATTCCATTTAAATATACCTTCACTACCGGACAACTAACATGAATAGCCAAAATCCAAGACAACAACTGAAGGAAAACAACCAAGAAACAATTTAAGCATTCACACCAGGTTCTCTTGTAAAATCACAACAACAAAAGAGACCGGTGAGATCCCTTGAAATACTGGAACCAAACTAATCTATATAGTACTTCCCCATTGGGTATCAAATCCACAACCAACAACTGAACAATAGGGGATCCCATTCCCATCCACGTCCCCCAACAAACTTCAAGTAGAACAACCATGTGTATTAGAATAATAGAGAAAGAGAGTTTTTAGACTTTAACTACACCATTTATTAAGTTTTTTATTTCTGCATGGTTAACCGAGTTGATCACACAAGGATTCATTATTCATTGGGCATCCATTTTATCAAAAAAATTTACATAATTAACCAGTTTTAATGTTACAGCCTTTAAAGAACAAGATTATCCTGAAAAACAGAGGTTCATTGGTGCTTAAGAAAGGACCAACAATAACCAATATTTTTATTGGGAATAATCCAATACAATTCACAAATTAAAATTGATGATAAAATAAATACAACAACATCATATCCAAACAAACCCCTTCATTCTTTAGAGTCTGTTTATTATATTAATTAAGGTTTGGTTTCATCAATGTTTTGAGGGAAACATTATACAACCCACACCACATGATATACAATAAAGAGAGATGGAGGAAGAATCCTACCTGGATGATCAAGGATCAATGCTTTTATCCTCTCATCAAGAACTGAGGGTGCATGACTTGTAGGAAAGGAAAACTCGAGGCCTTCAAGAATGAGAAGGAAGCGGTCCAACACAGGTGCAAAATTCATCTTCAGAGTAAGTCTCTATAGTGTACTTAGTGAATGGAATGGAAATATGAAGATAGGATCACGACTTAAGCAAAGGAAAGATCTTAAAATCATGGATATTATTTTGAAGTACATGAAGTCAGATCGTTTCTTGACCACGCGGTTAGGTAGTTTCAAACATCAGGATTAATTTTTATTTAATGACTATTCTTGGAGATGGTGGAGATAAAATCTATGAGTTAAAATATTTCCCTTAAATAGAGAAAGACATGTAACATGGAAGAAAATGTAAATAATGAAAAAGGTGAGACACCGAGGAAAAAGGCCACACATTTTGGTAACTCAAGGGTCTCCCCACTAATGTGGGTTTAAAACATCTTTTAATGGCTTTAAATGGCTTTTAAAGTGGTATTTAAACACTTTTTTCATCAAAATATATGTTACTAGGAAAAAACTAGAAGGTCCTAGAAAAATAGGGAAGGACTCACCATTAGGTGAGTCACCGTCGCCCTCGCACCGTCACCCTGGAACTATATCCCTGGAACTGTTTCCCTAGAACTAATGCCAATTGGTGCTATGGATGACCCATCGGTGCCACCGATGCTCATCGGTGCCACTGATGTCGATTGGTGGAACCAACACCCTTCGATTCCACCATTTGTTCAATCCAAAATTTTTGAAAACTCTTTAATGAGTCACTGATGGTCCCCAGGACACCCCTAACACTAGAACTTTGAAAAGTAATGAACTAGGAGGGTCCATGCCATTACATCATATACCTATCAAATTATTATCTCCCTCAAGAATTCAAGAGTAAACCCGAAGAAAAGAGGGTGGTCTGAACAACCACCTCGCAAGATACCTCTCATGGACAAACCACCCTAGAGTTATTTGAAAGCCAGAAAAAGCCTCGATATCTTGGAACACCTCTCCCTCATCGATCTACTAGACGAATACGGATATACTACCACTCTTCTCCCCCAAGAATTCACAAAAGCATATAAAGGTCACACCATCCCTATATATGGGTTTGGGAGTCCCTTCCTCCATGTCAAGATACTATCCTCTTTGGGCAGCGCTGACTTGCCCACACGGGTTTAATCACATCTACCTTAATGTGTCTTGATTAGGGATTTTGTCTTTCCCACTCCATAATGAGGGCTTTTACACACATTATGAAAAATCAAAACAACCCATCTTATAGTTAACAAGGTCAAGCACAACATCACAGTTAAGTAAAAAACAAACAAAAGAAACTCAAAACAGCTATGGGTACTGGCCACACATCTATGCCTCCCGTTCCCAAGTAATCTCCTCAAGGACACCATTCCTCCACAACACACGAACCAAGGGAATGGTTTGTCCATGGAGCACCTTCTACTCATGATCCTCGATCCCCACTGGTTGCTCCACGAACACTACATCATCCTTGATATCCAGCTCTCCCCAGTCGAGGAAGTGCAGGTCATCATGTAGATATCGATGGAGATGAGATACATGGAAGATGTTGTGGACCCTATATAGCAATGGTGGAAGCTCCAGCTGATAAGTCACTTCACTGACCCACCACAACACCTCTAAGGGTCCAAGAAACATGGGAGAAAGCTTACTTCCCCCTAATGAACCTATGATTCCCATGCTGGGGGGAGAACTTTTAGAATACGTGGTCCCCAAACGTGAAATCCAAGGGTCTCCTCCTATGATAGGAGTACGACTTCTACCAATCCTAAGCCACATTCATCCTCTCACACACAAGCTGAACCTTATCCGTGATGCTCTACACCACCTCGAGGACAAGAACAACTGCCTCCCCAAACTCTTTCCAACACATGGGTGAATGACACGATCTCCTATAAAAGGCTTAGAATAGAGCCATTCCAATGGTAGAGTGATATATATTGTAGTTGAAAAAATCTACCAGTAGAAAGTGTCATACCCATGGTCCTATGGAGTCTAGAACACATGGTAAAAACATATCCTCCAATTTCTAGATGGCCCTATATGTCCTCCCATCCGTATGAGGGTGGAAAGTAGTGATAAGGCATAGATGGGTGCCAAAAGATCGATGTAATCCCCTCAAGAATCCAAAAGTAAAGAATATATCCTGATCCAAAATGATGGTTCTAGGGACTCTGTGTAACCACACCACCTCAAGCTCTTGTGATCTATGAAGACCACAAAGCATTCCCTAATAAGGTAATGACGCCACAAATTTAGTGAAAATACAACCGCTACAAGCTCCAGATCATTGGTGGAATACCTACACTCGTGGGGAAGTAACTGCCAAAACCCATAAAAGATCACTCCCTAGTGATGCATCAACACACATCCCAAGCCTAGACCAGAAGCATCACCGAACAATTCAAACATTACTCCTTCCTCTGGAAACCTCACCACCCATGCACTGACCAGCTTCCCCTTCAGATAATTGAAATTCATCTGGCACTGGTCACTCCAAATGAAATCCTAGTATTTCTTGGTTAATGCTGGCAAAGGTGCTACAACCTGAGAGAATTCAGGAATGAACATTAGGTAGTAACCTGCTAGAACTTGGAAATTATGAACCTCTACCTCCTTCTTGGGTGTTTCCTAAGAATCAAGCACTTACACCTTTGAAAAATCCACCATTATTCCCTACCGGGACACCACATATCCAAGTAAGTGCACCTCTCATGTCCAGAAGTTGCACTTGGACAAATTCCAATAGAGATGATGGTGTTGGAGGGCTTCTAAAACTATCCTTAGATGCTCAGCGTGGTCCTCTTCTGATCTTGATTAGATCAAGAAGTCATTAACAAACACAACTATGAACTCGTCTAGATATTTGTGGAAAATATATTTCATAAGCACTATAAATATATCTGGTGCATTTGTAACACCGAATGACAAGATCACGAACTCAAAGTTCTGATATCTGAACCTAAAATCATTCTTCAAGATGTCACCCTTTTTCACCCTCAACTAGAGATATCTCGACTATAGGACGATCTTAGAGAACCAAACTACTCTCTTCAACTGATCAAAGAAGTCATCGATCTTTAGAAGTGGGTAATAGTTATTGAACGTCACCAGATTCAACCTTCAGTAGTCTATACACAGCTTGAGACCACTATCTTCATTCTTCACAAAAAATACAGGAGCACCCCATGGTGATGTGCTCAGTTGGATAAAACCCTTATTCATCAGGTCATCAACCTGGATTCGCAACTCTCGAAACTCAAAAGGCTCCATCTGATAGGGATCCATTGAAATCAAATGGGCACTGAGTTGTAAGTCTAAGGCCCCAACCTTAAACATTACATAATCTTGAATTAAGTTAATAATTCACATTGAGGATCCTTTCAGGTTTATAGTTTTAGAGAATTTGGACATAACTATTACATTACATCTCAAATATTATAAAGTAGACACTTCTACACAGTTTCCATTTTTCTATAAAATAAAAATTCTTAAAAGAAAAAATAATTCCTTTCTTGATATAAAACTTCTTGAATTCTTCCTTCCTCTTACCCTACCTTATACCCATTTAAAAACATTTCAAAAACATTGGATGAGCATAAAAAGCTTAGTAAGGGTTATAAAATAAATAAGGAAATCATTAGTCTATAAAAACTAGAAAAACATAATATCTTTAACATACCTCTTGAAATCATAAGATTTATGAATAACTTATAGAAATCATAAATGAAAAAGGTAAATTGGGGCATACATAACATACTTACATTGTAGCTTTCACAGTTATGTAGAAAGTTACGTTTGGAATACCCATCACAGTATATTCCCTAAAAATCTCATAAGAAACATTAACGTTTACCTCCTTCACATTACCCAATGCAATGAAGATCTATCTCTAGCTCACCCACCCTAATTTTATCATAGAACCACCTGTATATGTAAACAATTCCCAAGAACCACAACAAATTCACAACACATAAAAGAAACATAAAAGGAAAGATAAAATTTACACATTGCAATCACAATATATAATTTAAATATATTGACATAATAAATCCATTATGAAAACCATTTTCAATACAAAAATATGTAAAAATGTATATGGTAATTTATTTGTTTTAAAAATAGTACGACTTGTTAATGAAGCCAAATATCATAAAACGCTCACGGTAGTGGAAAGGTTGTTTCCACCGTGTATGTTAAAAGGAAACATTTCTTTTTCATTTAGTAAAATTCTACATAGAAAAATATTCCCTTTGAATTAAATGAAAAGTCAAATGTGTTTATACACTATATAAAATAAGGTCGTGTATAAATCAAAATATGCCTCAATGAAAGGAGATTGTGACGAAGTCCCTTAACTCGTGTCCGACTTGACTCGTTCATTCTTTAATCTCCTAAATAAAAAACTAAAGTTAATTTATACTTGCTTCAAAACCTTTTTCAAATTTATTATTCCTTTTATATCACTTATTAACATGTTATAAACATTACATAATCATTCGAGTTAATCATGATCGTTTTATCTATATTTGGTACTTGAGTCAAAAATAAACTTCTTATAATTACAAGTTGTACATGTGGTAAAAATTCCATTATCTCCAGTATGATATTAATGATTTAGATATCAAATATATCATATATATCCAATATATATATATATTTATAATAGTACATAACATTTGGAGATAAAAAATGAAATGCACTATTCATGGAGACGGTAAGCCGTACGTACGCATGAACGCTACTTTCATTTATATTTCATATTTAATGGAATGAAAACATAATTATACATAGGTATATTATAATCCCATTATAATATCATGTATAGTTTTATTAACTCCATCCTTTATACATTCCACGTATGGCATGAATGATTCATATCACTTTGAGGGGGCAGTAGTCCACACTTCCTCAAATGAAGTTATCGCATTTACCCATTATGGAAACCATAAATGTATGATATAAATGAAATATATAGAAGAATAGAGACAATAAAAATATAATTTATATCACATATAAATATTGTTCCATTATAATCTCCACCATGGGAGGTGGTAGGAGATATTTGAACAATCATCATTTCGTGAGGTAATAGTTTACCGTCCACAGAAACAGTATGTTTGTATCCATTGGATGGATGTGTGTGGATTTTTAGTTTAGAATAATTCTCATAAAAAATACTAGTATATTGAGGATACTGGTTTTGTTATAAAAGAATGGAATAAATATAGTTCAGAGGGTTAGATAAGGAAAATAAAAGATAAGAACTTGAGAGAAGACGTTACCTTTAAATCAGGTAACTCCCTTTGGTTTGAACCCAAAGGCTTTATTTAATTGTCTTCTGCCTATGGTAAGGATTCTAAGAAGAAGAGTGGTATGTTGAGATATTATTGGACTAGAGTTTGGATGAGCCAATAGACATGAGATGTGTGAGTAATGGGTTAGAGGTGGTGGCCTTTTATAAGGGGAGGAGAGGCTCTTTAGGAAAGTTTGAAAATATTATTTTATTATAAATTGAATTTCGATTTAAAAAGGTCCCAAAATAATTTAATTTGAAGATAAGGTGAGGAATGTTCTAAATACTCTTAGAAAATGGGTTTTAGACATGTTTAAGGCATAAAATTAACCTTATCTTTTAGCTTAAACCCTTAGTTAACTAATTTAACTTTTACCATGTCCTCTTATATATTCATAATATTTGGTTAATATATTTACAATAAAATTCCAAGAGTCCCAAAATGGATAATTAATTAAATTTTATCATCATATATGTCAGTTGTCCAAATCATAGATTTTTAGGATTATTTTATCATTTAATAAAATATTAATTTTTTTAAAAACCCATTTATGTCAATTTATAAACTATTCATATCAAGAAATTTAACAAATTTCAAAAAAACATGATTCTTTAGAAAAACCTTCATTAATTCAAATATAACAAGTAATAATTATCTATGAAATTATTCGATGTCATAAAATGTTTTAAAATATTTTTATTTTAATATTTATAATCTCATTTATTTAAATCTTTTATTAATAAGGTAATTACTACATCACCATTGTGATATAAATAAATTTATTTACATTATCTCTAAAAATTATGATTAAAATACCATGATGTATCAAATATTTTTATCTTTATAATGAATATTTATACTCAAAATAATAAATTATATAACCCCATATAAAAATTTATTTAATAAAAGATATATGTTTATGTTACATTTTCCTTAACTTTAAATTAATTTTTATAAAATGTCATTTTCACTTACAAGTGGCTCCATGGGGTCCCCAAATTGAACCAAGGATGACCATAGTTAGAAATATATCATCCAATAGGGTTAGGACAAGTGTTAGGGTAATTTAATATTATTATAACATTAAATTATAACCTTATTTACCAGATTTACCCTTTAACCATGGTAAACAAAATATTTACTAAAGTTACTATTCATAATGTATAAAAATAGAAGTTTTCTATTTAGAAAATTTGGTCCTTCTGATTCCAAATATGAAATCCATTTTTCAAAATTCAAAACAAAAAAGTTGTAGAAATTAATTTCAAATTAATTATCATTGTCAAAACCAAAAAGCGTGTTTTTAAGAAATAATACTATCAAAAGATTGACATTTTTTCATGTCTAATTTCAAAGTGAAATTACTTACAATAAAAAAAATTGGATTAAATTCTAAAAATAAAATCCAATTAAAATTTAAAACCAATTAAAAGGAAAATATAACTATATAAATAAATATGATAAAAAGACAGTTTTGACTTAAAATGCAGTATTTTTCACTATTCATTAAAAAAATGAACTTTATCAGAAAAATACCAAAAATTTACCCAAAGTAAATTTTGATGTCCCTATTTTAAATAAGAAGTTTATTTTTTAAAAACAAACATTAAAAGTTACAGAAACTAGATTTAAAATGGGTTCACCACTAAAAGGAGGTAAAATGACCTTCTAAAAATATTTGAGTTTTTCATGCTTAAAATCGGATTCATTCACATTTTAAGCCTATAAAATTTATTAGACAAAGGTAAAGACATTTATCAAACATGTGTAATCATATTGTATTTAGTTCTGTTCATTCTTTCCAACACAATGTCTAGGTGTTAACTACCATTTAAAATAATATTTTATTATTATTTTTCAGTATGATTCAGCCTTGTGTGCAACAAGAGATTTCAGAGAAACCCATAGATGCATATTAGGTACAAAATCGAACATAGAATCATTTTTTAAAGTAAAATTAATATTTAATTCACAAATATTAATAAATATGAAAATTTCACATCCTTTATTTACCTAGGATGTTAAATCCTACCCTTTTTTTGGAAATTAGATCCTCACAATTTTATTCACTTATCAAATAAATGGGGGTATTTATCTCTCATAGATTTCTCATATTACCATGTTTCCTCTTAGACCATATGGTTTTTCCACAAAAACATTACCTGGTGTATTACCCTATTCCGCAACACTTTCTCCCTTCAGTTAAGAATTTTTACAGGTTGTTGCTCATAAGAGAGATTCTCATACAACTAAACTACCTCTGGACTCAAAACATGAGATGGATCCAGCATATTTTCTCAACATTTAAAACTAAAAAACATTTTGTACCTAGGATAAAATTAGAGTTTAAGCCACTCTATAGGAAACTGATCCAAATTTCTCTAGGATTTCATAGGGTCCAATGAACCTTTGAATCAGATTTCCCTTCTTACCAAAACTCAACACACTTTTCCAGGGAGAAAATTTGAGAAACGAATGATCACCTACCTTGAAATAAAGATCCTTCCTCCGATTATCCACATAACTTTTCTGCCTTCTCTGAGCTTTTCTCATGTACTTCTGAATCAATTGAACTTTTTCTACCATCTATTCTACAAATTCTCATCCCATCAACTTCCTTTCACATACTTCATCCCAAAAAGTTGGATTTCGACACCACTTTCCATATAATTCTTCAAATGGTACTATCTATATACTCGAATGAAAATTGTTATTATAAGAAAATTAAACCAAAGAAAGATGTTGGTCCCAACTTCCCTTGTAATCAATTGAGAAAGCATGTAACATATCTTCCAAAGTTTGATTTTTTCGTTCTGACTGGTGATCTGATTTTAGATTAAAAGTTGTAATAAAATTTAATTTAGTACCCAATGAATTCTGAAGGCCTTTTTAAAAGTTATAAGTAAACTTGGGATCATGATCATATACAATGGCGAGGGGAAATCCATGGAACATAACTATCTCTTAAACATACAACCGAGAAAGTAATTTGGAGACAAAGTATCTCTAATAGAAAGAAAATGAGAAGATTTTGTCAATCCATCATTAATAACATAGATTTCATTGTTACATTGATATGTCTTCGGTAATCTCACAATGAAGTCCAAGGATATATTTTCCCATTTCCACTCTGGCACCAGTAAATGCTAAAGCATCCCGTTTGGTAAATACCTCTCTTCTTTAACCAGTTGACAAGTTAGACACTTTGTAATAAATTCAAAAATATCTCTTTTCATTCCGTCCCACTAGTAATACTACTTAAGATCTTTGTACATATTAGTACTTCCAGGATAAACTTAAAATGAAGAACTATGAGCTTCACATAAAAACTCTTTCTTCAACCGCGAGTCACAAGGTACACATAATCTCTTCCCAAACTTTAAAACACAATAATTATCAATGTTAAATTTAGGTAACTTACACTTATGAACCAACTCTACCTTTTTCTGCAACTCACTGTCTTCTATCTAAGATTTATTTACTCTCTCTGCTAGGGATGATTTCACTAACACCTGAAACAATATAGAGGAATTTACTGCACTAATAACTTCTATGCCAAAGTTTATCAAATCATTAATCGATGGATCATGTTCTAAATGTAACATGGTTAATATAGAATTAATTTTTTGACTCAAAGAGTCCACCACCTTATTTGTGTTTCCTAGATAGTAATGAATTGTGCAATCATAATCCTTGATTAATTATAGCCATCTCATCTGTCTCATGTTCAATTATTTCTAAGTGAATATATACCTCAAACTATTGTGGTCAGTATATATTTCACTTTTTACTCCATACAGATGATACCTCCAAATTTTTAATGAAAAAACAATAGTAGATAATTCCAAATCAGGTGTAGGGTAATTTAACTCGTGAGGTTTCAACTGATGTAAAGCGTAATCAATTACCCGACCATTCTGCATTAGGGTACAACGAAGTCCTTTCAATGAAGCATCACTGTAGATAACAAACTCACCATTTTTGTAAGGTAGTGCCAAAATTGGAGTATTCGTCATTCTTCTTTTCAATTATAGAAAACAATCATCACATTCTTTTTTACAAATGAACATAACACCTTTTTCGGTAAACTTAGTCAGTGGGATAGATAACCGTGAAAATTTTTCAAGTAACCTCCAGTAATAACCTACTAAACCAAGAAAACTATGGATCTCGGTTATATTTTTGGGTCTTTTCCATTCTTCAACAACTTTTTTTAGTAAGATCAATAGTTATGCCATTTTTTGAAACAATGTGTCCAAGGAATGAAATTTTTTGTAACCAAAACTCACACTTACTGAACTTTCCATATAGTTTCTTTTCTTTTAAGGTTTGCAAGAAAACCCTTAAATGACTTTCATGTTTCTATTTTCTTTTGGAATAAACCAATATATCATCAATAAACACAACCACAAACTTATACAAGAACTCACAGAAAATTCTTTTCATAAGATCCATGAATACGACATGTGCTTTGGTTAACCCAAAAGTCATAACTGAAAATTCATAATCGCCATATCTATTATGAAACACGGTCTTCAGAATGTCTACTTCTTTTACTTTCAACTGATGGTACCCCAACCTCAAGTCAATCTTTGAAAAATACTGAGCTCCCTGAAGATGATCAAAAAAATCATCGATATGAGGCAACAAATACTAGTTCTTAATAGTGATGTTATTGAATGCTCTATAATCAATGCAAAGTTTCATTGAACCATCTTTATTTTTAAAAAACAAGATAGGAGCACCCCATGGTGATGTGCTAGGTCGAATGAAACCTTTATCTAATAAATCCTATAATTTCACTTTTAAATCTTAATGTTCAATTTGATCCATTCGATAAGGGGGTTTTGAAATTGGCTTAGCATTAGGAATTAATTCAACAATAAATTCAACTTCCCGATCAGGTATTATACCAGGAAACTCATCAAGAAAAATATCAATGTATTCATTTACTACTAGCACATCATTAATCTGAAAAGTTCATTTGTTTTGAACAATATGTACAAGGTAACATTCATTTCCATCTTTCACTAGTTTCTCATCTTCCTGATATGTTATCAAAGGTAAGGGTTCATTCTTGTACACAAACTAAAATTCTTTCTGAAAAGAAACCTCTTTAGCTCTACAGTCAAACTTAGCATGATAAACAGAAATCCAATCCATACCCAATATAATATCAAAATATACTAGAGACAAAACAATAAGGTTTTGTCACAAACCAGGCTAGGTCACCATCCGACCGGACACCCGACACAGTCTGCGACATGGCCCGAAGGGCGTTCCTGATCCCCATGGGCTGGCACAAGTGACTGAGTTCCAAAACATTACACATGGGAATGATTTACCCGAAATAGTAAACATAAAACCACCGACAAGTTAAATAAAATAAACTAAAAAAAGACAACCAAACAAACCTTAAACCAAAAATAGATTTAAGTGTACAATTCAACAAAAATCTCAAAGTGAACAACAAAAAAGATAGAGAACTAAGACTCTAATACCAACCTCCAAGCGACACGAGAAGCTGCATCCCCATGATACCAACACCAACCTGCACGCAAAGAACAATAGCATCTATAACCAATACCACTAAGCAAGGAGTCTCAACCTGGAATACACAAGAACAAGATCTACATACACCAAAGGTGTATGTAGGGTGTGAGCCAAGAGCCCAGCCGGATGTCACCCAATGAAAAGGTTCCACACAAAATTATTAAATGAAAAATACATTTAAAATATTAACTAATGAAAATAAATAAATGCTTGAACAGTTTCAAAGAAAACAGAATTAAGGAAAATAGTTTCAAATGGAACAACTTAAATTAAAACACACACACTCACTTAAAAAAAAAGTGTCCCACTGACGTGCGTAAAGTAACCCATGAGCACTAATATGGGAGAGGCAGCAAGGGAGTTAGCTAGCTTGGGTCCCTATATCTTCGTGTCTCAGTGAAACGTGGATTAAAAGGCCACGATGCTCAGAAAACCTGGCTTAGAAGGCCACGAACCTCAGAAAATGTGGATTAGAAGACAAAGACTCTTAGAAAATCATATGTTCAGTTAGTGTTGCAATCGTGAGTCCTGTCAGTGAAACCAGGTCGAGTCAGCTCTGGAACACTAGCCTACTAGTCTAGTCTACCCTCTTAGCTACCCAGGCTTCCCGGTTTGTGCTCAAAAAAAAATTTCAATTTCATGTCACATGTCACACTAATGCATAAAATCCAAACAGGGTATTGACACACACAAAATTAAAATTTCACACCCAAAACCGCTTTTAAAACCATACACACACCAAAATATTTTCAAAACATAATCAACATAGGTTGCATACTCAACTAAACCATCTTGGCAATTTAAAAGACACCCACCACTAAGCAAAACCACCACTTACACATGTAAACTCCATTTTGAAATAAGGTGCACATTAAAACATTTTTCAAACATGTTTCACACCATTTTCATAACTAAGTAAATCATTAAAAAAATTATAAAGCAATAATAAAAGGGTGTCACGTGGTTTTTTACAAACTAAAGCAACTATTTACAAACTCAAAAAAACTCACACATTGCACGCACTCAAATAAAATTTTAAAGTGTGACCTACACCACCCAAATAGTTTGATGGAAAACCTTAAACTGTATAAAAACACAATAGCATAAACCACATAATATAATAGGCTAGAAATAGAAGTTATAAAACAATTTAGAAGAAATCGTTTGGCGTTAACCACTAAACTCAAGAACAAACTTCTTTCATGACCAAACACACACAACATCTTATGAAAAATACAATTCTCACCACTTGCACAACTCAATAAGATAACCACACAATTTAAAAGTCACTAATAGAGTTCTTAGAAGAAAATACCCAATAATATGAACAATCTACTAAACAATTTCAATGAAAATAAAACTTCAAATAAAACCAACTTCGTACAAAAAAAATAATTAAATAATATGCGAAAAAAATTAAGAATTTCAAATTAATTCATCAGATAACAATTAGATGGGGAACCACCTACCTTTGATGCTGAGACATCCAAAATTGGGTGTGAAACTCCAATCGAAACCAATTCACATCACAACCAACTCAATTTATACCCTAAAAACAGAATCAGACCAATGATAACATCAAAATGAGACCAAAACCACATAAACTATAAACAAACCCCATTGATTTGAAAGAAAGAAAGTTGAACAATGAAGAGGGTTTACCGAAGCGTTGGCTGTCGGAAGGAGTTGTGGAGGAAGCCACCGGTGAGGAGAGGCCAAGAGGTTGTGCGGGTGGCCGAACGGGAGGGACAGGGGAGATCGGGACAAAACCAGGAAGGGGGAAAATCCAATGGCGAGGTGCAGGTTGACGCCAAGTGTTACAAGGGGTGATGGAGGGTGGGTGCGTGGGTGGAGGGGGCGAGCCAGGGAGCATGGCAACGACGCGACAGGGTGGGTGCATCCGGGGAACAAGGCAGTGGTGCAACAGGGCTTGGCCGGAGAGGTTGCTGGTCAGCCGAGGAGGGTCGACGAAGTCCCTCAAAAAGTGCAAGAGGTCCGCACACGGGTAGGTTCAGGATGGGGGGAGGGGTTTCCGGTGAGTTTGTTGGTCGGGTGGCTAGCTATGGGTGAAGCGGGGTGCAACATGGAGGGTCGAGGGGAGGTGATGTCCGAGGAGAATAAGGGTAAGGGGGGCACCGAAAAAGTGAAACCCTAAACCAAGAAAGAAATGAAAAAAAGATAAAATAAAAATAAAACCAAAAGAAACAAAACTAATAAAAATATTAATATAAAAAATTCATATTATTTATAAACTAAAACCTTAACAATAAAAATAAGAATGAGAATAATTAATGGTGATAATAATAATAATGTAAGATAATAATAATAATAATGACATTTATGATATTATTAAAACTGGTAACAACCTAACATAATATTAACAATAATAATAAGCATTACCGTATTAGTAACTTAATAAATTTTATATTCTTAGTTAATAATAATAATATTCTTAAACAATATTATTATTATTATCATTAAAAAAATTTCTTAAATTTTATTAAACTTATTATTTTCATTTATTTCAATTTCATTACTCACCATCATTTTATTATTCCTTTATGTTTTAACTCATTTCTAAAAGCTGGACAGATCGTGCGGTCTCAGAACCGTGCCTTTCCCGTATGTTCGTTGATGAAAAACCCAAAACACTCATAATAATAATAATAATAACAATAACAATAATAATAATAATAGTAATAATAATAATAATAAGATAATAACATACCTAATAACCTAAATAATAAACTATACAATGATCAACTTAATAAAATTATATTAATAAAAATAATACACTCAATTAGATTATTATCCAAAAAAATAATGATATTATCATGTCACATTAATATTATCATTATTATTAAAACCCTTATTAATTATTCTTATTTCATTAGTTGACCATTGGGAAGGGCGTGTGGTGGACCGGGCGAGGTCGCGCAGTGACCCCGGAAAAGTCGCGCAGCATCGACTATGCCCCGCCTGAGCGTCAGACACTGCCATGCCTAAAATATTAATTTATTAGAAAAAAGTAAAAATTTTAATTATTCTCAGCCTGCACTTTGACAAATATTTGCAAAAGAAAATAAAAATAATAAAAATAATAAATAAAAATTGTTTTAGAAATCTTGGTGTGACAATTCTGACCACCATAGCACTTTCTGTCCCTAGAAATCCACAACTAAGATTGAGCCCAATGTAGAAAACAACACCCCCTTAAGGTTGAAAGAGGATCCCCACCAAAAATCAAGTGAAGAGAGGTAAATGAATCATACTCAGAGAAGGTGACTAAAAATTCAAACTCAAGAAAATATTAAAAAGACTTTCTGATATGTGTCGCCTGCCCCAAAGAACTAGAATGCCTCCTGTTGACTGATAGAGGGAAGAAACTCTCGCACCCACGGAAACCAACTTCACAAGTCGAAACATCTCAAGCACTGTCAAATGAAAACCACACCATTTGGAAATAATGAACAAACAATGTCAAACCACGTCCAAGGAACACTCTTGTCACCTTTCACCAAGACATCCTTAGAAACAGAACCAAAAGGTCAACATGGGGAAGTCTGAGGGGATCCCCAACATTAAGAACCTACCAACACCGAAAGAGAGATTTGAAAACCGAAACGGGGAGGTCCGAGTGGACCTCCCACCATTAAAGAAAAGCCCAACATCGATTCATTCAAGAGACATTTGTGCAAGACCCAACATGGGTCTCTCCACCATTAGAACAAACAGAAGGTACAAAACATTGAAATTTTTTGATGGTGACCAACCCCCCCCCCCATCACAAGGGGCAAGGAGGCTGGGCCCCGACTATCGAGGCGTCAAAAGCACGACCCGAGACAAGCCAGCATTTCCACATTCCTGGACGAGAACCATTCCACTTTGTGACCAATTTACCTGAAAACCCCATAAGGAGCACTAAAATTGATTACATCTGGTGGGACGCAACTCCCAAGACTTTATGGTGACAAGACGACCACACCTCCTCATGAAAATGGAAAATCCCATGCACCCAAATGGTTTATTCAGAATGGAACAGCTACAGGAAGAGATTTTATCTGCTTTCACCTCCAACACTGATGACAGAAATAAGGTCTGGGTCTCATACACTCTTGGGGTTCCTGACCATGCGCCAACTTCACTCTAAGGCCACGGCTAGAGCCCTGATGTTTGAAGCATCTTCTTCCTTGTAGTTAGGCATGGAAGACTCCCGAACGGATCTTCTCCCTTTTGTGTCACACACGACCACACCGCAACCGAGACAACACCAAAAAACACAACACACCATGACATAAAACAACTCTCTCACAACACATCCACTAGAACATATGTTTAGATGATGCTCATGCATCACCTCTTCACCTTCACCATGAAACATAAGAAGGACAGATGCACAACAAACACTCCCTAAGAGGAGGGATCACTCCTATGAAAACAAGGATTCTCGAAGGGTCCCACGAAATACACCTTTCCTCTTCAAGAGAACTCACGATGTAGATGTCACCAAACATGAACCTTACGACTGATGGAAGCACTACAAACCTTTCAAAACATCAGCCATCACCGATAATTCTGAACCGCCTTCACCCTTTCACACTGGAATTCCTTTCACCGTTTCTAGGGGGACCTTCAGACACAAAAGTGTCAAACCTCATAACCGATGACTCAAAAAACTTAGAGAGATCAAAACTCCCTTCAACTACCCTCACATTTGTCATCCCTCTATGAGAGGATCCACTTAGTTTTAAAAAAAGAGAGGGTTCAATTCTAGAATTCCAGAAGAGTGTCCCCTGATCAATAGGAGGGTCGGCCAACAGCGAGTTGCCTGTGGCCACACTTCAATCTCATGTTAAAGCTTTATGGGTCGGGGAGTGTACACTAGTAAATAAATAAAACCATGGACCCAACAAAATTGGTCCAATGGTCAAGAAATACCACAAGATAACACTAGACCTATAGGGGGAACCACTGCAAGGGATTCTCGAAGAACTTTTCAAAATAATTCACTAACTACCCGCTCAAAAATGTAAGGACATGCCACACAATCACCGGTTATTTAAAACACCATATTTTCCTTTAACAAAACTTTTTGAAAAAGAATGAAGCTGGTGGGTTGTACAAACACTAATGGTGTCCCATGGGACTCACACATGCATGTTCCTGTGCCACACTGACACTCACCTCATGTACATCCATGCACTCATCCACTCGTTCCATTACCCATTTCTCTTTGCATATACACCCATGCATGTGGTTGTCCATGAGAACACCAAGGATCAAAACTAGACCTTTCCATTTTTTTTCAAAACCAAAACATTCAACCCACACTTTTTAAATCTCACACATAATTTTATTTATAAATTGATTCATTTAAAAACATTTTTCAAGACCAAGTCTTTTTTACATAAAAACCAGATTTCCATGAATCCAAAACAAAGAAACGGGGAATGATGTAAGTGGGAACTAGTGTTAGTGGGTGACTGGGACATATGGTTGGTGACCATACGCTAATCACGCCACCTCCATAGGGGGTATTATAGGACAACATCCTTGGCTCCACATGGATTTCCAGACCCTACGAGCTCACTAGGACCACTGACCTTACCCCTTTTTCATTTCCCCTAAATAAGATTAACTACACGGACCAAAGATTTAGACAGACCTCAGCTTACTTTGGTAACTCGAGTCCTGCCACGAGTGTGCTGGCCAGGCACCTTTCTGGTAGCTATAACGTCGAGTTCCGACAAAATTAACTCTGGTCCACACTGACTCTATCCCAAAAGAACATGAACGAAGAGAGAAAAACTTGGCTCTGATACCATTTTTCACGAACCAGGCTGGGTCTCCATCTGACCCGACACCCGCCCCGGTCCGTGGCATGGCCCGAAGGGCGTTTCAAATCCCCTCGGGCTGGCACAAATGCCTGAGTATCATAACATTACACATGGGAATGATTTACCCGAAATAGTAAACACAGAACCACCGAAAAGTTAAATAAACTAAAACTGAAAATAAACAACCAAAAATACCTTAAACTAAAAACAGGTTGAAGTCTACAATTCAACTAAAAACTCAAAGTGAACAACAAAAGAGATAGAGAACTAAGACTCAAATACCAACCTCCAAGCGACATGAGAAGCTGTATCCCCAAGATACCAACACCATCCTGCACGTGAAGACTAACAACATCCAGAACCACTACCACTAAGCATGGTGTCTCAACATGGAATACACAAGAACAAGGTCTACATACACCCAAAGGTGTATGTAGGGTGCGAGCCAAGAGCCCAGCAGGACTTCACCCAATGAAAAGGTTCCACATATAATTATTAAATGAAAAATACATTTACAATATTAACTAAAGAAAATAAATAAATGCTTGAACAGTTTAATAGAACACAGAATTAAAGAAAAGAGTTTCAAATAGAACAACTTAAATTAAAACACACACACTCACTTAAAAAAACAAAGTGTCACACTGCCGAGTGTATAGTAACCATTGAGAACTAAAATGGGAGAGGTTGTAATGGTGTTAGCTAGCTTGGGTTCTTAGATCTTTGTGTCTCAGTGAAACATGGCTTAGAAGGCCATGAACCTCATATAACGTGGCTTAGAAGGCCACGAACCTCAGAAAATGAGGCTTAGAAGACCATGAACCTCAGAAAAGCATATGTTTAGTTAGTGTTGCAATCGTCAGTCCTACCAGTGAAAATGGGTCAAGTCACCTCCAGAACACTAGCACACTAGTCTAGTCTACCCTCCTAGCTATCTGGGCTTCCCGGTTTGTGGTCAAACAAATTTCAAGTTCATGTCACGTGTCACATTAATGCATAAAAGCCAAACAGGGTATTGACACATGCAAAATCACAATTTTACACCCAAACCCACTTTTAAAACCATACACACACAAAAATATTTTCAAAACATAATCTTCATAGGTTTCATACTCAACTAAACCATCTTGAAAATTTAAAGGACACCCACCACTAAACAAACCACCACTTAAACACGTAAACGCCATTTTGAAATAAGGTGCACAATAAAACATTTTTCCAACATGTTTCACACCATTTTCATAACTATGTAAACCATAAAAAAAATATTAAGCAATAGTAAAAGTGTGTCACATGGTTTTTCACAAACTAAAGCAACTATTTATAAACTCAAACACACTCACACATCACACACACTCAAATAAAATTTTAAAGTGTGACCTGAACCACCCAAATAGTTTGATGGAAAACCTTACACCATAAGAAAAACAAAATAGCATAAAGCACATAATTTAATAGGCCAGAAATAAAATATTATAAAATTATTTAGAATAAATCATTTGGCATTAACCCTTAAACTCAAGAAAAAACTTCTTTCATGACCAAACGAACACAACGTCCTACGAAAAATACAATTCGCACCTCTTGTAAAACTTAATAAGATAACCACACAATTCAAAAGTCACTAATAGAGTTCTCAGTAGAAAACACCCAATAATATGAACAATATACTAATCAATTTCAATGAAAATCAAACTTCAAATAAAACCAACTTCACACAACAAAAATTAATTAAATAATATGTGAAACAAATTAAGCATTGGAAATTAATCCATCAGATAACAATTAGACGGGGAACCACCTACCTTTGACGCTGAGACTTCCAAACTTGGGTGTCAAACTCCAATCACAACAAATTATCATCACAGACAACTCAATTTATACCTTAAAAACAAAATCGGACCAAAGATAACATCAAAACCAGACCAAAACCCCATAAACTCTAACTGAACCGCATTGAATTGAAAGAAAGAAACTGGAACAACGAAGGGGGTTTACCCAAGGTGTTGGATGCCAGAAGGAGTTGCAGGGGAAGCCACCGGTGAGGAGAGGCCAAGAGGCTGTGCGAGTGGCCGGACCGGAGGGGAGGGGAGATTGGGATTGAACAAGGTAGTGGGGAAATCCAACGATGAGGTGCAGGTTGACACTGAGGGTTCCAAGGGGTGATGGAGGGTGAGCGTGCAAGCAGAGGGGGATATCCAGGTAGAACGGCAGCGGCGTGACGGGGTGGGTGCGTCCAGGGAACAAGGCAACGAAACAAAAGGGCTTGGCCAGAGAGGTTGCTGGTCAGCCGGGGAAGGTCGGTGAAGGCTCTCGGACAGTGCAAGAGGGCCGTACGCGGGCAGGTTCGGGAAGGGGGGAGGGGTTTCCGGTGAGTTTGTTGGTTGGGCGGCTAGATATTGGGGAAGCGGGGCACAACGCAGAGGGCCGAGGGGATCTGAGATCTGACGAGAATAAGGGTAAGGGGGGCAGCAAAAAAGTGAAACCCTAAACTAAGAAAGAAATGAAAAAAAGATAAAATAGAAATAAAACCAAAAGAAACAAAACTAATAAAAATATTAATATTTAAAAAAATCATTATATTTATAAACTAAAACCTTAACAATAAAAATAAGAATGAGAATAATTAATGGTGACAATAATAATAATATAAGGTGATAATAATAATAATGACATTTATGATATTAGTAAAAGTGGTAACAACCAAACATAATATTAACAATAATAATAAGTATTATTGTATTAGTAACTTAATAAATTTTATAATCTTAGTTAATAATAATAATATTCTTAAACAATATTATTATTATTATCATTAAAAAAATTTCTTAAATTTTATTAAACTTCTTATTTTCATTTATTTCAATTTCTTTACTGACCATCATTTTATTATTTGTTTCTGTTTTAACTCATTTCTAAAAGCCGAGAAGACCGCGCGATCTCAGAACTGTTCCTTGCCCATACATCCGGTGACGCAAAACCCAAAATAGTCATAATAATAATAAGATAATAACATACCTAATAACCTAAATAATAAACTATACAGTGATCAACTTAATGAAATTCTATTAATAAAAATAATATTGTTAATTAGATTATTATCCAAGAAAACAATGATATTTTAGGTGACATTAATATTATCATTATTATTAAAACCCTTCTTAATTTGTCTTATTTCCTTAGTTAACCGTTGGGAAGGGAGTGTGGTGGACCGGGCGAGGTCGTGTGGTGACCCAGGAAAAGTCGTGCAGCTTCGACTATGTCCCGCCCATGCGTTGGACACTGCCACACCCAAAATATTCATTTATCAGAAGAAAGTAAAATTTTTAATCAGGCTCAACCCGGACTTCGACAAAGATTTGCAAAAGTGAATAAAAATAATAAAAATAATAAATAAAAATTGGTTTAGAAATCCGAGTGTGAAAGGTTTGCAGTTAGATTCTTTCTACACACACGGAAATGAAGGTTTTTATAATTTATTTTTTCCTCAGCATTTCCTCCCAGTGTTTTTACCAATATTTCAGGATTTATATATTGAGATGGAATTCCCAATTTAATAGAAAATTTCTCCAAAATGAATGAATCTATATAACCTAAATCAAACAACACATTGGTATAATATGAATAAACAAACAGTGTACATGATACTACTTCATTTGATAGACCAACATTTGTTGAAGTAGTCGCAAAGGATTTCACCGCAACTTTCTTATTATAGTCTTTCTACTTTCTCTTAGTTGAGTTCTTCATTGGACAATAATTTTCATAATGACCCATTTCATTGCACATAAAACATTTCACTGACTGTAAATCATATTTTGTCTTACCATTACCCTGATATTTTCTAGTTTAATTATGAGACTTAGGTCCCATTTTACAACATCGATAGCCCTTACTAGAATTCAAAAGACATTCCCCAGTGTGATTTTTATCACAATTTTCATAAACTGTAAACTTAAGTTTCTTACCATCAAGCTTTATTTTGAAGAGTTATACACTTTCATCTACCACCTTGAACTCTTATTATGTTGTTTGTCAATGGACACCTGATCATCAACAAACAACTTCTCCGCACACTGAACAAGCTTTTCATAACTTTTGAACTCACGAGAAGCTAAAGCCCTTCGATAAAGTAATGCCCTGACTCTAGAAGACCGAAGCTGGTGAATTATTACATAACATTGGAATGATACATGGAAACATGTCCCAAAATACTGATCAATTTAGTAGCCTTGGAAGTATGAGATACTTACATAAGTTTTTCATTACATCATGAAATAAAAAACAACAACATTGTGTTCTCTTTCAACACACTTATATAACTTAGCCTATTACTGTAGGTTAATCATAACATACTTCCTTGAATACTAGAAAAAATAAAACATAATAAAGGGGTGAGCTCAGATGGTCATTAAGGATAATAATATAGCAGAAACTGTCATAAATAAGAATAATCATTTAAGGAAATGTATAAGACAAGAACACAAGCCTTTTAAACTTAATATTCTGCATAATATGGCAAAGATATATAAAATAATTCCATTTTCTTATTCACATGGATATTCTACTAGTAGAATAATCCCATGTAATATCAATAGCCAATTTCATAATGATGGAATGCATAATGCTAGACTTCATAACCACATAGTCAAGGCCTTCTACATAAACTTAAAATAAGATTTTGTCAAGCCCTTTTTCCAAGACACTAGTTTGTCTCATGAGACCTAAAGATGCGTCGATGAGCTATAGAGGGCCACACCCATCACATACTAAGTCCATTTAATTCCTCACATGAAAGTGTGAAATATAATCTAAACATTTGTATTAAAACTATATGTCTCAAAGGAATGTAAATTGAGACGAAATACCTTATAAAGACCATATCCTTAGATTAAGGACAAATCAATGAAATAATTATGTGTGAAAATTATAAATACACTCAATATAATTGGATATTTAGTGTAAATTAGTTATATTACATTCACACATATTCTTGTAAAAACAAAACCAATGACTTGGATGTTTAACTCAATGAATGGATATTGAGTTAAGATTTCCCTTAAAAAGTTCATATCAATGAAATGTGAATTTATCAATGGAGTGATTATGTGTATAAAAGGTATATCCATAGAAAGGGATTTGAAATTACTACATAAATAATAAATAGTTATTCCACACATAATCTTGGAGTAAAATAATCAATGATATATGCTTAAAGACCAATATGTGGAAATTGAAATTTGAAATTCCCTTACTGATTTGGTAACTTACGAAACATACACCCCATGAAAGAAGTATGATACAATGAAGATGTAAATACAAATAAATTAAATTATGTTACATAAATAATATGATCATGAGTAGTACATACACCACACAAAATGAAATAGTGGTAATATAGTATGAATCATGCGGGAATAAGAAGTGAGATGAAAACCCCTTACCTTGTAC
Organism: Viscum album; assembly: GCA_963277665.1. Lineage (NCBI taxonomy): Eukaryota > Viridiplantae > Streptophyta > Magnoliopsida > Santalales > Viscaceae > Viscum > Viscum album. The sequence goes on along the minus strand of OY728131.1, from coordinate 713,533,898 downwards.
TTTTCCTTAGTCGATGGTATTCTAAACTCATGTATAATGGTGAAATAATTGTAATTAAATTATAAAATAACCAAATACATAAATATGATATCATATATGATCTTCTAATATTTCTTTGTTAATGATATTTTAGTAGTATCATTGTTTTCGCTGTTAACTGATTCATTTTCCTTTATAAGTTTTGTTACGTAAGTCATGTTTTTTATGTATAGACTATATTGGATTCATATCCCAAATTATATTAAGTTCTTAAACATTATTTTTAATCATAAAATGCAAATTATTCTTGAATGATTATGATGGGGAATGAATCTCATCGTGTTCATGGAGACGGTAAGTCGTACGTACGCACGAGCGAGAATATCATTATATTGATGGAGAAATAATATGTAATTGGATGGTATATTATATATACATAATCATTAACATGTTATATTTACTATTTAAATCAGTTATACTCATTATTATACCCATCAAAAATAATGAAGTGATTGAATATAAAACTACACCACGATGTAGAGAAGGTAAACTGTACATACCCACGTATGGTGACATTATCTTTTATAGGATGGATAGAATAATGAATATGGTTGTAACATATTTATAATAACATAACATTATGTATAAGTTACTGGAGTTATTATTTTGGTTTGGAAACAACAAAGAAAGAGGAAGTGGAAGAAGAAAAGAACTTGAAATAGGGTGGTGAAATTATTACCTCTTCTTCGGGTGTTTCCTTTTGAGTTGATCAAAAGGGATACTTAGGTTGGATTTATGATCAAGTTAAGGACTCTAGGTTTTGTTTAGGGACGTTTTAAGGATATTTTGGCAGGGTTTGGCCATGAAAAATGTCTTTTGAGGTGTGATTTTGAGATAAGGGGAAGTTCTCTTTAAAAGACCAGTGAGGGTCACTTTAGGAAAAGCTTAGAATATTATTTTATAATAAAATAATTTTTTGTTTATAATGGCTCAAAAATGATTTATTTTTAATATAATGAGTTAACGGGTCTAAAACCTCTCAACTAATAGGTTTTAGACATTTTTAGGTTACCATTTTAACATTATCTTTTAGATTTAACTCTTAGTTAAATAGTTTAACTTTTACCGTGTCTTCTTCTATTCTTACACTATATGGTCAATAAACTTACTATAAAATTACAAGAGAATCTCAAGTGGTTCATTAATGACATATATAATAATATTTAATCTATTTTTTCTGAATATTAGATTTTTAGTAATATTATATCAATTAATAATATAGTATTTTTTTTAAAACTCAATTATGTCAATTTAAACACTATTTAGTATTTGATTTTTTTAAAAGCCATAAAAACATTATCAATTATAATAAACTTTATTTAATCAATAATAACATGTCATATTAACCTATAAAATTAGTTTAATTTATCATAAGTCTCAATTTACATTTATTTCTATATTTATAATATCAATTATTTTAATATTTCATTAATATGGTAATTAATACATCATCATTTTGTCATAAATAAATTAAATTATTTAACGTATAAAAATTATAAATAAAATAAAATTATTTATGAAATATTTTTATCTTTATAATGAATATTTATAATAGAATTTATATTGTGTTAAACCCTATATTAAAAATGGTTTAGTTATTAAACTTTGAATTTAACACTTTTAACTCTTCTTTAAATAAAATAATAATAAATGTCCTAATCTAATCCAAGTGGACCAAAAGGATCATATTTTATTCATAAGATTTTTTTGTTCAAATTAATTTTATCCAATATAATTAGGACACGTGTTAGGGTAATTAAAATATCAATTTTACCTTTAATTACCCTATTTACTGTTAACCGTGGTAAATAAAAGTCAAAAGTTACTATTCAAAAAAAATTATTTTCATCTTATTGAATCAAATATTACTTAATGATATCATCTATGTCCCCCGTATTTTTTAAATTCAATTCAATGAAGTGTTAAAATTATATTTTATTCAAATTTACAAATGCTCTTGGAAGGTGGCTAAAAGACAGTAAAAAGTTCAATAAAATTTTTTACATCTAATTTTATTATAAAATGACTCCAATGAATTAAATTGAACTTATATAGGTATTATATATCTATTTTTACGAAAAATAAATTTAAATAAAATAAATAATTATTTAAATAAAAATTTGATTTGAAACTATAACCGAGTGTTTTTCACTATTCATCAAAAATTGAATGTTTTCAGAAAAATACCAAAAATTTACCCTAATAAAAATTTGATATTATGAATTCAAAAATGAATTATATTTTATCAAATTAAAATCATATAATTTTTATTAATTAATTTAAAATTAATTCCAGTTGTCAATACCAAAAAGCGGTTTTTTAAAAAGTAAAAACTATCCAAAGATTGACATGTGTCTATGTCAAATTTAAATGTGAAATTACATATAATGACCTACATTGTATTAAATGATAAAAATATAATTTAATTATATTTAAAAACCATTCAAATGCATAATTTCATACTACAAATTATTTTGATTAAAAAAGTTATATTCAATTAAAATTTAGTATTTTTCAGTATTAATCAAAATATGAAAGTTATCAAAAAGGTACCCAAAATTTATCCAAAATAAATTTTTATGTCCCGATTCTAAAGAAAAATTTAATTTCATTGAAATTAATATATAAAAGTGTCAAGTATTTGTTTTAAAAGGGTCTTCCATTAAAAGGTGGTAAAATTGCATTTTTTTTAAAAATACTTCTTTTATCTGAGAAAATGAATTTTTATTATATTATGTATAAGAAATGCATAATATGGATTCTAAAATTATATGGAGTATATAAAATTCAAAATTTAGTTAATACTATTCATAACCACTTTTTGAACGACTAGTTTAGTAAGTCGTGGTGCGCTCAAACTCGGGGTTGCATGTAGCACAAGCTATTGAATTACTTTAAAGAAAATAACTTACTATTAAATCTTGGAGTGTTACATTCTTCCCCCATTTGAAAATTGTGTCCTCACAATTTTAAAATTGGGATTGGGTACTTCATTAAAAGTCCCACATTGGAAAAAGTGTCAATAAAACTATCACTTTAAAAAAAGAAAGAGAAGTACAAAGGTCACCCAAGATAACCCATACTAGGATTCCATGTAGGAAAACATGGATATAGAAGATAATATAAGTGTCAAGTTCTGATAGAGAGTGATAGAAAACATGATCAGGAGAAAGTTAACAACAAGAAAACCAAAAATTTGTGATGGGATAAATGGTCATTAGTTTCCCAATAGGAAAAGTAAACGGACAATGTTTTTTGTTTTAAGTTCCATTTCATAAAGTTGAGGAATTAATTTATGAGATTGACTAAGAAAATAAAGATATATACATAATTTTTAAATAGAGTTTCATCCATTAATAAATTTCTACCACTAACTCATCTTTTTTTTCCAAACGATGAGTATTCAAGATGACTTGGTCACACCTGAAGTTCTAGAATCATCTTCTAGAGAATCACTGATCCACAAAGGATAAAATATATATTTTCCTTGTATTTAGAGATTAAACAAAACTAAAATGGTTAGTACAAGGTTAGATGATCCTCAAAAAGGATAATCCTTTAGAGGAAAAAAATACTAATATTAATTTATAAAATTAAACTAACAATACCCAAAGTTCAATAAATACCATTCAGTAAACAATTGTCCTTAAAATACTTAAATATAATCCAATATAATATTGAAACCCAAAACATAGAGGAATTTGATTACGTAGTCTTCCACATTAAATTGTATCTCCAAATAACATCGACAACTCTTAAAGTCACATACTTAAAAGTAATTAACCTAATCACATATTCTCTATGATAAGTTAATCATTTCCATAAATAACCCAAATCGCTATAAATACATAATAAAAACATAGATAAAAATACACCATTAATCCTCAAATGAAATCCCATAGTATTCTATTTTCCTTTGGCATATAGTGTTCTCAACAGAGTGAAGGTATTCAAAAGTAACATTTATCACTTAATCACTAAATCATTTTCATATACTAAGGATATCAATTTGATAAGACATAAGTTCCCAAATAAACTTATTATTGATCAATAAAATCATTTAATTATAATGAATTAGTCACACTAACCAGGGATTTCACATAATCTACTGGAAGGCGATAAATCTCAATCGCACTCTGGTTGTGGGTTTGATTCCCAAAGCATTGTCCGATGCGATGGGTTTTCACACAGTCTGCGTGCTGTCCTTTTTTCAAAACTCTATTTTATAAAATTCCTAAAATGAGATAAATCCCCCAAAATAATCATTACATAATTTCACAACAAATGTTATCTCATACCTTGAATTTTCATCCCAAAATTTAATAACTTTTAATGGAATCAAATTCAAGGATCATATAAACCCAAATGATTATTTATAACTATATCAATAATTGAAAAATATAATTCTTCCTAAAAGATCATTTTTCACATAACAAACTGTAGAGTTACACATACAAGAGAAAAATATTCCAAATTAATCCAATCAACAAATAGAACTAATACTTTTAAACATTTCTCCATCCATTTATTTCAACATAGGTTCTTCCTTGACCAAGAGGTTATCCTATAGAATATGTCATTCACTCAGGTAATGCCCAGGTCCTCTACATTTTTGAAAAATGACTGTAACTGGATTATTGGGATCATTTTTATTTTTTTCATAGTACTCTTCATTTTTCCTCGGCGATTATTCACATTATGTCCTTCTTTCCCACACATAAAGCATTTATCTTTTCTATTGAGACACTTTCCAAGGTGTCTCATTTCACATTTCCTGCATGATGGAAATTGAGATTTCTTTTCTCCATGGTCTTCACTGGTGGAGCGCTTATCATTCACCGCCTTTCACTTCTTTGTTGAGTCTAGGAGTTGATTAATATATATGTTATTGATCATATTTTTGGAAAAATGATTCAGCATGAACACGATATCTCTTACACCTATCAACATTCCATTTTGTTTCTCATTTCCACCACCGTTCCCACCTCGTACATCATGTTCAATGTTACTATGACTTCCTTGGAATCCAGCATTTTACTAACAAAAGAAAGCATAGTGTGAGTCATAAAATCATTTAGTGAATATCGTAACACCTTATTTTCAATCTAAAACACCATAGAATTAACTATTTTTATTTATTCTCATCTTATATTGAAATTATTAAAATCAGTTTGTAAAGAAAATGTGAATTATCCTAAGAATATCCCCCAGGGGTGTCATTACCAAGAGTGTAGAAAATCCCATTGTCAGGTTCCAGGATACCCCGGGTGAAGCCCAAAACTCATTCACTACTACAAACACGGCCTTTATCAGCGCTAAAAATGGCATTTATCAGCGCTAGAAAAGCGCTGATAAAGCCAACGTAGATAAAGGGGGTCCCCTTTATCAGTGCTCCGAAAAGTGCTGATATAGGACCCCTTTATTAGTTCTAAAAAAAAAGCGCTGGTAAAAGGGGTCTTTTATCAGTGCTAAAAAAAGCGCTGATAAAAGTACCCCTTTAGCAGCGCTTTTTTTAGCGCTGATAAAGGGGTCCTATATCAGTACTTCCTTTATCAGTGCTTTCGTTTTAATGCTGATAAAGGACCACTTTATCAGCGCTTTTAAAAAAGCGCTGATAAAAGTTAAAAAAATTAAAAAAATTTAAAAAAATTTTAAAAAATTTATAAAAAATTAAAAAATACTACCAAGCGGGGGGGCTTTTATAGCACTTGAACCCCCCCCTTTTACAGAGCTTTTAGGCCCCTATACAACACCCCACACACCCCACGCACCCCCTCTACCCTTTAACAGCGCTTGCTCCAATATTCCCCATGCGCGCGCACCCCTGCCTCCACCAGGATTTGAACTCGAGACCTCCCCCCAGCGCGCCTAAGCCCTTACCACTACTCTATTTTGATTTGATTTCCAATTCATGATATCTCTATATATATATATATATATTTAGTTATATTTATTCGTATAGTGATATATATTTATATTAATATATATATATAGTTATATTATAATATATATAAACATATAGATATATTATAATATATATAGTAATATTAATATATATATAGTGGTATTAATATATATCTATATCTATATATATATATATTTAGTTATATTTATTCGTATAGTAATATATATTTATATTAATATATATATAGTTATATTAACATATATATAGTTATATTAACATATATATAGTTATATGAATATATATTTATATAGTTATATTAATATATATATAGTGATATTAATATATATATTTATGGTGATATTAATATATATATTTATAGTAATACTAATATATATATATATGTAGTTATATGAATATATATATAGTTATTAGATTAATATATATATAGTTAGATTAATATATATATATATAGTTAGATTAATATATATATATAGTTAGATTAATATATAGGTATATAAATATTCATATATTGGTATTTTAAATAAAATGGATATTAGTTATTATTTAGATAAAGCTAATATATTTTATATGTAAATATGTTTAATTATTTATTTAAAAAATTTAATTTTTAGGTGCGAATATATAAAAAATATGTACATATAGTTATATATTTGATTATAAATAGCAGTTCATTATAAAAAAGTATGAAATTTCAAAGAAATAATATCAATATGAATGTAATACCTTGGAATAAATTCAGTCCCCACCAAGAAAATCCAATAATACCCCCTTAAACGAGTTTGAAAATCCACAAAATGTTAAAAAATCTGGGTACCCCGACAAAAAACTCAGTTTTGGAGGCCTTCTGGGACTTTTTTGGCCTCTAAAAACGTTTGATTGGAGTTTCCCCCAGTCTCAGCGATGTAGAGCTCGTCACTGGCTTCGATTTGATATGTGGTAGAGCTCAAACGGACACCCGGATCAAAAGTTATGGCCATTTGAAGTTTGAGTTGCGTTTTCAACATATTTTGGATCTTTTTTTTAAATTTTTTTAATTTTTTTAGTCCTCAAATTTTTATTAAATTACTATTACTCCACAATGATTATCAAAATATTAATTAAAAATATTTTTTAAATTTTTTAAGAAGTCATTTTCACTAAATATCTTATATATTAAGTATAATAAGTGTAAATGTACATTTATACTTATCTAAAATATATTTAAAAATTATATATTATATTTATATAACAATATAACTATATTTGTATATTAATATATTAATATATTTATAATTTTTTTGAATCCGACCCTTTATCAGCGCTAAAAAAGCGCTGATAAAGGCCCCCCTTTATCAGTGCTACTAAACAAGCGCTGATAAAGGGGGGCGCTGCGAAAAACTTTTTTTGTGGTAGTGATTGTCAGAGTTTTCACTCCAAGGTACATCTGTGCTAGAGCCGCCTCTACCTGCTCATATCCATACAGGGATACATTGCTTAGAAAACCCATATAATATTTGCATTACCAAAATTTTTGGATGTTCATCTATACTAATCCTCAATGTATATCTTAGCGTAGTGTTTCCAAATCATAGTTTTTTATAAATCTAGCTTCCAAAGTTTGTACTAAACTTTCTCTGATACCAACTATAGCGCCCCGACACCAGAATCCTGTAGCTTATGCATTATTAAATAACATTGGCATGATACAAGGAATCATTTCCCAAAATACCGATCAATTTAGTAGCCTTGGAAGTACTAGATGCATACATAAGTTTTACATTAAATCATGAAATAAAAAAAACATTGTGTCTTCTTTGAACACTCTTATATCCCTTAGCCTATTCCTGCAGGTTAATTGTAATAAACTTCTTTGCATCCTGGGAAAAATAAAACATAAAAAAGGGGTGATCTTAGATGCTTAGTTAGGATAATAATATAGTAGAAACTGTCATAAATAAGAACAAACATTTAAGGCAATGTATAAGACAAGAACAGAAGCCTTTCAAACTTAAACTTCAACATCATATGGCATAGATAAATCAAATAATGCATTTTACTTATTCACATGAATATTATACTAGTTTAACAATCTCATGTAATATTAATAGCCAATTTCATAATGATGGAATGCATAATTCTATACTTCATAACCACATAGTCAAGGCCTTGTGCCAAGACTACAAAAAAGATTTTGTCAAGGCCTTATACCAAGACACTAGTTTGTCTCATGAGACCTACCGATGCATCGAGGAGCTATAGCAGTCTCCAACCATAACTTACTAAGTCCAATTAATTCCTCACATGAAATGGTGAAACATAATCTGAACAGTAGTATTAAAACTAGCATATGAAATGTCGATATTTTGACCACAAACCATGAATAACATAAAAATAACACATCCACGGTCAAACTTAACTCATTCAAAAAAATATGGATGAATTTATTATAATAAATCAAACTCAATCAAGAATAAAATAAACTAATTAATATTGATATAGATGAAAATATTCATTAAAAATATTTTAGAGAAATATCCCATTTTTTTTATAACATTTAAATGTCGCACTATTTATCAAAGAAGCTGTTTAAAAGAGATTTTTGAATCAAAGTGTCCCATACCACATTAAAATTTGTAAAAGGAATTTTAATTTCAAAAAATTTATGCCCATATAAATAATTTCTGGAAACCATTTTTAAAACATGGGCATTAATGAGAAAGATTTAGAAGAATAAATATTTAAAACATTTAAAATAATATTTTAGTTAAAGAGTTCCTAACCAAATAAGAGACTCTTTAATACAAGTAATTGAGGAATAAAATTAATCAAAACATTATAATATCATGATAATAAAGGGATTTATGATATTACATGTCAAAGGATAGTATATACACCATATAAAAGTAAATTGGTGCATAACAAAAAAGAGGTCTCAATGGAGTGTAAATTGAGACGAAATACCTTATAAATAATGTATCCTTAGATTAAGGATGAATCAATGAAATAATTATGTGTAAAAAATATAAATACACTCAATATAATTGGATATTTAGTGTAAATCAATCAGATTACATTCACACATATTCTTGTAAAATCATAACTAATGACTTGGATGTTTAACTAAATGAATGGAAATTGACTTAAGATTTCCCTTAAAAAGTTCATATCAATGGAATGTGAATTTATAAATGGAGTGATTATTTGTATCAAAAGTATATCCACATAAAGGGGAGTGGAAACTACTACATAATTAATAAATAATGATTCCACACATAATCTTCGATTAAAATAATCAACGAAGAATGCATAAATCCCAATGTGTGGAAATTGAAATTTGAAATTCCATTTCCGATTTGGTAACTTACAAGACATAAAACCCATGAAAAAAGTATTATTAAGTTTATATGTAAATACCCATTAATTAAATTATATTACCAAAAGAATAAAATCATGGGTAGTTCATACACCTCACAAAAGGAAATAATGTCAATATAGCATGAATCTCACAGGAATAAGAAGTTATATGAAAAACCCTTACATACTTTTCCTTAGTTTATGGAATGTTAACCTACTGTATAATGGTGAAATAATTTTTATTAAATTATAAAATAATAAAATACATAAATATGATATCATATATGATCTTCTAATATTTCTTTGTTAATGATATTTATGTAGTATCATTGTTTTGGTTGTTAACCTATTCTTTTTCCTTTATATGTTTTGTTAAGTATGTCATGTTTGTTATGTATAGGATGTATTTGGTTCATATCTAGAATGATATTAAGTTTTTTAAAATTATTTTTAATCATAAAATGAAAATTATTCTTGAATGATTACGATGGGAAATGAATCTCATCACGTTCGTGGAGATGGTGAGTCATACATACGCACGAGCGACAACATCATTATATTGATGGTGAAATCATATGTAATTGGATGGTATATTATATATAAAGAATCATTAAAATATAATATTTATTATTTACATCAGTTATACTCATTGTTATACCCATCCAAAATAATGAAGTGTTTGAATAACAAACTACACCATGACGTGGAGACGGTAAGCCGTATGCACGAACGTATGGTGACTTTTTCATTTATAGGATGGGTAAAATAACGAATATGGTTGTACCATATTTCTAGTAACATCACAATATTTAGAAGGTACTAGAGTTATTATTTTGGTATGGAAAAAACAAAGAAAGAGGAAGTGTAAGAAGAAAAGAACTCGAATGTGGGTGGTGAAATTATTACCTCTTATTCGGGTGTTTCCTTTTGAGTTGATCAAAAGGGATCCTTAGGTTGGTTTTATGATCAAATAAAGGACTCTAGGTTTATATGAAGGAATTTGGGAGTATATTTGAGCAGGGTTTGACTGAGAAAAATGGATTTGGAGGTGTGACTTTGAGAGAAGGAGAAGTTCTCTTTTATAAGAGGGGTGAGGGTTACTTTAGGAAAAACTTGAAATATTATTTCATAATTATCAATTTATAATGGCTCCAAAATGATTTATTTTAAATGTAATGCATGTATGGGTCGAAAAAATCTCAACCAATAGGTTTCATACAAGCTTAGGTTACCATTTTAGTCTTATCTTTTAGATATAACTGTTAGTTAAATAGTTTAACATTTACCATGTCTTTTGTATTCATACACTATATGGTTAATATATTTACTCTAAAATTCCAAGAGAGCCTCCAGTGGTTAATTAATGAAATATATATTCTTATTTAACCCCTTTTTCCGAACATTATATTTTTAGGAATATTATATCAATTAATAATATATTATTTGTTTTAAAAACTCAATTATGTTAATTTTAAAACTATTTAGTATTTGAATTTTTTGAAAGCAATAAATACTGTATCACTTAGAATAAAATTTATTTAATCAATAATAACATGTCATATTAACCTATAAAATTAGTTTAATTCATCCAAAGTCTCAATTTACATTTATTTGGATATTTATAATATCAATTATTTTAATACTTCATTAATAAGGTAATTACTACATCATCACTGTGTCTTAAATAAATTACATTATTTAAGGTATAAAAATTATAAATAAAATACCATTACATAGGAAATATGTTTATCTTTATAATGAATATTTATAGTCAAATTTATATTGTGTGTAACACTATATTAAAAATGGTTTAGTTATTAAACTTTGAATTTAACACTTTTAACTCTTCTTTAAATAAAATAATAATTATTGTCCTAATCGAATCCAAGTGGACCAAGAGGATAATATTTTATTCCAATGGTTGTTTTTGGTCGAATTAAACTTATAAAATAGAATTAGGACATGTGTTAGGGTAATTATAATATCATTTTTACCTTTAATTACACTATTTATTTTTAACCGTGGTAAATAAAAGTCAACAGTTACCATTCTCAAAAATATATTTTTATCTCATTGAACCACATTTTACTTAATAATATTAACCATTTCCCTCATATTTTTGAAATTTAATTCACAGAAGTGGTAAAATTAAATTTTATGCAAATTTGCAAATGCTCCTAGAAGGTGGGTAAAAGACGGTAAAAAGTTCAATAAAAAATTACACATCTAATTTTATTATAAAATGACTCCAATTAATTATATTGAAGTTAAATTGGTATTTTATATCTATTTTAACTAAAATAAATTTAAATAAAATAAATAATTATTTAAATAAAAAGTCAGTTTTAAACTATAATGCAATGTTTTTCACTATTCATAAAAAATTGAATGTTTTCAGAAAAATACCAAAATTTTACCCTAAGATAATTTTGATATTCCAAATTCAAAAATGAATTATATTTTACCAAATTCAAAACATAAAATTTGAATTAATTAATTTAAAATTAATTCCCATTGTCATAACTGAAAAGCGTGTTTTTAAAAAGTAAAAACTATCAAAAGATTGACATGTGTTTATATCAAATTTAAATTTGAAATTTCCTATAATGACATAAATTGTATTAAATGATAAAAATATAATCTAATTATACATTAAAACCATTAAAATTCATAATTTTACCATATAAATTATTTTGATTAAAAAAGTTGTATTCAATTAAAATTTAGTATTTTTCAGTATTCATCAAAATATGAAAGTTATCAAAAAAGTACCAAATATTTATCCAAAATAAATTTTTATGTCATGATTCTAAAAAAAATAAATTTCATTAAAATGAATATATAAATGTGTCAAATGTTAGTTTTAAAATGGTTCACCATTAAAAGGTGGTAATTTTTTTTTTGAAAAATACTTCTTATATCTGAAAAAATGAATTTGTTCTTATATTATGTCTAAGAAACACATAATATAGATTATAAAATTATATGGAGTATATAAAATTCAAAATTAAATTAATAATATTAATAACTTCTTTTTTAACGGTTAGTTTTGTAAGTCGTGGTGCACTCAAACTCGGTGTTGCGTGTAGTGCAAGCTATAGAATTACATTAATGAAAATAACTTACTATGAAATCTTGGGGTGTTACAGATACTTTGGATTTAATCTTGAGTAAAAATGATTTATTTTACTATCAGTATCTTGTATGAAATTTGGAGCATACCTTTCCATTCAAGTGAATTTTGCTTCATAAGTTTCCACTGAGTAATCCTCTATTCTCAATTCTATGAATTTTTTCTATTCTATGACAAAACACCTTAGGAAAATATTTTTCAAGAAACATACATTGAATTCATCTGAATAAAGAGCATAAATCTCTTCACTATCCCTGGTATTTTTCACCATCAACCCCACTGATCGGCTCCACCTTTAAAACGACAACTAGCAAGACTATCCTTTTGATGTTCTTAACACCCCAAACATCAAATTTTTGTTGTTGTGATTTAATCCAACCTTCAGCTATCACGGGGTCAGATGATCCTCTAAAATATGGGGTATGTTGCATCATGAAATGCTCTATTACCGACATGTTACTCTGTGGTTGACCCGACTGATCTTGTGCATGGGTACCAGCACCATTTATAGCCTGAGTCAACTATTCCATCACTATAAAAAATTGCTTAGTTCTGATTCTGACCATCTCATGTTGCTGATTTGGAAGTTTGTATTCCTCATGATGTTGTCCCATCATATTTGCCCTATTTCCTCTACAGAAAACCATTCTGAACGCAAAAAAATATCTTAGGCAAAGCAACATGGTAATATATAAATGCTATATTATTTCAATCTTACCATAAATTAATTTAACAATATCTAAGCACCTATAGTTATCTAAACTGACCTTTGGTACCAACTATAAGGCCCCAACCTTAAACATTACATAATCTTGAATTATGTTAATAATTCAAATTAGGGATCTTTTCAGGTTTAGAGTTTTAGATAATTAGGCCATAAATATTAAATTACATCTCAAATATTACAAAGTAGACACTTCTACTCAATATCCATTTTTTTCAAAAAACAAAAATTATTAAAAGAAAACAAGAATTCATTTTGTTTTTATAAATCTTTTTGAATTTATCCTTTCTCTTACCCTTTCTTATACCATGTGACAAAAAATTTCAAAAACATGGGATGAGCATAAAAAGCTCAGTAAGGTTTATAAAATAAAGAAAAAATAATAATTAGTCAATCAATACATGAAAAACATAAGATCTTTAACACACCTCTTGAAAATATTAGATATATGAATAACACATAGAAATCATAAATCATAAAGGTAACTTTTGGAATCCATAACATACTTACATTTTAGATTTCACAACTATATAGGGAGTTACGTTTGGAATACCCATCACAATATTTTACCTAAATCTCTTAGGAGAAACATTTACGTTTACCTCGGTCATGCTACCTAATGAATTGGATAGCTATCTCAGGCTTACCTGCACTAGGTTTATCATGGAACCACCCCTTATGTAAACAATGCCAAAGAAACATAACATATTCACAACACATAAAACAAACATAAATGAAAGATAACATTTCCACATTGCAATAAAAATATATCATTCAAAAATATTTACATAATAAATCTATTATCAAAATCATTTTCAATACAAAAATACTGAAAATAGTATATTGTAATTATTTTCTTTTGAAAACATTATAGCTTGTTAAGGAAGCCAAATATCAAATAATGCTCACGACAACGGAAAGGTCACTGTCACTATGTATGTTAAAAATAAACATTCCCTTTTTCATTTAGTAAAACGCTACATAGAAAAATATTCCCTTTGAATGAAATGAATAGTTAAAGGGGTTTATACACCATATAAAATAATGTCGTGTATAAATCAAAATATGCCTCAATGAAAGGAGATTGAGATGAAGTCCCTTTCCTCATGTACGACTGGACTCGTTCATTCTTTAATCTTCTGAATAATAAACTAGCATTAATTTACACTTGATTCAGAAACTTTTTCAAGTTTATTATTACTTTTATATCACTTGTTACCATGTAAAAAACATTACAAAGTTAATTGAGTTAATAACGGTCGTTTTGTTAATATTTGGTACTTGAGTAAAAAATGAACTTGTTATAATTACAAGCTGTACATGTGGTCAAAATTCCATGATCTCCTGAATGATATTCATGATTTAGATATCATATATATCTAGTATATATATTTATTTATAATAGTATAAAACATTTGTAGAAAAGAAATGAAATGCACCGTTCATGGAGATGGTAAGCTGTACGTATGTATGAATGCTACTTTCATTTATATTTCTTATTTAACTAAATTAAAAATTAATGATACAGAGGTATATTATAATTCCAATATAATATCATATATAATTTCATTAACACAATCCTTTATACGTTCCACGTATGGCATGAACGAGTTATATAACTTTGAGGGGGCAGTAGTCCGCACTTCCTCAAATGAAATTATCACGTTTACCCACTATGGAAACGATAAAGGTATGATATAAATGAAAAATACAGAAGTATAAAGAAAATATAAACATAATATATATCACATATAAATATATTTCCATCATTATGCCCACCATGAGATGCGGTAGGAGATATTTAAACAATCATCGTTTCGTAAGGCATTAGTTTACCATCCATAGAAACAATATGTTCATATCCATTGGATAGAGGTGTGTGTATGTTAAGTTAGAATAATTCTCATAAAATCATCCTAGTATATTTAGGTTAAGGTTTTTTAAAATAATGTAATAAATAGGGCTTAGGGGGTTGAAGAAGTAAAATAAAAGAAAAGAACTTGAGAGAAGACATTACCTTTAAATCAGGTAACTCCTTTTGGCTTGATCCAAAACGCTTTATTGAATTTCCTTCTACCTAAGGTAAGGATTTTAGGAGGAATAAATGGATTTCGGTAGATTATTTGAGTAATGGTTTTATGAGACAAGGGGCATGAGAGGTGTGAGTAATGGGTTATAGGTGGTGGCCTTTTATAAGGGGGAGGATGGGCTCTTTAGGAAAGATTGAAAATATTATTTTATTATAAACTAAATTTCGATATAAAAAGGTCCCCACCTAATTTAATTTGAAGATAAGGTTAGGATTATTCTAAATCCTCCCAGACAATGGGTTTTAGACAAGTTTAGGGAATTAAAGTAACCTTATCTTTAATCTTTATCCCTTAGTTAACTAATTTAACTTTTACCATGTCCACTTGTATATTTGTAATATATGGTAAACCTATTTACAATAAAATGCCAGGAGACCCAAAATGGATCATTAATGACATTTTTAACATCGTATATGTCAGTTTTATGAATCTTATATATTTAGGATTATTTTTTCATTTAATAAAATATTAATTGTTTTAAAAACTCATTTTTGTTAATTTATAAACTATTCATATCAAGAGTTATAAAAAAATGAAATTCAACTTGATTATTTAGATAAAACTTAATTAATTAAAATATAACAAGTCATAATTATCTATAAAATTCTTGGATGACAATAAAAGTCTCAATATAAATTTATTTTTATATTTATAATCTCATTTATTTAAATCATTTATTAATAAGGTAATCACTATATCACCATTGTGTAATAAATAATTTTTTTATATTATCTCTAAAAATTATAAATAAAATACCATGATGTATGAAATATTTTTATCTTTCTAATGAATATTTATAGTCAAAAATATCAATTATATAACCCCATATAAAAATTGTTTTACTAAAAGATACATGTTTATCTTAAAATTTCCTTAACATTAAATTAATTTTTATAAAATGCCATTTTCACTTACAAGTGGCACCATGGTCCCAAAATCGACCCAAGGATTTCAATGGTTGGAAATGTATCAGTAAATAGGGTTAGGACACGTGTTAGGGTAATTTAATATTATCATAATATAAATTTTTACCCTTATTTACCAGATTTACCCTTTAACCATGGAAAAAAAATATTTACTAAAGTTACTATTCATAATGTCGAAAAATAAAATTTACCTATTTAAAAAATTTAGACCTCCTAATTCAAAATGAGGAATATATTTTTTCAAAATCAAAATACAGAAGTTGCAGAAATTAAATTAAAATTAATTCCTACTGTCAAAACCAAAAAGCGTGTTTTTAAGAAATAATAACTTTCAAAATATTGATATTTGTTTATGTCCATTTTCAAAGTGAAATTACATCAAATGAAAAAAATTATATTAAATTTTTAAAATATAATCCAATTAAATTTTTAAAAAAATTAACAGGACAATATAACAATATAAATAAATCAGATAAAAAGGCAATTTTGACTTAAAATGCAGTATTTTTCAGTATTCATTAAAAATGAAATTTATCAGAAAAATACCAAAAATTTACCCAAAGTAAATTTTGATGTCCTGATTCTAAATAAGAAGTTTATTTTTTCAAATGGAACATATGAAAGTGAAAAAATTATATTTAAAAGGGGTTTTCCACTAAAAGGTGGTAAAACGATTTTTTTAAATTATTAGAGTTTTTCATGCTTAAAATCGGAATAATTAACATTTGAAGCCTATAAATTTTATTTCATGAAGGTAAAGACATTTAACAAACATGTATAATAATATTTTAATTAGATATGTTCATTCCTGGTAATACAACGACAAGGCATTAACTACCATTTAAAATAATATTATATTATTATTTTTCAGTATGACTCAGCCTTGTGTGGAACGTGAGATTTCAGAGAAACCCACTGTTGCATGCCAGGTACCCCATCAAACATAGAATCCTATTTAATGTACAATTAATATTTAATTCCCAAATATTAATAAATATCAAAATATCATTTCCTTTATTTACCTGGGATGTTATTGTAAGTTTATCCCGAACTCAACATCACGTTGATTGGGTAGAGTCACCACCTCTCTAGGGAAGACGTTCAGGAACTCACTAACGATTATTGGGACTTACACAATCTCTATATCTGCCAAATCCACTAACATCTCAACTAACAAGGAAAGAAGGGGTTCCACTAGCCGGTTTCCCTCCTGGCAACCATACTCTCCAATGAAAGTTACACGCTGGCCACCCATATTTGAGAACACAAAACTTACCCATATGTAGTAAATAACGTCACACATAGAGAACAATAATTCGATGCCTAAAATTACATCATATGGCTACATCTGTAGAAAAAGAAGGTCCCCTCTAGATTGATATGGCCCCAACATTAGTATTCATCCTCGACAAACATAAGACAAGATGGTCTGACCTCCAACTAGCGTACTCAATACCAGGGGCCTGATATGTCTCTCTAAGTCTAGACACAGAGCATGGGATAGACTGGGTGTAATTAAGGAGTGTGAATCTCTGGAATCAAACAAGATAGAATCAAGAGTACTAAACTAGCTGATCGTACCTCAAATGTCCTCTGCCCCTACGGGAACAGCTGGCTCTACAGCATGCAGCTTCCCATGGCCGAATACTATTCCCCTCAATTTCCAGTCGCCTCCTCGACCATGCCTTGTTTGAGGTCCCAGATAAGTGCCCTGAGGTCGGCCTCCTCCTACAACGTCTGTTCTCAGAGGATTGGGAGCTCGTTATCCCTCCTTCTTCTGCTAAAAGTGTCTGGATGGAAACTGCTACTGTTGAGGTGGGTGCGGAACCTGCCCACCTCCACTATACTGCACTCAGTCCAAGAATTGATTCTGAAGAGGCCCATGGCTTGCACAGATAAAACACCTTGGTCCTAGGCTCATGGATAAAGGGATAAGACTGGGAGATCAAATCTGGAACTACTAAGGTCTACTCCTTGTCGACCGAAACTGGGAAGACCCTGATGTTCGAGGTCTACTGTTAATAGCCTTCCCCTTCAACAAGATTAATTTCTCCCATACCATAGAACACCTCCTAGTGTGTGCATCCTTTCCCCCACTTCATCATTCTTTTTAACCTCAAAGTATGCCGGTAGATTCAAAGGAGTTACAATGTACTAAAGAGATGGTCAGAGTTCCTCCTCTAATCATCTCACCAGAGACACCTTATCTGGAAAGAGGTCAGGAGAAAAGAGAAGGAGATCCTTGAACTTGATCCCAAACTCCCTCACTAACATACTCCCCTATTGGTGGGAGATTAGATCATGCCTATTCTCAACCTTAATTGTGGAAGATATGAATTCCACTTGGAACTCCCTCTCGAAGTTGGTCTATGAAACCTCAATGTCCTTCTCCTCCTCGAGATAGAGCATCCACCACTGATTTTCCACTCTCCGCATCTGGATCACAGCTAGAGGAACATGGTACTCAGCCAGAGCCCAGATCAAGCTGAAAGCTATCACCAAATCCTCAAGCTATCTTTCTGTCTCAATGTCTGAGATGCTTCCCTCGTACTTTTTGAGGGTATACCACTGAAAGGCACGAAGCGTCTTTTTCCACTGGTCCTCCTCATCCTCTCTATCATTCCTTCACTGATCAGCCAAATCAGCCTCCTAGTCCTGGAACACCCACACTTCTCATAGGCATCATCCATGTTCCATAAATTCAAGGTAAATAAGGAATGCCTAAGCCCAAGTAGTGTAGAAGATCTTTTTTAATTTTTTCTGAAACTTTTTATACATTTTAAATTCCCAAGAACACCCAAAATACACAAGAACATGAGTCATCATGATGCATGTACCTTTATTTGGGCCTCTACCATACAATAAGTACAACCTCACTTGGTCTTTCGGTAGGCCTATAGTCATTGCATCAGATCACAGGGGGAACTAAAATCCCATGTCCTAGTCAGTCATCCCTTGCCTATTTCACACACCAAGATTGCTTGACACTATTTTTCTACCATCCCCCATTATTCTCACTATGCCTAAAACCAGACTCCATTCTATCTCTAAACAATCACCTTTGATACCTTTCTATCATGACCCTCTTTCACCAAGATGAGGGAAGGGATAGAAAACTACCAGACCCTAACTTCTTCAAGTTGATGTAGAGATAATGAACCCTGAGTCCAACCTTCAATAGGCCCTAGAGTGGAGACTAGAACCAATATTATAGAATCTCGTGTAAAATAGAATACATTACCCTTTTTATTTAATAAGATCAAGAGATAAGATGGTAAATACCAAACAACTCCAAAAACTGAAAGTAAAAGTAAAGTAATAAATCCAATCCCATATGCATGTACAAAATAATATGATTCAAGGTACCCAAAAACACCAAGGAAAGTACTAAAAGAAAGAAAAAAAATGAAAACTCACAAAAACCAAGCTAGTAAGGTCCAACACAGTCCTCAAGGTCCTCTTGGATACCTGAATGCAATTTTATATACATAGGGTGAGTACATAGGTAAACTTAGTAGGGAAAAATTAAAATCTCTCATGGAAAAGTGAGGATGCATTCTAATGCCCCGTGAAAAAAATAGAGATAACCAAAGCAACCATCAAGGAAACTATCCACCCAACCTCACCAAGGAACAATCCTCAATTAACGCATGTCAGGTAAAGTAATATTAATAACACATCGATATTTGGATATACTGCGCTACTTTACCATTGGTTATTAGGACATCCTACTCGTCAGACCTCCCCCACATGTCCCACTATAGTCCCACTACCACCCCAAAAATAACCTTATGGGACATCACCACACATCTCATCATCACACACCTGGGCCACCACAACCACACATAACCATGACCACAAACACCTGGGCCACCACAACCACTACCATTCTAGAAGAAACCTATGCTAGAACAACAATTTTCACACACGAAGACACCTGGGCCTCATCCCAAAGACACCTGGGAAACAAACATTCTCGCACACACCTGGGCCAACCACCAAAACACACCCTACCTGAAGAGTCTTGGGACATAATTTTCCTTATTCCATCATTTCCCACTCGAATAGTCTTGGTATACCTAGGAGATGGAGCAGAAATGAGCTATTAACCAGCCACACATAATAATTTTGGGGAAAACACTCCCCATGAAATTGGGGTGTTCAACACGGAGTGTTCAACATGGGTGGGGTGTGAATAAGAAACAAAGGAACTAAATTTATACATATTATTAAACAAGCACTCATCCCAACCTAAGGGTTTCAAAATAGACAACCAACCCATACACAACCAGATCACAACCACCCTCATTACTATTCATACATACAGGAACACACAACAACCAGAACTAGAGCACAATCCATTTCTAAAAAAAAATCCCCCAGTGTACCCATTACCATTATCATGTTCAAGTGATTACATTTAAATATACTTTCACTACTAAGAAACTAGCAGACACATCAACATGACAATATAATAACTGAAGGAAAACAACCAAGAAATAATTTAATCATTCACACTCAGTTCTCTTGTAAAGTCACAAGAAGAAAAGGGACTGGTGAGACCCGTCACAGTATTGGAACCAAACCAAGACCCAAAATACTGCCCAACATGACCTCATATTCACAACCAACAACTGAAAAATAGGGGATCCCATCCCCATCATCGTCACCCCACAAGAATCTACCAGAACAACCATGTGTATTAGAAAAACAGAGCAAGGGAGTTTTCATAATTTAACCACACCATTTATGAAGATTCTTCTTTCTGTTTGGTTAAACGAGGTGATCAGACAAGGATTCTATATTCATTGGGAATCCATTTTATTGACCAACTTTACGTGATTAAACGGTTTCCATGTTAGAACCATCCAATCACAATATTATATAGAAAAACATAGGTTCATTAGTGCACAAGAAAGGACCACCAATGACCGCAATTTTCAGTGGGCAAAAGCCCATACAATTCACAACATATAAAACAATGATAAAATAAATACAACATCATCATCATAAAATGAACCCTTTTATTCTTTATAGTTCATTTATTATATTTTTGAAGAATCAGTTTCATCCACGCCTTGAGGGAAACATTATCCTACCCGCCCCACATGATACCGAGTAAAGAGAGATGAATAAAAAATCATACTTAGATGATCAAGGATCAAAGTTTGTATCTTCGCATCAAGAATTGAGGGTCAAAAATTTATAGGAAATGAAAACTCGAGATCTTTAAGGCTATGTGGGGAGGGCTCCAGCATGGGTGCACGATTCTTCTCTGAAGTAAGTCTCCAAGGAGTAATTAGAGAATGGAAAGGAAATATGAAGAGAGGATCTTGGCTTAAGAAATGGTCAGATCCTAAAATTAGGGAGATGATTTAGAATTACTTGAAGTCGGATAGTGGAATGACCACATGGTTTGGTGGTTTCACACATCAGGATTAATTTTTATTTAATGATTATCCTCATATATGGTAGAGATAATAGCTATGAATTAATATTTTTCCTTTAAATGGAGAAAAATAAACAACTGTGGCGAAATAATAAAACATGACAATGGTGTGACACAAAGGGAAAAGACCAAACGTTTTGGTAACTCAAGGATTAAATAACTATTGGGGGGTTGAAACATCTTTTACTATCTTAAATGGCTTTGAAAGGGGTATTAAAACACTTTTATACCAAAAGATACATTACTGGGGAAAACTGGAAGGTCTTGGAAAATAGAGAAGGGCTCACTGTTAGGTGAGGAACCGTCACCCTGAAACCATCTCCCTAGCACTATCACTCTATAACCAATGTTGATTGGTGTTATGGATGACCCATTGGTGCCACCGATAACCATCAGTTCCACAAACGCCCATCAGTTCTACTGACTCTCATCGACGCCACCGATGCCGATCAGTACCATCGACTCTCATTAGTGCCAGCGACGCCCATCGGTGCCACTGATGCTCATCAGTGCTACCAATGTTGATCGGTTCCACTGACACCCATCGGTTCCACCATTTGATCAATTCTAAAATTTTTCAAATTTATTAATGATTCACCGATGGTCCCCAAGACACCCCAAACACCTGAATTTGGAAAGGTAATGGACCAGGAGTGTCTGAGCCATTACGATACATGAAATGAAATATTATTTTATCCTAAACCCTAGCTCGATAAATAGATTGTTATATCTATTATGTAGTGTCAATTTATATACAAATAATCATTATTGATAATAGATTTCTCTCTATAATTATTCTTTATCTCTCCTTCTAACTAATAGGAAAAATAGTAGAAATTCATTTCAATATTAAAGGATGTGTGATAAAAAACAAATAAAGATAACTCATTCACCAGACTAGCACCCATAAATTAGTTTGTGATGCTCAAAGATCAAAGGAGACAATGTGGATCACTTATAGAGGGACTATACACTTGAAACCTTATAGTGCAATAAATGTAATCTGAAAAGGATTTTGGAACATTAATATCATCAATGAAGAAATTGTCATATAATTATGTAATCATTATTTACCAAAAAATAAATTAATTATAAATTTAACATGAAATTTTCTCTCTCGGGCTTTTGAGACTCAATATTAAATAAAATTTTAATTACATGCCCACCAAAGGTGCTTCCATTATACCCAAAACCATCCGCAATTAGTCCTTGAAGACTCTAAACCAAAAGGTTCTCCTATTTATGTGACATTTTTATGAGACATAAAACTATTGTAAAATTTTTCACAGTTTATCTTTGATTATCTCACTGGTATCAATTTTGTCTTAAAAAATAATTTGTCTTAGCACCAAACCTAGGATTACAGGTTTGGGTTTGTACATTTATAGGATACTTATTATCTTGTATCGTAGGAATTTGATAACCATATTATAATACATATTACGCCGATATAATTATATACACATTACTCAAGAATGATGCATCATAATACACTATATACCACTTGACCAATAAAAGATAAAGTTTATTATGTGTTGATGTGTCTCTGTTCATTAATTTTTATAAAAACCACTTCTCAATGATTATACAATGTGAATTTCATTTACACATTTCTCTATATTTTCACATGTTCTTCCAAATTAGAAAAATCCATAAAAAATTATGAAAACTCCCATCATGACACACCAAAATCTAATATTCAACCATGTGTTCTAGTGTAATTAGAGAAAATGATTCCTCAATAATCATAGTATCAACTAATCTTCCCACCTAAATACTGGACATCTAAAAAATTTCTAGTCTTGGATTATGAAACCACATTCTCAGAAGTTTGCATGAATTTAATTCTCTCACTATTACAAAACATAATCGAGAAATGGTTTACATGTTCCACTTATGATACCTAATATTTTCACTTAACTATTTTTGTGATTGAACATTAATTTAATTTATTTTTAATATATATTTTAGAAGATTTATTTATATGAATTTAAATATTATTTATAATAATATTACCAAAATAATAAATTTTCTTTATAAATTCATATTTTAATCATTTATTATTTAATGTTTAAAATTTAACACTAGTTTTTTTGTTAACTTTATTTCTGTATTAGTTTATATTTTTATATTAATAATATATAATATTATGAATGTAACATTTATATATTAATGTTATCAAAAGTATATCTTAAGTAAATATATGTATTTTTTAGTGTTAATATAATTTAGAAAATATTTTATAATAAAAATTATTATTAATTTTTATGTATTTATATATTTTATATTCATATTTATATATTTTTATTTCAATAAGGATAATACAAATATAATTTAGATGTTCTCATTATTATTTTTAAAGATAAATGCGTGCTCACACACACACATGTATGTATGTGTCTGTATCTATTAAAAATTGATCATATTAATTTTTAAAATATTTACTATTTTATTCAATTAAGATGATGTCAGATGAATTTGAGAAGATTAATAAGTTATAAGAGCATTCTATCATGACTATGTTTGTGACATTACACAGTTGGAAGTATATAAATAACAGTTGATGGCCTCTAAAAGGTTACACTATTGATATATAGAGGAAGATACTTGATAGGGTCTTCTTTAGATGTTCCATCAGTTATAAATAGAAAAAAATTGGTGATAAAAAATATAGATTTAGTTGAAGGAATATGATTTCTCAATATGACATAGAGAGGATGAACATGAGTATTTCAACTATGATGACCATTTTCTTCAATTTCAAATGATAAATTATAGAATATGTTATCATAAATTAGTCATTAAAAGATTAAATGCGAAAAAACTAAAGAATGGTATTGAATTAAAAACATCATAGATTTTTGAGAGTATATAGATGAAGATAAAGGAACCTTGATAAAAACAACATATATATTTGATAAATATCTTATCATTTATAATTTTTAATTATATAGTTCTAAAATAATGTATACATTCAATGTCGTTATATAATTTTGATGTAATTTATTATGTATATTGAATTCCAAATGAGTTAATGATATGTTGATATCCATGTAGTTTATAATTATATAACTTATTTAACATAGAAGTTTTATTTGAGTAAAAATTAAAATATAGGAGACTCTATGTCATGTTTCTTTGGCTGATTCAATTTTTGGTAGATAATTTCTATCGATACAATGGAAATAATTTAAAGTTGTAAACAAATTTAATATTTTTCTAAGAATATGGTCGGGTAATTTCTATTTTGGATATTTATCATGCTAATAAATGATCTGGGATGAAAATAAATTTGAATTTTAAATAAAATAAATTTCATAAATATAGGTTGACTAAATACAATAATATTTAGAGGTTTTAATTAAAATTAAAAAAACTATGAAATCGAGAGTGATAAATTCTTATTGTTTTACATTAATTAAATTTTTGAATACATTTAAAAGATAGTTATAGGAAATCATATATATCTTTAGCTATGAATTCAGTTTTTGGATTATAGCTATTTCATGGTTATTAAATGATCATTGGGATTTAACAATGCTTAAAATTTGGTATTTACTATTTATAGGGTTAGTTATTTAGATAGAACCATGAGGTCCATAAATTATTTATTATATCTTTTATATATATTATTTTTAGGTGGTTTCATATTTGTATAAAAATTATTTTCAATTTTTGTTATCTTTCATCATAGAAATTACAGAATGATTCCATTTTATATTTTTTTATAATTAAATTTATTGAAATTTCAAATCATTATACTATGGTCAATGTTTTAATTAAATATAAAATATTTTCACATTAATTTTTATATATTATTCATTTTAATTAGTAACAATTTATTTATCAGTATACAATGTTTACACAATTTTGAATAGATGATGAAATAGTGAAAAATGATTAAAAACATGATAGTGAGGAGTTTTAAATAAATATAGAAGAACATTTTATTATTTATTTCTAATTAAATTATAAAAATAATAATTCAATAAGAATAATTTTATGAAAAAATGATCAATTTTTAGTTGATGTTAATTATGAGAAAATCAATTTAATAATTTATAAGAGACAATATAATAGAGAAGATTAAGTTGAAAACACTATATTGGATGTTATTTCAATTTTTATTCATATTTAACATGTTATATTTATCTTTATTCTTTATAAAAGATCGAATGAAATTGTAAATCATCATTATTCGATGTTGAACAGGTTGAAAAAATAAAAAACAAATAAAAATACTAATAAATATAATGGATTTCATAGTTTAATCCAATTTATTATTTATAAAAACCCATATTTCTATATTATGTAACCTTACATAACGTTTATAATATTAATTAAATTATCATGGATTCATGTAGTTTGTTAATATATGAAATTTTGATAATTTCTATGTGATATTGTAAGGACCCAAACTTTCATTAATGGAAATTCCTATTGATCTAATTAAAAGTATTATTATGGTTATATAAAATTCGATCTTCATTGGTTTTATGTTTCTGGATTTTAAAATACCGTTATGAATTGTGATCATTGCTAATATATCCATTGAACAGTGATCACATGATAAGTATAAATACAGGGCTTTAACAAATCCAATTTACTCAGACAAAGGAAGTGATGGCCTCATCCAGTAGACTTTCCCCCCTAAGAAGCCCATTTTTCAGAGCTTGTAAAGGAGGTGGCATCATTTGGGATTCGTTCTTGACAAAGCCCAAGCCGATCTTGAACACGTTAAGCTTGAGCGAAAACGACTATAGGAGAAGTGGGAGTAAATAGAGATTACCACCCGTGCGATGTTATCTGAGCCAATCCAAGAGTCTGTCACCATCACACACCTTAACCTTTGGTCTTATGTGGGTGTTATAAGGGGTTTTGTACCAAGACTTTATCACTATGATTATGTGCATTATTTTTTTATATAATAAAGAATATACATTCATCTTATGATTGTGACTTCATAAATAGTTTTTAAAGAAAAAATAGTATTTTTAGTTAATATTCAACTAAGAAATCCATTCTGATGAATTAATGGATTTTTTAATTTAATAATATTTTAATAAAATATTATTATTAAATTACATTTTATTAAATATAAATGATCATATAATTTTATGAATGCAATTGTAATTTTTATTAAGGTTTAAAAAATATTTTTGTCAAAACCCATGAATTTTCAATAAATGTTAGTTTTTATTTTAAAAGTAAAAATTCACATATTTATAAAATTATTTTTATAAAATTAATATTATTTTTGGAATTAGGGCATCAAAATTATCTAACAGTGAACTTTTCATAATTTTTGGAGACAATCAAATTTTTAGGTAAAAATTAAATACCGTTTAAATATATAATGTGTTTTATGACATCATAATGACCCAATAGTGAGGTAATAAAATACTATAAACATTATTTTTGGACAATATATGTTTTATATTAAAATAATGTGATTTTATATTTGTTTTTTTTATTTTACAAAGCTTTTGTGGACCCTTTAGGACTTATAAAACATTTTGTCTTTTAAATTGTTTTTCTTGAGAGTGTGACTCACCTTCACATAAGAAACCCAATTATTTTAAGAATATAGTCCATTTTACTTATAAAATATTTTTTTCCACTCCCCTTTTGCAAAAACCATTGGCAAAAACCATGGGCTGGTTTGTGGTATTGATTAGTTTAATGTGAGGTGTCCCAAACTGAAATAATAAAGAATTCCCTCTCCTTTCCTATATATACCCACCAAATCTCCCACTTCCTCTTCAATCAAAGACTTTGGAGTCCGACCAACCCCTGACCTCCTCTCTCTATAATCCTACCAAGGTGCCCCTAACCCCCAATAAGCCTCTCTTAAGCCTCTCCCAATCCTTTTGGGATCACACTTCCAAGTAAGGGATTTCTTCCTTTCAAATTTTTGTCCAATTTTCTTTAAGTTTTTATTACCTTTTGTTTTCAATTAAAAATGTTGGGGTATGATTTCAAACCTCCCCCATACTTCCCTATTTATTTTTAAGTTATTAGATACCCCTTTCTCTCTCATTAAATTCCCTCCATATAAACCTGTTACCATGCCACAATTCCGTAATGAATTTTCTCTCCTCTTTTACATCCAAGTAATTGTTTTGTGTTATGAATCTAAATTCCATTACATCTATTGGGACATGTATCTATATGACCCCCTTACTGTCCATTTAATGTTCATATTATGATACACCCTATTATATCTCATCAACCATTTTCATGAATCCTTATGTCACGCTGTTATGCTGCCGAAATTGCACCCCATTTTTACAAGCCATGATCTTTGTGTAGTGAATACCATACCCATGTATCTATCAAGGGTATTCACCATTATGTACATATACATATTGAATGTCACTTTAATTTATTTATTCCACATTAATTAATTGAGAAATAACTTATGATGTTGATTGATTCTATGTTATATGATCCATGTGGCACACTTATTCATGAAATGAAATGTTTAAGAACGATGCACCCTGATAGCGCTCCAATGAATTGGGTAAAGTATGGTATTAGATATGTCATTTGAAATTTGTGTTGAATGATTCTAATTCAAGTGTAACTAGGTTTTACTCATGCTTCATGTGCAATGAGGGTTTACTCATCCTCCATGTGCAATGTGCCTTGGCTCATGATAATTCCATGTTAAGTGTTGTTTCCATATTTTTATGTTATGATCATCATTCTTTATCATGCCTTTATAATCATGTTTCTCTTGTGCTCTATTGATATTCCTATTATCTAAAATTTATTGTATTCCTCATTTTATTCCATGTTTTTCCCTTACTGGGCTTTATAGCTCACCCTTTTCTTATGCATGCCTGTAGGTAATCCCATGCAATGCTAAGTATGAGGGAATGTAGTGGTCATATAAAGGAAGTTTTAAATAAAGAGGTTGTGTATTTTATGTTCTAAGATATTATGTAATGTTCCTAATATCCAAAGAAACTAGACCACTTGATCTTCTATGTTGTATCAAGTGATGATTTTGTGTAATAATTCAGGTTTAAGTGTGTAATACAAACCAGGGTTGTTATAGTTTGTATCAGAGGATAGGTTTAGTTATTTTTGGGATTAGGATTAAAAAACCCTAGTTAAGACTTAGAGATAAGAATAATTATAATAAAAACATCCCTAAGTATTGGTGAGTATTGAGTAAGTGGTTTATCAAGCAAATACATCCCTATCTGGATAAGAGCAGGTAGAGGCGGCTCTGGTACAGATGTATCCTAGGGTAAAACCCCAAAACACCACTTTGAGCTATACTCCAACGAGAACCGATTCACAACAACAGGCCTTGCTATAATATTGGTTATGACACTCCCGGCGGATATGCTTTGGTAAATTCACAAGCTTAGTACGAACCCTTATTAAGGGAATTAAAAAAAATGACCCTAAGAATATATGTTAAAAAGTAGATCATGGATAACATCGATTGAAGTCTATGGATTCATATATTAAGTTAATAAAAGTTATTTATAAATCATCAGTTTTGTCCTTAGATTACCCTTATGTGTTACCCATAACTTTCCTTTTATTCTATCCAATGACCGGTTATAGGAGGACTTGGGCTAACAACTGATGCGAAGATCAATGTGATGATTGTGAAAATGGGATGCCCAATCTGATGGGATTGGGAATCGTGAAATTTATCACGCTTCTCTCTCAATTAACTCATGCTTTGAATAGAAACATGGGTCAATAGGATCATTCAACCCTCCCCCATAATAAAGAACAAGTCACTATCGAGAGCTTCATGAGACAAAGGCCTACTACTTTTATTGGATCGTCTGATCCCTCAATCGCTGAACAATGGATCAAATCCATTGAAAAGATCTTCTCCATCATTCAATGTACCGAACAAGAGAAGATTTTTTTGGCTGATTATCCTAAGTAAGGTGAAGCCGATAAATGGTGGACGTTGATCAAAAGGAAGAAGCCTTATGAAGAGATCGAGGCGTTGAATGGAAGGATTTTTGGAAGATGTTTTTTGATAAATATTTTCTGCGCACCCTCCAACTTAAAATGGAAAGGAACTTACTTTCCCTTAAGAAAAAAGATGACGAATTTGTCGGAGCGTATGAGGGAAAATTTACAAGGCTGATATGATACACCTCTGGATTTTTTGTAACCCCCGAATGCAAGGTTGACCGCTTCTTTGGTGGGATAAAACCAAGCCTACATAAAGCGCTGGCGATCTGTGACTTTGAAAACTGTGAGGAAATTGTAATATGTGCTCTCAAGGTCAAAATAGAGATCGGAGAATCTCAGGGGTATCATGGGGATAAGAAGCGTAAGGTGGAATTCCATGATTTTGGTTCGATTGATAAATTCAACGGTTCTAAGAAGATCCAGCACCCCACTTGCCAAAGGTGCGGAAAGAAGCACCCTGGAAATTTCCTTAAGGGGATGAGGAAATGCTTTAGGTGTCGAAGAGAAGGGAACCTAGTTGTTAACTACTGACTAGAAAAACCCACAGCTGCAATATAGGAGAGGAATGCTCTGTTCGAACCTCAACATGTTGTTCATTTCTACAACAGCAAAAAACTAGGGTATCTTGAAAATTAGTTCCCTAAGCCAATGGTTTTCAGAGGCAACCAACAACCTCCAAGGAACCAAGGGAGATATTTTGTCATCACTACTACCTAAGTGAACCCTAACAATGAAGTGGTGACAGGTATGCTAGTTATTCATTCAAGAACAGAAAACCTACTTTTTGATTCAGGTTCTACTCATTATTTTAGATCCCAAATGTTTAGTAGAACAATCCTAGAACCACCACAAATCATGGAAGTAAAGATGTTAGTGAGTACGAAAAATTGGTCAATAATTGCATCCCATGAATATAACTCCCCCCCTGTCATAATATGTGGATTGAATTTCTAAACAAATCTCATCATACTCCCTCTAGTTGAATTTGATGAAATTATTGGCATGGATTGACTTTCCTTATATAGATCCAAAATAAATTGATGTGAGATGGAAATCACTCTCCATGTGGAGAATCAACCCCCGATTATATACAAGTGCAATGAGGAAGATGAATCTTCTTTAGCTCCATCATCTCAAGTGTGGATATTACTTACCTATGAGCACGCATATCTGGATCATATGATTGAGTCTATGGAGGCAACCATCATTGAATACATGCCAACTGTGAGGGAATTTGCAGAAGTGTTTCCCAAGGAATTGCCTGGTCTTCCTCCTAGAAGGGATATTGAATTCTCTGTTGATCTTATACCTTATGCGTTGACAATATCCAAGACTCCATATAAAATGGCTATTGTGGGGCTTGAGGAGCTGAAGAAACAACTACAGGAGAATCTGGATGAAGGGTTTATACGTCCAAGTGCTTCACCATGGGGTGCACTGGTACTCATTGTCAAGAAGAAGGATGGTTCAATGCGCCTTTTCATCGATTATCATGAGCTTAAAAAATCACAATAAAGAACAAGTATCTTCTCCCATGAATTGATGACTTATTCAATCAGATGTGTGGAGCACAATACTTCTCCCAGGTGGGTTTGCGGTTGGGGTATTATCATGTAAGGGTGAAGAGGGAAGATGTCCCCAAGACTACTTTTCATACAAGATATGGGCACTATGAATTAAAAGTAATGCCTTTAAGACCCACCAATGCTCCAACAATCTTCATGGAATTGATGAATAGAGTCTTTAGGGATTACCTCGACAAATTTGTGGTAGTCTTTATAGATGATATTATGATATACTCCAAAACCGAGGAGGATCATGAGGAGAATCTAAGAACTGTACTAGAGACCTTGCGGAAGGAGAATCTCTTTGAAAAGTACAACAAGTGTGAGTTCTAGTTGAAGGTGGTCTCATTCCTGGGCCATATCATCACAAGTAATGGGATATATGTGGATCCCTCCAAAATAGATGCAATTGAGGGATGGCTAAGGACAATAACTGTAATGGATATCCATAGCTTCTTGGGTTTAGCTGGATATTATCGATGATTTGTGAGAAATTTCACACGATTGTCCAACACTCTTACCAACTAACTCGGAAGAGAGTAAAGTTTTTTTGGAGTGATGAATGCAAAGAAAGATTCAAGGAGTTAAAAATGAGTCTTATCACTATGCTTTTGATCACTTTATCCAAAAGTGGAGAACATTTTGTGGTATTAAGTGATTCTTCGAAGAAGGTAATGGGCTATGTGTTGATGGAAAATAACAAAGTCATTGCCTATGCTTCAATTCAATTGAAATTTCATGAGAATAATTATCCAACACCTAATTTGGAGTTGGCTGTAGTGATCTTTGCTTTAAAAATTTTGTGGCATTATCTCTTTGGGGAGAAGTGTGAAATATATACGGACCATACAGGCCTCAATTATATATTTACACAGAAAGATTTGAACATACACCAACAAAGATGGTCAGTGCTGATCAAAGACTATGACTGCTCAATTCATTACAACCTTGGGAAAGCGAACAAGGTGGCAGATGCTCTAAGTAGAAAGGACCCATCAATTCTATCATAAATGGGAATTGAGAGGGACCCAATATTCTTAGATTTGATGAAGATGGACATGAGAATCAAAAAGAAGGGAACATCATCAATCCTTTCACAAATGATTGCTAAAATGTCTCTTTTGAAAAGGTTAAAGGTTTCTTAAAAGGATGATTTGGGAATTCATAAGAGAGTGGAAGCTATTCGAAAAGGGAAATCCTCAAAGTTCAATGTAAATGAAGAAGGAATTGTGAGACTTGGGAAAAGACTATGTGTTCCATCAAGTCTGGAGCTGAAGAAGGAATATTTTAATGATGCACCCAGTTCAAATTTCTCTATTCACCTAAGAAACAGAATGATGTATCAAGATATATGAGTGAATTATTGGTGGGATAATATGAATAAAAAGATCACTGGGTATACATCAAAGTGCTTGGTGTGTCAACAAGTGAAGGCAGAGAGGTAGAAGTATAAGGGGATGATGCAACCATTGCCCCTACCAGCATGGAAATGGGAGAACATCACCATGAACTTTGTCACAAGACTTCTGAAGACATCCAAAGGCAACAATGAAATATGGGTTATTATGGATCATCTTACAAAGTCTGCACACTTCATTGAAATTCAGGAGGAATTATCATTGGATCAGCTGGCAAAAATATATATTAGGGAAGTGGTAAGGCTGCATGAAGTACCACTATCTATTGTATCCGATCGAGATCAAAGATTCACCTCTAAGTTTTGGAAGAGTCGTCAACATGCTCTAGATAATGAGCTGAACTTCAATACGACTTATCATCCTCAAACTGATGGCCAATCCGAGCAGACTATCCAAACACTTGAGGACATATTGAAATAGTGTTCTATGAAATTCAAAGGAGGGTGGGACCAACATCTTCTACTGGTTGAATTCTCTTACAATAATAGCTTCCACTCGAGAATCTGAATAGTACCTTATGAAGCCTTGTATCGGAAGAGGTTCAGAAAACCAGCATGTTGGGATGAAGTCGGTAAGTGTTAGCTGATAGGACCAGAAATGGTCGAAGAAATGGTGGAGAAGGTGAAAACCATTCAGCAACATATTAAGGTATCCTAGAGTCGACAAAAGATTTATGCAGATAACTGTCAACACGACCTTGAGTTTAAAGTTGGATACATTACATTTATATGCATATCTCTATGGAAGAAGGTAATGATTTTTGGAAAGAAAGGGAAGTTAAGTCCTAGGTACATTGGCACCTTTGATATTCCTGATCGTGTTGGGGCTGTGGCCTATCGACTAGCACTTCCACCTACTATAAGAAAAGTACATGATGTATTTCATATATCCCCCTTAAGGAAGTACATACCATACCCTTCACATGTACTATCTTCAGAGGTAGTACAACTAGAGGATGATATTTATTACGAGGATCAACAAGTGAAGATCTTAGATCATAGAGAAAAAGCTCTATGAAATAAGACAATTCCTTTTGTCAAGGTGTTTTTGGTGAAACCACAAGTTTGAAGAAGCTACATGGGAATCAGAGGAAGTGAGGAAGAAAAGTCACCCACATCTATTTTAGTGTGGGAAAAGGAAATTTTGAGGGCAAAATTTCGTAAGGGGGAAGATTGTAACGACCCAAACTTTTATTAATGAAAATTCCCCTTGATCTAATTAAACTTTTATTATGGTTATAAAAAATGTGAACTTCATTGATTTTATGTTTCTGGTTTTTAAAATACTGTTATTAATTGAGACCATTTCTAATATCACCGTTGAATAGTGACCATATGATTAGTATAAATATAGGGCTTTAACAAATACAATTTACTCAAAAAAGGAAGAGATGACATCATCCAGTAGATTTTACCTGAATGAAGCCCATTAGCCAGAGCTTGGAAAGGAGGTGGCATCATTGGGCTCCGCTCTTGACCATGCCCACAACGAACATGAGCACATTAAGCTTGATCGGAATCGACTACGGGATAAGGGAAAGTTAATAGATATTACCACCCAAGCGATGTTGTCTGATCCACCCTAAGAGTTTTTCACCATTTCACACCTCACCCTTCGGTATTATGCGGGTGTTATAAGGGGTTATGTTACAAGACTTTATCACTATTATTATGTGCATTATTTTCAATATAATAATGAATATACATTCATTTTATTATTTTCACTTTGTAAATAGTTTTTAAATCACTAATAGTATTTTTAGTCAATATACAACTAAAAAATCTATTCAGATGAATTAATGGATTTTTGAATTAAATAATATTTTAATAAAATATTATTATTAAATTAATTTTTATTAAATATAAATGATCATATAATTTTATGAATGCAATTGTAATTTTTATTAAGGTTTGAAAAATATTTTTTGTCAAAACCCATGAATTTTCGGTAAATATTTGTTTTTATTTTAAAAGTAAAAATTAACATATTTATAAAATTATTTTGATAAAATGAATATTATTTTTGGAATCAGGACATCTAAATTATCCAACGGTGAATTTTTCATAATTTTTTGAGACAGTCATATTTCTAAGTAAAAATTAAATACCGTTTAAATATATAATGTGTTTTATAACATCATAATGACCCAATAGTGAGGTATTAAAATAAAATAAAAATTATTTTCGGCTAATATATGTTTTAGATTAAAATAATGTGATTTTTTTATTTATTTATTTTACAAATCTTTTATGGACCCTCCAAGACTTATAAAACATTTTGTCTTTTTAAATTGTTTTCCTTGACAGTGTGACTCACCTCCATATAAGACACCCTATTATTTTAACAAGTTAGACCATTGTAATTATAAAATATTGATCTCTGCTCCTGTTTTAAAAAAACCATGGGCAAAAACCATGGGATGGTTTGTGGTATTGATTAGTTTAATGTGAGGTGTCCCAGACCTAAATAATAAAGAATTCCCTCTCATTTCCAATGTAAAACCACCCAAGCTTCCAATTACTCTTCACTAAATGCCTTCGGAGTTCTACCAACCCCTTCCCTACACTCTATAAATTCCTCCCAAGGTGTCCTATTCTCCCAATAAGCCTCTCTCAAGCATCTTTCAAGCCTTTGGGATCACACTTCCAAGTAAGGGATTTCTTCATTTCGAATTTTTGTCCAATTTTATTTAAGTAGTTATGACATTTTGTTTTCAATTAAAAATGTCTGGGTATGATTTAAACCCTCCCACATAATTACCTATTTATGTTTTAGTGATGATATACCCCTTTCTTTATCATTAAATTCCTCCCATGTACACCCATTACCTTGCCAAAATTCCGTAAAGAATTTCTCTCTCCTCTTTTACATCCAAGTAATTCTTTTGTATTATACATCTAAATTCCATTATGTTTGTTGGGACATGTATATATATGACCACCTTACATTATATTTCATGTACATATTCTGAGACACCATTTTCTCTCTCATCAACCATTTTCATGAATCCTTATGTCACGCCGTTATGCTGCCGAAATTGCACCGCATTTTTCCAAGCCAAGATCATTGTGTAGTGAATACCATACCCATGTGTCTATCAAGGGTATTAAACTTTATGAACATATAAATATTTAATGGTACTTTCATGTATTTATTACACATTACTTAATAATCTAATAACTTATGATGTTGATTTATTCCATGTTATATGATCCATGTGCCACACTTATTCATGAAATGAAATTTTTAAGAAGGGTGTGCCTTGATAGTTCTCCAATTCATTGGGTAAAGTATAGTATGATGATATGTCATGTGAAATGGGGTTTAACTCATTCTAATTCAAGTGCAATGAGGTTTACACATGATTCATGTGCAATTAGGGTTTACTCATGCTCTATGTGTAATGAGCCTTGGCTCATGCTAATTCCATGTCAAGTATTGTTGCCACATTTCCATGTTATGATTATCATTATTTATCATACCTTTATGTTCATGTTTATCTTGTGCTACATTTATATGCCTATTGTCTAAAATGTATTGTATTACTCATGTTATTCCATGTTTATTCCCTTACTGGGCTTTATAGCACACCCTTTTCTTATGCATGTCCTCAGGTTATCCCATGCAATGCTATGTATGAGGGAATGTAGTGGTCATGTAAAGGAAGTTTTCAATAAATATTTTGTGTGTTTTATATTCTAAGATGTTATGTAATGTTCTTAATCCCGAAAGACACTAGACCTCTTGATCTTCTATATTGTATCAAATAATATGTTATGTAATAAATCAGGTTTAATTGTGTAATAAAAATCAGGGTTGTTATAGATATAACAATTGTCTTTATACTTCTATTATAGGATTTTGTTTTACTATTCATATAAACCTCATACATATACTATAATATGTTTTGGTTATTAGTGTAATGTTTTATAAATCTTAAAAAACCAAATACACAGGTAGTATATAAATGTTTGAACAACTGAACTATATAAAACACATACATGAGATGTAAAATACAAGAGAAACACCATATAGGGAAACACAAAAGTATCTATGTAGTGAAAAAGGCACCAAATATTATAGAGTCAAGATACTGGGAAGCTTGTTCTCATTGTATATACTCCTGGATTGAACTCCATTTTTAATTGTCACTAGCACTATCATGAACAACTAGGACCCTCATGCATCTCCAAGCATCACTGAGCATCTCCTTTGAACATTCCACACTAGTGATGTCCCAAAAATTTCATCACCAACACTTGAAGGTCTGAATATCATGAGAATCTAGGGATGATCGAGGAATATAAATGATTATGAAATATAAAGTCGATAGCCTATATATACAATGCATCTAAAAGGAAACCTATGGGTTCTTGATTATTTATAAGAATCAAATCATCTAATCTGGTCAACTATTCAAACTACCACACAGACACAGAAAACTATAATGGGAAGTAGGATCAATAATGAAGTGTGCTCCCAAATATAGGGATTAATTTCCCCTTTCATATATCAATGACATACCACTAATAAAATATGTATCACCTTGAGTTTTTAGAATATATATATATATATATATATATATATCAAAAAAATTTAATTTATTTGATTAATTGTGCTAAATGCAACATTTAGTTTTAATGAACAATTATATACTATTAATATTATTAATTAAACATGACTGTTATAACCTAGTCGTTAAACTTGATGGTATGATTTGAAATAATCTTTTTTAAAAGAGTAAAGATAATGTTTTGTATATAAAACCATATTAATAAAGTACTATTTATTTTGGTAAAGTCTTTACAGGCTTTGAAAATATGTTTTTCTAAAAAAATGATTTTTCTTTTTCTTTTTCTTGAAAAAATAAAAAAATTATTTTTTTCCAATTTTATAATATTTTAGAAAATTAAATTTATTTTTTGGAATTAATATTTCAAAATTATCTTAGGGTGATTTTTTTGGATTTTTCTGAAAAAGATTAATTTTTGAATGAATAGAGAAAAATAATGGTTTTTATTGAAAAGAACATTTTTTAAAAGAATTTATAATTTTCCATTTTTATTAAAATGGTTTCAAAATTTATATATGATCAATTATATTATAATTAATACGAAATAGGTTGTTGGAATAAATTTCATATTTAATTCTGATATAGATATTTTTTAAACTATTGAATATTTTCTCTTTTGAAAACTACTTTTTCATCATGTATATGTGATTAATAAGAAATTAAATTCTATAAATTATTTGATTTATGAAAAACATTATCTTTATTACAATTCATTTCATGATTTATTAAATAAAATACCATATAGTATAACCTAGAAAATCAATAAGCCTAGTGTATTTGATATATTAGGTCCATCACACATCAACTTGATACATGGATACAAAAACATAATTGAAAAATTAATTAACATGATTATAATATTACATTTCTCATTTAAAACATAATAGGATAACCTCATGACATTAAGAATAAATGGGAGAGCTATAAATCCCAATTATGGAAATAAATCATAACATGATGAAATTATTACATGTTAGTCCATAGTAATTTCAATGGAAGATAAAAGGTGTGAGAATAATTATATTGAATAATGAGCCATGATACAACATGATAACAGAAAAAAAAAATGGGAATGTTGAAACAATATTAAAGATGAAATCAGAAACATAGGTTAAGGCTAACTTATAAGACCTCATAACATTGTAGAAAAATTACTATAACGTATAAGATTTATTCTGTAATCCCATACATGATGTATCATGAGACTAAAACATCTCACAATTCAATAGATCTCTATATAATTCTAGGTGTACTCATCACATTCATATCATGAACATGTATAAGCATGCTATATAGATCATTCAATATAGAATCATATTTTATCACATTTAATCCACTGATTAAGGGATTTGTAATATATAAATTCAAGTACCCAATCAAATAAATATAGGTATGTCTAGGGGAATAAACATGATTGGAAATGGATATGGTATTCAAAATACAATTGTTTTTATGGAAAAAGTGTAGGATAATTTTGACGGCATGATTGGGGTACATAAAATAATGGGATGTATTAATCAGATAGAAGAGGGTTTCTAATAAATTTGACATAATAGGAGAAGTCATAAACATATTTAATAAAATAATCCATCATGGAAAATTGATAACTAAAAGGGATAAGACAAAAGGGAACTTGAATAAATGTTTGGCAAGGAAATATCACTGGATAATTTCAGTAGCATAACAAGGGTACATAGTGAATCATTGGATTTATTAATTAGAGTTAAATGGGTACCTAATCACATTGAAATAAGAATTTTAGTAAGGGTTATGTGGAAAATCATTTCCTAAAAATAGTGATTTAAAGACCAAAGGCATTACAAAAATAAACTTATTGATTAAATAGTTGAAGGAGAGGATCCCTTACCTTGAGTGGGAATTTCCAAAAGATTGGGAGGAGGTAATTTATATCTTGAGGGAAGATTATTAGGAATATAGCCAGAAGGTCCGATCCAAGCAAGCTTGGACAACAAAATTTATTAATAAAATAAAAGTGCAGGAAAATAGAGGGGAGTTCTTTATTATTTTCCAAATATAGATTTTATACTCTATACAATAAAGTAATCAAAACAATGACACATAAAATGGGGTTCCAATTTTATCATTAAAATAATAGTGGTTTTAATTATTTTATTTTCCCATGAACCGAGAACATTAAAATAATACCCTTGGTGTTGTGGAAGTGAGTCATGTCTACAAATAATTGATTTTAAAACCTAAAAATATAATATAGGATTTGGAGGATTTGTAAAGGGTTTATAAAAATAATAAAATAACATTAAAAAACGTATTTTAAAGGGGAAACCTATATTTTGTCATGGATACATTTTATGGAACATATTACATC
Organism: Viscum album; assembly: GCA_963277665.1. NCBI lineage: Eukaryota > Viridiplantae > Streptophyta > Magnoliopsida > Santalales > Viscaceae > Viscum > Viscum album. The sequence continues at coordinate 713,494,419 of OY728131.1, read as the reverse complement.
ACTTTGGGGTCATTATTATGTCATAATACTTACATGATATCTATATCATATTTATTTTTTTTACTTAAAAATTCCTCTTTTTCAGAAAAATCTGAAAAATTAACTGTCGGATAATTTAGACATGAAAATTATAAAAATAAGATTTATTTAATCAAAAATAATTCTCTAAATATTATAAATTACACTTTTATGTTAAAATGCCTATTTATTATAAAATATCAGTTTTCTTGATAATAAAAATATTTAAACCCTTATAAATATTACATTTTCACTTGGAAAAAATTATATTATCATTTTATTATAATGTATAATATATAATAATAATATTTTATTAAAATTTAATTTATTTAAAAAATTTATGAATTTATGAAAATGAATTTCTTAATAAAAATTAATTAATACCCAAAAATACAATTTGAGTTTTGTCAATTTAAATATGATTTTTTTTCAATCTCATTACTTAATAATTTATAATGTAAAAACAAAAAGAAATAAATATAATAATTATTTTATTTGTAATAAAATATTCATATTCATACCATTAGGGTCAAAATACATATCTCTTTACTAAACTAGTTTATTATCTAAGGGTAATGTGTGAAACCAATTGATTTTTTTTGCAGTGGTTCAACAAACATGGTTTGAGTCATCACATAGATAAGATTAAACTTATCTTATAAATGGGTTTTATATTGATTTAGTTGTTAAATACTGGAACGAGAATAAAAAAGGTCAAATACTATAGATTCTATCTCCCTTGTAAGCTTAGATAAATGGGCTTCAAAGGGCATGATCCTACTGGACAAGGACATCATGCCTTTCATCTGTGTCATCTCGATTTATCATAGCCATTAATTTGTATAGATCATATGATCAATATTTAAAAGATATATTTTCAATGGTCATGATGCTTAATGGTATTTTAAATTTGACAGTATATAATTATATAAGTGAGTGTGTTTTCTATAACCACGTTATACAATAAGGAATTTAATTCGATAATAAATGGAATCTAATTTATAAAAGTTTTAGTTGTTACATTATTCTACTCATTAATAATTTCAACCTCAAAATTTTATTTGCATATATTAAAATGCATGAGGGTACATATGTTTCCTTTCTTCTTCCGGTTCCCATTTATCTTTATCAAACTTATGTTACCACCACAACACTTTGACCAGGTGAGTTGTGTAGATTTATTGAACTTTATCATGACAATATAAGATCTTCACTAGCTGCTCCTTGTATGAAAGATCATTCTCCATTAGTATCTCCTATTATTCAGTATATGTGAGGGTTCTAGTATGTAATTATGAAGATGGAAATGTAGAACACATCATTTACTTAAGATAGGTTGTGTGGGAGTGATAACCAATAAGACACTACTCTGATGAGATCAAGGATCACAAGGAGCTAATGTATCTACGACTAATCTTTCCATTCCTTCCAAACATCATGAATTTCTTCCATGGAAATATATTAATTAACCCTATATTGCTGACCTCAAACTCTCAGTCTTATTTATTACTATATGTGTAGATTTTATTCTGACTAGGTATTGATTTTATATGAAATTGAATGGTTTGAACCTTTTCTATCATCTCCTAGACAATATTAGGTCCCACAGGCTTTCCTCTCCAACTTCATCCCATCATCCCAAAGTTTGACACCACTTCCCATATAGAACCCATAAGGTTCCACTCATATTCTATAATTGAAAATATTATTATATGATAACTACACTAGGGGACGGTTCTGATCCAAACATCTTTAGAAATCAATTGAATATGCTCTCAACCTATAATCTAGTGTTTCAATGGTCCTTTTGAAATGACAATCTTTTCGAGGGAGATAAGTAGTGATGAAGATCAATTATATATTCTATTTTTTCTAAAGTATTATCTAAAACCATAGGGTAAAATACAGATTATGATTAGAAATATTAGATATTGGGACTCTATGCCTTCTTACAACTTCTCTTATGTATATCTTTGCGAGTTGGTCAATATAGAAATCCTCTTTTATAGAAATGAAATGTGCTTACTTTTTAAGGTGATCAACTACCACCTAGAAGGAAATATTACATTTAGGTGTCTTGAGAAGTCCTACAATGAAATCCAAGTTTTTTCCTCATTTCATTACAAGTATGAGAAATGGTAGAATCATACCCTAAGAATTATATCATTAAACCTGTCCTTTTTGGCATACCAATCACCGAGATACAAATTAAAAGAAAAATATCTTTATGTTATCCTACAATAAATTCTTCCAAAAATATTTTTACATCTTAGTGATTCCTATATCAACAGTAAAGAATGAGCTATATAGATAATCTAGAAGTTACCTCCTCAGTTTTGGTGTTGATGGGACACAAATACGGGTTCTAAACCTTGTAACTCCATCTTCATAATAGTTAAATTCTGGAATATTCACTACCTTATATAGAAACTCATCATATTTCTAGGCCTCCTTAATTCTCCTAATATTAGATGGTTGAGAAGTTATTTGAGAAAGGATATTTATATATCCATTTTTTATTCCCGCATCCATCCATTTCATTTCAAAGAATATTGGATCCCTTTAAATCATCATCATGGATAGAGTTTCAGGATCCTTTCTACACAAAGCATCTTTCTAATTTTTTTCTTTCCTAAGATGGTAATGGATCAAATAATCATCATCCTTGATTATCTCTAACCACCTCTGTTAGGGCATATTATTCTTCTTTTTTTGTGAACATATAATTATGGATTTTATGGTCCACATATATATCACACTTCTCCCTAGAGAGATAATGGAACCAAATTTTTAACATAAATATCGCTGTAGCCAATTATAGATCATGTGTTGGGTAATTATGCAGTTGGATATTTAGTTTGTGTGAGGAATACAATATCACTTTCTCATTTTTCATGACTACACAATCCAAGACCTTTTTGGATGCATCAATATAGATTAAAAATCCATCCCCATTGTTGGGTAATGTGAGAAAATATTCAATGATTATCCTATTATTTATCTCTTAAAATATTTCCTCATATTCATTATTCCATAAAAGTTAATCATTTTCTAGTTTGCTTCGTTAAGGGAATGATAATCATGAGAAGTTTCATAAAAATTGAGGATAATACCTAGATAATCAAAGAAAACTATGGATTTATACAACAAAGTTTGTTCTAGGACACCTTTAATTTTTTTACCTTTTTCAAGGATATATATTTATTGTAAAATCATTATTTTTTAAATGGAAACACTATATTTGATATCATACAAGATACACCTCACTGAGCTTAAATGAACAACTAAATATTATTGTATAAATGTTACCATTATAACACATCCTTTAGAATGGAATGTATGAATATGGTTAACTGAATTATAAAAATATTGTTTACTTTTACCAAATAATTATGAATTATTTTAAACACTTTTTTAAAAATAAAAGATAATGTTATTCTAAAATGCTATTTAAATGTACACAAGTGTGTTTTATACCAATAAATAATAAAATCACTCTTGTTGGATTATATTAATGAAATATATATATAATATGTTTATAATAATGTTTAAAACTCATCTTATGTGTTCTCTAGACATGATATAAGAACAAATACAATTTTACAGATAAAAGAACCATTTTCGTAAAAAAAGCAATTTGCCCCTTTTGATGGAGTTCTTGTTTTAAATCTAGTTTTGACAGATTTATAAATTATATTTGAAAAAATAAACTTCTTATTTTGAAAATTAATATCAATATTTACTTTGGACGAATTTTTGGTATTTTTTAATAAGATTCATTTTTTGATGAATAGTGAAAAAATAATCTATGTTAACTAAATACTTTTTTTCTTCTGAACGATTTGTATTGTTATATTTAAATTTTCACTAGTTTTAACGTATAATTAGATAAATATCTCATTATTTTATACATCTATGGTAATTTTATTAAACTTCACATTGAATTTGGATTTAACAATATTTCAATCTTTTGGAGGTTTTTAATTTTAAAACAAGTTTTCACGTTCCGTCAACGTGATTAAATTTTAATTAATTTCTAGCCTTTATGTGTTCTGAATTTTGAAAAATGGATTATATATTTATAATAATAAGGTCCAAATTTAGTAGAAAAGTCATTTTTTTGAGAAAATATGAATGATAACTTTCTTAATTTTAATTATTACCATGATTAAAGGTAAACAGACTAATTAGGGGTAAAAATAATTTTATAAATATTGTAAAATTAACCTAACACTTCTAGTAATTTTATTTTATGAGTTTTTTTTCATTCTAAATATTTAAATTATTTCTTATGAGACCATTTATGGCCTTTTTAATTAGATTTTATCCTTTATAATATCATATTCAAAGAAAAGTCAAATTTGTCTTAATTTTATTTTTAAAAAGTGATATATTTTTAATATCAAGTTTTATAAGGGATATTTTAAACTATAAATTTTTTTTGGAAAGATAAAATCATAATATTAATCATTATATTTATGTTTAATTTTTACATACGAAATAATGAAATTAAAGGCTTTCCCAATAATGATGCAGTAATTGTTTAATTAATGTATGAATCAAATAAATGATACTAAAAATTTTAAACTATATTTAATTTGATATTATTAACATTATAAATGAATTTTTTAGATGAAATAGACATATTAGGTATGTATTAATAGTTTTTATCTAAGTTATATTATAGTTATGTTATTTTTAAAAAGTCATGTAACGAATAGTGCCAAAATTGACATTAATGATACTTTAAAGTAAATAATATTTCATTAAATGATATAATGTTCAAAAAAATATAAAATTATTCCAAATGATTTATATAAGTCTAAAAATTTCATAAATAACTCATTTATTACTTTTTCCAATTTTATATTAATTATATTAACCCTCAAAATGTAAATTACATGATATCACGGTAAGAATTGAAAAGGTTAAATAAGGGTTAAAAAACAGTAAGGATTAAAAAATAGTCAAAAATTTTCTATTTTTAATTATATTAATTTCATTAGACCAATAATAATACTATATTTTAAATAAATTAGTTTATATCTATTGGGAATAGAATATTAATTTGTATTAATTTAATAATTTGAATAATTTCGAGAGTGCCCCTCTCCTCTTCTATAAATGGGAACCCATTATTATCATTTATATACACTTTAAACCTTTTTTTATTCCAAGATACAACCAGATCCATTCCTAGAATTCATTCCCAAATTATAGAGTCATTAATTTAGGCAAAACATCATGCATATAGGTGTTAAGGTGTTTATCAAAGGATAATGTCCAAAGAAAATGTATCATTTTTCATTAAGTGTTTATATTTTATATCTTATTCCAATGAATTAAAATAATATCTAACCATGGTAAAATAATAAATATATTATTCTAAATATAATGAGATTTTATTATGTTAATATCATCACCTAAATCCATCTTCACTTCCATCAAATGGGAAAAGAATTGTCTTTCGTGTGTATGATAAACTACCACCTCACGAATCAATATAATTAGTTTTCCATAACCATCTCCCAAGACTGGTTATAATGATAGAATTAATATTTATATATGATATTCATTTCATATTTATCATTATTAAATTTTAATATATGATTTAAGTACTTAACTTTTCATTCACATAAAAATGATAATGTCGTTCTTGCGTACATGTAAACTATCCCCTCCCTGAAGTGATGTGATTCATTTTTCATCACGAAATCAAATGAATGATATATATAAGTATATTTGAATTATTAATTTTTTAATAATTATATTATTATCAATATGTAAATATAAAACAATACTTAAATTCTTTCGATAATTATAATTGTAAAATGAAAATTTTACTCATGCGTATGTATGAATACCGTCTATATGATTGAAAAACTGTTCATTTTTCAAATACATATGTAATGGATGGATTTAAAAGTATAATATATGTATAAAATTTATTATTATTTCATTAATATTATTCTGGTTAGGATGGACTTATGAACACTTTTATTATTTACATCAAACAAAAGTCATTTAGGACTCAAGTATCAAATATCCTCAAAACATTCGTCCTGAACATATATAATTAAGTAATTGTTATAACTTGATATAAATGAAATAATAAACTAGAAAAAGGTTCCAAATAATGAAAATAATGAACAAAATTTTATTATTCCATAATATATTGAACGTACATGATGAGTCAGACTCAAGGTAAGGTACTTTTTAACGAAATAAATATTATTTTGGATATTTTAAAGATTTATTTTCAAATCATTATATTTGATGTCCATTTTTTAAAATGATTTTTAAGAATATATTCATATGTAAATGAATGTTTTAAAATGGTAATTTTCAAATTTCTCTCAAATTTTATAAAAATGAATCTTTTTAAGATTTTATGTAAAATATTTTCTTTTGAAAAACTTTAAAGTCACATTTTCAACTATTTTTACAAAAGCATAAAAGAATGTTTTTAACATATTTTTCATGTATAGAATTTCATGCTTTCATGAAGCTTTAATTATTTAATGTTTTATTTATAATTTTTCATATTTAATTCCAAAGAAAGTGGTTTCTTTATTATGTGTGTGTTTGTTAGATTTTTAAAGTTATTTTTACATAGAAAGGGTATTTTGATATCTGAAAGTGTTTTGCACCTTGATTTAAAAGGGGTTTTTAAGGGTTTTATATATTATTCGGTCCTTGTACATTATATACTAAGGATTGGGCCCTATTATTGCTCGATGGTGAACCTAATATATCTTATAAGAAGGGTTGAGCCTCATTATAGATCATGGGTGAGCCTTATATAGATTATACAAATGGTTGAGCATCATTATAGCTGATGAAAAATTGGTGAACCCAATATAGCTTATATTAAGGGTGAGACCCATTATATATCTCCAATTCATTTAGTACTCTGGATATGGAAGTTGATCATATGATTATTCCATTTCTAAGGTTAAATGCAAGAATGATATGGAAATGATGTCCCAAAGTACCTATGTGATTTTTCTATACTTGTTAATGAGTTTTTAAGAAATTGTTTTAATGGTTTTTCATGTTTTCATTTTACTAATGATTTTATTTCTTGATTTCCCTTAATGAGATTATGTGAACACCCCAATTTTTAGAATGTTTGTCACTATGTTTAAGGAAGTTTTGTGAAAATGATGAGATATAAGGAAACTTGTAAAGATATATTAGCATAAGAAATCATGTTTTTTTAAAGAATTTTATATTGTTAAGAAATGGGTACATAGTATAAGTGTCCACTTTTAATGTATGGGTTTACTATGTGAGATCTTTTCATAATTCTCTAAAACTCTAAACCTAAAATGTATTTCAGAAAATAATGTTATTTATAGATTTAAAATAACTATGATATATAATGTTTAAGGTTGAATCCTTATAACTGGAATCAGAGGAGGGTTAAGAACTCTTCATAGATTATGATGTTTTATTAAAATTTAGGGATATCATCATGGTTTTATAATTGTAATCTTGATCATTAGTTCAGTGTCATAAAAAATCCTTTTTGAGGCTTTAAGTTATGAATTTTTAATGTGAGTAATGGTATATTGGGAGACATTTTTTTGAGGTAATTTTTAGTTAGTAATTTTTGGGATGAAAAATTAAATATATGAGATAAAACATTAGGTCAAAGCGTGTTATGGTTATTTTTTAAGATTTTATCATATTTTTTTGTAAAGTTTTAAGAATTATATAGTTTTAGAAAAAGGGAAACCCACCAGAAGGGTGATAACCTGTCATGTCCAGTAAGGCCATCAGAATTGAACCTACAACAGAAGGGAGACAATGGAGCATCACCTATCGTTGGACGAAGTGAAGTCCTGATTAGAATGAATTTTTTATTTTTAGTTAAATGATTTGATGGATAAAGAATAATTTGATTTTAGGAAACATATCTTTTATTGAATAAATAACCAAGAGATTGTAAAATGATTTGATGATTAAGAAATTAATGTTATTTTTGAATATGTTTAATATTTTGGGAATCTTATAAGATTAAGGTAAATATAATAATATGGTATTTTATTTAAGGAGTAAAGGTTTAATTACATTTTGTAAATATAATTGTTTTTATTGTAGACTTAAGGTGATTTGGGTTATTTATGGAAATAATTAGCATATCTTGAGATTATGTGATTTAGGAAATTAAATTTTTGGTATGAGACACTTAGAGTGATTTATGTTATTTTTATATAAATGTAAAAATTTATTAAAGAAGACTAGGTTATAGAATCCTTTTGATTTTTGAGTATCAACACTAGTATAATTTTTTGAGGAATTTTAATGATAGTTATTTATTGAATGGAATATGTTGAACATTAGGTATTGATATTTAATTTTGGACATTGAAGTAGTATTTTTCAATTATTTTTTATTATTTTTGGGGAATTGTCTTATTTTGAACTAAAAATTTTGGTTCTGGTTAATGTCTAAAGAGAGGATAAATATGTAGTTAATATTTTATGGATTATGAGATTATCTAGAAGTTAATTATAGTGATTGAATCATGAAAAAATTAACAAGAATACTCATTGTTTATAGAAGAATATGAGTTTTTTTTGTGGAAATTGATTAAAGGATGAAACTTTAATTTTCAAGTAAGTATGTTTCCTTTTGCTCTTAATCCAGGAAGTAAAAGAGTTCCTCAACTCTATGAAAAATTTACTTGAAACAAAAACATTATCCTTTTATTTTTATGATTGGTCTTTTGAACGAACATATATTTATGGTTTTTTGATGGTTAAAATTCCCATGATCTTGTTCTATATCACTACATATTAATATTTGAGAGTTATTTTTATCTTCAATGTAAATATTTTACTACATGGAACCATAATATGTATTATTTTAGGTGACCATCATAATTATTTCTCTTTTATTTAACATGGAAGTTTTATTAATCCTTATTCCAATGTTGGATTTCAATAAAGGTATTTTTAAATGTAAAAACTTAGTCTATGATCTTAAATTAAAAATTACGCTCACATAATTTTTAAAGGGGGGGGAGAACATAACATCACAAATCTTTAAAAGTAAACACTATGTTCGATATCATACATGATACACCACATCAATCATAAAAGAACAACTAGATATTATTTTTTAAATGTTGCCTTCATAACCTAGATGTTAGAATATTTGGTATGAATATTGTTAACTAAATTATTAAAATATGCCTTATTTTGACCAATTAATTATATACAAATATAAAACCATTTTTAAAATAAAAGGTAATGTCTTTTCTGAAAAACTATTTAAAAATGCACAAGTGTGTTTTATATCAATAAATAGTATAATCACCCTTATTGGATTATATTAATAATATATATATACATAATATTAAAATAATTTTTAACATTAATCTTATATGTTTTCTATATGTTATATAACAATAAATCTAATTTTATGGATAAAATTTATATTTTTATAAAAGGCATATTTGCCGCCTTTTGATGGATTATTTGTTTCAAATATAGTTTTTGAAAATTTTATAAATTATAATTGAAAAAATAAAATTATTATTTGGAACATGAATATAAAAATTTACATTGATTGAATTTTTGGTATTTTTCTGATAATATTCATTTTTCGATGAATAGTAAAAAATACTGTATTTTAATTTAGAACTTCTTTTTTCATTAGATTTATTTGTATTTTTATATTATATTTTATACTAGTTTTAAAGTATACTTATATTAATATTTTATCAGTTAATCTAATTAAGGTCATTGTAACAAATTTCACATAGAATTTGGATATAAAAACATTACAATCTTTTGGACGTGTTTAATTTAAAAACCAATTTTCTTGTTCTATCAACAAGATTAATTTGTAATTAATTTATAAAATTTAAGTGTTTTGAATTTTGAAAAATGGATTAAATATTTGGAATAAGAATTTAATAATTTAGTAAAATTTTCCCCTTTATTTTTGGACAAAATATGAATAGTAGCTAGAAATAATTTTTATTACCACGGTTAAGTGTAAATCGGGTAATTAAGTATAAAAATAATATTATAAATATTATAGAATTACCCTAAAACTTTTTATAATTTTTTTGATGAATATTATTAATCACTAATAATTAAATGATAGGTTCTAAGACAATTTTTTTCTTTTGGGATTAGAATATAACATTTATAATATTATATTTAACGAAAAGTCAATTTTGACATAATTTTATTTTTAAGAAATAAAATATTTACAATATTGTTTTATATATAGGATATGTTTTACTAAAAATAGTTTTCAAAAAGATAAAATATTTATATTCATCATTATGTTTTATTTTTAATTTTTTGGGATGATTTAATAAAATTAATGACATGGAGAAAGATGATGGAGTAATAGTTTAATTAATGGACATATCAAATATATGTTTTCTAAAAACATTATTATATATTGAATTTTATATAATTAATGTCATATATAAATTTTATTTATTACCTAGACATATTAGGGATTTATTGAAGGTTTTTTGATGTTATGTTGTAGTTATGATATTTTTAAAAAGTCAAATAAAGAATAGTGTCAAAGTTGACATTAATGATATTTTAAAATAAACAATATTTTATCGAATGATATAAAATTAAAAAAATGTATATTTTTTTTTTCGAATTATTGATACAAGTATCAAAATATCATCAATTACACATTTATTAGTATTTTGACTTTTTATAGTAATTATATTAACCCGAAAATTATAAATTACATGATATCACAGTAAGAATTTAAAAGGTTATATAAGGGTTAATACAAAAATATAAGGATTAAAAAATAGTAAAAACTATTATAATTTTGATTATATTAATTTATTTATACCTATAATTGTTATTTATTTTAAATAAAACATTTTGGAGCTGTTTTTATCAAAAAAGTAATTTATATTAATTTAACAATTTGAAGAATTTCACGATTTCCCTCCCCTATCCTATAAATGGGGATCCATTATTCTCATTTCAATACGATTCAAAAACATTCTGGTTCAGCCATGATCCTCCCAAATAACCACATAAAATCCCTCCCCATAATCTAGAATCCTTATTTTAGGCATAAATATCTGTTTATAATTGTTAAGGTGTAAATCAAAGGATATTGTCTGAAGAAAATGTATCATTTTTCATTAAGTATTTATATTTTCTTTCTTATTCCACTTCCTTTAAATCTTCTTAACCCATGATAAAATAAAAATATTGTATTCTTAATTAACCAAAATGTTATTATGTTAATATAATCCCCTAAATCCATCTCTACTTCCATTAAATGGGAAAACAATATCATTCATGTGTATGGTGAACTACCACCTCGGGAATCGATATAATTTGTTTTCCATAACTCTATCTAAAGACTGGTTACTATGATATAATTAATGATTATATATGATATTAATAAAATGTTAATCATTATTAATTTTTAATATATTATTTATTATCTTAACTTTTAATGAACATAAAAATGATAATGTCATTCATGCGTATGCTTGAACTATCATCTCTACGAAGCGTTATGATTCATTTTTCATCACCACATCACATTAATGATATATGTTAGTATATTTAAATTATTAATTTTATATTAATGATATTAATATAACTATATAAATATAAAATAACAATTAAATTCTTTCCATAATTTTCATTGAAAAATGAAAATGTTACTCACGCGTACGTACAACGTATCACCTCTATGATTGTAACATTGTTAATTTTTCAAATCCATATGTAATGGATGGATTTAGAATTATAATTGATGTATAAAACTTATTATTGTTTCATTAATACTATTCTATAGATTATGGAATTATGAACACTTTGACTATTGGTATCATACCAAATTCATTTTGGACTCAAGTATCGAATATCGTCAAAACATCCGACATGAACCTAATTAATTAATTAATTGTTATAACATGTTAATAATTGATATAAAAGGAATAATAAACTTTAAAAAGGTTTTAAATAAAGTATATAATTATCCTAAGTTTATTATTAAGTAATATCAAGAATGAACATAACGAGTCATATTCAAAGTAAGAGACTTTTTAACTAAGTAAACATTATTTTTGATTATTTTAATGATTTATTTTTAAATAATTATCTTTCATGTCATTTTTTTAAATTTTTTTAATGAATTGATTCATATGTATATTAATTTTTTAAAATGGATTTTTTTATTTTCTATCCAATTATACCAAAAAGTAATATTTTTAAGTTTTTATGTGAAGTATTTTCTATTAAAAACCACTTTTAAAGTTAAAATTTCCAATATTTTTAAAAAAATCATAAATCAATGTTTTTAACATATATAGAAGGAACATAATTTCTTATTTTCATGAAGCTTAAATCCTTTATTGTTTCCTTTATGTGTTTTCATCTTTATTTCCAAATAAAGTGGGTTCTTTATTATGTGCACATTTTTTATATTTTTAAAGTTTACTTGAAAATGGTATTTTTATATTTGAAAGTGTTTTACACATGGTCTTTAAAGAGTTTTCATAGGGTAAATTCATTATTTGGTCATTGGAAATCATATACAAAGGGTTTAGCCCCATTATATCTTATGGTTGATCTTGATATAGCTTATACGAAGGGTTTATCCCCCTTATTTCTTATAGGTGGTCCCGATATAGCTTATACGAAGCGTTGAACCCCATTATAGCTCATAAAAAATGGGTTAGCTTGATATATCATATACGAAGGGTGAGCCTCATTATAGCTCTCTAATTCACTGGGTACTCTATAGATCTAAGTCAACTATATGGTTATTCTATTTATAAGGGAAAATGTATGAGTGATATGGTAATGATATCCCAAGGCACTTATGTGATTTTTATATGCTTGCTAATGACTTTTCAAGAAAATGTTTTTAATGGGTTTCCATGTTTTCACTATACTATCAATTTTCATTATTTATGTCCCTTAATGAGCTTTTATTTTCACCCCACAATTTGAAATATTTTTCATAAGGTTTAAGGAATATTTGGGACAATAATGATATCGAGGGAAAATTATGAAAGTATGTCAGCGTAAGAAATCATGTTTTATTTCAAAGAGTTTTATATTATGGGAGAAATGGGTTCTAAGTATAAGTTACATCTTGTAATGTATGTTTTTACTATGTATGATTATCTCACAAGTCCATAAAACTCTAAAACTAAAAGATATTTTAGAAAGAAATGTTTTTTTATATTTTTAAAATAACTATAATATGTAATGTTTAAGGCCGAGTCTTTAAAGATACACCTTTATTGGTGATAAATAACCCAAGAATGTCACTTTCTATAACTAGAACTAGTATTTACTATACATTTCATATATCTATTTTTTTCCAAAAGGTCCTTTGTAAAATATAGAATACTCATCATGTTCCTCTTAGATTTTAGAGTATATAAAAATATCATTAAGAAAGACTATGAAAAATTTTCTAAGGTAAACACAAAATACCCAGTTCATCAAATCCATGAGGATTTCAGGAGCAATGGTGGGTCCAAATGGAATCACTATAAACATGTAGTGCTCATAACATGTATGAAAAGAAGTTTTTGGTGATATAATCCTACTTAAAATTTACTTTATAATATCTTGAATGAATATGTAACTTAGAGAAATACTAGGCTCCAAATAGTTGATTGAAAAAGTATTCAATCCTTAGCATTAAGTACCATTTCTTTATCATGATTTTTTTGAACTAAAAATAATCAATGCATAGGAACATTGACCCATCCTACATCTTGATGTAGAGGTCTAGTGGACCCCACAACAAAGCAGTTGGGTGAATAAAACCATTATCTAGATTTAATTGTAGTTTCTTTTTCATCTTTTCATGTACATTAATGTCCATTATATATGGGGTCTTGGATATTGAGAAATCCCCATGTATAATATAAATTAAAAAACCAACATCTTGGCTTGGGGGAAGACTATACAATATTTTGAGAAACACGTTAGCATATTCTATCACAATGGGAAAGAATTAAAGTATTATATTTTCCATACACTCAATCATTTTATCTAGATACATTTTCTTATAGGGAAATAATATATATTCTTGACATTATGGTACAAAATAAGATCAATCCTACTCATAGAATTTTTATAGAATCAGGGCTCGAATCACGATATAAAGGTTAATTTACTAATCTAAATTTTTTTGTTGGATCTATATAAGGGGAGAAAATCCATACCCAGAATTGGATAAAATTCAACTAAAGGGGGTATCAAAAGGTTTATTATAAATTTTATCCCAAAATTTTTGAAAGGGGATGAGTTATTAATTGGGATGAAATAATACACTCATTTTATATTTTCCTTGATAATTATACTTTCATGATTTATGTTGATGTTTTAATAGTTCTACTAAACTTCAGAGATATGAAATAATTCATAAAAAAATGAAAAATTATGTTTTCATTTCTTGAATGAATAACTAGTGTACCTGTGACCACTTAATTATCAGGATCCACCTCCACAATTATGATGGAATAATATCACCCTTTATCTCTAGGCCTTGGTGGTTTCTATCATTGTTTTTCATCGATAACCCTTACATTAGTGCATTGACTCACATTGGTGGGATTCTACCATCAATAATCACTAGTTAGGTTCCCATAATTCCAACACTTAATTCATTTCCTCAACCCCCTTTAAGAAATCTATGGGGTTCTTCTACCAAAAAATTTGAAAAGTGGGATGTTAAAATTTCTTATATCCATTATATTTATCCATTTCACCACTATAATTAAACTATAACTTCTATTTCTTATCTCCATGAGACCCTTGAGATTTTCTGATATCCATTTCAACTTTGTGGATACATTTGACTATTTCCTCATAACTATCAAAGTCCCAAATAGTTAATTATTTTCATAGAATAAGATTTAATCTACCAAATAAGTATTCAAATTTACATTAAGGGGAAATAAAAAAGATATATGAATATCATGCATGTCTTGTGAAGTTTTACTCACACACCTTGATATCTGTTTTTTACTTTTAATTGAGTATATGCAATACCCTCTCCATTTTCAACTAGATAGTGTGAGGAAAATAATTATCAATAAATATTTTCAAGAATTTTGACCATTCTATTGCATCAATATACCCCTCAGGATTTTTATTGTTATCTAAAATCCACCATTGATCAACTTATCCTTCTATATGACAAAAAATCCCATAATTTTATTTCTTATAGAATTGAAGGATATAGAATATATTTTCAATACCACTAATCTATTATTACACAATAAAGGGATCATAATATCCACTATAATAGGAGGAAATTGTCACATAAAGGTCTCAATTGCAACTTGATATCATTAAGGGGGTTTGAGTGTTCCTCCTAATTCTGGTTTCGATTCAAAACATGATTCAATTGAGAAAGTACAATCATGATGTTCACAATTCTTTCTCCCATAGGGTTGGGCATATTAGTTGTGAAATCATTAGATTTCCCCTCATATTGGTTTTGTTGACTCGATTCCTAATATTTATGTCCATTGACTATAATACATGGAAAATTAAAGATGATAATTATTAAATTATTAAATACATAAAAAGGGAAAAATGAAAATTAATTGGATGAATCATAAATGAAATGTACTCTTTATCCTATTAATTTCTTGGGTTTCAATTAAATTTATCCATGATCTATTTCCTAATATAAAATATTATGGGAATTTTGTTACCATAATTGTGGTTCATAATGAGATTTTGAATTTACAAAAGTATATTCCCCAAGAGTTTCAAACTTGGTGTTCAGAAAGGATCATTAAATTGACCTAGTTTCTGATCGAGTTTAGCTTAATATAGTGTCTTCCGGATTATTACCCCAAGTTATATATACTCTAGAGCCACATCCACTTGTACTATCTAGAGAGGGATATATTTTCATGGATACAAATTAATCTATACTTTAAAAAATTTTAGGGATGTTTAATTATTCTTAGTGTTATCCTTTAGGATTTTTCTATAGTTTTATAATCCATATCCCAAAAATAACTAAAATTCATTTTAATACCAAATATGAAAACCCTTGTAATTATTAAACAATATTTAATGATTTATTATATATAAGATCACTTAGTAAAACCCATAAGATTTAAAATCCAAGTGTATTTTAGAGATTCAATACATAGCACATCAACCAGATATGTGGATACAAAAACATTATCTAAACCCTCCTCAATAGACGTCTAATATTCCATTGCTCATTTAAAACTACCTAAGATAATCTGGGGACATACATAAGAAAGGGGTGTGCTATAAATCCCAATAAGGGAAAAAACTATAACATGATGAAAGTATTACATGTTAGTAAATAGTAATTTAAATGGACCATAAAAGGGGTGAGGATCATAATCTTGAACAATGAGGCATGATTCAACTTGATAGCATTAAAGAAATATGGTAATGTGAAAACAATATTAAACATTACATCATAAACATAGGTCAAGGATGACTACCAATACATCATAAAATAGTGGAAAAATCCCCATAATGAATTAATCTTACTCCCAAATCCTATACTTGATGTATCATGAGACTAAAATATTACTCAAATCATCAAAGAGCTATGAAATTTTGGCTGCACTCGTCACTTTCATCTCATTAACATGCATAAGTGTTCCACATAGACCATTCAACATAAAATCATATTTCATCTAATTTAATCCCACTATTAAGAAGTATGGAATACATAAAAAGAATTACCCAATAAAATAAGGATACATATGTATAGGTGAATACCCTTGAGAGGAAGTGGTTATGATATTTTATATTCAATGATTTGGCATGGAAAACCTACATGATATTTTCACCGATATTAGGAGGGGTACATAATGAACCATGTGTGTTATTAATGAGAGAAAAGGGGGTCTCTAATCACTTTTTAATCATAAGGAAAGTAAGATCAATTTTTAATAACATAATAAAACCTTATAAATTTGTAATTAAAATCCATAAGACAAATGGGTTCTTGAATAAAAGTTTGGCATGGAAAAATCACAGGATAATTTTGGCAGTATAACGGGGGTACAAAATGAATCATGGGAGGGATTAATGAAAGTGAAAAGAGTATCAAATAACTTTTAAATCATAAGTGAAGTAATTAGGATATGTAAAATCATATCCCATCAATAGAAAATGGAAGACAAATGACATTACATAATTAAATTGCATGAATAAATAAGAGGAGAGAATCCCTTACCTTGAGAGGGTGTTCCCAAAATCTTTGGAGGAGCTTATTGAGAGATTATTGGAACATTGGGAGGACTATAGAGGTAAAATGGAAAATTATATTCAAGAAACAAGGATTTTTAGTGAATATTAATGGGATATTGTGTAGGTTTATATAGTAAAATAGAGGTGAGTTCTTTATTATTATCCAAACATACGTTTTGGACTCTAAATAATAAAGTAATCAAAACCATAAACCTTCCAATGGTATTTTCTAGTGGTTTATACCAAAGAGATGTGTTTTTAATTATTTTATATTTTCATCAACTAAATACATTAAAATAATAACCTTAGTGATGTGGAAGTGAGTCATGTATAAAAATAATATATTCTAAAACCAAAAAAATATAATATAGGTTTTATAGGATTCATAATGTTGTTATAAGATTAATAAAATAACTTAAATACATATTATATTAAAGTGGAAACATATATTTGGTAATTTTTTCCTTTTATGTCACATATTAAATCACTTTTTGGTCATTCTGATGTTATAATTCAGACAATATATTTATATAGTATTTAATTTTTTTCCTGAAAATTCATTTGTCTTAGAAAATTATGACAAATTCACCTTTAGATAATTTTAATATATTGATTCCAAAAATAATATTTATTTAACCAAATTAACTCTATAAATATTATAATTTACACTTTTAAATTTAAATCTATATTTATTGAAAAATAATGGATTTTTTGACAATAACAATTTGTTAATGCCTATAATAATTTCATTTTCACTTCGTCAAGTTTATTTTATAATTTACGTTTAATATATAATATTTAATAATAAAATTTAAAGAAAATATAATTTGTTTCAAAAAACCATGAATTCATCAAAAGAAATTTCATAATTTAAATTTCATGTTATCCAAAAATAAAATTTTAGTTTTTTCGTATTATAATATGATTTTTGTCAAAATCATTACTTAATCTTTTATAAAGAAAAAATAATTGGGAATAAATATGATAATTATTTTATTTGAATTAATATTTACATATTATTACTATTAGGGTCGATATACATATCCCTTTATTACACCAATAAATGATATAAGGGTAATGTGTGTGACGATGAGATATTCTTCTGGTTGTTTGGAAAATATGGTTTGGGTTGTGATCCTAATGAGCTTGAACTTCTCCTAAAAATGGTTCTTCTCTTGATTTAGTTATCGAATATTAGATTGGTATCAATCAAGGGAAAATTCAAGAGATTCAATATATAAAAACCCATAAATTTATCAATGAAATCTCTCTTCTTATAATTATTCCATATAATATAAACCGCATAAAATTACTTTAACAACACAATCAAAAATTTAAAAATGTATTACGAATGAATGAATTTTGGGTTTGGCCTAGTGGAATGGGAAACCTCATAATATTTTATCAACATGGGATCAAATCCCGGTAGGCTCAAAATTTGGGGATTGGAATGATGGGATAGTGGGGTGTATGGTATTGTGGTGGCCCGTCAGCAGGTGATAGTGAAAGGGACTTGAGAAGGGGGTAGCATGGTCGGTGATGATTATTTGGGTGGTGTTGATACTGATGGGTGAGATAGGATTGCCAAAGTATGTAAGTGGTGGAACAGATTACTCAGTGGTGGCCAGTGGAGGTAGGCTGAATGGATGGAGTCCGAAAGAGGTGGGCTCGATAGAGTTTACACCTTGAAAGGTGTCATGATTTAGAGCGGTGGTAGATTTTAGTGGAAGTTAGAAGGTATAAAATGGATAAAATTATGGTTAAGGAACATAACAGAGCAATCTTTGTCAGATGGTAGATTCGTGTTTAGAAAAATTAATTTGGATATGATTCTAGGTGCAGTCTCAAACAACATTAGAGCAAGGGGAAATATATAGCAATGTTCTCAGATTTGGATGATTGAGAGGGTATTAATTTACCATAAGTATTAGGACCATGCATTCATGCATTTTTTATAGTTGAATAACATTTCAAGTTTATTTTTGTGGTTCAAAACAATTAATATCAGCTAAGGTGGGGATTAAAATTGGGTATTTGGTCATTGGGACAAAAATGGCTATGTATTAAGGCTTAATGCCTCTGGGTCTTTGAACTATGTAAAGGTTACCCCACAACCTATAAAACAATATTATCAAATTAATAAAAAATATATAAATCTATTGATTTTTTAGGAAAGAAATAATGAAATACGTGTTATTTCTAGAAATTAAGGAACCTTTACCAAAGAAATAGCAACTTGACATTAGGAATAATAATATGACACTTAAAAATTGTAAACTAACCAAATGAATAGTAGCCTCATCCATTAAATTATAAATAAAATTTAAAAATCTTATAAATGAAATTTTTATATAATTATATCATTGTATACGTAAATAAATGTTTTAAATATTATTAATTAAGTGTTGGTATTTATGTAAGTCATAAATATTTAATTACAATTTTATGATTAATTTAATAAATTAAAATAAAATATATTTTCATAAAATTTATTCATAAATTAATATTTTGTTATATTATTTTTTTAATATAATTTTACGAGACCTTAATTAAATTTTCAAAGTGTTATAAAATCAGATATAATTTTAAAATTTGTATTTTTTAAGAAAATAATGATTTTAATTTAAAATAAATTTTCACATATTTAGAAAATTATTCATAAAACGGAGTTCATTTTTTAATTCTACATGTCTAAAATATGGTTTGGGTAAATTTTTGAGTTTATTATAAAATAATTTAATTTTTGGTTAATAGTAAAATACGATAATTTTTTATAAATGCTAAATACATGAATTTTTGAGTCATTTTTGTTGTGAGGATGATGTATGAACCATAATAAAGAATATTACTTATCTATTTACTATATTTAGTCAATGTAATAAAAAATATTCTTAGTATTAAGCCAAAATATTAAACTAATGAATACAATTATGAGAAAACACCCCTCGCCTCCACTATAAATACCACCCCTCACCACCTATTCTCATCACACCTTACAATCTTTGAGAATTATCCAAATTTTTAAAAATACTCTTCCCAAGCCTCTCCCCATGTCCAATATCCCTTTGTATCCTCAAAATACCAAACCCTAAGGAGGTTCTCTAGGAGGATGAAATCAAGATGTAAAATCCTCATTCCTTTTCATTTAATTTATTTTTCATTTTCTTCTCCGCTCCTCAAATACACTATCCATATATACATGATAACTAAAATATATTTTATATAATGTAATTAAATCATGTTAATGTAAAATCCATCATTAAACACATCTCCCTCCCCCCACTCCCTCTTATTCTAAAAATGAAATCATTATATTTGATGTGTTAATTTTTTAACATCATGGACAATGACCTGTCATTGTAATTAAACACCTTAATGGATATTAATAAAACCATTATGATTGTTGAATAAAATTTTAACATTTATTTTATAACCCTTTTTATGTTCTGTAACTAACTTATATACATAATATTTAATAATAAAAAAATGAGTTCATTGTAATCGAAAAACCGCCGTAATAATCTAAATGATTATCACTAATGTCTTATCAAATGATTTCTCCCCATAAAAAATAACCAAATGATATATATAACCATTTAAACTTATGGATGATCATTAATAACCTATAACTTCAATTTTTTAGAAATTTTCAAATTTTACATGAACTTTATTACTTATAAAAAAGTAAATCTATCATGAAAATCAAGAAAAAAACTACTCCTGAACGATTAAATTAAAGTCTAAAACACATCAAAAAACCATAAATTGACTTCATAAAAATATAATGAATAAAATGAATGTATGAAAAGTTATATAATTATTAATTAATAAATTCAATTTTATTATCTAAGATATTAAAAAGAATAAAGAATTCATACATAAGGTAAGGGAATTCTCGAACCAAAGTCTCTTTCTTTGGGTTTTCCCTCATTCATGCTATTTTTAGTATGGATGTTCCATTAATGGTCCTTAAATAATATTTCATTATATTGCGATTTTATTTTCTAGATATATATGTTCCCAATATGGTTATCTGACAAATGAAAAGTTTTTTTTCCAAAATAACCATTCTTTCGAAAAATATATCCTTTTCACCTTGTGAGATTGTTTCTTCTTCACTCAATATTGATAATTCTTTTACCAAGTATTTTATTACCTCTTTCATTTGGGAGCCACAAATTTTATGAATGTATGATTTTTAAATGAAACACATTCCTTTCCATGGGTTATTGTATGTCCAATATTGATATATGTTGTATGTGGAATACATGATAATGTAAATGTTATGATATGATGGGTGAACTCAAAATTATATAGAACATGAAACTGTTAAGATGTAACGGGTGAACCTAGAATTATATAGTGCTCCAATGCATTGGGTAATTTTAAAAATCTCATGAGATAAATTGAAATATGCATGAACATGATTCTAGGTTTGTTCAAAACAATGTGTGGTAGTTGACCACTAAGACATGATGTTTCATCTTTATGGATTTCCACATTGCATGAATTTATATAATATTTTCTATCATGATTATGATTTTGATTTTGTGATGATTATTATTATCACACTATGTAATATTGATTCATTTATTCTATATCCTCTTACTAAGATTTTGGTTCACCCCTTCTTTAAATGTATATCCACAGGTGAATACTTGTACTAAAGAGAACACATGAGAAAATAAGAAGCTAAATAAGAAGGAATTAAATAAATGTTTATGTTTAATTATGAAAAATTTATTCATGGACCAAAATTTATCACGAAACTAAACATTTGGGTCCTAGATTTTTAGCACTATTATTTTTTTTATCTTTAACATGATTTAATAACCGTGTAAGAAAAGTATGGCAGCTATAATTAGTATTAAATCACAGTTTAGTTAATTTGGGAATTTGGAATAGAGAAACTTAGTGAAAACCCTTAGTATGAGACTAAGTACAAGTAATAACCCAATAAGCTTAGTTTTATAAAATTCTAAACATAGATACCCCAAAAGAAATTCCTTTAGAGTTAATTTTAAAAAGGAATAAATTATTTATTTATGACTTGTTGACTTATTTTTTGTTCAAACCTTTTATATTTTAGAAGATGGTGGGAACCCGGAGATACTCGACCAACAACCCATGCAAGGGATAATGCAATGATTGCCCGAAAGACATCCCCAATTCATTGGTAGGTGTAGTTAAAAATTTCATTACAGTTCTTACCAAGCTATCTTAAGATGTGAACAATAAACTGAATAATGTGGAACCTCCCCCTTCACTTAAGAAGGAGAAATTGGATATCGAGTCTTTTATATGACAACAACCTCTGACATATACTGGATCATCCGATCCACTAGCCGCGGAACAATGGGTAAACTTGATGGAGAATATATTTTATGTTCTTCACTTTCTAATATTTATAAGGTGACTTTGTCAATTTATCATCTAGATGGAGAGGTTGACCAATGGTAGGATTTGATTAAGAACACCAAGAGAATGGAAAATATTAAATTTATGGAGTGGGAAGGCATTAATATAATGTTTCTTAACAATTTTTTCCCTTAAAATCTTCATATAAATGTGTAGAGATAATTCATATAGATGAAGAAAAAGGAAAGTCATTCCTTCATAGATTATGAAGAAAATTTCATAAGGATTATTAGGTATTCTTCGGGTTTTGTTATCAGTAATGATAGAAAAATTGATATATTATTTATTTGTTTAAAACCTCACCTTCGAAAGGCTTTATCAATTTGATACATTGGGAGTTATGAAGAAGTTGTTCTATACGATCTCAAAGTGGAGATTGAGTTTAGATAATGGTCCCATGGATATGGTGATAAGAAATGAAATATAGAGTTTCAATATAGGGAATCTAATGAGAATGGTGGAAAGAAATATCAACCCCCACATGTTAAAAATGTGGTAAGAAGTATCATGAAAATTTCCTCAAAGGGATGGGGAAATGCTATTATTGTGGGGGATAAGGACACCAAGATCATGAATTTCGAAAAGACATGAGGCAGCATGAAAATGTAGTGGGGGAATAGAGAGCACCAACCATGGTTAAATTCTAAAACTGTAGGAAGAAATGGAACTATACAAGATAGTGTACTAAACCTCGAGTCCTCGAGGGTAATCAACATCATCAACCACCAATGCTAAAGGATCAAGAGAAGTCTTATTCCATCACTACTACTGGGATGGATTTTGACAATGATGTGGTGACATTTAGTTTGTTTGTTCATTAAATAATATATAATTTACTATTTGATTCTAGTTCTACTCATTATTTCACATCTTGAATGTTGATTATAACTATTAAAACACCACCTCAAAATATAGAGTTTGAGTTATCTGCGAGAACAAAAAATGTTCAAATTATTACATCCAAAGTTTATAACTCCTCCAAAATTATTTTTTTTGGGATTTAACCTCCCAAAAAATCTTTTCATATATCCTTTGATAGAGTTTGATGCTATATTTGGCATGTGTTGGCTATCTTTATACAAATCCAACATAAACTGTCAGGAAAGGGAGATCACTCTTCACATCCCAAATCATCCTCCAATTCTATACAATTGTAAAGCGGAGGATAAATCTCCTTCAGAATCATCATCTCATGTTTGGATATTACTTTCTTATGAGAAATAAGATCTAGCTCAGATAATTGAGGCAAAGTAGATGATATTGCTCGAAGACATGCCCATTATGAGGGACTACACTGATGTATTTCCTGAAGAGTTTCCTGGTACTCCTCATGATTGTGAGGTTGAGTTCTAAGTTAAACTTATCCAAAGATCTCTACCTATACCAAAGAACCCGTACAGAGTGACCACCATTGATTTGGAGGAACTGAGTAAGTAGTTATAAGAGAATTTGGACAAGGATTTTATACACCTGAGTGATTCACCATGGGGTACATCAATCCTCTACATCAATAAAAATGATAGACCAATGAGCCTCTTTATTGATTATCATGAGATCAATAAAATCCTGATAAAGAACAAGTATCCCCTTCAATAGATAGATGATTTTTCAATCAAATAATTGGGGACAAGTATTTATCTAAGGTGGACCTTCGATTGGGATATCATCAACTAAAGGTGAGGAAGGAAGATATTATCAAAACTGTTTCAAATGAGGTATTGACACTATTAGTTCATAATTACTCCTTTCAATATTACTAATTCTCCAACAATATTCATGGACTTAATGAATTGATCCATTTGATATTACCTCAACAAATTTGTGTGAGTATTTATTGTTGATATTCTAATATAATCCAAAAGAAAAGAGTAACATTAAGAGAAATTTAATAATATTCTAAAGACTTTGTAAAGGGAAAAATTTTATGAAAATTACATAAAATGTGAGTTATTTAAGGAAAAAGTATCATTATTAGGACATATCATCACCAACAAAGGAATATCTGTTGACCATTACAGAACAAAGGAAATCAAATAATGGTCTAGGAGAACTTCTATAATAGATATATTTAGTTCCATTAGTCTATTTGGGAATTTCTAGTGATTTCTGAAGAACTTATCATTATTTTCAAACCCACTAACTTAGCTGACTTAGAATGGAGAAAATTTTCTCTCAACTAGGGAATGTGAAGATTTATTCAAAGAGTAAGAATTTAGGATTATCACTGAATTAGTACTCACACTAACAACATATAAGGAACTATTTATAGTATAAAGTGATGCTTAAAACAAGGTATTATGGTGTGTACTCCTGTAAAATGATAAATTGATAGCCTATTCCTCCATCTAGTTGAAAATTCATGAGAAAAAATAACCTACACTTGATCCGGAGTTGGTGGCTATGATTTTTATGTTTAAAATATAATGGCATAATCTCTATGGGGAGAAGTGTGTGATATATAATGTTCATAAGAGCCTCAAGTATATATTTTCACATAAGTTTCTTAATATGCACCAATAAAGATGGTTATATATTATTAGGGATTATGACTTCTCAATCCACTACCATCTTGAAAAAGAAAATAAAGTTGTAGATTCTCTAAGTAGAAAGTATCCTAAAACATTATCAATAGAAATAATGGATAAGTATCCAATCTTATTATATTTACAAAGTATGGACATGGGAATCATTAAGGAAGTAACACAATCAATCCTTTCTCAATTGATTACATAATCATCGCTAATGGAGAAAATAAATGAAGCTAAAATGAATGATGCGGAAATCCAAAATAAGGTGAAAGCTATTGGAAAAGGGAAATCCTAAGATTCTAAAATTGATGAGGAAGTATTTGTATGATTTTTATTAAGAATGTGCATACGATATGATCCAGAGATAAAGAAGGATCTTCTGAATGACACACATAGATCAACCTTATCTATTCACCCACATGGAACAAAGATATATTGACATCTCTAGTAGATTTATTGGTGGGACAATATGAATATGAAGATCCCTATATATATATATATTAAAGTGCCTGGTAAGTTAGTATGTGAAGGATGAAAGAAAAAAAGTCTAGGGGATGATGAAACCATTACCCATACCAACATCGAAATGAAAAACACCATCATGTACTTTGTTACTAGACTTCCAAAGACATACATAGGAAATAAAGATATATGGGTTTTTGGGGATCATATTTCAAAGTCTTCCCACTTTATTTCAACTCAATATGACTTCTACTTGGATCAACTTGCACATATATACATTATAGAAGTTTTAAGATTGTGTGGAGTACCACTATTGATTGTATACAGTTGAGATATGATATTCACCTAAAAGTTCTAGAAAAGTCGCCAACATGTTTTGAACACTAAGTTTAACTTCTACAACCTATCATCCTAAAAATGATGTCCAATATTAGAAAACAATTTATACACTAGAAGACATATTGAGCATGTTCTATATAATTCCAAGTATGACAGGACTAACAAATACCTCTATTTGGGTTCTCTTATAACAACTGTTTCCAATAAATTATCCAAATGTCTCCATATGAATCCCTTTATGGGAAAAGATGAATAAAATTGGTATGTTGGGATGAGTTCCGTGAATGTAAGCTACTAGGACCTGAAATGTTCAAAGAAATGGTAGAAAAGGTGAAAACTATTCAGCATCACATCATGGAAGCCCAAATTTGATAAAAGATCTATACAAATAATAATCAATGAGACTCAGAGTTTAATGATGGAGACATGGAATGCCTACACATATATCCATGGGAACCTAAGGAAGTGACAAAATAAAATTTAAATTGTTATTGAAATAGAGTAAATCTTACATGAACAACATACAAAGTAAGAGTGCAACAAGTTATGGATTCCTGTAGGGATGCTGACAAAAGCATCTCCTTGGATAATATGATTGCATTTAACAAGCAAATATCCCATGCTATTGTAGATAATGAGATCTTCATACGCTCTACCTACTTGATCCAACCTATCAACTATAAAGTTACACTCTTTCTAAACATTACCAATAGTGCTACCCTGATTGATTAACAAATAATTGTACCTATCATGAGAACCATGAAAATGAACATTCATAAAAAATGAAGTTAAACACTATAACTCATCAAAAAACCCATAAATGAATTTAATAAAAATATAATGAATAAAATGTATGTATAAAAGTTTCTATAATTTTTAATTAATGAATTAAATTTTATTATAAAGGATATTAAAGAGAATAAATCATTTATACATAATGTAAGGGAATTTGTAAACCCAATTCTTTTTATTTGGATGTTCCATTAATGGTCCTTAAATTAAATTTATTTATCTTTCCATTTTATTTTATGGATATAAAATTTTCCAATATTTATATATAGAAAATTCAATGATTTTTCCAAAATAACTCTTATTTAAAAAAATATATCTTTTGTAGCTCGTGAGATTGTTTCTTCTTCACTAAATATTGATGAAAATTTTACTAGGTATGTTATTACATATTTCATTTGGGAAACCCAAATTTTATGCATGTATTCTTTGTGAAATGATACCCATTACTTTCCGTGGGTTATTTGATGTTGAATATTGATATATGTTATATGTGAAATGTATGATAATG
Organism: Viscum album; assembly: GCA_963277665.1. NCBI lineage: Eukaryota > Viridiplantae > Streptophyta > Magnoliopsida > Santalales > Viscaceae > Viscum > Viscum album. The sequence continues at coordinate 713,467,111 of OY728131.1, read as the reverse complement.
TAAATGTTATGATGTGCCAGGTGCACCTGAAATTATATAGCACATTAAAATGTTAAGATTTGAGGGTGTGTCTAGAATTATATTGGGATCCAATGTATTGGGTAATGTGATGAATCTTGTGAGATAATGTGAAATATGAATGAACATGATGGTAGATTTGTTCATAACTATATGTGGTAGTTGACCACTAACACATGATGTTTAATTTTTATGCATTTCAATATTCCATTCCTTTATATAATGTTTCCTCTCATTATTATGATTATGATTTTTTTATTATGATTCTTATTATATCAAATGATTTATCATCATACAATATAAAAATAGGATATATATAACCATTTAATCTTCTAGGTGATCATTAATGACCTATAACATCAATTTTGGATAATTATTCCAATTTTACATGAACTTTATTACTTATAAATAAGAAAACCTATCATGAAAATCAAGAAAACGAAGACACTAAATGATAAAATTAAACACTATAACTCTGCAAAAACATCATAAATTAACTTAATAAAATTATAATGATTCAAATGAATTTACAAAAGGTTCTATAATTGTTAATTATTTATGTCAAATTGATTATCTATGATATTAAAGAGAAGAAATAATTCAGACATAAGGTAAGGGGATTATCTAACTCAACTCTATTTCTTTGGGTTTTTCCTATTTTTCTCACTACTAGAATTACGATCTATACCAATGGTTTTGGGAAAACCATTGGTATAGTTCACTAATTTTGACCTATACCAACGGTTTGGCCAAAACTGTTGGCATGTGTCACTTATATGGACCTATACCAATGTTTTTGGACAAACCGTTCGTACAAGGGGGGGCCAATACCAACGGTTTGGCCAAACCATTGGTATATGGCCCCCCTTTACCAACGGTTTTTCCAAAACTATTGGTATAGGTCCCAAAATCAAAGAACCTATACCAATGGTTCTCAAAACCATTGGTATAGGTCTATACAAACGGTTTTGAGAACCGTTGGTATAAGTACATGTATTTTTAATGGAATCTTCTTAGAGAGGACATTAAATAAATCAAAATTTAAAATACTTATGATAATACATATATGTATTTATGAAATTATGTTCACAAAAGTAAGTTAGGATAGTGGTTAGGTCATTCAATCACAAAAGGGAGGTGATGGGATCAAAACCAATCGGATATTTTTTTTGAATTACATATACCAACGGTTTATGGAACAAGTTGGTATAGATTTTCATATTACTTATACCAGCAGTTTTCAAAACCATTGGTATAGGTCTATACCAACGGTTTCCAGAAAACTTTGGTTTAGACCTATCCCCACAGTTTACTTGGCAACAGTTCTATAAACCATTGGTATAGCCTATACCAACTGTTTGGAGGCCTATACCAATGGTTCTATACCATTGGTATAGGGTATTTTTCCAGTAGTGACTTCATTTTCAATATGGATGTTCCATTAATGGGCCTTAAATAAAATTTATTTAACCTTGACATTTATTTAATAAATATACATATTTCCAATATGGTTGTATATAAAATGAAAATATTTTCCCAAAAGAAATATTCTTTCCAAAAATATATCTTTTTCACCTCAGGAGATTATTTCTTCTTCACTCAAGATTGATGATTCATTTACCAAGATATTAATCCATTTTTAATTTGGGAATACTAATTTTTATGAATGTTTTCTTCCTAAAATGAAACCCATTTCATTCAATGGTTTATTTCATGTCCAAGATTGATATACGTTCTATTTGGCATGCATGATAATGTTAATGTTATGATGTGATGGGTGCACCTAGAATTTCATTACGCATGGAAATGATATGATGCAATGGGTGCACCTAGAATTATATAGAGCTCCAATACACTGGGTAATATGATGAATCTCACAAGATAAAGTGAAATATGCATGGACATGATGCTCACTTCGTTTACAACTATGTGTAGTAGTTGAATACTAAGACATGATGTTTAATTTATATGTACTTCCACATTCCCTGGATTTATCTTATGTTTCCTATCATGATTATGATGATTTTTATTCTCACCCCATATTATATTGATCCAATTTTTATCAATTGTCTTACTGGGATTTTTGATCACCCCTTATTTTGATGTATATCATCAGATGAATACATGTACTAAATAGAAAACGAGGGACAATAAGATGCTAGAGAAGAAGGAATTAAATAAACTTTTATGTTTTATTATGTTGAAGTTATGTATGGTCCTAATGTTTTGGAGAAAATAATCCTTTTGGTTCTCTTATTTTTAGCACTATTATGTTTTTTATATTTGAAATTAAGTAATAATCATTAAGAAAAGTACATATAACATCCCATTAAATTTATATAATTTATTTTATAAACCTTACTGTGGTTTTATTTTTTTGTTGTCTAGGTATGGATAAGAAGGTATTAAGAGCATACTTATAATTGTAAAGACATATTTTTTTTTGATTCTTAGCTTTAATCAGTCGTTTCTATAACCTGAAAAATAATTACACTCAGTGTAATATGGTTACATTTTATGTAAATCCTAAAAGGAAAATAATTCGTTTTTAGAAAGAGGCAATGAGTTTTTTCAGTAAATATGAGAATTACTAATTACATGATGTGTAATTGGGTTACACGTTGTGTAGAACCCTATATTTATTTATATAAACATCCTTACAAATTATTTATCATTTTTTCTTCCTCCATACATCCTTTTTATTGACATAGAGACTTTCAAATTCAATTTTGGGAGGGTCCAACCCCTCCATAATTTTTTTGGTGATTGATCATTATAGCGATCATGATGTGTATTTCTAGGTAAGTGTTCTTCATGAATATCTGTCCTTTTCTATATTACTTATGTGAAGTTTGTTGGATTATCTTGAGTTTGATTAATCAAACCTCTATGTTGTTGAATCTCGCTTATTGGTTGAGTTCCTAGATCTTTTGTGCCATCTTTCTTATTGGTAGGTTTCATTGCAGGCATTGTGTTTCTTGGAGAAAGGTAGGTGGTTTCATATTTGATTTCCAATTTAATTAACCTTTAATTTTTTGATTTAAATTCATTTTGAATTGAAAATGAAATTTCATAAATTTCATAAATTGATTTCATTTTTTTGAAAACCCAAGTCCAGTGAATTTGGGTTTTGGTTCACTTTGTTATGAAATTGGGAAACCCCCCAACTCGAGTGATTTGGGGTGTGTTTGAGAAATGGATTGAAACTGTATGAAAATTAAATTATTGGACTTAATTGTGAAATGGATTTTTAAATTTCATGATTTTTTTTCAAATCCCTATTTTAGTGGAAATGTCTTAAAAATGGTTTTGTTGGAAACCCAATGGTTTCATTGTAAAAAATTCATGTTTTGATTAAAATACCTTATTTTTTTCAAATAGAAAATTCATATTATTGAAATGAGGGGGATGTGATTCAATTGTATTATAATATGTCTAGAAATAAATTTCTCACCATTGTTTTTACTTGAGAACATGCAATACTTAGGTAGTTAGTGTGTTTTTTGGATAGAAATTTATGATTTAAAACGTTCTAAAACTTTGTATCATCACATCCCATTCCTTAGGTGATGGTGATGAGTCCCCTTTTCCTTAGGTCCAAAGTGGAATATGTACATACTTTCTGTTTCATAGTGTTGGGACCTTATAGCCTGGAACAATAATACCTATTTTTCAAATGACCATATTTCTTGATTGTTTTTATTTCAAATATATATATTCCATTATTGTAAACAATTTTACATGGCTTGAGAATTTATATAAACTATTTTATGTAAATGTGTTTATTTAAGATTTTTTTTGAAATGTTCCGTTTTTAAAAAGCACACTTTATTTAAAGGAAAATTAGATCATGTGAAATGTATTTCCAATATATGAAATGTGAAGCCTGAATGGTAAATGTATTTCTATCTTTTAAATTATAAATCATGTTTTTTTTAAATATCATTTTATGAATATGAAACCTGTTTATCTAAAAATTTAAATCGCTCTCTTGGTTAACTTGATATTGGCATCTTGTTATGGAATCCTTTGGTGAATTTCTACCAAGATTTTCCTCACACTATACATGTGCCTTCGGGTGTTTGTAGATTATATCCTTCCAGGTTCGATCAACGGAAAGAGATCTCTTGGAGGTGGATCTACATGTTAAACCTTGGACTTGGTGAGTTTTTTCCTTTGGGTCTTGGACAGTTTTCCCTGTTTTTGTTCTTTAGTTGTATTACTTTGGGATTTATTTTCTTGTTGACTTCTCACAGATTACTCCCACTGAAGTTTCTTATGATATGAATATTATCTTATTTCCTTTACTTTTGTAATTATTAGTGGAAAAATTGTTCACACTTTTATTTTTTTTTTGATACTAGGTGCTAGTCACCAATCCCTAGGGATCGGAAAAGGATTTCAATCTATGTCAGGACTGGCTTAGTTATCAAGTTATTAGGGTACCTAGGATGGTTCATGATAAAGTGGTATCAGTGGAGGTTGATATTTTGTGTTAAAGTTGGTATAAATTTGTGAAAATATTATTGGGACTTAGAAGGTATTTCTGATTGAGTTCCAAGACATCTCTCACAGTAATGAACCTCAAGTCACTAGGGGTGGTTCAAGAAAGGCATATTGAGGATTTTTTCTAGTATTTTATCTATTTTGATTTGGATAGAGTGAATTATAAATCTTGTTTATTTTATCTGTTGGGATTAATTTTCCTTATCAATCCATTTGATTTTTAAATATGATGTACTCCTTATTGTCTATTGATGTTGTACAGAATAATGCTTCCAAGAATACGTGTGAATCAGATCTAGGATGAATCTACTAATGAACCTTAGAGAGAGAATACTGTTTTAGATCCTAACCTAGTAGGGGTGATTATGTGTATTGCCCAAGACTTGAGATAAATAAAACCTACCAGTCTCATTCAGGCTCCAGCTATGGAACCATAGAGGAGAATTCTTATGATTTTTTCTCATAGGTTCCTTTACCAGAAGACAAAACCATTCAAAATCTCAAATGATACTCAAGAGGATAAGGAGTGGTTTAACAGGATGTAATGATTTTTTGGGTTCTTGGACACGCCCAATGAAATCAAAGTGAAGTGTTTCACCTTTGCATTAGATGGTATGATCATGAGATGGTGGTACACTATGGTAATGGTGAATAAGAACAAGGGATTAGAGTGGAATTATTTCAAAGTTATTTTCACTGATAGGTTATATCCATAATCAATGTTTCTAGAAAATTCTATAGAGTTTTTCAAACTTGAACATGCTTATAGGACTGTGAGAGAGTATGAAAATCATTCTCCAGAGATCATGCATTTCGAACCTATGATAGTATTCAATGAGAGGATGAATGTTCCAAGGTTTATGTTGGGACTTCGTCAGGATATCCATCCTCATGTTTTTATAATAAATCTTCTTTATTATGTTGATGTTCTAGATAGAGAACTTATGGTTGAAATAGACCTGACCATTAATTTAGGATTATTGGGAGTTTCTATCTCTCCCTGTAGTAGTGTGAGTTACTTTAAGGTAAAGTTGAAGTGTGATGATTCTCATGGAAGTTCTCGATAAAAGGTTCATTCTAGAACTCCAATATTTCCTAGAATATAACCTTTATTTTCTTACCAATGTAACAAGATGGTTCATTTGAAGAGGGGTTGAACTGTGGCACCCTTGAACTGTGGCTCCTGTTGATTCTTGGGGAACTTTCAACAATTCTTCCATATTTATTCCACTTCACATAGTAAAATGGTATAATCATATCCTCTTAAAACTATACTAAAATCAGATACATCATGCTAAAAATGTTTCTAGCCACATGAATCTGGAACGAAACTTCTTCACGTAGTGGAAGTGTCTGGAGAGGAAGGGGATATGGGTCTAGTGACTATGAGAGGTTCCATTACTATAGCTTCATCATTAGTGACTACCCTATTTGATATTGTTACATCTTAATTATATTATTTCAACCCATATTGTTAATATATTATACCTTTCTATTAATATTTTATCATGTTGAAAGGATATTACTACACCCCATAGTATGAAGAGAGACCAGGGTCTCCATATTCCCTCTTGTGACTTATCTCTATTATATGCCAAGATTTATTAGAGTTCTTTGGTTATCTACACAAAAATTCTTGACTTCATATTAAGGATAGATTGGAACTTTTCCAATGTGTCCCAAATTGATTGTTATCTTCTATGGGTCTCCTTCACTACACCCAATGGTGTGTGTCATGTCTTTCGAGGAGAATTAGACCCAAGGTTGAGCAGATATACAACATATTATTCGGATTTGGGGAAAGTAATATTGGTGTTTTCAATTTGATCTTGAGTAGGAATCATTGCATTGTGATCTCCCTCCAATGGTCATAGAGTTTCCTGATGTGTTTCCCTTTAACTTCCTTAGTTTTCCACTGGTAAGAGAGTTTGAGTTTTCTACTGACTTAATTATTGGTACTAAAATGGTTTTTATTTGATTGTACCACATGGAACCAATTATAATGAAAGAGATGAAGTCCAAGTTGTATGATCTTCTTGAGAAAGGATTTATGTGTTTTAGTGTGTCACCTTGGGTGGCACCAATACTCTTTACTAAGAAAGCTGATGGTTCACTTCACTTGTACATTGATTATAGAAATCTCAATCAAGTGAACATAAAAAAATATTTATTTCTATATATTGATGATATTTTTGATTAGTTAAATAGGGAGAAGGGGTTACTAAATATCAATATTAGACCGGGTTACCATTAGTTGAGGATAAAAGAGTCTAAATTTTAGAAAACTTCCTTTTCAGTAGGTACAACCATTAAGAGTACCATGTAATTCACTTTGGTCTAAAAAATTATCCTACAGTTTTCATGGTTTTTATGAACAATATTTTCTATGAGTACCTCGATACCTTCATGGTAGTATTTTTGGAAAACATCTTCATTTACTCTAATTCGAATGAGGATCACATGCATTATCTAAGAATAGTTTTGAGTTTGCTGAGAAATCACTGATTTTATTCGAAGCTTTAGAAATGCAATTTCTGGATTCAGGAAGTGAAATTCTTGGGAGACATGGTGTCATAACATGGAATATCTGCTGATCCTAAGAAGTTGAAGGATGTTATGAAATGGGAAAAAGAAAAAAAATGTCCTCAATATTAAGAGCTTCTTAGGCTTAGCTAGATATTATTGTGGGTAAGTGAAGGACATCTCAAGTTGGATTATCTAATGTCTTCACTAATACATTAGGGAGTAAAGTTTAATTGGGATGAGAAATGTCAAAGTTCATTTGTTGAGAGAAAATGAAATTTCACAACAGCGTCGATGTTGAATCTTCCAGAGGCCGGGCATGCCTATGTGTTCATTTGTGATACATCGGGTTCAAGCGTGGGATGTGTTCCTTTATAGGTTAATAATGTAGTTTCTTATGTCCCCCAATATCTCAAGCCACACGAGAATAATTATCTAACCCATGACCCTGAACTACCAGTTGTGTTGCATGTGCTTAAAATTTAAAGGGTTTACCTTTACAAAGAAAGGGTTACAATGTATGTTGAGAACAAGATCCTGAGTTATATATTCTCTAAAATATATTTGAATATCTGCTTAAAGAATTGGGTAGAATAACATTGGTATTTCAATTTTTAAATAACTTATTCCCCAATGAAATGGAATTTTATTGTAGATACCTTGAGTAGGAAACTTCCAACCCATGTAGTAAAAGAACCACCAAAAGAGTGGAGTTTAGTGGCTCTATTTGCACAGTTGCATATCAGAGTTCCTGAGAAATATGTTGAAGCTTATTTGGAGTGTTTTTAGTTGAAATATTCTCTACTCAAATTGATTATTCTAGACTAACAACTTGATGATATGTTCTATAGCATTAGAGACTCTCCTTAAAGTGGGGAGATAGTTTCCAAATGGTTGTTTTTAAAATAGATAATTCTGTGCCATCAGAATCATTTTGTGGTAACATCTTCGACAATGAAGTATATAATGGGGGATTTTCATAGTTTCTAGTGGGATGTGAAACCAGGATCTACAAAGATGTTCTATGACATGCTGTAGAATTTTTGGTTTCTAGGTATGAGGCGGGGCAATACTGAGTTTGTTTCTCATTGTTATACATGCTAGCAGGTTAAGGACGAGCACTAGAAACTTTTAGGATTTCTTTAGCCACATCCAGTCACTACATGGATGTGGGATGACATATCTATGGACTTTGTGGTTGGGTTTCCATGTACCTAGATAAATAAGATTCTGATATGGGTTGTAATCGATAGGATGATGAAATCAACTCACTTGTTATCCATTCATAGTATAACCAAAGTTGAGGATTTGGGAAATATATATGTAAATAGATTGTTCATTTTCATAGAGTTCCATCTGCTATAGTCTCTGATCAGGATCCTCAGTTCAATTCTCACATTTGGAAAGGTCTTTAAGAGGCATTGAGATCTCATGTATGTTTGAGTATAGAATACCATCCATAGTCAGATGGCCAAAAATAATGATCTATATAGATTATTGAGGATATGATTCACACATGTGTTCTTGACTTTTTTGGAGCATGATATGATCATTTGGGACTGGTTGAGGTTTATTATAATAATAGTTACTAGTCCAAAATTAGAATGTATTATTTTGAGGCCCTGTAAGTCTGACTTTGCAAATATCCATTACGTTGGACAAAGGTTGGTGAAAGTTCTTTGGTTGGACCAAGCCTAGTCCAAGAGATGACAACAATAATTCTGTTTACTCATTAGAGAATGTTGATGGATCAGAGCTGATATAATTTTTATGTTGATCATCACTGTAGACCTTTGGAATTCTCTGTTGGTGACTATCTTTTCTTAAAGTTTCAACCTCAGTTGGGTCATAGACTATTTGGAAGGAAAGGGAAACATTATACTTATTTTTTGGGACCTTTTTTTGTTTTTTAGTGGGTGGGGAAAGTTTCTTATCATTTCGAACTACCACTACAACGGACATCAATACATAACATGTTCCATGTATCACAGATATAAAAGTATCAACCTAATTCATATGAAATTCTGAGTTATAGTGATTTTTAAGGTAAACCTAATTTATTAGTAGTTGAACTGTTAATCAGGATAGTTTTTTTTGAAACTAATTTACTTCCTAGGAAGATGATACCTTTAGTTTTTGTGCTATGGAAGCACAACTTTGATTCTCATGAGATATGTGAATGTGAGACACCGATGAGAGATCAGTGGTCTCACATTTTTAGGGAAGTATTTCCTAGGATTTATAGGGATAGACTGTTTTTATAGTCGGGAGGTTGTAACATCCCATTACCTTTATATTAGTTATGTTCTAAACCTTTTTTTGGTTTTCTTTTTTTATTGTCTTGGTAAGGTTGAGAAAGTATTGGCAGGTTACTTATAATGGTAAAGTCATAGATTTGTTGAATTATATGCTTAACCAGTCATTTCGGTAGCTTTATAAAGATTTACACACCATGTAATATGACTACACTCCATGTAAATCCTAGAATAAAAATAATTTTTTTTTGAAAGAGGTGATATGTTTTTAGTGGATATGATAAATACCAATTACACGATGTGAAACTGGGTTACACACCTTGTCAAACATTAATACTCCCTCTTATACAGGAATCCCATGGATTTCTATTTGGTTCATCCTCTATATATCCTTAATCTCGACCTAGATCCTTACTAAGGTGATTATGGGAGCCTCCATCCCCTCTTGACCATTTCACTCGGCTATTGGTCATTGTGTTGATCATGGTGTATCTTTTTGGTTAAGAATTATTCATGCATCTCCCACTATTTTTCTATTCATTAGTTGGATTTTGATGAATCATATTGAGATTTATGGATCTAAGCACCATTTTTTTAAATCTCATGTATGGGTTGAGTTCCTAGATCTTCTGTGCCTTTATTCTTATTGGGGGGTTTCATTGCAGGCATTGTGCTTCCATGAGGAATTTGGGTGGTTCTATCTTTGGTTACAAATTTAATTAACCATTAATTTCATGATTTAAATTTATCTTTATTTAAAAATTAACTTTCATATGTTGAATAAATTAATTTCAGTCATTTTATTAGAAACATTATTCTAGTGAAGTGGGTTTTTGGTTCTCTTTGGCATGAAATTGGAAAACCCCCCAATTCATGTGAATTGGGGTGTGTTTTTGAAATTGATGGAAACTATATGAATATTAAATTTTATTCTTTAATTGTGAAATGGATTGTAAAATTGCATGATTTTTTTTTCAAATCCCTATTTTTTTTAAAAATGGATTATAATGGTTTTGATGGAAACCCATTCGTTTCATCATAAAAAAGAATGTTTTTATTAAAAAATGTTATGTTTTTTAAAAATAAAAATGGTATATTTAAAATCATGGGATATTATTTAATTGTAATTTAAAAAGTCTTGAAATAAATTTCTAATAATTTTTTTTACTTGAGCACATGAAAGCCTTAGGTAGTTAGTGTGCTATTTGGACATCAATTTATGGTTTACAACATTATAAATCTTTATATCAGCACATCCCATTTTTCAAGAAATGGTGATGAGTCCCTTTTTCCATAGGCCCAAAGAAGATACATACATACTTCCTATTTCCTAGTGTTGGGTCCCTATATCCTAGAACTATCATACCTATTTCGCACATGACCATTTTACTTACTTGTTTGTATTTCAAATGTTTATATTCCATTATTGTAAACTATTTTAATTTCCTTGAGAATTTATATAAATTATTTTATATAAATCTGTTTATTTAATCCATTTTTTGAAAAGTTCCATTTATATAAATATCCCCTTGTTTAAAGAAAAATTATATAATGGGAAATGTATTTGCAATATCTCAAATGTGAAGAAAGAATCTATATTGTATTTCCATCTTTTAAATTGTAAATCATGATTGGTTTGAATATGATTTTGTGAATTCCAAAGCTATTCATCTGAAAATTAAAAGAACGTTCTTGTTTAAATTTTTATTGGAATATTGTTTTGGATTCATTGGGTGAAATCCTAATGGGATTTGGCTCACACTACACTTGTGTCTTCATGTGTTTGTATATTCTCCTTTTAGGTTTGAGAAAGGGACAAGGATCTCTTAGAGCTCATTCTAGCTATTGAACCTCATACATTGTGAGTTAAGTCCTTTGGGACTTGGTCTATTTTCCATATTTTGGTACTTTGGTTGTATTTTTTTCTGACACTTTCACCGGGGTGAACATCCGTCTCTTTCGGAGGATGCACTGATTGTTGCCCTGCATTCCCTCTTTACAAAGGTGGGATACATTTGTAGGTTATTCAGGGATGTTTTTTTGTTGATCGAAACATGATTATGAGATGGCGGTTCATCATTCCATGGATTCCTCCTAGGAACTCGTTACCTAGTCTGGGTCTCCCTCATAGACATAAAATGTTGTTTGTGAAACTCTTCCCAGTGGCATGTATTCATGGACACCGATTAATTACACTGCTTATATCAGGACATTCCAAGGGGTCCAGTTTGGGTAACAACATTTGGTCAGGGGAGTAGTCTTGTTGGACATCGCTGGTGGGTCTGGACACTGGAACACTAATGCGTTTAAGTTTCTTCTCCTTATAAACATGATTCTCGGGGGCGTGTAAGCCCAAGGCATCACACGTTGAATGTATGGAATTTTATTCCATGGGAATGTCTCTATGGTTTTCCTCAGCTTCCCATATTTAACACAGGGTATGCCATGAGTTTAATGTCTAGCGGAGACAGATCGAACTGAATAGAACACTGATGATGGGGCTAGCGTGTGATTATTTACCCAATTAATTCTAGGATCAATAAGAAAGTGGGTGACATGATCTCACAGGGATGTGATGTCTTGGGTATGAATCAAGATGGATATGGATTCCAGAGAGTGGATGGAGAGTGGGATGGAGCTGATGCGAGGGAGACGGTGATTTTGGGCATGAGCCTTGAAGAGACTTCCTACATATCCCTATGGTAGGGAATCAAAGTCCACATAGTTTTGTGGGATGATGGGGAACCTAAGGAGGTGACCTATGATAATGGATGCATGGATGAGACCCGAAGGAAGTGGAACCTCTGGGTAGGGGAATGACCTTCTCAAAACACATAGGATTGAGGGAAATACTAGGATGAGATATCGGTGATAGGCTTGAACAATAAAGAGGCTTCCTACCTATCCCTGGGGTAGGTAATCAAAGTTCACATTGTTCAAGATGGGGGTACAGAATCAGGGTATGTGTAGAGGAAAGTGACTCAATGACATACTGGGGCTTACACATGGTTAGAGGATCAAGAGTTGGTTTGACGCCATAAGGGCAGACTAGAGATTTGGGTCCCATCGAAGGGGACTACAAAAACATACCATCAATTTAAGACTACAGCAGCTTACTGTTGGTTGGGGTTAACAACGGTTTACTGCTAGTTGGGGATGACAACGTCTTACCATTAATTGGGGAATATAACGGATTACTATCGATTGTCGAACACAATATCTTTCCATTGATTTGGGAACACAATAGCTTACCGTCGATTGGGGAACACAACAGATTACCGTTGATTGGGGAACACAATAGCTTACTATCGATTGGGGAATACAATGGCTTACCATCGATTGAGAAACACAATGGCTTATCCTTGATTGGAGAACACAATAGCTTACCCTCAGATGAAAAATATAACAACTTACCGTTGATTGGGGAACATAAGAGTTTATCATCGGTTGGGTAATATAACAGCTTATTGTCGATTGGGGTTGGACCTCAGGGAGGCTTTCTATATACCTTGTCTGGGAGAAAAGGATTGAATCCCATGTAGTTCGAATGGGTGAATACAGTTTAACATCATGCGGGAGGATGGTGGACTGATGTAAAGTGGTCGAGAACAATGGATGTTGGGATTGAACCTTAGGGAGGGTTTCTACATACCTTTCCTAGGAGGAAAGGATCAATTTCCACGTAGTTTGGGATGATGGATATAGTTTAACATCATGAGGGATGAAGGTGAGCCAATTTAGAGTGGTTGGGACTGGTGGGTGTTGGGCTTGAACCTCAGGGAGGCTTCCTATATACCTTTCATGGGAAGGTTAAGGATCAAAGATCACATAGTTCAATATGGTTGATTGGGGATTACGCTCTAGGGAGGCCCAAGAAGGATTCCATGGTGAACACTTACTCTAAACCCATGTGAGTCATGCTCAGTGTGAGAGACAAGAGGAAAAAAAACCTAACAATCACGTCAAGAAAGGTGCATCTGTGAGAAGTGTAATGGGGCTTATGTGTGGTTAGAGACCTAAAGCGGAAACATTGGCTTATGCATGGTTAGAGGTTTATGGAGATGGAGATTGGGACTTACTCTAGGATGGAATCCTGATGGTGACAAAGCACAAAGGGAGAGGGACATGATAAAAATGGTCTTTATTCCCATCTCTCCTCTGGTCTCTGGAACTGAAGAAGAGATGAGGAGCAGGGGTGCTACCACCTTTAAGAAAGGACATGGTATTACACCAAGATGGTTACCCTTCCCTATAGGCAGACGCCACTCAAGTAAAGAGGATATCATTCCTTGTATGGAGGATCTCACCCTCGCGGAGATGAGCAGGCATGGAGAATGTACGAGATGGGGCACCCCACATGTGTTGCACGGGGAGAGGCCACAATTTAATGTCATGTGATGGGCACGATGGTTCTTGGTAGTTTAATGTCCTGTAGCTCAGACGAGGTGGGTTCGCGCTTCACCCATAAGACTTATATAACCAGAATGATTTAACCCTTGGTGAAGGGAAGGCACCAGAAATTTTGTGGCATTGGGGTGTTGTAGAGTGATCCACTGAGGGGCCCACGTTAGCATGACTATGCGAAGAAGAAATATCCATTTGCGTGCCTATGCGAATAAGCATAAGGATAAGCAATGCAATGTAAATCACCACCCAAGGGACCTTGAAATCACTTTGTACAAACATGGAGGGTCGTACGAGAGAAAGTTTTGTAAAGCAAATGGGTTTATAAGAAAGGATCTTGGGAAGCTATGGTACTCCATGTAGTGGAGGGACTTCTCGAATGGGTATGCTTCACGAAGTGGAGTGGCCAAGACTGGGAATAGGGTATAGGTGTATATGGAGGGTGCTTCGTGAAGTAGAAAGGATTTCATAGAGTTGGACTTAGTGGATCAAGCACTATGGAAAAAATAGTCTTTTGCGACGGGGTATTTGTGACGAGAACTAATCTCGTCACAAATGGTCCATCCCAGGGATTATTTACGACGAGGGGTTCATCCCATTGCAAATAACTTGTTATTTGCGATGGAATTTGGGGTCCCATTGCAAAAGGTAATGCAGGCTTTGGCGTGGGAAGGTTATTTGCGACGAGGGGGGGGGGGGGGGGTCCCCTGTCGTAAATAGTGTGTCGGTCAAAGGGTATTTGCGACGAGACTCGTCGCAAATACCGGTGGCGGTAAATGTGTTTTTGCGACGGGATGTTGTCCCGTCGCAAAAGGTGTGTGAGCAAGTCACTTTTTGTGATGGGACCCATCGCAAATAACCTGTTAGACGCCACTCGTAATTGATGCGGTTGATCGTATTTGCGTAGGGCGCCATTGAAAAATGTACTATTAGCGATGGGAATCCCATCACTAATAGACATGTCGCAACTAATCAAACATATATATACCCCTCCATTTTTCTTTCCCTTCATCTCATTTCTCACTTCCTCTCTCTCACTAAACTCGAATTTTAGAGTGAAAATTTATCTCAGTTAAATTTTTTTACGGAGAAGCTGTGAAAGCGCTTACATCAATAGGAGATCAAGTTTAAAGTTATTTATATTTTATTTAACTTAGTATTTATTTATTTTTTTACGTTAATTTTAATTATTGTTGATTAGTTGTAATTAAATTAGATTTTAATTGTTTTGTTATCTGTATTTTAGTAATAAATAGGAATAAATAGGAATAAATAACAATAAATAGGAATAAATAGTAATAAATAGTTATAAATAGGAATAAATAAGAATAAATAGGAATATATAGGAATAAATAGGAATAAATATGAATGAATAGGAATAAAAAGGTATAATTAGGAATAAATAGGAATAAATAGGAATAAATAGGAATAAATAGGAATAAATAGGAATAAATAGTAATAAATAATAATAAATAGTAATAAATAGTAATAAATAGTAATAAATAGTAATAAATAGTAATAAATATAAATAAATAGGTATAAATAGTAATAATTAGAAATAAATAGTAATAAACAGTAATAAATAGTAATAAATAGGAATAAATAGGAATAATTACTAATAAACAAGAATACTTAGTAATAAATATGAATAATTACTAATAAATAAGAATAATTAGTTATAAATAGGAATAATTAGTAATAAATAGGAATAATTAGTAATAAGTTGGAATAATTAGTAATAAATAAGAATAAATAGTAATAAATAGGAATAATTATTAATAAATAGGAATAATTAGTAATAAATAGAAAAATAGCAAAAAATAGAAAAAAATAGCAAAAAATAGCAAAAAATAGAAAAAAAACAGCAAAAAATTGTAATAAATAGTAAAAATAGTAAAAAATAACAAAAAATAGTAAAAATAGTAATAAATAAGAATGAATAGTAATAAATAGGAATAAATAGGAATAAGTAGGAATAAATAAGAATAAATTGGAATAAATAGGAATAAATAGGAATAAATAAGATTAAATAGTAATATATAGGAATAAATAAGAATAAATAGTAACAAATAGTAATAAATAGGAATAATTTGGAATAATTAGGTATAAATAGGAATAAATAGAAACAAATAGGAATAAATAGGAATAAATAGGAATAAATAGGAATAAATAGGAATAAATAGGAATAAATAGAATTAAATAGGAATAAATAGAAATAAATAGGAATAAATAAGAATAAATAAGAATAAATAAGAATAAATAGAAATAAATAGGAATAAATATGAATAAATAGGAGAAAATATTAATAAATAGTTATAAATAGTAAAAAATAGTAAAAAATAGTAAAAAATAGTAAAAAATAGTAAAAAATAGTAAAAAATAGTAATAAATAGTAATAAATAGGAATAATTAGTAATAAATAGAAATAATTAGTAATAAAAAGGAATAATTAGTAATAAATAGGAATAATTAGTAATAAATAGGAATAATTAGTAATAAATAAGAAAAATTAGTAATAAATAGAAATAATTAGTAATAAATAGGAATGATTAGTAATAAATAAGAACAATTAGTAATAAATAGGAATAATTAGTGATAAATAGAAATAATTTGTAATAAATAGAAAAAATATCCAAAATAGAAAAAATAGAAAAAAATTGTAAAAAATAGTAAAAAATAGTAAAAAATAGTAAAATATAACTTGTAACAATTATAAAAAGTAATAACTTGTAATAACTTGGTACAATTTCCAGTGGATTGATGACACTCCTTTTGCACGATGACTCTTATCCTTTCAGCTTTCATTGACTCAAAACATTATAAAAAGAATGCTTCTACGTATGCACGAGTTTGAATATGCATTCGTAGGACTACATTTTTTATAATATGTTCATGCGTTGACAGTTGCAAGAAGATGATTCATCGGCAAAAAGGGATCTCTTTTGTCTGATGGCTCATTTACTTGCAAGTTTCTCACACAGAAATCACAATGAAGAATCTACTCAGAGGTATGCTTATACACTCACGTATGCACGAGAATGAATATGCATACCTATGAGAAGATTATTCATTGTGATTTTGGTGAGAGAAAGTTGCAGGTAAATGATCCGTTGGACAAAAGAGAAGCTGTCAGTCCACTAAAAATTATTTCACCCGATTAGTATTTGCGACAGGACCTTTAACACCGGGATCCCGTCGCAAATATTCTAAATATAATTATTTATTTATTGTATTTGTGACGGGCTTGTCACAAAATGTTTTCATATATATAATGTATATAATTGAAGGCTTAGTTGCAACGGGGTAGTTTCCTTTCGTAAACAGTATTTGCGATGGGGCGTTGCAAAAGGTTTATTTATACATATAATGTATATAATCAGATGGTTATTTGCGACACCGTTTTCTACAACAAGCTATTTGCGATGGGATCCCGTCACAAATAGCCTGTCGCAAATATCTCTAATTCCTATAGTGAAGGGTACCTCGAAAAGCATAGCACTTCAAAGCAATGTGATCCACGGAGCATTGTGACCCTACCTTATCATGTGGTTCATATGTGAATGGAAGGTACTTTACAAAGCATGATTGTTTTATGAAGACCCAAGTCCCCTTGAGGATCTCCTTCCTTCGTGGTTTCCTATGGGCTCTACAAAGGGCATCCCTGCTTGAAGAGGGGTTGTATTTGAGATAAAGGAAGGGTACTTTGTAATGATCAAGTACCTAGAAGAGAACATTCTTTTCAAGGTTTTATAGAGTTGAAGGTGCTTTGCGATTTGAGAGAAGAGAAGGTGAAAGGTCGGAGTATACGTCATTTAGGCTCGAGGGGAGCCCGATATTTATATGCGAGTGGTGGTGTGAAGCAGGGATAACTCAATGTGAAGCCACGTGGTGCTCCATGATCGACCATGGATTGCGTAAAGTTCATATTATCCTCTAATTTTACCATCATCCCCTATTCGGCATAGAGAACTCGTGGTTTCTCTTTGTGGTGCTTGTGAAGAATTCCGCCAGGTTCGATGGGCTCATGGAGGTCGATTCAGATCCCTCTACAACATGAAGCTCATGGTCAGTCACATCGTAACCACAAATTCTCCCACCTCTTGTCTCCATGGTGACCTTGGAGTGGGATTTGGCTTCACATCAGCCACGGTGCAGGGCTCTGAAAATGGGATTTGCGAGGAAGCCCCTTTGGATTTGGTTTTCTCTTTGCGTCCTTTTTCTCTACACATATTTTGGCACCAAAAAATGCTCCCCTTATACCTGGATATGAGGAGAAAACATGGGTCTAAGTATTATGGTCAATCACCAAAATGCTTAGGCCCATAGCAAAGAAATATCACGAAGCAGGGTCACGATAGAGAGAGGCGCCACGTGGGTTGAGAGCACCAAAAGTTCTACATGGCCAAACGCCCCACGAAGCCAAGGGGGTGGGGTGGCTGACCTCTCTTTTTTCCTTTTCATCTTTTCATTTTTTTTCCTGAGGTATCAATTCGCAAATATCCACCCACACCATGATCAATCTATGAGAATCGGGCCTTTCTACTTCACAGTGCACAGTGAGTCCTTCGACTTCGTGAGTGAGCGCTCCACGGTTGGCATCTGTGAGGCCTGTGGTAGGGCTCTGCGACCTGTCTCTATGATCAAGCTTCATGATTGAGCTTCAAAATTGAACTCTATTATCTAGGACAGAATTTCGAAAAACTTGAAGACTGAATTTCTCATCAGGGAGTTTCCAGGGGGTCCTTGTAGAAGATGCCCGAAGAAAAGAAATGGCCAATAACTTTGGTATCAGGGAAAGTGTATAGATCCATTTAGACCATGAGTCACTAGTAGAGTTGCTGTCAGATTTTTAGAAAAAATATACACTTTGAAAAAGGCATCCTCTACATGGATTCAGTATGAGGGATGATGTATTCAATCCTGAAGTGAGTATAGATGAGTCGAGTTACTAGTTTAGGAGCATATCATGCAAGCGCCTGTGGTTTAGGGTAGCTGACGACCATACATGTGAGGATTTCACACCCTTCATTGATGATTTCATGTATAAACATGTGAGTAACATTGATGGGAAGGAGTTTCAACCATAGGTATCTCCCCAGATGTACCACACCATTCTGTAGGTGGCCCTGGGGAATATGAAGAAGGGGTGGACTGATGGGTGGGATTTTCACTAGGGTGAAAACTTTACTAACAACTGGGCATGGGCCTATTGGGTAGGTGCCTCATGCGAGAAGTTTGTGAAGATCTAAGGTGAGTGGGCCTATATGACATGGCTTGGGATTCACAATTTCACATCTTCTAGCCAAAGCGGCTGATGCCATAGTTTTTGAGTAGGTGGTAGTCAAGGACCAATACCTTCCATCTTAACTATGAGGAGTTTGGTATCAGCCTCTAGGACTTGCACTAGATCTCAAGGGTCCCAATATTAGGGATAGTATATGATGAGTTCATTACTTCTATGAATACATGGGATGACCTGGAGTAGATGCCGCCACTAACAAAGGCATTGATTGACCTCGTGCTGGGAGAGGACAAGTTGTCCGTGAGGGATGTACACTTCAAGCAGTGGTTCAAGTAATTTATGAATTCCCCTAAATATGGAAAGTTTCCCATGAGGCCTTGGAATTTACCAAAGGGGGTTCAACGTAGCATATATTACTCATATTGGTTACTTTTAGAGGATAACCATTAGAAGACATGGGGATTCAGTGTTATTACTAAGAAAAAACCGGTGGTTAGGTTGGATGCATTCATTTTGGCGCTTATCTACTACTAGATTCTTCTAGTGAGGGAAAAAAACATTGGAATGTGACCGAGCATGTTCATAATGGTGTCAGCATTGGTAACCGGGGAGCGGGTCAACCGAGGAATCCTAATGCTCTCCAAGCTGTATAAAGTGTTGTGGCACATCAGCGATGGGAAGAAGCCACAAAGGATATTCTTGCTGTCCCATCTTTTTTATGGGTGGATAGCAGTGCATATTATGGGCATTTATGAATATCTGAAACCTATTTCTCCTCTAATGTCAAACTTCCGACCAACCATTTTGAACTCGGTGGGGAGATTCCCGGCCAAGCTGAGCCTACAGTTGGTGCTAAACTAGATCTAGAAGGCAGACGATCTCTACTTCCACCCATCCCCACTGTCGACATGCATGTTAAATGATAAAAACTAGGTAACAGAGGAGTATCAGTCTAAAATCATGTATTTTTGAGGTGTAGTCTTGGTGGTGCAGGTCAACCATGAGCCTCTTTATGAGCTGTACACCTCACACTGCTTCACGAGGCAGTTTTAGTGCATGCAGAGGTTGACTCCGTGGGTCTACTTGGGAGTGCATCACGAGGATCAACCGTGTGTGATGAAAAAAATGTGGCTCATGTTCACATGGGAGGATGGGAAAATGTGGAACAAGCTACATATACCCACAACTATCTATGGGCTAATGAAAGAATACTCCAAGAGTTGGGAGGAAACCTACGTGAGGGAGAAGCTGAAGCAACAGACCGTCCATGCCAGTGATAGGGTGTCTCCCCAACATCGAGGTTAGGGTTGAAAGGTGGTGAGGAAATCCCATGGTGGAGGGGCTGCTGTGGCGGCGATATATTCTCCAATCAAAAGGAAATCAGTATCGGTAGACCCAACAGTCCTAGAAGAGAAAAATTATCCAGAGGGGAGGCTGGTTAGGGGGTTCCATAGGATACCCACCCAGGCTCCAGGTAAGCGGCTGCGCCATATATACATTCTTATAAATGATATCTTCTCGGAGTATTGGGAAATCTGGGATCCCAATATACAGATCCTCAACCAATCCAAGATTTAGAAACATCTGAATCATCTCAAGAGGGATTTTCCGAGGATCGGTCCTATCAGGGTCAGCTTTTCCGTATCCTAGGAGAAGGGGGAGCAGTACCTTGCTGAGATGGAGGACTTTGTGCACTCCTAGGGTGCTCCATGCCCAATGAAAGATCAATTAAAGGTGATGCTCAATTTAATGTCCCCTCCATTGTTGTTGGCCACCGAATCGAGAGATGACTTAACTCTACCGGAAGAATTAGACGAGTCCTCCTGGGGGGGAGGATGATGGAGGGAGCCCTCTAGAAGAGGTTGTGGTCAGCAAGTCAAACCCTGAGTTAGAATGGTTTTCACAAGCCCTTGAGGTAAACCCTAAATCACTTCCATGTAGCCCTCACCCAGGTCATTTAGGACTTCTCAAATAACATCTGACCTTTGCAGGAGGGCCTCATACGCAAAACACGTTTCCACACTAATGTAGATGCAACTATGGGGACTTCGGGATCCGCACCCGCGGCTACGATGATTATTATGCATAGTAGGTAAACTAAACCCTGGGTGGTCCTATTGGATTCATTGAACATTCCAATAATACATGGAGGGCCATGTCTAGGGGTTCTGACAATAAAAATTTAGGAGAGATACAAACTCTTTGATCACTATAAGTATTCTACACAGAATTCGTAACTGTGATCCATTAATCTGGTTAACTGATGTCTATGAGCCTCTTATATGCATAGTTCTTCAAATGGAATGGGATGCCTTGGCGGGGATGGTTGGAGCTCCTAGATCTACCTTTCCTAGGAGAATTCTGGTGGTTATGGAAGTGGATGCCCAAGCTGACCAAACTACAGTGCTCCCGATCACAGGCGGGACTGTCAATAGGACCGATCCTGAAATCATTGAGGTGGAGTCCGACAATGAGAATCAACCAGGTAACGTGGGTCCTGACCTACCCAACAAAACACCGAATGAAGATCCTGCTGATGAGTTCTGAGAGGTGTTCCCTATATATGAATCCGCCGACCTCGCAGACTAGGATGAGATGACTTATGATGAAGAAGATATCGAGATCATTCATCACCGGTCATGAAATAAGATCAAGCACCTCATCTAGGACACTCCTTAAATGCAATGGATGGATCATATGAGGAGGCATTGTTACTATCTGTTCAAGATATGCCCTAGGAAAGCGGATTCCCATTGTCCTCATATGCTCATTCAAGACTTAATGGTGTATAAGATTTGGGAGCATAATCCTGGCCTTGGTGTGGGATGGAAATAGAGGAAATCGGTGAACACCAAGAGGATATATGAGGCTGAAAGTGAGGTTCAGTGGTTTTGGTCATGAGAGAATGAGTACTCTACCTTCCTCAATGAATAATCAAAGCACATGTTTCCCTAAAGGCCTATCTAGAAGAGACTGATGAAAGGATGAAGCGAGACTCCGAGGATATGGAAATCATCTGAACTGATTAGGATCGGGCCCAGATCATGGATGAATAATTACTCTCCATCGATACTAAGGAGGACCAGGAGATAAATAGGAAATAATTCATCCCAGACTCCATACTCCAAAGAGTGGCAGAGCTGGAATGCTCTGTTAGAGAGGTCAACCCATCCATGGGAGGGGCTGATCCTTGGGTTCTATGATGCGTGTAAATATTTAAATGTACTTTCATTATTTGATCATTTATGATGGCTACATGAATGGGTTCCATTATTATTTTTAGTTTACTAAATTTCTATCATATTCATGACATATCCATTAATCAATCCCTAAGCTCACGTGGGTCGTGCCCGATGTGAGAAACAAAGGATGGCTACTTCGTTATTCCATATGAATATGAGAGTGTCGACAAAGCTTCAGGAATCTAGGGTTTGATCAACTAATCCAGATTTCTGAGAAGAAATAGGGAGTCCTGAATGGAGGATGAAGATCTCAGAACAATCAAATTTCCATTTTCCTAATGTGCTCTGATGCACGAGCGGGGTAACACTAGGGGTGTTAGAATCAATCTGAATAGAGGGGATTGGAAGGTGTGAATCACGATACCCAAAATTCAGAACATTGTAGGGATGTTGTGACAAGGAAGGATAATTTTTAAACATGTTCGAATCACAATATCCCTATTGTGTTAGCTTGAAATGGGGATGAAAAATGAGGGCCGACTGCTGACCGTGTTCGAAACACAAGGCCTAACTCAAAATATTGTCCATTTGTCTTTGAGAATGTTAGCCCAAGACAATAGGCATTCCATAAGATGAGCATCCGTACTATTAGGGGAATCCTTTAGATGTGTAAGAGGATGAGGTTTCGAATAAAGGGCATGAAAAGTGTGTATGGTGGAGTGATGGGTTGTTCAAACGGAGTCCAACACTCTTGAAATTACACCACCATGGTGGATATACATAAGTTCGATAGATTGGTCTAATCATGGATCAAACTTACATCCAAATAAGACCTTTCTGGTAAGGACCTGGAGTGAATTTTTAGTTTTATGTCTTACCAATGTGGACTATAGACACGTATTTTAATGTCAAACGGTGAGAATGATGAACATAGTCTTAAGGTCATACTACCTGGACCAAGATCAGGGAAGAGGGTCTAGAAGGTTTAATGAACCTAGGGCTGGGCCCAAGGCGAAATTCATGGGCATCGCTTTGTATCCTATAAGGATAAGAATCAATCCAAAGGTAGTTCTTAAGAACAGCGTGGTCAGAGACCAATGCTGGTATGGGGAATCCCCTCTGGGGAGGAAGTTGACACATCCCATAATTATCTTGGGGCATCCTGAACTTGTTTAGGGTAGAAATATAGTTTAATGTCATGTACAGAGGACATGTGGACTCGTGTAGTTTAACGTCATATGGTATGATGGGGAGTGAAAGGGCAGATTCCAAAAAGGGAGTACATGATGCAGTAGCTATAAACCCAATTTGAATGAGGACACAAGGAGTCTGCACCACACCACGTATCCCCAAAGGATGTTTTTTAGGTCAAGATACCAAAAGTGAAAGTTAGGATGGGACCGAGGAAAAGTGGTTGGGAATTCCTACGTATCCCACTAGAAAAGGAATCAATCCAAACAGAGTTCCGGGATCATAGTTTAACATCATTCAGGACGAAAATCTTGTGTAGTACAACTGCACTAGTACACGCCCCACCAAAACTACTAAACCCATGTGAGTCGTGCTCGATGTGGGAAAGTAGGAGTAGCGATTTGATTTCCCTGTTGTAGGGAGTCACACATTATGAGTGATGGTCCACTAGGTGGGTGACCTTCCACTATTACTGATCCCCCTTCTTAACACAAATACATGCACAGGGGGGATAGAACCGAGTGTGTTGGAATTCGACTTAAACATATGAGAGTGGAAATACATGAATTGTGATGCCTGAGATCTGGATCACTATGATAATGGTGTGATGATAGAGAATAACCACTGACCATATTTGAAACATAGTATCCGTTTTGTGTTAGAATGGAATGGGGGATAGAAAAATGAGGTTTGACCTCTAACCATGTTCAAAACATGGGACTTATCGCAAATGTTGTCTATGGTATTTAGGGGTGTTTGGCAAAGATGGTAGGTGAGCCAATGTGGCATGAGACCAAGCCTTAAAGTGGGTACCTACATACATGGAAGAGGATGTCGACCCAAATAAAGGTCTCCTAAATCCTAGACATGAAATGAGAGAATTTCCATGTAAAAATTCCATGCTCTCGGCTCGTTGTCATGACACATTTGAGTACGACAATGAGACATATTAGGTAGAGGGAGTCAAGTCCCTTTACAAGGACAAGGGTCTTGGTGTCACACGCTCCTTGATTAAGGTCATATAGTTGACCATTAAGAGAGGAACCGATTTAATGAAATGATCATAGGGTGGGGAAGTAGTCAAACCTGATGAATAGTTCCCATAGGGAAATCTTAGTTTAGGTTCATAGAACTCAGACCAGGTTAGAAAGAGACAAGGAAGAAACATGGTGCAATTGTCGCAAAACCTAATGTGAATGAGAACCCAAGAGGTGATCATCATACCACATGATTACAAATAAGTTTGGGCCAAGTGGCCAAAAATGGGCCAGGATTTTAGATTCCTGGGGCTGGAGCTACAGACAGAATTTCTGGGCATTCTTATGTATACCATAAATATGGGAATCAAACTATATATAGTTTTAGAAAATGTTGAGTAGTTTGGTGTCCTATGAAAAGGATGGCCAGATCATAGTTTAATGGTCTAAGAGTTCATACCATATATAGAAAGTAGAGAGGGAGACATGTGGTGTAGTAATTGGAAAACTCAATGTCAATGAGGACGGTAGGAGTCCATATCACACCATGTGCTCCCTAGGGAGATTTTGGGTCAAGGGACCATAAATGAAAGTTGGGATGATCCTGGGCCAAGCACCCGTGAGTTCATACATACGACATTATGATGGGGATGAATCCATACATAGTTCTAGAAGTGGAAATGGTTGGGCACCAATGCTAGGGATAATAATGTTGTGTGGGTCTAGCCCACACACAAAAAGAAGCAAGAATTGATAGATCTAGTATGATTTTAAGATGGATATGTGTTTTTTTATGAAGTGATACACCTATGATGGAGAATCCATGAGTTTCTATAGGAATCAAGCCATATGAAGGCTTTGAAAAATGGTATGGTGGATAACCACTACCAGACATGCTGTCCCCTCAAGTGAGAAGATCAAAATGCAGTGCTATTTTTCTTCATGTAGTGATGATGATAATGTCATAGTTTTGGGTCATATGATATGACCACCCCCTACATTATAACATCTTGTAGTAAATACGTAACTGTTTAAAGTCACATGAGACTAGGAAATATAGTTTAATGTCAAATTGCTTGTACATATACAGAAGAAACAAGGTTTTATGGGGGGGGGGGATACACATGGCCTGATAAAGCATACCAGATGTGAATGAGGACGAGGTCCACACCACACTATGAATAGTTATATAGAAGAAACCTTGGATCAAGGTACCAGAAAAGGTCAAGGAATTTGGGGCAGAACCCCTAGACGAAACTTGTAGGTGTTCCTACGTATCCCCTGAGGATGGGAATCAAGCCATATGAAGTTTTAGAAGATGTTGTATAATTTTATGTCATGTAACAAGGACGAGAAGTAAGATAGACTAGCTCCTAGAAGGGGAGTATGTGGTGTAGATATTGCAAACCCGACGTGAATGAGGACATAATCCCACAACACAATATGAAATCCTATGAAAGTCAAGGCCAAAAGGGAAAATAGAAAATCTAATTAGTGGAACCTGAGCTGGACATGAAGATAAGACGAACGAGCATTCCTATATATCCCATGAGTATGGGCATCAAGCAATACATATTTCTAAGATATGTAGTTCTTACACATTGTAGAAATTCTACAGGAAGATTTTATTTTAAGCTTTTAGAGTTCAGACCATAGAAAATAAGGGACTCTTCCAAATGGGTGAAAACTGTAATTGAATCCCTAAGCCCACATGAGCCACGATCGATGTGGGAAACAAGGGAGGAGAAGGTATTTGCAACACATGGAATACATGAAAAGGGGAAAACCGTACGGATCCCTGAATGACACCTCGCTGTGGATTTTTCCTCCTAACGTGCAACTGTGCACAGAGAGATAGTACCAAGGGTGTTGAAATTCCACTTGGACATAATGGAGTGGGAAATGATGTGAATCATGCAACTAACATTTAGGGCTTGAATGGGTGGTGTGACGATGGATGATAACTATTGACCGTGTTCAAAACACAACATCCATATCATGTGACCTAAAATGGGAGAAACAAATGAGCCTCAACCACTAACCATATTCTCTATGTGGGACTTGTATCAATTTTCCATTCATGATCCTTGAGGACATTGGCCCAAAGTGGTAAGAGAGAATGAGGCCCTAGAATCTATGCCATTCGAGGGTCCTTTTGGATGTGAAAGATGATAAAATCCCAAATGAAGGGGAACATAAAGCCTGAAAATGGTCAATAACATGTCTACATAGAATTTAACACTCTAGGTCTTGTACAAGAGTTCTCTTGGGGACATTGGTGAACTACCAGAGAGGTTTTACGGGTCCACCTCAAGAGTAGTCCGCCCACAAAGATGAGTATAGAATATGGGGATGAAGAGATCTCAGGTGAAAGATGTAGGACATGTGGTTGTTACAAACCTGACATGAATGAGGACTTAATCCCTTACCACACTGTATACCCCTCTCTTGGAAGAACTCAGGCCAGGGGGCCAAGAAGATACAGAGGTTTCTATGAAATGTTGATGGACCCAAAAGGTAAATGTTTGGGTAGTCCTACCAATCCCCTGATGATGGAAATCATCCCACATGTTGTTCTGGAAAATTTGGTGCAGTTTTATGTCTTGCAGCATGAACGTAGATAGGGGTGATGTATCTCAAAGAGGAATGTGTATGGAATGGTGAGTAACCCGACGTGAATGGGGACATAAGTTCATGCCACACCATACAATCCTAAATGAGAGCTTGGGACAAGGGGCCAAAAAGGTTGAGGCATCTAAGACACGAAGTCCCATCTATTTCGCGGTTTAATATCTTGTGACGAGGATGATGGTGTTATTAGTTAAAGGTCATAGGGATCAGACCATAGATGCCCAATTTACTTTCATGTTTGTGGGATAGATGGGTAGAAAATATGAATCACCGTGCCTATTATGTGGGAGACCATGAAATGACAATAATGATCGAGGATAACTAATGACCATGTTCATAACATAGTATACGTATTGTGTGATTAGGGACGGGGGAAAATAATTGAGCATTGATTGTTGACCATATTCAAAACATGAGCATTATATCAATTTTTTGCTTGAAATCTTCAAGGACATTGGACCAAAAAGGTAGGAGATCCCTAAGTCCTAGCATCCATGCCATTTGGCGGTCCTTTTGGATGTGAATGATGGTGTAACCCCAAATGAAGGGACATGCAAAGCATGGTGGGACCTGTTCAGTTTAGCATCTTGCAGAAAGAACAATTGATAAAGGGGTGTCTTAAGGGGATGCATGCAACATGGAAAAAATACCCCAACATGAATTAGGAAAAAGAGTCCACACCACACCGTACAATCCTTGGTGAGAACTTGGGTCTAGGGACCAAAAAGGACAAGGGACCTGAGACTGGAAGTCTTGGTCAGTTTTCAGTTTTAACGTCTTGTGGTGAGGATGATGGTGATCTTAGTTTAAGGTCATAGGACTCAGAACATAGATACATGACCCTTTATACAGGTATTGCATTATAAAATCTCTTAATACCACGTAAGAAATGCTTGGTGTGGGAAATAAGGAATATGATCTGGATCTCCCCAACATATAAGGGTACAACAATGAGAGAAGGAGGTCTGATAGGGTTGGCCCTGACCATAATAACACTCTTGCTCGTGGTAGACTGATGTTTGAAGGGATATAAGGACAAAATGAATCACTACAGCTAATATTTGGGGCATATAGGGGTGGTGACAATGATGGGGGATAACTGTTTACCGTGTTTGAAACACAGAATTCACATTGTGTGACATGAAATTAGATCAAAAAATGAGTTTCAACTGCTAACCGTATTTACAATGTGGGACTTATATCAATTTTTCATTCGAGATCCTCAAGGGTGTTTGACCAAAATGGTAGTAGAGCCCTAGGTCCTAGTATCCATGCTATTCATGGGTCCTTTTGGATGTGAAGAATGATGAAGACCCAAATAATGGGGATGTGTGAATCATGAAAATCAATGTGCAGTTTAACATCATTCATGATGAATAAAGAGGTGGATATTTCCAGAGATAAGGATACATGGTGCAGTCATGATGAAATCGATGTGAATGAGGGAATAAGTCTTCACCAGACCATGTGTTTCTACCTAAGGGAAGATCTTGATGTTTGGGGACTGGGCCTACGGATGAAATATCTGGGCATTTCTAATTATCCCATGAGGATATGAATCAATACATATGTAGTTCTAAAAGGGATATGCAGTTTAATATCATATGGTGGGGATGTTGGAGGATAGAAGAACGAGGAGGGGCACATGGTGCGATCATTGTAATCCTGATATGAGTGGGTCCAAATAATCCTACACTACACCATGCAGGATCCTCCAATAGAACTACTACAAGGGGTAATAGTCAAAGAGAAGATTTTGGGGGATAGAATATAAGATTAGGCATATGAGAATTCCTACGTATCCTTTGAGGATGGGAATCATTCCATACGTATTTCTAAAAGGGCAATGTAGTTTAACGTCATGAAGTGAGGACGCAGATACATAAAGATCTTAGTTTAATGTTGTAGAGCTCAGACTTTAATGGTATATCCACCACTCACAATTTGACATCATGAAGGATGAATTCTGAGTAGTTTTACGTCCTTCATTTTGTATCAATCACACATTTTAATGTCATGTGGTGATGAAAAAACTGTTTAAGGTCTTGCGGGACCATATAGATCTTAGTATATGGTCTTAGATCTCGGATCATTTTTCAGTTTATCATCCTGTTGGATGACTAATAAGTTTAACTTCATATAGGACATAATGGTTTAAGGTCATGTAGGACACAAAATTACTTAGAAAAAGTACTTCTTGAGGAATTTGGAATTGTTGGAAGGAGGTATGCGCTCACCGTCCATGGTAACTAGGGAGTACGTTCCATTGGGGTAAACTTTGTGAATGATGTAGGGTCCTTCCCATTTTTTCTCTAGATTGGGTGGTTTCCTACAAGGTATCATTGGTGCTCTCAAGGCTAACACTGGGTCACCCTTCATGAAAGAGAGGAGGAAAACTCTCTTGTTGAAAGATTTGGCTATCTTTTTTTGATGCCTTTATAGATTTTGCAGGGCACGAAGCCTATTCTCGTCAAGAACTTCTAATTCATCCAGATGTATATCAGCAACCTTATTTGGTGCTTTCTAATCATAGAAAGCTGTGTGTAATGAAGGCAATTGAACCTCGATGGGCAGGACGACCTCCGTTCCATACACTAGGGAATATGAAGTCACCTGTGTTGAATTGCGAGTCGTTGTACGATAGGCCCAGTGGGCATTGGGGAGTTTTCCCGGAAAAATTTTCTCGTTTTGACCAACCATTTTCTACAGGATGATAGAGAGGGTTTTGTTGAATGCCATGATAAACCCATTTTCTTTCACATGATAGCGGTAGGTACAGATAGAATGGATGTTATACTTGGTGTACAAGTTCATCAACTCAATTGCCCGAAAGTTAGTGCCATTATCGGTGAGGACGATGTAAGGGACTCCAAATCGATAAATGATGCTGGAGTTCACAAATTCAATGATAGAATGGTCCTTTAAATATTTGAGTATAATTTCCTCTCCTACTTGGAAAATAAATCTGCAGCGGTCATGTTGAACCTACACTATAGACCTGTCGTCAGTGGATATGGTCCCATGACATCGAGTCCCCACACCACAAAGAGCCAAGAGTACTTGGTAGTGTGGAGAGGATCCGGAGGCCGATGCACAAAGTTAGCATGAATTTGTAATGAATGACATCTATTGGAAAACTCAATACAATCATGGATCATGGAGGGTCAAAAATACCCCAACCTCCAGATTTGGAGAGATAGTTTCAGCCTGATCTAATGAGCCCTGCCGGAACTGGCATGAACCTCCAACATGACCTAAGAAATCTCATCTCCTTGAATGGAATAGAGGAGTGACCCATCAAACCTACAATTTTAGAGGATCTGCTCAAGATTGGGATCGCTCTAGAGGGTAAACTATAACGCGCGTTGTCAGATTCACTCAGGCTTGGCTCAATATGCTAGGAGACTGTCATGATGGAGGTACTTGAGAAAGGGGGTCCTCCAGTCAGGAGTCACTTCCATCACTGTTATAGGGGGACCTGAGGGTTCTAATGTGGAGGCACTCATAGTAAGGTAGATTACCTGTAGGATATCATCATTGTCCAGAGTGACAAGGGTGATGACTCTCCGGTGTTTCACATTGATAATCAAATCATCTTGATCAGGCTCTGCCAGAGATGCAACCAAGCTAGCCAAGACGTCATCTCAACTGTTTTGGGATCGAGGGACATGGGTAACTTCTGGCCAAGATAAAAACTGGGACTTCAACTGGTGGGTATGTTCCAATAGTGGTCCAAGATCTAGATTTTTGACACCATAGTCAGCGTTGAATTGCTTGATGATTAGTTTGGAGTCCCCTTCCACATGAAAGTAGGGAACATCAATCTCGAGGGCCAGCTTGAGGATGGAAATGAGAGCCTAATACTCTTCCCCATTGTTGGTATAGCCTTATGACAATAGGAATGAATATGGTAGAACAAATCGTGCTTCCATAATGAAGAGGATACCTAGGCCCACTCTGTTGATTCTGGGGTCATTAATTCTTCTATCGATAGGAATTAGAGAAGCACCGTCAAAGTACATTTGCCAACACATAATGATTTGGTCTACTGAGAAGATTGCCTCATAGGGAAAATCAAGATCCAAAGACTGGTTCGTAGAAGTTGTATGGGTAAAAAAAGTCTACTAATGCTTTCCCCTTAATATCCTTCTGGGGGAAAAACCTGATGTCAAACTATAAGAGGATTACTGCCCACCCAACTAGATGGACTATAATCATGGGGCAGTTTAGGATGTAATTTAGTGGGTCCACTTGGGAAACAAACTGTGTCTCATGGTGTTGCAAGTATTGTCATAACTTCTACACTCTGAATACTAGCGCAATGAAGGTTTTCTTGATAGGGGAGTATCTAGTAATTTTATCGAGGAGTATTCAGCTGAGATAATAGAGAATGTTCTTCATTCCCTCACTGTTCTTCTGTGTGAGAAGGGCGCTGAGATATTTTTCTAGGGTGGTAACATAAAGGACCAACGAATTTCCGAAAATTGGTGGCATCAAGACCAGAGGCTGTAATAGATACTACTTGATTTCATTAAAAGTAGTATGACATTCCTTCTACCACTGAAAGACAATGCCTTTCTTCATAAGAAGAGAAAAGCGCTTACACTTTCCGGCCAAATTCGCAATGAATCGGCGTTTGTAGGCCAAGTGGCCTTGAAATCCCCGAAGCTCCTGAATATTTCACAGAGGAGACATCTAGATTATGGATTTAATCTTCTATGGATCGATCTCAATGCCTCTATACATAACAATGAAGCCAAGAAACATTCCAGATGTGACCTTGAAGGAAAAATTTAATTGGTTCATCACCATATGTCAAGAATGAAGGAAGACAAACACTTTCTCAAGGTCTTTGAGATGGTCCTGACATTGCTAAGATTCGACCACCAGATCATCCATGTATCATTCTACCAATTTCGCGAGGATCAACTTAAATATGAGGTTCATGGCACACTGATAGGTGGCCACTCCATTATTTATACCAAAGGGTATTAAATAGTAATAAAAAGTACCTTGGGGGGACCTGAAGGCCTTAGACTCTTCATACTAGGGGGCCATTCCGATTTGGTTATACCTGGAATACCCATCCATAAAGGAAAGTGCCTGGAACCCATAGATGGCATCGATCAAGAGTTTCATCATGGGAAGGGGAAAATCATCCTTTAGATAGTGATGGTTGAGATCCAAGAAGTCAACGAACGCTCTGATTGATCCATTCCTCTTCATAACAGGCACAATTTTGGTTAACCATCTGAGGTACTATAACTCCTTGAAAAAATTGTCTCTGGTGAGCTTATCAACCTCATCCTTGACCATGTCCCTGTGAGAAGGTTGCATTTTTTTGGGAGGTTGTTTAAACCCGCGATGATTTGCTGGAATGCTGAGGTAATGAACGATGACCAGAGGATCTTATCCTAAAATGTCATCATAAATCTAGGAAAATAGATCATGATCTTACTTTAATAAGTCCACTTACTATTGTCATTCTTTGACAGACATAACAACACATATCAATGTGGGTTTTAGATCCATCTCGCTACAAAGGTACATTTGTACTGGTTCATAGATCGTGGTAGGGATGCCCTCTTTGAAAGCGGGAGGTGCATATTCCAAATATTATTATTCTATTATAGAGGAGGGATCCTCAATGGGAGGATATTTCTCTAAGTAAAAATATTTTTATGGGATACTAGTGCTAGCCAGAGCAGCAGCAGACACTACCTCAGGGGACACCTGCGTTGCCAAAACCATAGTGATGAAAGATTTCAATCTGACCCCATATGGTATTTGGCCCAAGGGGCCACACTTGATGATATTGAATCAATAATGGTGCATCATCTGGAGCTAGTTTATCCCAAAATATAGAAATAAGAAAGTATGACGTATTTCCGTTTCCATGGGGCGGACATCCTGATACCTTATGGGAGTAGGGGGCTCAGGGATCACCCGAGCCTGATTTGTGTAGGAAAACGAGGTAATATTCTAGAATCCTCTATACTTAGGAATTTTCTCCCTCAACATTCTAGTATCAACAAAACATTTCTCTAGATCCAGTTTCGTAGCCTCCAATTGGTGGATCGGAAAAATGTAGGCATCATCTAGGTTTGTTCATGGGTCAATCGCAGTCGTAGCGTGTTCAACCTCATCATCATGAATCTGGTTATCCTTTATTTTTTAATAGTCTACATCCAAGTAGAGGGATTCACAAGATGAAAAGTGAGACCAGTCACCTTAGAGTACACCCATTAGACTATTAAGGGATTACTTAAGGCACTGGTGATACGATGAAGGGACTCATGTATGCAGTTGAAGCCATGTCCTACCCATCAACTCATTGTATGTAGTGTCATGCGAGACAACCATGAACTCAATGCTAAATAACAAACCACCAAACTGGATCTTCAAGCAGATATTACAGACCATTGTCTATTCCGTTCTATTATAACCCTTGATTTTCATGTCAGAGGGACTCAAATCATCCTCAGATAGTCCAATTTTCTGAAGTGTCTGGGTCAAGATTAGGTTGATCCCAGAGCCTGTGTTGACAAGAAATATACGAACCTCTATGCCATTGAAGTGGTTGGTGATGTATAGTGGGAGGATGTTCCCCCATATGGGAGAGTCATTATCTTTTCAAGAGAAAGAGATAATGTCCTGATATTCAGAATGACCAACTGCCTCAGCATGTAAGGCCTATACAACTGCTACATCCGTCTCAAATTGGAGGGGGATTCTTAAAGTTTTGGTAAGGTATTCACACATATCCACTGATAAGCGAAGGGCCTCAAATATATAGTTCCTTTTAGGAATCCTGGAGAGATGATTAAGGATATCATAATTCTGTGACAAACGTGAACTTCTACTTACAAGTGGTCGTTCTGTGACAGGGGGCACGGAGGTCCCTTCCGGCTGAACTGGTGGTAGGATGGTGCTAGAAATGACCCACTACTCACTAGTCTAAGCTTGTGGAGTGACTACAAGATGTGGGTAAAATGATCGAAGCTGGTCCATAACAGAGCATGACTGATCGTGACACAGTCGAGGTGGCTCTGCCTCATCTAGTAACATAAACGATGGCAAAAGCGGACCTGATGACACCAGATGAGAAGGTTGAGCATACTGAGCTCTGCACTAGGCCTGCTGTTTGGGTTCAATGGCATGAGAAACATGGCTGGAAGTACTGACCAAGGTACTCTGATGACCCATATAGTCATGACTCCTTCAATGCTGGTGACAGCTAGGGATGTTGTGAGAATCCGTATGGTGCTCCTCACCATCAGAAATCATATATGGGTTTACCAACTCCATGATGTTAATAGAAGCATACCCTCGATCTTCAATTGAAGAATCATCCACAACTGGAAGTATTCTAGGGGGAATCTCCATCTCCAAGGGAATGAAGACACTAAGATA
Source organism: Viscum album (assembly GCA_963277665.1). NCBI lineage: Eukaryota > Viridiplantae > Streptophyta > Magnoliopsida > Santalales > Viscaceae > Viscum > Viscum album. The sequence continues at coordinate 713,432,769 of OY728131.1, read as the reverse complement.
ATGGGATGATGACAACATCGGTGGGGAACATTTTTTTCCCTTTCATCACTGATGCTTGCACTTTTGAAAAGAGAGAGGCTGAGTCATTGACCTAGAAGTACTGGCTGCGGGTGATGCAACATCTCCTGAAGGATCCGATCGATTCAGTCATGCACATATAATAACATGGGAATAAGAAATTTCTTTATAAGCCATCTAGACATCATACTTCTAGGACCCACAGTTAGGAACCTGATGCCACTCGCCTTCGCTGTCATTACCGTTGTCTGGCTTCATGAATACACATGCCACTTATGTCGGAGCTGGGCCTAACCTACCTATGTTGTTATCAACTTGTTATTGAAGCTAGTCTTTAAACATATATCACTTCTTGAGGATGTTCCCCAATATCCGGTGATAGGGGCAGTAATTGGGGCGATCAGTGAGATCTACCTCTTCGGGCCTCCTGTATTCAGGAAAATATAGAAGAACCTATTCCAAGGCAATTTGAAAATAAGTGTGGACCTAATCCTCTTGAATGAGTAGGTTTGGTTTCTCCTATATGATAAGGGTGATTTGGGAACTTGGCCCTGAATAGGGGATGGTGGAGCCTATCGAGGAGGTAAAACATGGTTATCTCACATCGGTGGTGTTGACGTGTTACGCAGGGGCTCCTGCCGATTCTGAGGTGGGCACTGCTAGGTCGGAGGTTGTGCCTGAGGTGGTGGGCCTCTGTGAGGCTGTGGAGGTGGTTAAAATGGTAATAACTCCAGTTACTTAGGGCCTCTATTTATGCCACCATGGTGGGCTCAGCCTTTGCAGTTCTTCTTATGGGAATTACATGAGGCAACAGATGTTCCTGCATGACCTGCTGCAAGGCTTCCTCTAGATGATGGGAAATATTAGAGAAGTCTCGGAATCCCCCAGGGTAATTATAAGTAATGAGAGAGGGGACCATTTTAGTTTTGATGTTCCCACACAAATTTTTAGTAGTTGTTACTGAGTCAGCGACATATCCAAGGAGTAGGTGATGACTTTCCACTAGATGACAAAGTCCGTGACGCACTCGTTAGGCCTCCACTTGCACATGAAGAGGTATGAAATACTCATCTTTCTGGTGGTAGATCTAAACTGGTAAAGGAATTGTATATGGAGATATTACTATCCAGTGACCAACCCAATGTGTAGTTGGCTATACTAAATAAACACATGCCCTTCCAATGTCTGTAAGAAAACACCAGAGTTCGGCGGCCCCCTACGGTGCTGGAGTTCCCAACATGGGTCTATACCATGAGATGAAGTGGGCCAGATAATGTAGAGGGTTTCCTATCCCACTAAAATGAAAAAAGTTTTGGTTTTAGAAACCTAGGGGTGTTGGAATATCATCGACCCATGTCGGATATGGTTTACCATTAGGCGGGATTTCCACTTATTGAGTTTCCAACACCTCGAGGCGAGCAATGTGTGCCACCATCAGGTCATATGGGTGGGGTTCCTATCTTGAAAAGGATCTCTAACAACCAGTGCATTGGAAGGTTCTTCAACATGATAAGATGACCCAGAGGCTCGAGGATCCGCTCGTGGGATGAATTGTGGAGTGATTACGGGAACCTGAGCTAGGTCTTGAGGATTATTGTGTTGTTCAAGTGGATTTGGTGATACATACCACACCCTCTTTCCATATGCTCTAGACTCATCCTGTCTATGTTGACAGGATGGTCAAGGTCACCCAGAGGAAATTTTCCAGGGAAAAGTTATACTTGCTCCTGCTGCCCCGTCTGAGGATCACCGTAGTCTCACTGCCTCTCCACGACACATTCCAAAAGGAGTTCATTGACCATCTTATTGTGCTTTGGGGGTTGTTGGAACAACACAGATTTTTCAGGATCATCATCCATCTTATGAATTAATCTAGATGGGTTAGAGGGTTTGAAGACCCCAAAGTTATCCTTACCCTTATTGGGATTTCAATTGAGGACTAATGTCTCAGTGGGCAGAAGAAGACCCAGTTTATTTCTCTACTAGGGAGTAACCATTCCCAATGGATCCAATAGTTGTGGAACTCCCCCAGGGGGTATGTTCTCATCAAGGTGATCTCGCTCATTCTATTCCTTTGATAGATCGACCATGTTAACTGTCACTCTACCTAGAGGAATATCCTCAATATATCCTAGAAAGTCAGGCTGGCTCCAGATAGAACTAAAATGGAGGGAAGCACACTACCCCCAACCATACACTTTAATGTGGGGGGTGGGGGGGAGCCTCCTTGATAATTTTTAAGAGCACTTAAATTCTCTGAACGCATAATTGTTGTAGGGTCTGATGGCGAACAGACGACTCAGGGCGCTGGGCCATAGGGAGTGCTACCAAGTCAACTAAAAAACATTGATGGCCAATGTCTTAATAGTATTCCTGGATCTTGGGGTAAGACACTCACTACTAATAGATACATAAGGTAATCACCCAAAGGGTTTGGAGAAAGCATGCGACTTCCTCCTGAGTAAGTGATTCCGACGCACTGAAGTTTGCAGTCGCAATTTCCCATAACTTCTCTGAGAAATGATCCACTGTAAGGATGTCCCAAAATCTCCTTGGATCAGAATTGGGATCTGGCCTATGGTTGCCCCATTCATCAACTAAATGTGGTTGTAGGATCAGTAATGATATAGAATTGAACCACTGAGATGGTAGAACGTATGGTGGAGAATATGACAGACGAGCTCACAAGCCACTGTATCTTGGGATATCCTGAGATGAGTGAAATGATTAAGCCACCACATCTCGGCAAGATGGGCTGGTGACCACGACCTCTGGCGGATGGGATGCGGTTACTGGTGGTAGTCCATATTTATGTTCATCCTCTATAGGTCCCCAGAATAACTCTCTGTGATCTTTGGTTGAGGTAGAGAATGCCCCTGTCGATGATATAAAGGATTGCACGACAAGGCCCTAGGAAGGGGCCAAATCTTCCTCCTCCCAGATGTATCTACGGTGGGAGGTGGGAATTCAGTGGAACTTACATTCCAAAATAATGAGGCTGATCTTCCTTGTTCCAACCCCAACCCTTGAAATAGAGGATCAAGGTGAGGGTTCCATTGCCAAATCGCATTCCACCTCAAGATCTGAGAAGTACACTGGATTAACTGCAACATGAATATTCTTGGTTCTCTTTGTATGGCATCGGAGACGCACCCTCCTACCTTGGGATAGATCTTTAGGACAAGGTATATTTTTGCCTTGAGGAGGATCTTTATCTGAATTGATGTTGGGGCGGAGAGGACTTCCACCTAGGTGAGCCAAGGTACAAGATTCACCTGAAAAAAAATGTCAAAGGGAATATGGGGAGGACCTTTGTTACCACTGGTTGATGCATAGAGGGAGTCTCCACGGGAAGTGCTGGAGCAGGTAGGTCCTCCAATGGAGTTGGTGGAAGCATGGGAAGGGACACCATGCAAATATCCTTTGGCAACATCAGTGTGAGGAAGGTCCTCATACTGGTTCAACTAAACAAGGTTATGACTTCCGTGTTGGGTGCCCATGAAGTGAGGAAAAAATCTACTTCTATGATTTCTGAGATTAGGAGGTCCTTCTTTAGTTACTATAAGAACATGTGGAAGACCCCCAAGCATATGGTTGATCAGAAGGGTAACACCTTTACATCAGTGACCTATGATGGGAGGAAAGGCTCCATACCTAAGTTCATGAGTGCGGAAGAGGCTTCTATACAGGGTTTCAGTGCAGTAGGGATGAAATTTATTCAGATTTAAGGTTGTATGGGGAAGACCTCCATGCTAAGCTTGGGGGTGGGGAGGGCCCGCACTCCCATTTGTGATGGTACAGGGAGAAACTCCATACTGGATGTCAATGCCGTGTGTTGGCCCGCGACAGGCACCACCTATTTCGGCGACTAGGAGAGTTGACCCAAACTGCTTATGGGGTGGTTAGGGCCTCGATCCAGGCCAAGCATATGGGTGTCCCTACTCGGTATAAATATGGGAATTATGTTAGGCACCATCGGTGGAACGGTCCATGGTAGTCATTGACGCCGATGCCTCTCTGCAGGAATCTGTTTCCAAAGACACTAAACTAATACAGTCTTTGGGAATCAGTTTTTGTTATGTATTAAGTATTTTGTAAAAGTAATGTAATGTCTATGAATGTAAAGACTTGGTTCTCTATAGTTGGTATCAGAGCGAAGGTTTAGTTAACCTTTAGAAACTAGGATGAAAAAACATTAGTTAGATCCCTAGAGATATTTATAAGGTATGTCTAGGGATGTCCATAAGCTTAAGTATAAGTATAGGTCATAGTCCTAGAATTATGGTAACGATCTTAGAATTAATCCTAAGATGTTAGATATTGATGGTACTCCCCCTTTATTATGTTGTTTTCCTAGAATGATTTTTTCCTCTCACACTATTCTTTTTGGGTTTTAGATGATGGCTGGAACCCGAAGGAACTGTGTTGATCAATGTAATGGACAATGCAATGATTTTCCTATTGAGCAATCCAATGTTATGGGGGATGGAGTGAAAAATATTAATGCTATACTTACAAAAGCTATGAATCATTCTGGACTTCCAAATCAGCAGAGAAGGAAACAATATTCTATTGAGTCCTTCATGAGGCAACGCCCACCTTCTTTCAATGGTTCATCTGATCCACTTATTACTAAACAATGGATTAGTACCATTTAAAATATATTTTCCATACTTCACTGTTCAGAACTTGAAAAATTCATTTTGGTTTTTTACCATTTAGAAGGTGAATCAGACCCATGGTGGACTCTAATTAAGAATATAAGGCCCCGAGATGAAATTGAATTCATAGAATGGGATGAGTTCAAGAACTTTTTTTCAATAAGAACTTCCCTCGTATTCTTCGAACAAAGATGGAAAAGGAGCTCCTTGAGCTTAAGAAAAAGGATGATAAAACTGTTGGTATATACAAGGTGAATTTTACAAGGCTTGCAAGTAATGCATCTGGATTTATCATCCAACCTGAAAGTAAATTTGATTGATACTTCAATGTCTTAAAACTAAGTCTTCTAAGGGAATTATCTATAAGATATTTCAGTATCTATGAAGAAATTATGTGTTGTGCTATCAAGGTAGAACTAGAAGTTGGTGTTACATATCCATCTCATGGTTTTGACAATAAATGAAAGATGGAGTTCAAGGAAAAATCTCAAAACAATGGTGAAAAGAAAAATAATTTTTCGTTATGCTCAAAGTGTGGAAAGAAGCATAGTGGAGATTGTCTTAAAGGGACTAGAAAATGTTTTATGTTTGGAAAATAAGGGCATCGAGTAGCTGAGTGTCGATGTAATGGAAAAAAGGTAGCTAATGATGTGAATAGAGAAAAGACTATAGAGAACACACCACCAACACTTCAATCCCACAAGTGCAAGGAAATGAGACATTATGCTAACCAATGCCCTAATCCAAGGGTTAATGATGTTCAACATCAATAACCTCATAAGGAAAAGGATAAAGGGAAGTCACATGCAAATCACTATTGGTGATTTTGAATATGACAACAAAGTGCTGGAATGATTAATTGTTTATGTAATAGGATTCCAAAATAGTGTTGTGGAATCTCATTTATAGTATCACAGAATATTGGAATATCTATATATTCGTTTTCAATAATTGTATGGTAGAGGTAACCATGAAAAGTGATTGAAGTATTTTTAGAAAGCAGATGATATGTTCATAATGAAGGGATAAAGAGAAAATAATATGTTTGATAGTATTAATAAGCTCATGACTGATATAAGGACAAAGTCATTTTATGGTTTGAGTATATAGAAATTTTGGGATTTTGGTATGTAGAAAGAGTTAAATTTTGACAGTATTCATGTTTTCACTAAGGTTCTATGGTAATTCATATTTCAAGAGAATACATGATTAAGGTATTCACATGTTTTGAATGCGACCAACAAGATATATCTTATGATATATGAGGGATAAATGATGGAATTCACATGCTTGTTATCTGACCTTTCTAATAATTGTTTTCTTTATACTATGAGTTTGGAGAGAAGTATTTTGGATAATCCCTAAAGTTGTAATAGACTAAGTTGGAAATCTGATAGTATTTTTTAAGGGTATAACTTTTTTCAACATTATTCCTGTAATGTTACAATGGCGTAGTTTTAGAAAAAGGACAACCCACAGGATGGGCGAAAAACCGTCACGTCAGAAATGGATGCGAGAATCGAACCCACAACCAAAGTGAAACATGCCTTTATCAGCTACCACTAGCCTACAAGAAGTCCCTGGTTAGTATAAATTAGTTTTATTTTATTAAGTGGTATGATAGATGAAGTATAAGTCCATTTTGGAACCATATACGATTAATATCACCATATATGGACTTATGGATATTTAATAACATTTGATAACCTTTGCTTGCGATAGATGGAATGACCCATAATTCTATCACAAGATCTACTAACACTTCACGAATGTCAAATTTATCTTAATTTATTTAAGATATGAAGTGTAAATTGTTCAAGGAATGACCAACGGTGATATTTTACCAAAATCTAGTAAGTATTTCTTCAAATTAAAATTTATAAACTTTAGGGAAATTATCTTGAAAACCAAAAATGTTTTCCTAGTACCCTCATATCTGATGAATCATTTGGTACCTTAGATCAACAAAAAATTATGGCTTTGTGATTGTTGAATTTTTCATAGCCATGTTTTCAACCACTTTCCATCAGAACTTGATGGTTATATTTCTCTTCCTTATCCATGTTTTCACATATGTTCTCCTATATGGAAACCCAGTGATGAGTTAATTTGGTTAACCGTTATGTTTAATACATTATTTTTTAAAATTAAGGTTTAGTATTAAATTTTATAATGTGGGTTTCTACGAAAGAAACTTTGATATAGTAAACCATTTATAACCCCGACGAATTTTAAGGGCGAAATTCATTTTAAGAGGGGGTAGAAGGTAACACCTCGAGATTTTATGAGAAATATTCCATTTAATTTATTTGATGTCTTGTGTTGTACTCTAAACCAAGATTATATAGCACTATACACAACACTGTATTAGCTTGTAGTATACGAAACACTATTCTTGGCTTGTGTTGTACGCAAGAGCGACCATCCTCAATAGCGTCTGTTCTACACAATATCGAGTTTCAATAAACAATGATATATTGTTATAATATTATTATAAACTAGACTTAATGAATAGTATAAACCAAAATTTTAATTTTATAACATTATCATTCATCTTACACATATTCTAGAATATGGTATGAGAATAAAATAATTTTTTTGGGTAAAATAAGTATTTTTAAAAAAATGCAGTTTTTCCTCCTTTTGATGGAACACCCACATTAAATCTAGTTTTTGACACATTTATAAGTTCAATTTGACAAAATAAAATTATTAATTAAAATAATGATATAAAAATTTACTTGGGTTAATTTTTTAATGTTTTTTATGTTAACATTCATATTTTGATGAATTGTAAAAATACGCAAAATTTTAATTAATAACAACTTTTATCATAAAGATTATTTATATGGTTAAATTATAATATTTATTGGTTTTAAAGTATAAATAGAATATATTTTTACAATATAATATAATGTATTTAATTATCATTAATTTCACATTGAATTCATAGGTAAAAATATTTCAATCTTTTGCAATGTTTTAAATAAAAACATGTTTTTTTTCTATAATGAGATTAATTTTAAATTAATTACTACATATTATGGGTTTTGAATTTGTAAAAATGGATTCCATATTTTGAATAAGGAGGTTAAAATTTTTTAAATAGATAAAATTTATTTTTAGGTATTTTGAATAGTAACTATGGTAAATTTTATTTACCACTGTTAAAGGTAAATCTAGTAATTAAGGGTAAAAGTAATTTTATAAAATTACACTAACAATTGTATTGATATCATTGGTCGATTATATTTCTCTCTGAAACATACTTGGGTAGAAATGGAATCTATTTGGACCCACTTGGATGATATTAAGACCTTTAATTTATTTTATTTAAAGAAAAGTGAAACATGTCTCAATCAAACTTTATTAATTAAATTATTTTTAATATAAGGTTATACCGAATATAAATTAGATTATAAATACTAATTTGAAAGATAAAATGTTTTTATTCATCATGGTAATTTATTTTTAATTTTTAAGAAATATATAATTACCTTAATAGATTATACATTAATGATGCTGGAATTGTTTATTTAGTGAATAATATATATAATATAGTTTTTATTAAAATAAATATACCCATAAAAAAGACCAAAAACATGACCCAACCATATTGGTAGCATATATCTAAATAATAATCATCCAAGGATTGATTTGTGGACCATTTGTATCCTTATAAAACAGATCATGACATTTATATTATTTTATTTTAAATGATGTCAAAGTTGTCACCTTCTTAATTTAATAAAGATAACATTTTAAAAGTTGTTTTTTAGAATATAAACTCTACTAAAAGTGTTATTATAAAATTTATTAGATTTATCTTAATTATAGTATTTTATTTTTAATTTTTTTATGACAAATAAGTATATTAACTAATTATACAAAAATGTTGTAGTAATTATTTTATTAAGAAAAATATCAAATAAATGGTTTCAAAAATATTAAAATAAATATTATATAAACTAATTAATGTACTAAATGAATTTTATAGATAAATATAACATGTTATAAATCTATTAAATATTTTGGATAGAACATAACTAATGTGTGGATTTTATTTAAATTCAAATAATTGAATAGTGTCAAAATTGACACTATTGGTATTTTATAAAAATAACATATTATTAAATTGTTAAAAAAATATATTTAAAAATTACAAATTGAAAATAATATAGTCTACAATTTAATAATATATCTAATTATGGACAATTTACAAGACATAATTAAGTATTTATAAAAATTTTAAATTTAGAATATTATTACTCAAAATAAAATCTGATAGATTAGATAATGATAAATCAAAATGATAAGGTTTAAAATAAATTCCAAAAAAGTCTAAATTTTATAGGTTGACGAGATTACCACACTATATCATATAATATTATAAGTAGAGTCATTTTGGAGGTTTTTATGTGGGGTTTTATTTTTATTATAAATTAATATTTTTGAGAGTTTCCTAAAGTGCCCCTCTCTTCTCTTATAAAAGGAAACCTCCTCCCTCTCCTCTCCACACCATTTTGAGCTTTCAAACTCGGCCAAAACCTAAAAATTTACCTTATCAACTATCCTAGAAACATTTTAGGTGTCTTTTACTTCTTCAATTACCAAACTTAGTGCCCTAAGAGGAGGTTTAGAAGAGGCACGTCAACGAAGAGGTAATGTCCTTTACTAATTCTTTCAAAATTATTTCTTCTTCTACTTCCTCTATATGAGTTGTTTCATTATTTGGTTATAACTATATTATAATTTGTATACTGATATGTTATTATGAATATGAATCAACAATATTCCATCTTCTATCCATCCTATGAAAAATGAAATCACCACGCGTGCGTACGTACGACCTACCGTCTCCACGCCGCGGTGTAATATGTTTTTCCAAACCAACCTACTTGGATGGGTATAATAATGGAATAAATAAAAATATATTATTATTTTAAAGTGATATTTATTCTGAAAAATTATACACCATACACTAATACAATTCCACAATCATGTGAATGATATTATCGCTCGTGCGTACGTACGACTTACTGTCTCCATGACACGATGAGATTCATTATCCATGTTAACCATTCAAGAATGATTATAAAGTATATATTATAAATAGTCATGAAATATATTATATAATAATTCTACTTGATTTATGTATATATTTACTTCCATTTAATTTAATTAATAAATTAAAAGAATGTTCATGCGTACATACAACCTACCATCATTATGAACGGTGTATTTCAATCAATTTATCGATCGATTATATATATTTGTATATTGAATATATGTGACATATAAATCAGGTTTTACATTATAGAAGTAATTAATCATTATCTAAGTAATCATATGAAAAATTACATGTCAAAACACGTATGATAAATGAAACGATTTTACCCAAAATACTTCTTTAACATGGAACTGACAAATGAATGGGAAATATAAAGTCATTAGTGAATCATATATGATATAATAAATATTATTATGGTTATGTTACAAGTTTATAATATTTTTTAACCCCACTATACTGGAGTTTTAGACACTTATGGAAGCAATTGGATCTAAGGTAAGGGGTAACTTTTCCAATCTCATTTCTATCCAAGATTGTTTATTCGTAAGTATTTACTAGAGTTATATTTATCATCAATATCTGTATCTTCTAAAACAGTTTTCATAAAATGATTAAAATTATTCCATATATGATAAAGTCATTTTTACCCATTGTTGACTTTTACCACATGGTATGGAAGGAATCTTTATTTTATTTACCATATGAGGTACTCTTTGACTTTTCTGGAAAAAGTACGAGGAGAACGTTTTTTAACTTATACTGAATGAATAAATTTTTATAGTTTCATGATGGATTATTTCCATGAAGCTTCATCTACAAGATTTCATGATTATTTTCAATGAAATTATTTTCTTTTAAAATTGCACGACATTTTGTGAAAGGAAAATGATTTGGAATAAGAAATGATATTTTCCTCAAGAATTAATTTCAAGTGTTTTATCAAAACTATTTTCCATCTATGATGACATTATTTAATATGGATATGTTTCATGTATAATGTCCCTATTATTTAAATGGTTTTGTTTTTTTTATGATGAAATTATATCCAATTTTTTATATGGATTATGTTATGATGGGATGATGCATATGAAAAAGTATTTTATTCATTGGGTTATGGTGAATGATTTATGTTTATTTTGTAGCACATGAATGAATGATTTCATTATGAGATGGGTGGGACTTATATCTACCTCCAATGCATTAGGTAAAGATTTATATCTCATGATATAGACATGGATATAACAGAAAGTAAATCTGGTTTAGTATTATAGGGCTGGAATGGCAAGTAAACCAAGTTCAGTAATGGACTTTGTACAATGTGATGGTCTTGACAGCAATGCCTTGGATACTATGGAAATAATATCATGTGCTTAATTGTTTTCCACAATTACATGTTTTATTCCCATGTTATTTTATCATGATTTATGTTCCTTTATGATCTATGCCTTATGTACTGCTATGATTTATGTCATTACTATTGGTTTGAATGTTTTATGTTCATGTTTTTACGTTCAAATGTTAATGAGTTGTTTTATGTTCTCCATGTTTACCCTTACTGAGAATTTGAGCTCACACATTTTATGTTTTCTTTTCCCCAGGATATAAGGAAAGGTTTTTGGTAAGAAAACAAATGGGGTAGATCTTTATGGGAGATATTGAAGATCTTTTACCACGATTAGAAGATTTTGTTCCCAGTTTCCAAAGACACTAAACTAATACAGTCTTTGGGCGTCTGTTTTTATTATGTATTAAGTATTCTGAAAATGTAATTTAATGTCTATGTATGTAAAGCTTTGGGTCTCTACATTTATGGTCCATATATATATCACACTTTAGCCATAGTGACAATGCCTCCAAATATTTAACATAAATATAAAAACACTTGGTCATGATTTGGGTAGTTTTTCTCATGGATATTTATTTGGTATGAGGAATATTCTATCACTTTTTCATTTTCCATGAGCACATATCACAATACATTTTTGGATGCATCGCTATTGATCCAAAATCCTTCTCCACTATTGGGTATTTTTAGAATAGGTGTTGTGATTAACCTCTTCTTCATCTCTTTAAATCATTCCTCAAGTTCATAATTATAGACAAAATATACTCCTTTTTTGGGTTAGAGTGATTAGGGATCTTGAAATTTGTGGCATGTTTCTAAAAAATTGATGATAATACCGAGATAATCCAAGGAAACTACATATTTTCATCATAGAGGTGGGTCTAGGATACATTTAAATTGTCCCCTATTCGGGATGATCCACAGATATCCCTTTTTGGGTGATGATATTCCTCTATAATGTCACTTGCTCCAACTTGAACTCACATTTACTATAATTCTCAGAGATCTTTTATTTTCTCAATTTCCTTAGTAAATTATTCAAATGGTCCTCATGTTTCTCCTTGATTTTGGAGGAGATAATAATATCATCCATAAAGTATAAAACAAATTTGTTGATGTAATCCTTAAAGAATCTATTTATCAAATCCATGAATATTACTAGAGAATTGGTGAGTCCAAATGGTTTCACTATAAACTCCTAGTGGATGTACCTTGTATGGAAAGTAGACTTTGGGATATACTCCTCCTTCACATTCACTTGATAATAACCCAATGGAATATCCATCTTAGTGAAATATTGGGATCTACGTAGCTGATTGAACATGTCATTAATCCATGGTGGAGGATACTCATTATTTATCAAGATATTTATATCACAATAATAAATGAAGAGGATAATTAACTCATCCTTCTTCATGTTGAAGAGGATAGGTTCACCCCATGGTGAATCACTTGGGTGAATAAACCCCTTTTTCAAATTCTCATGTAGTTTCTTATTTAGATCCTCAGGTTCAACAATGACCATTATATATAGATACTTTGATATTGAAAAACCCATAAGTATAATATCAATTGAAAAACTCTTGGATAGGGGGAATACCATGAAATTCTTTGGGAAACACATCAATGTATTCCCTCACAAACGACCATGTCATTAAGGATGATCTTTTCCTTATAATCAATCATTTAGTATATATATATATATATATGTTTTATAAAAGGGAAATAATATTCATGGATGAGATTAAGATACCAAAAGAGATTCATCCTCATCCTTGCACTTGTATAGAATTGTAGGGTGCATAGATATACAGAAGTTAATTTCCTCATCTCTTGAATTTATGTTGGAATTATATAAGAAGATCCCATGCATAACTTGAATTCTATCAAATTTCACTAAAGGGAGTATCAAAAGTTTCTATGGGATATTTGGACAAATTTTTTTGAAAGGGGTGGAGTTATATACTTAGTATGTGATAATTATTTAATTTTAAATTTTCCCCAAAGCACCTGTTCCATGATTTTTGGTGGTGTTTGAATTGTTCTACTAAACTTATGAGACATAAAATAATGCATAGAAACATAATTAAAAAGTATATTCTCTATTAATGAATGAATAAATAGTGTACCTATCACAACTTAATTGTGGGGATCCACCTACACAGTTGTGATGAAATAAGTTATCCCTTTCTATTAAGGCATTAATGGATGCTTTTATTAGTTTTCTTTGAAGACCCCTAGATTAGTGCATTGAGTCCAATTGTGTCTATATTACTTACAGTTGAAACTTTGGACAATGGAATTAGGTTTGATCAAAATATTCCTTTATTCCATCACATCAATGTGTTTCTCCTATTGTAAATCATTAGCTAGGTACCATTCTTTCCCACACCTAAAGAATTTCCTCATCCCCTTCCGACAAATTATGAGGGGATTCCTCCCACACTTTTGATAAGTGGGATGTTAAAATTTCTTATCACCATTAGATTTATACATTACAAAATTTGAATTAAATTCCACTTTCCACTTCTTATTCCCATGAGACCCTTGAAATTAATTGATCCCTATTTTGACTTTGAGCACAAATTGGATAATTTCCTCAAAAATGTCAATGTATTGAATGGGTAAGGATTTTTGTGGACTCATCTTTATTCCAACAAATAAGTGGTCAAATTTACATTTTGTGGTAATGAAAAAGACATAGGGATATCGTGCATGTCTTGTGAACTTCTTTCAATATGCCCTGATGGATTCATTTTAATTTTTCTCGAGGATAAGGAAGTACCTCTCTATTTTCAATCAGAGAGTATGGGGAACATATTCATAAAACTTTTATGGAATTCCATCCACTCCACTACTTAAATCTCCTCAGAGGGATTCATATTATTGAAAAAAATCATCCATTTATAGGATTCAACTTCAATACGAAAAAAAATCTAGCATGAACTTATCTTAGTTAGAGAACTCGAGGACAAAGAAGATATTTTAAATGAAACTGAATCATTATTCTGAAATTAATGGATCAAAATATCCACTAAAATTCAGATTCCCTTTCCATATAAAGGTCTCAATTACAACCTGATATTTATTATGAGGATTTACGTAATCCTCATATTTCAGTTTTCGATTCAAAACATGAGTTAATTAATAATGTGTATTCATGAAGCTCACAATTCCTACTCAAATCAGGTTGGGCATTTTGGTTGGTTAGTCATCACATTTCCCCTCACATTAGTTTTTGAATCAGTTCCTCCTATTTACATCCATTGGCTAGAATATAGGGAAAATTAGGGATGAAAATTTTATAAATTATTAAACCCATAAGAGGGATAATATGAAAATTAAATAGATAAATCATTACATACATTTAATCTTTTACCTATGAATTTTTAGGTTTTTAATCAATGTTATCCATGATCTATTTCCAAATATAAAATCTTTTGATATTTTTTGTTCCTAGAAAAATTATTCATAATGAACTTGATAATATAAAAAATCATATCCCAAGGTATTTTGAGACAAAGTTTGAATAAATACCTATTTTCATTCATCTATTACCGATCGAGTCTAGCTCAATAAAGTGTTTTCATGATTCTTACAACTACATACATATGTTCTAGATCCACATCAACTTATAATATTCAGATGGGAATTTATTTTCTTGGAAACTGATTACTCTACACATTAATAAAATTTAAAGATGTTTTTATATGTTTAGTATTATCCATAAGGGTTTTTCTATACTTTTCAAATCCTAATCCTAAAAATACTATACTTTCCTTTGATACCAACTATGACATCTTTTGTCTTTATTACACTTTATTTCATGATTTATTACATAAAAGCACACTTAGTACCACTAAGAATACTGATAATCCTTATGTATTTGGAATAATAGGTATATATAAAATCATATTCAAACATTTATATAGCATGATTATTGAAAACATTCTTAACATTCTTATAATATTCCCTTTCTTATTTAAAAATTCACAAGACAACCTGAGAACATACATAAGAAAGTGGTAAGTTATAAATCTCAGTAAGGGAATAAAAAAATCATAACTTGATGAATGTATTATGTGTTAGTCAATAGTATTTTAAATGGAAAAAATAATGGGTGATAATCATAATATTAAACAAAGAGGAATGATAAAACATGATAACATAAAGAAAATATGGGAATTTCACAAAAATGTTAAACATGATATCATTAAAATAGGTCAAGGCTAATTCCCAAGACATCATAACATGGTGTAAAAATTACTACAATAGATTTGGTTTACTCACTAATCCCATACATGATTTCTCATGATACTAAAACATTACCCAATGAATAGTAGTACTATATTATTTTCGGTGAACCTGTCTCTTTCATATTTTGAACATGCATAAGTGTTCCACATAGATCATTCAACATAGAATCATATTTAATAATATTTAACCCTATGATTAATGATTTGGGACAAATAAATGGAATTATATAATAACATAATAATATTTGCTACTAATTTAATACCATTGAGTGGAATTTGCGATGATATTCACAATACAAAGGTTTGGCAAGAAACAATTGTAGGATAATTTCAGCGGCATAATAGAGGAACATAATGAATCATGGGAGGGATTAATGAAATTGAATTAGTATATAGTCACTCGGAATTTATATGGTATGTAAGAATAATATTTATGAATATTATACATCATGAAAAATTTGTAATTAAATGTCATAAGAAAAAAATATTCTTGAATAAAAGTTTGGCATGGAAAAATAAAAGGATAACTTTGGCAGTATAAAGAGGGTACATAATGAATCAAGGGAGGGAATAATGAAAGTGAAAGGGGTATCTAATAAATTTTAAATCATAATTTTAGTAAGGTAAGTTTTTTAAATCATATAACATCAATAGGTATTAGAATACAAAATACATTACACATAGAAATTGCTTGAATGAAGAGGGGAATGAGAGAGTCCCTTGCCTTGAGAGGGCATTTCAAAAATCATGGTAGGATATTATTGAGAGATTTTAGGAACACTGGGAATAAATTATAGAATAAAGGGTAGAGTGTATTCATTCTATATTTTTTTAGTGGTGAGAAATGGGATCTTGGGTGGGTTTCTATAAGAAAAATATTGGAATTCATTATTATTTTCCAAATACAGCTTTTCAACTCTTTAAAATAAAGTATTGGAAAAAAAATCATACCATGGATTTTACCATTGTTTATTATAAAGATAAGTGGTTTTACATATTTTATAAGTCCATTAACTGATAATATTTAAATAATACCCTTGGTGATGTGGTAGTGATTCATGGCTTCAAGATATGATTTTAAAAATCTAAAATATAATTTAGATATTGAAGGATTCATAAAGGGTTTATAAAATTTAAGAAATTACCTATGAACAAATTATTTTAAAGTGGGAATATATATTCGTTCATGGAAACCTTTAATTTCACATATAACATAACTTTTAGGTCATTATGATGTCATGGTTCAAATAATATATCTATTCCATATTTAATTGTTTACACAAAAATTCAACAGTCTCAAAAAAATATGAAAAATTCACCATTGGATATTTTTGAAATACTGATTTCAAAAAAATATATTTATTTAATAAAAATAATTCTATAAATATTACAAATTAATGTTTTAAATTAAAATTATTGTTTATTAAAAAGTATCATTTTTTGAAAATTACAGTTTTTTGACCCTTATAAAAATTACAATTTCACTTCATAAAAATTATATTGTTATTAATATTTAATATATAATATTTCAGTATAATATTTTATTAAAATATAATTTATTTCAAAAGTTAATGAATTCATTAGAAAAAAATTACAATTTGATTATTTCATATTAAAATTTTATTTTTATCAGAATCATTAATTAATAATTTATAAAGTAAAAAATTAAGGATTAAATAGAATAATTATTTTATTTGAAATAAGATATAAAAATTCATATAGATTAGGTTGAGATTAAAATTCCTTTATTATACTAGAAAATTACCTAAGGGTAAGGTGTGCGACAATGCGATTTTTTAGGGGGGTTCGGCGAACATGGTTTGAGCTATGATCTCAATGACCTTGAAATTCTCCCATAAGAGGTTTCACATATGATTTAGTTATAGAATATAATATTGGGATGAATAAAGTGAAAATACTATAGTTTATATCTCCCTCAAGAGCTCTGATAAATGTTTTTCATAGGCTATAATCCTACAGGTTGAGGAAATCACTTCTTTCATCTGTGTCAATTGGATTTTTCATAACGAAAAATATATAATAATAGCATGATCACTATTCAATGAATATATTATCAATGATCTTGATACATAATGGTATTTTAAATTTTACATGATATAAAAATTAAGTGAAATTGTTTTCTATAACCAAATAACATAATAGGGCATTTAATTCCACCACAAAGAGAATTTTATTTATAAAAGATAAGATCATTATATGATTTGAATTTGATAAATTATAATATATATTAAAAAAATAGAATATATATTATATAATAACGTCAAATTAATATTTGTTCATAATGTTTAATAAATACAATAATGATTATTTACCACGAATATGGTTAAAATGGGGCTTTTCACGTTACACGTGCTTGTGTTAAAATTAATTTTCCATACACATAAGATATTTATTTAATAATTTCTTTTTCACATTTATAATTAGTGTTTAAAAATTATCTAATTATTATTATTTTAATTTTATTCCCAAAGGATAAATTACCTATGTAAATAAAAAGGTACAAGTTATTGGGGTGAAATCTGAAATTATGAAATTAAGTAAAAATAATGACTTGAAAATAACATGATTAAAACACATATTTTTTGTGGAGTTTTTTATTAACCATATCAACCCCAAAAACCATTATTTATCAAATTTTTAGCACTTGGGATGACCGTAACTACACATTGTTGATTATTTTTGGGTGTTTAAAAAAATACCACTCCCCCTCACCCTTTATATTAAGCCACCTCTTCCCCAAAATTCTTTAAACATATTAATCCATTTGAATACACCATACCATAAAAAAATACCTCCCCAAAATATGTATAAAATTCCTAGATCTTATATTAATCCCAAAATACTAATCTTATGGTCCTTAATAAGAGATAAAATGGGTGTTTTTCTAAGCAAAGTAAATTTTCTTCACTAAACTAATTCTCTTACCACCATCATTCATGTTTTATTAATTAGAAAATAATAACCCCAATATTTAACATAAAACTAGATGTTATTATGTTTATAGTGTTACCCATATTCATCTCTTATTCAATAAAATGCAAAACAAAACCGTTGATCATGTGCACGGTTGACTACTGCCACACGAACCGATGTAATTTGTTATCCATCACCGCCTCTCACATATAGATATAATGATGGGTTTGAAAATTTTATTTGATATTTATGAAATAATTATACTTATATAATTAAAATATCAAATATACCCTCTTTCATTCCATTTTGAGTGAATATGATAACGTCGCTATTGTGTACGATGAACTACCACCCTGTGAAGCAATGTGATTCATTCTTCACTGACAATTAATATGGAAAGAAATAAGGATAATTTGAATGAAAATATGTGACATATATGACATAAAAGTTATTATAATAGGGAAATATATTATTTAACTTCCTTTCTTTTAATTTGTTGTGAAAATGAAAATAATTTTCATGTGTATATATAACTTACCATATCCATGAACGCTGCAATTAATTTTCTATATATAATAGTAATGGATTAATATAAATTTTTATATAATTAATATATATGATACTTATATCATGGTAATTTTTTTTGATATTATAAAACCCTGATAAAAATTATTGGACCGAACACAATAAACCAAAACATACATGAAAAACAAAGCTGTTATTACTTGAAACGTGATTTCAACAGGGAATTATTAATAAATAGGTAAAAGAGGTCATAAGTGAATCATATATAGTATGATAAATATGAGTATAGTTATTTAATATATGTATAATAAAAAAATATTTGTTAAAAAATATATTTTAACATGTGTGAAGGAAGTTGAGACTTATGGTAAGATATTTTTATCTCAAATTTCTTTCTTTGGGACATAAGTAATATTATGCACCTAGATTATTTTAATGAGGTGTATATAATAACCATATGGAATGTTATATTATGAATATAATTATTTTATATATATTTAAAGTTTCATTTTATGTTATTATTTAATGAGGCTTATGTTTCAAAAGTTACCAAAGTGGTAAATGTTATATGTTACAATCTCATTGTTTATCTGGACTGTTTATGATTAAGTGTTTGATGATGAGATATTATGACAAATCTCCCAATAAAATTTTGTATTTTCTTCTCATATGGTAATATCTAGAGGATACATATTTTAACTTCATTTTCCATTCTTAAAGGATTAAAGATATCAAAATATATTTTTAAGAAATACTGCCTTTATTTCTCTCTTTGTCCAAAAACCCTTTTTATTTCATATCAATGTTTTCTAAAAATGTTCGAAAAATGTTTTAAAATTGCCAAAAGGATTTATTAAAGAAATATATTCCCATTTTTTAATTTTTACAATTTATTTTAAAATTAATCTTCATGTCATTTTCTTAATAAGTCATTTTTGGATTTTACCGAAAATGTGTATGGAATCCTTGTTTTAACATGTATGAAATAAAAAACATCTCCCTTCATCATGATCATTATTTTATTTTAAGATTGAATTATATTTTTTCAATTTTATTTTGAAATAAAATTATTTTGATATTATTTTATGAATTTATATCATTAAAAATTTGATTATGAAATAATAATTATTTTATAAAAAAAATTTTCTAAGTGATTTTATTTCAAAATCATTTCTTATTTAAGTTGACTTTAACTTTATATTTACTTGGGATACTATCAAATGATATAAAATTTACTCTTTATTTGGTAGGTTTATTTTTATTATGAAATGATTTTTATGAAAACCATATCTTTTCAACCGGTTATTCTATGATGATTCGTTTTATGAAACCAATTTCTAATCAGGGATTTGGATATGTTGAATGTTTTATAAATCCAATTTTGTTCCTAGGTTCTAATATGAGGAATGTCTTATGATCTTGAGGAATAGATATGTATTATTTTCAATATTTTAAGGGTGATTCCTATATCACCCTTAAATGTATTTGGTAAAGAATTATATCTAATGAGATAATAATGAGAAACAAGTCGATGGGCTAGATGCTCAAAGGAAAATAGGACAATGGGAATGATCCAAAATGGGAAATTGGCTAATGGGATTGATCCAAAATAGAAAACAAGTGCTGGGGCATGATTTACTATTTTCATGGTATTTTTAGTTAACCATGACAAATAAAATGGTTTGATTACCTATGTGGGTGCCACACTGTTATGACACGAGATTATAGTTCATGAATTATGATGTTTTTACAGTCTTATGATTCATGTATTTTGGAATGAGAATTATTATATCCATAACACATGTTTATGATCTGTGATAGGTTGGGCATGATATTTATAAGTTATGTTCATGATATCACACCCTTATTATTATATTTTGATTTTATATGACCATATAACAATATCTCCCATGTTTACCATTATTGAGAATTTGAGATCACCCTTTATTATGTTTCCATTCCCCAAGATACAAAGAATGGTTTTAAGTAGGGTATGTTTCTTGAGATTACAAAAGGAAAATATCATCATGGGAGTTGTTTTATATATTTCATTGAATAAGAAAATTATATACCTAGTCTCCAAATACATTAAAACATTATGATTCATGGGAGTATATTTATGGAATGTACTTAATATATAACTAAAAAAATGTGACATTTATGTATGAATTTTTTTGGTCATTAGTGTTATTATTAGAGAAAATGTTTAGTTAAACTTCAGAAATTATGATGAGAGAACATAAGTGATATCCCTAGGGATATGGCTTAGGATATTTCTAGGAATTTGTCATGGAATATATCTATGTAAAATTCTAAGGATAATTTTAAGTATAATAAAATATCCTGGAATATTGGTAAAGGATAGAGAGAGGGGTTTCTAAAGAATTACATCCCATATTGAATACAAAATGTGCATGTGGCTCTAGTATATAGGTACCCGGGGGTAATAACTAGTAAAATGGATATTGAGCTAGAATTGATCGTTACCCGATTCATGAAAATGGGTCATACTACACACTTATATTGATAGTCTCCAGGGATATGCTATGAATATTCACAAACTCTTTATTAAAAACCATGAATGAATTAAATAAATGATAACTATGAATGAAGTAAGATAAACCTATGGTTTCATAGATTGAAATATAGGTTTCATGATTTAGAAAACCTATAAATTATTTTATCATGAAAATTTTCTTTCCATTATGATTATAGTTTCTCACACTATTTTTTGGTTTTAGTCAATGGATGGAACCCATATAAACCATGTTTATATAGAATTAAATATAAAATAAAATTATTTTCCTCGAGTAACTAAATTTTATTGGAGTTGGAATGAAAATTATTATTGATATGATCACACAACATTCTTAGGATATGAATCATGTTGAACATCCAAAAAAAGAGAAACTAATGTTATGTTCAGTCCTTCATGAGACAATGCTTGCCTTATTTTAGTGTTTTTGTTGATCCAATAGTTTTTGTGGAATGTTTCAGTACCATTTAATAGATATTTTCTATTCTATAGTGTTTAGAGAATGAAAAATTCATTTTCTCCAATTATCCTTTGGTAGGAGAAGTAGATAAATGGTGGATTCTTATCAAGAATAAGAGGCAACAAGATGAAATTGACTCTAAAGAGTGGGATGAGATTAAGAGATTATTTTTCCATATTTAATTTCCTCATATTATTCATATAAAAATGTATAATGAATTCTTTATGCTGAAATATATGGATGATGAATCTGTTGGTACTTATGAGGCATGTTTTACCAAACTTTTGAGGTACACTTATAGTACTATCATCCAACCTAAAAGTATGGTTGAATGAATATTTATTGTCTTAAAAAAAGTCTCCAAATGGTGTTATTAATAAGGGACTTCATTATCTATAGGGAAATCTTTGAACATTCTATCAAGGTGGAAATGGATATTGAAGTTACCCATCAATCTCATGGTGTGGATGTAGGATACCAGACTATGTGGAGTTATGTATTTGATTAAATTTTGGTTTAAATTTATTGTTTTTGGGTTAATGAAATATTTATCAGAGGAATCTAGGGTGTTTTGGTAGTTCAATACATGAATGGAAGGAAAGAATGGGCCAAAATGTGAAAGGCGCACAGTTGGCACACAGTTAAGTAAACTATGAAACCTTCCAAGGTAACTATGTGACAATGGCTTAACACATAGTTAGAGAATAGTTTTTTAAACCATGTGATATTCCTCGGTAACTATGTGACCCAAATTACCTTGGATAGTGGCTCGAACATAGTTTTCCAATGGTTTGGGAAAACGTGTGGGTAAACCATGCCTCCCAGTAAAGTTGGTAAAAAGTAAAAAATTTCCACCTCGCGTTTTTATGTTCTAAATCAGAATTCTCTGCCATGTAACCTCTTCAACCCAATGGATTAACCCTAGTGATCCATTATTACAATAATGGATTCTCCTTTCATACTAATCTATTTGTAGTGCCTTCAGTTGCAGATCATAGCTCCGGGTATGTCTAATCCCACTCCCAATTCTCTTTTGGGTTTAGGGATTGCATCATTCTATTATCTCCATCTGAAGCAATAAAATGCCATTGTTTCAGTGATATCTATATTAAGAATTCAAAGAGTGGTTGAATTAGGATCTAAGTCTATGATTAAGGGTGAAAACTCTAATGGATTCGATGGAGGTTGTCTAAAAGTTATATCCCATAGTTCTGTGGTAGATTTGTGCATGTTCAGTTTTGTTCTTGCTAATGTGTTGTTGTGATCTTGATTAGTTTGGTGAAGTTTTGTTAAATGGGTGTCTTAATGATGAATTGAAACCCTCATGGTTCCCATGATATGAACTAATGATGATTTGACCTAGTTAGGGCCATCAATGGGGTGCACTGATATCCCTGAACCTAAAAATTAGTTAAGTAAGTGTAACGTTACTGTGGGATAATGTATAGTTCTTTCTGAGTACGTAGATGTTATTAATGGAAGTGAAAATTTAATATTGTTAATATTTCTAGATATGGAAATGACTTAAGGGTTTTTTTGGAATGACACCAAAATGATTTATTTGGTAAATTAGGATTTTGAAATGTGGCTTCTAAATTATATTAGAAATTCCTAAGAAAGTAGGTCATATGAATTTATGAATATGTTGATTAGTAATGGTATGTGAAATGAAATTGTGTTAAATTTTATTCCATAATGGAATTCATGAATTTGTGAAATTGGATGATAAAAGGAAGTTGTTGAATGTGTTTATTGAGACAGTTGTGATAATTGGAATTTGGAGAAATGGGCTAAGTAATCTAAATGGAAATTTTGTTAATGGGTTACGACATAATACTAAATCCCATATTGATTATTATGGATTATTACTACTTCATATATTGGTTGTGTTTGGTTGTGACATGGTTTATGTGTGGTGAATGTATGAATAATAATTAGCACAAGGATTGATGAGTGGGACAAAGGGCTGTGGATCCTCCCATGGGTCGAGTCGGAATGATGCTATGAATCAACCCAAAATGGACGAGTTAGGGAAGAGGACAAAGATATATTCCACTAAATGTTTCATTCCACCCAAACTAAGCTTTCATGTTGAGGATATTGTGATTTTGTGGTGTGTTATCCCTTGTTTAATAGGGACTTCATTTATTCCCTTATGTTGAATGATAAATTATATCAAACTTTTATGATTTATGTGAATACCTAAACCATGGATTACATGTTAATGATGAACTAAGTAATGAAGATGATGCATATAAAAAATTTGGCACTATGTTTAGTGAGAGTTAAGTAATTATTATTAACTAGTGGATCCCTAATTGTATATTATTTTCTTGACATTTATTTCTTACCTGCATGAATTGTCTATTGGATTGGATATTTTGTAAAGACATTTGGTAGTGGCCTACTAAGTTGTACTTCCACCCTACATGGGCTGCTGTTGGGTACCTGAACAGATTTCATGCTTGTAGGCCAGGAAAAGGGTGAGGTCCCTATACTAGGGAGTTGAGTTAGGCACGAGACATGAATGAATGAGGTTCTTGATTTGGAGCAGGCCCATTTTGAAGATCCCAGTACTGTATTCATATTGTGTTTTATTAATTTGGTACTTTATCATGACATGACATTTTAACTATGTGTTATTGTTTGTACCTAGATTTAGGATATGGTTTTTATGCATGTTCATTTATTATTATTATTTTTTTCTTCTATTATATTTATTTTTTTACTGTGTATTACTATGGTAAAGAGAGTATAGTCTCCCCACGTGACTTTTAAACCCTCACTTTTAGTCTAAAACCTATAGCGTGTGGGGAGGTGTTCTTGAGGTCAAGTGGTGACCAGGTTAGGGTCATTGGTTTAGTGGATCCTTGGTTGGGGATGTTACAAAGTGTTATAAGAGGAGTTCTTTTCTAGGACTTACTATTTTGGGATAGTATAAAGGAGGTTAGGAAGGTGTTGAGCCTTGGTAATGAGATAATTATTCGGAGTTTCTAACCCATTTATGAGGGAAAACCCAAGTCACCTAGGGTGGGAACTGCTGTTCTTATTGCGCATTGTCACATTTGATGATATTTCAGCATTAGGTGATGCACTTGTTGTGTGATGTGAAAATTTTAAAATATTATTTTTTTTGAAGTAGGAATTAAATGAGGCTGTGTATTCATGATTCAGTTTAAGCAAAAAAGTATATAAGATACTTTCATTATGTTAGGTACACACATGATATGGGTGTGTGAGACATAAAGGGGGAGGTCGCATTTGATTTTATCCAAAATGATGAAAATGGATTATAATGAAGCGATACAAATGGGTAAGAAAGGAAGTAAAATGTAAAATAATAATTAAATAATTTTTCTTGAAAATGGGAGGTAAGTGAATTAAATAATTTTTTAAGTAAGTTGTGATGTGATAATTATTTTGAAATGGTATAGAAAGTTAGGCTTGTGACCATGTGAGTTAGTAAACATATATTAATCATGGTTCTTAGTATGGATGGTCGAGGGTTGTGTTCTAAGTAATATAAGGTCATATGGATTGTATGTGTGAAATGGTTAGTTTATAGCTAATGGTGAACCTTGAATTATGTTTTTTTAAAGCTTTATGGTTTGTGTTCTAATGCTTTTGTTTGGTATTGTAGAGAAATTCAAACATGAAGATGTGTTCTGTTTTGGAGACAAGAGGGAATTGTAGAGAATACTCCCCCAATAGTGGATAAAGAAGATCCAATGGTTCAATATGATAAGGAATAGAAGTTATATGATAAATTATCTCATTTTATATAGATTATGGAACATGAACTAGGGTGGGTTGCACCAAGTATGTTCGAACCGACTAGAGAGTTTCTACTACAACACCCTCTGACTTTTACTGGAGATGGTGGGCCAGGGGTAGCCATGTTACGGATAGATTATATATAGATGATTCTTGATCACCTAGAGACTCTTTCCGAGAAGTGAGAAAGTTAGAAGGTTATATTTGGTGGGGCTTGAAAAAGTGTTGAAGAGAAATTATGGTTCAGATAGAGTAATTTGAAGAAGTCAAGTGGAAGGATTTTTAGCTAATGTTTTTGAAACATTACTACCCAAAAACCTTAAGGGAGATGAAGGATGTAGATTTTATGAGTTTGACTCAGGGGGTTGTGTCAGTGATGGACTAATGTAGTCATTTCACTAACTTTTACTATTTCATTTAGATGTTGGCTAGTGATGAGGTGAATAATGAAAATTTTCTAGGATGGGCTAGGCTTGCTATTAGGTCTTAGGTTAATATCATCTATCTGAAGAGGTTTTGAGAGGTATTGTAATATAATATTATCTCAAAAGAGAACCTAAAGGGAGATTCAGGTGGTGGACTTGTGATTCTAGCTGGTTGGACATGTGGTACAACTTCTGAGGGTAGGAAGAGTCATTTTCATAATTTCCAATAGGGTGAAAGTGTGCAGAGTAGTCATTAGAGATGGATAGTTATATAGTATGGTAATCATGTATTATATTACCAATGTGGAGGGATGGGTCCCATGCGGGGTTTGTGTCTCTGACTACCAGTCGAGTACTAATCATGTGGCAGGTTGGGACATATACATAGGTTCTATAAGAACCCTCAGTATCGAGGCACATATTGAGGCCATAGGAAGATGATGATTCATGGTAGGGATTGATCACCCCATATCTGGAAGGTAGTTGGTGCTATATATGTCTTACCAGTAGGGGTGGTAGATGTAGAAATCCGGGGAGAGACCATCCATACCAGTAGGGTAGTGCAGTGTTGGGTACTCAGGATGGATCCAAATGTAGAGGGGCAATTCATCTTCATGAAATTCAGTATACACCTAGAGGTGGAAAGGCTAGACCATCTACCATTCGAGGTATGATTCCTGTTGCTTCCACACTCTCTTGTGCTTTATTTGACACATGTGTTTCAAATTCTTTTATTTTTGTATAGTTTATAGTTGTATTCAGCCTAATTTGGGAATGTGTGTGTGGGGTTTTATCAATTGATACTCTATTGGGGGTGTGAGTTGAGAAAATCGAACAATATAAGGGATGTACTTTGAATTATGGTGGATATCCTTTCCTATAGAATTATTTTTCCTTGAGATTTCAGGTTTTGTCCTGATTTTTGGTATGGACTGATTGGTGATGTATCAAGCCCATATTAACTATTACCAACATCGGGTAGCATTCAATTCTCTTGAATGGGACACTTATATCATTCATGGTGAGTGGGATGTTCAAGAAGGCTTCATATGGACAAGTGGATTTCCCTGTTCTAGATGAAATAGGAAGGGAGATACTAGTTTTCCCTCCCATTATGGATCAATTTTAGGATGTGTTTTCTAAGGAATTCTCAGGGCTACCACCTGAGAGATATGTTGAGTTTATGATCGAGTTTCTACTTTGGGTAAAACCATTTTCCATTATTCCATATCAAATGGAACTGATAGAACTCTAGGAACATACGGTTTAGATGGAAGAGTTTGAGGGAAAGGGTTTTATATATCCTAATTTGTCACCTTGGGGATCTCTCGTGATGCTTTTCAGGAAGGAATATAGATCATTGAGTTATGTTTTGACTATTGAATGTTGAATCAAATGATGATTAATAATTGATATATGATTCCTAGATTCAATGAAACATTTAAACAACTGATGGGTGCTTCAGTGTTCTCCAAGATCGATTTGATATCGAGATACCATTAGTTGAGGGTGAGACCTCTTGAAGTACCACAAACATCTTTTCGAAGCAGGTTTTGGTTGTATAAGTTTGTGGTAATGTTTTTCAGGTTGACCAATGTACCATCCATGTTCATGGATTTAATGAACCAAATATCTCACCCATACCTAGATCAGTTCATGGTAGTCCTTGTTAATGTCACCTTGTTGTACTCAAGAACTATTGATGATCATTCGAGACATCTTGACAGCATCCTGGGTACACTAAGAGAGAATAGTATTTATGAAAAGCTATAAAAATTTAGGTTTGTAATTGATAAAGTTCATTTTTTATGTCACATAATCTTCGAGGATGGTGTTTCAGTGGATCTAAAAAAATTTAAAGATGTTGTGTCTTGGGAGCATCCCTAGAATATTTCTGATGTTTAGAGTTTCTTGGGTTTGGTCGGTTATTAATGAAGGTTCATTTAGGATTTTACCATTTGGAAGCATCAATATCAGTCATAAAAAAGAAGGGAGTTATGTTTTAATGGTTATAAGAATGCAAGGATTCCTTTTAGGAGTTGAGGAAGTGATTGACTTCTGAACCAATTCTGATTCTTACCCAAAGCATGTAATAAGTACACCTTGTTCTGTGATGCATTCGATGTTGGACTTGGAGTAGTGTTGATGTAGGATGATTGGACTGTAGAATATGGGCCAAGAGAGTTTATGCCTCATAAAATAAAATATCCTACTCATGGTCTTGATCTAGCTACTCTGGTATGTGTCTTAAAGTGTTGCAAGCAATACTTGTTGGGAGAGCGGTTCACAGTGGGTACTAATGATAAAATTATTAAGTACATATTCTCTCTATGAGGTTTGAATCTTTAGTTGTGAATGTGGGTTGAGTACCTATAGTTATTTTACATCAAGATGGTTTACAAACCAAGAAATGTTAAAAGCATTGTGGATGCTCTAGGCTGGAAGACTCATAATCAGGTGGTTCAGAAATCTAACTTTGAGTGGAGAATGATGGCCCGGTTTGCTGAGATGCACCTCAAGGTGTAGGATGAGCATTGGTTGATGACTCTCGCATATGTAGCAGCTGATTTTGAACTTTTGATTTGGTCTATAGAGAGTCATCTTGCGAATCTAGAGTGTTTTTCCATAAAGTAATGTATTAATGAAGTGTAGTCACATTCTAGCCAGGCTATTGATGATGATGGGATTATCAGTGTTTATGACTATGTGGTTTTGTAGGTGTGTATGTAGGAAGAGTCTATGCATGATTTCCACACATTGAAGTGGGAAGTGAATCCTGGAATGACTAAGATGTATCATGATCTTTGTAGGTAGTTTTTCTGGATGGTAATGAAGAAAGAGGTTGTGGGTTTCATGGTGCGATGTCTCACCTATTTTCATTTGAAGGTCGAGCACCAGTGCCCATGGGGTTTGTAACAACTTTTTCCTATTCCAAAGTGAAAATTGGATAATGTAATGATGAATTTTTTAGTTGTTCTTACATGGATACCTAAGAAAAATGACACAATTTGGGTAGTTTTGGATCTATTCACTAAGATGGACCATTTCTTGTCGATCCAAGAGACTTACATAGTCGATCAGTTGGGTGAGTTTTCTATTTGAGAGATAGTATGGTTACATTGTGTGATAAGAACTATAGTTTCAAACTGGGATATGTGATTCACAGAAATCTTCTACCAAGGGTTGCAGAAGGTTCTCATTACTGATGGGTTTTTGAGTATGGCCTATCACCCACAGGAGGATGAGAAATCTAAACATAAAATTTAGGTATTAGAGGATCTCATGAGATCCTGTGTTCTGGATTTTTGTGGTTTGTGGGAAAATCACTTGTTCTTTATTGAGTTTTCCTACAATGATTTTTTTCTGGCCATGATTAGGATGGAACATTTTTAGTAACTCTATGGAAGACCATGTAGATATCCATTGTGTGGGTTAGAAGCTAGGGAATCTAAGCTGTTAGGACTGAGTTTTGTGAGGGAGACATCAAAAAAAGTTTGATTGATTAATAAGAATACACAAATGGTTCAATGTAGGAAGAATTCATATGCAGATCAGCCTCATAGGACTCTTGAGTTTTTGGTGGGTGATAACATGTTTATTTGGGTGTATATAAGGTTGGTTCACTGTCAAATTTAGAAATTGGACAAATTTTCACCTAGGTATGTGAGACCATTTGACATCATCGAGAAGATTTGACCAGTTTCTTACTGATTGTATCTTCTACAATGATATAGTGGAATGCATGATGTTTTTCATGTCTTGAAACTCTAGTAGTATCACCTAGATCCAGGTCATGTGACAAATATTTAATATTCAGAGCTTGAGGCTGATGTATCATTTGAGGAGAATCCAGTTTGTGTTGTGGAACATAGAGAGAAAGTATTGTGAGGAAAATTTGTGCCCCAAGTGTTAGTTTTGTTGAGTAAATAAGTTTTCTTATGAATTTTTCATTCCTCTATGATTTGAAAATCACAAAAACATTTTCTAAGGAAAATTATCTTTCTCTAAGAAATATTTTATAAAGGAAAATTTACTTTCTCAAAAAAATTATTTGGACCTTAACTATGGTTTTCAATGAAATATATAATGTTTTAACAAGCCAAATATAAATATCTTTTTCTTGATTCAAAAAACAAGATCATTATCTAACTCTAAACCATACAGTTCTTGTGATTCCGATTTCTCTGGAAACCAGGCTCTCATTTCATTAGAAATTAAACTCTAATTTCTTCTGAAATTAGACTCTGATTTCTTCAGAAATCAGACACCAATTTATTCTTAAATTAAACTCTTATTTCTCTAGAAATCAGACTCCTGTTTCTCTAAAAATCAGACTCTAATTTCTTCTAAAATCAGACTTTAATTATCTATTATTTCAGACTCCATTTTTTCAATTTCATAAGAATTTGATTAAATTATATCTAACAGTTACCTCATTTCCATAAATTAACATTTCATTTTATCAGATCCTAAAATGTGATAATGTTTTTTAAGATTGTTAATATTTCTCAAAGTTTTTTATTCAAAATGGTGTGATCCAATATTTTTAACGTAAAAATTTCTGGAGTGCCACATGTATAGGTCCCTATGAAATTTATGAAAAAATATGACCATTGGAGGAGGAATTCGACCATTGAATTCTAGTCATATAAATACCAATCCATTTCAAAGTTCACATAACTTCTATTGAGTTATTAATCTCTATTATAAAGTGATACTCTATAAGAGCCCTGTACAACCTTCCTTGTGTGAATACTGTGAACAACTTGTTCAAGATGAGAAAATCTTGTTCAACCTGCCTAGTGTGAATCTGATTGTTTTTGTTATCAGTATAGGGATTTCGGGGATAGGAAGAGAGAGGTATTGGTCACCTTAGAGATTGAGGTCTTGGGGGGATATCAAGACATATTTTGATCTTCGTATCAATGGCTTACCCTGGTGTTGGTAAGACAGACTCTATTGAAAGTATAAATCAAGGGACATTTATCCAAGGTTGTTGGATACCATTCACTTTGGTTCAAAATTTTTCTTCTACTTGTCCTATTTTTTCACATGTTTTATTTCCACTACTTTTTGTTAAAGATAGGAAGAGTAATTTTCTTACACTTTCTATTTAAGGTAGAATATTTCCCTAACTAAACTTGTCTTAAGTTTCTTTATCATATCTATCTTAACAGATCTTAAGTAAATTAGTTTATTTGTTATGAACAAAAGTGGGGTTTTGAATCCATCTTGTTTAACTCTACTAAACATATATTTCTTTAAGGATAAAAAACTTAAGTTTTAAACCTATAATTCACCCCTTCTTGTAATTGAGTAATCCACATCTGTATTTTGATCCTACAATTGGTATCAGAGGAGGTCTCTAAAATACTTATAATTATATAAAAGTTTTCATGCTCAAATTTTCATACTTAACTTTACTTGTTAAATTTTTCTAAAGATTTTATTTATAAACCCTTTATTTATAAACTTTTTCTACTAATCCATTTTCTGTAAAATAATTCCTTTTAAGAATGACATGAATGAACATTGGGTCAAAAGAAAATATAAATCCTACCTGACCCCCAATTTTTTATTGAAGTTATTACGAGTAATGGATAGATATGATGAATAATTTTATTATCAATACCATTGTAGATAAATTTGTTATGTTAATTGAAGAATACAAGATTCCAGATAAAGAAATCAGACAGTTCGCCAATAAAGAAAACAAGAGTAACAGATTCACTTTAAGGAATGTAATACTTTTTTATGTTATATGAACGCGAACATATATAGGCAGATTTCATCTTGTGAAGCTTCTAATATCATCTGGAATAAATAATAAGTCACACATTTTGACACACCCAAAGTTATTTGAATAATAAGAGCTATACATAGAGATGAATATCAGGGTCTTTTGTTTCTTTATGGTGAACCTGTATGCAATGTTAAACAATGGTTTATGACTATTGTCAATAGACTTCTATCTATGTGTGAGAAAGGACTTGATGACAATATTCTTGTGTATAAGATAATAGTTATTATGCCCAATGAGTGGGTATATAAAAGAACAGCGATTGATAAGAATATGAAAGTTTCAAACACCACTCTTGATGAGTTATTTTGGAATCTTCTACAACATGAAACCAGAATGAAGAGAGATGTAGAGATCAATAAGAAAAATAATGGCAATTGAAGTGTTTATTTCACTACTAAATCAAATCATATGATATCCAAGACTCCTAAAAGAGTTACTAGATCAAAATCTAAGAATGAAATGGATATATATGAATCAAGTGAAAATGATCATTTTGAGAATGAACTTGACAATCTTTCTCAAAGGATGCACAAGATTGTTGGAAATAAAGATTTTCATTATAGATACAAGAAGAAATATAGAATGGATAAGAATGATTCAGAAGTGGATTGTTATGAATTCAACAGGGAAGGTCATATCAAACCAGACTATCTTATGCTCAAAATGAATGAAAAAAGGGTAATCATTCAGAAAGAAACAAGAAAAAGCACTATAAGTCTAAGTCTAAGAATGTAATGAAATCTAATGAAACCTAGAGTGCTGGTGGTGGTGATTCTTTTAGTGAATATTCAAATATTAAATCTTCTAGATAGAATAATATTGGTCTTATATCCATAATTCTAACTAAAAAGCAATGTCTTGTGGCTAAGGTAAATACTACTGAATCTTTAACAAATATTTCTTTAAATGTTAATTTTCTTAGTGAAGAATATTATGAATCATTGAATGAATAATATTCCTCATTATAATATAAAACTTTACCTTATTTTGATGAACGATATAGGTTTTCTAAGATACTTGAGATTGAAAATAGTAATATTAATAAGAAACATAACAAGGAAAATTATAGAATATCTATTTAAACAAAATAAGTATCATATCATTTAAAATATCCTGATCATTAAAACATTGTTTTTCAAAATGTTTCAAAAAACTATAAAGATGTTAATTCTAAAAAGGATATAATTTCTAAGGATCATGAAAAACTAATTTCTAAGAAAAAAATTTTAGATACTAACTCAAATTCTAAGACTAATGACTACGAGGATAAGAGTTTTGTCATCAGACTAAAATTTGAAATATTTTCATTAAAGAAACTTTTTTCAAACTTTTCTTATGGAATGAAAGGTTTTGATAAAATGTATTCCCAACTTCATTCTCTAAGAAATAGTTCTGGATTTGGTTATTCTGATTTAAAACATATATTTAGTCACAACTATTTTGTTCCCCAAAGTGATACTTTTTGCACAAAGTGTCAATGTGGTAGACATTGGGAGAAATTTTTTTCTATGAATAAAACCCAATCCATAGGTTTTAAAAAATATCATTTTTCTATAAAAATGTGGATACCTAAGATTTTACTTTCTAATATTTATGGATCCATGATATTTTGGATTTTGAATGTTTATCTGTTTTATTTTTAGGAAAATAAAGGAAGTTCTGACAACAATACAAGGCACATAAATAGTGGATGTTCCCAAAACATGACTAGTAACAGAAACATATATGAAAATTTTATCAAGATGAAAGATGGAAGACAAAATTTCTGAGATAATGCACAATGGAAAATCTTTGGTAAAGGTAAATTTTTTATTCTTGGAAAATATTTAATTTCAAATGTTTTATTTGTCAGAGTTCTTAAGCACAAACTTATAAGAATAAAAAAATTATGTGATTAAGGTTACCTTATCAATTTTAGGAATGATATATTTCTAGTACATGATTGAAAGGAAGATTTTATTCTCTATCCCTATAGCCATGAAAATGTTTATACACTTAACTAGAAGACCATAGGATCCAATAATTACCTTTCCTTAGTGAAATAGAAAATCAATATTGGTTATGGAATAGAATACTAGGACATTGTAAACTTAAAAAACAATGAAAAATCTCAAAAAATGACATGTTAAGGATCTACCAGAGATGAGATTTGATTCTTCAAAAGCCTGTTATCCTTGTCAATATGGAAAGAAACATAAGTCAAGTATTAAATCAATAAGTGAAGTCTCAACTTCTGATTCCTTAAAACTAGTGCCTATTGATCTTTTTAGTCCAACACAAACAAGAATTATTAAAGTCAAATACTATGTATTTGTTTTAGTTGAGGATTATACTTGATTTAGATGGGTCTATTTTCAGGAAAAGAAATCTGAAGAATTTCTTTATTTTAAATCTATATTATCCAAAGTTAAAAATAAGAAAAAAATTCCATTGATAACTTTTCATAGTGATTATGGGGGAGAATTTGAAAAATCTGATTTTGAAACTTTTTGTAGTAAGAAAGGCATTACTCATAACATCTCAGCTCCGATAACTCCTCAAAAAAATGGTGTTACTGAAATAAGAAATATAATTCTCCATGAGATAACTTAAACATTGTTGAGTTAATACTCTATTGATAAACACTATTGGGTTGAAGCTATTATTATTTCTTTCTATACTATAAATCGAGTATTAATCAGATCTTTTCTTAATAAAACACCTTATAAGTTATTGGCTAGTAAAAAACCTAATGTTTCTTACTTCAAAGTATTTTGATGCAATGTATTAATCTTGAATACTAAAGATAACTTACATAAATTTACACCCAAATCCGATGAAGGAATTCTCTTTGGCCATTCCACTACTTCTAAGTATTATAGAGTTTTTAACAAAAGTTCTTATACCATTGACAAAATAGTACATGTTAAATTTGATAAAACTGATCCTTTTCTTTTTAAACCACCCCAACCTACACATTTGGATGTATTTTCAAAAATTGATTATCAACAATTGATTAATTATTCTTATAATAAGTAAAATACTCAAGAAAATGTTTCTAAATTATTTACCTCAGAATATTTTTTATATTATGTTGATGATCAGGTCTTACACAACCCAAATCAGTTGTTTCTTAAGAATCATTCCAGTGATAGTGTCATTGGTGATGTAAGTCAACCAATAAGGACTATAATTTCTATAAGAAATAAAGTAGAGCATCTATAATTTCTTTTCTAATTAGAAACTAAATACACTAATGCAGATTTAGGTGAATATTATTGAATTAAATCTATGCAATATGAACTAAATGAATTTGAAATGGACAAATTATGGAACTTGGTTTAAAGACCAGAATAAACTTATATAATTGGTGTAAAATGGGTCTTCAAAAATATATGTGATGAAAAAGGAATAATTATAAGAAATAATGCAAGATTAGTTGATAAAGGATATAATCAACAAGAATAAATAAACTATAAAGAAACATATTCTCTAGTATCTGGACTTGAATCTAATCGTATTCTACTAAAATTTGAAAAAAATTTCATTTTCAATCTTTTTTAAATGGATGTGAAGCGTGCATTCCTTAATGGATATGTTCAAGAGGAATTTTATGTTTAACAATATTCAGGTTTTGAATAAAAAATAGCACAAACAAGTTTACAAACTTACTAAAGCTTTATATAGACTTAAATAAGCACCTAGAGCCTGGTATGAGAGACTTACGTGATTTTTGTTACAAAATAATTATGTTATGGTAACTCATGAACTAAAACATTTTATAATTCAAGATAAGAAAAATGTTTTGATGGTTCAAATTTATATTGATGACATTATATTCAGATCAACTCAACAATCCTTAATTGATTCATTTGCAAATCTCAAGAAATATGAGTTTGAAATGAGTATAATGGGTGAGTTAACATTTTTTCTTGGTTTTAAAATATGTCAAAAACTAGAAGGAACTTATATATCTCAACATAAGTATATTACAGTTATTATTATGAAGTAGGGATATGAAGAACACTAAAAGTATAATCACTCCAATCGGTACCTCAAACACTCTTGATCTTGATAAAGCTGAGAAACCAGTAGATCAATCATATTTTAGAGGTATGATAGGAAGTTTATTATACTTAAAAGATAGTCATCCAGACTTAAAGTTTTTTAGTATACTTTTGAGAAAGATATCGATATGATCCAAAATAATACCATTTAAAAGTAGTGAAAATAAATTTTTTTCTATTTAGAGGGAACCATGGATTGAAGACTTTTCTATTCTTTTTGAAATGATTTTTTTTTTCAAAATATTTTCGGATATTGACTTTGGTGGATATAGAATGGATAGGAAAATCACATCCTAAACTTTTATTTTCATAGGAGATTCATTAGTTTTTTGGTCATGAAAGAAAAAACACTCAATAGCACTTTCCACTTCTGAAGCTGAATATGTAGCAACTGGAAGTTGTTGTGCTCATGTGTTGTGGATGCAACACACAATCACAAACTATGACATGAGATTTACCAAAACAATAGAAAATGTGTGATAATACTAGTTCCCTTTTCTTAAGAAAAATCCCTTCACATCACTCTTGTAAAAACCACATAGACATTAGCAATAACCTTCATAGGGATCACATACTAAAAGGAGATATCATTCTTCAATTTATCATAACACAAGATCAACTCACTGATATATTTAGAAAACCGTTGTCATCTGATAGATTTGAATACATTAAACTAAAGTTACGAATGATAACCCTAAGGTAATATTCCATATTAATTTGTTTGAAACCTATCTCCTAACATTACGATACTCATTTTTATAGGGGGAGTACATATGTTTACTCTTTTATATTTCCTTTAAGAAATTTTTTTAGAGCCTAAAATTTTCAAAACCTAAAAAGTTTTGTTTCCTTAATAATTTTTTTGAAACCTATGTTTTATTAGAAGAAACGTTTCAATACTAAAAAATACATCTGATCAATCCAAATGGTATGGTTCCTTTATTATACCATATTAATTTCAATTTTTGTTTGTTAGTATTTTCAATCTTGTTTTTAGGAAACCTAATCTGATTCACTTTCCTTAAAATAAAATTTTCCATAAAACCTCAAAAGATCTGAACCTATAAATCCTTCTTCTACAGTGATATCAACCATTATATCAGATTAAGTAAATCACAACCATTGGATTGAACCAAGAATATAAACAATTGATACGAAGCCTATATAAATTACCCCCATATTCACATCCCACATCCGTTATCTTAGTGTTTTTTGCACTGAATCCCTACCACTCTTCAAAGTTTCGATTTTTTTTTTCATTTATCTTATACTCCCAATGTCTCTTGATGTTTTCTAGAAGAATACAATGGAATCAAATAATGAACTCAAGGATTTTATAATTTTTTGGGAAAAGTTGGTGGAACCAAATTTTTTTGTCAAGTACGAATCCTTGATTTCAAAAATCATAAAGAAGAATGGATGTAAAAGTCTCTACACAGCAAAATAAAAAATTCCGGATCTGGTGTATGTGGATTTGGTTATAGAATTTTATGATACAATTCTTTTTAATGAGGAAGTAGGAAGAGAAATATTTTCCTTCAAGAGTTTTGGAAATACTTATTATTTTTCTATCAACAAGGATGCAAGTATCTTGGATATACCTTAAAAGGTGAAGCAATCTTTTACTCACAAAAATTTCCTGATAAGGAAGGACAATTTGAGAATGTTAATTATATTCATTGCATTAGTATTAATGGAGAAAATACATTGAATATCGATCATCTTTAAACAAGCCACATATTGGTTTCTCTTTAGAAGTAAGGTTTTCTTATTCTATGAAAGGGAGAAAGTTATTCTCTTAAGATATGTGATATCTTCGTGATGGAATTTTTATTGAATTTTAGGAAGTCGAATCTCATCAAGTACATTCTTTTAACTATCAGAAATATTAATAATGGAACCACCAAGTCTCAAATCATTATGTTCCCTGTGATCTTGTCCAATATCATTGTCTTATTATTAGCATCCATCAAAATATAATAAAAATAAAATACTAAAACCTTTAAGATAATGCTGTTAAGTGATGATACCTTGAGAAGAAAGAAGATTGGTTTTAGTGTTAAGATAAGAGAGTTATTTGATCTTCATGAAAAGGGTGATCAATCTTCCATGAAGAAAGGTGAAGTTAGATAAAGCTATAAGACAACCCCTAAGAAAATAAAAGGCAAAAAGCTGAAACTAAAAGAAAAAACACATGCACCTGAGTCAGTATTTTATCCACCCAAGATGAATAAACAAAAGAATTTCTTGGATGAATTTTCTTCTATATGGAGATATCTAAAGAATAAGAAGAATGAATATAAGGCCCCAGCCTTAAACCTTACTTAATCTTGAGTTATTACAAGATTACACAATGAGGATCTTTTCAGGTTTAGAGTTTTAGAGAATTAGATTATAAAACTTGCATTACATTCCACATTTAAAAAAAGTGGTTACATAAAGATAGTATTCATTTATCCTATCAACATAAAAATATTTTAAATAAAACATGGATTCTTTCTTGACACTTCCTTGTCACTATCATCATATCATGTACCTTTCCCTTGAACTATGAAAAACATTTCAAAAAAAAAAACTAGGGATGAGCATAAAAAGCTCAGTAAGGGTTATAAAAATATGGAAAGGAAACATGAGTTCATATATACATAAGAATGAAATCATAATTTACCCATAAAACACAGGCACTTTAACATACCTCATCAAATCATGAATAAATCATATAAATCATAAGACATAAAAGGTAACTTGAGGCATTCATAACATTCTTACGTAGGGAGTAACCCTCTTGGTTACGTTTGGAATACCCACCAAAGTATATTCCCTAAATCTATTTGGAGAAACCTTAATGTTTCACTCATTCATGTTACCCAATGAATTGGAGAGATATATCGGGCTCACCCACCCTTAGTTTGTCACGGAACCACCCATCTTCATAACAATGCCGAAGAACCATAACATAATCGTATCACATAAAACATGCACAAAGGAAACATAACATTTCCACCTTTCCATCACAAGATATCAATACAACACATTGATATGAAAACATTATAAAAACCATTTTCAATACAAAAATAAAATAAAAGTAAAACATGGTATTTATTTTTCTTTTAAAAAAAGGTATGGCTTGTAGAGGAAGCCGAAACTGAAATAATGGTCACGACGGCGGAGAAGTCATTGTCGCCGCATACGTATGACAAAAACATTCCCTTTTGTAGTTTAGTAAACACTTCATATAAAAAAAATTCCTTTTGGATAAACATAAAAGTCAAAGGGGTTTATACACCATATAAAAGAAAGTTGTGTATAAAACAAAATATGCCACAATGAATGGAGATTGAGACGAAGTCCTATACAAAGACGGTATCCTTGGATTAAGGATAAATCATTTACATAATTATCTGTGACAATTGAATAAACAAAATATAAGTGGATATTAAGTGTAAATCAATCAGAGGTTATTCACACATATTCATAGAATGACATATTCAAGGAGTACAAGTTTATCCCAAATAATCAAATTTGGGTTAAGAAGTTCCTTTGCAAAAATTTGACAGCCTAACGACGTCACTACAAAATTCAGAAAATGAGTTGATGACAGATAAAAACGGGATCTCATCACATGGACATAAAATTTAAATCAATATTGATATATAAGAACATATCCCAACATAATAGTATGTTAATTAAAAGACATAACAAAAGAAGTCTTTTAAAAGGGGGAGGGTGAAAGGTTCCCTTACCGTCTTGGGTAACTTTCGAAACATACACCCCATTGAAGAAGGGTCATACAATAAATATGTAAATACCCATAAATGAAATTATATTACACAAATAGTATAATAATTTTAAGTACATAAACCAATCAAAGGAAATGGTGGCAAATGTAGCATAAATCTCACGGGACTAAAAGTGAGATGAAAAACCCCTTACGAAAACTCGGAAGCCTAACGACGCCACTTAAAACATAAAAAAATGGATTGATGAGATCAAATAGGGTATCTCATAATATTAACATAATGTTTATAAAAATAGTAATATAAAAGAACACCCCCTAACATAACAAAGTGGAGCTTAAAATAAGTGACATAAAGGAGAGTACTTAAAAAGAAAGAGAGAGGTTAGATCTCTTACGAAAATTCGGCAGCCTAACAGCGACACTCAAAAATTCAAAAATGGATTAATGAGAGAGAATAGGGTCTCTCATCATATGAACATAAAAATTATAGTAAGACTAATATAAAAGAACATCCGAATAACAAGAAAGATGAGCTTTAAAAGAAATGACATAAAAGAGTGTACTTAAAAAGAAAGAGAGGAGTAGGATCCCTTACCTCAAGTCCAACTTGTCTTGTTCGTTTCTTTATATTCCTGAATAATAAACTTTGGTCAATTTAAAATTTCTTAAGGACCTCCTATAAATATTATTATTCAGTTAATATCACATATTTTAATGTTATAATAATTGGTTAATAATATGAGTTCATATCAGACGTTTTTGTCGATGTTTGGTACATGAGTCAAAAATGGAACTTGTTGGAAAATAATTTTACTTGTAGTTATAGGTAAATCATATACAGAATAGTATTGATGTTTTTAATATCATATATATCTAGTATATATTCATTTTATACTATTCCATATCTTTTGGAGATAAAAATTAAAAGCACCGTTCATGGAGACAGTATGCTGTACGTATACATGAACGCTACTTTCATTTTTTGTCATATTAATGAAATTAAAACAAAATGAGAGATATATATATTCCAGAATGATATACATAATTTAGATGTAATATATTACATATATATCCATTATATATATGTACTTATAATAGTACATAACATTTTGAGATAAGAAATGAAATGTACCGTTCATGGATATGGTAAGCCGTACGTACGCATGAACGCTACTTCCATTTCTAT
Source organism: Viscum album (assembly GCA_963277665.1). Lineage (NCBI taxonomy): Eukaryota > Viridiplantae > Streptophyta > Magnoliopsida > Santalales > Viscaceae > Viscum > Viscum album. Next base: position 713,391,990 of record OY728131.1, on the reverse strand, counting down.
TTCATATTTAATGGAATTAAAACATAATGATAGATAATAGTATTTTAATTCCAGTATGGTATAATATATAATATCATTAAATATATCTTTTATACGTACCACATATGGTATTAATGAATCAAATCACTTTGAGGGGGCGGTAGTCCGCACTTCCTTAAATGAAGATATCGCGTTTACCCATAATGGAAACCATAAAGGTATGAAATAAATGAAAAATACAGAAGCTTAAGTAAAACGATAAACATATTATATATCATATATAAATATAGTGTCATCTTAATGGACACCTTTGAAGGTTTTAGAAGAATGTTGAACAATCATCATTTCGTGAGGCAGAAATTCACCATCCACAGAAACAGTATGTTCGTTAACCATTAGATGTAGGTGTGTGTAATTTTAGCTCGAATCCTTATTATAAAAACATCCTCGTATATTGAAGATAATGGATTTGTTACAAAAGAAATTAATAAAAAGAGTTTAGGGGGTAGGAGAATCAAAATAAAACAAAAGGACTCAAGTGAAGACATTACCTTAAAATCAGTAACTCCCTTTGGTTTGAGCTCAAAGTCTTCCTTGGGAAGACTTCTGCCCAAGGTGATGCTTCTAAGAGTTATAGAGGGATGTGTAGAGACAAAATGGGATGGGGTTGGCTGAGCCAAAGGATTTGGAAGTGTGGTTAAGGAGGTAGAGGTGGGGGATTTTTATAAGAGGAGAGGAGGGGTACTCTTGGAAAGTAAAGAAATGTTACTTTATTTTAGAATGAGTTTCGGATTTTAATGGTCCCACATTGATGTGTTTCGAGGATACGGTGATAAGGGCTCGAAATACACCCATCCAATAGGTTTTGTACATGTGTAGGTCTTAGATTTTACATTATCTTTCCATTTTACTTAAATCGTTAAATAATGAGGTCATCGCTTCATCATCATGATGTCATAAATAATTTAATTTTTTTAATGTCTAAAAATTATAAAAAAAATACTATGATGTAGGTAATCTTTTTATATTTCCAATGACTATTTATAGTCAAAAATATGACTTGTATAACCCCATGTAAAAATTGTTTTAGTAAAACAACTCATGTTTGTGACATTTTAATTTTAACATTAAATAAAAAGGTATTTATGTAATTTTCCAACAAAAGTGGCTCCATGGGGTCCCCAAGTTGACCCATGGATTGTCTCGGTCGGTCATGACTCATAAATGGAGGGTAGGACATGTTTAAAGGTCATTTAATATTGTTAAAACATTATTTTTACCTTAAACTACACTAATTACCTCTAATCGCGATTTAAAACATAATAAGTTACTATTCACCAAAAAATTTTTTTAATCCCATTAAACCACATTTTACTTCTTAATGACAACCATGTATGTAGGATTTTTTAAATTCAAAACACAATGGTGGCAAACTTTCATTTAAATGGAAAATCAGTTTTTATAAGTACCACTTAGTGGTTTCACTATTCATCAAAAATTGGAGTATTTCAGAAAATTATCAAAAATTCACCCTAAGCTATATTTGATATTCCGAATTAAAAAATGATGTATATTTTAAAAAATTCATAACATATCATTAATTAATTTAATAATTAATTCCTGCAGTCAAAACAAATAGCGTGTTTTTATGAAACAAAATGTATCAAAAGATTGACACTAGTTTAAGTCTGATTTCAAAGTGACATTAATTCCAACGACCACCATTGGATTTAATGGTAAAAATATATTATAATTTCACTTTAAAACCAATTTAAATTATAATATAATCATATAAGTAAATTAGATTAAAAAGAGTTTTTGAATTAAAATACAACATTTTTCACTATTCATTAAAAAATGTTCTTTATCAGAAAAATACAAAAACTTTACACAAAGTAAATTTTGATGTCCTGATTCTAAAGAAGAATTTTATTTTGTCAAATATAACACATAAAATAGTCAAAAAGTGGATTTAAAATATGTTCTCCATCAAAAGGCGGTTAATCGACCTTTTAAAGAATATTAGAATGTTTACGCTTAAAATTGGATTCATTCGCATTTTTAATCCTCTAACATTTATTGTAAAAAGTAAAAATATTTGACAAACATATATAATCATTTTGTAGTTAGTTCTATTCATTCCTGCCATCACAACAGCTAGGCATTAACTACCATTTAAAATAATATTATTTTATTATTAGAGTGCAACGTATGATTCCTAAGAAACTCATTGTTGCGTATTGGGTACGCCATCGTTCATAGAGTCCCCTTTAAAGTAATATTAATATTTTCTTCAAAAATATGGATAAATATGAAAATTTCATATTCTTTATTTACCTGGGGTGTTACATCCTACCCCCTTTTGGGAATTGCGTCCTCGCAATTTTTAAAATTGGGCTTGGAAACTTCCTTGAAAATCCCACATCGGAATAAGAGTCAGTAAAACAATCATTTTAAAATAAAGAAAGATAAGTACAAAGTTCACCTGAGTTAACCCATACTAGGATTCCATGTATGAAAATATGGACACGGAGGAAAAAACAAAGGGTCATGTTCTGATGGAGAGTGATAGTAAACATGTCTAGGAGAAAGTTAACCATAAGAAAATCACAAACTTGTGATGGGTTAAACGGTATTCAATTCCCCAGTAGGAAAAGTTAACAGACAACATTTTTGTTTTAAGTTACTTTTCTTTGAGTAATTTAATTTTGAGCATAACTAAATAATAATGAAACATACTTACTTGTCATGTAGACTTTCAACTTTTACTAGATTCCTTAATCAAACTCATATTTTCTCCAAAAGACGAGTATTTTGGAAGACTTGTTCGCATTAAGAGTACTATAATCAATTTCTAGAGAATCACCTAATCCACAAAAGAGAACTATATACTTCCCATGTCTTTAGACTCTAACCAAAACCAAAACCAAAAAGGTTAGTACAAGATCAGATAATCCAGAAAAGGATAACCCTTTATAAAAAGAAAATCTATTATTAATCTCCAAAATTTGTCCAACAGAACCCAAAGTTCAATGGGGACCATTCGATAAACAATTTGTCCATAAAATTCTTCAAAGTAAACCAAAATTAGATTGAAACCCAAATATTTGAAGGATTTAGTCACATAATCTTCCTAGTTAAATCATAACATTTATCTCCAAACAACATCAGTTACTCCTAAAGTCTCGTATTGAAAAGTAATTAACCTAATCACATATCCTCCATGATAGGTTAATAAATTTCCATATATAACCCAAAATCATATTAATCTTAATTCATAAAATCATATAACTAAAAAGAATTAGTCAAACTAACCAGGGACTTCAAGTAGTCCAGTGGTAGGCGATAAATACCAGTCGCACTTTGGTTGTGGGTTCAATTCCCGCAGCTTTGTCCGACGCGACGGGTTGTCACATGGTCTGCGTGTTGTCATTTTTAAAAAAATATATAATTCTTAAAACATTCTCCAAAACGAGATAAAATCTTCAAAAATAATCATAACATATTTTAACCTCAAGTTTATCTCATGCCTTTCATTTTCCATCATAAAATATAATAACCCATAATTACCTTAAAAGTAAGGATCATATGAACCCCAATGGTTACCTTTATAATTATTACCTGAACTTCCACATCGATTGGTAATCTCGTACATGATGCATTACAGAACATAGAAAGGTTCAAGTGGATGATCATGACTCCTTGATAGTTGGTTTAGAACAATCACGATTTTCCTCATTGAATACCCCATTTCATCCAGTCTCTTAATCAGAGAACCACCATAGTTTCCTTCAAACCTATTGTCACTTTGGTGCCTTCTAGATCCATCCATTCACTAAAAATAGAAATGTCAGTGTGAGTATATCAACAAAACCATCATGTACTAATGAGGAAGATAACCACTAAGATATACTTACTTATTCACTTGATCTAAAACTAGGTATCTTTCTGAAATCCTAACCATTGTAGTAATGTCACTTATACTTAGAGGATAACCTAACCTCTAAAGTTATCTAAACCAACCTCTGAAACCAACTATAAGGCCCCAGCCTTATACCTTACTTAATCTTGAGTTATTACAAGATTACACATTGAGGATCTTTTCAGGTTCAGAGTTTTAGAGAATTAGATCATAAAACTTGCATTACATTCCACATTTAAACAAAGTGGTTACATAAAGATAGTATTCATTTATCCCATCAACGAAAACATATTTAAAATAAAACATGGATTCTTTCTCGACACTTCCTTGTCACTATCATCATATCATGTACCTTTCCCTTGACCTGTGAAAAACATTTCAAAAAAAACTTGGGATGAGCATAAAAAGTTCAGTATGGGTTATAAAAATATGGAAATGAAACATGAGTTCATATATACATAAGAATGAAATCATACTTTTCCCATAAAACACATGCACTTTAACATACCTCATCAAATCATGAATAAATCATAGAAATCATAAGACATAAAAGGTAACTTGAGGCATTCATAACATTCTTACATAGGGAGTAACCCTCTTGGTTACGTTTGGAATAACCACCACAGTATATTCCCTAAATCTCTTCGGAGAAACCTTAATGTTTCACAACTTCATGTTACCCAATGCATTGGAGAGATATATCGGGCTCACCCTCCCTTATATTTCACGGAACCACCCATCTTCATAACAATGCCCAAGAACCAAACATAATCATATCACATAAAACATGCACAAAGGAAACATAACATTTCCACCTTTCAATCACAAGATATCAATAAAACACATTGATATAAAAACATTATGAAAACCATTTTCAATACCTAAATAAAAGAAAAGTAAAACATGGTATTTATTTTTCTTTAAAAAAAGGTATGGCTTCTAGAGGAAGCCGGAACTCAAATAATGGTCACGGCGGCGGAGAAGTCGTTGTCGCCGCATACGTATGAAAAAAACATTCCCTTTTTTCATTTAGTAAATGATTCGTATAAAAAAGATTCCTTTTGGATAAACGTAAAATTCAAAGGGGTTTATAAACCGTATAAAAGAAAGTTGTGTATAAAACAAAATATGCCTCAAATAATGGAGATTGAGATGATGTCCCATAAAATATGGTATCCTTGGATTAAGGATAAATCAATTACATAATTATGTGTGAAAAATGAATACACAAAATATAAGTGGATATTAAGTGTAAAAAAATCAAAGGTTATTCACACATATTCATATAATGACATATTCAAGGAGTACAAGTTTATCCCCAAGAATCAAATTTGGGTTAAGAAGTTCCCTTGCAAAAATTTGACAGCCTAACAGCGTCACTACAAAATTCATAAAATGAGTTGATGAGAGATAAAAAGGGTATCTCATCACATGGAAATAAAATTTAAATCAATAAGGATATATAAGAACATATCCCAACATAATATTATGTGAATTAAAAGACATAACAAAATAAGTCTTTTAAAAAGTGGAGGGTGAAAGGTTCCCTTACCGACTTGGGTAACTTTCGAAATGTACACCCCATTGAAGAAGGGTCATACAATAAATATGTAAATACCCATAAATGAAATTATATTACACAAATAGTATAATAATGGGAAGTACATAAAACACTCAAAGGAAATGGTGGCAAATGTATCATAAATCTCACGAGACTAAAAGTGAGATGAAAAATACCTTACGAAAACTCGGCAGCCTAACGACGACACTTAAAACTTACAAAAATGGATTGATGAGATCAAATAGGGTCTCTCATCATATTGACAAAAAGTTTAAAAAAATAGGAATATAAAATAACATCCCCCAACATAACAAATAGGAGCTTAAAATAAGTGACATAAAGGAGAGTACGTAAAAAGAAAGAGAGAGGTTAGATCTCTTATGAAAATTCGCAGCCTAACGGCGCCACTCAAAAATTACAAAATGGATTGATGAGAGAGAATAGGGTCTCTCATCATATGAACATAAAAATTACAGTAAGAGTAATATAAAAGAACATCCCAATAACATGAAAGATGAGCTTTAAAAGGAATGACATAAAAGAGTGTACTTAAAAAGAAAGAGAGGAGTAGGATCCCTTACCTCAAGTCCAACTTGTCTTGTTCGTTTCATTATATTCCTGAATAATGAAATTTGGTCAATTTATAATTTCTTAAGGACCTCCTATAAAGATTATTATTCAGTTCATATCACATATTTTAATGTTATAATAATTGGTTAATAATATGAGTTCATATCAGACGTTTTTGTCGATATTTGGTACATGAGTCAAAAATTGAACTTGTTGGAAAATAATTTTCCATGTAGTTATAGGTACATCATATCCAGAATAGTATTGATGTTTTAAATATCATATATATCCTGTATATATTCATTTTATACTATTCCATAGCATTTTGAGATATAAATGAAAAGCACCGTTCATGGAGACGGTAGGCCGTACGTACACATGAACGCTACATTCATTTTTTGTCATATTAATGGAAGTAAAACAAATGAGAGATATATATTTTCCAGAATGATATCCATAATTTAGATGTAATATATTACATATATATCCATTATATATATGTACTTATAATAGTACATAACATTTTGAGATAAGAAATGAAATGTACCGTTCATGGAGACGGTAAGTCGTACGTACGCATGAACGCTACTTCCATTTATATTTCATATTTAATGGAATTAAAAAATAATGATACATAATAGTATTTTAATTACAGTATGGTATAATATATAATATCATTAAATATATCTTTTATATGTACCACATATGGTATTAACGAATCAAATCACTTTGAGGGGGCGGTAGTCCGCACTTCCTTAAATGAAGATATTTCGTTTACCCATAATGGAAACCATAAAGGTATGCCATAAATGAAAAATACAGAAGATTAAGTAAAACATAAACATATTATATATCATATATAAATATAGTGTCATCTTAATGGCCACCTTTTAAGGTGTTTGAATAATGTTGAACAATCATCGTTTCGTGAGGCAGAAATTCACCATCCACAGAAACAATATGTTCTTTAACCATTAGATGTAGGTGTGTGTACGTGTAGATAGAATAATTCTTATAAAAACATCCTAGTATATTTAAGATACTTTATTTGTTACAAAATAAATGAATAAAAAGAGTTTTGGGGGTTGGAGAAGCAAAATAAAACAAAAGGACTCAAGTGAAGACATTACCTTAAAATCAGGTAACTCCCTTTGGTTTGAGCTCAAAGGCTTCCTTGGGAAGACTTATGCCAAAGGTGAGGATTCTAAGAGTTATAGAGGTATGTGGAGAGACAAAATGATCAGGGGTTGGCTGAGCCAAAGGCTTTGGAAGTGTGGGTAAGGAGGTAGAGGTGGGGGCCTTTTATAAGAGGAGAGGAGGGGCACTCTTGAAACGTAAAGAAATGTTACTTTATTTTAGAATGCGTTTCGGATTTTAATGGTCCCACATTGATGTTTTTAGAGGATAAGGTGATAAGCGTTCTAAATACACCGATCCAATAGGTTTTGGACATGTTTAGGGCTTATATTTTACATTATCTTTCCATTTTATTAAAATCATTAAATAATGAGGGCATCGCTGCATCATCATGATGTCATAAATAATTTAATTTATTTAATGTCTAAAAATTATAAAAAAACTAATATGATGTATGAATCATTTTTATATTTCCAATGAATATTTATAGTCAAAAATATGACTTTTATAACCCCATGTAAATTTTTTTTAGTAAAACAACTCATGTTTGTGACATTTTAATTTTAACATTAAATAAAAAAGTATTTATGTCATTTTCCAAAGTGGATCCATGGGGTCCCCAAGTTGACCCATGGATTTTATTGGTCGTCCATGACTCATACAATGATGGTAGGACATGTGTCTAGGTCATTTCATATTATTAAAACATTATTTTTCCCTTAAACTACACTAATTACCTCTAATCGCGATTAAAAACATAATAAGTTACTATTGACCAAAAAATTATTTTAATCCCATTGAACCATATTTTACTTCTTAATGAAAACCATGTATGTCGGATTTTTGAAATTCATAACACAAAGGTGGAAAAATTTCATTGAAACGAAAAATCAGTTTTTATAAGTACCACTTAGTGGTTTCACTATTCATCAAAAATTGGAGTTTTTCAGAAAATTACCAAATATTCACCCTAATATATATTTGATATTCTGAATTCAAAAATGATGTCTATTTTACAGAATTAATAACATATAATTTTCGTTAATTAATTTAATAATTAATTCCCGCTGTCAAAACAAATAGAGTGTTTTTATGAAACAAAATGTATCAAAAGATTGACACTAGTTTAAGTCCGATTTCAAAGTGAAATTAATTCCAACGACCACTATTGGATATAATGGTAAAAATATATTATAATTTCACTTTAAATCCAATTTAAAAGGTAATCTATTCATATAAGTAAATTAGATTAAAAAAGGTTTTGAATTAAAATACAACATTTTTCACTATTCATTAAAAAATGTACTTTATCGGAAAAATACCAAAAAATTTACACAAAGTAAATTTTGATGTCCTGATTCTAAAGAATAATTTTATTTTGTCAAATATAACACATAAAATTTTCAAAAAGTGGATTTAAAAGAGGTTCTCCATCAAAAGGCGGTTAATCGACCTTTTAAAGAATATTAGAATGTTTACGCTTAAAATTGGATTCATTCGCATTTTTAATCCTCTAAAATTTATTGTAAAAAGTAAAAATATTTGACAAACATATATAATCATTTTGTAGTTAGTTCTATTCATTCCCGCCATCACAACAACTAGGCGTTAACTACCATTTAAAATAATATTATTTTATTATTAGTGTGCAACGCAAGATTCCCAAGAAACTCATTGTTGCGTATTGGGTACGCCATCATGCATAGAGTCCCCTTTAAAGTAATATTAATATTTTATTCAAAAATATGGATAAATATGAAAATGTCATATTCTTTATTTACCTGGGGTGTTACAATGAAGAAGATGAAATTTTTAGATTAGAGCTTGTTGAGGCTAAGGCCTTAAAAATACTAGGATCTGATGATCTTGAGAAGAAATTCAAAGAGAAAAATTTAAAGAAGAAAAATTCAGAGGCTAAAATTATCCAATATTTTCTGAGAGACAGTAATAAGGATTCTAAAAAAGTTCATGTACCATAATATTTCTTACATGAATTAGTGCCAACTGAGACAATGGTTACAGATAAGAGAAAGAAATATATTTCAATTCTGAAACCCATAGTTGGAGAAAAATAATTTCAAAAAGAAGAATAAGTAGAAGAGGAAGAAAGTGGTGATGTGATAAAAATGGTAGAAGAATATCAAGATAAGGAAATCCCTTTTGAAAATATGTCAATAAGAACATCCCAGGATTCCTCCACCATGATTATTTCAGAAGGAAAATCAATTCATAAAAATGATGTTGCCGAGGATGAGGTTAATAAAGCTCCTTTAGAAGATGAAAGCAGTAATGATGATATTGTTTAACAATTTTTTTATGATAAGTATGATAAGGTAATTGATGATAAAGGTTCTAATAAATAAGTATATGATTATGACTAAAGAATTATTCAAGTTTATTATAGAGAGAATGAGGATTAGAATCTTGAGAAGAAAATTTCTTAGAAACATAAAGGAAAGTAAATCATTATTGAAACACATAAGAAGGTTGTTTTTTCAAAATCAATGAAGGATGTTGTTGGAACATCTAAAAGGAAAAAATATTATTAATATGAAGTTGGTTCACCAATAAAAGAATCTATTTTAGATACTTCATCTTCTTTTGGTAATGATTTTTTGGTTCATTTGTTGAAAAATCTTGTGAAATCCATCCCTTTATTTACTTTTATTAATTTGAGATGTTAACTGATTCAAGATTAAATCAATTAGAAGTTAAATTGAACATGAATTATTAAGAAAACTTTTATCAAAATTGATGATGAGTTAAAGACTTTTCAAATCAGTTATGATGATCATAGGTGATCTTCGAACAATATCACAAAATGGTCGAAGTCAGTAATAGATGATCTTAAAATTCTTGATGATTTCACTGACATAGTAAAGGATAGTTCTGATAAGTTAGATAACAAGATAAGAATATTTCAAAAAGTTTTTTAGAAAAGATAAAGGAAGAACAAGGTAGCCGTCATCAGGAATATAAAGACGTCAATGGGAATGTAAATTTAGTTTCTCTCAATCTGAAAAAGGGAAAGGGAACGCAGGGAAGAGATGGATGAAAAACATAAAGATTAGTAAGATATGATAAATTCTCAAGGATAAATTCTTATTTCCTAAGGAGATATAATCAAAGATCTTGAAAAGAAAAAATCAAGATTAGGAAATTTTGATCAAGAAGTTTAAAGATAAACATAAAGAGTTGAAGAAGATAAAGTAGACATTAAAAAATCTAATTCCAATGGATAAAAAGAAGGATACATCATCTTTTCAAACCAGATATTTTTTTTTCTATTTTCCTTTGTAACAATTTTTTAATAATGATTTTTTTGATTTTCATTGTTTTGTTTTTTATGTTTCCTAGCATTTTAGGTACAATTTTTTCTTTCCCTCCATTCCATTTTGAAAATCACAAAGGGGGAGAAAAGAATATTCAAATAGAATATTAAGTTAATGGAATAGAATGCCTATATAAGGGGGATACTACTTAAAAAAGAAATTATTAAGTAAGGAAGATTTATTTCTCAAAGAAATACAATAATAAAATCCTTAAGGGGGAGTTAGTAATATTCATCATGATCCATAATCAAAAAGGGATATAAGTATTTCTTTTAGATATTAAAAATGAAAAACATTGTTATTATATTATTTTATGAAAAGTGGCTTGTGATTTCAAAGAAGGTGTAGATTTTTTAGTTAATAAGTTTCATTATTACTTTCCCAATTCATTATGTTTTGAAAATCACAAACAAATTTTATAGGGAAAATTATCTTTCACTATGAAATATTTTCTTAAGGAAAATTTACTTTCTATAAAAATTATTTTCACCTTACCTATGGTTTTAAATGCCTTATATAAGGTTTTACTAAACCAAATATGACCATATTTTTCTTAAGTCAAAAAATAAGATCCTTATATAACTCAAAAACATACAGTTCCTGTGACTCTAATTTATATGGAAATCAGAATCTGATTTTTTCTGAAATTAGACTCTAATTTCATCTGAAATTAGACTCCAATTTCTCTAGAAATTAGACTCTGATTTCTCTGAAAATTAGAATCCCATTTCTTATTAAATCCGAATATGATTTATTATTAAATCAAAATCTGATTTCTTAAAAAATCAGAATCTGATTTCTTCTCACATCAGACTTTTATTTCTTCTAAAATCAAACTCCGATTTCTTCAAAAACCAGAATCCGATTCTTTTTTGTTTCATAATCTAATTGTCAATTTTTTCAGACCACTTTTTTTAAATATCTTAAGAATCCAATTAAATTATTTCTTATAGTTACCTCATTTACTTAAAGTAACATTTAATTTTATCATATCCAAAAATGTTATAATGTTTCTTATGCTTGTTAATATTTCTCATAGTTTTTTATTCAAATCGATGTTGTCCACTATGTTTTAGAATAACCATTTCTCAAGTTCCATGTGTACAAGTCCCATCAAAATTTTAAGAAAAATATGACCATTAGAGGAGGAATTAGACCATTAGAATCCATACCTATAAATAACAAACCATTTCAATGTCATCATAACACCTCTCGAGATATTGATCTTGGGAATGAAGTGATACTCTGTGAGAGCTCTGATTAAACCTACATTGTGAGAATTCTATGAACAACGTTTTCAACAAGAGAACATCTTGTTCAAACTACCTAGTGTGAATTCGATTTTTGATGCTATAAATTGAGGGATTCCGAGGATATAAATATAGTGGTACCAATCACCTTAGAGATTGAGGGATTATAGGGATAGAAAGAAAAATTCCAATATTCGTATCAAGGGCTTACCCTGGTGTGAGTTAGATGGACTTTCATTAAAGAATAAATCAAGGGACCTTTACCCAAAGTTGTTGGATACCCTTCTTATTAGGTCAAAATATTTCTTATACATGTCTTATTTTTGTTACCAGTTTTATTTCTGTTTCTTTTTTTAAAGGTAGGAAGTGTAATTTTCTTACACATTCTTATATTTTTATACTTTGATATAAATAAGATTCTATACACATTAAGGTAGAATATTTCCCTAAGTAAATTTGTCCTAAGTTTATTTATCAGATCTATCTTATTGTATCTTAATAAAATTAGTTTCTTTGTTAAGAACTAAAGTGGGTTTGTGAATCCAGCTTGTTTAACTCTCTTAAACATAGAATTTCAGAAGCATAAAACATGAATGTTTTTAAACCTACCATTCAACCAATCTTATAATTGAGAAATATACATCTACATTTGTATCCAATAAGTTTCGTGGTAGCATGGGATAGTTAATAAAGAAACCTGGGAGTGAGAGTTAGATGTGTGGGCCCAGTGGCCAAATATTGTTTTAGCAGAAACTCAATAATACCTGGAAGAGAGGCTCTTGGATGAGCCACTATAAGGTGGGGAGGTTTTAAGATAACAAATTCATAGTGGTATGTATTTTTTTTTAAATTTTTGTTTTAATATATTGTTTTTGGGTTAATTTAATGTTTCCCATGTATATGAGGGTACTAGGGGATGTTCCGAGAGTTTGGGACATGAATGGAATGAAGAGCAGGTTAAACCGTGTAAGGAACATGGTTGGGGAATAGTTAAGTAAACTGTGAGGCAATCACAAGAAAACCATAAAGCCTTAAAAATGACTTAATGCATGGTTAGAGCATAGTTTTCCAACCATAAAATCATATCAGGTAACCATGTGACCCAAATTCCCTTGGATAGTGGCTCACACATAGTTTGCTCACGGTTTAGAAAATTGTACAGGTATAGTGTGCAACCCAGTAAAGTTGGAAAAAATTAAAAAATTCCCACCTTGGGTTTTTATGTTCAAACATGGTATTCTCCTCCATATATCCTACTTCAACCATAGGGACGAGCCATATTTACCCAATATTCTAATAGGGAATTATCCTTCAATTTTAAGCTGTTTGGAGCACTGTCAGTTGCAGATCAAAGCTCCGGGTAAGACTAGTCCCTCTCTTGCTTCTCTTTTGTGTTTAGGGTTTTCATATTTCTCTTATATACATCATAAGCTCTAGAATACCATTTTTATGATAAGATATAGGTTTAGGCTTCAAAGAGTTTTTTAATCAAGATATAAGGATATGATTAAGGGTGGAGACACCAATAAATTCGAGTTAGGTGGTCTACAAGTTAAATCACATAGTTCCGTTGTAGATTTGTACATTTTTGGTTTTTTTCTTGGTTATATCCTGTTTTGATCTTGATTAATTTGGTGAGTTTTCATAAAATGGGTGTCTAAATGATGAATATAAACCCTAATGGTCTCCATGGAATGAATTGAGGATGATTTGACGCATTTAAGGCCATCTGTGGGGTGCACCGATATCCCCGAACATAGAAATTAGCTAAGTAAGTGAAAGGCCTTTGTTTGATAATGTAGAGAAATTTTTGAGTATGTTGATGTGATTAATTAATGTGAAAATGGAATATTGGTAATTTCTCTAGATATGGAAGAGACTTTAGTGTTGTTTGGAATGACTTATAAATGAGTTATTTGGATAATTAGGATTTTTCCTTGTGGCTTATAAATTATATTAGAAATTCCTAAGAGAGTAGGGCATATGAATTGGGGAATTTGTTGATTTTTAATGGTATGTAAAATCAATATGTGTTAAATGGTATTTTATATAGGATTAAATGAATTTGTGAAATGGAATTGTAAAATGAAGTTATTAAATATGCTTAGTGAGATAGTAAATGGAATGGGAATTGGGATAAATGGGCTACGTAATATAAATTTAATTTTTTTAATGGGTTATGAAAATATATTAGAAATCATATTGATTTTTATGGATTATGATTTTTCCATATATTTGTTTTGTTTGGTTGTGATATTGTTTAAATATAGTGAATTGATGAATAAGCATCTACACATGGCTCGAGGTGTGGGACAAAGGACTGAGGGTCCTCCCACAGGTTTAGTTGGAATGCTACTCTGAATCCACCAAAAATTCATAGGTTAGGGAAGGGGATGAAGCTCTATTCCCCTAGTGGCTGTATTCCAACAAGACTAAGGCTTCTACATGTGGATATTGTGATGCTTTGGTGTGTTATCCCTATTGAGATAGGGAATTTAATTTTTACCTTATACAAAATGATAAATGCAATTAGCCTTATGTGACTTATGTGAATTACTAACCCATGAATTACATATTGATGTTGAAATAAGTAATAAAGAAGATACCCATAATGAATTTATCACTATGGTTACTGATAGTTCAATAAATATTTTTTTACCACTGGCCCCCAAATTTCCTATTATTTTCCTATCATTTATTTCATACCTTCATGCACTATATTTTAGTCTGGATATTTTATAGACACAATTTGTGGTGGCCTACTCAGTTGTACTCACATCCTACTTGGGTTCTCATTGGGTACTTGAGAATATTTCTTGCTTTCAGGTCAGGAATATCATAGGGGCCATGTGCAAAGGATTTGAGTTAGGCATGGGACATCCATGGATGAGGTTCTAGACCTACATTCACGACCATTTTGGAGATTACTCTATTGTCATTATTTGGAGTTTTATTCACTTGGTATTATATCATGACATGAAATATTTACTATTGGTTGTCATTTATACCCATTTCTAGGAAATAGTTATTTATGCATGTTCATTGGTTATTATATGTTGTTTTTGTTATTATATTTATTTTCTATTGTGGATTACTCTACTAAAGAGGATGTAACATCCAAATGCTAGATGCCACTCAACTGTGGCTTGAGCTCGGTTTGCTACATGTCCTCAAGAGAATATCCCCAAATTTAAGAGGCTTCCGACTAGCAGTGAATTAATGAGTGAGTCGGTGGGGAGAATATTCCCTCATTGTCAGAGCATATCACAATAGAAGTCAAAAAAATTAAATAGTGGAAATGAATAAATAAGTAGATAGCTAGAAAGAAATACAAGATATGAATACATATAAAATCCAGAAATGTCACATATTAAATGATGCAGATGATACATGTATCTAGAATGAAACTGAAATAGTACATGTAAATACAATACAATACAAGTTTCCAAAAATAATAAAAGACAAAAAATCCCCAGTAGCATCAGAAGCAACAGATTGGTCCCACACTCTCCTGCTCTAAGGAAACTATCAACAACCCATAGTTGGCCACTTTCCCCTACCATCACCTGTAACTATATAATTTGTTTGTTTCCTAAAGGAGGCCTAGACAGGGAGTGAGATAAACCTCCCTATATATTTTCACCCAAATATCTATACAGTTCTAACAACAATATGCGACATGATAATAAGTGTAAGTAAAGAGGTACTAAAAGTGTAAATTCCAATGGCATATAACTATTGTAGTCATGTAACATGAAAATAATTTCAAGGCTCCCTGCAACAAAAGTTTTATCCTCACAAGTTAGCTAGAAACAAGTAAACAAGTCCCATGACCTTGTCATATAATCACCCATCTAATGTAACACATGGCCTATCCATATAATAAAGATTATCAAAACCCACGAACACATCGTATAGTGAAACCATATTAGAAAACCACAGTAAATCTGTATGATGATGTGTAGACCACGAAGGGCTGGATCTAAGGTGTAAAAGAACAAATAATCCCCATCAAGTCCCATGGACATCCTAGTAGAAACTTAATCTAGGCACTGGTTGGAGTCCTAGGAGCATGTGTACCAGAAAGTCCTATTCGAGTAAAAGAAAAATGGATCCCCATGGAAGCAAGGCCTAAGCTATCCCATAGAATCAAGAACCAAGGGGCATAATCTACTCAAGGCATCCACTAACGTGTTCCAATTCCATGGAGAGACATCCTTGGAATCTATCAAACCATTCATTCATTTCATAAAATTTAAAAAATTCAATTCCATGTGAGTATACCCACCACTCGCATCATCAATTACATAACATGATTATACCCACTCATGTATTCCATTTCACATTAACAAGTTACATGGGTATACCAAACCATTCATTATTATTTTCCCAATAATCCATTAAAGCAATTTAAAAACAACCAACGAGTATAGAAACTTTTTTAACCAATTACATTTAAGACATTTTAATCAATATAAGCATATAATGACATGATAACATAAGTAAAGAAGGTAGTACATCTCTTACGCGTGTAATTCCATTACAATTATGTATAACCGGGCTTCCTATAACTAGGAAAGCACAAGAATTCAGCCCCTAGGTGGTTTAAAAATGCATAACTAGGAAATTTACAAAAGATTCACCTTATGGGTGACCTTTATTCAGGTGACGAGTGCCAACACAAAACAATAAAACCTAATGGAATCCTCACTTAGTCTGATTAAATCTACTACAAATAACTCGCTAAAAAACGAGGCTGCGCTGGAAAGCCTGATAGGTGGAATAATGTCAGATTACTAAAAAAATCACAAAAAGCTAAAAGAGAAGTATAGACCACCTACCTTATCTTATTATTAGAGTTCTCATCTAGTATAAGGTCCTTATTTTTCTAGGGTTGGAAGAAATTTAAATAAACGATGAAGAATGAGAAATTAGGGTATATGAGCCTAAATCCAAATAGTGCAAACGTTATTCCAAAAAATCAATAATGAGTAAAAAGAAATTGAGTACTTTCCAATACAGTTCCAACAATAATGAAAGTAAAATAAATGGATTTGGGATGACATATAGATCTAAAAAACCATAATAGATGGTTTTATGATTCGAAAATGGAAGAAAAAAATTCTGTGTATAAAAGGGAGGCTACTACCTCTTTTTTTTAAAATTGTCGGGCAATTACATTTTGTGTAATTGCATTACATGACATATAATTCTTAATTTTTAATTTTAGAGGAAAATACCACACATGTCATGAAATCTACTTTCTAGACCATTACACATCGTGAAATAGGATTACCTAACATGTATCCCCCTTATACATCATGTAATCGATCAACAACCAACCCACCTCCTTCAAACATATTATTTCGCTAGCACAACAAACCAGACCATGGACTGACTTAGGGTATAAGACAAAAAGGAAAGTTTAACAAGAATTTTACCAAAAATGAAAATATTCATACCTGAAGAAAAACCTGAGATCTTATAATCTTCCCTCCTTAAAATAATTCTTCCCAAAATTTCCCTCTCAAGGGTGGTAAAGATTCTTTTGAAAAAACTCCAGGCACTGAGCACGAACATCATCCTCCTACTACAAAGTCTTCCATTATAAATTGTCATGTTTTCATAGCAATCATACTAGAGGAACTAGATGAATTTATAGAATATTCATGCCCCTATCAATGATACAAATTTGATGCTCCTCAAAGGATGAATCACCCTATAATTGAGCCTCCTCATGTTGAAAAGTGTTAGACATGTCCGAACGATAATAGAGAAGCTGAGAAATGTGAAATATATTGTTCATGGATCAATACCTCTAAGATAACTACAACCAATAGGCTACCAACCCAACTCTCTCAAGAATCTAAAATGACCCGACATGTCACGGTGAAAGATTACCCTATATCCTAATCCATCTATGTCCCAGTCTCGTTGAAAAATGTAGGAAGACCTGATCCCCGACCACAAACTCCAGAGGTCATCTGTGATTATTAGCGCAAGATCTCTAATGAGACTTTGTAGTTTCCATCCTCTTCTATATCAAATAGAATTACATAGATGTATCCTGCAAGAGATGCAGTCATAGTAAAGCTACCTCACCTACCTTCAACTAGTACATGGGTGATCAAAATTCCCTACCATATAAATCCTCATAAGTTTCCATCCGTTTCATCACTTTATAACTGTTATTATAGGTGAAATAAACTAGGGGAATGTGCCTCTCCCAAGAGCCCCCAAAATCATGGACACATGCTCACAAAATTTCCTATAGCACTTGTATCATACGCTCTAATAGGCCATCACTCTACGGGTGGGTTGTTATTCTCAGGAGAACATGTGTACCTGATTCCCTCTAAAAAATCTACCAAAATTGAGATGTAAAGTGTGATTCCCTATCTGAGATGATAGTGTGTGGAACCCGTGAAGTCATACTATATTATGTATATACAAATTTCTAATCTTATAAACACTAAATTTCTCCTTGATTGTCGAGAAATGAGAAACCTTCGCGAGCCTACCAACAACAATGCATAAAACATTGTTACCTCAAAGAGACCTTGGTAAAACTTTCATGAAATTCATCCTGACATCATCCCATTTTTACTTCAAAATAGGTAACTACTATAAAATCTGATCTGGTCACTTGTGTTCTGCCTACATCTACTGACAGGTGGAACACCTTATAACAAAACCAGCTACCTCAAGCTTCATGCCCAACCACCAGTACTGATGTCAAAAGTCACAGTACATCTTGGTGACTCTGGGGTACACTTCACAAGCTAACTCATTAAACTTTCACATCATCTCCTCATGTATATCCAATGAAACCCAAAGGCATCCATGGATACAGATGATCTCCTCTTCACCTACCGTTCAAAAAGGAAGAGGGTTCTCACCTTCCACACACACATATAGAACTAGGTTTTTAGAATCTAATAGAAACCTCATCCTAACTCTTCCTAGTATGGTAGAGGTCATTTCTATGTATGATAAATACGTCTTTCCCTGACTATCATGAACCTCCAGATGCATCTCATAGAATAATCCATAAGCTTCCACTCTCTACTGGACTGCTACATTTAATGTATCTAAGTCCTCCTGCTCAGTGCATCATCCATTACATTACCTTTACCAGGCATATATGCAAGATCAATGTGAAAGGACTATAGGTACTCCACCCACCTTCACTTCCTGATATTCAGATAATGCTATGTAAAAAACTATTCTTGAGGCTCTTGGAGTTCATGTACACCACAAAACACTCTCCTAGTAAGTAATGTCTCCAACAACATAATGCATGAACAACTGGAGCCTCTCAAGATCATGTGTCAGGTAATTCCTCTTATGAGGCCTTACCTACCAAGACCCATACACCATGACCCTATCTCCCAGCATCAGCACTACCCCTCATCCAATAACTGATTTGTTATAGTATAATGTGTAGCTTTCTCCCTGTTCTGACTGTATAAAGACTGGTGTTGATGTTAACCTTCCTTTTATCTCATGAAAGGCTATCTTCCAAAAATATGACCAAAAAAACTTCACACCCTTCTTATTGTTGGGAAAAATTCCTCAAGGAATCCCCTCGATATGTTTTTGGTGTGATTGTGTTTTTGACAAAGCCAAATGACCGAAAATGAGATTTTTTTTTGGTGTTTTCCGAAGATAGGTTTTTAAGGTGTCATAGTTTCCTAGTGTTTTCCAAATTTTAGGGCCCCAAAATCCAGAGTTTGATGTTGTAAAATGAATTATTTATTCATTGGAGTGAACAATATGAATACCTTTGATGAAAACTAGAAAAGGATGAGAACCGTGTACCATAGATCATGGTCTATGCACCATGTTTCAGGAACGATACGTGGAGCGCTGGGAACGGTATGCCTGAGCGGTTCAAAAAACCAAAAATAGTTCATGGTGAGTAGCGGTATGGTACAAGGATGGATTAATGTTGGGAGAAGAGAACGATCACGTAGAATCATAGGTGGTACATGGGGCGCACATGAAAAATGGTTCACGGGTGTCTTACAATTCACGACGGCAGACAGATAAGTATGCGGTGAAGGCTAAATCAAAGATTTGGTAAATCTTCGATTAATGGTTTTTGTGGATATATTTAAATATATAATATTTTATAATCCCACATTTTACTATAGAGATCAAATTTCAATAGAGAATCATTTTGATTTGGGATTTCGGCAATGTCTAAATGAAGTTTGAGAAGGGAGGTTCGCTAAGGCGGAAGTGGTTCGCATGGAAGGAGTTGACTCAGTATGCGGGGGAGGAATCTCTGGTATGCGAGAGAGAGAATTTCACAAGAGGTACATGGGTAGGGAGCTCCGGTATGCAGAGGTGAAGGCAGTCTATGAATCGATAATAGTTTGCGGACAGAGGGTGATTCACAGCGGAGGTTCGTGGAATCAGTACGCGGTAGTGGTACACGATAACGAAGGAAGAGGTAGTATGTGTATAGAGGAGGTTCATGGAAGAGTCAAAAGTGCTCGAAGCAGGTGTTTTGCATAGCCAACTGCAAGGCAGTTTTCAATTTGCAGAAGGAATCTTGAAAAATCATAGAATTGATTTTCTAAAGTATTTTATGGTACCTAACAGAACCCAAAAGTTGGACTTTTGCTGCAGCTGAAAAAGGAACTTCAACCAAGTATCTAACTATTGTTGATGATGAATGAATTCATGCAAACAAAGGAACCTAAATGTTTAGAAACTGTGGTTGACCTTTATATATATAAACTATGAGTGGATTCCATTCCAAGAGACATGATCAAAGGAAGAGAAAGACAATGGATCTTTCCACCAGTAGTGAGCCATAGAAAAAGGTATAGAGAGTGAACCTTGGTAATTCAGTGAGCAAACCAAAATTTTTTAATGGTAGTGATCCTTGAATAGAAGATCTAGCCCAAACATTGTACACATTATTGGCAGTGATAGTTAGTGGATTTGGTAAATTTACACATTGTCGTTTTATGATCATTGTTCATAGACTAGTAATGGTGAACCAATTAAAAATCACTGTGTTCTGTGCATGATTTAATATCTTTTCATATATTTATAATTTAGGAAGAGAGAACAGAGTTTTGTTTAACGAGGAAACAAGATCCAAAAGGAAAAAGGTTTAATCTGTCATACCCTGATTCACCAGCCCTCTTAGGGTATTCGACATAGTGGACCTAACAATTAGTATCAAAGGGAGGTTGAAAGTTAGTGGTTCTCTCCCCAGAAGAGGAAATAGAGGTAGTCAATCATAAAGGACTTTCAATCTTTGATAGAAATAATTTTCAACTATAGAAGAATTGAATGCAGTACTACTTCTGATCAGTAGGAATGGATGTCTTCAGAACATATATGCATGGAGTATCAGCTGACATGAATGGTGGTGCTTTACCAGAGCATGAAAAAAGAGAATTGAATTCTGATGATAAAGGGATCCATGATTTAGGGGGAGCCTTATAAAATAAAATTTATACAAAGGTGATGTCCTATAAAACATGACATGCAATGTGGGAAAAATTGTTGACCGTTTATGAGGGAGACACAATAGTTCAAGAAGAAAAGATTGAGGTTTTAGGGAACAAGTATGAGGATCTCATAATGAATCCCAATGATACTATTCATGCATTCTTTATTAGGAAAAATATTATTGGGGAAGACATGCAGGGTCTTAGAGACTTTATTGAAGATATAAAGATTTTAAAACGAATCTTGAGGAAACATCCACTGTGGTTTAATCTGAATGTTTCAGTGTTGGATGAAAGAGACCCGAAAGAGCTGAAACTAGATAACCTACAAAGTACCATTGTACTATATGAAATGATAAAGGATGATAAAGATGAAGTTTAAATGGGGAAGTCTAAGGAAGTGGAATTCAAGGCCATGAAAAATCTATTTTTTGAAGATAGTCCTGAGGAGGATAATGTGGATGATGTCATGTCATCTCTCTCCTAAAATATGCAAAGGGGAAAAGGGAAGTTCAAATGTAAAAATCTATTTGATTTCTTCTGATGCAGAAAGATAAGACATTTTTACGGAAAAGTTTCCAAATAAGTTTTCTGATGAAAATGAAGAAAGTGATGAAATTAACCAAATGAAGTATTCATCAAATGATAATGGGATGAGAAGTACGGAGAAAAAGTTATTCAAAAGATGAATCTACTTTCAAAAGAGGATGAACGTTCAAAAGAATCTGAGGTAAAAGAGTTGGAGGACTACAAGGATTATAAAATATATGATTTTGTGATAGTTGTTAGAAATTTATTAAATAGAGAGGAAAGTGACAATGAATAAGGATAAATTGAAGGAACAAATGATCTTCATGTTGAATTAGAAGCTTCTCTTGAAGAGGTAGATATTTTGGGAGCCAAAAAAATAAACATAACAATTTTTTTCATAAATACAAAATATTTAAGCAACAATAGTTAGAAGAGAATTCTGATTTGAATGAAAAAATTCAAAAAAGTGAGGTCAGTAGTGCCTCAAAACTCAGAGAAGGTGGTTGAGTAAAAATGAAAAATTGATGAACAGAGAATAGAAATTGATATTTTTACTAAAACTAGAATAGATCAAATCAAATATATCGAATAACTAGAATATTAAGTCATCATTATGTGATGAAAATTTGATGATCAAGAGAAACTGTTAACTCTTGGTTCGACATCAGGAAAGAAGATCACACTGGCAACAAATTTGAGGACTTTTGAGTAGAGCCGTCCATTAGAACAGAAGAAACAATCAATTCTGAATGATAAGGCCTGTATAAGGCTTGATCAAAAACCAAAATAATTTATGGTTCAAGACATACAATAAGAAACCACTCAGAGATTGAAGATTGGATTGGGTACAATGTTATGACAACCCTACTTTTTATTACACACTTAAACCATAATTATTACATAAAATTCACTTGATACAACATAGAAGATCAAGATTTCTAGTGTATTCGGGTCTTAGGAACATTACATAACAACTTAGAACATAAGACACACAACATTATTATTTATAACATCCTTTACATGACCAATACATTCCCTCGTACTTAGCATTGCATGGGATAACCTGAGGAAATGCATAAGAAAAGGGTGAGCTATAAAGCTCAGTAAGAGAATAATCATGGAATAAAATGAGGAATACAATTCATGTTGTCAATATGAATATCAATGGAGCACAAAAGAAACATGAAAATAAAGTCATGATAAAGCATGATAATCATAACATGGAAATGTGGCAACGACACTTAACAAGGATTTAGCATGAGCCAAGGCTCATCGCACATGTAGCATGACTAAACCCTCATTGCACATGAAGCACATGTAAAATATTGTTTCACATGAATTAACATGAGTGAACACCCATTTCACATGAATTATCATGATACTATAATTTACCCAATGCATTGGAGTGCTATTAGGTTGAACCGTTCTTAAAAATTTCATTTCATGCATAAATGTGGCACATGGATAATAAAACATGGATTTATTAAACATCATCATTTATAAAATGATAAAAGAGTGTGGAATTCATACATGTAAATCTTTAAATAATAATTAAATGTGAAAAACGGTGAATACCCTTGATCAATAAGTGGTCATGGTATTCACTACACAGTGACTTTGGCTTGGAAAATCATGGTGCAATTTTGGTAGCGTAATAGTGTGACATAAGAACTCATAAAAATGTTTAATGAGATATAAAGTAGTGTATCATAATATCTACTTGAAATGGATAGTAAGGGGGGAATATAGATTAATGTCCCAACAATTGTAATGGAATTTAGATTCATAATACAAAATAAATACTTGAATGTAAATCATGAGAGAGAAATTCCTTACGGAATTTCGGCACGATAATGGGTATACATGGAAGGAATTAATGAGAGGGAAAGGAGTTAAATAATTATTAAAAAATTAAGAGGGCACTATGGGGGAGGTGTGAAATCATACCCCAACATTTATAATTGAAAATAAAAGGGAATAACAATATAAGGAAACTTGGACATAAATAAGGAAAGTGAGAATCCCTTACTTAGAAGTGTGATCCCAAAGGCTTAATAGGGGCTTAAGAAATGATTCTTGGGGGATTGGGGAACCTTGGGAGTATTTTAGAGAGATGAGGTAAGATATTGGTTGAACAACAAATTATTTGAGTGAAGAGGAAGTGGAAGCTTGGGTGGGTTTATATAGGAAAGGAGAAGGAATTATTTATTATTTAGGTTTGGGAATCCTCACATTAAACTAGTCAAAACCAAAAAACAACCCATGGTTTTTTCCATATGGGAGTGAAAAACAATATTTTATAAGGCCAGTGGCCAAAATTCTTAAATTTATATGGTTTCTGATTTGGAGGCGAGTCACACTCAAGAAAATCAATTTAAAAAGATAAAATGTTTTATAAGTCTTAGAAGGTTCACTAAGGCTTTATAAAATAAATCAAACAATCCTAAAATAACATTATTTTAATGGTAAAACATATATTGGCCAAAAATAAACTTTATAGTATTTTATAAATCACTATTGGGTCATTACGATGTCGTAAAACACATTATATAATTAAACAGTATTTAATTTTTACCCAAAAATTCGACAGTCTCAGAAAATTATGGAAAATTCACCATTGGATAATTTTGACATCCTAATTAAAAAAATAATATTCATTTTATCTAAATAATTTCTTTAATATGTGAATTTTCACTTTTAAAATAAAATCGATATTTATCCAAAAACATCGGTTTTAACAAAAACAGCTTCTAAACCTTAATAAAAATTACAATTGCATTCATAATATTATAAGATCATTTATATTTAAAAAAATATTTAAACAATAATAATAATATTTTATTAAAATATTATTTAATTCAAAAATATATTAATTCATCAAAATAGATTTCTTAGTTGAATATTAACTAAAAATACTATTTGAGATTTAAAAAACTATTTATAAAGTAACAATAATAAAATGAAAATATATTCATTATTATATAAAAAAATAATGTAAAAAATCGTAGTTCTACGGTTTTGTTATATAAACTTTTAAAGTACCCACATAATACCGAATCGTATGGTGCACGATGGTGACATACTCTTGGGGTGGCTCAGATAACATCGCTCGAGTTGTAATCTCTATCAACTTCCACTTCTCTTGTAGGCGGTTCCACTCATGCTTAATGTATTCAAGCAAGGCTTGGTGTTAGTCAAGATCAAATCCCAATGATGCCACCTCCTTTTTGAGCTCTAAAAAAATGGGCTTTTTATGGGGAAAGTCTGCTAGATGAGGCCATCACTTCCTTTTTATGAGTAAATTGGATTTGTTAATTCCCTATAATTATACTAATAATGTGATAACTGTTCAATGGATATATTAGAAATGTTAAAAATTCATAATGGTATTTTAAAATCTAAAGAATAAAACTAAATAAGTTTATATATTTTACATAACCATAAGAATACATTTAAATAGACCAAGAGAAATTTTCATTAATGAATTTTCAGGTCGTTAAAATATTCCCCCCTTAAAAAATTTCTCCCTCTAAATTTCCTTTTCCCACACTAAAAAAATGTTAGTAAATATTATTTATACCTTTATCTGATTCCCACGTTTATTATTAAAACTTGTGGTTTCTCCACAACACATTCATGAGGGGCATTGTCTTATTTCGTAGAACTTTTTCCCTATGATCTAAGATCTTCACTAGTCATTCCAAATAAGAAAGATCATCCTATAATTGTACTACCTCTCAAGAGAGAACATGTGAAGGGTCTGTTATGTACTTATTTAATAAGGATACATAAAAGACATCATGTACTTTGACAATGGTCAATGTAAGGGCTAGTCGATGAGCCACACCCCCGACATGATCAAGAATCTCGAAGGGGCTGATGTACCTAGGACTTAACTTCCATTTCTTTACAAACCTCATGACCTTCTTACATGGAGATATCCATAGAAACACCATGTCTCCAACTTTTAACTCAAGGTATCATCAATGGTTATCTGCATAACTCTTCTGTCGACTTTGGGCTGCTTTGATATGCTGTTGAATGGTTTTCTACTTCTCCACCATTTCTTCAACCATTTCAGGTCCTAGTAGCTTATGCTCACCAACTTCATCCCAACCAACTGGTGTTCTACACCTTTTCCCATAAAGGTCTTAATATGGTGCCATTCAGATGCTTGAGTGGAAACTGTTATTGTTGGAGAATTTAACCTATGGAAGATGTTGGTCCCATCTTATTTTGAAGTCCATAGAACATGATCTTAACAAATATTCCAGTATCTGAATAGTTTTCTCAAATTGGACATCATTATGAGGATGATAGGCTATTATAAAGTTCAGTTCAGTGCTTATATCATGCTAGAGGATTTTCTAGAATTTCGAGTTGAATCTCGGATCATGATTAGATACAATAGATAGTGGCACTCAATGCATCTTTACCACTTCATTGATGTAAATCCGTGCAAGTTGATCCAATGAGAAGTCCTCTAAAATCACGATAAATTGAGTTGTCTTCATAAGATGATCCACAACAACCCATATATTATTATTTCCTCTAGATTTCCTTGGAAGTCCAGTGAAAAATTCCATGGTAATGTTCTCCCACTTTCATGTTGTTTTGTGTAGTGGTTGTATCACCCCCTTATATTTTTTCCTCTCAGCACTCACTTGCTGACATACTAGAAACATTGTTGTATATTTAGAAATATCTCTTTTCTTATTTTCACACCAAATTTTTTCTAAGATATCTCGATACATATTTGTGATCCTTGTGTGAATAGAGAATGTTGATCTATGTCTGTCATTTAGAATCTCTTTCTTTATCTTTTGATCGGATGGTACCCATAATCCTGAACCAAATCTAATTATTCCATCCTTGTCAACTATGAACTCTGAGGATTTCCCATTTTTGATAGATTACACCCTTCTCAGAATTTCCACATCATTTCTTTGAGAATCCTTTAGTTTCTTTAAAAGGGATGGTTGAGAAATAATTTTAGAAAGGATTGAGGATGTTCATCCCTTAAAGATTCCCATGTCCATCTTGTGCAGTTCTAAGAAGATTGGATCCTTCTCAATTCTCATCAATGACAGAATTGCTGAATCCATTCTACATAGAGCATCTGCAACCTTTTTCACTTTCTCAGGGTGGTAATGGATTGAGCAATCATAGTATTTTATCAGATCTAACCATATTCGTTGGCACATATTAAACTCTTTCTTTTTGAATATATAGGTGAGGATTTTGTGGTCTATATATATTTCACACTTATCCCCAAAGAGAATATAACACCCCGAGATTTTATGAAAAATATTCTTTTTAATTTCATTAATGTCTTGTGTTGTACGCTACACCAAAAGGATCTTGCACAACATGCATCCTTGACTTGCCTTGCATTACACGCAATCACGACCTTCCTCGATAGCATGTGTAGTACACAATAACGAGTTTCACTAAACAACAATATGCTATTAAAATATTATTAAAACTAGCCTCTATGAATAATAATAACCAATTTTTTAAATTTTTTAAATTTTATTTTTCAAAATGGACTTTATTTTATGATTTGGAATATCGAAATTAGCTTAGGGTGAAATTTTGGTACTTTTCGGATAACTTTAATTTTCTGATGAATAGTGAAAATTACTAAATTTTAATTAAAAACAACCTTTTTAATCGAAATAATTAATAGTGATAAATTTTTAATTTGAGTGGTTTTAAATTATATTTAGAATATATTTTTAAATTTTAATACAATGTTGGTCATTGGAAGTAATTTCATATTTAAACCAGACATAAACAAGTGTCAATCTTTTGATAGTTATTATCTTTTAAGAACACACTATTTGTTTTGACGACGAGAGTTAATTTCTAAATTAAGTAATGCAACTAATATGTTTTGAATTTGGTAAAATAGACATCATTTTTGAGTTCATAATATCAAATATAGCTTAGGCCTAATTTTTTATATTTTTCTGGAAACTTTCATTTTTTGATAAATAGTGAAACCACTAAGTGGTAGTTAAAAAAATGAATTTTTCATAAAACATAATTTTACCGCTTCTGTGAGTGGAATTTCAAAAATCCTAGAGACACGATTGGTGTCAGTATGTAAAATGTGGTTCAATGAGATGAAAATAATTTTTGGTGAATAGTAACTTTTTACTTTTTTTTACCACGGTTAAAAGTAAATAAAGTAATTAAGGGTAAAAATGTTATTATTATTACCCTAACACATGTCCTAATTCTATTAGATAAGTTTAATTCGACCAAAAACAACCTTAGGAATAAAATATGACCATTTAAGCCCACTTGGATTAGATTAGGACATTTATTATTAATTTATTTAAAGAAAGGATAAAATAGTTAAAATCTAAGTTTAATAAGTAGATAATTTTTACTATAGGGTTATACATAAGATAAATTCGACTATAAATATTCATTAGAAAGATAAAAAGCTTTCCAAGATAATTTTATTTTATTTTTAATTTTTAGACACTAAATAATTTAATTTATTTATGACACAACGATGATGCAATAATTATCTTATTAATGAAATATTGACATAATTGATGTTATAAATACCCAAATAAATGTAATTTGAGACTTTTTATGAATTAAACTAATTTTATAGGTTAATATGACATGTTATTATTAATTTAATTAACTTTTTTCGAATTATCATTTTGTTATGATTTTCACAAAAATAAATTACCAAATAGTGTCAAATTTGACATAAAATAGTTTTTAAAACAAATATTATATTATTAATTAATATTTTATTCCTAAAAATCTAAAGATCGGCCAAATGACTTAGATAAGGTTATATATATTAATAATAAACAACTTTAGGTTCTTTTGGATTGTTATAGTAAGTTTATTAACCTTATAGTATAAAAACACAAGAAGACACAGTAAAAGTAAAATTATTTAACTTAATGTTAAATCTAAATGATAAGGTTAAAATAAGGACCTAAACTTGTCTAAATTATATTGGATGAGCGGATTTCGACCCATCCCGACTTTAGCTTAGAAATAAATCAATTTGGAGCTATTTAAAACCGAACTTGACTTTATAATAAAATAATATTTTTTGTTTTTCCAAAAGAGCCCCTCTCCTCCCTTATAAAAGGGCACCTCATCCCTCTCTTCCTCACACCACATTGAGCCTTCAAGCTTGGCCAATACCTTCCAAATTATCTTCTCCAATTCCATAGGAACATCCTATAGATCCTAGTCTTCTTCAAAGATCAATTTTAGTTCCCTAAGAGGAGGACTCAAAGAGGCGCTTCAAAGAAGAGGTAATGTTCGTTACCGATTCTTTCAACTTTATTTCTTCTTCCAATTCTTCTTCTTAAGTTGTTTCATTATGAAGTAATAACAGAAGTATCACTAATATAATGATATTTTATTATAAGTATGAAAAAACCCTATTTCACCATCTATCCATCCTACGGAAAACGAAATCACCGCGCGTGCGTACGTACGGAATACCGTCTCCACGCCGTGGTGTAATCTAGTTTCCACCACCACCTTAATTGGATGGGTATAATGGTGTAAATAATAACTATATTTGATTTTTTTAAAGTGATATTGATTCTGAAATAGTATAAAAACACTCCAATACAATTCCAAGATCATGAGAACGATATCATCGCTCGTGCGTACATACGGACTACCGTCTCCACGACGCGATGAGATTCATTCTCCACATTAACCATTCATGAATGATTATAAAGTATATATAATAAGTAATCATGAAATATATGATATAATAATGATACTGGATTTATGTTTATATATATTTATGTCATCTACTTAATTCCATTCAACTCAATAAGGAAACGAAAACAGCGTTCATGCGTACGTACGACCTACCGTCTCCATGAAAGGTGTATTTATTTACATTTAATGATCTATTATATATATGTATATTCTCAATATATATTATATATAAATCATGTTTTATATTATATAATTAATTAATCACGATCTAAGTAATCATATGAATAATTATAAGTCAAAACACGGACGACAAATGAAACGATTTTACCCAAAACACTCTTTAACATGGAATTTAAAAAAGAATGGGTAATATAAAGTCATAAGTGAACCATATATGATATCATAAAAATGAGTAAGATTCTAGAATAAGTCAATGACATTATTTAAATCATTATACAGGAGGTTCAGACACTTATGAAGCAAATCAGACCTAAGGTAAGGGACAATATTACAATATCATTCTTATCTGAGATTGTTATTCGTAAGTATTTACTGGGGTTATTGTTATCATCCACGCCCATGTTTTCTAACAATTTTTTCATGTATGTTTAAAGTCCTTTTTACCCATTTTGACTTTTTACCCCATGGTATGGAAGGAATATTTCTTTTATTTACCCTACAAGGTACTTTTTGACTTTTTCGGCCAAAGTATGTGAAGAATGTTATTTTTTAACTTATACGGCATGAAAGGATTTTTACGGTTTTATAAACCCTTATTTTCATGAATCTTCCTCCAAAATATTTCATGACTATTTTAAACAAAATCTTTTTCTTTTAAAATTTCATGGCATTTTGTGAAAAGAAAATGATTTTGAAGAAGAGAGGATATTTTCCTCAAGAATTCATTTCAAGTGTTTTATCAAAACGATTTTACATCTAAGATGACATTATTTCATATTTTTATGTTTCAAGTGTAATGTATCTATGAATTACATGGTTTCACATTTCTTATTATGAAATGATATCCATTTCTTTTATATGGATTATGTGATGATGGGATGATGTTTATGAAACCCATTTTATTCGTTGGGTTATTATGAATGATGTATGTTTATTTTGTGGCACAAGTCAGAATGATTTCATTATGAGATGGGTGGGACCTATATCTCCCTCCAATTCATTGGGTAAAGATTTATATCTCATGAGATAGACATGGCTGGAATGGCAAGTTAAACCGGTTCAGTAATACAGGACTGGAATGAAGAGTGAACTCGATTCAGAAAGGGACTTTGTCCACTAAGATTGTCTTGGAAGCAACGCCTTGGCTAATATGGAAATCATATCATGTGCTTAATGGTTTCCATAATTACATGTTTTATTCCCAGGATATTTTATCATTCTTAATGTTTCTTTATGATCTATGCCTTACGTACTTCCATGTTTTGTGTCCTTTCTCAAGCTTTTGATGTTTAAACATTATGTTCATGTTTTTAAGTTCAAATGTATATGGTTTGTTTTATTTTATCCACGCATACCCTTACTGAGCATTTGCGCTCACCCTTTTTATGTTTTCCTTTCCCCAGGATATAAAGAAAGGTTTTAGGTAAGAAAAAAAGGGAAGATCTTTACGGGAGATGTTTAAGATCTTTCACCACGATTAGAAGATTACGTTCCAAGTTTCGAAAGACACTAAACTATTACGGTCCTTGTGTGTCTGTTTTTGTTATGTATTAAGTATTCCGCTAAATTAATGTAATTTCCATGTACATCAAGCTTTGGGTCTCTACAGTTGGTATCAGAGGAAAGGTTTAGTCAACCTTTGGAAACTAGGATTTGAAAACGTTAGTGAGATCTCTAGAGATATTTCTAAGGTATGTCTAGGGATGTCCCTAAGGATAAGTATACGTATAGGATATAGTCCTAAAACATTAGTAATGATATTAGATTAAACCAAAGATGTTAGATATTGAAGTTACTCCCCCTTTATTATGATTTTTGCCTCTCACACTATTCTTTTTTGGTTTTAGAAAATGGCTGGAAACAAGATGATTCAAGATAATGGAGGATATGATGGACAATGGAATGATATTCTTCATGAGAAACCAAATGAAATGGGATTTGCAAGTCCAAACATCATTATTATGCCAAATCAGCAGTATCATAATATGATAAATAAAGTAAAATTTGGTAAGTTTCCTGACTCGGCTAATAAGAGAAAGATGTAGTTTCATGATGATCATAGAGGAAAGAAAGTTAAATTTCCCCTATGTAAGTCATGTGGGAAGAGGAATCAAGGAGAATGTTTCAAAGGAACTGGAAGATGCTTTGGGTGTGGAAAAGAAGGACACAAAGCCAGTAAGTGCAAAAGAAAAGGTTCAGTTAACACCAGGGATGAGGATAATGGTATTGCTACGACATCAACAATGGTTAAATGTTTTAAATGTGGAATGTACGGGAATTATGCAAACCAATTCCCTAACGGAAAGTCTCATGAAGAGAATCAGTATGGTCTTATGGGTAGTATTTATGTTTTTTGGAATCACCTGTTTTGATAATCCCAAATCATGCTTAAACATTGATGATGATGTATTAAAACCATGCATTAATCTTATTATTATATGCTTAAATGTATTTTATTCTAAACAGTTCATATTCTTACTCTCACAACTTTACTGTAACAGCTTACAGTAGTATTTACATAAGTTTAGTATTGTTAGCTAACAGTCAGAGTTTTCTTTTCAAAGTCACAGTTACAGCTAACTGTCACCTTAAGTTACTGTTGCAATAAGTTCACAGTTACAAGGTTACAGTCGAAGACTATTACAAGTCTACAGTTGGAACAAGTTCGCAGTCGAACAAGCCTACAGTCATAAGTCTACAGTCAAGGTTACAGTTAGACAGCTTCTGTCGACTAAGTCTACTGATGATCGAGGTCTACAGTTGACAAAGGTTACAGTTCTACAAATTTGATATTACAAGTCTACAGTTAGAGAGGCTACAGTTACATGGAGTAAAAGCTACCATTGCAAGCCTACAGACAGCAAGCCTTTTGTTGAAGTCAGCAGTCAGAAGGAAGTCCACAGTTGGAAGACCACAGTTGAAGTCCACAGTGACATACATTCTCGAACAGTCTATTATTATTATATTTCTACTTTTTTCTTTACCAATTTGATTAATACTAATCTAACGGTCATGTCTAGACAAATTAATACACCTAACATTATTTATTGATATTTGCAGACATATCAAGAAATAATACAATGTACGAGGAAGATTGCACGTGTAACTCAAGACTATTTATCTTGTCGGCCTCAGGTGAACAAAAATGGCATATATGGAGGAGTATAAAAAGAAGAGAGAAGCATTCAAGAACAAGAACGAATGGAATGAAAAGAACAGTGACATACACGAAGTCACACAGAGTCTAACATCTACAACTGAGAAGGAGATACACATATACACAAAAAGAAGAACTCTCGAGGATTCATTCTGAAGAACAAAAGAGTCTCAAGTGAACCGACTGAAAGAACCGTCTCCTAAAAGCCATGCTGTGAAGCACTGAAACTCAAAGAAGTTGATCACTTGAAAATCTGGAAGTCTGGAAATCATGACACTCTGTTTTAGTGTCAACTTACAGAAAAAGGACCAAAGCTTCAAGTCACTCATTCCTACGAGTCCAGAACTGATCTGCCAACACTATAGAGCACTCTAAACCTTCTTCTTTCTATCTCTTGCTCTACTGTGTTTAAGTGTTTTACATTTGTGAGCAGTGTGTTAGTATTAAACACACTGTCTCCTGTGCTTAAACTGAGGGATACTGAAAATCCCTATCCCAAACCTTTTTACATTTGTTTTCCCACGTATAACTGTGGAAGAAGCCTGGTGTGGCTTGGTCATTTGTTTTCCCACGTATAACTGTGGCAGAGGTTGTCAAACCTGGACAGTTTGTGAAAACTGTTGTAAAGCCCGATACAGGCTGTGTAGCAATCCTTTTTATAAAATTGCTTGGTGGCAGGTGATCACCAAGTGGAAGAGGACTAAGTCTTAGCTTAAGACTGAACCTCTTGTTTGAAATAGCTTGTTATTCTTTTCTTTACTTTGCTTTCCTTTTTCCGCTGTGCTCCTTTTTTTTTGTAAACAAGAAATCTGTTTTTGCATATACTCTGATAGTCAATTTTGGTTAGTGTGTATAAGAGATTTGTTTAGTAAACTTGTTTCAAAAGTAAAGTTAGTCATCAAACTAACCTTACTGAGGATTAATCAACCTTAGAGAAACCTGTTGAACAATAAGTCACCTATATCTCTACTGCCTTAATTGACTGGGCTGTTTTTCAATTTGGGGGATTTAATCTTAAAGTTTTTAACAGAAATTTTTAATTGGAACTCAATTCACCCCCTCTTGAGTGTCCACTCCGACCAACATTTGGTATCAGAGGCTGTGTTTATCTCTGTTATACTTGCTCAAAGTTTTATTTTAACTCTCTGTTTGTAAACTGTGATTGTAGTTTTATCTAAAAGATCTTAAATTTCAGTTAGTTCTAAATTTTATCTCTTTAAAACATTTTCTAAAATTTCCTTATGGATAATAGACTAGAAGGTGCTGCTACTAATAGGCCACCCTTCTTTAATGGTGTGAATTATGCCCAATGGAAGCTCAAAATGAAAATTCATTTGGAAAGTATGGGTTTTGATATTTGGACTGCTATAGAGTCTCAATACAAGATTCCAGAAACTGAAAGAATAACTTGAGATGAACCTACTAAGGTAGCTTACAATAATAATTGTAAGGCTGTGAATGCTCTCTACTGTGCTCTAGGAGATGAGGAATTCAATAGAATTTCTGCATGTAAAACTGCTTTTGAAATCTGGGACACCTTAGCTGTTTCTCATGAAGGAACAACTAATGTCAAGGAAATGCGGTTAAATAATTATACTATCAAATATGATAACTTTAAGATGAAAGCTGATGAACCTATTTCTGATATGTATCTCAGGTTTAATGAGATAGTCAACACAATGAGCTCACTCGGAAAGATTGTTCCAGCAAAGGAGCAAATCATGAGATTATTGAGATGTCTGCCTGACAGATGGAGAGGCACATCCGTTTCAATTAGAGAATCCTATGATATTGGAACTTTGCCTGTCAAGGAGTTAATTGGTAAGCTGATGATGTACGAAGAAGAGATCAAGGTAAATAAAGAGGAAGATGAGGAACCAAAACGAAAATCTGTAGCTTTTAAGTCTACTACATCAAAGAGCAAAGACAAGGAGAAAGTGCATATACCAACTGAAAGCTCATCTAGTGAAGACTTAGATTCTGACAGTGATGCCGAGATGGCACAAATAGCAAGGAGATTCAAGAAGTTCTATAGGAAGAAGAAGTTCTCCAGAAAACCAAACTACAAGGGTAAGTATGATAGACAAGGTAAGTGGAAGAAAGATTGGAAGAAAACTGATAAAGAAGAAGACATAGTTTGCTATGAATGTAAAAGGAAAGGACACATCAAAGCTGACTGTCCTAAGTTAAAATTCAAGAAGAAATATGAGTACAAGGACAAGATTTATAAGAATGCTATGAAGGCCACCTGGAGTGCTTCAGAAGACAGCACAAGTGAATCAGAATCCAGTGATTCTGAAAGAACTCGTGCTAATATGTGTTTCATGACAAACACATCTGAGGTAACCTTAGACACTCCCACTTTAAACTCTTATTATTCTGAAGGAGAAGCAGAATCTGGTTCTGATTCTGAAAATATGTCTAAAGATGAATTAATTGAATACTGTAATATGCTGGAAGAAACGTGTAATGAACTAAAGGATAAATATAAGTCTTTAAAAAAACAGCATGCTCTTACTGCAAGTGTCAAGTCTGCACTTGATGTAGAAAAAGAGAATAATGTTCAATTATTAAAGGAGAATACAGAACTGAAACTATCTAATGAACAACTTAGAAAGGACTTAGAAACATTCACAAATGGAAAAGATACTCTAACCCAACTGCTAGGAAAGCAAGTTGCACCTAAGTATGCCACTCGCTTGGGATACCAACCTGGACAAAGACAGTTTACTAAAACCCGATTTATTCCCAAGTCTGGAAAAAATCCTGCTAGTTCCAGTTTTGGAAATTCGTATGCCTCAACTGGTTATTTAAATAGTTGTAGATCAAATAAAGTATATCTCTCTAAATCTGTTGCATCTATTAATTGTATGGGACCCATAAAACAAATCTGGGTACCTAAATCCTTGATTTCTAACATATCTGGACCCAAGAAAATCTGGGTACCAAAGTCATTTCCTGTCTAATCTGTTTTGTAGGAAATCTGTTTGAAAAGCAATTACAAGAAGGTATGGTACTTAGACAGTGGATGTTCAAGACACATGTCTGGGGACTATTCGTGCTTCAAAAGCTTAATAAAGGTTGATGGAGGATATGTCACTTTTGGTGATAACTCAAAAGGAAAAATCATCGGCTTAGGCCAGATTGGTAACACTGACTCAGTATTAATTTCCAAAGTTTTATTTGTTGATGGACTTAAGTACAACCTACTTATCATTTCTCAATTGTGTGATGATGGTTTTAATGTCATGTTTGAAAACAATTCTTGTGATGTTTATAATTCCAAAAATGCTTTAATATTTTCTGCCTTAAGAAATGAAAATGTTTATGCTGTTGACATAAACACTTTAGCTAAACATAATGTTACTTGCTTAAATGCTTTTCATAAAGAGTCTTGGATGTGGCATAGAAGATTAGGAAACTGCAACATTCACTCGCTTAGAAAACTCTCTAAGAAACATCTAGTTAGAGACCTACCTAAGCTTGAATTACCAAATGACAAAGTGTGTAATCCCTGTCAAAAGGGAAAACAACACAAAGTTTCTTTTAAACCAAAGAAAGAAGTTTCAACTTCTCAACCACTTGAACTGGTTCACATGGATTTGTTTGGACCATCAAGAATTTCAAGTCTAAATGGGAAGCACTATGTTTATGTTCTTGTAGATGACTTTTCTAGATATACTTGGGTATACTTTCTAGCTCACAAAAGTGAAGCCTGCTCTTCCTTTGTTAAATACTCTAAGCCTGTAGAAAATCTTAGTGGACTTAAGATTAAGACCTTGAGGAGTGATCATGGCCGTGAGTTTGAGAATCAAGAATTTGAATCATACTGCTCACACAATGGCTATGCTCACAATTTTTCTGCTCCTAGGACACCTCAACAGAATGGTGTAGTGGAAAGAAGAAACCGAACCCTGCAAGAAATTGCAAGAACTATGCTTAATGAATATGACCTGCCTGTTTACTTTTGGGTTGAAGCTGTAAATACAGCCTGCTATGTTATTAATAGAGTCTTGATTAGACCGGTTCTTAAGAAAACCCCTTATGAGTTGTGGAATAATAGGAAGCCTAAAGTTAATTACTTTAGAGTTTTTGGTTGCAAAGTCTTTATTCTGAATACTAAAGATAATCTTGATAAATTTTCTCCAAAAAGTGATGAAGGAATTTTCCTGGGTTACTCTATGTCTAGTAAAGCCTATAGAGTGTTCAATAAGAAAACCAAATGTGTGGAAGAATCTGTTCACATCAAGTTTGATGAGACTGATCCACATGAGTCTAAAACTTCTCTTGAAGATGTTGAAGAAGACTTATCTGTTCTGGACCTAAATGACAAATCTAAAGAACCTGTAATAAAAACATCCAGTTCTGGACTTTTTCCAGAATCTTCCTCTGTGGAACCCGAACCTATTAATGAACCTGAAATCTCTAGTTCAACCTTTACCAAACCAACTAGGATTCTAAAGAATCATCCTTTAGATGCTGTTGTTGGTAATCTTGATAGAGGAACACAAACTAGAGCTTCTCTAAGAAATCTGGTTGAACATCAAGCTTTTCTTTCACAGCTTGAACCCAAAAATGTCAATGATGCTATCAGTGATGAATTCTGGGTAATGGCTATGCAAGAAGAACTAAATCAGTTTGAAAGAAACAAAGTTTTGGAATTAGTGGAAAAACCTAAAGACACTCTTACCATAGGCACTAAATGGGTGTTTAGAAACAATGTTGATGAGTTTGGTAATATAATCAGAAACAAAGCTAGGCTAGTTGCACAAGGGTATAGTCAGAAAGAAGGAATAGACTATGAGGAAAACTTTGCACCCGTGGCTAGACTAGAGGCCATTAGGATATTACTTGCTTATGCTGCTCATCTGAATTTCAAACTATATCAAATGGATGTTAAAATTTCTTTTCTAAATGGATATATAATTGAGGATGTATTTGTGGAACAACCTCCTGGTTTTACAAATCCCCATTTTTCTAATCATGTTTTTAAACTATCTAAAGCTTTATATGGTTTAAAGCAAGCTCCAAGAGCTTGGTATGATAGGCTCAGCTCTTTTCTTATTTCGAAAGGATTTACTAAAGGGATAGCTGATCCTACTCTTTTTATTAAATGGATTTCTAAAGATGTCTTAATAGTACAAATTTATGTGGATGATATTATTTTTGGATCTTCTAAAAATTCTTTATGTGTTGATTTTTCAAAAATAATGCAAAATGAGTTTGAAATGAGTTTAATGGGAGAACTCAAATTTTTCCTTGGATTTCAGATCTTTCAAAATAAAAATGGTATTATTTTTAACCAAAGTAAATATATTAAAGATCTTCTAAAACGTTTTTCTTTGGATGGCACCAAAGGCAGTGACACACCTATGAGCACCACTTGCAAGTTGGACAGTGATGAAACTGGTGAACCAGGGGATCAAACCAATTACAGAGGTATGATAGGTAGTCTACTGTACCTTACTGCCAGTAGACCTGACATCATGTTCAGTGTATGCATGTGTGCTCGGTTTCAAGACAATCCAAAAGAGTCTCATTTGACTGCTGTTAAAAGGATTTTCAAATATCTAAAACATACTCCCAATTTGGGATTATTTTATCCAAAAGGACAATCATTTGATTTACTAAGTTATTCTGATTCTGATTTTGCTGGATGCAAGTTAGATAGAAAGAGCACCTCTGGAACATGTCACATTTTAGGCAAGTCACTAGTATCTTGGTGTAGTAAGAAGCAGAATTCTGTTGCATTGTCTACTGCCGAAGCTGAGTATATAGCTGCTGGTAGCTGTTGTGCACAAATCCTGTGGATGAAACACACTTTACTAGACTATGGATATCAATTCAAACATGTCTCTATAAGGTGTGACAATACAAGTGCTATTAACATTTCTAAAAATCCAGTATCTCATGCTAGGACAAAACATATTGATGTGAGACATCACTTTCTGAGGGATCATTATCAAAAAAGTGATATCACTCTTGAGTTCATTGGCACTGAACATCAGTTAGCTGATATTTTTACAAAGCCTTTGAATTCTGAGAGATTAAGTTACATAAAACATGAGTTAGGTATGATTAATTATAGCACAGTTGAAACCTTACAGTTGAAACCTCACAGTTGAAACCTCACAGTTGAAACCTCATAGTTGAAACCTCACAGTTGAAACCTCACAGTTGAAACCTCACAGTTGAAACCTCACAGTTGAAAGCTCACAGTTGAAACCTCACAGTTGAAACCTCCAAGTTGAATCCTCACAGTTGAAACCTCACAGTTGAAACCTCACAGTTGAAACCTCACAGTTGAAACCTCACAGTTGAAACCTCACAGTTAGACCTCACCGGTGTACCTCACTGTTACATCTCTCTGTAGGCTGTTTCGCTGTTTAACCTTTTTTTTTGCGGGAATTCGAACCGTTTCTTTTCTTTATACTTTTATTTATAAATCCCTAAATGATAAAATCTAGAACATCGAACATATCTCAATCCACTCATCTCGACCCTTGCTCTCTCAAGTCCTAAACCCTAAACCTTCAACCGAACCTCTAAACCTCATTCAGTTCCAATGGCCAGAACAAAGCGACCCCCGACTGTCAATGAAGATGCACCAATGCCAAAGAGGACTCGAGTCGAATCCAGTGGCACCGGGAACGCATCGATAAGACCTGTTAATCCACATCTGACTAAGATAGAAATAGTTGCTGAGAAGGAGCTAAGTGAAGAGTGGATTTTATCGAGCAGATCATTAGTACTGGCAGTGCTTAATGAGAAAGGATGGACCGAATGCTTCACAAACAATAATGGACCGTACTACCCGAAGCTAGTGAAGGAATTCTATGAATATCTACAGTTCGAGGAAGAGGATGATCTGCATAGACTGGTATCCAGAGTAAACGGCAATGAAGT
This sequence comes from Viscum album, assembly GCA_963277665.1. Taxonomy (NCBI): domain Eukaryota; kingdom Viridiplantae; phylum Streptophyta; class Magnoliopsida; order Santalales; family Viscaceae; genus Viscum; species Viscum album. The sequence continues at coordinate 713,352,270 of OY728131.1, read as the reverse complement.
CAGTTTTTCATCCGTTGAATGGGCTGCATGTTTAAGAGTTCCTCATGAGGGTATTTACAACTACTATTCTGGAGAGGCTCCTCCAAATAGTGGAATCTTTGATCATGAGACGGCTCTGGAAGAACTGACAGGCAATGGCACAGTAAGAAAGATTATTGCTGCTGAAATGAGTGGAGAGGACAGGATTCTGTTTAAGTTTATTCAGCATGTACTGAGTCCTAGAAGAGGAGATTTTGCAACTCTGAAGCACCAGGATATTTACTTGATGTACTTATTAAAACATGGAAGGAAGGTCAACCTTTGTAGGTTGCTGATGGCTCAGATGGAGGACATGATAAAGGCAAGCTCAAAATCAAGTGCCTTGTTTCATGCTAAACTCATTTCGGTAATGTTGAAAGTGAAAGGTGCAGCTGGAAGTCAGGAAGAGTTGATAGTGGAAAAGAACAGTGTATGTATCTCGAAAGTAATCTGCAAATTCATGAGGATCAGTTGGAATCCCTGGAAGAAATCATGGGTGAATGATGAGGAGAGAATCTATGAGAAATTTAGCCCTTCTACTCATCCCTCTAGACCGAGAGATAGGAGAGATCCAGGCTTAAAGCCTGATGAGCCTAAACCTGTATACTCAGATAATGAACAGACTGCAGTAGTTGGTGACTCTGCAAGAGAGAACACCCCAATTGATGAAGGGAGTGATCCTGAGACTACTCACAGTCCTGTCAGGACAGTGGCGTTTGGAGCAGCAAGCCCTCCAAAAGAACTACCTAGTAGAGAACCTGTTCTAAGAGACAGTGAGACTGAGTCTACAGAAGAAAAAGAAGAAGAATCTCAATATTTTGTCAAGGACACCTCTGACGAGGATGATACAGTCGAAGCAGAAGAGGCTGGAGCTTCAAATGAAAATCAAGAAACTGTTGCAGAAGATGAAGAGGAGATCTGTGGTGAAGAAACAGAAGAACTTAGTATGAGCCCTCTGATAGGGTATACAGACAAGTCAGTGTCTGACCAGGAAGCAGGAGTGGTATCTACTACTGTTGTCATGGAAGTGGTTGATGACTCAACAGAGAGGGAGGCTAACCTCACTGCTGAACCTACAGAGGAAGCAAATATGGAACCTGCTAGAGCTACAGAAGAGAACTTAGAGTTACCCAGAGTCGAGAAGATAGTAGAAAATGTTCAGGAAAGAGCTCCAAGTGAGGGGGAGCGTTTTGGTTCAGTCTCTGTACTGTATGAAATAGAAGTATGGACCTCAGATCCAGGATACATGGTGTTAGGAATCAATTATGAGGATTCAGACGAGGAAAACCTACCACCAAGAAATCAAGTTATCATAACTAACAGCTCTCCAGTGTTAGAAACTGAAAGATTGGCCACCAAGGAAGACCTTGAATCCTTAAAGAATGAAATGAGGGAGACCATCAGACAGTCTGTTGCTGAATTGAAAACCAGTCTTTTTGATGAGCTGAAAAATGTAGAACAATCCTTAGAATTATCTCTAGGATGTGTTGTGGGAAGTCCAATCAAAGAAGTGATGGATGAAATGAAAGTGTGCCACACTCAAATTGAAAGCTGGACTGGAGCAGTAGTGGCCCTCAGACAATCAGTTGCTTCTTTAACTGCCCTGAGCAGTTCTCAGACACAAGTGGTCAGTGAGATTCGATACATCAAAGAAGTGGTCAAGCAGTTTGTGGAAGTATTTGAGGCTTTCAAGAAATCAGTAAAAGAACACTTTAGCAATCAGGATGTTGTCATTCAGAAAGTGATTGGAAATCTGACTCAGTCTTTCAAGGAGACAGTGGAATTCTCAGTCAAGTCCCTTCCTTCATCTAGCTCTCCTGTAGACCTTGAGCAGTTTAGAAGCCTGCTCAGAGAAGAGCTTACTCAGGCCCGTGCAAATGACACATCAGACCTACAGATCCTTGATACTACAAGAGAAGTCAGTGGCTTTGTTCTTGAGCACCTGCAGGCTGCTACTGCTTCTCAGGAGGCCATCAAAAGTAAAGTGTATCATTACTTTGATCGGATTTTTACCAAGCATGAGTTGAACCATCACTTCAAGCTCATGCTAGAAACTATGAAGCTGCCTCCTGTAACTCAAGCTTTCAAAGAGCAAGTTAGCAAGCTACGAGAGTTGACCCCGGCTTTGGATAAATTCTTGGAAAACAAAAATGACTTCTTATCTGCCATGGACAGAGGAGGAAACATCATCATGGATTTCAGGAATCTGCTCCTACCTTTTCTTCATGTGGACTGCACACCTGTTATAGTTCCTCCTGCCCTACCTGTCTCCAACCCCAGTGGTTCTTCAGTAATGTCTCCTGCTGATGCCCTCAGAAGCCTTAGACCACTGATACCTCGACAAGCTACTCACTACAGGCCTTCAGGAGCATCTGTTGCTGCCCCTCCCGACATTCCTGTTACAATTTCTAAGCCTGTTGATCTTTCACCTACTGCTCCATCTTCTTCCTCCAAAGGAAAAGATCCCTTACCTACAGATGAAGAGGATTGAGTCTGTTTATGTTTTTTTGATAGGGATCATGTATTCACGTTTTGGGTCATGTAATGTACTCATTTTTAATACAAAGTTTATTTTCTCTCTCTCTGTATTTCTTTTTGTTAATCACAAAGGGGGAGAAATAGGGAGAAATAAGGAGAAATAGGGAGAAATAGGGAAAACGCGGGGGAGAAATGAACCTATACAAAGAGGGAGAAATCCTTGAGGATTATACCTAATTTTTGTGCTCATATTGATAATACTGTGTTTTTCACACTTCTCTCTGATACATCTATATTTCATTCCATACTGACATAATTTGTGATTATCAAAAAGGGGGAGATTGTTGGAATCACCTGTTTTGATAATCCCAAATCATGCTTAAACATTGATGATGATGTATTAAAACCTTGCATTAATCTTATTATTCTATGCTTAAACGTATTTTATTCTAAACAGTTCATATTCTTACTCTCATAACTTTACTGTAACAGCTTACAGTAGTATTTACATAAGTTTAGTATTGTTAGCTAACAATCAGAGTTTTCTTTTCAAAGTCACAGTTACAGCTAACTGTCACCTTAAGTTACTGTTGCAATAAGTTCACAGTTACAAGGTTACAGTCGAAGACTATTACAAGTCTACAGTTGGAACAAGTTCGCAGTCGAACAAGCCTACATTCATAAGTCTACAGTCAAGGTTACAGTTAGACAGCTTCTGTCGACTAAGTCTACTGATGATCGAGGTCTACAGTTGACAAAGGTTACAGTTCTACAAATTTGATATTACAAGTCTACAGTTAGAGAGGCTACATTTACATAGAGTAAAAGCTACCATTGCAATCCTACAGACAGCAAGCCTTTTGTTGAAGTCAGCAGTCAGAAGGAAGTCCACAGTTGGAAGACCACAGTTGAAGTCCACAGTGACATACATTCTCGACCAGTCTATTATTATTATATTTCTACTTTTTTCTTTACCAATTTGATTAATACTAATCTAACGGTCATGTCTAGACAAATTAATACACCTAACATTATTTATTGATATTTGCAGACATATCAAGAAATAATACAATGTACGAGGAAGATTGCACGTGTAACTCAAGACTATTTATCTTGTCGGCCTCGGGTGAACAAAAAGGGCATATATGGAGGAGTATAAAAAGAAGAGAGAAGCATTCAAGAACAAGAACGAATGGAACGAAAAGAACAGTGACATACACGAAGACACACAGAGTCTAACATCTACAACTGAGAAGGAGATACGCATATACACAAAAAGAAGAACTCTCGAGCATTCATTCTGAAGAACAAAAGAGTCTCAAGTGAACCGACTGAAAGAACCGTCTCTTAAAAGCCATGATGTGAAGCACTCAAACTCAAAGAAGCTGATCACTTGAACATCTGGAAGTCTGGAAATCACGACACTCTGTTTTAGTGTCAACTTACAGAAAAAGGACCAAAGCTTCAAGTCACTCATTCCTACGAGTCCAGAACTGATCTTCCAACACTATAGAGCACTCTAAACCTTCTTCTTTCTATCTCTTTCTCTACTGTGTTTAAGTGTTTTACATTTGTGAGCAGTGTGTTAGTATTACACACACTGTCTCCTGTGCTTAAACTGAGGGATACTGAAAATCCCTATCCCAAACCTTTTTACATTTGTTTTCCCACGTATAACTGTGGAAGAAGCCTGGTGTGGCTTGGTCATTTGTTTTCCCACGTATAACTGTGGCAGAGGTTGTCAAACCTGGACAGTTTGTGAAAACTGTTGTAAAGCCTGATACAGGCTGTGTATCAATCCTTTTTATAAAATTGCTTGGTGGCAGGTGATCACCAAGTGGAAGAGGACTAAGTCTTAGCTTAAGACTGAACCTCTTGTTTGAAATAGCTTGTTATTCTTTTCTTTACTTTGCTTTCCTTTTTCCGCTGTGCTCCTTTTTTTTGTAAACAAGAAATCTGTTTTTGCATATACTCTGATAGTCAATTTTGGTTAGTGTGTATAAGATATTTGTTTAGTAAACTTGTTTCAAAAGTAAAGTTAGTCATCAAACTAACCTTACTGAGGATTAATCAACCTTAGAGAAACCTGTTGAACAATAAGTCACCTATATCTCTACTGCCTTAATTGACTGGGCTGTTTTTCAATTTGGGGGATTTAATCTTAAAGTTTTTAACAGAAATTTTTAATTGGAACTCAATTCACCCCCCTCTTGAGTGTCCACTCCGACCAACAATGTTGATGATGATGAAGAGACTAAAAATGATATGTGAGATGAAAGAATTGTTGAAGCTCGGTCAATGGTTTAAGAATGTAGTGGAATGATTACATGTTTATCATGTGTATTGTTGTATAAGTAATCTCATGGTACTATGGAATAAAAAGACATCTAAGGATTATTACACTGTTGTCTTTCCTTGAGTTTTGAAAGTGTATAATTAATGGTACCAGTATCCATGAAAGGTTATTTAGATATTTTTGGAATGAAGATGATATGCGCATAATGAAGGGATAAGGAGAAAATTAAAATTTTGAAAGTTTTAATGAGCTCATGACTGATATAAGGAGAAGGTTATATCATAGTTTGAGTATATATAATATTTAGATTTTGGTATGTGGAAAGAGTTAACTTTTGACAACATTCATGTTTTCAATGAGGTTCAGTGGGTATTCATTCTTCAAGAGAATACATGATTAAGGTATTCACATGTTTGTAATTTGACCAACAAGATATATCTTATGATATATGGGGGATAAATGATGGCATTCACGTTATTGTTATGTGACATTTCAAGTAATCATTTTCTTTATACTATGAGCTTGGACCGAAGTATTTTAGATAAGCCTAAAGATTGGAATGGATTATGTTGGAAATAAGTTAGTATTGTTTAAGGGTAGAAATTTTTTCAATATTATTTATGGGATGTTATAGTAATATAGCTTTAGAAAAATGACAACCTACAGGACGGGAAACAGCCCATCGCGTCGGACAAGGCTGTGGGAATCGAACCAACAATCGAAGTGCGACTGGCCTTTATCGCCTACCACTGGCCTATATGAATTCCCTATTTAGTAGAAATTAGTTTTATTATATTAAGCAGTATGATATATGAAGTATAAGTCACTTTTAGGAACCATATATGATTAATATCACTCTAGATTGACTTATGTATTTTTTTGATAACTTTTCTAACCCTTTGTTTGAGACTGATGGAATGACCCATCATTCTATCACATGATCTGCTAACACATCTCGAATGAAAAATTCAACTTCATTTCATTAAGGGATTAAGTGGAAATTTTCAATTCACGAACAACTATGAGATTGTACCAAAATCATGTAAGTATTTCTTTTAATTCATCAACTTTAGGGAAATGATCTTGAAAACCAAAAATGTTGTCGTAGTGACCTTATATCCGATGAATCAGATGGTACCTTAGATCATTACAAATCTATGACTTTGTGATTGTTGGATTTTTCATAGCCATGTTCTCTACCACTCTCTATCAGAACAAGATGGTTAGATTTTTCTTCCATATCCATATTTTCACCTATGTGGAAACCTAGTGATTAGTTTATTTGGGTAACCGCTACGTTTCATACTTTTGTTTTTAAAGATTGGTTTTGGTATTCCTTTTTACGATGTGGGATTCTATTAAAGAAACTTTCAAGTAGTAAACCATTTATAACCCCGACAAATTTCGAGGGCGAAATTCATTTTAAGGGGGGTAGAATATAACACCCCAAGATTTTATGAAAAATATTCTTTTTAATTTCACAAATGTCTTGTGTTGTACGCTACACCAAAAGGAGCTTGCACAACATGAATCCTTGACTTGCCTTGCATTACACGCAATCACGACCTTCCTCGATAGCGTGTGTAGTACGCAATAACGAGTTTCACTAAACAACAATATGCTATTAAAATATTATTAAAACTAGCCGTTATGAATAGTAATAACCCCTTTTTGAAATTTTGTAAATTTAATTTTTCAAAATGGACTTCATTTTTGGATTCGGAATATCAAAATTAGCTTAGGGTGAAATTTTGGTACTTTTCGGATAACTTTCATTTTCTGATGAATAGTGAAAATTCGTAAATTTTAATTAAAAACAAACTTTTTAATCGAAATAATTAATAGTGATAAATTTTTAATTTGAGTGGTTTTAAAGTATATTTAGAGTATATTTTTACAATTTAATACAATGTTGGTCATTGGATGTAATTTCACATTTAAACCAGACATAAACAAGTGTCAATCTTTTGATAGTTATTATCTCTTAAGAACACGCTATTTGTTTTGACGACGAGAGTTAATTTTTAAATTAAGTAATGAAACTAATATGTTTTGAATTTGAAAAAATAGACATAATTTTTGAGTTCATAATATCAAATATAGCTTAGGCCTAATTTTTGGTATTTTTCTGGAAACTTTCATTTTTTGATAAATAGTGAAACCACTAAGTGGTAGTTAAAAAAAATGAATTTTCCATAAAACTTAATTTTACCGCTTCTGTGAGTGTAATTTCAAAAATCCGAGAGACATGGTTGATTTCAGTAAGTAAAATGTGGTTCAATGAGATGAAAATAATTTTTTGTGAATAGTAGCTTTTTACTTTTTTTTATTACGGTTAAAAGTAAATAGGGTAATTAATGGTAAAAATGTTATTATTATTACCCTAAAACATGTCCTAATTATATTGGATAAGTGTAATTCGACAAAAACAATCTTAGGAATAAAATATGACCATTTAGGCCCACTTGGATTAGATTAGGACATTTATTATTAATTTATTTAAAGAAAGGATAAAATAGTTAAAATCAATGTTTAATAAGTAGATAATTTTTAATATAGGGTTATACATAAGATAAATTCGACTATAAATATTAATTATAAAGATAAAAAACTTTCCTACATAATGGTATTTTATTTGTAATTTTTAGACACTAAATAATATAATTTATTTATGACACAACGATGATGCAGTAATTATCTTATTAATGAAATATTGACATAATTGATGTTATAAATACCCAAATAAATGTAATTTGAGACTTTTTATGAATTAAACTAATTTTCTTGGTTAATATTACATGTTATTATTAATTTTATTAACTTGGTTCGAACTAATCATTTTGTTATGATTTTCACAAAAAATAAATTACCAAATAGTGTCAAAATTGACATAAAATAGTTTTTAAAACAAATATTATATTATTAATTGATATTTTCTTCCTAAAAGTCTAAGGTTCGGAAAAATGAATTATATAAGGTTATATATATTAATAATAAACAACTTTAGGTTCGTTTGGCTTGTTATAGTAAGTTTATTAACCTTATATTTTAAAAACACAGGAAGACACGGTAAAAGTAAAATTATTTAACTTAATGTTAAATCTAAATGATAAGGTTAAAATAAGGACCTAAACTTGTCTAAATTCTATTGGATGAGAGGATTTCGACCCATCCCCACCTTATCTTAGAAATAAATCAATTTTGATCTATTTAAAACCGAACTTGACTTTATAATAAAATAATATTTTTTGTTTTTCCAAAAGAGCCCCTCTCCTCCCTTATAAAAGGGCACCTCCTCCCTCTCTTCCTCACACCACTTTGAGCCTTCAAGCTCGTCCAATACCTGAAAAATTCTCTTCTACACTTCCCTAGAAACATACTAAAGGTCCTGGTCTTCTTCAAAGACCAATTTTAGTTCCCGAAGAGGAGGACTCAAAGAGGCTCTTCAAAGAAGAGGTAATGTCCGTTACTGATTCTCTCAACTTTATTTCTTCTTCCACTTCTTCTTCTTAGGTTGTTCCATTATGAAGTAATAACATAAGTATCACTCATATACTGATATTTTATTATATGTATGAAACAACCCTATTTCACCATATATCCATCCTACGAAAAACAAAATCACCGCGCGTGCGTACGTACCGAATACCGTCTCCACACCGTGGTGTAATCTATTTTCCACCACCACCTTACTTGGATGGGTATAATGGTGTAAATAATAACTATATATGATTATTGTAAAGTGATATTTATTCTGAAATATTTTACATACACTCCAATACAATTCCACGATTATGAGAACGATATCATCGCTCATGCGTACATACGGACTACCGTCTCCACGACGCGATGAGATTCATTCTCCACATTAACCATTCATGAATGATTATAAAGTAAATATAATAAGTTATCATGAAATATATGAAATAATAATGATATTGGATTTATGTGTATATATATGTATGTCGTCTACTTAATTCCATTCAACTCAATAAGGAAACGAAAACAGCGTTCATGCGTACGTACGGCCTACCATCTCCATAAACGGTGTATTTTTTTCCATTTACAGATATATTATATATATGTATATTCTGAATATATATTATATATAAATCATGTTTTATATTCTGGAATTAAGTAATCATGATCTATGTAATCATATGAATAATTACAAGTCGAAACACGAACGACAAATGAAACGATTTTACCTAAAACGCTCTTTAACATGGAATTTAGAAAAGAACGGGTAATATAAAGTCATAAGTGAACCATATATGTCATCATAACAATTATTATGATTTTGGAATAAGTCAATGTCATTATTTAAATCAATATATAGGAGTTTCAGACACTTACGAAGCAAATCGGACCTAAGGTAAGGGATAATTTTGCAATCTCATTCTTATCTGAGATTGTTATTCGTAAGTATTTACTGGGGTTATTGTTATCATCCATGACCATGTTTTCTAAAAATTTCTTAATGTATGTTTAAAGTCCTTTTACCCATTTTGAATTTTTACCCCATGGTATGGAAGGAATCTTTCTTTTATTTACCCTACAAGGTACTTTTTGACTTTTCCGACCAAAGTATGAGAAGAATGTTATTTTTTAACTTATACGACATGAAAGGATTTTTATGGTTTTATAAACCCTTATTTTCATGAATCATCCTCCGAAATATTTCATGACTATTTTAAACAAAATCTTTTTTCTTTTAAAATTTCATGGAATTTTGTGAAAAAAAAATGATTTTGCAGAAGAAAGGATATTTTCCTCAAGAATTCATTTCAAGTGATTTATCAAAACCATTTTCCATCTAAGATGACATTATTTCATATGTGTATGTATCAAGTGTAATGACTCTATGATTTACATGGTTTCACTTTTCTTATTATGAAATGATATCCATTTCTTTTATATGGATTATGTGATGATGGGATGATGTTTATGAAACCCATTTTATTCATTGGGTTATTATGAATGATGTATGTTTATTTTGTGGAACAAGTAAGAATGATTTAATTATGAGATGGGTGGGACCTATATCTCCCTCCAATTCATTGGGTAATGATTTTTATCTCATGAGATAGACATGGCTGGAAAGGCAAGTTAAACCGGATCAGTAATACAAGACTGGAACGAGGAGTGAACTCGATTCAGAAAGGGACTTTTTCCACAAAGATGGTCTTGGCAGCAATGCCTTGGATAATATGGAAATCATATCATGTTCTTAATGGTTGCCACAATTACATGTTTTATTCCCATGCTATTTTATCATTATTAAGGTTTCTTTATGATCTATTCCTTACGTACTTCCATGTTTTGTATCATTTCTCAAGCTTTTGATGTTTAAACATTATGTTCATGTTTTTAAGTTCAAATATATATGGTTTGTTTTATTTTATCCATGCTTACCCTTAATTTGCATTTGAGATCACCCTTTTTATGTTTTATGTTCCCCAGGATATAAAGAAAGATTTTAGGTATGAAAAAAAGGGAAGATCATTACGAGAGATGTTGAAGATCTTTCACCATGATTAGAAGATTACATTCCAAGTTTCCAAAGACACTAAACTATTACGGTCCTTGTGTGTCTGTTTTTGTTATGTATTAAGTATTCCTCTAAAGTAATTTAATGTCCATGTACGTCAAGCTTTGGGTATCTATAGAGATAATGCCTCCAAATTTTTAAAGTGAAGATCACTGCAGCCAACTCCAGATCATGTTTTGGATAGTTTTTCTCCTGGAAATTCAATTTCTTTGAAGCATAGGCAATGACATTGTTATTTCTCATCAACACACATCCCATTACCTTCTTCGAAGCATCACGGAATACAACAAAAATCTATCCACTTATGGGTAATGTGAGAACAGGTAGAGTCATTAGCCTCTTTTTCAACTCCATGAAGCTCTTTTCTCATTCAACACTCCAAGAAAACTTGACTAACATCCATGTTATTTTGTTAAGATGAGTTCAGAATCGTGATAAATTTATCCCAAATTGGAAATAATATTCAGCTAACCCCAAGAATCTGTGAATATCCATTACCGATGTTGTACTTGGCCATCCCTATATTGCATCTATATTCAAGGGATCCATAGATATCCCATTTCTTGTGATTATATGGCCCAAGAATGAGACCTCCTTCAACTAGAGATAACACTTTATATACTATGCATAGAGCTTCTCCTTTCGCTGGGTCTCTAGTATGGTTTTTAAAAGCTCCACATGATCCTCCTTAGTTTTGGAGTATATTAGAATATCATATATAAAGAATACCAATTTTTTTCGAGGTACTCTGTAAAGACTCTATTCATAAACTCCATGAAGATTACTGGAGAATTATTGAGTCCATAAGGCCTTACTATGAATTCATAGTGCCCGTAACTTGTACGAAAAGTAGTCTGGGAGATATCTTTCTTCATCACCCTTAAATGATAATATCTTGACCGCAAATCCACACTGGAGAAGTATTGTGCTCTACGCAGCTGATCAAACAAGTCATCAATTCATAGAAGAGCATATCTGTTCGTTATCGTGATTTTTTTGAGCTCATGATAATCAATGCAATGGTGCATTGACCAATACTTCTTCTTGACGAAGAGGACTGTTGTGCCCCATGGTGAAGCACTTGGGTGTATAAACCCTTTATCTAGATTATCTTGTAGTTCTTTCTTCAACTCCTCCAGCTCGACAACAACCATTCTATATAGAGTCTTGGATATTGTCAATGCCCTAGGTATAAGAACAATTGAGAATTCAACATCTCTTCTATAAGGGAGACTGGGTAATTCCTTGGGAAACACATTAGTGAATTCCCTCACAATAGGCATGTCTTTAAGGATGGTTTCTTCCTTGTACTCAATCATCTGATCCAGATACACATTCTCAAAGGGTAGTAATATCCATTATTGAGATGGTGGAACTAATGAAGTTTCATCCCCCTCCTTGTACTTGTATAGAATCAGGGGTCTATTATCTAAATGGAGAGTGATTTCCCTCTCGTGACAATTTATGTTGGCTTTAAATAAGAAAATTCAATCCATGCCGAGATCTTTATCTTTGGATTTCAAAGGTGGTTTGGATCAAAACCTACCTTTGGTAGATTTTTGTTTTAATAATATCATTCTATCCAGTATTTAGATGGCTCCTTATGAAGTCCTCTATGTAATGAAGTGCAGAACTCCAACTTTCTAGGATGGAGTTGAGGAAAGAAAGCTATTAGGACCTCATCTTATTGATGAAACGACAGAAAAGGTCAGAACTATTCAACAATACATAAGAGAAGCTCAGAGTAAAAAAACGTTATGCTAAAAACTGAAGAAAATACCAAATGTTTGAAGTAGGTGATAGTGAGTTCTTAAAAATATTTCTCTAGTGGAGAATAATGAGATTTTGAGAGAAAGGAAAGGTTAACCCTAGGTATATCATTCCTTTTGAAATTTTGGATCCTATTGGGAAGGTAGCTTACTGATTGGCTCCTACACTAAATCTCTCTCAAGTTCATGATGTGTTCTATGTATCTTTCTTGAAAAATTACACACCCAATCCTTTAAATGTACTAAGCTTAGAAGTCATACCACTCAAGCACGATCTTTCTTATGAAGAACCACTGATAGAGATTCTGGGTCATAGCAAAAAAGTTCTATGAAACAAGACCACAAGGTTGGTTAAAGTTTTATAGAGGAAAAACTAATTTGAATAAGCTACATGGAAACTTGAGGATATGATGAGGGAGTGGTGTCCTCATATGTTTCTCTTCAAGTGAAAAATTTCAAGGGTGAAATTCAGTTTAAGGGGGGTAGAAAGTAACATACAAATTTTTTTATAAAATATATTTTTAAATAATTTTTAATCTTATGTAGCATGATTTTCATGAAATCATGAGTTTAAACGAACTGAAAGACGCCCTTATTATAAAATTACTGTTATAGCCTAGCTGTTAGGTTAGCGTAAATAATGACAACTAACTTATGAAAATGCATTGTGAATTATTTGAGTAACAATTATTTATGGAAAAATATAAATCAATTAGATATTTTTATTTTCCAGTGAATTAATTTTGGTAATGAAATAAAATATTTTTTATATTCTTCCAATGTATATTTTGGTCACAGGGCATGAATAAAATCCTATTTGATATATAAAAACCAATTTTTTTTTAAAAAAGTTTAATTGTACCCCTTTGAATGGTGAACCCATTTTAAAATAATAATTTTTATCATTAATAATTTTTAAATGAAAACGAAAACATGTTATTTTGGATAAGGATATAAAAATTTACTTTGGATGAAATTTTTATATTTTTCGGATAACTTTCGTTTTGGGTTGAATAATAAAAATATGTTAAATTTTAATTAATTTTTTTTCATTCAGATGATTTATATGGTTTAATTATAATATTTAATGATTTTAAAGTATAAATAGAATATATTTTTATCATTCAATACAATTTATTTCATTTTCATTAATTTTACATTGAATTGATTGGTAAAAACATTTCAATCTTTTCCTATGTTTTAACGTTTTAAACCTGTTATTTCATTTCAACAACGGAATTAATTTTAAATTAACTACTGAAACTTATGTGTTTGGAATTTTTAGAAATGGATTAAATATTTGGAATCAGTAGGTTCAAATTATATTAATAGGATACTTTTATTTTTGGGCACTATGAATAGTAACTTTGGTAATTATTTTTATTACAATCGATAATGGTAAATCAGGAAATTAAGGGTAAAAATAATATTATAAAATGACCTTAACACCTTTAAAAATCCAATTGGATGACTACATTTGACCCTTATCATATATTTTTTTAAATTTAATCACTTAATGTTCAAATACCTAGGAATATGATATGAATGTATTATATAAAAACTAATGAATGTGAGAAAATGTCACAATATTATTTTATATAGGTATATTAATTATAATATATGGATAAATAAGAGATAATATTGACTATAGATAGTCTTTGGAAATAGAAAATAATTACCTACATCATATAAGTATATTTATAATTTTTAGATATTAAATAATTACCATTAATGATGACACAATAGTGATGTAAATATATTTTATTAATAGAAATATAAAATAAATGGTTTTAAAAATATTAAAATAAATATCATATATACTAGTTAATGTGCCCCAAAACTTTTCTTGGTGACCATGACATGTTAGGAGTGTATAAATATTTTTTTTCAAATTTATTTTCTTTTTTTATTTATTTAAAGTCAAATAAATGAACAGTGTCAAAATTGACACTATTGATATTTTATAAAAACAACATTTTATTAAATTATTTAAAAATAATAAATATATATAAAAATTACAAAGTGATAATTATGTGGTCTCAAATTTCATTAAATATCCATATATTCTCAATTGAAACCATATAAGTAAATATTTATAACTATTAAATATTTAGAATGTTATTACAACAATTAAAATTTAATAGAATAACTAAGTGTCAATTAAAATGATGTGGTTTAAATTGGAAAAATAAGATGTCAAAAATTTATTGGTTGAAACTATAATAACCCTATATCAAATAAACATTGAATTTGGGAAACTTTTTAGGTTTTTTTCAGGGTTTTATTTTATTATAAATTTTTATTTATGGAGTTTTCCCAAATGACCCTCACCTCAATTATAAAAGGGCCCCTCCTCCCTCACCACTTCAATTCCTTTTGAGCCTTAAATCTCCGCCACCCCATGACATTTTTACTTATCAACATCTATATCTTCATTATAGTTTTTCTGGTCATCTTAAAATACCATCTATAGTGCTCTAAAAAGAGATTTATAAGAAGCACGTTGGGGAAGAGATAATCTCGTCTACCGATTATTTCCAACATTTTTCTTATTCTACTTCTTCTTCATCAATTGTTTCATTATAAAGTAATAACATAATTATCACTCATATATTGATATGTTATAATAAATATTAGAAACCATATTTCACATTCTATCTACCCTATGAAAAATGAAATCACTGTGCGTGCGTACGTACGACTTACCATCTCGACGATGTGGTGTAATATGTTTTTCACCACCACCTTACTTGGATGGATATAATGATGTAAATAATTACTATATATTATTATTATAACATTATACTAATTCTGAAATATTATACTTCATCCACTTCAATACCATCCAACAATTTTGGAATGATATCATCACTCATTTGTATGTACGGCCTACCGTCTCCATGATGCAATGTGATTCATTCTACATGATCTTCATTAAAACATGATTATATACATTAATTTAATGAATAAATATGATATGTATTATACTAATATAATTCGGTAAATTATATAACTATAACCTAAATATAAGATTAAGAACTTATTCAACAAAACATGTATAAGAACATAAAGATGTTAATACTTGAATAACGAGTAAAAAATGAAATGTTACTAACAAACAGATGAAAATATAATCATAAATGTTATCATAAAATTGATTATGAATGTATAATAAATCATTAACATTATTTAAATCATTATATAGGAGGTTTGGATATATACGAAGAATATCATACCTATGGTAAAAGATATCTATGCAAATCTCATTTTTATCTGAGATTGTTTATTCGTAAGTATTTATTGGGGTATATTTATCATCAACACCTATGTTTACAAAATATTTATTAAAAAATATTCTTTTTCTCCTTCTAAAATTGTAAAAAGTCAACTTTAACCATTGGTAAATATTTACTAAATATGTATGAATGGAATCTTTTGTCGTTTTTGGTACAAGGTAATTTTTGACTTTTCTGGGAAAAGTATGAGATGAATGTTTTTTTAACTTGTAAGAAATGATTTTTTTTATGATTTCATAATTCCTTATTTACTTGATGATTACCCTATAATATTATAATATTATTTTCAAATAGATATTTTTATTATAGAATTGTGTTGCATTTTGAAGACGGAAAATGTTTTTGAAGAAGAAAGGATATTTTCCTCAGGAATTAATTTCAAGTGTTTTCTAAAAATTATTTTCCATATATTATGACACTCTTTAAAAATGGTTATATGTTTATACCTTTTATTAGTATGAGTTTATTATGTTTATTATGGAGTTTATTTATTAAATCCATATATTTTCTATCAATTATAATGGAATGTTGTTTAAAAAACCCATTTTATTTCAAGGGATATGATATGGTAAATGTTCTTATACTTTTGTGGCACACATAAGAATCGTTTAATTATGAGATAGGTGGGACCTATATATCCCTCAAATAAATTGGGTAATGATTTATATCTAATGAAATAGACAATAATGGAAGAGCAAGTAAATCCGGATTAGTAATACAAGGCTGGACCAAGGAGTGAACTCGGTTCAATAATGGACTTTGTCCACTATAATGGTATCGACAATGATACTTGACTAAAATTAAATGAATTTATTTTCTTATGTGTGTATGCTACGAAATTTAATTTCTTATGTTTTGACTATTTGAATTAAATTTCATTTTTATGATTTATCCCATGACATGATATTGTGATCTTTTACATGTAGGATAATATTTTCAAATGTTATGTTCTTATGATAATGATATAAATGATATTTCCCTTTTTTACCCTTACTGATTCTTTATGATCACTCTTTCATAAGTTTCTTTTCCCTATTTTATGAATAAGGGTATTAAGTAACATCTGTAAAAAGGAGTCTAGTTATAAAGAAATAAGCAAGAGACAATGTGGATGTTTTATGAAATAGTTTTTTATGTTTCCTAGTTTCTAAATAAAACAAACCTATATGGTCCTGAAATTGTTTTATCATGTTGTGTAATAAATATTATTCAATGTTTAAGTAATATTAATATGTAAATAATGGTCTGGTATAAAAACTAAAAATGAAAAATTAAGAAAACTTAAAGGATAAGGAACAACATGTTAAAAACTTTCTTTTTTGAGTTCGAGGTGTGGATAGAGAATACCATCCCTAAAATCTATTATTTATGAATTTTGGAGGCACTTTTCATGAGAGTGAATTCATATTAATAAATAGTTTTCTCCAAATCATGCGTCTAAATCGTGGACCTCATTAAAAGGGGTGAAATTATCCTTTTACCCCTATTTTATTTTATCATTACTAGTCTATTTCTTATACTAAGTCATTCACAATTGCTTCATCACACATTGAGATCTACTCTCTTTGTCCTAGACATGGTGGGTTCTCCTTCACTTAGACTCAGAATCATCCACCGTTCATCACATTTGATATCCAATAATGAGTCTGTGATACATCGTTCCACTTTTATTAGTTCATATTACTGTATTTAATGATTTTCAAATGTGAGATAATATATTATATCTTTAGGTAAATTTTCTATTTTTCAGATTTCTCTTTCTTCAAATAAAATCAAAGACTGATAAGGGAAAATTGATGTGTCCTAATATTGAGTAAGGTGGTATATTTTATTTCTCATAATGTCTAAATTATATATAAAATACTCTATTCTTCCACATGATGTAATTTACATGCATCACTCTGAAATAATAAAATAATTTAATTTTAATTATTTAGAACACAAAATTTATGCTTTTATACATCCATTTACAAGGTTGGAGGTTTACAATATCATATCGAACCACCCATTTGGTGAGTTCATTAAATTCCTTGGAATGTTTATAAATTCTTTAATAAATTAAATTATTTGGATAATCATATTTTTCCTTGAAAAGATATTTTATTCTTCAAGTTTTGAATTGATCAACCTTATAAATAGAGTTGAATTTAAATTTGTTTAATGGTATGTGTCCCGATGAATTATATTATGTCACATGAATTTATCATGGAATTCATGTTGTTATAAATTTAATTGATTATCACATCGTTAAATTTATATTCATATGGATTGAATAACCTTCTCCCATTGTGTAATAAAAACACATGTGAGGTGTGTTTTTTATCTAATGAAAAGGGAATGACTATTTAGAAATAATTGAATTGTGTTATGGAATGGAATATTCTCATGGAATATCTAAAAACTTATAAAAGTAATGGGACAAATTGTATACTTTAATTATGATATGGAATACTTGTGTATATGTATTATTTATTACTTACCTTATTAAACATGATACTCATGCATGACATTCCTTATTGTTATACTTAGGCATGTTTTTCCCTTTTAGCGATACTCTAGCATGGTGTACCTTATTTTGAAACTCGGGCATGACATCCCAAATGTTGATTCTTAGGTATGGGATCCCTTATTGTGATACATGGGTATAGTATCTCTTATTGTGATACTCGTGTATAACATACCTTATTTTAATACTCAGGCATGACATCCCTCATTATACACTATGATACTCTTGTGACTAGGAAAGAATGCCTGAGTTACACCATGGGTCTAGATAACACTAATTATATATATATATATGGCTATATAAGTTTTTAAATATTTAGTGCATGTATATAAATTCACACATATATATATATATTAATATTTATATATATAGTGATACATTATCATAGATATTATGGCTTAGGCCAATGAATGTATGGTCACCCAGGTGTCCTTTGAGGAACACAAGACCAACTTAGTCATATTTATTTGTTAACTTGCTTTTATTATACTTACATACTATAGTTTTTTTTATTCATGGACTGGATTTCATTATACACCATGGGTGGTGGTATACAGAGTTTATCTCACACCTTGTTCGGGATACTGTTTGGTACCCAAACAGACCTCATGGCTATACGATCAGGTTATAGATTAGGCTTTCCTAATATAATTCATTAGTTATATTATGATTGGACCTTAGATCTTAGGAGAAAATGACTGAGCGAGGACTTGAGATTAGGTTCTAGATTTGTCCGTATTATTAGTGATTTTTGAAAATTCTAGTTTATTAGATTTATTCCTGCAACATTTATTTTACATTTATTCTACTATTGATATTTTTTTATATTCCACTATGAAAATCCGATCCTGAGGTTTAGTATTCCATTATTACCATCACTAGAACCTCGTATCTAGTTGACATGATTTGGCATATAGGGAGGTAGACTTGATTCCATTTGAATGAATAGATTGGGGAACTATTTCAATGGATCCCAGGCCACGATATTATAATTTAGCATCATAATATCTGTTATCATTTCACTTATTTCTTTTGTATGGTAAACATGAGACTAGGAATGTGTCAACACATGGAAAATAGCCAGATCTTGGAGTTGTCTACCCATGCATGGAGATTAGACCAAGTTTCCAAGGATGTTTTTTTTCATGTTGTTCGTTATTATAGTTGATTATTATTTCACATTGAGTTATTTATCTACATTCCAATGCATACCGATTTATGAGATTTATGGTATTTTACCCTTGGACCAGTATGGAAAGGAATTATTGTTACATGTATCATTATAGGCACATAGAGATTCACATGCCATGCATATTCCATGACATGAATATTTTTTTACTTGACTACTTACTTGTTGGATGTTGACTATGTGATTTAGCGACATGATTACTTGCATTTATTGCTATTTTATAGCATGAATTATTATGGTAATGATAGGTTGGACGTTAAGTAATGTGTATGCATCAACCTAAACAGTATACTTCTGTATAGTTTGATGGTGGAATATATATGACTAACCAATTATGTCATGTTTGAGCAATGGATGATTGTTTTCATAGGCTAAAAAAACTAGCAGTTGTGATTAAATGGGAACCAATATAAAAATTATAAAGTGTATGCGAATTTATAAATTTGGGAGGGGTGACCCATATAATCGAATCATTATATTTATAATTCTTTTATATTCAAAGACTGAAGATAAAAACCTAGTCATAGCAAAATAAATGCTAATTGTAACATATAAAGTCACGTACCATTATAACTTTGGAATGGTAATTAATCAATATGAACCATTATTTATATATACATTAAAAGGATAAATCTATTATTTAGGAGAATAGGTTTTACTTAATTAATTCAAACTTTTTTTTATGGATTTCATTTTAATGAAGTATTATTTGAATTCATAAAGTATTGTACCATTATGAATTGGACATCATAACACCAATTACTAAAATTCATAAATTCCCAATGAGACCAAAATTAGGTCAATTGGGGCATGTTGTTTATGAGATAAACCCACTAAGGGTGTTTTAAATCTTAATGTTTAAATTGTTATGGATTTCAATTAAGTGGTTTGACAATTGTAGTTTATAGTTCACAGAATCCATAAATTGGAGATGATTGAACATATAAGAGAACCCACGATCGGTATGATGGGACCCTCGTAGGTTTTTATTATCATTTGTATGTATTATTTCCTAACCCCATGGTTTGGTACTCATGATACATAGGAAATATATTTATAGTGTTACTAACTACTTATAAAATGTAACATATAAATGCAGGGTAGAATATTACTTGAATAGTCCCCCTTAATTTGATAAAACCCTTTTTTTCTTGTCCATTTTGTGTTTATTATTATGTGGCATCAGTCAATTATAATTATAATTACAACGTAAGGAGTGTTTTCCAATATAGATTGGGGATTTAAATTTACTTCAAATGAACCCAGTTATAACAATATTTATGTATAAATAAAATAGATAAAATGAATTTTTAGGATAACTTACCTTAATTGTGATAAGATGCCCACTAAATAAATAATGCATAAATTAAAGTTTGATATAACTTGCCTACATTTCATTATGGTGTTATAAAAATAAATTACCAAGAATATTTCTCTTTCATAATTAGTACTTTTCATTTTTAAATTGAGAAATTTAATGTTGAAAATTAAATGTGAATCATTGAAAATTGATTAAACAAAAACATATTGAATTTTTTATTAGTTTTGACCCTCATATAAGGGTAGTTATAATGTTATCTTAAGATATTACTTTAACATGAGCATCATCATTTCATGTTGGTAAATTGAAAATGGTAAATGATGCATTTAGTTATTCAATTAGAGGTGATGTTCATGAACCATCTATCCTAAATAGAAATTTTAGTGAGGAAAAAATACCCCCAGGTACAAGGGTGTCCATTCAGTATGTTAAGACTTGTCAAGGAAATGAGCATTGTGTAATGATCATATTTAGCTGGTTTTGGATGCCTAAGGAATTATCATACACATAGTAGATCATGTGACCCTTTTTATTCTTTAATAATAGAAGACTTGGGATTCCATCAGCTAGATTAATAGTTTTATGGGAGAATAAGACATTTCATTAAATATTTTTTATGTTTCATAAGATATTGGGATATATAGAGCCAATAGTCCTCTAGATTTACTAATGAATAGTTTAATTTCAGATTTTTTCCAGATAAAAATGATGTTTGTGAGCACGAATTAGAAGAGAAACACATGAAAATTTAGTGAAAATATGAAATATCATTCTATTAAGTGGCTATGTTTCATTCCTTGTAATGTGTTACTTGTTAAAAGGTTGTTATCCACATCCATAACCCATGTTCAGTGGTGGATGGATCATGTGCAATTGAATTAATTCCCATTATTAGTAAATGATGAATAGGATACCCCTAAGGTGTAGAGCATCATATTAATTATGGAAAATAGTTTTCTTCTATGTAGATGGAGTGCAACCGTAAATGACCATTTGGAAGTGGTCACCATTTCCTCTAGAAGACCATGATGCTATTGGTCGTGTTATGTTTTCATAGAGATGACACTCGAGATAAAACCCATTTATGGGTTATGATTATGTCAAGATTCTAGATTCAAACTTAGGGTGTGTAATTAACCCAGTAAGTAAAGATTTTGACACATTTCAATACATTATTGGTAGTATGATGATAAAATAGTTGGCTACATATGCAACCTTTATAGAAACCATTAGTCAAGATAGACTATGGTTTAATTTTTTTGAAGCGGTCAAGGAATGGCTTATCAGTGAGGGAATCTTGGTATGTTAATTAATACACACTAGTAGGTGAAGCCAAAATCATCAAAGGAAGTTGGACATAGGTGGTTAGAATGTTCATTCCTATGATTAGTTGTATATGGTTGGTTGGAAACCATGTTAGGAAATTCATCTTGGATATGATGGGAGTGTCCCTTGAATTACTGGTAAATATTATTATCCTTTTAGAGTACTCTTGGTTTAGTGTCAATCATTCCCCTTACATTAATATCATTTGGGGTACACTGAAAGGGAATTAGTTATACACTGACCTAAATAAAGAAATTAAATGACTTAATGGATTGATAGTTATACTCTTTTACAGTTGTGATATGGTTTTTTGGATAATCATAAAGGAATGGAATATCTTGAGTGATATTGGGATTCCCATGTAGGACGACCTTAGATGGAATCATAGACCCTATCCAATTCCTTGACTCGATCACTAGGAGAGATACTTATTTTTAGATCATTCAATTTTTTGATATGTGGATGTATTTTATAGGTAACTGTGTCTCACTTTTCAACCCTAGAGAATGGAATACCTTTGATGAGACCCTTGTACTATAGTAGTAGATTTCATGTTTCACCTAGAGTTATAGTTGGGCTCGGTTGATATGATTAAACTGTGAAGATCCATGGGTGTTGGAACAGGTATACACCTTTGTTCATGTCATGGAATGAAAACATAAATGAACATTTTGGTTTGAGATGTCATTAGAAGCTAGCTGTAATATTTAGGGAGCATGATCGGAGTAGTCTCAAGGTTCCTTGGATGGAATTCACTGATATCATATTGATATTCATTGTCCATTATGCCGATATTTTAAAATAATAGTCAATCGGTAGTATCCTAACTTGATTTTCTCCTTGTTAGCTAAATGTAGTTTGTGAGGAAACACATCATGCAAGCCATCAGGACGTGGTGACTATAGTGAGATGGAAGGCTGAATATTTTCATTTGTTAACCTAGATAAATGAGGATGATTAGGGTTATACTAAACAATGATGTTCAGAAACATGTCAAAGTGGATTGGTATACTGGTATGGTATTACTTCTTTGGGTAATTTCATTGGTGGGTAGTACTATGTCTATGAATTGGCCGTATAATTTCGGAACATATGGTGGGTAGATAAAAGTACCAGATGGTAAAAGTGACAATGATGTGGCCATGTATTAGGTTAGAAAATATTAGGTATGATCTGTCTCATTGTTCTGGTTTTGGATACTAGCATTGGATCACATTTCATAGCTTAAGTACCAAGTACTAAATGTGATTCTTGGAGGTGAATTAGGTGCTTAAAATGAAACATGGCCATTAAAGAGTAATTTTGACAACCCAAGTAGGTGAGGTGATGTTTCATTGTTTTCCAAGGCTTCTCAAGGATGAGAATTTCTATTGTGGTGATATTGTAAGGTCCCGTGTTTTTGAATTGGATGGAAATTTAAAAGGATTCTAAATTTTTTTGGTGGTAAGTATAAATGTTAAAATGAGGTTTACAATAAAATTAAATTAATTATAGCATATAAAAGTGGCATTTATGATGGGGGTTTATGTGCTGATAGGTGAATTGGGTGTTCTATTGAGTTTCATAAATATTGGAATTCAAAAGACCAGTTTTGGAAATCCAAAAGGGAGGTGTATTGTTTTAGAATGGATAGTGATGACCATGCAAATCCACTATTTGGGTCCTGGAGGGTGTCACACAGTTTTTCAAACTACGCACCCAAGGATGCCTTGCCATGTGGGGCATCTGTAGAAAATTTTAGAGCAAAACCGCTTAGGCTACCCATGGTTAGAAAAACCACATGCCCAGCCCACATGGGTTGTGCCAGTTAACCAGCGGGTGTTCATGGTTAGCACATAGTTTGTCCAACCATGTGGAAGAACCATGTGCCTCATTAAATGTGGTGAAATTATCGTTATACTCAGATCATGAGGTTATTTTCTCCCCATATTACCATCCTTGGATCTTTGATGCTAGTTGGAAGCTGTATGCATATGGGTAGGTTCGCTTGAGGCTATGTGATTGACCGAATCAGGGCACCGTTTTAGTGGATATTGACAGGGGATTTTACAATTTCATAAATACTATCTAGTCATAATAGGAGTGGAGATTGATATTCCACTGTTTTATTAATATCAAACACCTTGATGGGCCCAAAGAACATTATAGAAATCTCGATCCCCCCGTCAAGCCTCTACTGCCCCTAACGAGGGGAACATTTAAGAAAACATGGTTCTAATCCATGGACTCCATGGGTCTCCTCATATGACTAGAATAAGAATTATATCAGTATTTAACCAACTTCATGCTATTGATAACTACTTAATACTTCTCTTTACTGATATGCACTATATGAGGACAAAGAAACGATGACTCTACAACCTCAATCCAACACAACATGGATCAATATGAAATCACATAAAATTATATGAATAAATCTATGTCAATGGGTGAGTGGTAGCTATTTTAATTAGAAAACTCAACCAAGGGTATTTTATTTTTCCCAGTTCTACCAAAATCAATGATTTATGCTTAGAACATGTCCTCCATTATTTGGATAATCTATTATATACATCCACCTTATCAAGGGTGTAAACAATTTATAAGCCTTAATTGAGTTCCAAAAGTGTAATGCAATACATTCAAAAATCCGATTATAAAATGAGAATCCTGATTTAAGAAAATGGACCTCATAACTCTGTGAAGCTATATGAATTCATCTATATACCTAATTTGCAAAACAATTAAGGTTCTTGACTCCAGTACTGATAGGAAGTGATCGAAACTCACCAGTCCATCCAATAATACTCAGATATAATCCTATCCTACCAAAGACTAGTGTAATAATATGATTCTATCCATCAACATGCCTTATCGCTTTCACTTGGGGATATCCAAGGTCTACAAATAGCTTCTGAGAAACATGATGTTTTCCTTTAATTGCTGGAAAACCAGACACTGAGCCATGAACTCCTTCACTAAATGTTTCCTCCTAGTCTACCATTACTACGTCTCTAAATAAAGAAATATCTTAGACACTCCTATGTTCACCACTAATGTTTAATAGTGAAACTTACAAATTTCTCTCTTGTGAATCAACATTGAGACTGTAACATCCTAGGTAAATAAAAAATAATACATTTTAATTAATATTTGAGAATTAAATATTAATTTTACTTTAAAGGGGTTGCGATATTCGATAGCGTACTCGATACGCAACAAAGATTTTCTTTGAAATTTTACGTTGCACACTTGTAATATAATAATATTATTTTAAATGGTAGTTAACACGAAGCCGTTGTATTGGCGAGAATGAATCTAAATAACTAATATATGATTATATATGTTTTATAAATGTTTTTACATATATCCAATAAATGATTAAGGCTTAAAATTAGAAAAGAATTCAATTTTAGGCAAAGATACTCTAATATTCACTAAAAGGTCGACTTATCACCTTTTGATGGAGAACCCTCTTTAAATATAGTTTTGGTCACTCTTATAAATTCTATTGGACCAAATAAAATTGTTTTTTTAGAATAGGGACATCAAAATTTACTTTTTGAAAATTTTTGGTATTTTTCTGATAAAGTTAATTTGTTAATGAATAGTGAAAAATGTTGTATTTTAATTCAAAACCTCTTTATAATATAATTTATTTATATGATTATGTTGTATATTGAATTAATTTTAAAGTTCAATTATAATATATTTGTACTATTTAATCCAATAGTGGTCATTGGAATTAATTTCACTTCGAAATTGGACTTAAACTAGTGTTAATATTTTGATATATATTGTTTCATAAAAACACGTTATTTGTTTTGACAACGGGAATTAATTACTAAATTAATTAATGAAACTTATATGTTTTGATTTTTTTAAAATAGACATCATTTCATATTTCTGAATATCAAATATAGCTTAGGGTGAATTTTTGGTATTTTTCTGGAAAACATCAATTTTTGAGGAATAGTGAAACTACTAAGTGGTAGTTAAAAAAACCGATTTTTCGTTTAAATGAAACTTTACCACTTTTGTGAATTGAATTTTAAAAATCCGACATACATGGTTATCATTAGAATTAAAATGTGGTTCAACGGGATTAAAATAATTTTTTTGGTGAATAGTATCTTTTAAGTTTTATTAATCGCGATTAAAGGTAATTAGTGTAATTTAATTTAAAAATAATGTTATAATAATATTAAATTACCTTGACACATGTCCTACCCTTATTGGATGTGTCATGGCCGACCAAGACAATCCATGGGTCAACTTGGGGACCCCATGGAGCCACTTGGGTAAGAAAATGACATTAATAACTTTTTATTTAAAGGTAAAACAAAAATGTCACAAACATGTATTATTTTACTAAAACAATTTTTACATGGGGTTATACAAGTCATATTTTTTATTATAAATATTCATTATAAAGATAATAATATTTCCTACATCATGATATTTTTTTATAATTTTTAGACATTAAATAAATTAAATTATTTATGGCGCCATGATGATTTGACGATTACCTCATTATTTAATGATTTAAATAAAATGAAAGGATAATGTAAAATATAAGACCTACACTTGTCAAAAATACATTGGATGGGTGGATTTAGAACTCATATCACCTTATCCTAGAAATATGTAATTGTGGGACCTTTAAAATTGGAGACTCATTATATAATAAAGTAACATTTTATAACATTCCAAGAGTTCCCCTCCTCCCTCTTATAAAAGGCCCCCACCTCTACCACCTTACCCACACCTCTCAAGCAATTGGATCGGCCACGATCTGGTCATTTTATCTCTCCACATCCCTCTCCTAATCCTAGAAGCCTTACCTTAGGCAAAAATCTCTTCAAGGAACCCATTTGGTTCGAACGAAAGGGAGTTACCCGATTTAAAGGTAATGTCTTCACTTGTGTTCTTTTGTCTTATTTTGCTTCTCCAACCCCCTAATATCTTTTTATTCCTTTATTTTGTAACAAAAACAGTATCTTAAATATACTATGATTTTTTTATGAGATGGATTTTATTTACACTTACACACACCTCCGTCTAATGGTTAAAGAACATACTGAATCTGTGGTTGGTGAATTTCCGCCTCACGAAATGATGATTGTTCAGTCTACTTTTATCACATTTCATGGTGTCCATTAAGATGTAACTCTATTTATATATGATATATATTATGTTTATGTTTTCCTTATGCTTCTGTATTTTTCATTTATGGCATACCTTTATGGTTTCCATTATGGGTAAACGCGATAATTTCATTTTAGGAAGTGTGGACTACCGCCCCCTCAAAGGGATTCTATTCGTTAATGCCATATGTGTGATGTATAAAGGATGGAGTAAGTGAAATTTTATATTATATTACACTAGAATTATAATATACCTTTATATCATTATGATTTCACTCCATTAAATACGAAATAGAAATGAAAGTAGTGTTCATGCGAACGTATGGTTTGCCGTCTCCATGAACGGTGCATTTCATTTCATACCTCTAAATGTTATATATACTATTGTAAATACATTTATATGCTAGATATATATGATATATATGATATCCAAATCATGAATATCATTCTGGATATAATGAACCATTGACCACATGAACAACATGTAATTGTAAGAAGTCCATTTTTGACTTAAGTACCAAATATCGACAAAACAAACATTATTAACTTAAATGATTACATAATGTTTATAACATGGAAATAAGAGATATAAAATAACTAATAAGATTGAAAAAGGTTTCTAAGAAAGTATAAATTAACACTAGTTTATTATTCAAGATATTAAAGAGTGATGGAGTCAAGTCGGACAGGAGGCAAGGGGCTTCATCTCAATCTCCTTTAATTGAGGTATATTTGGTTCTAATAAAATAATTTCTTTTATACGCTGTATAAAAAACCTTTGACTTTTAATTTCATTCAAATTGAATCTTTTTCTATGAAGCACTTTACTAAATGTCAAAAAGGAATGTTTATTTTAACATACATGGTGACAATAAACTTTCCCTCCGCCACAAGTATTATTTGGTCTTTGGCTTCCTCAATAAGCCATAATGTTTTTAAAAGAAATAAATACCATATAATCTTTTAATTATTTTTGTATTGAAAATGGTTTTTTATAATGGATTTGTTATGTCAATATATTTAAGTGATATATTGTTATCGAAATGTGGAAATGTTTTCTTTCTATTATATTTTTTCATGTCTTATGATTTTATAATGGTACTTGGAAATTTGACGGGTGGTTACGTGATAAACCATATGAAGGGTTGTGCTGTGAAAACCAGGATGGGTGATTACGTAATAACATCCAATGCATTGGGTATGGAAGTCGGCCGTATGGCTATTCCATTTAGTGATATGTGTGGAAGTTGACCGTATGGTTATTCCATTTAAGTATGTTTATGTCCCAAGTTACCTTTATATGTTATGTGTTCTTTATATGGGTTTTATGGTAATATTTTGGTTATAAAAGGGTAATTAATGATATTTCATTCAATAACGAGTATTTACTACTTTTTAAAGGTGAAAATTGTTACTTTGATAAAGTATTCATGGTTTACTTGATGTTTTGAAAAACTAACAGTTTTCCTTCTTTGTGTATCCCTTACTAAGCTTTTTATGATCACCCCAAGTTTTTTTGAAATTTTTTTCATAGGACATAATGTGGATTAGGTTCTAGTATGGGATAAAGGAAAATTCATGCTGTATTGAACATGGAACTAAACATGACTCTTTTTTTTAAGAGTTCATTTTTTGTAAAAAAGGAAACATTGTAGAAGTGTCTACTATGTAATATTTTGAGATGTAATAGTTATTATCTAATTCTCTAAAACTCTAAACCTAAAAAGATCCTCAATGTGAATTATTCATTTAATTCAATATTAAGTAATGTTTAAGGTCGGTCCCTTATAGTTAGTATCAGAGGTCGAATTAGACAACTTTAGGAGTTAGAAATTTGTTAAATTTATAAATTAATTTATGGTATGATTGAAATTATATAGCATTTAAAGATTACCATGTTGCTTCGCCTAAGATATTTTTGTGTTCAGAATGGTTTTCTGCAGAGGAAACAAGGAAGATATGTTGGGACGAAATCAGGAGGAAGAAAACCTTCCAAATCAGCAACCTGAGATGGTCAGAATTGGAATTGGAAAGTTTGTTGCAGTGATGGAACAATTGACTTAGGCTGTAAATGGTGGTGGTATCCATGTACGAGATATGATAGATCAACCACAGAGGAACATGTCAGTGGTGGAACATTTCATGAGGCAACATCCCCCATCATTCAGAGTATAATCTGACCCTATGCTAGCAGAAGGGTCGATTAAAGCACTGTAAAATATTTATGATGTCAAGGGGTGTTCAGAACATCGAAAGGTTTTTCTTGCTGTTTACCATTTGGAAGGTGAAGCTGATCAGTGGTGGTCGATAATGAAAAATATCAGGGATAGTGATGAGATTTATGATCTTCACTGGGACGAATTCAAAGGTAAGTTTCTTGAGAAATATTTTCCTAAGGTGGTTCGTCTTAGGATGGAAAAACAATTCATAGAATTGAGTAAAGAGGATTAATCAGTGGCTGCTTATGAAGCAAATTTCACTCGACTGGCAAGGTATGCTCCAAATTTCATACGAGATCTTGATATTAAAATCAAACATTTTTACGGAGGGTTAAATCCAAAGTATCGAAGGGATTTAGCATCTCATGAGTTCAAAAGTTATGAAAAACTTGTTCGATGTGCAGAGAAGGCAGAAATGGAGTTTTCCAATGATCAGGTGTTCTTTGAAAAACAACAGAATAAGAGGTCCAGTTGGAAGTAAAAGGGGAATAATTCATCAAAGAAGCAAGGAGGTAATAAAACCAAATATCTATCCTATGAGAAGTGTGGTAAAATGAATCCTGGAGAATGTTTATCCAAGTCTGGAAAGTGCATTTGGTGTGGTAAGTCTGGTCATACTGCTCATAACTGTAAGGAAGATGATCAAGTAGGCAATGGAAAGCCAGCGGTAAGATGTTTTAAGTGTAATGAAATGGGTCATTATGAAAATGAGTGTCTAACTAAGAACTAAACTGGGGGAAATCAGCCAGAATACAAGTAGAAAGGGGTGGTGAAATCCTTTGAAACTACTTCAGTAGATGTTGGGCCATCGAATGAAGTAGTATCAGGTACACTATTTGTTTGTTTAGATTATGCCAATGTGTTTTTTGATTTAGGGTCTACACATTCTTTCATTTATGAGAACTTTTCGAGTAAATTGGGAATTCCATCTCAAGATATGAATCCTAAACTTCTGGTAAAAACACCCGGAGGGAAGGTTGAGACAAAAAGAAATTATAAGAACCTTTTTATCCTTGTGTGCAGAAAGAATCTACCAGCAAACCATTTTTTTTGCCTCTATTAGAGTTTGATGTTATTTTGGGCATGTATTGGCTCTCTGTTTATCATGCTAAGATTGAATGTAGAGCTAAAGAGGTTTCATTTCAAAAAGATTTTCAGTTTGTGTACAAGAATGAACCATTGCTTTTGATAACATATCAGGAAGTTTAGAAACTAGTAAAAGATTGAAATGAATGTTACCTTGCACATATTGTTGAAAATAAAAGAACTGTTTAGATTAATGATGTGCCAATGGTAAATAAGTATCATGATATTTTTCCTGATGAGTTGTCTGGTATTATTCATGATCGGGAAGTTGAATTTACTATTGACTTAGTTCCTGATTCTAAGACAATTTCAAAACCCCCTTATCGAATGAATCAAGTTTAACTTTTAGAGTTAATGAAATGATTACAAGATTTATTAGATACAGGTTTCATTCAACCTAGCACATCACCATGGGGTGATCCTGTGTTGTTTGTTAAAAAGAAAGATGGTTCAATGAGACTTTTCATTGATTATAGAGCCTTGAATAACATCACTGTTAAGAAAAAGTATCCTTTGCCTCATATCAATGATTTGTTTGATCAACTCCAGGGAGATCAGTATTTTTCAAAGATTGACTTGAGGTCGCGGTACCATCAGTTGAAAGTAAAAGAAGCAGATATTCTGAAGACTGTGTTTTGTACTAGATATGGCCATTATGTATTTTTAGTTATTCCTTTTGGGTTAACCAATGCATCTACTATATTCACGGACCTTATGAATAGAATTTTCCACGAGTTCTTGGATAAGTTTTTGGTTATTTTCATTGATGATATTCTGGTGTTTTCTAAAAGTAAAGAGGAACTTGAAAATAATTTAAGGGTTATCTTGAAAACCTTAAAATAAAAGAAACTGTATGGAAAATTCAGCAAGTGTGAGTTTTGGTTACAAAAAATTTCATTCCTTGCTCACATTGTTTCAAAAAATGAAATAACTGTTGATCCTTCTAAAACAAAAGTTGTTGAAGAATGTCCAAGACCCACAAATGTAACTGAGATCCATAGTTTTCATTGTTTGACAGGTAATTACCAGAGGTTTGTTGAAAAATTTTCACGGTTATCTTGTCCAATGACTAAGCTAACTCGGAAGGGTGTTATGTTTATCTGTACAAAAGAATGTGATGATTGTTTTCAGGAATTGAAAAGAAGATTGGTGAATGCTCCAGTTTTGGCACTACCTTCCAAGAATGGTGAGTTTGTTATCTATAATGATGCTTCGATGAAGGGACTTGGTTGTGTCCTTATACTGAATGATCAAGTAATTTCTTATGTTTCACACTAGTTGAAAACTCATGAGGTAAATTACCCTACACATGATTTGGAATTAGCTGCTGTGGTTTTTGATATAAAAATTTGGAGGCTTCATTTGTATGGTGTAAAGTGTGAAATATATACTAATCACAAAAGCTTAAAGTATATATTCACTCAAAAAGAATTGAACATGAGACAGAGGAGATGTCTAGAATTAATCAGGGATTATGATTGTACAATTCATTACCATCCGTGAAAAGAAAATAAAGTGGTTGATGCTTTGAGTCGAAAAAGTAATGCTTCATTAACCATGCTACTTTTGGAATGAGATCCTTTAGTTTTTGATTTGATTAACTTTGTCATAGAATTTGTTGGTGTATTAAGTTCTTCTATTTTGTTTCAGGTATCAGTGAGATCATCTCTATCAGACAGAATTAAGAAAGTGCAGAAGAAATAAAGTGGGTTGCAGAAAAAGGTAGAGCTGGTTCAGAAGGGTAAGTTGCCTGAATTTAACATTGATAATGATTGTGTTTTGAGGTTTGGGAAGAGATTATGTGTGCCTTGTGATTCACAGTTAAAGAATGAGTTGTTATGTGGGGCTCATAGTTCCCCGTTTTCAATTCATCCTGGTAGTACTAAGATGTACAGAGATCTTTAGGAGTATTACTGGTGGGATGGAATGAAAAGAGATATTGCCGATTTTACTGTGAAGTGTTTGACTTGTCAGCAGGTTAAAGCAGAGCGGCAGTTACCAAAAGGGATGCTCTAGTCATTACCGGTGCCAGAGTCGAAATGAGAAAATATATCCATGGACTTTGTTGTGGGATTACCGAAGACATCTCGAGGTAATAATGCAATCTGGGTTATTGTTGATCGATTGAATAAATCTACTCATTTCCTTCCTATTCGAGATACTTTGTCACTAGATCAACTTACTCGGTTGTATGTTTAAGAGATAGTCAGGTTGCTTGTAGTTCCCCTCTCCATTGTATATGATCGTGATCCCAGGTTCACTTATAACTTTTGTAAAGGCCTTTATAAGTCGTTGGGTCTAGAATTAAATTTTAGCACAGCTTTTCATCCTCAATGAGAAGGGCATTCAGAACGAACAATTCAGACTTTGGAGGATATGCTATGTGCTTGCTCGATGGATTATCAGGGATTTTGGGACCAACATCTTTCTTTGGTTGAGTTTTCTTATAATAATAGTTTTCATTCCAGTATATAGGTGGCTCCGTTTGAAGCATTATATGGTAAATGGTGTCGGACTACAACCTTTTGGAATGAAGTAGGGGAAAGGAAGCTGATTGGATCAGAATTGGTAGAAGAGATGAAAAAAAAAAATTCAGTTGATTCAGAAACACATGAGAACAGCTCAGAGCAGGCATAAAAGTTATGCGGATAACTAGAGGAAGGATCTATCTTTTGAGGTAGGTGATCATGTCTGTCTCAAAGTTTCACCACAGAAAAGTGTGATGCGATTTGGTAAGAAAGGAAAGCTGAGTCCAAGGTTCATTGGACCATATGAAATTCTGGAGAGAATTGGATCAGTTTCTTACCGAGTGGATTTACCTTCGAGTTTATCTCAGGTACACAATGTTTTTCATGTTTTGATGTTGAGAATGTATATGCTAGATCCATCTCATGTTTTGATCCCAGAGGTAGTTTTGTTGGAAGAGAATATCTCTTATGAAGAACAACCATTCCAGATTATTGACCATAAAGAGAAAGTGTTGCGGAATAAGGTAATTCACCAGGTAATGGTTTTGTGAAAAAACCACATGGTTGAAGAGGCTACATGGGAATATGAAAATTCTATGAGGGATAAATATCTCCACTTATTTTCATAAGTGAATAAAAATGCGAGGACGCAATTCCCAAAAGGGAGGAAGGATATAACATCCCAGGTAAATAAATAATAATAAAATTTTCATTAATATTGGTGAATTAAATATTAATTTTATGTTAAAGGGGTTGCTATGTTCGATAGCGTACCCGATACGCAACAAATAGTTTCTTTGAAATCTTACGTTGCACACTTGTAATATAATAATATTATTTTAAATGGTAGTTAACACGTAGCCGTTGTATTGGCGGGAATAAATAGAAATAACTAAAATATGATTATATATGTTTTTTAAATGTTTTTACATTTATCCAATAAAATATTAAGGCTTAAAATAAGACAAGAATTCAATTTTAGGCATAAATACTCTAATATTCACTAAAAGGTTGAATTATCGCCTTTTGATGGAGAACCCTCTTTAAATATAGTTTTGGTCACTCTTATACATTCTATTGTACCAAATAAAATTCTTTTTTAGAATCGGGACATGAAAATTTACTTTGTGTAAATTTTTGGTATTTTTCCGATAAAGTTCATTTTTTAATGAATAGTGAAAAATATTGTATTTTAATTTAAAACCTATTTTAAATATAATTTATTTATATTACTAGATTATATTTTTAATTGTTTTTAAAGTGAAATTAGAATATATTTCTACATTTAATCCGATAGTGGTCATTGAAATTAATTTCACTTTGAAATTGGACTTAAACTAGTGTCAATCATTTGATATATATTGTTTCATAAAAACACGCAATTTGTTTTGACAATGGGAATTAATTATTAAATTAATTAATGAAACTTATATGTTTTGAATTTTTTAAAATAGACATCATTTTTGAATTTGTAATATCAAATATATCTTAGGGTGAATTTTTGGTATTTTTCTGAAGAACTTCAATTTTTTGATGAATTGTGAAACCACTAAGTGGTAGTTAAAAAAACTGATTTTTCATTTAAATGAAACTTTACCACTTTTGGTAATTGAATTTCAAAAATCCTACATACATGGTTGTCATTAGTATGTAAAATATGGTTCAATGGGATTAAAATAATTTTTTGGTGAATAGTAACTTTTAATTTTTATAAATCGCGATTAAAGGTAATTTGTGTAACTTAAGGTAAAAATAATGTTATAATAATATGAAATTACCTTGAAACATGTCCTACACTTTTTGGATGTGTCATGGCTGACCAAGAAAATCAATACGTCAACATGGGGACCCCATGGAGCCACTTGGGTAAGAAAATGACATTAATAACTTTTTATTTAAAGTTAAAATAAAAATGTCACAAACATGTATTGTTTTACTAAAACAATTTTTACATGGGGTTATACAAGTCATATTTTTGACTATAAATATTCATTATAAATATAAAAATATTTCCTACATCATGATATTTTTTTATAATTTTTAGACATTAAATATATTAAATTATTTATGACACCATAATGATGCATTGATTACCTCATTATTTAACAATTTAAATAAAATGAAACGATAATGTAATATATAAGCCCTAAACTTTTCAAAAACTTATTGGATGGGTGGATTTAGAACTCTTATCACCTTATCCTAGAAATATATAATTTTGGGACCTTTAAAATCCGAAACGCATTATATAATAAAGTAACATTTTATAACATTCCAAGAGTTCCCCTCCTCCCTCTTATAAAAGGCCCCCACCTATACGACCTTACCCACAACTATCAAGCCATTGGATCGGCCAAGATCTTATCATTTTATCTCCCCACATCCCTCTCCTCATCCTAGAAGCCTTATTATAGGCAAAAATCTATTCAAGAAACTCTTTTGGTTCGAACCAAAGGGAGTTACTCGATTTAAAGGTAATGTCATTACTTGTGTTCTTTTGTTTTATTTTTCTTCTCCAAACCCCTAAACTATTATTATTACTTTCTTCTGTAACAACACCAGTATATTAAATATACTAGGATGTTTTTATGAGAGTTATTTGATTTACACTTACACACACCTCTGTCTAATGGTTGAAGAACATAGTGTTTCTGTGGTTGGTGAATTTCTACCTCACGAAATAATGATTGTTCAATCTTCTTTTAACACCTTTAATGGTTTCCATTAAGATGTAACTCTATTAATATATAATATATACCATGTTTATGTTTTCCTTATGCTTCTGTATTTTTCATTTATGGATTACCTTTATGGTTTCCATTATGGGTAAACGCGATAATTTCATTTTAGGAAGTGCGGACTACCGCCCCCTCAAAGTGATTTGATTCGTTAATGCCATATGTTGGACGTATAAAGGATGGAGTTAAGGATATTATATATGATATTATAATGGAATTATAATATAACTTTGTATCATTATGATTTCACTCCATTAAATACGAAATATAAATGAAAGTAGCGTTCATGCGTACGTACGGCTTACTGTCTCCATGAACGGTGCATTTCATTTCTTACCTCTAAATGTTTTATACTATTATAAATAGATGTATATACGGGATTTATATGATATATATGATATCCAAATGATGAATATCATTATGGATATAATGAACCTTTGACCACATGAACAACATGTAATTGTAAGAAGTCCATTTTTGACTTAAGTACTAAATATCGACAAAACGAACATTATTAACTTAAATGATTACATAATGTTTATAACATAGAAATAAGGGATATAAAAGGAATAATAAGCTTTAAAAGGTTCATAAGAAAGTAGAAATTAACACTATTGTATGATTCAAGAGATTAAAGAGCGATCGAGTCAAGTAGGACACGAGGTAAGGGACTTCGTCTCAATATCCTTTCATTGAGGCATATTTTGTTCTAATACAAGACTTTCATTTATACGCTTTATAAAACACCTTTGAATTTTCAATTCATTCAAAGGGAATATTTTTCTACGAAGCGTTTTAATAAACGACAAAAAGGAATGTTTATTTCAACGTACGCGGTGACAACGACCTTTTCCGCTGCCGCGAGTATTATTTGGTCTTTGGCTTGCTCAACAAGTCATAATGTTTTTAAAATGAAATAAATACCATATAATATTTTATGTATTTTGGTATTGAAAATGGTTTTTATAATGTATTTGTTATATCAATATATTTATGTGATATATTGTGATCGAAATGTGGAAATACTTTCATTCCATTATATTTGTTTTATGTCTTATGATTTTATAATGGTACTTGGACATTTGATGGGTGGTTATATGATAAACCATATGACGGGTGGTTCCGTGAATACCCAGATGGGTGGTTACGTTATAACGTCCAACGCATTGGCTATGGAAGGTGGCCATATGGCTATTCCATTTACTGATATGTGTGGAAGTTGACA
Organism: Viscum album; assembly: GCA_963277665.1. Taxonomy (NCBI): domain Eukaryota; kingdom Viridiplantae; phylum Streptophyta; class Magnoliopsida; order Santalales; family Viscaceae; genus Viscum; species Viscum album. The sequence continues at coordinate 713,315,658 of OY728131.1, read as the reverse complement.
GTATGGTTATTCCATTTAAATATGGTTATGTCCCAAGTTGCCTTTATATGTTATGTGTTATTTATATGGGTTTATGGTAATATTTTGGTTACAAAAGGGTAAGTAATGATCTTTTATTTAGTAAAGATTTTTTACTACTTCTTAAAGGTGAAAAGTTTTACTTTGATAAAGCATTCATGGTTTACTTGATGTTTTGAAAAACTAACATTTTTTCTTCTTTTTGTATCCCTTACTGATATTTTTATGCTCACCCCAAGTTTTTTTGAAATGTTTTTCACAGGACATAATGTGGAATAGGGTCAAGGATGGGATCAAGGAAAAGTCATATTGTCTTAAACATGGAACTAGACACGACTCTTTTTTTAAGAGTTCATGTTTTGTAAAAAAAGGAAACTTTTTAAAAGTGTCTACTGTGTAATATTTTGAGATGTAATAGTTATGATATAGTTCTCTAAAACTCTAAACCTGAAATGATCATCAATGTGAATTATTCATTTAATTCAATATTAAGTAATGTTTAAGGTCCGGGCCTTATAGAGACGAACAATATCCCTTGAATTAACATCTAGTTATGACCATCCTCCAACCATACCTCTAGGGAGTCATTTTGGAAAACATGTTCATTTATAACCTCTTCTAATGAGTCCCCCATTAATAATTATAAAATTTATATTTTAAAGAATACTACACTTTCATATGGAACAAGAAACCTATTCTATAAACCACTATATCATCATTGTGCTGGGTTTCCAACTCCTCCATCTCCCATTAAGCATCCCCAATATTTTGTAAAACATCCCTTTGTAACTTCTAATTCAGTGTATAATCCCAGAAATTCCCCATCTTCTTGGTGTAGGAGATATCTATTTCATAATATTTAGGAAACTCCATCCTCCTCAGTTTTTACAGATTCAGGTCATAATGAGGGAAAATATAACTCAAGATCTTATGATTAGTAAAGACACCCTAGAGTTATCTGATGATGTAATCTCTCCATAGCTATAGTGAAAAAAACCACCACTAGCTCCAAACCATGGTTTGATTCATTACTCTAATTGGGAAATTACATTAAAGACCTATAATAGATAATCATATTTTTCTACATCCATACGTATCCCAAGAATAATAGGGGTAGCATCACCCAAAAAATTAAACATCATCCCTTCTTCTGGGAATTTAAGCATCATGGAACTGATCAATCCTCCCATAAGGCAGTTAAATGATTTCTAACACTAATTATTCTAGATGAAGGACTGGTGTTTGTTGGCCAGAGCTATCAATGGGGACACAATTCTTGAGAGATCAGACATGAACATCCGTTAATAGTCTGTGAAACCAAAACAAATGTGAAACTATTCTACATTATTGGGTTATTACTAAGAAATAATTATCTTGATCTTGAATGGTTCTACTACTACTCCCCAATAGTGCACTACACTCTGAAGAAAATTGTCTTCTTGTATTAAAAATTCACTTGAAAAAGTTTCCATTGATAATATGGAATTGAATGATCTGTAATAAAATTATAATATTACAGAAATCATCATCCTATAACATTGAGTATATCAATATGGAATTGGTGAACATGAATAATATGTGGATCATGAACTCATGGAACATGATTTTTATAATCCCCCAAAACATACTTGGTGAGTTCATGACAATTAATGTAATGATTATAAATTCAAAGTGCCCATTCCTGCACTAGTAGGAAGTATTAGAGTTATATCCCTTATTCTCCCTCACATGATGGTATCCAGATAACCATATAATCTTATAAATCCAACTATATCCTTTTATCTAGTAAAAAATATCATCAATCCTCAATATTCCATAATTATTCTTTATCTTCACCCAATTAAATATTCAATAGTCTATACAATTCCTCATTCCACCCTCCACATACTTGGTGAATATTACTAGACCACCCCATGATTTCACATTGTGATAGATGAAACCGTTGTGCATCAAGGTATATATCTAAATCATCTACTAACACAACATATAGGGTGACATCTAATAAAGTGTAATTTATACTTGAGAAGTGCTCAACTAAAATCCTATCCTGAATTCGACAACATGTAGATGGGTCAATTTCATACCTCCTCATGGAAGACTTACAGAAAGTCCTCAATAACTTGGGAGTCTCCCCCATCCTATCTTCCTCTAACCTTATTGATATGTTTTCTATTTATAAAAGAAGAGTCTCTCTAAAAAACTTCCCAACTGATAACCCCACATTCTGATGAAATCCTCACACAGACTATCAATATCAATGAATAAAACATTCCTCTATAATAATTAAATAATTATACATACAAAATATAACCAATAAATTGTGTTTATGAAATCATATAGACATATATATATAAATAATATATCACCAAATAACTAATACTACCTCATCGTTAGTATACAACCTGGACATACATCAAATGAAAAGGTTTAGCCTCCAGTTTGTGTAGTCATAACCAGGGGCCCTATAAGGTTATTAACAACATGTCCTAGTGAAGAAAATAAGATGGGTGTAAAAAAGAAGTAAGAGTCTCCTGAATCAAACAAGGAAGAAAAAAGGGTACATGGTATGAAAATTGTAACAATGACGATCTATGGACACTCTATCTTTGACATAAACATAGTATACAACCATCTATTCTTAGATACTCTGCCTCACTACTGACATCAACCATCACAATTTTTTTTGAGTCTCTGATGTTAAGGAATGTCATAAGGTCAACCCTTGAATAATCTATAACATCGTGGAATATCATAATCCTACTTACCTTGTTGCTGATACGACCTCACTAGCGGCTGCTACTGTGGCTGATGCTAAACCACACCAACCACCATGTTGTTATCTTAGAAACATTGGGCACTGATGTTGGATATAAAAACCACCCCCATAGACATAGAACACTATTCCAAATACCCCATGAGAATAAAAAGAGCTAATATCCCTAGAAGGCTAAAAAATAAGTTGTTGGGGCCAACTCCTTATTATTAAAATCATAAATGGACCTTTCAGTTGATATATTTTACAAAAAACTATAATCCTTGAAGAATCCTTGGGATATCATATCATGAATCCAAACCACCCTTGTGAGTTCATATTCTCAATCATCTCTATATTTTTTTAAGTACAAATACATCAAAAATGAAAACGGTGTTATTACATACTAGATAGATGGGCAGAGTGCCTCCTTAAGAAACTCTCCACTGGAATCCTCACTAGGAAATTGATCAATTATGAAGAAAAAAATATTATAAAAAATGTTCCAATGATCTCACATAGATATAGTCCCGTAATAATGATAATTTATATGCTACCTTCTAACTACCTTCATGGTCGATGATAGGAACTCCACTTAGATCTCCTTATGAAGGTATGCCACTCAAATGTACAAATCATACCAATCACTAAGATATAGTGTCCACAACTTTTGCTAAATGCCCCTAATTTATCTATCTTCTATGTGTACCTAGAAATAATCTTGATAATTAATCAAACAAAAAGAGATATCAATCTCCTCCAACCAGTAATCTATCTCTGGATTTGAGATAATCCCCTCAAACTTTTATAATCCCTTCCATTGAAAAGAATACAATTCCTTCTACCATGTCTCATCCTAAAATAATAGGTTGATCATTATATGATCAATTAGATCATCCTACTAAACCTCTATTATATGACCTACACTTAAAGGGTGGTAAGGATATATTCACATAAAACTAGAAGACACCCTATGCTCATTGTCATGTAATTTTATTAAGTTGTATATAATTAATTATGAAAAATTTACAAAAGATTACCCAATTCAAACTTTAACACTATTAGTCATGATTTATGCACCTCTACTAGGTATATTCCCAATAAATTTCATCACATAACTTGGTCATTTGGTGAACTTAGAGTTCTTTAATTTGATCCCAGGGGCCCTTAAAATCATATGTCCAAGCCATTATCTCTAGACTATGGCACACACCATTATCAAATGGAATCATTTACATTGAAACATAATAAATCCTCATTTATCCTAACTCTAAACTCTATCATATCACTCATTTTCACATTTGATTCCACTATTTCATGAAGCCTCACTCTAAAGGTACCTCTCTTGGGTCAGAAGTTAAGGAAGGAGATAATGACTCCTGATTCAATCCTTTAGTAGGCTCGAATTGGTGATTAGTACTATAGGTATATAAAATATCGTATATTGAATGCATTACCCTCAATTATATAGAAAAGATTAGGATATAGAGGAAAACCACTGAAAAAATAAATCTTATAAAGGAAAATTGGAAAACAAAAAACATCCAATAATGAATGAAAATGTAAAAAAAATACAAATAGAGCCTCCATAACCATACCTAAAAAATAATAATAAGGTAGAACATCAATAATAGCTCTAATTTTTAGGAAGTTAATGTCTAGATTGGACTTTAAATTCATCCTGGAAACTAGAAAAACTGTATGAATACACATAGGGTGAACTTTACATGTATACTCAATATGATAATACAAAAGGTCTCTCATAAACATGTAAAAATATTATAATAATGAACCAATGTAAAATCAACAAAACCAACATGAAACTAGAAAGTTTAACTAACAAATCCCATCCTCACCATGGCATGATCACTAAATAATGCCTCAAAGTGTAATAATATAATAAGAAATACAATAATAAAAGTTACCCCATAATTATTTCCCACTAAATTTCCACTCTCACACCTCAATGTTGTACACATAGGAGGTATCATCAATTACATAATAATCATTCCCAAATAAACATGGGAAAATTCTTTATATACCTCTTGAACACACTTTAGAATCCACATCATACCATGAAGCCCATGAAAGAAGTAATCACATCCACATCCTCACATAAAAACTACAATATACCCAAAATAGTAGGGTATCATGAAAATGAAGGACATCAAACTCATTCCAACCTACCTCCTTAGAAAACCCCCATTATGAACTACCTCATCTTCTTTTAAATGGACTCATCTAGTTTATTATATCCACATGCCTTCAAAACCCATGCATTATAATCTAACTTAGAAGAAATAGAGGGGAATAAGGGTAGCCAAAAATCTATCCTAACCATCATTGATGTTTTGAAAAAGCACTCAGAATCAAAAACCATTGGGGGTAATTGTAAACAAATGGCTAAGGTGGGGTGTATATTGAAATAATAAAAAAGTAAATTATAGTTGGATGACACACAATCCCAACCAAGTAGTTCATAATAAGAGCAGTGAAATATCTCAAAATTTCACACCAAGGTCCCCAAACCTCCTCCACATTCATAAAAACCACCAAATTCAACACACCAAACAAGTAATCCATAAAAAATACACATTCGATATCATTTTTAAGTCAACCCTTTCAATATTTTCCAATTTCAAACATCTTCATTTATCAATCCTATTCATTTAATATTTAATGGAAATTAATTTAACCAAACTTCCCACATTAATTATACCTGTTAATCGATCATTATAACCCATTCCATTTTAATTTTTTCTTTAGCAATCCATTATCTCAATATTATGATAGTAACACAACCCAACACATAATGGACTGTCCTTCTCACACCCACAAACCACATATCACAACCAAAACAAACAACTACCTCCATATATCAAATCATCGTTTTAACAAAGGACTCCAATGAATATTTAATTCATTTTTTCCAAGGGTATTCTCACAAAAATCCAAAATACCATGGGCAACATATTTTTTTGAAAGATAAATAATCAGACTTTTTTCATGTGTTGTGAGTTTAATAAAATAATAAAAAAAGTTTTTTAAATTTAAATAGATTAAAATAGGGCAATATAAATATAATTAAAATTTTGAAAATGAAGGCATGCTCAAACATATTATCAAAATCATAAGAAACATGTAAAAATAATTCAATTTACACTAAATAATTCAATTTTAACTATTCCATTTAATTATAATTTTTAAGTTGATACATACTATCTATCCAATGGAATGAAAATTTTTGATATCACGACATGTTAATTTAAATAAATATAGAATGAGGTTCAATTATGTCGATATAAGATTAAAATATAACCACTTATCACCGTGAAAAAGGAAAGGGATCAAACTCCACCATGCTCAAAGCTAAACTCACAAAAACCTACGAAAAACAAGGATACATTAATCCATGTTAAAACAACACCCAAAACATATCCTTTCATTGATGATATTTTCTTGGAATAGAAGTATTGAAGAGAAATGAAATAATTAATGAGGGGAAAATGTACCTTGATCCATAATACATGACCCAATGATCTTAGATGTTAATATTTTGAAGGAAAAAGTTGGAAAAACTTTTAGTGGTCAACATGTCTCCTGTTGTATGGAGGGAAACAAGGATTTCAAAATGATGATGAGTTTACTACCCTCTTATAGGTGAACCCCGCTAGACTCCCCCTTGGTGTGGTGGACCTCAAAAATTCAAATAGTGGATATAGTCATTGGGATATCCATATCTCCCATCACAATTCCCTTCATTAAAATTGTTTATAAAAACTAATCTAACCACCACCATGACTTAGCATGTTGTGCATTGCATGACGTGGTGGTTCCTCTAAAATCTGCGATGGCCAACCACCATATCCTAATGCAAAATGCGAGGTTATTTTCCCCTCATTATTCCTACGTCTATAATGGGTTGATCTATAAATCCCTATTTTATAGAGGTGGTCCTCCAAGATTCCATTCCCAAATTCATGTGATTTATTGGCATTTCAGAGATATTAGTTTTACATAGAGAGGGATATGGGAAAACATGGCCTTCAAGTTTCCCAACACCAAGGCACGGTGACCCCCATAGTGGAAAAAACATCTTTTAACCTCAAAACATCCCCAAACGCATCTAATACTCCAAAAATCCTTAAAATCCATAACAAAAATGATTTGAATGTCTACATAATTACAATTTCCCATAATAGTACCTGAAATAGCCCATATAAGAAAAGAACTAATAAAAAAATCAACCTCTATAAGATATCATTTTCAAGCCTTTTCCCCAAAACCCCTCCCTTAATTGAAGGTAATGCATCCACATAAGAAAACAGGAAAAAAAAATCTATTACATTTTACCAAGAATTGTTCAATATAAAGGTTATCCTTTGCAGGAGGTTCCACACTCACAGAAGTTAAATATAACTTTAAATGATTGTTTTATGAGATAATTTATTCTATATTTTTATCAACTCTTTAGTGCTTCACCATATTCCATAAGGAAATAAGAAGAGCTTCCATTATTCATGCTTTCTAGAATCTAAATCTGCTTCTCAACCACATCCTTTTAAGAAGAAACCTTATTATCCAACCACTATTCCTAGTATTTAATCTCTTATTCCATGGATTTTATAAGGTATATATTGGTTTATTATAACATTTAACATTGTGTTGTTTTGAATCTATCAATGGATCAATGAGGAAAAAGTAATCATTCTCTTTTCTCTCTATCTCACTCTCCCAATTCCAACTTTCTTTATTCTCTCCCTTTAATATATTTCTATATCTCATAAAAATGATGGGGAAATATACATAGAAATGGTTGGATATAGTGAAGGGTGACATTGTTATTTAATTATAATAGGAGGATATTGTGTGGTGTATTAGAAAGAGAGGTGGCATCTAATGAGGTGTGATGATAAGAGACATGAAACAAGGGCGTGATGGTGGAGGTCAGACATGGAAGGGTGGAGTTCTATGATGAAAGTGGTGAATGATAGAATAAAGGGGTGGTTTATTATTATGAGAGCCTAATTGTGTTTGTTTCCAAAGATATAGGTTTAAGGCTATACAATTACCTAATAAAAGAGAGTTTATAGAGAAAAAAATGAGATGGTGGTGTAAATGCAGGTATTTTCGGCTAGGGAGGTGATACCACATAGGCTACCAAGATTCTTGAGACATGGAAGGAATATACCCATATAACCTTGGAAATACAATCCATTTTAGTTAATATAATACTTCTCCCACCATATGGAAGGTGGAGGTGTAGCCAACTAGGCTACACAGTCTAGCTAACCAATGAAACTGACTAGGTGTTCCTCAACCAAACCTAGGGTGTTGGGGAAAACATACACAAACATGTAACACATGGAGGATGTATATTTCCATGGACCATAAAATTCATAGGGATCCTTGTTTCCTTTTAGGTATCACCCAACTAACACGACATATAGAATACAGAGGGACTGCCACAAAGCCTATTCCTTCCCTTAGGGTGCCATGTAATAACATCAGTAGGTGTCCATTATAGGTGAATAATAAACCTATCTTTAGTATATTTCAATTTATATTTTAATTGAATAATTATATTAGTAATTTAATTATATTTTAAATTATAGCTTGGTGGATTAAGAATTTATCTACATTGAGCAAATGACGAGGTTTGAACATGGCGATAAAAACCAACTCATCATATTGTGTGGGTCGATATTCCTACCCCATATACATAAGATGTAAGATTTATTATCTATGTATTGACATACATATAGGTTTGGTATTTACCCAGTATAATTAGGGAATGAGTGTAATATACCTAAATTCCATATAATTTTTCTTAAAATTATATGGGATTATTTCCAGACCAAGATCTGAGACAACATGTGATTCCGAGGTGTGTAATGGGATGAATATATTTTCAAAATAGTTTTAATGTTTATTAAATAATCGCATGAGAATGTTTTTCTAACTTTTAAACCGGTTCCCAGATCAAACAATTTAGTTCACTGTTGAACATAGAGTGTCGAGATTTTCCTAGGAAGGGACTAACATCGACTGGCATGGGTGAACCATTAAATATAGTTTTTGGGACCTTGAGAAGAAAAATAAAATAACTTAAAAAATATAGTTTATTACTTTTCTTCATTGTTACTCATGGACTCTTCAACAATTTAGAGGAATAATGAAGTGATCCAGAATCCATTAATGAACATCATTAGTGAATCCGCATGGTGATGCAAAAACAAACTACATGTCTTCATTTTTAATTAATTAGGGACTCAGGGTTGAAAAAAAATAGTGGAATTACTCTAATGAGTGATGAATGAAAACTATCCAAATACAAGCTCTATAGAATTAGAAAGTGGGTATGAAACCATTAGAGATTGGATTTGGGACTAGAGATCAACAGATGATGATGAACGATCATCCTCAACCAATCTCCTTTTTCCCAGGTAGGGGTTTTTATTTCGATTCTTCTTTCCTTGTTCTTGGATTTAAATTATGCACATGGATAAACCCAAAAATATGTTGACCCGTAGAACATTATTTCTTGCAGGAGTGTTTTTAATCGGGATATTTTTGGGGAATTGATCTCTGTTAAAATTTAATTAATTTTATTTTCTTCATTTGAGCTTTCTAAAGAGATCAGATCAACTCCGTGAAGAACAATTGAGGATGTTAGTTCCTCAAATTCCTTGTGTGGATTTCTTCTCCCCCTTTTTACCCCACTTTCTTCACGTACTTCACGGAGTTATGAAATACAGATCACTAAATGCCCATTTCATGGGGCAATGATCCCAAAAAAGGATGATCCATCGCGATGACCCAACAGAGGTGTGATGGCGATGGAAACAGATCACAGTGTTGCCGAGGTAGTGCGTGGGAGGCATGCTGTGACAGTGAGAAGGGGGCCCATGACATCAACCGTGGGTGGTGGATAAGGTTGCCGACAACATGAAGATGATGACGCATGCAGACACGGAGCGCCCCACCAGTGCGTCGAGGTTACGGAAGCTGTGGCCAGTAGCAGCTACAACAATGAAGGAGGTAACGCCAGTTTGGAACCAAGTCAAATGGAGCAGCCCACAATGTGGGCCACGACATGCACTGGAACTCAGTCCATGAAGGACCGCATTTAGAATGGAGGCAGCCGGCCACAACCGACCGTGTGGCTGCATGAACCAAACATAGGAATGGTGTTCAGGCAGAAGGATAAAAAGGACACTGATGTACGTCAGGCCAGATAAAAAACTAGTCCACTGGGCAGCTCGGGTTGGAGGAGAATCAGAGTGCTGATGCGGGCCAATCCGTATAGGAAACTGGGACACTGTGCAACCAGATTGGAAAGAAACTGATCTAACATAGTCGGACCAGGATGGTGAATGAGAACTGGGTTGCTGGGTGACCTGGTAGGCTAAAACCATGGACAAACTGGGCTAGGTTTATCATGGCCCAATGGGTCTGGCTAGATCAAGCCTAGATGCAAGTGGACCTTGTTTACTAAAACACCAATATCATTTAGACCATGCATTCAATTGAATCATCATCTATGCCGTTGGGAACCTTGTGATGATATGGTCCTTTGGGTATAGTCTAAGAGAGTTTTGGGGTATTTGAGATATGACTAATGGATTGAAGAGTATGTTATCCCCGAATCAAGAGAACTAGAGAGCATGGATCCTACAGGTTTTATGACAAGAAGGTAATGACGAGTGAACCTCAGTGGTCTAGTAGCCAAGTGGACCTCAGTGGTTCAGTTTCTAATTGGATCCTAGTGGTCTAGTATATGATTAGAGCTATGTGGTCTAGTAGCTGAGCAGACCCCAGTGGTCCAATAGCAAAGCAGACCTCAGTGGTCTAGTAGCCGGGCATATCTCAGTGATCTAGTTGTTGAGAGGACCTCAGTGGTCCTATAGCTGAGTGGACCTCAGTGGTCTAGTAGCTCAGTAGACCTCGGTGGTCTACTAGGAGAGAGAACCTTAGTGGCCTAGTAGATGAGGGAACCTTAGTGACTCATCCGAGATGATTCCCTCAATAGTAAAATACGATTCAGATTTATGATTTATAATCTTACTTTCTATACCTTGAATTACACCTATAGTGAGATGTCTTTTCTTTGTGGTATTTATTTGTGGTCTTTACTTTGTGGTTTGGGGTCCCTATTGAGTATTGTATTACTCACCCCTGAACGAGATTAAACCTCACATGTCGTGTTTCATGCAGGTGATTGATGCTTCTATAGAGACCATGGTGGTCCAGTACTTGGTGGGGCTTAGTGAGATGGTATATATGTGCATACTTCTATGGCTACATGCCACTACCCTTCAAACACCCTTCAGGAAGGGTCTCAAGCTGATGGACTATGGTAGTTGTATTTTCCTTTGTAGTTTGTGGCTTGTATTCTTGACATTTGTACATTCTATTTGAACTATACTCTTAGAAATTGTCTTAGTGACTATTGTGTTTTACATTTTTTACTTTATGAAGTTTGAGCCTTGTATGTGTGTACATGTTTAAAGAAAATTGGCTACCATTTATGGGATATTCCTACTCGGTGCTAGTCACCAGCCCCTGGCCTATGAAATAAGTGAATGGGGTTGTCACGGCATAGGGCCTGGGGGACAGGTCATGAAAAAGTGGTATAATAGAAGGTTGGTTCTACCCTAAAAATAAGAATCTGAAATTTTTTAAGGGGAAACAGTGTTAATTGTATCGAGTTTGAATTTCAGGCTAGGGAGTATAGTGTTGGTGCGGTAGCCAACATATCCATACACCAGGACCCTTAATTATTTTTTTTTTGACTCGGTACATGAAAACAATGGTTGAAAGAATATTTCAATGTTTTCTAATGATCTTTATAAGTCATAGTCAACTCACTGAGTATAATATATTAATCATGATTAATCTTGTTTACTTTTAGGATGCCTTCACATAGCCTGCCGGCCGAGATTCTAGTGCGTGACCACAATGATGGTCTATATAGTGATGAGGCTTTGGTTCAATAACCTTTTCCCATGATGGTACCTTCGTTTGGTGTACCCACAATACCACCACCCATTGATCAAAAGTTACTGCTGGAACATCCGGTAGAGGTCGTACGTAGGCTCAGTGCCTTACAAGAGTTCTAGAGACAGATACCTCATAGGTTCAAGGAAAATATAGATTCTCAGGTCGTTGAGGATTGGATGGAGGTGGTGACATGAGTCTTCCACTTTGTGAGGAAACCACTTAGCAAATGTCAATTCTTTCCAGGAGCCTTATACAGGTCTTGATGTGGAGATGGTGGAGTTTGAAAATCCGAACGCAAGAGGAGGTGACCCTTACTTGGACTGACTTAGAGTGACTTTTTATGTAGGAGTTCATCCCTACGACTTTGTGCTCAGTGCACATACAAGATCTTCTTCACCTATAGTAGAGAAGCCTGACAGTGGTTGAGTACTCTATGAGGTTCAAATAACTCTCATGTTACTCTACAAATAGGGTACGAGAACCTTTATTCAGTGCCTAGAATTTGAAGAGGGACTCAGATAGGAGATCAGGGCATTAATGATTTCCCTCCGCATCCCCATATACAATGGGGTGCTGGAGTGATCTCTACTAGTGGAGAGATTCATCATAGAGAAAGCACTGTCGGTGGGAGCTACCACCAGGAGACGAGTTGATGAGTCATCTATGGCGGGTAGTCGATAGATGACCCAGTAGCCCAAATAGGCCAAACCATATGGAGGATGACCCTAGGACTCAGGGTCAGTAGTACGAGGCTCCCGGGGTAGAGGGAGTCATCTGAGGAGTAGAGTATGCTACAAGTGTGGAGGGAAAGGGCATATGGCTCGAGATTTACCAACTCACCATGAAGTGGACTGAAAGATGGTTGAGGGATCAAAGAGGTAGTGACAACTGAAGAAATAGGGTGGTCTGCCAGGAAGAATATGTGGCAGAGGAGAGGGATGAGTAGCATGAGGTGGTCATAGTTATGAGGCACTACCACCACCACCCCCAGGTTGTCCATCACGGGCATCAGGAGTATGTGGATATGGGTGGGCTTAGCTTTAGGCGATTGAGGCCTATGGCCCCAGAGTACTAGAGTTTATACAAGGTACAATCTGTGTCCTATCCACTTTATATGATGTCCTTATAAACACAATTGTTAGTCAATCTTTGCTTTCCCTGGACCTTTTTCAAAGCATGATGATTCTGATCGAGCTGTTTGCTTGACCCTTATGATTAGATACTCCTACAAGAGGGGATTCGATGATCACACACTAGTGCCAAAAGTGTGAGCATACTCTTGAAGGTGAGAAATTTGGACAAGATCATCAAGTAGAGGCATTGAGGCCTTACAACTTCATTCTGAGTATGAAATGGATAGCAACAATTCTTGCTCAGATTGAGTAGTTTAGATGCACAATGCGGTGTGTTCATAGAGATGGGAACCAGTTTTTCTTTAATGGTGAGAAGGAAAATAGTGCAACACGGGATATACTTGCACAAAGGAGGGTGCATCTGATCACTAATCAGTTGTGAAGAATGACCCTTTGTGTAGTGGATGAGATGAGTCCACAAATTCCTACAGTGGTGGATGAGTACGAGGATGAATTTATAGAGGATGTTTCAGGACTACCTCCTCACAAAGAGGTAGGATTATGCATTGATTTGTACCCCAAGACGACACCAATATCTGCACCTACATATGTGATGGCACCCATAGAGCTCCGAGAGATGAGGGTATAGTTGGAGAACATACAGTGGTAGGTGTTCATAACGCCTAGTTTTTCACCATGCGCAGCCCCAATGTTGTTTTCTAAGAAGGAAGATGAAAACTTGAGGTTATGAATGGAATTATGGCACCTGAAGTAGGTGAAAATTAAGAACAAGTATCCTCTACCGAGTATTGATGAACTTTTCGATCTGGTAAAGGGATAAAGACGGTTCTCTAAGATAGACCTCAGATCAGGCTATCACCAACATTGAGTATGAGATGAATACATATTGAAGATTGATTACAGATGTCACTATGGCCACTAATAGTACTTAGTGATGTTGTTTGGAGTGAAGAATGCCCCAAAATTATTCATGGGACTCATAAACAAGATCATTCATCCATAATTAGACCCATTTTTGGTGGTCTTCATTGATGAAATATTAGTGTATTCAACATCTGAGGTGGATCAAATGATACACATGAGGATTGTTTTGGACACACCTTGAGATAACCATCATTATAAAAAGCATGTAAAGTGTGCGTTTTGGATATGAATGGTAAAATTCACAGGACATTTCAGCTGAGAAGCTGGAGTTGCAGTTGATCCATTGAAGATCGAGGTGTTAGTTGCTTGGGAACCACCCAAGAGCATTACCGACGTGTGGAGTTTCCTTGGGTTGAATGGGTACTATTACTGGTTTGTACCTAAATTCTCCAGGGTGGCAGCACCCATGTAGGCATTGACAAATAATGGAAAATCCTTCGTATGGATAGAAAGATACCAAAAGATCTTTTAGCAACTGAGATATAGCTCGACGAGTGATTCTATCTTGATGCTACTAGAGGAAGGGACCAAATACATGGTGTTTTGTGATTCATATAGAACTAGAATTGGTTGTGTCCATATTCAGGGGAAAGCAGTGATCACTTATGGCTCATTAAAATTGAGACCGCATGAGAAGAACTATGTGGCTCATGATGTTGAGTTGGCAGTGGTAATCCTCACACTGAAGATGTGGCAATAATACCTCATGGGAGAGAGATTCACAATCTACTTTGACCACAAGAGTCTCAAGTATATATTTTCTTAGAAGGATCTAAATATGGGATAGCGATGTTGTCTATAGTTCCATTAAGACTATGAATTGAAGATAGTCTATACACATTAGAAGGGGAACATAGTGAAAAATCTTAGCAGGAGATCGAGTTCAAATATACCGAACAAGGCCTCAAAGTAGTTAGACTCTCTTCAGATATCTTTCATGGATAGAGAGGAGAATTTTTTTTAGTTGATGGTAGTTTCCCCTCCACTAGTACAACAAGTTTAGGAAGGGAATCTCATAGATTCCAGTTGTGAGACTATATGTGCCCAGATGTCCACACGGCATGCCACTAATGAATATTCAAAAGGTTGGGAGTACACCATCCTTTTTAGAGGATGCAGCGTAGTACCAGTGTCATTGAATGAGTAGGTGTTGAGGGAGTTCCTTACATCTCCTTTAGCGGTACATGCAGGTGTGGTGGAGATGTAACAGGACCTACGACGTCAGTACTGGTAGCCGAGGATGAAGAAGGCAGTAATAGAGTTTGTCTTGAGATGCCTCACTTGTTAGCAATTCAAGGATGAGCACCAGGTTTAAGGAGGCCTGACATAAACTCTCTAGGTACATGAGTGAAAGTGGGATGTGAGTTAGATGGAATTTGTGATAGTCTTACGACGTACGTCTATGGGGAATGATACCATATGGGTGATCAAAGACCGACTCACCAAGTCATCCCACTTCCTACCCATTTGAGAGAAGTGTTCAGTAGATATATTGAGACACCTCTTCGTATAGGATATAGTTTGACTCCATGGATTCCCATATGTGGTAGTCTTAGACTAGGATAAATTCTTTATATCCCAGTTGTCTAAGGGATTACATGAGGCATTTGGGACTCAGCTATGCTTGATCATAGCCTTTCACCCATAGATAGATGGTCAGACAGAGCATACCATATAAACATTGGAGGAAATTCTTTGTGCTTGCGTTCTTGATTTTGGTTGTAGTTGGGAGGACCACCAACCACTGGTGGAGATTTCATAAAACAATAGCTACCACTCCACCATCAGTATGGAACCATTCAAGGAACTATACATACAACCATGTAGGTCACCATTATGAGGGACATACCTAGGGGAGTCACAAATCATGGGTCAAAAGATGGTATAGGATACCACTAAGAAGGTGAAGGTCATTAGAGAGAGGATGAAGAATGAACAGAGTGATATAAGACCTATACTGATAAGTGATAGAGACCCTTGGAGTTCTAGGAGGGGGACAACATATTCATAAGTATCTCTCCTCAATGAGGGATACCAAGATTCGGATGGGGTGATAGGTTATCTCTATGGTTCATTAGAACATTCATGATAATGTATAGAGTGGGCGAGGTGGCATACTTCTTGGATCTACTACTACAGTTAGAGGGGGGGGGCATGAAGTCTTCCATGTATCTCAGCTAAGGAGTAACATGTACGAACATTCTCATGTCATCGACCACGGTGAGCTAGAGTTTGATGATGAGGCAACATTTGCGGAGTACCCAGTGGAGATAGAGGATCGACATGAGAGGATCCTTCTTGGATAGTCAATTCATCTCGTGCGTGTTCGCAGGCGGAATGGGAATCTCCAAAAGAGCATGTGGGAAAAGGTGGCTCAAATCCATGCTCAGTACCCCCATTTGGTTACATAAAACTTTTTTGGCTTATGGGGAGATGAATCCCTAAAGGTGGGGGTAATGTAATGTCCCAAAACTCCATGTTATTTTTTTAAATTATATGGGATTATTTCAAGATCAGGATCTAAGACAACGTGTGATTATGAGGCTTGGAATGGATGAAATGTATTTTCAAACTATTTATAATGTTCATTAAATAATCATGCAAGCGGGTTTTTCTAACATTTAAACTAGTGTCTAGATCAATAATCCGAGGGCACCATTGAACTTAGAGTTTTGAGATTTTACTAGAAATGGCCTAGCATCGACTGACACAGGTCGACCAAAAAAGATAGTTTTTGGAACTATAAGTTGAAAAATAAAGTTACTTAAAAATGTTATTTAATTATTTTTCTTCATCGTTACACAATGACTCATCAGCACTGCGGTGCAGTGAAGAGGCGACGCTGAAACCATTAATGAAAATCCTTAATGATTTAACATGGAGACGCTGCAACACACGGTGTGTCTTCCATATTTAATTAATCAGGGACTTAGGTTTGACAAACAACCCTAAAATTAATCTAAAAAGTGATGAAGGAAACCTCTCAAACGATGAATGCTAGTGAATTGGAAAGCAGTCATGACACCCTTGGAGAGAGAGGATTTGGGACCAGAGATCAATAGATGATGATAGATGATCATCCTTGACCAATCTCCGTTTTCCTAGGTAGGGGATATTATTTCTATTCTTCTTTCCCCATTCATGGATTTAAATGATGAACACATATCAACCCACGAACAGGTTGACCAATAGATCATTCGTTTTTGCGGGAGGATTTTTATTCAGGATATCTTTCGGGAATTGAACCATGTTTAAATTGAATTAATTTTATTTGATCCATTTGATCCTTATAATGGGAGAAGATCAAGGTTGTGATAAACAACAGAGGAGGTTTGTTCCTCAAATTCGTTGTGTGGATTTCTTCTCCCCTTTTTTATTACGCGTTCTTCACATTCTTCATAAGGTTATGAATGACAAATCATTGTGTTCCCGTTTCATAGAACAATGATCCCAAAATGAGGATCCAACATCATGGAGACCCGGAGGAGGTGTGAAGATGATGGAGGCAGATCACGGCTGTGCATAGGTAGTGCACAAGAAGTGAGAAGGGGGACTAGGACATCGGTCGCGGATGGTGGAGCAGGCCGCCAGCAGCGGGCCAACGATAGAGGATGCAGATGTGATTCGCCAATAAAAATACATATGTTAATTACATTTTAATGTTATTAAATGTTCATTCTTGATATTATGGGACTCAATTAGTGTGTTTTCATTTAGAGCATCCATTCTCATTATTTGAGCACTTTATGCCTAAAGTACACCAATTTAGGGCATATGATTCATCTGATTTTAAAGAATGAAATTATCCATATTCTATTTTGATATTTTGGGAAAATGGATCTAAAATTAAATATGAACATTTTTCATTTAGGTATCAATGGATTATTCATAAAGGATGATGGGTATATTTGGATATTTAAGGAAACATTTCCAGAGAAGGCAGATTGGACACCACCCACTGATGAGAATGTGGGGCCCACCATACAGAACCACTGATGCCCCAATTTCTTGAGATGATAGAATACATATATATGAATATATATTTCTGCATTATCCAGTGCTAATTAGCCCTTCATTGTGGATATTCAGGAAGCCCAATATAGAGATAAAATTTTGGGCCAGATTCTACGGCTCATAAAAACATCCCACCAATTTAATCATATCTCAGAAACCACAACTTAATTTGTGATGAAATTGTACAGAGATCTAGGATACATCTGGAGATTCATGTTTATATTCTATTACCCACTCTAATTATTCCATCTAGAAGGACATATAGGTGCATTATTTTGGTGGATGCAAGCTAGATGCCACTTCGAGTCAAGGATAAGGAAGTCCACTCTCTATTACTTTCCACCACCCTAGACCTACCATAATCAAGTGGGATACTTTTTACTATTGGAGGCTTGACCCAAAGCTCCAAAAATTCCTATTTAAGGCAGTGGTGTTGAAAGATTTACGGATCTTTGAGCTTTGATTCATTTTAATGTTATGCTGCCAATTTGATGTTGTAATCACATTCCTTCAATTGTATGTTCTTGAATTACCTTAACTTCTTAATAAATGTTCTTCATATTGTAATTTCCTATTATTCTTCTTATCATATTGATACCGTTTCCTCAAGGTGTGAACTTTTTCACACCAAACCTTGTGGGATTATCACACAACGATGGAGTGATTGTTATTTCATTGTTTTTTACTTATCCAATCCACCCCTTATAATAACCTAGGATCAACCCTTCTCATAATGTGAATTCACTTAAGACTTTTAGTGTTCACATAAACCCATATAAAATCAGCCCAAAGTTTTCCACTTAATAACTAAAAAATGTCCATATAATTTATGTGTCTGTAGGTTACTTCTTAGGTCTCTGAGGATTCGACAACCCAAGATAATCTACAAGCGACCGCTTAACCCTAAAATCTTGGGTAAATTTGGGCGAGACAAAATTTTGGAACCCTTTATGGGGACCCAAATAATTCATCTTAGCACCCATTCTATTCTCCCCCATTTCGTCTATTCTCATCCAAATTCTCTTATCTTTTTGTTTTAACATTTTTTTTCTTTTGGCGCATGTCCGCCTACACTTGTGACCAATCAAACCATCTAGTTAGGGTGGATAGTCCTAGGGTTGGGGAGTCAAGTACACCAAGGGAACTATTTTTATTAGATACTAACCTTATTAATACCCTCAGTCAAAAATTGATCCCAGTTCAATGGAAGGCCATCATTGAAACCAACTCATAAACTTAGGTGGGAACCAAAATGGAAATCCAAATGAGGTAGCCCCAAACTCGGGGAATGCTGTTGATCAAACCGTTAATGACTACCTCACACCTATTTGGACCAATTCCCCCTCATGAATTAGACACAACTCTCTAGAAGATTCCAACTACATATTTAAACCCCATGTCCTAAACCATCTTCCCACATTCCATGGAATGGAGTCCGAGATGCCCTACCTTCACGTTAATGAGTTCAATGACATTGTTGAAACCATGTGTCCCCCACATCAACTAGAATCAACTAAGATGAGGTTATTTATTTTCTCATTAAAGGATTGAGCTAAAAATTAGCTAAAAAAATTTTATACCATCATCCATCACTATTGGGACCAATTACAAAGAGAATTATACAAAAAATACTTTCCCCACCACAAAACAACTAAACTTAAAAAGATCATCCAAAACTTTTTTGAAAAAGAGGGAGAGTGATTCAACGAGACATGGGAGAGGATCAATGACACACTAAACATGGTACCTCACCCTGGATTTTCAATCCTAGAACAAGTTTGAATTTTCTATGAAGGTTTGGGTTCAGGGAACAAACAATTCATTGAAATGATGTGTAATGGAAATTTAAAAAACAATGACCCAAATTATGCTTACGAGTATTTGGAAAGCCCTGCTGAAAAAAAAAACAAAGTGGGAACTTTACCTGATTCTGGAAAGCCACAAAGAACTACTAGAATTCATACACTTAGAGAAGAGGAAATTTTTAGGGATAAACTCGTAGCACTCTCTAGGAAGGTTGAAGAGATGGACCTTAGGAAAGTCCATGAAATCCAAACTGTAGACCCTATTTGCACAATTTTTGAGAAAC
The DNA here is from genome assembly GCA_963277665.1 of Viscum album. NCBI lineage: Eukaryota > Viridiplantae > Streptophyta > Magnoliopsida > Santalales > Viscaceae > Viscum > Viscum album. Next base: position 713,295,764 of record OY728131.1, on the reverse strand, counting down.
ATGACCATTAGACAGACAACAACCCAACCATTCCATTCTTCAAGGATGTTCCTTTAAGAGGACCCCCATTAGAAGTAAATTCCTTGAACTTTAAAAAGACTCAATACCAAAACACCTTCAACGTAAGATATAATGACCGCCCATGATTTTGCTGGAAAGACAACCAACAACCTAGCCAACCAGAGGGAGAAAATACCTACCCCAATCAGAACTACCAAACCCATAACCAATTTCAAACCCAAACTGTAACACCTTGAGATTTTATGAGAAATATTCTTTTTAATTTTTTTGATGTCTTGTGTTGTACGCTACAACAAGATTAGCTTGCACAATACGCAACACCATATTAGCTTACAGTATACGCCAACACTATTCTAGGCTTGTGTTTCTTGGTAGAGCAACCTTCCTCGATAGCATGTGTTATACACAATACCAAGTTTCACTAAATGAAATATTATTATAATATTATTATGAACAAGCTGTTATGAATATTAATACCCAATTTTTTGAATTTTATAAATTTTATCTTTCAAAATGGACATCATTTTTAGATTAGGAATATCGAAATTATCCTAGGGTGAATTTTTTGTATTTTTCTGAAAAATTTCAATTTTTGATGAATAGTGAAAACACTGGGTAACTATTTAAAAACGAAATTTTTATTTAAATAGTTATTTATTTTATTTAAATTTATTTTAGGTAAAAATTGATACATAATACCTATATAAATTCTATGTAATTGATTGGAGTTAGTTTAGAATAATTTTTAGATATATAAAAATGTTGTTGAACTTTTCACCGTCTTTTACACATCTCCTAGGAGAATTTTCAAATTCACATAAAACATAATTTTACCGCTTCTGTGATTGGAATTTAGAAAATTTCGAGAGACATGGTATATATCAAGGAGTAAAATTTGGTTCAATGAGATAAAAATAATTTTTGATGAATAGTAACGTTTTACTTTTATTTACCACGGTTAAAAGTAAATTGGGTAATTAAGTGTAAAAATGATATTAATATAACCCTAAAACATGTCCTAATTCTATAGTACAAGTGTATATCGGCCAAAAACAATCTTAGAAAAAAAACTATTATCATTTAGGTCCACTTGGATTAGATTAGGACATTTATTATTATTCAATTCCAAGAAGAGTCAAAAGAGCTAAAATCAAAGTTTAATAACTAAAACTTTTTTATTATAATGTTTTTCATAAGATAAATTATATTATAAATATTAATTATAAAGATAAAACAATTTAGTACATCATGGTATTTTATTTGTAATTTTTAGACATTAATTAATTTAATTTATTTATGACACAATGGTGATGCAGTAATTACCAAAATAATGAAATATTAAAATAATTAATATTATAAATACCCAAATAAATGTAATTTGAGACTTTTTATGAATTAAAATAATTTTATAGGTTAATATGACATGTTAGTATTGATTTAAATAACTTTTTTCGAACTAATCATGCTGTTATGATTTTCACAAAAATCAATTACCAAATAGTCTCAAAATTGACATGAAATAGTTTTTTAAAAATATATTATATTATTAATTTTTATTCTGTTACTAAAAATCTAAGGTTCGGGAAAATGACTTAGATAAGGTTATATATATTAATAATTAATCACTTTGGGTTTTTTGGCTTGTTATAGTATTTTTATTAACCATATAGTGTAAGAAAACAAGAAGACACAATAAAAGGTAAATTATTGAACTTAGAGTTAAATCTAAATGATAAGGTTAAAATAGAAACCTAAACTTATCTAAAACCCATTGGTTGAAAGGATTCAACCCATACCCACTTTATCTTCTAAATAAATCAATTTTTAACCATTATAAACCGATTATGACTTTATTATAAAATAATATTTTAAGTTTTTCTTAAAGTGACCCTCTCCTCACTTGTAAAAAGGGAACCCCTTCCCTCTTCTCTTCACACCCTTTTGAGAATTGAATCTCGGAAAAACCCTTCCAATTAATCTTACAAAACTATATAGTTATATCATAGAGGTTCTAGTCTTCTCAAAAGACCAAATCTAGTGCCCTAAGAATAAGTTTAATGGAGGTGCGTTGAGGAAGAGGTAATCTCTTCTACCGACTGTTTCAAGTTTCTTTCTTCTTCTACTTCCTCTTCTTTAGTTGTTTCAGTATAAAGTAATAAAATCAGAGTTAATTATATACTGATATGTTATTATAAATATGAAACAACCCTATTTCACCTTCTATCCATCCTATGGAAAATGAAATCACCACGCGTGCGTATGTACGGAATACCGTCTCCACGCCGTGGTGTAATCAGTTTTTTCCACCACTACCTTACTTGGATGGGTATAATGGTGTAAAGAATAACTATATAAGATTATTTTAAATTCATACTGATTATAAGATATTATATCATCCAATCCAATTCCATTCAATAAATATTGGAATGATATCATCGCTCGTCCATACGTACGGATTACCGTCTCCACGACGCGATGAGATTCATTTTCTAGGTTATCAATTCAAGAATGATTATAAAGTATATATAATAAGTAATCATGATATATATGACATAATAATGCAACTGTATTTATGTATATATATTTATATATTTATGCCATCTACTTAAATCCATTCAATTCAATAAGGAAACGAAAAATAGTGTTCATGCGTATGTACGACCTACCGTCTCCATGAATGGTGTATTTACTTCCATTTATCAATCTATTATATATATGTATATTCTAAATATATAGTATATATAGATCATGTTTTATATTCTGGAATTAATTAATCATGATCTAAGTAATCATATTAATAATTACAAGTCAAAACACGGATGATAAATGAAATGATTTTACCCAAAACGCTGCTTTAACATGGAATTGGCAAATGAACGGATAATATATAGTCATAAGTGAATCATATATGATATCATAAATATTATTATGGTTATATTACAAGTTAATAATATGTTTAAAACCACTCTATAGATGTCTGAGACACATACGGAAGAAATTGGACATAAGGTAAGGGATAATATTTCAATCTCATTTTTATCCGAGATTGTTTTTCGTAAGTATTTACTGGGGTTATTATTTTCATCCATGTATATGTTTTCTAAAAATGTTATCATGTATGTTTAATGTCCTTTTTATCCATTTTTTACTTTTACCACAAGTTTTGAATGGCATTTTTTTTACCATACGAGGAACTTTTTGAGTTTTCTTGTAGAAGTTCGCGGAGAATGTTTTTTTAACTTATACGGTATGAACGGATTTTTACGGTTTCATAACACCTAATTTTCAAGAAACTTCCTGTACAAGATTTCATGAATATTTTAAATAAAGTCATTTTCTTTTAAAATTTCATGTAATTTTGTAAAAAGAAAATGATTTTGGAGAAGAAAGGATATTTTCCTCAAGAATTCATTTCAAGTGTTTTATCAAAACCATTTTCCATATAAGATGACATTATTTTATATGTTTATGTTTAAACTATAATGTCTCTATGATTTAAATGGTTTAAATTTTCTTATGATGAAATTATATCCATTTGTTTTATATGGATTATGTTATGATGGGATGATGTTTATGAAACCCATTCTATTCTTTGGGTTATGATGAATGATTTATGTTTATGTTGTGGCACACGTAAGAATGATTTCATTATGAGATAGGTGGGACCTATATATCCCTAAAATGCATTGGTTAATGATTTATATCTCATGAGATAGACATGGCTGAAAGGACAAGTTAATCTGGTTCAGTGATACGGGACTAGAACGAGGAGTGAACTTGATTCAGTAAGGGACTTTGTCCACTAAGATGGTCTTGGAAGCAATGCCTTGACTACTATGGATATCATATCAAGTTCTTAATGGTTTTCCATAATTAAATGTTTTATTCCCATGATTTTATTTTCTTGATTGATGTTCCTTTTCGATCTATGACTTACATACTTCCAAGATTTATTTCACAACTCAAGTTTTTGATGTTTAACATTTATGTTCATGTTTTGAAGTTCAAATGTATATGGTTTGTTTTATTTTCTCCATGATTACACTTACTGATAATTTGTGCTCAGCTTTTATATTTTTTCTTTTCCCCAGGATTTATTGAAAGGTTTTCGGTATGAAAACAAAAGGGAACGATCTTTATGGGAGATGTTGAAGATCTTTCACCACGATTAGAAGATTATATTCCGAGTTTTGAAAGACCCTAAACTATTATGGTCCTTATGTGTATGTTTTGGTTATGTATTAAGTATTCTGCAAAAAGTAATGTAATGTCTATGTACGTCAAGCTTCGGGTCTCTACAGTTGGTATTAGAGGCAAAGGAGGTAGGAATGAATCCGATCCTTGGGAACTCTCACATGTGAGCTGTAACACCCGAGACTTTTATGTGAAATTTTTTGTTTTTATGTTATATAAATCATCAAATTAATCTTTCACTACACACAACACTAGCTTGGCTTGCTTTACACGCAACCGTGACCTTCCTCGATAGCTTGCGTCGTACGCAATACCGAGTTTCACTAAACAATGATATACTATTAAAATATTATTAAAACTAGCCGTTATGAATAGTAATAACCACTTTTTGAAATTTTATAAATTTTATTTTTCAAAATGGACTTCCTTTTTGGATTCGGAATACCGAAATTAGCCTAGGGTGAAATTTTGGTATTTTTCTTAAAACTTTCAATTTTTGATGAATAGTGAAACCACTAAGTGGTAGTTAAAAAACTGAATTTTTCATAAAACTTAATTTTACCATTTCTGTGAGTGGAATTTAGAAAATCCGAGAGACACGGTTGATGTCAGTAAGTAAAATGTTGTTCAATGAGATGAAAATAATTTTTTTGGTGAATAGTACCGTTTTACTTTTTTTACCACAGTTAAAAGTAAATAGGGTAATTAAGGGTAAAAATGATATTATTATTACCCTAACACATTTCCTAATTCTATTAGATAAGTCTAATTAGACCAAAAACAACCTTAGGAATAAAATATGACCATTTAGGCTCACTTGGATTAGATTAGGACATTTATTATTAATTTATTTAAAGAAGGGTTAAAATAGTTAAAATCAAAGTTTAATAAGTAAATCATTTTTAATATAGGGTTATACATAAGATAAATTCCACTATAAATAATCATTAGAAAGCTAAAAATATTTCCTACATAATGGTATTTTATTTTTAATTTTTAGACATTAAATAATTTAAATTTTGTTTGACACAATGATGATGCAATAATTATCTTATTAATGAAATATTGACATAATTGATGTTATAAATACCCAAATAAATGTAATTTCAGACTTTTTATGAAATAAACTAATTTTCAAGGTTAATATGACATATTATTATTGATTTAAGTTACTTTTTTCGAACATATCATTCTGTTATGATTTTCACAAAAATAAATTACAAAATAGTGTCAAAATTGACATAAAATAGTTTTTAAAACAAATATTATATTATTAATTGTTATTTTATTCCTAAAAATATATGGTTCGGACAAATGAATTATATCAGGTTATATATATATTAATAATAAACATATTGGGGTTCTTTTGGCTTGATATAGTATGTTTATTAACTTTATATTGTAAGAAAACAAGAAGATACAGTGAAAGTTAAATTTTCTAACTTAAAGTTAAATCTAAATGATAAGGTTAAAATTGATACCTAAACTTGTGTAAATTATATTGTATGAGAGGATTTATACCCCTACCCACCTTATCTTCGAAATATATCAATTTGGAGTTATTAAAAACAGAATTTGACTTTATAATAAAATAATATTTTTAGTTATTCCAAAGGTGCCCCTCTCCTCCCTTATAAAAGGGAACCTCCTCCCCCTCTTCCTCACACCACTTTGAGCCTTCAAGATCGGCCAAACCCTTCCAATTTCTCCTCTACACTTCCCTAGAAACATACTAGAGGTTCTGGTATTCTTCAAAGACCTATTTTAGTACCTTAAAAGGAGGTCTCAAAGAAGCACTTCAAAGAAGAGGTAATGTCCGTTACAGATTCTTTCATCTTTATTTGTTCTTCCACTTCTTCTTCATTAGTTGTTTCATTATGAAGTAATAACATCAGTATCACTAATATAATGATATGTTATTATAAGTATGAAACAACCCTATTTCACCATCTATCCATCCTACGGAAAAAGAAATCACCACGCGTGCGTACGTATGGAATACAGTTTCCACGCTGTGGTGTATTCTATTTTACACCGCCACCTTACTTGGATGGGTATAATGGTGTAAATAATGACTATATATGACTATTATAAAGTGATATTGATTCTAAAATAGTATACATACACTCCAATACAATTCCACGATCATAGGAACGATATCATCACTCATGCATACGTACGGAATACCATCTCCACGATGTGATGCGACTCGTTCTACATGATCTTCATTTCATAATGACTATATAAATGAATTGAATGAACGAATATGATATATATTACACTAATACCATTCTGTAAATGAGGTATCTATAACCTCAAGAGAATAATAATAATTTATTCGACAAAACACGCATAAGAACAAAAAGTAATAAACACCCGAATAACAAGTAGTAATGAAATATTACTAACAAGAAGCTAAGAATATGAACATATATGATATCATAACAATAATTATGATTATGGAATGAGTCAATAACATTATTTAAATCATTATACAGGAGGTTTGGACACTTACTAAGCAAAACGGACCTAAGGTAAGGGAAATATCACAATCTCATTTTTATACGAGATTGTTTATACATTAGTATTTACTGGGGTGTATTTTATCATCCACATCCATGTTTCCTCAATATTTAATATTATTTCCATACACCTACAATTTTATAAATCCAATTTTACCCTTTGGTGAGTTTTTATTAATGGATTTTAAAGGAATCTTTTGTTGTTTTTCGTACGAGGTACTTTTTGACTTTTCTGACAAAAGTACGAAGAATAGTTTTTTTAACTTATACGGAATGAATGGATTTTTAAAACATTATTTACAAGAATCTTCCTTTACATGTTTTTAAGTTCATTTTTAATCAACTTCTTTTATTTTATAATTGTACGACATGTTAAGAAAGGAAAAGTGTTTTTGAAGCAGAAAGGATATTCTCCTCAAGAATGGAGTTCAAGTGTTCTATCAAAATTATTTTCCATCTAAGATAATAAAGGGTTCTGTTTCTATCCCTATAATTACATTGATTTGATTATGTTGGGATGGAATTATATTTTTATGAATTACTTTATCTTATATGAATTGTTTTATGATGTCATGATGTTTAAGATTCCCATTTTTATTACATGGGTTATGCTATGATTTATGGATTCTGATTTTGTGGCACACATAATAATGGTATCATTATGAGATGGGTGGGACCTATATCTCCCTCCAATGCATTGGGTAAATATTTTATATCTCATGAGATAGACATGGCTAGAATGGTAGGTTATACTGGTTCAGTGAAACAGGACTGAAACGGAGAGTGAACTCGGTTCAGAAGTGGACTTTGTCCACTAAGATAGTCTTGGCAATGAGTCTTGACTAATAAGAAATGATTTTATATGATTATGTGTGTATGCCACAAAGTTACATGTTTTACGTTATGATTATTGGGATTACATTTCACTACAATGATTTATCCCATGTTATGAAATTATGCTCTCTTTTGCAGGTTACGATTTCCAAAAGTTATGTTCTTATGAATATGATGTGATTGATATTTCTTTTGTTTACCCTTACTGAGCATTTGAGCTCACCCTTTTGTATGTTTTCTCTCCCCAGGTCAGGAAGAAGGTTATTAAGTAAGATATGCCAAAAGGAACTATAGATATGATGAAATAAATGGGAGACAATGTAGACGCTTTATGAACCAGTTGTTTATGTTTCCCACATTCTAAAGACACTATACCTATATGGTACTTTTGTGGTTTTGTTATATATTGTAATAAGTATGCTTCAATTTTGAAGTTTTAACAATGTATGTAAAGTATGGGTCGTTATAGTTGGTATCAGAGGAAAGGTATAGTCAACCTTTGGAAACTAGGATGTGAAAGCCTTAGTAAGAACCCTAAGGATAAGTATAAGCATAGAACACAATGTTAGTGTTTTAGAAATGTCCATGAATAACCTAGAATAAGACCTTAAGTGTGAAATTTTTTTCTTGATTATGTGGTTTTCCTTTTATAATTAGTGTTTCTCACACTATTCTTCTTGGTTTTAGTCAATGGCTGGAACTCGAAGGAACTATGTTAATGCGGAATGCGACGGGCAATGCAATGATTGTCCCCCTGAGCAACCAAATGTTATGGGAGCTGGAATGAAAAATATTGTAGCCATGATCACACAACTTTCTCAAGCTATGAATCATGCAGGACTTCCAAACGAGCAAAGGAAGGAGCAACATTCTGTTGAATCCTTCATGAGACAGTGTCCACCTTCATTCAGCGGGTCTACTGATCCATTAGTTGCTGAACAATGGATTAGTACTACTGAAAAGATACTTTCAGTTCTTCAATGATCTGAGCATGATAAAGTCATATTAGCAGTGTATCATTTGGAAGGTGATGCTGATCAATGGTGGAATCTTATTAAGAATACGAGGAAAAGGGATGAAATTGAGTCCATGGAATGGGATGAGTTCAAGAACTTATTTTTCAATAAGCACTTCCCTCGTATTCTCCGAACAAAGATGGAGAAAGAGTTTCTTGAAATGAAGCAAAAGGATGATGAATCTGTTGGTACCTATGAAGCAAATTTTAAAAGACTTACAAGGTACGCTTCTGGTATTATTATCCAACCTTAGAGTAAGATCGATTGATTCCTTAGTGGCTTAAAACCAAGTATTTGAAGGGCCTTATCCATAAGGGACTTCAATAGCTAAGAGGAAATCGTTCGATGTGCTCTCAAAGTTGAGATAGAGATTGGAGTAACCCATCAGTCATATGGGTTTGATAAGAAGAGGAAAATGGAATTCAAAGGAAAATCTAAAGAGTACACTTAAAAGAAGATGAGCTTTCCCTTATGCTCAAAGTGTGGAAAGAAACATGGAGGGAGTTGTCGTAAAGGGACAAGTAAATGTTTCAAATGTGGAAAGGAAGGTCATCGGGCATTTGAATGCCGCGATGATGGGAAGAAGATGTCTAATGATGAAAACAAAGGAAGAGATACACAGAATGAACCTACTACACTTCAATGTTTCAAGTGCAAGGAGATGGGGAATTATTCCAATAAATTCCCTAATCCTAGGGTTGATGATGATGGTCGAAATCAACAAACTCTTAAGGCTAAAGACAATTGAAAGTCACATGCAATTTCTACCAGCGATGTGGAGTACGATAACGATGTGGTGAAAGGTACACTTACCATCCACTCTAAAGTAGAAAATGTTTTATTTGATTTTGGATCCACCCACTCTTTTATTTCTAAAGAATTTTCTAAGGGTATCACCGTATTACCTCAACAATTATATGTTGAGTTAGCTGTGACAACACCTAATGGAACAACAGTCGCATCAAAAGTTTATAATTCTTCTCCGATCGAAGTTTGTGGGAAAGTTCTTCCTAGAAATCTTGTGATCCTTCCTATAGTGGAATTTGATGTGATTCTTGGCATGGATTGGCTTTCTTTATATGGAGCTCATATCAATTTCCAAATAAGGGAAGTCACATTTCATATTCCAGATCAATCTATTATCGTCTATCAATGCAAGGATGAACATAACCTTCCAGTGGAAATTCCTTCTACCTTATGGGTCTTGATTCCACTAAATGAAGGTTATTTATCTCAAATGGTTGGTGAGAAACTCACGATTAAGAATATTACCATTGTACGAGAGTTTGATGATGTCTTTCCAGAGGAATTACCGGGTCTTCCACCAAATCATGAAGTTGAGTTTTCAATAGAACTCGTACCGGGTGCTTTGCCTATTTCAAATAAACCTTATAGAATGGCCCCAATGGAGTTGAGGGAATTGAAGAAGAAACTCCAAGAGAATCATGATAATGGATTCATACGCCCTAGTGCGTCACCTTGGGGAGAATCTGTTCTATTTGTTAAGAATAAAGATGGATCAATGAGACTCTGCATTGATTATCGAGAACTTAACAAGATCACTATCAAGAAAAAATATCTTCTCACACGCATTGATGACTTATTTGACCAACTACGCAGAGCTCAATACTTTTCCAAGATTGATCTTCGTTCAGGGTATCATCAATTAAGGGTCAAAAGGGAGGATATAACAAAGATGGATTTCCGTACAAGGTATGGACACTATGAATTTATAGTGATGCCATTTGGTCTTACTAATGCCCCTGCTATCTTCATGGATCTGATGAATAGAGTCTTTAGAGACTATCGTGATCAGTTTGTGGTAGTCTTTATAGACGATATTCCTGTCTATTCAGAGAGCAAGGAAGAACATTAAGATCACTTGAGAATTATATTGAAGACCCTGAGAATGGAAAATATTTATGCCAAATTTACCATGTGCGAATTTTGGCTTCAAAAAGTTTAATTTTTGGGTCACATAATCTCAAAAGAGGGGATATCTGTCGATCCAGCAAAAACAGAGGTTATCGAAAGATGGTTGGGACCAACAATAGTGACTGAGATCCGAACTTTTCTAGGTTTGGCTGGATATTATCGATGTTTTGTGAAATATTTTTCACGATTATCTAATCCACTCACTAAGTTGATTTGGAAAGGAATTAAGTTTGTTTAGACGGAAGAATGTGAAGAGAATTTCAAGGAGTTGAAAAGATGGTTATCCAGTGCACCTGTGCTCACACTGCCTTGTAGTGGAGAAAGGTTTTTGATCTACAGTGATGCATCCAAGAAGGGATTGGGGTTTGTTCTTATGCAAAATGATATTGTGATAGCTTATGCCTCACGATAGTTGAAAATACATGAGCAAAATTACCCAACTCATGATTTGGAGTTAGCTGCGGTAATCTTTGCGTTAAATATTTGGAGGCATTATCTTTATGGAGAAAGGTGTGACATTTATACTGATCATAAAAGTTTAAAGTATATTTTCTCACAAAAGGAGCTGAATATGCATCAAAGAAGATGGTTGGAGCTGATTAAGGATTATGACTGCTCAATCCATTACCACCCTGGGAAAGCAAACAAGGTGGCAAATGCATTAAGTCGACAAGACCATGCCAGTTTATCCATGATGAGGATCACAAAAGATCCAATATTTATGGATTTACAAAGAATGGATCTTGGAATTATAAAGGAAGGGGAAAATCTTATCTTTCTCAAATGAATGTTCAACCATCTATACATGTGAAGATTAAAGAGGCACAGAAAGAAGATGTCGAGTTACAAAAGAAGGTGAGAAATGTTTCTGAATTCAACCTTGATTGTGATGGGATAATAATGTTTGGGAATCGGTTTTGTGTTCCTCCCATCCCGAAATTAAAGAAGGAGCTGCTGGATGACGCTCATAGTTCTCCATTCTCTATTCATACTAGAAGCACGAAGATGTATAGGGACCTGAAAGAGTACTTCTGGTGGGATGGCATGAAAAGAGATGTTGCTGAATATGTCTCTCGATGCTTGGTTTGTCAGCAAGTTAAAGTTGAGAGACAGAAGTCTAAGGGGATGTTACAACCATTACCCATACCCGAATGGAAATGGGAAAACATAACTATGGACTTTGTCACAGGATATCCTAAAACATCCAAAGGCAATAATGCTATCTGGGTCATAGTTGGTCATCTTACCAATTCTTCACACTTCACTGCTATTAGAGAGGATTTCTCTCTGGATCAGCTTGCAAGGATATATGTAAAGGAAGTGGTAAGATTGCATGGAGTACCACTTTCTATTATATCTGATCGGGACCCGATATGTACCTCGAAGTTCAGGCGAAGTCTTCAGCATAATCTGGATACAGAGTTGAGTTTTAGCACTGCTTATCATCCTCAGATAGACGGGCAGTCAGAGAGAACAATTCACACTCTAGAAGATATGTTGAGACCTTGCTCTATGGATTTTAAAGGTGGTTGGGATCAACACCTACCTTTGGTGGAATTTTCTTATAATAAAAGATTTCACTCCAGTATTCAGATGGCTCCTTATGAAGCTCTATATGGAAAGAAATGCAGGACTCCAACTTGCTGGGATGAAGTTGGGGAAAGAAAGCTATTAGGACTTGATCTCGTTAATGAAATGGCAGAAAAGTCCAGATCTATTCAACAACACATAAGATCATCTCAGAGTCGACAGAAAAGTTATGCCGACAACCAAAGAAAATACCTAGAGTTTGAAGTGGGTGATAAAGTGTTCTTACGAATATCTCCCTGGAAGAGAGTCATGAGATTAGGAAAGAAGGGGAAGTTGAGCCCTAGATATATCGGTCCTTTCGAAATACTGGATTGTGTTGGGAAGGTAGCTTACCGATTGGCGCTTCCACCAAATCTCTCTCAATTTCACGATGTGTTCCACGTATCTCTCCTGAGGAAGTACATACCTAATCTTTCACATGTACTTAGCTCAGAAGTTGTACCACTGGAGCAAGATCTTTCTTATGAAGAACAACCGATAGAGATTCTAGATCATAGAGAAAAAAGTCATACAAAGCAAGACCACTCGATTGGTGAATGTTTTATGGAGGAACCACCAGTTAGAAGAAGCTACATGGGAGATTGAGGATATGATGAGGGAGAGGTATCCTCATCTGTTTGTTACAAAGTGACGAAATTCGAGGGTAAAATTCTTTTTAAGGGGGGTAGAATGTAACACACGAGACTTTTATATGAAATATTTTGTTTTTATGTTATATAAATCATCAAATGAATCTTTCAATACACAAAACACTATCTTTACTTGCTTTACACGCAACCACGACCTTCCTCGATAGCTTGCGTCGTACGCAATACCGAGTTTCACTAAACAATGATATGCTATTAAAATATTATTAAAACTAGCCGTTATGAATAGTAATAACCAATTTTTGAAATTTTATAAATATTATTTTTTAAAATGGACTTCCTTTTTGGATTCGGATTATCGAAATTAGCCTAGGGTGAAATTTTGGTATTTTTCTTAAAACTTTCAATTTTTGATGAATAGTGAAACCACTAAGTGGTAGTTAAAAAATTGAATTTTTCATAAAACTTAATTTTACCGCTTCTGTGAGTGGAATTTCGAAAATCCGAGAGACACGGTTGATGTCAGTAAGTAAAATATGGTTCAATGAGATGAAAATAATTTTTTGGTGAATAGTAACTTTTTACTTTTTTTTACCACTGTTAAAAGTAAATTGGGTAATTAAGGGTAAAAATGATATTATTATTACCCTAACACATGTCCTAATTCTATTGGATAAGTGTAATTTGACGAAAAACAACCTTAGGAATAAAATATGACCATTTAGGCCCACTTGGATTAGATTAGGAAATTTATTATTAATTTATTTAATGAAGGGTTAAAATAGTTAAAATCAAAGTTTAATAAGTAAATCATTTTTAATATGGGTTTATACATAAGATAAATTCGACTATAAATATTAATTAGAAATCTAAAACTATTTCCTACATAATGGTATTTTATTTATAATTTTTAGACATTAAATAATTTAATTTATTTATGACACAATGACGATGCAATAATTATCTTATTAATGAAATATTGACATAATTGATGTTATAAATACCCAAATAAATGTAATTTGAGACTTTTTATGAATTACACTAATTTTATAGGTTAATATGAAATGTTAGTATTGAGTTAAGTAACTTGGTTCGAACTAATCATTCTGTTATGATTTTCACAAAAATCAATTACTAAATAGTGTCAAAATTGACATAAAATAGTTTTTAAAACAAATATTATATTGTTAATTGTTATTTTATTCCTAAAAATATAAGGTTCGGCAAAATGACTTAGATAAGGTTATATATATTAATAATATACAACTTGGGGTTCGTTTGGCTTGATATAGTATTTTTATTAACCTTATAGTGTAAGAAAACAAGAAGACAAGGTGAAAGTTAAATTATCTAACTTAAAGTTAAATCTAAATGATAAGGTTAAAATTGATACCTAAACTTGTATAAATTCTATTGGATGAGATTATTTCGACCCATACCCACCTTAGATTCTAAATATATCAATTTTTATCTATTAAAAACCGAATTTGACTTTATAATAAAATAATTTTTTTTGTTATTCCAAAGGTGCCCCTCACCTCTCTTATAAAAGGGCACCTCCTCCCCCTCTTCCTCACACCACTTTGAGCCTTCAATATCGGCCAAACCCTGCCAATTTCTCCTCTCCACTTCCCTAGAAACATCCTAGAGGTTCTGGTCTTCTTCAAAGACCTATTTTAGTGCCCTAAAAGGAGGTCTCAAAGAAGCACTTCAAAGAAGAGGTAATGTCCGTTACCGATTCTTTCATCTTTATTTCTTCTTCCACTTCTTCTTATTTAGTTGTTTCATTATGAAGTAATAACATAAGTATCAATCATATACTGATATGTTATTATAATTATGAAACAACCCTATTTCACCATCTATCCATCCTATGGAAAAAGAAATCACCGCGCGTGCGTACGTACGGAATACCGTCTCCACACCGTGGTGTAATCTATTTTCCACCACCACCTTACTTGGATGGGTATAATGGTGTAAATAATGACTATATATGACTATTATAAAGTGATATTGATTCTGAAATAGTATACATACATTCCAATACAATTCCACGATCATAGAAACGATATCATCACTCGTGCGTACGTACGGAATACCGTCTCCACGATGTGATGCGACTCGTTCTACATGATCTTCATTTCATAATGACTATATAAATGAATTTAATGAATTAATATGATATATATTACACTAATACCATTCTTTAAATGAGGTATCTATAACTTAAAGATAAGAATAAGAATTTATTCGACAAAACACGCATAAGAACAAAAAGTAATAAACACCCAAATAACAAGTAGTAATGAAATATTACTGATAAGAAGCTAATAATATGACCATATATGATATCATAACAATAGTTATGATTCTGGAATGAGTCAATAACATTATTTAAATCATTATACAGGAGGTTCGGACACTTACAAAGCAAAACAGACCTAAGGTAAGGGAAATATCACAATCTCATTTTTATCCGAGATTGTTTATACTTTAGTATTTACTGGGGTGTATTTTATCATCCACATACATGTTTCCTCAATATGTAATATTATTTCCATCCACCTAAAATTTTTGAAATCCGATTTTACCCTTCGGTGAGTTTTTAGTAATGGATTTGAAAGGAATCTTTTATCGTTTTTCGTACAAGGTACTTTTTGACTTTTCTGACAAGATTACAAAAAATGTTTTTTTATATTATACGGCATGAATGGATTTTTAAAACATTATTTGCAAGAATATTCCTTTACAAGTTTTCATGTTTTTTTAATCATCTTCTTTTAGTTAAGAATTGTACGACATGTTAAGAAAGGAAAAGTGTTTTTGAAGCAGAAAGGATATTTTCCACAAGAATGGAGTTCAAGTGTTTTATCAAAATTATTTTCCATCTAAGATAATAAAGGGTTCTGTTTCTATCCCTATTATTACATTTATTTGATTATGTGGTGATGGAATTATACTTTTATGAATTCCTTTAACTTATATGAATTGTTTTATGAGGTCACGATGTTTAAGATTCCCATTTTTATTACATGGGTTATGCTATGATGTATGGTTTCTGATTTTGTGGCACACATAAGAATGGTATCATTATGAGATGGGTGGGACCTATATCTCCCTCCAATGCATTGCATAAAGATTTTATATCTCATGATATAGACATGGCTGGAACGGTAGGTTATACCAGTTCAGTGAAAGACGACTGAAACAGAGAGTGAACTCGGTTCAGAAATGGACTTTATCCACTAAGATAGTCTTGGAAATGAATCTTGACTAATAATAAATGATTCTCTATGATTATATATGTATGTCACAAAGTTTAATGTTTTAATTTGTGTTTATTGGGATTACATTTCACTACTATGATTTATCCCATGTTATGAAATTATGCTCTCTTTTGCAGGTTACGATTTCCAAAAGTTATGTTCGTATGAATATGATGTGATTGATATTTCTATTATTTACCCTTACTGAGCATTTGAGCTCACCCTTTTGTATGTTTTCTTTCCCCAGGTCAGGAAGAAGGTTATTATGTAAGATATCCCAAAAGGGACTATAGATATGATGACATAAATGGGAGACAGTGTAGACGCTTTATGAACCAGTTGTTTATGTTTCCCAGTTTCTAAAGACACTATAACTATAATGTCCTTTCATGGTTTGGTTATATGTTGTAATAAGTATGCTTCAATTTTGAAGTATTAACAATGTATGTAAAGTATGTGTCGTTATATGAGCATTGGACGAAGTGTGGATCTCCGCCCATGGGCTTCATTAGGGAATGGATTCCACTGGGGATGGTGGTTTGTCCCGCCCAGGGGGTGTAGCCTCCTATAGAGTGCCCTGATATGTATAAATTATATTCCATTGGAATTAATTCCAGACTGCTATAGTTGGTATCAGAGAAAAGTTTTAGTTAACCTTTGGAATGTAGGATGCGAAAACTTTAGTGATATCCCTAGAGATATTTCTAAGGTATGTCTAGGGATGTCTCTAATGATAAGTATAAGTATAGGTTATAGTCCTAGAATTATGGTAAAGATATTAGAATTAAAACTAAGATGTTAGATATTGAAGGTACTCCCCCTTTTATTATGTAGTTTTCCTAGCATGATTTTTGCCTCTCACACTGTTCTTTTTGGGTTTTAGAAGATGGCTGGAACCCGAAGGAACCATGTTGATCAATGTAATGGACAATGAAATGATTGTCCTCCCGAGAAACCAAATGTGAAGGGATATGGAGTGAAAAATCTTATTGATATACTTACACAAACTATGAATCATTCTGGATTTCCAAATGATTAGAGAAGGGAACAATATTCTATTGATTCCTTCATGAGGCAACATCCACCTTCTTTCAGTGGGCCTTCTGATCCAGTTGTTTCTGAACAATGAATTAGTACCATTGAAAAGATATTTTTGATACTTTGATGTTCAAATCGTGAAAAAGTCATTTTGACTGTTTACCAGTTAGAAGGTGATGCAGACCAATGGTGGACTATAGTTAAAAATACAAGGCCCCATGATGACATTGAATCCATGGAGTGGGACGAGTTCATGAACTTGTTTATCAATAAGTACTTCCATCATATTCTTTTAACAAATATGGAAAAGGAGTTCTTGGAGTTTAAGAAAAAGGATTATGAATCTGTTGGTATATACGAAGTGAATTTTACAAGGCATTCAAGTTATGCATCTGGCTTTATCATCCAACCTAAAAGTAGAGTTGATCGATTCTTCAGTGGCTTAAAACCAAGTCTTCGAAAAGAATTAGATATAAGAGACTTCAATGGATTTGAAGAAATTGTGCGTTGTGATATCAAGGTAGAAATGAAAGATGGTGTTACATATCCATATCATGGTTTTGATAAGAAACTAAAGATGGAGTTCAAGGAGAAATCATAGAATAATGGTGAAAAGAAGATGAATGTTTCTTTATGCTCAAAGTGTGGAAGGAATCATGGTGGAGATTCTCTTAAAGGGACAAAAAATCTTTTAATTGTGGAAAATAAGGTCATCGAGAAGCTGAGTGTCCAAGTAATGGAAAAAGGGTTGCTAATGATGTGAATAAAGAAAATACTACGGAGAATGCACCACCAATACTTCAATGATTCAAGTGCAAGGAAATGGGGAATTATGCTAATCAATGCCCTAATCCACGGGTTAATGATGATCAACATGAGCAACCTATTAAAGCAATGGATAATTGGAAGTCACATGTGATCACTATTTGTGATGTTGAGTATGAAAATGATGTTTTGTAATGATTAAGTGTTTATGTAATGGGATTTCAAAATAGTATCATGGAATCTCATTTATTGTATCGTGGAATTTTGGAATATCTATGTATTGGATTTCAATAATTATATGGTACTGGTAACCATGAAATGTGATTGAAATATTTTTGTAAAGAAGATGATATGCGCATAATGAATGGATAAAGAAATAATGAAATGAGATCATGACTAATATAAGGACAAATTTATTTCATGGTTTGAGTACATAGAAATTTTGGGATTTTGGTATGTGGAAAGTGTTAAATTTTGATAGCATTCATGTTTTCACTAAGTTTCAATGGGTATTTCAATATAATACATGATTAAGGTATTCACATGTTTGTGATGTGACCAACAAGATATATCGTATGATATATGGTGGATAAATGTTGGTATTCACAGGCTCAGCAGATGAAATTTCTAGTAATTGTTTTCTTTATACTATGAGCTTGGACAGAAGTATTTTGGATAATCCTAAATATTGGAAAGGATTATATTGTACATAAGTTAGTATTGTTTATGGCTAGAACTTTTTTTGATACTATTTCAGGAATGTTATAATAATGTAGTTTTAGAAAAAGGGACAACCTGCAGGATGGGAGACAGCCCATCGTGTCAGACAAGGTTGCGGGAATCGAACCCACAACCGAAGTGCGACAAACCTTTATCGCCTACCATTGGCCTATAGAAAGTCCCTGGTTTGTATAAATTAGTTTTATTTTCTTAATTGGGATGATAGATGAAGTATAAGTCCATTTTTGGAACCGTATACGATTAATCTCACCATAAATGGACTTATGTATATAAATATTTCTAACTTTATGTTTGAGACATATGTAGTGACCTATTATTCTATCGCATGATCCGCTATCACTTCACAGAAAAAAAATTAAACTTCATTTCTTTAAGAGATGAAGTGGAAATTTTTTAAGGCATGAACAACAGTGAGATTGTACCAAAATCAAGTAAGTACTTATTTTAATTTCAAATATTCTTCAACATTAGGGAAATGATCTTGAAAACCAAAAATGTTGTCCTATTATCCTCATATCTGATGAATCATATGGTACCTTAGACCATCAAAAATTTATGGCTTTGTGATTGTTGGCTCTTTCATAGTGATGTTCTCTACCACTCTCCATCATAACATGATGGTTATGTTTCTCTTCCATATCCATATTTTCACCTATGTTCTCCTATGTGGAAACCCAGTGATGAGTTAATTTGGGTAACCGTAACGTTTCTTACTTCACTTTTTTAAATGCAGTTTTAGTATTCCTTTTTACGATGTGGGTTTCTATGAAAGAAACTTACAAGTAGTAAATGATTTATAACCCCGAAGAATTTCAAGGGTGAAATTCATTTTAAGGGGGGTAGAATGTAACATCCCAAGATTTTATGAGAAATTTTATTTTTAATTTCATTGATGTATTATGTTGTACGCTACACCAAGATTAGCTTGCACTATACACAACTCTGTATTATCTTAAAGTATAGACAAACACTATTCCAGGCTTGTGTTGCACGCCATAGCAACCTTCCTCGATAGCGTGTGTTATACACAATACCGAGTTTCACAAAATGAGATATTATTATAATATTATTATGAACCAGCCGTTATGAATAATAATACCCAATTTTTGAAATTTTATAAATTTTATCTTTCAAAATGGACTTCGTTTTTGGATTCAGAATATCAAAATTATCCTAGGGTTAATTTTTGGTATTTTTCTGAAAACTTTCAATTTTTGGTGAATAGTGAAAACACTGGGTTACTATTTAAAAACTGACTTTTTATTAAAATAATTATTTATTTTATTTAAATTTATTTTAGGTAAAAATTTATACATAATACCTATATAAGTTCAATTTATTTCATTGGAGTTAGTGTAGAATAATTTTAGATAAATAAAATTTTTGTTGAACTTTTCACCGTCCTTTACCCATCTCCTAGGAGAATTTGCAAATTTACATCAAACATAATATTACCACTTCTATCAGTGGAATTTCGAAAATCCAAGAGAAACGGTTAATATCAAGGAGTAAAATGTGGTTCAATGAGATAAAAATAATTTTCTGGTGAATAGTCACTTTTTACTTTTATATTCCACAGTTAAAAGTAAATAGGGTAATTGAGGGAAAACAATGTTGTTAATATTACCATAACACATGTACTAATTCTACTGGACAAGTTTATCTCGAAAAAAAACAATCTTAGGAATAAAATATTATCATTTAGGTCCACTTGGATTAGATTAGGACATTTATTATTATTTAATTCAAAGAAGAGTTAAAAGAGCTAAAATCACATTTTAATAACTAAAACATTTTTAATATAGGGTTATTCATAAGATAAATTAGATTATAAATATTCATTAGGAAGATAAAAATATTTATAACATCATGGTATTTTATTTATAATTTTTAGACATTAAATAATTTAATATATTTATGACACAGTGGTGATGTAGTAATTACCAAAATAATGATATATTAAAATAGTTGATTTTATAAATACCCAAATAAATGTAATTTGAGACTTTTTATGAATTAAAATAATTTTATAGGTTAATATGACATGTTAGTATTGCTGTAACTAATGGTTTTTGAACTAATCATGCTGTTATTAGTTTCAAAAAAATCAATTACAAAATTGTGTCAAAATTGACATAAAATAGTTTTTTAAAACAATATTATATTATTAATTGTTATTCTATTATTAAAAATATATGGTTCTGAAAAATGACTTAGATAAGGTTATATATATTAAAAAATAACCACATGGGGTTCTTTTGTCTTGTTATAGTAAGTTTATTAGCCATATAGTGTAAGGAAACACGAAGACAATGTAAAAGTTAAATTATTTAACTTAGAGTTAAATCTATATGATAAGGTTAAAATAGCAACCTAAACTTGTATAAAACCTATTGGATGAAAGTATTTAAACCCAAACCAACTTTATATTAAAAATAAATCAATTTGGAACCATTATAAACCGAATATGACTTTATTATAAAATAATATTTTAAGTTTTTCCTAAAGTGCCCCTCTCCTCCCTTATAGAAAGGGCACCCCTTCACTCTTCTCTTCACACCCTTTTGAGCCTTTAAGCTCGTCCAAACCCTGCAAGTTCCTCTTCTCAACCTCTCTAGTTATATCATAGTGGTTCTGGTATTCTAAAAAGACCAACTATAGTGCCCTAAGAAGATGTTTAAAGGAGGTGTGTCGAGGAAGAGGTAATCTCTTCTACCGACTCTTTCAAGTTTCTTTCTTCTTCTAATTCCTCTTATTTATTTGTTTCATTATAAAGTAATAACATCAGTATTAATTATATACTGATATGTTGTTATAAATATGAAACAACCCTATTTCACCTTCTATCTATCCTATGGACAACAAAATCACCGTGCGTGCATATGTACAGAATACCCTCTCCACGCCGTGGTGTAATCAGTTTTTCCACCACCACCTTACTTGGATGGGTATAATGGTGTAAATAATAACTATATAATATTTTTATAAAATCATACTTATTCTAATATATTATATCATCCACTCCAATTCCATTCAGTAAATATGGGAACGATATCATCGCTCGTGCGTACGTACAGATTACCGTCTCCACGATGCGATGAGATTCATTTTCCATGTTAACAATTCAAGAATGATTATAAAGTATATATTATAATTAATCATGAAATATATGAAATAATAATGCTACTATATTTATGTATATATATGCATGCCATCTACTTAATTCAATTCAATTCAATAAGGAAACAAAAAACAGCGTTCAAACGTACGTACGACCTACCGTCTCCATGAACAGTGTATTTCCTTCCATTTATCGATTTATTATATATTTGTATATTCTGAATATATATTATATATAAATCATGTTTTATATTCTGTAATTAATTAATCATGATTAATTAATGATATTAATAATTTCAAGTCAAAACACGGAAGATAAATGAAACGATTTTACCCAAAACGCTGCTTTAAAATGGAATTGACAAATGAAAAGATAATATAAAGTCGCAGGTGAATCATATATGATATCATAAATATTATTATGGTTCTGTTACAAGTTAATAATATGTCTAAACCCACTATACAACAGTCTTGGACACATACGGATGAAATTGAACATAAGGTAAGGGATAATTTTTCAATCTAATTTTTATCCGAGATTGTCATTCGTAAGTATTTACTGGAGTTAATATTATCATCCATGTATATGATTTATAATTTTTTTTCATGTATGTTTAATGTCCTTTTTACCCATTTTTTACTTTTACCACATGTTATGGAATGCATCTTTATTTTGATTACCATACAAGGAACTTTTTGACTTTTCTGACAAGAGTACGCAGATAATGTTTTTTTTAACATATACGGCATGAACGGATTTTTATGGTTTCATAATGACTAATTTTTTGAGAATCTTACTCTACAAGATTTCATGACTATTTTCAAAAAAATCTTTTTCTTTTAATTTTTTTTGACATTTTAGAAAATGATTTTGAAGAAGAAAGGATATTTTCCTCAACAATTCATTTCATGTGTTTTATCAAAATCATTTTCCATCTAAGATGAAATTATTTCATTTGTGTATGTTTAAAGTATAATGTCTCTATGATTTACATGGGTTACTTTTCTTATGATGAAATGATATCCATTTGTTTTATATGGATTACTTTATGATGGGATGATGTTTATGAAACCCATTTTATTCTATGGGCTATGATGAATGATTTATGTTTATATTGTGGAACACATAAGAATGATTTCATTATGAGATGGGTTGGACCTATATCTCTCTCCAATGCATTGGGTAAAGATTTATATATCATGAGATAGACATGGATGGAATGGAATGTTAATATGGTTCAGTGATACAGGACTGGAACGAGGAGTGAACTTGATTCAGTAAGGGACTTTGTCCACTAAGATGGTCTTGGCAACAATGCCTTGGATACTATGGAAATCATATCAGGTGATTAATGGTTTTCCATAATTAAATGTTTTATTCCCATTCTATTTTATCATGATTGATGTTCCTTTATGATCTATTCCTTACGTACTGCCAAGATTTATTTCACAACACAAGTTTTTGAGGTTTAAACTTTATGTTCATGTTTTGAAGTTCAAATGTATATGGGTTGTTTTATTTTCTCCATGATTACCCTTAATGAGAATTTGATCTCAAACTTTATATGTTTTCTTTTCCCAAGGATTTAAAGAATGGTTTTAGGAAAGAAAAAAAGGGGAAGATCTTTATAGGAGATGTTGAATATTTTCACCACGATTAGAAGATTATATACGGAGTTTCCAAAGACACTAAACTATTACGGTCCTTGTGTGTATATTTTTGTTATGTATTAAGTATTACCCAAAATGTAATTTAATGTCTATGTACTTCAAGTTTCAGGTCTGTACAGTTGGTATCAGAGGCAAAGGAGGTAGGAATGAATCCGATCCTTGGGAACTATCACATGTGAGCGTTGGACGAAGCATGGCTCTCCGCCCAAGGGCTTCATGATGAAATGGCTGCCACTGGGGATGGTCGTTTGTCCCACCCAGGGGGTGTAGCCTCCGATGGAGTTCCCTGATAGTTATGAATTATAGTCCTCTGGAAGTAATTCTAGACTAATACAGTTGGTATCAGAGCAAAGGTTTAGCTAACCTTTGGAAACTAGGATCCGAAAACATTAGTGAGATCCCTAGATATATTTCTAAGGTATATCAAGGGATGTCCCTAAGGATAAGTATAAGCATAGGTTATAGTACTAGAATTATGGTAATGATATTATAATTAAACCTAAGATGTTAGATATTGAAGGTACTCCCCCTTTATTATGTTGTTTTCCTAGCATGATTTTTGCCTCACACACTGTTCTTTTTGGGTTTTAGAAGATGGCTGGAACCCAAAGGAACCATGTTGATCAATGTAATGGATAATGGAATGATTGTCCTCCCGAGAAACCAAATGTGAAGGGAGATGGAGTGAAAAATATTATTTCTATACCTACATAAGCTATGAATCATTATGGATTTCCAAATTATCAAATAAGGGAACAATATTCTATTGAGTCCTTCATGAGGCAACGTCCACCTTCTTTCAGTGGGTCTTCTGATCCACTTATTGCTGAACAATGGATTTGTACCATTAAAAATATATTTTTGATACTTCGATGTTCAGAGCATGAAAAATTCATTTTGGCTATTTACTGGTTAGAAGGTGAAGCAGACCAGCGGCAGACTCTAGTTAAAAATACAAGGCCCTAAGATGAAATTGAATCCATGGAATGGGACGAGTTCAAGAACTTGTTTTTCAATAAGTAATTCCCTCATATTCTTTAAACAAAGATGGAAAAGGAGTTCCTTGAGCTTAAGCAAAAGGATGATGAATCTATTGGTATATACGAAGTGAATTTTACAAGGCTTTCAAGGTATGCATCTGGATTAATCATCCAACCTAAAAGTAAAGTTGATCGATTATTCAGTGGCTTAAAACCAAGTATTCGAAGAGAATTATCTATTATAGACTTCAGTAGCTATGAAGAAATTGTGAATTGTGCTATCAAGGTAGAAATGGAAGTTGGGGTTACATATCCATCTCATGGTTTTGACAAGAAATGAAAGATGGACTTCAAGGAGAAATCTCAGAATAATGGTGAAAAGAAGATGAATGTTTCTTTATGCTCAAATTGTGGAAAGAAGCGTGGTGGATATTGTCTTAAAGGGACTAGAAAATGTTTTAATTGTGGAAATGAAGGTCATAGAGTAGCTGAGTGTTAATGTAATAGAAAACGGGTTTCTAATGATGTGAATAAAGAAAAGACTGCAGAGAACGCACCACCAACACTTCAATGCTTCAAGTGCAAGGAAATGGGGGCATTATGCTAATCAATGCTCTAATCCAAGGGTTAATTATGATAAACGTGAGAAACCTATTAAGGAAAAGGATAAAGGGAAGTCACATGGAATCACTATTTGTGATGTTGAGTATGAAAATGATATTTTGTAATGATTAAGTATTTATGTAATGGGATTTCAAAATAGTATCATGGAATCTCATTAATGGTATCGTGGAATTTTGGAATATCTATGTATTGGTTTTCAATAATTATATGGTACCGGTAACCATGAAAAGTGATTGAAATATTTTTGGAAAGAAGATGATGTTTGCATAATGCATGGATAAAGAAAAAATGAAATGATCTCATGACTGATATAAAGACGAAGTTATTTCATGGTTTGAGTATATAGAAATTTTGGTATTTGGTATGTGGAAATTGTAAAATTTTGAAAGCATTCATGTTTTCACTATGGTTAAATGTGTATTTCAAGAGAATACATGATTAAGGTATTCACATGTTTGTAATGTGACCAAAAAGATATATCATATGATATATGGTGGATAAATGATGGTATTCACATGCTCGGCAGATGAAATTTCTTGTAATTGTTTTCTTTATACTATGAGCTTGGACAGAAGTATTTTGGATAAGCCTAAAGATTGGAAAGGATTATATTAGACATAAGGTAGTATTGTTTATGGATATAAATTTTTTCAATATTATTGTAGGAATGTTATAATAATGTAGTTTTAGAAAAAGGGACAACCTGCAGGACGGGTGACAACCCGTCACGTCGGACAAGGTTGCAGGAATCGAACCCACAACCGAAGTGTGACATGCCTTTATTGCCTACCATTGGCCTATAAAAAGTCCCTGGTTTGTAGAAGTTAGTTTTATTTTATTAAGTGGTATGATAGATGAAGTATAAGTCCATTTTTGGAACCATATATGACTAATCTCACCATAAATGGACTTATGTATATAAATATTGCTAACTTTATGTTTGAGACAGATGGAATCACCTTTCATTCTATCGCATGATCCGCTATCACTTCACAAAAAAAATTCAACTTAATTTATTTAATAGATGAAGTGGAAATTGTTCAAGGCATGAACAATAGTGATATTGTACAAAAATCAAGTAAGTATTTATTTTAATTCAAAAATTCTTCAACATTAAAGAAATGATATTGAAAACCAAAAATGTTGTCCTATTATCCTCTTATCTGATGAATCAGATGGTACCTTAGATCATCACAAATTTATGGCTTTGTGATTATTGGATTTTTCATAGCCATGTTCTCTACAACTCTCCATCAGAACACAATGGTTAGATTTCTCTTCCATATCCATAGTTTCACCTATGTTCTCCTATGTGGAAACCCACTGCTGAGTTAATTTGGGTAACCGTAATGTTTCTTACTTCACTTTTTAAAATGAAGTTTTAGTATTCCTTTTTACGGTGTGGTTTTCTATGAAAGAGACTTACAAGTAATAAAAAATTTATAACCCCGACGAATTTCGAGGGAAAAATTCATTTTAAGGGGGGTAGAATGTAACACCCCGAGATTTTATAAGAAATATTCTTTTTAATTTCTTTGATGTCTTATGTTTTACGCTACACCAAGATTATATTTCACTGTACGCAACACTGTATTAGCTTAAATTATATGCAAAAACTATTCCAGGCTTGTGTTGTATGCTAGATCAACCTTCCTCAATAGCGTGTGTTATACACAATACCAAGTTTCACTAAATGAGATATTATTATAATATTATTATGAACTAGTTGTTATGAATATTAATACCCACTTTTTGAAATTTAATAAATTTTATCATTCAAAATAGAATTCATTTTTCGATTCGTAATATTGAAATTAGAAAAGGGTTAATTTTTGGGAATTTTCTTGAAAACTTTCAATTTTTGATGAATAGTGAAAACACTAGGTTACTATTTAAAAACTGACTTTTTATTTAAATAATTATATATTTTATTTAAATTTATTTTAGGTAAAAATTGATACATAATACCTATATAAGTTGAATGTAATTCATTGGAGTTAGTTTAGAATAATTTTAGATATATAAAACTTTTGTTGAACTTTTCACCGTGTTTTACCCATCTCCTAGGGGAATTTGCAAATACACATAAAACATAATTTTACCACTTCTGTGAGTGGAATTTCAAAAATTCGAGAGACACAGTTAATATCAAGGAGTAAAACATGGTTCAATGAGATAAGAATAATGTTTGGTGAAAAGTGACTTTTTACTTTTATTTACCACGGTTAAAAGTAAATAGGGAAATTAAGGGTAAAAATGGTATTAATATTACCCTAAAACATTTCCTAATTCTATTAGACAAGTGTAACTCGACCAAAAAAAATCTTTTTAATAAAATATTATCATTTAGGTCCACTTGGATTAGATTAGGAAATTTATTATTATTTAATTCAAAGAAGAGTTAAAAGCGCTAAAATCCATGTTTAATAACTAAAACATTTTTAATATAGGGTTATTAATAAGATAGATTAGATTATTAATATTCATTAGAAAGATAATAATATTTCATACATCTTGGTATTTTGTTTATAATTTTTAGACATTAAATAATTTAATTTATTTATGACACAATGGTGATGTAGTAATTACCTAAATAATGAAATATTAAAATAATTGATATTATAAATACCATCATAAATGTAATTTGAGATTTTTTTATAAATTACACTAATTTTACAGGTTAATATGATATGTTAGTATTGATTTAACTAACTTTTTTCTCACTAATAATGCTTTGATGACTTTCACAAAAATCAATTACCAAATAGTGTCAAAATTGATACAAAATAGTTTTTAAAACAAATATTACATTATTAATTGTTATTCTATTCTTAAAAATCTAAGGTTTAGGAAAATGAATTATATAAGGTTATATATATTAATAATTAACCACTTGGGGTTCTTTTGTCTTGTTATAGTAATTTTATTAACCATATAGTGTAAGAAAAGAAGAAGACACGGTAAAAGTTAAATTATTTAACTTAGAGTTAAATCTAAACGACAAGGTTAAAATAGTAACCTAAACTTGTCTAAAACCTATTGGTTGAATGGATTTCAACCCATACCAACTTTATCTTCGAAATAAATCAATTTGGAACAATTATAAACCGAAAATGACTTTATTATAAAATAATAATTCAAGTTTTTCCTAAAGTGCCCCTCTCCTCCCTTATAAAAACGGCACCCCTTCCCTCTTATCTTCACACCATTTTGAGCCTTGAAGCTCGGATAAACCCTGCCAATTCCTATTCTCAACCTCTGTAGTGATATCATAGAGGTTCTGGTCTTCTCAAAAGACCAACTCTAGTACTCTATGAAGATGTTTAAAGGAGGTGCGTCGTGGAAGAGGCAATCTCTTCTATCAACTCTTTCAAGTTTCTTTCTTCTTCTACTTCCTCTTCTTTAGTTGTTTCATTATAAAGTAATAACATCCGTATTACTTATATACTGATATGTTTTTATAAATATGAAACAAACCTATTTCATCTTCTATCCATCCTATGGAAAATAAAATCATCACGCGTGCATATGTACGAAATACCGTCTCCACGCCGTGGTGTGACCAGTTCTTCCACCACCACCTTACTTGGATGGGTATAATGGTGTAAAGAATAACTATATAAGATTATTATGATATCATAATTATTCTATGATATTATATCATCCACTCTGATTCCATTCAATAAATACGGGAACAATATCATCCCTCGTGCGTACGTACGGATTACAGTCTGCACGATGCGATGAGATTCATTTTCCATGTTAACAATTCAAGAATGATTATAAAGTATATATAATTATTAATAATGAAATATATGACATAATAATTCTACTTGATTTATGTACATATATATTTATGTCATCTACTTAATTCCATTTAATTCAATAAGGAAACGAAAAATAGCGTTAATGCGTACGTACAACCTACCGTCTCAATGAACGGTGTATTTACTTCCATTTAACGATCTATTATATATATCTATATTCTGAATATATATTATATATAAATCATGTTTTACATTACGGAATTATGTAATCATTATCTAAGTAATCATATTAAAAATTACATGCCAAAACACAGACGATAAATGAAACGATTTAACCCAAAATGCTACTTTAACATAGAATTGACAAATGAATGGATAATATAAAGTCGTAAGTGAATCATATATGATATAATAAATATTATTATGGTTATGTTACAAGTTAATAATAAGTTTAAACCCACTATACAGGAGTCTCGGACACATACGAGAAAAATTGGACATAAGGTAAGGGAAAAATTTTCAATCTCATTTTTATCCGAGATTATCATTCGTAAGTATTTACTTGGGTTATTGGTATCATCTATGTATATGTTTTCTAAAAATGTTTTCATGTATGTTTAATGTCCTTTTTACCCTTTTTTGACTTTACATAATGTTATACAGGACATATTTGTTTTTTTTAACATATGAAGAACTTTTTTACTTTTCTGACAAAAGTACACAGAGAATGTTTTTTTTAACTTATATGACATGAACGAATTTTTATGGTTTCATAACACCTAATTTTCAAGAATCTTCCTCTACAAGAGTTAATTATTATTTTCAACAAAACCCTTTCTTTTAAAATTTCATGTCATTTTGTGAAAATAAAATTATTTTGAATAAGAAAGGATATTTTCCTCAAGAATTCATTTCAAGTGTTTTATCAAAAACATTTTCCATCCAAGATGACATTATTTCATATGTGTATGTTTCAAGTATAATGTCTCTATGATTTACATGGTTTCAATTTTCTTATGATGAAATGATATCCATTTGTTTTATATGGATTATGTTATGATGGTATGATGTTTATGAAACCCAATTTATTCTTTCGGTTATGATGAATGATTTATGTTTATGTTGTGGCACATGTAAGAATGATTTAAGTATGAGATGGGTGGGACCTATAACTCCCTCCAATTAATTGGGTAAAGATTCATATCCCATGAGATAAACATGGCCGGAATGGAATGTTAATCCGGTTCAGGGATATAGGACTGGAACGAGGAGTGACCTCGATTCAGTAAGGGACTTTGTCCACTAAGATGGTCTTGGCAGCAATGCCTTGGATACTATGGAAATAATATCAAGTGATTAATGGTTTTCCACAATTAAATGATTTATTCCCATGATATTTTGTCATGATTGATGCTCCTTTATGATCTATGCCTTACGTACTGCCAAAATTTATTTCACAACTCAAGTTTTTGATGTTTAAATTTATGTTCATGTTTTGAAGTTCAAATGTATATGGTTTATTTTATTTTCTCCATGCTTATCCTTATTGAGAATTTGAGCTCACCCTTTATATGTTTTCTTTTCCCCTAGATTTAAAGAAAGGTTTTAGGTATGAAAACCAAAGTGGAAGATCTTTATGGGAGATGTTGAAGATCTTTCACCATGATTAGAAGATCATATTATGAGTTTCCAAAGACACTAAACTATTACGGTCCTTGTGTGTCTATTTTTGTTATGTATTAAGTATTTCCAAAAAAAGTAATGTAATTTCTATGTACGTCAAGCTTCGGGTCTCTACACAAACTATCCAATATCAAAAACCATTGGTCCATTTTCACAAAACCATCCCACCTCTAAAATATTCCCCTGGGATAAACCAATTTGCTCAAGAACCAACCCAAACTATTCCACAAAGCCTCCTAGAACAATTGTGCAGTCTTATGGAATGGATGAACTCAGAAGTCTCTTCCCTAAAATAAGAAATTCAAACCATCATAACTGGAAAGGAACCCTTTCCTACTTAGGAAGTATCATCCAAAATTCAATGGAGTGTAAATTTGTACTCAAACAACTCATGAAAAACTAAAACCTGTGACTGTTTTAAGAAGTATGAAATCAATTGATAAACCTGAACAAATATGTCAGAAGCCATGTGAATATTCAATCTCTAATGAAAATTCAAATGAACCAAATGATCATGCTGAAAAATATGATAACATTGTCAAAGAAACAACCCTTCAACAAACAATCCCACAACCTTCACCATTTTCTCAATGCTTGAGGGGGGAAACCAAGCCTAAATTGAGTGAAACATTGAGGGAAATATTCCCATAAGTCAAGTTGAACATTCCACTCCGTGATTCTATTCAAACCACTATTTCATAATCAAAATACCTTAAGTACCTCTTCACATTTAAATGGAAATTCTCACATAAGAACTATATCCTTCTAGTAGCAAATGTTAGCACAACAATCTAAGGAACCCTTCCACCAATGATTAAAGACCCCGATTTCCCTTACATCAATGTTGAACTAGGAGAGAACAAAGTTTTCAAGGCCTTGTGGGACCTAGATTATAGTTTCAATATCATCCACTATGCTGTGTACCGCCAGTTAGGCCTAGAAGAGCTCTAACGCACATCTGTCACACTTCAACTTGCTGATCGTAGCATTAGGGTTCCAAAGGGTATTTTAAAGGACATTTTGGTAAAGGTTGAAAACTTCATCTACCATGCTGACTTCATTGTCCTTGACAAATATCCAAACTTAGGAAATAAGGAACAATCCCCAATTATCCTTGGTCGTCCCTTCCTTGTAACACTCTACTCTATTATTCAAGTCCAAAATGGGAACATGACCATCACCTTTGTAAACATGAGTCTACTCTTGGACATATATAATGAAAGCTCACAAATAAGGTATGATGTGTAAATTCATGAAGTAAACATGATAGAAAGCGTTGATAATGCATCTATATAACATTAAGGAATATTTGATGGATGTTTAAGCCAAGAAGAGATCGATTTCCTTTGTTCACATGAATGAATTTTATCTCCTTGTCTTGAATCATTTTCAAATTGCTCTTATGATGAATTCTTAGGTCAAACAATTAGTGATACCATTCAGGAAACCACTTTTATGGAGACCAATCCAACTTCCTTCCCTAAATCTGATCAAGCCAATCTAGTAGCTGAAACTTCTACATGTGGGGAATCAATCCTATTTGAAACTATAAAAAAGAAATTCACCTTGAGCCAATGTCTAAATATTCTACTAAAAATTTGAACCAACCTAATCTTGAATTGAATGAACTTCCTTCTGCACTTATGTATGCCTTCGTAGGAGAAAATGGAACACATACTACTGTCATTTCTTCTTCTCTTTAATCCAATCATTAGAGAATGCTTCTAGATGTCCTTAGGAAACATATAAAATCCATTTGTTGGACCCTGTCTGATATTCCTGGGTTTAGACCACTAATCAGGACTCATAAGACTATTATAGAATCAGATTCAAAGCCATGTCGTCTACCTTAATGATGAATCAATCATAATATCATGGAAATAGTGAGAAAAGAACTTCTGAAATTCTTAAAAGCTGGTATCATCTATCCCATAGCTGAGAGTGAGTGGGTGAGCCCAATCTAAGTGGTTCCCAAGAAGGAAGGAATCATAGTGATAACCAATAAGGATGGAGATATTCATCTAACTAGGGTGAGTAGTGGCTGGAGAGTCTACATCAACTTTAGTAAGCTAAACTCATTCACCGAGAAGGAACATTTCCCCTTACCATTCATTGATCAAGTCCTTGAGAGAGTGGAAGGTCATGAGTTCTATTGCTTCTTAAATGGGTACTCAGGGTACAATTAGATTAAGGTATCCTTAGCGGATCAAGGGAAGACTACATTCACCTATCCATTTGACACCTTTTCCTTAAAAAACATGACATTAGGGTTATGCAATTCCCATGGAACCTTCCAGCGGTGCATGATGGGAATCTTCTCAGACATTGTAGGGGATTTTTTTGAGGTCTTTAGGATTGACTTCTCTATCATTGGGGATAAATTTGAGGTATATCTTTCGAATGTGGAGAGAGTTATGTCTAGATGTGATGAAATTAATCTGGTCCTAAACTAGTAAAAATTCTATTTCATGGTTAGAAAGTGTTTAGTCTTTGGCCATATAGTCTCGGGTAGTTGGATTGAATTTGATAAAGAAAATGTTGACATTATTCTTCCCCTTCCATCACCCATAAATATTAAGGAATCGATTCTTTCATAGGACATTCTAGTTTCTATAGAAGATTCATCAAGGACTTTAGTTCAATCTCTCATCCCCTATGTGCTCTTTTAGTAAATGATGCTCTATTTGTTTGGATAGAAAGCTATGAGGATTCATTATCAACCCTCAAATCCTATCTCACCTCTCCTCCCATTATGAAATCTCCAAATTGGAACCTTTATTTCGAACTTATCTATGATTCCAGTGACTTTTCTATAGGATATGTATTAGGACAACGTTGTGATAAAACTCCTTATGTCATTTCTTATGCAAGAAAATACTTAAATGATTCCCAAATAAACTACACCACCACTGAAAAGGAGTTACTTGCTATCTTGTTTTCCTTATAGAATTCTAGGTCCTACCTCTTAGGATCCCCTATCACTGTGTTCACTGACCATTCTGTAATGAAACATGTCTTCAAAAAACAAGATTCCAAGGCTAGAATGATTAGGTGGGTCCTTCTCTTACAAGAATTTGACCTGACAATCAATGGAAAAATGGTATTGAAAATGTTGTAGTTGATCACCTCTCTAGGATGGAATTCAAAGACAACTAAAATCACCTTTCTGTGTCTGATTCATTCCTTAAGGAACACCTATACTCTGTGAGTGACTTCTCTTATCATGCTAATATAGAAAACATCTAAGTTACAGAAGTCATTCAAAAATTCATAGGGAATCAATCTCGAAGGAAATTTATTTCTGATGTTAGGCACTACGTTTTTGATGAACCATACCTATATAAGTTATTCCTCGAACACGTCATTAAGAGGTGTGTCCCAGAATCTGAATAAGAGTATATCCTTATATTCTGTCATAGCGAGGCATGGGTGGTCACTTTTCCACTAAGAAAAATTCTGCTAAGGTTCTTCATTGTGGTCTCTTATAGCCCAACCTCTCAAGGGACTCCTACAAATTTTTGTCAAAGCATTAGTAAGTGTCAAAAAGTAGGGTCCATCACAAAATAGAATCAAATACTATTCACTCCCATCTTAGTAATTCAAATCTTTGACTGCTAGGGAATCTATTTCATGGGTCCCTTCCCAAACTATAAGGGATATCTATACATCATTTTACCTATCGATTATGTCTCCAAATGGGTTGAGGAAATTCCTAAAAAAATCCAATGATCATCAAACTATGATTATAATTCTCAAGGAAAACATCCCCTCTAGAATTGGAATTCCTTGGGCTATCATTAGTAATTGTGGAACTCATTTTGGAAATCATCCATTCTCAGCACTCATGGAAAAGTATGGATTTTCTCAGAAAGTGTCCACTGCTTACCACCCATAAACTAATGGTCAATATGATTTAGTAAATTGATAAATCTAATAAATTCTTGAAAAAACGGTTAATCCATCTAGGATAGATTGGTCGATCAAACTCTTAGATGCTCTTTGGGCCTATCAAACCGGATATAAAGCCATTTTAGGAATGTCCCCATATAGGTGGGTTTATGGTAAAACATTCCATTTTCCAGTGGAGATTGAACATAAGGCTTTTTGTGTAATTAAAAAATGAATTATGACCTCTCATTGGCCAAAAAAAGAATTTAGATCTCAAAGAATTTGAGGAACAAAGGATTGAGGCTTTTGAAAATTCAAGGACCAATAAAGCTAAAGTAAAAGCCTACCAATCTCGAAATCTTAAAAACAAAAACACATTGTACTAGGTAATCCTATTCTTCTGAATAGTTCTAATCTTCTTCTACACTAGGGAAATTTGGGGTCTATATGGCCAGGTACATACATAGTGCATAAGTTGTACCCCCATGGGGCTGTAGAAATTCAAGATCCCACCAATGGTGAAACCTTTAAAATTAATGGTCATAGAGTAAAACCATTAATTAAACCATTAATAAAAATGATGTTGATGAAATCTTTTGTGAACCAACCTAATATGAGGAAAATACTTAAATAATTAAGGTTTTATGTTGATCTAACGACGTTTAACAAAGGGCCGTATGGGAGGAGACACATGGTTTTCATGTTTCCAATCATTTTGTTGTTTTAATCAACTTTATAATTTAAATAGGATTAATGAATCATTTTGATATTTAAAAATAAAAAATAGACTGTGGACCTATTATTATATTATGAGTATGTATGGGTATGAAAGGGGAGCACCATATTCATTAGTGCCACGTGGTGTGATCCTTGAGAAATACCTTACCCAGAAATTTAAAAAGAAGACAAAGTATCTTCAGTTCATTTTATTTTTATGTGTTTTTAGTTTAAAATAAAAGAAATTATAATAAAAATAATAAAATTAAAAGGCCACAATGTAGGTCGTGGGGAAAACCCCATCACAACCAGTGAAGGCATGGGGGCTCAAACCCGAGACCGAAGGGAGACCGGGGCGCGCACTTACCACTATCCTATGACTTATAGTGCTTCATTATTCTATAATTTTTGTATATATACTTATATTTTTTCTTTTTTGTTTTATATGAATATATATATATATATATGTTTGTTTTCTTTATTTTTTCATCCACTAGGGAATTCTAAGAGTGACATAGAGATCTAGGGGTTAAAAGGGACCAGTAAGAATGTCAACTTCAACAACCAGGTGACTTCCTTCCATGATCCTCATTTTCAATTTCCTTTTTGAACTCCCATTCTCTTCCTTTACCCCCTTCTAAATTTTCTTGTCATTAAACACTAGGGATAATGTTATTTTATGTTGGGGGGATATAAAATAAAAAAATATTTCTTTTATGTCAAAAAAATGAATTATTTAAAAAAACATGTTCCTTAATGGAAGGAAAACTTTCTCTAACCTTGAACATGAAAAATAGACATTATACACTTTGAAACTGAATATCAAATAATTTACCATGACCAGATTTTTATTTTAATCCATTTATATTTAATGAGCATAGATTTTGGAAAGTGTGGCTGTCTAATGTGACATTTCATTGTTTATATAATTATCCTAATAAAAAAGACTCACAATGCACATCCTTTGGATAGTGGGGTATTAGTTAGAGTTCATGGGGTCCCCCAAATAAATAGCATAGGTTTGGTGACCATTTTAGTTTTAATATGATTAATAAAAAAACAATAAATGTGCGTGTAGAAAAATGAAATGACCTAATACGTGGCTTTTGGCACTTAGGCATCACGACTCCATAGTTTTTTGGCCCAGAGTTAGTAATTGTATGTATATATATGGTAATTTTACTTTGTTGTTGAATGATTTAACTCGAGATAATTCTTGAGTATGTGGGATTCACTTGGTGCCCCATGGTCTTTGAGCTTGGGAGTCCTCAGAAAAGTCTCGCTACAGGGGTTGACTCTTTTGAGTCCAATTTCAATTACCCTGGAAAAAATTGAAAAAAATAACACAAAAAATTTGAATACTCATCTTAATATTGAAATGTGATTCCACCAAGTGCTTCCATCATTTCCCCCTTGAATAAATATGAACCCCAATGTCTAATGCGATGCACAACACATCATCACTGTTAATTGATATTGGATGAAATATGGTGATGAGTTTGAAAAAAGGAATGGGATTGGGATTGGGATCTACTTATGAAAATACCTTGTATTAAAATATTTTTATGGGTTTCATGATTGTTTGGTATAAGGGTTTTTGGTGATCATTGTGTATTAAAATGTTTTTGGAAAAGGGAATTTTAATGTCATATTGTTGAGATACCTTTTGCTCAGGACGAACAAATCTCAAGTTGGGGGGGGGGGTGTGATTAGCCAATAAAAATACAAATGTTAATTAAATTTTAATGGTATTAAATGATCATTTTTGTTCTTATAAGCCTGATTTAGTGGATTATAATTTTGAACACCCATTCTCAACATTTGGGTACTTAATGCCTAAAGTACACCAATTTAGTCCCAATAATTCATCTGATTTTAAGGAATTTAATTATCCATATTTTAATCTTATATTATAGGAAATGGATATACACTTAAATATAAACATTGTTCATTTATGGATAAATGTAGGATTCATAAAATATGATGGGGAAATTTGGCGATGAAAGGAAATAATTCTGGAGAAGGCATATTGGACACCAACCCACTGATGAGAATGTGGGGCACAAAATACAGACCCAATTAAGCTCAAATTTTGGGGATGATAGAAGAAATATATAGGAACTTGTAATACTTCATTAGCTAGTTGTAATTTGGCTTCTATTGTGGTTATTCAGGCATCCAAAATTCGAGATAAAATTCTGTGCCAGATTCTATGGCCCAGAAAAATAGCCCACCAATTTAATCATATTTAGGGAACCACAAATTAATTTCGGCTGAAATTATATAGAGATATAAGAGATATCTGTAGATGAACTTTTTTATTCTATGGACTACTCTAATTAGGCCATCTAGGCAGATTTTTTCGTTGGATGCAAGCTGGATTCCACTTCAAATCAAGATAAAAAAGTCCACTCACCCTTACTTTCCACCACCCTAGGCCTACCATAATCATGTGGGGTGAGGATCGATCCAAGGATCCCAAAATTCTTACTTAAGTTAGTGGTGTTGAATAATTTAAGGATCTCTGAGCTTTGTTTCATTTTAATGTTATGCTGCCAATTTGATGTTGTAATCGCATTCCTTCAATTGTAAGTTCTTGAATTACATTATCTTATTTATAAATGTTATTTATATTCACATTTCCTATTCTTTATCTTATCAGTTTGATACGATTTCCTCAGGGTGTGAACATGTTCAAACCAAACCTTGTGATATTATCACACAATGGTGGAGTGATCGTTATTTCATTTTTTTTACTTATAAAATACGCACCTAGTAATAAACTAGGATCAACCCTTCTCATAATTTGAATTCACTTAATACTTTTTGTGTTCACATAAACCCATATAAAATCAACCCAAAGTTGGACACTTAATAGCTAAAAATAGTCCATAGAATGTATGTGTCCATAGGTTATTTCTTAGGCCTCTGAGGATTCAGAAAACCAAAGTAAACTAAAAGATACCAGCTAAACCTAAAATCTTGGGTAAATTTTGGCGAGACCAGGATGAAATTACTATGACACATCACATGGATGGAATGCCATGGTCCCTTAGACTGCAATAGAGGCCCGCGACGACAGTCACAGGCGGGAGGCGGTGCACCGTGGTAGTGTGACTAAGAGGTCAAGGTCGTGGCCTACAATGGTTGTAACAATACAGGGGGGAGGCGCTGGTCGAATGCCTTGTCAAAGGGAGAATACCATAGAGTGGGATGCTGTTTTAGTAGACCTGTGGTCCATGATGGACTGTGTGTGGAAGGGAGGTGTCCGACCTTAGCTGGCCAGGTAGCTGCGTGAATCAGATGCCAGCATGGCATCTGGGCTGGAGTGGAACAGACCTACTGATGCAGGCCGTTCCGAATAAGAAACCAAGCCACTGTGTGGCCCAGTTGGAATGAAACCAATCTGACTAAGTCAGAATGGGCCTAAGATTCATGACCAAGTTGCTGGGTGACCTGGTGGGTTGGACCCACGACCGAATCGGGCCTGGTCCAACAAGGCCCAAGGGCCCTGACCATTATGTTAGGCCGGACTGGGTTAGACCTGAACCACCTAGGTCGGGTTGGGTCTGCCAAAATGGGTTGAGTCAAGCAGGACCCCCTGGATGGGTTGGTCTGGTCAGTCTAACCAAGTCGGACAAGGGTAAGATGCAACTGACCCCCGTTTACTAAAATGCCAATATCTTTCCGACCGGGTGCCCGGTTTATGTGCTATCTGTGGTGTTGGGACCCTTGAGATGAGAAATGCCTTTGGATATACATTATGTGAGTTTTAGTCATAGTTGATAGACAACCAATATCGTGAGGAGTCCATTCTCGCTGAGTCCGGAGCACATGAGAGTGAGAATCCAATGGCTGGCTATGACATGATGGATATGACGACTGAACCTTAGTGGTATTGTATCCAAGTGGTCCCAGTCATTCATTATCCAAGAATACCCAATGGACCAACAGCCGATCGAACCTCAGTGGTCCAGTAGTTGAGCGGTCCTCAATAGTCTAGTAGCTAAGTGGACCTCTGTGGTCTATTATACAAGAAGAACTCTATGGTCCAGTATCCGAGCGGACCTCAGTGGTCCATGAGATGAGTATATCACAGTAGCCTAATAGCTCAGCAGACCTTAGTGGTCCAGTATCAGACCTCAGTTTTCTAGTAGCTGAACGAACCTTAGTGAATCATCAGGTATAAGTCCCTCAACATTACAAGATGAATCATCTTTATGAGTGATAATATTACTTTATATACCTTGAATTATACTTCGTGTGAGCTGTATTTGCTTTGTGGTCTTTCTTTATGGTCTTTCTTTGTGGTCTTTCCTTTGGATTTTGGTGTCCTTATTGAGCATTGTGTTACTCACCCTTTCACGGGCTTCGCCTGCATGTGTCATGTCTCATGTAGGTGATCAATGCTTCGATGAAGATCTTGGTGGTCTGGGACCACGTGGGGCTTAGTGAGATGGGATGAACAAGAGTAATTATATGACTATTGGTAGCTACCCTTTATTCAGGGTCTTGAGTGGATGAACTGTGGCAGTTGAATTTTCCTTTGTGGTTTTGGGCTTGTTTTCTGGCCCCTTTTTAATTTCTGTTTTTATTGTACTGTAAGTAGTTGTCCCATTGAAACTTGGGTTTTACTTTGTGATTAATTTTCATAGTTTGAGGTTTATATGTGTGTATAGGTTTAAAGGAAAACGACTTCACTTTTTGGGATATGCCCACACAGAGCAAGTTTCCAGCCCTTGACCTATGGAATGTGGGCTTGGAGTCATCATGGCATGGGCCCCAGGGGACGAGTCGTGACAATGATATTCTCAATATCATCCAATGTGTAGCATTAGTTTCTCTTCCCACATACTCATGTTTGAATATGCTCAATATATGGTTGGATTTGTTGGTAGGTTCAGTTATCCCCTAATATAAATGGGGAATGGGATCCTTTAGGTATGGAATTGGTATTACAATGTCTAAAAATATCATACATTATAGGATTATCTAATACAGTTGGTATTCTAGCCAACTTAATTGGGCATGTGATCATCCACTATATTTACTATGGGGTTACATGAATTTCAAGACATTTTTAGTTAATATACTTGATAGGTGGTACGATATTGATGGATCTAGGGGTATGATACTCCATCAACTATTTATAACTATTTATAAATAATTTGGCTCACATTCGGAAATTCTTTTTTTGGTGTGATAGTAAGAAAGGTTTACTAGATAACATTATTTGACACTAGTGGCTCATCAGGAACCCTGAGTTTCCTTTGAGGTTCAAAATATATTTTGGTTATCAACTCATACATGATGATATTTTCAAAACAACCAGCATAACTAGTTTATAATTAGAATTATACATTCATGGTATGTTGATGAAATGTTTGAACTTTTCTTTATCCCAAAAAATACTAGTTTTAGAGATTATCTGGATTACATGCCTTATTTTCTAGTTCAGTGACTCACAAATGGTGATAGATCTGATAAAATCTATTATTCAATATTTTATTTCTTATTTTAGGGTAATACTATATAGTATGATTACAGTCACCTCTACATGGGTCTTGTTTCCTCAAATTTTGTTTCTGCGAAGACAACTAAAAGGTTTAAATATGGCCTTGAAGATTGTGTAGATGGTGTGGCTTATATGGCGATGATTGTTTGTGATTATTGTTGTTGTATGAAGAAGCATGAACATTTTTGATGGTACCGATGCTAGTTATGGGTATATATTGATCCAAAAGTACACATTTTGATGAATATAATAATTATATCAGGGGTCTATAAGAATAGGTGGATTATAGGTTTCTTAGTTCAATTGATACTCTATTATGTGTCATTATTTATATATTTTTTACACCCTACATGTGTTTTATAAAGTTCCATTATTCTAAAATATATATACTGATAGTGTTAATTTTTTTATTCATTAGATTTTTATTTCAGTTACACGTTGATATAGGATAAGGCCTCCCATATTGTGTGATATTCTTTCTAAGTTCTATTCACTATCCCATAACCTATATTGCGGTATGTGATAAAAATTATGATATTTTTTTAGTTCTTGGAAGATTAACATATTTTACCCCCAATTTTTTGAGATAATAATTTTTATATATGTGTGTTTATTTATAAGATATAACTATGAATGAAAAAGTTTATCTCCATTTATCAACTACTATTATGAAATTAAAATATAAAAATTGAATAATATCAAATAGATGAATTAAAATTTTTCATAAAATATATCAATTAATAAAATATAATAAAATATAATAAAATATTAAATTAAATTTATATTCCCAAAAAAGGTATTATTTGTTATATATATCTTACTCAATAATGGTTTTTCAAATTTGAAAAATGATAGAACTATGCTTCTGGTAATCATAATTTTGGTTTTTGTAAACTATAAAAATTATACAAGAATCATTTTATAAATCAATACAGTATGGGAATACATAATATAAATCCTATAAATATAGTTTTATGTGACTTTTCTATAAAATAAAAGTTAAAAATTATATAATCTTCATTGATTATAACCCAAATGATCATCATATCATTAAAAAAAGAGTATTATAAATTTTCTCCATTCCATTAGTTGAAAAAATCACATCTCATTTCATTTGTAGCATTTCACTGATATAAATATATAACAAGGGGATAAAAATACCTGAACACATGTGAAAACCTCAAACATTATTGATAAATCCACACGATCACTATATTCATTTGGATTGAAATAAATAAAGGATAAATGACTTATCATATTAATTTGTATCAAATTATTTATTTATTAAAATAATCTTGATGATGATACCTAATATGTACTTAACAAGGAACTTCAAAATTGGGTATCTATATTTTATGGGTGTGTCCTAATTCTTGATAAAAATTTTCACATATAATTTTTTTAAATAAAATTTGATATAAATGTTTTTATAAAATGCTCTAAGGTTATGATATTTTTGAAGATTTTCCTATCTTTTTGATACATAGAAATATAAAAGTATGGGTCTATGTATCTAGTCCATAAATGGAATCTAAAATAAAATAGACCATGAACCCATTTATGGGGAAATAACTTATCAGTATTTAAT
Organism: Viscum album; assembly: GCA_963277665.1. Lineage (NCBI taxonomy): Eukaryota > Viridiplantae > Streptophyta > Magnoliopsida > Santalales > Viscaceae > Viscum > Viscum album. The sequence continues at coordinate 713,253,702 of OY728131.1, read as the reverse complement.
GTATTTTAACTATTTTTAAATCATGGATCTTTATTTTATAATTAATTTTTATTATTAAAAAATTTTGTTATACATTCAATATTTCCTATATTATATTAAATTAATAATAAATAACTGAAGGATAGTTGAATTAGATATATAAAGTCAATCCACATGATATCATATATCACATAAAATATTCATGTAGAACACTACAACATAGTGAAGCTCATAATATTATCATTCACACTAAAAAATACCAAACAATTATTTAAACTACCATGTCATGATGGTTCCTTTAGTGATTATTTCTAATAAACTCACAATTTTTTGAATAATTCACATACTTTAAACATTTCCACCCTATATCACATCATATATAATGTCATGGTAAACAATATCCCAATAAAATTTAGGATAACTTCTTATTATTTTTGAAAATGAAATCGTTCATTTTTATGACATGTTTCCTTATATATAACAACAAGGAAAAGTTTATCCAAAACTTATTTTGGTTATTATCCAAAACACTTTTTGTGTTTATTATAAATGTTTTTTATAAACACATTATATAAAATCATAATCCTCATTCATAAAATAATAAAGTATGACCCCATGGGACATTTTAGCATGGAAAATAATTAAGAATTTCCTAATCAATAACTTTGGCAAAAAGAGATATCTAGAAATGAATCAATAATACATAATATTTAATGGTATATGGTATACTATTTATTAAACACATGAATCTACATATAGTGTTTGACCAGTAATTCCATATATACGTTCTCATAATCTTATGATCCATTTCTCTAAGATAAATAATAACAATGAGACATAGTCTATATTGATTTTAGACTTTTTTTGAAAATTTTAATCTTTCACTCATTCTTAATATATCTATTATTTTGATAATACAAGGGAAATGAATATATTATCATTATTTATGATGATTATTCTAGTAATATAAAAACAACCAGAGAATACGAATTTAATATTAAAGTATGATATTTAGAATTTTGATATAAAGAAGAAACTTAAATTTGTGTTTTTGAAGACTATCTCGTGAAGGAATTTGGAATAGTCCATAAGTATATTGAGGACTTTTTGGTATTCTGATTAGTTTTTTAACAATAGAAATAACATTTGAAACCCAATTTTGGGCCCAATAATATTTCATGACACAAATGTAATTATATAGTATAACCTAAGAAGTTATCAAAAATTTAATGAAATTTCATGGAAGCCCCTTTATAAAGTATTAGTATGCTAACCGAGTCTCATGAATGATCTTCAGGTTACACTAGTATCCCAAAAATATAATATTGAGTAGGTTGAATAGAGTCACATACAAACATAATATGGATAATGATATTGATAAGGGAATTTTATTCTAATATAGCAATACATGGACTCTTAAAAATACATCCCAAAGAAAAGTTTTTCCTATGAGGAGTAGATATATTATCCTAGAACCAACAAAATATTCTTTGACTTCATAGTATAGTGTTCTCATGCTAATGGTATTTTAACCTCAACAACATCTTATGATATCTCTCAAATACTCTCTATGTTGTGATTCTCTATACTGAGGGATGTTCAAATACATTACTGACTTAACCTCAAGAAGATTCAATTAAACCTGATGTGATATTACGGCATTATATTCATTAGACGAAGAATCCTAATATCTCATTACTGAAATAAAACCACTGAAAAATAAAATCTCAATATCAAATACACATTACATCAATGGTGAATGTAGTCATGAAATGAACTGATTTAGGATTACAAAAATATATATATTCATGGTAAATTCTTCCATATAGAACATATATATAGCCTAAGAGGACTATTAATATTCCCCTATAACAATTTCTCTACCAAATCAAGAAAGTATATAATGAATAATTCACATGATGTGCTATCCTATATAATGGTTAATGTGTGATTATGGGAGTTGAAGATAATATTGGATGAAGAATTGATATGTAAAAAATATAACCCATTGAATAATCCCATGAACCATACAAATAAAAATAAATTATTATTACAGGTGGATTTTTAAAAAAATACAATTTTTATCTTTAGAAATAGTTATAGTTTACTTTTTTCATGTTTACTGCAGTTTTTCATTCTCTGTGTTATCTTATATTATTCCACTATGAATCCTCCTCCCGGAATGTATATCCATTAATATTGATATAAGGGGGGAGAAATAGTATGTAATTTATTAGTTTATATAAAAAATATTTATATTTTGATTTCTTGTTTAATTTTAATATATTTATTTGAATGTTTTCATTGAAAAGGGGGAGATAGTTACTCTGTTGTTCTTGATGAAATCTTGTTCTACACCCCCACATGTACCACGATAATTTCCCTTTAGTTATTTTCAGGCATATGATGGAGAGATGTGTTAATATAATGAGTGAATTAGTGATATATAGACATGTATAATGTGTCTCACATTAATCTTTTAGATTGATTTGAGGAGAAGGAAATAACCCATCAACTTGGTTGGAAAGTATTGATGATGTTTGAGTGAGAAATAAGTAATGGTGAAAGGATTAATCAAGAAATTCCTCGAATTACCATACGTTTTTCTTCTAAACACTAGTTTTATTTTAATATTTTTTAATGAAGCCCCTTTGATTTTTACGATAATAGAAAATAAAAAAACATTAATAAAGTGGGAATGATAATATTTGATAATAAGTATCTTTAAGTGATAACCTGTGATAAAAATACTAATCTATATTTTTTGGATTAAAAATTACAAATATTACTATACCATAAGATATGGTTTGGAGAATTAATCATGGATCCATTTATAGATTGTCTAATTATTTAAGCATTTTAATTTTCATATAGTAAATAAAATAGTCCGTGTTTTCTGTTGTTTTAATTTTAATTTTTTTTCTTATGGTGAACAATTTTTGAACTCAATTATATGAAGGTATAAATTACTGACAATTTCATAATGATGAAAATGATTAATGGAACAACAAGTTGAATATAATTAAACATGGCATGCTAGAGGTTTGACTGAAAATAGTAAAATACCCACCCCACTCCAAGATTATAATCAACCTATTTATGCCAGATTTTAATGTGATCACTACAATTATTAATTTCATAAATAAAAATTAAAATTTAACTACAATTCTAACCATGGGATTTTATATTCCCTATAATATCCTAAACCCTTACAATGAAATAAATACCAATTTAATTTTCCTTGAGAGTAAGTGTTTAGTATTTTTAAAGATAAAAATAGAAGAGATGGGGGGGGGGGGGTAAAACAGCCCTTAATATTCTCAAAAATATAAATGATTATGTATCATATTATAACAATAATGAATTTAAACCAGTAATAGAACCAGAAGTCTTTGATAATTATTATGTTGTGGATAACATTATAGATAATTCCCATAATAATTCCTAGAACAAATAGTTTTTCATGTCTTTATATAATGAATAATATTTTCAAGATGATAAAAATGATAGGAGTATCTCTAAATCCAAACATATATTTTTTTAATTTTATTTAAATTCATATATCTTCTTATCTCACTAGTTTAGAAATTACAGAATTAGTAGAATGGTAGCAAGATCGATATTTTTTCGATAATAATGAAACCAAAATATATAAGATTGTAAGTTTCAATGAATTAACCTTTTAAACTGATTTTATATATTAAAAAAGGTTTTGAGTTTTCTTGAGAAATGATACATAAATATAGGATAATTAAAATTGGTTTAAAAATTAAATAATTAATGGATATTATTTTTATTTCACTCAAATTAAATTAAAAACTATATCTCCATGGACTATGAAAGTAGACCTAACCCCCACGATGTCAGTGTTAGAAACATGTGATAAATAAGAGGCATGTGAATTTAGTTTTGTAGAAGGGGATCCTATATTGACAACATTAACTGATGAATATGAGAAATATAGTTTGATATTATTAAATAATGTAAATATCAAACTAATCTAGATATAATATTCAACTCATGAGATTTACACAATATAATTAATAGATTTTAAAGCACCCTAGGTTGAGATAGAGGTGGACCATACATCATTATTTCAGACAAAATATTCACTCTATTTTTATTCTTTAAGGGATGGATACAAAATACAATGTTTAGGGTACTATAAACAAAAATTTACTAAGGATGAGCATTAGAACTGCCCGTATGAGGGGGTCCAAATGAAAGATGCCTCATCCTCTGTTGGATTAATGATCAGACATGGTACTTTTTTATGGAAGGTCATAAAAACTCAGAATTAACTTTGGGGTTAAAAACATTATATTCGACTCCCTTTTTATTGTTAACATTTAATAAAATTAATTTTATTAATTATCTATTTGGAGGCATTAGAAGAAATAGTGAAGAAAATAAAGAAGTATTTGGACATTCCATTGTCAATGAACCATAGGTTGTGCTAATCATTATCCTTGGTTTTATTATTACCAAACTAGTATTATATAAATATTAATAAATTGAAAATTTAAATTTTTTATTGGTATTAAATTTTATGTTTAGGATCATGATAAAACTCTTTATAGGATGTGCATGTTTTTTTGTCTTCAGTTTTTTTTGAGTGATTTTATGTCGTCTTAAGTTCAACTGAATTCCTTAGAAGACTCTAAATATTAGAGATTATTTATAACAACTATATGATTTAATCATTTACAGTTTTATATTAGTTATGATATTGTTTTTTATCCCTATAATTACAATATTGACATTTAAAAAATTTGATGAAATATGAAACTCATATGGTAAATTGTTGTCTAAGGTTAATGTAATTCTAACTAAAGAGATTTCTAATTTTTTTTTACATTTTAATTCATTTCCATTTTCCATGAGTGTCTTCATTCATGAAATGTGATCTAGAAATTTTTTGTACTCTTTATAATACTATTATAGATTATGAGTTGTATAAAAAATTATTATAGAATAAAATTGACAGAACATATTTAAAATATCTTTAATTTTAAAGACTCACTATATATTTAACTGAATTTATAAGACTCATTTATTCCTTTAATTTCTAGTTATGTATTCGTATTATAGGATTAGCATCCCAACCTAACATACTCATTAATTGTACTGGATTTTATAAAAAGAGTGAATATTGGGAGTAAACATCATTAAAAATATAAGGGAAAGCATTATTGGAAGAGAGTATGATTTTTGGTGAGCTATCATATATTTGGTAAGGGAGTTAAATATATTATTTTTAGTTTAGATCTATATAATTACTTGAATTAAATAAATTTGTATAATAATAATTTTTAAAAGGGAGAATATAGTTAAGATCATTCACTGGTGTATCCAAATATGTGGAATTGTTTATAGGTGACATGTTGGGATATTTGAATCATTTGAATAGTGTTATGTGTGGAATATGACATTCAGAGTTACATAAATACATCATTCATAATTATTTAAATATCAAATATATTTTTTTGTAAATTTTTACACTAATGAAATAGCTACCATCGAAAAAAATAGACCACGCCAACACCTTATATTTGGAAAAATATTTTTAATCAATAAATTAGAGAATCTAGAGTAGTAATAATCCTATAGAAATCATAAAAATAAATGAGAATGTGAAAATATTTATAAAAATGCCTCATGTGAGAAGAGATACATTTCTTGGAAGGTTGGAAAAAAATGTGAATTTTTGGATTGAAATATTAAATTTATTTTTTTTACAAAGATGAACTTAGGATATTAGGTTCATATTGAAATCATCATTGGTCCATGTATAAATCAATTAAAATATATTCCATTTAATAATTACAAATATTTATGTATCCGTATTACAAGTTATTTTCCTGGGAGTGATAAAATATTTATGTGAGTGTAATTGAATATAATTTTACTATATTATTATTCTATAATTCATTTCTTATATCCCTACTATTTTGATAATATAGGGTAAATTAGTAATTGTTTATCCTTTAACATATATTTTGAGATTATATTGAAAATGTAATAATGAAATGATTTAGAAAACATTTGTCATTATGTATTTAAATTCAATTTTCAAACATAAATTTGTCTTCTTGGATAAAATTATTTATAATTAAATTGAAATTTTCCTATAGGATATTCAAAATTTCATGGGATTTAGAAATTACTAACCAATGCATACAGTGTAGCACGTCAATTTTGTTTATTCCAAAGCCCGAAAATATGGTTTTTTCACAATGTAATCTTGGTGTTGAACTTGATAAAGGGACATTAAGAAAAGAATATATCATGGAAGGCCATTGAAAATATTTTAGTATACTAACACTGCACATTCCCATGCCTCATAAAATCCAATCATATATGGGATTCTATGTTGGCTATCCAGGATATCGCCGGATCCTAACATAACCTGATAAAAGAGTCAGAGAAGGATATTCCATTCAAAAACAACCCCATAGAATTCCCCACAGTAGAATAAAAATAAAATATATTCTTATAATGAACCACAATATTATTCTGGTGCCAATGGATACTACATTGAATTTCCAAGATAATGTTCCACTTCCAATAATACGTAAAACTATAATTCACAATACAAATTCCCATTAATGAAGTGATAAAATATAATATATTGAGTGATGTTTATATTCCATTGTTCCATAAACTCATAGAGTTTTAATGGAGCGTTGAGATCTAAGATGACACTATGTACACTAATCAAGGGTTCTTGAGATATTAATGAAAAATTATGTATACTAGCCAATTCAGTCTAAGAATTCAACATAAATTACATATAGGGGATATCATTGTATAAAATTTTTATAATCTTGGTATATTCAACCATATATATTATTGAAAATGTTCAGAAAATGGAACACATGTATGGAATAATGGGACTAAAAAATATTGTCTTATCAAATTTGTCTAATGAAATTCTGGAAGGGAATGATGAACAATCAATGCCATGCATGATCATGGAAAGTGTTTATAGTATAATGATGAGTATTAAATCCCACTATTTTATATGATTAATGATGATGAAAATAAGACACATAAAAAAAACATACATAAATTACATATGAATGAGATAAAAAATCATGGTGGATTCCACAGTAAATAACATTATGGATCTTTATAAATATATTTAGTTTATTTTTATCATTTTTATAATGTTTTATTCTTAGTATTTGTATTATCTAAAATTATAACTTTTTGAAACATCTTACATGAATGGATACCTATCATTTTTGATATAATGGGAGGGAAATAATATTAATCAAAGAGTTCTTGTAACATATAAACTGATTTTTATTCCTTATACACATTGTATTTTTTAGTAGATGTTTAAATGGATGAGTGGATTATTATAACCCATATGCCCATATAGACCAATTTTTCTACAACCCATAATATTATAATAAAAGTTACCCTTGTATTGTTATATAGAATATGATGGATCTAGTTGGCCATAATGGTTTTGTTTTAGTTATTTCTAGATATGTAATTGGGTATCACTTTAGTCACTCTATCAGAAGATAAGATAAAGAAAGGTTCTATCAACGCAATTTAGGGGTGTCTCAAACCACTTGATAGAGGAAGACATAAGGCCAAGTAGAAATGTGATTGTATTAATAAGTTCATTATGCAAGAGTTATCATAAGGTATGATTTCATGAATTATATTTTTGTGTTGTAAATATGATTATATGGAGCATGAGTGATTACCAAGAAACATGATTCAATTAATTTGGGGATTATTTTAAGGATAAATAATTTTTCATTAAATAATTTTTATTATAATTTTATTTTAAAAAACAGTATAGATTTTATTAAAAGTAAAATAAAACCAAAATAATTAAGAACGTGCATGGGTAAAATGCAGTATAAAGTATCATCTAGAGAAAATATATGAATGGGGAACTAGTATAGACTATAAGATTAAAAATTCTAATTGAATCCATAATACTTTGATAATGTTTGGTAAGTCACATGTCAATACCATTTTCCCTACAAAAATGTTCTTTATTCTATGAGAATATATTGACTCGATATATTAACACATATCATGTTATATTTCCATATAGGTGAGAAGAATACATGTTCCTTATCCACACATATGAAAATATTATATGAAATCTATTTAGGTATGGACATAAAATTCCTCAATATATGTTAATAGAGGGCCCAATTTTCAAACACATCATAATAGAGGATATATCAAATCTTGGGAAGGCCTAAAAAATGACCTCATCAGAAGCACACAGTTGGACCCTCTGATTATCAAAGGATTATGGATAATATTATTAATTTATCATGTTATTAATGTACTTATTCTATATAACATTTAAAGATATTGTAGGACTATTCAAAATGAAGTACACACCTTTATAATATTATTGAAATAGTTTGTGACACTCTACTTGGTATACCTGGTGGGTAATCAAGATCATAAAACTCATTTGTATCTCAAGAGAATATTTTATATCTCTATAAACAAACAACCCATAATAACAATTATATTTCATCATAAAAAATAATACTCCTCAAGGAAAATCCGTTATGGATGACTAGATTTAATACTTTGCAGGTAAATTATAACTACCCATCGTGAGTTTTATATATAAAATCTAAAAAAATAACCTTCTTGAGAAGTTTTCTTATGTATTTTATATTATTAAACTCAAATATTAATATTAAAAAAAACCATAAAATTTCCCATAAAATCGTATCACATAATATAGACCACTTGAAATTCCATATGTTTGGTTCAATTTAGGGTATTGGTAAACACATTACTTATCCATTTCATTCCAACCATATCTCTATATGAATATATAAAATAAACTCCAACTAAAATATTTTAGTGAGTAACATCTATAAAGGATGTATAATAAAAGTTAGGCATAAGAATAATATTCAAAATTTTTCACTCATTAAATATTGTATTAAAATGTATTAACTTTTGAAATCAATTATTATGATGCTAATGATTTATTTGGTTTACATATAAATCTTTCATAGTTTATCATATTTACCATAAAATAATTTCATTTAAAAAATTTCTTCAAGAACATTTTAAAAAATATAACTCTTGACATTAAATTTATTTAACAACACATACCAAACAATTATATATATGTAATTATAGTTTTAAATTGAAACATACTGGTTTAATTTTTAATTTTTAAGGCATTGAATATGTCACCATCAAAATATAACCCCACTATGATTTTATAACCAATATTATCTCATGAATATCATGATAGAAAAAAATATATTAATGATTACAATGTAAAACCAACATATTAATGTGGGAATACCTTACAAATAAACTATAAACTTCCATTTCAAATATAATATTCTATTTATTTAGAAAAATAATCTTAAAATAATGTTATTTAAAAAAAATACATTGTAGGGAAGTGGGAAATTTTTACATTATATTTCATAATTGATAAACTATTTTATCTTTAACATTTTCTTTATTATCTCACATTAAAACATGTTATAAAATCCAGTAAATAATAAAACACATTTATAAAACAATAAACTCATTTACTCATCAATCAATATGTTTGTTAGAATATCAAATATCATTAGGGGAAATATATGATTTTGAATAAACATATTTTATCTTAGATTTATCCATGCATCAAAGTAATCTATCACATCCATGATCATTATATAGAAACTTATTATTTGTAAATTTAAAGAAAAATAATTCTTTATCTTCTAACTCTTCATATATTTAAAAATTATATATATATATAGTGATTGTTTTATGTATATATTTTTTAATATACCATTAAGAAAGAGAAAATGTATTCCTTCAATCATTAGTACTTGATACAGACTCTCAAAATATTCTTTTAAAACAAATATGGTGCTTTAGAAAATTTCCCCTTTACTTCCATGTTTTTTACATAGTGAAAATGACCCCCTATATATAAACTCAATTGTTAAATGAAATATTTGGCGTAGAATCTCCCCAACTAATCTTTTTATCCATCCATCCATTATTTTTACACATTTTTTATAAAAATGTTTATATAACTTATTCACGGACCACTAATATCAATCAAAATAGTCTAATACATATAGTGAATATTCAGAAACATTTTATTGAACTCATTCATAATGTAATTAAAAATAAAGTATCATATCCATTATGTAATTATAGAAAAAAACCTATGGTAATACCAAGGATGAATGTTGAATCCACTCTATCCAAGTCATTTTCATAACTATTAATATTGAATACATTACTTAAGGAGTAAGTACCCCAAGTTATATTACAATGATATAGTGCATCGAAAACATCATATCACTCATGTCTAGTTTATAATTTATATTCCCTTTTTTGGATGTATATGCTTTAAAAAGAATTGATATTTTCATTTTTTCATTGAGAATTGTTGAAACGAGAATAGATGTAGTAACATTAACATAATACTTCCTTTTATTGTAATAAGGATCATTCTATTCTTGATTTGGTTCAACATTAGGATTTTTTTAAGGATTGTTTCCTCTAAAATAAAGAATATATATTATTTCATAAGAATGTTTCATTAGATTCTATAGAAATCTAGAATATTTCTTCCATTTTTCATCTATTTATAAAATATTGATCTCAAAGTCACATTTGATGATTATTATTCTACATTATGAACTGTAGAATATTTCATCAGTCATGTATCATGTTTTATATGCATTTAATTTGTAATTTTATTAAATCTACCCCAAATAAAATGATTAATCATGCTTAATAGTATCATATCAATTAAGTGTCCCAGATGTCAATTTTAATTTTCAAAGAGTGTGGTTTAACATTACTATCATTTTATTGATATTTTTTAGGGTATCATATTGGTCATATCATATATAACTGTTTAATTATCAAGAATATATTTTCAATCAAAATCCACTATATAGATAATAAAAACTACATCCCTATAACATCCTTACTTAAAAAGGGTTCTAAAAATTATTTTACCCCAATAGTATTGAATATAATAAAACATAAATATTAGGGTCACACAAAAAATTATTACCTTACTTAATATTTTTTTTCCAAAACACATTTCTTCAACTAACAGGATGGATTGTAATTGTATAGAAAAGTTTACATTAAGAATAAATCTATCCTTTAGAACCCTCCAATGGTCTGAATCTTACAATCTTACCTTATTTATTTCCTTTACATTAATTCATGACTATAATGATAAAATTAAATCATTATTATTTATATTAAGTTAATATATTAAAACCAATTTGATTTAAACCTATTTACACAAGATGTTTCTTTTTCTACTAACAAAGATGAATATCCGAAAATATTTACAAATCTCCAAAATTATGACACCACCATGCCACAATGTTGTTATTTTGGTGTTATTTGCTAAACTGGATGCCCAATTTCAGTTTGTATGGAGTTAAATCTTGAAATATGGGATTTTTTAGTGTTTTCCTTTTGTTCGTGTTTAAGGTGCATGGTTAAAGAGAAACTGTGGAACCTCCATTCAGGAGGTTACTTTTCAATTTATTTTGAAATATGAATGGTGTGTTAACATGGTCTATGCATGATAAGTCCAAATTATGTGGACCTTATAAGAAAATGTTATTGGTATTCGGTGTGGCACACAACATGTTCATGGTTTATTTAACCATGTGGAAAGTATGTAGTTCTGATCTAGTTTTTGATAGATTATTTGAGCACAAATTCCAAATAGTCTGTGAAACCATGTGGGGAAACCCTTGAGGCCATTAAAGGCTGGGATATCAAGGAAAACCATGTGAGGGGTTACCTTGCCTAGGTAGTGTATTACACATGACTAGTGTATGGTTTGGAAAACCATGTGAAAAAACTATGTATCCTACCTAGGTGTTTATTATTTTTGTTATTCCCCATTTTTCCTTCAAAAAAATGTGGTTTTCACCCATATTTCACCCCACATGAGTTGGGGACCATATGATATATTATAGTATCTCTACCCTACTCTTCCTATTATTTCCCCTCCATTAATGATTTCCATGACATATGAGGTGTGTTTCTCCCATCATCCCTCATCTTATGATTCCATGTCTTTTCCACAGATTTAGTTTCCCCCATAAGCCATATATATTATGTGGACCAATTTTAGAGTATTGGGTGGATTTAATTACAATTATTTTGGTGTATAGGGGTTTTACACACCATATCTTATCCCATGGGTCATTTTTCATTAAAGGTGACATGTTTTGTGGTTCTTAGGTTGGATATCTTATATTTGAGGTATGTTTTACTATAGAATTATTTAATTTTAGAATTATATGAATTATTATTCTCTCAAAAGCTTATTTTTTTATGAAATTATGGATATATATGAATGATATGAGTTGTTTTGAAACCATTTTTTATATTATTTGTCTTTTCTTAAATTACTTATCTTTGAAACCTAATTTTTGTCATGTTTTTAATGAAATATTTAATTATTTCAAACCTTTTCAAAATTTAATCTATATTTTTTAAATGGTTTCAATTTAGTTCAAATGGTTTTGACTTGGTTTTGGTTTTCAATGAATTAATGAAAATATTTAAAAGGGATTTTTTTCAATTGAGGTGTCTGCCTAAAAACGGTTCAAAAAATGGGTTATTTAGTTGATTCAAATGGATATTTGAAATTTGATTGTGTTTTTTTCCTTGGGAAACATCCATGATGGATTTTTATAAATGGTTTGATGGGAAATAATTGGCCTTTGAGCTTGGTTTGGATTTTCAAAGAGGAAAACATTTATTTAAAGCTATCTATGAAACATTTTAATTGGACTTGGTGATTTCATTGAACCTATTAAAATATTTTTAGTGGTTCTTGCTAAAAATATTGGTGGATAATAAAGTCCATTTTCCATGTTTTGTGTTTTAATTAAAGAGATCCCTTGTGTAAGGGTGAATTTGAAATTATTTAAATGCTTGGGTGTCTTCTATAATTTTCCTAATATAATTTTGAAATTATTTTATAAAATTCAAAAATGGATTGGAATTTAATGCAGTTTTTTGGTGTTAGAGGCCCCATTAAAATTTTTTGATTTCAAATGGTGTGAGACACCCCTTGATTAACACAATTTTTTTACCCATTTTTTTAGTTTGTGATCACTATTTGATTCTTGATTTATCATTTTAGGTGGGAATGTTCTAATATATGACATTGGTGCATTTGATGTATGGGGATTTATATCATTTGGTTTTGAGGGTGAGGGTAGTTGTTGTTATTACTTATGTGTTAGACATGGTTAATTTTCAATAAATCTCTTTTAATTTATTGGTCATAGGATTATTGGTGCTAAGTGAAAGATCTATCTTATTCTAGTAGTCAGTTCACATGCCAATAGTTTCCTATCATTCATGTAGTACCGATGGGATTTGTGGAGGTTCTTTATTGATGAGATACTTGTGGTGATAATAGGAAAATGGTATGGACTTAGAGAATGTCCATATCTAGTTTGGATATTTATAACCATATATGGTTAGACACTTGTCACATTAGTGAATCTGTGTCAGGCCATAACACATCTGATTTCTAGGTTGGTTAGCAATTGGCGGGTGTTTGATCTTGTGTTTGGCTGTATCATTTCCCCTACTTTTATTGTTATAAAACATCCCCTTTTTTGTTTTTATTTCATTTTTATATGCCTCATGTTGAAATTTTTACTACACATTTGTTTTTATCTTGTGGGGGTTTCAATTTTCTTATCATATAAGAATAATTTTCAAATATGTTTAGAAAACCACTTTGAGAATTAAATACACTTGTGTGAGGGAACTAAATGGATTTCAAAATCAATGTATGGATTAATAAAAGGATTTATATAGTTAAATATTTTTAAATGATATATTTCATTTTTATAAAAAACAAGAGTGTTTTGTTCTGATAAATTTTAATGGGTAATTTGGTTTTTGAAAGTCTTAGGTTGTTGGTTTTTTCCAAAAATGTTAGTGGGGTTTCAAAAATAGTAAAATGTTTTTAATAAAGTGTATAGAATAGTTTAGTTTCCATAAAGACAAATGCGAAAATATTGCTTTCTTGATTATTTGAAAACTAGAATCGATGAATTGACTTATGAAACATATTTCATAGTTTCAGAATGTTGTGCTGACCAACTAGTATTTTTAAATCACACCTAAATAAATTTCAAATTCCATGTTCTCCATTCAAATATATCATTCAGTTTGATTATTGTGGCTGATGTGGGGTGAGTTGAGTGGTATAGAGAAGCTGGAGGTTGTATGGAGATGGTTTAGGCTTAGATAAAGTTGTTTACTAATTTTTTTAGTTGTGTAATAATTATTTCTTATTTTTTCTTCAACTTTATATATATTTTTTATGTATATTCACATGGGTTGGATCATAGTAGTTGGTTACAACTAGTCAAGAATGTTTATTAATTTTGTTTCCTGTTTTATTTCTACTACATTGTATTTATCTGGATTTTGGATGAAATCATTTCTAAAGGGATTCTTGTGACACCAAAACACAATTTACAGTCTATAGCACTCCTGAATTCCCCTTGGGCTTTATGATAGGCTAGGTTGAGTGTAGGTTTAGATGGAATCCAAGGATAATTTTTTGAAAAAATTGAACCATGTATTTGGTTTTCATTTAGTTGAAACCTAAGCTTCCTTTGTTGACCTATTTAATTATGGATGTCATTGTAGAAATGAGATTAAGGTTTTCTAGTCTTAATAGGTAAGGGTGGGAAGCGTCTAGATATGTCTTTCTTATCTCGAACCTCATGCTTTTAGAGGTTTTTTGGTTTCAAATCATGGATTAGAGTTGTCTATCTTTTTCTAAAGGTTTTGATGTGGTGTGATGTGATTGATAATTCTTTGATCCTCTTTTATTATGTTTGTTATATTGGGATTGATATATGGTTTCAGGGTGAAGTGGAAGGAAAATCAAACTAAATAGTTTTCTCACACGTCATGGAAAACCATGTGGTTACTGTGTAGATGATTCAAAAATATTTTTAGTGTTTTTTCATGGTTAACACGATTTTCCCCAAACCACAGTGGTGAAGGTGTGTATAAACCCCTTTTTCCCAGTTAACAGGTTTGGACTCCACTTAATTTAGGAATTACCCAAAGGTTATTCCACTTGTTGGAGGTGGAATGCATAATGTTTTTAGCGCTGTTTGGTATGTGGTTTTTAGGAATCTCGCTAAAATATTTTGTATTTATTTTTATGAAAATTGTTTTTGAAATCTTATTTTTTAAAATCAATGGGTTTTGTTACCAAGCTTTATTTTGAATATTGGTTTGTGATTGAATGGGAAGAGTTAATTTACATGGTATTATGAAATCATTTATAAAATTATGGGTTATATTTTATTATTTTAAAAATGTGGTGTTTTAATATGATAATTTGTTTTTGAAACAAGTTTAGAAAGTTTCTTGAAAAGGGAAAATGGGTTTTGAAAATATTTGTTTGATTCTTGGATTTTGAATTAGAATGATATTTTGAATGGAATTTTCTAACTTAAATTGTTTGGGAAGCATGTTTGTTCCACTTTGGTTGTTTTGTTTTAAAGCTCATGTTGGATTTGATTTGAAATTAACACATTGGTGGATGGTGGTTTCAAAATGACATGGGGAAATCATGGTTTTCAAACAGAATTTATCTTTTTATGTGATAGGGATGTTCCTTGATTAAGGGATGGATATTGTATCTTTATTCCTTTTATAGGGTGGAATTGTTAGGATTTTTTTAGATATGAGTTGAGCTAGTTCATGTCCTTAATATTATTCTTCCCTATAACTGTAAAAGGGTTTCCCTAGTTCTGGTGCCTTCCCAGACTCAAAGTGAAGTATTGAATATAGACCATTAATTGGAATTAGAATCAAATAAGTGGGTAGAAGATATTTTGGAGATAATTAATTCTATTTGGACACTAGAAGCTTCTAAGGGGATATTGATTGAGAGTTTTTTTAGTTTTAGTATATTTGGTGGGAGTTGATGGTCCCTCGTCGGTTTCATGAGGGCTCATTTTGAATGTTTTTATGGAGTTCAGTTTTTTCCTGAAGTTTTTAAAGGAGAAAATGGGTTTAAACCTCCTTGGATTTAAATACATTGTAGATTTTATGTAATCAATAGTAAACTCATAAGGTGGGTTTTTTCAATATAAGTCTCAGGTTTGATCATTTGATTATGGTTAATGTGGTTTGCACCGAAATTATTTTCCCTTGATGCTTATGATCTTGACCTTCGATCATTGTCTATTGAGGTTAGTTTTTTGGATTCTTTCCCCTTCTTGGGATGTTTCTTATGGAAGTTTCATTTTATAAAGTCTTTTAACATATGGATTGAGTGAAAGTTTATATAATTCATTGTGTTTCTTGTGGGATGGTTTTGACCCATTTTTTGTATTTTTTGGCTAAGCTATGAGTGTCATTTCAATGAGCCTTATATTTTTGGAAAACCATACTTGAGAATTATAGTTTCACATATTCTTTTGATGAGCTATTTAGGTTCTCATTTATGAGACATGAGAAAGGCCTTTGGTGTATGACTCGGTAAATAGGTTGTTTGTGATTAATTTGTTTAGTGTAGTATGCTAGCTAGTGTTTTCCTATGGTCTTTTTAGATACACCATGTGAGGGTGATCTAGGGTTTACTATATATTATTCACAGTTGTTGTGAATCGAGGTAAGAGATCATGTAATACATTGAGGATACTTGTGGTTGAGAATGTGTTTTTATTGGTTTCTTCATTGTTTTATAATTTTTCCCTTGATTTTTTTCTTAGGTCCCCTTTTTATAAACCCTAAATACTAGGGAGACCATATTTATGGGATTCTAAATGGTTGGAATACATTTTAGGACTCCCATGCTTCATATATATATTCTTTTAGGTTTCCATTTTTTTGTGATTAGAGAAGTTTGGTTTCTTATTATTGATTGGTTTGATCATTGTTTAGGACCTCATCAGTAGGTATCGAGGTTAATCCCTATTGAGTGGTGTGTTTAGTAAGTCCCTCTTGGAATATTCTATTTTATTTACCCTCTTTTTTGACTGTGGATTTTCTATGTTTATAAAGTGTCATGGTCAGGATTTTGTGACACCCCCCATGTCATGATGTTTTTAGTTTCATGTTCTTTAGTAATGTGGTGTCTCATTTTCAGTTTCCATGGGGGTTCAGATTGAAAATTTGATTTTTTTCTCAAATTTCTTTTTTTTGCACTGTTAAGGTGCATGGTTAGAGGGAATTTATGTGTCTTCACTTTTTTAAAATCCTTTTCAGTTCATTTTAAATATGAAAATTTTTTGATCATGGGATATACATAGTTACATCAAACATGTGCATCCCCTAGGATAAATATTTTGGGTTCCTTGGTGTGTCTTTGGTGTGGTGTATGAATAGAGAACAATTAATTAAACCATAAATAAAGCATGTGGTTTGGATAGAGAATTTATAGATCCATTGATAATGCCTTCGAAATGGGTTGTAAGACTATATGGGGCACCCCAGGAGGTCTTGTGAGGCTTGGGGTAGTTTTTGAGATGATTCACATGGTTTTTTCAAACTGTACATTCTCTCAGGGAAAACTATGTGAGGGAGTGAAAACCCTGGGTAGTGGCTAATTCATGATCAGTGAATGGTTTGGAAAACCATGTGGCATGTATACAAGATTACAATTTTGGGTATTTTCCATTTTTTTTGTCTTTAATAAGAGGTATTTTACCCCTCTTCCCCCCACAAGTTTGCCAACCCTTGGTATCTCTTTGTGGAGGTCCACCATAATTTTATTTTGATTATTGGACCTCCTTTGACAATTTCCATGAGATTTGTGGTATGTTCTTCCCCAAATTACCTCTTCTTCCCTTCTCCATCTTTTCACTCTTGGATTTAGTTCCCCCCATAACCTCTTTTTGTCATGTGGCTCAATATTAAGCTTACGAGTGGGTATAATAATAATGATTTTAATTTCTAGGGGTTGTAGACACTATATCTTGTTCCACAGGTATTTTTTCCATTTAAGGAAACATTCATTATGGCGAATCAGCTTAGTTATATTCTATTCAAGGTAGGTGTTACTATGAAATGTTTTAATTTTTGAAATCTCAACATTCTTACACTGTCTACATTCACTTTTTAGGAAATAATGATTATATGTGATATCCTTGCGGCACTATGAAACTATTTCATTATATTTTATAAATTTCATAAATTTCATAAATGATTTCTGTTTGAAATTTCATGTTTAATTTTTAATAATAAAATGTTTAATAATGATAATATTTTTTTTAAATTCGATTTGTATATTTAAAATGGTTTCCATGTAGTTAAAATGTTTTTGACCCAGATTTGGTTTTCAATGAGTGAGCACAAAGGTTTTGAAGGAAATTTTTCTTTTAATTAAGGTTTTATCCTAAAAAAGGTTTGAAAAGGGTTTATATAGTGTATTTAAAATTGTTAATAGAATTTTTTTTGTGTTTACCCCATGTGAAACAGCCTTGTTGGATTTTTTAAATGGTTTGATGGGAAGTAGTCGGCCTTTGTATAATTTTTTTGATTTCAAAAAGGTTGAACCCTATTGAAGGGTATCTTTGAAACATTTTAAATGAAATGGGTGATTTCATTGAACCTATTAAATTATATTAAGTGGTGATTATTGAAAAGTGTGATGTAAAATAAATGATGCTGACCATGTTATGGATATTCCAAGTAGAGTGACCTTGTGTTAGGGTGAATTTGAAATGGTTTAAATTCTATAGTGTTTCCATAATTTTCCAAATTGTGTATGGAATGTATTTTATGGAATGAGAAAAGGGCATGGGATTTTGAGTAGTGTTTTGGTGTTAATGTATCATTTGGTAAAATGGTTTCCTGAGAAACCACTTAATTTAACCATGATTATTTACCCCTTGTGTGTGTTTGTGATCATCACGTGATACTTATTTTCTACCCTTGTGTTAGAATGTGATTGTTTATTACATGGGTTCATGTGACATGTGGGGATTTATATCTATAGGAGTCCGGGTGAGGGTCATTATTTTTATGAGTTATGAATTAGAATTGTCTTATTTACACTATACCTCACTTCCTTTATTGGTTATGGGATACTTGGAACTAAGATTAAGATTTTGTTAGTTTCTCTAGTGGGTTCACACACCTATAGTTTCCCACTAATCATGATAATCACAAGGGATGGGTGGGGGTTTATTATTTCTGGGATTATTATGTGAAATAATATGATAAAGGGATAGACATAACACATTTTGGTGAATTGTTTGGGTAGTTATACCCATATAGTGTTACCTAATTTGAACATTAGTGACATTGGGTAGGACCATTAAAATTTTTATTACCTGGTTAGTTAGATATTGAGTGGTGTTTTATCTAGTACATGGTTGTATCATTTCTCATTATTTAATTGTTAAAGAACCTCCTCTTACATTACTTTAATTAATTTATTCTATTTCACGTGATGTATTTTTGCTTCCTATTTATTGTATTAACACTTGTGGATGTTGAGTTGATTTCTTTTGAAAATGATATTTCAATGGTGTTCGGAAAACCATTTTCAAAATAAAGGAATTTTGTGTGAGAGATTTAAATTGATCTCAAAATGGGTGTTTTTCATAATAAATGGATTTGTATAGTTAAAATGTTTAAAATGATATTTTTTTCATTTATGAAAAACAAGTTAATGTTTTTTGAGAAAAGTTAAAAGTTAATGTGGTTTTAGGAAGGCATAGGTCGATGAGTGTTTTTGAAACCTGTGATTTGGGTATGGAAATCAAAGTGAAATATTTATAATGATGTGTATGTAAATATTTGGTTTACACAATGTTAAATGTGAAAATATTAATTTATAGTATATTTTCAAACTATAATTGATGAATCTCAATATGAAACATATTGCATCGTTTTAGAGGTATATGGTGACCGATTGGGGGTTTTAGTCCATTCATAAAAAATTTCATGTTTTAGGTTCTTAGTTGGAATTTATCACTTCATTTGATCATCGTGACTAATGTGGGGTGAGTTGGGTGGGGGAGAGAAACCAGAGTTTTCATAGATATGGTTTAGGATTGGATAAATTTTGTTGGAAGATATTTTATTTTTAGTTAGTGTCATATATGTAGATTGTTTTTCTCTTATTTATAGTTATTTTATATATATATGCACAAGGGTTGAATCATGGAAGTTGGTAATGACGTGTCTAGAATGTTTTTTTAGTTCGGATCATGTTTTTTTACTCTACTATATTTATCTTTTTTTCTGGGTGAAAGAATTTCCAAAGGCATTCCTATTATTCATAAAGATTTTCACTAGCCCATACAGATTGGTAACGCCAACCAAGACTTTTTATGGGCAGGGTCAGGTGCTAACTGGGATTGTATCTTGGACAGGTTCATGAACCAAATTTTTCCCATGCATTTGGTAAAACAAAAATGTTCATATAAAATATTATAATCATATAAAATCAATAACACCTACAAGATTAATCATTGAATGATGCGTATCCAACCCCACTTTCAAAGTTAAACCGAGTTCTCTAGGGCCAGTGACTAGTCTATCCTAATGTCCCTCTACCCATGAATCTTGACCAATAAGAGACCATAATCCCATTATAGTAATAATACATAATATGTGTAAACAATTATCAATATTTAAAATCAAGATCATTACTCATAAACTTTCCAATGAAAAGGTAGAAGAAAACTCTATCAAATATAATTAATTGACTATTTCTCCTCAAATTAACATATGACAGTTTATATAATTTGTTTAAACATATTTAAACAAAATTTGGAATCTGTTGCTAATATAAAAAAAATTATATTTATAAATTTATTATGAAATACATTAAATAAATGAATATTTATTAAATTTTGAAATGATATAATCATTTATGTAAATATAAAAATAATTCAAATTGTAAAAAATTTATAAATTCGTTTTCTATATTGAATATCCTTAAAAATATAAAAAGGAAAATTTTGGATTTATTCTAAAAATAAAATTTCCCTTCCAAAAATTTAAACATAATTTGTTATTAACCACATTTTATTTTAAAATATGATATAATTTTTTAAAAACTATATGATATTATAAATATTTTATATATAATGTAAATTTTTAACATAATTTAGAAATAACATATTTTACCTTATTTAAATAATTAACCAAATGAGCTCAAACTACCTTTAGTATGATTGAAATAAATTTCAAAATATGTATTTTCAATAAATTTTTTATATTATTATTATTGAAAAATAATGGAAAAATACAAAAACATCTATATTTTCCATTATTATATAATTTATATACACTTTATACACAATTTAAATCCACTTTAAAATTATATCATATCTACTACATTTTTCTGTACATTTTAAAGACCCCATCATATTGGGTGTAGGATATAATTCCCCAAATTAGTTAATTTTGTTGAAAATTTTATCCCAAAATAAATTTTCATTAAATTTATAAAGGAATCTATTTGTTATGATGCTTAGAATGGTGAGGAATCCCTGTTGTGTGGGAATTCCATGACAATTTCTCATTAAGTAAATTCATTTTGGGAAAAAACTATTTTAGATTAACCATGCCATTTTGGAAAAAATATAGCATGTTTGTTTTCATTTATATCATGGTGGTATTTTGAAATAAAATTCCATATAAACCATAAATAATTTATTTTAGATCAAATATATTTTAGAATGCAACTTATAAACATATATCACAATGCATTATGTTTTAGGGGGTTTTCTATCCACAAAATTGTTATTTATTTACCACATCCTCATGATATTAAAAAATGATTATATTTTCATGCAACTTTTCTACTATAGTTTTATATACACTATTTTTGGGTAGTAAATTTTTTTTAATAACACATCCATTTTTCATAGCAGATATGTCATGGTTCCCAAAATACTCATGTTCTAATCTTTATTTGAATTATTCCAGACAATAGACTCTAGAATTATCATTTCTCCATATTCTTGATGAATTTAAATAATAAATAGTAAAAAAAGATGTGTCTATGATTCTTATAAATTTATTTATAGAAGATATGACTTATCCAAATTTTGTAGAAAATATCAACCTAAACTAATAAATCAATAGGTTCTATTTATTATTTTTTATTGAATGACATAAATGAAAAAAAGATGTAGCTTAGTTTGTATTGATTAATGTTTTCCCAAAATATTCACATAAATCTTGGTAGATGTCATTAATATGTATCCAATGGTCTTTATCTTCCTTGGGTATCAATTTCTTCATATCCACTCCCAATTAAATACTTTGGGTTAAAGTATAAATGGGTTAGGTGTTAATGTGGTAACCAATGTTGGGAGTTATTATGTATTTTTATAATCATGAACTATAAAATATGAGTCTACTTATATAGGTAATCCAAGAAAACTCAATGGAAACAAATCATTCATCAATTTAATGAGAAAACATTTTATTAGTTACAATATTCTATAACTGATGAATTTTTTAGTACATGTTTAATACATAAAAAGATACATTAGATCTTCAAACTCATCTATATAATATAAATATTATGGTGAAATATATATTTAATGTTATAGTTTAAGAACAAAAATTATCCATGTGATATCACATGTCATGTAAAAATAAAATTCACAAAACTATGACATATTGGCCCTAACTATGTAATATTTCACACAAGCTAAGGCCATGATATGGTTTAAACATCCATATACTAATTTTACATTTATAATAATTTTTAAATATAATAAATTAGGCCAAACCACATACATTATTTCCCATGTAAAAGATAATTTCAATTATTATATTAACATTATATTTAATATATTAGTTGAAACAAAAAATGGAACATTAAAACCCATTTTATGTAAAATAGAATTTATTATATTGGAATAATTAATTATATTTTAATGTTATAATAAATCACCTAAAAACAATATAATAACAAATAATAATAATAATTTTCATCAACAAAAAAATATCATTCATGATATAACCAAATACTTCCATTCAAATACACATACCATTATAAACACCATAGAAATGAAAATCTAAATCAATTGGATTTGATAATTATTCCCAATATCTTCAAATTTGTAAAATAGTATTTTCCTTATATAATTATTTACCATAATGTTTAATGGTGAAATTATATCTAAATAATTTTTTCAACTATAGTTTTCATTTATAGTACTATTGGATTTACCTTTCTTAAGGATCCAAGGCCCGTACTCTCGGAATCAGTGCTAAAAAAGTACATTTCATGATGGATTTGATAAAAATCCTTAATTAATAAGTCATTTATACATAATATAACATTTACATTATAATGAAAATATTTATTTTTAGAGATTTAGAGAGATAGAATTATGATTTAATGTGTTAAACCCACGTACTTTCTAATAGATTTACATTTTTACCACTTTCTAAAAAATGAAAAATCCATAATAATCATCCACCATCACCCGCTAATTGTACACACAATATACTCTTATAGTCACATCATTTTTTTGAAATTTCATTATATCATGGGAAATAGAAACATAAGAAATTTCTGAGATAAAACTCTTATTAAAGGTAAAAATAAGTGATAACTATCAAATATAATAGGTGATAATATGATGGGAAAATGGGTATAAAAATGATACATAATTAACATATACTAAACAAATCATCTATCATAAATCAAAATATAAGTATTGGCATATCTTATTTCATGAATAAAAAAACTATAGAAATAAGAGTCAATAAACATGAGCCAAGATATAATAACATTAGAATAATATTTTAAAACTCATTATGTACACACATGAAAATCTACGAAAACCCATTATTCCCACACCTATGTGAAAAAATTGAATTTATATATAATTTAATATACCATGAGATATAAAATTAAACCAATGAAATGGATTCTGATATAATACTCTTCCCATAATTATATATATATATTTATATGTGTGTGTGTGTGTTTTTGTTCCACTTAAAATCCATCAATCAATATATCTTAAAGAACCCAGTGAAAAAGAATGAGTTTCCTAAACATTTCAAAATTATTACATTACACGACCATATAAAATCATAAGAGATAAAAAATTCCAGTTTACAAAAGTATTCATATCATAATAAAATATAGGGTGATCAAAAAATCACTTCATAAGAGATAATCCAAGGAGGAAAATATTAAATGAATATACAAATGTTTTCAGAAAAACTATTAAACCCTATATTAAAAGATAAATTACAAAATACATTCATGTTTTTTTATGAACATAAAGAGAATATATTTAATTTGTTTTAATAAATATTTCAAAATAAAATATGATTGAGGGGAAAAATAAATAAATATATTAAATCTACATTGAAAAATAATGCAAAAAATTCCTTTATTTTTTAGACATTTTTAATGAAATCCTCATATATGAGAAACCTTAAAATCCATTAGTTTCATAAATGTGGTAAAAGAAAATATGAAGAATATAAAGTATCAAGTATATCTGAATTTCTATAAGAAAAATATTTTTTACAGGAATAACATGGACATGGAAGAAGATGATCCATATGTAAGAATGATATTTATTTTTACAAACATTATACTATTATATCAGATAAAATATTATCAAACAAGTGAAAACTAATGAAGGGAATTGATTTTCATGGAGAATAAGAGAAAATAAAATGTAAAATAGGGGAAATTATAGATCAATTATTGAATAAAAATTATATTCCTATAAGAATTATTATGTCTCAATGAATCAAAAAAAAGTATCTTAAACCCTTACTGTCACGACCATCCTAATGGGGCCCAAGCCAGGACCAACCCAGCCCCACCTCTGATTGCCTAGGGGCTAGATAATATCTCCATGTTGGCATATCTCACAAATGGGAGGCCTTAGCCTAAGTACCTCTACACACGCACGTGCCTCCAAGACCAAAAATCTAAAAGGAAGGGGAAACTCCAACCGCCATGCATGTAAAACACTAAACGTAAAAGTAATACAACCAGAGTGAATCCAAAAGGTAAAGTGTAGTAAATAAAATTGGGGCCAGAATACAAGCCCAAAAAGCAAGACAACTACAAATACCGACCTGCTAACGAAGGTAATGATGATGTAGTATAGAGATGTCGGGAATGCCTCAACCCTTCTGAACTCACAAGGCACCGTTCGGTCCTGGACCTAGTCTGGATCAACCTAGAACTCAGTCAAAGCATCGATCATCTGCACAAGACACGTACCGTGTGGGAATAGCTCGTGGAAGAGTGAGTAAAACAATACTCAATCAAACACCACAAAACCACAAATAAAAGACACAACGGAAATAAAATTCAGTTCAACACAGTTGTACACTCATACATATTCCATGGATATCCATATATACTCATAAGAAACCATGAAGAATTAAAGGGTAAGTCAAAACCAAAAGTCAGTCACTAGACTCCGCTAACCTGGGAACTACCTAAAGAGGAAACACTCATCAAAGGGGATGATATATAGATAGGGGATGCTGAAGAATACCACGAACCCAATCTGTGTTACCCTGAATCATAGGGTATTCTCAGAGAATTCCATGAACTCTATGGTGCGGCTTGTAATGTTGGATATTTTGAATGATGATATGAACCAAATTATATGACCAACTAGATGAAGGATTAATTCCATGGGCTTATAAATAC
The DNA here is from genome assembly GCA_963277665.1 of Viscum album. NCBI lineage: Eukaryota > Viridiplantae > Streptophyta > Magnoliopsida > Santalales > Viscaceae > Viscum > Viscum album. The sequence continues at coordinate 713,228,042 of OY728131.1, read as the reverse complement.
ACAATGAACTCCATTCTGGGTGATAGAGTATCAATCCCGTCCCAGGAAAGATTTACAAATCTATCCAGGAATCGTCTCTTGAGGGGATTGCAATGTAATGCTATACCGAACCCTTGAGGGAAGATCCAAGGGGAAAATCCACACATATACTGGTCCTTGCTAACAACCCAACAATCCATCTAAAAAGGTCTGCCTCATCACGATGGTCCCAATGCTGCAAATAGTGCATTAATTGGACATACAATTTTAATGTTATGACCATTTTTGTAAAAAGGGGCCAATTGGGTCTGGGTCTAGTCTGACCCAGTTGGACCGACCCATCCCGACCCGATCCGGGTTCCGACCCGACCCCCCTGGGTTTATCCCAATCCACTATGCCAACACGGTTTGTTGTGCCGGCCTGACCCACTGGAGCGGTCCAACTCGAGGTGTTGGAGAAACGTGGCCTGAGGCACTGGACCCAACCCAAGGCTAACCCAGTTTGTCAAGATAAAACACTAGATCTGAACAGTCCGATCCAAACCATATTCCGTGGCCACCAAAGGTTGTCTTTGTGGTCTAGTTAGACCGCTACCTCTAGCCATGTCTACCTGCACCACCGCCGACTATTACTAGTGGCCCTTATCCACCACTCGCGGCATATCCACGAGCCTCTTCTACCACTATGGCCATCGAACCATGACCCCCCATGTGATTCCCATTGCCTCCTCCTCTGCCGCGGCATGCCACCAGTGCGGGCCGATGTGGCCCTACCTTGACCATGGATCCCCACAATTGCAATCTTAGTTTCTTTCCCAAGTTGATGTGGTGATGAATATTGGGTAAAATTAGAAGAACGCGGGAGGAAAAATTTCACACCAACACTCAAGCTGGAAGGATCAAGACTTTTTTACACCGGCCTTGATCTATCCACATTAGAATTTAAAAACTGGGAAAAGGTGTGAAATTCTAACTAATGACCAAGTAAAACATGACTTATGCTTGACATAAATCAATATATACAAGAATGAATTTTCAATTAAAAACCCTCAGCATAAATACCCAATCCAGATCTACGTATGATCAGTGAATCAATTTTTTGTCTATTGATTTAGTTTCATTACAAGGGAAAGAATGAAGGCTGTGGATAGAACCAAATAAAATCACATGCCCTACCGAGAAAAGTGGATCAGTTGATGAAGAATGGTTGTGTTCGTTGTTCATCGATCCATCGTCGATCCGCCCATGAGCAATCATGATCCTCAATTTATTGTTCGTCTTTTGAAAACATTTCCTCCCACAGTTCCCTCTCTCAAAATATCTCAAAAAAATCTCAAGGATATGAATTATAACCATAGATCCCTATCTATGGGTTTAATAAAAAAATGAAACATAATATATGTTTTGAAAAAAAAATATTTTTATTAAAATATTTTTTATTACGGTTATGTCCAAAATATAAAATTTTCATCTGGCTGGTGTCGGATGATGTTTGGCTTTGACCAAGGTAAAGATGATATTATGGATGCAATGGTTCCCTCTGATATTGATCTAGGCACCTATTTAATAGTTATAAAAATTAAAATTTAGCCACTGAGTGTTTTAAATTTAAAAGTTGAACTTTTTTCAAATATTTATTTTGGGAGCACTAAGACTCAGAATCTCATGTCATCTTAGTAAATAGTCTTATTAGTTCCTAATTAAATTATTAAAATAAATTGGTAGAAAATTTGAGTTGATACATTCTCCCAACCTTAGGTCTTTACATCCCGGAAAGCCAACCCAAGGGCTACTCATAAAAAAAGATAAGGGTGTTGAGCAGACATCTAAGCCTCCCACTCCCAAGTTCTCTTCTGGAGGTTCATGTGCTGCCACTGAATGCACGCTAGAAGAATTGACCACCTACTATGGGTCTAATCCTATTGATCCTCGATCTCTACTTGCAAATCCAAAAACATCGCCCCATCATTAATTTCCAGCTCTCCCTAGTCATTAACCTGTGATGGGTCATGTATGTACCTCTTCACATGTGACATGTGAAAGACGTCATACACCCAGTGCAACTATAGGGGTAGAGCAAGGTGGTACACTACCCCACCAACTCTTCTCAGAATCAAAAATGGGATGGTGAACCTCGGGGACAACTTGCCAGCCCATCCAAATCTCTGTAAACCCCTTTGAGGTGAGACCTGAAGGAAGACATGGTCTCCCTCCATAAATGACAAGTGTCTCTATCTTTTATCGGCGTAAGACATATGCCTACTCTGTGTAGTCCTCATCAGTTTTTTGATGATCTGCACTTCCTTTGTCATAGCCTGTACCAATTGTGGTCCCATAAGTGCTGACTCCCTCGGGTTAGTCTAGCATAACAGTGATCAGTAAGGGCATCCATAAAAGGCACCAAATAGTGCCATACCAACGGTGGTGTGGTAGCTATTGTTGAACACAAACTCTAATAGTGGTAGGTGGTCCTCCTAACTACAAGTGAAGTCCAAGATGTAGGCACGTAGCATGTCCTATATGCCCTGAATTGTCCTCTCTATCTGACCATCCTTATGGGGCGAAAAGTTTCTCTCAACCATAACTTTGTCCCAAAATCCTATTTTAAACCCTTCCATAGCTGTGAAGTGATATAAGAATCACGGTCTTAAATGATCATCGAAGGAACCCTAAGATGTGGAACTATCCATTGGACGTAGAGGCATCCCAAACTCTCAATTGAAATCTACTCCTAGATAGGTAGGTAGTGGGATGAATTGGTGAGTCTGTAAATGATCACCTAGATGGTATTTTCTCCCATGGACGTGCATGGTAAAACAATCACAAAGTCCATATATATCCTATCCTACTTGAACTCTGGCTCCTAGAGTGGATGAGTCAGGACTGTTGGAACCTAGTGCTCTACATTCACTTGCTGACAAGTGAGCCACTGAGAAATGAACTACGCCACTTCCTTCTTCATCCCTGACCACCAGAACTGGTGTCGAAGGTCCCGATAAATCTTTACCACTACTATATTTACCACTAAGGGGATGTGGGAAACTCTCTTAGGACATCCTCATACAACTACATCAGCACTAGCATGGTCCCTCTGAAGAGAATAATGTGCTCCCCACCTATTTGTTATTCATCAGGGGCCTTCCTTATAGACAGCTAAGCATGTCATGACTCACAGTCGTCATTCCAATGCTACGCCTCCTTAACTCACCATAGGAGTAGAGGGGTGACACCCATCAAATGGAGATAATTTTCTCCACCATAATATTGGAATAATATCTACAGTGTGTCCGACTACTCTGACGCCTCCCCTAGAAACTATAAACTAGACCTCCCACTGAGTGCTTCCACCACCACGTTCCCCTTCCCAGGATTATAGAAAACCTCAAAGTTGTAATCTTGGAGGTACTCTTGCCACTACCTCTATCAAATTTAGGTCCCTATGAGAAAATATGTACTTGAGGATCTTATGGTCTATGTAGATAGTAAACCGCCCACATCTAGTAATGCAACCACATATTCAAAGATTAGAACACTGCTGCCAGTTCAAGATAACGGGTCACGTAGTTATACTCATGATGCCTCAGCTGGTGTGATCCATAGGCAATCAAAATTTTCACCTACACCAAGTCACGCCCGAGTCTAGTCTCTAATGCATCGCAGAATACCACATACCCAACACCATATTCTGGTAGCCTCAAGATGGGAGCACTCTTCAAACATCGTCTCAGCACCTGGAAACACTGATAGCATTTTTATGTCCACATGAAGGGCTGTCCATTCCGCATCAAGGTTTCCAATGTTGTTACTACCTTAGAAAATTCATAAATGAACCTCTGATAGTACTCCGAAAAACCCAGTAAAATTCTTATCTTGGTAAGACTCCTGGGTGGTTCCCAAGCAAGCAACGCCTCAATCTTCACCAGATCCACCACAACTCCAGCCTCTGAAATTAAATGTCCTATAAAGTGAACCTCTTGAATCCAAAAGTGACACTTATAAAGATTCCCAGAATGTTTTTTTCTCTCAAAGTGCATTCAGGACCATCCTTAGGTGTCTCACATGTTCCTCCTTGATTACTGAGTACACCGAAATGTCATCGATGAAGGACAAAATTAATTGGTCAAGGTGTGGCTGGAAGATCCTATTCATGGGTCCCATGAATAGTTCTAGGAATTTTTGATACACTGAATGACAAAACCATGTACTCGTAGAGGTCATACCGACAACTTAAGGCTCTCTTCGGTATAAGCCCATATCATACCCGAAGCTGATAATACCCTAATATGAGGTCTATATTTGAGAACCACCTCGTTTACTTTAGCTGGTTAATGAGGTCCTTAATTCTCAGTAGTTGATACTTGTTCTTCATGATCACCTAGTTCAGACACCTAAAGTCCACAAACTACCTGAAAATCTAGTCTTCTTTCTTCGAAAACAAAATTGGGGAAACCAATGGTGTGATGTTGGGCCTTATAAATCCCTTTTTCTAAAATTCCTCTAGCTCTACCCTCAACTCATGAAGCACCATGAGAGCCATTTGATATGTATGTGTGGATATCAGTTCCATATCGAGGTACAGATCAATGTAGAAGTCAACCTCTCTCTATAGAGGTAATTCTGGAACATCCTCAGGGAATACATCCTCATACTCATCCACCACTGCAGGAAACTAGGTGCTTCCCTTCTCCACCACACATAGGGTGAGGCTAGAGATCTGGTGAGTAATCAGCTACACCCACCTTTGAGAAAGTCCTTCCAATAATTCATGTGTTTTTATCACTGGTAAAAGAAAACCAGGTCCCATCAATGTGGACACACTACACTCCGTGCCAAAAAATAGTTTAAATGAGAATGGACTGTGGATAACCAGTCCATAGCCAGAATGACATCGTAAATCCTCAACACCACTACTAAGATATCCCTGCCAAAGCTCTCTCATCCTAGATTAAGCTCACAATTAAGGAACAAGTGTGTAATCATCGAATCTCCTATCATAGTAGTCTCTAAATGTAAGGATTGAGCCAACAAATCTACCAGAATCTATGAGCTCCAAAAAAGGTCCATAAAGAAGTATGAGTGACTCACACCTATGTCTATAAGAACTTCATCTTGGTTGGAGAAGAAAAAAATTGTACATCTAATCATATCTGGAGTACTGGGTTCATAAGCCTCCATCGCCTAAAGTAGGCCTCTCCCCTATCCAGCAGCTCTAAGAGCCAATGGCGGACCACCAGGTGGTGGTGGTGCTAATACCTCAAACCTCCATCCATCGTAGGCTACTCTACCTACTCCCCTTCCATGTACGCCTCCCTAAAGAACACCTTGATCGAACCTTTACCCCTAACTTGGTGGTCCCTTGACCATCCATAGATCATCGTACAACGTGTGGGAAATATTGAACCAATTTCCCCTACCATTGAATGCAAAACATTGCCTGTCCATTGGCTATCCTAGTCATCCATGGGAGCCTCTCACCACTGATCTTTCATCCTGAGACAATCTCACAAAGGACCTGAACAACTTGGTACCCTTCATCTGTTTCTTTTTACCTAGTACTAAAGATTCTGCCTCCTGATGCCTACTGGTAGCTCCCACTGCTGACGCGTGCTCTGCCTGGGATCTCTCCACGAGTAGAGCTCACTCCAAAACTACAAACTAAGTGGATATTATGAGAGTTAAATTGAGCACCCTGATTTTTATATGTTTTCCCTGCTCAAAAGTCCGATCCTTGAAGAATGGGTATCACACCATATCTGTGGAGTAGTGAGAAATCCCGTTGAATCTCACTAAGTACTCTACTACTGTAATTCCACCCTGCGGTAGGTGCAGGAGGTCCTGGATGTATACTAAGAACAAGGTCACTGGGATGAACAACTCCATGAAAATTCACTCGATGTTATCTCAATAGTGATTCATCTTGTCATGTGTCTAGATCACTAAGCTCTGTCGTCGTCCTATTGAGCCCTGTAGAAGGCTCTCCTCTAAGACTTCCATCTGATAAGGTAGTGTCCCTCCAATGCGGAGGCACCTGTAACTGCCTCCAGTAAATCCTTAGCTATATATTGGTATGTATCACCTCTAAACCTGAAAGGGATCTGCCACTGGAACTCATCCATCGCACTGAGCCTCTTTACATCCTCTACTAATAGCACCAGAAGCAACTATTTCTCAACGAGTGGTACTGTAGTAGGAAGACCACTCAGGGTTTCCATGACTGGAACTTTCCCCTACACCGATGCCTCATCGCTAAGAGGATCATCCTCATGATCCTTAATCAGAATCCTGGATGGATGTCTACGTGGAGGTTTCATGAAACATGTCATGATGAACCATGATAAAAAGAGTATATCTGGAGAGCTGACTCAAGAAGGACATGGAAAACACAACCAATTCCTATATGATGCATGTTCCCTTCATTTCCATGCAACTAGTGTTTTTTTACACCATGTTGGAAAGAAGGTGTCCAGAGTCCGACTGTATGGATATGTCGACCGCCACACCAATACCAAATTCCCTATCCTAAAATCCGAACTCAAAACACTTAACACTATTGCCCCAAACCAATATTACTGACACTTAGTCCCAAAGTGGAACTAAAACCCACTTTGATACAACTCTGTCATGACCCGTTTTGGTGAGGCCCATGCTGTGACCACCCCAATCCCTCCTCAGATAGGCCAGGGGCTGGAGACTATCATCGAGTAGGAATAACTCAAAAATGGGAGGCCTTTTCCTAAGTACCTATACACACGCACACATCTCCAAGACCACAAATCTAAAGGTAAGGGGAAACACCAACCACCATGCCTGAAAAACAGTAAGCGTAAAAGTAATACAACCAGAATGAAACTGAAAGTTAAAGTGTAGCACTACAAACCAAGGCCAGAATACATGACTAAAAAGAAATGCAATTACAAAGACCAACCTACTAACAAAGTTATCGAAGTTGTAGTAGAAAGATTTTGGGAATGCCTTATCCCGTCTGATCTCACAAGGCACTGTCCGGTCCATGTAACACCTGAGATTTTTATGAGAAATATTTTTTTATGTTATATACATCCCAAATAAATCTTTCACTACACACAACACTGTCTTGGCTAGCATTACACGCAAGATCAACCTTCCTTGATAGCTTGCATTGTATGCAATACCGAGTTTCACAAAACAACGATATGCTATTAAAATAATATATAAACTAGCCGTTATGGACAGTAATACCCACATTTTGAAATTTTATAAATTTTATCATTCCAAATGGACTTAATTTTTGGATTCATAATATCGAAATTATCCTAGGATGAAATTTCTGTATTTTTCTGAAAACTTTCAATTTTTGATGAATAGTGAAAACATTGGGTTACTATTTAAAAACCAACTTTTTATTTAAATAATTATTTATTTTCATTAAATCTATTTTAGGTCAAAATTGATACATAATACCTATATAAGTTCAATGTAATTCATTGGAGTCATTTTATAATAATTTTAGAAATATAATAATTTTATTGAACTTTTCACCGTCTTTTACCCACCTCCTAGCAGAATTTGCAAATGTACATAAAACTTAATTTTACTTCTTATGTGAGTGGAATTTAGAAAATCCTAGAGACACGGCTAATATCAAGGAGTAAAATGTGGTTCAATAAGATAAAAATAATTTTTGGTAAATAGTAACATTTTACTTTTATTTACCACGGTTAAAAGTAAATAGGGCAATTAAGGGTAAAAATGATATTATTATTACCCTATCACATGTAATAATTCTATGGGATAAGTTTAATTAGACCAAAAACAACCTTAAGAATAAAATATGACCATTTAGGTCCACTTGGATTAGATTAGGACATTTAATATTATTTTATTTAAAGAAGAGTTAAAATAGTTAAAATCAAAGTTTAATAAATAAATCATTTTTAATATAGGGTTATAAATAAGATAAATTCGACTATAAATACTCATTATAAAGATAAAAATATTTCATACATAATTATTTTTTATTTATAATTTTTATACTTTAAATAATTTAATTTATTTATGACACAATGATGATGCAGTAATAACCTTATTAAGGAAATATTTAAATAATTGATAATATAAATACCCAAATAAATGTAATTTGAGACTTTTCATAAACTAAAATAATTTTATAGGTTAATATGACATATTATTATTGATTTAGTTAACACTTTATAACTAATCATGCTATTATCGGTTTGACAAATATCAATTACCAAATAGTGTCAAAATTGACATAAAAAAGATTTTAAAACAAATATTATATTATTAATTTTTATTTTATTCATAAAAATCTATGGATCAGAAAAATTACTTATATAAGGTTATATATATTAATAATGAACCACTTGGGGTTCTTTTGTCTTGTTATAGTACGTTTATTTACCATATAGTGTAAGAAAACAAGAAGACACAGTAAAAGTTAAATTATTTAAACTTAGAGTTAAATCTAAATGATAAAGTTAAAATAGTAACCTAAACTTGTAGAGAACCCATTTTTTGAGATTAGTTCAACCCATACCCATATTATCATTAAAATAAATCAGTTTTGAGCTATTAAAAACCGAATATGACTTTATTATAGAATAATATTTTATGTTTTCTCTAAGGTGCCCCTCTCCTCCCTTATAAAAGGGAACCTCTTCCCTCCCCTCCTCAAAACCACTTTGAGCCTTCAAGATCAGAAAAACCATTCCCATTTCACCTCTCAAATTCCCTATAAACATTCTAGAGGTCCTTGGTTTCTTCAAAGACCATCTTTAGAGCCCTAAGAGGAGGTTAAGAAGAGGCGCTTCAAAGAAGAGGTAATGTCTGTTACCGATTCTTTCAACATTATTTCTTCTTCTAATTCTTCTTATTTAGTTGTTTCATTATAAATTAATAACATCAGTATCAATAATATACTGATATGTTATTATAAATATTAAAAAAACCTATTTCACCTACTATCCATCCTACGGAAAACGAAATCACCGCGCGTGCGTATGTACAGAATACCGTCTCCACGACGTGGTGTAATATATTTTCCACCAACACCATACATGGATGGGTATCATGGTGTAAAGAATTACTATATATGATTATTGTAAAGTGATATTTATTCTGAAATAGTATACATACACTTCAATACAATTCCACGATCATGGGAACGATATCATCGCTCGTGCGTATGTACGGCCTACCTTCTCCATGATGTGATGCGACTCGTTCTACATGATCTTCAATGCATAATGATTATATAAATGAATTAAATATGATATATATTACACTAATACCATCCTAGAAATGAGGTATCTATAACTTAAAAATAATAATACGAATTTATTCGACAAAACACGCATAAGAACAAAAAGCAATAAACACCCGAATAACAAGTAGCAATGAATTATTACTAACAAGAAGATAAGAATATGACCATATATGATATCATAACAATTATTATGATTCTGCAATAAGTAAATGACATTATTTAAATCATTATACAGGAGGTCCAGACATTTACAAATCAAATCGGACCTAAGGTAAGGGAAAATCTCGAAATCTCATTTTTATCCGAGATTGTTTATAATTCAGAATTTACTAGGGAATATTTATCATTCACATCCATGTTACTCAATATGTAATAATATTTCTATCCTCCTAAAATTGTTCCAATCCAATTTTACCCATTGGTGAGTTTTTAGTAAAATATATGAAATGAATCTTTTGTCATTTCTAGTACGAGGTATTGTTTTGACTTTTCCGGCCAAAGTACGAGAAGATTGTTTTTCTTTAACTTATATGGCATGAATGGATTTTTAGAACATTATTTCCATGAATCTTAACTTAAAATTTTTCAAGTTTATTTTTAATTAACTACTTTTAGTTTAAAATTTTATGACATGTTAAGAGAGGAAAAATATTTTTGAAGTAGAAAGTATATTTTCCTCAAGAATGGAGTTCAAGTGTTTTATAAAAATTATTTTCCATCTAAGATAATATAGGGTTCTGTTTCTATACATATTTTTACATTGATTTGATTATTATCGAATTATTTTAATGAATTCCTTTTATCTTATATGATTTATGATGGCATGATGTTTAAGAATCTCATTTCTATTACATGGGTTATGATATGATATATGATTTATGATTTTGTGGCACACATAAGAATGGTATTATTATGAGATAGGTGGGACCTATATCTCCATCTAAAGAATTGGGTAAAGATTTATATCTCATGAGATAGACATGGCTGGAACGACATGTTAATCCGGTTCAGTGATATAGGATGGAAATCAGGAGTGAACTCGGTTCAGACATGGACTTTGTCCACTAAGATAGTCTTGGAGATGAGTCTTGACTACTAAGAAATGATTATCTATGATTATGTGTGTATGCCACAAAGTTTCATGTTATTATTATTGGGGTAACATTTCACTACTATGATTTATCCCATGTTATGAAATTATGATCTCTTTTACAGGTTATGATTCCCAAAATTTTATGTTCTTATGAATATGATGTGATTGATATTTCTTTTGTTTGCCCTTACTGAGCATTTGAGCTCACCCTTTTTTATGTTTTCTTTTCCCCAGGTCAGGAAGAAGGTTATTAAGTAAGATATGCCAAAAGAGACTGTAGATATGATAAAATAAAAGGGAGATGATTTTGATGATTTATGAACCAGTTGTTTGTGTTTCCCGGTTTCTAAAGACACTATACCTATACGGTCCTCTCATGGTTTTGTTATATGTTGTAATAAGTGTGCTTCAATTTTGAAGTAATAAAAATGTATGTAAAGTATGGGTCATTATATTTTGTATCATAAGAAAGGTATAGTCAACCGTTGGAAACTAGGATGTGAAAGCCATAGTAAGAACCCTAAGGATATGTCTAAGCATAGGACAAAATCTTAGTGTTTTAGAAATGGCCATAAATAACATATGATAAGACCTTAAGTGTGAAATTTTATTCTTGATTATGTGGTTTTCCTATTTTAATTAGTGTTGATCACACTATTCTTCTTGGTTTTAGTCAATGGGTGGAACCCGAAGGAACCATGTTAATGTGAAATGCGACGGGCAATGCAATGATTTTCCCCCCTCAGCAACCAAACATTATGGGAGTTGGAATGAAAAATCCTGTAGCCATGATCACACAAATTTCTCAATCTATTAATTATCCAGGACTTCCAAACGAGCAAAGGAAGGAGCAACATTCTATTGAATCCTTCATGAGGCAGTGTCCAGCCTCATTCAGCGGGTATACTAATCCATTATTGGCTGAACAATGGATCAGTACCACTGAAAATATATTTTCACTTATTCAAAGTTCTGAATATGATAAATTCATCTTAGAAGTATATCATTAAATGTGAATCTAATAAATGGTGGAATCTTATCAAGAATACGATTCCATGAGATGAAATTGAGTCCATGGAATGGGACGAGTTCAAGAACTTATTTTTCAATATGTACTTCCCTCTCATTCTTTGAACAAAATGGAGAAGGAGTTTCTTGAACTAAAGAAAAATGATGATGAATCTGTTGGTACCTACGAAGAAAATTTTACAAGACATGCAAGGTATTATTCTGGGATTATTATCCAACCTGAGAGTAAGATCGATCGATTCTTTAGTGGCTTAAAACCAAGTCTTTGAAGGGCGTTAGACATAAGGGACTTCATTAGAAATGAGGAAATCGTTTGATGTGATCTCAAGGTTTAGATGAAGATTAGAGTAAACCATAAGTCATATGGGTTTGATAAGAAGAGGAAAATGGAATTCAAAGGAAAATATAAAGAGAACACTGAAAAGAAGATGTGTTTTTCCTTATGCTCAAAGTGTGGAATGAAACATGGAGGGAGTTGTCTTAAAGGGACATGTAAATGTTTCAGATGTGGAAAAGAAGGTCATCAGGAATTTTAATGACACAATGATGGGAAGAAGATGTCTAGTGATGCGAATAGTGAAAATGCTACATAGAGTGAACCTCCTACACTTCAATGTTACAAGTGAAAGGAAATGGAGGCATTATGCTAATCAATTCCCTAATCCAAGGGTTGTTGACGATGATAGATGTCAACAAACTCTTAATGCTAAAGAAAAAAGAAAGTCACATGCAATTTCTATCAGTGATGTGGAGTATGATAATGATGTGGTGAAAGGTACACTTACCATCCACTCTAAAGTAGTAAATGTTTTATTTGATTCTAGATCCACCCAATATTTTATTTCTGAATAATTTTATAAGGGTATCACCGTATTACCTCAAAAATTAGATGTTGAGTTATCTGTGACAAGTCCTAATGGCACAACAGTCGCATCAAAAGGTTACAATTCTTCGCCTATTGTAGACTGTGGGAAAGTGCTTCCCGCAAATCTTGTGATCCTTCCTATAGTGGAATTTTATGTGATTATTGGCATATATTGGATTTCTTTATATAGAGATCATATCAATTTCCAAAGAAGGAATGTCACATTTCCTATTCCAGATCAATCTGTGATCGTCTATTGATGCAAGGATGAACATAACCTTCCAGTGGAAATTTCATCCATCTTATAGGTCTTGATTCCACTAAATTATGGTTATTTATCTCAAATTGTTGGAGAGAAACTCACGATTAATAATATTCCCATTATACGAGAGTTTGATTATGTCTTTCTGGAGCAATTGCTAGGTCTTCCACCAAATCGTGAAGTTGAGTTCTCAATAGAACTTGTACCGGGTGCTTTGACTATTTCAAATACACCTTATAGAATGGACCCAACTGAGTTATTGGAATTGAAGAAGAAACTCCAAGAGAATCTTGATAAGGGATTCATACGCCCTAGTGAATCACCTTGGGGATCACCTATTCTGTTTATTAAGAAGAAAGATGGATCAATGAGACTCTGCATTAATTATCTAGAACATAACATGATCACTATCAAGAACAGATATCCTCTCCCACACATTGATGACTTATTTGACCAACTATGCGGAGATCAATACTTTTCTAAGACGGATCTTCGTTCAGGGTATCATCAATTAAGGGTTAAAAGGGAGGATATACCAAAGAGGACTTTCCGTACAAGGTATGGACACTATGAATTTATAGTGATGCCATTTGGTCTTACTAATGCCCCTTATATCTTCATGGATCTAATGAATAGAGTGTTTAGAGACTATTTTGATCAGTTTGTGGTAGTCTTTATAGATGATCTTCTTTTCTATTCAAAGAGCAAGAAGGAACATAAAGATCACTTGAGAATTATATTTAAGACCCTAAGAAGTAACTTTATGAAAAATTTACCAAGTGTGAATTTTGGATTCAAAAATTTGAATTTTTGGGTCACATAATCTCAAAAGAGGGGATATCTGTGGATCCCACAAAAATAGAGGTTATCAAAAGATGGTTGAGACCAACAACAGTAACTGAGATCTAATGTTTTCTTGGTTTGGATGGATATTATCAACGTTTTGTGAATGATTTTTTACAATTATCTAATCCACTCACTAGGTTGACTCGAAAAGGAGTTAAGTTCATTTGGACGGAGGAGTGTGAAGGGAATTTCAAGGAGTTAAAAAGAAGATTATCTAGTGCACCTGTGCTCACACTTCCCTGTAGTGGCGAAAAGATTGTGATCTACTGTGATGCATCAAATAAAGAGATAGGGTGTGTTCTTATGCAAAATGATATGGTGATAGCTTATGCCTCACGATAGTTGAAAATTCATGATCAAAATTATCCAACTCATGATTTGGAGTTAGCTGTGGTTATATTTTCATTAAAGATTTGGAGGCATTATCTTTATGGTGAAAGGTGTGATATTTATACTGATCATCAATGTTTAATGTATATTTTCACACAAAAGGAGCTGAATATGTGCCAAAAAAGATGGTTGGAGCGGATTAAAGATTACGGCTGCTCAATTCATTACCACCCTGGGAAAGCAAACAAGGTGACAGACACATTAGGTCGATAAGACCATGCTAGCTTATCCATGACAAGGATCACAAAAGATCCAATATTTATGGATTTACAAAGGATGGATCTTGGAATTATAATGGAAGGGGAAAAATCTTATCTTTCTCAAATGAATGTTTAACCATCTATACATGTGAAGATTAAAGAGGCACAAAAAGAAGATGTAGATTTACAAAAGAAGGTGAGAAATGTTCCTGAATTCAACCTCGATTATGATGAGATAATAAGGTTCGTGAATTGGGTTTGGGTTCCTCCCATCCCAGAATTAAAGAAGGAGCTACTGGTTGAGGCTCATAGTTCTTCATTATCTATTCATCCTGGAACCATGTAGATGTATAGGGACCTAAAAGTGTACTTCTGGTGGGATGACATGAAAAGAGATGTTGTTGAATATGTCTCTCGATGCTTTGTTTTTTAGCAAGTTAAATCTGAGAGACAGAAGTCTAAGGCGATGTTACAACCATTACCCATACCTGAATCGAAATGAGAAAACAACAATACGGACTTTGTCACTGGACTTCCCAAAACATCCAAATGAAATAATGATATCTAGGTCATAGTTGATCGTCTTACGAAGTTGGTACACTTCATTGATATTAGAGAAGATTTCTCTCTAGATCAGCTTGCCAGTATATATGTAAAGGAAAGTGGTAAGATTGAATGGAGTACCACTTTCCATTATATTGGATTGGGATCCAAGGTTTACCTCAACGTTTGGGTGAAGTCTTCAGCATGCTCTGGATACAGAGTTGAGTTTTTGCACTGCTTATAATCCTTAGACAGACGGTCAGTCTGAGAGAACAATTCAAACACCAGAAGATATGTTAAGAGCTTGCTCTATGGATTTCAAAGGTGGTTGGGATCAACACATACCTTTGGTGGAATTTTCTTATAAGAATAGCTTTTACTCCAATATTTAGATGGATCTTTATGAATCCCTCTATGGAAAGAAATGCAGGACTCCAACTTGCTGGGATGAAGTTGGGGAACGAAAGCTATTGGGACCTGATCTTGTTGATGAGATGGCAGAAAAGGTCAGATCTATTCAACAAAACATAAAAGTAGCTCAGAGTCGACAAAAATGTTATGCCGATAATTGAAGAAAAGACCTAGAGTTTGAAGTGGGTGATAATGTTTTCTTATGAATATCTCCTTGGAAGAGATTAATGAGATTTGGAAAGAAGGGAAAGCTGATCCCTAGGTATATCAGTCCTTTCGAAATACTGGATCGTGTTGGGAAGGTAGCTTACCGATTGGCGCTTCCACAGAATCTCTCTCAAGTTCAGGATGTGTTTCATGTATCTGTCCTGAGCAAGTATATACCCAATCCTTTACATGTACTCAGCTCAAAAGTTGTACCGCTAGAGCAAGATCTTTCTTATGAAGAACAGCCGATAGAAATTCTGGATCGTAGTGAAAAAGTTCTATGGAACAAGACCACTCACTTGGTGAATGTTTTATGGGGGAACCACCAATTAGAAGAAGCTACATGAGAGCTTTAGGATATGATGAGGGAGAGGTATCCTCATCTACTTGTTACAATGTGACGAATTTCGAGGGTGAAATTCATTTTAAAGGGGGTAGAATGTAACACCCGAGATTTTTATGAGAAATATTTTGTTTTTATGTTATATACATCACCAAAGGAATCTTTCACTACACACAACATTGTCTTGGCTTGCGTTACATGCAAGAGCAACCTTTCTTGATAGCATGCATTGTACGCAATACCGAGTTTCACAAAACAATGATATGTTATTAAAATATTATATAAACTAGCCGTTATGAATAGTAATACCCACTTTTTGAAATTTTATAAATTTTATCATTCATAATGGACTTCATTTTTGGATTCTTAATATCGAAATTAACCTAGAGTGAAATTTTGGTATTTTTCTGAAAACTTTCAATTTTTGATGAATAGTGAAAACACTCGGTTACTATTTAAAAACCGACTTTTTATTTAAATAATTATTTATTTTATTTAAATTTATTTTAGGTCAAAATTGATACATAATACCTATATAAGTTCAATGTAATTCATTGAAGTCATTTTATAATAATTTTAGATATATAAAATTTTTATTGAACTTTGCACCGTCTTTTAGCCACCTCCTTGGAGAATTTTCAAATGTACATAAATAATAATTTTACTACTTCTATGAGTGGAATTTCTAAAATCTGAGAGACACGGTTAATATCAAGGAGTAAAATATGGTTCAATAAGATAAAAATAATTTTTGGTGAATAGTAACTTTTTACTTTTATTTACCACAGTTAAAAGTAAATAGGGTAATTAAGGGTAAAAATGATATTATTATTACCCTAACACATGTCCTAATTCTATTGGATAAGTTTAATTCGACCAAAAAAAACCATAGGAATAAAATATGACCTTTTAGGTCCACTTGGATTAGATTAGGACATTTAATATTATTTTATTTAAAGAAGAGTTAAAATAGTTAAAATCAATGTTTAATAACTAAAGAACTTTTAATATAGGGTAATAAATAAGATAAATTAGACTCTAAATATTAATTAGAAAGCTAAAACTATTTCCTACATAATGAAATTTTATTTATAATTTTTATATTTTAAATAATTTAATTCATTTTTGACACAATAATGATTCCGTAATTACCTTATTAATGAAATATTAACATAATTGATATTATAAATACCCAAATAAATGTAATTTTAGATGTTTCATAAATTACACTAATTTTTTAGGTTAATATGACATATTAGTATTGATTTAATTAAATTTTTTTAACTGATCATGCTGTTATGATTTTCAAAAAAATCAATTACCAAATAGTGTCAAAAGTGACATAAAATAGTTTTTTTAAAAAATATTATATTATTAATTGTTATTTTATTCATAAAAATATAAGGATTGTCCAAATGACTTAGTTAAGGTTATATATATTAATAATGAACCAATTGGGGTTCGTTAGGCTTGTTATCGTATGTTAATTAACCATATAGTGTAAGAAAACATGAAGACACGATAAAAGTTAAATTATTTAATCTTAGAGTTAAATCTAAATGATAAGGTTAAAATAGTAACCTAAACTTGTCTAAAACCCATTGGTTGAGAGGATGTCGAACCATCCCCATCTTATCTTCTAAATAAATCAGTTTGGAGCTATTAAAAACTGAATATGACTTCATTATAAAATAATATTTTATGTTTTCCCTAAGGTGCCCCTCTCCTCTCTTATAAAAGGGAACCTCCTCCCTCTCCTCCTCACACTAGTTTGAGCCTTCATGCTCGGCCAAACCCTTCCCATTTCACTTTTGAACTTCAATAGAAACATCCTATAGGTCCTTGTCATCTTCAAATAACATATTTAGGGCCCTAAGAAGAGGTTAAGAAGAGGGACTTCAAAGAAGAGGTAATGTCCATTACCAATTCTTTCAACATTATTTCTTCTTCTACTTCTTCTTCTTTAGTTGTTTCATTATAAAGTAAAAGCATAAGTATCACTCATATACTGATATGTTATTATAAATATGAAACAACCCTATTTCACCATCTCTCCATCCTATGGAAAATGAAATCACCGTGCGTGCGTACATACGGAATACTGTCTCCATGCCGTGGTGTAATCTGTTTTCCACCACCACCATACATGGATTGGTATAATGGTGTAAAGAATAACTATATATGATTATTTTAAAGTGATATTTATTCTGAAATAGCATACATACACTTCAATACAATTTTATGATCATGGGAATGATATCATCGCTCGTGCGTACGTACGGCCTACTGTCTCCACGATGTGATGCGACTCATTCTACATGATATTCAATGAATAATGATTATATAAATTAGTTAAATAAGATTAATATTACACTAATACCATTCTGGAAATGAGGTATCTATAACCAAAAAAGAAGAATAATAATTTATTCGACAAAACACGCATAATAACATAAAGTAATAAACACCCGAATAAAAAGTAGCAATGAAATATTACTAATAAGAAGCTAAGAATATTACCATGTATGATATCATAACAATGAGTATGATTCTGGAATAAGCCTATGACATTATTTAAATTATTATAAAGGTGGTTCAGACATTTACGAATAAAATAGGACCTAAGGTAAGGGAAAATCACGCAATCTCATTTTTATCTGAGATTGTTTATACTTCAGAATTTAATGGGGAATATTTATCATTCACATCCATGACGCTCAATATGTAATAATATTACTATCCTACTACAATTATTCCAATCCAATATTACCCATTGGGGAATTTTTAGTAAAAGACATGAAAGGAATCTTTTTTTAGTTTTTAGTACGAGTTTTTTTTGATTTTTCCAGCCAATGTACGAGAAGTATGTTTTTCTTTAACTTATACGACATGAATGGATTTTTAGAACATTATTTACATGAAGCTTACTTTATAAGTTTTAATGTTTATTATAAATTAACTTATTTTAGTTTAAAATTTTATGGCATGTTAAGAAAGGAAATTTTTTTTTGAAGTACAAAAGATATTTTCCTCAAGAATAGAGTTCAAGTGTTTTATCAAAAAAAAATTCCATCAAAGATAATATAGGGTTCTATTTCATTACCTATTTTTAATTTGATTTGATTATGATGGAATTATTTTTATGATGTCTTTTTATCTTATATGATTTATGATGGCATGATGTTTAAGAATCCCATTTTTATTACATGGGTTATGCTATGATATATGATTTCTCATTTTGTGGCACACATAAGAATGGTATCATTATGAGATAGGTGGGACCTATATCTCCCTCCAATTCATTGGGTAAAGATTTATATCTCATGAGATATACATGGCTGGAATGAAAGGTTGATCTGGTTAAGTGATACGGGACTGAAACGAGGAGTGAACTTGGTTCAGAAATGGACTTTGTTCGCTAAGATAGTCTTGGCAATGAGTCTTGAATAATAAGAAATGATTCTCAATGATTATGTGTGTATGCCACAAAGTTTCATGTTATGATTATTTGGGTTACATTTAGCTACTATGATTTATCGCATGTTATGAAATTATTATCTCTTTTGAAGGTTAAGATTTCTAAAATGTTATGTTCTTATGAATATGATGTGATTGATATTTCTTTTGTTTACCCTTACTGAGCATTTGAGATCACCCTTTGTATGTTTTATTTTACCCAGGTTAGGATGAAGGGTATTATGTAAGATATGCCAAAAGGGACTCTAGATATGATAAAATAAAAGGGAGACTATGTAAGTGATTTATGAACCAGTTTTTTATGTTTCCCGGTTTCTAAAGACACAATATCTATACGGTACTTTCATGGTTTTGTTATATGTTGTAATATGTGTGCTTCAATTTTGAGGTAATAACAATGTATATAAATTATGGGTCATTATAGTCTAGTCCCTAGTCATGATCAAACTGGAACCCCAACAAATAATATGTAATCTACACAAGACATGATACGTGCGGGCAAAGCCCGTGTATGGGTGAGTAAAAAAAGACTAAAGAGGACACCCTGAAACTACAAATAAAATACTCCTAGGAAAGAACATTCAAATAAACATAGGTATACACCCATACATATACCAAGGATATCTAGTTATACTCATAAGAATCCACATGGGAAAAAAGGGTAAGACACAACCAAAAGTTTTTCATAAGATTCCACTAACCTAGGACCCACCCAAAGATGAAATACTAGTCAGAGGTCATGATATAAAGGCAGGGGATTCCAAAGAAAAAAGTGAACCCAATCTCTGTTACCCTACACCGTAGGGGATTCTCAGAGAATAACACAAATCCTAAGGCGCAAATCGTAACATACATGATTCCAAAAATACCATTAACCCTACAATACAACCAACTTGATGGAGAATTAACACCGTTTTCTTGAATATCATTTGAACACCTAATGAACTGCATTCCAGGTGATAGAGTATCAATCCCATTCCAAGGAGGTTTTGCAACTCTATCTGGGACTCATCTCTCAAGGGAATTGCCATGCAATGCCGTACTGAACCCTCAAGGGAAGAACCAAGGGGGTACTCTGTGCCTATAATGGTCTCATATAACAACCCATAAAGTCATCTAAAATGTTCTTCCTCATCGTGAGGGTCCCAGTGTCATAGACGACACGTAAAATAGATTTACGGTTTGAATGTTATGTCCATTCTACTCAAAAGGGGCTGGTTGGGTCTGGGTCCAGTCTAACCCGATCTGACCGACCCAACCTGGTTTGGGGTCCGTTGACCTAACCCAACCCGCGTGTCTAACCTGAACCACTAGTTTGAACTTTCCCACTAGCCCCAGCCCGATCCGCTGCACTATCCCACACTATACCAGTTGGGTTCAGATCGTTCTTCTGTGCCGACCCAACCCGAAATAGCTGGATCCAGCCTCATCTACTATGCCGCCCTAGTCCGTTGTCTTGGCCTGACCCACTGGAGTGGGCCTATATAATCTTCCCAAGACGCTGCTGGCACCATGGTCCATCTAGACCGTAACATCCTACTGCGTCTACCAACACCTTCGCCGAATGTTGCGGGCAACCGTTGTACACCGCCCAAGGCATAGCTACGGTCCTCTCTCACCATCATGGCAAGCTTCCATACACTGCCTCCCATACCACTGGGGTCGTTGATCTATGCCCCCCGTGCACCACCCATGAACTCCTAGTGCGGCCCTCCGCTGCCAACGTGGAAGGCCACCAGTGAGGGCCGCCTCCCTCACCGCTGCGGCCGTTGATCCATGGTCGTCTGCCACTGCGACCTCATGTCGCGGCATCCGTCCTTCTCCACCATAGTCCTCACCTTAACCACAGATCTTCACTATTGAAATCTTTGGTTCTTTCTTGGGTTGTTACGATGAAGAATATTGGGAAAAATCTGAAGAATAGGGGAGGATGAATTTCACACTAAAACATGAGGTGGATGGATATAGCCTTGTTGGTGTCAGCCTTGATCCTTCCATATTAGAATTTGAAAATGGAAAAAAGTTGTGAAATTCAAACCATAGATCATGTTTAACATGAATCAAAATAGACATAAATCAAACAAAACATGACTCAATTTTCGATTAAGAATCCACAATATAAATCCCCATCCCAGATCATCGTACGATCCATGGATCAATATGTTGTTGGTTGACTCATATTTATTATTGGGGATAGAATGAAGAACAAGGATAGAAACAAATAAAATCAAACTCCCTACATGGAAAAGTAGATCAGTCGATGAAGAATATTCATGTTCATTGTTTGTCGATCCTTCGTCAATCAGGCCACGAGCGAGCAAGATTCTCATTTTATTGTTTTTCAATTTCCAACACGTCCTCCCATAGTTCCCACTCTCTAGATCTCTCAAGATAATCATAGGGTTATGAATTCTAACTATAGACCCATGACTCTGTGTATAATATAAAAAGGGAAACATAATCTGTGCTATACTAACAAAATATTTTTATTAAAACATTTTTAATGATGTTTATGTTGAAAATATAACCTTTTCATCTGGCTTGCACCACATGATGTCAGGACCAACCCTATGTAAAGACTTTGTTCCAAACGCAATGGTACCCTCATATTTTCGACACTAACACCCATTTAAGAGTTATAAAAATAAAATGTTAGCCTAGGAGAATTTTTAATTTAAAAGTGGAACTTTATTAAAATTTTTATTCTGGGCACACCAGGAATCAGAATCTAGTTTCTTCTCAGTGTGTTATCTTAGTATTTTCCTAATTAATTTATTAAAATAAATCATAGGAAAATGAGAGTCATTCCACTTTTAAATTTTGTAATTTTTGTGTCAGAATCACTTGATTGGAAGAACATGTAATAGAATATTGAAAATACTATAATTTATGAATATAATATAAAAAATATTTAATAGAAATTGGATACACAATTCAAAATAAAAAATGGTGTAAAATAATGAATATTATTCATAGGGAGATAATTAGAAACTTGGAACCCTTGTTTTGCTTCCTCATGTTCAAAAATGCACTATAAGATCCTATATAAAAAACTAAACTTATTAAGAGCCTATTAAAAGAGAAAAATTTCAAATGAATAATCTTATATAAACATCATTTATTATTTTTATCTACATATATATTTTTTTGGTAATCTTCTTCTTCAATATCGAGTGTGACTAATCATGATCGTTTGAACTAGTTTTGTAAAAGTGATACTATTATTCATTATTCAAATAATGTTCATCAATTAAAAATCATAAAAGTTAATTTAATTGATGTTTCATAATTATTATAATTATTATAATTTTATTTTAATATTTTTTGTCAATGAACCATAAAGATGAAATTAATGGTGAACATGTTTCAGTGTTTTTTAACGAAGAGATGTTGGTATCATAATTAATGAGTTTAATAATAATGTTTCTATTATAAACCAAAAATAAAATAATTATATTCTTATTAATTCAATATGTTATCAATAAATGAGTTCTCATAGTCTTCCAAGATACAATTTTATTTCACAATTCAAATCAGTGGTTAGATTGACCTAAACATGAACATATAGTAATTAATGGATGATTATGATTATCAAAGTTGTTTATTTTATATTAATATCATTATAATATAAGAATAACGATATATTTTATATAATTTTATTGGTTCTAAAAATAATTTAACAGATATTAATAAATAATAATTAAACTATATGAGAAATTTGATATGGTATATCATGGATGTGGTAGTCCGCACAACCCACAACTAATATTTTATTTTCTCAAAGAATGAGAGGAAAAAATGTGGGTTATAATTTATCTATTAATAATAAAAATCATATTATATATTTAACATTTATTCATAATTTTAACTTTTATAATTAGAGATTAAATGCAGTGGTGAATAAAATGGAAGTCATCGCTATGTGGAGGATATAGTTCACACAACACAAAAATAACAATTTCATTTTTCTTAATATAAATTGGGAAATGTGGCTAAAAATTATTCATAGAGAATAAAACAATTTAGTACAAAACAAATAAATTCCTTATTATATAAGAATTAGTTATCTATATTTAGGAAGGCAATAGAGAATGGAATTGAAGTTAGGGGAAATATATACTCTTGTATGGAACTTCAAATTTTTCGTAGAAGACTCCAATGAATTGGGGGTCTTAAGACAATGTCATATGGCCATAGGATCAAGGAGAGGGATTAGGATTATAAATAAATGATAATGGGTGATTTTTTAGGTTTAATTTTTTTTTGAGTGGTTTTATGGGTTTTTGACATTCCCCTTTTATAAGAGATGAGATTAAGATTTTTTAAATATTTCAACTAAATATAATGAGATAAAATATTTCCCATAAAAGTGCAACAAAAAATGGGAAAAAATATTGGGAAGGATGTGATAATATTTATACTGTCTCAACTACTCAATTATATTTCTTTTTTAACATGTTTTAATCCACTTATCCCTTGATATATTAATTTTATAATTATAGATTTTACCACAGTAACTAGTTTTTAGGTATGTTATTTACCTCTAATTCCCAAAAATAAAAATTTACCCAATTAAATATTTTTTACATAATGATTCCAAATATGTAATCCTTTTTATCAGATAACTGTTCTATCTGTAAGAATATCAATTTTGATATTATCACATGTATCAAATAAAAACCTATATTTTGAAAAAGTTTTTTTAAAGATTTAAATTCTCATGTAAGATAAAATTATAAATTTATTTTATTTTAATGATATAAATTGGTTTATAAAAAATAAAAAATATTTAGTTAGATTTTAATGATATCCAAAAATGAATTTTAGCAAAATAATATTTAATTAATGGAAAAGGAAAACATGTTTTTACCAGAAAATGTTACTTAATTAATTAAACATTTTTTTTTTAAATTCAGAGTATTATTTTTTAAAAGTATTAGATTTATCTACAAGTTCATATTTTGACATTAATAATATTTTAAAATTTTTTAGTTATAATTACTTCTTGATATAATAAAAAACCATATAATTTTAGTAAAAAAATATATTTTTGATTATTCACCTAAAAAGAAATTTTATTAAAAAAAGATCAAAAAATAAATCTAAGAAAATTTTCAAATTATAAATTCCAAAACTGAGTTCGTTTTATCAAATTATAATTTTATAATTTATATATTGAAATTTAAATATTAAATATAAAGTAAAAATTTTTTTATTTAAAAATAAAATTCTAATAATCTATTGTTTTCAACATTATTTCATATAAATTTATAAATAATTTATAATAAATTTATTATTATATAAGAATAAATATTTTTTTTACTATAATACACTTTTAACTGTGATAAATTTAATTTATTAATAAAAAATACAACACATTCTTTTAAATGGTTATTTGAAAGTCATCCTTTAAAAATATTAACGAAATGAATAAAAATATATAATAATTTTAATTAATTATTATTATTTATTTATAGATCATTATATCCCTGATGTAAATTTTATAAATTCTGGTTCATTTTAGTCAAGTGTTTCATAAATTCGGGGTTGTGTGTGACAAAATATGTTGAATATAATATTAATTTAGAGGGTTAATAATCTCATGTTGTTACATTTTACCCCCCATAAATTAATTCTGTCATAGTAATTTTATGTATTTCTCACTGATAAATTTGAATTATTGTATTCTCAACAAATTTATCTTTCTGAGTATAACTTATAATGTGACTTCTACTTCATTATATTTTCTATATCATGTTAATTATCTTTTATTAAAATAGATTATTCATTCATTCAAAAATATACTCAATTATAAATATATAACTTATACAAAGATTCTTTAAAAATATACCTTTCTGAAAAACGTCTGAATCTATAGGACATTATACCATAGCAAAACCATATATTCTCATAAAAAATAACTTTATCACTATCCATAAAATTATATTTTCCACAATATCATAAGGGCATACACTATTCAATATATATCATAATTTCAATGATGAGATAAAATTAACAAAAATATTTTGGATACTTTTTTTATTAAATCAATAATCAACTCTAAGGTTATAAATAATATCTAACTCCTATCTCTCAAAATCCAGAAATCATTTAATAAATCAATAAAAAATATATATTAAACCCAAGTTATTTCCCTTTATCAATCACATATTCTCTAATAGTTATCCGAAAAAATATATCCTTGTCATAAAATCACTTGTAATGGATATTTGAACCTTTTAATATATGTTTGAAAACTAAAAAAAAAACTAATAATAAAAAATCATTAGATGTTTCACATAATCGATTAATTTTTATAATATAACATAATTTCAATAATATTTTTACTAACTAATGATTATATAAAAAGATATTCATCATTTAATTTCTATATAGATATTAACCTCACTAACTTTGGTAAGACTAGGAAACTCACATTTTCTATAATAATGGGAAAATATGAATATTCTAAACCAATTAAGTACATTACCTTAATCAGTTATAATTCCTAGTTTCTTCTACACACATTCCTTACTCAACTTCATCTCCACAATCCCATTTCAACCAAATACTAAATCCTGAAAATTTATGATGATATCCAGAAAAAGAATATTAAAAAATCAATATGAATTTGTATTCTCTATGACACCTTCATATTTGACATATGATATTTTTATTTCTACTAATGACTCTATTTTCTCAATTTATGGTTATCCATAGTCATTTTAATACTAGTTTCTATAACCTAGTTAGTTGTCATGATAGACAAATCATTCATAATGGTTTATAATATAGAATGTGAATTTTCCATAACATATCTCTTGGGAGTGTGAAACCAATTTTGTAGTTAATGCTAATTATTATGCACCGAATGGTGATTGAGTTAATACACAATATTCCCTTTTTAGGGTTATTATTGCAAGACACTGATATTTTTAAAAAATTTCTTTGTTCGATACCATATACAACATGAAACACCAAGGTTAAACACACAATGATATATTATAATTTAATTGTAACAATTAAAACCTACCAATTATATTTTTGGATATGAATTATACTAACCAAATTATGAAATATATATTTAGGTCACACTGAATACCAATTTATTGATTAATTCTTAGTAAATAATTACTCAATGTTTTAGTAAATTTATTTTATTCATCAAAAATATATTTTCATCAAAAATGAATTTATTTTCTTTTTGCGAGTGAATATAATTTTTTTCGACCAAATATCGATGTGTTATTTGGTAAAAGGATATAATTTTTGATATTATCATATCCAAATTATCATAATTTTATGTTTTTATATTCTTTTGAAGGGGATAATTTTTTTTTCAAATAGTAAAAAATATAGTTTTTTAAAAATACGTTATCATGTATGATATTGATAAGACATAAATATGATTTAAAAATTTATTAAACATTTTTAAAGACGCATGTATTACACTATAATACAAATATCATAACAAAATAATTAAAAATATAAATTATAATTTATTTCAGGATAAATATAAAAATCATTTTTGGTGATGTCGTAGTGTTTACACATCATTAGAAAAATCAAAATTATTGTCCTAAAGATAATATTTGAGAAGGATGAAGTATTTTATTGACTTGGTTAATAAATATGAATTATTATTCATGATTTTTATTTATGTATATGAATTTTGGAGTTATAAAAAAAGTGACATATCAAAACTCTTATATAATACTTAGATATGGTTGAAAAAGTGAGAATAACGTATTAAATAAGTTGTCACGAAAAAATCTGTGATTAAATATACATATTAAAAAATTAAAAACAATTTTATTGAATTTAATTATTTTTTCTTTTATTATGGAAATTTATTTTTAAATCTTCATGTTGAAATAATTACCTAAAATTCTGAGATAACGCTTCCATAGTTCTTGTGAAAGTTGTTGGAATATCATGTAAACAATTATAAAAATTATTAATGAAATTTTCTTTGGTTGAGTTATAGTTTCCAATAAATTATATATATGTTTATGACATATTTGGTATATTATTAAAAAATATTTTAATTATATTTTCATCTTGATGACATTAATGTTAAAGTAAAGGATTAGTTCCAAAAATTATACCAATGATTTTTCCATAATAAATATTTTTTTATTAATTTATTTAAAATTAATTAAATTCATATATTCAACCAAATGAATTAATTATGGATCAAAATATAACCATGTTCAATTTATGGGTAAATTTTTATCCAAAAATTAATTTCTTGACCCCTAAATGATAAATATCATTGATTTTGTGGTAAAATGATTTACCTTGGGGTTAAAACAAAGATAAAATATTGAAAGAATAAAATAAAAATGTAAAATATTTATTGGATGAGTGTATTAAAACTAATAATCCTATTATATTTTATTTATTCTAATTTTTTCAACTTTTTAAAGAAAATTAATTTTTATAAATTTATTACCTCAAGTAATTCTTAGAGTTCCCCTCCCATTACTTATAAAATGGTTCCCCATCTACTCGCCTCCTCACACCTTTTGAGATTATAGTTTGAATAATATATACCCAAATTCCTCATAAATATTCCTAAACACTTCATAGTAGTCTTATTTTTGGTATAATACCAACCGCATAGGGTTTAAGGTATAAAGAAAAGGACCTTGTCCGAATAAGAGGTATAACTTATTACCAAATGTTTTAGTTTTATTTATTCTCAAACCTCCTTAAAAAATATTTTAACCATAATGATATAATAAAATAATTATCTTAAATATAATTATATTTTATTATGTTAATTTATTATCTTATATCCATATCCGCTTTCATCAAACAAGATATAAAATCATAGTTCGTATGCATAGTGGACCACCACATCACAGACTGATGTATTTTTTTACATCACCACCTCTCACGAACTGTTATAATGATGAAATTTATAGTGACCCATACCTTATCATACATAGATATCACATCTTTTTATTTGAATTGTCATCAAATAACATAATACTTCACACCAGAATCATACAGTTATTATGCCATTATAATCTTGGATATACAAAGAACTCGTTTATAAATGAACTGCATCATCTCCCATAAATATCTTTATAATAATATCCATTCATAGAAATATAATACTTAATAAATTTCTTAATATCTTATTAAAAAATATATAAGAATGATTGATATCAGATTCTAAATAAAGGTAAAAAAGGGAGCCATCATTGACCACTTGAGTGTCAAATTAGAATAAAGGTATAACAACATGAGCATAAAATTTGAAATTCATACCATACATATCACAGATCATAATCATGATTTATGGCTTAAAGTGTGTAAATTTCATATGAAATGATTCATAAAGGAATCAAAGAACATGAGATATGATAGTATAAAATTTTAATATGACCTAGATATGTGGAATTTTAATAATCTCATAACATTATGAACATGTTTAAATATAAACAAATTCACTCATTAAGTAAAGGTCATAAATTAGGCCCTCAAATAAACTTATGGAAATGAAATAACTTCCATTCATAATATTATGGATATGAAATATAAGTTGTTAAATAATCTTATAGTTATGAAAAATAGGTCAATGTGTAATATTTTTGAAATGAAAATCTAAACCATGTATAATATTATGGAAATGAAAACTGGTTCTATACATAATCTGATGGACATGAAAGGCATGACCACACATAAAACTGTGAACATGAAATTAGATTCACAAATAACATATTTACCTCAGAATTAATCCATATTTACCTAATGAATTGGAGGTCTCTAACAGTCCCAAACATAACATAATCATAATTTATTCAAATAAATACCAAAGATCCTAAATCATAACCTTATAAAAAAACTCATGGAAATGAAATGGGTTTCATAAATATCTAATAATAATAATCAAAAACCACTTAGATAAATAATAAGAATGGTATACTGGGATGATATTCCAATTAAAGAATAAGTAACTTTAATGGATTTCATTAGAGATGAAAAATGACCTTAATATATCATTGGAATATTTCTTGAGGAAAATCTACTTTTACTTTGGAATACCTGTTTTAAAACATAAAAAGGTCACAAATATTAAGGAAATATTTTTCATTGAAAATTAACATTTTGACATGTAATAGAAGATAGAAATAATTGATTTGTCCTGATTGTAGGAAATTCCCTTCATTCCTTACATGTTTAAATAAATCATTCCTTTAAAACTTTTGTATAAAAATTTTAAAAAATTCATTATTCAAAAAATAATAAGAATCAATTTAAAAAAAATTAATAAAATTTAAAACATGGGAAAAAAATAAATTTTTAAAATAATAAAATAGTATTAAAAAAATATCTTAAACATTTTTAGAAAATATGGATATGGAATAAAAAGTTTATTCATCCTAAGAGAGAAATAAATACGCTTTAACTTAGAAAAATATTTTTAGTCACTTGAGTATATAAGGTAAATAAAAATGAAATAAAGGCATGTATTTTAAATAAATAACCATGGGTTAATAAAATTAATTAGTTTATTAACAGCTAGTTCATAATATTACATCATTGTAAACTTAATCATATAAAATCTAGATAAACAATACGATTGTAACATAAAACCCTTACCGATTTTGTAAATTTTGAATCAAAATACCCATGAAATAAAGAAAATTATATGGATATTTATATATAATAATTATCACGAGAAGAATGATACAATTTATTCATAGGTGTTATATACACCTAAGAAAGTAAACAAGTGGTGAATATGGCATGTGATTCACAGAGAAAAGAGCGAGAAAAAGATCCATTAGCTCGAGTTCTACATCCATCAAAAGCACTATAACCGCCAGTATAATTAATTTCTATTTAATAAAAATATATAAAATAATAATTTACCTAATTATAATATCATGTATGATCCATTTATAACTTTCAAATTCCCATTTATCAATAATTATTTATTAAAATCATCATTTATGTGTGGTAAATCTTTCGTTTCTTCATGAGAATTTCACTTTTGTATTTGTAATCATTATACATTGATCACGATTCCATCATCTCTAAAATATTAACAGTGATATAATTGTCATATAAATTCACATATATATATATATATATCTTCATATTAATCCATAAAAATTATATATAGAAAAATCAATTACACCATTTATAGAGATCATAGACCCTACATACACATGAATGATGTTGGTTCTTCTAGACAGTTGTAATGAAAGAAAAGTGAGTAATAAATCACCTTTAAATAATCATTACTATATAACACAAAAAAATTTTATTAAATAAAACCATCATGATTAATTGAATAAATACTATATTAAAATTGATTAAGAAATTGATAAAATTATTTAGTAACTAAATGTTATAAATAAATTACCAAAATGAATATAATTTCATTATTCACCTAAAAGATATTTATATTTATTCATAATTTACTTTTATCACTATGTCAACATATAAAATATGTTTAAAACCAAGTGAGTGACATTTTTTAACTTAATTTACATTAAATATTATATAGGAAACTTTCATAGAAATGTGTCTAATAAACCAAAAATATTCAAGAATATGGTGACAAGGGTCAAATTTACTTCAGAAAATAAGATTTACGTTGAAAAAAATGGAATTATCACTAAATTTAAACATATATTAACTCGATTTACACATCACTAAGGTGATAAATTTTACCACGATTAATATTAACATTGTTTAAATTAAAAGAGGAATATTTAAAAAATATGACAATTGATATTCCAAAAATGAAATGAATTCTTTCAAAGTAAATACTTATATGTGGTAGAAATTAATATGTAATGTTTTGTGTAAAATGAGACGAAAACAAGTTTTTTATGAAAAATTTCTATTTAAGTACAAATATGTTTTTATACTAAATTAAACTATAATATTAATTAAAAACACGAAAATTTTATCTATATTAAATTAATATGATTTAATTATATTTTAAGACTAATAAAAAATAAAATATTAATTTTAAAATGCCTAAAAAGAAAATACAGTTTTAAAAAAATTGATATTTTCACTATTCATTATAAATTAAAACTCTTTTTAAGTATATCAAAATATAAATATAATATAATTTTTATTCTGATTTTGAAAATTACATCTTTTATCAAATAAATATTTTAATTTTTTCAGAAATTAATTATAATATTGACTAAAAAAGTTATAAATTTTTTTTTCGAGGAAAAATATTTTGGAAGAATTAAAATTCATTTCAAAACAATTAAAGGACTAATTACTAAGAAATAATAAATATTTTTTTTATTTTGAACTTTATATATATTTCATATTTTTTTAATCATATTTATACCCTAAAATTCAATGGGTTGGTTTTTGTGGTCATATTTAAATAAAAATGTTTTGTGGATCATTTAAGCTTAGTGTTGCATATTGTATACACTGCTAAACATAATGACATTATTTTAAAAATCCTAGGGTTTTGTATATTTAATATATATATCAATCTATCATTTTCATTATGTAATTATCATTCTGTAAGTATATGACATCATATATTTTTTTACCTTTTCCTTAATTGAAAAATGATAATGGCGTTCATGTGTACATGTGGATTACTACCTCTATAAATCGATGTGAATAATTTTTAATTACTAAATGACATTCATTATATATATATATTTATATATATTAAAGTAGATAATATTATATTTATAATACAGTCATAATTATGTAAAGTTAAATAATAATGACCTTCTTCCCCTTAATTTTATTGAATAATGAAAATGGCACATATGCATACATACAACCTACAATATACATTATAGATATGTAGTTCAATTTCTATAATAATCATTCACTACTGGGTTTAAATGTTAATTAATTTATATAAAAATAATTATTTCATAATTATTATTGTAGAGATGATGAATTAATGACTACCTGTCAAAAATTCAACTTACAAAATTCATTTTATACACATGATCCAAATACCATCAAAACATTTAATGAAAACTAATTTTATTATAAAATTACATATCAAATGGTAAAATTAAAGGAATAGTTAACAAGAAAAATGATATTAAAAACCTAAATAGTTAACATATGTTTATTATTAATAAATATAAATAACTTTTGTGATGATTCAAATAGAAGGCAAGGGACACATTACCTTAAAAAACCCATTTTAAATATTTTAAATATTTATTTTATAAATTATTATATTACATTCCCATATTCATAAAAAAAGAATATATTTTTTTGCATATAAATTATTTATAAGGATATTTAATGTCTCCCTTTTTATATCAATTCAAAAATTTTCAAAATAATTTTGTAAAACATTTGATGTGGAATGTTTTGAGAAAAAAACAAAAAAAGGATACATATTAATGTATACAATATCATTATTTTTTATAGACTCCTTTACCATTATTTGTTTTTTGGATTACATTATTTCATTTCATTTCTATTTTCCAATAAATTACCTCTTTATATATGTACTTGGTATTCTCAATAAAAATATATTAAATAGAATGGATATTTTGATATAAGAAAATGTTATTCTTATAGGTGGAAAGAATATTTCGGAAATTGTGTTGATTAAAATGAATTATTCCAACTTTTATAATTTTTTTTTGATTCTTGGGTATGTTTTTTGATGATAGGTGATCTCAATATAGCTAATTATTATGGATAAATCTAATATATCTCTATAATTCAATGGATAAAGGGTTAACGTTAACTAGTTTAGTTTCTCTTAAAATATTATTAGAAATTACAGGTATGTTACTCCATTTGTAAGGGTGATTGTAAGTGTGATATAAAAATGATGTCCCATGTTACCTACAAGACTTTTCTATGATTTATAATAAAATATCTGGGAAATATTTTGAATTCACAAGTTAATATAAGGATATTTTAATTTAAAGTAATTATTTTCCATTTTCGGTAAATAGGTATATATCTAATACTTTTTTTTTCAAGGATTATCATGTTTTCTAATGAAACACTCATGATTATGATTTTTACTTTATTATTTTATATAATGTGTTATATAAAAAACCCTACATAGTAAATATGATTTCATGTGTATGAAAATTAGTATTTGAGTTAAAATTATTTTCTGTTAAAGGAAAACACCTATTTATTATCTCATGGTTTTTAAATGGAATAAAACGTTCCTTTATTTCCCTTTATATTTACATTATTGAAATTTTGGATCTTATACAACTTTAAAAAAAATTAATAGGATTTATGGTTGAGTAAGAATATAAATGTAGTCATATATAAATTCATGAATTTTTTTTATTAAAATAAAAAGTGAATTATTATAAAATAATTTTACTATGGAAAAAACGGGTACTATGAGGAATTTTATAAATTGTTATATATGGATTTTTATGTATTATTTATGACTTAATTCTGTAAATCTATAAACTAAAATGACAATCCAAATTTATGAAATTGATTTTCTGACTAAAAAATAATGATTAGGTAAATTTTTAAGGCTAGGTCTGTATAGTTGTTATTAGAGGAGAGTTTAGATAAAATAAGATATTAATATTATTTCATATTAGGTTAAATTAAGAGTTATTGATTCTATTATTCTTTTATAATTAGTTAAAATCCATATACACCCCTTTTGAGATTTTATGTGATTAGATTTTGTTTAAGAAATATACGTTGAATTATCTTTTTTAAGAATATTTATTTTATGGGGTTTAATAGGGATTGAATTATTTATGGAAATAATTACATTATTTTATTGATTATATGAATAATACACATAAATTTTTGAGTATACACATTTATGAGTAAATAATGTTGATCAGTGATAAATTTCAAATGAGCATCATAAGAACATGTGACAAAATCATTATGGTTTGTTTGTTTCGAAAATAAATAAAAATATTTATAAGACTAATAAGTTTAGTTACTTATAAAATAAATTATCTTGAACTTTTGGTGATATTTTTGAGTATTTGGAGATTAGTTTTTTATTATTTCATATTAAGGATTATTATTTTTGGATATTATCTTACCCTATGCTATTCGTTTTATTTATTTTTTAATGAAAGGTGGAATAACATATTATAAATCTATGTAATTATTTGGTCATTTAGAACATAATTTTAGTCATTTAGGAACAAAATATTCATCTTAAAAACTCATCATTTTGTGTAAGAGATGTAATCAAAGTGGAAAAAAGAAACCTAAGGAGGAAATTTCATTTAAGAAAATCAAGTAATAATATTTCCATATGTTCTTAGTCTCAATTATAAAGAAAATTTTTCTACTCTATGAAAAGGATATTCAAAAAAATCTATTTTATTAAATTCATTTCAGATAATTTGATGAAAGTTTTCTCATCTCTTTGAATCAAATTCTAATGATCATTTAGATTCTTATTAAAAACATTATCTATCAATATCAATCATTAGTTGGTCAATAATTTTCACCCTATTTATTTTTTCATTTTCCACTAATGGAAATCTATTTATGGACATAGTTATGGGTTATTTTAGATGATTTTTTTTCATATTTTTAATTTTTAAAAAAATTCTTAATGAAACCTCTTTATGAAATTGTTTTTCAACAAAGGTAATTTGGAATGTCAAAAAATTTATTGTTGAGGTCCTGTTCAAACTTAAAGGTCATAATTTATAATGGGGGGTGGGATATAACACCCTAATATTTTAGGTATAGTACAATCGATAGAGTATATGGCATGAAACCCTATTCATAAACAAACCCTAATATATTATTATTTAAATGATATAAGTATAACATATCCGTCAAATTGGTGGGTACAAATAATATTAAATACATTATAAAATATATTAATAATATTATAAATGGTATTATATCATAATCCATTCATTAAAAAAATAATGCCCACTTATAGGCAGTGTAGAGAGTTAACTTTTACATAAACCAATGGCCTAGATTTCTAAATGCCATATGGAACATGTCCTTAAGGCCTAGAGTCTTTTAGGCTAAAAAGGAACCCTGATAAATAGAGTGGGAATTTGAAATCCTAATATGTTAGAAGTCATATAATACACTGGCCTCTAATAGAAGACATCATAACATGATCCCAATGTGAAAAATCAAGTATTCCCTACCATGAAATGCTACATCATGTTGGATTGACGCGTCTAAGCATGGAACCACATGAACCATAGTGTTTTTAGAGAAAAAAGATAGGTTACAACAAACTACTCACTCTTTCACACATCCCACATAGT
The DNA here is from genome assembly GCA_963277665.1 of Viscum album. NCBI lineage: Eukaryota > Viridiplantae > Streptophyta > Magnoliopsida > Santalales > Viscaceae > Viscum > Viscum album. The sequence goes on along the minus strand of OY728131.1, from coordinate 713,192,897 downwards.
GATACCTATGTGGCCCTCACTTGCATCACCTCTAAAATGCTCTTTATCTTCAGACATGTCTAGAGTAAAGAAATCAAATGTCATATCAGCCATGTATCCCATAATAAGGAGACAAAATGTTGTTCTATGATCATTAAAATTCATATCCATCAAGATGATGCTACCCACCCAGTACTGTCACTACACTATGTACCTGATTCTCTGAGACATTCACATAGATCCTATTATTTTGACTTTATCCCACATTTGATGACCTAGTGTAATGTGGAGAAAATACTAAGATCATGTTTGTTGAATTCGTAGTTATAGAAAACCACAATTTGAGGTATTATACTATTTAATAGGATTTATTTTATTACTATAGTTTTTTTAATTTAATTAGATGCGTTAAGAGTAGGAAACAATGAGTCTCGATTCTTGAAAAATCCACAGAACAAATACATGTTATGTAACATTTACATGATGTAAAATTGTTGGGTATATCATAAAGTAACATTTTTCATTGTGTGAAACCAATTTATGTCATGTATGATGTCATGTCATGAAAATTGGTTTCCTATAATATAAAAATCGAGGCGACGTTAATTTCAATGTATGTGGCATCACGAAAATACACAATGTGAATGTGCATTACACGTCATATAAACTGAAATGTATATCATGTTTAGATATAGCCAACATGTATGTTGTTATTAGATTCCCTATTATCCTCCCTCTTGACATCAATGGTTTCCATATGAAAATTATAGAGATTTTTGATGTCCAAAATATGGCAGCGTCAAATATTTGAGTGTTTATTTGTTAAATAATGTTTTGGGTAATATTATACCTTATCATGTCGGATAACCTTGTGTTGGATTGATTGGAACCCTAGTTTGGGTTTTTATACCAATATATTTGGGTTTTGATTTGTTTTGATGAGATATTCTTGGATATTAGTAAAGAAATAAGAATCATATAGTTTAATCCTTGGAATTATATTTGATACCTTGTGATAGTCATATCAAGGTAGTTGGATTCTATCCAACTTTACCAATCTAGAAATCATTATCTTGATCTTTTATAATATATGTTTCTACATTATTAGAAATATTTTTGGGAATTTATTAGAAAACCCTTGTTAATTAGGTATTAAAAGGTTGGGTTTTAGTTGATGGTATTTAAAAAAAAACAATTTATTAGAAATTTTTTCTTAATGTTGTAGTGTGTGTTCATATTTATCTGGGACATGTAATGGTCGGAAGTACCATAATCAAATAATAATAATATTGGATGAGTAATAGTCCAAAGTACTAACATAAAATAATGGTAACTTGGGATGGATCATGGTCATATGTACCACCATCAAGTTGGTTACAAAGTGATTGCTTAAAGATTGGACAAATCACCACTAACGAGTATAGGGAGTTCCATGGTGGAATTCATTTTGTGTGCGCCTTGGCAAGAAATGGGATGATTATTTAAATATAAATGAAATGGTTTTAAAGTATTTATCATGCCATTTTATGATATGAGATATATTTATGGATTTCCATGATTTTTTTATCTACTTATCTGTTATTTTAGTAAATGTGCTAACATATTCTTTCCATAGTGGTATGTGATGTGTATTATTTGGGGGAATTCGAATAACTATTTTACGCACCCCATTTGTTGATTTTTTTTCATTCGAATATGTCTTCTACTGAGATATATAGAAGGACCATATTTAATACTTCTCTATTGGTGGTCTTTGACATCAAGATTTAGTTAATAAATTTGGAGCTTGGGAGTTTCTATATCTTGGTTTAGGATGGTGCCATGTTGGTTTCAGTTTCTTTATACTTGGAGTCTTAGTGTTTCACTTTTATTTATCTTTTTTACTATAAAATGATGTTACTATGTATTGGTATTGTATCGAGTTATGTTGATTATTCTCATGCATCATTTAGTTTAATTTTTGATGTTTTACATCACTTAATAGGTTGTGTGTGTTTTAGGGAAAATCATACCCCACAGTCCTCTAATATCTTTGGCATTTTTTTAGCCTTTGGTGTCCTCGGGATGGCACATAAGTCCAATAACACTTTTCCTCTACTCAAGATAACGAGGAGGGGTTTGGTGTTATAGTATTGGTGAACCAGGAAGACATAAGTAAAAGAAAATGGTTGAAGAGAGGCCCAATGAGTTTGAAAACCATAAACTATCCACTATCTTCAAGCGAAGCTAGCCACTTCCACTCATACTGACAATATCCAACTATTAATATCACTATAGCGATGACCATAATGAGGGGGTAGGTGTGTGTGTGTGTGTGTGTGGGGGGGGGGGGTGAATTATTGTTGTTTTAATTTTATCACTTTCAACAATTATACCATTATTGTACATATGTCTCTAATTCTGTGAATGGTTCTCTATTATATTCCTCTGGTAAAAAAAACATGCACATAAAACAATAGAGAATAATGGACAATAGAGTCTATTAACCATGTTCACATACCTAAGTAATATTCACTAGTGTAATGTGTTTATTATCCCCCACAAATATCATTCCATGGATTATAATTAAAAGCATGAGTAATGGGACGACCGTGCACTCATCTTTTTTCCCCATCTAGGTATAGTTCAGTAGTGGGATTACAGTCCGTTTGTACAATGGATTGATTTCATACCACCTTGAAGAAATATCTCATATGATGACTTGAGTCCCAATTGAACTATAAGAATTGATCTTATTCTTCTCCTACAGTAATCAGGTAGGCTTCATAGATTATCCTCAGAATTATATAACATATAAATATTTTTTTGGATGACTACTCAGATATTTTATCTTCTTCCATCATGATAATATCAAGATATTCCACACAGTTATTCTTAATTTTCATCTAGACCCAATTGATAATCAAATAAATACATATTGGAAACTAACTTCATCAATATTTCTTAATCTTCAAGAAACAATAAAATAATAATAGTAATTAAGAGTTGTTTTTGTGTCTTATTCTTACACAAGTGCACAACGTGGGTAGCTTGAGATTTATATAAACATGATAAAAATATTCTATATAGTGAAGATTTGTAAAAATTTATTAGAAAATCATCAATACTTATTATATTATTAAATGTGAACTCACTAAACACTTATCCCATTTAGTCATTCATGTTGCATTGTTTCCATGTCCTACACAATGTCTTATAAGTGTTATTCATGAAAGTATAAGTATTTTATTAATTTATCACATGAATTATACCATGTGGTCCTCTTCTTATTCTCACAGGTGAGTTTGTGAGTTTATTATTCTTCACACAACTAGGTTAGCATGTATTAGCTCATATTTCATCTTCTTTATATATCACAGTAAATATGTGGCTCAGTGTTGGGGTAATATGTGGTTGGGAGATTTTCTTTTCACTAGAGAGTGATTGCTGAAACTTGATGAATCCCTATGGCTCATGAGCTCTTCAATTGTTTTATATTTTTATATTCAATGTGGGAGGTCTCAAAATAATATAGTATCTTGAATATGGCTTTGTAGATGTGTATATATATAGTAGAATACACTACCTCTCAACCCATTCACAAAACAAGTCATGTCTAATAATATCTTCATACCGAGGATTATTCAAACAAATACGAAAAATATGCTGAGCCATGACATAACCAAAGCCTTCAATATTTTATTATTCAAACATGTTACCTTATCTTTTGATGATAAAGAGAATCATGGTGACATAATGTAGATTATTATTTTATGAGAAAAAACTCAAATTCAAATGATCTAATTATCACATGCACTATCCTTATCCACACATATGTTTATTTGTAAAATCATTTTTATATCATCCAATGATCCATTATTGAACTCCACCGCACATGAAAAGAATATATTTCATATAATATATGTGATTGTTTATATATTTAGTATATATTCATGATGGTATGGGTTTCTTGAAGAAATATATATCACGATTGGGGTTCACTACTACCTGAAGAAAAACATGAGAAACATGCCTAGATAACTCGAGGAAGAAGATGATGGTGTGGAAGGAGGAAGATCTTGAAAATAGTGTTGATTTAATGAAACAACTTATATGCATAAGATTTTAATGTGGGTTAAAATTGCACAATATGTACCCATACACCATTAATTTTCCAATGTATGAATTTTTATTCATTAAGGTTCCCAAGTGAAAACACCATAATTACATGGATGTGGGGGATCATCACCTACAACACCACTCACACACACAGGCTGCAACCCAGCTGACCTCTCTGGCCCATCCGTATTAGCGCCTCTAGGTGTGAACTACATTAGTTCTTATACATGGTTAAGTTCTCACCCTAATTTCATTAATGATGCATGTACCTACTATCCCACATTGTTCATTCCCTCGTCCAACATGTGGGGGATCAAGTTTGGTATTTTCTTCTTCATGGATGGCCATAAAATTTTAATACAAGTCCCACTAAAAATACATCCGTTTGTGTCCTAAATATAAAATATACTCAATACGTTATCTCCATAATTTTTATGAAAATGTAAATACATTTTACATGGATTTTTTTCGTCATGAAACAATAAAGTATTACATGTGCTATAAATACTAACCAACATTGTTGTAAACATTAGGTGCCATAACCATTGAAAGAAGTATTTGTCATAAAGATCAGTTCAACATTCATCAGAGTTACATGGTTAATTGTTAATGAATTAAATCCAATTCCATAAAATTAATCCATAAATATTTTCCAAATATTACCACTTTATCCAAGATATTCACATGTGGCCTATGAACATCAAAGGATTGATCTTATTTAAATCTTGAAAAATTCCTTGCTTCTTGATTTAATGATCATAATTTCTTTGTAACTTAAATAAAATCATTTAAAATATCGGCAATACCAAATTTCTACATCCATGGTAGTACTAATAATCATGACATATTTACATTATCAATGAAAAAATACAACAAAAACTCATTATAGGATGTTCAATGTCACTCTTTTGAATTTTTTTTCAATACCAATAGAAAATTTAATGTCAATATGTTCACCCAATTTGAACATATTATTTATTTCATTTCACCCCATTTCTTTTTATTTTATTCAATTTATTCTCTCCATTAATTGATATCAAATGAAATGTACCTATGAGAGGATGATATCATTTTTTTCCTATGAAATTTTCTATGAATTATTCAACTCTATGTCTACTTGGGATAACATAGTGTAGAAAAAATAGGGTCAAAATATTACATGAAATCTATCCATTAACTATTTATAATATTATACCTACTAATATATCACATATTATTTCATTACAACTAAAGTGGTTAGATATTTCAAGATTTATTCTAATTGATTGATACTAATTGATAATTAATAAATTTTCTTTTTCATTACAACTTATTGATAAAATATTCTCATTAAACATTCAACTTGAAATTCCTACACCCATGTTAACTTAAAAATTAGAAAAATTAAAGATAACTTGGTATGTTATATTAATGAAAAATGTCTTTTAACTCTTCAATTTTTTATTCAAGTCATTGAATATTTTAATCTCTTATAGTTCATACCAGATCATTTTTTGAATATGAAATATAGAGTAAGAACACATAACTTTTCAACATCTTTCAAAATATTTACCTTCCAGAAATAATATATTTTAATGATGTATAACTTTATAGGAACATCATTGGAAGATAACTCTCAATAGATGATATCCAGATTCAATTCATCAAGATGGATATTGTCTTCAATTGTTGAATATAATTCCAATTGATGTGAATATCAATTTTTCTGATCACATCAATGATAGTGTATTTAGAATCATTAACAATATAAAATAGATTGATAATCTTCATTAGGTTTGGCTCTCTTTTTTAATCAAATAATATTATAGATATCAATATATATATATATATATCAATATATGATGGTGACTTTTAGAAATATTTTAATTATTATTGTATCTTAATGATATGGAAGTATAATTACTTTTACCAAGTTATACCTATGAGTATGTGAATCAAATTAATTACCTATATAATCATCAATGAAAACGTATATGAAAATAAGGTGAATCTAATTTTATTTTTTGTGAGAAAAGAATGTTTAATAGTTTTTATCAATCATTAAATGACCATATTCCCTCCACCATGTGTGGAAGAACTCTTTATGCTAAATATACGAAATTTCATGCTAGTTTTGGGTCGCAGGGAATCTTTTAACTCTTTTGTTTATTTGGGTGTAATTTTCTTATTTATAGCAGTCATGAAGTCACATTCTCCACCAGGTTCTTTCTAACTATTTTTACACATATCTTCTTAAGTTAGTGTTAGAAATAAACTAGAAGAAAATTTGTTTCCATCCTTCTTTTACCTTACACAAATTACTTATTAGATTTTCTTGTCATCATTTGATGGGAGCCTCTAAGGAAATTTGATTTATTCATGTGGAATATTATTATTTCTATTATTATCTATCTTCAAATATAACGTTTATAATTATTGGTATATATTGAAATCAGCTTAGAGAATTACCATTATTTCATTTGAAATATGTATAAATTTCTTGTTTGATCAATATTTCATTTCAAATGTTCACTTTACCACTTCAGAACTTTTTTTGTTCTTGTATTTTTCTTGTATTTTATTGTTTTTGATTTCATCTACTTATTGTCACATATCTAGTATTATTACAATGATCCATAGTGTGAAATCTTATTACAAAAAAAGAAACAAGTTATTCTATTTGGTGTGGAACCTTTGATGATCATCATAGGTTTTTTATCGATGTTCTTCTGATTTATACCCATGTTTGACTTATTTGTATTTATTTTGAATTCATGGTAATGTTCTTCATAAGTATTTAATTCTGATTCCTTCACTAGTTGAGATTATCTCTATAATTTCTTATCTATGTTCATTTATTATATGTTTTTATTGTATAATTACTGAAAGTTTATATCATCCCGCCTCTTCACTATGAACACCCCTTGAAAATACCACAATTGTGATTTAATTTTTCAAATATGTGTGTAATAGAATGATCATTTCCATTCATCTATGGTATTTTCCAATTCATGAAATTTATTTCCCTTGATGCAAGAATATGTTTATTTTTATATACTGATAGACTAAACAAACATCCAAACTCATAATGCTTGAATCATTAACAAGACCAATATGATCCAACAAATCTTCATCTCTTATTTGAAACAATAGTCTGGATATATTGGAATGTTTACTGATTATGTTTATTTTCATTCATCTAATAGGATCCTTTAGGGAAACTTCTTAATCTTATTTTATCTTATTTTACCATAGTTTTTGTTGTAATAAACTCATTGACTTTATTCATTCACTTTTGTATAGGTTCTGATTTTGAACAAACACAATGAATTGAACCGGAATTACCAGAGGCATTTCTATTAGATATGGATGATAATTTTTTTAATAATGGTTTGGATTTAACATTTAATGATTTGAATCAATTTCTTCGACATTATAGAGGGGTTTTAGAATAATAATATCTATTATAAGTTTATATGTCACTGAACCTTATAGTAAAAACTCTTCTTTCATCTTACTATAAAGTCTTAACTCAACTATTTTTAAATCATGCTTGTTTGACTCCAAGTTATAAACATGTCAATTAGGATTAATTTTACATCCTAAACTAACTTAAATATATATTCACATTCTTCCTTGATTTTTATAACTTCTATATTATGAAATGTGTTCTTATCCATGATAAACGTGTCATGATATTTGATATTATTTGATTTGGTTCCATGTTTAGAATTATTGAAATCAATGTTGTTCTTTTTTTCTTACAATGAATATAAAATCTCCTCAAGCCTCTCAATGTGTCTATAATTCTTTATTATTTATTCAAACCAATCCTTTCCATATCTAGAGAAGAGTTCTTCAAACTCCTTGATCATATCCTTCTTGAGATTACCATTCTTAGTGATATCAACACATGTCATCACCCATTGAGAGAATACACATTCTCTTTTCATATCTTCTATTATAAATAGATGATAATTTTTTTGGGGTCTTCCTAAAAACATTAAAACTTCCATTGCATGAGTAGTGGTATTCACTGCCTGTTCTTAGTTCATTTATCAGACATTTCAAAACATATCTGACACCTCTTATACATTATCTGAGGTTGAACTATTGTCTAATTTTTTGGATGTTGATTGAACTATGAGATCATTAAATTTAATGAAATATTTTTTTTATAGAATTAATGAATGGGGAAAATTATTCATCATCCTCTTTTCCAAATATAATATTATTTAGATTTATCAACTCTTTATTTCTTATGTCATACAAAGTATTGGATGGGATATAATTTTGAACTAAACTAGATACAAATACTATAAGTTTTCACTGCATTTTGAATTATGAATAGAATCCATATCTTCATGAATTTTGAAATCATATAATCTGACAATATATTTGACCAAGTCCCTAGAATAAAAATTTTTAGGATCAATTTAGGGGTGAACACCTTGAGAGGGTGGGGGGGGGGGGGGGGTGAATCAATGTGGGATAATTTTTTATCAATTTAAAAATTATCACATTGTTACACCTTAATCAATTATTTAATTAATGGTTTTAAATCAGTCTTCTCTATAGTTAATAAGAATGCCCTTAAAATAATATAGTACAACAGACACTAGTGTTTGTTAACAAGGTTTGTCTCCCTAAGGAAAAGACTATGGTGTACTGTGGTTATTATTCTAAAAAAAGAACTCTATTTTTATTGTTATAAAAATCATTGAAAAGGGGATGAAGTAGGACTCAAATTATAGAACCAAATAGGTACACTAAACGGATGGGAATTCTATCACTTTGTACGATGAATCATTCTTTTACAACATTGAATAAATATCTCGTGTGATGAATTTATTTCCTCTTAGACAATAATAATTGATATTATTTTTATCATGTAAAAATCAAATGGTATTCCGTGATAATCTTTAGACTTATACAACAAATAAATATTTTTTAGTGCGGATATTCAAATATTTCTTCCACTTTAGTCACAATAATGTAAAAATATCATATATTGGTATTGTTAAAGTTATTACGAACCCAAATGATAATAAAATGAATATAGACTAGCTACTCACTTCATCTTTATCCTCTGATATTTGAAATGAAATAAGATTACAACTAATGAGGAGTAGTGTTCGTGTGTTCTTCTTAATCATGTTTACAATGTGTGTATCTTGGACTTTATAGAGGCTTGAAAACAATATTTCATGTAGTTCATATTTTACCAACTAGATTTGAAAGTATTAAAAAATCAATATATTTTTATTTTTGACCTCTCTCAACCGTTATTTAAATTATGAATGCATGTTGGACGGTCTCCTTATGCTCCAAACTATCTTATAAGAGTTATTAATACAAGAATAAGAACTATTGGAATTTCACGCATGATCACAACACATGGTATTCTTATCCTTAAATTAAGTGAGAATATGAGTTTCATATTATTCATATAACATGCTGAGCCTATGGGATCATAGTTTTTCTTCTTATTAATCATGATCCATAGTAAGCACTTTGTTTAGTTTCTACGAAATTTGTCTGAGGGTATTTTTTTCCATGCAAGAGAGTGATCATGGAACATTTTAGATTCTTAGTTACATATAAGATCTTTACACACTAACTAAATAGAGTCTCTTGGTTATTTAAATCACTTAATATATACATATTACCTCTCTTTGTGTATCCAAATAGCTCTTGGATCCTATTCACATAGAAGAAAATTGAGGGCATAAAACATATGATCCATTTTTATGAAAAAATTGAGATATCTCAGAAATAATCCAGCAACTCAGCTCAGAATCTATAGATGGATTATTATAGAGAAGGATAAACAAACTCTCAATCAATTCAAATTATTTTACTCCTACATGACTTATACACTGGACCTCTCTCACCTTGTCACCATGCGGGATGTATAGAATTCCTCTGCCACATGGTTGAGGTCCTCCACCCACATACGTGGGATAAATATGAGACATGTGGCCTTTATGGCTGTGCACAATTTTTTAATACAATAACATCTCTAAAATACTTGCATTTATATTATAAATATAGAATGTACTCACGAAACTTTCACCATTATCATTATGTAAATGAAAATATAATTTACACATTCTTTTCTCAATATGAAATATTAAAATATTACATTGTCGCCAAAAATTCATTAACATTCTTTTAACAATTGTGTGTCACCACCATTGACAAAAGTCTTTCCCATGCTTATAAGTTTAATAATATTTAGAGTTACATGGAGGATCATTAAATAATGACATTTAATGCCATAAAATTAATCCTTAACAATTATCTAAACATCACCACATCATCCAAGATATTATCATGAAACCATTGATCTTAAATGGAATGATGTTCTTAAGAGATTCTATAACTCCAATGATTCGTGATGCAGTGATCATAATTTCTTGGAACATCAATAATATAATTACAAATAATGGGAATACCAAATGGACACTCCCAAGCTAGTAGTATTTTTCAAGATCTATTGAAACACCCATTGAAAAAAATATACCACAATTATATTGTAGGATATTCACCCACTCCATGTCCACGCTACATAGATATACGATTTGACATATGATGAAGTCACCACTTCAAAACTAGAATTATCACACATTGAAACCACTATCGTTGATGCTTGAAAATATCATAAGCCGATGCCCACCCACCATGATGCCCAACTACACTGAACCATGCCACCATTGCCTACCAAATCACACCGCAAATGATTCTCATGATATAAATAGATGATCATAGTAACCTTCGACTACAACATCGTCTCTTAGATCACAATAGAAATACATCACTTATATCCATTGCATGTATTTAAGTAGACTAGGATGATTTAGATCGACTAAGGGAAATATGTGACTCAAGCCCACAATAATTCAAAGATACATGATACATGCAACCAAAAAAACTATCAAGAATGATTCATAAAGTAATAATGATATATTTAATTGTGGGGAATCCGCTAATTGATAAAGAAAACTACTTTATCTCATTAACATAACATGATGTAACCGAAGATGCGATACCTCTGAAGATGAATAACCGAGGGTTGAAACCGTTATCAAACTTGATATCCCTTTTATGAAGTAGAGAGCCCTCTAATTATGAAATATGTACCATGTTCATACTCAAGAAAAAGTTATTGATAAATTACTAGTAAATAAGTATAATTTTTTTACTAAAGACATTTTATTCTTTTAAAAAAAGTTTTCTTCAAAAATCATTTTATAGGTTTTTGTGGGGGAATACTATTAATTTTTTCTTCCAATGTAGAAAATTTATTTGTTAAAAAGAATATAATTTTTCAAATTAAAATATACAAATTACATTAGGTTGATTTTTTTATTTTTAGAAAGAAGGTAAATTTTTGTTGAATAGTAAAAAATACAATTTTTATGAATTATAGTATCTTTAATGGTATCTCAAAGTCATCGATTTGATATAAAATCTTTTAAACTTATGAAAAAACATTTTTTGACAATATAATAAAAATATATAATAAAAATATATTATCAAAATAATTCAAAACATATAAATTAGAATTTATTTAATGATAAAAGTGAAAATTATTTTCAGTGCCAATGCAATGCATGCACAACACAAGAAAAGTAAAATCTGGAGTTATAAAGATAAAATTTAAAAAATTAGAAGTATTTTATAATCTTTTTTAATATATATAAATTATTATTGGTTATTTTAATGTATATATATGAATTTTGGATTGATATAACAAGTGACTTATCCAAATGCATATGCTATACTTGCACAAGGCAAGAGAAGTCACAATACCATATTATATAAGTTGTCATGAAATAGATGTGAGTATGTGTACAGATTTTAAGAAAATAAAATAAAATATTGAAAATAATTAATATATTTTTATTATGTTTTTTTAATTTTATATAAAAATTAATTACCATAATTTGCTTTGAAATACTGACACAATGCCTATTTAAGAAGTATAAAAATCATGGAAACGATATTAGAAATTTTAAAAGTAATTTTTTGGGAGAATTTATTATGTCCTATGAATTTTATATATTGTTATGAAATATTATGGATGTGTTAAAAGTATATTTTTTAATTATATTGTTATCTTGATGGAAATAAACTGAAATTTAATTTATAATTCAAAAAATACATTAATTATGTTTTATAATAAACAATGATTTATTAAATGATTCAAAATTTAGAAAAATACTCTCATAAGTCCAGTAGATGTAATATAGTATAAAATATCATCCATAATTTATTTACATGTAAATTTTCCCTTATATAAACATTCATAACCCTTTAAGTTTAATGAACTTTTATATCATTGTAATTATTAAAATGGTTATCAAGGGTTAATTTAATGAGATATGGATGAAAAAATCACAAATTATTTTCTAAATTTTATTGGATTATAGTATTCCAACTCAATAAAATATTATCTTTTAATTATATCAATTTATTTCCCATTATCTATGAAAATAAATTTATCTTAACTTAATTCATTATGTAATTATGATAGTTCCCCTACCCCACATATAAAAGTCACATCATATCCACTTCTACAAACCTTTAAGCACTATAGTGTAGAAAATATTGGAAAAAACAATTTACCAACATCCCAAATCACATAATATTGGTCTTAGTTTGTGATGAATTTCTACCTTATTGGTATTAAGGTATATAGTAAAGATGGTTTTCCGATGATGAGGTATAACTTTGATCCAAATGTTTTAGTTTTATTTCTTCTTTTGCCATCTAAAAAACTCTTCCAAACACTGTGATATTATAAAAAAATTATCTCCCATATAATTTTTTTTAATATATTAACCTATAACGATATCTTATTCCATCAAATTTGTAATGAAATTTTCATTCTTCTATATAGTGGACTGCCTCCTCATAAAATAAGGATATTAATTTTCTATCACTACATGGCAAGGATATTTATAACGATGGATTTAAAGTGTGTATATATAGTCCAGTAACGATATAATTTTTATTCATTAATTATATTGTATGATATATTTTTTTATTTTTCCATTCATCAAAAAATGATAATGTCATTCATGCCACATGTAGATTACCTCCTCCATAAAGTGATGTGATTTTTTCATTACCAAATAACATATATTGTATATATAAGTGTATTTAATGCTATAGTGTTATATTTATGATATAATAATAATTATTTAAATATAAAATAACACTTTATTTCATTCTGTCATGTTATTTGAGAAATGGAAACATCACCCATGCATATGTATGGCTAACCATCTCATGATTGTAACATAGTTCATTTATCATAACCAACATTTATGGTTCATATTAAAAGAAATATTAGTTTACAAAAATTATTATTATTTCATGATTATTATTTAATATAAGATGGAATAATAACCCCTTTAACAATAACCATCTTACCAAATTCATTTTAGACATATGTGCTAAATATTGTTAAAATATCAGATGTGAACTTAATAGATTATGAAATTGTATATAACATGGTCAAATAAAATGAATAATAAAATTTTAAAAGGTTTTAAATAATGTAAACATGTAACATAAATTATTTATTCATGAATATATATAACATTCATGATGATTAATACATGATAAAAGAGACACTTTTTCTTAAAATCTCATTTTAAATTTTTTGAAGCGTTATTTCCTATATCATTAAAATTTATTTAAATATTATCAAAAAATATTTTACGAATATGTTTATATGGATTTAAATTATTTAAAGAGGAAAATTAATGTCACTTTTGGCCTCATTTAAAATGTTTTCAAATGAAATATTTTTAAATATTTTATATGGAACATTTTAAAAATATGGGAAAACAAATGTTCAATTTTAATTTATACGAGGTCAATGATAATTACCACAATAATAATTTTTTTGATATTTGGATTCCTTTAAAATATCCAATTTTTTGAACTATAAAACTCATTCCCAATACCATAGATATTTTTTAATATACTAATAAATAATATATATTTTCATATATTAGAATATTTTTCTTGTGAGCGCGAATAATATTTTTATGAGTGTGTCAATGAATATATATGATTTCTTGTGTTTAAATTCGTTTTATGGTTACTAAGAATTTATTATGATAAATTTTATTCCCAATATTGTTCATAATTATAGGTGATCCCAATATAACTCAATATTGCATCGGGTAAATGGAAATAGTTAACTAGTTATGTTTCCTTAAGAGATTATTGGGATTTAACAGGTACATTATTCCATTTGTAAGAGTTATTGTAAGATTGATATAGAAATTAGGTCCCTATTTTCTGACAATACTTTTCTATTACTACTAATAATATTTCAATAAAATATTTTTATTTTACATTGTAAGTTAATAATAATTTATTTTAATGGAATAATTGTGATCTTTTTCAATTAAAGGAATGTTTCTTCAAATTTTTTCAATAGTTCTAATGTTTTCTAATGAAACCATCATGTTTATTATTTTTCTAGTATTATTTATAGTAAAGTTATTTATGAAATATTATGTGTATTAAAGATGATATTCAATAAATGTGAATAATTATTTGATTTCAATGTTTTTTTGTTTACATGAAACTCTCTTTTACAATATCATGGTTTTAAGAATTACTAATTAGTTTCTTTATTTGTTGTTATATGTACTTTAATGGGTATTTTGGGCTCATCCCACAATCTAAATGTTTTTCAGGGTTTTATGGTTGAGTTATAATAATGTAGAAGTGAATTTAAAACTCATGAAGAATTTTATTGAAAAAAATGTGTCTCATTATAAAATATTTATATTGTGTACAAATGGATACAAATTATATGTGTCCACATTTTAAAATATGGATATTTTATATATGGTATATTACCTAATTCTCTAAAAAATCTAAATAAAAAAATATTCAAAATGTAAGAAAGTGAATTCATGAATGAAAAAATACTATTATGAAATGTTTTAAGGTAGTTTCCTTATAAATACTCCAAGGTAATATATTCCATATCTTGCATATAATTTTATTATAAAGATATGGATATTAATTCTTAGATAAAAACACAATTTCTACCTTATAAAAACAATGGTATGTTTTCCACTAATTATACTTATTATTTGGTTTTTCCCTAATGATATCTCATTCCAATTCTTAATAAACATAAAATATATTTATAAAAAATGTAATGAGTTATCTATATAATGGAGAATATAATGAATATTGACCCATTAATCCTTAATGACCATTATAACTTTGAATTTTCCATCAATTGAAAGCATCCTAACCTCTAAAGTTATCTAAATATACATCTGATACTTACTGAGGTTCTTCCGACAAGCACCCACATATCCAGTTCTAGAAAAACATAATGTAGTCACTATATTTGTTTGAAATATTAAATTACAATATATTCTACATATATTGTAACATTTACATTCAATTGACCATTTTAATTTTTATAGTTTTATATATTTAAAATAAATATTTTACTCAAAGAAACCATTTTCTTCATAAGAAATGTACTTTTCACCCACTATATATAAAACTAAAAAATACATAATAATAACGTAATATATCATAAAAAATCTTCACACAAGAAAATATTCTATGTATATAATATTTTTTTTCTTCATATCATACATAACTTTGAACATAATTATGGGGTGAGATCAAGAAGTCATTAAATATAAATATAGAAGATAAAAATCAATGATCAAAATTGAGAATAAAATGAGAATATGGGTATAGACAATATACAAAATAATATTATACCTAATAAATCATAGATAATAAATCCTGAAAAAAATTAATTCATGAATCAACATTTTGTAAAATCATGAGTTCATAAACAGGATCCATGATAGAAGAACATAAAAATGCTACTAAGAACCAAACAATGGAACAAAAATAAGTATAGTGAAATATTTTATTAAAACTCATCAAGAAAATACATACGTGAAAAGAATAGTTATTTCCATGTATAAAAATGTGAGCATAATCATTATGTGCACCCTTGTGTGAACAAACTCATTATGACCATTATTGAGTATACCTATAGTACCCCCGATTTTGGGTACATTACCCCCTTAATCACGTTTCTATTAATTGGTGGGTCTTTAATTGAGTTATTAAATAAAATATAGAGTTTTCATAAAATATAGAGTTTCCATAATGTTTGGTGTTTCCATAATGTTGGGTGTCTCCATAATGTGTGTTGTTTCCATAAAGTGGGGTGTTTCCATAAATTGGGTTGTTTCAATAAAGTGGGGTGTTTCCATAAAGTGGTATTTTTTGATAAAGAATTTGATTCCATAAAAGGGTTAAAGGTGAAGGATGGGAGATTTCGGGGGTTTTATATGGAGTGTTTAGACCAAAATCAAGGCCAAATGATCCCTACACAATTTGACCAAACCATGTGGTCAAACCTTGCGTAGATGCGAAATCTAGATCCTTTTTTATTGGAGCTAACTCGTTTTTTCTCTATATATTTTGGTTTGGCTTAAAAACTCCCCTATTTCTATATTAATATCCCTATAAGGATTGAGAAACCTCCAAACATGATTTAGATCCAACTTAGATCCTTCCCTTGGTAATTTCAAGTCCGATTCTTGAGGTATGTCACCAGTCTTTCTGGATTTGTCATGTTTTCTTAGATCTTATTAGATATACCTACTTCAGATCTATTATTTCTCATATATGAACTTATAATGGGTAGATCTACGTTTTTGGATGCCAAATAATTTAATTTTGAGTCGTAAACTTGCTCGGATAAGAGACTAAAGGTCGTTCTTAGAGAACCGACCCACTTTCTCGTGTGTTCTTCGTCTGTTGTCGAGTTTCATCAAAACCATCAAGGTAGGTGGATTAGGTATCATACCATATTTCTAGAATTGATTTTATTATATTCAAATTGGTTTATTTATTATGAAATTCATGGAAAAATATTCATTTTTTGATGATTTATGGTTTTTGTAAAATTGCTGGATCTTGGGGAATAATTGCGCAAAAGGGGGATTAGTTTCATGAATTTAAAATGATGATTTTAAATTATCGATTTTCTAGAATTGATAAAATGTTATTGAAAAATATATTTTGAATAATAATGTTTTTCAATAAAAAGTAATTTTATTTAAATGGTTTGGAATTGAAATGGTTTGTCATTGAAATGGTTTGGCATTGAAATGGTTTTGATAGAAATTGTTTTCAATAAAAAAGTGTTTTTATTGAAATGGATTTTTTTGGCATGATCGTTGGGAATATATGGTTTTTTTCTTGTTTCATATATGGGGCTTGGTTGAAATATTACCAGGTCCTTGGTGCCAAAGTTTTAATTGCACATGGGAATTTTATACATGAGGATTGGTTGAAATATGACCTTGTTCTTCGTGCCAAAGGGTTACTAGCACATGGGAAACAATTACCTTGTGACGACTTAGTAGATTGACGAGTAACCACTCAAGAGTATGGAACTGTCATAACTTAGCATGAATGGATCATTGCATGGGTTTGAGGAATGGTAGGGTATGATGATAAATGGATATTGTGAAATGGTAGTAAAGATTGTTTTGTTATTTTTTTGGAAAAATATCTTATTTGAAAAATTGTTTTCAACCACACTTGTATGATTTTGATAATGAATGGTTTTGGAAACTTGTTTATATTTAGTTATAAAATATTTTTTGCAAATTGTTTTATATAAATTTCTTTATATAATTATTTTTAACTCTTCTATCCTAGTGGCGTGAGTAGGTAAGTCATTCGAGAAAACCTACTGAGTTTTATACTCACCCTTGCTATGGAATTTTGGTGCTTCTGTAGATGCTATCTTCTGAGGCAAGGGAAAAGGTAATGTTTCACATTTTTTTAGTACTACCTCGTGATGTTTGGTCTATTTAGTGATTTTAGAGCTAGTGGAGCATGGAGTCTTGAGGTCTTTCGAGAGTCTTTTGTATTCTATCCGCTATGTAATTTAATTCTTGGTTATTTTTATACTATTTATTAATTTGATGTGATTTTGAGACACATTAATTTTTTTTGTTTTCTTCCATTTTTTATGCATCATATAGTGAATGTTTGGTTATGGTTTTTAGGTTTTTGGTTTATTTCTTAAAGGGTAAATCGTACCCCACATGTATTTGAAACCCTTTAGCATTTATTTCTAACCCTTGGCATCTTGGGGGTATTGCTTAAGGCATAGTAATGACTCGTTGTAGTCTCCAGCTAATGATAATTGGAGGGTTATTAAAATGTTATCATCTAGTTCGGTCCTTGCCTAACATGTTGTCATCAATTTTCCTAGTTTGGGAGATGAAATCCCTTCTTGTCTATTCTTTGGGTGGGAATCTTAAAAATGGGTAGGATTTTTAGAAAATTAAATGTTTATCATAAAAGGATGTTGCTAACCCTTTTATGATGCACTTGAAGTTACCATGGAGTTGGCTAAATAAGTGTTTGGAGACACTTCTAGAATTTTAAAATCTTGTTGTCATGGGTCTAGCCAATGAGACGAGCATGAAATTCATTGTAGAGGAATTAATTTCCATTATGAGTGCATACATTATTTTTAGGAATGATTCATGTTATAAAAAAAAGAAGTGTTAATTTTAGAAAAATAATGGAATTGGTTTTCAAATGAATGTTTTTGAAAAAGAGAATGCTTATCATATTTTGAAAATGGATTAATTTTCAAAAGCCTGTGAAGTGTTTTAAAAAATGTTTGAAAATGGGAAAATGTTTATTTGGAAAACAATGTTGTGATAGTTTATGTGATAGAATTTGAAATGCAAAGACAACAATTGCTAGAGAGTGAGATTAAAAGAGTTTGTTTTTAGTTTGAAAGTGGCACCAGGTAGGCATCGTCAAAACCAACATGAAGAAGCTGCAAAGAATTTGGTTTCACCTGAACCAAGTGTGAACCAGGAGATAGTTTATAGTATTATCCAATATTTTCAAGCTGTGGACATAGGGAACTAGAGGAATGATCCATCACATGCGGATCAAAACATCCATTTCATGAAGTAGAATCCAATTTATTTCCATGGTGATTCTAAACCCGAGAAGGTGGAGGTGTGGCTATGTAGGATGAATCATATCTTCAACTTCATCAGCACATCAGTAGAGCTAATGGTCAAACTGGTGATGTATATGCTTGATGATCTTGCACGTTAGTGGTGGGATTTAGTGGTGCATGCTTAATTGGATGAAGGACTTACATGAGAGGATTTTGATGAATTGTTTAGCAAAAAATTCTATCCTCACATGTTCAAGATTTAGAAAACATTAGACTTCTTTAACCTAAAACAAGAGAGTCTCTCTATCAAAGAGTATGTGGATATATTCATGAACATATTACTCTTTGCACCACAAGAAGTATAATGTACCTATTTGAAGGCACATATCTTCGAATTTGGGCTATGACAAGAGATTTGATCAAAGATTGCAGTAATTTGTTTTACAGATAATACAGGGATGGTGAACAAAGAGACTATGGCTGAACGTGATATCTCATGATCTATGGAAGGAGGAATAATGATATCTACATGACACGGTGGGAACTCAACCACTGGGAATAAGAAAAAAGGAACACCTATTTCCAAGGTGCAAGTGGAAATCAGGACCTGACAACTGGATTAATAAACCTTCCTCCACGATCCCAACGAAAAGCAGATTGTTTTCAATGTGGTTTTCTTGACCAAATAAAGATATATTGTAAGGAAAAAACTAGAGCATGTCAAAATTGAAACAAGATAGTACATCTTCAATGCTATTGTTGCAGTGATCCATGTTCAGGTGCTCGAGACACTTCTTAAGTCTTGTAAGAATCATATGTTTCGACTGGATGAGGACAACAGAACCAGTCTCGTTAGTAGAGTAGATCTAGCCATGGTGATTCTAGAAATACCATGACTCCTCAATCAGGACATCTTAGCAAGGAAAGAAGGAGAACCGTGTAGTGAAGAATCATTTTTATAGAGCTAAATAGATGATTATTGATCATCGGGCAGGACCATCTATAGTGAGAGGTATAATTATTTTGAATTATACCTTTGTGAAATGGTTTTTTGATACTGGTGCATCAAATTACTTCATTTATTCTCATGTTATTGACTATCTATGTTTAAAACTGGAAGGGACTCCTTCTATTTTGAAACTACAAACTCCTCTTGGTGAAAGAGAATGTCAAGCCTTTGTGTATAAAGTATGTTCTATAACTGTTGATGGAGTTGATCTAAAATGCGACTTCTCGATATTAGATATAGATATCTATGCTGTATTACTATGTATGGATTATATTACAACAATCAAGGATCATATTTACTGTTATAGGAGAATTTTTAGTTTCACGACTGAGGATGGAATCAACCATCTCTTTAGAGGAGTGAGGAGTGTAAAGAAGTGTGCAAAGATATTTTTGGCACCAATAGTGGGAATGGTCTCTTACTAATTGGCAGAATTTACTTTGGAATCAATGGAAGAGATCGAACAAAATTGTTTTCTAGCTATTTTGGATCAATTTAAAGATGTCTTTCCCTAGAAGTTTTCAAGGTTACAACCTCTAAGAGAAGTGGAGTTTACAATTGATCTCCTTCTGGGGACTAGTCCTATTTACCCTCTGTCTTAAAGGATGTAACCGATATAGTTATGAGAATTGAAAGTGAAATTAGAGGAGCTAGAAATCCAGGGTTTCATTTGACCATGTACATCTCCTTTGGAAGCACTGGTTTTGTTTGTGAAGAAGACAGACAAAACTCTTTGGCTGTCTGTTGATTATCATAAGCTTAACCATGTTACGATAAAGAACATATATCCACTTCCACACATTGATGATCTATTTTATCAATTAAGGGGAGCTCAGTGGTTCTCCAAGACAGACTTGTGATCAGGATATCACCAATTGAGAGTTCAAAAAGATGATATTCCTCAGAAAACGTTCATAATTAGATATGACCACTATGAATATATATTAATGCCTTTCGGTCTAAAGAATACACTAGCGGTCTTCATGGAATTGATGAATCAGTTATTTCATCAATATCAGGATTATTTTTTTTGGTGTTTGTGGATGAAATTTTGGTCTATTCAAAGAGAAGGGATGGTCATGAGGTGCACCTAGAAACAGTGTTAGAAATCCCAAGAGAGCATCGTTTGTATGTCAAATTACCAAAGTGTGATTTTTGGATGCAAGAAGTATGTTTTCATGGCCATGTCATTTATGAGAAATGTGTTTCTGTTGATCCTCAAAATATAGAAGACATTATCTCATGGTAACCATCGAAGAATGTTTTTGAGATTAAAAGTTTTCTTGGTCTTGCAAGTTACTATCGATGCTTTGTGCATGATTTCTCATGACTATCTTCATGAATGATAGCTCTAACAAAGAATAATGCTCCATTCTAGTGGTTGGATTAATATCAGAAGCCTTTCTAGGAACTGAATGTTTGGCTTACATTGGTACCTGTCTTGATCTTTCCAGAATCAGGACAGGGGTATATGGTAAATTGTGATGATTCTGGATTAGGTTTGGGCTATGTTCTTATGCAAAGAGATAATGTGGTTGATTATTGTTCATGGTAGTTGAGGTTTCATGAGAATAATTATCAAACACATGATTTGGAGTTATATATAGTAGTTCATGATTTGAAAACATGGAGACATTATCTCTTTTTTGAGAAATCTACTATGTTTACAGATCACAAATGCTTCGAGCACATTTTCTCACAATGAGATTTGAATATGAGGAAAAGGATATGGATATAGTATCTCCAAATGTTTGAATTTGACTTGATGCACACACTATGGAATGGAAATTCTATGGTGGATGCATTGAGTAGAAATTCATATTCTTAGTTGGCAAAAGAAGCTTTAGATGAAGGGCAGTTGATGTAAGTCATCGCTGACATGCATGTGGATTGTGAAGACCATGGTGATGTTGCGGTTTTATTTTCAGCTACACTTGGTCCCAATTTAGTAAAAACTATCAAAGAGGCATAAACATCTAATTCATAATGTCTGGTTGTATGTTCAAAACTCAATCGTGGGGAGACTATTGAGGGCTGGAAACATGATGGGGGTTCAGTTTTGTGTTTCAGAGATCAAATGGTTTTACCTTTAGTTTTTCAAGAACATCTCCTTCATTATTATGACTATCCACGATGGGCTATATATCCAGGTATATATACTATGAATAAGGCATTGAAGGTGTTTTTTTGGTGGACCATCATGAAATTTAAGGTGGCCGAGTTCATCTCACGATGCATAACTTGTCCGCAGGTTAAAGCAAAGCATCAGAGACTAGCTAGTATGTTACAATGTTTTCCCATCCTAGTGTGTAAATGGGATTATATATCAATGGATTTTGTTACAGGTCATCCAAGAATAATCTAGATACATGATGCCATTTGGGTGGTAGTGGATCCTCAAACCAAGTCGGCTCATTTCATACCTATTTGTGAAACTCATACAGTGGAGGATAGTTCAAAAATCTATATTCGAGAAGTGGTAAAGATGAATGGTGTACCAGTGTCAATAGTTTCATATAGACAACCGAGGTTCAAGTCTCATTTCTAGAAATCCTTACATCATGCACTTGGTACTTAGTTGACTATGAGCACAACATATCATCATTAGACGAATGGGAAATTCAAGTGGATGATACCAAAGTTGCAAGACATGTAGTGGGCTTGTGTAATAGATTTTGGTGGATCTTGGGGGATCATATATCCTTAGTGGAGTTCCAATACAATAACAACTATCAATCCTTGATACACATGGCTCTGTTTGAAGCATTGTATCGGCGTACTTGTATTTCTCTACTATGCTGGGTGGAAACAGGTGAAACCTCACTAGTTGGGCCAAGAAGTGTCCATGAAACAACAGAGAAGATCTAGTTGATTAGAAATAGGATGGTGACGGCTCAGAGTCATCAGATATATTATGTACATCCACATCGAAGACCGTTGTAATTCATTGTGCGTGATCAAGTCGTCTTGAGGATCTTCCTAAGGATTGGACATCATAACTTCAGGAATCAAGGAAAGTTATCTCCTAGATACATTGTCTCTTTTGAGATACTGCAATGTGTTGGAGAGTTAGAATATTGGTTGGAATTACCACCATGGTTTAGTTCGGTGCATAATGTGTTCCATGTATCCCAGTTGAAAAAGTATCACCCTGATCCTGACCATGTGATCAGATGGGATCACGTTGAGTTAGAACTGGATGAATCACTGATGCATATCCCAGTGTGGATCATGGATAAACAAGAGAAAGTCTTGCATGGGAAAATCATCAGCCTATTTTACGTTTTATAGAAATATGGTCAGATTCAGGAAGAGACTTTGGAATGTGAGAAGGAAATGATAGAGTAGTGGCCAGAACTATTTTTGGCCATCAAGAGTTTTCTACTTTTTGACGATGGAAAGACCAATGGTGGAAAGAATTTTGTACCCCCAGTTTCAGGTACATGTCCCCTTTCCACACATTTTTTAATTGGTGTATCTTTAATAGACAGTTTCCATAAAATAGTGAGTTTCCATGTAATAGAGAGTTTGAAAAAATTTGGTTGTTTCGATGACATTTTTTGTTTCCATAATGTGGGTTGTTTTTATTAAGTTGAGTGTTTCTATAAAGTGGTTTGTTACAAAAAAGCAGCATGTTTCCATTAAGTGGGATGTTTCCATAAAAAATTTGTTTCCATAAAAAGGGTAAAGGTAAAGAATGGGAGTGTTTGGGGTTTTTATAAGGAGTTTTGGGACTAAAAGGAAGGTCGCATGATCTATACACAGTTGTCCCAAACCGTGTGGTAAAACCTTGTGCAGAGGTCAAATCTTGATCATATTTTTGAGGATCTTACTAATTTTTACCCTATATATATTTGTTTTTTACTTTAAAACGCCCCTATTTTGATATTAATCTCCCTATAAGGTTGTAGAACCCCCCCTCAAATGGGTTGGAGCTAAACCAGAGCCTTCCCTTACTTATTTCGAGTCCAATTCTTGCGGTATGTCACCATTCTTTTCGGATTAGTCATGTTTCATTAGATCTTCTTAGATATACTTCTCCGATCTCCATTCATTCATATATCTCAATCTATAGTGGGTAGATATACGTTTTTGTATGAAAAATAATTCAATGTTGAGTCGTGATATTTCTAGGATAAGAGAACTAAGGCTATTCTTGGAGAATCGACCTGCTTTCTTGTTCGTTATTCGTCTGTTGTCGAGTTTCATCAAAACCTTCGAGGTAGGTGGATTAAAACTCATCTCCTCTTCCTATAATTGATTGGCTTATATTCAATTTTTTTTAATAACTATGGAAAGAATGGAAAATCGTTATTTCTGATGATTTATGGATTTTGTGAAATTGCGTGATCTTGGTGAATAGTTGTGCAAAAGGGGGTTTAGTTCCATGAATTAAAATGATGATTTTAAATTATGGATTTTCTAAAATTTATATATGGTTGATGAAAAAAAAATTCAATAGAAATGGTTTTCAATCAAAATGGTGTTTCATTGAAATGGTTTGGAATTGAATTTTTTTTGCATTGAAATGGTATTGATGGAAATGGTTTTCAATAAAAAGGTGTTTTTATTGAAAGGGTTGTTTTGGAATGATCTTTGGGGATATGTGGTGTGTGTTCCTGTTGCATATATGAGGCTTGGTTGAAATATGACCTTATGATCAGTGCCAAAGGTTTAATGGAACATGTGAATTTGATTCATGAGGCTTGGTTGATATATGACATTATGCTCTATGCCAAAGGGTTAATGGAACATGGAAAACAATTACCTTGTGACGACTTGGTAGATCGACGAGTAACCATTCATGATCATGGAACAGTCATAACATAACATGCTTAGTTAGTTGCATGGGTTTGAGTAATGGTAGGGTATGCTAACAAAGGGATATTGTGAAATGGTTGTAACAATTGTTTAGTTATTTTTCTGGAAAAATATCTTACTAGAAAAATTGGTTTCAATTTCACTTCTATGCTTTTGGTAATAAATGGTTTTGGACACTTGTTTATATTAAGGTATAAACTATTTTTGAGAAATTGTTTTATATAAATTTTTTTATATAATTTTTTCTAACTCTTCTATCATAGTGGCGTGTGTAGGGAAGTAATTAGAAAAAACCTACTAAGTTATATACTCACCCCTACTTTGGCACTTTGGTGTTTTTTGTAGATTCTATCTTCTGGGACATGGGAAAAGGTAATGTTTCTCATGTTCTTAGAACTACCATGTAATGTTTAGGCTATTCGATGATTTTGTAGCTTGGAGCTTGTGGAGCGTGGAGTCTTGTGGTCTTTGGGGAGTCTTGTGTGGTCAATCCACTATATACTTTGATACTTGGTTATTTTTCTGTTGTTTCTTACTTTGATGTGATTTGGAGATACATGATGTTGTTGAGTTATCTTCAATTTGTTTACGCATCACATAGTCAATGTTTGGTTATGGTTGGTAGGTTTATTGGTTTATTTCTTAAAGGGAAAATCATCCCCCACTTGTATTTGAAGCTCTTCAGCATTTATTACCAGCCTTTGGCATCTTGGGGATGTCGCTTAAGAAAAGTATTGACTCATTATACTCTTCAACCAATGAGAATTGGTGGGTCATTACAATATCATAAGGTATAAACCTATACCAAAATATTTTATGGAGATATATGACCCCATCCATTATTATCCATACATATGTATTCATTTTAAAATCAATATTCATCAAATCCTAATAAACACATGGATAAATAATGGGTTTCTTATTATTTTATGAATCAACCAATAACACGATCTTAAGAAATCATATTTTATCAAAGATCTCATTTTTAAAATCAATCACATCATTATTAATTATTTAGGGTGATCAAACCCTAAAACATGGTATATAATACATGGAAAAAAATTTAAGTGAATAAATAAATGTTTTCACAAAACCATTTAAACCTTGTTATAAAAAATGATGTGTAAATTACATTGAATTTTTTAAATAAGGGATATAGAAGACTACATAAAAATTATTTTAAATATTTTCAAATAAAATATCATTTGAATGAAACAAAAATCAAGAAAATAAATATTTGTGGTAAATAAAGAAAAGTAATGACTTTATTATTATTTTTAGACTATTTTAAAGAGAACCCCATATATGGTAAAATATTAAATAATTTTATTATATAAATTCATAAATATAATGTATTAGTAATATAAAATATCAAAATATTAATTTTTTTTAAGGATAAAAATTTTTATAGGAAAATCATTGATATGGAAGGAATAAGATCCATTGGTAAGAATGAGAGTCATTCATATAAATATTAAAATTTTAATTCAATAGAAAATTCATTATATAAGAAGTTATTAATGATGAGAAATAATTTCACTCGGAATAATATTTAATAACATATAAAATTGTGTATTGTAATGATTATAGTAACCTTGAAAATTATATTCGAATAAGAAAGTTTATTCCCCAATGAATCAGTAATTGAGTCGATGAAACCCGTAACATTATTTTAATATATATGTCACAAACCCATGAGATAAAAAATATTTAATAGAATATTTAATATATTTATATATAATAGAACCAATATATAAAATATTAATGGGTAATTGGATACACTATTTCATATAAAACATGGTGTATGATACGAAATACATCTCTAAGGGTGAAAATTTTAGTCAAGAAGCACTTACCATGCCTTCCAACATAGTCGAATGCACTCTAATATACTATATAGAAAACCCAAATATATTAATAACCTATTTTAGAAAAATTTTAATATAATTATATTTATTAAAAAAAATTCATACTTATTTTATATTTTAATAGTAGTCAGTTATTAGCTATTTCAATATCGGGTGTGAGTAGTCTTGATCGTTTTGATATGGTATCACAACATAAGAATTTTAATTCATTCAACTCCCGATGCTTATAATTCTCAAATAATATAATGTACTAGATTTTATTTTTTATAATAAATCATGAATTTATAATTTTATTCAATTATAGTTTTGGTTATAATCTAGAAATATTAAACTAGTGATGAGAATGTTTTAGGATTTTTTAACAAACAGATGTTGGTATATAAATTAATGAGTTTAATGTTGAGGTTATTATTTTCATATAAAAATAATACCATTAATTAGTTATTTATATCATATATTATTAGTAATTTATTTATCATAGTCCGCCATGATAGTATTTTATAGTATATTTCAAGTAGGAATTTTGACTGACCAAAACATTAACATACTATATTTTAATGGTTGATTATGATTTGGAATGCGGTTTATTTTGGAGTAATAACATTATTATTGAATAATAAGGATATTATTCAGATATATTCATTATGGCGAATCTTATTGGAATATATTTTAATAAATATTTAATGCAACTAGATGTAAAATGATAAATGTTACTTAATGGGGACAATAGTACAAATAATAGATGATTATCATTTTCATTTCTCAAAGAATAAGAGGGAAAGAAGGGAAATACAATTTTTTCTCCTAATAATAATAATATTATATAATGTCACATTTATTACTAAATTTTACTTTTATAATATGATCATATATAAGGTGGTGAAAAATATAGAAGTCACCGCTATGGATAAGTGGAAGCCCACGAAACACATGAAATAATGCTTTATTTTTCATAATAGAACTAGGGAAAGGTGGTCAATAGTTATTCCCATGAAATAATAAAATATATTATAACATAAATAATGATTTCATTATATAGTAATTTGAAAATGATATTTTTAATTTTAATATAGAATGGAGATGATGTTGGGAAAAACAAGAACAATTTTTGAGAACTTCAGCTTTCCCATGGAATTTACCTTAGAAATGCAGGTCTTAAGAAAATATCTTATTAATAGAGGCTCTAGGAGAAGGAAAATCGTTTTAAATTAAGTAAAATGGAAATGATATCACGTGAAAACTAAATATCAAGAGTGTTGTTTAATGGGTTGTGAGATACTTCTTTTTTAAGAGGATAGAATTAAAATATTCAAATATTTCAACTTAATATAATGCAAGTACATGTTTCAAATATCACATGGATAAAAAAAAGAGAAATTTTGGATTTACGGCTAAAATAAGGTTGATAATATTTAAATATATCAAATAGAAAAAAAACTTTAGCATGATTCATAACCTTTACTCATTGATTTAATATATTTATTATTTTAGATTTTATCTAGGTAACTAGTTTTTACCTATGAAATTGAATTTGAATAACTAAAATTAAAATGGATATTGTTAGATAATTTTTAACTAATTTTTCCAAATATAAATATAATATAATTAGATAAAATTTATATGTGAAATAATAATTAACTATAACATTAATACAAGTAACATTTAAAAATATGTTTTTAGGAATAATGTATTTTAAAAATTAAAATTCATTTATATGGTAATTTATCAATGTATTTTATTTTTATAATATAAATTAGTTTATTATAAATTAAAATTTTTTCGGTGGAATTCAAGAGAAAACTATGAATGATGTTTACCAAATAATATTTAATTAAAAGAAATTAACAAAATTAGAATTTATTGGAAAATATTCCTAAAGATCATAAATATATGTTCTCTAAATTCATAATAGTCTTTTAAGATATTCAGTTTTAATAAAGAAATATATCTTTATAGATGAAAAATTACTTATAAATTTTTATGTTGTAATTACTTTTTTAATATAATCATCAACACAATGATTTCAAAAAAAATTGTATTTTTAACTATTCATCTATAAATGAATTATTTCAGAATCATATTAAAAATTATGTCAATGAAAATTATAACCTTACATAATAAAGAATTATACCATTTTTATAAAATAACAATTATAAATTTTTTAATATAATTAAAAATATAAAATATAAATAAATATCATCTTTGATGAAAAATAACCATTAAAACATCAAGTGTCTTTAATCTTATTTCAAATAATTTTTAAAATAATATAAAATTGAAATATTAGTTTATAAATAAAAATATTAACTATTATGAATAACTTTTTACTAGGATCATTTAAATTCATTATGGTAAAATAAAATACCTTTATTAAAATGGATATATAAAAAGAATCCATTTTGTAATATAAAAGAATATAATAATAATATGATACTATATTAATTAATTATTATATTTTAATTTTATAGAGATTATATTCATTATAAAATATTAATGTGTTTTTATATTCTTTATTCAGTGTTGCATACGTTTTTTATTGTGTGTGAGATATGCCACGAAAGATAATGTTAATTTATATGGTCCAAAATCATGGTTCATTACATTTATTCTCAAATAACACTACACCTCAGACACATAATTAGGAAAAAATAAATAGAATTGAAATAGAGAGCTCAAGAATCTTATCTATAATGAAATAATTATTCTTAATAATCTATATTTCCTTTTAAAATCATTATGATGGGTAAACAATGAAAATTATAAATTATAAATTTAATGAGGGGACTGTGAATCAATATTGTAATACATATGAAGGGTAAATGATTATTTTTAATATAAAATTTACTCATCCTAATGATCCATATACATTCAAATGATCCTGAACTATTTAAAAATTGAGGGAGATCAATCCATTTAATAATGGAATATTATGAAATAAACCAAATTAGAGAGGGTAATGTTGGTCTTTATGAATGGGGTGAAAATATGAAATGGAAAATTTAAATTAATTTTACGTGAACTAAGAATATTAACCAAATATATAAAATTATTTTTCGATAAGGGAATCACTTAAAAATAATGATCCCAAAAATATAACATTAGTCATCCTTTGGCACTCATTATAAAATAACACAATAATTTTAGAGGTATTATTGACTATAAACCATATATACTTACCCTATTAGACTATAAAAAGTAAATTTTACTACCACGATATATGAAACTTCATAATTTTTTTCAAAAAAATAATTTTGAACAACTATTAGAGAACAAGTCCATTAGTTTTTTGCTGACATATAAAATTAAATTTTCTATATTTAAATTAAATCAAAATGTCAAAATCGTAGGAATTTCACATTATCCCAACTATATAATGTTTCATCATTTAAAATATAAATATTTTATCCTCCATTTAAAACATTAATAAATAAACCATTCTGTAGGTCAATCTCTATAATGTATATTCTAAAACATATAATTGATGTCATAATACAACCAATAGTGGGGTATATCTTATATGTAAAAATTTTTCTTTGGTTTTCACTAATATGAGTTATAATCAATATAAATTAATCCTGATATACCAGATCCCCCTCAATAATTTTTTTTATTTATGAGGTGTTTGGTTCCTAAAGAATATTAAACATAATATGATATACCTTGTAAATAACATGGTGACGTTCTGAAGTTTACAAATGTATCCAATATGATAATGTATCTAAAATAAAATACAATTATAGGTTAAAATTTTTTATATATCTATAAATAAGGATACCTAAGAGAAAATGACGACTGGAATTATATTTTTTCACTAACACACAACACTAAATGTCTATATCAATAATCAATAGAATTCATCAACAATATATGAATTTTTTCTAACTACTTTAGTATAATATATACGACTTTGGACATCATTAGTGTCAAACTAATTTTAATCAATCAAATTTTCTATGGTTTATTACAACAAAACAATGATATACATGATCAAATAAAAAATGTTTCAAATGGTGTCATCTGTATTGAAATATTTTTATATCTTTTTTTACCAATATGCTATGATTTTTAGCTGATTTTCATTTCTCTATATAATCCTATTATGAAATGTAATTAAGGATATAAGACAATATTATAAATGATTATTAATTTTATCCAATGATACATTATCCTATACATGAAAAATAATTTTTCAGAACCATATTTTTAATGACTACAATAAATATATATTGACACACTATATTAGATCCATTAATAGTATTCCATACTATATCTCATTTTCTTAGTGTCATAAAAATTCTAAAAATTATTAATAATTAAGTCCTCCTATATTTTTATATGAATATAGTGTATTTAAAATTAAATAAATTTTAATATATTTTTTAGTATTATTATTTAATTCATTTGTGTCATGATATTTTTGGTGTTATATTGAGTTGGAAAAAGAATCAGAGGAAGTCTAAAGATAAGGTAAGGAGGGGATAGTTACCCAAATTATAGGGAAAAAATTGGTAACCAGTATCATTATAATGACTATAGAGAAACTATCTACTAAATTTGATACTTGATGGATTTTGACTAGGTAACAGGTAGAATAATAATGGGTTTTTATGAGTGAGTGTAAAAGTGAATTTTCAATAAACAATATTCTACTAAAAACCATTATAAATGTGATTTTAACTTTATTTAGCTTCTCAAGACCACCATAGAGATCTTCCTTTCATCTTCATCCTCTAAAATAAATCTACTTTAATAATTGATTGAGTTTCTTTTTTTAATTCCCACACTATCCTTTCATAGATTTAAATAGTTTTTCACCCCTCTAATATTTTATTTTTCCTCTTTTCTCCAAGGTAATAGTAATAGTCACCAATTTCCGTAAATTAGTTCTTGTAAATTACATCAATTCCTTTAGTTCTACAAAAAAACCTAGTTATATAGGGTTTGATATCAAATGAAACTAAAGAATTTCCCATGTATTTATTTATAGAATCACTCTAATTTTTTATATTAGTTACTCCAAAATATTTTATTCATTCTAGAATGGTTTAATAAATACTTTGGTGGAGTGCCCTCTTCCCTTGAACCTCAAGGAATCCTTATAAATATATTAAACTATATGAATTCCATAATCCTCTCATACTCATAGGTTTCTATCCAAAAAATTATATGTGGGTAAGAGAATCTAATTATAAAAAAATATATTAGTTATTAAATGTTTTAATTAATTGTTTTATGAAGTCAAATGAATTTTTCGGTTAATTGGATTTTCAATTCCAAGGTAGAATGTCAAATGGAAAATTTAAATGTATGGTATTTAGTATATACCCACACATGGTATGATTAGGGGGTTTTTCATGACTATTGAGATTAAAAAGGTTTATAATTGACATTTATGGTGTTTTTCATTGTTATATAATGTATATTTTAGGTTTATACAACATGATATACTCATTAAGTATTTCTTACAATGTGTTATTTGATCTTAAATAT
The DNA here is from genome assembly GCA_963277665.1 of Viscum album. Classification (NCBI taxonomy): domain Eukaryota; kingdom Viridiplantae; phylum Streptophyta; class Magnoliopsida; order Santalales; family Viscaceae; genus Viscum; species Viscum album. Next base: position 713,160,631 of record OY728131.1, on the reverse strand, counting down.
ATATTAAGCATTTTATATCATAAATGATGTTATAAAAGAGTATGAGAAGGTACATTGGGGATTAAAACTAAATTTGTGGGATAACATTGGATTCCAATCCCTTAACACTGTATACCCCTTACTATATTCCTAGAAGGATAAACTAAAATATTTACCCCATATAGTATACATGATTCTATTTTCTGATGGTGGTATGGTTATTTCACCCATACCTAGTTATATTATATCACCTTAAATATTGAGTAGAGGCAAGAATTAGGAAACTCAATTATAAACCCTCTTAGATTGGGTTTTATATGTAACAATTTATCTATATTAAATACCAATATTACTTTTGGGTGAATTCTATTTTTTTTAATTCAAATAGCCTCAAAATATTTATATGTACACTCTAGTTTTATATAGGTTGTTAATTGTTTTGTTATGGACACCTACTAGTAGTTTTTATACTCATTCCAAATATATTTAAATACATGACGAAACCATAATAATTTATGTATGAACCTAGTAAATTTAATGCACCAAATAATGGAACTACTTCTATATTGATTTTAGATTATTTGGGTGGAATTTTTTATCTTTTAATGGATGTATCAGGTGATGACATGAGAGTTATACAAGATTGTTATAGGGGAAATTGTAATAAATGGATCTTTAAATTTTATCCCTAATCCAATTTGGATTTGATTTATATGTGTGGATGGATTTTTTATATTATTTTACCTCGTTAGTAAACTTTGTGGACTATTTTATATTTCATTTTTTTTATTTCTATGCATTCATTTATTACATCAAATTTTAACAAGATAAACCAGTGAATATGTATCCTATAGGGGTTTTCATGCTTTTTTTTCTTGATGGCTCCAATAATATTTTTAAACTTTTAGTATGATATACATCCATGATTCTACTAAAAAAAGAAGGCTAATGATATACCGTGCTAATTAATAGATTTTCTATAAAGGTATTCATCTAATAATATGGGAAGATGTTAATATGCGTGGAAAAAACAGTGAGCTACTACCATTGTACATGGAAATTAATATTGTAAGATTAGTTACTAACCTTAAATAACATGTATCATATATATTCGAGGAATAAAACTGGAATATTATAATTTTTGAGTAGATATTTAATGGAATTAATTACTTGTGTCTATGGATAAAGGAACACTCCCTATGTAATGACTGAATCTTTTTAAATTATATTTTTTTCTTGAATAACAGTTAGTTACATATTATATTATACACATAAAAAATAAATAGAAACAAAAAACTTTTATCTCATTAACATTGACAATTACATTATTGATCTACGAATACAATTAAAATTTCAGATATTATATCAGGATAAAAATTATAATATAGAAAAAATCATATTGGAAAGTATGGATCTCCCAAATATACCACAATCATTATATAACATCCCAAGATTTTATGGAATATATTATTTTAAGTTAATTTAAATTATTTAATGAGTTGTGTTATATGATATACATAGTTTCTCATTTATTACATGCAATACCATGTTTATCTAGTCTTTCATGCAAGACTAAGATATATCGAACAATAATATACTATTAATATTATTATTTAATATTTTAGTTTTACTACCTTTTAATGAATCCTTGATTTAGACAAAAATTTTAACAATTTTAAATTTTTTATATGAAAAAATAAACCACATTTTTGGAATAGAAATATCAAAATTTACACCTGGTGATGTTTTTTTAATTTTTATGAGATGTTTTATTTATTTATGAATAGTGAAAACCATGAATTTTAATTGGAAACAACTTTATAATTTATTTTATTTATGTATTAAATTATATTTTAAATTAGTTTTAAATTATAATTGCTTCAATTATACGTAAATAAATCCAATATTGGGAAATAGATTCAATTTCACAATGAAATTGGATATAAATATATTTCAAACATTTGAACTTTTCTCTTTAAAAACATACTCTGTCACAATGTTAGTGAGATTAATTTTAAATTAATTTTAGCCACTTATGTGAATTTAATTAGGAAAAATTGAAATAAGTATTTGGAATTAGTATTATATTTGTTTTCTAATAATGTCAACTTAATTTTTTTTACCAAAATTATTAGTGAAAGTAATTAAAATCAATTATAGAAATTAAGGTAAAATTAAACTTAATAAGGGACTAAACCTTAAACTTAAGAGCCAAAATGACCAATAAACTTATCTGAAACCCATTAGTTTAACAGATTTTAACCATATCCAATCAGGGATGTAATTTTATGAGTTATTTGGATACCATTCCATTAAAGAGACATATATAAAAAGTTAGGTAAAGAAAAATACAAAAAAGGAAAATTCCTCACCATTAACATTTATAAAGATTTAGTGTATAAAAAAAGCTACATTGTTTTGGTTAAATTTTTTTTTTAATGTCTAATGATTTTTTAGCATGATAATTTATCTATAATTTTTTATATGAATTAGTAGCATTAAACGCATAAGGCTAACATACAGATTATTTTTTAATAATCGAATAATATAAATGATGATAAAAATATATAAGGGAATAAACTTAATGAATTATTATGTACCATTATTTTTATTGATGAATATATAATGTTAATTTTTTTTTTAACTTAATAAATTTGATTACAAATATTTTTTAATATATTTAAATTAAAATTAAATAAATAATTTCAAAAATAAAATCAATGTTATTTTATAATAAATGATATTTTTTAAGTGATTTTAAATTAATAGAAATAAAATACTATTAAAATTTATGTATATGTGTTATTTAATATAAAATATGTTCCATTAGTATACCAAATTATCTTTTATAATTAATATATTGACCCACATATAGTAGAAACATTATTAGCATGGTTCGGGTTTAAGCTGTGTTTCTGGGTATCAGATGCTGTTGTTATCAATTAATTCCTAAAACACATGGGATATATATTTTGTAAATTATATATAAAATTTATAATTAACTAGGTCTATATTTTCAAATAAAAATCACTTCAATTTTATTCTTAATTTTTAAATTACTGAGGATCAAAAAATACAACTTTAATAAAAACTAATGGAAAAAATAACGAAACATTAAGACTATAGATAAAATGATAAAAATGATTTTATTTTTATGTTATGTGAATTTTTATATACTGTAATAACCATTTAATATATTATTTTTGCATTTTGGGAGCACAATTGGTAAGGGAGACCTCCCAAGAGTGATTTCTTTTTTGTATTTACAAGAATGCAACTCCACATCCACTATAAAAAGGCATTCACTCTTCAATCTACTCACACAACTCAGGCCACTTTTTATAAAAAAAATCATCCCAAATGGGATCCCAATATCCCTACCCTAACCATAGAGTCATCCCTTTGTGCATAAATCTGACCAAGGAATCCATTTGGGGCAAACCAATAGGAGTTACCCAAAAAGGAGGTAACATTATTCAACGTGTTTCTATATTTTAATTAATATACACCAATTAAATTATTATTATTATATTATAATATAATATAATTAGTATAAAAAATAAAATGATATTGAATTTTAAGGTTTATACCTACACATACATGGACTTCCATCAAATGGGTAACATTATTTCCATTCGTGTACAATGAACTACCGCCTCGCGAAACGATGTCGTCTGTTTTTCATTTACCACCTCACATGGTTGGGAATTATGATGGGAAAAATATTTTAATATTATATATATTGTAATTATTTTGTTTTAATACATAATTTTTTATATAACACATAACTTATTGATTTACACTTTGTGTAAATATGATAACATCATTTATGGATTTGTGGACTACTACCACCTCAAACTAATGTGAAACGTTCACACATTACATAAAATGTGTTAAGGATGGGGTTAAATAAACATATGTGATATAACTGAAATATATATGATATTCATGAAATATTTATATTTCTATTAATATAATACCATTTTCTTTATTTCCCTTTCACACACTGAAAATGTTATAACATCATTCATGGACATGTGGACCACCGCCTCCCCGACATGATGTGATTCCTTTAATATCACAAAAATTATATATATAAGTATCTATGATAAAATAATATGGTATTTATGATATAATTATATATATATAAAGATAAATTTTACTTTCCTTATTTCGATAACATTAATTGAAAAATAAGAATATTACTCATGCGTATGTACGACCTACCGTCTCTATAATTGTAACATTGTTTAATTTTTCATTACCATCATTCATGATTATTTTTAAAAGTATATTTTATTTGAAAATTTGATATTTATTTCATGACTCTTATTATGTATATTTTTTAACAACAACCCCTTGACCATAGTTGGCACACCAATTTTATTTTTGACACATAAACTGAATATGGTCAAAACATTCGACTTAAATCTTATTGATTAAGTAAATGTATATAAATAGTTTATAACTATAGTAAAAGTAATAATAAACATAGAATAGGTTTTGAAGAAAGTATTTAATTAATATAAATTTATTATATACAAATATAGAGTTTAGTCATGGCAAATTAGACTCATGGTAAGGGATTTTCACCTCACTTTCTATACCCACGAGATAAATGTCATATTTACCACTTATTTTGCGTGAAGTATCCACTAAAATATTTGATATATAATATCCTGTATTATTTTATGTTAATGGTATTTAAAAGTTTAATTTAATTATTATTCTCTCATGGGTTTTACAATTTCAAAATTACCAAAGTTGTAATGGATGATTGTTATAATTTTCTTTTCTTCTGACGTTTGTTAGGTTATAATCCTATACTATTTTATAAGGTGAATATACTATATCTTTAACATGTTATATCATTTAAAACCTTTTTATAATGACATTATAGATTTCATTTAATGATATTAATTAACAAGGTTAATTATTAAAATGTTTCAAAGTGGTACGAGACACATTGTTATGTTCGAACCTTATTTTCCTCAAGAACGTTTTTAATGACATTTTAAGGTCATTTATATTAATCAACATAAAATACACAAGTTTTTTCTTATTATCCATTGGTGTTATTATTCCTAGATACCATCTAAATTCATTTTTTTGATGGATTACATTTGTTTCAATGAATTTTTTTTAAAACCCATTTCCTTTCCATGGGTCAATCATGTTTTCAAATAGATTGTTTTGAAGAAAGTTTTATTTTAATGCATTAACGTATTTTCAAATCCATTAATTAGAAAAAAAATATTTTTATTGGTTTAATCATTTTTTTAGTGATTTTTTTTAAAACCCATTCATTTTCCATGGGTTAATAATATTTCAACGATATTTTTTTGCAACCCATTTATTTTTAATGTGTTAATAATGTTTCAATGAGATTATTATTGAACCTTGTTCATTTTTTCAGGTTAACCTTATTTTGATGGGATTATTGTTGAATTAATTTCATTTATTTAGTTAAAACATATTATTAAATGAATAAAGCTTGTTTCAATGAGTTTTTATGAATTTTATTTGTAATTTTTTCTTGGAAATTTTAAATATTGTGTCCACCGAGTTGACACTCTAATTCATTTGATACTCTAGATATTGAAGTCATACATATTGGTTTTTACATTTGAAAGGGATTTTTAAGGGTTAAATGAGATGATTCTCTAAGATACCATCATGTTTTATATATTATTACTATGGGTTTATAATTTTTTTCATCATTGAGATTGTTATCACATGGCCTATGATTATTGATTCCGATGAATCTTTCCTTTGAAATGATTTTACATTTTATGGTCTACGTATTTGTGGGTATGATTTATTTTATTATTCACTCATTCAATTTGATTAAGTCCTTATACCCTCATACAATATTATGCTCATTGATGATATTTAATTATTAATGATTTTTTTACCTTTACGAAGAATCAGTGCTCCCCCTTCTATGATTTGATTTTTTCAAAGTTTAAAGTATGCCCCACCGTTGGTGGTGGGGTGGTAAGGGTTTGGGGGGTTTGGGGCAGGTCGTGGGGTCAAGTCCCCGGGCTTGCAATTTAATGTAATTTTTTTCCTTGTTTCGTGTGCCGCTTTCACGGTTGTACCCAGTTTTAAAGTATAATATTGTACAATTTGTTTTTATAATGGATTTCACAAGGATAGTATTGATTAATTAATTTGAAATAAGATATTTATTCTATAATGAGAGATGATGTTCAACTTTATGAAATATTTGTAGATGATTCCAAGTTGGTGAGAACTTTTTATGTTGGAGTTTTTCCTAATTATGTAAAATTCTAAACTGAAAATTTCCTACAGAATGTATGTGATAGAAGTTTTTATTTTTATTTTGTAAGGTTTTTATGGAATTTTTTTTTACAATTATCAGTATCATAGCTGGAAATGTAAAGTTATGGATTTCATCATAGGATTTGGGAGTGCAGGTACTAGGCTATTAAAGATGGTATCAAAGGAAAGATTAGATAAAATCAGAGATTAGGATATTGTCATTTTAATTTAACATATGATTTATTAATACCATCATAGTTCTATAAAGATAAGTAAGATGATAAGTTTAGTGTATTAGACACCACATTGAGTTTTTATGCACTGATATATTAAAATGGTTTTTGGAGTTGTTTTTTGGGACAAGGTATCTATATCCCCTATTATTAAAATGATGTTTTTTGGGAGGAATTAGTTTTTATGTTTAATGAAAAAGGGGTATAGCCGTAGTCTCAAGGATAACAAGTTAGTTCCGACTAGGCGGTATTTCATAAACCCATGACTGAAGGATGATAAGGGTTTTACAAACTATAACTCATCTATGTAATAACGTTGTCATTATGAAAATTTTTATATGGAATGATTAAGGTAATTTCAGAAACATATTATATTTTATTTGAGGAAAAATGGTTGATTTATGTTGGAAGAATATATGATTAAATCCTTCTAATATTTGGGTTTCAAACTTAGTTATGAAATGTTGGAAGAATTTTAAGGGTAGTTATTTTTTATAATAAATAAGTTTTAAATTTAGGTATTACTATTTACATTTTAATATTATTCTATCATTTTGAGAATTATCTCAATGTGCACTAACCATCGTGGTTTTGGTTAATGTTTAATGATAAGTGGAATAATGTAAATATCCATTTTATGGTTTTGTGGTCTTTAAAAGTTGATTTTAGTGATTAAAGAGATAAAAATTCATCTACAATACTTATAATTTAGAGAAAAAGATGATATAATGGTGGAAAGGATGAAATTATAATCCTCAAGTATGTATATTTCATTTTAATTTTTCTCTTGGTATAGATGATAAGATAATTCCTTAACTACATGAAATGAATTTTAAAAAATTTATTATCCTAGTAAATTAAATTATGATGAACAAATGTTTTTTTTGATTATCACATGTTTCTATTATTCATTCCCATATTTCTATTTATTACTCATCTGTTTTTTATCAAAGACCTCAATCACTCTCTATAATTATTTACAATTTTTTACATTTCCCCCTATGTTCCCCCTATATGGAATCCTCATTATGTGTAACTTCAATTGACCTTTATGTTTCCACCTTTTTATTTTTAAGAGGATGTTTTATTAACTATTTTTATGATGTGGGTTTCAAAAAATAAATTCTAAAAATGTTATTCCTTTGATAACCAAGAGGAATTTCGTGGGTGAAATTCATTTTAAGGGGGTAGGATATAACATCCCATGATTTTATGAATTATATTATTTAAAATTAATTTAGATTATTTAATGAATTTGGTTACAATATATATATATTTTATCTTTAATCGCATGTATTAACAAGTCCATCTTGAGTTACATACTGGGATGAGTTATACTGAACCATAATATATTATTAATATTATAATTTAATATGAATGTCTTAGCAAATTTTAAGGGAAAATTGATTTAAAAATAAATTATGAAAATTTTATAATTTTTATATCAAAAAATAAAATTTATTTTTGTAATCATAATATCAAATCTTACATTGGTTGATTTTTTGGTTTTTTTGAGATTTTTTATTTTTTTATGAATAGTGAAATACACTACATTTTAATTGAAACCCATTTTCTCATCTAAATTATTTATGTGGTTAAATTATATTTTAAATTGGGATTAAGGAGTATTTAGATATATTACACATCAATAAATCTAATTTATGGAAATTTATTTAATTTAAAATTATTATTGGATATAAAGACATCTCAAACATTTGATCTTTTCTCCTTTAAACCCCACTATCTCATAACACATGCGAGATAAATTTTAAATGAATTTTAGATAATTCTATGAAATAAATTTAAAAAAAAGGATATATGAATTTTGAATAATTATTAAATCTATTCTATAATAAAATCAACTTAATTTTTTGACAAAAAATATTAGTGAAAATAATTAAAATTAATTATAATAGTTAAGGTAAAATTAAGCTTAACAAGGGACTAAACCTTAATCTTAAGAGCCAAATTGACCTGGAAACTTGTCTAAAAGATATAGAAGACCAATATTGAGACACCATACCCAATTTTTTATAATTTTATGAGTAATTTGGATATTATTCCATGAATTTGAACTATATACTAAGTTATACAACAAAAAGTAAAAAAGTAACCTTCTATAACATTAAAATTTATAATGAATTTGAGTGTGGACAAAGCTACAGTGATTTTATTATAAAAATTATTTTGAATGGTAAATTAGTTTTTTATCATGATAATTTAACTATATTTTTCAGAGTTTAATTATTTACATTAAATTCTTAACAAACGATAATGCATGGATTATTTGGCTTATAATAAAATAAAATAAATGATGATAAAAACATTACAAGGGAAGAAAATTTAATGAATTATTATGTTATTTTGTTTTTTAGAAGAATATATTAGATTAAAAATTTGTTAACTTAATATATTTGAATAAAAATACTTTTTTATATCTTTAATGTAAAATTAAATTAATAACATCAAAATTAAAATTACTGTTATTTTACAATAAATGATATTTTTTAAATAATTTAGAATCAATAAAATCATTTATTCTTCAAATTTTTTTTTTCAAAAAAAATAAAATATGAAACATTAATAGAGAAAAATATGATTCATTCTTAACATAATTACCCATTGACTGTAAAAACTTTTTTATCACGATTCAGGTTAAAAGAGTGTTTTTGGAATTACATGTGATTATTTTAAAAATTATTTCCAACACACATGGGACAGATATTTTTAAAATTATATATATATATTTAAAATTCATTAGTTATATTTTTTCTAATAAAACTAACTTTAATTTAGTCACAATGTATAAATTTCTTATGATAGTAAACTAGTTACTTTAATAATAACTAAAACAATAAAAATAATGAAATTTAAAGAGTAAGTAAAAAATGATAAAAATGACATTATTTGTGGTGTGAGTGTTTGTAGGCTATAGTTTTTATTTTATCCATTATTTTTATATTTTTAATGGACATGAGGTGAGGGAGGCCACCCAATATTGTTTACCTTTTGTATTTACTAGAATTCTATTCCTTCTCCACTATAAAATGGAAATCACTATTTCCCTTCATAACACCTATCAAGAAACATTGGATAGTACCAAATAGTCCCAAAAATTCTCCCAAAATCCCTCTTATCCCCCTATAGTTCTCAATTTGGGAATAAATATAAATAAGGAATCTCTTTGGTGTAAACCAAAAGAAGTTTCCCTTAAAAGAGGTAAGGTTCTTAAATGTGTGTTTATGTTTTATTTCTTTCTCCACCCATTCAACTATTCCTATTCCTGGCTATTTTAATAAAATAATTATAAATAATATACTTATATTTGGTTATGTTAAGGGTTATACTTTCACCAACACACACTTCTATCAAATTGGAAATGAAATTACCGTTCATGTACGATAAACTATTGCCTCATCAAACAATGTCTTTTGTTCTTCCTTTAACACCTCTCATGGTTTGGAATTCTGATGTAAAAACTATTTTTTATGACATATATTATATTTATGTTTTCTTAAATATTATAAATTTTTTATATAACACATACCATTAAGATTTCTATTTTTTGTAAATATGATAACATCATTTGTGGATGTGTGGACTACCGCCTCTTCAATGCGACGTGATACATTCAAACATTAAATGGAGTGTATTAAATAAGAGTTTAATTAAAAAAATTCTACATAAAAATATATATATGATATTAATGAAATAATTACCTATCAGGAAGTATAATATCATTTTCTTTGTTATGATTTCACACACTAAAAAAGTGACAACGTCATTCGTGGACTTCTAGACTACCGTATCTTCGATGCGGTGTGATTCCTTTTACATAACAATAATTATACATAATTTTATATGATTAAATAATACGTTATTTTTTATATAATTATAACTATTGAATGATAAATTTTATATTCCTTATTTCCATAATAATAATTGAAAAATGTGGAAAGTTACTCATGCGTACGTAAGACCTACGATCTCTATGATTGAATCTTCGGTTCATTTTTATGAACATATTTCACCATTTTATTTAAAAATGTAATCTATGTATAAATATGTTAGTTTTTATAATTATTATTATTATATATATGTTTTAATAATGGACCATTTTACTATAATTTTCCTATGAAAGTCATTTTTGACACTTAAACAAAATATGGTCAAGGCATCCAACATAAAGATTTCTGATGGAGTAATGGTGTAAAACTAATTTATTAGTTAAATAAATGTAATAATAAAATTGTAAAAGGTTCTCAAGAAAGTAAATAATTAACAAAATCTTAATATTTTTGAATATAGAGGATAATCATGGCAAATCAGACTCTGGGTAATGGATTTTCATATCACTTTTTACATTTGTGAGATAAATGTAATTTTCACCACTTATTTTGTGTGGAGTATATACAAACATTTATAATTTTTTATTTAATGAATTATTTTATATTAATTTTTTTTAAACTTCTCATTTTATGATTATTCTTTTACGGGGTTAACAGTTTAAAATTTACCAAAGCAGTAATGGGTTATTGTCACAATTTTACATTATTGGGACGTTTGTTATGTTATACACCTTTATTATTCTATAATCTATATATATTTCTTCATTGACATGTAATTTAATTAATAGCATTTTTATAATTATATTAAATTTTTTATTTAATGTTATTATTTTATGGGGTTAATGATTCAAATGTTTTATAGTGGTATATGATGCTTTGAATGTTCAAGGGAAATTTTCCTCAAGAATGTTTTTAATGATATTTTAAATTCATTCCCATTTATAAACATCAAAAACCACTGTTGTTACTTATCCAACACATGGGATATTTTTTATTGATACTATCCACATTCATTATTTTTATGGATTGTGTTTGTTTCAAGGAATTTTTTTTGAGACCCATTTTCTTTCCATGGGGTAATAATGTTTTCAAAGTGATTTTTTTGAATCACATTTCCCTTGCATGGGATAATCATGTTTTCAAAGTGATTAATTTGAAACCAATTTATTTTTAATGTCTTAATCATGTTTTCAAATATATTTCCCTAAAACCTATTTCTTTTTCATGGGTTAATCATGTTTCAAAGATATTTTTTTGGAAATGATTTCCTTTCTATGGTTTAATTACGTTTCAATGAATTTACAATGGAACCAAGTTCATTTCCATGTGTTAAAAATGTTTCAATGATATTTTTTTGAACTTATTTCCTTTCAACAGGTGAATCTTATTCAAAATAGAATAAATATTTTTTCTATGTGTTTTGATAAAGTCTATAGGTATTCATTTCTCAGACATTATAAATGATGGGTTCACATAAATAGCGTCGGGTGAGCCCGATATATCTTATACAAAGATTGCACCTAAGTAGCTCTCCTATTACATGCGTACTCTAGAGATTTAAGTTTTTTCATATTGGTTATTCCATTTTGATGGGTCATGTAAGGGTTTTTTAAAGGTTAAATGAGATTATGTTCCTAGATACCAACAGGTCTTATATATTATTGTTATGAGTTTATAATTTTTATATTGAATAATATTGATATAACCTGGCCTATGATTATTGATTATGATAAAATTTTCCTTTTACGTGTTTTCATAATTTACGGATCAGGTATTGATGGGGTTGTGTTATTTTATGATTCAATAAGGCACTTTGATTATGTAATCATACCCTTTGAACTCTTATTCTCAATGATAACATTTAATTGTTACTGATTTCTGTACCATTACTAAGAATATGAGATCATAATTCTATATTTCATTTTACACAAGTTCTAAAGAGAAATAATTAAAAATTTATGCCTATAAATTATTTTACCAAGATTATTTTGATGACCTAATGTGAAATAAGAAAAACTGGGTATAATGAGAGATGATGTTCAACCTTTCAAAGTAGTTTTTTATCAGACAAACATGATGTGAATTATTCATGTAATTGTTTATCCTAATTCTTTGAAACAATAAACATAAATTATACTCATTAATGTTATTGATATAATTTTTCCTTTTTATGTTTTAAGGTTTTATGAAAAAATTTGGATAAAACTTATGGACCTCTTAGCCATACATGTAAAGTTCTGGATTTTATCACTGGATTTAGGGGTGTGCATTCTAGGATATTATATATCACCCCCAATAAAAATGCTACATAAGTAAAACAAAATATTAGAAAAATAATAAAAATATTAGGAAATTAAAATGTATCCATAAGATAATTTATAGTGAATATTGAATGAAAGAATGAAGTTATATTTGTTGTGTATAATGGGAAATGTGACTTTTGGGATTCAATCATTACATGACCATTGGACAATATGATCATTGGAAACTATACCCTTGGTTGACATTTTTACCATCATAATTAGTGATTATAAGTAGCAATGATAAATTATAATTGATATATAAAGTAGAATCGATGGGTTCAACCAGTAGATTCGTCCCGTTTGAAGCCCAAATGTCAGAACATAGAAGGGTGGTATTATCACTAGGGTTTATCCAAGATCAATCCCAATATGAGACTCAATAAGTAAATCTACAATAAGATAAGATTAATTTTGTTGACATTAGAAGTCGATCTATGTTTGCTAAGGCACCCCATCAAACGACCACAATCACACACCTTACCCTTAGGGAGTATGCAGGTGTAAAAGGGGTTAACATGTCTAGAACATAGATACATAAATTTTAATCTACATTGTATAAATAATATTTTTATTCCATCAATTTCCCTTAATAATATTTTTTCATAATAAAATATATGTCTAATTGAGGTGAATTTGATAATTAAATTTTTAGATTCAAATAAAATGTAATTGTATTTTTATAGAGAAAATATACCATTTTTATATTAAACCAATGTATTATGAATAGTATTTGTTTTAATTAAATTATATTATAATGCCGTTTGATTTATATAATTAGTGATAAAATAAATTTATATTGGACTATGAAGTTTTTTATATGTTTCAAAAATTTAATTGTGTCTTAAAAACTACTATTTTTAAATTAATAATGTTTTTATATTTAAAAATTAGAATTATAATATTTAGGGAATAATTCTTGAAAAATAAATATCATTTTTGAAAACATATTTTCAAATTTATTTTAGGGAAAATTTATGAGAGTTTTTAAAAATAATTTATTTTTTGTGAATAGAAAAAATATAGTTTTAGAATTTTTGTATATTTTATAACCTCATATTTATTTTATAATGATGTAATAATTAATTAAAAATAATACACCACCTATAATGTTTTATTTTTTTATTATTAAGTATCTTGATATATTTGATTCAATATTTAAAAATGTAACACCCCAAGCTTCTACGGTACGCTTCTCTTTGAATAATGTGATAGCGTGTGTTGTACGCAACACCGAGTTCTAACACACCATAACCAATCAAACTAGCTGTTATGAATAGTAATACCTACTTTTTGAAAATATTTATATATATATTAAAATGGACTTCATTTTTGGATTTGGAATATCGAATTTAGCCTAAGGTGAAATTTTGGAACTTTTTAGATAACTTTCATATTTTGATGAATAGTGAAAATTACTAAATTTTAATTAAAAACAACTTTTTTAATTAAAATAATTAATTGTGATAAATTATGAATTTTAATGGTTTTAAAGTATATTAAGAATATATTTTTACCATTTAATATAATTTTGGTCATTTGACATAAATTTACAATTAAACCGAACATAAACAAGTGTCAATCTTTTGATAGTTATTATCTCTTAAAAACACACTTTTTGTTTTGACAGCGGGAATTAATTTTAAATTAATTTCTGCCAATTCTGTGTTTTGAATTTAGAAAAATGGATTCCATATTTGGAATCAGGATGTTCAAATTGTGTAAATAGGTAACTTTTATTTTTAGGCATTTTGAATAATTACTGCGGTAAATATTTTATTTACCATGGTTAAGGGTAAATCTGGTAAATAAGGGTTAAAAAATAATATTATAATAATACTAAATTACCCTAAAACATGTCCTAGCCTTATTGGTTGATATATGTTCGACCATAGGCATCTTTGGGTCGATTTTGGGACCCCATGGTGCCACTTGTAGGTGATAGGGACACTGAATTTTAATTAAGTTAAAATGAATACAAAAATGACACAAACATATATCGTTTAGAAAAACAATTATTACATAGGGTTATATATGTTATATTTTAGATTATAAATATTCATTAGAAAGATAAAAATATTTCCTACATAATGATATTTTATTTATAATTTTTAGACATTAAATGATTTAATTTATTTATGACACAATGATGATGTAGTAATTACTATAATAGTGAAAAAATTAAACTAATTGATATTATAAATACAAAAATAAATATAATATGAAACTTTTAATGAATTAAACTAATTTTCTAGGATAATATGATATATTAGGATTGATTTAATTGACTTTTTTCGAAGTAATCAATCTGTTATGAGTTTCACAAAAATCAACTATTGAATAGTGTCAAAATTGACATAAAAGAGTTTTTAAAACAAATATTATATTATTAATTGATATTAAATTCCTAAAAATCTAAGGTTCGGCCAAGAGACTTATATAATGATCGTTTAATCATTAATGGACCACTTTGGGGTCTCTTGGATGTATATAGTAAGTTTATTAACCATATTATCTAAAAATACAAAGAGACATTGTAAAAGTGAAACTAATTAACTTAGAGTTAATACTTAAAGATAAGGTTAATATAAGTACCCAAACCTTTCTAAATTCTATAGGTTGAGTTGTTTTCGACCCATCACCACCTTAACATTTAAATAAAAAACTTTGGAGCCATTAGAAACCTAATATGAATTTATTATAAATTAATATTTCTAGCTTTTCCAAAGGTGCCCCTCACCCCTCTTATTAAAGGGCACTCCTCCTTCTCATTTCTTCACACCTTCAAAGCCCTTTGGTTCGGCCGACCCCTGCCCAAATACTCTCTCAACTTCCCTCACTACAACCTAGAGGCCTTATTTTGGTCATAAAGCAAACCTAAGGAGCCCTTTTGATCAAATCAAAAGGAAGAACCCGAAGAAGAGGTAATGTTTTTACCACCCCTTTTCAAGTTCATTTCTTCTTACACTTCCTATTTCTTTGTTATTACCATTATAAAATAATAAATCCAGTATCATATATACACTATTATGTTATTATAAATATGTTACAACCATATTCAGTATTCTATCCATCCTTTGAAAAACATGTCACCATACGTGCGTACGTACGACTTACCGTCTCCACGTCGTGGTGTAATTGTTATTCAATATATTATTATTTGGATTGGTATAATAATGATGTGTAACCTATGTAAATAATAAATATAACATGATAAATGATTCTGTATATATGATATTACATCCAATTATATATTATTTTAATATCAAAAGAATGATATTGTCGCTCGTGTGTATGTACGGACTACCGTCTCCACGAACGCGATGAGATTCATTCTACATCATATCCATTCAAGTATAATTATAATTTGATGATTTAAAAATCGTATCTAAGGACTTGATATCATTCTGTATTTGAATAATATACATCCCATTAATAACGAATATGGCTCACATAACAAAGAATATAAAGGAAAATGAACCCGTTAACACCCGAAATGACAATAATTCTAAGATATTATTAACAAATCAATGTTAAAAGATCATATATGATATCATATTAAAGTAAATGATTATTTTATAATTAAATAACAATTATTTCACCATTATACAGGAGGTAAACCTACCGTCGACCAAGGAAAAAGTACAAAGTAAGGGATTTTCTTATCTCACTTTCAATTCTGTGAGATTTCCATTGTTCGCCACTAAATTATTGAAAGTGGTGTATTGTGTACTGCCATTTGATATATATTATCATGATTCTATTTATATTCATTTTATTTTGTAAATCATTTGGTGGTTATTAACTTTTGGACATATGACTCAGTTGATTAACGTGGTAAGGGGTTTCTTATCTCACTTTTAATTTCGTGAGATTTCCATTGATCACCACTTAATTATTGCATGTGGTGTATGTGTACTGCCCATGATTGTATTCATTGTGTAATATACTTTAATTTATGTGTATTTACATCATAATGGTATGATACTTCTTTCATGGGTGTATGTTTCGTATGTTACCTAATCGATAAGGGAATTTGAGATTTCAATTCCCACTCATTCGGCTTTACGCATATTTCATTGATTATATTACTCCATGATTATGTGTGGAATCACTATTCATTTGATTATGTCATAATTTCCACACCCCTTCCTGTGTATATACGTTTGATACACATAATCACTCCATTGGTAATTCTCAAGTCATTGATATGAATTTGATAAGAGTAATTTTAACTCATTCACCATTAGTTGAGTTAAACATCCAATTCGTTGGTGTTGTTTTTACAAGAATATGTGTGAATATCCTTTGATTGTTTTAAACTGAATATCCAATCATATTTAGTGTATTTATATTTTTCACACATAATTATGTCGTTGATTTATCCTTAACCTAAGGATAGGGCCTTTACGAGAGGTTTCATCTCAATTTACATTCCATTGAGACTTCTTTGTTGATATAAACCAAATCACTTTTATGTGGTGTATATAATGTACTTTGACATAGTATATCATGAATCCATTTATTCTCATGATATTACAAAGTTTTTATTACCACAATTATTTGTATTCAAGTGTCTCTTTTGGTTGGAATCTCTAACTAAAATACCATTTTTTAAATGTTTTAAAGACTTATTCATCTAAATGTTTCTCATTAATGTCCATGTTTTAAAAATGGTTTTAAGGATTTATTTATATGGACATTAAAGTTTTAAAATTAAAACTCCTTTTAAAAGTTTCAATGTGGTATGGGACACTTTGATTCAAAAATCTACTTTTAAATGGCTTCTTGACAAATAGTGTGACTTTTAAATGTTTTCAAGAAAAGGGAGATATTTCTCTCAAATAGTTTTGCTGATTATTTTCATCTATGTCAACATCCTTCATTATTCTTGATTGAGGCTAATGTGATACAATAAAATCTTCCGTATTGTATCGAATGAGTAATGTTTGACTGTGGATGTGCTATTTTTATACCATTCATGGTTTGGGGTAGAAGTATTGACATTTCGTATGCTAGTTTTAATACGAATGTTTATGTTATGTTTAAAATTGTTCATATGAGGAATCCATTGGACTTAATAAGTGACAGGTGGAGCCCGCTATAGCTCCTTGATGCATCGGTAGGTCTCATGAGACAAACTAGTGTCTTGGCACAAGGCCTTGGCAAAATCTTGTTTGTAGTCTTGGCACGAGGCCTTGGCTATGTGGTTATGATAGTCTGGAATTATGCATTCTATCATTATGAAAGTGGTTAGTGATTTTTAATGTGATTATTCGATTAGTTGAATATCCATGTGAATGAGTAAATGGAATTATTTCATTTTATTTATTCCATACAATGTTGAAAGTTTAAGTTTGAAAGGCTTTTGTTTTAGTTATACATTGCCTTAAATGTTTATTCTTATTTATGAATGTTTCCGCTATATTGTTATGTTTACTGGGAATTTGAGCTCACCCCTTTTCTATGTTTTATTTTTCCCAGGAAGTGAAGAAGTAATTTATGAATGACCTTCAGGGATTTTATGTGGGGATATGAGTGTGGATTATGGAGACATTATGTTGTTGTAGTAGTTTTTCATTTTATGATGTAATGTAAAACTTATGAATGTATCTAGTGTTTCCAAGGCTACTAAACCAATAGGTCTTTCGAGATTTGATCTTTCTTGTGATCATGCCAATGTTATGTAATAATTAACCGACTCTAGGTAACTAGGGTCGGGGCGTTACAGTTGGTATCAGAGGAAGTTTAGTACAAACCTTGGAAGCTAGATTTAGATAAAATTTGATTAGAGCACGTAGACCTGAGGTGAACTTTGTAGATTAGTATATAAGAACTTCCTAGAATTTCGGTATTGTAGAGATTTTGTGAGTTTTCTGAGCAATACATCCCTGTCTGGATACGAGCAGGTAGAGGCGGCTCTGGCACAGATGTACCTAGGGGTAAAACCCGAAAACACCACTTTGAGCTAGAATCGAACAGGAACTGGTGCACGACAACGGGCCTTGCTGCACTCTTGGTTACGACACTCCTGGGGGATATGCTTATGATAATTTACATTTTCTTTACAAACCAATTTAAGTAATATATATATAAGATGAGAGTAAATTAACTTGGTTAATCCTAATATTTTTTTTCAAATTGAGAATATGGTGACATGTTAATCTCTAAATGATTTTACGACTATTGTTACTCACACAATGCTTTCTGGTTTTAGTCAATGGTTGGATTCCAAGGAAGTCATAGTGACTTTGAGAATGATCTACAAGGTGTGAATGGTGGTGGAAATGAGCAACAAAATGGAATGTTGATAGGCGTAAATGATATCGTCTTTATGCCAAATCAGTTTTCCAAAAATATGATCAACAACATATATATTAACCAAATCCCAGACTCAACAAGGAAGAGAAAGGTGATGAATGATAAGAGCTCCAGCAATGGAGACCATGGAGAAAAGAACCCTCAATTTTCATCATGCAGGAAATGTGGAAGGAGACACCCAGGAAAGTGTCTCAATGGGACAACGAAATGATTTACGTGCGGGAAGGAAGGACAGAAATTGAAGAATTGCCAGAGAAAAATGAAGAGTACTATGGAAGAAGATAAAAATGGTCCCAAGAGTCTATTTACAGTCATTTTCCGTAAATGTAGGGGACCTGGCCATTACCCGAGTGAATGTCCTATTCTATAGGATATTTTCTTGGTCAAAGAGGAAGCTATGTGGGAATAAATGGTTGGAGAAATGTTTAAAAAGTATTAGCTCTCCTTGTTGATGGGTTTACTTTGGAATAATTCTCTCTTGTATTTGTAACCCCGTAGTTTGTCATGTGAGAATGATATTTGAGGAGTAATTGTCTCTTCTCTTGTGGATATAGGTATAAATAACCATTTGGTTTTATATGATCATTGGGGTTTGAGAGAATTATAAGTTATTATAATTTGGGATGAAAATGCAAGGTATGATATAACATTTGTGGTTAAATTTATGTTATTTTGAGGAATTTATCTCATTTTGGCAATATTATAAAATATAGTTTTTGAAAAAGGACAACACGTAGACCATGTGACAACCCGTCGCGTCGGAAAAAGCTATGGGAATCGAACCCACAACCAAAGTGCGATTGGGATTTATCGCCTACCACTGGACTACGTGAAGTCCCTGGTTAGTGTAACATTTTTTAGTTAAATGATTTTATTGATCAATAATAAGTTGATTTGGGTTCTTATTTCTTATCAAAAGAATACCCTTGGTATAGGAAAATGATTTGGTGATTAAGTGATAAATGTTATTTTGGAAGATGTTCGCTTTGTTGGGAACACTATATGCCCAAGGAAAATAGAATACTATGGGGTTTCATTTGTGGAGTAATGGTATATTTTTATCTACATTTTTATTGTGGATTTATAGTGATTTGGTTTATTTATGGAAATGATTAACCTATAATAGAGAATATGTGATTAGGTTAATTACTTTTGAGTATGTGACTTTAAGAGTATCTGATGTCATTTGGAGATACAATTTAACATGGGAGACTACATAATCAAAATTTTCAATGTTTTGGGTTTAAATATTACTTTGGATTATATGGAAGGATTTTAAGGACAATTGATTATTGAATGGTATTTATCTAACTTTGGAGTATTATAGGTTTAATTTTTGAAATTAAGATTAGTGCATATTTATCTCAAGGAATATCCTTTTGGGGGATCATTAGATCTTTCACTAACCATTTTGGTTTTGATTAATCTTCAAATACAATGTGAATATATAGTTTATCTTGCATGGATCATGTGATTCTATAGAAGTTTATTCTAGCTCTTCCAGTGTGACCAAGTCTTCTTGAATACTCATCATTTAAAAAAATGAGTTAGGGGTGAAAATTTATTAAAGAATAAAACTACACTTAAAAATTAAGTATATATATTTATATTCTTAGTAAATATCATAAATTAATTCCTCATCCTTATGTAATGTAACTTAAAACAAAAAAAATGTTGTCCGTTTACTTTCCTACTAGAAGACTAATGACCGTTTGTCCCAACAGAAGTTTGTGGGTTTCTTATTGTTAAATTTCACCTGATCATGATTTCTATCCCTCTCCATCAGAACTTGACACTTAGTTTATCATCCATATCCATGTTTTCCTACATGGAATCCGAGTATGGGTTATCTTGGTTGACCTTTATACCTCTCTTTCTTTCTTTTAATGTGATAGTTTTATTGACTCTTTTTCCGATGTGGGACATTCCATTATATTTCTAAGCACAATTTTAAAAAAATTGCGAGAATGCAATTTATTGATGGAGGGGAGAATGTAACACCCCAAGCTTCTACGGTACGTTTCTCTTTGAATAATGTGATAGCGTGTATTGTACGCAACACCGAGTTCTAACACACCATAACCAATCAAACTAGCTGTTATGAATAGTAATACCTAATTTTTGAAATTATATATATATATTTTAAAATGGACTTCATTTTTGGATTCGGAATATCGAATTTAGCCTAAGGTGAAATTTTGGTACTTTTCGGATAACTTTCATATTTTGATGAATAGTGAAAATTACTAAATTTTAATTAAAAACAACTTTTTTAATCAAAATAATTAATAGTGATAAATTATGAATTTGAATGGTTTTAAATTATATTCAGAATATATTTTTACCATTTAATATAATGTTGGTCATTGTACATAAATTTACAATTAAACCGAACATAAACAAGTGTCAATCTTTTGATAGTTATTATCTCTTAAAAACACGCTTTTTGTTTTGACAGCGGGAATTAATTTTAAATTAATTTCTGCCACTTCTGTGTTTTGAATTTAGAAAAATGGATTCCATATTTGGAATCAAGATGTTGAAATTTTGTAAAGAGGTAACTTTTATTTTTAGACATTTTGAATAATTACTGCGGTAATTATTTTATTTACCATGGTTAAGGGTAAATCTGGTAAATAAGGGTTAACAAATAATATTATAATAATACTAAATTACCCTAAAACGTGTCCTAGACTTATTGGTTGATACATGTTCGACCATAGGCATCTTTGGGTCGATTTTGGGACCCCATGGTGCCACTTGTAGGTGATAGGGACACTTAATTTTAATTAGGTTAAAATGAATACAAAAATGACACAAACATATATCTTTTAGAAAAACAATTATTACATAGGGTTATATATGTTGGATTTTAGATTATAAATATTCATTAGACAGATAAAAATATTTTCTATATAATGATATTTTATTTATAATTTTTAGACATTAAAAGATTTAATTTATTTATGACACAATGATGATGTAGTAATTACTATAATAGTGAAACAAATTAAACTAATTGATATTATAAATACCAAAATAAATATAATATGAAACTTTTAATGAATTAAACTAATTTTCTAGGATACTATGATATATTATGATTTATTTAATTGACTTTTTTCGAAGTAATCAATCTTTTATGAGTTTCAAAAAAATCAACTATTGAATAGTGTCAAAATTGACATAAAAGAGTTTTTAAAACAAATATTATATTATTAATTGATATTAAATTCATAAAAATCTAAGGTTCAGCCAAGAGACTTATATCATGATAGGTTAATCATTAATGGACCACTTGGGGGTCTCTTGGATGTATATAGTAATTTTATTATCCATATTATCTAAAAATACAAAGAGACATTGTAAAAGTGAAACTAATTAACTTAGAGTTAATACTTAAAGATAAGGTTAATATAAGTACCCAAACCTGTCTAAATTCTATAGGATTAGTTGTTTTAGACCCATCATCACCTTAACATTTAAATAAACAACTTTTTAGCCATTATAAACCGAATATGAATTTATTATAAATTAATATTTCTAGCTTTTCCAAAGGTGCCCCTCACCCCTCTTATAAAAGGGAACTCCTCCTTCACATTTCTTTACACCTTCAAAGCCCTTTGGATCGGCCAAAACCTGCCCAAATACTCTATCAACTTCCCTCACTACAACCTAGAGGCCTTAGTTTGGTCAGAAAGCCAACCTACGGAGCCCTTTTGATCAAATTAAAAGGAAGAACCCAAAGAAGAGGTAATGTTTTTACCACCCCTTTTCAAGTTCATTTCTTCTTCCACTTCCTCTTTCTTTGATATTACCATTATAAAATAATAACTCCAGTATCATATATATACTGTGATGTTATTATAAATATGGTACAACCATATTCAGTATTCTATCCATCCTTTGAATAACATGTCACCATACGTGCGTACGTACGGCTTACCGTCTCCATGTCGTGGTGCAATTGTTATTCAATATATTATTATTTGGATGGGTATAATAATGATGTGTAACTCATGTAAATAATAAATATAACATGATAAATGATTCTTTATATATGATATAACATCCAATTATATATTATTTTAATATCAAAAGAATGATATTGTCGCTCGTGCGTATGTACGGACTACCGTCTCTACGAATGCGATGAGATTCATTATCCATCATATCCATTCAAGTATAATTATAATTTGATGATTTAAAAATAGTATCTAAGGACTTGATATCATTCTGGATATGAATAATATACATCCCATTAATAACAAATATGGCTCACATAACAAATAATATAAAGGAAAATGAACCCGTTAACACCCGAAATGACGATAATTCTAAGATATTATTAACAAATAAATGTTAAAAGATCATATATGATATCATATTAAAGTAAATGATTATTTTATAATTCAATAACAATTATTTCACCATTATATAGGAGGTAAACCTACCGTCGACCAAGGAAAAAGTACAAAGTAACGGATTTTCTTATCTCACTTTCAATTTTGTGAGATTTCCATTGTTCGCCACTAAATTATTGAAAGTGGTGTATTGTGTACTGCCATTTGATATACATTATCATGATTCTATTTATATTCATGTTATTCTGTAAATCATTTGGTGGTTATTAACTTTTGGCCATACGACTCAGTTCATTAACGTGGTAAGGGGTTTCTTATCTCACTTTTAATTTCGTGAGATTTCCATTGATCACCACTTAATTATTGCATGTGGTGTATGTGTACTACCCATGATTGTATTCATTGTGTAATATACTTTAATTTATGGGTATTTACATCATAATGGTATGATACTTCTTTCATGGGTGTATGTTTCGTATGTTACCTAATCGATAAGGGAATTTGAGATTTCAATTCCCACTCATTTGGCTTTACGCATATTTCATTGATTATATTACTCCATGATTATGTTTGGAATCACTATTCATTTGATTATGTCATAATTTCCACTCCCCTTACTGGGTAAATACGTTTGATACACATAATCACTCCATTGGTAATTCTCATGTCATTGATATGAATTTGATAAGAGTAATTTTAACTCATTCACCATTTGTTGAGTTAAACATCCAATTTGTTGGTGTTGTTTTTACAAGAATATGTGTGAATATCCTTTGATTTTTTACACTGAATATCCAATCATATTTAGTGTATTTATATTTTTCACACATAATTATGTCGTTGATTTATCCTTAACCTAAGGATACGGCCTTTACGAGAGATTTCATCTCAATTTACATTCCATTGAGACTTCTTTGTTGACATACACCAAATAACTTTTATGTGGTGTATATAATGTACTTTGACATAGTATATCATGAATCCCTTTATTCTCATGATATTACAAAGTTTTGATTACCACAATTATTTGTATTCAAGTGTCTCTTTTGGTTGGAATCTCTAACTAAAATACCATTTTTTAAATGTTTTACAGACTTATTCATCTAAATATTTATCATTAATATCCATGTTTTAAAAATGGTTTTAAGGATTTATTTATATGGACATTAAAGTTTTAAAATTAAAACTCCTTTTAAAAGTTTCAAAGTGGTATGGGACACTTTGATTCAAAAATATACTTTTAAATGGCTTCTTGACAAATAGTGTGACTTTTAAATGTTTTCAGGAAAAGGGATATATTTCTCTCAAATAGTTTTGATGATTATTTTCATATATGTCAACATCCTTCATTATTTTTGATTGAGGTTAATGTGATACAATAAAATCTTCCGTATTGTATCTAATAAGTTCTGTTTGACTGTGGATGTGCTATTTTTATACCATTCATGGTTTGTGGTAGAAGTATTGATATTTAGTATGCTAGTTTTAATACGAATGTTTATGTTATGTTTAAACTTGTTCATATGAGGAATGCATTGGACTTAATAAGTGACGGGTGGAGCCCGATATAGCTCCTCGATGCATCGGTAGGTCTCATGAGACAAACTAGTGTCTTGGCACAAGGCCTTGGCAAAATCTTATTTGTAGTCTTGGCACGAGGCCTTGGCTATGTGGTTATGATAGTCTGGAATTATGCATTCCATCGTTATGAAAGTGGTTAGTGATTTTGCATGTGATTATTCGATTAGTAGAATATCCATGTGAATGAGTAAATGGAATTATTTCATTTTATTTATGCCATACAATGTTGAAAGTTCAAGTTTGAAAGGCTTTTGTTTTAGTTATACATTGCCTTAAATGTTTATTCTTATTTATGAAAGTTTCCGCTATATTGTTATCCTTACTGGGCATTTGAGCTCACCCCTTTTCTATGTTTTATTTTTCCCAGGAAGTGAAGAAGTAATTTATGAATGACCTGCAGGGATTTTATGTGGGGATATGAGTGTGGATTATGGAGACATTATGTTGTTGTAGTAGTTTTTCATTTTATGATGTAATGTAAAACTTATGAATATATCTAGTGTTTCCAAGGCTACTAAACCAATCGGTCTTTCGAGATTTGATCTTTCTTGTGATCATGCCAATGTTATGTAATAATGCACAGACTCTGGGTAACTAGGGTCGGGGCGTTACAAAAACAATAAGTTAACTTCCAATGTCTAAAAAGGAAAATTTGGTTTTTTAAATACAATAATATATGGAAGCATTAATTTTCCATGAAAAAATATGTATTAAATAATTGTGTTTGGTTTTATAGGATTAAATTATCCTAAATATTGACCTTAAGGACCCAAATCATGATAAAAAACCATGCCCAAGCTAAAGGTTTTTCATTTTCCATAACATAGTTTTTCAAGACCAATATTTGGAAATTACTAATCAATTCATCCACAAATCATACATAAATATGAACCCATTTATGCATTTATAATTACTATAAATCTATCTACATGATTTTGTTTTGTGATTTCTCCTCCCAAGTAGTCCCCCTCAAGGTTTAATCAATCCCCCAAGGTTTCATCATCATGTTTTAGGAACAACTCTTCATGATAAGGGAAATATCCGCTTCTCTTTTCCATTCAAGTTCCCTTAATTTGTTGCTTTTCTTATAATTTACAAACTAAGTTCTTTTTGAAAACTTTATATCATCCAGTTACTTTAATAGTATTCTTTTATCAATATGGTACTTTCATTCTCCCTCTTTTCAATCTTGTTTAAAATCATGTTTTATACCCACCATGCTACTAAACTTACTTCTCCAAATTTCTCTCTTCTCCTTAAGAAATTGAAATTTATTTTATTTATTTGTATACAAAATCCTTTTTATATTATATATATATTCACCAAGTTGTAAATATGTTTTATTTTATTTGTGTATTTATATATATGAACCTCATATTTCTTTTCATTGGTAAAAAATGACACAATGATCATGTCTTTAAGCATTTTTTTTGTGCCACAATTTTTATAAGAAAACCATTAATTATTTATCCATGGGTTATTAATGAAATGGTTTATCATGATATATGTGGATCACATGAAATTATAAAAATTTAGGGGTATGCCTTGATAACACTCCAATGCATTGAGTAATGAATTTAATCTCTAATGATTACAAATTATATGATACCTTAGTGAATAACCTTGAAATTTTAATTTTTTAATCCTTGTTGACAAACCATGGTGATATGATTATGAATTCATCATTTAAATGTTATAGCCACATTTCCATGTTATGATTCATGTTCTTTTTGTTATGATATTCATCTTTCTCATTCCATATCATTACACTATATCTTCTCTTTGATATACATCAAGATCACATGTTATATGTCTCTCTTGATTATTCCCTAACTAGGCTTCATGTTCACCTTTTTCTGTTGATGTATGTCCCCAGGTTATGAGTTATAGTTAATATAACTTATGGTAAACCCAATAATATGTATTTCAAGTGGATTTAGAACAATGATTTTATTTTTTCTTATATTATGTATATTTTTTCTATGAAACTGAATTTTAAAGGATCCTCTATTTTTATAATGTAATGAAACATTATTTAATCAAAAAGATAGATTATATAGTTTTATGAAAAGAATATTTAGTTATTTATTGAAATTAGGACTTGAAAAGTTTTGGAATATACATAATGACAAGTCTAGATATAGGAAAACATCCTAGTATTTGGGTAAGTATTAAGTAAGTGGTTTATGATAAAGGAAACCCCTATTTGGATATGAAGAAGTAGATGTGGCTCTAGAAAAGTTGTACCTAGGGTTAATACCCCAAAACACAACATTGAACGAGACCCAAATGGAAATTTGTGCTTGACCATGGCGCTTTCTGCACACATGGTTTGACACTTCCCAGGGATATGTTTGGTTAATCAAAATTTTTTATGAACAATTTTTAGGATATTTAGGGAATGTAATTGTAATTATAAGAGATTAATAAAAAATTTAAGAATTATGTTTTAAGAAATAAAATTTCTTTATAATTATAAGATTTTTAAATGTAACATGATTTTCACTAAGGATTTCTTCTTTTAGAAAATAACTGGAAATATGAGGAACCCAATAAATGAGGAGGGTAATGGAAGATTCACTAAAGAACTTTTTATGGAAGCTGAATGGAAAACTTCATGAGGATGATGAATCAAATAACTTAATTGATGAACAATTTATTTAATCAAGTCAAGAGACCAGATTCACCTCGAAGGGAACAACATTCCATTTAGTTTTTTATGTGTCATAAATCACTTTATTTCAGTATATCTATCAAACCATTGACTTCCGAATAATGGATGAGATATTATAATATTTTTATTTTGTACTTCATTTTTTTGAGAAAGTTAAAGTTAACCTAGTAGTATAACTCTTAGATAGATAAGGTGATTAGTGGTGAACACTTATGAAAAACATAAATCTAATAACTGAGATCAATTCTGTAGATTAGAAGAGTTCAGGGTAATCCTTTTCAAGAAAAATTTCCCTCATTCAGTGAGAACAATAATGAACAAGGAATTAAGATAATTGATTTAGAAGGAATATTAATTAGTGAGAGTCTATTAAATGTACTTTACATAACATTATTGATACACATGTAGCTTCATTATAGATCTTTAAGGAATTTTTGATAGATTATTTGGTGTACTAAGACAACATATTTAGTGGAATATATCAAATCATGACTATGAAATATACTAGATGATCGTATATAGGGATATAAATGTTGAATTGGAGTTTCAAAATATATAGTGGTCATATAGATAGAATGAAAATAAGTGATCTTGAGGGAAAAAATAGTGGAGGTTCTTTGATCATGGAAGAGGAGGAATGAAAATGAATCTTCCCATATGCAAAAAGATTGGGAAGCAGCATTTGGGGAACTATTTTCTTTTGGGTGGAATTTTCCAAAAGTGTGGAAGATATGGTTATGTTACTCGGAACTATCATGGTGAGGTGAATTATTAACTACTCAATGCGTATGATAAAGGAATGATGGTGCATTCCTAATCAGAAGCTCAATTCTTTAAGTGCAGAAAACTTGGTCACCATTCCAATCCATGTCAAAATCAGAATACTATGGAGGGGAAACACAATTAACCTCAAAACAGGTCATGTGAGAATGGATGGGAATTTTCTATAATGATGGTTGAAGTGAGGGATTAGAATGATGTGATGGTAGGTAGCCTCATTGTGATCTCAATGCTATAAAGTGATTTTTTTTTGGATTTATGGATCTCTTTATTTCATCTAGATTTTAAAATAATATAGAATCAATCCATGAACTGATATAAGCAGAGTTATAATTTATGACTATTGCTGGAATTATCTTTGTATCAATAGTTTATAGAAACTCTAATATTAACATTGTAGAGTACAATCTCATCGAAAATCTAGTAGTCATTCCCGTGGAGGAATTTGAAACTATAATAGGAATGTATTGGAACATAATTTATAATGCTAAGATAAACTACATAAGAAAGGAAATTTAAATATTATTGAATATAATACATAAAGTCATTTTCAAATGAGAGATATCTTAGCCTGATATTTTCCAAGAAACATCTCACATTGAATTCTTCATGGAGATGATCAGTGAAGAGAAGAAGGAAATTAAAGTATAAATATAGAGAATTTCCCCATCATTAAGGAATAAATTGAAAAATTCCATGATATTTTATTGAAAACAACCATAGAAAGAGAGGTATATGTTTATATTGACCTCATACCTTGATCCAAGATGATATCCAATACCCTTTATAGAATATAAAATATTGAGTTAGATGAATTAAAGAAACAACATCAAGATATTATGGAGAAGGGATTCATCTTACCAAGTGTGTTTCCTTGGAGAGAACATGTTCTCTTTATAAAGAAAAAGGATAGATCAATGAAGGTATACACTGATTATAGAGAACATAAATGGATCATAATAAAGAATAAGTACCCTCTCTAATGTTTTGAGGATTTGTTTGAGAAACTTCATGGGGATCAATTATTCTCTAATAATGAGACTTTTATATTTTTTTATTTGATGAATAAAGTCTTTATGGACTACATTGATAAATTAAGTTTGTTTTTATCAATGATATTATGATATATTATAAAATTTTGGATGAGAAAGAGGATTATAGATTTGTTATTTTGGGAACTATGGGGAGTGATAATATTTTATGAAAATTTAGTAAATGTGAATTTTGGATTGAAAAAGTATCATTCTTGGGGGACACTATAACCAATAAAGGAATATCAGTTGACTCATAGAAGAAAAAGGCTATAGAGGAGTAACCTCATCCTATAATAGTAACTGAGTTATGTAGTTTAATTTTTATAGTAGGATTTTATAGAAGGTTTGTAAATATATTTTCACGATTTTATAATCCAATAAAAAAGTTAACTCGAAAAAGGACTATGTTAATGTGGAAAATTTTGTTTAAAGAATGTTTTTAGGAATTGAAGAATATATTGTTTACTACACCTATGTTAACTCTACCCTCTATTGGGGAAGGATTTTTTTTACGATGCATCCGTTAAAGGTCTTCAGTGTATCCTCATAGTAAAATAACTAGGTGATTGCTAATGCACCTTGATAGTTAAAGCATCATGGGAAGAATTATCCTACGCAAGACCTGAAGCTAGCTATGGTTATTTTTGATTATAAAATATAGAGGAACTATATTTATAAGGATAAATTCAATATTTTCGCAGAACTCTAAATTGTAAAGTATATTTTTACACAGAAGGAATAGATAATGAGTTAAAAGATATGGTTGGGATTTATTAACAAATATGACTATTTAATTTATTATCACCTAGGAATTGAAAACAATATTGCTGATGCGTTAAGTAGGAATGAACCTATTGTTATATTAATGATGAGGATTCAATGAGATCCTTTGTTCAGGGACCTAGTAAAATTTTACATTGAAATCAAAATTTAAGGGACATCATCAAACCTATCCCAAATTATTTATCAACCATCATCAATAGATTATATTAATAAAGATAAAACAGAATATCCTTTGTAAAAAAATAAGATATAAGTTTTGAAGAATTGGAAGTTTTCTGATTTCCATATTGATCAATAAGGTGTACTAACATTTCATACAAGGACATGTGTCCAATCTATCTCGGAGATTAGTATGTAGCTGATGGATAAAGATATTATCTCTATATTATCTATACATCCTAGAAGAAATAAAATGTATAGAGACATTCATGATTAATGTTGGTGGGATAATAGAAAAATGGATCTTGCAAACTATACTACAAGGTGATTGTTATGTAAAAAAGTGAAAGTAGAGAGACAACATCTTATAAGGTATTGCAACCACTACCCATTCCATCATGGTAGTGAGACAATATCACTCTGGGCTTCGTCACTAGTCTCCCAATAATATGCAAAGGATATAATGTGTTATGGGTTATAGTGGATTATCTCACCAAGACCTCCCATTTCATCAATATTCAAGAAGATTTCTCTCTGGACCAACATGCCAAGTTATACATAAAGGAATTGGTGAGGTTGCATTGGTTTAAAATTTATATCATTTATGATTATTATATATGGTTCTCATCTAATGTATATAGAATTATTCAACATGATCTAGATACTGAATTGAATTTCATTATGCAATAGAACCCTCAAATCGATGGCCAGTTTTAGAGGACTATTCAGATACTCGAGGACATTATAAGAACATTTTCAACAGAATTTAATGGTGTATGGAATACATACCTCCCATTATATGTGTTCTCATACAAAAACACATTCCAATTGAGTATTAAAATGGAACCATATAAATCTTTATATGGGAATAAATGTAGAATCCTTCTTATATGGATGGATTTTGTGAGGGTAAATTGTTGGGGCCTGATCCCATGCAAGAGATAAAATTAAAATTTTATACCATAAAAAAATTGTAAAGGCTACTTAGAGTTTCCATAAGATATTTAATGAAAACTATATAAGGGACATGGAGTTTGATGTTGGAGAAAATGGTTTTCTACATATATCCTAATGGAAGAGAGTCATAAGATTTGTAAACAAAGGTAATCTTAACCCTAGGTACACTGGATCCTTTGAAATCCTTGTTCACATAAGAGTAGTGGCATATAAATTAGAACTTACAAAAGAGCTAGCTCAAGTTCATGATGTATTCTATGTATCTATCTTGAGGAAGTACATACCCAATATCTCACAAGTACTAAATATGGAGGTAGTAAAACTGGAACATGAACTCTCTAATGTGGAGTATTCGGTTGAGATATTGGATCGTAGAGACATGATTCTATGATATAAGACTACCCACCTAATAATATTGTTGTGGAGGCACCATAAATAGGAATAAGTAATGTAGGAAGCATAAGAGATAGTGAGACCGAAGTACCCTCACCTTTTGTCAATTGATAAAATGACTTGAAATTTATGGGACAAAATTTCTTAAAGGGGAAGTATTTAAGGACCTAGAATTTTTAAATGATATTTATTTATTAAATAAATTATTATTACATATTATATTCAACATGTAATAAATAAAGAGAGACCAATTTTTTTACTTCACTAAAATTGTTTATTACCTTAGTCTGCTATCAAAGCAATTAAAATTTCATGCATTACAACGAGACAGAAAATATAAAATAGAATAACATAAATAGAATTATTTGGATCAACCGAATATAAAAAAAGCATAACCCCCACTATAAATGCCACACAAATAAAAAAAATATTATCAAACCGATCATCAGCTTATAAAATAGAAATATAACATTAATAAGAATTTTAGAGATTATTTAATGAAATAATTAAGTGGTATTTTTAGAATATAAATGGAAATTTGACCGTGGGGATTCAACTATTATATGTACATTGGTCAATATAACAATTGGTCAATATGAACTTTATAGACTATACCCTTGGTAAATATTTTTTCTGTTACAGTTAGTGTATATAAATAGTAATGAAAAAGGATAAATAATAAAGAAAGTATAATAGATGACCTCAACTAGCAGTGTCATTCCATTTGAAGCCCATTTTTGCAGAACTTGGGAGGGAGGTATCATCGCTTAGGTTTTTAATTGACCAATCCCATGCCAAGATTCAACAAGTGAAGTGTGAACAAAATTTCCTATGGGATATGTTCATGTTAGTGTATATTATCACTCAGTTGATGTTAGTTGAGGCACCGCCCGAAACTACCACCATCGCACACCTTAATTTTATTCATGTTTTAAAAGTATATGTTACTTTCGAAAGTATAAAAAGAGAATATTAATTTTTTGAAAACATTATTTTGTTGAATAATTCTTTTTCCCAAAAAAATGTGGTATTAAATAATAGTGTAAGGTTATTTAGGATTATAGTTTCATAAAAATTGACAAAAAAGGTCCAAAAAATGAGAAGAAAACATGTATAAGCCAATGGGTTTTCATTTTCCACACCTTTGTTTTCTAGGACCTATATTTGAAAATTATTAATCAATTCCCCCATTAATCAAATAAATACTAACCCATTTATCAATTTATATTAACATCCAATATATCATCTAAAAATTTCAAGATATTTTTACCCCTAAGGAATCCCCCGAAGTTGTCTTCAATCTCCCAGGGTTCCATGATCAATTTTTAGTAACAAGTCTTCAACGTAAGATAAATATCCACTTATCTTCTCCATTAATGTCCCCTTCTTATGTGGCATTCATTATAATTTACAAACAGTGTTCTTTTTCAATTTATATAATACAATTACATTAATATTATTCTTTTATAAGTGGGATGCATTCATTCTTCCTCATTTCACCCTTTCTTAAATTCATGTATTATAATCGCCATGGTGCTAAATTTACTTGTAAAATTTCCCTCTTTTATTTAAGAAATGATATTTATTTTCTTTATGTGGATACCCTAACTTTTTTTTCCATATGAATTTACCAATATTTAAATATGATTTATTTTATTTGTGTATTTACAAATATGAAACTCAAATTTAATTTTTTTGATTAAAATTGACATAACGATCATGTCTTTAAGAATTTTTATACGACATTATTTTGATAAGAAACCTATTATTTATTTATCCATGGGTTATTAAAGAAATGATTTATTAGGATCTATGTATAAAAAATGAAATTAATATGTAATAATGGAGTTAAATGACAGTTCTCCAATGTATTGAGTAAATAATTTAATCTCTAGAGATGACATGTTTTACATTACCTCGGTTAATAACCTTAGTAATTTACATTTATGATACCTTGGGGATAAAACATGGTGATGTGATTATTATTGTATCATTTAGATTTTGTAGCCACATATCCATGTAATTATTCAATTTCTTTTTACCTGTATATGCCTCTTTCTCATTATGTATCGTCATGCCTTATGCAGTCAATGATATTTCAAAAGATAATAGGTTATATGTATCTATTATTGATTTCCTCACACAGGTTTATGATCTACTACATAATTAGATTGATGAGCCTAGGTTATAATATGATATTAATATAACATAGGGTGAAACCACGAAGATGTATTTCAGGTGGATTTAGAAGAATTCTTTATGATTTAATGTATTATGTACCTTTTTTCCAAGAAAATAAACTTGAAAAGATTATGTGTTTTGTTCCATTTAATGAAAATTTTTGTAATAAAAAGGTGGTATGATATAGAACAATATATTTTGGGAGACGATTTGGAGTTGTTAAGTGGCCCTAGAGAAGATCTGTATGAGTTCTTGTTTGAGTTTTGTGAAAAAATGATACGAAATAAAAAAGTACCAACATGAAACAAGTATTTTGTACATTTTGTACATTCCATATATAAGGTTTTCATGAGTTATTTCATTTATGGGAAAATGATATAAGTAAATTATTCTGGATACATATGAGTTGTTGAGAAATTGTGTATGAGTCGTTTAATACAATGCATGTGTTAATTGATACTCTATGTACGATTCATTCTCTACGTACATTAAAATTTAGAAAAAGATGAATTGGGAAAGATTTTTCGAAGAGATGCATAAACTAAATTTATGTTTTTATATATGGAATACCATAAATAAGATAATTCATGATTTTATAAACTAAAAAAAAATTCTAAAACAGGTTTTTGAGTTGAACCACAACATAAAACAACAGTTTTTAATTGTG
Organism: Viscum album; assembly: GCA_963277665.1. Lineage (NCBI taxonomy): Eukaryota > Viridiplantae > Streptophyta > Magnoliopsida > Santalales > Viscaceae > Viscum > Viscum album. The sequence goes on along the minus strand of OY728131.1, from coordinate 713,126,092 downwards.
AAGATCCAGCTATAAGAACAAATGCTTAAACTACATTATTGATATAGAAGATGTGAATTTTGGTTGTTATATTGGACTCTAGGGTTCCAAAACTGATATAATTAAGTCACTATGTCATAGTGGTGATCATTTTAGTAAATTGTTTTACCTGTGAGAAACTATGATCTAGAGAACATTATGCTTGAAATTTTTTAAATCTTTGGAGACGTTCGTGACACTGGAATTTGATAGTGGTGTAACATGTGAATAATCATACTACATGAAATTTTACCATTCTAAACGATTAATTAATACATTGAATAATTTTTAATACCTAAGAAATTTGTAAATAATATTGACAAGGTAAATTCCATTATCATAGGAAAAATTAATTACCTAGTGTTAAAGAGATTTAAATTGGATGAATTGAATCTAATTTGATAGAGTTAAAAATACTTGAATATAATAATAAATATAATGTATATTTACTTATTTGAAATATTAAAATAATATAAATAATAATTCCTTGAATATAAATACAATAAGTGATGAATATGGGAAGATAAAACCGTTCTAATGTTCTAACACATTAAAGAATTGTTTTCTATCAAATAAGATATCGAAGAGAATATCATTACATTTAGGATATCCCTATGCTTCAAAGAAGAATGTGGATGAAATGAATGATGGTATGTTGAATCTTAGAAGAATGTGTGTGGAAGAAACTACTTCCATATTCAAACAACCCTATACCTGAGAAAGAATTTTCTTTAAATAATATCATGATATATAATCAATTTTATATGAAACAGAAAAAATATAGGGAATAATACATTATTAGAAGAATGTAAAAAATAAAAACAATTTGAATATAAAATTTGAATAAATATATTTAATATTTATTTATATTTTATATGAAATATTTTCATTAACTTTAAATGATTTAAGTATCATTTTTATATACAAGTAATTTTTCTTCATATTTTTTATTAATAAAAAAAATTAAATATTTTTGAATTTTGAATTGTTGAAATGAAATTATTTTCTTACATTATAATGTAATAATAATAATAGGGTGAATATTTGGGTTTTTTTAAAAATTCATTGATTTTTGGGTGAATATGAAAGAATACCATTTTTATAAATGCTATAAATATTATGAAATCACCATGAGATAATATTTAATAAAAAATTATATAAAAAATATCAATAAATCAAAAATGTATTTAATGATTGAAATAAATCATTTTAAAAACAATTTTTGGATATTACGATCCATGCTTGTCTTTATTTAACTATACATATATTTTATTTTAATTTTTTTCATATTTGAATTTAATTGTGTAGTTGAAAGATTTCATTCAGTTTTTTCATGATAAAAATTTTACATTATGTTACTTTGTTTAATTATAATTGAATCAATTTTATTCAAGTTATTAAACTGTACATGTTCAGTGTAAAATAATTATTTACATTAAAATTAATATCCATAGAAAAATATTTTCCCTAAATATTTCAAAACTATATTAAAAGAATTTCTACAACCAGTATAAAATGAATTTCATAAAATGGATTCCATATTTGGAATTGATATTTCTAAATATGGTAACATGTTCCCTTTTTATATTTAGGTTATTAAAATAAGATTTATAGGTAATACATTATGTCCTCAATTAATGGTAAAAGGGATAAAGGGTTAAAATTAAGGGATAAAGGTACATGACAAATAAGAGGTAATAATCTTAACCTCATTAGATGAGTGTATTTTAACCATCATTATACTATATTTAAAAATATAAATATTTGGTCATATTTTCCTTTGAAAATGACCTTAATATAATTTTTAGTAATAATAATTAAGAAATAATAGTCTCTTAATTTTAATATCACTATTATAGTTCCATAGGTCTAGAAATATTTTCACTAAAAAACCATTCCATTCCAGAAAAATATGTAGACCCTAAAAATATGGTTGGTATGAAATTATGGATCCCCAATGTATTAACACATATAAAAATATTACAATTGTGGACTATGTGTTCTAATCTATAGAAAATAACCAGGCTATCACTGGAGATTCCATTGGTGGAAAGGCTATTAATAGTAATATTTCCCTCCATCTTGTGTGAGAGACCAATGTATTGATTTCAATGAGAGATGTACAATTATTTGTAAAATAATTCAAATACCATAGGACGTTGGTGTTGTCTCAAATGAATGTAACATTTATCTATAAGTCTGATTCAACCATTGAATTATTGACATTATAAAGTTTTAACAAGGAAATAATTTTAGGGAGAGATCTAATATCATCCTCAATAGTATTTAACTAATAATAATAGTCATTGTAACAAACAATCACCACCCTTTGGTGTCTTATCCAAGAACATCCCTCTTATATGTACATCTAGGTAATAACTATCCATGTTTAATTTTTCTCTGCATATGGAGGGTTATAGTTGATCCATATCATTTGAGAAACCATGCAACAAGATTTAGAAACTCAAGATATAAGGCCTCTATCAGCATCAATCATCTATACTCCATGGAATGACACACCAAGCATGGACACCAGTAACAAAACATGGATTATCATAATTTTACAGACAATATGTTTTCCTTTAAGGCCTTTGTTTCTCAAAATCATGACCATCCAACATACCATAGAAAAAACCATTCCTTGAATGATGATGTAAGAACCCGATTCTTATTCTTGAGGTACAAGTTTATTCTTTTCCTTTTTCCTTAAGTGTCTTCCAGAAAATAAAGAAAATGGAGAAAAATCCCAAATTCTGTGGGTACACGCCGTGTACTTTTTCAGACATCATGTACTTTGGCCGTGTCGGATTAGTACATAGGGCGTGTAGCTATGATAGCGATGAAAGGTGTAAAACTAACTACATGCTGTGTAGTGGGTATTTACATGCAGTGTAGCCAGTCAGTAGGTGAATAGTAAGGTGGTAAAGGCAGCCACCAGCTGAGAAATAGTACACGCTGTGAACTCAGGTATTACACGTCGTGTACTCATGTCGACAAATGAATAGTGCTGCGCTGGCGAGGGGCTGCCAAAGGATCAGTTTAAAACATGAAATGTACACATCGTGTACTTGAGAGTACACACTGTGTAGTTTGTTTTTTCACTTAAAATGGGAATTATCCTCCTCTGTTCAGAGAGGAAGCTTAGAATGCTAGAGGAGCTTGGGAGGACGGTCAGAAATTCGGAGATCTGCTGACCACACATTGGGAATCTATTTCTACTTCTACTGATCACGTTGGGACCTTACGGGTAAGCTCTTACTTCTCCTTGCACTGTTCTTACTAATTCTTATTCTAACATAAGTAATTTAATTTTGAACGAGATTATGTTCACCTCATATTTGTGTTGTTCTCATTTGTTTTGAGAGGCAGTGTTCACATATACCAATCAAGGGCAATCGATGTAGGTGGTCTGATGATTAAATTCCAACTGCGGTGAGTTTTTATGTACCATTGTTATACAAACCCATGTTTGAGGTGTCGTATGGCTGAGGCCTTTGTAGAAAGATATCTATAATTGTATTGACAATCTAAGGAAAAGTTTAAACTACTTTTTGGGATCGCTTCTTTGACCCAGGACCACCCCTGGGGTGTGTTCTTCGGTTTAGCTGTTTGGCCAGGTCACCTGAGGGTGTAGCGTAAATTTTAGCATGTTTTAAATTGCCTTGAGAGGAATTGTATATAAATTTCCTGCTTATATGTTGGGCATGACCCAATTACTTTTTTAGCCTGAGAGTAGTGTTGTGATTAGCCTATGGGTAGTGTTCTATTTAGCTTGAGGGTAACTCCTTCCATTCCTGTGGTTAGTAGATACTGTGCCTGTGGGTGACACATCGTACGCCTACGGGAATTATTCGATTTGCATGTGGGAAGACTCCTGTGGGTTCAGATTCTCTTTACCCGAGGGTAAGGGTTTGCATATCTAAGGAAACTAAATGTTTACATAGAATATTCACTGTGGTGATTTTATTAAATTTAATGATTAAATGAATATTAAAATGGCAATATATTTGGTAGTTAGTTACTTTTGAGTACTACTTAGTTTATTAAATTTAACTTGCACACAACATGGGGTCCTATACATGTACATGATTGTGGCAGAGGAGTATGAGAGCACGAGACCAAGCCTAGGCTTGCGCTGCTACTGCTTGTTGTGTACTCTTCTTTGGTTTTATTTGGTCATACCTTGTACTAGACATGTATTGTATTGTATTGAAGTATATCCTATTCTGGCTCTATTCATAGAATAGTGACATGATGCATCTCATATATATGACTACGGATTCTCTTTTACATCAGTTATCCATTTTAGTTTTATATTGTTTACTACTTCTGCTGTGGTATGTTATATAATTCTTTTCCGCTACGTTACACTTTGACAAATGAGGGCATAGTTTCCCCAATATCAGACATGGGCCCTTACTACTAGTCAGCAGCCTCTGGCTTTTGGGGTAATACGATTGACGTCATGTGACCAACCGGGTTCGGGGCACCCGTTGAGTGGCACCTTAATCCAGGATGTAACAAAGCGGTATTAAAGGAGTTACTTTCTTTGACTTACTGTTTGGTGCCTTAGTCAGGGATAAGATGGAAATGGTAGTCGGTAATAAGTTGTTCCAGGGAGTAGCAAACCCGTGTACAGAGAAAAGCCAGTCTACCTCAGTTATTGCAATTATTACTGGTTTTTCAATTTTACATTTTATTGAATTTGCACCATTGGGCGACACACTTATGATTGTGCTGTTAATATTTAATACATGGGTTCTATTTAGTTGCAACCTGATGAGATGAGGGTATGCCATCTCATCCATCATCTAGGCACATGCTAGAAATCACATGCCATGCATTCGTCCATGCCATGTAGGTGCATTAGAAATTACATGTTGTTGTGATAGTTGTTTTAATCGAAAAGCTTCCTATTGTAATAGCTACTTTGATAAATACCTGCTAATTGATAGGGTTTTTTGTGTGTGGTTGATAAAATAAATTCCAAACTTTGGTTTATGAGGACTATGGGCCCTCATTGAAAAGAATTTGGTGGATCATTGACTTTTTATCTTTTTATGACACGCATAAGATGCCAAACATTGATTGGCGGGGAGTATGGGCCCTCATGGATCAGAATTTGGCACTTAAGTGTTTTTTTCAATGTTTTTCTGGGTTCCAAAGTAGTTTCTAAGGATTTCTATCTAGAAAAACCCAGAATACATGCCATGTAGTTTTGACTACATTCCATGTATTCTTCTATTCGGGAAGAAGAGAAAACGTTGAGAGTACATGCCGTGTACCCTAAGTACACACTGTGTAGTAGCTAACCGTGTCATAGACCATGTGGGAAGAGACATGGGATGGGGACGTTCTATAGGGAACATGTCGTTCAGTTATTTCACATACCGTGTTGGGTGGACCCTGTGTCTGCCCGTGTAACTAACAACACAGAAGGAGAAAATCCTTTCTTGTATACGCAGTGTCAATGGTGCACACGTCGTGTAGTTTAACCTGGAGACCCGACCATGTATCTAAAAAACACGTGTCAGTGTTACCTCTTATTGAAGATTCCGTGTACCTGTGGGACACACCGTGTAGTCTTGATCGGGGAAAGACCATGTGGACCTAGTAGTGTGGCTGGAAAGACGGAGTGGTGTACACGCCGTGTGCAGGTGTAACACACCATGTAGTGTGACCTGGGTACACAGGCCATGTCACGAACAGCACGGGCTGGTAAAAGCTTGTAGAGTACATGCCCTGTACCTGTGGGACATGTTGTGTAGGTTTGTTTTGGTAGAGCCGTGTAGAAGGACCTAGGCAGGGGAAGAAAAGTCAGGTATATGTCGTGTAGTTAATATACACGCCATGTAGTCTTGTTTTTCATATTGTGAATGCCTTCTTCCTCCTGTTCCCTTTTTGGTCCCCTAGTTTCCAGTCTTTGATAAACATAAATTTAAGGTGTGTTTTTTAAATTGTAGAGTCATTCCGCCTAGACGACCACTGGTTGTTCTCCGAGAGAGCGGCATCAATTATACTCTGAAAATGGTGGCCATGGGCTACCGATGGATCCTCCAACAGAGCCAGATGCGGTGCCAGTCATTATATCAGACACAGGCTCAGATGTATAGTTTCGTGAAGGCTTTATGCGGTTCATTCAGACCTATTAGGGAGCACAGCCGACTGCCACATCTATGGGAGAGATGACTCGTATATTCCAACAGCAGTATCTGCATACATTTTTAAGGGATGGAAGAACACAGGCTACAAAGTCTTGGAAGGGGTCTATGCAGACTATTTTTGAGCATTTGGAGATTCCTCAAGGGCATAGGGTCAAGCTCTCTATATACATGCTGCGTGATTCTGCCAATAGGTGGTGGGATGTTACCACCAAACCTGGGCATCACAGAGACATGACGTGGGAAGATTTTCAGACAGCCTTCTATGACTTCTTCTTCCCAGAGACACTGATGGAAAATAGAGATCAAGAGTTCATGAATCTGCAGCAGGGCGCCATGTCAGTGATGGATTATTCTGCTCGCATCACCGAGCTTCAATGTTTTTCACCCGTTCTGGTGGGTGATGAGACGCTAAGGGCCAACCGCTTTGAGGCTGGTCTTCGATATGACATCCAAGCACTAGTGAATGTTATCAGGTTGCCTACTATACATGATATTGTGAACCATGCACTGATTACTGAGTGAAACCTGCAGGAAGATAGTGGTGTGGGCCAAGGTGGTTCGACACCAGCTTCTAGTACAATTTATATCGATAAGAGGAAGAGACAGATGGATATCTCTCATGGTGGAAATACCAGCCAGAAGAATTCTTTAGGTGGACAGGTTATGTGCTACCAGTGTGGTAAGGAGGGGCACAGGAGACCACAATGTCCATGTGTCCTAGTGGAATGCCGAGCTTGCGGCAGGATGGGTCATCTACAACATTTTTTCATGGTGTTTCCACCAGTGGCTTGTGATAGGGGTTTTTTGCAGACTCTGCTTGCAGGAGAAGGAACGACAACTTCTTACCAGTCAAGAAACTGGAATACATCAGTGCATGCAGGCAGAGATGGTGGTTGTGGTCATGGTAGCCAAACACCAGGATTTTAGAGGCAGCAGGGTGGGACAGCTCAGGGAATCTAGGCTATTTCATAGGGCCGCGACATTGGGTAGGCATACGCAGTGCAACATCCCTAACAGGAGCAGGATCTCGGACCTTCTACTATCATAGTTACTATTCTACTTTCTTCTTTTTTATCTTCAGTACTTTTCGATACAGGTGCTACACATAGATTTATATCTGCGCTCATTGTGGAGAGCCTTAGGCCCTGATTTTCTTTTTCATCTGATGCTATGATGCTAGACACTCCATTGGGAACTAGAATAGCTGGTGTGCATAAGTGCATGATGTTACCCATTGAGGTTGGTGGGTGTCACTATCTATGGTACCTTTATGTATTAGAGATGAGAAGGTGTGACGTCATTCTTAGGATGGACTAGTTGATACCTTTTCGAGCCTTTGGGGATTGCTATCATCGCAGGGTAAGTTTTACATCACCAGAGGATGGAGAGTTTCTATACAAGGGAGAATGGGATTTCCAGGAATGTTGATCTGGACCTGAGCATGTGCAATGTGGTGTGACAACCCATATTGCAAGTTTATATCAGGATGATCAGGGGACGTGTCCGAAGGACCTCCCTCCAGTAGTTGATCATTTCATGGATGTCTTCCTGGATGAATTTTTAGGTCTACCTCCGGATTGAGAGGTGGATTTCTCTATCGAGCTTGTGCCAGGAGTGACAACTGTATCCATTCATCCTTATAGGATGGCTAAAAATGAGTTACAGGAGCTCAAGAGATAGTTTGAGGAGTTCCGGTCAAAAGGTTTCATCCAACCCAAAACTTCCCCCTTGGGGTTCGCCAGTCCTTTTTGCAAAGAAGGCAGACGATACCCTCAGACTCTGTGTTGATTATCAGAAGCTAAACTAGCTGACAGTTTAGAATCGATATCCCTTAATGATGATTGATGATCTTTTTGATCATCTTCAGGGAGTGCGAGTGTTCTCGAAGATTGACATGAGATCTGGGTATCATTAGTTATGCGTTAGTCCGTCAGACATACCTCCCAGAACTTTTCGGAGTACATATGGTCTATATGAGTACTTGGTCATGCCATTCGGACTCACGAACGCGCCAGCTATTTTCATGGCTCTGATGAATCATGTGTCTACCCTTATCTGGACTCTTTTGTGATATTTGTCGTGGAAGATATCATGGTGTACTCTCACACTCGACAAGACCATGTTACCCATATTGAGATCTTATTGAGTACACGGAGAGAGAATAGGCTATATGCTCATCTCTCAACGTACCATTTTTGGATGGACTAGATACACTTGCTGGGTCATATTATCTAAGTGGCAGGAGTTGCAGTGGACCTAGAGAAAGTGAGAGCAGTAGTTTCCTGGAAGAACCCTAAGAATGTGTTTGAGATACATTGTTTCATGGGGCTAGCTGGTTACTAAAGGAGCTTTACACATGACTTTTCCAACTTAGCAGCGCCGTTGATGGGTTTGGCTAAGAAGGGTGTGAAGTTCATTTGGTCAGAAGTTTGAGGCATAGCCTTTTATGAGCTAAAAGGGATGTTTTACCTCAACACCATTCCTGATACTTTCTGGGAAAGGGAAGATATTTACAGTCTACTGTGATGCATCTGGTATTGGACTGGGAGTAGTGTTTATGCAGGGCAATCGAGTTTTTGCGTACAGATCTTGGCAGTTGAGGCCACATGAGAGGAATTACCCGATGCATGACCTCAAGTTGGATGTAATTGTTCATGCGTTACAAATTTGGAGACATTATCTATTGGGAGAACATTTTGTGGTGTTTATGGACCACAAAAGATTTAAATATATCTTTACCATGTGTGACTTGAACTTGAGAGAGTGGAAGTGGGTTGAGTACCTTCATTCTTTCAATTTTGAGCTTTCTTATACACCTGGTAAGGGTAATTCAGTTGCTGATGCACTGAGCTGGAAGACTCAGACACATGAAGTTCATGAGGCCAGTGGTGAGTGGCAGCTTATGGATTTTTTCTCTGAGATGCATTTTTAGATTCACGATAGTAAGGTACAAACCTATCTTTCATCCATAGCTGTGACTTTTACCCTCCTAGATAGAGTGAGGATGAGACAACTATTGGATTCAGAATGCCTAGTTCTACAGGAGTCGGTTGAAAGTAAGGAACCTCCTCCTGGATAGACGATAGGCGATGATGAGGTACTGTGTTTCCATGGACGAGTATGGGTTCTTGGGGATATACGCAAGGAGCTAATGTGGGAGTTCCATGGTTCATCTTAGGCAGTGCATCCCGGAGTTACCAAGATGTATAGTGAATTCAGACGTCAGTACTGGTTTCTAGGCATGAATTAAGAAGTAGCTGGTTTTATTACAACATGTTCCACCTATCAGCATGTGAAGGTGGAGCATCAGAGGCCAACTGGACTGTTACATCAGTAACCCATTTCAAAATGGAAATGGGATGATGTTGTGATGGATTTCGTTACTGGGTTGTCGAGGTCAACTCGAGGCAATGATGTCATGTGGGTCATTGTGGACAGACTTACAAAGGTAGCTCACTATTTTCCAATCAAGGAGACCTTCGGTGTTGATGAGCTCAGAAATATGTATATCCAAGAGATCATATGCCTTTATGGTGTCCCTCGTTCTATAGTTTTAGATAGTGATGCCCGTTTTACATCTCATTTATTATAGAGTTTTCAGAGGGCACCGAGTACACAAGTGATTCTGGGCGCTGCTTACAACCCTCAGACCGATGGCCAGTCAGAGTGTACGATACAGGTGCATGAGGACATGCTATGCGCATGTGTCCTAGACTTTGGGGGCTCTTGGGAGAAGCATATACCCCTAGATAAGTTTGCCTATAATAATAGTTTTTAGGCAACTATTGGATGGAACCATACGAGGCTTTATATGGTAGGCCATGCCGATCACCTTTGTGCTGGATGGAGGCATGTGAGGCAGCTTTACTGGGACCACGTCTCATGCAGGGGACTTCAGAGTAGGTCTAGATGATACAGAAGCAGATGGATACTGTGCAATCTTGTCGGAAATCTTATCCCGATCACCGCAAACAACCCTTGGAGATTGTGGTTGGGATCATGTTTTCTTGCGTGTTTCACCGAGGTTGGGACACAGGTTGATCATGAGACAGGGTAAATATTCACTGAGGTGTATAGGGCCATTTGAGATTCTGTAGAGAGTCGGGCCAGTTGCCTATCAGTTGCAGTTACCACAGAGGTACCAGTCCATGCACGACGTCTTCCATGTATCTCAGTTGCACAGTTATCACTCCGACCAGTCTCACATTTTCAGCCTGAGGAGGTTGAGCTTTAGGACGATGCGTCCATTGAAGAGTATCTGATTCATATTATTGACAGGAGCGTGAAGGATCTACGAGGCCAATCAGTTCCTCTTGTGTGGGTGCTATGGCAGCATGGCTGAGTGCAGGACGAAACCTGGGAGTAGGAGAACGACGTACGTGCTCAAAGGACATAGTTTTTCTAAACATTATCTTCACCACCCTTGGAAGGGAAATTTGGGGGTGAATTTCTTCAAGTGGGGATGTTTGTAAAAAACAGGTTCTTATTCATGAGGTAAGAGTTTGTTATTTTCCTTTTTCCTTACGGGTTTTTGAAAAAATAAGGAAAATGGGGAAAAATCCCAATTTTTTTGCGTACACGTCGTGTACTTTGGCTGTTGGGATGAGTATACAGGGCATGCTGCCATGCTGGCAATGAAAGGTGTAAAAACCGACTACATGTCGTATAGTGGGTATTTATACGCCATGTAGTCAGTTGGAAGGTGAATAGTAAGCTGGTAAAGGCAGCCACCAGCTGAGTGACAGTACACGCCGTGTACTCATGTCGACAGATGAATAGTGCCGCGCTGGCGAGGGGCCGCTAGAGGAAAAGTTTAAAAAATGAAAAGTACACACCGTGTACATGAGAGTACACGGCATGTAGTTTTTTTTTCGCTTAAAATGGGAAGTATCATCCTATGATCATAGAAGAATCATAGAACAACAGAAGATCTTGGGAGGATGGCGGGAGCTTCAGAGATCTCCTGACTAGGCATCAGGAATCCATTTCCGCTTCTGCCGATCATGTTGAGACCGTACGGGTAAGATCTTCATTATCCTTGTGATATTTTTACCAATTCTTCATCTAAGGGATGTTTTTTGAGTTTGAACAAGATTATGTTCACCTCAGATCTGCGCTGTTCTTGTTTGTTTCGGGAGGTGACATTCACATATACCGATCAGGGGCGATCGATGTAGGTGGTCTGGTGTTTAAATTCCAACTGCTGTGCATTTTTTTGTACTATTGTACTAGAACCCATGTTTGGGGTGTCGAATGACTGGGGTCATTCTTGAATGATATATAGATTGTATAGATAATCTAATGAATAGTTTAAACTGCTATTTGGGATCGCTACTTAGATCCAGGACCACCCCTACGGTGTGTTCCTCTGTTTAGCTATTTGGCCGAGTTACCTGAGGTTATACCATAAATTTTAGCATGTTTTAAATTTCCTTGAGTAGAATTATATAGAAATTTCCTGCTTATATGTTGGGCATGGCCCAATTACATTTTTAACCTGAGGGCAGTGTTGTGACTAGCCTGTGGGCAGTGTTCTGTTTAGCCCGAGGGAAACTCCTTCCGTGCCTCTAGGCAGTAGATTCTGTGTTGGTGGGAGACACCTTGTATGCCTATGGGAATTATTCGATATGCCTGTGGGAAGACTCCTGTGGGCTTGGATTCTCTTAAAATGAGGGTAAGGATTTGCATGTCTGAGGAAACTGATTGTTTACATAGAATATTCACTGTGGTGATTTTCTTAAATTGAATGATTAAATGAGTATTAAAATGGTAGTATATCTAGTAGTTAGTTACTTTTGAGTACTACTTAGTTTATTGAATTTACCTCTGCACACTTCCATTGTACATTTTCACGGACAGTTGGGCACGGGCCTTTGGTGGGCACCTGCTGGGATTTTTTTTCTCACACCCTGTTTGGGTCATGTCTTCGGACCATACGGATTATATTGTTATAGGTGTAGATAGGGGCATTGGTCCCCATACAGTTACATGATTGTGGCATTGGAGTAGGAGAGAATGGGACCGAGCCTAGGCTTGCAATGCTGCTGCGTGTTGTGTACTTTGCTTTGGTTTTATTTGGCTATACCTTCTACTAGACATGAATTGTATTGTATTGAAGTATATCCTATTCTCGATGTATTCATGGAATAGTGACATGATACATCTCATATATATGACTGCTGGTTCTCTTTTACATCAGTTATCCATTTCAGTTCTATATTTTTTACTGCTTACACTGTGTTTTGTTATATAATTATTTTTCGTTATGTTACACTTTGATAAATGAGGGCGTAGTTTCCCCACTATCAAACCTGGACCCTCGTTGCTAGTCGGCAACCTCTAGCATTTAGGGAAATGTGCTTGAGGTCATGTGACCAACTAGGTTTGAGACACCCATTGAGTGCCACCCGAATCTGGGATGTTACACATGACCTCAAGAAATTGAATCATTTCCCCATAAAACAATATGAAAATAAATTACCATATATCCCTTGCATGGACATAAATACCCAGTCTCTTTCCAACTTACTCCTTGAAAAAACATTCTTAATCTCTTTCAAATAAAGTGTGAGACTTATTTGATGTTTGAATCCATGCAACACATGTTCTGTGAGTCTAGGAAAATCTCATTCCATTGGATGTTATTGTCTATTGGAATACCCTTTTTACATATTTTCCTAAAAATATTGTATATGTTATTTAAGATTTCTTTGCACCCAAGTTTGGTATCCCACAAATCTAACTACTGGTTAGAACATATAATATGAATGAATTCCTAAAAACTAAATGAACCTGATAGAAACTCTGTGACCACATATTTATCTGGTTTATTGATGGGAATTATAATCTTATGTAGTGTTTTTTTATCTTTATCAATCATGGAAAAAATGAACCTCAGGTGAAAGCTATTATACATGAATGAGATCTCTGGTATTAGGCGTCATAAAAGGAAGATAATTAGTCCGTATGAGTTTTATTTCTAGTACTTAATATCTCATTGACCTACCACCCATTTCACCATATCCTCCAATAAAATTTGATGATATTCATTGACCACAATAGTTGTAATGGTTTCCCGGTAACTCTTCCTAGCATCTCCAATCCTCCTCATACTTTACCATGATAAATCATTCCCACATGGAATTCCAATTGATAACATCCCAACAAATTTTTTATTGAATATCCTATATGGATTCTAAAACACTCCTCATGTTGATCCTACCACCTATAATTGTAATCACTAATCATTGGCATGATTCCCAGTGGAACTTCCTTTCAATTTGGTTGTCCCAAATAATGCCATTGATGATTTTTTTTTGATTTTATTCATGGTTCCCTACACATGATTGCTAATAAATAACATGTGAATTATATTGGATTTAAGAACAATATTCCCCAGCATTATTCTTCAACCAAATGATATTATCTTATTATTCCAATTGAAAATTCAGGCTGTTAGCTGATTAACCTGGTTTTTAAATAGTTTATTTTTGATCTTCCCATCTGAAACATGGGATACTAAGTACTCCATCAGAAGGATTATTTTTTGAATATTCAGTTTTTTAATGGTTTCTCCATGATGAGTTGAGTTTGATTTCCAGAGATAAACACTACTCTTTGTGAAATAAGTATCTTTTCCACTCTAGAATCTATATGGAATCATCATTTTGTTAAATCAATCAACTGATTTTCCATAACATTAATGAGTAATAACATGTCATTCACATGTATTAAATGAAACATCTAGGTGATCTCAATTATGTGCCTTCAAAATTAAATTTCACATCTTGAAAACTCAATCTTGATGTTTACTATGAGGGAATATTACATAAGAATCAAAAGGATAGGATCCTTTGCTCCATACCTCAAACTAATATAAAAAATATAAAATTTATTCATATAAGTGAAATTTGAATCTATGTCGAAGAAAATATTCTAAATAATAGATCAAAAGTAAACTCATTGAAGATGAACATCTCCAAAAACATTAGAATATAATTCTATTCCATACATTCAAATGCCGTTCCATGTCTAAATTAATGATCAAATTTAACCCGAGGCTCTTTCTGTTGATGTCCATACAAATTTACATCACAATAATGATCTCCCCCTATATAGTAGTCTCATTAATAAAACTATGTTTTTAATCAAGAATGATATAATAAGGAATTATTCTAATCATTTTATTGATTATTCTAGTGAGAATCTAATATAAAAAGTTGAAAAAAGGTAGTATGTCTTGATTTAATGCTATTGGATCCCTCACATTTTAGGTTAGATCTAGATTTGAGAAATTGATTTATCTAGTTATAGATTCTATTCTAAATAAATATTGTATCTATTCTATGAATTGAATCTTAATAATGTATGATGTAAAAACACAAAAAATGTACTCAAGAAGCCATCCAGTCTTGAAGCAATCACTACCATCAAGGATAATGCATTTTCCTTTATCTAATTTTTATACGGGATGTCAACCATTACAATATTATCTTAATTGACCACCTTCATTGGATTTTGGTTGAAGAAGTTGACTTATCTACTTTCCCTAAAAATGATTTCATCCCATAGGATCTTCACCTCTAAATGAAGATATGAAAAGTATTTATCTGCCTGTTTTCCATCAATCTATAGGTCCACTATGAATGATATATCTTCAGGATTGATGTTAATATTCCTAGTATCATTATTCTATTTCAAATTAGCATGAATGAAGCCAATATTTATGTCTTCATCTTTTAGTTACAGATCCATAGACTTATCCCTTCCAACCAAATCAATCTCTATAGGTTTTGAATCCATGATGTTTTGCTTTCAATACTTTTCTTAAAAAACATCATTATACCATATATCCTATAGATTTTTTAAAAAATACTTATTTTCATTATTGATTTCATCAATTAATGTTTCATTTTTTAGGCCATTTTTCATTCCAATCCTAAAGTTGTTTTTCTTAAACTCCCCATTCTAACACTGATGTTAGACACTATAGAACCCGTAACAAGTTGATCCCACAATTCATTTAAAATATGAAAAAAACCATCATTATGTGTCTATATTTATGAGAAACCCAAACTTGAAGAACTTTTATATTCCCTTTTGAGTTGAACTATGATAGGATAATGATCCAAGAGAATGTGAAAAATATGAGTAATATTAGCTTGGGGAGAAGAGTAAAGAACTTGTTTGTTAGATGAGTAACGATCCAACACGATCTAAATTCTATAAATACATTTTATATTGTTAAAACAAGTAAATGATTATCCCACATATCCCATTTCCATCAGGCTATTAGTAGTAAGGAAGTATTTGAATTTGATCATTGATCCGAAATCATATATCACTCCACATTTCTTCTCTGACATATTTGTGATGGGGTTAAAATATCCCCCCACAATCCAAGGTAGGTAATGTAATATACCACCCCTCCTCATTGGTTTGAAAAGGTGGTGAGATTCTACCTATCCATAGGTGACGTTCCCAAGGCGACAAAGTGTAGTAATAAATTCCAAGGACTTCAAGAACAATGAAAGAGCAATTTTCCCTTGGGATAAAAGCAACAAAACAAACATTCCAAAACCAACCCCAAGCCATGTGATGCATGTCAATGAGGAAAACTAAGATAATATGTTACCATGATGAAAACATACAAACAAACCATTCCATAACAATACCCAATGACCAATCAAAATAAACCACAATAATTAAAAATCAATTTACTAAGTTTAAGAATAAAAAAATGACTGAATGGAAACCATGAAACACTCCACCTCTCCACTCCAATATCCATGCCCAAAGTTCCACAATACTGTATAGTCATCATGATGAACTATAAGATAAATGAGTTGCTTTACCTTTACCTATTCCCTGGATAATGACATCTACAAAATCACCGATGTGAAAATGCAGGGGGTGAGTAATAATACTCAGTAGTTTTTTCCCAAGTGAATTCATTACACATGCTACAAGGATATAATCCCTATCATGATTATATAAATCATTTTATATAAAACAAAAAATAATGCAACAATTTCTAGAAAACCAAACATAACCTTACAAATCTATTTTACCCATATCAACACACTACTAAGGAAAACCATGAAATAGGCCCTGATCGATTTTACTAGCACACATTAGCTCAAAAATTTCACCTTTTTAATCCATATGAATAATCAAAGAATAACCATAAATATTCACACACACAACTTGTTGTATCCAATATGGTGGAACTTCTGGTCAATTCCCGTTCACTCCTCTACCATTATAGTTGTACTTCACACCCACTTATCCTTGATATTGGTCCTTACCATCCACTATATATCCCCTTTTTATAGTGGTTCTCCATGCCCGGTTCTCATCCATTCCAACACATACATAATACTGTTAATCAAACAAACTAGCATATGACACACCAAGGCCACAACAACATACAAATCAATAATTTCCAAACCAAACATTCTCTTAAGCCATTAACTATGGGAATTTATATTTCAATAAAAAATCCATTTTGTTGGAAACCATTTTAAAAATACATATCTATAAACCAAACCATGTATTTTATTGAAAATCACTATTTTAAAATCCAACAATAAAGTAAATTTCACCTAAATACCCTATTTTCCCATTAATCCAGAAATCATATCCAAATGGATTTCAATCATATTTCATGCAATGTTTTTACATTAAATATCAAGAAAAACTAATTAATTAAAATTAGCCATTCTAGTTCTATAAAAATGGATTCGAGAGAGAAATCAATTGCCTTAGGGTTTCAATGAAATCGACCATCTCACAATCACCCCAAAAATCAAGGTGAAATATCTACCTGATCTACCTTATATTTATTTATCTATTATCACTAAGCCCATATCTCATAATTTCAGGTAACAAAAACTCAATATCTACTAGAAACTGAATTATATATATAAAACAGTGAGAGATTGAGAATTAGTTCTAATGAAAACTAAGAAAGAATCAAGAGAGAAGACTTACCATAGAATAATTACCTTCAAAATAGGAAGAAAACCCTTTGATTAGCTTCCAAAATGACTTGTATAGGTACCCAATCCATTGAGAAGATAGAATCCAAAGTGAGTTCTTATGGGAGGAGAAATGAGGGTTTTAGGGAAATACTAACCAATCTCGTTTGTTTAAAACCATAGTTTTAATTCCATACAAATGTTACTCTGAACGGTTAGAAAAATTGTGTGTTATCTGTGCACCTACTACTATCCAACAGGTGCCTCACATGGTTACCCCACACAGTTTGAAAAATCGTCAAAAAACTATGCAGAAGCTCTCTATCCCATACTTCATAGTTACTTGGGAATGTCACACAGTTTAGACAACTGTGTGCCTTAACCATGCAACACTCATTTGCCTCTACCTTACTGTGCATAGTTACTAGGCTTGTGGCACAATTTCCACTAACCATTCTCAAACTGTGCACCCTTATAAACCCTTCCAAAAGAACCTAAAACCATTAAAAACTCTCCCTAACATTACCCAACAACTTTAAACACAAAAAATGAATAAAAAAGGTTAAATAAAACAAACTAGGGGTGTTACATTGTCCCCACCATTTGAATTTCCATCATTATAAAGTAGAGAGTCATCAATTTTTCAAAAAAATATTAGGCCATTTCTATACAATATATTTCTACCACTAGCGATTTTCCTCTTGGATCTGACCATAGTGCCAAAAAACCTAAAGTATACTGATGATTTTACCACACAATACATTCTATTACCTATCCACAATCTGCACTGTCATGTGAACCAATGAAGAATCCAATTCTAGCAAAACATAGTCTCATAGAATCACATGGTCGTGATCCATTATATAAATCTTCAATTGTGAAACATGAAAAACATTTCGCATCAAACTAAAACATGGTGGAAAAGCCAATCGATATGCAACATCTCCAACCTACTCAAGTATTTCAAAATGCCCAATATACCTTGGATATTACACACCCACCATTCCAAAACAACAATGTCCAAGCCTAGGATAGATTCTCAGGAACACATGATTACCCACCTCGAACAACAATGACCGTCGATGATGGTCTGCATATGATTTCTAAAAACATTGGTCTGTATCCATTCTATTCCTCATCAACTTAATCTTCATAATAGTATCTTGGACAAATATTGGACCAAACATCAATGCCTCACCCATTTCCACCCAAAAAATAGGGGAACAACACATACACCCATGAAATGATTTAAATAGAGCCATATGTATCAAGTCCCATTAACTATTACTATATGAGAACTCCAAAAAATGAAAAGTGATCCTCCCATGACCCACAAAAAAACATCACTCAAGCTCGCAACTGAGTCCCAAGGGAGTCCTATATGGATTTCCAAAAATAAGATGTGAACCTCATATATCTATCAAATACAATCAAAATAAGAACACCATACCTCTTTACAACCTCATAGATATAGATTTTGTACAGATCCTATAACGTATGAGATTCATGAATAGGTATGAAATGGTTCAAAATTGTGAGATGATAAACTATCACCCATATGGAATTGTGCTTCCTAATCATTCTTGGGATACCTAAACCAAAATCCTTCGACATTTGTTCACACATTGAGATAGGGATAGGTAAAGATGGTAATATACCTGACAGCCGCTGATAATCTTCCTTGACTTACTGATAATTAAAGCATCTCAAAACAAACTCATACACTTTATTTTTAATTCCCACCCTCCAAAACTTTGCTTTAAATGCCTTATACATTCCTGAATCCAAAAATGCTAAGCCAATTTGGAATGGTGATAAACACTAAAAATGTTTCTCCTGAAAAACCTATCATATAATAATATGATTCTGAAAGCACAAAGCTGAATTCCCATTTAGTCCCTATACCTCAATGGTCTCCCCACCATTGAGTTTTTACATCAACACTATACACTCTGAATTAGACATTTGTGCCTCTTTAACTAAACGAACCATGTCAAGAACCAATGAGGTACTAAAGAAAACTGCTACCTCACCCTTGTATTCACATTCCTACCATATGTCGGCTATAATTGACTTCCACATCCACTATTATAATGCATGTTTCACTATCGAAGCATATGAATTTCTACTTAATGCATCCACCAATAAATTTCTCTTACCTGGTGTGTATATCATGTCAAATTCAATCATCATGAGACACTCTATCCATCTCCTTTGACTCATGTTCAACATCCATTGTGGGAAAATATTCTAAAAACTCTTATGATAAGTAAATACATTGAATTTATCCCTGAGGAGATAATGAAACCACATTTTCAAAGCATGAAAAGCTTCCACCAACTCTAAATCATGCATTGGGTAGTTCATCTCATGAAACCTCAATTTATATGAGTTGTATGAAACCAAATGGACCCATTTTATGAGAACACACCCCAACCCTAATCCCAATGCATTATAATAAAGCACGCACCCTTTACATGGTTCTAGAAAACTGAATATTGGTACTGATGTAAGGAGACCCTTAATCTCTTCAAAAGACATCAGACACAACTCATTCCATTTAAATGTAATATTATTCCATGTCAACGCTTTCATCAATGAGGCTAATCCTGGGAAGTCCTGAAAAATATGTTGATAATAGCTAGATAGGCCAAGGAAGATCCATATATCAATCCATAAATCACACTTTCAAATTTTTTTCATAGAAATAATGATCTCTAAATATCCTCAACATGGTAACCATGTGTTGCTTGTGCTCCATCCTTTACCTAGAATACACCAATATATCATCAACGATTACCACTAAAAAATCATCTAGATATCTCTAAAATATATAATTCAGAAATTCAATAAAGACTGCTGGTGTATTTTTTAGACCAAAGTGCATAATCATATACTCATAAGGGTCAAATCTACTTTTAAAATGTATTTTAGAATATCCTCCTTCCGTACCCACAATTGATGATATCCGGATCATAAGTCAATTTTGAAGAACTAATGAGATCCCCTAAAATTATTGAACAAATAATCAATATGTGGAAGAAGATATCGGTTCTTTATCATAAATTGATTAAGATTAAAATAATCAACACATACCTACATATTTACATCGGCCTTCTTAATAAAGAACCTTGGTGCTACCCACAGACACATGCTAAGATGGATAAACCATTTTTTTCTAGCTTCTCCAACTGAAAATTCAATTAATGCAATTCTATTGGTTCCATCCAGTAATATAGAAGTCATATAGGACAAATCCCTAGAAATAGATCAATTGTAAAATCCACTTCTCTCTCATGTGGAAACCCTTATAATTATCCAGGAAATGCATCTTGAAACATATCAATAACCACTGGAAAACAACAATTCTTGATTTTTTTCATTGATTCTAATGACAATGATGCAAACTGATATGATATTATTCCAACAGCCAGTGCTAATAAGAAAGTTACACCCATCTTTTCATTCTTCTCTCCTCAGAAGAGATGTTCAATGAAATCATTCATTTTGAAACTAATCATTCATGCATAAAAATATATTTGGGACATAAACATTTTCAAAGAATCCTTACCCTAGATTATATCATATGAATAATTCTCAAGCACTGAGAAATGATACATCAACTCAACCTCATTCATAACTACTCAACATGATCTAAATAGGAAGGCCCAACACTCTTTTTAACCAAGAGGAGTTTGATGTTTTAAAACTGAATGAATGATTTCCAAAACTAAACCCAAAAATTTAAAATCATGATAAGTATGAAAAAACAATGAATCAACCATATCAAAAAAATAATTTTGTAAATGTATACATCAAAATAACCACACCTCACACCATGGATGGTCCCGAATGATCATCCACCACCACCTTATAAACATGAAACAACTACTTTCTTGCCACACTATACTCTCTATCCTCCTTATGAGGAGTCATGGTATTCCTAGAATCACAATGAATAAATCTTCCACTGCGATGATGGGTATGATGCTACCCTATCCAATTGAGACATAAGATTCCTATCACCCCTGAGGATTGTAAAAAAATGACCTTGGAGAATTTTGAAAATAATGCTGAAGATGTCCCATATTATTACATTTAGGACATGATTGAGGATTTTTCGTATATGCTCTCTTCATGTGGCCTATAGAACTACACCAGAAACATCTTAGATTTCTCTGAGGCCTCACAGTGAGATTTATCCATCCTACCATTAGATTCGCATCCATACTCTAAGTTTGGAAATAAGTGTCTCTCTTATAATTAATCACAACATTATAGTTCCCACCATTTTGTCTGGGTACCAACATGCTTCCTCTGCTTGTAGCTCCCAAGATGTGCCCTTCAACCACCTTTTCTCTATTCACAATTTCCTTGTAATATCTTATACATAGAACCACTATTTTAGAACTAATTTTCTACTTCAACCTTACTTAAAAAAATATATTCATTAAATGATTTAATACGTGCCACCATAGGTGAAAACCAAAATATATTCATAGACATATATGCATATTATACTATTGATAGTTTATCTTGCTTTATGTGAAATAAATCCATTGTGTTCTAAATTTTGACCATGTGAGGATAGAATTATTTTTTAAAAAATTCCTCAAAACCCTCCCATGTCATGCCTTGGTCCGTCCCAGCTTTGACTTCCATTTCCGACCACTGGCATACAAGGTTTTCCAACATGTACATTTCTAACTTCACATTCAACTCCACTAGTGTTCCTAGAATTTTGAATATCCTATTAATCCTATTCTATCATGCCTCCACCCTTTTCAATTCCCAATCACTACTAAAGATGGGTGGATAATACTTCTGAAATGGAATTATTTGGTTCATATGCTTTAGATCATCCCCTTAATTTAAACATTCCACAACTTAGAAAGCATAAAGTATACTATACACTAGATGTTGGTTCACTTGTGTCTCAGGTGCAACCATATTTTTAACAACCAATTCCAGTTGGTCTCTATGATGTCTACTTGGTTCCATTAAAACAAACACAAAAAAACACTAAGTCTCACACTATAGACACTAAAGTCTTTCAATTTGTAATTCCATTACATTGAAACTATCACAACCACACTTTTCACAATTTTAAATTTCCCAAGTTCCAGAATTTTGGAAAAATAAACAATGTTTTTAAAATCAACCCCTTTTCAAAATACTACAACCATTAACTTTTAAAATCCAAACATTTCAAAATAATTTTTATAATTTTCACAAATAAATATATTTATACGACAAAATATGTTATTACGCCAAATAAAACATGATATCGTAGTGAGAAGTCATTTATACCATGCGTTCTATGCTCATCTCATTGGCTACACCCATGAAAATAATATTTATAATGCCTATAAGTGTCTTAAAAAGACATATGTACCAAACTCCCTGGTAACAAGAAGTTCAACCTAAAAGGTTTAGATACATCCATTTATGCTATAAATTTCATATTCTAACAGTCCTACTCCTTGATACCATCATGACTCAAGGAATGAACTGATAATGAGTGTTAACTCCAGGACCAAGACCGAGAACCAATACCAAATGAAAGAACATTTGATACCTGTAGTAACATCCTGCCCACATCATTTACTTGAGAAGTTGGTGAGATGATACTTAGACTTAGGTGATGTTACCAAGGTGCTAAAGGTAGGTAATATATTTTGAGGGCTTCAAGAACAATTAGGTAATGATTTTACCTCAGGCTAAACATAACCAAGAAAACAATCCATAACCGACCCCAACCACATGATGCGTGTCAACAATATAATCAAAGATAACTCATCACCAAGAGATAACGAAAAAACAAACCATTTCATAATAATACCCTAAGACCAATACAAAAAAACCATAATAAACCAAAACCATTATACTAAGTGGAAGAATAAACAACAAGACCCAAAGGAAACCATGGAACAATCCACATCTCTACACTAATCTCCACACTCTAAGCACCAAAATACCACCCAATAATCATGATGAACATTTAGATAAATGAGATGTTTTACCTTTTCCTATGTCCCGAAGTATGACTTCTCCAAAATAACCAAATTTATAAATCATGGGGTGAGAAATAATACTCAATAGTTTTCCCCCAAATTACTCCCCTACACACTCCACAAGTAAAAAACCATTAACATGTTTATATAAAGAAGTTTCATAAAAACATTAAACAATGAAACAATTTTTAGAAAACCCAACAAAGCCTTACCAAGCCATTTTAAACAAATTAACATTCTACCAAGGAAAGGCATAAAACATTCCACGATCAATTTTAATAATACATATTATCATAATAATATCCCCATTCTTAGCCACACACGTAATCAAAGCATAAAAATAATGATTCACTCAACCAACCTGGCATAACAAATACGGTGGAACATCCTATCCAAGACTATTCACTCCCCTCCCTTTATAGTGGTACTTCACACCCACTTATACATGATGGTGGTCCTTCCCATACACTATCCATACCATTTAATAGATGTTCTTCATGATAAATCCTCATCCATTTTAACAAATGCATAAAACCTCTTAAGCCAATAGACAATTATATATCACACTAAGGCCCTAACAACTTGAAAACTAACAATTTCCAAACCAAATAATCTCCTAAGCCAATAAATATTCCAATTTATAATTCAATAAAACAACTCTTTCTATTTAATATAATTTTAAAAGACCATTTCTATTAACCAAACCAAGAAATCAATTTTAAAATCAACTTCTTAAAATCTAACAGAAAAAGTAAATTCCCAAGTAATACCCATTTTCCCCAAAATCCAAAAATCATCCCAAAATAGGTTCGAATCAAGTTTCACATATCATATTTACAATCAATATCAATAAAAACCAATTAATTAAATTCAAAATTTCTATTTCTAGAAAAATGGAGTCCGATGAGTAGCCACCTACCTTAGGGTTTCAATAAAATCAACCAACTCAAAATCAGACCACAAATCCAGGTGAAATATCTACAAAAAACCACCTTAGATATTTTGAATTTAAAAAAAAGCCCAAATACAGAAATTTTATGCCATAAAAACCCTATATATATGTGAATAAAGTAGATCAAGAAAACTGAGAAAGATGGAGAACTAAATCTAAGTAAAACAAAGAAAAAACAAGATATAAGACTTACTGGAGAAGAATCACCATCAAACCACAATGGAAACCCTTTCATTCACTCCAAAAATTAGTAGGAGAGGTTCCCAAACTACTGAGAAGAGAGAATCACATGTGGGTTTGTATAGGAGAGGAAATGAGGGTTTTAGAAAAAATCCTGGAAAAGCGTGTTTTTTAAAAAACCCAATTTTTAATGACATGCACTGTTCTGTCTCATGATTAGGAAAAAAATGGGATAGTCATGCCCATGATACTATCCAATGGGTTTTTTTCATAGTTTTCTCACACAATTAGACAAACAGTGTTCCTACCATTTAGGAGCTCTCTATCCCATACTGCATGGTTACATAAATAGGCTACACGGTTTGGGAAAGAAGGTTACATACCTCAAACCGAGGGGCGCTATAGATAACTTGGTTGAAATGATGATTTTTGATTCTGTAAAACCGTCCTCTTATATTCCTCAAATTTATCATATGAAAATGTGAAAAGAAAATTAAAAAATTTCAAGAAACCATGTTCTATCAAATCCACCATGAGCCACAATCATACCTATATCCTGTCATATCATAAGGATAATAAAAATATGTCATAATAGATCATGTATTGTTCACAAGGATGGAGATCATGTTACTTAATATCCTTATGGAATAGAGTGAACATTATACTCAGTATCCACACTACATCATGTTCTATTAATTTACATGATGTAATGAATGGATCATGTTAAAATTTGTGAAATAATGATGTCATGCTTATACCCTTTGTAAGGGCCCACCGCCATCATCACCACACATTGTTCACACTCCACCACTAAAAGATAATCACATCATGATAGTCCACATACTCAAAGGACAAAGTGAAATAACTCCAAAGGCATGATAATAATATAACTTATTAATGAATAGAATAAATTTGTAACTTATCATCATGAGAAATATAGTAGGAATATACAATACATGTGATCATAATAAAATATTTTGAAACTAGGTATAAGCATACCCATGGAATCAAGAATCAATAAATATTTTCAAAAGCTATGCCCACACCCATATGCGATCAATATCAGACCTGATCAATAAAGAAGAAATCACAAGAATTAGACTAAGGGGACACATGTATACAAGAGCTAAAAATGTTAATGATCTTTCTACATCAAGGATATTGATGAATAAGTCCGCGTTTATTAATGAATTAAAAAATGAATCACATCATGTATCCATATAAAACTATCATGTGTTCCAATGATTCCTAACTCATATTTAATTTCATCAATAATGCGTTCTATAAAAAACAATCATGGTGATTAAATATAAAGAAGGATTATTCAAGAATTAGATAACTTATGGTTTCCATAAATAGAAATAATTCCTTGGTATATCAAAGGATAAAACACGAATTCATTGCATCGATTGTCTATTGTGGAGAAGATCATGAATTACTCATTGATTCTAGAATATAACATCATGTTTAGAAAATTAACATAGATCCATCATGAATCATTCAATAGGAAATTATATTAAATATGATAATAAATATGAAGAGAGTCTCAAGATTATTGATCAATGATGAATTACATTGAAATGTGAACCGTTCTGGAGAGTTTATTTTCAATCAAGGTATTTTTTCATTTAAATGTTGATACATTCACCAAATAATAAGATATTTGTGAAATTATTAATGTGATATCATTAATCCGACAAAAATAAGAGTTCTAGGGAAATGATCTATTAAATTAAACCATAGAATAATAATATTATATGGTAGATCCTAAATTGATCATTCAATATCATTAACTCACTAGATTATCTACTGATCTAAGAATTATATATGTAAACATCATTGGGTATTATTGGGAATCATAAGTAAAAAATATATCCTCTAACATCTGCAAATGAATTTAGAGTGGATCTATGAAGAAATAACTATTCTTGAAGAACTATATTGGTCTATACTTAGTAAATCAAGAATAGTTGAATAAAAGAGCATTGGAATCTATAGTGGAGGTATCAAATTCAAAATAAGAGAATTCAGGTCAAAATTGATTATTAAAAGGTATTAAAACAAATTAGGGTTAAAACACCCTTAGTTGTATTTGATTAACCCTTTGATTGAGAACATTGGTGAGCTAGTGGGCCTCACTGGATAGCTAGTGACTAGATAAGGTCTATTGAGTGGGCTCGAAGAACCACCTACATTATGCTTGTACCACTAAGTATATGTAGGTGTTTTTAGGAACCAAGTTTCCTAAAAAACTATATAGTCTAGCTAATGGATCAAACCAACTGTTTTGTGGATGTTTTATCCATCTTTTATTCACGAATTTACATACAAATACCGTATTAAGATTCCAGTCATATTTCTACTAAAAATAAACCACATAACACCAATATCATGGATAATAAAAAAGTGTAATCTAGAAATTTATAATCATAAATAAAACACAAATAAAATTTATGCAAGGATGTTAAACCTAGTTTATCAACAATTTTCTCTTCCAAAGGCCATTTGTTTAATTAAAATAAGGCTGTCAAATTAAAATGTATATGTCTTAATCGAATTCTTTCATGTTTATTTCTTAGTAATCATCACTTAAATATGTTCTAATGATATTAATGTAATATAATATGTATATTTACCATTCTAAGATGATATTTTGTTAATTGTTCAACTATAAATTTATTCATTTCTATATAATAAAAAATGACAACATTTCTCATGCGTACAAATGGACTTCCATTTCAGTAAAGTGATCTATTTTGTATTCTATCACTACAACTCATGGATGGTTATAAAGATATTATTAATGGTTAAATATTATATTTATGACATGATTATAAATCTTTAAACATAATATTTTATTTACCTTCTTACCTCCCATCCACCGGGAAATGATAATTTCACTCATGAATACATGTGGATGACCACCTGCATGAAACAATGCAATTTGTTTTTTCCTTTCAACATAACATTGATGGATATAAGTAATGAATTAATGTTTAAATATAAAATTAATAAAATATATATAATTATGTAATGGAAGAAATTTATCAATTTTATTTCCATTCAATCTAATAGAAAAATATAAATTTCACTCATGTATAAGTGCATCCTATCTCCTCCATGAAACATGTTTTATTTTTCAAGAATTCCCTGAATGGGTCTTTATAAATGTATAATTAATTTATACGAATAAAAATTCTGATATTACTATGACTATAAATATTATATAACGAAGACCCTTTTGATTTCTTTCAACCTACTAATTTGGTTTTGGAGGTTATAAACTATAAATCTTCAAGACTTCCAATTTGAACTAAATATATCATGGAAAAATTACATCCTCGAAATAAAATAAATAATAATAATAATATTGTAATAAAAATGAATTTTTTTTGAATAAAATATTAAAATTTACATATCTTTATTACTCATGAAGTAAATTTTTTTAAGTAATGATTCATGACTTAAGGTAGTTAATTTTCTTATCTTATGCAACAATATTCATGACTTATTCCAACACCACCAAAAGATTTTTGGTGTGACGAATAATCATGTAAAACATATTTATTTTATCATTAATTTACTAAAATTATGTTAGTTAAAATATTTATTTGATTTTATCTCAATAAATTTTCTTTTTATTTAAATGTTACCGAATTTCGAAGGGAATTTTCATAAAAAAATATTTTAAATTTTAAAATCTTTTTCTTACATAATTTTTTTCTTTAAAATGATTCCAAGACACTATTATATATATATAAATTATTTTTAATGAAAATTTTCAAATGATTTTAAATTTCATTATAATTTTTTATAATTTAAATTTGATACTGATTTCAATATAGGTGTTTTCCTTAATATTTTTACTAAAGTGAAAAAAAAAGTTTTTTTAACATTTATCACACGACCAACTTTTATAGAACTCATAAATTTTTTTAATTATCAAGAATACTTAATAATTTTTAATGTTTATTTAAGTAATTTACTAATACCATTATTCTATAAAATATTAAATCTAGGATTTCTATAAAGAAAATAATATTTTTTCTTATTTTTATGTGAATTTTTAAAGGGTTTATGCGTAAGGTTTCAAATAATTTTTCAATTTTTCAATGATGAAAAATTATAAAATTGTTGATTTCTTCCATATTAAGGTACTTGGTAATTACATATTATGAATGGTAAGACAATATAACTCATGATTATGGGTGATCCTAATATAAATTCCTAATGCATTGTGTAATGATTTAGTCTTTGAAGGTAAACATTATGGGAGATGACTGTGTAGGATACCACTATAAAATTCAATGGGAATTAGTTATTCTGACATGGGTTAAACATGAGTTAACACTAATTATTAATATGATTATCCAAGATTCCCATTTTATAAAATTTAAGGTATTTTATAGAAATAATTTGATTTCATAAGGTAAGGAATGTGTATAAAAATGTTAAGGTAAATGGTGTGTATTTCTAAAAAATGTTTTCAAGAGTTCTCACGTTCCTTTTATTTACCCCATCATTTCCTATGATTTTTAATGTTTTTAAATGGAATAGATTTTCAAAATTTTGATTTTATCAGGATTTTTTTCATTTATGTCATCATTGTTTTTTTGAAAAAATTAACCATTTTATGAGTTTTTTATTTTTTTCAATAAACCAATGGGTTTAAAATCTCTCTATCCTATATTGATATTTTTATTGATCCTATAATTTAAAATTTTATTCATAGGTCTATAAATGAGTACAAAACTATATGAATTCTAGCTCAAAATATGATAATTATTCCTTAAATAGACAAACATCTCATTTATAAGAAGTTATTCATATTGTTTAAAAATGACCATTTTGATTAATACAAGGGGTTTTTTTATATTAAGGATATTTTTTTTATGAATATAAAACAAAATGAAAAGAAATTTTAAAAAATAATAATAATATTTTTAAACTCAAAATCATGGATTTATTATGTATGGGTTTCCGGATTTGGTATTAAATATGATAAGTAATGAATATGTTTTTATCACTATATTTGTGTGTATTATTTTAGGGTGTAATCTTTGGTACATAGGAAATGGTTTAAATAACGTTATAGGTTAGGATGATGTTGATGATGATATTTTATGAATTTTTTATACTATAACATCCTAATATGTCTATGATTTATCATAAGTTTAATGGAATAGTATCCTTTTTGAGGTTTTATGTGTTGGGTGCTTAATAAGATTAAGGATATTTTTTTAAATTTTTTTTATGTCTCCGGAAAGATACATGATTTAATTATATGTAACCCTTAGTCTTAACACATGATTTACTATGAAGTATATTTGGGGAAATTTTATTATATTGGGGATAAATGGTAAGTAGAAACTTTAGAGTTAATAAATTATTTAATTTTGAGGTAATTATGAAAAATTATTACAAATGGTTTTGATATTTTTGGATCATTAATTTGTTAAGATAAATGGAAAATTAATGGTAATTTGTTAATTTATTTTAGAAAAAAATATAGAGAAATATTTTCCAACAATATTTTTTTATAGAGAATCATCTTATTTAATGAAAATAATATCATATTTAAAAAAATATATTAATAATGAATTTAAATTTTTTGTAATGGATATTCTAAGTAATTAATGTTCTTAAGTGATAAATTCTTTTGTTTATCTAAGATGAATATGTGCATAAATATTTCTCCACTTTAGTTTTCAATTTTTGGTTGGAATATTTTATACTATTTTTAGTTTTTTATTTATGAAATTATTTATGAAGATCATTGGTTTTTATTATTGAAGTTTTGGAGATTCAATTATTATCTCTTCACATAATAGATTATTAATACATGTGATAACAATTTTTTTAATTTAAAGGGTTTTAAATATGATGAATATGTTTTCAACATTTTTTGGATCTTATGATCCATCAAAAGATAATTTTATTTCTCCTAACACAAATAATTAAAAATTTATCCTATATAATATGAGACGATATAGACATGGAAAACTACATGAAACATGACCAAAGGATTAAATTCCAAAAATAATTCATGTATCATTAATTTATTTTACTATATATCTTATGGATAAAAAATTCCCTCATGATATAATAAAGATAAATATATTTATTCTTTTGTGAAAAATATCTCTACACTATCATGGCACACATTTCAAAATTCTTTCAATAATATGAGTCTCATTATGGTAATTTTTTTTCCAAACATATTTAGGAAATGATAAGTTTCATAGTAAAAAACTAGATATTATCTTTCTCCTAAAAAAATACAATTGATATTTATTATACTTATGTACATTTATCTTAGATGCACATGAAATTATTCAAATATACATTTATACAATATTTTCATCACACATGGGAGAAAATTACAAGGTCCTAATTTTTTCAAGGGGTAGAATGAAATGCCTCAAAATTTAATAATGAAATTTATTTAAATAATATTATGGTCGAATGGGTATTACATACAAAAAACCAAAACTAAATTGAATTATAATTTATTAAAATTTTAGGTAAAAATAGATAAATTACGAATATAAACTATTAAAAATATGTTTATCATCCATTGGTAATTGATATGAATAATTTTAATAATGTTCAAGGTTTAAATGGGTCATTTTTTTAAAAATGATGGAATTATTTTATATAATATATTTTCATTGAAAATATAAATTTATAAATATTAAAATTTTATCATAATAAAAAAATTCATTTTTGATAGTAGTAAAAAAAATAAGACTAGAGTTATTTTTTGGGTTTTTAGAATATTGTTGATTCTGGGTGGAATAGTCAAAATACTATTTTGAAGAATACTATAGCTTTTATGACCACATCATGAGGTAATATTTAGATGAAAAATTAATGAAAATTTATATTGACTGAATATGTCTTTTATGATTAACATAATACACCTAAAAACATTATTATGAAATTTTAATCACATGTTTGTATATTTATATCTTAAGTTGAATTTTATTCTAATTTAAAACTATTTTTTGATATTTTCATTTAAAAACATGGTTATGAAAATCATTATTTAAATGACCCAAATGTAATACAACGTTACATAGTTTAATTATAATCCATTTAATTTTATTTTAATCAACAATATTCATAATTTTAGGGTAAAATCATTTTTATCCTTTAAAGAGACATTTTTTAATTATTTTTCATTGGTTATTCTTACTTTTATTAAAAGTAATTATTTAATTAAATTAGATATTTAATCATGTAAAATGGATTCCATATTTTTAATAATAATTTGAATAAATGGTTATCATGTCTTATTTATTTTATGTTGTAAAAATTATTTACCTTAGTAAAATTAATCAACTATAGTATGAGTAAAGTTGGTTAAAATGGTTGTAATAAAGGGATAATATAGCTTGATAATGCAAATAACATTCCTTAATCTCATTGGATGAGTTTATTGCAACCATAAATATCTTATATTTTAAAATATGGAAATTTGATTTCATTTACTTTGATTATTACCCTTATTATAGTTTAAATAGATAATAATTACATAATATAACTATCCTCCCATTAATATACCTAATATGTTATTATAGGGATAAAAAGAGTTTTGAGTAATTAAAAATTCATGTATTGAATATGAGTAAAATATATTTATGGTGTAATATTTTTTTTATTTTTTGATAGTGTATAATTATCTAAATAACATAAGAATCCCAGATGGTGTGTTTGAAAAATCAATAAAAAGATAAAAAAAAATTAATTTTAAAAAATAACAAATATATGTTTTTGGATGACTTATTAGTTTTCATGTATATAATATACAACTATATGGTATTAGTTATGGTGAATGTTTTTGTATATTATTATTCCATTATTACCTCAATGAATTTATATTCAAAATATAATAATAGTCATGAAAAGTGTATTAATTTATATTTAATGTTTAAATAATTTAATATTATCACTATAAAATTATAAATGTCCTATATATTATCCATAAGACGGTAAATTTTCAAGGCTATAATTAATGGCTCATTTATGTTCTGATTTTTATTTTCAAATTTATTTTAATGATATATAATTATTGATTTTTTTTAAAATAGTATTGATTTTTTAATATAAAAATGACTCTATTTAAAAAATTCAAAAACAACCCATGTTCAAAAAATAAACTAAAATTATTTTAGCTGATATAAGACAAACAATTTTATGATGAATAATAAGAGCTAAAATGATATAGTAAATAAATAATACATAGAAATAAATAGAATAAGAGAGAAAATATTAAAGTAATAAACATGAAAAATGTTTTGAATCAATAATGAATATAATATAATATTATTACCCCGAAATTTTGAAAGACATGAAAATGATTATATACTAAGGGTACGTGATATCTCATCTCAAATTCTTTTCTCGAATTCTTATGTAATTTTCAACACATATTTTATTTTTTGTGGTTTATAAATGTGGATAAGGATTTATTTAATCATCCATTTAATTAAATAAATATGTATTTAAAATCTATTCCATGTTTAGTCCTTAAAATCTATTTATTATCAAATGTTATTAAATTTATAAGTTATTTTTTAAAAAATAATTTCCAATTGCTTTAAAGTATATCTCTTCCATATCCAAATTATTTTAAATGTGTATAGAATGTTATAATTTATACATAAAATATTTTTAAAGTTCATTTACAACTTATTTTCCCATTGAATATAATTTTTTACAAGGAAATTATTTTATGCTTTCCAAACAGGTCATTTTTCACTCCTTTTAACAAAATGGTTTTTGTAACATTCACTACATGATCAAATTTTCCTGATATCATAGTTATTATTCATTATCAGGATTCATTTAAAAATATATACTAATTTTTAAATAATAATCCAACACATTTTATAATAATAAATTCATTTAAAAAATTATCAAAATACACAGATATTTTTTTTAAATGGACATTTCTTCAATTTATGGTTTCAAATGTGTTTTGTAGTGTTTTGTGGTGAAAGGGAGAAATCATATTATTAATTTTTTTAGGTTTTAGTAATTGGGAATTATAGATAATTAATGGTGATCTTGAAATCACTAATGATGATTGATGAGCCTGATGCTTCTCTACAATGAATTTGATAATGACTTAGTCTTCAAAGGCCAAAAATGTGGGAGATAACTGAGTACGTTAATCCCATGAAATTATCTAGGCCTATATTATTCAAAGAGAACTCAAACCTGAGTAGGTACAAATTATGAATATAACTATACAAGATAAGTTTTATTTTTTTAAAAGGTATCTTTATCGTAATCTACCGAACTAATTAATTTAGTAACATTTATTAACATTTAAGTGTTAAAGTTTTGTTTTTCGTTGAAATATTTTACTATAATCACATGTTCATCATGATTACTTCATGGTGATTCTATGACATATAATATGATTTAATGGTTTTATTCATGAAAATATTTTCTCCACATTTGGATATGTTTTTTATTTTCTAAAAGTTTATTGGTAATTAAATAATAATTTTTATTGTTTTTAATGTTACTCAAAGAACTAATGGGTTTTATTTTTGTTTTATCCATACCATGTTTTTTTATTTTTTTAGAGGATATGTATGTGTATAAACATATATGAATTCTATCTATAAATAAAATAATTTTCCCTTGAATGAAGGAAATATATATTTTATAAGTAGTTCTTTATATAGTTCAAAAGGATGGCCTTTTTGATGAAGTCATGGGTTATTTATATAATGGATTTTATTATGTATTTAAAACTGTAAAACTAAAAGGTCTTAGTAATATATTAAAGTGAAATCCTTGTATCTAAATTCATAATCATGGATTTATTATGTATAGGTTGTTTTATTTTGTATTATAGCCAACATGTTAAGAATAATTTCTTATACCAAATATAGGTATACGGTGTAGAAACCTTATATAAGCACTTAGTATATAAGAATAATGATATGATTTCTACGTGAGAAAGGAAAAGAGATCCTCAAGTAGCAACAACATGTAGTCTTTAAGGAGAATAAGGATGAAGCACAATACACCAAAAGGCAGTGCGGTAACAGAAATGTTTGAAGAGGAGTTTGGGAGGAGCCTTATAGAAATGTTGGGAGGTAGTCTAATAACCCCATTAGGCGGGGGAAGAATATTTTCAGAAGGTTTCCTACACAAGAGGGACATATTAAAAAAATAATTAGTAGGAGGCCACTGGATCACTGGAATACCTTTATTTTAATAATATATTTTGTTTGATATACTTAGATATTGTCCATCACTCTTTTTTGAATAAATCTTGTGAACACAATCAAGATTATTGATCATAGATATGGAAGGTCATAGTAATAAATAATATCTTATAAAGGGGTGGGCTATCACAAGAAAACATTATAAATATAATGTGTTACTACCCTAATTTACTACAACAATCGAGTAATGATGAGAGACACAATATTGGGTATATCAAATATTTTAATAGTTATAAAGGTTTAATTAAGAAGAATTATTCATTAAAAGAAAAAGGGATCACTAATTAATGACACCCACTCTAAATGATCACAATTGATCTAGGAAAAACAGATGGTGTTAATGAAACTAGTTCCTAGGGAGAATACCCACCCTTTTCTAAGCATTATTGATGGAGTGTTTGAATTCATTAAATGTTATAAAAATTATATAATTTAGTGGGAAAATAGTTATGGAAATTTGAAATAAATTCGTCCATATCTACTTTCATAAGGCCTTGAGGTATGTGATACACTTATAATGGGTTTAACTCCACTAAAAAGTGATAATCCCATAACTATTATAGAAAAGATAAATATAAAATTATATGAAAAGTCAATGAATTCTATCATGTCATACTTATCTAAATAAGAGAACACTAATGTGATTGAAACAATCTAAAATAAGTATTTTCGAATCTGGTGCAAAAGACTTAAACATTAGAAATGGTCTCAATTTTTTAAAAACATACAACATCAAAAAAAAATTGAGATTACTTACACACCTAAGGACTTTTTAGTTTAATAATTTTAGAGAATAAGGATAAACTTAAACATGGATTCATAAACATGTGGTTCATAAAAATCGATACTTTTCCAACTATACCCAAATTTTCTTATTTCATAATATGTCATGAACATCATCCATGTGAATTAGTTCTTGGAAAAACTAATTTAACATCTTTCCTCAAAACCCATGATAAAGTAACACAAGAAAATGGTGAGCTCAGATACTCAGGAAGCATAATCATAGAAGATATCAAGTCATATCATAATAATAAGACATATTATAATAAACTAAACATTTGAAAATTTTATCCTTTATTTCAAATAATCATGATACCGTGTCTTGGAATAAATAATAAAATTTCATAAAAATAAAATAACATATTCCATGAGATAAAAATATAATATATGAAACTTTAGAAAACACATAAGCATATAAAATCATTTTCATATTAGTCATGACACATTTCAAAGACCCTCATTGCCGAAAGATTAACTTATTGTAATGAGTTAACTCCTCATTCCAGCCCTGTATTACTAATCAAAGTTTATTCTCATTCCATTATGGTATTACTAAACCTAGTTTAATCCCTCTCTAGTCCTGTATAACTGAACCAAATTCAATTCCTGTTTTAGTAAAGTCTATCCAATTGGATATAAATCTTTACCCAATATATTGAAGGGGGATATAGGTCCCAATGATCACATATTGTAAACCATATATATGTGTTCCACAAAAAACATCATATTTTAATCCATGGATTGAAATGGGTGTCCTAAACATCATTCAAACATAACATAACCCCTGGAAAATAAATAGGTTTTCTAAATATTTGTAATGAACAAAACTTTTATCAATGGAATTCATCCCTTCTTGTTGTACTCATATAAAATCACATTAGTGAACACAATTCCACATCATGCTTAAACAAACTACTATGTGACCTCTATACATAAATTTTCCACTTCTGTGATTTGAATTTCAAAAATACGACATACAAGGTTGTGATCAGTAAGATATTTAGAGTCTGAAAGGACATAATTATTTTTTAGTGAATGGTAACATACATTTATGATTATTAATTTTCCCCTTATGATTATTATTATGACCCTTATGAATTTTAAATCATCCAAGTGAATTGTAACCATAACAACGATAATATAAATAAAATTTATCCATCCTATATATTAAAATATAATATAATTATATTATTGTGTTGGTATTTTTATTAGTCATGAATATCAAATGATTAATTTATTAATTTTAAAAAAATTATTTTCATAAAATGTACTCATAAACTACTACTTATATGTCTTATGATTATATGATAATTTTATGAGATAATAATTATTTTTTAAAAGTGTTACAAAATCAATTTTTAATTTTAAAAATTTTATTTTTTATGTAAATTATGATTTTAATTAAGAAACAAATTAATCATAATTAGAAAATTATTTGCATAAAATGAATTTCATTTTTTAATTATACCCATCAAGAAATGGTTATGAGGAATTTTTGGGATTTTTCTAAAATATTTGAATTTGTGGTGAATATTGAAATTTGATAATTAAAAAATATGCTAAATAAATGGATTTATGCATCATGCGTGAGTCAAGGATAATGTAAATGGCCATTGGTTTGAACTCATATGCACTTATTTTTTTAGTGATAAGAATCCTCACTATTTCTTATCTTGTGTAGATTTAATAAATTAATGAATATAATATTGGGAAAACCCCACTCCCCTCCACTATAAATACAACCCCTCACAACCTCATTTCCTCACACCTCTCAAGCCTTGTGCCAACTATTAATTCAATTCAAATATATTTTCAATATCATCGCCACATTTATAAGCCCTTGGTCTCATTAGAAGTCCAAAATATCTCCCTTAAAGAGGCTTTCAAAGAAGATATATTCAAGAGGTAATTTCTCTCTCTATTTTATTTCAAATTCCGTTCAAATTTAGTTTCATTTCTTCTCTTATCCTCAAATTCCCTTATAAAAATATCATGATAACTCTTGTATTATATATATAATGTTATCAAATCATATTAATGGAAGATTATTCATTATAATCCTTCCTCTCTCTCTTTGTTTTTTAAAATGAAATTGTTCACTGTGATGTGTTAGTTTACTTACATCCTAGGCGATGCAATTTCATTTTCCTTGAACTCTTTCAAGGATGTCAATAAAACCAAAAAATGGTTTAATTTTTTTAATATATACGTTGAAACCCCTTTTATGTTTAAAAAAAAACATTTTTACATAAAACTAAATGATAAAAGAAAACTTGTTCATTGTGATCCAAAAATCGCCCAAATTAAACTAAACCCATCATCGTTAATTTTAAAATAATTATTCATACCTAAGGTATATATGATAATTCATTAAAATATCATAAAAACATTTAATACCAATTCTGGTTGTTTATCGATGTTCTTCATGAGCTTCCAATAATGTGTACAACTGATCCGTTCATGAAAACATTGGAAAAGAACACCCCCAAACCTCAAATTTAAACTCCATAACCATCCAAAATCCCATAAAAACTTAATAAATCTATACTGAATCCTTTCAAATTTAAAAGTTTATTTTAGTTTTTAATTAATGAATCTAATTTCATTAAACCAGACATTAAGGTGAAAAGTGTGTTCAGACAAAAGGTATGTGGAATTCTGGAAACCTACTTTCATTCTCTGAGGATTCCCTCTTTCAGTCCATTTCAGTACAGTTATTCCATAAAAATAAATTAGTCACCACTATCTTACCTATTCTGTGATATAATTGTCTAATATTGGAGTTTGTTTCATACATAATGTTTTCCAAAATAACACATCTTTCAAAAACACACCTTTTACTTCTCACTCAAGGTTGATGATTCTTGTATCAAGTATGATATTCCCTTATTGATTTGGAAACCCAATGTTTATGAATGTGTGATTATGAGATGAACCTCATTCCTTTCAAAAATTTATTTATGTTCATGATTGATATATGTCCAATGTGGAATTCATGATAATGTAAAGGTTATGGTGTGACAGTTGCACCATGAATTATATAGCATAATGTAAATGTTTTGATGTGATTGTTGCCCCCAGAATTATATAGTTATCCAATTCATTGGGTGATGTGAAGAATCTGATGAGTTTAATTGAAATATGTTTCCACATTATTCAATATTTTTTCACAACCATGTGTGGTAGATGTCAACTAATACAAGATGTTTCATTTTTATGTATTTCCACATTACATGCTATTATCTAATGCTTCTTCTCATGATAATGATGATGATGTTATGATTATGCTTACCCCATGTTATATTGTTTGATGTTCTTATGTATCCTTTTACTAGGCTTTGAACTTAATTGTTTTTGATGTATATCTTTAGGTGACTACTTGTACTAAGGAGAATTCAAGGGCTAATAAGATGTTAGAGAAGAAGGAAATAAATAAATGTTTATATTTGTGTTGTAAAAGTTATGTTTTGTCCTCGTTTTCCAATGAGACTAAAACTTTGGATCCTATTTGTGTAATTATTTTATGTTTTATATCATTAAAATTATGTAAAATCAATGTAAGTAAAGGTGGGTCACTATATTCGGTATTATAGGTATTGTTTAGTTAATTTGGGAATTAGTATTAGAGAAACTTATTGAAAACCCTAGTATGAGACTAAGTTTATGTAAGTAGAGAAGATTATTTTAAAAATTTAGGGATCCCAGAAGATATTCATGTAGTGTTAATTGAATAAAGGAATACATTTTTTATTTATGACTTGTTCACTTATGTTTCCTATAACCTTTTCTATTTCAAAAAATAGTGGGATCCAGGAGAAGCTGTGCCAACAACCCATGAGAGGGAAAATGTAGGAATTACTTGAATGAAATCCCCAATTCATTGGGAGGAGGAGTTAAAAGAATATGGAGATGATTACTCATTTGTCTCAGGTTTTGAATAATAACCTAAAAAATGTGGAACTCCCCCCCTTTACCTAAGAGATTGCAACTGGTTATCAAGTGTTTAATGCATCAACAACCACCGATTTTAGTGGATCTTCTGATACACTAGTTGGGGAACATTGGGAAAACTAGATGAAGAATATCTTATCTATGATTTGCTATTTTGAGTATTGATAAGGTGACTCTAGACATTTATCATCTTGATGAAGAGGCTAACCAATGGTGGGATTTGATTAAGAACACCAAGACGAGAGACAAAATCGATGATATGGAGTGGGAAGACTTTAAATTAATTTTTCTTACCAATTATTTCCCAAAAACTCTTCATAACAATACAGAGATTGAATTCACAAATTTAAAGAAAAAGGATAGAGAATCTATCATGGACAATAAATAGAACTTCCCAAGGCTTACACGGTACACTTTTGGATTTATTATCAACAATGATAGAAATATTTCTCAATTTATTAATGGAATAAAACCACTCATTAAGACGGCTCTTGAAATTTTAGACTATGGTAAGTATAAAGATGTTTTTCAATGTGCTATAAAAGTGGAGATAGAGTTTAGAGAATGGTCCTAAGGCTGTTTTGATAATAAAATAAAGATGAAGTTTCATGCTAGATGAACTAATGAGAAAGGTGGAAAGAAAAATCAACCACCCACATGTCAATAATTTGGGAAAATAATCATGGGAATTACCTCAAAGGGTTGGGGAAATGCATCAAGTATGGGAGAGAGGGCCACTAATCTCAAGAGTGTTGAAAATACATTAGAAGGCAGGAGAATGTGGTAGAGGAAAATTGTAACACCCGAGAATTTTATGTGAAATATTTTGTTTTTATGTTATATAAATCATCAAATGAATGTTTCACTACACACAACACTAGCTTGGTTTGCCTTACACGCAACCACGACCTTCCTCTATAGCTTTTATCGTACGCAAAACCGAGTTTCACTAAACAATGATATGCTATTAAAATATTATTAAAACTAGATGTTATGAATAGTAATAACCACTTTTTGAAATTTTATAAATTTTATTTTTCAAAATGGACTTCATTTTTGGATTTGAAATATTGAAATTAGCCTAGGGTGGAATTTTGGTATTTTTCTAAAAACTTTCAATTTTTGATGAATAGTGAAACCACTAAGTGGTATTTAAAAAACTGAATTTTTCATAAAACTTAATTTTACCACTTATGTGAGTGTTATTTCGAAAATCTGAGAGACAAAGTTGATGTCAGTAAGTAAAATGTGGTTCAATGAGATGAAAATATTTTTTTGGTGAGTAGTAACTTTTTGCTTTTTTTTCCACGGTTAAAAGTAAATAGGGTAATTAAGGGTAAAAATGATATTATTATTACCCTAACACATGTCATAATTATATTGGATATGTGTAATTCGACAAAAAACAACCTTAGGAATAAAATACGACCATTTAGGCCCAATTTTATTAGATTAGGACATTTATTATTAATTTATTTAAAGAAGGGTTAAAATAGTTAAAATCAAAGTTTAATAAGTAAATCATTTTTAATATGGGGTTATTCATAAGATAAATTCAACTATAAATATTCATTATAAAGATAAAAATATTTCCTACATAATGGTATTTTATTTGTAATTTTTAGACATTAAATAATTTAATGATGCAGTAATTATCTTATTAATGAAATATTGCTATAATTGATCTTATAAATACCCAAATAAATGTAATTTTAGACTTTTTATGAATTAAACTAATTTTCTAGGTTAATATGACATGTTATTAGTTATTTAAGTAACTTGGTTCGAACTAATCATTCTGTTATGATTTTCACAAAAATCAATTACTAAATAGTGTCAAAATTGACAAAAAATAGTTTTTAACACAAATATTATATTATTAATTATTATTTTATTCATAAAAATTTAAGGTTTGGCCAAATGACTTATATAAGGTTATATATATTAATAATAAACATCTTGGGGTTCTTTTGGCTTGATATGGTAAGTTTATTAACCTTATAGTGTAAGAAAACAAGAAGACACAGTGAAAGTTAAATTATCTAACTTAAAGTTAAATCTAAATGATAAGGTTAAAATTGATACCTAAACTTGTCTAAATTCAATTGGATGAGAGGCTTTCGACCCCTACCCACCTTATCTTCGAAATATATCAATTTCTAGCTATTAAAAACCGAATTTGACTTTATAATAAAATAATATTTTTAGTTATTCCAAAGGTGCCCCTCTCCTCCCTTATAAAAGGGAACCTCCTCCCCCTCTTCCTCAAACCACTTTGAGCCTTCATGCTCGGCCAAACCCTGAAAATTTATCTTCTCCACTTCCCTAGAAACATCCTAGAGGTTATTGTCTTCTTCAAAGACCTATTTTAGTGCCCTAAAAGGATGTCAAAAAGAAGCACTTCAAAGAAAAGGTAATGTCCGTTACCGATTCTTTCATCTTTATTTATTCTTCCACTTCTTCTTCTTTAGTTGTTTCATTATGAAGTAATACCATCGGTATCACTCATATACTGATATGTTATTATAAGTATGAAACAAGCCTATTTCACCATCTATCTATCCTACGGAAAAAGAAATCACCGGGCGTGCGTACGTACGGAATACCGTCTCCACACCGTGGTGTAATCTATTTTCCACCACCACCTTAATTGGATGGGTATAATGGTGTAAATAATGACTATATATTACTATTATAAAATTATATTGATTCTGAAATAGTATACATACACTCCAATACAATTCCACGATCATAGGAACGATATCATCACTCGTGCGTACGTACGGAATACCATCTCCACGATGTGATGCGACTCGTTCTACATGATCTTAATTTCATAATGATTATATAAATGAATTGAGTGAATGAATATGATATATATTACACTAATACAATTCTGGAAATGAGGTATCTATAACCTAAAGAGAAGAATAAGAATTTATTCGACAAAACACGCATAAGAACAAAAAGTAATAAACTCCCGAATAACAAGTAGTAATGAAATATTACTAATAAGAAGTTAATAATATGACCATATATGATATCATTACAATATGTATGATTCTTTAATGAGTCAATAACATTATTTAAATCATTATACAGGAGGTTCGGACACTTACGAAGCAAAACAGACCTAAGGTAAGGGAAATATCACAATCTCATTTTTATCCGAGATTGTTTATACTTTAGTATTTACTGGGGGTGTATTTTATCATCCACATCCATGTTTCAGCAATATGTAATATTATTTCCATCCACCTATAATTTTTTAAATCCAATTTTACCCTTCGGTGAGTTTTTAGAAAAGGATTTGAAAGGAATAGTTTGTCGTTTTTCGTACGAGGTACTTTTGGACTTTTCTGACAAAAGTACGAAGAATATTTTTTTAACTTATACGGCATGAATGGATTTTTAAAACATTATATCCAAGAATATTCCTTTAGAAGTTTTAAATTTTATTTTTAATCAACTTATTTTAGTTTAGAATTGTACGACATGTTAAGAAAGGAAAAGTGTTTTTGAAGCAGAAAGGATATTTTCCTCAAGAATGGAGTTCAAGTGTTTTATCAAAATTATTTTCCATATAAGATAATAAAGGGTTATATTTCTATACCTATTATTACATTGATTTGAAAATGTTGTGATGGAATTATATTTTTATTAATTCCTTTATCTTATATGAATTGTTTTATGATATCACGATGTTTAGGATTCCCATTTTTATTACATGGGTTATGCTATGATGTATGGTTTCTGATTTTGTGGAACACATAAGAATGGTATCATTATGAGATGGGTGGGAACTATATATCTCTCCAATGCATTGGGTAAAGATTTTATATCTCATGAGATAGACATGGCTGGAATGGTAGGTTATACCTGTTCAGTGAAACAAGATTGAAACGGGGAGTGAACTCCGTTCAGAAATGGAATTTATCCACTAAGATAGTCTTGGCAATGAGTCTTGACTAATAAGAAATGATTCTCTATGATTATGTGTATATGACACAACGTTACATGTTTTATGTTATGATTATTGGGATTACATTTCACTACTATGATTTATCCCATGTTATGAAATTATGCTCTCTTTTGCAGTTTACGATTTCCAAAAGTTATGTTCTTATGAATATGATGTGATTGATATTTCTTTTGGTTACCCTTACTGAGAATTTGAGCTCACCCTTTTGTATGTTTTCTTTCCCCAGGTCAGGAAGAAGGTTATTAAGTAAGATATTACAAAAGGTACTATAGATATGATGAAATAAATGGGAGACAATGTAGACGCTTTATGAACTAGTTGTTTATGTTTCCCAGCTTCTAAAGACACTATACCTATACGGTCCTTTCGTGGTTATGTTATATGT
This sequence comes from Viscum album, assembly GCA_963277665.1. Classification (NCBI taxonomy): domain Eukaryota; kingdom Viridiplantae; phylum Streptophyta; class Magnoliopsida; order Santalales; family Viscaceae; genus Viscum; species Viscum album. The sequence goes on along the minus strand of OY728131.1, from coordinate 713,082,434 downwards.
TGTAATAAATATGCTTCAATTTTGAAGTATTAACAATGTATGTAAAGTATGGGTCCTTATAGTTGGTATCAGAGGAAAGGTATATTCAACCTTTGGAAACTAGGATGTGAAAGCCTTAGTAAGAACCCTACGGATAAGTCTATGCATAGAACACAATCTTAGTGTTTTAGAAATGGCCATGAATAACCTAGGATAAGACCTAAAGTGTGAAATTTTATTCTTTATTATGTGGTTTTCCTATTATAATTAGTGTTTCTCACACTATTCTTCTTGGTTTTAGTCAATGGCTGGAACCCGAAGGAACCGTGTTAATGCCGAATGCGACGGGCAATGCAATGATTGTCCCCCTGAGCAACCAAACTTTATGGGAGCTGGAATGCAAAATTATGCAGCCATGCTCACACAACTTTCTCAAGCTATGAATCATGCAGGACTTATAAACGAGCAAAGGAAGGAGCAACATTCTGTTGAATCTTTCATGAGACAGCGTCCACCTTCATTCAGCAGGTCTACTGATCCATTAGTTGCTGAACAATGGATTAGTACTACTAAAAAGATATTTTCAGTTCTTCAATGTTCTGAGCATGATAAAGTCATCTTAGTAGTGTATCGTTTGGAAGGTGATGCTGATCAATGGTGGAATATTATTAAGAATACGAGGCAAAGGGATGAAATTGGGTCCATGGAATGGGACGAGCTCAAGAACTTATTTTTCAATAAGTACTTCCATCGTATTCTTCGAAGAAAGATGGAGAAAGAGTTTCTTGAACTGAAGCAAAAGGATGATGAATCTGTTGGTACCTATGAAGAAAATTTTACAAGACTTTCAAGGTACGCTTCTGGTATTATTATCCAACCTGAGAGTAAGATCGATCGATTCTTTAGTGGCTTAAAACCGATTCATCGAAGGGACTTAGCCATAATGGACTTAAATATCTTCGAGGAAATCGTTCGATGTGCTCTCAAAGTTGAGATGGAGATTGGAGTAACCCATCAGTCATACAGGTTTGATTAGAAGAGGAAAATGGAATTCAAAGGAAAATCTAAAGAGCACACTGAAAAGAAGACGAGCTTTCCCTTATGCTCAAAGTGTGGAAAGAAACATGGAGGGAGTTGTCTTAAAGGGACAAGTAAGTGTTTCAAATGTGGAAAGGAAGGTTATCGGGCATTTTAATGCTGAGATGATGGGAATAAGATGTCTAATGATGCAAACAAAGGAAGGGATACACAGAATGAACCTACTACACTTCAATGTTTCAAGTGTAGGGAGATGTGGCATTATGCCAATAAATTCCCTAATCCGAGGGTTGATGATGATGGTCGACGTCAACAAACTCTTAAGGATAAAGGCAATGGAAAGTCACATGCAATTTCTATCAGCAATGTGGAGTACGATAACGATGTGGTGAAAGGTACACTTACCATCCACTCTAAAGTAGCAAATGTTTTATTTGATTCTGGATCCACCCACTCTTTTATTTCTAAAAAATTTTCTAAGGGTATCACCGTATTACATAAAAAATTAGATGTTGAGTTAGCTATGACAACACCTAATGGCACAACAGTGTCATCAAAAGTTTATAATTCTTCTCCGATCGAAGTTTGTGGGAATGTTCTTCCTGGAAATCTTGTGATCCTTCCTATAGTGGAATTTTATGTGATTATTGGTATGGATTGGCTTTCTTTATATTGAGCTCATATCAATTTCCAAAGAAGGGAAGTCACATTTCATATTCCAGATCAATCTATGATCGTCTATCAATGCAAGGATGAACATAACCTTCTAGTGGATATTCCTTCTACCTTATGGGTCTTGATTCCACTAAATGAAGGTTATTTATCTCAAATGGTTTGTGAGAAACTCATGATTAAGAATATTACCATTGTATGGAAGTTTGATGATGTCTTTCCGGATGAATTACCGGGTCTTCCACAAAATCTTGAAGTTGAGTTTTCAATAGAACTTGTACCGGGTGCTTTGCCTATTTAAAATACACCTTATAGAATGACCCCAATTGAGTTGCAGGAATTGAAGAAGAAACTCCAAGAGAATCTTGATAAGGGATTCATACTCCCTAGTGCGTCACCTTGGGGAGAACCTGTTCTATTTGTTAAGAATAAAGATGGATTAATGAGACTCTGCATTGATTATCGTGAAATTAACAAGATCACTATCAAGAACAAATATCCTCTCCCATGAATTGATGACTTATTTGACCAACTACGTGGAGCTCAATACTTTTCCGAGATTGATCTTCATTCAGGGTATCATCAATTAAGGTTCAAAAGGGAGGATATACCGAAGACGGATTTTCGTACAAGGTATGGACACTATGAATTTATAGTGATGCCATTTGGTCTTACTAATGCCCCTTCTATCTTCATGGATCTGATGAATAGAGTCTTTAAAGGCTATCTTGATCAGTTTATGGTAGTCTTTATAGACGATAGTCTTGTCTATTCAAAGAGCAAGGTAGAACATGAAGATCACTTGAGAATTATATTGAAGACCCTGAGAAAGGAGAAGTTTTATGCCAAATTTACCAAGTGCGAATTTGGGCTTCAAAAAGTTTCATTTTTGGGTCACATAATCTCAAAATAGGGGATATCTGTGGGTCCAACAAAAACAGAGGTTATCGAAAGATGGTCGAGACCAACAACAGTGACTAAGATCTGAAGTTTTCTTGGTTTGGCTAGATATTATCGACGTTTTGTGAAAGATTTTTCACAATTATCTAATCCACTCACCATGTTGACTCGGAAAGCAGTTAAGTTTGTTTGGACGGAAGAATATGAAGAGAATTTCAAGGATTTGAAAAGAAGGTTATCCAGTGCACCTGTGCTCACACTGACTTGTAGTGGAGAAAGGTTTGTGATCTACATTGATGCATCCAAGATGGGATTGGGGTGTGTTCTTTAGCAAAATGATATGGTGATAGCTTATGCCTCATGACAGTTGAAAATACATGAGAAAAATTACCCAACTCATGATTTGGAGTTAGCTGTGGTAATCTTTGCATTAAAGATTTGGAGGCATTATCTTTGTGGAGAAAGGTGTGACATTTATACTGATCATAAAATCTTAAAGTATATTTTCACACAAAAGGAGCTAAATATGCATCAAAGAAGATGGTTGGAGCTGATTAAGGATTATGACTGATCAATCCATTACCACCCTGGGAAAGCAAACAAGGTGGCATATGCATTAAGTCGACAAGACCATGCCAGTTTATCCATGATGAGGATCACAAAAGATCCAATATTTATGGATTTACAGAGAATGGATCTTGGAATTATAATAGAAGGGGAAAAATATTATATTTCTCAAATGAATGTTCAACCATCTATACATATAAATATTAAAGAGGCACAGAAAGAAGAAGTCGAGTTACAAAAGAAGGTGAGAAATGTTCCTAAATTCAACCTTGATTGTGATGGGATAATAAAGTTCCTGAATCGGGTTTGTGTTCCTCCCATCCTGGAATTAAAGAAGGAGCTACTGGATGAGGCTCATAGTTCTTCATTCTCTATTCATCCTAGAAGCACGAAAATGTATAGGGACCTGAAAGAGTACTTCTGGTGGGATGGAATGAAAAGAGATGTTGCTGAATATGTCTCTCGATGCTTGGTTTTTCAGCAAATTAAAGCTGAGAGACAGAAGACTAAGAGGATGTTACAACCATTACCCATACCCGAATGGAAATGGGAAAACATCACTATGGACATTGTCACAGGACTTCCTAAAACATCCAAAGGAAATAATGCTATCTGGGTCATAGTTGATCATCTTACCAAGTCTGCACACTTTATTTCTATTAAAGAGGATTTATCTCTGGATCAGCTTTCCAGGATATATGTAAAGGAAGTGGTAAGATTGAATGGAGTACCACTTTCTATTATATCTAATCGGGATCCGAGATTTACCTCAATGTTCTGGTGAAGTGTTTAGCATACTCTGGATACAGAGTTGAGTTTCAGAACTGCTTATAATCCTTAGACAGATGGTCAGTCTGAGAGAACATTTCAAACTCTAGAAGATATGTTGAGAGCTTGCTCCATGGATTTCAAAGGTGGTCGGGATCAACACCTACCTTTGGTGGAATTTTATTATAATAATATCTTTCAGTCCAGTATTCATATGTCTCCTTATGAAGCTCTCTATGGAAAGAAATGCAGGACTCCAACTTGCTGGGATGAAGTTGGGGAAAGAAAGCTATTAGGACCAGATCTCGTTAAGGAAATGGCAGAAAAGGTTAGAACTATTCCACAACACATAAGAGCAGCTCCGAGTCGACAGAAAAGTTATGATGACAACCGAATAAAAGACCTATAGTTTGAAGTGGGTGATAAAGTGTTCTTACGAATATCTCCCTGGAAGAGAGTCGTGAGATTTGGAAAGAAGGGGAAGTTGAGCCCTAGATATATCGGTCCTTTCGAAATACTGGATCGTGTTGGGAACGTAGCTTACCGATTGGCGCTTCCAGCGAATCTCTCTCAAGTTCATGATGTGTTCCATGTATCTCTCCTGATAAAATACATTCCTGATCCTTCACATGTACTTAGCTCAGAAGTTGTACCGCTGGAGCAAGATCTTTCTTATGAAGAACAGTCGATAGAGATTCTGGATCGTAGCGAAAAAGTACTACGAAGCAAGACCACTCGATTGGTGAATGTTTTATGGAGGAACCACCAATTAGAAAAAGCTACATGGGAGCTTGGGGATATGATGAGGGAGAGGTATCCTCATCTGTTTGTTACAAAGTGACGAATTTCTAGGGCGAAATTCATTTTAAGGGCGGTAGAATGTAACACCCGAGACTTTTATGTGAAATATTTTGTTTTTATGTTATATAATTCATCAAATGAATCTTTCACTACACAAAACACTAGCTTGGCTTGCTTTACACGCAACCGCGGCCTTCCTTGATAGCTTGCATCGTATGCAATACCGAGTTTCACTAAACAATGATATGCAATTAAAATATTATTAAAACTAGCCGTTATGAATAGAAATAACCACTTTTTGAAATTTTATAAATTTTATTTTTCAAAATGGAATTCATTTTTGGAATGGGAATATCGAAATTATCCTAGGGTGAAATTTTGGTATTTTTCTGAAAACTTTCAATTTTTGATGAATAGTGAAACCACTAAGTGGAAGTTAAAAAACTGAATTTTTCATAAAACTTAATTTTACTACTTCTGTGTGTGGAATTTCAAAAATCCGAGAGACACGATTGATGTCAGTAAGTAAAATGTGGTTCAATGAGATGAAAATAATTTTTTGGTGAATAGTAACTTTTTACTTTTTTTTTACCACGGTTAAAAGTAAATAGGGCAATTAAGGGTAAAAATGATATTATTATTACCCTAACAAATGTCCTAATTCTATTGGATAAGTGTAATTCAACCAAAAACAACCTTAGGAATAAAATATGACCATTTAGGCCCACTTGGATTAGATTAGGACATTTATTATTAATTTATTTAAAGAAGGGTTAAAATAGTTAAAATCAAAGATTAATAAGTAAATCCTTTTTAATATGGGGTTATACATAAGATAAATTCGACTATATTCATTAGAAATCTAAAAAGATTTCCTACATAATGGTATTTTATTTTTAATTTTTAGACATTAAATATTTTAATGATGCAGTAATTATCTTATTAATGAAATATTGACATAATTGATGTTATGAATACACAAATAAATGTAATTTGAGACTTTTTATGAATTACAGTAATTTTCATGGTTAATATTGCATGTTAGTATTGATTTAAGTAACTTGGTTTGAACTAATCATTCTGTTATGATTTTCACAAAAATCAATTACTAAATAGTGTAAAAATTGACATAAAATTGTTTTTAAAAAAAATATTATATTATTAATGGTTATTTTATTCCTAAAAATGTAAGGTTCGGCCAAATTACTTAGATAAGGATATATATAATAATAATAAACAACTTGGGGTTCGTTTTTCTTGATATAGTAAGTTTATTAACCTTATAGTGTAAGAAAACAAGAAGACACGGTGAAAGTAAAATTATCTAACTTAAAGTTAAATCTAAATGATAAGGTTAAAATTGATACATAAACTTATCTATATTCTATTGGATGAGAGGATTTCGACCCCTAACCAACTTATCGTCTAAATATATCAATTTGGAGCTATTAAAAACCTAATTTGACTTTATAATAAAATAATATTTTTAGTTATTCCAAAGGTTCCCCTCTCCTCCCTTATAAAAGGGCACCTCCTCCCCCTCCTCCTCACTCCACATTGAGCCTTCAAGATCGGCCAAAACCTGCCAATTTCTCCTCTCCACTTCCATAGAAACATCCTAGAGGTTCTGGTCTTCTTCAAAGAACTATTTTAGTGCCCTAAAAGGAGGTCTCAAAGAAGCACTTCAAAGAAGAGGTAATGTCCGTTACCGATTCTTTCTTCTTTATTTCTTCTTCCACTTCTTCTTATTTAATTGTTTCATTATGAAGTAATAACATCAGTATCAATCAAATACTGATATGTTATTATATGTATGAAACAACCCTATTTCACCATCTATCCATCCTACGGAAAAATAAATCACCACGCATGCGTACGTACAGAATACCGTCTCCACACCGTGGTGTAATCTATTTTCCACCACCACCTTACTTGGATGGGTATAATGGTGTAAATAATAACTATATATGACTATTATAAAGTGATATTGATTCTGAAATAGTATACATACACTCCAATACAATTCCACGATCATAGGAATGATATCATCACTCGTGCGTACGTACGGAATACCGTCTCCACGATGTGATGCGACTCGTTCTACATGATCTTCATTTCACAAGGATTATATAAATGAATTGAATGAATTAATATGATATATATTACACTAATTCCATTCTGGAAATGAGGTATCTATAACCTAAAGAGAAGAATAAGAATGTATTCGACAAAACATGCATAAGAACAAAAAGTAATAAACACCCGAATAACAAGTAGTAATGAAATATTACTAATATTAAGCTAAGAATATGACCATATATGATATCATAACAATAAGTATGATTCTGGAATGAGTCAATAACATTATATAAATCATTATACAGGAGGTTCAGACACTTACGAAGCAAAATGGACCTAAGGTAAGGGAAATATCACAATCTCATTTTTATCCGAGATTGTTTATACTTTAGTATTTACTGGGGTGTATTTTATAATCCACATCCATGTTTCCTAAATATGTAATATTAATTCCATCCACATACAATTGTTTAAATCCAATTTTACCCTTCGGTGAGTTTTTCATAAAGGATTTGAAAGGAATCTTTTGTCGTTTTTCGTACGAGGTACTTTTTTGACTTTCCTGACAAAAGTACAAAGAATATTTTTTTTAACTTATACGGAATGAATGGATTTTTAAATAATTATTTCCAAGAAGCTTACTTTACATGTTTTCAAGTTTATTTTTAATCAAATTATTTTAGCTTATAATTGTACGACATGTTAAGAAAGGAAAAGTGCTTTTGAAGTAGAAACGATATTTTCCTCAAGAATGGAGTTCAAGTGTTTTATCAAAATTATTTCCCATCTAAGATAATAAAGGGTTCTGTTTATATCCCTATTATTACATTGATTTGATTATGTTGTGATGGAATTATATTTTTATGAATTCCTTTATCTTATATGAATTGTTTTATGATGTCACGATGTTTAAGATTCCCATTTTTATTACATGGGTTATGCTATGATGTATGGTTTCTGATTTTGTGGCACACATAAGAATGGTATCATTATGAGATTGGTGGGACCTATATCTCCCTCCAATTAATTGGGTAAATATTTTATATCTCATGAGATAGACATGGCTGGAATGGTAGGTTATACCGGTTCAGTGAAATAGAACTGAAACGGGGAGTGAACTCGGTTCAGAACTGGACTTTGTCTACTAAGATATTCTTGGAAATGAGTCTTGACTAATAAGAAATGATTCTATATGATTATGTTTGTATGCCACAAAGTTTCATGTTTTATGTTATTATTATTGGGATTACATTCACTACTATGATTTATCCCATGTTATGAAATTCTGCTCTCTTTTGCAGGTTACGATTTCCAAAAGTTATGTTCTTATGAATATGATGTGATTGATATTTCTTTTGTTTACCCTTACTGAGCATTTGAGCTCACCCTTTTGTATGTTTTCTTTCCCCTGGTCAGGAAGAAGTTTATTAAGTAAGATATGCCAAAAGGGACTCTATATATGATGAAATAAATGGGAGATAGTGTAGACGCTTTATAAACTAGTTGTTTATGTTTCCCATCTTCTAAAGACACTATACCTATACGAACCTTTTGTGGTTTTGTTATATGTTGTAATAAGTATGATTAAATTTTGAATTATTAACAATGTATGTAAAGTATGGGTCGTTATAAAAATAGAGCACCACCCATAGTCCAATTCTACAAATATAGGGATCAAGGGAACTATAAAAGATATTGCACTAAACCTCGAGCCCTCGAGGGTAATCTGCGTCATCACTACTAGAGCCAAAGGAGAATGTAAAAGGATTATTCCATCACTACTACAATAGTTGAGAAAGAAAACGAAGTCGTACACAGTACACTTATTATTCATTCAAGAATGGAAAAAGTCTTATTTGATCATGGTTCTACCCAATTTTTTATATCTCATGAGATTTATAGAACTATTGAATTTATGCCCCAAAACCTTGAAGTAGAGATATCTATAAAAACACCAAGTGTTTTAATCGTTGGGACCCAAGTGTTATACTCTTCTCTTATTAGCTTATGTGGGAATATTCTTCCAGCGAATCTCATAATACATACCCTGGGGGAATCTGACACCATAATGGGAATGGATTGCCTCTCATTTTATAGAGCACATATCAAATGTTGGTAAAAGGAAATATCATTTCATATTCCAAACCATAACATTCTCCTCTACAAAATTAAATGAATATCATTAATCTTCTCTAAAAAATCTTTCAACGGTGGGGGTGTTGATTCCCTATGAAGAGGAATACTTTCTCAAATGGTTATGTCAATTTAAAGTGTCAACCTAGCATAAATTCCCATCATGGGGGAATATAGTTATGTATTTCTTGAAGAGTTACCAGGACTACCCCCAGATAGTTATGTAGAGTTCTCTATAGAACTCACACCCAGAGCTAATTTTATCTCAAAGTGTCCCTATCAAATTTCTCCTATAGTAATAGAGGATTTAAAGAAGTATATGTAAGAGAATTTGGAAAAAGGATTTATACACTGTAGTACATCACCTTGGGGTGAACTAGTTGTCTTTGTGAAGAAGAAAGACGAAAAAATGTGTTTGTGTATCGATTATTAGGAACTAAACAAGATCACCATAAAGAAAAAGTATCCTATTCCAAGGATTGAAACCTTGTTAGATCAGTTATGAGAAGCTCAATTCGTCTAAAAGGTGTGTCTTCATTTTGGATATAATATTCTAAAGTAAAAGTAGGAAGATATTTATAAGACTGCCTTCCATACATGGTATAAGCACTTTGAGTTTCTATTGATTCCCTTTGGACATTTTAACTCCCCTACAATATTCAATTATTTGATGAATAGAGTCCTTATACATTACCTCGACCAATTTTTGGTAGTTTTTATTGATGATATTCTCATGGACTTCAAGAAGAAGGGGGAACATGAAGAACATCTATGGATTGTGTTGATGACATTGAGAAAGGAGAAGTTATACATAATGTTCAGAAAGTGTGACCTTTGGATGAAGAAAGTCACATAATTGAAATATGTGATCACAAGTGAAGTAATTTATGTAGACCCATTAAAAAGAAAGGGGATTGATTAATGGTCCATAAACTCCAGTGTCAATGAAATCTCTATTTTTTTTGGATTAAATGGCCATCACCGATATTTTGTGAAAAATTTCTCATGATTTTCAAGCCCTATAACTATATTAACAAGGAAAGGGGTAAAGTATGTTTGGATGGAATAATGTGAGGAATGATTCAATGACCTAATAAGAAGGATGATCACTACACTATACTCACATTATCGAAATGTGGAGAATGTTTTGTGATATACGATGATGCTTAGAAGAAATTCTTGGGTTGTGTACTCAAGAAAAATGATAATGTGATAGCCTGTGCCAAACATCAGTTTAAGATCCATGAACAGAACTATCAGATGCATGATCGAGAGTTAGAAGCTATGATTTTTACTTGAAAATCTAACGACACTACCTCTATTGTGAGAAGTGTGACATATATACCAATCACAATAGTGTAAAATATATAATCAGACAAAAGGAGATCAACATGCGTCAAAGGAGATGGATAGAGATAATAAAAGACTATGATTTATTTATTCACTATCATCCTGGATAAGTTAAACAAGGTATATGACGCTTCAATGAAAAAAGGTCATGATTATTTATCCAGAATTCATATTGGCAAAGAGTGTATCTTCAGGGATATGCAAAGGATGGATTTTGAGATCATAACAACATGGAATAAATCATACATTTACCAAATAATTTCCCAAACATCTATCCATGAGAATAATTTTGATGCACAAAGGGATGATCTAGAGTTACAAAAGAATGTGAATATAGTAATGGGTGGGAAGTTGAAATAGTTCCATGTCAACGATAATGGCATGATTCGGTTTGGAAGGTGACTTTGTGTGCCTTCATCACCCAGGATAAAGAAGTGGATATTAGAAAATGCACACTGATCAACATTATCATTCAATCATGGTAGCCCCACGATTTACCAATATCTCAGAGATAACTTCTAGAGGGATTACATGAAGTAGGAGATGGCAGAATATATCTCAAGGTGCTTGATATGTCAGCAAATTAAAGCAGAGTGATAAAATTAAAAGGGATGATGAACCATTGACTATACGAATGTGGAAATGGGATAAAGTAACTATGGAATTTTTCATGGGTATCTCGAATACATACAAAAGAAATAACGTGATATGGTTTGTGGTGGAACGACTTACCATGACTTCCCAAATTATCAGTATTCGGGAAGATCTATCTCTTGAACATCTTGAAAAGATATATGTGATTAATGTGGTGTGACATAATGGGGTTTCACTCTCGATTGTCTCTGATCATGATCCAAGGTTCACATAGAAATTTTAGAGGGGTCTATAACATGATTTGAGTACTGAATTAAATTTCAGCATAACCTATCACCCACAAACTGATGGACAATATGAAAGGACTATTCAGATGATCAAAGATATGCAAAGAGTCTGCTCTTTAGAATACAAGGGTGGATGTGATTAGAATCTCCCATTAGTTGAGTTATAATATAAAAATAGCATCCAGTCGAGTATTCATATGGATCCATATGAAGATATGTATTTAAAGTGATGTAGGAGTCCAACCTATTAGGATGAAGTTCGATAAAGAAAGATACATGGACATAATCTTGTGCAAGAGATGACAGAGAAGGTTCAAGTCATCCTACCACATATCAAAGTTATTCAGTGTTTTCAAAAGAGCTATGCTGACAACCATTGAAGAGTCTTGGAGTTCGAAGTTGGAGTTAAAGTATTCTTTTAGATATTTATAGGGATGTCAACCATGAAATTTAGAATGAAAGGGATTCTAAGCCCAAGGTACGTTGTACCCTTTGAGGTTTTTGAAAGTATAGAATATGTGGCCTATTCGCTTGAAATTCCACTGAATATGGATCATGTTCATGATGTGTTTCACATATCACTATAGTGGAAGTACATACCAAATCCCACACAGGAACTGAACTCAGTGGTGGTACATCTAGAATAAGTTATATTTTTTGAGGAGAAACCAGTAAAGATTTTGGATTGGAGAGATAAGGTTCCACGAAATAAGACAACCCATATTGTTAATGTTTTATGGAGGAACCATAAGTATGAAGAAGGTACTTGGGAACTATAGAATGTGATGAAGTAAAAGTACCCTCCCATATTTAGGTAAAATCAAATTTCAAGGGTAAAATTTCAAATGGGGGAAGAATGTAACGACCCAAACTATAATCAATGCAATTTATACCATATTGTAATAATCACATAAAATTAAATTGGAAAAAATATGCCACATAATTCTCAAATGAACTACTATGTGACCATTAAACATTAATTTTCTTCTTATATGACTTTAAATAAATTTTTTTGATATACATGGCTGTGATCAGTAAGATGTTTGGATTCTTATATGACAAACATAATTTTTGGTGAATAGTAACAGATCCTTATGAATAGTAATGCAATCCTTATGAATGGTGATATGACAGATATGAATAGTAAACCATCCAAGTGAATAGTAACCCTACCAATGATAGTACCAATAAAATTTATCCATCTTATAAGTTATAATATGGTATAATTACATTATAATGTTGGTATTTTTCTAAATCATAAATATATAATGATTAATGTAATATTTTAAATTAAAATTTATTTTTAAAATATGTACTCATAAAATAGTATTTATATTTTTTATGAATATATGATAAATTTTATGATACCTTAATAGATTTTCAATGTGTTTGAAAAGATGTTTTTAATTTTAAAATTTGTATTTTTCAAGTAAATTATGATTTTAGTTATAAATTAAATTAATAATATTTATAAAATTGATTTCATTGAATTGAATTATTTTTTGAATTCTACACATTTAAAAATAGTTAGTGTGAATTTTTGGGATTTTTCTAAAATACATGAATATTTGGTGAATAGTAAAATGCAATAATTTACAAAATATGCAAAATAAATGGATTTCTGCATCATGATTGAGTCATAGCTGATGTAAATTGCTATTGGTTCAAACTCACATGCACGTATTACTATTTTTAGTCCCAAGAATCCTCAATCATTAATAACTTATTGATAAAATTATAAAGTAATGAATATAATATTGTGAAAACCCCTCTCTCCTCTAATATAAATACCACAACTCACAACCTCATTTACTCACACCTCTCAATCCTTGTATTGACTCCAAATTCTACTAAAATCTTATCTTAAGATCCTCCCCCAATTTAATCATCACTTTTTAATAAAAATACAAAAAATATCCCCTAAATAGGCTCTCAAAGAAGATATATTGAAGATGTAATTTCGTTCTCTCTTTTCTTTCAAATTCCTTTCGAATTTCATTTCTTTTATTCTATTATACTCATCTTATCTTATCCAAAAGTAATGATAACTACAATATGATTGATATAATAATATTATATCATTTTAATGGAGGATTATTCATTATACACCTCACTATCTCTCTTTGATTATAAAAATGAATTATTTGCTCGTGATGTGCTAATTTACCTACATAATGGGTGATGTACATCCATTGTACATAAAATCCATAAAGGCTATCAATAAAACCATTAAATTCATCAAAAAATATTTTAATATTTATTTTTTACACCTTTTGGGTTAGGGAAACAACATTTTTACATAAAAATAAATGATAAAACAAAACATGTTTGTTGTGATCAAAAGACCTCCCAAATTAACCTAAAATGACAATCAATAAATTTTAACTAATCATTAATCCACAAGGTATATAAAATAATTCATAAAAAGAAAAATTAACTCCTCTATGAACACTAATAAAATTTAATACCAGTTCTATATTTTTACCCATGTTCTCCATAAACATCCATTAATGTGTAAAAGTGAACCGTTCATAAAATCTAAGGAAAAACACACCGAAATAATGAATTTAAACTCTAAAACTCATCCAAACACATATAAAAGAACATAGTAAAACAATAATGAATAATTTTCATGTATAAAATGTTTTTTAATTGTTAATTAATGAATCTAATGTCATTATATAGGACATTAAAGTTAATAAATCATTTAGAAACAAGGTAAGGGGAATTATTGAACCCTACATTCTTTCTATGAAGTTTCATTCTTTCACTCCATTTTCAGTATGGTTATTCATTAAAAATAATTACTTCATCATTATCATATCAATTATGGAATATGCATGTCTTCCACTAGAGATTATGTCAAAAATAATATTTTCCAAAAAAACTATTCTTTCAAAAAACACACCTTTTATTTCTCACTCATGGTTGATGACTCTGGTATCAAGTATGACATTCCCTCTCTCATTTGGGAACCCAATGTTTCTGAATGTGTTCTTATGAGATACAACACATATCTTTACATAGTTAATTTATGTTTATGATTGATATATTCCTTATGTGGCATGCATAATAATGTAAATGTTATGATATGACGGGTGCACCCAGAAATATACAATGCAATGTAAAGTTTATGATTTGATAGGTGTAACCCAAATTATATAGCACTCCAATGAATTGGATAATGTGATAAATATCATGAATTAAATTGGAAATGTATGTGAACATGATGCTATATTTGTTCACAATGTTTTGTGTTATATGACCACTAAGACAAGATGTTTCATTTTTTATGCATTTCTAAATTCTGTGATATTACCTAATTCTTCTTTGCATGATTATGATGATGATGTTATGAATATTCTCAGACCATGTTACATTGTTTCACGTTCTTATCAATTCTTAGACTAGGATTTTAGGTCCCTGGTTTTTGATGTATATCCTCATGTGACTAATTTTACTAAGGATAATTCATGGGAAAATAGGAATCTATAGAAGAAGGAATTAAATAAATGCCTATGTTAATGTTGTAAAAGTTATATTTGGTCCAATTTTTCCCAAGACACTAAAAATTTGGATCCACTTTTTGTAATGATTTTATGTTTCTATCACTAAAATGACGTAACATTAATATAAGTAAAGAAGGGTCACTATAATATTATTCCATCATATTCATAAACCATTTAAGAAAGAACATGAATGGTATTCTTGGATTATGTACCCATTTAATAATAATCATTGAAAAAGTATGTCATCTTATATGGAAAATATTTTTGAATGATATTTGTAAAATATTTCATGAGTAAAAAATTCTTTCCTCACTGAAAAATTATTTTGAAATCATAAAAAATTTATCAAACCATTTTCATTGAAAATAAAATGTATAACCCATGAATGAATTTTTGAAACCATTTTAAACATCTTTGAAAAGCACTTTCCATAAAATGTTTAAAAGATCATTTAAAAAACATCTAAAACATTATTAGAAAAAATTATTTTTAAGGATCACTTATTTCCAACCGAAGAGATAATAACATTTAATGAAGATTAAAATATCATTAAAATAATTATATTCATGATAAAATATTTCAAAGTGAAAAATATAGACCATGTAAAAGCCTATAATTTTATAACATAACATGTGTCTTAGAGAAGGAAAATTATGAAAATATTACCCTACCAATATCTTTTGATCCGTAAACCCAAGGAAATATAAATCGTAAAATGGATATGTAAATAAAAATAATATTTAGCATAGTACTCATTAAATAAATTAATGGTTATTATATACACTACATATAAGAAACATGTTGTGTATATGGAATGTGTCCCACCAAAATAAAAGTGAGAAATTAATCCCTTACCTTAAGTATTGACTTCCTTCTTATATGTTCAAACATCATGTATAATAAATATATGTTTATTATAAATCTACAATATAACCATATTCATATATATAATGTCATATATGATTTACTTATGCCATTATATTACTCTCTTATTAAAAATTATATTTTAATGTTATGTTTTTAATAATAACCGCTTTGTTTTTAGATGATGTTTTGTCTTTTTTATCCTTGTTATAGTTACATTGATCATGATTTAATCATATTCAGAATGATATAATGGATATTCATATCTCATAAACATATATATAAACATTGATTTAATTTTATTTTCATATTAAAATAAATAAAACTATATATTATATTATAAATCAAGAATAATTTTTATGTTATATATATCATATATATTTATAAAATTTATCCTTATTACAATCGATGAGAACTATTAATGAAAAACAAATCACATCACATCGTGGATATGGTAAGCCATAACTTTGAATGTATGACATTATCATTTTTCAAAAGATTAAAATGTAAAAAGGTTGATATCATTTTCTTATTAGGGAAGTATAATTATTTTTTAAATATATTATATAAAAATATAACCCATCTTAATTCCCAATTATAAAATATGGATATGGAAGATGAATTGTATCACTACGTGGAGAAGGTAAGCTATATGTACACATGAGCGATTATTTCATTTCTTATTTTATGGGGAGGGGAATGTATAGTGGATTAATTACAATCATAATAAAATTTCATTATATATATTGTTCTGAATTTATATTTTTATGAAATTTATCTTATATTTATAAGAGGTGCAGAAGAGTAGAAAAAGATAGTGACTAGTAAGAGAGATTAACTATTCTTCAAAATGAATCCTTTACATATCCTATAAAATAATATAGAGTTGTTTTTTGGATTAACTAAAATTATAGAATTTCTATAGGGAAGTTTAAGAGTGAATTTGGAAGAGTTTTATTATTATATAGGGATAAAGGTGGTGTTAATTAGTGATAGAGGTGGTGATACTTTATAATTGAGGATAGGGGAAGTTTTGAGAATTTCCAAAAATATTAATTTATAATAATTTCAATCACAATTTAAATACCTCTAAAATTTTATTTATTCTATGTTAATATGAGACAATTCTATTATGTAATCAACTAGTATATTTGAGAAATATTTTTCTATTATTTTGAATCTTATAATTTTTTGTTAATCCTAAGTTGAGCTCATTCAATTTTAACTATGGTAAAAAAAAATCAGTATTAAAATGTTGTATTTTTTACTTATATGAAGGTAATTAGAACTCCGTTAAATTTTTTTTATATTTCAATCCAATTTTTTTAATTTTAAATATTTTTGATTATTTTTAAATAATTTAATAAAATATTATTTTCATAAAATATCATTAGTGTAAATGTTGACATTATTCATTACTTGGATTTTAAATAATATGAAGATAGTAGATTAACTGTGAAAAAAATATTTTATTATATCAATAATGGTAAAATTTAATCTATACAATTTTTGGGATGACATAATTAATTCAAATTATATTTATTTTTCATATCTTTAATATCATTTATTTGATTTCTCAATTAGTTGAATAATTTCTACATCATAATTGTGTAATTATTTAAGCTAATTATTTATTCCTTAAAAATAATAAATAAATTACTATGGTGAAGACAAATTATTGGTATTTATAAGAAATTTTTATTATTGAATATATATTTTGGAAAACTCCACAATAAAAATGATATAGTCATTAAAATTTAGAATGTGACAACTGTAAATTTACTTCAAATAAAATATTATAAATGTCAAAAAATTTCCATGTAACTTCAAATAGTAATTACACATACCCATAGATGACTACAGTTGATATATACGCTTCCAAAAACATTTATTCTAGTGATTTGATATTTTAATGATTATTATCATTTTAATTAATATCATTATACTGATTTTTCATTAGATTTCACAAGCAATGCATGAGTTTTGCACAAAAAAATAAAAGTAATTCATTAAAAACAATTAAATAAATTAATATAACAAAAATAAATTATATAAACTTAATATATGATTTAATATTTAGTCATAAAAAAATATTGTCCCTATGTGGGAATATAAGAAAAATTTAAGACAAAGAAAGTGACATTTTAGGTATTTCATTGATTTAAATATTATATAAGTCATTTTCATGTCCAAGTGTCCATTAAACAACTATATGTTTATCCTTATATGTTTAGGGTCATATTGTTTTAATAATATAATATTTTGGTATGTTTTAGAATCATTTTATACCCTTTATCATTTTATTTTTAACCAAAATTACCCAATTCACACTTTACTGTGATAAAAAAATTTACCATTGTTAGTGTTAATATTGGAAAAAGGTATAAATTCACTAAATTTATACCCTATAAATCTAAATTTGACATCCATTTTTCAAAATAAAAAACATAATGGTCGCAGAAATTAATTTATAATAAAAATGGTAAAATTCAACTAAAATAGTTTTCTAAAAAAAATCCCTTTTAAAACATAAAATGTTATTATAGTGAATTAATGTATAAAATCATTTTTTAAAATCATAATTGTATTATAATACCGTTAAATTAACCAATTAAATGTAAAAAATTAATCAAAAACATAATTTTTTGTTTAAATGTAAAAGTTAGTTTATAAAATAATCATTATTTTCACTATTCATAAAAACATGAGACTTCTAAAAAATATCATAAGTTCACCCAAATTAAAATTTTATATCTAGATTTAAAATAAGATGTTTAATTTTTCATATATAATTTATAGAAGTTTTAAAATAATATATTTAAAACAAGTTCTCAATCCAAATCTGGAAAAATGGATTTTTAGAAAAATACGTCTTTAGTAAGTAAAATTGGATTTTTCTTATATCTTGCCTAGAAAAAACATTAGATAAATTTAAAAAAATTATTTTTAATATTTTCTAAATGTATTTACTTAATATTATCCAACATGATTTATTTATTTTTATTTATTGGTATAACACACTTGTACACATTTAAATAGTTTTTCAGAAAAACATTTTCTTTTATTTTAAAAAGGGTATTACATTCGTAAATAATTAATTTGAAAATAAATTATATATACATGTGTAAATTTTATTTCATAATTCACTTAATCATATTAATACCCTCTATTCTAATGGTTATTTAATAATTTTCCTTTTTAAATATTTCTAATAACAAAATAATGTTTTTTAGAGAATCTGTTTTTCGTGTAACACATGCTAAGCCGGTGTTACATGCAGTGAAAGCGTAACATGTTATATAATTAAATGAAATCTATTAATGAAATAATTTTATATAAAAATATATTTCATAAAAATATCTAGGTGTAACATTTTACCCCCATTAAAATGATTTTCCCTCAAAATGTGTCTGGGTTATCAAAGGTTTTTTACTTTAATGTTTCTTAAATAGAAACCCACATCATGAAAAGGGAAAAAACTCCCTTTAAAAAGGAAAATATGGAAATGAAATAGTTACATAATGTAACTCATATCTAGGTTTCTATATTTGATAAAATAGGTAGAAAGTAAAAATATGGACATTGAAGAGAAATCTAACTATAATGTTCCGAGGGACAATGACAGAGAACATGGTCCTTATAAAGGTAACCATCTCAAAACCATAAATCTGTGATGGGTTAAAAGACCCATGATTTATAAGTATGAAAAAGAAACATATATAATTTTTATATAATGTCCTTATTTAAATATTATTTTCTTAAATTTGAAGAATTAATTTACCATATATTGTAAGAACATAAGGAACATACTTACTTGAAAATTAGAGTTTATTCCTTCAATCAATTTCCACCATAAACATATACTTTTCTCAAAATGTGGATTATTCGGGATGATTTTTTTATACCTAAATCATAAGAATTATCTTTTATGGATAAAAAATACACAAAAGAATATAAAAATAAATCATATTTATCATTATCCATTTATCAAAATGAAAAATAATTAGCACAATAAAAGATAATCTTCCAAAAATAATAATCCAACATATTAGTAATACCAAATGTTCAACATAGATTATTCAATAGATAACTAACATTAATGTTCCTTAAAAATACTATAAACCAAGATTGATACACAAAATTTATAATGATTTTATCACATAATCTTCCAATAAATTTTTTAAAATTTATATCTAAAAAAATATTAGGTGAACTTAATATCTCAAACCAAAAATTAATTGAAATAATAATCCTTAAGGTACATTAAACATTTTGATAAATTACCAGAACTACCATAAATCTGAAATAGAATCATATATAATTCATCCTATATGCTGAAAAAATTCCATAGTGTTATGTTATCCTTAATTATATATGGTTTCCAAAATAGTTCTTGTCTAATAATGAAACATTAATAAAATACCTCCAAATAAATTTATAATTGTGTGGTTATATATATGATAAATGTTATGTTCCCAAAATGAACATAACTTTTATGAATTTTTTTTTAAAATAAAACCTATTATGAAGTACTAACTGAGACTTCACGTAGTCCTGTATTAGGCATTACTCCCAAGTCAGGCTTCATTTGTAGGTTCAATATATTCTTCCTTTTTATATGTGAAAAATTGTGAACCATACTGTTGGGTTTCATTTTTTTAAAAATATATTAATATAATAATTATAAAAATTTGATAACATGATAAACATCCTAAAAAAATTACATATTAAACATTAAATAAATGTATTAACTTCAAAGTTTATCTCTTACCATCCATTTATCATCCCTAAATTAAATGACACTTAATATCCTCACAAAATAAAACTCTCCATGAATATCATTAGTCACATTACTATTTATTATCATAAAACCTGAAAATTAGTTTATAACACTTTGAAATTATGGTCTTACACACCCATGACAATGTCTATAATAATTAAAATAACTTCTCTTGAAAACATCATAATATAAAAAGTTATTTAAACCCAACACTGAAACTAGATGAAAGTGCCAAGAATCCTCACTTTCATATCCGATGCAAAAGACATAAAATATAAAAATGTAGAAAAATTTTCCTTGTCAAAACATACAACATGTAAATAAAATAATATATTAAATACATACCCAAGGACCATTTATTTCTAGAGTTTTAGAGTATCAGGATAAAATCTATCATGGATTTGAAAAAAATGGTTAATAAAAATTGACACTATCTCCCATTATACAAAGATTTTCTTATTTCACAATAGTTCAATAACATCATCCATGTGAATTTATTATATACTAAACTCATTTAACATAGTTCCTCATAACCTGAGAAAAACATAAGAAAAGGGAGAGATAAACTTTTTAGTAAGGGTAAATATAGAAGATATAAAATCATATCATTATCTTTAGACCTAATAACATAAAAAACTGAAATTATATAAAGCATATATACCAATCATGATATCATTTGATGGATTAAATCATATAGGTTCATCAAAATCAAGGAACATATTCAAGGAGAGTATGACATAGTACTGAAACTATGAAAAAAATAGTAATAATAGAAAATCCTTTTCATATTAGTCAAGGCTCAATTCCAAGATCACCATAGAGAACAAAGTACCTTACTGAACCAAGTTCATTCCTCATTTGAGCCCTACATTATAGAACTGAGTTTATTCTATATCTAGTCCTGTATTATAGAACCAGGTTTACACCCATTATAGTTCTATATTAATAAACTTAATTCACTTCCCATTTCAGTCCTGTGTATCACATGATATAAAAATCATTACCCAATTAATTGAAGGGAGATATAGGTTTCACTATTCATATAATTAAAACTATACATATATGTTCCAAAATAACATAAATCATTCATCATATCTTAACCTATAGAATTAAATGGATTTTATAAACATCCATGAATCATAACATAACCCATAGAAAAGAAATTTTTCTCATAAATATCTTTCCACCATAAACATAAATTATTCATGAGATAATATTAATGGTATTATTGAGTCATTTCCCCAAAAGATCATTACATATGACAATGTTTTTCATCTTTTAATGAGAAAAAATTTTGAAAGATATTTTTAAATAATTTTGTAATGACTCATATTTTTCTGTGTATTATTTTTAAATATTATATGGAATTATTTTGAGATTGGGCGCGAAGACGACACATCATTCTGAGGCCCAGCGAGCCTAGAATGGAGGTTTGAACTTTTTCTGTTAAGCGAGTCGGAATATGTGCATGGTTGTGGATGTTTCCAAATAGATACCTAAATTGAAAATCTAAGGGAACAGTTGCCTCTAGGATGACGACTTTACCTAAGGACGAGACTAACATCGACTGACGTGGGTTGAGGGAAAAAAGTTATTTTTTAGGACGTTTTTAGTAAAATAAAATGAAATAAATTCACAAAGTTTTTTTTATTTCTTTTTGGAAATATTCGCTGCAACATAGTGATAGGGTAGCTATTTTAGTAATTAATGTCATGTCATAATGAATCAGAAACAAAAACATTGAATCATTAATACCACAACGTAATGGAATTCCAAACGCATTTCCCTTTTTATTGGGATAATAGAATGTTTCTCATTGGAAAGGATTTAGAGGAAACTCTGGAGAATCCGTGTAGCTTTGGAGAAAGCTCTCAGTGACGAATGAAGAAGATTCAGAGATGAGAATCATTGTGGCAATGAATTTGGAGGATCTTGACTATGACAGTTTCATGAATCCTTCATCAACGATCAATCCTAGTTGAGGTAGGGCTTGTTATTTCAATTCTCCTTTCCCTGTTTCTAAATTTAAATGAAGAACACGAATCAACCATGAACAAGTTGATATGCAGATTCATAGTTTCTTGTGGGAGGGTTTTATTGGGATGATTCTAGGTAATTAATGCATGATGAATTATTGTTTGATTTGGCTCTATTTGATCCTAATAATAGGAGCAGATCAACTCTGTATCGAACGACAGAGGAGGTTCATTCCTCGATTTGTTTTATTAGATTTTCTTTCCCCCTTTCCTTCTCTCTTTTTCTTCACGTTCATTATGAGGCGATGAACAACAGACCATTGTGCGTCTATTTTTCGACACAACGATCCCAAACAGGAGATCCAACATCGCAATGACCCTATAGAGTTGCGATGACATTGATGGATGACGAATTGACTCGGAACGGAAGAGACCGTTCTTTGAGCATTCTTCACACAGGAATATCAAAACATGTTTTCGGGGCCGATCAGAGGGCCTAAAACAACGAAGAAAACTTCAAGATATCAGGACGACCAAGAGACTGGAGTTTCATGGTGATCGGACCGTGAGAACAAAAATCGCGGCATCACGGGAGGCGCGCCAGTGAGAAGCGTTGTTTCTAGAAACTTCTGGAATACCCGGTGTGTACTTCTGAAAAACACGCCGTGTAGTAACTATGGCAACGACTTCTATTTCTGGGGTCAGATAGGAATCACACGGCATGGGACCCTGGTCACACGGTGTGTTGGACATTCCCCGAATCTCGGCGTGTATTTTTGAAAGTACATATAAACAGGCCAGACATTGTTTCCTTCTACAGGAGTATGATCCCTTCAGCATGACTTTCCATGATAGAGTCAGACATCCATTCGAGAGGCCTGGATCGAGATCCTCAGTCCGTTATTGACCCTAGGTAGAGTCAGGCATCGACATGACAAAATCTACCGGGCATTGATCCTCTACCTAGAAGGTGAATCCGTAAGAGCCAAGGTATCCACCATGGCCCTGGTAGTGATCCTCATCTGTGTATTGTGTTCTTTACCCGCTCATGAGTGTGTCTCCCGTAATGAGTGTATCTATCTATCATGATCTTTCCCACTCAGAAGTGTGTATCCCATAATGAGTGTGGCTATCTCTGATGTGTTTTCTCGATGAGCAACACTTTTCAGACGGACGTCATCAGAGTAATCAGACTAGTGGAGTGAGTTCTCTTAGAATTAGTGCTTCATAGAATCTTTGAACTGAATCCCTTACAGGGGTATGTGGTTGTGTGAGTTGTCTCTGGACCACGGGTCTGGGTTTTGAGTATATCAGGTTTGTGTTTCTCTTTATATATTTTTTTAGACATATATTGTGCATATCTGACTGTACCTTTACATGGAGTACTGCTTTGTAGTTTTCGGGGACCTCTACTGAGTATTGTTGTACTCAACCCTGCATGGGATTTACCCGCACGTGTCGTGTCTTGTGCTGATGAGAAGCCTTTTGATAGAGTCCAGGGCAGACCGGGACATGGCTGAGCTTTCTGAGTTCCCTACAGGTCGAGGTGCTCATACGACTACGAGCAGCAGTCCGAGTACCTCTTTGTGTTTGCATGTTGGACCATGTAGTTTTCATACTCTTGTTTTTGTGGGCTTCTGTTATGGCCCAGTTTACTTTTATTACTTTACCTTCTATCATACTTTGTTGGTTGGGTTTTGTTGTATGAATTCATTTTTGTTCCTTAGTGGTTTTTTACATTTTAGCATTTGCGGGCTGGGAGATGTGTGTGTGTGTACAGGTACTTAGGTAATGCCTCCCATGTTAGTAATATGCCTAGTCAGTGCTAGTCACCATCCTCTGGCCTATTAGATGCGTGTTTGGGGAGTCACAGTGTGTGCCCCACTGGGACGGGTCATGACAGAGTGGTATCAGAGGTGGTTGGTTCTAAATTAGGAGAAAGAGTCTGTGAGATTGGTTTGGGACGACAGTGTTAATTGTTTTGAGTTTGAATTTCAGGCCAAAGACTCCAGTGTTGGTTCGGAGACCGACGTATCCCTACACCAAGACTCTGATAACTTTCTTTTCGACTCGGTACATGAAAAAACTAGCTACGGGGCAGTAAAATAATGGTACATTTATCATATATGAATGGGTTGTGTTTTCCATATCCTTTTTGTCAGTAATCCAGATATACTCACTGACCATGGTTCAACTTTTTTCAATACAAGATGCCTCTACAACACATACCTGCTAGGATTCAGCAATGCGATCATGGGGATGACCCCCTCAGTGACAAGGCTTCGATACATGGACAAGTTCCCCAGGCGTTGCCACCAGGTTGTGCACCTGCTATACCACCAGCAGTAGAGCAGCCCTTTGTACCTATAATATCGACCGATAAGGGGCGTAGGCTGAGTGCACTCCATGAGTTCCAGAGAAAGAGACCCCTTATGTTCCGAGGTGAGCCCGACCCTAAGGCGGATGAGGACTGGATTTAGGGGGTGACCATAGTTTTTCTTCTACTGAGGACACTATCAGACCAGATGGTGATCCTAGGAACGAGCCTTCTTCAGGGTTCAGTGGGATGATGGTGGAGTCTGATCATGTAGACTCACGAAAAGGATACTCTTTCATGGACGGAGTTTGAGCGACTCTTCAGGGAGGAGTTATCTCCGGTTATGCTGAGAGTAGTGCATATCCAAGAGCTTATTCAGCTCCAGTAGGGTAGTTTGACAGTAGCTGGATATTCATCGCGGTTCACCAACCATGCCCGGTACTCGATGGATATGGTTAGGGATCAGTACATCAGAGCTCAGACGATCGAGTGAGGTCTACGATGGGACATCCGAGCTAGTGTCGTTCCTCTATGAATTTCGACTAATGCTAGAGTGCTTGAGCGGACCTTGGTGATCCAGATCTTCTTGGCTGAGCAGAGACAACCGACAGTAGTCAGCAGTAGGTAGGCAGGTGCAGAGACCCTGACAGTAGGGAACCGACTTCAGGCACATGGATCTGGTTGTGGGAAAAGTCATAGGATGAAATCATCAAGAGGATCGATAGTCCACGGCTCTCAAGATGGTTCCAGTCAGCCTAGGGAGAAGTGATGATACACGTGTGACGGTAAGGGACATATCGTAAGAGATTGTCCAACCCGTCAAGATGTTGATAGGGAAGCGGTGGATGGACCACCGATGAAGAGGCAGAGAGTGGAGAAGACAAACCCAACATGCGATGAATGTGGGAGAGAAGCAGGGAGAGAATGGGTGGTGGCAGACACTTCGACTTACTTCCACCACCATCCCCAAGAGGTCCGCACCAAGCTCAGAGAGGTGGGGGAAGGGGATGGGGACACCTGCATGAGGTCGAGGCACGCTACCCAGGGACTCCAGGGATGATTCGAGGTACAGTCTGTGTCCTTTATACATTAGGTTACGTACTTATAGACCCAGGTGCAGTCATTCATTCATAGCCATATTTCTTGTGCGAAACCTTGAGATTCTGGTAGAACTGTTGACTCAATCCTTACACATGTAGAAACCTATAGGAGGAGACTCGACGATCACACACCATTGCAGATAGTGTCATATTACCCTAGGTGGAGATGGTTTTGGTTGGAACCTCTTGGTGGTAGTGCCGAGGCCTTACAACGTTATTCTCAGTATGTACTGGTTATCTTCGGTCCATGCCCATATTTACTATTTTAGGAAATGAGTGTGGTGTGTCCGTAGTGGTGGGACGAGGTTTTCTTTTTTCGGAGAAAGGGAACCCTAGATGTGAAAAATGGGCTCATGAAGAGGATGGTGCAGCCACTCACTCATGAGTTGGCTAGCCTTTCCCTTAGAGTAGTGGATGTTGTGGGCTCCCAATTCCCAACAGTTGTGGTGGAGTATGAGGACGACTTTCCCAAAGATGTTCTAGGATTACCTCCACAATGGTAAATAAACTTCTTCATCGACTTACACCCCATAACGACACTAATTTCCTCATCGGCATATCAGATGGCTCCAATAGTGCTTCGCGAGCTGAGGGTGCAGTTGAAGGATTTGTAAAGAAAGGGTTTCGTGGGATCCATAGTTTCACCCTGGGTGGCCCCAGTCTTGTTTACCAAGAAGGCAGATGCGATTCTGAGGTTGGGCGTGGATTATCGGTGCCTGAACCAGGTGACGGTGAAAAATAAGTACCCACTACCAAGAATCGACAACCTCTTAGATCATCAAAGAGGTGCACAATGGTCCTAGAAGGTTGAACTTCGATCAGGTCATCACCAGTTATGAGTACGGGACGAGGATATACCAAAGACGACATTCAGATGCTGCTACGGTCACTATGAGTACTTGGTCATGCCTTTCGGCATGATGAATGCCCCCTCAGTGTTCATGGGACCGATGAACCAGATCTTCCATACATACATGGACCGGTTCATAGTGGTCTTCATCAATGATATCTTTGTGTACTCGGCATCAGAGGAAGAGCACGCGAGACACCTGCAGATGGTTCTAGATGTACTTCGGGAGCACCAACTTTATGGGAATCTCTCAAAGTGTCAATTATGGATTCAGGAGGTCCACTTTCTGAGACATGCCATCTCATCGGATGGAGTAGTTGTAGAACCAGCCAAGGTGAAGATTGTGTTAGCGTGGGAGCATCCTTGGAGTGTGACAGAGGTGCGGAGCGTTCATGGGGTGGCAGGATATTACTAGAGATTCATTCCTGATTTCTCCTAAATATTAGCACCGAGTAGATGATAAATCTCTTGCCCATAAGGTAGTGTCGCCACATCTTCAATGAAAAGACTATCATATCCAACTCGAGATCATGAGTCGCATAGTTATGATCATTTTTTCAAAAGACGGTATGAACCATAACCAATCACTACCTGCCTCTTCATCAGGACATAGCCAAGCCCAGTCCCCTGATACATCATAGAAAACTACGTCCTCGACACCCGCCTTCAGTAATCTCATGATTGGGTTAGCATGGGAGCATCCTCGGAGCGTGACAGAGGTGCGGAGCGTTCATGGGGTGGCAGGATATTACTAGAGATTCATTCCTGATTTCTCCTAAATATCAGCACCGATGACAGCCATGACCAAGAATGGGAAACCCTTTGTATGGAAACAGAAGTTCCTTCTGGCTTTTGACCATTTGAGACAGAGTTTGAAGCACAACCCAATCTTGAGATTACCGAAGGCGGGTGTCGAGGACGTAGTTTTCTATGATGTATCAGGGGACCGGGCTTGGCTATGTCCCGATGAAGAGACATGTAGTGATTGGTTATGGTTCATACCATCTTTTAAAAAAATGAGCAGAACTATGCGACTCATGATCTCGAGTTGGCTATGATAGTCTTTTCATTGAATATGTGGCGACACTACCTTATGGGCAAGCGATTTATCATCTACTCTGACCACAAGAGACTCAGGTACATCTTTTCATAGAAAGATCATAATTTGAGACTGAGGCGTTCACTAGAGTTTCTACAGGACTATGATTTCAAGATCTTCTATACTATTGGGATGGGGAACAAGGTGTCAGATGCTCTTTGCACAAGGTCGAGCTCTCAACTGTTGAGTGAGGTGACAGAGTAGTTAGACATGTTGCAGTTATATTTCATGGATGGAGAGGATGCAGCTTACCAACAATCGATGGCTGTCACCCGTAAACTCTTATAATGAGTTAGGGAAGCGTAGTTTGGGGATGTCGACTATGAGGCTTTACATGCTTTGTTATCCATATAACATGCTCCTGATGGGGATATGCTCCTGATGGATACTCACAAGGTTGGTAGCACATACTTATTTTTAGAGGATTCACTATTGTACCGGTGGCATTTTGGGAAGAGGTCATGATAGAGTTTCATACATCCCCTTTGGCGGTACATCCTAGAGAGGAAAAGTTGTACCGGGATATCCGACGACAGTTCTAGTGGTCCGACATAAAGAAGGCAGTAGCATAGTTCGTTTTTCGATGCCTCACGTGCCCGCATGTGAAGACCGAGCACCAGGTTCCAATGGGATTAGTTCACCTCTTGGATGTTACAGTGAGGAAGTGGGATGGAATATCGAAGGGCTTTGTGACAGGAATACCACGGACATCCATAGGGCATGATTCCATATGGGTGATCATTGTCTGACTTACCATGTTGGCCCACTTCCTAGCTATTATGGATCATAGTTCCATAGAGATCTTGGGACGCCTCTATGTGCAGGAGATAGTTCAGCTTCATGGTGTCCCCCCGACAATAGTCTCTGACTGAGATGCCTATTTCATATCCCAATTATGGATGGGATTGCAGGAGAGATTTTTGGACTCAGCTACGCTTGAGCGCAATGTTTCATCCCCATACAGATGGTCAGATGGAGAGGACCATTCGGGTTCTGGAGGATATGTTGGCAGCCTGTATCTTGAACTTTGGTCACAGTTGGGAGGACCTCCAACCAATGTTGGCATTTTCGTTCAACAATATCTACCACCCCACCATTGGTATGACACTGTTCTAGGTGTTGTATGGGAGACCATGTCAGTCACTGTTTTGCTGGGCCGACCTTGGAGAGTCAGCACTCATGGGTCCAGAGTTGGTGTGAGCTACCACTGAGAAGGTGCATATCATCCGGGAGTAGATGAAGACTTCATCTAGGTGGAAAAAGTATTATGATGATAGACAATGGAGACCTATAGAGTTCGAAGAGGGAGACAACATCTTTCTTCAGGTCTCACCTCGATGAGGGTTACAATGATTTGGTCGGGGTGGAAAGCTATCTCTAAGGTTTATCGGACCCTTCCAGATACTGTGCAGAGTTGGCGTGGTGGAATACTGCCTAGCTATACTGCCACAGTAGCATTAGGTACATGGTGTCTTCCACGTGTCACAGCTAAGGAGGTACGTGCATGACCCATCACACGTCATCGACTGGGGCGAGCTGGACATGGAGGATGGAGTTACCTTTGCTGAGTACCTGATGAAGATCTAGGATCGGCATGAGAGGATCCTATGAGGGTGATCGAATCCCCTGGTGTGTGTCCTATGGTAACATGTGAATCTTTGGGAGAGAACATGGGAGCGGGAGGCTCAGATCCGTGCCCAGTACCCATATCTTTTTTAGTAGCCATCTTTTCTCTTTTCGGGGATGAAAAGCCCCAAGGTGGGGAGAAATTAATGTATCAGATTTTTGTTTGTATTGTTTTTAAATATTATATTGAATTATTCTGAGATTGCGCATGAAGATGACACATCATTATGAGGCCTAGTGAGCCTAGAATGGGTTATTAAACTTTTTAAGTTAAGTGAGTCGACATATGTGCGCGGTTGTCGGAGTTTCCAAACGGATACTCGGATTGAAAATATGAGGGCACCATTACATCTGGGATGAGAAATTTACCCAGGGATGAGTCTATCCTCAACCAGAGCGAGTTCAGGGGAAAAGTTATTTTTTCATATGTTTTTAGTAAAATAAAATAAAATAAACTCACAATGTTTATTTTATTTCTTTTTGGAAATATCCGCTACAGCACATCGACATGGCATCTATTTCAGTAATTAAGGTAATGTCATAATGACTCAAGAAAAAACAACGCTGACTCATTAATACCGTAGTGTAATGTAATGCCAAACACATTTACCTTTTTATTGGGATAATCAAATGTTTCTCCTTGGCACAGATTGAGAGGAAACTCTGGAGAATCTGTGGTGCTTTGCCGCAAACTCTCTGCAAAAAATGACGACGAATAGAAGTTGAGAATCAATGCACCAATGAAGTTGGAGGATCTCAACGATGATGGAAGAATGGACCCTTTGTCATCTATCGATCCCAGTTAAGGTAGGGGTTTTTATTTTGATTCTCTTTTCCCCATTTCTGATTTTAGATGATGAATGCGGATCTACTACGAACATATTGATCTGCAGATTCATAAATTATTGCGGGAGGGTTTTATTGGGATGAATCATGGGAACTCATCTATGATGAATTATTTTTTGATTCTGCTCCACTTGATCCCACAAATGGGAGCAGATAAACGCCATGATAAAGAATAGTGGAGGTTCGTTCCTTGATTTGTTTTATTGGATTTTCTTTCCCCCTATGATTCTTGCGTGTTCTTCACGTTCTTAGTAGGGCGATTAAAATAGATCTTGGCATGTCCGTTTTGCGACACCACAATCCCAAACTGGAGATCCGACATTGCACCAACCCTATAGAGCAGGGACAGCCATGACGGACAACAAACCAGCTCAGAACGGAAGGGAATGTTCTTAGAGCGTTCTTCACGCGGGAAGATCGAAACATGTTTTCGGGGCCGATCGGAGGCCTGAAATCAACGAGGACAACATCAGGACATTGGGGTGACCAAGAATCTAGAGTTTTGTGGGGATCGTACCGTCAAAATGAAGATCGCGACATCACAGATGTTGCATCGGTGAGAAGCGTTGTTTCAGGAAAATTCCAAAAAACACAGCTTGTACTTCCGAAGAACACACCATGTAGTACTAGGTGTGGTAGATAGGCTTTTGGGGGTTATATAGGAATCACACTATGTGTGACCTTGGTCACATGGCATGTTGGACCTTCCCTGAAGCTCTACATATATTTTGGAATTTACATAGACATGGGTTGGACTACAGGGCTTGAGACACGGCATGTACTCTATAAGCAGCATGGCAGAAGCGACTTCACAGGACTCGGTGTGTATCCAAGGGATACACGGACACAAGATGGAGTACACGACAGTGTACTCCACCACACGGCCAGGTGAGGCCAGTAACATGGGTCACGTCGTGTACAGATTACACGCGATGGAATACATGGGTTGAAGCTGTGTACGGGCACACAACCTCGTACACAGAGCTGACACCGGATAACTCGGACACGGCGTGAACTCCGTACAACATTCCATGTGCTGACCTTTTTTTTACACGACTAGCCTCACGACACGGGCCATTGTACATGGGAAGTACCCAGGGTCTGAAGACACGGTGTGTGACAATTCTACACGTTGTGAACTTTTAGGAAAATGGCTTGGTCTTCTTGTTCACCGTATCTTATACTTTTTTTGTTTGGTTTATATCCCCTTCTTCTCATTCCTTGGAAGGCCAGGCATTATTTCCTTCTACAAGAGTATGACCCCTTTAGCAGGAATTTCTATGAGTGGGTCAGACATCCATCTAAGAGGCCCAGATAGAGATCCTCTATCTATTCCTGACCCTAGGTAGAGCCAGGCATCGATGTGACCAAATCTACTGGGCATTGATCCTCTACCTAGAAGGTGAATCTGGATGAGTCACAGTATCCACCATGGCCCAAAAAATGATCCTCATCTATGTATCGTGATCTTTCCACACTCAAAAGTGTTTGTCCCATAATGAGGGTATCTATCTATCGTGATCTTTCCCACTCAAAAGTTTTTATTTTATAAAGAGTGTGGCTATCTCTCGTGGAATTTCACAACGAACAACGCTTCTCTGATGGGCGTCATCAGAGCTATCAGACTCGTAGATTGAGTTCTCCTAGAACAAGTGCTTTGTGGATTCTTCGAACTGAATCCCTAATAAGGGTATGCGGTTTTGCGACTTGTCTCTAGACCGCGGGTCTGGGTTTTGAGTATATATGTTTTTTGTTTCTTTTTCTATATGTTCTGTAGACATATACTATATATAGCTGACAATACATTTACTTCGAGCACTACTTTGGGGTCTTTGGGGTACTCTACTGAGTATTGTTATACTCACCCCTGCACGGGCTTTTCCTGCACGTGTCGTGTCTTGTGTAGACAAGAAACCATTTGACAGAGTCCAGGGTGGATCAGGAAAAGAACCATCTTTTTGAGTTCCCTATAGGCCGAGGTGCTCTTACGACTACGAGAAGCTGTCCCAGTACCTCTTTGTGTTTACAGGTTGGACCTGGCAGTTTTTAGACTCTTGTTTTAGTGGGATTTTATTCTGGCCCAATTTACTTTCAGTACATTACCTTGTGCCATACTCTGTTGGTTGGGTTTAGTTGTATGTATGCATTATTGTTACTTAGTGGTTTTTTACATTTCAGCATTTCTGGGCTGGGAGATGTGTGCATCTGTATAGGTAATTAGGAAATTCCTACCATGTTAGTAATATTCCTACTCACTACTACTCACCATCCCTTGGCCTATTGGAGTTAGGCTTGGGGAGTCCTGGCATGGGCTCCACCGGGACGGGTCGCGACACATTTCATGTAGAAAATATACATTTTTCTTTGAAATATGGTTTTAAATTCATAAAACATTTATAAAATTATTCATTGAAAAAACCGTAAAAACATATAATGGAATATTTGAAACCATTTTAACGATCTATGAAATACATTTTCCTGAAAATGTTTAAAATAACATTTAAAAAACTTTTAAAATATTTTAAAAAAATATTGTTTTGAAGGAAAGAAATTATAATTTAAGAGAGAATATCATTAACTAAAGCATAAAAATAATAGGAAAAAAATATATTCATGATAAAAAAATTCAATGGGTAGTATATACCCCTTGTAAAATAATATATGTGCATAATTAAACATGTGTCTCAAAAAAGTAAAATTTAGACAAAATTACCTTACAGATATGATAAATTTTAATATGTATGCCCCATTAAAGAAAGATTATAAAATAAATATTTAAATACCCATAATATAATTGAAAAGACTCCTAAAATACATTCATGGGTAGTATATAAACAATATATATGAAAAAATGTATTTTATATGGCATGTGTTCCATCGAAATAAAAGTGAGATATAAATCCCTTACATTAGGTATTGACTTCTTTCTTATACTTTTCAAACTCCTATATAATAAAAATAATTTTATTATAAATCTATTATAAAACCATATTCATATAAATAACATCATATATTATTTATTTATGACATTATATTACTCTTTTATTATAAATTATATGACAATGATATGTTTCAAGTAATAATCACTTTGTTTTTCGTTCATGTTTTGACTTGTTATCATTGTTCTTATTAAATTGATCATGATTTAATCATATTAAGAATAATATACTGATATAAATAAGATATATATATATATATATTAATCATACATGTATTAATAGTGATTCGTTAAATTTAGAGATAGAAAAAAATACACTGTCTATAGAGATATTATGTCATACTTATGCGTGGACGTTGTTTTCATTTTCATCTCAGATTAAAAGAAAGAAAATTATACGATGTATTATTTTTAAATATTAATTTTTATGTTATATATATCATATATATTCATAAAATTAATCCTTATTATAATCCATGGGAAATATATATATGAAAAATGAATCACATCTCATCGTGGAGATGGTAAGCCATACATATGCATTAGTTACATTATCATTTACTAAAAGATTATATTATAAAAAGGTAGATATGATATTATTTTTAATTAATTATACCTATTAAATAAATAAATTAGATAAAAAATTACCCCATTTTATTTCCCACTTATAAAATATGGTGATGGAAAATGAATTGTATCTCTACGTGGAGACGATGTACGCAAAAGCAATACATTCATTTCTTATTCAATGGGAAAGTGAATATATAGTTGTTTATTTATAATGATAATAACATTTATAAAAATTGAGTATTATGAATTTATTATTTTATTATATATATCAAATATTTATAGGAGGTATATAAGACTAGAAAAAGAGAGTGACCGGTTAGAAGGATTGCCTCTTCTTCAAAACAACTCCTTTAGATCTCCTCCAAAGGATTTTAGAGATGGTATTTTGGAAAGACTAAAACCTATAGATAGTTTATAGAGATGTGGAGAAGTTAATTTAGTATAGTTTGGTCGATATAGAAGGCTCAAATTGGTGTCAATAAGTTAGGAAGGTGGTTCCCTTTTATTATTGAGGTGAGGGGAACTTTTTGAATTTCAAAAAATATTAATTTATAATAAGTTCAATATCAATCCAAATATGTCAAAAGTTATATTGATTTTATGATAATATGGTATAATTATATAATATCATCAAAAAAATATTTAATAAACTTGTTGTTATTTTTTTTAAATCTTATAATTTTTGTTAACCCTTAGTTGACCAAATTTAATTTTAACTATACTAACAACTTTTACAATATTAAAAATATGTAATTTATTACTTTTTTAATGTCAATAAGACCGTATAAAAAATTACTTATTAAAAAACATATACTATATTATATTCCATATTTTTAAATATGTTTTAATATTTTTAATTGATTTAATAAAATATTATTTTTATAAAGTATCATTAGTGTGATTTTCGAAACTCTACATTACTTGTAATTTCTAAAAAATATAAAGATAACAAGTTAAAATTGAAAAAATATTTTATAATTTCCCTAACAAGTCAAGGTAATCTATAAAATTACTGGATAAACATAGTTATTTTAAATTATATTTATTTTAATATGTTTAATATTATTGATTTGTCTTTTTATTAGTAGAATAATTATTTTGTCATAATTGTGTAATTATTTAGGATAATTATTTATTCATTAAAAGTTATAAATAAATTAATATGATGTAAAAAAATATTTATTTCCTTGTAATATTTATAATTGAATTTAGATTCTAGAAAACCCTATATTAGAAATGTTAATGTTATTAAAAACATGAATGTGGTAACATTGAATTTATTTTATACAAAATATTATTAATGTCATAATATTTTACATGGGGATCCAAATGGTCATTAATTAGACCATTGGATGATTCTAGTCGATATATACTCAACTAAGAAGATTTATTAAAGTGTTTTGGTCTTTTAATGGTTATTATCATTTTAATTAAAATCATTTTATTGATTTTTCATCTTCTTGCGCAAGCTATGGATCAGAGTTTGACAAGAATGAATGTCAATTGTTTCAAAAATAAAAAATAAAAAATAAATTATTATAAAAAAATTAAATAAATATATATTAATCTAATCCAATATGTTCATTTATATCATAATTATTTCCCTTTTCGGACACATAACATATATTTAAGACAAAAAAAGTGACATTTTGTGTCTTTCTTTGATTTAAATGTTATAAATGTACTTTTCATGGAAAAGTATCAATTGAAACTTTAATATCCATCCTTATGTATTGAGGGCCAAATTTTATTTTTCAAATTTTTTTTATGGTTTAGAATCATTTTATAGTCTTTATAATTTTATTTTTAACCATAGTTACCCAATTTACCTTTATTGTGGAAATAAAATTTACCATGGTTACTATTCATATTAAAAAAATAACTATTTATTAAATTTGAACCATATGAATCCAAATTATAAATCCATTTTTCAAAATTAAAAACAAATATTTTTCTTGCATTGATATAAAACAAAACTGGTAAAATGCTATGAAAAATAGTTTTCTAGAAAAATTACCTTTTAAAACATAAAAGGGTTTATAATAAATTCATGTAAGAAATCCTTTTAAAAAATTATAATTTCATTATAATAAATTATAATAAAGTAATTAAAATTTAAAACTAATAAAAAGAATAATTTTTCATTTTAAAATATTTAAACAATAATACATTGTTCAGCAAAAATCCGTATTTTAGT
This sequence comes from Viscum album, assembly GCA_963277665.1. NCBI lineage: Eukaryota > Viridiplantae > Streptophyta > Magnoliopsida > Santalales > Viscaceae > Viscum > Viscum album. The sequence goes on along the minus strand of OY728131.1, from coordinate 713,046,594 downwards.
TATTCATTAAAATATCAAACTTCTCAAAAAAATACCATAAGTTCACCAAAAGTAAATTTAAATATATTAAATTAAAAAATATGTTTATTTTATAAAATATATTTGAAAAATGTGTCAAAAACTATATTTAAAAAAAATTCACCATCACAAGGCGACAAAACTATTTCTTTAAGAAAAATATTTCTTTTATCCATAAAATTAAATTTGTTCTTATATCACATCTGGAAAACACATAAGATGAATATATAAAATTAAATTTAATATAATATAAATATCCTTCATTAATATAATCCAATAATATTTTTTTATTTATTTTTTGGTATAACCCACTTGTGCACATTTAAAGAGTTTGTTTAGAAAAACATTTATTTTATTCTAAAAAGTGTTCTATATTAATTTTTAATTAATTGGTCAAGGAATTATATATTCACATGTAAAACATTTTTTATAATTCTGTTAATACTATTCATACCCTCTATTCTATTGACTAGGTTATCATTGTCTAGTTTAAATAATCATAATAATAAAATAATGTTTTGTAGAAACTTATTGTTGTGTATAACACAAGCCAATCCGACATTGTGTGTAAAATTAACATAACATGGTAAAATGTGAAATTAATTATATTAATGGAATATAAATATTTAGAAATATATTTCATAAAAACATTGTTGTTTTTTAGTGATGATATATATAACTACCATATATATTTGGTATATACTTGGGAGCATGCATTAAAGTAATGTAAAGATCAAAGAACTGATGATTAAAATTTAGAGGGAAATTATTGAATATATTCAAAATGATGGAAAATGAATATATGGATCCATTTAATAAAATTCAATGTTAATCTATCTAGTTAATAGTAGAGATAATAAATAACATCCTTAAGAAATTCATATGAAGATCCCACTGAACGTCACATGGCTCACATAAGAATGATTGAATTGCATGAAGATACATCATGTAGTGAAGAGGATGAATAAAAAGTCTATTACATATATATATTCAGGTTATAATTGGATTCCTACCATGATTAAAATATTAATACAAAGATAAATATAATTACTTTTATTAATGATAAAATCAATGGTGATATGAAAAAATTGATCTCATAGAATAGTTTCAAATTTTCATGGTGATAATTTCTAAACAAGAAATGATCTAGGAAGATCACAGTGCTATGTTAGTTTCAATGACTGAATAACTGGATGAGGATTAATCATGAACCCTTATACCTAGAAAACATGTAACACCATGATAGATGTTTATGATAAATTGTTTTATATTCTAGATGAATCATCTAATCATATAAATAAGACTATCCTTGTGTCAATGTAATTACCTGATTCAAATCTTTTAACTGTAAATGGATTAGTTTTTCATATCAATACAAATTTTGAAGACACTCCCAATGGTATTTTGGTTGATTAAATATATATTAATCTTTCCCCAACATCAATGATAACTATATTTTAGGAAATTAAATAAAATTTATTTTTAATAAGATTTTAAAAAATCTTGAAGCCACCTAGATAATAAAATAGAATGGACTAAAAAATATAAAAAGAAAGAGAATCTCAAGGGTTGTTTGATGTGCATTTAATTATTTGGATTCAATGGACATGGAATAAATTAAAATATTTCAATGACAATTAAATGGAATGAATTTATGTGTTTATGACTTGAATAAAATATAATCATCTATATCATAAGAATAAACACCTATTGGCGATGGATGTTTGAAGCTAGAAAGGATAAAATAAAGAGTTTACATGTTGGTAAAAAATAGAAGTTCAATGTGGTAGAAGGAAAGTAGAACACTAATTTCATGGTTTCTCTTTAGAAAAAAAAAGTAAATAAGTAATTAGATATTCTTCTTCTATTCAAGGACAAAAAACTCAAAATATAAATTATTGTGTGGTATGGATGAGTCAGGTGGAATAAAACTATGCATTTTTCCATTAATATTGTCACATAAAGTTGAATATCCAAAAGAGAATAAGACATAATTATAAGAATAATTTTATTTTCGATATCATACTTAGAATAGGGTCCATCCAAATTAAAAATTAAAAAAATCAAACAACCATGTTTCCACATGAATTCCAGAACTAGAAAATTAGATGAAGATGCATGAAGATTCCCCTAAATGAATAAGAATGAAATAATGTAAAAACATAGTTGTGATTAGATTCTTTTCCCTAAATCTTAATTAAGGATATTTGTATCATCCCTCCCAATTCTATTTTATTATTTTGGTATGGTTAATATAAAGGAATTGTTTAGAAACAATTATCATAGTGTGAATCGGGGTTTTCATTTATGGAAAAGTAAAATAGGTATACCATTTAATATATATTTTAGAGAAACAAATGAGAAGTTAAATACTTTAGGGGATAAGACATGATGATGGATAAAAAAATATAATTCTAAACTAAATATATAATCCCAAATATGACTTTAAAAATTGAATATTGAGGTATTCTAATTAGATATCTTATATTAGTTTTAATTTAGAAAATCTATTTATAAATAATGTGTGTTATTTAATGGGAAGTATAGGATAAAAGTAGAGTTTTATGTCATGACATTAAATTTATCTTGTAATTTGTTCATATGTGTGTAGGATTTACTGTTTTCATGATAAATATATTTTTATAACCCCTTGTACAAGTTATCAGGATTTTTATCACATGGTTTTTATTTATGAGAAAATTAATTTATTAGTGAAGAATATTATGTTTTAAAAAATATGTAATACCATAAATACATAAGAGTATATCAAATAAATCCTCATTATTAATTAATAATATGACTCTATTTCTCTCTTGTAATTGAATTCGGATAAAATTCTATACTATGTTACAGAGATATTGAGATGAGTATACCATATAAGCAAAGAATAATATAGATAAAATTAATTATATTCAATCTCTACATGGTAATTAAAATTATTATCAAATTGGAGGATAATGGAAGGAAAATTTATTGACAATGAAGGTTAGTCATGACAATTAAAACAAATCTAAAGTGGGAGATTGTTGTAACCACATATGGATTGTTTTTTGAATAAACAATGATATATAGAGTATGAGATGTTGTGAATATTATTTTTGTTATAAGTGAGATTATAACATTTTATATGGTACTAAAATAGGAATAATAATTTTATTCCCAGGATGAACATGCATTTCAATGATTCATGGAAGAAACATCAACTTTTATAATGTGTATTATATCTAAAAAATAATAATGACATACATTGGCAGATGAATGCACAATGTATAAATATATTATAAGAATATATTAAGTGGATGAGTTCCCCTGGATATGATTTTTTTATATTTGGTTAGATTTCAATGTAAAATCATAAAAAATGTAAATTTTCCAATAACATATGACTCATTTTTTACTTTGTGTATGTGTCATCTTAAAGGTTTCTATAATTCATTTCAATACTAGGACACTAAAATATGGGAAATGTCCTATCTAGAGGTGAGATAAAAAAATTTGTTGGTAGTTTCCATTGATAATATCCAATATAAAAAAATAATTATGTGGAAACACTGTTATAACATCAAGAGTAAATGTTTTATGAGAATTTATAATGGTTATTTGGGTGATTATTTTTTAATATTTTCAAGAGATAATTTATGATTTTTAAAGTTGATTTGATGTGGATAAAAAATGTTTCAAGACACAATTAAAATATTGAATTGAGTACCCTCTCAATATAAACCTTGTAAAACACATATGTTTTTAAATTATTTTACAACATCACTTAAGTAAGGGTAAGAGACTAATGATTTATCCGATTGAGGATTTAAATGGATACAAAAGATGAATTTAGTACATGAAATCATAAAAATAAAAAGGAATTTCAGAATCACATTTCCCCTCAAAGTGATCCCACCATATTTAGAAATAACCCAATATCACACAAGTATTCCCCTAAATTGTTTTTACATTATCTTTTTGTGAAAAAGAGGTGAATATACGGTGTTATGGTGACTATGTAAGTTACCCATCAGGTAATCAGGTCACCACTGGTAAAAACTAGGTTTAGATCACAAAAAAGATCTTAAGTATTGGATGTCAGATTATCAAGGCTGTAAGATCAACTATAATAAAAACATAATTGATAAATGTTCTTGTACCACAAATTTATAGTATAATATTGAGTTTAAAAGGGTATCCTTATATATATTTTTACTTTTTCATTGATTCCGTCCAAAATTATTTAGTCTTATGTGTGATGCTATGAATTAGTTATTAGGAATAATTATGAACTCATGCTATACTATAGGATTTCCTATTTCCAATCATCTATTTTTTTTGAACTAAATGGTGATTTATACTAACTGAAAAATTAAAAAAATAAATAGTTATATATATATTTATCGTATTACCAAAAGTTAATATTGATCCATAAATTATTGTTATGGATAATGACTATCTAATAATTTTTTTATAATTAGAGACTTTAATGTTACTTTTTATAAATTTTTATACTTATTTTTTTCTGTTCTAAGAGGAATAAGAAACTTTGTTAGGAAGGTTTTGGAATGGTAATCATAATTTAAAATCATTAAGATAAAAAATGAAAAGGTGTGAGGAAGGGTGGTAGAGACGAACAACATAGTTCAGTTGAAAACATTGATTTTACTATATTTAGGTGAAATATTTTCATGATTATATTTACTTTATTATAGAGTATTCTTAGTAAACATCTTAGGTGATCCATGCATTTGATACATTAATATTACATTATTTTAGAATAATATTTAATACATCTCATAATAATACACACCCATGAACCATAATATTTAGTGTATTTAGATACTGGATACATAAACAACTTAAATCTTCAAATATAATCAATATATATAACAATTTTGTTTGGAAATAACACCCCTATTAAATATACCACATATTAAACCTTTCATTAAATCGTGGTGAAATTAAAAAAACTGAGGGTGAAATAATATTCTCATTATGGAAAAAGATAGGGGAGATCAATTAATTATAATAATTATTCATAAGATAAAAATATTGGTCTGGATATTTGTTCTTATCTTATGATAGTCAAAGAAAATAAGTAAAATATCAATAACCATGAGTCATAGTATGATTCCTTATCATAACAGAATAAACACATCATAAGAGTGAATATTTGTCATTAATCAACCATAAACAATTGTAATGTGTTACAAAAATATATTATATGTTCAGGGAATACACATATGTTTTTTAAACCATTTACATAGTTAATGTTCACTTCTGAGACTATCATAGTTGACAATATACCATATTAGATTAGATTCACTCCCAATTGTAACATTTTTTTATCCAAGGTTCTCTCTCAATACTATCATAGTGGTCATAGTACACTAAGATATCAGGTTCACTCCTTATTCCATCAATTACTTATTCATAGTTTAGTTATAGGACTATTATTGTGAAAAATGTTAATTACTATACTCGGTTGACTCTCTATTCTAGTCCATATTGTCTCACTAGATATCAATCACTATAAAACACTTTGTAATAATATATAATTTCAATCCCACCAATCACATAATTTAAATTGTACATATGTGTGCCCGAAGATAATAATAACATTCATCATATCATCATATCATAACTCTGGTATAAGTACCGTTTATTGTAAGCCTATTATCTTCAAAAAATCACAATATATCTTGATAAATTATTTATATGAGGGTTGCTTCATTAGAGTCCCAATAATATACTTAACATTACATATAATAATCTCTTACTCAAGATATTTTTCTAATTTTATGGGGAATCCTTGATTTTTAAAAGGATAGATTCAGAAGAAGGAAAGGTTTGAAATTAATAATTTTATGGCATAGATTTCATCCTCTAGAAAATGTAAAAAAAATATTATCCCAATTAAAAATGATAAGATATTCCTTTGAAGGGTTTCTATCTTGTTAAATTAGATAAACATGACTTAGAGAATCTAGATCGTAAGTCAATTAATGTGATAAAAATTTCATTTTTCAAATTTTATTTTAACACTCAAGTTACGAAAATAATATTAGGGTTAGTGGAATATCTTGAAGATATGTATGAGAAACATAAAATATATAATAAAGTGTCCTTGATAAAAAAGTTTATTCAACTTGAGGTTATCTAAAGAGGGATAAATGTAAAATATGTTAAAGGATTTCAACTAAATTTAGTGCAAACTAGAGTATGTGAAGATTAAATTCATAGATGTTGATTGGGAGATTTTTTGTTATCATATGTAATTGAATCTGTGGAATCCATGGTTAATACTATAATTAGTTCAAGTGGAAATAATAACATAGTGTTCTATAATTTTTTGAACCAAAAGTCTCTATGAGGAGAGATAAATAAGAGAGGGTTTAACTTCTTCTAGTTATATAATGGATACATAAGGAAGAAGAATCTAAACTCACTTGATGAATTGATTTTAATTAGAGAGGAAATAAAGGGATGCAGTTAGTGGGATGTATTATGGAAGTGAAAACTTTTGTTTGAATTATTTATGGAGAGTTCACATCAATAAATATTTGTGTGGTATAAATATAACATCAAGAGAGACTACTTATGAAGTGTTGATTGTGGGAAAAAAAGTACTGTAATTATAAAAATATTTCTACCCAAAAGGAATTATGTAACATATATTTTAGTCCACAATTCCATTACATAGGTGAAAAGATAATTGTATAAATTTATATATATATAAATATATAGTATAAAATAGTGTATCTTAATAATTTTGAAGTTCTTGATATTTTAAGAAATGGATAAGTGACTGTTTATTTGAGGAATAGAACTTTCCTAGAACTAAAAGAACTTTGACATGTTCTAGGCCTCTGGGAGAATATATGTTCAGTTGGTCACCTTGATTAAGTAGGTTTCAGAATTGGTTTTTTGAAAGGAATAAGGAAGATTACTTAGGATTTTCTTATCATATTCAAAGGTGTCGAATATTTGACATTATATATGAATATAATGGTTTTTTGATATACAATTTATGGAATTACATATTTAATAATTTTATAACATTATCATAATCCATTGGGGAACCATAGTGAGGAATGTTTGAATAATATAGTAGAAAAGTGCATACTAAAGCTAGATTGTACATATTTCAGGAAGTGTGAGAGTTGTATATAAGAGATGAAATTGTAGTCATCTTTGAACATGTCCATAATAACACCAAAATATTAGAATCTAGAATTGGTGTATATATATATATCTATGTGCGTGTGTGTGTTTTATGACCCACCCCAGCTCATTCTAATGTAAGAGCTGTACATTTTTTATATTCATTGAAGATTCCAAGGGAAAACCATGGGTTTAATTTCTAAAACATAAAATATAAGTGTTTTTAGTCAATTATTAATTTAATTATGTAATGGAAGTAGAACATAGGATAATATAATAATGACTAAAATCCGGAAGTGGTGGTGAGTTTTCTAAATGGATTTTATAGAATATTTATAAGAAAATTGGAATCTGGTATAAAAAAGCTGTTCAATGAACACCAAATAAATAGTGTAGATGAGATAATTAATCAGTTATAGGTTGAGGGAACAATTTTTAATCTACTTTATCCTTAAATTATTAATCATTTTTAGTTGAAGCTACATGCAAAATAAGTTATTTAATTGAAAAAATTGATTCATCACTAGTTGGAATGTAATTAATGAAAGATATATGGTCAAGAATGATTCTATATGTTTCTTATATTATAGTTCTTATAGGTTTATCCTAGAAAATTTTAGATGAAATTGAATATGATAATATTAAATAAAAATCTTAATCTTTCTTTATTATGGGCTATAGAAATGAAGAGATTGGTTTTCAGATTTGCAATAATGAAAATAACAAAAAAAAATTGAAGTTTAAATATTTACTTCAATGTTATGATATTAAAGAAATATAATAAATTGAATTTTCAATATTTTGTGAATAATGATTCATTAAAAATTTAGGTTTTTATTAATTGTGTTTTCATATGATCACATGTTTCAGATAGTTTAAATATCTCAGAATCTATTGGAAGGTTATAATTTTTAGAAGGAAGTTAATAGGGCTGTGCATAATGATCCTAAGTTTTGAATGTAGAAGATATTTTAGAGGGATAAGGAACTAAGGGAGATTTACAAGTGTTACAAATAAAGTTAACGAGGATAAAGTCTGGGATGAAACTAAAAAAGATATTAATTTTCTATGATCTTCCAGAATTACATGAACAATACAGAGGTGTGGAGATGATCTTTGTTTCATTATTTTAATAGATGTAAGAGAATTAGAGTATACGGAAGAAGTAACTACATTGAGATATTAAATAATGTGTAAGGATTTACTATGAGTGAATAAAACATAGGAGATAACAGAACTACCTTTTAGGAATAAATAACTTGAAAAAAAGTGGGTGGTCCGATTGAATAATGAAGAATATGAATAAAAATATATATATTTGCGTTGTTTATAAGTGGATTTCAATAAAAGTAAGTCACTAATTTATATTTAACTTAATTGTTGATATTTAAACATAAAACCCTTCAATCTTTTTTATGTTTTATTAATTTGGGAATTCTATAGAATGAAAAAATGTAAGTAAAGTTGACTTTTCATTACTTGTATTTGGTGGACGAAATTTATATAAATAAAATAATTGGTTAGTGGATAATTAGAATTAAGTATTTAGGTGAAAAAAAAGTTATATTAATGTTTAGACATAATAACCAAGGTCTTAAAACCAAATGATCAACTCTTTTATAGAATTTAAAGGGATCTCATCGACTAACTCTAATAATTTATATTATTGAAATGATTTAAACAAAAAATTAGTCCATAACTATACATGTCTACATGGATGATATGTTGTTTAAGGGTATGAATATTAAGCTATTTCATAAGTTGATATAGTAGATGTTTGAGAAGATTGAGATTAATGATATCAGCGATGTAAAGATGATCTTGGATATGAGGGTAAAATATGATAAAAAAACTATAATCATAATATTATTAAAAAGGGATTAAATTTGGTGTATCTTTGAGAGATTTAGAAAAAGTTAGGTGTAAAATGGGTTTAATTTATCTCATTGGTCACATTAATCATTAATAGGTTCATGCACTAAAAAAGAAATAAGAAAATAAGTACACATTTAATGTTTCATTTACCTCAAATATTAGATACTTTATTTTTTTTCATTTTTATTCAATCATCCATATATTTCTCATATAGTTGGTGTGCTTGTTCAGGTAATGTAAAAGTTGATAAATGTTCATTAGAAACTAGTAAGGTTGATTATTTGATACCTAAAAAGATTGTGAGGGACAACTCATTTTTCCTAGATGATGATCAATTACATGGATAGATATATACATATTTTGGAAGTGATTTTGGTTCTTATAAGAGTCCAAAGTAATAGTTTTTCATAATAGAATATCTACAGTTAGTTGGATATAATGGTTACAAATGTAGATTGAAATTTATACAACAAAGGTAGATTATATAACAGAAAAAGTAATAAGATGGTATGGTTATCATGTTTAGTTATAAATCTTAGTTTTAGTTTATAGAAAGGATTCCACTACTATGATATTCAGAGTGAAATTCATTTGGAATGAACTAAACACATTTGTTTAAAATACCATTACTTTTAAATAATGGGAAAAGATGGGGAGTTTGAGATACCAAATATAATTGTAAAATATTAATCAAATAGATAGGTTTATAAATATGTTTGGGTAAAATAATACTAAGGGAAAAATACTTAGTAGGTATTTTTTAAAAAATAATGATTTAGTGAATCATTGTATTTAGTTAATATTGTATGAAATTCCTTTATTTCCCATAAAACAGTCTAAACCTAGGTCATTTATTTATAATTTTTGAAGACTAATTTAGTCGAATGAAATATGATGACCCAAATGGTTGGTTCTATAATATCGTTGTTTCATTGTATTTTTAGTTATGGTAGGGTTTTCCTTCAATGTACTAAAAGATATATTCCGAAAGGGGGTGGTTTGGAAGAGACTACTTCCAACGTTCTTTGTGAATGAAAATGTGGTTTCGATAGATATATCTTATAATAATAGAAGTTATAATCTATAATTTTAGAACATGGAAATTTTAATATCTACTTTGATGTTTTATCATGTTTTTGAATGTGGAAATCACACTTAGGATTTCTTCTTCAGGTATATAGTGGGAACAATTAAATTGATGGAATCCTCTAATTTTTGGAGGTTAGTGAAAACAGAAAACCATATGATAAACTTTATAAATAGAATTTTACAGACATATAGTTTAGGTTTAACTAAAATCAATTATTCATAGTTTTACAATCCATTTTAATTCAAAAATATCTTCCAATAATATTTTTTTATGGTGAAATAAAATGCGTATATGTTTCCCCCAAGGAAGTAGTAATTTTAGTATGAACCACATAACACCAAATTTATCTTACTTGCATACATTTAAATTCATTTCAGGAATGATTTTTATCTATTGGATTGAAAAAGGGTTTAGTAATGTTTCCAATATTGTGAAGTTATTTGGGTGAACATAGTTACTTCTATGTTCTAAAAAATAATGTTGCGAGAGTACCTTGTATAATCAGACACTTCCAAGTGATTTTTGAAAGACTGTATCCAATTTTTTTCCAAAAGGAGGTGTCTTGGAGGGATACCTAACACATATTCCCATTGATCCTAAGAATCATTAAATGATATTGAAATAGATGAAAAATTCCTTTATAAGAACATTTGAACATTTATTCAAAAAAAATGATAAAAACATTCTATTTTTTTGTTAACATTATAAATAAAAATCCCAAAATATTGAGAAAATTATTTTATTGGGAAATAAGAACAGAAAATTTTAAAGGAATCATCATATAAAATAATAGACATGATAAAAGTAAAAGTCATTCATTTTTATATCTTATAAGAGAACATTCATGTTACACTATTATAAAAAATTTAAAAGTGATTAATATATAAAAAATTGGAAAAGTTTCATTTTAATAATTTTTAAATATATTTAATCATATTAATAGTAACATTTCTAAAACATTTTTGAATATAAAAAAATATCAATAAATCATTTCAATGAACATGTTCATGGAATAGATAGATTCCTAAGATTAAATGAAGAAACCTGGTTGGATTTTTCATAAAACAGTTAACTTATTTTTTTATGTCCTAATGAGATGAAAATAGAAATAATACTTGAAAAACATATAAAAAATAATGGATAATAAAATATATGACTTTTTATGAGTTAGGATCATATTTTTTCCATTAATGTAAATTAATCATAAATAATAATGAGAAACTAATGTTATAGTAACATAATGCCTTACCTCAAGACCTGTCTTGCATCATATATGTTCAACCCTCCAATATAATGAATATTGATTTATTATATTTATATATACTTGAAAAATATTAATAAATAATTTTGTATATATAATCCTTTTATAATATCTAATTATGTTTTAATTAATAATTTCTCCTAGAAATGATCATTTGGGTAAAAATTGGTTTGTGTTATAAGAATGTATTAGTTTGATAGTTTTGGTCCCCGCACCATAGTCATGGTTAAGCATATATGAAATTATATTCATGCAATAATTTTCATATCAATTAATTATATATAATTTTACAACTTTATATAAAAATAGTTGATGAACAATCAATTACATCAGTTTATTGAGATTGTAGTCTATACGTACACATATGTGATATTTTCAAATTTCAATGGACAAAAAAAGAAAGGAAAATAATAATTCATATTTATAGAACAATAAGTACATTATAAATATCATATATATTCATTTAATGTATATTTACGTCTATCAATGTAAGTAGGAAATAAAAAAATTATTCACATCACTTCGTAGAGGTAGTAGTCCACATATACACATGACTGACATTGCTATTTTTAAAAATATAAGAATGGGATATAAAATAGATATTAAATTAATATAAAAACATTATTATATAAACTGTAATTATTAAATAATATTAAGTTGTCTATTGAACATTTTATGGTGTGTTATGAAGATGTAAAAACCGATAAGTTTGGTATTAACATATACATCTTCTTCGAGAAACATCCTTTGGTTTACACCATACACCTTCTTAAAATGGTCTCTTATGATGATTAAAACATATTATATGAGGGTAGTAAGGTATGAAGATTATTTAGGTGGTTTTTTCTCTATCTAATGGTCTTAATTCATGTGGAAAACATAGGATATGTGGTTCACTTTTATAAGTGAGGGGAGAGACATACTTGTAATTATCAAGAATATTAAAATATAATAAAGATTCAATCTAGGTAATGTGAATCACATGAAACCCAAATTTTATGTTAAGATAAAGGTGGGGTTAAATAAACATAAATAATATGATTTAGGAATTTCATTGGGAAATTTAAACATTTACTACATTAGTTTAACCACTCATTGATGCTTATATATTTCACACAGGTAATATGATTTTTACTGTGGTTATTATTCCAAATGTAAAAAAACTAAAATTAATATATAAACTAATATTAATTATTATGTATAAAAATATCTAATATATTTTACCTGATGTGATTCTTAAATTTTTCATAAATTAATTCTAATATTGGTGCATAAAATGTTTAAATTTTTTTTATAGAGGTGAATTTATAAGCATAGAAATGAAATTAATCCGTTTCCATTCCTTAATAAAACCATAAAATGAATTTCTGATTTTTTTGAAATTTTTTTATAAAATTAAAATAAAATAATTTGTCACTAGTGATTAGTTATAATTATTATGATACAAACAGATTACCTAAAAAAATTGTATTAGAGAAAAATTTCTAGTTTTTACCTTCAAATGACTTTATGTAAATTTCTTCCAAATTAATAAACAATGAATTTATTTTCTATATGTGAAAAAAATATTTTTTACAAATTTTTAATACTATGAATTTATTTCTACAAAAACATGTTTTACAATAATAATCCCCATTAAAAAATATTCTGAAATTTTTCTTTGGGATCAATTGCATATTCTTTGTGAATTTAAAATTATATGTGACAATTGTATCTTATTTGAAAAACATATATTTTTATTCATTTAATAATGTATAAAAATTATAAACATATTTTAATGGTTTTTTGTTTAAAAAACATTAAAACACATAGAAGGTTTTAAATGAAAATATATTATGAAATCACAAGGTGTTAAATTGTATACATATTATAATAATTTCACCTTCAATATTATGTCAATTATATACAACCTACTTGGGTTACCTCTACATGTTCACATCCATACTATCTAATAAAGCATTGTAAGATTTATGGGCTTTGCATAAAACATTCACTAGGTGAGTAGTCTAATTCAACAACTCTTTGGATACTCCATTTCTATTTATAAAGAATTCATATTCTTTATGTTAAATACTTTTCATCTGTTTGAATCAAAATCCAGTTATAATAAAGAATTTATATCATCTATTTCGACTGATAGACATGCCTTTATGATAATTACATTTTATAATAAAAAACTTCATTAAAATATATTTCCTTCAAATTTTAGGTTTAAAGATATAGCAAAATAAGAAGAATCATTAACTTAAAAAATCAATGTATTTTTCTATAAATGAATATTTTTCCAACTATATAAATGACTAATTAAAAATAAAAATTCTTTAAAATCTCACGAAAATTATCCTGATAAAGAAATATTTTTAAATTTTCATACATATTACATTATTTCATTTCCTATTGAAATGTAAATTTAAGAAAGATGTGAGATAAAAAACTCCATAAGGCAAAAAATAACTGATTAGCATCAATGATCATAACCGATGATAAATGAGAAAATTGGTATAATAAATGTATATATGGATATCCTAAAAAATATATAGATCAATATTAATTATTCATGGCAGAAGGATTATACTATTATATAGAAGGCATAAATTCTTTTTAGAGAAAACATGCTATAAATCAGATGCCATTAGGAAGTAACATATGTATTAGTATTAACAAAGAAGAATCTAATACCCGGGAAATTTATTATAAAGAGATTCATAGAAATATAGGTAAATGATAAAATCAAAAAAAACTTTTTGATCAGTGATTTTACCCACAACTATATGATAAAACACGTTATTTATATGCCTGAAAATATGAGGGAACTCATTATGGCCACTCTAATGTGAAAAAACTAATTATTTCCATGCCAGACTATATTAATAGATATTGTCATAAACTAATGAAAAGTGGGGTGATATTGGACACAACCCATAATAATTCTTATATATTTAATCATATTTAAATCAACCATAATCATACTATAAAGAACCCAAGTGAAAAATGGGTTTCATATATAATTTAAATATGTTCACTTAAGGAAAAAAATTCATAATTCCAAAAATTGATGTAAGATGATACACCTGTGGAAAATAAATTGGCATCCACAGGTTTTAAATATAAGTCCCAGAATATACCATTTAATAAAGATGATATAACATATGGTATTTAAATTGGGACATAAATAGTATAAGGTTTCACTAATATATAAAGGCCTTTAACAACACTAGAATATGACTTTATCAGTGATAAAAAAATGTGGATACTCAGAGTATGGTTAAAATCTCGAAACATTTAACAGATCTAAAAGAGACATGTTAGGTGGGGCCTTTAATATAACTTTTTTTTACTCTATTAAATTACTTTTTAACATGGAATTTTATTAGATTTAATGGGGGGAATTAATTTTAGCGCTAATAAAAGCATCATAATTAAAATGTTTAATTTGTTTCAGATGTCCATGAGCCTAAACCCCTTCATCAGCACTTCAACGCCCAATTTAACAGCATTCCACCCCCTTTATCAATTTTTTTAACCCCACCACCCATTTTATTATCATTTATGAATTTTTATCCTTATGCATGCCCACTTAGATTCAAACCCTACACCTCTCCTATGAAGATGGAAAGCCTTTACCACTACACCATGTTATTTTGCAGCCTCTTTAATGGTATTTCTATTTATTTATATATATTTACATATATTTATATAATTATTTTTAAATCCATTTATAAAATATATGTGTATGGGTGTGACAAACAGATAATTATGTTTATTTAAATATATTATATATTTTATTTAGTTACTTATACAATAATTTTATAAAAATATATATGATTTTTATTAATACAAAAATATATGTTTATATAAAAATTATAAATATATTTGAATAATTTAAAAAATGGTTAGATATTGTTTTAAATATATATTTAGAATATTTATTTATTTAGATATATTAAAATATAAATTTTCACATAAATAGTTTGATATATGTATTTATATGTGTGATTTATTATATGTAAATATAAGAGAAAATTCATATATTAAATTATAAATAAAGTTATGTTTGAAAAAAAAATAAAATTTAAAAACAATAGAATAAATAAGAATGTTACACCTAAGAATAAATTCATTCCCAGAACAAAATGTCAAAAAGACCCCATTAAATAAGGCTAAAATCCATCTAATGTTAAAAAATCAGGGTACCCCAACTAAACAATTAATTTTTATGGCATTATTGGTATTTTTTAGCCCATAGAAATGTGATATAGGTTAACCTCTCTCAATGATGGAATATTTCTCAACATAGTCTTTGATTTGGTATGTGGTAGAGACCCAACAGACACCCGAATTAAAAGTTATGGTTGTTTAAAGTTCAAATAATGTTTTCAACTTAGTTTTGATGTTTTATTAATTTTTTTACTTTTTTATCTTCAAATTGATATGTAAGGACTATTAATCGATAATAATAAGAAAATTATTAATTTAAAATATTCTTTTAGTTATTTTATAAGACATTTTCACTAGATATCTTTTATATTAAGTTAATATAAGTATTACCATATATGTATATATATTTAAAAATAAATAAATATATATATATATAATAATATACTTACATATTAATATATTATTTTTAGTAAAATATTTTTTTGAACTATACTTTTATCAGCGCTTATAAAACAGTGCTGATAAAGGAGGGAATTTATCAACACTTATAAAAAAGCACCGATAAACTCCCCATTATCTGTTTTTTTTAAGTGATGATAAATTGTGGGACTTTATTAGTTCTTGAAAAAAAGTGATAATAAAGTTCCCACCTTTAATAGATCTATTAAATACCCACTTTAATTGGGCTAAAAAATCGTTCATAAAGATGCCATTTTACAACGCTTTGTTTGGCAATGACAAAGGGGGCCTTCAATAACATTTTAAGCTAGCGCTGTTAAAGACCTAACACTAGAAAAACACAATTTTGTAGTATTTTAAACTCAATAATTTCTGTAATTGATATATGTTTGTTATCTAGGTGAACACCTCTCAATCATGTAAATAAAAAAATGGTATTCACAATATAAATTCTTTGTATGAAAAGTTATGAAAATTCATAATGGTGGGTTATAAAAGTATAATAAAGTGGTAGATAAATCTAATGGAAAATAAAATTTCATAATACATCAATTTAATGAAGTTGTATAATATGATTTGATGAATGTTTTTAATTGAGAAGAATATCTCATACTATATTTATAAGGATGAAAAACATAATTTTTAGGAGCAATGGAAAACCCGATTTGGATATAATATTCATTCTTGATAATTTTTATTTTTTTAAATATACTTATTTTAGAATATCCAGAGAATAAGAATTTATTTTAAAAACATGAAAATAGAAACATAATTTTTATATAAAAATAAAAATACCGAGGTAAGTTGTTTACACATGCAAGATAATAAAAAGAGATTCATTTCAAACAATGATGAAAAAAAACCTTAGGGAAAATATCAAAATTTTCACTTAAATCTAATAATTTATGGTAAATTATTATAAATTGATCTTAGTTAATTATTTAGGCATATATAAGGAACTTTTTAAAATCATATAATGAATACATTCATAGAAGAGAAGGATTACTAACAAAAATTAAGAGATATGGTATGTTTCCTTATAGTGGGTAAATAATGAGCAACATGGGAAAATTAAATAAAGGGAATATATATGAAACCCTTATAATTATCACTTTATGATTAAATGGATAGTAATTTTAGAAGAAAAATATAACAAAAATTCTCTAGATATATTTTATTAAAAAATTATCATAATTTGAAATTGATATTAATGAAGAAACAATTATATTTAATGGTAGCTTAAGAATAAAATTAAGATAATAAGGTTACAATGAGATGAAATTAAAATAACATGAAATTAATGGTGTTAATTATTCATAATGGAAATATGGTACTAAAAAATCCATATATAAAAAATCATGGTGTGCAATATGAATTATGTCTTATGGATTTGAATACAATGACTAGTTAAGGATTATAACCTTGATTTCCATGGAATCTAAATATATTTAAAGAGAGAATGTGATATGGAAATTTAATGACCATGAAATATGCTAATATAGAAGGACATATTAATTGTTCATTAGATACACCATATTAATGTTATCACTGGGCATGAAAGGAAATGAATCACTTGAAATTAAATCCGAGACAAAGAACCACTACCTTATTTTTGACTACCTCTAAAGTGATGGAATATATTTTTCTATATAAATTACAATCTTAATCATAAATTTTAATGTTTCCTTTATTATTGAAATATAATTTCATAAACATCATTTATAACTATTATTAACATGAAAAATAATTAGTATTTACATATTTTCAATGTTTCATGTGAGTTATATTGATTGTTTTGAACTATTTTAAAAATGGAGGGGTTCTCCTTGATTCTTTTCCTAATGGTCTTCATTACCAAAGTATAAAAGGTATTATTATTTTGGTTTGAACAAATATTTTATGGTTATAATTTCATTCTATGAGAATTTTGTTTTTGGTTCTTGAAGATGAAATTTGTGATAATCATGTGTCAATGGTCTTTAACAAATAAACAGTGGTATCATGATTATTGATTTTAATATTTTTGATACATTCATGAATGAAAATAAAACATTATTCACTTATTTTATTAATATATTTTCAGTAATTATGTTCTCATAATCATCCATGATATTATTTTAAATCATTTTTCAAGTAGGTGGTTAGACTAACTAAAAATGAACATACTGTAATTAAGGGATGACTATTATAATAAAATATGTTTATTTTGAAATAAAATCAATAATATATCAAAATAATTAAATTATTATTATTTTTAATGGTTTTAATTCAATGTTATCAGATTTAAATAAATAATAATGGAACTAGATAAAAAGAAAGACACGTTATATTTTGGAGGTGGTAGTCCACACACACACAAATGGTATTTATATTTAACTTATTAGAAAAGTGGAAATGTGGTTAAAATTTAATCTATTATCATAATAGCACTAAATAAAAAATATTAAATCTTTCATTATATATATAAAATAAAATTATATTTTGGTAAGGTAATAAATAATTGAAATAATTCATAAAAATTAGTTATGTTGAGGAATTGGGTTATACCTTAGATAAATCCATTGAAAATGGAGGGGTTAAGATGAATTCATTGGAATAGAAAAAAATTAAATGAATGATGATTTTAGAGGCAGGATAAATGGTATACTTTCATATGGAAAATTATATTTGTAAGTGTTCATGAAGGTTTGGTGAGTGGTCCTTTTTATAAGTTTAGAGAAGTTCATTTTCATAAATATTTCATAATAATATAAAAAGAGCATATTCTTCTAAATATGTGATGAAAAATATTGAGATTAATGGGGTGAGGTATGGGTTAGGTTCATGTATCCATCAAAATTTGTTTTCACACGTGTTTTAAACTTGTTTTATGAACATTACTACTAAAATTTTCACTTCATCCATTTTAGGTTTTACATTGGTATCATGTTTTTTAACTTGGTAATTTAATTTTTATACATAAAAATAAAGGAGAACTTATTTAATAATTTGATCCTACATATTAAAAATGTTACATTCCTTTTATAATATAAAATTTTTATATTTAAAAAATAGTTTTGTTAATAGTTAATGTAATCTGTAAAAAACTTTTAGAGGAAAAGTGTATTTGAAGCTTATGATTTATATTTTATAAAGAAATATCAATTTAATTTATTTTTAAGATTTAATTTGTTATATTGTTATAATTATTTATGTCATATATATTTAAAATAAATCCATTATAATATTTTAACAAAACAACATTTCATTAAACGAAGAGAAAAAAATATAGTTTTTATTTTAAAAATATTATTTGTGTCATGAAAATGAGCAACATAGGTTTTATAAATTCAAAAAACAATTAATTTAAATGTATTTTTTACATATTTAATAAATAGTTTTCAATTAAATGTTTTTATATACATATTGTTCATGATTTTATAATGATAAAGTTATAAAATATAAAATTTTTCTAAAAATGGGTTTTTCACTATTTAATCAAAATAAATTATTTTAAAAAAATTTAAATATTAAAACTATAAAATTTTGAAAAATATAAATTATAAAATGAATTTTTTTTATCCAATTCATATTTTATAATTGTAATTTTTTAAATGAAAATATAATCTTAAATGATAAAAATTTTTATTGAAATTTTTATTATTATTATTATTAAGTGATCTTGATATTATCCCTAATAGTTTCTAATTTATGGAATTTAAAACTACATATTATCATAATATTTATTTACAATCATATTTTGTAATTTGTTTACACATTAAATTCTTATTTAATAAAAAATTTCTTTATTTATATAAGTTATTTATCCACTAAAGATAAGAAATTTTATTTAATTATTATATTATCATTTACTAAAGTGTCAATTTATCTTATAATATATTTATAATGATTTTAAAATATATCATGGATAAATATGGGTTGTATTTGTGTGCAGAACAAACAATTACCATAATATTAATATTTTTAAAATATATAGTGAAATCCAGAGTCGTTAAATTATCCCCCCTTAAATAAGTTCTTCTTGCAAAATTTTAATTATCAAAAAATGATTATAATAATTAATGACATATTATGGTAATTGTGAAAAGAGATATACATTTTATAAGATAACAACCTTTATATATTAGGAAATTATAGGTAACAAATATTTTACCCCATAATAGGATTATATTCTTATTCTCACCAATTTATTCTAAATATGACTTTATTGATATGTCTTATGAGTTTCAAGAGACATACCTTCAACAACATCATTTGAAAGACCACTTTTTCAAAAAAATTAAAACCAAATTGACTATGATAATATCTTATATAAATATTATAAATTGTCATATTAATAATATAATTCAATTTAAATATATTTTCTATAATTGATGTTCATTTAAACCATTGATATATTCTTGTCAATCTAGTTTTCTTTAGGATTTTTCTATTATAATCCTTGTAATAAATTCATAATATAATAAATCCTTCATAATAGATTAAAAAGAATTTTTATTAACCAAAGAATATCCCTTAAGAGATTATTTCTATGTGTGAACTCCTAATACTACTGATCATGTTGTAGAGTGATGATTAAGTTGATTCTCAAGAAATATTTTCAGGGTGATTACCCCTTAGTGCATCTATCCCAAAACTTCATCCACATATGAGTATTAATATCGGTAAATAAATTCTAAGAGAGACACAAAATCTGTACTTTAAAAAGAATTAGGGTGTTATCATACACGTATAAATATCCTATATACTTATACCAATGGTTTTCACTAAATTTATCTTATTATAACAACTAAAATATTCAATATTAACTCCACTGAACTGTATGGTAATCTATACCTTTGAAATCATGATAAACATTATTTTATAAACCCTTATATTATCCTCAAATAACATCATAACCCATAATTTTATATATACCATTAAATAGAATCTATGATTTTTTTCCTAATGTAAACATATTATAATTACATTATATAAAGAATATATTACATTATAATTCATTCAAAAAATCTTTTAGGTTTACTGTATTAAATAATTGTAACATGTAATTAACAAAAAAATAATGTCTTTTTCAAATAATAGTTACTTTTTTCCAATATAAGATACTTCACAATTCGAGACAAGTAATAAAAATCTCACACAAATTATATGCATAAGACAATATTCAAGTACTTTCAAATATATTACATTCATTAACAACTAGGGAAAATGAGAAGATAAGAAATGGGTGATAACAAATGAATAGTAATGTTGAACACAAGAGATAACCATCAATGATAATAAATGAGAATAAAATGAGAAAATGAATATAATCCATGTAAACAAGAAAATAATTACAAAAAAAGAATAGATCCATACTCATGAGTCATGGAATAAGTCATGAAACATTATACGACAAGAATAAAAAGTGTTAAAAACATATGAAAATAATTATAAGCCATTAGAGAGTAACATAAGCATAAAAATAACTATAAAAGTGTATGATAACATGGTAATATTATATAAATAGTTTCTTAAAATATTAAAAAATAATGAAATAGCATCAAAATTTTGATAAAACTCTTTAAGATCAATCCTATGTGAACAAACTCATTACGTCCACACCTAAACATGTGAAAAAACTAATTATTCCCCTTACAATGTAAATAAACCCACTAAGTTTAATCCTAACTATCTCATGTGATATCTTAATAAACTCATGGATTGGAGGTGGTATATGATTCCACACATTATAATACTTATATATATATATATGTGTGTTCAACTTGTAATAAAAATAATCACATCATAAAGAACATATGTGAATAAAATGGGTTTCATATCCAATTAAAATTTAATAAAAAATTAACATATTCATAATTACACCAATTATCATTATATAATATTACCATAAAAAATTGGAGTCCAAATATAATTAAAATAGTTCTAGATAAATACTCTTCAATGAATATAATAGAGTATATGGTATTAACACTATATATATAATTTCTATATAGTTAATTGACTAATTTTAGCAACTAATAAATGAATTGTATATATATTAACACCCTTTGATAATATTAATGAATACCTTATTATTCACAAAGATGTTAGAAAAAAAATTATTACTATTTAAAGTGGATGGTTAAGAAAGATAAAGGTTGTGATGAACCACTCAACTTATAGAAAATAACTTTTCATAATCTATCCATAGATATAATTTGGGGGGTATAATTTAAATTAAATGATTTATCAATCCTAAAATATTTCAAAGTACATTGAA
The DNA here is from genome assembly GCA_963277665.1 of Viscum album. Lineage (NCBI taxonomy): Eukaryota > Viridiplantae > Streptophyta > Magnoliopsida > Santalales > Viscaceae > Viscum > Viscum album. Next base: position 713,024,322 of record OY728131.1, on the reverse strand, counting down.
TTAATTGGAAAACACTTTTTTTAAAGCATTATGAAAATTAAATTTTGAAATAGAAATCATTATTAGTATTTTTGAAACCATTTATTTAAATAAAAATATTTTATAGGAGTAATATAATAAATATTTATTTTAAAAACATAAAATTATATTTAGTATTTTTCATATAAAACGAAATGATTGTGTAAATATGGATCAACAATGAAAACATTAAAAAGGTATTATTTTCACACAATGTTTGAAATGAACCATTTATAAACTATAGATAATTTTATAAAAGGTTTTAAAGATGTTAAAGTTGTATAAAACAACATTAATAAATTATTGAGGCATAGATAAGGGAATTCATAAATAAATTCAATAGATACGATCATGGAAGTGATGGATCCCCAACTAATAGTAAGAGGTCGGGTTGGATTCAATAAAAATTGGAAATAATGATACATATAGAGAAATGAATATATGAGAACACATATAAAAAAATTATTTGAGGATTAAATTATATTAGTATTTAGAAAAAATGAAAATATAAATTCTCTGGATGTATTATCTTTCAAAATCCATCCGGATTTTAAATTGAGATTGAAGAAGAATAACTTTTAGCAATGGTAACATAATAATCAAAAGAAGATTAAATTGTTACCATGACATGGACAGTAAAATATAATTATATTATATATATTCATTTTATTAGAAGGAAATAGGTCAATTAAATCATAATAGAAAACAAATCTTGTTGAATAATACCAAACACATCTCTTAGAATTTGAAATAAGGAAAAATAAAACCTTATAACATTGATATTATCCATTTAGACAGGGACACTGATAGGTTCTTTAAAATCCCATGAAATTTAAGAATATGGTAAAATAAATTCATTTGGATGTATTTACACCAATTTAATTATAACATGGTTTATAATAAGGAATGTTCCTTTTGAAATTAAATTTGAGACAAAGAACACATTACCTTTATTCATACCTTCCAAAAAATTATATGAATCTACAATAAAAAAAATAATAGTTAACTATTTATAATATTTTTAATATATCTATGATTTTATAATATTAATTTATTATTATTTTATATATTAATAATAGTAATAAATTATTTATTATTAATATTGGGTGTGAGTAATCATTATCAATTTAAATAGTTTCATAATAGTTGTTTTATTCTTAATCATTATCCAAAATTTCATCTATATTAGACCATAAATTGTACTATAATTTATGATTCATGATATTTCATAATGTTATAATTTCATTTTATGAGTTTTGTAGTTATGGTTTCTACAGACAAAATGGGAACCAAATATGTTTCATTGATCTTTAAAAAATTAATAGTTGTATCGTAATTAATGAGTTCAATGTTAATTTTACCAATATAGAAACAAAACAAAATAAATATATAATTATTTATATAATGTATTATCATTAATTAATTTATCATGGACTTACATTATATTTTTTTTCATTTTTCAAGTAGGTGTTTAGACTGAACAAAACATAAACAGACCATAATTAATGGATTAATATTATTACAAAAAGTGGATTATTTTTTAATAATATCCTTAATAATTAAAATAATGATAATTTATAGAAATTTTTAAGGTGATGAATTATATTTAAATATAGTTTATAAAATAATAGTTGAACAAGTTGAAAAATGAGATGCGTTACATTTTAGAGTCATTAGTCCACACACACACGAATGCCATTTTTTTCTTAATGGAAAAGTGAAATACAGTTAGTGTTTATTAAGTTATCATATAAAATTTCACTATTAAATAAATATTTATTTCATTATGTACAAATTATATAATTATATTATGAAACATATAAACGTAAACAAATGAAATTAAGAAAAAACAGTCATCACATTGAGGGATTAGTAATTTCCCAATGAGGAATGCTGTGAAATGGAGGGTTTATGATATAATAATATGACTATAATCTAAAGAATGTGATATAGGATAAATGGAGAAATGAAAAGTATAATTTCTAGTAGGAAAATGATATTTGGGTGTGGTTTTAATGAAGTGGGGATAATCCCATTTTATATTTGGTGATAATTTAATTTTTTGTAAATACTTCCTTGTGATATAATGAGATAACAAGTTTAATAATTAAATAAGACTAAAAAATATAAAATACAAGTGTGGGTAAAAGATAAAGTCAATAATCCCCTAACCATTCATTTTAACAGATGTCATAGAAGGGGTTTTAAGTCATTTACACCTTGAATTTTATCTTTTACAAAAAATGGTTTTAAACAGATAACTAATTTTTTACCTAAGTAAAATAAATAAATTAAAATAAATAAAATGGAATTTATTAATTAATTTTAAAAAATAATAATTCCAAATATTAAATCCATTATATTATATTAAATTTAAATCTTTAAGAAAATTAAATTTTAATACAACCACATGTGACATATGAAGAACCATATTTTTAAAAAGTATACTACTAAGAATAACATTTATTTTTTTATATAATTTTTTGTAAGAAATATTTTAAATATTTAATTTGTTTTAATATCAAAAAATAAATTTTATGTGGATCTAAAAGAATTAATTTTTTCAATTTTAGCTAAAATATATTTTATTAATTGAAAAGTAAAATATGTTTTTATTTGAATATATTACTGAGTCTGAAATTTTTTAGTGAAATGATTTATCATCTATAAATAGTTTACTAAATGAATAGTTTTACATATTAAACATTTATATAAACATTAAAATAAATTTATTCCATTTTTGGTCATTTTTATATAATTATAGAGTCATTTAATTTACCATTATCATAAAAAATATCTTTTCCCTAAGAACAAAGAATCAATTATTTTATAAAATTTTTATAAATACAAACTTAGAAAAATTTTAGATTATAAGTTATAAAAAAATATATTTATTTATCTTATTATAGTTATATAATATATAAATTTTTTAAGAGAAAAATATATTGAAAACTGATTTTAATGAAAAATAAGAATTTTTAAACATTAAGGGTTCGTTATATTATTTGTTGTAAGTTTATAAATTTTGAAAATATATTATTATATATTATCATAATATATATTTAAAAGTATTTTATTAGTTTTCACTTTAAATTATTATTTGAGAAAAAATATCCTTTTTAATAAAATTAGATATTTAAACATGAAATACAAGAAAGATTAATTGATTACTATATTTTTATTTAATAGAGGTTTTATTGATCGGATTTTTTTAAAACGATTATCAAATGTGTCATGGATATCTTTAGATCATTTTTAATGTCGAAAAAGTTATTAAGATGATATTTTTGAAGCTAAAAACCAAGTTAAATATTATATTTTTAAAACTTATTCCTTAAATTGATGATGTGTTTGATTAGTTGAGGGGAGTAAACCAGTTCTCTGAATACCATCTATGTTCTGGGTACCCTGAACTCCTTGTATGAAGTGAGATATCCTGGAGGAAAAAATTTATTGATGGTACAATTATAATGATTACATGGTCTCACCCTTTAGTCTCATAAAATATCTCATAGTTTTCATGAACCTCATTGAAAACATAATCAACATGTATTTTCACTAGTTTATTATGGTATTTCTTATTATAATTTTGTTTATTATTAAACTAAAAATAAACATGTAAAGAACTTTTTTGTTCTATTTATCACTTTACATGATCACAAAATCTATGAGAAATTATATTACATTGACTTCAGGGTATAATAATTTTATTTCTTGAAGGTTTTCATTTGTAAAAATTTAATATCGGTTTTTATTTAAAAATTGACATAATTATTTCATTGTATCCAGAAAATAATTTATTTGAGCTACACATCTATTTGGGACTAGCACATTATTGTCATCGTATTGTCCAATATTTCTTAAGGATTTCTTATCTTATTGATACCTTGGTAAAGAAAGAGTATTCAATTCATATGTAATGATGTATACCAATAATTATATATTGAGAATAATGAGCATTTTAATTGTACACCTATTTAAACCTTAAAACAAAGTGGAAAAATAAATATTCTATATTTTGATACATCTGGAACTTGGTTGGGTTGTTTCCTTTTATAAGGAAACCATGTCATAGATTATGGACCGATGCAACTACGAACACATGAAAAGAACTACCCAAAACATTTCCTGGATATGGATTCAATGTTTCAAACATTAATGGCATGGAAACCCTATATATTTAGTTAAAATATCATGACCATTATTGACCATAAGATATTGAATCATATTATATCTTAGGTGGACTAGAGCATGAAAAAAACATTGGATGGATTACCTATTCATGTTTGACTTTTATTTGGCATAAAAAACTGGTAAAAGACATCTAGTTGTTGTATTATTCAATCATAAGTCATATAAACAAGTATTATGGGAGGATCGTTACCCATGATAGTTGAAAATAATAATTTCATAATATGCATTGATATTGTTTGGAACATAGTGAGGATGTAGTTTTCTTCCAAATCATTATTTTCTATTAATTTTATGATATGGTAAATGATACTCAATGATCAAAACTTGAATACATTACCAATTGGTCAAACCACAATGTTTGGGAGACTATCGAGTGATAAAAATTGGATACAAACTCTTTTCTCCCTCTTAAGAACAAATTATCATTCATTCTTCATGCTAATAAAAACATCTTACAGCATGCCACCATTTCAAAAGGGATACTAATCCATTTTTTAAGAATCTATATTGGGAAATGAATTCTTATTTTAATGGTCTATAATGAAGTAGATGATAAATGATTATCTTCGATGATGTCCTATAACCTAACAAGCAAAGGATGAAAACCAACACTTAGATGTGATGTTTTTGTTAATTCCCATAAATATTTATAATTGGCAGAAAATCTTTATGGACTTTATTAAAAAATTACTATAGATACTTATAAATCACATAACAATTTTTATGAATGTCAATAAAATCAATAAGTTAGAAAACATAATTATAGATCATGAGTCCAATATGGTATAAGAATTGGTGATACTCAAAATATGATAAATGGTAAAATTTCATGGTGTGAGAATATATATTGTCCGTGATCAATACCCTATATTAAAAAAATAATTATGGTTGTCCTTATAATTGAACCATAGAAGATAATTGAATTTTATAATGACATATCCTCACAAAAATTACCAATAATCAAAACATATTATCTAGACAACGGAATAATGCTTTGATATTTTCTATGTATTTTAGTGGTTCATGGGAAGATAATTTTTTCTTATTGGAGTTTTTATATAATAATATTTATTATACCATTATATATATGGCTCCATTCTAGGAACTGTATGAAATCCCATGTTGATCTATATTTTACTGTGTATATGGAGAATAAACACCACTAATCAAGCTCAACCTTTTTCTTGAGACAACTAAGAACATTCATGTGATCATAAATTTATTTAAAATGAAACAGAGCTATCATAAATCATATAAATATCATTTTTGTTAAGCATTATATTCTACTATAAAGGGTTAAGTAATATTGAATGTCTCTCACAGGGCCAGTCATCATCAATTGAAAAATATAGTGAAGTTGTCTCTATTAAGTCAATAACGTTTTCCTTATGACTTTTCTATTCCTTCATACTTGGGGGAGATTGTTTATTAATTAAGGTTCCTTATGATTTTACTATTCCTTCTTATTTTAAAAATCACAATCACCTAATCTCAAGGCAAATCTCTTTTTACCCTGTGTTTTACTTCTATAGGGAAAAATTTCCTTCCCCAAAGAAAATATATCTTTACCATGTTTTTATTATTCATATCAGAATTTTTCTGAGTGTAAAATTATATTTGTAACCCAAACCTCGTAATCCTATAATTTCCTAGATATGAAGCATTATATTCTTGGATTTTAATTCTGAATACGAATTCTTATTATGAAATCTTATGAGTTATGACTCCGAGTTCTCATAATTATGGTTACAAACGTTTCGGAGTTCTGACTCCAAATTCTGATTACGAATTCTAGTTACAAACTCTTCTAAGTTCTGACTCTGAATTCTGAATACGAATTGTGGTTATGAACTCTTCCGAGTTCTTACTTCGAGTTCTCTGAATTCATACTTCGAACTCTTATGAGTTCTGACTCCAAATTCTCATGAACTCTGACTCCGAACATTGTCAGTTCTGGTTCCTAATTATTGTTAATCCACATTCCTAATATCCTTGAAATTCAGTCTCTAGAATTCTATAGAGTTCAGGTTCGGAATTCCTAGAAAACTTAATCTAAATATCCTTGTATTACATACTCTAAATTCTTTTTTGGTTAGACTCCGAACTTTCATTTTCTTACATTCAGAATATTGGATTTTAGTTATGCAACAATATTTTTTCTTACACTTGTTTTGATATAAAACGATGTCGTGCATTAAGTTTCTAACTAACCACTGTTTGAGTGACACATGTACAAGTCCCTCTAAAATTCGAGGAAAAATATGACCATTGGAAGAGGGAGCCGACCGTTGAAGACGTGCCTGTAAATAGGAGTTCATTTGAAAGAGCTGAATACAGATCAATGGTTCTAGAGATTATATTATATTGAAGTGATTTCTAGAGAGAGAACATCATTTCTTTTTGTGTACTGAACTTCTTGTTCAGATTTTCTTTGTATGAATCCAATTGTTGATGAGTACAATCGAGGGATTATGGGGATAGGAGGAGAGAGGTGCTGACTAACTTGATGTTGAGGGCTTCCATTCTAAGGATGATAGTGGTGCCAACTACCTTGAAGTTGAGGATGTGCGGGGATAGAAATACAGACTCTGATCTTCATACCGAGGGTTACCCTAGTGTGGGTTAGAGAATATTTTTTTGAATTTATAAATCAAGGGACCTTTATTCAAGGTTTTTGGATTCCCTTCTCTTTGGGTTAAAAGATTTACTACTTGTTACTTGTTTTGTTACAAGTTTTCTGTTGGATTTGTATTATTGAGTAAAGTATAACTATCTTATACTTCCTTATACTTATACTCTGATTTAGTTAGATTCTATAAGCATTAATGTAAAATCCTCATCTTTGTATACTTTCATTAAGATTCATTCCAGGAACCATCTTTTTTGGATTCACTTTCTCATAATCATATTTCCAGAATCAAGCAAGTGTGTAGAACTATAGGTTTTATGAATTACCTTATTTAACCTTGTCAAACATAACCATCCTTAAAAGTTCCAAAATAATTATTTAACATGTACAATTCACCCTCCCCTCTCTTATATATTGAGCATCATTATATACTCCATTCAGTATCTCTATTATTTAGATCTTACATTTGGTATTATAGAGTATATAAAACTCACATACCATCTCAATAATTGGTATCAATGGATTGGATCAATCTGAATTAATCTCATGATTAGATTCAGAAGAGAGTTCATCTCATACATTTCCTAGAATCAGTTTTTCAGAATCGTATAGTTCAGATTCATTTTTGTTTAGAGATATTATTGTTCTATATTTTCCTTTCTTAGGAATATTTTCCTTGTTTACAAACTTTTAATATTAAAATTTTTGTGTGGGAATATTTTTCTATAATATGGAAGGAATCAATGTTGGTTCCATAGACATTCTAAATCCAAATAGACCACCTATCTTTGATGGAAATGATTTTGAATATTAGAGATATCGAATGAATACATTCATTATCAATACTAGTGTTGAAATTTTTTTTATGCTTACTAGAGGATATAAAATCACTGACAAGGAAGTTAGTACCTTCACTAATCAAGAAAAGCATGAATATAAACTGAATTATAATGTATGCAATACTTTCCTTTGCTGTATGAATAGAAATATATATAGCCAAATTTTATCTTGTGAAGTAGAAAATTGTATTTGGATGAAACTTGAAGTCAGACACTTTGTAACTTCCAAAGTTATTGAAACTAGAAGAGCCATGCTCAGAGCTGGATATCATTGTTTCGACATTCCTTATGGAGAACCCATTTGTAAGGTGCAATAATGATTCATGAATATTGTGAATAGTTTACAATCTATGGGTGAGAAATGATTAGATGATGAATCTCTTGTTGATAAAATCATAGACATCATTCCTAATGAGTGGGAATCCAAGAGGACTGTTATTGATGAACAAATAAAGGTTACTCAGATTACTCATGATTATTTTTTGGGAACTCTTCTTCAACATGAGTCTAGAATGAAGAGAGATGCTGATAATGTAAAGAAGAATAATGGGAATAAAAGTGTTGCTTTTACAACAACTTCATGTCATATGAAAGATAATACTCATGAGATAGTTACCATATCTAAAACTAAGAAGGTTGTTATCCAATCTGGATCTACTGGAAGTGAATCCTCAGATAATGAGTTAGAAAATCTCTCTCAAAGTATGAAAAAGATATATGGACAGAGGAATTTTCAATCTAGATACAAGAAGAATGAAATGTAAAATAATAAAGATTTAGAAGTTACCTGTTATGAATGAAAGAGAGCTGGACACATAAGACCTGCTTGTCATATACTTATGAGAAAAGAAAGAAAGGAAAGTATTCTGAGAAAAATAGAAAGAATTACAACAAGGATAAATCAATGAAATTCTTGAATGATAATGACACCTAGAGTGCCAGTGGTTGTGACTCTTCAGATTAATCTTAAGATTATGAATCTTCTGGACAGAAGAATCTTGATCTAATAGCCAGACTACCTATTAGAAATCATTTCTTAATGGCTAATGTACACAATGCTGAATCCATGAAAAATGTTTCTCTAAATTAAAAATATAGTAATGATAAATATTAAAACTCTTTTGATGAAGAATATTTTTCTGAGGAAGATAATACATTAACTACCTATAAAGAAGTTTCTAGGTTTTCCAAACTTCTTGAGATTGAGAATACAAAACTCATGAAAAATCCTGATATTGAAAATTCTAGGAAGACTATTCTTACTACAGAAATATCATATCTTTCTAGAGATCTTAATAAAAAATGTTGATTTTGAAAGTATTTCAAAAAATATTGAGGATGAAAATTCTGAGAAGAATAAACTTTCTAAGGATCATGAAAATAAAATTTCTAAGAAAAATGTTTTCGAACCTAACTATAGTTAAAAATTAATTTTTTTAGAAGACGAGAACTTATTTATCAAAATGAAATCCAAAATCTTTTCCTTGAATAAGTGTTTGTCAAACTTTACCTTAGGTAAAGAAAATTTTGACAAAATGTTTTCTCCAATTCAACCTCTAAGGAATAGTTGTAGTTTTATTTATACTAGTTCTGAACTAATTTTTAGTAACAATTATTTGGTTCCTAAAAGTGCTCCATTATGCACTAAATGTTGGTGTGGTGGCAATTGGGAAATAAATTCATCCCTAAAAAAACTCAGTCTTTATGATTTCATAAAGCCTATTATTCTAAAAAGATGTGGGTGCTTAAAACATTGCTTTCTGAGATTTCCGGATCCAAGCAAGTTTGGGTTCCGAAAACCTATATTTTTCTAATTTTCAGGAAAATAGAGAAAGTAACAACATCAATACATGGTACATGGATAGTGTATGTTCCTGGCATATGACTGGTAACAAAAACTACTATGAAAATATTATCAAGACAAAAGGAGGAAAAGTATCTTTTAGAGATAATTATCAGGGAGAAATTATTTGTATAGGTAACATCGTTCTTCTTGGAAAAACTTTGATTTCAAATGTTTTATTTGTTAAGTGTCTTAAGAAAAACCTCTTTAGCATATGTCAATTATGTGATGAAGGCTACCTTGAGAATTTTAGGAATAACAAGTGCTTATTACACAATTCCAAGGAAGAGTTTATTCTTTCTTCTTGTAGGCAAGAGAATGTATAAACAATAAACATAGATGACCTTAGGAGCCAGGATCTACCTTGCCTTAGTGAAATGGATGATTAATTTTGGTTATGTCATAGAAGGTTAGGAAATTTTAACCTTAGGAACATATCAAAACAATCTAAGAAAATATTAGTTAAGGATCTACCATAGCTTAGATTTGAATCTTCAAAGGTTTGTGACCCTTATCAATATGGCAAGCAATATAAATCATGTTTTAAAGCAGTCGGTGAAGTATCAACTACTAATGCATTTCCATTAGTTCATATGGATCTCTTTGGTACTACACAAACTAGAATCATTGGAGGAACGTATTATGTATTTCTTTTAGTTTATGATTACACTAGATTTATGTGGGTCTATTTTCTAGCCAAGAAATCTGTTGCCTTTTCTTATTTTAAAAGTTTTAGAGCCAAAGTTAATAATGAGAAAAGCCTTCCAATGAAAACTATTCATAGTGATCATGGTGAAGAATTTCAAAATTCTGATTTTGATACTTTTTGTAGTAGAAAATGTATTACTCATAACCTCTCAGCACCCAGAACACCTCAACAAAATGGTGCTTTTTAAAGAAGAAATAGAATTCTTCAAGAGATAACTAGAACCAAGGTGAGTGAATATTCTACTACAAAACATTTTTCGGCTGAATATGTTAATACTCCTTATTATACTATAAATCGAGTATTGATTAGAACTTTTCTTAATAAAACTCTTTATGAATTATAGAATGGTAGAAAACCTAGACTTTCCTACTTTAAGGTTTTTGGTTGTAAGGTATTCATTCTAAATCCAAAAGATAATCATCATACATTTGAACCAAAATCTGATGAAGGAATTTTATTTAGCTACTCCACAAGTTTTATAGATTATAATGTTTTCAACAAAAACACTTTTACTGTTGAAGATACAGTACATGTAATATTTGATGAAACTGATCCCTTTTTTTAACATCCCCAACATACATCTTCTGATGTGTTTTCAAAAAAATGATTATCAACCTTTGATACAAGATCCTTCTAATAAGGAAAATGTCTAAGAAGATACTTCTGAAACATTTACCACAGAAGATTTCCAACCCTATGTTGATGAATATTTTAAAAAAACTCATATTAGTAGTTTCTGAAGAATCATCATAGTGATAACATCATTGGTGATGTGAATCAACCTATAAGGACTAGAAGTTCCTTAAGAAATGATGTAGAACATCTAGAATTTGTTTCCCAATTAAAACAAAAAAGCACTGATGAATCTTTAGGTGATGATGATTGGATTAAATCCATGAAATATGAATTAAATGAATTCGAAAGGAATATAGTCTGGACCTTGGTTAGAATACATAAGGAAACTTCTGTTATTAGAGTAAAATGGGTCTTTAGAAATAAGTGTGACGAAAATGGAATCATAGTTAGAAATAAATCTAGATTAGTTGCTAAAGTCTATAATGAAAAAGATGGAATAGAATATGAAGAAACCTATGCTCCGGTAGCTATACTTGAATCTATTCATATCTTACTTGCCTTTGCAGCATTCTAAAATTTCAAAAAATTTCAAATGGATGTGAAATGTGCTTCCTAAACTGTTATCTTCAGGAGGAAGTTTTTGTTGAACAACCTCCTGTTTTTGAAGATAGAAAACATCCTAATCATGTTTTTAGACTTACCAAAGATTTTTATGGACTTAAGAAAGAACGTCAAGCTTGGTATGATAGACTTATAGTATTTTTGCTTCAAAATAATTATGTAAAGGGAAATGCAGATCCAACCCTTTTTATGAAGAAAGATATGAAAAATGTTTTTATTGTTCAAATTTATCTTGATGATAATATATTTGGTTCAACTCAACAATCCTTAACTTATTAGTTTGTGGATTTAATGAAATATGAGTTTGAAATGAGTATGATGGGTGTGTTAACATTTTTCCTGGGTTGTCAAATCTCTCAAAAACTAGAATGAATCTATATATCCCAACATATTTATATTAAATATCTTCTTAAAAAGTATGGATATGACAACACTAAGAATATATGTACTCCCATTGGTACCTCAAAGACACATGATCTTGATGAAGCTGGTAAACTAGTTGATCAAACATCTTTTAGAGGTATGATATGATGTTTACTTTACTTGACAGTTAGTCATCCAGACTTAATATTTTCATTATGATTTTGTGCAAGATATCATTCAAATCCCAAGGAATATCATTTTAAGTTAGTGAAAAGAATTTTTCTCCACATAAAGGGAAGCATGGATTTAGGACTCTTTTATACTTCTGGAAATGATTTTGTTTTAAAATGTTTTTTGGATGCTGAATTTGGTGGATGTAGAATAGATAGATAAGGTACATCCGTAACATATCATTTCTTAGTAGATTCTTTAGTTTCTTGGTCATGCATAAAGCAACACTCAGTAGCACTTTCTAGTACTGAAGCTGAATATGTGGCAGTTGGAAGTTATTGTGATCAAGTGTTGTAGATGAAACACACACTCACAGACTATGGTTTGAGTTTTACAAAAACACTAATTTTGTGTGATAATAAAAGTTCCATTTTCCTTAGTAAAAACCCTGCACATCACTCTCATGCAAAGCACATAGATATTAGGAATCACTTACTTATAGATCAGACACAGAAATGAGATATCATTATTAAATTTATCAGAACACAAGACCAACTTTCTGATATTTTCACAAAATCATTACCCTCTAATAGATTTGAATACCTTAAACAGAAGTTAGGAATGATAACCGTAAGGTAATACTACATGTTAACTATCTATTGAATTAATCTCTTTACAATAATAAACTCCTTTTCATAGGGGGTTGGGGGTACATTTGTTCATAAGTTTTTCATGATTTTTCGTAACGAAGTTTTTCATGATTTTTCATAATGAAGCTTTTCATGATTTTTCATAATGATGTTTTTCATGATTTTTTGTAATGAAGTTTTTCATGATTTTTCGTAATGAAGTTTTTCATGATTTATCATAATGAATTTTTTCATGATTTTTCGTAATGAAGTTTTTCATGATTTTTCATAATGTTGTTTTTCATGATTTTTCATAATAATGTTTTTCATAATGGAGGTATTCATAGTTTTTTATAAAATTACATATTATGAATAATCTTCTTAGAAATCCAAAAGTTATGATTCCTTATTGAGTTATCGTAATCACCTTTTACTTTCTGTGTGTTTCTTTTGTCATTTAAAATTTCTCGGATTCTATTTTTCTTAAATCCGAATGTTTTCCTTTAAAAACCACAAAAGATAGGATTCTACAGAATTTATCCTTGCGGCTATCCTTTCAACCATCAGATCTGATCAGAAGAATTCTCATCCATTGGATTGAGATAGGAATTCAAACCGTTACCTCAAACACCTATATAAAGGACCCCTAAAGGGTTTTCCCACATCAGTTTTAAAGATTTTGTGTGTTGAAGATCTACCCTCTTTTAAAAGTCTATTCCGAACTTCTCAATGTCTCACTCTAATCTGAATTTATTGAGAAGTTCCTTCTCAAGAGATGTCTACTATCAAGCTGATTTTGGAGTGTCAAGTATATAGAGAAAGGATTGTGCATCATAATTTATTCAACAAGTATGACTCCATTATCTTTAAGAACATCAATCGTAATGGATGGGAAAGTGTTTCCATTTCAAATCCTAGGGCTCAAGACTTGGTGTACCTAGATCTACATATTGAGTTCTATGAGTTGGTCAGTTTATCTAAGGAATAAGGGAGAGATAAGTTTTTATTCAAGAGTTATGGAAAAAAATATTCCCTTTCAAACACCAAGGCTGTTAGCTTGGTGGGGATGTCTTATGAAGGGGAATCCAAGTTCTATTCCCACAAGATTCCATTTGTTCAAGAATTTTTTGTAAAGGTGAAGGCTATGGAGTGTCTTGGACTTTCAAATGTTAAGACAACAAATATTTCTCATTTTTCTACCAATAATCAGATCCTTGAGTTATGATTTCAAGGATTTATCATTCCGAGGATGGGAGACAAAGATACATTGAATAAGAGTGATGTGTATATCTTGTATTTTTTGGTAAATCTAAGGAAGACCAGTATGATGAAGAATATTCTCACTACGATAGAGAATATCAAGAATGTGAATTTGAAAGCTCAAATTCTTATGTACCCAACCATCCCTTCCAAAGTTACAGTTCGGTTCATGGAGTCCTTCAAAATCTCTTGAAGTTCAAAGTCGGGGAATTGTAAAGTAATGCTAATCAGTGATGATACACTCAAGAGGATAAAAGTTGGTTTCCCTAAGAAGAAACGATAAATCTAAGACTTACTAGAGGATGAATCTGAAGCTGTTCCGAAGGAAGAAGATGTTTTAGAACCATCGAAGAAGGGAGGAAAGAAGAGGAATTTGAAGGAAGTTGAAGAAGTAGAGAAAACCCCTAAGGATAATGAAACCTAATCCACAACTACAATACCCAAAAAGTAGAAAGCCTATCTGGATGATGTGTTTTCTAAGTGGAGGGAAGTCAAAAATATTCGAAAGGAAGGAGTGCCATAGTTTGGATAGGATCCCCCTGAGGCCAAGGCTTTGAAAGAGAAGGCAGCTGATGAGCTTGAGAAGAAAGCCAAAGAAAAGAAGCAGAAGAAGAAATGTTCTGAGGCTGAAAATTTTCAATCCCTTCTGAGGGATACTGAAATAGCATTCAAGAATATCCTGGTACTGAAATCATTTTTGGTTGAACCTTTACCTGAGACTCTGGGGATGAAATTCTTCACTCTTGAAAAATCCAAAGATAAGGTTGTTGATGAAAAGGTAGCTGAATAAAAAAGAGAATAAGAGGTTGAAAGTAGTGATGGTACTGAAGACCTTATAAATAAAGTTGAATATTATCATGAAAAGGAAACCCCATTTGAGAAACTATCAATACGAACTTATAAGGAAGATTCTTCAAAGCTCCCAACTCCTAGAAAGGATGAGAAAGGTGAAGGTGAGAATGTTGAAGAAGAAGTTAATAAATTTTCTGAGGAAGAAAGCTATAATCATCACTGTATTCTCCTAGAGGTTGCTGAGGCAGGAGAAGAGAGGGAGAAAGTAGATGACGATAATATTGTTAAGCTATATGGTAGTGAACATAAATTACCAGATGATGAATCCATTCTAAGAACCAATAAAGGGAAACAATTGGTTGTTGAGGCTTCACCTACAAAAGTTGTTTCAAAGAAGAAGGAAGCTGGTGGATCTTCGAAGAGGAAGCTTGTCGAGCTAGAGGAAGAACAATCAACATGAAAAGTGTCAGATTCAAAATCATCAACTATGGGACATGATTTTGTCATTCAATCATTGAAGAATCTTTTTGACACCATTCCGATCTTTCCAACCATTGACTCCAGATGTTAAATGCTCCAACATAGCATGAATCAGAAATCAGATTTTGTATCCACAGTGATGGATATGTGTGTAAAGATTAAAGTTGATTAAAATAACTTCCATATCAACTACGATGCCCATAGAAGATCTTGTATGAAAGTGGTCATCTAGTCAAAGAATATAGTTGAATATTTGAGAGAGCTTGATGAGTTCCAAGATGATGTTAAGGATGCTTTTGATACCGAAGACAGAAAACTCATGAATCTCATAAATATCTTTGAGGAAAAGCTAAAACTTGAGTAGAATACTCAGATTTAGATGGTCAAGGACCTGAATGGGAAGTTGAATTATGTTGTCCAATGTTGGAAAACGGAAAGCGATCTTCAGATGGAGATTGAAGAGAATCCAGTAAAGAAAGTTGAATTGTTGAAGGTTCAGGAAGAGGTACTTAAGTCCCAGGATTATTGGATCAAATCCTTAGATAAGAAAGTATAAGAAGATCCCGAGGAGATAAAGAAGATGAAAACCATTTTGAATAAATTTATACCCAAGGAAAAGGAAGGAAAATAAATCCGATCTTTTGTTTTATTTTTTCCCTTGTACAAATTCTTCCAATCTTAATGAAAATTTTTGTTGCTTGTTTCAGTTTTCATTCTTTGTACTAATATTTCAAGTACTATAATTTCTTTTCCATTCTGTCAAATTCGTTTTGAAAATCACAAAGGGGGGTGGAAGGAAAAATAAAGTTATGTAAAGAAGAAATATACCTATGTAAGGGGGAGTTTTCTTTATAGAGATTTCTATACTTAAGATAATGATAAATCTCATTCCGGAAATCTAGAATACGATCCATAGTGTTCCAAACCCTAAGGGGGTGTTAGTCGTATTCATCTTTGCCAATGTAAAAAGAAGACTAGTTTTATTTGAAAAGTCTAGTGAAATGTTTTCTAAGTCCTTATATTATTTTTTGTAAGATTGTTTGTGCTTTACAAAAAGGGGGAGATTGCTGAGTCAATAATGTTTTCCTTATGACTTTTCCATTCCTTCATACTTGGGGGAGATTGTTGAGTCATTAAGGATTCCTTATGACTTTAGTATTCCTTCTTGTTTTTAAAATCACAAACACCTTATCTTAAGGCAATTATCCTTTACCATGTGTTTTACTTCTATAAGGAAAAATTTCCTTCCCCATGAAAATGTAACATTATCGGGTTTTTATTGTTCATATCATAATTTTTCTAAGTGTAATATTCTGTTTTTAACCAAAACCTCAGAATCCTATAATTTCCTAGATATGAAGCATTATTTTCTAGGATCCGAATTCTGAATATGAATTCTGATTACGAACTCTTATGAGTTCTGACTCCGAATTCTCAGAATTCAGGTTACGAAATTTTCTGAGTTCTGACTCTGAATTGTGATTACGAATTATGGTTATGAAATCTTCCGATTTCTGACTCCGAATTCTGAATACGAATTATGGTTATGAACTCTTCTGAGTTCTGACTCCAAGTTCTATGAATTCAGACTCTGAACTCTTATGAGTTCTGACTCCAAATTATCATTAACTATGACTCTGAACTTTGTATGTTCTGGTTCCAAATTCTTGTGAATCCAAATTCCAAATTTCATTAAAATTTACTCTCTTGAATTCTATAGATATCAGGTTCCATATTCCTAGAAAACTGAATAGGAATATCCTTGTATTACAGATTCAGAATTATTTTTTGGTTAGACTCTGATCATTCATTTTTTTACATTCTGAATATTGAATTTTAGTTATTAAACCATATTTTTTCTTACACTTGTGTTGTTATAAAATGATGTTGTGAATTCAGTTACTAAATAACCATTGTTTTAGTAACACATGTACAGGTCCATTCAAAATTCATGGAAAAAATATGACCGTTGGAAGAGGGAGCCGATCGTTGAAGTCGTGCCTATAAATAAAAGCTCATTTGAAAGAGCTGAATATGGTTCGATGGCTCTAGAGATTACATTCTATTGAAGTGATATCTAGAGAGAGACCTTTATTACTTTTTTGTACTGAAATTCTTGTTCATATTTTCTTTGTGTGACTCCAATTGTTGCTGTGTACAATCGAGGGTTTCCGGGGATAGGAATACAAGGGTGCTAACTAACTTGAAGTTGAGGGCTGCCTTTCTAAGGATGACAGTGGTGATGACTACCTTGAAGTTGAGGGATTACGGGGATATAAATATAGACTCTGATCTTCTTATCGAGGGATTACCCTGGTGTGGGTAAGACAGATTTTCTTAAATGTATAAATCAAGGGACCTTTATCCAAGGTTGTTGGATACCCTTCTCTTTGGGTTTAAATATTTACTACTTGTTACTTGTTTTGCTACAAGTTTTCTGCTGCATTTTTATTGTTGAGTAATGTATAACTATCTTATAATTCCTTATAATTGTACTATGATTTAGTTAGATTCTATACGCTTTAAGGTAAAATATTCAACTTTGTAAACTTTCATTAAGTTTCATTTCAAGACCCATCTTTTCTAGATTCACTTTCTCAGAATCATATTTCCGGAATCAATAAAGTGTGTAGAACTAGTGGTTTTTTGAATTACCTTGTTTAACCTTGTTAAACATAACAATAATATAAGTTCCAAAAGAATTTTTTAAATTGTAGAATTCAACCCCTCTTGTATATTGAGCATCATTAGATACTCTATACAGTATCTCTATTATTTCGATCCTATATTTGGTATTATAGAGTATATCATACTCACATACCATCTCAATAGTTTCTTTCTATGTTAGACCATTTGATATACTTGAAAATATTGGAGATGTGTCTTATAAATTTTCATTATATACAAGATTCATCATGGTTAATAATTTCCTTATTATATCTCAAATAATTTTGTACCAAACCGATCCTGACAATGAGATTTGACTAGGTAATGTCGTAATTGATCCAAATGGTAAATTTTTTAATTCATGTATATTTATCATATATAAAAAAGATAATGTCTTTTTGTATATTTATTACATTGGTTTGAGGTTTTTTGAAACATGGTGATTTTTAACAGGAGGATTGGAAGTGAGAGAACATATTATAGGAGAAATATTCAGAACTCTTCCAAAACACAGTCGACCATCATTTTTCTAAGGATGGAAATATGAATTCCAGTGAAAGTGTTACACACAATTTTGTGGTAAATACTTATTATTTTATTTTTTTTCTTTATAATTTGTTTAATTTTTATTTAAAGAAGAATTTTTGGGTTTGTTGATGATGAAAGTAGAGTTTTTGGTTTTATAAGATTCACGATGGGATTTACCACAATGTGGGAAAGGTTATAGTGAATGATATGATTATATTAATTATATAAATCTTAAAATAGGAGATTTACAGGATGATGGAACATCACCACATCATAGAAGTATTCTTTTTTTATGGTGGTGAATGAGAGGGAAACCCGTAGTAAGGGACTAAATGAAAACATTGTGGTGATTCATCATTCTTGGTTAAAAAACATTAATTAAAATAAACCAAATCATGGACCAAGGTGTGGTGTTAGACCACTAAAAATAGATTTCAGTAACATTCTAGGTTTATGTATATGGTATATTTCTAGTCATCATGGGTTTTTAAATGATTAATTTCAATTCCAATTCTTTTGGGGAGTTATGCTATTAAATGTGAACAAAATGAGTTTTTGTGTGTGAGGGTAGTGTTTAATGAATTTTTAACTCAATGTTTATTCTCTAGAAAATACCTATGTTTTTATATCTAGAATTTTTTCTCCCCAACCAAGAATATTTCAATGAATTTATTAATGGTCTCTTTTTTAAAAACTTCTTCTCTTTGGATTTTGTTTTGTGATCAAACAATAAGGTACACGCCTTCTCTCTCTCTCCAATATCATTGAAAAATTGTTGGAATTGGTTTAAAATTAATGTTATTGTGATTTTATATAAAGAATCATTATTTATATATATTTTTGGGAAAACAAGTTTTTATTTCAAGGAATAAAATTACTAATCATGGGTGACACCAAAAATATTTAAATTTAATGTTGAATTAGAAAATTATATTCTTTATAAAATATCGAGGGTGAGACCGTGGAATACAGATAGTTGGTGTGAGTTCATTTTTCACGTACATGAGATATTTTTATTTCAAAAATAACCTTTATTAATATAGGGTCACATTTCTGAAAATCCCTGTGATGAATTGAGTCTAGAAGGATATGTTTTCCACTCATGAGTTGAGACTATTCAAATGATGGTTTTATAAATGAGTGTGTGAGTTTTAAATTGGGTATGATTTGAATAAATTATTTTTACACTAATTCATATGATAATTTTTTTGAATATATTTATTTTTATTCATTTTCAATCTTTTTATATAAAAATGTGAGGTTACATATTCTTTATATATTGACATGCTTGAGAATTCTTGGGGATTTACTTATGAGTGAATATACTAACCCCTAACATATACACCTTGATATAGATAATTAAATTGTATATAATAATACATGGAAGGTTTTATATTCTTCCATTGGAGGATCATGATATAGTTATCATGTACGTATGGGGATGTGAATTTAGCGTCAGTAAATTAGTGGTTACTAGAGTGGTGACCCCATATTTTCTGATTATTTCATATCATTTTATTTTTTATTTCCCATTTTGTATCATATTTTGATACTACTAATATATTGTTCATTAAAATATGATATGATGTCATATTGATTTAACTTCATGAATTATATGTTATCTTTTTATCCATACACTTTTATCTTTTATATGTTTTGAATGTGTCTACGGGATGGTCACTCATTAGATATTTTTTATTCCCTGGGAATTTATTGACATTATTTGTTGTCTAAGAGAAATTCACTTATGTTATGTGAAATTATGGTTATACCTAAGACGAAATGATGGGGTTAAGATATGACATGAATAAATAAAATTATTCGATATGAAATATTTATGAGTATTCTTGGTGATTAAAAGACCAATGGTTGAAAGATTATAGTGACCAAGACTTTTAAAAGATATTATTCCACTATAATTATTATATCTAAATATCATTTTCAATTTATTTCAATAAAGTAAAAGACTTATAAAAAAATTGTAGAGAAATTAAATTGGGGAGAATTCACCCATGTTTGTGGATAGGAATATATTCCATGTTTAATGGTACATGGTATCTAATGTCGTTAAGGTGGTTGTAGAGACATCATTAGCACCACCAATTACCATTTTGACTTATATTGGGTATAATGTAAATTTTCAATGGATGTTTTTAGAGTAAGTGATGATATGAATTTACCATAAAAATAATTTAAAAAAAATACACAAGGTATTTTCTTTTCATTCCATCAATTTTGAAAACTCAAGGGATAACTTCCTCCAATTTACTTTACATAAAATGAATCTACACTAATAGTGGGATTTAAATTAATTTTAAATGATCACAAAATTTATTAACAGGTTGGAATTGGTTGGATATCCCTTTAATATTCCCCTCTTAAACATATCACAGATCCATCAATCTGATTCTTCCTTTTCTCAAAAGTAGATATAGTAAATTATTTTTATTCATTATGATCCCTTTTGGACCAACTACTATAGGGATTTAGCTCAAGAATACCATAGGTGTTTCCTTGATTTATCTTTAGAGAGACACTCATGCATGTGTAAATTTGATAAAACATTAGTTTCCCTTTATTCTCATTTGATTTAATAAATTATTTTTTGTAGTACCCTCTTCAACTACACCTCATGGTATCCTTCAATATATATTTTGGAAGGTAGGACACTTCAACATCTAATATTCATATAGTTATCTTTTAAATGAAATTATGATAGGTTAACTTAATTACATTAAATGTTTCATTTAATAATTTTTTTTTAAATTTTGTTTTATTAAATTTTTTTAGATAATATATATATATATCTAATGTTATCATGCCCCTTATAAGATATACATGTATTGTATTTCGTATATACATTGTCTTAAAATTATTATATTTATATTCATATCTAATAAAGTTCAAATTCTATATAACTATATTATATGATACATTACACTATGATTTGATGTCTATATAACATTTTAACTAAATTATCTATTTCAAAAATAGATCACACAACCAATAAGTAAATCGACAAGACATGTTGGGACTTGTAGTGTATATATGTTATCATATATGACCATAAATTGGTGAAAATTGATTATGTATAGTTGGGTGGTATGGGTTAACCTCACAATTCAATGAAAATATATACCTCTACCCTTATACATGAAGGTAAAAGTTATGTGATATCCCCAACATGGTATACATGATCCCAGTTATCAATGATGAGAAGGCTACTTCACATGCACAAAGTTATGCCAGTATATCTCAAATCCGATGCGAAGGGTCAAAGTAGGTAACTCAAGAATGAACATGGAAATATTAAAAGTTACATGTTAAACATATATCCATGTTAATTATAATTATTAATATATCTTGACTATTATTTTGTTATTTTCACACGTCTTTCATTGTATTCACATATAAATTATTTATGCAAGAAGGTTAATGGGTATGGAAATGACCACACATGTGTTATTTTTATTGTAAATCCCTATACATGTCTTTATAGTATTCATTTAGATTGTTTTTCATATTTCATATGTAAAGATAGAATACTGAAGCATGAGAGCTAGTTCAACATGGGGTTGGTTTCCAAGTAGAGTGTTTTTAATCTTTTCATAGATGGATCAAATAATGAAATGAGTGTTCTACAAGATGTTTTCTATATGAGTTTTCACAAATGGTATCTCCAATTTTAGTGATCATACCAAATTTAGGTTACATGATAGGACTATATAGTATTTTGAATTTCTTACTTGATTTGGTGGACTTTGTGAATGTTTTTGGACTTTTTATTTTCTATGTAATGTGCATTTAGTTATTTAACGCAATGTATGTATCCACCCAAATGTTCATTAATGAAAATCCATCTTGATCTAATTAAATGTATTATTATGTAAAATGGTTATATAAAATATGAACTTATTTGGTTTTATGTATCTGTTTTCTAAAATATCGTTATAAATTGTTACAGTTTCTAATATAGACATAGAACATTGATCACCTGATTAGTATAAATATAGGGATTTAACAAATATAATTTATTCAAACCAAGGATGTGATGACCTCATTCATTAGAATTGATCTGTATAAAGACCATTTGTCTGAGTTTGGAAAAGATGTAGCGTCATTGGGATTTCCTCTTGACCAAGCCCAAACTAAACTTCGACACGTTAAGCTCTAATAGAGCCGCCTATGCGAGAAGTGGAATTTGATATAGATTTTCACCTGATCAACATTATCCGAACCACCCAAGAGTCTATCACCATCTCACACCTTACCCTTCACCCGTATGCAGTTTTTCTAAGGGGTTATGTAATGAGACCCTAGTAAAATGATTATGTAGAATTTTTTGTATATGGATATATATTCATTTTATTATTATTACTTTGTAAATAGTTTTGAAACAAAAAATAGAAATTTTAATTAACTAAGAAATCTAATTTTGATGAATTAATGGATGTTTGAATTAAATAATATCTTAATAATAAATTATCACTATATTAATTTTTATTATATATTAGTTACCATATAATTATAATGAATACAATTGTGATTTTTATTAAGGTTTGAAATCTATTTTTTTCAAATCCCATGAATTTTCGATAAATGTCAGTTTTTATTTTAAAAGTAAAAACTAAAATATTTAGAAAATTATTTAGATAAATGTATATTATTTTTGGAATTAGGATGTTGAAATTATCCAACGGTAAGTTTTTCATAATTTTCTAAGACTATCATATGTTTGGGTAAAAATTAAATACTGTTTAATTATACAGTCTGCTTCATGACATCCCAATGACCTAATAGTGATGTAATAAAATACCCTAAATTGTATGTTCAGCCAATATGTGTTTTAATATTAAACTAATGTGATTTTTTTTTTTTATTTTACAAAGCCTTAGTGGACCCTCCAAGACTTATATAACATTTTATCTTTTTAAAATTATTTCCTTCAGAGTGTGACTCACCTCTACATAAGAAATCTTAATATTATAGGTTTTTAGGAAATTGGCCTTATAAAATAATTTTTTCCACTCCAATTTTTTATAAAACAAGGGAAAAACCATGGGATCGTTTATGGTATTGATTAGTTTAATGTGTAGGGTCCAAAACCTAGATAATAATGACTTCCCTACCTTTTCCTATATAAACCCACCCAAGCTCCAACTTCCTCTTCAATAAAAGAATTTGGAGCTCTACAAAACACTTCCGTCCTTTATCTAGAATCCTCACATGTCACGCCAAGATCCCAAGAAACCTCTCTCAAGCCCCTCCCAGACCATGAGTGTCACACCTCCATGTAAGGGATTCCATTGGTTCCCATTTTATCCAAGTTTTTTAATATTGTTACGCCTTTTATTTTCAATTATAAATGTTGGGGTTTGATTAAAACCTCCCCTATACTTTCATAATTATGTTCTAATGATTAGATACCATTTTATCTTTCATTTATTCCTTCAATGTATACCCGTTACCATGCCGAAATTCCGTAAGGGATTCATTCCGTTCTCATTTTATCCAAGATTCATTAAATTGTTATTCTTTTTATTTTCAATTATAAATGTTGGAGAATGATTTCAATCCTCCCCTATAAAACTTTATTTAGGTTTTAATAATTAGAGACCCCTTTCTCTTTCATCGATTCCTTCCATGTATACTAGTTACCATGCCGAAACTATGTATGTGGTTTCTTCGTTTCACATTTTTGTCTCAATTTCATTATGTTTTTATACACTCTTATGTACAATTAAAAATGTTTCGGTATGATTGGGATACTCCCCCATACTTCCATCCTTATTTTTTGAATGATGAGAGACCCCCTTTGTAACATCCGAGATTTTTATGGGAAATATTTTGTTTTTATGTAATATATATCATCAAAGTAATCTTTCACTACACACACCACTAGCTTGGCTTGCTTTACATGCAATCACAACCTTCCACGATAGCTTGCGCCGTACGCAATACCGAGTTTCACTAAACAACGATATGCTATTAAAATATTATTAAAACTAGCCGTTATGAATATCAATACCCACTTTTTGGAATTTTGTAAATTTCATCATTCAAAATGGAATTCATTTTTTGATTCGGAATAACAAAATTAGCCTAGGGTTAAATTTTTGTATTTTTCTGAAAACATTCAATTTTTGATGAATAGTGAAAACATTGGGTTACTATTTAAAACCCGACTTTTTATTTAAATAATTATTTATTTTATTTAAATTTATTTTAGGTAAAAATTGATAATAATACCTATATAAGTTCAAAGTAATTCATTGGAGTCATTTTATAAAAATTTTAGATATATAAAAATTTTATTAAACTTTTCACCGTCTTTTACCCACCTCTTAATAGAATTTACAAATTTATATAAAACATAATTTTACCTCTTCTGTGAGTGGAATTTACAAAATCAGAGAGACATGGTTAATATCAAGGACTAAAATGTGGTTCAATGAGATGAAAATAATTTTTGGTGAATAGTTACTTTTTCCCTTTTTTACCACGGTTAAAATTAAATCGGGTAATTAAGGGTAAAAATGATATTATTATTTCCCTAAAACATGTCCTAATTCTATTGGATAAATTTATGTCGACCAAAAACAATCTTAGGAATAAAATATGACCATTTAGGCCCACCTGGATTAGATTAGGACATTTATTATTAATTTATTTAATGAAGGGTTAAAATAGTTAAAATCAAAGTTTAATAACTAAATCATTTTTAATTTATGGTTATACAAAAGATAAATTCTACTATAAAAATACATTATAAAGATAAAATGACTTCCTACTTAATCGTATTTTATTTTTAATTTTTAGACATTAAATACTTTAATTTAGTTATGACACAATGATGATGAAGTAATTATCTTATTAATGAAATATTGATATAATTGATGTTATAAACCCTAAATAAATGTATTTTGAGACTTTTTATGAATTAAAATAATTTTATAGGTTAATATGTCATGTTATTATTGATTTAAGTAACTTTTTTCGAACTAATATTTCTGTTATGCTTTTCAAAAAAATCAATTACCAAATAGTGTTAAAATTGACATAAAATACTTTTTAAAACAAATATTATATTATTTATTGTTATTTTATTCTTAAAAATCTACAGTTTGGCCAAATGACTTAGATAAGGTTATTATATTAATAATAAATAACTTGGGGTTCTTTTGGCTTGTTATAGTACGTTTATTAACATTATAGTGTAAGAGAACAAGAAGACATGGTAAAAGTTAAATTATCTAACTTAAAGTTAAATCAAAATGATAAGGTTAAAATAGAAACCTAAACGTGTCTAAATTATATTGGATGATAGTATTCTGAACCATCCCCACCTTATCTTCAAAATAAATCAATTTGGAGCTACTAAAAACTGAATATGACTTTATAATAAAATAATATTTTTAGTTTTTTCTAAGGTGCCCCTCTCCTCCCTTATAAAAGGGAACCTCCTCCCTCTCTTCCTCACACCACATTGAGCCTTCAAGATCGGCCAAACCCCGCCGATTTCTCTTCTCCACTTCCCTAGAAACATCATAGAGGTACTGGTCTTCTTCAAATACCAATTTCAGTGCCCTAAAAGGAGGTCTCAAAGAGGTGCTTCAAAGAAGAGGTAATGTCCATTACTGATTCTTCTAACTTTATTTCTTCTTCCACTTATTCTTCGTTAGTTGTATCATTATCAAGTAATAACATCAGTATAAATAATATACTTATTTGTTATTATAAGTATGAAACAAAACAATTTCACCATCTATCCATCCTATGGAAAATGAAATCACCACGCGTGCCTACGTACAGAATACCATCTCCACGTCGTGGTGTAATCTATTTTCCACCACCATATTACTTGTATGGGTATAATGGTGTAAATAATGACTATTAATTATTATTGTAAAGTAATATTGATTCTGAAATAGTATACATACACTCCAATACAATTCCATAATAATGGGAACGATATCATCGCTCGTGCATACGTACAGAATACCGTCTCCACGATGTGATGCGACTCATTCTACATGATCTTCATTTCATAATGATTATATAAATGAATTGAATGAATAAATATGATATATATTAAACTAATACCATTCTGGGAATGTGGTGACTATAACCTAAAAAGAGGAATAAGAATTTATTCGACAAAACACACATACGAACATAAACCAATAAACACCCGAATAACAAGTACCAATAAAATATTACTAATAAGAAGCTAATAATATGACTATATATGATATCATAAAAATAAGTATGATTCTGGAATAATTCAATGACATTATTTAAATCATTATTCAGGATGTTCGGACACTTACGAAGCAAATCGGACCTAAGGTAAGGGAAATCTCACAATCTCATTTTTATCCGAGATTGTTTATACTTTAGAATTTACTGTGGAATATTTATCATCCACATCCTTGTTTCCTCAATATTTAATATTATTTCCATCCAGCTGAAATTTTTTAATCCAGTTTTACCCTTCGGTGAGTTTTTAGTAAAAGATATGAAAAGAATCTTTTGTCGTTTTTCGTATGAGGTATTTTTGACTTTTCCGGCCAAAGTACGGGAAGAATGTTTTTTTTAACTTATACAGTCTGAATGGATTTTAGAACATTATTTCTATGAAGCTTCCTTTACATGTTTTCATTTTTATTTTTAATCAACTTCTTTTAGTTTAAAATTGTATGACATGTTAATAAAGGAAAAATGTTTCTGAAGTAGAATGGATATTTTACTCAAGAATAGAGTTCAAGTGTTTTATCAAAATTATTTTCCATCTAATATAATATAGGGTTCATTTTCTATCCCTATTTTTACATTGTTTTGATTATGTTATGATGGAATTAATTTTATGATGTCCTTTTATCTTATATGGTTTGTGTTATGATGGAAAAAGAATCCCATTTTTATTACATGGGTTATGCTATGATGTATGATTTATGATTTTGTGGAACACATAAGAATGGTTTCATTATGGGATGGGTGGGACCTATATCTCCCTCCAATGCATTGGGTAAAGATTTATATCTCATGAGATATGCATGGCTAGAATGGCAGGTGAAACCGGTTCAGTGAAACAGGACTGAAACGAGGAGTGAACTCGGTTCAGAAATGGACTTTGTCCACTAAGATAGTCTTGGCTATGAGTCTTGACTACTAAGAATTGAGTCTCTATGATTATGTCTGTATGACACAAAGCCTCATGTTTTATGTTATGATTCTTGGAATTACAATTCACATCTATGATTTATCCTATGTTATGATCTATTTTGCAGGATAAGATTTTCAAAATGTTATGTTCTTATAAATATGATATGTTTGATATTTCTTTTGTTTACCTTTACTGAGCATTTGAGCTCACCCTTTTGTATGTTTTCTTTCCCCCAGGTCTGGAAGAAGGTTATTAAGTTGGATATTCCAAAAAGGGACTCTAGACATGATGAAATAAATTAGAGACAATGTAGATGATTTATGAACCAGTTGTTTATGTTTCCCAGTTTCTAAAGACACTATACATATACGGTACATTCATGATTTTGTTATATGTTGTAATAAGTGTACATCAATTATGAAGTATTAACAATGTATGTAATGTATTGGTCATTATAGTTGGTATCCGCGGAAAGCTATAGTCGGCCTTTGGAAACTAGGATGTGAAAGCCTTAGTAAGAACCCTAAGGAAAAGTCTATGCATAAAACACAATCTTAGTGTTTTAGAAATGGCCATGAATAACCTATGATAAGACCTTAAGTGTAAAATTTTATTCTTGATTATGTGGTTTTCCTATTATAATTAGTGTTTCTCACACTATTCTTCTTGGTTTTAGTCAATGGCTGGAACCCGAAGGAACCGTGTTAATGTGAAATGCGACGGGCAATGCAATGATTTTCCCCCTGAGAAACCAAACGTTATGGGAGTTGGAATTCAAAATCTTGTAGCTATGCTCACACAACATTCTCAAGCTATGAATCATGGAGTACTTCCAAACATGCAAATGAAGGAGCAAAATTCTGTTGAATCCTTCATGAGGCAGCGTCCACCTTCATTCAGCAGGTCTACTGATCCATTAGTTGTTGAACAATGGATCAGTACTACTGAAAAGATATTTTCAATTCTTCAATGCTCTGAACATGATAAAGTCATCTTAGCAGTATATCATTTGGAAGGAGATGCTGATCAATGGTGTAATTTTATCAAGAATATGAGGCAAAGAGATTAAATTGAGTCCATGGAATGGGATGAGTTCAAGAACTTATTTTTCAATGAGTAATTCCATCGTATTCTTTGAACAAAGATGGAGAAGGACTTTCTTGAACTAAAGCAAAAGGATGATGAATCTGTTGGTACCTACGAAGGAAATTTTACAATACAGACAAGGTACGCTTTTGGGATTATTATCCAACCTGAGAGTAAGATCGATTGATTCTTTAGTGGCTTAAAACCAAGTCTTCGAAGGGCGTTAGCCATAAGGGACTTCAATAGCTATGAGGAAATTGTTTGATGTGCTCTCAAGGTTGAGATATATATTGGTGTAACCCATCAGTAACATGGGTTTGATAAGAAGAGGAAAATGGAATTCAAAAGAAAATCTAAAGACCACACTGAAAAGAAGATGAGTTTTACCTTATGCTCAATGTGTGCAAATGAACATGGAGGAAATTGTCTTAAGGGGACAAGAAAATGTTATAAGTGTGGAAAAGAAGTTCATCGTGCAATTGAATGTCAAAATAATGGGAAGAAGATTTCTAATGATGCAAACAAAGGAATGGATACATAGAACGAACCTACTACACTTCAATGTTTCAAGTGCAAGGAGATGTGGAATTATGCCCATCAATGCCCTAATCCAAGGGTTGTTTATGATGATTGACGTCAACAGAATATTAAGGCTAAAGACAAAGGAAAGTCACTTGCAATTTCTATCAGCAATGTGGAGTACAATAACTATGTAGTGAAAGGTACACCTACCATCCACTCTAAAGTAGAAAATGTTTTATTTGATTCTTGATCCACCCACTCATTTATTTCTGAAAGTATTTTATAAGGGTATTGTCGTATTACCTTAACAATTAGATGTTGAGTTAGCTGTGGCAACTCTTAATGGCACAACAGTAGCATCAAAAGTATATAATTCTTCTCTGATTGAAGTTTGTGGGAAAGAACTTCCTGAAAATCTTGTGATCCTTCATATAGTGGAATTTGATGTGATTCTTGGCATGGATTGGATTTCTTTATATGGAGATCATATCAATTTCCAATGAATGGAAGTCACATTTCATATTCCAGATCAATCTATGATCGTCTATCAGTGCAAGGATGAACATAACCTTCCAGTGGAAATTTCTTCCATATTATGGGTCTTGATTACACTAAATGAAGGTTATATATCTCAAATGGTTGGAGAGAAACTCATGATTAAGAATATTCCCATTGTACAGGAGTTTGATGATGTCTTTTCAGAGGAATTACTGGGTCTTCCACCAAATTGTGAAGTAGAGTTTTCAATAGAACTCATATCGGGTGCTTTACCTATTTCAAAGACACATTATAGAATGGCCCCAATTGAGTTGTAGGAATTGAAGAAGAAACTCCAAGAGAATCTTGATAAAGGATTCATACGCCCTAGTGCGTCACCTTTGGGAGAACCTGTTCTGTTTGTTAAGAAGAAAGATGGATCAATGAGACTCTCCATTGATTATCGAGTACTTAACAAGATCACTATCAAGAAAATTTATCCTGTCCCATGCATTGATGACCTATTTGACCAACTACGCGGAGCTCAATACTTTTCCAAGATTGATCATCATTCAGGGTATCATCAATTAAGGGTCAAAAGGGATGATATACCAAAGACGGATTTCCATACAAGGTATGGACACTATGAATTTATAGTGATTCCATTTGTTCTTACTAGTGCCCCTGCTATCTTCATGGATCTAATGAATAGAGTCTTTAGAGACTATCTTTATCAGTTTTTGGTAGTCTTTATAGACGATATTTTTGTCTATTCAAAGAGCAAGTAAGAACATGAAGATCACTTTAGAATTATATTAAAGACTTTGTGAAAGGAGAAGCTTTATGCCAAATTTACCAAGTGTAAATTTTGGCTTAAAAAATTTTCATTTTTGGGTCACATAATCTCAAAATAGGGGATATCTATGGATCCAGCAATGATAGAGGTTATCGAAAGATGGACGATACCAACATCAGTAACTGAGATCCAAACTCTTCTTGGGTTGTCTGGTTATTATCGAAGTTTTTTGAATGATTTTCCATGATTATCTAATCCACTCACCAGGTTGAATCGAAAAGGAGTTAAGTTCCTATGGACGTAGGAATATGAAGAGAATTTCAAGGAGTTGAACAGAAGGTTATCTAGTGCACCTCTGTTCACACTGCCTTGTAGTGGAGAAGGGTTTGTGATCTACAGTGATGCATCCAAGAAGGGGATTTGGTGTTTTCTTATGAAAAATGATATGGTGATAGCTTATGCCTCACGACAGTTGAAAATCCATGAGCAATATTACCCAACTCATGATTTGGAGTAAGCTGCGGTAATATTTGCATTAAATATTTGGAGGAATTATCTTTATCGAGAAAGGTGTGATATTTATACTGATCATAAAAGTTTAAAGTATATTATTACACAAAAGGAGCTGGATATATGCCAAAGAAGATGGTTGGAGCTGATTAAGGATTAGGACTGGTCAATTCATTACCACCATGGGAAAGCAAACAAGGTGGAAGATGCATTAAGTTTACAAGACCATGCCAATTTATCCATGATGGGGATCACAAAAGATCCAATATTTATGGATTTACAAAGGATGGATCTTGGAATTACAATGGAAGGGGAACAATAGTATCTTTCTCGAATGAATGTTCATCCATCTATACATGTGATGATTAAAGAGGCACAGAAAGAAGATGTAGAGTTAAAAAAGAAGGTGAGAAATGTTCCTGAATTCAACCATGATTATGATGGGGTAATAATGTTCAGGAATTGGGGTTGTGTTTATCCCATCCTCGAATTAAAGAAGGAGCATCTAGATGAGGCTCATAGTTCTTCATGCTCTATTCATCCTAGAAGCACGAAGATGTATAGGGACCTGAAAGAGTACTTCTGGTGGGATGGAATGAAAAGATATGTTGCTGAATATGTCTCTCAATGCTTGGTTTGTCAGCAAGTTAAAGTTGAGTGACAGAAGTCTAAGGGGATGTTACAACCATTACCCATACCCGAATGGAAATGGGAAAACATCACTATGGACATTGTCACCGTACTTCCAAAAACATCTAAAGGCAATAATGCAATATGGGTCATTGTTGATCGTCTTACAAAGTTGGCACACTTCATTGCTATTAGGGAGGATTTCTCTCTGGATCAGCTTGCAAGGATTTATGTAAAGGATGTGGTAAGATTGCATGGAGGACCACTTTCTATTATATCTGATTGGGATCCAAGATTTATCTAGAAGTTCTGGAGAAGTGTTCAGCATGCTCTAGATACAGAGTGGAGTTTCAACACTGCTTACTGTCCTCAAACAGACGGTCAGTCTGAGAGGACAATTCAAACTCTAGAAGATATGTTGAGAGCTTGCTCTATGGATTTCAAAGGTGGTTGGGATCAACACCTACCTTTGGTAGAGTTTCCTTATAATAATAGATTTCACTCCAGTATTCAAATGGCTCCTTATGAATCTCTCTATGGAAAGAAATGCAGAGCTCCAACTTGATGGGATGAAGTTGGGGAAAGAAAGCTATTAGGACTTGATCTTGTTGATGAGATGGCAGAAAAGATCTGATCTATTCAACAACACATAAGAGCAGCTCCGAGTCGACAAAAAACTTATGCCGACAACCGATGAAAAGACCTAGAGTTTTAAGTGGGTGATAAAGTGTTCTTACGAATATCTCCTTGGAAGAGAGTAATGAGATTTGGAATGAAGGGAAAGCTGAGCCCTAGGTATATCGGTCCTTTCAAAATATTGGATCGTGTTGGGAAGTTAGATTACTGATTGGCGCTTCCACCGAATCTCTCTCAAGTTCACGATGTGTTCCATGTATCTCTCCTGAGAAAGTACATATCTGATCCTTCACATGTACTCTGCTTAGAAGTTGTACCATTGGAGCAAGATCTTTCTTATGAAGAACAGCCGATAGAGATTCTAGATCGTAGCGAAAATGTCCTATGGAACAAGACCACTATCTTGGTGAGTGTTTTATGTAGGAACCCCCAATTATAATAATCTACATGGGAGCTTGAGGATTTGATGAGGGAGAGGTATCCTTATCATCTGTTTGTTACAATGTGATGAATTTTGAGGGCGAAATTCATTTTAAGGGGGGTAGAATGTAACATCTGAGATTTTTACGAGAAATATTTTGTTTTCATGTTATATAAATCATCAAAGGAATATTTGACTACACAAAACACAAGCTTAGCTTTCTTTACACGCAATCACGACCTTCCTCTATAGCTTGCGTCGTACGCAATTCCGAGTTTCACTAAACAATGATATAATATTAAAATATTATTAAAACTAGCCGTTATGAATAGTAATACCCACTTTTTGGAATTTTGTAAATTTTATCTTTCAAAATGGACTTCATTTTTGGATTCGGAATAACAAAATTAGCATAGGGTGAAATTTTTGTATTTTTCTGAAAACATTCAATTTTTGATGAATAGTGGAAACACTTGGTTACTATTTAAAAACTGACTTTTTATTTAAATAATTATTTATTTTATTTAAAATTTTTTAGGTAAAAATTCATACATAATACCTATATAAGTACAAATTAATTCATTGGATTCAATTTATAATAATTTTAGATATATAAAAATTTTATTGAACTTTTCATAGTCTTTTACCCTCCTCCAAGGAGAATTTAAAAATTTACATAAAACTTAATTTTACAACTTCTGTGAGTGGAATTCAGAAAATCAGAGAGACACAGTTAATATCAAGGAATAAAATGTGGTTCAATGAGATGAAAATAATTTTTGGTGAATAGTCAATTTTTACTTTTTTTTACCACGGTTAAAAGTAAATAGGGTAATTAAGGGTAAAAATGATATTATTGTTACCCTAAAAAATGTCTTAATTCTATTTTATAAGTTTAAGTCGACCAAAAACAACCTTAGGAATAAAATACGACCATTTATACCCACTTTGATTATATTAGGACATTTATTATTAATTTATTTAAAGAAGAGTTAAAATAGTTAAAATCAAAGTTAAATATCTAAATCATTTTTAATTAGGGTTATACATGAGATAAATTAGACTATAAATATTAATTAGAAAGATAAAATGATTTCCTACATAATATTATTTTATTTTTAATTTTTAGACATTAAATAATTTAATTTATTTATGACACGATGATGATTCATCAATTATCTTATTAATGAAACATTGACATAATTGATGTTATAAATACCCATATAAATGTAATTTGAGACTTTTTATGAATTAAAATAATTTTATAGGTTAATATGACATGAACTTATTGATTTTAGTAACATTGTTCGAACTAATATTTTTTTATGATTTTCAAAAAAATCAATTACCAAATAGTGTCAAAATTGACATAAAATATTTTTTGAAACAAATATTATATTATTAATTGTTATTTTATTTTTAAAAATATATGGTTCGTTAAAATGAGTTAGATAAGGTTATATATATTAATAATAAACAACCTGGGGTTTGTTTGTCTTGTTATAGTAAGTTTATTAACCTTATAGTGTAAGAAAACAAGAAGACATAGTAAAAGTTAAATTATCTAACTTAAAGTTAAATCTAAATGATAAGGTTAAAATAGAAACCTAAACATGTCTAACATCTATTGGATTATAGTATTCAGAACCATCCACACCATAGATTTTAAATAAATTAATTTGGAGCTACTAAAAACCGAATATGAATTTATAATAAAATAATATTTTTTGTTTTTCCTAAGGTTCCCCTCTCCTCCTTTATAAAATGGAACCTCCTTCCTCTCTTCCTCAAACCACTTTGAGCCTTCAAGATCGACTATCCCCTGCCAATTTCTCTTCTCCACTTCACTAGAAACATCAAATTGGTCCCAGTCTTCTTCAACGCCCAATTTTAGTGCCCTAAGACGACGTCTCAAAGAGGCGCTTCAAAGAAGAGGTAATGTCTATTACCGATTAATTCAACTTTATTTCTTCTTCCACTTCATCCTCTTTAGTTGTTTCATTATGAAGTTATAAAATCAGTATCACTAATATACTGATATCTTATTAGATGTATGAAACAACTCTATTTCACCATCTATCCATCCTACGGAAAACGAAATCACCGCGCGTGTGTACGTACGGAATACTGTCTCCATGCAGTGGTGTAATCTATTTTCCACCACCATCTTACTTGGATGGGTATAATGGTGTAAATAATGACTATAGATTATTATTGTAAAGTGATATTGATTCTTAAATAGTATATATACACTCCAATACAATTCCACAATCATGGGAACGATATCATCGCTCGTGTGTATGTACGGAATACCGTCTTTACGATGTGATGCGACTCGTTCTACATGATCATCATTGAATAATGATTATATAAATGAATTAAATGAATAAATATGATATATATTACACTAATTAAATTCTTTAAATGAGGTGTCTATAACCTAAAAATAGGAATTATAATTTATTCGACAAAACACACATACGAACATAAAGCAATAAACACCCGAATGACAAGTAGCAATGAAATATTACTAATAAGAAGCTAATAATATGAACTTATATGATATCATAAAAATAATTATGATTTTGGAATAAGTCAATTAAATTATTTAAATCATTATACAGGAGGTTTGGACACTTATGAAGCAAATCATACCTAAGGTAAGGGAAAATCTAACAATCTCATTTTTATCCGAGATTGTTTATACTTTAGAATTTACTAGGGAATATTTATCATCCACATACATGTTTCCAAAATATGTAATATTATTTCCATCAACCTAAAATTGTTTAAATCCAATTTTACCCTATGGTGATTTTTTAGTAAAAGATATGAAAGGAATCTTTTGTCGTTTTTCGTACGAGGTACTTTTTGACTTTTTCGGCCAAAGTACGGGAAGAATGTTTTTTTAACTTATACGGCCTGAATGGATTTTAGAACATCATTTCCCTGAAGCTTCCTTTAGAAGTTTTCAAGTTTATTTTTAATCAACTTCTATTAGTTTAAATTTGTAGGACATGTTAAGAAAGGAAAAATGGTTTTGATGTAGAAAGGATATTTTCCTCAAGAATGGAGTTAAAGTGTTTTATCAAAATTATTTTCCATCTAATATAATATAGGGTTCTATTTATATCTCTATTTTTAAATTGTTTTGATTATGTTATGATGGAATTATTTTTATGATGTCCTTTTATCTTATATGGATTGTGTTATGATGGCATAAGAATCCCATTTTTATTACATGGGTTATGCTATGATGTATGATTTATGATTTTGTGGCACACATAATAATGGTTTCATTATGAGAAGGGTGGGAACTATATCACCCTCTAATGCATTTGGTAATTATTTATATATCATGAGATAGACATGGCTGGAATGGCAGGTTAAACCAGTTCTATGAAACCGGACTGAAACGAGGAGTGAACTCGATTCAGAAATGGACTTTGTCCGCTAAGATAGTATTGGCTATGAGTCTTGACTACTAAGAAATTATTCTCTATGATTATGTGTGCATGAAACAAAGCCTCATGTTTTATGTTATTATTATTGGAATTACATTTCACTTCTATGATTTATCCCATGTTATGATCTCTTTTGCAGGATAAGATTTTCAAAATGTTATGTTCTTATAAATATGATATGTTTGATATTTCTTTTGTTTACCCTTACTGAGCATTTGAGATCACCCTTTTGTATGTTTTCTTTTCCCCAGGTCAGGAAGAAGGTTATTAAGTAGGATATTACAAAAAGGGACTCTAGATATGATGAAGTAAATGGGAGACAACATAGATGATTTATGAACCAGTTGTTTATGTTTCCCAGTTTCTAAAGACACTATACCTATATGGTCCTTTCATGGTTTTGTTATATGTTTTAATACGTGTAATTCAATTGTGATGTATTAAAAATCTATGTAATGTATTGGTCATTATAACCTTTATTTCATTAATTCCTTCCATGTACACCTGTTACTATGCTGAAATTTCGTAAGGGATTTCTCTCTCCTCTTTACATCCGAGAAATATTTTTGTTTTATGAATCTAAACTCCATTACATATATTGGGACATATGTCCATATTCCCACATTAATATCCATTTCATGAACATATTTTGATATTCCCTTTCCACTCTCATCAGAAATTTTTACAAATTCTTATGTCACACCTTTATACTGTCAAAATTGCTCCACGATTTTCCAAGACAAAGTCACTGTGTAGTGAATACCATACCCATTTATCTATCAAGGTTATTAACCATTATAAACATTTACATATTGATTATGGAGTTTCATGTATTAATTCTACATTCCTTTATCATGTAGTAAATGATTATGTTTAATGAATCCATGTTATATGATCCATGTGGAACACTTATGCATGAAATGAAATGTTTAGGAA
Source organism: Viscum album (assembly GCA_963277665.1). NCBI lineage: Eukaryota > Viridiplantae > Streptophyta > Magnoliopsida > Santalales > Viscaceae > Viscum > Viscum album. Next base: position 712,987,359 of record OY728131.1, on the reverse strand, counting down.
GGGTGCACCCAGATAGCGCTCCAATTCATTAGGTAAAGTTTGTGTCATGATACATCAAGGTAAATGAGTTTTTAGTCATGAAAATTCAAGTCAAATAAGGGTTTAAGCAAGCTACATGTGTAATGAGCCTTGGATCACACTAATATCATGTTAAATGTTATTGCCATAATTCCATGTTATGATAAAATGATGTATCATTACATTATGTTCATGAATATTTTATGATCCATTGATATTATTATTTCATAACATTGTCTGTATTTTTCATGTTGTGCCATGTTTACTTTCATACTAGTCTTTATAGCTCACCCTTTTCTGATGTATGACCACATGTTATCCCAAGTAATGCTAAGTATGAGGGAATGTTAAGGACATGTAAAATAAGTTTTAAATAAATATATTGTGTTTGATGTTTTAAATTGTTTTGTAATGTTCTTAATTTCCCATGACACTAAACCTCTCTATCCTAAGAGTTGTCATAAGTGAAATTTTATGTAATAAATATTGTTTAAGTGTGTAATAAAGAGTAGAATTGTTATAGTTAGTATAAGAGGATAGGTTTAATTATTTTTGATATTAGGATTAGAAACCCCTAGTGAAATACTTATGGATAAGACAAAGTATAATAAATACATCTCTAAATCATGGTGATTATTGATTAAGTGGATTATCAAGAAAATAAATATGTGTTTGGATATTAGTAGGTAGAGGTGGCATTGGAACAGATGTATCTTGGGGTATAACCCAAAAACACTGCATTAAGCTAGACTCGATTCGGGACAGGTGCATGAAAATGGGCCATGATGAACAGTTTGTTTTGATACTCCTGGGGGAAATTCCTTGGTAAATTCAGAATCTTAGTATGAAAAATTGTCAAGGGAATAAAAAAATACCCATAAGAATATTTTTTGGAAGTATATGATGGATAACATAGATTGAAACCTATAAATTTATAAGTTATGAAAATAAGAGTAATTTATAAGTCATCCATTTATTTTATTGGATTTCCCTTCTTGTGTTACCCCTACAATATATTTTATTCTAGGTAATGTATGGTAATATGAGGAATCGGGCTAACAACCAATGTGAATATCTATGTGATGACTATTCTAATGAGATGCCCAATCCAATGGGAATATGAATCATGAACTTTTTCATGATAATCTATTAGTTAACTCAAGATTTGAATAGAAACATGGGTCAAGAGTAACATTCACCCCACCTTGAAGAAAGAAGAATTTGGAATCGAGAGCTTCATGAGAAATAGGCCTCCTAGTAGTCGTGGCTCATCTAATCCCTAAATCACCAAAAAATAAATCAAATACATTGACAAGATATTCTTATTCCTTAAATGTTCCAAACAAGAAAAGGTTCTTCTCGATGCTTATCATATGCAAGGTGAAGCTGATCAATGGTGGACATTGATGAAAAAAAAAACTGATGAAGAGATCTAGGGATCAGAATGATAGGATTTCTAGAAGAGGTTTTTTGATAAATCTATTCCATGCACCCTCCAACTTAAGATGGAAAGGTACTTCTTTTCCCACAAGTAAATATTCAAGGAATCCATTGGAGTATACGAGGAAAACATCACAAATCCTGCACAATATGCCTAAATATTTGTTTTTTCACCCAAATTCAAGGTTGAACACATTTTTTTGTGGGGTAAAACCAAGACTACAGAAATCCCTCGTGATCAGTGACTTTGAGAGAGAGGAGGAAATTGTTCGATGTTCCATCAAAGTCGAAATGGTGATCAGAAAATCTCAAAGGTATCATGGGGATAAGAATCGTATGGTGGAATTTAATTATGGTCGTCTGATGGATAAATATAACAAAACTATGAAAATTCAGTACCCCACTTTACAAATGTGTGGAAAGAATCACCCAATAATGTTCTTTATGGGGAAGATAAAATGATTTAGGTCCGGAAGAGAATGCAACCTGGATATTACCTGCCGATAAAAGAATCCCATGGTTGTGACATAGGAGAGGAACACTCCATTCAAATCTCAACGCATTTTCCAATGCTTCAACTGTAAATAACCAGGTTACTTTTCAAACATGTTTCCTAATGTAGGGGTTTTCAGAGGCAACCAACAACAACCAAGGTACTAAGGGCGAGCTTTATCCATCACTACCACCAAAGTGAACCCCGAAAACAAAGTTGTCACATGTATGCAAGTTATTAATTAAAGAGTAGATAACATACATTTTGATTCTAGTTCAACGAAATATTTTATATTTTAGAAGTTTGGTAGAACAATCCAAACACCACACACAATTCATGGAAGTAAAGCTGTCAGTGAGTACAGAAAATGGGGAAATCATTGCATCCCATGAATATAACTCCTCCGTTATCAAAATTTGTGGATTTAACTTCTTGGTAAACCTATTCATACTCCCTTTAGTGGAAGGTGATGTAATTTTTGTCATGTTTTGGATTTCCATATATAGATCCAACATAAATTTCCTTGAGAGGGGAATCACTCTTCATAGGGTGAAACGACCCCCGATTCTATAAAAGTTCAAGGAGGATGATGAATCTTCTTTAGAAATATCATCTCAAGAATTGATATTACTTCCTTATGAGCATGATTATCATGATCAGATGATTGATTCTAAGGAAGAAACCATCCTTGAAGAAATTCTTATTGTCAGGGAATTCACATAAGTGTTTCCTGAGGAATTTCCTGGTCTCCCTCTTAGAATAGAATTTGAATTCTCAATTGATCAAATATTTGGGGAGTTTTTAATATCCAAGTCTCTATATAGAATGGATATTTTGGAGATTGATGAGTGGAAGAGAAAACTATAGGATAATCTGAATAAAGGGTTTATACAACCATGTGCTTAACCGTGGGGTGCACCTATCCTCTTCATCAAGAAGAATGATGGGTAAATGATCTTTTTAATTCATTGTAGTGAGTTCAAAAAATCACAATAATGAACAAGTATCCTCTACCATTAATTTATGACTTGTTCGATCAACTACATGAAGTATAATAATTTTCCAAGGGGGATTTTCGGTCAGGATATTACCAAGTAAGGATGAAGAAGGAGGATATCCCAAAGAATTCTTTTTGTACAAGGTACAAGCACTATGAATTCATAACAGTTCCTTTTAGACTCAACACTACTCCATCAAACTTCATGGACTTGATGAATAGATTATTTAGAGATTATATTGAATTTTTTTTTAGTATTTATAGATGATATTATAATATAATCCAAAACCATAAAGGATCACGAGGAGCATCTAAGCATTGTACTAGAGACCTTGAGAAAGTAGAATTTCTATGAAAAGTATAACATGCGTGAGGTCATGTTGAAGGAAGTTTCATTATTGGGTTATATCATCACAAGAAATGGGATATATGTGGAATCCCTCTAAGACAGCTACAGTTGAGGGATGGTTGAGGCAAACATCAGTATCGAAAATCCATAGCTTTATAGGGTTAGCTAGATATTAACGCCGATTTGTGTGAAATTTATCATGATTGTCCAACCCTCTTACCAAGCTAACTTGGAAGGTAGTAAATTTTTCATTGAGTGATGAATGAAAATGGAGCGTTAAGGAGTTTAAAAAAGGCTTATCACTATGTCAATGCTCAGACTACCCACAAGTGGAGATCTTTTTGTGGTATTTAGTGATCCTTTGAAGAAGGACATGGGTTGGGTGTTGATGAAAAATTACACAGTCATTGCATATGGATGAATGAAATTGAAAGTTCATGAGAAAAACTATCTAACACATGATCTGGAGTTGGGTGAAGTAATATTCACATTAAAAAATTTCTGAAATTACCATTTTTGGGGAGAAGATTGAACTATATATAGGCCAGAAAAGCCTAAAGTTTATATTCACATAGAAATAGTTGAACATGCCCCAACAAAAATGGTTATAGCTGATCAAAGACTATGACTACTTAATCCATTACCACTCTGTTAAAGTGAACAAGGTGGATAATGAATTAAGTATAAAGGACCCATCAATTATATCATTGATGAGAATTGAAAAGGATACAATCTTCATAGATTTTATGAAGATGGACAAGGGAATCATAAAGAGGGGAACATAATCAATACTTTCGCAAATGATTTCTCAACCATCTCTTTTGGAAGGGTTAATGGAAGCTCAAAATAATGATGTGTGAATTCAGAATAATGTGGAAACTATTAGAAAAGGGAAATCATCGGAGTCCAATGTTAATGAAGTAGGAACTGTGAGATTTGGTTATAGACTATGTGTTCTATAGAATCTGGAGTTAAAGAAAGAACTTTTCGATAATGGACATAGTTCAAATTTATCCATTCACCAAGGAAACACAAAGATGTATCAAGATCTTCAATATAATTATTGGTGGGATAACATGAAGAAGGAGATCGCTGAGTATACATCAAAGTTCCCGGTATTTCAGCAAGTGAAGGATGAGAGGCTGAAGTATAAGGTGATGATGCAACCATTACCCATACCAGCATGGTAACTGAAGAACGTCACTACAGGCTTTGTCACCATACTTTCGAAGACATCCAATGGATACAATTCTATCTATGTTTTAGTGGATATTTTTACTAAGAGTACACACTTCATTGCAATTTGGGTGGATTTATCACTGGGTCAAATGGAACTAATATACATCAGAGACTTGGTAAGGCTTCATAGAGTACCACTATCGATTGTATCTGATCGAAATCCAAGCTCCACCTCTATGTTTTTGAAATGTATTCCACATGCTCTAGATACTGAGATGAACATCAGTACTACATATCATCCTCAAACTAATGGCCAATCTGAGCGGACTATCCAAACACTAGAGGACATGTTGAGAGTGTGCTCAATAGACTTCAAAGGAGTATGGGATCAACATCTTCCTCTAGTTGAGTTCTCATATAATAAAAGTTTCCACTCAAGCATAAAAATGGTTCCTTATTAAGCCCTTTATGGGAAGTGGTGCATAACACCAGCATGTTGCGATGAATATGGGGAGAGAAAACACATAGGTCCAGAAAAGGTCGAAGAAATAGTGGAGAAAGTTAAGACCTTCCAGTAGCACATTAAATCTCTTAAATGTTGAAAAAATAGCTATACTGATAATCTTTGATGACACAAAGAGTTTGATGTTAGACACATGGTATTGCTCCACATATCACAGTGGAATAGAGTTAGGAGATTTGGGAAGAATGGAAAGCATAATCCAAGGTAAATCTGCACTTTTGAAATCCTTGATCGCATTGGAGAGGTGTCTTATCAACTAACACTCATACCAAACCTATATCAAGTAAATGATGTATTCCCTAAATAACTCTTGAGGAAGTACATACCTGACCCCTCACATGTACTCAATCTAGAGGAGGTACCATTGGAAAATTACCTCTCCCATGAAGAGTAGCCAGTGAAGACATTAGATCGTAGAGAAAAAGATATATTAAATAATAGAATTCCCCTCATCAAGGTATTGGGGAACAAACAAAAGTTTTAAGATTAAATGTAGGAAATAGATAATGTGATGAAGTAGATTTAACCAAATCTATTTTTGTACGGGAAAATAAAATTTCGAGGGTGAAATTTCTTAAGGTGGGAAGATTGTAATGACCCAAACATTTATTAATGATGATTTCTCATGATCTAATTAAATGTCTAATTTTTTAAAATGGTCAAATATAATATGCACTTATTTGGTTTTATGTTTTTGGATTTAATAATACCAATGATAATTGTTACCATTACTAATATAGTTGTTGAACTGTGATCACATGATTAGTATAAATAGATGGCTTTAACAAATCCAATTTACTAAGAAAAAGGAAGAAATGTCTTCATCTAGTAGAATTTAGTCGTATGAAGCCCATTTTGAGGAACTCATAAAGGAGGTGGCATCATTAGGCTTCACTCTTGACTAAGACCAACTGGAGCTTCAATAAGTTAAGCTCAAACAGAACCACCAATGAGAGAAGTAGAAGTTGAGAGAGATTACCACCAGAGAAATATTATCCGAACCACCCCAAAAATATATCACTATCACACACCTTACCTTTCTGTACTATGTAGTTGTTATAAGGGGTTATGTAATGATACCCTAGTAATATGATTATGTAAATTTTTTTTGTATAGAGAATATACATTCTTTTTATTATTGTTACTTTGTAAATAGTTTTTAAAGAAAAAATAGCATTTTTAAATAATTAAAAAAATCTATTTTTATGAATTAATGGATTTCGGAATTAAATTATATTTTAATAAAATATTATCACTAAAATAGTTTTTATAAAATATAAATGACCATATAATTATTATGAATTCAATTCTGATTTTTATTATGGTTTGAAAGCTATTTTTTTCAAAATCCATGAATAAAAGTCAGTTTCTATTTTAAAAGTAAAAATTCACATATTTAGTGAATTATTTCGATAAAATGAATATTATATTTGGAATCAAGACATCAATATTATCCAAAGGTGAATTTTTCATAATTTTCTGATATAGTATAATTTTTAGGTAAAAATTAAATACCGTTTATTTATATAGTATGTCTTATAACTTCATAATGACCCAATAGCGATGTAATAAAATAAAATAAATGTTATTTTCAGAATATATATGTTTCACCATTAAAATAATATCATTTTAGTTCAATTTTATTTATTTTACAATTTCTTAGTGGACCCTCCAAAATTTAAAACACATTTTATCTTTTTAAAACGATTTCCTTGAGAGTGTGACTCACCTCCACATAAGCAAGCCTAATATTTAAATATATTCCACCATTTTAATTATAAAATAATGTTTTCAACTCCCCTTTGAAAAAACCATGGGCAAAAACCCTGGTTTGGTTTGTAGTTTGGATTATTGTGATTTGTAGGGTCCAAAACCTACATAATAAATAATTCCCTCCCTTTTCGAATATAAACCCACCCATGCACCCAAATAAACTTCACTAAAAGCCCTTGGAGGACTAAAAAACTCCTAACTACTCTATCTATAATCCTCCCAAGGTTCCCCAAGCCCCCAATAAGAATCTCTCAAGCCCCTCCCAAACCATCGGGATCTCACTTCCAAGTAAGGGATTCTTTTCATTCCCATTCTATCCATGATTCTTAGTATTGGAATGCCTTTCATTTTCAATTATAAATTTTGGGGTATTACTTCTAACCTACCCTAAACAGTCCTATTTATGTTTTTATGATGATATAACCCTTTATATATCATCTATTTCCTCCATTTATACCTATTACCATGTCGAAATTCTATAAGGTATTCCTTCCTTTCTTATTTTATCCACGATTATTAATATTGTTATGTCTTATATTTTCCATTATAAATATTGGGGTATGACTTTTCACCTCCCCTATAATTTATACTATATGTTTTAATGATAATACACTCCTTCCTCACTCATCTATGCCTTCTAGGTATACCCGTTACCATGCAAAAATTCTTTAAGAGATTTCTTGTTTTCTCAATTTTGTCTCAATTTCATTATGTTGTTATAACCTTTTAAATTCAATTAAAAATGTTGGGATATAATTTTCCTCCTCCCCCTTACATCCCTCCTTATGTTTTAAGGACAATAGACCCATTTTTCTCACATTAATTCCCTCCATATACACCCGTTAACATAATGAAATTCCGTAAGGGATTTCTCTCTCCTCATTTACATCTAATCAATTCTTTTGTTTTATGAATCTAAACTCCGTTAAATATGTTGGTAAATTTTTCCATATAACCCCATTACATTAAATTTCATTTAAATATTTTGAGTCACCATTTCTACTATCATCATGCATTTTTACAAATTCTTATGTCACGCTATTATGCTGCCAAAATTGCGCCGAAATTTTCTAAGAAAAAGTCATTGTGTATTGAATACCATTACCATTTATCTATAAAGGGGATCCACCTTTATTCACATTTACTTATTTATTTTGGATTTTCATGTATAAATTCAATATTCCATTATCATGGAATAAATGATGACATTTAATTAATTTATTTTATATGATACATGTGGCACACTTATGCATGAAACAAAATGTTTAAGAAGGGTGTGCCCTGATAGTGCTCCAATTAATTAGGTAGAGATCAGAACCATGATACATCAAGTGAAATGAGGGTTTACTCATGATAATTCATGTGAAATGAGGGTTTACTCATGCTCCGGGTGCAATGAGCCTTTGCTAATTCTAATATCATGTTAAGTGTTGTTTCAACATTTCAATGTTATGATAACAATACTACATCATGCCTATATGTTCATGTTTCTCTTATGCCTCATTGGTATGAAAATTTTCTTACATATACTATATTATTCATTTTTTTCCTTATTTAATCCCTTAATAGGCTTTATACTCACCCTTTTCACATGTATGTCCTCAGATTATCCCATGCAATGCTATGTATGAGGGAATGTTATGGACATGTAAAGGATGTTTTCAATAAAGATGTTGTGTTTGATGTTTTAAGTTGTTATGTAATGTGTATAATTTTCCAAAACATTAGACCTATTGATACTCAAAGTTCTATTATGTTCACTATTATGTAATAAATCATGTTTTTGTGTGTAAGAATGAGCAGGGTCATTATAATGTTAGAAATTTAATGTGATAAATTTAATTTGGAGGTGACCCATAGGATTTTTGGATTCCATTATAGTAGAATTCATGTTACCAAGTCACTATTGTTGCATTGAGAAACAATTTACACTATATTGAACCATTTATTTTCCTATATTCCTTTAATTTATCAAGACACTAAATATATATTTCTAAACATTATCTCAATCTAGTAAAAATATTTATCACCATCATTAAACTTTTCTTCACTATTATTATTAAATATAAGTAATTCCTTGGGTATACTTCATAAATAAATTGTATATGTTTAGTGGGGTTACAAAAATCCCATGAATATAAATAATGTAATATCTATCATGTGTTGAAAATCTTATAAGATCCCTATAATCAATAATTCACTGAATGATGGTGAAATTTTTATAGGATATCAGCTAATATTTCACCAAGTTATTCAGTAAATATTTATTGTCTAGTTTTTATAATATCTTATTCAAAAAATTTGAAAGCATATGTAGATAGATATATTTGTATATATATTTAACCTCCAATTAAACCATCAATTTATAAGAAGTCAATATCCTTTATAATATAATAACCATTTTTATATTTTGTTTGGAGATTGATCAATATCATGTTTATGTTACCTATAACAAATAAAATTATAAATTCATAAAATTATAATTATGAAACACATATATTTTATCAAAGATTAAAATGTGACATAAAAAATGTGAATTAAATTTTATTGGTGCATATACCCTAAAAACATATTATTAGAATAATATTAATAATGGTAATTTTGAATTATTTTCATAGCTAAAAAATCATGGTTATTGGTATCATACATTCTATTTTGGTTAATAAAAATATGTGAACAATATTATACAAGATATTCCCTCTATATGATTTTACACAAATTTTCTTAAAATGATACGTCACAATACACCACATACCACATAACCAATTCCATGAATATTTTGACAGGTTTTGATGTGTGGATCAATATTATTTAAAAAAACCATCTCACAACTAATATGATGTGAAATTAACATTAATCATTCTATAAGTAGTCACTGGTTCTTTCAAGTAAGATACCACCATGATAAATGGATGACAACATAAATAAAGTGACATTAAACTCAAATATTTAACCATGTCCTTCGATAAAAAGAAAGATAATGATGCCTCTATAATCTCAAAAATAACTAATTTTTTTATATAAAATTCTAAATACATACAAATATAATTTTATTGAATAATAAAATTTACTTAGAGAATATTTCATGACAATAATGCTATCATGGTTTCAAAACATGACCGTCAATTTGTTTTATGTTTTTATTATGATACCTAGTATTTTCACATAACTAATTAGTCATTTGGAACAATTATTATTAGTGTAAATATATAAATTAAAATATTTATTTTATATAAATTTGAATATTATTAATATTAATATTTGACTAGTAATATGTTATATTAATAACATCTATTTAAAAGCATATTTTTTCAGGAATACTTTTATTTTGAAATATTAAACCTAATTTTGTTTTAATATTTTTTATTTTATATTAATATATTTAGACACAAATATTTATATTAATTTAAAATAATATTAAAAATGTAAATTTCATATATTATTATTATTATACTTATATTTTAATTTTATTTTATTTTTATTTTATTTTTTATTTGTTAGTGAAAATATTATTTAACTAATATTTTATATGATCTCTTCCTCTTAATATATATTTATACATTTATATTTAATAATCATAATAAAATAATAATTTATATGTTTTGTACATTATAATTTCTCCACAAATAGAAATATATATGTCTAAATATATTTCTCTCTACGATTGTGTGGATTGACACTTTTTCCTTTCAATTTTAATTTTTTATTTCTATTTCAATAATTGCATATGATTTATGATAAATTATGGGAGAAGAATAATCCATAGGACAATGATATATGGTTGGGGTTTGGATAGAGCACTATTAGAAGGACATTAATTTTTATTGAAGGCTTAAATCGGGTTATAACATTGAATTATGAAGGAAGGGCCTCAACATGTTGTTTTATTGTTGATCCTCTTTTTGTAAATAATAAATAATGACATGGAAATAATCTTAAATTGAGTAAAATAGACTTCTGAATGTTATATTTTGTGGTTGAAAATTATTTTTTCACTAAATAATATTGTTTTCTTTGATAGAGTAGATAAGTATATGAACAAGTTATCTGAAAAAGGAATCTTGATAATGAAGAGGGAAAAACAACACAGTGGTAGTGAATCACCATGTGAAGCATTTTTAGAGTCTATAGATGATAATGAAGAAAGACCAATCAACAGAACCTAAATCCTTGATATATTACATTTTTTATTGAAATGTCAATCAGGAAGAACTTGTGATTTGGATACATTCTCTAAACTAATTTTATATCAATTTCAATTATTAAAAATATCGATAACTGAATGAGGTAATGATACATGGTATAAATTTTGGGCATGATTAGATTAAAAATATTAGGCAGAAGCCTAACTAAACTAAAAATTTATAAGTAGTTTAAAAAATGAAAGGTTTATTTAGAAGATTTAATTTTTTATGGAATTTGTAATTCACTTAATTGGAAATTGATAATGTTTCTTACACATTATAAATAATGTTAATAAATCTATTTTTAGACAATTCTTTTACGATTTTATTATCATTCCCCAGAAAAATATGCAATGAAGATAAATGGGAATTTTAAATATATTAAATTTCAATAAAATAGGAGAAGTCGATAAAAAGAATTCTAATGGTTTTATTAAAATAAATTAAAAAAATGAAATCATGAGGGTGAAATTATTCTTGTTTTATATGTACTAATTATTTTAAATATATTCAGAATCTAATGAATGTATTCAGATGGTTCTCTTACTAATGATTCAGTTGTTGTATTATGATATTAGCATAACTTATGGATACTCATTGGGCTTCAACTATACATTAAAATTTGGTGTTGACTATTTACTTATTGAGTAATATAGATATGTACTTAGATGAAAAATATTATTTATTATTTCTTTTGTATAAATTTATATAATTTTTTTCCACATTCTTATTTAGAATCATTTTCTTATTTTCTTATTTGAATTTATTGATATGAATGAATAATGAAAATATATTTTTTAATCATAGTGTTTCTTACGACTATACTTTATTACACAATCCAATGTGTTATTATTTAATATCATTAGTATTGAACTAAATTAGTTTATGATACTTATTTAACTATGTTATACTTTTTTGTGCAATTTTATTAATTTTTTTAATTCATGATGAAACAGTAAAAATTGGATAAAACACATAAATGTATGGAGTGTTAAATAAATAAGTTAGTTTAATTTTTACTCTATTAAAAATTAAAATATAAATATTCTTAAATTAATATGACTATTATTATAAAATAATGGACTATTTTTTTATGGTATTTCATTGATAAAATTGGTTTGTTAATAAAAGACACCGAATATAATATAGATTATTAATTTGTTAACTATATAATAGATATTTATTATTAATTACTATTCATATCTAAAGTGTAATATTAATTATCATTATTCTTATAACGATGAATTAAATTGTAAATCAATGTTTATTAATATTTAAAAAGTTGTCTAAAAATACAATACTAATCATACAAATATAATATATAATGGAATAAATAGTTTAATTTTATTAATTCTGTTTAAAAACAATCATTAGTTTTTCATTGAAATTATATCTTTTTAATTTTTTTAATTCAATAATGATGAATTCGTATGGTAAGGATCTGATATTATAAATTACCCATTATAGTATCCATAGAATGGAATTTACATTATTTAATTCTAAAATAACTTTTAGGTTTTGATTTTTTTTAATAATTAGGTCATAAAACAATCCCATATTTGAAAAGTTGGACACTTGTACTGAGAATCCATGTTTCTTATAATATAATACATTTAATTTAAACATGATTTATTTTAATGATAAATCTTGTTTCATTTAATAATTAATTATTAATTTCTATTACCTTTACTAAAATCCAGTGATTTTTTAAAATTTGGTATGAGAACAAAATGAAATATAATGGATATAACAAATAAGAAATAAGTAAATCCATTAGTCCATCAATACTAAAAAATATTTGTCTTCCTAAAATAATATATTGGTTTCAAAGAAAATATTTTATTACCAAAAAATAAACTTCTATGTCTGAATACTTTCCTAAAACATTTCATAAGAAATCTTAAATAAAAAATTAAAGTCATTTAGGTTAATTTTCTATCATGAAAAAATAAAAACATTTTTATCAAAAAGTTATACTTTTCACCCTTAAAAGTAGTATATTATAATGTCCCATCCCAGGTTCCACACACCAGTGCTCCGTGACAGACCACCAAATGACCTCAATCATGACTCCCCATATTTAATAGGATACCGACTTGTAGAGATGGACTGATATGTCGAATATGTGGATATTATACCTTCTTTTTACCAGAGTATAAACCGGCAGAATAATAAACAATAGAGGAATCATATATATAAATATAAATAAAACTGATATCTAAAGATAATAAAATCAAAAAAATACAATATCCAAGTAAAACTAAAAACACGATATGCTAAGTATGTGTCATTTGTTTAAATGGAAACTGAAAAATAATTATATTGACGACTACAATGTGGGTCTTGAAATACATCCAATTCTCTCATCCATACTCCATCTACAAATCAGCAATCTATCTCAGGTCACTTTCCATTAGACTGTCATACAACAGTAAGGGCTATTCAAGAATAGATTAGGTATCCCAATAAAGATATGAGTAAAACTCAGTATTCCATCATGAACAATGTCTAAAAAAATCCAATAAATATGAATTGTATGCATCTGTATAAAGATACAATTACAATGAAAATTTTAACAGTTATCATTTTATATAATTAATATTTACTTGACTATATCATCACCGGGTTCCCATGGACTCCCAAACCATAATACCTTCTTCGTCTCACGATACTATATTTTTAAGTATCCTTAAGGGATATTGTATATTTAAAAGTCCATGTAACACATAAATTTATATCTAATAAAGTACATAAATAAGTAAATTAGACTGTATTGAGTAATTTTATTATAGGGATCTAACATAAAGGTCTATGTATGAGGGAATTTACCAAGAATTATTTCTTACTAGAAAAAAGGGGAATCTATAATGGTCTTTACCTTGTCCCAAAACCAAGAACACTAGTTGTATCCCTTGTAAAATAACTATCGAATCACTCATAGTATCCATATCAATGGGCTCTCCTGATCCATTACCACATGTTATCATGGTCCTTTACCATATTCTATCATGGTCATTCACAAAAGGGTCTCATGGTTCTTCTCAATAGAACCTCATTCACACCATTGTTATCACATATTCTACAATATGGAAACATAATCACAACCAAATAACATTTCAAAAATCAATCCATTCATTATTTTATCAACAAATTAATCACACCAATTTTTTTAAATTAATTATTCAATTAATTAAACAACCAAATTCCATTAATTAACCCAAAAATCAATTAATCACATCATATGTATTTATTAATTCTTCAATCAATTAACCACATGAAAAAAATTAATTAAATCCACCATTAATTAACAACTAACGGTTTTAATATCCAATAATTAATTTACTAATTAATTATTACCCATTCAAAAGTCAATGTTTTTACAATTTGTTCCAAAATTAATTATCCCCAATTCCATCAATGATTTCATTGATAATTAATAAACAAATTTACTATCGTGATTACACTATATCCCAAATGAATCGAAACTCAATTTTTCCACATAAATAATTCAATAATGAACCACATAAATTTATGTATTACAATTGATAAAAAACCCCAAAAAGTTTTATAATCACATTCACATAATTAATATCCTATCATTGGGAATTTAATAATAGGCCACCTTAATCGATTCCTTGAGTAACGATCAGACAATGATAATATCCCGAAAAAATTGGGCATCACAACAATGTAGATTTGGTTCCTGATCTAAAACCCTAAATCAGGATTATCAGATTCAACATCTTGAAAATCTAGATGTAGATCTATAATCATAGATATATATATCACCAAATATATTTAGATATATTATAAAAATGTATTACATCACTAGGATAATGTGGAATGAACAAGAAAATAATGAGAGAAGAACTGGGAAAGGATTCACTTATCAAGAGAGACGATAATCTTCAATCCAGGATTCTAATAATGAAAAAAGCAAGTTTTGAGGGCTTGGAATTCATATATAGATCTCCCAAAATGTAAAAGACTTCCTACTATCGAGTGGGGGTCAAAATAGGTGAGTTTGGGTGATTTTGAAAATTTTATAATAAATTTCAATCAATGTTAAATATCATGATTTGTTTCTGGGGAAGAGGCACTCTATTTTCCAAAACTATGTGCTAGTAAGTTTTGGGGTTTATAGTTACTACTTTAAGGGTGTACGAGTTTAAAAACCATGTGCCAACCATGTGTTTCTCTACTGTCCAAGGCTTCATGGTTTTGTGGGTTGGGCTACAGAGTTTTCTCTAACTGTGTTCCAACTCTACAAATCATCTTGTTCATATATTTATCTGAAATTTCACTCGAAGACACCACAAGGTACAACAGAAATTAAATGTAATAAAATTAAAACAAAAATTACATATTAAAAAAGTATAGGATAACTCTAAAAAAGGTAGGGATATTACAATATCACAACCTTATAAAAACTCATCCTAGAGATGCACTCCCATGCTTCTCCATGATACTCACCAAAAAATATCTGGCCATTGAGCCCATATATCTACATCCCATAACCATGTCTCCTCCTACACACATCCATATATCGATAATATATGAACATTAGCATAGTGATTCAAAGTCACACTTTCTCACTACGATCCAACACACAAATCATATTCTCTTAAAAGATTCATGTACCTCAAGATCAATGTCATCAATATTGATCACATGATAAGGGTAATGGTGGTCTTGTCGATGATATGATACATGGAAAACATCATGCATAGAATTTTATTTCTATGGAAGATCCATTCGGTATGCCCCCAATCTGGTTCTGTCAACATCCTCAAACTATCCAATGAACCTAGGCACAAACATTCCCTATCTATTTATCTTATGGCGTCGCAATCTAGGAAACACCTGAAGGAATACATGATCATGCTCTGTAAACTCTAAGGGTTGTCTATGACTATCAACATATGATTTTTGACTACTTTTAGCCATATCCATATGTTTCCGAATCAATTGTACCTTCTCTGATGTCTCCTGTGCGAGACTCAGTCCCAAAAATTCCGACTCGCCTACCCAGATCCAATATAGAGGTGATCTGCATAGACTACCATAAAGATCCTCATATGGTTCCATTCATATAATTTCCTAACAATAATATATGTACGAAAACTCCACTACATCCAAGTGCTTCTCCCATGACCCACCGAATTCCATAAATAATTCCACAAAAATATCCTCAAACACTTTTATAGTATGCTAAGACAAATTATTTGCCAATGGGTGGAAATTCATACTCAATATTACCTGTGTACCAAGTACCTTCTGCCAGACCTTCTATAACCGTGAAATAAATCACGATTCATAATGCGAGACTATAGTCTATGGAACTCTATTCATATGGACTATCTCATGAAAATACAAATCTCTCATCTTTTCCACTGATAAATTCATTCATATAAGAAATAAATGAATTACTTTTTTTCAATCTATCCACAACAACCCAGATAGAATCATTATTCCTATGTATATTCAGAAGACACACCAGAAAATCCATATTCACACCTTCCAACATCCATTATAGAAAGGGAAATGGGTGTAGTAAACCAAGAGTTCATTGATACTATTCCTTTACCTGCTGATAGGTGTAGAATCATGTCACAAACACTGTTATTTACTTTTTCATTCCAATTTCTCAAAACTATCATCATAGGTAAAAATATATTTTGGTCACATATAGATGTTCCACCCACATCGAGACATAAAATTCTAGTATGAATTCAAATCACATTCTCTTTAGCCCAGGAAATTGATTCTTGACATGGATGATGTCATCCACATATATGCTCTAATATAATGGTGCATCACCACATTCGAGAATTCCCCTGAAGGTCAAACATTCTAGATCATTATATTTCCTTTCCCTTATCAGTCCCATAAGTGTCAACTCCCCTAAAAATGAAACCAGATTCACCTGCTTGCAACTCTCATGAACCACTAAATACATCTCATCTAGCAAGTTTATCATCTTCCAATCAAAATTAGATTCATGAAATTATTGAGTCTGAGTTTTCCTAATCAAAGAATCAACAACATTGTTCCCCTTTCCAGGTGTATTTTCTAGATCAAAATAATAATACTGCATACACTCAACCCATATCCACTTCTAAAGAATAAATTATCACTATGAAAAGAAATAAATTAATATATAATGATCTATACAGGCTGTAAGCTTCACTTCCAATAGGAAATGTCACCGACACTTCAATTTATAATCTAGAGTAGTGAGCTTAAGGTTTTTCATAGGGCTGTTCCATTCATGTGGCCTCAGCTACCAAGAACCATATGCCAGAAATTGATCTCCCTACATCAAGGCTGCTTTGAGTCCCACACCTAAAGAATCAAAATACACCATATACTCCTCACCTTTCGTGGGTAGGATCACGATCAGCGTCGATTTCAATTACTTCATGAACTTTGAGAAGGCCCCAACACATGCTTCTGACTAATAAATATTTATCCCATTTTTGGTAAAGCCCAAAAGTGGAACATCCAAATTAGAAAAATATAGGATGAATCTATGATAATATCCATCAAACCATATAAATCTAAAGATATCGAATACATTCATACGATTGTCCCAAGAATGTACTCCCTGAATGTTATTTGCGTTTACAAATAGAGATTTCGTGAAGATGACATGTCCCAAATGGTGTATCTGATTGATACAAAACCAGACCATAGATAGATTGGTGTTTAGTAGATGCTATCATAGTGTACTCAGGATGATGTTAAGATGTGAGGAATGATCTTCATGATTGTTTCAGTACACCAAGATGTAATAAATGGATACTACAAAATACTAATCTAGCAACTGGTGAATGATTCTTTTCATCAAGACCATAAACACTACTGGTGCCTTAGTTAACCCAAATTACATTATAACAAAGTCATATAGGATATAAATATTTCTAAAATATGTCCTCAGTATATCAGAAGTCTGAACTCTTGTGTAATGATACCCCAAACTCATGTTGATCTTCAAGAACACACAATCTTCTCTCAACTAGTCAAATTGATCATCAGTAAATGGAAGAGGATACTGGTTCTTCACAGTATTCCAGTTCAACTAACGATAATCAATTCACAAGTGCAATATCCTACCATCCTTCTTAGTAAATAACCAAGGTGAACCCGAAGACAATGTACTTAGATGGATAAATTACTTATCCTCCAACTCCTATAGTTATGTCTTGTGTTCTTGAAGTTTTGTCATTTCCATACACTGTTTTATAATAGATATCAAATCAGCTATTTTAATGAGATCAATGGAAAATTACACTTCTTTATTAGGTGGAAGCGCTGAAAATTATTCAAGAAACACATCCAAAAATAGTTACACTAATAGTGGAAGGAAATTCAGTTTTACACCTCCATCATCGAGTAAAAGCCTAGAAACTCGGGTTGTGATCACTCCACGATTTTATGTGATTGGACCTGATCGTCCTTATTGTATATCCCACTATCCTCAGTGAATATACTGGTCACCCTTAGTAGAAATAAATGTCACTATCTTACTGTAAAAATCAATTTGGTCTTGGTATAAAACTAGAAAGTACATACCCCTAATTTGGTCTAAGACTAACATATCAAGAATATAGAGATCCCAGAGAAAAATATACTCCTTAATATGAAGATAACATTACCTCTACAAATAGATATATTTTGAATATACTCATAACAGTGTATCTACTATAATATTCCTGATCAAAAACTCCAATTCCAAGATCAAACCACTATTTTTTCAGATATGAGGAAATTGGAGGCACTAGTATCAAATAAAGCATTAGATAAAATATAAGATACTAGAATTGTATCTATAACTATCGACATGACAACCTCACTATCCACAAGTGTAGGCAAAACTGCATATAGTTATCCTACCCTTCTTCCCCATGATGCAGTCTGACTCCCATACATTATATCACTCTACCAATAAGGGAACTCTTTTCCAGAAACACATGGTCCTCTAGCTCTACCACCTCGTCTAGTAGAAATCCAGCTACAAAACTGATATGGTGTAGAAGATCCTCTTCCCGCACCCATGTTCTATCTAGATTATATATCATTAACCATCTATTGTGGGTCTCTATAGAACCCTTTTATAGGTCCCATCTTATGGCAGGATTAAAACCCCACTAGTGGTCCTAGAAAAAGTTCCCTGATGTGTCCCGACCTTCAAAACCTGTAAAAACATACTAGATAAAGGCCTTGGGTAACTAAATTCTACCCTTACCCACAATGATTTCTACTATATTTGGTAAATTTTTCTTAGAAATGTCTTCTACTCTTGGAATTCATACTTCCTGATCATCTATCTAGATCCACCGGTCCTGTACTGGAATTATCTTTTAGGTTCACCTCATCTATGGGGACCTGATCCAATGCCTCAGTAAGCTACTAATGGGTTAACTTGGGACTTAATCTCTCAATAAATTCATTATTAGAAATTCCTCGTCATAGGTGTCTCATCTCCCACCAACATGGAGAAAAGGGTTATAGGTTTGTAAATCATCCAACCTAGTCCATCAAAAATTTGCTTCCCTATTTCAACCACATGAACATGGTTTCCCTCTATTTCTTCATCGTCTCTAGGTAGAAGTGCTCTAAGAACTTCTCTAATAAGTCTTTCTACATTATACCATTATGATTTCTAGTATGTACTGGAATGTTCCACTAAAAATTATATCATCCTCATATCATATAAGATGCTAACTTGGACCTATTTTCATTTAGAGTCTCTAAATAGTCATGTATGATCTTGATTTACCCAACCTATAACTAAACTCCCTCAGGTTTACCCACTCTAGTGAAATTTGAAGGGTGTTGAAACTAAAACTCCCTTATCATAGAAGACATGATCTCCTCGACCCGCCATGCGTCTCTTCACCAGTGTTTCATAAATAATGAAAAGTGTTCCCAGAATTTCTTCCCTTCTTCCTTACCCAACACAATCGGTGCCACAACATCTACCACTAGTGGATTATTCCATGCAATTTCCTTAGATTATCCTACTAACAAGCATCGTTATAGAGACATATCTCTTCAATTACTAACACATTTCTATGGACTAATAAAATAACTCTTTTAGCTTTATGTAATCATAAAATCAAAAAAATTCACTACAAATATATTACCCAAACCCCATCATGGGGTAAAAAATGAGGTGTTATTACTACCCTTAACCATCATACACCTAATCAAGTTAACAAGGGTAAATACAATCCCAAACCAAGTGTCTCATTTAGAAATGAATTTATTAAACTTTTTGTATCATTTAACCATTCATAATTTTCATATTAGGAACTATTTTTCATTTGATTATTTTAATAATGGAAAATAGTTTATGTTCAAAAACTTACCTAAAACCCATTATCTCTTGCATACCTGAAATGATACATGTCAAAAAATAATTTTGAGTACCTAGAATGATGAATTTAGGCCCAAATATCATTCCATTCTAGTCCATGAGTCAATTCTCTGAAAACCATAAATCATTTTTCACATCATACAACAAGTGTGCCATCTAATGTAAAATAATATTAAACCATAACAACAAACATCTATAACAATATTTCCACAGAGTACTTGGATTTCCCCCATAGGTGGGTTTTCTAATCCCATGAATGATCTCATAACCATGTCCCAAATCATTTTAGTCTCCTGTATAACTTTCCTAAATATTAGGAAAAAAATAAAAATAAAATAATACCAACTTTTATACAATGTTTTAACACCCTTGACCGACTACTACGCACCAGTTCCCCAAGTCAGACCACCACATGTCCTCAAGTGCGTCTCCCCATATTCCATAAGCTTTCGACTAGAAATAAGGGTTTGATAATTTGATCATGGGGATATGATACCCACTTTTATCAGAGTGAGTACTTGGTGAAATAATGTACAATAGAGGAATCATGTATAACCATAAACAATACCAATATTAAAATTTAATCAAACCAAGAAATACAATATCCAATTGAATCTAAAAACATGACATGCTATGTACGTGTGTATTGTAAAAATAAAAATTAAAAAAAATAATATACTGAATAGTCACAAGAAATTCTCGAACCACATCCAGTTCCCTCATCCATGATCCATCCCTTTCCCAAATCCTATCTTGAAATAAAGTTTTTTATCTGGGTACTGATTAGGTACCACAAGTAGGGTGTCAGTAGTACTCCTGAGTCCACAACCAACAGTGTCTAAAACAAATCCAATCCATATATAGCGTATACATTTTTATAAAGAAATAGTTACAGGGTATACTTTAATAGTAATCAAATTATATAATTAATATTTACTTAGATATAGAAACCACGGGTTCCCATTGACACTCGAACATCAATACATTATTTGGCTCATTGTATCTGAGTTTAAACTATCTCCAAGGGATATAATATACTTGAATTCCCATGTTACCATTCTATAAAATAATTTATAGCTGATAAAATATATAAATATGTCAATAAGTTCGAAATTAGTAATGTTCACCTAGGGATCTAACCTAAAGGTCTATGTAAGTAATACTTAACCACGAATAATTTCTTACATGTAAAATGAGACATCTCTCATGATCTATTCTTTGGACCAACTCCAAAACAACCCATGGTATCCCTTGGAAAATCACTATGGAATCTCTCCTGTTCTCTACTTCAATACGATCTCATGGTCCTTTACAACAGACTCCCATGGTCCTTTACAATATTCTCTCAAAGTCATTCACAACAGGATCCCATTGTCATTCTCAATAAAACCTTTCCCAAACTATGATAATCCCATGTGATACTATATGACAACATAACCATAACCAAATAAAACTTCACAAATCAATCCATTATTTAATTTATCACACCAATTTTAATTTATTAATTATAAAATTAATTAATCAACCAAATTACAATAGTTAACTGAAGGATAAATTAATCACATCATGACTATTAATTAAATCATCAGTCAATTAACCAAATAAAATTCATTAATAAATTCTAAAATTAATTAAGCTAAACAATATCAACATCCATCATATAATTTTCTAATTAATTATTACCCATTTATAACTCAACATTTTGTTAACTAATTCCAAAATAAATTATCCCAAGTTCCAATAATCATTTATTTTATAATTAATTCATAAATTAATTATCTTGATTCCACTATTTTGTTATTCAATCAAAACACCATTTTTCAAGGCATTTAATTGACCACATTAACTATATAAATTTTTGAATTATAATTTATAAACAACCCAAGAATTTCTACACTTATATACAAATATTTAATATCATGAATTATGGAATTGAAAAATATTCCACCAGCCTATTTTTTGATGAACTATCACCCAATGAAAATATCCAAAAAATAATTGGCAGCACAACATCAATGTTCTAGTACCAGATCTAAACCTTAAATAAATATTAATGGAGTAAAGATCATGAAAATTGATATCCAGATATATTATCACAGATCTAGATCTCATAAAATTAGATTTGGATCTATTGTAATAGAGGTTGAAATCACCGAAAGAAAGTGAAAATAATTGGAGAATAATGAATGAATAACCGTGATAGGATTTACTTACTGGGAGAGATGATGATGCTCAATTTGGGATTCAAATTATGAAGAATGGAGGTCTGGAGGGATTTAAATTCATCAAGAGAGATCCAAAATTGTTAAATACCTCCTAGGTTCAAGTGGGGGTTAAAATAGGTGATTCTAAGGGGTTAAAATATTTTTTAAAATAAATTTCAGGCAACATTAAATATCGCACATATTTTCTTGGTAATAGGCACACTGTTTTCCCAAACCGTGCACTAACCATGCACTAGTTATTTTTGGGGTTCATGGTTTCTCCTTTTATAATTCATATTTTAACAAACCATGTTCTAACTATGCATTTAACCACTTTCCAAGGATGCATGGTTTCCTAGGCTGGGCCACACAATATTCCCTAACTGTGCACCAACTGTTCACACCACCTTTTTCTTATATTTTTTCTCCAAATTCACCCAAACACACACCATGGTACAATCCAAAAAAGTACTCATATTTAAAAAAGGGTACCTATAAAAAAGTGTGAGACAACTCCAAAAACGATCAAGATCTTACACATATACATTACTTTAAATATATGTTCATTATCTGGCCTAGATAAAATCATTGTATTTAAATAGAAATCTATATAAAGGATGAATAAAAAATGTAATTTAATTAGGAATTAATTATTCATATCACTAATAAAAAATAAATATTAATATAGTATACTTGTACACCCAATCAAATGGAAGATTATCATAGACCCACCCATCTAGGCTTATAATAGAACCACCCATCCATGGTTAACAACATGACCACCCATATTTGGATTATAATTGAACAAAAGTTATTTTGTCTATAATGGAACCATACATATGTATAACCATTTACCAAGAACCATAAAACAATTATAATACATGGATGATTTTTTTTTAATAATTAAACTCTTGGAAATATAATTTTCACGCATAAGAAAAATTTTGTAGATATTAAAATATCCATTCCATTTAAAAACATCTTTTATGAAAATACTGAAAACATAATTTAGGTGGGATTTTCTTTTAATAGAAAAAATAATCATATGAATGAATTCAAATATCAAATATGGTGGTAGGAAATGTAATTCTATTAATATATGTTATTATTAAACCATACTTTTTTCTTTAGTAAAGAAATTTAAAACATTCCAAAAAAAGATCCATTTTGTATAACATTAAATAAAAAAAAAGATACATAAATGTAATTAATAATTATTTTATATCAATGGAAATACATCCATAAAATAGTCTAAAAAATATTTACATGGAAGGAAAATATTTTGATTATAAATCTACAAAACAATTTAAAACTAGGTTTTAAAATAAGGTGTCATTTACCGTGATTCCAAATTGTCATGTACATTATTCATATTCAAGATTAAATAACTTATGTTAATTTTATACATTATTATGAGTCCTTTTATGTTTATTTTTACTTTTATTTTTTCATTACCATTTAATCTTAAATTAATTAAACAATTGGGATTAAATCATATTTTTTGATAATATTTCTTAAATAATTCTATAATAACTTTGGTAGGTTTAATATGTTCAAATATGTAATTATTTAATAAAAAAAATAAAAATTATCCTAAAATTAATTTCATTATTATATTTATATAATAATTTTAAAACCAACAATGAAATACAATTATGAAAAATGAACTATGTTAAAATCGTGGAGATGGTAAGCTGTACATATACATGAGTAACATTTCCATTTTCCAATGATCATTATCGAAATATAGTAAGTATTATTTTATCATAAAAAAATTATAATTATATCATAAATACCATTTTATTTATTTAAATATAAATATATATAATCCATGTGATGCAGTGATAAAAAATGAAACACATCGCTTCATGGATGTGGTGGTCTAGAGATACGCATGATTGAAGTTATCACATTTAAAATGAATAGAAATTAGTAGATCATATGATATATTATATTTATATAATGATAAATATTTAAACAATATCATGTATAAATTACATACATCATTATAAACTACAGTGAGCGATGTTGATGGAAATATAATTGCATTGGTCTCTGAGGCAGTATCCCGCTGCACACATATTAGAGGGTTTCATTCTCCATTTTTTATAAGAGGAGAGGGATGTGAGTTTTTAATTTTGAATAATAAAATATAAATATATATTATTTTTATCATGAAAGTATATCATAATGGTTGAATATTATTTTAAGGATGTGAAAGAAGAAATAAATAAACAATTAGTTATTAAATAAACCTCTTCTTTGAAAAACTTCTTAAGGTTTACACCGAAATATTTTTGATGTTGGATTTATGATCAAAATAGTGAAATTAGGTTGTTTTAAGGGATTAAATTAATGTATTTGGGATGTTATTGGATTAAAAAAATGGTTCTAGAATTGTTAATTAATGATAATAATATATCACCTTTAATAAGATAGTGGAGGGTGGGTCTTGGAATTTGTTAAAATATTATATTTAAACAACGTAAATTTGATGTCAAATTGAGTAAAAAATAATATGAAATTGTAGATAAGATGAGGATGAGTTTTAATAATATCACTAAATAAATATTTGAAAATTATATATCAATTATTTACCCGGACCTTTTTGTAACCGTGTTTTTACACTTTTATCAATTAATGTGATATAATTTATTTACACTTAAAGTGTTTAGTTTAGTTACTATTTATGAAAAATGGATAATAAATTTATCATTAATGATATTTTAAACCATAACCTAATAATTTGTCTAAATATTTAAAATTAGGGAAATTTAAATAATTTAACAAAATATTATTTATTATAAAATATTATTTATTATAAAATATAATTAATGTCATTTATAAACTATTCATTTTATTTGACTTTAACATTATCATGAAAAATATGGAAATAGAATAAAAAAAATGAAAAACGCTAGGTATTTATTAATTATTTATAAAATTAATGGTATACTATTACTCACACAAATAATATTACTGTTATAGTTCTTAAAATCATTTTATTGATTTTTTACTCTTTTCATATGCATTGAGTTAGTTTTTCACAAGCATTTAAGGTACCTATTTCATCGCTTAAAACCTGAAATAAATTAAAATGTGGAAAAATTAATTTATATTTCTAATTAATATTTATAATTGGGTATATCCCATATTTTTCCATCTGTAAAAAAATTAATGATATTAAAACAAAGATAATGAAATTTGTAATTTCTTGTTTGTATAATAATATAAACTTCAGAATCAAGGAATATATAAATAGAAGGCCTTATATTAAAAATTTGGATTATTATGAATGTTATAAAAATTTTAAATAAAATAAAAAAATATTTGAGTTAAACTTTAGTCTTTATAATTATTTTAACTTTAATTACCCAATTTACCATTTATTTTTTGAAAACAAATTTCTAATGTTACTATTTAAAATGTCCAAAAAATGGAATATTTACAAAATTTGGATCCATATATATCAAATATGGTTTCAAATTATTAATATGAAAAAAATAGAAGTGGTATAATTTAATTTAAAATTAAACACACAAAACATGATGGGAACATTTTTTTGAAAAAAATTTAATTATTAAGTATAAAATGTTTTTATAATAAATTAACGATTAAAAATAATTTAAAATAAAATATTTGGGTTATTTTAAATCTATAATAACTATTTTTTTTAGAAAAAATAATTCATAATTTAAATTGACTTTGTAAATATGGGAATGGAATATAAAAGTTTCTATAAAAATCCATATTAATCACTTTTCATTGAAAAATAAATCATTCCAAAACAATATCAAAAATTTATATTAAGATAATATTGAAATTATGAAGATATAAAAGAATTTTTTTTCAAATTCAAAAGATATAATTTGAAAAATAAACTTTTAAATATAACGTTATAAGATAGGAGTTTAATAAAACTATTTCCCTTTTGGATTTGAAATCTACTTAATATTTTTTGAATTTTATAACATACTAATTAAATAATAATAATACATATAAAAATGATTTATTGAGTCATTTAATGTGTTTTTACATTCTTACCCTCTTTTTTAAATTTAATCCTCAAAATTTTATTCACTTATTAAACAAGTTGGGACATCTTTCTCACATAACACTTTTAGATTCATATTTTGAATCTATAACAAAATAGTTTTTCACCAAAACATTAATCTTGTAAATAACATTATTCCATGGAATATAATATCTATTGTTAATAATTTTAATATTATTTACATATAAATAAGGTTCCCTGAGAGCATAACTAATTTAAGGTTCAAAACATGAGATGAATCTGAAACATAAATTCGAATCACTAAGACATGAAATATGTTGTGTACACTGTATAGAATCTATGGAAATTACACTATATTAGAAATGAAACCTACTTTATTCAGTATTAAATATGGTATAGTATTGTATAGGCACAATTTCTCCTTTTTACCAAAACACATATCATTATTCCATGGGGATACATTAAAAAACATAACCACATACTGTGAATGAAAGTTCATTTCTCTGATTATCCACATAACAATTCTATCTTCTCTGAGATGTCCACATGTACTACTAATTTAAATTCACCTAATCACCAATTTTATATACCAAAAGTTGTCCAATCATCTTCTTTTATCCTACATTATCCCCAAAAGATGGATTCTGACACTAATTTCATTATAATGCCGCAAAAGGTTCCATCTATATAACAGAATGATAAATTTTATTAAAAGTTGAATAAATCAATGAAATATTTTTAACACGAAATCCATTTGAAGTTATATAATAAGCATGAAGTAGGTATTCCAAGGTACTAGTCATTCAATTAGGAAGTAGATTATATTGAAGATGAAAATTTGTACTGAAATTTTATTCAGTAGGAATTTACTCACGACTATGCCAAGATATTGGGAATGATTTTCCTATAACTAGGATTACACTAAGGTTTCATAAAAAACCTCCATAAACTACTCTATTAAAGGATGAATGATCCAATTCATCAATTCCATTAATATGGCTGATGTATTAGTCAAACCAAATGACATTCTTATGAAATCGTATTAGCCATAGCGACACATAAAAGTATCATGAGGTATGTTCGATGGTCTCACCCTCAAGTGGTGGTATCCTGATCTTAAATATATATTAGATAATATCTTATCATCACATATATATGTGAATATATCTTTGTTATGTGGAATAGGATATTAGTTCACAACCATAATCTATTCTAATATCCAATAATACACACATATATAAAAGAAACCATCATCCTTCATGGAGAAAAAAAATGGAGAACCCCCTAGGGAAATACTAGGCTGTATCAAACCATTAACGTCTTGATATTCCAAGTGTAATTTCAACTCCATATTCTTGATGGGTCCCATACTGTAAGGTGGAATAGAAACTAGATCTTCTCCTGGAAACAACTTGATTGTGGACTTTATCTCTCCCTTATGTGGTATGTTGTATAACTCAAGAGTGAATACATCCTAATAATGTCCCACCAAAGGTAGAAATGTATCTTAATGCATTACACCATCATCAAAAAGTAAGATTTCTATTTGATCCACAAGAATAACCAATCTGCAATGAATTTTTCCAACAGGACCAGCCTAAATATCCTACTCACCATGTCAAGAATAACTATAGTTTTTAGGAGATAGAAAGGTAACAATTCTCTAGAAATAGTGGATTTGAGCCTGTTATAAAACTAGCTAATAAATACCAATAATCAAATTGAAACCTTTATTTCATCATAAATGGTTCCAAAAAAGATTTGGTAACTACAAATTTCTAGATAACATGCCTTGAAATGTCTGAAAATTTCTTGATAGCACTCCCAAAGAAGTGTCTGTGGTAAAATACACAATTTGTATTGGTCTATAGAGGCACCCCATGCACATCATGATTTGTTTTTTCCCATAAGGAATCCAATATTTAAATGAAATCTCCATAATACATGTCATGAATGAATTATATGAAATTTATTATATAAATTTCTTGTCAATATCCAATAATGAAAAATGGTGCTATCCTTAAGCATCCATACCCACGGTTTACAGAAACCTGGGGTACAGAGTGGGTTGAATCAGTTTATACCATTTTTTAAAACATTGTTATAAAATAGATATACCATTGAGATCTAAAAAATCATTCGTATAGTTAGAAATATACAATTAGTTTTTTTTAAATTTGGATATATTTCTCTCAGATACCTTAGTCTCCCACACCCTCCACTTGTGATCCCTCTTTTACCCCCACCAAGGAAATGGTGGGTTATATTCTCACCCAACGTTCTCCCCTTTTAACAGATTTATTATTTCAATATTATTTGTAATCAGATTAGAGGCTTCTGAATCCTTATTATGTTCTTTTGACTATTATTTCCATTGTTATTTATATATGAAAACCTAACCAAAATATATTTAGTTCATTTTTAATCCAAATTTTTTGAAATAAGGTTCTTTTATATTATCTTATTTATTCCATTGCATGATAAATGTGAGTGTAATATATATATTTATTAATTTAATTTATATATCTACTTCTTTTACATAATTCCAATACAATTTTTTTGAAATTCATATTTACTTATTATGTAATTAACTAATGTAGTAATTTGTTAATTCTATTAATTTATGAGGGTGAAATCTTATGTACTAGGATTATATAGAATAATTCATGAGTTACCTTTACTTAGATAATTACACTCTCAAATATCCTTCAAATTTTCTGGATAAACATTACATAAATTAGTGCAACCGTAGAAATCCAGTCACACCATTACACATGTATTTTATATATTTAATGACCATTAAATAGATTATTCAATGGACCCCTCCAATTATTATAGATCCTCAATTCCATTCATTAATAAACATTACATATGATTGAAATGGCTCTTAGAAAGTATGTATAACTCCAACAAGTATCCTTCATGAAATTCATGACATATATTGGAAAGACAACTCCTCGCCTCATTAGTCTTATATGATTTAAATATTTTGAGATTTAAAGCCCCCCCAAATACCTGTCATCATATTCCATTTGACTTTAAATGAAAAATATAATTTTAAAATAATGTAATTTTAAAGAGTGAATTCACCACTTGTAAATGTCATGTTCAAAAAACCACTCAGAATAATAAGTTGGAGCTCAGTGTATGAAATAAGGGTTAACATTAAAAATGTAGAAGTTGTGTATATTTTACTCTAAATCCATAAACTATATTTGAACATGAGTAGTTGAATATTTTTTGATCTAAAATAACTTTTCACAAAAATGTTAATATATAAAATTTAATGCACAATGGATGAGAGACATACAAATATAAGAGCTAGTTTACACCACTAGAAATACATTTAATTCAATTTATGTACAATTTATTACTGTTTCAAATGAGGATAATAGTATTTTATGGGAAATTAATTATCTCCCCAAGATATTTATAACCATTATAACCTACTTATGGAAACCCCATTAATTATAGAATTATTTTTTCATGTATCTTTTGAGTATCCTAAAAAAACTCAAAGATGATTCAAACATGTTATCTTATAATAAATTACTTGGGAGAAGACTTCAAGTATCCTAACATCATTAGTAAAACTAAAAACACTATTTTAAAATAGAATCAAAACAACATATACTTTAAATACACTATATATTTAATATTTCAATAGATTGATATATATAAAATTATCTCTGGTCAAATTCACAATGTTCTACACTTAATTCATCATGTTTTCAATTTTATATTTTTTTAGAAATTTCATTTCATCATGAACTATTATATTTATAATACATCATTTAGTTACCACATGGTGAATACCCATCAAGAATTTCATCCACCCCTTCACCCTACTTCTCTAAAATTATCATATTTAAAAATAAATTAAAAGGGGAGATGGTTAACGCTAAAATCACAATGTTAATTATTGTGATTGTTCTTGAAAAAATTATTCTTTTCATTTACTCTTCCTACACGACTTTCTTTTGGATATTTTTTTTCAAAACCACATATGATGATTAATTTTCGTGTTCTCTATATGATGTTCTTTATTATAATTATCTTGGGTTACTTCATAATTAGGAGACTAATCCTACCAGCACTTTTCTCTTTTTTGATACATTTTTCTTATGGCTTAAACATGTATCCCCTACCAATTGAGGGATCTTCCACTGACTATCACCTCTTAACTTGTGGAGTGATATGTGAAATAATTAAGGCATACTTTCAGAATTTTATATTCTTTTATAACCCTAAGAGTCACTTAATACTCATTATTCTTTAGCAGAACCTATTGTAAGGGAACATCCTTTCTAAATTATACACACTATATATGTATGTAGACCCAATATGATTTGTTTTTTGTTATGTGGAAGTTATAGTTTTAGTTTGTGGATGATCATTGTATATTATTCATGGTTATAGAAGGAGAAAGGAGATACATTTTTTCTTTCCATTTAAAGATGAGTAATTTTTTCTAAAAAATTTTATATTGCATCTCATATATCCTAAAACATCATGATTACATTTCCTTTTTTATATATTTGATGTTATATTATTTTATAAATCTTAGTTTCTAGACATTTTTATTATATTATTATTTATATTTATATCAATTATTGTAGAAAATCAATGATATTATTATACCACATTTTTGTGTTTTTGATGTTGGGAGACACATTCTTGTTAGTCTTGAGTAAATATTTTGCATCATAAAGGAATGTTAATTTTATTAGATTAATTTCTTATAAAAAAATAAATGTTTTAAAAATATTTGTTTCATAAAGACATATGTATTTAATTAGATTCTGTAATAGTTGTTTACAATTCCATATCTTATATATTGTCTGGTTTTTTATTTGGTCGAATTTCTTATAGCATATGTTATTTGTGTTATCCTTTGTTTTTATAGCTACTAGAATGATTTTATGGATTTCATATTAAAATTGATTGTAATGAATTTTGTAATTATGATTTACATTATGTATTTGAATATGATTTTTTTATTTGTAATATAATTTATAGAAGATGGATGAATCATACTGGTCATATTTTATCCAAGTTTAGAAAAAAATTGGTTATTTTTTAGATTTCCATTTTAAAAATGATTTAGATAGATGTTTTATACAGTAATGATATTATAAATGTGTTATAAGACCATGATTACGTTGAGAAGAAGTTAGCTAACATATAAAAAATGGATTTCAAACAAACTAATATTTTTTCTATCATAGTAGAGAGATGGTACAATCTCTTTATGTTCATGAAAGAATATAAAAAGTGGTATAGAGAATTTTATATTTCATCAGTTTCCATTAGTGTATCATTAAAAGAGATATAGTATAATATTTCAAGAATATGATGACATCAATAAACATGAGGAAAAGAATTAAAAATATTATGGTGAGATAGTTAAAAAATAACAGATGATATTAGAACTCAATTATATTAGGAATGTTCTAATATAAATTATTTGGAATTTCAAAAGTAGTTATATCATGAAACAAATCAGGTGTGGTATTTATAATTCCGCTATTGATTATACACTGAATATTTGGAAGGACTTTCTTCTTTATGGTGAAGTTATTTACTCAAATCATTATAAGTAATGTAAGATAATTATGTTTACTGGATTTTCTAATGATAAAATTCATGATTATCTGAAATATTGATGTTTAATTTGAGAGGAATCAACAAATCTGTAGAATGGTATAATATGTTTCAAATATTTTTGGAGGGAAAATGAATCTAGAACACCATCTCATTTTCCATAGAAAGTCATGTGGAATATTCCATTGATTCCATAGATTCAAAATCTATTCATCTTTGTGTAAATATCAAATAATATGTGATGGAATGATGATAAGAGAAATACAGATAGTGATGAATTGGTTTTATATGGATTATAATTTCATGTATTTTATTAACAACATCCCGATTCTTTAACTGAGGTGCTTAATGTTAGGTTGGTTCAATGGTGTAATGGGTTCAATCTGTTTGGTCGTATACTTACCGCTTACAACACATGACTCGTTTTATCTTCATGATTATAATAATCCTTGATGGATGTGTTTCAAAGAAAATTTCACATTATTGGGTATACTGATATCTAGGCCTTTTGATCTTGTAAATGATTAGTATTTCTACTTACAACCTTTAATAAGGTAGTTAAATAATCTTTGGGAATGTGTGTGTGGGCATTTGATGATACTTTAAAATATATATTCCAAATGATTGGTTACCTTCTATAGAATATAAATATTTACCAAATTATGTAATGATGTCTTGTTGGATGATGAATCGAAAGCTCTCTTGACCATTTTTTATGAATAATAAACAGTCGATAAGAGTCAAATATAATCATTGTTTTTTTACAGGGAATCAAAAATTCATTCCAATGGGTCATCAATACATGCATAATCTATAGAGGTTTGATAATACTATTACCACTGAATAACAACATAAATTTATGTTAGGAATAGATATGATTAATGAATTAAAATGTTTCATTTTTTCAATATGGAGATTTTATAAGAAAACTAAAAAGTGGAATAATGCTGAAAAATCAATCCACATACAATTGAAAATGGAAAGTATCATTTTTGAGTTTTCATATTAGTCTACCAATGTGTTACATAATTTTTACTATGTAATGAACATTGGGAAAAATTTAGGTGAAATTTTTCTTTCAATTAGTATAAATAACAAGGGGAATACCAAAGATGACTAAAAATCTCACCATGTTCACTTTGACTGGGTATTCAACCAGGACTATATCTTTTTTGAATTAGGGTAAACAAATGGAATGTTCACTATACTTCTTATGTGATGACCCCTTTAGAGAAAAATATATTTATAGATGTATTGTATAATATAAAAGTTCATGATGGATATTCTAGTAACATATCTAAAGTATTATACAAAATGGATTTGAAACTAAAATCCCAAAAAAATCTTGATTTTCACATCTATCTTCATAAATGGATTTCAACATCAATCTAGGATTTATTATCAAAAAATATATGGGTGAAATTGATTCTCTTGTTCCATTTTTATAGGGTACTTTGTTCTAAAATAATATCTAATTATATATTTATAAAAATAAAGAAATATCCACTATTAAGTTTGTGTGATTTTAAATTTATTTATCCTCCATCATTATTCACTTGAATGTTGAATTTAACATTTCATATTCCAACTAAAACACTTCATGATAGAAATGCTGATTTTTATTGGGTGTAACTACTAAGAGAAGTATTTAAAAAGGAAATAATATATCTAAAACAATAATAATCTTGAAGGTTACATTGTAATAGGTTATTTGGCTTAACAATGGGTGATTTTTTTCAATGTATTTGTATGAGGTGAGAACAAGAAATAACTAGAAAAGGAGAAATAAAAATGGGAAGTAAGGTGAAATGGAAACCAAATTTCCATATCCTTCCAAATTAGGAGGAATTCTTAAGTCATATACATTTTCTACATTGATCAATGAAGAGGAGGATATATCACCTCACACAGTGTATTTAACTATGGTTTGTTAGATGACTATATAAAGTAAAAAAATTTAATATTTATATATTACCCCATTCTATGTAATTTCACATATAACATAATATTAATTATCATTTTATGTGTGGAACATAAAAAAAAAATTATAGGTAGATTTAATTGATCGTTTCATTTAAGAGGGATAATTAGTTTTTCAGATAAAATAGATTCCTATTTGGTTTAAATAAAAGGTATTAACAGTAATTTAGATAACATAAAATATTGATATTAATTTAAATTTTTTATTAATATATATTTTAGGTATTGATATTACCTTTGGACTATATCTTTCAAAAATTATGATCATTGAATTTTGGCCTTAATAATTTGGTTTATGAATGAAAACATTTAATAATAAGTTAGAATAATTTTTTTACAGATGATCGAGCGATGAATATGAGAACATGATGACTTTATGTGAACTACAATAATGTGCTACTATGACAATGAATCAGATAATAGGCCTCAATATAAAAATGTGTCTTATTATTGAATTATAGAGGAAATATTATTATTAGATTACTACTCTCATGGTTTAGTCATTATGATGCAATTTTGATGGTTGGAGTTAATGATATGAAATGTTTGACATATCGGACCTAGATGCCTCTTAATTGGTTACCCAATCCTAATGGGATATATGGCCTCAAGTGTATTTCCCCAAATTCTAGAGGTTTCAGACTAGCAGAAAGGGCCTAGATTGTGTCTATAGAGGAGACTATACCCTCATGACTAGAGTGTAGCACAATTAAAAAATATAAACATTGGTAAATAAAAGAAAAAATATACTTAAATAGAATACACAACTGAAATATAGGAAATAATAACAACAACAAAATATCTGAGAATAACATGCATCAATGATAATGATATTTCTTATATATAATACGTTATAAAAGATGAATACATATTGAAAGAGTATAAATAAAATCCAATGTAGAAAAAATAAAATATATAAACTATATCATGCATCCTGAGATACATTTTATTAATCTACTACTAGTTCCATCAAAACACAATGAAAAATAATTTATTTGAAGCTTCATTCTTCCCCTTATCAATACCTGCAATCATGTAGTATGACTCGGGTATCAGACGGTGCTCAGAGAGGGTGCGAGATAAATATAACTAGGCCACCACAAATGATGTCTGTGATATCCTTCTCATAGAATGGAAATATAACATTGTTCATGCAAGCATATATATAGTAAATCAGTAAAATGTAACTAAATAAAAAAGTACCTACTTCAAACCTATTTTGGTGTACGAACATATAACCAGTTCATTATTTGATTATTGTTAGGTTATAATTAAGTCTCATAATAAAAATAATAAAGGTTGTAAGATGTAACAAGAAAAACACAAATGATATTTATAATGGTGTTTCAAGTTAATAACCAATAAAACATAGAGATTAAGGGTCATCAAATCAATATTGATTAAATCCTAGATAAGGTTATGATTTCAATCCCTAGAGAATACTAGAAGACATTTCGTAATATGACACCTACCGTGTCTAAGGAGTTCATCCAAGGTAAAATGTGGCTAAAAATGACTAGGCCCAACGGGCTTTAACCATGGAACATACTTCTCAATGTTTGATCTAAATAGTGTATCCAAGGCATCCTGCAGTACTACTTGAGGGATCCTATGGTGTCATATCGGGCATCTTGAGATAGAAAAAATCGGGCTCTAGGTGGGTCTCAACCTAATCAAGCCTTGTCCTTGAATTTAGAATTGGTTCCTTGAGTTCTGAAGGCACTCCCTCATTATACAAGGAGATCTAATGTCAAGAAACTATTATTTTGATAATTTAATCATTTTTAATTCATAAGGCACAAACCATTACATTTCATTAGTGCATCAAGGATAATTGAGTATGGAACCGTTTAATTAAGTCATAATTAATCAATTAGTCCATTTGGTCTAATCCTTTAATTTCATTAGTGTAACATGGAAAAGTAGTATGTGACCATTCATTTAATCGATCTAATGAATTTTCTTAAAGCATTTTTCACCTTTCCTCATTACATTAACATAGAAATGGGTTCTATGACATGAAACCCATTATTTAATTACATTTATAAAATCCAAGGGATATACTTAGTATAATTTCGAATTTCCATTTTTCATTTAATTATAAAATTGAAAAAATTATCATAGGTGGTTCAAGTGGTGAGAATTAAAGGTACATTATGTTATTCTATTCACAATTTAAATCAATCCATTTAATATTGAAAATCCAACCCATTGAATGTTTAAGCCAAGGAATTACCGAATAGCGGCTCAAACGTACTCAAACACTTAAACAAAAATTATGAAAAAACATTCTACATGGTATGGTGGGAATTGTGGGAATCAAAACTAACAAATAATAACATTTTCATAAAGATAATAACCATATATTTCTAATTATTATATGTATGTAATATAAATTCTATAAACGGCATGTTGTGAAATCAACAGGCCCCACACAAAATTTCCTAAATCAACAAACATGAAGGTTGACTTATAGATAACCCACATTAGGCATGTAAGATAATCCTACTCTATTATTAGACTCAAATTCTTAATGTAATAATTCAGATATGATAAAAGAGTAAAAATTATGACACCATGATAACAAGGTTGAGAGAAAGAGAGACAAAGAACAACTAAGAAGGACTCGATTAAACACCTTTGTGTATCCAACATGATGAACGAAAGTTAGAATGGATCCTGGATGAATGGTATCTCTTGATCCCTATGGTAGGCCTTTATAATCTAAAAAATGAGTGAAATAGAGGTCAATACAATAGGAAATCGGATTAGAGAATGAGAGGCATAATTTGATAATTAAGGGAAAAAATATTAAAATACTTAGAATTTAGCTTGTGCACAATTTTTCTGCACGGTTTTCCAAAAAATGTGCAAAATATGAAACATTACATTAATAATAGGGGTGATCTCATGGTTAGGACACATGGTTCGGGAAATCATGTATCAATCATGCGTTAAGGCTCTATCCGAAATATCAGGCCATCCACATGACTTTCTCCAACCATGCAGCCTCCCTACAAGGCTTACTTTAAACTGTGTGAAAATCCTATTTCTCCCCAAAATATGGGTTACAATAATTTAAAAATACCCATACACCCTTGATACCATTTTTAAATCATTAGGAATCTATATTAGGTCCAAAATAAAGAATTAGATCAAAATTTAAAGGATATATACATGAGTGAAAAACTGGGTTCTTATTGTATTCCCCCATAAAAGAAATCATCATCATGTTCACCTTCAAAGGGTGGTGAAATACTATATGAGAAAAAATCAAACCTCATGGCCCATACATAATCCTCCTTCTCACATGTATCATCATTCGCGCAGAAGTGTTTCCATAGCACCCATACAAGAGGGGTTGAACGACCTCAAAGAGACGTCATGATCCGGTCAATGATGCTTTATTGATACTCCTCAATGGTATCATTGAAATCTATGTCCACTTCCATGTGATCAAAGGACTGAAATGGGATTACATGATACTATAGAATCTGTGAAACATGGAATTCATCATGCATGTCATGGTACCTATGAGGAAGTAGTAATAGATAGGATACTGACACGACTCTCTCTAGAATCTCAAATTGCCCTACATAATGATGAAAAATATTCCCTTGATTTCATAACCGTCTCTGTACTATCCTGGGAAATACCTAAATAAAACATGATCCTAAACCTAAATATCTCGAGGTAATCAAAGAAAATTGACATAAGATACATGTTTAGAATTATTAGTAGTCACACACACTCTCATCAGTTGAAACTTCTCTGGAGTCTCTTATATAAGAGGAGGACCTAGTTGAGCTTCCTCACCAACCACTATCATGAACATGGGTGAATAGAACAACCTACAATATAAGGCCTCAAAATGAGGCATATGAATTATTTCCTAGAATCTATTATTATTGGATAACTCAATTAGAGGGATATGTTTAACCCAAGAACCACTAAAATCAAGGACCCAATCTCAAAACATGCAATCTAAAACCTTTATTATCCATTTTTATTTTCCATAATATTGAGTGTGAAATGTTGTTCTTAGATGCACCTGTGTATCAATAAATTTCATCAAACACTACTCGATCCAGGACATGAAATGAGTTTCCCAATGCAAAATGATTGTATGAGGGACCCTGTGTAGTCATATGAAATCACATGTATATAGTGTTCCCAGCACATCAACAGAGAACGTATCCCAAATAGGAACAAAGTGTGATATTTTTGTTATTCCTTAAACAGCAACCCATAAAACAATGATATCCCTTAGAGAACTAGGCAACCCAACAATAAATTCCATTACAATATATTCCCATTTATTTTTTGGGAATATAAGTAGATGAAATAATTCTTCAAGTCTCTGGTGCTCCACCTTCACCTACAAACAGGTTGGAAAACTAGTGTTAAATCCTGAAACTTGAAGTTTCATCACAGGCCACCAATACTAGATTCACATATCCTGATAGATTTTGGATATTCCATGATGAAGTACACACTATGAAGTGTGAGACTCTTTCATTAACACATATATCATATATGTAAGAACCAAGATACAACAATGAATACACAAGATGTCTTCTCTTTCCAAAGACCAATTCTGTGGTGGGTTATCTCCTGATATAATCTCTTAGAGATCCAATCACTTAGGATATGAATTTTTTTACCTTTCACCTTCTCATGGATGAAAGTGGTAACTATCAAGGATGATAGGTGAATAAAGTCATGATAAGTCTTGTATGAAACACATGTATTATCTTTCTAGCCAAAAGAAACATCACATATAGAATAGGTTATTGGGATGCTCTTAGAAAAATATGCCACCATCCATTTTTGGGTCAATAGATATATCTGATTATGATATTATATGAACCAAGAAGTGAAAATTGACAATCCATAAGTGGCACATAGTTTTCTTGACATAAATATAATGTTCTCTCAGTTTACTCAGAATGATATCAAGGTGTTTATCATTGTCTCTATGAGTATGATAATAAATCAAGATGACATCCACAAATACCATGGCAAATAATCTAGAAAGGTGTTGAAAATCCAATTCATTTGAGCCATGAAAATAATGGGTGTGTTCGCAAGAATAAATGGAATTACAAGGTACTCATAAAGACCATTCTTAGTACATAAGGTTGTATGAGGTATATATGATGGCCTTGCATACACATGGGGATATCCCAACATCATTTAAATGTTATATAAGAACTTATCTCCATGTAGTTGTTCGAAGAAATCATCTTTTCGAGGCAGTGGATACCATTTCTTCAATATCAATTGGTTAAACCTTTTGTAATCCACACATAAATGTAAGGATCTATATTATTTCATAGATAAAAGCATGGACGGAACCCAATAGGACGTACTAGTATGTATAAAACCATTAGCCTCTAAATCCTATAACTACTTCTTGAGCTCTTGAATCTCCATAGGTTCCATCCTATTTTGAATAATGGACACAAGAGTTTCTCCTGAAACAAGATCAATCATAAACTCTACCTCTCTCTCTGGAGGTAAGCTAGAAAGGTCATCAGGAAATAAAAACTCAAAATGATCTGCTTCTGGACAAAATTTAGAATTCACTAACAATAGATCCACCTTGTATTGATCTTTGATATAGATGGTCACTCCACCTAGCCCATGAAGCTCTTGTACTGCTCTACCAGTATGGACATCCCATTCACCCTTACAAAGATAACTGCTTCCCTATAGTGATGTAAAAAATACCCTAGAGTGATATAAATGTAAAAAATAATAAAATTGAACTGATTAATCCATCCATATAATGATATAGAATCCTTTCATATCGGGAATGCAGAGGTTCCATAAGAAAAGGTGACTTCATACATCAAGGGGATAGTCCCTACACTAGAAAATGTCCTTCGATCGTCTCTTTAATAGTGTACATAGGTTCAATACAACAAAGTAATATTATATCTATTATGTGAGGATTTCAATTATAGATATAG
The DNA here is from genome assembly GCA_963277665.1 of Viscum album. NCBI lineage: Eukaryota > Viridiplantae > Streptophyta > Magnoliopsida > Santalales > Viscaceae > Viscum > Viscum album. The sequence goes on along the minus strand of OY728131.1, from coordinate 712,947,243 downwards.
ATATAAAGGATTTCTATGAACCTGTATCAAATAAAGAAGATACTATAGTAGATTCCACTAGAATAGTACATCTTATGGTAGATGGTCTTACAGCCTGATCCTCATGCATCGACAATATTGCATGAAACTGGCCTAATCCATGGCCTTGAGCAATGCATGACTACCATGGTCATAACTGCTCTGTTGGTGCTACTGATGATCAAGGGTGTAGAAAACATGGCCCTAAACTACTCTTTGTACAATCATTTGGATTCATTCCAAATCCTCGACAGATGCGGCAAAAAATAACATGCTCCTAAAGGTGGTGCTGACATTGATCATTTTCTAGTCGATGCAGGGGGAAAGGCCATACTGAATCTTTGTAGTTATCCCATATTGCCACAATCCCATTACTCCATTGCATATGCATCATAGTGAGGCTTCAATTTACCCCCTAATGTATACTAATGACACACCAGGTAGTTAAAAAATGGGTAATTTGGTTGTCACTACGCTGATGAGAAACATTGAGGGAACATTTCTTACCACTGAGTGAACTAAAGGCCTTCCACAACACTAATCCTCTATGACTGATTATATTATCATACCATAGGTTTAACTCATTGATAAGAGAATTATTGGAAATTTTATAAAAATGAGGAAGGTAGATGACATTCACATGTGTATAAACGACGTAGACAATCCCATCCCTGATGCATCTAGCATGAAAATGCTCATCACCTGTTAGATGTGGTGAAAAGCACTATAACATAGTAAAAATCTTTGAATATTTTATAACTTACATAGAACCCTAATCTAGATGCATGAAATCTCTTTCTATGTATGCTATTAGTGTATTAGAAAGAAAATGATCATAGAATGCAGTTTGCGAATCAACCGATAACATGCACTAATGACGGCTATATCGGGTAATCACATCACAAGAACGCATGGAACAATAATATATATATATATATATATATGTGTGTGTGTGTGTGTGTGTGTGTGTGTGTGTATATATATATATATATATATAGAAATTTTTACCCACTTTTCTGGAGGTTTTTCAGGAGTCTCAGAGATAGGCAGGGTGGAGTCTATCAAAGAATTAGCAGTCTACAGACCACCATCCCATGAGAAAGTGGGAGGATTCTATAGTTGGAACTCAAGAGTAATATCATTCATCATAGGTGGAGCTCATTGAGAACCATTCATGTAAATCATCGTACTTATGAATCTATAAAAAATTTGGGGATTAGTTACAGGTTCCGCTATAGAAGGAAGGTCCTCAATCGACACTATTGATAGTAAAGCTAATGGATTAAGGCCCACCACCTCAAGAACGTGGATGTCGCCACCTTCCTAGCTTGTGACATGAGGGCATCATGGTAACACTGGTGTCAAAATTCCAAGCACATGAATTCAAATAAAAATTGATGTAATATAATAGCATCATTAGAAGAATCTAAATGTAATAAACCCATTACCAAAGCCATCCTACACCAACTACTCTCTTAGACGGATATGTATCGGTAAGTTCTCATATATTAGTTAAAGGGGTTCCAATTGATTAAGGGTAAATAGTATCTTCCCTCTTCATTTACTAGAAACTATTTCATTTCAATTAACATTTAATTACTATGATCACTCATTTACCATTCATAAACATGTCATGGTGGGATAAGGACATGAAACCATTCACCTTTAGAAGTCATGTTTTACATTATAATTTATATACATTCCCATTGAATCTTTTCTCATACAACTTATCACTGAGAAAGACTCCCATTTTTTTATTTCATAATGGTTTGACTTGGTAAATTACTAATCCCAACTCACAAGGGAACATACACCTCATGAATTGAGACATGCAATCACTCAATCATAACTAAGAGTAATACAAAAATAAGATAACAATCACAACACCACTCTCTAGTCATAGGTATATGATGTAATGAAATTTGTTAAATGCACCAATATTGCAATGTATTATGGATGACATGTGAATTATAGGTGCTAATATGATGCATGAAATAATTCTTTATGAACATATATCATCAGGCCAAGGATGAAATTAAATTCAAAATTATAATTATAATTAACAACTCAACACATCATGTGTATCATTGAAAGGAAAAATAATATCAACTATAATAGGAAAAATAGAACAAAAATCATAATTTAAGAAACTCAGCTTTTACTGCCAAAATGGGGTCATGATTCCCAAGGATGACTAATGACCAATTCCTATGCATTCCAAATCATCATTCTATTTTCTCCAAATAGTAAAGAACGAATGAAAAATACCTTTAATACCTCAATGTGATGCACCAAACCTAAATTTCACTTAATGGGTTCTCTGATCTTGGTGGGCCACATGGCCTCAAGTGCATCACCCAAAACCCCATACGCTTTAGACTATTAGTGAGGGTCTAGGGTGTGTCTATGGGGAGACTATTCCCTCATTTCCTAATTGTAGCACAACAGATAATTATAATCCGAGGTATGTAGTGGAAGCATAAAAAATTAGTAGGTAGAAAATAAAAAAGAAACAAATCACCAATAATTGAAATAAATAGAATAACATAGAACAACTAATTATGATATACCATTTATCGAGTAAGATGTAAAATATTGAAATAAGTAGAATTCATACATAAAAAACCATTGTAGAACAAAGGAAGTACATAACCTATCTCAGGAATATCAAGCCACAACTCAGCCATGTACTACCATCTCCATCCTAACATAGAAAGAAATAGAGTATTCAAAGCTCATGCTTCCCATAATCTACAAATTAAATCTATTAGTCTTTCATATGTAGTAAATAGTGCTCAGAGAGGGTGTGAGATAAATCTCAGTGGGCTCCCACCAATAGTGTCTATAAAATCTATCCAGTGTAATGGAAATGTAACATTTCGGAAGCATGCCTGTATAATGTAACACGGTAAATTGTAACTAAATACACAAGTACCTGATTCATCCCTTGGATGGTGTCTGAACATGTAACCAGTTCAATATTTTAATATTAACAGATTTTAATTAACTCACATGATATCAAAAGTGAAGGTTCTAAGATGTAATAATTAAACTTCAAATGATATTAAATAATGACAATCCATGGTAATGACTAAGGAAATATATAGATAAGGGGTCACCAACTCAGTAATTATGGTAGCATAGATAAGGTTAAGAGTGTAATCCAAGGGGAATAGTCAAATGAATTCAATAATAACATGCCTACTAAGTCCAATGAGTTTATTGAAGGGAAAATGGGTCTATACAAATGCTAGGTCCGATGGGATTTAACAATGGATACTACTTTACAATGATGGATCCAAGGAGTGTATCCAAGGAATCCTGTAGCCAAAGATTAGGGACACTACAGTTTCATTCCAGGCATCCATAGTCCGACAAGTACCAGGTTATAGGTGGATCTCAACGTAAGAATGTTTTATCATTGAATTCAGAATGGGGTCCTTGAGTGGTGAAGGCAATCCGTCAGGAATCCAAGGCGAGATTGAGTCAGGCCACACATATTTTGATAAGTAATTCATATATAATTCCTATGGTTTAATGCATTAACATTCATTATTGTGACAGTGATAATTGATCTTGAAACCATTTAATCATTTCACAATTAATCAATAAGTCAATTTGGTTCAAGACCTTCCATTCATTAGTTTCACAATACCAAGTAGCATGGAACCATTCATTTAATCCATTAAAATAATTTTCATAAATCAAGGTTCTCCTTGCTACCTTCCATTAACATGGTAATGGGTTCTATGAACATGTAACCTATTATTCAATTACATTTTTAAAAATCCAATTAATATACTTTGTACACTTACCAATTTCAATTTCACATTTAATTATCAGTTTAATGCACTTACAATAGGCAAGTAAAGTGTTGAGAATACATGGTAATTCACATTATGAAATAAAAAATTTAAATCAAGCCATTAAATATAGAAAATCATAACTTTATAATGGTTAATACAAGGCACACCCATTTGACGGCTCAAACTTATCAAGACACTAAAATGAAAATTACAGAAAGACATCCTACATGGGATTGACAGAGTTGCAAAAATAAATAATAAAAAATAATCAAACATTTTGAAAGAGCATAAACATACTATTCTAATGATTATATGCATGGCATAGAAATTCAATAAACAACACCTGATGAAATTGGTGGGCCCCCCATGAAATGTCCAAAATCAATGCACTTGAGGGATGAGTTATAAAACAGCCCATAGGCTTGTATGACTACCCTAATGTTGTATTAGCCTATAATTTTACTTTTAATTGTGTATATTTTATATAAGATTAAAAATACTTACATATCAATAACTAGGTCGAGAGAAAGAGAGACGAAGAATGACTAAAACAGACACGAGTACATACCATTGTGCTTCCTACAAGACGACCAAAAGCTCGAATGGACCCTGATTGAAGAAGATATATTTATCCATAGGTTAGGCCTTAAAAATCATAAAAATGGGAGAAATGGAGGTTAATACCACTAGAAATTGGATTGGGGAAGACGGAGGGGATTAATTATATTGTTAAGGGAAAAATATAAAATTACCCGAAATTTAGCCTGTGCACGATTTTTTTGCAAATTTACCAAACCATGAACAAACCATGCATGGGTACCTAGAGAAAATATGGAACTCACACAGTTAGGCTTCATGGATAGGGAAACTATCCGACAACTATGTGTTAAGGATTTTTCAGAAAAACCAATCCACCGACATAGTTTTTTCTAACTATGCCATCTCCCCACATGGTTTACTAGAAACAATCCTCCAGGCCTAGCTATCAAATAAAATATGGTTTTTGGGCTCTAAACAATCCTCAAACACCCTTGAAACCTTCTATAACTTATTAGGAATCCATATTAGGCCCAATATAATGAATTAGACCAAAATTTGAAGGTTCTATACTGGAGTGAAAAACCAGGTTCTTACATAATTGTACATTAATTAATGATTTATTATATAGAGTTACTGAAATGAATCACTTCATAGCTACCAATGAACAATATATTTTTTAATCAATGGAAAAATATGGGTTTCATGTCAAATATAATAAGAGAATCGTTTATGTTGTCATTATTGAATTAATCATAATTAATATTTTTCATGATGTTGGGGAAAAATTGACATCATTGACACCCCATTGGTGTAGACCAAAATATTGTATTTGATGACTCAAATTGTACCTTTGTGATAATTTATGTTGAACCTGAAATATTTCTGGTCAATATATAGATGAAAAAATATATTTTTATAGTTAATTGATTTTACCTTGAAATGCGTTTCTCAGGTCGATACTACTTTAATAACTTTAATTTAGCCTCAGTTTTGAATGATACATCTGTTTTTGTATTGTTTTTTTTCATTTCATTTAATTATATTTATTTCAATTCATAAAACCGATTTTAAAATTCATTTTTAAAATATGTATTACTTTCTATCAAATTATAGTTTCTAAACTATGTTGTGACATTATTTATGCCTTCATTGAATTATAAGTTTTCTACAAAAGTTTTTAAAACTATTTCAAAAAAATTATCATATCATTATTATGTATAATATAAAATATATTGATGAACATAAATGTGATTTTAAATTTTATAATTATCTATGGATGTGTGACATGGGGTTTCCTCCAATGGCTCCCTTAGTGAGTATTTTAATTTTATTATGTTTCATAATCATTACATTTATTTTTATTTACGTATTTTTTAAACAATTTCAGTTTGATTCAACTAAAACAGAGTTAACATCTCCTCATCCTACTAGAATTGGTATGAGAGGGGGTGATCCTAGAGCTAAATGGGGCACAAATTATACCCATGCACACCCATACCTACTAGCGAACACCCCATCTATGACACATTTGCATCCTCGACATGACCCTTCAGGGATATTCCCACCCATGCCTCCATCATCATCTTATTTAAACTATGAATCTCAAACCCTATCTACCCTGAATCTTTGGATATTACCCCCTATTCCATATCCATATCCTATGATGTATCCCTATCCCTTCTACACATACCCTATAATGTCTGCACCAACTCAATTTCCAATAGTCCATCAGGAATATGATGATTCAATCCCTTCTGATTCCACTCCAATACATGATTATGACATCATCCATGCATTGGAAGATGAACATACTTCAAATTATTTTGATCTAGAATATACCATGGATCGGTCATAGCTTAATTGGAAGCCTACATTATACTTTTTATAAGTGTGTCAAATTAGATCACATCATTGGTTTCATTTTGTACTGTGAATTAATGATTATTTTTTTCTTTAATCTTATTCAATGGGATATTCTAATAGAAAATGTGGGAAGACCCATTTGTGTGAATCTGTTAATCTCTATAAAAAATAATGTCCAATTAAAATAAATAATGTCAATTGATAGGTAGAAATTATGGGAAATGTAGATGTTTTTTGGAATCTTTAGTGAAGTACAATGATATCATTTAGGTGAAACTAGTCTCATTGAGGTATATTAGTAATGAAATCATGGAAAATTATGGGTGGGGATATGGGTAATAAATTTTATTAAATTGATATATATATATATATATATATTATTGTTGTGTTTTTATCAATTAACATATTTTTTACAGCATCATTTTAACTTTCCTGATGATGAAGATGCAAAGGATACATAATTGATGAATCATGGGAAGTTGTGGTGATAATATAACAATAAGTTATTTGTTGGATGAAATATTAGAGCCAGTTATGATTTAGGGGGTCTTCCAAAATTCTCTAATTTTACAACAAAAATCTATTAATAAGTGATCGTATATTAGAAGTGTAACAAGTTTAAGGTATTCCAAATTTTTAATGGGTTCATTGAAAATTAAATTCATGTTAATTGTATTGATTTTTTTAGGAATCATCATAAAAAATAAAAAATAAAAAAAAAATTATGTTGTGTTTTCACACTTTGGGTTGCACTATGATGCCTATGTATGAGAGGTTCTAGGTAATTAAAATTCAAATTCATTATATTCAGGTTTCATTATATTAGTTTTGTTTTTTAAAATAGAAACTGATTTTAATAAATAGTTTCCATGTACTCTATAAAATATCTAAACATGTAATTTCATATAGACTATTCCTATCAACATAACATTAATTAAATATAATCCAATCTACCAAAAATGGAAATTTTATTTTATTTGGATATTTAAGAAGTATAAAATATGATTATTCATAAAAATGATTTAAAAATCAATAAAATAGTTTTAAAATATTCATAAAAAAATTTCACGTAGTCCTAAGACTAAATTTTGGATGTTCAATTTAATAATGAAGTCTTTAAATTCCACATTTAGTTAGACTTTCATACTAGATTTTTTTTTCTTCTTATGAATCCATTTAATATAAGGTTGGGTATCCCCTATTAATCTTGAATTTATAGATTTAATGATATCCTATAGAACCCTCTAGGTTTTTCTATCATTACTCCTCCAATCAGGTTCAGTGATCCATTGAGATCTTTATATAAAAGGAACCTTGATTTTTATTTAATTACTCAGTGATATTTCAATATAATCCTTAAAACATTGAAAAAATTCTTTGATGAATGTATCACCTTGCAAGGGCTACATTTTAGAATCTTTGAGTTTAAAAAAACATTATAAACTAAATATCTAACCCTAAATTAACCAATTTATATAACCCATGATGAATAAAATACCCCAACCTTAAATTGACTAAATAACATAAACCATAAGAAAATAAATAACTTATGTAACAGCCCGAGATTTTAAGAAAAATATTATTTTTAATTTTTTTAATGTCTTGTGTTGTATGCTACACCAAAAGGAGCTTGCACAACACTCATCCTTGACTTGCCTTGCATTACACGCAATCACAACCTTCCTCGATATCATGTGTAGTACGCAATACTGAGTTTCACGAAACAACGATATGCTATTAAAATATTATTAAAACCAGCCGTTATGAATAGTAATAACCACTTTTTAAAATTTTAGAAATTTTAGCTCTCAAAATGGACTTCATTTTTGGATTCGGAGTATCGAATTTAGCCTAAGGTGAAATTTTGGTACATTTCGGATAACTTTCATATTCTGATGAATAGTGAAAATTACTAAATTATAATTAAAAACAACTTTTTTAATCGAAATAATTAATAGTGATAAATTATTAATTTGAGTGGTTTTAAAGTATATTTATAATATATTTTTACAATTTAATACAATGTTGGTCATTGGATGTAATTTCACATTTAAACCAGACATAATCAAGTGTCAATCTTTTGATAGATATTGTTTCTTAAAAAACACGCTATTTGTTTTAACAGCGGGATTTAATTATAAATTTAATTAATGAAACTTCTATGTTATGAATTTGGTAAAATAGACTTCATTTTTGAATTCGGAATATGAAATATAGCTTAGGATGAAATTTTGGAATTGTTCTGAAAAACATCAATTTTTGATGAATAGTGAAACTACTATGTGGTAGTTAAAAAAACTGAATTTTTCATAAAACTTAATTTTACCGCTTCTATGAATGGAATTTAAAAAATCCGACAGACACGGTTGATGTCAGTAAGTAAAATGTGGTTCAATGAGATGAAAATAATTTTTGGTGAATAGTAACTTTTTACTTTTATTTACCACGGTTAAAAGTAAATAGGGTAATTAAGGGTAAAAATGATATTATTATTACCCTAACACATGTCCTAATTCTAATGGACAAGTTTATTTCGACCAAAATCAACCTTAAGTGTAAAATATTATCATTTAGGCCCACTTGGATTAGATTAGGACATTTATTATTATTTAATTCTAAGAAGAGTTAAAAGAGTTAAAATCAAAGTTTATTTACTAAAACATTTTTAATATAGGGTTATATATAAGATAAATTCGATTGTAAATATTAATTAGAAAGCTATAAATATTTCCTACATAATGGTATTTTATTTTTAATTTTTAGACATCAAATAATATAATTTATTTATGACACAAAGATGATGCAGTAATTATCTTATTAATAAAATATTGACATAATTGATATTATAAATACCAAAATAAATGTAATTTAAGACTTTTTATGAATTACACTAATTTTCTAGGTTACTATGATATATTAGTGTTGATTTAATCAACATGGTTTGAACATATAAATCTGTTATGGCTTTCACAAAAATCATATATCAAATAGTGTCAAAATTGACACAAAATAGTTTTTAAATAAAATAAAATATTATTAATTTTTATTTTATTTCAAAAAATCTAAGGTTCGGAAAAATGACTTAGATAAGGATATATATATTATTAATAAACAATTTGGGGTTCTTTTTGAATGTTATAGTAAGTGTATTAACCATATAGTGAAAGAAAACAAAAAGACACGGTAAAATTAATATTATTTAACTTAGAGTTAAATATAATTGATAAGGTTAAAATAATAACCTAAAATTGTCTAAATAATATTGGATGATAGGATTTCGACCCATCCCCACTTTAGATTCGAAATAAGACCCTTTGGAACCATTATAAACCGATTTTGACATTAATATAAAATAATATTTTGAGATATTCCTAAGGTGCCCCTCTCCTCCCTTATAAAAGGACACCTCATCCCCCTCCTCCTCACACAACTTTGAGCCTTCAAGCTTGGCCAACCCCTGCCAAAATCACTTCTCCACTTCCCTAGTATCATCCTAGAGGTCCTGGTCTTCTTCAAAGACCAATCTTAGTTCCCTAAGTGGAGGATTCAAAGAGGCGTTCCAAATAAGAGGAGGTTGAGACACTTACAAAGCAAGTCAGACCTAAGGTAAGGGAAATATCACAATCTCATTTTTATCCGAGATTGTTTATACTTTGGTATTTACTGGGGTGTATTTTATCATCCACATCCATGTTCCCTCAATATGTAATATTGTTTCCATCCACTTACAATATTTTAAATCCAATTTTACCCTTCAGTGAGTTTTTAGTAAAGAATATGAAAGGAATCTTTTGTCGTTTTTTTCGTACGAGGTACTTTTTGACTTTTCTGACAAAAGTACGAAGAATGTTTTTTTTAACTTATACGGCATGAATGGATTTTTAAAACATTATTTCCAAGAAGCTTCCTTTACAAGTTTTCAAGTTTATTTTTAATCAACTTTTTTTATTTTAAAGTGGTATGACATGTTAAGAAAAGAAAAGTGTTTTTGAAGAAGAAAGGATATTTTCCTCAAGAATGGAGTTCAAGTGTTTTATCAAAATTATTTTCCATCTAAGATAATAAAGGGTTATGTTTTATCCCTTTAATTACATTGATTTTATTATGTTGTGAGGGAATTATATTTAGGAAGTCATTTACCTTATATGATTTGTTTTTTGATGTCATGATGTTTCAAGAATCCCATTTTTGTTACATGTGTTATGTGATGATGTATGATTTATGATTATGTGGCACACATAAGAAAGGATTCATTATAAGATGGGTGGGACCTATATCTCCCTCCAATGCATTGGGTAAATATTTTATATCTCATGAGATAGACATGGCTGGAACGGTAGGTTATACCGGTTCAGTGAAACAGGACTGAAACGAGGGTGACTCGGTTCAGAAAGGGACTTTTTCCACTAAGATAGTCTTGGCAATGAGTCTTGACTAACAAGACATGATTCTCTATGATTATGTGTGTATTCCAAAAAGTTTCATGTTTTAAGTTATGATTATTGGGATTACATTTCACTTCTATGATTTACCCCATGTTATTATATTATGAGCTCTTTTGCAGGTTAAGATTTCCAAAAGCTATGTTCTTATGTATATGATGTGATTGATATTTCTTTTGTTTACCCTTACTGAGCATTTGAGCTCACCCTTTTATGTTGTTTTCCCCAGGATATAAATAAAGGTTTTAGGTATAAAAAAAGGAAGATCTTTATGGGAGATGTTGAAGATCTTTTACCACGATTAGAAGATTACGTTCCGAGTTTCCAAAGACACTAAACTATTACGATCCTTGTGTGTTTTTATTTTTGTTATGTACTAAGTATTCCGCAAAAGTAATGTAAATTCCATGTACGTAAAGCTTCGAGTCTCTACAACTTAACCCTAAATGAACTAATTAACCTAACCAAAAATATTTGTTGTTTACCAAATGAAATTTATTAAACAAATTGTCTTTTTAAAACAAGGATATATTTTTAATGATTTTTTAAATGGTGAAAATGAATTTACCTAGGATAAATACCTTTATATAGTTAATTTTTATGAAAAGAAATTATTTCCTAAAATTATTATATGATTGAGAATTACCTTTTCAAAGTCATGGTTATAATGAAATGATTAAATTTTGGAATGTATTTTGGGATATTGTTTTGCCTATTTTTTTTAAATTATGTTTATTTTGATGTATAATATATATTTAATTTTTTTGTGGTATTGAATCGAATTTTTTTTTGTGAAATTATATTCATGTGTATTTATTTTTTTTAACGAAAATTTAGTGGAACAAATGAAATGGGAAAGATATATTTATTATTATATTTGGGAGTTATATAAGTTCAATGATAATTTGGCCGATTATATTTTAATGATTTTAGGAATATTAAAAGGACTTTTTGGTTGTAGATAATTGGGTTAAAAATGATTGTGTTTATTACAAGGATATTACTCAATTAATGTGCGATTAATATCAGGATGATGTATTAGTTATTTTGTAGTTAACATTTAGTATGGTAGTTTAATAATTGGTATTTGTAATTTGGATTTAATTTTGTGATAATGTATTAATGTTTTGACCGATGCCTTTTAGATTACGCTGTATAAGGATGTAATGTTTTTGTTGGGTTATGTAATCATTTATTAGAAATTTTTTACCTCTAAGATATTATGTATTTAGTATTTTTTGATTGAATTGAATGTTTTATTTTCCACATTAGAATAATGGTGTATATTAGATATATGAGCTAGGTTTTTAATTAGGGATTGATAATTTTGGTATACATTAGATCTCAGATATGAAATTGGATTATCTTTTTAGGGATGATAATTATTTTTATAGAGAGGTTATAACAACCCATGTCCTAGTAGATTAGAGTAAATGGGTAATTCCATCTAATCTAAAAACACCTAACCCAAAATGAACAAAATAATCTAACCTAAAAATACATCACCCAAAATGAACAAAATTTTATAACCTAACTTAAACCAAATTTTCTAAAGAGAAGTAAACCAATTAATATAAAAAAATGGGAAAATGACTAAATGAACTAACCAAAAATTATATAACCCTAAAATCAACCAAATGAAGAAACCCAAAATAAACCAAATGACCAAACTAAAATATGTCATAACCCAAGGATGATTGAAATGACTGAACCCAAAATTCACCAATTGAAATAACCTAATATGAAGAATATAACCTAACCTAAAATTAAATAAATTCCATATCCTAACGAAAAACAAATAACCTAAACTAAAATGATGTAATTAACCTAACAAACAATGATCAATTTATCAAATATCATATTCCAAAACAAATTAATGACCAGATGACCAAAAATTAAGCAAATGACGTATCCCAAAAAAGTCGCAACCAAAAAATAAACCAAATGACCAAACCCAAAATAAATTAAACAACCTGACATAACAAATAGGTAACCGAAAATGAGAATAATTACTTGACCTAAAAATTAATTATCAATAATTTTAAAAAATTATATAAACCAAAATAAACTAAATAACCAAAACCCAAGTAAACCAATTTTTTTTATGAAAAATCAGCAAATGACCAAATAAACCAACCAAAAATTACATAACCCTGAAATAAACCAAATGACATAACCAAAAATAAACCAAATGACCTAAGTCAAATATGACATAACCCAAAGATGAAACAATTTCCCAAACACAAAATTAACTAATTAACATAACCACAGATGAATAAAATAAACTAACCAAAAATAAACTAAATATCAAAACCCAAGAAAAATAAATTGCCTGAATGAGTGAAATAATTTACCTAACAAAAAAATGAACAAGTGACGAAATGATATAATCCAAAAAAATTAATGACCTAATGAACCATATAATGTAAGACAAAAATGATATAACCCAAAAATAAATAAAATGAAATAACCCAAAACAAACCAAATAACCTTACAAAAAAAATAACTAACCCAAAATTGACCAATATTTTCCGAAACAAAAAACACCTAACCCAAAATCAACAGAATGAAATATCCCAAAATAAACTAAATAACCTAAAACCAAGTGAACCATTTTTTCCTACAAAAACATGGAAAAATGGAAAAATCAACTAACCAAAAATAACATAACCTATAAATGAACAAAATGATGTAACCCAAAATAAATCAAATGACCTATCTCAAAGATGACATAACTCAACGATGACCCAAATGAATTAAATAAAAATTATTCAATTGAAATAACCCAAGATGATTCAAATACTATAATAAAAAATGAACTAAATAATCTAACATAAAAAAATAACCTAAATTAACTAATTAACCTAACTAAAAATGAATAATTGATCAGATGACCTAATAAAAAAACGAATTACCAAAATACCAATATAAACCAAATTACATATCATAACAAAGACATAATATACAAATAAACCAAATGAAATATCTCACTAATAAAGGAAACACCCTCACCCAAAATAAATCAAATGAAAAAATAACAACACTATAACCAATTGACCAAAATACCAAATATTTATAGAACCTAACCGAAAAATGAGCCAAATGACCAAATGAACAAAATAAAAAAAGTGACCAAATAACCAAATAACATAACACATATAAAATTAGACCAAAATGAACATAAAATAAGAATCCATATCATACCAATGTTTATCATGATAATTACTATGTATTGATTCTGTTATTCCATTTATATTAAATTTATAATTAAATGCATATTTATATGGGTCTAAATTTTATGGATTTCATCAAGAGATAAAATTTCGATTCATCATAGGTTTATCAATTTCATATTATTCAATAATGTAAAATTATATTAATCAATTTTAAATATAGTAAGTGACATTGGGTATCAATTTATGTTTCTCTTGATAAAAACTATTTTTCTCGAGTTGGTGAAAAAAGATGGATGTTCTATAAATGTATAGACAAAAGAAAATATTGAAAGCCTTTTTATTAACAGTTTAAATTTTGATACATAATTTAAAAATAAATATCATTTATATATTTTCAACAGTGTTCCCTGGAGTCCCATGATGATAAATAATTTGACATTATTAGGCCAAATGATCATTTGAGATTTGTTTTTTGTGAGGATCCCAAGGGGAGAGTTTGATGTCAACCTAAGGAAAATACTATCCCCACTATGTACTGGAACTCATAGTGTGTCTCTCCAAAATACCACACCAAGGAGCTGAAAAATTCTCATGTTTAAGGAGCTGAGGCCAAAGTAATAGCTATACCGTAGTATAAAATAGGTAAAATGGTCACCGAACAGTTATCAATATATATGTCAGTTATATGTCAATCACTTCCATAAGAGGATGGTAATGTTTTTTATTAATATATGTAAATAATTGAATATATATATGTTGAAATAAGTGATTCTAATGAGGGTCAAAGTGGCTATCAGGGTAACGATTCTAGTGGGGGTGGTGGTGGTGGTAGTGATGGTGATGTCAATGATGATTCTGGTGCTCTAGTCACTAATTATTCTCATGATTATGATGGAACTAAGCATGATGAGGGAGATAATATTCCCCTCCATTTTTGTTTGATAGTAAAGTGATATATGTGGTTGATGTTTAATGATTGAAACTGATTAATGATGTGGATTTGGTATGTATGTTAAATACTTTGAAAACTATTGATAAATAGATTTTTAAATATTAAATATATAATAAGTGTACTACATTAAATGTGTATCATGGTTTTTATTTGTTAATGGTTTTGGAAATGTTTGTACTGTGGGGATGGATGGTTTGTTTCTTATTTTTGGGGACATGTATCTATATCAATAGTTCAATAAACCATTGTTATATCAAGTATGAGGAACAATATATACCCACGATTATCTAAACCATAGGTATATATATACCAGTGGTTTAATGAAAACCATGGGTATGACGAATACATCATAGGTTATTCCCACGGTATCTACAGAAGGAAAGGGTATAGCCTTATATAACTGGATTAAGCACCCAAGACTCATTGATCCATCATTATAACTTACACATAGGGTTTTATTGGCTATCCTAGTGGCCCTAAAACATCGGTATAGGTTAAGTTTCTAGTAATGATCATGAATTTGTTTTAAGGGGAAGGGTATATTATTTGATAGAGAAACATTCTTATCTAATAGTAACTACACATGAGAGGTAAATTCATTATCCAACTACTATTTAAAATCATTACTTCCTTTGAGCTCGATTTTATCCTTTTTTCCTTGTTGGATCTATAATGGCAAGCTCATCGTTCATATTCCTTCATTTTTACATTTATCTACACATCTTTTGCACTATTTCTGTGTGATATCATATGCCATATTTTTAGGAATATCATCCATTCTTATAGTTTATCCAATTCTAACAGGATTCATGAATTGATACAAGATGAGGAGAGTAATAAAAGCTTATCGTTGGTGGTCTAGTCCCTTTCCATAAAATTCATGTTGTATTTTATTATGCACCATTATTACACACAAAGGAGTTATCTACCGACACCTAAAAATGTTTAATATATTTAATTTAATGCTTTTCCATTCATAATATATCCATATATAACCTGTATTAATTACCATGGGGTGTCTTCCTTGATATTAGAAACACCTCTGGCCATGCATTCCTTAAAGGCTTAAGAGCCTTATGTTGTGGAGTTAAGTTTAATTTCTAGTAATTAAGGTTTGATGAATACAATGCCTTGTTAAATTGTAAGGAATCTTTAAATTTAAACCATAACTTCATTCTATGAAAATGGTAATAGAAATTTCATAACATAATTATTCCTTGGACTTACTCACCAGGATGTATAATTTGAAATTTCCAAAAAATATAAATGCACTGGGCGAGATACATGAATTATTTATAGTAATCCTTGGATGTCCCCACATGTTGGATGACCTACATACCGATGAGTTATAAAAGTTTCCTAAGTTAATTAAGAATTCTGGTCTCATTGTTAAATATAGTTATACAATTCCATGATCAATTCTTGGACTGTGATGTTCTATACCTGGATGAGCTCAGAGGGTCATACGTTACACCTTGATGAGAGTGGTACTTGGGATTCCTTTTATAGGTCTCATTGTATAGACTCATATAGTGATTGGTATTTATAGTTCCCATAGAAAAATAAATGGTTTCCTATTTACATATCACCTTATATGATATTAGGATTCCATTTATTAAATTATTAGGATGAATTCTTATATCAAAAAGTCTATGAATGGAAAACTATTAAACTAAGGACCAATACTCAATGCTAAATAAAGTTCTTGGTTTTCGTTCCCCGCTGATACAAGATTTTTATTACCCATTTATATTCACATGGTACATATTTACAAGATGAATCTCATTCAGAGATATCTGACTTAGGTTGTTTCGGTTGGGTTCCCCTAAGGAACTAGGTCCAATTTGTTTTTATTTATTTACTACCTCATATTTATTATGTACCCACACACTGATCATTTAATATTTATAGACTATATAGTTATAGACCACATTGGTGGTGTTTTACTAAGTATATATGACACCTTATTCAAGCCATCTATAGAACATGAACAGAATTCATGACTATAGACATATGTGTGGGGAAACATCCTTCTGATGATGTTTGATTTCTTATGATTTTATAGAGTTTTGGAGTAGAGGACTGAGCCTTTTCTAGTGATGTTAGTGGTGGAATAATTTGGTCTTTTTCAAAAAAAATTATTATCTTGTAAATATCAGTTCCTCTATATCATGTATAATTCCCTTTTTTAAAGCATTATGGAATGATCATAATTCTTATATCCTATATTGATTTAGCTTGCTCTTATTTTTTATATTATATTAATTTTTATTATTCCAAGGCTGATTGTTTTTTTGTTTCTATTACTTACTATAGTAACCCTGGTTTCTAGTATGTAACCTTTATTCAAAGCTTTTCATGGTTATAAAGTTAAGGGTTATGAATGGGAGTGTGAGGAGAAATTTGAATGAAGTTTTGAGTCAAAGGGGAAGTCGCATGGGCATGGCACAATTTGTATAAACATGGGTAGTTCATCATCTTGAGGCAGTGGCTCATGCACAGCTGGAGCACGGTTAGAGAGACCATGTGAGGAAGTAGTGTGAGGGTCTTCCTAGGCAGTGGCTAAAGCAGGGTTAGTGCACGGTCTATCTAACCATGGAGGCACTTAAGTGATATCCAAAAAAGTAGATCTCATGAATTTTTTCCCTCAATGGATTGTTTTTCATCCTGTGTGGCCATAACACGGGATTTTATTTATCCTAAGGAAAAATAATGTTCTCCCCTCCTTCCGAAGGAGATCTGAAGGCTTCCCTTGGCGAATCGAAGCCAGATTCTTGAGTAATGTGATCTTTCTTCTTCGTTCTTGTTTAGTTTCTTAGATCTACTAAGATATAATTATTATATTCTCTCAATTTCTTAGATCTATGTTCGTTATGGGTAGATATAGATGTGTGGATACTATGTATGATGGGATTTGGTCTTGAGCTTGCTAGGAAAATAGATCTATGGCAGATTCATGGAGAATCTACATGGTTTTCCTGTTCGTTCTTTGTTTATTGTAGTTTTCGTCAAAACCATTGAGGTAGGAGGATTCTTTATTGACACTACATATTATAACTGATTTAAATTATTTGAAATTGAATGTGTGGTGTTCAATTGATTGTGATTTTTTTGTTGAACACTTGTTGGAAACATTCTTGAGTGGTGATTGTGAAAATCTGTAAAATAGGGGGTTTTAAATGAATGCTTTGGTTCTTGGTTTTAAAACATGGGTTTTAAAAGGGGCATTTTTCTAGATTTACGGAACATAAATGGGATTAGTTTTTTCAATAAAAGGGGATATTTTATTGAATGAAATGTTTCTTTGAAATTTTTTGTGCTTTGGTTTTCTATAAAAGTTCATTTTTATTGAAGTGGTTTGTTTTAGAAAATGAAATATTAAGAATAAATGTTGTTGGTGGGATTTCATGGATGAAATTCCCTTAATAAGAGATTAGTACCATTGGGGTAAAAGGAACATGACCCTAGATTGGGGCCTATGTCATTTGGAAATAGGGTGATTGGATGAGAGACTGCTCATCAGTATGGAACAGTCCAACAAAGCATGCATGTTTGGGTGTGTTGGGAACAATGGAAATGGGTATGCCCAATGATGCAAAGAATGGGGTTTAAACAATTGATTAGTTGTTTTCCAGGAAAAATAACTTGATTGAAATTGATTTAATTTGGTTTTGTTTTCACTTGAATGCAAATAGTTTTTGGAACATATTTATATTTGGTTATAAACTGTTTTTGTGAATTATTTTATATAAGCTATTTTATATAGATGTGGCTAATTTTTGTATCCTAGTTTCATGAGTGGGGAAGTCAATGGGTAAACCCTACTGAGTTTGATACTCACCAATGATTTTTAACTTTTGTGATTTTTCAAATGCAATCTTTCAAGACAGGGGCGAAGGTAACTTTTCCCACATGTTAGCAGTACCTTGTGGTGTTTGGGATGTTTGGAGATTGTGGATCTTTGAGATTGTGGAGCATGGAGTTTTTTGATATTTTGAGAGTCTTGTGTTGTTTATCCACTGTGTACTTTGATACTTAGTTATTCATCTGTTGGATCATACATTTATTTGGTTTTGCGATACATGAATTTGTTCAGTTGACTTTCATTTATTCATACATCATATAGTGAAGGATTGGTTACAGTTGGTTGATTTATTACTTTATTTATTAAATGTTAAATCATACCCCACTTGTATTTGAAATATTTTGGCATTTATTTCCAGCCATTGGAATATTAGGGATGTCGCTTAAGGCCAAGTAATTACTCGTTGTGCTCTCAAGCCAATGAGAATTGGTGGTTCATTACAAATGGTATCGGTCTAGTCCTTCCCTTGTGGTAAAAATATTCAATGTTCTTGGTATTGGAGTTGGAATTCCTTTTTCTCTGTTCCTTTGGTTGGAATCTCAGATAGTAGTAGGACTGACAGAACATGAAATGTATATCATAAAAGGACGTAGCTAATATGTTTATGATGAAATTCATGTTACCAGGGTGTTGGGTACATAAGTGTTTTCGATACACTTCTAAAATTTTGGAAATGTCTTTGTCATGGGTTTACCCAATGATATGAGCATGCCATACTTTGTAGATCAATGAATTCCCTCTATAATTAAATATCTCATTGTGAGGAATGATTTATGATTTTGTGAAAAAATGTAAATTTTTTAAAAAATGAAGAAATTTATTTCAAAGGAAGATTTTGAAAATGGGATAAATGGTGTTCGTTTAAAATGGTTCGATTTTCAAAACCAATAGGTGATTCCTAAAAATTGTTTAACATGGAAATATGTTGTTTTATAAAATGATGTAGTGAAAATTGATGGCATATATTTTAAAATAAAAAATCATCAGTTTCTAGAGAGTGAGTTTGATGGAGTTTGTTGTTGGTTTAGAAAATGGAACTCAATAGGAATAATTGAAACCAACCTAAATAAGTTGAGAAGAATGTGGTGGCACCTGAACCATAGGTGAAAAAATAGATAGTTTAGAGTATTATCTAGGATTTTCATGCTATGGATATGGGGAATCAGAGGAATGAGCCATGGCATGTGGATCATACCATCCAGTTCATGAAGAAAATTCCACCTTACTTTCGGTGTAATGTTGAGCCTGAAAAGGAAGAGGTGTTGCAGTGTAGGATGAATCACTTCTTTAATTTTAACATCACTATGATGGATCTAAAGGTCAATATAGAGATGTATATGCTTGAAGATATTTCTCGATAGTGGTGGGATTTAGCATTGTAGGATAAATTGGATGAAGGCATTACATTGGAGGATTCTGATGAATTGTTCAACAACAAATTCTATCCTCATACGTTCAAGATCTTTAAAATGATGGACTTCTTCAACCTGAAAAATTAGAGCCTCTCTGTCATAGTGTATGCATAAAAATTCTTAAATTTAGTATGTTTTTTCCATATAGGTTTCCGCATGTGCGACTTTAAATACAAAAATATTCAAATCTGGGCTAAGGTAAGAGATTCGATCGAAGATTGCGATGTTTTGTATTACATATTATACATAGATGGTTAACAAATAGACTGTGGATGAATGAGATATCTCGAGATCGATAGGAGGAGGAATGATGATACCTACAAGGAATGGTGGGAACTCAGCCACTAGGAGCATACGAGAAAGGGACACCTATTTCCAAGGTTGAAGTGGAAATGAGAATCAAACATTGGGATCAGTGAACCTTCCTCCATGACCCTAGATCAAAACATGTTTCTTTCAATGTGGTTCACTTGACCACATAAAGCGAGAGTGTACGACACAACCTGGAACATGTCATAATTGCAACAACAAGTGACATCTTCAGTGCTATTGTCATAGTGAACCAAGGTCAGGTGCTCGGGACACTTTTCAAACATATCAATCATTATACGATTTGACATGATGAGGACAAAAAAATCAGTCTCTCTGGAACAATAGAGCTAGCCATATCGATTCTTGAAATACTATGACTCCCCAACCAAGAAAATCTCAGTAAGGAAACCAGGACAATAGTGCAGTGACTAATCAATTGTATGGAGCTGATTAGATGATGGTAAATGATCAAGTTGGACTATTTACGGTGAGAGGTATGATTCATATGAATTATACCCTTGTGCACGTTCTCTTCAATAATGGTGCATCACATTCATTCATTGTTTTTTATGCTTTTGACTTGCTATTTTTAATTTTGTAATTGATGACTTCTGTTTTAAAAATGCAAACTCTTCTTGGTAAAAGAGAATCTCAAGCCATTGTGTGTCAATCATGTGTTATAACTATTGAGAAATATGAGTTGTAATGGGACTTCTAAATATTATACAAGTATGTCTATGATGTAGTCCTAGGTACGGATTGGTTAACAAGGTTCAAGGATCACATCGACTGTTATTGGAGAACAATTAGATTCACATTTGAGGACGACATCGAGTATCTCTTCAGAGGAGATAGGATGGTAAAGAATGGGGGAAGATATTATTGGAAAAAATGGTGGGAATGATCTCTTATCAATTGGAAATATTGATATTTACATCATTGGAAGAGATCAAGGAGTTTAGTTTTCCAGTAGTTGTGGATCTCTTTCCCGATGTCTTCCCCAAGAACTTCTTAGGGTTACCACATCAAAGGGAAGTAGAGTTCATGATTTACCTTATTCTAGGGACTAGTACTATTTCCCTTTTGTCTTATAATATGGAACCAACAGAGTTAATGGAATTGAAAGTGTAGTTGGAGGAGCTGGAAAGCTAGGGTTTCAATTGGACAAGTACATCTCTATGGGCAGTACCAGTCTTGTTTGTGAATAAAGTAGATGGAACTCTTCGGTTGTGTGTTGACTATTGTAAGATTAACCAAGTTACGATAAATAATATATATCACCTTCTAGTCATTGAGGATATTTTCTATCAATTAAGGGGAGCACAACGGTTCTCCAAGATTTAATTGCGATCCACATATCATGAATTCCGAGTTCGGAAGTAGGATATTACAATGACATATTTCAGATGTAGATATGGAAAATACGAATATGTATTCAGGCCTTTCAAACTAAATAATTCACCAGTGGTCTTCATAGATTTGATGAATCAGATATTTGAGTGATATCTGGATTATTTTTTTGTGGTGTAGGTGGACAACATCTTGGTGTATTCAAAGACAAGGTGTGACCCTGAGGATTACCTGGAAGCAATATTAAAAATCACGAGGGATCACCATTTGTATTCCAAATTATAAAAGTGTGATATTTGGATATATGAAGCACATTTTATTTGCCATGTCATTTCTAAAAAAAGGATTTTCTATTGATCCAGAAAAGATACAAGTTGTTATCTCACGGAAAACCACCAAAGATTGGTTACTACCATCTCTTTATGTGTGATATCTCACAACTAGATTCACCAATGATAGATCTAAAAAAGAATAATACTCTATTCCAATGGATAGAGGAATGCCAGATGTCTTTTAAAGAGTTGAAAGATCATCTTACAAGAGAACCTATCTTGATTTTCCCAGAATCAGAACAGGGGTATATGGTGTACTGTGATGCTTTAGGATAAGGGTTGGATTGTGTTCTCATGGTAGGAGACCATGTGGTTGCTTATGGTTCAAGGATGTTACAACTGCATGAGAAGAACTATTCAACACATGACTTGGAGTTAGCTGTAGCGTCCATGCTTTGAAGGCATTGTGACGTTATCTATTTGGTGAGAAATTTACTTTGTTCACAGACCACAAAACCTTGAAGAAAATTTTCTCATAGTAAGAATTAAATATGAGGAAAAAGTTATGGATGGAGTATCTCCAGAAGTCTGACATTTACTTAATGTATATACCAGGAAACGAGAATTTTGTGGCGGATACATTTAGTAGAAATTCATTTGCTATGTTGGAAAATGAAGATTAACATGAATGGGAGTTGATGTCATTCCTAGCCAATATTCACGTGTAATTTGAAGACTGAGGTGATGTTGAGGTTTTATTTTCAGCTACCCTCATTCCGAATTTGGTAAATTTGGTCAAGGATGCACAAATATTTGATTCAGAATTTCTGGTAATGAGTTTAAAACACATTGGTGGGGAGACTGGTGATGGCTACCAACATGATGCGAGTTCAATTTTGTGATTTAGAGATTGGATAGTTATACCTATTGATTTTTAGGAACAAACCCTTCATGATAACTACCATTCGAGTTGGGCTATATATCTAGGTACAAAAGAAGATTTATAAGGGTTTAAAGGTGTATTTTTGGGGGAGCGGCATGAAATTGAAGGTGGTTGAGTTTGTATTGCGGTGCATAACATGTCAATAGGTTAAAGAAGAGAATCAGAGGCCATCAAGAATATTTTAGTCATTACCTATCCTAGTATTGAAGTGGGAGTAGATAGAAATGGATTTTGTTATAGGTCTTCTAAGAATGGTTCAGAAACATGATTCCATATGGGTTATAGTGGACTGACTTACCAAGTCAACCCATTTCATCCCTATTTTTCAAACTTATACGGTGGAGGATCTGTAAAAAATCTACATCCTAAATGTGGTTGGAGTATTGGATTACAACATTAAATATTATTAGATAGAGATACAAGATTCACATCTCATTTTTGGAAATCCTTAGAGAATTCCCTTGGGACTCAGTTGAATATAAGCACTACGTATCATCCTCAAACAGACAACCAATATGATAGTACAATACAGACATTGGAAGACATGTTGCAGGATTGTGTAATGGACTTTAACGGATCATTGGAGAGGCATATACCGTTGGTGTAGTTCTCATATAATAACAATTATCAGGCCTCGATATATATGGCTCTATTTTAAGCATTTTATGGGTGTCCTTGTTTTTCTCCACTATGCTGGGTGGAAATAGGAGAAACAACACTAGTTGGGCTAAGCCTTGTACAAGAAAAAATGAAGAAGATCCAGTTGATCTTAAAGAGGATGGATATGGCTCATAGTAATCAGAAATCATATACATATCACCATCAAAGTCCATTGTCATTTTCTATGGGTGATCATGTCTTCTTGAGGCTATCTCCAAGGCTTGGACACCATTGTTTTGGGAAGCAGGGAAAGTTATCTCTTAGATACATAGGACCTTTCGAAATACTGGAATGGGTTGGGGGTGTCATTTCAGTTGGAATTACCACAATGGTTCAGTTCCATGCATAATGTGTACCATGTATCTCAGTTGGAAAATATCAGCATGATCCTGACCATGTGATCCGATGGGATCACATTGACCTAGATTCAGATGCTTCGTTGATACATATCCCAGTACATATTGTGGATAGGAAAGATAAATTCTTTCATGGAAAAATCCTTAGTCTTGTGTAGGATTTATAGAAACATGGTTAGATTCAAGAATACGCATTGGATCATGAAAATGAAGTGAAGGAGCGGTGACTGTAACTCTTTCAATTGGCTAAGGGTTTTCTACTCTCTGAGGACAAAAAGACCATTGGTGGGAAGAAACTAAGACCCCACATTATATTATGTATCCCTTATTTAATGAATTTCATGGTTATAAAGTTAAGGGTGATGAATGGGAGAGTCATGAGAACATTGAATAATGTTTTGAGGAAAAGAGGATATCACATGGGAAACACACAATTTTTCTAATAGTGTGCCCAACCATGCATAGTTGGTCCTTTTGAGGTAGTAGATCCATCATGGTTGAAGAATAGTTAGAGATACCATGTGAGTAAGCCATGTGGGGGTCTTCCTAGGTAGTGGCTAATGCACAATTAGAACATGGTCTGTCAAACTATAAGAACTAACTATGTGGGCACTTATGTGAGATCCTAAAAAAGTGGATCTCACACATTTTTTTTTCCTATAATGGATCTTTTTTTTCCTAAGCAACCACAACGTGTGATTTCTTTATCCTATGGCTAAATAAGGTTCTCCCATTATCCTTGAGCTGATCCAAAGGCTTCCCATGGATAATCGACGCAGTATTCATGAGTTATGTGATCATTATTCTTCGTTCTAGTATGGTTTCATAAATCTACATAGATCTACTTGTTCTCTTTAGTCTATTTCAATGATCTACACCCATTATGTGTATATCTAGGTTTGTGTATGACATGTATGAAGATATTTCGTCTTGATCTTTCTATGAGAAGATATCTGAGGTAGATTCTTGGAGAATTGACCCAGTTTTCTTCTTCGATCTTTGTTCGTTGTGGTTTTTGTCAAAACCATTGAGGTAGGAGGATTATTTCTTAAATCCAACTAGTAGAATTGATTGGATTTATTTCAAATTGAAGTTTTGGTTTTGAATTGATTATGATTTGGTGGTTTAACACTTGTTGGAAACCTTCATGTGTAATGATTATGAAATCAGGAAAATTGGGGGTTTTAAATGAATGCTTTGGTTCTTGGTTTTAAAACATGGTTTATAAAAATGAGAATTTTCTATAATGATGGAACATAAATGGGATTATTTGTATTCATGAAAATGGGCTGTTTTATTGAAATAAAATGTTTCTTTTAAATTGTTTTTTCTTTGGTTTTAAATAAAAGTTCAGTTTTATTGAAGTGGTTTGGTTTGGAAATGGAAATATTTGGCATAAATGCTGTTAGTTTGAGTTAATGCTTGATGGTAACTTAATAAGGGACAATAAAATTTGGGGTAAAAGGGACGTGACCCTAGAGATAGAGAATATGTCATTGGGACACAAGGTAATTGGATGAGAGACTGCTCATTAGTATGGAACTATCAAACGAAGCATGCATGTGTGGTTGTGTTGTGAACTATGGAAATGGGTATGCCCAATGATACTAATAATGGATTTTAAAGCTTTGATTAGTTATTTTAAAGAAAAATAACTTACTGGAAGTTGGTTTCATTTGGTTTAGTTTTCACTTGGTTGAAAACAATTTTTTGAAATTGTTTATATTTGGTTATATCTTGTTTTGGTGAATTGTTTTATATAAATTGTTTTATGTAAATGTGGCTACATTTTCTATACTAGTTTAATGAGTATGGATTTCATTTGGGGAAAACCTACTGAGTTTTATACTCACCCATTATTTGGATATTTGGTGCTTTTACATATGATATCTTTCGAGACAGGGGAAAAGGTAACATTTCCCACATTTTTTCACTACCTTGTGATGTTAGGGTTGTTTGGATATTGTGGAGCTTGAAGCTTGTGGTTCATGGAGTCTTGTGATCTTTTGAGTCTTGTGTTGTTTATCTGCTGTGTACTTTGATACTTGGTTATTCTTCCACTATTGTATACAATGACGTGGTTTTGAGACATATGATGTTGTTGAGTTGTCTTTCACATATTAATGAACCATATAGTAAATGTTTGGTTATTTTTGTTTAGTTTATTGGTTTATTTCATAAAGTGTAAATCATCCCCCATTTGTATTTGAAACCTTTCAGCATTTATTTCTAGACTTTGGCATCTTGGGGTTGTCACTTATGGGGAACTAATGACTTATTGTGCATTCAAGCCAATGAGAATTGGTAGGTCATTACGATTACCATTTTTTAGTTACTATTTTACTACACTCTAATCAACAGGTCATAGTATC
Organism: Viscum album; assembly: GCA_963277665.1. Classification (NCBI taxonomy): domain Eukaryota; kingdom Viridiplantae; phylum Streptophyta; class Magnoliopsida; order Santalales; family Viscaceae; genus Viscum; species Viscum album. Next base: position 712,920,904 of record OY728131.1, on the reverse strand, counting down.
CCCGATAACACACCCTTGGACCTCACTAATATCCAACATCTTCTAATGTATGGGGAGGTGTTCTAGTGGTCACATAGACAATCATTTTGGGGAACCGCATATTATATTTTGAGTCCAGATTCAACAAAGTTCTATCAAATAATATATTTTTCATTTTATCATATTTTTTGGGTATTATATAGAAGACTAGGAATGTATTGGAACTCAAAAATGAGTTTTTTCTTGGGAGTAGCTAACTGACATATAGAGTAAAACCAAATTACATGGGATGAGTTATTTCTATTCTTGTCTGTTCTTATTTCTATTTTATCAATTTCACTATTGGGATAAACATATGTTTTTTGAAGTTATTATTGTTGACAATATTACCATGGAATTAATTTTTTATTGTAATGGTATGGAATGGAGTTATCATCTCATACATCATTATAGGCACTTGAGGATTCACATATCATGCATTTCTCCATGCCATATTTATATTTTTGTGTGTATTGGATGTATTTCCTATGGTTGTTGTGAGTTCCTAGATTATTATATAAAAATGGTTGCTAACCTTTCTTGAGGGGATATGTTAATTGTATTGATTTGAGTTTCTGCATCAATTTAAATATATTTTTCCAATATATATCGATGATGGAACCCTAATTAGCCAATTATGACACATTTGATTCGTAAACCACTAGTTCTAGGAGATGATAAATTATTTGATTTGATATCTTGAATGATGATTATAATTTATGAAGCACGTACTTATATAAATTGGGAGTTTCAATTCATCCAATAAAATAATTATGCATGACCTGTTACATCCTAAAACGGGAATTAAGGGTCTGGTAACAATGACATGACATGTCAAATACAATTTATAATTAATATTGTTTATTTTAAATTGGGAATGGTAACACATCTAACTAGACCATGATATATATATAATTGTATGTTTTTATGAAATTAAATAATTTTTAATTTTTTAAATGAAATTGTTGCCTCTAAATATGAAGATAGAAAAGTAAATGGTTTTTTCCTCCATACCTTGAAACTGACACACCAAATATCTGAATCACTATTGTTTGATATGAGACCTCGACCCAGATGTGATCTTAATATTGGGAAGTAGGATATGTCTCTTGTGACCCACATTGATATTTATTATCATCTATGTCATGATTTTTAATTGATAAAAGAGTAGTGACTCATTTATAGAAAGGGAATGTATATTTACTCTATTATTAAATTGATCCTTTCTATTGTTAAATATTATCTAACATGTTTATTTTAAAATTGTAATGAAATTTCTCCATGAAATCCTCAAGTCTTACTTTATGAGGGTGGAGATGAACATACTCCAAAGGTGGTATTTCATGAGCTACGAGTATCACATCATGTATTTCTGCTAGAGGAACCTCCTATTGATTATCCACCAGACACTGAATCTCATTTTAGAGAGATATTATTATGCATTATGCATTCTATACAGGGATCTTCATTACTAGCCCTTACTATAAAAGAGTTTACAAGAGAGTTTTAGCACTCTCACCTTGTCATTATCTTAGGGAATGGAGTACCTTAGGATATAGTCTAATAGATATAGACTATGGTTCCAATAGTCATGAATTTAGAGACACCACCAGATAAAAGGGTTATGCTTTACACTTGTATACTTCATGACTCAGAAAAATGTTGGTGGGATGTGATATCGTAGGCTAATTAACAACTGGTTATAGTTTGGGTGGAATTTCAAATAGTCTTTTATGGCTAATTCATTCCAAAAATATTAAGAGAAGACCATTATAGTGAATTTCGTAACCTATGGAATGGTTCTATGTATGTGATGGAGTATTCAGATCATATTACCGAACATCATCATTTATTGTGGACACTAATCAATAATGAGATGACGATTAAAAGATGGTTTGAGGATCATTTGTGTATGTCATCTAATCACACGTGATTGTCTTTTGGTTGACCACTATTTTAGAGATAGTGAACCTTTTCCAAATCATTGGGTGGAACATGTGGGAATCTGTAAGTGTGAGTCTAGGAGGTTTAGTATCGAGGAAGGGAGGTGATTTGTCTAGCTGCATGAAACTTTATTTTTAGTTTTATTGTGGGAGAAACACCAGCCAGATGAAATGCACCAAGAGCGACATGGTGTGTCACCAGTTTTCTAGGATATTCCAAAAGATTATCTTCTATATGAGGGACCCAATCAAGTGTCGATATTGTGGCAGGATGGGTCCCATATAATAATTCTATCAAATTTTCATTCTAATAACTTATGTGATGGGATATACAGCAACAAAACAATTAGGTACAAGATCAGTAGACCCATTTCAGGTTGGGAGTTTGTATTTAACCAACTGATCGGGCTAAGGAGGTGTTCATGGATGAGGTAGTCATATATCATTGCTTCAATTCCATCAAATAGGACCTTCCATGGATTTTCTTGATACAAATATGGGCCACAGATCTGGATATATCTTTGATGTATAACCCACTCATGGGTAGTAGAGTCTAGGGCCTTATATAATAAATGGTAACATTCTAGTAGACTATACTTTAATATCTGCTATATTTGATACAAGTGCTTCACACTATTTTATATCTTCATAAATTATTGATAGTCTAGTCCTAGAGATGGTGTACTTCTATAGTGTGATGAATCTCAACAAACCATTAGGGGTTATATCAGAGAGTATACGTAAATTAATGGATTTACCTCTTGAGGTGGGTGGATATAGTTTCCTCTGGAATACTTTTATCATTGATTTGACAATATTCAATTCCACTGTCAGGATTCAACAGATAGTCCCATATCATGACCATATAGATTTCTATCAATGGAGGGTTTCATTTAATTTTCCATAGAAAAAAAAATCAATTTATTAGTGTGAATGGGATATCCAATCAAGTTGATCTGGATATGAGCATCATGGGATAAGTGGAGTGAAAAAATAGATTGATATAATCTTTATGAGAGATCAAAGATGGCATTTTATATAATTCTCTCATCGGTGTATCGTTTTAATGATGTATTCCTAAAAGAATTATCTGGATTACATATCTTGAGAGAGTTGTAGTTCTGCATTGAGTTAGTTTCAAATGTATCACTAGTTTCCATTCCTCGTTATAGGATGACACCTAATGAAATAAAAGAACTCAAAAAATGTTATAATATTTAGAAGATAAGGGTTTTATATGAACAATTACTTCACCATGGGGTTCACTGGTCCTTTTCTATATGAAGGTTGATAGCACCTGATTTATTCTTTTCATGAGGAATGGAAAGAAAATTTTATTCTCCAAATAAAACATAGAGGCTATCTAGGGTTGTATCACTTGAGGAGCATCACAGTCACTTCAAAAAATAATTTATAATCCTCGTAATATAATTATTTTTACTTTTTTAATCATTTAATATGAAAAATTATGGTATTTGGAAACTAAGAAATGAAAATAATTCATTATAGAATTGAAATATAAATATTGATGCAGATATAATAAAATTAGAAAGAAAGGTCCTGGTCTAAGGTTGGATAATGTGGGTTTATAAATTATTTAATTGTTTTTAAATTCAATTTGATAAATAATTGATGAAACATCATTAAAAATTTACATCCCTATAATTTATTGAGTTCATTGTTATATAATTCTTTCAGTATACCAAACCTCACCTCGAAGAATAGTAAAATAGGATAACACCTCAACCAAGAATGAAATTATGAAAATACTCAACTCCACCGTATGTTGTTTCATACCTTCAGGAAATCCCAACTCCACCATATGATGGGTTTTCAAAAACTAAGGGAGAGAAAAATAATGAATTAATAAAATGGATTGGAATTAAAAATAATTTCATAGTGGATGATTGCTATACCCATTCAATACTCTCTGATCCACCATAAATAGATTTAAATCAAGTTAAATTAAATCCCAATAACAAAGAATGTCGTGAAACCTCCCCCAGGGGAAAACCTTGGGTAAGAAAATTTATATTGAAAGGTGAAAAGAGATTATGATGGGAAGATAATAGAGAGGAAGAATGAAATTAGTCATGGAATAGAAATAGGGAAGGAATAATAAATGGGACAAATTTAATTAGAATATGAATACATGTTACAAGGGAAAATAAAATTATAATAAAAAGAAAAGAAAATCGAAATCTTAAAGCAACACCTATAATCCAGAACTTCCTTCTCCAATTGATATATTCTTAATTAAACCCCTATAAAATTATTTATCATCATCTAAGAGGCATTCAAGTATCGTATTTTTCTATTAATTTGATTTGGGACATAATGGGTAGTCAACAGTTGTAAATTGGGTTCTAGAATTTTTCTTCCAAAGTATGTGTGTGGCATCCACTAGTTTTTTCCAAATCATTGAATTTTGTTCTTATATAATGTTGTTCCATAATATTTAGGTCACTTTACATCCACATTTGAGCTCCATCCTGAAGGTTTAAAAAACTTTATATCCCAAATACTCCAAAATTTATATTTGGGCAAATACTTCTAGAATATTTCATCAACATTGAGCATTCGATGGACCCCTTAATGATACAATAACACCTTGATGTTTAATATTGAGAATATTCTATGATTATTATTTCAATAAAACTAGATTCACCATAATTAGAGGTGTTTATCCTGATTTATCTCTCATTTCTATAGGTGGATTCTACTATATCCAGCCAAAATCTTTTCCAACATCATAGATTTTTAGGGCCTCAATAGGTTTAAATCATCTATTTTTTCAAAAGGAATAGTTGGGGACAATAAATCAAGGAATCCTAAAATAATTAATCACTAAAATTTGAATTTTATTTTATATGTTAGGCCCTAAATACAAGAGTGATTAAAATCTATTAAAAGTCTAAAATTAAGAAATTTCAACATTTATTCCCAAAACACACCATAAATAGAAAATTTATGAAAATAAGATCAAATTGAAAAATTGGGAGGGTTTAAATAAATTAAATAAGCTAAAAATTAGGAAAATTATTAGCTCTATCAATTCCCCCATACTTAAACCAAGCTTTTCCTCAATTATAAAATCATAACATGGAATTCAGAGGGCACCAATGTTACAAATATTCATTTTGAAAATAAATAAAATAAAAATAAATCAGTGTCAAATAGAATTTCCATAAATACACATAAAATATAAATTAAATTTATATAGTTTAAAATAAACAATAAAATCATGAAATTTTATTTTCCAATTTGAAAAATGATGGATCTTATCCATTCATTCATTTATGTCCTTCAATTCCTTATAATTAAACATTCGTAATCATGATATAGTTAACAATGAATTATTTTATCTCATCACTCATTATATAATTGAAGTAGATTTATGATGATATCATGAGAAAATTCTCTTTATGTATAATCTTGTTATGGAACTAATTTTTATTCTATGTAAATTCAAAAGGCACATAAAAATGTGGGGAATTTTCAATCAAGGTTCAAATGCATCCGAGGATTAAGGATGATATGATTTGATTAATTAAAAATTATTTCATAATGATGAGGTTTATCTATTAAGTAAAATTCTGGATATAAAAAATAAATGTTTAATGAAATTATCTCCTTGAATATATAAACAACCACTTCCCCAAAACTCAAAGTAAATGTTATAATCAAATAAATCATAATGACTTATTTTTTAACCATCTCAAAAAATATTTTTTATTCTTGTATAATTTTTTCATTATTTTTAAATAATTTTTATTTTTCATTTTTTCTAAATTTTTCATTAGAATAAATCTCACATCCACAAACTAATTTAGTATGATATAAATCATATGTATAGTAATGTTGGTTTTTGGTTTTCCTAAATCAAAACCGATTTCTCAAAAAAATATGGTTCTTTCTTTCATGTTCCATTTTTTAATTCCAGAGGAGAATATAATGTATTATCCTGATTGAATTACAAACTATAAATTATTCCCACAATAAGAACCCCCAAACCATTTCGTTACAATGAAAAAAAATCTGTTCCACCATGATTCTCTTTACCCATATAATATATATTTATTATATCATGAAAATAACACAGGTAAGTTAGGAATAGATAAAAAATGATTGAAAAATGGATCATCCCTATAAGGGTCACTAATGGTCTATATGTGAAAATAAATATTTATTTAAATGTTTTATTTTAAGGATAAGGGATTTTTTAATGATTCCTTGGTCATTTTAAATAATTTTCAAAATTATAGATTTGAAAAGTTAAAATTCATGTTTTTTTGTGACATGTACTGTTGTAACTCAATAAATATGCTCAATAATAAAATAATAAGTACATGGTCTAGACATTCCCTCCGAAATGGGAATTCTAAAATTTTAAAATCACTCATGGAAATATTAATAGAAAAAAATAAATTCCTGTGAAATTTATAAATTCAGTGAATAAAAAATATTATGTAAATTTCATTAATAGGAATCAAATAATTTCATTAAATCATAAGTCCTCAGTTTAATAACCATACCTCACATTAATAATCCAATTTTCTATTTTTCTCATTCAATCTCATCATCATTGAAATATAAAACATGGAATCATAGGATTCCAAAGAAACTAAATTATCCAAGATAAGTCATGTAAATTATTAGTTCAATCATGGGAATACAATTCATGTTTAAAGATCAAAATAGGATTGGAAAAAACAATGTAGTTTGATTGAAAGATAAATTAAAAAGTGAAATCTCCTTCGAATTAAAATAAGTCATCTTCCTTAAATTGTTTTACCAGGTTCCTTGTTCCATCATGGTCCCCTAAAATAGAATTACTATATTAATAAATAACATCATGTTGTTTTAAGATAATAAAGATAAGAGGGAGTGGGATATATGCTGGACTAGACTAAAAATGAAATTTCAATATAAATTTTTAGAAATCATATATAGATAAATAATGGTATAATCCCCAAGCATATCCTGGGTTTTTGAATGCCTCCAGATAGGCACTACTTGTTGTTAGATGTAGTCATTTATTAGGTGGAGGTTCATATATTGGAACACTAAATGTTGTTATTTCTATATTACACTTCTTCTTCTTCATTGAGGAGAATTCCATGCACAGAGTACACTCGATCCACCCTCTTCAAAATGAGGTATAACTGTATTTGTAGGGGTACAATGAAGTATACGACCTCATCCTCTTTAGTTGATACCAGTGATACCTTTCATTATCAAGATAGTGTCCACTCCAGGTATGATACATTAAGATAATAATCAAAGGGAGAGTTATCAAGTAATTATATTTTTTTTCCAAATTTTAAAATGATAATGCTATAATAAAATTCTCCATTTTAGAATTGATGGCTTTTGTCTATAGTTCATCCAACAGATCCAATGGGATCTCTTCTTGTACACTCTCTAGAAAATGTTCATCCTCTTTCAATAGCTCGATATTTTCCCCAATATGTGTAATTTTTCCGACATCATTCTCTTGGGAATACTAAGAGTCAAATGATTCTAAAAATTAAATAAAATTAAGAGTGAAAATAAATTTAGTATCAATTAAATTTGACCATAAAGAGTTCATAAAAGGGTCAAATACAAGAATTCGTTCAGCTTGAATATCCTCATTAATTTAATATTCCTCTTGGAGTCAATAATAACTGGATGAAGGCAGGTAGTCAGGATCCTCCATCTATTCTTCAAATCCAACCACTTTGATGGATTATTCTTCTTTTATGTCTATTAAGATATGGAATGGTGTTTCCTATTATAATTTTATTGTAATGTGTAGATCATGTTTCATTCCAGTTTCATTCTACTTTTCCAAAAAATTATTAAATTTATCATGATCTCCCTCTTGTAAATTATTATAAAATGTTCTTTTATCTATCACCTCTAGCAATTGTTGAGTGAGGTGTAACGAATCTTCAGTTACCCCAATAATTACCACATTAGGTTCTTCATTTTTAATAATGAGTGAGGAAAATTCTTCCACCACTACTTTAGGTTCATTCTCTGGGTCAGGGGCATGATTCTCTATTAATGTAGGAACATATTCAAATTATCTTCCATCTTTTGTAATTTTTTTCTATGAATTTACTATGTCCTTGCACCTGATATCTATTGTTGCTCTATTGTTTTTTTATTATTGTTTGTATTGTTGTTTCACCTATAAGAAATATTATCGTGCATAATAATCTTAATTTGAATACCTAATGGAAATATGACATTTTTGTTTTTAATAAAAATATTAAATAAAAGAATATTTAAAAAATTGTGAATTTAGAAAAATTGATCGAAATTAATATTTATCTTCCTAAGAAAAGTGATAGTTTTGACACATGCCTATTATAGGTAATAGAAAAGAAAAATTTATTTTTCTAATATATTATAGAGGTTGACAATGGACATATCAAAAGAAGAGCATTGAAGTTGGTTTAATCACTAATTTATAATTTATCAAATCTAATTTTTTTTCATATTTAATAAAAACAATGGTTTTGGGTTTTTTGAAGAAATGAAATTAAAATAATTCATTGCATAATTAAAATCTAAATGTATATGGAGACATAATGAAATTAGAAATAAATTTATTGATCTGTGAATTTATAATGCGGTTTCATTCATTATTTAATTGTCATTTAAATTCAATTTAATAGTTCATTGATGAAACAAAATTAAATAACTAAATTTCATTAATTTAATGAGTGTGTTTTTTTTGAAATCACTCAGTTCTCAAAACCTCACATCATCCAATAGTAAAATATGATATCACCTCAATTGAGGATGCAATTTGTAAAAGCCATGGCTCCACTATATGTCATTTTATCCCTTTAGGAAAACCGAACTCCACCGTACGAAATGTTTTCACGAGACAAGGGAAGAAAAAATAATGAATGAAAAGTAATGGAATATAAAATAATTCCATGGTGGGGGACCTCAAATCCCATGACATACTCTCACATCCCCCACAAATATTTTTGAATCATATTAAATTGAAGCACAATAACAAGGAACATTGTGAAACCTCCCCTATGACCAAGCCTTGGGTTTGTCAAATTACATTTCCAAGGGAAAATAGATTATGAAAAAAAATATTTAAGAGGTAGAAATTGATATTAGATTTAGAAAAGAAAGTTAGATTAAATAATAAAGGGAAACACATTAATTAAAATGTGAATGCACATTACATTAGAAAAGAAAACTAAAATAAAAAGAAAATAAAAGTGAAATACTAATGCAACATCCATCAACCAATATTTCTGTCTCAATTCAATATACTCTATTGTCCATCCCTACTATCATATTCACTAGAATGGAAGAGGATATAGGGATTTATAATTATCCATTCATGGGTTTCAGGATCGAATGGGTCATCAACAGTATAAAATTAGTCCCAGAATCTCACTTAAGAAGAATATATTTGGCATCCCATCATTTTAGATGAATCAGTGAATGTATTCATCATGATTTTTTTTCAAATATATGGTTAATTGTTTTGTCTAAATTTATGCTCCATCCGCTACATTTAGAAAATGTTATATTCTAATTACATTTAAAATGTATTTTCGCTGAATGCTTCCAAAATCATTAATCAATGTTGAGTGTTAAAATGACCCTTTAATGAGTGCATAAATACATCCAATTTATTATAGAAACATTAATATGATCCTTATTTCAAATAAAACTACAATCACCTCAATTATAGATGTGTAGCCTGATTTATACCTCATTTATTGAGGTGGTATCCTCAATGTCTACATGAAAGGCTATTCAACATGATTGATTTTTTCCAGGCTCAAGATATTAAAATAATCTCCTGATCCAAAATAAAAAGTAGGGGTCCAAAAATTAGGGAATCCAAAAAAAAAATCACTCAAATTTTTATTATATTTTAAAAGTTATCCCCAAAATATAAAAGTGATTAAAATATGAAAAAATTTCAAAAATAATCAATTTTTATAATTTTGCCCAAAACACACCATAAATACAGAATTGTTGAAAATAATATCAAATTGATAAATATAAAGCGTCTAAATAATTTAAACACATATAAAAAATGATTAAATTATTAGCTCTACTAGTAATCTTGGGTTATGCATTGATTACAACCAGTTGAACAGGCCTATGGCTTAGAAATGACAACCATTTCCCCGTATAGAGAACTCCATGACTAGATCTGAGGAGGTATGGTTTTCTATAATATAAAATTCATTTTGGGAAACCATCAGGTGGTTGTGATACTATCATACATAACACGAACAACATTCTAGAGTTGATACGACTTGTACAGTTATCTGGTTATGACGTTCATCCATATGAACATGAAGAAAGTATTTATGGCTTTGATGAATCGGGATTTGAACATGTATATGGATTCATTTGTGGATTTATTCATTGAAAAAATTTTGGTGTATACTCACACTAGACACAAACATGATAAACATCTTGATACCAGGATGAATACACTAAGAGACCACCAATTATATTATAAGCTCACCCAATGACACTTTTTATCAACAATTTTAACTTATTAGTTAACATACTTTTAGATGAAAAGTGTCTTGTAACCCATATAAGGACAGATCCATAAATTCCTAAGAAGAACCCATGATTTTATTTAATATACACTGTTTCATAGGGCTAGTAGACCATTAAATGCATTTTATTCTAGACTTTTCATGCCTAGAAGCACCAATTAAGGGATTTACTATTAATGGTGTGATGTTATTATGTATCTAAACCTATGAAACAAATTTTCAAGATCTTAATGAGAGACTAATTTTGACATCGATTCTCATTCTAAAAAAGGCATGCAGAAGTATTGTTTATTGTTATGCTTCTAAAATTAGTCTTTAAGATGTTATGATGCAAGGAGATTGAGTTGTGGTGTATGGGTCTTGCCGGATTAGACCTCATGAATTGGATTAACCTATTCATGAACCCAAGCTTACAGATGTGGTTTCTAATTTAAAATATTAGAGATATTATCTATTTGGGTAATAGTTAATCATATACAAAAACCATAAAAGAATAAAATACATTTTCATAAATCATTATTTGTACCACAGGTAGAGAAAATGGGTAGTGTGTTATTAGTTGTTTGACTTCGAGAATGTATATACACTAATAAAGGAGAATGATTCAGCTGATGACTTAATCTAGAAGGCATGGAATCAAGCTATCCATGAAGCCAGAAGTGAGAGGCTGTTATGTACCTTGAGGTTTAGAAACCCAATAGTAAACCTATTCTAGAATCATTAGCTGTTTCATCCTATCCTCTGGAATGAATATGGATGTGATAGATTTCAGATCATGTGGGCCTAATACTGAGGGAGAGTGTGTCTGTAGAGGTCCCACCACCCGGTCGGGTTGTTAATGACAATGAAGTCCTTCACTTTCACAAGAGTTTGGAGATGATAATCGATATACATGAGGATATGATGTGAGAATATCATGCATCAGTTTGGGAATTACACCCTATACTTATAATGATATACCATTATGTATGTTATTAGTATTTGTGACAATGTATGATGATGAAGTTCACAATTTTTATCACACGGTGTTCCACCTATCAGTAGATTAATCCTCAACACTAGTTTCATGCAGTACATTTTCAACCTCTTTCCATTCCTATGTGGAAATGGGATGGTGTCACTACAGATTTTATGATGGGTATTTTGAGGTCCCCCAGAGGTAGTGATGCTATATGGGTGATGGTTCATAGGTTGAACATGGTAGAACACTTCCTACCTATCAGAGAGACCTTTCCAATTGATGATATTAGGATTCATTGTATTTGTGTTATTGTGTAACTTAATGGGGTTCCCCATTATATCATATTAAAAATATATTCTCTCTTCATACTGATGTTACATAAGTTATTGTAAAAATAACTAGGGTTGTAGGTTCTCTTGAGTATAGTATACCACCCTTTGAATGACAGTTACTCAGAGTGTACTATATAGCTGTTAAAAGAATTTTTTCGAGAACATGTCCTTAATTTTGGAGATTTTTGGGAGAAACCATTACCAATCATTGAGTTTTATTATAATAAAGGTTTTCAATAAATTATTCTGATGGATCTTTATGATGCCCTTTATGGTAGGTCATTCCATTCACCCCTATGATGGATAGATATAGGTGAGGCAACACATTTGGGCCCCCATCTCATCCATGAAACTTCAAATAAGTTAAATACAATTAAGATGTACAAGGAAACAAATCATTCATGGAAGAAGTATAATACTACTCCTTAATGAATACCTTAAGAGTTAAATGTGGGGTATATGGTCTTTCTATGAGTTTCTCCTAGATTGGTTCATATTTTGATTCAAATAGAGGTTAAGTTATCTCCTCAGTATGTTGGGCTATTTATGATATTTTAGAGGGCTGGGCTGATAGCCTATAAGTTTCAATTCTCTAATTGGTTCTATAATATTAAAAATGTATCCTATGTATCACAACATCACCATTATTATTTTTGACACATCTAAGTCATTTGATCTGGAGGATATGGAGTTGGTTTCAGATGAGTCTTGTGAGGATCAACAGTTATGTATTTTTGATCGGATCATGAAATACTCTGAGGAGGGTCTGTTCCTCAGCTATGGGTGCTATTGAAGCATGACTATGTACAAGATGACACCTGTGAGATCAATTCTGATGTATGTGATTAGTGGATAGATATTTTGACTAATTATGCTTTACCACCCTTGGAAGGGAATATTAGGGATGAGTTGTTTTAAGGTGTGGAGGTTGTAACATCTACAATTTTCAATGAGTTACATTTTTTAAATTTTAGTAAAACCCTCATTGAGATTCTTTTTCTTATCTTAGACCCTAGTAACCAAGACTTTAGGCTAATATTTGTTTCTAGAATGGATGATAATGGTTGGATATATACTGTTTGTACGCAAAATACATAGTGTTTATTATAAATACATGGAATGTATTATAAATAAACAGTTCGGTTCTTAATACAAAATGTGTATTAGTATTTCTAGACCCCCAGGTATGCAGTGAATTTTTTTCCCCTAGAGATAAATAAGCATAACATGATGTGTATATAACACATTTCATGATTTAATTGCAAGAAATGTATTAAATATATACAATATAAATATCATGGATTGTTTTTATAAAATGGTATAAAGATTCTTATTTGATATAGCCCCTTTTATCTCTAGCAGTAGTTATGAATAAGAGCCCTCCTCATGATCCACCGTAGCTTTGAAGCCATTCTTCTATCCAAGAATTATTTTCATTACTATCACTCATGTTGGATCCATAACAGTAATCTAAAAGTTCATTTTTCTTTGTTACTTCATATATCTCATCGTATTTTGTTCAATTTTGGTATTAGATAATATGACATTTTAGTGGTTTTCATATGTTAATATGATTTATCAAATTTTAGCTTCATTCAAGTGATAATACTAGAAAATTAATGTAATGAATTCTTAATGTATGTGGTATAGTTTTTTTAGTAAAGTGTTGTTGTATTTTATTATGCTTCATTATGATACACGTCAAACTTCTCTAGAGAGGCCACCAAAATGTTTAATAAAATTAAATTAAATGGTTTCAACAACATATATAGCCTTAGATAACAGTAAATATTTATAATGGGGTGTTTTCCTTGAAATGAACCACCCCTATGGATGTGCCTTCCTTAAAATATTAATATACTTATCTGATAGAGTTAATTTTAATTTCATTTAATTATGGTGTGATGAATAAAATTACCTGTTTAATTGTATGAGTACTTAGTAGCTGTACCAATCCATCATATCAATCTAAAAGTGATAATATAGCTGCTGACTTAAGTACGCCTTAGATATGATCATCATTATTTATAATTAGAATGTTAAAATATTTCTAAATTCACTAGTAGAGATACTAGGATTATATATAAAATTCCATCAACGGGCTCAGTAGGTCAATGACTTACTTACCCATGAGTGATATCAGTTCCCTAGTGGAATTACCTTGGAGGAGATCAATGGAAAATATGGTTATACCATGCCATTAGTGATTCATGGTTCCATATGTGGCATACCTGGGACTATCTCAGTGGGTCATTCTTCACACCATTCTATGAGTGATACTTGGGTTTCCTTATATAAATCATCATGGATAGACTCTTATGGTGATAGATATTTATAGTCCTCTTGGAGAGATAATTTTTTTCCTCTTTATATATCCCCTAGAATTGGATATGGATTTTATTTATTAAATTAAAAGGATGCCTTTATATAAATAAAAAGGTTAGGAAAGAGAAAATATTAATCGATGGAGGTATCTTCCATGAAAAATTACATGATTTGTATCAGTCCCTTCTCGATATATGATTTTTATGACCCATCTATAATATAATGTTATATCTTTATAGGAGGAATCTCATTCAATTATAACTAGATTATGATAAAGAAGGTAGTGTCAGTTGGGTATCCTTGGAAAACTCCAGGCTATGTCTTTAATTTATATATTGCCTCACATTTATTATATACATGCACACTGTACATTTTATATGCCCAGAATAGATAGTTATATAATTTTTTAGTGGTATCCTACTTAGAATATATCTCACCCTATAAGAGCTACATATATTACTCAAAAAAAACCTCATCACTATAGGTATAGGCATGGAGAAGCATCCATCTTTTGATGTTTTATTTCTTATGATTCGATGGATTAATCGAGAATAGGACTAAGCCTATACTCGTGATACCAGTGGTGAACTATTTTGGTATTTTAGTATTTTTGGTAACCATGTTGTATTTGTATATTCCCTGAATCTTTTGTACACCCATTTTGTAAAACATCATAGAATGATCATCATTTTAATATCTAATACTTATTTTCCTTCCTCTTGTTGGTTATATAACATTTTTATTATTATTCCATATATGGTTATTTATTTTGGTTTCTTCAACATGAAATGATTATTTACTGCTATGATACACTCGGATTATGAGGTCATAGTCTCCCCATAGATACACTCAAATCCCTCACTGATATTTGGTAACCTTTGGTATATGGGGAGGTGTGATTAAGGCCATGTAACCAACCTTATTAGGGACTAACATTGTGGATTCAAGGTTATAATAGTTGAAAAAATTAGTAGATAAAAAATTTAATTCTATTATATCAATAAAAACACAAGAGGGGTATATGTTATTGGAATTATACCTATACTAATAGAGGTTATTTCATCCAAAATAGAAGGAGTAGTATTCAAAATGTTCAGTTAACTTGCCCCACTACCTTAGGCCTCGTTGTGATTCCCAGGGAAAATTCCATCATCCTAGAACTACTGCTCCTATACACGGGTATCAAATCTGTTTACATTAACTAAACATCTAGTGGAATCCAGTTACTAATCTTATGAGGTGTATGTGATTACCTCAAATACTGTATTACCTAAACTAATACCCATTCAATTGATCTACTATGATAATTTCTATGAAACATCTAAAGATGATTCAACCCACTGTATCCCTAGAACTCTAAATCATGTTATAACCACTGAGGCCTCCTATGACCCATCATTCCACATTGATAACACTATAATAGAATATTCTTCAAATATGTCTTTCTAGTTCCTTGAATTTCGTAACCACTATTTCCTTGTTGATAACTGTCATAATGATAGTTATTTCCACCATAAGAAGAGCTCCATGTTAAACTTGCTAGAGTAGCACAACCTTTCCTTATGTCCTATTTCTGTTTCCCTCACATGGTGACTGTTTCATTAATCACATCATAAAATACACTTAAGAAAATGCAGTTTACATATAAACTATTCATATAAAAAATCCCATCCAAGAAACACATCACCCATGACATCTAATCAGCCACTAATGATGCCAGAAAACACTATAATCTGGTGAAAAATCTAGTTTATTTCATAATAGAAATTCTCTTTTGCATCATATTTTTACAAATGTGATCCTTCTTGTTTTTCAATTTTTGTGAAAAAACGTGACTAGGAAACATTGTCTCAATTTCCCTCTTGAATAAATCCTCTTTTTACAAAACATTCTCTAGAATGTCCCTCCAATGGTTGGTAGGTCCACCAAGAATATATGTAACCAAATTCACCCTTTTATCTACGAGTATATCAAGGTTCTTGAATATCATCTATACTAACTCGATTAAGAACTCAGGTCCCTAGGGGCCTCTATCCCCAGTGAATGTATGAAAATACACTAGATAAAACTCTCATGCCAAATAAGACATCATGGTCATGGTGTGAACAATATATATTTCCATGGATCACATGTCCCTCAATAATATTTCAAAAAAGAAAACTTATATTGGATCCTTTGGTTATAATAGAAGCAATAGTTTAGCTATGTTAGGAGCATGCTGATTTCCCCTATCCTTACACATTCATCAAGACGAAGATGCAACATTTTCTATAAAACACAAACACAATCCTTATTAAAATGTATAACTAAAAATTCCAACACTAATAGTGACATAAATAGATAACCACTAGATCATGGCCTCTCCAAATATGGATTATCATGTGTTTTAGCATTACATAAATGTTCTTTCATTTCATAGCTCATACATGGAAATATATAACATAAAATAAATATGTCCCCATAGTGGAAAATTAATTTCTAGATATATCCTCATGTTCTAGTAATGATGAATTCATACATTTGTCATTCCATATTAGGCCATGAGTGGAAATATCAAGAAAAAAGAACACCTCTCAACATGTGAATCACCCAGGGTGAAATAACATCAACTATAATAGAGATCATCTTGAACAACATTCCCATCCATGGGTACTCTAATTTTACCCCATACATGGGTTAGCTACTCACATACACTAGCTCATTACCATATCTAGACACATTCTAGTATCCTTTCTACTATTAAAAAATTATAGGTTAATAGAAATGAAAAAACTTGTGGTTTCTCTCATACCACTTTGTAACATCCCCTGGTCCAAAACTACATCAAATGGCCATATTAGGTTGGTTATGGAACCCCCAGAGATCCTTCCAATAAGAAAGATGCTTCTAACTGGTAGTGGGGGTAAAAAAATTATAGTGGGGTGATTATACCCCCTAGTACAAAGTTACAATAAAACATAAATAAAAAATATAATACATGAAATAGTTACAGAAATAACGAAAATAATAAAACATATTACTATTAGGTAAAGGATAAAACAACAATAAAATAATAGTAAACCATGTAATGAATGGTTAAAATGTTTCGTAATTTCAATCTGAACATAATACATATGGAGAACAAGATGACTAAAATAATTAAAAATTCCCCAGTCTGGAACCCCATGTTGGTCTCGTTTCCATGCTTCATCTCATCAAATAGTTGATAATAAACAACAAGGTCCCTTTCCGTTGTCCAAAATTTCATCCATGTAATCTACTAGATAACCAAATGGTGGACCAAATAGGGTGTGAGTAAAACTTATTAGGTCTACCCAATCATGTCTAGAAATCTAGCATGATAAATATGTGCATGCAATAAAGAGTTAAATAGCTGTATTAATTAAACAATTAATACAATACAATGATAAACTTTCTTGGGTACTGTACCAAAATATCTATGATAATTTACCAATAACATACCAACCATACCCTCAAGCCATTGTATAATCACAATAACCTGGGAGAACCTTCTGTTAAGCATTTCAATATTCGGTTCTTGCCCTGTATATAAGCATTAAAGCATCTTAGGAATATCCCTCTATATGAGCATTACCACATGAAACTTGGAATAAAACACTATATTATAATTAAAACATGAGACTGGGCCAAGCCAACTATTTGAACATTACAACATGAAATATGGGAAATCCCACTATATGATCATTTCAACATGAAACTGGGTGAAGCGCGCTATATACTAATTAAAACATGAAATTGGGCCATGACGACTCTGAAATAATTATAACATGAAACTGAGAAAAACCAAAAATATAAAAATTACAACATGAATCACAAAACATTTCATAAAAATAAGAATATCATAACATTATATCATAATCCTCAAGGGTCAATTCAACAAATTACTATCTTTCCTTCAACAACCCATTCATTTTTGTATCAAATTATAGACGTTCATTTTTATAAATAAAAAAACATTACCAAAGATATTGTATATTAATAAATCACCTTAGGTGTCATGTAATGATAAACATACAATAAGGCCTTATCCAAATTATTACTATTTAATTATTGGATCACCATATAGGTAGACACAAGCCCATATGTAACATCATTGAATATAAAGGTATCCAATGAATAAATCATCACAGTATTTATCATTGTTCATAATCTAATTTATAATATTTTATATTGTGTCGGAACAATAACAATATTGAAAATAATCCATAATTAAATAGACCAATGAGTTAGAATTTAGACCACATACTGTTAATAGGAAGTCAATTCAATGCTTCCAATAGGTGAAACCAAAAATAAAGAACGTGCATAATATTTCAAGAAGAAAAATATTACACAAGAATAATATCCACATCTATTTCCATAGTGTTAATAACAGTACACAGTAATGATGAGAAAATAAGATGAGGAGAAGAGTAAATCAGAGAAGAAAAACACAATAGAGATTGATCTATAGATATGGATGTCCAGAAGGGAAGATGATACTCCATAATCACCTAGAAATATCTTAGGGATCAAGGGAGGAAATATAAACGCAAATCATCTAATAAAACATATGAATTGAACATATCATAACTGCTAAGAGTTATAAGTACACCACATGTAAAGGTAAAACATGGAATTTAATTTTTTATTTAAGAGTTACGCCGAAATTTGTATCACCTCCACTGCATTTAATATAGATCGAACATTACACATTGAGTAATGTTTTTACAATTTGTATTATTTTTATGTCCTGATCCCATTTCATGGATTTTTCTTAGAAACAATTACAGGTAGTCCAATTCATTTACCTATCATTTAAATTTATTTAAGAATTATTTAATCCCTACATCCAAAGAAGTGCCTAAACCACCTCTTATGCCTTCCATACTCTTGGGAAACCCTCATAATCCCCCTCAATACATTCATAACATGACCGTATTATTTAAATGAAACATTATTTCTCTATATTTGGGTTATTTCCCCAAGAATATTTCTCCATCATCAAAAAAACTCCATCAACAACATTTAAAGAAAAATAAAGTCCCAAAAAATGTGTTTCATGTTAAACTCAAAATGGTAATACCTAGAAGGACATGAGATTTTATATTCATCCTTCTCATAAAATGTTTTACTATGTTTTTATTGAAATGGATACACTAATGATTTTAGAATAGTGAATGACTTCTTCCAGCAAAAACCAAAGTTTCCACAAATGTGAATGAAAATTTTGTGGGTGTATAGATAATAATAAAATGAAATAGGATATTTAGTAAAAACTCATATTGTTATTATTAACCATATATTACAATTTATGATTAAAAAAATTATCCAAGGTGGGTTTTAAAACTCATAAAAAATATAGAAATGAATATTACTCTATGTTCAAGTGATAAATACCATAAAGTTAAAATGATACAATGAATTATATTTTCTGAAAATTGGATGATCCAACATATAAAATATATCAATTGAATGAGAAATTTTTTCACGTATTAATGTGTGGTATCAAGAAATAATATCACATCGAAAAATTAAGTGTTAAGTTAATACCATGATGTGGTAAGAAGTTCTTTTCACGGAATTATTTTTATATTTTAAATACGAAGAGTATATTCATTATAAAAACTGATATCCTGGGGGGAAATATATGTAGTTTAATCAAAAATACCATATAGTTAAATGTTCAGTAATTCATAATTCCATTATTATTGAATATGATGAAAAAATTGCATCTGAAATGTATCAATTATATCTTGTTTTATTCTTTAACATTGACGACTCATATGAAAAGATTCATATTTTTTGTAGAATGGAATTACTAAGGAATAATATAGAAAAACATGTTTAATTAAGAATGTTGAATGATTAAGGATTCTACATATATGGATTCCAGTGTTATAATGTAGTGGTATATTTAAGATCAACTAAAAGACTGATGTATTAGGAACCCCTTTTTGGTTTTGTGTAATGGAGATCCATTTGGATAAATTTATTGGTTTTTGGAAAATGATTGAGGTATATGTAACCCTTATGTATGACATGGTAAATGTTATTTTAAGAATAATTATATTTTATTTTTGTGGAAATAAATTTAATATTTTTGATATCCTTTAGGGATTATATTATATTTTAGGATTAAGGTTTTCTTACAATGGTAATCATGTATATTAGAACACTATAAGAATTATAGTGATATATTTTCAATAGAAGGATAACTTGTAGTACATGAGACATGTGACAATATCATAAAATAGCAAAGGACCAGAAACCACAACTAAACAGTGATAAGGTATAAATTCCTCTCATTGGTGTACTTTAATCCCATAGATAAACATGGTATTGAAAAGTAATTTAGTTATTAAGAGATAACTATTATTTCAGACGAAGTTCACTATTTTGGGAAACTTATTTGATTATGTTTAACAAAATTTTCTATTATTTTATTTAAGGATTAATTATTAAATTATATTTATGAAGCATATAAGATATTAATATGGTTTAATGGTGATTCTATCTATGTTAAGAAATTATTTGAATATGTTTGTATTATATGATTCTGACATATATATATTTTGGTATATGACATTATGTTACTTCTAGAAAAATAATAAATTTATTTTGGAAACATTTGTAACAAAATAATACAAATACTGGGGTTCCATAATTATTAGGTGATATTTTCAAAAATTATTAGTTTATTTATTTAGAATAGTATATAAGTTGTACTTTGTGAAGGTTTTAGAGGATAATGTATTATTACTTCATATGAAGGTTTATTCATTTTATGAAATATCTTATCTTATTTTAACCATTATGGTATTTCATAAAGTCTAAATATAATAAGGATAACTTATTATTATTTTTTAGATATTTTGATTCATTAAAAATTTATTCTAGCTCTTCCGGTAAGTGAAAAATCATCATTAATATATAGCATCTAGAGAAAAGACAATATTATTAGTGAAATTTATAGATGTATGATATTCTAATTATTGAGAGTGTATATTTCTATATGATTATAGTCTAGATGGTAAAAGAATTCCTCTAATCTTTAAAAAATGAATTAAAATTTTTATCATATTACTTTCTCCTCAAATAAATCAAGGATAATTTTCACACCTCATTAGTTTATAGTTTTTTGGTCTTTGACTCTCTATTGATAATTCACATTGTTATGATCAATGATCTTTTTCCCTCACAATACTTATTTAGAAATTATGAACTTATTAAATGTGTATATTTTCACATACCACTATGTTTTTTGGATATATATTACTTGTAATGTGTTACTAAAGATGGCCTTTATAGTTCCCTTTACCTCGTTTCATGATGAAATTTAATTAATGCATTTTACGATGTGGGATTTCAACACAGTTATTTTAAAATTTCAAAATTTGATTATAAAGATCGAGATAAAAATATGTGGATAAAATTTATTAAGGTGGGGTGGAAGATAATGGAACATCCTATCATTTTTTGAAAAATACTATGTTCGATACTGTAAAAAATACACACCACCGATCGTTAACGAATATGAAAATATTATTATTTAAATGTGATCATTATAACAGAACCATAAAATTTATGGGTATAAATGAGATAAAATTAATTTCAGAACATATATAAATATTAAAATAAATAATTATTTATTGATTAATTCTTAAAAAATAAACACCCAATTTTATGGAAATATATTTTATTCTTTAAAGATACATTTTGATTAAAAATGGGTTTTTATCGAGGGAGTAATATAATTATCTTCTTGAACATTATGATTTTTTGATGAAATAAATATCATTTTAAAAATAATTAATTTTTTTAAATTTTTTCTAAAATGTTTTATTTTTTAATAAATAGGTATAATTATTGATTTTTATTGAATGAAATATTTTAATTTATAGTATTTAGAGAGTAAAATCTAATTTTGGGATAGTTGTAAATTTTATTTTTTTCTAAATTATTTTAAATATTATAATTTTTTTTAAATTAATTTTTTACATGAATTTAGCATAAGATCATTTTATATTTTAAATGGGTATATTTATGAAAAACTGGTTTTTACTATGTTTTACCAGTTTGATTTTAAATTAAATTCACCCATTTTTGGATTACAATTTATTAATATGGATTACATATTTGGGATATGAAGCTTCATATTTATTATATATTTTAGGTTTATTTTTTGTGAATATGGATAATAACCCTCATAATTTTTGTTACTACAATAAAAGGTAAATTGAGTAATTAAAGCTAAAAATGATAAAGACTGGTAAATGACCCTATCCCTAATGTTAAATTTATTAAAAGTGTTAATTTAAACAATAAATATCCACAATTTTTTTTACATGACCTTTTTTATTTTGATGTTATTATGAATTTTATAATATTATAGTTAAAAAAAGTGAAAAATGTCACAATCAATTTTTTAATAAATATAATAATTTTATCATGAGTTTAAATGGTGGAAGTGATTGGTAATAAATTTTATATTAAATACAAATGATTTATATTAATAATTATAGTAAATTTTTTTTGATGGTTGATAAGAAATAATTACATTAAATACTTAAACAATGTTGACATATTTGTTATTCAATTAATAGAAAAAGATAAATGACATTAAAAATACTAAAAGACATATATTTTGAAATATGTAATGATAAAAATTAATTTTATAAATAAAGAAAACATGATATGGATGTATTAAAATATTTTATTCTAATTTCATTTATTTTCTTGATGTTATTAAAGGTAAATTAAATGAATAGTTCTAAAATTGTCATTATTGGAATTTTATGTAAATTATATTTTATTAAATGATATGAAATTCTTAAAAATATTATATTATTCCTGGTGATTAGGATATCGTTGAAAATATCAAACATTGTCCATTCATTGGATTTTTTTCATTATATATTAACTATCATGACCCATAAAGAGTAAAAAACCTGTTCTGAGGGTAAGCAAGAATATGGTTAAGAGGGGGTCAAAACCAAATCATATTGGTAAGAACATAGTGAAAACATGTAAAAATTGAATTGGATTAGATTATTTCCACTAATAATCATCTTATATTATAATATTATTAATTTTCCCCTTTTATACATATACATTATTTTATATAAATTTAATATTTTATAATATTTGGAGAGTGCCCCTCCCTCCATTAAAAGGGAACCTCTTATTTTCAATTAATCACCCATCAAGAACCGTTAGATTTATAAAAATTCTATCCAAATAACTTATAAAAATACCTTCCAAAATTCTAATTCCAACATTTGATGGAGTAAGGTACATGGAAAAGGAGGTTGTTGGATGAAGAAGATTAGTTTAGCTGAGTGATTCCATTTTTTTCCTTCTACCACAGTCGTCAAATCATCTCTAACAATGATTTGATAATAAATTTTTTAAATTATATATACTATGATATTAATAAATTATTTTAAAATCCTATAATCATCTTCATCCTATATCAAATGGAATAGGAATCCATCATACATGTGTACAGTGGACTACCACCACACAGACTTGTGTAATTCATTTTCTGTCACCATATATCAGGGGTACTTATAATGGTGGAATTAACGATTATATATTATATTAATGTCATATTTATAATTATTAAAATATAATATATCATTAGGTTTTTTACCATTACATTCAATGAATATTTATTGCTTCATTAGTATGTACATGTGGACCACCACCTCCACAAAGTTATGTGATTTTTCTTTCATCACCACATAACATGTATGATATATATAATTATATTTTACTAATCATCCTAATATTTATTATATTATGATAATTATATAAATAAAAAATAATTATTACATTTATTCAATAATGATAATTAAAAAATCGATATGTTACTCATGAGTATGTATGATCTTCCATCTCCATGATTTTAACATAGTTAATTTTACATAACAATTTTTAATGGATAGATTTAAATATATAATTTATGTATAATAATGGTAATCATTTCATGATTATTATTCTGTATACAATGGAATTTACATCTTTGAATATATAAAATCTAACGAAGACATTTTGGACTTATGAACCAAGTATCACCAAAACATCCAATATGAAATTAAATAATTAAGTTATTGTTTAAAACATTGTAATAAGTGAATTAAAAGGAATAATAAAATTCAAAAAAGGATCTAAAGAGAGTAAATAATCTTCATAATTTTAATATTTAGGAAGATAAAGAATTTACATTATAATGTATACTTAAGGTGAAGGAATTTCTTTTAAAAATATTCTTTAAATTTTTCCCTTGAAACTATTTTTTATAATATGTTTATATTTAAAATTATTTTATGGAAGTAATTACATAGACATAGAATAATTATAAATAATATTTTATGTTTCTTTTACATTCATTCAATGGTTTTAAAAATGATTCTTTTAATGGATTGTTTTGACTATATTTTAAAAAGAAAAAAAGAATGTTATATTTTAACATATATGGTGACAATGAATTTTCCAACCTCTTTAATCATTATTAAATGTATGGATTCATTTTTATTTATCCATGTAATATTCAAAGAAAAAACCTATTATCATTTATTCTATGTGTTTTGAAAAATAGGGTTTAAACTGATTTTGATATCTAGAAATTCTTTTATAGGGGTGAAAATAATAATTTTAAAACAGTAATGATGAAAATTAAAGCATTCATATATTATTACTATATTATGGCTCTTTGAAAAATTTAATGAGGAACAGTGGATCCATTACGATCTATGATCATTCAAGTGTGTTATATCTCTCTAATGCATTTTTAAAGGGATAGAGTAAACCAATTAGGTTTCTCCTAGGAGATTATTTGAATTTACAGTCATGGTAATTCCAAGTACAATTGTGACAACTATTTTGACTGTAACATAATGGATACATAAATTATAATAATGATAACTATTTCAAGTATAACTATGATGGGTTTTCTAAGTATATGTGTGATGGATACTTCGAGTGTGACTGTGATAGTTACTCTATGTTTAACCATGATGGTTACTCTATGTGTAGCCACGAGGGTTACTAAATATGTAAGTGTGATATAAAAATGATGCTTTAAGTTAAATATATTTTTATTTATTATTGATATAGTTTTTAATAAATATTTTTATTTATCAAGGTAAGCTACAGATTTTATGTTTAATGAATATTATTTTTTACATATCAGCGGTGAAAAGATTAAACTTTGAAAAATTTATTTTTAGTATTTCATTATTTCATGTAATAATATTTGAGTTTTATTTTATCTTAATTATTTAATATAAAATTTATTATTAAAATATTAGGAATGATAAAGAGATTTATTGGGTATGAAAATATATATTTTGAGCCGAATGTTTATTTTGAAATATAATTTTTTTTATAAGTATTCATAAACTAGAAGAGATTTTTTTAATGCTTTTTTATTTTTCTTAAAATGATTTTTTGAGTTCATCAAAAATTTCAAAATGTATTCATAGGATATGTAGTGATAATTATTAGGTCAAGATAAAAATTATGAATATGTTTTATGAAAAGAAAACATGTTTCTTTTTAAAAGTTTTGATCAGTGGGAAAAACAATGCCGAATTGAAGTGTCAACTTAATAATATGTGGGTTTGTATCTAGAAGTTATAAAATAAATATCAAAAACTCAAAATATAAAAGATATTTTGGAATGTATGAATGTGAATTCTAATTTTTAGTCAAATTCATTTTATAATCGATCCATAATAACACAAATCATCATAAAACCTTGAGATGACTTTGATAATCCCATTATGAAATCCATAGATATATTTTGACATTTCCACTATAGTATTATAAAATTTTGGACCATTCCATTTGGTAATTATCATTTAGATTTATCATGATGAAAATTAAAACATTTTATTGTATAGTTAACAATATCTCTTTTCATTCCATTCATCCAGCAATACCCTCGATGGTCTCTGTACGTCTTATTGCTACTAATATGAACAAACAAATGGGGAACTATAGGCTTCAGTCAATAATTCTGTCTTCAACTATGTATCACAAGGGACACATAGTTTCTTCCCAAATCCCAAAAAAACATCCTTTTCAAAATTAAATTCATGAAAAATACCCTTCTAAACCAATTTTACATTTTACTTTGACATGTGGTCTTCCTTATGAGGCTTCTTAATTATTTTTGATAGATTTTATTATAATTATACCTAAAATAAAATAAATTATGTTACTACAAGAAGAATATCTATCCCAAAATTTACCAATTAATTAAATAAAGGGTTATGTTTTGAATGTAACTTAGTAAATGCAACATTATTTTTCTCACTCAAAGGATAATATATATTTTTTTCTTTTTCAAGATGATAATGAATCATGGAATTATAATCATTAATCAATACTAATCATCTTCTCATCCAAATGTTCAAATATTTTAATGTAAATATATACTTCTTCATTTTGAGACTAATTATATTTCACGTTTTACACCATATAAATAATGAATCAAAATTTTTATTGGAAAATACCAAAATATAAATCCAAATCATGGGTAGAAAAATTTAACTACCATGGTTTTAGATGATGGTATGTGTAAGAAATTACAAGAACATTTTGCATCAATGAATAATTGCATCCCTTTAGTAAAGAAACCCTATAGATGATAAATTCACCACATATGGAGTCCAAGGAAAAAACTGGACCATTCACCAATATAATTATTAGTTCCAAGAAAAGTCATCAAACTCATTAATCTAGATGAATTTATGTTATTTTCAAGTTAACAAATTATATCTTCTAGAAAACTGAGAATGTTTTTGAACAAACCACAAGTAGTAACCCACTAAACCAAGAAATATACAAATATATATGATATTTTATGGTATTAGACATTATCTATCATGTTTAATTTTAGTAGGGTCAACTATAATCAATATTTATAAATAATATCTTTCGAGTCCGTTATTTTTAAATTAGGTTGAAATAAAAATGTTTTTGAACTTTTTCGTTTACTGGATGGGTCAGTGTTTAGACGAAGGATCATGATAAAGTTACCTGAGATGGGAATTTTTAAAGTGTGTATATTGGGCTTGGGTAAAGGCTCAAGGAGTTTCTTGGGTGGCTCAATGGGTTTTGGGAGAATCGGACCGGGAAACTCAGTTTTTAAAGGGGTTACAGAGGTCACACAGTTTATCTGAAAATTATGTAGCCCATTGAAATGACCATGTGTCTTAATACTGGGAAGGTAGTGTCATTCACAAGGGATGGGCATGGATGGTCAAAAAATGTGGGTAAAATCAGGTGTCTTGCTAAAGGAAAGGTATTAGCATTCACACGTGCTACGAACTATTAGTCAAACTATGTGGGTCAGTTGTGGATGATACTCAAAGTATCTAGAAGTGGGTGCATAGGTTGTGCACGGACTGTTAGACCATACGAGTCAAACCTTGAAGTTTACCCACATTGGAATTTTGGTTTTTAGTTAGTTAACTAAAAGTTAATAATAATTTAACTAAACAAATTGTAAGTAAAGAATTTATTTAACTAAATTGAGTTGAAAATAATTTAACAAAATAATGTGAAAATGTGGAGTTTGGGTTTTATCCAAGAGGCATTTTATTAAATGATACTAATAATAATGGTTTTTTATATTTTTAATATTATTTTACACTATTATTAGGGTTTTCTTTTTTATTTTAGTGAGAACAATAGAGGGTGGCACAACCCCTCTTCCTCCCTTCATGGACATGACTTGGCCCCCTTTACGTCCTCCTTGAGGCGCGACACCACCCCCTCTATGGATCTATCATCATGTGCCTATTTTTTCCAAGTTTCTTCATAAAACAAGTCTTTATTGGATTGGTAATGACTTCTCCATGAATTTCCATCTTCGAATCAGCCAATTCAACTCTTTGTCACTCAATTTCGATTAGGATGAAACCCTAGGTTCGGGTTTAATATGATTTCCTCAATTATTTTTCTTCTTCTTGGTGTCACATAAGATATATCCTGACCCGTTGGATATTATTCTATTTATCATCTCCAATTATGAAGTGGTTTGTCTTGATTTAGTTTATCACCATCATATTGGGGTAAGTCTATATAACTGTTAATTGGTTTCACAACCTTTAAATTGGGTGATTCTGTTTTATATGTGTTTCTAGTAATTAATTAGTTGTGTTTTGGTCCTCAAGACACTAATTTTGGGTGTTGAATATTTTTATAGGGTGTTGCGATCAATTCCAAATGCATTCACAATTTTTTGAAGTGTGTGTATGCAGGAAGATTTTTGTTTGACTTAGAAAGCATTTTCTTGGCCAATTCATTAAATTAGGGTCTTCAAGCATTATATAATTGAAAAAGTGTAGTTTTAATTGATTTATTTATTTTTATAAATTTGACTTCATTTTTGGAATGAATAGTTTATTGGTGTTAAATGATTTTTTAGATTACTAAATAACGTTTTTTTAATAAAACCCCTCCAATGGAGGTGTTTTACCTTTAGGAAAAAATCATTGTTATTAGATTGATATATTTTTATAGCATCCTGATATGTGTTTTTTGATGATTTCATAGTTAATGTAAAATTTTTAAATTAATGTAATATAGATTTATTAGCTAAGATATATATTTCATCATTTACATGTTGACACACTTGGGTGAATTGGTTGTTATGAATTAGAGTGGGATTAAATGGGTTGGTAAACCTTTGTAAAATGAAATAATGATAGTGGTATTAAATGTTCGGGTAGTCAATGTGATAGGAATAAATGTGAACATCCAAAACAAGTGGGTGTACTTCTTGGTTTCATGGTTTGGGAATGGGGATATTGATTATGAGACTAGGGGATTGCACTTTGAGACCAGGAATGGGATATTTAGACAATTAATAATGGGATTAATTATGGGTATTGAGTGGGATTAGTTTAGATGATTAATTTTGAATTAAGTATGTTCTTTGAGATTGTAATATATATAAATATTCTGTTGATTATTTATTAGATAATGAATTGGCTATATTGAGATAATTATTTGGGAATTAATTATGTGCCTTTGATAATAAGTTTTTGATAACTAATTGTGGATGTAATAATATAAATCTGAAATTATAATGACATAATTAATTCTAGAAAATTTAATATGGAATATTAATTGGAATATTGATTAATTAATTAATTAATTAATTAATTAATGGTTTAATGCACATAGTTTATTGTTGAGTTAACTAATGGAATGGTTGTGTTTAACTAACTGTGAATTAGTAATTTTATTGGGGTGGATAATTAATTTGTATCATAATTATGTGAAAATGAATTGGAACATGGTCATTTTAAATTTAGAAGTAAAAATGGTAACACAGTCATCATACTTATGTTTAATAAAAATGGAAACATGGTCATTCAAAATTTTTAATTTCAAATTGTTACATGTCCATCATATATATGATTAAAAAGAAAGGGAAAATGGTCATTATAAATTGAAAAGTATACATGGTAACATGGTTATTATAATTATTAATAATGAGAATGGGAACCTCATCATTCTATTAAAGAGTAAGCATGGTAACATGGCCATCTTACTTTTGATTGTGATTTTGGTAGCTTTGGAAATGTTGTTTATAAATGTGAAAGAAACGAATGGAAATAATGGAACTCCGAGTTATGGCCTCAATTGAGAATATTTGATTCAAGACATGATTTAAAACATGTATTGAGATATGAAATCACCATTGAATACTATAGACTCTGGCATGAGCTAATGAAGTCATTAAAATATAAAACCATCTTTACATACTTTGGACTCTGGCATGAGCTGAAACATGTATTGAGATATGATATCACCTATAATATTTTAGACTCTAAAATTAGACAAAGTATGTATGAAGATATCATATTTCCTAGGGGAAATATCAAGCTCTGGCATGAGAATAAGTTAGTATTGAGGTACATGTATCCACAGGACCCATATAGTTAAGAATTAATTAAATAGAGAATATTAAATAATGCGATAAATTGTTTATTATACATTATTTATATATATATAGTCCATGTTCAAAATCTTATTCTGGCTTTGAGCTTAAGTAGTTATCAAAATCTAGTGTCTCTTTGGAACCAAGATGAGTTTTCGGTTATTTATTCGTATATGTGATTCCTTTGATATACCTACATAATATTTAATAATAATTCATTTTCAAGATTTAGCATGGCACTGGTCATCCCATCACAATGAGATTTATATCCCATATCTTATTCTAGCCACCATTGCACTAGGGTACCTGAGTATAATTTCTTGTTCTTAGGAACATTGACCTTATTTGTAGCACCTCAAGTTTCCACAGTACGCTTCTCATTGAATAATATAGTAACTTGTGTTGTATGTAACATCACGTTCTAGCACACCAAGACTAATAAAACAAGACATTAAGAATAGTAATGCACACTTTTTAAAATTTTATAAATTTTATTTTTCAAAATGGACATCATTTTTGGATTAAGAATATCAAAATTAGCTTAGGGTGATTTAGTGGTATTTTTCTGAATACTTTTATTTTTTGATGAATAGTGAAAACCATTATGTTGTTGTTTAAAACAAATATTATATTTAAATAATTATTTATTTTATTTAATTTTTTTTATTAAAAATAGATACATAATACCTATATTTTATCAATGTAATTATTTGGAGTCATTTTATAATAAAATTAGATGTATAAAATTTTATTGAAAATTTTAAGGTAATTTTCCCATTTTTTAGGCATGTTAGAAAATTTTCATATAATATAATTTTACATATGAGGGATCCATTTAACTTAGTAAGTGATGTGTTATTTTAATACCATTCCGAATTTTTGTTTAGAGTATTAACATTTAGTATTCAGGTTTTTATGAGTATTTATGTTATGTATTAACCTTTTCATATAAGGAATGCATTGGACTTAGTAAGTGATGGGTGGAGTCCGCTATATCTCCTCGATGCATCGGTAGGTCTCATGAGACAAAATAGTGTCTTTTCACAAGGGATTGAAAAAATATTATTTGTAGTCTTGGCACAAATCCATGATTTTGTGGTTATTCTGTCCAACATTATGCATTCCATCATTATGAAATTGGATATTCATGTTGCATGTGATTATTCGAATGGTAGAAACTCCATTTGAATAAGTAAAGAGAATTATTTGATTTATCTTTTCTATATTATTCTGAATTTTATGTTTAAAAGGATTGTGTTTTGGTCTTATATCCTTCCTTAAATGTTAATCCTTATTTATGATAGTTTTCTCTATCTCTTTATACTTACTGTGCATTAGAGATCACCCCTTTCTATGTTTTATTTTTCCCAGGATGCGAAGAAGTATATTATGATTAACCTATAGGGATAGGCTAAAGGATATGAGTGTGTTATTTTTATTTCATGATGTAATGTAAAACTTTTGTATGAATCTAGTACTTCCAAGACTACAAAACTGATCAATATTTTGGGACATGATTCCTTGTATCACTCAAATGTTATGTATAAATGCACTGACTCTATGTAACTAGGGCTAGGGGTGTTACAGTTGGTATCATAGGAAATTTAGTAAAACCTGGGAAACAAAATTTAGAAAAACTCTGATAGAGGACATTACATTAAGATAAACTCTGAGGATTATTATAGAAGAACATCCTAGAATTTTGGTAATGTAGAGATATTTTGAGTTTTCCATGCAATACATCCCTGTTTGGATACGAGAAAGTAGAGGCGGCTCTGGCACATATCTATCTAGGATTGAATTCTCCAACAAGGAGTTTCAGGCTAGACATTGGGTGACCTGGTACATGACAATTGTCCTTACTGCACTCTTGGTTACGAAACTTCTGGGGGATATGCTTAGGAGAATTCATATTCTCTTTAGATGCCACAGTGAATGATTTATGAGTAAATACTTTTTCAATGAAAACATTTCTTTATGATTATGGATTATATGCATAAACTGGTTAATTTATATTAGGTATTTTACTAGTTTGGAATTATGTATTATGATTTAAAAACTAATATAGTGTATTCCATTGTTTAGAAATGGCACCTAGTGGAAGTAATGGAAACCATATCAACACACGTAATCCATGTAGGGATTTTCCTCCTACTCAAGATAAATATATTGGATCTAGTGATGCAACTTGTGCTGAACTACAAATAACCATACTCGGACAAATAACTCAAGTTATGAATAATAACCTTACCCATATGGATCACCCTAACCCACAATGTGTAGGATCAATGTTAGATTTCTTCATGAGGAAACAACCACCAAAATTCAATGGGACTACAAATCCATTTGTAGCTGAGTAATGGATAAGTTACTTATAGAAAATATTTCGTGCTTTGGGAGTAGCAAAGGGGAAAATGTTTTCATGGTAGTTTATTGCCTCACGAGAGATACAGATCAATGGTGGCCATTAATTCAAAACACAAAGGAGGATGAAGAAGTAACAAATATGGAATGGAGTGAGTTTAAAGATATTTTCTTAGAAAAATACATTACTCATGACCATCAAGCACATATGAAAAGAAAATTTCTGGGTATGAGGAAAAAAAGATGAGAATGTCACAAAGTAATAGGCAAACATTATATGTTAGCAAAGCATGCAATAGATTATATTTGTAACCCAAGGAGTAAGATAGATCAATTATTTTATTGGTTAAAACTATTCATCCATCGAGCATTAGTCTCACAATCCTCATAGTATAATGATATTGTCTCATGTGCTATCAAGAGGGAAAGGGAATTCTCTATGTCTTACAACATTAATGAAAAGAAAGAGAAGAAGAGAACTTCTAAACACTATAGAAATGAAAATAAGGGGAAGAAGGGAAAAGTGGAATTTCAAACTTGCAGTAAATGTGGGAAGAAAGACCTTGGTACTTTTGTGAAGGGAATGTGAGTTTGTTACAAGTGTGGCGAAAAAGGACACCAAACTCATGATTATAAGGGAAATAAAGATGTTGTCAATGTTGAATGCTAAAATTTTTGAGAAACGGGTAATTTTAAAATGAATTTCCTAAGAACCATAGAAACATACCTCAGTAAATTCCAAGGGAGTGAGGCCAAGATTATACAATCACTACTACTAAGGTTGAAGCTCCAAATGAGATGGTGGAAAGTAATTTAATGGTTTCAACATATTTAGGCAATGTTTTATTTTATTCTAGATCATTTCATTGGTTCATATCTTCCCAATTTTCAATGAAAATTAGATATTTCAAATTTTATTTAACAAGGGTGTTGTCAGCCAAAACATTAAAGGGACGTATCATTGCAAAAATGTTTTGGGAGTCAGCTCCCATTAGGGCATATAAATGTTCCTTATCTGCTGATATCATTGTCATACCCATGATTGAATTTGATATAATCATTGGTATGGATTGGCTTTCAGACCAAGATGCAAGAATTTATTGTAAGAAGAAGGAGGCTACAATTTTCAATGATGATAATAAGTACCTTATCTTTAGAGAAAAAATGTCACCATCTAATTATTATCTAGATACACCACAATAGCTCTACTAAATTAAATTATTGGGGAGAAATAGAGTAAATAACTGTGGGTGAGGAAAGGAACATACAAATAGAGGACATACCTATTTTTCATGAATATGTTGATGTGTTTTCAAAGGATTTACCAAGATATCCTTCAGAATGATAAATTGAGTTTTCCATTGATTTAATTATTATTTCAATGACTATATTGAAGACCCCATATGGAATGGCCACTATGGAATTAGAGGAACTAAAGATATAAATAGAATAATTGATTATTAAAAGATTTTTTCTCCCTAGCGTTTCTCCATAGGGATCTCATTTTCTTTTGGTTAAGACGAAAGATGGATCTATAATGTTTTGTATTGACTATAGGGAGATCAATGCAAAAACAATAAAGAACACTTATCCCCTACCTCACCATGATGATTTATTCAATCAACTTTATGGAGGTTAATATTTTTCAAATATTTACCTTAGATCTTGATATCATCAGTTGTGCGTGATGAAGGAAGACATTCTGAAGACAGAATTCTGTACTCGGAATAGGCATTACATGTTTACAGTAATGACTTTTGGAATGACTAATTCTCCCTCTGTCTTCATGGATCTAGTGAATAGGGTTTTCTAGGAATATCTTGATGACATGGAATTGGAATTTATTAATGATATCTTGGTATACTCCAAAAGATACGAAGAGCATGAAATTCACTTGCACACTATTATAATGAACTTTAGAAGAAATGAATTATATGGGATGTTTAGAAAGTGTGAATTCTAGAATTAGGACATTTATTTTCATTTATATATGTTCATTATGGATGGAATTTCTATTGATCCTTCTAATACATGAGTAATACTAAAATGGCATGCACTGATGTGTACAACGGAGGTATGCAGTTTTATTGGTTTAGTAAGTTATTATTGAAATTTCATCCATAATATTTCTCGATTGGATAACCCATTGACCAAGATCACATGTAATTGGGTTAAATTTGTACGGAAATAAGAGTGTAAAGAATGTTTTGAAGAACTTAATATAAGATTATTCAATGCTCTTATTTTGACTCTACCATTAGGCAATTATGGTTTTGTTATTTATAGTGAAGCATCAAAGAAATGACTTGGTTGTATATTTCTGTAGAATTATGGAGTTATTGCCTATCCATTATGACATCTAAAAATTCAAGAACAAAACTATCCTACTTATGATCTTGTGTTAGAAGCTGTAATATTTTCTTTAATGATATGGAGACACTATCTATATGGTCAAAATGTGAGATATATACCTATCACAAGAGTTGGAATTATATTTTCTCATAGAAAGAACACCACATGAGGAAAAGGTGTTGGATTTAACTACTCAAAGATTATTATTTCACTATACACTACCATCCTAGGATGGAAAATAAAGTGGCAGATGCTTTGAGTAGAAAGGATCTTAATGTTCTGAACAAGATGAGAGTTGAAAGGGATCCTATGTTAATGGATCTAGTAAAGAGGGGTATGGGAATTATTATGTAAGGTGAAACATAAATCAATTTTTAATTGGTTTCCCAACCATATTTACTAGAAATGATAAAATGTTCTCAAACTGAGGATGAGGAGTTTCAAAAGAAAATTAAAGCTGTGAATGATGGGATATTTATTGACTTCATATATGAAGATATAATTTAGAAATTTGGGATAAGAATTTGTGTTCTTGACATACCAAATATAAAAAGATAATCATTTGATGATGCTCACAGCTCCAATTTCACTATACACCCTAGTAACACTATGATTTATAGATATTTGAAGGAACTTTTTTTGGAACAACATGAAGAAGAAGATTTTGGATTATTTGTCAAGATGTATGGTTTTCCAATTGGTGAACTCTAGAAAACAATATCCTATGGGAGTCATGGAACCTATTACCATACTTGAGTGGAAATGGGATGATATTATGATGTAATTTTTCATTAGGATACCAAAGAATCATAGAAGGAATGATGCAATATGGATCATTGTTGATCGTCTTACCAAGTCAACACATTCTCTTTCTATAAGAGAAGATTTACCAGTTGAATGTTTAGAAAGACTATAAATTAATTATGTTGTAGTACTTCCTGGAGTGCCCCTATTGATTTTTTTTATCATGATACCCATTTTACATCATGATTATAGAAAAGTCTTCAGAAGGCCTAGGATACTAAACATCGTTTGAGCACTTCCTACATACATCAATCTAATGGACAATCAAAAAAGACTATTCAAACATTAGAAGACTTGTTGAGATCTTTCTCACATGACTTTCAAGGTATGTGGGATCAATATTAACCTATGGTAGAATTTTCATATAACAATAGCTGCGATTCAAGTATTCAAGTGGCACCATATAAAGAGTTATATCCAAAGAGTTTTCACACACCAACTTGTTGGGATGTTGTTCGTGAAAGAAATCTCATTGGACCAGAACATGTTAAGGAAACGATTGAAAAGGTAAACATTATTCAAAACCACATAAAAGCATATCAAAGTTGGAAGAAAAGATATGCTGATAAACGAAGGAAGGATTTGGAATTTCAAGTAGGAGACAATGTTTTCCTAAAGGTATCTCTATTGAAGGGTGCCATACGATTCGGTATGATGGGTAAATTATGTCCCATGTATATTAGACCATTCAAAATACAATAATGAATTGGATTTGTAGCTTACTTTGTGGAAATTCCTCCACGTCTCTTGAAAGTTCCTAATGCGTTCCATGTATCACTATTGAGAAAATACATGACTGGCCCAACACATGTACTAACCTATGAAGAAATACAACTGAAACCTGATCTATCATATTATGAAGAGGCTATCAGGATTTTTGATACCGTAGAACAACTGTTGAGAATCCGGATGACTCCTAGGGTATGGTTCTATGGAGAAACCATAAGATGGATAAGGAAATGTGGGAACCCAAAGAAATTTTGATGAATAACCTCATAGAGTCTTTTTATGAAGTATTATTCTAGAAATTTTGAGGATGGAATTATTTGATGGAGGTAATAATGTAACACCCCAAGCTTCCATGGTACACTTCTCTTTAAATAATAAAATAACATGCGTTGCAAGAAACATCATGTTCTAGCACACCACGACCAATCAAACTAGCAGTTATGAATAGTAAAATCCACATTTAGAAATTTTAGAAATTTCATTTTTCAAAATGGGCTTCATTTTTGGATTTAGAATATCAAAAATATCTTAGGGTTAATTCTTAGTATTTTTCTGAAAAGTTTCATTTTTTTATAAATAGTGAAAAACATATTGTTATTATTTAAAAATTATTTTTTATTTAAATAATTATTTATTTTATTTAGATTTATATTAATTCAAAATAGATACATATTACCAATATTATTTCAATGTAACTCATTAGAGTCATTTTAGAAGAAAATTAGATGTATAAAATTTTATTAAATTTTTTAATGTCTTTTACCCTCCATCTAGCACATTAGAAAAGTTGCAGAAAACGTAATTTTCCACTCATTTTAATTGAATCTCAAAAGTTAGATAGGCACAGTTGACATCAAAAAGTAAAATGTGGTTGAATAAGATGGAAATAATTTTTGGTGAATAGTGACTTTTGAATTTTATTTACCACATTTAAAGTAAATACGGTAATTAAAGGTAAAGTTTATATTATAATTACCCAAAACATGTCCTAATTCTATTGGATATGTTTATTTTTTGACCAAAACCAACTTTAGGAATAAAGTATGATCCCCTTTGATCTACTTGGATTGGATTAGGACATTTATTATTATTTTATTTAAAGAAGAGTTAAATGTGTTAGATTCAAATTTTAATAAATAAAACATTTTTAATATAGTCTTATATATAAAATAAATTTGACTATAAACATTCATTATAAAGATATAAATATTTTCTACATAATGGGAT
The DNA here is from genome assembly GCA_963277665.1 of Viscum album. NCBI lineage: Eukaryota > Viridiplantae > Streptophyta > Magnoliopsida > Santalales > Viscaceae > Viscum > Viscum album. Next base: position 712,883,336 of record OY728131.1, on the reverse strand, counting down.
TTTATTTATAATTTTTAGACATTAAATAATCAAATTTAGTTAAGACACAACGATGATGCTGTAATTACCTTATTAACGAAAGATGAAAATAATTTATAGTATAATTATCCAAATAAATGTAAATTTGGTCTTTTGATGAATTAAAGTATTATTATAGGTTAATATGACATGTTATTATTTCTTTAATATAATTTTTTCTATGTAATCATGTTTTTTTAATTTCACAAAAAAGTACTAAATAGTGTCAAAATTGACTTAAATGAGTTTTTTAAAAAAAATACTATATTATTAAATTATATAATATTCCTAAAAATCTAAGGATCAACCAAAAAATTTATATAAGGTTATATATGTTAATAATTAATAACTTTGGGTTTTCTTGGCTTTTTATAGTACGTTTATTAACAATTTATTATAATAATACAAGAATATATGGTAAAATTTAAACTATTTAACTAATTGTTAAATCTAATAGATAAGATTAATATGGTGACCTAAACCCATCTAAAAACTATTGGTTGAGTGGTTTTCGACCAAGCCTCACCTTATCCATGAAATAAATTCTTTTGAAGCCATTATAAACTGAAAATTATACTATAATAAATTAATATTTCAAACTTTTCCAAAACTGACCCTCACCTATCTTATTAAAGGGTCCATACCCATCTCACAAAATCACACCTCCAAAGTCATTTGGATCGAATAAACCCTACTCAAATATCCTCCCAACTTCCCTCACTTCATCCTAGAGGCCTTACATTGATCTGAAATCCAACTTATGAATTCTTTTTGATCAAATTAAAATGAAGCACTAGAAGAAGCGGTAATAATTTCATCACCTCTTTTGAAGTTCTTTTCTTCTTCCACTTCCTCTTTATTTGTTGTTTCCATAAAAAAATAAAAAAAACATTAACTTTTACTTACTATGATGTTATTATAAATTTTGTACAACCATATTCAGTATTCTATCCATCCTATGAATGATAAAGTCACCACACATGTGTATGTATGGGTTACGTCTCCAAGTCGTGGTTTATTTTTTTATTCAACACTAAATTATTTGGATGGGTACAATAATTAGTATAATTTATGTAAATAATAAATATAACATGTCATTTATTCATTTTATATGATATATCATTCAATTAAAAATGATTTCACCACTAATTGAATGGTGTTGTTGCTCGTGCGAACGTACGGATTACCTTCTCCACGAATGCGATGAGATTCATTCCACATCATAACCATTCAAGAATAAATTTCATTTTGCCATTAATGAATAATGTTTAAGAGCCTAATATCATTATGGATATGAATCAAATACATCCTATCCATAAAAAACATGACTTACATAACAGTACATATAATGGAAAATGAATCAGTTAACACCCAAAACGATGATACTACTAAAATATCATTAACAAAGAAATATTATAAGATCTTATATGATATTATATTTATGTATATGTTTATTTTATAATTTAATAACAATGATTTCACCATTATACGAGAGGTTAACCTACCATATACTAAGGAAAAGTACAATGTAAGGGTTAATTTTACAAATTATTTAATATTTGAGGTCGTTAATACGCAAGTATCTACTGGGACCTCTTTATCATCCACATCTGTGTTTCTTAAAAATATATTTCAAAACATTTTTAATTTTTACTAGACTATGGTTTAATGTCATTTATACCATTGTTTGACATTTTATCAAATGGTTTGAAAGGAATCTTTCTGTCTTTTTCCAAATAAGGTACTTTATAACCTTGTCAAAAAATTATGGTAAGAATGTTTTTTAAACTTATACAGCGGTGCAACTATTTTCCATCGTTATAACACCATTGAAGCTTTCCTTACAAGATTATAATAATATTTTTGAAATAAATATTTCCTTTTATAGTTACATGAAATTTATATGATTTTAAAATAGATAGATATATTTCTATGAAATAGTTTTGATTTCATCAATGTCAACATCCATTGATGGATTTTACACTTGTTTGAAGTAGATTTTTGATGATAAAATCTTCCATATTGTAGTGAATGTTTTGTGATATATTTTACCGTGGATGTGTTATTTTTTTACCATTCATGATTTATAGTTAATGTATTATCATTTCTTATGATAGTTGTAATACAAATGATTATGTTATGTTTTAACATTTTCATATGAAGAATGCAATGGACATAGTAAGTGATGGGTGGAGCCCGCTATAGCTCCTCAATGAATCAGTAGGTCTCATGAGACAAACTAGTGTCTTGTCACAAGGAATTGGCAAAATGTTATTTGTAGTCTTGGCACAGGGCCTTCACTATGTGGTTATGATGTCCAGAATTATGTATTCCTTCATTATAAAATTGGCTATTAATATTGAATGAGATTATTCAATTAGTAGAATATCCATGTTAATAATAATTATAATTATTTGATTTATATTTTCCATATTATACTGAAGTTTATGTTTAAAAGGCTTGTGTTTTAGTCTTATACATTTCCTCAAATGTTCATGCTTACTTATAATAATTTTTTCTATATTGTTATCCTTACTGATCATTTTACCCCACCCCTATCGATGTTTTATTTTTTCTAGGATGCAATGAAGTATATTATGATAAACTTCTGAGGATTGGATAAAGGATTTGCGTGTGTTCAAATTTGGACACAATGTTCTTTTTTTAATTTCATGTTGTAATGTAAAACATATGTATGTATCTAGTACTTACAAGGTTATTAAACTGATAGGTCTTTTGGGACATGATTTCTTGTATCTTTCCAATTTTATGTAATAATGCACTGAATCTGGGTAACTGGGGTTGGGGTGTTACATTATTGTTGTTATTTTCTTTACCAAGGAGTTAAGAGAAGAGGACCGAGCGGAAGCTCAAGATGCTCGTGGAGATCTACCTATGAGATTTGTGTTATTTTTTTATTTTTTTATTGAGATGTAAAACATTCTATTATGTTTACAACTTTTAGATATGTATCACTATGTCATTAATGCATTCTATAAACTAGGGTTGGGCATTTTATCTATTCTTTTGATATTGAAATTGTCTTCTACTTTTTGGTTATTCCTTTATAATGGTTCCAAAGTTTTCATATATTTATATATTTTTATACTACTGTACAAACTCTAATATGAAGGTATAGTCTCCCCACTGACTATCCTTACCCCCTCACCACTAGCTGGTAGCCCTTGGCATACATGGATGTGGTCTTGAGGTCATGCGTTATCCGGTCCGGCAACCAGTTTGATGGTAAGTCGAGTCAGGACATTACAATGTGGTATCATAGGGTAAATTTTTTCCTTTTTCATTCTATTTTGGTTTGGTAGATTGGAGATTAAGAATGTGTCGGTGATCTTTTAATATCCATTTTCGGACTAATTACCCCACTTATGGGTAATGAACAAGTGTTGAGGGTTGGGAATTGATGTTTATGATGTTTTATATTAAAGTGGATGTGATTTCACCTTGGGTGACTGGTGTATTTTCCACTACTTATTGATTTTTTAATTTGGGAAATTTTTTTTCACCTTGTATGGTAGGGAAGTTTCATTACATTAATCATATAAGGACATATAAATTCACATGGCATTCTTATGACATGGTATTCATATGACATGCCACGTAGTTTCATTTGTAGGATGACTGCTATGTTTTATTTTGTGCCTTTGGTGGAATACTAGGTTTTTATATGATCTGGTATGACTACATTTAGACCATGTTTAGGTGATTATATACCATTATTCCTATGTTATTAGCATGCGTTTCGGTTATTCCATGCTTTTGTGTTATAGAAAGTTTCAATGTATCTTCTTATGATAACATGATAGATATGTTTTATGTTTAAATATCTATATGGGTGGAAAACTTTTGATTGCATTTAAGAAAAATCTAGTTTCAGTAATATGGTTTATAGGTGCCTTATTTCAAGGAAAAGGGTCACCCGAGTATTTGAAAAATTGAAAAAAGAGGCGGCTAAAGATAAAAAGTTATAAAAAAATTTATTTGATTAATTTGGAGCTATGTACCACCACTAATGTGTATGTGACCTTAATGGATTGGTAGATGGACACTCATATCACTTTTTGGGTTTTTAACAACTTGGATTTCAATAAATGGGAACCTTAGATGTCACCTTCTAGTTAAAATGAATTTAGATTCTATGTGTCCTGTTTACGATGAGATGACACTAGATGTAAAATGTTTAAAGAGGTAGTTTGTTATAGATTCCTTGTTGGAACAAGGGGAATTTATTTAAATCCAAGCACCTAGTTGTGAAATAGTTCTTGTGGGTTTATTAAAATTATTTCAAATGTTTAATGGTTGAAATTAATTAATGAGATGGATAATATAAAGTTGTACATTTGAACCAAGTGAATTCTATTTTCCATGACCAAGAGATAGGGTTGACGTGTTTCCTTCGTAAGGGACAAGCCCACAATAGGTATCACCCTTAGAGCTTGAGATGACTTGTTTCCACTATTAAATTTTGAAATTGGTGTCATTTTCCCTAGTAAGACATTTGAGTTTTAAAAATACACCCTTGTTCTGATGGGTGTTTGTTGTACCATGACTTTTTATGTCGGAATAATCATTGAGGAATGCTGGGTTCAGCAGGTTAGACATACCTCAAGCATGGTCAGTCATTAAAGGCATTCTCAGGTTAAATCTATCGTAGAGTGATTGGGGCCTTAAGGTATGTTCATCCCACTGCATGGGAGGGATTCTTGAGACACAAGTTTTTGACAAGCCTATCAATTGAATTTTTCATCTTTAATTCTAGATTTGTAGACGTGGTGATCGTGGTTTATGGAATTTCATGCATACGTTTTAGGTGTTTATGAACTAGTGTGCTTGTGGGTGATTGACATTTTATTTAGATGACATGGACACTCCTAATGTGGGTAGAGTTACATCAGTTCTGGTGTATGTTTTGGTGATTTTTTGGAATCATGAATTCGATATGGTCGGTGGTGTTCACAACCCTTTGGAGACTCCATTATATTTTAGAAGAGTTTCAGTGTTATGATTTGAAAGATCACAGATTCCTTAGTTGATATAGGCATTAATGATTGGTTGATTTTACTTCAGATGGTGAAGTGGAGTATTATTGAATGCAGTCAACCAATAATAGTTTGGTTGATCTTTTTTCTCATTTGTGTTTAATCTTAGTTGTGTCTTCTAAATGAGATGAGCACGTACCCTATATTAACCTCATCCTAGAGACACTAAGATAGAATTTTGTCTTACACAACACTAATGTTTTAAAAGTTGCTTGGTTGGATAAGAGGTTGTTATCTAGGATGTACACGAGATGCATGGTTCTTTAGGTTATGTCTTTATAAATGATGGGTTACGATAGTTTTAAAATATCCAAGCGATGAATAAACTCATGAATGCCATCGGAGGTCAATTAATGTCTTCAACTTACATGTGGTTGGTGATGGAATTGTTTTAAAAGAACATCATCGGTTTAAGGATTAGAATGGGTTTATAGGTCAATGATGTATTTTAAGGAAATAGTTGTGGTTTTGAATTGGATGTTAAATTGTAATTACCCATGTGTAAAGAACCAACATAAATATGGTTAAACAGATGATTATGGGATCGTGTGTCTAAGGCTTGGTTAAATTTTTCATCAATGTTTTTGTTGGATTTAGTGATTTGTCTTGGGTTTTAAAGTCTTATTCCATTGGTCTTGTGAAATTTTAAAGGTGTATTCAAAGATTGGAAATGAAACACGGTCATTTAAATTAAACTTCTTGACTGTGGTGGATTGGGTAATGTAGTCCTAGTTCCCAATGTCATCTTGGGGATGATATGTTTTATAGTGGGTAGAGTGTAGAGATTTGTTATTTTGAACCGGGAAAAAATAAGAATGTATTTAATCATTTTCATTTATTGGATGGGTTGGTTTTATGAAAAATAATTTGGATGAAGTTCCTCGAGTTGGAACATTTTAAAGTGTTTCTATTGGGCTTAGGTAAAGGCTCGAGGAGTTTCCCAAGTGGCTCGATGGGTTTTAAGAGCACTGAATGCAAAAAATAATTTTATAAAGGGGTAACCGAGGGCATATGGTTGGTATAAAATCTCTACAACCAATAATATTGATTGTGTAGCTTGATACTGGGGAGGCAGTGTCATTCGCACGGGCTGCGAATTGTATGTCAAAACATGTGGGTAAAACCATGTGGCTTTCTATATGAGAGTCAGTAGAGTTCACTCAAGCTATGCATAGTTGGTTAAACCATGCGGGTAACCATGCATGTTATTCCAGGTATCCAAGAAGTAGGTCCATGGGATGCACATGGTCTGTCAGACCCTACGAGTCAAATTGTTTTTGTTTCTAACAGTTAAATTTAAATTTTAAAATAATTAAATTAAAGTTACAAATAATTTAATTCAAAAAATATGAAATGTATAATTCATTTAATTTAATTGAGTTGAATAGAATTTAATTATGTGATGTCTAAATGGGGATTTTAGGAATTATCAAAGAAGTATTTTATTAAAAGTTAATAACAATAATACTGTTTATTATTTGTAATAATAATATGTAACATGATTATTAGGTTTTATTCATTTATTTTATAGAGAACCAAATACTGAGGTGAACCCCCCCTTCCTCCATACCTGGACATGACGTGAGAACCCCTTGGGTCCTCCTTGAAGCAAGACAACACCCCCAATATGGATCCCTCTTCGTGCCCCTATATCCTATCAGTTTCATCACTAAACTTGTCTATCTTTGGGAGGTTAATCCTTCTACATGGGTTTCAATTTTTTCATCAACTTTTTCAGCTCTCCATATCCCACTTTCCGTTAGGAAAAAACCCTAGTTTTGGTTTTAATTATGTTTCTTAGATTCTTCTACTTCTAGGTGGTGTGGAAGATGTCTCAGGACCCGTTGGACCATATTCCAATGACCACCGCTGATGGTAAAGTAGTTCATCTTGATTCAATTCTCTACTATCATATTCAGGTAAGTCTATATACTCGTTAATTGTTTTCTCACCCTTTAAATTTGTTTCTTATGTTTTATATGTGTTTCGAGTAATTAATTCGATGTTACTTGGTTCTCGTACAACTAACTTTGGGAGTTGAATATTGATATAGGGTTTTGTAATCAATTCCATGTTCACAGACATTTTTGATGAACTGCGTGTACGCTATAAGATTTTTTTTGAGTTAAAAGCATTGGCTTGACTAATTCCCTGAGTTAGTGTCCTCATCCGTACATTAATTAGAAAATTGCATTTTTTGATGATTTAATGCTTTAGATAACTTTGAATGAAATTTTGGAATTATTATTTTTGTTTTAAATGATTTGTTAGATTTAAAAAATCCTGTTTTTGTAATTAAAACCCTCTAACGGAGGTGATCTTCCCTTAAGATAAAAATATAAATATTACGTTGATATGTTTTATTTTCTTGCTGATATGTCTTTTCCTATTCATTCCTAGTTAGAGGAAGCTGTTTAAATTATAGTAATATGGGTTTCTTAGCTAAGATATGTATTACCACCTAAACATGTTGATGCACTTGGGTTTATTGGTTCTTATGTAATAGAGTGGGATTAAATGGCTGGGTGAGACTTTGTTAAATGAAATAATGTGAATGGTATTAAAAGGGTGGTTAGGCCATTTGATAGGAATATATATGAATTGCAGCAACAAGTGTGCATACTTCTTTGTTTCATTGGTTGTGAATGGGGAGATTTATTATGAGACCAACGTATTGTATTTTGAGACCTTGAATTGAATAATTAGATAATTAATCCGGGGATTAATTATGGGTATTGAGTGGGATATGTCGAGATGATTAATTGTGAATTAATTATATGCATTTAGATTGTAATATAGATAATTAAATGGGGGTTTAATTATGATATATTTAATTGGATATGTTTAAATAATTATTTATGAATTAATTATGTGCCTTTGATAATATGATCTAGATAATTAATTGGTGGATTAATTATTCAATGTTTAGATAAGAATCAAATAATTAATTCTATAAAACTATTTATAGAATATGGATTTTGATATTGATTAATTAATCAATGAATTAATTAAGGTTTTAATGCACTTGGTTAATTGTTGAGTTAACTAACAAAATGGATGGTTTTACCTAATTGTTGAATTAATAATGGGATTGGGGTGGATAATTAATTAGTAAATTAATTATGTGATAAATAATTAGAACATAATCATTCTAAATTGGTAATTAAAATTGGTGACATGATCATCATACATATGAGTAAACCAAATTTCAACATAGTCATTATAAATTGAGAATTACAAATGGTAACATGCACATCATACTTCTGAGTAAAGGGAACAGAAAAAATGGTCATTCTAAATTGTGATGTATGCATGGTATTATATTTATTATTCAAATGAGTGTAGACAATTTTATCATGGTCATTATATTGAGGATTATGCATGGTAACGTGGTCATCTTACTTACGTTTGTTATTTTGGTATCTTTGGAAATGTGATTTATAAATGTGAAATTCATGATTAGAAAAAATGGCACTCTGAGTTATGTCCTAACATGAGAATATTCGATCTCCGGCATGAGTCGATATAGGTAATGATATATGATATCACATTTGAATTATTTGGACTCTGGCATGAGCTGAAGAAGGTATTAAAATTTAATATCATCTATACATACTTCAGAATCAAGAGTGATCCGAAGTAGATATTGAGATATTACATCGACATTAATATTTTAGACACTATCATGAGCCAAATCATATGTTAACATGTCATATTACCCTGGGAATACTTTAAGCTCCGATATGAGAAGAAGTTAGTATTGATGTACGGGTGACCACGTGACTACGGGAGTTAGAAAATAATTAAATATAAAATACTAAATAATGTGATAAATATTTCAATATAAATTAATTATATATATAGTTCATATTCATAATCTTATTCCAACTATGATCCGAAGTAGTTATCATCTTCAGGTGTTCCTTTGGAACCTAGATGAGTTGTTGGTTATTTATTAAATTCTATTATTGCTTCAATATAGCTTCACAATATTTAATATTAATGAATTTTCTATATTGAGATATACACCAGTGGTTCGGGCCTATTGAGATTTATATCTCACGCAATATTCAGGCCACCATTACACTGGGGTACCCAATTAGAATTTATTGTTCATAGGACCTTGGACCTTGATGTTTTTGTTTTCTATACCTGGGAGTTAGGAGTAATGGACGGAGTGGAAACTCGAGATGCTCATGGAGGTCTCCCTTAGGGATTTAAATCGCAACTTTAATTTTTTAAAAGGATGTAAAAAATGTTGTTTTGTTTACTGATTTCATATATGTATCACTATGACATGCATGAATTTTATAAACTGGCGTTTTCCATATTAAATATTCAATTGTTATTTGTGCTTATGTTGTTTTGGTTATTTCTTTATACTTATTCTGCTATAGTCATCTATTAATATATTTTTATGTTATCATTCAAGATTTTACTTGAGTGTATAGCCTCCCCACTTACTATCCTTACACCCTCACTACTTCTCAAAATCTTCTAGAATATGCGCTGGTGTGCTTGAGGTTATATGGTGACTGGTCGAGATACTGATTCGATGGTAAGCCGGGTCAGGATGTTAGAATCTATCCATAGAATGAATTTTTTTTCAACTAAAATTCATACTTACTAATTGGACCATATATTTCCTTTTATTTTAAGGTTTTAAAAAAATACATAGGTTTATTTGATGATCGTCATGAATTTTAGAATACAAAAACATTTCATTAATAAAAACAATAATAATCTTCTCTAAATATTCACTAAAACTTATATTCATAGGACCTATAAATAAAACGAGTGCATTAAACTACTCAAATGGAATAACTACGAACTAATATTCCCATTTATAGTTTGAAATTTTATCTCAAAAATTTATTTATCAATCACCTTAAACTGTTGGTACACTGAAATGAGATCATTTTTTCACGAAATGTTATGCTTCATAGAGATTTTCAAAGAAATCATCAATATGAGGAAAGTAGTTATTGTTCTTAATAGTGATGTTATTCAAATATCTATAACGAATTAAAAGCCACATGGGACCATCCTTTTTCATAAAAATAGGATAACACCATGGTGATGTGTTAGGATGAATGAATTCGCAATATATTATCTCCTAAAAATTAGTTTTTCAATTCTAAAAGTCCTAATAGAGCCATTCAATAAGGGGTTTTGAAATAACCATTGAATTAAGAACTATGTATATAGTAAATGGAACCCCTTGATATAGAGTAGCACCAGGTAAATTATCTAGAAAATCAATCATAAAATAATTTACAACTAAGAGATCACTAAACATAAAAAGTTAATTATTTTCAACAATATGAGCTAGGTAAATTTCACTTACATCTCTAATCAATATCCCTTATTCATTGTAGGTTATCAATGGTATGAGGTAATTAAATAAAAATTTCTTATCTCTAAAATCTTCCATAACACAATAAAATGAAATCCAATACAAACCCAAAATAATATAAAACTACACTATGGAATGTTCAAGTAGAACCTTATGAAACAAAATTACACTAATAATAATACGAAGAATGTTTTAAATCATAGTCTCTTTAATATTTCCACCCATGGACTTCACCAAAAGTCATATGTTAATTTCCTGAGATGACATTCCAAAATATCATTAAATTTCAAAAAAATTAATGAATTTAATAAACTAGAGTCAAATAGTGTGTCAAAATAATTTGAACACATAAGTAATATACTATTCACTACTTCACATTAAATCCCAACATCAACCATAGTAATAGAAAGATATTTTTCCACACCCTTTTGCTTATAATGTTGATGATTTCCACCTTGATTGATTATATTTGGACACATAGTATGATAATGTCAAAAATAATTATAATTAAAAAATCTCATAACTATAATTTCATTATTTTTCCTATCACTAATAACATCATTTTCATCCCAATCCTGATCCATATTCCCAAACATAACACATAAAAATAATTTCTCAGGTTTGGGATGTCATTCCATGTGGTGTTTTTACTACACTAATCTCAAGAATGGGGTTTGTTATTTTACTTCCATATTTCTTAGAAAGAGGATTCCAAATTTCATGGTATACATATGATTTATTATAATTTTTTCATGAAACAAAAGATCATCAGTAAACATTATTTTGACTATCTCAGAAAATCCAACAAGTTTCCAATAAATTTTAAATTCATGGGAATATAATTCCTTATTATATATTGGATTCAATCTAGAGTTAAACTGATTAATTTTACAATCATGATCTTGGATAAAAGTTACTATATTCCATTCCCAATGGGTGATTTTTTTTTCATAAAAAACCATTGATTCTTCCTCATTATTTTCTCAATTCTATTATTTTATTTATAACCTAAGTCAAAAAAAAACATAAGAAAATATTTCTCAAAAAAATTATTAAAATATTCTTTCCCCAATTAATCAATATCTTACCATTATTTAATATTCTTAACCATTTACCACAACTACACAGGTTATCCATAAATATTATAAATTTCAAGGGTTACAATTTATGATAAAAAGCCTTGACATTGAGTATATTTTACAAATAAATAATCCATCAGTCAAGAACCACTGGGTCAAAAGATAAATTAAATGTTGGATGATGTTGTCTTATAATGTTCTCCACTATTATCATATTCATCTATGGTAGATCTAGGAAAAACCTTGTATAGATACCAACACCATTTACAGAATGTTTCAACTGATCCATCCCTATAACAAACTACTCATTTTCAATTCCGACCATCCATGATCTTTTTTTTGGAAGTATATCGTCCATTCAGTTACTACAATATTCTTTATCCCAATATCCTCTCCAGAGAATCATTCTAAAAAATCATTTGTTAGATATAGAAAAATAGTAATATTCAAATTCTATATCATCATAACTTATCCACATGTAGAATATTTTAAGGGTTTGGTATTAACATTATCAAAACGTCAAAAGTTATATAATCCTTTATATAATAATAAATATAAGAAACCAATATTAAATATTAAATGTTCGAGAGTATTTAGATTATAGGTCATGTAATGTCATTAAAAAATATATTTTAGGTTCAGAGTTTGAAATAATTAGTTCATAAATGTGACATAAAAACAGAATATTTTACCATGTCGACACTTCAACTCAGTATTCATGTTCCCCACAATATAATACTTTTAATGTAAAATAAAATTTATTTTAATGAAAACCTTTCACTACATTCAACATGAAATCTAATTTTCCATTAACCATACAAAAACCCTATAAAAACTAAAAATTTTAATGTGCACAAAACCCTGATTAAGTGAAATAAGTGGGAATGAAGAAAAAAATTAGTCTAAGATTATATACAAAATGGTTCCTTCCCAAAATAATTTTTTGGTTAATATTTAACATTTTATTACCTTATAAATATAATAATATGAAAAAACATTTTCACAATACATTTCATAAGAAATATTTATGGTAAAGTAAAACATATAATGTATTCATTGAATTATTGATAAACTTATAAAAATAATTCACTAACTTTTACTTACCATACTTAAAAATTTGGGTATACTTTATTATAAACATAAGATCATTATCATATGTGGATAACTCAAAAGGCTATGAACATGATGAAACTCCATGGCCCCCAAAATTATTATAAATAAAGAGTTGTTGACACACAAAAGAGAGTTAGGGTAAGAGAGATAAAACATCACTAGAGAAGCATACAAGATCACCCTTTGTTCCTACCACCATGTCCATGAAAACTGCTATGACCTCTTGGGTGTCTTTCCCTTTTCCATTGTTTCAGGGTCTTCCAAGCACCACCCTAATCATGAAATTCCACCGGGTCAGTGTTAATATACACAGAAAGTTGGGCATCCACCAATGTAGAACCATCCACTTCATCACCTTTACCATCACCATCAAGTGGCCTCTTGTCTGGTTCACCAGAAGAGATATGTATTTCAACCTACTGAGAACCAGAATCATTAGTCGCCAAAAGTGTAAAAGAGATTTTACCATCCCTTTCCCAGAACTCCTTGTATATCTCATAAAATTTTAGAGAATTCATAGACTCTAGAATATTGAAAAAGTTGTGCGTAACTGCATTAGTCCTGGATGAAACCGCATTCACATGAAAAGAAGTTTCAATATTAATTCTATATCCATGTCCAGAAAACACCTTCTAAAGTGAGGTTACAACCTTCTAAATGGAGTCCGTTGTGTAGTTAGAAAGTAACAATAAAATAGGATCAGAATAACCTGTGACAACAGCCTTTATAGGATGTCCAGTAATTGCAGTCGAGCAAGGAGAAGCAGCAGGAAAAACATGCTCATGTGATGATACAACCATATCAATAGAGACCACTATGGAGTCATAAAAATCCACCACACCAAGATCATAAATATTGGTTACAACAACCTTTATAGGAAATTTATTAATAGCAGTAAAGAAAGAAGGAATAATAGACAACTTCTGAGAAGAAGCCTTTGAAACATGGACATCAGCACAAGCTTTAGAAATATCAGAACACTATAAAACTAACTTAGAAGAGATCTAAGGATTTCTAGGAATTTAATTCTCCTGATATGCAAGTCTAGGATCATGTACATGAACATTTGTAGGATAAAAAAACTAGGATCATGTGCAGGATAAATTTCATGCACCTGAGAGGGGACATCCTACTCAGAACCAATGAAGAAACCCTGTGAAGGCACCAGATAATGTTGTCTAACCTCAAATATAGAGCCCCTGTTAACATGGGAATAATCTAAAATTCCTTTTGACAATAATTTATATTCAATTAGAATCACCGAATCCTAAACTTCACCATCATGACTCTAAACATTACCCCATTTAGAATAGTTCTCCAATTGATCCAGATGAGGAATAGGTAGAAGGGGATTTGCATACAGCTCAGCCCCCACTATCGGCAACATCACACTGCTGAGATAATAACATATAAAAATGGTTTGGAACCATTGGTATAGGCCTCAAAACCATTGGTATAGGCTATACCAACTGTTTGGAGGACCGTGGCCAAGTAAGCAATGAGGATAGGTCTAAACCAACGGTTTTGAAAGAACCATTCGTATAGACCTATACCAACGGTTTTGAAAACCATTGGTATAATTAATATGAAAATATATACTAATGGTTCCTTAAAACCGTTGGTATATGTATGTCAAAAAGAATCATTCGGTGGGATTTGATCCAAGGACCTCGAGATTATGATTGAACGACCTAACCACTAACCTAACATGATTTTTTGTGAACATAATCTCATAAATATATATATATGTATATATGTATTATCATAAATATTTTAAAATTTGATTTATTTAATGTTCTACGTAAGAAGATTCCATTAAAGATACATGTACCTAAACCAATGGTTTTGAGAACCGTTGGTATAGGTTCTTTGATTTTGGGACCTATACCAATGGTTTTGGACAAACCGTTGGTATATGGGGACCTATACCAATGGTTTGGACAAAACATTGGTATACGATCTCTATAATGTACCTCTACCAACGGTTTTGGCCAAATCGTATGTATACGTCCTCTATAATGGACCTATACCAATGGTTTGGCCTAACAGTTGGTGTAGGTCCCCCTATACAAACTGTTTGTCCAAAACCCATGGTATAGGTCCATATAAGTGACCAATACCAATGTTTTTTGCCAAACCGTTGGTATAGGTCCAAATTAATGAACTATACCAACGGTTTTCCAAAAAACGTAGGAATAGATCATATTTCTAGTAGGGTCCCCATGGTTATCATGTAGTCTATTCCTAACCAGCACATCATAATAGGATTAGGGTCCACCAGTCAGTGGTGCAGTATTATTAGGTATTAGTTTCACCTTAGAGGGAGGGAGAACTCCCTTTACAATTTCAGAGTTACTCACTTTCAGAGACTTAGAAGGGTCATTAATAATTGACACAAAAAACATAAATTTTTCCAAAAGATTTCCATTACATTTACAATTAGATCATCACATACTCGATGATAATATTCCTTAACAAGTCCAATAGTTGAGAAATTAATGAAAAAATTAGGGACATGTTAAAATTCAATTTCTATTTCAAACATAAATTCACCAGAAATCAATTAAACAGTGTCAACAAGAGGTAGTGACATATAAAATTCAACAAACATATGTAATAAATGACCATATCTAACCGAAATGATTTCTTTATCAAGATTAATTGGAGTTCCAACAGCCAAAGAAACACCCCAATGTATGATTGGGTGCCAAAAACCTTAATTTAGACCCTTAACATGGATATAAGACTGGGAAATAGAATGCTTAACCTATAGAGGGTAAATCCAGGGGTCCTAATTTTGAAACCTCAGGACCCCTGACTTTTGGTTGAAAAACCATCAACTCCATGCATTCAATTTCATTTCATTTGAAGATAAATTAATATGAAATAAATTCATACCAAGAGAAACAATATGAAAATTACCAAATCCCAAATCTAGAGACGATGTTTCCTTGTATCCTTGAGCTTCAAATTTTTTTTCTTGCACACTGAGAGGAGCAATAATCGAGTGTTTTCAGGTGTCAATTCTGTCCTGAAATAGACAACGGTTCGATTAGACTACAGTAGGTGTGCCATTCCATTAAATTTTATGGGGGGTGGGGGTGGGAGCCCCTTCTCGAGCACCTAGAAAGAAACGATCCACACTAGGGACCAACATAACATCTACTTCTCGCACCGAAGCACCCAGCCCAACACACTTCAAGTGATTCAGGTCATATGATGGTTCCACATATGGAGCTGCAATATAAAACAAGCCAGAGCCATCACCCACCTTCATCAACAGGCCGATAAAAACCTCTGCAGTATTGAGATATTCCGATATAGATGAAGCCATCACGAAAATTAGAAATAGTAAACTCCGTTTCTATAGAGCGAGATGCTTCCGAATAACAACATCTCTTCTAGTTTCATCATATCATACCAAGATAAATCATAGTATTTCTATAAAACCCCATTGTAATCATAGATAAAACATTAAATTAATGTGGAAAATCATTTCTCATATCACTCTTTAAAATGGAATAACCATATGGTTGACTTCCATACCTAATTCAACTGACAACTATCATAGATCAGACAATTCTATGATTATAACGGATTAACATATACTTGGATTATAATGTAATATACTCATCACTAGTTTATAAAATATCCACCAAGACATGTTTTATAAGGGAACCACCCATCATCATAAATAAATTCCAAGAACCATATAATAATTATAAAACTCATAAACATTAATTTTCATCATTGTAGTCATAAAAATATTCTTTACACCAACAAGAAAACATTTATGGATATTTAATTATCAATTTCATATTAAAGCACTTCTTTAAAATACCATGAATATAGTAATGGAGGGATTGTTTTGATGAAAATGGAATAATATAAAAGAATTATAATATAAAATAATTGTTATAGTAGAGGGATAACTTATTACATCTATATATGTTTAAATAGAACATTCCTTTTATCTTTTTAAATAAAGTGAAAACATTTCGTAAAAAGTATATTTTTCGAAAATTTTATAAATGAAAATAAAAGGAGACTTAAAATTCAATTTGTAGTTATTATAGGTCCTTATATCAAATTCTGTAAAATATTTTTAAAAATGTGTACATGGAAGAAAAATAGTTATAAAATTAACCTTCATAACATTTTCAAACATGTTTTTATAGTAATGCGTACCTTACCTTGAGTAGGAGTTTTCACAAACATTCTTAATATTCATAAATAATAATATTATGTAAATTAATTAATTTACTAATAACATTAATAGTGTTTATTATTCATTTAATTTTACTCATTTACATTTTATATTATGTTATATAATTAATTTTCTTAACATTAGATGTTTTGACAATATTTGGTTCATAAGTATTAAATTTCTACGGTTTGTTGACTATGGTCAAAGATTTAAATATTACATTAGCTAAATAACAATATTTTTATAATTATAATTTTTATATATTAGTTATATATTTTTAAATAGTCATTAAATATGGTTATGAAAAACTAACTATGTTTCAATTATAATGACAATAAGTCAAAATTATGCATGGGTAACATTTCCATTTTTCAATGACAATTATTAAAGGAATGTAAGTATTATATTGTCTTTATAAATAATAATATATTACATAAATACCATATTATTTCCTTATATATATATATATTATCCATCTGATGTGGTGATTAAAAACAAATGACACAAATTCTTGGAGGTGGTAGTCCACATGTATACAAATAAAGACACCCTGTTATAGTTTTTCAAAAGGATGGAAATGTAAAGAAGAATATGAAAAATTATATTTTTTATATGATTTGATATATATTTAACTTAATATATTACATTAAATTTACCATTATAAACATCTATGAGAGGCCATGATGGAAAATAAATATTATCGGCACGTGAGGTCGTATCCCTCCTTACACACAAACGTTGGATTCGTTCCCCATTTTGCTAGATGATGAGATGGATGTAGGTTATAAAATTAGAATAATAAAATATCAATATATTGGATATAATGATATTATTATATCAACCTAGTATAATATCATTTTAATGGGATAGAAAAAGAAACAAAACATAAAGCCTTAGTCATCAACTATACCTCTTTTTCAGAAAACCTCCTAAAGATTATGCCAAAAGATTTTATACTATGGTTTTATGATTAATCCAAGTGCCCAAAGATGATTATTGTAATGTATGGAATGTATTTATGAAATTATTATCTAAAAAATTTCTTTATGTGCAATGAAATGATAAGAATAGGAGGCCTTTATAATATAGGGGATGAGAAATCTTTAAATTTCTTAAGATATTAAATTAATATAAATTAATATTGACATAGAAATGCCTAAAAATTAAAATAAAATTCGGACAAGTTCAGATAACATTTTTACCCTTATATATTTTAACCCATTGTTAACCATTCTGATAATTATAGTGATATGAATGTTTTTACTCGTAAAGAGTTAATAGAGTTCATATATAAAGACTAACGATCCTTAAATGGACCATGTTGTATATTATGAAAAATATAATATTCATTTATATAAATATAGTATTTTTTATGAATTTTAAATCATTTAATAAAATATTAATCATTAAAAAAATATCAGTAATGTATTTTTACACTCTTTATCTAATATGAATTTAAATACATAAATTGATATATAAAATAGAATATAAACCTATAAAATTTCACAATTATGTTATTATAATCTAAAAAATTCATAGTGAACTATTAATCAACCAGGAAATATTATTTTACAGTTTTTAAAATCATTTTATTGATTTTTTAATTCATGAACACGCAATGTGTTAGAGTTTCATTAACATTTAAGGTAAATATTTCATCACTAATAATTATAAATAAAAAACCAAGATGTAAAAAATAATTTACCTTTAAAATTTATATATATAAATAATCATACCCTCTATTTTTCAATAAGTCAAAAAATTATATATTGAAAAAAGAGAATTAAATTTTTGACAATTGTTTATATAAAACAATAAAAAGGTCCAAATCATGTGAAAATATAAAAATTTCAAATATTATAATTTTTTATAATTATGACCAATATATAAATATATTATATAACTAATTTAAATTTTAGGGTCATTTTAAAGTCTAACATTTTATTTTTAAGCTTAATTACCTGATTTACCCATTTTTATTGTAGAAAAAATTAATAAGGATACTACTCATAATGTACACAAATAAAATAGTGAATTATAAAAAAACACCACTGATTCAAAATATTGTATCAATTTTTCATGATTTAACATATATAAGTAGAATAATTTAATTTAAAATTAAAATGAAAAAACACAACAAAAAATAGTTTTTTTCCAAAAAATACTTTTTAATTATAAAATGTTTTTATACTAACATAAAGTATGAATTTATTAAAATAAAAATAATTTTATTATTTTAAATAAATATTAACTAATTAATATTTTAAACTAATTTAAATCATCTTTTTATATTGTAAATACCTGAAAAGAAAATACAATTTTCAATAAAAATATGCAAATTTTAATATTCATTGAAAAGTCAATCATTCTTGAAAATTATCGAAAAAAATTCATAAGTAAATTATGACATGGTGAACTAAGAAATTAAATTAAAATTTTCATATTTAAATTATATAATTTAAAAATTATCTTTTAACTAATACCTTATTTTAAGAGTATAAAAATGTATACAATTTTTTATTTATAAGTTAGTTAATATAGATATAATGAATAGAATTATCTAATTTATGATTACTAATATATATAAAAATGAATTATAATATAATTAATTGTGTTTTTACAAAACATGGATGTTAAGATTTTTATTTATGATTTTTTATAAAACAATTTGATTTACACATCAATTTTTCTATTTTGTGATCACCTTGAAATAGTCCTTAGACATATAATGTAATATATTTTTTATTCAATTCTATTAGAAATATTTTTTTAAGTTAATTTAATAATTTTGATTTGATTAATAATATTTATATTTCACCTTTTTTACAACACAATTAGGTAAAAATATGAATGTTTAAAACTAATGATAATTATAAAAATGAAGATTATTTTCAAATTTATGTTCCCATTTTTATCTTTTTTATTATCTAGATACTTATTTCTTTATTGTATGTAATTATTTATTAGAAGTGAAAGAGTAAGTAAAACCAAGAGATTTTATTTTTTCATGGGTACAAAGCCCATCTTGAATAAAAAAAATTCTACAACATAATAGGAATTGAGAAATTATTTATATGGATTATTGTTTACCAACCAATGATGGGGTAACTGGTAGTACTGATAATAAACTAATACAATATTTGAAATTAATGATAAATATTATCATTATATTGATTATAGAAAATAAGGGACCCTTTTTAGATTAAATAATGAAGAATCTTATTGAGAAATTTCAAATTTAACAGTGGTATAATGTGATTCCCAAGACATGTACTCTCAAATTCAATTATAAATTAATGATTCCTTACATAACTGTGTTGAAAATAGTAGAAGAAATAAAATAATAATAACAAATTATTCAAATGTTAATGATAAATAATGAGTTACTTTCACACCTATGACCTTTTAGGTTTACAGTTTTAGATAGTTGTGAAAACAAAAAAAAATCCAATATGTTTATCATTCATCATATATATTTCACAGTAAATAAAATTTTACTTATTTTAATGTATGTATCCAAAATATCTGAAAAAATTATTCCTAATGGATACCCATTATCGTATATCAAACATAATTTTCTTACTCATAAACTAAGTAAAAAATAATAAGCATATGCTGAAATGATCAATACAAATTTGCTTATAATAGATGCTATCATGAAATAAAAAATATTGAATAATATTATATGAATAAAAAATCAAATAATTTCATATAAATATGAATGAAATCATATTATAGAGACCTATTCTTAACATAAATGTATATTACATTAATTTAGATGAATATTAGACACATTATAAAAATATATTCCCAAGGACTGAAATAGATTAGTGTCTTTTGAAACATTGAACACGATCTTCGAACTATGAGAAACATATTAAATGTTTCGCACAAAGACCATACCCTTTATCACATATAATTTAAATCTTTTCTAATAACCTGTGGAAATGAAACAAAAGAAAAGATGAGCACATATGATCAGTAAGGGTAAATAATGGAGATATATAATTAGAACAAGAGTATAAGTGCATAAGAACCTGAGAATAAAATTTGATGATCATACACTGCATATCAAATATCATACACATTATACATGTAATAAATATGGGATTTTAATAATATTAGAATCATAAGGTAATCAATAGAATAATCCACGAGATCGTAACATATGAATAAGTTGTATAATTTTTGGTAGACACATATGCATATAAAATCATTCCCTATAAGTCAATTATTATTTCCAAAACATATCAGGGAACTTCATGGGGCCTAGAACTATTGGGAGGGAATGACCAAAATACCCAATCATATCCATTTTCTTTTATTTTAATTGGTTAAATCCCCAAACAATCTTAGTAGTTGAGGTTCTCTACCAATACCATTTTAGTATTCAAGTTTCATTTCCAAGAACCACTTAGTTATCATGTTTTACTCCCAATATTATATTAGTTGACAAAGTCCACTAATAAATTGATCTCACTCCCTCTTCTCTATATGTCTATCTCATGGGATATAAATCATTTCCCAATGCATTTGAGAGAAATATAGGTCCCAAACATCTTATAAGGAAATCATACATACGTGTGCTATAAGATCATAAAAATCATATCATAACCCATGAAATGAAAAGGCTATCATAAAAATGTCATAATATCAACCCAATAGTAATGAGAATGGTTTTATAATTATTTAATGGATGCATAAACAGTGAAATGAAGTGTGTTTCATAACTATATAACCCATTAAAGATAAATGTTTTTTATTAACACAACACCCATGAAAGAGAGACAGGTTTCATTAAAATCATTGCACAAAAACATCCTCCATTTAGGGAAAGAATAAGAATGGTATCCATAGATCATAAACCCAGTAATACATAGGCACTATTCATTGTTGTCATTTTATATAGAGAATAAGTTTTTAAAAAAATTTGTAAATACATTTTTAGAGGAAAATATCTTTTCATAATTGATTTTTTTAAATCATACAATTTATTTAAAATTTTTTTACTAAAAATAACCATGGAAACTTATAAAGGAGTCTTGAAAAAAAATTAAAACATTTTTTCTTTGAAAATATATAAAATAATCTTGAAAAAAAATTTAAAACATTTTTCATTGAAACATATAAATAATGATAGATTTTTTTTAAATATGCATGTATACTCCTCATAATGTTTATTGGATATATTTTTTAAATCCAAAAATGTTGTTAACTTCATCAATAATACCATCAATTACAATTTCAAGAAATCCTTAACCATTTCAAAGGTAATCAGTGATATCCAATATAATTATTTATATTTAACATATCTTTATCTGAACATCATAATCTCAAAATCATAAATATATTAAGGATTTTCTTTCCATTATTCTTATGTTTTCCATGAATATGAGCATTGAATTTAAATAATTTTCTAGTCCATAAAAACATTTAAAAATATTAATGTATGCCCTTAAATAATAAACATAAAATGAGAAATCCTTACGTATATAAGAATATTTATTTCTTGATTCCAAATACATAAATACTTTATAAAAATCATCCTAAATCAAATAGATTATCTACCTCATCCTATTACATAATACCTCTTTCCATTCAAATTTCACCTATATTATCATCATAATTAGAAAAATAACCATTACTAGTACCACCTTGCTTATTCTCTTCATGGTATTTACACGTAGGACATCAATTTCCCTAACTACAAGTTATTACACTTTTAAAGAATACAGCTATCGATGACGTCTTATGGAGGCTATTAGTAACCTCGATTTCATTAACAAAACTCATAATTTTTTATTTTCAGTTTCTTGTTTGTTTCCTTATATTAAATTGTCAAACCATCTTCTCATTCCTCGAAGAAATTAACATGGTTTTTTCATTCCACATTCTCAAAAACAAAGAAAACGTAATCTAATTTTCTTGATGGTCTCCATTACATAAAGTCTCATAAAATACTTTACTTATCTTCATTAGAAATTCTGAATGTTGGTTAAGCTACACATTGTTAATCATTTTTCATGAAAACTAATTAGGGATTATAACAACATGATTCACTCTAGTGATCATCCAATTTTACAACTCATCATCAAATTATTCTTCACATTTAAAGTTAACCTAGTTCATTATGGTTCCATCCATTGACTAAACCCACAAATCATAGTGCAAGAAGCACTTATCATTGTGTAAAACCATATAATCATCAAAAACCACTTATAATATGTCTAAATTGTAACACCTTCTTTTAAGTCAATGACACCTTAGGATTTTCATTGGAGACATCCTTAGATATATCCTTACAAATATCCATCGGTTTCTCACTGAAGTTTTCTAATGATTATTTCCAATGGCAGTATAATCCTTTAATTTGATACCAATTATAGGGACCTTGGATTAACATACATAGATATTACCTCAATTTAGGGGAATATTATGAACATTACAAAATTACATTCCTTAGTACCATAATAGATTTGTGTCATTATAATCTTGGAAAACAATATTGTAATTAGGTGAATAATTGTCAATGTTTCCCAATATGATCATATACTTTAATACTAATACTCAAAACCATTCTTCATAACAAGGGGAAAGAGAAAAATAAGAAAGGGTGAGATCATATTCTCAGTAAGGGTAAATAAAAGTGATAATAATCATAACTTGAGTATAAGTGTATGGAAAATGAGAGTGAAATTTAATTATCATACCCAAATTATAAAATACTTCACACATTAATCATGAAATAAAGAATATAATTTCATAATATGTAATCATAATATAATCATGGGAATAAGCCATTAGATAATAATAGAGGAATGAGACATAGAAAACCTGAAAGAAACATATGAATATAAAATCATTCCATATAACTCAAACCTTATTGGAAAACCCAACTAGTGATATTGATGGGGGATAAAACTATTGGCAGGGATATGACACAATCCCCAGTAACAAAAATTTCCTTATATTGGAATGGGTTCACTCCACAAACCATTTTATTAGTCATGGTTCTCTCCCAGGACCATCTTAGTTAAAATGGATCACTCTGAATACAATCTTAGTAGAAAATATTCACTTCCAAGACAATATTATTTGACCAAGTACATTAATAAATAGAGTTCACTCCAAGTTCCATCTATATCAATATCATGATAAATAAATATTTACACAATTCATTGGATAGTTATATAGGCCACACCCATATCATGATTAAATCATACATATGTGTGACACAAGATCCTAAAAAATATATCATAACCAATGAAACGAAAAGAGTATCATAAATATGTCAATATATATTAACCTATGGTAAATAGGTAGGTTTCATAATAATTTCAATAAATCATAAACCCTGAAAATAACTTGGTTTCATAATCATAGAGCCCTTGAATGAGAAACATGTTTTATAATCATATCACCTATAAAAGATAAATGGTTTTTAAAAATATCTTTCCATCAAAATATAAACCATTCAAATAATTATTATGATTGGTATCCAAGGATAATAACCCCTATAAGACAAATGCATCATCAGTGATTTTCATCTTATATATAAAATAACTATGAAAAAATACATTCAAAAAACATTTCATGATGAAAATATCCTTCATTATTTGAAAAATAAATCATGGAACATAAAACCTTTTGAAAACAATTTTATTTGAAATTAATATTTAAAACATATAAAATATGTTTGAATATATTTTAAAACCTTTTTCCTTGAAATCTTATAAAATAATATTGAATTTTTTGAAAAAAAATTATCTAAAAACATAAAACTGAATCCGGAAAACAATTTCAAAAACCTTTACCTTGAAAACTTATAAAGGAAGCATCAAAATATTTTGGAAACCATTTTCCATGAAAACATATAATTTTTTATTTAAAACATTTTGAAAAAATTTTATCGAAAATTTATAATGGAATCTTGAAAAAATTTCAAAAAATTATTTTCTTGAAAAAATATAAAAAATGATTTAAATTTTTTTGAAACCGATTTCCATTAAAACTTTTAAATAAAAATTACAAAATTTAAAAAAAAACCTTTTTATTGGAAAACATGTAAAGTAATCTTAATAATATTGTGGAAAACATTTTTTTGAAAATGAAATTGAATAGTTATAAAATAATATTTAAAAATAATAAAACATTTTTAAAATCATTTTTATTGATGATGATTAAAAATTTAATTTAAATTTTATTAATATTTGTAGAAAACATTGTTTCAAAACAACATAGATTCATCACCTAAGTGAGAAATAAGGATGTATTTTCTTAAAATAAATTATTGAATATATAATGTTCCAATTACGAAAAAGGTGGTACCATTAATTGAAGATATCATGAAAATATAGAGGAGAATAAAAATCAAGAAATTTTTTTATGGATGGATCATTATATCTTATCAATAGATGGAAAAACACAAAACGTCCCAATAAATGATAAGATTGTAGTCATAAACTCACACCACTTTGGTATCTTTGAATTATAAACCACATGAAATGATATAATTTAATAAATAATAATATAGCTTTAAAATAATTTTATTCCTCAAAAAACAAGTTAAACTGTATTATAAACACCTTGTAAAAGAATTTAGGTTCATAACCAGACATGTGTCTCAAATATGGGAAATTGAGAGAAAATTATTTTACCGATTTGGTAACTGTAGAACCATAAAAACCCTGAAAGATATATCATTGAATTGATATTATAATCCCCATATATTTATTTTATAACAATATAATAAATTAATGGGTAGTATATATACCACACAAAATAAACATGTTGTGTATAAGGTTTATATCTTACCAATATAAAAAGGTGAGATAAAAGTCCCTTACTACATGGGTAACTTATGAATCATGATCCCCATGATATAATAACACATTATAAAACTTTTAATATAATTAATTATAGCAAATTAAACATATAAAAATTCATATGTTAGTATATAAACTGCACAATAAGAATAATTGGTGAATATAGAATATATCTCACAGAAATAAAAGTGAGACGTTAAAACCCTTACCTTAAGTCTTGACCTACATTGTACACATTAAAACCTAACTTATAAAAAATATTTTTTTATTATAAATATAAATAATGTCCATATTATTATATTTAATAGAATATATTATTTTATTATTACCTTATATTACCTGTTTACTTACAATTCCATGTTTAGGATTTGTTTTGGGAAAATACCATATTGTTTTCCGTAAATAATTTGACATTTTATTTTTGGTCCACTCATTTAGATAATAATTTCACTATTTCAAAAATGTATGAAATGGTATAAATATAATATATATTCTGTATATATGTATTTAAACTTGTCAATAATATATATAAATAATATATGAAATACATCATTCCTGAAGACGATATGTCATACATATACAGAAATGATGTTTCCATGTTCTTATCATAATTTTAATTAAGGAATATTAAACAATATATATATATTATATATCCATTGTAATTATTATATCATATATATCATTTATTTTCACAAAAACTATCCTTAATACACACTTCGTAATGTGGTAATGATTCATATTGCTTTGGGGATGCCGTAGTCCACACATCCAAAAATAAAGCTATCATATTTCCATAAAATTAAAAGCATGAAGGAATGAGTTATATAATAATTTAACAAGAATAAATAAATTAAAAATATCATATATATAATATTAAAATATAGTTTCCAACATTATTCCCAACCTAGATAGTTGTAAAGGTAAGAACAAATTACATCAGTTTACGAGGCGGTAGTCCGTCACACACACGAATAATTATTGTGAATCCCATTTGATGGAAGTGTGTGCTATTGAAAGTTTTACCATTATGAAAACAAAATATAAGTATGATTAGGTCAATTTAGTAATTATATAATAATTTAATAAAATTATTTTAGGGGATGGAGAATGGGAATAACACAAAATAGCATACAGAAGGATGTTACCTCTTCTTTGGGTAACTCCTCTTGATTTTCCCCAAAGGGATTATTTGGATGAATTTATGAAAAAAGGGAGGTAAATAGAAATAAGAGAAGTAATTTGGGAGGTTATTTGTGTAGTTTTTCTCTAATAAAACAATATTTATATGTGTGAATAAGTAAGTGGGTGAGTACCATTTTTATATTGGATGAGTAGTGACATTCTTTTAAATATAAAATGTAAACAATACTGATACATCCCTTGTTCATAATGTTCCTCCAATAATGGAAACTTTTAATTCTAAGAGGTTAGTTTATATAAATATTTAATTGAAATAGATTTTGTACTTGTTTTTTTGGTTATTTGGCCTCTTAGATTAATGTTTATCCACTATGTAATATTGATTTACATTAATCCTTATAATTAATTTTATTTACCTTTACAAATATTTTTGGACAAAGAATAATTAGATCATATTAGACCTTATAAATTATTCAGATTCAAAATTCAGTGTCCATTTTTTCAAATTATACTCTTAGAAGTGGAAAAAAATAATTTAAAACTACTTCTACAAATGTGGTGCGACAACATGGTTTTTAAGCCAAAATGATTAAAAGATTGAAATGTTTTTATATCCAATTTCAATGAAAAATTGGTTAAAATTACCTAGATTAGATTAATTGATATAAATTTATCTAATTAAACATTAAAACCAATTCATAATATAAATTATCTGTATAATTAAGTCAAATGAAAGTGACGTTTTTAATTAAAATTCTGTATTTTTCCCTATTCATCAAAAAATTAAACATCTCAGAAAAATTCCAAAAAATACCCAAAATAATATTTTGGTATTTAAATTTGAAAAATAATTTTTTTATCAAATATAATTTATGTATTTGTCAAAAATAATATTTATAATAGGTGTTCCATTAAAAGGCGATAAAATTTCATTTTAGACCAATATATCATTATGACTTATATTGGGTATATTGTAATATAATTCCTTGAAAACACCTAAGGTATATGATAAATATCTCATTTAATACATTATATATCAATATATAATTAACATAAATTATAAAAATTGTTTTAATAAATTTATTTATGTAAAACATTTAATTTCATAAATATAGTTTTCCAGAAAATGATTTCCTATATTTTTAAATGGGGTTTGTTTTCATTTCTATATAATTAGTCACCAAATAATTCTTCTTATATACATGTGAAAAACACATTTTCATAATATAATAAATCATATTCATAATCACTATTCAAATTCCTCGAAGAAAACTTTATTAATATTTTTATAATATTATTCATAATACAATGTTGTTTGGAATAAATTGGTCTTGCATGTCACACAAGTTATCAAAGAAACTAAAAATTATAGATAACAAAATAAAATAGTTGTATTTCATGTACCTTATGCTGATATAAGTTTTTTTAGTATATGCTCGAATTGGTGTTGTGTACAAAGCAGGTAGAACATGGTTCTCTCATATAACACATGCTATATTCAATGTTGCGTCAAAATAAAAAATATCTAAAAAAAGAAAAATTATTTGAAAAAAAAATTAGAGTTGTGTAAAAACCAAAAAAAATAAAATATATTTATTTTTGAATAAATTTAATTCTTGTTTTAGAATTCTTTATACGCAACATCATGATGTTCTTACGCTACACACCACCATGATTTGGATTGAGTAACATGGAAGGCCAGATATTACCAAACAAAAATACATTTTTTTTAAATATAATTAATCAATATTATAAGATATGACCTAATTTTTAAGTTGGTGTTTATGAATAGTATTTTATAACATAGAAAAATACTTTGCCAGATTGTTTGTTTAAAAATAAATAATAAATGAATATAGGAACCAACTGAATATATAAGAAATGTTTTTATAAAGAAAACTTTTTATTCTCAAAAAGTAATTTTATTTTAATAAATTAAATTTATTAAGTAAAATTAATGTAGTATATATTTAATCAAATATTTTTTGACATTCATCTAATAGATTTAACAGGCATAATATAGGAACAAGATCAATATTATATATAAAACCCTATATTTTTAAAAAATCATTTTTTCACATTTAATTTTTAGAAGCTATTTTAAATCAACATTTTGACTCATTTATATATTTTATTTGAAAAATAGACTACATATTTTAAATATGAGGTTAAAGTTTTGATAATTTTATGACAAATTTCATGTTTTGAGGAATAATGATAAAATATTGCATTTGAATTGAAATCGGCTTTTAATTTTAATAATTTATTATGTTAAATTTTATTTTTAAATTTTTTACGTATAATTAGATTAATTTTACATAATTTAATACAATTTTGTTGATTTTAATCAATTTTACATTGAATATGAATATAAATACTTTATAATCTAATGTAAGTTTTTTCTTTTAAAACTAGTTTTCTCATTCCATCAATGAGATTAATTTTAAAATAATTTTTTCAAATTTCATGTTCATAATAATTAAAAATTTATTCCATAGTTGGAATAAGTGGATCCAAACTTTCTAAATATATTTATTTTATTTTTCAGGTATATGAATGTTAAATATAGTAATATTATAATCAATACGATTGGGGGTAAATCTAGAAATAATAGATAAAACTAATATTATAAAGTCTAAAAATTACATTTAATCTTGTTATAATTTAATTGGATGAGTGTTTTTTGAGAAAAAGAATCATTGGGGTGAAATTATAACCTTTTTAGTCCCCATGGATGAGAGTATGAAATATATAAAATCATATTCAATGAACGGTCAGTTTTGTAACACATTTTTTAACAAGTGAGTTTTTTAATATAGGGTTATAATTGGGTTATAATATAATATAAATAGTATTTTAAATATTTTAGAATTATAATTTATTTGTAATTTCTAGAGAAGAAGTAATTAAATTAAAGGCATTCACAATGATGAGGCAGTAATTGTTTAATTAAAGGAAATATCTAATATATGATATTAAAAATACTAAAATAAATATAGTTTGATATTATTAACTTCATACAAGAATTTATTAGATTAAATTGGAATTTTAATAGTGTTTTATAATAATTGTATCTAATTTATCTAATTTTTTATATTTTAGAAAGTCAATTAATGAATACTGTCAAAATTGAAATTATTTATATTTGTTAAAAAGTAATATTTAATTAAATGATATAAAATTTAAAATATTCTCAATTTCTTCCAAATTATTGGTATAATCCTTAATGTTTTATCAAATACTCATTAATTGGTCGTTTATAATTTTATTTTAATTATATTTACTTTTAATGTATAAATTACATGATGTAAAAATATGGGTTAACTAATAGATAAATCATTATGATAAGGGTATGAATGTGGCTTAAACTTGTATAAAAATTATTAGATCAGAGTATATAGACACATAAACATATTAAAGTTTAAATTAATCACTTTAGATCTATTTTTAATTTGAAATTTATTTATATTAATTTAATATTTTCAAGAGTTTCCAAAATTGACACTCACCTCAATTATAAATGGGAACCTTCTCCCTCACTTCATAAAATGGAATTTAGCCTCATATTTATATAAAACCAGGATAATTTCTCTTCCAAATATCCTTGGAATGTTTTAGTGGATTTTTTCTCTAAAATGACCTACCCCATATCCCATAAGAAGTGATATAAAAGAAGTCCACTCAATAAGGGGTAATCATTTTTTATAACTCATTAAGGTTCATTTATTATTCTACTTTATATTCATGTTTTATTTTCATAATAAAATAATAAATATAGTTTAATATGTATTATGATATGTTATTATGCTTATGGGAAAAATTTATTCAATGATTTATCAATCATTGTAAAAATGAATACACAACGCGTTTGTACTTACGACTTATCGTCTTCACACCTTAGTGTAATATGTTTTTTATCACTGCGTGACTCTGATGGGTATAATGATGGAAATAATGGCTATATAAATAATTATAAAATGATAATAATTATATAAAAAGTAATATGTAATCCACTTATGTTCTATTTTACTGTGAAGGGAATGATATCGGTGCTCATGTGTATGTATGACCTACCATCTCCATGACGCGGTGTGACTCATTTTTCATGTTATCTGTTAAAGAATAATTTTAAAATTTTATTTATTGATTAAATATAATATTTATGACCTCAATATTGTTATTTATATTTTTTTAAGAAAAAATCTTTTTCATGTGAACTAATACTTTCAACACAATAAAACCATGAGAAAACATGGAAATTAACACACTAAATAGTTAAATGAATAAAAAATAATTAACAAATTAGTGATAAGATATTTTAAGGGGATCACATATGATATTATAAATAATATTATGATTATGGTATAAGTTTATAATATGTTTAAAACAACTATACTTGTGTTTTTTACATATATGTAGATATCATACCTAAGGTAATAGATTTCCATCTCACTTTTATTTCCAATGAGATAAAATCCATGCTCACGTCCTGTTCTTTATATATGGTTTATAAATATTCCCTGAAAGTATATTATGATTTTTATAATAAATATTATATTATTTTTATATCCATATTTTTTATGGTGAATATTAGTCTATCGATTATAATGTGATGAGTATTTATTTCATAATCCCTTATTTATTCACGATGGGCGTTATGAAGGTATCCATAGGGGAATATTCATCGTTATTGTAAATTTTTTCTAAAATTGATTTAAAAAATGTTTTTATTATTATAAAATGATTTTTTAAATTCATTTTTACACATTTTTGACATTATAAATTGTTTTTAAATGGAATCATTTTATCATTTAAAAAAATCCACTTTATAAATTTTCATGAAAAAGTAAACGCAATGTATGTTTTTAACTTATATAGCATGAATAGAATTTCTCTCCATCATTATTTAATTAGGTTTTTAAGATTCCTAAACAATTTTATAGGGTTATTTACATAATAAATATTTTAGTTTATTAATTTTAAACCTTTCAAATAAATCAAGAAAATCGGTATGGTTTCTCTCATATTACTTTTACAACTACAAGATATAAAACTTATTCACCACTTATTCCTTATGTGTGTTACATGTTCAATACCCTTAAATATATAAAAAAAATTATCACATTTTCTTCATGGTATTAAAAATTTTCACTGTGGCATGGACACATTGATTAAAAATCATTAAAATTGATTATTCGATATTTGAAGATTACTTTGGACTGGTACAACACAAGTTTAGGACCATTAAATTTAATTACATCAAGGAATCATTAGTATCATGAGATAAATTAGGTGAAAAAACTAGATGGGTTTTTACATAATATTATAATCCATCTTGTTGAAGATCTTGACGGTAAAGGTACCATGTACCTTAGAAACACAACATCCAATATTTAAGCATTTCCACTATTATGAATTCAGTTATCATTATTGTTATTATTATTATTATCCATGAGATAATTTTTTGAAAAATCTATATGGATATATTTTATTATCATCTTATCTATGAAATTCCATGTATTTATGTTATTTACTATTCAATATTGACTATTCCTTTAGTAGCAATTTAAATGACACGTCTTTTTAGTTATTAACATATTCATATAGATTTGTTCTCATTAATTCATCATTTCTTCTATCATACTTTACACTAAATGAGAATTTGTGCTCACCCTTATTATGTTTCCTTTATCCAAGATTCCTAGATGTGTTCTAAGAAAGATATTCAATGATACTCTAGATCAAATAATGTTATTAATAAAAGAATGTTGTAATTTTTGTGTTCATTTGAAATACAAGACTCATGTATGTATCTAGTTTACCAAATATTCTAAATTGTAATGTCCCTTTGGACATGAAACATTTATCATTCATAATGTAATAAAATAATGCACCAACACTGGGCTTCTGGGTTTGGGATGTTTTAGGGTGTTACATATATCATATATAAACATATTTTTTTAATGTAGATAATATCGTTGATAACAATAAATGATTTTAGTTGATTCATTGCATAATGTTAGACATCATAATGTTGTTGTTAATTCCTCATGCTAAATAATCATTTTTACCATCAAGGACTCATTTAAAGAAATTATAAATAATTTAATTCCCTGTTGACTTATGCTAATAAATTTTAAATTAACGACTAGACATACATCAAATACCAGCACTAGATTGTCTCATGATATATACTAATGCATCATATAGTTATATAATTACATCACCCACACATCACTTATTTGGTCTAATTTATTCACTATATGTAATGAATGAATTAAAAATACATAATAAAAATTCAATATTAATATATAATTTTCAATATTATAATAAACAATATTTGTATTTTCTATAATTTGCCACTCTTAACCATGAATAACATTATTAAGAAACCCCCAAAAAATATTGTATTCATATCGTATAGATTATTTTGTATATAATTATGTAAATAATGGAAATTTTATATCATATGCCTAGGTGATTAATGAATATGGCCAAAAAGTTCATAAATATAGTCATGAGAGAGATTAATATTGATAAATAACATATCCTTCATAAATAATATGAGTTATAAAATATATAATCATTGGAAATTATAGAGGTAAATTAATGGAACCTAACTACCGAGTGGATTTATCTTTTAGTGTATAATATTGAAATTGAATCTAAAAATAGAAATTATTTTCGTAAATCTTTTATTACAATATATCAAATAAAAAATTATAATTTACATAAAAAATTGATTTTAAAGATGATAAACAAGGAAATTTAAAAACTTATTTTTGAAATATTTTTAAATATAGAAACCATGAAAAGAAATATTATTCAATATAATAAATTTTGATTTAAATATAAAATTTATGATCATGAATGTAAATTCATATTAAATATTTGAGTATATATTTTCTCAATCCTACATCATAAAAATGATTACAAAATTATTATTTCAAAAGAGGTAGAGAGAAATAATAAGATAACATAAGATAATAAATAATTATGATTCAAAATAATAAATTAGAATCATTTGTGGAATTGATTAATATGAACTTTATTGATAAATATCTTATTTAAAAAAAGGAAATTTTTCTTAGTAGGTCCATTTTTTAATGATGAATGAAATTTATTATTCATGAAATTTAAATCTATATACTTCATTTCCCAGGAGTTAAAAGGTGTACTTTATATTATTAATTGATATAAATATAATAATTATAGAAGTAAATAGTTTTGTAATAGTGATTATATCTATATAAAAGATATAATAACCCAACCCTATTATCCCAGAGTCTGTTGTCACATTATTATATTAGAATTTGATACAATGAATCGCATCATGAAAGAACCAATTGTTTTGTAGTCCAAGTAAAATAGTTGAATACCTGAAATTTTAAATACAATTGAAATAATAAAATACACATTATGTTTGGTTTGAGAACTCTATTATTTCATATAGTGTATTTCAGTAAATCAATCATAAAAACACTTATTTGTATCATGAGGAAAGTATAACAGAAGGAAGGGGTGATATTAGATGACCAGTAATTGAAATATTATAATAGAGGATATAATGATTAAATAATAATAATCCATATCAGAAGGTAAATAAATTAAACACATACCAACCAATAAATAAACTAATCATAATAATTATAAAGTAAATGATGATCAATTTGAATCATAAAAAGAATCACATGATCATGAAAATTATCCAATGATATGATAAAAATTTAATAATCACATGGAAATTATTAACTTGTCCCACAATTATGAAGTATGTAATTACAGATATCTTAAAATTACTATCACTTAATTTCACAAAATAGTTCAAATCTTTTGGTAGATAATTAAATAATTTTTTTAATTAATTTTTCTAATGAGACCTTTCAATGCATCAAGGGGATATATAATTATATATAAATCAAAATCACATAGTAATTCCAATTAATTCATCATATGAAATCATTGAAACATAACGAAAATAGAAATTCACATTGAAAAATTGACAAATGGAAGGTTTATACTTTCCTAAATCAAATAAACATAATAATAAATCATCAATAGTAATATGTTGAAAGGTAAAAAATTTCATACTCGTTCAAAATGAACATAAGAAAGCCAATGAAATATTAAGGATGATTTAAATTATCTATATACCATGTTTATCATAATAAAAATAAAGTGTTGATGACATTGGTGAATATAAATACCCTTAAAATGACATTAAATACATTTTTTTTGGAAAAGAAAATTTTCACATTAAAAAAATTAAAATAATATTTTTTAAAATTATTTTCTTCCAAAATAACAATTTAAATATTTAAAAATATCATTTAAAATGTTGAGTATCCATGATGGTATAAAATTCCATTAATGTTGTACATGTTGAAATAAATATTTCCTTCACATTTTCAATGAAATCCAACTATACCATGATTTGCAAAATACCTGATGTTTCATCATAGAATGTATTGAATAAAATTAAAAAACTATAATTTTTTTAATATATCATTTTTAAAATGTTAAAAAAGTTTTAAAACATTTTTATATGTCATATATTTTAATGAAAAATGAATTTTGATCGAGGTGGAAAATATATTCGGATTTTCCTAAAAACCTATTCTCTATCATTTTAAGTACCAAATCGTGGAAAATGTAAATATTACATGAAAAGTAATGATTATCTATAGTATATAATAATATTATTTATAACATAAATGTAAAATAATTCTACTAAAGTATACTTATAAATAAAAAATCAATAATAATGAAGACATTGTGAAATAAAACATTACCACTTTGGTATATTTTGAATCATGATCCCCATTAAAGAATTATAATCAAATGAAAAATTAAATAACATATAGAGAAATATATTCATGGTAAAAAAATTTAATATTGGTCTTATATACAACCTGAAAATGAATAAGTGGTGAACATGGAGTAGGTTTCAGGGATGTAAATGTGAGATGACAAACCCTTACCTCAGGTTTGACATCCTTCATATGTGTCTGACACTACTATATACTAAATATAGTTTTATTATACATTTGTTAAAAAACCATACTTATGTATCTCATAAAATATATTATTTACCTAAATTGTTTTATCAACCAATTATTAAAACCTCTTTGTTAAACGTACTGTTAAAGTAGATAATTGCTTCGTTCTTCAGAGATGATTTAGTTCATTAATCATAGTATGTTTTTAATTTGATCATGGTTATATAATCTACATAAATTTAACCTTGATATAAATAATATATACATGTGTGTGTTCTAATATTAATTTATAATATTTGTAGAATGAAAATGGATTACAACGTTGATGGATATGTTAGGCCATACTTACGCAAGAACATTGTTTCCATTTTTCTCGAAGGATTGAATGAACGAAAAATAAATATCAATTAAATTTCATAGAAGAGTTATTATGTTATATATATCATGTATATTAATAAATACCATCTTTATTACCATAAATTTAAAAACAAAATGAAAATAATTTCACATTGCAATATGGCTGCAGCAGTCCACATGTACGCACGAGCGACGTCATTGTTTTAAAAAGGATTAGAAGGTAAGACTTTAAGTGTTATATTATATTTATAGAAGTGTAAGGAACTGACCTAGGTTACCCAAAATCCCGGTACCTAACTCGTTTTGTCACGTACCAGAAGAGCATTCTCAATCCCCACACGATGATGACCAACACATAGGGATCAAAAAACACCATAGGGAATTTTTTTTCCCAAACATGAATAAACAAAGGTCCTATATAAACACAAATCAACAAAGAAAAATATAAAATAATACATATATTCAATAAATATAATAAATAAAATAAAATAAATTGTCTATAAAAGTATCCAAAACTCCAAAAGACAATTCCTACTACAAGGGACCAAAACCAAACAACTACTCCAAGTGATGGCATTGAAGAATTATCACAATATCACCACCATCTTCTAGACATTGCTAACATGAAACTGCACCACCTAACTATAGATACATACCTTTTCTTGCATTAAAATTCATAGAAAGGACAACATACCACTGAATAGGTTCACAATGTGTGAGATAATAGGCATAATAGGAGCCCACCCATGTGTTCTATAACACGTCTCTATATAACAACTATTATATGCTAATTTCAATTAAAACATGGAATGATAAGAAGTAGAACAATTTTGTAGAAATCATGGTAAAAATATCTCTTTTATCATAGTTCTAAAACAAAATAAGGTATATGAATTTCATAGAAGATTTTCCTATATAATATATCACCAGAATCAACATGCATGTCAAGGATAATATAGTATGAAGAAAATAGATAATTATAAAAAAGAGTAGCAACACATGCATCAAAATACTAAGGATTACAGTGGTTCTGATAGCATACTACTCAAACCCAAAATCTATGAACATTACCCTATGATACTTAAATCCAATTATTTATAGTTTGGGACCTAGAGACACTATATAAAGTGAAACCCCAACATCATATATATACCTAGAACAAATAATATACATTCTAGGAAAAGAGGAAAACCCTAGAAAGTGAAACCCCACAATTGATGATGACTTCAAGCTGAACCTTCCACCCTATACCCAAGGTAACCCATGTTCCCATTTTCACAATCATTTCAATTTTTACAAAATCATTTGAATGCAATTTTTCAAAACCATTTTCAATTCATTAAAAATACCCCCTTATTTACATTTATCCAAAATCATGTAAAGAAACTTTTATTCAAAATTACATTCCAACACACTCAAAAATCATTCAAATTTAATAAAAATTTATTTTTAAACCAGTTTATAATAATTGAACAATATGGTTTATGAAACATATAATAGATACAGAACCACCTACATCAAAACGAGGGTCGTAGAGGCCCACAATGGGATCCCCTAATAATGAAGACCCAACTACATCTATGAAGGCCCTAAATAAATAATTCCCATAATTTCACAAAAACAAAATAATGGCCTCCAGAACAAAATCATACACAAAATCAAGAAAAATTCACATAGAGACACAAAATTAAAACAAAAAATCTGATAACACAACCCCACAGTGATATCGTGATCAAAGAAAATGAAGATGTTGAATGATCACTTACTTGGAGAGAAGAACCACAACTGTAATGAAGATCAAACAATGATAAGATCATTTTAGAATAAGAGTAGTCTCCCAAAATCACTTGGAATTTTTCTTAGGTCAAGAGAAAGAGAGTTTGGAGAAATAACCTAAACAAAAAAGCCGCACCCTTGTTTTAAAAACTATAAGAGAGCTGTTACATGATGTGAACCCCAGTTACACAATGTCTAACCATAAAAGTCCAACGTATGCAAGAAAACACTTCACCTAATATTAAATTCGTTTATTTTAAATATTAATTATGAGAATCTTCTTGTTCACTTCAGGTAATACCTCAGAGCATGAATCCTTTCCCGACTTGCATCCAACAACTTTTATATACTGTGTAACCTTGTTACATAGTGTGAAATCCTCCTAAAGTTGGGAAAAATATAGTTAAATATGAGAGTCCAAAAAATATATAAATTATCAATTATAAGTATCCTACAAATTCATTCTCATATATAAATCAACAACAAGAAAAGGAAAACTATGAGGAGGTCGAAGACGCACCTAATAGAATAGTAACAGGATGTTAAAAATCTCCACCATAAAGACTTTCTGTCCTAGGAATTAATGTGGAAGATGTATTCCTTAAAAAAAGATAAGGTCATTACCTCCTCTTCATTTATTTTTATTCCAAATTCTCATGAAAATCAGATACAATTTTTTATAGAACTCTGACCACTGGAATCAACATTTCATGTAATACATTCACTTGAGAGTCGATGATCTCAAATAGTTTCTCTGGAATATTACCATATGTCTCAAACTCAGTTTATTCAGAACATAGAATGTGAGTGATAATAGGATGGTAATTATGAAGCTGAGATATATGGAAAACAAAAAGAATACCTTTCAACTTAACCAATAATTATAACCACAAATCAACATTATAGATCCACTTAGCGACCTCAAACGGTCCAACATATCTCATAGACAACATTCCATGCTTTCTTAGTCGATGATGACCCAAATGAGGAGAAGCATTCATGAAAACCTAGTCACTATCGGGAAAATATAAAGGATGATTATCCCAATATTCGTATGATTTATATCAACATTGGGCAGTTTCAAAAAGTCAATGTACATCATGAATCATTGTCGATGTCTCATGGACAAAAATTGGTCCATCTGACGATACTTCACCCACCTCTCCCAAAAAAGTTGTGATATGAATGATAAACAATACAATGCATTAATGGGTTCCATCCTAATTGATGGATGATAAATATTTTTATAAACATAATCGTTTAGTCTTAGATGGATATCACATGATCCACCAAATCCTAAGGTACAAAAATGATGCATATCTTCCAGTTTTTGAATCACATACTCTATCTAACAATATGTCGGTGGTTAGTAAGATGTGGTCAACGTGACTTGAGTTCCCCATTTCCTCTTAGAGATTAATCTATAAATTTTACATAATCCTAGGATCCTTATACAAAACAAAAGGTGAACGAATCCCATTTAAACTCACAATCTTTTACACATATTGCTTACCCAGTTCTTCAACCATAGTGGAATCCTTGATCTGAATTAAATGAGTATACCTTGTTAAATGATCACCTAGATAGAATTCCTCCCTCATGGAGTCCATGTTAGTCTAACAATAAAATCCATTGATAAGTCATCCCATTTCTATAAAAGCATCAGAATGGGTTGAATTAAACTAAAGGGTTTCAAGTTCTTTGCCTTTATCTGTTGGTGGGTGTAATAGTGGGATGCATAATCTGTAATGTCACCCATCATACCATACCACTAGAGTCATCGTATCATGTCAGAATACATTTTTTTTGTTCATGGACGAATGGATCATAAAGTTATGTGACAACAAAACAAATATAAACTTATCACAGATATTACAATGATAAACAACTTCCAAAAGTGGATTATACCACCTGGAGAGAGAGACCAACCAGAAATAGTATCCCCAACATAAAGTATTTCTCTAATATTATTAAACTCAGCATCTTGCTACTGACTCTAAAAGAAAGACACCAGGAGAGATGGTGATAACAAGAGACTGGTCATAACCATACATGAAATGTACCCTTGAGCATCTAGGTGCAACTAAGTGAAAATATTTATAATGTTCCACTCCTCCTTTGATTATAGAAAACCCAGTGATAGTACTTTATTGCTAATAGCATCTACAAAGACATTACCCTTCCCTAGGGTGTAGGTGATATCAAATTTAAACATCTTAATGTATTCTACCCATCTTCTATGTATGAGATTCAAGTATTCTAGAAAAAATATACTATTAAACCTCTTATGAATAGAAAATATTGTGAACCTCTCTCAAAAAATATAGTTTCTCCAAATTTTATGTACACAGATAATTACAATAAGGACAAAATAATTAGTGGGGAAATTCTTCACATGTGGTCAGAGATGATAAGAGTCCTAAGCTGCCACATGGTCATCTGGCATAAGCACGCACCCCAAACTAGCTCATGATGCATAAAAGATGTCATGTACCCGTTACTTGGCTTAGGTAAGATTAGAATACATTCTAATGTCAGAATTTATTCTTGTTCATTGTAAGTAGACTAAAACATGTCATCCAATGTGAATTTCACTACTTTTCTACTAAGAGCAGCCAAAGGTGAAACTATCATAGATAAATCCTTTACAAACCGTAGATAGAATCCAACAAGAACATAAAAGCTTCATATCACAAAGACATTCTATATTTCATTACATGATGAAAAACATTACCTTATCAGCATCAACTGATAAGCCATGTTTAGAAATTTTTTGTCTTGGAATACCACATCTTGAATTTAGAATCTAAATTTTTAATTCTTTTCATAAAAATAGTGACTTCTCGGAATTTCTGAACAAAAATCAAATGATTCCCATAATCACACTCATATTTAAAATAGATAGGAATGTCATTGAGGAAACAAACCAAAAAAGAGTCAATATATTGATTAAATACTTAATTCATCAAAGATAAAAAAATAAACGAGAGTTAGTAACACAAAAATGCATCACAAGATATTAATAATGGCCATACGTAGTCTTGAAAACATTGTCTTGTATATCATACTCCATTACTGTGAGCTGATGATAGGGCAACTAAAAATCAACCTTAGAGAACCTCTTTACCCCATTTATCTAATCAAACAAATCATCCACACAAGAAAAATTATATTTTTTTATTACTGTTACTCTGTTTGCCTAACTATAGACCACACACAAATGAATTAAATCATTAATTTTATTGGATAAGATCACAGGGGATACCCAAAGAGAAGTAATAAGAAAAAACCTTTTTCAAATAGGTCATCCAACCAAATTTTGATCTCTTTTAGCACCACTGGTTCCACACAATAAAAAGGTATCAATATTAGATGTGTACCTTGAATCT
Organism: Viscum album; assembly: GCA_963277665.1. Lineage (NCBI taxonomy): Eukaryota > Viridiplantae > Streptophyta > Magnoliopsida > Santalales > Viscaceae > Viscum > Viscum album. Next base: position 712,842,020 of record OY728131.1, on the reverse strand, counting down.
GGTTAATTGTAAACTCTACCTCTCTATCTAGAGGAAGACTATAAAATTTATCTAGGAAATACTCAGGAAACATTCTAATAACAATAGGAATGTCAACAATAGGTGAATATTTATTGGGATCAAACAAAATAGCTGAAAAAACTCTTATGTTCTATGTGGGAATTCCATACACATCATTATCTTGGGTCAAACTACTATTAAAACACATGAGAGATCTCATCATCAACAAGAATTGAGACACAATAATAATAATTATCAATGTTAGCTCGATGAGGGACTAGAAAATACAAACCAATGATGACGTCAAACAGATCTAGATAATGAACTAGAAAATCCCCAACCAATTATGTATCAATAACCCTTAACGAACAAGGACACTAAAACCCATACTCTATCCTATTTTAAATTGGTGTCTCTAACTCCATTATAAAGGAAATAAGTTCTATTGTATGTTTAAGCAAATGAACAAAACAAGAATATATAATTTAGTTTTAGTAACCAATATCAAATAATGAAATTTCTATTAAAGAATAAATAATGACAGTACCTCTCAATATTTCTGGACCTACAACGATTTAAGCTGGACACTCATCCGCTATGTGAAAGTGCTTCACTCCTAAACATTGTGGCTAGAGTCCTATAATATTTGAATTTTTTTACAACACCATAGTATCATTTGAAGCCAATGAACCATGACCATTAATAGGTATAGTCATAGCCTAGCCAAAGTGATGTATATGACCAACATGTACACATCTATTTCACGTCGTTATAAAAATGGGACAATAATATATCGTGTTTCTAACACATTCACACTGATAGAAAATCAGAGGCACACTACTTGCTATAGAAGATTGTGTAGAGGAGGCTCACTACATAGACCCACCATCACCACTTCTGCAATGATCATGCCACTTCTTCTTCTTCACATGCATTCCACTGAAGAAGGAACTAGATATAATAGAATAGTTAGGAAAATCAAATATGACTTCTATATTCATTTCTTTTATCATAGATATTTTTACCATCTCCACACATGTAAAAAGATTCAACATAAATACATGTTATCTGATATCTATTTGTAATCCCTTCATGTACATTAGAGCCTTCAACTTATCATTCTTCACCTTGTCCAGAGAAAAAAACAACTCTCAGTAGACTGATTGGTGTATTCTAAAACCGAATTCCCTCACCAATGCAATGATAGTAACTCCAGAGGATTTTCCAACATCAGTTACTTTGAAAAAAAACTACTAGAAGAATTTATTTTCAAACCCTTCCAATCTAGGTCCGTGTTTCGGTCTGGTTGGACCATAGAATCCCACCATTTCCTAACTGAACCCTCAGGCATGAACGTTGTGCACTTTACCATGAAATGATCAAATTTATATAAGAATTAAAAGATTTGATCGACCATTTCAAACCATTCCTTTGCTTAATTAGCTTCATTAGATCCCCTAATGGACAACGACTTCTCACCAAATTATTACTATGAATGATCTTTCTCTCCTCCTGCTCTTGGTTGTACCTCAATAAATATGTTATAAACTCATAGAGAACCTTCATAAATATCATGAACTTATTGTATGATAGTCTCAATGAGATTCTAATCCACTGAAGGATTTAATTTTTGAGCATCAACTACCACATCTAAAAGAACTCATAGAAGATGCCTCAGAGGTGCACACAAAAATAGAGGGAACGATCAGAAAATAGTGTATCTAGAAAAATAATAAATAGAAATTGATATTAAAAAAACCTAACACATGGGAAACATATCACAATTGGTAATGGTAAATTGAGTCTCATCATGACAAGTGAAAGCTAGGAACTTATGGTAATATAACTATCAAGTACTGATAATGTTATCTCTTGTCTAATAGGCACCCCAAGATATCGAATCATGAGGGTAGAACTCCTCTAATAAAAGATTTTAATTAACTGACCTGGGTTACCCTCAAACATGGTAGCGAATCTATTCTGACACATACCCAAAGGGTGTTCCTGATCCCCATGGGCTAGCGACCAACACTCGAGCATAGAACAACAAGTCTGAGTGAATGATTTTTCAAAACCTAAACAAACACATGAAACATATAAACAAAGAACAAGAAGGAATAATGTAAACTAATATATATATATATATATATATATATATATATGCCACAAATATAAGAAAGGAAGTTGAAAAAATGACTGTAAAATTAGACAATACTCCAAGAGATAAGTCCAAATGCAAGGGACCAAAACCAAAAAACTACTCCATGTGATGGTGTGGACCAACTCCCATTATCTCACCACAAGCTACCCAAATCAACTGACATGAAACTTCATTGCCTCACTGCTGTGACTTTCCATTCACTGGTTTAGAAGACATAAAATTTTCTATAAACCAATGAAGAGGTGCGCAAGGTGTGAGCTGACAGGATCAAAAGGATCCTACCTAGGTTTTAAATAGAAATTCATTATTTAACAATTCATGTATGGTAAATTTAAATAAAGTATAGAAAGATAAGAAGTAAAGTAGTTTTGAAAATAACAATCTAAAATTTACCATTTATCAATGTTTTAAAACAAAATCAAGAATATCAATTCAAAATAACATTTTTTTATATCAACTTTCACAAGATTAAACATGAATGTTAAGGCTAAAACAATAAATATACCCATAATTTAAAAAAGAAATAGCAGCAACAAGTGCATCGATATACCAAGGAATACAATAGGTCATGCAACCGACTACTCATACCCATAATCTATGAATAGTTTACTATGGTATCTAATGTGAATTATCTAGACTCCACTACTTTGGAGACACCCCATAATGTGGAACCCCAACATTATATATGTTCATATAGACAATAATACACACTCTAGGACTATTGGAACACCATAAATATGAACCCCAAAAATGGAGGATAGACTAAAGCTAAATTTTCCACCAAGTACCCATGGTAACCCATGGGATCATTTTCACAATCATTTCACAGTTTCAAAAAACATTTTAAAACCATTTCACAAAACCATATTTAATGGATAAAAATTCTCCCTTTTCATTCAATTTATCAAAAATGACGGAAAATCAATTTTTTTCAATAAATCATTACAAAACTCACACAAAATCAAGACAATTTCATTCTAATTTATTTGTAAGACAATTTATAAGAATTGAATGATACGAGTTATCAATCATATTATTGACATCAAACCACCTACGTCAAAACATCGGTGCACACAACCACAATATGATCCATGAACATTGAAAACCCAACGACTTCTCCGATGTCCCTCAAGAAATAACACCCTTTGTTCAATGAAAAAAAGGAATGGCCTCTTGAGGAAGATCACACAAGCGATCTAGAATATGTCACGAAGAAACATCATCCTATAGAAATAAACCAAATAATGAAACCCATGACAGCTACATCGATCAATGAAAATGAATAAGTGGAAATATCAGTTACCTGAAGAGATGCACCACAACAACAATGATGATCAAATTCTTATCATATCCTTTTATAATGATTTGAGTCACAAAAAATAACTTTGAATTTTCTCAGGATAAAAAGCAAGAGAGTTTGTAGAAGGAATCGAAAAAATAGATGCACACATGTTTTCAAAATGGTATGATGTCCATCACACATCGTGTAACCCAGTTACATGACCTGCAATCGTCAAATTCCAACGTACACCATAATTCCCCATCACCTTTGATTAATATTGGTTATTTAAAACATTCAAGACATTATTCTTCTCATCATGTCATGTAACTTTGACAGCATTAAGACTTTTATGGATTACATCCAACAACTCTTGCATGGAGCGTAACCTAGTTACACGACATAAAATCCTCCTATGGTATATAAAGAAATCCAATTAAAGATGAGAATACAAAAAATATATGACCTCACAATTATAGGTATCCTCCCAATTTTTTCTAGGCCCTAAATAGAAAAAGAGAAAAGGAAATCGATGGTTAGGTTAAAGTTGTACCTGATAGATTGGTAATAATATGTAACAAGAAGAATAGTTATACCATAAATATCACATATATTCATTAACATTATCCTAACTTACTTACATGTAATGTTTATGTGAATAACTAATCACATTGTTTTGCATGGTGATAGTCAATTTTACACATGAATGATATTATTTTATCCCCAATTTAATGGAAATTTTGAATTAATTTTTGATATCATAATTAAACAAGTATTATAATGAAATAAATATCATAGAAATATGTTAAATCATTCATTTTATCCATCCATTAATGGTGGTTTTTGAAAATGAATTATATCAGTTTTTGAGATGGTTGTCAGCCATACACAAAATTGACGATTTCATTTCCCATTTTATGGAATATGAGATATATTTGTGTTATCAAATTAATATAAAAATATATAATTATATAAAATATACATGTTTTATTATATTATTATAGTTAAATAATATTTTATAGCGGTGGAAGAATATGTAAAACATGTACACATGCTTAAGAATTTTATATCTTATTTGGAGGGACTATTTGTGTTTGTACTTAATTCCTTATTTGTAAGGATTAATAACAAAAATATTTCATATAGTATTTATTGAAGGAATTTTTAATATCATTTGGTTAGGTATGGGCCAAAATAATGATTTTTTTATGTGTGGATAGGGGAGGAGAGAGGTGGCATTTTATAAGTGGGGGAGAGGACCAATATAAATATTTTTGAAAATATATAGTGATACACTTGTTTTTATAATGAAAAAGTCCCTAAAATGGTTAATTATATAAAATTAGTTATTATAATTTGTAAATATAGAATGATCATGGCTTTTGAAAAAGTTTTAGGTCATGTTTAACCGTAGATAATCTCATTTTTACATTAAGCACAATAATTAAATTCTAATATTTTAACTCTCCATTATGGGTAAAATGATGTATAAATTGTTAGATATTATAAATTATTACTATCAAAAATATAGAATCCATATATTAAAATTAAATTCTTATAATTTGAATAATTCAATTTAATATTAAATAGTAGACGTGATAGAATAACAGTTTTCCACAGTAAAAATTATAATAAGTATAAAATATATTAATATATAAATTAAATATTAAATAAATTAAAATGACACAAATTAGTTTACTTTTAATATAATTGAGTTTATATTAATTGGAAAAATTAAAATATAATTTAAATTTAAAAAATAATTTTACCAAAAATGCAATTTTGAATATAAATCATAATTTTATATTATTCATACAAAAAAATTTTAAGACAATTAACAAGAATATTATAATGGTTAAATTAAAATTTAAATAAAAAAACATTTTTATATTTTAAAATATGTTATCTAAAAGTGGTAAAAAAATTTTAAATTATGTGTGAAGAGAGTGACTAATCTTCTTTACAAAAAATACAGTTCTTCATAAAATATTTCCTTTTGTTTGAAATTGTTCTAACTTTGTGTCTAATAATTATACAAAAAACAAATTTATTTTATTCAGGGATAAACCATATTATTTTCATAATTTATTTATTTATATTATTTCCCACTATCTTAATCGTTAGGATATAATATTCATGTTTAAATAATTATTTTTTTAATTGAGTATCATGTTTTGTTCAAATATAGTGTTTCATATATTGCAAGTTATCAAATAGGTTGAATTTATTTAAAAATAAATATATTTTAAAGTCTCATGGTGGTAAATTATCTTCTATTATGGGTGTTTCATGTCATATATTCTCTCAAATATGATGTTCCTATTTATAAATCTCATGGTATTATATTGTTCCCCCTAAAATAAATTAAATACTATCAATTCAATCTTGATCTCAATAATCATTGGGTTGAAATTATAAAAATACCATTTATAATTCAAAAATCAGGAGAAGGGTAAATAAAATCCATATTAACAAGAGAGAAATTCACGTTCAATGATCATCATGAATAATCACATAACTTGGTTTCCAAGTCGGAGAACATAGGCTGTATGTGAATATATGATCATGGAAGAAGAGCATAATGCCCAAATAATCATAGGGGTGATATAGGTCATAGATTACGTGAAAGTTAATGGTCAATATAATGTTAATAACTAGAAAACCCTAAACACGCAATGATTCAAAATAGCATTTGTTTATCAGATATGAATGTAATAAGATAAATGTTTAGTTTCAAGATAATTTTCCTATAGTTGAGGAATTTATTTACCATTTAGACTAAGAATATAAATAAATATACATAAATTCTTTATTAAAATTACTTAAGAATAATTTCATCATTTGAATGGGGTTAGATAAATTCATAATTCATCTCTTATTCTAAGAAATGAATATCCAATTGGAATTCATAGTCCCCAATACATAAAATGAAAATTTAATAGATCAATTTCTCAACAAAATAATGACAATTAATTCAACTAATCTTGAAATATTTTCCATGAATATAATGTTAAAACAATTATTCAATAAAATATGATGTTAAAGATAATATATTCCATAATTAGTTATCATCAAGGCTCATCCAAAATACAATTCTCCAAATTCATAATCTAAATATTTGACTAGAATGTCACTAAATTATGAAAAGAAACAACACATTATATTATAAAAATAACACAATGTATCTCTCATTGTCATATAATAAATATTTTAATACCTTTATCACCTTCAAACCATAATTAAAACATTAATGATTCCAAGAAAAATCTGAGGTTGTTTAATATATTCCATAAATGAAAACATTTAGTAAACTCTTGAAATCATAACATGAATTATCAAATCACTAACCAATTTCATGGTCACAAATAATATCTCAAAAATAACTTTTTATCATCATTATATAATAAATAAGAATATATTAAGGGTTATCTTCCCTCCATAGTGTTTTTTCAAAAAATAACTACTCTCCAATGAATCACTTTCCTAAGTCATCATTAACGTTCAACATATGCTATCAAATTCATTATGAAAATGTTATATAGTATAATACTTATACATTTCAAAATACTTATAACCTGAATTACATTGATAAAATACTCTTATAAAATAATTCTTGAATCCAAAAAATAAAATTATTCATTATACGTCATTCACCAACCATTAACTTGGATTCATCATATTATTCCTTAATACTCCATTACGTTTATATTTCCTTTGAAGTATCTTCATCAACATAAATATTTTCTTTACTCATAAAACCTTGTGGTTTCTCTTTATAATATTTCCACTAGGACATAGATTTAAAAAATGACTATACTTTCAACATTTAAAAAATTAAAATATAGAAAATTAAATAGGGAGTGAATTATTCTCATCCACTACATTAACCAAATATTTACATTTCTTTTATTATATTAGATGATTAATGTTCTGTTCCACATAAAAAAATTTCCCTATTCTTTTGAGACACACAATTGGGTGTCTGTTTCCATATTTTTTACATAAAGGAAATCCAGCCTTCTTTCCACCAAGGTCTCCACTATTTAATATCTCAGTTCACTCCATCCTTATAAACCTTTGTTGTTATGATAGTTGGTTATGTTTTTAATAATTAATTATATTCACCATGATAGTATACTATGAATAATCACAATATAATTCACCGCATTAATCTTCCCATGGGGTTTATTTACATCTCATCGTCTGTGGGATTCAATATTAATTGAGTATCTTTATGTTCCATCCATTAAATAAATGGAAAAATAATAGTATGAGAAACACTAATCATAATGGGAAACCTCAAAGTCTTGAAGAATAATTTATAACATGTATAAATCATGAAAAGTTCATTTTTATATATGGCATTTAAGGTTTAACCTAAGTTATTAATGGTCACTATATATTCGAATCCATTATGATGGTTCATTAAAAATGTGAATTAATAAAATAATATCACCTAATAGTGTCAAATATGGTTCCTTGTAAGGACCATTTGTAACACCTCGACCCTAGTTACCCAGAGTCGGTGCATTATTAGATAACATTGGCATGATCACAAGAAAGATCAAATCTCAAAAGACCGATTGGTTTAGTAGCCTTGGAAACACTAGATATATTCATAAGTTTTACATTACATCATAAAATGAAAAACTACTACAACAACATAATGTCTCCATAATACACACTCATATCCCCACATAAAATCCCTGCAGGTCATTCATAAATTAGTTCTTCACTTCCTAGGAAAAATAAAACATAGAAAAGGGGTGATCTCAAATGCCCAGTAAGGATAACAATATAGCGGAAACTTTCATAAATAAGAATAAACATTTAAGGTAATGTATAACAAAAACAAAAGCCTTTCAAACTTGAACTTTCAACATTGTATGGCATAAATAAAATGAAATAATTCCATTTACTCATTCACATGGATATTCTACTAATCGAATAATTACATGCAAAATCACTAACCACTTTCATAATGATGGAATGCATAATGCCAGACTATCATAACCACATAGCCAAGGCCTCGTGCCAAGACTACAAATAATATTTTGCCAAGGCCTTGTGCCAAGACACTAGTTTGTCTCATGAGACCTACCGATGCATTGAGGAGCTATAGCAGGCTCCACCCGTCACTTATTAAGTCCAATGAATTCCTCATATGAACAAGTTTAAACATAACATAAACATTCGTATTAAAACTAACATACGAAATATCAATACTTCTACCACAAACCATGAATGGTATAAAAATATCACATCCACAGTCAAACATAACTCATTCGATACAATACGGAAGATTTTATTGTATCACATTATCCTCAATCAAGAATAATTAAGGATCTTTACATTGATGAAAATAATCATCAAAACTATTTGAGAGAAATATCTCCCTTTTCTTGAAAACATTTAAAAGTCACACTATTTGTCAAGAAGCCATTTAAAAGTAGATTTTTGAATCAAAGTGTCCCATACCACTTTGAAACTTTTAAAAGGAGTTTTAATTTTAAAACATTAATGTTCATATAAATAAATCCTTAAAACCATTTTTAAAACATGGACATTAATGAGAAATATTTAGATGAATAAGTCTTTAAAACATTTAAAAAATGGTATTTTATTTAGAGATTCCAACCAAAAGAGACACTTGAATGAAAATAATTGTGGTAATCAAAACTTTGTAATATAATGAGAATAAATGGATTCATGATATACTATGTCAAAGTACATTATATACACCACATAAAAGTGATTTGGTGTATATCAACAAAGAAGTCTCAATGGAATGGAAATTGAGATGAAATCTCTCGTAAAGGTCGTATCCTTAGGTTAAGGATAAATCAACGACATAATTATGTGTGAAATATATAAATACACTAAATATGATTGGATATTCAGTGTAAAACAATAAAAGGATATTCACAGATATTCTTGTAAAAACAACACCAACGAATTGGATGTTTAACTGAACAAATGGTGAATGAGTTAAAATTACTCTTATCAAATTCATATCAATGACTTGAGAATTACCAATGGAGTGATTATGTGTATCAAACGTATATACACAGGAAGGGGAGTGGAAATTATGACATAATCAAATGAATAGTTATTCCACACATAATCATGGAGTAATATAATCAATGAAATATGCGTAAAGCCAAATGAGTGGCAATTGAAATCTCAAATTCCTTTATCGATTAGGTAACATAGGAAACATACAACCATGAAATAAGTATCATACCATTATGATGTAAATACCCATAAATCAAAGTATATTACACAATGAATACAATCATGGGCAGTACACATACACCACATGCAATAATTAAGTGGTGATCAATGGAAATCTCACGAAATTAAAAGTGAGATAAGAAACCCCTTACCACGTTAATCAACTGAGTCGTATGGCCAAAAGTTAATAACCACCAAATGATTTACAGAATAAAATGAATATAAATAGAATCATGATAATATATATCTAATGGCAGTACACAATACACCACTTTCAATAATTTAGTGGCGAACAATAGAAATCTCACAGAATTGAAAGTGAAATAAGAAAATCCCTTACTTTGTACTTTTTCCTTGGTCGACGGTAGGTTTACCTCCTGTATAATGGTGAAATAATTGTTATTGAATTATAAAATAATAATTTACTTTAATATGATATCATATATGATCTTTTAACATTGATTTGTTAATAATATCTTAGAATTATTGTCATTTCGGGTGTTAACGGGTTCATTTTCCTTTATATTCTTTGTTATGTGAGCCATATTCGTTATTAATGGGATGTATATTATTCATATCCAGAATGATATCAAGTCCTTAGATACTATTTTTAAATCATAAAATTATAATTATACTTGAATGGATATGATGGAGAATTAATCTCATCGCGTTCGTGGAGACGGTAGTCCGTACATACGCACGAGCGAAAATATCATTCTTTTGATATTAAAATAATATATAATTGGATGTTATATCATATATACAGAATCATTTATCATGTTATATTTATTATTTACATGAGTTACACATCATTATTATACCCATCCAAATAATAATATATTGAATAACAATTACACCACGACGTGGAGACGGTAAGCCGTACGTACGCACGTATGGTGACATGTTATTCAAAGGATGGATAGAATACTGAATATGGTTGTACCATATTTATAATAACATCATAGTATATATATGATACTGTAGTTATTATTTTATAATGGTAATAACAATGAAAGAGGAAGTGGAAGAAGAAATGAACTTGAAAAGGGGTGGTAAAAACATTACCTCTTCTTCGGGTTCTTCCATTTGATTTGATCAAAATGGCTCCTTAGGTTGTCTTTATGACCAAACTAAGGCCTCTAGGATGTATTGAGGGAAGTTGAGAGAGTATTTGGGTAGGGGTTGTCCAAACCAAAGGGCTTTGAAGGTGTGATGAAATGAGAAGGAGGAGTGCCCTTTTATAAGAGGGGTGAGAGGCACCTTTGGAAAAGCTAGAAATATTAATTTATAATAAATTCAAATTCGGTTTCTAATGGCTCCAAAGTTGTTTATTTAAATTTTAAGGTGGTGATGGGTCGAAAACAACTCAACCTATAGAATTTAGACAGGTTTGGGTACTTATATTAACCTTATCTTTAAGTATTAACTCTAAGTTAATTAGTTTCACTTTTACAATGTCTCTTTGTATTTTTAGATAATATGGTTATTAAACTTACTATATACCTCCAAGCGACCCCCAAGTGGTCCATTAATGATGAAACTATCATGATATAAGTCTCTCGGTCGAACTTTAGATTTTTTAGGAATTTAATATCAATTAATAATATAATATTTGTTTTAAAAACTCTTTTATGTCAATTTTGACACTATTCAATAGTTGATTTTTGTGAAACTCATAAAAGATTTATTACTTATAAAAAAGTCAATTAAATCAATCCTAATATATCATATTATCCTAGAAAATTAGTTTAATTCATTAAAAGTTTCATATTATATTTATTTTGGTATTTATATTATCAATTAGTTTAATTTTTTTCACTATTATAGTAATTACTACATCATCATTGTGTCATAAATAAATTAAATCATTTAATGTCTAAAAATTATAAATAAAATATCATTATGTAGGAAATATTTTTATCTTTCTAATGAATATTTATAATCTAAAATCCAACATATATAACCCTATGTAATAATTGTTTTGCTAAAAGATATATGTTTGTGTCATTTTTGTATTCATTTTAACTTAATTAAAATTAAGTGTCCCTATCACCTACAAGTGGCACCATGGGGTCCCAAAATCGACCCAAAGATGCTTATGGTCGAACATGTATCAACAAATAAGGCTAGGACACGTTTTAGGGTAATTTAGTATTATTATAATATTATTTGTTAACCCTTATTTACCAGATTTACCCTTAACCATGGTAAATAAAATATTTACCGCAGTAATTATTGAAATGTCTAAAAATAAAAGTTAACTATTTACACAATTTGAACATCCTGATTCCAAATATGGAATCCATTTTTCTAAATTCAAAACACAGAAGTGGAAGAAATTAATTTAAAATTAATTCCCACTGTCAAAACAAAAAGCGTGTTTTTAAGAGATAATAACTATCAAAAGATTGACACTTGTTTATGTTCGGTTTAACTGTAAATTTATGTCCAATGACCAAAATTATATTAAATGGTAAAAATATATTCTGAATATACTTTGAAACCATTCAAATTCATAATTTATAACTATTAATTATTTTGATTAAAAAAGTTGTTTTTAATTAAAATTTAGTAATTTTGACTATTCATCAAAATATGAAAGTTATCCGAAAAGTACCAAAATTTCACCTTAGGCTAAATTCGATATTCCGAATCCAAAAATTAAGTACATTTTAAAATATATATATATAATTTCAAAAAGTAGGTATTACTATTCATAACAGCTAGTTTGATTGGTTATGGTGTGTTAGAACTCGGTGTTGCGTACAACACACGCTATCACATTATTCAAAGAGAAGCGTACCGTAGAAGCTTGGGGTGTTACATTCTCCCCTCCTTCAATAAATTGCGTCCTCGCAATTTTTTTAAAATTGTGCTTAGGAATATAATGGAATGTCCCACATCGGAAAAAGAGTCAATAAAACTATCACATTATAAGAAAGAAAGAGAGGTATAAAGGTCAACCAAGATAACCCATACTCGGATTCCATGTAGGAAAACATGGATATGGACGATAAAATAAGTGTCATGTTCTGATGGAGAGGGATAGAAATCATGATCAGGTGAAAGTTAACAATAAGAACCGACAAACTTCTGTTGGGACAAACAGTCATTAGTCTTCTAGTTGTAAAGTAAACAGACAACATTTTTTTTGTTTTAAGTTACATTACATAAGGATGAGGAATTCATTTATGATATTTACTAAGAATATAAAGATATATACTTAATTTTTAAGTGGAGTTTTATTCTTTAATAAATTTTCACCACTAACTCATTTTTTTAAACGATGAGTATTCAAGAAGACTTGGTCACACTGGAAGAGCTAGAATAAACTTCTATAGAATCACATGATCCATGCAGGATAAACTATATATTCACATTGTCTTTGAAGATTAATCAAAACCAAAATGGTTAGTGAAAGATCTAATGATCCCCCAAAATGATATTCCTTGAGATAAATATGCACTAATCTTAATTTCTAAAATTAAACCTATAATACTCCAAAGTTAAATAAATACCATTCAATAATCAATTGTCCTTAAAATCCTTCCATATAATCCAAAGTAATATTTAAACCCAAAACATTGAAAAATTTGATTATGTAGTCTCCGATGTTAAATTTTATCTCCAAATGACATCAGATACTCTTAAAGTCACATACTCAAAAGTAATTAACCTAATCACATATTCTCTATTATAGGTTATTCATTTCCATAAATAACCCAAATCACTATAAATCCACAATAAAAACGTAGATAAAAACTACCATTACTCCACAAATGAAACCGCATAGTATTCTATTTTCCTTGGGCATATAGTGTTCCCAACAAAGCGAACATCTTCCAAAATAACATTTATCACTTAATCACCAAATCATTTTCCTATACCAATGGTATTCTTTTGATAAGAAATAAGAACCCAAATCAACTTATTATTGATCAATAAAATCATTTAACTAAAAAAAAGTCACACTAACCAGGGACTTCATATAGTCCAGTGGTAGGTGATAAATCCCAATCGTACTTTGGTTGTGGGTTCGATTCCCATAGCTTTGTCCGACGCGATGGGTTGTCACACGGTCTATGTGTTGTCCTTTTTCAAAAACTATATTTTATAATATTGCCAAAATGAGGCAAATTCCTCAAAATAACATAAATTTAACCACAAATGTTATATCATACCTTGCATTTTCATCCCATATTATAATAACTTATAATTCTCTCAAACCCCAATGATCATATAAAACCAAATGGTTATTTATACCTATATCCACAAGAGAAGAGACAATTCCTCCTCAAATATCATTCTCACATGGCAAACTGCGGGGTTACAAATACAATAGAAAATTATTCCAAAGTAAACCCATCAACAAGGAGTGCTAATACTTTTTAAACATTTCTCCAACCATTTATTCCCACATAGCTTCTTCTTTGACCTAGAAAATATCCTATAGAATAGGACATTCACTCGGGTAATGGCCTGGTCCCCTACATTTATGGCAAATGACTGTAAATGGACTCTTGGGACCATTTTTATCTTCTTCCATAGTACTCTTCATTTTTCTCCGGCAATTCTTCACTTTATGTCCTTCCTTCCCACACGTAAAGCATTTCGTTGTCCCATTGAGACACTTTCCTGGGTGTCTCCTTCCACATTTCCTACATGATGAAAATTGAGGGTTCTTTTCTCCATGGTCTCCATTGCTGGAGCTCTTATCATTCATCACCTTTCTCTTCCTTGTTGAGTCTGGGATTTGGTTAATATATATGTTGTTGATCATATTTTTGGAAAACTGATTTGGCATAAAGACGATATCTTTTACGCCTATCAACATTCCTTTTTGTTGTTCATTGCCACCACCATTCCCACCTTGTAGATCATTCTCAAAGTCACTATGACTCCCTTGGAATCCAGCCATTGACTAAAACTAGAAAGCATTGTGTGAGTAAGAATAGTCGTAAAATCATTTAGAGATTAACATGTCACCATATTCTCAATTTGAAAAAAAATATTAGGATTAACCAAGGTCATTTACTCTCATCTTATATATATATTACTTAAATTGGTTTATAATGAAAATGTAAATTATCATAAGCATATCCCCTGGGAGTGTCGTAACCAAGAGTGTAGCGAGGCCCGTTGTCGTGCACCAGTTCCCGTTCGAGTCTAGCTCAAAGCGGTGTTTTCGAGTTTTACCCCTAGGTACATCTGTGCCAGAGCCGCCTCTACCTGCTCGTATCTAGACAGGGATGTATTGCTCAGAAAACTCACAAAATCTCTACAATACCAAAATTCTAGGAAGTTCTTCTATACTAATCCTCAAAGTTCATCTTAGGTCTACATGCTCTAATCAAAGTTTATCTAAATCTAGCTTCCAAGGTTTGTACTAAACTTCCTCTGATACCAACTGTAACGCCCCGAACCTAGTTACCCAGAGTCGGTGCATTATTACATAACATTGGCATGATCACAAGAAAGATCAAATCTCGAAAGACCGATTGGTTTAGTAGCCTTGGAAACACTAGATATATTCATAAGTTTTACATTACATCATAAAATGAAAAACTAATACAACAACATAATGTCTCCATAATCCACACTCATATCCCCACATAAAAACCCTGCAGGTCATTCATAAATTACTTCTTCACATCCTGGGAAAAATAAAACATAGAAAAGGGGTGAGCTCAAATGTCCAGTAAGGATAACAATATAGAGGAAACTTTCATAAATAAGAATAAACATTTACGGCAATGTATAACTAAAACAAAATCCTTTCAAACTTGAACATTCAACATTGTATGGAATAAATAAAATGAAATAATGCCATTTAATCATTCACATGTATATTCTACTAATCGAATAATCACATGAAAAATCACTAACCACTTTCATAATGATGGAATGCATAATTCCAGACTATCATAACCACATAGCCAAGGCCTCGTGCCAAGACTACAAATAAGATTTTGCCAAGGCCTTGTGCCAAGACACTAGTTTGTCTCATGAGACCTACCAATGCATTGAAGAGCTATAGCGGGCTCCACCCGTCACTTATTAAGTCCAATGCATTCCTCATATGAACAAGTTTAAACATAACATAAACATTCGTATTAAAACTAGCATACGAAATGTCAATACTTCTACCACAAACAATGAATGGTATAAAAATAGAACATCCACAGTCAAACATAACTCATTCGAAACAATACGGAAGATTTTATTGTATCACATTAACCTTAATCAAGAATAATGAAGGATGTTGACATAGATGAAAATAATCATCAAAACTATTTGAGAGAAATATCTCCCTTTTCTTGAAAACATTTAAAAGTCACACTATTTGTCAAGAAGCCATTTAAAAGTAGATTTTTGAATCAAAGTGTCCCATACCACTTTGAAACTTTTAAAAGGAGTTTTAGTTTTTAAACAATAATGTCCATATAAATAAATCCTTAAAACCATTTTTAAAACATGGACATTAATGAGAAATATTTAGATGAATAAGTCTTTAAAACATTTAAAAAAATGGTATTTTAGTTAGAGATTCCAACCAAAAGAGACACTTGAATACAAATAATTTTGGTAATCAAAACTTTGTAATATAATGAGAATAAAGGGATTCATGATATACTATGTCAAAGTACATTATATACACCACATAAAAGTGATTTGGTGTATATCAACAAAGAAGTCTCAATGGAATGTAAATTGAGATGAAATCTCTCGTAAAGGCCGTATCCTTAGGTTAAGGATAAATCAACGACATAATTATATGTGAAAAATATAAAGACACTAAATATGATTGGATATTCAGTGTAAAACAATCAAAGGATATTCACACATATTCTTGTAAAAACAACACCAACGAATTGGATGTTTAACTCAACAAATGGTGAATGAGTTAAAATTACTCTTATCAAATTCATATAAATGACTTGAGAATTACCAATGGAGTGATTATGTGTATCAAACGTATATACACAGGAAGGGGAGTGGAAATTATGAAATAATCAAATGAATAGTTATTCCACACATAATCATAGAGTAATATAATCAATGAAATATAGGTAAAGCCAAATGAGTGGGAATTGAAATCTCAAATTCCCTTATCAATTAGGTAACATACGAAACATACACCCATGAAAGAAGTATCATACCATAATGATGTAAATACCCATAAATTAAATTATATTACACAATGAATACAATCATGGGCAGAACACATACACCACATGCAATAATTAAGCGGTGATCAATGGAAATCTCACGAAATTAAAAGTGAGATAAGAAACCCCTTACCAAGTTAATCAACTGAGTCGTATGGCCAAAAGTTAATAACCACCAAATTATTTACAGAATAACATGAATATAAATAGAATCATGATAACATATATCAAATGGCAGTACACAATACACCACTTTCAATAATTTAGTGGCGAACAATGGAAATCTCACAGAATTGAAACTGAGATAAGAAAATCCCTTACTTTGTACTTTTTCCTTGGTCGACGGTAGGTTTACCTCCTGTATAATGGTGAAATAATTGTTATTGTATTATAAAATAATCATTTACTTTAATATGATATCATATATGATCTTTTAACATTGATTTGTTAATAATATCTTAGAATTATCGTCATTTCGGGTGATAACGGGTTCATTTTCCTTTATATTCTTTGTTATGTGAGCCATATTCGTTATTAATGGGATGTATATTATTCATATCCAGAATGATATAAAGTCCATAGATACTATTTTTAAATCATCAGATTATAATTATACTTGAATGGATATGATGGAGAATGAATCTCATCGCGTTTGTGGAGACGGTAGTCCGTACATACGCACGAGCGACAATATCATTCTTTTCATATTAAAATAATATATAATTGGATGTTATATCATATATAAAGAATAATTTATCATGTTATATTTATTATTTACATGAGTTACACATCATTATTATACCCATCCAAACAATAATATATTGAATAACAATTACACCACGACGTGGAGACGGTAAGCCGTACGTACGCACGTATGGTTACATGTTATTCAAAGGATGGATAGAATACTGAATATGGTTGTACCATATTTATAATAAAATCATAGTATATATATGATACTGGAGTTATTATTTTATAATGGTAATAACAAATAAAGAGGAAGTGGAAGAAGAAATGAACTTGAAAAGGGGTGGTAAAAACATTACCTCTTCTTCGGGTTCTTCCTTTTGATTTGATCAAAAGGGCTCCTTAGGTTGGATTTATGACCAAACAAAGGACTCTAGGTTGTAGTGAGGGAAGTTGAGAGAGTATTTGGGAATGTTTTTTCCTAACCAAAGGGCTTTGAAGGTGTGAAGAAATAATAAGTAGGAGTGCCCTTTTATAAGAGGGGTGAGGGGCACCTTTGGAAAAGCTAGAAATATTAATTTTTAATAAATTCATATTCAGTTTCTAATGGCTCCAAAGTTGTTTATTTAAATTTTAAGGTGGTGATGGGTCGAAAAAAACTCAACCTATAGAATTTAGACAGGTTTGGGTACTTATATTAACCTTATCTTTAAGTATTAACTCTAAGTTTATTAGTTTCACTTTTACAATGTCTCTTTGTATTTTTAGATAATATGGTTAATAAACTTACTATATACATCCAAGAGACCCCCCAAGTGGTACATTAATGATGAACCTATCATGATATAAGTCTCTTGGCCGAACCTTAGATTTTTAGGAATTTAATATCAATTAATAATATAATATTTGTTTTAAAAACTCTTTTATGTCAATTTTGACACTATTCAATAGTTGATTTTTGTGAAACTCATAACAGATTGATTACTTCGAACAAAGTCAATTAAATCAATAATAATATATCATATTATCCTAGAAAATTCGTTTAATTCATTAAAAGATTCATATTATATTTAATTTGGTATTTATAATATCAATTAGTTTAATTTTTTTCACTATTATAGTAATTACTACATCAACATTGTGTCATAAATAAATAAAATAATTTAATGTCTAAAAATTATAAATAAAATATAATTATATAGGAAATATTTTTATCTTTCTAATTAATATTTATAATCTAAAATCAAACATATATAACCCTATGTAATAATTGTTTTTCTAAAAGATATATGTTTGTGTCATTTTTGTATTCATTTTAACTTAATTAAAATTAAGTGTCCCTATCACCTACAAGTGGCACCATGGGGTCCCAAAATCGTCCCAAATATGACTATGGTCGAACATGTATCAACCAATAAGTCTAGGACACGTTTTAGGGTAATTTATTATTATTATAATATTATTTTTTAACCCTTATTTACCAGATTTACCCTTAACCTTGGTAAAGAAAATATTTAGCGCAGTAATTATTCAAAATGTCTAAAAATAAAAGTTACCTATTTACACAATTTGAAAATCCTGATTCCAAATATGGAATCCATTTTTCTAAATTCAAAACACATAAGTGGCAGAAATTAATTTAAAATTAATTCCCGCTGTCAAAACAAAAAACGTGTTTTTAAGAGATAATAACTATCATAACATTGACACTTGTTTATGTTCGGTTTAATTGTAAATTTATGTCCAATGACCAACATTATATTAAATGTTAAAAATATATTCTGAATATACTTTAAAACCATTCAAATTCATAATTTATCACTATTAATTATTTTGATTAAAAAAGTTGTTTTTAATTAAAATTTAGTAATTTTCACTATTCATCAAAATATGAAAGTTATCCGAAAAGTACCAAAATTTCACCTTAGGCTAAATTCGATATTCTGAATCCAAAAAAGAAGTCCATTTTAAAATATATATATATAATTTTAAAAAGTAGGTATTACTATTCATAACAGCTAGTTTGATTGGTTATGGTGTGTTAGAACTCGGTGTTGCGTACAACACACGCTATCACATTATTCAAAGAGAAGTGTACCGTAGAAGCTTGGGGTGTTACACCATTTTCATGTAAATGTTAAATCTCAAGTTAAGCTCGATGCACCATTTTTGGAGTTATTTTACATAGCTATATCATTACTTGAACCACATCAACTTTTTGTATCATGAAAAAGTCGTATTACTTGAAAAAACCATATAATCTCCATCTTACCAAAATTTTAGGATATTCTTATAAACATATCTCTAATATATACCATTGGCTTATGTTACATAATATTTGTTTTCATAAATCAAGTAACCAGGGATTCTACTAAACTAACTTTGATACCAACTATAATTTCTATAACCCTAGTATCATAGAGTCAACTAATACTTTATTACATAACAATAAAATAGAAAAAATGAAATACTAAAGAAATTAATAGTTTTTAAATTTTTTTAATCTATATGAATTCTTTTTATTTAGATTATAATTAAAAATTGAAAATTGAAAATTAATTTTATTCGAGTATTCAATTATTCCGTATACCATATCCATGAGTATCAATAACAATATAATTCCTAGAATCCTAGGGAAAATATAAAATAAGAAAATAATGATGTTATATGATCAGTAAGGGTATGATTATAACATAGTATGTCAATAATATGTAATAATAATATATTACTTTTGGAAATTAACAAAAAAAAAATCAATTCAATCAATAAAATATGGGAAAATATACAAAACAAAATGATGATCAAATAAATCCATATAAAAAATCACATGATCTTGAAAATTATACAATCATATTATCACTAATTGTATAATGATATAAAATCCTATTACTAATCTCAAAATGAGAGAATTCATAATACAAGACATCTGAGACATACTGACATGACCTTTCCCAAGATAGTTTAAATCTCTTAGTATAAGCCGGTCTATTTTTGATTAGAGATTTGTCTCTTGAGACATTTTGGTGCATAAAGGGGATATCTATAATGGATACCCACTCATCACATACTATGTCCAATTTATTACTCATATGAAATAGTTGAAATATAAAAAAAATCATTTGTGTTAAAAAACTGACATATTAAATTTCATTACTTACCCCAATCAAATAAACATAATAATAAACCATCTTGAGTAATATGGTGAACGATAATCAATATTACATCCTCTAATAAACTGATTATAAAACATAAAAATGAAAATAAATATGATATATGTAAAACATATCCAATATGTATCACATGATTATTAAATGGATGTTGTCATTGATGAATATAAATTCCATAAAAATGTGATTAAAAAATTATTATGAGGAAAATAACCTTTTATATTTACTAATATTTTTAGAAGAAAATTTTCACATTTTATTTTGAACATTATTTTCCTTAAAATTTTATTGACTTTTTCTAAAAATAAATATAAAATATTGAGTGGTTATACAGGTGTAAAATTCAATTCATGTTGTATATGTTTAAACAAATATTCATCTCACATATTTGATAAAATCCAAAAAGTTATCATTTTGAAAATGACATGAAGATTCCATTAATTTTTTTTTATGAAAAGTCAAAATGTATGAAAATTTTATTAATAAATAATTTCAATTAGATTAAAAAAATAATGACATTTTAATAAAATAGTGATTTTGATGAAAAAGGATGTTCAATTAAAGAGAAAAATAATTTCATAATTTCTAAAATAAAATTTCTGAATTATTTTTAGTATGAAAGTATTGAAAATAAAAATATTTATTGAAATATTCATAATTAACTAGATGATAAAAAATATATTATGTTTAATTTATAAATATTATATAATTCACACAAGGGAGTGTAAAACAAAAACCATTGCGAGTAATGATAATATTGTGAAAAAACTGTTACCACTTTGGAAACTTTTGTATCCTAATCCCCATGAAAGGAAAAAAATATAATAAAACATTAATAACGATGAAGAATATAGATTCAATATATATAATATAAATAAGGGATTTATATACACCACATAATGTAATTAGTGGTTAATTTTGTGTATATCTCATAGAAGTAAAAGTAAGATGAGAAACCCTTACCTCAGGTTTGAATTGTTTTGTTTGTGCCCAAAACTCCCTGAAAATAAATATAGGTTTATTATAAATATACTATATAACCATAATAATATATATAACTATATATATTATTTAATTATTAACTTTTATCACTCATTTATCAAAGGCTCTTTGTTAAAATTACTGTTTTTGGTAATAATTTATCTATTTTTAATGTTTGTTTATGTTTAGTAATTTTGGTACTTTTTAACTTAATCATGGTTAATTAATCACCAAAATATTACCCATGATATAAATATCATATATATTCATTATATAATTATTTATAGTAATCAGTACTAGTTAGAAATAAAAATTGGACTACACCATTCATAGAGACGGTATGCCATATGTAAGCATAAAGGATGTTTCCAGTTTTATCTATATATGAACCTAAAGGAATAAACATATGATATAAAATTTATATAATAATTATTATTTTATATATATTAGTAATATAAATAAAATAAATAATTATTACCATTTATTAGTAAATAAAATTAAAACATTTTTCATTACTTCATGGTGCTGGCAGTCCACACCCATGCACATGGGACATTATTGTTTTCCAATGGACTGGAAGCTAAAAATTATATGTAATATTATATTCCCATAAGTATGATTAGATAATAAATATCACATATTTTCATTAAATATAAACTTAATACTTTCATTTTAAAGTGAAAAGAAATAAATAATCACATCACTTTACAATGCAGTAATTTTGCAAATAGAGTACTGACTTTAGGGTATCCCCAATAGAATGTAAAGTAAGAATATATATGTCATACAATGAATATTAATATATAATAATATCATAAATATCAATTATATTTGTTTATTTTTGTGTTAAATCCATTATTATATTCAATCCTAAACATGGGTGACAAAAAATTGCATCGGTCTGTGAGTCGGTAGTCTGCTGTACGCACAATGGATGGTTACTTTTCCCATTTGATGGTATTGAATATGGATTTGTGATGTTACATTATCATAATAAAATTCAATAATTTATTATATACTGTTGTCATTATATTATCATTTTTGAAGGAGGTTGGAAGACTTGGAAGAAGAAATAAATAAAATATTCATGTTTATGAATTCTATCTCTTTATTAGAGAGCCTATTTATGGTTATAGATAATGATTTATTAAGAGGTTTTCATTATCATTACATAGACTATAGGATTTATGGATGGAATTAAATAATTTATTTGATAATTAATTTTCTAATCTAAAGGATTTTGGATGTGTGTGGAGGGGAAGAGAGGTGGTGGCCTTTTATATGTTTCGGAGATGACACACTCAAAATTTTATGAAAAGATAAAGTATTACCCACATATTTCTAATCAATGGTTTACCATTGAATTAATTTTATAAAAATTGAAGAAATATAAGTATCCTGGATTTGTTATTGATATTCACACCTGAAATCTTAATTTCTAGTATATAATTTTTATGTTTTAATCATAATATTTTAAAATATTATAATGTTTCATTCAAACCCAAAGTTGTGTTCATTTAAAGATACCATTGTTATTGAATTTATTTTTAAAAAATATATCATAAACAAACAAGTTGTTAATTTACCTTAAAATATTGTATTTCCATGTCATATACTCTTTCAGCTTTGATTCCCATCTTTTCAAATCATAGGGTGTTATAAAATATATTTGAGTTTATAAATACCTATACAAGTATCCTAATATGTGAAGTAACATTACATAATGAATTAGTTATTAAGAAATACTTTTAAATCCATATAAACATAAGTGAAAAGAATATTTAATATAATTAAAATATTAAACAAATAAAACAATGATGAATTGATCTTTACAAGAAAAATTATTACTCAATAAAAGTAAATTATGCTATGTCAACCCCTTTTAAATTTTGAAACCTTTGAATAAAACAAATTTGAATGATAAAACATGAAATAGAACATTAATTTCCATGGATAATATATATATATATATATATGGTAAATATTTTTATAGGGATATTATATACACACGATAGACAAAAATCGATACATAATATAAAACAAATCTCAATGTAGGGAATGTTTGGTGAGAAACCCTTACCTTTATAGTCAAAATCTAGGAATAATACTTAACCCACTACATAATAAATATAAAAACCCAAATAACATATTTTATAATATTATTCATATAAATTTAATTTTTTATTCATTATCTATAATAACTTATTTCGTAGTTATTGTTTATTTTTATCCTCGCATTGTGGTCGTATTTCTTGTTTCACATAAGATTCATAATTTTAATACAGATTATATTTCATTTAAAATATTTTCAGAATTCAAATATTATTGAAATTACTATCATATATGTTCTATAATGACATAAAATGTTCTAATTTTATAAGATGAAGGTTTTATGTATGATTCATGATTTTTAACTTGTAGGAAACATGGTTTTCAAGATTTTTAATTAATATAATGACGAACAGAAATAAAAAGTTTCAATATCAATATTATATACAAATAGAAAAAAGGTATTTTTTTTGATTGAAAACTTTTATCATAACTATTAACTATTTTTCCATTTTTATTCTTTCCAAAATTTATATCATCATTATTAAAGTTTGGATAACATACCCATACAAGATCAAGAAATAATATATGTCTATGAACGGTTATGAAAGTTATTATTTTATTACACTATCGCTAGAAAAAATTATAATTTTGTAGTGGAGATATTATTTGGGTGAGAAATATAAATATTTAAGTGGTATAATATTAATATAAATTATACAAATATATTACTTATATTTATAAAATCATTTTTAATCTTGTTATACTCATTTTAAGTGTTTTAATTTACAATGATCAATTATAGGTAATTTTATTAGTAAAAATACCAAATGTATATTTCAAAACATTAACCATATCAAATTTTTTTAATTAATAAACACATTTTTAGAATTATCTATGAATGTCAAGGATGAAAAATAAAATATTTTGTTCATGGAGGAGGTAGTTTGAACTTAATGCCATTGGAATTTTAATTTCTCAAATAAATGAGAGGGAGATAAATAATTTTTGTTCTATAAATATATTAAAAGGTTATAAAAAATAAATATATATATGTAATTATTGTAAGAACCTGGTTCTTATTCTTGAGTTACGAGTTTCTTATTTTTTCATTTACTTAAGTGTTTATGAGAAAATAAGGAAAATGGTGGAAAATCACAAATTTTGTGGGTACACGCCATGTACTTTTCCACACACTATATACTTTGGCTGTGTAGGATGAGTACACAGGGTGTGTAGCCATGCTGGCGATAAAAGGTGTAAAAATCGAATACACGCCGTGTAGTTTGTATTTACACACCGCGTAGTCAGTCGGCAGGAGAATAGTAAGGCAGTGGAACCAGCCTCCAGCTGAGCGACAGTACACACCGTGTAATCATGAATACACACCGTGTACTCATGTCGATAGATGAACAATGCTGCGGTGGAAAGAAGCCACCAAAGGAACTGTTAAAAAATTAAAATTAAATGTCATGTACTCAATATTACACGCCGTGTAGTCTGTTTTTTTCACAGAAAATGGGCAGTATCCCCCAATATTCACAAAGGAAGCTTAGAATTCCAGAGGAGCTTAGGAGAGACGGCAGGAGCTTGGAGGACGTCCTGACCGCACATCGGGACCCCGTTTTTTGCACCGTTGATCTCTTTGGAACCGCACGGGTGATTTCTTCCTCCTATTGGCATAGTTATTTCCAATTCTCCATATAAGGGATGTTATTTGAGTCTGAACGAGGTTATGTTCACCTCAGATCGACGTCATTCTTGGACGATTCGAGGAGCTTCGTTCACGTATTCCGATCATGGATGATCGAGGTAGGTGGTATGGTGATTAAATTCCAAATGTTTTGTGTTTTTGTGTAACATTGTTCTATGAACCCATGTTGGGATTTCATGTGGATGAGGCCTTGGCTTTTTTAAATACATAGAATTGTATAAGAAATTAAATATAACTGTAAACTGCTGTTTGAGATCACTACATGGATCTAGGACCACCCTTGGGGTGTGTTCTTCTGTTTAGTCATATGGCCAGGTTACCTGAGGGTATACCGTAAATTTTAGAATGTCTTAAATTACCTTGAGAGTAACTATATATAAATTTCTTGTTTATATGTTGGGCATGGAATGATTACTTGTTTAGCCTGAGGGCAATGTTGTGATTTGCCTGTGGGTAGTGCTCAATTCAGCCTGAGGGATACTTCTTTCGTGCTTGTGGCCAGTAGATTATGTGCCTGTGGGAAACACCTCATATGCCTGTGGGAATTATTCGATATGCCTGTGGGAAGATTCTTGTGGGTTTGGATTCTCTTTACCTGAGGGTAAGGGTTTGCGTGTCTCAGGGCAATGACTGATTACTTGGAAAATTCACCATACTCATGTCTTATTTGGAATGGATGAATTAATATTAAAGATGGAAATAAAACTGGTAATGTTAGTTACTTTAGAGTACTACTTAGTTTATTGTATTTATTACTGCACACTGTTGTTGCACATTTACACTAACAGTTTGGCATGGGCCTTTGGTGGGCGCCTACAGAGATTTATTTCTCACACCCTATTTGGGTCATGTCTTAGACCCAAATATACTATATTTATACAGGTGTGGATAAGGGAAATGGTCCCTATACAGGTACATGATTGTTGGAGAGGTGGAGTAGAGCATGTGATCGAGTTGTGGCATGCGATGCTTTGAGTTCTTATTGCACTGTTTCTCTTTGTTTTCCTTTAACATGTACTTTGAGCTATATTGTATTGTATTGTATTGAAATTTATCTTATTCTAGCTGTTTTTCATAGAATATTTACATGCTTCATTTTTATACATATATGACTACTGGTTCTCTTTTTTTTACTTCAGTTATCCATTTAGTTATATATTGTTCACTGCTTCCACTATTGTATGATATTTATCTGTCTTTTGCTATCCTACACATTGACAAATAAGGGCATAGTTTCACCACAATTAGACCTACACCCTTGCTGCTAGTCGGCAACCTCTGGTGTTTGGGGAAATGCGCTTGAGGTCATGTGGCCAACTAGGTCTGGGGCACCCGTTGAGTGGCTTCCAAAACTAAGACATTACAAATTGGTATTAGAGGAGGTTCATTGCTTTTACTTACTATTTAGAGCATTATATTAAGGGATAGGAAAGAAATAGTAGTTGGTAATAAGTTGTTCCTGGGAGTAGCTAACCTGTGTACAGGGAAAATCCCGTCTACCTCGTATTTTTGCAATTTTTCTGATTTTGCAATTTTTCTAGTTGATTTGATTTTCACCGTTGGGTGACTCACTTGTGATTTTGAGGTTTATATTTTATCCATGGGTTCTATTTAGTTGAAAACCGTTGAGATGAGGGTATTCCATCTCTTGAATCATTTAGGCACATGATAGAAATCGCATGCCATGAATAGTTTCATGCCATATAGGTGAATTAGAAATTGCATGTTGTTGTGATATTTGTTATGCTTGAAAAAGAATGCTGTTTTGATAGCTTCATTGATAAATACCTGCTATGTGATAGGGAATTTTTGTGTTATTCTATCAAAACAGCATGGTTTTTGGTGAGAAACCCTTACCTTTATAGTCAAAATCCATGAATACAACTTAACCCACTACATAATAAATATAAAAACCCAAATAACATATTTTATAATATTATTCATATAAATTAAATTTTTTAAACATTATCTATAATAAATTATTTTGTAGTTATTGTTTATTTTTATCCTTGCATTGTGGTCGTATTTCTTGTTTCACATAAGTTTCATAATTTTAATACAGATTATATTTCATTTAAAATATTTTCATAATTCAAATATTATTGAAATTACTATCATATATATTCTATAATGACATAAAATGTTCTAATTTCATAAGATGAAGGTTTTATGTATGATTCATGATTTTTAAATTGGAGGAAACACGGTTTTCAAGATTTTTAATTAATATAATGATGCACACAAATAAAAAGTTTAAATATCAATATTATATACAAATAGTAAAAAGGTATTTATTTTATTGAAAAATTTTATCATAACTATTAACTATTTTTCCATTTTGATTCATTACCAAAATTTATATCTTCATTATTAAATTTTGGTTAACATACCCATACAAGATCATGAAATAATCTATGGCTATGAACGGTTATGAAAGTTATTATTTTATTATACTATCACTATAAAAAAGTATAATTTTGTAGTGGAGATATTATTTGGGTGAGAAATATAAATAATATATTGTATAATATTAATATAAATTAAAAAAATATATTACTTATATTTATAAAATCATTTTTAATCTTGTTATACTCATTTTAAGTGTTTTAATTTACAATGATCAATTATAGGTAATTTTATTAGTAAAAATACCAAATGTATATTTCAAAACATTAACCATATCAAATTTTTTTATTTAATAAACACATTTTTAGAATTATCTATTAATGTCATGGATGAAAAATAAAATATGTTGTTCATGGAGGAGGTAGTTTGAACTTAACGCCATTGAAATTTTAATTTCTCAAATAAATGAGAGGGAGATAAATAATTTTTGTTCTATAAATATATTAAAAGGTTATAAAAAATAAATATATATATGTAATTATTGTAAGAACCTAGTTATTATTCTTGAGGTACGAGTTTCTTATTTTTTCATTTACTTAAGTGTTTTTGAGAAAATAAGGAAAATGGTGGAAAATCAAAAATTTTGTGGGTACACGCTGTGTACTTTTCCACACACTATATACTTTGGCTGTGTAGGATGAGTACACAGGGTGTGTAGCCTTGCTGGCGATAAAAGGTGTAAAAACCGAATAGACACCGTGTAGTTTGTATTTACACACTGCGTAGTCAGTCGGCAGGAGAATAGTAAGGCGGTGGAACCAGCCTCCAACTGAGCGACAGTACACGCCGTGTAATCAGGAATACATACCGTGTACTCATGTCGATAGATGAACAATGATGTGGTGGAAAGAAGCCACCAAAGGAACCGTTAAAAAAATGAAAATTAAATGCCATGTACTCAATATTACACGCCGTGTAGTCTGTTTTTTTCACATAAAATGGGCAGTATCCCCCACTATTCACAGAGGAAGCTTAGAATTCCAGAGGAGCTTGGGAGAGTCGGCAGGAGCTTGGAGGACCTCCTGACCGCACACCGGGACCCCGTTTTTGCACTGTTGATCTCTTTGGAACCGCACTGGTGATTTCTTCCTCCTCTTGGCATAGTTATTTCCAGTTATTCCTATAAGGGATGTTATTTGAGTCTGAATGACGTTATGTTCACCTCAGATCGACATCATTCTTGGAAGATTCGAGGAGCTTCATCCACATATACCGATCAGGGATGATCGAGGTAGGGGGTCTGGTGTTTAAATTCCAAATGCTGTGTGTTTTTGTGTATCTTTTTTCTATGAACCCATGTTGGGATTTCATGTGGATGAGGCCTTGTCTATTTTAAATACATAGAATTGTATAAGAAATTAAATGTAATTGTAAACTGCTGTTTGGGATCACTACATGGATCGAGGACCACCCCTGGGGTGTGTTCTTCTATTTAGTCATATGGCCAGGTTACCTGAGGGTATACCGTAATTTTTAGAATGTCTTAAATTACCTTGAGAGTAACTATATATAAATTTCTTGTTTATATGTTGGGCATGGCATGATTACTTTTTTATCCTGAGGGCAGTGTTGTGATTTGCATGTGGGTAGTGCTCTATTCAGCCTGAGGGATACTTCTTTTGTGCTTGTGGCCAGTAGATTATGTGCCTGTGGGCAACACCTCATATGCATGTGGGAATTATTCGATATGCCTATGGGAAGATTCTTGTGGGTTTGGATTCTCTTTACCTGAGGGTAAGGGTTTGCGTGTCTGAGGGCAATGACTGTTTACTTGGAAAATTCACCATACTCATGTCTTATTTTGAATGGATGAATGAATATTAAAGATAGAAATATAACTAGTAATGTTAGTTACTTTAGAGTACTACTTAGTTTATTGTATTTATTACTGCACAATGTGGTTGCACATTTACACTAACAGTTTGGCACGGGCCTTGGGTGGGAACCTACTGAGATTTATTTCTCACACCCTATTTGGGTCATGTCTTCGACCCAAATAGACTATATTTCTGCAGGTGTGGATAAGGGAAAGGGTCCCTATACAGGTACATGATTGTTGGAGAGGAGGAGTAGAGCATGTGACCGAGTTGTGGCTTGCGATGCTTCTGAGTTCCTGTTTCACTGTTTCACTTTGTTTTCCTTTACCATGCACTTTGAGCTATATTGTATTGTATTGTATTGAAATTTATCTTCTTCTCACTGTTTTTCATAGAATATTGACATGCTGCATTTTATACATATATGACTACTGGTTCTCTTCTTTTACATTGGTTATCCATTTAGTTATAAGTTGTTCACTGCTTCCACTATTGTATGATATTTATTTGTCTTCTGCTATGATACACATTGACAAATGAGGGCATAGTTTCACCACAATCAGACCTAGACCCTTGCTGCTATTCGGCAGCCTCTGGTGTTTGGGGAAATGCACTTGAGGTCATGTGGCCAACTGGGTCTGGGGCACCCGTTGAGTGGCTTCCAAAACCAAGACATTACAAAGTGGTATTAGAGGAGGTTCTTTTCTTTTACTTACTATTTGGGGCATTATAGTCAGGTATAGGAAAGAAATAGTAGTTGGTAATAAGTTGTTCCTGGGAGTAGCTAACCTGTGTATAGGGAAAATCCCGTCTACCTCATATTTTTGCAATTTTTCTGATTTTGCAATTTTTCTAGTTGATTTGATTTTCACTGTTGGGTGAATCACTTGTGATTTTGCAGTTTATATTTTATCCATGGGTTCTATTTAGTTGAAAACTGATGAGATGGGGGTATTCCTTCTCTTGAATCATTTAGTCACATGATAGAAATCACATGCCATGAGTAGTTTCATGCCATGTAGGCGAATTAGAAATTGCATGTTGTTGTGATATTTGTTATGCTAAAAAAAGAATGCTGTTTTTGATAGCTTCATT
Source organism: Viscum album (assembly GCA_963277665.1). NCBI lineage: Eukaryota > Viridiplantae > Streptophyta > Magnoliopsida > Santalales > Viscaceae > Viscum > Viscum album. The sequence continues at coordinate 712,811,261 of OY728131.1, read as the reverse complement.
GATAATTACCAGATATAGTAGGACATGGGATACTAGTGGATCCTCCGGTGGAGCAGATGCGGTGCCAGACATTATACCGTATACAGGCGCGGATGCGCAGTTTCGTGAAGGCTTCATGCGGTTCATGAAAACCTCTTAGGGTGCACCGCCGACTGCCAAATATATGGCTGAGATGACTCGTATTTTCCAGTATCCTCATCTGCCTACATTTCCAAGGGATGGAAGACCACAAGCTGTAGAGTCTTGGGTGGATTCATTGCAGACTATTTTCGAGCATCTTGAGATGCCTCCAGGGCGGAGGGTCAAGCTTGCGACTTATATTTTGTGTGATTCCGCCAATAGGTGGTGGGATGTTACCACTCAGATAGAGCATCACATAGACATAGTGTGGGAAGATTTTCAGACATCCTTTTATGATTTCTTCTTCCCAGATATGCTGAGGGTAGATCGAGCTCGAGAGTTCATGAACATGTAGTAGGGCGCTATGTTAGTGATGGATAATTCTTCTTGTTTCCCCGAGATTCAACATTTTTCACCTGTTCTAGTGGGTGATGAGATGTTGAGGGCTAGACACTTTGAAGATGGTATTTGATATGACATCTGTGCACTGGTGAATGGTTTTAGGTTTCCTACAGTACATTATATTATGAACCATGAACTGATTACCAAGCCGAACCTACGGGAAGCTAGTGGTGTAGGCCAGGGCGGTTCAACACCAGTTTTTGGTACTATTTCTACTGGTAAGAGGAAGAGACACATGTAATTCTCTCACGGTGGCAGTACTAGCCAGAATAATGCTTCAGGTGGCCAGGTCATGTGCTACTAGTGTGGTAAAGAGGGGAATAGGATACCGTAGTGGCCACGTGGCCCAGTTGAATGTCAATCTTTCGGTAGGATGGGGAATTTTAAGCGCTCTTGCAGGGCATTTCCACTAGTACTTAGTGAGAGGGGTTCTATGCAGACTCTTCATGCTGGAGCAGGACTAGCAGCTTCTTACCTGTATGGAAACTGGGATACGTCAGGGCATGCAATAAGAGATGGTGGTCATGGCCGTGGTAGCCAGACACCAGGATCTCAGAGGCGGCAAGGTGGGACAGCTCAGGGTAGCCAAGCTATGTCGTAGGGCCGCGACACTGGGAAGGAATATGAAGTTCAATAGACTAAACATGAGCAGGATCCCGGACCTTCTACCATCATAGGTTCTATTCTAGTAGCTTATGTTTTATCTTTAGTACTTTTCTATTCAGGTGCTACACATAGTTTCATATTTTTTCCCATTGTGAAGAGCCTTGAGATCTATGTTTCTTATTCTTCCTATGTTATGATGCTAGACACTCCGTTGGTAATGAGAACGACATATGTGCATTAGTCAAAGGAGTTCCCCATTGAGGTTGGTGGGTGTCACTTTCTATAGGACCTCTATGTCTTAGAGATGACAGCTTATGATATCATTCTCGGGATGGACTGGTTGATTCCCATTCGAGCCTTTTTAGACTACTCTCATCGTAGAGTGTGTTTCACTTCACCAGAGGGCAGAGAGTTTCTATAAAAGGGTGAATGTGATTTTCAAGCGAGTCGAGCTAGACCAGAGCGTCATGGGAGGGGTGGAGTCACAGCCCAAATTGTGAGTTTATATCTGGACGACCATGGAATTTGTTAGAAGGATTTCCCTCTAATGGTTGATCATTTCAGGGATGTCTTCCCGAATGAATTTTTAGGTCTACCTCCAGAGCGTGAGGTGGATTTATCTATTGAGATTATTCTAGGAGCGACACTGGTGTCCATTCCTCCTTATAGGATGGCTACACCTGAGTTACAGGAGATCAAGAGGCATTTAGAGGAGTTACACTGAAAGGGTTTTATCCGACCCAGTAATTCTTCTTTGGGTTCACCGGTACTCTTTGCAAAGAAGGAAGATGGTACCCTCAGACTCTATGTGGATTATGGGAAGCTGAACTGGCTCACAGTTAAGAACCAATATCCCTTGTCAAGGATTGATGATCTTTTTTTATCAAATTCATGGAGAACGAGTGTACTCGATGATTGAAATGAGATTAGGATATCATCAGCAGCGTGTGAGACCATCTGACATACCACTTACAGCCTTTTGGAGAAGATATGGTCTGTACGAGTACTTGGTTATGCCTTTTGGTCTCACAAACGCGCAAATAGTTTTCATGGCTCTGATGAATCGTGTGTTCCATCCTTATATAGATTCTTTTGTGGTAGTATTCATGGATGAAATATTGGTGTTTTATCACACTCGACATGACCATGCCACACATCTTGAGATCGTACTGACTACAGTGAGAGAGCATAAGATATATGCTATGCTCTCAAAGTGCCACTTTTGGAAGGACAAGATTCACTTGCTGGGTCATATCATTTCAGAGGTAGGAGTTGCAGTAGTCCCATAGAAGGTGAGAGCAGTAGTTTCATGGGAGAAGCCTAAGAACGTGTTTGAGATATAGAGTTTCTTAGGGCTAGTTGGTTACTACAGACACTTTATTCAGGACTTCTCCCACTTAGCAGCACAGTTGATGAGATTTACTAAGAAGGGTGTGAAGTTCATTTGGACAGAAGCTTGTGAGACAGACTTTCAGGAACTGAAGGGAAGGATGACATCAGCACCAATCATGATACTCCCAGAGCAAGGGAAGAGATATATAGTTTACTTTGATGCATAAAGTATTGGGTTGGGAGCTGTGTTGATGTAGGGTGATTGAGTTTTTGTGTATGGGTCTCGGCAGTTGAGGCCACATGAGAGGAATTACCTGACAGATGAACTCGAGTTGGCTGTAGTTGTTCATGTGTTGCAATATTGGAGAAATTATCTCTTGGGAGATAATTTTGTGGTTTTCACCAAACACAAAAGTCTCAAGTACATCTTTACTCAGCATGACCTGAACCTGAGACAAAGAAGGTGGGTTGAATACCTTCAATCCATCAATTTTGAGCTTGCCTAAACACCATGTAAGGGTAACGCAGTTGCTGATTCACTGAATAGAAAGACTCAGATACAGGAAGTTTCTGAGGCCAGTGCAAAGTGGAAGCTTATGGATTTGTTCTCGAAGATGCATTTGGAGGTGCACGAAAGTCAGGGGAAATCATATCATTCATCTTTAGCTGTGACATCAACTCTCTTGGATAGAGTGAGGACTAAACAACTATCTGATTCATAAGGCCTAGTTCTACGGGAGTCCGTGGCATGTGAGGAACCTCTTCCTGGTTGGACGATAGGCGGTGATGATGTACCACATTTCCCTGAACAAGTGTGGGTTTTAGGGGATATACGCAAGGAGTTGACGTGGGAGTTTCATGATTCAGATTGGGAAGTTCATCCTGGAGTTATAAAGATGTACTATGACTTGAGACGTCTGTATTGGTGGCCGGGTATGAAGAGGGAGATAACTGGTTTTATTACGAGGTGTTCCACATGTCAGTAGGGGAAGGCAGAGCATCAAATTCCAGTTGGACTATTACAACAGTTAACCATTCCAGAGTGGAAGTGGGATGATGTCGCGATGGACATCATGACGGGGTTGTCGAGGTCACCTCGAGGAAATGATGTTGTGTGGGTTGTTGTGGACAGACTCACAAAGGTAGATCACTTTTTGACAATCAAGGAGACCTTCATTGTTAACGAGGTCATGAATTTGTATATCTGAGAGGTCGTAAATATTCATGGGGTCCCTCATTCCATCATTTCAGATAGGGACTCCCATTTTACATCTCATTTTTGGAAGAGTTTTTAGAGGGAACTGGGTACACGAGTGCTTCTGAGCACAACATACCACCCTCAGACCGATGTTTAGTTAGAGAATACGATACAGGTGCTAGAGGACATGTTGTGTGAATGCATCATAAACTTTGTGGGATCTTGGGAGAAGAATATACCCCTAGTCGAGCTTGCCTATAATAATAGTCTTTAGGAAACTATTGAGATGTCACCTTATGAGGATTTATGTAGTAGGCCATGCCGATCACCTTTATACTGGATGAAGGCAGGTGTGGCAGCTTTAATGGGACCACGTCTCGTGCGGGAGACTTCTGAGTAGGTCTAGTTGATTCAAAAGAAGATGGCTAATGCACAGTCTTGTCAGAAATCTTATGTTTATCGGTGTCGACTACCCTTAGAGTTCGTGATCGATGATCAGGTTTTCCTGCATGTTTCACTGAGGTTGGGACACAGGTGGATCAGGAGACACGGTAAACATTCCTCAAGGTGTGTAGGGCCATTTGAGAATATGGACAGAGTCGGGCTGGTTGCCTATCAGTTACAGTTACCATAGAGGTACCAGGCCATGCACGACGTCTCCCAAGTATCTCAGTTGCACCGCTATCATTCAGACCCGTCTCACGTCATTCAACCAGAGGTGGTTTAGCTTTATATAGATGCATCCTTTGAGGATAATCTGATTCATATCATGGATAAAAGCATGAAAGTTCTCTGAGGCCGGTCAGTTCCTCTTGTACGGGTGCTATGGCAGCATGGCCGAGTGCAGGACGAAACCCGGGAGTGGGAGACCGACACACGTGCTCAGTGGCCAGTGTTGTTCAGAGCTTTATCTTGACCAATATTGTAAGGGAAATTCGGGGACAAATTTCTTTAATGTGGGAATTTTGTATGAACCCAGTTCTTATTCTTGAGGTATGGGTTTCACCTTTTCTCTTTTCCATAAGTTTTTTTTTGAGAAAATTAAGAAAATGGGAAAAAATAACAAATTTTGTGGGTACACGCTATGTACATTCCCACACGCCATGTACTTTGGCCATATGGGATGAGTACACAGGGTGTGTAGTCATGCTGGCGATGAAAGGTGTAAAAACTGACTACACGCCATGTAGTTTGTATTTACAGGCCGTGTAGTTAGTCGGTAGGGAAATTGTAAGGAAGTGGAAGTAGCGACCAGCTGAGCAACAGTACACACCGTGTAATCAGGAATACACATTGTGTATTCATGTCGACATAGGAACAATGCTGTGGTGGAAAGAAGCCACTGAAGGAATAGTTAAAAAATGAAAAGTACATGTTGTGTACTAAATAGTACACACCGTTTAGTTTGTTTTTCTTTTTCACCTAAAATGGGAAGTAGCCTCCTCTATTCACAGAGGAAGCCTAGAACACCGGAGGATCTTGGGAGAGTCGACCGGAGCTTGGATGACCTCCCAACCGCACACCGAGAACCCGTTTTTTGCACTGTCGATCTCCTTAGAACCGCACGTGTGTGTTTTTCCTCCTCGTTGCATAGTTTATGCCAATTATTCTTCTAAGGGATGTTATTTGAGTTTGAATGAGGTTATGTTAACCTCATATCTATGTCTTTCTTGGACGATTTGAGGAGTGTCGTTCACGTATACCGATCAGGGGTGATCGAGGTAGGTGGTATGGTGTCTAAATTACTACTGTTGTGCGTTTTTGTGTACCTTTGTACTACGAACCCATGTTGGGGTGTAATGTGATTGAGGGATTGGATTTTCTAAATACATATAATTTTTTAGGTAATTAAATGTAACTGAAAACTACTGGTTGGATTCGCTGCTTGGATCCAGGACCACCTCTGGGGTGTGTTCCTCTATTTAGCCATTTGTCCAAGTTACTTGAGCGTATACCATAAATTTTAGAATGTCATAAATTAACTTGAGAGGAACCATATATAAATTGCTCGTTTATATATTGAGCATGGCCTGGTTACTTTTTTATCCTGAGGGAAGTGTTGTGATTAGCCTGTGGCCAGCGCTCGGTTCAGTATGAGGGCAACTTCTTTCATGCCTGTTTGCAATAGATTCTGTGCCTATGGGCAATACCTCTTATGCATGTGGGAATTATTCTATGTTCCTGTGGGTAGATTCCTATGGGTTTGGATTCTCTTTACCTGAGCGTAATGGTTTGCACGCTGGAGGACACTGACTATTTACTTAGAAAATTCACCGTATAGATGTCTTATTTTGAATTGTTGAAAGAATATTAAATATGGAAATATAACTGGTAAAGGTATTTACTTAAGATTACTGCTATGTTTATTACATTTATTTTTTTCACACTACTATTGCACATTTACACTAATAGTTGGGCATGGGCCTTTTGTGGGTGCCTACTCTGATTTATTTCTCACACCCTGTTTGGGTCATGTCTTCAGCCCAAACAAACAATATTGCTATAGGTGTGGATAAGGGAAAGGGTCCCTATATAGGTACATGATTTTTGCAGAGGAGGAGGAGAGCATGGGACCGAGCTTAGGAATGCGATGCTGTTGAGTTCCCGTTTCACTATTTTGTTTTGTTTTGCTGTAACTTTCACTTTGAGCTGTATTGTATTGTATTGTATTGTAGTGTATCATTTTCTAGCTTTTTTTTCATAGGAAAGTGACATGTTGCATTTTCATACATATATGACTGTTGGTTCTCTTTTTTACTTCGGTTATCCATTCAGTTATATGTTGTTCACTACATCCACTATTGTATGCTATATATTTTCCTTTCGATGCTCTATACTTTGAAAAATGAGGGCATAGTTTTCCCACTATCAGACCCGGGCCCTCACTGTTAGTCAACAGCCACTGACATTTGGGGAAATGCGGTTGAGGTCATGTGACCAGCCGGGACCGGGGGACCCGTTGAGTGGGTTCCAGAACCGTGAAGTTACAGTTATATTATTTTTTTATATTATTTTTGATGATGTTTGGGTGAAAAAATAGATAATAAAATGTTATAAAGTGGGTAATACTCATATTGGGAGCTCTAAATATAGAGTTAAAATTTTTTATGAAAATTTAGGAACTAGAAAAAATATTTTAAAATTGGTATACTGGACATGTAAAATGAATTTACTGGAAATAGAATTTATATGTTATCTAGAGTAATTAAATGGACAATTTTTTAATTAGTTGGATGTGAGTGAGCTCCTCTTATTGGTAAAAAGATTGATGTTTCTCATTGAATTGTATGTTATGTGTGTGGTATATATTAAGTAATATAGAAGTTAGAGGAGTTCGTGAATGAAAAGATGGAGAGAAATTTGGGTATGAATTTAAAACCTAAAAATTAACATAAATACAGTCATAGTGTCAAATTAATTTAATAAAATTTGTTTCATATTATGTGATCAATTTTTATCATTATTAACATTGATTGAATTTTCCCATAGTAATTATTTATTATTTAAAAAATAATACGAATCTCAACACCAAATTTTTATATTATAAATTCAAAGATGAAATCAATTTAATTAAATTCAAGTATAAAATAATTATAAATAATTTTTAAAATAAATCATGAAATGAAGAAAAATATTATTTATAGAAAAATGTTATTTATACATTATCTTGATTTATTCATAATTCCAAAAAATTATTTTTAAATGAGTGTTAGTATATTTTAAAGGGTCTAAAAATAATAGTAGCCTTATCATTTAAAATATATAAAGTTAATATATTTTGATAAATAATTTATAATGTTTCAACAGACAATATTTGAAAAATTACATATTTTAATATAATAACTAATATTTATTTTTCTACATTTATTTTACAGGAAAAAATTAAAAAACATTTATTGGATAAATTGGATAGTAAAATTAAAAATAAGAATTCCATTTTATTAGATTCAATTTATAGATTTGAAAAAAATTAATTTTAATATATGTTCACATAAGGCATAAAGAATCACATTTTCATAAAATATATTATTATGCATAAAATTGATTTTATTATAAGTTTACTAATATTAATTAAATATTATCTATAAATCTAATTTAAAAATTACCTCTATTTTCGATTAAAATTACAGAAGTAAAATTTATAAAAACACACGTGTTATATTTTATTTCTTGATAATTATGTATTTATATCACTATAATATCTACTAACAGAAGAAATTTTAAAATATAGTCACCTCTATTTATTCCCACTTATTTTGTTGTAATATTACAATGGTCATATTATATTTATAAAATAGTTTTTTTTCATTCATTATCACTTGAGAAACCATATGCAATAAAATTAGGGTATTTCTTTTTTCATAATTTTAATTATCACACTCTAATAAAATTATTTTCAGGTATCCACTATATAGTCATGAATCAAGATATTATTACAAATTATATGTGAATAATTATTTATTTATAAAGAATACGAATCTCATATTTTCATTCATAATCAACATTTAATGATATTATCCAGTATTTGTTCTAGATAAGCATCCTTTTCCATCTATAAGGCATTTGTATTTCGAGAGACATACCTTTCAAAGCTTCATTTTCATCATCATATTTCTGAAGGAATACTAGAAACAATATGTTTTTGATAATATCCAATGAAATCAGATAAAATGATCAAATAAATATAAAAACCCAATTTTAATACTCCTTCCCATATGACACATTAATTTCAACTTATGATACAACAGGTTCAACTATGATATACTTAGATCAACTGATAACTACTTAAAATAACATAGGTTTTTGATAGTCATTTTTTAATAGAATATGTATCCTAAATTTAAATAAATTACAAAATTCAAAACAATATAAACAAATCCTTAATAAATTTTCATGAAGATATTTTGTATAATCCAAATCATATCCACCCAGCACCATAAAACAAGGTTTTCTATTAGGACCACTTATTATACAGTGAGTAAAGATTGAGTAAATATCCAACCAACCATTTTTAGGGTCATTACCACTAGGTTCATCTCTTTAAGATATTAAATAAAATTTTTATATCCAAACATGTATGTAATTTATAAGAAGTCAAATACATTATAATTTTGTAAAATCTTATGATATTATCACAAATTTCCATTCATCGAAAACTATTCCACAATTGAACTCTTGTCCAAATTTCTAAAAAAATTTTAATAAATTTCATATTCAATTTATCCTAAAAAGAAACATAATGGAAACCTATTATTCTGAATTTTATTTTAACCAATATAAAATCAGAAATAATTCATTATATACCTTGTCACAAAATAAATATCACCTTGTCACCAAATTAATATCATCCCCCAAGCTGATATATACTACACAATATATATTACAAACAACAATTAACGCATTTTCTACTTAAAAATATTTCCCTTAATATCAAATCAAATTACAAACCAAAGTGTTATCTAAACCTTAATCGTATATTCCTCAAATGACCCAAAAAAATATCTTAAAATAGCCAAATATCACCTCAAACTCTAATAACATAATATATATATAGATTATATAATCCTTTTTAATTACGGTGATCCTTATAAATATCAAATAATAACTTTATCCAAAACACTTAAATTATCCACATCTAAGATCATCTCAATATCAAAATTTCTCTACCCATAATATTATACCAAATTTGATGAAATGGACCCTCACTTATGGATTTGATTCATGTGTGTGTGTATATATATATAGGTTGGGAGATAACCTTTTTTGTAAAAAAATCACCAATTTTTCTATCCATGAGATTTAATAATTTATACATAAAATAGATAAATAAGGTTAAGTGAGATTTGAATCATGATAGGAATAGATTCTATATATATATGGATAGGTATGAACTATAAATTCATAATATAAGTTATAGGGTAAATCATGGAATATAATAATAAAGAAGATAAAAAATAAAAAAATATATTGTAAAATGGGACTGAAACTATTAAATTGATGTCCATAAATATTTTGTAACATGGTTCTAAAAACAAACTTAATATCACATAAAAAATCAATGGGAAAGGGGTAAATAGATAGCATTAAAAAATAACATTAAAATAATTTCACATATAAAAAAAATTCAATGGTATATAGTTAAAGATATAAAATTTAGTGTGTAAGATAAGATATAAAATACTGAAAGGAATATACCTTTTAACATTTTATAATACCTTTATTGAAACAAACATCATAAAAAGGGAAATAAGTTTTTCCTTTTCTATTGAGGTAAAGGTAAATAATAAAACAACATGATGTTACATATTATTTGGATTTAAAATAAAAATGGAAAGAAATATAATTATGAAAAATAGATACATAAGATAATGATCATAATTGTGTAAATGATAATTATTATTAAGCACACTATATTTTATTAATGAAAATCATACTTTTAATAATAATTTGTAAATTAAAAAATTAAATTCACATGATATAAATATGGATGTTAAAATGAATAAATGGAAGAGATATAACAATCCTATCCAAAATATGTTTCAGAATAAATATTATAACTCAATAAAAGGGGGTTGAGTTAATAAAAATGAAATAATAAAATAATCATTGAACTGGAAATATTTTTGAAATGATTTAATGATAAAAAATGGGAAACCCTTAGAAACAAATTTCGATATAAAATTTAATAAAATCACCAGATTAAATTAATTATACATATACTATTATATTTCTATAATAAAAACTATAACACAATGAAAGAAAATTGAGTGATGGAAAAACCTTACATGTTTTCTTAACATTAAGTAAATGCACAATGATGTGTAATTTTTTTTGATAAAAAAGTAATTAATATAAATATGATATATATATTGTCATGACCTTGAATCCATTAACTTGGACACAATGTATACTTTATAAAATTGGAAATAGAAATAAGCGATCTCATCCTGAAGGACTGAATAGATTAGTATCCCTTAAGACCAGGATAAAAATCTTATACCCATTTTATATTTGGAATGAAATAGAACATTAAAAAATAAAATTTACAAAATCCTAGAAACTCATTTAGAGAAATCATCTTCATAACTTGGGGAATGAAAAAAAATAATTGTGCACTCAAATTATATGTAAGGGTAACATGCAATGGAAGATATCATTAGTAAATAAATTATAATCATTAAAAATTAGTAAATAACTAAAAAACATACCACTGAATCAATAACTTGTGCATGAAATAAGGAATAATCAATATAAAAGATAAAAAACAGAAAATACAGTGAATTTAATAAAAAAAACTATTGTATTTGGTGTTATAGAACCAACTAAAATGTAAATTATAATACATGTATATTCAATAAAGTGAATATGAATTTTAATATCTTATAACATTTTTTATTCTATATAACATTGATTTGATAATATACCAGGGTATGAGTTACATCGATAAGATCATAGAAGTTTCCCCAGTATGTTGAGAAACATGATGTTACCTGATTGTTATTCTTCAAATATAGTTCAACAATAAAATAATATACTATGATTGGGAATATAAAATATATATTTTCATGCATGAGTACTCATAAAAGGACGAGACTTCATCCCATGTATTTTTCACTTGGTAATCTTTATGATGGGTAGTTATAGGAGCAAACACTTTTGTAATATTTTTTCATGTTTTTGTGACATCAAATATTCCTATTTTTGAATTTTAGTAATCGTATATAGACTATAATATTATAAATATTTGTTATCCTGACTCACACACTTAAATTAACTGATGAAGAACATGATGAGATGAGTTCGTGATAAGGTAGGGTATATTGGGTGCGCCATGAATGACATGTGATTAATGGAAAAGATGAGAGACGATTTTTCCATTAAAACATTATAGAAGACGAAATCTCAACTATTTTATTATAATAATGTTTTTAATAAGTTCTATTGTCATGGGGTGGTGATTTTAATTTTAGATAGTCAAAGTGATATGTATGAATAAAATTTGTTTTGTACACAAATGTGAATCCTGTATGATGAGATATTAATAGAAAGGGATTATATTACATTATGAGTATTCATGTATGGTTGTCATCATGTAGAAATTAAGTTCTTTATTTTAGGATTCATGAATATTTTTTAGATAGTAATTAGGACTTTAGGAACTCCCACCTAATGCTAATGAGAAAATATCCTAGAGGTTCACACACTGTATAACATCCCGCCATTTTATAACAAAAACTTTCATTACATTACACAAATCTGAGGATCGTTAAGGTTTAGTGTCTTGGAAACAAGGACCATAATACATAAAAAAAACATAAAAAATTCTTCTTAAACACTTGAAAGGCATCTCCTTAAGTTCATTCTAGGTTCATTACTGCATCTCATAACCTGGGGACATACATCAAAAGAAAGGGTGAGCAGAAGGCCCAGTAAGGGAAACAAGAGGAACATTTTACATGTGAACTTGAGATACTTCAATAAGGACATGAAAAGAACTTTAAGGCATGAGAAAGAAATCATGAGGCATTTCATAATAAAAATAACATTTTTCATAACTTGAAGATGTGGCTACATCACTTAACATAGACAATCATGAACATATCACCAAGGTCCATCCCCAAGGTGTCATTTGAAAATTACCAAGGTTATTCACCAAGGTATCGTGAAAATTGCAATCTCTAGTGGTTACATCATTACCCAATGCATTGGAGCGCTATCAGGGCGCACCCTTAAATTTTACTTTATTATCATGTGAGCCACATATATCATCATCAAACATTTCATAAATAACCCACATATCATAAAATAAATGGGTTTCATTTCATAATCATATCGTTTTAAAAACTGCTTTAAAGACATGATCTTTACGTCACTTTAAACCCACGGAAAGGGAAAGCGGGTCTCATGTATGTAAATCCCAGAATTTAAAATGGAACATTTTGATATATATGTGAATACCCTTATAGAAATAAGAGCTTTGAGTATTCACTTTATAACATAAAATAATTTTTGAGAAAAGAGATAGACATTTTGAGGGGAAAATTCTGCAGCATAACGGCTAAGTTTCGGGGTTTTAGAAAACATTGAAATGAGAGGGGACATGGGTCACCCACTCATAAATGATCCATAAAAGAGTAGGGTGAAAGAATAATAAGGACATATGGACATGGTAATGAAATTTTAGGGACATACCATTTGAAATGAAAAACATGGAAGGAAAAAAGATTAGATTTCTCTTATGAAAATTTGGCATCCTTACGGCGTCACTTAACATCAAAAGAAAATGATTTGACAAAATCAAATAGGGTCCCTCATCATATGATCATAAGAGATCAGTATGATAGATATAGAGATCATACCCCAACATAATAAAAAGGAACTTGAAAGACTTGACATGAAAATCGAACTTGAAAAATGAGAAGGGTGAAAGAATCCCTTAAAAATTCGGCAGCCTAACGACGTCACTTAAACTTTCATAAAACGAAATGATGAGAGTAATAGGGGATCTCTAATCATATAAACATGAAAGGGCAGTAATAGGAATATAAAATAACATCCTATCACATAAAAACATGGAGCAGAAAAGGAATGACAAAAAAGAGATTACATGAAAAGAAAGAGAGGGGTCGGATCCCTTACCTTAAAACGTGACTCTTGAAACTCAAACGATTGGACCTTGAGGGCTTGGGGGCACCTTGGGAGGACTCCTTGGAAGGTAAGAAGACCAGAACATCGTTGGGGGAGAGTTTGGAGTGAAAACTAAGGGAGGAAAGGGTGGGTATTTATAGGGAAAGTGAGGGGACAAAGCATTAATGGCCAAGGGACACCTCACATGTGCTTTTCTCAAACCCATGTGCTATCCATTGGCATTTATCATGGAGTTAGGCCACATGGGGCCCCCAAAACAATAATTCATCACCCTTGGCCGGACAACCCTCAAAAGATCTCATGACATCATCATGACACCATTATGATGTCATTAAACATACCGAAACCCTAAAACTGTAATTTTACTATTCACTAAAAATTCAACTTTCTCAGATAAATCCCAAAATTTCACATTAACCAAATATCAATGCTATGATTTCAAAAATGAACTCCATTTTATAAAAATAATTTTCTAAATATTTTTAATTATATTTTTAAATAAATACACTATTCACCGAAAATTAATTTTTTTCAGAAAAAAACCCAAAAATTACCATAACATAATATCGATGCTCTGAGTTCAAAAATGAAGTCATTTTTATGAAAATAATTTTCTAATTATTTTTATTTAAATTTTTAATTAAAAAACACTATTCATCTGAAAAAACTAATACTTGAATAATAATTTATGAAACCGTTATTTACCCATTTTATTGAATCACATTACTTAATCTAGGTGTCTAAATTATATTTAAACTTTCTTTAAGTGAGATTACTAATCCATTTGGTCACATTAATAATCCTAAACGTAAAATCACTATTCATAATTTACTATTGATCAAAAATTAAGTTGATCTTATTAGACTCCAAATTCCTTACTGAACACTTTTGTAGAAGACCATTTTTTGAAAATCATTACACATCATTAGTTATTTAGGGTTTACATAAATATTTTAAAATATCCTTTTTTCGAAATTCATCAATAAAATACATTCTAAAATTATCCTGACATTTGAAATTTCACAAACATCACTAAAGGAAGAAATCTCAATTTATTCACCCGAAAGGATTACACAAGGAAACTAGGGTCTCATCACATAGCCCCTTATAACACTGGCATAAGACCTAAGTGTAAGGTGTGCTATGGTGAGAGAATCTGAGGGAGGCTCAGATAACATTGCCCTAGTAGCAAACTCCACTAACTTGAACTTCTCCTGCAAGCGTTTCCGTTCAAGCTTGACACACTGGAGTTCGTCTTGGGCTTGGTCCAGAGCGAAGCCCACAGATGCTACCTCCTTCCCAAGCTCTGATAAGTGGGCTTCATAAGGGTTGAGTCTACTGGATGAAGCCATCGACTCCTCTTTCTGCATTAACCATTAACATCTTATTAAATCATTAAGAGTAAGTTAATATACTACTCAAAAAGATTGGGTCGTTACATTCTTCCCCCCTTATGAAATTTCGTCCCCGAAATTTACACTTGAGGCCTAGTCGAAAAGGTGAGGGTACTTTTGCTTCATTGTTTCCTCAGGCTCCCAAGTCGGCTCTTCATATTTATGATTCCTCCACAACACCTTCACAAGGTGGGTAGTCTTGTTTCGTAGGACCTTGTCTCTACGGTCCAAGATCTTCACTGGCTGCTCCTCATAAGAGAGGTCATGTTCAAGTTGTACCACCTCTGGGTTCAGTACATGCGAAGGGTCGGGTATGTACTTCCTCAAGAGAGATACATGGAAGACATCATAAACTTGAGCTAGGTTCGGTGGAAGTGCTAGACGATAGGCCACTGCTCCTATGCGATCAAGGATTTCATAGGGGCCAATGTACCTAGGGCTGAGCTTCCCTTTCTTCCCAAATCGCATGACTCTCTTCCATGGAGAGATTCGAAGGAAGACTTTGTCACCAACACCAAACTCCAAGTCTCTTCGTCGATTGTCATCATAGATCTTCTGCCGACTCTGAGCAGCCTTTATGTGTTGTTGGATGGCATGAACCTGTTATGTCATCTCTTGCACGAGATCAGGCCCAAGAAGCTTCCTCTCACCAGTTTCATCCCAACAAGTAGGAGTTCTACACCGCTTTCCATATAGAGCTTCATAGGGTGCCATATGAATACTCGAATGGAAGCTGTTGTTATAGGAGAAATCAATTAATGGGAGGTGTTGATCCCATCCACCTTTAAATTCCATTGAGCATAATCTCAACATGTCTTTGAGTGTCTGAATAGTCCTTTCAGATTGGCCATCAGTTTGAGGATGATAGGCCGTACTAAAATTCAATTCAGTATTCAGAGCTTGTTGAAGACTTCTCCAGAATTTTGATGTGAATCTTGGGTCACGATCAGATACAATGGATAGTGGTACCCCATGCAGCCTTACCACTTCCTTCACGTATATCTTGGCAAGATGATCCAGAGAGAAATCTTCCCGAATAGAGATAAAATGGGCTGTCTTGGTGAGACGGTCCACAATAACCCATATCGCATTTTTTTCTTTGGATGTTTTCAGGAGACCAGTTACAAAGTCCATGGTGATATTATCCCCCTTCCATACTGGTATGGGTAGCGGTTGTAATACCCCCTTAGGAAGTTGTCTTTCTGCCTTTACTTGCTGACACACCAGGCACCTTGTAGTGTAATCAGCAATCTCCATCTTCATGTTATCCCACCAATAATGATCACGAAGGTCT
Source organism: Viscum album (assembly GCA_963277665.1). Taxonomy (NCBI): domain Eukaryota; kingdom Viridiplantae; phylum Streptophyta; class Magnoliopsida; order Santalales; family Viscaceae; genus Viscum; species Viscum album. The sequence goes on along the minus strand of OY728131.1, from coordinate 712,795,267 downwards.
CTATACATCTTAGTGCTTCCCGGGTGTATAGAGAATGTAGAGCTATGAGCTTCATCCATCAATTCTTTCTTTATCTCCGGAATAGATGGAACACATAGTCTTGTACGAAATTTCAATACACCTTCTTGATCAATATTGAAATCAGGGAACTTCCCATCCTTTACAGCCTCGAACTTCTCCTGCAGCAAAGGATCCTCTTTTTGAGCCTTCTTGATCTTCTCTAGTAATGAAGGTTGAGAAATCATTTGGAATACGGTTGATGATGTCCCTTTCCTTATAATTCCCATGTCCAGTTTTACTAGATATTTAATCAAGGGATCTCCCAGGATCCTCATTGTTGCCAGAACAACAGGATCTTTCCTGCTTAACGCATCCGTGACTTTGTTTGCTCTTCCAGGGTGATAATGAATTGAACAATCATAGTCTTTAATAAGCTCCAACCATCTCCTTTGTCTCATGTTCAATTCTTTCTGAGTGAAAATATACTTTAGACTTTGGTGGTCAGTGTATATATCACATTTCTCCCCATAAAGATAGTGCCTCCATATATTTAGAGCAAAAACAACTGCCGCCAGCTCTAGATCATGCGTAGGATAATTCTGCTCATGAATCTTCAACTGTTGAGATGCATAAGCAATTACTTTGTCATTTTGCATGAGGACGCACCCAAGCACTTTCAGAGATGCATCGCTAAAAATAACGAATCCTTCTCCGATAGAGGGTAGTGTTAACACAGGTGCAGTAACCAATCTCTTCTTCAGCTCTTGGAAACTTTCCTCGCATTCCTTTGTCCAGATGAACTTAACCCCTTTTCGAGTCAACTTGGTTAGTGGATTAGAAAGCCATGAAAAGTTTTTCACAATCCTCCTATAATATCCTGCTAAACCAAGGAAACTACGAATCTCAGTTACTGTTGTGGGTTGAGGCCACTCCTCCACAACCATTGTCTTTGCAGGGTCAACCGAGATTCCTTCATTGGTTACGATGTGCCCCAAGAAAGCCACCTGTTGTAACCAAAACTCACACTTGCTGAACTTCCCAAAGAGCCTCTCCTTCCGCAGAGTTTTCAATGTAACCCTTAGATGATCTTCATGCTCCTCACGACTTTTTGAATATATCAAAATATCATCAATAAAAACTACCACAAAGTTATCAAGGTAGTCCTTAAAGACTCTATTCATCAAATCCATGAAAATAGCAGGAGCATTAGTCAAGCCGAAGGGCATAACAGTAAACTCATAATGCCCATATCTTGATCGGAAGGCAGTCTTTGGAATATCTTCCTTCTTCACCCTCAGTTGATGATAACCAGATCGAAGGTCAATCTTAGAGAAGAATTGAGCCCCACGAAGTTGGTCAAATAAATCATCAATTCTTGGAAGAGGATATCTGTTCTTCACTGTAATCCCGTTCAGTTCTCTATCATCAATGCATAGCTGCATTGATCCATCCTTCTTCTTCACAAAGAGAACTGGTGCTCCCCAAGGAGACACACTCGGTCGGATAAACCCCTTCTACAACAAGTCTTGGAGTTGTTTCTTTAACTCTTCTAGCTCCACATTTTCCATTCTATACGGAGTCTTTGATATCGGTTGAGACCCAGGTACGAGTTCAATGGAGAACTCTACCTCTCTTTCTGGGGGAGGTCCAGGTAACTCCTCAGGAAATACATCCATGTATTCCTGAACAATCATAACATCTTCAATTTGTATGCTCCCTTTCCCTTCTTCCTCGTCACCGATTAACTCCACAAAGAAAGCTATAGGAGGTGCTTCTAGATAGGGATCAGTTCGGGATATCTCTCCTCGGAAGATAACTGTAGGTCGTTCATTCAAGACTACTGAGATTTCTTTACTTCTGCATTTGATCTTAGCATTATACTTTGAGAGCCAGTCCATCCCTAGTATAATGTCAAATTCCATCATGGGAATGACTACTAGATTTGCGATAAGATTTTGCTCACCAAAGTAAACAATAGAGTCTCTAAAAACTGTTGATGCATGGATAATCCCACTTGGAGTCTTGACTGACAACTCTACCTCAAGTAATTCGGGGATTGATTCTATATTCTTTGCAAACTTGGAAGAAATAAAGGAATGCGTAGAACCAGAATCAAATAAAGCACTTGCTAGTTTTGAGAGGACAACAATAGTACCTGCTACCACATCGTTTGGAACTTCAACTTCAGTTGTTGTGATAGCGAAAGCATGACCTTGCTCCCTTGGCCTCTGCTGAGGTTGATGGTGATTCCCCTCCACCGCCCTCAGATTTGGACATTGATTAGCAAAGTTCCCAAGCTGTCCACACTTGAAACATGTGACTTCGGGTAGGGCCATAACCATCTTTCCTCTGTCGTTAGTGTTGGGAAGTTGAGGCTTCACATCACCACGACAGTTCCGAGAAATATGGCCTTCTCTTCCATACTTGTAGCACTTACCACTTCCGATCAAGCAGTTCCCCAGATGCTTCTTCCCACATTTATTGCATGTGGCATGTTGCATATGCTTTCCACCTCGTTCCTGATCAAAACTTCTTCCCAGGCATGGTTCTAGAGTTCTCTTCTTCTCATTAGATTTGTGAGACCATTGTGTCACCCCAAACTCTAGTTCAACTTTCATAGCACTTCGAACTATTTCTTCATAGCTATCGTAGTCCATGTTGGCTAGATTCTTCCGCAGATGTGGTCGTAGTCCGCCAAAGAATCTATCAACCTTCCCATTAGGGTCCATGACAAAGCTTGAGGTATAACGGGAAAGCCTTGTGAATTTCATCTCATAGATTCAGACAGATTCGTTCTCCTTCTGCTTCAGCTCGAGAAACTCTTTCTCCATTTTCGTTCTCATGGAACGAGGGAAACACTTGTTAAAGAAAATCCCCCGAAATTCTTCCCACTCCATAGCTTCCATCTCTCCTCGTGGCTTCGTGTTTTTGATCAGTGACCACCACTGATCAGCTTCTCCCTCTAGGCGGTAAACAGCAAGGGTGACTTTTTCTTGTTCCGAACAATGAAGTACAGAAAAGATCTTTTCAATGGAGCTTATCCATTGTTCCGCAACCAATGGGTCAGTAGATCCACTGAATGTTGGCGGTCATTGACGCATGAAGGACTCAACAGAAAGTTGTTCCCTTCGTGGTGAGGTCGGCCTCTCAGCTTGATTCAAGTTATTACTCATAACTTGAGTCAGTTGGTTCATCATTCGCATGAATGTTTCCATTCCGGCTTCCATCGGAGGGCCGTCAGCACATGGTGCATTGCGGTCACCATCGGCACGGTTCCTCCTATTGCCCGCCATTTTCTAAAAGAAAAAAACCTTAGTGAGAAACTTATTTCATTTATGAATCTTTTAACTAAGACTTCATTCTTAGACAATTATACATCTCTATAATTCCTTCATAATGATTCATAAAAAGCTTGTGATTAACCAAACATATCCCTCGGGAGTGTCGTAACCAAGAGTGCAGCAAGGCCCGTTATCGTGCACCAGTTCCCGTTCGAGTCCAGCTCAAAGCGGTGTTTTCGGGTTTTACCCCTATGTACATCTGTGCCAGAGCCGCCTCTACCTGCTCGTATCCAGACAGGGATGTATTTGTTTGATAAACCACTTACTCAATACTTACCAAAATACCAGGAAGTTTTCCTATATTTAAACTTTTCTATAGGGTTCTTCCTAAGGTTTTATATCCTAATTTCCACAAAAAACTAAACCATCCTTTGATACCAACTATAACATCCCTCCATTTTATAACAAAAACTTTCATTACATTACACAAATCTGAGGATCGTTAAGGTTTAGTGTCTTGGAAACAAGGATCATAATACATAAAAAAACATAAAACATTCTTCTTAAACACTTGCACGACGTCTCCTTAAGTTCATTCTAGGTTCATTACTGCATCTCACAACCTGGGGACATACATCAAAAGAAAGGGTGAGCAGAAGGCCCAGTAAGGGAAACAAGAGGAACATTTTACATGTGAACTTGAGATACTTCAATAAGGACATGAAAAGAACTTTAAGGCATGAGAAAGAAATCATGAGGAATTTCATAATAAAAATAACATTTTTCATAACTTGAAGATGTGGCTACATCACTTAACATAGATAATCATGAACATATCACCAAGGTCCATCCCCAAGGTGTCATTTGAAAATTACCAAGGTTATTCACCAAGGTATCGTGAAAATTGTAATCTCTAGTGGTTACATCATTACCCAATGCATTGGAGCGCTATCAGGGCGCACCCTTAAATTTGCATTTATTATCATGTGAGCCACATATATCATCATCAAACATTTCATAAATAACCCACATAGCATAAAATAAATGGGTTTCATTTAATAATCATAACGTTTTAAAAACTGCTTTAAAGACATGATCTTTACGTCACTTTAAACCCACGGAAAGGGAAAGCGGGTCTCATGTATGTAAATCCCAGAATTTAAAATGGAACATTTTGATATATATGTGAATACCCTTGTAGAAATAAGAGCTTTGAGTATTCAATTTATAACATAAAATAATTTTTGAGAAAAGAGAGAGACATTTTGAGGGGAAAATTCTGCAGCATAACGGCTAAGTTTCGGGGTTTTAGAAAACATTGAAATGAGAGGGGACATGGGTCACCCACTCATAAATGATCCATAAAACAGTAGGGTGAAAGAATAAGAAGGACATATGGACATGGTAATGAAATTTTAGGGACATACCATTTGAAATGAAAAACATGGAAGGAAAAAAGATTAGATTTCTCTTATGAAAATTCGGCAGCCTTACGGCGTCACTTAACTTCAAAAGAAAATGATTTGACAAGATCAACTAGGGTCCCTCATCATATGATCATAAGAGATCAGTATTATAGATATAGAGATCATACCCCAACATAATAAAAAGGAACTTGAAATACTTGACATGAAAATCGAACTTGAAAAATGAGAAGGGTGAAAGAATCCCTTAAAAATTCGGCAGCCTAACGGCGTCACTTAAACGTTCATAAAACGAAATGATGAGAGTAAGAGGGGATCTCTAATCATATAAACATGAAAGGGAAGTAAGCGGAATATAAAAGAACATCCTTTCACATAAAAACATGGAGCAGAAAAGGAATGACATAAAAGAGATTACATGAAAAGAAAGAGAGGGGTCAGATCCCTTACCTTAAAACGTGACTCTTGAAACTCAAAGGATTGGACCTTGAGGGCTTGGGGGAACCTTGGGAGGACTCCTTGGAAGGTAAGAAGACCATAACATCGTTGGGGGAGAGTTGGGAGTAAAAACTAAGGGAGGAAAGGGTGAGTATTTATAGGGAAAGTGAGGGGACAAAGCATTAATGGCCAAGGGACACCTCACATGTGCTTTTCTCAAACCCATGTGCTCTCCCTTGGAATTTATCATGGAGTTAGGCCACATGGGGCCCCCAAAACAATAATTCACCACCCTTGGCTGGAAAACCCTCAAAAGATCTCATGACATCATCATGACACCATTATGATGTCATTAAACATACCGAAACCCTAAAACTGTAATTTTACTATTCACTGAAAATTAAACTTTCTCAGATAAATCCCAAAATTTCACATTAACCAAATATCAATGATATGATTTCAAAAATGAACTCCATTTTATAAAAATAATTTTCTAAATATTTTTAATTATATTTTTAAATAAATACACTATTCACCGAAAATTCATTTTTTTCAGAAAAAAACCCAAAAATTACCATAACATAATATCGATGCTCTGAGTTCAAAAGTGAAGTCATTTTTATAAAAATAATTTTCTAATTATTTTTATTTAAATTTTTAATTAAAAAACACTATTCATCCGAAAAAACTAATACTTGAATAATAATTTATGAAACCGTTATTTACCCATTTTATTGAATCACATTACTTAATCTAGGTGTCTAAATTATATTAAAACTTTCTTTAAGTGAGATTACTAATCCATTTGGTCACATTACTAATCCTAAACGTAAAATCACCATTCATAATTTACTATTGATCAAAAATTAAGTTGATCTTATTAGACTCCAAATTCCTTACTGAACACTTTTGTAGAAGACCATTTTTTGAAAATCATTACACATCATTAGTTATTTAGGGTTTACATAAATATTTTAAAATATCCTTTTTTCGAAATTCATCAATAAAATACATTCTAAAATTATCCTGACATTTGAAATTTCACAAACATCACTAAAGGAAGAAATCTCAATTTATTCACCCGAAAGGATTACACAAGGAAACTAGGGTCTCATCACATAGCCCCTTATAACACTGGCATAAGACCTAAGTGTAAGGTGTGCTATGGTGAGAGAATCTGAGGGAGGCTCAGATAACATTACCCTAGTAGCAAACTCCACTAACTTGAACTTCTCCTGTAAGCGTTTCCGTTCAAGCTTGACACGCTGGAGTTCGTCTTGGGCTTGGTCCAGAGCGAAGCCCACAGATACTACCTCCTTCCCAAGCTCTGATAGGTGGGCTTCATAAGGGTTGAGTCTACTGGATGAAGCCATCGACTCCTCTTTCTGCATTAACCATTAACATCTTATTAAATCATTAAGAGTAAGTTAATATACTACTCAAAAAGATTGGGTCGTTACATTCTTCCCCCCTTATGAAATTTCGTCCCCGAAATTTACACTTGAGGCCTAGTCGAAAAGGTGAGGGTACTTTTGCTTCATTGTTTCCTCAGGCTACCAAGTTGCCTCTTCATATTTATGATTCCTCCACAACACCTTCACAAGGTGGGTAGTCTTGTTTCGTAGGACCTTGTCTCTACGGTCCAAGATCTCCACTGGCTGCTCCTCATAAGAGAGGTCATGTTCAAGTTGTACCACCTCTGGGTTCAGTACATGCGAAGGGTCGGGTATGTACTTCCTCAAGAGAGATACATGGAAGACATCATGAACTTGAGCTAGGTTCGGTGGAAGTGCTAGACGATAGGCCACTGCTCCTATGCGATCAAGGATTTCATAGGGGCCAATGTACCTAGGGCTGAGCTTCCCTTTCTTCCCAAATCGCATGACTCTCTTCCATGGAGAGATTCAAAGGAAGACTTTGTCAGCAACACCAAACTCCAAGTCTCTTCGTCGATTGTCAGCATAGCTCTTCTGCCGACTCTGAGCAGCCTTTATGTGTTGTTGGATGGCATGAACCTGTTCTGTCATCTCTTGCATGAGATCAGGCCCAAGAAGCTTCCTCTCACCAGTTTCATCCCAACAAGTAGGAGTTCTACACCGCTTTCCATATAGAGCTTCATAGGGTGCCATCTGAATACTCGAATGGAAGCTGTTGTTATAGGAGAACTCAACTAATGGGAGGTGTTGATCCCATCCACCTTTAAATTCCATTGAGCATAATCTCAACATGTCTTCGAGTGTCTGAATAGTCCTTTCAGATTGGCCATCAGTTTGAGGATGATAGGCCGTACTAAAATTCAATTCAGTATTCAGAGCATGTTGAAGACTTCTCCAGAATTTTGATGTGAATCTTGGGTGACGATCAGATACAATGGATAGTGGTACCCCATGCAGCCTTACCACTTCCTTCACGTATATCTTGGCAAGCTGATCCAGAGAGAAATCTTCCCGAATAGAGATAAAATGGGTTGTCATGGTGAGACGGTCCACAATAACCCATATCGCATTGTTTCCTTTGGATGTTTTCAGGAGACCAGTTACAAAGTCCATGGTGATATTATCCCACTTCCATACTGGTATGGGTAGCAGTTGTAATACCCCCTTAGGAAGTTGTCTTTCTACCTTTACTTGCTGACACACCAGGCACCTTGTAGTGTAATCAGCAATCTCCCTCTTCATGTTATCCTACCAATAATGATCACGAAGGTATCTATACATCTTAGTGCTTCCCGGGTGTATAGAGAATATAGAGCTATGAGCTTCATCCATCAATTCTTTCTTTAGCTCCGGAATAGATGGAACACATAGTCTTGTACGAAATTTCAATACACATTCTTGATCAATATTGAAATCAGGGAACTTCCCATCCTTTACAGCCTCGAACTTCTCCTGCAGCAAAGGATCCTCTTTTTGAGCCTTCTCGATCTTCTCTAGTAATGAAGGTTGAGAAATCATTTGGAATACGGTTGATGATGTCCCTTTCCTTATAATTCCCATGTCCAGTTTTACTAGATCTTTAATCAAGGGATCTCCCAGGATCCTCATTGTTGCCAGAACAACAGGATCTTTCCTGCTTAATGCATCCGTGACTTTGTTTGCTCTTCCAGGGTGATAATGAATTGAACAATCATAGTCTTTAATAAGCTCCAACCATCTCCTTTGTCTCATGTACAATTCTTTCTGAGTGAAAATATACTTTAGACTTTGGTGGTCAGTGTATATATCACATTTCTCCCCATAAAGATAGTGCCTCCATATCTTTAGAGCAAAAACAACTGCCGCCAGCTCTAGATCATGCGTAGGATAATTCTGCTCATGAGTCTTCAACTGTCGAGATGCATAAGCAATTACTTTGTCATTTTGCATGAGGACGCACCCAAGCCCTTTCAGAGATGCATCGCTAAAAATAACGAATCCTTCTCCGATAGAGGGTAGTGTTAACACAGGTGCAGTAACCAATCTCTTCTTCAGCTCTTGGAAACTTTCCTCGCATTCCTTTGTCCAGATGAACTTAACCCCTTTTCGAGTCAACTTGGTTAGTGGATTAGAAAGCCGTGAAAAGTTTTTAACAAACCTCCTATAATATCCTGTTAAACCAAGGAAACTACGAATCTCAGTTACTGTTGTGGGTTGAGGCCACTCCTCCACAACCATTGTCTTTGCAGGGTCAACCGAGATTCCTACATTGGTTACGATGTGCCCCAAGAAAGCCACCTGTTGTAACCAAAACTCACACTTGCTGAACTTCCCAAAGAGCCTCTCCTTCCGCAGAGTTTTCAATATAACCCTTAGATGATCTTCATGCTCCTCACGACTTTTTGAATATATCAAAATATCATCAATAAAAACTACCACAAAGTTATCAAGGTAGTCCTTAAAGACTCTATTCATCAAATCCATGAAAATAGCAGGAGCATTAGTCAGGCCGAAGGGCATAACAGTAAACTCATAATGCCCATATCTTGATCGAAAGGCAGTCATTGGAATATCTTCCTTCTTCACCCTTAGTTGATGATAACGAGATCGAAGGTCAATCTTAGAGAAGAATTGAGCCCCACGAAGTTGGTCAAATAAATCATCAATTCTTGGAAGAGGATATCTGTTCTTCACTGTAATCCCGTTCAGTTCTCTATAATCAATGCATAGCCGCATTGATCCATCCTTCTTCTTCACAAAGAGAACTGGTGCTCCCCAAGGAGACACACTCGGTCGGATAAACCCCTTCTACAACAAGTCTTGGAGTTGTTTCTTTAACTCTTATAGCTCCACATTTTCCATTCTATACGGAGTCTTTGATATCGGTTGAGACCCAGGTACGAGTTCAATGGAGAACTCTACCTCTCTTTCTAGGGGAGGTCCAGGTAACTCCTTAGGAAATACATCCATGTATTCCAGAACAATCGGAACATCTTCAATTTGTATGCTCCCTTTCCCTTATTCTTCGTCACCGATTAACTCCATAAAGAAAGCTATAGGAGGTGCTTCTAGATAGGGATCAGTTCGGGATATCTCTCCTCGGAATATAACTGTAGTTCGTTCATTCAAGACTACTGAGATTTCCTTACTTCTGCATTTGATCTTAGCATTATACTTTGAGAGCCAGTCCATCCCTAGTATAATGTGAAATTCCATCATGGGAATGACTACTAGATTTGCGATAAGATTGTGCTCACCAAAGTAAACACTAGAGTCTTTAAACACTGTTGATGCATGGATAATCCCACTTGGAGTCTTGACTGACAACTCTACCTCAAGTAATTCGGGGATTGATTCTATATTCTTTACAAACTTGGAAGAAATAAAGGAATGCATAGAACCAGAATCAAATAAAGCACTTGCTAGTTTTGAGAGGACAACAAGAGTACCTGCTACCACATCGTTTGGAACTTCAACTTTAGTTGTTGTGATAGCGAAAGCATGACCTTGCTCCCTTGGCCTCTGCTGAGGTTGATGGTGATTCCCCTCCACCGCCCTCGGATTTGGACATTGATTAGCAAAGTGCCCAAGCTGTCCACACTTGAAACATGTGACTTCGGGTAGGGCCATAACCATCTTTCCTCTGTCGTTAGTGTTGGGAAGTTGAGGCTTCACATCACCACGACAGTTCCGAGAAATATGGCCTTCTCTTCCACACTTGTAGCACATACCACTTCCGATCAAGCAGTTCCCCAGATGCTTCTTCCCACATTTATTGCATGTGGCATGTTGCATATGCTTTCTACCTCTTTCCTGATCAAAACTTCTTCCCAGGCTTGGTTCTAGAGTTCTCTTCTTCTCATTAGATTTGTGAGACCATTGTGTCTCCCCAAACTCTAGTTCAACTTTCATAGCACTTCGAACTATTTCTTCATAGCTATCGTAGTCCTTGTTGGCTAGATTCTTCCGCAGATGTGGTCGTAGTCCGCCAAAGAATCTATCAACCTTCTCATTAGGGTCCCTGACAAAGCTTGAGGTATAACGGGAAAGCCTTGTGAATTTCATCTCATAGCTTCCGACAGATTCTTTCTCCTTCTGCTTCAGCTCGAGAAACTCTTTCTCCATTTTCGTTCTCATGGAACGAGCGAAATACATGTTAAATAAAATCCCCCAAAATTCTTCCCACTCCATAGCTTCCATCTCTCCTCGTGGCTTCGTGTTTTTGATCAGTGACCACCACTGATCAGCTTCTCCCTCTAGGCGGTAAACAGCAAGGGTGACTTTTTCTTGTTCCGAACAATGAAGTATAGAAAATATCTTTTCAATGGAGCTTATCCATTGTTCCGCAACCAATGGGTCAGTAGATCCACTGAATGTTGGCGGTCGTTGACGCATGAAGGACTCAACAGAAAGTTGTTCCCTTCGTGGTGAGGTCGGCCTCTCAGCTTGATTCAAGTTATTACTCATAACTTGAGTCAGTTGGTTCATCATTCGCATGAATGTTTCCATTCCGGCTTCCATCGGAGGGCCGTCAGCACATGGTGCATTGCGGTCACCATCGGCACGGTTCCTCCTATTGCCCGCCATTTTCTAAAAGAAAAAAACCTTAGTGAGAAACTTATTTCATTTATGAATCTTTTAACTAAGACTTCACTCTTAGACAATTATACTTCTCTATAATTCCTTCATAATGATTCATAAAAAGCTTGTGATTAACCAAACATATCCCCCGGGAGTGTCGTAACCAAGAGTGCAGCAAGGCCCGTTATCGTGCACCAGTTCCCGTTCGAGTCTAGCTCAAAGCGGTGTTTTCGGGTTTTACCCCTATGTACATCTGTGCCAGAGCCGCCTCTACCTGCTCGTATCCAGACAGGGATGTATTTATTTGATAAACCACTTACTCAATACTTACCAAAATACCAGGATGTTTTCCTATATTTAAACTTTTCTATAGGGTTCTTCCTAAAGTTTTATATCCTAATTTCCACAAATAACTAAACCATCCTTTGATACCAACTATAACATCCCGCCATTTTATAACAAAAACTTTCATTACATTACACAAAGCTGAGGATCGTTAAGGTTTAGTGTCTTGGAAACAAGGATCATAATACATAAAAAAAACATAAAACATTCTTCTTAAACACTTGCAAGGCGTCTCCATAAGTTCATTCTAGGTTCATTACTGCATCTCATAACCTGGGGACATACATCAAAAGAAAGGGTGAGCAGAAGGCCCAGTAAGGGAAACAAGAGGAACATTTTACATGTGAACTTGAGATACTTCAATAAGGACATGAAAAGAACTTTAAGGCATGAGAAAGAAATCATGAGGCATTTTATAATAAAAATAACATTTTTCGTAACTTGAAGATGTGGCTACATCACTTAACATAGACAATCATGAACATGTCACCAAGGTCCATCCCCAAGGTGTCATTTGAAAATTACCAAGGTTATTCACCAAGGTATCGTGAAAATTGTAATCTCTAGTGGTTACATCATTACCCAATGCATTGGAGCGCTATCAGGACGCACCTTTAAATTTGCCTTTATTATCATGTGAGTCACATATATCATCATCAAACATTTCATAAATAACCCACATAGCATAAAATAAATGGGTTTCATTTAATAATCATAACGTTTTAAAAACTGCTTTAAAGACATGATCTTTAGGTCACTTTAAACCCACGGAAAGGGAAAGCGGGTCTCATGTATGTAAATCCCAGAATTTAAAATGGAAAATTTTGATATATATGTGAATACCCTTGTAGAAATAAGAGCTTTGAGTATTCACTTTATAACATAAAATAATTTTTGAGAAAAGAGAGAGACATTTTGAGGGGAAAATTCTGCAGCATAACGGCTATGTTTCGGGGTTTTAGAAAACATTGAAATGAGAGGGGACATGGGTCACCCACTCATAAATGATCCATAAAACAGTAGGGTAAAAGAATAAGAAGAACATATGGACATGGTAATGAAATTTTAGGGACATACCATTTGAAATGAAAAACATGGAAGGAAAAAAGATTAGATTTCTCTTATGAAAATTCGGCAGCCTTACGGCGTCACTTAACTTCAAAAGAAAATGATTTGACAAGATCAAATAGGGTCCCTAATCATATGATCATAAGAGATCAGTATGATAGATATAGAGATCATACCTCAACATAATAAAAAGGAACTTGAAAGACTTGACATGAAAATCGAACTTGAAAAATGAGAAGGGTGAAAGAATCCCTTAAAAATTCGGCAGCCTAACGGCGTCACTTAAACTTTCATAAAACGAAACGATGAGAGTAAGAGGGGATCTCTCATCATATAAACATGAAAGGGCAGTAAGAGGAATATAAAAGAACATCCTCTCACATAAAAACATGGAGCAGAAAAGGAATGACATAAAAGAGATTACATGAAAAGAAAGAGAGGTGTCGGATCCCTTACCTTAAAACGTGACTCTTGAAACTCAAAGGATTGGACCATGATGGCTTGGGGGAACCTTGGGAGGACTCCTTGGAAGGTAATAAGACCAGAACATCGTTGGGGGAGAGTTGGGAGTGAAAACTAAGGGAGGAAAGGGTGGGTATTTATAGGGAAAGTGAGGGGACAAAGCATTAATGGCCAAGGGACACCTCACATGTGCTTTTCTCAAACCCATGTGCTCTCCCTTGGCATTTATCATGGAGTTAGGCCACATGGGGCCCACAAAACAATAATTCATCACCCTTGGCCGGCCAACCCTCAAAAGATCTCATGACATCATCATGACACCATTATGATGTCATTAAACATAACGAAACCCTAAAACTGTAATTTAACTATTCACTGAAAATTCAACTTTCTCAGATAAGTCCCAAAATTTCACATTAACCAAATATCAATGCTATGATTTCAAAAATGAACTCCATTTTATAAAAATAATTTTCTAAATATTTTTAATTATATTTTTAAATAAATACACTATTCACCGAAAATTCATTTTTTTCAGAAAAACACCCAAAAATTACCATAACATAATATCGATGCTCTGAGTTCAAAAATGAAGTCATTTTTATAAAAATAATTTTCTAATTATTTTTAATTAAATTTTTAATTAAAAAACACTATTCATCCGAAAAAACTAATACTTGAATAATAATTTATGAAACCGTTATTTACCCATTTTATTGAATCACATTACTTAATCTAGGTGTCTAAATTATATTAAAACTTTCTTTAAGTGATATTACTAATCCATTTGGTCACATTACTAATCCTAAGCGTAAAATCACTATTCATAATTTACTATTCATCAAAAATTAAGTTGATCTTATTAGACTCCAAATTCCTTACTGAACACTTTTGTAGAAGACCATTTTTTGAAAATCATTACACATCATTAGTTATTTAGGGTTTATATAAATATTTTAAAATATCCTTTTTTCGAAATTCATCAATAAAATACATTCTAAAATTATTCTGACATTTGAAATTTCACAAACATCACTAAAGGAAGAAATATCAATTTATTCACCCGAAAGGATTACACAAGGAAACTAGGGTCTCATCACATAGCCCCTTATAACACTGGCATAAGACCTAAGTGTAAGGTGTGCTATGGTGAGAGAATCTGAGGGAGGCTCAGATAACATTACCCTAGTAGCAACCTCCACTAACTTGAACTTCTCCTGCAAGCGTTTCCGTTCAAGCTTGACACACTGGAGTTCGTCATGGGCTTGGTCCAGAGCGAAGCCCACAGATGCTACCTCCTTCCCAAGCTCTGATAAGTGGGCTTCATAAGGGTTGAGTCTACTGGATGAATCCATCGACTCCTCTTTCTGCATTAACCATTAACATCTTATTAAATCATTAAGAGTAAGTTAATATACTACTCAAAAAGATTGGGTCGTTACACACTGAGTGTTTCCATTTATCTCAATTATATTCTATTTGAATTTAATTATAAGAATAAATATTATTCTCAAGATAGGGGAATAAATTTTTCTAATTTTTAATAGTTGAAAATATTTACAAGGTAATAAAAAATCACTTCTTTGTTAATAGATAAATTGTTTGATTGTGTGAATATATATTTTAAATACTTATTCAATAGTTTCTATAAAAAATATTTGTTTTAATTATATAGAATTTATTAAATATTAATTTTATAATTTTTGAAGAAAATATTTATTTCATGTAATAAAATAATTTTATTTTGGTATTCACTTAAATATGAAGAGTTTGAATAGAGCATGCCTTCATTCTACAATGATTGTTTTTCAAGATGATAAATAATATTCATCAATGCACAAGTTATTCTTTGATGTAAAATGATAATACTCTATAATTATTTTATGAAATGGGGTTTTATAATGGTCATTATATAATTTATTAGTCTATACACAATTAAATAATATTTTTACATAAACTCTAACTCCATAAATATATTATTGTGACTATTTTTAAGGGTTAATTGAAACTTTGAGAAAAGAGAATTGTTTCACAAAACACACTTCTCTCTCTCTATCCTTCTCCTCCCCCTCATTTTATTTTCCACTCTTGAATAAGAAATAATAGATAGATTACTTCCGGATATAATTATGAGTGATCAATATGAATGATATAAGAATATTGATTCACCATGCTAGCACTAGAAATTCGATTAGTTCTTCTCGAATATCAAAGGAGAACATGTGGGTCACTTATAGAGGGATTATAACCTTGGATCCTTACATCACAATGAAGAAAATAAGAAAAGGTTTTTTTGGAACATCAAAAACATCATCATAGAAATGATCTTAATACATGGTATTTATTTTCATTATATCTAAATAAATCAGTTATATACTAAATTTAAAATATCCTTATTCATGTTTTAAGGAAAATATATATTAAAATATATTTTAATATCTCACCCACCAACTAGTGCTTATATAATTCCTAGAACTAATAACCAGTATTATAGAGGTCACATTTAAAATTAATTATTATTTAGTTAATTATTGTACTATATGAAAATATGGCTTAATATTTTATTTCATACTTTTATATCATTAATATGGTTTGAATTAATATGTAATCGAAATATTAATCATGCTTGTTAAATGTTTTATTTACGTAATGTTTAAAAATAGATAATGATCCACCATAGATTCCAACATGTAGTTACAATTTTGTTCCATAAAAAGTAGCTTGAAGGGCTTGAAATCAGGGTGCATGTCATGTACCCATATGTACTATACCCACATATATCATGAGATATGTGATAAAATGAATAGATAATTACATGCGATGAATTTATTTCACACCACATGTTGACTGGACCAACCTAGCACATGAGATGTTAGTTGACACAGCATGTAGCTGGCATAAACACCATATAGTCAACACATATTAGTGGCATAAATCATGTAATCTATCTGGTCATTATACATAGTCAAACCACATGAGTCCAATAGCCTTGGGATTATATGATATACACAAAGTGTATGTTGTATACACACCATGTTTCTTATCATATCCCATGTTCAAAATACACTATGATCCATTTACTGAGAATAAATAACACATAACATATGATATACAAAACGTGTAGCTGGCCTATACACACCATATAGTCAAGAAGAAAAACATTGATAACCCTAGGAATATTTCCCTATAACATGGAAATTTTATACATAATGTGTAGATATCATATACATAGTGTGTGGTCTTGAAGTTTTAACACACCAAATCCCCAATAGTGTATCCTAAATACATGTAAATTGATGTACACAATGTATTCTATGATAATAAAGACAATGTAATCTCCCAGTAACCGAGAAAATTAAATTTTATTCAAATGATTATTTCAGAATTTAATCCTTATTTCATTCATTGGAACATTATGTGTTTTAAATTTTAATAATAGTTTTAAAGAATTTCAATTTTTCAATTAATTTATTGTAATAATATTAAATAATTCATTATACCATTTATTTTTCATTAATTTCATAAGGCCGAGTAACACCAAATGAATTAGGATGGTCATTAATATGAAATTGAATTAGTTAAAAAATTAATTAATTAATTAATTAATGTGTGTTAATCAAAATATTAATGAATATATCAGAAATGAATGTCGTCAAGTTATTGTTTTGGTATTAATTACATGTTCAATTAATTCAGAGATTCAGAAAGACCAATGTATGTGTAAGAATTAAATGAATTTAAATTTGATAATGGGTTTAAATTATTAATTATTAACTTAAATTGGTGGTCTGTGAGTGATGTTTCCATCCATTATTTTGTAATACCTGCCAATAGATGGTTATTTATATAATAACCATTAAAAAATACTTTGGTTACCCTCACCTAAATGTGAGAAACATATTCTAGTAAATAATGGTTTATTCTAGACAGTATGGAGGCTGATCAAGAAAGAACCATTATTATTCTGAAATATGTGAAACACTTATGAAAAGGTGGAATACTACAACTCATGCAATGGTTGAAAAAATAAGTTATTACCCAAAGAAAAATGTTGATTTATTTTCTACTCAATAAATCAACTTCTAGTTAAGAACATGATTTGGTCGTTTATTTATTTATATCTTATCCAATATTTATTATATATATACTATAATTTTATCACATAAATAAATAAAATAAGGTGCATATATAGAATATAAATAAATAGAGTATGCAAATATATTTTATTTAATAATTTTAATTAATAATGTAAAATACACTTATGATTAACAGGTTCTTTAAATTATGAAACAATATATGAAATATTAAAAATAAATTAAAATCCCTAAAAAATTAATTTGGACATGGAATTCCATTACATGATTATGAATGAAATCCATGAAACTAATTCTTTGACCAACCCTCACTCGGACACTTACTTTTAACATAGAGTTCTTTTGATGGTTTTGGGTTTACATAACCATATTAAATCAAGATATGTTTCAGTCAATAGACTAGATGTAACATGGATGAAGGGGTTGAGGAAATATATGTCAACATATCTGGATTGGGGATTCCACTAAACAGATCAAGGATATATAGGCCCATAATAGAAAAGGACCTACCTACCTAAATACATTCATGTAACTTGATAAAACCTCATTGTGGTTATGTAAAGGGATATATGGATCCTTTCCACTAGAATATCCCAACAACTAGTCAATTAAAATTTAATGGTAAGGTAAATTTTGATATGATAAAATAACGAGATTCTAAAAAAATAATTATTTTTATAATTTATCACATAATTTGAAATCAATTAAACTAATGATCATCTATTTTAATTATTTTATGAATATTTAAATACATGAAGAAAAATTAGGGAAATAATTCTTTAAGTTAGGGTACTCCCTTAAAAAAAGTTTCCATATATTGTAAAATCATTTATGTGGTTAATTATTATCAAGAAAATTATTCTATATTGAAATCACATAATACTATCTTCTCACCCCTATAAAGATAGTGAAGGTGACATGGATTCCAACCATAGATATGTATATGGTGATTTCTATGTCTGGTATATGATATTATAAACCATATATGGATAGTTGATGATAAAACATAAATACATAGATTCTTACACAATAATGTCTGATCTTTATTATCTTGATAAGTATAAATAAAGGGTTGAAATAAATAATATTTCCAATACACTATTTCTATTTAAACAAAAATATAGAAATCGATCCACAGATTATGTTTTCAAAGTGCTAGAGTATATTGATCATTTAGAGAAATTAATCTTACACTAGGACAATAAATTATCCATTAAACTTAATTTATTGTACATAGCACAAAGTCTATACTTAATTCAATTAGAAAACATTTTCCATACTTCACCAAGAAGATAAGAACAATTTAAAAACATTTTCTTCACCCCTTATGGTGAAAAGTTTAAAAGAAAAGGATGAAGATCCCATTAATAAAATAAATCAAACTGATCCAGTATAGAATCCATAAAAGTGAAAAAAAATTCTAAGGTAGAATAATGAATGGGAGTCTATTTTCTTTCTATGTGGAAATAATGGACAATATAAAAGAAATTGGAATGTATTAATGAAGCAAGCAGTTTCATACACTTCAGTTATATTCACCATGTTTTTATTCACCTATTATATATTAAATAAAATATTCATTCATACTAAATTTATTCGAAAAAAATGAAAAGAAAAAAATATATTGTTTATAGAGTGTAATAAAAAAAATTTAATAAGGGGTGATTCATTTTTTATCCAAAGGGATATCATTATTTCTCATTACTAGATGTATTTATTAATGTTTTTTATATGATTTACTAAATCATTTATCTTAGTGTATGTCTAGACATAGTGATATATTATATCTTTTTGGAATAATTGTTGTCATGAAATATTAGTATTAAACAAAATTTTTAGTAACTGTTGAATAAAAAATGTACATTGGAATGAATGGTGAATAAAAACTATAAGACACATACCCTATCATAGAAAGGTAAATATTTTTTTTCAAATCATGCTAAAAATAGTTGAATTTTTTTATTTCCATTAGATATTTTTTTAATTGAGTTATGGTACTTGACATATATTGAAACTAATTTCCATGTTTTAGATTAAGATAAATTTTAGATAAAGTTATATCATAAAAATTATATTAGTTAATTTAACATATCCATGAGAACTATTAAAATGTAAATGACATTACTTGGTAAAATGAATCTTTGATTTGGATTCCTGAATCATATATTATCCAAGTAATCATTGTTCATATATATCGTTTAATTGTTATACCTAAATCACATTTCCTTATATAAATATATTTTATGATGTAGTAAAAGGATGATCAATGATGAGTCTAAAATATTTCAAAAATATTAAATTATCCCTTTTCAAGACATATTTAGTAAATTGATGTGAAACAACTTACTATATTTCAAATATATTTTATAATGGGCATTATATAAAATTTTATATAATAAGAATCAATTAGAACACAAAAAAATAGTTTTTTATTCAAATATTTATTAAAAGTTGGCATGATCTATAAAAACCCATCAAAACATAAAGGCACATATGTGTTAATGATCATATATACACTAAGGATATAAATTTTTAGTCAATATTAACTATATTTCAATAAAGTAACCCTGCCAATTTAATGATTTTTGAAGTAGAAATAACTTCTAGGGATATGTATCTAGATGAACATGATCTTGAAAAGGAATATTGGACTCCACTAAGCATAGTGAGGGGATTTGTTTCAGAGACACATACTGTATAAGAATTAATAATAAAAGATGTTGTTCATGTTCACCATGGTGGCTGATATATTTATTATTATTTTATAATAATGATTCCTAAAAATAATATGAAAATGGTAATATGATAAGGCTTAAAAATACATATAAATTCAAGAAATAGGCTACATGTATCCTGCTTTGGGACTATGTCTTTTGAATTTTTCCAATATTTTATACTGCTTGTGATTATTCAAGAGAATCTATAAATAGTTGGTACATAATGATACCAATAGAACATTATTGATTATCAAATTTCTAGTCTTTGATATCCCATATTCTCATATCATCATAAATAAAATACTTTTTTAATTCGATATGTCATATCCAACTTATATGATCATCATATTGGTATATGTATTGTCATGTCTATCACATTTAGAGGAATCCTTACAGAATATTTCTACATGTAACCACTAAAAGGGGAACCAATTCAAATTTTATAATAAGAATCACTAAAAGGGTCAGTGACATTAATAAATTCCAATGAGATGTGTTCAATGAATAGATTTATTTATTAATAAATCAGGTTTAGTGGTCATAAAATAAAAAATTTGAAATGAATGGGTGGCATGTGTCTTTATCTGGTTCAAGTGAGAACTATAGATTTTTATGTTAGATATGTCAATAACATATGGAAAACCTATGTGGTGTCTTACTAGTTTTTTAAGACTATGGAATGAAAAATTTTATAAATATGGCATGAAGTGGAAACCATGTTCTATTAAAAATATCTATATGATAGATCCATATGAGTTATCAACTTATTCATAGTACATATAATAAAAAAGTATTCAAAAAATAAAAGATGAAACAACTAATGATTGTTTTTTTATTATTATAGAATCCTTCCAATAGAACATGCATGAACACGGGAAGAATTATGTATATTAACAGAATTTCACTGGATTAAGTGGAATGAAGTCATCTCATGTTCCATGATGTGTACAAATGTTTGATAATACTGGTGTATAAATAATAATAGGTGAATAAAAAATAAAACTAACCAAAATTCATATATTTTTAGTTATAACTATGTTACATTACTTTGAAAAGTAAAATTGGATCAGTTCATAGTGTTTAGAGTAGTAACAATACTAGTGAGCAGGGGAATTGAACAATTATATTTATTTAGTACAATATAATATAGTATCACAAATAAATTTTGAGAAATATATAGGAAAAAAGTAATACCGTCAATTATTTCTCTATACATAATATCCAAGTATGTTTTTGATTCGCATGTAGCTTACAAATTAGTTTAACCACTCCATGATATGATTTTGGGTTATTACCATATTAAGTGAACCATGATTTTATGATAATCCTTGAATATGGATTTAGGGAGGATGTTATGATTTTAAAAATTGGAACAATATTTGGATACTCAACTATATCACTAGTTGAGGTATTTTCTCATGTTATTAATGTGGTAGTAAACATAATCACCACAATGAAATGTGTATTTTCCAATCCTGTCCAGGAAAATTGATAAGGCTAACAGTTATTTCCATACTTAGGAGAAGCATTCTTTTACTTGTATGAACTAACTAGCAGTTAGTAGTTGTGTCTAATAGAAGTGGGAGTTTTTTAGATTTGGTACCCTAGATCATAATATATTTTACATTAGATAACGTGTATATTCCAATAAGTTAATATTAATTTAAATATTCTATGACATATTTATTTTTCGTCTATATAATATTTATATGATAATGTTCCATGGTATCTATTAAATTTATTGTATAATAGTAGTTCCCTACAATGATTAGTACCTTGATGTACCATTAAGTTGTTTTTTAATAAGGTTATAATTTTTGATAACATACTACGATAGGGTCGCATAATAAATAGACTATGTGATTTGAGTAATCATTGGTAGATGTGACCTTATCTCATGAAGGTCAAACATATAATCACCAAGATGGGAGGTTATATGACTAGACACTATTTTTGGAATTCCACATATTTTTTTATCAAAACATATTCTTAACTATGAGCATGCATAATAGTCCTTAGACGTTATTATTATCATTAATACAATTCATGACTCATGAACAAGGATTTTTTGAAAAAGTTGTGATGATATTTGTTCACGGAGAGGTAGTGTATATTTTTTGTATCAAAAATAACATGTCATTGATAATAAATTCGAGTAAGGATTTTTTTCCTTCTGCCTTTATAGTAGTGTATATCTTGGTCCATTGATTGAAATATAACTATCATATAAATTCCAAGGACATAATTTAATGAAGTTTACTTTCAATAGTCCAATATTAGGTGTATCGAGATAATAATTTATAACTTAGATGTGAAACATGCATGATGATACATTGAGAAAAATGGATTAAATTACATAGTGATCATACATTAGTAGTTGTCATCAACATGACATTACATTCTTTATTTTTGGTGACTTGAACCATTTCTAGACACTAATATTGGACATTATGAAATCCCAACAGGTTATAATAAGAAATAATTGTAGAGGTCCAAACACTAAACTTTTCCATTGATCTCAATTAAATACATTTTGGGATTATATTTTGAATGAAATCTTATTACGAAGACCGTGTAATAATTTTGTTCAAGTTTTAATGATTTATAATATTCTCAAGGTAATAAATTATATTTTATTTATTAAAAAATAGTTTATCTAATTTTCCAAACTGATATAATAAACATTTATTCATTGGATTGTGAAAAACAATAATTTATTATTTAATATTTAGTAAATATGTATTTTATGGTTTTTGAATAAAATGTTTATTTAAGTGAATAAAAAAATTTATTTTGGTATTCATAAAATGAAATGAGTTTGAAAAATCCAAGAATGTTTTCATCGATGAAATATTATTTATATGTATGAAAAAATATTCATCACTGAACATGTTAAAACATTCCATAAAATAATAATAATAATATTATTATTTTATGAAATATGGTTTCTAAAGTATTCATTATATTATTGAAGGGATGGTACACAATTAAAATATTATTTTAACCTAAATCCTAACTCTTGAAATAGAGTTATATATATTCTGTATATTTTAAAAAATTGGTAAATGATAATCATTGTACACAATGGATGTCTCTATATATATATATATATATCTCTCTTGAATTACTCCCCATTTTCTCTTCCTCCCATTAAAGAGAAACCCCAGAGATATTTATTCAAAATGGAAGGATGATCGATCAACATGAATTATACAAGATTATTGATTTTCCTTCCTATTTTATGTAATAAAAATTTTAATTTATCATATATAATATTTTCATGTTGGGTCCATCATTAGAGGTATTATACCTTTTTATCCCCACACCGTAATGAAGTAAATCATAAAATATTTTTCAGAAGAAGACGAACATCTTAGAACAAAGGATCATTTGTCATGATATTTACATTCCTAAAATAAAAATAAATAAAATATATATTTTACATGAACAATCCTCATAAGTGGTTTTAAGAAACTATATTTTAAAAAAATTATTATATAAATCCCACAAACCTGAATTTTGGTTATGCCTAGAACTAACATAATTGGAGAATAAAATGTATCCAGAGTTAATATCAATGTGAAAATATCAGGGATAATTATAATTAATAATTTATAAATGAATGAAATTATTATTTATTTTACCTCATGATCTCAGAAATAATGATACCTATAATATCAAGACCATTTATAAGATAATTTAAAACTATAGTTAAATCCCCATCTTATTTGATAATTAATTTTGCTCATAAGACATATCGATGCATTGAAGTGCTATATAATTCTAAGACACACCCATAAATCTATATAAAAAATATTCATCATACATCGAATAAGAACATAAATACATGAATAAAATTATTATTAATAAATATCTGTATTTAGTCATGGAAACCAATTTATCAAAATTTCCCATATTAATCAGATATCTTTCAAAGTAAAAAACAATATGTTGAATGGTTATATGATTTAGGAAATAATCATATCCATGATGCAATTAATTTGGATATTCAATACAAATGTAATAAACATTAAAATATGATCTCAATGAGACAATATATACACCACATATAAATAAATAGTAGCATAATTTTAAATAAGTCACAATAGAGTGGAAATTAAGATGAAATCTATTACATAATGATTTCAGTTAATTAAACATGATTTAACATCATATATAATAGTATAAATAAGGCTAATTATTTATGAACAGTCTATATTTAAATTTATAATATCATATATAGTCATATTATAACAATTTACCATCTGTTCGATAATAATATTTCATAATTTTCATTGTTTCAGGTGTTAATTGCCTAATTTTCTCATGCACGTTTTCTCATTAATGCTCTAATTATTATACATTTGATATTAAAACCTCATCGAAATAATTAAAATAATGTTATAAATATAATTTTTTTAATTAGTTTCATTATTATTTCAATTCTTGAAATTTTCTCATTAAAAATGAATCTAGTATCTCTTGGGAGACGATATGTTGTAGTTACACTCGAACGACGATACAATTATCCTAATGAGTGAAGGGTAAATAAGTCAATGATATATTAATTTTCCAGAAATAATATAATTTCAAAAATATTACATATATTTATTAAATTTATCCTTCATTACAATGCATGTAAAGTGTTTTTCAAAAATGAATCACGCCACTTCGAGAGAAGGTTGTCGGTCATACACATGAGTGAAATTATCTTATTATAAATACAATTAAAAATATGAAGTATATTTGATGATATAATTTCAGAATTGTAAATATATAAGAAGTTATATATATAAATAAAATCCATTAATATATTAAACCAAGAGAGGTGTTGATGGAAAATTATTTACAGTAGTTCGTGAGGTTGTAGTCCTCCATACACATGATTGTGGATTTGGATTCCTATTCAATATAAGTAGAGATGGATCTATGTTATCAAATTAATAAAATAAAATTTAATTATATATTAGATACATTGGTTATTATATTTTATGTTTTAATAGATAATTAAATGATTTTA
Source organism: Viscum album (assembly GCA_963277665.1). Classification (NCBI taxonomy): domain Eukaryota; kingdom Viridiplantae; phylum Streptophyta; class Magnoliopsida; order Santalales; family Viscaceae; genus Viscum; species Viscum album. The sequence goes on along the minus strand of OY728131.1, from coordinate 712,770,422 downwards.
AAGAAGAACAAAAAATAAGTTTCTTTGATAATATGATTACCGTTTATTATAAGAACCTCTATTAGATTTCTTTTTAAAGACCCTTGTATTGGTATTTTCGGAATAATAGAACCTATATAATTTATATATAGATTTTGGAGATAGTTTTAAGTATTTTTTTAAGAAAATGGGCTAGATTAGTATGAATATGTGAGCTTAGGGAATGACTTTTTATAATTTAGGGGGAGTCACATTTTTATAAATGCCAAAAATATTAAATAACGAGAAGTCACTCTCATCCCAAGTGCGTAGAAATTTATAATTAATGGATTATTGAGAATTTATGGTTTATTAAAACCTCCAAAACATAGAAAAATCAATATGTTATTCTATTATCCACTAAGTTTACTTACTTTAACCTTTTTCGTTTTCAGTGGAATAACAAGTTATTTTTACCACGGTAATTTTATCTTTAATAATAAAATAAAATTATTTATAATTGACAGTTTAGTCCAAAATAATCTAAAATTATATATAATTTACCAAATAAAAATTATACGAAAGTGAAAAATTAATTTTAATATAATCACATTTGACACGTAAATCATAGTTTTAACCACAAACGTGTCTAATAATATATTACTATTTTTAAAAATTATTTGGATGAAAAATTTGGTTGACCATATTAAATATTTGTTATTATTATAATTATTAATATGAAATTAATTTTATCAAATTAAATATACATAATTGGAATATTTTAATTTAATACAAACTAGAAAAATGAGTCAAAATGATTTTTCAAGAAATTACTTTTAATTATAAGTTGATCTTATATTAACTATACAAATAGTAGTAATAAATATATGTATTTAAATGAATATAATTATATATATAATATATAAATTTAATTAAATTTATTCTTCATTATTTTTTATTTATATAATTAATATGTATAGATATTAGGCCTTTTTAATCAAAAACGACATTACAAAAAAGTGTTTCATGAAAAATATAACATTTTACCCAAAATGTTATTATGAATAATTATATAAATATTAATTTAATAAATATTTAATTAATAATATTATATTACATTAATATAAATTTATTTTCATAATGAATACTATATATTAAATTATTCATAAAATCTTATTTCTAAAGGAAAATTTGAAAAGTTTATTGCAGAATTATTTTAACAAAGTGAGTTAATAATCAATAATAATCCTATAAATTGAAATTTTTCTTCAATGAAATTTCATAATGTGTATTTTATACTAATTTTATTAAAATATAAGGTTCACTTAATATAATTGATACTTGAAGATTCATGTATTATAAACTATTGAAGAGCTTGAATTAATTAAAATTTTAAAATATCAAAAAGTTATAGGGTGCTATATTATTCCCCAATATAAAAAATTTAACATTTGAATTTCATATATATCACCTTCAAATCAAATTAGTTTATTTATACTTCATATAATCCTTTGGTTTATACATTTCATTATCCATTTTATGATTTCTGCAAATTACCTTTAGTAGTTGAGTCATATAATCCTTTAATACTTTCTCTCTTGTACCAATAATCTAGATGGGCTATTCATTGTAAGATATATGACTTTAAAATTCTATATCATCATAGGATAGAACATGTGTTGGGTATGTAATGCAATTTCCTAATACTGATATGAGGAAAAATCAGGTACTTTTAAGATACTTGGTGGAATTTCAAAGAGATAATATATAACTATTAAAATTTACAAACCATCAATGTATATGATGTACTTAGGGTGTATGTCTCTCTTAATATTGAACCTTATAACACACTTCCATAAATATTCTCTTATGAAAACATGATCTCCCACATCAATTTCAAATTTTTTCGTTATTTTCATCTTAACAATTTCACCTACATGGAGAAAATTTAATATGATAGTGAATTTTCTTTTCCTTTTTTTATATTAAATTTTTTTTGTGACTATATGTTTCCATACACCAACCTCATCCCAATATTTTGGAGTACCATATATCTTTCAATATAATTCTTCATATAGTGCCATTTGAATACTTGAATGGAATCTATTATTATAGAAAAACTCTATTGAAGGTAGATAATAATCTGAAATAAATTGAATGTTGAGTAACCATGACCCCAACATTTTTTATAATGTTTATATAGTCTTTTTGGACTACACATCAATTTTTAGGATGATAGATGATGCTCAAACAAAGCTCCGTTTCCAGAGCCTTGTAAATAATCTTCAATAATTTTGATGCAAATAAAGGATAATGATCAAAAATAGATAATATAGGTTCACCATAAAATCTTACTACTTAAATAATATAGATCTTAGTGAGGCACTCAAGAGGTAAATATTCTATTTTTGGGATGAAATATATAGTTTTGGTTAGGAAATCAATAATAACCAATATTTCAATAATTTATCTAGAAGTCTTTAGTAGTTTTATGTTAAATAGATATTATTGTCATCCCATTTTCATATAGAAATAGTAATAGGTTGTACGAATCCTATGGGTTGATATTTCCCATCATTAACATGCTAAAGAACTAATCATTCAAACATATAATTTGAAATTTACCACTTCACATTATCCCATAAAAAATGTTCCCTCAAATCCTTATAAATCATGGTTACACCATGGAGTATAAAAAAATTAATGCGATGAGAATCATCAAAAAATTCCCTTTTTAGATTATCTTTATATAGAACACATGAGATCATTCCAAATTTCAGAACACTATATTCACAAATGAATTATATCAACATTACAACATTGACAACTTTAATTTTCTAAAAGAAATATCTTCATCATATTGAAAATATTTTGTCTTTTTTAATGAAGTTGATTCACAAATATTTGAAAAAGGATTGATTTGCCTCATTCATTAACAATTCCACATCCACCATTACTAGATCTGTTATCAAAGGATCTATCTCAACCCCCATTTGGGTCAAAAACCCATTATCATTCAATGTGAAAGAATCAACTACATTATTAAACATTACGAGGTGATAGTGTATTGTGAAATAATAATTAGTCAATTACTCAATCAATCACATTTTCTAAATATTGGGATATTTCTACGAAAATATGTATTTTATTCCTTTATTATCATTGTGTATCATAAATCATTCACCAAAATAATAGTTTCTCTAACTCATCAAAGAAATGATTACAACTTCCAAACCATTATCATGGTATTTATAGTTCTATTTTTGAAAATTCAATGGAATTATTTGATATATAATATCCTTTTTATTTTTCATTTGGGTACACCTAAGTCCATTATTAGATACATCACTATATATAATTAACACATCATTTCTATTTGGTAGAGTAAAAAAATAACGGAATTGAAAACTCTTCGCATTATTTAATCAATAAAATCTTCCCATCATTTGTCCAATCATACTTAAACCCTTTATCTTTAATATTGGTTAACATATTATCCAATTCAGAAAAACAAAATCTGAATGAATCACCGATTTTGACCTACCAAACCAACGAAACAACATACCTATGTAATGTTTTTATGTGTAGGACATTTTATGACCACCTTTTTCTTCATATGATTAACTAAAATTCTATCCTTGGAAACAATATGGGAAGGAAAAAATTTCTTGATGCTATAAATCATTGTTAATAAAATTTCATCACAACTCTATAATTTTAAGAGTCTCATAAATTATTTGATAGTGATTATCATGGATCTCATAACCATTATAATTCTTCAATATATCACTATTTAATAATGGAACAAAATATTATAGACATTCTTTGAATTATATGTTCATTATTGCGATAAAAAACAAAGGGTTATTAGTAAATCAAAATGAAATAACTATAAACTCATACATTTCATACCTCTTTTGGAATGATTTCTTTAGAATCAAATACATCATTACATTCAATTGATGATGCCCAAAACAATGTTCAATCATTGAAAAATATTATTTTCCTGGAAATTTATCAAATAAGTCATTAATGCATGGAAGATGATATTTATTCATTATCCTAATATAATTTATTTCACAATAATTAATTCACAATGTCATGTGTCCATCATTCGTATTATCGAGGGGGACATGGTCTCACAATTGTTAAACACTAGGGGATATAGATTACTTTTCACAGAACTCCTCTAATTGTTTCTCCGCTATTTATTTCATAATGACCATTTTATAGGGAGTCTTTGATAATATTCATGGATCATGAATTAAATAAATAGAAAAAAACATAACAATAGGTAATTTCCAAGTATTTTTTCAAGAAATACATCAATTTATTCTTGTACAATATGTATATTCTGAATTTGAATATTACATTTTGCATAAAAATAATTTTTCCCTTTTTTTTAATCTAATTCAAAAACGATACTATGGGGTGGATCTGTCCATGACTCAGATGACGTAGTCTCTTCCATAATGATAAGTATTTCCACATCTTTATCATAAAATGTAATATAATTTTTTATAGAATAAAATTGTCAATTATATTTTGAATTATAGTCCATATCAAAAATTATATAAAAGTCAACCATATTTAGGATAATAAATTCATTAAATATAGTATTTTTATATTCCATCATAGGAATTAACTGACATGTCATTATTGTAATGAGACTTCCACTAGGTGTTTATACTGACAACACTTGTCTTAAGGTGATAATGAAATATCTATTTCTATTGGGAAACATGGGTGATATAAAATAGTGTGAGGATCTAGAATAAAATAAGGAATTACATGAATTATTATATTAGATTATGGTACCTACTATCACATCATTTGGAACATAAAAATTATCTATATGGGAAAAAATCACAGAATTCTTCCATAAAAAACTTCTACATTATATATCTATGTTGTCTGCGAATTATGCTTCAATAATTCCCCATTTCAATAAAGTTGTAGAACTGGATAATAGTTTTGGTTATTCCAATTCCATTCTTTAGCCTAATAAATAATATTTAGAGACATATAATAATATTTCATTCACTTAAAATAATATATCCAGTAGATTATTTCTATATTTTTTACAAGATAGAAATTACTTCATTCTCTTATTCTTCACTGAATCATTCCATTTATCATGGTTCCCATTCAACCACTTACTTTCATAGATTCATTTAAATATATAGGATCTATATAATTGTTTGTCGATTTTATTATGGCATAAATCAATTTCACCATAAGAAGAAAATGTATGAAAGAACATCACCTATCAGAGACATAGTTTAATCCCTTCAATAAAATGTTCAATCATCCATTTTGTCTCTTATATATAATCCATAGTATATCTAGATATCCCTTAAAAGGTATCCTCATACATAAAATAACATTATTCCTCCATTTTATTTATGATTAATAACATTGTCATCATTTTTGATTGTTTTTCATGATGAAAATAGTTGTCGGAGAATGTTTATTTGATGGATTTAAATTATATGTATTCTATTTCATCTTCTTCCATTGTATTCTAGATCAAGGACAACCATTGATCATTATCTTCCTCAAGAAAACAAAATTAAAGTACAAAATTTTCTTATTTATTAAATCCCAATAACCAAAATATCTTATCAAGGGACATAATCAACTTCTCTACCACCACATGATCTATATTCGCTCTAAATTATAGGGTATTATTCCAAAAAAAACATCTAACACTGGAAGAACACACAAGGGAAAAATAGTTTTCTCTATCAAGGAATGTTATTTTTTCATAACTTGATTATCTTAACCCAATATATCTATTATTCGCTCAGTTCCAATATTATTTTTCGTAGTTATATCCATAGGACAATATCTACATATTTCTTGAGTGTTGATACCATACTTTCTTAAAAACAATTGAATATTTTATACTATATCATAAAATAATTAATTTGTAATCATATTTTATAATTTTAAATATGATTTAATACAAAAATAAAATTTAATATTTATTCGTTCTTTATCTCAAAATCCCAAACCTGTTTTCTTTATTAAAAATACCATACCATTCATTATAATTCATATATAAAATATTAATTAACCCAAGTATATCCCTTTATAGTTTCAAAGAAGGTATTTTGTAAGGACAATTTTCCAGTGCTATGTAATGTATGATTAAATTTCAATGTAATTTTTTAGAGTTATTTCCCCTAGAAATAGTTTTTCTAAATTCACATCAACATGTAGTATCTCAGTAGACATTTATCTAAAGGAAAACCATTTAATCTATTCTTTACCAAACAAATATTGATATTTTCCAACAAATTATATATTTACTAAAATAATTTCATAGGGTTATGATAATTAATCTCGGTTTTACTAAATCTAGTTCCCATGTTTTCTACTAGACATTATGTGTTACCAAATATAATAACCCTAAATCCAGTAACATAGTGTCTACTATACATTATGTGTTACAAAATCTAATAACCCTAACTCCAGTAACATTGTGTCGTATGTGAAATATGAGACCATGGTTAGGTCCAAGATGTGTTTTTTACTCTATAAGGGGTATAACAGCTGTTAGCATCAGTCGTTTAGATAGATCACTCACGATAAAAACTTTTTTATTTTTAATAAATTAATTGTTATAATTTCTAAAAAATAAATCATTAATATCTCTCAAATGGTATATCGTATGAAAAATATGAGACCACTGTTGGGTTTGGAACGAGGTGTTTACCCATGATGGGGTATAACATTCATGAGTAATGGACATTTGGTATTAGTTGATTTTTATGTACAATAATTATCTAATTTATTTAACTAATATTGTAAAAAAAACTATTCATGTTCTCCAATAAACATATTTCCTCCATTTTAAATGCGTAAATGAAACATAAACCATGAATTTAAACCATTTTTTTATAATTTAAAAATAAAAATGGATTAATGAAATTGAATTTAACACTCCATAATAATAATTTTATTTTAAAGAATGGATTTAGGAGGATGTTAGATTTTGAGCAGAGGTATATGGGTGGCAATGATGAAATAACTGATGACCTCATATCATCTTGTTGGATTTATCATGTTGAATCAGATATCACCAAAAATTAATTACATATGATTGTCGGATCCTTTGAAGGTTGATCTGGGCAGACAGAGGTTCCACCCTCTTCATTGGTGCGCCACACTCTCTTTTTTGGTGCGCCTTTCCCATCCAACAAGGTGAATTTCTTGTTATTATTTTATTTTACCTTTTTCTTTTCAATTCTATCTTATTAAATAATTTACGATATGAAAAAAAGAAACAGTTTGATATTAAATAAAATGATAGTACTAAAATTATCAGTTGATTATTTTCATAAATGTTATTATTTTGGAATTATCGAAAGATAGTTAGTAAATAAGTTAACTAACTATAATATTATGAAATTATCATTGATAATTATGTTGAATTATATAACAATCATTTTGTCAAAATTAACGAAAGATAAATATGATGAATTATCAAATCATAATTTCATTGGAAGATTGATTATAATTTGACCATGTTATCGAATGATGTTTAACAAAAAAATTATCAATAAAAAATATCTGTGAAATTACAATTGTGTAGTTTTTGAAGAATTTTTCACTAGATAAAAGAAATGTTTTATTAAACAATAATTTCATTGTCAAAGGTTGTTTTGTTATATATATATACATTAAAAAATAATAATTATGTGTAATATTTCCTTTGTTCTAAAATTAATTTATGGATTTAATTTATCAAATTAGGTTTTTAATTATTCTCCTGGAGAATGATTGTGATTGTGTGCCTTGACATAAAATTATAATCAAAAGATTATCCGAGAGAGAGAATATATTATCTTCTATAATATCTTAAATTGTAATTTGAAATTATCTAGTAGAGTAAAAATATTACTTCATGTAATCTTCTAATCGACAATTTGAATGTTATCTAGGATATATAACAAATTATCCCTTGTTATATATAAAATAATAATAATAATTTTATCCCGAAGTGTTAAAATATTACCACATGTAATTTTTTTATCGATAATTTGAAAGTTACTTAAAAGGGATAAAATATCATAAGATGATATTTTTTATTTCCATTTGATATAAAATAGCTGGTTTTTATTCTAGGACCCCTTGATGAATGTCAATCATTGGTGTCTCAAAGCTTATAATAAAAATTCTATGAGGAGGTATATTAAACCGCACGAGGTGGTTTATCATTGTCGCTGACAATGATAACCTTGAGGTAGGTGTTTTCATCCTTATTATCCAAATTTACAAACCTATAATTACTTTGTTTATTTCAAATTTAGTTTCTTAAAATCTCTTTCAATTGATATAAAAAAAATCTATTTCTAGTGAATTGATTGAATTAAAATGGATTGGGCATGATAATTGGAAAACTCACAATTCCATTGAATTTGGGTGTTTTTATAGAAAATGTTTAATTTATATTTTTTAATTTCAATTGTGGATTTGGTGGAAATGACTTCAATTAAGTTTTTGAATTTAATTGTGGATGTGAATTGTGAAATGATGGAGTTGGTTTTGAATGGATTTCCAACTGGTGAAAATGGCTTGAATTTTTTTAATATAAATCAAGTGGTTTTACCTTGTTAATGATTCATGTTTTTATTAAAACATATTATGATTTTAAAGATAAAATTTGAATTTAATTGAAGTGTGGGATATAATTACTTTATAAAGTATTAAAAACAATTTCCCAACATTGATTTTGTAATAGAACATGAATTCCTTATAATGATTTTGATTTATTTGGACACACTATATGATTCTATATCATTCTAAAATATATATGTTGTTGGTCACATATCTTATGTGATGCTTAAATGTCCTCTCAGACCAATGTCTATAGGATGTATGTGTATATATATTTTTGTGATCATTTTGAGAGTGTGGAGTCCTATAACTGGAAATACTATCGTACCGATTTAGTAGATGAACATGTTGCTTTCTTGTAATTAATACTAGAGATACAAATGTATGCCAAGTCTTTTTAATTACTTTACATTCCTTCTAAGTTTAGATAAATTTTTTTAACTATTTTATTATGCAATTAATTTAGCATTATTCCAATATTTTTGAATCCTTTGCTTAATGTTTTTTCCCCAATTTTATCTATATAACATGATTATCCAACTATTGAGCATAGGGTTATTGGATTCGTGTCCCTCAGGGCCTTGGGATATTATCCCTATTTTGGTACATGGGCTCTAGTACTTTGGGATGGTTGTGCCTTTTTGTATTCTGGTACATTAAACCCATTATATTTTTCTTTTGTTATGCATAATGTATTTTCACATTTATTTCTTCTTAGTTTGTAGAAAATAGTTTCCACCAACATTTTGTATGATGTCAGGTGCTAGTCGCCATCATATAGGGATCGTGAATCCCCTTAGTGCTCTATGAGGTTCAGTATGGTTATCAGTTTATCAAGTCACTTATGATGGTTCATTATAAAATATTATATTATAGTTAGATTTTATATATATTTTCTTCAACACTTAGTTAATAAACTCATCAGCTACAAAAAATCTTCCAAACATTTCTAATCATTTAAATGAGTTTCACATAATATTTATTCTGATTTTATACGTGAGTATAAATATAAATTATAATTAGAGTTAATCATTCGAAAAATAATAAAACACCTAATTCAAAAGCCATATCCATATCACATAAAATTTAATAAATAGTATCCTTCTTTAAACAAGATTCTACATTTTGAAATAAATAGAACATATGTCACTTCCATTCAGAAAAATTTTACGGGTGTCAATAATAGAAAATTTTCAGATATTGTTTTCTTCCATTAACTAAAAAACACTACTAACCACGAAAATAAATCATTATTAGAATATTTTTACACTCAATGACAAATATGATTGATGGAAATGAGATTTATGAATAGCAATACCATGTTTATCTAAAAGATTAAACTATATATTTTAAAAAATTCCCATTCCATTATATACTCCATTCATCTTATAAATACAATTCTAGTACATTTTCCGTAGAAATATATTTGTCACATACTTAATTATCAAGTTTGAAGACTTTACACACAATACCAAAAATACACACACGTGTTGAAATCAAAACAGTCCCCTTTATAAACCTATTATTAAGTATATATATATTCTGCTTAGTAAGATATATATAATCCACATAGTAAAATATATATCTATTTATTTGTAATTTTATATTTCTCCCCAAGATTATGAATATATAATGAATTCCTAAGAGAGGATACGTATCAATATATCATATCATTTATATGACTAAGGATGAAATCCCTTCATCAAAATCAAAGTTTTAACAGAATCCTTTAAAAATAGGTTTGTGATGACATCCACCACTTGATACATTTTAATAAAATTAAAATGTTAGTAATCCATTATCCACAATTGACATTTTAAATTGATATTTTACATATGTGTACTTAGATAGAGATTATAGAAATTTATTCCTTATAATATTGATAATGCATAGATTATCACCCCTACTAGTAATAGAAGGTTCATTTCCACATTTGGATCATTAAGATAATTATAATCCCCACTAATTTGGTTTTCACTTGTGTTTTAGGAACCAACATCACTTCTATTAAAATTAATATTATAGATTTTTTATTCTTAATGTCCCATGAAACACATATATATGAAAGTATTAGTACCATAATGATTTTTATTTTTTTATATTAAACCCAACATTCTCAATTCAAAAAGATATATATATATATATATATACACAAAAGAAATTTAATTTATTATATTATTTCATCCATAATTCAATAGTTCTTTTATATTCCGTAAAAATATTCTTCCCTAACTGATGTTCCTTATGAAAAATTTGATACATTTCAATGAATATAAAAATATATTTGATATATATTAATTATGTCCCCAAATAATGTAATCTATTAATGATATTCAAAAAAACAAATTAATTCACCACTTTACTAACATCATCTTTGGAATTTTTCCACCAACTAATATTGGATTAGAAAAATGTAATTTTTTCTTCTATTTATACCATATCCTTGAGGATGGAAAATCTAATCATCGTCTTGGATTTTAAATGTAATGAAATAAATACCCTCTCTCATTAGAACATATTGAAAAACTCATTAATCTGAAGTAAAAACACTTTTAAAACACATTCATTTTTTAGAAAATATAATTTCATTAACATATAAGTTAATAATAAGTGATAACTCTTTTCCTTAGATTTTGTATCAATTATTATAAACTCATACATTCTTAAAAATCATCACCCATGCTTAGTTTGAACATTATAATTCATTTTCAGTCTAAAAAATCTATACTCATAATCACCATGAAAGAGCACTTGGATTCCCATATATACACATTCTAATTATTTTTTCCAATTCAAAATATCAACATGTCAACCATTTGGAAGAACTATTGGAACCATTGACTAGAGAAATAATTTAAATTTATTATAGTCTCATATCTTCAAACCAAATAAAATGACTCTTAAAATTTTATTCCTTATACTTTTAAATAACCATTACGAAGAATTATTTTTTTATTACATATTAGTTCACATTATTTATGGAATTTTTTATGAAGAAAGAAAAAAAATCAAACGAAAACTAGGTTTTTATCGTTATGTCCAAAATCATTTATTTTATTCTTCTCTATATATTAAAATATTCAATTGAAACAACCACTCATTATCGATGATTCCATGCTTTAGTAATATATATTAGTTCATCTTAAGAAATTAATTGTGTATTTGTTTTATTTTCAAAATTAATTTTGATGTAATAAATCTATCTTGGGGTATAACTTTATTAAGATCATAAATGTGATATATTAAACATAGATGAGATGAATATTGTTTTTTATAACAACATACGTTTCAATTTATATTTTATTAATAATCAATATTTTGTGAAAAATTACTCGGTTTCCTAATAAATTTACCATCAGATTCGTTACCCACAAAATATTCTCTATATTTTCCATACTCATTAGACGATTATTTTGAAACATTCACAATAACTTTGTAATAACCTAACCATTTGTATTATTAATTTTTTAAAAACTTATTCGCCAAGGGACCTTAAGAATGTCGGTGTATTTCATAAAGATTACATAATATTAGAGGGGGTCAATGACGATGTTGTGGTGAGAAAATACAGCCAATATCAGTGAGTAAAATCATGAATAAATAACCAAAAATAATCTATTATTACAAAATCTATCAGAGTATATTAACTAAATAAGTATAAAGAGTTAATATATTAATGTAGAATATAAATATAATGACCATTCCCAAATAGAATACAGGTCACTCAGTGGGAATATCACATAAAAAGATAAACAAAATTAAAAAATAAAAAATAATAAAAATACAATAGTATCCACTATAAAACATATCATTCACCTCATCCCAATGTAATAATTCCATTCATGATACCTTAGTAATATCATCCTACCCTAAGCCTCATCCCAACATGAACAAGTAATAACTCTATGAATTGTTCCTAGGAATATGAGTGTAGTGGTGGATTGATTATGATGTGATTAGATAACCAAGTGTAGAACAACAAACATTTTATAATACTATATTTACTATATAGTGATATGTCAATGTCACTCAGTCAAAATAAATAAATAAACTACTAAAAATAAATAGACGAACCTACCAAAAATACTAGTTTCCACACGATTCCCAAATGTTTCTAAACATGTCATGTGGACTGTTCCATCAAATATACCATGAACAAAAAACAATTTATACCCAGGTCGATGAACTCGATCAATAATACCTACATTATGCAATGTTGAGGTGACTTTGAACACATCACATTTACAATTCCTTCATATAACTAAATCGGGTCTACTTCGTTTATTTATAATTATTAATGATATCCCATATGAGATTATTCATACAATGGTCATAGCCTATTTTTTTAATAAACCAGTTGACTTCTCTTACAAATCTCAATCTCAGCATACCAAAAATTATGCAGTCCTGGTGTACACTAAAATTCAATAACATTTTCAAAATACTTAAAACAATATACAAATAGACACCAAAATATTATACTAGTCTAGTGCCATTGGAAACATGGAAACATAAACACATGTACATTAATGTAAAACATCATCTCCCACTAGAAAATTGGTCAATTTGATTTTTGGACGACATAAATATAAACCATTGAATTTTTTTACTATGCTTAAGGGTAAGTGAGGTAATTAAAATTAAAGACATGATAAGGACAAAAAAAGACCACAAAACATACCTAAGTTTTACTTGATGAGAATATATTGTACATAATCATCCTAATGTAGATTATAATTCATTTTTTTATATATTCAATTTATTTTTCTGTTTATACTATTAATGTGAATATAAAGAAAAAAATGTTACACTCATTCTCTTACTAAATGTAATATTTTTAAAAATGGGATAAAAAAATTCTATGTTATCTTATAAAAATAAATTTCAAATCAAAAATATTTTTTTATCATGATAATTTATTTTTAACTTTTACTGAATAAATATTTACCTTACAAGAATACACAATATTGATGAAGTAATTAACCAATTCTTGGAAAATATGAACGATTTTACAAAGGATAAAATAATATTTTCGGAATTAATCATTATTTTAAAGGATTTTTATAGAAAAATAAAATATTCGATTGGATTGGATTCATTTTATACAAATTCCGTTTTATGTTATAAAAATTAAATTAAACAAATTATTCTGAAAATGAAATTAATGATATTTTATGATAATTAAAATTTAATTAAATGATATAATATTTCTAAAAATCTAATATTTTATCAAGTGATTAAGATACTATTTAAAATGTCATCCATGGTATATTTATGGGACATTTCTCTATTTATACTTACTATACTGAATAGTAAAGAGTAAACAACCTTGTTGTCATGATAACGGTGAAAAGTGTTAATGGGGTTCCCTAATGAAATTATAAGGGCAATAATATGATAAAAAGAGTCCAAATTTTATCATAGGATATTATTTTAACTATTAATCCTATTATATTTGTTGAAAATAAATTTTGAGACATTTTTAAATCAATATAAATTTATACTAAATTAGTTTATCAATAAATTTAATGAGTTCCCATACCCTCTCTTATAAGTTAGAATATATTTTTATCTTTATATCAAACATAAAAACCCATTTTTACTAGAAAATATAAAAATTATTCCCTTAAAATAGTACCTTATATCATATTTTAGGGACTTATTTCAGGAATAATAACTATCTTAGATATAATAAGGTGCTAAGGAAAGGAGATTTTATATATATATATATATAGGATTTATAAATAGTTTTTTATCTCCTTCCACATCCTTAGAAATTTATCCTTCCATTATAAATCAATAAAAATAGTATCCATGATACTATATGATTTTATTATATTAATTTCATAACCTATATCAATCTTTTATTCTTTCAAATAGAAAATTTAACAATCATTCATGTGTATGGCTTACTACCACCACACGGACTGATGTAATTTGTTTTCCATATCTATTTCTCAAAAATGATAATAATTAAATTTTTATTTGATTTATACAATATTCAATAAATATTTATCATTATTTTAATATTTTATAACATAAATTTTCACACTGTTTAATTCAATGAAAAATTTTAACAACGTTTATCTCTACGTGTGAATTATGACCTCCATAAAGCGTTGTGATTAATTTTTCATAACCACATCACATGGATTATATATATAAGTACATTTAATTAAAGAATAATTGATTTATTATATAATTATGATTCTATAAATTAAATATAAATACTTACACTCTATCTATAATGATTATTGAAAAATGAAAATGTTGTTAATGTGTACGTGTAGTCTAGTATCTCCGTGATTCTAATTTCATTAGATTTTCATAAATAAATTTAATGATTAATTTTAAATGTATTATTTATGTATAATAATGAATATTATTTCATTATTTTTGTTTTTAGGTGATCAACTAAGTAACTCTTTGACCATAGTCACCCTACTAAACTTATTTTGGACATATATACGAAATATCATCAAAACATCCTATGGGATATTAAATGATTATGTAATTTTTTATAAAATAGTAATAAGTTATATAAAATTAAAAAAAATTATAATGTTTTTAATATATTAAATTATTAACAAAAGTTTCTTATTTAAGATGATAGAGAATACCCATGATGAGTCTAACTCATGGAAATAGATTTTCATTAAACAAGCCTCTTTTAAATTTTCCAGTAGAACTCTATTTTTCCTCTATATCGATATTTATAAATTTATTTTATCAATTTCATTATATGGTAAAAATATATTTACAAATTAGAATTTTTTTATCTCTTTGGTTTATTCTAAATTTTTTCAAAGGGAATCTTTTTATGGAATTTGTTTTCTTTCATTAAAAAAAGATAAAAAAGAGTGTTCTAATTTAATATATATTTAAACAATAGATTCTACATCCACTATAACAATTATTTTTTGTTTTTTTCATTTATAAGATTCCATTTTTTTCATTAAAATATACACTTATATAACTTTATTCGGTGAAATTTAGTTTTGAAAATTGGGTTTTAATGAATAGTGACATATCAATATTTTCAAATTTATTCCTATGAGTGAAAATATTGTTTTTATGATGCATGGTTTTATATTTTATGATAAATTTATTGGTTTTGGAAATATGTTATGTTTATGGGTGGTTCCGTTATAAAATAAGAATAAGTGGTTATGTTATTAATTGAGGATGGGTGGTTCTGTGATAAACGACTATCAAGTGGCCATGTTATTTCTCTCAAATGAATTGAGTAATGGAATAGAGTTAATATATTTGGTTTATACTATGATATTGTGAGAATATACTATGGTTAATATTTATAGTCTAACTCCAATAGTGAATTTAAGTGTGACAGTGATGGTTACTCTAAGTATAATTATGACCGTTATTCCTTGTGTAATTGTGAGGGTTACTCCATAAGTAATGGTGATAAGAACATGATTCCCCAAGTAATATACAAGTTTTTTCTATGATTTATATAGTTTTTTACGATAATTATATGATTTATCAATGTAATATATTGATTTTAGGTTTAAATGGTAGTATTTGAAGCTTATTTTGGGTGAAAATTATAACTTTGGGAAAAAAGGTATTATTTGTTTTTCATGATTTCCAAGGAAATTTTATTATTTTTAGTTTCCCTTAAATTTTAATTATTAAGTTCCTTATAAAAAGTATTGGGTATAAAATTTGAATTCTTTGATAATAAATATTTTACTTAAAAAAATAATGCTTACTTTTGGAAAAAGAAAACATTTTATAACTATCAATGTGATGAAAATTTCTTTCTTTATTTTTTAATTCTATCACAAAGATATTTGTTTTAATCCCATTCTTCAAAATATTTTTAGTGGTTTCTCGGGATACTTTGTGATATGTCTGAGGTCAAGATGAAATTTTTTTCATAAAAATAAAATATGTTTTGATTTATATGTATTGTCTTATAAGAAAAAATGGATCCTAACTAGAAGATTCTAAATATAATGTATGGGTCTATTTTTTATGATTTATTTACTAAAAATTGTAATGAAAATAATAAATTTTCCTTTGGAATGGATGAAATTAAATTCTACATTATTTTCAATTGAATAATTAATTTTTGAGGCTAGGTCCTTATATATTATGCACCTAATTTATTTCATATGGTTTATATGTTTCCCCTTTTACATATTTTTCCATTAACCCTTAATATGTCATCGTATTTAAATATTAATTTCAATTTTTTATAAAATTGGATTGGACATATAAGTTACCATATGGTAAGCATTTCATGCCTCAATATTCTTTCACTAGGTTATAACTATTCTTTATATAAATTGTTATACCCTGAATATATGGAAATCGATATCTAAATTGTTTTGTTATGTATTTAAATTTTTTTATTTGTATTTAAATTTCTCCATAGAACCCATTTATGTATTTTTATCACTTAAAAGTTTATTGTCATTGCAAGGGTTTTATTTTTATCTAACTAATTATCTTGTGACGTGTTTCATGAATTGTACTATGATTTTTTTATATTGTGTACTTAATAACCCATATGTTAATTATAAAATATTAATTCATCTAACATGTTTGATTTATATATTCATATCATATTATTTCATTCAATTAATTTTTATTTGGGAACTTTCTAATGTGTTAAATGATTTATCTTACAATCTCATTTGATTTTTGGGATTTTTACATTCACTGTTCCTTTAGGGGAAATGAAACACAATTAATTTATTAAAAAACATCACTTTCTGTCTCCTCTATTTATTAATGTCTTTTTTTCATTTCCTCTATTATTGATTAATCAATGATCAAAAAATTTGTTTATAAGTGATACATATGAGGTATAAAATTTTAAATCGAGAATATTTCTCTTTCATAAATATGTTTTTTAAAATGTTTCCAACAATATTATTTTTTAAAACAAAAATGATTTTTTAATTTTATTTTACAATATATTTGAACTTATTTAAAAAAAATTAATATAATATTTCTTAAATTTTATTTGCATTGGTAAATTTTCAATCTCATTATTTTTTTAAACAATGTCAATTTTTAAAATTTTAATCCTGAATTGAATTTATTTCCATTATAAACATTATTTTCATTGAATAATATATTATTAATCACCGAGGTAATTTGTTATGAAAAATATTTCAAAAATATTTTAGCGAGGATTTTGTTTTTTAAAATGACGTTATTAGTAGAAGTTGTATTTTATTCATGAATGATTGTAATAATCCTTTAATGTAATTTTTCTCCATGAATGATAGTAACCCATGATGTTGCTTATTATCAGCAGGGAATATTTTGTAATGATAATATCCTAATTATTTCACAATATGGATTATAATTATTTGAAATATATTTTCATATAACCCATTTTTCACACGAGTTAATTTATATATGAATGGAATAATTTATGTGTCAATTATTTTTATGATAAAATGAAATATCTATATACATTATTTAAGTTATGGATATTGGATAGTTTTTGTGATGATGTGTTGTTATGTTATAAACAATGAATTTATGGTTCTATTATAATCCAAGGATCAATAGTTCCATTATAAACAAAGGAAGAGTGGTTCCATTATAATCCATGAACATGTGGTTTCCTTATAACCATGAATAGTTAAGCCCAGTACAAATCTCCAATATATTTGGTATTTGTATGAGTGATGTAATGTTGTTCCAATATAACAATACATTTTATTTTTTCCTTTTATGAGTTTTAAATGGTTCCATATATCAAGAATGACATCATATGGCTCATGATTATTGATTTTTATGATGCTTCCATTGTTAAATCATTATTACAAGGAAATTTTTTAATTATCTAGTGTTTTAGGGGGATGGATTTTCTTATGTTATGCTCAGAAACATAGATTATATTATCATAACTTTATCCTTGTCATATTCTCGGGGGTGATATTCATTTTTTTTATTTTTCCCCTTGATAAGAATTCACTAATAAAAAATAGGAATCAAACATATCTAAAAATTTACTTTATTAGTGATAGAGAATCATTGAATACCAGAGTATGATTAAAATCCCTACGCTTTTATTAGTGAAAAAATGAATTGATTAAGATGTCCTTTATCAGTACTTTTATAAGAACTAATATAGGACACTATTTATCATTGCTTTTATTCAGCACCGATAAATGATACCTTTATCAGTATTTGAAATAGAATAAATAAACGAGAATATTGTTTTGTTCTATAATAACACATTAGAGCACCAGTGTAACATCTTGCAATAGCATACCCAATAACCATAAACACCATTATATTTCATGAAAATCAATAACAAAAATAAATTTAAATGAAATTAAATTTACATCAAAAATACAAGAAAAAACCACATTATAGATACTTAAAATATTGGTTTATAAAATTACATAAGTAAAAATTATAAAATTTATTCAAAAACATTAATGATCCTTTGTCTTTTGTTTCTGGCCTGAATCTTGCAATAAACAAACCAACCACCCCTTGCTCGAGAAAAAAAATAAACCTGTATAATAAAATAATATTTCTTTTAGTAATACTGTAGTAAAATAAATTAGTTGAAAGACCTAATTTTAAACTAACATTTAGTTATTCTTGGAACACTACGTACCAGATTGAGTTATGGTTGATTATTGCATATCTGACCATTTCTTGTTCATCTTTACAAATTTTCCCTATGAAAATTATTTAAATGATTATAATATACTAATGATAATTAAATAAATTATTTATTAATATATTAAATGATGAGAAAATAATATAGTATCATTTTTTAGTTTTGGTGATGTGATGCAGATTTTAAACTAAAATGACTCTTATATAATGAAAAAAATCACATGTAGTCATAAAGATTACATAATGTTCCAAATACTGATAAATATTATTATTAGACTTCCGAAATGACTTTTGTATTGCTTTCTTAATGTTTCGAAACAATACAAACTTGTTCTCTTAGTTTTGAATAGCTCACTTGTCCTTTTTACAAAAATGTCATTTTAAATTGGAAACTTAAACAGTGAAACATACCAGCCAAATAATGTTTCAGTTTTATGTGAGACCCATTCATACATTCTAAAATTGATTATTGAGTAATTTTTTGAAATTATAAAGATAATCTAAGTGCATTTTCTTTGTTTTAAGTGAGTAAAAAAATTTGAACTAAAATGTTAATTTTAGACTCATAATGAACACTTTGTGCCATACCGGAAACATAGTGTATCAGATTGATGTGAGGATGGTTCCTGTATAAAAAAAATTAATTTTAGATCATTTTCATATTCTATCAAAACAATATGAATTATTTTTCTCAATTTTTAGTTGGGCAGTTGTCCTTTTTACAAAAATTGTTATCAATTTTTAATAAAAAGATGCACATGGAGTCATACCAGTCACACCATGTATCATATTGAGATCATGATTATTATTATTAATCCAAATTATATTATTGATCATTTTACTAACTTATCAAAACCATCCAAATGCATCTTAGTTTTGAGTATGTCACTTGCATTTTTTAATAAAATGCTATTTTAAATAGGAAACACGCATTTTGGCTCATACTGGTCACATTGAGTATAGGTTTTTTGTGAGACCAATTAATATACATTAAAACATATTTATGAATCTTTTTCCTAATGTATCAAGGTAGTATAACTAAAATTTCCATGGTTCTCATTGAGTGAATCTGGTTGAAATAAAATGATGATTTTCAAAAGATAACAGAATCTTTAGTCAAACTGGGCACATCATGTATCAGATTGAGGACCAGCTGATTCCTTAAGGTCACAAATGAATTATGAATCATTTAACAAAAGTATAAAAATAAAAAAAATGTGTTTTCTTAGTTTTGGGTAGTTCTGTTTTTCTTTTTACTAAAATTGATGTTAATTTTAAATAAAATGACACACATATAGTTATACTAGTCACAAAATGCATCATATTAAGTTTAGTTAATTCCTACATCTCCCAAATGACATTTGGATTATTTTCCTAAGGTATAAATATAATTAAAATTAAATTTATGAGTTTTGGGTATGCAATATGTACTTTTTACTAAAATTTCATTTTAAACTGGAAACACGAACTTTGACTCATACGAGTAACGCAGTGTATCAGTTTGATGTGAGACTGATTATAATATGTCACAAATTATTTATATATTTTTTAAATTATCAAGATAATATAATCTTCTTTTCTCAATTTTTAGTGATATAAATTTTTTTTGAAATGTGTTGTTAATTTAAAACTAATAACAGACACTTTGAGTCATACCGCGAACATTTTTGTATCCAACAGAGTTTTTGATAATTACTATATGAAAAAAAATTAATTATGGATAATTTTCCTAAAGTATCAAAATAAATTAAATGTTTTTTCTTGGTATTGAGTAGGTAAGTTGTTATTTTTACTAAAATTGATGTTTATTTTAAATAAAAATATACACATGAGTTATTACTGATCGCATCATGTGTATAATTGATGAAAAAATGATTTCTACACGTAAAAAACATTATTTATGGATTATTTTCCAAATGTATCAAAATGATATGAATTTAGTTTGTCATCTTTGATTACATCAATTGTCTATTTTTACTATAATTTAATTTTTAAATAGATTCATGCACCTTGACTAATACCAATCAAATAATGTATGAGTTTAAAGTGAGATTGATTACTAAATATCATTAATTATTTAAGAATCATTATTCAAAATTATGAAGAAAATTTGATAATGTTTTATTAGGTTTCAATGAGTGACACCTATGGAAATAAAATGTTGATTTTAAACTGATAACTGACAGTTTGAGTCAAATCAGAAACATCATGTATTAAATTATGATTTGGATGATTCATACAAGTCAAAAATTGCTTATATATTTTTTTCAAAAATAATCAAAATAATATGAATGTATTTTCTTGGTTTTTAGTAGGTCGGTTTTCCTTTTTACTAAAATTGATGACAATTTTAATTAAAAAGACACACTTGGACTCATAATGGCCACACCGTACATCAAATTGAGGTGTGTTTGATTCCTATAGGTCCCAATTGACATGAGTATCATTTTAATAAAGTATCAAAATAATTAAAATTCATTTTCTTAGATTTGATTATGTCAAATTCTTATGTACTAAAATTGATGATAATTTTAAAGAAAATGATGAACATGGAGTCATAACGGTCACATTGTGTGTCATATTGAGGTGAAGTTGATTCTTACTCATACTAAATGACAAATGGATCATTCTAAAAATTTATCCAAAAATATTAACATGTATTCTTGGGTTTTAGTATGCCCACTATCATTTTTATGAAAATTTTATTTTAATATGAAAACACACACTCTGACACATACAGGTCAAATCCTATATCAAATTGATATGAGAGAAATTCTTATACTCAAAAATTATTTTTGAATTATTTTTGTAAATTATCAAGAAAATTTGATATTTCTTTCTTTTATTTCATTGAGTGACACCTTTTGAACTAAAATATCAATTTTAAACTAATAACAAACTCCTTGAGTCATACTGGGAACATTTTGTATTAGATAGAGGTGTATCTAATGTATACATGTCCCAAATGAATGATGGAGCATTTTATTGAATTAATAAAATAATCCATAGGTATTTTATTTGTTTTGGGATGATCACTTGAATTTTTTACTAAAACTTCATTTTAAATTAGAAACACTCACATTGTATCATACCAGTTACGAGGTGTGTAAATTTGATGTGGGACTTATTCTTACAAGTCAAAAATGATTTATGAATATATATCGTTAATTATAATGACAATATGAGATCGTTTTATTTTTTTTAATAAGAGAATCCTGTTGAACTAAAATGTCGATTTTAAACTGATAACATACACTTTGAGTCATACCAGGAACATCCTTATCTGAATGAGGTGGGGACAGTTATTAAACATAAAAAAGTACATATGAATAATTGTATTATGGTATAAAAATAATCATAATATGTTTTCTCAGTTATGAGTATGTCAGTGGTCTTTTTTTTATAAAAAATACTGTCAATTTTAAATAAAATGATTCACTTGTAGTCATATCAATAACAGCTTGGGCCAGATTGAGGTGTGTTGATTCCTACACATCCAAAAATATCAAAATGATTGTAACTACCAATGTTACCACACTATCCATCAGATTCCCTTGTCAAATTTCCAACACTAAATATGGATGCGAGCTTATGATCCAACAAATTTTTTTTGGATAAGAACATCAAGTCAATATGTAGTGTTGGGAGATTGAAAAATAAGGGAAATAGAAAGCATGGTAACATTGGTAGAAATTAAAATTTTACCGCTTTGGAGGCTTATTTCTTATAGTTTAATAACAAATATTACTTCGCAAAATATTTTCGAATAACGTAAATAATTAATTTATAAAAATTATAGGGACATTAACATATAATTAATATTTAAAATGATGAAAAAATTAACAAAACTAGTATTAATTCACATTTTTATGATTTTTTATTAATTCTCGAAACATTACCTTATTTTCATTTTCTCAGTTATAAGCTAGATGTCTAATATCTTATTATCATTAGAAGCTTTAAACAAACCACACCAACTCTATAAAATGAATCTGGAGGTATATGAAAACAATTATTATATATGTAATAATGAAATGAAATAATCTAAAAATAAATATAAAATAGTACATTAACTTTATGGGAAATGATTTTAGTAAGAAAAAATTCATATTATCTATCTAAATGAGTAATGGTGGTAACATAAAGGAAATTTTTAAATGCCAACACTACTGGGGTGAAAAGGTTTTGAGGAAAAAAAATTAGGTGTATGTTTTGGTGTAAAAAGGAATGAGATATAAAGATAAATCTTCTAAAATAATCAAACTATGAAAATATGAATTCCTGAAAGATCTGTAAAAATAAATAAATATGTATTACATGACAATAATAAGGAAATTAAATTACAAATAATAGATAAAATGATGACATAATTAATTAAATAAGTTTTATGAATTCAACGTTTCGTGATGGTTATATAAATTCTTTACCCATTTCCTTATAATAAGTATCTTAGTTTCAACCTCGAAGTATAATCCCTCATGAGTATGAGAAGATTCCAACAAACCACATCTAATAGAACCGAATAATAAACCTATATAAGAAAAAAAATTATTATGTGAGTAATAGTAAAATAAAATAAACTAAACATAAATATTAAACAATATAGTAATTCAATGGATAATGATTTTACTTTTAGAACTTAAATATTACCTCTATGATTGAAAATTAGAGGTAATTTGTAGGAATGTGATAATTTCAAACATTTAAGGGGTGAAATTTTTTTGAGGTGGAATAATTACATGTATATTCATGTGTATATAGTCATGAATGATGGATAGAAATATAATAAAATAAATAAACTTGGTAAAGAAAAATGGATATTAAATCAATGTTTCATTTTATAATTTTTTTTTGTAAAATAGAGAAAGTATATCATAACACTACATTTACATATTTACAAAGGTTTTCCTTCATTATAAACTATTTCTAAACATTATTGATAAAATAATAATGTATTGAAGACGTTTTATTCATGAGTATTCAAACATTTATTTTACATTATGTTAATGTAGAAGAGAACACATAATATTATTAGTTAAAAATTGGTAGATTAAAAAACACTTTCGCTATCTCATTGAACTCTCTTTATTTTTTGAAAGGTCCTAGGTATTTGGTTCCTCTATCAGGAATCCAAATAATATCTTTGTGGAGACCTATAAGGTATAAGACATTGTCTACATTGGGGCTGACATGAACAGATTATGATCTCCCAATGAAAGGTCCATTATCGACTGAATTTTCATCAGAACCGACATTTCTCTTAGTATCCAGTAAAATAATCAACCAATCCTTGTTTACTGGATCTGAGATGTAATTTTCTTTCACCTCTTAGTGTGACCTTATGAGCAGGTCATCATTTTCCTTTTCTACACTAAAATTCATCTATGCTGCTTGAAATACTCTCAGTAGTAGTCATCCATTAGATGACTACTGCTCAGAGTAGTATAAGCAACAAAAAATAGATTGGTGGATGAGTCTCAAGAAACAAATTACAATAATAAATGTTTGGGAGACAATTATAATGAGGATAATAGTTTTAATACATTATGTTATTTAAATGGGGTAATGCCTCTAATTTTTTAGAAATATAACATTTGGACTAGTTATTAATTTATGGCCTATCAAAGGTGAGATTTGGGGCACATAAACACTCTTGTCTTTGATTCAAGGGGTATCGGTGGGGAAACTTTATGATATATTATTGTTTGGGTCCATTATGAATTCTATATTTATTGGATAAATACCACTTTTAAAACTTTCAATCATATAACTAATACTTATACTACCTCTATTAAAATGAGTTTTCCGGTCTTTCATGAATCCCATAATAAAATATTAAAATAATTTTGGAAATTAATGATTAATAAGAAACTGAAATATGATAAAAATATTAACAAACTATCATTCCATCAGCTAGTATATATAAAAATTTATTGGTTACACATTTTAATAAATACAGTTATTTCATATACAAGGATGGAAATTAGATATTACTTGAGGTGAAACAAATAAATGTAGATCTAAAATGTTGAATACATTTAAATAATTTCTAATAAGTATTCCAACATGTATATAATTTGATAAATTCCATTCTATTTTTTAGAACAAGTGATGTATCAACTTTTGAAATTATTACATTTAATATTAATGGTATATCAAACACTTGGAAACATCTTAAAATTATAATTTCATTAAAATCAAAGACAAATCAAAAAATAATTATAGGAAAATAATATAACTTATAACAATAAAGGGATTAAAAATGTTAAAATAATTAGTTGATAAATTAATTCATTAATTTTTTATATATATATTGAAAATAAAAAATTATATTCAAGGAGACGAAGAGTTTGATTTATTAGAAAATTTTATTTTCATGGCCATTATGGGTTCTATGGTAATTTTGGGAAACTAGTATAACATTTTAGTCATAACGAGATAAATAATAATAATTATGGAAGATATATAGTGTTTAAGTAAATTGGGAGATGAACAACTCTTGAAAAAAATAGTTTCAAAGTAAGAAAAATTATCAAAAGTAAAAATGGATACTAAATATCAACAATTTAATAAAATATATTGATCATTTTGAAAATTAAATTGTTTTATAAAGAATTGTCAAAATTTTCTAAAAACATAGATGAATGCAAAGAATGTTTTAGATGTTTATGAAAGTGAATCATAAATAGTTTTTATTAGAGGTGTTATGAGGAAAATAAATTGATACTTAATAAGTATTAATGTGTTGGTTATTATATCAAAGATGGAAATACTTTGAAAAACCTATAAAAAACAGGTCGAACCATATTTTAATTTTGGGTTGGTAATTTTTTTGGTAATTCTAATTGAAAGGGGAAATTGATTTGTGGTAGTGAAATTTTCTCATATTAAAAAAAGAGACATTTAAAGAATTATTTTAAAAGGGTGGTTTGAGATATTATTATGATGATAAGATAAATTTGATAGATAATCTTTACTAATTGAAATGGGGGGATTGTTAATAATTGAAAAATCAAATTAGAGATTTGAATGATACATACCTTGGGATTACCTTAGTGAGACTTCCTATTCTATTTTCTATAATAGGTGGTTGTGTACATATGAAGTATGTATAAATTTTCATATAGTTAAGAAATTACATCAATTAGAAATCCTCCATAACGTAAAATGAGATCGAGGATCTTTAACAGGATGTTCATGAATGATTAAGCCCCTTAGATTCTGTGTACTATAACTGAGACTTTAGATCACAATGATACATCAAATCCATCTCATATGGTGGATTAAAAATTAGATGATCTCCTAACATAAACTCAATAGAAAGCCAAAAATATCCCTTTGGTGTTAAAATAGAGAGTTCGTTAATAAAAACAAACTGAAACTATTAAAATATGGAACAAAAAATATCTCATTGTTTGTCCCCATTGTCTATCATCTAGTTATAAATATAGATTATAATCCATCATAGTTTCAAATAGTCAGTTCATGCATGAATTTCTCTAATCCTTATTCTGGAATGTGAAAATCTTCATCACCCTTTGAATATATGAAAGAAAATCATCAATTTTAACAATCAAATTATCACCAACCAAATCTGGTCGGCATCAAAACTAACACCAAATCCAGTCTGTGATAAGGACCGAAGGGCGTTCCTTATCCCCATGGGCTGGTACAAGTGCCCGTGTATCATATATTTTTGTTTGGGAACAATTTACCTAAATATGGATACATAAAACATAAAAAACAATGGATAAAATGAATATGAAAATTTTTGTCAAACAATATTTTATTAAAATACATAAATAAATACATAATTTTAAAATTAAAAAATAGGTACAAAGATATATAAAAAAAGCATCAAAAAATCTCCCAAGGACTCCACACGTCATGTGTCAGAACCCACAAGTCGTCTCCACAACGTCAAACCAAAGAAGGAGACTAACAACCCGAACTTTCATCACCTAAGGCCTTTTCTTTACCTGTGTCAAGCATGATCATGTATACATACAACCAAGGGGTGTAAGTAAGGTGTGGGACTAATCCTAGTAGGATACCTCCAATATATTCTATAGTGTAAACAATATAATATAAAAATAATGTCATTTTTTGATACACAAGAAGTGGTGGAAGTAATTTCTATAGAATGAAACATTCAAATGTAAAAGGTTTTTTAAGGTAATTTTCCATGAGTGTGAACATTCCATTAAATAAATGTAATATAATGTATTTTCCATCAAAACAACCATATTCCAATGATAGTTACAAAATATTCAATGAGCACCAATTTCGGTAAACCCTAGGCAATATGTAGTCTTTGGCCCCTTGTACCTCATACCTCGGTGTAATGTAAACATAGAAAAATCCATTCTTATGCACGATCAACTAGTATGGAACATAACCATAACTAGGTGTTCCCCAATAGTCATCAATATACTTTTGTTAGCATTGTTATTATATATTTTTTCTCAGTGAAACATGGACAAAACCCTTCCGGATAACTAGCATACTAGTATATATCCTCCCTCCTAAGTACTCGATTTTCCCCCATTGTACTGAAACCATTATCTCATGATACTAAAAGCTATTACCACATAAAATCATCAGTTCTAGTCATAATAAACTAAAAACAGTATCTACACTTGTTTTTTTTACCACTTACACCACTCACTAAAACCTTTATAATTTCAATAAAATAAAATCACAAAACATAACAATGTTTTGCACACAAAACCCCTTAAACTACCACATTGAACACCATGTGAATACACATATTCACCAAAAAAGAATTCTCCACAACAAAAACATTTCTATAAACCCATTAGAGTAATTATAATACAACCCCAATTAGCATAACATAAAATAGACATATAAAACTACCAATCATACACAAAATTTGTAACTAAAAATCATTTGTTTAAAAAAATCACCAAAACCAGATTTCGCAGCTAGTATAATGAAGGATAACTGTTCTAAAAATAAAAATTCATCAATTTTAACTCATCTAGCATTGATTAACCATACAATAACCTATCATAAGTATTAAAACCCTTGAATCAATGTGCAAAAATTCGACCATACCACCACTGCACCATAAGGGGCATAGATCAAGCCTAAAACTAGAAGAATATACCAAGAAACCCAAGATCATACCCTAGGATTGAAACCCAACTTTTTGTACATATGGAACTTCATGAATAAGGGAAGAAACCCCATATAAAAGGATGGAACTATAAGAAAAATTAATGAGAATGGATGGGGAGACACTTACTTGAGTGATCATGAAGAAATATCCCCAAATACACCAGTATTATAATTTAAAAACTACCATAAATTCAATTGGGGTTTGAATAAGTCTGAGATAGTCATGTTGGAACTAAAAAGGTAGGAAAAGTGTAAAAATTGAAGTAGTTATGAAGGAAGCAAGGTACCTCTCCAAATCTGGGGTATTCGAGAAAGCCTATGATGTTCTTCACTAATTCACGAATAAAATGAGCTCCAAATTGGGGTAAATGAAAATGGTGGCACTCCTGGTTTCAATTGCCTCATGTGAGATTTGGAATCAGTAAATAATCATAAAAATTGAATATGTTATTAAACAAACATTTTTTAATGAACTGGAAATGGGCATCCGGGTTTGCCTAATTCCTTAATTAAAAACCCAAATCCAACATTATTATGGATTCCTAAATGGTCCAAATTTCTATTGTGGTTTCAATAGGTCTGGGGAAGAAATTTTGGATGCGTAATGGGTTCAAAATGTTGAAAATTAAAGAGTTATAAAGGAAACAAAATTGGGTTTTAAATCAAGAAAGGAGCTCACGGTTTGGCCCAAATCATGAAAACATACCCATACCTCCAAATATTCAATACGAACCCCCAAAAGAAAGAAATAATGGAAATTAAATAAAATTTACATTTAAAATATGTCATGGATGTGACAATTCTATCACCATGAAATACTTTCCACCCCGGAATGTCAACATGAAGCTTGATCAGAAAACAAGAATGGGTACTACTTATCAACCCACAAATTCTTTGTCCAGGTCTCATGTGTATCATTCCTATGCTTCCAAAAAACCCACAGTAGTGGAATATACATTCCCAGAAGCACATTTTCTTGTAATTCCACTATTTTCACCATTTTCTCAAAAACAGATAAATTAGGCTCTATATCCAACTCCTCCCATTTCAGTACATGGGTTGGATCCGAGTTGTATTTCTTCAACTAGGAGATATGGAAGATGTCATGGATGAATGTCAATTTTTAAGGTAAGGAAAACATGTATTCCATGTTGAAAATATGATCGGTGTTCCCAAATGGTTTGATATACTATGGCATCAGCTTCCCTTTCTTTCCCAATCGACGACGACCCAGACAAGGGGCCACTTTTATGAATACCATGTCACCCAAAAAAACTCTAGGTCTTGATGCCTATGGTTAGCATATGATTTATGATGACTCTGAGCTATCAATAAATAGTTCCTAATCATATTGATCTTCTCAGATGTCTCCTTCACCAAAATCAGCCCATGTAGTGAGGTCTCACCTACCTCAGTCCAAAACAGGGGGGACTGACAAGGGTGACCCCAGAGCACCTCAAGAGGAGCTATTCAAATCAATAATTGTTAAATGTTATTATAAGAAAACTCAACCAATCACTAATGGCTATCCCAGGAACCTCCCAAGTCTAGAACACAGGCACGAAGCATGTCCTCCAAAATCTGACTTGTATGTTATGTCTGACCACCCATTTGAGGATGGTATGTCATGCTAATCTTAATCTGAGACCCCAAGGACTTCTGAAGGCCTTCCAAAAATCGATAAGTGAAATGGGGGTCTCTATCATAGACAAATGCTAATGGAACACCATGAATCCTTACCACCTCTTGAATATAACAACAACCCACTCCATCCACATTAGATGTATCTCATATCGGAATAAAGTGGGTGTAATTTTTCAGTCGATCAATCACCACCCAAATAAAATTCTTACCCAGAGGTGTATGATGCTAGCTAATAGTAATGTCCATGGCGACCTCATACCACTTATAAGTAGGAATGGTTAATGGCTGGAGATAACGGAAGGGAATTTGATGATCTTATTTCACCTACTGGAATGTGTATCATCTCGACACGAAGTCTGCGATGTCTCGTCTCATACCAGGGGACCAGAATTGCCAATGTACATCATAATATATCTTGGAGGCACCTTCATGGACTGTCCACTGAGTGTGGTGGCTATCCTGCATCACCACCTTCCATATAGATAATAGCACATCTAAATTACCCTTAAAAAATAGGATTCCCTCAGGAAACAAAGTCCAATCAGAAGGCATCTCCCTGCCATGATGAAACACTTTCGACCACTGAAAAAGCTCAGCACTAGGTTCTTTCCACTAAATTATCTCCACCAAAGAAGGATTAAACCGATATAATGATAAAGAAAATATATTCAATTAAATTTACACTGAATTTAATTGTTTTGAACCCCCAAAAGTGTTAATCTATGATTAATTGTTTCATTTTTATGATATTGGTGTTATTTTGAGCATAGTGGTAAAAATAGTCCATTTCAAACTTTTAACTATTATAAATTAGTTCCGTATTTTGGCCATAACATTTTCAATGATAATCGAAATTTTAAGAATCTTTCTTTTACGAATTTTGCACATCTAAGGAGCTATTTCCTATTTTTGGACCAAAAGCAGAATTGGTCATATGGAAGCTCAAAAGAAGTTCACAAATGGGTGCATGAAAAATATTCATAGATCTATCCCCTTTTAGTGTGGGGTCCACAACTCATTCATGGTGGTCCCAATTGTTGTAAAATTAATCGGAGAGATGTGAAAAGAGTTTTGGAAAAATCGTTTTTGAAGGCAAGGCCGCGTGAATTGGAGGTTTAATGGGTCATTAAAGCATCCTAACTTGTAGGTTTGTGTTTTGGAGAGTCTGACTGGATAGAATAAAAGGATCGAGTAAAAGAAGAATAACTCTCAGAATATTTGTTCAAATTCGCTGTGATTTTGATGGGAAATGCCCAAGCTAATAATAAACAATATTCAAGAAGGGTCAAATGCGTGAGGATGTCATTTAATGTGGCTAAAATGCATCAAAATTAAGGGGAAAAATTCTAGTTATAAAAGGAGGAGAGGTCCTCGCTCTCAAAGCATCTCACATTCCATCCCATTCCTTCTGGGACCCCAACAAAGAGAACTTTTCAGCCTTTTATCTTTTAATTTTTTTCTTTTTCATAGTTTTGTAATGACTTATTCATCCCCATTCTTCTCGATTACCCTTAACATGGTGGGGTAAACATTTGGAGTGATTGGGGAAGGGTTGGTTTTCTATTTTGTAACGCTTGAGTTCTTGGACATAATTGAATGAAATTTATTTCTTCTTCAAAGTTGTTTTCAATTTTATATATGGGTATTTTATTATCATGTGAGATCATTCGTGAATTTCAATTCCATTATTGATTTTTGCGTTGATAAAATAATAACTTTATCCATCCTCTAATTTATAGTTTATATACGATGGAATAAACTTGGGATTAGTGGTGAAGCACTCGACAATCATCAGTACATGTAAAAGTTTTAGTGAATGTTCTTGATTGTTTGGAATAAACAAGACCCGATCAGGTATTTACCATATCAATTAAAGATATTGAATATAACTATTTTGAACATGGAAGGAGAGTTGACCAAACCGAGATATTAGTAAGGTTTTCTCTCACCATCATAATTTTATCAAGTAAGTGAGAGGAAACGATTGTGGAAACTCACTTTAATCATCTAAGAAGAAGAGGCTTGAATTTAATTGAACAAATATACCATTACAATTAGGTACCAATCCGGACCTAATCAACCTTTTAATATCATAGTTTATCAATCATTTTAATTACAAATTTCCATTCCAAAACACATATTTTTTACCCTTGTTTAAAAGTGACAAACTGACTTTGTGTGCACTTATTTTTGAAATACTTCCTATGGTTAATCACTAGACTACACATAGAAAATTTAAAAATTGGTCATACTTGATCCAAAGACTCTACCTCATGTTGAGGTCCTTTTTGTGAGAAGATATATACTAAGATTTGGTAATCAGAGTAGACCACAATCTTCTCCACAAAGAGGTAGTAACACCATGTTTTCAATGCATGCATCACAGCTGCTAACTCGAAGTCATGGGTTGGGAAATTCTTTTCATGTGTTCGGAGATGGAGAGAGCCATGTGCCACCACATGATCATCCTACATAAGCACTCATCCAAGACCCATACCTAATGTGTTACATGTAGAGACCCAAAGCTTGATGTACATGGAAATTACATTACTTTTTCGGAATAATTAATACATAACAAAAACCACCACATAAGGACCATAATAGTTTAGTGTCTTTGGAAACACAGAACCTAATCATATAATCATGGTGAAAGATCTTCAACATCTCCCATATATATCTTCCATCTTTTGTTTTATTACCTAAAACATTTCTTTATATGCTCAAGAAAAGAAAACATATAAATGGTGAGCTCAAATGCTCAGAAAGGGTAAGTATGGAGAAAATAAAACAAAGCATATGCATTTGAACTTAAAAACATGAACATAATATTTAAACATCAAAATCTTGATCAACAACATAAAACATGGCAGAACCTAATGCATATATCATAATGGAACATCAATCATGATAAAATAGCATGGGAATAAAACATGTAACTATGGAAAACCATTAAGCACATGATATGATTTCCATAGTAGCCAAGGCATTTCTGACAAGACCATCTTAGTGGACAAAGTCCCTTTCTGAATCGAGTTAACTCCTCATTCTAGTCCTATATCACTGAACCAGATTAACTTACCATTGTAGCCATGTCTATATCATGAGATACAAATATTCACCCAATGCATTGGAGGGAGATATAGGTCCCACCCGTCTCATATTGAAATCATTCTTATGTGTGACACAAAACAATCATAAATCATTCATCATAACCCATATAATAAAATTGGTTTCATAAACATCATCACATCATAACATAATCCATATAAAACAAATGGATATCATTTTATCATAAGAAAAGTGAAACCATGTAAATCATAGAGACATTATACTTGAAACATAATCATACTAAATAATGTCATCTTAGATGGAAGTTAGTTTTGACAAAGCACTTGAAATGAATTCTTGATGAAAATATACTTTCTTTTTCAAAATCATTTTCTTTTCACAAAATGCCACAAAATTTTAAAAGAAATGGACTTAGTTTAAAATAATCATGAAATATTGTGGAGTAAGATTCATGAAAATAAGTCTTCAAGAAACCGTAAAAATCCATTCATGCCGTATAAGTTAAAAAACACTCTTCTCATACTTTTACCGGAAAAGTCAAAAAATACCTCATATGGTAAAAATAAGAAAGATTCATTACATACCATGTAGTAAAAGTAAAAAATTGGTAAAAAGGACTTTAAACATACATGAAACCATTTTAAAAAAACTGGTACATGGATGATAAATATAACCCTAGTAAAAACATATGAATGAACAATCTTAGATTAAAACGAGATTGGAATAGTTATCCCTTACCTTAGGGCTAATATGCTTCGTAAGTATTAGAACCTCCTGTATAATAATTAAAATAATGTCATTTACTTTTTATATAATCATATTCATTGTTATGATATCCTATATTGTTCACTTATGACTTTATATTACATGTTCTTTTGTAAATTTCATGTTAAAGTAACATTTTGGGTAAAATTGTTTTATTTATCGTACATGTTTGGACATGTTGTTCTTGATATTATTACTACTTATATAATGATTTACTTACATCCATAATGTAAATCATGGTTTATATATCATATATAATCAGTATATATATATATAATAGAATTATGAATGAAATGAAATACACCGTTCATGGAGATGGTAGGATGTACGTATGCATGAACACTGTTTTCATTTCCTTATTGACTTTAATGGAAGTAAGTAAATGAAATATATATATATATATACATAAATCAAGTAGCTTCATTGTGTCATATATTTCATTATTTCATTATTACTTATTATACATACTTTATACCTGTTCATGGAGACCGTAATTCGTACATATGCACGAGCGATGATATCATTCCCTTAATTATTAAATAGAATTGTAATGGATGATATAATATCTCAGAACCAGTATGATGTTATAATAACCATATATATTTATTATTTACACCATTATACCAATCCAAATAAGGTGGTGGTGGAAAAATAGATTTCACCAAGGCATGGAGACGGTATTCCGTACGTACGCACACGCGGTGATTTCATTTTCCGTAAGATGGATAGAAGGTGAAATGGGGTTGTTTCATATTTATAATAAAATATAATTATATTATTGATACTTATGTTATTACTTTATAATTAAACAACTAAAGAAGTAGACGTTGAAGAAGAAAGATACTTGAAGGAAAAAATCTGTAGAAGAGATTACATCTTCATCGACACACTTCTTTTACGCTTCCTTTTAAGGCACTAGATTTGGTCTTTTAAGGAGGAAAAAACCGGTATAATGTTTCTAGGTAATTTTAGAAGGGAAATGGGAAGGGTTTGGCTGATCTTGAAGGCTCAAAATTGTGTGAAGAGAAGAGGGAGGAGGTGCCCTTTTATAAGGGAGGAGAGGGGCACTTTAGGAAAAACTTACAATATTATTTTAAAATGAAGTCATATTCAGTTTATAATAGCTCCAAATTGATTTATTTTTTAAGATAAAGTCGGGATAGGTCTAAATCCCATAAAAAATAGGTTTTAGACAAGTTTAGGTTACTATTTTAACCTTATCATTTAGATTTTACTCTAGGTTAAATAGTTTAACTTTTACTGTGTCTTCTTGTTTTCTTACTCTATATGGTTAATAAACATTCTATAACAAGACAAACGAACCCCATGTGGTTAATTATTAATAAATATAACCTTATATAAGTCATTTGGATGAACCATATATTCTTAAGAATAAAATAACAGCTAATAATATAATATTTTTTTAAGAACTATTTTATGACAATTTTGACACTATTTGGTAATTGATTTTTGTGAAAATCATAACAATATGATTAGTTCAGAAAAATTTAATTGAATCAATACTAACATGTAATAATGATGTAAAAAATTAGTGTAATTTATAAAAAGTCTCAACTTACATTTATTTGGATATTTATGCTATCAGTTATGTTCATATTTCATTAATAAGGTAATTACCACATCATCATTGTGTCATAATAAATTAAATTATTTAAAATATAGAAAATATAAATAAAATACGTTTATGTAAGAAATATTTTTTAGATTTATAATGAATATTTATAGTCAAATTTATTTTATGTATAACCCTATATTAAAGATGTTTTAGTTATTAAATTTTTATTTTAACTCTTTCAGCTCTTCTTAAAATAAAACAATAATAAGTGTCCTAATCTAATCCAAGTGGACCTAAAAAGTAATATTTTATTCCTAATGTTTTTTTGGTCAAACTACACTTATCCAATATAATTAGGACATGTGCTAGGGTAATAATAATATAATTTTCACCCTTAATTACCCTATTTACTTTAAACCGTGGAAAATATAAGTAAAAAGTTAATATTCACCAAAAATTATTTTTATCTTATTGAAAAAAAATTTACTACTTCATATTTACCATGTCTCTTTAATTTTCAATTTTAAAATCATATAGGTGGTAAAATTAAGTTTTATGTACAATTGCAAATACTTCTAGGAGGTGGGTAAAAGACTATAAAAAGTTCAATAAAGTTTTTATGTATCTATACTATTATAAAATTAATCCAACGGATTAAGTTGAACATATATAGGTATTATATATCTATTTTGACCTAAAATAAATTTAAATAAAATAAATAATCATTTAAATAAAAAGTTGGTTTTTATATAGTAGCCCAGTGTTTTCACTATTCATCAAAAATTAAAAGTTTTCAGAAAAATACCAAAAATTCACCCAATGCTAATTTCGATATTCTGAATCCAAAAAATACGTCCATTTTGAAAGATAAAATTTATAAAATTTCAAAAAGTGGGTATTACTATTCATAACGGCTAGTTCATAATAAGATTATAATAATATCTCGTTTAGTGAAACTCGGTATTACGTACTACTCACGCTATCGAAGGTCTTGATTGAGTGTAATGAAAGCCAAGTCAGGGTTGTGTGAAGTGAAAGATCTGTTTGGTGTTGCATATAACAAAATCAAAACATATTTCTTTTATACATTAAACAAAACCTATACTTAATGTTGCGTAGAATAATTTCTACAAAAAATAACTTGAAATTGTGTGTATCACAAGCTATTAATAGTGTTACGTATACTGCAAGCTAATACGATGTTGCATATAGAACAAGATTACTTTGGTGTAGCATAAAAAACAAGACATCAATGAAATTAAAAAGAATAATTATCATTATATTGTAGGTTGTTACATTCTACCAACCTTAAAATGAATTTCTCCCTCAAAATTCATTGGGGTTATAAATGGTTTACTTCTTGAAATTTTATTTCATAGAAACCAACATCGTAAAAAGGAATACTAAAACTTAATTTTAAAAAGTGAAGTATGAAACATAACGGTTACCCAAATTAACTCATCACTGGGTTCCCACATAGGAGAACATAGCTGAAAATATGGATATGGAAGATAAATATATCCATCAAGTTCTGATGGAGAGTCGTAGAGAACATGGCTATGAAAAATCCCACAATCACAAAGCCATAAATTTGTGATTATCTAGGGTACCGTCCGATTCATCAGATATATGAGCACTATGAAAACATTTTTGGATTTCAATATCCTTTCCCTAAAGTTTGAAATTTATAATTAGAAGAAATACTTATATGATTTTGGTACAATATCACTGTTTTTTGTGCCTTTAACAATTTCCACTTCATCTCTTAAATAGATGAAGTTGAATTGGTCTTCCTTGAAGTGTTAGCAGATCATGTGATAGAATGATTGGTCATTCCATCTGTCTCTAACATTAGGTTAGCAAAATTTATATACATAAGTCTATCTATTGTGAGATTAATCTTATATGGTTCCTAAAATGTACTTATACTTCATCTATCATACCATTTAATAAAATAAAACTAGTTTCTCCTAACCAGGGATATCATGTAGGCCAATGGTAGGTGATAAGGGCCTGTCACACTTTGGTTGTGGGTTCGATTCCCACATCATTTTCCGACACGACATGTTTTCGCTCATCCTATGGGTTGTCCTTTTTCTAAAACAATACTATTATAACGGCCCATAAATAATATCGAAAATCGAATTCTATCCTTAAATAATACTATCTGATGTCCAACATATTCCATTAAAATCTTTAGGCTTGCCCAAAATACATATGTCCAAACTCATAGTATAACCAAAAAGATTACTTGAAAGGTCACATAACAAACACGTGAATAAAATCATTTATACACCATATATCATAAGACATATCCTGTTGGTCACATTCCAAACAAGTGAATACCTTAATCATGTATTCTCTTGAAAAATGAATACCCATTGAACCTGAGAGAAAGCATGAATGTTGTCAAAAGTTAACTCTTTCCTCATACCAAAATCCCAAAATCTTGTATACTCAAACCATGATATCACTTTGTCCTTATACCAGTCATGAGCTCCTTAATACAATAAAACATATCATTATCTCCTTATCCCTTCATTATGCACATATCATCTACCTTCCAAAAATAATTGAATATCCTTTCATGGTTTCTGGTACCATTCATCATATAATTTCAAAAACTCAATGAAATACAATAGTGTAACTATCCATAGATTTTTCTTTATTCCATAGTACCATACATTTTTCATGATAAACATACAATCATTCCACTACCTTCTTAAATCTCTGATTGAGCTTCATCATTTCATTCATCTCATATTTCATTTGTAGTATCTTCATCATCATCAACAAAAATACTACCCATATGACAATGAGATTTTCCCTTAGAGAATGGGTTTGCATAATGCCCGAACATTCCACATTTAAAACATTTAATCATTGTTGATGTCATAGAAATACCTATATCCTTGTCCATGGTGTTAACTGAACCATTTCCTTTAAAATTATTGGCTTTGTGTCCTTCTTTTCCTCACCCAAAGCATCTTCCAGTTCCTTTGAAACATTATCCCTGATGCCTCTTTATACATGATTTCCATGAGGGAAACTGAACTTTTTTTCCTGTATAATCATCATTAAACTCTATGTTTCACTTATTGCTGAGTTGGGAAACTTACCAAAGTTGAGATTATTGATCATGTTATGAGATTTCAGATTAGGAATAATAAAGATATGTGGACTTCCAGATCCAATTTCATTTGGTTGCTCATGAATAATATCATTCCATTGTCCATCATATCCTCCATTATCGTGAATCTTCCTATTTCCATCCATTTTTTAAAACCCAAAAAAGAATAGTTTGAGAGGAAAAAAGCATAATCAAGGAGTAGTACCTTCAATATCTAACATCTTAGGTTTAACTCTAATATCGTTACCATAATTCTAGGACTATAACCTATACATATACATAACCATAAGGAAATCCCTAGACATACCCTAGAAATATCTCTAGGGATCTCACTAAAGTTTTCGCATCCCAGTTTCCAAAGGCAAACTAAACCATTCCTCTGATCCCAACTTTAGAGACACAAAGATTGACATAAATGGACATTACATTACTTTTACAGAATACTTAATACATAACAAAAACCAAATGACAAGGACCGTAATAGTTTAGTGTCTTTGGAAACTCGAAACATAATCTTCTAATCATGGTGAAAGATCTTTAACATCTCCCATAAAGAACTTCCCCTTTTGTTTTATTTCCTAAAACCATTCTTTATATCCTTGGGAAAAGAAAACATATAAAGGGTGATCTCAAATGCCTTGAAATGGTATGTGTGGAGAAAATAAAACAAACCATATACATTTGAACTTAAAAACATGAACATAATATTTAAACATCAAAATATTGAGCAATGATATAAAACGTGGCAGTACGTAAGGAATAGATCATAATGGAACATAAATCATGATAAAATATCCTAGAAATAAAAAATTTAATTGTGTAAAACTATTAATCACA
The DNA here is from genome assembly GCA_963277665.1 of Viscum album. Lineage (NCBI taxonomy): Eukaryota > Viridiplantae > Streptophyta > Magnoliopsida > Santalales > Viscaceae > Viscum > Viscum album. Next base: position 712,731,057 of record OY728131.1, on the reverse strand, counting down.
TGATATGATTTCTATAGTAGCCAAGGCACTACTGCCAAGGCCATCATAGTGGACAAAGTACCTTTCTGAATCGAGTTCACTCCTTGTTCAAGTCCTGTATCGCTAAACAGGGTTAACTTACCATTCCAGACATGTCTATCTCATGAGATATAAATCTTTACCCAATACATTTTAGGGAGATATAGGTCGCACCCATCTCATATTTAAATCATTCTTATGTGTGCCACAAAACAATCATAAATCATTTATCATAACCCATAGAATAAAATGGGTTTCATAAACATCATCCCATAATAACGTAATCCATATTAAACAAATTTATATCATTTCATTATAAGAAAACTAAAACCATGTAAATCATAGAGACATTATACTTGAAATATAATCATACTAAATAATTTCATCTTACATGGATGATAGTTTTTCAAAACACATGAAATGAATTCTTGAGGAAAATATGTTTTCTTCTTCAAAATCATTTTCTTTTCAAAAAATGCCACACAATTTTAAAATAAAAAGACTTAGATGAAAATAATCATGAAATCTTGTGGATGAAGCTTCATGAAAATAAGGCTTTATGAAACCGTAAAATTCCATTCATGCCGTATAAGTTAAAAAAACATTCTTCTCGTACTATTGTCCGAAAAGTCAAAAAGTACCTCATATGGTAAAAAAACAAAGATTCCATACATACCATGTCATAAAAGTCAAGAATGGGTAAAAAAACATTAAACATACATGAAAATACTTTTAGAAAATAGAGGCATTGATGATAAATATAACCCCATTAAATACTTACATATAAGCAATCTCAGATAAAAACGAGATTGGAAAAGTTATCCCTTACCTTAGGTCTCATATGCTTGATATGTATCTAAAACTACTGTATAATGATTTAAATAATGTTATTTACTTATTAAAGATTCATATTCATTCATATGATATCGTATATGGTTCACTTATGACTTTATATTACCCGTTCTTTTGTGAATTCCATGTTAAAGCAGCCTTTTGGGTAAAATTGTTTTATTTATCGTACGTGTTTGGACTTGTTGTTCATGATATTATTATTACTTATATCACGATTTACGTACTTCCAGAATTTAAATCGTGGTTTATATATCATATATATTCTGTATATATATATAATATAGATGAATGAAATGAAATACACCGTTCATGGAAACGGTAGGTCGTATGAATGCATGAACGTTGTTTTCCTTTCCTTATTGACTTGAATGGATGTAAGTAGATGACATATATATATATATACATAAATACAATAGCTTCATTATGTCATATATTTAATTATTATTCATTATTCATACTTTATAATCATTCTTGAATGGTTAACATGGAGAATGAATCGCATCGCATCGTGGAGACGGTAATCCGTACGTACGCACGAGCGATGAAATCATTCCGATAATTATTGAATAGAATTATAGAGGATGATATAATATGTAAGAGTAATTATGATTTTATAATAACCATATATATTTATGCTTTACACCATTATACCCATCCAAGTAAGGTGGTCGTGGAAAAACAGATTTCACCACAACGTGGAGACGGTATTCCGTACATACGCACACATGGTGATTTTGTTTTCCATAGGATATATAAAAGGTGAAATGGGGTTTTTTCATATTTATAATAACATATCTGTATATTATGTATGCTGATGTTATTTATTTATAATGAAATAACTAATGAAGAAGAAGTTGAAGAAGAATGAAACTTGAAAAAAATTGGGAGAAGAGATTATCGCTTCTTCAACACACCTCTTTTATGCTTCCTTCTAAGGAACTAGAGTTGGTATTTTGTGGAAACCAGAACATATATAATGTTTCTATGGATTTTGATAAGGGAAATGGGCAAGAGTTTTCCAATCTTTAATGCTCAAAATATGTGTGAATAGAAGAGGGAGGAGGTTCCATTTTATAAGGGAGGAGAGGGGCACTTTAGGAAAAAAAATAAAATATTATTTTATAATAATGTTATATTCATTTTATAATAGCTCCAAATTGATTTATTTCTATGATAAAGTGGGGATGGGTCAAAATACTCTAAAAACAGGTTTTAGAAAAGTTTAGGTTTCTATTTTAACCTTATCATTTACTTTTAACTCTATGTTAACTAATTTTACTTTTAACGTGTCTTCTTGTTTTCTTACACTATATGGTTAATAAACATACTATAACAATCCAAAAGTACCCCAAGGGGTTCTTTTTTAATATATATAACCTTATATAAGTCGTTTTTATGAACCTTATATTTTTAGGAATAGAATAACAATTAATAATATAATATTTGTTTTCAAAACTATTTTATGTCAATTTTGACAATATTTTGCAATTGATTTTTGTGAAAATCATAACTGCATGATTAGTTAGAACAATGTTAAATGAATCAATAATAACATGTCATATTAACCTAATGAATTAGTTTAATTTATAAAATTTCTCAAATACAATTTAGTTGGGTATTTATATTATCAATTATGTTAATATTTCTTTAATAAGGTAATTAGTGCATCATCATTGTGTCATAAAAAAATTAAATTATTTAATGTCTAGAAAATATAAATAAAATAACATTTTTTAATAAATCTTCTTATCTTTTTAATGAATGTTTATAGTCAAATTTATCATATTTAAAACCCTATATTAAAAATGTTTTAGTTATTAAACATTGTTTTTAACTCAGTTAACTCTTCTTTAAATAAAATAATAATAAGTGTCCTAATCTAATCCAAGTGTAACTAAAGGGTAATATTTTATTCCTAAGGTTGTTTATGGTTGAATTACACTTATCCAATAGAATTAGGACATGTGTTAGGGTAATAATAATATCATTTTTACCCTTAATTAACCTATTTACTTGTTTCCATGGTAAATAAAAGTAAAAGGTTACTATTCAAAAAAAATTATTTTTATCTTATTGAACCCCAATTATTCTTTGATATTTACCGTGTCTCTAGGATTTTCTAAATTCAACTCACAGAAGCAGTAAAATTATATTTTATGTACAATTGCAAATGCTCCTAAGAGGTGGGTAAAAGAAGGTAAAAAGTTAAATAAAATTTTTATGTATCTATATTATTATAAAATTACCCTAATGGATTACATTGATCTTATATAGGTATTATGTGTCTATTTTTACCAAAAATAAATTTAAATAAAATAAATAATTATTTAAATAAAAATTTGGTTTTTAAATAGTGACATAGTGTTTTCACTATTTATCCAAAATTTAATATTTTCAGAAAAATACCAAAAATTTACCCTAGGCTAATTTCAATATTCTGAATACAAAAATGAATTCAATTTTGAATGTTAAAATTTATAAAATTTCAAAAAGTGGTTATTACTATTCATAATGGCTAGTTCACAACAATATTATAACAATATCTCATTTAGTGAAACTCGGTATTGCATACTACACACGTTATCGAAGAAGTTCTTGATTGCGTGTAAAGCAAGCCAAGACAGGGCTTCGTGTAGTGGAAGCTCTGTTTGGTGTTGTGTATAACATAATAAAAACTTATTTCATTTATACATTAATCAAAATCTATACCTAATGTTGCGTTGATTATTTTCTATAAAACGAACTTGAAATTGTGTGTAACACAAGCCAAGAATAGTGTTGCGTATACAACAAGATAATATGGTGTTGCATAAAGAACAAGATAATTTTGGAGTAGCGTAAAACACAAGACATCAATGAAATGAAAAAGAATAATTCACATAAAATCTCGGGTTGTTACGTAACAATACACCACATACCTCTTTATATCCTTTGGAAAAATCTAAACATGGGTGGTAGTCAACCGCCCCTTCAGCTGCACGAATGATGCCTGACCTTATGGGGCCCATAAAAACATCTCCCCTTTTGGGGTGAGTGTGTTTACCGATAAAGCAATCTGCGAGAAATCTCGAACAAACTGCTTGTAATAACCTGCCAGGATGAGTAAACATTGGATCTCAAACACGTTCATCAGCTGCTCCCATGACATAACTGCACTGATCATCTTGGGGTCCACCCCCTTACTTTGAGATCACATTCCCCTGATATTTCACTTCCCTCTCCCCGAAATTTAATTAAGGTAGATTTTCATAAAGGTGTTTTTCTCGCAAGGTGCCCGAAATGATCTGCATGTGATTCTCATATTCCTCCTCAGATCCTGAACAAACATGTATTAAAACGAAAAATACCACATCAAAAGAATCGAGATTATGATGGAACAACCTATTCACGAGTGCCATAATGACCACTAGATCAGTAGTCAATCTGAAGGCCATGGTGAAGTACTCTAAGTGGCTATACTTGCTTTAGAAGGTTGGCTTTGGGATATCTTCCTATTTCACCTTGAGTTGATGATATCCCAAATGCATGAATATTTAGAAAACCACATTTACCCCTTCAACTGATCGAAGTGGTCATCTATTAGGGGAAAAGGATATTTGGTCTTGATTGTTAGCTTATTCAACTTCTGGTAGTCAATGAACAACCAATGGGATCCACCATCCTTTTTTGCGAAGAAAACGGGAGAAACCCAAAGAGTTATGATTGGGAAAAATAATACTTTGGATTCTAATTCATCTAGATTTATCTTTAATTCCCTCATCTTGATGGGGGAAATGCGATATGAGGGGAGAGATATCAGTTGTGTTCCCGGTGCCAGATCAATCGAGAACTCCACATCTCACTCTGAAGAAAAACTTGAAAAATCATCTAGAAATACCTCTGGATACTTGTCAAATACATGAGGTAGTCCACCATCAAGAGAATGACTATTATCTTCAATAGCGAGTGATGAAAACTGAAAAACAAGATCTCCCAACATTGGGAGAGGAGGTCTCGCACAACTCTACTACGGATCCCATTCCCTATGAAAAACCTTACAACTCCCTTTAGGTGATGTGAAACTGAAATGCCATCTATAGCAATCAATGTTCACCTAGAAGTGTACTAGAAAATCCATTCTAAATATTATGTCAAATAGTTCTATGTCTAAGACCAAGATGTCCCTCTCTATATCAACCCCTGTCATAGAAAGCGCTCACGACAGACACCTTAGACCCTGCTTTCTCTTCTTTCCCAGCGGCGTCACCAACTGCTTCACAAAAGACAACTACTTGGTTGGAAAATTCAGCATGTCCACAAAAGGGTATAAATGATTTAAATAGAGGCACCATTATCAAGATTTTATGTATCTATAGAAGATGCAATCAGAACGGTACCTTAAACGGTCGATGGTTCTACCTATGATCCTACGGGTGCCTGATCTAGCGCATGGAGATGTATGGTCTCTTCATGAGGAAAACCACTAGATTATGGCTATGCCCAAAACTAGATCCTCCCAAAAGATGACTCAGCCCTACCACCACAGTCATCAAATCGAGGTCCCCCCATCCTCGTTGGCTCTAACTGAGCTGGCACCCCTCTAGAAGCCATTGATATTTCCCAACTCTGATGTGGATGTTCCACCCCACAAACGAAATGAAACTTACCCAAATATTCACATTGATAACTGGGATTCAGAGGATGTGGTAATTCTAGTCAGATATTCCCCAATCTGCCTCACTAGTGGCACAAGACTGATCTCGCATCAGAAGTCACATATGAAAACTGCCTCGAAGAGTGGCATGAACTACCACCTCTATTCTTAAACTGATCTCTTGCATTCTTTTCTTCTCTAAAGAGCTGCCACTTCCCTCTATTGATACTGTCTTGGAGAAAACTACCCTTTATTTCCAATCAATCTCCACCATGCATGCCCGATCAACAAGCTTATCAGGGGTCCTTAGTTTAAACAAGAAAACCTGGGAGTATATCTCTAATCGTAACCCTTTCTCAAACCTATGGTAATTCTCTTGATCATTAGAGATGATTTGAAGATCATACCAAACTAGCTCATTGAAATGGTTGGTTTACTCCATCACAGAAAGATCCCCCTAAATAAGATCCATGAACTCTTGGGACCTAGCATATGCTAAGACCTCAGGGAAGTACTATTCATTTAATATAGCCTTGAAATCTCCCCAGTGCATCTGCTTATTATTCTTAGTTTGAAGTATTGATTCCCATAACCTATGGATGGCACACTGTAGGATAGAAATAATGATGTAGATTCTCAATATACAAGAGGGGGGGGGGGGGTTAATTGTATGCTTTAATAATTCATTTGGAACCTTTAAAGTATGTTATGAATAACTATATTTTCCATAAGCAATGGAAAGGACCAAGTTTAACAAAGTTAAACTATGCAAATTCACAACACGTCTAACACCGAATGAAAACTTGGGAATAGATTCCTAAGGTAGGTTCCGGAAATATGGTTTCGGAAATTGAAACTTAACGAAAGATTACAATATGAGATTCTACCTTAAAGCGTATAGAATCTAAATGAAACAGAGTACAAATAAGGAAGTATAAGAAAGTTATACTTTCCTTAGAATACAAAATGCAGTGGAAAATAAACAAGTAGTTAAACTACAAGTAACAAGATATAAGTCTTTTAACCCAAAGAGAAGGATATCCAACAACCTTGGATAAAGGTCCCTTGATTTATACTTTCAAGAAAGTTTGTCTTACCCACACCAGGGTAAGACCTTGATACAAAGATCGGAGTCTCTATCTTGCTAACCTCTCAAGCCCTAAACTTCAAGGTAGTTGGCAACCTCTGTCTTCCTCAGTAAGGAAGCCCTCGAACTTCAAGGTAGTCGGCAACCTCTGTCTTCCTATCCCTGGAAGTCCTCGAATGTAATCACCAACATTCAGAGTCGCACGAAGCAATGATAGTTAATAAGAGCCTATCTCTCTAGAAATCACTTCAACAGCATGTATGCACAAAACTAAGTTGTTCATCTGTGTGTGTTGAGCTCTTTCAAATGAGATCCTATTTATAGGTAAGGTCAGATCCTTCTCCAACGGTCATATTTTCCTTAAAGATCGGAGGGACCTGTACATGTGTCACTTAGACAACGGTTAGTTTATAACAAAATAGATGACATCGATTTATAACAAAACAAGTGTAACAGAATGTACGACATCATTTTAAAACAAAACTCAAAAGTTCAGAATGAAAAATTCGGAGTGAAGATTCGGAGTCTGAATAAATTCAGAGTGCATAAAACAAAGTTGATCAGATTCTGTTCAATAAGAGAATTCAGAATGAGAGTTCGGAATGGGCGTTGGAAATTATAATTCGTAGTCAGAATTCCTCATCAGAATTCATAATGGGATTTACTCATCAGAATTCGTAGTGAGAATTCCTCATCAGAATTCGTAATGAGAATTCGTCATCAGAATTCTTAATGAGAATTAATCATTAGAATTCGTATTGAGAATTCGTTATCGAACTTCATAAGAATTCGTATCCTGAATCTAGATTAAAACTGTATCCGAAATTCGGAATGAAACTTTATCATAGTTCTCATTCTGGATTTCGGAGTGAAACTTTATCACAGTTCTTATCCAGAATCCGGATCCTAAAACAGAATACTTTATATCAAAGTTTCAAGCAATTCTGAGAAAATAGAATTGAATCTGAGTCTCATACTTAATAAAAATCTGGATGAATATATGATAAGGATAATTTTTCTTATAATAGCGATTTTACTTATGAAAGCAATTTTCATTAAGAAAACAATTATCCTTATAAAAGAAATTTTCCTTAAGAAAACAATTTTCCTTATAAATTCAATTATCCTTATGAAAGAAATTTTCCTTAAGAATAAGGTGTTTGTGATTTTCAAAACAAGAAGGAATGGAAAAGTCATAAGGAAAACCTTATTGACTCAATAATCTCCCCTTTTTTGGAAAGCACAAACATCCTTATAAAAAATAAATTCTAAGAAGAAAGAAAAACATTGAGGCTTATCTCCCTTGGCTTTAAGGAAATTGATGAATACGACTAACTCCCCCTTAGGCTTTGAAACTCTAAGGATCGTATTCTAGATGTCCGGAGAGACATTTTATTACGAATAAGAATGTCTTCTTTAAGAAAAAACTCTCCCTTAGATAGACTCTTATTAGAGTTATTTTTCCTTAAGGATCTTTTCCTTCTCCCCCTTAGATAAACTCTTATTAGAGTTATTCTTTTTCTTAAGGATCTTTTCCTTCTCCCCCTTTGTGATTTTCAAAAAGAAATTGAAGGAATGGAAAAAAATAAAAAAGTACCTGAAAAATTAGTAATAACAACAAAAGAAACCAAAAGCACATTTTTCATTAGATTTGAAATGTCGGCAACAAAGAAAACTTGATACAACAAAAAGATCAGATTTAGTTATTTCGGATCTTTTTCATTCGAAATGAGCCCCTTAAGAATAGACTTGATCTTCTTCAGGTCTTTATGATCTTCTTCAGATTAATTCTCTAAGAGAACTATTCTTGCAGATCGTGCTTCAATCTTTTCTTCCTGGGCTTCCAGATTTTCCTCCTGAGCTTTGATCTTTTCTTCCCGAGCCTTCATCTTCTGTTCAAACTCAATCCGATGATCCCTTTCAAACTTCCAGTTTTGAGAAACGAAATTCAGCTTCCCATTCAGATCTCTGACTTCTGGAATCCGGAATATCTTTTCATCTGTCAGCTTCTCTTCAAAGGATGAAGTCAGGTCATTTATCTTCCTGTCCTCAGTCTCGAAGGCATCTTTAACATTGTCTTGAAACTCATCAAACAACCTCATCTCTTGTATAGTTTTCCTCGACTAGCTCATCATTCTTTTGCAAGATCTTTTATGGGCTTCATAGCCAATAAGAAAAGATTTGAACTCAGCTTCAAACTCAACACACTTATCCATAACCAAGGATACAGAATCTGATTTCTGGTTCAGAACATGTTGGATCATTTGGCATCTGGAGTCTATAGTCGAGATGGTTGGAATAGAATTAACTAACTTCCTCAAAGATGGAACAACAAAGTCATGTCCCAACGAGGATGACTCCGAATCTGAAACTTTGCTTGGAGAATTTTCTTCCTCAATAAGCTCCAACTTTATTTTAGACGAATCGCCAATTTCTATTATCTTGCTAGCCAATAATTTCGGAGTCTCAACAAGGAGTTATTTTCCCTTGTCCTTTTTCGGAATAGATTCATGATCAGGAGTTTTCTGCTCGCTAGTAGACACTTGAATAACATCATAAACAACTTTTTGAACAACATCTTCCTCATTCTTATCCTTCGCTGGAGTTACTAACTTAGATGATTGATCCTATGAAGTTCGGAGTGACAGACGTTCTGAAGGCGACCCCTTATAATCATCTACTTCTTTCAATAAATCTCCTGTTTCACCACTTCCTTCAGCAACTAATTCTTCCCCTTCCACTTGTTGAATCTTATCGAGTTGCTCATCATGCTCAGCTGTAATCTCTTCCGAAAAATCAAGATTTCTTCCTAGAGTCTCAGGTAGAGATTCCAAGGAGAAAGATCTTGGAACTGGAATGCTTCCGGATACCATCTCATTAAATTTTAACAATTCTTGGAGTACCTCGGCTTCTGTCACCTTCTTCTTGAGCTTCTTTTCCTTTTCTTCTTTTTCAATCTCATTAGCAGTTCTCTCCTTCAAGGCCTTAGCCTCCGCAGGGTCCAATACGAACTGCGGATCCCCTTCTTTCCTTTTCTCTTTATCTGCTCTCCACTTTGCAACAACCTCATTAGGATAGGCTTTCTTCATCTTTGGTTTTGGAGGTGCGGTTTGAACTTCCTTAGATTTAGGATCCTCAGATTCAACTGTAACTTCTTTCAACTTTCTTTTCTTTACTGGATTAAATGATTCCGGTTCAGCAGCCTTCGGAGCCGCTTCTTCTTGATTAGGCAAATCAAAGAACTCACCAGTGTCCTTGTTGAAAGCCCCAGCCATCCTCTTAAGTGTATCATCACTGACCAACAAAATTTTTCAAACCCTTGGCTTAGATCATCAAGCTTCCTTGAAAGACTTAATGCACCGAACTATCAACTTTGATAAAATTACTGGGTACATTACGATCTGGGCTCTGAGATTTCCTTTCTTAAGATTCTCAATGGTTATAAGAATGTGCCTCATGAAGTTAAACTTCCTTAGATTTATCAGAAAATCTATGATATAGATCTCACTATTCGTCAAACTGTCTTTATCACCATTCCTCAGTACGATAAGACCTTGTACCCACAACTCTAGAATCCAGAAATTTGTAGGCAAACTAGAAATCTTCGAAGCTTTTTCATCTGAGTGTCCGAGAGTTTTCAAGGCTTTTTCCTTGTCGAATCTACCCATAGAATCCTGCAACACATGAGATATAAACTCGGCTTCTCCTTCATAGGTCAGCCCTACCAAGCATGCGGTCTTGGTATAAGAAAGCTTATAAGTCTTTCCATAAGACTTAAAAGAAAATTTCTCCCTATTATCTTCGTTAAAGAAGGAAACTGTTTCATAGAACTCAACAAGTAACTCCGAAAAAACATCATCTTGATTCCCCGGTTTGGACACAGCAATATCTTCCCAGCCATTCAACTTAATGTTCTTCGAAATAATAGAATTATAGTTGTTGAAGAAATCCGGATGGACTAGCCTTTCTCTGTAAACTGACCATTGTGAAATAGGCTTGGAGGAAGACATTTCTTGAGAGGATAACTCCACAGACATTCGGATTTGAAGACCTCTGAGAAGTTCGGAATGGAGAAAAATGAAGTTCCGAACGACTTTAAATCAGAGAGGTAGAGATTCGAGATGCGAGAGCTTGAAAACCGATGTGGGACAAGTATTTGGGTCCCCATTATATAGGCAATGAAACGACGGTTCAACTTCCTTGGTTGATTGAACGGTTGTGATAAGCTGAGATCAGATTTGACAGTTGAAAACGAATTCTCAAGAAGAATGAATATGATCTTTTTGAGGTTTTTATTAAAACAAAAAATTAAGAAAACAATAATCCGAAAACATAATACAAGAAAATGCCAGCAAGTAGAATACGACTACGTAAACTTGAGTAAGGAAATCATACCTTTCAGATTGGCTCATGAGGATTATTCGTAATGGGTAATATAAAAATGAATACGAAAAAAATCTTTATTATTAAAAGTCAAAGTTCGCAAAAACTTTACTACGAAAAACAAACTCAGTATGGAAAACAAACTCAGTATGAAAAAAAAACTCAGTATGAAATACAATGTCAGTACGAAAAACAAAGTCAGTAAGAAAAAAAAGTCAGTACAAAAAACACAATGCAAGAATTTAAGAAAAAAAAACTTATTATGAGAGATTCATTACGAAAGTTCTGTTATGAAAATACCAGTACGAAATTTTCCATTCCAGATGTTTTTAGAACAAAAATTTCTATTTTAGAAGTTTTCTTATATGAAAATATCCTTTCTAGAAAATTATAGTTCTGGACATTTCCATTCCGGAAATTATAGTTCCGAAAAGTTTGAAAACAAACTTTGAAAAACTTTTTTATTCTTACAAACAAATGTACTCCCCCTATGAAAAGGAATTTATTACTGTAAGGAGACTTTTTCAACAGAAAGTTAATTAAGGAGGATTAACATACGGTTATCATTCCTAACTTCTGTTTAATATATTTAAATCTATCAGAAGGAAAAGATTTTGTGAAAATATCAGCAGGTTGATCTTGCGTTCCTATAAACTGAAGAATAATATCTCGTTTAAGTGTGTGATACCTAAGAAAGTGATGCCTAATATCTATGTGTTTTTCAAGGGAGTGATGTGCATGGTTTTTACTAAGGAAAATGGCACTTGTGTTATCACACAAAATTTGAGTTTTAGTAAAACTCAAGCCATAGTCTGTGAGTATGTGTTGCATCCACAACACTTGAGCACAACAACTTCCAGCGGCTACATATTCAGCTTTAGCAGTGGAGAGTGCTATAAAATGTTGCTTCTTGCAGGACCAAGAAACTAACAAATCTCCTAAGAAATGAAAAGTTCCGGATGTACTTTTTCTATCCATTCTATACCCACCAAAATCAGCATCAGAAAAGCTTTTTAGAATAAAATAATTTCCAGAAGTATAAAATAATCCTAGATCCATGGTTCCCTTAAGATAGAGAAAAGGCCTTTTTACTGCCTTTAAGTGAGATTCCTTAGGATTTTATTGATATCTTTCACATAAGCATACTGATAACATTAATTCTGGTCGACTAGCTATTAAGTAAAGTAAACTTCCTATCATACCTCTGAAAGATGTTTGATCTACTGGTTTCCCAGTTTCATCAAGATCTAAAGAATTTCAGGTACCAATGGGAGTACTTATACTCTTAGTATTGTCATAACCATACTTTTTAAGAAGATATTTAATATACTTATGGTGAGATATGTAGGTTCCTTCTGGTTTTTGAGAAAATTTGAAAACCAAGGAAAAAAGTTAACTCATCCATCATACTCATTTCAAACTCATATTTCATTAGACTTGCAAAAGAGTCGGTCAAAGATTGCTGAGTTGAGCCAAATATGATGTCATCAACATAAATTTGAACAATCAAAACATTTTTCTAATCTTTCTTTATAAAAAGGGTTGGATCTGTATTTCCCTGAACATAGTTATTTTGATGCAAAAATCCAGTGAGTCTATCATACCATGCTCGTGGGGCTTGTTTAAGACCATACAAAGCTTTGGTAAGTCTAAAAACATGATCAGGATGTTTTGTATCTTCAAATCCAGGAGGTTGTTCAACAAAAACTTCCTCTTGAACATAACTATTAAGAAAAGCACATTTCACATCCATTTGAAAATTTTTGAAATTAAATAATGCTGTAAAGGCAAGTAGAATACAGATAGATTCAAGTCTTGCTACTGAACCATAGGTTTCTTCATACTCTATTCCCTCTTGCTGATTATAGCCTTTAGCAACAAGTCTAGCTTTATTTCTTACTATGACACCATTTTCATCACATTTATTTCTGAAAACCAATTTTACTCCAATAAAAAAAGTTTCCTTAGGTCTTTCAACCAAGGTCCACACTTTATTCCTTTTGAATTCATTTAGTTCGTCTTGCATGGCTTTCATCCAATCATCATCACCTGAAGCTTCATCGGTGCTTTTTGGTTCTAATTGGGAAAAAATGATAGATGTTCTACTTCATTTCTTAAGAAACTTCTAGTACTTACAGGTTGATTTACATCACCAATTATACTATCACTGTGATGATTCTTAAGAAACACCTGATTTGGGTTTTGTAAAACCTGTTCATCAACATAGGGTAGAAAGTTTTCTGGGGTAAATGTTTCAGAAGTATCTTCCAGAACATTATCCTTATCAGAAGGTTCTTCTATCAAAGGTTGATAATCAGTTTTTGAAAACACATCCGAAGATGTAGGTTGAGGTGGTTTAAAAACAAAAGGATCTGACTCATCAAATTTTACATGTACTATTTCTTCAATAGTACAAGTATTTTTATTAAAAACTCTATAAGACTTAGAAGTTTTGGAATAGCCTAAGAAAATTCCTTCATCAGATTTTGGATTGAATTTATGTAAGTTATCTTTAGTATTAAAAATGAATACTTTGAAACCAAAAACCTTGAAGTAGGATAGTCTTGGTTTTCTACCATTCCATAACTCTTAAGGAGTATTATTAAGAAAAGGCCTAATCAAAATTCGATTTATAGTATAACAAGTAGTACTTATAGCTTCAGCCCAGAAATTTCTAGCAATATAATATTCACTCAACATGGTTCTAGTTATCTCTTGAAGAATTCTATTTCTTCTTTCAACTACACCATTCTCTTGGAGAGTTCTAGGTGATGAAAAATTGTGAGTAATACCTTTTTTACTACAAAAAGTTTCAAAATCAGAATTTTGAAATTCTCCTCCATGATCACTATGAATAGATTTCAATGGAAGGTTTTTCTCATTTTTTGACTTGAGATCGAAAACTTTTTGAAATAAAAAAAGCTTCAGACTTCTTTGCTAGAAAATAGATCCAAGTAAATCTAGTGTAATCATCAACTAGAACAAACACATATTATTTGCCTCCAATACTTCCAGTTTGTGTTGGACCAAAAAGATCCATGTGTACTAAATGTAATTCATCAGTTGTTGAGACTTCACCGATTGATTTAAAACTAGATTTATGTTGCTTGCCATATTGACAAGGATCACAAACTTTAGAAGAATCAAATATAGGCTCCAGTAGATCCTTAACTAGTTTCTTCTTAGAGAGTTTACATAAGTTTCTAAGGTTACAGTGACCTGGTCCTCTATGCCATAACCAGGAATGATCTTCCTTTGCACTTAGGCAAGGTAATTCTTGACTCCTGAGGTCTTCTAGGTTCAAAGTGTAAACATTCTCTTGCCTATTGGCTGAGAGAATAAATTCTTCCTTGGAATTGTGAACTAAGCACTTATCATTCCTAAAATTCACAAGGTATCCTTCATCACATAACTGACTTATGCTAATGAGGTTATGCTTAAGACCCTTAACAAAAATGACATTTGAAATCAAGGTTTTAACAAGAAGAACAATATTACCAATACCAACAATCTCTCCTTTAGCATTATCTCCGAAAGTTACCTTTCCTACTTTTGTTTTGATAATCTTTTCAAAATAGATTTTGTTACCAGTCATGTGTCGGGAACATCCACTATCCATGTACCATGTGTTGTTGCTGGTACTCTATTTAATTTCCTAAAATCAAGAAGAAAATTAGACTTTCGGAATCCAAGCTTGTTTGGATCCAAGATTTCCAGATAATAAAATTTTAGGTACCCACATCTTCTTATAGAAATAATCTTTGTGAAAACCTAAGGATTTGGTTTTGTTTAAGGAACAATTCTTTGCCCAGTGACCACCACATTGAAACTTGGTACAAAATGGGGCACTTTGAAGAACAAAATAATTATTACTAAAAATTGGTTTTGCATGGATATAACCAAATCCGAATTTGTTTCTTAAAGGTCGTATTTGGGAATACATTTTATCAAAATTTTCCTTACCATGGGTAAAGTTTGATAGACATATCTTTATGGAAAAAATTTCGGACTTTAGTTTATAACCAAGTTTTTATCCTCAAAATCCTTAGTTTTAGAACTAGAGCTAGGATCGAAAATATTTTTCTTAGAAAGTACTTTTTCTAATTAATTAGAAAAATTATTCTTCTCAGAACATAGTTCCTCATGATTTTTTGAAAAACATTCAACATCAGCATTTTTCTTTTCAAGATCTTTAGAAAGATCTAATATCTCTTTCGTAAGAATAGAATTCCTAGAGTTTGCCTTATCAAGTTTCTTATTGAGTTTGGAATTCTCAATTTCAAGAAGTTCAGCAAACCTAGAAACTTTTTCATAAGTAGGTAAAGTATTTTCTTCATCAGAAGAAGATTCTTCCTCATAAGAGTTATAATACTTACTATCAGTAGAATTTAAAGAAACATTGGTCAATGATTCAACATTTTGTACCTTAGCCATAAGACAATGATTATCAATAGGTATTCTGGCTATAAGACCAAGATTCTTCTTGTCCTGAAGATTCATAATCAGAAGATTCATCTGAAGAATCACCACCACTGGCACTACAGGTGTCATTAGCTTTCAGAACGTTCTTAGCTTTGGCTTTATAATACTTCTTTCTATTCCTGTCTGAACGACTTTCTTCCCATTCTTTCTTTTTGAGCAAAGGGTTGTCCGGTCTAATATGTCCAGCTCTCTTGCATTCATAGCATGTAACTTCTCCATATTTCTTATCATTCCTTTCCTTTTTCATATACATAGATTGAAAATTTCCTTGGCCAGCTATCTTGTTCATCCTTCGAGCAAGATTTGATAGTTCATTTTCTGAGACTTCACTATCACTAGATTCATATTATAAAATAACATTCTTAGACTTGGATCTGGTTACTCTCTCAGGAGTCTTAGCTTTCATCTGATTTGAAGTAGTTGTAAAAGCAACAGTACCGTTTCCATTTTTCTTTTTGATGTTGTCAGCATCTCTCTTCATTCTGGTTTCAGGATGTAGAAGAGTTCCAAATAGCTCATCAAGAGTAATTTGTGTGACCTTCCTGTTCTCATCTATAGCTATTATCTTGGACTCCCACTCATTGGGAATAATATCAATTATGTTATCCAAAAGAGATTCATCATATAGACCTTTCTCTCCCATAGACTGTAGGATGTTGACGATAGTTATAAATCTCTGTTGAAATTTACAGATTGATTCACCATAAGGAAATTTGAATCCATGATATTTAGCTCTAAGCATAGCTCTCCTAGTCTCAATCACTTTAGAAGTCCCAAAGTGTGTAACTTTTAGCTTCTTCCAGATACAGTTAGCTGCTTCACAAGAAGAAATTTGGCTATATATATTTCTAGTCATTGAACACAATAGAGTATTCCATACCTTATAATTGAGTTGATATTATTGCTTTTTTTGATTAGTAAATGTTCTGACTTCCTTGTCAGTAATTTTATAATCTCCAGTAAGCATAAAAAAGTTGTCTACTCCAGTATTGATAACAAAATTCTTCATGTGATCTCTCCAGTACTCATAGTCATTACCATCAAAGATAGGTGGTCTTGTAGGATTTAGATTATCAATTGTACCAACATTAATTCCTTCCATACTTAAAATAACTTTACACACAAACTTGTTAGTAACAAAAGTTCGTAATAACAACGTTCGGAATGAGAAAGTTCGGAATGGTAAAGTTCAGAATGATAAAGTGAGAATGAAAAACTTATTCATAAGTATAAGTATTTCAGAGACCTACTCTGATACCAAATGTAAGATTGGTATAGAGTATGAGGTTTCCAACCTCTGATACCAATTGTAGGATCGAAATAATGATGTAGATGCTCAATATACAAGAGGGGGGGGGGGGGGGGGGTGAATTGTATACTTTAAAAATTCATTTGGAACCTTTAAAGTAAGATACGAATAACTATGTTTTCCTTAACCAAAGGAAAGGACTAAGTTTAACAAAGTTAAACTAAGCAAATTCACAACACCTCTAACACCGAATGAAAACTTGGGAATAGATTCCTAAGGTAGGTTACAGAAATATGGTTCCGGAAATTGAAACTTAATGAAAGATTACAATATGAGATTCTACCTTAAAGCGTATAGAATCTAAATGAAACAGAGTACAAATAAGGAAGTATAAGAAAGTTATACTTTCCTTAGAATACAAAATTCAGCGGAAAATAAACAAGTAGTTAAACTACAAGTAACAAGATATAAGTCTTTTAACCTATTGAGAAGGGCATCCAAAAACCTTGGATAAAGGTCCCTTGATTTATACTTTCAATAAAGTCTATCTTACCCATACCAGGGTAAGCCCTCGATACGAAGATCAGAGTCTCTATCTTACTATCCTCGCAAGCCCTCAACTTCAAGGTAGTTGGCAACCTCTGTCTTCCTCAGCATGGAAGCCCTCGAACTTCAAGGTATTCAGAAACCTCTGTCTTCCTATCCCCAGAAGTTCTTGAATGTAATCACCAACATTCGGAGTCGCACGAAGCAATGAGAGTTAATAAGAGCCTCTATCTCTAGAAATCACTTCAACAACATGTATGCACAAAAACTAAGTTGTTCATCTGTGTGTGTTGAGCTCTTTCAAATGAGCTCATATTTATAGGTAAGGTCAACTCCTTCTCCAACGGTCATATTTTAATTAATGATCGGAGGGACCTGTACACGTGTCACTTAGACAACGGTTAGTTTATAACAAAATAGACGAAATCTTTTTATAACAAAAAAAGTGTAACAGAATGTATGTCATCGTTTTAAAATCTAACTCAAAAGTTCAGAATTAAAAATTTGGAGTGAAGATTCGGAGTCTGAATAAATTCAGAGTGTATAAAACAAAGATGATCAGATTCTATTTAATAAGAGAATTCGGAATGAGAGTTAGGAATGGGCATTGGTCATTAGAATTCGTAGTGCGAATTCCTCATCAGAATTCGAAATGGGAATTACTCATCAGATTTCGTAGTGAGAATTCCTCATCATAATTCGTAATGAGAATTCGTCAGCAGAATTCGTAATGAGAATTATTCATTAGAATTCGTATTGAGAATTCTTTATAAAACTTCATAAGAATTCGTATCCTGAATCTGGATTAAAACTGTATCCGAAATTCGGAATGAAACTTTATCACAGTTCTCATTCTGGATTTCGGAGTGAAACTTTATCACAGTTCATATCCAGAATCTGGATCCTAAAACAGAATACTTTATATCAAAGTTTCAAGCAATTCCGAGAAAATAGAATTGAATCTGAATCTCATACCTAATAAAAATCTAGATAAAAATATGATAAGGATAATTTTTCTTATAATAGCGATTTTCCTTATGAAAGAAATTTTCTTTAAGAAAACAATTATCCTTATAAAAGAAATTTTCCTCAAGAAAACAATTTTCCTTATAAAAGAAATTCTCCTTAAGAAAGCAATTTTCCTTAAGAATAAGGTGTTTGTGATTTTCAAGACAAGAAGGAAAGGAAAAGTCATAAGGAAAACCTTATTGACTCAACAATCTCCCCCTTTTTGGAAAGCACAAACATCCTTATGAAAAAGAAATTCTAAGAAGAAAGAAAAACATTAAGGCGTATCTCCCTTGGCTTTAAGGAAATTGATGAATACGACTAACTCCCCCTTAGGCTTTGAAACACTAAGGATCATATTCTAGATGTCCGGAGTGATATTTTATTATGAATAAGAAAGTCTTCTTTAAGAAAAAACTCTCCTTTAGATAGACTCTTATTAGAATTATTTTTCCTTAAGGATCTTTTCCTTCTCCCCCTTAGATAAACTCTTATTAGAGTTCTTCTTTTTCTTAAGGATCTTTTCCTTCTCCCCCTTTGTGATTTTCAAAAGAAATCGAGGGAATGGAAAAAAATAACAAAGTACCTGAAAAATTAGTAATAACAACAAAAGAAACGAGAAGCACATTTTTCATTAGATTTGAAATGTCGGCAACAAAGAAAACTAGAAACAACAAAAAGATCGGATTTAGTTATTTCAGATCTTTTTCCTTCTAAATGAGCCCCTTAAGAATAGTATTGATCTTCTTCAGGTCTTTATGATCTTCTTCAGCATGCTTCTCTAAGAGAACTATTCTTGCATATTGTGTTTCAATCTTTTCTTCCTGGGCTTTCAGCTTTTCTTCCTGAGCTCTAATCTTTTCCTCCTGAGCCTTCATCTTCTGTTCAAACTCAATCCGATGATCCCTTTCAAAATTCCAGTTTTGAGAGATGAAATTCAACTTCCCATTCAGATCTCTGACTTCTTGAATCCAGAAGATCTTTTCATCTGTCAGCTTCTCTTCAAAGGATGAAGTCAGGTCATTTAACTTCCTGTCCTCAGTCTCAAAGGCATCTTTAACATTGTCTTGAAACTCATCAAACAACCTCATCTCTTGTATAGTTTTCCTCGACTAGCTCATCATTCTTTTGCAAGATCTTTTGTGGGATTCATAGCCAATAAGAAAAGATTTGAACTCAGCTTCAAACTCAACACACTTATCCATAACCAAAGATACAGAATCTGATTTCTGGTTTAGAGCATGTTGGAGCATTTGGCATCCTGAGTCTATAGTCGAGATGGTTGGAATAGAATTAACTAACTTCCTCAAAGATTGAACAACAAAGTCACGTCCCAACGAGGATGACTCCGAATCTGAAACTTTGCTTGGAGAATTTTCTTCCTCAATAAGCTACAACTTCATTTTAGACAAATCGCCAATTTCGGGTTTCTTGCTAGCCACTGATTTCGGAGTCTCAACAAGGAGTTGTTTTCCCTTGTCCTTTTTCGGAATAGATTCATGATCAGGAGTTTTCTACTCCCTAGTAGACACTTGAATAACATCATCAACAACATTTTTAACTACATCTTCCTCATTCTTATCCTTCTCTGAAGTTACTAACTTAGATGATTCAGCCTATGAAGTTTGGAGTGACAGACGTTCCGAAGGCGACCCCTTATAATCATCTACTTCTTTCAATAAATCTACTGTTTCACCACTTCCTTCAGCATCTACTTCTTCCTCTTCCACTTGTTGAATCTGCTCGAGTTTCTCATCATGCACAGCTGTAATCTCTTCCGGAAAATCAAGATTTCTTCCTAGAGTCTCAGGTAGAGATTCCAAGGAGAAAGATCTTGGAACTGGAATGCTTCTGGATACCATCTCATTAAATTTTAACAATTCTTGGACTGCCTCGGCTTCTGTCACCTTCTTCTTGAGCTTTTTTTCCTTTTCTTGTTTTTCAAGCTCATCAGCAGTTCTCTCCTTCAAGGCCTTAGCCTCCGCAGGGTCCAATCCAAACTGTGGATCCCCTTCTTTCCTTTTCTCTTTATCTGCTCTCCACTTTGCAACAACCTCATCAGGATAGGCTTTCTTCTTCTTTGGTTTTGGAGATGCGGTTTGAACTTCCTTAGATTTAGGATCCTCAGATTCAACTGCAACTTCTTTCAACTTTCTTTTCTTTACTGGCTTATATGATTCTGGTTCAGGAGCCTTCGGAGCCGCTTCTTCTTGATTAGGAAAATCGAAGAACTCACCAGTGTCCTTGTTGAAAGCCACAGCCATCCTCTTAAGTGTATCATCACTGACCAACAAAATTTTGCAAACCATTGGCTTAGATCTGCAAGCTTCCTTGAAAGACTCAAGGCACAAAACTATCAACTTTGATAAAATTTCTAGGTACATTACGATCTGGGCTCTGAGATTTCCTTTCTTAAGATTCTCAATGGTAATAAGAATGTGCCTCATGAAGTTAAACTTCCTTAGATTTATCATAAAATCTAAGATATAGATCTCACTCTTCTTCAAACTGTCTTTATCATCATTCCTCGGTACGATAAGACCTTGTACCCACAACTCTAGAATCCGGAAATTTGTAGGCAAACTAGCAATATTCGAAGCTTTGTCATCTGAGTGTCCGAGAGTTTTCAAGGATTTTTCCTTGTCGAAGCTACCCATAGAATCTGGCGACACATGAGATATAAACTCGGCTTCTCCTTCATTGTTCATCCCTACCAAGCTTGCTGCCTTGGTATAAGAAAGCTTATAAGTCTTTCCATAAGACTTAAAAAAACATTTCTCCCTATTATCTTCATTAAAGAAAGAAAACTGTTTCATAGAACTCAATAAGTAACTCCGAAAAAACATCATCTTGATTCCCCGGTTTGGACACAGCAATATCTTCCTAGCCATTCAACTTAATGTTCCTCGAAATAAGAGAATTATAGTTGTTAAAGAAATCCTAATGGACTAGCCTTTCTCTGTAATCTAACCATTGTGAAATAGGCTTGGAGGAAGAAATTTCTTGAGAGGCTAACTCCACAGACATTCGGATCTGAAGACCTCTGAGAAGTTCAGAATGGAGAAAACTGATGTTCCGAACGGCTTTAAATCAGAGAGGCAGAGATTCGGCACACGAGAGAATGAAAACCGATGTGGGACAAGTATTTGGGTCCCCTTTATATAGGAAATGAAATGACGGTTCAACTTCCTCGGTTTATCGAACGGTTGTGATAAGCTGAGATCAGATTTGACGGTTGAAAACAAATTCTCAAGAAATCTGAATCTGATCTTTTTGAGGTTTTTATTAAAACAAAGAATAAAGAAAATTATAATCTGAAAACATAATACAAGAAAATGCTAGCAAGTAGAATATGACTACGTAAACTTGAGTAAGGAAATCATACCTTTCAGATTGGCTTAGGAGGAGTATTCGTAATGGGTAATATAAAAATAAATACGAGAAAAATTTTTATTATGAAAAGTTAAAGTTTGCAAAAACATTACTACGAAAAACAAACTCAGTATGGAAAAAAAAAACTAAGTACGAAAAACAAACTCAGTACGAAAAACAAAGTCAGTACGAAAAACAATGTCAGTAGAAAAAAAAAGTCCGTACGAAAAACACATTGCAAGAATTTAAGAAAAAATACTTATTACGATAGATTCATTACGAATGTTCCATTATGAAAATATCAGTACGAAATTGTCCATTCCAAAATTTTTTAGTATGAATATTTCTATTTTAGAAGTTTTCTTATATGAAAATATCCATTTTAGAAAATTATAGTTCCGGACATTTCCATTCCGGAAATCATAGTTCCGAAATGTTTGAAAACAAACTTTGAAAAACTTTGTTATTCTTACAAACAAATGTACTCCCCCTATGAAAAGGAATTTATTACTGTAAGGAGACTTTTTCAACAGAAAGTTAATTAAGGAGGATTACCTTACGGTTATCATTCCTAACTTCTGTTTAATATATTATAATCTATCAGAAGGCAAAGATTTTGTGAAAATATTAGCAAGATGATCTTGCGTTCGAATAAACTAAAGAATAATATCTCCTTTAAGTGTGTGATCCCTAAGAAAGTGGTGCCTAATATCTATGTGTTTTGCACGGGAGTGATGTGCAGGGTTTTTACTAAGGAAAATGGCACTTGAGTTATCATACAAAATTTGAGTTTTAGTAAAACTCAAGACATGGTCTGTGAGTATGTGTTGCATCCACAACACTTGAGCACAACAACTTCCAGCGGCTACATATTCAGCTTCAGCAGTGGAGAGTGATACAGAATGTTGCTTCTTGCAGGACCAAGAAACTAACAAATCTCCTAAGAAATGACATGTTCTGGCTGTACTTTTTCTATCCATTCTACACCCACCAAAATCAGCATCAGAAAAGATTTTTAGAATAAAATAATTTCCAGAAGTATAAAATAATCCTAGATCCATGGTTCCCTTAAGATAGCGAAAAATTCTTTTTACTGCCTTTAAGTGAGATTCCTTATGATTTTATTGATATCTTTCACATAAGCATATTGTGAACATTAAGTCTGGTCGACTAGCTATTAAGTAAAGTAAACTTCCTGTCATACCTCTGAAAGATGTTTGATCTACTGGTTTCCCAGTTTCATCAAGATCTAAAGAATTTGAGGTACCAATGGAAGTACTTATACTCTTAGTATTTTCATAACCATAATTTTTAAGAAGATCTTTAATATACTTATGTTGAGATATGTTGGTTCCTTCTGGTTTTTGAGAAATTTTAAAACCAAGGAAAAAAGTTAACTCACCCATCATACTCATTTCAAACTCAGATTTCATTAGACTTGCAAAAGAGTCGGTCAAAGATTGCTGAGTTGAGCCAAATATGTTGTCATCAACATAAATTTGAACAATCAAAACATTTTTCTTATCATTCTTTATAAAAAGGGTTGGATATGCATTTCTCTTAACATAGTTATTTTGAAGTAAAAATCCAGTGAGTCTATCATACCATGCTCGTGGGGCTTGTTTAAGACCATACAAAGCTTTGGTAAGTCTAAAAACATGATCAGGATGTTTTGTATCTTCAAATCCAGGAGGTTGTTCAAAAAAAACTTCCTCTTGAACATAACCATTAATAAAATCACATTTCACATCCATTTGAAAAAGTTTGAAATTAAAGAATGCTGCAATGGCAAGAAGAATACAGATAGATTCATGTCTAGCTACTGGAGCATAGGTTTCTTCATAGTCTATTCCCTTTTGCTGATTATAGCCTTTATTAATAAGTCTAGATTTATTTCTTAATATGACTCCATTTTCATCACATTTCTTTCTGAAAACCCATTTTACTCCAATAACAGATGTTTCCTTAGGTCTTTCAACCAAGGTCCAGACTTTATTCCTTTTGAATTCATTTAGTTCGTCTTGCATGGCTTTAATCCAATCATCATCACCTAAAGCTTCATCAGTGATTTTTGGTTCTAATTGGGAAAGAAATGATAGATGTTATACTTCATTTCTTAAGAAACTTATAGTCCTTACAGGTTTATTTACATCACCAATGATACTATCACTGGGATGATTCTTAAGAAACACCTGATTTGGGTTTTGTAAAACCTGTTCATCAACATAGGGTAGAAAGTCTTCTGAGGTAAATGTTTCAAAAGTATCTTCTAGAACATTATCCTTATAATAAGGTTCTTCTATCAAAGGTTGATAATCAGTTTTTGAAAACACATCCGAAGATGTAGGTTGAGGTGGTTTAAAAACAAAAGGATCTGACTCATCAAATTTTACATGTACCATTTCTTCAACAGTACAAGTATTTTTATTAAAAACACTATAAGCCATAGAAGTTGTGGAATAGCCTAAGAAAATTCCTTCATCAGATTTTGGTGTGAATTTATGTAAGTTATCTTTAGTATTCAAAATGAATACTTTGAAACCAAAAACCTTGAAGTAGGATAGTGTTGGTTTTCTACCATTCCATAACTCATAAGGAGTTTTATTAAGAATAGGCCTAATCAAAATTTGATTAATAGTATAACAAGCAGTACTTAAAGCTTCAGCCCAGAAATGTCTAGCAATAGAATATTCACTCAACATGGTTCTAGTTATCTCTTGAGGAATTCTATTTCTTCTTTCAACTACACCATTCTCTTGATGAGTTCTAGGTGCTGAAAAATTGTGAGTAATACCTTTTTTACTACCAAAAGTTTCAAAATCAGAATTTTGAAATTCTCCTCCATGATCACTATGAATATTTTTCAATGGAAGGTTTTTCTCATTTTTAACTTGGGCTCTAAAACTTTTTGAAATAGGAAAAAGCTTCAGACTTCTTTGCTAGAAAATAGACCCAAGTAAATCTAGTGTAATCATCAACTAGAACAAACACATAGTATTTACCTCCAATACTTCCAGTTTTTGTTGGACCAAAAAGATCCATGTGTACTAAATTTAATGCATCAGTTGTTGAGACTTCACCGATTGATTTAAAACTAGATTTATGTTGCTTTCCATATTGACAAGGATCACAATATTTAGAAGAATAAAATCTAAGCTCTTGTAGATCCTTAACTAGTTTCTTCTTAGAGAGTCTACATAAGTTTCTAAGGTTACAGTGACCTAGTCTTCTATGCCATAACCAGGAATGATCTTCCATTGCACTTAGGCAAGGTAAATCTTGACTCCTGAGATCTCCTAGGTTCAAAGTGTAAACATTCTCTTGCCTATTGGCTGAGAGAATAAATTCTTCCTTGGAATTGTGAACTAAGCACTTATCATTCCTAAAATTCACAAGGTAACCTTCATCACATAACTGACTTATGCTAATGAGGTTGTTCTTATGACCCTTAACAAAAAGAACATTTGAAATCAAGGTTTTACCAAGAAGAACAATATTACCAATACCAACAATCTCTCCTTTAGCATTATCTTCGAATGTTACCTATCCTCCTTTTGTTTTGATAATCTTTTCAAAATAGCTTTTGTTACCAGTCATGTGTCGGGAACATCCACTATCCATGTACCATGTGTTGTTGCTGGTACTCTATTTATTTTCCTAAAATCAAGAAGAAAATTAGACTTTCGGAATCCAAACTTGTTTGGATCCAAGATTTCCAGATAATAAAATTTTAGGTACCCACATCTTTTTATAGAAATAAGCTTTGTGAAAACCTAAGGATTTGGTTTTGTTTAAGGAACAATTCTTTGCCCAGTGACCACCACATTGAAACTTGGTACAAAATGGGGCACTTTGAAGAACAAAATAATTGTTTCTAAAAATTGGTTTTGCATGGATATAACCAAATCCGGATATGTTTCTTAAAGGTCGTATTTGGGAATACATTTTATCAAAATTTTCCTTACCATGGGTAAAGTTTGATAGGCATATATTTATGGAAAAAATTTCGGACATGAGTTTATAACCATGTTTTTATCCTCAAAATAATTAGTTTTATAACAAGAGTTAGGCTCGAAAACTTTTTTCTTAGAAATTACATTTTCTAATTATTTAGAAAAAATTTTCTTCTCATAACTTAGTTCCTCAAGATTTTTTGAAAAACTTTCAACATCAATATTTTTCTTTTCAAGATCTTTAAAAAGATCTGATATCTCTTTCGTAAGAAGATAATTCCTAGAGTTTTCCTTATCATGTTTTTTATTGAGTTTGGAATTCTCAATTTCAAGAAGTTTAGCAAACCTAGAGACTTTTTCATAAGTAGGCAAATTATTTTCTTCATCAGAAGAAGATAGTCATAAATCTCTGTTGAAATTTACATATTGATTCAACATAAGGAAATTTGAAGCCATGATATTCAGCTCTAAGCATATCTCTCCTAGTCTCAATCACTTTAGAAGTCCCAAAGTGTGTAAATTCTAGCTTCTTCCAGATACAGTTAGCTGCTTCACATGAAAAAATTTGGCTATATATATTTCTAGTCATTGAACACAATAGAGTATTGCGTACTTTATAATTGAGTTGATATTCTTGATTTTCCTGATTAGTAAAAGTTCTGACTTCCTTGTCAGTAATTTTATAATCTCTAGTAAGCATAACAAAGTTTTCTACTCCAGTATTGATAAAAAAATTCTTCATGCGATCTCTCCAGTACTCATAGTCATTACCATCAAAGATAGGTGGTCTTGTAGGATTAAGATTATCAATCGTACCAATATTAATTCCTACCATACTTAAAATAACTTTACACACAAACTTGTTAGTAACAAAAGTTCGTAATAACAAAGTTTGGAATGAGAAAGTTCGGAATGGTAATGTTCGGAATGATAAAGTGAGAAAGAAAAACTTATTCATAAGTATATGTAATTCAGAGACCTGCTCTGATACCAAATGTAAGATTGGTATAGAGTATGAGGTTTCCAACCTCTGATACCAATTGTAGGATCGAAATAATGATGTAGATGCTCAATATACGAGAGGGGGGGGGGTGAATTGTATACTTTAAAAATTCATTTTAAACCTTTAAAGTACGATACGAATAACTATGTTTTCCTTAAGCAAAGGAAAGGACTACATTTAACAAAGTTATACTAAGCAAATTCATAACACCTCTAACACTGAATGAAAACATGGGAATAGATTCCAAAGGTAGGTTCCGGAAATATGGTTCCGGAAATTGAAACTTAACTAAAGATTACAATATGAGATTCTACCTTAAAGCGTATAGAATCTAAATGAAACAAAGTACAAATAAGGAAGTATAAGAAAGTTATACTTTCCTTAGAATACAAAATTCAGCAGAAAATAAACAAGTAGTTAAACTACAAGTAACAAGATATAAGTCTTTTAACCTAAAGAGAAGGGTATCCAACAACCTTGGATAAAGGTCCCTTGATTTATACTTTCAAGAAAGTATGTCTTACCCATTCCAGGGTAAGCCCTCGATACGAAGATCAGAGTCTCTATCTTACTATCCTCGCAAGCCCTCAACTTCAAGGTAGTTGGCAACCTCTGTCTTCCTCAGCAAGGAAGCCCTCAAACTACAAGGTAGTCGGAAACCTCTGACTTTCTATCCCTGGATGTCCTTGAATGTAATCACCAACATTCGGAGTCACACGAAGCAATGAGAGTTAATAAGAGCATCTCTCTCTAGAAATCACTTCAACAGCATGTATGCACAAAAAAACTAAGTTGTTCATCTGTGTGTGTTGAGCTCTTTCAAATGAGCTCCTATTTATAGGTATGGTCGACTCCTTCTCCAACGGTCATATATTCCTTAAATATCGGAGGGACCTATACATGTGTCACTTAGACAATGGTTAGTTTATAACAAAATAGACGACATCGTTTTATAACAAAAAAAGTGTAATAGAATGTATGACATCGTTTTAAAATCTAACTCAAAATTTCAGAATTAAAAATTCAGAGTGAAGATTCGGAGTCTGAATAAATTAAGAGTGTATAAAACAAAGATGATCGGATTCTGTTTAATAGGAGAATTCGGAATGAGAGTTAGGAATGGGAATTGGTCATTAGAATTCGTAGTGAGAATTCCTCATCATAATTCGTAATGGGAATTACTCATCAGAATTCGTAGTGAGAATTCCTCATCATAATTCGTAATGAGAATTCGTCATCAGAATTTGTAATGAGAATTATTCATTAGAATTCGTATTGAGAATTCGTTATCAAACTTCATAAGAATTCGTATCCTGAATCTAGATTAAAACTGTATCCGAAATTCGGAATGAAACTTTATCACAGTTCTCATTCTGGATTTCAGAGTGAAACGTTATCACAATTCTTATCCAGAATCCGTATCCTAAAACAGAATACTTTATATCAAAGTTTCAAGCAATTCCGAGAAAATAGAATTGAATCAGAATCTCACACTTACTAAAAATCTAGATGAAAATATGATAAGGATAATTTTTCTTATAATAGCGATTTTCCTTATGAAAGCAATTTTCTTTAAGAAGACAATTATGCTTATAAAAGAAATTTTCCTTAAGAAAACAATTTTCCTTATAAAAGCAATTCTCCTTAAGAAAGAAATTTTCCTTATGAATAAGGTGTTTGTGATTTTCAAAACAAAAAGGACTGGAAAAGTCATAAGGAAAACCTTATTGACTCTGCAATATCCCCCTTTTTGGAAAGCATAAACATCCTTATGAAAAATAAATTCTAAGAAGAAAGAAAAACATTAAGGCTTATCTCTCTTGGCTTTAAGGAAATTGATGAATACGACTAACTCCCCCTTAGGCTTTGAAACTCTATGGATCATATTCTAGATGTCCGGAGTGACATTTTATTACGAATAAGAAAGTCTTCTTTAAGAAAAAAGTCTCCCTTAGATAGACTCTTATTAGAGTTATTTTTCCTTAAGGATCATTTCCTTCTCCCCCTTAGATAAACTCTTATTAGAGTTCTTCTTTTTCTTAAGGATCTTTTCCTTCTCCCCCTTTGTGATTTAAAAAAAATCGAGGGAATGGAAAAAAATAACAAAGTACCTGAAAAATTAGTAATAACAACAAAAGAAACGAGAAGCACATTTTTCATTAGATTTGAAATGTCGGCAACAAAGAAAACTAGATACAACAAAAAGATCGAATTTAGTTATTTCGGATCTTTTTCCTTCGAAATGAGCCCCTTAAGAATAGTCTTGATCTTATTCAGGTCTTTATGATCTTCTTCAGCTTGCTGCTCTAAGAGAACTATTCTTGTAGATTGTGCTTCAATCTTTTCTTCCTGGGCTTTCATCTTTTCTTCCTAAGCTTTGATCTTTTCTTCCTGATCCTTCATCTTCTGTTCATACTCAATCCGATGATCCCTTTCAAACTTCCAGTTTTTAGAAATGAAATTCAGCTTCCCATTCAGATATTTGACTTCTTGAATCCGGAAGATCTTTTAATCTGTCAGCTTCTCTTCAAAGGATGAATTCAGGTCATTTATCTTCCTGTCCTCAGTCTCAAAGGCATCTTTAACATTGTCTTGAAACTCATCAATAAACCTCATCTCTTGTATAGTTTTCCTCGACTAGCTCATCATTCTTTTGCATGATCTTTTGTGGGATTCATAGCCAATAAGAAAATATTTGAACTTAGCTTCAAACACAACACACTTTTCAATAACCAAGGATACAGAATCTGATTTCTGGTTCAGATCATGTTGGAGCATTTGGCATCTTGAGTCTATAGTCGAGATGGTTGGAATAGAATTAACTAACTTCCTCAAAGATTGAACAATAAAGTCATGTCCCAACGAGGATGACTCTGAATCTGAAAATTTTCTTGGAGAATTTTCTTCCTCAATATGCTCCAAATTCCTTTTAGATGAATCTCCAATTTCTGTTTTCTTGCGAGCCACTGATTTCAGAGTCTCAACAAGGAGTTGTTTTCCCTTGTCCTTTTTCGGAATAGATTCATGATCAGGAGTTTTCTGCTCGCTAGTAGACACGTGAATAACATCATAAACAACTTTTTGAACAACATCTTCCTCATTCTTATCCTTCTTTGGAGTTACTAACTTAGATGATTCAGCCTATGATGTTCGGAGTGACAGACGTTCCGAAGGCGACCCCTTATAATCATCTACTTATTTCAATAAATCTCCTATTTCACCACTTCCTTCAGCAACTACTTCTTTTTCTTCCACTTGTTGAATCTGCTCGAGTTTCTCATCATGCTCAGCTGTAATCTCTTCTAGAAAATCATGATTTCTTCCTAGAGTCTCAGGTAGAGATTCTAAGGAGAAAGATCTTGGAACTGGAATGCTTCCGGATACCATCTCATTAAATTTTAACAATGCTTGGACTGCCTCGGCTTCTGTCACCTTCTTCTTGAGCTTCTTTTCCTTTGCTTCTTTTTCAAGCTCATCAGCAGTTCTCTCCTTCAAGGACATAGCCTCCGAAGGGTCCAATCCAATCTGCGGATCCCCTTCTTTCCTTTTCTCTTTATATGCTCTCTACTTTGCAACAACCTCATCAGGATAGGATTTCTTCTTCTTTGGTTTTGGAGGTGCGGTTTGAACTTCTTTAGATTTAGGATCCTCAGATTCAACTGCAACTTCTTTCAACTTTCTTTTCTTTACTGGCTTAGATGATTCCGGTTCAGCAGCCTTCGGAGCCGCTTCTTCTTGATTAGGCAAATCGAAGAACTCACCAGTGTCCTTGTGGAAAGCCACAACCATCCTCTTAAGTGTATCATCACTTACCAACAAAATTTTGCAGACCCTTGGCTTAGATCTACAAGCTTCCTTGAAAGACTCAAGGCACCGAACTATCAATTTTGATAAAATTGCTGAGTACATTATGATCTGGGCTCTGAGATTTCCTTTCTTAATATTCTCAATGGTTATAAGAATGTGCCTCATGAAGTTAAACTTCCTTAGATTTATCAGAAAATCTAAGATATAGATCTCACTCTTCTTCAAACTATCTTGATCACCTTTCCTTGGTACGATAAGACCTTGTACCCACAACTCTAGAATTCGGAAATTTGTAGGCAAACTAGCAATCTTCGAAGCTTTGTCATCTGAGTGTCCGAGAGTTTTCAAGCCTTTTTCCTTGTCGAAGCTACCCATACAATCCGGCAACACATGAGATATATACTTGGCTTCTCCTTCATAGGTCATCCCTACCAAGCTTGCTGCCTTGGTATAAGAAAGCTTATAAGTCTTTCCATAAGACATAATAGAAAATTTCACCCTATTATCTTCGTTAAAGAAGGAAACTGTTTCATAAAACACAACAAGTAACTCTGAAAAAACATCATTTTGATTCCCCGGTTTGGACACATCAAAATCTTCTCAGCCATTCAACTTAATATTCTTCGAAATAATAGAATTATAGTTGTTGAAGAAATCCTGATGGACTAGCCTTTCTCTGTAAACTAACCATTGTGAAATAGGCTTACAGGAAGACATTTCTTGAGAGGCTAACTCCACAGACATTCGGATATGAAGACCTCTGAGAAGTTTGGAATGGATAAAACTAAAGTTCTGAACGGATTTAAATCAGAGAGGCAGAGATTCGGGACGCGAGAGCTTGAAAACTGATGTGAGACAAGTATTTGGGTCCCCTTTATATAGGCAATGAAACGACGGTTCAACTTCCTTGGTTGATCGAACGGTTGTGATAAGCTGGGATCATATTTGACGGTTGAAAATGAATTCTCAAGAAAACTGAATCCGATCTTTTTTAGGTTTTTATTAAAACAAAGAATTAAGAAAACTATAATCCGAAAACATAATACAAGAAAATTCCAACAAGTAGAATATGACTACGTAAACTTGAGTAAGGAAATCATACCTTTCAGATTGCCTTAGGAGGATTATTCGTAATGGGTAATATAAAAATGAATACGAGAAAAATCTTTATTATGAAAAGTCAAAGTTCGCAAAAACTTTACTACGAAAACAAACTCAGTATGGAAAAAAAACTCAGTACGAAAAACAAACTCAGTATGAAAAAGAAACTTAGTACTAAAAACAAAGTCAGTATGAAAAAAAAGTCAGTACGAAAAACACATTGCAAGAATTTAAGAAAAAAAACTTATTATGAGAGATTCATTACGAAAGTTTCTTTATGAAAATACCAGTATGAAATTTTCCATTCCAGAAGTTTTTAGTATGAAAATTTCTATTTTAGAAGTTTTTTTATATGAAAATATCCATTCTAGAAAATTATAGTTCCAGACATTTCCATTCCAGAAATCATATTTCCGAAAAGTTTGAAAACAAACTTTGAAAAACATTGTTATTCTTACAAACAAATGTAATCCCACTATGAAAAGGAATTTATTACTATAAGGAGAATTTTTCAACAGAAAGTTAATTAAGGAGGATTACCTTACGGTTATCATTCCTAACTTCTGTTTAATATATTCAAACCTATCAGAAGGCGAAGATTTTGTGAAAATATCAGCAAGTTGATCATGCGTTCCAATAAACTGAAGAATAATATCTCCTTTAAGTGTGTGATCCCTAAGAAAGTGATGCCTAATATCTATGTGTTTTGCACGAGAGTTATGTGCATGGTTTTCACTAAGAAAAATGGCACTTGTGTTATCACACAAAATTTGAGTTTTAGTAAAACTCAAGGCATAGTCTGTGAGTATGTGTTGCATCCACAACACTTGAGCACAAAAACTTCCAGCGGCTACATATTCAGCTTCAGCAGTGGAGAGTGCTACAGAATGTTGTTTTTTACAGGACCAAGAAACTAAAAAATCTCCAATGAAATGAAATGTTCCGGATGTACTTTATCTATCCATTCTACACCCACCAAAATCAGCATCAAAAAAGATTTTTAGAATAAAATAATTTCCAGAAGTATAAAATAATCCTAGATCCATGGTTCCCTTAAGATAGCGAAAAACTCTTTTTACTGCCTTCAAGTGAGATTCCTTAGGATTTTATTGATATCTTTTATATAAGCATACTGAGAACATTAAGTCTGGTTGACTAGCTATTAAGTAAAGTAAACTTCCTATCATACCTCTGAAAGATGTTTGATCTACTGTTTTCCCAGTTTTATCAAGATCAAAAGAACTTGAGGTACCAATGGGAGTACTTATACTCTTAGTATTGTCATAACCATACTTTTTAAGAATATCTTTAATATAATAATGTTTAGATATGTAGGTTCCTTCTGGTTTTTGAGAAATTTGAAAACCAAGGAAAAAAGATAACTCGCCCATCATACTCATTTCAAACTCATATTTCATTAGACTTGCAAAAGAGTCGGCCAAAGATTGCTGAGTTGAGCCAAATATGATGTCATCAACATAAATTTGAACAATCAAGACATTTTTCTTATCTTTCTTTATAAAAAGGTTTGGATCTGCATTTCCCTTAACATAGTTATTTTGAAGCCAAAATCCAGTGAGTCTATCATACCATGATCGTGGGGATTGTTTAAGACAATACAAAGCTTTGGTAAGTCTAAAAACATGATCAGGATTTTTTGTATCTTCAAATCCAGGAGGTTGTTCAACAAAAATTTCCTCTTGAACATAATCATTAAGAAAAGCACATTTCACATCCATTTGAAAAAGTTTGAAATTAAAGAATGCTGCAAAGGCAAGTAGAATACAGATAGATTCAAGTCTAGCTACTAGAGCATAGGTTTCTTCATAGTCTATTCCCTCTTGCTGATTATAGTCTTTAGCAACAAGTCTAGCTTTATTTCTTACTATGACTCCATTTTCATCACATTTATTTCTGAAAACCCATTTTACTCCAATAACAGATGATTCCTTAGGTCTTTCAACCAAGGTCAAGACTTTATTCCTTTTGAATTCATTTAATTCGTCTTGCATGGATTTAATCCAATCATCATCGCCTAAAGCTTCATCAGTGCTTTTTGGTTCTAATTGGGAAAGAAATGATAGATGTTCTACTTCATTTCTTAAGAAACATCTAGACCTTACAGGTTGATTTACATCACCAATGATACTATCACTGGGATGATTCTTAAGAAACACCTGATTTGGGTTTTGTAAAACCTGTTCATCAACATAGGGTAGAAAGACTTCTGGGGTAAATGTTTCAGAAGTATCTTCTAGAACATTATCCTTATCAGAAGGTTCTTCTATCAAAGGTTGATAATCAGTTTTTGAAAACACATCTGAAGATGTAGGTTGAGGTGGTTTAAAAACAAAATGATCTGACTCATCAAATTTTACATGTACTGTTTCTTCAACAGTACAAGTATTTTTATTAAAAACTCTATAAGACTTAGAAGTTGTGGAATAGCCTAAGAAAATTCCTTCATCAGATTTTGGTTTGAATTTATGTAAGTTATCTTTAATATTCAAAATGAATACTTTGAAACCAAAAACCTTGAAGTAGGATAGTCTTGGTTTTCTACCATTCCATAACTCATAAGGATTTTTATTAAGAAAAGGCCTAATCAAAATTCGATTTATAGTATAACAAGCAGTACTTACAGCTTCTGCCCAGAAATGTCTAGCAATAGAATATTCACTCAACATGGTTCTAGTTATCTCTTGAAGAATTCTATTTCTTCTTTCAACTACACCATTCTCTTGAGGAGTTCTAGGTGCTGAAAAATTGTGAGTAATACCTTTTTTACTACAAAAAGTTTCAAAATCGGAATTTTGAAATTATCCTCCATGATCACTATGAATAGTTATCAATGGAAGGTTTTTCTAATTTTTCACTTGAGCTCTAAAACTTTTTGAAATAGGAAAAATCTTCAGACTTCTTTGCTAGATAATAGACCCAAGTAAATCTAGTGTAATCATCAACTAGAACAAACACATAGTATTTTCCTCCAATACTTCTAGTTTGTGTTGGACCAAAAAGATCCATGTGTACTAAATGTAATGCATCAGTTGTTGAGACTTCACCGATTGATTTTAAACTAGATTTATGTTTCTTGCCATATTGACAAGGATCACAAACTTTAGAAGAATCAAATCTATGCTCTGGTAGATCCTTAACTAGTTTCTTCTTAGAGAGTTTACATAAGTTTATAAGGTTACAGTGACCTAGTCTTCTATGCCATAACCAGGAATGATCTTCCATTGCACTTAGGCAAGGTAAATCTTGACTCCTGAGGTCTTCTAGGTTCAAAGAGTAAACATTATCTTGCCTATTGGCTGAGAGAATAAATTCTTCCTTGGAATTGTGAACTAAGCACTTATCATTCCTAAAATTCACAAGGTAACCTTCATCACATAACTGACTTATGCTAATGAGGTTGTGCTTAAGACCCTTAAGAAAAAGAACATTTGAAATAAAGGTTTTACCGAGAAGAACAATATTACCAAAATGAACAATCTCTCCCTTAGCATTATCTCCGAAAGTTACCTTTCCTCCTTTTGTTTTGATAATCTTTTCAAAATAGCTTTTGTTACCAGTCATGTGCCGGGAACATCCACTATCCATGTACCATGTGTTGTTGCTGGTACTCTATTTATTTTCCTAAAATAAAGAAGAAAACTAGACTTCGGAATCCAAACTTGTTTGGATCCGAGATTTCCAGATAATAAAATTTTAGGTACCCACATCTTCTTATAGAAATAATCTTTGTGAAAACCTAAGGATTTGGTTTTGTTTAAGGAACAATTCTTTTCCCGGTGACCACCACATTGAAACTTGGTACAAAATTAGGCACTTTGAAGAACAAAATAATTGTTACTAAAAATTGGTTTTGCATGGATATAACCAAATCCGGATTTGTTTCTTAAAGGTCGTATTTGGGAATACATTTTATCAAAATTTTCCTTACCATGGGTAAAGTTTGATAGACATATCTTTATGGAAAAAATTTCAGACATGAGTTTATAACCAAGTTTTTATCCTCAAAATCATTAGTTTTAGAACTAGAGCTAGGATTGAAAACATTTTTCTTAGAAATTAATTTTTATAATTATTTAGAAAAATTGTTCTTATCAGAACTTAGTTCCTCAAGATTTTTTGAAAAACATTCAACATCCGCATTTTTCTTTTCAAGATCTTTAGAAAGATCTGATATCTCTTTCATATGAATAGAATTCCTAGAGTTTTCCTTATCAAGTTTCTTATTGAGTTTGGAATTCTCAATTTCAAGAAGTTTAGCAAACCAAGAGACTTTTTCATAAGTAGGTAAAGTATTTTCTTCATTAGAAGAAGATTCTTCATCAGAAGAGTTATAATACTTACTATCATTAGAATTTAAAGAAACATTGTTCAATGATTCAGCATTTTGTACCTTAGCCATAAGACAATGATTATCTATAGGTAATCTGTCTATAAGACCAAGATTCTTCTGTCCTGAAGATTCATAATCAGAAGATTCATCTGAAGAATCACCACCACTGGCACTCCAGGTGTTATTAGCTTTCAGAACTTTCTTAGCTTTGGCTTTATAATACTTCTTTATGTTCCTGTCTGAATGCCTTTCTTTCCTTTCTTTCTTTTTGAGCAAAGGGCAGTCTGGACTAATATGTCCAGCTCTCTTGCATACATAGCAAGTAACTTCTCCATATTTCTTATCTTTCCTTTCCTTTTTCTTATACTTAGATTGAAAATTTCTCTGGCCAGCTATCTTGTTCATCCTTCGAGCATGATTTGCCAGTTCATTTTCTGAGACTTCACTATCACTAGATTCAGATTGGAAAATAACTTTCTTAGAATTGGATATGGTTACTCTCTCAGGAGTCTTAGCATTCATCTGATTTGAAATAGTTGTAAAAGAAACAGTACCATTTCCATTTTTCTTTTTGATTTTGTCAGCATCTCTCTTCATTCTGGTTTCATGATGTAGAAGAGTTCCAAATAGCTCATCAAGAGTAATTTGTGTGACCTTCCTGTTCTCATCTATAGATATTATCTTGGAATCCCACTCATTGGGCATAATATCAATTATCTTATCCAAAAGAGCTTCATCATCTAGACCTTTCTCTCCCATAGACTGTAGGCTGTTGACGATAGTCATAAATATCTGTTGAAATTTACAGATTGATTCACCCTAAGGAAATTTGATGCCATGATATTCAGCTCTAAGCATAGCTCTCCTAGTCTCAATCACTTTATAAGTCCCAAAGTGTGTAACTTCTAGCTTCTTCTAGATACAGTTAGCTTCATCACAAGAAGAAATTTGGCTATATATATTTCTAGTCATTGAACACAATAGAGTATTGCATACCTTATAATTGAGTTGATATTATTGCTTTTCCTGATTAGTAAAAGTTCTGACTTCCTTGTCAGTAATTTTATAATCTCCAGTAAGCATAAAAAAGTTGTCTACTCCAGTACTGATAACAAAATTCTTCATGTGATCTCTCCAGTACTCATAGTCATTACCATCAAAGATAGGTGGTCTTGTAGGATTTTGATTATCAATCGTACCAACATTAATTCCTTCCATACTTAAAATAACTTTACACACAAACTTGTTAGTAACAAAAGTTCGTAATAACAAAGCTCGGAATGAGAAAGTTCGGAATGGTAATGTTCGGAATGATAAAGTGAGAAAGAAAAACTTATTCATAAGTATAAGTATTTCAGATACCTGCTCTGATACTAAATGTAAGATTGGTATAGAGTATGAGGTTTCCAACCTCTGATACCAATAGTAGGATCGAAATAATGATGTAGATGCTCAATATACAATAGGGGGGTGAATTGTATAATTTAAAAATTCATTTGGAACCTTTAAAGTAAGTTACGAATAACTATGTTTTCCTTAATCAAAGGAAAGGACAAAGTTTAACAAAGTTAAACTAAGAAAATTCACAACACCTCTAACACCGAATGAAAACTTGGGAATAGATTCCTAAGGTAGGTTCCGGAAATATGGTTCCGGAAATTGAAACTTAACAAAAGATTACAATATGAGATTCTAAATTAAAGCATATAGAATCTAAATGAAACAGAGTACAAATAAGGAAGTATAAAAAGTTATACTTTCCTTAGAATACAAAATTCAGTGGAAAATAAACAAGTAGTAAAACTACAAGTAACAAGATATAAGTCTTTTAACCTAAAGAGAAGGGTATCCAACAACCTTGGATAAAGGTACCTTGATTTATACATTCAAGAAAGTCTGTCTTACCCATACCAGGGTAAGACCTCGATACGAAGATCAGAGTCTCTATCTTACTATCCTCGCAAGCCCTCAACTTCAAGGTAGTTGGTAAACCTTCTCTTCCTCAGCAAGGAAGCCCTCGAACTTCACGGTAGTCGGAAACCTCTGTATTCCTAACCCTGGATGTCCTTGAATGTAATCACCAACATTCGGAGTCACACGAAGCAATGAGAGTTAATAATAGTCTCTCTCTCTAGAAATCACTTCAACAGCATGTATGCACAAAAACTAAGTTGTTCATCTCTGTGTGTTGAGCTCTTTCAAATGAGCTCCTATTTATAGGTAAGGTCGAATCCTTCTCCAACAGTCATATTTTCCTTAATGATCGGAGGGACCTGTACACGTTTCACTTAGACAACGTTTAGTTTATAACAAAATAGATGACATCGTTTTATAACAAAAAAAGTGTAACAGAATGTATGACATCGTTTTAAAATCTATCTCAAAAGTTCAGAATTAAAAATTCGGAGTGAATATTCAGAGTCTGAATAAATTCAGAGTGTATAAAACAATGATGATCAGATTCTGTTTAATAAGAGAATTCAGAATGAGAATTCGGAATGGCCATTGGTCATTAGAATTCGTAGTGATAATTCCTCATCAGAATTCGTAATGGGAATTACTCATCAGAATTCGTAGTGAGAATTCCTCATCATAATTCGTAATGAGAATTCGTCATCAGAATTCGTAATGAGAATTATTCATTAGAATTCGTATTGAGAATTCATTATCAAACTTCATAACAATTCGTATCCTGAATCTGGATTAAATCTGTATCCGAAATTCGGAATGAAACTTTATCACAGTTCTCATTCTGGATTTCCGAGTGAAACTTTATCACAGTTCTTATCCAGAATCCGGATCCTAAAACAGAATACTTTATATCAAAGTTTCATGCAATTCTGAGAAAATAGAATTGAATCCGAATCTCATACTTAAGAAAAATCTAGATGAAAATATGATAAGGATAATTTTTCTTATAAAAGAGATTTTCCTTATAAAAGAAATTTTCCTTAAGAAAACAATTTTCCTTATAAAATCTCTTTTCTTTGAGAAAACAATTTTCCTTATAAAAGCAATTCTCTTTAAGAAAGAAATTTTCCTTAAGAATAAGGTGTTTGTGATTTTCAAAACAAGAAGGAATGGAAAAGTCATAAGGAAAACCTTATTGACTCAACAAACACTCCTATCGAAAAGAGGCACACTTCACCCTGACCTCCTCATGTTTATCCCAGAACATGGACATGCCCTCGATCTTTTTGAGCCATTCCCCTTCTTCATGGGGTTCTATGCTACCTCAAAAAGAAGGAGGATTATTTTTTCAGGAACTCATGGGCCTTGTCCTTCCTAGGAATAGTATTATGTTGTTTAATATGATGTATAATCGGATATAGTATATTTTCTATTGTTTTAACACCCCGAACCAATACCTCTACTAGCCTCTGTTCAAGCGGCGAGGGAGAAATCTCTCAGGATTCCTCCAATGGGAGCATGAGAGCTTTCTAGGGAGTCATGTTGCTAAAAAATGGAAACATTCTCAAGAGAAAAAATAAGTACAAAAATTATGAAAATTTCATCAATGACATCAGATATAAATAATCCAGACACATTACAACAATAAAACAAACAACTACCCCCCAGCGGATTTCCATGTGTAGTCAGCAACCCACACATCTCACCTGGAAGTGAGGTCAAAAAAGAAATTCCAATGTATTATGGTGACTCGAGGAATGAAAAGATAGGTACATGCCAAAAAAACCTACCCATGACCAAAAATCCATGTCATAGTAGTCCTAGCTTCGGTCTATCCCGACTAATCCCAAAATGATAATATATCCCAAAACATTAACCTGCTCTTATACAATTTTGTCACAAACAAAATCTGGTCTCCATTAAAAACGGCACCAAACCTAGCCAGTGACAAGGGTGGAAGGGTATTCCATATCCCCATGGGCTATCACAAGTCCCAGTGTAGCATATATTATTTCTTGGGAGTTATTTACATGAACATTGATACATAAAACATCAAAAACATTCCAAAAAATGAATATGAAAATTCATTCAAAAAAAGATTTAATCAAAATCCAGAAATGAATACCTAGGTTCAAACATATAATAATATGTACAAAGAAACTTAAAAATAGCATCAAAACATCCCCAAGGACTCCACATGACACGAGGTCATGGCCCCCATGCCGTCTCCACAACGCCACACCAAGGAAGGGGACTGACATCCCGAACCGCCATCACTCAAGGCCTTTCCTTTACCTGTGTCAAACATGATCAAGTCTACTTAAACCCAAGGGGTGTATGTTATGTGTGATCCTAATCCCAATATGATACCTCCAAAAGATTCCATTTAGTAAACAATAGACTATAAAAATCATTCCATTTTTTGATATACAAGAAGTAGTGGAAATAATTTCTAAAGAATGAAACATTCAAATGTAAACAGTATTTCAAGGGAAATTTCCAGGAGTGTGCACATTTCAATAAAAAAAATGTAAGATACTGAATTTTCTTGAAAAAATCACCATATTAAAAATATAATTACAAAAGATTCAATGAGCACCAATCTCGGGAACAACCCTATGCACTAGGTAGTCTCGTGCCCCATGTACCCTGCACCTCGGAGTAAAGTAAACATAGAAAAATCCATTATCATAAAAAAACTACTACTAAGGAACATCCCCATAACCTATTGGTCCCCAATAATCATCAATATAGATTGTTTGGATTGACGTTATCCATTTTTCTCTGTGAAACATTGACAAAACCCATCTGGATCACAAGTGTACTAGTACAAATCCGCCCTCCAATGTACCTGGGTTTCCCCCATTAAGATCAAATGATTATTTCGTGATACCAAAAGCCATTATCACCTAAACATATTAGTTATGGTCATCATAAACTCAAAACAGTAGCTACCGATTTTTTACCACTCATAACACTCAATAAAACCTTAAGTATTTGAATAAAATATATTCAAGAAACGTAGCAATATTTTGCACACAAAATCCCTTAAAACCTACACATTGAACACTATAAGCATACACATATTAACCAT
The DNA here is from genome assembly GCA_963277665.1 of Viscum album. NCBI lineage: Eukaryota > Viridiplantae > Streptophyta > Magnoliopsida > Santalales > Viscaceae > Viscum > Viscum album. The sequence goes on along the minus strand of OY728131.1, from coordinate 712,690,207 downwards.
AAATAAATTTAAACACCCAAAACATTTCTCTAAACAAATTACAGGAATTATAAAATAACTCTAATTTTTATATCATAAAATAGGCATGTAAAACACCCAATTTAACACAAAATATGAGCTAGAAGTCATTTTTTTAATAAACATCACAAAAACCAGATTTCTTAGAAAGTATATATTCAGGATAAGCGTGATAAAACAAAAATTAATCAATTCTAACTCATCTAGCATTGATTACACAAGGAATCACCTACCACAAGTTTCAAAACCATGGAATTTTTTGTTCAAAAATTCAACTGCACCACTGCCGCACCATAAGGGACTTAGATCCAACATAAAACCCAAACAATAGACCAATAAACCCAAGATAAAACCCTAGGTTCTGAACTGTTCTTTCTATACATAAGGAAAATCAATAATAAGGGAAGAAACCCCTTGAAAAATGAAGGAACTCTATGAAAATTTAAAGAAGAAGGAATAATACCCACTTACTTGAGTGATCTTGAAATAGTCAACCCAATACACTGGTAGATTAATTTCCCACCCACCCAAAATGATAATGAGGTTATAATAAGGACTATAGGTTCATGTGAGAAATGAAATGGGGTAAAAAAATTAAAGGAGTTATGAAGGAATCAAGTTACCTCTTTAAATCTGGATGATTGGAGAATTCCTAATACATTCTTCAATATCTTGTGAAGTAAATTGTATCCAAGGAGGGGGGAAAGAGAATGGGTATGATCCTGGTTTCATTGTTCTTGGGTGAGAGTTGGAATCACCTAAAAAATATTAAAATTTAATAATCTATTAAATAAAAAAATTAAAAAAACTAGAAATGGGATTCCGGGCTAGCCCAATTCCTTAATTAAAACCCCAAATCCACCATTATTATGGATTCCTAAAGTGTATAAAGTGATATTGTGGTGTTAATAGGCTAGGGTAGGCCATTTTGGAAGTAGAATGTGTGAAAAGGTTATTAATTAAATAGTTATAAAAAACAAAATTGGTTTTTAAATCTGAAAATGGGATCACTGTTTAGCCCAAATCATGAAAACTCAACCTTTCCTCCAAGAAATCATTAGAAACCTCCACAATAAAGAAATAATGGAAATTAATTTAATTTTACCTTTAAAATATATCATGGATGTAAAAATTCTCACCACCATGAATTAATTTCTATCCCAGCAAGTCAACTTGAAACATGACCTAAAAACAAGGATGTGTACTACTTATCAACCCCCATTTTCTACTCCCATGTCCCATGTGTATCATTCCCACACTACCAATGAACCCGAACTAGTGGAATTGACTTACCCTGAAGCACATTTTCTTGGAAGTTCACTATTTTCATCAGCCGCTCAAAAACAGATAAATCATTCTCTATATCCAAATCCTCCAAATCCAATACTTGGGATGGATCAAGGTTTTGTTTATTAAACTATGAGACCTAGAAGACATCATGGATGGATGTAAACATAGAAGGTAACACCAACATATATGCCAACATTCCAATATACTAGGTGATCTCCAATGGTCTAACATTCCTCATCGTCAGCTTCCATTTCTTTCTCAATCGACGATGGCCTGGATGTGGGGCCACATTCAAGAGTACCCTATCAACTATGGAAATATCTATGTATTGATGCCTCTAGTAAGCATATGATTTATGGTGGCTTTGAGAAATCATTTAGGGAGGCCTAATCAACTCGACCTTCTTAGATGCTTCCTGCACCAGACTCATCCCCAGTAGTGAGGTCTCACCTACCTCAACCACACATAGGTGGGACCAAAAAATACAACCATAGATCATCTCAAAATGTTCCATTCGAATCGAGGATTGGTAACTATTATTATAAGAAAACCCAACCAATCCCAAATGGCTATCCCAGGAACCTCCAATGTCAAAGAACATGCACTGATAATGTCCTCCAAAACATGATTCTCGCACTCTGTCTGTCTATCCATTTGAGGATGGTATGTCAAGCTCTACTTAATCTAGGTCCCAAAGGCATTCCCAAAATTGAGAAGTGAAATGGGGCTCTCTATTTTAGTAAAATGCTGATGATACACCATGATTCCTTACCACCTATTGAAGATAAAAATGACACAACTCATCCACTTTAGCTATATATTTGATCCAAATGAAGTGTGATTTATTGTTCAAACGATCAATCACCATCCAAATGGATTTCTTACCTCGTGTTGTACAAGGAAAACCAACAATTAAGTCCATGGTGACCTCATCCCACTTTCATGAAGGAATGGGTAATGGATGGATCAAACCAGAGGGACTTTGATACTCTACTTTCACCTGGAGGAATGTTTAGCATATTGAAACAATGTATGTGATGTCATGTCTCATACTGGGCCACCATAAATACCGATAGATGTCATAATACATCTTGGTGGAACCCTGATGGACATCACACTAAGACTGGTGGCTATCAGGTTTCTCCACCTTCCATAGAGATAATGGCACTACCAAAAGGCCATTGAAGAACATGAAACCCTCGAGAGACGAGGAAAAATCTGAAGATGTCACCCCACTATGAAGAAACTTCTTCAAACACTGACAAAAATCATCACTAGGTTATTCCCGCCAAATTAGATCCACCAGAGAAGGATTAAACTAAATTCATTCCAAGAGCGCACCCCGTTTTTTCTCCTTGGTCTCCATATGCATCTGAGCAAAGAACCCCATAAAAGTCCACTCATCAATGGACTTCCTCAAATAATGCACTAGAACTCTTCTACATAAGGCATTGACAATCATATTACCCATGCCTGTGGTGTAAACAATGTCAATGTTAAACCCCTGCAAGTACTCGATCCAATGAAGCTTCCTCATGTTGAGGTCCTTCTGCGAAAAGATATTAGACAATATTTTCTGATAAGTGTATACCACACACTTATCCCCCAAGAGGTAGTGATGCCAAGTCTTCAAATAATTAATCACATATACGAACTCTATGTCGTAGGTTGAGTAATTATTTTTATGTGGTCAGAGTAGGAAAGATCCATATGCCACCACATGACCTTCTTGCATAAGCACACACACAACACCCATACCTAATAAGTCACAATACACCACATACCCCTTTTCCAGCATCTAGAAAATTCAGAATCTAGGTGGTGTTCAACCACCTCTTCAGATCCTCATACGATTCTAGAAATTATAGTTCCTATAAAAAAATTACCCCTTTTTTGGTGAGCGCGGTCATCCATGAAGAAAAACGAGAGAAATCCTGAACAAACCACCTGTAATAACCATCCAGGCCGAGAAAACTCTTGATCTCAAACATGTTCTTCGGTTGGTCTCATGAATTAACCAAATTCATATTCAAGGGGTCCACTAAAACCCTGTGCTCTGAGATCACATGCCCTAGAAGTTTCACTTAAATGATACAAAATGTTCATTTGGACAACTTTTCATAGAGGTGAAGCTCTTGCAAGGTTCCTAGAACGGTCCATGTGTAATGATCATGTTTCTCATCAGATCCAGAATAAATTAGGATTTCATTCAAAAATACCAGGACTAAAGAATCTAGATATGGATAGAACACCATGTTCATGAGTTCCATGATGACAGTTTGATCATTTTTCAATTTGAAGTGCATGACCAAGTAATGAAATTGGTCATACCTGCTTCGGAAGGCTGTCTTTGGGATATCTGCCTCTTTCACCTCAAGTTGATGATATCCCATACGTAGTTCTATTTCACAAAACCAACTTTCCCCGATCAACTGATCGAACAAGTCAACTATTTGGAGAAAAAGATATTTGTTATTGATATTTACCATATATTGACTTCTAGTAGTCAATGCACAACCGGAGGGAGCCATCAGCCTTTTTCATAAAAAATACAGGAGCGGCCTAAGGAGAGACATGAGGGGGAATGAATCCTTTGTATTCTAAATCATACATTTGTATATTTAATTCTATGATCTAATTGGGGGCCATGTGATATGAGGGAAGAGATATCAGATGTGTTCCTGGTGCAAGATCAATCGAGAACTCCACATCCTACTCTGGCGAAAAACCTAAAAAATAATCCAGAAAGACCTTTGGAAACTTGTAAACTACATGAGGTAGTCCACTGTCTAAATCATGATTATAATACTCTATCATGAGTGACGATAACTGAAAAATAAGATCTCCTAACTCTGGATCTGGAAGTCCCACACGACTCGACCGAGGATCCCATTCCACACAAAAAACATGACGACTCCCATCAGGTTCCATGGAACTGACCCACCACTAGTAGAAATAGATATGTGCCAAGAATTTTTCTAGACAATCCATGAAATGTATTACGTCAAATAATTCCATGTCTAAGACCAATAGGTCATACTCCATCTCCACCCCTTACACGGAAATCACACACGATGGGCACATGAGACACTGCTACTTCTTATTTCCCAACAACATCATTAATCTATCTCAAAAGACAAAAAATATGTTTGAAAAATTAATGTGTCCACAAAATGTGTATAAATGAATGAATCAGTGGAAATAGTATAAAAAAGAGAAGCACCTATAGAAGGTGTAATCTAAATGGTACCTCAAACTGTCGATGTCCCCGCCGCTGATCCTGCTGGTTCTTGATCCACCGCATGGAGATGTCTGGTCTCTACCTAAGGATGACCATTATTTTGTGGCTATGACATAAATTATATCTTCCCAAAATATGACCTAGACCTACCACCACAACCACCAAATTGAGGTCCCCCCATCCTCTATGGCTCTAAATGAGCTTGCACTCCTCTTGAACTCACTAATCCTACCCCACTCGGATGAAGACATATAACCCCTGCAAAAGCATTGCAAGTAATCCATACCTTCACATTGATATTTGGGATCTGGAGGAAGTTGGAATTCTGGTCGGATGTGCCCCGGTCTCCTACACTGCTGGAACACAAGTGATCTAACATAATAAGGCAAAGACGAAAATAGCCTGGATGAGTGGACTAAATGACCACATCCCTTCTTCACCGGACCCTCTCGCATCCTTTTACTCTCTAAAGAGATACTACTTCCCACTTTTGATACTATCCCAGAGGAACTATCCATCCCTTCAAATCAATCTTCACCATGCATGCCTGATCAACCACCTAATCATAGGACCTCAACATAAACAAGAAAACCTTGGAATATATCTCTAGGCATAAGGAATTCTCAAACCAATGGGCCTTCACATTCTCATTAGAGACGATATAAGGAGAATACAGATCTAGATCACTGAAATTCTCGGCATACTCCATCACATAAGAACCCCCCTGAACAAGATTCATGAACTCTCAGGACCTACAAAATGCAACAACCTCAGGGAAATAATGTTCATTTAAGAATACATTGAATTCAACCTAGCGCCTCTGCTCATTTTTTCCAGTTTTAAGTACCGATTCCCACCACCTGTGGTAGGGACCCTCCAATGTAAAAGTGGCACACTTCATCCGGACCTCATTGAGTGTATCCAAGTACTCAAACATGCGCTCAATATTTTAGACCAATTCCTCTACTTTCTGGGGTTTTATGCAACCTTAGAAAGTATGAGATTATTTTTCTAGAACTCCTGGGCGTTGTACTTCCTAGGACCAGTCTCATATTCCTTAATAAGAGATATAAAAGGATATAGTCCATGTCTTAAAGGTTGGACAACCTGAACCATAGCCTCTAATCAAGCAGTGACGGAGAACTCTCTCAGGGTTCCTCTCTTGGGTTCATGGGATATTTTCAGGGAGGCATGTTGCTACAAAAAGGAAATAGTAACAAGGGAAAAAATAAGTACAAATATTCTAAAAATTTATCCAATGCCATAAAATATAAACAATCACGACACATTACAATGATAAAAGATACAACTACCCCACCCCCACCCGATGCCCACATGTAGTCTGCAGCCCAAACGTCTCACCTAGAAGTGAAGTCAAACAAACAATTCCATTGTCCCATGGGGACACGAGGTCTTTGAATAGAGGTGTGGGACAGGCACCCTACTCATGACCCAAACTCCAAGTCCCAACAGTCCTAGCACTTATCTAGCCCGACTAATCCCAAAATAATAATATAACCCCAAAACATTAACCTGCCCTAATACCATTTTGTCAAGAACCAAATCATGTCTCCCTCGAACCCGGCAACAAAACCAGCCCGTGACATAGCCTGAATGGCGTTCCCTATCCCCAGGGGATATATCAAGTGCCCATGTATCATATATTATGGTTTGGAAATGATTTACCCGAATATGTATACAAAATACATAAAAGACTATCGATAAAATGAATCTGAAAATTCCTTCCAAACAAGATTAAACAAAATCCAGAACTAAATAAATAGGTTCAAACATATTACAGAAGGTCCAAAGACACATATGAACATCAAGAAAACATCCCCAAGTACTCCACATTACAAGGGGGCATGAAACACAAGTCGTCTCCCCAACACTGCACTATGGAAGGAGACTAACAACCCGAACTGCCATCACACAAGCCCTTTCCATTACCTGTGTCAAACATGATCAAGTCTATTTAAAACAAGAGGGTGTAATTAGAGTGTGAGACTAATCCAAATATAATACCACCAAGATATTATATAATGTAAACAATACAAGATAAAAATAATTCCATTTTTTGATTTATATGAAGTGTTGGAAATAATTTCTAAATAATGAATCTTTCAAATGTAATCAATTATTGAAGGGAATTTTCCATGAGTGTGCAAATTTCAATAAAATATGTAAGATACTGTATTATCCGAAAAAATACCATATTCAAAATAAAATTACAAATGATTCAATGAGGACAAATCTCGAGAACACCCTGAGGCACTAGGTAGTCTCGGGCCCCATATACCATGTACCTTGGTGTAAAGTATCCAGAGAAATATCCATTCTCGTGCACGATCCACAAGTAGGGAACATACCCATAACCTAGTGGTCCTAAATCATTATCAATATATATTTTTATTATTTTCGTTATCCATTTTTCTCAATGAAATAGGGACATACCCCATTCATATCACTAGCGTTCTAGTACATATCTGCCCTCCAAGATACCAGGGTTTCCCCCATTATGATCAAATAGTTATCTCAATTTAATAAAAGCCATTATCAAATAAAAACATCATTTCTGTTAATAATAAACTCAAAACAGTAGATACACATGTTTTCACCACTTACACCACTCAATAAAAGCTCTTGGATTTCAATAAAATAACTTCACAAAACCTAACAATGTTTTGTGTAAAAAATCACTTAAAACCAACATTTAACACCATGTGCATACAAAAATTCACAAAAACATAATTTTCAACACCAAATAATTTATATAAACCCATTACATTAATTATAAGACAACCCCAATTGGCATAACATAAAATATATATGTAAATCACACAATTTAACACAAAATTGGTACCTAAAAAATATTTGTTTAACAAACACCACAAAAACGATTTTTTGAAGCAAGAATAATGACAGGGAAGTGTGATTAATTTATAAATTCATCAAATATAACTCATCTTGCATTTATTACCTATGGAATCACCTAAGACATGTATTAGAACCCATGAATCATTGTCCGAAAATTCAACTACACCAACACTGCACCACAAGGGACATAGATCAAGCCTAAAACCAAAAGAATAGTCCCAAAAACCCAATATCAAAACCTAGGTTTGATTGAAAAATTTCTAGACATAAGGAACTTCATGAATAAGGGATTAAACCCCATGAAAATGGAAGGAACTATATGAAAATTGAATGAAGTAGGAAGGAGACCCACTTACTTGAAGGATCTTGATGAAATCTCCCCTAAAACACCAGAGGATAAATTTAAAATCAGCCAAAAATATAAGTGTGGTTATAATAAGGCAGATAATGTAAATTGAAAACTTAAATATGGTGGAAATAGTAAACACTGAAGGATTTATGAAGTTAAAAAGTTAGTTCTTCAAATTTGGATTATTTGAGAAAGCCTAAGATGTTCTGCTAGAATTCGTGAAGCAGATGAGCTCCAATGATGGTAAAAAGAGAATAGGGGAGCTCCTAGGATCAGTGGTATCGGGTTAGGATTGGAATCACGAAAATATCATAAAAATTAAATAATTTTTTAAATAATTTTTTTTAAAAAACTGGATATTGGCTTCTGAGCATTACCATTTCCTTAATTAAAAACCCGAATCTAACATGATTATGTATTCTTAAAGGATTAAAATTTATATTGTGGTTTAAATAGGTTCAGGTGGCTATTTTGGAAGTAGAATGGGTGAAAAGTGTTAAAAAAAATGGTGAAAAATGAAAGAGTTCTAAAATAGTTTTTTTTAAATATGGAGATGGGGTCACAGTTTGGCCCAAACCATGAAAACACGCCCATTCCTACAAAAATGAATGGGAAACCCCCACAACATAGAAATAATGGTAATTATATGAAATTTTGCTTTAAAATAATACATGGATGTGACACGAGTTGAGAATGGTATGGAAGTAATCAATATATTCCAAGGATCATGTCTAAAAAATCAATTCAAACAGGAAGAAGTCCTATAGAATGTAATGATATCAAAAACCTATAATTTGTTCAATACATAGATTCATTTAACCCTTGATTCATTTTATCCTTGAATTTGAGACTTCTAATTGTTCTATCCTTGACTCATGCTTTTATTCCTTGAAGAGGAGGGTTGGAATAGGGTGGCTTTAGTGGAAGCATCTGATATCGAGACATGTTCATGACTGGTTAGGGTTTTCAAACAGATTGAGACACTTTTATCAGAACATCCCAAAAAGAACCAATAAAAATAATTTTTTTAGTTATTTTTTAGAATAGATAATGATATAATTTTATAAGTTCTAAAAAAGTGATGATAAAGATGCTCTTTGTAAGAGCTAATGAATTTATCATTGAAAAAGGATTTATAATTATAAATATAATTTTTATCAATATATTTATATAATTATATATATTTTTAAAAATATATTTAATTATAAATGTCGTAAATATAATCTTTATTTAAATATATTTAATATAATTCTATAATTATTCAAATATTTGTATATATTTATTTATAATTATACAAATACATTCATAAAAAATAATATTTATAACATTATAAATATGTTTATAATTATATATATAATATATATATATATGGTAAATATATTAATTATCTAGATAAATTTATTATAATCTTTGTAATTATTTTAATATAAAAAGTTAATTTTTTATAGCAATATACATACTTTTTTAAAATAATATAATTTTTATAATTAAAAAATATAAATGTATTAGTATATTAAATATACATATATAAATATATTTATTTATAAATATTTTTTACAAATATTTTATTAACATAATTGACAAAAATCAAATCTTAATTACATGCCTGTTAAAAATGAGGGAAATTAAAGAATTATAAATATGTACACTATAAAAATATTGAAAAAATGGAGATGTATTATTAATGAAATTTAAATTATTATAAAAATAAATATATATATTGAAATAAATATGAATACATATTAAAAACATTAAAACACAATATATATATATATATATAATATAAAAATTTATAAAATTCACCAAAAAATTAAAAAAAATTAAAATGATTTCATACATAACTATAATAAAACTGAAAAAAATTTAAAACAAATAAAACATGGTATATTAAATTAATCTTGTTATAATGAAATTATATCATAAATATTAAAATTAGAATAAATTAAATAGATACCAGGTGTTTGTGTTTATATATATGATTTCATTAATTATATAGATATTTGTTTGTATACTGTATGTAAAAATAAATAAATTAAGTATATTTGAAATCAATATAATACAATTTTGATCTATGTTCAATTGATAAATCACAAAAAAATAAAGTATATCCATTACTTGATGTAATTGGTTATTATTTTTTATTCAGTTTTTAATTAGAATGAATTATTCACTAAATATATGGCTATTCAATGTAAAGATTAAATATCTTGTATTATATAAATCATATTTATATACATTTATATATATATATGTAATATATTCAATTTGTACAATTTATTAACATTTTTGACAATTATTTAATTAATAAAATGTGTACATTTTTTATAAATTTACTTATTTTAAATTTTCATTTTTTAATTTTCATTTCACATTTATCTATATATTTAATAAATATTATTTATTAGAATTTATAATTTATTTATAATTTTATCAATTTATTAATTATAATTAATAGTGATTTAATTAATATATTTTTTAATATTTTTCAAATAAAATCATATTTATTTTCTTTATTTAGATATTTGATTTTTTGGAACTTTATCATTGATAAAATAACACTAACAAAGGATCCCTTTATCAGTGCTTATAATAAGGCCCTGATAAAGGCTATCCTTTATCACTACTAAAAACAAGGTGCCGATAAAGGTACCCCTTATTTGTACTAAAAAATAATGCGCTAAAATATTTCTCATTTAGTAGCTCCAGATAATGCTAACAGATTGTACCCTTTATCAACATCTTTTCTAATGGTGATAAAGATGTGGGTTGTAAAACAATGATATTTTAGTAGTGATCTAAGATAACCCTTAAAATATTCATTTTCACCAGGTTGTAAATAGAGATTTTGAGTATTTTATGCCAAATAAAAATATTAAATGTGAATAACATAGTGAGAGATGATGAAGATTTTTATGAACTACATGTTTATATTTCAAAATTATTTTGTGAGAGTTTTTCCTAATTCCTTAAAACACTAACCCTAAAATGTCCTTATTAATGTAGGTGATAAAATATTTCCCTTGTATATTTTTGTTTTGGATGGTTGATATTGTGTCACATTTATTGGTATCAAATACTTATATTTAATTATTATGTTTTTAGCATTGGATCTAGGAGTGATTGCTTGGGGTTCTAACACTTTTATATTATTATTTATTAATATGGTGTCAACAAAGGCCATTCTCTATTAAAATAGATATTTATTTAAATAAACATTTTAATGTGGTTAATATATTAATTAATTAAATTTATCACATATATAAGATTATAAAATATAATATTTCAATATATGATCAAATACATTAGAACTAATGTTGATATAAAATTATATTAAGAACGTTTATACATTAGATGAATTATTTTTATACAAAAATAATTATATTTTTTTTGAGTTCATATAGAAGATACATTTAAAAATATTTTAAATTTATTTATTTTTCAATGAAATGTATTTTTTAATACAAAAATAATAATTTTTAAATTGTAGTAATTTTTTAGTAATAAATATTCATTATTTATTTTTTGGAGAATAGTGAAAATTAATGATTTTACAAATACATACACATTTATAATATTATTATGGTATTATAGTTAAATTACATTTTAAGAAACCTTTTTATGTTGAATGAGTGTTTAAGGAGAAACAGAAATCATATTAAATATATTAATATGAATTTATAAACTCAGGTTTTACATTTTAGAACATAAAATATTTCTGATTCTATTAAAAGATATTTTTAATACATTACATTAAATAAAAAATTAATAGTTTAGATATGATTTAATGTTTTATTCAAAAATCTCCAAACAAATTTTTTAATTTATAAAACATGATATTTTAGATGAATCAATCATTTAATTATTTTACTGTCAAATCATTTTTATCCTTAATAAGTATGTTATGAAAAGTACTGTTAATTGATAAAAATTTCATACATATAATAAAATTAATTCTTACAATATAGTCTAATTGAAACTTATAAAATTGATTTTATATTTGAAATTATAATATTCATATAATTTAATAATATCAATTACATTTTTACTCATATTTAATATTTATAGAGGTATATTTTTGTCAGTGTGGTAAGTGTTAAGAGGATGAATCAGGGGAATAAACTAAGAGTTATGGATTCAAATTTCATTAAAACTATTATAAATATGATTTGATTAGTTTATTTATACTGTAAAATAGCACTGAATTTTAAATTTTTCCATATAGTGAAACACTCCCCTAAAAAAGAATTTCTATAATTTTAATGATGAGGGTATTTTCAAGGGTCCCTCTCCCCCCGACTTATAAAAGGGCTCATCCTATCCCCACTTATCCACTCATTAAAATATCATATATAAATAACAATATATACAAAAATACTATCCAAAAACCATTATACATTTCCTACTAGTAATTTTTGTAACGACCAAAAGTTTTAATGATGGAATTCCCTTCTAATAATTATGACCAATAGGATAATCACATTAACAAGAACAATCAAATATCTTGATACTAAATACTATGTGTCCATTAAACATAGTTTTTCCAATTCAATGTTATGAATTTCAAAAGGCCGACATACACAGTGGTGTTCAAGATGATTTTTGGAGTATAATAAAAAAAAATTATTTTTAGTGAATAGTAACAAACCCTTATAAATATTAACCAACCATTATAAATAGTAAAATTACCCTAATGAATAATAAATTGTCCAAAATAATAATATCCTTACCCATAAATAATTATATAAAATTAACGCATCTTATAAGTGACAATTTGACCACTGTAAAAGTAATGGTATTTTTGTAGGTGATAAATAAATAAAAAATATTAATTAATTAAAAATAAAATTTATTTTCTTAAAATGTTTTCATGAATTTACAAATACATTTATTCTAGATTTAAGATAATTTTATAAGAACATAAGTAATTTTTGAAATATTTATAAAATTAGTTTTAATTATAAAAATTGTATTTTTCAAGTAAATTATAATTTAACTTATGAATTAAATTAATCATATTTAGAAATTGTTTTTGAAAAATGAAATATTTTTTTTATTCTACATTTCGTAAAATGTTTAGGGTGAATTTTTTGGATTCTTCTAAAATTCTTCAATTTTTGGGTGAATAGTAAAAATACAGTTTTCCACATGACCAAAGTATATTAAATTGCATCATTCATGATGTAATGATGACATAAAACTTCTAGATCTTTTTATTCGGCCATGATATATTTAATTTCATAAATTTATCCTTAAAATACAAGAAAATCAATTTCCAAATCTTAAAAAAACATTCCAAATCCTAAAGTCAAAAAGTTATTTTTCCTTAAAGTGTTTTTTATATTTCTTTAACATTCCTTCTAATAAAGTAATTAATTCAAATTATAAAGATGATTTAAAGTCTAAATAAATTATATTAAATTAATATATGATTTATGATGTGAAACGTACAATTACAAATTTAATATATGATATATTTTTTTATTTTACATTTTATTCTAAAAACACCTTTCTCCATATGTATAAATAATACATCTCCTACCCTTTTTAAACCCCATCGCTCAAGCTTCAATAATTGTCCAATAATTTCCCAATAATATTCCATACCACCTCCCCCACGTTCAAGAGCTTATTCTCTCACCAAAATACCAAGCCTATGTCCTTTAAGGGGGATATCTATAAGAGGATTCAGTAGGTAATTTCCCTTCCTCTTTCCTTCAATTTTCTTTCTATTCCATGTTTTTTTCTTATTCTATCCCCACCTATCATCATCCCCATGGTATGGTAACTACAATATCATAAATATACTGAAATTTTATGATACAAATGGGATATTATACGATCCAACCCCCTTTCCCTCTTCCTTAAAATTTATAAAAGAAAACATTGTTCATGAGGTGTTAATCTAGCACCTTCAAGAATGACATGATTTTTTTTCCATTTCTACCATATGATATATTCATGAAACCATTTCTATGGTTGAAACATAATATTTTGTATTTATTATAGCCTACTTAATGTTTTGGAACAAAATCATGTACATATTACTAAATTTTTAATGATAAAAAGTTCATTGTGGTCGAAAAAGCAGCCAAATCAACCGAAACTATCATCATTTAATTTTTATCCAATGATTCATCAACATAGTATATGATATAATTCACAATAAGTTAATATTATCTTATTTGATATAATTAATAACATGAAAGATAAGTTATGTATGTTTATCCATGTTCTACATGAACTTCTATTAATTAATACATGTGAACCGCTCAAGAAAACCTTAAAGACGAACATTCCCAAACAATGTTTTTAAATTCTATAACTCATCCATAGGAACTTAAATTAACTTAATGAAACCATAATGAACCATATTCATGTGCTCAAGGTTCATTAATCATTAATTATTGAATCTATTGTGGTTATACAGGACTTCATAGGAAAGAAACCATTCAGATACAAGGTAATAGAAAATTCTCGAACGCAATTTTCACCCTTTGGGTTATCAATCTTTCACTCATTTTTTGATATGGTTACTACTTAAAAATAATTTTTTAATCATTTTATTTCACATTTTGGAAAATAAATGTTTACCACTGATGTTTATGTCAAAAAGAATATTTTTCAAAAAGAACTCTTTTTTTTAAAAACACTCTTTTTACTTCTCACTCAAAGTTGATGATTCTTCTAACATGTATTTTATTCCCTCTTTATTTTGAGAACCCAAAGTTATTGAATGTTTTATTATGAGATAAAACCCATTCCTATTTTGTGTTAGTTATGTTTATTTTTGATATATTTTCATTGTGTCATGCATGATAAATGATAATGTTATGATGTGACAGGTGCACCAAAAATTATAAAGCTCAATATGAATGTTTTAATGTGATGGGTGTGCCTGGAATGATATAGTGCTCCAATGAATTGGGTAATGTGAATAATATAATGATTTAATGTCAAATGATGTGTTAAAAGGATGGTATCTTTGTTCACAATCATGTGTGGTAGTAAACAACTAAGACATGATGTTTAATTTTTATGCATTGCCACATTTCAAGTCTTGTATTAATTATTCCTCTCATGTTCATGATCTTTTGCCTATGTTATGATTATGATCATCCATTGTTATATTGTTAATATATATCCTATTACTTCTCTTCCATCTCACCCCTTTTCTTGTATATCCTTTGGTGAAAACATGTACTATGGAGGGGTCACGTGCCTATAGGAAGCTAGGGAAGAATAAATTAAAAAAAATGTTTATGCTTGATGTTTTAATTCTTACAAATGGTCCTAGTTTTCCCAAGAAATTTTTTTTGGGATACTCTATGTCAAATACTATTACGTCTTTTATCTATAAAATTAGTTAATAGTAATTTATGAACAGGCTGGGTCACTATAGTTGGTATCAGAAGAAATGTTTAGTTAATTTGGGAATTTGGATTAGTGAACCCTAGAGAAAACATTTAACATGAGACTAAGTAGAAATATGAACAAAATAATCATTACATAGGGATCCCATATTCTATGATTTCAGTATAAATAGTGAAAATGAATAAGTTATTTATTCAGGATTTGTTGACTTATGTTTTGTTTTAACCATTTTAATTTTTAAAAATTGTGGGAACCATTAGAAACTAGGCCAACAACTCATGCGAGGGCTATTGCAACGATTACCCGAATGCCATCTCCATTGATTTTGGAGGTGGAGTTCATAAATTCCTGGAGATGCTTACCCAATTATCTAAGGTTATAAACAAAATACATAATTATGGGGAATATACACCATCACCAAGAGGGAGAAACTAAAAATAAAGGGTTTTATGAGGCAACTACCACAAAATTTTAGTGGATCTTCTCATCCATTACTTGAAGAATAGTTGGTCAACTCCATGGAGAAGATATTTTTGGTGCTTCATTGTTCTGTGATGGATAAGGTGACACTAATCGTTTATTTTCTAAATGGAGATACTTATCAATGGTGGGATTTGATTAAGAACAACAATCTAATGGAGGAAATTGAAGAGATGGAATAAGATGACATTAAGATAATGTTTCTTAATATGTATTTCAAAAGAACTCATTGCATGAAGATGGAGAGAGAATTTATATAGCTCATGAAAAAAGAAGAAGAATATTACACAACCTATTAAGTGAAGTTCACAAGGCATGCAAGGTATGCTTCAGGTTTTGTTATAAATAATGATCAGAAAATTGATAAATTCATTAATGGATTAAAACAACACATTCGAAAGGCTCTTTCAATTGGAGACTTTGGGAGTTTGGAAGAAGTTTTTCGGTGTGTCCTAATAGTGGAGATGGAGTTTGGAGAATGGTCCCATGGATATGGTTATTTGAAATGAAAGATGGTGTTTGAAGTTTGAGTATCTAATGATAAATGTGGGAAGAAAAATCAAAAACCCACAATCCAATAATGTGGGATGTTGCATCATGGGATCTTCCACAAAGGGATGAGGAAGTGCTTCATGTTTAGGAAAGAAGGACACCATACTCAAGAGTGTTTAAGGTACATGAGAAGGAAGTAGAATGTAACTGAATAAAAGATAGAACCACCCATGGTTTAATGCTACAATTTTAGAGAGCTAGGGAACTATGGATGCTAGGGAACTAAACCTCGAGTTCACAAGGGTAATCTACATCAGTAGCCACCACGGACAAAGGAACAAGGGAAGGCATATTCTATCACTACTATGGAAGTAGTGGAAGATAATTAAGTTGTACAAGGTACACTTCTTATTCACTCAAGAATAGAAAAAGTATTATTTAATTAAGGTTCAAAGCATTCCTTTATATATTTCAAATTTTTTAGAACTATATAATCGAAAACCAAAAACCTTGATGTATATATTTCAATAAAAACACCTTTTGGTGAAATCATTTCAACCCTTGTGTATGACTCTTCTCCTATTGGTGTATGTGGATAGATTCTTCCTGCAAATATCTAATACATACCTTGGTGGGATTAAATGCTATAATGATAATGGATTGGATGTCATTATATATAGAATGAATCAACTATCAGGAAAAAAAATATATTTTCATATTCCGAACCATCCCATCCTCCTCTACAAATTCTATGAAGAGCATGATTCTCCTTGGAAAAATCCTTCAAAGTTGTGGGTGTTGATTCCCTATTGAATATTCATACCTATCCCAAATGGTTGAGTCAATGGATAGTACCAAACCTATGGAAATGCCAATCGTGAGGGAATTTGGTGGTGTATTTCCCGAAGATTTACCCATAATTCCCATTGATCATGAGGTAGATTTCTCAATACAACTCATATCTGGAGCTACTCCTATCTCTAAATGAACCTATAGGATGGATCCTATCAAACTGGAGGAGTTAATGAAGAAGCTTCAAGAGCATCTGGACAAAAGGTTCATACTCCCTACTTCAGCACCTTGGGGTGCACCAATGCTCTTTGTGTAGAAGAATGAAAAAACAATGTAGATAGGTATTGATTATCGCGAACTCAAAAAAGATCACCATAAAGAAAAAGTATCCTCTTCCATGGATTAATGACCTACATGATCTGTTAAGAGAAGATCAATACTTCTCAAAGGTGGAAATTCATTCTAGATATCATCAGCTAACGGTGATGAAGGAATATATTCATAAGATTGCCTTCCGTACAGGGTATGGGAACTCTGAGTTTCTGGTGATTCCCTTCTGACTTACTAATGACCCTTCTATATTTATGCATTTTATGAATAAATAATTTTTATATTACTTCGACACATTTTTAGAAGTGTTTATTGATTATATTATCATCTACTCCATGAGAAAAGAGGAACATGAAGAACATCTAAGACTTGTGTTGGAGACATTGAGAAAGGATAAGTTGTTTTCCAAGTTCAACAACTGTGACTTTTGGATGAAGGACGTCACTTTAGTGGGACATGTGATCACAAGTGAAAGAATTTCTATTGACCATTCAAAAACAATGGATATTGAGGAATGTCCTAGGCCCTTTAGTTTCACAAAAATCTGTAGTTTTCATGGATTAGTTGGGTACTAACAACGTTTTGTTAAACAATTCTCACGACTGGAATGACCACTAACTAATTTATCAAGGAAATGAGTAAAGTTTGTCTGGATGGAAAAATGTGAAGGATGTTTCAAGGAGCCAAAGATAATGATGATCACCGTACTTGTACTCACACTACCAAAAAGTGGAGAATATTTTGTGATATATAGTGATTCCTCAATGAAATGCTTGAGATGTGTACTCATGTAAAAAGATAATATGATATACAACGCCACATGGAAGTTGAAGATCCTTGAGATTCATTACTAGACTCATGATCTAGAGCTAACATCTTTGATTTTTTTCCTTGAAAATCTAGAAGCACTACCTTTATGTCAAGAAGTGTGACATATACACTGACTGTAAGAGCCTAAAGTATATATTCACACAAAAGGAGATCAACATGTGTCGGGGGATATGGTTAAAGATAATCAAGGGATATGATTTCTCTATTCACTATTATCCTATAAAGGTGAAAACTGTAACTAATTCTCTAAGTAGAAAAGAACCTGCAACTCTATCCATGTTATGGATTGATAAAGACCATATCTTATTGGGTATAAAAAGGATTGATCTAAAAATAATAAGGGTAGGGGATAAACCCTACCTTTTCAAAATTATTGTGCAACCATCCATCCACTAGAAGATTAAGGAAGCACAAAGGGAAGATGAGGAGATATATAAGAGGGTGAATGTAGTAAAGGAAGGGAAGATGCAAGAGTTCCATATCAATGGTGATGGTGTGATTCCGTTTGGAATGCGGATTTGTGTGCCTTCATTACCCAGGATAATGAAGGAATTATTAGAAAATGCACATATCTCAAAATTCTCTATCAATCATGGGAATACGAATATGTATCCTGATCTCTGTGAACACTTCTGGTGGGATAACATGAAGTAAGTGATTTTAAAATATATCTCAATGTGCTTGGTATGTTAGCAAGTTAATGTAGAGCGAAAAAAGTGAAAAGGGATGATGCAACCATTTCAAATACCCATGTGGAAATGTGAGAATGTTACTATGGAATTTTTCATGGGTCTCCCAAAGACGTCAAAGGGAAATAATGTAAACGGGTTGTGGTTGACAGACTCACAAAGACTACCCATTTTATCATTATTTGGGAAGATCTATTTTTTGAAAAACATGAAAAGATATATGTGAATTAAGTGGTGAGACTTCATGGTGTTCCACTCTCGATTGTCTTTGATCATGATCCAGGGATCACATATAAATTATGGAGGAGTCATCAACATTCTTTGAGTAATGAATTAAATTTTATCACAACCTATCACTACCAAACTAATGGCCAATCTGAAAGGATTAATCAAACACATGTAGATATACTAAGAGTCTGCTCTATAGAATTAAAAGTTGGATGGTATCAATATTTCCCATTGGTTGAGTTCTCATACAAAAATAGCTTCCAATCGATTATTCAGATGGATCCTTATTAATCTTTGTTTGGAAAGCGATATAGAACTCCAACCTGTTGGGATGAAGTTGGAGAAAGAAAGCTACATGGACCTGATATTGTGTAAGAGATGACAGCAAAGTTTCAAGTCAACCAGAAACCCCTAAAATATTCTCAATGTTAGAAAAATTTCTATGAAGACAACCTTTGAAGGGACTTGGAGTTTGACGTTTGTGATAAAGTCTTCCTTCGAATATCACCATAGAAGAGAGTCACCCAATTTGGAATGAAAGTGAATCCTAGCACAAGGTATATTGGCCCCTTTAAGATACTTGACTGTGAAGGACTCATGTACTATATCCTTGAACTTCTACAAAATATGGCTTGAGTTCATGATGTGTTTTACATATCACTCCTGAGGAAGTACATAACAGACCCCTCACATGTATTGAACTAAGAGATGGTACTACTGGAATATGATCTCTTTTATGAGGAGCATCCAGTAGAGATTCTGTACTAGAGAGATAATGTTCTATGAAATAGGACAATTCATCTTGTCAAATTGTTGTGGGGGAACCATAAGTTTGAAGAAGCTAAATGGGAACCAGAAGAGGTGATGATGGAGAAGTACCCTCACCTGTTTATGTAAATCGAAAATTCTAGAGTGAAATTTCATAATGGGTGATGAATATAACAACCCAAAGATTTATTAATGAAATTCACTTATTATAATTAATACCTATAATATAATCACATTAGGAAGAACACTAAAATAACATCATACTAAATACTATGTCACCAATAAACATAGTTTTTCCACTTCTATGTTTTGAATTTCGAAAATCTGACATACACGGTTGTGTTGAAGATGATTCTTGGAGTATATTAAAACAAAAAGAATTTTGGGTGAACAGTAACCTACACTTATGAATGTTAACATACACATATGAATTTTAATAAAAACCTTATGAATAGTAAATCATTCAAAATAATAGTAACCTTAACCATAAATAATTAAAAAAAATATGACATCTAATAAGTGACAATTTGACCACAGTAAAAGTAATGGTACCTTTATAAATCATAAATAGTTAATTATAATTAATTATTTAAAAATAAAATATTTTTTTTGTAAAATGTGTTCATAAATTAACAATTCTATGTCTCTTATATTTAACATAATTTTATAAGACCTTAATTAAAATTTGAAAGCAATATAAAATCAGTTTAAATTTTAAAAACTAAAATTTTCATGTAAATTATGAATTTAAATAAGATTCAAATTAATAATATTTAAAATATTATTTTTGATAAATTAACTTCATTTTTTGATTCTATATGTTGAAAATGGATATGGTGAATTTTTGGGATTTTTTTGAAATACTTCAATTTTCAGATGAATAGTAAAATTTAAGTTTTTCACATAACTAGTGTATCTTAAATTGGGTAATTCATGATTTAATGATGAAATTAACCTTCAAGAACATAATATTCGGATACGTTATATTTAATTTCATAAATTTTTCCTTAAAATACAATAAACTCGATTTTCAAACGAAAAAAAGAACTTTCCAAATCCCAAAGTCAAAAGGTGATTCCTTAAAGTATCTTTTTCTCTTTCTTTAACTTTCCTTCTAATATATTAATGAATTAGAAATATAAAGATGATTTAAAGTCTAAAAAAAATTATATTATATTAATATATTATTTATGATTTCAATAACTAATATTACAAGTCTAACTTATGATTTATTATATTATTTAATATTTTATTCTAAAAACACCTCCCTCCTCATGTAAAAATAAACCCTCTCCCTCCCCTTGCCAAGACACACCTATCATGCATAAATAATTGTCTAAAATCTTCCCAATAAACATCGATATCCCCTTCCCGAGGTCCATGATATTCTTGTCTCATCAGAAGACCAAGCCAAGGTCCCATAAGGAGGATATTAATAAGAGGATTCAAGAGGTAATTTCCCTTCCTCTTTCATTTAATTTTCTTTAAATTTCAAGTTTTTTTCTTATACTCTTCCCATATATATTCATCCACATGGTATGGTAACTCTAATATAATATATATACTATAATGTTATAATTCTAGTGGGATATTATACCATCCAACCCCATCCATTCGTCCTTTTATTTTATAAAATAATACGTTGTTTCGGAGGTGTTAATTTATCACCTTCAAGAACAAAATGTTTTCTATTTCCATTTCTACATTCAGATCTGGTCATGAATACATTTTAATGGTTGAACCCAAATATTTTATATCTATTATTTCCTATTTAATTTTCTTTAACTAACTTATGTACATGTTAATAAATGACTAATCAAAACAAGTTCGTTATGGTCAAAAAACCACCAAAATTAACCCCAATAATAATAATTTAATTCTTATCATTGATTCGTCTACATGGTATAAAATATAATTCATTATAAGATCATATTAACATCTGTAATATCATTAATTACATGAATGATAATTTCTGTATGTTTTTCCATGTTTTACATGAACATCCATTTATGAATACATGTGAACCGCTTAACAAAACCCTAATAATGAACATTCCCAAACAATGTTTTTAAACAATATAACTCATAAAAGGCCCATAGAATAACTTAATAATACCATAATGAACCATATTCTTGTAAAAATGTTATGGATTAATTAATTAATTAATCTATTGTGTTTATACAAGACGTTAAAGCAATGAAAACGTTCAGATTCAAGGTAAGGGGA
This sequence comes from Viscum album, assembly GCA_963277665.1. Taxonomy (NCBI): domain Eukaryota; kingdom Viridiplantae; phylum Streptophyta; class Magnoliopsida; order Santalales; family Viscaceae; genus Viscum; species Viscum album. The sequence continues at coordinate 712,668,225 of OY728131.1, read as the reverse complement.
AATTCTCGAACCCAATGTTCATCGAGCAATATCTCCCACTTTCACTCCTTTTTGGATAAGGTTACTCCTTAAAAGTAATTTTTTCATCATTATATTTATTTTTCGGGGAAATAAATGTTTACCACTGGTGATTATTCCAAACAAATTTTTTTCCAAAAAGAACTCTTCTTTTAAGAACACAACTTTTACCTCCCACTCAAAGATGACGATTCTTGTAATATGTATTTTATTACCACTTTATATTGGGAACCCACCATTTATGAATGTTTTATTATTAAATAAAACCAATTAATATCCAGTGTTTAGTAATGTGAATTTTTGTTATATGTTCATTTTGGCATGCATGATAAATGATAATGTTATGATGTGACGTGTGCACCAAGAACTATATAGCGCAATATGAATGGTTTAATCTGATGGGTGTACCCGGAATTGTACAGTGCTCCAATGCATTGGGTAAAGTGATTAATCTCATGAGTTAATGTGAAATGATGTGTGAACAAGATGTTAGATTAGTTCATAATCAAGTGAGGTAGTTAACCACTAAAACATGGTGTTTCATTTTATGCATTTCCACGATTCAAGTCATTTTTAATGATTTCTTTCATGTTTATGATCTTTTTATTATGTTATGATTATTCTCACCCATTACTATATTGTTCTTATATATCCCCATACTTTCCTTCTAGCTCACTTGTTTTCATATGTTTCCTTAGGTGACTACATGTACTAAGGAGGGGTCAAGTGCCAATAAGAAGATAAGGAAGAAGAAATTAAAAAAAATGTATATGCTGGATGTTGTAATTGTTGTGTACAGTCCTAGTTTTCCCAAGACACTAAACCATTGGATCCTCTATGTGTAATACTATTTTGACTTTTATCTTTAAAATGATGAAATAGTAATGTAAGAAATTAATTTCTATCTATAATTTGTATCATAGTCATGGATTAGTTAATTTGGGGATTTGGATTGGTGAACATTAGAGAAAAACTCTAGCATGAGACAAAGTACAAATACACAAACAAGAATATTTAAATAGGGATCCCATATGTTATGCTTTTAGTATACATTTTTCAAATGAATAAGTTATTTCTTCATGTCTAGTAGACATATATTTTGTTCTAACCTTTTCTACTTTAGAAAATGGTTGGAACCTGGAGAAACCAGGCCAACAACTTATATGAGGGCCAATGCAATGATTTGTAGAATGACATCCCCAATGGCTGTGGAGGTGGAGTTCAGAAAATCAGGGAAATGCTTACCAAATTATCTCAGGTTATGAATAATAAGAATAATAATGGGGAGTGTCCCCCTTCACCCAAGGGTGATAAACTGGCTATCATGTATTTTATGAGGAAATGACCACCGATGGTTACTGGATCTTCTTATCCATTAGTTATATAATAGTGGGTCAACTCCATAGGGAGGATATTTTCTGTGCTCATTGTTTTGAGATGGAGAAGGTGACTCTAGTTGTTAATCATCCAGATGAAGAGACCGATCAATGGTGGGATTTGATTAAGAACCCCAAGCTATGGGAGGAAATTGAAGAAATATAATGGGAACACTTTAAGATAATGTTTCTTAACATGTATTTCCCTAGAACACTTTGCATGAAGATGGAGAGAGAATTCATAGAGCTTAAGTAAAAAGAAAGAGAATATATCATAACCTATTAAGAAAATTACACAAATATTACATGGTACGCTTCAGGTCTTATTATCTTTAATGATAGAAAAATTGATAGATTATTTAGTGGATTAAAAACACACATTCAAAAGGCTCTTGCAATTCCTGATTTTGGGAGATATGAAGATATTGTTCGATGGCCTGTCAAAGTGGAGTTAATGTTTTTGGAATGGTCCCATGGATATGGTGATACGAAACAAAATATGAAGTTTCAAGTTTGAGGATCTAATGATAAAGTTTGGAAGAAAACTCAATGACCCACATGCCAAAAATGTGGGAAGTAGCATCATGGGAATTGAATCAAAGGGACATGGAAGTGATTCATGTTTAGGAAACAAGTACGCCATTCCCAGGAGTATCAATGAGATATGATAAGGAAGGATAATGTATCTAAAGAAAGGATGGAACCACCCAAAGTTCAATGCTACAATTTTTTGGAGCTAGGGAACTATGCAATCTAGTTAACTAAACCTCGAGTTTCCAAGGGCAATCAGCATCAGCAGGTACCAAATCCAAATGCAAAAGGGAAGGAATATTCCCTCACTACCGTGGAAGTGGTGAAAGATAAGGAAGCTATACAAGGAACACTTCTTATTCAATCAAGAATGGAAAAAGTATTATTTCATTCTGGTTCAATGCATTCTTTTATATCTTGCATGTTTTATATTACTATAGAATCGATGCCCCAAATCCTTGATGTAGAGAAATTTATAAAAACACAATGGTGTGCAATCATTATAACCTGATTGTTTGACTCTTCTTTTGTTGACGTATGTGGAAGTATTCTTCCAGAAAATCTCGTAATACTTCCCTTCGTGGAATTTGACTCTAAAATGAGAATGGATTGGCTCTCATTGTATAGAGTACATATCAATTGTTGGGAAAAAGAATTATCTGAGGTAAATGTAGATGTTCATAGAAATATCATTCAAGTTTCATTGTTTTTATCATCCCCAAAATCACATATCAACCTCATAACATAACGAAATTAGTATAACTAATACATATAAAAGTTTTTATCTCATTTTAAATCCATTTTATATCTCTTTTAAAACTCACAATGCTTTTATATGCACAGAATACAAACTCTATAAAGTAGAATATTTCATTTTCCATTACCCCCTCACATTAATGATTACATTGATGCATTTAATGAATAAATATTATATTTAAGATAAATATGTTTTTCTTAAAAAATAAATTATTTCCTATCATTATATTTTAATGATCTTCAAAAAAACTCACTCCCTCTAACATGTAGACTAACACGTCGTTGAATGGTGTATTTCATTTTGAAAAACAGATTTACATGTATGGTTTTAAAATTTTATTTAATTTATAAATATCATATATGGAATGATTAACATTATTTTGGTAATGAAAAAATTAATAAGGTGTATAGACTAGAACCTCTATATCAAAACATGTATGAAAAAGTGAATACTTAACTCCAAAATCATTATTTTAAATAAACAATTATGAGTAAATAGAAAAATGATTTTATTAATGAATTATATCCATATGTATATATATTGACCTAAAATAGATGATTAATATATATAAATTTATTATATTGGGGGTTGGAATGCGTCCAAAAAAAGGAATCTAAGGTATGAGTTTATTTTATAATATTATTTTTATTCTAGGTTACTATATAAAAATATTCATTTTGGGGAATTATAAAAAAATAATATATTAGAGCGAATATTTTTTCAGTCTTAATATATTCTTGGGGTTTATATTTTCTATGATTACATCCCCCATCTATTTCTTAAGAAATCAACTAATTATAATGCTTACAAGGGAAACTAAACTTAAACATTTTTATTTTGGTCAGTAATTTTCTTATTCACATTCAATTTTCATTGTTGTGATTAATGAATGTTCATATCTATACAGTAATGATTTATTAAAAGCATATTCTAAATTTTTTTAATTTCTATCAAAAAATTTCTATGAATATTTTAATCATTTTTCAAGCCTGGAATTTTAACTATCTTTAAAAAAGTTTTAATATATTGTTTATTTATTATTTACATCTTAGAATCAACATTACACCATAATTTACATTAATAATTATGAATAATTATTTACAATATTCCCTAGGTTATCAATGAAAATTCTTAACACATTGTCTTAGGAAAAACTATTTTTTAAAAGTTAATTAATAAATGGGAAATTATTTTATCAAATGTTTTAAGAAAGAGATTTAAAATTATTATATACCTATTCATCATCAATTATAATTGTTTTATATGTAAGAATTGTTTATTTTATTGAATAAATTATTTTAAATTATTTTAATATTAATGGTACAAATTTATCCTTATCACCTCATGGAATGAGTTCTATAATTTATTTATATCATTATTTTTATGAAATTATTTCAAATTTTTAATGCTATTTTCAATGTTTTCCATACATTTTTTCATTATAATTCAAAAAATAAATTCCATTAAAAAAACAATATATTTTAAGGACTTGTTGTCTTCAAATATCATATATTAATTTAAGGTTTTTATATAACCTCACATACATGGTTTTTTGTCATTTCATTTACTCGCTTGTTATTTTATTATCAACCAACACCTATTAATATTATTACATGATATCTATATTATGTTATATTATATATATATATTTAAATTCAAAGTAATTTTTTAATTGTATTCTTTTTTAACATACAGTATTCCATGAAGGAATGTTACCATTCTGTATAATGGACTCAATATGAATACTCATTGATTAATATGGAATATTGTCTGTGTATTGTTTTGATCAATAAATATATAAAGAATGAACATGAAATGACAATTTGATAGGTGAGTATGGGAATTATATAACCCCTTGATGTATCTTTTGGTCTCATGAGACCAATAATATTGGATATCTGTTGGATTATAACAACCCATATATTTTTTGGGTTTTAGATGAGAGGACATGAAGGTATGTAAGATGTTTTTGTTTAAGGAATCTATTATATATAATATGTCTCAGTCAAGAGAACATTATAATTTTTATGATTCCTTTATTGAGATACCATGATAGTAAGATTATGATATAGTGAATTAAACATTACATTACTATGTAGGAAATTATTTTTTTAAATGAGATTATTTATATTATTATGCAGGTATATATATAATTATATTTTTGTTGATTATGTGAAATATTTATTTATTTTCACCCATATTTGTTTAATTGACATTATATATTCCTTATAACATATGTTGTATCATTCCCCATTTAGATTTTTTCATCCTAAACTTTATTTTTCCTCAATCCATATGGTATCATGCCGGGATATTTGAATCATTTCAAGGAAGTGAAAAAATAAGAAATAATTTATTTCATTTAGAAGTTATGATTTCTGTTTCTGATGTAAGATATATGTTATATATATATTCTATCTCACAAAAAATTTAAAAATATACATAATTTTATATGATATCAATTTTATATTTTAACAATATAATAATGGAAACACCAACTTTGGGTTATAGAGTGGAATTTTTTCAACCATGTTGGGACACACTATCATGTGGAATGGGACAATTTTATTCGTTTTTAGAAATTATTGTTGAACAAGTTGGATGAATTACAAATGGGGATTATAATTTTGTAATTTCTGATGAAATGAATGTTTTATAATTGTACTCTTGTATATGTGGGACTAATATCTAAACCATAAAAATGATTATTGTATCATTATTTACAAATAATAATAATAATTTATTATTGGTTTCAAGTGTCATGATTCTGTTTGATTGTGATCACATCAAATTACTCGATGAAATGTCTTAGGTATATTAATCTTCAATATTACAGTACACTAGAATCTTAGGGTTCTTATAATTTGGGATGATCTAATTCATTATTCATAATATCATATTTATGGTGGTTTATCTTTAGTAATGAGGGTTTTTAAATCTGAAGTAGTGGTTTCAAAGGTTCACATCAGTGGATCAACATCGCACATGGTATTATATTCTGGTAATATAATCATATTTTTATTGTCTGTATTTAGTTTACATAATATGTATGGTATGATACAATTTTTGAAGAAAGAATTATTTATATATAAGATATTGGTATGGAAAACAATTCTTATAGAGAAATTATATCAAATAATATCTAATTCAAATGAACCTACAATTTCCTTTGATTAAATTGAAATTATAAACAATATAGAAATTGGAATAAGAAATATTATATCAAAAGACACTTGTGTTGATTCTAAATTTATTTATGAAAACTCCTGAATATTTAATAATAATTTATTTTCATAAGATACTAATATTCATGACTAAATTATATGGGGTCATAATAACTATAATAATTTAATGTAATTTTATAATTAAAAAGAAATTATTTTTGTTATAACTTAATTACTTTCCACGAAATATATTGTTTTATTCTAATATTAAATTTCAAAATGTATGATATTGAATATTTTAAATGAAATAAATTATTTATATAAAAACTATATAATATTAGATAGGGTAAAATTACTATATTTTTTGTTTAAAATATTAGTTATTAGGATTTACAATATTTTTAATGAATTCATATAATATTTTTGTCATAATAAATTGTTATCATTGTAAACAGTAATTACTACGTTAATTGGTAAAACAATTTTATTATTGATTACCTAAATCCATCCCCATCAGGCACACAAATTATAATCATAGAAAATGTTTTAAGGCATTTACAATCAAAAAATTAATTCCTTAAAATAAAAATCTCTATAAGTATTATAATGAATGTACTAGTAAAAATACGTTAGAAAATGAAACAACGAATATATAGTTAAACTGATTTGAAAAAAAATCTATATCCTCCTCCAAAAATTATCCTCTATTTATATAAAAATTACCAAATGTAATATTCCAATATTATTGGAGTTGGGTACAACGACTTTGGAACAACTATTCCTTAACTTGGAATGTTCATTAAAAACATCATCTTATGGTCATTTTGGTAGCACCATCGCAATGTTGTAAAATCATCCATCAATTAGAGTAAACAATGTTTGTTTATTATAATTAATATTATTCTCCTACTGGAATAAAAAACATAAAATGATTGATTTTACAATGTTTTCTCAAGATAGTACGTCTACCACCATTCGATGATTGTCTTTCCTCCTAACAAAGTGGAACATCATCCGATGATTCTTATATATACATTATAAGTAATAAATTATTAAAAATCTTTTAATAAAATATAAAATTACCTATTTGATAAGAACATAACATTTTAGTACTATTATAATGTTCCATTTGATTTTAATTATTGTTTTATTAACAAATATTTTCAAATGAAAAAGAATGGTTGATCAGCAAAGATGGTTCGATTTTTGAAGATTATCCAATTAACAAATATCATCCCATTAAAAACGTTTTTTATATCTTATTAATATATATTTTTTCTAAAACAAAATTCTAAAACTTTTTTATTTCTAAATATAGTAAAAATGTTTTTTTAAAATACATTTTTCATTTAGGAAAATTTATATAAAGTGTTAAATGAATAACATTAAATGCAACATGTAATACATTAAAAATGAAAAAAAAAATCAAATACACATGTATTTTTTTATAGATTTAAACTAGTTTAATTTTAAAATATCTAATAACTTGGTTACATAATTAAAATAAAAGCTTTTATCGAAAAACGAAGTAATATAATAAAAAAAATAATATGCTTCTAATTATCAAGAGGTATAACAAAAGGGAATGACCATAAAAACCCATGGAATATCCTACTAGAATGATCATAAATAATACCATGTAAATATTTATAGAAATATAAAATTGAAAAATTTATAAGCTCATCAATAAGGTCTATTAACAAGGTGTTATTACAAATCATTAGGATTTTTATTCACAATGGTATTGTGAAACATTTCAAATATACATATTAATTCATGAATAATTAAGTAGGAGTGATTTAAGGGCACACCATCCATATATATTAATTCTTGTGATCAATATAGATTATAAAAAGTCATTAAATTAATAACCATTAGAGAACAAATAACGGGTTTTATAAAAAACAATTAGTAAATATGTTCTTAACAACTTCAACATCACGTCCTTTTTAGCAAATTAAATTGAAGTATTAAGTTCATAAATAAAATAATATAAATAATTAATTTTTTAATCTAGGTGAATAACCATTGTAAAGGATGTGGCTTGGGTATTTGCAAATTATTAAAATCCCTAAAAATGTAAAAAATTCATGAAATGATTTTAGCATCATAACATGTATCTAAAAATAATTATAAAATATGATTAATTAGAGATTTATAAAGTATCTAATTAATTTAAAATAATTATAAAATAAATTTAAAACATCAAATCATAATACGATCAAAAAAATTCTATAAAATAATTTCATGAAATTAAAGGAGGATGGGGGGGAGGTGAAAACTCTTACGAGGGGAATTAAAATTCTATGTCTTTAAGAGTGAATCCATAGAACCTTATAAAAACCATGTATAGAGTTTATATATAGAAAATGGGAAGATTTTTCATTATATGGTATTTGGAATGAGGAGTAATTGGGGATGGGTTTTTATTTGTATTAAATGTTGAGAAATAGTTTAATAATTTCAAAAACTAAGTCTATGATTTTTTTGTTGTCGAAAATGAAAAGTATTTACCAAAACAATTTTTTCTCTTGGTTTAAGATATTTAATAAATGTTTTATAATATTTTAATGATTTTTAAGTAATAAGATATTTTAAATTTAATTTTTAATGGAAATTAAAATTTTATTAAAATTATTTTTTTAAAAATATATACTTCAATTTTAGACTTCAGGGTGTAATTTATAGAGTTTCAAATCAATTTAAATCCATTAAAATAAATAATATTAATTAAATAATAAATTTTTCTTTGGTTTATAGGGTCATTTAATATATTATTACATCAATTTTATGTGTTTATAATGTCATTATAAATATAATATATTATTATGTATTTTATTTTTTACCAAAAAATTAGAATCTCATGAAATTTGAAAAAATGCACAATTTTTTAATTTTCACATGAAGGTTTCAAAAATTTCATTCAATATATTAGTAAAGTATTATAATTATTTTAAAAAATATTTTTTAATCTCAAATGTTTACTTATGGAAGGACAAATGTTTTATATTATACAATAAAAATTTTACCCTTAGAAAAAAAATAAATAAGAAATAAACTAAATATTATGCTTTTAAATTTTAATAAAACATATTTTCTTCGATTTACATTATTAAAAATTAATGATATATATTTTCCCAAAAAATTAATTCACATAATCCTTGTATAAAAATATATATTTTTATATTCCTTAGAAATATGAATTTTATATAATTGTGTCACGCTATATAAGAATGAAGAATCAATGAAAGTATTAATACATTTCTAAAATATATAAAACATAATAATATAATGTCATAGATACATTTCCACTTATTTTACCGACATAATACAAAAAGTAACGGTGTATGACATTGATATTTTTATGAGTTGGTTCGACCAACATTGATCTAGTGGTGATCTCCACCAGCTAGAACTTCTCTTATAGGTGATTTTATTTAATCCTCATTTGTTGATGTCCTACATAAGATTTATGAAGAGAAGTCCCCAATGATTCTTCCTCGATCCCCATCAATGATGAATTAGATTCATAAGGTCTGAATTTATTGATAGAGGCCAACATTTATTCCTCTTACTTTGATTAAATCTTATCATTGATCGTAATATACATTAACCGTAATAGTTACATTATAATAGCAACATTACAAATTTTTACATAGACTGATTGTCATACTGATTTACAATCACATAATAGTAATATAACATTAATATCCAAATGATCACATTTACTATCATATCATCTATTTATACAAATAAACACCAACATTTACATATTCATTCACAATTTATTTTTTATAATTCCTCGGAAAATGAATTTTATATTCCAAATGTTTCTTTTCCTTTTATTTGTTTTCAATGTATATATAATATTCAATGATGTGTTTGATCTTGTTTGTTATACCATTCTATGGTAATTTTTCATTAACTGTTATATAATTGAACTATTATTTAATATAGAAATTCAAATTGTTACTTTAAATGTAATATTATTTTTGTAATAGTCATTATATATAATTTCATCATGAAATATATAAAAATATACTTAAGATAGAAAAAGAGTTCATTTTTTAATCAAAGAAAGAATTTTCGGGCTCTTAAACCCCCCCCATCCTAGAAAAAATTATTTTTAAATTTGTTTATAGAATCAAAATAAGTTTGGACATGTTTCAAGAAAAGATTCTTCTTATTCCCATGATGCTTCTTCAAACTTGAGATTTATCTAAAGGACACTGAAATGTTTTATTTTCTTATTTTCCAACACTTGTTCTCTTTTAACAAGAATATATGTTGCATCATCTTCATAAGATAATTTAGGGTTTAGTTATACCACATTAATATCACGTATATGTGCTGGTTAAAACATATATTTTTTCTATAGACACATTTAGAAGAAATGGTTGACATTTCAGTGATCTTGATGTGGTATAATTTTATTAGAAACCAATCCGCCACACTCTAAAATCTCAAACGGTTTAACGTACTATGTACATAGTTTCACCTTCATTCAATGTCACATAATTCCATTAGAAAGTAATATCATATAAAATTTATGATCCATAATATTAAACCCTTTGCATTTTGTTTATTTTAATAACTTTTCTATCGATTCTGATCATCCTTAATGTTTTTTAATAACTTTTATCTTATATATAATTTTTATCACTATGGATTGTCCCAATAGTTTCTCAACTCTCGTATCATCTCAAAATGTTGTATTTGTGGACCTTTTCATTAGTGATCCTCAAAATGTTCCACTTGAATACAAAAATGGAAACTATTTTTTTAGATAATTCAATAGGTGTATTGTTTTCTCCAACATCCTTGAAAATCAAGTTATATATCTCTTAACATGACTCCAATGTTTTAATTTTCCTCTGAGACTTCCCTTATATTTGATCTTGATAGATTATGCTCAGGGTTATATTTGTATTCATATCCATTTGAGGTATCTAATATAATATATAAGTAAGCCAACAATATATTTTAAAAACAATCATCAACGGTACTCCATGGAGCCTCAATAATTTTTTAATATAATAGTAAGCTTAGAGATCAGGGGAGAAATCCTCCCTTATAGAAAATTAAATTAGTAGATCATTTCAACCTATCAAGGATTACCCATATAGTATTTTTTTCCCTTGGTTATATTATTTTTTCTAGTGTCAATGTCAATTTCAATGTTTTCCCACATCCACATAGGTTTGGGATATGGTTGAAATACCCCTTTGGAATGTTGTCACTCCGCAATCACATTTTGACACATTAACCACATTACAATACAATGAGGATTCTAAATTTTCACACTATCCCATAAATTATGATATCAATTTCCCTATATATTTTTTTCTTTATAGGATGTATAAATTATTTAGAGTTATGAGAATTATTCATAATATCATTATATATATCTCAAATAGATGTGATACACAGCATTGTAAAAGAATTCCATAAACCTTATAGATCAATTATTTATTTAGGAAACTTTTTCATTATTTACAACCTCTATATTCCTTTTCATAAAACGATATTCTATTTGATATTTATTTTTATTTTCTATAAATAATTGGTGGGATGTAATTTGGGAATGAATTGATGATGTACATTCCCTTATGATTCACATGTCCAACATTAAAATGTCCTTGATCAATGGATCTCAATCAGTCCTCATAATTACAAGAAAACAAGGATGTTTTATACTAAATGAATTTGTGAATATATTTTCACTTTAGTATTGATATTTTATTGAAAAATCATTTACTTTTAGAATATTCAATTATTTCCTTTGTATCAAGTTCAATTCCTTTTGAGTGAATTTATAATTCAAATTTATATGGTATGTTTATATATTATAACTTTCACAATAAAGATATTATGTTCATATATCTATATTAAAAATGAAAATATATAACTCTACATCATGATTATGATATTTATTTGGATGAGGCTTTAAATATAATGATTTATATGTAATATTATTATCTTTTTGAATGAGGATGCATCCATGATCATTCATAGATTGAACACTATATATAAAAAAATATTTATATGAATGTGGGTATTGTAATCATAGATTCAATAACCAACCTCTTATTATGTTCATATTACTTATAATAAATTTTCAAGATAACCAAATATATATTCAAATTTTCTTGTTTGGTTGAACAAAAATACATGAAATGTATTTCATTACCCATCGATAGTATCCTAATTTACAAAAGAATCTATGAATCTCAGTTACTGTTGGAGGATGAAACCACTCTTATATAGAATTTTTCAAGGTGGGATCCACTATGATTACCATAGTAGTCATGATGTGTCCCAATACTGAGACTTATTATAATGAGAACTCACATTATAGAATTATAAAAATACATACTCCTTCCACATAGCTTTTAATATAACCCTCAGATAATCCCCACACTCCATGTGACATTTGGAATATTGTAAATTGTTATCAATTACGATTTCCAAAAATATATCAAGGGAATCCTTAAATTTTCTTCATAAAATACCTAAATATAAGGGATCATTATTATATCTATGGGTAATAAGAAAAAAAAATATTTTCCGAATACTGTTTGAATGTATATTATTAGTATATCTAATTACTTCACAATAAACTATTGTTAACCTAGACATTGGTTAATCATTAGTAATTATTGATCCCCTCATAGTTGGTAAAATAAATCATCCAACCTTGAGAGATTGTATTTTTTTATTTATCGTGATTCCATCAAGCTATCTATAGGCAGTTCACACCACATAGAGCTATATTTATTTTTCATCAATGTAATATGATATCCCCATGGTGATACATTTGGCGAAATTATATTTTCCAATGATATATTGATGTTTCACATTTAATTAATATAACTCCACAAATTTCATTATATAAGTTTTCATGGATATAAACTTAGATCCAACTATGAGTGCAATTGAGAACCCAACATCTATTTTTGAGGCTTTCCAATGTATATTGTAAGAAAATAAATCAATTTACTCAAGACAATGGGGATATTGTTTAACATTCAATATTTGTTTATTTTTTCAACTTTATACAGAATATCCTTAATAAAGGAAAAATGAGGTGCTTTTAGGAAATGCTTAGGTTGAGAAAAATATCATTCAAAGATAAATCATTATTTTCCATTCAATTCCACATAAAATTACTTTATTTTATTGTAGATCATAACATTATACCATATGTTCCAATCAATCACTTTTATATTTCCCAATTACACCATAGGAATGAATACTATATCTTCAAAGAGATTTTTATTTTCAAATATGATACTATAGTTTATTTACACATTTAGTATTTGTATTATCATTGAATGAGTCATAAATGATAACAATATCTAATGAAGTTAAATGTTCAATTATACATTCTATAAAAAGATAGAAGAAAAAATTATCTATATTACTAGATTCAATTAATTTTTACCTTTTCAGTGAAATACTAATAAGTGTAACTTCCACCACATCATTTACCACCTCTAAATCATCCATCATGATGGTGAATACACGGAATTTCTGTAACATCCGAGATTTTTATGAGAAATATTTTATTTTTATGTTATATAAATCATCAATGGAATCATTCACTACACACAACACTAGCTTGGCTTACTTTACATGCAATCGTGACCTTTCTCGATAGCTTGCGTCGTACACAATACTGAGTTTAACTAAACAACGATATGCTATTAAAATATTATTAAAACTAGCCATTATGAAGAGTAATACCCACTTTTTGGAATTTTTTAAATTTCATCATTCAAAATGGACTTCATTTTTTGATTCGGAATAACGAAATTAGCATAGGGTGAAATTTTGTTATTTTTCTGAAAACATTCAATTTTTGATGAATATTAAATACACTGGGTTACTATTTAAAAACCGACTTTTTATTTAAATATTTATTTATTTTATTTAAATTTATTTTACGTCAAAATTGATACATAATACCTATATAAGCTCAAATTAATTCATCGGAGTCATTTTATAATAATTTTAGATATATAAAAATTTTATTGAACTTTTCACCGTCTTTTACCCACCTCCTAGGAAAATTTTCAAATTCACATAAATTTTTTTTACTGCTTATATGAGTGGAATTTTTAAAATCTGAGAGACACGGTTAATATCAAGGACGAAAATGTGGTTCAATGAGATGAAAATAATTTTTGGTGAATAGTAACTTTTTAAATTTTTTACCACGTTTAAATGTAAATAGGGTAATTAAGGGTAAAAATGATATTATTATTACCCTAACACATGTCCTAATTCTATTGGATAAGTGTAAGTCGACCAAAAAAAACCTTAGTAATAACATATGACCATTTAGGCCCACTTGGATTAGATTAGGACATTTATTATTAATTTATTTAATGAAGGGTTAAAATAGTTAAAATCAATGTTTAATAACTAAAGCATTTTTAATATGGGGTTATACATAAGATAAATTATACTATAAATATTAATTATAAATCTAAAAAGATTTCCTACATAATGGGATTTTGTTTTTAATTTTTATATATTAAATAATTTAATTTATTTATGACACAAAGATGATGCAGTAATTATTTATTAATAAAATATTGACATAATTGATGTTATAAATACCCAAATAAATGTAATTTGAGACTTTTTTGGAATTCCAATAATTTTATGGTTAATATGACATGTTATTATTGATTTAAGTAACTTTTTTCGAACTAATCTTTCTGTTATGTTTTTCACAAAAATCATTTACCATATAGTGTTAAAATTGACATAAAATTGTTTTTAAAACAAATATTATATTATTAATTGTTATTTTATTCCTAAAAATATAAGGATCGGCCAAATGACATATATAAGGTTATATATATTAATAATAAACAAGTTGGGGTTCTTTTGGCTTGTTATAGTATGCTTATTAACCTTATAGTGTAAGAAAACAAGAAGACATGGTAAAAGTTAAATTATCTAACTTAAAGTTAAATCTAAATGATAAGGTTAAAATAGAAACCTAACCTTGTTTAAATTCTATTGGATGATAGGATTCTGACCCATCCCCACCTTATCTTCAAAATAAATCAATTTGGAGCTACTAAAAACCGAATATTACTTTATAATAAAATAATATTTTTAGTTTTTTCCTAAGGTGCACCTCTCCTCCCTTATAAAAGGGCACCTCCTCCCTCGCTTCCTCACACCACTTTGAGCCTTCAAGCTCGCCCAACACTAGCACATTTTTCTTATCCACTTCCCTAGAAAATTTCTAGAGGTTTTGGTCTTCTTAAAATACCAATTTTAGTGCCCTAAGAGGAGGTCTAAAAGAGGCGCTTCAGAGAAGAGGAAGTTCGGACACTTACGAAGCAAATCAGACCTACGGTAAGGGAAAATTTCACAATCTCATTTTTATCCAAGATTGTTTGTACTTTGGTATTTATTGGGGTGTATTTTATCATCCACATCCATTTTTCCTCAATATTTAATATTATTTCCATCCACCAACAATTGTTTAAATCCAATTTTTCCCTTCGGTGAGTTTTTAGTAAAAGATATGAAATAAATATTTTGTCGTTTTTCGTACGAGGTACATTATGACTTTTCTTAAAAATGTATGAGAAGAATGTTTTTTTAAAATATACGAAATGAATGGATTTTTAAAACATTATTTTCAAGAAGCTTCCTTTAAAAGTTTTCATGATTATTTTTAATCAACTTCATTAGTTTAAAATTGTATGACATGTTAAGAAAGGAAAATGTTTTTGAATTAGAAAGGATATTTTCTTCAAGAATGGAGTTCAAGTGTTTTAACAAAATTATTTTCCATATATGATAATATAGGGTTCTGTTTCTATCCCTATTATTACATTGATTTGATTATGTTGTGATGGAATTATTTTTATGAATTCATTTATCTTATATGAATAGTTTTATGATGTCACAGTGATTACGAATCTAATTTTTATTACATGGGTAATGCAATGATGTATAATTAATGATTTTGTGCCAAAAATAAGAATGGTATCATTATGATATGGGTGGGACCTATATCTACCTCTAATACATTGGGTAATGATTTATATCTCATGAGATAGACATGGCTGGAATGGTAGGTTAAACCGGTTCAGTGAAACAGGACTGAAATGAGGAGTGAACTCGGTTCAAAAATGGACTTTTCCTGCTAAGATAGTCTTCGATACGAGTCTTGACTACTAAGAAATGATTCTCTATGATTATGTGTGTATTCCACAAAGCCTCATGTTTTATGTTATGATTATTGGAATTACATTTCACTTATATGATTTATCCCATGTTATGATCTCTTTTGTAGGATAAGATTTTCAAAATGTTATGTTCTTATAAATATGATATGTTTGATATTTATTTCGTTTACCCTTACCAAGCATTTGAGCTCACCCTTTTGTATGTTTTCTTTTCCCCAAGTCAGGAAGAAGGTTATTTAGTAGGATATGCCAAAAATGGACTCTAGATATGATGAAATAAATGGGATACAATGTAGATGATTTATGAACCAGTTGTTTATGATTCCCAGTTTCTAAAGACACTATACCTATACAGTCCTTTCATGTTTTTTTAATATATTGTAATAAGTGTACTTAAATTTTGAAGTATTAACAATGTATGTAAAGTATGGGTCGTTATAGTTGGTATCAGAGGAAAGGTATAGTCAACCTTTGGAAACTAGGATGTGAAAACCTTAGTAAGAACCCTAAGGATAAGTCTAAGCATAGTACACAATCTTAGTGTTTTAGAAATTCCCATGAATAACCTATGATAATACATTAAGTGTAAAATATTATTCATGATTATGTGGTTTTCCTATTATATTTAGTGTTTTTAAAACAATTATTATTGGTTTAATTCAATGGATGGAACCCGAAGGAACCATGTTAATGCAGAATGCGATGGGAAATGCAATGATTGTCTCCCTGAGAAACCAAACGTTATGGGAGATAGAATCAATAATCATGTATCCATGCTACACAACTTCTCAAGCTATGAATCATGCTGGACTTCCAATCAATCAAAGGATGGAGCAATATTCTATTGAATCCTTCATGAGGTAG
Source organism: Viscum album (assembly GCA_963277665.1). Lineage (NCBI taxonomy): Eukaryota > Viridiplantae > Streptophyta > Magnoliopsida > Santalales > Viscaceae > Viscum > Viscum album. The sequence goes on along the minus strand of OY728131.1, from coordinate 712,651,295 downwards.
CGTAAACCTTCATTCAGTAGGTCTTTTAATCCATTAGTGTCGGAACAATGGATCAGTACCACTAAAAAGATATTTTTAGTTCTTCAATGTTCTGAACACGATAAAGTCATCTTAGTTATTTATCGCTTGGAAGGTGAAGCTGATTAATGGTGGAATATTATCAAGAATACATGTAAAAGGGGTGAAATTGAGTCCATGGAATGGGACAAGTTCAAGAACTTATTTTTCAATAAGTACTTCCCTCATATTCTTAGAACAAATATGTTGAAAGAGTTTCTTGACCTAATGAAAAAGGTTGATGAATCTGTTGGTACCTACGAAGAAAATTTTACAAGACTTGCAAGGTACGCTTTTGGGATTATTATCCAACATGAGAGTAAGATCGATCGATTCTTTAGTGGCTTCAGACCAAGTATTCGAAGGGCGTTATCCATAAGGGACTTTAATAGCTATGAGTAAATTGTTCGATGTGCTCTCAAGGTTGATATGGAGATTGGTGTAACCCATCAGTCACATGGGTTTGATAAGATGAGGAAAATGTAATTAAAAGGAAAATCTAAAGACCACACTGAAAAGAAAATGAGTTTTCCCTTATCCTCAAAGTGTGGAAAGAAACATGGTGGAAATTGTCTTAAGGGGACATGAAAATGTTATAAGTGTGGAAAATAAGGTCATCGGGCAATTGAATTTCGAAATAATTGGAAGATGATGTCTAATGATACAAACAAAGGAAGGGATACACAGAATGAACATACTGCACTTCAATGTTTCAAGTGCAAGGAGATGGAGAATGATGCCAATCAATTCCCCAATCCCAGGGTTGTTGATGATGATCGACGTCAAAAAACTCTTAAGGCTAAAGAAAAAGGAAAGTCCCATGAAATTTCTATCAACGATGTGGAGTATGATGACGAAGTTTTAAAAGGTACACTTACCATCCACTATAAAGTAGAAAATGTTTTATTTGATTCTGGATCCACCCACTCTTTTATTTCTAAAAAATTTTCTAAGGGTATCACTTTATTACCTCCACAATTAGATGTTGAGTTAGCTGTGACAACTCCTAATGGCACAACAGTCACATCAATATATTATAATTCTTCTCCAATTGGAGTTTATGGGAAAGTGCTTCTCGAAAATCTTGTGATCCTTCATATAGTGTAATTTGATGTGATTCATGGCATATATTGGCTTTCTTTATATGGAGCTCATATCAATTGCCAAAGAAGGGAAGTCACATTTCATATTCCAGATCAATCTATGACCTTCTATCAATGCAATGATGAACATAACCTTCCAGTGGAAATTTCTTCCATCTTATGGGTCTTGATTCCACTAAATGATCGTTATTTATCTCAAATGGTTGGATAGAAACCCACGATTAAGAATATTCCCATAGTATGGGAGTTTGGTGATGTCTTTCTGAAGGAATTACTGGGTCTTCCACCAAATCATGAAGTAGAATTTTCAACATAACTCGTACTGGGTCCTTTACCTATTTCAAAGAAACCTTATAGAATGGCCCCAATTGAGTTGCAGGAATTGAAGAATCAACTCCAAGAGAATCTTGATAAGGGATTCATACGCCCTAGTGCGTCACCTTGGGGAGCACCTGTTCTGTTTGTTACAAAGAAAGATGGATCAATGAGACTCTGCATTGATTATTGAGAACATAACAAGATCACTATCAAGAACAAATATCCTCTCCCACGCATTGATGAACTATTTGACCAACTACATGGAGCTCAATACTTTTCCAAGATTGATCTTCATTCATGGTATCATCAAATAAGGGTCAAAAGGGAGGATATACCAAAGATGGCTTTTCGTACAAGGTATGGACACTATAAATTTATAGTGATGCCATTTGGTCTTTCTAATGCCTCTGCTATCTTCATGGATATGATGAATAGAGTCATTAGAGACTATCTTGATCAATTTGTGGTTTTCTTTATAGACGATATTCTTATCTATTCAAAAAGCAAGGAAGAACTTGAAGATCACTTGAGAATTATATTGAAGACCCTAATAAAGGAGAAGCTTTATTCCAAATTTACCAAGTGTGAATTTTGGCTTCAAGAAGTTTCATTTTTGGGTCACATAATCTCAAAATATGGGATATCTGTAGATCCAGCAAAAACAGATGTTATCGAAAGATGGTCGAGACCAACAACAGTAACTGAGATCTGATGTTTTCTTGGTTTGGATGGTTATTATTGACATTTTGTGAAATATTTTTCACGATTATCTAGTCCACTCACCAGGTTGACTCGAAAAGGAGTTAAGTTCGTATGGACGGAGGAATGTGAAGAGAATTTCAAGGAGTTGAAAAGAAGGTTATGCAGTGCACCTGTGCTCACACTGCCTTGTAGTGGAGAAAGGTTTGTGATCTATAGTGATGCATCCAAGAAGGGGTTGGTGTGTGTTCTTATGCAAAATTATATGGTGAGAGCTTATGCATCACGACAGTTGAAAATCCCTGAGAAAAATTACCCAACTCATGACTTGGAGTTAGCTGCTGTAATCTTTTCATTAAAGATTTAGAGGCATTATCTTTATGGAGAAAGGGGTTATATTTATACTGATCATAAAAGTTTGAAGTATATTTTCACACAAAATCAGATGAATATGCACCAAAGAAGATGGTTGGAGCTGATTACGGATTACGACTGCTCAATTTATTACCACCCTGGGAAAGCAACCAAGGTGGAAGATGCATTAAGTCGAGAAGACCATGCTAGCTTATCCATGATGATGATCACAAAAGATCCAATATTTATGGATTTACAAAGAATGGATCTTGGAATTATAATGGAAGGGGAGAAATTATATCTTTCTCTAATGAATGTTCAACCATATATATGTGTGAACATTAAAGAGGCACATAAAGAAGATGTAGAGTTACAGAAGAAGGTGAGAAATGTTCCTGAATTCAACCATGATTGTGATGGGATAATAATATTCATGAATCAGGTTTGTGTTCCTGCCATCCCCGAATTAAATAAGGAGCTCCTGGATGAGGCTCATAGTTTTTCATTATATATTCATCTTGGAAGCAGGAAGATGTATAGGGACCTGAAAGATTACTTTTGGTGGGATGGCATGAAAAGAGATGTTGCTGAATATGTATCTTGATGCTTGGTTTGTCAGCAAGTTAAAGATGACAGATAGAAGTCTATGGTGATGTTACAACCATTACCCATACCCGAATGGAAATGGGAAAAAATCAATATGGGCTTTGTCACAGAACTTCCTAAAACATCCAAAGGCAATAATGATATCTTGGTCATAGTTGATCGTCTTACAAAGTCGGCACACTTCATTGCTATTAGAGAGGATTTCTCTCTGGATCAACTTTCCATGATATATGTGAAGGATGTGGTAAGATTTCATGGAGTACCACTTTCTATTATATCTAATCGGGATCCAAGATTTACCTCAACGTTGTGGAGAAGTCTTCAGCATGCTCTAGATACAGAGTTGGGATTCAACACTGCTTACCATCCATAGACAGATGGTCAGTCTGAGAGGACAATTCAAACTCTAGAAGATATGTTGAGAGCTTTCTCTATGGATTTCAAAGGTGGTTGGGATCTACACTTAAATTTTGTAGAATTTTCTTATAATAATATATTTCACTCCAGTATTCAAATGGATCCTTATAAATCTCTCTATGGAATGAAAGTCACAACTCAAACTTACTGGGATGATGTTGGGGAAAGAAAGCTATTAGGACCTGATCTTATTGATGAGATGGCAGAAAAGATCTGATCTATTCAACAACACATTAGAGTACCTCATAGTCGACAAAAAATTTATGCCGACAACCGAAGAAAATTCATATAGTTTGAAGTGGATGATAAAGTGTTCTTACGAATATCTCCTCGGAAGAGAGTAATGAGATTTGGAAAGAACGGATAGTAAAGCCCTAGGTATATCGGTCCTTTCAATATAATGGATCATGTTGGGAAGGTAGATTAACGATTGGCGCTTCCACTGAATCTCTCTAAAGTTCACGATGTGTTCCATGTATCTCTCCTAAGAAAGTACATACCTGATTCTTCACATGTAATCAGCTGAGAAGTTGTACCGCTGGAGCAAGATCTTTCTTATGAAGAACTGCCAATAGAGATTCTGGATCATAGCAAAAAAGTCCTACAGAACAAGACCACTCGCTTGGTGAATGTTTTATGGAGGAACCACCAATTAAAAGAAGCTACATGGGTTCTTGAGTATATGATGAGGGAGAGGTATCGTCATCCATTTGTTACAAAGTGGTGAATTTCGAGGGCGAAATTCATTTTAAGGGGGTAGAATGTAACATCTGAGATTATTATGAGAAATATTTTGTTTTTATGTTATATAATTCAGAAAAGGAATCTTTCACTACACACAACAATAGCTTGGCTTGCTTTACATTCAATCGAGACCTTCCTCGATAGCTTGAGTCGTACGCAATACTGAGTTCCACTAAAAAACGATATGCAAATTAGATATTATTAAAACTAGACATTATGAATAGTCATACCCACTTTTTGGAATTTTTTAAATTTATCATTTGAAATGGACTTCATTTTTGGATTTGGAATAACGAAATTAGCCTAGGGTGAAATTTTGGTATTTTTCTGAAAACATTCAATTTTTGATGAATAGTGAAAACACTGGGTTACTATTTAAAGAACGATTTTTTTTAATATTTAATTTTTTAAAATTTATTTTAGGTCAAAATTGATACATAATATTTATATATGTTCAAAGTAATTCATTGGATTCATTTTATAATAATTTTAGATATTTGAAAATTTTATTTAACATTTCACCGTCTTTTACCCACCTCCTAAGAGAATTTGAAAATTTACATAAAACATAATTTTACCACTTTTGTGAGTGGAATTTCGAAAATCTGAGAGACACAGTTAATATCAAGGACTAAAATGTGGTTCAACGAGATTGAAATAATTTTTGGTGAATAGTAACTTTAAACTTTTTTTTACCACGATTAAAAGTAAATAGGGTAATTAAGGGTAAAAAGGATATTATTATTACCCTAACACATGTCCTAATTCTATTGGATAAGTGTAAGTAGACCAAAAAAAACCTTAGGAATAAAATATGACCATTTAGGCCCACTTGGATTATATTAGGACACTTATTATTAATATATTTAAAGAAGAGTTAAAATAGTGAAAATCAAAGTTTAATAACAAAATAATTTTTATTATAGGGTTATACATAAGATAAATTATACTATAAATATTAATTATAAAGATAAAAATATTTCCTACATAAGGGTATTTATTTATAATTTTTAGACATTAAATAATTTAATTAATTTATGACACAATGATGATGCAGTAATTATCTTATTAATGAAATATTGACATAATTGATATTATAAATACCCAAATAAATGTAATTTAAGACTTTTTATGAATTCCAGTTTTTTTATAGGTTAATATGACATGTTATTATTCATTTAAGTAACTCTTTTTGAACTAATATTTCTGTTATAATTTTCACAAAAATCAATTACCAAATATTTTTAAAATTGACATAAAATAGTTTTTAAAACAAATATTATATTATTAATTGTTATTTTATTACTAAAAATATATGGTTAGGCCAAATGACTTATATAAGGTTATATATATTAATAATAAACAAATTGGGGTTCGTTTGTCTTGTTATAGTTTGTTTATTAACCTTATAGTGTAAGAAAACAAGAATACATGGTAAAAGTAAAATTATCTAACTTAAAGTAAAATCTAAATGATAAGGTCAAAATAGAAACCTAAATTTGTCTAAATTCTATTGGATGATAGGATTACGACCCATCCCCACCATATATTTGAAATAAATCAATTTCGAGCTACTAAAAACTGAATATGACTTTATAATAAAATAATGTTTTCTTTTTTTCCTAAGGTGCCCCTCTCCTCCCTTATAAAAGGGAACCTCCTCCCTCTCTTCCTCACACCACATTGAGCCTTCATGCTCGGCCAAACCCTACCAATTTCACTTCTCCACTTCCCTAGAAAAATCCTAGAGGTCCTTGTGTTCTTCAAAGACCAATTTTAGTGCCCTAAGAGGAGGTTTGAAAGAGGCGCTTCAAAGAAGAGGCGGTTCAGACACTTACGAAGCAAATATGACCTAAGGTAAAGGAAAATATCACAATCTCATTTTTATCCAAGATTGATTACACATTGGTATTTACTAGGGTGTATTTTATCATAAACATTCATGTTTCCTCAATATGTAATATTATTTCCATCCACCTACAATTTTTTAATTCCAATTTTACCCTTCGGTGAGTTTTTAGTAAAAGATATGAATTGAATCTTTTGTCGTTTTTCGTAAAAGGTAATTTTTGACTTTTCTGACAAAAGTATGAGAATAATGTTTTTTTAACATATATGGCATGAATGTATTTTTAAAACATTATTTCCAAGAATCTTCCTTTACAAGTTTTCAAGTTTATTTTTAATCAACATCATTAGTTTAAAATTGTGTGACATGTTACGAGAGGAAAATGTTTTTGAGGTAGAAAGAATATTTTCCTCAAGAATGGAGTTCAAGTGTTTTATCAAAATTATTTTCCATCTAAGATAATATAGGGTTCTATTTCTATCTCTATTATTAAATTGATTTGATTATGTTGTGATGGAATTATTTTTATGAATTCCTTTATCTTATATGAATTGTTTTATGATGTCACGATGTTTAAGAATCTAATTTTTATTAAATGGGTTATGCAATGATTTATATTTTAGGATTTTGTGGCACAAATAAGAATGGTATCATTATGATATGGGTGGGACCTATATCTCCCTCCAATTCATTGGGTAAAGATTTATATCTCATGAGATAGACATGGATGGAACAGCAGGTTAAATCGGTTTAGTGAAACATGACTGAAACAAGGTGTGAACTCGGTTCAAAAATGGACTTTGTCTGCTAAGATAGTTTTTTCTATGAGTATTGACAACTAAGAAATGATTCTATATGATTATATGTGTATTCCACAAAGCCTCATGTTTTATGCTATGATTATTGCAATTACATTTCACTTATATGATTTATCCCTTGTTATGATCTCTTTTGCAGGATAAGATTTTCAAAATGTTATGTTCTTATAAATATGATATGTTTGATATTTCTTTGGTTTACCCTTTCTGAGCATTTGAGCTCACCCTTTTGTATGTTTTCTTTTCCCTAGGTTAGGAATAAGGTTATTAAGTAGGATATCCAAAAATGGGACTCTAGATATTATAAAATAAATGGGATACAACGTAGATGATTTATGAACCAGTTGTTTATGTTTTCCAGTTTCTAAAGACACTATAAATATACGGTCCTTTAATGGTTTTGTTATATTTTGTAATAAGTGTACTTCAATTTTGAATTATTAACAATTTATGTTATTTATGGGTCATTATAGTTGGTATTAGAGGAAAGGTATAGTCAACCTTTGGAAACTAGGATGTGAAAGCCTTAGTAAGAACCCTAAGGATAAGTCTAAACATAGGACACAATCTTAGTGTTTTAGAAATGTCCATGAATAACGTATGACAATACCTTAAGTGTAAAATTTTATTCCTGATTATGTGGTTTTCATATTATAATTAGTGTTGCTCAAACTATTCATCTTGGTTTTAGTTAATGGCTGGAACACGAAGGAATCGTGTTAATGCGGAATGCGATGGGCAATGCAATGATTGTCCCCCTGAGCAACCAATTGTTATAGGATCTAGAATACAGAATCTTGTAGCCATTATCACACAACTTTCTCAAGCTATGAATCATGCCAGACTTCCAAACAATCAATGGAAGGAGCAACATTCTGTTGGATATCTCATGAGACAGAGTCCACCTTCATTCAGTGGGTCTTCTGATCCATTAGTGGATGAACAATGGATTAGTACCACTAAAATGATATTTTTAGTTCTTCAATGTTCTGAACATGATAAATTCATCTTAGCAGTTTATCGTTTGGAAGGTGAATCAGATCAATGGTGGAATCTTATCAAGAATACGAGGCAAAGGGGTGAAATTGAGTCCATGGAATGGGACGAGACCAAGAACATATTTTTCAATAAGTACTTACCTCATATTCGTTGAACCAATATGTAGAAAGAGTTTCTTGAACTAATGAAAAATGATGACGAATCTGTTGGTACCTACGAAGCAAATTTTACAAGACATGCAAGGTACACTTCTAGGATTATTATCCAACCTGAGAGTATGATCGGTCGATTCTTTAAAGGCTTAAAACCAATTCTTCGAAGGGCGTTAGCCATAAGGGACTTCAATAGCTACGAGAAAATTGTCTTATGTGCTCTCAAGGATGATATAGAGATTGGTGTAAGCCATCTATCACATGGGTTTAATAAAGAGAGGAAAATGGAATTCAAAGGAAAATCTAAAGACCACACTGAAAAGAAGAAGACTATTCCCTTATACTCAAAGTTTGGAAATAAACATGGAGGAAATTGTCTTAAGGGGTCAAGAAAATGTTATGAGTGTGGAAAAGAAGGTCATCAGGAAATTGAATGTAGAAATAATGGGAAGAAGATGTCTAATGATGCAAACAAAGGAAGGGATACACAGAATGAACCTACTACACTTCAATGATTCAAGTGAAAGAAGATGGGGAATTATGCCAATCAATTCCCTAATCCAAGGGTTGTTGAAGATGATCGACGTCAAAAAACACTTAAGGATAATGACAAAGGAATGTTGCATGAAATTTATATCAGCGATGTGGAGTACGATAATGAAGTGGTGAAAGGTAAACTTACCATCCACTCTAAAGTATCATATGTTTTATTTGATTTTGGATCCACCCACTCATTTATTTTTGACTAATTTTCTGAGGGTAATTCCATATTACCTCAACAATTAGATGTTGAGTTAGCTGTGACAACAACTAAAGGCACAATAGTCGCATCAAATGTTTATAATTCTTCTCCGATTGAAGTTTGTGGGAAGGTGCTTCCTGCAAATCTTGTGATCCTTCCTATACTGGAATTTGATGTTATTCTTGGTATGGATTGGATTTCTTTATATGGAGCTCATATCAATTTCCAAAGAAGGGAAGTCACATTTCATATTCCAGATCAATCTATGATCGTCTATCGATGCATGGATTAACATAACCTTCCAGTAGAAATTTCTTCCATCTTATGGGTCTTGATTCCATTAAATAAAGGTTATTTATCTCAAATGGTTGGAGTGAAACTCACGATTAAGAATATTCCCATTGTACGGGAGTTTGATGATGCCTTTCTAGAGGAATTACTGGGTCTTCCACCAAATCATGAAGTAGAGTTTTCAATAGAACTCGTACCGGGTGCTTTACCTATTTCAGAGACAGCTTATAGAATGGCCCCAATTGAGTTGCAGAAATTGAAGACGAAACTCCAAGAGAATCTTGATAAGGGATTCATACGCCGTAGTGCGTCACCTTGGGGAGAACCTGTTCTGTTTGTCAAGAAGAAAGATGGATCAATGAGACTCTGCATTGATTATCGAGAACATAACAAGATCACTATCAAGAAAAAATATCCTCTCCCACACATTAATGACCTATTTTACCAACTACATGGAGCTCAATACTTTTCCAAGATTGATCTTCATTCAGGGTATCATCAATTAAGGGTAAAAAGGGAGGATATACCAAATACGGCTTTCTGTACAAGGTATGGACACTATGAATTTATAGTGATGCCATTTGGTCTTACTAATTCCCCTACTATCTTCATGGATCTGATGAATAGAGTCTTTAGAGACTATCTTGATCAGTTTGTGGTAGTCTTTATAGACGATATTCTTGTCTATTCAAAGAGTAAGGAATAACATGAAGATCACTTGATAATTATATTGAAGACCCTAAGAATGGAGAAGCATTATTCTAAATTTACCAAGTGTAAATTGTTTCTTCAAAAAGTTGAATTTTTGGGTCACATAATATTAAAATAGGGGATATCTGTGGATCCAGCAAAAACATAGGTTATCGAAAGATGTTCGAGACCAACAATAGTAACTATGATCTGATGTTTTCTTGGTTTTCCTGGTTATTATCAACATTTTGTGAAATATTTTTCATGATTATCTAATCCACTCACCAGGTTGACTCGATAATGAGATAAGTTCGTATAGACGGAGGAATGTGAATAGAATTCCAAGTAGTTGAAAAGAAGGTTATCCAGTGCACCTGTTCTCACACTGCCTTGTAGTGGAGAAAGGTTTTGTGATCTACAGTGATGCATCCAAGAAGGGGTTGGGTTTTGTTCTTATGGAAAATGATAAGGTGATAGCTTATGCTTCATGACAGTTGAAACCCCATGAGAAAAATTACCCAACTCATGATTTGGAGTTAGTTGTGGTAATCTTTGAATTAATGATATGGAGGCATTATCTTTATGGAGAATGGTGTGATATTTATAATGATCATAAAAGTTTAAAGTATATTTTCACACAAAAGGAGCTGAATATGCGCCAATGAAGATGGTTGGAGCGGATTAAGAATTACGACTGCTCAATTCATTACCACCCTGGGAATGAAACCAAGGTGGCAAATGCATTAAGTCGACAAGACCATTCTCGCTTATCCATGATGAGGATCACAAAAGATCCAATACTTCTGGATTTACAATGGATGGATCTTGGAATTATAATGGAAGGGAAAAAATCGTATCTTTCTCAAATTAATGTTCAACCGTCCATACATGTGAAGATTAGAGTGGCCCAAAAAGAAGATGTAGAGTTACAAAAGAAGGTGAGAAATGTTCCTGAATTCAACCTTGATTGTGATGGGATAATAAAGTTCAGGAATCAGGTTTGTGTTCCTCCCATCCCCGAATTAAAGAAGGAGTTGCTGGATGATGCTCATAGTTCTTCGTTCTCTATTCATCCTGGAAGCACGAAGATTCATTGGGACCTGAAAAAGTACTTCTGGTGGGATGGCTTGAAAAGAGATGTTACTAAATATGTATCTTGATGCTTGGTTTGTCAGCATGTTAAAGCAGAGAGACAGAAGTCTAAGGGGATGTTACAACCATTACCCATACCTGAATGGAAATGGGAAAACATCACTTTGGAATTTGTCACCGGACTTCCTAAAACATCCAAAGGCAATAATTCTATCTGGGTCATAGTTGATCGTCTTACAAAGTCGAAACACTTCATTGCTATTAGAGAGGATTTCTATCTGGATCATCTTGCCAGGATATATGTGAAGGAAGTGGTAAGATTACATGGAGTACCACTTTCTATTATATTTAATTGAGATCTGACATTTACCTCAAACTTCTGGCAAAGTCTTCAGCATGCTCTAGATATATAGTTCAGTTTCAGCACAGCTTACCATCCTCAGACAGACGGTCAGTCTGAGAGGAAAATTCAAAATCTAGAAGATATGTTGAGAGCTTTCTCTATATATTTCAAAGGTGGTTGTGATCAACACCTAACTTTGGTAGAATTTTCTTATAATAACAGATTTCACTTCAGTATTCAAATCGCTCCTTATGAATCTCTCTATGGAAAGAAATGCAGGACTTCAACTTGCTTAGATGAATTTGGGGGAAGAGAGCTATTAGGACATGATCTTGTTGATGAGATGGAAGAAAAGATCTAATCTATTAAACAACACATAAGAGCCACTCAGAGTCGACCAAAAAGTTATGCCGACTACCGAAGAAAAGACATATAGTTTGAAGTTGTTGATAAAGTGTTCATACGAATATCTCCTTGGAAGAGAGTAATGAGATTTGGAAAGAAGGGAATGCTGAGCCCTAGGTATATCGGTCCTTTCAAAATAATGGATCGTGTTGGGAAGGTAGCTTACTGATTGGCGCTTCCACCGAATCTCTCTCAAGTTCATGATGTGTTCCATGTATCTCTCCTAAGAAAGTACATACCTGATCCTTCACATATACTCAGCTTAGAAGTTGTACCGCTGGAGCAAGTTCTTTCTTATGAAGAACAGCCGATAGAGATTCTGGATCGTAGTGAAAAAGTCATATGGAACAAGACCACTCACTTGGTGAATGTTTTATGGAGGAACCACCAATTAAAAGAAGCTACATGAGATCTTGAGGATATGATTAGGGAGATGTATCCTCATCTGTTTGTTATAAAGTGACGAATTTTGAGGGCAAAAATCAATTTAAGGGGGGTAAAATGTAACATCCGAGATTTTTATGAGAAATATTTTGTTTTTATGTTATATAAATCATCAAAGGAATATTTCACTACACACAACACTAAAATGGCTTTCTTTATACGCAATCACGACTTTCCTCGATAGCTTGAGTCGTACGCAATACCAAGTTTCACTAAACAACGATATGCTATTAAAATATTATTAAAACTAGCTATTATGAATAGTAATACCAAAGTTTTGGAATTTTGTAAATTTAATCTCTCAAAATGGTCTTCATTTTTGGATTCGGAATAATGAAATTATCCTAGGGTGAAATTTTGGTATTTTTCTGAAAACTTTCAATTTTTGATGAATAGTGAAAACACTGGGTTACTATTTAACAACTGACTTTTTATTTAAATAATTATTTATTTTATTTAAATTTATTTTAGGTCAAAATTGATACATAATACCTATATAAGTTCAATGTAATTAATTGGAGTCATTTTATAATAATTTTATATATATAAACATTTTATTGAACTTTTCACCGTGTTTTACCCACCTCCCAGGAGAATTTGAAAATTTATATAAAACATAATTTTACCAGTTCTGTGAGTGGAATTTAGAAAATATGAGAGACACGGTTAATATCAAGGACTAAAATGTGGTTTAATGAGATGAAAAATAATTTTTGGTGAATAGTAACTTTTTACTTTTTTTACCACGGTTAAAAGTAAATTGGGTAATTAAGGGTAAAAATGATATTATTATTACCCTAACACATGTCCTAATTCTATTGGATAAGTTTAAGTCGACCAGAAACAACCTTAGTAATAACATATGACCATTTAGTCCCACTTGGATTAGATTATGACATTTATTATTAATTTATTTAAAGAAGGGTTAAAATAGTTAAAATCAAAGTTTAATAACTAAATCATTTTTAATATAGTGTTATACATAAGATAAATTCGACTATAAATATTCATTAGGAAGGTAAAACAAGTTCCTACATAATGATATTTTATTTGTAATTTTTAGTATTTAAATAATTTAATTTATTTATGACACAATGATGATGCATTAATTATCTTATTAATGAAATATTGACATAATTGATGTTATAAATACCCAAATAAATGTAATTTGAGACTTTTTATGAATTAGAATAATTTTATAGGTTAATATGACATGTTAGTATTGATTTAAGTAACTGTTTTAGAAATAATCTTTTCGTTATGATTTTCACAAAAATCAATTACCAAATACTGAGAAATTGAAATATAATAGTTTTTAAAACAAATATTAAATTATTAATTGTAATTTTATTCCTAAAAATCTAACATTCTTCCAAATAACATATATAAGGTAATATATATTAATAATAAACAACTTGGGGTTATTTTTTCTTGTTATAGTAATTTTATAAACCTTGTAGTGTAAGAAAACAAGAAGACATGGTAAAAGTTAAAATATCTAACTTAAAGTTCAATCTAAATGATAAGGTTAAAATAGAAACCTAAACTTGTCTAAATTCTATTAGATGATAGAATTCCGACCCATCCCCACCTTATCTTAGAAATAAATCAATTTGATGCTACTAAAAACCAAATACGACTTTATAATAAAATAATATTTTTAGTTTTTGCTATGGTTCCCCTCTCCTCTCTTATAAAAGGCCACCTCCTCCCTCTCTTCCTCACACCACTTTGAGCCTTCAAGCTCGGCCAAACCCTGACAATATCTCTTCTCCAATTCCCTAAAAACATCATAGAGGTTTTTGTCTTCTTAAAAGACCAATTTTATTGCCCTAAGATGAGGTCTCAAATAGGCGCTTCAAAGAAGAGGAGGTTCGGACACTTACAAAGCAAATCAGAACTAAGGTATGGGAAAATATCATAATATCATTTTTCTCCGAGATTGTTTATACTTTGGTATTAACTCTGGTTTATTTTATCATCCACATACATGATTCCTTAATATGTAATAATATTTTCATCCACCTACAATTGTTTAAATCCAATTTTACCCTTCGGTGAGTTTTTAGTAAAAGATATGAAAGGAATATTTTGTTGTTTTTTGTACGAGGTACTTTTTGACTTTTCCGACAAAAGTATCAGAAGAATGTTTTTTTAACTTATATGGAATGAATGGATTTTTAAAACATTATTTCCAAGAAGCTTCCTTTTAAATTTTTTGAGATTATTTTTAATCAACTTCTTTAGTTTAAAATTGTATGGAATGTTAAGAAAGGAAAATGTTTTTGAAGTAGAAAAGATAATTTCCTCAAGAATGGAGTTCAACTATTTTATCAAAATTATTTTACATCTATGATAATATAGGGATCTATTTCTATCCCTATTATTAAATTGATTTGATTATGTTGTGATGGAATTATTTTTATGAATTCCTTTATCTTATATAAATTGTTTTATGATGTCACGATGTTTATGAATCCCATTTTTATTACATGGGTTATGAAATGATGTATGATTTATGATTTTGTGGAAAAGATAAGAATGGTTTCATTTTGAGATGGTTGGGACCTATATCTCTCTCCAATGCATCGGGTAAATATTTATATCTCATGAGATAGACATGGCTGAAACGGAAGGTTAAACCGATTTAGTGAAATAGGACTAAAACGTGGAGTGAACTCAGTTCAGAAATGGACTTTGTCCACAACGATAGTTGACGAAGCGTTGTCGTGCACGCTCTCAAAAATATTTATAGCTAAGTGCAGCACAGGGGCTGACCTAGGTCGTTCTCTTGAGGAGCTTTTGTGGTTAATAAATCACTACTTCTATTCCACCTAATCTAATTCTTTTTTTGTTGTTTAATATTTTATGAATGTAATACAATTTAATAAAAGATAAAACTAACATGCAATGACAAAATGCAATTAATTGAGAAAGAACTTGGCCTTTATGGGTTGGTATGTGGGTTTCATCATTCTCCTTGTTGATATTTAAATTAAGTTTGATAATTCATTTATGAGATCTCATTCATGAATTACTATTCTTTTATTTATTGGTGTGAAATCTTGAATGCATTTTGCAATCTTAACTTCACCTCCTCCTATAATCAAGGTTGATGGCACACCTCGATCGAGAGTGTGTCATCTTCCAAGACCTGGCTCCATCGTATTCCATTTCAACCACTGAATTGCTCCACTCCATCATATGAAGAGCTTGTATCCAGTAGAAGGGAGGGAAAATATTTAATAAAAGAATAGAAATGAGTTTGAGATCAGTGTCGTGGTGGACGATCGCCACACCCGTGCATATCACTCTTACTCATCACAAACTTAATAAAACATAGGAATTTAAGCACTGAATTAATGAAATTTCCACATACCTCCCCCGGGCCATGTCTCGGGTTAACTCCTCATATTTGAGGGTAATAGGTCACGGTGGATAATATGAGAATAATAAAATAAGAAAAGAAGGAGAAAAGATGAAGAAGAAAATAGGGAGGAAGGGTGGACACAAAAATAAAAACAATGCATGAATTTTATTAAAAATATGAATTACAAACTAAAACTAAAATAAATAAAATAAATATAATGGGGAAGATTTCTGGTCGGCCTACCTCGGTGGAGATCTCCTCCTTGGTGCCTTGAAGGAATGGATGGAGAATGGATGATTTGGGAAGGAGGTGAAGGCCTCCTTTTATAGGCAGAATTTGTCTCTCAAATGTCGACGCATTTTATACCCCTTTAATGACATATTCACGCGTTCCACCCTTCATAAATGTTGTTCATAAATGTCTTGGCCGTCGTCTCTCAAAATATCAGCTGATTTGAAAACCGTATGTAGGAGTTATTAATTTTTCATTCTCGGTTGCTGTTTCTGGACGAACCATCCAGGAAGGTTCCTCCAAAATAATGTCGTTCAATAGCGTCGTTAAGGATCTCCAAAATCCTCCAAATTTATTTTAGAGACGCCCCTATCTGTCCTCAAAGTATCCCAGGTGGAAACACATCATTTGGATATGTTTAGGCCGCGTTTGATGTCCGTTACTTTGGGTGGGTCCATGCTGTCCGCCCAGAAAAACTCCAATCTTCAATGATTTTTTAGACCCTTTAGATGACCGAATCAGATCCTGGTCCAGAAGACAAAAATGAATGAAATAGAATAAGGATTCTAACAAAACTTTAATCAGAAAATTTGGAATTTTATTTTTCCTGAAATGACCAAAATACCCCTGACGTAAAATTCTGTCAAAAATCCAGAATTAGTCGTTTTTCACATTTGGGTTCAAAATAGCACTAAAACCTAAAAACATGATAATTACCCATTAAATAACACTATTTTGGGATTATAAACAATGTTTTACAGTATAAAATATATTAAAATGTGAGCTTCATCACTCCCCCACACTTAAACATTGCACTCATGGGCAATAAACTTACATCCAAATCAAAATCCACACAACAATCAAAAATGAGAAAATATCAATGATTTTATCCAAAATAGAATTCCATCATGTCTCATTTATGAATAATAATTCTCTCATTTTCATTTCAATCATTAAAATTTGTTCAACCTCATAAATCAATCCATGGCCCAATCACAACCTACCTCACATTGATTTTTATGTCACTCTTCACTCAAGAGAAATTGATTCTGGAGTTATGCTCATATTTGAAAATCACTTGTATCACCATAGGTTTGTGAAAATTATCATTTCTCCACAGCGTGAAACATGAAAATGAATTTAATCATGAGGGCTTTAATTAATGGTTCAAATGATTCTGTGGATTAGGGTCGGTGGTAGAATGATTGAAAAATGTTCCAAGCTAGAAAGAGGAGGTTGAACTTTTAAGTACAATGCATGATTAAATCAAGTGAAAACACAGGAAATTCCTCACTCAATACTGCTTGTAAATGTGAAAAACAACCCCACCCATCTTTATGACATGGTACATGAGCCAATAAGTCATGATATCATCTATGTTCTCCTCATTTTTTTCAAAGCTCCAGAAAGGCACAGCTTTATTTTTTTTCTTTTTTTTATGGAGGATGAGCTGAAAAATTGAATACAATGAATGAATGAAAATTCATGCCCTTGATTTTTGGGAGGGACATGAGTCATAAAAGAATTTACAATGAGGAATTCAAGCTCACCTCCATTTTTTCTTTTTTTAGGAGAAATGGATGAACTAAATAAAGCACAACGAAATGACGACACATGCCCAATTCTCTTGTTATCCACTGCCCAAAGTATTGACACACACTTCACACTACTGATCAATGATACACATCCCAATGAACGCACACGAAAGGCCCTTCCCCCACACTCAAACTTGAAATATCCATGCAAAAATACTAAAAGTGCGGGTAGGTATGGAAAAATTGGCTTGTAATATGGCTTAAACCTATAAGGCAATTCATGAAATCTAAGGGATTACGAAGGATAAATGTAAAGGTGGGTCTCAAGATAAAATGTGGCTAGCCAAAGAGATGCCTCAATCATTTCAAATACATTTAATGAAATCCAAAGCTTCAAAAGAGAATTATTCACAAATTCTGGTTCTCACACAAAATTCAAGTTTCCCTCAAGAAAGTGTGGGTATTAGGAAGAATATGTAAAAGTGGTTTAGAATACCTCACAGGATTGGAAAAATATTTTGCGTCAGTGTTTCATGGTCATGGATTTCAAAAAAATCAGTCAAACTCATAAAAATGATTGATAATCCAATTAAAGAAAAATGTTTTCACATCAACAATCATTTAAAATCCATTATTTCAAAAATCATTTCAACTCTTTCAAAATAAATTGATGTGTGAAAAGTGATAAGAATATTCATTAAAGCTCAAAAATCCTAAAAATATATAAAAAAAATGAAAAGCACAGAAGAAGAACTAAGCAGGTTGACACTCCCCCACACTTAAATTTAACTACCCCTTATTTCAACTCAACAAAATATAAATATAATGGTAGAAAATCAATGGAAAGGAAAGATACAACCTGACATTATTTTAGAGGTGGATGCCTTGAGTTATGCTCCTAGAAGCAGCCACTTTAAAACTACAATAAAGTAATTAAAATACATAATAAAAATAAATAAAAAGAATGAGAAAGGGAAAAGAAAAGAGATAATGCTTGGTTTAGACCCCCAAGCGGGTGCTAGGTTTTTACTGCCCCTAGTCAGGCAGTTTCAGTAGATTATCCCCAATCAGAAGGTGGGTGTGGTTTTTTTGAGATGAACCACCACATGTGAGTTTTCCCGATGTCCATGATTAAACACTGAAAGTAGAGAACCCCAAATAAGATAAGAATGTTCCCAACCCCCGAGAAAGAATAAAAAAGTAATTTGGGGTTCGAAGTGGGAGGGAATAAAATATAAGGGTGCTCCCTGTTAACTTCGGTGGTGTCCTCCTCCATATGGTATGCAAATTTTTGTTGAGGAGGTAGTCTCACCACCGCCACCTTCTCCAGATCTTCTTCCTTGATTACCAACACTTGGGTGGTCTCATCATCAACATCCAAGGCCTGATCCATTTGTGTTGTATCTGAAATTTCAGGAAAGGAGAAGTCAGAAAACAATTCAGTTTGAATAAAATTAAAACATGACGAACCAATAAGGAAATCGTCCCTTTCAAGTAATTCAGCTTGGTAATTGATCTCTTCAGGCATGACCATTGGAAACTCCATCTCAGCAAGTGCATCTTCTTCTTCATCTTCCAAAGAATGAGTGAGGTCAAAAGGTACTGATTGTTCAATATCAAGCATGGGAAGATCATGTTTCAAGTTATCTTCGATAATGTTATTCCAAGATTCTATGAAAAATTGTTGACCTCCCATTAGTGAATCAGTTGGAATGTGTACTTCTGGGACCTCCTTGAGCAATGGTTGAGTGCGGGATGATGTGATAAGTTCTTTTAGAAGTTCTTTCTCACCCGCTTCAGGTTCTTTAACATAAAAAATTATTGGTGAAATTAATTCCACCACTCGTTCTGGTTCATGTTCTAGCTCATGTTCGGATTGCTCTTGGGATGTGCGTACATATTCAGAAATCCATTCTATTTGGCTCTCCAGTTTTTGAACTTTATCACTAATCCTATGAAATTGAGCATCAAGTTCATTGCAAACATTTTCTGGCATATGAGATTGTTCAGTCCATGAATAAAAATTTGAATTGAAAGACATCATGAACAAATAAGATTTTTTTAGTTTTTGAAATTTATGATTTTTTTGTTGTCGTTTTTTTTAAATGAAAGGAAAATTATTTACACAATGTGAATAAAAAATAGTGAATTAAAACCACTTGTCTCCCCGGCAACGGCTCCAATTTGACGAACCGTTGTCGTGCACGTTCTCAAAAATATTTATAGCTAAGTGCAGCACAGGGGCTGACCTAGGTCGTTCTTTTGAGGAGATTTTGTGGTTAATAAATCACTACTTCTATTCCACCTAATCTAATTCTTTTTTTGTTGTTTAATATTTTATGAATGTAATACAATTTAATAAAAGATAAAACTAACATGCAATGATAAAATGCAATTAATTGAGAAAGAACTTGGCCTTTATGGGTTGGTATGTGGGTTTCATCATTCTCCTTGTTGATATTTAAATTAAGTTTGATAATTCAATTATGAGATCTCATTCATTAATTACTATTCTTTTATTTATTGGTGTGAAATCTTGAATGCATTTTTCAATCTTAACTTCACCTCCTCCTATAATCAAGGTTGATGGCACACCTCGATCGAGAGTGTGTCATCTTCCAAGACCCGGCTCCATCGTATGCCATTTCAACCACTGAATTTCTCAACTCCATCGTATGAAGAGCTTGTATCCAGTAGAAGGGAGGGAAAATATTTAATAAAAGAATAGAAATGAGTTTGAGATCAGTGTCGTGGTGGACGATCGCCACACTCGTGCACATCACTCTTACTCATCACAAACTTAATAAAACATAGGAATTTAAGCACTGAATTAATGAAATTTCCACATACCCTCCCTGGGCCAAGTCTCGGGTTAACCCCTCATATTTGAGGGTAAGAGGTCACGGTGGATAATATGAGAATAATAAAAGAAGAAAAGAAGGAGAAAAGATGAAGAAGAAAATAGGGAGGAAGGGTGGACACAAAAATAAAAACAATGCATGAATTTTATTAAAAATATGAATTAAAAAATAAAACTAAAATAAAGAAAATAAATGAAATGGGGAAGATTTCTGGTTGGCCTCCCTCGGTGGAGATCTCCTCCTTGGTTCCTTGATGGAATGGATGGAGAATGGATGATTTGGGAAGGAGGTGAGGGCCTCCTTTTATAGGAAGAATTTGTCTCTCAAATGTCGACGCATTGTATACCCCTTTAATGACATATTAACGCGTTCCACCCTTCATAAATGTTGTTCATAAATTTCTTGGCCGTCTCCTCTCAAAATTGCAGCTGAGTTCGAAACCGTATGTAGGAGTTATTAATTTTTCATTCTCGGTTGCTGTTTCTGGACGAACCATCCAGGAAGGTTCCTCCAAAATAATGTCGTTCAATAGCCTCGTTAAGGATCTCCAAAATTCTCCAAATTTATTGTAGAGACGCCCCTATCCGTCCTCAAGGTATCCCAGGTGGAAAAACATCATTTGGATATGTTTAGGCCGCGTTTGATGTCCGTTACTTTGGGTGGGTCCATGCTGTCCGCCCGGAAAAACTCCAATCTTCAATGATTTGGTAGACCCTTTAGATGACCGAATCAGCTCCTGGTCCATAAGACAAAAATGAAGGAAATAAAATAAGGATTCTAACAAAAATTTAATCAGAAAATTTGGAATTTTATTTTTCCTTAAATGGCCAAAATACCCCTGACGTAAAATTCTGTCAAAAATCCAGAATTAGTCGTTTTTCACATTTGGGTTCAAAATAGCACTAAAACATAAAAACATGATAATTACCCATTCAATAACACTTTTGTGGGATTATAAACAATGTTTTACAGTATAAAATATATGAAAATGTGAGCTTCATCACTCCCCCACACTTACACATTGCACTCCTGGGCAATAAACTTACATCCAAATCAAAATCCACACAACAATCAAAAATGAGAAAATATCAATGATTTTATCCAAAATAGAATTCCATCATGTCTCATTTATGAATAATAATTCTCTCATTTTAATTTCAATCATTAAAATTTGTTCAACCTCATAAATCAATCCATGGCCCAATCACAACCTACCTCACATTGATTTTTATGTCACTCTTCACTCAAGAGAAATTGATTCTGGAGTTATGCTCATACTTGAAAATCACATGTATCACCATAGGTTTGTGAAAATTATCATTTCTCCACAGCGTGAAACATGAAAATGAATTTAATCATGAGGGCTTTAATTAAAGGTTCAAATGATTCTGTGGATTAGGGTCGGTGGTAGAATGATTGAAAAATGTTCCAAGCTAGAAAGAGGAGGTTGAACTTTTAGTACAATGCATGATTAAATCAAGTGAAAACACAGGAAATTCCTCACTCAATACTGCTTGTAAATGTGAAAAACAACCCCACCCATATTTATGACATGGTACATGAGCCAATAATTGATGATATCATCTATGTTCTCCTCCTTTTTTTTCAAAGCTACAGAAAGGCACAGCTTTATTTTTTTTCTTTTTTTTATGGAGGATAAGCTGAAAAATTGAATTCAATGAATGAATGACAATTCATGCCCTTGATTTTTGGGAGGGACATGAGTCATAAAAGAATTTACAATGAGGAATTCAAGCTCATCTACATTTTTTCTTTTTTTAGGAGAAATGGATGAACCAAATAAAGCACAACGAAATGACGACACATGCCCAATTCTCTTGTTATCCACTGCCCAAAGTATTGACACACACTTCACACTACCAATAAATGATACACATCCCAATGAACGCACACGAAATTCCCTTCCCCCACACTCAAACTTGAAATATCCATGCAAAAATACTAAAAGTGCGGGTAGGTATGGAAAAATTGGCTTGTAATATGGCTTAAACCTATAAGGAAATTCATGGCATCTAAGGGATTACGAAGGATAAATGTAAAGGTGGGTCTCAAGATAAAATGTGGCTAGCCAAAGAGATGCCTCAATCATTTCAAATACATTTCATGAAATCCAAAGCTTCAAAAGAGAATTATTCACAAATTCTGGTTCTCACACAAAATTCAAGTTTCCCTCAAGAAAGTGTGGGTATTAGGAAGAATATGTAAAGTGGTTTAGAATACCTCACAGGATTGGAAAAATATTTTGCGTCAGTGTTTCATGGTCATGGATTTCAAAAAAATCAGTCAAACTCATAAAAATGATTGATAATCCAATTCAAGAAAAATGTTTTCACATCAACCATCATTTAAAATCCATTATTTCAAAAATCATTTCAACTCTTTCAAAATAAATTGATGTGTGAAAAGTGATAAGAATATTCATTAAAGCTCAAAAATCCTAAAAATATATAAAAAAAATGAAAAGCACACAAGAAGAACTAAGCAGGTTGACACTCCCCCACACTTAAATTTAACTACCCCTTATTTCAACTCAACAAAATATAAATATAAAGGTAGAAAATCAATGGAAAGGAAAGATACAACCTGACATTATTTTAGAGGTGGATGCCTTGAGTTATGCTCCTAGAAGCAGCCACTTTAAAACTACAATAAAGTAATTAAAATACATAAGAAAAATAAATAAAAAGAATGAGAAAGGGAAAAGAAAAGGGATAATGCTTGGTTTAGACCCCCAAGCGGGTGCTAGGTTTTTAATGCCCCTAGTCAGGCAGTTTCAGTAGATTATCCCCAATCAGAAGGTGGGTGTGGTTTTTTTGAGATGAACCACCACATGTGAGTTTTCCCGATGTCCATGATTAAACACTGAAAGTAGAGAACCCCAAATAAGATAAGAATGTTCCCAACCACCGAGAAAGAATAAAAAAGTAATTTGAAGTTCGAAGTGGGAGGGAATAAAATATAAGGGTGCTCCCTGTTAACTTCGGTGGTGTCCTCCTCCATATGGTATGCAAAGTTTTGTTGAGGAGGTAGTCGCACCACCACCACCTTCTCCAGATCTTCTTCCTTGATTACCAACACTTGGGTGGTCTCATCATCAACATCCAAGGCCTGATCCATTTGTGTTGTATCTGAAATTTCAGGAAAGGAGAAGTCAGAAAACAATTCAGTTTGAATAAAATTAAAACATGACGAATCAATAAAGAAATCTTCCCTTTCAAGTAATTCAGCTGGGTAATTGATCTCTTCAGGCATGACCATTGGAAACTCCATATCAGCAAGTGCATCTTCTTCTTCATCTTCCAAAGAATGAGTGAGGTCAAAAGGTACTGATTGTTCAATATCAAGAATGGGAAGATCATGTTTCAAGTTATCTTCGATAATGTTATTCCATGATTCTATGAAAAATTGTTGACCTCGCATTAGTGAATCAGTTGGAATGTGTACTTCTGGGACCTCCTTGAGCAATGGTTGAGTGCAGGATGATGTGATAAGTTCTTTTAGAAGTTCTTTCTCACCCGCCTCAGGTTCTTTAACATACAAAATTATTGGTGAAATTTATTCCACCACTCGTTCTGGTTCATGTTCTAGCTCATGTTCGGATTGCTCTTGGGATGTGCGTACATATTCAGCAATCCATTCTATTTGGCTCTCCAGTTTTTGAACTTTATCACTAATCCTATGAAATTGAGCATCAAGTTCATTGCAAACATTTTCTGGCATATGAGATTGTTCAGTCCATGAATAAAAAATTGAATTGAAAGACATCATGAACAAATAAGATTTTTTTAGTTTTTGAAATTTATGATTTTTTTGTTGTCGTTTTTTTTAAATGAAAGGAAAATTATTTACACAATGTGAATAAAAAATAGTGAATTAAAACCACTTGTCTCCCCGGCAACAGCGCCAATTTGACGAAGCGTTGTCGTGCATGCTCTCAAAAATATTTATAGCTAAGTGCAGCACAGGGGCTGACCTAGGTCGTTCTCTTGAGGAGCTTTTGTGGTTAATAAATCACTACTTCTATTCCACCTAATCTAATTCTTTTTTTTTTGTTTAATATTTTATGAATGTAATACAATTTAATAAAAGATAAAACTAACATGCAATGACAAAATGCAATTAATTGAGAATGAACTTGGCCTTTATGGGTTGTATGTGGGTTTCATCATTCTCCTTGTTGATATTTAAATTAAGTTTGATAATTCAATTATGAGATCTCATTCATGAATTACTATTCTTTTATTTATTGGTGTGAAATCTTGAATGCATTTTTCAATCTTAACTTCACCTCCTCCTATAATCAAGGTTGATGGCACACCTCGATCGAGAGTGTGTCATCTTTCAAGACCTGGATCCATCGTATGCCATTTCAACCACTGAATTGCTCAACTCCATCGTATGAAGAGCTTGTATCCAGTAGAAGGGAGGGAAAATATTTAATAAAAGAATAGAAATGAGTTTGAGATCAGTGTCGTGGTGGACGATCGCCACACCCGTGCACATCACTCTTACTCATCACAAACTTAATAAAACATAGGAATTTAAGCACTGAATTAATGAAATTTCCACATACCTCCCCCAGGCCAAGTCTCGGGTTAACCCCTCATATTTGAGGGTAAGAGGTCACGGTGGATAATATGAGAATAATAAAAGAAGAAAAGAAGGAGAAAAGATGAAAAAGAAAATAGGGAGGAAGGGTGGACACAAAAATAAAAACAATGCATGAATTTTATTAAAAATATGAATTACAAACTAAAACTAAAATAAATAAAATAAATGAAATGGGGAAGATTTCTGGTCGGCCTCCCTCGGTGGAGATCTCCTCCTTGGTGCCTTGAAGGAATGGATGGAGAAAGGATGATTTGGGAAGGAGGTGAGGGCCTCCTTTTATAGGAAGAATTTGTCTCTCAAATGTAGACGCATTGTATACCCCTTTAATGACATATTCACGCGTTCCACCCTTCAGAAATGTTGTTCATAAATGTCTTGGCCGTCTCCTCTAAAAATTTCAGCTTATTTGGAAACCGTATGTAGGAGTTATTAATTTTTCATTCTCGGTTGCTGTTTCTGGACGAACCATCCAGGAAGGTTCCTCCAAAATAATGTCGTTCAATAGCTTCGTTAAGGATCTCCAAAATCCTCCAAATTTATTTTCGAGACGCCCCTATCTGTCCTAAAGGTATAACAGGTGGGAAAACATCATTTGGATATGTTTAGGCCGCGTTTGATGTCCGTTACTTTGGGTGGGTCCATGCCGTCCTCCCGGAAAAACTCCAATGTTCAATGATTTTTTAGACCCTTTAGATGACCGAATCAGCTCCTGGTCCAGAAGACAAAAATGAAGGAAATAAAATAAGGATTCTAAAAAGATTTTAATCAGAAGATTTGTAATTTTATTTTTCCTGAAATAACCAAAATACCCCTGACGTAAAATTCTGTCAAAAATCCAGAATTAGTCGTTTTTCACATTTGGGTTCAAAATAGCACTAAAACCTAAAAACATGATAATTACCCATTCAATAACACTTTTGTGGGATTACAAACAATGTTTTACAGTATAAAATATATGAAAATGTGAGCTTCATCAATAGTCTTGGCTATGAGTCATGACTACTGAGAAATGATTCTCTATGATTATGTTTTTATGCCACAAAACCTCATGTTTTATGTTATGATTACTGGAACTACATTTCACTTCTATGATTTATCCCATGTTATGATCTCTTTTGCAGGGTATGATTTTCAAAATGTTCTGTTTTAATAAATATGATATGTTTGATATTTCTTTTGTTTACCCTTACTGAGAATTTGAGCTCAACCTTTTTTATGTTTTATTTTCCCCAAGTTAGGAAGATGGTTATTCAGTTGGATATGCCAAAAAGGGACTCTAGATATGATGAAATAAATGGGAGACAACGTTGATGATTTATGAACCAGTTGCTTATGTTTCCCAGTTTCTAAAGACACTATACCTATACGGTCCTTTCATGGTTTTGTTATATGTTGTAATAAGTGTACATCAATTTTGAAGTATTAAAAATCTATTTAATTTATGGGTCATTATACTTTCTCACATATCCTATGTTGAGGATGATTTTAATTTCCCTTAATTATTTATTGATTTTGATATTTATTATAATTGTTACCATGATTTCCATACAATATTTATTGATATTTAGGTGATACATGCACCATAACCCCTTTATAATTTTTTTATTATTATGATTCTTTACCTCACCATGAATATTCCATTGAATTTGGAAAATTTTTCATCACATACAGTACGTTCCACTTCAATGATATATGTTTAATAAATATTTCTTCCCACATTTCTTACATGATGGTAGTTGATGTTTATTTCCTTTGATCTATGATTAAAATTTGTCCATGTGATTGTCTTAATTACTCTATGGGTCTCATTTATATTTGATTATAACTTTATCTCTCCAAATACAATTTCAATCATTATTTTCCTATTAAAAATTTCCTAATATATTCCATACAATTGATTTTCAAGCTTATTATGTATATTATTTACTAGTATACCAAAGAACCTATCAACCATTCCCTTAGGATCCAAAACAATTGGGGAGTAATATAAAAAAAGTATTATAGAGTTAATTTTATAGCTTAAAAATGGTTCAATTTAATTATACTTATCTATTATAATTACTTGATTATTTTTTGTTTACATTGAATGAGGAAAAATATTTTCTAAAAATATTATCCTAACAACATCCTATTCCAAACCATTAATTCCCCAATAAGATATCATGTTTTTAATTAGTGGTTAATAATGAATAGCTTATACTTATATGTGTTATACTACCATGGTAAGTTTTTATAGATTTGAACAACCTAGTACAAAAAAATACCATTCCAATAGAGGTAATACATTTTTCTATAAATAATGGAACAAAAATTCAATTAATGGATGGGGGTCATTGACGCATCTCAAAATTAACCACAAGTTGTTCACTATGAAGTGATTTTATGTGTTGTACATGATTAATGTTGTTATTCACAACCTAATATAGAAGATTCATCATCCTCGTACTGTTTTTCATTCCATATTCCACCATGTTAGGATATTATTCAGAAAATATTTCCCTACTCTCATCATTTATATGAATACTCATATTTCACACTATTTTCCAAAAGAAAGAAAATATTAGAAAGAAACATGTGAAATTTAAGAAATATTAAAATTATTAAGGGTGTTTAATAACTATATATATAAATATATTAAAAGGTATTCTTTAAGAATGTTATACATTAATATCCCCTAATAAAAATTAAATTTTGTATAAACATTTTATAATGGTTAATAAAAAGTTTACCATTCACCAAAGAAAACCCCCTTGATGTTTCAAACCAAGTACGTGATAAGTGCCCATTCACCAAGAACCAAAATAATGGACAAGATATTCCCAATCTACCCTATTCTTAGTTTTCTCCTTATTTCATTTATTCTAAAAAAATAAAAAATTTATCCAGAAAAGTATACATTTTCTTGAAAAATAAAAAATTATTTACGTTATAAAAATTTTGGATGCTTAACTATATATTTATATATGCATATTGTTTTATACTAATACATTATAATTATTAATTTCATCAAATGAATATACCATCCTTTCATACAAACTATGTTATCCTATGTTTTTAACAGATAAATTATTCATCACATGGTTCCCATTTAATATTAATGAGGATATTTTGATGTTAAGATTCATGGAAAATAAGAAAAAATTCAAGAAAAATAACAACTTTCTTTAAATTAATTTGGAAATATTCATTACGGATTCATATTAGTTTACTTTATCAATGTCACATGTCCTAGGGAGATACATCAAAATAAATTGGTGAGAATAAATCAAAATAAGGTATTATACAAAGTAAATCTTTATCTTTGAATCATGAGGTATAATAATAGGTAAAGATGATAATAAAGTGAGGAATATCATAATAGAATGATCATGATGTAGAAAATTGAAATGTGAATATAATATAAAAATTTAACAATGATAAGAATATCACCAACTTTATCTCCAAGGCGTCAAAAGATATAATTGTTATGGTTATTCACCAATATATCATAAAATATGACATATATATAGATTCATTCATTCCGTAATTAATTAATAGGATATTAGGTTGAACCCATCAAATGAATTATTCCCCAAGAGCCATATCTATAAGAATATATAATTTTATCAAAATCCCACAAAGAATTATGAGGGGGTTTCATATAAAATAAGATATTTAATATGTTCTTAAATATATGAATATCTAATTTCTTAAAACATTTTATGTAAATATCATTTCAAAAAATCAAAATACAAAATTAGAAAATTATGTTTATGTATAGTTTAATTAAATGGAATAAAGAGTAAGATCATTTATTCAAAATATATAAATCTTCCAATCAAATGAGTAAAATTCATAAAATTATTTAAGAATCATGGTTGTTATTAAAATGATTATTGAATTGGATTGATGAGAGGGTATAGAGGTATCATATTAATAAAATATAATTCAGCTAGTAGTAGTATCATGAAATCATAATAAGATGAATAGAAAATACATTTAATTAAGAACATGAATTTAAAGGATGATAATATACATGAATTACCATACAACAAGATTTAATATTATAAATAAAAGGGTTGGAAAACATTGTTTTTTAGAGATACATTATAGTGAGTTTAGATATGGTAAATTAGTAGAATTTCCTATGTATGGTATTTTTATTGGAGATGAATGGGAGAAGGGTTTTTATTTATAGTTAAAGAGGATAAATTATTTAATAACTTTTAAATATTGGTCTTAGAAATCTTGGATGTGGAAAATAGGAAACCATTGGCCTACCCATGGGGTTTCTTATGGTTTTAGAATTTTTTTCATGTTTTTTAATTTTTTAATGAATTGGAATAGAAATACATTTTTAATAGTACCTTCTCAATTAAAAATTATCTTTTCTACAAAATTTATTTTCTAAAATATAAATATAAATTTTACTCTTTCAAAAGGCATTTATCGGTTTTGAAATTAATTTAAATACATTAAAATAAATTACAATGATAAAATAACAAATATTTCCCTATGAAATAATTTAAAATAACTACTCAATCACTTATGTATATTTATGATGTCTAAATACATACCATATAATATTCTATAAATTATTTTATTGAAAACCCATTGAGTATCTCAAAATATTATAAAGATTTAGTATTGGATAATTTTTACTTTATGGTTCAAAAAATACCGTCTGTTATACTAGTAAAATATTCATAATAATAAATACATTTATATTAAATATTAAAAAAATATTTATTGAAAAATAATATTTTCTATCCTACAATCAAAAATTTATCCCTTAAAATAGTTGTATATAATTGAATAAAATAAATTATGATTATCTCAACATTTAAAAATCATTATTTTTTAAAAATTTTAACTGAAAATTATAAATATATTTTCATTAAAAATAAAATCACAATCACATTGTATAAAAAACTATTTTATCATATTCTCTAATAATTTTCAATTTATATAAGGGTATAACCCAAAATAAGAAAGCATATTTAATATAATGGTTAATATATTTGTAAAATAATGACTACTTAATACTAGTGGGTCATAAACACATAGCCACTTATTTCATAGGCATATTCTCTAAAGATAAGGTGTGATATAAAGGTGATTTAATTATGTGGGTACACTATTATTGATCTGGCGGTGATTTCCACAAGATAGAACTTCTCTAATAAGAGATTTTGTTCGAACATTGTTTTAATATTTTTGTGGGAATAACCAAGGGAATCTCCAATGGTTCTACCTACCTCCATATATCTCATAAATGAGATTTATAAGGAATTATTCCAAAGGGTTATACCATCATTTATTAATTCAAAATTCAATTCACTTTTAATTAAATGTAATATACACTAACTATAACTAACAAATTATAAAGGATATATTACTAATAGTTATATAGGCCACTGTTCATGTTAAAAAATATTCATGTAATAGTAATTTAATACTCATATTCTAATGGACAGAAATATAAATAAATGATAAATTTATATATATATATTTATAACTAAGAAACGACATGTATAATTTCATTACAAATGGTTTTTTATCATTTTTTTGATAAAGTATATTATATTACTAGTGTTTTTTTATTTTAAATGTTTTTGTGGAATCTATAATATTATTGAAAGAGATTCATCATATGGATTATACAACAACATAGTCTCTATTCTCTTGTTTTTATATCCATATACTAGACTTTACTGTAGTTATTAATATTATTACTTGACTTGAAATATTTTTTTAATAGTTTGAAAATGTACTTCCATAGTGAAATATAATAAAATTATCATCATGAATGAATTTATTTATTTTTTCAATCACTAAAGAAATTTTCATGCCCTTACATTTTTACCAATATCAATAAACCCAAGCCATTTTAATGGTTGTGTCCCAAATGAACCTAAAATATCCAACATGAACTAGAATAATTTAGTAATTATATAATATATTTAAACTAATAAAATAAAATGTATTAGGATAATAGATAAGAAATTAAAATAGATATTATTAAAGTAGAAAATCAATATAGTATTATTATTTATTAATTTATTGATGTATATGTTTATTCAATATATGAGGTATGAGATTTCTTTAATACATTTTATTATTTATTGTATACTATTTTCATCCCATTCCATACTATTAAAATTATTTTATATAATTTCTTATTTACTTTGAAATTACATTTATAGTATATCCAAACTACAATGTACCTAATATAGAGGGTTTGAGAAGGAATTTTTGTAAAAAAAATTATGAGTTAGTTGTGAATTATTTAGCAAAAGATTTTTTATTATGTCTTCCATATGAATAAATTTTCTATTCACCATAAGAATTCATTAATATAAAGAATCATATATATGTTTCTATGGATTTTCAAATAATATCTTAACTCAAAATTTTCAAATAATTATCCATATTGTTAGTTGTCTAATGAAAAAGGGGGTTTACCCTATTTTTATGTGATGCATGAAAGTACTTCATCTTATGTGATAACTTGAATATATTAAGTGGTTTTATTTTATAATTTTTTTATCATATGTGTTTCTCTAATGATATTGTTATTTGAAATTTCATATGATGATGTGTGATCTGTAAATAGATCATATGGATGATTATCCTCATATTTGTCCTTAATGATTTGGGTAAAGTGACACCGTTATTAAGAATTAAATTAACCCAATGAATGTGATATAATTATCATTGATGTGTGTCTTTTTTTATGTGTTCATATAAGGGAAAATGTTATAGAAATTTTCCAAGATACCTATATGGGTTTTAGGGACTGATATAGTTTTTAATGTATTTTTTTCATAATGAATGGGAATTAAATTATAATTATGTAAAGGTTTATGATCTTCTAGTGGTGAGAAAGTTTTTATTGAGTTCCCATGTTTTCCATAGTAATATCCATGATAAACATTATTACTATATGTATTCTAAAACTGTTTTATGAAAATATTGGGCACTAATATTTATGTTAATAATAATAATTGAAAATTTTGAGCTAGAACAATTATTATATAGAAAGTCAATACTTATTTTAGGAGGTTTCCATTAATTATAAATATGACTAATGGGATCCCATTTTTTTATATCCCAAAAAGAGCTCTATTTTTTCTATAAAATGTTGTAAAAAATATTTTATAGGTCATAATATGGTGTTGGGAAAAAATATCGATGATGAAAATAATATAATGATGAAAATTTTAACTAATAAAATAAGAGTATAAATATATGAATTTTTTGTTTTGAATGAAAAATGTATACTATGTGGAATTGCCCACTCTGTTGTGTAATAGTTTTAAAAAGTATCTATATCAATAAATAAAAAATATCCTAGCCTTGTAAGAAAATTAAACCCTTATTATAAATATTTTAATTTGGGGTTGATTATATTTCAAGGTATTATATTAGGAATTAATGGGATGGTTTTGATATCATTTTACGATAGGTCGATATTAATGGAAATGATGAATAGATTCCAATTTAATTTTATATTATAATTATATATCTATTGATGATTTTAATGTTCCTTTATTTAATCCATTATATTTAGAATGGTTTTCCTTGTAAGAAATGAGGAAAATGATGTAGAATGTAATTAAGATAACAAAGTCCTTATGAATGAGATACTTGAAATGGTCAATTTTTTAAATAATTAGATTGTAGAAATGTTAACTAAATTGAAAATTACTATAAATGATGGATCCCATAAAAAGGAGTGACTGAATAATCCTAATAGGAATATGTATATAATGTAGAATTTCATGATATGACACCATATACCATTTGTGTATCTCTAGACCGAGTGGTAGATTACGGATGGATCAATGATTTGGAAAAGATATTTTATTTTTTGGGTATATTAATTATATCCATATTTTATTTTTATTCAATAATAATTAAGAACATAATGTTGATTACTTGTGTTCCTTGATTATGCATACAAAAGAGAAAGATGATCTTGAATCCATGGAGTGGAAAACACTGAAGAATCTATTCTATGTGAAATATATTCCTAATATTTTGTATTATATAAAGGAAAGAAATTAATTTAATTAATATAGAAGGAGTAATACCCCATTTCCCCTTATTATAAACTTTTTAATATATTATATAGTAATTCACCAGAATCATTTTTGACCATGTGATTAAATTGATTGATTTACAGTGAATTAAAACTATATTTTTGAAGGGTTTTGGTTACTCATGATTTTAAAAGGTATGT
The DNA here is from genome assembly GCA_963277665.1 of Viscum album. Classification (NCBI taxonomy): domain Eukaryota; kingdom Viridiplantae; phylum Streptophyta; class Magnoliopsida; order Santalales; family Viscaceae; genus Viscum; species Viscum album. The sequence continues at coordinate 712,618,319 of OY728131.1, read as the reverse complement.
AGAAATAATTTGATATGTTGTGAAGGTTGAGATGGATTTTTTGTAATATCAATATAGAATAGATGTTTTAAATGTGATAATAAATGCAGAAAAATTCATCAATGGATTTCTATGTGAATAAAATTATGATTCCTACCAATTATATGGGTGTAAAATAGAATTATAAAGATTACATTATGAGTTTTAGAATAAAAATTCATTGTTAGAAGGTAGATACATTTTCTCAAGGATATAAATAGAATATAAATGGTCATTTTAGGCTAATTATGGTAAGATAGCTACAAAATATTTAATTGTAAAGATATAGGATATTATTTAGTTATTTGATTAAAGAAACAAAATCAAGGCCAGTTGTCATTATATTCAAAATAGGATGTATGTGGCTTGATCATTAATGAATAACTTAGTAAATAAACGACTGTAAGTTGAAGTGTTGAATGGTACATTAATAGTTTACCTAGGTTATTACAATTCTTTTTTAATTTAGAGTTAATAAATTCTTTTATATATGTTATTTATTTAATTTTCTCTCATTTAGTCTCATTTTCCTCCCATTCTTCTTCACATGAAATGTGAGGTCATATCCAATATTTTTAAGGGGATTTTTGGGTTGGTTTTAGCTATAGTTGTGGTTCGGAAAATTTGGAGGCATGCAGTTATTATATGAGAGGTGATTGGACATCCATACAATTAGTCTGTACTCATGTAAATAAAATTATTTCCTTTGAATTATGAGATTCATTACTTGTCCTTTATTTATTCTTAATAGTTAATTGAGCTTGGTTTCTTCCATTTCATGGAAATGGAATTATCCTACAAATTATTGAACCATATTATTGTTTTTTGTGATCTCATGTATATTCTATTGCTTTTTACCTTGATAATGGTTTTCCTCAATATTTTCCAGATATTGGTATATCTGTGCTATTATTTTTCAACATGTTATTATTCTTAGAGTAGCATGTCTAAATTAATGAATAATTTATGTCCATAATTAATTGATAATTAATTTGATTAATAAATTAATGAAGAGATATGTTTGTAGTCCCATGGTAAATGTAATTTATTAGTTATTAAGTTTGGGAAATGTTAATGTTTAATTTATTGTAATATTTCATGCGATTAACAGAATGGATAAATAATGTGAAGCATTTTTACGACATTTTTTAATGATAATTGAGAAGGCATGATGGATGATAATGGTTGGATGCTTTGAAGCATGTTTCAATTACTTTTTTAATTAATTTAGGAGCCTGATAAAGCCTGATTGGAACCTATGAATAATGAATCAGTTAATTTTAGATGGAATAAGAACTAGTTGTGTGGTAAGATAATTTCTTGGGATTGAGAAACCCATCTACCATTAAAGTCTGAGTGAATTGAGATTTTATCCATGAGAGATCTTTTATATGTGATGGATAGATTCCTTATTTTAGGGATGATATTCCCGTATTGGATGTACTTGTTTTTCTATTGCACCTTCATTGATGTGCTCTGGATATGCTCCCAGTATATCTAAGAATTGGATAACTGATGTAATATATAGTGAGGGGAGTCCCATATGTGTTTTGATCCTGGTATGGATGTTCTGATATGGGGTGGGAGGCCTAGTTGATATGGAAACAGTCAATTCTTGTAATGGAGAGATAAACCGGTATATACATATGGGTTTTGGGGATAAAACTAGAGATTATGTAATGGGTTAAATATAGGCATACCCATTGATGTGATGCATAGATATGGTATTCTCACATATGAATTTTCTTAATGGCCAATGGATCAGTTTCCTATTTTATTGACATTCATTTCCCCACTTTTTGAGGGAGTCAGATGTGCACGGTTCCATGTTTCCTCATGGTTGTAGCTTATGAAGATTTTTATAGAATACCTGGATTATATAATTATGCTATTAATTAAGAAATAATTGTTTACCCATGAGTTTGGTGTTGATGGAATGAAAATGATAAAATATGTCAATCCTGATAAACTAAGTCCTCTATTTGGATATTGTAGGGAGGGCATAAAATCTACTCAGGATGTTAATTAATATTAATGTGGAATAATTTTAATGGTTAATTATTAACTTAAGACTTAATTTAGAGAATGAAAATGAGAAAAATGTATGAAGTATTTAATATTTCACTCATAAATTCTCATGTGATGATAAAATATCTTGTCAAAGACATGGTAGTTAGGAGTCTGAGTGACATTAGCTAGATTTATGTTTAGGACTAGTTTATTCCCATATTTTGGTTATGATTTATATCATATATTTTATATTTTGTGATTTTATACACTTCCCCATCCATGTAAGTTAGAGAGACTGACGCCCAATGGACTCTAGTATAGTGTTTTCCCCAACATCCCTGTGGGAGGATGGATGGATTACTATCCCCTTTGGCCCCTCTCTCTTCTCGGGTTAGTTATATAAGCTGTTATGCGCAATGGTTAGTTTTACAATATATGTGTGTATGGGGATGTAATGTCTTTCGGTTATTTCAAAAACTTGTATTATCATATATAGTTTTCATAGGATTATTATAGGTATTATGTGTATAGGATGTGATGCCTTGAGGTACTTACTTGATGTATGTGTTGTTATAGATTTTGGTATAATTCCAGATTTATGATACATGTCATTTGGGTTATGGGGGTTCCAATAAACTACATGGTTATAATATATAGATATGAAATTATATTATGATGTTATGATGTGATACATTAAGGGCCTGTTGGGACTCCATGCCTAGGTTTTTTCAGGGTGTCTTACTATTGGAGATATATTTCTTTGGACGTGCGATGTTGGGGTAGAGTGTAAAACCAATGGGGAATTATGAGAGGGGAACCATTGATGATAGATTATTGTATTATATTATCTATTGTATTATATACTTGGTTAAATTTATCCATGATGAGGAGGGAAACAAAGTCTTCCTATTTAGGTGAGTAGTTAGTATCATTATTCTTTCCTATTCTATAAGATTCTTTCATTTACATTTTCACAAGAGATTATGGGGAGGTTCCTAATAAGTATGTTGTTATTATCGCCATGTGTATATATAATCTATTTTCAGGTTATCAAGAGTTGGATGGAGATTGATATTGATATTACTAAGAAAATTTTTTAGAAGCTGTTTTGCTTCATGGTCGCTACCATTTTTACATTTTTGTACTTATATATTTCTTTAAAATATTTAGTACTATATGGAATTACATGTTTTCACTTTTTATTCCATTATATATATATATGGGTATTTTTTACGTGCAAGCTTGTTATATCACTGTTAATTATGTTCTCTTAGAGGGTAATGCCTCCCATAAACAAGTTTACTATACCCCCATTGCTAGTATCCAACTCGAGGCCTACATGAGGTGGCTCTTAGACCGTCTCTATCTCTCTCCCCTCATTGAGGTATCATTGTGGGAAGGGGTTTATGAAGGTGTTATTTTTGTTCATAATGTATGAATTGAATATATCCTAAAAAAATGGGTAATGAACAAATATGGTTAATATATTTTTTATATGACCTCAAAAGTAGACAGAAAGGTGATTTTTTTATAATATATTTAGAGTGCCATTCCATTAGAAAAGTATCTATTGTTTCACTCATAGATGAAGCCCATAAACCAAAATATATTTCATCTAGGTTATACTGGAGGATAGTTTATAGGATATATGGATTATATCTAGAAGATATAATCCAATATTTTGGCTCACCAAGGTTTTTGTCTATGGAACCTTGAGTTAGAGTAGTTACATGATAGGACTATAGTAATCACATAGTTGTGGAGGCCCCATTTTACATTTCTATAGAATATGTATGTTTTTGTTTTTTAATATATTTTTTTGTATTTCCCGTTGTATTCTTTTAAAAAATCAACATATAAGAGATTCATGGGGATGGTGAAGTTTTGTTTCATGTTTTGATATAATTTTACTTTTCAATAAACTCTAGAAGATAGTATTATTTTTATGAATATAGTGGAAGAGGATAACCAATAGAGGTAGGGTTCTAGGTGATATGTTCTAGAATGTGTGTAAAAATTAATTCACCTTATTATGGATAAATTAATTGCATTGAAATATTATGAGGCCAATAATTATGATATGTGATGGTCATTCCTCATAGTTTTATGTATTGGATAATATGTGTGATTATTTAGAATGGACCATCACAAAAACTTATACTTTTATTGAGATGTGGTGGTATGTCTAATGGAGCCTAATAATTTTTTGATGATGCTAACTAAATTTTTTTAACCTCTAGGATTATTAGAGGATGTGGGAAACTTTTGACAAATATTTCCCTACAATAAGGTAGATTGGAAGCATTTTTATAAATTTAATGTGATAATTAGTGTTCAATTTGATTTATTTTTTCAGTAGGATCCAAATATTCTAGTTTCAAATAAAATGTGTGGTTAATTAGTGTTATCCCATAGGTATAAGAGTAATTTATAACAATAATAATTATTATAATTTTTTTATTTATATTAATTTTTTATAATTATTTATTTCAGGTTCCATTGGTTTTATGTAATATTTGATTATATAAACGATTAGTTTCGTAGGTTTGGGGATTTTTCAATCTATTTTTTGAATAATTTATACATATAGATTATTTGGTTTTGGGAGTTTTTAATTAATTATCAAATATTGATTTTAGTTTTGATTAAATTCTATAAATCAATTTTTTTGGAATAAAATTAATATGATTAATTATATTAAATATATTTATAATAAAAAAATTAAAAATTAATGAGTCTTTTTTTACTTCCAAAATATTAATAGCATTTCATTTTCAATGTATACATAAATTATAACTATTATAAAATAATTTATGTATGGTGACAAAAATCAGTATTTTTATCATAACATATACATAGAGTGTGTGTGAATCAATTAATATTTTTATTTTAATTTATCTATCCAAAAATATCTTCCCACATATTTAAGTGATTTAATTGACTATATTTTTACTTTACTATAATGTAATGAAACACCAAAATAATAGGTATATTGAATTTACAAGGATTAATATTAAAAACTATCAGGATTATAAATTAAATGATATAAAAAACATGAAAAAAATATCATACATTCATTATGGATGAAAATGAGAGACTATGATCCTGGAACTCACGTTAAAGTTAAATAACAAATAATTAATTTCATGTTATTTATAACAATAAAATAAATAAATATTCCAATGATTCATTAATAAGAATCAATAAACAACATCAAGTTCCTCTGCCTTTATTCTAATGAGTATCAACTTATCTTATATTTTTCATAAAATGTTCATGTATTTAAAAAACATGTCAACAAAATCCATACAACAACAATATCTTAACTATTATAAAAATAAAAAACGATGGTGGTGTAACCTTAAAATTTTTAACAAGAAAATAATATATGAGCATCAAATTCCACATCAAAAAATTATTTATCCTCCTAATGAATGTTTGTTATCTTTAATTATATGATTTTTAATTTATATATATTTGGTTTTGAGGGTAATCTTCCCCGATTATTTATTTTATATTCTATCATCTCTTTATTCCCATACTTTACACAATCTAATTCATGCAACATTTTTTCAAATATCTTCACATTCACAATCAGAAATTTTTATTTCCTAGTATCATTTTTCTTAATTCATGGGAATATAAATTTAAAATTCAAAATTTGGAATATCTTTAACTATAATATCCACCATATTGAATAACACCTTTTGATCCGTAAATACCCTTTCCCAATGCATGATTTGTTTTAATTATAATAGGAACTGATCTTTAAAATCTATAAAACTGTCAATGAATCCACATCCTTAAAAACATATTAGATATTATTTTTACATAAATCGTGATTCATTAAAGTGTATTGTAGAATGATTATGATAATCACGACACAATAATGGAAAATTGAACATTGAAATTTGTGGTTGTGGGGAAGGGTACTGGATACTGCTCAACATCGTATAGATTTTCTCTTGACTAACTCCATTTTATCATGACCTATATGGAATTCAAAAATGTATGATAAAATATATAATTTAATATATAATTTTAGCTATATAAATAATTTAATTTCAAAAACTTATGTTTCATTGTGTAACCTCATTTCCCACATGAAATTCCATGAACCAAAAAATATAAAGTCTTCTCTTTTAACACTTATGAAACATATAATGATGAACTAGTTTACGAATATTCGCATTATAGTTCCAAATCATCATAAAACGTTTACCATAGTAGAATAAATTTTCTGACATCTCTCCAAAATTTTCAAAAATATATATTATGTATATAAATTTGACACACATTTCAATAAATCTAGATGGAATCCAACTGAATAGAATTTTATTGATTCAATTGAATTCAAATTTGATTTATATACAAGTAAGAACAGTTAAAAAAATTCCATTACTAAATTTTTTAATTTTTTCATCATAACATTATCATCAATGAAAAAACACTTCATTTTACAAACATTACCATTTTTAAAGAAACACCTTGAATGGTATATCCATTTTATAAAAATCATTGTTTGAACCAGAAAAGTTTTCATCCATCATCAATAGAATAACTTCATTGATTATATTAATAATTATTTTCCTTTCTGATTCTATAGAGGATTATTTTTTATTGTGGAATATATATATGATCATAATGGGGAACTAATTCAATGACACATCTATATCTCCACTCATTAATCTCTTCAACATTGTTTAATTTACATAGAAATTTGTATTTCCTCCATAAGTGAAACACTTGAAAGGATGTTAACCTTGATATTGTAACACCCTATGATTTTATGAGATATATTATTTTTAATTTCTATGATGTCTTGTGTTGTACTCTACACCAAGATTAACATGCTTTATATGCAACACCGTATTAACTTAAAGTATGCGCAACTGTATTATTGGCTAGTGTTTCATATAATTTATCACTCTTTTGATAGAATTTATTTCAAGAAAAATTGAGTATAGATTTTGTTCAATGTATAAATGAACTAAGTTTGGATTTCGTTATACGAAACACCAATGAAATGTTTCACTACTCACAACACTGACTTGTATTCCGTTACACGCAAAAGCGACCTTCCTCGATAGTTGGTGTTGTACGCCTTACTGAGTTTCACTAAACTACAATATTTTATTAAAATATTATTATTTAATGGTATATGACCTAGCTGTTACAAATAGAATTTATCAAAATTTTAATTTTATATAAAATCAAAATTAATCACATTTATTTTCTAGACATGATATAAGAACAGATTCAATATTTCAGATAAAATATGTTTACTTAAAAAACTACATTTTCGTCACCCTTTGATGTCGCACCCATTTTTAAAATAATTATTTAACACTTTTATGTATTATATTTTACAAAATAAACTTCTTCTTTTGAAAAAAAACATAAAAATATACTTTGGTTGAAATTTGGGTATTTTTCTGATGAAATTCATATATTAATGAATAGTGATTAATACTGCATTTTAAATCAAAACTACATTTTCATATATTATATTTATACAATTAGATTATATCTTTAATTGGATTTATATTTTAATTGTATTATATCATTATAATTTAATCCAAATTTGTTCATTTTAAGTAATCACACTTTTAAATTGGACTTAAACACATGTCAATATATTGATAGTTATTACTTATTAAAAACCTAATATTTGGTCTTGACAATGAAATTAATTTTAAATTAATTATGGAAACTTATATGTTTTGAATTTAGAAAAATTTATTCCATATTTGGAATCAGAAGTTTTAAATTATGTAAATAGTAACCTTTTATTTTTGGACATTATGAACAGTAACCTCAGTACTTATTTTATTTACCATGGTTAAAGGGTAAATCTAGTATATAAGGGTAAAAAATAATATTATAATAATATTAAACTACCCTAACACATGTCCTAATCATATTGCATGAGATATTTTTTGCCATGGGAATCCTTGGGTCAATTATTCGATCCCATGGATTCACATGGATGTGAAAATGATATTTTTAAGAAATAATTTAATATAAAGATAATTATAACCTAAAAATATATCTTTTACAGATTTGATTTTATTATAAGGATATATAACCGATATCTATGTCTATAAATAGTAATTATAAATATAAAAATATTTCTTACATCATGTTATATTATTTATACTTTTTTTATTTTAGATAAAAATATTTATTTATGACACAATTATGATGTAGTGATTAACTAATTAATAAAATATTAAAATAAATGATTTTATAAATATGAAAATAAAATCAATTTGAACATTTTTATTCCATAAACGAATTTTATAGATGAAATTTGTATATTATGGATTATTTAATTCCATGAATGGATGTAATAATGTTGTTATGAATTTTTAATAATAGTAAAGTATAAATAGTATCCAAAATTGACATAATTCATAACTTAAAACGTAAAATAGTTTATTAAATTATATAAAATTATAAAAAATATTAGATTTGTCAAGATGGATTATATATGTCCAAATATATCATAGATATATTTTTTCGGTCTTTTGACATGATATGATAATTACATTAACCCAGAATGTGTAAATAACATGATATCATGGTATGATTAAAAAGGGTAAACTATGGGTTAAACAAAAATCATATGGATAAAAAAATTCAAAACATATCTAAAAATTATTGGATGATGTTTATTCAAACCAAAATCATCATATATTTGAATTAAATAAGTTTGGGGAAATTTTTAATTAAAATTCTATATATAATAAAGTAATATTTTGAGAGTTTCCCAAAGTGCTCCACTCCTCTCATATAATAGGGAACCTCCTCCCTCCCCTATTAACCCAATTTTGAACCATCAAGTGTGGTCAAACCCTACCAAATTCTATTCTAAACTTCCATATTTACATTCTAGAGGTCTTGGTGATCTTAGAAGACTAACTTTAGTTCTGTTAGAGGGAATTTAAAGGAGGCACGTTGAGGAAGAGGTAATCTTTTCTGCCGATTCATTAAAATTCCATTATTTATATACATCCTATTATTTATTTTTAATTATAATGTTATGACACAACTATCAGTCATATAAATATATTTTTTTATAAATATGAAACAACCACATTTTTTCTTGTATTAATCCAATGAAAAATGAAATCATTGCACGTGTGTACGTACAGTTTACCACCTCCATGCCATGGTGTAATCTATTTTTCACCACCACCTTACTTGGATGGGTATAACGGTTTAAATAATAACTATAAATTAATAATATAACATGATACTAATTCTGAGATACTATACACCATCCAATTCAATACCATTCAATAATTATGGGAACGATATCGTTACTCATGCGTACGTACGATTTACCATCTCTACGGTGTGATGTGATTCATTCTACATAATATTCATTAAAACATGATAATATAAATGAATTGAATGAATTAGAATGATTAAATATGATATATATTATACTAATACAATTCTTTAAATATTATAACTATAACCTAAAATTATGAATAATAATTTATCAGACAAAACATACATAAGAACATAAAGTAGTTAATACCTTAATAACGAGTAACAATGAAATGTTACTAAAAAACTGATGTAAATTTGATCATAAATGTTATCATAAAAATGATTATGATTTTTGAATAAATCAGTTACCTTATTTAAGTCATTATAAAAAAGGTTCATGTACATAGAAAGCATATCAGACCTAAGGTAATGGATAATTTTTTAATCTCAATTTTGTTTGACATTTCTTATACGTAAGAATTTACTAGGATAATATTTATCATACATGCACATGTTTCCTATAATTGTTTTCATAAAATGTTTAATATTATTTCATGTATGTTTAATGTAATTTTTACTCACTTCCTGACCTTTACTACATGGTATAGAAGGAATATTTCTTTTGTTTTCCATACGAGGTAATTTTTTGACTTTTTCAGAAAAAGTACGAGGGGAATTTTTTTAACTTATACGACATAAATGAATTTTTATATATTCATACTGAATTACTTACATGAATATTCTTATAAACTAATTAATGTTATTTTCTCTAACAAATTCATTTATTTTAAATTTTCCTGTCATTTTGAGAAAAGAAACCATTTTTGAAGAAGAATGTATATTTTTTTCAAGAACTAACTTCATGTGGTTTATCAAAATTATTTTCTATCTAATATGAAATTTTTAAACAAATCTATGTTTTTATCCCATTTATTAGTATGATTTGATTATGGTAATGATGGAAGGATATTTTATATGGATTATATTATTATTGAATTATGATTAAGGAACACATTTTATTCCATGTGTAATGATATGATGAATGGTTTTTGTTTCTGTGGAACATGTTATAATGATTTAATTATGAAATGGGGGACCTATATCTCCCACCAATTCATTAGATAAGGATTTATATCTCATGATATTGAAATTAATGAAATAGATATTAAATCTAGTTCATTAATACATGGCTTTAATGGTAAGTAAACTCGGTTCAGGAATGGACTTTGTCAACTATGATGGTCTTAGTAACAATTCCTTGGATACTATAGAAATCATATTATGTGCTTATAAGATTTCAACAATTACATTTTTTTTCCAATTCTACTATATGATGATCAATGGTCCTTTCTGATCTATGCCTTACATAATTCCATGATTTATTTCATGACTGACAATTTTTATGGTTAAGCTTTATGTTCATGTTTTTACATTCAAATGTATATGGTTTGTTTTATGTTCTACATGTTTAACCATACAGAGAATCTGAGCTCACCATTTTTATGTCTTATTTTCCCTAGGATTTAAATAAATGATTTAGGAAATAAAAAAAGTGGAAGATCTTTATGAGAAATGTTGAAGATCTTTTACAATGATTAGAAGATTATGTTCCGAGTTTCCAAAGGCACTGGACTAATACAGTCTTTGTAAATTTGATTGTGTCATGTATTATGTTTTCTACAAAAGAAATGTAGTTTCAATGTACATCAGTCTTATTTCTCTACAGTTGGTATCAGAGTGAAGGTTTAGTCAACCTTTGGAAACTAGGATTCAAAAACTATAGTGATATCTATAGAGATGTTTCTAAGGTATGTCTAGGGATATCCCTAAAGGTATGTCTAACTATAGATTACAGTCATAGAATTATGGTAATGATCATGAAAAACCTAGGATTATACCTATGATTTTAGATATTTAAAGTAAACCCCCTTGATTATGTTGTTTTCCTAGTATGAATTTTGCCTCTCACACTATTCTTTTTGGGTTTAGTCAATGGTCGGAACTCGAAGGAATTGTGTTAATGATCAATTCACTAGGAAATGAAATGATTGTCCTCCTAAACAACCAAATTTTATGGGGGATGGAGTAAAAAATATTATTTTTATACATATATGAGCTATAAATCATTCAAAACTTACAAATGTGATGAGAAGTGAACAACATTCTATTGAGTCCTTCCTGAGGTAATGTGCACCTTCTTTCAGTGGGTCTTCGATCCACTTGTGGCTGAATAATGGATCAGTACCATTGAAAATATATCTTCCATCCTTAGCTATTTATACAATGAAAATTTTGTTTTGGATTTTTACAATTTAGAGGTGAAGCATACAAGTGGTGGACTGTAATTAGGAATAGATGGAACCAAGATGAAATTGAATCCAAGGAATGTGAGTTCTTCAAGAAAATATTTTACAATAAGTAGTTCCCCCTTATTCTTCGAACAAATATATAAAAAAAATTTGTTAAGATTAATCAAAAGGAATACGAACATGTTGGTACATATGAGGATAATTATACAAGGCATGCAAGGTATGTTACTAGCTTTATCATTCAACATTAATGTAAAATTGATGGATTATTCAGTGGATTAAAACCAATTCATTGAAGGGAATTAACTATAAGAGACATTAGTAGTTATGAATATATTGTGAGTGGTGCTATCTAGGTAGAACTGGATTTTGGAGTTACATTTCAATCTCCTGGTTTTGACATGAATCAAAGGAAGTAGTCCAAGGGAATATAAAAAAAATGGTAAAAATAAGATGAATGATTCCTTAGGCTCAATGTGTAGAAAAAATCATGGTGTAGATTTTATTAAAGGGACTATAAATTATTTCATTTTTGGAAAATAAAGTCAACGAGAAGATGAGTGCCAAAGTACTGTGAAAAATGTTTCTAAAGACATGAATATGAAAATGACTATAGAGAATGCACCATTAAAACTTAAATGCTACAAGTGAAAGTAAATGGGGAATTATGCTAACTAATTCCCTAATCCACGAGTGAACGATGATCGATGTCATCATCCTATTTAGGAAAAAGGCATAGGGAAGTCAGAGACATTCATTATAAGTGATGTTGAGTTTGAAAATAATGTGGTGGAATGATTAACTCTTTATGTAATGGGATTCCAAAATAGTGTTGTGGAATCTCATTTATAGTATTATGGAATATTCAAATATATATTTATTGGTTTATTATGGTTTTAAATTATAATATGGTACCCGTAACCATGAAAAGTGATTGAAATATTTATTTTGGAAAGCACATGATATGCACATAATGAAGGGATTAAGAGATAATGAGATGTTTGATAGTATTAATGACCTCGTGACTGATGTAAGGACAAAGTGATATCATGGTTTTAGTATCTATATATTTTTTTATTTTTGTGTGTGAAAACCATTTATTTTTACCGAATGCATGGTTTCACTATTTTTGAATGGTAATTTATTTTATTACAATGCTCCAAGAGAATACATGATTAAGTTGTCCAACTATTTAGAATGTGATAACTGAGAACTTCCAAAAGAAATATGGTATACAAATGTTAAGTTGATTTAGTTCACCTCTATCTAAATGTTTTAAATTTATTCGTTTTTTGGATGGATTTTAATGTTATCCATTGATGGATAATATACGTTATATTCTGGTTGAAGTTTGCGAGATTAATGTATTATCTCACTATAAGATGACTTATGCATATTTTATAACATGTTCTAACCTTTCTGTTGAGACATATGGAATGGCCTATCGTTATATTGCATTATTTTCCAACACTTCAAAAATGATAAATTCAACTTCATTTCTTTAAATGAGAGTTGAAGTGTAAATTGTTTAGGGAGTGATCAGTGTTACTAAAATCAAGTAATTTTTTCATATCTTGCAAAAATTATTCTATATTCCAAAAAAGGATCTTGAAAACCCAAAAGGTAATCCCAGTACCTTATTATTTGATGAATCATATGGTCCCTTAAATCATCATAGATTAATGGGTTTTTATAGTCAACTTTGTCCATACATATTTCACTGTTACTAACCATCAAAACATGATGGTTAGATTTCTCTTCCATATCCATGTTTTCTAAAATTATAAATTCAATTTCATTGATGTCTTTTTTATGCTACAACAATATTTACTTGTGAAATACGCAACACCATATTATCTTTCAGTATGCACAACACTATTCTTGACTTATGTTGCACATAATTTCATGTTCTTATGATATAATTCATTTCATGCAACACTGAGTATAGATTTTATTCAATGTATAAATAAACTAATTTTGGGTTTTGTTATATGAAACACCCAATAAAGCTTGAACTACATGAAAAAACGACTTTCCTTATGATACATGCAACAAAGACCTTCCTCGATAGCTTGCATTGTATGCCATACTGAGTTTTATTAAACAAATATATATTGCTATATGATTTTTATTATTTAAGGAGATATAAACAATCAATTATGAGTAATATTGACCTCACTTTAAATTTAATATAAAATTAAAAATAATATCATTTATTTTATAATCATGATATAATAACACATCCAAATTTTCAGATAAAAGAAGTATTTTTCAAAAAATATGGTTTTGCTGACTTTTGATAGCGCACCAATTTTAATTTTAGTTTATAAAACTTTTATATATTCAATTTTACAAATTAAACTTTTTCTTTGGAAGAGTAAAATAAAATAAAATTTTGTTGATATTTTTGTATTTTTCTCATAAAATTCATATTTTAATGAACTGTGAAAAAATACTGCATTTCAATTCAAAATTTTCTTTTCATCTAATTTATTTATATAATTATATCATATTTTTAAATATTTTTATAGTGTAATTGGATTATATTTATGTTATTTAATATAATTTTGGTTATTTTAAGTAACTTCACATTTTAATTGTACTTAAACACATGTCGATCTTTTGATAATTATAACTTTTTAAAAACAAACTTTTTGGTTTTGATAAGGAGAAATATTTTTTAATAAATTAATGAAACTTATAGGTTTTGAATTTTGAAAAATGGATTCCATATTTAGAATAAGAAGCTTTGAATAGTGTAAATAGGTACCTTTTATTATTTGATGTTATAAATAAAATCTTCTGTAATTATTTTGTTTACCACAGTTAAAGGGTAAATCATATAAAATAAGTGTAAAAAATTAATATTATAATAATATTAAACTACCCAAAAACATGTCCTAATACTATTTTATGAGATATTTATTACCTTGGGAATGATTGGGTCAATTTTTGGACCCCATGTATTCACTTGGATATGAAAATTACATTTTATATGCATTAATTTAATGTACTGATAATTATAACCAGAACATATATTTTTTACTAAGTCGATTTTAATATAGGGTTATATAACTGATATATATATTTATAATTGTTCACTATAAATCTAAAAATATTTATAATTTCATTTTATTTTATTTATAATTTTTAGACATTAGATAAATATATTTATTTATAGCACAATAATGATGTAGTAATTGCATTATTAATGAAATATGCAAATAAATGAATTTATAAATATTAAAATAAATTTATTTTGAACATTTTAATGTTATATGAGAATTTTATAGACGAAATTGATATCTTACATATGATTTTATTCCATTGGATTAATGTAATAAAGGTGATAGGAATTTTTAAAAAGAAGTCAAATATGAATAGTATCCAAAATTGACATAATTCCTAACTTAAAACATATAATAGTATATTAAATGATATTAAATTCCTAAAACATCTAATATTTGTAAAATTGGTTATTATAAGTCAAAATATGTCATAAATAACTTTTTTTCATCGTTTGACATGAATTCTAATTACATTAACCCATAATGTGTAAATAACATGATATTACTATAATATTAAAAAGGGTAAAATAAGGTTCAACCAAAATGATAAGGATAAAAAATATTCAAAACATGTATAGAAATTATTAGATTATGGTTATTCTATCATAAATATTCTTATCTTTTAATTTATCAATTTTTGGGTAGTTTATAATTGAAATTTAATTAGTAATAAATTAATATTTTGATAGTTCCTTAAAGTGCCCCTCTCCTCTCTTTTAAAAGGGGACCTCCTCCATCTCATATTCACTGAATTTTGAGCCTTCAAGATCGTCTAACAACATCCCATTTCTCTTATAAACGTCACTAGTTACATTATATAGGTTATGGTCTTCTCAAAAGTCCATCTCTGGTTCCCTAGGATGAAATTTAAAGGAGGCACATTGAGGAACAGGTAATCGCTTCAACTGATTCTTTAAAATTCCATTATTCTTCTACTTCTTATTCTTTAGTTGTTTCATTATAAAGTAATCACATAAGTATCACTCATATACTGGTTTTTTAATTGTAAATATGAAACAACTGTATTTCACCTTCTATCCATCCTATGATAAATTATATCACCGCGCATGCATACGTACGACTTACCATCTCCACGTTGTGGTGTAATCTATTTCTCACCACCACCTTACATAGACAGCTATAATGGTGATAATAATTTATATATATGACTAATATATTATTATAATAAATTAGATATACTATATCCCATCCACTTCAATACCATTCAACAACTATGAGAGCAATATCATCGCTGATGTATATGTATGACTTACCGTCTCCATAGAGCGATATGATTCGTTCCACATAATATTCATTAAAAATGATTATATAAAAGAATTAAATGAAAAAAATTATATATATTATACTAATATCATTAAGTAAATAATATAACTATAACCTAAAAGGAGGAATTATAATATATCCGACAAAACATACATTAGAGCATAAAACAATTAATACCCGAATAACGAGTAATAATGAAATGTTAATATCAAACAGAGGAAAATATGTTCATAATAGTTATAATTAAAATTATTATGAATCTATAATAAGTATAGGATATTCAGATACATATGAATTAAATTAGTCCTTTTTTAAGGATAATTTGGCAATCTCATTATTATCTAACATTGCATATACGTACGCATTTACTGGGCTTATATTTATAATCCATGTCCATATTTTCTAAAAATGTTTTCGTAAAATTTTTCATTTTCTTCCGTGTATTTTTAAAATCATTTTTACCTATTTTTTACTTTTACTACATGGTGTTGATGGAATCTGTCTGTTGTTTTTCATTCTAGGAACTTTTTTGAATTTTCTGGAAAAAGTATGAGGAGAATGTTTTTTAACATATATGGCCTGAAAATATTTTTACATCTTCATAAAGATTTATTTACATAAAGATTCCTCTATGAAAATTCAAGTTAATTATCAAATAAATTCTTTCGATTTAAAATTTCATGTCATTTTGAAAAAAGAAAAGGTTTTTGAAGAAGAAAGTATATTTTCCTGAAGAACTAAGTTCAAGTGGTTTATCAAAATTATTTTCCATCTAAGATGATACTCATTAAATTTTGTTATCTTTCTCTCTATATTATTATAATTATTTTATTATTCTAATGATGTATTGATATTTTATATGGATTATGTTATGATGGAATGGTGTTTAAGGAACCCATTTTATTTATTTGGTTATGCTTTGATGAATGGTTTATGTTTTGGTGGAACATGTAAGAATGGTTTCATTATGAGATTGGTGTGACCTATATCTCCCTTAAATTCATTGGGTAATGATTTTTAGGTCTGTAGATGTACATGAGTAGAATGGAAAGTAAATTTGGTTCAGTAATCCATATCTATAATAGCAAGTAAACATGTTTCTATAATGGACTTTGTCAACCATGATAGTCTTGGAAGCAATGCCTTGGATAATATAAAAATCATATCATTTGATTATCATATTTCCATAATTAAATGTTTTTTCCAATGTTATTTTATCAAAATTAATGTTTTTATGGTCTATGACTTACATATGTCCAATATTTATTTCATGACTCAATTTTTTGATGTTTAAACATTATGTTCATGTTTTTATATTCAAATGTATATGGTTTGTTTTATGTTCTCCCTGTTTTCCCTTAATGATAATTTTTATCACCCTTTTTATTTTTTATTTTCCCTGAGATTTAAAGAAAGGTTTTAGGTAGGAAAGAAAAAGGGTAATATCTTTATGGGAAATGTGGAAGATCATTCACCTTGATTGGAATATTATGTTCCAAGATTCCAATGTCACTAAATAATACAGTCTTTGGATGTATGTTTGTGTCATGTATTATGTTTTTCATAAATGAAATGTAATGTCTATGTACGTAATTCCTGGGTATCTATAGATATCATAATTTCTCATTCTAGACACATCTCAAGATAAATAACATTTGATTACCAAATATCAAACCAATATCTCAAATTGAATCTAAATCAAATATATTTTCCATCTCATTTATATAAATATATTCATTCATCACATTTTACAATAAATAATTTTCCTACCTATTAATAATATTCTTAAATATAATATAATTCACCATCTCATACCCCACAAAATCAATATATATGTTATCAATGAAAATGTCTATGAAATAATTTTCTTCATAAGATTGACAACTGGGAAGAAATAATTCAAACATGATGAAAAATGATTTATGATTATGACTAAATCATCTATAGTTACCCCAAATCACATAATTATCTGATTATCTAATTAAATACAATGTTGAAATCATCTACTATTTATCCTTAAATGATTTGAATTTATTAAAGGTGGTAATGATAGAATTTTAGTTTTTCCTCTCCAACTTTCAAATTCCCATCAAGAATATTTTATAAATTACCCGAGATTTATTTCATTGTCATCAAATTCATAAGTGATAAAATAAATTTCTTTGAATGTTAATATAAAAATCATTAGTTATGTCCATTGATCTCAATTTTCATTTTATGAAGACGGGTATTTAACACTCTTTCCAAAACTGGAGATATTTAGAGAGCTATAATTTATAGTACCATTATACCTAATGATATAAATTATGTCAATATTAAATACATTAAATAATTTTAATTTTTCATAACAAAAACCAAAACTCCATTATTAATGACTTGATTTATTTTATCAGTGTTGTAAAACTAAATTTTGAAAAAAAATAATTAATAAAACCTTTTGAATTAGCATCCAACGACCTTGATTTATTCTATAAAAACATATAGATTATTTTCCAATTGAATAATACATTTACGATGATCTAGTTCTATAATAATGTATATTTTACATGAAATTTTTACTAAATTGGTGAATAAAAATATTTTATGATTCTTTATAAATCAACCTTCTCTATCTTCTTAGATGATAATTTATTTTTCATTAATCATTATTCATTACCCCCAAAACATTTGATTTTAATAAATTAGATCATGAATTTTATGTATATATAAAATATATATGAATTAAATTATGAACAAGTTTTATCCTAAAAATGAAATTCAACAACATTGTTAACTTCTAATACCATCTACTTTTATATAATTAACTAGAATAACAAAATGAAATATCAAAAAAAATTATCATCAAACCATGTGAGTGAATAAATGTAATATTAAAAATAGTATTCTATAAAATTTTAATATATATTACTTATTAAAAATAATAAAATTGATATTATCTAAATTAATGAGATCATATTATTCCACTATCAATAGATTCTCACCTCACCATATTCAATATGATAATTGAAAATATAATATTCAATAACAAAAAAATTATTTCAAAATACACAAAATCTCTTTAATTATTAATATAAGATATAAAAATATATTGATTATTATATAATCATTAATAAAATAGTGATATTATAAGAAACATTTATCAAACCCATTTTAGTATATCATTATCAATCCTAGATTATTGTCTATATGATAAGAATATTAAAATTTAGGAGAAAAACAATTAGTATAAATCAATCTCTTTGTGTGGACCTTCTATTCTATATCTATTACCCTTATTTATATTATGATCCTCCAATGTAATTAAAATTAGAAACACTATAATCATTATTTTATATAATTTATAATTTAATATTACAATTTCAAAAACTATATCAACAATGAATTGCTCTTAATTAAAGTTTAGCCATTATATCAATCTTTCCATATATACTACCTTTGATAAACTTTTGGGATCTATAAAATAAATTTAGAATAAACCATATGTTAACCAAGAAGATACATCGTTAAAATAAATAATTTTTTTTAATATTATAAATCAGGGAATAAAAAGATCCAAATTGGTAAATCTCATGCAGTTTCTAAATGGTCACCTCATACAACTCACAAATAGATACTTCCTATGGGATAATGAGAACTTGAAATAATTCATTATAAAATGATTATAATTTCTATAGAATATCACTTTTATCATTAACACTATCATTAGGTGGTCTGTGATTTCATGACACAATCTACAAACTTTTTTAATAAACATTTATTCAACATTGAAAAATAACATTTAAAAAAATAATAGACCTTTATTTATGATTTAAAATATATATTACAAGTGACTAACTAAATATAGATCAAATCTAGGAAATAAATGAAATGGTATAATCCAAAATATGACAACATGATTTACACTATATTAGTAAAAAATCCATCTCTACTAAAAACATAACTACTCAATCCTTAACATGGTGACATAATTTTCTCAATATATATTAAATAACACACACCCACACACAACATTCTCTAAATCCAAAATTCATTTTAAAGATATGAAAATTATTGATAAAAAACATTTTATCTTGAATAATTGTATTCATCTTTGTTTTAATTTTATTTATCTATTGAAAAATGTGTTAAAAACAAAAACTCTATAACTTAAATTGAATTAGAAAAATTAGACTAAAAATATAACCCTATCAATCAAAAAAATCATGGGGATCTATTAATCATAAATTGAATATATTAATAGAATAGATTGTATTAGTAAGTATAAAAATAAGTGAACGACATTTTAATAAAATTTTATTTGCTGGATGATTTCAAATACATTAAAAAAAATCTCATTTCTAAAGGGTTGTGAGGAAATATTTACCTAAAATAGTTTATAAATTTAATTTTTTTTAATTGAGATGATAGATTCCAAAATAAATTTAACTTCTTCCTCGATTCAGATTCAAAATTAATACAACTGTAAAAAAGCATTACACACTTTTTAAATTGGGTGTTATTAGTTATGGTGTTTATTAATATCTTTTAAATTATAATTTGTTTAATTTCATGATTCAAATTATTTTTATGAGTGTTATATTTTCTGTTAAATCAATACCTTTTAGACAGATTTCATGTATAAAACATCATTTTAAATGTATTATTTGAGACAAAACGGTGGGATCCCTATATAGTCTCTACACTCACACCCTGAATATATAGTTCAGTGGACATGTTGCTTTAATATTTATTTTTAAGATACGAGTAGGCTTTGATTTATATGTTCTGATGTTTTTTACTAGTTCGATGTATTAGGATATTGATCGATATCTAAGAGCTATAATAGAATGGTAGGAGAATTTTTCCCATATGACTAGCTTAACACAATTAAATATATATTAGTTTTAAATTTTTAGGATCTATATTATTTTTTACTTCTTAATGATACGACAATGATTATTTTTTTGTTTATTTAATTATTGGAACATATATTTTGATCTCATTTATATATATATAATTTTTATTATATTATAATTCTATAAAGTATATTAGGTATAGAGGGAAAATTATTTGGCTACTATGTTGTATACTGATTTTTCACTAATATTTACATAATGATGGAGAATTCCATGTTTTTTATGGTATGAAAACATCAAAAATTATATCAATTTAAGGCTATAAATTAATACACACAGACATACCAAAACCCTCAATAAAAATTTATAATGCTATGGATTATGGTATCCTCCATTGGATAATGGAAGCATGATTTTTTATGTGGTTCAGGTATCAGGGTTGTGAAATTACATAGCCAACCGTAAAATTGATTTTTTAAATTTTATTCCTTATTTACATTTATTAAGTGCCAATTTTTTTATTTATGTCAAATAAAACATTAATTTGGTAACAATTTTGAAATTTTTATTTTATTAATGATTAAATTTAAATAAAAATAATTTATGAAATAATGAATCAAAATCCTAATATTATTTATAAGTAAAAATATCTCTAAAATTACTTAAATTCAACTAGATATTTAAATATATTCATTTAATAGTTCAATAACATCAAGAAAAAAATAAAGAAAAACATAGGCTACCGTAGAAACCAGTGGTTTAATGATAATTATATTGTGTAAATATATAAATATTTCAATTTAATTTAAAAATTATGATATATTTATTATAGATAACAAAAGAATATTATAAATTAATAATTAACGATATATCACTTTATAATGTCAGAAAACAATTCCATTATTTTGTTTGAGCAATAATATTTTCAACCATCTAAAACAAAATATAATTTCAAGAAGATAGAAATTTTAGGGTTGGATTTCCAAAAACCATTGAAATGTTATTTTAAAAAATATATATTATATAATTATCTTTTAAAAATTAAAAATATAAAATAATACATGAATAAAATAATAAATATTTAAGGAAATATATAAAATGGAAGACATAATTGGAATAAAGTTAAGTATCTAGTTAATGATATAATTTAAAAAATTCAAAATGACACATTATTATATATCATGTTCATAATAAATGAAATATATTTTACCCCATCCCATGGTATATAATATATATAGAATACCCCATAAAACAAAAAAAAAATTAAAATCATTATAAGTGGGGAATTATAATAAAATATAGTGTGTGCCTAATGAAAATACATTAGATATCATTATTCAAATCCAAATCAATTATTTATATAATAATTATTGTGGATATAAGTTTTAATTATTTTTTTGAATTTATTTATAGGTTTTAAATATTTATTATTAATGGCTAAATGAATGTAGTTGTGGTTTTAATGAACAGTTGAGACATACAACAACATGTACAAAGTGGACATTCAAATTGGTTAGAAAGCTATTATTTTACTACATAGTAGACATTTAAAAGGTACCATAAGGACATAAAGATATGAAGATTAAAAAATAATAGTTTAAATTTTTTTTTTATTTTCACTCTATACTATCATCTATATCCCTTGGAATTTACACAATATTATTCTCATAGCCCTTGGATTATATTGACCCAATCATCTTTAGAAATATATTTTGAAAATGGAATCTTATTTTTTTGTTCAATTTGGATGAAATAGCTCATTTTGCACCCAAAAATATCAATAAAATTTAAGTTATTCTGTATTTATGGCGAATCACTTAAAATAAAAAAAGTTTTATGTTTTTCATAGGATTAATTATTTTTAGTAATTTAGGTTGAATTAGACTATATTTTTTGTAAGTTAACATATAATAGGTAGAGATTGGTGGACACCAAATTTATCCCATTTTTTATAAGTGATGTATTTATAGTGTGAATTTAAATTATGGTTTTGTATGAATGTGATATTTGTAGTCGATATTATGGGGATCAATTAGGCATAGATAAATGTGTGATTATTATAAAATTAATTAATAATGTTCTTACTTTAATGTCTAGGGGTTGGATTTTATTTAAGTATTTTCAAAACTCGGTGTATATTAATGATTTGGGAATATAAGAGGCTTCTATATGGAATATGGGTCAGTATTCTTGATTCTAGACCTAAATCTAATGTTATTACTTTAATATTATAGCACTAGGTACCCAGTGGTATAATACATTTTACCAGGATCCCACAACATGAGACATTGGTTACAAAAGAGGAACCTACAACACTGTTCACATAAAATTGTAACATGGTACATATATGGTACCTATTAGAGTTTATTTGTACATTCTAGGTCCATAATGAGTTTTATATTAATTTCTAAATAATTCAATTTAACTAGAAAATATTTTATTTAAAATTAGATTCAATTTATATTTATATCGACCAAATCGCACGCATCATCTATTATTCTATTCATTTTCATACCCTCCAAAGAGTTGATATCATTATTTCAAAATTTTATTCATCAATTTCCAATCCAAATAGATCACCTGAGGTATGGGTATCACTCCAATATTTTCTATATTTTAATTATATTATATTATAGAATTTTGAACCAGTTATAACATAAATTAGTTACTATTTAGAGTCTTTGTAAATCCTCTACTAGGTATCAAATCCTATATTGATATTAAAATAGTGTGATTTTAGTATTTTGAGGTAGTATATCTCTATAATTTATGCATGGGTTATATATGTTTCTATAAATCATTTCAATTTTTTTCCGAACATGTGTTACTGGTATGAATTAATTGAAATATTTTTATTTCATCACATAAAAAGTTGATATTATTTATTAGGTCTATGAGTTGTGGAACATTTATCACCAAATGATTTTAATATTTGATTACATATAAATAAGGCAATGTGTTTTGTTGATTTATCCTAAAGCAACATGAAACATAAACCAAACCTCAAGATATATAAATAAAATATAAATATTTATTTTGGGCCTCTAGAACCTAGATATTAAATTAAGGAGAATAAATTTGAGTAATCAATTTATAAAATATAATTAAAAATTAAATGATGACTTCTTTTAATCTAAATGAAATTAAGTTATTTAAACTTATATAACTAAAAATATTATTTATTTTTTTAGAAATATACTTTTCTAAAAAATTCCTTTTTATGAATTATGAATTTCTAATTCAAAAAATTTAATGTTAACATTGAAAATTTATTTTCATTTTGTAATTATTTAACAAGAAATTAGTTGGTAAATTACATTATGTTAGGAAAATAATGTTTAATATTTTGAAAGGATAATTTTCAACAAGAAAAGTTTTCATTATCTCCTCGATCTTGTAGCGGCTTCAATTTAAACCTTCTAGTATGGTTTTTTGATATTCTTATGAAATTGTATGTTCTATTAATGGATCTAGGGGTAATATTTCATAATCCCCCCTTACCTTTTATAATCATTATGTTTTGTGAATTTTATGGAACTTGGATGGTTGCTACATCTGCTCAGACCTGAGGACTAGTGCTGTTAGTCAGGGAGTTTCTCTATGTATTTTGGATGAAGTAGATTTCTCAAAGCCTCTAGTCGAATGTATTTGGATCTTGGCTAGACAAGAGTTTTAGTTAAAGAATTATTTTGTGTTTTAATCATGGAAGTACTTCTATTCTACATGATTTCTTCTCGGTCATCATTATCATTCTTGATAGAGAGGAAACCAGGATCCTCAAGTAGAGAAGATAACTGGTAGTGGTGGAAATCATAGGCCACCAGGATCTTCTAGGGATCCTCATGATTGTGGATTATCTATAGACATGGAATTTCCTAATGTAGATTAAGGTCGTCAATAGTTAGAGGAGGTATGATCGGTCCCTTATTGTTCTGAGACTGATAAGTCGAGGCTCCTTAGAAACAAACAATGGCTGATCAACATGACCCTAAAATCTCTTAAAATTTTAGAAATATAAAAATTTATTTTGGTGTGGCTTGACCTTCTGTGGATGTACATACTGTTGTAGGTGATGTGGTTATCATGAATCTTGGACTAGATCAAGAGAAGAAGGCTGGA
Organism: Viscum album; assembly: GCA_963277665.1. Classification (NCBI taxonomy): domain Eukaryota; kingdom Viridiplantae; phylum Streptophyta; class Magnoliopsida; order Santalales; family Viscaceae; genus Viscum; species Viscum album. Next base: position 712,593,395 of record OY728131.1, on the reverse strand, counting down.
CACATGGAGAGGTAGACTCACTTGAATGCTGAAATGGTTAGGCAGTTGGATTCATCAAAAATATCCAATGAAGACATGGTGAGTGAGGAAGTGTGCATGTATCCAGACACTGGTGAAGACACCTCTCTATATTTTCAATACATGGGTTGTGTTTTTATCCAACCAAGGGTTTCAGACATGGCAGCGTAGGACCTGTAGGCTTAACCTTCTTATGTTGAGAAGGTTAAAGTAAGAGGTATGCTAGAAAAATATCAAAACTGGTCTGATGTTTTGGGAGAATAATAAATTCATATTCTTGGGAAATAAATTTAAAGGTAGGATTCCCATGGTGAGGACCCTTCTACAGATTGGGGCCTAACCAAGAGAAATAAGATTCAGTCTCGGACTCCCCTGTTGAGTCTGTGTAAATGGGCATTGTAGAGGAATATTATAGAATATAATCAAGGAAGGTAACGAACATCATTATTGATTCATAAGGCTTTATTAATCATAATTGGAGGACATGATGATGGAATGACTACTCTAACTTACCCAGTACTCCTTTTACTAGGACCTTAAGAAAGGGTAAACTCCCTCCAAAGGATCCTAATTATGAAGGAAATAGCCACATGAGCATGAGAAAAGGCTCTCACAATCAGGTAGATTGAAATCCATGAGGGGGGCCAAAGGCCAATGACTGTGTGTCTATAGAATCCAAGGATACAAATTTTTTCCCGAGTGGAAAGGAAATGATATTATTTGATGAGTGGGAAACCATAATTAGTTGTAATGAATAATTTGTAGGGAAGACCCTAGATGTTATGTGTACCCAAGAAGTGTTTGACAGGATGGTTGTGAGGTGATTCTATGTGGACTTTAATAATGATAAGGGTACTTGGATCCAAAAAACAACATGGCTTATTGACCATGGTTTCAAGAGTAAGAGTATTACTGCGGAAGAGATTCTCCAAACATGGTACAATATGACTCCCAAAATTTAAGACTTTCTATTGGATGACTCAAATGGGAAGACTGGTGTTCAATGAAGTCTACATAGAGGTAAGGTTTATAATAGACATAAACTACAATTTAAGGATTCAGCAACTACTTATGAGGTTAGTTGATTGTCCAAATATGGTTTTGGCTGGTTTCCCACTTTATTTCCTTAAAATTACTTTTTCTTAATACAAATATTTATTTTTGTAATTGGTAAATAAATATAAATAAGATTAAGAATACTTAATGATTAAAAAAATAAATTTTCAACAAAATATATCTTTGTATATTTAAAATATTTTTATTGAATGTTTTTTTAAAATTTACTTGTATTAAATAGATATTAAAATTTTGTTTATCAGAACAAAAATTGGTAGGATGTGTTATTTTTTGTTTTTAGTAAAACTAAAATTATTTTGTGAAAATTAGTTTCCAATGTAAAAAAAGTAAAATCCTTTGAAAATTGATTATAAATTTTTTTAGAAAATATGTAGAAATATTAATAATTTCATATTTTAAAATAATGACTCTATTTTATTTTATAATGAATAAAAACTACCAATCTTTAACGAGCCTTCAATTTTTTTTTTAAATTCAATGGTTATAAAATAATCGTTGAGTTGGCTTCCATGTATATAAATAACCAAAATTTTAATATATAAAAATATAATAAATAATTTAGATGAATTGATTAATTCTAAGGAAATAATTACAATATTTATAGTAAAGTCATTTTGTTATTCAATAGTAAATATTCTTCAAAAACTATTTTTATTTATTTTAATGAAAAAAATATTATAAACAATGTAAAGAAATTATAGAAATAATATTTTATAAAAACAATATATTTTTTTGAATAATATTATCACAATTACATTATGATGAAATTTTTAGTTTTTATGAAAAGTTATATTTTTCAATTAACAATTAAAAATATTTATTTTTACTGAAAGTTCATTTTCATTTTATGTATTTATAAATTAATATTTTTATCTGTATTTTTTTAAAATTATAATTAATTTATCTCTACTATATTATTTTTAATTATTTTTTTATAATGTAACAAATAACATTTTTTCATTAAAAGCATCATTTCCCTTAAAAACTGTTTTTGTTCATATTTTTTGAATTTTTTTTAAATTATTTTACACCACATTTTTTTTTATTTTTGTAAAATTTATTCTTTATTTGGAAATAGTGATTCCAAATTTATTAAATTGTTCCCTTTAAATTTTCGACATTATTTATAGTAAAATATAATTATTTACCATAATAATCGGTAAAATGGGTAAATAAGGTAAAAAATAAAATGATAAGGAACAAAAACTATCCTTATATATTGAATTAATTTTATTTAATAATAATATTACATCCATATTAATTCTTAATTTGAATATATATTTTTTTTGTTGGAGTATTATATTTACCTTTATAGTATTTCTATTAATATAAATCCAAAAATGTCACAACCATGCTTTAAAAAACTGTATTATTTGATATATAGCGATTAGAAGATGATATGTTAATTTATAAATGTTCATATAAAATATAAATTATTTCTAATTGTCTTCGTTTATTTTTAATTTTTATGTTGATTTAAATACCTTAGAAGATTACACAACATCAAAGTATCAATTGTTCAATAAATAGAAAAATAAAATAAATGATATTAAAAATATTGAAAGTAATAAAATTTGAAAGAATCATGGTTATATAAATTTTTTTGTGGATAAATACAACTTATTTGATATGATTTAATTAATTATATTATAATATCGTTGCTCTCTTCATGTTATTAATGATAAATTAATTGAATTGTTATAAAATTGAAATTAATACTATTTTATAATGAATAACTTTTTACTAAATGATTAAAATCCAATAAAAAATTATCTTTAACCAAAGGATTATGTTTTTGTAATAATATAAACCACGATAAATTTACATTCCATATGTCATTTATAAGTACTATATTACCCCTTAAATTGAAAAAAATATTGAGATCCAAGTAATTATCAAAAAGGTTTATAGGGGTTATAAATGTAAACTGAAAAAATGTGATCTAAAATTGTTGTAATGTTATTATATGTGTAACTTATCATTATAGGAGCAAAAAAATGGTGTCTAGAGTCCGTGGGACACAAGGCCTCCATAGCACCTCTTTATATGCTATAGTATTTTGACTGGAAGAAATGGTCAATTGTACGGTGGTGAGAATATAACCTCACAATCCAAGTAACACAATGTTATGAAAAATGTTATAAATGCAAGAAGAATAATATCAACAACAAATAGAAGATAAATCATTCAGAAAAATTTAATAATAATCAAATCCAAAAGCAGATTCATATACAAAATGATAAGCATGGCATGACTTTTTGAAAATTATAGGATATAAATGGAAACAGGAATTTAGTAATATACATGTATCAAAAACAAACAAAACATTAAAGATAAACTATCTTAGGTTGCGTGATGAGCCATATCTTGGTACTTTTCTCTCTTACTCTTATTCAATAATCAAGGGAGCTACACTAAGAGGGTATTTCCCCTGTCCCTAGCTGCATCCATGTTGTCTGTCCATGTACCACTTGGTGGCCTGAATAGGGTGTGAGATAACACTCAGTAGGCCACTATAAATAGTTCATATATTTTTTCTAGTCTATGAATAGTATCTGAATAAATTTTCATGTATAAAATTTGTAAAATTAAAAAAAAAAATTAGAAGTTATTTTATCTCATCTATCAAGGAACAGTATATTCTAGAATCCATTTATAAAATAATTATAGAAAAAAATGGTAAGTATCATAAAAAACCAAAACCATGCAATCAATTATCAAATGACCATGTCCTAGGATCCAAGAAGTAGACATGTATAAAGAAACCAAGAAAGTTTCATCATGGGAGTAGAAATATCCAAGTCATGAATGTGAGTTATTTAAACTGTATCCAAGGATTGGTAATGTCAAAGTCATCTATCTAATCTAGGTAAACCAAATCAATGGAGTTAAAATTTTCAAGGAATCCAAAAAAGAAAATTAACTATATCTAAGGAGTATAATTTTATAATTCATCCAAATAAACAAGGATTAGACATTTCCAAGCCTTCTTGATGAGTCATCAATGCCATATTGCAAACCCTCTACTATCAATTTATGAAATTCATTATCCAATTTATAAACCATTTCATTAATCATTTCATAAACATGTAAATGATATGGGATTATCAATAAAAATCCTCTCATATAAATGAAAATCCAATTTCATTTGATTACATACTTTACTAATCCACTTTATTTTAATATTCAATTCCCAATAATGTAATGCATTTTCAAAACACCTCATAGGTGGAAATGCATGGTTAATGGAAGGAACCCCTCCAATTTAGGGTTAATTTTGATTTAAACAACCACCAACCTTATGAAAGGGTGTCACAAAATGTCGTACACATGAAGTTAAGATTTAACTATAGGTTTGATTAATTTAAGAAATAAATATTTAAATTATTACATGAGGAACAATGTAATTTGGGAATAAACAACCAGACATTGAGGGAAACTGTATAGACTATCTAAAGAATGCCTATAATGTAACAATCATCTGGTATCGGTCCTAGATTTTATCAAACTCAATAGAAAATAGTAGAATGGATAATAAACCTAAAATAAGTCATCTAATATTACATGATAATAGAATATATGATCAAAAAAAGTTTAATGAATCCCAAGGAATGAATAACTCACTACAAGATATCTAGTGAGACAAAAAGAACATGAATCATACATAATATTGAATAAATATAATAAATCCTTGCATAGGATTGGGGGGAGCTTCATAATAGAGAATATGGGGCATATGACTACTGGATAAAAAGAATAAATTGGGATGAACAGTTTTAAGGAAATATAGAAAAAAATGGTATTTTAACCACTATAAAATTGTGTAGTATGCTTTGGATGAATGATTTTCCAAACCATGCGTCAATTGTGCTCCTAACACTACCTCAAGACACCCCTTCTCATGGGTATGGTACACAATTTGAAAAACCCTTCCCCGACCATGAATTTTACCTTTGTTAAAAGTATGTTACAAATCTCATGGGATAGTGTCTAGGGGTGCAAATTTCATCAAATCGTTCATCCCCTGATAGTTCACTAGACCACCTTGCACAATTTCTACTAACCATGTGGTTGAGCTGTTTTCTTAAAAAAGAGGGGCTCTGTGCTCTAAAAATCCCTATACACATGTTTTTCCATTATATCATAATAGTGAATTCATATTAAGTACATAAAAATGAATTAAACAATATATATAATGATATGTACCTTCATAAATATCTAGGTCATTATAACATATCCTCTAGAATATAACATTCCCTTGAGTTTTACCTCTTAAGTAAGTAAGGAATCATCTCAGAAAAAAGCTATCCATTGGGAAGGTACATCATTTTCCCATTCCTAGATCATGTCTGGTATATATAAATGTTTCTATATCTTTTACACTAAAGGATCTTATTTACCTATGAGATTATTTATGCACCAATTCATGATGTTCACTAGGTACCCCTAAAAAAGAATCCAGATCTAACTCAATATCCTCTGGAAGTAAAATATTCATTTGTTCTATATAATACTTCCAATATCTTTGATTATGTTATATATAGTAAGACACTAGACCTATTAACTCTATAACCAAAATGGGTCTAATGAATCAAGGAAACATCTTTCCCTATATCTGAATCAATGGATGGCCTACTTTGGTTGAATCATGATAGAAAAAATCTACCACCAAACCCAAACTCATGGGGTTATTGATTGAATTTGTCATATGAATACTACATATGCTGATTGTTCATATTTCACTTCCTAATGAACTGCACTTTTTCTATATTCTCCTAACCAATATGTTATCCAAGAAGTTATACGACCTCTTCCTTAAATTAATCGAGGTGATTGAGATGGACTATAGTATAAGTCCTTATAAGGATCTATCTATTTGGTAGCATCAATGTTGTTACTTAATGATAACTCAAATATGTGTATATTCTTCTCCCAAGAAAAACCACAAAGTCATGGACACAATCATGGAGAATTTAATATAACAACTATGTCATATACAGTTTATGATTATTTGTCTCAGGGTGATGGTCTATGATTGAATCACTAGTGTTCTCAAAGCCTTCTACAATCCCTCCGAGAACCCAAAATGTTAAATAGGAGTCCCTATTAGATATGATGGAATATATGTCTATGAAGGAATATGATCTCTCTAGCATATATACTTCCAATATTTTCAAATGAGAAGGAATATTAAACATGTTATAATTGAGAAACATTCATCTACCTATGAAAACCAACCACTACTATATCATTTTCTCATGGTGATATTGGAAAACCAGTCAATAAATTCTTTGTGACTTTATCTCATTTACACTCAGGAATGGAAAATGGTTTTAAGAGTATATACAGTTGATAATGTTCAACCTTTACCTGTTGAAAGGTGAATGAATGATTAATAATGTTTTATATCTCCTGTATCATAGCACACCACAAATACTGGTGACAAAAGTCTCTATAAAATTTTTTTATGTTGAGATATAATACAAAATTCAAGGTATGAAATTACCTCTTAAACTCATCTCTAGTGTTTTTTGGATCCCACACACACCAATATATGTGGAATGTCTCATCCCCATCCACTGTCCAACCTGGTGATGAATCCTCATCAAAAAAATGCACTCCATCGGGTCATGTACTAGGTATCTATAATTCTCCTCATTTTTACTAGTTACAGAATTGAATATGTAACTATTGAATCCATGAAAAATATCTACCGATGCCTCTCTTGAAACACATCAAGTATCTCTAAAAAGAGTGAGTGAGATGACAATTTTTACTAGCCTATTGAAATGCATGTATCTGAGTCCCCCAGCTCAGAGGATCGACAATTGCATTTCCATTACTAGTTGTATATGCATTCATTAATAATAATTATTGTAGGTATTTGACCAACTATTATTGAATGTGATTCATGTCGTGCTACATTAATATGTAATTAATGAAATTTGGTGCATAAAACCTAAAAAATACTCTCCTAGTAAGTACATCCTCTAACAACACAAGGTATGAACAATAATGGTAACCTAGAGATCATTCGTTTTGTTATTGTTAGAGTGTTTCATCAACTAATGAGGCACATACACCATGAATCTATCCACATTCATTTGTAGATATAATAACCTAATTCTAGATGAATCATAATATACTATATATCTTTTTCCTAGTTATGGAAGGATTAATATTTACCCCGAATTCAGTCTCTCATTCAACTCTTGAAAGGTATCTTATATGATTATAATAAAATAAACATAACATTATTATTATTAAATTCCATTAGAGGTGATACTGTGATTGAGATGTCTTGTATAAAGAGTATGTAATAACTAAATATCCCAAAGAAACTATAAGTATAGATGGTGTTCTTATGATTATCCCTAGAAACTACATCTCTTACCTTAAATGGGACAACTGATACTCATGTCATTGAGATAATATGACCTAAGAAGTTAATATTACCTATCAAAAAGTGAAAATTTGTAGAAATATAATATATGAAATTCTATCTTAGTGTGTAAAATAATATCTCAGGATATTTGGAATGGTTGTGTAAGGTGTGGGAATACACCAAGATGCTTTCCATATAGTCAACCACAAAGGATTACAAATATGGATGGAATAATCAATTCATCATTTCCATGAAAACTATTAGTGCATCTGTGATACAAAACAACATGTCTAAATACACATATAAACCATATCTAAAACATAATTTTTAATGTGTTAAATATTATCATCTTACTTAACCATAATGATAACATGATCTTAGATTAATATTTGAGAAATCAATATCTCTTTAAATCATTTCAAAGGTATATTATATTTGGGGTAATGTATACTTAATCTTAACCATATAATTATTCAATTTATGGTAATAAAAACATAAAATAAGGGTGTCATACACCATATAAGTGAAAGGACAAAAAACCCCATTGATTAGTATTAGGTCACATCAAACCCTTTGTTCATAAGTCCCCCATCTACCTCATAATCTCCTAAAACTCAGTTGTATGAATCTCTTAAAGAGTAATGGCTACCAGTGCAACCCCATTCATTAACATTATCAGAAAATATACCTATCTATTGTGAGTTATTATTGAAAATTTATTTTGGAAAATGTACATGAAATTATCAACCACTTGATTGAGATCTTACTGATACGTTCCCTGATTATCCATATATTAACATGACATATCACTTATTATCCTACCCAGTCTATGATGCTCATGTATGGATTAGATTTCCTTGACATTAAATTCACCCATGTGAATAAAACTATTCCCTCTATTGATGTGAATTCCACCATTAAGCGATACAAGTTGAAATAATCATGGAATGGAACCAAATAGTTTATCCAGAGAATGATGTATAACCATGTCATCTCTTGGACAAAGAGGCCCTATATGAACAAAAACCCACCTATCTCAATTGGTCACTCCCTAGACTAGCATACACTCACCAATCAAATCCCAAACAAATTATCAAAAATAATCATGAAACTGGAATGATGAATATTATGCCCAAGGATCTCCACAATAGGAACATTTATGAAGGAATAAAATTCATATTTATTTTAAAAATGATATACTACCATAGAGTCTATCAATATATTAACTGTAACAATATATGTTTTGAAACTCTTATCCACGAGTATTATTTTAACAATATATATATATCCTTATCCATAATCCTAAGATATTTTCTAAATACCCTAGCCAAGACTGCTCTGATATAATGGTAAGTCTGGTGTCTGTATACTCTATCCAGTGTTACAACCTTATCCTAATTGGATAGTCGTACTCTTGATCCCTTCCTGACAAGAAGAATCCCACTACACTCCTAAACGTGGAGTCTGTGTGGACCCTCTCCCAATGTATTATTTTTTCATATTCTTCATAAGCCACTTTAGTTATCCCATTATTCCACGTGATTTGCCCTCAACTGTATTTCAATCACACAGGCTCCACATGTGTCCCTACCTCTCACACTGGTGAAAATAAATAGAACTATCAAAATCCATACATTAGCTTGTATTCCCATCACACGAGGTTTCAAATCCCCACTTTCTACCACCAAGAAATATGTGAGTGGGTCAATAATCTAATCTACCCTAATCTACACTAATATCATCTATTAGTTTACGTTCAATAATCTTCTCTAGTTTTATAATATTATTTAAGATTTATATTCCAAATCAATTCACCATTTATCATTTTTCATACCTAATACAAGCATCAAATATCCTATATTTAGATAAATTATCACCCAAAAAATTGGCATGAAACTTTGGAGATCATTAAAAAGGGAAGAATAGTCCATGGATGATAATTTTCCTAGCTCCATGTGCATAAAATCTATGCATCTATTGTCCCTCAATGTATTAGGATAAATATAATCCTATAAGGCCATATGAAAATACATCAAAGATATATCCTAATGAAGATCAATATGAGTAATGAAATCCCACTATATCATGCAAGAATCACTTAACATATACATAATGAGATTCACTCTCCTTCCTTGAGGTGTCTTTAGATGCTAAAAATAGACATGATAGCTTCATGTCATGACTCTATATCCTATGGTCCACCATCCCATGAAAACATGGATATGTGTTTCCATATAAATCCGTGTTTCATATCTTCCATAGTTGGGATAGGTCACAACGATCCTTGAATAGTCCACATAAAGAATAAGAAACCCTCTCTGAATTGGGAATTGACCCCCATATCATGTATAACTGGAAGTGTTGTATGTTTCACTAAATGATATTATATGGTTGGCCTATATCCCACCACCTCCGAAGTAGGGTCTTCACTAACTTCCTAGAACAAAAATCATGGTTATCATGGTTTCGTGCCCTTAAAAATTCCATAAAAATTAATCAGATAGGATTTGGATACGAAAAGATCACATATATATGAATAATACATGTACAAGCCTTCCAATATAAAATTCACACTCCTATGACTACTCAAAAAACCAGGTTTTGGTGGTACAAGGATTACAAGAGCTCAATCGATTCTACATACTACCCACTAATAAATATAGTTTAGGGTTATGTTCTTTACTAAAATCAACGTGTTTCAGTATACAAAGTTTCAGTTGCATTTTAAATCCACATTTATTTATATTAAAAATATTCATAAATGGTTGAATTATATAGATTACCAGTTCTAATTTATAAAGGTGCATATATTTTTAAAATATAATTATAGAACCTATTTTAACAAAACCATAACTTGTTCCAGCATATGAGAACAATAGTCTATAACTCAACATCCAATAATTGACTACATATGTTTTCTACATCAATCTAGGTAGGAATAAATTGTTAGGTTTATGGAGAAAATTTATTTAACAAATTATGATTCCCAATCCTGTGTAGAAAAAATTGTAAAATAAGAGTTATATCACTCAAGGAACCTACAACATATATCATGAATCTAGGAAATGCATCCAACATGGTATGGAATAAAGCATGCCATATAAATTAACTATGATCCTAAAATTCAGTTTTCATAGTGATTCCTTTCCATACCCATATAATGAAAAAATGTAACCAACAACATAGTAATAATAAATTCACATATCATTTTATGTCACCCAATTGTGGAATAAAATAAACTATAATACACATAAACATGAACATCAAGTCCCATTCCCAGGTAATTTTATTTACCCATATACATGAGTTAACTACTCCTAGGCACAACTCATTAACCAATTACAACCGTTTCCTTATCTTCAATGTACTTATCTCAGATAGTATGATAAAAAATAATAGGAAAAATAACAACCCTAACACTACATTATAATTTACCAACCTGAGAGCCAATAAACGGTTCCTTGTATTGGTGGGCCACATTGACTTAATCACACCTCCTCATATAGTAAAATATTAAAACAAATAGAGGTGGTCTATGATACTATTATGGAGAAAATATATTATCATGATTAGAGTAACACAATAACATCACAAATGAAATAAAATATTAATCATAATATCAACCATAAGAAAAAGATAAATAATCCAGACAATGGAAAAATAATCAAATCCAAAGGTATCCTCATATATAAAATGATGATATTTTCATTAATATATATAAAAGATAAGAAGAAAATAGAAATAGGCATACCATTATATACATGTATCAAAAACTCTAAACAAACAAAAAATAAACTATCTAAGAAAATATCATGATATGTAGCCCAATATAGAGATCCACTTCCACAATCAAACAATCAGTAAAGTATTACCAAGGCGGTGACTGAGGCTATCCCTACCATCATCCAAGAATTCTTTACAGGTACCAAATGGTTTCCTAAGATGTGTGTGATATAAAACACAATGGTACACCACTAATTGTATCTATAATAGGTCTGGTCTATGCATATATGTTGAAGAATTGTCCATGAATAATAAGATTCCAGGTAATAATAAGATAAATGATGTTTTAACTTCTATCAAGGAACACTATCATCAAGGAAAAATAAAAATGGCTAACTTGATATCATGGTAATATTTATCTACAACCTATTCTATTTAATCAAGAATCTAAAAAACAAGTCCCAGGATCCATGAAGTATAATTCTCCAAAGCATCCAAGTTAGTTGAATCCTTTGAGTAGAAATATTAAAGTCATCCAAGTGAGAAAAGTCATTAAATATATGGAGTTAAAATGAAAAAATAATCAAAATATTATAAGTAATAAGATCCAAGGACTATAAATTTCCAAGGCATCCAAATAGGGAATGTAAATTAGAATCACTGTGTATATGTTTTCCTAGAATCCAAATGATTCATTGGTTCTATACTATGAACCCTTAATTATTAACATAACTAATTCATTAACAACTTTTTAAACCATTTCATGAATCAAATAGTAATCACGTACAAGACAAGGGACTATCCATTTCATACTTTTCATATAAACCAACAAGGTGCTTATAAAGATTCAAAATCTAGTTTATTACAATATTCAATTAGTTATAATGTTTAGAGAGGTCAACACTCACCAAGGTTGACAAATTCATGGTTATAGGAAATAACACACCCCATGGTTGGTTTAGAATGAGGTCAACAACCTCCAATATTGTATATGTGTGTCATGATATGTATTACACATGAGTTTAATATTTAAATCAATTTTTCATTAATTTATGATAAACAACTAGAATGTTCAGTGTGTTACAACAAAAAAACATGGTATAAACAAAAATACATTGATGGGAAAGGAATAATAAACAAAAAAATTTCCTACTGATGAAAATTCATTCAATATAAGCCTCTTATTTTTTCTTGATAAGAAGAAAATAAATTATAATGAAACACCCATAAAATGGTGTATATAAATTCACACCAAAATATGATCATTGATAGAAATAAAAACGAAAAAATGATCCTAAGGAATAAAGTAATAACTAGTGTACTTATAATGTGATAAGTATAACATGAATCGAACATTGGATAGAATAAACCATGTAACTCCTAAAATATGCTTAAGGAGAGCATAAAATATTAGAAGAGGGAGATGATGTCTACTAGAGGGAACTACAAAATATGAGTGCATTGTTTTATTTAATCTAGGAAATATTTTCCTTTTCATTCCATTAAAAATAGGATGCATCATTTGGCCACATGGTTGGTAAAACCATTCTCCAACTATGATACCAACACTTCCTTAATAACACCTTTCATGGTCATGTTGCATAGTTAGAAAAACCAAGTTATCACTATTTGTTTTCCCTATATTAAAAGTCTATAGAAAATCAAATGGGAATACAACATGGGTTTCATGGTTTCATTGAACCCTATGACACAAGATAATGAATTGGATCACCTAATCTGTTACATCCAATAGTGATGAATGGGATGCACAATTTATACTAACCTTATGGGCCAACTACTTTATTTAAAATATGGGATCCATGGTAAGAACATGCCATAGAAAACCTCATTTCTCCCACAGACTTACTAGGCATTCATATTTTGTCACACTTAAGAAATAAAAAAAACATTCCACACCATCAACAAAAGTTAGTTAATTATCGTATAAGAGTATTTATAATTATTTTAATATTATCATTGATTCCTATCAATTTATATCTATTTGTAAAAACAATTAATTTATAATAATATATTAACTTATGAAATTTCAAGAGTTACCCGATCCACTATTATAAAAAGGCACATCTTCTTCCCTTTTAATCACACATAAAACGCCGTATAAAATTGAAAATACCAACCCAAATACCTTTATTTCATATATATCCATATCCATGGTTTCTTATTTAGGGTATAATCCCAACCTTAGATGTCTTAATGTGTATAGTAATGGATAATTTTTGAAGAAAAGGTATTGTTCTTGTATAGGTTTTTTTGTATTGATTCGTATCAATATTCTATAAAATCTTCCTTATCGAATATTAAATTATAAAATAAGTGTATCCCATATACTAATATGTTATTATATCTATATCATTGCCAATATCCTTCATAAAAAAAATGGAATGAAATCCATCCTTCTCATGTTTAATGGACTACCACCTCACTGAGAGATGTAATTCATTTTCCATGACAACCTCTCAGGAATTTTTAATATTGTTTATTTAATGAATATATATGATATTTAGGAAAATAATATCAATATGTAAAAATAATATATAATATATCTTCTTACGTTTCCACTCACTAAAAAATGATTATGTCATTCATGTGTACATGTGGATTACCACCTCTGAGAAATGATGTCATTCAATTTTAATAACCACATCACATGGATGATACATATAATTATATATAGAGAAATAATATGGTATTTTTGATATAATTATAAATTTTAAAATATAGAATAATAATTCTTTCCATAATGTTGACTGGAAAATAGAGAAGTTAAATATGTGTATGTACGACATGCCATTTCCATAATGGAAAAATAAATCATTTTTCATAAAAAAATTTCATTGCCAGTTTTAAATGTATAATTGTAATATCCTAAATTTTTACAAAAAATAAAATATTTGATAGCATACATGATACACTACATTGATCTTAAATGAACATCTGAATATTATTATTTAAATTTCATCATTATATCCTAACCAATAGAATTATGGGAATGAATAGTAGTAACTAAATTATAAAAGTATTGTTTACATGTTTATATATTATTAAATATTTGAAAAATTAATTATAAATTAATGTATGCATTTTTAAAATATAAGGGAAAGGTTTTTTGTAAAAACTATTTAAATGTGAAAATGTGTGTTTTATAATAATAACTAATCAAATGACTATTGTTGTATTATATTAATTAGATTTACAAATAATATATTAAATATAATTTTTTATATTTATCTATTGTTTTTTCTAGACCTTATATAAAAACATATTTGATTTTACATAAAAAAGAAGTATTTTTAAAAAATGGTAGTTTTTCCAACTTTTGATGGCACGCTTGTTTTAAATCACTTTTTTGACACTATGAGATTATATTTTACAGAATAAAAGTATTATTATTTTAAAGGGGAATATCATAATTTACTTTTCATGATTTTTTTCTCATACGTTTTATATTTTAATGAATAATGAAATAACACTTCATTTAAATTGAAAACAATTTTTTCATCAAATTTATTTTTAGTGTTATATTATATTTTTGAATAGTTTTAAAATTTAATTAAATAAATTATTTATCATTTAATCCAACGTAGGAAATCATAATCAATTTTACATTGAATTTAGATATAAATACTTTTTAATATTTTGATGGTTTTCACTTTTAAAACAGGTTTTCTTGTTCCATTAGTGAGATTAATCTCCAATTACTTTTAACTAATTATGTATTTTGAAATTTGAAAAATGGTCTCTATATTTTTAATAATAAGGTACAAATTTAGTATAAAGTTCACTTATATTTTTGGATAATATATGAATAGTGTATTTATAAATTTTTATTACCCTAGTTAGGGAAATTTAGGGTAAAATTAAATAATAAATAATAGAAAAAGTACAGTAAAACGTGTACTAATTTTATTAGATATGTTATTTTATACGAAATCATCATTGGGATGATTTTATGAGTATTTGGATCTAATTTTATGATTTTAATCCATTTATATTATTTAATTCAAAGAAATTTTATTTTTATACTATTATAGTTTTTAACAAGTGAAATATTTTTAATATGGGGTAATATATAGGATATGGTATACAATAAATATTATTTCTAAGAATAAAATATTTATATTTGTCATGATAATTTATTTGTTTTTTTAGTGAATATATACTCATATTAATGTCTTGAATAATGATGATGCAATAATTGTTTAATTAAAATACATATAAAATAAATGTTATTTAATCTATTAAAATAAAATAAAATTTATATAATTATTTTCATACAAAAATATTATAGATTATCTAGAAATATTAGGGATGTGTTAATTTTTTTTCTTTAGATGTTATATTGTAGTTCTGATATTTTTTTAAAAGTCAAGTTATGATGAGTTTTAAAATTTACATTAATAATATTTTAAAATAAATAATATTTTATTAAATTATATAAAATACATAAAATAGGAAATTATGAAAAAAAAATATTGGGATAGGTCTAAAAATTGTCCTCAATGAGTCATTTATTGGTAGTTTTTTATTTTAAACTAATTATATTAATCCCTAAATTGTAAATTATATGATATAATTATATGAATTAAAAAAGTTAAATAAATGATAAAGATTAAATTTAAGGACTAAGAAATAGTAAAAAATTATATAATATTAATTTGATCAATTGAGTCTTACCCATAACAATTCTATATTATAAATAAATAAGTTATATACATTTATAATGTTATATTTAGTTATATGCATTAAATAATTTAAAGAGTTCCAAGAGTTCCCCTCCCCTCCCTTATAAGAGGGAACCCATTCTTCTCTTATATACACACCTCAATTCATATTTGGTTAATCCAATATAAACACAAAAAACTCACTATAATCCCCCACCAAATTATAGATATTTTATTTTGGGAATATCAACAACCATAGTGTTATTAATTTTTTAAGAAAAGGAGATCATCCAAAGAGGTGGTATTGTTTTATCCAGATTTTCTGTTTATTTATTCATCGGCTTCCTTCAAATATTCCTCAACCTTAATGAAATTATATCTATAGTATACATAATATACTGAGATTTTATTTTTATAATATCATTACATAAATCCATATCCACATATGTCAAACAAAGAAAATAATTAATCATCGATGTGTTTTGTGGAGTCCACCCCACGAACAGATATTTTTCATATTCTCGAACCATCTCTCAAGACTAATTATAATGATGGAATTAATGTTTATTTGTTATATTAATGAAATATTTATAATTATTAAATAAAAAGTTATTTTTAAATTATTACATTTCCATTCATATAAAAATGATTATATCCTACATGCATACAAGTAAACAATCACCTCTATGAAGTGATTTGATTCGTTTTTCATCGCCACATTACATGAATGATATATATATGTGTATTTAAATTATTAATATGATGTTAATTGTATTATTTTCATTATTTAAGGATAACATAACACTTTACCACATTCAATAATAATCCTTTAATGATGGAAATGTTACCCATGTGTAGATACTTCTAACCGTCTCCATGATTCAAACATAGTTCGTTTTTATATCCATATGTATTGGATGGATTTAAAAGATTAATTGATTTGTAAAATTTATTATTATGTTAAGAAGATTTTTATGTATACTATGAACTAATTTGAAATTTTACTATTGATAACTTTCTAAAGATATTTTAGACTCATGTACCAAATACCCTCAAAATGATATATGTGAGATTAAATAATTAAGTAATTATTATAACACGTAAATAGTTGAAATAAAAGGAATAATAAACATGAAAATTGTTGTCAATTCAATAAATAATAAACACGATTTTCTTATTCATGATGATAAATAACACGTGTGATGAATCAGACTCAAGGTAAGTTAATTCATCTCAATCTCATTTAATTAAGGAATATTTTGATGATATACACCCACCTTCTTTTATGAGGTGTATATACAAAACCCTTTGAAACATAATATAGTTAATTTGGTTATTATTATTTTATTTTTATAATTTTTAAATTTTATTATTTCTTGGGTATTATGATTTAAATTTTCAATGTGGTATGAGACACCTTGAATTTTTAAGTATCTAAGTATCAAATATTTTTCTCTATATCAATATTCTTGTTATTACTTTAAATATTTATTTATATGTATATAAAATTATTATAAATGAAATTTTATAACTATTTTTAATCTCATTCAAAGGATTTTGAAAGGAATTTTTTAATTATTTTTATATGGAATTTTTTATCAAATGACAAAAAGAAGGTTGTATTTTTAATTTACACATAGAAAATTACTTTCTTGATTCCATGAGAATTATTTAATTTATATATTACATTTAAATATTTCATATTTTATTAAATGAAAAATTATCTTCCATTATTTATGGTATTTTTTTTATAAAATGTAGTTTTTTAAAAGAAAAAATTATTTTTATATAAAAGTGTTCTTTATATGTGAATAAAATAGTTTTTCGAAAGGTCCTATGAAAAAAGTTTTTTATTAATGATATGATACTTAAGAATTAAAGTAAATGGTAATGACCGATACATATTATACATGTGGTGGACAAGGTAGCACTAGGTAAGCTCGTTGAAACTTAAATGGGTTAACCTAAACAATGTTGGGGAAGCACGATACAACTTAACATGGCGTGGCCTAGAACACACTGAGTAAGTTGATTACACATTAACATGTTGTGATCCATATAGTATCAGGTAAGCCTATATTGGATGAATTGGAAGTCTTCTATATGGTTATTCCAATTTAATTTGATTTTATTTGTTTTATATATATGATGATCTATGTCACCTAAAAGAGTTTTAAATACATTCTAAGGGTTTAAATTATATTAGTTGTGGTAAATGTGTGTTTCTTTCATGTGAAATGTTTTATTTCATATTCTCGAGAACATTGAAGATAAAGGTAAACATTATATGATTTTTTAGGTGTTTACGGAAGTTACATCTACCATTATTTTTATATATATTTTGTATCTTTTTTGATTTTCCTAATATTTAAAATGTTTGACATAGGATGTAAGGTATAATAGAGACAAGGGTGACATAAAGGGAAAAATTGTATAGATTGAACATAAAAACCCATGTTTTGTTTTAAAAGGGATTTCCTAGGTGAAAAAATAGACACTCAGTATAAATTTCCACTTGAAATATATAAGTTTACTATGAAGTGTTTTTTCAAATTCCATAAAACAAGAACTAAATGATCTTAGGGGAATTAAAGTGAATTCGTTTTTTAAGATACCTATAATATTTAATGTTTTAGGAAAGGTCCTTAAAGATGGAATCATAAGAGGGTTTATAATACTTCGACAATTAGAGTTTTTTTGTTAAGAGCTATAGATATAATAATGAGTTTGTCATATTATGATTTATCATTAGTTAAATTTCATAGAAACCCCCATTTTTGGCTTTTTGTTATGAATTTTAAGGTGACTAATGCTATATTTAGAGACTTATATTTTTGAGGTAATCATGGGTTATTAGTTTTTGGGATCAAAAATTAACGGTATGAGATATGTTTGATGTTAAAACACAGTATGGTTATTTCTGATTATTTTATTATGTTTTTGGATTTTTATAAGAATTATATCATTTTACAATGAGGATAACACAAAGGATGGGTAGCAAACTATCATGTCTAGAAAGGTTGCGAGAATAGATCCCACAACCAAATGGAAACAAACATACATCGCCTACCACTTAACTATGTGAAATTCTTATTAGTATTTATTTTATTTTTAGTTAAATGATTTGATGGATAAAGAATATATTATTTTTGGGAACATATGTTTTATCAAATCGATAACCTTTGGATAGGAAATATATTTAGAGATTATGTAATTAATTTTATTTTGGATGGAATTTATTATTTGAGGAAACCTCTAAGATGAAGGTAAATATAATTCTATTGGTATTTATTCATGGAATAAAATTTAAATATAATATAGACTTCAGGTGATTTAGGTGATTTATGGAAATAATAAACATATCATAGAGATTATGTGAGTTAAAAAGCTACATTTTTTGTAAGACCTTAATAGTTTTTGATTTTATTCAGATATTAATAAAAAAATTTACATTTTAAGGAGATGTTATCTAATCCTATAAAATTTTCAATTTCATTATTTGTCTAGAATATTTTTTCAGAATTTTATGAAATGTTATTTGTTGAATAGTTTGTGCTGATATTTGGGTATTACTATTAAATTATGGATATCAAAGTATTTTTTTCATCATTTCAGGTTTATTATATTTTTTAGTTATCTTATCTTATAATAAACATTTTCATTTGTTTAATTAATAATGAAAGGATAAATATATAATTATTTTTTTCCGATTTATTTTGTTCTAAAAAAGACGATTCTCATCATTCAGATAGGTAAAATTAATCATCAATAATAATATTTTTTAGAAAATTGATTATTTTTTAGTAAAAATTATTTAATGTAGAAATTATACATATCAAGTAATTATATTTACTTATATTCTTAGAACATGCAGTTGAATATTTCAGCAACTATATTAAAAGGATCTTAAAAAAATGTTTTGTATTCAATTTTCTAATAATTAACTAGTGACCCTTTAACCCTTCATTGATTAATGATTTTGTGAATATTAAATTTCTCATGATAGTGTTCTCTATCACTCTTCATTAGAACATGATAGTTAGTTATCTATTAAATTTCCAGGTTTTTATACCTGGAATCCTAGTATCTGTTATCTCATGATACTAGCATACTTCCATTCCATCGTTTTTAAATTTGATGTTTTAATAAATGTTCTTCGGATGTGGGATTTAAAAATTTAGTTACCGAATATGAATTAAAATATGTGAGGATGAAATTTAAAAAATGGGGGGAATATAATATTCCTAGCTTAAAAATTACTATTTTTAATAGCGTACATAATATAAGACATCGAGGTTAAAAGAACAACTAAATATTATAATTTAAATGTTACTGTTATAAACTAGATGTTAGAATAGAGGAAATGAATGATATTAACTAAATTATAAAAATATTAACAACAGACATATATATATATATATAATAAATTCTTACATATGAATGTAATTCCATTTATAAAATTAAAAGAAAATGTTTTTATTATAAACTATTTTATTGTGAAAAAGTGTGTTTTATACCAATAAAAAAAAATCTTAGTTATTGGATTATATTAATGTAATTTAAATATAATGTATTCAATTAAAATTAAAACATTCATCTTATGTTTTTTTATATATGATATAAGAAAAATTCAATTTTACGCATAAAAGAGTATTTTCAAAAAAGGCTATTTTGTCGCCTTTTGATGGAACACTTATTTTAAATCTACTTTTTGATACATTCATAAATTATATTTGAGAGAATAAAATTATTCTTAAGATATTAATATTAAAAAATTACTTTGGTTTAATATTTTCTATTTTTTGATATGTTTTATGTTTTGATGAATAGTGACAAAATACTATATTTTAATTGAAAAATGATTTTTCATCAATTTTTTACTGTTAAATAAATTTTTTGAATTGTTTTGAAGTTTAATTAATATTGTTTTATCATTTAATACAAATTTTATTTTTGGAATCAATTTTATATTGAATTTGGATATTGTAACATTTCAATCTTCTGATAAATTTTAGTATTCATACTCTTTTTCTCGTTCGGTTAATGAGATTAATTTTAAATTAATTTTAGAAAATTCTGTGTTTTTAATAAAAAAATAAGATTTAATATTTGTAGTCAAAAATAAAAAATATAGAAAACATTTCCCTTATATTTTTAGAAATAAATTTGAATGTTACCTTTTGTAATTTTTACTACCCCTATTTATGGTAAATCATGTAATCAAGGGTAAAAATAAAGATATAAATAAAAACAATTACCCTACCACTTGTACTAAGGTTATTTTAAGAGTTATTTTCTCCCAACACAATATTAAAAAAAAATATGAGCTTTTGGATCCACTTGAATGACATGAAGCCATATATTGTATTTAATATATAGAAAAGAAAAAAAATTCATACTTTTGTTTTAAAAAAATAATATTTCTAATATGTGGTTATATAGAGGATATGTTTGAATATGAATATAATTTTGAAATATAATAGTTTAATTAAACTATTATAATATATTTTTTATTTTTAGATATGAAAAAATTAAATTAATGGATTTCACAATGATGATGGGGAAATTTTTTAATTAATGTACATATCAAATAAATTTCATTAAAAATATTAAAATAAAGTTAATTAGATATAATTAATGTCATAAAATAATTATATATATGATCTAGACATATTATGGATTCATTATAGGTTTTTAAGTTATCACGTAGTTATGATATTTTTAAAATATCATGTAATGAATAATGTCAAAATTAACATTAATTATATTTTAAAATAAATATATTTTAATAATTGATATAAAAATATCCAAAAACTAAAATTTAGCAAAATTATTGGTAAAATTTTAAAAATTTCATTAATTAATATATTATTTTTCCTTTGACAATTTATCACAATTATATAGACCCTAAAAGTGTAAATTATATGATATTATGGTATGAATTAAAAAAATAAGTTTTAAAGCTAAGAGAGAAGGATTTAAAGTAGTAAAAACATATACAATTCCTATTTTCTGATATTATTAAGACTCATAACCATCTTATATTATTAATAAATTAGTTTTGAGCCATTTCAAATATAAAATTAATTTCTATTAATTTATTAATTTTAATAATTCCAAAAGTTTCCCTCCCCTATCATATAAAAGGAAACCCATTATTATCTTTTTTTAATACATGAAAACCTATATTATTTGGAAAATATCTTCAAAAATACATTCCTAGATTACCTCCTAACGATATATATCTATTAGTTTTTGAATAACACCCCCTTATTGGTCTTATGGTGTCAAGAAAAGTTGATCATAAAAAGAAGTGATATTGTATTAATCAAGTATTTTTATTTTATTTATAATTAAATATCTATAATACATTATTCATAAATGATTAAATAACAACTCCAGAATCCTAAATATTTAGATATGTTATTATTTTAATTTAATCTTCAAAATCTATATCCACTTCTATCAAATGGGAAAAGAATTAATTATGTATGTGTGGGAGGACTACCACATCGTGAACTGATGTAATTAGTTTTCCATAACCATATATCAAATTTTTTTATTGATTTTATTAATTATTATATATTATATTAATTAATAACATATCACTTACAATTCTACATTTTAATGTACATAAAAATGATAACATCATTTGTGTGTACATGTAGAATATCACCACTATAAGGCCCCAGCCTTAAACCTTACTTAATCTTGAGTTATCACAAGATTACACGTTGAGGATATTTTCAGGATTAGAGTTTTAGAGAATTAGGACATAACTATTACATCTTAAAAGATTACAAAGTAGACACATCTACTAAGTTTCCATAAAATAAAAACTCTTAAAAAGAAAGATGTCTAGATTCCATGTTTTAGATAGCATGAAATTCCCTTGATCACATCCTTGACCTTATTCCACTTTAAGTCCTGTGAAAAACATTTCGAAAAACTTGGGGTGAGCATAAAAAGCTCAGTAAGGGATACAAAAAGAATGAAAACTGTTAGTTTTTCAAACATCAAGTAAACCATGTATACTATATCAAAGTAATACCTTTACCTTCATGAAGTAGTAAAAAAAATCTTCACTGAATAAAGTATCATTACATACCTTTTTGTAACCAAAAGATTACCATAAAACCCATATAAAGAACACATAGAATATATAAAGGTAACTTGGGACATAAACATACTTAAGTGGAATAACCATACGGCCAATTTCCATACATACTTAATGGAATAGCCATACGGCCAACTTCCATACCCAATGAATTGGAGGTTATAACGTAACCACCCGTCCTGGTATTCACGGCACCACCCGTCATATGGATTATAACGTAACCACCCGTTAAAATGTCCATGTACCAGTATAAAATCATAAAATATAAAACCAATATAAAGGAATGATAACATTTCCACATTTCAATCACAATATATCATAAATATATTGATATAATAGAATCCTTTTTCAAAACCATTTTCAATACCAAAATACATAAAAGAGTATATGGTATTTATTTTATTCTAAAAACATTACGTCTTTTTGAGAAAGCCAAAGATCAAATAATACTCGCGGCGGCGGAAAAGGTCGTTGTCACCGCGTACATTAAAAAAAACATTCCTTTTTGTCGTTTAGTAAAACGCTTCGTAGAAAAAGATTCCTTTTGTATAAAAGTAAAAGTAAAAGGAGTTTATACACCATATAAAATAAAGTTGTGTATAAAACGAAATATGCCTCAATGAAAGGAGATTGAGACGAAGTCCCTTACCTCAGGTCCGACTTGACTCGATCGTTCTTTAACATCCTGAATAATAAACTTGAGTTAATTTATACTTTATTAAGAACCTTTTTAAAGTTCATTATTCCTTTTATATCACTTATTTCCATGTTAAAAACATTATGTAACCTTTTATGTTAATAATGTTTGTTTTGTCAATATTTGGTTCTTAAGTCGAAAGTTGACTTCTTACAATTACATGTTGTTCGTGTGGTCAAAAGTTCTTTATATCCAGAATGAAATTCCTGATTTGGATATCATATATATCATATATATCCAGCATATACATGTATTTATAATATTACATAATCATTTAGAGGTAAGAAATGAAATGCACCGTTCATGGAGACGGTAAGCCGTACGTACGCATGAACGCTACTTTCATTTCTTTGTCATATTAGTGGAATTAAAACTAAATGAGAGGTATGTATATTTTAATTCCAGAATTATTTTCATCATTTAGATATATCATTAATTATATATATACATTATATACATGTAATTTTAATAGTACATTACATTTGGGGATAAGAAATGAAATGCACCGTTCATGGAGACGGTAAGCCGTACGTACGCATGAACGCTACTTTCATTTCTGTCTCATACTTTAATAGAAAGAAATAATAATGATATAGATGTATATTATAATTCCAGTATAACATCATATATAATAACTTTAAATCCATCCTTTACATGTCCCACATATGGCATTAACGAATCACGTCACTTTGAGGGGGCGGTAGTCCGCACTTCCTTAAATGACGATATCGTGTTTACCCATAATGGAAACCATAAAGTTATGCCAAAAATGAAAAATACAGAAGCTTAAAGAAAACATAAACATATTATATATCATGTATAAAAATAGTGACATCATAATGGCCACCCTTGAAGGTGTTAAATGAGTATTGAACAATCATCGTTTCGGGAGGCAGAATTTCGCCATCCACAGAAACCGTATGTTCTTTAACCATTTGATGTAGTTGTGTGAGAGTGTAGATAAAATAAATATTATAACAACATCCTAGTATATTGAACATACTTGTGTTGTTACAAAAGAAGTAAATAAAAAGAGTTTAGAGGGTTGGAGAAGCAAAATAAAACAAATGAACAAGAGAGAATGAATTTCCTTTAAAAGTGTAACTCCCTTTTGATTTGAGCCTAAAGGCTTCCTTTGAAAGGATTATGCCCAAAGGGAATCCTCTAGGATGAGGAGAGGGATGTGGAGAGAGTAATTGGTCAGGGGTTGGCCGAGCCAAAGGCTTGAGAAGTGTGTGAAATGGGGTAGAGGTGGGGGCCTTTTATAAGAGGAGAGGAGGGGCACTTTTGGAAAGTAAAGAAATATTACTTTATTTGAAAATGTGTTTCGGTTTTAAAAGGTCCTAAATTGATATAATTCGTGGATAAGGTGATAAGGGTTCGAAATCCACTCATCCAATTGGTTTTGGACATGTTTAGGTTTTATATTTTTCATTATCTTTCCATTTTATTTAAATCGTCAAATAATGATGTCATTGCTGCATCATTATTATGTCATATATAATTTAATTTATTTAATGTCTAAAAATTATAAAACAAATACTATGATGCAGGAAAACTTTTTAGCTTTCCAATTACTATTTATAATCAAAATTTGGACTTGTATAACCCCACCCAAAAATTAGTTTAGTAAAACAATTTATGATAGTGTCATTTTCACTTTAACATTAAATAAAAATATATTAATGTCATTTTCCAACTAAAGTGGCTCCATGGGGTCCCCAAGTTGGCCCAGGGCTTGTATTGGTCGGCCATGACTCAACCAATATGTGTAGGACAAGTGTCATGGTGTTTTCACATTTTTATAATATCATTTTTACATTAAATTACACTAATTACCTCTAATCGCGATTAAAAACTTAATAAGTTACTATTCACCAAAAAAAATTATTTTAATCTCATTGAACCACATTTTACTTCTTAATGACAACCATGTATGTCGGATTTTCAAAATTAAATACACATTAGTGGTAAACTTTCATTTAACTGAAAAATCAGTTTGCTTGATTACCACTTAGTGGTTTCACTATTCATCAAAAATTAAAGATTTTCAGAAAATTACCAAAAATTCACCCTAAGCTAGATTTGATATTCCGAATTCAAAAATGAAGTCCATTTTAAAAAATTCAAAACATATAAGTCAAATTAATTAATTTAATAATTAATTCCCGCTGTCATGACAAATAGCGTGTTTTTGCGAAACAATAAGTATCAAAAGATTGACACCAGTTTAAGTCCAATTTCAAAGTGAAATTGATTCCAATGACCACCATTGGATTAACTGGTAGAAATATTTTCTAATTTCACTTTAAAACCAATTAAAATAATAATCTAGTCATATAAATAATTTAGATTAAAAAGAGGTTTTGAATTAAAATACATCATTTTACACTATTCATAAAAAAAGAACTTTATCAGAAAGGTACCAAAAATTTACACAAAGTAAATTTTGATGTCCCGATTCTAAATAAGAGTTATATTTGGTCCAAAATAAAGTATAAGAGTGATAAAAACTATATTTGATGATGGTTCACCATTAAAAGGTGATAAGTGAACCTTTAGTGAAAATTAGGGTATAAATGCCTAAAATTGAACTCTTTCCGTATTTAAAGCCTTTATCTTTTATTGGGTAAATGTAAAAACATTTAAAAACATATATAATCATATATTAGTTATTTCTATCCATCCCCGCCAGTACAACGACTACTCGTTAACTAACATTTAAAATAATATTATTTTATTACTAGTGTGCTACGTAAGTTTCAATGAAACTCATCGTTGCGTATCGGGTACGCTATCGAACATAGTAACCCCTTTAAAATAAAATTAATATTTAATTTGTAAATATTAATAAATATGAAAATTCTTTATTCTTTATTTACCTGGGATGTTACATCCTTCCCCCCTTTTTGGAATTGCGTCCTCGCAATTTTATTCACTTATCAAAATAAGTGGGGGTATTTATCCCTCATAGCATTTTCAGATTCCCACGTTGCCTCTTCAATCACATGGTTTTCCACAAAACCTTTACCTGATGAATCACCTTATTCCGTAACACTTGCTCCCTGTGGTCAAGAATCTGGACCAGTTGTTCCTCATAAGATAGGTTCTCTTCCAGCTGAACTACCTCTGGGCTCAAAACATGAGATGGATCTGGCATATACTTTCTCAACATCGAAACGTGAAAAACATTGTGTACCTGAGATAAACTCGGAGGTAAAGCCACTCGGTATGCAACTGATCCAACTCTTTCCAGAATTTCGTATGGTCCAATAAACCTTGGACTCAGCTTTCCATTCATACCAAATCTCATCACACTTTTCCAAGGAGAAACCTTGAGAAAAGCATGATCACCTACCTCAAAAGATAGATCCTTCCTCCGGTTATCCGCATAACTCTTCTGCCTGCTCTGAGCTGTTCTCATGTGTTTTCTGAATGAACTGAACTTTTTTTGCCATCTCTTCTAACAATTCTGGTCCCATCAGCTTCCTTTCACCCACTTCATTCCATAATGCTGGAGTTCGACACCGCTTCCCATATAATGCCTCAAATAGTTCCATCTGTATACTGGAATGAAAGTTGTTATTATAAGAAAATTCAACCAAAGAAAGATGGTGGTCCCAACTTCCCTAATAATCCATCGAACAAGCTCGTAGCATATCCTCCAACTTCTGAATTGTTCGTTCTGACTGCCCATCTGATTGAGGATTAAAAGCTGTACAAAAATTTAATTCAGTACCCAACGACTTCTGAAGGCCTTTCTAAAAGTTAGAAGTAAACATGGGATCACGATCCGATACAATGGAGAGAGGAACTCCATGTAACCTAAATATCTCTTTAAGATACAAACAGGAAAGTTGATCAAGAGAGAAAGTATCTCGTAGAGAAAAGAAATGAGCAGATTTGGTCAAGCGATCAACAATAGCCTAGATTGCATTATTACCTCAAGATGTCCTCGGTAATCCCATAAAAAAGTCCATGGATATGTTTTCCCATTTCCACTCTGGCACTGGTAAAGGATGAAGCATCCCTGCTGCTCTGCTTTAACCTGTTGACATGTCAAACACTTCACAGTAAAATCAGCAATGTCTCTTTTCATTCCATCCCACCAGTAATACTCCTGCAGATCTCTATACATCTTAGTACTGCCCGGATAAACTGAAAACGGATAACTATGAGCTTCATATAACCACTCTCTCTTCAACTATGAATCACAAGGCACACATAACCTCTTCACAAACCTCAAAACACCAACAAAAACTTATCCAAGAACTCATGGAAAATTTTATTCATAAGGTCCATGAATACAGAAGGTGCATTGGTTAACCCAAAAGGCATAACTACAAATTCATAATGGCCATATCTAGTACAAAATGTAGTCTTCGGAATGTCTACTTCTTTTAATTTCAACTAATGGTACCCCGACCTCAAGTCAATCTTCGAAAAATACTGAGCTCCCTGGAGCTGATACCACTTCATTCGATGGCCCAACATCTGCTGAAGTTGTTGCAAAGGATTTCACCACCCCTTTCTGCTTGTAGTCTGGCTGCATTCCCCCAGTTGAGTTCTTCGTTGGACACTCGTTTGCATAATGACCCATTTCATTACACATAAAACATCTTACCGTTGGCTTTTCATTTCCTGCTTGATCATCTTCCTTACAGTTACGAGCAATTTGACCAGACTTACCACACCGAAAGCACTTACCAGACTTGGATAAACATTCTCCAGGATGCATTTTACCAAACTTCTCACAGGATGGATATTTGGTTTTCTTACCTCCTTGCTTCTTTGATGAATTCTTCCCCTTTTCCTGCCAACTAGATCTCTTATTCTGTTGTTTGTCATAGAACACCTGATCATCGGCAAACTCCATTTCCACCTTCTCCGCACATCAAACAAGTTTTTCATAACTTTTGAACTCACCAGAAGCTAAATCCCTTCGATACTTTGGCTTTAACCCTGAGTAAAAACGGTTTATTTTACTATCAAGATCTCGTATGAAGTTTGGAGCATACCTTGCCAATCGAGTGAACTTTTCTTCATAAGCAGCCACTGAATCATCCTCCTGCCTCAATTCTAGGAACTTTTTTTCCATCCTAAGACGAACCACCTTAGGAAAATATTTCTCAAGAAACATTCCTTTGAATTCGTCCCAGTGAAGATCCTCAATCTCATCACTATCCCTTATATTTTTCACCATCGACCACCACTGATCAGCTTCACCTTCAAAATGGTAAATAGCAAGACTAACCTTTTGATGATCTGAACACCCCATGACATCAAAAATCTTCTCCAGTGCTTTAATCCACCCTTCAGCTTGCACAGGGTCAGATGATCCTCTGAATGATGGGGGATGTTGCCTCATGAAATGTTCCACCACTGACATGTTCCTCTGCGGTTGATCTGGCTGATCTCGTGCATGGATACCACCACCATTTATAGCATGAGTCAACTGTGCCATCACTGCAACAAACTGTTCAGTTCCGATTCCTACCATCTCAGGTTGCTGATTTGGAAGGTTGTCTTCCTCCTGATGTCGTCCCAACATAGCAGCTTTGTTTCCTCTACGGAAAACCATTCAGAACACATAAATATCTTAGGCAAAGAAACATGGTAATCCGTAAATGCTATATCATTTCAATCATATTATAATTTAACACTTTTCTAACTCCTAAAGTTGTCTAAACCGACCTCTGATACCAACTATAAGACCCCAGCCTTAAACCTTACTTAATCTTGAGTTATCACAAGATTACACGTTGAGTATCTTTTCAGGTTTAGAGTTTTAGAGAATTAGAACATAACTATTACATCTTAAAAGATTACAAAGTAGACACTTTTACTAAGTTTCCATAAAATAAAAACTCTTAAAAAGAAATATGTCTAGATTCTATGTTTTAGATAGCATGAAATTCCCTTGATCCCATCCTTGACCTTATTCCACTTTAAGTCCTGTGAAAAACATTTCGAAAAACTTGGGTTGAGCATAAAAAGCTCAGTAAGGGATACAAAAAGAATGAAAACTGTTAGTTTTTAAAACATCAAGTAAACCATGTATACTATATCAAAGTAATACCTTTACCTTCATGAAGTAGTAAAAAAAATCTTCACTGAATAAAGTATCATTACTTACCTTTTTGTAACCAAAAGATTACCATAAAACCCATATAAAGAACACATAGAATATATAAAGGTAACTTGGGACATAAACTTACTTAAGTGGAATAACCATACGGTCGACTTCCACACATATCACTTAATGGAATAGCCATACGGCAAATTTCCATACATACTTAATGGAATAGCCATACGGCCAACTTCCATACCCAATGCATTGGAGGTTATAACGTAACCACCCATCCTGGTATTCACGGCACCACCCGTCATATGGTTTATAACGTAACCACCCGTTAAAATGTCCAAGTACCAGTATAAAATCATAAAATATAAAACCAATATAAAGGAATGATAACATTTCCAAATTTCAATCACAATATATCATAAATATATTGACATAATAGAATCCTTTTTCAAAACCATATTCAATACAAAAATACATAAAATAGTATATGGTATTTATTTTATTCTAAAAACATTACGGCTTGTTGAGAAAGCCAAAGATCAAATAATACTCGCGGCGGCGGAAAAGGTCGTTGTCACCGCGTACGTTAAAAAAAACATTCCTTTTTGTCTTTTAGTAAAACGCTTCGTAGAAAAAGATTCCTTTTGTATAAAAGTAAAAGTCAAAGGAGTTTATACACCATATAAAAGAAAGTTGTGTATAAAACAACATATGACTCAATGAAAGGAGATTGAGACGAAGTCCCTTACCTCGAGTCCGACTTGACTCGGTCGTTCTTTAACGTCCTGAATAATAAACTTGAGTTAATTTATACATTATTAAGAACCTTTTTAAAGTTCATTATTCCTTTTATATCACTTATTTCCATGTTAATAACATTATGTAACCTTTTAAGTTAATAATGTTTGTTTTGTCAATATTTGGTTCTTAAGTCGAAAGTTGACTTCTTACAATTACATGTTGTTCGTGTGGTCAAAAGTTCTTTATATCCAGAATGAAATTCCTGATTTGGATATCATATATATCACATATATCCAGCATATACATGTATTTATAATATTACATAATCATTTAGATGTAAGAAATGAAATGCACCGTTCATGGAGACGGTAAGCCGTACGTACGCATGAACGCTACTTTCATTTCTTTGTCATATTAGTGGAATTAAAACTAAATGAGAGGTATGTATATTTTAATTCCAGAATTATTTTCATCATTTAGATATATCATTAATTATATATATACATTATATACATGTAATTTTAATAGTACATTACATTTGGGGATAAGAAATGAAATGCACCATTCATTGAGACGGTAAGCCGTACGTACGCATGAACGCTACTTTCATTTCTATCTCATACTTTAATGGAAAGAAATAATAATGATATAGAGGTATATTATAATTCCAGTATAACATCATATATAATAACTTTCAATCCATCCTTTACATGTCCCACATATGGCATTAACGAATCACATCACTTTGAGGGGGCGGTAGTCCGCACTTCCTTAAATGAAGATATCGTGTTTACCCATAATGGAAACCATAAAGGTATGCCAAAAATGAAAAATACAGAAGCTTAAAGAAAACATAAAAATATTATATATCATGTATAAAAATAGTGACATCATAATGGCCACCCTTGAAGGTGTTAAATGAGTATTGAACAATCATCGTTTCGGGAGGCAGAATTTCTCCATCCACGGAAACCGTATGTTCTTTAACCATTTGATGTAGTTGTGTGAGAGTGTAGCTCAAATAAATATTATAACAACATCCTAGTATATTGAAGATACTGGTTTTGTTACAAAATAAGTAAATAAAAAGAGTTTAGAGGGTTGGAGAAGCAAAATAAAACAAATGAACAAGAGAGAATGAATTACCATTAAAAGTGTAACTCCCTTTTGATTTGAGCCTAAAGGCTTCCTTTGAAAGGATTATGCCCAAAGGGAATCCTCTAGGATGAGGAGAGGGATGTGGAGAGAGTAATTGGTCAGGGTTTGTCCGAGCCAAAGGCTTGAGAAGTGTGTGAAATGGGGTAGAGGTGGGGGCCTTTTATAAGAGGAGGGGAGGGGCACTTTTGGAAAGTAAAGAAATATTACTTTATTTGAAAATGTGTTTCTGTTTTAAAAGGACCCACATTGATATAATTCATGGATAAGGTGATAAGGGTTCGAAATAAACTCATCAAATTGGTTTTGGACATGTGTAGGTTTTATATTTTTCATTATCTTTCCATTTTATTTAAATCGTCAAATAATGATGTCATCGCTGCATCATTATTATGTCATATATAATTTAATTTATTTAATGTCTACAAATTATAAAACAAATACTATGATGCAGGAAATCTTTTTAGCTTTCCAATGACTACTTATAATCAAAATTTGGACTTGAATAACCCCACTCAAAAATTAGTTTAGTAAAACAATTTATGATAGTGTCATTTTCACTTTAACATTAAATAAAAATATATTAATGTCATTTTCCAACTAAAGTGGCTCCATGGGGTCCCCAAGTTGGCCCATGGCTTGTATTGGTCGGCCATGACTCACCTAATAGGTGTAGGACAAGTGTCATGGTGTTTTCACATTTTTATAATATCATTTTTACATTAAATTACACTAATTACCTCTAATCGCGATTAAAAACTTAATAAGTTACTATTCACCAAAAAAATTATTTTAATCTCATTGAACCACATTTTACTTCATAATGACAACCATGTATGTCAGATTTTCAAAATTCAATACACATTAGTGGTAAACATTCATTTAACTGAAAAATCAGTTTGCTTGATTACCACTTAATGGTTTCACTATTCATCAAAAATTAAAGTTTTTCAGAAAATTACCAAAAATTCACCCTAAGCTAGATTTGATATTCCGAATTCAAAAATGAAGTCCATTTTACAAAATTCAAAACATATAAGTCAAATTAATTAATTTAATAATTAATTCCCGCTGTCATGACAAATAGCGTGTTTTTGCGAAACAATAAGTATCAAAAGATTGACACCAGTTTAAGTCCAATTTCAAAGTGAAATTGATTCCAATGACCACCATTGGATTAACTGGTAAAAATATTTTCTAATTTCAGTTTAAAACCAATTAAAATAATAATCTAGTCATATAAATAATTTAGATTAAAAAGAGGTTTTGAATTAAAATACATCATTTTACACTATTCATAAAAAAAGAACTTTATCAGAAAGGTACCAAAAATTTACACAAAGTAAATTTTGATGTCCCGATTCTAAAGAAGAGTTATATTTGGTCCAAAATAAAGTATAAGAGTGATCAAAACTATATTTAATGACAGTTCACCATTAAAAGGTGATAAGTGAACCTTTAGTGAAAATTTGGGTATAAATGCCTAAAATTGAACTCTTTCCGTATTTTATGCCTTTATCTTTTATTGGGTAAATGTAAAAACATATATAATCATATTTTAGTTATTTCTATCCATCCCCGCAAGTACAACGACTACTCGTTAACTAACATTTAAAATAATAATATTTTATTACTAGTATGCTACGTAAGTTTCAAAGAAACTCATCGTTGCGTATCAGGTACGCTATCGAACATAGCAACCCCTTTAAAATAAAATTAATATTTAATTTGTAAATATTAATAAATATGAAAATTCTTTATTCTTTATTTACCTGGGATGTCACAACCACCTTGAAGTGACATGATTCATTTTTTCCTCAACACATAACATCGATGATATTGATTATATTATTTACATTATTAATTGTTATAATAATACACAACTTTTTTCCATAATGACCATTGAAAAATGGAAATGTTTCTAATGCGTACATACGACTTACTCACTCTATGATTGTAACATTGTACATTTTTCATATTAAAACATAGTGGAAGGATTTAAAGGAATAATTGATGTATAATTGTTATAATTATTTCAGGAATTTTATTCTGGAGATGATTCACTAGAGATAACTTTCACTATTGACAACTTACAAAAGTCATTCTGAACACATATACTGAATATTTTAAAAATATTCGACGTGAGATTAAATAATTTAGTAATTCTTATAAAATGGTAATAAGTGATATAAAATAAATAATATAAATGAATAATGTTTTAAATAAATTAAATAATTAACATAGTTTTATTATTCAGGAAGACGATGAACTTACTTGATGAATCAGACTCAAGGTAAGGGACTTCAGGTAAATCACTTTTCATCGAGGCATATTTTGATGTTATACACCCACCTTACGTTTTGAGGTTTATATACATACCCATTGACATATAATATAATTAATTAATTAATTATAATGTTATTTAATGTAATGTTAAATTATATTATTTACTTTAGAATATGATTTAAATGTCTAACGTGGTATGAGACTCCTTGAATTTTTAAATATTTAATACCATTTATTTTTATGCTTGTAAATATTCTTGGTATTTTTTACATATTAATTTATATAGATATAAAATAATTACAAATGAAATTGTATGTGTATTTTTCATTTCATTCATTTGTTTTAAAAAGGAATTATTTTATCTGTTTAATATTAATTTTTTTTGAAAACGACAGAAGGAATGTTATGTTCTTAACATACACATCGACAATAAATTTCCCCCTAACATGACTATTATTTAATTTATAGATTAATTCGGAAGCCTAAATATTCCCTTAAATTAAAAACAATATTCCCTTATTTTTTGTATTTGTCTTATATAAATTGGGTTTTTTATAATATATGGATATTTTTCAGAATACTTTTGGAATATGGGATTAAAATAATTCTTCAAATGGGTTTTTCATGAAAATGCTTTATTAATGTGATTGTACTTGAGAAATATATGAAATGGGTGATCCTAATATATCATACATGGGGTGGCCCATATTGTATAGTGTAATCCCATTAAGCCTTAACATGTGGTGGCCCATATAACGATGTGTAAGCCCATAATAGTATTACATGGGGTGGCCTAGATATCACTAGTTAATCCAGTTATCGCTTATCATGGGTTGACTAGATAAAATTGGGTAATCCAGTAAAATCTTAATTAAATTTTAATGAGATTTTTATTTTAATAACAAGGGTTCTGAAGGTTTTTTAATTATAATATTTTCTAATACATGTAAAGGAGTTTTAATTTCTTTCTATGAGATATAATTTTTTTTGAGAAAAATGTATGTAATTTTTTCATGTGAAAATGTTTTATTTAATATTCTCAAATAACATTCAAGATAATGTTAAACTGTTACACCCTAAGATGTTTCCAATAAATTTAATATTTAATGCATGAAATACTAAGCCTCTATAAAACACAAGTCTGTTATAACCAATCCAATAAATATATTTTTTCCACCCCTAAATTTTAATTTTGAAAAACTGTCAAATAAGGCTACGTTCAGTAAGATATTAAGATTTTGATAAGAAAAAAATCAATTTTTGATGAGTAGTAACATAAACTTATGAATATTAATATACATTTTTGAACATTAATTTTACTCTTATGAATATTAATTAATATTAAATCATCCAAAAAATAGAAACTTCCCCCATGATTGTATATATACAATTTAGACATCATTAAAGAAAAAAATGATCATAATATAAGTATTGGTATTTTTAAATGTTATAAATATTTTAATTACAAAATATTTATTAATTTAATAATTTAAAAGGTAAATTTATTTTCATAAAATGTAATCATGAATTTTTTACTTTCTCTTATTATTCTTATACAACAATTTTATGGGACATTGATTAATTTCCCAAGGTGTTATAAAATAAGTTATAGTTTTAAAGTTGTTTTTTGGAATAAATTGTGATTTCAATTAAAAATTAAATTAAAAATATTAAGGATATTATTTTCAAAAAATGGTTTTAATTTTTTAATTTACATATCGAAAAATGGTTAGGGTGAATTTATTTTATTTTTCAAAAATAACTGAATATTTCTTGAATAGTAAAAACACAATTTTGAGTTTTCAGTTTATATAATGAAATCATAATGAATTAATAATTAATATAAATTTATGGTAGACTATATTATATTAAAATATTACATGAGGTGTCCTAATATTCTAATACCATTTGAAAATTCCATGGGAAAACCCATGGTTTTTCAAAAACCACTAATGAGGTGTCCTTTGTAATTCATAAAAAACTCTTTTTCATTTACTATAAGTACCCACTCATTATTTCATTTAATTTCATTAAAAACTAGTCATAATCAATGACATGGTATTTTTACCTTCCTATGTGTCCTCCCAAGGTGTCCTCAAGCCCCCAAAGTCCCAAATGTCATGTTTTAGGAGTTACATTACAAGGTAAGAAAATTATCAAATTATCTTTTCTATTCTTGTTCTCATTTATGTAGTATGTTTTTCCAGTTTTCATATCATGTTTGTATTTCCATTTTATTCTATCCCTATAATATATTATTTTTAATTTATTTATGGGTTACCCATTTCACCTCCCTTTTTAATTTTTTCTAAAACCATGTGGCATAATAGTTATGCTTCTGAATTTTCCTCTCAAAATCTCTCCCTTTTTCAAGAACACTTCTTATGTTATTCTATATTAATTTCAATTAGATTATGTTGGGATATTTCATTCCATATACCTATTACATTCCATATTATCTAATAATTAATATATTCCCCTTTTTATCTCATCAAATTATTTTATGAATTTTTATGTGACGTTGTTAGGCTGCCGAATTTTCGTAAGGGATTTCTCAGCTTTTATTTTATTTTGAGTTCCATTTATTTATTTTTCGTTCCTCACCTAATTCCATCTAAATGTTATTATATATATAGACCATACATGTTTGTGAATTTTTTTTGATAAAGTAATAATTCATCATCATCTCTCATTTCCCCTTATTTTATACTAGAAATGAAAACACCATCTTAGATGTGTTAATTTATCACATTCAAGAATGATGAGTTTTTAAATTTCAATCACCATCCTCAATTAATGTCAGTAAAAACTTATTATGGAAAAACTAGACTATAATATAATTATTATAACTTATTTAATTTTCATTAATCATTTCTTCAATAATTATGTTAATTTATAAATCAAAATTAATTTTCTCTGAACAAAAAACCACCAATTAACCCAAACAATTGTTGTTAAAGTTTTATATAATGATTCATCTTCACTGCCAAAAACCAAATAAATTTTATAAACATGTAATATTTTTGTTTTTAACTAATATAATAAAACCTCTATTATATACAACCATTCTCATTCTATATGTTTGTCTATACCTGAATATAAAAAAATCAATCCTGAAAACCGGGAAAGAAAATACTCGCCAACAATGAAATTGAGTCTCGTAACCCATAAAATGACCATTATTGAACTTAATAAGGTTGTAAAAAATTAATTAAATGTTGATTATGTTATTTACTCGTTAATTTGTGAACGTATATTTGATTATTCAGGTTATTAATATCAAGTGAGGAACACCTTCGGACTTAAGGCTTGGGTTTTCCACTAGAACCTCCATTTTTATTCAGGTTTCATTTATTATCTACATATCTCAATAAAATTCCTATTCATTAATATTTATTCCTAATAAATTATTTTTTTATGTTTTATATATGTGTACCAACCATAATCCGACATTAATTAATCGGAATTACATTTTTAAAAATGACCATTCAAGAATTCTTCTAGAAATGCATGCCCAACTGAAGGGAAATTCAAAAATTCTTACATATTTTTAAGTGCACTCTATAATATGAATGTATAAAACAGAATATCATTGTAAAATCACTAATTTAATTATTAAAATAATATCTTAATTTATTTATGGTTTTATACAAACAATTTTAAAAAATAACACTTTTTTCAATGTTAAAGATAATTTTTCTCCTGAATTACACAAATACATTTTAACAGTATATTTATCTATTTCAATAGTCCTGCAGATTAATTATTATTATTGGGATTAATATTTATGATATCATATAACATATTTAATTGGATGGTTTATGATTGGTTTTACTATTGATGCTCTATCTTAAAACCATTAACCAATTTACTCAAGATAGTTAGGGTTTAAGCATAATATTCTGTGAAATTTATTTAGATTTCCTATGTTAGTTTCAATATGAATGAATATGTTATTTACATTTATTTCCAATCATAGGAGAAATGAATTAGACTTATTTTGTGATGGTTAGGGCTCCCTATATCCCCTTTATGTATTGGTAGGTCTCATTAGACAAATACATATAGACTTGTCTAAGGCCTTGCCCATTTTATGATATGGCTTTGGACGAGACATTAATAAGTTTTAGATGTCTTATCCAAAGAAATGACATTTTTTTGTATTTATTCTATATGAATTTATCTTTTTATAAAGCTATAAATTAATATTTTATGTTCTTATTCAAGTATTATAATACCTATGATTATGTTTTATTATGAGAATATTTACTCAGCTCATTTTCCTACCATATTATTTTCATGTTTACTTTTAAAGGCATGTGTTTTAAATTATTCACCATGATTAATTTTTATAATATCATATGTTGTATTTTTTTTACCCTTACAGATCATATTAGGCCACCCCTTCTTATATTTCATTTTTCCCAGGACTTGAAAAAGTTTATTATAAATGACCTATCGTGATAAACTTATAGTTGTTAATGTTACTAATACAAAATAAATGTTGTATTTCATTTCAATTTTATCTATTGAACTTATGTACATATCTGGAATTCCTAATTTACAAATATATTTGTTCCACTGGGATATGGCTTTCTTTTAATCAAGACAATGTAATTTAATTAGGCACCGTCTACAAACAGCTGGGGTTTGGTCTTTACAGTTGTTATTAGGGAAATTTTAGCAGAATACTTGAAATCTAGATTTAAAAAATGTATATTTGTTAACAGAACCATAAAATAATATTTGACTATAAAACATACAATAATATCCAATAATATTTTTATAAGGAATAGATTATGTGGATATTTATAGCAAATAAGTTCATTTCTAGATAATACCAATAGATGTGGTTCTAGAATAGATGTACCTTGGAGTAATAACTCCAACATGGAGTTTTATGATTGACCTAGGATATCCTGGTACTTGACCATGTGCCTAACTACACACATTGTTTGATACTCATGGGGGATATGCTTAGAATAATTCACATTTTATTTTCAAGACATTAGAATAATTTAAATGTAAATTTTTCTAAAAGAAACCAAGCTTATTTTTATGAGAATAGATATTCATAGAATTTCAATTTATTGAAAGTATTTTTCTAGGTTGAGAATATGAATTATGATTCATTACTTAATTTAGTATATGTAATTATTTAGAAATGGTTCCTAGTTGAATGATTTTAAAATGAATGATGGTGAATCTCCCCTGTAAGGATTTCTATCTAATGCAAGATAATAATGTTGGATTTAAAGATCTGACTGCAGTTGAGTTTCTTATAAGTATACTGGGATAGTTATCTTAGGTTATTAATAATTACCTTAACATTCATAGTAGATATATTAATAATTTTCTAGACAGGATATTTCTCACTTTGGGATGTAATGAATGATAGAAGGTTTTCATGATAGTTTATTTTCTATTGGTAGATACTGATCAGTGGTGGTCATTAATCCAAAACATATAGGAGGAGGAATAAATAGAAGAGATGTAATGGATGTATTTTAAGGAAATATTCCTAGAAAAATATTTTCCCCTTGAACAACGAGCTGATATGGAAAGGTATTTCTTGAATCTATGGTAAAAGGAGAATGAAAATGTTGCATTGTATGAAGCTAACATCAAAAGGTTTTGAAGACATGTCATGAACTACATACGTAATTCAAGGATCAATATTGATGTATTATTTGATGATTTAAAACCATTCCTATGAAGAGATCTAGTCTCCTAAAGTTTCTCATCATCTGAAGATATAGACCCTAGTGATATCAAGATGGAATATGAGTTCTTTATGTCAAATTATTTTAAAGGAATTCATGAGAAAAAACAGGAGTGTTGACAACTCTATAAATAGAAATAGGGAAATGTGGAAGAAGGGGAGAGATGACATTCCACACTGTGATAATTGTGAAAGGAATCACCCTAGGGCCTACTTCAAAGGGAAAGTGTTTTCCAATATCTTTTGGAGGAAAGTCCATCATGTTGTTTTTCTCAAGGGGAATAATGAAGCAATTGGTGTTCAAATCTATAATTTTAGAGTGATGAGACACTATGCTAATGATTGTACAAAGTATGAAGGAAACATGCATTAGAAACGACCAAGGATGTAGGGAAAATCTTATGTGATGAAAACTACTGATATTGAAGTTTCTCATTCTGTGGTGGAAGGTACATTAATTATTTCTTCAGATATAGAAAATAATTTAGTTGACACTAAATCATCTAATTCTTTCATATATTCTCAGTTTACGAGGAAAATTAGATATTTCTAATTTGATTTAAAATGGGAGTGGTTTTCCAAAACACATAAGGTAAATATCATTGAAACAATGTTATATCAGGAAGTTCCCATTATGTTATATAAACATACTTTATCTGCTGATTTTATTATCATAACTATGATTGATTTATAATCCTTGGTATGGATTGGATTTTGAATCATGATGTTGAAATTTATTCCAAGAAGAAGGAAGTTACAATTTTTGAGGATGATGTCAAATCCCTTATCTCTAGGGTAGAAACATCACCATTTTATTATCATTTAGATCCACCCCAAGTAGATGTACTGAATTCAATTATTGGGGAGTAATGGAATGCAATAACTATGGGTGTAGAATATATGTTCAAATAATGTGTGTATCTATTGTGGAATAATATGTTGATGTCTTTCTATAGGTTTTACCTAGGAATCCTCGAGAGCAGTAAATTTTTTTTCCCATTGACTTAATTCTAGATTCATTGACCATATAAATTACCCCTTATATAATGGTTATTGGGTAATTTTTCTAACTAAAGAAACAACTAGAGTAATTGTGTGATAAAAGATTTATTCTCCATATTGGTTTTCTATGGGTATCCCTTGTTATTTTTATTAATAATAATGATATATCTATGAGGTTGTGTATTAAAAATAGGAAGATCAATTCTATAATTATAAATAACAAGTATCCCATACCTCTCAGTGATGATTTATTTGATCAACTTCACAGAGATCAATATATTTCGATGATTGATCTTAGATTTGGATATCAGTAATATCTTTTGAGAAAAGAATACATTCTAAAAACTACATTTCAATCAAGGTATGGGAATTAAGAGTTTAAAGTAATGCCTTTTGAACTGACAAATTCACTCTCTGTTTTCATGGATCGAATTAATAGTATTTTCAATAAATATTATAATGAATTTGTGGTGTTATTTTTTGATGATATATTGTTATACTCCAAAACCTATAAAGATAATGAAAATCACTTGCACACTATTATTATTACTCTTATAATAAATGAATTATATGGAATGTATAGCAAATGTGAATTATTTTTTAAATAGGATTCATTTTTTGGCCCCATTATATCTAAGGATGGAATGTTTGTTGATCCTATGAAGAAAATAGCAGCAAAAGAATGGCCTACTCCAATGAACATAAGCAAGGTCTGTAGATTTATTTTCTTAGCAAGTAATTATCTACATTTCATTTATAACTTCACTCATTTAGAAAACCCAATGTCCAAACATACACGTAAAGGTGTTATGTTTGTATGGACACAAGAATGTGAGGAATGTTTTGAGTAATTAAAGAGGAGATTAGTTAATTCTCCAATCCGGACTCTACTATCGGGGAATGATGGGTTTTTGATCTATAGTGATTCTTCAAGGAAATGACTTGGTTCTGTCATTATCAATAATGATAGAGTTATTTATTAGGCATCAATGAAGTTAAAAATTCATGAACAAAACTATCATACTCATGATCATGAGTTAGCTGTTGTGATCTTTTCTCTAAAAATATGAAGACACTATTTCTATAGTGAAATGTGCAAGATATATATGGATCATAAGAGCTTGAAATATATCTTCTCACATAATGAACTCTACATGTGGCAAAGGTGATAGATTTAACTACTCATGGTTTATGATTATTACATAAAACCACCCAGGAAAGGAAAATAAGGTATCTAATGCATTGATAACGAAGGATCATAGAGTTCTAAAAAATGAGGATTAACAAGGATTTTTTGAACATTGATCTGGTGAAGATGAATATTGGAATAATCAAATAGGGTGAAACATCACTACTTTTCCAAATAATTTCACAACAATATTTAATAGAAATAATTAAAGTTTCCCAGTCTAATGATGAGAATCTTCAAAAGAAAATTAATGCTTTGAATGATGGGAAGTTGGCGGAAATCATGTGTGAAGATGGAATTTTGAAAATTGGGAAGAGGCTATGTGATTTCCCTATACCTTAGATGAAAATGAGGTTATTGGATGATTCCCAAATCTCTGATTTATCTATACACCTTGGTAGAACTAAAATGTACAGAGATTTGAAAGAACATTACTTTTGGGATAACATGAAGAGTGAAATTTCTGATTATGTATCAAGATGTTTAGTCATTCTAAAAGTGATGCCGAACAAAAACATCCTAGATGATTCATGATACCTCCACCTATTCTTACATGGAAATAGGATGACATCACCTTGTATTTTTTTCACTTGATTACTAAAAACACCCTGAAAGAATGAAGAAATAGGGGTAATTGTTGATAGACTTACAAAAGATACACATTTCCTCGTTATAAGGGTGGAGTTTCCGCTGGAGTGTCTTTAAATACTCTATATCAATGAAGCTGTAAGACTTAATGGAGAACATTTTTCAATACTTTCTAATCAAGATCCTTAATTTATATCAAAATTCTAGAAAATTCTTTTGAAATATTTTGA
The DNA here is from genome assembly GCA_963277665.1 of Viscum album. Lineage (NCBI taxonomy): Eukaryota > Viridiplantae > Streptophyta > Magnoliopsida > Santalales > Viscaceae > Viscum > Viscum album. The sequence goes on along the minus strand of OY728131.1, from coordinate 712,550,698 downwards.
TACCAAGCTTCGATTGAGTACAACATATCACCCACAAACAAAAGAATGGACAAAAAGGATGATCGAATCCTTAGAGGACATGTTGAGATCATGTTCACTTGATATTCAATGTATGTGGGATCAATATTTACCTTTAGTGGAGTTTTCTTACAATAATAGTTTCCATTCAAGTAGTCAAATGTCAACATATGAAGCATGGTTCTAAAAGAGATATTGTACACCAACTTGTTGTGATAATGTTGGATAAAGGAAGCTTTTGGGCCAAGAGATTGTGGAGGAAACAACATAGAAGGTAAAGACTATTCAATGATATATCCAAGAAGATAAAATTGGGAAAACATCTATGCTTATAATCAATGGAAGGATTTATTGTTTCAAGTGGGAGATCATGTTTTCATAAAAGTATCTCCACGGAAGGGTGTTATATGATTTGGGAAAAATAAAAACTAAGCCCTAGGTACATAAGACATTTTGAAATTCATTGGGAGAATTGGATCTGTTTTATAATGTTTGGCTATACCACCTAGTCTGTCTAAAGTAAATAACATGTAGCATGTATCATTACTGAGAATGTACATGCTATACCCAAAACATGTACTCAATTTTGAGGGTATATAATTAGAACCTGATCTTCCTTACTATGAAGATCTTATCCATATTCTGTACACAAAATAAAAAGTTTGTAGGAATTATACAACTTGACTTGTTATGAAACATTGGAAAAATCATAAAATTAATGTGGGATCATGGGATCCAAAGGATATTATGATGAAGAACTACCAAAATATCATTGGGTGGTAACATTCTAGTAATTTGTATAAAGAAATATTTGTATGGAGGGAGTGATTTAACACCCCAAGATTTTGTAAATAAATTTATAATTGAATGCATGAAACACTTAGTCTTTACAAAACATCACTTTGTTATAACCTCTCTAGTAAAAAATATTTTTTCACCTCTGTGATTTGAATTTCCCAAAACCGACATACACGGTTCTGTTCAGTATGATATTTAGAGTCTGATAAGACAAACATGAGTTTTTATAAACAGTAAAATACCCTTTTGGATAGTAACATACACATATGAATAGTAATGTTACTCTTATGAATAGTAATAAATTGTAAATCATCCGAAAAATATAATCTTCACCCATGAATATATATATAATTTAGACATATTATATGTGATTCAATGATCATAATATAATTATTGTGTAATGGATCAGCCCTATCTTGTGTATTACATTGCTAAAATATGGATTTAGAGGTGTTTTTAGAGGTCAAGGTTACTTATTCCAAACAAATTTCATAATATCTAGTTCTTGAAAAGTGTTTCTAGAAAAGTAGTCAGCTTCCAAAAGTAGCCTTCCAACAACAACCTTCCAACAACAACCTTTTTCCTATTCCAAATTTCTTGTTCATGAATAGTGTTTCCAAAAATAGTAGGCTATTTCCAACAAGAAGCCTTCCAAAATCCGCCTTTTTTCTTTTCCAAATTTCTAGTTCATGAACATTGATTCCAAAACAGTAGGTTGTTTCCAATAGCAGCCTTTCTAAAAGAAGACTTCCAACAGCAGACTTTTAACTGCAGTCTTATTACTTTTCCAAATTTCTAGTTCCTTAACAATGTTTCCAGAAGAGTAGGCTATTTCCAATAGTACCCTACCAGCTGTAGTCTTCCAATAGAAGACTTTTTCCTTTACCAAATTTCTAGTTAATGAACAGTGTTTCCAACCCCTTACATTTTCATCCCTTTGACGTTTCCATTTACATAAAATAAATTCAATTCCTTTTTTAAATTACTATAAGGAAAATTAAATGGCCATAACTACTATATTAATTATCATTTGGCTCAGGATTCTTTAATTTGGTCAAACCACATGGTTTAATATCATCCGCTTTTAATGGAAAATCCAGTGTATCTTAAATCAAAACTGTAAATATTCTAAATGGATGATATATCTTCCTCATATGTTTTACCATCTTGTTCCCTAGTGAGAGAATCTAAATCCTTTCTTTATTCCCATAGGAACGATGTGATCAAACCACAATCCTCGAATCAGTTCCCCCATGAAGTTTCTTCTTGCTGCATATGCACCCCCTTTTTAATGAAAGTATCATGTGTTGATCCTTCATTGATATAAGGTATGATATACCTTTTTTTTATTGGGTTTTCTTGATTCCTTACATCAATGTTTCACCATTAGATGATCTGGTTGGTGATATCGATGTTTCGAATAGAGTTTTCTTAGCTTTTAGAAGGTATGTTCATTCCGCTACATCCTCGGGTTGACAAAGTTGTCATGGGTGAGGAGAGCATAATCCATCGTGTGACTCATTCTCATGTAAAGAACATCAAGAACCATTTGACCTAGGGGATTCGTTTGTTCTCTTTTATTTTATGTGAAAATGTATAGTTATCATGTTTTAGACCACTAAATCAAAATGGAATTTACATAATAAACATTTGAATTGGATAAATATATTGATAACCATTGTATGTTTTTTCCTCTTGTTTTTCTATATAGTTTGATATCCATGCTTTCATATTTTTATAATTTCGTTCGTGAAGAAAATTTGTAAAGAACGTAAAGCCAAAAGATTAAGAGATAATTTTTGGTATGGTGATTAAGAGGCATGTAATTGAATCTGGTTGTTTTTTTGTTATAATTATATGGTAATCAATTTGATGTAGTAAGAATATTGAATCAATTTGTGATAGCAATGATAGATTTTTTTAGTTTACCCATAGTTGGAACCTAAAAATAACAAATTAGTTAGTTCTAGATGGATTAATGAACTGGTTATTTTATAAAAATATAATTCCATGTAGGGTTTTATGTTACCCCTATGGCTTGTAAAGTCAAATATCCTTATGATGAGAGTTGTGAGAGCTGATTGTGTTTGATGGTTTGATGCCCTATTTAAGGGAAAAGATCTTTATTGATATGACATTAGTTTTACTACATCTTGTGTTGTGATGTGATCCCGAAAGGATATTATGATATGTGGGGTAAGGGAGGCTTATTGGTTTTGGCAGCACTTGACACCTAGAGTAGATAAAAGCATTGGTTTATTCATGTGGTTGTCCAGGAGGACACCAGAGATGATGGAACAGGTTGGATGTGAATGTTTGGATGCTTGTTGTTTCTTATTGGTTGTTTATATTTCATACTTTCCCCACTACTCTAGGGATCTATTTTCCTTACCCTCCATCCAAAAGGGGCCATGACGTGTGAGGTATACCACGTGCTTTCAATGTTGAGATTCTTAAGGGAGGATGTGTATATGCTCTTTCTATGGGCGGAAAATATTCGACCGGTAGTTCATCTACTCGATGTGTTGATCCCCCTTGTGTTTAGTAGCATAGAATGTTTTTCTATATTTCCTGGGAATATAGGAAAGTATTAATGTTGTTAACAAATTATTGAACAAATGCTATTAACCCATGGGGTTAGATTCTACTGGGATGCAATGGCGGGGTTACAATTGAAAGGAACAATGGACATTGGGTGTGACGATAAGGAAATATAATGTGGAAATTGTTAATAGTTAATTAATGTTTAAAAAATTAATTAACCTATAGTGAAATTGATAAATTGGTAATGAAGGAATATAATCAAGATATTTAAATGGTTGTGTGCTTATAGGCTATCTAGTCATTGATGTGGTAGTTGAGAGTCTGAGAGACGTTAGATGAAGTTGAGTCTCAGACTAGGTTATGCCCATAGTGTGGTTGTGGGTTATAATATATTCTATACTTTTTGGGTTTCTATATGCTACTCCACCCCGTTAGTAAGGGAAACTGACTCCCTGAGGGTTCTCAGCCATGGGGAGTGTTTTCCCCAACATTCTAATGGGAGGATGGATTTCTAACTACCCCCAGTAGCCCTGCTCACTTCTCTTGGAAGATACATGTTCTGTCCGGCATAACGGTTAGTTTTACCCATATATGTGTGTTGAGGGATGTAAGGGCTTGTGGTTATTCACACAAATATATTAGGGATAAAGTTTCCTATGGACTACTATAGGTGTAACATATATAGGCTATTATGGCTTGAGGATCCTTACACGGTGTGTGGGTTTTAATGGCTTGAGGTATAATGCTCAACGTATGATACACGTTATGTGAGATTTGGTGGCTCCAAAAAACCACCTGGTTACTTTTCTTATGTGGATGTGGTGGTTTTCTTTCACAAGGTGCATGTTTTGGTGCTTGGCCCAGGTGTCAGTGGGCATTTATTTTTGGAGAGATATGCTAAATATATATGATGTTGGGAAAAAGCATCGAACCAGTGGGGAAGGGGTAGCGGGGTACCCTTGATATTATTTATTTTAATATATAATATTGTATGAAATACATGGTGAGTGTATCCATGGTGAGGCAGGGAACATCGTATACATATTTAGGTAATGAGATGGTTTCACTTGTTGTTCACTGTGATTTAGCATGTTATCTTTACTTGTGTATGAGTGGCTCTAGGGAGGATCCTATTGAGTATACTATTATACTCTCCCAATGTATCTATAAACTATTTTTCAGGTCACTTATAATAGGTTAGAGATCAATATGGTTTCTAATTGCTTGGGTTTTAAGGAGCTATTCGGGCTTGTGAGTTCTAGTGTTTTTACATTTCTTTGGCACTTGAAGATTTCCCCTTTCAGATGTATTTTTTTTTCATGAAATTACATATGTGTGTATGTGATTTATTTATTTTATTGTTTGATTTGGAGTTGGATCGGGTATATCCTATCTCTATCTGTTGCATGTGTTCTCTTAGAGGGTAATCCATCCTATTTGTGTGTTCTGTATACCCTCGGTGCTAGTCGCCAACCCAGGGCCTACTGAAGGTAGGGATCGGGGGGTCATTATCTCTCATCTCACATTGCGATCCAAAGATGGGTACACCTTGATGGGAGGGGGTATTGTCGATGTGGTATAATAGGAAGGTTCAGGTATAAGATGGTGTTTGGTGATTGGCATAGGTGAGGTTGCATGGGTTGGTAGGGAAACTGTATCAGTCATGCTTAGCTAGTGATGTAAGCAATTGAGACCGGCTGAGACATAGGCTTTTAGGGCCCCAAGTGATCTGATGCATGCCCTTTATGTCTAAAATGGCAACTAAACAAGGTGATACTTGTTGACGGGTAGAGACCTAGGAAAGGATCATGAATTATTCTTCAATGTGCCGGTTTTTGAATGGGTAGACCTTGGGTTATGTTAATCTAAAATAAATAAAAGAAAACAATTAATTAATTAATGTTGAGTATTCAAAAATATAGGATTATGAGATATAACTATTTTTTATTTTGTAGGTATGGATCTAGGTCGATGTCTTCATCAGTTTCACGTAGAAGATGTCCAGTAGGCTGTACTAGTAGATTGTCGTAGGGTAGAGGATGACGATGACAAAACATGGAAGAGGACACTCTAAGATTTTTAGTTCCAGAGCCTGAAGAAGTATGTGTGCTCCGTTTTAGATATAGTCAGAGTAGGTTGGTTGAAGGATGTTGAGATATGCTTCAGTTCGATCTATGCTCAAAAGGAGCATTGGGTTTCTTTGGTTGTGAAGATGCATCATGGAGTAGTAAGGTAATGGTGGTTCTTATTCCTCAGTAATCACGTGGAGTTGTCAATCTCAAGTGAGGAGTTCTGAGACATGTTTATAGTCGAGTATCCTTCTTGGAACATGAAGGCGTCCAGTCACCCAGATCTGTTTACCCTTCAATAGGGGAGCTCTAGAGTGCGAGAGTTTGAAATCTATTTTTGTAAACTTTTAAGATATGCTTCAGAATGGTTTGTAGATTAGGAGGCCAGGGATAGGCATTTCAAGGAGGCTTTGTGTCCAGAGATCCAGTGCCAGGTCACCCCATTTTTGTTGAAGACATTTCTTGAGGTGATGATGAGGGCTGAGGACATTGAGAGGACATTGTCCAAAACCAAATAATCATGATATGGGAGTCATCATGATTCCTCTTGAAGCGGAGCGGTGGTTTGGGGTTCCTAGTTTTTAGGTTATAGGTGTTTCCATTCGGCCAAGGGTAGGTCTCATTTATCAGAATATCGTTTCTATGGGGGGAAGTGTCTCTCATGTATATTCCAAGGGACCATTCAATTTGTTTCTTGTGGTGCTCTAGGTCATCAGTAGAGAGGGTGCCCGACCTTTCAGAGAAGTCATCTTGCATGAGGTGTTCCACTCCAGGTTCCTCTGTTGAGGCAGTTCTAGCTGAGGCAACAGAAGTAGGTGGCACCTGCATTAGATCAATAGAGGGTAGATGTGGAAAGATATAGGATAGCCCCGTGATGCTCCCTTCCCTTGAATATAAAAGCACATCTATGATGGGGGTCTTCATCAGGGTTAGAGAGGCTCTAGAGGAGGTCGTTGTCAGCTTCATGCTTTAGCGTTGGCAACGCCAGGCGAGCCAGATGTTGTCTGTGGTACCGTTTGATTGTTTTCTACTTCACTGTATTCCTTGTTTGATATAGGATAGACACACTCCTTCATATAACATACCCATTTCCATTATTTGGGACTTTAGGTAGAGAGGCTTCTTGTGCACTTGGCAGTGACTAAGCCAATTGGAGGTCGATCTGACTTGTTTGAATAATGTTGAGACTGTGAGCTTGTACTGGGGCGCCACCACTCTTGGGGAGATTTACATTGATTATGGATACAACCATAGGATGGAATCATCGGCATGGATTGGTTGTATTCGATGAAGGTTATAGTGGAATGCTTTTGGAGGCAGGTTTTGTTCTTTTGATGTGGATGGAGAGCCAGTGGTGTTTCTTTGTGAGTGACACACCCAGATGGGTTAGAGGCGTGTTTCTTCCTTATCATCACTAAATGTTGAGTAGATGTTGTGTTCTTCAAAGGTTAAGTAGTTGGCGTTTCCTAGCTTCATAGAAGAGGACCCTGCTGTCTTTACAAAAAGTTTGCAGCATTACCCCCTCGACGAGAGATTGAGATTGGGATCAACCAATAAACAAGAGTGTCTCTTATCTATATGTATCTATATTGCATGGACACTTTTGAGTTACGAGAGATACATATACATCTTGATGGTCGGCTATAATGTGGTTTTGTTTAGCAAAGTGTGTCACTGTAGGATGCACCTATTTTTTTCGTGAAGAAGGTTGATAGCAGTTTTCAGTTGTGTATCGATTATCATCACTTAAACAAAGTGACAGTGAAGAATCGCTATTTTTAAGTCCATAAGGCTGAATACCCTGAGAGGGGGGGGTAAATCATGGTATGAATAATTTAAAATTAACGCATGTTCTGATCTTGTTTCGCTGTTAAGAAAAACACTCTTCTCTCTATTTCCTGTTGCACAAAGTAAACAGAAGTAAAGCATGCATAGGACACAACAATTTTAATTGGTTCACCGCAAAGGGCTACGTCCAAGGAGCATATGCCGACAAGTTTCCAGTCGTACCAATTCCACTAAACTTCACTAGCTGTGGATTACAATGTTCAGAATAGATCACTTCTATGCCTAGGCTCACTGCCTTTGCAATGTTTAGAGTCATCTCACTGCTTCCCCAAGGGTCACTCCCTGTTTCTCTCTCTTTGGCTCACTGCCGGTAGAGAGGATCATCTTCTTTCTCTTCATTTGCTCACTGCTCTTGGAAGGAATCCACTCACAGTTTATAGACCTATAGGCCTCTTAATTTTCATGAAGGAATGCATCTTCCTCTATGTGTAGATACTCTGTTGAAGCCCAATTTTCCCATATAGATGAATATCTCTTTGCACCGAAGGTATGAGGCAATCTTCTAGCTTCCACGCAACCCGAAATTCACTGTTGTAAATAATCCTATCTTGGCGCGCAAGCCTAACTCAGCGCGCAAGTATCAGTGCGCAAGTCACAACGGGCACACAAGTCCTCCTCAGACACTTGCATGACTCAAGCTTCCCCAACTTCAATCTTGTGTGACACACTTCCTTTTATGCCCAATCCAATATTGGTGCGCAACTCCACACTGGAGCGCACCATCAAACACTGGCACACAACTATCACCCTGGCGCACAAGTCCCACTTGCGCGACCACACACACACCTTGTAGGACCACCACACTTGCGCTATGGGAGCTCTGATTTATCAAAGTGTTGAACTCCGGTGTGGAATGAAGAGTGGTGGTCCAGTATTTATAGGCAAATTGACCACCCTGAGTGACGGCGCGCAAGTCACCTGTGCGACCCAGTCTCAGTGCGCAACTCTTCTGTCCTTTTAGACACTTGCGCGACCAACTCCCAAACATTCTTGAACAATTTCCTTAGCCATATTTTGATCTTCTGATCTTGAAAAACATATGGCGTGCATGTTTCCTATACTCCAAGTCCTCAGTGCACAAGTCCCTTTTCCAAAAACAATTTTCTTCATTTATCGATTTTTAGGGCCAAAAATTTGGCAAACACTAGAAAATGGTGCCACCTTGTATCTGTTCTTTTTGTACCGCCTCCAGATCATCCATTCCTTTTGTCGACATTCTTGAATCAAACATGGATCATTGAACTCAGCTCTTGAACTCAACATTCCATCATGATATTCTCTTTGTCAACAAATTTTTATGTCATTGTTTTTCAGGGTCAACAATCACCACTCAGATGTCCACTTTGTCAACAAACACAATCACCTCAAAAATGCTTCAATGATGCCTTGAGGGATTTTTTCCCAACAATCTCACTCTTTGGGTTGTTTGACAACTTTTTTATGGAATGATACATCGTTAATTTTTCAGTCACCATTCGCCTTTTGCAATTCTGATAGCGATCAAGGATTTACTCAACACATACTCTAAGCCCACATAAGCAATCCTTGGCATGAGAAACAAGAGTAAATGAAAAGTTCATCATTGAATCACTTCATCTCGAGCATCCACTGTTGACACCAAACTGAAACCAATTTGTACTAAACTGATACCAATTGTTAATGGACTTGTTTGAAGACCAATTTTGTTTGGAAATATTTTTACCACATTCCAACACCACTCTTCTGCTTTTATCACAATCCGAAGCTCTCGTGATATCTATTCTTTGATCGATCACTTCTAGCATCGTAAGATTTTATAAGCTCCCCCTTTCTGCTCACAACATTAACAACTCTTTAGCCCAATTTCCTATGTTGTCCAGGCTTAGCTCTGGCTAAGCACATTCAACAACCTTCAACTCCCCCTATCTGGCTAGATTCAACTCCCCATATCTTGATGCTCCACTTTTCAGCTTCTCCCCTTATCAACCATGATGTATCAAATTGCCAGAATGTCTCCACCTTGAACAATCACTATTTTCTCCTCCTTTTTCAATGAACCCAAAGGTCACTCCTTTGAAGTCTGTAACAGAGCATAGAACACATATCATCACATTAGGGAAAAACACATCATACCTCGGGGAGAGGGGGGGGGGGTTCCACATCCACACTATTTCAAGTGCGGGGAATCGACTGAACTCCCAGAGCCAGTCGATGCATCTCAAAAGCTTCCATGGGTAAGGCCTTTGTCAGAATGTCTGCAACCTGTAGCTCTGTAGGCACATACTCCAACTTCATGATTCCCCGCTCAACCTTATCATTGATAAAATGATACTTAAACTCAATATGCTTTGTCCTTTAATGATGGATGAGATTTTGGCTAATATTTATAGCACTTGAGTTGTCGCACTGGATTCCGATATGAGACTTCACTTCAACTCCCATATCTTTAATCTGCTGCTTCATCCACAATAACGGTGTTTATGCTTGAGTGGCCGCAATAAACTCATCTTCTGTGGTGCCCAATGAAATGCAATCTCTCTTCTTTCTTATCCAAGAAATACACAATCCACCAAGATAGAATGCACCACTTGACGTTGATTTTCTATCATCTGCTGAACCGGCCCAATCTGCATCAGTATATCTGAATAACTCTGTCTGAGATTTGTTAGAATATGTCAATCTGAAATCCACTATGCCCTAGATATACCGAAGTATTCTTTTTACTGCAATAATCTGGCTTTCCTTGGGATTACTCTGATATCTCGCTGCTTGGAATGTGGTGAAAAAAATATTCGGCCTTGTTGCAGTTAAGTAAAACAGACTTCCAATGATTTTATTGTATTCTATGATATTAACTGCCTTGCCATCCTAATCTTTTGATAATTTCATCCGAGTAGCAACCGGAGTCTTCATCTCCTTGGAATTTTCCATTCCAAGCCTTCTCAGGACTTCCTTGGCATATTTAGATTGATAAATGAATGTTCTATTCCTTCCTTGTGTCACCTGTAGACCAAGAAAAAACGTTAGCTCTCCAATCATTGACATTTCAAAATCATTTTTCATGAATTTGGAAAACTGTCTACACTGAGCTTCATCTGATCCACCAAATATTATGTCATAGACATAAACCAACACCATCATCATTTGATTACTATCATTACTGAAATAGAGATTGTAATCAACTCCTCCACACTGAAAACCATGCTTCTTCTAGTACTGATCAAGACTTGAGTACCATTCTCTTGGTGCTTGTTTCAGCCCATACAATGCCTTCTTCAGCCTACAAACTTTGTTCTCATCCTCATGAATAAGAAAAACATCTGGCTGCTCATTGTACACCTCTTCTTCTAGAACCCCATTCCAGAATGTGGATTTGTCATCCATCTGGAACACTTTGAACTTTCTTTGCACTGCTATGGAAAAAAATTATCTGACTGTTTCTAGCCTTGCAACCCGTGCAAATTTCTCATCTACATCTATTCCCTCGATCTGGGAGTACCCCTTGCACACTAGTCGTGCTTTGTTCCGAATCACCGTGCCATCTTAATTCATCTTGTCACCATAGACCCATTTAGTCCCGATAACATTATTATCTACTGGCCTCGAAACAATCTCCCATGTTTGGTTCTTCTAAATCTGATCAAGATCTTTATTCATAGCCTGAACCAAGTTTTCATCTTCAGCTGCATCAGAAAAACATTTCAGCTCCACCTAAGAAAAAAAGATGTTTGCTGTAATGATTTCATTCTTCGAGTCTGAACTAGAGCTGTCTGATCACCAATAATATTCTACCTATTAATTTCAGCTCGACTTTTTGACTTCCATGCAGACACAGACTTTACACTTTCTTTTTCATCATCAGTATCTTCTTCTGAGTCAGCCTCTGCCACTTCTTCTCCCCCTGTGTTGATTAATTCATCATCACTTTCATCCAGGAACTGTTCACTAGGTCATTGAGTATTCTGTTCATTTTCAACTATAGTGACATCATTTCTCTCATCTATTTTTACCAGCCTTTTGTTGAAGCATTTATATGCTTTGATTTTCCCTAAGTATCCAAGGAATATCCCCTCATCTCCTCATGCCTCAAAATTCCTATGGTTTTCTTTGTTGAGAACGAAACACATACATCAAAAGATTCAAAAGTATTTCAACATTGGATTCTTTCCGTACCACAGTTCATACTGAGTCTTCCCTTGCTTTGGACACAACAGAGACCTGTTTGAAACATAGACCGATGTCAACACTACTTCCTTCAAAAATTTATCTGGTAGGTCTTTGTCAATAAGCATCGTTCTGGTCATGTTGTTGACGATACAATTTCTCCTTTCAACCACACCATTCTGTTGGGGAGATATTACTGATAAATTATGATGCCTTATCCCGTGTTTCTCGAGATATTCTTTCACTTGACTGTTTGTGAATTCTGTACCGTTATCTGTACCAAACATCAAAATTTTCTTCCCAAGCATCCTTTTTGATTCCCTCGTGTACTATTTTATGCAACTAAACACCTCTGTCTTGTGGGTAATGACAAATACCCAGGCCATTCTGCTGTAATAATCAATGAAAATAACATAGTACCTTTGCCCATTTATAGCTCGTGGTGAATAGGTCCACATAAATTAGCATGCACCAATTTGATAACTCCGGTTGATTTTTGTTCCTTTGCCCTGTATGTCTTTCTGATGATATTCCCTTGTTGACAAGCACCACATGTATGAGTGTGATCACGTGATAGTTTGGGAAGGTCTCTAGAAGCATCACACTTCACCAGATCTTCCATGGATGGTTGGCATAGATGACCAAGTCGCTTATTCCATAGATGGTTTTCTTCCTCTCTAGATAAAAGGCATGTATCTTCTTCACCAACTACAAGGTAGAGATTTCCCTTTGTCTTTTTTCCCTACAGAACAACTGCTCCATCTTTTCCTTTCACAACACACATCTTCTTGGTAAATCAGATAGAGTGACCAGAGTCATATAGTTGATTGACACTGAGTAAGTTATGACTAAGACCGTCTACTACCAAGACATCAGCATGTCTCATTTCTTTTCCCCCAAACATGGCTTTACCTGACCCAACAATCATCAGGCCTTCATCATTTCCAAATTTGAAAACACCTTATTTGTCATATTTTATGCCTGTAACAAGATCCTTATTACTATTCATGTGGGATGTGCAACCACTGTCAAGGATCCACACACCAGATCAATCTGAGGCTTTAAGGGAAATATCCGCTACCACGGCCTTCTCATTTTTCTTCTTCTTGGTCCATACTTTTTCTTTCACACTTGGCATGGATTGAGACTTCGGTTCTTTCTCAGAGTATGATGGACCAGCCTCATCTTTCTAAGCCGCAAATCTATTCTCCATTTTTAACTCACCTATCGGTTTATTGATCAGCTACTTGTGAATGTTTTGATTCTGCTTTGTCAAATTTCTCTGAATGGTCGAAGTACAATACGTAGCCATGTGCCCAAATCCTCCGGACCAAAAATAGTGTCCTTCGAAATTTGTTCTGGAAAACTGTTCTCTATTTGGATGCCATCTTTGTTCTTGTTCCCTTTGATATCTTTTGGCTATGGAACATACATACTATGAATGTCCCATCTTTCCACAACAATAACACCTGATATAAGGTGCATTCCTTCGTGTTACATCAACACTACTAGTTTCCCCTTGGAATCTCTAAATATTATTATTTTCCTCTGTGCCCAAATCCACCTTCAATCTTTGGATAGGTGCTTAGGCTCTTATTTCTTCTTTTCATTCTTCGTGATGACCTGCTTTCCCAAGAATGTGTTGGGATTCAATGGTTTTTCCTTGTGTTTAACATTTCTCCATAGACCAACAAATTCCTCTTTAAGCTCTTCAATACGCTTAATGTGATCTTTCACTTTTCTATTCAAGCAATCGATCTCCCTTTTCTGTTCTTCAATCAAGATCTTATGGTCATCATCCTTTTCTGTGTGCTCTGGCCTAGAAGACATAAGATTTTAAATTACTTTCACTAGCTCAGACTTCTCTTCTTCTTGTCGTTGCATGTAGAGTTTGGCATCATGTACCACCTTGTTCGATTTCATTGTTTTTGCTCTCCAAATATCTATCTCTTCAAGAGATGCTTCTAATTCAGCTTCCATATCAACTCTCCATTCAATTTCTTCTTCTTCCTCATCAGTTTCAGTTTCATTATTTTCTTGAACACTACTGACAATATCCACCATTGCATTTTGTCCACGATCTTTGTAGTTTTCTATCTCTTCAATTTCTTAACCCTCAGACTTATCTGAACTGTCTATTTCTTGTGAAAGAATATTCTTCTTCTTAAAGAAATTTCTCTTGAACTGTTTTTTCCCTTTCACATAGGCTGAAGATTTTTTCTTGGGAAATTCAACTTCATCTTCATCGTTTTCTTCTTGAAACTTTTTGGGTCACCTTGCAGCAAGATGACCAACTTTTCCACATCTAAAGCAAGTAAGTGGAATCTTCCCTTTGAACTTTCCTTTTCCTCTTTGAAGATTTGAGGAGAGGAATGGCATTACCTCATCTGTCTCCTCTTCTTCCTAAGAATCATCAATGGTGAGCTTCTTCATGGACTTAAATGCCACCACTTTGGACTTCCCCTTTTCCACAACCTCATTATCATCTTTCCTCATTTCATACGCAACCAAAGTACTATGAAAATTGTCTAATGTTAGCTCTTTTGGATCATTATCCTCTAGAACTGAAACTTTCGGATTGAACTAAGGTGGAAGTTTCCTCAAGATGGGCTTTACGATATTTATGTCTTCAATGACTTCGCTAAGACCTCACATATATTCCACAACAATGTTTACCCTATCAAATAATGCGTCAAAAAATTCATTCATGTTCATTTTTAGATCTTCATATTTGTTCCACAACACCTGTAGCTTTGCCTCTATGACCTTTGTATCCCCTTCATATATATTCAAAAGCTTTTCCCACATGGCATGTGACGTTTTTCATGACATCACCTTCGTGTAGATGGTATTAGAAAGGGCTCCCCCTAAGGCATTGATTTCTTTGGAATCATCATCCAACTCTCTATTCTCAGCTTCTGATAATGCACCACTATTAATATCATCTTTGATACAATGCATAGATGCTGAAAACACAACAATTCCCAAGGATCGGAAATAGTGTTTCATTCGATTCTTCCATATCTGAAACTTACATCCGTCGAAGATCGTAATCCCTTTTTAATTAGTTACCTCCATTGAGAGAAGACCTAATATAATCCTTTCCCTCTGATACCAATTGTTAGGTCCACAAGGCCGAATACCCTAAGAGGGAGTGAATTAGGGTATGACTAATTTAAAATTAATGCCTGTTCTGATATTGTTTTGATGTTAAGGAAAACACTCTTCTCTCTATTTCCTGTTGCAAAAAGTAAACAGAATGTAATGAATGCACAGGACACAACAATTTTACTTGGTTCACCGCAAAGGTCTATGTCCAAGGAGCATACATCGACAAGTTGCCGATCGTACCAATTCCACTAAACTTCACTAGCTGTGGATTAAAATGTTTGGGATATATCACTTATATGCCCAGGCTCACTACCTTTACAATGTTTAGGGTCATCTCACTACTTCCCCAAGGGTCACTCCCTGTTTCTCTCTCTCTGGCTCACTGCCGGTGGAGAGGATCACCTTCTTTCTCTATGCTCTTGGAAGGAATCCACTCACAGTTTATAGACCTGTAGGTCTCTTCATTTGTATGAAGGAATGCATCTTCCTCTATGTGTAGATGCTCTATTGAAGCCCAATTTTCACCGGTAGATGAATATCTCTTTGCACCGAAGGTATCAGGCAAACTTCCAGTTTCCACGCAGCCCGAAAATCACTGCTGGAAATAATACATACTTGGCGCAGAAGCCTAACTCGGCGCGCAAGTATCGGTGCGCAAGTCACAATGGGTGTTCAAGTCCTCCTCAGACACATGCACGACTCAAGCTTCCTCAACTTCAAACTTGGGCGACACAATTCCTTTTATGCCCAATCCAATAAGGGCGCGAACTTCACACTGGCACGCAGCTTCAAACACTGGCGCACAACTATCAACCTGGCGTGCAAGCCCCACCTGCGCGACCACACACACCACTTGCGCGACCACCACACCTACGTGATGGGAGCTCTTATTTCTCAAAGTGTTGAACTCTGGTGTGGAATGAAGAGGGGTTGTCCATTATTTATAGGAAAATTTACCACCCTGTGCGACGTCATGCAAGTCACCTGCGCAACCCAGTCTCGGCGCGCAAGTCTTCTGTCCGTTTAGACACTTGCACGACCAACTCCCAAACTTGCACGAAATATTTCCTTAGCCATATTTTGATCTTATGATCTTGAAAAACATATGGTGAGCATGTTTCCTATACTCCAATTCCTCGATGCGCATGTCCCTTTTCCAAAAATGCTTTTCTTCATTTGTTGATTTTCTGGCCCAAAAATTTGGCAAACACTGGAAAACGGCGCCACCTTGTATCTGTTCTTTTTGTACCACCTATATATCATCCATTCCTTTTGAAAATGTTCTTGAATCAAACATGGATCATTGACCTCACCTCTTGAACTCGACATTCCATCATGATATCCTCTTTGTCAACAAATTTGTATGTCATTGTTTTTCTTTGTCAATAATCACCACTCAGGTGTCCACATTGTCAACAAACACAATCACCTAAAAAATGATTCAATGATGCCTTGAGGTATTTTTGCCCAACAACTATCATCTTCCATGGATTGGTGGAATATTTGATCAAATGAAGGCTGAAAGTTGGTTCTCAAAGATTGAATTGTGGTTTAGGATATCATCAGATGCATGTAAACGATGATGATATCCCGAACACTACATTTTTTTTCATCAATGGCATTATGAGTGAGTTTTATTGTTGTTCAGTGTGGAAAATTATATATTTGTGTTCATGGTATTGACGAATGTGGTGTTCCTTGAGTTCCTGGATAAGTTCATGGAGGTTTTCTTCGACTAAATCCTTGTGTACTCCATGTCTGAGGAGGAGCATGTAGAGCATCTACACACCATTTTGGGAGTTCTTTGTCAACATTATCTATTTGGGAAGTTATTGAAGTGTGAGTTTTGGGTTTTAGGAGTCTATTTCCTAGGTCTGGATGTGTACTATTAGGGAGTAGCTTTGGATCCATCAAAGATAGAATCATATGTGTCTTCGGATGCCCCCCAAGACAGTAGAAGATGTGTGATGTTTACATGGGTTTTCAAGCTACTGCAGAGGTTTGTAACCAATAAATCTCAGGTTATGACTCTTCTAATAGCATTGAATGGGATGGTTTAGGTGTTCATTTGGACTGATCAGTGTCAGGAAGCTTTCGATTACTTAAATGAGAAGTCAGTAAGTGCTCTAGTTCATTGTCTTCCAGTAGAGGGAGTTTAATTTGATGTTTTTTCCATGATTTTCATCTAGGGTTAGGATGTGTTCTGGTTATGAAGAGATTAGTTGTTTCTATGGGACTCTACAGTTGCATCCCCATGAACAAAACTATGTGAACCATGATCTTGAGTTGGTAGTAATGGTTTTTGCTTAGATATTTTGATGAAATTACCTCATTGGAAAGCTCTTTGTTGTTTTCAATAATCATAATAGACTGAGATATGTTTTCTCCCTACGTTACATGAACATACAGTTTCATCGATGGATTGATTTTTGACATGAATATTACTTTGAAATATCATATTCCCCTAAAAAGTGGAATGTTGTATCTGATGCACTGATTAAGAAGTCACGTAGTGATGTAATGCATGAATATGGTGATTCCTAGAGAATAATGGAAGATCATTCAGCATTACATCCTAATATAGGAGAAGTTGGGTGGAATATGTTGTATTTTCTAGATGACTGTGCAGTTATATCTAGTATAGAATGTGGAAGAGTCCCAATTAGAGGATCTTGAGGTAGAGGTCTGGAGAGACTGATTTGTTTGTGGCGAGGCCCCTAAAGGTTGGTTTGAGGATGAACAACATTTTGTGTTTTATCACAGAAGTCTAGATGTTCCTTTGGAGATGTGTGAGATGGTTCTTAGATAGTATCATAGTTCTCCATTAGTGGTGCATCCTATTGTAACAAATATGTATCGATCCTTGAGGAGTCAATTTTGGTGACCAAGGTTGAAGCATGCAGATGATTAGTTGTTGTCTAGATGTTTGGGCTTACATAATGTGAAGGTCAAGAACCATGTGCATGGTGGTTTTCTCCAGCCTTTAGATGTCCCTGAGTGGAATTGGGATGAAATCTCAATGTATTTCGTCATACAGCTACCCTAGAATCATGGAGGATAAGATGGTATCTGGGTAGTGGTGGATTGGCTGATGAAATCGGCTCGCTTCTTGGCGATCAAGGAGTTGGGCCCGATAAAAGCCTTATCACAGATGTGTGTAGATGAGGTGGTGTAGTTTCATGGAATTTTGTGGTCCATTTTATCATACTGGGACACACAGTTTACATCAAGAGTCTGGGGGGGATTGTAGCAGGATTTTGGAACCCAACTACACCTTAACCTTACCTTCCACCCCCAGATAGATGGGAAGACAGAGAATACTATCCATACATTGGATGACATGGTACAGGCATGTGATCTAGATTTTTTTGGATCATGGGTAAAACACTTACCAATGGTAGAGTTTTCTTACAATAATAGCTACCACTCTTCCATTAGCATGGAACCATTCAAGGATTTGTATAGAAGGCCGTTTTGTTCACCCATGTGCTGGACAGAGTTTGGTGAGGTAGGCGTTCTTAGGCCGGAGGTAGAGCTGATCACCACATAGAAATTTCATCTTGTGTGTGAGAGTATAAATACATAATAGTGCTGTCAAAATTCATATGTCGATCATAGGAGGAGGAATTTAGAGTTCAAGGTTAGGGACCATGTGTTTTTAAAGGTTTCCCCTCGTCATGGGCAACGAAGGTTTGTTTGTGGGAGTAAGCTTTCTCCCTGAGTTTTTTTCCTTTTGATGTTTCATATTATAATGGAGTCATTTCATATCAGATAGCACTTCCCCCATAGAGGAGACAGATACATGATGTTTTCCATATATCACAACTCTGTGGTTATCTTAATGACAACTGACACATTATCAATTGGAGAGAGATCGATGTTGTTGATGATGCGACCTTCAAGGAGCAGACTATAGAGATCCAGGTCTATAGGGGAATGTGTTTCATGGGAGTTATATTCCCCTAGATTGTGTCTTGTGGAGACAAGGTGGATTCTAGGAGAGCACTTAAGAGGGGGGTCACTGATGTTTTTCCAGTACCTAGAGCTATTTTAAGTTGTTGTGATGAGTTTTTCTTTGATGATTTCTTTTATATACCTTTTATGTGATGTTATGATTTACTTGTTTGAATATAGAATATTTGTTTTCCTGTTCTCTGGATGTGTGTGATGTCTGAATGTGTGGGGAAGGGAGGACATGACTCCTAATTGGGATGCAGTAATGTTGATGTGATTATGCCCTTGTGGGAATGTTAGTATTGCCTAAAGAAGATAATATCCTAAAATGTAGGAAAGAACATCGTGACCCATATGTCAAGACAACAAGAACCTGTGGGTTGGTGTAGCTATTTAAATATGATAACATATGATGGGAGTGTTCTTAGATGTTGAGGATTTGTTCAAGTTTTCGAACAACTTGGGTTGGTTTTCCCCAGAGAGGTATCTTATGAGGTGGTTGTTCGGACTCCACTTTTTGTCTGGGTTGGTTTTGAATTTTCGAGGAAAAGAATGTTTTGGTAGGTATCTAATGTAATCTCCCAGACCTTTCCCGTCCATTATATTGTTGATATCTAGTGTTATATGTGTTCTAGGAGGTCAAAGTGTCTTATTTCTAGCACTTTTATAAATTTCTAGTTCATGAATAGGGTTTCTAGAATAGTATGATATCTCCAACAACAACCTTCCAATAGCATCCTTCCAATAATATCCTTTTTCCTTTTCTAAATTTCTAGTTCATGAATTGTGTTTCATGAATTGTAGGTTATTTCCAATAGCATTCCTCCTACAACAAACTTCTAACAGTATACTTTTTTCCTTCTTCCAAATTTCTAGTTCATGAATAGTGTTTAAAGAACAGTAGTGTAACAGCCCAAGATTTTATAAAAAATATTATTTTTAATTTTATTAATGTCTTGTGTTGTACGCTACACCAAAAGGATCTTGCACAACACGCATCCTTGACTTGCCTTGCATTACACGGAATCGCGACCTTCCTCGATAGCGTGTGTAGTACGCAATAACGAGTTTCACTAAACAGCGATATGCTATTAAAATGTTATTAAAACTAGCCGTTATGAATAGTAGTAACCACTTTTTAAAATTCTGTAAATCTTATTTTTCAAAATGAACTTAATTTTTGGATTCGGAGTATCGAATTTAGCCTAAGGTGAAATTTTGGTACTTTTCGGATAACTTTCATATTCTGATGAATAGTGAAAATTACTAAATTATAATTAAAAACAACTTTTTTAATCGAAATAATTAATAGTGATAAATTATTAATTTGAGTGGTTTTAAAGTATATTTAGAATATATTTTTACAATTTAATACAATGTTGGTCATTGGATGTAATTTCACATTTAAACCAGACATAATCAAGTGTCAATCTTTTGATAGATATTGTTTCTTAAAAACACGCTATTTGTTTTAACAGTGGGATTTAATTATAAAATTAATTAATGCAAATTCTATGATATGAATTTGGTAAAATAGACTTCATTTTTGAATTCGGAATATGAAATATAGATTAGGATGAAATTTTGGCATTGTTCTGAAAAACATCAATTTTTGATGAATAGTGAAACTACTAAGTGGTAGTTAAAAAAAATTAATTTCTTCACAAATCTTAATTTTACCGCTTCTGTGAATGGAATTTCAAAAATCCGAGAGACACAGTTGATGTCAGTAAGTAAAATTTGGTTCAATGAGATGAAAATAATTTTTGGTGAATATTAACTTTTTACTTTTTTTACCACGGTTAATAGTAAATAGGGCAACTAAGGGTAAATATGATATTACTATTAACCTAACACATGTCCTAATTCTATTGGATAAGTGTAATTCGACCAAAAACAACCTTATGAATATAATATGACCATTTAGGTCCACTTGGATTAGATTATGACATTTAATATTATATTATTTAATGAATAGTGAAAATAGTTAAAATCAAAGTTTAATAACTACAACATTTTTAATATGGGGTTATACATAATATAAATTCGACTATAAATATTCATTAGAAAGATAAAAATATTTCCTACATAATTATATTTTATTTATAATTTTTAGACTTTAAATAAATTAATTTATTTATGACACAACGGTGATGCAGTAATTACCCTTTTAAGGAAATATTAACATAATTGATGTTATAAATGCTCAAATGAATGTAATTTGAGACTTTTTATGACTTAAACTAATTTTCTAGGTTACTATGATATATTAATGTTGATTTAATCAACTTGGTTCGAACATATAATTCTGTTATGACTTTGACAAAAATCATATATCAAATAGTGTCAAAATTGACACAAAATAGTTTTTAAATCAAATATTATATTATTAATTGTTATTATATTCCTAAAAATCTAAGGTTCGGCCAAATGACTTAGATAAGGATATATATATTAATAATAAAAAATTTGGGGTTCTTTTGGCATGTTATAGTAAGTGTATTAACCATATAGTGAAAGAAAACAAAAAGACACGGTAAAAGTTAAATTACTTAACATAGAGTTAAATCTAATTTATAAGGTTAAAATAACACCCTAAACTTGTCTAAATCCTATTGGTTGATAGTATTTCGACCCATACCAACCTTATCTTCGAAATAAGACCCTTTGGAGCCATTATAAACCGATTTTGACTTTAATATAAAATAATATTTTGAGATATTCCTAAGGTGCCCCTCTCCTCCCTTATAAAAGGACACCTCCCCCCCTCCTCCTCACACCAATTTGAGCACTCAAGCTCGGCCAACCCCTTCCAAAATCTCTTCTCCACTTCCCTAGAAACATCCTAGAGGTTCTGGTCTTCCTCAAGGACCAATTTTAGTTCCCTAAGAGGAGGTCTCCAAAAGGCGCTTCAAAGAAGAGGTAATTACTGTTACCAATTCTTTCATCTTTATTTCTTATTCCACTTATTCTTCTTAGGTTGGTTCATTATGAAGTAATAACATCAGTATCACTCATATACCGATATGTTATTATAAGTATGAAACAACCCTATTTCACCATCTATCTATCCTACGGAAAAAGAAATCACCGCACGTGCGTACGTACGGAATACCGTCTCCACGCCGTGGTGTAATCTATTTTCCACCGCCACCTTACATGGATGGGTATAATGGTGTAAAGAATAACTATACATAGTTATTACAACATCATATTGATTTTTATATATTGTATGATCCACTCCAATTCAATTCAATATTTATAGAAATGATATCATCGCTCGTGCGTACGTACGGACTACCGTCTCCACGACGCGATGAGATTCATTCTCCATGTTAACCATTTAAGAATGATTATAATGTATATATAAGAAATAATAATGAAATATATGACATTATAAAGCTACTGTATTTATGTATATATATACATATGTATGTCATCTACTTACTTCCATTTCAAGACAATAAGGAAAGGAAAACAGCGTTCATGCATACGTACGGACTACCGTCTCCATGAACGGTGTTTTTCATTTTATTTATCTACATATTATATATATATATATACTGAATATATATGATATATAAATCATATTTTATATTCTGTAAGTGAGTAAATCATGATATAAGTAATAATGATGTCAAGAACAACAAGTCAAAACACCTACGATAAATGAAACGATTTTACCCAAAACGCTTCTTTAACATGGAATTTACAAAAGAACGGGTAATATAATGTCATATGTGAACCATATATGATATCATAACAATGAATATGATTCTGTAATAAGTCAATAACATGATTTAAATCATTATACAGGAGGTTTGGACACTTACAAAGCAAGTCGGACCTAAGGTAAGGGAAATATCGCAATCTCATTTTTATCTGAGATTGTTTTTACTTTGGCATTTACTGGGGTGTATTTTATCATCCACATCCATGTTCCCTAAATATATAATATTGTTTCCGTCCACTTACAATAGTTTAAATCCAATTTTACCCTTTGGTGAGTTTTAGTAAAGAATATGAAAGAAATCTTTTGTCGCTTTTTCGTACGAGGTACTTTTTGACTTTTCCGACAAAAGTACGAGAAGAATGTTTTCTTTTTAACTTATACGGCATGAATGTATTTTTAAAACATTGTTTACAAGAATCTTCCTTTACAAGTTTTCAAGTTTATTTTTAATCAACTTCTTTTATTTTAAAGTTGTATAACATGTTCAGAAAGGAAAAATGTTTTTGAAGAAGAAAGGATATTTTCCTCAAGAATGGAGTTCAAGAGTTTTATCAAAATTATTTTCCATCTAAGATAATAAAGGGTTCTGTTTTTATCCCTAATATTACATTGATTTGATCATGTTGTGATGGAATTATTTTTATGAATTCCTTTACCTTATATGATTTGTTTTATGATGTCATGATGTTTCAAGAATCCCATTTTTGTTACATGTGTTATACGATGATGTATGATTTATGATTTTGTGGAACACATAAGAAAGGATTCATTATAAGATGGGTGGGACCTATATCTCCCTCCAATGCATTGGGTAAAGATTTTATATCTCATGAGATAGACAGGGCTGGAATGGTAGGTTATACCGGTTCAGTGAAACAGGACTGAAACGAGGGTTACTCAATTCAGAAAGGGACATTGTCCACTAAGATAGTCTTGGCAATGAGTCTTGACTAACAAGAAATGATTCTCTATGATTATCTGTGAATGCCACAAAGTTTCAAGTTTCATGTTATGATTATGGTGATTTCATTTTCACTTCCATGATTTATCCCATGTTATGAAATTATGCTCTCTTTTGCAGGTTATGATTTCCAAAATGTTATGTTCTTATGAATATGTTGTGATTGATATTTCTTTTGTTTACCCATACTGAGCATTTGAGATCACCCTTTTATGTTTTCTTTTCCCCAGGATATAAAGAAAGGTTTTAGGTAAAAAAAAGATCTTTATGGGAGATGTTGAAGATCTTTCACCACGATTAGAAGATTGTAGTCCGAGTTTCCAAAGACACTAAACTATTACGGTCCTTGTGTGTGTGTTTTTGTTATGTACTAAGTATTCCGCAAAAGTAATGTAATGTCCATGTACGTCAAGCTTCGGGTCTCTACAGTTGGTATCAGAGGAAAGGTTTAGTCAACCTTTGGAAACTAGGATGCGAAAACGTTAGTGAGATCCCTAGAGATATTTCTAAGGTATGTCTAGGGATGTCTCTAAGGTTAAGTATACGTATAGGTTATAGTCCTAGAATTGCTCTAACGATCTTAGAATTTAACCTAAGATGTTAGATATTGAGGGTACTACCCCTTTATTATGTTGTTTTCCCTAGCATGATTTTTGCCTCTCACACTATTCTTTTGGGATTTTAGACGATGGCTGGAACCCGAAGGAACCGTGTTGATCAATGCAATGGACAATGCAATGATTGTCCCCCTGAGCAACCAAACGATATGGGAGCTGGAATGCAAAATCTTGTAGCCATGCTCACACAACTTTCTCAAGCTATGAATCATGGAGGACTTCCAAACGAGCAAAGGAAGGAGCAACATTCTGTTGAATCCTTCATGAGGCAGCGTCCGCCTTCTTTCAGTGGGTCTACTGATCCATTAGTTGCTGAACAATGGATTAGTACTACTGAAAAGATATTTTCAGTTCTTCAATGTTCTGATCATGATAAAGTCATCTTAGCAGTATATCGTTTGGAAGGTGAAGCTGATCAATGGTGGAATCTTATCAAGAATACGAGGCCAAGAGATGAAATTGAGTCCATGGAATGGGACGAGTTCAAGAACTTGTTTTTCAGTAAGTACTTCCCTCGTATTCTTCGAACAAAGATGGAAAAGGAGTTTATTGAGCTGAAGCAGAAGGATGATGAATCTGTTGGTATATATGAAGCGAATTTTACAAGACTTGCAAGGTATGCATCTGACATTATCATCCAACCTGAAAGTAAAGTTGATCGATTTTTCAGTGGCTTAAAACCAAGTCTTCGAAGGGCATTAGCTATAAGAGACTTCAGTAGCAATGAAGAAATTGTGCGTTGTGCTATCAAGGTAGAAATGGAAGTTGGTGTTACATATCCATCTCATGGTTTTGACAAGAAACGAAAGATGGAGTTCAAGGAGAAATCTCATAATGATGGTGAAAAGAAGATGAATGTTTCCTTATGCACAATGTGTGGAAAGAAGCATGGTGGAGATTGTCTTAAAGGGACTAGAAAATGTTTTAAGTGTGGAAAAGAAGGTCATCGAGCAGCTGAGTGTCGAAGTAATGGAAAAAGGGATTCTAATGAAGTGAATAAAGCAAACACTACAGAGAATGCACAACCAACACTTCAATGCTTCAAGTGCAAGGAGATGGGACATTATTCCAATAAATGCCCTAATCCAAGGGTTAGTGATGATCGACATGAGCAACCGCTTAAGGCAAAGGACAAAGGGAAGTCACATGTGATCACTATTGGCAATATTGAATATGACAACGATGTGGTGGAATGATTAATTTTTTATGTAATGGGATTCCAAAATAATGTTGTATCATGGAATATTTGAATATTTATGTATTGGTCTAATGTGGTATTCAAAGTGATTGAGATACTATGCGCATAATGAAGGGAAAACGAGAAAATGAAATGTTTAACAGTATTCATGAGCTCATGATTGATATAAGGACTAAGTGATATCATGGTTTGAGTATATAGAATTTTGAGGATTTTGGTATGTGGAAAGTGTTAACTTTAAACTTCATTCATGTATTCACTAAGGTATTCAAGAGAATACATGATTAAGGACTTTGAATGTTTAGAATGTGACCAACAAGACATATCTTATGGGGATCGACGATGGTGTTAAATCTCTGGTAATCGTTTTCACTATGTTATGAGAATGGACTGCAGTATTATGGATAAGCCTAAAGATTGGAATGGATTATGTTGGACATAAGTTAGTATTGTTTAAGGATAGAAGTTTTTTCGATATTATTGATGGGATGTTATAGTAATATAGTTTTATAAAAAGGACAACCTGCAGGACGGGCGACAACCCATCGCTTCGGACAAGGATGTGGGAATCGAATCCACAACCGAAGTGCGACTGGCCTTTATCGCCTACCATTGGCCTACAGGAAGTCCCTGTTTAGTAGAAACTAGTTTTATTATATTAAGCAGTATGATATATGAAGTATAAGTCCATTTTAGGAACTATATATGATTAATCTCACTATAGATCGACTTATGTATATAATTTTGCTAACCTTTTGTTTGAGACAGATGGAATGACCCGTCATTCTATCACATGATCTGCTAACACTTCACGAATAACAAATTCAACTTCATTTAAGAGATGAAGTGGAAATTGTTCTAGGCACGAAAAATAGTGAGATTATACCAAAATAAAGAAAGTATTTATTCAAATTCAAATTTTCAACTTTAGGGAAATGATCTTGAAAACCAAAAATGTTGTCCTAGTGATCTTATACCTGATGAATCGGATGGTACCTTAGATCGTCACAAATTTATGGCTTTGTGATTGCTGGCTTTTCCATAGCCATGTTCTCCACCACTCTCCATCAGAACATGATGGTTAGATTTCTCTTCCATATCCATATTTTCACCTATGTGGAAACCCAATGATTAGTTTATTTGGGTAACCGTTACGTTTCATACTTTTGTTTTTAAAGATTGGTTTTGATATTTCTTTTTACAATGTGGGTTTCTATTAAAGAAACATTCAAATAGTAAACCATTTATAACCCCGACGAATTTCGAGGGCGAAATTCATTTTAAGGGGGGTAGAATGTAACAACCCAAGATTTTATAAAAAATATTCTTTTTAATTTTATTAATGTCTTGTGTTTTACGCTACACCAAAAGGAGCTTGCACAACATGCATCCTTGACTTGCCTTGCATTACACGCAATCACGACCTTCCTCGATAGCGTGTGTAGTACGCAATAACGAGTTTCACTAAACAGCGATATGCTATTAAAATGTTATTAAAACTAGCCGTTATGAATAGTAATAACCACTTTTTAAAATTCTGTAAATCTTATTTTTCAAAATGAACTTCATTTTTGGATTCGGAGTATCGAATTTAGCCTAAGGTGAAATTTTGGTACTTTTCGGATAACTTTCATATTCTGATGAATAGTGAAAATTACTAAATTATAATTAAAAACAACTTTTTTAATCGAAATAATTAATAGTGATAAATTATTAATTTGAGTGGTTTTAAAGTATATTTAGAATATATTTTTACAATTTAATACAATGTTGGTCATTGGATGTAATTTCACATTTAAACCAGACATAATCAAGTGTCAATCTTTTGATAGATATTGTTTCTTAAAAACACGCTATTTGTTTTAACAGTGGAATTTAATTATAAAATTAATTAATGCAAATTATATGATATGAATTTGGTAAAATAGACTTCATTTTTGAATTCAGAATATGAAATATAGCTTAGGATGAAATTTTGGCATTGTTCTGAAAAACATCAATTTTTGATGAATAGTGAAACTACTAAGTGGTAGTTAAAAAAAATTAATTTCTTCATAAATCTTAATTTTACCGCTTCTGTGAATGGAAATTTCAAAAATCCGAGAGACACGGTTGATGTCAGTAAGTAAAATGTGGTTCAATGAGATGAAAATAATTTTTGGTGAATAGTAACTTTTTACTTTTTTTTACCACGGTTAATAGTAAATAGAGTAACTAAGGGTAAATATGATATTACTATTAACCGAACACATGTCCTAATTCTATTGGATAAGTGTAATTCGACCAAAAACAACCTTATGAATATAATATGACCATTTAGGTCCACTTGGATTAGATTATGACATTTAATATTATATTATTTAATGAATAGTTAAAATAGTTAAAATCAAAGTTTAATAACTACAACATTTTTAATATGGGGTTATACATAATATAAATTCGACTATAAATATTAATTAGAAAGCTAAAAATATTTCCTACATAATGATATTTTATTTATAATTTTTAGACTTGAAATAAATTAATTTATTTATGACACAACGATGATGCAGTAATTACCCTTTTAAGGAAATATTAACATAATTGATGTTATAAATGCTCAAATGAATGTAATTTGAGACTTTTTATGACTTAAAATAATTTTCTAGGTTACTATGATATATTAATGTTGATTTAATCAACTTGGTTAGAACATATAATTCTGTTATGACTTTCACAAAAATCATATATCAAATAGTGTCAAAATTGACACAAAATAGTTTTTAAATCAAATATTATATTATTAATTGTTATTATATTCCTAAAAATCTAAGGTTCGGCCAAAGGACTTAGATAAGGATATATATATTAATAATAAAAAATTTGGGGTTCTTTTGGCATGTTATAGTAAGTGTATTAACCATATAGTGAAAGAAAACAAAAAGACACGGTAAAAGTTAAATTATTTAACTTAGAGTTAAATCTAATTGATAAGGTTAAAATAACACCCTAAACTTGTCTAAATCCTATTGGTTGATAGGATTTCGACCCATACCATCCTTATCTTCTAAATAAGACCCTTTGGAGCCATTATAAACCGATTTTGACTTTAATATAAAATAATATTTTGAGATATTCCTAAGGTGCCCCTCTCCTCCCTTATAAAAGGACACCTCCTCCCCCTCCTCCTCACACCAATTTGAGCACTCAAGCTCGGCCAAACCCTGCCAAAATCTATTCTCCACTTCCCTAGCAACATCCTAGAGGTTCTGGTCTTCTTCAAAGACCAATTTTAGTTCCCTAAGAGGAGGTCTCCAAAAGGCGCTTCAAAGAAGAGGTAATTACCGTTACCAATTCTTTCATCTTTATTTCTTCTTCCACTTCTTCTTCTTAGGTTGGTTCATTATGAAGTAATAACATCAGTATCACTCATATACCGATATGTTATTATAAGTATGAAACAACCCTATTTCACCATCTATCTATCCTACGGAAAAAGAAATCACCGCGCGTGCGTACGTACGGAATACCGTCTCCACGCCGTGGTGTAATCTATTTTCCACCACCACCTTACATGGATGGGTATAATGGTGTAAAGAATAACTATACATAGTTATTAAAACATCATATTTATTCTGATATATTGTACGATCCACTCCAATTCAATTCAATATTTATAGAAATGATATCATCGCTCGTGCGTACGTACGGACTACCGTCTCCACGACGCGATGAGATTCATTCTCCATGTTAACCATTTAAGAATGATTATAATGTATATATAAGAAATAATAATGAAATATATGACATTATAAAGCTACTGGATTTATGTATATATATACATATGTATGTCATCTACTTACTTCCATTTCAAGACAATAAGGAAAGGAAAACAGCGTTCATGCGTACGTACGGACTACCGTCTCCATGAACGGTGTTTTTCATTTTATTTATCTACCTATTATATATATATATATACTGAATATATATGATATATAAATCATATTTTATATTCTGGAAGTGAGTAAATCATGATATAAGTAATAATTATGTCAAGAACAACAAGTCAAAACACCTACGATAAATGAAACGATTTTACCCAAAACGCGTCTTTACCATGGAATTTACAAAAGAACGGGTAATATAATGTCATAAGTGAACCATATATGATATCATAACAAAGAATATGATTCTGTAATAAGTCAATAACATGATTTAAATCATTATACAGGAGGTTCAGACACTTACAAAGCAAGTCGGACCTAAGGTAAGGGAAATATCGCAATCTCATTTTTATCTGAGATTGTTTTTACTTTGGCATTTACTGGGGTGTATTTTATCATCCACATCCATGTTCCCTAAATATATAATATTGTTTCTGTCCACTTACAATAGTTTAAATCCAATTTTACCCTTCGGTGAGTTTTAGTAAAGAATATGAAAGGAATCTTTTGTCGCTTTTTCGTACGAGGTACTTTTTGACTTTTCTGACAAAAGTACGAGAAGAATGTTTTCTTTTTAACTTATACGGCATGAATGTATTTTTAAAACATTGTTTACAAGAATCTTCCTTTAAAAGTTTTCAAGATTATTTTTAATCAACTTCTTTTATTTTAATGTTGTATAACATGTTAAGAAAGGAAAAATGTTTTTGAAGAAGAAAGGATATTTTCCTCAAGAATGGAGTTCAAGAGTTTTATCAAAATTATTTTCCATCTAAGATAATAAAGGGTTCTGTTTTTATCCCTAATATTACATTGATTTGATCATGTTGTGATGGAATTATTTTTATGAATTCCTTTACCTTATATGATTTGTTTTATGATGTCATGATGTTTCAAGAATCCCATTTTTGTTACATGTGTTATACGATGATGTATGATTTATGATTTTGTGGCACACATAAGAAAGGATTCATTATAAGATGGGTGGGAACTATATATCCCTCCAATGCATTGGGTAAAGATTTTATATCTCATGAGATAGACAGGGCTGGAACGGTAGGTTATACCGGTTCAGTGAAACAGGACTGAAACGAGGGTTACTCGATTCAGAAAGGGACATTGTCCACTAAGATAGTCTTGGCAATGAGTCTTGACTAACAAGAAATGATTCTCTATGATTATGTGTGAATGCCACAAAGTTTCAAGTTTCATGTTATGATTATGGTGATTTCATTTTCACTTCCATGATTTATCCCATGTTATGAAATTATCCTTTCTTTTGCAGGTTATGATTTCCAAAATGTTATGTTCTTATGAATATGATGTGATTGATATTTCTTTTGTTTACCCTTACTGAGCATTTGAGCTCACCCTTTTATGTTTTCTTTTCCCCAGGATATAAAGAAATGTTTTAGGTAAAAAAAGATCTTTATGGGAGATGTTGAAGATCTTTCACCACGATTAGAAGATTGTAGTCCGAGTTTCCAAAGACACTAGACTATTACGGTCCTTGTGTGTGTGTTTTTGTTATGTACTAAGTATTCCGCAAAAGTAATGTAATGTCCATGTACATCAAGCTTCGGGTCTCTACAAGTAGGCTATTTCCAACAGTATTCTTTCCAATAGTAGCCATCCAATAGAAGACTTCCAACAGAAGCATTTTTTCCTTTTCCAAATTTCTATTCCCTAATAGTATTTCTAACTCCAAATAGTTTATCCCCTTTGACATTTCCATTGATGTAAAATGCATTTACTAGCTCGTTTTAAGGAATCTAAGGCCATTTAAAAGGCCAAAGCTCCTATATTAATTTCCCTAAGGCTCTGGATTCTTTTACATGGTCGAACCACATTGTTTAATGTGATCTTCTTTAAATGGAATATCTAGCATATCTTAAACATACTCTTTAAATATTCTAAAGGGACTATATATCTTCCTCGTTTTACCTTCTTGTTCCCTGGTGTGAGATGCTCAAACCTTTATTTCTTCCCATAGGAGAGGTGTGATCGAACCTTAATCCTAGGATTGTTCCCCCTTGATGTTTCTTCCTAATGCATCTGCACCACCTCTTTGGTCTCAAGTGTTGATCCTTCATCGATAAAAGGTATGATATACCACTCTTCTTATGGTTTCATCAATCCTTCTCCTCTTGTTTCTCCTTTCCATGCAATGGCATGTGATCTACATGATTCTAATATAGTTTTATTGGCTGTCGGATAGTGTAGTCGTTCCACAACATCATTGGGTTGATACATTTTTCCCGAGGGAGGAGATCATGTTCCACTATGTATCCCATTCTCGTATAAAGAACTTCAAGAATCATTTGAGGTAGGGGATTTGTTGATGCTCTATTCTTTTACATGAAAATATAGAGTTATCATGTTTTAGACCACTGGATCACAATGGAATTGACATAATAAAAAATTTTATCCGATAAATAAATTGATAGGCATCGTATGTTATTGCCTCTTATTTGTATAGATAGTGTGATATCGATGCTTTAATTGTTTAGATTTTCGTTCATGATGTAAATTGGTAATGAAAATAAAGACAAAAGATTAATTGGTAATTGTTTGGAAAAAGATAAAGAGGCATGTAAATGAATTTGTTTGTTGTTGTTGTTGTAATTTGATGTAAATAAAATTAATGCAATAAGCGTCATTAATCAATTTGTGATAGCTATGATAGCTAGCTGTCTAGGTTACCCATAGTTGGAACCTACAAATACAAAATCTATTAATTTTAGATGG
This sequence comes from Viscum album, assembly GCA_963277665.1. Lineage (NCBI taxonomy): Eukaryota > Viridiplantae > Streptophyta > Magnoliopsida > Santalales > Viscaceae > Viscum > Viscum album. The sequence goes on along the minus strand of OY728131.1, from coordinate 712,519,033 downwards.
ATTAAATAATTGGTTGTTTGATAAAAATATAATGCCTTTTAGGGTTCTAAGTTACCCTTTTGCTTGTAAATGCCAAGAGCCAAAACCTTGGAGCTAAGAGAGGTAATTTTGTTTGAAGGTTGGATACCTTGTTTAAAGGTCCATAGACCAATTGAAATGAAGTTTGTTTTCCTACTTCTTGTTTTGTGATGTGAGCCTAGAAGGCTATCACGATATGTGGGGGCAGGGAGGCCAAATGGTTGTGGCAGTAGTTGATTCCAATAGTGGCGAGATGCATAAGTTTATGCATGTGTGTGTCAGAGAGGAAATAAGATATGAAAGAATGAGTGAGATGTGAATGTTTAGATTCTTGCTATTCCTTGTTGGTTGTTTATCTTTTTTATTTTCCCCACTTCTCAAGGCTGCTGGTTGGATTACCCTTATTCCAAATGGGGTGAAGACGTGTGGGGTATGCCATGAGCATTCAATGTTTATATTCCGGAGGGAGGATGGGTCTGTACTCTTGATATAGGTGGAAAAGACTTAACAGATAGTTCATCTACTCCCCGTGTTGAACTCCCTTGTTTTTAGTAGCTTGGAATTTTTTTATATAATTCATGGGAATATAGAAAAGTAATAATGTTGGTAATAAATGATTGAATAAATGATGTTAAAACATGGGGTTTTAGCTTTATGGGATGCAATGCTGAGGTTGAAATTTAAAGGAACATTGGACTTTGGGAGTGATTCAAATGAAATATAATGTGGAAATTGTTAATAGTTATTTATTTTTTAACGAATTAATCAATGTACAGTTAAACTGACAAAAAGGGAATGAGGGAATGTAATCATGCTCTTTAAATGGCTGAGTTCTTAGAGGGTACCTAGTCTTAAAAGTGATAGTCGGGAGTCCATGATATGTTAGCTGCAGTTGCGTCTATCACTAAGTTATGACCATAGTATGGTTATGAGAAACATTATATTCTATACTTTTTTTCATTCTATATGCTACTCCACACATTCAGTTTGGGAAACTGAAACCCTAAGGACTATGATCCTTGTGGGTGTTTTCCCCACCATTCTGGTGAGAGGATGGATGACTGATTAACCCCTTTGGACACACTCTATTATTTTGGTAGTTACTTATGATGACAGGCACAATGGTTAGTTTTCCCCATATATGTGGGTAGTGGTCTGTAATGTCTCGTGGTTATTCAAACACATATATTTTGGATATATATTATTCTTGATTAATTTTTGTGTACCATGTATAGGTTATGATGGCTTGAGGATCCTTACTCGGTGATTGGGCTCTAATTGCTTAAGGTATAATGTCTGACGTATGATTCACATTATGCATGTTGAGGTTTCTCTTGAAAACTACCCAGTTACTTTACTTACATGGACATGGTGGTCTTTGTTTCATGAGGTGCATGCTGGGGGGATTTTCCCAGGTGTCTGCAGGCAAGACTTTTTGGAGAGAAATGCTTAGGTTGTGCGACATTTGGTAAAAGAAAAAAACTAGTTGGGAACTGGTAGCAGGTTACCCATGATATTATTTATTATATAATATTTTCATGTATGCGATACTTGGTGAGAGTATCCATGGTGATGATGGGTACTTAAAATACATGTTCAGGTGATGAGTTAGCTTCACTTATTGTTCACTGTACTTTAGCATGTTCTCTCTACTTTTGCATGGGAGGCTCTGGGGAGGATCTTACTTAGTATACTATTATACCCACCATATGTATATATAAACTATTTTTCATGTCACTTAGAGAAGATTGTAGATATTGGTTTCTTCTACTGTCTTGGGGTTGCAGGAGCTCTTCGGGCTTGTGGTTGCCACTATTTTTACTTTCCATTGGTACATGAAGTTTCCCCCAATCAGTCGTAGTAGTTTTTCATAATATTACATATGTCTACTTGGGATTTATTATATATTTTTTACTGAGTTGGAGTTGGTTGTTGTCTATCTTATCTCTCTCTTTATCATGTGTTCCCATAGAGGGTAATGACTCTCATTTGTGTGTTCACTATACCCTCGTTTCTAGTCACTAACCCGGGTCCTACTGGATGTAACACCCCAAGCTTATACGATACACTTCTCTTTGAATAATGTGATAGCGTGTGTTGTACGCAACACCGAGTTCTAACACACCATAACCAATCAAACTAGCTGTTATGAATAGTAATACCTACTTTTTGAAATTATATATATATATTTTAAAATGGACTTCATTTTTGGATTCGGAATATCGAATTTAGCCTAAGGTGAAATTTTGGTACTTTTCGGATAACTTTCATATTTTGATGAATAGTGAAAATTACTAAATTTTAATTAAAAACAACTTTTTTAATCAAAATAATTAACAGTGATAAATTATGAATTTAAATGGTTTTAAAGTATATTCAGAATATATTTTTACCATTTAATATAATGTTGGTCATTGGACATAAATTTACAATTAAACCGAACATAAACAAGTGTCAATCTATTGATAGTTATTATATCTTAAAAACACGTTTTTTGTTTTGACAGCGGGAATTAATTTTAAATTAATTTCTGCCACTTCTGTGTTTTGAATTTAGAAAAATGTATTCCATATTTGGAATCAGGATTTTCAAATTGTGTAAATAGGTAACTTTTATTTTTAGACATTTTGAATAATTACTGCGGTAAATATTTTATTTACCATGGTTAAGGGTAAATATGGTAAATAAGGGTTAAAAAATAATATTATAATAATACTAAATTACCCTAGAACGTGTCCTAGACTTATTGGTTGATACATGTTCGACCATAGGCATATTTGGGTCGATTTTGGGACCCCATGGTGCCACTTGTAGGTGATAGGGACACTTAAGTTTAATTAAGTTAAAATGAATACAAAAATGACACAAACATATATCTTTTAGAAAAACAATTATTACATAGGGTTATATATGTTGGATTTTAGATTATAAATATTCATTAGAAAGATAAAAATATTTCCTACATAATTATATTTTATTTATAATTTTTAGACATTAAATGATTTAATTTATTTATGACACAATGATGATATAGTAATTACTATAATAGTGAAAAAAATTAAACTAATTGATATTATAAATACCAAAATAAATATAATATGAAACTTTTAATGAATTAAACTAATTTTTTAGGTTAATATGATATATTAGGATTTATTTAATTGACTTTTTTCGAAGTAATTAATCTTTTATGATTTTCAAAAAAAATCAACTATTGAATAGTGTCAAAATTGACATAAAAGAGTTTTTAAAACAATTATTATATTATTAATTGATATTAAATTCCTAAAAATCTAAGGTTCGGCCAAGATACTTATATCATGATAGGTTCATCATTAATGGACCACTTGGGGGTCTCTTGGATGTATATAGTATGTTTATTAAGAATATTATCTAAAAATACAAAGAGACATTGTAAAAGTGAAACTAATTAACTTAGTGTTAATACTTAAAGATAAGGTTAATATAAGTACCCAAACCTGTATAAATTCTATAGGTTGAGTTGTTTTGGACCCATCACCACCCTAAAATTTAAATAAACAACTTTGGAGCCATTATAAACCGAATATGAATTTATTATAAATTAATATTTCTAGCTTTTCCAAAGCTGCCCCTCACCCCTCTTATAAAAGGGCACTCCTCCTTCTAATTTCATCACACCTTCAATGCCCTTTGGTTCGGCCAACCCCTGCACAAATACTCTCTCAAATTCCCTGAATACAATCTAGAGTCCTTATTTTGGTCAGAAAGCCATCCTAAGGAACCCTTTTGATCAAATCAAAAGGAAGAACTCGAAGAAGAGGTAATGTTTTTACCACCCCTTTTCAAGTTCATTTCTTATTCCACTTCCTCTTTATTTGTTATTACCATTATAAAATAATAACTCCAGTATCATATATATACTGTGATGTTATTATAAATATGCTACAACCATATTCAGTATTCTATCCATCCTTTGAATAACATGTCACCATACGTGCGTATGTACGGCTTATCGTCTCCACGTCGTGGTGTAATTGTTATTCAATATATTATTATTTGGATGGGTATAATAATGATGTGTAACTCATGTAAATAATAAATATAACATGATAAATGATTCTGTATATATGATATAACATCCAATTATATATTATTTTAATATCAAAAGAATGATATTGTCGTTCGTGCGTATGTACGGACTACCGTCTTCACGAACGCGATGAGATTCATTCTCCATCATATCCATTCAAGTTTAATTATAATTTTATGATTTAAAAATAGTATCTAAGGACTTGATATCATTCTGGATATGAATAATATACATCCCATTAATAATGAATATGGCTCACATAACAAAGAATATAAAGGAAAATGAACCCGTTAACACCCGAAATGACGATAATTCTAAGATATTATTAACAAATCAATGTTAAAAGATCATATATGATATCATATTATAGTAAATGATTATTTTATAATTCAATAACAATTATTTAACCATTATACAGGAGTTAAACCTACCGTCGACCAAGGAAAAAGTACAAAGTAAGGGATTTTCTTATCTCACTTTCAATTCTGTGAGATTTCCATTGTTCGCCACTAAATTACTGAAAGTGGTGTATTGTGTACTTCCATTTGATATATATTATCATTATTCTATTTATATTCATGTTATTCTGTAAATAATTTGTTGGTTATTAACTTTTGGCCATACGACTCATTTGATTAACGTGGTAAGGGGTTTCTTATCTCACTTTTAATTTCGTGAGATTTCCATTGATCACCACTTAAATATTGCATGTGGTGTATGTGTACTGCCCATGATTGTATTCATTGTGTAATATACTTTAATTTATGTGTATTTACATCATAATGGTATGATACTTCTTTCATGGGTGTATGTTTCGTATGTTACCTAATTGATAAGGGAATTTGAGATTTCAATTCCCACTCATTTGGCTTTACGCATATTTCATTGATTATATTACTCCATGATTATGTGTGGAATCACTATTCATTTGATTATGTCATAATTTCCACACCCCTTCCTGTTTATATACGATTGATAGACATAATCACTCCATTGGTAATTCTCAAGTCGTTGATATGAATTTGATAAGAGTAATTTTAACTCATTCACCATTTGTTGAGTTAAACATCTAATTCGTTGGTGTTTTTTTACAATAATATGTATGAATATCCTTTGATTGTTTTACACTGAATATAAAATCATATTTACTGTATTTATATTTTTCAAACATAATTATGTCTTTGATTTATCCTTAACCTAAGGATACGGCCTTTACGAGAGATTTCATCTCAATTTACATTCCATTGAGACTTGTTTGTTGATATACACCAAATCACTTTTATGTGGTGTTAATAATGTACTTTGACATAGTATATCATGAATCCCTTTATTCTCATGATATTACAAAGTTTTTATTACCACAATTATTTGAATTAAAGTGTCTCTTTTGGTTGGAATCTCTAACTAAAATACCATTTTTTAAATGTTTTAAAGACTTATTCATCTAAATCATTCTCATTAATGTCCATGTTTTAAAAATGGTTTTAAGGATTTATTTATATGGACATTAAAGTTTTAAAATTAAAACTCCTTTTAAAAGTTTCAAAGTGGTATGGGACACTTTGATTCAAAAATCTACTTTTAAATGGCTTCTTGACAAATAGTGTGACTTTTAAATGTTTTCAAGAAAAGGGAGATATTTCTCTCAAATAGTTTTGATGATTATTTTCATCTATGTAAACATCCTTCATTATTCTTGATTGAGGTTAATGTGATACAATAAAATCTTCCGTATTGTATCGAATGAGTTATGTTTGACTGTGGATGTGCTATTTTTATACCATTCAAGGTTTTTGGTAGAAGTATTGACATTTCATATGCTAGTTTTAATACAAATGTTTATGTTATGTTTAAACTTGTTCATATGAGGAATGCATTGGACTTAATAAGTGATGGGTGGAGCCCGCTATAGCTCCTTGATGCATCGGTAGGTCTCATGAGACAAACTAGTGTCTTGACACAAGGCCTTGGAAAAATCTTCTTTGTAGTCTTGGCACGAGGCCTTGTATATGTGGTTATGATAGTCTTTCATTATGCATTCCATCATTATGAAAGTGGTTAGTGATTTTGCATGTGATTATTCGATTAGTATAATATCCATGTGAATGAGTAAATGGCATTATTTCATTTTATTTATGCCATACAATGTTGAAAGTTCAAGTTTGAAAGGCTTTTGTTTTAGTTATACATTGCCTTAAATGTTTATTCTTATTTATGAAAGTTTCCGCTATATTGTTATCCTTACTGGGCATTCGAGCTCACCCCTTTTCTATGTTTTATTTTTCCCAGGAAGTGAAGAAGTAATTTATGAATGACCTGTAGGGATTTTATGTGGGGATATGAGTGTGGATTATGGAGACATTATGTTGTTGTAGTAGTTTTTCATTTTATGATGTAATGTAAAACTTGTGAATATATCTAGTGTTTCCAAGGCTACTAAACCAATCGTTCTTTCGATATTTGATCTTTCTTGTGATCATGCCAATGTTATGTAATAATGCACCGACTCTGGGTAACTAGGGTCGGGGCGTTACAGTTGGTATCAGAGGAAGTTTAGTATAAACCTTGGAAGCTAGATTTAGATAAACTTTGATTAGAGCACGTAGACCTAAGATGAACTTTGGGGATTAGTATAGAAGAACTTCCTAGAATTTCGGTATTGTAGAGATTTTATGAGTTTTCTGAGCAATACATCCCTGTCTGGATACGAGATGGTAGAGGCGGCTCTGGCACAGATGTACCTAGGGGTAAAACCCGAAAACACCGCTTTGAGCTAGACTCGAACGAGAACTGGTGCACGACAACGGGCCTTTCTCCACTCTTGGTTACGACACTCCCGGGGGATATGCTTAGGATAATTTACATTTTCATTACAAACCAATTTATGTAATATATATATAAGATGAGAGTAAATGACCTTGGTTAATCCTAATATTTTTTTTTCAAATTGAGAATATGGTGACATGTTAATCTCTAAATGATTTTACGACTATTGTTACTCACACAATGATTTCTGGTTTTTGTCAATGGCTAGATTCCAAGGAAGTCATAGTGACTTTGAGAATGATGTACAAGGTGGGAATGGAGGTGGAAATGAGTAACAAAATGGAATGTTGATAGGCGTAAAAGATATCATCTTTATGCCAAATTGGTTTTCCAAAAATATGATCAACAACATATATATTAACCAAATCCCAGACTCAACAAGGAAGAGAAAGGTGATGAATGATAAGAGCTCCAGCAATGGAGACCATGGAGAAAAGAACCCTCAATTTTCATCATGCAGGAAATGTGGAAGGAGACACCCAGAAAAGTGTCTCAATGGGACAACGAAATGCTTTACATGCGGGAAGGAAGGACATAAAGTGAAGAATTGCCGGAGAAAAATGAAGAGTAATATGGAAGAAGATAAAAATGGTCCCAAGAGTCCATTTACAGTCATTTTCTGTAAATGTAGGGGACCTGGCCATTACCCGAGTGAATGTCCTATTCTATAGGATATTTTCTTGGTCAAAGAAGAAGCTATGTGGGAATAAATGGTTGGAGAAATGTTTAAAAAGTATTAGCGCTCCTTGTTGATGGGTTTACATTGGAATAATTTTCTCTTGTATTTGTAACCCCGCAGTTTTCCATGGGAGAATGATATTTGAGGAGGAATTGTCTCTTCTCTTGTGGATATAGGTATAAATAACCATTTGGTTTTATATGATCATTGGGGTTTGAGAGAATTATAAGTTATTATAATTTGGGATGAAAATTCAAGGTATGATATAACATTTGTGGTTAAATTTATGTTATTTTGAAGAATTTATCTCATTTTGGAAATATTATAAAATATAGTTTTTGAAAAAGGACAACACGTAGACCGTGTGACAACCCGTCGCGTCGGACAAATCTATGGGAATCGAACCCACAACCAAAGTGCGATTGGGATTTATCGCCTACCACTGGACTACGTGAAGTCCCTGGTTAGTGTGACTTTTTTTAGTTAAATGATTTTATAGATCAATAATAAGTTGATTTGGGTTCTTATTTCTTATCAAAAGAATACCCTTGGTATAGGAAAATGATTTGGTGATTAAGTGATAAATGTTAATTTGGAAGATGTTCGCTTTGTTGGAAACACTATATGCCCAAGGAAAATAGAATACTATGGGGTTTCATTTGTGGAGTAATGGTAGACTTTTATCTACGTTTTTATTGTGGATTTATAGTGATTTGGGTTATTTATGGAAATGATTAACCTATAATAGAGAATATGTGATTAGGTTAATTACTTTTGAGTATCTGTCTTTAAGAGTATCTGATGTCATTTGGAGATACAATTTAACATGGGAGACTACATAATCAAATTTTTCAATGTTTTGGGTTTAAATATTACTTTGGATTATATGGAATGATTTTAAGGACAATTGATTATTGAATGGTATTTATTTAACTTTGGAGTATTATAGGTTTAATTTTAGAAATTAAGATTAGTGCATATTTATCTCAGGGAATATCCTTTTGGGGGATCATTAGATCTTTCACTAACCATTTTGGTTTTGATTAATCATTAAAGATGAAGTGCCCAGATCAGTGTGAATCACTGAGAGGGGGAGGGGGTGAATCAGTGATCCCTTAAAACTTTTTACTAATTGATTCCTTATTAATTAAACCTCTATGGCTGGTTAAAGCCTCGATCCACTCTTCTTGTATCTCTCAACCTTTCCCGGATAATGCAGTAATGAAAAGGCACAGGACACAAGGATTTACAAGGTTCGGCACCAAAGGCCTACATCCTTGCCATGCTCTCTCAGCATGGATTCTCCCATTATAACTTGTTAGAATTACAATGGTCGATACATCATCCCACTGTATCTCTCCTGAGTCCCACAGGAGGGTCTTTATACTGCGTCCCACAGTGTTACCAGAGTCCTACTGGCCTGCTCCAGAATCCCACTGAAGACTTCTTCTCCCTGAGTCCCACAGGGTCTTCTCTTGGCTCCTCGAGTCACACGAGTAGCTCTTCTCCACTTTAAGTTCATCAAGTATCCTCAGCAGCCTGGGATAAAGGCTGCTGGCCTTGCTCTATACCTCTGATCACTTGTGATGATCAGGTCTTCTCGTCTTGCTCGGGCTTTATCACCTTCTTCTAAGGATGACCCGGCTTCTCTCTAGCTACTGAATACTCAGACAATTGATATCTTTAACTTCAGTCTGGTCCAGTCTCAGTTCACTTCAACATAATGCATTGAGTGCATGGAAGCTCTTCATCTTCATGCACTGTTAGCATGGCCTTCTCAAATTCTTCAAGAACCTCCTGGTCTTAGTCAACTACAATGCACACCACTGATTTGGCTCTGTTCACGTGTGCACGTGCATGCATGCATGCATGCACTTTCCCTTTCCTCTTCTTGGTGCAGTAGACCCTCAAAGGGTGTAACACTTTTAGCACACACCTTCTCACTGAACTTCACACACTTTATCCAAGTTGTTCACACACTTAGAAGTGTGTTTTACTTTAGTGTGGAACTTATTCTTCTTCTTCTAATGTGTATACACTTTTTAGTGCACACACCTAGGTTCGGCCACTTCTTTAATTTGCACACAATTGTTTCACTTTAGCACACACATGAGTTGGCCTCCTCCTCTTCTTGTTGCACACACACACTTTAGTGTTCGTTTAGTTTGTTCATCAAAGTGTGCACACACAAGGTATGGCCTTGTCTTGCTCACACCCACTGCCCGTAGGGTACTTAGCACACATAAAGTGTGTTCCTCAATTTGGCACTCACACAAGGTGTGGTCTCGGCCTCTACTTGCACACACCCGAACAAGTGTGCTCTTCCTCTTCAGTTAGCACACACAAATACACTTAGGCCTTGGGTCTTCTTTGGTTGCACAAGGCTACGGCCTTTCCTTCCCTTCTTGAACACACACAAGGCTACTGCCTTTTCGTCAAATGCACACACAAGAGGCAAAGCCTCGGGTTCTCCTTGCACACACAATACCGCAGGGTATTTTCTTTGCACACACACACCTGTAGGGTGTCTTTGTCTTGTTGCACTCACTTAACCCGTAGGATGTAGATACCCTTCACCCGAACTCAAGGAGGCGCGCAAGGGGTGCAACCCTCCTCTTCTTTCCCACTATCGCGCAAGTCCTCAAGCACTTGTGTGCAAGGAGGCTCGGGTGCGCAAGTGCCACTGCCAACCGCTGGGCACACAAGGTGTTGCGGCCCTGGGTACTTCCTGCCGCGCAAGGGATTAGCGCGCAGGGGACTCTTCACCTCTTTCGCGCAAGGGGTGCGCGAAAGGAACTCCTTCGGGACTCAGGTGGCACTGGAACACACTGCCGCGGAAGTGGGATGCGCGGGGGCTTCTTTCTTCGCGAGGCAGAGAGATGCGCTCACGGGACTTCAAAAATTCAGCGCATCAGCAAGCATTCTCGAGGGCTCGGCTTCATTTATATAGGCAGAGGAGAGGCGGTTCATCCGCGTGATAAATCTCAAAATCCCGAGATCTTCTGATCTTTAAAAACTTTCCAAATCTTTATTTTCTTTCCTCTGTTTCAACGCGGGTTCTTTTATTATTTTCTTCCTCCTCATGCATGCGATTTATAACGCATGCACGACCTCTATTTAAACCTAATTCATGCATGCAAAGCACGAACACCAACTGGCCTCGGCACCTTCGGTTTGCCTTCGGCCAAATCTCGAATTCTTCTTCTCATCGCATGCAAACTCATATTTATGCTTGAATGTGTTCGTAGAGGCCAGACGATCACCATGGAGGTCTCGGTTTGCTCGTAGGTGGCCGGGAACTCGAAATCAGGTCGTCGAGGAGGCTCTGGTTCAGCGGCGGCATGCGGGTGGCTTCATGCGAGCTCGGAGAAGAAGACGGATGGGGAGCCGTCAGATCAGGCAATCGAAAGAAATCGGACGGCCTGGATTAGATCTCCTTGCCGCGGATGGATCGTACGGTGCAGATCAAGCGCGATATCGCTCGGACGGCCGGGATTTGTTCCCGGTGAAAATTGCGCGTCCCACATCGAATCCTTCCGCGGATTTTCCGCTCTTTATCACCCTGGCGCTCCCATGAGCGTCCAGTTGAATCTCCTCCCCTCTAGGTGCCGCCCCGCACCGAGTTCTCCCTGCGGGCGCGCTCTGCGCCCACTCACTGCTCATGCGGGCGCGCTCCTAGCGCCCACAATGCATCTCCTGACACCCGCGGGTGCGCTCATGTGTCCCTGCCGCGCTCCTCTGGGCGTGCCCCAGGCACCCATGCGGTGTCCTGGGTGTGCGCCCTGCCGCCCTGGCTCGCCCCACGGGTTCCCCCGGGCGTGGTGCCCTAGTACCCATGCCTTGGGGTTGAACCCCCAAGGTTCCTTGGCTGGCCAATTTTTTTTGGCAAAGTAACAAATAAGACTTTGTCAAAAACAAAGTCCTCCATGAAAAATACCAAGTCAAAATGCCAAATTCCTCCTCCTCTATTCTTCTTATCTTCTCTTCTTCATCTTAAGAAATCCTCCATTTCTTATTCTCACATGATCTTCACTTAGGATATGGAATTCAAAAGGTTCATCTTCATCAATCGAACTCCTGAATCACTTATAATCTTCAATGTTCTTTATTGATCTAATCAGAGATCAATTGGATCATCTTCATGTTCACATGCACTAAGTGATAGTGCATGGACTTCATTAAACCACTTCATCCACTTAGAAGTAGTGAATGGATCATCTTGCTTCTTCAACTCCTCATGCATTGTGAAGACAATGCATGGTCTTCAAAAAGTGTTGTGACTTTGTATCCAGTTGATACAAGTTCTTGGGAATTTATGAACAGCTCAACAATCGTCATATTTTCTTAGAGAATGTTTCAACCATCATCTCCTATGTCACTTAGTGAATCTCCTAAGTGACATGCATCTTAGTACTATGTCCATTCTCTCTTCATCACCAACACCATCACAACCTTTGTCATTCACATCTTAACATTCCTTGACTTCCATTCATTCCAAGACAACTTCATGCCTCATTGACAACAAATGCAACACAATGCACTTCAATCTCCCCCTTTGTATTTGTTGTCAATACACTCCTTCAGCACATATGAATGGGTCAATATGTGTGCCAATATTTCTCCCCCTTATTGCCAATCAAATGCAAAGGTGTGGTGTGGTTCTCTTCCAGAAATATCTTCCTCCCATTGAAAAGTATCTTCTTGAAAAACACTAGGAGAGGGATGATGTCACATGTTCTCTTTAGCAAAGAACCTTTAGTAAATCAGCTCTAAGTCTACTTGGGCTAACCCGGTGTAGAAAACAAGAGTGATATAACCAAGGAATTCAAAGCTGTCCATAATTCTCTACACATGTGAGATCATGCTTAGGGGTTTGAAATTTTTCAGATATAACAATGAATTGCTAAATCCTGCACATACTTCACAAGACTCATTAGAAAGTTCAGGTGCAAAGATAAAGCTCCCCCTTTCATCCATTTGCCTTCAATCCATACTCCCCCTTAATTGACAAGATAAACTCAATTAAGAAACAAGGGATGAAAGTATGATTGGAATACCTTCACTTTTCTCAAGATGGTATTAAATCTTAGAATCCCATCTTATTCTGATTGGCTCCCCCTCAAGGGGTGCACTCCATTCTGTCCAAACCATCCTTCAGTTGAGAATGACCATCATCTTCAATTCCCTAAAATGTTAGCACATGTAAATACAAGTGTATAAGGGAATAAGATGGAACCTCCTTGGTTCATCAATGTGAACAACAAGGTTGAGAAGATTCTCTCAACCGAGATGTCCCATTTTTACCAGTCTTCACACTTGCACATTTGATCTTCATTGATGATTGTGCTGGTGTGGTTCTCAAAACATCTTCATGTGAAACCTTCTATTTCCTTTTTGCCTTAGCAATTGCCAGAACTTCATCTTCAGCTCTCTGCAGATCTTTGGAAAGTTGCAACTGATTTGGCCATATGACTAACGAGTCATTTGGAAGTGGGGCCTCAGTTCTGGAAATTCCACATGGTTCTTTTGATGCTGTCAAGCTACCTTTCTTGGGAAACTTGTTTTCAATCAATCCCTTCTGCTTCTTCTGGATTGATTGTCTGTTTGAGTCCGGTCTGCCTCTATTGAATTTCATGGCTTCTTTACAAAGATCCATGATATGTCCTTTCTTCCCACAGTAGAAGCATTTCTTGGTGGTCCTTCTGGATGCATCACCCTTCTTGGACTCAGACTCCAAGGACTTCTCTTCATTCTTCAAACTCTTCTTGGGAGCATCTTCCACTTTCTTCTGCTTGCTTCCCAAGGAATCTTTTTGAGCCAGGTTCAGTGATCTTTTCTTCTTTTGAGCTCTGGATACAGTTGGAGATTGACATGTATCTTTTTGACCACTTTTGCAATCATCCCAGATGTTGTCAAGTAATCCAAATCTATTTGCAGTAAACAGATGTCTCTGGACCTGTGGATGTTGCTTCTTTTCTTCTGGCTTGCTCCCCCTTGGCATGGGCTTCCTCTGTGCTTTGGCATTCAGTGGATTGTACCAACAATCCTTTGCACAATGCCCATACTTATTACAACACCAGCATTGTCCCACGAATCTTGACCTCTTCAGTCTTTCTGATTGTAGGGTACTCTTCTTGACCTGTTGTGCTGTTTCAGGAGAGCTCTGATTCTTTACTGTCTTCATCCATATTTGTTTGGAATTATGCTTCCATCCTGCACTTTTTGTGGAAACACAATTAGAAGCATCAGTACAAGATGGTATGGATGGTACCTTCTTTCTAGAAGATGTTGCACTTTTATTAGAGGATGTCTTTCTCCTAGAATCATCCTAATCAAAGCATACTTGAGTAGCAACATGTCTTCTTTCAGCTGACTGGGAGGCTTCAGCTTTGGGTGATTGCAAATTTTTCAATATCACCTCTAGTTCTATGAATTTCATATTGAGGGAGTTCTTCTCATCCTCAACAGTTCTTAGCTTTCCTTCCCATTTCTCTTCCAGCTGTTTTATCTGGTCTTCATGCACCTACTTCATTTCAAGCAATGAGTTGTCAAGCTCCTTCACCATTTTGACTTTGTCTTTTAGTTGAGCATCTCTGACAACCATTGTGCCTCTTTTCCAGTGCATGGACAACATCTTTGACTATTATCATAAAGAATTCTTTCTCAGAAAGGCTTCTTTGCAATTCTTCAGCAGTGTCTTCATATCTTTCATTGCAAAGAGATACTGTTTCATCTTTGGCATTTACCAGCTTTCTGAGAGTGTTGGTTATGCCAACCCTTTTTGCCAATTGATCTTCCATTGCATTGGCTTCTTCTTCTAACTGTGATTTTTCTTCATGAAGATCATGGATTCCTGTAGCTATACACTTTTCCACTTCCATGGGAACTGACTTCTGAAGATATTTGAGTGCACTCTGAAGATCATTCATTGTTTCAACTTCATCACAGCTAGGACATGCTTTCTTCATCTTCTTGGCCTGTTTCTTCTTTCTATTTTTATGAGTCTTGGCAGATATCTCCATTTGAGGCTGGTCACTCATTTCCTCAAATCTGCACTTCATAAAGACTCCCTTGGATCTTTTAGAGGTAACCTCCCTCTGATACCAATTGAAGTGCCCAGATCAGTGTGAATCACTGAGAGGGGGAGGGGGTGAATCAGTGATCCCTTAAAACTTTTTACTAATTGATTCCTTATCAATTAAACCTCTATGGCTGGTTAAAGCCTCGATCCACTCTTCTTGTATCTCTCAACCTTTCCCGGATAATGCAGTAATGAAAAGGCACAGGACACAAGGATTTACAAGGTTCGGCACCAAAGGCCTACATCCTTGCCATGCTCTCTCAGCATGGATTCTCCCATTATAACTTGTTAGAATTACAATGGTCGATACAGCATCCCACTGTATCTCTCCTGAGTCCCACAGGAGGGTCTTTATACTGCGTCCCACAGTGTTACCAGAGTCCTACTGGCCTGCTCCAGAATCCCACTGAAGACTTCTTCTCCCTGAGTCCCACAGGGTCTTCTCTTGGCTCCTCGAGTCACACGAGTTGCCCTTCTCCACTTTAAGTTCTTCAAGTATCCTCAGCAGCCTGGGATAAAGGCTGCTGGCCTTGCTCTGTACCTCTGATCACTTTTGATGATCAGGTCTTCTCATCTTGCTCGGGCTTTATCACCTTCTTCTAAGGATGACCCGGCTTCTCTCCAGCTACTGAATACTCAGACAATTGATATCTTTAACTTCAGTCTGGTCCAGTCTCAGTTCACTTCAACATCATGCACTGAGTGCATGGCAGCTCTTCATCTTCATGCACTGTTAGCATGGCCTTCTCAAATTCTTCAAGAACCTCCTGGTCTTGGTCAACTAAAATGCACACCACTGATTTGGCTCTGTTCACGTGTGCACGTGCATGCATGCATGCATGCACTTTCCCTTTCTTCTTCTTGGTGCAGTAGACCCTCAAAGGGTGTAACACTTTTAGCACACACCTTCTCACTGAACTTCACACACTTTATCCAAGTTGTTCACACACTTAAAAGTGTGTTTTACTTTAGTGTGGAACTTCTTCTTCTTCTTCTAATGTGTATACACTTTTTAGTGCACACACCTAGGTTCGGCCACTTCTTTAATTTGCACACAATTGTTTCACTTTAGCACACACATGAGTTGGCCTCCTCCTCTTCTTGTTGCACACACACACTTTAGTGTTCGTTTAGTTTGTTCTTCAAAGTGTGCACACACAAGGTATGGCCTTGTCTTGCTCACACCCACTGCCTGTAGGGTACTTAGCACACATAAAGTGTGTTCCTCAATTTGGCACTCACACAAGGTGTGTTCTCGACCTCTACTTGCACACACCCGAACAAGTGTGCTCTTCCTCTTCACTTAGCACACACAAATACACTTAGGCCTTGGGTCTTCTTTGGTTGCACAAGGCTACGACCTTTCCTTCCCTTCTTGAACACACACAAGGCTACTGCCTTTTCTTCAAATGCACACACAAGAGGCAAAGCCTCGGGTTCTCCTTGCACACACAATACCGCAGGGTCTTTTCTTTGCACACACACACCTGTAGGGTGTCTTTGTCTTGTTGCACTCACTTAACCCGTAGGATGTAGATACCCTTCACCCGAACTCAAGGAGGCGCGCAAGGGGTGAATCCCTCCTCTTCTTCCCCACTATCACGCAAGTCCTCAAGCACTTGAGTGCAAGGAGGCTCGGGTGCGCAAGTGCCACTGCCAACCGCTGGGCACACAAGGTGTTGCGGCCCTGGGTACTTCCTGCCGCGCAAGGGATTAGCGCGCAGGGGACTCTTCACCTCTTTCGCGCAAGGGGTGCGCGAAAGGAACTCCTTCGGGCCTCGGGTGGCACCGGAACACACTGCCGCGCAAGTGGGATGCGTGGGGGCTTCTTTCTTCGCGAGGCAGAGAGATGCGCTCACGGGACATCAAAAATTCAGCGCATCAGCAAGCATTCTCGAGGGCTCGGCTTCATTTATATAGGCAGATGAGAGGCGGTTCATCCGCGGGATAAATCTCAAAATCCCGAGATCTTCGGATCTTTAAAAACATTCCAAATCTTTATTTTCTTTCCTCTGTTTCAACGTGGGTTCTTTTATTATTTTCTTCCTCCTCGTGCATGCGATTTATAACGCATGCACGGCCCCTGTTTAAACCCAATTCATGCATGCAAAGCACGAACACCAACTGGCCTCGACACCTTCGGTTTGCCTTCGGCCAAATCTCGAATTCTTCTTCTCATCGCATGCAAGCTCATATTTATGCTTGAATGTGTTCGTAGAGGCCAGACGATCACCATGGAGGTCTCGGTTTGCTCGTAGGTGGCCGGGAACTCGAAATCAGGTCGTCGGGGAGGCTCTTTTTCAGCGGCGGCATGCGGGTGGCTTCGTGCGAGCTCGGAGAAGAAGACGGATGGGGAGCCGTCGGATCAGGAGATCGAAAGAAATCGGACGGCCTGGATTAGATCGCCTTGCCGCGGATGGATCGTGCGACGCAGATCAAGCGCGAGATCGCTCGGACGGCCGGGATTTGTTCCCGGTGAAAATTGCGCGTCCCACATCGAATCCTTCCGCGGATTTTCCGCGCTTTATCACCCTGGCGCTCCCATGAGCGTCTAGTTGAATCTCCTCCCCTCTCGGTGCCGCCCCGCACCGAGTTCTCCCTGCGGGCGCGCTCTGCGCCCACTCACTGCTCCTGCGGGCGCGCTCCTAGCGCCCACAATGCATCTCCTGACACCCGCGAGTGCGCTCATGCGTCCCTGCCGCGCTCCTCTGGGCGTGCCCCAGGCACCCATGCGGTGTCTTGGGTGTGCGCCCTGCCGCCCTGGCTCGCCCCACAGGTTCCCCCGGGCGTGGTGCCCTAGTGCCCATGCCTTGGGGTTGAACCCCCAAGGTGCCTTGGCTGGCCAATTTTTTTTGGCAAAGTAACAAATAAGACTTTGTCAAAAACAAAGTCCTCCATGAAAAATACCAAGTCAAAATGCCAAATTCCTCCTCCTCTATTCTTCTTATCTTCTCTTCTTCATCTTAAGAATTCCTCCATTTCTTCTTCTCACATGATCTTCACTTAGGATATGGAATTCAAAAGGTTCATCTTCATCAATCGAACTCCTGAATCACTTATAATCTTCAATGTTCTTTATTGATCTAATCAGAGATCAATTGGATCATCTTCATGTTCACATGCACTAAGTGATAGTGCATGGACTTCATTAAACCACTTCATCCACTTAGAAGTAGTGAATGGATCATCTTGCTTCTTTAACTCCTCATGCATTGTGAAGACAATGCATGGTCTTCAAAAAGTGTTGTGACTTTGTATCCAGTTGATACAAGTTCTTGGGACTTTAAGAACAGCTCAACAATCGTCAGATTTTCTTAGAGAATGTTTCAACCATCATCTCCTATGTCACTTAGTGAATCTCCTAAGTGACATGCATCTTAGTACTATGGCCATTCTCTCTTCATCACCAACACCATCACAACCTTTGTCATTCACATATTAACATTCCTTGACTTCCATTCATTCCAAGACATCTTCATGCCTCATTGACAACAAATGCAACACAATGCACTTCAAAAGACAATGTGAATATATAGTTTATCCTGCATGGATCATGTGATTCTATAGAAGTTTATTCTAGCTCTTCCAGTGTGACCAAGTCTTCTTGAATACTCATCGTTTAAAAAAAATGAGTTAGTGGTGAAAATTTATTACAGAATAAAACTCCACTTAAAAATTAAGTATATATCTTTATATTCTTAGTAAATATCATAAATTAATTCCTCATCCTTATGTAATGTAACTTAAAACAAAAAAAATGTTGTCCGTTTACTTTCCTACTAGAAGACTAATGACCGTTTGTCCCAACAGAAGTTTGCGGGTTTCTTATTGTTAAATTTCACCTGATCATGATTTCTATCCCTCTCCATCAGAACTTGACACCTATTTTATCGTCTATATCCATGTTTTCCTACATGGAATCTGAGTATGGGATATCTTGGTTGACCTTTATACCTCTCTTTCTTTCTTTTAATGTGATAGTTTTATTGACTCTTTTTCCGATGTGGGACATTCCATTATATTCCTAAGAACAATTTTAAAAAAATTACAAGGATGCAATTTATTGAGGGGGTGGAGAATGTAACACCCCAAGCTTCTACGGTACGCTTCTCTTTGAATTATGTGATAGCGTGTGTTGTACGCAACACCGAGTTCTAACACACCATAACCAATCAAACTAGCTGTTATGAATAGTAATACCTACTTTTTGAAATAATATATATATATTTTTTAAAATGGACTTCATTTTTGGATTCGGAATATCGAATTTAGCCTAAGGGGATATTTTGGTACTTTTCGGATAACTTTCATATTTTGATGAATAGTGAAAATTACTAAATTTTAATTAAAAACTACTTTTTTAATCAAAATAATTAATAGTGATAAATTATGAATTTGAATGGTTTTAAAGTATATTCAGAATATATTTTTACCATTTAATATAATTTTGGTCATTGGACATAAATTTACAATTAAACTGAACATAAACAAGTTTCAATCTTTTGATAGTTATTATCTCTTAAAAACACGCTTTTTTGTTTTGACAGCGGGAATTAATTTTAAATTAATTTCTGCAACTTCTGTGTTTTGAATTTAGAAAAATGGATTCCATATTTGGAATCAGGATGTTCAAATTGTGTAAATATGTAAATTTTATTTTTAGACATTTTGAATAATTACTGCGGTAAGTATTTTATTTACCATGGTTAAGGGTAAATCTGGTAAATAAGGGTTAAAAAATAATATTATAATAATATTAAATTACCCTAAAACGTGTCCTAGCCTTATTGGTTGATAAATGTTCGACCATAGGCATCTTTGGGTCGATTTTGGGACCCCATGGTGCCACTTGTAGGTGATAGGGACACTTAATTTTAATTAAGTTAAAATGAATACAAAAATGACACAAACATATATCTTTTAGAAAAACAATGATTACATATGGTTATATATGTTGAATTTTAGATTATAAATATTCATTAGAAATATAAAAATATTTCCTAAATAATGATATTTTATTTATAATTTTTAGACATTAAATGATTTAATTTATTTATGACACAATGATGATGTAGTAATTACTATAATAGTGAAAAAAATTAAACTAATTGATATTATAAATACCAAAATAAATATAATATGAACCTTTTAATGAATTAAACTAATTTTCTAGGATAATATGATATATTAGGATAGATTTAATTGACTTTCTTCGAAGTAATCAATCTGTTATGAGTTTCAAAAAAATCAACTATTGAATAGTGTCAAAATTGACATAAAAGAGTTTTTTAAAAAAATATTATATTATTAATTGATATTAAATTCCAAAAAATATAAGGTTTGGCCAAGAGACTTATATCGTGATAGTTTCATCATTAATGGACCACTTGGGGGTCTCTTGGATGTATATAGTAAGTTTATTAACCATATTATCTAAAAATACAAAGAGACATTGTAAAAGTGAAACTAATTAACTTAGAGTTAATACTTAAAAATAAGGTTAATATAAGTACCCAAACCTATCTAAATTCTATAGGTTGAGTTGTTTTCGACCCATCACCACCTTAAAATTTAAATAAACAACTTTTTAGCCATTATAAACCGAATATGAATTTATTATAAATTAATATTTCTAGGTTTTCCAAAGGTGCCCCTCACCCCTCTTATAAAAGGGCACTCCTCCTTATCATTTCTTCACACCTTCAAAGCCCTTTGGTTCGGCCAAACCATGCCCAAATACTCTCTCAACTTCCCTCACTACAACCTAGAGGCCTTAGTTTGGTCAGAAAGCCAACCTAAGAAGCCCTTTTGATCAAATCAAAAGGAAGAACCAGAAGAAGAGGTAATGTTTTTTCCACCCCTTTTCAAGTTCATTTCTTCTTCCACTTCCTCTTTCTTTGTTATTACCATTATAAAATAATAACTCCAGTATCATATATATACTGTGATTTTATTATAAATATTGTACAACCATATTCAGTATTCTATCCATCCTTTGAATAACATATCACCATACGTGCGTACGTACGGCTTACCGTCTCCACGTCGTGGTGTAATTGTTATTCAATATATTATTATTTGGATGGGTATAATAATGATGTGTAACTCATGTAAATAATAAATATAACATGATAAATGATTCTGTATATATGATATAACATCCAATTATATATTATTTTAATATCAAATGAATGATATTGTCACTCGTGCGTATGTACGGACTACCGTCTCCACGAACGCGATGAGATTCATTATCCATCATATCCATTAAAGTATAATTATAATTTGATGATTTAAAAATAGTATCTAAGGACTTGATATCATTCTGGATATGAATAATATACATCCCATTAATAACGAATATGGCTCACATAACAAAGAATATAAAGGAAAATGAACCCGTTAACACCCAAAATGACGATAATTCTAAGATATTATTAACAAATCAATGTTAAAAGATCATATATGATATCATATTAAAGTAAATGATTATTTTATAATTAAATAACAATTATTTCACCATTATACAGGAGGTAAAACTACCGTCGACCAAGGAGAAAGTACAAAGTAAGGGATTTTCTTATCTCACTTTCAATTCTGTGAGATTTCCATTGTTCGCCACTAAATTATTGAAAGTGGTGTGTTGTGTACTGCCATTTGATATATATTATCATGATTCTATTTATATTCATACTATTCTATAAATAATTTGGTTTTTATTAACTTTTGTCCATACAACTCAGTTGATTAACGTGGTAAGGGGTTTCTTATCTCACTTTTAATTTCGTGAGATTTCCATTGATCACCACTTAATTATTGCATGTGGTGTATGTGTACTGCCCATGATTGTATTCATTGTGTAATATACTTTAATTTATGGGTATTTACATCATAATGGTATGATACTTCTTTCATGGGTGTATGTTTCGTATGTTACCTAATCGATAAGGGAATTTGAGATTTCAATTCCCACTCATTTGGCTTTACACATATTTCATTGATTATATTACTCCATGATTATGTGTGCAATCACTATTCATTTGATTATGTCATAATTTCCACTCCCCTTCCTGTGTATATACGTTTGATACACATAATCACTCCATTGGTAATTCTCATGTCATTGATATGAATTTGATAAGAGTAATTTTAACTCATTCACCATTTGTTGACTTAAACATCCAATTCATTGGTGTTGTTTTTACAAGAATATGTGTGAATATCCTTTGATTGTTTTACACTGAATATCCAATCATATTTACTGTATTTATATTTTTCACACATAATTATGTCGTTGATTTATCCTTAACCTAAGGATACAGCCTTTACGAGAGATTTCATCTCAATTTACATTCCATTGAGACTTCTTTGTTGATATACACCAAATCACTTTTATGTGGTGTATATAATGTACTTTGACATAGTATATCATGAATCCCTTTATTCTCATGATATTAAAAAGTTTTGATTACCACAATTATTTGTATTCAAGTGTCTCTTTTGGTTGGAATCTCTAACTAAAATACCATTTTTTAAATGTTTTAAATACTTATTCATCTAAATCTTTCTCATTAATGTCCATGTTTTAAAAATGGTTTTAAGGATTTATTTATATGGACATTAAAGTTTTAAAATTAAAACTCCTTTTAAAAGTTTCAAAGTGGTACGGGACACTTTGATTCAAAAATCTTCTTTTAAATGGATTCTTGACAAATAGTGTGACTTTTAAATGTTTTCAAGAAAAGGGAGATATTTCTCTCAAATAGTTTTGATGATTATTTTCATCTATGTCAACATACTTCATTATTCTTGATTGAGGTTAATGTGATACAATAAAATCTTCCGTATTGTATCGAATGAGTTATGTTTGACTGTGGATGTGCTATTTATATACCATTCATGGTTTGTGGTAGAAGTATTGACATTTCGTATGCTAGTTTTAATACGAATGTTTATGTTATGTTTAAACTTGTTCATAAGAGGAATGAATTGGACTTAATAAGTGACGGGTGGATCCCGCTATAGCTCCTCGATGCATCGGTAGGTCTCATGAGACAAACTAGTGTCTTGGCACAAGGCCTTGGAAAAATATTATTTGTAGTCTTGGCACGAGGCCTTGGCTATGTGGGTATGATAGTCTGGCATTATGCATTCCATCATTATGAAAGTGGTTAGTGATTTTTCATGTGAATATTTGACTAGTAGAATATCCATGTGAATGAGTAAATGGCATTATTTCATTTTATTTATTCCATACAATGTTGAAAGTTCAAGTTTGAAAGGCTTTTGTTTTAGTTATACATTGCCTTAAATGTTTATTCTTATTTATGAAAGTTTCCACTATATTGTTATCCTTACTGGGCATTTGAGCTCACCCCTTTTCTATGTTTTATTTTTCCCAGGAAGTGAAGAAGTAATTTATGAATGACCTGCAGGGAATTTATGTGGGGATATGAGTGTGGATTATGGAGACATTAGGTTGTTGTAGTAGTTTTTCATTTTATGATGTAATGTAAAACTTATGAATATATCTAGTGTTTCCAAGGCTACTAAACCAATCTGTCTTTCGAGATTTGATCTTTCTTGTGATCATTCCAATGTTATGTAATAATGCACCGACTCTGGGTAACTAGGGTCGGGGCGTTACACTGGAGGTTGGACTTGGGGTCATTATATCTCTTCCCACATTTCCGGTCTAGGAGGGGTACACCTTGTGGGGAGGGGGTCGTGACAGTTGGTATTTTTGAATAACATAAATATTTTAATTACAATTTTAACATTAAATTAGTAATTTAAAATGGAAATTTATTTTACTGAAATTTACTCATTAATTAATACATTATTTTATTTTGGTTATAAGATAATTTTATGGGACCTTGATTAACTTATTAAGGTGTTATAAACTGAGTTATAGTTTTAAATTTATTTTTGTGGAAAAAAATTATTATTTTAATTAAAAATTAAAAGAAAAATATTTGGAATGTTATATTCAAAAAATGGTTTTCAATTTTGACTGATATACATTGATAAATGGTTGTGGTTTTTTTTGTATTTTTCTAAAATACATAAAATTTCCATGAATAGTAAAAATACAGTTCTGAGTTTTCGGTATATTTGATGATATCATAATGATTTAATAATCAATATAAATTACTGTTACAATTTTTTAAATTAAATTTTAAAATGTGGTGTTCCAAGTTTCTAGTACCATTTGAAAATACCATGGGAATGCCCATGGTTTTGAAAAAACCACTAATGGGGTGTTCTTTGAAATTAATAAAAAAACTCCCTCTCATTTACTATAAATACCAACTAATTTCTTAGTTTTAAATCATTTTAAACTAAAAATCCACAAATATTTTGTATTTTTACCTCCCTCTGATTCCTCCCAATGTGTCCTCAACCCCCCTAGATCCCAACCATCTTGTTTTATGAGTTACTCTACATGGTAATAGAATTCTCAACTTCTATTTTCCATTCAATTTCTCTTTTATGTGGTATGTATTTCATGTTTTCATACCATATTCTTATTTTTATTTCTTTATATCCCTCTAATATATTATGATACTTTTATTATTGGTTTACCCCTTAACCCTCTCTTTTTAATGTTTTTTAAAATCATGTTCTATAGTCGTTATGCTGTAGAATTTCCATATCAAAATCTCTCTTTTTCAAGCACACTTTTTTTTGTTATTATATTTTAATTTCAATTGTATTTTATTGGGATATTTCATTTCATATCGCACATAATTTAAATATAATGAAATAATTATCATAGAAACTTTTTTATCTCATCAAATTATTTTATGAATTTTTAAGTGACGTCGTTAGGCTATATAATTTTCGTAAGATATTTCTAAACATTTCTTTTATTTTGAGTTCCTTTCTATTCTTTTTATTTCCTATACTCCTTTCATCAAAGTGTTATGATAAATACAATACCATAAATTCAATAGAATATTATTTTGATAATTTAATAATTCAATATCATCTCATATTTCCACTTCTTTTCTACGAGAAATTAAAACACTAATCGAGTTGTGTTAATTTATCACATTCATTGACAACAGGTTTACAATTTATATTACCATCCACAAATCTGGTAATGAAACAATTTTTATATATTACCTAGACTGCAATATATGTATTATAACTTATTTAATGTTCTGGATTCATTTCCTCACCCATGATATCAATTTATAAATCAAAATGTGTTAATTGTGAACCAAAAAATAACAAATTAACCCAAACAATTATCATAAAAGGTTAATATAATGATTCATATTCACTAATAATAAACATATTAATTTTATAACAATTTAATATTCAGGTTCTTCAATAATACAATTGAAATTATATTCTGTAAAAAAATTCACATTCTACATTTTTATCTATGCATGAATATAGGTAAATCGATCATGAAAAGAAAGGAAGAAAATGCTCCCAAACATTGACATTGGATCTCTTAACCAATAAAAAGTCCATTAATAAACCAAATAAGTTATAAAAATCTATTAAATTTTGGATGGATATGTGATCATTAATTTATGATTCTAAATTAGACTATTCGGGTCATTAAGATCTAGTTAGGAACTCCTTTAGACTTAATGTAAGGGTTTTCCACATGAACCTCCATTTTCATTTGGGTTATATTTATTTTCTACTTACCATAGTTAAATAATTAATAATTAATGTTTAATCATCAAAAATTATGTTTCAATGTTCTATATATTTTTACCAACAATAATCCTATATTAATTAATGGGAAATTATATGTTTTAAAAGGATCTTTCCCAAATTATACCCGAAATACAAGATCGACTCTAGGGAATTTCTCAAATTCTTACCTATTCTCAAAGAAAACTATATAATATTTTTATTAGAAACCATTAAGTTTATAAAATAAATAATTTTATTATGAAAATAAAATCTGACTTCATTTCTAGTTTTATAATTACACATTTCCAAAAGAACTCTTCTTTTAAAATGAAAGAATATTTTTCTCAAAAATTACTCAATGATTTTATAAGAGAATCTTCATAGATTTCAAAATTTTTTTTGATTATTATATATTATTGGAATTAATATTTAAAAAATAATCTACCATATTTAATTGGATGGTTTACTATTGGTTTGATTATGCATGTTCTATCTTTAAACCATTCACCAATTTACTCCAGATGGTTTGTGTTTAAGCTTAATATTAGGGAAAGTTATTTAAGTTTCACATGTTAGTATCAATATGAATGTATATGTTATTTATTTTTCCCCATTCATATAAGGAATGAATTGGACATATTATGTGATGGGTGGGGCCCAATATAGCCCCTCGATGCATCAGTAGGTCACATGAGACAAATAGATATGGACTATGTAATGGCCTTACCCATTTTGATATATGGTTTTGGCCGCGACCAAAATAATTTTTAGATTTCGTGGTCGATGTCCTAAAATTATGTTTCAGAATGTCTAGAATAAGAATTTACCTCATTATGAAGTTAGAAATTCATAGTTCATGTGGCTATTTGATTAGTAGAATACCCATAATTATTTTTTATCATGGAAATATTAACTCAGCTCATTTTTGTACCATATAATATTCATGTTTATTTTTAATGGAATGTGTTTTAAATTATTCATCATGCCTTATATTTATAATATAATCTGCTATATTTTTAACCCTTACTAAGGATATGAGATCACAGCTTCATAAATTTCATTTTTTCCCAGGACATGAAGAATATTATTACGCATAACTTGCAGGGATAATCTTATAATTGTGAATGTTCCCAATTAAAATTATATGTTGTATTTCATTTAATGTTGTAATGTTGAACATATGTATGTATCTGGAATTTCAAATATTGCAAACTATTCATTACTTCTGGATAAGAATTTCATTTAATCATGTCAATGTTATATAATTAAGCACTGGCTCCTAGCAATGGGGGTTGGGGACTTAGATAAACATGAGAAAAGTTTTCATGGTATTACATAACTAATTGTTTACATTATTTTTTTATACCATGCATATTTTTTTCATCATATGATTTTAAAAACTAATTCACATGATTTAAATGATAATAGAGACAAGTATGAGATCAATGGAAAAATTTAAGAGAATAACTGTAAACCATAACAATATTTTATTTTATAAGGTTTTCCCATTGAGGAAAATTTGATATTGAGTATTAATTTTTACTAGTAATGTGTGTTTTTTACTAAGTTAGTGTTATTCATAATTCATTAAAACACTAGACCTATAATATGTTTTGGAAAATAATTTGATTTATAGTTTTAAAATAACTATAATATGTAATGTTTAAGCTTGATACTTTAAAATAATGGATATATAAACATGAGTTTTATTTCATTATTGTTATTCGATCGATGATGGAATAATTACAAATTTGGCCAAAGTCAACATACCGAAGTAATTTTTGACATGTGAACCAAATATCATCCAAATAGCCTATATGAAATAAAATGATTACAAAATTGTATACGAAGTGGCAGTATGTTAAAAAAATTATTAACAATAATCAGAAAAAATGATCCTAAGAATGAATATAGTTATCAAAATTTTGTTATTTAGTTTGATAATGAACACACATGATGAGTTATAATCACGGTTAGGACCACTTATTTAATTCCCCTTTTAATGTTTTCATTATAACATGTTTTCTTCCATTTTAATATTTTTATTAACATATTATTAATATATTTATATCAAAATAAAATAAATATAAAGGAATTTTTTTTCTCTTTTATACATTCTTTAAAGGGTTATTAAAATGAATATTTTTATGTTATTATACATAATGTTTTAAAAAATAGAAAAAAGGAATGCACTATTTTAACGTATATGGTGAAACTTAATTTTTCAGTAACCATAGCTATAATTTTATAATTGGATTACATTGTATGTTTTCATTGATTAATCCTAGAAAAACACTATCCCTTTAATTTGAGAATTAAAAATTTGATAATTTTTCTTTAAATGGAATGAGTCCACCCATTACAACACATGGTGAATAGGTGATCCTGCTACAACCTCTATGATGGTTTGATCCCCATTATAACTCCTAAAATATCAGTGATCCCAACATAGATTATATGAAGGGTGATCCCCATAATATCTATCACAAGAATTCGGTTATATTTCTTTACTTCAATGGTAATACGTGTTTAATTAACTAGTGGGTTTATCTTATTATTTTAATGGGATCAATATATTTATGAAATGGGTTCTAAACAGGTTATGATTATGATGCTTTATGTTTTTTAAAAAGTGTTTTAATTTCATGCTATGGGATTTAATGGTTCTAATTGTAAAAATGATGGGGTTTTTTCATTATTTAAATGATTTATTTCATATAATAAAATAGTAATGTGATAAAGGTAAGTATTTGATGGCTTTTAATATTTTTAAAAGGAACAAAAAGTTTCTTCTTTTTGTATGTATCTTAATGAGATTTTTTTTCTCATCCCATATTATTTAAAAACATTATAGGGTTTTATGAATGGCTAGGGGTAAGGATGTATCCATGATCTTTTTTTATGATATGTTAGTAACATAAAACTTGTTTCTTTTTAAATGTTTTATGTTATAGAAAAATGGATAATCAGTGGAAGTGTCCCATATGTAATATAATATTTATTTATATAATGTTAGGGAATTAATCCTCTAAAACTAGAAACTTAAATTAAGTTTGGGAATAAAACAATGTGAATTATATTCTAAATAAGCTAGTTTATGTAAAGTTTTTGGTAATATCCTAACAATTAGTATCAGAGAGAGGTTTTAATAACATATGATATTTGTATGTTTTTATGAGAGGTTAACTTAAGAGTTATATACTACCTCATTAATTTATATGATTTAGGTTTTCCAAAAGTTTGAATGATTATATCTCAATTTTGAGGTTTTAATTGATGGGATTTTATAGTGATAAAAAAGTTATTTAGAGATGTATTATGAGGTTGAGGTATATGAATCTATTTGGTTAAACAAGAAATATTATTTTGGAATAATGCAGTTTCATTGTTGGGGATGATACTTGAAAGTTTTGAAAAGAAAATTAAGGATACAAAATTCTTTAATTCTAATTTTACCGTGGTTGTTTTTGAGGATATTAAGGTCATTGTATTATAGGGTTTCTTTGGGAATTGTCTTTAGAAGAAACATTTTCATTTTAAAAAGAAATAATTCATTTCATGATTTAGTGTTGTTTTAATCTACATAAAATAGATTGTTTATAAAATTGAAAGGAAGAAGATATTATATAGAATTATTATCATATTCATATTATTTAATTGTCATTAAAAAGGAAAAATATTGTGAAATTGATATTGAAATAAATTTTAACATCCAAATCACCATTATGAAACCATTTGGTCTATTTAACACTAATTCAGTCATCCAAAATTTCAATATATCAAAGAATCACATTTACATAATTTCAATGTCTCAAATCATCCATCAAATTCAAAAAGGGTCATAACATAAAGGACATAAACAATTCTTTTCTTCAGATTTTGAATTAATTCTAGAAGATAAATATGGTTTCAACACAATAGTGGAAGTCCCTAATGTTTTAAAATAAGGTATGAATTATTTTCTTATGATCTAATTATATATAATTACTATATTTATATTACTGTATCGAAAGAAAAAAATTATAAATTTTAATAATTCAAAATTTATGGTTTTTGTTTTATGAATGATGTTTAATAAAGTATGTTTTTATCAATGTTATTCAGATATTTTCAAAATATTTTTATAATTATGAACCAATCAATAATAGATTTTATTTTCAAAATTTAAAAGCATAAGATATATGAAATTGATACATTTCAAAAAATATATTTAAAAGGTAATGGTTGTTGGAGACACTAATTTAAATTCATTTTATAAAGTGATAAAAAAACTCAATGTTAATATATTCATGATGATAAACAAATATGATTATTTTATTTTGTAAAAAATAGTGGTATAGGAATCATTTTATATTTGAACGTGATTTGATGGTTAATGATTTATTTGATGTTGTTCATCATATTTTTTTTTAAATTATATAGTAATTATATAAATATAGTTTTAGTATAATGAAAACATGTAGGCTGGGTAACAAACAGTTGCATCTGACAATGCGATGGGGCATGAACCCGAATTTGAAGGGTAATAGGTGCACATCACCTACCACTGGCATATATGGTGTCATAGTTAGTTTGAAAATACAAAAATTTATTATTATTTTATTTGGAAGATAATTTTATCATATGTATAAAAAAATTTAAAAATGATTGGGGTGATTAAGTGATTAATTTCATTTTGGAAAAGGATCACTATATTATTGGGGAACATTACATGGTTAAGGAAAATAAAATCTTATCTGATTTTATTTTTTTGTTATAGGTTAATTTTTAATTCCAAATAATATATTATTTTAATTTTAATTTTTATAGATTTATGCAATTTATGGATATACTTAGCATATTTTGGAAATTTTATGACTATTTCATATATATTTTTGATTTAAGACATCAAAAGTGGTTAAGGTAATTTGATGGAAAATTTTAAATTTATCGTTGAATAATAATTTATAAAATATATCTGAAAATTAGGTTTCATTATCATTTAAGAATATTTAGAATAATTTTATGTATATTTATTTAAAAATGATTTATTTTGATGTTGGGGTATTAATATAGAATTTTTTAGATTAATTTATTATTTTCTGTATAAAGGGATAATAATTTTAGGAATTATCTTTTGTTATTCTAACAATTTAATTTTTGGAGAATATATAAAGACATAAAGAAGATATTATTAGCCTTTTGTGGAATTATTTAATACAATACAATATAATTTTTTTTCTTTATAAATAAAATATTTTTTCTTTAATACCCATTTTTTTGAGAAAAAGATGAAATTGTGGAAGAAATTGATTAGGGGATGATATCAAATATTCAATGTGAACATATTTTCTTATGATATTTTTCTAGAGTGTAATATAATTCATTATATTTGGAAATTGATCTTAATTTTTTTGAAATACTATTACATTAATTTTTCAATGATCTAATTTTTTAAAAATCTCTTTGGTTTATTGTATTATGGTCGTTAACTTTATCATGAACATTAAATTTTTTGGGATCAATGATCTCTATCACCATCCATCAACATTTTGATATTATGATGTTATTACACGTCAAAATTTTTAATTTATACTGATGTTCTCCTATTTTAAACATATTTATATATTTCTCCAAATGTCCTTCGTATTTTATTTTCTTTATTTTCTAGATGAATCTTTATTAACCCTTTAGATAATTTTATATTTCAATAATGGCATTTTAAAATGTAAACAATCAATTACAAACTACATATTCCAATTAAAATGATGAAATTTAATGAATTTGTGGGTTTAATATACAGATTTTTTAAAATAAATAAAATTTCTAATAGAATACAAATTACTCAACATTGAGCATAAATAACTGTGAAAATTTCTTTAATAAATATTAACAATATAACAAAGTAATTGAGTTGGTAGGTATTAATATGATTATAAAATTTATTACACACACACACACACAAATATATATATATATATATATATTTTGCACCTAACCCATGATTATTGATATATTAATTGATATGAAAAATCACTTATTTTATTGATGTCATTTTGTTCTTTAAAAGTATGTTTTTTTTTTCAAAAATGATTTTAAATTAATCATATAATAAATTATTATAATTAATATAAAAAACATTAGAAATAATATTTTATAAAATAAAAAATATATTTTAAATAAGTATATAAAAATTTTCTTATGATTAGATTATGTTTTTTTTTGAAAATTTTAGCTTTTAAATAAGTAGAAAAAATACTGCCTTTTTTTAATACTATATTTTCAATTAATGAAAATATACTATAAAAATATATTTCTATATTATTTTTAGAATATAATTAGTTAATTATATTGAAAATAATATAATTATGTTATTTTTAATTAATAATACACTTAAATTTT
This sequence comes from Viscum album, assembly GCA_963277665.1. NCBI lineage: Eukaryota > Viridiplantae > Streptophyta > Magnoliopsida > Santalales > Viscaceae > Viscum > Viscum album. The sequence goes on along the minus strand of OY728131.1, from coordinate 712,487,317 downwards.
AAAACAAACTTTATATATATTAGGAATTTCATATTTATGTTAAAACTGCCTTTCGTTTCATTTTATCAGTTTAATTTTATATTAGATTATACCACTTTTATGTCATTAATTTTTTAAAATTAAATCCATATTTTTAATTAGATTCTCTAAATAAACTAATTAGGCCCATTTGGTTTTGGACATAATGAATATTAAGTTTTTTAATTTCAGTTACCACAGGAATGGGTATATCATGAAATTAATGATAAAAATAAAATGATAAGGAAAAATAAATGACCCTAATACTCAAATAAAATTTATTTTATGATTATATATTGACTATAATCATATAAAACTATAAAATGTTTCATTTTTTGACATTTGGATACAATTATGACCTTTAGAATATTTATTTGAATATAATGCCAAAAATTCCACACACTTACTTTTAATAACATTAATATTTTATTCATAGTGATAAATATAAGATAATTATTTTAGGAATATTCATTGAATATATAAATTATTTTTTTATGGTAATTTATCAACAAAATCAGGGATAATATAATTACATTAAACGCTTACACAATGCTGACGCAATAATTATTCAATTAATAGAGATTAAATATAAATGATATTAAAATAATGAAACTAATATAATTTGAAAATATTATTGTGATGCAAGAATTTTTTGGAGTAATATATATTTATATGAGCTATGAATTTTGTTTGTGGTACTTTGTTTTCTTGGTTATATTGAATTCAAAGTAAATGGAACGTTCTAATGAAGACAATAATGATATTTTATAACAAATATTATACTATTAAATTTTTTAAAATTTATAAAAAAAATATTTTTCGCATAGTGATTAATATATGATAAAAAAACAATGGCCTATTTTTTTCGGTTTTTATTTTTTACTAACTTTATTAATCCCTTAATAATAAAAACACATTATACCTAAATAATTATCAAAAGTGTTAACCAAGTGTTGAAACAAATTGATAAGGGTAAATAGTATGATCAAAACGTATCTAAATTTTATGGGATTAAATTAATTAATAAACATCATATATTAGTTTCTAATATTATATATTTGTATCATTTTTTACATCATAATAAATTTACATTTATATAATATATAAATAAATTCTAAAATTCCGTCGTCCCTTTCTTATCAAAATGAACATATTATTTTCATTTCATTATACATAAAAACCCATTTGGATTGGGAAATACCTCCCCAAATCCTTTAGTTATGTTCCTCTAAATGTTCTATAAGAATTATTTATATAATAATATCATCCATATAGGTCTTAAGGTGTAATTTAAAGCAGGTTTTCTATAGAAGGTCTATAATTATTCACAGAAATATTTTGTTTTTTTCTTTATAAACCTCCATAAAATAATATTTAACCATGATTTTATAAATAAATAAAAATATTTCATATAATTATATGTTTTTTATTTGAATTTTGTAACCTATGTCCCTCCCCATCCTCTATAATGTTGAAAAGGAATACATCGTTCGTGTGTACATTGTATTACCACCTTGTAAACCATTATAATTAATTTTCCATCACCACATATCATAACATGTTATGATGATGGATATAATATATATATATATATATATATATATATATTAAATTTTTATCACTATGAATATATAATATATCATATACCTTCTTACCATTCTATTCACTGAAAATGATAATGTTGTTTGTGCATACATGCATGCTACAACCTCAACAAAGTGGTGTGATTCATTTTTCTTCACCATGTCACTTGACCGATACATATAATAATATTTAATTAAGTAATATTTTATTTTCAATATAATGATTATTTTGTGGAGATAAAATAAAACATATCTTTGTTCCATAATGATTTTTGAAGAATAGAAATGTCACACATGCAAACATACGACCTACCGTCTCCATGATTGTAACATATATCAGTGTTTCAAAAACATGTTTCATGTTCATATTTATATGTATAATTAATATATAAATTTGATAAATATTTCTTGATTATTATTTTTTATATGATTTAATAATGATCTATTTGATCATATTCAACATACCGAAGTCATTTTGGACATATGAGACAAATATCAACAAAACATATGACCTGTACTTAAATGAAAATGTTATTATATTTCACATGGTAAGAAATAATGTAAATGGAATAAAAAATATTAAAATGGATTTAAATAAATTAAATTGATAACTTATTTTTATTATTTAGGAAGATAAGTTTAACACATTATGAGTCGGACTCGAGGTAAGAATCTTTTTTTAGAATCCTTTTTAATATTTTCATTTTAACACTTTTTATTCCATTTGCATACTTTTTAAATTTTATTATTAAATTTATTTAAATAGAAATAAAAAATTATAATTTATTATTTTCTTCTTTAAATTTTTTTTGAAAGGAATATATTTACATATTTTATAAGAAATGTTTTGACAAAATTAAAATATGAATGTTATATTTTAACGTATACTGTGAAAAAATATCTCTCCACCACCATAAATGTTATTTGAAATATTTATTCTATTAAAATATTTTATTATTTTCTCAAATAAAAACACTAATTCACTTCATTTTATATAATTTTATTTTGAATATATTTTTTATGAAAAACATGTATTTTAATAACCAAAAGTGTTTTACACCTAGGTTCAAAAGAGTCTTCAAAATGTTTTATGATTACAATATGAAATAATAAAATAATTTCCCATGATGTGGTAATTTATCACTATATATTTGAAACATTGGTACACAATACAGATTATATGAATTATTGAGCCCCATTATAGGTCATAGTGAGAGGTTCATTAGGATATAACTTATATGACTGGATGAACCCCATTGTTGATCATGAAAAACATGTGATCCTGATATAGATTATAAAAACAGTTACCCCCATTATATCACTAAAATGTATTTTGTTGTTTTCCTTATAATAAAAGTCAATATGGAATAAGTTAACCATTGTGGCTCCTCTTATGGATTTAACTCGACAACAGTTATTTCTGACATAGGTTTTTAAAATGTTATCAATATGATGTTCTAATTCTTCTAAAATATATTTTATATTAAATTTAATGTGATTTAAATTATTTAATTTAAAAATGGTTTTGCGTTTTTAATGTTGAAATGATTTATTTCATACAAACAATTAATATTTTTCTAAAGGTAAGTATTTTATGGGATTTCATTTTTTCACTAGATTACTGATTTTTTTTTTATTTCATGTTTAAATATTTTTTTTCTCATTCAAGGTTTTTATATTTTTTTAATAGTTTTTAATGATGATTAGGGTAATTTATGTTGTTGTGATCAAAATTTGTGAATATATTTAAAAGGAAAATATTTTTCATTTTAAAAGCATTAAATAATTATAAAAATTCATATATTAAGGAATTGTACACATTTTGTTGAAATATTTATTTATGTAACTGTGAAGACCTAGTTCTCTTAAACTCAAATAATAAAATATCATTGGGAATGAAATAATTTCATTTTATATCTAATGAAACGAGATTATAGAATTTTTAAGGTCAAGCCCATACAAGAATACTTGTTTGATGAATTCTCGACCCACGATAAACCCAAATCCATTATTTATAACTACTTGAGCATTTTAATTTCCAATAGTCTAATGATATCACTAATGTAAAAGGGTAATCAATATTTCTCTATTATCCACTAATACAAGGGAAAACTTCTCCCCCTTAATGAAATAATAATTTTTTTAATTTTTTTTGAATCACTTCCATTTGTATCCTCATATATTCCCATATCATTTTTACAATCCAATTTAATCTAAATTTATATTAACCCCTACATCTATAACTAAAATTTCAAGATAAATACCTATGTAAAAAATTAAGTATTTCTCAATACATACCATTTTATTCAAAATATTTACTCAAAAAACTACCCATAACATAGTAACATGATAAAACCATTACAAATATTTTATTTATGTGTTCTTCTGTAAACAGATCAACCTTTATTTACTCATTTTCCACCACTTTTAAAAACATTTTAGCGTTAAAAGTGTGTTGTGATGGATATTACGTCTATATAGTATTTTATTTAGTTTTTAATCTATATTTTATTTTTTTATCCAGAAAATATAAAATATTATTCATCAAAATTAAAAAATATAAATAATATAATTATTCTTCAATTATACTGATACTTTACTATTATTTTACCATACTCTCCCTTTGATATATAGCATGTCAATTTTTGGGGTCAGTTTAACCTCTCATGTGAGAAATGTTATAACAGTCCATCATGGAAGAATATGGGAACATAAATACTAATATTATTTTCATTGAATAATTAATTAATGACTATTTTCTCAACAATGGATATGTAATGTATTTATATTAATATTAAAATACAATATTCTATGGCTAGTATTCCCAAAATAAGCTGAAACTGATATAACAATCGTGAAAACAAAAGAAATATATATATAATAAATTAATATCATATAATAATAAACTGTCCTTACTAACCTAAATAGATAACAATCAGTTTCCTAATTTTTTTTGTAAATATAATTTTATTTTATAGGTTGCATAGAACATACACTTAATTAATTTGAAACAAGGTAAGGGATATCATCCCAAATTCCCCCCCATTGAGATATATTTTTTATTGTGATTCTAATTTAATTTAGGTAATTTATATAAATCACATGTGATATTTAAAATCATTAATTTTTGTTTAATAATGGTATTTTATGTTTAATTAAAATTCCTCTCTTTAAATTAGTTTTTTTAATTTTCCGCAAATATTAAGTGTTATTTATCTAAAACACTAACTCGTCTAGACAACATTACATTAAATCCCATATTTATAATTAATTTTTTTACCATTTAATATTCTATATCATTATTTACTCATTACCAATGATATTTAATGCCTATTTAAATTTTATCCTTAAAGGGGTTTTCTAGAATGTTTCTAAATCTATAAAGGGGTTTTCCCTTAATTTGGATTCTTTGAATTACAATACATTTTGTGGAATATTTTTTCATTTTATTCTGTATTTTATTCCCATATATGTGTTATTATAATAGTATTTTCATTAAGGTATTTTATTTCCATACCTTTTTCCCTTGTTCATGTGTCTATATATTCAGATTTTCCCCAGTACAAATGTTTTTTGTAACTCAACTTTTGTTCATTGAGTTATGATCATTGTTTGTATTTTTTGATATAAGTCGGTGAAAATTAGAAAATGTTATTGTTTTATGAGGTATTATATAATAGATTTATTTTTCAATTCATTCCTACAAAAAATATCCTCTCAAAAATATTTTGAACTTCCTGGGATATCTTTTCCAATTTTATTTTGGTCACTCAAATAACCTTCATTGAGGTAAAATGGTTTATCTTGTAAATTTTTCTACTATGATTTTGATTTTTCACAATAATATTTTACTATATATAAAAATATAATATACATTGGAAATTTTTTTTGTTAATTCAAATAAAGGTTTACAACTCTTCTTCACATTTGGGATTTTAAAAAAATGTTTTTTTCTAAATATTAATATGGGGTTTTCATTTCAATTTCATATACAATGTTTTACTCTAAAATTCTACCATGAGAAACTATATGGATGTTAATTTATCTCTTATAGATGATAAATTTTAAAATAATTTTTTAAAATTATATTTAACATCCAATTTGGAAAAATTTTATTGGAAGTGTCCTGCTACAATGTCATTCAGTCAATGTTAAATTTTTTTCTAAAATATATTTTATCTTTTCACTTGAATTTATAATTTAATTATCAAAAGGATTCAAACTAATTGTGTTTATGTTTTAATATTAACACACTAATTAATATTATTATTTATGTGGTTAAAATGAAAATTTCACTCTATTTTATTCTTGATCCCTTTAATGGTAAATTTGTTTAACCATTCCTTTTAGTGAGGGTGTTTTTGATTTACAGAAAAATCCTTATAAGTATGTATTGATAAAATGGGGATATTTTATTTTATGACAATCAACCTTCTATCACTGGAAAGATTATATTGTGTTCATTTCTTTCATAAGAATGGACAATCATAGCATTTTTCTTGTTTAACCATTCTCTTTCTCTCTCTATATGGGGTTTTATCATTTTATACACTGTATTTACATGGGAAAAAATATTGGCATATGGTATACACCCAATCCTATGTAGAAGTATTTCTGATTTAAATGTTTGGTAAATATAACAGTAACCTGGTTAATTAAGTTTGTATTAGGTGTCGAATAGTTCATGGGATTTTCAAGAGATTTAGGACACGAAAAGAGTATAAATTGGGTCAAGCATCACTAATTACATAGTAGTCGCATGGTCAGTATTAATCTTGTAACATAATACCATGTGTATAGTTTTCATGGATATATCTACATGTATTGACTCTACATGGCTTGATAAACCATGAGTTCTATCATGGAAAATGATGTGTCTATCACCCTTAGACTGGGGTGGGACCACACGCTCTACACGACTTAAAAACCTTGAGGGTTACTTAAGGAGACCGTGGAGTTTGGTCCCCTCTTGGGAAAAGGGATATGTTTTGTTAGTGAACGGTTTGGACCACTGTGTAACCAAACAATTAACTTATTAAAAATTGAAAATCACAATTTTTCATTTCTAGATTAAAAATTTCTCCCCCAGTTTTATTTGACATTCAACTCTTAGAAACTGAGGATGAAAACTAGGGTCTTCCTCCCTCTCCATTGTTTTTTCTACTTCAACTATTACGAATTTGGAGTGTGTTTAATTATGAATCAAATACATAGTATGTATTCAACTATGTTTCATTACATTTTGTAATAAATTATATTTTTTTGGTTGTATCCTCCCATTCTAAATATCATGAACCCTATTTGATGGGGGTTCTTTACCATGTTGTTCATAGCCATTTTTATTTGAATCTAGGTTTTAGATTTTATGAGTGGTTGTTTATGATCTTGAGGTAAGGGGTCTATAAAATATTTCCCTTAGACCTGGTGTTTCAAATTGTTATTTCATATTTTTAGTTTGTTTCCCTTTTATATTTTAATTTATTTGGAATATTATAGTAATTTGGTCATGAGATTGAGTTTTGATACCCTTAACATACCATATTGGGTCCATTCATGACTTGAGAATATATTTAGGGCTACCCATGGGGTATTCAAATCCATTGGAAATGGTTAAATGAATTGGTTATTGATGACATATACATGTTTTGAGAGTAAATAGTATGTAATTCTATTTTGAAAGCGGGAATCGTTAATAGGATGACATAAATGTTTTATATGCTAGATTTTTGAAATTAGTATGTAATTTTTGAAACATTTTAAACAGTTTGTTTTGGATTTTGATCTTGTTATATTTTTCAAATAAGGGAGTGGTTTTCCTTTGGACTTGATTTTATTTTAAAGGAGGGAGACCCTAGTTAATGGGCAGTATTGAAATGTATTAAACAAGTGAGTGATTTTTAATCCTAATTAAATATTTATTGTGGAGGGAGCGGGTTAAAAAAATAATACACGTGGTAATGTTCGTGTTTTAAATATGTTTGAAAAATATCTAATAGATGTTCTTATAAACAATGGATGAAATGGTTTATTTTGAAAATATGAAAATTGGTTTCACCTTATTTGGACATGCTTAGTTTTAAAGGTTCATTGGGAACTTGGTAATTGATGAATGATTAATGGTATTGTTTTTTTTTGAAAAATTATTTTATCAATATGGAAATTCTAGATAATGAAATGGTTTTGTAAGGTTAAACTCGTTATCCTCATTATTATTTTTGGGATTTGGAATAACTCTCCAATATAAGTTTGTAGGTAGGCTAGAAAGATGCTCCAAGAAACCTGATGCATACTATTTTCAAATGATGTTTTAGTGATACTAACTCCATGTTTATGGAAATGGAATTCCATATCATTTTTTGGATGTTCATACATTAAGTTATTATTCACATTTAGATACATGGGATGACAAACCTTGTTTTTTTACCTTCAAAACATAGAATAAATTATTGTCATTATAGGACATGATGTTCTCAATCCCATTGGATACATGTATTGATGATCTTTTATTTAAGAACAATGAACCCTATAATAAAATTTTTGTATGGTTGGACATCACATTCCAAATCCCATATGGTTAATTGGGTTGACAATCCTCATATTATAACCTATGACATTTGTGATATATGATTTATACAATTGATATGGGATGAAGAATTTGTCATGGTTTAACTATCACTTAAAACGAGGAATAAATTTAGTTAATTTAAATGTCTTTAAATAGTGAATCATGGTTAATCTAATGTTTTCTAGTTGATTATTGTGCCACTTCATGAAACAATATTAGAATTAATAAAACATTAGAAAACATTGGTGTAACATACCAAGTAAATAAAGAATATAAAATTTTGATATTTAATATTATTTTTGAATTAAATAATAATTTTACTTTAAATGGGATTCAATGTTCAATGGAGTTCCTGATATGCAACAACAGGTTTCCTTGAAATCTTACTTTTCACACAACATTCATTCATACTGAAAAATAATAATATAACATTATATTAAATGGTAGTTAATTCCTAGCCGTTGTATTGGAGAGAATGGATAGAACTAACTATAATATTAATATATATGTTTGTTATTTTTTTTACATTTATCCAATAAATTTTAGAGGTTTAAAATAAAAAATAATATGATTTTAAGAAAAAATACTCTAATATTCAATAAGAAGTCGATTTTTACACCTTTTGAAGGAGGACCCACATTAAATATAGTTTTTGTCCCTTCTATATGATATGTTTTAAAAAATAAAATTCTTCTTTATAATCATGATATCAAAATTCACTTTGGGTAAATTTTTAGTAATTTTATGTTAAAATTTATTTTTAATGAATAGTGAAAAATACTATATTTTAATTCAAAACTGTCTTTTAATCTATTTTATACATAGGGTTTTACTATTTTTTTAATTTTTTTAAAGTGTAATTATATTATGTTTTATCTATTTAATCCAATTTTGGTCATTGGATGTAATTTCACTTTGAAATTGGACATAAATTAGTGTCAATCTTTTGATAGTGATTATTTCATAAAAGCACACTTTTTTGTTTTGGAAGCAAGAATTAATTTTATATTAATTTCTACCACTATAGTGTTTTGAATTAGGAAAAATTGAATCTATATTTGGAATCATGAGTTCTAAATTGTGTAAATAGGTAACTTTAATTTTTCAACATTATAAATTTTTTACTTTAGTAAATATGTTATTTATCATGGTTAAAGGGTAAATCTGGTAAATAAGGGTAAGAAATTAATTTTATAATAATATTAAATTAACTTGACATGTGTTCTAATCTTATTGTTTGATACATTTCTGACAATGTGAAACCTTGGGTCGATTTTGGGAACCCATGGAGCCACTTGGGAGAGATAATGACACTTTATATTAATTAATTTAAAGCAAAGACAAAAAATGACTAAAACATAAATCTATTAGTAAATCAATTCTTACAAGGGGATATATAATTTATCAATTTTAATATAAATATTAAACTTAAATATATAAACAGTTCCTACATCCTGATTTATTTATAATTTTTAGTCATCAAATAAATAAAAATATTTTTCACACAATAATGTTGAAGTGTTTACCTCATTGAGGAATGATTTAAATGAATAAGATTATAATGAATAAAACAATATCTGAAACTGGTACAATTCTTATTGGATGATTTTATTTTGAACATTTATTCATCTTATATTTGTCATTAATAAGTATTTGACTTTAGAAACCGAAAATAATTATATAGTGAAATAATATTTTTAAACATTCATAAAGATCCCCCCTATAAAAAGCCCTCGATTCTAACCCATTCCTCACACTACCCAAGCCCCATGGCTCATCCAAACTCAATCTAATTAATCTTCCTACATCCCTCTTCTCCTCCTATAATCCTACCGTTGGGAATAAGGAAATTCAATTAAACCATTTGGTTCAAACCAATTGGATATAACCGATTTAAACGTAAAGTATTCTCTTATATTATTTTGTTTTATTTTACTTATCCAGACCACTAAAATCTTTTTATTCCATTATTTTATAACAAAAACAGAATCATAAATCTAAAAGGTTTTTTATGAGAAGTATTTGAACTACACTTACTCACACCTCCATCTATTAGGTAAAGAGCATACTATTTCTATGGATGGTGAACTACTACCTCACGAAACGATGATTGGTCAATATTATACAAACAACTCTTATTAGGGGCATTAAGAAGAAACATTATTTAGATGTGATATATATTGTATTTATATTGTTTATATGATTCATTATTTTTCATTTATAGAATACCTTTATGGTTTCTATAGTGGGTATATACGATAATTTCATTTGAGGAGGTGCGGACTACCACCCCCTCAAATTGATATGACTCGTTCATGCCTTATGTGGAACATATTAAGGATGGAGTTAATGTATTTATATACAATATTATACTGGAATTATAATATAACTATGTATCATTATGTTTTTTTCCATTAAATATGAAATAGAAATGAAAGTAACATTGATGCGTACGTACGGCTTACCGTCTCCATGAAAGGTGCATTTCATTTCTTATCTCCAAATATTATGTTATATTATAAATACATTTATATACTAGATATATATGTTATATTTAATATCCATATTAGGAATATCATTCTGTATATGATGAATTTCCGACCATAAGGACAATTTATAATTATAACAAGTTCATTTTTAACTAAAGTTCTGAACATCGACAAAAAGTCTGATATGAACTCAAATAATTAACAAATTGTTATAGAAATGTAATAATTTATATTAAAGGAATAATAAACTTGAAAAAGGATCTTCATCAATTATAAATTAACTTTAGTTTATTATTCATGAGATTAAAAAACGATCGATTCAAGTCAGACATGAGGTAAGAGACTTCATCTCAATCTCATTTCATTGAGGCATATTTTGTTTTATATGACAAATTATTTTATATGGTCTATAAACACATTTAAATTTTCATTCCATTCAAAGTTAATCTTTTTTCAAAAATTTATTTTAATAAATGAAAAAAATGAATTTTTCTTTTGAATGTAAGTGTTGACAACGACCCTTTCCGCCGCTGTGAGTATTATTTGATCTTTGGCATCCTTTTTCAAGACGAAATGTTTTAAAAAGGAAACTAAATACCATATAATAATTTATGTATTTAGGTATTGAATTTTCTTTTGATAATGGATTTGTTATGTCAATATATTTAAATGATATATTGTGATTAAATGTGGAAATGTTACTTCTCCTTTATATTTGTTTTATGTGTTATGAATATGTTATGGTTCTTGAGCATTGTTACATATACGGGTGGTTACGTGATAAACCTAGGGAGGATGATCTAGAGAAATCTCTCCAATTAATTGGGTAACATGACAGAGGTAAACATGAATATTTATCCTATGACATTTAGGGAATATACTGTGAAGGGTATTCCAAATGTAACTCCCTACGTAGCTTTGAAAGGTACAACGTAATTATGTTATGTATGACACAATTTACCTTTATGATTTATGATTTCATTTTGTTTATAATAAATCTTATGATTTCCTGAGTTATGTTAAAGTGACTATATTATGTATGTATTAATGATACAATGTTTTATTTCATTGTTTTATAACACTTACTAATATTTTTAGGAACATTCGATGTTTTTGAAACTTTTTTATAGGACAGAAAGATTAATAGGGTCAATGTTGGGATCAAGGGAATGTCATGGTGTCTAAAACATGGAACAAGACATGACTCTATTTTTCAAGTGTTTTTATTTTAGGTATAGAATGTAAACTAAGTAGAATTGTTTACTTTCTAATTTGTTAGATGTAATGATATAGTTATGGCCTAATTATCTAAAACACTAAACCTAAAAAGATAATCAATGTGAGTTGTTCATTTAATTCAATATTATGAAATGTTTTAAGGGAGGATCCTTATAGTTGGTATCAGAGGGTCGGTTTAGAAAACTTTTGGATTTTGGATATTGTTAAATTAATATACATACATTATTTTTAGTTTTAGTTATACTTGAAATGATATATCATTTAGAGATTACCATGTTACTTCACATAATAAATTTCTGTGTTCAGAATGGTTTTCTGTAGAGGAAACATGGAAGCTGCGATGGGATGAGATCAGGAGGAAGGAAAACTTCTAAATCAGTAACCTATGATGGTCAGAATCGGAACTGAACAGTTTTTTCTAGTGATGGCATAGTTGACTTAGGCTATAAATGGTGGTGGTATCCTTGCACGAGATCATCTAGATCAACCACAAAGGAATATGTCAGTAGTGAAGCATTTCATGAGGCAACATCCCCAATAATTTTGAGGATCATCTGACCCTGTGTTAGCTGATGGGTGTAATAAAGCACATTGGAATATTTTTGAAGTCATTGGTTTTTTAAAACATTAAAAAGTTCATCTCATTGATTACCATTTTAAAGGTGAAGCTGATTAGTGGTGGTCAATAGTGAAAAATATCAGTGATAGTGAGGAGATTGATTCTCTTGATTGTGATGAATTCAAAGGTATGCTTCTTGAGAAATATCTTCCAAAGGCTGTTCATCATAGGATGGAAAAAATTCATCAAACTGAGGTAGGAGGATGACTCATTACCTATTTATGATGAAAAATTAACTCGATTGTCACAGTATGCTCCAAATTTCATATGATATTTTGATTGTAAAATAAAATATTTTTATTCAAGATTAATGCCAAAGTATCAAATGGATTTTTCTTTTCAATAGTTAAAAAGTTATGAATATTTTTTTCTATGTGAGGAGTAGGTGGAAATAGAGTTTTCTGATGATCATGTGTTCTTTGAAAAACAACAAAAAAAGCGGTCGTGGTGGGAGATAAAAGGGAAGATCTCTTTAAAAATGTCTGAAGGTAAGAAACATAAGAGTATATTTTGTGAAAATTGTTGTAAAATGCATGATGGGGAATGCCTATTTAATTATAGTAAGTACTACAGATGTAAAATAGGACATAAGGCTCATAATTGCACTGAAAATTATCAGGGTAATGGTAAGACAAAATCGAATTTATAGTCCGTGAAATCATTCATGTGCAATGAAATGGGTCATTATGAAAATGAGGGTCCAAAGAAAAACTAAAATGAGGGAATGAAGAGAGTCTATAATAATAAAGGGGTAGTGAAATCCTTTTCAACTACTTCATCAGATGTTGGGCCATCAAAAGAAGTAGTATCAGGTATACTATTTGTTTGTTATGATTATGAGAATGTGTTGTTTGATTTGGGGTCTACACATTCATTCATTTCTAAGATGTTTTATATTAATTTGGGAATTCCATATCAAGATATAAATTCAAAACATAGGGTAAAAAAATTGGAAGGTAGATATTGATAATAGAAATAAATTATAAGACACTTCCTGTACTTATGTGTATAAATAATCTGCCTGCAAATCGTACTATTTTTTCTCTATTAGAGTTTGATGTTATTTTGGGTATGGATAGGATTTTTGTTCATCATGTTATGATTTACTACAGAGATAAATATGTTTCTTTTCAAAATGATTTTTATTTTGTGAATAAGAATGAACCCTGACTTTTGATAACATATCACGATGCTAAGAAACAAGTAATATATGGAAATGAATGTTACCTTGCATATATTGTTGAAAACAATGGAACTATTTAGATTAATGATGAGGCAATGGTAAATGAGGGTCTTGATGTTTTTCTTAAACAGTTTTCTAGTATAATACATGATTCAAAAGTTGAATATACTGTTGACTTAGTTCTCGATTCTTATCCAATTTCAGAACCCCCTTATTGAATGGCTCAAATTAAACTTTTAGAGTAAAAGAATCAATTGCAGGAGTTATTAGATAAAGGTTTCATTTGACCTGGCACATCACCATGGTGTGCTCCTATTTTTTTGTTATAAAAAATATGTTTCAATGAGACATTGCATTGATTATATAGAATATAATAACAACACTTTTTAGAACATGTATCCTTTTCCTCATATCGATGATTTGTTTAGTCATCTCCAAGGAGCTTAGTATTTTTCAAATATTGATTTGAGGTCAGGATACCATCAGTTGAAAGTAAAAGAAGTAGACATTCTAAAGACCACATTTCATACACGATATGGCCATTATGAATTTTTAGTTTGTCATTTTGGGTTAACCAATGAACCTTCTATATTCCTTGATCTTATGAATATAATTTTCCATGATTTATTGGATAAGTAATTGGTTGTGTTCATTAAAGACATTTTGGGTTATACTAAAAGTAAAGAGTTGCAATAAATTCATTTAAGGGTTATCTTTAAAACATTAAAATAAATGATATTGTATGGGAAATTTAGAAAGTGTGATTTTTGGATACAAAAAATTTCATTTCTTGATCACATTGTTTCAAAAAAATGGCATAACTAATGATCCTGCTAAAACAAAATTGATTGAAAAATGGACAAGACCCACAAATATAACAATGATTCATAGTTTTCTTGGTTTGGAAGGTTATTAACAGAAGTTTTTTCAAAATATTTCATTATAATCTATCCCAATGACTATGTTAACTCGAAAATGTGTTATGATCATTTGGAAAAAAGAATGCGATGATATTTTTTAGGAATTGAAAAGAAGATTGGTGAATACTATTATTTTGGAACTTCCTTCTAGAAATGATGAGTTTGTTATCTACAGTGATACTTCATTTAAATGAGTTTGTTGTTTCCTTATGTATAATGATTAGGTAATTGTTTATTGTTCACATCATTTGAAAATTCATAAGTTAAATTACCCTACAAATGACTTTGAATTAGCTGCAATTTTTTTTCTTTAAAAATTTGGATGCATCATCTATTTGGAGTAAAATGATAAATATATACTAACCACAAAATTTTGAAGTATATATTCACTGAGAAAGAATTAATCATGATATAGAGGATATTGAAGGAATTAATCCATGATTATGATTTCATGATCTATTACCATCCTGAAATTCAAATAAAGTGGGGATGCTTTGATTGGGAAAAGTAATGCTTCGTTAACCATGATAAGTTTGGAATGAGATCATTTTGTTTTTGAGTTGAAAAAATATGGCATCGTTGTTTTTGGTGAAATAAATCCCATGGTTTTGTTTTAGGTGTTAGTAAAATAATCCCTATTAGATATAATTATGAAAGTGCGAAAGGAAGATAGTGAGTTGCAGAAAGAGGTAGAGTTGGTTCAGAACGTAAGTTGACTGATTCTAACATTGATAATGATTGTGTTTTGCTGTTTTGGAGTACATTATATTTGCCTTTTGATTGACAATTTAAGATTGAGTTGTTATGTAAATCTCATAGTTCTCCATTTTTAGTTCATCCACACAGTACATAGATGTACAGAGTTCTTCAGGAGTATTACTAGTGGGATGAAATGAAAAGAGATATTGTGGATTTCAAAGTGAAGTGTTTCTCTTGCCAACTAGTTAAAGTAGATTGATAGTTACGAAATAGGATTCATTTTTCTTTATCCCTAACAAATTGTAAAAGGAAAAATATATCAATGGAATTATTTTTGGGACTACCAAAGACATATCTAGGTAATAATGATATATTGGTAATTATCGATCAATTGACTAAGTCTGCTCATTTCCTTCCTAATTGAGATACATTTTTCTAGGTCCACTTTCTCCATTGTATATTAAAGAGATAGTCAGGTTCCATGGTGTTCCCCTCTCCATTGTATCTGATCATGATCTTAGGTTTACTTCTAACTATTGGAAAGGCCTTTATAAATCGTTGGGTAATAAATTAAATTTTAGTACGAATTTTCCTCCTCAATCATATGGGCAGTCAGAACAAACAATTCAGACCTAGTAGGACATGTTACATTCTTGATCAATGGATTTCGAGGGATGTTGGGACCAACATATTACTTTGGTTGAATTTTCTAATAATTACAATTTTCATTCTTATATACAGATATCTCCTTTTGAGGCATTATATAGGAAGCCATGTCGAAATCCAGCTTTTTGGGATGAAGTACATAAAAGGATGTTGATGGGACCTGAATTGGTAAAAGATATGGAAAAAATGATCAGTTGATTTAGAAGAACATGAGAACAACTTAGAGTAGGATGAAACGTTATCCAGATAACCAGAGGAAGAATCAATCAATAGAGGTAGGTAATCATTTATTTCTCAAAGTTTCTAAATGGAAAAGTGTGATGCATTTTGGAAAGAAGGGAAATATGAGTCCGTGGTTTATTGGACCTCATGTAAACCTAGAGAAATTTGGTTTAGTTGTGTACAAAGTGGATTTACCTCCATGTATATCCTAGGTACACAATTTTTTTCATGTTTCAATGTTGAGAAACTATATGCCAATTCCATCTCAAATTTTGAGTAAAGAGGTAGTTCAGTTAGAAGAGAATATCTCTTCTGAGGAATAACCAGCTAGATTCTTGACCGAATAGAGAAAGTGTTGCGGAAAAAGGTAATTAACCAAGTAATGGTTTTTTGGAAAATCCATATGGTTGAAGAGGAAATCTGGGTATCTGAAAATTCTATGAGTGTTAAATTCAGCCACTTATTAGATAAGTGAATAGAATTGTGGGGACTCAATTCCCAAAAGGGGGGAAGGATGTAACATCCAGGTTAATAAAGAATATAACATTTTAAAATTTATTAATATATGTTAATTAAATATTAATTTTACATTAAATGGGACTCTATGTTTGATGGCATACCCAATACATAACAATGCGTTTCATTGAAATATTACGTTTCACACTATATTGGTCATGCTGAAAAAAATAATATAATATTATTTCAAATGATAGTTAATGACTAGCCATTGAATTGGGGGAATGGGTAGAACTAACAAAAATATAATTATAATTTTTTTTAAATTATTTTTACATTTATCCAATATATTTTAGAGTCTTAAAATAAGAAATAATTTAATTTTAAGTATAAGTACTCTAATATGCATTAAAATATTGATTTACCACCTTTTGATGGGAAAACCTCATTAAATATAGTTTTGGTCAGTTTTATATGATCTATTTGTAAAAATAAAACTCTTCTTTAGAATCAGGACATAAAAAATTACATTGGGTAAATTTTTTGTATTTTTATGATAAAATTCATTTTTTAATGAATAGTTAAAAACACTGTATTTTAATTCAAAACTTCCTTTTAATGAAATTAATTTATAATGATAGATTATATTTTAATTGGTTTTAAAGTGTAATTATATTAATTTTTTACTATTTAATACAATTATGGTCCTTAGAAGTAATTTTACTTTGAAGTTGGATATAAATAAGTGTCAATATTTTGATAGTTATTATTTCCTAAAAACGTGCTTTTTCATTTTTCAACTGGAATTAATTTTAAATTAATTTCTGCCACTTGTGTGTTTGGGATTTGTAAAAATGGATTCCTTATTTGGAATTTGGAGGTCCAAATTGTATAAATAGGTAACTTTTATTTTTAAGCATTATGAATATTTATTTCAATAAATATTTTATTTATTAGGGTTAAAGTGTAAATCTGGAAAATAAGGGTAAAAAAAATATTATAATAATATTTAATTACCCTAACATGTATTTTAATCATATTTTTTGATACATTTCGGACTATTGGCTTATTGGGGTTAATTTTGGAACCTCGTGGAGCCACTTGGTAGTGATAATGACAAATTATATTAATTAATTAAATGTAAAGACAAAAAATGACTTAAACATATATCTTTTTGTAAATCAATTCTTACATGGGGTTATATAAGATATCACTTTGACAATAAATATTCATTTTAAAGATAAAAATATTTTCAACATCATGATTTTCTTTTAACTTTTTACATATCATATAAATAAAAATATTTATTAAACAATTATGATGTTGTGTTTACCTCATTAATGAATGATTTAAATAAATAGGATTATAAAGATGAAAATAATATCCATAACATGCCCAATTATTGTTGGATAATTTTATTTCAAATAAGAGTCATCATATATTTTAATTTAATAATGTTTGTATTTTTTTAAATAGAAAATCATTATATAATAAAATAATATTTTTAAACATTCCTAAAGAGCCCCTCCTCTTCCTTATTAAAATCCCTCACAGTTGACCCATTCTTCACACTTCTCAAGCCCCTTAGTTCATCATTCCTCTACCGAATTAAGTTCCCTACAATCCTATCCATCTCTTAGAAGCCTTTACCTAGGCATAAGGAAACTTAATTAATCCTTTTGATTCAAACCAAAGGGAGATACCTGATTTAAAGGAAACATCTTCTCTTAAGATAATTTATTTATTTTACTTCTCCAACCCCCTAAATTTTTTTATTCATTTATTTTTGAACAAATAAAGTATCATCAATATAATATGTTGTTTTTATGAGAACTATTTGAACTAAACATACAAACACCTTCATCAAATGGGTAAAGAACATACTATTTATGTGGACATTGAACTACGACCTCATGAAATGATGATTGTACAATCTTCTCCTACCACCTATTATAGTATTAATTAAGAAGTAACTATATTTATATGTGATATATATTATATTTCTATTGTATATGTGCTTTTTTATATTTCATTTATTTAATTCCTTTATGGTTTCTATAGTGGGTAAAAATAAGAATTTCATTTGAGTAAGTGCGGAATATCACCCCCTCAATGTGATATGACTATTTCATGCCACACATGGAATGTATGAAAGATAAATTTAATGAAATTTTATATGATATTATATACTTTAATTATAATATACTTATGTATCATTATGATTTTATTCCATTAAATATGAAATATAAATAAAAGTAGCATTCATTTGCATGTACGGTTTACCGTCTAAATGAATGATGCATTTCATTTCTTATCTCTAAATGCATTGTAATATTATGAATACATATATATGATAGATATATATGATATGTATAATATCTAAATATTGAATTTAATTCTGGAAATAAGGTAATTTCAACCACGAGGACAATTTATAATTATAACAACTTCATTTTAACTCAATTTCCGAACATCGACAAAATGTATGATATGAACTAAAATAATTAACATATTATTAAAGAAAGTTAATGATTGATATAAAAGGAATAATAGACATTAAAAAGGTTCTTATTTAATTAGAAATTATCTTTATTTTATTATTCAGGAGATTAAATATCAACCGAGTCAAGTCAAACACGTGGTAAGGGAAATCGTCTTAATATCCCTTAATTAAGTCATATTTTATTTTATACAAAAATTTCTTTTATATGGTGTATAAAAACCATCGAATTTTCATTTCATTCAAAGGGAATATTTTTCTAGGAGGAGTTCTACTAAACAAAATAAAAGAATGTTTCTTTTTAATGTAAGTGGTGATAAGGACCTTTTCCATCACCGCGAGTATTATTTGATATTTTGTTTCCTTAACCAGTTGAATTGTCTTTAAAAGGAAAATAAACAACATATACGCTTTTGTGTACATTGGTATTGAAAATGGTTTTGATAATGGATTTTTTAAGTCAATATATTTAAATGATAAATTTTGATTGAAATGTTGAAATTTTACCTTTACATTATATATTTTTTATATGTTATGAATATGTTATGGTTCTTGAGAATTGTTACGTATAACGGTTGTTATGTGATAAACCTAGGGTAGGTGATCCTGAGATAGCTCTCCAATGCATTGGGTAATGTGAAAGAGGTAAACATGAATGTTTTTTCAAATAGATTTAGGCAATATACAGTTTAGGGTATTACAAATGTAACTCCCTACGTGTATGTGAATACTACAACGTATGTATATTATGTATGCCACAAGTTACCTTTATGATTTATGATTTCTATCTATATTTCATAAATCTTATGATTTTATGAGGTATGTTAATGAGATTTTTTCATGTATGTATTGATGATATAATGATTTCATTCTTTGTTTTAATACCCTTATGGATATTTTTATGTTCATCCCATGTTTTTGAAATGTTTTTCACAGGACATACAGAGGAATAGGGTTAAGGATGGGATCAAGGGAAAGTCATGCTGTCTAAAACAAGTAACTAGACCTAACTCATTTTTCAAGAGTTTTCATTTTATGAAAATAATGGAAAATAAGTAGAATTTTCTAATTTTTAATTTTTGATATGTAATGTAATAGTTATGGCCAAATTATCAAAAACACTAAACCTGAAAAGATCCTCCTTGTGAATTATTAATTTAATTAATGATTTTGTATTGTTTTAAGGGTGGGTCCTAATAATTATTGGGAACCTTATGAGTTGTACTCATACCCTAGATAGAATTTCCCGACACTTGGTTACCTTAGAAGATGTTACTTGTTTTCTGGAACAAGTTCATGATATGAAACTGATGTCCATATTATGCATAGAATTATGGATTGGATCATGGGATGTGAGGAATTGTATAGGAATTGGTACAATATTCATTATAATTTAATAGTTTTTGTATTTGAGGTTTTAATTTATGAATGCCTGATATGTAGTGAAGATATATCATGGTCATATAACAATTTAATTGGTTATTTCCTAGACAAAATCTTTTGTTTCTATGTGAACTATTTATTATGGGTTTTTATCTATTGATATAATTTCTATTATTGTTTTACTATGATGAGAATGTATAGTCTCCCCATTTCATCACCATAGAATTGTTCTTCTAGTTGGAAGCCTCATAATGATAGTGTAGTGCACTTGAGGTCTTCTGGCTAACCATATTAGGGAAAAAATTTAGTGGAATAAAGTCCAAGTTATTATAAATTAGTGTAATAGTAGTAATCTTCTATCTCATTATTTATGAAATTGTATACATGAGACTAGGATCCTATAGTTATTGGTAATGCGATCATGTCTATGTTCCAAGATCCCCATGTATGGTGGGGGGCATGTTACTAGGGCTAGGAATAAATAGTTTTCACTTTTGTTTTACCATTGATAAATATTTCAACCTTTAGTGGTGAAATTAGTTATTATGTTATTAATTTAGGATGATTCATCTCTTATCCAATTAATGGAAAGAGACAGTGTTTCATTTCCTGCAATATTAGAAAAATATAGGATTGATAGGTCATCTATATTTTCATGTGTTTGACTTGGGAATGAAATGAATTTTATCCAAAAAAGAATTAATATTTTAATTGAATGATGATAACAATTTTGAAATATTAATTAATAAGAAAATGGTTTTGGAAAGTGAAAATATTTTACTTTTAAAATTGATAATTTCAATTAACAATTGAAATGAAAAATTTATAAACACAAACACATTAGAAATGTGTATTAATGGTGTTTTTTTAAAACCAATTAATTGGAGTTTTGGGATGTGGTGTTCCCAACATTTGATGCTTTTGGTTATAAGAAGTGATGCATAGATGTGTTTTCTTGTGTTTTAAAATTGATTTTTATTTTTGTACCATCAATATGTGTGCGATATTGAATATGTGAGATGTTTATGGGTAATGTGGAGGTGGTATCATTTGTGGGTTGTGATCATGTGGGTTTTTCATGGGACTCTAAAATTGGTGTCCCAGTTTTTGGTTATGTTAATCATGGTGGTGTAGATACTATTGTGAGACCATGAGAAAATTGTTTCTTGGTGCATCAAATATAGTGTGTTATGGAATGGGGGTTGGAGTTCCACCAATGGAAAAAACTTGTTTAATGTTTTATGTTTATTTATTAGAGAGAGAGGCAATGGGATTTTTAGTATTTGAATCTATTTTTTGGATTTGGTTTCATTTGACCTTCAAGGGTGGTCCTTGATATGTGTTATTCATGTTTCAAGTACATTTGGTTTCATAAATAATTTTTGGAGGTTTTGGGATTATTCTAGTGGCATATAGATATTTACACATAGTGTGGGTTTTTCCTATTTGGATATCTGGGAAATTAAATGGTTATAGGAAATAAATGGTAACCTTTAGGGATGTTAGACTAGTGTTGTGTGTGTATTCAAATTTGAATCCCTTGTGAATTCTTATGAGGTGGAATTGATTCACACTAGGTATCATTGAGTTTCGTATAAGGAAATCATTAGGTAATGGTTTTTTAATGAGAATTACTTGAGGGATTGTGTATAGTTCTAATGGTTTTTTTAATGTTTCGAATCATTCTGGTTATTAAACAAACAGTTTTGGAAGTATTCGATATAGGGATAAATGTAAACTCTATTTGGACGTTTTGATATCGAAGTGATATCATGGGTGAGAGGTGGTCATGTGGTTGTCCATGTCTATACATAAGGATGAGATTTTGGATGTAAATTTTGTGATTTCCTCAAGTCCATTGTGAATAAAAGACCTTGATTCATGGTTATTTTTGTGTGTGTGAATTTGCATCTAACTCTAGGGAAGTACACCTTGTGGTTTCTTGAGTCAAGTTTAGTGAAGGATTGTGGGAAAGCAAATACACTCAAGCATCTTTTTAGGTTATGATGTTGGAAACATATTAGAAATGATATATGCCATTTGTGGTAGGGGTAGGTTTATATAGAGTATGTGCCTATTGGTGTTGGTGAAAAAATGTGATGAGTTTCATTTTTTCTCCAGACTATTTCTTTTTTGATCAGTGTGATGGAGTTTATATATTTGTGAGGAAATTACAAGTCATATTGGAGGAACTCAAATAATTTAGTGGATGTGGTTCCCTATATAATATTATGTTTAGAAATTAAATGAATAGATTCATGAGAAATTAGTGTGTTTTGGTTAATGAAACCTTCTTGAATCCTGGAGGCTGGTGGTTTATTAGATGTTTTCTATAAGTGATGCTTGAGGATTTTGAATGTGTTTGATCTTTCCATACTTCGACAAGTGACCTAGAAAAATGATTTCATTTAGTGGTATTTGTCAAATAAATCATGGTGTGCAATTAGATTTAATAAGAACATATCTATCATCTAAAAATCATCTCGGGTAGATTTGAAAAGAAACATCTATATGTGAAGAGACATTATGATTTATGGGAGAGACAGTCAGAGACTTTTCTCATTGAGGGGTCTAATTTAAGCTACATTGTTGGGTGTGAGCCATCAATAGTACGTGGTGAGGTCAAAAGGATGGATTAGATGTTAATGAATTATGTGGGTGTAGTTTATTAATGATGGGAATGGGTGATGGTGGTGCTTGTTTTTATCTCTCCAATGAGGTTATATGGCCACACCCACATCTTGGGTTTAGTAGTGGTAAGAGTTATGGATTTGAAATATCCAAGTGATTAAGTAATGTGGTTGAGAAGAATATTCTAACGAGCGTAGTGATGTGTTGGTCACCGATGGATGACTCCATAGTGGATGTGTCTTAAAAGTGTGGATTTGACTTTGTGTTCTTAACTGTGGCACAAAGATGATATTTGGGAATAAATAATGTGCAGGTTTTAAATACATTGTAAATTATAAATATAAATAATATGTGGTGTTATATCAAGTAGATAATTGTATTTGATATCTAGGGTGATATAAAAGTAATATGAGGTACTTTTTTGAGGCATTGACGGGTGCAGTGGAACATAATAATGCATTGTGGGAAATTGAGGTTTTATTTCAGAAAAAATTAGATTAGAGTAAAAGATAATCTATGGTATTTTTATTTTATTTTTTGTAGTGTTATGAATAAATTATGAAGGCATCATGGCTTGGTAATGTGATAACATGCTGATAATAATGGTTGTTCATTTTTTGGATGAGTTGGTTTGAGATGTCCTAACCCAAGTTAGTGAATTTAGTAGTTCTGGCCTGTTGTAAACCACAACCATCATAATGTTATTTATATGTTGATTCTATTTTGGGAATGGGATTTGGATTTTTAGAATTGACCTAGGTTTTCCTTGGCACATGTTTGGATGATGGGTATACACCATTTTCTATTAGATTTTTATTGTAATTATGGATGTCTATTTTTGATGGAGTTATCATGAATGTTTGGAAAAAGTGAGTCAGGAAATGCCATATGTATGTGGTGGAAGCCTAAGTCTGATGTTTAATTGGTATTTTATAATTGTCGAGGTTCTAAAAACCATTTTTTTTGGTTTTGAGATTAATCTTATGTTGGGGAGTACTATATTAGGTGAGTGGTGAGTTTACATAGGGATAAGTCGTTTGGGTGTGATGGGTTTGTGTAAGTGCCATCATGGTGTCTAGTTCTGAAAATGGATATAGGATCAGATTTAGAGTAGTTGAGTGATTGAGATTAATATTATTATTTGGTTATGTTTTGAATGTATAAATATGGAATGAGGCCATTGGGCCTTGATTTTTGGACTGATGTGCAATTGGGGATGTGGATAAATAATCATATATTATTTTGGGTGATGTCGAGTGTTTGTTTTGTTTGAGGTTATGGAGAGAATAGAACATTGAAGTGTTGATGGAATTTTCCATGGAGGTGTAGTATATTGATCTACTGTCCAATTTTGTCATAGTTTCAATTATATTAACAAAACATTTGTCATGTGATTGATGTTGGTAATGTTGATCTTGTGGGTGATGCATCTATGGTGAGCATCTAGTTTTTGTTTTGGGTTATAAAAGGGGAAGTCCATTTATTTGTTCTAAATTGTATGATTTACTTATTATGTTTAGATATATATTGGGAATAAGGATTTGACAAGTTGGTTCAGTGAATCAATTATTTTTAAATGTATTCTTAGTAATGCATTGGAGAAAAGCTCAGGGATAAAATTTTATAATGAGGGGATATTATATGATCTCTAACATATGATAAGTTATTTCCCAGTTTTTTTGGTTGTAAAACACATTATAATAATATTAATGGAGTGTTTCCCTAGGGTATAAAGGGTATAAATAGTGCCTTAGGGGTTCCATACATTAAATAAGGGAAAAAAATTCATACATCCACTGGAACATGGTTAATAGTAACCGTACATCATATACATGTGGGGGAGTGTGTCCTAGAGAGGGCTAGAATAATGTCCTCTATATGGTTTGCTAAATATTGAGTTCTACCCTATTTAATCATGTGGAAAACACATATCATAATGGTGTGGGTTCGCGGGCTCCACATAGTTTTCAATATCGTGTGGGTGACTCCATGATACAATGAAGTTTGGAATCCTCTTGGATAGAGGGAGTTGCATGGGTTTCACATTATTTTATCAACCATTTAGGAAAACCATGGACCTATTAATGAATGTAAAATTCCTTTTTTCTCTTGGGTTTAAAATTTTCTCACACAAATTATTTCCCGATTCAACCTTAATTAATCTATGGTATGAACCATGGGCTTTCTCCATCTCCATTGAGGTTTCTCATTTTATTATTTGGTTTTTTAAGGGTTTTTGGTTGTGAATTGAATATATAATCATGTATTTGACTATGATTCCTTATGTTTTAATGAATATACATTTTTAGTTGTATCCTGTCCCAATGAAGCTTATAGACTATATTTCTAGTGTTTCATTTAATTTTTTTGAGGATTTTTTAGTTCGAATCAAGGGCTCATATTAGATGAGTGGTTGTCTATGTAAATAAGCTATATGTTCTATAGTAATTTTCCCATACTCATGATATTTTATATGTGTATGTAATTGTTCTAATTAACTACATTACTTCATATCATTATCTTCTGAAAAGGAATATAAAATGTGCATTAAATTAAGTTATGAGACCCCAAATAGACAATATTTGGTATATTGATTTTAGGAAGGGAGATGAACAACCCGATGTAGGTTATGCAGGAGCTTCCCCTCTAAGGTGAATAGGGAGGAATCCAAAAATGTTGTGTGAATGAATAGAAATCGAACTCTAACACTAGATCATTCATAGATTTTGACTTGAGTAGTGTTCCTCGGGTTAAATTAAAGAACTCAGAGCGCATTAAAACAAAAAATATCAACATCGAGGTCTATTAGAGATTTCATTCATATATGAATAGGTAAATTTATTTCCTTGGATCTTTTCTTTACACTGATTGGAAAATTCAACAATTGGAGACCCTATATCGTTTTTTCAATGCAAAACGCTAGAAAACATAGGGGTTGAGAACTTCCATGTGGGTTTGGTGAATTCATTTCATGTCTTCTTTCATTTTTACTCTGAAAATGACTATTATCGACCTTGGGTGGGAGGATAATAGTTTTTAGTATTTTTTCATTAATTTCATGAAATGGTCATCATAAATTTTATTTGATTCAGAACCCACTTCTATCCCTTTATGAATCGGCTTCTCGAGACTCCCTTTGCATTTTTCAATAGGAAATCTCTCTTCTCCAATGATAGTTTATTTGGTAATCCTATTAAACATGAATCTTCCACTACCAACCTTTCCTTGTCTTCAATAGCACGTGTATGAACTGAAATTACCATTTCACAAGAGCTTCCCTCTTGATTTTGGATTCAAAATGGTTATTGTGGATTTATCTAGTAGGTATGTTTTTAGAATGTGTCTGCCTAAAGTGAAAAATTATCTAAAATTGGACACCTTGTTGAAGACTTTGTGGATCAATGGAAAATTTCACACCCTCTTCCCTATTTTAAATCAATTTGTATTGAAAAGGAGGCCTCCAATTATTTTCAAGCACAAAAACCCATGGATAAAATTTACAATACTAATCCTTTAGGTACTTTCACTTCTAAAATTCCCTCATCTAGGGATAAACAAAATGAATAAAACTCTAATGAATTTAATGTATTGACTCATAGAATTTAACCACTTATTGATTCCCACAATAGTGATCATAGGGAGAAAGAGGACATCCAATCTAACTTGGAAAATCCTAATCTTGATTAACTAGACAAATCTTGTCAACTTGAGGAAGAATACTTGAAATCAAGGGTCTGAAAAGAAATGAAGGCAATGGTTGAATCAGTTGTTTTTATTTCAATGAGTGCAAGAAAATGTTTTAAATGAAAGGAGAATTATAAAATTTTGAGAACCATTGTCACAAGATCCCTAGTTGTCAATAGGAATGTAGAAACCGTTATACCACAGCAGCTCATGACTTTCGAAAAGATGTACGAATCCCTTAATTCAACTAACTCATTTGATTCAAAAACATCCTCCAGAAAGGCCTATGAAAACGATTCTTCATATAGAGATGCATTCTAAATAGAAGAGAAATTTTAATTTTCAAAATAGATCGGTTTTTGGACGGAAGTGAATGGTACAACTGATTTTCAATAGTACAAAAATTGTGACATGACTACTAATAGTTATCTTGACTTCCTAAATAGAATGTTTATCTTGGTTGTAGAGGACTTTAAAAAATACCAAAATTTCAATTTCAATGAGATTGCTTGGAAATGAGCTTTTTTTTCCTCCTGACAGACTGGAAAATGAATGTTATCTTTTTGTGTGGACTCTAATATTTATGTTTGGTATTAGGCTTTATCCATTTTTTTAGTGTACATCATATGGTGAACCACATTCTCGAAATGGGATATATTTCTCTATTTTTAACATTTTGATGTTATGTTTGAGTTTCATTCTAGTTTAGAGTAATTTATTTCTCTTATGAGGCCTCTACTTGTAGTTTGGATTACAATATTTCATTACTTCATTTGATGTGTCTGCTCTATTTTGTCTGTACCCTCATCCGGTTTTATCGAGCAATTTGTGTATGGTCTAGTAGTTTCAGTTCATTCTTATGTTGGTGTATTTTTTAAGAACAACGCATTATCTCAAGTGGTTCAAGTTTTATTAGGGACATCTGGTCGTGTTCCCCGCATTAGAAGGATGAACTCAAGGTTTTCACTTGGCATAAAATGACCTACTCGTTCCTTTTTTTCTCGCATTATCTACGGAGTTGGGTTTCCTCCAGACTGTGGGATGTTTTTGGTGACATGTTTTTTTCTTTCAATGGTTTCTATGTATCTCAAGATTGTATTTACCACAATTCTATGATAGTTTTATCCTGTCACACCTCGCATTTGTGCTGGACATTTTTATTTTTAATAAATTTCTTCAGACATGAATTCGGTAACCAATTAATGGATCAATTTCCTTTAAAAAAATTATTAGGCCTATTGATTATTTGATACTAAATTTTGGGATACCCAAGAATTATTTCAATACCATGTAAATAATAAAATTGATTGGGAAATGATGATATAGATTATTTATTAGACTATTTGGGTTTTAATACATGTTAGATGTGGGAATGGTTAAACTTTTGAATGAATGTTTTCATTTTCTAGATTTTGTGATATTCTTAAGAGGCTTTTGAAATTGAGTAAAAGACGTGTTTTGGATTTTGATTCAATTATGGTATTCATTTAAGTTAATGGTTAGACTTGGAATTTTTTATTTTTCATAGAGGGAAACATTATTTAATGGTAGTTTTGATATGTTATGAAGAATTAAGTAGTTTTTAAGCCTCTTGAAATGTTTTAAGTGGGTTTTTATAAAATGAAATAAGGGGGAATACCCAAGTGTTAAATGGTTTTGAAAAATATCTAAGGAACCATTATATAAATGAATAATGAAATTGTTGATTTTAGAATTGTGAAAATAGGTTAGGCCTTATTGATATGTGTTTAGTCTTAATGGTCTATTAGGACCATGGTGAATGATGACTAAATAAGGGTATTGTATTTTTTTTGATAAATGATGTAATAAATATTAAATTACTTAATAATGATATGGTTTTGGAATAATTTGTAGAAAAATATCATCCATGATTTGGGGATTTTAGACTTATTCTCTACACCATAGATTTGGGTATGCTAGACTGATGCACCAAGAACCCTAGTTCACTATAGTTTCAGATCATGGATTGATAATCATGACTCCAGTTCTATGGATATGGTGTTGCATATCGTGGTTAGGATAATCGGTCGAGATGTTTCAAATACTGGTCTGATACATGGAATCAATATCCTTATTTTCTTATCTATGACCCCTATAATAAATGTTTGGGATGGTTGTACACGATTTTTGGAATAACATTTGGATTCATTGATTGATGATCTTTATTTTCTTACATACACCCCTATAATAAATCGGTGGGATGGTCAGACATGCAATTACGAATCCCATTTGGATACATTACCTGATGATCTTATTTTTATGACCTTAATTCCCTGTGTTGTATGGTTGAGACGATTGATATCGTATGGAGAAATATTTATGGGTTTGGGTATCACTTGATACCATGAATAAATTTGATTAATTTAAATGTTGTTAAATAATGAATCGTATTCCATATACACATTGTATTTATATTTTTTTACCTCTACTAGAACTATTATTTGACTGTATTTCCCTAAACACTAATGACAGTGTACTAAAGAGTTATACTCACCACTTTTATAGAACACTATAGAAATTTGGAACGTGATCTGATTATACTCTTTTTTAGGAGTATATTGAGGAATATAATCGGGTGTTATTTTATGCTTAGTATGAAAGGTTAGAACAAGGGATGTCAGGTTTAGGTTGCGTCTTTGGACCGTGTTCAAGATATGTTTATATTGTTGGTATATTTGGTTTTAATGTAGGACATCTTGACATTTATTTTGTATATTTCATGGTTATATTAGGTTTCACATGTATTATCGTTCGACCCTTCCTTTGGTTGTTCCATTATACTATTTATTTTGATTTTTATATTGCTGGAAGTTATTTCCATTTTTTACTCTAATAAGTAGGTATAGTTTTAATTTTTCATCCCCATAGTCCCATGTTTCTTGTTGGAATCCTCTGGCATTTGGGGAGGAACTCTCGAGGTCATGTGGAAAATTACCCTGAGGAAATAATATAGGGGAACAAAGGATAGGTTTTTAAAAAATCCATATGTTTTTATTCTAGTAGATATTATTACATGATAATTTAATTTTTATTATTTAACCATTCAAATTAATTATTTGTATTGGTTATGATATGGAAATTTATATTATTGATATGGGAAATAATATTGTAATTTTACATGATTTTATTCCAATAAAAATGATTATGGGAAACACGAATATAAATTAATTAATTATTTTATCATATAAAGAATGCATTGGATTTAAAAAGTGACGGTTTGGTGATAAAATTAGACATCACCTTGATGAATTTGTGGGCATCGTGTGAAAAAACATGTCATGGTATTTTTGTGTAGGTTGGACTAGAATTCTTTTCCTTTACAATAAGATCAATATGTTCATGACCATGATATCATGGATTATGGCATGGAATTAAATTTCCAGCATTATTCATTTTAACTTTATTTAATGATTTAATATTATCCAGTGGATCTATTTATTTTATTTATCATCCTAGGTATATTAAAAGATTATTCTCAATTGTTTATGGAGTTATAATGGTAACATATTCTATTGATACTAAATATTTAATGTTTATGACATGATTTTATTAGTTTTATGCTTCCTTAATTGAGTGATCGAGATGCCCCGCTCATATTTTTCTATTTTCCTTTTTTATGATGAAATATATTACAAATTATATGTCTAAAAAGTTATCTTGTTAGAGATGGTTAAATATCTATATGGATTAATTAGTTTCTTATAGATAGAGAAATTTCCACTATTTGAGAAGGGCATGGGGTTTATTAATTTATATGTAGAAGTAATTCTATCAACCACTAATACTAAAATTCAATAGGAATATATAATTTAATATTTTTTTATGTCATGTAATTTTGAGATAGTTATGTATGGGAATCTACATTTGGTATCGAAGATGGTTTATTAATTCTGTCATTATGGAGCTAGATCTTAGGGTGTATGTTTGAGGTATTATAATAAGTATCAGATAAGGTTTTACATTACCATATAAAATATGATGATTCATTAGGATAATTTTACATTTGATAATATTAGGTTGATCATTATTTCAAAATTAGGGATAACTGTTTTGGATTTTATATGATTTAATGTTAAGGAAATAATTCACCTATTATATAAGGATTAGTATAAAAGAACATTATTGAAAATATAATGAATAAGTCTATAAATAATATAATATCATGATCATTTGATAACATATTTATTTAGTTTTATTTCATGTGATTTATCCTTTTTAGATAATGTAAAGTGAATGAGGTTGTGGAACTGATTCATCTAGGGGTAATCACCCCAAAAATTGCTAAATGAGCATTGATTTGATCTTCAATCTAGTGAAAAGTGAATATTGTCAAGATTATAAACATAGATAGAATATCCTAGGGGATATGAATTTTTTAACCACATTTCCTTTTTAAAAAACATATCAATATATAATGTTTCATATTTATTTGATCATTTACTTTGATGTTATTGACAACCATATCAGTTTTAGTAATAGGTTGAAATATAATCAAGAAATTAATGCTGGGAAATGAATAATTCTAGAAACCAATATGTCTTATCTTTTAATAAAGAAGAGTAATTAAATGTATGATAATATATATATTCCTATTATTATGGAATATGTTTTTTTCTTACACTTCCCAAAGGTAATTATATTAATATTTTAATAGAAATTATATATTTAAAGTCTTATATAGGATTATTTTTTACTAATATTTATCAATTATATTCTATTATATTCCAAAATTTAAGAGGATTAGGTGATACATCTATGGATTCTTCTTTATCAATTTTATTATGATTGTTTTGAAACATATTTTAAACATTATCAATAACCTTTAAGCATGATTTTATGGTATGGTTATTTTTTTGGGAATAACAATTTGAGGACACATGATAGAGGGATGTATAAAATTTATGTTTCTTATTCCCTTTATGTTGAGATAATATCAGGTTGTTTTATTTTTAAAAATTAAATTAGATAGTATAGGTAACAATAGTATTGACAATTTTTCGATGACATTTTTGCTGATTTTCTTCATATTTTTGTGAATATATTTATTTGTTTTAGAAATTATTAACATGTGGTTATTACATTTTAGTGTTAATGATAGAGTAAATTTTTTGGATGTCTATATTATTTCCTTGACTTTTAATGTCTTAGAGATTCATATCATTTAATTAATGTCATATTTTAGATAATAAATGATTAATATATATGTATATATTTATATTTATGATTTTTTGAGTTTTTAATGATTAAGGCTTCTTAACAACAATCATTTTTTTATTTTATTAACTACAGAGAATCAATTATCATATTAAAAAAATGGGGGACTATGGGGGTCTAAAATAGTGTAACATATGGGAATCCCATCAGATTAATTGAATATCTTCAAAATGATACGATACCAAAATGGAAAATCAAGTAACCATTACAAGCCAACGAGCCCGTACTTGAGTGGAAAGGGCTCCTGCTTGGCAACAAAGAGACCCAGGTTCAAAACCAGGTGGAGGAAAACTTCCAGTTTACTGTAGTAGTACTGTAGCAGGCACTGTAGTAGCACTATAGCAGGCACTATAGTATTACTATAATAGTTACTGTAGTAGTTACTGTTCGGTACGTTAGCAGCCGGAACTATTCACCAGATTTGGTCCTTCGGGCCACCGGTTTGGGCCTCCGGGTCTCCAGGGCCTTCGGGTCATCAAAGGCATTCGGACCATAGGGCCTTCGGGTCAGGTAGACCATTGAGTAGCCATGTTCACACAGAACATTCCCCAAAAGAGGATCATAGCAACAAGAGTAGTAGCCACCAGATGTCGAGCTAACCGGATTGGAAGAATGAGAGGGTGTGGTAGCCGCCATCGGGACCCGGCACCATGCAGCTTTGTACGAGGCAATTCTAACCGATCAGCAATGCAAGGTAGAGAGATAGTTGATCAATGATGTAGGAAGCTGAGGAGGGGCAGGTCAAGTGGGCTGGGCCTACGAGTCATGTATTTGGCATGGTATGCCTCTGGACCTTCAGGTCATGTATTGCGGGTTTGTCGGGCCTTGTTCCTTGGGACTACAGGTTATGTACGGGTTCCCCTTCAACCCTTAAATGTGGGATTATCCATAATAAAAATAAAAAGATGGCCTTCGGTTCATTCGGTCAAGTAACCATCACACCTTAGGGGTCCCTAAATGTAAGGAAATCTCATGAATTATTGCCTTCATGCAAATTGTGAAGGATGACCATTCCATTAATAATAGGCCAATTTTATTTATGGATTTAATAAGTAATATTTCATGTTTGGATACATGTCCCAAGTAGAGACAACTGAAGATTTTTAGAGTCATTTTACAACACTATAACATCAATACCATTTTTTATTACACACATCAAGGCTAAACATAATTTCCATGGTAAATTCTTGAAGAGAATATCTATATACAAAAGATGCATGAAAATCAAGGATGGAATAACCCCTAAATAGCAAACAACTCCACCTCCCTGCATCGTGCCCATACAACAAGATCTATCATATTGATGATTAACTTTATAAATATAGGGATTATAGACGATTCACCAACATGAGGGGATAGTAACACAATAGTGGGGAAGCCTAGTATGTAAAAAATCATTTAATGAAGACACCTCTATCTAGTTAAAAAAATTCGTATTATTTTTAGTAAGAGTTGCCTCATTCTGAAATCCAACATAGTTTGGACTAATTCATGCCCTTAAAGAGAGATTTGTTTCTATCCTCCCATAAGATCTAATGGCCAACTACCAAGAAACAAGATCATTCCTTCCTCTCCAATTTTCTATTCTCTAATCCTCAAAACCATATAGTTTCGAAATGATTCATTGGAACATGCCTACGTATGAATACCTATAAGCTATTAAAATACCAACCACACTAGACATGCCTTGTCGCATTCACTTAATATGTGCCTTGATGATTATTTATGGGAAATATTATTAAATGAGAAATGTATTTTAGATATATGTGTATTCAGTTATCCTGGTCTTAATTTGATAATAGATCATTTTGGATATGTCAAATTAAGAAATTCATTTTGGGCATAATTTCATTAAACTATTGAGATTCTCCCAAATTATATGGCACTATTTGAGAAGGCTGAGTCTTATCATTTCTCATCCTGGAAAAGTTCCCATTGATGTTCCTATAAAAACACATTTATCAAGGTTTGACGATAATTCAATGAGACAGAATATGGTGAAATTATCCCCATCCAGGACTACATGAGTGAATCCCGATGATTCTAATCATTCCTAAACAACATGAACAACATTAGAGAATGTGGAACACCAAATTTTATGCCTGAATAGTATTAATACTAGAATATGAGGTCTCATATAACCTCGACCATACGAGAAATATGATGATGTCAGATATAATGGTGAACTGCATTCCATAGTGGAGATGATATTTTTACCAGGACATCAGTACTGCATATGTATTTTTTCTCCCTTAGACAACGCTAAAATGTGTCACCCATGATCACCTCTTATACATGCAAAAAATATAGGATAAGAATATATTTAGAAACAATCCTAACAATGATCCCTCCATCATTGGTTGTCTACTCCATCCAGTACCACGATTCCCATTTTTGTTTACTATTCATGTGGGAGTCCCAAATGAAGGCATCCATAATGTTTCCTATACTAGTAATGACACTATTTAAAACATTTATGGATGATAGAAAGTGAATGGGGGTTAAATTAAAAATTCTATTTACCAGAGTGACACAATCACAAATGGATAGAAACTGATTTATCTAGTTATTGATCCAATAAGTGATATTGACAACAAACCGATTAAAATGATGGATCAAATTCTACCAATTAATATTACATACCAAAGTTAATCCATCCTAATGTTCCTCCAACAGATTCCAAATATTATTTTCTTGATACAAACATATATCTACAAGAAAAGGGAGGAGATATAAAGGCTATTATTATCATGGTTAAATATCTTCCCACTCTATTTAGAGTATTCTTCTAGGATATTGTTAATCCTCTTAATAGATATTTTTTTCTTATTCCAGAAAATCATAGTGACAACTACGGGAATGAGATGAGAAAAAACAATTTAATTCTTTCTATATATGACCAAAATAATGGTTCCATCCTTGAAGTTTTTGATAACATACCTACTAAAGTAGTTTTTCTTGATGATGAACATGCTAGAAGATATTGGGTATCCTTGAAGAAGACCTCGCCATATTTTTATGAAAGGAAAATTTTTCACCATAAATGATAGAGCACATCAAGGGGAGTTGAAACACCTACACAATAGGTCTGAGAACAAAAGAGAGAACCCCATGCAAGAGACAACCATAACAATGAAGTTATACTCAAGCCTATCATAATAATTTTCCATTTTTTTCTTGATAACTACATTGGAATCCACCATTTAGTGATTTATTTCCCTCCCTATAATCTGTGCCAAGCCAATCACGCCATATATCGACTGCCCCTTAATAATCCAATTTTTTTAAAATGTTATACAGTGGGCGAGAAAACCCTCTATTATTCTATTACTGATGCATGAAAGTACATTATATGGGATTTTCACTATGTTGTTGGATGGTAATTCTTAAGGGATATAAGATCATGGTTTTTATGACATAATACTAGTTTAGTGTAACTAGAAACACATGGAAGGTAACTACTGTGGAATTAATTTTTCATAGAATTTACAACATCACCCATAACTAGATCCCATGAGGAAACATAAAACGACCCCATGAATCCATGTGGTCTTGATGAACTTTCTGGTTTGAGTGCTTGTAGAGTGTCTAAGATCTACTGCATACCCATGGATAAATCTAGAAAATTATTGTCCTAAAAAGACTCGATGAAAAGAATAAATATAGTATCTCAGCTATCCCCCTTTGATATAAACCTTGAAATATATATTTCATGCTAGTTATAAGGGATTTAATGAAGACATCTTCCATGTTCCCCAACACATTTTGATCATCTGTGTAAGAGCCATTTTCAAGGAGGATATATGGATTTACTATCATTCTTCTTTATTTGATACATGATTTAAAAAACATAATGTTATTATAAACTTCTTTTCATCCATATAATTTAGGATTACTTGTGAATAAATTTTTCTTATTCTAATAACATATAAATAAAAATGGTTTTCTTTGTATCCATGTCATTAAAAATATTTTAATCCCAGCTTTGTTCCAACATTGATTACATTATTTCAATTTTTGAGCTAATCACCTTCTTGACCTAGAATGAAGAGGGTTTATTACTTTCCTAAAAAGGTAGCATTTGATTCATTTTAGTTTCTTTTACAGGACAGTCCAATAACAACCACATTGGACTAGTCTTTTCCATGACACATGAACCACCTATTGATATCCCAACACCAAAGTGTATTGTTTTGAGAATAATAATCACATTCCCCAATCAAATATAGTGGCTAAAACCAAAATTATATGGGTGTGATCGAAAATTTCTCTTGGTATATGGTTTACCTTTTCATTGGGATATTTCACAATTTTAATTTTCATTATAAATTCACCATTTGAGGCCAAATCACATTCAACTATTTCTTTTGAGGTTGTTGCACTATGTGAAACAATCACCTATATAACTGATATCTACTAGACCTGAACGAGTCATAAATGAAATGAATTATTGATTTTCATGAAATGATATATAACATTGACCTTTATTTTTATTTCATTCCACAATCGCATTAAAATTGCCTTCCAAAATCCCTGGAAGGACTCCCTCATCAATGATCCCTAGATCCTCACATAGAGCATCTCTTCAATGCATGTTACATTTCACATGTAAAAAATAAATGAAGGAACACTGTATTCCCCTGGTCACCTTTTTGGTTAATAATTGATCTAATGTTTTGACCATATCCATGGTAGTATTCGAGTTCTATAATGACGGACAAAAATCCCTCAAGTTAGCAATGATGTATTTTTTGAGAATATTGTGTTTGTTGACAAACTGAGCCTCGATGTTTTATTTGTTGACATAGTGGGGTTATAAGATTAGTTTTTTGATAAAATGGGTATCAATGTTGATTTTTCCAGTTCAAGAGATGTTGATGAAAATCTATGATTTATAGAAGAACCTCAATAAAGGATTGAAAGATCTAGATGCAGTACAAAAAGCACAAATTCAAGGTGGCACCATTTTTCATTGTTTGCCAAATTTTTGGGCCTAAAAATCGAAAAATAAAGAGATGTGTTTTCAGAAAAGGAAGGTGCATGAAATATTGGAGTGGTGCATGAAATAAAGGAATGGATTTTTTCTCTCAAGAAGTGTTTCGAGTCTAGAAGCTCAAAAATAAGAAAAGGCATGAGGTGTGTGAAATATTGGAGCTGTGCACGAAATACAGTGTTGCCAGAAATATGTGTTTTCCACACTTGAATAGGATTACATGCTCAAGATGGGTTTTTTGTATAGGGTTAGAGTTTTCCTATAAATATGAGGTGACACAAAAATTTATGAGACCTCAATACTTATAGATGATTCAAGATTTGGTGTGCGTAAAAAATACGCAATGGGAGTTACATGTAAAATTTGTTGTTGTGCGTAAAAATTGATTATGAAAGTAAAAGTTTACATTGCATGTAAAATATTGTTTTCATAGAATTATTTAGGTTTCAAATAAAATGGATTTGGTATTGTTACAAAAAGGATATTTTACGTTCAAGGAAGGATAATTATGCACAACACACAGTAAGGGTTGCGTGTAAAATTTGAGGTTGTTAAGTTCGTTTCTGTGGTAAATAAGTATTAATCTATGGATGAAATTAGAACTCCAATAGAAAATCTACCTATAGTTGGGGATGTAGGTATTCATTCAATTTAAGAGACCTGCTGGTCTATAAAATCTTAGTTGATATTCTGGAGATGAAGTTAACACAATTCAGTTGGGAGAATTGTGAACTTTCATATTGTGATTGGTTGTAAATAATAAGGGATAATGAGTTTACTTTGAACATTGTAAACAGAAGTGAACATTTAGTGGATTTGGTACATTGGTACATAACCAATATATTCCCCTTAGATGTAGCTAAGTGAGGGTGAGCCAAGTAAAAATTGTTGTGTCTTGTTCTTGATTAAATTTCTGTTTATAATTTTCCATAAGAAATGGAGAGAAGATAGTTTCTCTTAATAGTGAAACAAGATAAATAGGGGTAGTAGTTTTAATCTTTCATACCCTAATTCACCCCCACCCCTCTCAGGGTATCTAACATATGGGACCTAACATATAATTTGGATATTTTCTGGTTATGGGGAGTCACATGCATGTAGTCACAAACCCTAATTCCTTGGGAAACTTCTTATACTTTTATGAACTTTTTTATGGGTTCACGAATTACTACTAATGAAAGGTTAGAGTTTGAAAATTCAATGTATATTAATTAATTTTTGATCTAGGAACCCAGGCCCCAAGAGTTACATATATGTAGAAAATTCTTTTAGATAATGGAAGATTGGCTTTGGTAGCCACTGAATAGGGTTTTGGGATAAGATATCCATGGAGGCTATAGAATCATTTTTTTTGGATCGGTTTTTTAGTCCACTGGCTAACGATGGATGTTTACCTTTATATTTTAAAAATAGAACTTGTTGGATGGAATTGGTAGGATAATATAAATAGGAAAAAATTTGGTAAAAGTTCAATGTGAAGAAACATTGAGTACATTACATTCCTACAAAATGGGAAGAGGCAAGTTCAGTGAAGTGGGAGAGAGATCACACTCCATAGGAAGACTAGGAACTATTGGTATATCATTACATAGAGAGCTAGGTTGAAAATATATTACCACAGCCATGATACAAGAGGTAAAGGTGAGAAATATGGAGGTGCTGGAAGACCAGGAGTGGGAGGTGAGTCGCAAGGAGGATCATTGACAACATGGGTTGCATGTAAATTTGAATCCCTATCTATATGTGTAGGAATGTTATGAGAGTATTGATAAAGAAGTATCTCTTTGAGAGAGGGGAGTGTCAAATAGTAGACATCAGGTATTGAAGGTAAGGACCAAAAAACCAAGGATAAGGGGATCACACCTGATGAAACTATCTCCACTATCTTATGAGAATGATCCATGAGGTCACTAATGGTCGGGACAATTTGAATGTTGGGAGGCACATTGAGAAAACTCTCAAGATCCATCCATTTTTATATATTAATGATACTTTTGGATTCATAAGTAACACCTCAAATACCTTAAATAGAAAATAAAATTTAAAATTGTGTGAATGACATTTACTTCATGTGGGTGGGGGGATGAATCACCCAATGTTTTTAAAAATGTATTACCATTAAATAAGATAATTTAATTTATACCTTATTCCAGATGAAGCTTTGAACATAAATAAAAACATGAATTATTTCAATAAACTATAAATAAGTATGTTTAAATGTCAAAACCTAATCATTTAATTAGAGCGAATCATTAAATAATAAAAATATTATGGAATATATGTATAACTTAAATAATTAATGCTATTTATAACAATTGTATTCAATTAGACTACCTAAAATGAAAAATAATATCCCTTGTAGTTCAGAAATTTTTTTAATTTTTATTTTAATGCAATATGAATTTAAATTTCATGAAATATATGACAAATTAAAATAAATTACATTGGATATTAATAATTAGTTAACACGAATTTAGTTAGTAAATTCTATGAAATAAGATAAAAAATAGTTCATATTTGAAACAGAATATTCTATGTGAAATAGTGTTTACCAATACATAATTAATTTATTAGAATATAAAATTAATAATTAATTTATTTTTTAAATAAATAAATATTTATATTTATAATAAAATTATTAGGTACATTTTAATTATTATTATAAAATAACTAGTTCTTAGAATATTTGTGAAAAAATACTAGCATTTCTAAAAATTGTTACTTCTATGAAATTATCATAATAAAATAATGAATTAAAGGTTTATTAAACATTTTTATCTAATATAAATAATTTTTTTATAAAAATAAATCATTTAAAATTACTATTTTCTTTTTAAAAAACCAATGTATCTCATTTTGGAATCATAAGTAATATTTTACTCTTAAAAGTATATCAATTCTATTATATTAAAAATAAATTTCCATCATTTTGTGGAATTAAATAGATTAAAAAGTTTTTTATATTTTATTTCAACATGATTAAATTATTTAAAAAGTTAAATTTTATTTTTGGGCATCAAATTATGATTACTAGGATAAATGATAATGACCATGATAATGGTAGAAAAGTTATTTTCAATGAATTGTTTTAATAATTTTTTGTAATTTTTATCTAATAAATTAATTCAAAAAATTTTAAAAAATTAAAAAAATATTTTTTTTCAAAACATTATATAATTATATTAATAAAAATTCAACTTCTAACATGTTTTAAATTTTTTTATGTAACCATAACAGTTAAAACATAATTTTCTACAAAACATTTTTTCAATATATAAAATATTTTAATTTAGATTATATTTTAACCTTATATAAAAATTGAATTTGATTATATGGAGATCAAATTTATGTTTATGAAACCCAAAAAAATATAATGTGGTTGTTTTATATTTTTATTAAAATGAATGTTACATAGTTAAAAACAAGTTATCAAGCTAAAAATAGAAAAATGTAAATGTGAGAACCAAAAGGAAATGATTCAAAAATAAATAAAATATTTGTATAAATACAATGTTAAGGCTATATAGAAAAAATATCACCAAAAATATATATTATTTTTACCTTTATGTGTTTTTGATTTTGGAATAGTGTTATCATATCATTTAAAATTAAAGCATATTCTCAAAAGTTCCATTTCCATCAAATATAAATGGGGACACTTCCACCCATTCATGACACTACCATTCCATATATTTTATCCTAGAAACTATTCCATATTTCAATTTCCTGAATCCTATATAATTTTAATAATTCCCAAGTAACCATAAATTATCTTAATCCATTCATTGCCAAGGATAAATTCAAGAGAATGTTTAAAGACCCAAAGTATGTATCACCTAATACATAACGTTTTCTTGATAATATTAAACTTTAAAACCTATATATAAAAGATAAATTTGAATAACCAATATTAATTATTATTAAAATTTGTTATTATTCAAATAGAACAACATTTATTTATGCATTTTCAACCTCTTTGAAAAACAATACCATATTTATCGTGCATTTTATGCACTAACACCTCCAAAAAGTGATCATTTTATATTTTCATCTAGAATTTTCATATTTATAAAAACCACTAAAATTAAGAATAAAATATTAAATGAAATAAAAATAATATCATTATTCTTATGATATAATGATACTATACACTTCAGTAACTATACTAACCCATCAAGATACAATGTGTTCACATTTTTTTTGGGTTTAAAAGCCTACTTGAACCATGCAATAAAACTCTATTATGGATGAATATGGTAATATAAATACATATATTATTATATGTATGTGATAAATTAGATATGTTTTTTTTTCATTAATATTTATATTAATTACTTAAAATATTACTAAAATATCTTTCTTGATCAAATAAATCACTGATATAAGTTAATATTGATTCGACATCCATGGATTCATAAGTAATGTATATATAATAAAAAAATAACATATGATAAAAAATTCACTGATAAACTAAATTTTTAATAATAAGATTACTAACATGTTACCTAATGGAATTAATATTATTATATATGTGTTTAGGGGCATATACATAATGAATATAGAATAAGGTAATAGTTTTTGTGTCGAATTCTTTTCTTTGTGAAATATTATTTTAATTTTGAACCTAATTTAATATACATGGGTTTCATAATTAAATTATGTGAAACATATTTGGTGAAATCTATTTTAATATATTAATTTTAGTTCCATGTTCGAACCCTATCCTTCATGGGGGTTTTATTAGAATATTATTGATCCTATAAGGGTTCTTTATTCAAATTTCAATTATTTGAGTAATGATAATGTTATACACCATTTATCCTATTTGATGGAGTATTGACAATCCATTTAATAATTTATATCAGTGATCAATAATTATTCTTGATATTTAACGATCCATTTTATATTATGTCACTCATGGGTAGTTGATATGAATGTTTCTAAATGCATAAGGGCTTTCTTTATTTCAATTAAGATTTATTGAGATATAATACACTTTTTGCACCATGTTTTTTTCTTTAGAATATTTTCTAGTCACACATTATTTTTTTATGATTTTTTAATTTAATGGGATTTAAACGTCAAATGATGTTACTTTATTTATGTTTCTATTGATTCAGTTGTACCCTAGTAGTAAGGATTTTTGGAACTAAATTTTTATTTATTTAATTATAATCTTTATATTGATCATAATTTATATTAGTTGTGTACAATATAATTTTTTATTATTTTAGGTTGAATTATATTCATTATTTTTGGTGGTATACATTCATACAATAAAAGATAATTGAAAAATATTTCTCACTTCTTGGGAAAGGATACCAATATGGGTTATTGGTAGCTCAAATTTCATTCATTGAGTTATAATTTTATGTCTTGTTATTTCTTCTTCTACAAATGGTTTCTTCCATCATATTATTTTATAATGTGGTATATTATAATCCACTTTTGTAAAATTACATTTTAATAAAATTAATGTTTTACTACTCATTCTACAATGTGA
Source organism: Viscum album (assembly GCA_963277665.1). Lineage (NCBI taxonomy): Eukaryota > Viridiplantae > Streptophyta > Magnoliopsida > Santalales > Viscaceae > Viscum > Viscum album. The sequence goes on along the minus strand of OY728131.1, from coordinate 712,444,729 downwards.
GTTTTGAACTAATAAATTCCTTAGAATACTAATTTTTTTCATTCACATTCATATGATATAAATTCTAATAAAAATTTCACCAATATAACCATTATATATATTAGTTTCTCTATTATTGAAGATCAATTTTAAATGTATTGGTTTTCAATGAGTTTCCATTTGACATATTGAAAAAAACTTTTGTATTTTAGCCGTAACTTCTTATTTAACATCAATGTTAGAATGTTTTCATAAAATCTATTTCAAGGATTAACATATGTTATCTATTTAAATATTAAATCGATTTACTGAAAAAGGTTTTAAGTTTAAATATTTTAAATTTGATATATATTATTATTTAGGGTTATTTATTTTATGATATTAGTGAATTAGATTCATGATCCATTCTTTTCTTATGTAATTAAAATTATTCCTTTTTTAGTTTTTTGTCCATTCATTTGATCATCCATATATGTTTCATTCATTACTCTAGAGATTTGTTCTTTTTCAATCATCAACATTATTTCTATGGATGTATTTTTAAAAGTTTATTTATATCAAAGGATTGATCCATGACAAACATTGCCTTGTTTAATCATATATTTTCTATTATCTGAATGAGTTATGAGCATGTTATCCATTTTATTGACACGAAGAAATGTATTATCATTTCATATGTTATTATTGATGTATTTATTAATGTTTTCTCATTGTCCAGGTATTGATTAACTGACCCCAATTTTTTAGAATAGATTGTGATGTTGTTATCCCTTTTATTAACATAGAGAAAAGTTTCATTGTTCCATATATTATAATTCAAATATGGAAAATTATTGAAAATGTTTATTATGAATATATTATTCATTTTCTCATATGGGGAATTGATTAAAATTATATTAGTGACGTGTGTGTCCCAATATAAAATATCCTCATGATTTATCGACCAGTCTTAATTGGAAATCATGTTTTCATATTTTTTGATGGCCCACCCTGAACATGATATTGCATTAACAGTAATATAATGATGTATTGGATTATAGTATGGAGTCAGTTTTTAGAATATATGCATTTCATCACATAGGATAAGGTTTTTGTTATCCATATTATATATATATTTTATTAATATCAATGAACATATAATTCTCTCAGTTTCAGTTGATTATCACATTATTATGATTATATATTCTTTTGATAATTTTTTTGTTTATTCCATGATTACTTTAGATCGTTTCATTGAATTACTAATAATTGGAGATCACAATGTTTTATGTTTATATTTACATGATTTTTATAAATACAATTATTACACAAGATATGTCCAGAAGTATATACTTTATGATATTTGGAATAATTCTTATGTATTAAGAAGTATCTTTTATTAAAAAATGATGTTTTTTGGAGAAATCTATGGGATCTATTGGTCTGAATTTCTTCATAATACTCAAATTCTCTAAATAAAAAATATCTTCATATTTTATGTTATGATTTTTTTAATATCTTGTAACTATTAAATATTTTTGTATAGTAATATACAGTCAGTGTAGAAGATAGTATCTACACTATGTAATATATCATTATTTCATGGCCACTAACGTCTAGATGATTTCTCAATTTGAGGAAAGTTATTTTATTTTATAATAAAGATTGATATCTTATTAGTTAAAACCAATATTCATGCATGTATATGATTTTCCGTAGAATTATACTAGTATAGTATGTGTGTAACTATGAGAGGTCTACATGAGGATTGATAAAAATGCAACATTTTAGTTTCCAATTAACCTATAAGAATATTTCACTATTTTTTATAGATAATGCTTATCCCATGATTTCTTTTGGGTTTCACGGTGGTTTATACCTTTTACTTTGGATTGGTATATGGGTTGGATGTATGAGGACTAATCTAGTTCAGACAAAAAAGATTAATTGGATGATATTCTATCCTATACATATATTATTTCATTATAATAAATAATATATTAATTATAACCTAATTTTGTTTCCATTATATTATGGTATGATCATTCATATTTTGTTATAATTTATTTTTATGTGGATCATATTCTATTTATTATATGCATTTCTCTACTATCAGATATATTTCCCATTCACATTCATATTCAACTTGTTAATGGATGAACTAAATATTATTATATTGTATACCTCTATCAATGGAATACATGGTTTATGTGTTGTTGGATTTTTTATGCTGTGTAATTCGGATTTACCTTATGATTATATTGACAAGATATTCTATTTAAATTGTGTTATCATCAGTTAACATTATATAAAATTCTCTAAATGGAAGGTTGAGATATAAATAAGACAATGAAATATAAATCCCCCCTAAACATTTGATGATAGAAAAATGGCATAGTCTAAATGTTATACTTTGTTACACATTGATGTTTTTTTACTTCTTAATATGTCATACATATGTGTAAGAGGATGAAATAAATATATGTTTTTGGATTATTTTGTCATAATATGATATTTCTGTAGTCATTTATCAAGAACCAAGGAATGTGAAACCTTTACCACTTTTGATAATGAACATTTGTTGGAATTTTTTCTCCAAATATGATCTTTCTTTCAGGATTATATTGATATTAGTAAAATGTATTTCTAATATATCATTCCCTTTAAAGGATTAATTATGTTAGGATACAATTCCTACTATTGTAAAATTTTTATCAAGTCATACTACACATGTATTTTATATTATTTTTTAAAATATTTAATATCCCCAGAGGATATAAAATTTGTTTGGGTTGGAAATTATTAGTATATTTCATATGATTCAAAACGATCTACCCTAGAATAAGTAGTAATGGTCACACCCATGTGGCTTTTTTTGCACCATTAAAAGGGTATATTATTTTTACTATATGATTTTATTTTATATATAATTACATATGAACTCATTATTGTAATTCAATTTACTAGATATGAACTAATAATGAATTGGTGGTGGAAGAATAAGTTTTAAACACACACACACACACACTCACTCACACAACTTGTTTGCCTCATTTTATGAGAATATTTGTTCATTTGTGACTCATGTAAGGGAAAAGGATATTTGACCAGTGAAGGATGATCATGAGTTTCTTTAATAGTGTTCAGAGTTTTGATGGTTAAGTGTATATTTGAATATAAAGAGGAACCTTTTGATTGGATCGGTGATGCCTGCATCTTATATGATGTTAAGACCAATGAAGCATGGTTTGGAAATCATTTTCTAGGAATATCTATATGTGGATTTATTTTGGAATGAATTTTATGATCATTTTTTCAACAATTTATTTCCATTGAACTTTTTTTTTATTTATCTTAGGATTTTATTCATTTGGTTTATGGGTTAATGATAGTGACACATTTTGTAGGAATATATATATATATATATATATATTTCATTTTTCTCTTATGTTGTTTGGGGATGAGATATTCAATGTTCATAATTCTAAGGATTGTTTGAACAATCCAACATTCGGTCAGGTGAGTAATTCCATCCAAATAGTTTTTGTCAGTTGGTGAACCATACACTCATTTGAAAGATTAATCATAGAGATGTTACTATATTTAGGTAGTTTCTATAATATTTTAAAATAGAAGAATATCTACAAGTATCCAATAAATTTATTATATAGATTCTCACTATTTTAATGAAAGGTAGTGTTTCCACGACCTATGTTTTTCATCTTATTTATAATTGAGGACTCTTCCAATGATTTTATTAGTATATAGGCTAGGATATATATATCTATAAACCACCTATGTAATATTTAACATTTTGGATAATGGAAATCATCAATGTATATTAGATTTATTTAGACGTAGCTAGTGAGTATGAAAATAGTTACGACCAATGATATTGAGCATGATCAAGATAATTACCATTAGCCAAATGGAAGAATTATTCCATTTATTATGGAATGGGGGATATCATGGTGATTGGCATTAGTAAAGGTTGAATTGTGGTGCTTCTTAGGGTAGTTAGGTATTCAGAGGCTATGGAAGAGAAAATTTTTATGGCTAATTTAGATACATGATTAAAATTTATTGATCATTGTGAGGGGCCATAAATAATTAGAGAGATTTTAATTATTCCATATACTGTTAATTTTTTATTACTCATTACACGTGTCACACATTCATTTATATCCATAATTATTTATAAGTATACAAAGATGGTGATCACATATCTATGTGGGGGGTTTTCTATTCCTAATCAAAATTTGTTTTTATGAAAATGTGTACAAATATATCTATAGTATTAAATTTTGATTAGAATATATATTAATCTCTAGGATTTTTCTATTTTAGAGAAGTACAGTTTCATTATGACCATGGAGATAAAAAATTGAACTTTAATGTTGGAGCACATAAACTATTATCACTAAAAAGTACATACCATTTCTTCTAGGACTGATTGTTATAAACATCTTATATAGTGATATTTTCATTTATTAAACTCAAAACATAACCATATACACCTCAAGGAACATTCAACAAAAAATTATTATTTTTATCTAGGATATGATGAGATGTGGTATATTTTTATATGACATGTTGTTTTCTAGCTCTAGGGTACTTTTCATGAGAGAATGTAAAGTATACAATACACAGATAGGTCAATCATAGAACTGAGATTATTTTATGTATGTGTCCCATATCCAATCCATCATATATCTTGTAACCTATAGATCTTTGAGAGAAAAATTATCATCTAGAGGTCCTAGAAGAAATTTTATTTATTTACCAAAGCACACAACATGGGTGTGCTCCTATTTTGTTCTATATTAATGGAAATCACACCTTAACATAATTTTGGATTATGATATATTGATCCTTTTAATGATTATGAATTGGCATCCAATTCCTTATAAAATATATTATTTTTACAATATGGGGGATCTGTGTGGTTATCCAAGTTTGTTTTAAGATTAATATATCGTCATCTTATTGTGAGGACATATGATATTCACTACCCCTCTTTATGGTTTATTGATATTACAACTCTGATGAATATGGTGTTTACCAAATCTTAATTCAGTTGTGGTCTTATTTGATGAAAATATCTTACAATATTCAAAAATATAGGATGACCATGTTGAATATTTGGAGAGAGTCAGGATCATTGTGGGAGAATTTTTGTAATATTTTATATTGTTAAGTGTCAATACCAGATATTTGAAGTTGTCTACCATATGTGAAACATCCCAAAAAAATTATTATATAACAATAATTTCCCATAATTTTACAGTACATTTTAAAACTAAAAAAACTACCACAACCAAAATATATAGTTTCATTGTATTTATATATATAAAATATTATTTTATAATATAAACTTATAAAATCCTAACAATTTAATCACACATTATTACCATATAGAAAAGTCATTCATAAAACACATCCTTATTACCTTGTGAATTTGAATCAATGGAAAACAGATGAGTTAAAATTCAGAGTCAGGGAATTGTATTATTTTTGAGTAATAGATATGTACATAATAATTTTTAAGAAACATAAAAAAGAAGAAAAAAATAACTGATTTTATGGATATTTTTTCCAAATTAAAGGAAAATTTTATTAATCATGATAATAAGGTATTAAATTATAATATTTTAACATGGTACTACAAAAAGATCATGAAGGAAACATATTATATACCATAACATAAAATGTGATATAATAATAGAAACAAATGTGACATGGTGATATAAATTAAAAATTTATCACAATCATAAGCTTAGAAAACCATAAAATATGATAGAGTTTTTTAGAAAAAACATTACAACATAAGATATTTTAAATCTATAATCAAGTCCTATAGTGGATTGATCATCCCAACTCATTTCAAGTATTGGATTGTGTGTCCCAACTCGCATATAGTACAAATAAAATTTGATATAAATCTCCACATAATGAAAGATATATATATATATATATATATTTCTAATTCCACACATGACATAATTATAAAACATAAATATTTTTGGCACATCGAATAAATCATGATTCATCATTGATTAACAAATAAAAATTAAATGGGTTCATAACCATTTCAAGATGTATCTCATAATATGAAAATAAAAGTTAAATTAGATTTGTAATTTTCTAGACCCACACTGTTAGATTCAGTGATAAAAAACATGAAACAACAAATTTGATAAAAAAGTGAGATTATCCAAGATAAATATATCAGTATATTCATCATTTACACAAGTAAAAAAATACATCACATAGAAAATACCAATCCATGTAACTAAATTTTTAGTATATATGATCGTTAATTGAAAAAAAAAATTAATTTTTTTCTAAAATCCCATAAAACAAATACCATTCTAGATAACACCACAGTTATAGTCATAATCATAACTAGGGGATTGGAAAAAATAAGAAATGGGTGAGAAAAAATTCATAGTAAGATATGCATGTTGTTTATGGTAAGATCTTATTCATGTGTGAAACCATGAGGATGGGTGGAATATCTTATTAAACAAATCATGGGACAATACTAGTTTTTAATAAGGAATAACAGAAAGAACTTTAATCTTAAATGTCCAATGACGTAACATCCCAGATTGACTAACTAATAAACCAGTAGCTGAACAAGAAATCACATTACCTCTTGCGTGCCTCCTCACACACAAGAGGCTACCGACTAGAAACAAGGGTCTAATGGTGGTTCGATGGGGAGATTATAGCATAATTATCAGATCAGTACATCGATATAATAATAAAAAATATATAAAACAACATAATTATTATATTAAATGAAAAAATATATAATGATGGAATAAACATCACTAATTCCCAATACATCCATGCATGCATGTCCATGCTATTGTAAATAATCTAAAAAAAGGATATAAATTATCCATTACCATATGATACACCACAGTGAGAAAAAGGAATATAAACCAATAGGATAACTCTATGAGAATATTGAGTACCAACTCTATAATGTTTTCATACCTCCCATGTACAATGTAATACATAAGATTAAATTCATTAACCTGTAAACATTATATATGCTCGGGTATCCTAGTGTTTTGGACTCCCATTTGGGGTTGAGATATACATATTAATCCATTACCAATGGTTCTTATATACTGTTTTGAATACAAAATAATGTAATGTGTAGGACCATAATAAAACATAAACGATAAAAAAAAGTAAAACATATCAGTCCAGGTTCATCATGGATACCTAAACAACACAACCTAATTCATTATAAGATGAATTTCTTTATACCATGGAATACATGTAAAAATATGTAAAATGGGTGTAATAATAAGTGAATCATAAGATAATGATCATAATAGCACTGAACCTGAGAATCTGGTTTGTCTTGGAGGTTTTATCCCTATAGTATCAGTTCTATATTCTCTACCTTTAATATAAAAGTAATACTATTATTTTAATAAGTGGAACCTTGATCCCGTCCATGGAAATCCAAAAAATAATCCCATATTTTTTCATTGGGGAGCTATAAATTCCCATTATATTAAGAGTTTATCAAGGAAAATCTATAAATGTAATCTCATGTATCACTCTTAAAATCTCTTGAAGACAAATAACCCTCCAATACCAACCTCAGTATCTCACAAAGGTGACCCATTATCACTCATGGTAAGGTATAACTATAATTCTACAGACCCCTCCCTGGTGGTCTCCCATTGGGAACCTGTATCACTCATAAGGTTGCTGGAAAAATCCACCAGGTTACCCCATCAAAATAATTCCATGTATCACTCCTTATGTATTTTCAAATTAGGAAACATATGAGACCATCCATGTTGTTCCAAAAAAATGGAATCCCTGGTATATCTAAATCTATTTTATAGTCTTAACAACCTTTGAGCCTATCTAAGTCATTCTGAAAACATGGAATTTTATTATCTATAAAGGTATTCATTATTATTTATCTAAATTAAATTCAAAAAAGGAAGGTAATATCCCTAAACACGAAACACAACAATCCATGAGTTTATGAGGAAGTCTCATCCCATCTACCATTTTAGTTTAATAATAATAAGGCCCATTATCTAGTGCATGTCACATCACTTCTGAAAATAATAATTAATTAGGCCCTATCATAAACATTTAATTCCAATAAACTGTGTATAAACATGGTATTATAAATTTATTAATTAAATAAACCTTTAAAATTTCCTAATTTTATGAAGGGATACAGTGCACCTCCCATTATGGTTTTATTAGAAAGAGGTTCATGGTTAACATGCTAGAGAAAAATCAATTTACCTTATTTATAACATCACTTTTCTAGAATATATCAATAAAGTTCACTAGTAATTGAGAGGCATAAGCATGGAATTATAATTATGAGTAACCATGAAACACCCCTAGAGGGTTATTTAATTTCATTAAGAGAAAATTCGGTTAGATCATAAAGGTGACACACACATAGGGGGTGGTTCGAGTTTATGTGAATGACCTCCAACTCATTAAATAGAATCACAACAACTACTAATTTAAGGCATTATGTTATAATTATATAAATTATTATTTCAAAGGATTCCCAAATAAATTACTGATATAAAAAACAATGGAATAAGTTATAATTCATAGAAAATTTTAGGGATGATCTATAGACTAATTTCCTAATAAAAAATCATTGTCCACACATTTAATATTGAGTCTATAATCAAGTATGTTTAAGAGAAAATAAACAAATAGATATATGCCCTGAAAATGGGGAGAATTTGATCACATAATGTAGTTCCAATGGTAGTGGTAGAAACCCAGAAATGAATAAATTGGAGTCCTATAAATAAAGATGGATATCCAATGAACTTTATGGAACAAAAAACAGACACCAGATGAATAAAATTTCATCATACAAACTATAAAATAAGAAGATCTCTATATGAAGCTATTGTGCATGGGTTAGAGGAGAAAAAAATATGATAAAATAATTAAATTGAAGGTGGAAAAATAGTAATTTCACCAAATTTAATAAGGTTCATGGGTTGGATATAGTGTTGGCCAAACCATGCAGTAGTCATTCTTGAGTCACTGCCTAAGAAGGGGTCTCTCACTATTCATGTGCACAGTTTTATTATACATGTGAAAACCATGCATTTTACTATGCTAAAAATCCTACAAAAAATTTATGGCCATGAATCTTTGTTTGAATTTTTGGAACAAAAAATGTACAACCCTCAAACTCTCTAGACTAGTCACAATATTTAATCGAGATGGTTGTACTGTTTCAGAAAACCCATGTGCTGGTTCCATCGTTCCCCAATTTTGAGGTGTTAGAGCCTGATACTCTTGAATCTATAAAGAACAACAAAATAATATATACAACCTTAAAACACATCTATAAACAACACATTTATTTGTTCCAACACCTGGAATTATGTACTAAGGTGTAGTTAATAGAATGGACTATCCCCCAAATAGTAAATTCAAATACCGTTGGATATTTTACTAGCTCAGAAATATGTTGCGAGAAAAGATGATGAAATTAGAACATATTATCCTCAATAAACATTTTAGAACAACAAAAAATCACTCTACCTACTTAGGTCATTGTGATTTGTCGAGTGGTTATGTTACATTTCAAAATTTACAACATAAGACATTGTGAGACCTTGGGAATATAATTTATAAGATGTTAAAACCCAATAAAACAATCATATTTGATGTAGAGACAAATATATGTGTATATAAATATATTTAGCTTACCCAACCTATTCTATCCTGATACACATTTACATTATCATATCTCTAACCACCTATTCCTATGGGGCTACCAACCATCAGTTCTATCATTTTAATTCCAATTCCGAGTAACTGTATCACTACCATCATAATTATTCATATTAACATGCCCCTATAATTCTAATGACTTTCTAGAATGATTCTAAACATGATCAAATTGTTGATTCCAAAAATAACCCATTTATCCTGGTCATACCAAAATTTCTATGAAATCCCCAGATGACCCTTGAACTGCACTTTTCTCATCTTAAGGACATTTTTTTGTAGTTTCTCATCATATCTATGAAAAAAAATGAGAGAGAGAGATATATATACCATTTCGAACCACCTCAGGTTTACCACCCTAAAAACACTCATATAAAATGGTTAGTTCCATACCAATTTTAATCCTAGTTCCTTTTAAAAAATATATATCAATATTTTCCTTAAGAATTATTTTCGAAGACTATAACTAGATTTCAGCGGTGTATTTAGGGACATCATATACTTAAAGCTACCATGCCTTAACATGAACATGGGTGCATACCCAATCTAGCACAAAAATATCATCATCCATAAAATATCTCAACCACGTCGGATTGAAATCTGGAGGAACCTCAGATTCATCCACTAGGGTCTATGTAACTCAACCTAGATAGTCCATACCTATAACGACCCATACATTAAATACATTTTTATTACTTCAAAATTGAAGCACACTTATTACAGAATATAACAAAACCATGAAAGGACTGTATAGGTATAGTGCCTTTAAGCACTGGGAAACATAAGAAACTGGTTCATAAATCATCTACATCGTCTCCCTTTTATTTTATCATATCTAGAGTCCCTTTTGGCATATCTTACTTAATACCATTTTTCCTGGCATGTGGAAAAGAAAACATACAAAAGGGTGAGATCAAATGCTCAGTAATGGTAAACAAAAGAAATATCAATCACATCATATTCATAAGAACATAACATTTTGGAAATCTTAACCTGCAAAAGAGATTTTAATTTCATAACATGGGATAAATCATAGTAGTGAAATTTTACCCCAATAATCATAACATGAAGCAATTTGGAATACACCCATAATCATATAGAGTCATTTCATAGTATTCAAGACTCATTGCCAAGACTATCATAGCCGACAAAGTCCATTTCTGAACCGAGTTCACTCCTCGTTTTAGTCCTGTATCACTAAACTGGATTAACCTAACATTCCATCCATGCCTATCACATGAGATATAAATCATTTAATAATTAATTGGAGGTATATATAGGTCCCACCCTTCCCATAATGAAACCATTCTTATGTGTTCCAAAAAATCATAAAGCATATGTCATAGCATAACCCACGTAATAAAAATGGGATTTGTAAACATCATGCCATTATAAAATAAATAATATTAGATAAAAGGAATTCATAAAAATAATTACATCATATCATAATGAAATCAATGTAAAAAAAGGGATAGAAACAGAACCCCATATTATATTAGATGGAAAATAATTTGAAAAATATACTTGAACTCCATTCATGAGGAAAATATCCTTTCTACTTCAAAAGCATTTTTACTTTCATAACATGTGATAAAATATTAAAAAAAGAATTTGACTAAAAATAAACTTGAAAAATTGTAAATTAAGCTTCATGGAAATAATGTTTTATGAATCCATTCATTCTGTATAAGTTAAAAAAACATTTTTCTCGTACTTTGGACGGAAAAGTCAAAAAGTACCTCTTACGAAAAATGACAAAAGATTCCTTTTATATCATTTAATAAAAACATACTATTGGGTAAAATTGGATTTAAACTATTGTAGGAGGGTAGAAATGTTATTACATATTGAGGATACATGGATGTGGATGATAAATATGCCTCAGTAATTACCGAAGTATAAACAATCTCGGAAAAAATTGAGATTGCGATATTTTTCCTTACCTTAGGTCCGATTTGCTTCGTAAATGTCCGAACCTCTTATATAATGATTTAAATTATTTCATTGACTTATTATAGAATCATAATCATTGTTATGATATCATATATGTTCATATTCGTAGCTTCTTATTAGTAATATTTCATTGCTACTTTTTATTCAGGTGTTTATTGCTTTTTGTTCTTATGCATATTTTGGCAAGTAAATTATTAATCTTATTTTTAAGATATAGATACCTCATTTCCATAATGTTATTAGTGTAATATATATAATATTTAATTCATTTATATAATCATTATGCATTGAAGATCATGTAGAACGAGTCGCATCACATCGTGGAGACGGTAGGTCGTACGTACGCACGAGAGATGATATCGTTCCCATGATCATAGAATTTTATTAAAGTGTATGTATACTATTTCAGAATCAATATCACTTTAAAATAATCATATATAGCTATTCTTTACCACATTATACCCATCCATTTATGGTGGTGGTGGAAAACAGATTACACCACGGCGTGGAGATGGTATTCCGTACGTACGCACGCACGGTGATTTCGTTTTCCGTTGGATGGATAGAACGTGAAATAGGGTTATTTCATATTTATAATAACATATTAGTATATTAGTGATAATTATGTTATTACCTTATAATGAAAAAACTAATGAAGAATAAGTAGAAGAAGAAATAAAGTTGAATGAATCGGTAACGGACATTACCTCTTCTTTGAAGCGCCTCTTCTTAACCTCCTCTTAGGGAACTAAAGATGGTATTTGAATAACACCTAGACCTCTAGGATGTTTTTGGGGAAGTTAATAAGTGAAACGGGCAGGGTTTGGCCGATCTTTAAGGCTCAAAGTGGTGTGAGGAGGAGAGGGAGGAGGTTCCCATTTATAATGGAGGAGAGGGGAACCCTAGGGAAAACTTAAAATATTATTTTATAATAAAGTCATATTCGGTTTTTATAGCTCCAAAAGGATATATTTAGAAGCTAAGTGGGGGATCGGTAGAAATAATCTAAACCAATGGGTTTTATACATGTTTAGTTTACTATTGTAACCTTATCATTTAGATTTAACTCTAAGTTTAAATAATTTGAGTTTTACCGTGTCTTCTTGTTTTCTTACACTATATGGTTAATAAACTTACTATAAGAATCCAAATGAACCCCAAGTGGTTCATTATTAATATATAAAACCATATCTAAGTCATTTGGAATAACCTTAGATTTTATATCAATAAAATAACAATTAATAATATAATATTTGTTTTAAATACTATTTTATGTCAATTTTGACACTATTTGGTAATTGGTTTTTGTGAAAATCATAAGAAAATTATTAGTTCGAACAAAGTTAATTAAATCCATAATAATATGTCATATTGACCTATAAAATTAGTGTAAATTATAAAAAGGCTCAAATTACATTTATTTGTGTATTTATAATATGAATTATGTTAATATTTTCTTAATAAGGTAATTAATTCATCATCACTATGCCATAAATAAATTTACTTATTTAAACTCTAAAAATTATAAATAAAAGACCATAATTTCAGAAGTCTTTTTATCTTTATAATTAATATTTATAGTCTAATTTATCTTATTTATAACCATATATTAAAAATGTTTTAGTTATTATACTTTTATTTTAACTATTTTAACTCTTCTTTAAATAAAATAATATTAAATGTCCCAATCTAATCCAAGTGGACCTAAATGGTCATATTTTATTCCTAAGGTTGTTTTTGGTCGAATTAAACTTATCTAATAGAATTATGACATGTGTTATGGTAATAATAATGTCATTTTACCTTTAATTATCCTATTTACTTTTAACCATGGTAAATAAAAGTAAAAAAGGTACTATTCACCAAATTTTTTTTTATCTTCTGGAACCAAATTTTACTTCTTTATATTAATTGTTTCTCTCAGATTTTTGAAATTAAACTCACATAAGTGGTAATATTAATTTTTATGTACAATTGCAAATTCTCCTAGGAGGTGTGTAAAAGACGGTGAAAAGTTCAATAAATTTCTTATATATCTAAAATTATTATAGAATGACTCCAATGAATAAAAATTTAACTTATATAGGTATTATGTATCAATTTTTACCTAAAGTAAATTTAAATAAAAATTCGGTTTTTAAATAGTATCCCAGTGTTTTCACTATTCATCAAAAATTGAATGTTTTCAGAAAAATACCAAAATTTTACCCTAGGATAATTTTGATATTCCAAATCCAAAAATGAAGTCCATTTTGAAAGATAAAATTTATAAAATTTAAAAAATTGGGTATTACTATTCATAACATCTACTTTATATAATATTTTAATAGCATATCGTTGTTTTGTAAAACTCGGTATTATGTACAATTCAAACTATCGAGGAAGGATTCTCTTGTATGTAACGCAAGACAAGACTGCGTTGTGTGTAGTGAAAGATTTATTTGGTGATGTATATAACATAAAAAGAAAATATTTCTCATAAAAATCTTGGGTGTTACATTCTACCCCCTTAAAATGATTTTCTCTCTCGAAATTCATCACATTGTAACAACCAGATGAGGATACCTCTCCCTCATCATATCATTAAGCTCCCAAGTAGCATCTTATAATTGGTGGTTCCTCCATAAAACATTAACCAAGTTAGTGGTCTTGTTCCGTAGGACTTTTTCACTACGATCCAGAATCTCTATCGGCTGCTCTTCATAAAAAAGATCTTGCTCTAGTGGTACAACTTCTGAGATGAGTACATGTGAAGGATCAGATATGTACAGTCTCAAGAGAGATACATGGAACACATCATGAACCTGAGAGATATTCGGTTGAAGCACCAATCGGAAAGCTACCTTCCCAACATGATCCAGTATTTCAAAAGGAGCGATATACCTAGGGATCACCTTTCCCTTCTTTCCAAATCTGAATAATCTCTTCCGAGGAGATGTTCGTAAGAACACATTATCACACACTTCAAACTCAAGGTATTTTATTCGATTTTCGGCATAACTTTTTTGTTGACTCTGAGCTACTTTTATGTCTTCTTGAATAGATCTGACCTTTTCTGCCATCTCATTAACAAGATCAGGTCCTAATAACTTTCTTTCCCTAACTTCATCCCAGAAAGTTGGAGTCTTGCATTTCTTTCCATAGAGGGCTTCTTAAGGAGACATCTGAATACTGGACTGAAAGCTATTATTATAAGAAATTCCACCAAAGTTAGGTGTTGATCCCAACCACCTTTGAAATCCATAGAGCAAGCTCTTAACATATCTTCTAGATTTTAAATTGTTCTCTCAAACCGACCATCTGTATAAGGATGATAAGAAGTGCTGAAAATTAATTATGTATCCAGAGTATGTTGAAGACTTCTCCAAATCATTGAGGTAAACATCAGATCCTGATCAGATATAATGGAAAGTGGTACTCCATGAAATCTTATCACTCCTTTTATATATATCCTGGAAGGATTATCCAGAGAGAAATCTTCTCTAATAGCACTAAAGTGTGCGGACTTTGTAAGGCGATCAACTATGACCCATATAGAATTATTGCCTTTGGATGTTTTAGGATGTCTGGTGAAAAGCCCATAGTGATGTTTTCCCATTTCCATTCAGGTATGGGTAATGTTTGTAACATCCCCTTAGAATTATTTCTCTCATCTTTAACTTTATGAAAAACCAAGCATCGAGAGACGTATTCAGTAACATCTCTTTTCATGCCATCCCATCAGAAGTACTCTTTCAGGTCCCTATACATCTTCGTGCTTCCAGGATGAATAAGGAATGAAGAACTGTGAGCCTCATCCAGCATCTCCTTCTTTAATTCTTGGATGGGAGGAACACAAACACGATTCCTGAACCTTATTATCTCATCACAATCAAGGTTGAATTCAGGAACATTTCTCACCTTCTTTTGTAACTCTACATCTTCTTTTTGTGCCTCTTTAATCTTCACAATTATCGATGGTTAAAAATTCAATTGAGAAAGATAAGATTTTTTCCCTTCCATTATAATTCCAAGATCCATCCCTTGTAAACCCATTAATATTGGATCTTTTGTGATCCTCATCATGGATAAGCTAGCATGGTCTTGTCAGCATAATGCATCTTCAACCGTGTTTACTTCCCCAGGTTAGTAATGAATTAAGAAGTCATAATCCCTAATCAGATCTAACCATCTTTTTTGGCACATATTCAGCTCCTTTTGTGTGAAAATATACTTTATACTTTTATTACCAGTGTAAATATGAAACCTTTCACCATAAAGATAATGCCTCAAAATCATTAATGCAATGATTACCGTAGATAACTCCAAATCATGAGTTGGATATTTTTTCTCAATAATTTTCAATGGTCGTGAGGCATAAGCTATCACCATATCATTTTGCATAAGAACACACCCTATCCCTTTCTTGGATGTGTCACTGTAGATCACAAACCATTATCCACTACAATGCAGTGTGAGCATAGGTGCACTTGATAATATTCTTTTTAACTCCTTGAAATTCCCTTCACACACCTCCGTCCAAATGAACATAACTTCTTTTCGAGTCAACCTGGTGAGTGGATTAGATAATCGTGGAAAATATTTCACAAAACGTCGATAATATCCATCCAAACCAAGAAAACATCAGATCCCAGTTACTGTTGTTCTTCTCGACCATCTTTTGATAAACTCTATTTTTGATGGATCCACAGATATCCACTCTTTTGAGATTATGTGACCCAAAAATGATACTTTTTGAAGCCAAAATTCAAATTCGTAAATTTGGCATAAAGCTTCTCCTTTCTCCGGGTCTTCAATACAATTATCAAGTGATCGAAATGTTCTTCCTTGCTCTTTGAATAGTCATGAATATCGTCTAAAAAGACTACCAGAAACTGATCAAGATAGTCTCTAAAGTTTCTATTCATTATATCCATGAAGATAGCAGGGGAATTATTAAGACCAAATTGAATCACTATAAATTCATAGTGTCAATACCTTGTACGGAAAACTGTCTATGGTATATCCTCCCATTTGACCCTTAATTGATGATACCCTGAACGATGATCAATATTGAAAATGTATTTAGCTCTTCGTAGTTGGTCAAATAAATCATCAATGTGTGGTAGATGATATTTGTTCTTGATAGTTATCTTGTTAAGTTCTCGATAATCAATGCAGAGTCTCATTGATCCCTATTTCTTCTTAAAAAACAGAACAGGTTAAAAAACTGAACAGGTGCTCCCCAAGGTGATGCACTAGGGTGTATGAATCCATTATCAAATTTCTCTTGGAGTTTCTTCTTCAATTACTTAATCTCAATTGTGGCTATTAATAAGGTGTCTTTGAAATAGGCAAAGCACCCGGTATGAGTTCTCTTGAAATATCACCTTCACGATTTGTTGGAAGACCTGGAGATTCCTCTGGAAAGACATCATAAAACTCTCATACAATGGGAATATTCTTTATCATGATTTTCTCTCCAACCATTTGAGATAAATAACCTCCATTTAGTGGAATCAGGACCCATAAGATGGAAGAAATTTCCACTTGAAGGTTATGTTCATCCTTGAATCGATAGACGATCATAGATTGATCTGGAATATGAAATGTGACTTCCCTTCTTTGGAAATTTATATGAGCTCCATATAAAGAAATACAATCCATTCCAAGAATCACATTAGATTCTACTATAGGAAGGATCACAAGATTTTCAGGAAGCACTTTCCCACAAACATCATTCGGAGAAGAATTGTAATCTTTTGATGTGATAGTTGTGCCATTAGGAGTTGTAACAGCTAACTCAACATCAAATTTTTAAGTTAATATGGTAATACCCTTAGAAGATTCTTTAGAAATAAAAGAGTGGGTGGATCTAGAATCAAATAAAACATTTACTACTTTAGAATGGATGGTAAGTGTACCTTTCACCACTTCGTTATCAAACTCCACATCGCTCATAGAAATTGCATGTGACTTTTCTTTGTCATTAGCCTTAAGAGTTTTTTGATGTCGATCATCATCAACAACCCTTGGATTAGGGATTTGATTAGCATAATTCCCCATTTCCTTTCAATTTTAACATTGAAGTGTAGGAGGTTCACTCTGTGTAGCCTTTTCTTTATTCTCATCACTAGACATCTTATTCCCATCATTACGGCATTCAAATGCCCAATGACCCTATTTTCTACATTTGAAAAATTTAATTGTCCATTTAAGACTACTCCCTTCATGTTTCTTTCCACACATTAAGCATAAGGGAAAACTCATATTTTTTCAGTGTGCTCTTTTGATTTTCCTTTGAATTCCATTTTCCTCTTCTTATCAAACCCATATGACTGCTAGTTTACTCAAATATCCATCTCAACCTTGAGAGCACATCGAACGATTTCCTCATAGCTATTGAAGTCCTTTATGGATAATGCCCTTCGAAGACTTGGTTTTAAGCCACTAATGAATCGATCGATCTTACTCTCAGGTTGGATAATAATCCAAGAAGCGTACCTTGCAATTCATGTAAAATTTTCTTCATAGATTCCAATAGATTTATCAACTTTTTTTATTTAGTTCAAGAAAATCCTTCTCCATATTAGTTTCAAGAATGTGAGGGAAGTACTTATTGAAAAATATGTTCTTCAACTCGTCCCATTCCATGGAATCAATTTCATCTCCTAGCCTAGTATTATTGATAAGATTCCACCATTGATCACCTTCACCTTCCAAATGATATACTGCTAAGATGACTTTATCATGTTCAGAACATTGAAGAACTGAAAATATCTTTTCAGTGGTACTGATCCATTGTTCAGCCACTAATAGATCAGTAGACCCGCTTAATGAGGGTGGACGCTACCTCATGAAGGATTCAACAGAATGTTGCTCCTTCATTCAATCGTTTGTAAGTCCTAAATGATTCATAGATTGAGAATGTTGTGTGAGCATGGCTACACGATTTTGCATTCCAGCTCCCATAACATTTGGTTGCTCAGGGGGAAAATCATTTCATTGCTTGTCGCATTACGCATTAACACGGTTCCTTCGGTTTCTAGACATTGACTAAAACCCAGAAGAATAGTGTAAGAAACACTAATTATAACAGGAAAACCACATAATCAAGAATAAAATTTCCCACTTAAGGTCTTATTATTGGTTATTCATGGCCATTTCTAAAACACTAAGATTTTTTCCTATGCTTAGACATATCCTTAGGGTTCTTACTAAGGCTTTCACATCCTAGTATCCAATGGTTGACTATACCATTCCCCCAATTCCAACTATAACGACCCATACTTTACATACATTGTTATTACTTCAAAATTGAAGCATACTTATTTAAACATATAACAAAACCATGAAAAGACTGTATAGGTATAGTGTCTTTTGAAACTGGGAAACATAAACAACTGGTTCATAAAACATCTATATCGTCTCCCTTTTATTTTATCATATCTAGAGTCCCTTTTGGCATATCGTACACAATACCCTTCTTCCTGACCTGGGGAAAAGAAAACATACAAAAGGGTGAGCTCAAATGATCAGTAAGGGTAACCAAAAGAAATATCAATCACATCATATTCATAAGAACACAACAACTTGGAAATCTTAACCTGCAAAAGAGATCATAATTTCATAACATGGGATAAATCATAGTAGTGAAATGTGACACCAATAATTATAACATGAAACATTTTGGAATACACACATAATCATAGTGAATCATTTCTTAGTAATCAAGACTCATTACGAATACTATCTTAGCGGACAAAGTCCATTTCTGAACTGAGTTCACTCCTCGTTTTAGTCCTGTATCACTGAACCGGATTAACCTGCCATTCCAGCCATGTGTATCTAATGAGATATAAATCATTACCCAATGCAATGGAGGGAGATATAGGTCACACACATCTCATAATTAAACCATTCTTATGTGTGCCACAAAATCATAAATCATATGTCATAGCATAACCCATGTAACAAAAATGGGATTCTTAAACATCATTCCATTATAACATAAATCATATAAGATAAAAGGAATAAATAAAAATAATTCCATCATATAGTAATAAAATAAATATAAAATATGGACAGAAACAGAACCCCATATTATCTTAGATGAAAAATAATTTGGTAAAATACTTGAACTCTATTCTTGAGGAAAATATTCATTCTACTTCAAAATCATTTTTCCTTTCATAACATGTAATAAAATTTTAATCTAAAAGAAGTTGATTAAAAATAAACATGAAAACTTGTAAAGGAAGCTTCATGGAAATAATGTTCTTTGAATCCATTCATGCCTTATAAGTTAAAAAAACATTTTCTCGTACTTTGGCCAGAAAAGTAAAAAAGTATCTCTTACGAAAAACGAAAAAAGATTCCTTTCATATCTTTTACTAAAAACTTACCAATGGGTAAAATTGGATTTAAAAAATTGTAGTAGGATAGAAATAATATTACATATTGTGGAAACATGTATTTGGATGATAAATATGCCCTAGTAATTATAGAAATATAAATAATCTCAGATAAAAATTGAGATTGTGAGATTTTTCCTTACCATATGTCCGATTTGCTTCATAAATGTCTGAACCTCTTGTATAATGATTAAAATAAAGTCATTGACTTTTTCCAGAATCATACTCATTGTTATGATATCATATATGGTCATATTCTTAGCTTTTTATTAGTAACATTTCATTGCTACTTGTTATTTGGGTGTTTATTGGTTTTTGTTCTTATGCGTGTTTTGTCGAAAAAATTATTATTCTTATTTTTAGGTTATAGATACATCATTTAAGGAATGTTATTATTGTAATATATATAATATTTAATTAATTTATATAATCATTATGCATTGAAGATCATGTAGAACGTGTCGCATCACATCATGGAGATGGTAGTCCGTACGTATGCACGAGCGATGATATCGTTCCCATGATCGTGGAATTGTATAGAAGTGTATGTATAATATTTAAGAATAAATATCACTTTAAAATAATAATATATAGTTATTTTCAACCCAATTATACCCATACATGTATTGTGGTGGTGGAAAACAGATTACACTACGGCGTGGAGATGGTATTCTGTATGTACGCACGCATGGAGATTTCATTATCTGTAGGATGGATAGAAGGTGAAATAGGGTTGTTTCATATTTATAGTAACATATCAGTATATGGTTGATGCTGATTCTATTACTTTATAATGAAACAACTAAATAATAATAATTAGAAGAAGAAATAAACTTGAAAGAATCGGTAACAGACATTACCTCTTCTTTGAAGGGCCTCTTCTTAACCTCTTCTTAGGGCACTACATATGGTATTTGAAGAAGACCAGGACATCTAGGATATTTCTAGGGAAGTTGAGAAGTGAAATGGTCATGGTTTGTCTGAGCATGAAGGATCAATGTGGTGTGATGATGAGAGGGAGGAGGTGCCCTTTTATAAGGGAGGAGAGGGACACCTTAGGGAAAAATTAAAATATTATTTTATAATAATTTCATATTCGTTTTTAATAGCTCTAAACTGATTTATTTCGAAGATGAGATGGGGATGGGTAAAAATCCTCTCAACCAATGGTTTAGGAAATGTTTAGGTTACAATTTTAACCTTATCATTTAGATTTAACTCTAAGTTTAAATAATATAACTTTTACCATGTCTTCTTGTTTTCTTACAATATATGGTTAATAAACTTACTATAACAAGCCAAACAAACCCCAAGTGTTTCATTATTATTATATATAACCTTATCTAAGTCATTTAGTAGAACATTAGATTTTGTTAAATAAAATAACAACTAATAATATAATATTTGTTTTAAAAAAAATTTTATGTAAATTTTGACTCTATTTTGTACTTTATTTTTGTGAAAATCATAACAGCATGATTAGTTACAAAAAAGTAAATTAAATCAATAATAATATGTCATATTAACCTATAAAATTAGTTTAATTTATGAAAAGTCTCAAATTACATTTATTTGGGTATATATAATATCAATTATGTTAATATTTCCTTAATAATGTAATTATTGCATCATCATTGTTTCATAAATAAGTTAACTTATTTAAGGTCTAAAAATTATAAATAAAATACAATTATGTAGGAAATAGTTTTAACTTTCTAATGAATATTTATAGTAGAATTTTTCTTTTTTATAACCATATATTAAAAATGTTTTAGTTAATAAATGTTGATTTTATCTATTTTAACTCTTCTTTAAGTAAAATAATATTAAATGTCTTAATCTAATCCATGTGGACCTAAATGGTCATATTTTATACCTAAGGTTGTTTTGGTAGAATTAAACTTATCCAATAGAATTAGGACATGGGTTAGAGTAATAATAATATCATTTTACCCTTAATTACCCTATTTAATTTTAACCGTGGTAAAAAAAGTAAAAAGTTACTATTCACCAAAAATTATGTTTATACTATTGAACCACATTTTACTCCTTAATATTAACCGTTTCTCTCGGATTTTCTAAATTCCACTCACAGAATCAGTTAAATAATGTTTTATGTACATTTGCAAATTCTCCTAGGAGGTGGGTAAAAGACGGTGAAAAGTTTAATAAAAATTTTATATATCTAAAATTTTTATAAAATGACTCCAATGATTTACATTAAACATATATAGGTATTATGTATCAATTTTTACCTAAAATAAATTTAATTAAAATAAATAATTATTTAAATAAAAATTCTGGTTTTAAATAGTAACCTAGTGTTTTCACTTTTCATCCAAAATTGAAAGTTTTTAGAAAAATCCCAAAATTTCCCCCTAGGCTAATTTCGATATTCTGAATCCAAAAATGAATCCCATTTTGAAATATAAAATTTATAAAATTTCAAAAAGTGGGTATTACTATTCAAAATGGCTACTTTATATAATATTTTATTAGGATATCGTTTTTTTGTGAAACTCGGTATTACATACAATGCAAGCTATCAAGGAAGGTTTCTCTTGCGTGTTACACAAGACAAGACAATGTTGTGTGTTGGGAAATATTCCTTTTATAATGTATATAACATAAAAAATATTTCTCATAAAAATTTTAAGTGTTACATTCTACCCCCGTTAAAATGAATTTCAACATCGAAATTCATCACTTTGTAACAAACAGATGAGGATACCTCTCCTTCATTATATCCTCAAGATCCCATTTAGCTTATTCTAATTGGTGGTTCCTCCATAAAACTTCACCATGGTAGTGTTCTTGTTATGTAGGACTTTTTTGCTATGATCCAGAATCTCTATAGGTTGTTCTACATAAGAAAGATCTTGCTCTAGCGGTACAACTTTTGAGCTGAGTACATGTGAAGGATCAGGTATGTACTTTCTCATGAGAGATACGTGGAACACATCATGAACTTGAGAGATATTCGGTGGAAGCGCTAATCAGTAAGCTACCTTCAGAACATGATCTAGTATTTCTAAAGGACCGATATACCTAGGTATCAGCTTTCCCTTCTTTCCAAATCTCATTACTCTCTTCCAAGGAGATATCCGTAAGAACACATTATCACCCACTTCAAACTCTAGGTTTTTTATTCGATATTCAGCATAACTTTTTTGTCGACTCTGAGATGGTTTTATGTCTTGTTGAATATATCTGACCTTTTCTACTATCTCATCAACAAGATCAGGTCCTAATAGCTTTCTTTCCCCAACTTTAACCCAACAAGTTGGATTCCTGCATTTCTTTCCATAGAGGGCTTCATAAGAATCCATCTGAATACTGGAGTGAAAGATATTATTATAAGAAAATTCCACCAATGGTAGGTGTTGATCCCAGCCACCATTGAAATCCATAGAGCAAGCTATTAACATACCTTCTAGATTTTGAATTATTCTCTCAGACTAACCATCCATCTGAGGATGATAACCAGTGCTGAAACTCAACTCTGTATGAAGAGTATGATGAAGACTTCTCCAAATCATTAAGGTAAACCTTGGATCCCGAGAAGATATAATGGAAAGTGTTAATCCATGAAATCTTACCAGTTTCTTTATATATATCCCAGAATGATGATCCATAGAGAAATATTATCTAGTAGCAATAAAGTGTGCCGACTTCGTAAGACAATCAACTATGACCCAAGTAGCATTATTTCCTTTTGATGTTTTAGGAAGTCCGGTGACAAAGTCCATATTGATATTTTCCCATTTCCATTCAGGTATGGGTAATGGTTGTAACATCCCCTTATAGTTCTTTCTCAAAACATTATCTTGCTGACAATCCAAGCATCGAGAGACGTATTCAAGAACATCTCTTTTCATGCCATCCCACCAGATGTCTCTTTCAGGTCCCTATACATCTTTGTGCTTCCAGGATGAATAAGGAATGAAGAACTATGAGCCTCATCCAACAGCTCCTTCTTTAATTCTTGGGTGGGAGGAACACAAACCTGATTCCTGAACCTTATTATCTCATCACAATTAAGGATTAATTTAGGAACATTTCTCACCTTCTTTTGTAACTCAAAATCTTATTTTTGTGCCTCTTTAATCTTCACATATATAGATGGTTGAACATTCATTTGAGAAAGATATGATTTTTCCCTTTCCATTATAATTTCAAGATCCATCCTTTGTAAATCCATTAATATTGGATCGATTGTGATCCTCATCATGGATAAGCTAGCATGGTCTCATCATCTTAATGAGTTTTCAACCATGTTTGCTTTCCCAGGGTGGTAATGAATTGAGCAGTCATAATCCTTAATCAGCTCCAACCATCTTCTTTGGCGCATATTCAGCTCCTTTTGTCTGAAAATATACTTTATGCTTTTGTGATCAGTATAAATATGACACATTTCACCATAAAGATAATTCCTCAAAATCATTAATGCAAAGATTACCGTAGCTAACTCCAAATCATGAGTTGGATAATTTTGCTCATGAATTTTCAACTGTCATGAGGCATAAACTATCACCATATCATTTTGCATAGGAACACACCCTAGCCCCTTCTTGGATTCATCACTGTAGATCACAAACCATTCTCCACTACAAAGAAGTGTGAGCACAGGTTCACTGGATAATCTTCTTTTTAACACCTTGAAATTCTCTTCACACACCTCCGTCCAAACGAACTTAACTCCTTTTCGAATCAACCTGGTGAGTGGATTAGATAATCATCAAAAATCTATCTCAAAATGTCGATAATATCCAGCCAAACCATGAAAACTTCGTATCTCAGTTACTATTGTTGGTCTTGACTATCTTTTGATAACCTCTGTTTTTGTGGGATCCATAGAAATCCCTTATTTTGAGATTATGTGACCCAAAAATGAAAATTTTTGAAGCCAAAATTCAAACTTAGTAAATTTGGAATAAAGATTCTCCTTTCTCAGGGTCTTCAATACAAATCTCAAGTGATCTTCATGTTGTTCATTTCTATTTGAAAACACAAGATTATCGTCTATAAATAGTACCACAAACAGATCAAGATAGTCTCTAAAGACTCTATTCATTATATCCTTGAAGATAGCAGGGGTATTAGTAAGACAAAATGGCATCACTATAAATTCATAGTGTCGATACCTTGTATGGAAATCCATATTTGGCATATCCTCCCTTTTGACCCTTAATTGATGATACCCTGAACGAATATCAATCATGGAAAAGTATTTATATCCACGTAGTTAGTAAAATAAGTCATCAATTCATGGGAGAGGATATTTGTTCTTGATTGTGATCTTGATATGTTCTCGATAATCAATGAAAGGTCACATTGATCCATCTTTCTTCTTAAAAACAGAACATGTGATCCCCAAGGTGATGCACTAGGTCATATGAATCCCTTCCCAAGATTCTCTTGGAGTTGATTCTACAATTATTACAACTCATTTGGGGCCATTCTATAAGGTGTCTTTTAAATAAGCAAAGCACCCAGTACGAGGTCTATTGAAAACTCAACTTCACAATTTGGTGGAAGACCTAGAAATTCCTCTGGAAAGACATAATCAAACTCACGTACAATGGGAATATTCTTAATCGTGAGTTTCTATACAACCATTTGAGATAAATAACCTTAATTTAGAGGAATCAAGACCCATAAGATGGAAGATATTTCCACTAGAAGGTTATGTTCATCCTTTCATCGATAGACTATCATAGATTGATCTAGAATATGAAATGTGACTTCCCTTATTTGGCAATTGATATGAGCCCCATATAATGAAAGCCAATCCATGCCAAGAATCACCTCAAATTCCACTATAGTAAGGATCACAAGATTTGTAGGAAGCACTTTCCCAAAAACTTCAATCATAGACGAATTGTAATCTATTGATTTGATTGTTGTGCCATTAGGAGTTGTCACAGCTAACTCAACATCTAATTGTTGAGATAATATGATAATAACCTTAGAAAATTCTTCAGAAATTAAAGAGTGGGTGGATCCAGAATAAAATAAAACATTTTCTACTTTAGAGTGGATGGTAAGTGTACCTTTCACCACTACGTTATCCTACTCCACATCGCTGATAGAAATTTCATCTGACATTCCTTTGTCTTTATCCTTAAGAGTTTATTGATGTAGATAATCATCAACAACCCATGGATTAGGGCATTGATTAGCATAATGCACCATTTCCTTGCACATGTAACATTGAAGTCTAGGAGGTGCACTCTGTGTAGCCTTTTCTTTGTTCGCAACACTAGACATCTTCTTCCCATCATTACAGCATTCAAATGCCCGATGACCTTAATTTCCACATTTGAAACATTTACTTGTCCCTTTAAGACAACTCCCTCCCCATTTCCTTCAACACTTTGAGCATAAGGGAAAAATAATCTTATTTTCAGTGTGGTCTTTATATTTTCCTTTGAATGCCATTTTCCTCATCTTATCAAACACATATGACTGATGGGTTACTCTAATCTCCATCTCAACCTTAAGAGCACATCGAACGATTTCCTCATAGCTATTGAAGTACCTTATGGATAATTCCCTTCGAAGACTTGGATTTAAGCCACTAAAGAATCGATCGATCTTACTCTCAGGTTGGATAATAATCCAAGAATTTACCTTGCAAGTCTTGTAAAATTTTCATAGTAGGTACCAACAGATTCATCATCCTTTTTATTTAGTTCAAGAAACTCCTTCTCCATCTTTGTTTGAAGAATTCGAGGGAAGTAATTACTGAAAAATATGTTCTTGAACTCATCCCATTCCATGGACTCAATTTCTTCTCTTGGCCTCATATTCTTGATAAAATTCCACCATTGATCAGCTTCACCTTCCAAACGATATACTGCTAAGATGAATTTGTCATTTTCATAACATTGAAGAAATGAAATTATCTTTTCAGTGGTAATGATCCATTTTTTAGCCACTAATGGATCAGTAGACCCGCTAAATGAGGGTGGACGGTACCTCATGAAGGATTCAATAGAATGTTGCTCCTTCCATTGCTCGTTTGGAAGTCCTCCGTGATACATAGCTTGAGAAAGTTGTGTGGGAATGGCTACAATATTTTGCATTACAACTCCCATAATGTTTGGTTTCTCAGGGGGACAATCATTGCATTTCCTGTCCAATTCCCCATTAACACGGTTCCTTCAGGTTTCATCCATTGACTAAAACCAAGAATAATAGTGTTAGGAACACTAATTATAACAGTCAAACCACATAATCAAGAATAAAATTTCACACTTAAGGTCTTATCATAGGTTATTCCTGGCCATTTCTAAAACACTATGATTTTTTCCTATTCTTAGACATATCCTTAGGGTTATTACTAAGGCATTCACATCCTTGTTTCTAAAGGTTGACTATACCTTTCCTCTAATACCAACTATAACAGACCATAATTTACATACATTGATATTACATCAAAATTGAAGCACACTTATTACAACATATAACCAAACCATGAAAGGACTATATAGGTATAATGTTTTTAGAAACTGGGAAACATAAACAACTGGTTCATAAATAATCTACATAGTCATCCTTTTATTTTATCATATATCGAGTCCCTTTTTGCATATCTTACTTAATACCCTTATTACTGACCTAGGGAAAAGAAAACATACAAAAGGGTGAGCTAAAATTCTCAGTAAGGGTAAAAAGATGAAATATCAATCACATCATATTCATAAGAACATAGCATTTTAGAAATATTATCCTACAAAATAGATCACAATATCATAACATGGGATATATCATAGTAGTGAAATGTGACCCCAATAATAATAACATGAAACTTTGTGGCATACACACATAATCATATAGAATCATCTCTTATTTGTCAAGACTCGTTGCCAAGACTTTCTTAGTGGAAAAAGTCCATTTCTGAACCGAGTTCACTCCTCATTTCAGTCCTATATCACTAAACTGGATTAACCTGTCATTCCATCAATGTCTATCTCATGAGATATAAATCATTACCCAATGAATTGGAGGGAGATATTGGTTCTAACCATCTCATAATGAAACCATTCTTATGTGTGCCACAAAATCATAGAGCATATGTCATAGCATAAACCATGTAACAAAAAATGGGATTCTTAAACATCATACCATTATAACATAAATCATATAAGATAAAAGGAATTCATAAAAATAATTCCATCATATCATAATAAAATCATTGTAAAAATAGGGATAGAAACAGAACCCCATATTATCATAGATTTAAAATAATTTGATAAAATACTTGAACTCCATTCTTTGGGAAAATATCCTTTCTACATAAAAAGCATTTTTCCTTTTATAACATGTCATTAAATTTTAAACTAAAAGAAGTTGATTAAAAATAAACATGAAAACTTGTAAAGGATGCTTCATGGATATAATGTTCTATGAATCCATTCATGCTGTATAAATTAAAAAAAACATTTTTCTCGTACTTTTGACGGAAAAGTAAAAAAGTACCTCTTACGAAAAAAGACTTTCCTTTCATATCTTTTACTAAAAACTTAATAATGGGTAAAATAGGATTTAAAAAATTGTAGGAGGATACAAATAATATTAAATATTGAGGAAACATGGATTTGGATGATAAAAATGCCCCAGTAATTACCGAAGTATAAACAATCTTCGATAAAAAATGAGATTGTGAGATTCTCCCTTACCTTAAGTCCGATTTTCTTCGTAAATGTCTGAAACTCCAGTATAATGATTTAAATAATGTCATTGACTTATTCCAGAATCATACTCATTGCTATGATATCATATATTGTCATATTCGTAGCTTCTTATTAGTAATATTTCATTGCTACTTGTTATTCGGGTGTTTAATTCTTTTTGTTCATATGCGTTTTTTTTTCGAATAAATTCTTATTCTTATTATTAGGTTATAGATAAATTATTTACAGAATGGTATTAGTGTGGTATATATCATATTTAATTTATTTATATAATCATTATTCATTGAAGATCATGTAGAACGAGTCTTATCACATCGTGGAGACGGTAGGTCGTTTGTACGCACGAGCGATGATATCGTTCCCATGATCGTGGAATTGTATTGAAGAGTTTGTATACTATTTATGAATCAATATAACATTACAATATTCATATATATTCATTCATTACACCATTATACCCATCCATGTATGGTGGTGGTGGAAATAAGATTACACAATGGCGTGGAGATGGTATTCAGTACGTACGCGCGCGCGAGGATTTAATTTTCCGTAGGATTGATAGAAGATGAAATAGGGTTGTTTCATATTTATAATAACATATCATTGTATGAGTGATACTGATGTTATTACTTTATAATGAAACAACTAAATAATAATGAGTTGAAGAAGAAATAAAGTTGAAAGAATCGGTAACAGACATTACCTCTTCTTTGAAGCGCTTCTTCTTAACAACATCTTAGGGCACTAAAGATGGTGTTTGATGAAGACCAAGACTTCTAAGATGTTTCTAGAGAAGTTGAAAAGTAAAATGGGCAGGTTTTGGCCGAGCTTTAAGGCTCAAAGTGGTGTGAGAAGGAGAGGGAGGAGGTGCCCGTTTATAAGGGAGTAGAGGGGCACCTTAGGGAAAATGTAAAATATTATTTTATAATAAAGACATATTCAGTTTTTAATAGCTCCAAACTGATTTATTTAGAAGATAATATGGGGAGGGGTCGAATTACTTTCAAAAAATGGGTTTTAGAAAAGTTAAGTTACTATTTTAACCTTATCATTTAGATTTAACTATATGTTTAAATAATTTAACTTTTACCGTGTCTTCTTGTTTTCTAACACTATATGTTTAATAAACATTCTATAACAAGCCAAACAATCCCCAAGTGGTTCATTATTAATATATATAACCATATCTATGTCATTTGGACGATCCATATATTTTTATGAATAAAATAACAATTAATAATATAATATTTTTTTTAAAAAGTATTTTTTGTCAATAATGATACTATTTGGTAATTGCTTTTTTGTGAAAATCGTAACAGCATGATTAGTTTGAAAAAATTAATTAAATAAATACTAATATGTCATATTAACATATAAAATTAGTTTAATTTATGAAATGTATCATATTATATTTATTTGGGTATTTATAATATCAATTATGTTAATATTTCTTTAATAAGGTAATTACTACATCATCATTGTGTCATAAATAAAATAAACTATTTAATATCTAAAAATTATAAATAAAAGACAATTATGTATGAAATATTTTTAGATTTATAATGAATATTTATAGTCGAATTTATCTTATTTATAACCCCATATTAAAAATGATTTAGTTATTAATCTTTGATTTTAACTATTTTAACTCTTCTTTAAATAAAATAATATTAAATGTCCTAATCTAATCAAAGTGGACATAAATGGTCATATATTATTCCTAAGGTTTTTTTTGGTCAAATTAAACTTATCCAATAGAATTAGGACATGTGTTAGGGTAATAATAATATCATATTTACCCTTAATTACCATATTTACTTTTAATAGTGATAAATAAAAGTAAAAAGTTACTATTCAACAAAATTATTTTTATCTTATTGAACCACATTGTACACCTTGAAATTACTTGTGTCTCTCGTATTTTCTAAATTCCACTCACAGAAGCGGTAAATTCATGTTTTATGTACATTTGCAAATTCTCCTAGGAGGTGGGAAAAAGCCAGTGAAAAGTTCAATAAAATTTTTATATATCTAAAATTATTATAAATTGACTCCAATGAATTAAATTAAACTTATATAGGTATTATGTATCAATTTTTACCGAAAATAAATTTAAATTAAATAAATAATTATATAAATATAAACTCAACTTTTAAATAGTAATCCAGTGTTTTTACTATTCATCAAAAATTAAATGTTTTCTGAAAAATACCAAAAATTCACCCTAGTCTAATTTCGATATTCTGAATCCAAAAATGAAGTCCATTTTAAAAGATAAAATTTATAAAGTTTCAAAAAGTGGTTATTACTATTCATAACTGCTAGTTTATATAATATTTTAATAGTATATCGTTGTTTTGTAAAACTCTGTATTGCGTTCAACACAAGCTATTGAGGATGTTTTCTCTTGTGTATAACACAAGCCAAGACAATGTTGTGTGTGGTGAAAGATTCCTTTGGTGATGTATATAACATAGAAGAAAAATATTTCTCATAAAAATCTTGGGTGTTACAATACCCATATGTTTACATGTGAGATTTCAGTACATAACCAATATATATACATATCAAGAACAATAAATTATTCTAAAGTAGCATTTTATTAGTGGTCATGTCAAAGAAACTTATTGTTTCCATGAGTCTCTACATGTTATTCATACATAGGGAATTTAGGAATCACTCATGACTACCACGACTCTCAACATATCACGATGCAGAAGTATAACCCCCATTGTGTATCCTTATCAAAATAGAAGTGCATCTTGATGCTTCTATTTCAGGATAAAATAGACGGTCCCACTATATATCTAGGCTGATATCAGGATAGGGGACATGATCTATACAAATATAAGAGTTCACTAAAGGGATATCAATAATTTCCATGTAGCCTCGTGATATATCATTCACAAACAAATTGAAGTTCTCGATACGTTTTTTAACCAAACATAACCAAAAACATGAAATAATTTCTCAAACCACCCCAGGATGATCTCCTCTAAAATAATTAGCTGATTTTATTAACATTTAATTATTATAAGATCATGATGCCTTTACCACTAAAGTCATCACATGATCACTTGTGAATATATTCTAAATACAATCATTGTCTAATGGATTTCTCAAATTTTTCATATACACCCATCTATGTCTTCATCGTGCTACCTCACAAGCACAGTCATACATAAAATATTACCAACATTAGGGTCGTTCAAAAGTAGCACTTAATATTTCCAAATTATTTTTATAGGTTGGGTTCCTTATACTAGGATGTATATGTATAACTCATATTAACATGACTCCACTATTGGTGTATCCTAGTAATCAGATATCCAAAAAATGTGAACTCATCCCATGAAAAATGCTCCCTCAACCACTTAACATGGTTTATAGAGGTGTCCAACATGAATTATCATGTGTTAAACTGAATGGATCTATAGACTTATATATTACTTGGGAACTATGAACAATTAATTTAGATATACATGTGAAAATCCTCCCAAGTTACGTCCACTTGCACTATGGAATTAGACATCAAAACCAAACCAACCTAACTAGTGGTGTTACAACACCTTGTCTTTTGAAAACACCATCATTAGCATTGGGAACTATTATACATTCTTTAATGCTAATGACACACTGATTTAGAGATTCCTTAGGATTCAAGTGTAATAACACAATATTAAAACAATTACCACTGAACACATACAGGTCTCTTCACCATCATAACAATTTGATGGGTATTGCATGTATCGACCCATACTACCTCGAGACTTGAAAATAATAATCAAATATAAATGATAGTATTCATTGGCCTACTTTCCCTATACATTCCAATATCTGATATCATGTACAAGGATGTATTTAAATAGTCACTTTATCCCATATGAACACAAATTATGCTAAAAACCTCCCATGTTTTCCCTCACAGAAGAAGAAAATAAGGGTCATAGAACCCACTTGGCAGCGTACCCTTCCCTTAGAACATCTTACAAAGTTAAAGTGAGAATTACATGGTGCTTGCACACAAAGAAAGAATAAAATTACCAAATTTTCACATATAAAAACAAAGGTTTCATTTTATAATTGAGATTCCTACATGGGAAAACAACAACTGAATGACACAGCATGTCTGAAACAGTTCATAAACATTTCACAACTTTTTTTATGTCTTTTAAGGATCTACCACCCTTAGAAAATCCCCTATAAAAAACAGTAAAGCATAAAATCTTCATAGAGGTCATTCTTAAAGAGTCGCTAGAAATAAGGCCCAATCACTTAAGTTAGAAGAAGGATATGAGAAAAACTCACATTATGGTTCTAATGAAAAAATAGGGAAATGGTTAAAATATTGTTACAGATGGTTTAAATCTAAAAACATCTCTAATGATTTGATTTTTTATGATTAATTTATTTATATTTTTTTTTGAATATTTTAATGGCTCAACATATGATAATGAAGAAATGGTCATATGGGAATTTATTTGTAGAAAATTTATTTGAGGAAATCCAGAAGGCATAGAGAGAATTTTGTCAACTTTTTTTTAAACATTGATAGTAAACTGGAATATTGTAAAAATTTGAAAATTTATCTAACAAAAACCTATTTAAACATTTTATTTATCCATAAGGGTTTCACCATTAGGCTTATTTAAAGAAATGGCCAATTTGAATCTATAGAGGAATAAACCAACTACGTTGAAATTTGCATTTTAATTTACAAATTCATCATATATGTAAATATAAAAAGTGAATTACTATTATTTTATTAAATAAATAGGGGACCAGTTAACTATGATTCCTCAATACAATTATATGTGATACTATATATGTTTTTGTGAACACTGAAATTACCATCCAATTTAAAACATAAACATAATACCATGGGGTTAGGTACTAAGGAAATGAATAATAAGAGAGACCTACATAGGTTCAAATAATGAATGAATAAAAGTGTGTTACAAGGGTCCCATTGAGTCATTTAGGGGTTTTCAAAATGAAACATGGAACTTTTTATACATTATTTATTAAAACACCCTTAGTGGGTTCTATAATGTAAATATAACAATCCCAGGATGGAATACTTGGATCGAACCAAGGATAAGATTCATAATCATCAAAATAATGTAAGATTTAAGGTTTAGTATATTTTAAAATATACATGGTATATAAGGTATATCAATCTCATAGACGATGTTTCAATTATATGGGTTACTATTACCCTATTTATAAAGCGCCCATATAATATATAGATTGCAAATTGGATCAACATTAATCCCAACCATAAATGATTCAACCCATATAAGAAATGGTTCATGGATCAAATTTTTATTAATTGTTTAGATAAGGTGGATACAAAAATATATTTTTGAAGACACTTTTTATGTTTATGATTAAACTTTAATAATTAATTATATAGCTAAATTATAACTAAGTATTCTATGAAAACCATAAATATAAGGAAGGATTAAAAATAAGCAAAAAAGCATTGAAATTACTAAAGGAAACTACAATCTAAAAAAGTAAAACAACCAATCATGATGTAAAATCAATTTGATAGTAATCATAATATCATGGAGAGTAATTACATGAGAATTGTTAAAAAAATTCTAAATTAATCACAATATCATGGGAAATATTTCATGGAACATATCAAAATTATAATACATACTACATGGAATGACATATTAATGAAATGTAAATCTATATGTTAATATAATGTTGAATGTAATGCTACGATATTTAAAAATTATGCCAAGGGAAAATGATGAAATATCATAAATTAATATGCTTCACAAGTACACCAATCAAATGAGGTGAAATCATAATCGACTGTAACAAATAACTACATGTACAAATAATTCCACTCATGGCCACATAGTCTTTTCCCCATGTGTGGTTTTATAACTCCCATCCATGAATATTTACCAAGTGATTTCAAATTTATACTCTCATATTTACCAACCTAACACTATAATAGAAGGTAAAAGAATACAACCACTAATACTGTAACACCTTGAGATTTTATGAGAAATGTTCCTTTTAATTTCTTTGATGTCTTGAGTTTTACTATACACCATGATTAGCTTGCACTCTATGCTACACCATATTAGCTTACAATATATGAAAACACTGTTCCAGGCTTCTGTTGCATGCTATAGCAACCATCCTCGATAGCGTGTGTTATGCACAATTCCGAGTTTCACTAAATTAGATATTATTATAATATTATAATGAACATTCAATTATGAATATTAATACCCACTTTTTGAAATTTCATATATTTTATCATTCAAAATGGAATTCATTTTTGGATTCGGAATATCAAAATTAGCCTAGGGTAAATTTTTGGAATTTTTCTAAAAACATTCAATTTTTGATGAATAGTAAAAACACTGGGTTACTATTTAGAAACAGAGTTTTTATTTAAAAAATTATTTCTTTTATTTAAATTTATTTCTGGTAAAAATTGATACATAAAACTTATATAGGATCAATGTAATTCATTGGTGTTAGTTTAGAATAATCTTAGATATATAAATTTTTTTTTGAACTTTTCATCGTCTTTTAGCCATCTCCTAGAAGAATTTTCAAATTCACAAAAATCATAATTTTACTAATTCTGTAAGTGGAATTTCAAAAATCCTAGAGACACGGTTAATATCAAGGAGTAAAATGTTGTTCAAAGAGGTAAAAACAAATTTTTGTGAATATTAACTTTTTATTTTTATTTACGGCGGTTAAAAGTAAACTGGGTAATTAAGGGTAAAAAGAATATTAATATTACCCTAAAACATGTCTTAATTCTATTGGGAAAGTGTATCTAGACCAAAAACAATATTAGGAATAAAATATTATCATTTAGGTACACTTGGATTAGATTAGGACATTTATTATTTTTTAATTCAAAGAAGAGTTAAAAGAGCTAAAATCAATGTTTAATAACTAAAAGTTTTTTAATATAGGGTTATTAATAAGATAAATTAGATTATAAATATTTATTAGAAATATAAAAATATTCCATACATCATGGTGTTTTTTTATAATATTTATATTTTAAATAATTTAATTTATTTATGACAAAATGGTGATGCAGTAATTACCTAAATAATGAAATATTAAAATAGTTGATATTATAAATACACAAATAAATGTAATTTTAGACTTTTAATGAATTACACGAATTTTATAGGTTAATAAGACATGTTATTATTGATTTAACTAACTTTTTTCGAACTAATCATGCTGTTATGATTTTCACAAAAATCAATTACCAAATAGTGCCAAAATTGATATAAAATAGTTTTTAAAACAAATATTATATAATTAATTTTTGTTCTATTCCTAAAAATTTCAGGTTCGGCCAAATGACTTATATAAGGTTATATACATTTATAATGAACCACCTGAGGTTATTTTGACTTGTTATAGTATGTTTATTAACCATATAGTGTAATAAAACAAGAGGACATGGTAAAAGTTAAATTATTTAACATAGAGTTAAATCTAAATGATATGTTTAAAATTGTAACATAAACTTGTATAAAACCTATTGGTTGAATGGATTTCATCCCATCCCAACTTTAACTTCGAAATAAATCAATTTTTAACAATTATAAACTGAATATTACTTTATTATAAAATAATATTTTAAGTTTTTTCTAAAGTGCCTCTCTCCTCCCTTATAAAAAGGGCACCCGTTACCTCCTCTCTTCACACCCATTTGAGCCTTATTTCTTGGCCAACCCTTGATAATTCCTCTTCTCAACCTCTATATTTATTTTATAGAGGATCTGGTCTTCTCAAAATACTAACTCTAGTGCCCTAAGAAGATGTTTAAAGGAGGTGCGTTGAGGAAGAGGTAATCTCTTCTACCGACTCTTTCAAGTTTCTTTCTTCTTCTACATCCTCTTCTTTAGTTGTTTCCTTATAAAGTAATAACATCCGTATTACTTATATATGTATATGTTATTATAAATATGAAACAACCCTATTTCACCTTCTCCCCATCCTATAGAAAATGAAATCACCGCGTGTGTGTACGTACGGAATACCATCTCCACGTCGTGGTGTAATCAGTTTTTCCACCACCACCTTACTTGGATGGGTATAATGGTGTAAAGAATAACTATATAAGATTATTATAAAATCATATTTATTCTATGATATTATATCATCCATTCCAATTCAATTCAATAAATATGGGAACAATATCCTCGCTCGTGCGTACGTACGGATTACCGTGTCCACGAGGCAATGAGATTCATTTTCCATGTTAACAATTCCAGAATGATTATAAATTATATATAATAAGTAATAATTAAATATATGACATAATAATTCTACTGGATTTATGTATATGTATATGTTTTTCATCTACTTAATTCCATTCAATTCAATAATGAAACGAAAAATAGCGTTCATGCGTACGTACGACCTACCGTCTCCATGAACAGTGTATTTCCTTCCATTTATCGATCTACCATATATATGTATATTCTGAATATATATTATATATAAATCATTAATTATATTCTAGAATTAAGTAATCATGATCTATGTAATCATATTAATGATTACAAGTCAAAACACGGACGATAAATGAAATGATTTTTCCCAAAACGCTGCTTTAACATGGAATTGACAAATGAATGGATAAAATAAAGTCATAAGTGAATCATATATGATATCATAAATATTATTATCGTTCTGTTACAAGTTAATAATATGTTTATACCCACTATAAAAGAGTCTCAGACACATATGGAAGAAATTGGACATGAGGTATGGGATAATTATTCAATCTCAGTTTTATCGGAGATTGTCATTCGTAAGTATTTTCTAGGGTTATTGTTATCATCCATGTATATGTTTTACAAAAATGTATTCATGTATTTTTATTTTCCTTTTTACCCATTTTTTTCTTTTACCAAATTTTATAGAAGGCATCTTGATTTTTTTTACCATACGAGGATCTTTTTGACTTTTTGACCAAAGTACACAGAGAATGTTTTTTTAACTTATACGACATGGACAGATTTTTACAGTTTCATAATGCCTAATTTTCTAGAAGCTTACTCTATAAGATTTCATGACTATTTTCTAAAAAATCCTTTTCTTTTAGTATTTCACGGCATTTTGTGAAAAGAAAATGATTTTAAATAAGAAAGGATATTTTCCTCAAGAATTCATCTCAAGTGTTTTATCAAAACCATTTTCCATATAAGATGACATTATTTCATATGTGTATGTTTCAAGTATAATTTATTTATGATTTAAATGGTTTCACTTTTCTTATGATGAAATGAAATCCATTTTTTATATGGATTATGTTATGGTGGGATGATGTTTATAAAACCCATTTTATTCTTTGGGTTATGATGAATGATTTATGTTTATGTTGTGGAACACATAAGAATGATTTCATTATGAGATGGGTGGGACTTATATCTCCCTCTAATTAATTGGGTAAAGATTTATATCTCATGAGATAGACATGGATGTAATGGAAAGTTAATCAAGTTCAGTGATATAGGACTGGAATGGGGAGTGAGCTCAATTCGGTAAGGGACATTGTCAACTAAAATGGTATTGGCAGCAATGCTTTGGCTACTATGGAAATCATATCATGTGATTAATGGTTTGAAATAATTAAATGTTTTATTCCCATTCTATTTTATCATGATTGATGTTCCTTTGTGATCTATGCCTTACGTATTGCCATGATTTATTTCACAACTCAAGTTTTTAATGATTAATCATTATGTTCATGTTTTGAAGTTAAAATGTATATGGTTTGTTTTATTTTCTCCATGATTACCCTTAATGAGAATTTAAGCTCACCCTTTATATGTTTTATTTTCCAGAGGATTTAATGAAAGGTTTTAGGTAAGACAAAAAAGGGGAAGATATTTATGGGAGACGATGAAGATCTTTCACCATGACTAAAAGATTATATTCTGAGTTCCCAAAGACACTAAACTATTATGGTCCTTGTGTGTCTGTTTTTGTTATGTATTATGTATTCCGAAAAAAGTAATGTAATGTCTATGTACGTCAAGCTGTGGGTCTCTATAATTGGTATCAGAGAAAAGGTTTAGTTAACCCTTGGAAACTAGGATGTGAAAACTTTAGTGAGATCCCTAGAGATATTTCTAAGGTATATCTAGGGATGTTCATAAGGATAAGTATAATTATTGGTTATAGTCCTATAATTATGGTAACGATATTATAATTAATCCTAAGATGTTAGATATTGAAGTTTCTCCCCCTTTATTATGCTGTTTTCCTAGCATGATTTTTGCCTCTCAAACTTTTCTTTTTGGGTTTCAGAAGATGGATGGAACCGGAAGGAACCGTGTTGATCAATGTAATGGAAAAAGCAATGATTTTCCTCCAGAGAAACCAAATGTGATGGTAGATAGGGTGAAAAATCTTATTACTATACTTACACAAGCTATGAATCATTCTGGATTTCCAAATGATCAGAGAAGTGAACAATATTCTATTGAGTCCATCATGAGACAACGCCCACCTTCTTTCAGTGGGTCATATGATCCACTTGTTTCTGAACAAAGGATTAATACCATTGAAAAGATATTATCAATACTTAGATGTTCAGAGCATGAAAAAGTAATTTTGGTTGTTTACCAGTTAGAAGGTGAAGCAGACCAGTGGTGGACTCTAGTTAAAAATACAAGGCCCCAAGATGAAATTGAATCCATGGAATAGGACAAGTTCAAGAACATGTTTTTCAATAAGTACTTCCCTCGTATTCTTCGAACAAATATGGAAAAGGAGTTCCTTGAGATTTATCAACATGATGATGAATTTTTTGGTATATACGAAGAGAATTTTACAAGGCTTGCAATGTATGCATTTGGCTTTATCATCCAACCTAAAAGTAAAGTTGATCTATTCTTCAGTGGCTTAAAACCATGTCTTAGAAGAGCATTAGATATAAGAGACTTCACTAGCTATGAAGAAATTGTGTGTTGTGCTATCAAGGTAGAAATAGAAGTTAGTGTTACAAATCCATCTCATGAGTTTAACAAGAAACGAAAGATGGAGTTCAAGGAGAAATCTATGAATAATGGTGAAAAGAAGATGAATGTATCTTTATGCTCAATGTGTGGAAAGAAGCATGGTGGATATTGTCTTAAAGAGACTAGAAAATGTTTTAATTGGGGAAATTAAGGTCATCGAGAAGATGAGTATCTATGTAATGGAAAAAGGGTTTCTATTGATGTGAATAATGAAAAGACTGCAGAGAACGCACCACAAACACTTCATTGCTCCAAGTGTAAGGAAATGGGGCATTATGCTAATCAATGCTCTGATCCAAAGGTTCATGATGATCAACATGAGCAACA
This sequence comes from Viscum album, assembly GCA_963277665.1. Taxonomy (NCBI): domain Eukaryota; kingdom Viridiplantae; phylum Streptophyta; class Magnoliopsida; order Santalales; family Viscaceae; genus Viscum; species Viscum album. The sequence continues at coordinate 712,404,592 of OY728131.1, read as the reverse complement.
TCTTAAGGAAAAGGATAAAGGGAAGTCACATGCAATCAATATTTTTGATGTTGAGTATGAAAATGATGTTGTGTAATGAATACGTGTTTATGTAATGGGATTTCAAAATAGTATCTTGGAATCTCATTTATGGTATCGTGGAATTTTGGAATATCTATGTATTGGTTTTCAATAATTATATGGGACTGGTAACCATGAAAAGTGATTGAAATATTTTTGGAAAGAAGATGATATGCGCATAATGAATGGATAAAGAAAAAAATGAAATGAGCTCATGACTGATCTAAGGACAATGTTATTTCACGGTTTGAGTATATAGAAATTTTGGGGATTTGGTATGTGGAAAGTGTTAAATTTTGATAGCATTCATGTTTTCCCTAAGGTTCAATGGGTATTTAATGATAATAAAAGATTACGGGATTCACATGTTTGTAATGTGACCAACAAGATATATTGTATGATATATGGTGGATAAATGATGATATTCACATGCTTGGCAGATGACATTTCTAGTAATTGTTTTCTTTATACTATGAGCTTGGACAGAAGTATTTTAGATAAGCCTAATGATTGGAAAGGATTATATTGGACATAAGTATGTATTGTTTATGGCTAGAAATTTTTTCGTTATTATTGCAGGAATGTTATAATAAAGTAGTTTTAGAAAATGGGACAACCTGCAGGACAGGCGGCAACCCGTCGCATCGGAAAAGGTTACGAGAATTGAACCCACAACCGAAGTGCGGCATGCATTTATCACCTACCACTAACCTATAGGAAGTCCCTGGTTTGTAGAAATTAGTTTTATTTTATTAAGTGGTATGATAGATGAAGTATAAGTCCATTTTTGGAATCGTATATGATTAATCTCACCATTAGCGGACTTATGTATATAAATATTTCCATCTTTATGTTTGAGACAGATGGAATGACCTATAATTATATTTCATGATCTACTACAACTTCATGGAAGAAAAATTTGACTTAATTTCTTTAAGAGATTAAGTTTAAATTGTTCAAGGCACGAACAATAGTGAGATTGTACCAAAATCAAGTAAGTGTTTATTTGAATTCAAAAATTCTTCAACATTAGGGAAATGGTCATGAAAAACAAAAATGTTGTCCTATTACGCTCATATATGATGAATCATATAGTACCTTAGATCATCACAAATTTATGGATTTGTGATTGTTTGATTTTTCATAGCCATGTTCTCTACCACTCTCCATCACAAAATGATGATTAGATTTCTCTTCCATATCCATATTTTCACCTAGGTTCTCCTATGTTGAAACCCAGTGATGAGTTAATTCGGGTAACCATTACGTTTCTTACTTCACTTTTTAAAATAAAGTTTTAGTATAACTTTTTATGATGTGGGTTTCTATGAAAGAAGCATACAAGTAGTAAACAATTTATAACCCTGATGTATTTCTTGTGTGAAATTCATTTTAAGGGGGGTAGAATGTAACACCCCGAGATTTTATGAGAAATATTTTTTTTAATTTCATTGATGTCTTGGGTTTTACGCTACACCAAGATCAACTTGCACTATAGGCAACACTGTATTAGATTACAAAATACACAAACACTATTCCAGGCTTGTGTTGCACGCCAGAGCAACCTTCCTCGATAGTGTGTGTTATACACAACACCGAGTTTCACTAAATGAGGTATTATTATAATATTATTATTAAATACCCATTATGAATAGTAATACCCACTTTTTGAAATTTCAAAAACTTTATCATTTAAAATGGACTTCATTTTTGGATTCAGAATATCGAAATTACTAGGTTGAATATTTGGTATTTTTCTGAAAACATTCAATTTTAGATGAATAGTGAAAACAGTGGGTTACTATTTAAAAACCGACGTTTTATTTAAATAATTATTTATTTTATTTAAATTTATTTCAGGTAAAAATTTATACATAATACCTATATAAGTTCAATGTAATTCATTGGAGTTAGTTTAGAATTATTTTAGATATATAAAAATTTTGTTGAACTTTTCACCGTATTTTACACATCTCCTAGGAGAATTTGCAAATTCACATAAAACATAATTTTAATGCTTCTTTGAGTGGAATTCAAAAAATCCGAGAGAGAAGACTAATATCAAGGAGTAAAATGTGGTTCGATGAGATAGATGTAATTTTTGTTGAATAGTAACTTTTTACTTTTATTTACCACAGTTTAAAGTAAATAGGGTAATTAGGGTTAAAAATGATATTAATATTACTCTAACAGATGTCCTAATTATATTGGAAAATTGTATTTCGACAAGAAACAATCCTAGGAATAATATATTATCATTTAGGTCCACATGGACTAGATTAAGATATTTATTATTATTTAATTCAAAGAAGAGTTAAAAGAGCTAAAATCAATGTTTAATAACTAAAACATTTTTTATATAAGTTTATTCATAAGATAAATTAGATTATAAATATTAATTAAAAGGATAACAGTATTTCATATATCATGGTATTTTATATATAATTTTTAGGCATTAAATAATTTAATTTATTAAGAAACAATGGTGGTGCAGTAATTACCTAAATAATGAAATATTAAAATAATTGATATTATAAATACCCAAATAAATTTAATTTGAGACTTTTTTTGAATTCCACTAATTTTATAGGTTAATATTACATGTTAGTATTTATTTAAAGATCATTTTTTTAACTAATCATTATGTTATAATATTCACAAAAATCAATTACCAAATACTGTCAAAATTGAAATAAAATAGTTCTTAAAACAAATATTATATTATTAATTGTTATTCTATTACTAAAAATATAAGGATCTGGAAAATGACATATATAAGGTTATATATATTAATAATGTACCACTTTGGGTTATTTTTTCTTGTTATAGTAATTTTATTAACCATATAGTGTTAGAAAACAAGAAGACACGGTAAAAGTTAAATTATTTAACTTAGAGTTAAATCTATAAGATAGGTTTAAAATTTTAACCTAAACTTGTATAAAACCTATTGGTTGAATGGATTTCAATCCATAACCACTTTATATTTGAAATAAATCAATTTTTAACCATTATAAACCGAATGTGAGTTTATTATAAGATAATATTTTAAGTTTTTCCTAAAGTGACCCTCTCCTCCCTTATAAAAAGGGATCCCCTTCCCTCCTCACTTCACACCCTTTTGAGCCTCGAATCTCGGACAAACCCTTCCAATTACTCTTCTAAAATTCTATAGTTATATAATAGAGGTTCCGGTACTCTCAAAAGACCAACTCTAGTGCCCTAAGATGATGTTTAAAGGAAGTGCATCGAGGAAGAGGTAGTCTCTTCTACCGACTCTTTCATGTTCATTTCTTCTTATACTTCATCTTATTTAGTTGTTTCATTATAAAGTAACAACATAAGTATTAAATATATACTTATATGTCACTATAAATATGAAACAACCCTATTTCACCTTCTATCCATCCTACGAAAAATGAAATCACCGCGTGTGCGTACGTACGAAATACCGTCTCCACGCCGTGGTGTAATCAGTTTTCCACCACCACCTTACATGGATGGGTATAATGGTGTAAAGAATAACTATATAAGATTATTATAACATAATACTTATTCTAAGATAGTATATGATCAACTCCAATTCTATTCAATCAATATGGGAACAATATCATCGCTTGTGCGTACGTACGGATTGCCATCTGCACGACGTGACGAGATTCATTTTCCATGATAACAATTCAAGAATGATTATAATGTATATATAATAAGTAATCATGAAATATATGATATAATAATCCACTTGATTTATATATATATATATATATATATATATATATGTCATCTACTTAATTCCATTGAATTCAATAAGGAAATGAAAAATAGCATTCATGCGTACGTACGACCTACCGTGTCCATGAACGGTGTATTTACTTCCATTTATAGATATATATATATATATATATATATATATATATATATATATATATTATGAATATATATTATATATAGATAATGTTTTATATTCAGGAATTAATTAATCATGATCTATGTAATAATATTATTAATTACAAGTCAAAACACGGAAGATAAATGAAACTATTTTACCCAAAACGCTGCTTTAACATGGAATTGACAAATGAATGGATAATATAAAGTCATAAGTGAATAATATATGATATCATAAATATTATTATGGTTCTGTTACAAGCTTATAATATGTTTAAACCCACTATACAGGAGTCTCGTACACATATAGAACAAATTGGACATAAGGTAAGGGATAATTTTTCAATCTCATTTTCATCCGAGATTGTCATTCGTAAGTATTTACTGGGGTTATTATTATCATACATGTATATGTTTTCTAAAAATGTTTTCATGTATTTTTAATGTCCTTTTTACCCATTTTTTACTTTTACCACATTTTATGGAAGGCATCTTTATTTTGTTTGCCATATGAGGAACTTTTTGACTTTTCGGAAAAAGTACACAGAGAATTTTTTTTAACTTATACGGCATGAATGGATTTTTACAGTTTCATAAAGCCTAATTTTCAAGAAGCATACTCTACAAGATTTCATGAATATTTTCAATAAAAACATTTTCTTTTAAAATTTCATGTCATTTTATGAATAGAAAATTATTTTGAAGAATAAAGGATATTTTCCTCAAGAATTCATTTCAAGTGTTTTATCAAAACAATTTTCCATATAAGATGACATTATTTCATATGTGTATGTTTCCAGTATAATGTCTCTATGATTTACATGGTTTCACTTTTCTTATGATGAAATGATATCCATTTGTTTTATATGGATTAGGTTATGATGGGATGATGTTTATTAAACCCATTTTATTCTTTGGGTTACGATGAATGATTTATGTTTATGTTGTGGAACACGTAAGAATGATTTCATTATGATATGGGTGGGAACTATATATACCTCTAATTAATTGTGTAAAGATTTATATCTAAAGATATATACATGGTTGGAATGGAAAGTTAATCTGTTTCTGTGATACATGAATGGAATGAGGAGTGAACTCGATTCAATAAGGGACTTTGTCCACTAAAACGGTCTTGGAAGCAATACCCTGGCTACTATGGAAATCATATCATGTTCTTAATGTTTTCCCACAATTAAATGTTTTATTTACATGCTATTTTATCATGATTGATGTTACTTTATTATCTATTCCTTACATTCTACCATGATTTATTTCACAACTCATGTTTTTGATGTTTAAACATTATGTTCATGTTTTGATGTTCAAATGTATATGGATTGTTTTATTTTCTCCATGCTTAACCTTACTAAGAATATGATGTCATCCTTTATATGTTTTATTTTCATCATAATTTAAAGAAAGGATTTAGGTAAGAAAACAAAAGGGGAAGATATTTATGGGAGATGTTAAAGATCTTTCACCACAATTAGAAGATTATATTCGGAGTTTCCAAAGACACTAAACTATTACGGTCCTTGAGTGTCTGTTTTTGTTATGTATTAAGTATTATGAAAAAAGTAATTTAATGCCTATGTACGTCATGATTTAGGAATCTACAAATACAACATTATAACATACTGACCAAACTATCTATAAAACCTGTTGTTGGACCGGTCACCACATGGCCTCAATCACACATGCATATATGCCATAGGCTACAGAACAGCTGAAATGGTCTAATGGTGGTATGGAGTGGATTATATATCCTCATTATTAGAGTATCATAATAGTATAATAATAAATAACCTACATAAAATAATGTATGTAGTATTTTAAATGAGAAATAGTGAAGATAAATAAAATGAAGTAATAAACATGCTCAATGCCAAATACATTTCGGCCTGAAAATACATGTGATGCAACATTATCAAAAATAAAGACATACAAAAGTTAATCGAAAATGATAAAATATAATTCCACCATATAAATAATATTTCCCATGCTAACACCATGATAGTCTAGAGTTTAGTCTCGGTACTCTACTCTTAACGCCCTTATATAATACACAACAAACTAAACAATCCATGGACATATGAACATGAGGATTACTCAGTTACCCTAGTGCTATACCGGCCTGAGCACAGTGTGAGATATAACCAATAGACCACTACTAATGTTTTCTAATGCATAATATTGTTTTTTAATATAATGTACAGTAGTGATGAGGTATATAATAAATGGGAAGTAATAAATAAGTATTAAATTCCATTTTCAGTTCCTCATGGATTACTGACTGACACTAACTCCATCATCCTAATAAAAATGTCCTTGAATAATGGTATACATATACATATATGAAATATTCATGTAATAAGTGGGTTATAATTATATAATAATCTATATACAGAAACAAAAATCATGTTCCTTGGTTTTGATTCTGTGTCACTAGATTACGGTTAAGTATTCATGATCGTTAATAAAAATGTATTAATTAGAATTAAACAAGTGGTGCATTGATCCCACACAAGGAGTTTTAATAAGGAATACCCAATATCACGTGAGGATCACTATAAATAAATAAAATTGTACACTTCTTTCCAAGGGGATCCTTAAATGGAATCCAAATCATTACTCTCGGCATGGAAGAAAAAAACCCTCAGAGACCATCCCGGGTATCTTACATAAGGGACCATCTATTGCTTGGGGCATGGTATAACCATCGTTAAAATAATCCCATCCACAAGGTCTCCCCCAAACCACCCGTATTACTCATATAGAGGTAAAAATAAGCTAATCAGGTGATCCCACCAAAGGTATTCCATGTATTTATCCAATTGTATTTATAAATTACATGAAATTTGATCCCATTCTGAGTGTACCATAAAAAAGGAAACCAATGTATCCCTCAAGGAATGATATTATCAAAATAAACTATGAGCCTATACATGGAGTTATGAAAAAGTATAACTGATGTATCCCTCAAAGTATTCATGTTTCATTCATTTTTTTAAATTCAAAAAATGTAAGTCAATGTTCATAAGCTTTCCACATCACCATTCAAGAATAATTTACGAGGGATAATCCCATTAATAATTTCTATTAACAAATAATAATGTTGATGTACTGAATCATGGAATATCACATATCAAAACAAATAATTTATAATGCATTATTGTAAACATATAATTTCCATTATCTAAGTATAAAGGAGGGGTGATACATTTATCAATTCAATTAACACATACAATTTCTCCATTTTATAAATGAACACAATGCACCTCATAGTGTGGTGTCATAGGAAAGTGGTGTATATTGATCGAGCCTTAAAACATTATATAATCTTGAGATAGGTCAATAATTTGACATTAATTCACATCTATGATCTTTTCAGGTTTAGAGCTATAATGAATTTTGTCATTATTAATACATTACATATCAGATATTACAAAGTATAAACTTCTACTCTATAATTTTTTTTCTAAATAATAAAAGTCCTTAAAAAATTAATAATTCTATTCTTCATATAAATATTTTTTATGTATTCCTTTCTCTTACCATTCCTTATACCCTATGAAAAAATATTTCTAAAACATGGGATGAGCATAAAAAGCTCAGTAACGGTTGAAAAATAAGGAATGAAAACATTAGTCCATGAATATGTACAAATAAATGAAATCATACATTTCAATAATAAAACATAATTTCTTTAACACACCTCATGATTAAATAATATTAATGAATAACTCATAGAAATCATAAATCATAATGGTAACTTATGGCATCCAAAATATACTTACATCGTAGATTTCATGGGTATATAGGGAGTAACATTCATGGTCACATTTAGAATACCAATAACAGTATAATCTCTAAATCTCTTTAAAGAATCCTTAAAATTTACCTCTGTCACATTACCTAATGCAATGGAGATCTATCAGGGGCTCACCCGCCCTTAGTTTGTCACTATACCACCCGAATACATAATAAATGTCCATTTACTAAAACATAATCATAACAAATGAACAATCATAAAATAAAAAAAATACAATTCCATATTGCAATAATAAGACATAATATCAAGGTATTGATATAATCAATCCTTTATAGAAACCATTTTCATTACCAAAATACTGAAAATGAAATATTGTATTTAATTTTATTTTTTAAAAAAATTATGTCTTGTAGAGTAATCCAAATATCAAATAATGTTCATGATGGAAGAAACGTCATTGTAATTGAATAAATTAAAAAACATTTACTTTTTTAAATTTAGTAAAACACTGGGTAAAAAAGATTCATTTTGAAAACCATGGAATTAAATTAAAATCCAAATGGATTGATTAAACACCGTATAAATGAAGGTTGTATATAAATCAAAATATGCCTAAATGAAAAGAGATTGAGACAGAGTCCCTTACCTTGATTATTAAATTTATTGTTCTTTCTTTATCCTTCAGAATAATAAACTTAGGCTAATTTCTACTTTATTCATATCCTTTTTATGTTTATTATTCCTATTACATCACTTATGACCATGTTATAATAAATACGAAATTATTTGAGTTCATGTCGAACATTTTGTCGATAATCATTTATTGAGTCCAAAACGAAAATGGTATGATTTCACTTGTCCATGTGGTCATAAGTCCATAATATCTAGAATACAATTCCTGAAATATTCATCACATTTACCCATAACTCATATTTTTTATTTTAAACCATTAAATATGGTTGTTAAAAATGAACAATGTTATAATCATGGAGGCGGTAGGCCATAAATATGGATGAGTAACGTTTCCATTTTTCATTGATAAGTATATAAATAAGTTATTTATCATTTTATATTTATGTAATAATCATGATATTATTAAAATCATCATAATAATTTTTATATACTTATATATATATATATATATATATCATATAAATGATAAAATGATTAAAAATGTGTCTCATCGCTTCGTGGAGGTGATAGTTCACATGTACACATGAAAGACATTATCATTTTTTTGTACATGGAAGTAAGAATATAATTGATATATTAATATCTTATAATGATTAATATGTCATGAATATTACATATGAAGATTAATTCTATAATTATAAGGAATATTAATAAATGGTAATTGAAAATGAACTAAATCTGTCTGTGGATGCTATAATTCACACATATGCACACATGATTAATTAATTTCCCATTTTATGGAAGTAAAGATTGATTTATGAGAAGATATTAAAATAATTAAATTTTAATATATTTAAGATAATTTTTTTTATTTAATCATGGTTGGATGAAATTTGGGGAATTTTATGAATAAACAAAATAAAAAGACATAAAAAACGATACCTCTTCTTTGGTTGATCTCCTTTGAAGAACATCTAAATACCTATATGAAGGGTTTTATTCTTAAAAAGAGGGTTAAAGAATGTGGGGAGGGATTATAGGAAGAGTATTGGATATATATTGGATGAACTAAAAGGGTTTGTATGTGTGAGTAAGAGATATTGATGGGTACCTTTTTATATGAGAGGGGAGGGGAATCCTTAAAGAGTATTAAAAAATTAAATTAATATAAATTATTTTTGTAATACAAGTGGATAAAACATGAGATATGGAGAATATATGATGATTATAGATCTAAATTTTATTATCCAATAGTTTTTAGCCATGTTTAGAGTTTATGTTAAACCTTATATTTTTTTACCCTTAATTATTCTCTTTTTATTTTTATAGTTGTAAAAAAAATTAATTGATAAGAGGCTATTGATTATACATATATATAGTAAATTTATCATAATTGGAAAATAAATGATCTTTTAGAGAATATAATAATCAAATAGTGATTTTAAAATATTTTTATTATTTATAAAAAACTCAATAAATTATTATTTTTATAAAACATCAATTAAGTGGATTTTTACACTATTGAACTTATTAAATTTAAATAAAATCCAAAAAGAGAGATAACTTCAAGAATAACCATTGAATAGTATAATAACATGTCGTATTCATCTAAAAATTTGTGTATAACATAAATTATATCAATTAATTTTTATTTTAATATTTATAATGTAATTTATTTGAATCCTTTATTATTAAAGCAATCACTGTATCATCATTTTATCATAATTAAATATATACATTTTTTCCAAAAAATTATAAATAAAATACAATAATGTATATACTATGTTTAACTTTTTAATCGATATTTATAGTATAATAAATGAATTAAAAACCCCCACCTTAATATCTTTTAAGTGAAAAGATACAAGTTTATGTGATAATTTCGTTTACTTTAAATAAATTATCATAACATGTCACATTCACACCCAAGTGGCTCCAAAATTCAAAAATTTCAGAATAAATATTTTTTTGGTCTCCCATTACCCATAAAATAATAATAGGTCACATGTTTGTGTAGTTTTGTATTATTATAATATTAATTTTACCCTTATATACCTAATATACCCTTTAACCATGGTAATTTAAAAGAATTACTAAAGTTACTATTCATAATATCCAAAAATAAACATTAACTATTTAAATATTTTGAACCTTATGATTCCAAATTTGGAATCCATTTTTCTCAATTGAAAACAGAAATTTTTTATTAATTAATTTAAAATCAGTTCTCGTTGTGAAGACCATAAAGCAGGTTTTTATGAAATAAAAACTATCAAATAATTAACATGTATTTATGTCCAATTTAATTTCAATATTACTGCCAATGGACACAATTGGATTAAATGATAAAAAATTAAAACAATTAAACATAAAACCGAATAAAAGCGATAATATAACTATTTTAATAAGTTGGTTGAAAATTAATTATTGACATAAAATGAGGTATTTTTCATTATTATTTAAATAATGTACTTTATCAGAAAATTACCAAAAATTAATCCAAAGTAAAATTTTATGTAAATATTTCATATATGATGTTTGTTTTTTCAAATATAACATATAATAGTGAAACAAATCATGATTTAAAAATTGTACTCCATAAAAAGGTGGTAAAGCTACCTTTAAAAAATATTAAAGTATTTCATGTTTAAAATTAGATTAATTATAATTTCAAGCCTCTAAAATAATTATATAAAAGTAAAAATATTTAACAAATATGTAAAATATTAATATAGTTAATTTTTTTCACTATTTTTTATACAACAGCTAGGCGTTAACTACAATTTTAAATAATAATATTATTGTTATATTATTTTTTATTATAACTCAGTGTTGTGTGAAACATAAGATTTTAGAGAAACCCACTGTTGTGGGTTGGGTACGCTATCATACATAGTGTCCCCTATAAACTACAATTAATAATAAATTCAAAATTACTAGAAGATAGAAAATATTTTATACTATAAATACCTGGGATGTTACATCATTCCCCATTTTAGAAATTGTGTCCTCAAAATTTTATTTACTTATCAAATCCGTGTGAGAAATTTTTCTTCATATCATTTTTATATTAAAATATTCCCTCTTCAACCATATAGTTTCTCCACAAAACCACATCTTGATTAATCACCTTATTCCGCAACACTTTCTCTCTATGGTAAAGAATCTGGATTGGCTATTCCTCATAAGAAATGGTGTCTTTCAACTGAACTACCTCTAGAATCAACACATGATATGGGTCCGAAAAATACTTTATAAACATTGAAATATGAAAAAAAATAAGTATTGGAAACAACAAGTAGGTAAAGACAGTATGTAGGAAACTAATCCATATTTCTCAAAGATTTCATATGGTCCAATGAACCACGGACTCAGCTTTACCCTCTTACGAGAACACATCACACTTTTCCATAGAGAAACTTTGAGAATTCTATGATCACCTACATAAAAAGAAATATCATTCCTCCACTTATTTTAATGAATTTTTTTCTAGCTCTAAGCTTTCTTCATGTGATTTTGAATAAACTGAAATTTTATTCCATCTCTTCTTCTAATTCAGATCCCATCAACTTCCTTTCACCTACTTCATCACAAAAATATGAAGTTCGAAACCTCTTTCAATATAATGATTCAAATGGTGTCATTTGTATACTGAAATGAAAAATGGTATTATAAGAAAGCTCAACCGAATAATGGGGTCAATCCCAAAATCCTTGGTAATCCATTGGACAAGCACGTATCATGTCATCTAAGGGATAAATTGTTAATTCCAACAACCCATCTGATTGTGGATGAAAAGCTGTACTGAAATTTAATTCAGTTCCCAATAAATTTTGAAGGCCTTTTCACAAGTTATAAGTGAACATGGGATCACAATTAGATATAATGGAGAGGGTTTCTCCATGTATCTGGATTTTCTATTTAATATACAGTCAACAAAGTTGATCTAGATACTATGTACTTAAAATGCGAATAAAATTAGTAGATTTATTCAATCGATCAATAGTAACCTATATTTCATTATTACCTCAATATGTATTTAGTAATACCACAAAAAATCCATGGAAATTATCCCCATTTCCACTCATGTACTATAAAAGGCTGAAGAATCCCCTTTGGCAATTTTTATTCTGATTTCACATGCTCATAATTAAAACACTTCACAGTAAAGTTAGAAATATATCTTTTAATTCGATCCCACTAGATAAAATGCTGAAATCATTGTACATATTAATACTACCGGGCTGAATTAAAAATGAAGAACTATAAGCTTTACAGAGAAACTATTTCATTATGAATGAATCATAAGGCACAAATAATCTCTTTCAAAATCACAAAACACAATATTTATCAATGTTAAAGTCAGGTAACGTACCCTTCTAAACCAATTCAACATTTTCATGAAATTCATTGTCTTACTTCTGCTATTTCTTTATTCTGTCTTCTAGAGATGATTGCACTAAAACCTGAAACAAAAGAGGGTAATTTTCGGAACAAAAAACATCCATTCCAAATCTTATCAGATCATTAATAAAAGGGTAATATACCAAACATAACATGGTTAATGTAGCATTGATTTTTCGACTCAAAACATCAACCACTTCTTTTTCATTTATAGGATGATAATGGATCGTGAAATCATAATCCTTGATTAATTCCAGACATCTTATCTGTCTCATGTTCAATTAGTTCTATGTAAATATATACATCAACGTTTTATGGTCAGTATATATTTCACATTTTACTCTACACAGAAGTTGAATAAATATTTTTAATGAAAAAATAATAGCAGCTATTACAAATAATGTGCATGGTAGTTAAACTCCTGAGTTTTTAAATCACGTAAAGAAAATGCAATTATATTTTCATTAATCAATATGGAACAACCATGTCCTTTCAATGAAACATCACAATAGATAAAAAATTCACCATTTCTGGAAGGTAGGTCCAAAACTAGAGCGTTCTCCAATCATCTTTTCAATTCTTGAAAACATTCATCACATTGTTTTTTAAAGATGAACTTAACACATTTTATTGTTAACTTAGTCAGTGTACTAAATAGACAAGAAATTTTTTCAGTAAAAATCCGGTAATATCATTCTAAAAATAGAGAACTATTAATCTTGGTTATATTTTTGGTTTTTGGCTATTCTTCAATAACTTTTGTTTTATAAGGATCAATAGTTATGCAATCTTTAGAAACGTTTTAACCAATGAATAATTTTTTTTATACCAAAACTCAAAATTTCTAAATTTTCCATACAATTTATTTTCTTTTATGGTTTACAAGACAAATGTAAAATGAATTTAGGGAACCTTTTTAATTTTAGGATATACCAAAATATAATCAATAAACACAACCAGAAACTTATCCTAGAAATCACAAGAAAATTATATTCATAAGATCCATGAATATAGTAGGTGAATTGGATAAACTGAAAGGCATAAATACTAATTCATAATGGCCATAACTAGAATTTAATGCAGTCTTTGGAATGTTTTCTTCTTTAATTTCAACTGATGGTACCCCGATCTTAAGTCAATATTTGAAAAAAAATTGAACTCCTTAGAGCTGATCAAACAAATCATCAATATGAGGCAATGAATACTTGTTCTTTACAATGATGTTATTCAAGGATATATAATCAATTCAATTTATCATAGAACCATCACTATTTTTAACAAATAATACATGATCTCCCCATGGTGATGTGCTAGGTGAAATTACACCTTTATCTAATAACTCCTACAATTCCATCTTTAACACTAAATGTTCAATATGAGACATTCTATTAGGAGGTTTTGAAATTGGTTTAGCATCAAGAACAATGTCAAAAAGTAATTCAACTTCTTGATCAAGTATTATACTATGAACCACATCAGGAAAAACATCAAGATACTCATTTACCATGGCCATATCTTTAATATGACCAGTTAATTTGTTTTAAACAATATGTGCAATATAATATTAAGTTCCATTTTTTTCTAGTTTCTCATCATCCTAATATGTTATCAATAGTTATTGTTCATTCTTGTACACAAAATGAATCTATTTCAAAAATGATACCTTTTTATATCTATAGTAAATATTATCAGGATTAATAAAAAGCCAATCCATGCCCAAAATAACATCAATCTCTTCTCGAAGAAAAATGACAAGGTTTTCAGGTAAATTCTATCCACAGATAAGGATACGAAGGTTCTTATAATTTTTTCTATCTCAACATTTCTTCTAGGTTATTTTACAACAAGTTCAGTATTTATTTCTTGAGATAGAATTCCTAATTTACTATAATATTTCTCATAAATGAATTAATTTGTAGACCAAAAATGAAACAACACATTGACATAGTCTAAATAAACAAACAATATACCAAAAACTACTTCATTTGATGGATTGAAGTAGTTGTAAAGGATTTCACCATCTCATTCTTCTTATAGTATGGATGCTTTAAATCATTTCAGATCTTCATCGGACACTCATTTCCATAATGAACCATCTCATTAATCTTAATACATTTTAATGATTGTAATTCAAATTTTGTCTTACCACTACCCTAATCATTATCAGTGTAATTATGATCCTTATTTCCAATTTTACCATAATAAATGTCCATAATAGAATTAAAAAGGAATTCCCTAGTGTTATTTTTAACATATCTTTCCCAATCTATAATCATAAGTTTCTTATTGTAAAACATTTTTGAAGAGTTATTCCCTTTCATATGATTCCTCGACCTCTTATTATATAGTTTTTCAAAGAACACATGATCATTTGAAAACTCCATTTCCACCTTCTTAGAACATCAAACAAGTTTTTAATAAATTTTGAACTCATGAGAAGCTAATTCCCAGTGATACATTAGATATAATTCTGGGTAAAAATGATAGAATTTACTATCAGGACTCCTTATGAAATTTGGGGAATACCATGCTGGTTGGGTGAATTTTTCGTCATATGCAGCCACTGATTATCCTCCTCCAACAATTCCAATAATTTATTTTCAATTCTATATTGAAATGCATAAGGAAAATATTTCTCAAGATAAATTCCTTTGAATTCATCATAATCAAGAGCATCAATCTCCTCACAATCCTAGATATTTTTAACCATCAACCACCACTGACCAACTTCACCTTCAATATAGTAAGCAGTAAGACTCTCCTTTTGTTGTTCTGAACAATCCCTGACACTGAAAATATTTTCCATTGCTTTAATCCACCCTTCAGCAAGAACATAGTTATATGATCCTCTAAATGATGAAGGAATATTCCATATGGTATACTCTACAACCGATATGTTTCTCTATAGTTGACCTGAGTGATCTCACGCATGGATGCCACCTCCATTTATAGCCTCAATCAACTACACCATTACTATAACAAAATTTTCATCCCTGATTCTGACCATCTCTTGTTGCTTGTTTGTTAGGTTGTCTTCCTCTTGATGTCGTCCCATCATAGCTTCCATGTTTCCTCTATAAAAACCTATTCATAAAATAGACATATCTTAGATGAATCAACATTTTAATATTTAAATGCTATATCATTTCAATATGACTATAAAGTAAAAATAATTTATGCATATTCTATTAACAATATAATACCCCTAAAAATTTCTAAACCGAACATTGATTCCAACAATAAGGCCCAAAACATAAGACATTACATAATCCTAAGATAAGAAAATAATTTGAATTCTATTCACATCAAGGATCTTTATAGGTGAATAGATTTGAAAAATTGGGCCATTATTAATACATTATATCTCGAATATTACAAAGTCGACACTTCTACTCTATCCATTTTGATTCAAAATAATAAAAATCATTAAGTAAATAAATAATTATTTTACTGATATAAATATTCTTGAATTAATCTTTTCACTTACACATTCTTATACCCTATGAAAAACATTTCAAAACATGGGAGGAGCATAAAAATCATAGTAATGGATATAAAATAAGAATGAACACATTAGTCCAATAACACATACAAATTAATGAAATCATACTTTTCACTCAGAAGACATATGCTTTTCAAAATACCTAATGAAATAAAATGATTTATGAATAACTCATTGAAATCATAAATCATAAAGGTATCTTTTGGCACCCATAACATTATTACACGGTAGCTTTCACAGAAACATATTGAGAAACCTTCATGGTTACATTTGGAGTTCTCATCACATTATATTCCCTAATTCTCTTAGTAGAAATCATTAAGTAAACCTTCATCACATTACCTAATGCAATGGAGTGCTATCACGGGCCCACCTTCCCTTCAGTTATCATGAAACCACCCGTATACGTAACCAATTCCCAAGAACCATAACCTAATAATATCATATGAACAAGAATAAAGGAAAAATATCATTTCTACATTGCAATCATAAGATATCATATCAAGATATTGATATAATAAATCCATTCACAAAAACATTTTCAATACAATAATACCTAAAAAGTAATGTGATATTTACTTTTCTTTTTTAAGAACATAATGGATTATAGAATAAACCAAATATCAAATAATGCTCGTGGTGGTAGAAATGTAATTTTCACCGTGTAAGTTAAAAAGAAACATTCATTTTTTCATTTAGTAAAACACTTCATAAAAAAAGATTCATTTTGAGAACCAAAGAATGAAATTAAAAGTCAAAGGGACTGATTATATATTATATAAAGATGTTTTTATATAAAACAAAATATACTTCAATTAAAGGAGATAGAGATTATGTGCCTTAGCATGAGTCTAACTTGGCTTGTTCATTCATTACCATATGAATAATAAAATTAAGTTAATTTATACTTGATTCAGAAAATTTTACATATTTATTATTCCCATTAAATCACTTATGACCATGTTATAATAATTAGTTAATTATACTAGCTCATGCCAGACGTTT
The DNA here is from genome assembly GCA_963277665.1 of Viscum album. Taxonomy (NCBI): domain Eukaryota; kingdom Viridiplantae; phylum Streptophyta; class Magnoliopsida; order Santalales; family Viscaceae; genus Viscum; species Viscum album. The sequence continues at coordinate 712,387,325 of OY728131.1, read as the reverse complement.
TGTGGATAATCGGTTCTTGAGTCGAAAATCAACACGGTATGATATCAAAAGTCAATGTTGTCATAATTCCATCACCTACATAATTTTAATCATGAAATATTATTAACATTTACACATAACTCTTATTTTTTATTTTAAACCATTAAATATTGTTTTGAAAAATGAACAATGATATAATCATAGAGACAGTAGGTCGTTTGTACAAATGAGTAACGCTTCCAGTTTTCATTGATCATAATGGAAATATGGTAATTATAATTATATCCTACTAGAAAAATCAAGGTATTATTAGAATGATCCTAATTATTTAAATATACTTATATATATCATATAAATGTTATAATGAATAAATGTTTTGCACACCACTTTGTGGAGGTGATAGTTCACAAATATGCACGAAGGGCGTTGTCATTTTTTTGGACATGGATGTAAGAATATAATTGATATATTATTATATTATAAAGGTTAATATTTCATGAATATAAAATATGAATATAATTCCCTCATTATTAACAATCTTAATAGTCATTAATGGAAAACAAAGAAAATCAGTCCATGTAGGTGATAATTCTCACGTACGCACGAATGATGGATTTCATTCCAATTTGATGGATGTAGTGATGGATTTAGGGAATGATATTAACAAAATAACATCTTATTATATTTAGGATGCTATATTTGTTATATATTCATGGTTGGATGATATTTTTGGAAGTTTAAGAAGAAACAAAATAGAAATAGTTAATGAAAATGAGACCCCTTCTTCGGTTGATCGCCATTGAAAAAAGAATTAACACCTCTATGAAGGGTGGTCTGCCAAACCAAAGGGATCAAGAATGTGGGGAGGTATTCTTGGAATATTATTGTATATATATTGGTTAAACTATAATGTTTTTATATCTGATTAATAGGGAGGTATGGGTGATTTTTTATAGAAGAGGGGTGGGGCACCCTTGAAATGTATTAAAATACTAAATTATTATAAATTATTGTTTTAATAAAAAGTGATCAAAAATCAGATATGGTGAATCTATGTTGAGGATATACCAAAATCCTTTCATTGAATTGTTTTTATACATGTATTGTGATTCTTTTAAACTAAGTCTTTTCAGTTTACCCTTTATTATTATTTTTTTATTTTAAAAGTAGAAACAACATATTAATTTTTATGAAGTTATTAATTTTACTCATACCGGTTAAATTTCCAATAATTGGACACAAAATTAACATGCATACGATATCATAATAACTTTTGGATTTTAATGTTTTTTTAATTATATTTTAATAATTTAATAAATAGTTTTTTAAAACAACAATTATAAAAATTTTACACTATTCGCTTTGTTGAATTTAAATATAATCAAACCAGAGATATAACTTCGAAGAAAAGAATTTAATAGTTTTCTAACTAGTCATATTTGTCGATAAAATTCATTTTGACATAAATTATATCATATAATATTTATTTTAATATTTATATTTTAATTTATTTTAATCATTTATTAATGAAGCGATCAATGCCTCATCGTTGTGTCCTAATTAAATTTAATTATTTAATCTCTAAAAATTATAAATAAAATTCCATGATGTATAAAATATTTTTAGCTTTAAAATTACTATTTATATTCTATGATATCACTTTTATAACCCCACATTAAAATTTTTTAAGTCAAAAGTTACATTTTTATGTTATATTTCCCCTTACTTTAAATAAATTATTATAAAATGCCATTTTCACCCTCAATTTGCAAAAAAAATCCAAAAGTTATGCCTAAGGACTAATTTGATCTCCCATGAAACATCTGATAATATTCAGACACATGTTATGGTAGTTTTATATAATAATAATATTTCACTTATCGTTATTTAAATAATTTATCCCTTAACCGTGGTAAATAAAAATAATTACTGAAGTTACTATTCATAATATACAAAAATAAAAGGTACCTATTTACATAATTTGTTCCCTATGATTCCAAAAAATGGAATACTTTTTTCCAAATTAAAAACACATATCTTTCATTAATTAATTTAAAATTAATTCTCATTGTCAAAATCAGAAAGTGTGTTTTTAGGAAAAAAACTATACAAAGATTGACATGTGTTTATGTCCAATTAAAATTTAAGATTAATGCCAATGACAAAAATTGTATTAAATGATAAAAACATAATACAATTACACATTCAACCCAATAAATACGATAATCTAACTATATAAATTAATTATATGAAGAGGCAGTTTTGAGTTAAAATGCGGTATTTTTCACTAATCATTAAAAATGTACATTCTTAGAAAAATACAAAAAAATTATCCAAAGTAAATTTTGTTGTCCCTATTCTAAAAAATAATTTTATTTAATCAAATGGAACATATAAAAGTGAAAATAATAATAGATTTAAAAATGTCTCACTATCAAAAGTTTAGTAAAATGACCTTTTACAAATATTGAAGTATTTTATATTTAATATCAGAATCATTCTCATTTTAGGACTCTAAATTTTTTTTGATAAATGTAAAAAAAATTAATATAAAATTAAAATCATAATATATTTAATTCTATTCTTTCTCTCCAATACAATATCTAGGAGTTAAATAAATTTTAAAATAATAATATTATTGTTGATTTTTTTTTGAATAACTTAGTGTTGTATGCAACATTAGATTTCGGGGAAACCCATTGTTTTGTGTTGGGTATGCTATCATATATAGTTTCCCCTTTAATCTAAAATTATTAATATATTCAAAAATATTAATAGATATGAGAATGTATTATTCTATAAATACCTGGGATGTTACATCATTCCCCTCTTTGGGAAATTGTGACCTTACAATTTTATTCACTTATTAAATAAGAGGGAATATTTATCCCCTATATAATTTTCATATTCCCATGTTGCCTTTTCAAACATATGGGTTTTCCACAAAACTGTAACCTGATGAATCACTTTATTCATCAACACTTTCTATATATGTTCAAAAATTTAGATTGTCTATTCCTCATAAGAAAGATTATCTTCCAACGAAACTAACTTTGCACTCGAAACGTGAGATGGATCCGAAACATACTTTCATAACATTGAAACAAGAAAAACATTTCGTACATAGGATAAACATGTACGTAAAGGCATTATGTAGGAAACTAATACAACATTCTCCAAGATTTCAATGGGTCCAATGAACTACAGACTCAACTTTCTCTTATTACCAAAACGAATCACACTTTTCCATGGTGAATTTCTGAGAAAGATATGATTACCTACCTTAAAAGAAAGATCCTTAATTTGATTATCTGTAGAACATTTCGGTATACTTTGAGCTTTAATCATGTGATTTTGAATCAACTAAATTTTTTCTGCCATCTTTTCTACCAATTATGGTCCCATTAACATCCTTTGACCTACATCATCCAAAAAAATGTTGTTCAACATATCTTCCCATAAAATGCTTCAAATGGTGCCAAATATATACTAGGATGAAAAATTTTATTTTAAGAAAACTCAACCAAATAATGGTGTTGATCCTAACTTCCCTGGTAATCTATTGAACAAGAACGTTGCATATCCTCTAAGGTCTAAATTGTTCTTTTTGACTGCCCATCTGATCAAGGATGAAAAGTCGTACTAAAACATAATTCAGTTCCAAATGACTTCTAAAGGAGTCATCTAAAGTTATAAGTGATCATGGGATTAAAATCAGATACAATGTAGAAGGTAACTCTATGTATCCTGAATATCTATTTAATATATGAACATGAAAGTTGATCTGGTGGTTTTGTATCTCAAATATAATGAAAATGAGCCAATTTGGTTAGTCAGTCAACAATAAAACAGATTTCATTTTTTACCTCGAGATGTCTTTGGTAATCCCAAAAAAAAGAGCATGGATATATTTTCCCATATCCACTCTAGTACTGTAGAAGGTTGAAGCTTCCCCTTCGACAATTTTCATTTTGATTTCACCTGTTGACAAGTCAAACACTTCACAGTAAACTCAGTAATAGCTCATTTCATTCCATCCCATCATTGATACTCTCAAATATCTTTGTACATATTAGTACTATAAGGATGAACAGAAAATGGAGAACTATGAGCTTTAAAAACAACAATTTCATTAAATATGTATCACAAAGAACACATAATATCCTTCCAAACCAAAAAATACAATATTTATTAATGTTAAATTCAGGTAAATTATCATTCCAAACCAATTCTACATTTCCCTATAACTCATTGTCCTCCTTCTACACATATATTATTATGTATGCTAGAGATGATTTCACCAATAAATAAATAAATACATGGGAATTTCTTACCCCAATAACATCCATGCCAATGTTCATAAAATCATTAATCAAAGTGTCACATTCCTTATTTTACATAGTTAATGTTGCATTACATTTCCAACACAAATCATGAGCCACTTTGTTTTCTTTTATGGGATGGTAATGAATCCTGCAATCATAATCCTGGATTAATTTCCACCATCTTATCTGTCTCATGGTCAATTATTTATATTTAAATACACACATTGGTCTTTTATAGTCAATATATATTCCACATTTTACTCCATACAGATGATGCATCCAAATTAATTTAGAAAAAATAGTAGCTAATTCCATATATTTGTATGGTCATTTAACTCAAGTGTTTTTAACATACATAAAGCATAAACAATTACCTGATCATTACCTATTTTTAAACAACAAAATCTATTAAATGAAGCATCATAGTAGATAAAATATTCACTATTTCTGGATGATAGTTCCAAAACTAGAGGATTCATCAATCTTATATTCAATTCTTGAAAAGATTCATCGCATTATTTTTTCCAGATAAACTTAACACCTTTTCATGTTGACCTAGCCAATGGGATGGATAACTGGGAAACATTTTGAAAAACCTTCTAGTAATATCACTGTAAACAAAGAAAACTAAAAATATTGGTTATATTTGTGGTACTTGTCTATTTTTAAATAACTTTTGTTTTAGTAGGATAACAAATTATGCAATCTTTAGAAACTATGTGACCACAAAATGAAATTTGTTGTAACCAAAACTCAAAAATGTTGATTTTCCCATACAGTTTCTTTTATTTTAAGGATTACAAGACAACCCCTAAAAAACATTCACACTCCCTTTTACTTTTATAATATACCAAAATATCACCAATAATCACAACCACAAACATTTCCAAAACTCAGAGAAAATTCTATTGATAAAATCCATGAATACTTCCAGTGAATTGGATAACCCAAATAGAATAATAAAAATTCATAATGACCATATCTAGTACAAAATGTGGTCTTTGGAATGTTTCATTCTTTTACTTTCAATTGATGGTACCCCAACCTCACGTCAATATTAAAAAAATACTGAGCTCATTGGAGGTGATCTAAAAAATAATTGATATGAGGAAACATATACTTGTTCTTAATAGTGATGTTATTAAAGGTGATATAATTAGTGAAAAGTCTCATTGAACCATATTTGTTTTTATCAAATAAGATAGGATCACCAAATAGTGATGATCTAATTCAAATGGAACCTTTATCTAATAACTCCTCTAATTGCTTCCTTAGCTCTAAAAGTTCAATTTGAGCCAATAGCTAAGGGGGGTTTTGAAATTGGATTATCACAAGGAAATATGTCAATAATAAATTAAACTTCATATTATAGTATTATACTAAGAAACTCATTATAATAAACGTTAATATAATCATTTACCACTGGGACATCGTTAATATATACGGTTAATTTGTTTTCAACAATATTATCAAGGTAACATTCATTTCCATCTTTTATTAGTTTCCCAACTTCTTGATAAGTTATCAATAGTAAGGGTTCATTATTTTACACAAAATGAATCTCTTTTTGAAAAGAAACATATTTAGATATAAAATCAGTCTTATAATTATAAAATAAAATCCAATCAATTCCAAAAATATCATCAAACTCTACTAGAAGAAGAATGACAAGGTTTTATGGTAAAATCATTCCACAGATAAAGATAAGAATATTCCTATAATTTATTTTTATCTAAACAGTTTCCCTATGTGATTTTTTCATAAGTTCAGGATTCTTTTGTTGAGACGGAATTCCTAATTTACTAGAAAATTTCTCTGAAATAAATGAAATTGTAGAGATAGAATAAAACAACACATTGACATGTATTAATAAACAAAACATTTACCTGGTACTACTTCATTTGATGGACCAAAATCTACTAAATTTATTAAAATATATTTCACCACCCATTTCTTCGTGTAGTATGGATTATTTAAATCATTTGAGTTCTTTGTTTGACACTCATTTTCATAGTGAACTAACTCATTTCACTTTAAATATTTTACTGACAATAAATCATATTTTGTCTTACCAATACCCTAATCTTTTACAGTGCAATTACGAGCCCTCTGTCCTATTTTACCACATCGAAATCACTAACTAGAACTCAAAATAAATTCCACTTCACGCTTTTTAATGTGATATTCACAAACATTAAACCCAATTTTCTTAACATCAGGCTATTTTAAAGATTAATTTACTTTTGTCTACTACCTCAACCTCTTATTCTGTTTTTTTTTTCAAAAGAACAAATAATCATTTTAAAACTCCATTTCCACCTTCTCTGAAAATCAAATAAATTTTTCATAACTTTTATACTCACAAAGAATCTAATTCCATTTGACACATTGTATTTAATCCTAAGTAAAAAACAATTGATCTTACTATCAAGACCCCTGATGAAATTTGGATCATACCTTGCCATTCGGGTGAATTTTTCTTCATAAGATGCCACTGATTCATCCTTCTACATTAATTCCAAGAATTTGTTTTCCATTATATATTGAACCGAATAAGGAAACTATTTCTCAAGAAACATACCTTTAAATTAATCCCAATCAAGAGCATCAATATCCTCACTATCCCTGATATTTTTAACCATCAACCCCCACAGATCGGCTTCAGCTTCATAATAGTAAATAGAAAGTCTGTCCTTTTGATGTTCTTAACACCCCATGACATCATGAATATTTTCCAACACGTTAATCCGCCCTTCATCAAGCACAACATCAGATGATCCTCTGAATGATGGAGGATGTTTCCACAAGAAATGATCCACTACTATAATGTTTCTCTATGGTTTATCTAAATGATCTCAGTTGTGGATACCACTTCGATTTATAGCCAAAGTCAACTACACCATTACTACATCAAACTGTTCAGTGCCAATTCCAACCATCTCTGGTAGCTAGTTTGGTAGGTTGTCTTCTTCTTATATCTTCCCATCATAGCTACACTGTTTCCTCTATAGAAAACCATTATGAACATTGACATATCTTTGAGGAATTAATATAGTAATATTAAAATTCCACATCATTTCATTTTGAAAATAAAATAAAAAAAATTTATGGATATTCTATTAACAATACCATACCACTTAAACTTATCTAAACATACCTTTGATTCCAAATATAAGGACCTAGCCTTAAAATAGTACCTAATCTTGAGAAAATCCAATAATTTGACTTCAATTAACATCAAGGATCTTTTCAGGTTTATTTTTTTAAAGAATTAGGCTTTTATTAATACATTATATCTCAAATAGTATAAAGTAAAAACATCTACACTATACATTTTTATACAATAATAAAAATCCTTCAATAAAAAAAAATTCTTGATAAAAATATTCTTAAATTCTTCCTTTATATAACAATTTCTTATACCCAATGAAAAAAATTTCAAAATTTTATAGGTGCATAAAAATCTCAATAAAGGTTATAAAATAAGAAAAGAATACATACAAATCAATGAAATGATACTGTTCAATAATATAAAATATGCTCTTTAACATGCTTCATGAAATCAAAAGATTTATGAATAACTGATAGAAATCATAAATAATAAACGTAACATGTGGAATCTATTACATAATTACATTATATCCTTCACAGCAACATATGGAGATAGCTTCATGGTTATTGTTGGAATGCGAATCACCATATACTCCCTACATTACTTAAGAGAAACCATATTGTTTACCTCCATCATGTTACATAATGCATTGGAGGACTATCATGGGCTCAAACAAACTTCGTTTATCACGAAACCTATAATATTCATTACAAATACCCAATAACCACAACATAATAATAACATATGAACAAGAATAAAAGAAAAATAACATTTACACATTGCAATCATAAGACAAAATATCAAGATATTGAAATAATCAATTTATTGTCAAAATCATTTACAATCAGAGAATGCCTAAAAATTATTATGGTATTTTCTTTTCTTTTTTTAAAAAATTACAACTTGTAGAGGACCAAAAATATCAAATAATACTCGCAGCGAAGGAAAAGTCATTGTCGTCACATACGTTAAAAAGAAACATTACTTTTGTCATTTATAAAAATGCTTCGTACAAAAAGATTACATTTGAAAACTGTTTAATAAAATTAATAGTCAAAGGGGTTTATTTTAGATCTAATAAAAGAAAATTTCATATAAATCAAAATATGTCTCAATGAAAGGCAATTGATATGAAGTACCTTACTTTGGGTTTGACTTGTATTGTTCATTATTTATCATCTGAAAAAAAATAATTTAATTACTACTATATTGAAAACATTTTTCATGTTTATTATTCTCAATACATAACTTTTAAACATGTTATAATAATTAGTTAATTATTTGAGTTCGGTCATATGTTTTTTCGATAATCAGTTCTTAAATCGGAAATGAACATAGTATGATATTTCTAGTCCATGTGGTCATAAGTCAACTATCTTCAGAATATTATTCAATAAATATTCTACAATTTTATCCATTTATAGTAATTTTAATTTTAAAACATTAAACATGGTATGAAAAATTAACAACATTATAATCATGGAGCTAATAGGCCATACGTACACATGTGTAACACTTCCATTTTTCATTGATCATTATGAAAATAAGGTATTTATAATTTTATATTTCCAGAATGATCATGATATTATTAAAATCATCACAACAATTTACATATACTTATATATATCATTTAAATGATATAATGGATAAAAATGTGTCACGCTGTTTCGTGGAGGAGATAGTTCACACATAGGCACGAACAACATTTTCATTTTTTTGGACAAAAAATTTAGAATGTAACTGATATATTTTTATCTTATAATGATTAATGTATCATGAAAATAATATATGAATATTAATTACACCATTATATCCATTCTTAATAGATGGTAAGGGAAAATGGACAAAATCACCCTATGGAGGTGATAATTTACACATACACACAGATTATTAATTATTTTCCCATTTGATTAAAGTATAGATTAATTTAGGGAATGATATTAATATAATAAAATCATTGTAGACTGAGGGTACTAGAATTATTATCTCTTCATGGTTGGATGATATTTGAGGAAGTGGAAGGTGAAACAAAAAAAAACACTTATAGAAAATGATACCCCTTCTTCAGTTGATCGCAATTGAAAAACACCTTAACACCTCTATGAAGGGTGGTCGCCCTTAACTAAGGGATAAATAATGTGGGGAGGTATTCGTGGAAGATTATTGTACAGATATTTTATGAACTAAAATGTTTTTTATATGCAATTAAAAGAGAGGGTTGGGTGCCTTTTTCTATGAAAGGTTAGGTGCACGCTTGGAAAGTAATAATTATTAAAATAATATAAATTATTATACTAATACAATTGGCTAAAACATAAGATATTGTAAAAATAATATGAGGTTCTAGAAAAATACTCTTATCCATTAGATTCTAAGACATGTATTGAGATTATTTTAAACCATATCATTTCAGATTAACATTAATTATTTTCCTTAAATGTTAAAAGTGATAACAAAATTTTAATTGTTAAGAAGCTATTAATTTTACTTATATTTTTTAAATATCCCACAATTAGATTATTAATGAACTTTTTTACCATATCATAATATTTTTTTATTATTTTAAAATATTTTTAGTATTTTTAAATAATTTATTAAATTTTTATTTTTATAAAACATCAATTATGTCAATTTTTAGAGTACTAACTCTATTTAATTTATATAAAATGCAAAAAGATAGATAAATTAGAACCAAAGCATTTAATAGTCTAATAACTAGTCATATTCATCTATAAAATTCATTTATGAAATAAATTTTGTCATATAATATTTATTTAAATTTATATAATATCTTTTATTTTAATCCTTTATTAATGAAGTGATCACGACATCATCATTGTGTCATAATTAAAGTTGTCTACATAATCTCTAAAAATTATAAATAAAATACCCTTATATATAAAATCATTTTATATTGATAATTAGTATTTATAGTATAAGATATCACTTTTATAACCCCACCATAAAATAGTTTTAGTAAAATGATATATGTTTAGGTTATATTTCCCTTTACTTTAATTTTAATTGTTATAACATGTCATTTTCACACCCATGTGGCTCCCAAATGCCAAAAGTTAAGCCTGAGGATTTTTTTGGTCGCCCATAGATTATCGGATAAGATTAGGACCAATTTAATGGGAGTTTTATTTTATTATAATATTATTTTTACCCTTATTTACCTAATTTATCATTTAATCGTGGAAAATAAAAATAATTACAGAAGTTACTATTTATAATATCCCAAAATAAAAGGTACCTATTTAAAAAATATGGACCTTATTATTAAAAAATGGAATAAATTTTTCCAAATTCAAAATATAGGAGTTGCATTAATTAATTTAAAATGAATTCCACTTGTCAAAACTAGAAAGTGGGTTTTTAAGAAATAAAAACTTTCAAAAGATTGACAAGTGTTTAGGTCCTATTTAACTATAAAATTACTTCCAATGATAAAAACATATATCAAATGATAAAACATAACAAAATTCTAGTTTAAAATAAATAAAAAATATTATCTTACTATATAAATAAATTATATGAAATGGCAGTTTGGACTTAAAATGCAATATTTTTCATTAATCGTTAAAATGAACTTTATCAAGAAATTACCTAAATAATTTACAAAGTAAATTTTGGTGACTATTTCTATATAATAATTTTAATTTGAAAATTAAATCATTTAAAAGTGAATAAAACTATATTTTAAAAATTGTCACCATCAAATGGTGGTAAAAGTATCTTTTAAAAACAATCAAGTATTTTATGCTTTATATTGGAATCATTATCATTTTAAGCCTCTAAAATATATTGGATAAATGTAAAACCATTTAAAAAATATTTAAAATCATAATATAGTCAATTATGTTCTTTTATTCCAATAAAATGGATAAGCATTAACTACTATTTAAAATAATAATAATATTGTTGTACTATTTTTCTTGTATAACTCAGTGTTGTGTGAAGCAACTGTTTTCAGATAAACCCATTGTCACATGTTGGGAACACAATCATTCATAGTGTACCTTTTAAACTAAAATTAATATTAAATTCAAAAATATAAATTGATAAGAAAATGTATTATTATATAAATATTTGGGATGTTACATCATTATTTTATTTTGGAAATAAAATCCTCACAATTTTATTCCCATATCATATATGTGGGGGTATTTATCCATCATATTATTGTTAGATTTTCGTGTTTCCTCTTCGACCAATATGGTTTTTCCACAATACCTTATCCTGATAAATTACCTTATTCCATAGCACATTCTCACAATGGTCAAGAATCTGGACTGGTTGTTCTTCATAAGAATGATTATCTTCCATATGAACTACTTCTGGACTCAAAACATGTGATAGATCCGAAAAATACATTCTCAACATTGAATCATGAAAAATATTTGGTACTTGGAATAGAATTGGAGTTGAAGACACCATATAGGAAACTAATCCAACTTTCTCTAAGATTTCATAGGGTCCAATGAACCGCAGACTTAGATATTCCTTCTTACCAAAATGAATCCCAATTTTCCTTAGTGAAACATTGAGAATGATATGATCACCTACCACAAAAAAAGTTATTTATCCGGTTGACTGCATAACTTTTCTTCCTACTCTGAGCTGTCCTCATGTGTTTCTGAATAAACTAATCTTTTTCTACTATCTATTCTACAAATTTTTTTCCCATCAACTTCCTTTCACCCACTTCATTACAAAAAAATAGAGTTTGACACATCTTTCCATATAATGCTTCAAATGGTGTCATCTGTATAATAGAATGAAAACTGTAGTCATAATAAAACTCTACCAAAGAATGGTGTTGATCCCATCATCCCTAGTAATCCATTGAACAATAACATAGCATATACTCTAAGGTATGAACTTTTATTTCTGACTTCCCATATGGTTGGGGATGAAAAGTTTTACTGAAATTTCATTCAGTTCCCAATGACTTATAAAGGACTTTCCAAAATTTATAAGTGAACCTAGGATCACAATCCGATACAATAAACAGGTGAAGTCCATGTAACCTGACTATCTCTTTAATATACATGCGTAAAAGTTTATTTAAAGATTTTGTATCAAAAATAGGAAGAAAATTAAAAGATTTAGTCAATCTATCAACAAGAACATAAATTTCATTTTTACCTAGTGATGTATTTATTAGTCACAAAAAAAGACCATTGGTATGTTTTAACATTTACACTCTCATACTGAAAAAATGATGAAGCATCCCATTCAAAAAATTTCATTCTAATTTCTCCTACTGACATGTCAATCACTTCACTATAATGTCAGTAATATCTCTTTTTATTCCATCCCACCAATAATACTCCCAATGATATTTTTACATCTTATTACTACCATGATGAATTGAAAATGGAGAACTATGATCTTTAAAAAAACTATTTCTTTAAATGTAAATCACAAGGAACACATAATCCCATTCCAAACCAAAAAACAAAATCTTTATCAATGATAAATTATGGCAACTTTACCTTCTGTACCAATTCTACATTTTCCTCCAACTCTTTGTCTTCCGTCGTTGTTTTCTTTATTATATCTTCTAGAGGCCATTTCACTAACACCTAAAACAAAATAATGGAATTTCCTGAATTGATAACTTCCATCTCAAAGTTTTTCAAATCATTAATAAAGGTTTCATGTTCCAAATGTTACATAGTTAATGTAGAATTACTTTTATGGCTCAAAGCATCAGCCACATTGTTTGCTTTTCTATAATGGTAGTGAATCTTGAAATCATAATCCTTGATTAATTCCAGCCATCTACTATGTCTTGTGTTCAATTCTTTCTAAGTAAATATATACATTGAACTTTTATGGTCATTATATATTTCAATATTTACTATATATAGATGATATATCAACATTTTTAAAGAAAAAACAACATAATATAATTGAAAATATGTGCAAGGTAATTTAACTCATGAGTTTTTAAATGAGATGAAGCATAAAAAATTACTTAATAATTCTATATTATGACACAACCATGTCCTTTCAATGAAGTATCATTGTAGATAAAAAATTCACAATTTGAAGGAGGTAGTTCCAAAACTATATCATTCACCAATCTTCTTTTCAATTCAAGATAACATACAAAAAATTCTTTTTTCAAGATAAATGTAAATTCTTTTCGAGTTAACTTAATTAGTCATATAGATAACCATGAAATATTTTCGAAAAACCTCTAGTAATTGCTAACTAATTAATGAAAACTAAAAATTGCTGTTATATTTGTGGGTTTTGTCCTTTCTCCAATAACTTTTGTTTTAGTAGGATCAATAGTTATTCCATATTTGGAAACTATGTGACCAATAAATGAAATTTTTTGTAACCAAAACACACACATTCTGAATTTACCATTTAGTTTATTTTATTCTACGGTTTACAAGAAAACCGTTAAATGAATATTATGCTTATTTTTACTTTTAGAATATTCCAAAATATCATCAATATACTCAGCCACAAACTTATCCAAAACTTACTTAAAATTCTATTCATAAGATCCATGAATACATAAGGTGAATTGGTTAACCTAAAAGGCATAACAAAAAATTCATAATGGCCATATCTAGTATGAAATGTGGTCTTCGGAATGAGTCAATCAGTTACATTCAACTGATGGTACCCCAACCTCATGTCAATCTTAAAAGAATAATGATCTTACTAGAGATAATAAATCAAATCATCGATATGAGGCAATGAATACTTGTTTCTTAACAGTGAAATTATTCATGTCTATAAAATAAAACATATCATTGAACCATAATTTTTATAAAATAATAATATAGAATATACACTAGTGATTTGCTTGGTCGAATGAAATATTTATCTAATAACTCCTGAAATTTCATTATTAACATTAAGATATCAATTTGATCCATTTGATGAAGGGAGTTTTGTAATTTTATTATAATTAGGAACTATGTCAATAGTATATTTAACTTCTTGATCGGGTATTGTTCTAAAAAAACTCCATAGAAACAACATTAAGATACTCATTTACCACTGGCACATCATTAATCTAAACAGTTATTTTGTTTTTAGCAATATATTCATGGTAACATTAATTTCAATCTGTTAATTATTTATCAGCTTCATGATAAATTATCAATTATAAGGGTTCATTATTGTATAAAAAATGAACATATTTCTAAAAAAACCTTTTTAGATCTATAATAAATCATTGCATGTTGAACACAAACCCAATCATTACCAAAAATAACATCAAACTCTACTAGAGGAAAAATGAAAAGTTTTTCAGGTAAATTATTTCCATAGATAAGGATAGTAACATACATATAATTTCTTTTTGTCTCATCATTTCCCTGAGGTGAATTTATCACAAGTTCATGAATCATTTCTTAAGATGGTATTCCCAATTTACTAGAAAATTTCTCAGCAACCATAAAATTTGAATACTTCGAATCAACAAACACATTGGCATTTACTGAATAAAAAATTACACATGATACTACTTCATTTGATGGACCAAAATCTACTAAAGTAGTTAAAAATTGTTTCATCACCCATTTCTCCTTATAGTACGACTTCTTTAAATCTTTTGAGTTCTTCATCAAACACTAATTTTCATAATGAACAATATCATTTTACATAAAAAATTTCATTGACTGTAAATCAAATTTTGTCTTTCCAATACTCTAATATTTTTCAGTGCAATTAAGAGCATTATGACCCATTTTACCACCTCTAATGAACATACCAGAATTCAAAAGGCATTACCCAGTGTGATGTTTGCCACAATTTTCACAAAATGAAAACATAAGTTTCTTACCATTAGACATTTTTGAAGAGTTATTCCATTTCATCTGCCACCTCAACCTCTTATTCTGTTATTTGTCAAAGAACACATGATCATCAGAATACACCATTTTCACCTTCTCCAAACATCGAACAAGTTTGTTTATAATTTTTAAACTCCAAAGAAGCTATTTTTACTCGATATATTGGATTTAATATAGAGTAACGATTATTTATTTTACTATCAAGATCCCATTTGAAATTTGGAGCATATCTTTCCAGTCGAATGAATTTTTCATTATATGAACCAATGATTCATCCTGGTGACTCAATTCCATGAATTGATTTTTCCATTCTATGTCGAACCGCCTAAGGAAAATACTTCTCAAGAAACATATCATTGAATTCATCCAAATCAAGAGAATAAATATCCTCACTATCCCTGATATTTTTAACCATCAACCGCCACTGATCATCTTCACCATCAATATAGTAAACAACAAGACAATCATGTGGATGTTCTAGAAACCCCATGATATATAAAATATTTTCCAATTCTTTAATCCACTCTTCAACATGCACATGGTCTGATGATTATATGAATGATGGAGGATGTTTCCACATGAAATGATCCAACTATAATTTTTTTCTCTATGGTTGATCAGGTTGATCTCACACATGGATACCACATCCATTTATTGCCTAATTCAACAGTTCTATTACTACAACATACATTTCAATTCCGATTCCAACCATCTCTGGTTACTAGTTTGGTAAGTTGTATTCTTCTTGATGTCATACCATTACAGATTCCATGTTTCCTCTACAAAAAACTATTCCAAACATAGAAAAATCTCATACTAATCAACAAGGTAATCTCCAAATTATATATCATCTCAATTTGACCAAAAAGGAAAAATAATTTAAGGATATTCTATTAAAAATATCATATTCCTTAAACTTATCTAAATAGACCTTTGATTTAAACTATATGGCCCCCACCTTAAAACATTACATAATCTTGGGATAAGTCAATAATTTAACATCAATTGAAATTTAATATCTTCTCAGGTTTATAGTATTAAATAATTAAGACATTATTAAGACATTTTATCCCATATATTATAAATTAGGCTCTTCTACTCTATCCATTTTTTCACAATATTAAAACACATTAAATAAAATAAAATTATTTTCTTGATAATAATTTTCCTGAATTATATATTTGTCTTACACATCATTATACCCTATGAGATACATTTCAAAACATAAGAGGAGGATAAAAAGATCAGTAAGGGTTATAAAATAAGTAATGACAACATTATCCCAAGAATACATTCAAATCATTAAAATCATACTTTTTAGACAAAAAACATAATATCTTTAAAAACCTCATGAAATTGAAATATTTATGAACAATTCATAGAAATCATAAATCATAAAGTTAACTATTGGAATATATAACATAATTACATTGTATCTTTCATGACTAAATTGGGAGTAACCTTTATAGTTATGTTTGGAATACCCATCTAATATATTCTACAAATCTATTTGGAGAAACCATAATTTTTACCTCCACCACATTACCCAATGCATTGGAGAGCTACCATGGGCTCAACCACCATTGGTTTATCACAGAACCAACCATATACACAACCCATTCTAAAGAACCATAACATAATAATAAAATATGAACAAGAATAATGAAAAATTAACATTTCCACATTGCAGTTATAAGACATCATATCAAGATATAAATATAATCAATCCATTATCAAAATTATTTTCAATACCAAAATATCTAAAAAGAAATACAATGTTTACTTTTATATTCTAAAAACATTACAACTAGTAGAGGAATCCAAATATCAAATAATGTTCGTGGTAGTGGAAATGTCATTGTCGATGAGTATGTTAAAAAGAAACATTCCTTTTTTCATTTAGTAAAATGCATCATAAAAATGATTACTTTAGAAAATAGTTTTACAAAATTCATATTCAAAGGGTTTTATTATACATCATATAAAATAAGGTTGTATATAAATCCAAATATGCCTCAATGAATAGAGATTGAGAAGTATTCCATTGCAATGAGTCTGACTTATCTTATTCCTTATTTATATTATAAATAATAGAATAATGTTAAATTATACTTGATTCAGAACCTTTTTCATGTTATTTATTCTGATTACATCACTTATGACAATGTTAAAATAATTAGTTAATTAATTGAGTTCATGTCAGACGTTTTGTTGATAATCGATTATAGGTCGAAAATGAACATTGTATGATGTCGCTAGTCCATGTAATCATAATTCATTCTTATATAGAATAGTATTCATGACATATTATTCAATTTTAAACATAACTCATATTTTTTATTCTAAACCATTAAATATGGTTTTGAAAAATGAACATTGTTATAATCATGGAGACGGTAGGCTATACATACGCATGAGTAACGTTTCCATTATTCATGGATCATTGTGGAAATAAGGTAATTATAATTTTATCTTTCTAGAATGATCATGGTATTATTAAAATTATAATACCAATTTAAATATACTAACACATATCAAAAAAATGATATAATGAATAATAATGTGTCACATCGCTTCGGGGAGGTGATTGTTCCCACATACGGACGAACAATGTTATCAAATATTTGGACATGGAAGTAAGAATGTAATTGATTTATTATTATTTTATTATTATTAATATGTAATTAATAAAGAATAGGAATATTAATTCTATCATTATAACCAATATTAATAGATTGTTATGGGAAATGATCAAAATTTTCCTGAGGAGGTGATAATTCACACGTACACACGAATGAATAATTCATTTCCCATTTGATGGAAGTAGAGATGGATTTAGGTAATGATATTAACATAATAACATCTCTATGTACTGAGGATATAGGATTTATTATATCTTCATGTCTGGATGAGATTTGAGGAAGTGGAAGAAGAAAAAAATAGAAACCCTTAAATAAAATGATACCCCTTCTATGGTTAATCACTATTGAAAAACAGCTTAACACATCTATGAAGGGTTGTATGCCTAAAATAAGGGATAAAAATGTGAGGAGGTATTCTCGGATGATTATTGTATAGATCTTGTATGATAAAAAAGGTTTTGTATATGTTATTAATAGGTAGATAGGGATGCCTTTTTATAGGAGAGGGGAAGGGCACCCTTAGAATGAATTGAAATATTAAATTAATATAAATCATTTTTAATCCAAGTGGATCAAAAATAAGATATGGTGAAGATAAGATGAGTATGGATATAAATCCCCTCATCCAATTGTTTTCAATAATGTATTTATTTTATTTTAAACCTTATCTTTTTAGTTTACCCTAATTTATTTTCTTTTAATTTTAAAAGTGGTGACAACATTTTAATTGTTAAGAAGCTATTAATTTTACATATATGGGGTAAATTTCCCTTAAATGAAAACTTAATGAAATTTTGTACCATATCATAATAATGTTTTGATTTTGAAATAATTTAATAAATTATTATTGTTATAAAACATGCATGATGTCAATTTTTACACTATTCAATTTATTGAATTTAAAAAAAAATCCAAACTGAGAGATAAATTCGATACAATGAATTTAATAGTCTAATAACTGGTAATATTAATCTATAAAATCCATGGATGACATAAAATATGTCATATAATATTAATTATAATATTTACAATAACATTTTTGGTATACATTATTAAAGAATCGATCACTACATCCTCATTGTTTCATAATTAATTTTTTTATATAATCGATAAAAATTATAAATAATTTAACATGATGTAGAAAATATTATTATATTTATAGTGGATATTTATAGTCTATGATATCACTTATATTACCCCACCTTCAAATTGATTAAGTAAAAAGATACATGTTTCTGTTATATTTCCCTTTACATTAAATAAATTATTATAACATGTAATTTTCACACCCAAGTGGCTCCCAAATGGAAAAATCTAGCTTTAAAACAATTTTGGAAACCAATGGCTCATCCAATAATAGTGGGACACCTGTTACAGTAGTTTTCTATTATTAAAATATTCTTTTTACCCTTATTTTCCTAATTTATCCTTTAACCCTTGTAAATCAAAATAATTACTGAAGTTACGAAACAAAATATCCAAAAATATAAGGTACCTATTTACATAATTTGGATGTTATTATTCCAATGATATAATAAAATTTTCCAAATTCATATAACATAAGTTTCATTAATTAATATAAAATTAATTCTTGTTGTCAAAATTAGAAAGCAGATTTTTAGGAAATAAAAACTATCAAATGAATTACATGTGTTTATGTCCAATTTTGAAATAAAATTACTTGTAATGACATAAATTGGAATAAATGATAAAATATTGTCAAAATTGATCTTAAAAACCAATAAAAATATAATCTAACAATATAAATAAATTATATTAAAAGGCAGTTTTTAATTAAAATGCATTATTTTTTAATAATCATTAAAAATGGACTTTATCAGAAAATTACCAAAAATTTATCCGATGTAAAATTTAATTTCCCTATTCTATATAAGATTTTTAATTTGTTATATATAATATATAAATTTTAAAAAAGTATATTTAAAGGGGATTACCCTCAAAAGGTAGTTAAACATCCTTTAAAAAAAATATTAAAGTATTTTATGCTTAAAATTGGATTCGTTATTCTTTTAAGACTCTAAAATTTATTGGATAAATATAAAAACCTTTAACAAATATGTAAAATTTTAATATAGTTAATTACGTTCTTTCCAACCAATACAACACCTATGCGTTAACTACTATTTAAAATAATAATATTATTATTGTATTGTATTTCTATATAACTCAGTATTGTGTGCAACATATGATTTCAGAGAAGCCCATTATTATATATCAAGTACGCTATCATACATAGTGTCACATTTCAAATAAAATTAATATTAAATTCAGAAATATTAATAGATATAAAATTGTATTATTCTATAAATACTAAGGATGTAACATCATTACCCTCTTTTAGAAATTGCTTCCTTATAATTTTATTCACTTATCAAATATGTAGGGGTATTTATCCTTCACAACATTTTCAGATTCACATGTTACCTCTTCAACTATTTGGTTTTTTCACAATACTTTAACCTAATTAATCACCTTATTCTGCAACACATTCTCACTAATGTCAAGAATCTAGACTGGACGATCCTCATAAGAAATATTATCTTCCAACTGAACTACCTATGGATTCATAACATGAGATGGCCATATCTAGTACAAAAAGTGGTTTTTGGAATGTCTTATTCCTTTAATTTCAACTAATGGTTCCCCAACCTCAAGTAAATCTTCAAAAAATATTGATCTCACTTTAGTTGATCAAAGAAATCATCAGTATGACCCAACATATACTTATTATTAATAGTGAGGTTATTGAATTCTCTATAATCAATGTAAAGTCTCATTAAACCATATATGATTTTAACTAATAATACTTGATCACCCTATGGTGATGTTCTAGGTTAAATGAAACCATTACCTAATAACTCCTGCAATAGATTCTTTTACTAAAAAAGTTCAATTTGAGCCATTCAACAAGGGGTTTTGAAATTGTCTTAGAATCAAGAACAAATTCATTAGTAAATTAAACTTCTTCATTAGGTATTATACTATGAAACACATTAGATAAAACATCTAGATACTCATTTAACACTGTAATGTCATTATTCTAAATAGTTACAATTATTTCAAAAATATTTTTAAGGTAACATTCATTTCGATATTTCACTAGTTTCATTGCTTCATGATATGTTATCAATAGTAATGGTTCATTATTGTACACATAATGAAAATATTTCTGAAAATAAACCTCTTTATCACTAGATTCATTATTACCATGATAAAAATAATTCTAATATGTACCTAAATAACATTAAACACTACTAGAGGCAAAATGACATAGAGTTTAGGTAAATTCTTTCAACAGATAAGTGAATGAATATTATTATAATTTATTTTTTGTCTCAACATTTTCCCCCAATTAATTTTACTATATTTCCATGATTCATTTATTGAGATGGAATTCATAATTTATTAACAAATTACTCTAAAATGAAAGAATTTGAAGACATGGAATCGAACAACACCTTAGCGTTGTTTGAAGTAACAAAAAATGTACATGATACTAATTAATTTGATGTACCAACATCTACTAAAGTAGTTGAAAATGATTTCACCACTCCTTTATTCTTGTAGTAAATATTCTATAAATCATTTGAGTTATTCTTTAGACACTCATTTTCATAATGAATAATCTCATTACACTTAATAAATTTACAAACTATAAATTAAATTTGTCTTTGCAATACCCTATAATTTTCAAGTGAAATTATGAGACTTATGTCCCATTTTACCACATCAAAAGCACTTACTATAATTCAAAAGTAATTCCCTAGTGTGCTTTTTAACACGATTTTTACAAATTGTAAACTTGTTCTTCTTACAATAAGACTTTTTTAAGAGTTATTATCTTTCTTCTACCTCCTCAACATCTTATTCTGTTGTTTGTAAAAGAATACATGATCATTGGAAAACTCCATTTCTATAATCGCTGAACATCAAAAATGTTTTCCATAAATTTGGGACACACGAGAAGCTAATTACCTTAGATACATTGGCTTTAATACATAGTAATAAAAATTGATTTTACTATCAAGATCCATTTTTAAATTGGGATCAAACATCACCAGACATGTGAATATTACTTCATAAGAAGCCACTGAGTCATCCTCCATCCTTAATTCCAAAAAAATTTCCCATTCTAATTCGAACCTCCAAAAGAAAATATTTCACATGAAACATACCATTGAAATCATCCCTATCCAAAGAATCAATCATCTCGTTGTCCCGGATAATTTAAACCACAGACCACCATTGATCAGCTTCAATTTCAAAACAGTATATAGAAGGACTGTCCTTTTGATGTACTGAACACCACATGACATCGAAAATATTTTCCAATGCTGTAATCCACCCTTCAACAAGCACGATCTCAGATGATCTTCTGAATGATGGTGGGTTTTTTCACATGAAATGCTACACTAGTGACATGTTTCTCTATGGTTTATCTGGCTGATCTTTTAAATGGATTCCACCTCCATTTATACAATACATAATTAACTCCATTATTGCAAAAAATAGTTCGATTCTGATTCTGATCATCAATCATTGCTGGTTTGGTAGATTTTTTTCCTATTGATTTCATCACATCAAAGAATCCAGGTTTCCTCAATAGAAAACCCTTATGAACATAGACATATCATATTTGAAGAAACATGGAAATCTTATAATTATATATCATTTCAATTTAACCATAAATTAAAAATAATTTATGAATATTCTATTAACAATATCATAACCCAGAAACTTATCTATACAGACCTTTAATACCATCTATAAGGCCCCATCCTCAAAACATTACATAATTTTGAGATAAGTCAATAATTTGACATTAATTCACATCTAGGATATTTTCAGTTTTATAGTTTTAATTAATTAGTCCATTATTAATAAATTACATCTCAAATATTACAGTGTAATCACTTCAACTCTATCAAATTTTTTCACATTAATATAACACCTTAAATAAAACAATAATTCATTTCTAGATAAAAATATTCTCAAACTCTTCCTTTCTAAAAACCATTTTTATACCTAGTGAAAAACATTTCAAAACATGGAATGATCATGAAAAGCTTATTATGGTTTATATAATAAAGAAAGAAAACATTAGTCCACAAATACATTCAAATAATGGAAATAATACACTTCACTTTTAAAACATAATCTCTTTAACATACCTAATGAGTCATAAGATTTATGAATAACTCATAGAAATCATTAATCATTAAGGTAACTGGTGGAATCTTTAATATATTTCATTATTTCTTTCATAGCTATATAGGGACTAACTTTCACTATTACGTTTGGAATACCGATCATAGAATTTTCAATAAATCTCATATGAGAAACCATAATGTTTTCCTCAGTAACATTACCCAAGGAATGAGAGAGATATCATGGTCTCACCCACCCTTGGTTTATCACGAAACCACCCATATACATCACCAATTCCCCAAAAACATAACATAATAATTACATATGAACTATCATGAAGGAAAAATAACATTTGCATATTGCAATAATAAGACATCATATAAAGATATTGATATAATCAATCCATTATAAAACCCATTTTTAATTACAAATTACCTAAAAAAGATTATAGTATTTATTTTCTTTTCTAAAAACATTATGGATTCTATTGAAACCCAAATATAAAATAATGATTGTGATGGTGGAATGGTTGTTGTCACAACGTATGTTATGAAGAAACATTACTTTTTTCATTTAGTAAAAGGATTCATAAAAAAAGATTTCATTTTCAAACCATTAAATGAAATTATTAGTCAAAGGGATTGATTATACCTCATATAAAATATGGTTGTATAAAAATTAAAATATTCCTCAATGAAAGGAGATTGAGATAATGTCCATTACCTTGATTCAGATGTGTCTTGTTCATTATTTATCTTCTGAATAATAAAAATAGGTTAATTTATACTTGCTTCGAATCCCTTTTATTGTTTATTATTCCCATTAAATCACTTATGACCATGTTATAATAATTATTTAATTATTTTAGTTCATGTCAGATGTTTTTTGGACAATCGTTTCTTGAGTCGAAAATAGACATGGTATGATGTCACCAGACCATCTGGTCATAAGTCCATCATCTCCATAATATTATTCATTAAATATTAATCAATTTTACACAATATTGTATTTTTCATTTTAAACCATTAATTACGGTTACAAAAAATTAACAATGATATAATCCTTGAGACACACGGTAGTACGTACGCATGAGTATCGTTTCCATTTTTCATTAATCCTTATGTAAATAAGGTAATTATAATTTTATATTTCCACAAAGATCATTATATTATGAAATTAATCCTAATAATTTTCATATACTTATATATAAATCATAGAAATCATATAATGAATAAAAATTAGTTACACTGATTCATGGAGGTTATTGTGCACACGTACGCACAAACAACATTAACATATTTTTACACGTGGAAGTAAGAATGTAATTGATATATTATTATCTTAGAATGATTATTATTTCATTAATATCACATATGAAGAATAATTATGTCATTATAACCAATCTTAATCGATGCTAATGAAAAATGAACATTATTGGTCTGTGGAGGTGATAATTCATAAATATGCACGAATGATTAATTCCTTTCCCATTTGATGGAATTAAATATGGATTTTGGGAATGATATTAAAAAAATAACATATTGATATATTTTTAATACTGGAGTTATTATATGTTCATGGGTGGATGATATTTTTTGAAGTGGAAGAATGTACTAAATAGAAACACTTAAACAAAATGCTACATCTTCTTCAGTTTATCGTCGTTGAAAAACACATAAACACATCAATGAAGGGTAGTCTACCTAAACGAAGGATTCAAGAATCTGGGGAGAGATTCTAGGATGATTCTTGGATGGATTTTGGATGAACTAAATGGTTTTGGATATGTGAGTAAGAGAGATATATGGGTGCCTATTTATATGAGAGGGGAGGGGCAACCTTGGAAAGTATTAAAATATTAAATTAATATAAAATATTGTTTTAATACATGTGCCTTAGACATAAGATAAAGTAAATATAAGATTAGTAATGATCTAAATCCTCTCATAAAATAGTTTTTAGACATGTATTGACTTTATTTTAAAAATTATATTTTTAGTTTACCCTTAATTATTATCTTTTAATTTTAAAAGTGGTAACAACATTTAAATTGTTGAGAAGCTATTAATATTACATATGTAGGGTTAATTTCCCATAATTAGACACTTAATGAACTTTTATACCATATAATTATCAATTTTTTATTTTAATATAGTTTTTAGGATTTTTAAGTAATTTAATAAATTATTATTTTTATAAAATATCAAGTACATCAATTTTTAAACTATTCACTTTGTGGAATTTCAATAAAATCCAACCAGTGAAAGAACATCAAAACAATGAATTTAATGTTCTAATAACTAGTAATATTCATATAAACCATTCTTGTATGAAATAAATTATTTCATATAATATTAATTTTAATATTTATAATATCATTTATTTTAATCATTTCCTAATGAAGCGATTACAGCTTAATCATTGTGTCATAATTAAATTTATTTTTTTAATCTCCAAAAATTATAAATAAAATACCATTATGTAAAATAAATTATATTTACAATGAAAATTTATATTCTAGGAGATCAATTTTATAACCCCGCCTACAAATTCTTAAAGTAAAAAAAGAATCATGTTTATGTTATATTTCCCTTTACATTAAATGAATTTTTGAAACATGTCATTTTCAGACCAAAGTGCCTCCCTAATGGCAAAAATTCGTACTAAGGTTTGTTATAGTCTCCCAAAACTCATCTAATAATATTATGAAACATTTTATCTGAGTTTTATATTATTATAATATTCTTTTTACCCTTATTTACATAATTTATCATTTAACTACAGTAAATAAAAAATTAATAAAGTTACTATTCATAATAACAAAAAATAAAAGGCAACTATTTACATAATTTGGTATTTAAAATTACAAATATGGAATATATTTTTTCAAATTAATAACACAGAATTTTCATTAATTAATTTAAAATTAATTCCTGTTGCCAAATCCGGAAAGCGGGTTTTTAGAAATAAAAACTATTAAAAGATTTACAAGTGTTTAAGTCCAATTTAATGTTAAATTTACTTCTAATGAACAAAATTGTATTAAATGATTAAAACATATCCCAATTACAATTTAAAACCAATTAAAAAGATAATTTAATTATATAAATAAATTATATGAAAAGGTTTTGGCCTAAAATGCAGTATTTTTTCACTATTCATTAAAAATTACCTTTATCGGAAAATTACCAAAATGTTATACAATATAAATTTTGATGTACATTTTCTATATAAGAAGTCTAATTTGTCAAATATAATATATCATAGTGAAAAACAAATCTAGACTCTAAAAGGGTTAACCAACAAAAGTCGTAAAACTACCTTTTAAAAATATTAATGTATTTTATGCTTAAAAGTGGATTTATTTTCATTTCAATCCTCTAAAAGTTATTGAATAATTTTAAAAAAATCAAAAAAGCGTTAAAATCATATTATAGTTAATTATGTTCATTCTCATCAATGCAATGGCTTGGCGTTAACAACCATTTAAAATAATAATATTGTTTGGTATTATTTTTCTGTAAGACTCAGTGTTGTATGAAATGTACAATTTCAGAGAAACATGTTTTTGCGTGTCAAGTACACTATCATACATACTATCACCTTCAAACTAAATTTAATATTAAATTAATAAATGTTAATAGATATGAATATTTATTATACTATAAATATCTCTAACGTTACATAGGGCCCGACTAAAATGTAGTGGGATATTAAATTTAATTTATTTATAACATCACTTGTGGTAGAATTTATCAACACACCTCAAGGGTTATTGAGAGTCTGAAGAAAGGAATTATAATTATGAGTAACCATGAAACACCACAGGAGGGTGATTTAATTTATTCAAGAGTTATTTTGGTCAGTGTATAAGGGTAACACACCACAATGTGGTTGTTTCGGTTGAGTTGAACAACCTAACATAATTTAATTTAATGGGGAAACAATATATATTTTGGAATTATGTCATGGATATCTAAATTAATTTTTAATTGGAATCACATGAAATCTCCAACAAGAGAAATAATTGGTTAAATTATAAATTATTGAAATATTTATGGAAAGACTATAGACCACCTAACTAACATTACAATAGGTCTACACATCCAATATCAGGGATTTAATTTAGCGGTTTAGAGAGAAAATAACGAAATGAAAAATAAAATGCACTAAAAATAGGGTGAATTATCTCCCTCGGAAATATTCTCAATGATAGTGAGTGAAATAAATAATGGAACAATGTGGAGTCCTAGAATTACTAAGGGATATATAACACACTTGATGGTGCTCATAAATGACAACATATCATGAAGATCATATTATACATAGAATAGGATAATGAGTGCTCCATTGAAGGTTGTTTTAAGTAGTTAATAGGAGAATAAAGGAGAATAAAAAAATATTACAGAGGGTTTAGAATGATTTTCTACCTCTTTAATGAGGCTCATGGTTTGGTAGCATGGTTAGGCAAACTATGCACCAACCATGCTTGATCCACTTCCTAAGAAGGGGGTTACATGGTAGACCCACACCATTTGATAAACCATGTGAAAACCATGTGCTAAACTTATATAAATATCACTAAAACAAACACATGTCCTTTTATACATGTATGAATGGTTGCAACAAACTATCTCTCACCATCAACCACTCTAGATAAACAACACGATTTCTTCTATAGAGACACATGATTTTAGAAAATCCATGCACACTATATTCTTTCTCTAATTTTGATATTTTAAAGACTGAATCTCCGAAAACATGATAGAACATCCAAGTCACCCCTCACAATATGAACCAAATCTATAAACGACACATTAAAGTGTTCTAACACTTTGAATTAAATTATGAGTCTCGGTTCAAAGAAAAACCCATCCCCTAAATGATAAATTTCAAATTCAAGTAGAAAATTTACATTGTCTAAAACTAGATAAGTTACATATCATATTTAATAGAATTAAATTGGAGAAGATTCAGATAATAATAATGAGATTTGTTGAATAATATAGGTATATGACAGTGAAATGTTTCATAAGAATATTAATTGGTAAAGAAAACATTATCAACATATAAATTTTCAATTATGTTCACAAAACAACTTTCTGAGAATAGAAAATAATATATATACTCACATATAGTATGTATTAGAATTTATAAATGAAAATAAACTTATATATAGTACTTTTTAGCATTGCCAACTACCAATACACACACACATAGTCCTTATAATCTTTTGTAATAGAAATAACATAGATATATTTTCTTTGGGTGTGTATCTAAAATTAAATACACATATATAGTCATTGCGATAATAAATAACCACAAATACACTCATGGATAGTCATTTTATAAATATATAACCATAAAAAATCCCATATAGTTTTTGTGAAATTTTTAACTACAATTACAGTCAATCATAGTATTATTGAGAATGACTAACAAAAAATGAAATCACACATAGTGATTGTGTGGAAAAATAAAATAAAATAAACTTACAAAATATCTTTTGGATGATAGATAACTAAAAATATGACCAATCAAAATTTTTGTGAGAATATATATCCTCAATGAAAACCAAACACAAAGTAATTATTTCATTTGTGAAAATTCAAAAAATAATTAATTTGTGGGATATATATAAACCCCTAAATCATATAATAATAAAATAATTTATTTTTATTAAGATATCATGAAACAAAAATATTAGAAACATGAGTTAATAACTTGTGGTAAAGATGAGACGTTCATGAAGAAATTCATAAAAACATTATAATTAACCAAATGAAAGAATTTGGATGATGTCATAAGATCATATCCCAGTCATAACATATTGAATGAAAAAGATATAAAATAATTTTTTATTTTTTTTATTTTTTTCTATTAGATAAAAAGGAAGAAATATAATTTTTCAAATTCACATAAAAATCTAAAATTGTTTACTATTAATAATGAATTTGAGTATGTTTAGTTATTTTAAAAATTACACATTAAAATTAAGACTTGATTTTATTGTATTTGTTTAAATATTATTTCAGAAAAATTATTTGAGAATAAATGAAAACCATGGATACTTATTTTTTAATAACATGAGCCATTTAAATCCTTTTCAAAATAATTATTTCATTTTTAAAATCAAATATTTCCATTAGAAACAATATTTACAGATAATTATCTAGATTATTAATAACTAAAATCTTTTCTAACACCAATTAAAAACATTTAATATAATCATAAAAAATATTATTTATTTTAATAGATAAATAACATTATAACATAGAAAATAATAAAAAATGATTTTTGTGTAAAAAATATTTCTGTGACAATTTTATAAGATTTCATTTGATTTTTTAATGAAGTTAGAAATAATAGAAAATAAATTTAATTAATTATTTAGGTTATGATAATTAAATCTGCAAAAATCATTCAATGAATTTTAATATAAGGGAGAAAAATTATTGATTGAAAAAAAGAGGTAGCATTAGTTTCACATATATTTGTTACACTGTGTAAATTGTTTTCCATTAAAAACTAAAATAAAAGCTGTAATTTTAATGTTAATTAAAACCACAGGAAAATAAAATTGATGTGGTTATTATTTATAATTTTAAAAGAAATTTCTCTATAAATAATTCATTCATAAAAATATCAATTTGAAAATGATATTGGAAAGAATCCTTTAAACAATAATTATCATTCGAATCAATCCCCCATAAAGATGGTGCGTGTTTGGAGCTCCCCCTCTCATAGAGATCATGGTGCTATGAAGATTTGTGCTTCATCATATATGGTTTTCCCACACATTCTTGGCTCCACCCTCCTTGCTGGAGATGAGATATATGAAAGGGTCTCATGGGAAGTTCTGAATGTTGTAATCCCATTGTGCTCCAATTCTAATATTGTTGCAGCTGCCACGAAGGATTTTTATTTCATATGATCATCATATATAATTCCAATAATTGTGGGAGACTCTATTAAAACATGATTTGCCTCAGTGTGTAACAAGTTAACAGATCGTCAATACAAGGTGATGGATTCTGAGTCTCGTAGTGTATGGGTTGATGCTGCTCTAGTGAGATAGGGATAATCACCACATCCTAATGGTGTCCTCGTCCAAAATCCTTTTGTAGTAGAGAAGAAGGGATCTACGACTACACTATTAAAGTATTTAATTGTGGGAAAGGATATTTTGGGTTTCCCTTTGGATAGTTTTCCTCGATCTGTACTATGGATAAGGGAACCAAAATATCCCATTAAATAAGAATGAGATAAGGCTTTACTTGGTGAATTGAACAATGGGGGGAAATAAATCAGAGGCCTTCTAGAAGTTGAATGGGACACTTTTTAAATAAAATTAATATTTTTTTCAGGGTGGTATTACTGAGAAAATCATTATCAGAGGTGACACTACCCATGTTGTAACTAATAAATAATTCACCCTTGAATGGTCTAGTCTTTATGATCAGTCAATTAGTGCAACACTTCTTCTTCCTAGTGGAAGAAAATTTTTGAAGATTGAATATTTTGTTTGGAAGTAAACCAATATGTAGGGGGTTTCTAATTGGATATGCATACCTATGGGACACAGATTTCTGAAATATTTTTTTCATAACAGGATCTCACGATGAGAACATTCAGATTTAGGTCAATTTATATAAATCTAGTAATGGGTTTCTTTCAATATTTGGATTTTTATTTCTATCCTTTCTCTATAAAAAATACTCGGGGTCAAGTCTGGATCCAAAATTTTAGACTCCACTAGATCCTATTGAATCATAAAGTATTCTTTTACATATATAATATAGTATAAATTAAAAATAAAATGGATAAGACCATTTGAGGTTGCGAAAATTTTCCACCATGATATGGTCATGGTAGAATTTGATTTAAGTACTATCTTGATTCCTATTATAGTCATGTCTGCATTAGATGATGATACATTTTTAAAGGTGGTGTGTGAGAAATTTCTTATCATTAGGTGTGACTGTAATTTTACAAGACATGTCAAAGAAAAGAACTATATAACTATTGTATGTATATTTTTCTCATTAAAAGTGAATCACGAGACTTCCTATAAGAAAAAATAAAAAGGAAAACAATGAAGAATAAGGGTATTTTTTTGGCGAATGGAAACCCTGTACTGAAAGAGGTAATGATCCTCCTCCTCCACCATAAATTCTATAGTTTTTTACTCTTTTAAGGGTATATTAGAAACCCTCAGAGAAAATAAGGTCATACAGCAACAAAAACTACTAACTTATTAAACACAATTCTAAGGCTATTGGTATCTGCTTCTCTTAGTAGTTTCCACAGGAGGGAACTTAACTGGTAGTCAGGATCTAACTCTATTTTTTCTTCATAGTTCTTTACTAGATAATCACAATCATTCATATATTCTAATTTATTAATCTTCCCCATATTGAAGCCTCTAATCAATATGTAATAATTCTTGTCAACCCATTCAACTTGCTCCCTGGAGACCTCCACTTGGATCAATATTTCAATCATATTGTCAATGTCTTCCCTCACATCCTTGATCACTAGAACATCTTATTTCATTTATTTAATGAATTTGAGAAAGGTTAGTCCATATATTTGGTTTTTGATCACTTTTTAAAGGTGATGGTGACATGAAGTAGGGTGTGATTTTAGAAAATGTACAAGAAGATTTTGGTATTTCCTTTAGGAGAAAAATCCACTACGTGGTGGTGAAATGATATCAAGTAACCAAAATGAAATTATTAATTTAAAGGAAAAAATAATCTATGTAATTTTGGATGATGTAGATGATGAATCCCAAGAAAAAAAAATCAAACAATAATGTAGTGACTTGATTTTTGTCCCTATTAGACTTCGTAATATTCCTACGAAAAATTCCAGAGCTTGGCATGAAAGAGGCATTCGATTTAGAGTTCCGATGTGCCTAAAATTAGATTTAGAAAAATATTATGTGTTTTTATACAATGAAATAGATGAAATGAGTTTTCTCCTAAGAGGTATCTTGGAACAGAATTCTGAGGGAACGATTCCGTCTGGAGTGTAACATGTACCATAGGTGGGGTGTAACCTTTGAGGAAGAGAGCTTTATCTAAAAAAACATGAAAAATTATCAATTTTGTAAATAAATGATTAATTTATTTATGTGTGTTAGATCAAATATCTCCTAAAAAGAGTCTCATATTGAAATTCTACTACTGCAGTTATGTTCAGAACGTCGTGTTTCCCCTTGATGTGACAAAATTTTAGTCGGCATTAGGTGTTGGGTTGGGGAGATTAAGGACAAGGAGGAAATATGTTTTATTTTAAAAATAAAACTAAAAATAAAATACCTCAACCCTCCCTTTTGTTGTGCGCACACATGTGCCCTCCCCTTCCCCTCCTTCATGTGACGAACGAACTGAATTAAATAACCGAGGTAGCGTTAAACTCGGATCATAACAACATGCGCTCCAGGATCGTGCAAAAACAAAAGTAGAGGGAAGATGTAGTCTTGGAAGCATCGATGTTCCACCAAATGATAGGAGATTTGAGTTTTAAAACCAAAAATCCTATTTATGTGTTGTATTTATTCAAATAGTCCTAAGGGTTGCTTAGTTGAGTTCCTGAGTTTTCCATGACATTCTTCAGATCAGAATTTGGAGCAATGGGGTGATCCTAGTGGTCTAAAAAAGATTTTTGGAAGCAAGGCTAGGTTTTTATGGAGGCCATGGAAGAATCTAGTGAGGGTGGAAGTAGTGTCATGGTGGTTTCCGGCTCCGGCATGGCGGATTCTGGGTCCGGCGCAATGGTTCCTGGGGAGACTTGCGGTGGTCCAACCAATATTTATCCAGGGTTTTTAAACCCTCATAACTCATAAACTAGAAGCCAAACTTGCGCGCCATTTTCAGTGATTTAGTATTTGCATCGAGGAAGACCTTTTGAGTTTGCTTTGTGAATTTTTTGAATCAGGTTCATGGCCCGAGGCAACAAAACATTCAAATAATAACAATATTTATTATTAATCAGCTTTGACCCGCCCTGACATCTACAAAGAGTATCCGATGGACGTGCCATAAGTGGCATTGTGATAATGATAGTATGGTGAAAATTTCAGGATAGTTTACAAAAACTGGGATTGGGAACATGATGTGGGCCTCTTGAGGCTGTGTTAGAGCATTTATGAAGAAAAGTGACTTTTTCATTAGGAGCCCATTTTGGAAGAATGTGTAGAAAATCTCGTGAATTTTTTCAAGGGGATCAAAATGGTCTAATCCAATTGATGAGTTTTAAAATCGAGGTGTGGGCCCCACATGGGATTTCTACAGTGAATAGTACCCTTTTTCACCGATTTTCCATTTCGGTTGAGTAAATAGCCTATCATGTGTGTTTTTTCACATAGAACGTGATGGTGGCCTCGATTTGGTCATAAGAGGTGAACAGTGTGGCGATGTTGCAGGTTTCTTGGGTTAGCGACATTCGGTCCAGCATCGGTCGATCCAACTCCCCTGGTTTGTTTCTATGAGGGTTTGTGTGGCATTACAACCCCAGTACAGGTTTGTGATCCCCTAAATAGGAAGATTTTAGATAAATATTTGGTATCCCAAAGGAGAGTCTATAGCAGGATCCACTAGCATCGCATCTCTAGATTGGGTTCTTGGTATCGCTGTAACCGCTTATCCATGGGATGTGATACCCAATCTAGCATTAAAGCCCCGTAGGGTTTGAGGTATCATCAGGAATATGATCCCCAATACAATGGGAAATATTAGTAGGGTTTCAATATAATTGGGTATACAATTCCATTCCCAACATGTGGTTTTCCGTAGGGTTGATGCATCATCAGTAATGAAATCCCATACTCAATGCATGATTTCAGTAGGGTTTGTTGTATTGTCGGTTTGATCTCCTACTTCACAAGTTATACCATATGGGGTTTCTGGTATCGTCATTCCCACCTTTTCATGGGTGATGATCCTCTATCTAAGTGATGTGTTATTTGGAATGTCAGATTAGGTTGTTGTATTCCCCAATGGATCCTAGGAGTGATCCCCTATCTGTGAGATCATGGAGTTACAACTGGGGGTTCATGTATACCCTAGTAGACCCTAGGAGTGATCCCATATCTGAGGAGTTTGGTGTTTCCACTGTTTCATCGTGGTGTTCTTTGTCTTGATGTTCGATGAGCGTGTTATTATAAGTGGGTCGTCTGGGTTGGTGGTGTGAGGCCTAATAGAGTGTATCTCTCAGACGAGTGTTATCTAGGATGACAGAGCTTTTGTATTGTGTTCTCCTAGTTTGTATTAGTCTTAGACGTTTGAGTAGAACATGTCACATGTTATGAGTTAAGAACCTCAAAAGGCTTTGTGCCTATGTAAAGTATATATAGATGTTCATGGTATACATATGACAATATACACGAGTTGAGTTGGCTAGTCATGTTCAGACGAGGAATGTCTCAAGATGGAGTTTATCTCTTTTTTGGGTTCCCTCTAGTGGGGATGATCTAACAGTTTTCTTTTTAGTTTCTCTCTTTTATTTTTCAGTTTTGGGGGCACCAATAGAGTATTTTTATTCTCACCAATGCATAGGATTTTCCTGAATATTTTTTTTATCATGTGCAGTCCATAGGCCATTCAACAGAGTCCTAGGCTAAACTGGGGTAGGTGGAGCTTAACTGAAGAGTTTTTTGGTGAGTACTTTGGATAGATATCCCCTTATTCTAAGCAGGTTTCATGGTTTTGTAGTTTTTTTAGTGGGCCCTATTTTTCACTTTTTGAACTTTAGTTGCACTCTGGTTTGGGGTTGATGTGTGCATGCATTTTACTTTTAGTTTTTATTTATCTCTACACTATTTCATGGAGTTTAATGTGGGTGCATGTGTACAGGTATGATAGGCTAAGGTCTCCCATGGGTGTGATAGACTACGGAGAGCTAGTCACCAACATGTAGCCTTTTGGAGGCGGGCTTGGGGAGTTACGGCTCGAGCCCCGTTAAGTCGTGTCGTTAATAATAAGGAAATGTCAAAAAGATTTTTGTTGTTGTTGTTAGTGATGAAGGTTTTGAACTTTTTCCTCCTAGGAAAGCATGATGGAGGAATGACTATTCGTATCTAAAGATAAACCTCGTTACCTGGTTTCATGGCCATTTTGATTATGATTCTGATTGGTATGTGTATTATGAGGCTCCATACTTGTGTGAATATTTTATTTGTGTGCTTATTTTCATTAGTTCTGATTTAAATTAGGGAATGTGTGGTTGTATGACCCCATCCATTTTCCTTTTTCATTTTAATTTTCATTTTATAATAAAATGATCACTAATATTATATTTCTAGTAAATAAAAACTCCATGACATTTATAACATAATATGCATTTTTAAATTCATTAAAATATATTACAATTTTTCAATGTGGATTATATAAACTAAAAATGAATGAATGAGGTGATTTAAAAGCTTATCTTGATTAAAAGAAAATGAAATGTGGAAATCACATACTACAGTAGTACCTCTTGTATCAATGTCCAATGAGATATATAAGGTGACATATATTTTATAGTCCCTTAAATTTTATTGTGGTATCCTAAAAATACTTATAGGTTATTATAAATAGAAGCAAAGAAAAAAAACTCATGAATATGACTAATGTCTCCAAGAAT
Organism: Viscum album; assembly: GCA_963277665.1. Taxonomy (NCBI): domain Eukaryota; kingdom Viridiplantae; phylum Streptophyta; class Magnoliopsida; order Santalales; family Viscaceae; genus Viscum; species Viscum album. The sequence continues at coordinate 712,351,636 of OY728131.1, read as the reverse complement.
GAAATGTGAAATGAGAAACCCCTTGTAACATTCATAAAATTTTAACCATAACCATTATAAATGTGAAAACATGGTATGAAAAATAAAATACCCTCAATTTAGATATAATAATGATATAATATTTTAAATATCATTCATATAACGCATATGAATAATGTATGAAAATAATATAAAACATTTCTTGAAGAAGTAAATTTGTGATGAAACCCTTAACCATAATATCTAACTATCTGAAAGACTATTTATAATTTTTATAATAAATATACATATCATAGTAAACCATTTAATAAACTTATTAATATATTTTAACCTTTTTATATTTCTTATATTCATTTATTATAAATCCACATTTTTTAAAACATATTTTCATTTTTATATATTGAAATTTAGATTCTTTCATACATGTTTTATAATGAATACATAGAACCTAATTAGTCAATAATATGTTCATTAATAATAGATTATAAAATATATTAATTTAAATTAATTTAAATTATTTATATACACCTATGTTAATATTATGGAAACTATGGGAGTGGTTTGAGATAAAAAAATCAATAATGATATTGTTTGGGTTAATCTTCTAATAAGAAGAGATTACTATAACATGATGGGAATTTTTGTGTCATACCATTAGAATCGTATTCTTGATAAATATTAATGACTTCATTCTTATATATTCATAAAATATATTTTATAATAATTCATATATGGTGGTGATGAAAAATAAAACAAACCATTCATGGTGGTGGTAGTCTTCAAATATATATGAAAAACATTATAATTATTATAATGAGAAAGAACGTAGATAATTATTATTCCCTAAAAATAATTATTTTTTGGTACACAAAATATTAATTTTTTTTATTTGAAGATGGTATATGTTACTATTTTAGATAAAAAAGTGCTAATGAAATAGAAATAAAAAAGAAATTATTATAATGTTTAGCTTAATCCTTGGAATAACTCCTCAGAGAATTGGATTATGGAATTTTGTGGGGGCATTTTAATGGGATTGGATTCTTAATGATGGGTATAAGAGTGTTAGAGATGGATATAGGAAGGGTTTTGTAGTACCAAATTACTTTTGGTGGGAGATGATGTGGGGTTTTTAAAGTATCCTTTTTTAAGGGATAATAGTGACATTATGGTGATAAAATTGAACCATTCAAGGAATATGTCCACCAAAGTGAGAATAATGTAGAGAAGAAAATTTAATGATGATAAAACCCTACAAATTTTTTTATTGATAATATTTTAGGATCTTTATGATATTACCAATAGTTTTACTTTTTAAAATAATTTACTTTTACCATAGTAAAACATTTTTTTGTCTTGAGTAACATAATATAACGACTTCAATTAAAATTACCCCTTTTTATAATTTTTTTATTCTGTTAAAAAAATTAAAATAAATCATAAGAATAAATTTATAATGGTTAAAAAAATTAATTCATAAATAATAAGTTTCTAACACATAAAAAAATTAATGAGAAAAATATTACAGAGATTTTAAAATGTTTATTATAGGTTTCAGAATAAAACATAATATTGTAAATGTATAATATTACATAATAAATATATAGTCAATTTTATAATTTTTAATATATATTTTAACTAATGTTTATATCATAGTGGATTTGTGAACTTAATGTTATTTTTAAAAATAGTATTTTTCATTATTCATCTAAAAACCAATCTTATTAGAAAAATAAAAAAAATATTCTATGAAAATATTACCATGATGAATGAAAAAATTAATTTAATTTAGATAAAAATAAATTATGTATTTTTAGAATTTAACTAATATAAGGTAATGAAAAATATAATGAAAATGATTTTTAAAAATAATTTTTTCTAATAATAAATATGGTTTATTCAAATTCTAGGAAAAGGGAAATATTTATAAAAATAATAAATTATTTTCTATATGAATTTCAAAAATGTTACAAATTATTAAATAGGGATTAATGTTTAATAAATAAACAATATATAGAAAATTTATAACTCATATATAAATTTTTTTCATCACTAAATGATTTTTTTTCGTAATTATTTAAGAATCATTACATATTCGATAATATTTAGATATATTTTATCATCACATTAGTTTTAAAATAATTATTTAACACTTACTAATACATAAAATTAGACAATAAAAAAACTGGTAACAAAATTCATAATATGTATTTTATATATATATAGTATAATTTTATTAATTAAATATAAATGCTCTTGTTCATACATTATTATGAAAATGTATCTACCTTTATTTTTCCATTGTAATGTTTTATCTAAAAAATATTTATCATGGTTTATTTTAGTTTACTATTCTATTATAAATATGATATTCAAATTATTATGTAATTAAATAAAAACATATATTAAAATATTATGGCATTATATTCTTCACCTCAAATAAAACATATCCTCACAATTTGGATTATAACCCATTAATATCAATAGATAATAGTATCTATATTATATAGATATCGGAGTCTATAATTTTTAATTGCGCATCAACCATAATATTATTTAAAATAGAAAATAATCATTTCCCGCATAATAATAATGTATTGATATTTCCCTTTTTCAAACAAATATAATTCTTTTGATTGTTATATTGGTTTCGAGGAAAAATTATTTTATATCTTCATTTTAATGTTTTTGTTTTTCACTAAATAATATTAAAATTTTGTTATGATAATGTCCAAAAAGGTATATATAAATGATATAATTTTCTAAATTATATCATAAGATGTCTTCCCCTATGACACATTAATTTATAATATTGATAATTTTAGTTTGATAATTATATTTTGGATTGGCTTATAACTAATTATGTTTAACCTAGGTTTTCCATGGTCATATTTTTATTATGTTCTCTAACCCAAATATATTCAAATCCCCAAAAATGATTCATAAATAGCATGTAAGCTAACAAAATAAACTTCCCTAAGAGTTTAAATCAACATTCAAATTTAGGCCAACATGGAAATTATTGAGTGATGATTGATTACTCTAAAATCATTTTTCATGGTTATTAACCCTAAGTGACTTTTTTAAGGTGAATTAATCCAAAATTTTCTATCTATATATAGATGTTATTTTTTAGAAAATACATAAATAATACATTAAAAATTCTTCCAGATGTTATGAAATTCTAAGACATATATATTGGGTATTCACTTTTGTTTTTTACTCTTTATATCAAAAAATAAATTACTAATATCCAAAAATAAAAAAACCAGATTTAATACAATATAAGACACCACGGATTTACACTCACAGATCTGGTTAAAAAAATAAAAAGGTTAAACACATGATTCAATAAAACATTCAAAAACCCAACAAAAACATATCATTATTTTACAACACCTCTTTGTTTTAGGCATTAAATCTAAAAAAATACAACAATAATAAGAGGAAAAGATTAAGTGATTTTGACGATTAATGATATAGAAAACATATTGTTATAATTATATAGTAATCACATAATACTAGAGCCTGTCTAAAAATATCCATGTTTTTACTCATCTTCATTACCTTGGTAAGGGAAAAAATAAGAATGGGGTATCATCAAGCACCCACTAAGGGGAAAAATATCACTATGTAATCGAGGATTAGATCACAAACATGTTTAAAAAATTGAGTATGGGTGAAATCCAATATTAAAATGTTATTATAACAATAATATTTGTCCATATGTAATATTATAATGACTTGTATTCTCAAATGATTGATCATATTCAAAGGTAAAATCATACAGAATCATGAGAGAATAATCCTGTTACATGGAGCATAATATAGGCATATCAAATAGGCATGTTCCGCAATATTAATGGGAAAATATAACATTCGGAATATATTCATTAACATTATATGACATGAACAACCCCTAAGAGAATAGGTAACCACATATACAGTCACGCACAGTATCAAAGAGAGCAACAAATAAATAATACACTCACAAAAAATATTTATGACTGTATCAATCTATAAATTATCTTGAAAATTCTCTATTTTATAATAATTTAAAATAAATACACCAAAAAATAGTATGTCTGATCATATATAATAAAAAAATACACTCAATGTAATTTATTTGAGAGCATAGTTAACAACATAAATATTCATGGACACTCTTTACGAGAATATCTAACCATAAATACAATCACACCTATTTTTTTGTTGGTTTAACAAACAAAAAATACACTAATTAACAATGTCATTATATAATGAGATACAAATCCTTATACAATCAAATATAGTTATATATAGGACTTCAACAAAAAAAATAATAATCATCATTACATATGTTTGATGAGATAATATGAAAATATTCATATTCCTAACATTACTAAATTATCTCAAGGAAAAAATCATGTTTAATAAAGGTATTCATATATAATTTTGTAATCCTTCTAAAAATATAATGAATGGGATAATAATTCCAAATACCAAGACAAATAGAAGGTTAATAATAGATTCTAAATATATATTATATCAAAATTGGAAAATTTACATTGAGAAATAATAATAAATATTCATTTATGATATTATTGAAAAATATATAAAATGTTAACTATAAAACAAAATATATTGACCTTTTTAAAAGATTTCAAAAGTTAAACATTAAAATCTAGAAAAGTAATTTTCATGTAAAACAATTTATAATAAAAATATAGTGTAAAAAAAATTCGTTGATATGTCATATAGACTGTGAAAAATAATTTTTTAATATCACAAGCCCTTAAAACCATTTTAAAATGATAATTTTAATTTTAAAATAAATCATTATCATATTCCAAATGATTAAAATTATTTTAAATAAAAAATCTATATATAACATTTGTTAAACTATTTTAAACATTTATAAAGGTATATTATTAATGAATAAAGTTCATAATAAAAAATAAATGGGTTCACAAAGAAAACAATCAAAGTGGATTCTTTAAAAAAATATTTGTTTGGAAAATATTAAAATAATCCTTTGAGAAAAATCATTAGTGAAATATAAAATAAAATAAAAATAACACAATGAAATATTTATGAATATATAATTACATAGAAAAAATAATTCAATGAATATGTATAATAAAGAAGATAATTCTTGATGGAAAAGGAGTGGCAAGGTATGTTTCCCATACATGAGTAACATCGGGTAAATTATTTTCCAAGGGATATAATATTGAATTGTGAAATTTAAAACCTCATTAATAGCCATATAATAAGAAAAGTTTGTTTTATATTGCTAAATTTTCTATAAAGTGTCCCCAGAACTATATTTATTAATACCAATCATAATATAAAAATGAGGTTTCAACGAAACCTTTAAAACACAGTTACCATTATTATCAAAACACATGAAAGTTGAAACATAATATAGAGACAAGAATCTATTTAGTTTCATGATAATAATATAAAAAGTAAATATATGTGTAGTATATAAACTAGAAAATAAAATAAATGTTTAATATGATGAATATCTCAATTAATAGAAATTTGGGAGACGAAAACCATGAAAACACTAATATCTCTAGTATTAATTTCCCCTGAGTGATATAATTTCATATGGAATTTTTAATCCCACAAAGAGTGTGAAATTATAATAAAAAATAAAAGGTAGTATATTCACCACACAACATAAAAAAGTGGGTAATATGGTGTATGTCTCAATGAATGAAAATTGAGACAAGAAATCTTTTATGGGATCCATAACATGTGTAACAAACCTCATTTAAAGGGAACAAATGAAATTAAACATAAAATAACACTAATAATGATATAGAATATCATGGGTCACCATATAAACCTTATAATGAAAAATAGGTTCATAACATCAATCATGTCTCAAATTAATATATTAGTTATTTAAAAATTACTTTTTATATTAAAATTAAATATATTTATTTCACCGCATATAAAATAAACATAACTACTATAATAACTCATTTTTTAAACTTATTAATTTCCATATTCCTTTTCTAAAATATGAAATTAATAAATTATTATACATTTTTTACTCACTTATTTTCATTATGAAATTTTGTAATTCTAATTGTTCTGAATATATTTAACAATATTTATTTTGAATCCTATTTTTTTAATATGTTAATCATTATAGTATTTTTAGATATATTTAATAATTTGGTAAAGTTTTACATATTTGAATTTCTATTTTATTATATTTGTGGACATGGTGCATGAGAATGAGATCGTTGATGAGTTTATTTCAAATAATAAACCCATACAAATGAGGATCTTAATAAAGATCATTATTTTTATGTAATAAATTCATTATCCCATTTAATATATTTTTGAATAATAAATATTATACGTATTTATAAAATATATCTTTGATCCAACCACTTAATATGGATATGGAAAACAATACATGTCGTTTGTGGAAGCAGTAGTATATACGTACATAAGGAAAACATTACCATTCTTTAAAAGAGAATGGAGGATGGTATGTTTAGATTATTCTGTGACAAAATAAAATTTATATAAAACATTGACACATATTATATTTTTTTAGGATGCCAAAATATACATTACATTGAATAAAACTACATATCTAAATAGAAATGAAAATGAGTAACTTGGGAATTTTATTCTTACTCCATGAAATAATTCATATGAAAATTGGATTAAGGCATTGTGGGTTGGTCTATTGAAGAGTTAATAATATATAGGATTCATTTAAGGGTTTTGGGATAGATTTTTATAGCCCTAATCAAGCATGAGGTTATTTATTTATGGATAAATTTGGTGGGGTAAATACTTCTTTTATAAGTGAGGGGATTTTCATTTTATTAATATTAGGTGCACTATTCAAGAAACTGGCACCAAATGTGTGATATAGTGGAGAGGTGAAAAATTTTGGTCAATAAAACAGATAAATACTTTTTTAGATACATGGGTATTGTTTTTTTCTATTTTATCTTTAGTTTTAAATTTTATCCTAATTTTTATATATAATGAAAACTATTTTCTAACTGTAGTAAATTATTGTTATTGCTAATATAATAGTACTCTTATTTGATAAATTTAGTATTTTGAATAAATGATAAAAATTTTATATTATTAAATTTATATATATGATAAAATTTATTTATAAAATAACATATGTTTAAATAAAAAATAGTTTTTGGAAAAATATTACTTAGGTTGAAAAATGATAAAAAATTGTTTCAAAATTAATTATAATATTTTTAACATAAAATTTTGCTTAAAAGGTAAAAAAAATTTTAAATTTTTTTTATATGTTTTAAATAAATCATTATGTCCTAATAGTCTCATAAATTCCATGATATTTGAAAAAAAATCAATTTTTCATTATTCACCAAAAATATTTTTTTTTCATAAAATATGAAAAAATAATTAAATAATAATATTATGCCAATGAATAAAAAAATTAATTTAATTTTCATTAAATTAAAATTATAAAATTATAGAATTTAACTATTAATGGGACATACAAAATAAAACCCAAAAATATTTTTTTAGAAAATGTAACTTTTATAATTCAATAATTTTATTCAAACTCAATTCCCTGTGAAATTATTTAGATAAATATTAAACAATATATATACATATATTTATTAATATATTAAAAATTATTCAATTTTGAGAAATTGGTTAAAAATATTGAATTTTTTAATCATTAAATAATTCTATATGATATTTTTTAAGAATTATTACTTATATATTCATGATGGGATTAATTTGATCATTACATTGGTAATACAATTTTTTTAATATTATAAATAAATCAAACCATAATAATTAAAAATATTAATAATAATCATGATACATAACACATAAATATAAAGACATATGTTTGTTATAAAATGTTTTTATTAAATATTATCATTTTTTATATTTTTTTATTGCTTCATTATTGTAATGTATTGTAATATTTTATATCAATGAAATGTTTAATGGTTTTTTTCATTTGAATTTTCCTATAAAAAAGGTATTCAAAATATAATTTAATTATATTAAAATATAATCTCAAATATTTTTTCATTATATGATGATATCAAAATTCCAATCACTCAAAGGAAACATTACATAATGTAAATTTTGAGTGTGATCCATGAAGTATAATTCTGTATGTGATAGATCTTTTATATATTGGTAGGAAAATAAAATATAAATCATAAAAAATATTTCTAAATATCTTGAAATCAAGGATAAAATAAAATAATAAATATTTTTTTAATGTAAAAATACCTTTAAAGCATAACTTTCAATGTAAGTATCCAAATAATCATAAAAATGTCAAAATAGTAAATTTATATGAATTATAGGTTGGAATATGTAATATTTATAGAAGTTGAGAGATATATTTTTTATTAACATTAAATAACTTAATGAGTCCTATATCACTAAAAATATTTTTGAATATTATATTTTAAAATGGAAATGTTAATTATGAATAGTTTTTTGGAGATATCATATTTTCATTTCCAATTAAGAGGAATGTTTTGGGTAATAAGGAATATATATGTGAGAGAGAAATTAAAAAATTAGAGGATATGATTTGTTTCATAGAAATGTATTATTTTTTGTTTGACTCCTCTTTTTTTAATCATGTTTTAATGATTAAAAATATTATCTAAATCATATATTAATGATTCTACACCTTATTCAATCTAGATCATGTGAATTTATATCAAAAGTTTTCTCATACTTTAAGTAGATCAATGCAAGATATAAATTACTCTATATTCAGTTTACATAAATTATACTATCTTTAATCTACTCTTAGAATACCTTATTTAAAAAATACTCAAGTCTAATTCTTTCTATTATTATCTTTATTTAAGTCTATACATAGTTACTTTGGAAAGACTAAAACATCGTGAGTCTTCCACTGGCTATGTACTTATGACACCATGAAGCCAGACACAGTGAAGCCAGACACCATGAACAAGACATTGTGACCCTGAGACACTGTGAACAAGACACTATGACCCTGAGACACAGTGAACAAGACATTGTGAACCCGAGACACCGTGAACAAGACACCATGACCATGAGACAACGTGAAACTCAGACACCGTGATCAATTTAGAAACCGTGTGAAGGAGACACCGTTTCCATGTCTTATTGTGACACTGTTTCCTAAACTAATTTTTCATTTTCAATTTAATTTCTAACGATCATATTTGATGACTTTAATGCACTGACATAATTAATGTATCCTTGTAGATATATCATCAGATAGTACGAGGTATGAGGTGCATAACATGTGCAACCTGTAAGCTCCAACACTTGCTTTCCATGTTAAAAGAGAAGTGTGACCAAGAATTAATCAACAGGATACAGAAACAAAAATAATAGAAGTGAGGTTAAGAAAGAAGAATATACTTAGAGGATGTTTGAGAATAGAGGGTAAACTGAAAGAAACTTGATACGACTGAGCACATACGAAGCATATTTTAAGCCAAAAGAACATCTTTACTCGGCCGAACCTCATGGAGAACACAAGAAGAATCGAGAAACTCTGTTTTCCACACGACTTCCAGAGAAGGACTCAAATCATTATTTGCTTCAATACAAATACCTCTAGAACTGCATTGACATCACACAAGAGCATTCTAAACTCATCTTTATATTCTTTCTCTACTAGGACCGTCCTTTTCATTACATTATGAGAAGTGTGTGCTTCTCTCTGTTTAAATAGTCACTAAATCTTAAGCTGAATGGGAGGATTTATAAATCCTCACACAATCATTCCCTTACAATCTTGTATCCCACTGTGGATAGTGGTAGAGGTTTGAGAACCTGGACAGCCTGTGAGCTATTGTTATTATTTCATTCCTACGTAGAAATGTGGTAGTGGTCTGAGGACCTTGACAGTCTAAGTACTATTGTAAACCATGATCAAGGTTGTGGATAAATGTTTTATATAAACTGTTTTAGAGGACTATGTCTCATCTTGAGACTGAACCTCTTGGTTAGAACTGTTGTGCATTCTTGTTGTAGTAAAAACTATTTTGAATATTCTACTGCTAAGTATTTTAAATTCAATTATATTTTAATGTTACTCTGATATTTAAACTAGAAAGTGTTTTTATTTATTGTAAACCAATAGGTTAGTTTCAAAATAAAATCTAATAATCAGATTCGATTAACTGAGAACTAATCAATCTTTGAGAAACTGATTGAACATTTACAATCTTTATAAATTCACTACAATTTAACTTGGTTTATGAATTGGGGGATTTTAATACAAATATTTTAAACAAAAAATTTTAATTGGAACTCAATTCACCCCCCCCCCCTCTTGAGTATCCACCCCGAGCAACATTTGGTATTAGTGGGTAAAAGTTTTCAAAACTCTCTGTTGGTGAAAAGTTTTAAACTGTGATTTTAGTTATATCACAAAGATCTGAAATTTCTATTATTTCTAAATTCTATCTCTTTAAATATATTTTCTAAAATCTTATTAAGGATTATAGATTAGAAGGTGTAGCTACCAACATTCCACCATTCCTTAATGGTGTAAATTATGACCAATGGAAACAAAAAATAAAAATTCATTTAGAACGTAAGAGATTTGATATCTGGACTGCTATAGAGACTCATTATAAAATTCCAGAAACTATTAAGACTACTTGGTATGATCCTAATAAAGCTGCCTACAATAATAAATGTAAAGAAATGAATGACCTGTATTATGCTTTAGAAGATGAAAATTTTATCTGAATATCTGCTTGTAAAACTGCTTTTGAAATTTGGGATACTTTAGTTATTTCACATGAGGGAATGACCAATGTAAAGGAAATGAGACTAAATACATACACTATTATGTTTGATAACATTATAATGAAATCTGATGAATCTATTTCTGATATGTATTTCAGGTTTAATTAGATAGTTAATACAATGATCTCACTGGGAAAATTTGTTCCATGAAAGGACCCAATCAAAAGAATACTATGATGCTAGCCAGAAATATGGAGAGGCACATCATTTTCAATTTGATAATCTTGTGACGTTGGTTCTCTACCTATCAAGGAACTCATTTGTATGTTAGTGATGTATTTGGAAGAATTGAAAGTATACAAAGAAGAATACAATGAATGAAAAAAGAAATCAGTAGCCATCAAGACCTCTTCTTCAAAAGTCAAGGACAAAGAGAAAATTCATGTAGTAAGATATAGTTAAAGCTGTGAAGAGAGTGCATCTAACAGTGATGATGAAATATATTAGATTGCCAGACGATTCAAGAAGTTTTAGATAAATAAAAGGTTTTTCATAAAATCCAATTATAAAGAAATGTATGATAATAATGGTCGATGGAAGAAGGATTGGATAAGAACTGACAAAAGTGATGACATAGACTGTTATGAATGCAAGTGGAAAGTACATGTGATAGTTAAATGTAAAAGTTAAAGTAAAAAAAGAAATATGTGTAAAAGGACAACAAATAAAAAAAACCTATGAGAGCAACCTGGATTGCTTCAGAAGATAGTTCAAGTGATTATGATTCCACTCAGGATGAAAATTATCAAAAAGATAATATGTGTTTCATGACAAACACATCTGAGGTAACATTAGATACTCCTACTTTAAACACTTATTATTCTGGATATAATTCTGATTCTAATTCTGAAAACATGTCTACTGTAGAATTATTTTAATATTGTAACATGTTATAAGATACATGAAATGAGCTAAAAGACAAGTTTAAAGCCTTAAATAAACATCATGCTTTAACTAGCACTGTCAAATCCTTACAAGAAGTAAAAAAGGAAAATAATGCTCAACTACTCAAAGGGAATACTGAACTAATATTTTCTAATGAGAAACTCCCGAAAGATTTAGAGAAATTTACTAATGGAAAGTAAACGCTTACAAAAATTCTAGGAAAACTAGTAGCACCAATATATACTATCGGTTTAGGATATCATCCTCAACAATGACAGATTGCAAAGATATCTTTATTCCTAAATATAGACAGTATGTTTCTAGTTCGAGTTCAAAAAATTCTTATGTCTTAATTGGCTACTCACATAGTTATATATCAAACAACGTTTATCTTTTAAAATATTTTAAAACTAAAAATTATATGAAAGGCATTAGACAAATCTGGGTACCAAAAGTTCTGCTTGCTGACATGTCTGGACCAAAGAAAATCTAGGTAACAAAATCATTTTGTATATAAAATTGTGGCATAGGAAACCTACTTTAAAAGTTCATGTATGATGACATGGAACTTGGATAGTGGATGTTCAAGGAATATGACTAGATATTACACATGATTCAAAAGATTAATCAAGGTTGATGGAGGATATGTCACCTTTGGTGATAACTCAAAAGGAAATATCATCGTCTTAGGCCAGTTTTGTAACACTGATTCAATTTTAATTTCCAAAGATTAATTTTTTGATAGACTAAAGTATAATATATTAAGGATTTTATAAATTGTCTGACGATGGTTTCAATGTTAAATTTGAAAATGATGCTTTCAATGTATTTTATTCTAAAAAATCGATGGTATTTACTGCACTGAGAAATGAAAATGTTTATGTTGTGAAATTGAATTCGTTTTCTAAATAAAATATTACCTGCTTAAATTCCTTTCATAAAGAATCTTGGCTTTGGCATAGATTTTTAGGACACTGCAACATGCACTCATTTAGAAAACTGACTAGGAAGAACATAGATATAGACCTACCTAAACATGAATTCCCAGCTGACAAAGTTTGTAATCCCTATCAAAAGGGAAGACAACATAAAGTTACTTTTAAATCAAAGAATGATGTTTCAACTTCTCAACCTCTCGAGTTCGTTCACACGGATTTATTTAGACCATATAGAGTTTCTAGTTTAAATGGTAATCATTATATCTATATTCTTGTAGATGAATTTTCTAGATATATTTGGGTATATTTTCTAGATCACAAAAGTGAAGCAAGTTCTTACTTTATTAAATATTCTGAGTCTGTAGAAAACCTTAGTGGACGTAGGATCATGACCTTGAGAAGTGATCATGTTCGTGAGTATGAGAATCAAGAATTTGAATCTTACTTCTCACATAATGGCAATAGTTAAAACTTCTCTGCTCCTCAAACACCTCAACAGAATGGTGTAGTAGAAAGAATAAATCAGACTCTTTAAGAGATTGCAAGGACAATTCTCAATGAAAATGATTTACCAATTTACATTTGGGCTGAAGCTGTTAATACATCTTGTTACATTATCAACAGAGTCTTGATTAGGCCAATTCTTAAAAAGACCCCGTATGGAATTTGGAATAATAGGAAGCCTAAGGTTATCTACATTAGAGTTTTTTGTTGCAAAGTATTTATCCATAATAATAAAGATAATCATGAAAAAATTTCTTCCAAAAGTTATAAAGGAATTTTCCTAGGTTACTCAATGTCAAGTAAAGTCTATAGAGTATTCAATAAGAGAACAAAATGTGTTGATGAATCTAGACACATCAAATTTCATGAAACTGATCCACATGATCCTATGACTTCTCTTGAAAATTTTTAATAAGATATGTCCATCATAGACCTTAATGACAAGAATAATGAACCTATTTTTAAGAAAACTAGCTCAAGAAATGATCCATAATATGCTTATGTTGAACACAAACCTATAAATGAACCTGAAATCTATAGACCTATTTTTTCTAGACCAACTAGGACCCTTAAAAACCATAATTTTGATGTTGTAGAAGGAGATGTAGATAGAGGAACACAAACTATAGCTTCTCAAATAAATCAGGTTGAACATCAAGCTTTTCATTCACATCTTGAACCTAAAAGTATAAATGATGAAATCAATGACAAAATTTTGGGTGATGGATACACAGGAAGAGTTAAATCAATTTGAATGAAATGATTTCTAGGAATTAGTAGACAGACCTAAGGACACATTAACCATAGGCACTAAATACGACTTTAAGAATAACGTTGATGAAGCCAGTAGCATAGTTAGAAACATGGCTACACTCATTGCACAATTCTATAGTCAAGAAGAAGGAATTGACTATGAAGTGACCTTTTCACCAGTAGCCAGACCTGAAGCTATCAGGATCCTGCATTTCCTATGTTGCACATCTGAATTTCAAACTATATCAAATGGATGTTAAGAGTGAATTATTAAATGGGTATATAGCTAAGGATGTTTTTGTTGAAAAATCCCATGGATTTACAAACCCTCATTTTCAAAATCATATTATTAAACTATCAAAACCATTATATGTTCTAATGAAAGCTCCAAGAGATTGGTTTGATAGATTAAGCGCTTTTCTTATTTCTAAAGGATTTACAAAAGGGATAGGTGATCCTACTCATTTTATAAAACGAATTTTCTAATGATGTTTTAGTTTTTCAAATTTATGTAGATGATATTATTTTTGGATATTCGAAAAATTATTTATCTGATGATTTTTCTAAAATAATGAAAAACGAATTTAAAATAATTTTAATGGGAGAACTGAAATATTTTCATGGATTTTAACTTTTTCAAAATGAAAATGGTATTATTTTAAATCAAAGTAAATATTCAAAGGATATTATAAAATGTTTTGGATTGGATATCACTAAAAGTAGTGAACCTCCCATGGGCACCACTTGTATGTCAGATCTTGATGAAGATTGAAAATCTATGGATCAAACCTCATATAGAGGGATTATTGGAAGTTTAATTTACTTAATTTCTAGTCATCCTGACATTATTTTTAGTGTTTGTATGTGTGCTCTTTTTCATGAAAACCCTAAGGAATATCATTTAAATGATGAAAAGAGAATTTTCAAATACCTCATGCTCACACCCAATCTAGGACTATTTTATTATAAAGGGAAAACATTTGATTTAGTAAGTTATTCTAATGCTGACTTCGGTGGTTGTAAGTTAGATAGAAAAACCACCTCTAGAACATGTCACTTTTTAGGCAAGTCACTAGTATCATGGTGTAGTAAGAAACAAAATTCGGTTGCATTATCTACTATAGAAGTTGAATACATAGCTTCTGGAAGTTGTTGTGCACAAATTTTGTGGATGAAACATACATTACTAGATTATGGATATCAATTCAGACATGTACCTATAAATTGTGACAACACAAGTTCTATTAACATCTCAAATAATCATGTTTCACATCCTAGGACAAAGCATATTGATGTAAGACATCACTTTTTAAGAGAAAATTATCCAAAATTTGATATCACTTTGGAATTCAATGGTACTGAATGTAAACTTGCTGATATATTCACTAAAACATTAAATTCTGAGAGAATAAACTACTTCATACTTGAAAAATGCATGATAAATCTCAAATAAAAACTTTGCTTGTTATAGTTTCAGGTATTACTATTTCATATCTTACATTGTTATACATTACTATTTCATTATTACGGTCTCTCAGTTTCTATTTCTCATGTTTACTGTCTCACCGTAACATGCACTGAATAGCTCACTCACGGTCATATTGTGAAACTCACTCATTGTCTCACCATGAAACTCACTCACCGTCTCATCATGAAACACACTAATTGTCTCACCGTGACACTCACTCACTGTCTCACTATAATGACCACTCACGGTCTCATCGGAAAAAAAATTATGTTTTTCTTTAAACCCATATCTTGGTCATTATAATTACACCTTTTTTAATTTCGCATGTTTTAATTTTAGAAATGATTGGTACTCTTAAATGATAAAAAAAAATATTATCACTCGATTATTCATTCGATATTTCTTCTACTTACTCTTTTCAAACAATTCTACATCTGTGAAACCTTTCTCTTACTCGAACCATTATTGAATTCCAAGGATGAAGCATCCTTCATCATCGACACCTGAGAAGCGCAACTCGAAGAATACGAATATTTCACCAAAGCAGACACCTGAAGGGCCTTTAAATCTGAATCTGGTAAACTATAGTGTTGTACCTGAGAAAGAAATTTTCCCCAAGTGGCTTTTGTCTAGTATGTCGCTGGTACTGAAAGTGTTAGAACAACAAGGATGGTTGTAATGGTTCTCGAAGGAGGATAAACCCATCTATCCAAGGTTAGTTGCTCAATTTTACCAGTGTGTATATTTATCATTTTATTTTGGTGAATATTTTGTTGTAATGAGCTGGGTCAATGGCCAGAGATGTTCTTTCTCTTCGAGGATATGGGATGCATGCCATAGGATACCTCATGAGGGTATTTGTGATGATTATCAAAGATGACCTCCACCATAAAACAATTTCTTTGATTTGGAAGATGCTCTGAAAACCCTAACTAGAAATGGCACCCAGAGAGGAGCAATCGCTGCTGAAATAGATGGAGAAACAAGGATTCTGTTTACATTTGTTCAGAATTTGGTATGTCCAAGAAAAGGTTATTTTTCTATGTTAAAGTATCAATATGTGTTTTTGACTCACCTCATGAAAAATAGACATAGTATCAACCAGTGCAATTATATCATACCCTACATGTGTGAGTTGATCAAAGTCACATGCAATTCCACCTCTCTGTTCTACTGTCAGCTTATATCAGCCATGATTCTTGCAAAATGTGTTAATGGATATAATGAAGAAGTGATTATGAATAATGAGTACTGTCTCTCAAAAGATGCCATCAAGATAATGAAGGTAAGTTGGAATCCTAGGAAAATGGAATGGGTGGAAGACAATGATAAGATTTATAAAAAATTCAATCCTTTGGAATATCCCTCACGGCTGAAGGAAATTTCTTATCCTGGTTTGGAACCAGATGATCTTGTTGAGTATTCTGAAGAAGAGGAAGAAGAGGTTATAGTGCCACCTAAAGAGGATGTTGTTGATGAGAAAGATAAAACTATTGTTTCTCATGAAGTACTTAAAGATGAAGTTCCTACTCCTAAAGAAGCTGTTAGTTCGAAAACTCAAACTGAGGCTATAAGAAAATCAGTTGCCAAAGACTCAGAAAAGACTACAATAGAAGAGCCTATAGTGGAAGAGTTACCAATTTTGAAAGAGGAAAATCATGAGGAACTCCCTATGGAACAATTTTTTCTTGAAATCATACCCTCTTCTGAATAACGGATGGAACTAGGATTTCAGCTAGCTAGACAGGAAATGAGTGAGGAACTTAGAGCTGAGTCTGTGGATTTAGGCCAAGCTCTTGTGTCTCTCAGTCCTGATAAGGAGCCACCTGTTGAGGGGGAGAAAACCCAAAATCTTGATTTTGCTGAAACCTCACATGCAACTGAGTCATGTCCTGTAGACTTTCGATTTAAATTTCCTAGTTTCTATGATGTGAGTGAGTCTTAGAAGGTTACTACAATTAGGATTGATATTTCCTCCCTATTCCAGTTGAAATCAATCACAAGATTTGCACCTGATAAGGATACTGAACCTGAACCTGTTTCCATTCCTACTCTTGAACCCTCATCTGAACAACCATACTTTGTGAGTAAAAATGATCTGAAGGAATTTAGGGATACTCTCTTATCTGGAATTTAGAAACTCATGAATACCCAACCTCTTCCTATGAAAAAATTACGCGAGAGATATGCCTCACTATTATTGGAAAAGATTATTTGGAAAATACAACCTTATATGATAAATGAGAATCAAGAGGTATGAATTGAAAATAGACAGATCGTTAATGATGTTAGGTCCATAAGAAGTATGGTTGAAGACATGCAGAGAGAACTGTATTTGAGATCTGAATCGGTTGTTCCTCCTGTAGACTCTGTTGCTCCTCAAATACCACAAATTAGTGTGTCTCAGATTCAACCTTATCTTTCATCCTTAGATGAAAATATTTCTTAAAGGAATAAGAAAATTGAGAAAGAAATTAAAGAGCTTGTTTCCACCCTCAATAAACCCACTGATGAGTACACAGGATGTCTTCAAAAGGTGCTGAATCAACTAAAATAGCTAACTACAGCTGTCAAAGCATCTATTCAATCCTATAAACCATCCTTGGACAGTGATCTCCTCAGATCTGTAGTTAAAGAATAACATACGAATGTCTTCAGTGGAATTAATGTCAATTATTTATCCTAAGTAGTAAAAAATAGTGATAGAGTTTTTGACTTTATACAAATCCAATCCAAAATTGCAAATGATTCTCAGCAAGAGATTTCTAGGAATGTGGATTTCTACTTCAATAGAATTTTCTCCAATACTGATATGAAAAACCATTCAAAGTACCTTGTGGAAAATATTCGGATTCCTCCTGTGACTCAATCCTTCAAGAACCAAGTCCAAAAACACACAGAGTTTACTTCTTTGTGGGAATGTTTATGGTAAATCGGATGATTTTGAGAAGGCCATGTAGTATGGTGGATAGATCATTATCGATTTCATCAAACTCCTCTGGCTATATCTTCATGTTCAGTGTACAAAAACTTTTGATCTAGTGGCTGCACCTCTCAGACCAGGGCTGCCTACCTTCACCTCTGCCCTAGCCTCAACCACCATGTCTGTCAGCTAAGCACTTAGTCAGATCAGGAATTTGATTCTTGATCAACAACTGTCCAGATCTTCTACTGCTCCTACCTTGGACCCCTCAGTATTTGAGGGCCTTCATTTACCCTCTTTATCAACCACATATCTGCCTTCTTATATCTCAACCACTGCACCTATGGCTTCCTCTTCTACTACTGCAAAAGGCAAAGATAAGGCCAGCCCTTGAATAAGAATAGTATTTACACTTTTTAATAAGGATTCTATTGCTTTGGTATTAATCTTGTTGTGTACTATCCATTATTTTCTATTAATATACTATGAACCTTTTTTCCCTTTCTTAGTTCATCTTTTTGATAATCCCAAAATGGGGAGAAGTTTCTATATATTATGTTATCAATTTAACATTATGGTTGAATATAATATGCACATTAAAATTATATGATTTGTGATCATAAAAAAGGGGGAGATTGTGGTCTCCTCATGTTTCAATCATGTTTTAATGATCAACAATCTTATATAAATCATATATTAATGATTCTACACCTTATTGAATCTAGATCATGTGTATTTATATCTAATGTTTTCTCATACTTTATGTAGATCTATGCAGGATCTAAATTTCTCTATATTAATTTTACTTACTTTATACTATCTTTAATCTACTCTCAGAATTCATTATTTAACAAATGCTCAAGTTTAATCATTCATATTATTATATTTATTTATGTTTGCACATTGTTACTTTGGAATGTCTAAAACTTCGTGATTCTGCCACTGTATATGTACTTCTGACACAATGAAGCCAGACAGCGTGAAGCCATACACCGTGAAGCCAGACACCGTGAAGTCAGACACCGTGATGCCATACACTGTGAACAAGACACCATGACCATGAGACAGTGTGAACAAGACACCGTGACCCTGAGACACTGTGAACAAGACTCTGTGACCCTGATACACCGTGAATAAGACACTGTGACCATGAGGAACTATGACACTCAGACACCGTGATCAACCTAGAAACCGAGTGATGGAGGCACTGATTCCATGACTTATTGTGACATTGTTTCCTAAACTACTTTGTCCTTTTAAATTTAATTTCTAATGATCATATTTGATGACTTTAATGCACTGACATAATTAATATTTAATTATAAACATATCATAAAACAATACGCGGTACGAGGTGCAGAACACATGCATCTTTTCAGCTCCAACACGTGCATTCCATGTTAAATGCGAAGTGTGACCAAGAATCAAATAGCATGATACATAAATAAAAATTAAAGAAGTGAGGTTAAGAAGTAAGTACATATTTAGAAGAAGTTTGAGAAAATAGGGGACACTACATGAAACTTGATATAGCTGAGCACATACGAATCATATTTTAAGACAAAAGAACATCTTCACTCGACTAAACTTCACGAAGAACACAAGCAGAATCATGACACTCTGTTTTCCACACGACTTCCAGAAAAGGACTCAAAGCTTCATCTGCTTCAATCCAATGGAGTCCAAACCTGCATTAGCATCACAAAAGAGAATTATAAACTCATCATTATATTATTTCTCTACTGTGACAATCCTTTTCTTTAGATTAAGAGCAGTGTGTGCTTCTCTCAATTTGAACACTCAATGACTCTTATGCCGAACTGAAGGATTTCTAAATCCTCACTAAATCATTCACTTACAATATTGTATCCCACTGAGGATAATGGTAGAGTTATGAGGACTTGGATATCCTATGAGCTATTGTAATTATTTATTTCCCACATAGATCTATGGAAGAGGTCTGAGGACATGGACAGTCTGCGTACTGTTGTAAAACCCGATCCAGGGTCTGGATCAAGGTTTTATATAAACTATTTGAGAGGAATAAGTCTCATCTTGGGACCGAAACTCTTTGTTAAAACTGATGTGCGTGCTTATTTTAGTTAAAACTATTTTGAATATTCCGCTTCTATGAATTTTAAATAAAAATGTATTTGAAAGTTACTCTAATAGTACAACTAAGAAGTGTTTGTATTTATTGTAAACCAGTAGGTTAGTTTCAAAAGATAATATAATCATTGGATTCTATTAGATGAGAACTAATCAATCTTGGAGAAACTGATTGAACATTTACAATCTTTATAAATTCACTACAATTTAACATGGTTTCTGAATTGAGGGATTTTAATACAAATATTTTAAACATAAAATTTTAAATGGAACTCAATTCACCCCCCTCTTGAGTATCCACAGCGAAAAAATTTTTATCATGTAACAAATAATTCAATGAATATGATATAGTTATAAATTTTTTGTTTTAGAAGAAAATGAAGTATGAGATAGAATATGGAATATTCTATTATTTCCTATTCTATTGTGTGTTTCAATAGATTAGGTTTCTTATTGTATTATTGGATTGCAGTTGGTGAAGTTTAGGATAATAAATATATTTTTAGGAGGGATTCACTATGGAATGTGTGGTTCATAATGTGAGTGAGTATCTCAATAATAGAATGATTATTCACAGCATGGGAAAGGCCTAGCCATAACGAGTGACTCACAATGCAGACCATCAATTCAACTTATGAATGCATGATGGTTAAAATTTGATAATTTTTTCCAACAATTCGCAATATGAATTGTGATTCATGATGTGAATTGAACCATGGTCTATATGATCTAGGTAACAGATGTTTCACTGAGTCTTAAAATCAAACAATTCTCACTGTGAAAAACTCGTTCACACTGTCATTATGGACCATCTAGAATACATATAAATCTCATTTCCCCTCAAGGTATATAAAAATACCTTTAATTATCTAAAACCCATAGGAGGGTAAAGTTAATATTTCATGGTTATTTGATTCCCTTACGATTGGGATTTTATCCTTAACTCCCAGGATCTATCTTTGGTGTTTCAAGGTGAGTTTTCTCTTGTTATCATGTGGTTTCACCACCATCCAATATTTTCCCTTCAATATTTCCAAGATATTTCCCTACATCTTTATTAGCTGGGATTTATTTTGATTAATATCCACATATTCTTGGAATGTCATCATTTTATGGATTTTCATCCCTTGTGGGAGAGTTTATCAGAGACATATGATTTTTGTTTTTTCTATATAATAGTACATTGACTGTTATGAAGCTAGGAAATCATTTCACCTATATTATTATAAGTCAAATTATATTTTTATCATCCAATTTATTGTTGTTTAATTATGCGATAAAAAAATAATGATTAGTTTATAATTAAAAGTTGTATTTTAGTTCTGGGTTTTACTGATCACATGTGTTTTCTCAGTTTTAATGGTTTTCATCATGATTCAATAAATATTTTTTTACATAATGTAGATTGTTTGGTTTTACATGATTTTTATTCTTAGAAATTTTATTGTTAACGTAAAGAAAGTAATTCTTGAGGGATCAAGAGTGAAGATTCATATAAAAGTTTTATAGATATTCATTATAAATTTTGTAAATGATGTTATTATCAAAGAATGTTTAAATATTTAATAACCATTTATAGATAACTTTGTTGTTTTCTTATGGTTATAACCTAGTTTAAATGAATCACTAAATTATGTATTATAATGAATTGGATTTTATTAATAATATATTTTTGGGGATGAGAAATCATAGTTTCTTTTGATGGTTGGATCCCTGGGATCTAAGGATGAGATTCCCTATTTTTTCATACTAAATTATCTAATTTCATTAGATGTGGAACCATGATAAGTATACATATGTGAGATAGGGACGGCTGATAGTTTGGAGAGAAATGTATGAAATTCAAAATTTTGTTACATCAGTTTGTTCTTAAGATGAAGGGATGAATGGTGATATACATTGTGGTGTCGAGTATGTCATCACGACTAATGGAGTGTGTTGAACTGGGGATTTCACAATTTTTATTGAATTAAAAGATGGGTTTTATACTTTATAATACGATTTCTACTTGGAGATCTAATGTCTATATTTTTTATACATTTCATTCCCTTTTTATTAATGTTGTTGGTTGAGTGTGGTTTATGCATATTTTATGGTAGATTTGGGTGAATACTAGAGAATATAAAATTTCTATATAGAAATGAATATTGAATTATTTATCCCATGGTTACCGGAGTTTGATGATTGATTAAGGATAATTGGTTTATAATTATATAAATATGAAATATTCAAAAAAAATAAATAATTGATTTTCACTTTTAAATATATGACCTCTTTCAAGATATATAGTTCATAGTGGTGGGGGTCGGGTGTCTATGAGATGATAAAAAAATTTATGTTAAGGATAAGAAGATTCCCTTAGAGATTTTTTTGAAATATATATATATATTCTTTATATTCAATAGTTTCATACACCAGCTCAATACTTGTTGGTAGGGTGTCTGATAATTAGTGGACCTTGGGGGTATTTTCACAATATATAGTTGTGTGAGTACATATGGATTAGTACCCCCATTCTCTCCACTTTTTTTTGTAATTTTTCATAATGATATAAATGTATGAAACCATTATATACAAATATGTGTTTTGTTTAATGATATATTTTGGAAATTTTAGACACATGTACATTAGAATATAATATATAATGTATTACTATAGGTATGTTGTGTCTGTGATGTGATGGATTCTGTTGTAGTTCATAGTTTAAGGACAATGGCAACTCCGAAAAAACTATATAGAAAACATATAATGGTTTTTATGATGTTGAATTTATTTATTGCACAATGTGTAGTTTATTATAATGTATATATTAAATTAATTGGATTATTGAATAGGGATTTCATAGGACATGTGATGTTGTGGAAAATAAACAAACTTGTGGAGAATTCGTAGTTTGGTACCTTCAAATTAATATTGCTACATATATTATATCCTTAAATTCATGTGATATATTGTGATATAACTATTTTAAGGATGGGAATTTTTCTTATCATGTTAGGCGATGAGTCAGTTTCATTATCTTTTCACTAGGAATTGGTTTGGTTTCATTAATTTTACACGAGTGGATCTGGGGATGATCTTACTATGTATACATTTAATTCTAAACAAAATCTTTAAAAATTATTTTATTGGTCTGTAGAGTTTATTGGTGATCATGATATATATTACTAGAACTTGAAGTTATTTTGGATCTGTTGGGACTACTAGGACACCATCAAGGGTTTCCTTTCATACATGTTGTTTTCATTAATAGTGGTTTCAAATTTTAACCATTACATGAATATTTTGAGATCCTGCATTTATTATGAGAATTAGTGTCATGGAGAACTCATATTATCTTTCATTCATCATATTATATATAGATTGTAATGCGTCCCATTTGTGTTTATGATATACCATCGACTCTTTTCACCAATGCATGGAATATTAGAGGAAAGATTTAGGCGTCATCAATACTATACATTAGTTTTTGGCTTATGAGATTTAACGTTTTGTGGTAGGTGTTGTGATAGAGTGTTATCAAAGACTCAGTTGGAGGATTTTATGGAAATTAGTTTTAGTAACTAGTATGGAGTACATGACTTGGTAGGAAAATGGATTCAACTAAGCATGATATGAAATATTAAAAATGAAGACTCAATAAAAGATATGTATATGGTGTCCCATTTGATCTAATAAAAATAACATCATGTGTACTAAGCCTAAAATGGTATGTGATAATCATATTTATGTAGAGACCTAGGAAATTTCCATGTATAATTCTTCTTTGTGGATGAGTTTGAATTTGGTGTATTTTTTAGTCAATTTGACTATAATTAATTAATCTCAAATATTCTAGATTCTAGGTTTAGGAGAGCCAAACTATTTTCTCTTTAGAAGGAATAGTTCCACATTTAATTTCACAGTATGATGAACATGTTATGTATAATGTGACATCCGATCGTTATAGGGTTGTGGAAGAATAAAATTATAGTTTTAGGAGGACACTCTATGAGTTTTAATAAAAGAGTCTATAGTGGTATGAGGGATCTATTTCAGATTCAATTAAAGAGGACTATTTGTGGATGAAGAGATATCCTTATGTTTTTATGGTTATATAGAACATTGAGTTTCATTAGAAGTGATGAAGCTAATTTGGGTGGTTATGTAGTGGTAGTTCTACTTCCCCATAGTTCATAAGGTGTACGTTATAACATGAGAGAGCATCATAGATTAGTTTGGAGT
The DNA here is from genome assembly GCA_963277665.1 of Viscum album. Taxonomy (NCBI): domain Eukaryota; kingdom Viridiplantae; phylum Streptophyta; class Magnoliopsida; order Santalales; family Viscaceae; genus Viscum; species Viscum album. Next base: position 712,327,050 of record OY728131.1, on the reverse strand, counting down.
CGTGTTTGTTTTATGAATCATAATGGAAAAGCACTTATGTGATACAAACACTTTTATATAGGATTTATAGTACATTGGAGTTTAGGATACAACTCAGAACCATATAATATATTACATGGATATGAAGTCATAAGTGGAGGCTAGGTTGATTCAGTTTTATAAAACTTTAATTCCATATATACAGAATCATTTCACACCATTTCTGCTGATAATATTTATCAATGTATAGGAACAAACAACTGTTTTGAGAGGATGCTGACTATGAAAAGATCATCTTAATAGGGGAATCATATATGTACTATCCATAGTATATCTATTGTCCGGGTACCCCAATTTTCATTATATATGTTCTTATAGATAGCTATGGGATGGTACAAGTCATATTCCTCTAGTTTCACCATATTTAGTAGATATCATGCACCGTAAAAGGGATCTAACATCAGTTTTTCATGTAGTGGCCATTGTCATCAGTGGTAAGTGTGACCAAATTTTCCAAGAAGTTAATGTGAAAATGGTGGTCATTCCGAGTTCTATGGGTGAATAAATATCAAATGAGGTATTAGAAATATTGTCCTTCAACCTATGATCAATAGACGGAAGATGAAATAGGTCGAGGAAACCCCATGATGCTCCTCATCCAAATAATGTAGAGTGAAAATGATTAGTCAGTCTTCCTCGGGGTTTGATAGTTCCTCAAGAAGGTCATTTATAGGTGAATTGGTGTAACTTGAGTGTCACATGATGAAATATTTCATAATTTTTAATTTATATTAAATACAACTAATAAAAATAAAAAAATATAATCATAAATTTTTATAGTATATAGATATTAGATACATAATCATATTATTTCATGAATGATATTTATAATCACCTTATATATTCTTCTCACGTAGCAGAATTATTATATATGTCTGACCTAAACCATTTCCTTATAACATTGATATGGGAAACATGAGAAAGGGTGAGTTAATAAGTTCAATAAGGGTAATGATAATAAATATAAATCAGTGACCATAAATTAACATAAGATTGAAGTAAGGATATAATTTCATGATAACAATATTAAATAATAATACACAATAAATTAATAATTATAAATAATAAATGTTGGAATAACTATTTTCATAACAAAAGATAAAATACATAAGTGTGGGGAATCAAAAATAATCAATCATATGCCACAGAAACCTATAATTGAAATAGGAATGTGAAAAAACAAAAATATTATAAACTTATCAACACTATTAAATATAAATAGTATCACTCATTATATTATAGATATGAAATGAATATCTTATATAAAATTATATACATGAATCCATATCCACAAATTAATACGAGGATATGAAAAAAGGTAATATAATAAATTTATAAACATTAATCCTGGTCTATGAATCATGTTGGGAACAATAAATTTTATATATGCATTATATAATAATCTAATGAGATATATACCTTTTATTAATTAATTTTGGATCCATAATTAATCACTTATCAAAAAACCATATTTCATTTTTTTGAAGCCATAAGATCATAAAATCATTAAACATATCAATATAAATTGACCTATGGAAAATAAAATTGGATTCATAATTGTTTCATCATCATTACCATAAAATATCTAGTGAATTAATAAGGATAATATGATAGTATCATGGTCACAGTGAATCATAGGAAACATAAAAATATTTCATCATAGATGAAAAATGCTTTTAAAAATCAGTCATATCATTTTGGAGGAAAATAAAAATTTAATTTTGAAATAACTTTTTCAATGAATAAATATTTCCAAAATATTAAGAAAAAAGTATTGAAAAAAACATGGAAATAAGTTATGAATGTTTCTATGAATTTATTAATAATGAATGTGTAAAAATTTAATCATGATTTAATCATTAAAACAATGATTATGTTCAAGTCTTTAAAAAGTACATTGTTCATAAAAGAAAAGAATAATATATTTAAACTCTTTTATACTAAAAATTGTTAAAAAATGAACTTCAACATTAATTTATATATAATAAGAATATTATTAAAATCATTTTGGAAAATATATATTAGGTAGAAACAGGATTTAAAATTGAAAGAGGATAAATATGGAAATATTTTTTCAAAATAAATTTATAAACAATACTATGTACCTTGGTAAGAAATACTGTAATAAAACATTATAATTACATAATTAATAATCAGAGATTAAAAATTGGTGTGTTTAACTAGAAAATGGTCATATAGTTCCCATTAATGAAAATTATATCAGAATCTACCCCAATTAAAATAAGACTGAACAATAAACCCCGTACCTCATGTTTTACCTACTTAAAATGCGTTAAAAAACTATGTAATAAATATATATTTATTCTACATATATTGAAGAAAATTATTCATATATATTATACAGTATATGACTTGACATTATCCTCGTATCATTTATTTACTTACAATTGTTTATTAATATAGTATTCTGTTTGATACTTACTTTGTTTTTTCTGAATATTTTTCATTGAGTGCACCATTACATGTACATTGGTCATGGAGTCATGTTTTCAAAAATAAAAAACATTACAAAATTATAATATTTTATCATCATATTTAGTTTCATTTTTATTCACTAAAAACACTAATGAAAAATAGATTGCATCACAAGATTGAGACTGTAACGCCCCGACCCCAGCTACCCAGAGTCGGTGCATTAGTTCGTAACATTGGCATGATCACAAAAGATCAAGTCTCGAAAGACCGATTAGCTTAGTAGCCTTGGAAACACTAGATACATTCATAAATGTTACATTACATCACAAAGTGAAAAACTATAATAACATAGTCTCCATAGTCCACACTGTATCCTCTTCGGACTATCCTTGTAGGTCATTCATAAAATACTTCTTCACATCCTGGAAAATATTAAAACATTGAAAGGGGTGAGCTCAGATTCTCAGTAAGGTTAACAATATAGCGGAAGCTTTTATAAATAAACATTAACATTTAAGGCAATGTATAAATAAAACAAAAGCCTTTTAAACTTGAACTTCAAAATAATATGGCAAAAGTAAAATGAGATAATTCCATTCACTTCTTCACATGGATATTCTACTGGTCGAATATTCACATGAAATATCAATAACCACTTTCATAATGATGGAATGCATAATTACAGACTATCATAACTATGTAGTCAAGGCCTCGTGCCAAGACTACAAATAAGATTTTGTCAAGGCCTTGTGCCAAGACACTAGTTTGTCTCATGAGACATGCCGATGCATCGAGGAGCTATAGCGGGCTCCACCCATCACTTATTAAGTCCAATGCATTCCTCATATGAATAGGTTTAAACATATCATAAACCATAACATAATCGTATCCCATAAAACATGCGTAAAGGAAACATAACATTTCCACATTTCAAACACAAGATGTCAATACAACACATTGATATAATAAAAATGCTTTCAAAACCATTTTCAATACCAAAATAAACGCAAGATAAAACTTTTTATTTATTTTTCATTAAAAAAAGTGATGGCTTGTGGAAGAAGCTGAAACTCAAATAATGGTCACGGCGGTGGAGAAGTCGTTGTCGCCGCATAAGTACGGAAAAGAAAACATTCCCTTTTTGTCGTTTAGTAAAACGCTTCGTATGAAAAAGATTCCTTTTGAATAAATGTAAAAGTAAAAGGGGTTTATACACCGTATAAAAGAAAGTTGTGTATAAAACCAAATATGCCTCAATGAAAGGAGATTGAGACAAAGTCCTTAAAAATATCATTTTTAAAATAAAATAGATCTATTATGTGTATTCAATATAAGTACACACAAAGAAAGTACAAATACAAGATAGGACATAATAATATCATGACATAATTTGAAAGTATGAGATTAACCCAAAGAATGGAAGTTGGGTTCAGAAGTTCCCTTATAAAGATCATTTATTAAATAAAATAGATCTATTATGTGTATTAACTATAATTACACATAAAGAAATTACAAATACATGATAGTATATAATAATATCATGACATAATTTGAAAGTAGGTGATTAACCCAAAGAATGGAAATTGGGTTAAGAAGTTCCCTTACAAAGATCATTTTTTAAATAAAATAGATCTATTATGTGTATTAACTATAATTACACATAAAGAAAGTACAAATACATGATAGTATATAATAATATCATGACATAATTTTAAAGTAGGTGATTAACCCAAAGAATGGAAATTGGGTTAAGAAGTTCCCTTACCTTGTGTCCGACTTGACTCAACCGTTCTTTAACCTCCTGAATAATAAACTAGAGTTAATATATACCTTATTAAGAACCATTTTAAATTTCATTATCCTTTTTATATCACTTATTACAATGTTATGAACATTATGTAATTATTTAAGTTAATAACGGTCGTTTTGTCAATCTTTGGTCACTTGAGTCAACAATAAACTTCTTATAATTACAAGTTGTTCATGTGGTAGAATATCCATTATATCCAGAATTATATTCATTATTTAGATGTCATATATATCTTATATATCCAGTATATACATTCATTTATAATATTACGTAACATTTAGAGGTAAGAAATGAAATGCACCGTTCATGGAGACGGTAAGCCGTACGTACGCATGAACGCTACTTTCATTTCAATTTCATATTTAATGGAACTAGATCATAATGATATAAATGTATAATATAATTCCATTATAATATAGTGTATAATACCATTTTCTTCATCCTTTATACATCCCACATATGGAATTAACGATTCAAATCACTTTGAGGGGGCGGTAGTCCGCACTTCCTAATATGAAATTATCGCGTTTTACCCATAATGGAAATCATAAAGTATGCCATAAATGATAAATACAGAACCATAAGTAAAACATAAACATATTATATATCATATATAAAAATAGTGACATCTTAACGGCCACCTTTGAAGGTGTTATATGAGTGTTGAACAATCATCGTTTCGTGAGGCAGAAATTCGACATCCACAGAAACCGTATGTTCTTTAACCATTAGATGTAGGTGTGTGTAATTGTAGCTCGAATCCTTCTTATAAAAACATCCTAGTATATTGAGGATACTGGTGTTGTTACAAAAGAAATGACTAAAAAGATTTTAGGGGTTTGGAGAAGAAAAATAAAACAAAACAACATTAGAGAAGACATTACCTCAAAATCGGGTAACTCTTTTTGATTTGAGCCAAAGGCTTCCTTGGGAAGAGTTCTGCCCAAAGTGAGGATTTTAGGAGTAAGGGAGGAATGTTGGGAGAGTATTTGGGCAGATTTTGGCCGATCCAAATGGCTTTAAAGTGTAAATGAGGTGGGAGAGGTGGGGGCCTTTTATAAGTGGAGAGGAGGGGCACTTTTGGAAAGATTGAAATGTTACATTATTACACAATGATTTTCGGATTCTAAAGGTCCCACACTTATATAATTCGAGGCTAAGGTGATAAGGTTTCGAAATATCTTCATCCAATAGGCTTTGGACAAGTGTAAGCCTTGGATGTTTCATTATCTTCTGATTTTATTTAAATCGTTAAATAATGAGGTCATCGCTGCATCATAATGATGTCATATATAATTTAATTTATATAATGTCTAAAAATTATAATAAAACTACTATGATGTAGGAAATATTTTTAGCTTTCTAATGAATATTTATAATCAAAATTTGGACTTGTGTAACCCCACTTAAAAACTATTTTAGTAAAATAACTCATGTTTGTGTCAATTTAATTTTAACATTAAATAAATATATATTAATGTCATTTTCCAACTAAAGTGTCTCCATGGGGTCCCCAAGTTGACCCATGGGTTGTCTTGGTCGGCCATGACTCATCCAATAGGAGTAGGACAAGTGTCAAGCCCATCTCATATTATTAAAACATTATTTTTACCTTAAACTACACTAATTACCTCTAATCGTGATTAAGAACTTAAAAGTTACTATTCACCAAAAATTATTTTAATCTCATTGAACCACATTTTACTTCTTAATGACAACCATGTATGTCGGATTTTTGAAAATCAAATCACAGAAGTGGTAATATTTCATTTAAACGAAAAATCAGTTATTTAACTACCACATAGTGGTTTCACTATTCATCAAAAATTGATGTTTTTCAGAATAAGGCCAAAATTTCACCCTAAGCTATAATTGATATTCCGAATTCAAAAATGATGTCTATTTTACAAAATTCCAAACATATAAGTTTCATTAATTAATTTTATAATTAATTCCCGCTGTTACAACCAATAGCGTGTTTTTAAGAAACAATTTATATCAAAAGATTGGCAATTGTTTATGTCCAATTTCAATGTTAAATTAATTCTAATGACCACCATTGGATAAAATGGTAAAAATATATTCTAATTATACTTTAAAACCACTAAATAGTATAAATTATCACTATAAATTATTTTGATCAAAAAAGCTGTTTTTAAGTATTTTTCACTATTCATAAAAAATTAAGATGTTCTCAGAAAAATACCAAAAATTCAACATAGGATAATTTCGATATTCCGAATAAAAAAATGAAGTCCATTTTGATAAATAAAATTTATAAAATTTCTAAAAGTAGGTATTACTATTCACAACGGCTAGTTTAATTCGTTGTGGTGTGTGTTAGAGCTCGAGGTTGCGTACAACACACGATATTGCATTACTCGAAGTGAAACGTACCGTGGAAGCTTGGGGTGTTACATTCTCCCCTCCTTCAATAAATTGCGTCCTCTCAATTTGAAATTTTTCTTTGAAAATAAAAGGTTGAAAAGAGAAGATACCTTTGAGGAAAACCCACATCGGAAATATGATTAATAAAATTTAGCCTTAATAAGAGGGAAACGGAAATGAAAAAGTCACCACCCAATTATGATCTCGATTAGGAGAACATTGGTGGCAATTAGAGAAATATAATTGGAGGAAAAACGTAAATATTCGTAGGGAGTGATTGAGATCATCAATCACAATCAACTGTCAAATTGAGGGCCTCAAAGACTTCAATCTTTTTTGATTTAAAATATCATTAGTTCAACAAGACACAAGGTATTAGGATAACACATTTTTTGTTTTAATATCCCTTTACTAAAGTTTAAGAATTAATTTATTCATTGAATAAGAGATAGGTATATATATATATGCTTGACAATTAGAGTTTCAACCTTCAACTCATCTTTCACTCAAAAAGATAATAGAACTCAAAAATATTATACTTATCCTAATTTTATAAGGTTCCAAATGTTAACACATACCATTTAGATTAGAAAAATTATTTTGTAATAACTAGGGACTTCCTGTAGGCTAGTGGTAGGAAATAAAGGCTTGTCGCACTATGGTTGTGGGTTCGATTCCTGCAGCTTTGTCCGACACGACGGGTTATTCCCCACCCTGCAGGTTTTCCTTTTCCTAAAACTATAGTATTATAATATTCCAAAAATAATCTTCAGAAATTATTTAACCTTAAACAATACTATCCATGGTTCAACTTAATCCATTCCAACCTTAATAGTTATCCAAAATACCTCCGTCCAGACTTTCTCTAAAAGGTCTCTAAATTCCAAAATCAATTGTAACATCAGATTCCCCAAACAAAGAAAAGTTTCTCTTATTGTCACATACTAAAAATATGATTACCTTAATCATATTAAAACCTTACTGAAATCAACAAGTACTGCAGTACAATCCATATATATATATCACATTATTCTTATAACCAGAATATAATCCTTGAGTCCAAAAGCACCAATACATTAATTATTCCGCTTCAACTGTAGTCACAGCATAAGATTGGCCTTGATCCCTTGGCCTTTTCTGAGGTAAGTTTCCCTGACGCTTAGGACATTCATTTGCATAATGCCCTGTTTCCCTAAAATTGTAGCATTCAACTTTGACAGCCTCTTTCTTTCCCTTGCAATCACGAGCCTGGTGACCCTTTTCTCCACATTTATAACAAACTCTCATTCCTTTTAGGCAAGTACCAGGGTGATTCTTCCCACAATTATCACATAATGGAAAATCCTTCTTTCCCTTTTTCCCTTTATCTGTCTCTTGTTCCACCGTTCTCTTCTTCTCTTGCTTTACTTTTTTGTCATAAGACTTAGAGAATTCCTTTTCTGTCTTGATAGCACACGAGACAATATCTTCGTATGATGAGAAGTCTTGTGATACTAAAGCTCGACGGAGAAATGGTTTTAACCCATCAAAGAAACGATCAATCTTACTCCTTGGGTTACGTATATAATCTTCAGCATGCCTTGCAAACCTTGTAATGTTGGCCTCATACTTTGCGACATTCTCATCCTCCTTCTGCCTCAGACTCAGAAATTGCCTTTCCATATCTTCTCGATGGTCACGAGGAAAGTATTTTTCTAAGAAAATCTCTTTGAACTCCCTCTATTCCATATTCGATACATCATCATATTCCTTTGTGTTTTGAATCAGCGACCACCACTGATCGGCATCTCCAGTGAGGCGGTAAACTGCCATGACAACCTTCTCCCTTTCACTACTCCCTAAGGCATGGAATATTTTCTCTAAGGAATTTATCCATTTCTCAGCTACTATAGGATTTGTACTCCCATTGAACGTTGGTGGTTGTTCCCTCATGAATCGATCTAACATTGATCCTCCACGCTGTGGATCAGGGTGCTCCATACGAGTAAGGTTATTATTCATAACCTGAGTGAGTTGTCCCAGTATGGTAATAAGTTGATCATCACCAGTTGTATCTCTAGCTCCACCATAATTATCTTGAGCAGGAGGGAAATCCCTACACGGAGTTCATGCATTGATACGGTTTCCATTCCTTCCACTAGGTTCCATTTCTAAACAATGGCATAAACTAGATTAATTTATGAATCAAAATACATAATTCTATACTTGTTAAACACTTTACATAAATTGAACTATTTATGGATATAATCCATAATCATAAAAAGAAATGTTTTCTTTGAGGAAGTATGTACTCATAACCCTTCATAGTGGTTTGTAAATAAAATGAGAATTATCCTAAGCATATCCCCAGGGAGTGTCGTAACCAAGAGTGCAGCAAGGCCCGTTGTCGTGCACCAGTTCCCGTTCGAGTCTAGATCAAAGCGGTGTTTTCGGGTTTTACCCCTAGGTACATCTGTGCCAGAGCCGCCTCTACCTGCTCGTATCCAGACAGGGATGTATTTCTCGGAAAACTCATAACATCTCTATAATACCAAAATTCTAGGAAGTTCTTCTATACTAATCCTCAAAGTCTATCTTTGGGCTATGTGCTCTAATCAGAGTTTATCTAAATCTATCTTCCAAGGTTAGTACTAAACTGCCTCTGATACCAACTGTAACGTCCCGACCCCAGCTACCCAGAGTCGGTGCATTAGTTCGTAACATTGGCATGATCACAAAAGATCAAGTCTCGAAAGACCGATTAGTTTAGTAGCCTTGGAAACACTAGATACATTCATAAATGTTACATTACATCACAAAGTGAAAAACTATAATAAAATAGTCTCCATAGTCCACACTTCTATCCTCTTCGGACTATCCTTGTAGGTCATTCATAAAATACTTCTTCACATCCTGGAAAATATTAAAACATTGAAAGGGGTGAGCTCAGATGCTCAGTAAGGTTAACAATATAGCGGAAGCTTTTATAAATAAACATTAACATTTAAGGCAATGTATAAATAAAACAAAAGCCTTTTAAACTTGAACTTCAACATAATATGGAAAAAGTAAAATGAGATAATGTCATTCACTTCTTCACATGGATATTCTACTGGTCGAATAATCACATGCAATATCAATAACCACTTTCATAATGATGGAATGCATAATGCCAGACTATCATAACCACGTAGTCAAGGCCTCGTGCCAGGACTACAAATAAGATTTTTTCAAGGCCATGTGCCAAGACACTAGTTTGTCTCATGAGACCTGCCGATGCATCGAGGAGCTATAGCGGGCTCAACCCATCACTTATTAAGTCCAATGCATTCCTCATATGAATAGGTTTAAACATATCATAAACCATAACATAATCGTATCACATAAAACATGCGTAAAGGAAACATAACATTTCCACATTTCAAACACAAGATGTCAATACAACACATTGATATAATAAAAATGCTTTCAAAACCATTTTCAATACCAAAATAAAAGCAAGATAAAACTTTTTATTTATTTTTCATTAAAAAAAGTGATGGCTTGTGGAGGAAGCCGAAACTCAAATAATGGTCACGGCGGCGGAGAAGTCGTTGTCACCGCATAAGTATGGAAAAGAAAACATTCCCTTTTTGTCGTTTAGTAAAACGCTTCGTATAAAAAAGATTCCTTTTGAATAAATGTAAAAGTCAAAGGGGTTTATACACCGTATAAAAGAAAGTTGTGTATAAAACCAAATATGCCTCAATGAAAGGAGATTGAGACAAAGTCCTTAAAAAGATCATTTTTAAAATAAAATAGATCTATTATGTGTATTCAATATAAGTACACATAAAGAAAGTACAAATACAAGATAGGACAGAATAATATCATGACATAATTTGAAAGTAGGAGATTAACCCAAAGAATGGAAGTTGGGTTAGGAAGTTCCCTTACAAAGATCATTTTTTAAGTAAAATAGATCTAATATGTGTATTAACTATAATTACACATAAAGAAAGTACAAATACATGATAGTATATAATAATATCATGACATAATTTGAAAGTAGGTGATTAACCCAAAGAATGGAAATTGGGTTAAGAAGTTCCCTTACAAAGATCATTTTTTAAATAAAATAGATCTATTATGTGTATTAACTATAATTACACACAAAGAAAGTACAAATACATGATAGTATATAATAATATCATGACATAATTTGAAAGTAGGTGATTAACCAAAAGAATGGAAATTGGGTTAAGAAGTTCCCTTACCTTGTGTCCGACTTGACTCAACCGTTCTTTAACCTCCTGAATAATAAACTAGAGTTAATATCTACCTTATTAAGAACCATTTTAAATTTCATTATCCTTTTTATATCACTTATTACAATGTTATGAACATTATGTAATTATTTAAGTTAATAACGGTCGTTTTGTCGAGCTTTGGTAACTTGAGTCAACAATAAACTTCTTATAATTACAAGTTGTTCATGTGGTAGAATATCCATTATATCAAGAATTATATTCATGATTTAGATGTGATATATATCTTATATATCCAGTATATACATTCATATATAATATTACGTAACATTTAGAGGTAAGAAATGAAATGCACCGTTCATGGAGACGGTAAGCCGTACGTACGCATGAACGCTACTTTCATTTCAATTTCATATTTAATGGAACTAGATCATAATGATATAAATTTATAATATAATTCCATTATAATATAGTGTATAATACCATTTTCTTCATCCTTTATACATCCCACATATGGCATTAACGATTCAAATCACTTTGAGGGGGCGGTAGTCCGCACTTCCTAAAATGAAATTATCGCGTTTTACCCATAATGGAAATCATAAAGTATGCCATAAATGAGAAATACAGAAGCATTAGTAAAACATAAACATATTATATATCATATATAAAAATAGTGACATCTTAATGGCCACCTTTGAAGGTGTTATATGAGTGTTGAACAATCATCGTTTCGTGAGGCAGAAATTCGCCATCCACAGAAACCGTATGTTCTTTAACCATTAGATGTAGGTGTGTGTAAGTGTAGCTCGAATACTTCTTATAAAAACATTCTAGTATATTGAGGATACTGGTTTTGTTACAAAAGAAATGAATAAAAAGAGTTTAGGGGTTTGGAGAAGAAAAATAAAACAAAACAATATTAGAGAAGACATTACCTCAAAATCGGGTAACTCTTTTTGATTTGAGCCAAAGGCTTCCTTGGGAAGATTTCTGCCCAAAGTGAGGCTTCTAGGATTAAGGGAGGAATGTTGGGAGAGTATTTGGGCAGAGGTTTGCCGAGCCGAATGGATTGAAAGTGTAAATGAGGTGGGAGAGGTGGGGGCCTTTTATAAGTGGAGAGGAGGGGCACTTTTGGAAAGATTGAAATGTTACATTATTACACAATGCATTTCGGATTATAAAGGTCCCACACTTATATAATTCGAGGATAAGGTGATAAGGTTTCGAAATATCTTCATCCAATAGGATTTGGACAAGTGTAAGCCTTGGATTTTTCATTATCTTCTCATTTTATTTAAATCGTTAAATAATGAGGTCATCGCTGCATCATAATGATGTCATAAATAATTTAATTTATTTAATGTCTAAAAATTATAATAAAAATACTATGATATATGAAATCGTTTTAGATTTCTAATGAATATTTATAATCAAAATTTGGACTTGTGTAACCACACTTAAAATCTATTTTAGTAAAATAACTCATGTTTGTGTCAATTTAATTTTAACATTAAATAAATATATATTAATGTCATTTTCCAACTAAGGTGGATCCATGGGGTCCCCAAGTTGACCCATGGGTTGTCTTGGTCGGCCATGACTCATAAAATAGGAGTAGGACAAGTGTCAAGCCCATCTCATATTATTAAAACATTATTTTTACCTTAAACTACACTAATTACCTCTAATCGCGATTAAGAACTTAAAAGTTACTATTCACCAGAAATTATTTTAATCTCATTGAACCACATTTTACTTCTTAATGACAACCATGTATGTCGGATTTTTGAAAATCAAATCACAGAAGTGGTAATATTTCATTTAAACGAAAAATCAGTTATTTAACTACCACTTAGTGGTTTCACTATTCATCAAAAGTTGAAGTTTTTCAGAATAAGGCCAAAATTTCACCCTAAGCTATAATTGATATTCCGAATTAAAAAATGATGTCTATTTTAAAAAATTCCAAACATATAAGTTTCATTAATTAATTTTATAATTAATTCCCACTGTTACAACAAATAGCGTGTTTTTAAGAAACAATTTATATCAAAAGATTGGCAATTGTTTATGTCCAATTTCAATGTTAAATTAATTCTAATGACCACCATTGGATAAAATGGTAAAAATATATTCTAATTATACTTTAAAACCACTAAATAGTATAAATTATCACTATAAATTATTTTGATCAAAAAAGTTGTTTTTAAGTATTTTTCACTATTCATAAAAAATTAGAAGTTCTCAGAAAAATACCAAAAATTCAACATAGGCTAATTTCGATATTCCGAATCCAAAAATGAAGTCCATTTTGATAAATAAAATTTATAAAATTTCAAAAAGTAGGTATTACTATTCACAACGGCTAGTTTAATTCGTTGTGGTGTGTGTTAGAGCTCGAGGTTGCGTACAACACACGATATTGCATTACTCGAAGTGAAACGTACCGTGGAAGCTTGGGGTGTTACAGAGACGATAGGTCACACATATGTATTAGTGATGTTTCAATTATTTTATTAAAGAAATTTAAACAATTATTATCAACATATATAATAATTATTTTATTATACATTTTATATTAATTGTTTAATTCCATCATTATTACCATCCACGTAAAGAAAAAAATTGGAGATGAATCACATCACTTCTTAGATGAGATATTCCCCACATACCCATGAGAGAAGTAATTATTTTATAGTAGATGAAAGGGTAAAAAGGTAATTAAGAATATATAATCATAAATCACAATTATTTAGTTAATATAATATAGAGGTATTAAATTCATCTTAATAAAAAACCATTAATTATTATTATAGAATGTGATTCATAAAATTTCCTTTTAGTGGTAGTCCACACATATACATGAGTGATATATATCATTTCCCATTTGATGGAAAAAAGATTGAAATAATAATTTTTTTGTTAAATAGTTATTATTATTATTTTAGGAAGTATAACTTATATTTTGAGGCGGTGACAGAAGAAATAAAACTAAAATAACTCAGATAAGGGTTAAACCTTCTCATTGAGAAACCACTTTTGGATTAAACCATAATCCCTGAATAGGACAGTTTTTTAAACAAAATATGATTACTAGAATTTAGGGAGATATGTATGGAAAGCACTAGGGTATATCATGGTTGACATAAAAGTCTCAATAAGTGTTATAAAGATATAAGAGTTTGTTTCCTTTTATAATGGAAGGAGAGGACAAAATTGTGATTTTAAAAATGTCTAAAATATAATAATTTCATACTCAAGAAAAATGGATCCAAACTGGTTCAATTTTAGATATAATATGAGATAAAACGAATATATATTAAAAAAATTAAATAAAAAATATTTTCATTTTATTTTTTCCTTTAACTATTTATTTGAAGTCCAATTTATCTTTTTTATCCTTCTTCGAAGTAATTAATTTTTAAATCATTTACAATTCATAAGGGCCAAATATTTAGTTTAACTTATTAAATAATATTAATTATTATGATTAAAAAATATTTAATCCATTATTACTAATTAAATCTCTATAATTTTAATAAATTCATTTTATAATAACCCCATAACTCATACAACAATATTCTAGAAAATCCATTTTTAAGTAGAAAAGTGATTTTATTCCAAAATTAAGCATATTGTAAACCACAATGATATTAATAATATTATGTTAAATTAACATAAACTAATGAAATTTTAATATAAATTCAAATAATAATGATACTTTGATAATACTTCAATGGAGAAGACAGTTTTCTATAAACTCATAAATTTTTAATATTCACATAAATATTATTCTTTTCATAAGATTATCAATAATTAACCATATTAAATTTTTGATATATTGATATAAAAAAATTCTATTTTATAAAAAGGTGCCTCTAATTTTTTTATAAACTAATTGTAATATAAGTTCCAAAAATTAATATTAACATATTTTGATAAGAAAATATTTTTGATTTATAAAAAGTCCTTATAGAAAATTTAGTACTGATTTAGTATTAATTAATCCATTCATGTACATTATATAAAACTGGTATACATATTTTATCAAATATTGTTATACCAATTTATACCTTCAATTTAATGGCCATGTTATAATAGTATACTACATTATGGTTCATTTAGAATCAGGGAAGTGTGCATCATAAGATATCATAGATATTTAATTTATTTGATGAAAAATATAACATTAAAATACTAGGGGTAAACATTGAACCACTATTATTAATATTTTTCCCTTTAAAATTATACCACTCTAGTTCAAAATACTCGGGGTACTTTTAATTCTTCACATCTTCTAGTTTCCATGTATCATCAATAAATTTACATTTTCACCATAACATTTGGGCCAGGTGAGTGCTATCGTTTCACAAAACATTCATTCTCTGATCTAGGATCTAAATATGTTTTTCCTCAAAAGATGGGTTGTACTTCAGTGGATTAACATATGAGATTAATACATGTGAAAGATATGGTATGTAATTCCTTACAAGAGTTTCATGGATAATATCATGATCTTGAGATCGATTCAGTGAATACACCATGTGATAAGAAACTATCCCGATATGATCAAAAAATTTAAATAGATTGATATATCCATGGATAAACATTAACTTATTTTTAAATCTAATGACTTTCCTCCATAGACAAATTATTATTAATACCTTTTGAAGACACTGATCTCTATAAATTAACGATTTTTTTAAGCATAACCTTTGTAATGACTTTTTTATGGCCAAATGTGCTACTAAATAGCCTTAACAATCCTCTCCATTTCCATAGCTTCCACATGAAACAATAGATATCATTCTCCTACATTATCCCATAACATTTAATTCCTGCAATTATCTTCATAAAGAGATTTATAAGGATCCATAAGTTTTCTTATGTTAAAGAAATTATTGAAATAAAATTATAATTATTGATTGTGTGGATCCCATCCACTATTGAAATCTATAGGAAAATATCTTCACATGTGTTATAGAGTTTCAATTTTCCTCACTAATTTACCATCTATCAGATAAGGATATACTACCCTACTACTCAAATTTTTATGTAAAAATAACGAATACATCTCTAGAAAATCATATTTAAAATTATGTCTTAATTATATAAAATATTTAGGGTACTCAATGTAACCTTACCACATCCTTAATGTATATCCTTGAATGAAGATAAATAGAGAAATATTGTCTTCTCTAAATGTAATGCATTTATTTTTTAAGGAGAAAGTCTATAATCC
Source organism: Viscum album (assembly GCA_963277665.1). NCBI lineage: Eukaryota > Viridiplantae > Streptophyta > Magnoliopsida > Santalales > Viscaceae > Viscum > Viscum album. Next base: position 712,310,906 of record OY728131.1, on the reverse strand, counting down.
CAATATAAATTTTATCTTTATATTTTTCTAGTAGACTAATGTAGAAATAAATGGTAAATATTCACATTTCTATTGTATTATAAATAATTATTTTAACAACCTATTGGATCTATATCTCTCAACTATAACATGATACCAAAAGGGAATAATATAAGTACACTATAAAATATCATTTCTCATTGTCCCACAAGAAATAATCTTCCATATCTCTATAAATCGTCATACTTCCAATATGAATAGAGAATTATGTGTTATGAGCTTGATCTAGAAACTACATCATCAAATATTTTATTGATAGGCCATGTACTATATTCTTGAAACATATCATTCTAACGCAATCAAGGTCCGACTCATGAACATTTATTATCTTCTTCAACAATTTTACTCGTTTTTTCTGTACCTTTTATATCCTCACATGGATACTAAATTACAAATTCATATTGGAAAGTAATTATATATAGCCATTTTTCATTATATGAAGACATAAATAATGTAAATCTATAAATAATTGATACATTTAAATCTATATTATAAAAAGGCATCTAATTCTAGACTCAGAGTGTAAATAACCTTATATTCATTCATTAGGTGGGAATTAATTTAATATTAATAATATTTCACCAACAATATCCAACATCCATTGTAAATAGTAAACATTTTCTAGATTAATATATATATTATCCTATATTATTCATTTATATGTCTCAATATTTTTTGTAATGATATTTCATTTATGTCATTAATGACCAAATTAATATAACTATTTCTAAGTCATGATTTTGATAGATTTTTCTCGTGAAAATTTAGTTTTCATGATGCCTAATATCTCACTACATTATTATTAATAATAACACATCATACTCCAATATACAACACATCACTATAGATCAAAAATCCTTCTCTATTGTTTGATTTTTTGAGTATAGGTGTGCTTACCAGCATTTTCATTTGTTCCTTGAAGGATTCGTTTCATTCACCTACCTAAAGTAATATAACTCCATTATGGCTTAACATTGACCTTGGATATAATATCAAATATAAATTATTCCAAAAAATCGATAATATTTGGAAAAGATACGAAAAATATGCATCTTACTCCCCATGGTTTGTCTACTCAAACATTCAATGTCTATCATCTTTGATGGATCCACCAATACTCCCATGCCTGAGATTATATGAATCAAAAATGAATATTTTTATATCAAAATTTAACATGTAGTATGTTTTTAATACAACATTTATTTTATTACTTAATGTAGGAAATCCATAAATGTTCTTCATGCTCTAATTTTCTAATTGAATATGTAGGAATATCATCTCCATGGACTACAATAAAATTATCAATGTAACGTATGAAGACATGATTCACAAAATAGATGGTGATAGTTAGAGTAGTGGCATGTCCAAGTGGAATTAAAATTAATTCACAGTGACCATAAATTATATATCAGACATTATTATGCTTGTATAATGTCATTAGCATCACTTTCTAATATCCATAATGAAGTTAGATTGTGGAATTATAATGATCTAAATATTTTCCATGAAACATTTCATTTTTATGTGGTAGAAGAAAGTTTTTCTCATATAGAGATATTGTAATTTTCGTAGTAATCATAGTAAATATACACATAAAAAAATTTTCATAACAAAAATAATATGTTCATACTGATGTGATGAGCTATAGAGTACGAATCTTGTATCACATTTCTGTTAGATTTTCCTATTTAGAGCATGCAACTCTATTTTTCTAATTTTTTATGGAGAATTTAAAATAGGTGTGGCAGAACGTATTAGTTCTATAGAAAAATCAACTTCACGATTTACGGGAAGACTATGAAAGTATTTTTGAAATAAATATTCATAATCATAAACAATAGAAATATATTAGAAATTTATTTTCTCTAATACACCACTATCAGAGAGAAGATATAGACTTGAGCTATTGTCATCATGCAATTTTATTACTCTAATACTAACATAACATCTTATCATTGAGGTTATAATGTGATACCCTTGAATAATTCTATTTATATAAAATATTCGGTAGATCATGAATATAATATGACATTAGATATACTATATTGGGTGAAATGTGTATCTATAACCATGCCATTCTCTTAACCAACTTCGGTTGCCTCAATCGGATGATATTTACAATTTATCCTTTGACACTGGTAGATGTTGATGATTATTTTCCTAAATATAACATGGTTGACTTCATTAATTTTAATAAATATAAATAATATAAAAATTTAGAGGACACAAGTGTTATTGTTTTATTTGGTTCATCTTTCCACTATTCATTTCATTGAATGGATGCTTCACATAATTTTTACATTCTTTGGCTTAGTGGCCATGCCTCCAACACTAGAAACATTTTCTTGTTCTTTTAATTTATTTACCATATTACTAATTCCCACATTTTTTGAATGTATGTGGTGTAATAATTTTATTTGTTTCATTCCATATTCCATTATAAATTCTATGAAACTATATTCTATTTTTTATCACATAGCCATGTTGTTCCCATCTTCCACTTCCTCATTGTGTGTATGACGAATAATTTTCTCGTAGTTTCAAAATTCGCATATAACTAATTACTTTTTAACAATTGGTTATAATACACTAATTAATTGAACAATCATTTATTATGGGAAAATAATAAAACCACAAACATACTTATCATGTTGTATAATGTTTTATTCATTGGTACAGATGGACTCATCACATATCTGCAATATGTATAAAAACTATCACTCCATTTTTATATGATGAGATTATGGAATGTACAACTTAAGGAATTCCTTCTTTAAATCCTCAAATTACATGATATTTATTTATTTTTATTACCTTATATTATTTATAATAATCTTCTATTAAATATATTTTTGTTCAATTTGAATTAATTCTAAGAAAACAATCCCATTTTCCATGAAATGAAGAGTGGAAAATAGGTTTTATATCACAGTGAACATTTTATAAATAACTAATGGACACTAATACTATTTAAAAGATTGTGGATATTTTCCCATTAGGAAATCAAATGAATATTTCTCCCCATTTTTTATTTATTACTTCAACATGATATTAATTGCCCCTTATATCATGTAAATGTTTATTGAGTGTAGTCATAATATATTATATCCCATCTTCTAATACATTTTGTTTCTCATGAGTATAATCATTTAATTGAAAATATAATTCATTTTTCACAAGATTAAATCTAGTTCAATACATATATTAAAACCAATAAAATAGTGAGAACATCAAGCTATAATTATCAGATAGAAAAATACTACATTCCCGAAAATCAATCATGGGTTTTCTTAATTTTTAAAATGTTCTAATCAACCATTGAAAATTGAGGATCAACATAGGTCAACCTTAGTTATATTTGTTTCAATTCCATCATAATTTATTATTTAGAAATAATTAATTAACCTATGAATATTCATATAGAGTGTTTAGATAGGTTTTTATTCTTTGTCCCACTCATCATGATCATGTGACAATTGAGTTAATACTCAATCTACCCATTTCGATGTTATTACCCCTAGGTGCTTATGTTACATAGTCATATCCACTATTGAGTATTTTGATAGGTATTTATTTCCTTGGAAAACCAAACAATCAATATATTATCTAAGAATAAAGATGTCATAAAAGAACATAGACATATACCCTTAGTTTTATACATAGTTGTCTAACACCAATATCTGAATATTGACTAAACCTTTCATTAATACCAAATAAAAAAGCACAGGGATAATAAAAATATATATTACATCATTTTGGATGAATATTTAATGCATATAAGAAAAATTCCCAGAAACAATAAGGGTTTATATTCCTTAGAGGTTACATACCTAATCATCTAATTTCATCAATGTTTTATATAATCTCCTAGAAATATCTTCTAACATAGCTCACTTTCAAGACATAGCATACATAAAAAATTTGTAAAAATTATTGGGAAATGAAGAATAAGAATGTGGGATAGTAAATACCATGTAATGGTAAACCTAAGAGATATAATTCAATTATTATTTTTGTGAAAAAAAATATATCAAATAATAAATTATCTTCGAATCCAAAGGGATGTGAAATATGTTCCGGAAATTTTTGTAGCTTTAAAAAACAACCTATTCATGGTATATTAATGTCTAATTTTATTTTTACAAATAATTTAGTTGAAAATAATTGTAAAAATGAATGAAACTGGTAAAAGAAATTTTATTATGGTTCATAAGATAGAAATCCCCCAGTATAATCAATAATCTGTCAACTCTATGATCTTGGTGAATTTCAATAAACCGGTCCTTTTATTGTGTATAAACAGTAATTTTCTTACAGACTGTATGACTATGTGAAAGTACTCGAAACATATTATAATTCTAGTATATCTTACCAGGCTCCCACATGGATATTGAAAAAAAATACCATTTATCTTTATTGTAGCAGGAACCATAAAACATCCCATAGAATAAGAAACTATGATAAATTCAAGATGTGTCTCACAATTGGATGATGAAACTAATAAAATTGATGATTTATGAAAGAGAGAATATAATAATTAAATATAAATATTTTAGAGTCTTTTAAATAAAAAATAATATTGATCCTTTGAGAAAAAACTATTAAACTTGGAGCCTCCTATAGTTTTTCATTAAACAAAGATGTAAAAAGAGATTCAAGAGAGGAAGAGAGTGTAAAAATGTTATTTTTTCCTTTTCTATCTTCATAGTATATCCCTACCATTACCCATTAAAAAAATTAAAAGGGAATATTTTATTTTAACATTATCATATCTATAAAATCATGTATTTGAATTTAATTTAATTTGTTATTTTCTTGAAAATACCTCGGTAAGAAATTATTTCATTAAATTTAAATTTTGTTAACTTATTGATTTGGTACATGAAACCATTTTATTAGTGATTCTAAAGTAAATATGTTTTCCATTGTTTAATGGATAAATCCCAAAATTAGTATCCACTAAAATTAGAACATCAATAATAAATACGTGGTTTGCAGAAGTACACATCCAGCATTGTATCACGACATATCCGAATTCCAGAAATTTGAATTTAGGTAGACTATTATATTTATGTGTTTTTTCATATTATTTAAAATTTTATGATGTAGAATGATCATATATGAGTTCTTTATAGAGAAAAATTATTTTGGTATCCAAATTTCTCATGTATTTTTATTTCCCAATATAACTGATCGACGTAACCATCTAATTTAATTTGTTTCTCACATATGCGATTCATAAATGTAGAAAATTTTCATGTCGAAAACATACATACGAGAACAAATCTAAAACCTAATTGATGTAGATAATTTCTCTACATAGATGAATCTTCACATAAATAATTTCTTTATTTAACTTATTTCCCATTATCTGGAAAATTTAAGCAAAAAAATCCCAAATTGATGATTAATAAAAGAATTATTAAAATAAAAATAAATCATATTAAAATAACATTAGAAAAAACCCATTAGAAACGTATGTATGGTTATGTGATTATAAGAAAATAAATCACATCGGATGGTTGTAACAACATCAGTATTCCAACAATCACCCCTTTTGATATTCACAAAACACGTCAACTAATAGAAATTAATATTTAAAAGACATATCGGATTATTTAAGAAGTGTTTATAAATTAAAATCTCATTAAAAATTATTTAAAATATTTTTAAAAATTATATAAAATATATTTAACAATATTTCCATAGTCTATTTATTATAGTATTCAATCTGATTCCCCCCCCCCCCCTTAATAAGATTTATCCATTATTTATTTCATTAAAAAGGAATGGTAATGGAGAGGGGAAAAATTAATGTATGAATTAAATGTATGCACATTTAGGTTTTAATGGTGTGGATAAATGTAGATTGTGAAAAAAAATAAAAATTTAGTAAAACCTCAAATAAAAAAATTGATGAAAATAAAAAAATAAAAAAATATAACATTAAATGAAAACAACAAGTATGAAATTTAGAATAAACGTATAAAGGATAATTTTATTAAGCATTAACATGTTTATAATATAAAAAACAATTAGCACCCACACAATAATATATAAAATATAGTATTCTGATGAACCAGTCTTATGGATTGTGTTAAACTGAGAAGGGGGTTTGAGAGGAGGATACATGATGGTTAAAGAGGATATAAAGGTAGTAGGATGATCCAATAATAAAGAAAACACAGATATTTCAATCCTTATAGTGTAACATTTCACACTTCCAACTGAAGGTCATTCTCTAGGTTTCAAATCGGAAATTCTATGAACTCATTCAGGACTCCCAAATTAAATATAAACATCCTAAGAACCAACCACGGAAAAACCACCCATTACCGTGGTTATAATGATAAAACACATTGAATCTATATTTTTATTAATAAAGAATATTCAATATTTGTTTTATATTTCTCATAAATCATAGATAGATCAAAAATATAATCCACTTATTTCCTAGAGACTTTCAAAGTCACAATAGGTCAGGGTATGTGAGATCTTCTTCATCATAGAAAGATTAAAGACCCAGAACACATGAAAAATATATGGATGATATCAATCTTGAAAAAAAAGTCAATTCATACTTGTAAATCTAGAAAATTATTGAGAGAACATTGATAATTATTTCATTGAAATATTCAAGCAATACAGGTGAAAAACTTTTGAGAGGTATTCAATGTGGTAATAGATTGAGAAAATAGAAAGCTATAAGAGAATCATAATATAACATTTTCTGAATCCGACCTATCGAGATTTAAAATAGGATCACCCTTTACTTTAAATATGTTATCTTGTGATCCATATTTTATAACTACTGTACTTTTAATTGAGATTCTTATTAAACTTCACATAAAGGAGATGGAGGAATTGGAGCACTAGCAGTAGGTTATATTTCAACTATCATTGGGTAAAGTGATGTATCATTAGATTATTTCACTATAAGAATAAAAATAGTGGTTTTATATATCACAATATCCATTTTTATTAATAGTTAGAGTTTCTTCTCACAATGGAGGGGTATAAAATTCATCTAAATAATTTTAATTAATATCTAGAATTTCATTATAATGCTCATTCATCTATTTTTTTTTGAGAATTAAATTTAATTTGAAAAATAAAACAAGAAATTATATCAATAAATTGTTTCATGACTCCTATGGTTTAATCTACTCTATCACTAATATATAATTAATGATTTCCACCTATTTTTGTAATCATTTTTTTCCATTTTCAGAATACAGTGTAAGGGAACCGGTACCACAAACTGGTTTAAGGAAATCCGGAAACCATACAAACACTTCCTACCATCAAACATAGATCTTAAAAATTCAAATTACAAATTTCAGAACCAACCCCGATCCATCGTACATCACGTTCCCCACCATGAGAAGCGGACCCATCATCACGCGTCACAAGCGGACCCAACATCATGGGTCACCATCCACGTGCCCCAACTCGAGCAGCGGACCCATCATCACGAGTCACCGCCGGTGAAACAATCTGGCCGGCCACCGTCGAACACGCCGCCACAGTCCAGACGCTGACAAGAATTTTTACCGGTAACAACCGCCACCATCCTTTCACCAACGAACCTGAACCCCTTCACTGATTTCAACGAGGCAGAAACTCTTGGCACACCGCAAAATCATCACCGGATTTCCATGAAAACAGTCAACAAATCTGGAACGAGGCTGAGGATAACCAACGTACGTCGTCACCACATACAAAGGTCCAGATCTCCATGGAGTTGCCTCCTGAAAGTCATCAATGAAATCGCTCCATCACGGAAACACCTTAAACTCACACTAATAGATCACCACAACACATTAGAAGAAAAACAAATCCATAGAGCAGAAGGTTTCGCCGCCACCAGAAAAAACAACCGCATCAGATACAACTCAAACATAAAGTGCTCACCTGGGCAGATGAAGATCCCCAAAAACCACTGACACTGAGCGCAACCCCCAAATGCGAGAAAACTCACCCCAGGAAAATCAAGTTGCTGAGATCAGACACCGCAAGTTCTAAGAAGAGTATGCCATCAACAGGGACCGGTCTTACACCCGCTAATCTAAACCAGCAACTGCAGAAACTCGAAGAGCATCACAGCATCCTGGGATAAGACCGCGAAGCCCTGCAGCAGAGATCCTCCACCAACCTACCGAGCACGAGAAGGAATCGTCATGCCATCAGTTCAAAACTAAGAATTATATCATCATATCATGGGTCCTAGAACACGATCAAAATATATTTCTCAAATTATTGAATTATTTGCAGATAAAAATGAGACACTAAAGTGATTGAATCAGAGAAGTCACATAAATCAAATTTGATGATATCTATTCTAACAAATTAGTAATTTTAAGAACCACTAATGGTGTAAATGCAGTAGTGGTAGTTGGTTGAAACCTCTTAATGAAACCAAACCGACTCTCCACAACATATCCTAATGTGTTTATGTTGTCATACATTTCTGTCTTAAAACTATAAATCTCATTAAATATATCATGGTTCATATCTAATTGGACAAAAGAAATAATTTGAATCATCTTTAGTTGACAATAAATAATAAAAACTTATCATTTCACCTCATACATGGAAACAAAAAAAATTCCTACGCATTCAAATGGGTTTTAATATAATCAAGACCATTAAACCTGACCTTAGAGCTAAATGGTTTCACATGATTTATATTCTTGATAAGATCAGTTTCTCCTACAATTATCAAATCTATCTTGTCAAAATGAAATCTAAAAATCAAAAATATGTCAATTTTTGAATCACATACTTAAAGGATATCACCCCATTAATAAAATCAATAAAATATACTTTGAAATTATCTTCTTTAGTAATTAAATAAGAATAAAAGGCTTCAAAAAAGAACTATCATAACTCTTACTAATTGATGGTGCATACTCCTGTACATAATGAGGTGAAGAAATATAATATGAACTATCAGAGAGAACTCAATACTATTTTAGAAAAATATCTCAATCTCCATTATGAATAATAGGTCATATGAGAATAATTTTATCAAATTCACAGTGCTCTACTGTAGGTTCAACTGTTTTAACATAAAGGGATCTACTTAACACAATTTTTACTTGCCTTTCCTCACAATCTATAACAACAATATTAAACGATAGATCTACAAGATGATATGATTTAATAGATTCCTAAAATTCGTATCCTATCACCAAATTTTTTATTCATTTATAAGTATAATATATTTGAGTTTGAGGATTTGGTCTATCAACTACTGGCTCCCACACCTCCATATAAGGAATCGTCTTAATATGTGTTGCATTCCAAAGTGGTTAAGTAAGATAAAAGTCCCCTAAATTGATATAGAAGGCAGTATAACCTCTTGATCATCACCTAAATATCCAAAATATATTATATAATGTGATCATGCATCCCAAAAGTATATGAAGTTATTCAGGTGCACTGTTATAAAAGTATAACTATTGCTGCTCTTCATTCGTTCTGCCTCATTCATGTTTATGATCTTATTCTTTTGCATAAGTAAAATTATCCAAGAATAGGTATATTAGTTAAAATTTAAATTTCCATTATATTAGTGACACAAAAACCAAATTATATAATGTGGAGGATTCAACTTAAAATTGTTGATCAAGAGAAATAAGATATACATGTCATGAAACATCTATTTCCCAATTTTACTTGTTCTCAAAGAAATCCTAGCATGAATGAAATTAAAGAGAACATTATTTTCATATTATATATCATTCACAACAATATTTTCAAAATAATAAGCATATAAAATTATTTCAAAATCACAGTTGGTCCTGCTAGACATGTATTAACTATAGTTTGGTTAAAACTATACTCGGCCACATGAGGAAAATGTAGGTCTTCTTCCATTTCCACTGATGAAATAAAAACCACATTCATAATTACATTTTATTAAAAAAATCCTATACTTTACTAAACATAAACTTCACATTCCACATTAATCAATTAACGTCATCAAAAACAAAGAAACTCAACTTATATTCCCAAAAAACTCATATCCTCAAAACATAAAAACGATTTCAATAAAATTATTATTCCTCTTAGACATGTAATTTCTAAAGGGTTTTGAGATTAAACTATAGATTTCAAAATTCATGAACATGATTTAATGGAATTACTAGTAATTAAATCATCTCATCACTTGGACATTCCCTTTATAATTGTTTGGTAGAAGATCCAGAGGGTATTGAGAGAGATGATGGAATCAAAGAGTGACATTGTGAATTCTAGAGGAAGGGATATATGGGATACGTGAAAGGGGTGAGGCTTCATTCAATTTTTTATGCCACCAATGAAACATACAAAATGGTTATATAACCAATTATGACTTTTGGATTGATTCCGACAAATGACTAATAAAATAAAATAGAAGATAATTTTAAAAAATAAAACATTTCCTCCCAAATAGGTATCAAATAATTTTCTAAAATATAATTAATGATATAAAATAAATTAATAAAAATAAAATTAGAATAAATAAATTAAATTTGATTAAATAAATAGAATATATTGAAAAAAATATAGAAAAAAATTGAAACATAATATATAATAAAACTAATTAATATCTTAAATTTATTTTAGTTAAAATAAACCCAATTCAATTTTAATAAAATAAAAACGTTCATAGAGATATTTATTAGTAAAAATATCCCAAAATTGATTCTAATTTAAGATAATTTCATGAGAGAGAGATGTACATTTTGATCATGATCTCTCAATAAATGATGCCATAAGTCTAAGTTCTTTTTTCTATAATGATCATTCAAAGACTTTATAATGTTGGTATCACCAGTTTTTTCACATTTTAGTGATACATAATTGTAATTTAATCCAAAATCTAATTAAGTGTGTTTCATTTATATCACCGGTGCACAACAACTACCCTCTTCAATATATTTTTCCTCCACATTAGAAAATGAAATTGAGTGACATTTCTTACTTGACTTGGATACAAAATATTTTCCATAAAAATTTAGGTTCCTAATACACACATAGTATCTTGAAAAAAAACCACTATCAAATTATTCCATATTATGATGTCAAAATAAAATTATATTTTTTAAAAAAAATTAATGAAAACGAAAATGTTTTGTTTGAATACCTGAAAATATTTTTGGAATAATTCAAATTATATTTTCTAGTATTTTTATAGAATCTCGAGCATAATAATACCAAAAAACATAAAATTAGGTTTAATAGAAGTAAAATATAATATAAATTAAAATATTCCTCTATATAATTTGTTGTTAATTGAATTCCCTACATCATCCCAGTCATGTATTTAATTAAAAATCATAGGGGTTTCATGTATTTTACAATTTTCAAGTCTATAACTTTGTAAATAAGCCAGGTATGTATTTAACTTGATTTAGTACATTCTTGAAATACTATTTGATAAATTATAGAATCTAAAAAATATTTTTATTCACCCATTCTTCTCATTTAAAAATCATTTTTCATGTGTTTTGAAAATTCATTACAAAAAATTGTGTATGTGGAACCAAAAAATATACCAACAACATATCCCAGAATAAATAAATATAGTTGATGATAATGTTTTCTTGATATGAGTATTATCATCAATTCCAATTTAATATCCAGTTGATAAAATAAAATAACTTATATGTTAATACCAAACTATAGGATAATTTTATGGTCATAAATTGATTTTTTATGTCTTAAAAACAAATTTAGAAAATGAGGATTTTAAATACTAGGAGGTTTTGGTATAATGTTTTAAATGTATCAATTTTATCATCAACATGAGACAATTTGGGATCAAAAGGATCGTTACAAAAAATTTCACATGAGCTGATTATAAAAAAATCATTGAAATTTTTCAGAAAACTCTATATGCCTTGGATGTAAAAGAATAGACAATGGATATTGATTCATCATCCTTTAGATAAAATTTACCATGATTATCCTGGAAAAGGATAATGTAATCAGTGAATCTATAAACAGAAAGGTATCCAAATTTTGTCTTTATATTATAATATATATAATTGGTTTCTTTCATTCTAATAGATCTAATTTGAACCCTATTAATTGAATAACATTCTGCATTCATATATTCACTAATAAATAAGTGGGTAAGATATATTCCCATAAAATTTCACTATAAAATTATTTCCAAGTTTAGTTCCTTTATTCAATAACTCTATTAAATTGATGTCTCTTAGAACATAGGAACACATATTTGATACCATGATTTGATGAATAATAATGAAGCACATGGTTTTTAAATTTTTCTCTATAATCACTTCTCAAATAAATAATTTTTTAATCTTTAAATTTTTATCAATTTTATAATAATGTATTAAAATAGAACCTTATTCACTTTTAAAAACTCCAAATAAACCCATGTAAATATAGAAAAATCATTAATTATTATATAAAAATTATTTACAAAGTATGAGTAATATTTTAGATAGACCAAAAAATCCATATGAATATTACACATGGAACTTTATGTAGCATCTTCTTTAACAGGTTTTAATTATTACTCATGTTTTGTTTCTATGTGTAATTCATTACATAATTTTTATTTTCTTTGAGTAGTGATAAATCAAAAAAAAATTTCATTTTGAGAATTTTAAAATTTAACATACATAAATATGTCCTTGTCTTTAATGAAAATCCATGATTCATTTGTTGCTTCATTTAATAAGTTCTTTTTTTGTATACAAAAATAAGTATGATATAAGGAATCGAAATTTTTAGTTATTGGTGCTATAAACATAAGATTCTTATTATTGAAATAACTGTTTGAAAAATCAGCAGAAAGACCCTCAATAAAATTTATATAAATACTTATTATATCATTATTTAATATTTCTATAAAAATAAATATGTTAATGAAGGTGGATCATTGATTTCTAACAGATCAAACTCTGATAATCATTTTTATATAATTGTCTGTAAAAGTGACATAACCACTATTTGAATTTAAACATAAATGAAAAATAAGGAAATACCCACTCTCATGCTTTTATAATCTAAAATACATATAACATTTTTATTTATGATCATTGATGATTCTACTTATAAAAAAATTAATCAAGATTCTATTTGGGTATCTATTTTCTCTAGGGTCTGGTAATGTTTGTAGCCAATTATTTGGGATCTGATCTTTTTTTATTCTCTCAAGAAATTACATTATTTAATTTTTACAAATTTATTCAAAAATGAACTATTTGAACTACAAAATTGATGTCTTTAAAAACTAACAGAATTTCGTAGTGCCCAAGTTTATCAAAATGAAGTAAAATAAAATTTGGGTTGTTTATATTCATACAGATAGGAATAAATTAAATTTTATAAAGATTTGGATTCTCATCATTTTATTCTATTTATTTTTTTAACATTATAATTTCCTATAATTGGATTTATATGATTTTCAAATGTTGTGAAAACACTAGAGACAAAATTTGGATCATAATGTTATTTTTTTAGATTTATTATTTTGGTACCTCATTTAATATAAAAATAAATTGAAATTTACTTCTTGGTTTTCATACCTAAATTTTTTATTTAATTCCTCTTTTATAGATATAACATCTTCATAGGTATTTTTATAGGATTTTTATTTAATTTTCATTATTTTATATTTTTTACATGCATGGTATAGTATTTATTTAATTTGAAATAATAAAAATATTGAATTTCTAAAATGTATTTCTTTTTAGAGGAATATTATGAGTTTACCACATTAGATAGTGCCGTAAAGAACATGTTAGCCTTTTTATAATAAATCTCAATTCATTATTCTGAATATATAGAATCACTACAATATTAATAATAACTTATTTTGATTTTCATAGATTTCATCATTTTCATTTTGTAAAAAAAATAATGTATTTATTTTCCACCTAATATTCATTTTCTTGTGGCTATAGAAAATCACACTTTATGTGTCAATAAATTTTCATTCATATATCCTTAAATATTTAATATCACTATCACGTTTCTTTTACTTCATACAGTATTTATTTAATCCTATTATATAATTTTAATTTTTTAACATGACCATAAAAATAGAAATATCACTATTTAAAGAGTTGATTGATGTTTCTTAATCATATGACTCAAAAAATTTATTCTTTTCTCATCTTGAAAGCATTTGACATTAATATAGTGAATGTATTATTTTAAGTCTTAATTGATATATTCTCAATAGCTTCTTCCATTTCAACATCATCCATCATAATAGTTCCAATCAGTGTATTGATATTACACTATTTAACATTACTGGATTTCATAATAGTACCATAAATTCCACTCAACATGTATGATAAAACACTTATAAAAATCAAATATTTATCATTTTAAGTAATTATTACTCTAATAGAACTAGTATAATTTATAATATTTATTATCCATCCATTAATTTGAGAAATAATTTCTTCAAAAACCTTTTTCAATGTTTCAGAATTTATCATCTAATTGTTATATCTATGCTTTCTAACATTATTATCACCTTCACAGGATACATTAATTGTTATCCAAATCTAATAAGATGTAGTACACTCTAAATCTCATTTGAAACCATCAATACATTGTCCACATATAAATTATTTCAATGATTTATAATTTATATCATAATTTTATAAAATATTAGAATAACTTCTAGTATGTTCATTATTAATCATATCAAAAGGATCTATATACATTCGATTAACATTGAGAGAATTATTTTTTTAGTTTAATCATTAATTGTTCCTTCCAACATCCATAAGTTTCTCAATCGATGAAGAGAAATCTAAAAATAGAAAAATATTCTATCGTGTTTTTCATAGTAGCCATTGTAGGGAATCTATCAGAAATTATTTTTGTATAGTCTAAAACTAATAAGTCGTGACTTTTGATACCAATTTTTGGTCGATGTAAAAATTCTTTAAAATTTGGGGGTGTGAAATGATTTTTGGAAATTATTTTATTTTAGAAAACCACCCTACTAAATGTATGATTATGAAAAATATTATTTTAAAAAATAATGATGTAGATATTATAATCAGAAGGAAAATAAATCACACAGAAGAGAATTACCATGGTTCAGGGAATATATATCCAGTAGTCCACTCCACTAATAGTAAACTACAATAGACTGATAGTTTTCTTATATCAGAGATTTTATCAGGGACTTCTAGTCCTTTTCCATAGTACAGAACAATTTCGAGAAAGAATGTTACACATGGGACAATAAAAAAATAGATTTTATTAGAATCCCAAAATTTTTAAAATCCACAAAACATCATGATACTTTATCTATGAATATTCACATTTCCAAAAGAAGCAATGACAATGAATGTTTAAAGATGAAGCTCAAAGTTTTAGGGTAATATTTAAATAAGATATTAAATTTTAAATATTGAAAATGATAATCATATAAAACTTGAAGGGAGTCTCATAAAAACATATCAAGATTTTTCATGTGAGAGAAGCTATTGAAATTGAATCTTTTTAGTCATTTTTATAACAAAGTAGCATATAATGCATCAAGAGAGTGGGAGTGTGTTCATGTTCTATTTTTATCCAAATGTATCTTCTCTATATTTTACTCCTTTTTCAACATGATAAAATACATGAAAAGATTTTCTTTTAATTTCACAACATAAGATTCATAAAATAAGATAAGGGAATTAAATTTTAGATGTTCATTTTAGAAAAATAACATAGCCACAAAATTTAGATTTAAATTATCATTGTAATATTTTATTTTTCTCAATACATGAACTCATTTAATAATTTACTTTTCTAGGAAGAGGTAATATTATTTATAATGAATTCACGGTTGAATTAATTCCAACTAAAATTAATATAATGGTAATAGATATCTGGGTTGCCGTAGTATGTGGACAATTATAGATCCTCGCATATCCAAATCCTACTAATTTGAATTCTTGTTTCTAAATTGATCTACATAATCATTATTCATGTACTCAATTTAATTATATATCAAAATCACATAATCCTTCTTTACATAGCATAATTATTTAAATATACTTCATTCTTAGTAAGATAATCTACTTCTTGTAAATGATTTAGGTAGTTGTTTGATCAATGTACCCATTTTATCTCACAGGCGATTAATCAACATTGGTGATTTTCATGATTCTGATTTTACAATTTAGATTGTCTAAATAGGTGAATAACTCATATATCATATTTATAAACAGTGTCAAATATTCAACTAACATATATCCATAAATAACTAATTTCCTATAAAAAATAAAATATCAGAAAGAACATCAAGATATTTAGAATCCACTATATATACTAAAGATGGGTTTCTAGAGCCTGATTTGTCGCCTCCACAAGCAGCCATGTCAGCAAAAAAATAAACCCAACGAAAAATTACCCCCCAACAGTCGGGAACTTCTGCCTAAAGTAGTTCTTAGAGCTCAAAACCATTCTTTCATCTCCCTCTATATACCTATTTTTTCATTCGCACTTAGGGTTTCGAGAGAACTTCGTTCAATCGTGCACTTCATCCAAAATCAATTCTACGAGCTCAACGACTTCCATTTGGCTCACTCTATATACCTGGTTTTCCATAAGAGGTTAGGATCTCGAGATACCTTAGTTCAATAAATCTATGGTTGATTCCTCTCATCTCCTCCCACTTATTGTCCATCGATTCATCTCCATTACCATCTGATACATCGATTCCCATTATATCAATCATTTTTCCCTGCTTGAGGCATTCCTATTAGATCGCATTCTGTACCAGGTTGTCAGGCCATGATTAGGGTTTTGAGAAAGCACAAACCAATTCACCACTCGACGATTATGCTCATCTAATCCAGCATACCTTCCCCAGTAGCATCACATTTACCATCCCTGGCCTGAAAAATGGCCTTGGGCTTACCATCGCCAACATCCCAAACCTCATCACCTATTTCATTGCTAATCTCGCGAGTAGGGTTTCTGTGTATTCATAAGGATCTGTTGTCTACTATCTAAGTAAAATACAATTTGTTACACCACACTGCATATTTTACATGATTATTGTAAATGTAATAAGACTATATCTGTTTTCTACTATCATTGGGTCTCTGTTTTTGAGCCCCAATTTTGGATTTTTGCAACCTAAACAGTAGATGGCCTCTCCCTTCTACAATATATAATAGCACATACCAATGTCTAACATTTTTATACTTTTATGGAAGATACTGTGAAATAGTTCCTTATTTATTATCGACTCATGATTCTTTGCGTAATTATGTTCATTTCAAGTATATATAAATAACAATTCCTTGTGAAATTGAAAGTTAAATTTATTATATATAAATTTTATTTCGCTTTAAAATTTACTAATATTCCTTTTATGTATACTCTCTTTGAATATTTGTCATATTTTTTTTCTCCATTCCATCATTGATTCTTAACCCATATAGCTGCAGTTTTGTCAGTGATAATATACAACTGCATTGACAACAACCTTTTGGGCCATTCATCTGAGGCGCATCAAATCATTTCATAAAGTTATTGCTTCATAAATTTTCTTTAAAAACAATATTTGTACACTATTTTTACCGTTACATATTCATTATATTGAATAATTGTATTTTAATGTATAGGTTCTCTAGGAAACATTTTCTTGTCTAGTGTGTTAATATTAAACATTAAAAATGATCTTCAAATTTAAATAGAAAATTACTGTCTTTCTATTTATAAGAATTTTATATTCAATTATCAACATTTCATAAAATATTTTCCACGCCACCTAGACAATTCTGTACAAAGAAAACCAAAAAAACCATGCATACCCCTTCAAACTCTAGCCAATCAAGGATCCACGGAAGACTACTTATGCAGAAACGTCAAGAAAATCGTGAGTACTGTCTTAGTTTTATAATAACTTAATTACTAACTCTACTTCTATCATTATATGATTTTAATTTCAATAATTTTAGTAACAATATTGTTGTGTAATGTAGGTTGTCCAATTCTTTCTACTGTGTGCACCGGTAGTCCAATTATTCAACCACTATCATCAAATGGCATCGGACATACAGTCTGAAGATTACCATTGCCACCTCTATCTGTTAATGGTATGTTCATTTGAAAAATTCTTTGCACAGCTTATTGTTTCCATCTAACTGAGACTACTCATCATTTTTAAGTTTTTTTTCATAATACCATGTGAATGTCGTACCGAGTCAACAATGACTGCCAAAAAAACAAACTAAAATAGATAAATCACACCCTCTCCCCTGTACCTTATAGTAAGTCTTCTATATGTGTACTTTTATGACCACAATATGGGTCAAACATTTAATTACGGACCATCTAACACTTATGACACTTTTTCATTTAGGTATGCTAAATGAGGAAAAAAATCTCAATGAATCTGCAGTACTAAACTCGACAGATTATGCATTACTGATACACATAAATATGTCTAAACGTGTCAATTAAATTTCATTTCTTACTCTATCCTCTATGTATATATTTTTTCTTCCAAATATTAATATACCACATTACACTATTTCATCATTGACATGTATGTTATATGTTTTTTATGCATTAATATATATTTATTCATTATTTTATTATAACTACTTAAAGATTCTATAATGTGATATTCTATTCAATAATATTTCCCCTCACATATTTCAGCAACATCTTCAAACAGTACAAATTTCATCAGCACAACTGCAAACTCCATTGGTATGTTTACTAACAAATTGATTTTTATATATTATTACAATCTATATAGGATAAAACACACCATATTTACATTTTATGGAGTTCTGCAGAAAAATCATTAGAAATGGACATTGTGGAGAACACAGGTTATTGATTTGAGTAATCCTTCTTTATTAATGCCATATATCAAATACTATTCACTGAAAGACTCTGAAAATTTAATAATTTTTTTAATACTATTTTCCCCAAAATTTAGGATACTTAGATAACGGAGACCTCACATATATATTCCAACACTGTCACTCTGCTATGTGGTATGACAAGAGAAGTAGGAAATACAGTAACCAACAAACCCCACGATTTTCTATATGCTGCTCTGTGGGAAATATTGCTTTAGATTTACTCTCGTCATCTCCTCTATACATTCATATGTTGGTTTTCATTCGAACTTCATCCCAAGAACATGATTTCCATGAGTATATGAATCATTATAATTCTATGTTTTCATTCACCTCGTTTGGTGCAAAGGTTGATAGGTCTTCGAACAATGGTAGATCCCCAACTATATTAATACTAAATGGATAGAACTACCATCGACTAGGTAGTTTGTGTGTGGTAGAAGGATATCCCCCAAGGATTTCCCAACTATATGTGTTTGAAAAATAACTTGAGTGCCAGAATAGAGTTAGTAGTATGAGGTATTTCGGAAAATCGTTGCTATGAATATCAATCTGGGGAATTTCATTGTATTTTTCTGACACAAATATCTCTTCCAACTATGATGGGAAAAATCATTAATCACTGATTATCTTTAGTTTTGTTGAGAAGTTTCAATATATCCTACATGAGATCAATGCTTTAACTCAATAGTTCATATTAGCGAAAGATGTCCTTAATTGTGAAGATGTTCCAAACATAAAGCTATGCCTACTTAAGAAAAGAAAAAAAATGAGGAAACACATAACATACCTATAACATCTGAAATTGCAAAGATTATTGTTTGAGATGTTGAAGATCTAAACCAAGAATGTAACATCATTATTCAAACCAAATGGGGTGGATTTCAATGAATTGATGAGCTTCACCCTTTCTATCTTCCATTACAGTATCCATTGATTTTCCCTAGTGACCGGGATGGATATGTTGACAACTTAATTCCTCGCGCTACTGCATTCACAACCAGTGCTAAGCTAAGAAAAGTAACAATGAGAGAATAATTCTCTTTTCACTTACAATTTCGTGACATTGAAGCATCCACTTTTCTACATTCCATAAGATTACTACAACAATTTTTTGTCAATTCTTAAACAATGATAGAGTATCAGAGACTATCTTATATTTGTTTCAACCAGAAGTGGCTGCGGGTCGTCCTATACAATGGATTGCAAGATGTGTTCCTTCGAGGTGGTTGAGAAGGATCCTCTTGCGGGAAGAGCATCATTTTTTCCTCTTCTTTTACTGGTGGTCCAAGATATGTGATTCAAAATTATTAGGACACAAAGTCAATTTGTAATTGGGAAGGGTATCCATATTTTTTCGTTATGATTACATGTAACCCAATGTGTTCTGAAATCAGTCGATTGGTTACACAAAAGAATCTTCGTCAATATGACTGTCCATAATTACTATCATGAGTATTCAATATAAAGTTTGATTATCTTCTAAAAGATTTATGAGAACATTGTATCTTTGGAAAATCAAGGGCATGTAAGATAATTTTTTATAGTTCATTATGTTTACCTTATAAGACCTATTTTATTGTTTATTATGAGTACCTAATTCTTTCTTATTATATCACCCAATACTAATTGGATGTAATCTGTTTTTGTTTTTGCATAATAGTTGTTCAAACCATTTAATTACAGAAACATGGTTTGCCACATGTCCCCTTTTAATTGTTTCTTTTTCAGGAAAACAAAATTATCACTCCATCAGATGTTAATAGAGTGGTGTTTGCGGAGATTCCAGAATAAATTTCCCACCCAACACTAAATGAAGCTGTTAAAAACTAAATTCTCTAAGACCCTTGTGAATATTATTGATGTTCTTATACTTTTATGAAAAATGGAAAATGATCTTTATTCTTTCCTAAAAAAATTTTGGACAAAAAATGGTAGATGAAGACTGTTATGTGATATATCGTAGAAGGGATGACGGAGAAACAATCCATAAAAATTGTGTTGAGTTGTATAATCATTTTGCGGTACTATACAATCTAGTTTTTCTACTAAGGTATCAAGCACATCTAAATATTGATTATTACAACTAGTCATCTTCTATCTAGTATATCTTTAATTATATTAGCAAGGGAATGGTCATGTAACAACATCACTATATAAAACCAACATCAAAGACTTAATAGACAACACTATTGATGAGATAAAGATGTATTATGACTGTCTCTACATATCACCTTGTGAGCCGTCCTAGAATATCTTCTCTTACAATATAAATTACAGATATCCACCTGTTGAAAGGCCACATTATCATTTACTGGGGCAAAATACTGTGACATATAGAGATGATGGCATAATTGAAGATGTCCTAATTTGTGTAAATGTTGCTGAAACAATGTTCACGTCTTGGTTTAAATCAAATGTTTCATTCCCTGAAGGTAGAAGTTTAACATTCACAGAATACATGACTAGGATTGTCAATTGTAGTCTTGAAAAGAAATGGAATCCCCAAAAACAAGGTTTCAGTATTGGTCAACTATACTACGTGCCTCCTACCACTGGATAGCTATACTACCTGAAAATCCTTCTAACAAAAATAAGAGGTTCCGCATCATATGAGGATTTGAAAACTGTCAACGACATTACTTATGGAACTTTTAGAGAGGCATGTTTTGCTATGTCTATACTAGCTAATGACTGAGAATTCATTGATGCTATTAAAGAGGTCTCAGCATGGGGAATGTTACACTATCTACACAGACTATTTTCAAGCATACTAATCTCAAATAACATTTCTCATCCGTATATAGTTTGGAAAGAAACATTGAATATTCGATCTGAAGATATCTTATATTTTTCAAGACAAAGGCTTCAAATTCAAGGTACATTTGAAATTATCACCCACTATTTCCAACAACATCATTACTTTAATGTTTTGTTTCTTTATTTCCTACCTATCTATATACTCTTCCAGCAACCTATTAATATCACTAATGCTATCATTTCATCTGTCAGATTTTACTTTAAAGAATCCATGTAGCTATTGTTGTAACATTTTTTATATTGTTATCTAGGTATATCTGTGAAAATTTTGTCCTAGGTGAACACAAATCAAATGGATGACACTTTTGTATACTTTTAAATGACATGGTTATAGCTGGATTATATAATTTCACTCAAGTGCTCCGTGTAGTATCAATCATTTTTTAATTACTTCATTGTATCTAGTATCTCTAATCATTTGATATGTATTCATAATTTACCATTTACATATGTTTCTATAAAGATATCAATACAGTCTATGAAAGACATTCTTATACAATAACGAACTGCACGTATTTGCAGAACTCTAAATGACATGGTTCTACCTGCATGTTTCTACACACATATTTAAATTTTCCATTTTTCCATGTTATGTTCTGTACATGTTTCTGCATAGTTCAATAAAAAAACTACATGTTTGTCATGCATTTTTAGTAGTCCCTGTCATGTACGGTCAACGATTCTGTGCGTTTCTATGTTACAACTAATGGGTTCTGCTGCTTTCAAATTTATATTGTTCTCTATATGTCTGCACAGTTCTATGATTGATTGAAAAGTGTTTCTTACTGTATCTAATGTAGTTAAAACTGGTGCCTATAATATTACACAAATTTTTAATTATTGTGTCGGTCAAAAAATATGTGGCTTCTCTCTTACATACTGTTGAGGAACCATCCTGTATTCTAATATTGAGCAGTTTATTGATAGATTTTGAAGGTACTAAACATAATTTCTCCAAAGTGAATTATCCTTACTATTTCTTGATATTCCATACTGCTATATACTTACTCTATATTTTGTAATTCAGTTTTTACTATTTCATTCGGACATCTCTTTAAATATGTTTCAAATTTTTTGTAGATCTCACACTCACTGATGAACAGAGGAACATGTATTCTCTATAAGAAATAGACTAAATTTTACGAAGAAATGATATATCAATTCAGAGTTTTCTCCCTATGCCTATTCCAAAATCTGTAATTGACACTCTTACAAATCATTCAATTGCGGAGGAACTAAACTACAACAGATACGATCTTCGAAATGATTACATAACTTTATAGGGTATGCATACAAATGAACAAAAATGTTATCAATGCCATTTGTCTTCAATATCAACTATTTTTGGGGTTTTATTCTTCTTGTATATATACAGAGGGACCGGTAAAACATTTATTTGTAGAGTAATCACAACTTTTCTGTGATCAGAGGGAAGTATTGTTCTGGCATTAGCTTCAAGTTGAAAAGCATCACTACTTCTTCCTAGTGGAATGATGGTACATTCTAAATTTCGTATTCCAATCTTTATTAATGAGAAATATATTTTCAATATTCAGCAAGGGGGTGAGTTATCCAAGCTATTACATGATACAAAACTTATTATTTTGTATGAGGCATCCATGGTTCAGAAGTACTGTTTTGAGGCTCCGGACCGTACTCTAAGTGATATAATGACAACTAAAAATTCCAATGATACATATTTACCATTAGGAGGTTTCAGAGTTGAATTGGGTGTAGATTTCCATCAAATATTACCAGTAATACTATGTGGTAATAGAAATGACATTGTTCTTGCTAGTTTTAAATCATCATACCTTTGGAAACAATATAGAGTCTTAACTCTAACAAAAAACATGTGACTGCAATCTGGGACTGCTAATAATGATTTTGATGACTTGAAAACTTTTTAAAAGTGGGTTTTAGATATTGGTGAAGGTAACACAGGAGAGTCTGATGACGGTGAATCGGTAATTCATATACCAAGAAATTATCTTCTAAAATCAACCAATAATGCATTGGCAAAAATGTTTGATGTCACATATCCTTCATTCACAGACCATTACGATGATGTCTGCTATCTAAATGACAAAGTGATTCTAGATCCAACACGTGATGTTGTTTAAGAAATCAATGAAAACATGCTATCTCTCACGTGTGTAGAAAATAGAGACTACTTCAGCTCTGATAGTGTTTTCAGTGCTAGTTTTGATTCAGATAGGCCTGAAAATATATACACATCTAAGTTTTTAAATGGTATTAATATCTCTGGATTGGTAGAACATAAAATTAGTCTGAATATTAGTGTTCTTGTCATGTTGTTAAGAAATGTGGATCAATCAGTTGGTCTGTGTAATGGCACTCTCATGACTATTACACATTTGGGAGACCATGTCATCAGAGAAAAAACTTTAATAGGCTGTCATTTGGGGTACTTTGCATTCATTCCAAGATTAACTATGAAACAATCTAATGTTATATGGCCTTTCAAATTACAAATACAGCAATATCATTTGATAGTATGTTATGCTATGACTATTAATAAGATTCAAGGACAATGTTTCTCTTTAGTTGGGTTATTTCTAAACAGGAATGTGTTCTTGCAGGGTCAATTATTTGTGGCTATTTCTAGGGTCACCTCACTAAATGGTTTGAATATAATAGTTGTAGATAGCCATAACAAAGCTACTGATTGCACACACAATATTGTTTATAAATAAATATTTGATAACCTGTCTTAGGTATCATTTAAATTTAACTATTCATCCTTTAATTTTTCTATATAATGCGATCATTGTATCTCTGTTGCTTTTTTACCTTATGATTTAGTTATCTTTCTACACTAATTTTTAATGTACAGAATAACAAACTGATGCCCAGATCAATAACCCCATTGTTTGAGATTTCACCAGTGTCAAATGAAACTATAAAGATACATGTACATGTGCTGAACATTTGGTACAATTATTCATCTAAAAACACCAATAATGTTGTTGATATAGATTTCATACATAGAGATACACAGGTCTGTGTTTCTAAGAAAAACACCTTATATTTTATCTTACTGTAGTATAATAAATTAATTTATATCTTTGTATTCTGTCAAATATTATATCTCTATTACAACCAGAAATATATTTATTATTTTCAGGGAACGAAGGTTCAATGTTCAATACTTAACTGTCATTCTATCTTTATGTTCCATGATCTTGTGCGTGAATGATTCCTCTATTACATTCAAAACATTAAAATTGCTCTAAATCAAGGATGTTACTTGGCAACTCGACATGCATGCCGATTGCTGTTAAAGTCAACAATGTTTCTTCGTCTTACTAAGGCACAACTCCCACAATTCAGTTTTAATTTCACTTCATTAAATGACATTTCTCAAAGTATTATACCGGAAGATAATCTAATAGGTATAATTCCATTTCAGAGCATTGATATACTTCTGTATTAAATATTTTCATAGTTATCAAGATAGTGTTTTCTAATTCATTCAAATTCCCCTTAATTGTTTTTCATTCTATGTATTATGGTTTAGAAATCATTGGGAATTTGTGATACTATCATCCAGTGTAATCAATGGGAAATTCAAACCTTAGGAAGTAAATTAATCTTGAGGATGATAAGTGTTTTAAAATTTGTATTACTGTGACATGGAAAATTTATATGAAATTTAAAAATACTGCTATTTTTTTCCATACCAAGGTTTTCAAGTTCACTGCAGCTTATGGGGAAATCAAGCAACTAAAATGTCAGCTTATTTGGATCAATAGAAGGACTCACATAACATGTTGATCTTACAACTCGTCCGCATTAAAAAATTAAGCAGTATAGTATTTGTCCGCAATTTAACAATTTTTTTTTGTAAATAATTATTTTATATGTATCTTAAACCATAGGTTGACTAAAATTATTTTCATATATTCTACAGGAACTGTTATTGTGATAACTATTATTCGAGAAACAATGATTTTGTACAACCTGGACATTGCAGAAGTCGATAATTTTAGAAACAGGTTTAGTATGTACTATAAATATTTCAATATATATAGTTCTTTGTTATTTGTTGTTCATGGATATAATAAATTATATGGTGTCTGTTTATTTGTTTCCTACTTTGGATGTCTGTAGGATTGGGTTCATATTGCCATCCTAGATACACATTCCACCATCAACCAATCCAGACCCCTCTACATAATTACTATATTGGAGTAACAAAAGGTACATTTTTTATGTAAAAAACATTCATCATGTAAGTATAATATCCTTACTTTTCAAATGTCAATATTCAGTTTCTATTACCGTTAACTTATTCTTTGTTTTATTAAAAATTCTTCAATGTGCCCATTATACTGTATCCTACAATATTCTTAATTTCAGCAAAACTACAAAAACTTCAAAGCACCCACAGCTATTTTTATGAGTCATGTGACTCTTGCATTAAAAAGGTTCATAGTTTAGATGGAACATTATAGTGACACAAACGCAAAATATCTCCAAATACTACCACTTCCAGGTACGAAACTCTGTGATTTTTATATATTCTAACATTACAACTCGGTGCTTCTGATGGGATACACTTTCGTCCACTCATTATACATTCTTAAAAATACATAGAACAGATTTAGGGTACAGATCATGGTTGTAGATATGACATGATCATTTTCAGTTGTTATGTTCGACAAAAAAGTTATGAAGTTCATACATGAAATAGATACAAAGTTAAGAGCTTCTCTGATAAAGGTATTAACATCTTATTATAACATCTAATCTTATTTCTACTATCTGACAACTGACATTTTTTATCTTTTTTAAATTTTGATGATGATGAGTATGGTTTCCTTCATCAATTGTAAGTATTCAAGTTAAAGAATTATTTATTCTCAATTTATGTAACTACTTTTATTAATCAAAATAGTTATCTTTCATTTGAACAGAATAGTTACAAAGAACATTCATTCAGTGATAATGAGATATAGATTCGTAGCTTTAGTGACACCTTTGACCAAAAAGGGGTAATAATATTTAGCGCCCTCAACATACTATACCACAAATTATATACAACTTATTAGTTCTGTTTATGAAAACATAGTCACATTAGAGCAGTGGGTCTTCAATGTTGGGTAGTGGGATTGAAAATATGATGGTGGATATCATTTACATTTATTCAATTTATATAAACCAAAACATGAAACACCATCGTCTAATACACTATTCTTCTTCCCCTTATAGCAACATTATGATGATGGGTGTTCTAGTTCTTACAGTAGCTCAGGAATTGCTGTATCGGGCTCAGATATGTCATTTACTCAAGTAAAATAATCTTACCGAGAATAACTATTATAATATTTCCAGAATAGTCAAGTGAAAGTCATTATTATTAGACACTTTTTTCATCTATTTCACCAATTACACATCTCAGTAAATGTTTCCTAAATATTAATGTGCAATTAGTCTTCATGTAGAAAAACCTCATGTCTGATTTTGAAAATAAAGAATAGATTAAACATAATCTGATTAAATGTGAAGTCACCCCGGGATCATCATGTCATGGTACTCACCTCGACGTGCCGACGACGGAAAAATGAGCACAGGGGGACTGACTGCAGCAATTAAGTGCTAATACTTGGGTCTAGCAAGGCTATTTATCAGTCATTTTCCTGACACCATCTATCGTGTGTATGACTTATCTGCTGATTTTTCCAATCTGGTTCCCTGTATCTGTTGTAAAATTATTCTACATTACTAAAAAGGTATTTCAGTTATCCTTCCATCTTTCTATAGACGTCAGACATTCTTTTCATTTGCTAAAATTGAAAATATTTTTTGTAACCCTTTATATTGTTCCATTAGCATATATCTATGTGAATGTTTCTTTTACTTCAACTATTTATATTTTCTATTTATATAATTTTTCATTGTAAGACAATGTAAATTAAGCATGTGCAGTTTACCTTTTTTACGGAATAAAGACGGAGAAAAATAGTTTTTCTTTCTTGGGTTGATTAGAGCATTCCCAATACTTTTATATGTGTACATGGATCATGTTTGATGATGAGATTTCTGGGGCCTTTTCAGGAAATTTATCTGGAACTATAACATCACTCATTGATGTGATTAATATCACATACTGGGTGTGACTTTATTTCCATGAATTTCAATATCCACACAACTGCATTCCAATTTTTATCTTATCTTCTATTATAACAATAATATCAATGTCATCGTATTATCTTACTTTTCATGGGAGAATCATACATATAAGGGTTAAATTGTATGTCCATCAGCCAATATCATTTTTTATTAAATTCATCTTAGTTTCTCAAGACAGTAAATGAATATCATACGAGGACTAGTACACACAAACGAGAGAAGGTTTGTGCGTAGAAGAATCACTGAGGGAACAAGGTTCCTCCATCATGATGATTTTTAGTACGTAATAACTGAATTCTTAGTTGGTGTTTTAAGTTCATTCATTAGTTGTTTTTATAGGATATTCCAGGTATAAGATCATAATATCAAACTGCTTCATCATGTTCTGGTTACATTGTCTTATTGTAATAAATTTTTACCAGGTTCAAATGCTGTTAATTACAAAGATATAATTAATTATGATGTTGGGTAGATTCTGAAATATGATATTCTAATACAATAGATGAATCTGAGAATGACATGAAGGATTAAGATGTTATGAATGATGGAACAGCAATTTCGGCACAGCAAATGCATAATCAGGCTATGATGTTAGTGAGCAACAGGTTGCAGAATAATGGTGACATACATGACTAAATTTCTCTTGTAAATGATGATCATGTCCAGTTCAGTTGTTCATGTATAGTTCTGTTATAGATTATCATGTGCAGTTCCCAGTATTTTAATCTTATGCAGTTCTGTTGACCTTGTTAAATTCAGTTGTAGATCATTTTATCATGTGTTGTTCTGTTGTAGATCATGGTACATCATTTGATGTTGCTTATGACTGAATGGGGGTAATTTTGGATATGTTTGGAACACGGAAACAAGGTATTTTACAACTACAAATATTAATTCTACTAAAGTATGTGTTTTCTATTTTCATTCACCACAACTTTTATGAAATCATTAGAATTAGCAATACTGATTTTCTTAATGACATATGCATTTCCTATGACTATCACATATACTAAATTTATTCTTCTCTATTATAAAATGTTATAATTCTACTTCAATGAATTCATTTTTTCATTATTAAGTGCTACTAGTTCATTAAATCAAATTCTTCATGTAGGAAAATCTGTTTACAGTGCTAAATGCTGATGAAGCGGACCAAATATATGTAAGAATATTTCCAGACTCCGCTGCTACAATAATATATGTAATTAAAAGTCAATCCTTATTCAGTTATTTTCAACATTGTATATTAACAATCAGATTGCTTAGTTATAATGTAAATTATGGACACATACTAACTATGATGGTAACATTTGTCTTCCAAACAACAAAACAGAATATAAACTACAAAAAAGATTTATCTATTTTGTTCTTATAAAGTTATAATAATTTCCAAAACATGTCATATGAATCACTACTATAAATATCTAACAATTAATGATTATTTTACCTCTATCATAAAACTATGGCATTCAGGGATGGTTCATACTATAAATCCATGGATGAAGGGGGCCTTCACATAAATGTGACATGGTGAGTGTCACTTGATTGAGGAGAATACACCATTATGAAAGACTACAAAAATGTTATTTTCTCAAGAATTGGGTCATTTTTTTTATTTAATAGTTTATTTTACATGTATTAAATGTGAGTTGTCATTCATTTTTTACAGTGCATGTACTCTCATTTAAGTAGTGGATGATGTGGACCATAGACCTAGGGTCGAACCTTCTATCTTATCTATTGAGGTTTGTCTTTTTATTTTTTGAGTTTAATCCATCAACTCATATAAATTCACACTCTCTGGCCTTTAATCGTTCTCCAGCTATTCTTATAGAAACCAAAAAAATCATTCTTAATAAAACAGTTTGGCATGAATTTGTGCTATTTTTTGTTTTATTTTTATTCTACCCTCCTGATATTGTTCCATTATTTATCAATAATATTCTCAAATATTTACTATAATTCCAATTCTACATGGGTTTCTTGTCGTAGGGGGAGAATTGGTGGTGGCCATACAATTGTTGGTGAAAATATCATTCATTAGGAAGTAGGAAGGGTATGTCAAACTAGGGATATTTCTTAGATGGAATGCGCCCATTACAATGTTGAATTTAAACATGGACAACTGTTGCTTAGCTGTGTAGATGTGTGGTGGTGAATTATTCATTGAAAGCCGCAGTTTGGTTATGATGAAGTTTAATGTATCTTTTGTGATGGGTTTTATCTTGAAGAAAAGTACATGTCTCTTCTACTGGGATTTATGATATGAAGTCAGTAGAAAATTGTTATTGCTGAAGTGGAATATGATTTGGGCCAACTGGTGAGTTTTCAAAATGGTATAAAAATTTCTCCATGGTGGGAAACTAATTTTGTTATAAGGTGTAGAATATTGATCATTCATAATGTCCTCTTCAAACAGACCTTTAGGGAGGGTGTCTTCGTTGTGGATGCATTTGGATCTCAATATACTATCGCCAATAATTATATCATTTATCACGAAGAATGGTCTTTTCCATTAATGAATAACTCCTATTAATTTTTAGATATATTTCCATTTCTATACATATTTTTAGCCTTCTATTGAGATTAGGCCCACTTATTGAAAATATCTTATAAAAATCAACATATAATATAATAAGATAAAAAAATAATGGTTTATAATATTTAGATATAGACCAGGCAGACAGAGTTCTCAAAGTTAGTGCTTATGAAGTGCTACCAAGAATGAATGAAATCATGTCCCCTATATGGTACCTTCTTGGATATTTCATCTGATTCTTTTTCCATGATCATTATGTCATTGATGGTAGAGATAGGTTGTACCTTGAAATTTATCCTGAACAACATTAATTAATTTCTATGCTTTCATGCATAGATGTTATGAAAAATTGATGGTTCTATTGCAGCAAGAGAGGGATAAAAAAGATCCTAGGTTGTTTGGATTTTCGTAAACTTGATAAAAAAAATCTGGTTTTGGGGTCTATAACATATTGTTACAAATGATATTGCATATTATGTAACTTTCATTCCTCAAATTCCTATCATTAGTTCCCACACATCATTCATTCTATAACTTTTATATCTTATAGAATGTTACACAATATGTAACTTTTTTCATCAATATCAGTAACTTTTATTCCTCCATTATATATTTGTAATTTTTTTCAAATGTTTTCAATATTAATATGAATAAGTATTTTTGATAAAAGGTATTTGATTGTTAATAATAATAAATTATATGTAGAGTCATGCAAATTTATGGACAGAGTACTAGTAATTATATAATGAAAATATTATTAATAAAACAAGTTAATGATACTTTAGAAAAAAGTATTTGAAATATTTGAATGGTTATTGGTATTATCAAAACATAAAAATAATGGGATATATTGAAAAAACACTAGTAGTACAAAAATGATATTAATATGGTTATGAGAACATGATCATGAATTAAAGTAATCATAACAAATTTGTAAAAGATTTTTAATAATAAATTATTACATAAGGCATTATCATATAAAAAGGAAAATTTATATGTGTTTAAAATCATCAATAATCCATTATAATACACGAGAAAATATCATAAATATATAAATTTGAAACATTAATGGGTTTTAATCATATAAATTTGTATAAATATAAATATATTGACTCATTAATTTATTATCATGATACCAATAAATCATATACACTTATTGATAGGAATCACGATTCACACAATAACTTTTGGACATAAAAATTGGTTAATTAATAAAAATATAATCCTGAAACTGTGTCTACACATAATATTATGAACAATGAAAGCATGTTTATGTGAAGCATATTTATCTCAAAAGATATCCATATCTACCAAATTCATATGTGGTCTATAAAAATCCCCTCATCATAAACAAAAAAATTTATTATTGTGTAAGCCACGTGTTAATGA
Organism: Viscum album; assembly: GCA_963277665.1. Classification (NCBI taxonomy): domain Eukaryota; kingdom Viridiplantae; phylum Streptophyta; class Magnoliopsida; order Santalales; family Viscaceae; genus Viscum; species Viscum album. The sequence continues at coordinate 712,279,097 of OY728131.1, read as the reverse complement.
AATCACTTAACATATAATCATATGATTACCTATAGAAAAAATGTTTTTTATAATTTATTCATAATAAAAAAATAAATCATTATATGAATGAATAAGGATTGTTACAAATTTTTATTTTCCTTCTAGAAGAAAGTTAACATCAATAGATTTCATCATATATGAGAAATACCATTAATTGATCAATTCGAACATTTATTGGGGAAAATACCACATTCATTTTGAAATAATGTATAAACATATATATATATATATTTAAATATTATGTATAATATTTTATTTTAATTGAACCATGTAAACCTAAAATATAAGCTTCAATACATTTATTTGTCATGAGGGATGAAAATTCCATTAATACTATAATCATTAAAATAGAGCATATGATCACACCTTTGGTTAAAAGTATATTTTTTAGAAAATTAAAATATTATTCTTTGTAGAAAAGTTTAAAAAATGTAATAAAGGGTTTAATATGAATAAAATAATTAATATAAGAATAGTAAATAATTTATTGAAAATATTTTTTAGAAAATGAATATGCATGAAAATATCATACCATAAGTGTTTTCCGACATTGTATTCATCCAAAAAAATGTATAATAGCAACATATTTATAATAAAACTATTCTAAAACATTATTCATATAAATAATACCATATATTTTTTACTTTCAACATCATACCCTACATTTAATTATAATTTCATTTTAATATAACAATTTTGGGTGATTAGTGTTTCATTTATCAAGTTATTTTTTGTTTGATGGTTACTTTACATGTCCACTGGTCGTGGTCTTCATCATATTTTGATTATTAATCATTAAATAAATATAATACTTCTTCATCATATACAGTTTAATAATTATCTATATAACATGGTGATAAAAATTGAATTATATCACTTCTTAGAGACTATTGTCTATATGTACATACAAGCTTTGATTCCACTTTTATATTGTAAGAAACAAAATAACTAATAACTATCCCAAAGAAAACTAGGTTGACCTAGAACTAGTAAAAAAATCCATGGTAATATTAAAAGGGGGAATTATGATGTTATTACATGTTTTTCATTAACCATAACCCACTGACTCCAATATTCATGGCTTTCCCAAACCCTATAACTTACTATGCGAATGACATCTCATTGAAAGGATGACCATAGGGGGTCATATCTCACATAAACCCTTTCAATTTTATAACTTGACCAATATGTCACTTGAGTTTCAAAACCAATTTCCAAAATATCAAAAAATAAAAATTAGACCTTAATATTTCAAAATCTAATTATACATCCAAAACCATTTCCTTTACCAAAGCTGAAAACACCATTTATGTTTGATTGGTTAAAAATTGTCTTTTTGAGTAATTTAATTATCAAATTAAAATTCATGGTACCAAATGGTCTGATCTTTAGGAAACACAACTGAGAAATACATTTGATATAACCTGGGAACTATGGATTAATTTTTGTAACATTTGTGTTTTTGAAGAATCATTTTGAAGGAGTAGGTCTAAGGAGTAGAAAGAGAATGAGGGAAATGTGTTCTGAAATCTAGAGTTTATGGTGGACATATCAATGTAAATACAATATTTTTTGTGTCACTATGAACATTTATACCCTATTCCTATATGGATATTCCCAATCTCAATGGAAAACTTGTTTAAATACCTAAAATAACTAGTTTTTATAATTAGAAAACACATGTAACACTACAACATTTAATAAGGATCCACAAGTAAGAAAAAAACATAAAAGACACCAAAATCTACTCCCAAGACCAAATATCAAGTGTACAAAACTATTATGACCCAACCAAATGAAAATAAAATCTAAAACCCCATAATTTTATTTTTAAGGATCAATTGGTATTTTATCAAACACTTTTTATACATATATATTTGTATAATCATAGAAATCCATTGAAAATCCATTATATGTATTTTATGATATTAAAATACTATCAAAATTCATAAAACCATGTAAAAATAATGATAAACACATTTATAAATATATTTGGATATCACACGAATTAATTATAATGTTATGAAGAGGATATTGAAGGATATAGATATCTGAATTTTGTGAGAATCTAATGAAACTCTAGGAGATGGAAGAACTAAGGATGAGAGTGAATCCTCCCACCCTAACATCACTAAAACCAACCAACGTTAGCAAATTATTAGTCTAGGATTTGGATAATAGCTAACCAATCCAAGGGATTCCCAGAAACAAAGAGAGGAAGTGAATAATATGAGAAAATTTATTGAGTTTCCAAATGAAACTCACCAAGGAGGCATGGAAGAGAAAAAAGGAGGAGGCACCTATGAGGAAGATATTGGGAGCCCCTTAGTGTGCCTAGGTCTAGATGGATCAGAGGAGGGCATATTGTGATAAAAAAATGTGGGGTATAATTGGAATTTCAAAATTTTAAGATAGTTAATAGGTTCCAAAGTTTGGCTGCTAGTTATACAAACACATTGCCAACCGATTAGACTCTATTAGTAGTGGAGTAAATCCGCTTGGGCAAGCCTCATGGTTTAGGAAGCCATGTGCCTAATAGGCTAAATTGGTCCATCAAATGGTTGATCCACCCCACATTCTTGTATCACGGTTTCTCTTAATCATACATAATACATGCACCTTACATTATACACCATCAATGAGAGACGAAGATTCTCAATGACAACACATATCTTGGATCAAACTATGCTCAATCCATGCTTGGAAAACCATTAAATAAGAAAAATACTTAAAAACCCTCATCCTTAAATTGTCACATTGTTTACCCTCAAACCTTTCACACAAACAATTCACAATTCCTAAACATTCCCAAAACCTCCAAATCTAAAAAATAATTGGCAAAAAATCAATCCAAGACTCAACTAATGGATCAAAATTAGAAAAAATGGTAAAATTAACGGAAAAACTATGATCAAGGTATGATAATTCTCTATAGTACCAAAACCTTCGACCCCCAAAATACACCAAGACATAAAAGGAATAGATCTTGATACCAAATATGAACAAGGTCAAATGAAACCATTGACATCGATGAATCCTATTTTAATCTATAAGTCACACTTGACTAGGTCTAGATAAATAACACAATAATAAGTACTACGGAAAATGGAATGAAAAATTTTCTCCTAATATATTAAGATTGCAATACAATGACACTGACAATGGGACTCCCATCAATGACCAACATAATAATCCACAACACAATGGAATCCACTAACACAAGGGGGTCCCAAAAAAATGAAACCAGTCCAAGAATTGGATCCAACCACAACTCATTATTTATATAATACATTATCATATCCAAAATCGGCACAACCAAAAATGTAAATTGAACCACAAAAGTTCTAACACACAAGCTTTACATCTTAACAAGGCACAACTATAAGACTAAAAAAAGAGGGTGTCCCACTTTTATAAAAGGGAAATTCATAAATATGGAAACCAAAAAATAACATAAACTATCCCTACTCCAATATAAATGAAATAAAGTTACACAGGGTTCACTACACCCATAAATTACTTACATAGTGAATATCATCACTTATGAGGCTTTGGTTGGAGCCCAGGTGACATGAATCATCTACTTATTTGGATTCATTAGTTAAAAACCTCCTACTGAGACATCCCATTCTATCAAAACCGCATTCTAAAATTCTATAGATGAATATGATGACCAAATCCCTAACACACCTTGGTAGGGATATGATAGGATGGTCTTGAATGCTAAAACCGATAACATTGGAAGCACACAACTAAATGGTCCGATGAATGGGGAGTAGGTCCTGATAAATGAGACTTCTACAGAATGGGATCCTTTGGAACATACTCACTACAGTATGGGTAGTCTTTAGAGGCATGAAGATATACCAGATGTCCAACTACCTCTAACTACACCCCAAGAAACAAATTGGATACAAGTGCCCCATCCACTAGCTTCCTAAACCAAACTTCCCCGGATGAGAGAAATCATTCATAAATCTCCAGATTAAGACAACATATAAAAAGGGTTCTTTTAGTAAAACGTTTGAGGCTATATCCATAGGGAATCGAAGAAACTATGTAAAATGGTCAACATAGTCTTTCACCATATGTTGAACTTGTGGATAAACAAAGAGATCTTCCACATACATCACCTTCACCTCTTAAGTTAGAAACCAGAAGACAAATGTGGTTATAAAAATACCCCAAGGAATCCCAAATTTCAACAATGGTAGGGCAACCACCTTCTAGTAATCCAAACCCAAAACATTAAATAAAATTAAAAAAAAATTCACTCTCATGTATTTTATTGTTCACAATGACCTAAAGAAAACTTTAAATTTCTATATATTCTATATATATTTTAATAGTCATAGATTAGTATCTATGGCTTGAAACAACATACAATAACTTGACTCTGCCACCCCAATCTGAGTCTAGGTATGTCTAACAACAGGAAGATATTCTATGGAAACCCCTGGGATCATTCTGGGTTAAATAATCTATACTACAAAAAGACACAAAACTATGTCTACAAAAACCCAATGATCCAATCAATATTGTAATTCTAAACCAAAACACCAAAATCACAGCCCAAAATACCGCAATGAAACAAATGTCCTATTTCAAAAATCATCATTTTCATTCCTAACATAAAACTATTTTACTCAAAGGAAAAATTACTAGAAATAACCCCACATTAAAATCCATCTAACATCTAAAATACCACTTTTTGAAATAAATAAATTCTCCAAAATAATTTTTCTTTTAAGATGTGTTTTTCTAAAAAAATCATTTCAAAATGCACCCACGCCGACAAAAAACCAATCCCAAATGCCACAGACACAAATACCAATATAATGGGAAGTAGTGTGTATAAATAACCTAGTCACATTGTTTAGAAGTCCCTGAGATGAGCTGGCACTAACCTCTAGAATCATTTTGAACATTCCACATGCTTTCCACTTGGGTAACTACTCTGTGAAAGCTTATCACAGAATATCGACTCACTACCATATACATTCCCCAAACCAAAAAACCAAATACCAAAAAAATACTCAAATAACATACTACCCTTGGTATCACATTTCATTATACATGTAAGAGTCCATAATTATCTTCGCATACCTACCTCATGAGTATCGATAGTCGTATATTCAAACTAACAAACTCATGAAGTAAAAATATGATGTTCTGATACCATTTTGTCAGGAACCAACCTACGATCATCCCATGTTTAGTTTTTACAAAAAATTACTTTTTTAGAATCATTATTTTATTATTGATATAAAATATAGTAGTTAAATATGTCCAAATTACCATCCATGTAAATAATAAATGAGAAAATCACATTACTTCTAGGAGGTGGTGGTCCACACATATGCATGAGAGATGTTATCATTTTTCAATGGATGGAAAGTGATGAAGGTAAATAAATAAAATACAATTATAGGATCATAATTTATTCATAAATTTAATTTTTAAATATTTAATCCATCACAATAACAAACCATTAATTATGGCAATGGGAAATAAATCATATCTTCTTGTGGATGATGTAGTCCAGTTTTACGCATGAGGGATATAATTAATTTCCCATTTGATTTAAAGAATTTGTAAAATTATTGTTACAAAATCATAATAAATATTTGGTATATTAAATATAATAAATACATTATTTTATATTTAATAACAAATATATATATATATGTTAAGTGAAAAATAAAATAAAATTGAAAGCACTCAGTTAGGTTTTTTACCAATTTTTTGAGAAACCTCCATTATCTTACACCTTAATCATCGGAAGGATGATATTATTATGAAAACATGACTATTAGGAGATGTGGAGAGATTTTAGGAAATGATTATTTATGGTATTATAGGAGATAAATATATCATGATGTGTGAGTAAGAGATGAGAGGTGGTTTTCTTTTATAAGGGATGGAGATGACGTAGATGAATTCCTTCAATTGATTAAAATATAATAATGTCATATAAATCAGAACACATTAAAATTATAACATGTCCATAGAAATCATGTTATAAAACTAGTATAAATTCATTATATATAATTTATGCATGTGTTTAGGGGACATTGATCATTGTCTCATTTATTTTCCCCATGTTAATGTGTTTTATCCTTTACAAAACTAATTAATTTTTACATGAGTTAATTTTATTTTTTTCACAAATATAATTTGATTTTTTTTATATTAGTTATTTTTATTCTATATAAGGAATACATTTTAAAAGAAAATTTATCTATTAGTATCAAAATTTAATTTTATATTAATTCCACAATGTGTGATGGAAACCAGTGTTCCATAAATTGAATTTTATAGATGATAACTATTTTTATAAAAGAATAATGAATAATGTGAAATATAATTATATTAACTATATTATGGTCAACCAAAATTAAAAGTAATTTTTAAATACGATTCCATAAAATATGGGACTTTTTAAATACATTAAATAATAATATAGTGTAATATAATATCATTATTTTTCACTATTTACTAAAAAAATAATATTTATTGAAAAAAATTCAAAATCCTCACCTTGAGAGAATTTTTTATATGATACTTTTAAAGATTAATTCTATCCTAGAAAAACTAAAATTTCTAAGGTGGTAGTAAATAATTATAATATCCATGAAAAATGTGCAATAAGATAAATTATTTGTTGAAAATATGATTCTTAATTCTAAAATTTCTTTACTAAAACTGAGTACATATTTATTATGTATTAGTAAATACCTTTTTATTTTATAAATCATTTAAAGATATTATTTAAAATATTTTTATTCCAATTCATACCACTAATTTAAAAACTACGATATAAAAAATATAATATATTGGGATTTATTTATACTTGGTGTTTCAAGCATCATAATAAATCAATGAAATTTAATTTATTTAAAGTGAACTATATTATAATAATGGGTTTTCACATCAATGTGTTAGAGTTAATAGTTCTAGGAGATACATAAATCATTCAAGGTTCCCTTAACATTATTCTATATGGTCACATTCCTTGATTTATTCTGGAGCTACAAACTCTTTCATCCAAACCACCTTATTCAATTCTTTGATACATGTCATGGAGAGGCTTCAATTTCACATTCCATTTAAAATTACTGTAAGAGGTCATGCAAATTTGGTTGATGTGCATAGGGACTTTGATCTTGTTATAGGTTTGAACCTATCCAGGGAGATATCTTATGATTGTAGATATGACCAAATTACATCATCCTCAATATAGACAGGCAATATTCCATGAATAATGTCATGAATTTCTTTAAGTGGAAGATTTTATTATACTATACTGACAGAGAGTATTCTATATTTTATGGAATGTGATGCGAGGTCATATTTGGAATAAATCTACGACTAGGAGAATCTATCATTTGGATATATTATTATAGAATGGGACCTTATATTAATTGGTTTATATAGGCATAAATGTATGATCTCTTATTATGAGGTCTTAATCGGCCGAGTGTGTCACATTGGGGAGCTCAAGTTCTATTTTCAAGGAAATATTATCATAATATACCTATTTACATTGATTATTTTCTTTTTAATTAGGTGATAATTATGAATATCTACACCATATGTAAGATTTATCATTTATTTGATCATGTTTAGAAAAATGATTTTTTATGGATCAATCTACTGTTCTTATATCATCATATACAAGTGAAGGATGGGGATATTCCAATGACTTCATTAAGATGACGGTTTGGGAGTTATGAGTTCATTGTAATGCCATTAAGCGTGAAAAAAACTTCACATGTATTCAAGTGACTGATTAATGTGGTTTTGTTAGTGTTCTTGGAATTGTTCATTGTGGTTTTCATTAAATACATTCTTATGTACTCCGTGTCTAAGGAGGATCACATAGAGAACCAGTGGGAAGTTTTTTGGGTTTTTCATTATTAGTAACTCTTTAAAATGTAGAAAATTTGTTTGTTATAAACACATAAATTCTATTCTTGGGGTATTTTGCGCCACATATTAGCGTATTAATGGATCATTAAAAGATAAAGGTGGTTTTTTCTTGTCCATCACGGATAATGGTTGTAGAGTTTCAAAGTTTTCCAGAACCTGTAGGCTATTATAAATGGTTTGTACCTAATATCACCTGGATTGAGTTTACTATAATCTCCTATAATTGAAATGAGTATGAATTCTTTTCCACTAACATGTTACAAGCTAGTTTCATGAATCTAAAGATGTTGTTGGATAGTGACATAGTTATCCATTTTTCAAAAGTAGTAGTTCGGTCACTAGTGGAATTGGGACCTATACCGACACTTATTTCCCAATATTTTAAAAAAATAGTTGGGATAAAGACCCTTTACCAATGGTTCTAGTAGAACGTTGGTATAAGGTTTTATATGATGGGTTTTCCTAGTGGTTTTGTTAAATAATTGTGAAAGTAAAATTTTAAACACCAAATTTAGGGCTCCTCATCCTGGATGTACCATCCCCAACCTCTACCTCCTGACCCCCTCCCCCACTCCCTGATCTCGATATCCCTTCGGCCTCTGCCTCCGCCTCCCAGCCCCCTCCCTCTCCTCCGGCGGCGTTCTCCTTCCCCTCTCGGATTCCTCTCCGACTATGACGTCCCCCTCCCCTCTCGGCTCCGGGCGACGTTCCCCCCTCCCCTCTCATCTCCCACTCCTGGAGACATCCCCCTCCCCTCAATTTCCTCCTCTGACCTCCCCCATCCCCCTCTCCAGTCATACACAAGACCCCCCATGGCCGAACACCCCGTGATACGTCCCCCCCTCTCGGCTCCCTCTCCTCCCGCTGGGGTTCTTGATCGGTATTTCCATGTAAGAATTAGTCTTCTTTTTTAAAAAATGAGGTAACAACGAATGAATTGTTAGTTTCATATTTAGGATAACAATTCATATTAATTGTGAATTTTCTTGAGTTTTTGTTAGTAGTCAACTCATGGTTTGGTGAATTATTGGGTAAATTGAGAATTTTTTCAAAATAGAGTATCCCAGAAATGTTTGGTTAGATTCATAGATTGTATTCCATTCATTCGAATAGTGCATTCAATAAAAAGTTCCTAATTTTTTAAAAACCTTGTATTTTCCACTATAGACTCCTATTAGACCTTATATTGTGTTGGATTTTTTTTAATCATGATATATATGTGATGAGGTTGTATTGTCAATATGATTTGAAGTGATGTGGATTAATTGGAGGTGAATGATGCTATATGAGATATTATTTGGTATGGTGAGGAGTTTCTTTCCCTTTAATTGATTGGTTCATAAAACATAAGTTGTTGCTGCATATATTAAGTAATTGGAATTGGTAAAGTAAAATGTTGGTATCAGATATCTGAATTGGTTCTTTGGATGGAATTCTATATGAAAATTGGGTATATCTCTATTGACTATGGGTGTATTTTCCAATTGGCCAATGTATTTATTAAACTGACCATGAAATAAACATTTCCCATAATACAGAAGCACCACAGAAGTCATAGATAGACACTACACACCACAAGACACCCATGGGAGACACCCCTTGACATCTACGGATAGTTAAGGGTCCATTCACTTAGGAACTGAAGTAAATTGGCACTCAAGCCTTGAAAAATTCCCATTGCAGGTAGAAATGGTGTCAACACCATTATTCATAGTATATTTAAATGAAATGGTTTACTCAATCATGACCACGTAGACCATCTAGTTCTTGGACTGGTGCCCAACCAGGTTCAAGAGTAGGATCAACTAATAAACATTGATTGTGGTACCTATGAGGTTCTTTCCATAGTGAAGAGTGTTATGTGCACAATCTTCAACTCAACTAATGTAGAATAGGTGCATGTTCAAGGGATAAGTGTACTAGTATGGTGTTTCCAACAACGTGCTATATAAAGAAAATAATGAAAAATAAAGAGATTATTAAATGAAAAAGCTTCCCCCTTGCTTGCAGTAACATGATTTGACCCATGGGCGGTGTGTTTCTTATATATTGGGCAGTGACATGTATAGTCACAAGATACAAGTATGTTTTTGTTTAGTTTTTATTTTATTTTCTTTATCATATTGGCCACTTCGGTATTTTACATCAATCTATGGATGGAGGGTAGTGATGCTATCCTAACTAGTTGACATAGATCACTTGTATATTATAATACCATGAGGTTTGAGTGTGAAGAAAAATTAGAAGATATAGGAACCTTGGGGTCTTCCATGATATGGAATCATTTTTCTAAAACATTATGTGGGATCATTTCTGGAGTATGTTGGAGTCATGAAATAACCCCAAGTGTCTCCATGAGATAGCATAAATAACCCCAAGTGTCTCCAAGTGTATCTATACATCGTATCATCCATGCATGGGTTGGCCACTCACCCAATCCTATCAACCCCATCTTTGTCTATCCTCTCAGTCACATAGTCTAGACTCATATCTCGAGGATTATCCCATGCCTCGATGCACATCTCATCATCCAACTAGACAAAGAGGACTATTCAACATATGATTTTCCTAGTCACAAAAGCACACCATGTCGAACACATCTATAATAGAGTCTCAATAATCCAGTAAATAAACTCATCAAAATCATGTATTATAACCCAGCCCTAGTGACCAGGTTTCATCCTAAGCTAAATCACACTAAGCCTCTTGGCATTATAATGCCAATCTATCTGATAATACACAATACCCACACTAGAATCTCATCCTTCATCTCATTAGTTGAACTCTTGAATCATTAAATGGAGTAATACCTTTTGTAATACTTTTTATATACTCAAAGAGAGCATCCAACTCTAAGAACCTACTAAGATTCCAATCCATCCTCATATGTATTTCCCCATTAAACACTAGATGTACAATTTCCACACCTATCACTACAAATCCCAAACCTCTTAGGAATATTTTACTTGATCTAAATCTTCATCGTTAGTGACATCAATCACATTAAAGCGAATAAATGTCAACTAGACCCTACATTCCAAGAATTATTCATGTGGATAGGCCCCATGGCAACATGATATGAACTAAAACCATAAATAAAAATGCCAAATTCATGCATCATTTTTAAAAATATATCTCTAGTCTAAACATAAAAACCAATAATAATAATACCTAATCCCTTGTATCGAAAAAAGAAAAATAAGTTGAAACTCAGGCAAAATTGATTATATAACATTAATAGGAAGAGTAATTGTTAATTAATAGGAATTTACTATTTGATAGTATCATTTTGAAACATTGATCTGTTTCCCCTTTTCTTGCAAGAACATGATTTGACCCTTGGGGTGCTATGGTACTTATTTGTCGGGTAGTGACTGGTATAATCATAAGAGACATGTATTTTTTGGTGTAGTTTTTATTTTATTTTCTTTATCGCATTGGTCACTAATATCTTTAACTTCTTTGTATGGACAGAGGGTAGTTATATTCTATGAAGGGGGCCAAAAAAAGTTCATATTGATTCAGTCCACTCGCTTTGATCAAAGGTATGATTCTATGGTTACTACTTGTCTCGCTCCTCATGTATTTGGGGATTTAGTGTTTTTGACTCCATATTCTGTTTTCGGTAGGGAGTTGAATCATTATGTGTTGGTTTGGGTGGATGTGGTTTTCCGCTGCCAATCTAGGTAAGGCTTTAATGACATTGATTGGGTTTTCACTGTTTATGTAGCGTCGTTCGTGTTTTTTAAGGTTCTTTATATCCTTTGTGTAGTGAGTTGATCCCTACTCGTTGGATTCGAGTCGCCATGTCAAGGGCGACTCGCCTACGTGTGCGTAGGTAAGTATGTTTATGTATGTGGGTTCCCCCATTACATGTATAGTCACCCATGGCAGTGATTATGAACGTATGGGGGAAGCTGTTCTCATGTGTATATATATAAATGTATACGCAGGTGAGTGGAGACTGATATATGCATATAAGCATATGTGAAAAGATCCACATGCACATGCTCATGGCTATGAGGGTGTGTGTATCGGGGCTAGGTGTCCTTGCATGTTTTTGAATGTGTGTATACCCAGTGGAGGAGCAACAACTTTTAGTTAGAAAGCTCCAAGAGCTGAAGTGGACGTCTTGGTTCCACCTTGAGGTAGAGTCCCTATCGTAGCCTCTTTAATTTTAGAATGCTTTAAATTTAATTTTGATACTTTCTTAATTATGTTTAATTATATTGAATTGCAAATATTGAATATGTTTTATTTAATATAATTCTTTCATTTGATAAATAATGCCATGTTTTTATAATAAAACCCCTCCAACGGAGGTGTGCTGTTTGCGAAAACTCACTGTGATAGTTTATGTTGTATGATTCTTTTCCATCATTTCATTTCCCTTTAGACGTTGTTTCATTGTGCTTCTCACTAAAACCTTCCGAAAATCCCTTGATATGACATATTAAATAGTTTATTTGTTCTATCATATCCATTGTGACCTTATCTTAGGCTGAAACTCGTTTTGGGTGTTTTCCTGGCCTCTTGGCCACCCCATAGGGTGTTTACCCAAGCCTATATATCTAAAAACACTGATGGTGTCATTGTTTAACACCTGTCAGGATTATAGTTCTCCCCACCATAAGCTTCATCTTAACACTATTTGGGGTGTTTTACTGGTCTTGATGCACATCTAATTTTTTTACATATATTTATTCTCCCATATGATTTGTGTTGAATCCTAAGATATTAAAACATACTCAAATTCTATTATTCTCAAGGTGACTGATGTTATATTTTTAGAGTTCCAAGAAATTCATATACCATTGATAAGTAATACACCTCCACAATATTACTCTCAATCAGTAGTTTTAACTACCTAGTAACACTTTTAAAAACAATGAATATAAAATATATATCTTTATCATACCACAATCTCGAATCAAGAGTCATTTTTATAACTTAATATTAGTTTCTATAATGTGAAGGACAAATACATATGATTTATTTGGAATAATAGCCAGAAGATGTTTCCCAGTGGATGTCACTGGATCAGACCAACACGCCACAGTCACACAGCGGTCACACTGCTATAATGTCATGATTCAGACCCGCTCTATGATGACAGCCCATGGCAGTTCGTAGTCCTGTCGGAATTTGAGGTATGATGCATATATAGATTTTTAGATACATCACCTACCCATAGTTAATGGGGAGGGGGCGACGACTGAAATGTTTCCCCACTTCCTATTGCTCCATTCGCTCTTGGCCAGATTATGCTGCCCATAAGATATTGCTGGATCGGGCCATCACTCCGCGGTTAAGCCGCGGTCACACCGCGGGCACGCTAGGGTCACGCTGCAGTCACGCCACGGTCACAACGCGATAATACCGTGAGTTGGCCCTACTCTAGGATGACACCCCATGGTGTTTCACAGTCCAGTTAAAATTACATGATTGATTGATAGATATATTTTTAGATACATAACTCACCCATAGTTAATGGGGAGGGTGGCAACGGCCGGAATGTTGCCCTGCTTCCTCCTAGTCCCTTCACTCATGGCCGAAAGATGCTACCTCGCAGATGTCGCTGGATCGGCCCAACATGTCGCGGTCACACCACGGTCACTCCATGGTCATGCCTCGGTCACACTACGGTAAATCCATGATTTGTCCTTGCTCCAGGATGACACCCCATGGCAGTTCGCAGTCCTGTCATAATTCTATGTATGATACCCAGATATATTTTTAGATATATTACCCACCAATAGTTAATGGGTAGGGAGGCGACAGCCGGAATGTTGCCCCACCTCCTCCCACTCCCTTCGCTCCTAGCCGGAAGATGTTTCCCCATGGATGTCGCTGGATCGGGCTAACTTGTAGCGGTCACGCCGCGGTCATGTCGCGGTCACGCCGTAGTCACACCACGGTAATGTCGTGATTTGACCCTGCTCCAAGACGACACCCCATGATAGTTCACAATCTTATCAAAATTTGATGTATGATACCTATATAGAGTTTTAGATACATTACCCACCCTCCTTTCTGGACCCCACCTCAATCCGTGGGACAGTGTGGACGGTACCACTCAAAGGGTTTCACTTTTATTTGAAATGGACATCATTTTAAGTCAAAATAAAAACTAAAAAATATAAAAACAAACAAACTCATTCATATTGTGCTGATACTTCAACAAAACGATTCATGAGTCATTTTTGATGTGTACGATTCAACCCCACCTCAATCTGAGGTACGGTGTGGCTGATACCACTCAATGAGTCTTTATTTTGTTTAAAATGGATACTCTTTTAAATAAAAAAAACTGGCATACTGAAAACTAACCAAATGCATTTGGATTGTGTTGATACTTCTGAAAGATGACCCATGGGTAATTTTTGATGTGTAAGAGTCAACCCCACTTCAATATGAGGCGCGGTGTGGCTGGAACCACTCAAACTATCTCTTTTTTTGTTTTAAAAGGACATAATTTTATGTGAATACAACAACTAACATACGGAAAATCGATCAAAGGAATTTTGATACTATTAAAAATTTAGAAAAATGGTCCATGGGTCATATGTGAAATGTAAGAGTCAACCCCATCTCAATCTGATGGTCATTGTGGCCGACACCACTGAAACTGTCTCATATTTATTTGAAATGGACAGAATTTTAAGTGATAACGACAACTTGCATATGGAAAACTGACCAAACACATTCGGATTGTGTTGATACTTTAGGAATACGATCCATGGGTCATTAATTATGTGTAAGAGTCAACCCTGCATCAATCCGATCCGCAGTGTGGCTGACACCACCCAAAGTGTCTCTCTTTTGTTTAAAATGGATATATTTTTACGTGAAAACAACATCTAACATACAGAAAACTGAACAAATGAATTTTGATTCTATTGAAACATTAGTAATATGATCCATGGTTCATATATGACTTATACGAGTCAACCATGACTCAATCCGAAGTGTGGTGTGGGTGGCACAACTCAAAGTGTCTCTCTTTTGTTTTAAATAAACATCAGTTTAAGTGTAAAGAAGAATTGACATATGGAAAACTGAAAAAATGCATTAGGATTCAGTTAATTTTTTTGGAAAACGATACATATGTCATATGTGATGTGTATGATTCAACCCTGCTTCAATCGAATGTGCGGTGTGGTTGGAACTTATCAAAGTGTATATCTTTTGTTTAAAATGGACATCATTTTATGTGAAAACAAAACCTGACAAACAGAAAACCAACCAAAGGCATTAAGATTCTATTAAAACATTAGTAAAACGATCCATGGGTCTTATATGACGTGTATGAGCCAACCTTACCTCAATTGGAGGGTTGGTATGGAGGGCATAACTCAAACTGTCTCACTTTTAATTGAAATGGAATGGATTCTCAGTGAAAACAACAACTGGAATACAGAAAACAGACCAAATGCTTTCCGATTGTGTCAATACATTAGGAGAAGGGTACATGGGTCATTTTTGATGTTTACGAGTCAACCCTGCCTCAATATAATTTGTGGAGTGGCCAAAACCCCTCAATGTGACTCTCTTTTGTTTAAAATGGACATCATTTTAAGCGAAAAAACTGACATAGGGAAAACTGACCAAATGCATTCAGATTCTGTTGAAACATTAGGACAAAGATCCATGGGTCATTTTTTACGTTTAAAATTCATCCCCGCCTCAATACAAAGTGCAGTGTGGCCGGCACCACTCAAAGTGTCTCTCTTTTGTTTAAAATGAAAATGATTTTAAGTGAAAACAACAATTGACATACAGAAACCCAACCAAATTCATTTAGATTCTATTGAAAATTTATGAAAACAATCCATTAGTCGTATGTGAAGTGTATGAGTCATCACCGCCTCAATCCGAGGCACAGTGTGGCCGGAATCACTCAAAGTGTCTCTTTTGTTTAAAATGGACATAATTTAAGTGAAAACAACAACTGACATACAGAAAACTGACCAAACACATTCAGATTCTATTAAATCATTAGTAAAACAGTACATGAGTCATATGTGACATGTACGAGTTAGGAACGCCTCAATCCAATGGCTGGTATGGCCGGCACCACTCAAACTGTCTCACTTTTATTTGAAATGGACAGTATTTTAATTGAAAACAACAACTGGCATACGGAAAACTGACCAAACGCCTTCAGATTGTGTTGATACATAAGGAAAAAGATCCATGGGTCATTTTTGTCTTGTACAAGTCAACCCCGCCTCAATCGAAGGTACTGTGTGGCTGCGACCACTCAAAGTGTCTCTCTTGTGTTTAAAATGTACATCATTTTATGTGAAAACAGAAACTGACATATGGAAAGCTGACCAAATGCATTCGGATTCTGTTGAAACATTAGGAAAATGATACATGGGTCATATGTGACGTCTACGAGTCATCCCCACCTCAATCTGAAGTGCGATGTGGCCGAAACCACTCAATGTTTCTCTCTTTTGTTTATAATGAACATCATTTTCAGTGAAAACAACAATTGACAGACATTAAACTTACCAAATGAATTCGGATTCGGTTGAAAATTCAGGAAAACGATCCATGGTTCATTTGCGACATGTATGAGTCAACTCCGCCTCAATACAAGGTGTGGTGTGGCCATCACCACTCAATGTGTCTCTCTTTTGTTTAAAATGGATATCATTTTAAGTGAAAACAATAACTGATATATGAATAACTAACCAAACACATTCATATTCTATTGAAACTTCAGAAAAATTATCCATGGGTCATATATGACATGTACAAGTCAACCCAGCCTTAATATAATTCATGGTGTGGCTGGTATCCCTCTATCTATCTCTCTTTTGTTTAAAATTGACATCATTTAAAGTAAAAACAATTAGCATATGAAAAAATGACCAAACCAATTCGGATTGTGATGATACTTTAGCACAATGATCAATGGGTCGTATGTGAAATGTATGAGTCAACCCAACCCAATCCGAGGTGCGGTGTGGCCTTCACAACTCACTGTGTCTCACCTTTATTTGAAATGGTATACATTTTAAGTGAACACAACAACTGGCATACCGAAAAATGACCAAAAACATACAGATTCTGTTGATACTTTATGTCAATGATCCATGAGTCATCTGTGATGCGTACGATTCAACCCCACCTCAATAAAAGGAATGGTATGGTTTGTATCAATCTAAGTGAATGTCTTTTGTTTTAAATGGACATCATTTTATGTAAAAAAACTGGTATATGGAAAACAGATCAAATGTATTTGGATTCTATTTATAATTTATATTGGGGTTATTAGCTTCTAATTTCTGAATTTAATCGTGTATGTGTTATAGAAAATGAAATTTTCTATGTATTCTTAATTTAGTATAACCCACCCCCATAGACTCCCCAACCCCCATGGACAGCCCCTCACCCCTGGACACCACCACCCCTTGGGTAACCCCCACCCCCAGGACACCCCCAACCCCTTGTATGTCATATTATATATGTGTTATATATAATTCATAATTTTGTATGCAACATAATTTATTTTGTATGTGTTATTGATTTATAATTCAGAATTCATTACATAATTTATTTTTCATGTATTCAATTCATAATTCAATTATAAATTCTATATTTCATAGGGTTATTGGGTTCATATACATGATTATAATTGTGGTACATTCCATATTTATAATATTATCTAGTTTTTATGGGCCTTTGTGTGAAATAGTAGGTGTTTTTGTTGCTGTTAAGAGTGAATGTAGGTGTGTAGTTGAGTGTGCAGTGGGATAGATTTTAGGTGACTGGTCTGGAAAATTCTAGTAATTCACTATACCAATGGTTTACTAAAACTGTTGGTATAGTTTTGTATTTATTTTTACCAATTCTTTTAGTAAACTGTTGGTAAAACATTGAAATACTCTTATATTCCAATGGTTATTTAAATCATTAGGAAACAAGGATTATACATCCAGTATTGCCAACGGTTTGTAAAAGCGTTGGCAATACTCCGATTACAGTACCTTTCCAAATAGATATAAAAAACTGTTGGTAATGGGATACCCCCACACCTTACTTTCCAACAGTTTTCCAAACCGTTGGTATATAGTATACAAATGGTTTGGCAGCCTTTACCAATGGTTTCAAACTTCTGTTAAAGCCTTAGTTTCTAACAGTTTGTTTGAGGATTATAGTGACACCTCACACATTGGCATAACATGTTTCCAAATTCAATTGAGAGTAGTTTTCTCATCTTGGCAATGATAGTAACAACCAAAATTAATGATACAGTGGTACTAAAGACCTTAAGTTGTAAGATTACTTGTTTTACATTATTTTGTGGAATTACTACATTTTCATGGAATGTTTTGTTATTTTTGCAAACCAAAAGAACATATGTCTATCTTATCCCTACAAGACGTGATCTTAAAATAGAAACGAGGTATTAAATTATAACAACAATAAAATTTTAATCATTATTATTTCAATACAACCAAATTTTTTAAAATTATTATTTTCAAATATATTTAATTACTTGGATATATTTCTCTACACACAATACTATGTTTTAACTAACTATGAAAAAATATTAATTTTATTATTTAAACAAGACTATTATTACTCATACATTAAAAATAGAGTAATATATTAGAATAAAATAATTTTAAATATTATGAAAACTATTTTTATATAATGAAAATTGATTGAAAAAAAAATTACTCAATTTTTGGTAATGCCTTTATATGAATCAAAAAGAGTATTTTCTCAAAAAAATGTTTTTTATGAACATTTTTTTTTCAAATTAGAGAACATTTATTTGAGAAAATAAATAGAATTTTCAAATCTATATATTTAAATTATCTTAGTTTTATTTTTTGAATTACATGAAAAGATTAATATTTTGATGAATATTGAAACTTGTTAGTAATTATTTTAAAGTAGATTTTCATTTAATTATTTTCTTAGGGTAATTTTGTTTTAAAATAGTTTTAAATGAAAAATTAGTTCAAATATATAATATTTAATCCAATTTATAAATTGGTAACAATATTATATTGAATTTTTATATAAAATATTTTTAAACAATTGAACATTTTCTATATGAGAAACCTTTTTCTCATCAAATGTACTCGTTTAATTTTAAATTATTTTGTACTGATTATATGAATTGAATTTGAAAAAATGCATTACATATTTGGAATTGGTATAATTTATATTAAATAATTAGTTAAATATAATTTTTAAGTACAAAATTGTGGGACAATTGTACTATTAAAAAATAAAGTTCATAAAATAATTAATTAAAAGAAAATATATTTGGATTAATTGAAAATATAATTAAATTCTTATAAGGGAGTCTTAAACAAAAAACCCAAATAAATATGATATTTTTAAATAAATCCTTACCACTTTGGTATCTTCTGAATCATATTCCCCATAAAATGAATAATAACCAAATGAAATATTAAAATCATTAATATAATGATATATAAGATATAAAATAACAATGTTGATATATATACATCAATAAAAATAATAAGTGGTGAATATGGTGTATGTCTCATGGAAGTAAAAGATAGATGAAAACCCTTACCTCATGTTTGACTTCCACTATAAATGCCCAAATATAATTTATAATAAATATATGTTTTTATATATATTTTAAAGAACCATATTCTTATATCTCATATCATATATGATTTATTTGTATTCTATTGTCACACATTTATTAATAATTTTTTGTTAAAATCACATTTTTGTGATTAATTGCTTCGTTTTTCATATATGCTTTAGTTTTGAAAATTTATTTCTTTTAGTTTAATAATTATTACAACATCTTAATAATTCTAAAAATGATATAAATATCATATATATTAATTATATTTGTATTTAGTGAAAATTTTAATATATTGGGATAAAAAATGTATTAAATTGTTCATGGAGACAGTTTTTCCAACATATGCTTGAACGTTGTTTCCATTTTTTTATGAAAGGAATATGAGGAAAAAATTATTCACTGATATTTTCATATTCATTATTAAATCTTATATTTAACATTTATTAATCATATAGATACCTATTAAACTCCATGTAAAAATAAAATTTAAATCATTTAACATCGCTATGTCGAGGTGGTAGTCTAAACGCATGCAAGATCCAGGTAATTCTCTTTCAAATAATTAGAATGTAAGTAGTTATATGTGATATTTTTTTTCTATAACTATTTTTAAATCATACATGTAACTTTTATTCATTAACATTTACCGTAATACCTTATATGAAATATGTAAATAAATAATGAGTCATATTGCTTCATGGGGCGGTAGTCCACTGTACACACCAGCGACTTTATCATATCTCCCATGGAAAACAATATAAGAAGTTATATTTGATTTAATAATTATAGAAATATAATAAATTACATAGTATCATATAAATATTTTAAATCCATGATTATATTATGCCTTGATAGGTGGTGATAGAATACGAATTACATTGGTTCATGAGGCGATAGTCTTTCATACTCATGATCAACATTTTCATTTCCTAGTTAAAGGAAGTGGAGATGGATGTGGGTTATTTCATGAAAAATATATCTCATTATTTATGATACATATTTTCCATTATATTATCATATTTTATATTTGTTAAGGAGTTGGAAGAATTAATTAAACTAATATGCAAGTTTATGAATCATATATATTCTTCATTGAGCCTCGTTAGGATTATATCTAAATCCTTGTAAATATGAGTTACTAATACATATATGTACTATATTATGTTGGTATGTAATTAAGAAAGTTATTTGGGAATTTATTTTATTAACCAAATGGTTTTGGATGTTTTAAGAGGGGAGAAGAGAGTGTGTCATTTTATAATTCGGGGAGAGGATACACATGTAGTTTTCTTAAAATGAAAAATTAGTACCCACATTTTTTCTTATTGAATAAGACTCATTAATGGTTAATTGAAAAAACATATAGATTGTCGGGTTGAAATAAGTCGATACAATGGGTGTTGGATAGGTTTTAGGTCATTTTTAACCCTTATCATCTTAGTTTAACCAAAGGTATACAAATTATTACCTTAATCATGGTAATTAATATTTAATACGTTAATATATAATTATGGTTGAAATATTAATGTTAAATTAGTTGATAAAAAAAATTATTTTGATTCCAAATATTTAATCCATTTATCATAACTAAATTGACAAAAGTTATAGAATTCAATTTAGAATAATCAATATGGTTTATAAATTAATGGTTTCCAAAAAGGAAAATTTTCAAATTTGTGGAATGATTTTATATCAAAATTCAATACGAAAATTATTACATTAACATGAATATATTATATTTTAATATATTTAATAAAATTTTACTTTCATTTTTTAAATATAATTATATTTATAATTAATTTAAATGAAAAGTCAGTTTCTATTAAAAAGAATCATATTGTACTATTAATCCCTAAAATAATTATTTTAGAAAATTCTAAGATATCAACCCACATAAAATTTTGAATTATAAATTTATAAAATTAATTCTATTATTTCAAATAAATTTTTGAAATTTGTGAAAATTATGTTTTTATTAAGTGAGAAAATCATGACAAATCGACCATTTGAAAAATTATTTTTTTACGAAAAATATATTCTTCCCGGTCGAATTGTTTTGATTTTATTTATATTTATTATAAAACAATTTATTTTATTTTTTACATGGTCCAAGCATATAATTTTCATAATTTATTTATAATTATCAATACACTCCATCGAAATATAATAGTTATAATAGTCATAATAGTATTTTAACAGCCTATCACGTTACGTTTAAAATGGGTGTTTCTTGCATCACAATCTATGAAATTAAATGAATTTAATGAAATGTATCATAAAATATTCATTTTTCATTTACTCTTAAAATATTGGATAATTGTTTCATATACATTATCAACCATGATGTTCCTTTTTTAAATCTCATTATGTTACATTCTACTACAAAAATACATATCATTCTCCCAATATAATATAGATCCAAGTAATCATGGGTTTGACATTTAAAAATAACCTTTTTCAAACCCAACATTAGAAAAGGTTTAATAAAACATAATATTTGTAAGAGAGTAATGCAAGTATGAAGGTCATATGAAAATACTCATAACAGGATTTCAAAAAATAGGGAACACTGGTGGAAAATAATGATAAGGCCATTGACGAAAAGAATAACTAATTATATAGAATGTTTTAGATTATTTATTACGAGAGAGTGAATATCTATTAAAATTTAATTACCACAAATCCATAAATATGTGATGGATGAAAAGACCATGAATTTAATTGAAATGATGATATTAAGATAATTTTTTTTATATCAATATCCTTTTTAATACTTGATTAATTCATTTACCTTATAGACTGAGAACATATAAAAATATATATTCTTGATATAATTATATTTCATAGGAATAATTTCCACCATTTATTGTGATTACATCAATTCTCAAATCATTTATTACTTGAATAAATAAATTTCCAAAATTTGATTTTATTCATGATGTACATTTAACAAACAAATAAATGATAAGTCACTCCTCGTATATATATATAATTCCCATGATAAAAAATTGGTAGTATACATTATACAATAATAGTCAAAGAAAAACATAATACATTTTAAATATAGTTAATCTTAATACTCACCCAAAATATGTACTTGCAAATTAAAATTCCAAAATTATTTATTCAAGTTCACTATTTCAAAATTTTATTCCCTATAAAATATGAAATGCCTATTAATGACACATACCAAAATTTTTAATACTTCAGTCACCATAAAACATTAATTGAAAACATGCATGTTTCCAAATATAAAATACCAGGTTGTAGAATATATCCCATGAATCAAAAAAAAATTTAAACTACAATAAAGCTAACACAAACCATCAAATCAGTAATCAATTTCATGGTTACTAATATTGTCCCATAAACACATCCTTTTCATCATTATATAACCATCGACCATATATTAAGGGTTATATTCCCTTAATCATGTGTCTACCAAAAATATCAATGTTCCATAGAATCACTTTTTTTGGTTATCGATACTAATCATCTTTTCATCTCAAATCCTTAAAGAAACATTATTATATGAAAATTAAATTACAATACAATATTTCTATAACAAGAATATCACTGATAGTATCACTTTTATATTATAAAACTTGATTTAATAAATAATAACGTTAATCATTCCACATTTTCTATAGTAAAATAATAAGATTGGTATTGATCCATTATAATTTTATAAGGTATATTACATTGATACTTCGTGAATTTTATTAGTGAACCATATCCTTATAGTTAATTCTAAAAACAATGAAAACATATTTATTTCCATTAAAATTATGAGTATTGTGGCCTCTATCTCTACACTTGTTTAATACCCTGATTTCATTCAAGAAAGTCCATTGACTTTTTCATTAAAAAATATCACATTGGGGGATCCATATTTTTCTTCAACCCTTTATCTTTATTTTTTCTTCTATTCTCCTCTCTATTGAATCCCTTCAAAGAAATATGACTTAGTGATTTCATTCTATAACATGATATCACTTGAAAATATGTCCCCATATGTTAAGAATGTTTTTAATATTACTTTTCTTTAAAAATTTATCCTAAACCATCAATGAAACAGTCAATTTAACTATTTTGATTTCTCACATAGTCTATACATTTTCCTGATAAATGTGTAGTGTCAGATTCATATTGTGCTACATTTTCATCTTTATTTTTTATGATACTAAGAAATTACTTCTCCATATCCGCTAATTTCTCACAAGTAAAATAATTAATTTGTATTTATTCTTCATCCTTAGTTTTTTAAATTAATGAACACCATTGATCTACATCTCCTAAGATATGATTAAACATATTGAAAATCGTCTACATTTAATTACTTCTCATAATGAGAATATAATCTATATGGAAACTATATATTTTTCTGCTAAAAATGGATTTTAGTCCAATTTAATGATATTGGTTGTTAATACATAAATAATTCAAACATTATGAAACCACATGGTTGATCAAAATTATTCATGATAAATATTTTTTTATTTTTAATAATATGAGTCATATGCCACAAAATAGTTATAGTTTTTTTGATCAGACTATAAATCTAGTTGAATATTCATTATCATTCTTAAGAGTTATATCCATAAATGGTGTATATTCATTTTCATTATTCCCCTTTCTTCTACTATGATATTTCTAAATAATAAAATAATATGGATTACATTGTAAAATTATGAAACATAATTTATAATCCTTTTATAGGGAAATAAGTAACAGAATTTGAAAAAAATACTACCTAATGTCATAATAAAAAACATGTTTTTTTTGGGAACGATTTCAAATCATAATAATAATTTAAAATCTTTCATAGTGGTTAGTAAATAACAGGTGAACTATCGTAAGAATATCCTCTATGATTATTAGTCTAGTGGCACAGTAAGACCCATTTTATTGTACCTATAAATGATTTATTTAAGCTTTATATTCCTTTTTTAGTGTTATCACCCCATGTTAATACTATTCCAAAACCATTTCCTCCTGTAATATACAACTAAGATATATTTCAATGAATAACCTCATAATCCCTATATTAAAAAATCATAAGGATATAATTATATATTTATCCTCAATATCTATCAAAGGGTTACTTTTCCTAATTTATTCTTTCCTCTTATGATACCAAATTTAAAGGCCCTAACCCCAGTAACCCAAATTTTGGGGTCACCTTATTACATTGGAATAAGATACATGGAAACCGTTCTTGATGTAGGGAATAATGTAGTAGTTTTGGTTTAATAGATATATACTTGAACTTAAAATTATATTTTAAAACATTAAATACACAATTTATTTTATTTGAGAATTAAATTATTACCCTTTTAATTTCCTCGCATATTTGTCATAGGAAAACTTATCCGCATCCTATGAAAAATAAAACATAATAATGTGGTGAGATTAGATACTCAGAAAAGGTAAGTGTAGAGTGGGATCTATCATGAATAAATATATATATAAAATATTTCATGGTATATAACTAAAAAATTCTGTTAAATTAATAAACCAATCATAATATGTAATAAATAAATTATAAACAAATAATTCCATATAAATTATCATGTTAATTGAAAATTTTTCATGGATGTTCAGATTATTCATATAATCACATGGATTTCGTTATGTAATATCATAATAGGAAAATGAAAAATTCTAGACATGTGAAATATAAATTCCGAATCAAAACCACCGGGTCTAAGCTGGAATTCTATATAACCTTATGCACACCTCCATGTATTTTAGTGGCTGATGACTAGCAGTAAGGGTCTAAGTCCATAATTGGGTAAAATATTCTCAAATTATCATGTCATAATAACAATAATAAATAATGAAAATATAATTAATAATTAAGGAAATCATTCAAAAACTAAATGACATAATTTTATTGAAAATAAAAGTTTCTTATAGTGAGACAAGTCTGTCCATAATTCAGAAAACAAACAGCAAAAAATAACGTCAAGAACCTCTAGTGTCTATCCAAGTGATCCCTAGCTTCATGATCCACATTTTCATCCATACAACATTGGGCCCTTTCCTTCATCGGGACATTCATGAAATCTACAAGCACATCGAAATTCTCTAGCTGTGTGTGAGTACAAGACACTCTAGGACATAACCAATGTGTGTATAACCAGATGGGCTCATGTATACAAGTTTATTCCATGATAATAATAAATTCATGAAGCCTATAAACATATAAACCAAAACTGAGTTTTAGTGCACTAACCAAGATTCCATAACCCTGACCATACCTTCTTTTCCTCCAAGCAGGAAGATAAATAAATGAGTCATAAGAAGAAAACTGGCACTTATAAGGCTTCCTCTAGTTATCATGGATTTGATACGTAGTGTCATCTACCACTCATGCAGACCATGTCACCCAGACCCTCTAGATGATAATAACTAGTACCCACATCAACTAGGTTATCTTTTATTGAATGGAACTTGTCATCATGGCTAACTCAATCACACCATCAACATGAAGCCATGTATACCTCGTACATCGACCATGTTCTTAGACAACTCTTCCCTATTATCATAATCAAACATTACCACACACAAGGGGATACAGATGTAATGATGGTCCTCATGTATCAAATACTAATAAGAACTATCATTTCATGGAAATATATCAACCAGAAGATTAGTCGAGTAGTCATAGTAAGTCCACACAAGTATATAGAAGTATACACAACAAAATTTGATCATATTCAACTATGGATAATAGCTACAATAATATCCCACATGGAATCACAATACCTTTTATGTGATACAAAAATACACACACTCTCATATGATAAGTAACAAGTATATCTAATGAAAATTCCAAAAATATAATTATCAATACATCAAGTGTAAATGTGGGCCCAAGAAGATAAGGATCATCTTACCCCAAAAGTCAGTAATAATACATCACTGTTTTATTATTATCCAATTCAACACATCAATGATTTGAGTTTTCATCCTTTCAATGACCATTGTATATCAAGGGATTCCTAGAACCAAAACATCTTTTTTATTTCAAAAATATTGAAAATATTACATGTGATGATACATTCTCTCTCATGGATAATTAATGAATTGTTAATTATAATATTACAATTGATGATATTTTATATCTCTTTAATAATTCTCAAATTAACATTTAAAAAAATACATGTTTTTAAAATTATCCATTAAAAATTGCACTTTTGTAATTTCACAAAAATTATCGATTGATAATTTTTTTGTTGATTGCCAAAAATAGTTAAATGCTTTATACTATTATAAAATTTATTTTTTTTTGATAATTCTTGGAAATTATTTTTTCTTTAAAAAAATTACTTTTTGATAATTTTCTATATTTTATCCTCAAAATAAATTATTAGTATTATTATCATCAAGATTTTTTTAAATGATCCATAGATAAAATCATCCAATTATTTTTTGATAACTTTTATTCTACAAATTCAACTTTGATAACATAACAACTTTTATTTGATAATTTTAATAGATTACTCATTTTAATTCGATTAATTTTCTTTCAATACATTTCAAAAAATTTCTTTTAATAAATAATTAAAATTATTATTTAATAAAAATTATTGGATAATTTGATGAAATTATTGTTTTATAATTCTTGTAATTATATTGGATATTTTTTTATAATTATCAATTAATAATTCATGCAATTATCATTTAAAAATAATTTTTCCCATTGATAAATTTAATTTTAATTATCTTTTGATAATGTTTTCAATTATCTTTTAAAAATACTAATATTTATGGATACTTTATTTAACCAATTTGTTTTCTTAAATTTAAGGGAAAAAATAAAATAATGGATTAAGTGAAATAATAAAAAAACTAAGAAATTAAACAAACTCATTTAGGTTGTTCATAGTAGATCATGAAAGAGTTTCAATATCCTCATAAATACAATTGAACTTTAAGAGGAGACTGATAGAGATATTTTGACTTTTCGTAAATAGGTTTTAGGGTTTATCACACTCATCAAAAATGGGCCAATAGTGAGATCTGACTGATTCAACTATTTAGAACATCAAATACGTATTTTCCCCAATTCCATAACCTGAAATTTATTATACCAATATAATTCCGGTTTCAAATAATAAATTGTTGGAGGAATAAATGGTTTCTACCATTTTACAAGTTTATAGTTTTAAATATTCAAAATGGGTGTGAAATAAAGGTTTCTATAAGATTCTTTGATAAAAAATGGAGGTCAAGTAAGGTTGTAATAAGATTAATGGATGGAAAATTTTTTTTTATAGTTAATCAAAATTAATTATTTATCATAAAAATTAAATAACACTAAACTCTTGTTTCATACAAAATTTTCCCTATATTGGTTAAACCCCCTAGTCTAAACCTAATGGTGGTCTCAAATTTCTCAACAGAAAAATCATTTAAGAGATATTAATAATTTCTTATTTCAAAAATAGATTAAATAAATAATTAAATACAACAAGTGTTTTATCACATGCGATGTTTCCAAAAATGAGAAGCCCATAAAATTTATAACCCACCTATAGTAAACTCCTCATTCTTGACCCAATAGTGGTCTCTTATTTTTCAAAGGTTGTACTGTTTGAGAGATATTAAATTATTTAAAAAATAATATAATAAAAATATTAAATAACTTATTCTTGTGAGGGAGTTTTCCAAATTTCTCATGAATAAAAATGATATACAGTACCTAGGGTAAAACCCAGGTCCCAGACCTAACAGGGGTCCCATATTCCTAATACAAAACACTAATTTAGAGATATTCAAATAGTTTCAATAAATATCTCATGAATAAAATATTATATTTAATATGTTTATTTCATTTGTGCGGATGATTTAAGACCCTCAAAATCTCACACTAACTCAATATTTGACTCTGAAAAAATGGTATTGAATATTATTATGTTTTAATTACAATTTTACCCACACAAAAATCCATTATAATATTATGAAGTTATTTTCATTAATAAATCATTTTTTCAACACATGACCCTTATATGTTATTTAAATCAGGGTTTTAATTATATATGTAAACATTAAGATATTAACATTATCCCCCTCTATTGACTTCTCATCCTCAAGATGTATCTATTTTGATTTTTCATTAATTACTCATGCCATTGAGATCGAACATGAGACTCATGTTCACACATTTCCTATTGGATCCATCCACGCCACACACAAATTTGAACTAGGGGTTCCATATTTTATCACAAAACATTAACACATTGATTAATGATATACACTTGATGGTCCCCACAATATGAATCTGAACCATCTCAATTTTATCACAATATATAACATTTGTATGTTTGGTTATGTATCTCTGAAGCAATGACACATGGAACACGACAAGCTTACATTGATAGGGAGAAGGGAGTTCCAGACAATACACTGCTTCCTATATCCACTCAGTGGTCTCAAAGTGTCCAAAATAACTAGTTTAGAGATTCAAATTATTTATCAAACATATCCTCTAAAATTTAAGCACACAATCCAAAACTATATCTTCCAATATAAGTATAGTCCTATCAGACTGTTCATCTGTTTGAAGATGATATATTGACGTCAATATCAACTGACTCCCTTGGGATTTCTGTATGTATTTTCAAAACAGAGAATCAAAATGCGTTTATATCTTAATAACAATGACCAAGGGAACTAAATGAATGTGTATAATCTCTTAGACATTTATCCTTCCAATCTCTTATACTATGTAAGTATCTCTGACTTGTAAGAAGTGATAATACTTTATTAACAGAACAAAAAACACACAGATTGCCTGACCATTCCTCAAGGTGCTAGGTAACCACATCAAAATCCCCATAATTATGTATTCCCCCTTCCACATTGAAATTATGAATGGTTTTAAAACCCTAATAGGATTATGGTGTTTAACCTACACCATTTTATAGGTATGTAATTGGGAGACAAAACCAGTAATGTATCTCTTCATCCCTATCCACTAGAACTGTCATCTAAAGCCATGCTATATACTGTTTATACTAGAATATTCTAGCCTTATAAAGTTACGGTAATCCCTCATATTTTACTATCTTGTGGATGGTGTGAATAATAATCTTCCATATACCGTGATCCTGTCATCATTATCCACAGACCAATAGGGCTTTGATTCATCACTAGCTAGATGATCCCTCATTAAATCACACTGTGATTCTGAATCATGTTCAAATTTTACGTAGTCAAAAATTGTGTATAATAATACTAAGAGAGAAAAATAATAGAACCATAGTCCTATAATGATTCAATACACTAATAATCCAATAAAATCATCAAACACCACTCCACTTCTTAGGTCCTCTTTAAAATTTACTACTCATCCTGAGTCTTACCACTAATGGAGTGAGATATAACATTTCCCTTCCTAGGTCAATATGTAATCTCAAGCTAAAATGTCTACAGATACTCAAATCAACACCTTTGCCTCAGATTTTGGTCTCTCTATGAGAAGATATTGTGAAGGCTCTTGTGGCCCGTGTAAATAATAAATCATTCAAGAATATATAGTGACTCAATCATATCAATGCATATATCACAACTACTAGATCCAAATAATTTTTGGGGTAGTTCCTCTCATGAGTTTGTATATAACACGACCCAGATTATTAAATCTTTTCTATTCGCATCAGCTCCACCCCCAAACCAATACCTAAACTATCAAAATACATTTCATAACCAATCCCATGATCCGAGAGTGTCGGTTCTAGTGATATCTTCAACATTTTATTTATCTCAAGAAATTACACTTCATATATATCTTTCAAATACAAAAATACTCCTTTATTTTTAATTTCTTTCATGGTTGCTGATAGTGCGGAGAATTCCTTGAAAAACTGCTGGTAATATCTAACAATCCCACAGAACTAATAATGTTAGACATATTTTTGGGACATACCCATTACATAACTGACTAAACCATCTCTATGTCTACAGATATACGAGTATCAGACACCAAATATCCTTGGAACAACACCTCTTAAATCCATTAGTCACATTTCAATAGCTCGACTTATAACCTGTTTGTTGGAAGAATACTCAAGACCATATATAGGTGCCTAGTATTTTCCCCTGCTGTTGAAAAGTAGATAAGGATGTAATCTATTAAAAATATGATGAACATGTCCTATAATGGATGAAATATATTGTTCATGATGTCCATGGACACTTCTAGTATATTCATGAATCCAATGAAAAACACCAAATAATAATACAATCTATATCTTCTACGAAACACCATATTTGGAATAACCTCCTCCTTAAATCGCAATAGGTGATAGATCGATCGATGATCAACATTGGAGAAACACTGGTCTCCCAGTACCTAATAGAAAAGATCATAGATCATGGGAAACATATATTATTTTTTCACAAACACCTGGATCAGCTTCTGGTAATCGACAAACACTCGAAACTACTATCCTCCTTCTTGGTGAAAAAACACAAGTGATACTCAAAGTGAAGTACATAGCTTTATAAATCACATCCAAGTATTCTAGTTGATCCTTTATCACCATCATCTCTATTGGTGATATATGATACTATATATTTGAATAGACACACTCCCAACATGATCTCAAAATATACTTTATGTGTTAGTCATCGAGTTCTTTTTTAGGTCAAAGAATCCCATAACGAAAATCACAACTCATTATTCAGAATCCTAAGATCCTTCGACGCTCTGAAAGGATAATGAATGTTGGAGATTAAAATTATGGGATATTCGATCATAGTTATGATCTCATATACCTATGATATAAACTATGTGAAATACTTCAGATTGAATCAAACATTCTTTCTATATTACAAAGAAAAGTGTGAAACTAATCTCAAATACATTCTCATACATATTATGTGGTAATGATGAAACATCCTCTCATACAGAAGTGTTTTGGCCTTCTTCTTATGTAGTTCCTTAAACTATTTCAATGTGATATATTCTCTAAGGTGAGGTAAATACTTTGGAAATGAAATATAGTTGAAAGGTTAATCCCCAATAAGTTTATGACATAACACAAGGTTTTACTTTACTATTCTATGGAATAAAATAATGGATTCCTTAGTGTCTATCCTTAACCCATGGTATACCCCTCCAAGAACTAACCATTCACTAAATACATTCACTTCAATCAGAATCGTCTTATATATACTAACACAACAACATGTTATTTTTATCCAATTAATTCCAATAATGATATATCACACAACATGGAAAGGCAGATATATCACATAAGAGAAACTACACCAAAAAGATAGAAAAAAGTCCAGAAATTTAATTATTGAACTACTATACAGCACAACAACTAGAATATATATACATATATATTTCTATATATGGAATGTGTACCAATATTCCAATTAATTATGCATGAAAATATGAGAAATAGCCCAAATCCCATATCAACACAATGTGAAACACTATAAGTGTGTATAAATCAACTATAAAAAATCATAATTGACCATTTTATGGAAACTCGGAGTTCCACAATACAGTGGTCACAAAACACTGACATAGTTCCCCTCCCATATCCCAACCGTACTAAACCCGGTCTACACTACCACATACCATTATTAGTGAGGGGAAAAGTTAGTTAGTTCTGATTCTCTCATAAAATTTTAAACATCCCAACACGAACCAACGGGTCCAAGATAGACATCCACAAAACCTCATCCGTGCCTCCCCAAATAGAAGAGGCCAAAAAATAGAAGAGGGGCTCTAAGCATGTTATTAGGGAGAAAATACCCTTAGTATCACATCATATGATCAATAATAAAAAACTGAAAATATAATAAATAAACATAGTAATCATGATAAAAAAATGGCATACATATCATGAAAACAAATTCACATTCTAGTGTGGATGGACATTCCATGTTTAAGAAAAAACGGTAAAAAAATGAACTTTAGAGTCCTCAAGTGTCTACCATAGTCCTCCCATGCTCCATGCTCCACCTAATCTCAAATCCACCATGTGGCCTTTTCTATTTTGTGGGTCTTTCATGAAATCTAAAAGCACATCAAACATTATGTGTAGGGCATGAGAAAAAGACTTAGTAGAATACCACCCATGAATCCATAACCTAATGTTATCAAATATTCATGTTTATTTTGTAATAATAATAAATATAAGAAGTACATAATCATAAAATCCAAAACCATGCGGTAGTGTGCTAAATAAACAACCACAACCCCAATGCATACCATCTTTTTCTCCATGATAGAATATAACTAAATGTGTCATAAGAAGAAAAGGATCCCTTCTTTGTTGTCATCATAGTGCTATAGAGGTGATACATGATGTCATCTGTCCCTTAAGAGGACCATTTCACTTTATTCCTCTAGAAGATAATATCTAGTAGTTACATCATCTAGGTTATCCCATGGTGAATTTCACTTGGCATCTATGCTTCCTCGAGCACAATCTCGACATGATTCCATGCATACCACATACCTTCACCCACTTCGTAGGCTCCTAATTATTATCATTGTAAAGATGTGTTATCCCCCACTAGGGGATAAATATGTCACAACAGTCTACCTGTCTCTAACTCTACTAACAACTAACAATGTATGGAAATACATATACATGGTGAGTACACAAGTGAGCTTAGTATATCAATACGAGTATATAGTATGATACCCAACCACATGTGATCATAATAAAATAGGGATAAAAGATACACCTATTTCACTTGTGGAATCATAAGAATTTTTTTCAAATACACATACAAACACACTCACATGTGATCAAAATCAAGCATATCTAATAAAAATTACAAAAAATACAATTATGAACACAACAAGTGTAAATGTGATCCCAATAAGGTAAGGAACTTCCTACCACAATAGTTGGGACGACCTTTTCATAGTTTTGTTATCATCAATAGTGATATATCAAATTATTTATTTTTCAGTAGGTCGATGATCATGGTATATTTTGGTATTCTTATATCCAAAAAAATTATTTTATTTCAATAAGACACAAAATATTACATGCGATGCTTCTTTATCTCTCTGGGATAATTTTCAAAGTATTCATTAAAACATCACATGAAATGATTTTCTCTCTCTCTTGAATAATTCTTAAATTATCATTTATGAACAATGCATGTGTTTGAAATTATCCTATAATAATTATGCTATTTTTATTTCAAAAAATTAGTGAGTGATATTTTTTTGTATATTTACCAATATAATTCAATGTTTTTCCCCTCATAATTTTTTTTATTATCATTTCTTAAAAAAATGTTTTGATAATTTTATAGATTATATCCTAATAATAATTTTTTGGTGTAATTACCATTGAAGAAACCTATAAATTATCTATCGATAAACCCATATAATTATGATTTGATAATTTTTTTCTACAAACAATACCTTGATTACATAGAAACTATCATTTGATTATTTTAATAAATGACCCATCATAAGTATTTTTTATCAGTTGAT
Organism: Viscum album; assembly: GCA_963277665.1. Classification (NCBI taxonomy): domain Eukaryota; kingdom Viridiplantae; phylum Streptophyta; class Magnoliopsida; order Santalales; family Viscaceae; genus Viscum; species Viscum album. The sequence continues at coordinate 712,245,060 of OY728131.1, read as the reverse complement.
AATTTTCAAAAATTATCCTTTGATAAATAACTAAAATTATCATTTATTAACAATAATTAGATAATTATATGAAATTTTCATTATATAATTCCTATAATTATGTTTCATAATTTCATTAAATATTTCATTAAGAATAATTTATTCTTCAATAAAATAATTTTAAATTTATATTTGAAAATCTTGTTTATTTATCCTTAACAAAGACAAAGATTTATTGTTCCATTATTCAACCAATTTATTTTCCCAATATTGATGAAAAAAAGAAAATAGAGGACTATATTAAATAATAAAAATAAAAAAAACAAAAAAAAAACTCATTTAGGAGGTGCGCAACGTCCCATGAAAGAGTATGATTGTCATCATTGGCATACCTGAATATCAAGAGGGGACTGCCGAAGACATGGTTATTTTTCCTAAAAACCTATTCGGTTTTTTCACAGTCAATGAAAATAGACCAATTGTGAGATCTGAGTGATTTGACTATTTAGAACATCAAAAAAGTATTTATACCCATATTTTGAAACCTATAATTTAAGATACATATTTAATTAATGTTTCAACTATGAAATTGATGGTGGAGTCATTACATTTTCCCATTTAACAAGTTTCTTATTTTAAAACGTCAAAAAGGGTATGGAATCAAATTTTTGGGAAGCATCCGTAGTAAAAAATGGAGGTTACAGAATTTGAGATGAATATGAATAGATGTAAAACATGTTTTCCATAATTAATTAAAATTGATTATTTTACATAAAAATTAAATAAAACCAAACAGATGTTGTTCATAGATGTTTTTTCCCACGTAGGGAAATCACACATTGCAGACCTAACAGTGATATCAAATTTCTCATTAGACACATCATTTGATATATATTAATTATCTCTAATTTAAAAAATGGGTTAAATATGAAATTAAATAAAAAATATGTTTCATCACATGAGATGTTTCCGAACACGCAAGGCACAAAAAAGTTATCCACTACCATTGGTAAACCCCCTATTTTTTATCCCAAAAAGTGTTCTTATTTTTGATACAATGCACCATTTGAGATATATTAAATAATTTTAAAAAATAATATAATATATATATTAACTATCTAATTCTTGCATTTGACCTATCCTAATATCTACCGAATTAAAATGTTATAACCCTCTAAGGGTAAAACACAAGTCAGAGACCTAACGTTGGTCTCATAAATCACATATGACACACCATTTTGAATTTATTTAATTATTTTGATTCAAGGACATGTACATAATAAAATGTGTTTATTATTTTTATTTTATCTGTAAAAAGAATTTACGGGCCTCAAAATCACACACTAAGTCAGTGTTTGATGAAGAAATCATTTAATTCCACAATCTAATGTGTTTATTTGAATTTAAATCATAAATAAATAGTATAAAACTTTTATTAAGTTAATTTCAATGATAAGTCATTTTTACCACATAACACACTTGTAACATATCAATAAGTGGGTTTTTATTATAATTGTGAAAATATGGATACTACAACTCTCCCCCTCTATTGACTTATCATCCTCAAGAAGTACCTCTAGTGGTGTTTCTCGAACAACTCACGAAAATGAGCTCAATCACTAGACTCATGTTCCCATGTTTCTTCCTGGATCCATCCAAGCCACCACCAAATCCGAAATAGTGGTACAGTTTTACCACAAAAAACCTTATTGCTTTGATATATGATCTATACCATACACACCTCACAAGATGAATATATATCAATATAAATTTCCTCAAAATCAACAACACGCATAGGTTTGGGTATGTCTCTTTAATTCCAGGACACATGGAACACATCATTCCAACCTCGATAATGATATGGGAGGTATAGACGATATGCCACTACCTCTATCTGCATGGTGAACTCAAAGTTTCCAATATAATATGTTTCTAGAATTCCACTATTTATGAAACATCTCCTATGAAGTTTGGAACACAATATTGATGCATATCCTCCAATATGTGTATAGTCCACTCAAATTTTCCATTATTTTGATAATGATATATTTTTCTCAATCTCAGTTCAGTGGATGTGGATTTATGTATGTCTTTTCAAATAAACGATGTAAATTGTTTCTCTCTCTTCAAAACATTGTTCAAGGAATATCCATGAAGATATATGATCACTCTGAAAAAGATACATCTCGTATTCTTCACTAAGAGAGTCTCTTTGTTCAGTATGAACTGACAAGAGTTAATTAATTGATCGAAAAACACTCAGATTGCATCCCGACTCCTTGAGGTCCTTGGTAAACCCATAAAAAATTCCATTGTGATGTCTTTCCACTTCCACATAAGTATGAGGAGTGGCTGTAAAAACCTACCTATATGATGGTTCCCAACCTACACTCTTTTACAGATAAGACATTAGGAGATAAAACCAGCAATGTGTCTCTTCATCCAAGGCCACTAAAACTATCATTTGAACTCATGATACATCGTGGTTACACCACTATTGACTACCCATCAAAAGGTATGGTATTCCATCATATTTTAATATCTCATGGAATATGAGAGTAATATTATCCCATGTATAAATACCACATAATCTTTATCCATTTACCAATCAGGCATTGAGTCATCACCAACTAGTTGTTCCCTCATTACATCACACTCTGAGTCTGACTCGTGTTCAACATTTACAAAGTCCACAAGTGATGTTTTGAATATCATGTGTGAAAAAGTCATATAATCATGGTCCAATAAAGAATCCATCCTCCAGTCATCCTTTAAACTCATCTAACACCATAAATCCTATGAGGTAATATGAAATGTTCGTGAATATCATGAGTCTAATGCATAAGGAAATGTGCTATGAAATTTCACTTCCAAGGTCAATATTTAATCTCAATGTCAATCTAATGTAGATACTCAACTCAGTTCCTATTCCTCAGGTTCAGCTTCCACTATGAAAAGATATATATATGTCTCTTTTGGTTCATGTAAACAATAAATCCTTCACCAAATTTTTAGTTCCTATATCAGTTCATCACATGAATCATTTCTGATTGCTCCAAGTCATGTGTAGGGTAGTTCCTCTCATGATTATGTTGTTAAAGAGGCCCATAGGATTCTATAATTTCTAATCACATCAGCACCACCCCCAAACCAATGGCTGAAGCACCACAATACATTTCATAAAAAAACCAAATAGTATGGGGTCTCAGTGATAGTGCTATCGTCAACATTTTCCTTAGCACAATGAAATCCACTTCACACTAGTCTTCCCACTCTAATTTTACTCCCTTATTTTTCAGTGCTTTCATGGTTTCTGTTAGTTAGGAGAAGTCTAATATGGAATACCGATAGTATCCTACCAATACTAGAAATCTATTTATCGAAGACATGTTTTATTGAATTTTCCAAGAAATTGTGGCCTTAACCTTATCTAGGTCAACAGATATACCAGCCTAAGACACCACATATCCAATGAACTTGATCAATGAAATACAAAAAATCACATTTCGATAGAATGTCATAAAACCTGGGTCCTTGAAGCCCACTCCAAACTATCTATAGCTTCTTAGTATTTTTATATCTTGTCTACAGGTAGATGAGGATGTAATCTAAATACACTGTGGTGAAAAATTCCAATAATGATGATAATATATAGTTCATGAGGTCCATGGACATTGATTTTAATTTCATAAGGCTGAAAAACATCACCAAATACTCATAAAGTCCATATCTTCTTTGAAACATTTTCTTCAAAATGACCATCTCCCTAACTCAGAACAAGTGATAGAACAATCAAAGTTCAATATAGGAGAAATGATGGGATACCCATATCTAATTTAATAAATCATAGATCCTCAAAAAATGATATTGGTTATTCAATGTCATTTGTAATATATTATAATAATCAACACATTTCCAAATACTACATTCTTCCTTCTTGGTGCACAATACAATAGTCCCACGTGATAGAATTCTTGCATTTATGAATCCCATTTATGTTTTCCAGATGATCATTAATCTCCATCTATGCTTTTGTAATAATATTATATAAGTTATCAAAATCGATGCACCCCCAACATGCACACAAACTATACATAACTTTTCGATCATTTAGATTATCTACTATGTAAAATATTCCCCAAAATAAAATCACAACCCATTATTCAGCATCATGAGAGTCTTCAATTATATAAAAGGATGAATCATTATGGAATTAAAAATCAATGGATATTCATCCACTATTTTGAAATCACATTCATAGGAAATACATTATGTTAAAGACTTCTGATTGAAGAGATCCACATTACTATACCATAGAGAATATGTGGACGAAATGTCAAATGAATTCTCATACATTTCGTGTGGCAATGATGAAACCTCCTCATATATAGAGGTGTTTTATTCTCCTCTTAATTATTTCTAAAAACAATTTCAAGTTGATATATTTTATCACACAAAGGAAATACATTTGAAATGAAACTGATTCATTTGGTTAATCCTAAATAATCCTATGATATAAAAAATATTTATCTTAACCAATATATGGAATGAAACAATGTTTTCCTAGGATTCTATCCTTAACGCATAATATACCCCTCCAAGAAAAAATTATTCTTTGAATTCCTACCCTTCATTCAAAATCTTTATATATATTATAAAACAATAACCTCCTCTTTTCATACAATTATTCAAAATTAAAATATTTCATAGAATATGAAAATTTAGATATATAACTAAAGAGAAATTATCTATAACAGATATAAAAAAAGAAATCATTTAATTAATAATTAAATATGAAACAAAAAAATAGGTATATAAATATATGGAATGTGAACCTGTGTTCCAATTCATGATGTATGAACATACTAAAAATCTCTAAAATCGCATATCAACAAAAATATTAACACCCCTAGTGGTTTTTTGTCAACAGTATCAACAAAACATAATTTTCCATTTTATGGAAAATTGGAGGACCACTATATAGTGATGTCCAGACAATTACATAGTTTCCATTCCTATGTCCCAACCATCCTAACTCTTATATACCACAACCCAAACTAAGACTAGGGAAGAAAAAATTTAGTGATTCATGATGCTTTGATACCATTTTTTACTTTTCCAACCAAAACCACAAGGTCTGAGACGTAATCCCACATAACCTCATGCATGCTTCCCCATATACAAGAGGCCACTAAGTAGTAGCGATGGTCAATGTGTGTAATTTGGGAGACTATATCCTCAATATCACATAATAAAATCAAAAATGAATAATGATAATATAATAAATAATTCAAGTAAACATGATAAAAATAAATGGAATACATGTCATGAAAATAAATGCAGCTTTCAGTGTTCTAAAACTATCCTGGATTAAGAAAAGAAGTAATAAAAAAAATAAAATGTAGGGTCCTCTAGTGTCTATCCAATTCCTCCCTAGTTACATGCTACACCTACACAACAATCCACCAAATAGACCTTTCCCATTATTGGGTATTTCATGAAATCTACAAGCACATAAAAATGACTGATTCAGCTATGAATATAATACAGTGTAGGAAAAAACATTTGAATCCTTAACTTAAAGTTATAAACTATAAAAGTGTATTCCACAATAATAACAAATACATGATGTGAATAAGCAAACAATCCCAAACCAAGAAGTAGTGTGCTGACAATGCGGCCAAACCCCCATACCATACTTGCTTCAGCTCCTTTCCATTAGATAACTAAATGTGTCATATGAATTAATCCAACCCTTGTATGGTTTCCTCACAGTGTTATAGAAGTGATACATGATGTCATCTATCCCTCAAGAGGACCATGTCACCTTGATCCTCTAGATGAAAAAATCTGGAAGTCACATCAACTAGGCTATCCCATGGTGAATGGAACATGGCATCTAGTATACATCACGAATAGTCTCAACATGATGCCATGGATACCCCGTACCTCCACCATGTGATCAGATCCCTCATCAAGAGCATTTTAATCTAGCATTCTCCCCCACTAGGGGATAAATGTTTCATGATGGTCCTCCTATCTCAAATTCCACTAACATCCAACAAGTCATAAAAATACATATATAGGGAGAGTAAATAATTAGGAATAGTATATCATCATGAGTATATAGTAGAATACACAAAAACATGTGATCATTATAAATAATGGAAAATATATGTACAAATTTTAGTTATGGTATCATATTTATTTTTATGGCCCACACACACACACATGTGATCAAAATAAACTACATAGAATCAAAATTAAAAAGAATACAATTATCATGAAAAAAGTGAAAACCTGATCCTAAGAAGTTAATAATCTTCCTACCACAAAATATGAAAATCCGTTTTTACAGTTATATTATTATCAAAGGCAACACATCAATGTCTTCATTTTTCAGCATGTGGAAGATTAAGGTATATCAAGGGTTTTATTGAATCATTACATATATTTTTTTTATATAAGTAAAAATTATATCTGATGATACAATCTCTATCTTGGAAATTTTCAAATTATTCATTATAATATCACATGCAATGATATTTCCTATCTTCTAAATAATAATCAAATTATCATTTAAAAACAATGCATGTGATTGAAATTATCCTTTACCAATTACACTGTTTCAATTTCACAGAAAATATTGATCGATAAATATATGGTAGATTTCCAAATTAATATCAATGTTTTATGTATTTATAAAATGATAAAAACATTTATTCCTAAATATTTTTTAATATAATTTATTTTAAAAAATTATTTTGATAATATTATTGGTTATATCTTATGAATAAATTATTTGTGTATTTATCATTGAATTTTTTTACAAATTATTTACTGATAAAATGATCCAACTAGCATTTTAAAAGTTTTATTATACAATAAATATCTTTACATATTATCATATATCATTTGATATTTTTAATTGATTAATCATTTCAGTTAATTTTTTTATCATTTGATAATTTTCAAAAATTATCCTTAGATATATCCTTGAAATTATCATTTAATAATAATTGCATAGTTTGATGAAATTATAATTGTATAATTCTAGCAATTACTTTTGCTAATTTCATGCAATTATATTTTGATAATTCACACAATCTTCCATTAATAAAAAATTATCCTTTGATAAAATAATTTTAAAAATAAATTTGATTATATCATTCAATTATCTTTGAAATGGACTAAGATTTATTATATCATTATTCAACTAATTTGTTTTCCCATAATTAATGAAAAATATGATAATAGAGGACACGGTTAATTAAAAAATTTAAAAAATACTAGACAAACACATTTAGGTGGTACGCAAATTCGAATGGAAGAAGTTCACTATCCTTACCGGTTTGCCTTAACTTTGAGGGAAGACTACTAGAGACATAGTGATTAAGTTTAAAGAGGTTCCAGGGTTCCTCATACTCAATGAAAATGACCAACTATGATATTTGAGTGATTTGGATATTTAGAACATCAAGCATGTATTTATCCCCATATTCTAATACCCCGCATTCAATATACAAATTTATTTTGGGTTTCAACTAATACATTGATATTGGAGTCATTAGTTTCTCTAATTTAAGGCATTGTTTTTTTCAATGGTCAATATGGGAGTGAAATCAAGGGTTTTGGAAGATTCTATGTCCACAAATGGAGGTTATGGATAGTGTGAATAAGATTAATGGATGAATAAAGACATAATTAATTAAAATTAGTTATTTAATATAAATAATAAATAACACCAAATGAATCTTGAGCAAAATCATTGTCCCAGTCTTTGGTAAACCCCCCATTCCAAAAAATTTATTATCTCTGAATTATCATATGAGTTATTATTTGAGAGATATTAATTTTTTTATTAAAAATTTAATTAAATATAAAAAAGTGTTTTATCTCTAGTGATGTTTCTATACACCTATAAAACAAAAATTTTATACCCCTCCTAAGATACATCCCTCATTCCAGGCGAAATAGAGTTCTTGGAGTTTTAATATGATGCACCGTTAGATAGATATTATATCATTTTCAAAAATAATATAATTAACATATTTAATAACTTTTTCCTATTAGAGATCCACTTAAATGTCTGATGCTTACATGTGTTATATCCCACCAAGGTTAAACACCACATCCCAGACCTCTAGGAGGTCACAGATTTCTCATATGATACACTTATTTAGAGTTATTAAATTATTTTCAATAAATCACACATTTGTAACATTATATATTTAATATTTATAGTTCGTCTTTACTAGTGTTTAATGGGCCTTAGAATCTCTCACTAACACAGTTTCTGACTCAAAAAATATTTTATTGAAAATTACATTGTGTTAACTTGTCTTTTACCCTTAACAAGGATTTAACACTTTTAGTATGTTATTTACATTGATAAATAACTTTTTCTACATAAGAAATTCCTAACATATCAAAATGATTTTTTTATAATAATTTTAAAAATTATGGTCTTACATGAGACATACTATCAAGCCCTTTTACTACATTTTTTAAATATATGGCTAAAAACATCTAATTTTTTATCTTTTTGTCTAATGGGACATGTCAATGCATCGAGTGGATTTCTATAGTTGGGCACCACTAGTATCATGCTAAATCAAATTAATTCATCATTATAAAGGGTTGAAACATAACAAACACAATTTTTTATGAAAAAACTAATATACAAAATGTTAATACATACCCCTAATCAAATAATCATAATCATAAACCTTCTAATGTAATATTGAGAATGGAAATAAAATTATACATCCTTAGTATTGCTGATAATAAACCATCCATTGAAAAAATACGGAGGATATCTATAAAACGGATCCCTAGTGGATCATATGTATAATAAATCATTGATGTCATTAAGTAATATAAATATTATATAAATTATAATTAAAACATTTATGATGAAAACACACATATCAGTTTGAAATTTTTTTTTACAAGAAAATTTCAAAAAATATTTTATAATTAATTTTATATGGAAATAACCTTTTAGAACATTTACAAAAATCATTAAAACATGGATTGCTCCTGATAGATGAAAATTATGTTTTTTTCATATATATTAAAACTGCAATTTCTTTTTCATAGCCAGTAAAAAATCATCCCCTATTTAAAAAACAATTAATATTTATTTCAAAAGAAAATTAAATATTAAAAATGATAAGACAGTATTAAATAAATAATTTCTAAAATATTAAATAAAATCAATACATTTATAGAAAACATGGATTTTGATGAAATAAGATTTATGAATGAAGTGATAAATAATGTCATAATTTTTTAAAACAAATTTATCCATCATTTTAAGTATTAATGAGTTTAAAATGGTATTGTTACAAAACAATGTTCATGAATAATCATTTTAGAATAAAATATATCTATTTCATGATAATTGTTTTGAACACATCCACCAATGGAGACCTAAACAAAAATAATCTCGAATAATAATGATATTGGAAATAATACCTTACCACTTTGGTATCTTCTAAATTAATAGCCCCATGAAATAAAAAATAATAAATTGAAAGATTAAATATCATTAATATAATGAGATTCATGATATAAAATATAATAGTTTAAATATACACACCTGAAATAGTAAAAATCAGTGAATTTGGTGTATGTCTCTAGGAAGTAAATGTAAGACGATAAACCATTACCTCAGGTTTGAAATCAGTCATATGTGTACTATCCTCATTTATAATACATATTGTATCATTATAACTATGTTATTAAACCATATTCATATATCTCATTCCATATATTATTTAAATATAGTCTTTTATCACACTTTTGTTATCAATTTGTTGTTAAAATAACTCTTTTAGGTGATAATTATATCATTTTCATGTTTTTTCAGTTTGGTAATTTTTGTCCCCTTAATTTTATCTTTGAAAAATCATATAAATAATGTTAAAATAGATATTAATATTATTTATATTTTAATATATTAATTTATATTAATCAGTAATAGTTAAAAATATAAAATGGATTACACCATTTATGGAGACGGTAGGCCAAACATATGCATGAAAGATTTTTCTTTTTTTTATGTATGGATAGAACAAAAGGAAAATAAATATTTTTTAACCATTTTATTATAATAATTATTTCATATATTTCAATTATTTTTATCAAATAATTCCTTATTACCATGAATATAAAAATAATAAAAAATAATTGACATTGCTATGAGGAGGTTGTAGTCCACACGCACGCACGACAGACATTATTATTTTCCAATGGATTGTATGGTAAGAATTAGGATTTTATATTATATAAGTTTATTTATGTAATTATTCTAAATATAAAATATTTTCATTAACATTATCCTTACAACCATTCATTTCAAGCATAAGGGAAAAGAAAATCACATTACTTTGCCATGCGGCAGTCTGTCCTATACAGCAGCGACATTGTCATATAACCCATAAGAATAGAATGTAAGAATTTAAATGAGATATAATAATTAAATATGTCTAATAATTACATAAATTTTATATTCATAAGTGAAATCCATTGTTATTCCTGGCCATTAATATTCGTGATAGAAAATTGATTACATTTGATCCAGGATTGGTAATCCAATTTACACACGATTGATAGTTTAATTTTTCATATGCTGGAGGTGAAGATAGATCTAGGGAAAAAATTATATAATAATATATAATAATATAGTATATATTGGTTTTATTATGTTATCAAATTTGAAAAATAATTTAATGAAGTGTACTAATAAATAAACAAATATGCAAGTTGAAGAAATTTAATTCTTCTTAGGAGATCCACTTTATGATAATAAAAAAAGACATTTTATAAGTTATTATTAATATAAATGATGAATATATGATTTAGGGATTGAATTTAGGAAGTTAATTGGGTATGTTTTTTTTCAATCCCTAGGGTTTCTATGTGTGAATATGGGAGTAGAGTGGATGACCTTTAATAAGTGGCAGAGAGGACACTGAAAGAATTTTTGAAAAGGTAATTTCATACCAACATTTTTATGATTCACCAAGATTATAAAATTGTTAATAATCAAAAATTATAAGTTACAGTGTGGATAAATGGCCATAAAACGTTATATGGATGAATTTTATTTTATTTTTAACCGTTATATTCATAGATTAACCCCATATAAACCTATTTTTACATAAAACACATTAATTATTTTCTACTATTTTAAAAATTAATTATTAAAAAAATTTGGATAACCAAATTATATTATACACATTTTTTTATTCATAATATGGAATTCATTTTTATAGACTCAATTCAAAGAAGAGGTAGGATTCTATTTAAAATTAAACTAGTGACCTAATGAAAGATCAGTGTTTCAATGAGAAAATTCTCATAAGTATAACATGTTTTAAAATGTAAATTTAATATTAAATCGAATATAATAAACTAAATTGTTATCATTTTAATACATTTGAAAATTTTTACTTTAAAACCAATATTAAATAAAATTTAACGTTGTAAATAATTAAATTGAAAAGGATTTTTTTAATAAAATTTTGTATTTTTCACTGTTAATTTAAAAAAGTAAATATGCTAAAAAATTCCAAAAAAAATCACCAAAAGATATTTTTTACATTTATATTATAAATTTTAATTTTTTTCAAAAACAATATTCAAATGTGGTAACATTCTAATTTAAATTTTTTTTACGAAGACAGAGTAATCCATCATAAATAAATACATTTTTCGAGAAAACATTTATTTATCTGTCAAATAGTTCTTAATTTATTTCGAATTAGTAGATAACTATTGAATTTATTTAATAAAATTATAAAATAAATAATTTTCATAATTTATTTATTATTATTCATACCCTCCATATTAATGACTTGTGTTTAATGGTCATAGTAATATTTTAACATAGTATCACATTTCGTTTAATTTAGGCATTGCATACATCACATAAATTTATGAAATATATTTAAAAAAATATATTACAAATTAATAAGGAGTCATATTATCATATAATTTTTGTGCTTCATGTCAAAAATTCAATTGAAATTTAATTCCCTATATTAAAATATTGGGGTGTCATAAACAAATTCATTGATTACCCATAGGAAGAGTAAAAATGTTTGTTCATGTCATAAAATTTTGGTATGGATGTGATTAGGTGGTTTAACTAGAAATATATCCCTCAGTAGATAATAAAATTAGACAATGTTGTATCACAGATGTACCTAGGTATAATAACTCTTAAAAAGGTATGCTTGGATTTGCTTAAGCGTTACCTGGTACACGATAACAGAACATACAACACCACTAGTTTGACACTCATGGGTGATATAATTTGGTTAATTTAAATTTTATTTATGAACCAACATGAATGATTTTAATAAATTATGACCATGAATAAACTATTTTAAACCTTTTTTAGGATGAATTTAAAATATTTTTTCTTGATTTATATATTCAAAACATTATTTTTCATTAATATGTGTTTTCCAACTATGATTATTATTTCTCACACTACATCTTTTTGTTTCAATTGATGGATGGAACATGAATGAACCATGTTAATGTGGAATGAAATTGACAAGGTAATTAGTTTTCACTTAATAAACAAAAAATTATGGGAGTTGGAATAAAAAATCTTATTTATATGATCACATATCATTTTCAAGATATGAATCATGCATAAAATTTTTACAACAAAAGGAGGGGAAAATGTTATGCTGAGTCTTTCATGAGGAACCATCCACCTTATATGAGTTGTGCTGGTTATCCAGTCATTACCATAAAATGTATTACTACCTTTGAGAATATATTTTATATTTTCATCTGTTTGATTCATGAAAAACTCATACATCTATTTATTATTCGGAAGGATAACCAGATCAGTTGTGTACTCTTATCTGGAAAATGAGACAACAATATGATAATTACTCCTGGGAATGGTATGTGTTTAAGTGACTATTTTTCAAAAATTACTTCACTCATCTTCCTCAAATGAAAATGGTTGATTAATTCATTGATCTATGTCATATGTTTGATTAATTTATTGGTACCTATGATTGAAATTTTAAAAGACTAAAGGGAAACTCTTCTTGCATTATCATCCAGCCTAAATGTTTTATTGATCGATTCCTCCGGAGATTAATCCAAATCTTCAATAATTATTATCCATAAGGGAAAACAGTTTCTATTAAAATATTGTTCATTGTGAAAAAATGTTCTAAATGGATTTTTGAGTGACCCATCAATTCCATGGTTTTGATGATAAATGAAATGAAGAATTCAAGGAAAAGTAAAAAAATCAAGAGGAAGTTCTGATGATCCCTCCATCATTCTTGATGTGTTGAAGGAAACATGGAGGAAATTATTTTAAGGGGACTTCTAGAATGGTTATGCATGGAATTAAATTTCATTGAGTGGATGAATTCCTATGTGATATCAATAAGTTGGTAATGGTATGAATAACTGAAAATATCTATAGAATAAACCTCCCAAACATCCCTATTTGTAATGAATGTATTTAAAGCATATGATAACATGTTCCCAAATATGAGGTTTGATGGAAATTATCAATTATTGTTACCTTTTATCAAAGGGATAGATAGAAATATCATGCGATCACTATTCCAAAGTACTGATGTGATAATTATGTGGTAAAATCTACAATTATCATCTAGTAAATAACCCATAGTGTATTATTTGACTATGGATCTAGCCACAAATTTATATCAGAAAATTTTGATAATGCTATCAAAATACAACCTCTATTATTATATGTTGAATTAGTTGTGAAAAACATAAAATGGTATGATGATCACATCAGAAGTATATGATTCCTCACTAGTAAAATATTTTGGAAATTTTCTTCCATGAAATATTCTCATTCTTTTTATATATAAATTTAGAAATATTTTTGTCATGGAATTACATTATTGACGTAAATCAAAAATCAATTATCTAGAAATGGAAGACACATTTGATATTCCAAACTAGCCTATGATCATCAATTAGTGTGATAATAAATATAAACCAATGGTGGATATAAAATCCATTGTATGGGTTTCGATTCCTATTGAAATTGGGAGTCTATATCAAATGTTTTGGGTAATTTTTTTTATAAATAACTATTTAAAGGGAGGTTTTGATGCCATTATATATGAAATTTATAGTCTTCCATATATTCCTCTAGGAGTATCATGATAAGGTATTCATTCAACCAAGTGTGTCACCATGGGGTGAACCAATTTTTTTTGTTAAAAATAAATATGTATAGATATGACTATTCCTTGACAACCGGGATTTTAACATGTTTAAAATCAATAACAAGTATCCTCTAGACAGTATTAATGAACTTTCCAATCAACACAATGAGCTTAATACTTTTCCAAGATAGACAAAAATTATGGATATAATAAGTTGAAAATAATGAATGAGGATATAACCATTAAAGAATTTTATACAAGTTATGTTTACTATGAGTATATAGTAATGCAATTTGGTATTTCTAATTCACTTTGTATCATTAAGGATATAAGGATTATAATATTTAAACATTATCTTGATCATTTCATGGTATCATTTATAGGTGAAATTCTTATTTATTAAATTATTAAGGAATAACTTGAATATAAGATAACAAAAATACTAAATACCCTATGTTATAGAAACTATTTAAAAAATTTAAAAAAATTAATTTTGGATGTAAAATGTTTATTTTTTTTTGCTGAAATAATCTCAAGAGAGTAGATTTTTGGACACATCCAAGATAACATTTATTGAATTTTTGTAAAGACTAACAATAGAGACTGTGGTAAAAATATTTCAATATTATTTATGATATTATTAATGGTTTTAGGAGAATAGATCTTGAATATCTAATCCATATTCCATGTTAACATCCAGGGGAGCCATGTTTCTTTAGACTAATGAATGTAAGAAAAAAATCATGGAGTTGAATATGGTATTAGTCAGGGTACCAGTTCATACATTACACTATAGTGGAAAAGGGTTTATAATCATTACTAAGGAATAAAAGAATATATAATGATGAGTTATTATATAGAATAATTTGGTTAATGGTTACATGTCAGGGAAATTGAAGGTAAATGATAAAAATTACCCCAACTCATAACTTATAGTCAGTGGTGGTTATTTTATAATAATAGATATGGATTCTTTATCATCATGTGTAAAAGTGTTATATATATACTGATCTAAAATATTTAAATTATATATTCATAAAGAATGAGTTAAACATGAACAGTAAGAGATTGATACTGTTGGTTAAATTTTCTGACTCTACATTACATTACCACCTTAGAAAAGAAAACAATGTAGACGATGTTTTAAGTCAAAAAGATCATGCTATATTACAAATGATATGGATAGAAAATATCCAATATTTATAGGTTTATAAAATATGTATTTTTAAATTGGGAAAGAATTAGAGAAATATTATCTCTATCAAATTAATGTTCATATATTTGTGAATTTTAGGATTAAAGAGTTGTATAAGGGTGATATAGATTTATATAAGAAGCTGAAAAGAAAGTTACATCGTTAGCAGCATGACAAATGTGAGAACCATGGGTAATCCCTATAGGCAGCTATAAACAAGTGGGAAGCTAAAGACCTCGTACCTCAGTGAAACGTGTCTTAGAAGGCCACGACCCTCAGGAAACGTGGCATAGAAGGCCACGAACCTCAGAAAATGTGGCATAGAAGGCCACGACCCTCAGAAATTCATATGTTTAGTTAGTGTTGTTGCGTCAATCCTACTAGACAAACCGGGACGAACCCCTGCCGTGTCATCTAGCGTAATAGTCCTGGTCACCCACCTAGATAACCGAGTTTCCCCATTGTGCTCTATCTCAAATGGTGGTGAGTTTTCTCTATCAAACAATCAAACAAGTACATTACACTTTCATTACCTAAAACTCATTCAACCTTTCACCACCGCACTCTCTACTTAAGTGAATTCCCCCTCTTTACATCACACAATCACGCACAAGCCTTTACACTAGGCACAAATATCACAAACCGCTCATAAACACTTGAATCACATTTTATATTAAAATTCAGGGGAATGACTCAAAAGGGGTTTTCTATTTTCACAACTCAAATCTCAAAGTGAAAAACGGGCCTCAATAGAGGTTTTTCTATTTCATAAAACATTATTAAGATGCCAAACAAGATTAATTACTAAAAGGGAACACATTTTACAATTAACCGGAAAAAAGGCCAAACACCTTTGGAAATACCTCTTACCAATTCAAAACCACTTAAGAAATCAATTTCTCAAGAAAAGTCACCTAATACCAACGGCTTTGAATTACATTTTCAATTTTCCAATACAAGGCATAATAGAGTCTACCAACTGAAATCAGGTTCCGTAGCATGTGTATATAGTATAGTGTAAAACATGTTTTTAAAACAATCAAGCAATTATGAATTTCAAATTAAAATCTTAGGCATGGGGGACCTACCTCAACATGTCGCTGCTTGAAGATGAACATTCAAACTGATCCTCGGCACATACAGACACATGCAATTATACATATATATATATATATCCACCCCGAGCTGCATTGCACATATTACCCGCGCCATGAGGGAATATGTGCAAAGAGGGCATATATATGTACATGCCTTACCCTATGCATGTACATGTAGAATTCCTCGACACGCGCGACCCAACGCACTACACATACAATTTAATAAAACGAATAAACACACAAACAATCTATAAAACATTTCAGAAAAACACATCACATTAACGCACCCAGATAAAACAAGATACGATGCACCCCAAGAACTATCATTTACACACATGGGAACCATTTTGAGACAATGCACACACAAAAAGAACTCCAAAACACAATCTGCACCTCCTTTACAACTTAACAAATCATTAAAACATTTTATGAAACAATTATAAATAACAATATGAGACTTTTTTATCAAGAACGCACCCAAATCCAACTTCAACAACCAAGCGTACCTTGAAACCATACCAAAACACTAACTTCAGTCTTTCCACACTTTGATAAACCAGCAATACATTTTATAAAATAGTGATAAGAATCTTGACATGGGTTTTGAAATAAAACACATCGTATCTCATATTAAGATACCACTTTAAAATCAATGTATATTAAATTGTCTTAAAACTATATATTTTTTTCTTCCACATAAACAATTTAAATAAATTAAAGAAACACTTACTAAAACATTTTCAAGGTGCGTTTCAAAGTTTTACCACAAAACTATACCAAAATAATTCTGTTTGAAAACCAACGCACACGACGCTATAAAAAAAACTTTGCACTGCCTGCACATATTAATAAACTAACTGCACAACTTACAAAACACTAACAATTGACCGGATACAATGTTCTTAATAGAAACACACTCATACCATAATAACACACCGCCAAACAGGACAAACACAAACTAAATTATTTTAAAAACTAGTTTCGTACCAAACAAAATTATTAAGGAACATGAATAATTAATTAAAAAAGGAAACTAATTCATCAATAAACACAATTCACACTAAAAAATTTAATAAAAGAACATCAAAAATTTATTAAAAAAGAAAATTAATTGATCGAACAAAATTTATATGTGGAGACACTTACCATCGGTGTTGAATCCTCGAATTCCAATGCGAAACTTTGATCGCGTGCCAAATGCATCCCAAGCAACCAAAATTTGACCCTAATTCAAACGTTTGAACCAAAATCAACAAAATCAAACCAAAAATAGAAAGCATAACAATAGAAACCCCTAATATGCAACTCTACTACAAGAAGAAGACAACTCGTGCTGGGGGTGGCGCACGCCAGGGGGGGTCCGGCCGGAGGTGTTGCGTGCCGGTGGAGTCGCGCGAGGGGAGGGTGTCTCGAGAGTAGGGGGGTCGTTGGTCACGGGGTGCGCGGGTTTTGGCTCGCCGGAAGTGGCTCGCTGAAGGAAGGCCGCAAGAGGGAGGGCGGACAAAGGGGATCCGAGTGCGGCAAGGGTGGCAGCCGGAGAGGGAGGAGGCGCAGCGAGGGCGGCAGCCGGAGATGGAGGAGGCGCGGCGAGGGTGGCGGCCGGAGAGGGAGGAGGTGGGGTGAGGGCGGCGGCCGGAGAGGGAGGAGGCGCGGAGAGGGCGGCGGCCAGAGAGGGATGAGGTGTGGCGATCTGATGGGGAGAAGGGGGTGCGGGCGTAGGGTTAGGGGGGAAAAAGTAGCGAGACAGGGGGAGAGGCATGGAAGAGGGGAAGGTGGGAAAGAGTAGAGAGAAAGAGAAGAAGAAAAAAAGAAAAAAATATGGAAAAAATAAAATTAAATAAAAAAAAATTAAATAAAACAACAAATATAACTCAAATAATAAAACCAAAATAATAAAACAAACAAAATATTATTATTAGTATTATTATAATCATTGAGACTGGGAAACACACGTGGTCACGGGCATGGTCTCGCGCGTGGTCACGTGTGTGGTCACTCGCATGGTTGTGCGTCTCAATACTAGCACATTAAATAACAAACATTCTATTAACAAAAATTAGGAGCTGTGCAGGCGTGCATACGATCACACGTTTGTATAAAAACAAGATTTTCTTTTAATTTTAAACCAGTTCAAAACGCAATTCAAAAACAAGACCCAAACTAATTAAAATAAGATAAATCATCGGGTTGGGGTGTGACAATTCTCCCCACCATAAAAAAACTTTCTACCCACAGAAAGTCACCCAGCCAAACGAGGAATCTATCTCAAGCATGAAATTGAATATGGCCAACAAAATCACAACTTGGTATGACTTTTCACTCCATCATTCACACCCGATCAACTCTGAGGGAAACTGAGAAGAGAAGAACCATCAGGAAAAGAGGAGGGTTCTCCCCACCATAAGAACCCGACTAGCATAACCGACATTGAGACTCTTAGCATGAACTAAATCTGGAACTGCTAACTTGATCCAAGAGGGAACTGCCACACCAACCAAACCTCGAAAAAGGATCGACAAGATTCATGGTGTGTCTCCCAACCATTTAATAACCGACTGGCTTAAACCAACCAGTATAAACCGACATGAGAACTTCCAACCCAAACCAGAAACCACTGCGACATGAGAAAACCCACAAAAGAATTCTACCAAATAACGAACGTAACCATGACTCATCATTTACACAAGAGATGAGCATCTCCAAAACGAGCATGTACTAAAACAAAACAGATCACATTTGAGGAGGTGCAACTACTGGAATTTCCAAAAACACGAGATCCCCACGGCTTCTTACCACCACAATGGGATTTTCAAAGAACAATGACTGCAACGAGAAAATAGACCATTATGCCTCTTATAGAAAAACAGAACCTTCAAGGATGAGGACGCATGAATCGATAAATTTAAACCGTCCCTATTTTATCACTGGAGACAAAAGTTAGACCAATGTGACCCAGACCCAATGATTCCTGACTGTGTGAAAGGCTTCACTCTGAGACCTGTGGCTGGAGCTCTGATATCTTGAAGCATCTGTGCCCCGTAGTTAGGATCTGACATTCTCCTGTCGAGACTCCTCCTGATGAAGCTGCTAGCGTAACCTCTTTAAGTTTCCCAAACAGCCACACCGAAAGCAAGTCTTCAATGGATGATGATAAGGAGACCTAACGTACCCAAACCGACCACACAAGAAGCGAACAAGAGAGTGGACCGACTAATAGAAGATGGAATTGATAAGAAAACTTGTCTGAGATGGATTCCGCCGATTATTTCTTGTCACCAGATGGGGAACCTTCTCGAGCATCGAAAAAAAACGGTCCTGGAACCCTGGGCGAAAACCCCACAGAAGAGAAACTTTAACTGATTCCACGATGCTACCTCTGGAGAAAATGGAATCAACCCCTTGGCATGTCCCACGTAGGCCTTCACTGCTTGTTGGACTTACTCGACACCCACTAGTTCTGCCACTTTCCTCACCTTTACTTCCTCGGGTATAAACCATCGGATGAGTGTCACCTTCAACACCATCCAAGACGCACCATCATGCAACGACGCTGGGATTATTTCCTCCACCAATCAAAAGTTTCACCTTTAGACGGACCCAAACCAACACAGACTCTCATAGATTTGGGAGTTTCCAATAATATGAAAACACCAATGATTTCACCAATCTAGTATGCTACCATCAATAGATCTCTATCACCATGGTAGCTGGACAACAACTGAAAATAATTCAATTCCACCACTCTGCTATGAGTCTGGGTAGATCCAACTACTAGAAGAGGCTCACTGGGAACTTCGGGGACTTTTCTGGGCAGTATAATAAAAACAAGATTCATGAATCCGAATCAAAAATCATCATAAATAAAAATTCCACACCTCAATCACAATCTAAAGCTCAAACTAAAATCACTATTCCAACCACTATTCAGTACATCAAAACCAAAAACTCACCAAAAGGAATACCCAACACGAAAAGGGGACGCTAAACAATTCCTCACTCACTTTTCTAAACATTTGAAAGAAAACCCTTTTTGAAAACCATTTTTCAGCAAACAAAACAACATAGATATCCACCATTGATATCCCATGAAGTCTCACACATACATATCTATGTTCTAGCTCAAGCACATATCCACTCACATCAACAATTTCCCCACTTTCCACATGTGCACCTCAATGTATGTGATCACTCATAGGAATACCAAGGGTCAATTCAAGACACTTCTCATTTCCAAAAAAGACCATTAAGCACAAAGCACAAATTCCCAACCAATTGAGAAAGTCACTTATCAATAAAGAAACCCATTTCAAAATTCCAAAATGTCTTCCATTTCAAAAACCATTTTCCACTGCAACAACCATATTCCCTTTTGAAAACCCCTTAAAAAAATCCATTTTCATTTTTTATATGTACTCACCCCAACCAAAATGAAGGTTAAACATACCTCACATTAAAACATCCTAAAATAAGGGACTAGTGGTTACACCAACCATGTATCATGGCTTAGCAGGCCATGCTCCAAGAGAGCATCAACCACAGGAAGCATCTTGAACCGTGCACTCGGGCTGTACATGGTTCGCTACTCCATGCAGGCTCGTCGTGTAACACTGGCTCACTTCCTTGGTCATCCCTCATCCACACATACCATTCCAAAGAAGAAAATTCGAATCTTGAACTACCCCTGGAAACTCGTGTCTCGGGACGGGAAAGGGTTCAATACGTCCTTCCCGCACCTACCTCTCGAGTCCCGACACACCTAATCACCAAGCTACTTGACACCCCAAATAACAAGGGAACTCTATGATACCATTTTGTCAAGAACCAGGCCGGGTCGTCATCCAACCCAACGCCCGACCCGGTCCGCGACATGGCCCGAAGGGCGTTCCCGATCCCTACGGGCTGACAACTAGTGTAGGGCATCAAAACAAACCAGTTGGGAATGGTTTGGCCCATGAAAAAGATAAACAAACATAAACTGAACAAGCAGATTAATAAAGGAAAATAAACTGAACAACGTGGTAGCAGAAAAAGGAATACACAAAGAAACGCGACATACCTCAGGTGACCCCGTGGATCACTACGGTACAACAATCACTCACTCCCAAAAGTGATCCAAGACTCATACCTTCAACTGAAAAGTAAAGTAGGTGTGAGCACCGAGATGCTCAGTAGGAAAGCCAAAAAACAACCACGTCCCATGCCTCCGCCTTTATTAAGAAATCCACTATGCCAGTTTGGAAATAAGATATAATAAAATAGTGTTTCTCCTTTTCAAATTCATGTAATGAGTTTTCATTTTCATGTAAAGCCTTTTACTCCCAATACATTTTCAAAATAGGTTTCAAGCATGCATTAACATTTCAAAATGGAAAGAAACCAGCTTGGATTACATTATGGTTTTCACAAACACGGAATCAAATATGAAACAACTGAAAAGGAAGTTATTTCATTAGCATCATGAAAAAATTGAGCACCATGGGTAATCCCTATAGGCAGCTAGAAACAAGTGGGAACCCAAAGACCTCTTACCTTAGTGAAACGTGGCTTAGAAGGCCACGACCCTTAGATAACGTGGCTTAGAAGGCCACGACCCTCAGAAAACGTGGCTTAGAAGTCCATGACCCTCATAAATTCATATGTTTAGTTAGTGTTGTTGCATCAATCCTGCTAAACAAACCGGGATGAACCCCTATCGTGTCATCTAGCATAATAGTCCTGGTCACCCACCTAGATACTCGGGTTTCCCCATTATGATCTATTTCAAATGGTGGTGAGTTTTCTTTATCAAACAATAAAACAAGTACATTACACTTTCATTACCTAAAAATCATTCAACCTTTCACCACAATACTCCCTACTTAAGTGAATTCCCCCACTTTACGTCACACAATCACGCACAAGCCTTTACACTAGGCACATATATCACAAACCGCTCATAAACACTTGCATCACATTTTATTTTAAAATTTAGGGGAATGACTCAAAAGGAGTTTTCTATTTTAGAAACTCAAATCTCAAAGTGCCAAACGAGCCTCAATAGTGGTTTTTCTATTTCATAAAACATTATTAAGATGCCAAACATGCTTAATTACAAAAAGGGAACACATTTTACAATTAACCGGCAAAAAGGCCAAACACCTTTGGAAATACCTCTTTCCAATTCAAAAACACTTAATAAATCAATTTCTCAAGAAATGTCACTTAAGACCAACGGCTTTGAAATACATTTTCAATTTTCCAATACAAGGCATAATAGTTTCTAGCAACTGAAATCAGGTTCCGTAGCATGTGTATATAGCATACTGTAAAACATGTTTTTGATACAATGAAGTACTTATGAATTTCAAATTAAAAGCTTAGGCATGGGGGACCTACCTCATCATGTCGCTACTTGAATACGAACATTCGAACTGATCCTCGACACATACACACACATGCATTTATACATATATATATATATATCCACCCCAAGCTGCATTGCACATATTCCCCTTGCCATGAGGGAATATGTGCAACGAGGGAATATATATGTACATGCCTTACCCTATGCATGTACATGTAGGATTCCTCGACACGCGCGGCCCAACGCACTACACATACAATTTAATAAAACAAATAAACACATAAACAATCTATAAAACATTTCAGAAAAACACATCACATTAACGAACCAAGATAAAATAAGATACGATGCACCCCAAGGACAATCATTTCCACACATGTGTACCATTTTAAGACAATGAACACACCAAAAGAACTCAAAAACACAATCTTCACCTACTTTACAACTTAACAAACCATTAAAACATTTTATGAAACAATTATAAATAACAATATTAGACTTTTTTATCAAGACTGCACCCAAAGCCAACTTCAACAACCAAGCGCACATTGAAACCATACCAAAACACTAACTTATGTCTTTCCACACTTTAATAAACCAGCAATACATTTTATAAAGTAGTGATAAGAAGCTCGACATGGGTTTTCAAATAAAAGACATCGTATCTCATATTAAGATACCACTTTAAAATAAATGTATAATAAATTGTCTTAAAACTATATTTTTTTTCTTCCACATAAACAATTTAAAGAAATTAAAGAAACACTTACTAAAATATTTTCAAGGTGCGTTTCAAAGTTTTACCACAAAACTATACCAAAATAATTCTGTTTGAAAACCAACGCACACGACGCAATAAAAAAAACTTTTCACCACCTGCACATATTAATAAACTAACTACACAACTTACAAAACAATAACAATTGACCAGATACAATGTTCTCAACAGAAACACACTCATACCATAATAACACACCGCCAAACAGGACAAACACAAACTAAATTATTTTAAAAACTAGTTTCACACCAAACAAAATTATTGAGGAACATGAAAAAGTAATTAAACAAGGAAAATAATTCATCAATAAACACAATTCACACTTAAAAAAATTAATAAAAGAACATCATAAATTAATTAATCAAGCAAATTAATTGATCGAACAAAATTTATATGCGGAGACACTTACCATCGGTGTCGAATCCTCGAATTCCAATGAGAAACTTTGATCACGCGCCAATTGCATCACAAGAAACCACAATTTGACCCTAATTTAAACATTTGAACCAAAATCAACAAAATCAAACCAGAAATAGAAAGCATAAAAACATAAAGCCCTAATCTGCAACTCTACTATAGGAAGAAGACAACTCGTGCCAGGGGTGGCGCATGCCAGAGGGGTCTGGCCGGAGGTGTTGCGTGCCAGTGGTGTCACGCGAGGGGAGGGTGTCTCGAGAGCCAGGGGGTCGCCAGTCACGGGGTGCGTGGTTTGTGGCTCTCTAGCGGTGGCTCTCCGAAGGCAGGCCGCAAGAGGCAGGGCAGACGAAGGGGATCCAAGTGCGGCGAGGGTGGAGGCCGGAGAGGGATGAGGGGCAGCGAGGGCGGTGGACGGAGAGGGAGGAGGCGCGGCGAGGGCGACGGCCGGAGAGGGAGGATGCGTGGTGATCCGACGGGGAGAAGGGGGTGCGGGAAAAGGGTTAGGGGGGAAAAAGTAGTGTGACGGGGGGAGAGGCGTGGAAGAAGGGATGGGGGGGAAGAGTGGAGAGAAAGAAAAGAAGAATGAATGAAAAAAATGAATAAAATAAAATTAAATAACAAAAAATTAAATAAAACTACAAATATAACTCAAATAATATAACCAAAATAATAAAACAATCAAAATATTATTATTAGTATTATTATAATCATTGAGACCAGGAAACACACGTGGTCACGGGCATGGTCTCGCACGTGGTCACGCGCGCGGTCATGCGCATGGTTGCACGTCTCAATACTTGAACATTAAATAACAAAGATTCCATTAACAAAAATTAGGAGCTGTGCAGGCGCGCATACGATCACACGTTCGTATAAAAACGATATTTTCTTTTACTTTTAAACCGGTTCAAAACACAGTTCAAAAACGAGATGCAAACTAATTAAAATAAGATAATGCATCGGGTTAAGGTGTGACAATATTTGATAATGGTAGTACACGTATATTTTCTGAAGACTCTGATCTATCTTCATTCTCTTTATGATCATTATAATCCATTCCATTGTATTATTCAGTTTGATTATGAAGTGTTGTCTCACCTACTTCCATCCAAAAAAGTGGAAGATGAAATGGATGACCACACGATGATTAAAAATGATCTATATATATATTGAGGTCTAATAACTATCATTAATTAATAACTCCACTAAATGTATGTGATCCTCCCATGAGACAAAAAAAGACATAATAGAATTCATATGAATTGAAAAATATTTTTATACTATCCTTTCAAATTATCCATATGTTTTAGGATGATAATATTTTCTCTTGGTCAATTTTGATCCAAATTATTTCCAAAAGAAAATCCAAAATAGAAATGTAAAAAAGGGTCCCATTTCGACATAATCTATATTGGGAAACAATGAACCATTATGACATATAAAATGTAGTGTTAAAAAATATTCCACAAAATTGGATTCCAGAATAAGGATTTAGTGAGGTGACATCTGGAGATGATCCAAAATCACCCATATGGAATTATTTTCTAATAATTAATAATATACCAATAAAAAATATATTGCTATCTACAATTATTTCAATACATGAATCAGTAAATTATGCTACATACTTGCGGGTTGATTGGGCTCTTCCTTTACCTATAGTTTAGTGATGTGTCTCCCGATATGTTTTCAAATTTCCACTTTATGAAATGAAAAAAAAATTGGTCTTATAGTGATTAATACATGTTATAGATTATTTTGATATATAACCCATATTTAGTGGTGAAAAAAAGATATATGTTTTCATTTATTAGCATGAGGTGACAAAATGCGATTTGTAAACAACAATAAAGATATCTTGTCTACGACCCATCCCTCATTAGTCCCCCATTCATTGATTTTTTAACTCATGGTTAAAAATTATGTATATTATGAAAAAATATGCATATCCAACTCACCTAAATTAGGAATAAAATAAAATAAAATAAAAGCTGCAATAATAATATTCATCATTGAATCCAAATGGCAATTAGCTATGACCATCATTAGCTTCCTCTGATACCAACTGATTATATGATTTAATACTCAATGAACCCACTACATAATATCATTTTATCTCGGTATACATCATTTCAAATTCAAAAAACTATAAGTATTCCATCTATCCATGTTCTTGTATAATAAAATATCATTATGAGAAAATGAGTTTCAATATTTAATGATCTATAAACATCATAAATTTATCAGAAAAATATTATAAACCATGTATTTATTGCACAATATAAAGCCTCTAATTAAGAATGATGCATTGGATTATTCTTCTCATGAACCTTTAACTATCATGACAAATAATATATAATTATATATCCCTACATATGAATAGATCCCAACCAATATCATGGTGTATAATAATAACACAGGTAGCATTGTCACGAATATGTAAACATAATGATAGGTGTGTATTTAAAGAAAAACTTATTCCATTAGAATTTTATTACACTCATCACCACACATTAATATAACATTATTCAATATCACAGATAACATTAGTGAGTAATGAAAATAATGTCATTGTACAAAGAGTCGGTAGTATCCACCAAACCGATGGAAACCATGTATCTCAAAAAAATAATTCAATAGTTTGAAAGAGATAACATCCTCTATATTTTTAGGATCTATAAAAAATTAGAAATAAAATGAAAAAGTAAACGTTCTTCTTATGTCCATAAATCACTCTTATTGATCATCATAATGATAACATTCTCACAAGGTACCAATCTCTATAGAAAAGTGTTTCTCATGATCATCCTCAGTTTGAGAATACAACTCCATTTTATGAATGAAAACCATTAAAAAGAAATAAATATGGTTCTAAAATATATACTTCATCAATTGCATAAACACTTCTATTTAATCAATAAATACAAGGTTATAAGCACATATTTAATAGACTACAAAACCTATAATATACACACCCTTCAGAATATAATCATTCTAAACATGCATCTGGTGAATTATCAATTATAAATAAAATTTAGATAACCATGTGACACCTCTCTATTAATATAAAAAATAATCAATTGTTGGAATATGTTTTCAATTCCATATCAAAACATGGTTAAGTTTATGATATTACACACATATTTTGTGAGTCCAATCTTCCTATATTATAAAAAGGGCTAATGCATACTATTGAAGAATACTAGGCTATACATACCTTTTTCTTCCCATATATTCTTAATTGTAACTATAATTACCTCATTTAGGATGGTCTCAACTTATAAAATGTAAGTGAAATAGGAAAACAACCTATTAATAGATCAATCATAATCGAAACTCACCTTTTGTGTGGGAACATTGATTAATTTATAGGAAATGCATATTGAAATAGGTAAATGATGGTATTAAAATCTTAATGTCCAATTGTATCAATGGATTCATAATTAACCACTTCAAAATGATAATAGATATCCCTGACCACCAATACCAATGATCATTCTCATATAGAATTAACAAACTAATCTATTTGAAATATATTTTTTACACCATCATATGATGTGAAGCAATTATGTCGGTCTTAAAGATTGATGTGGGATTTAAAGGATGTCAACAAAACTATTCTTAGAATCAGGACATAGATCCCCATCCTAAGAACTAATAAATTCAAAAAAAATTAAATCCAATTAATTGTTATGGTATATCATACAGACTTAGATACTCTGCAATATAACTTTATAAGAGGTATTTTATGTTTTCAAGTATACGGTATCATTTCATATTATAATCTAATATGACAAAAAATAGAGAAGAAAAGAAGTGTGGGTTGCACCCATATAAAAAAACATTGGGTAGGGGTTAATTTTTGAAAAATATAGCACCTAATTTTATTGAATTACCAGATTGATACAGTATGATAATTTTTTTTTATCTCAATACAGTTTCTTACATTACATCTTTCTTTGAATCCCTATTCACATTGAGTTTTCTAAGGTGTCACGATGTTTTGATGATCACCATGAATCTTTAGGTTCTATGATAGTCAGTTATTCCAATAGCATTTTCCCCATTAAATAATATTTTGTTTGAGAATCATGAGATACATTCCCAAAAAAATATTTGGGAGAACTAAAATTATAGACCTAAAGATGTCCTACTAGGATACATTTATGAAATTTTATAAGTTTTGTCGTATAATCTCACAACATATTCTCATGCGAACAATTATATGAAATATTAATCCTACTATTGGTTGGTGGTGTAATATTTTCCACCACTGAGGTTTGATTTTGATATGTTCCAAAAAAATTGGAAGTAGATGTCTATCATTCACTTATAAATAGAATTTGAGTTCCAGCATATTCCCTTGGAGATAAAATCAATTCCACCAACATTATTTCTAGAAATATTACTTCTCTCCCTTGTATCATAATTTACTAGTTTTATACAATCCTATATAAAATTAAAAAATATTGAAAATAAAATATATATTTTTCCATGTATCAATGACATATTCCTTGGAAAATGCACAAGCAACTATTTATATGTAAAATTGTATCATGGTCATGAAATTAGCTTCTTATTAATTATTGATATATTTTCATTCTTCTGGATGAATATATCAGTTTTCACGAAATCATGAATGTGTTATGAAAAACATTTTGTTTTATTTTAATAATATTTGTTTCAATGTAATTAATTAGTCACAATTAGCCAAAAATAATATATCCCTACTTTGAAATACCAGTTCCTTGAGTATATACGTTTCCAACAAAACAGTCTTCTTGGTTTTTGTTCTAATGATATCAAATATTTGATACATAAAATTCACCCACACCTCTTATTTTCAATAGATGAATCCTACCAAATTATGGGTTGATTATATTTCTAAAAAAGAAAGGAGTGATCCACTTTTTTTGGATCAAAATTATTGTTTGCCTTATCAATTTCATAAAAATACTGAATGATGATTTAAAAACGTTAATGGTTCACCTGTGGACTAGGTGAAACAATATTTTATACTACCTCTTCTATGTGATTCACATAATCAATACCCAGAACCATTCTACATAAATATAAAAAACTCTATTTTGTCACATTTACATTAATGTTAAGGCTATGAAATTTCAAATCACAATACCATCAAATACTAATATAATTAATTTCATTGTCAATTTATTGCATAGATTTTAATTATATTATTTAGAAAATAAAATAGAATACAATCAATGAAACCTAATGGGAAGTCCCACTTCCAATTATTAATATTAAATTCTTATTGGCTAAACCAACAATGATTAGAATAAAACACAAGTAATAGTGTCTTAAAACACTTATTTACAAGATCCTTCCTGGTAACAAGATGATTGACATAAAAATGCATTTTATTTCATTTTAAGCTAAAAATTTCAAGTTCTAAAAGTCTAATCTCCTCGATACCATCCCAAAAGATAAATATAATGAAGAATTCTAAAACCATTTTTAATATCCTTCCCCACTACAGTAGATTTTGGAGTGACTAAGATGGTCGGTGATATCCCCAAGACATCATAAGATGAAAATAAATAGGAAAGTCATAATAAAACATTAGAAGATGAATTTCTTATGAGGAAAAATACCGACTAAAAAATAATAAAATATCCAAAACCATTATTAAATTCGTGATTACAGTAGTATTATCCAAGTTAAAAACCTATCTAAAACATATATTTTTTAACAAAAATGTGAAATAATAACTATAAAACTCAATGATACTACATTAACTAAAGACACCAAGGAGATATCAACCTTCAAAATGTTATATGATGATCTAATTTTAACACCACCGGTAAATTCCATGGTATCATGATGTATCATTGGATAATTATAATACATTTTATTTTTAGATATCCCAATAAATGAGAACTTAAAACACAAAAATTTCCCAAAAATGTGTAGTTTTGATCTCATTTTGATTTCCCCAAAAACATATCATCACATTCCACTTGGTGATGATATGGTTAGAACATTATATATATATCACTTTAAAAGAAAATAATTTTTAATATTAGAATAAATTATATCTTTAATAGAAATAAATAAAAATATTAATTAAACTATTTCTTATTATTTTGAATACCCTTCTCTCGATTCCACTCACACGCACACATGAATTATAAGTGATAGTCTCATAATCAAGATCAATTTCTCATTGATCCACTATGTCATCACAAGGTGATCAATATGTAGGAGTAATAATAGACCACACAACTTATTTAGGGCGATATAGATTTTATTGATCTCAAGAAAACCATTGTCTCAAAATTAAATTATAAAACATTTCACATTGAACCGTTATTTCATAAAATATTATCATAAAAAATATTTATTTAATCAAAACGAATCTGTAACCTAAAAAATCGTCTATTAAAATTAAAAATATGGGGTATTTTAAGGGAGTAAAAATTTACTTAACAATATGTAATTAATAAAATATGGGTTTCATTCAATTATAACACCATATTTCCACAACTAAGTCATCAAACAAATTATCAAAATTAAGCCTCCATGTTTAATACAAGTGAAGATTAAAGACATTCCACCTACCTCAAAATTGACTAATTAGCATAAGGGATCTATGGAAGGTCCAAAATCTACTTTCATCCTTATATTCCACTAAAACCCCACAAGGATATCACCAGAGCATATAAAACTACATACATCCAATTATTTCAAGTTAGGTATATGGTTCAAATAGAGACAACCCAATAATATGAAAAATGAGAGGAAATAATGAGATATAACAAGGAATTACTAATGATTCATGATCTCTAATTTAATTTTCATCACCCAAAAATCTCTCTCAGAACGAATGGAATACTTATCCAAATCGAAGTAAAAGTGATGTTTGATTCCCTAGAATATTAGAAAACTAATTTTGGTTTTATGGATTTAATCTGAATTAAAATATAGATCATGATGGAATGAGAACCATAATTATATGTCACAACCTAGTGACCAAGACAAAACCAACTTTGTCAATGACACATTTCAAAAACACATTGAATGATATGTTGTATATCACATGTTTCATGTGTTTTGGATATGACGTGGACCCAGTCACCATGGATCAAAAAAAAGAATTAATTTTCCATATTCCAACCTTACTATATAAGAGTTTCATTGGTTCCCAAGCCCCTATGACCCTACCTATAGTCTCTACACTACATCTAATAATGAACCGAACTACAACCACCATACTATAAAGAACAACATATTCAGGTAATTCCATATCTATTATCTATGCTATAACACTTCCCAAATTGTGGTGGCTTCAAAATCCCTACTCTGGGATACCACACCATAATTGGGAGCTCCAAACTATAGCACAAAAATCCATATAACATAGTACAAGCACCCATTCTTCAAACCTAGTTCTACTATTTCCATACACCATCCAAAATCCGTTATTCCCATTACAACTCCTAAAACCTAACCCATGAATTATATTAAAAAAATATTTATAAAACATGGATTTTGATACTCAACCCGGTGGTGTCATAAATATAATTTTTGCTTAAACCTAAATTTCTCATTAATTGATGTGATTTTTATTAGAATGGTCTTATGACATAATATATTTTTGTCTCAACATAGTTTCTTTGATAATCATTTTACATTTTTCATCAAATTTATTTTATGTGGATTATATTCTGAAAAATTATTATTTTATAATGAAATACCATTTATTCAGTACATTTTAGGTTATTTTTCATGATCTTAGACCTTTAAATTTTTTTATTCAAATATTAATAACATCATAATTTTATTCTTGATGCATTTCTTTTCCATCCTGATTCATGAAATCTCTTACTGATTTTGATCTACCATGTTTCTTTTCCTACCATTATCTTAAAAAATAGATTACTTTCCTGTTCTCCTGGGATATTTATTATCATCATTAATGTCCTCCTCTTTTAATGAATGTTGTAAAAGTAATAATTTTTGATATATTCCTCATGATCAGTTTTCAATTAATGTAATTTCACTTATATTGTTCCATTTATAAATTTTTTTCTACTGAATTTATAATTTCTTAATATAATTCCTCTTTAAGCATGATTTTTTTCCAACAAGAAATTATTATTCTCATTGTTTAATAAAAAAAATTGTTTTTAAATGTGTTAAAGTATAATAGAAATTATTATTTGAAATGAATTTTTCATAATGATTCAAAGAGTGTTCTTTTTCAAATTCTTATGCCTGATCAAAGTATTTTTCAAATTATCCCTTCTAAATAATGTAACAATATATATTACGAAATTATATTTTAAAATATTTTATGATCAATTATCATATTCTTTTAAATAATCATCCAATTATATAGTTACTATTTTCTTCTTATTCCATTCCTATTTAATTTTCCTATATTCTATAACTTGATTTTAGGGAGTTAATCTAGACTCTTAATACATATATTGATCGATGAAAAATATTTCTAAACCATATATTATTTTTTATATGGATTAAATACCATATCACCCATTTTTAGTTGTTTTTATATATAATGATGCATAATATCAATATATACCCATTTATTTGCTATGAGATTTTCATGTTATGTTTATCAACGATATTTCGAAATCATATTTATAGAAACCATTTAATGAGAATATAAAATAAGTTTTATTTTCATATTATTATTTGATATATATATATATATATATATTGATTTTATATGTCATACATATGTATAAGTTTCATTTTTTATAGGAAGTCGTAAATTTAGAATCCCTCTAATGCATTAGGTACTGTTTTCAACTCACAGGATATCATGATTCTCTGGAAGTAATCCTATCCAACTATGGTTGTGTACAATTATCAAATACATCTATGTTTTGTTATGGAGGCAAAGAGTCATGAATTACAAATATTATTTAATGATTATATTGTTTTCTCATTAAAATGATGCAATGCTTGTTTGATATGAACGTTTTTTAATATAAGTTTTAATAATATTGGATCTTTATTACATGCTATCAATATTAAGATCATTTTATTTTTTATATCATGTTATTATACATATATCTCATGTTTTTCATTGTTAATTTTTTAAAATATACCTAGAAGTTGAGATCACTAATTCATACATTTTCCTTTCACAATGATACGTATAAATGTACAAGGTATGTTATTTTTAGTGTAAAATTTTATTCAGTAGGTTTATGGGATACATAGAAGACAAATTTGGGATAATGTAATTCCTTATATTTTATAAATATTCCATAAAACTGGGAAAAAATTATTTTTTTAAATACTGATTTATCCTAAATATCTAAAATAATAATATAAATGATTTTATTTTATTTAATTTTTTGATAGATATGATAATCATTGATTTGTGTCATATCCAGTGATGTATGTTATGTTTTTTCTGTAATGGATCCAAGTGTGGGTAAATGGAACTCTATTTAGAATAAAATTAGAATTTAGATATCTTTTGAGGTTAGGATTTTATTTTTTGATGATTATTTGATATGTATGAATTAAATCAGGGGTTGATAATTTAAGGAGGATATTTATTTCAATTTGTAGATAAACCTTTTTGTTGATAGATTGAAATAACTTTGGTATTTTATGATTATTATAATAGATCCTTAGTGAGAACCCTATATATAAATCAATGTAAAAGAGATCCTCCTAAAATATTGTTAATGTAAATACAATATGGTTTCCATATAATTTAAATTCAAGTTTGGTTACTAGAATTTTATCAAGGTTTTTGTAGGGATTTATTTGGGGGTAACAACCTTGAATAGTGTTGGTCAGGTATAACTCAAAGAACATTCTGGTGCATTATGAATGGTCCATAACTATATAGCTATCTAGACACACTTGAGGGATATTATTGGTTTAAATGAAATTATCTTAAAAAATTTATGGTTGATTTAAACATTATCTATTATTGAATTTAATAAGTTATGTTAAAAATATTAATTTGAAAATGGTCATGGATAATTTAGATTAACCGCAGAGAAGTTATGTTTTATGGAATATAATTCATTTGTGAGTAACTTATTCAAAGTTCATAAATTTTCATGTATTATATGTAAAATATATATCAATTTTGAAATGAATTTTTCCTCGGATAAGACATATTAGGGTTGTGTTTTCATATTTATATCTTCTTTTACTAGAAATTAATTTGATATTATCATAAACAATTGGGTTTCATATTTATTTTAAAAATGATCTTGAAATTGAAGATAATAATATAATGTATCTAAAAACTATTCTAAATTATATTTAGATAAGGAGACATATTTTCTATTAACGAATTAGAATAACAGTAAATGTATATAGAATATTTGAATTTATTAGACTTTCCTTACATTGTTTGATTGGTATCTCATTAATGGGAATATCATGAGATATGATTAAATTATATCCCTATATAAATTTTATTAATATGGAATAAATTTTTTTTAATATGTTAAATAATAATGTTTTAACTTCTAAAAAATTATTTTATTATAAATATATAATCTAATATAGTGAAATTAATTCAATTCGAATGTATTTATAATATAGTAAAAAAAATTATTAAAAACCATTATATGAAATAAGATTATCTATAGATTCATCTACAGTTTCCCTCCTAGATCTCTCCACACTGGTGTTGTCAGATGATCCTAGCCCTCCCCATTGGTCACTTTCTATAGCTGATGGTAGGTAGAGGGGGCCTCAGTCATTCAAAAAGTATCTTGTGGGTCTTTCAAGAAGTGGTTCATCTATCTACCCCCCCCCCCCCCCCTCTTCGGTGAATATCCCTCACCCCTCACTGCCCTAACCTGGTGGACAGAGTTCTAGTGGTGGAATTATTATAAAGAGAGCATTCTGACATAGGGAAGCACAACCGTCAAACCCCAATAGCTATATATGGCCACGAGAAACCCCAACCCTTCTTCATATCTTCCATGAATTCCTTGGGTTTATCTTTTATGGTGTTTATCTCCATTATAACTCAATCCACATTCATAATTCATCTGGGTTCTAATGATAAACTCATTATTTCCTAGTTGTGTAAAGAAATTTGTTGCGGAAAATGGATGTTCTCCATATCTTGGTGGACGAGGGGAATTCATGTCAGGAAAGTAAATATCTTAGTCATCATTTGTGTTCTCCTGCCTTGCCCTTTATTTCCTATTTAAAATTTCTCAATCCTTTGGAAGATTGGATATTCTAATAGTTCCTTCCATTTCTCAGATGAAGATACATGGTGTCTTAGAGAAACGTCATATCCTTACATTTTTAGTGAACTTAACATGGACCAGGATCTTCCTTCATGTTTTTTTCTCAGAGCTGATAAAGGCTTTTCTTGGGGGCACCATATCTTCTACAAAGTGCACCCTTAATTTTTCACGGTCTACTGTATCTGTGGCCACTAGAAGTATTTTTGGAGTTATAAGATCCTAGAATATCATTCTTCTACATGTGATAATTTTCCGTCCACAGGATCCCATGACAGTGTGGTCTCTCTTGAAATTTCTCCGAGGAACCCTTCTTTGAAGACAAGATATCTCTCCAATTTTATTCCCTCCTCCCTTGTAGTTATGATTCCATTTTCAAATTTGGGGATCAATGATGACCATTATGAGCAACAACCACCTCCATTTTTTAATTTAAAAAATATTTCCATAGTGCATGTCTTAGGTATGAGAGTTATTTCTCCCCTATGTTAGCTATGTGGTTCTAGTTTTGTCTCCTCACTACTAGACATCATTGATCTTATAGTTTTTTTTGGGAAAATCCCTATCACCATCATGATCGACCTTCTTTTTTTTTGAACTAACCATTCATCTTATTCACTGAATGTGGAGGTGGAGAGATTCATCTAGTCAATATGATTATGTATTACTTCATCATCTCTTAGATGTCTTCTGAAATTATTCAGTGAATATGATAATCCTTGTCTCTGCCCATGGTTCATGGTATTTATGCATCCCACTTTAAGAAACCACTCTCACCCCTCTAGTGTTCCTAAAGGAGTAAAAAATTCCCAATCCCCTACTCATTTCTCCAAAAACTGATTTGCGATGCTGGATGGCCTCTCAAAAAGTTTGGATGATGAACCCAGCATGACCACTCTTGTGGTATATTAACTCTCTAATTAAAATTATCCCCCAAATTCTACTCGCATTACTCGAGCCAGAAAAAAGGGTTTTCTGGGATCTCATTAATAGTCCCCATGAGGTATGTTTTTAGACCATAAGGAATCCAAAATCATATCATAATGTCTCAGATCCTAATCTGAAATGTTCGAGGTATGGGCACTCATGCCAAAATGGATTTGGTGTGGCGAGAGTCCAAGCGATTACATATTTCTGCCTTTTCTATTTTGGAAAATATGAAACATGTGGATGAATTGTACAATTTTTCATGGACATGGGATATTTTTATCCCTTTTATTCTATCCAAATAAATTCAAATATCGATATATTTTGGAATAATGGGGTATCTGTTGAGATAGTGGAGGCCTCGAGGAACCATGTCTCTAGAAAGACTCCCTATTCTATCTTAGTTTATATCTTCTCTTTTTTGTATGCCATTTGAGATGATTTGGAAATAACCCTGTTGTGGCATAACTTATCATATTTTCAATCATGTGTCATTTCATGGTTTTCGGGAGTAGATTTCTACATCACATCTTAGGTCTTATGAAAAATATGGGGCTCTACAGAACATTCCAGACCAGTGAAAAAATTTCAAAACAACATGGTGGAAGTGCGGTGACTTGATATGGGATTTTAAGGGAATACATTTACTAGGTGAAACAATATAAAGGGGGACATGACAGTCTAAAGGGGGTGGTATCACAGCCATGAAAAACCTCTAGGTGATTGACTCATTTATGCAAAAATAAATCATGAACCTGACTATGATATTTTCTGATAACTCTCATATAATGATTAAAATTACGAGAGACAACAGAGGAGGAAACCACCACATGTTTCCAAGAAATTGGATGAGGGAGGAACGATTAATGAAGATGGTGAAATATTCATTGGGAATGCCAGAAAGAGGGGATTATTTGAAAGGCCTCTTAGATAACCATCAACAATTTTGAAATGACATGAACGATTGGATAGATGGAGGGAATGATGATGATGGTATCCTAGAGGTGTTTGAATATAATAATGAATGGTTAGAAGCTATTTTTCAATAGAGTTGGGATTATGATACCTCTGTTATCTTTTTAGAGAATATAAACTATCATTCGTAGGGGATTTTGGCTATAAAGAGTATTTTTCTAGAGAATTACAATGCTCTTTGTCTCAGGGAAGGAGATCTAAATAGAAGGTATTTTCAAAAATGTGTGAAAGAAAGGAAGGTGTTCATGAAAAACACTATAACTATGTAGGATGGAACTTTTACCTTAGAGGTTAATGTCACTGGGAGGCTGGTGCTCAATCACTTCTATGACTTTCTAGCATAAGTCATCAGAGGATACAATGGTGTTTTCTTGAAAGATTATAGTGAGGAATAGTTCTGAGACACATACCAAGGTTGTCCAAAGGAGTAGATAATGAAAAGGTGATTGTTGTGCTGGATGTGGATAAATTTTGGTCAGCTATTTGTAGCCAAAATCCAGAAAGAAACCCTAGCCCTGACAGCTTTATGGGATCATACTTTTTTGATGTTGGTCCCATTGTAAAGATCCATGTTTTTGAAGCCAATCAGAATTATTTCAAAGGCAAGAGTCTCAATAGGGTAACTTCTGCCTCTAGAGTTTTTCATGTACTGAATTGTAAAGAACCCAAATCTATTTCCTAGTATAGTATGATTTTCCTTTTCTATTTAACTTATATGATTTTTCAATGAATCATCAATATACTTGTAGGATAACAGATTCCCCTGATAATTTCATAGGAACAACATGACATTGTGTATTGTAGTAACATATTGGGATAATATGTATAGCTAAAGATATGGTGGACAACATCAATAGAAAATGTACATGATAAAACAACATAATCATGGTTGATATGGAATAGATGTATGAATCTCTTTAATGTATCTTTATCATGAGGGTCATGAGGATATTGGGGTTTAGTTAGTGGGATGTGGACATTTATTTCAAATGTATGGCCTCCCATTAGATATCCATTTTTTATGGAGGGAAGTTACAGTTTCTTCAAATCCATTACAGGTATCAACCAACGAGTTCCAGTGTCCCTAATATTATTAATTTTTGCTTATGAGGTTCCCTCAAGGAACAATGTCTGTGTAATAGAGGAGGGACAAAACAAACCATTCAGTAGTAGGAGAATAAACAGTTTAGTATCTCACTTGATGTTTTTGGACAACATGATCTTTTTCTTGAATGGAAGAAAAATCTCGATTAATGGGTTATAAAATGTTTTGGAAACCTATGGTAATTTTGGATATAAAATGATCAATCATATGAAGACAAAGGTTTAAATCACCAATATATTCCCTAGTATTTGAGAAAATAATTTTCAAAGTAAACTTGGGATGGAATGAAGCAACCTTCCCACGGTTTATTTTGGGGATTCCCTTTAGGATGGTACGATTAACAAGGCTCTATTTGATAATATTATTTAGAAAATTAGAGGCTGAATAGAATAATAAAAGAACCATATCATGTAATTTGGAGGGAAAATAACCTTGATTAATACTGTTCTTTCCTCCATTCCCCTCCATGTTCTATTGGTTCTGAAATAACCAAAGGGAACCATTGAAATAATTGAAAAGGTTTTCTCATCCATCTTATGGGATGGAAATTGAAGTAGGAGATGTCAATGGGACTCCTAGAGAAAATTGTCCAAACCAAACTCATAGAGAGTGGGTCTTAACTTACCTATTGTAGTGGAGACAATGATTTGTTTGAAAGAAAGTATTTCGTAAGAAATAATAGACGGAAAATCTATGTAAGGAAAGGTAATGAGGTATTGGTAAGGGGATAACCAGTTCTTGTGGGTATTGAGGCTAGGAAAAATGACAACTCAAACTAAATTTTTTTTCCACATGGAGTCACTACATGAGGATGTTAAGTGGGTTATAGGTTGAGGGGATATCATCTACTGGGATGATAACTATGTGGGAACTTCTCATTTTCCCCTTGTTTCCCTACATTGGAATATCTTTTTCCGGAAGATAGTATGAAACCAAGTACATTATTGTGAAATTGGATCCCTTTAAAAAATTCCATTTATCATAATATTTACCAGTGTGATGAACCCGATAGATTTTTCTTCTCAAGCTACTTTTCCAGTTGATACAATATTTGTGATTTTATGTATTCAAGACTCGATAACCATGTGACTGATGAATGGTCTATCGAAACATGTTTCAATGATATCCCTATGTAAATGAACTTTATGTTGTGGAATTTTAGAAACCATGTGTTACCCACTGAATACAACATTCAAAATAAGGGGGCATCTCTAGTGTTGAAATTTAGATGATGTGATAATCCCAGCTCTAAATCCACTGAACATATAACTAAATTATGCTCCTTGGTGATTGGGATATATAATTTCATTGGATGTTAGTGGGGTTTCTCATCTGGAATTGAAAAAATTTAGTCATTCCTAAAATACTAGTTTCGTGGAATGGACCCTCAGGGAGTCGAAGTCAAGATCAAGAGCATGGTTTTCATAGCTACTGCTACACCATTTGGGACTTGAGGAACTCATTGAGGGGAAACATACAAGTATCTCTTATACAGATAAAAATCCATGCTTTAGAAATCATTTATTGATATGGGAAAGATTATAAGAGGGGTGGGTTCATCAACTGTGTTACACAATTTTTCCCTAGAGTTTTTACTAATATAGAGGATAGAGGAAACATACTTGTGGGGAGGTGGATCAAATTGGAGGCCCTCAGTTTGGGACTAAAACACTATAGAAATGATTCTTGTATCTCATGATCCATGAGTTTTGGTGTGTTGGTTAGTAATTGAAATGGATCGGTGGTCCTTGTGTTCAGTATATTTTTAAGTAGAAGATCATCATTGAATGTTGAGGCTAGGGAATTGACCACTGGCCTACATCTATGAAAATTGTATAACATCAACATCATAGAGTTGGATTTATATTCTAGTGTCCTTGTGGGGATCATACAAGATAACATGTAGTGTTCATGGAATCTCTCTTATCTTCTTTGAAAATGAAAGAGCTCCATCAACTAGAGTATCAATTTTCAACATGCCTAGGGAGAGGGAAACATTGTCAAAGAATACCTAGAAAGCAGATGCGATCCTTCCATAATGATTTATATGTTTTTATCCATAGGGTCCCTACTAAATGAATGTGAATTTATTGTTAAGAAAGACCCCCTTGTTCTTCATCACTATCGGCCACCGATACATTGGATCCTTGTACATGTTTCTTTTTTTCACTTTCCATTTTTTATTAAAAAATATATTCTGATTGAGTGCTTAAAACACATCTTTTTAATAAATTACATGTAATACTTTTCGAGATTTTTTACGAAATAATTACTTTTTATTAAAAATGCAGTTTCTAAAAAAAATTATATTTTTTAGGACATTAAGAAATAATAAGAATAACCTAAATGTTAAAAACTCAATTAAGTAGTAAAAGATGAAATTATCGAATAAAAATTTTAAATTTTTTACAATGATTTAAAAAAACCTATTTCCAACATTATTAGAACTGAAATAAAGTAAATTTTAATAAATAAAATTGTTTTATGTCTTTTATGATAATTAATTAATATTTTTTTAAAAATATATCATGCATTTATGTTAATATCAAATTTATATAATTATTTTATAATAAATAAATTATGATCTTGAAAATTAGTAACCATAAAAAATATAACTTATACATTTGATTATCCTTAAAAAAATAATTTTATTTATTCAAAATTTTTAATGTCTTTTTTTAATTTAAAGAATAATTTTTAATATATATAAAATTAATGGAACAAAATATTGGAAAAAGTTGGATTCATAAAATTCAAATTTTTTGGGAATGATCTTCTTATAATTTACGTAATAAAATAATCACAATGTTTAATATTTAATTAAGACTAATTAGGGATTAATTGACCAATAAATTGTTCCTGGAATTTTCCTAAATTAACATGGACACTTAACTTTCAATGAATTCTTTTATAAATTTTAATTTATGTCCTATAATTCTTATTAAATTTCTCTCACCATACCTAACTAACAATCAATCCATTTGATTCATACTCCTAACCTAAATTTCTTTCCATGGATATTACCATTTTCATCACATATTAAAGGAGACCACATGCACCCCTTTAACACATGACCTAACATTAGAATTAATCTATATAAAATTACCTAATTAAATATATCCTTGAATTAAATTATACTACACAAATACTATGGAATCCATATCTTAGTATACCTATTCAATTTTCCACCAGACTCTCAAGGTAAATTCAATAGTCTCATCCAAAGCATTACATCTTAATTAACCATTCAATCATATTATTTATTTATTCTAAAAACAATAGTATATTCTAGCCATAATTGAATGACTTAATAACAATTAAAAATATGTTTTTATATTATTATACTAATTGAATATCCCTTTCATTTCATCCTCCAACACTATTTGAGAAATAAAAACGTTACAAAGCATATATGAGGACTACCATCTCCATGCTCAACATGTCATATTTTTCAGAACCACCATTCATGGATGGTTAAAAATGATTTTTAATATATAAATATTATATTTATAATGTTATTATTATTCCGAAATAATAAATAATTCTTTTACAGTCCTCATCCATATTTTATGGAAAATAAAATTTTCGACCATGTGTACATGCCGATTACCATGTCCACATCGTAGTGCATTTTGTTTTCTAATAAGATCATTCATGGCTGACAATAAGTATTTTATTATGATTAATTAAAATTATATTTAAAAAATATATAACTAATAGTTTCTAAATATATTTTAAAAATAAATATGAAAATAGACAATATTCAAAGATATTTATGTAAAATGCAACTAAACAACATCGAGTAACCGATATAAGTTGAAATTTTTAATAAATGTAAATCTTATAAAGATATATAGATATTGATAAATTAATTAAATATGGACAATTTTATTTTAATGGTTTTTAATTAATTCTATTATCCTAGGGAATAAGTGCAGGTGTAGTATTCTTTTAACAATGTAAGGGTTCTGTCTCAAAACCACCTTATTTGAGAGACATGTTTTGAAAAACAAAATATATGATTAATAGCAAATATAACCATAATTGGATATTCCATGTTAATTTTTATCCTTATTTGTGGTATTTTAACTTCAACATCATTCTCTCATCCATACAATGATTTTTTTTAGAATTGTCTTAAGATGTAAAAGATTTTTGTCTCATACTCGCTTGATTGAGAACTGTTTTACATTATGAACTAGTTTAATTTTATGTGGTGAAAATAATTCCAACTTTTTATCATGAATTATTATTTTCCATTAGTATTTTATAATAATTTTTATGATCATTTACCATTAAAGGTTTTAATTACAATTTTACAGAAGTCATAATCATTTTTCTACTGAAGTCTTTTTTATCTGTAATCATGAAATCTCTTATATATTGTTATGTTCCATGTCTAATTTTCACTACATTATTTAATCAAATATTAGATACATTTTTCATAGGGATATTACATATCTTGGTTAATATCATCCTATTTTTTGGAACACCTCAAATAAACGCACAATTTTGATAAGAATGACTCCTCTACTTCCTTTTTTATATTTCTCTTATATGAGCTTTTTATAACCATTCAATGTATTATATATTACACCAATATATTTCATTAAAAACAACCCTCACATTTCCAAACAGTAATTTTTAAATGAAATTTTTATTATCATTTTAACATTGTGATTTTCAGGAAAAAAAATTGAAGGATATTACATTTTTTCCACATTGATTCTTTTTAAAAGAAGTATTTCATTTAATGTAATGCTATAATTTTTTGAAAAAGTGATAATTTAGGATTTTTTTTAATATATTTTTAATAAAATATATCATTATTTTCAAAATTATTTAAAAATATTCATTTTATCATTTTACATATAGGTTGTTTTGAATAAAATTAATTTCTTTTACTCAAATCCGCGTGAATGTATCTTTCTGCCAAATTTTAATTATTAAGAGACTACCTCTATGAATAGTCATTATCTCAAAAAAAATAATTATTCTCATAATTTAATAAAATAATATTTTTTAAAATTTTTCCACATAAATAGGAATTTATTATTTTAAAATAAGATTTCATAATGATTTTATGAGTGTTCTTCATCTATGTCATATAATCAATAATGGGTATTCTAAAAATGATACTATCTTACTTATAAATAGATATATATATTATAAAATTCTCTTTTACATGTGTGTGATGATCCATCACATCATATATTATGCCTAATCATCCCCTAGTATAAGAATTATTTTCTTATAATGTATTTCTTTAGTGAATTTCATGTATTACATTACATGATTTATATGTGTTCATCTATATGCCTAATACATTGATATATCGGTGAAAACGTTGTCTAAGCTAGTTATGAATTTCGTAATTTTTTTAAAAAAACTTATCATCTATATTGAGTACTATTTATCTATAATGTAACAAGAATACATTTAATACCCATTTATTTTCCATTGGATTATAATGTTATGTTTGTTAGTGAAAATAATTTCTTATTGAATCAATTTAATAAGAATATATTTTATATTTTATATACATGAGATTATATTATATGTTCATTTTGAATTTGTGGAACACATATGAATGAATATCATGTTATTATTGGTGGCCCTGAAATTACTTTTCTTTCAAATTCATTTGGTAATACTTCCATCTCATTAAATATCAGGGTGTGTGGATAGTGAGCCTAGATAACTAGGTAGTGGGCTGCAAGCCTA
This sequence comes from Viscum album, assembly GCA_963277665.1. NCBI lineage: Eukaryota > Viridiplantae > Streptophyta > Magnoliopsida > Santalales > Viscaceae > Viscum > Viscum album. The sequence goes on along the minus strand of OY728131.1, from coordinate 712,201,103 downwards.
TCCAATTATGTTATGATAATAATGTAGAGATTCCTAATGTATGATTATGATGCAATGATTATGTTTTTTTTACAAATTCCCATGATTTCATGATATTATGATATGAACATTGTTTAATCCATGTTATCATAATATCATATATTTGTTCCATGACCTCAATATTATGATAATTCACATTATTATATCATGTTATGCCTCATGTATCTTATGATATGATTTATATTTATTTTTATTATTACTCAGTAATTAATCTCAAAAAATTCTTAGGTTTACCTTTACCATGGTTATCAAGTAATTTATTTTATATTACCGGTTTTTAGGAGAATATTATATTAGGATTTATGGGATACTTGGATGATTCATTAATGATTAATATGTTTTCTTTGGATGAAATTTCCTTCAGATAGGAAAAAATGGGGTTTAAAAGATAGTGACTTTATTTAGTCCTTAAAACACTAAACCAAAATGTACACCATTTTTTAAATTATGTCATAGATATGGTAATCATATTTTTTTATTAAATCCAATTTTATAAATTATATGTTTTTTGAACCAAATAAAGGAGAATTTTCTCTTGGTGAAATAAATATATATAATAGTTTATTTGGAATGTAATCCTACTGATTAGAATATAGGATTCCCGGTTGTGTGATTATGTTATTATAATAAAACCATATGAAAAAATATTAAATAATATTTTATAATTAAATTTAGATCGGTTGTGTTCTTGAAAAAATTGTTATGAATAATTATAGAAGTATGATTTTTTGATTCTCACATTCCATGTTATAATCAATGTATGTTATTTTGGTATGTTTGATCTATTTAAATTTTGATAGCCTGGAAAATATCATGTGATGTTGTACACAATTACCCCTCAATAGATGAAATAGCTCACATAAGCATAAAATATATTGATTGTAATGTGTTTGTTTGTTGGAAAAAATGTAATATATTAATATTAATTTGAATATTAATATTATAACATAAGGTTATGTATCAATGTAAACTATAATAATGATAAAACGTGATATGTATGATTCTTCGAAATAATTATTCATTGTGTGTTTTAATTATTATTTTATATGAGTAATAAAATTAACTTCATATGGGTATTGTTAAAATACTATATTTTAGGTGAATTTTGAGGATAATGAAATTCTATGTGAGTACTTGGATAAGATTTTTCTTATGAAATTATATTTTTGGGTATATAATAATAATTTTCCTTATGTATTTTTCAATTTATATTTTGACTGATAGGATGTATTTTTTCCTTTTGAATTAATAACATATTATGTGATTGAATGTAATAGAAGTAGTTATGAATGAATGTTCAATATAGAAGGCCTATATGATAGGATAAAATATTTTTATAATTGATTTCGAAGAGGATTTTTCTGTGTAATATTGTGTGGAAAAATGATAATTTATATTTTCATTGATGATAATTATTATAATAAAATATTGTCATGATATATTGTGACTTTAAAACCTATAATGTATTTCCACACAAAAATAAATGTTCTGTATATATATAAATAAAATTTTGTCTATGATTTTGAAAAATGGCCAAGGAATGTTTTTATAGATTACATAGATTTATAAAATCATGTTTTCAAGGTAATTAATTTTAAAAAAAATTTATTGTTATGTAATTAATTTAGATATAAAAAAAGGAAAATATAGTATAACAAAACATAATAAGGCCATTATGAAAAAATATGAATTTTAATGACTCAGCCTGAAACATCATCTTTAGAATAAAATATTTATTTTCTTCAATTTTTATTATATTCTCACAAGTTTGAAATCACCTAATGAAATACAAAATTCTTGAATTTAATTTAATTTTTATTGAAAAATATTAATAATTCTCAAATCCATAAATTATGGTTGAATATCTATTATAACCTTTTTTTGGATGGGAGATATGATTAATGATTTGAATATACATTGTATACGTTAATGATGTTACATTCAATATTTAAATTGAAAATTGAAAAATATTTTAATAAACTATAAAATAAAAAGAGAAAATTAATAAAATATTATATTTTTATATGATAAATTCATAAATTATAAATGGGATAGGTTATATTAACGGAAAAGATTTAAATTTATTAAAACAAATAAAAATTTATTTTCATATAATTTATCAAATGTTTAAATAAATATAAAATATATATAATTAAAATAAATAAAACGATTTACATTATTTATATGATATGTTTTTATATTGGTGAATATGAAGACTTTTTAATTCTTTTTAAAGTATATATTTTGAAGAGATGGATGTTTTTTAAACCAAATGTAATTCTAGAAGAATGAATTGTTCAAATTAAAATAAAAATGTCGTTAGTTTAATTTTTTTTATTATATAATTTCTATAAAATAAAATATAAATTAAATAGTTTTTACTATTTTAAAATTTATAAATTATTACTTATTTTCAATCTCATTTTTTCTATTTATTAATTTAATATCAGGTTATTATATATAAATATAATTTTTTAATGATGTGTTATGGTATTTTTTTAATTGTTTAAAATTCATAATATAAAATTCCAACCATGTATATAATTGGGTTTATACTATATATGATGCAATATTTATGATTAGTAAGAATTTATTATGATTTTTTTAATTCAATAATTAATAATATGGGAGAATTAGTATTTATAGAAATTAGGTGGTAAGAGCATGTTGATTGTAAAATCCAAGTTCAATGTTGTTCTGTGGATAGTGATACTTTGGGTCACACTCCATATAAACATGGGATCATAGTGTTTATTTTATAAATGTATTGGGCGAAAAATTAAATTAGAATACATTCTCTTATATATAATTCTAATTCAAATGATTCTAGACCATTTTATTAAAGGGGTTCTTATACAATATTAATTATAGGTTTTTTCATATCTTTAAATACAATTTTGATATTTTTTGTGTACCAAAAAATAATAGATATATAAAGTATTTTTTATATTTATTTTTTACTAATTTATTTTCATAATGGAATTTTATGAAAATCATTATAATTATATACACAGGTATATAATACATGAGAAATAATATTTTTTAAGTAACTCGTAAAAATTATAATTTTTTGTAACTCTCCTAAAAGAAACATAATTAAATATGTTAATCATTCTTCATGAGTGACTCAAAACATTCATGGAACTTAAATTATCATACTTGTGGGAAAAATATTATTTTTTATATAAAAAGTTATGTATATATATATGATGTCAAATAGGGGGTCTCCAAGCTAGGATACCATAAATTTTAACTTCTGAACGTAATAGATATTTTACATCCATATTATGGATTTGAAAATTATAATTCCACAATACTATTAAATAATCATATAAATTATAATTTGAATGATTTTATACCATACAAATAACCCATGATTTTATATGTTCTATCCATTCTATAAATTGAATTTTGATAATAGAAAAGAAGGTTGTGGCCCAAGATGCCTAACTCTAATATGTCATTCATTGAGAATTAAAAATTACTATTTAGAGATATAAAAATGGGCGTAAATACCCTCACAAATGAAATGAACATAAAAAACTAAAATACATCATATTATAAATAAATAAAAAATTCTAATGCATAAAACATATAAACATCATATAAAGAATAAAATCAAAATTCTATTTCCAATTGAAGCTCTTGTGGTTGCAAAATTAATAGATATAGTCCACTCCACATGCTAGTATATACAATCCCAATTAAAATTACCCTCCATGAATTATTTTATAAACATGGGGATGAACATATATGTATATTAAGTATCACAATCACAAAAATATATCATGTACATGTTGAAGAATAATACATATTCCTTAGTGAATAACTTATAGAAGTTACTAATTACCTATGAAATTTTATCTAACACAAATCCCCACTATGGATCATAAACCCATTAAGGTATCCATGAGTTTTATAATATTATAAAGGATATATATATATATATATATAACATGAGGGTAACTCAAAACCACTTCCGCACTGATCCATGCACTCTTATACGACAACAACATATGTCTTGGTGCTTTTAACCGCCCTATATGCACATGATCACTTTACAAAATAGCCACATCATAGAAAAAACCCATATGACACATCAAACACTACATAAAATATTCTAAAACAACAGATAATATAAACAAATGACATAACCCATTATATCCTCATCATTATTAGGCACCAAGAAATGACAGATATAAACTTACTCCCCATATCGTACACGTTACTCAACTCAAATCAAGATCTCCACCACACCATAACCACCACATCACATTATTGGAAATATATAATCTAGAAATTAAATCTTGATATATATAATATTATCCCACTTCATCCTATCATATGACTACAAATGATTTGGATTTAGAGGGAATAGTGATAGATTCATTTCAACTATAAAATTATTAATATATAAAATAACTAGAACCCCACACCATATTAGTTTTATTAAGGTTACACACTATTAATTTCAGTGAAATAAAATTATGTGTATATAAATTTAAAAACATTTCATACAGAAGATGTTATTAATGTTTTGACGCATAATATGATTGTAATAATTTCGAAATCATACCCTGAAAATATTATATTGTCCACATTTTTTGAGAAAAAGTTTCAATGAATAACCAAAAAATATAAAATCACCATAATACAAACCAAATAGTTGTTTAACATAACTACAACATCCCATTAATTTAATTAATTAATAATTTAAATGTTTAATATTTACAAGAAATAATATTATTAATTACATCCATGGTTCAGGGTTCAAAACCCCATCGTTTTTTGGTTGATGTATCAACACTATAGTCGACGTACTACAGTAGATGAAGGTACTATATAAAGAAATACCCATTTGGTTCCACTATAACAGGGTACTATAAAACATGAAATATGTAGCAGTACTATTCCTGTAGAGACCCGAAGCCTAACGTACATAGATATTACATTACTTTTGCGTAATACTTAGTAAATAACAAAAACACACACACAAGGATCATAATAGTTTAGTGTCTTTGGAAACTCGGAATATAATCTTCTAATCCTGGTGAAAGATCTTCAATATCTCCCATAAAGATCTTCCTTTTTTTTATACCTAAAACCTTTCTTTATATCCTGGGGAAAAGAAAACATAAAAGGGTGAGCTCAAATTCTCATTAAGGGTAAACAAAATAAATATCAATCACATCATATTCATGATAACATAACATTTTGGAAATATTAACCTGCAAAAGAGAGCATAATTTCATAACATGGGATAAATCATAGAAGTGAAATGTAATCCCAATAATCATAACATAAAACATGAAACTTTTTGGAATACACACATAATCATAGAGAATTATTTCTTGTTAGTCAAGACTCATTGCCAAGACTATCTTAGTGGACAAAGTCCCTTTCTGAATCGAGTCACCCTCGTTCCAGTCCTGTTTCACTGAACCGGTATAACCTACCGTTCCAGCCATGTCTATATCATGAGATATAAAATCTTTACCCAATGCATTGGAGGGAGATATAGGTCCCACTCATCTCATAATGATACCATTCTTATGTGTGCCACAAAATCATAAATCATACATCATTGCATAACCCATGTAATAAAAATGGGAATCTTAAACATCATGACGTCATAAAACAATTCATATAAGATAAAGGAATTCATAAAAATATTTCCATCACAACATAATCAAATCCATTTAATAATAGGGATAGAAACAGAACTCTATATTATCTTAGATGGAAAATAATTTTGATAAAACTCTTGAACTCCATTCTTGAGGATAATATCCATTCTACTTCAAAAACATTTTTCCATTATTAACATGTCATACAATTATAAAATAAAATAAGTTGATTAAAAATAAACTTGAAAACTTTTAAAGGAATCTTCTTGGAAATAATTTTTTAAAAATCCATTCATGTCGTATAAGTTAAAAAAACATTCTTCGTACTTTTGTCGGAAAAGTAAAAAAGTACCTTGTACGAAAAACGACAAAAGATTCCTTTCTTATCTTTTACTAAAAATACACCGAAGGGTAAAATTTGATTTAAACAATTGTAGGTGGATGGAAATAATATTACATATTTAGGGAACATGGATGTGGATGATAAAATACACCCTAGTAAATACCAAAGTATAAACAATCTCAGATAAAAATGAGATTGTGATATTTCCCTTACCTTAGGTTCATTTTTCTCCGTAAGTGTCCGAACCTCCTGTATAATGATTTAAATAATGTCATTAACTTATTACAGAATCATATTCATTGTTATGATATCATATATGGTTCACTTATGACTTTATATTACCCGTTCTTTAAAGAAGCGTTTTGGGTAAAATCGTTTCATTTATCGTAGGTGTTTGGAATTGTTGTTCTTGACATTATTATTACTTATATCATGATTTACTTAATTCAAGAATAAAAAACATGATTTATGTATCATATATATTCTGTATATATATATATATATAATAGATAGATAAATGAAATGAAACACACCGTTCATGGAGACGGTAGTCCGTACGTACGCATGAACGTTGTTTTCCTTTCCTTATTGTCTTGAATGGAAGTAAGTAGATGACATACATATATACATAAATCCAGTAGCTTTATAATGTCATATATTTCATTATTATTGCTTATATATACTTTATAATCATTCTTAAATGGTTAACATGGATAATGAATCTCATCGCCTCGTGGAGACGGTAGTCCGTACGTACGCATTAGCGATGATATCGTTCTCATGATCGTGAACTTGTGTTGAAGTGTATGTATACAATTTCAGTATCAATATCACTTTATAATAATCATATATAGTTACTCATTACACCATTATACCCATCCAATTAAGGTGGTGGCGGAAAATAGATTACACCACGGCGTGGAGACGGTATTCCGTACGTACGCACGCTCGGTGATTTCCTTTTTTCGTAGGATGGATAGAAGGTGAATTAGGGTTGTTTCATATTTATAATAACATGTAAGTAATAATGATTTTATTACTTTGTCATGAAACAACTAAAGAAGAAGAAGTTTAAGAAGAAAGAAATTGAAAAGATCGGTAATGGATATTACCTCTCCTTTGAGACGCCTCTTTGAATCCTCCACTTAGGGAAATAATATTGGTCTTTGAAGAAGACCAGGACCTATAGGATTATTCTAGAGAAGTGGAGAAGGTATTTTGGCAGGGGTTGTACGAGCTTGAGTGCTCAAATTAGTGTGAGGAGGAGGGGGAGGAGGTGTCCTTTTATAAGGGAGGAGAGGGGCACCTTAGGAATATCTCAAAATATTATTTTATATTAAAGTCAAAATCGGTTTATAATAGTTCCAAAGGGTATTATTTTGAAGCTAAAGTGGGGATGGGTCGAAATCATATCAACCAATAGGATTTAGACAAGTTTAGGTTATTATTTTAACCTTATCAATTAGATTTAACTCTAAGTTAAATAATTTAACTTTTACCGTGTCTTTTTGTTTTCTTACACTATATGGTTAATAAACTTACTATAACAAGCCAAACGAACCTCAAATTGTTTATTATTAATATATATATCTGTATCTATGTCATTTGGCCGAACCATAGATTTTTTGGAATAAAATAACAATTAATAATATAATATTTGATTTAAAAACTGTTTTGTGTCAATTTTGACACTATTTGATATATGATTTTTGTAAAAGTCATAACAGAATTATATGTTCTAACCAAGTTGATTAAATCAACACTAATATTTCATAGTAACCTATAAAATTAGTGGAATTCATAAAAAGTCTTAAATTAAATTTATTTTGGTATTTATAATATCAATTATGTCAATATTTCATTAATAAGATAATTACTGCATCATCTTTGTGTCATAAATAAATTAAATTATTTGATGTCTAAAAATTACAAATAAAATACAATTATGTAGGAACTCTTTTTAGCTTTCTAATGAATATTTACAATCGAATTTATCTTATGTATAACCCTTTATTAAAAATGATTTACTTATTGAACTTTGATTTTAACTATTTTAAACCTTTTTTGAATTAAATAATAATAAATGTCCTAATCTATTCCAAGTGGGCCTAAATGAAAATATTTTACACTTAAGGTTTTTTGGTCGAGATAAACTTGTCCAATAGGATTAGGACATGTGTTAGGGTAATATTAATATCATTTTTACCCTTAATTACCCTATTTACTTTTAATCGTGGTAAATACAAGTAAAAAAGTTACTATTCAACAAATATTATTTTCATCTCATTGAACCACATTTTACTTACTGACATCAACCGTGTCTCTCGGATTTTTGAAATTCCATTCACAGAAGAGGTAAAATTAAGTTTTATGAAAAATTCAGTTTTTTTAACTACCACTTAGTAGTTTCACTATTCATCAAAAATTGATGTTTTTCAGAACAATGCCAAAATATCATCCTAAGACATATTTCATATTCCGAATTCAAAAATGAAGTCTATTTTACCAAATTCATAAAATAGAAGTTGCATTAATTAATTTTATAATTAAACCCCACTGTTAAAACAAATAGCGTGTTTTTAAGAAACAATATCTATCAAAAAATTGACACTTGTTTATGTCTGGTTTAAATGTGAAATTACATCCAATGACAAACATTGTATTGAATTGTAAAAATATATTCTAAATAAACTTTAAAACCACTCAAATTAATAATTTATCACTATTAATTATTTCGATTAAAAAAGTTGTTTTTAATTAAAATTTAGTAATTTTCACTATTCATCAGAATATGAAAGTTATCCGAAAATCACCAAAATTTCACCCTAAGCTAATTTTTATATTACGAATCCAAAAATTATTTCCATTTTGAAAAATAAAATTTACAAAATTTCAAAAAGTGGTTATTACTATTCATAACGGCTAGTTTTAATAATATTTTAATAGCATATTGTGTTTTAGTAAAACTCGTTATTGCGTACTACACACGCTATCGAGGAAGGTCACGATTTCATGTAATACAAGGCAAGTCAAGGATTCATGTTGAGCAAGCTACTTTTGGTGTAGCGTACAACACAATACATTAGTGAAATTAAAAAGAATATTTTTCATAAAATCTTGGGTTGTTACATTCTACCCCCCTTAAAATGAATTTCGCCCTCAGAATTCGTCGGGGTTATAAATGGTTTACTAATCGAAATTTTCTTTAATAGAAACACACATCGTAAAAAGGATTACCAAAACCAATCTTTAAAACAAAAGTACGAAACTTAACGGTTACCCAAATAAACTAATCACTGGGTTTCCACATAGGTGAAAATATGGATTTGGAGGAAAAATCTAACCATCATGTTCTGATGGGGAGTGGTAGAGAACATGGCTATGGAAAAGCTAGCAATCACAAAGCCAAAAATTTGTGACGATCTAAGGTACCATCTGATTCATCAGATATAAGATCACTAGGACAACATTTTTGGTTTTCAAGATCATTTCCCTAAAGTTGATGAATTAAAAGAAATACTTACATGATTTGGTTACAATCTCACTGTTGTTCGTGAATTGAACAATTTCCACTTCATATCATGTAGAAATGAAGTTGAATTTGTTATTCGTGAAGCATTAGCAGATCATGTGATAGAATGATGGGTCATTCCATCTATTTCAAACAAAAGGTTAGCAAAAGTTATAAGTCTATCTTCTAGTGATATTAATCGTATATGGTTCCAAAAATGAACTTAAACTTCATATATCATACCGCTTAATAAAATAAAACTAGTTTCTACTAAACATGTACTTTCTGTAGGCCAGTGGTAGGTGATAAAGGCCAGTCGCACTTTGGTTGTGGGTTCGATTCCCATAGCCTTGTCTGATGCGATGGGTTGTCGCCCATCCTGTAGGTTGTCCTTTTTCTAAAACTATATTACTATAACATCCCATCAATAATATCAAAAAAAAGAACTTCTATCCTTAAACAATACTATTTTATGTCCAACATAATCCATTCTAGTCTTTAGTCTTATCCATAATACTGCAGTCCATTGTCATAATATAGTGAAAATTATTACCAGAGATTTAATACCATCTTTGATCCCCATATATCATGAGATATGTTTTGTTGGTCACATTCCAAACATTCAAAGTCCTTAATCATGTATTCTCTTGAATACCCATTGAACCTTAGTGAAAACTTGAATACAGTTAAAAGTTAACACTTTACACATACCAAAATCCTCAAAATTCGATATACTCAAACCATGATATCACTTAGTCCTTATATCAATCATGAGCTCATGAATACTATCAAACATTTAATTTTCTCATTATCCCTTAATTATGCACATATCATCTACTTTCCAAAATATTTGAATCACTTTTCATGGTTACCAGTACCTTAAAATTATTGAAAACCACAATAGACCAAAACATAAATATTTGAATACACCATAAAAGTACCTCAACAACATTATTCTTGAATACCAATACATAAACACTTTAGTCCATCCACTTCAATGATTGTCCTCGAATAAGTCCTTCCTTGATTTAGAAGTAACTTTTTAGGTCAGGGAATTGAGTTGGGTAATGCCCATGTTCTCCACAAATAAGACATTGAACTCCATAACAGTCTGTCACTCTATGACCCTTTTCTGCACATAGATAACATCGGTCCCTCCATTTGAGGTATTCCTCAAGGTTCTTCTTCCCTTATTTAGAAATCTCAATCTTCCTTTATTTATGATCCTCAACATGTGAACATGCATAATAGTTTATCTTCCTCTTCTTTGATGAATTAGGCATACCACTAAATTTTACCTTGTTAATCATATATCGTGATGACGGATTCGGCATAATCACAATATCTTTCTCTCTAGGAAATACACAATTTTTTTGCTCATAGTCACCAATTTTTCCATTGGATTCAATGTTAACTGAATTCCTTCCGGTTCCCTCCATTAACTAAAACACAAAAAGAATCTTGTGAGAGGCAAAAATCATAATAAAGGGAGATTAACTTCAATATCTAACATCTTTGGTTTAATCTAATATCGTTACCATAGTTCTAGGACTATATCCTATACGTATACTTATCCTTAGGGACATCCCTAGACATACCTTAGAAATATCTCTAGGGATCTCACTAAAGTTCTCGCATCCTAGTTTCCAAATGTTGACTAAAACTTTCCTCTGATACCAACTGTAGAGACCCGAAGCCTAACGTACATAGATATTACATTACATTTGCGGAATACTTAGTATATAACAAAAACACACATACAAGGATCATAATATTTTAGTGTCTTTGGAAACTCGGAATATAATCTTCTTATCCTGGTGAAAGATCTTCAATATCTCCCATAATGATCGTCCGTTTTTTTATACCTAAAAACATTCTTTATATCATGGGGAAAAGAAAACATAAAAGGGTGAGCTCAAATGCTCAGTAAGGGTAAACAAAATAAATATCAATCACATCATATTCATGAGAACATAACATTTTGGAAATATTAACCTGCAAAAGAGAGCATTATTTCATAACATGAAATAAATCATATAAGTGAAATGTAATCCCAATAATCATAATATAAAACATGAAACTTTGTGGAATACACACATAATCATAGAGAATTATTTCTTGTTAGTCGAGACTCATTGCCAAGACTATCTTAGTGGACAAAGTTCCTTTCTGAATCGAGTCACCCTTGTTCCAATCATGTTTCACTGAACTGGTATAACCTACCGTTCCATCCATGTCTATCTCATGAGATATAAAATCTTTACCCAATCCATTTGAGGGAGATATAGGTCCCACCCATCTCATAATGATACCATTCTTATGTGTTCCACAAAATCATAAATCATACATCATTGCATAACCCATGTAATAAAAATGGGAATCTTAAACATCATGACATCATAAAACAATTCATATAAGATAAAGGAATTCATAAAAATATTTCCATCACAGCATAATCAAATCCATGTAATAATAGGGATAGAAACAGAACCCTATATTATCTTAGATGGAAAATAATTTTGATAAAACTCTTGAACTCCATTCTTGAGGAAAATATCCTTTCTACTTCAAAAACATTTTTCCTTTATTAACATGTCATACAATTATAAAATAAAATAAGTTGATTAAAAATAATCTTGAAAACTTGTAAAGGAAGCTTCTTGGAAATAATGTTTTAAAAATCCATTCATGCCGTATAAGGTAAAAAAAACATTCTTCGTACTTTTTTCAGAAAAGTCAAAAAGTACCTTGTACAAAAAACGACAAAAGATTCATTTCATATCTTTTACTAAAAATTCACCGAAGGTTAAAATTTGATTTAAACAATTGTAGGTGGATGTAAATAATATTACATATTGAGGGAACATGGATGTGGATGATAAAATACACCCCAGTAAATACCAAAGTATAAACAATCTTGGATAAAAATGAGATTGTGATATTTCCCTTACCTTAGGTCCGTTTTTCTTCGTAAGTGTCCTAACCTCCTGTATAATGATTTAAATAATGTCATTAACTTATTACAGAATCATATTCATTGTTATGATATCATATATGGTTCACTTATTACTTTATATTACCCGTTCATTAAAGGAGCATTTTGGGTAAAATCGTTTCATTTATCGTAGGTGTTTGGAATTGTTGTTCTTGACATTATTATTACTTATATCATGATTTACTTACTTCCAGAATATAAAACATGATTTATGTATCATATATATTCAATATATATATATATATAATAGATAGATAAATGAAATGAAACACACCGTTCATGGAGACGGTAGTCCGTACGTACGCATGAATGCTGTTTTCCTTTCCTTATTGTCTTGAATGGAAGTAAGTACATGACATACATATATACATAAATCCAGTAGCTTTATAATGCCATATATTTCATTATTATTGCTTATATATACTTTATAATCATTCTTAAATGGTTAACAAGGAGAATAAATCTCATCGCCTCGTGGAGAAGGTAGTCAGTACGTACGCACGAGCGATGATATCGTTCTCATGATCGTGAAATTTTGTTGAAGTGTATGTAAACTATTTCAGTATCAATATAACTTTATAATAATCATATATAGTTACTCATTACACCATTATACCCATCCAATTAAGGTGGTTGTGGAAAATAGATTACACCACGGCGTGGAGACGGTATTCCGTACGTACGCACGCGAGGTGATTTCCTTTTTCCGTAGGATGGATAGAAGGTGAATTAGGGTTGATTTATATTTATAATAACATGTAAGTAATACTGATGTTATTACTTTTTCATGAAACAACTAAAGAAGAAGAAGTTGAAGAAGAAAGAAATTGAAAAGATCGGTAATGGATATTATCTCTCCTTTGAAACGCCTCTTGGAATCCTCCACTTAGGGAACTAATATTGGTCTTTGAAGAAGACCAGGACCTCTAGAATTATTCTAGGGATGTGGAGAAGGGATTCTGGCAGGGTTTGGCCGAGCTTGAGTGCTCAAATTGGTGTGAGGAGGAGGGGGAGGAGGTGTCCTTTTATAAGGGAGGAGAGGGGCACCTTAGGAATATCTCAAAATATTATTTTATGTTAAAGTCAAAATCGGTTTATAATGGTTCCAAAGGGTCTTATTTCGAAGCTAAAGTGGGGATGGGTAGAAATCCTATCAACCAATACGATTTAGACAAGTTTAGGTTATTATTTTAACCTTATCAATTAGATTTAACTATAAGTTAAATAATTTAACTTTTACCGTGTCTTTTTGTTTTCTTATACTATATGGTTAATAAACTTACTATAACATGCCAAAAGAACCCCAAATTGTTTATTATTAATATATATATCCTTATCTAAGACATTTGGCCGAAACTTAGATTTTTAGGAATAAAATAACAATTAATAATATAATATTTGATTTAAAAACTATTTTGTGTCAATTTTGACACTATTTGATATATGATTTTTTTGAAAGTCATAACAGAATTATATGTTTGAACCAAGTTGATTAAATCAACAATTATATATCATAGTAACCTAGAAAATTAGTTTAATTCATAAAAAGTCTTAAATAAAATTTATTTGTGTATTTATAATATCAATTATGTCAATATTTCATTAATAAGATAATTACTGCATCATCTTTGTGTCAGAAATAAATTAAATTATTTGATGTCTAAAAATTACAAATAAACTTTCATTATGTAGGAAATATTTTTATCTTTCTAATTAATATTTACAATCGAATTTATCTTATGTATAACCCTATATTAAAAATAATTTACTTATTAAACATTGATTTTAACTATTTTAACCCTTTTTTGAATTAAATAATAATAGATGTCCTAATCTAATCCAAGTGGGCCTAAATGATAATATTTTACACTTAAGGTTGTTTTTGGTCGAGATACACTTGTCCAATAGGATTAGGACATGTGTTAGGGTAATATTAATATCATTTTTATCCTTAATTACCCTATTTACTTTTAACCGTGGTAAATAAAAGTAAAAAGTTACTATTCACCAAAAATTATTTTCATCTCATTGAACCACATTTTACTTACTGACATCAACCGTGTCTCTCGGATTTTTGAAATTCCATTCACAGAAGCAGTAAAATTAATTTTTATTAAAAATTCAGTTTTTTTAACTACCACTTAGTAGTTTCACTATTCATAAAAAATTGATGTTTTTCAGAACAATGCCAAAATTTCATCCTAAGCTATATTTCATATTCCGAATCCAAAAATGAAGTCTATTTTACCAAATTCATAACATAGAAGTTGCATTAATTAATTTTATAATTAAACCCCGTTGTTAAAACAAATAGCGTGTTTTTAAGAAACAATATCTATCAAAAAATTGACACTTGTTTTTGTCTGGTTTAAATGTGAAATTACATCCAATGACCAACAATGTATTGAATTGTAAAAATATATTCTAAATACACTTTAAAACCACTCAAATTAAAAATTTATCACTATTAATTATTTCGATTAAAAAGGTTGTTTTTAATTAAAATTTAGTAATTTTCACTATTCATCAGAAGATGAAAGTTATCCGAAAATTTCCAAAATTTCACCCTAAGATAATTTCAATATTACGAATCCAAAAATGAATTCCATTTTGAAAAATAAAATTTACAAAATTTCAAAAAGTGGTTATTACTATTCATAACGTCTAGTTTTAATAATATTTTAATAGCATATTTTTGTCTAGTAAAACTCGTTATTGTGTACTACACACGCTATTGAGGAAGGTCGCGATTGCATGTAATACATGGCAAGTCAAGGATTCGTGTTGAGCAAGCTCCTTTTGGTGTAGCGTAGAACACAAGACATTAGTGAAATTAAAAATAATATTTTTCATAAAATATTGGGCTGTTACAATTCCCTAGGGGGAATTTGGTCAAAAAAATGGGCCTTTGAGGTAAGAAATAAGGCATCCAAGATAGATTTCCTTTGAACTATAAGGAAATTGATTTTTTTTCATTGATGAATATGACCTTCAAGTAACCAAACTTGGTGGCCTTCAGGCCATCAAATGTTTTTAAAAGGCATGGTTGGTGGGTTATCCTTTGGATAGGATAGGTTATGAAATATACACTATATCTCGTGGGAGTGAGTTGGCAAGTGTTTATTTGAATTATACAACCAAAAAATTTGTATAATACATTTTATATTATATTATTTTCATCCACCAATATTTTCTTTCACCAATTACCACTTCAAAATTTACATTCCAAATAATTTTAAAGGTGTTAATGATTTATTAGATAATTAAATCTAGCCCCAGTATTCATATACCACTAACCGATTACATTAAATAATATTTACATCACGTCATTAGATTCTAATACCATTATAAATCAAATCATCTATTGCTTCTAAAATTTAATTTTATCATGAACCCATATTTCTCCTAAATAGAAGTAAAAATAACAGAATCCTCTCAATATATGTACTTACTACCAAATCATCATATTCCAAGATCATTCAAAACATTATTAACCTTTGTACGACATAACGATATTTCATTAACATATTAAACAAGGAAAACCACCACCATGATAACAAAATACCACCATCCCGATATAATGCACAATAATGAAATCCTCAAAAAATATTATAACAAGACACATTGAATTATATAAATGACTATATAAAATCCCCTTATTTTCAAAATACTTTTGTATTCTCTCCATACCTTATAAATATAAAAATTCATTATAGTTATTTATTTTTATAGTTTGATTAATCTACATCTTTAAATTATTACCCATTTAATGAAGGTATATATAATATTTACAAAAAACTATAATCGATTACCATAACATTGAATTAGAATAATAAGCATCACAAGAAAATAAGTAGTGTATAAACTCCCAAATCATACAAGAAAACCAACTTATTCGATGGTAAATATGAATTATCAATAATTAGATATATTAAATATCTTTTAACTATCAACTTAGTGAATGAAAAATACATCTAATTCAATCTATAATCTTAAATAATTTGACAATAATTGAATCCCTCAACATATAAAAATCATCAACAATAGTTACATAAGAACAATAGAAAATCACTTACAAATTACTATCAAATGAAAATATCAAAAAATAATCAATAATAATAATTCCACTCGATAAAATGACTCAAATACCAATGAATAAGATCAACATCAAATATCATATACATTCCAGGAAAAAAATGTATAGAGTATTCAGGTAGAGAAGAGGATTGAAACATATATTGATAAGGATTAACAACATAATGTCTTGATATAAACTATATCAATGAATGAAAAATATTACAATGAATTTATCTATAAATATTTTTGTTTTTATAAGTGAAAAATATTTCAATTTTCATTCAATGGGAAGCTAAATTTATAATAAAACAAGGAGAACCAGTGATGATGTGATGACCTACATCACTATTTGTTATGAAATAGAGAATATGTTTAATTTTTTCGTTATGATTAGTTTTATTTTCATGAATTAGTTTTTGAATATGGATCCCACACCTTATAAAATATTAATTTTTTTTATTTTGGAATGAGGACTGAATGGATAATTTGTTCCTTAGAAAACTATCACAGGCCACTATAATTTTCTTATAGTAGGATACATAATGAAATGAAGGTCATTCCATGATGAGATGTGAAGGGGATATTTTTTCACAATATAGGGTATTATAGTGTGATGGGGATCATGGGTTTTGGATAATATATGATCCTAGGTAATTGTATAAAATGTGAATGGGTTATTTGTCCCATGATCATCAACCATACAAAAAATATTGATGAACCTTATTAACTAAGGTCACCCTAAAAACCACACATCAGACCACAATGGTGTTGTGATCATATTTGATCCCCATATTAATGAAATTTGATACCAAGAAATCCTATTCACATTACAATTCCTTATATAAAATGTAGGTGTAATACCAAGAGACTATTCTTTTTATTTGATAGAAACATGGATTTTTTAATTTATTTAGGAACATAGAGTCCTTTTTAGAGTTAGTAAACTATAGTTTTTTAATTCATGAGGCTTTGAAGGAGCCCATTTTCATTTGATACTCCTTGTTCCCATCTTATGATAAACTTCTATTAGAATTCTGATATTTTAGATGTTTTTCTATGGTTATTCTAGGTACATTTCCCATAATCCACCCCTTGTTTTTTGTTCCAATTTCATAGCCTTTGATTTTGGATATGATATGTTAGGTTTGTTGTTTCAATTCCAAAGAATTCATGGATGAATCATTTAAGAATGATGTAATGTTCATTCTCCCCATATAGTGATGGTCACAATATGATAAACACACCTCCTCTGTTACCATTTTTGTTAATGTATATTTATACATTAATTTATTTAATAATATTTACTAAATCGTAGAAATTAATGGTCTTTAAGGAACTGAGAGATAGGGAGTGGTCTTGTCATGTTATCCAGGTACACTATGTACCATCCTAGGATAGTAGGTCATAGTAGTGATTTTGGGTTTCATTGTGAGTTTTTAATCATTATTCTAATATTATTTAAATTTAGAAAATATTTATTTTTATTCTATAACCATAGATAATAGATTGGGGGTGGTACCCTATTTGAAGATGGTTCAATAGTCTTGGTTGATGGTTTGAAGAGCATAGAATGGGTTATAACTCATTTATAGTCATTGGAGGTCTATATTATTTATAACCATATTTAATCTAATTCATGATTACATGATCAAATGCATGTTATTTGGATATTATAGATGGGTACAAAAAAGAGGATCCCGGAAAAAGGGTGATTTAATGTTGATCCTCAATGGTATTGAATGATTACTTTCTAACGCTTGGGTAATTTATGATTCTCTAGTGGCTGTATTTCTAATGGGATAAGTTGTTATCTGGGTGGATGATAGAAATCATGTTCGTATTGGGATGAGAGGTGAGATGATGTTTAACTAGGATGATTTTAAGGGCTATTTAGGTATTAATGATGGACCTAGGACTAGAGAGATGAGTGAGAAGGTTTTACATCTCAAACTAGTTGAGTTCCACCTTCAAGGGAGTGTTTGAGATCTTAGTGAGCTCTTTGATAATTATTAGTAATCTAAGGATTTATGGGGTGTGTTAGAGGGGGTTTATTCTTTGTGTTTTAGAATGATATATCCCTTAGGATTTGTGATATGGGACCTGAGTAATGGTTGTGGGTATGATTAGACATGTATTTGGACCCCACCATGGGGTCTACTATATAAAAAATCCCAAGATCTATGATTTCACTAGGGTGACCAATGAAAGACCATATTAGTATGAAGAGACCTGGATGGGTCTGAAGAACCTTAGTGGATTCCCTAAGGGGTGAAATTAGATATCCTATTAGTGTGATGATTAGTTTAAGTGAATATCAGATGGGCGGTGAGTTGGAGTGCTTGTGTGAATTGATACAAGCCTTATCATTTAGTTCATTTCTATTATAAGAAATTAAATTTTGATAAGTGGTGGACTCTGGTGTGGGGGGTGGATCCATAGGCGTAACCCCATCATTTAAGATGTATTACATGGGGGATTTCCTTATGTGATTTGGGACATAAATGTGTGTGATATATTGTACCACCATGATAGAAATGGTATGATGTTAGATATGTTGGTTTCATCTTGAGTGATAAGGTGACCTAATGGAAAATTCCATGAGTGGGAAGACAGTGGTTTAGATAGTGGGAAATATTTAATAAGAATACTAATTATATTATTATGTTATACAATATATGGGAGATATACCCTTCCTTGTTATGTATGTTAGAGGTTGGGATATTGACGAGTGACCCTATCATGTTATAAAAGGTATATGGATAGGGAATGGATGAGGGGACCTACTCGATTCGTTTGGGTAGTGGCCTAGACTTATAGACACCCTTCCCCGAATCCTTGTGAAAGGATTGGGTTTCCAAGAGACACTGAACATTGAGTCTTTGGAAAAATTCTAGGTTTCATGAATAATTTAATAATGTGATGACTGAATTCATTCATGGTGCTGATATAGTCATTATTGTGTGTAATATTATCTTGATTAGTACATTATGACATAATGAAAGTTTATTTTTGGTGGCATGGTTAGAACAAGATGTTTGAAATTATTTTGGTAAATTTATATTTTTAATCATGATTATATAGATATAAATATATATATTAAAGACACCTAGTGATGCCCTACTGAGATGAATGTATCCCACTTTGTAGCGACACCATGGGGTAGTAAAACCCTTATTTTATCTTTTATATTGAGTATAGGTTTTTTATTGATCTGGTTTAATTGTATTGATCAGTAATTAGAGACGGAGTCGTTCATAACATGGATAAAATTGGTGTTTAGGTATATTATTGTCCCTGATGAATTATTATATTTCAATAACCCATTTAGAGATCCACTAATGTTTATATTTTTTCATTCGCATGACATATTTGTTATTATATTGTGTTTTTCTAATTTTTTGTACGTTAATGATACTGATGGATATCTTTATTTATTTTATATTATCTTTTTTAGTCTTATTTCATGGAATATACATCAATTTTTTTCATTTAAGCTCTCATAATTAGTTTGTAGATTCTTTCTGATGTGGAGACATGTAATAAATCCATTATGTACATATCCTAGGGAACCATGATGTCTACTGTAGAATAGGTCATTAAAAATTATTATAATATCATTTTCATTTTTAATGATTGTGGATATTTTAGAGAAGTGTACAAAAATGTATCAGATATTGTGATGAACCAAATATTGAGGATTCATGAACACTATTATAGAGGGATGTCCTGGTTAGAAGGGTTCTGATATTGTTGTAGTTTATTTTTTATATTATAATGGTGGAGTTTACTCAAATTGTATGAGTTTATATGGTGCTGTAATTTATGGGGTTTCTCTTTACATGTTAGCATAAGGGCTATCCAAACACATCTTACATAGCTTATATTATACACGTGAATTCATGTGCTTGTGTTCGATTGATGTCACAGATGGGTGGATGGTCATTTGATGTGGAAAACTGTATTAAATGATCTATTCCAATTAAAAATTTTGGATTCACTCTACGCAAGTGAAATGTGGTATTTAATTTTGATAACACGCAATATAGATATTGGTTAAATATTATCACTATAATATCTTTTCAATATCTTATTTTGAGGGATATATAAAGAATATTAATGGGATCATACATTCTTAAATTACATTAAATGACTTCTTAAATGTTATCCAGATTGGGTTAAATAAAATAATATTTAAAAAATTACCAATTTGGAGTGTTTACATATAAAATATTTGAATAATTGTATATAAATGAAAATATATGTTATCAAATGTAATGATAAATTCATCAGTTTAGAGGCTATGATGAAATATGAGTGCTTATTTAATTAAAGATACGTTTCTAGATGGTAGGGTTGGTAAAATTCCTAGGCCTACTATTTTTATATGAGCATTCAATGGAATGATGGGATCATGGATAGACACTCACTTTTTTTTGGAATTTTACTCATTTGGTGGGTGATAGTATGGTTAGCCCTATCATGAGTGAGATTACCTGGTCTCTTAGATGAGTTCACATGCTAAACGAATATGGATAATATGTTTCATTGATGAGACTCAGTATAATGGGTTTTAAACCATAGTAGTGTGTATTGGGTAATAATATCAGGATTTATGTGAGATTACACCTATTAGGATCTATGTGTGATTATCAGAAATTTTGTATAAGAACCTGTGAGGTAGATAAATGATGTTTTCTCTGAATATACAGAAAGAGTGCAGAGTTAGTAAGGATATAATAGGAAGAGCCTCAGTATGTGTGGGTAGGTGTAAACAGGGTAATCATGTTACTAATTAAGTTGTGGATTAGAGAGAATACTTGTATAGGATGAGTAATAATCTGATTTTTTAGAAACTCACAGATGTGTAGGGTCAATGTTTCTATTTTTCATAAGGGTGGCTAGGATAGTTATGTGATGTTTTGAAAAATATTATGGTTAGTGATCTAGGATATTTTTGTGAGTATATTTATGTTTGAGATAATTCCATGGGTTGTTGTTGGCTGTGAACATCATTATTACTAGATTGTTGAATAGAAAGGATGTCTCTCTAGTGACCTGGGAATGGAAAACTATCAGTTGTTTTTTATTCAATCCATGAGTGTGTGGGATGTAAATATCCCGTAATTATGTTCTTTATAGATAAATCATATTTTGTAGATACTCATCTATAGTTTTTAGTCTGACTATATGGAAACACTCGTGGTGTGGAACATCAATTCAGCAGTAGAAGCATGACCATCATGTTAGATGTGTTGTGGGTGTGTTGAGATTTTTTAGTGGATTGTGTTGTGGAATTCCACATGCTATTTATTGAAATTATCTCATGTAACTTATGCCCTTAAGATATGTAAAATTATGGATTCATATGTGGTGTTGGATATAGTTAGTGCATAATAATCAAGGAAATGATAGAAATGATGTTGTCCAAGAGTGAGTCGAATCAAATGTGAAATGATTTTATCGGTGGGAGTACGATGGATTGAGGGGTGGTCTATGATCTTTAATGGTATAATTTCCTCAAGGTTCAGGTTTGAGATTCATTATGGGTGTTAGGAATTTTTTTACACCTCTTGACGTTATGTAATCATGATTTTGTGGGGGTGGTGTGATAGTTTTTTTGTAGGGATAGCTGACAATTTTTAAGAGTATTATTCAATATCATGATTAAAAGGTGTATTCACATGGTATCGAATATAATTTTTCCAAACCTACCTCAATAATATCACTAAACTATGATATTTAATTTTTAATGGTCATATTTATTATGTGGAGAACCACATTTGAGAATTGTCCACTATTAAGATAGCATTATGATGGGGAGAACTATAAATATTGGGATGATTTGGTTCTAGGAATAGTGGTTTATTAGGATAGATGGGTAAGTATATACACTATATTGGTTTTCAATTGATGGTAATAAGGTGCCTTATTTTATGTTCAAGTGTGTGATACAATGTTTGGAGTTTCATGGAAAAAGATAGTCCAAATTTTTGAGATAGAGCACGGTGTGTCCGTATTAGATTGATGAATGTGGTGGGATATGGGAGATGGTTCAAGGACTGTCATAGATTCACATGGAAAATATGTTTAGTGGTAGGGATATTTTAATGAACCCCATCATTATAGGTTCTTAAATTTTTAGGATATTGGAATTTATAGGTTGAATCAGATTTTTAAATTAATTGGGATACTGATTAGGAGTTTGATATTTGGAACATCAAATAAAAATGTATTTTGGCATGAAAAAAATATTGTAGGTTTTTTAGTTTCACAAGGAAGTATTTAATAGTGGTCCATTTTCCTTAAAAAATGTTTCTACAATATATTTATGTCTCACTATAACTCATTATTCATCCCATAATGGATTTTTTTGTGGGAGGTCATTCCACGACTGACAGATTCATGGGGAGATAGAACTCATAGGTTTTTTATATGGATTGATCTATATTGTGTGGGTCACCATGAAAAATAAAAATTGTCCAAAAATGGATCTTAGGTTATGTTTATTGATCTAATAAATTTACACTAATCTATGAACCACATATAATAACATGATGATGTTCGGTAAAGGTTTGATACCTATATATTTAGATCCTCTTATTTTAACATATTAGTGATACTAATATTCTATTAGACAACGGTGGGTATAATTTCCTTACATTCATGTAATTCCAAAACTAACAATTAATTTTTTCAATTCCATGTTGATCTGTATTCTATTATTAGTCCCCATGGTATTTTGGGGACTAATGACCGAAGGTGACAATATCATTTGTCAATTGTCCTTCATCCCAAAATTTATTTCATTACCAAGATGGGTGAATGATTTTTGTGGGTTTAATATTGATTTACCTAATACTTTTCTCCTATTACATTATCAATTCACTGTACATATTCACTATACTATTCTTTATGTTGAATTTGGTCATGGTTTTGGTTTCAATTCTGTGTGTGTATGTCGGTGTATTGTGATAATCACAGGTCTTCTATGTGCCTCTATGATGTGTGGTTATAGGAGGATGAAAACATTCCATTTTCACTATTTTAGTTTATATAATACAACAACCTAACTTAATAATGTTATTAATTTTACTTGGATGAAATTTATTTTTTTTGGTTCTTTACATGATAAGGTTTTTCTAGATTTTGGTGTCTGGTATACAACATTAAAATTTCTATTTTATTTGATTATTGTTGTATTGTCTCTGTGATTCTATATTTTTATTGTAGTAATTATTCATATTATAGATTAAATATGTTACTATTTGTAATTTTTTAAAATTAATTACATTTATTTTAATTATTACCATTGAATCATGACTTATAGAATGAGATTGGATAAACCATAAATGGGTTGGGGCTGGGGAATTTGTGTTATTTTATTTTTACCTGCAATATAGAGGTAGGTGGTCACAATAATAAAATTTCATTTTCATATGTATGTATGATTATATTATTGTGTACATGTAACATGTGATTGGGTAGAGGGATATGGACTAAGAGTTTCCTATGGAATGGTAGTGGTTGTTTAATTAGTACTTATTTATACATAGGTAACTTGGGATAATCCAGAGGCTATATCTCTATGTGAAAAGGGTCCTAATTTTGTAAACGAGAAACCTCTTGTAGGACTCAATATGAGTGAAATTATCAGTGAATTATATGTTTGTTTCCTATGTATTGTTGGATAAGATTCTTCATATTAATCCTATCAAGATTGTTTTTATGGACACATGAATCATGCAAGGTGACTGACACACTCTAGAGGGTGACAAAGTGAACATTGATCACATTGAATGGGATAGGCTCCTAGGGACTTGAAATGGGGTGAAGGATAAATATTCCTCCTTGTGTGGGGATAATATATCAACCAAGATATTTTTGAAATGGAACATAAGGGATGTCTATAGAAATAATTGGGTTTTGATTATCAGGGAGATCCTATGGGTGGTGAAATCACAGAAGGTATCATGACCTGATTCACAATAGCATGCCCTAGCCTATGGTATTATGGGAACGACATCCACATCCATCTCTAATAAGCTATTGTTTGGAGACTATAACATGGGAGACATATGAAACACATGGTATTATGTATACCAATGTACCTATAACAGAGAAAAGATTAAAAAAACAATATAATAACCAAAGGGAAACAACTCATAATGTTAATTCTTGCATAACATATCTCCAATATCATAGTACAACATGTAGTAAAAAAGAATATTTATTTTTACAATTAAAATCACTCAAAAATAGGAAAAAGTCAACATATACTGACAACATGGGGGAAGATACCCAAATAAAAATTCAGGATCCATATAGGGTATGATTAGAATTACTAAACTCAAAATAAGGTCACCCTTATACAAATTCATATAAGACTCTAAAGAAATTACTATCATCTTCAATAATCATGATGTGTAGTGGAAGATCCCAAAAAGAGTAAAGTATAAACATATAAAGTAGAACACAAAAAATAACAAAAAATAAAACATCCAGAGAGTAATTAGCTCATCAACATGAGGTTATGTTAATCGAGATATGATATATAACCAATATTCCCAATTATAATAACCCATATATTCCCAAGATAGACAATAAGTGTCAAGGCGTGGTTAAAAACCCTCTGCATTCCTATGAATATACCAAATTATTAATGGTAAACCCCATTTTGGAGAAATAAATAAATATGCCTTTTCGCCCATGATGATACCCATTTAACAGGTATCACTCATTAGTTCTTACTATATTAATGGTACTCAAATTATAGATGACACTAAATGGGTATACACATGAAGAAACATCCAGAAAGCTGGGAAGGATCATCAAAAATATAAACATGATCATGCTGCACACATCATAAGAAAACATATATCAATACAAAGATAGGGGATCAAGTCTAGGTCGCTAGGATATGATGGAAACCATTTTTAATAACCCTCTATTTAGGGGATTAAAATCCTTGGTATGTTTTTCACATAGACTCCTGAAATCCCACCTATCAAAGAAAATATAGTAGGGGATCCCACCTTGGGCCTCAGAGATGGATTCAAAAAACTAAAAGATACATGTTACCACAGAGATGATCAAATCCTATTCTTAGAATGTGATTCCTCACTGAAAATTCTGTAGTTTCGGCCAAGGGAATATACCATAGTGATCTAAGTCCATATTGAAATGGGTTCTAGAGAGCTCACCCAATCTCACACTATATCTGAACTAAGAAGAATACAGTCTCTAACATGACCATATATAATTTCATGGCATGTCTATTTGGTTACATTGTGTGTTTTACTAAATTTGGACACCCCATCCTGAACTAGAGATTTTTACCACGGGTCACTTGGTATCATGCATTCCTCCCCATAATAATGTGGTCATCAACTACTAGTGAGGAGTTGATTCATTCAGTGGGGAAACTATACTCCCAAAATCACATAATCTGATCCATAATAAATCATAAATAATATACTAATTATCCAATGTACACATGTAAAATTAATATAATTACATTCTTGTATTACAAATAAAATAGTATTGAAAAGTGGCGATCCTATCCTTTGTAATAGGAACAAGTTAAAAAAATAGATAATGATTTGGTCCCATAGAGTCCATACTTATCTTCCTCCTACTCCATACTCCTCTTCATAGATATCCACCACAAGTTAAATTGCCTTTTATGGATCCATAATAGAATATATAGGAACACTAAAATTACCCAGTATGTTGTAGTAGAAGACGTAATTGGACACCATTAATTCATCATCAACATAATGTTATCATGTATGACTAGTGTATTCCCAAATAACAATAGTAAATGTATTCAGGAAAAAAATCCAACCAAATAAAATAATGTCCTTGTGCTAAAAAATTCTCCACAATCCTTTGGTCATACTTGCTTTGACTCCAAGACAGAAAGACAATGACAAGCTTCAATAGAAACCCCACTAGCCAAAAGCTAGTATATCTGGAGCTCGGCTTCCTTATGGTGTTTTATATACCTGAAACATGACATCCTTTATCCATAAACATTTTCAATCCATTCAGAGACTATTAGTTATCCATAAGCATACTTTGAGTATGTAGCAGTAGATGTATACTCAAATAACTCTTTTAAATCCAAAAAAGTGTAACAGTGGTATCCTCATAGATAAAATGTGTATATAAGGACCTTATCTATTGTTTTATATGTCAATATCACATCCCCTATAGGGTATTCATAATGCATGATGTTCCACCTATCCTATTACCAATGAAAACATCCAACATAATGTAAACACACATCAAATTGTAATGAGTGTTAATAATCCTGAAATCTTCAGATAAATAATTTCACAAAGAAAACATGTGAATATTACAAAAAATATAGAATGTATATATTTTTAAAAGTATCATAGAAATAATACCACAGTGTATCTAATAGTAAATACACACACAACCACATCTAAACACAATCAATCATGTTCGTTAGCGTTTCCTACACAAAAAAATCATATCATGGAATCATGGGTAGATGAGATCCCAAGAGGGTAAGAAACATATATGTCAAATTCATCGATGTCAATATAATTGATAAATACACAGTGTTTTTTAAATCTAGAGTGGAAACCTCCACAGTCAATAAAATATCCTAACAAGAATTAGATTTATCATTGTGGGAAGGTCAACACTCGTGGATAATCAAAGACTCCTAGAAAAAACATATATTTGTTAAAATATGTCACAAAATATGACATGTGATTAACATTATTTCTTCAAGATAATTTCATAATTACCATTTAATGAAAATATATTAGAATAAAATATTATCATCGAGAATAATAACGTAACAAAAATCATTAATATTAATCTCTACTTATAGTAGTTTTAGATCATTTATTATTATTCCGTAAAATTAATTTTTTGGATAATACTATATAGTTTGTTGAGAAACTAGTTATAATTATCCTATGAAGCTTTTATATATTTGACACTTAACAATCGAAAATTAATTAAAATTGGATAATTTTTATTATTATATTTAATAATTTCCTCCTAAATATTAATTTTTAATTTGGTACAATTATATTTTTATAATACATTATAATTATTTTTTGATAAACTCGCATAACTATATATTGATAATTTTTATTATTATCATTTCATAATTCAATTTAATTATCCTCAAGAAATTTAAATAAATAATCCCTCATTAATTTCATGTGATTATACTTTTATAGTTAAGTTTTATGTAAAATAATAATTTAATAAATTATAATTATCTTCTGGATATTCCAATAAATTATACATTGATTATTCCCAGAAATATAAATATGATAGTTTAGGATTAGATATAATAATAACCAGACCTTAATTTATAATATGAATTGTAAGGAAAGATAAAGATACATATTTTGAATAAATAAGTAAAAGAAAAAACACAATAAGTCCTATTAACCCATGTGTAGAAAATATAGAAAAACTAAAGGGAGTCACAAACCTAAATCTAGAAATGAAAACAATGGTTTGATAGAAGAAATTCACAAAATTCTTGCTAAGGAGATTCATGTTCAGTTACACTCAATGATAAGATCCATTGAGAAGAAAAGAATGATTTATCTATTTAAAATCCACCAAATGTTTATAAATTTTTCAAATTCCCAAAACCCGATTTAATCATCCATCTCAACCAAAAAAATCAAGACAAAGACATTATTCCTCCTCATGATGGCATTCCCAATTGAAATGGGGTAAAAAGTTGTTGATTATATAGTTCTTTAAGTCAACCTTGTGAGGGAGTGTCGAGTGAAAAAGAAGAGATGAAATGGAGTGATACAAATGATTTTAATATATAATAGAAAATAATAATAAAATAAAAATAGTAAAAGCATTATCATGACATGTGATATAACCAAACACTTAGTGAATAAATATTTTGTTTTGCGCCTTGTTAAAACACACAATTCAAACATAATAGATGTCTTAAATTTCTTGTACGAGATAATGTGAAAGAGGTATTTCATTATTTTTGAAAAATGACACATGTGTAATATAATATATTTACCCTTAAGACTAATCTAAACAAAATGTCATCATAGTAAATTGTTATGTCCCGCATAGGGTAAATCTCATTTTCTAGATTTATTTTCATTCACAGATTCCTCATCTAAGACACTCATCAATATATATTACATTATTTTAGAAAAATTGTGTGCATAAAAATATATAAATATATACATTCAATATTATTTTCTATTACAAGGGATCTATGTTCCTTTGAATATTGTGTTCACAGAGTGTCTACCGTAGAGAAATATTCTAGGAAATATTTCAAATTGTTAACAACAAGTTTTACCCTTACATGAATTCAAATCAAAATAAATAATTTATATTTTAATTTTTATTGAAAAATTAAATTTTTGACATAAAAACAATCATACATTATTAATATTTAGGGTTTTATTTTCATTATAAATTGATGGTACTTTAATTTTACCCTCTATAGACTTCTTATCCATTGGAAGTAACTCATGCGGTCTTGCTAAAATATATTAGTGAACTATACTCAAACATTGGAATCACAGTACCATATCTCCTCCAAGGTCTGTCCATGGTTCCGCTAAATATAAACATGTAGTACCATCTTCTCTCATTGAATTTTCTCAATCCATTCTATAATATTCATTGAACACTCCTCGCATGATGCATCAAGAATCAACTCCATGTCCTTGTTGTGGTTGATAAGCATATGATCGAACATGTACCTCTAGTTATTGGATGCATGGAACATGTAATCAATTATTTGATAATGTAGTGGAAGGATCAAATAGTGTTTATATTCCCAATCCATTTGGTGATCATGAATGTTATATCAAACCATTGTTCAATATTTCATTTATTCCTTATACGCTTGTGGATTAATTGGAAAGTCACTCTCATGAAGTCATAATTGGAAGAAGTGAACTCAAAATGTCTCTAATTATAGTTGGTATATGATCACTACCTACTCTGATTGGTGATCAACCAATTAAGAATAAT
Organism: Viscum album; assembly: GCA_963277665.1. Classification (NCBI taxonomy): domain Eukaryota; kingdom Viridiplantae; phylum Streptophyta; class Magnoliopsida; order Santalales; family Viscaceae; genus Viscum; species Viscum album. The sequence goes on along the minus strand of OY728131.1, from coordinate 712,171,491 downwards.
TTGTGCTATCTTAGAGGTCTCTAGAAAAAAACTTGGCCACACAAACACTACCTAAACGATCCCACACCAAAAAAATCAATGAACAACACAACCTCCAGAAAATATCCTTCTGAGGTTCTATAAAAATTAGTATCTGGTAACTGTTGTTGTATGAAAACTAAACAAAATCTAGACGATTGTCCCATAATCCAATAAATTCTAGATCGAATGAACTCTGAGTATCCTCTAACATATTGATTGTTTTCTCAAGTTGTTCATCTGTATGAGGTTGGTACACTATCCTCAACCATAAGTTAGTCCCTTGGGACTTCTATAAGACTAAGAAAACCACAATGTGAAACATGATTCTCTATAGGATTTAATGCTAATGGAATGTACAGGTAATTTTAGGATCTAATTGACGTAGATATTTCCCATCTTTTCCACTAATTGACTCTCTCCAATCTCTAAAAGTGGGTAACAATTATTACACAATGAAAAATCACCATGACAACATCATGATTTCTAGGGGTCCTAGATAACATAATACCAACGTCCACAATGATGTCCTAACACTTCCACATAGGAACATGTAGTGTATAGGGATATTCTCTAGGATGATGGTGCTCAACCATAACCATCTAGAATTCTAGGCATTAATTAGCAAACACATCTATGTCCCTCTTCATTCTTGTACACTGATTAGTCACTGAAAGTGGCTAATATTAATTTTTAATATCTTTATATTCACTGTTCCAAAGTCCATAAACATTGTTTCTAGTGCATTACATAAATAGAAATTCATTTCTCATCAAAAATGAAATTCATGTTTAAAATGCAAATTTGGCCCCAATCATTCATTTTTTTGTGGACAACATTATTTTCATTTTCTGAATTTGATATTTTGGGATATTATTTATCCCTTTGGTTGGAACATTTTATCTTTTAAGTCCGATGGATGAATCCCAAAGGAAGATGGAGACTTTTGCGCTTGAAGGAAGAAACATGCTGGAAAAAGCATAATGGGCCTAAGGCCCATCAAACAAATGTGGGGCCCAGAAACCAATCCCAATGAAGCTGAAATTTATACAGTAGAAAGATAAATATATGAGGATCATTTTATTCAACTGTGGCCAGAGCTAATTCTGATTTTTGCATGATGATAAAGGGATCTGAAGTTGAGATTTAAATGGTGGACCAAACATTAATACACAGAAATCCGTCCCACTATTTCGACCATAATGTCCAAACGGCTACGCCAAATTTCCTGAATTTTTGAGAGATTCTATAAGAACAATTGAAGAATATATTTTCTCTTTATGAAACCTTTGGATTCGGCCGTATGAAGTGTCAAACGCACACGTCAAAATGGAGGATGAATCTGGATGGTTTTGTTGTCAACTTTGTAACGTCAATTTCCTTTTGATTATTCACCCTCGTTTTGACTCTATTAATTTTTGGGGGATGAATTGATTATGGGGGGTGGAACTAAGGCTCCTAATAATCCTATATAAGGAGATGGTGGTGAATGGAATTGTCATCTAACATTTCCTTTGAATCCAAGTTTTTCTTTCAATTGTAATTTCCCGCTTTCGTTTTGTAATGGCATCATCAATTTCTCTAATGTATGTTTTTCATTCACGTTTATTATTTCAATAATATTTATTCTTTTTCACTATTCATTTTCTTTTTCTTCCCACGTTGATACCATTTAATCTTAGTGTGAATTTATTCACACCCGCAATTGTGAATTCATCACACAATGGTGGAGTGTTCATTTTGATTAATGTTTTTTTATTTCTTCTTCAATCCCGCTTCTTTAAGTCAATTACCCACTTCCATTGATATAATAGCATCAATGGAGGGTTAATCTTTTATGGGTTGATCCTAGGGAGTTGTATGAGTTGGATTGAATGTTATTTGATGTTCTTAAATTCTTCAATTTGTTCTTTATTTCAAGAGTTCCTTTCATTGATTTATCTTCTTCTTTGTCTTCACTGACTTTAACGATGACACATTTTGAGTGCTAGTACAATCCAATTCCTTGGAGTGCTAATTTAATTGATCCTCTAAGTGAAATCGTGATTAGCCTTGAAATTGTGTATGGATTAAATTGGAGAATGATATTGAGGGATTATTTTATTTAATGGATACCTCTTGAACCGATGAACAGAAAATCAAATGAAAAACAAATACATCCAATAAAGCCCAAGAGACAACCTAGGATCGACTCACCTTAATTAGTTGTTTTAATTCAAGTAATTTTATTTGTTTTGTTCTTTAAATTAAATCAATATTTCTTCAAATCAATTCAATCCAAAGTTGGCCACTGCATAGCCAATCCCGTATCCAATCTTAGTGTCTTAATGTTTCTTCTTCGGTCCCTGTGGATTCGATCCCTACTTGTACTTCAACGACCGATTTTAACGGTAGGGTAAATTTGGGTGCAACCAAATTTTGGCGCCGTTTCCGGGGACCCATGTAAGTTTTCATAGACACCTACATTCTATTCTTACCTAACTTCTCTTTTCTCACCTATATTTCTCTTTTCTTTTCCCCTTTCTATTTTCGTGTGCCCCAAAAAATCCAAATCACAATTTCATTCAACTCCAATGGAGTATCATCAACAATATCCCTTCACAAACTCAAGATTTAATCAGTTTGAAAATATACATTTGGAATCACCAACCTTTTTTAATCAACCTCTGAATGAATACCCCACACCCGTTAACAATGAACAAAATTTGTAATGATGAATGTTTAAAAGATCAATTTCCATACCTATCAAGAATGATTGAAAAGATGAATAATGAGGATGTCCATGATTTCCAAATATCTATAAATCCTAATCCTAAAACAATTCTTCAAAAATTGTGTGAACAAATGGAAAAAATGAATTCAGAGGTATCAATTTTTAGACTAGAACTACAAAACATTAAAACTTGTGTGGATCCCATTCCCCCTCAAACCATCCCTTCCTCAATATTTATAGAAGAATCATGTAACACACAAACCCCTCATCCATTTATTTAAGAACCAACCTTAGGATTTGGGATAATTGGATAGGATCGTGGAGTTTTTAAAGGGTCTTTAAATTAGGAGGAAATTGATTTTTTATATTCAAAAGAGAAAAATTTGACATCATGGATTGAGTTTCCAGAATATAACTCCGTTAATAAATTTTTATAAGAACCAATCATGGAACCACTAGGAGAAATCACAAAAATTGAGTCTATACCCATTCCTGACATTCAACTGGACAATTTTCATGAGGAATCACAATTTCAAAATGAATAGATTATTTCTAAAGAAGAATGTTATTTTTCAAATTTCCAATCTTTTTTAGGAAAATTAAATCAACCCAACCTCAAAATTATGAACTTTTCATCCCCACTAAATTATCCCTTTAGAGAGTATAAACAACACCTTTCAGTTGTCATTCATCCATATCATGAAATCAATAATGTAGCAATGATCCTTGGTGTCTTAGGCAAGACTATAGAAACAACTCGATCAACCATTTTTGATATTCCTTGGATTTTACCAATCATTGTAGAAAATAGGATTTCATACGAAACAAATAAAAAAAAACAATCAATCTAAATCTTGTTGAAGTGGAGAAAGATGGGTTAATTAAAATTTTGAAAGTTGGAATTGGATAAGTTGTTGGGTACAAGTCATGCCAACGACGTTAAAAAAAAGCGCTGTATGGGAGGCAGCCCATGGTTTTCATGTTTCCAATCATTTTGAATCATTTTATTTTTCATTTAATAAATTACCATAAGTTGTTGACTTGTTCTTATTTTTTGAGTAAGGATGGGTATGAAAGGGAGCGCTATATTTATCTGTGTCACGTGGTGTGATCTCTGAGTAATACCTTACCCAGAAAATATAATGAAGACAATGTAACATCAGTTTATTTTGTTTTGTTTTATTTTTATGTTTTTATAGGTTAAAAAAAAATAAAAGTACATGTCGTCAGCCATATGGAAAATCCATTCACCACCATCCAGGCCGCTGAGACTCAAATCCAAGATTGAAGGGAGACTATGGCATGAACTATCATCATCAACCACCAGGTGACTTCATTCCATGATTTTCATTTTAAATTTCTTCTTTGAACTCCTCTCCTACCCCCTTCTAACATTTCTTTTCTTTAAACACTAGGGACAGTGTTATTCTTTGTTGGGGGGAGATAAAAAATGATTTTTTTTTTGAATAAAAACATACATGAAAAGAAAATTTTAATTAACCTTGATCATGATAACACACATTGCAAACTATAAAATTGGATATCAAATAATTTTGTATGCCTTGATTCTGATTCTAATGCATGTTTATGTTCATGAGCACAGTTTTTGGAAAGTGCGGTTGCCCGATGTGATTTTTAAAAGTTTATATTTTCATCCTCTTAATAAAAATGCCACAATGCACGTCTACTGGATTGTGGGTGTAAATTTGAGTTCTCGGGTCCCTTTCATTATAGCATAGGGTTCTGGGGTAACTTTTAGTTTAATTTGAGTATCCAAAAAAGAAAAAAAAACAAAGAAATTGACCACACAGAGCAATGTTTTGTCCAAATGTGTGGCATCCCGCACTTGGGGATCGTGACTCCATAGTTTTCTTGACCAGAGTTAGGATTTATATCTCTATTTTAGAGCATGAAATTGACAATATGTGTGGTGTCCGGCACTTAGGGATTGTGACTCCATAGTTTTCTTGCCCAGAGTTAGTCTTTTCATATCTATTGTGGTAAAAGAAAAAAAATTAAAAAAAAATGGATACTCATTTTAAGGTTTAATGTGATTTCCCACCTAGCGCTTCTATTTTTTCCCCTTGAACAATAAAATCGTCCCCATATCTTTTATGATGCACAACACTTTATCATGCTTAATTGGAATTGGATGAAATGTGGTGATTAATTTGAACAATGGAATGGGATTGGGCTTGGGATATGCTTATGGACCTAGCTTGTTTTTAATGATTTTTATGGGTTTTCATAATTTTTTTGGTATTAGATATTTGGCTGAGCAATGTGTATTAAAATGTTTTTGGAAAAGGGGATTTTAATTTCATATTTGTAATTTATTTTTCTCGGACTAGAAAACTCAAGTTGGGGGGTGTGATTAATCACTGAAAGTGGATAATATTAATTGTTAATATATTTATATTCATTTTTCCAAAGTCCATAAACATTGTTTTTAGTGCATTACATAAATTGAACTTTATTTCTAATCAAAAATTCAATTAATGTTTAAAATGGAAATTTGGGCCCAATCATTCATTTATTTGTGGACAACATTATATTTATTTTCTGAATTTGAAATTTTGGGATGTTATTTATCACCTTCTTTGGATCATTTTATCTTTTAAGTCCGATGGATGAATCCCAAAGTAAGATGGAGAATTTTGCGCCTGAAGGAAAAAACTTTCTGGAAAAAGCATAATGGGCCTAATGCCCATCAAACAAATGTGGCGCCCCAAAACCAAGCCCAATGAAGCTCAAATTTATAAATTAGAAATATAAAAATATGAGGATCATTTTATTAAACTGTGTCCGGAGCTAATTATGATGTTTTCATGATTATAAAGGGATATGAAGTTAAGATTTAAATGGTGGACCCAACATTAATGCTCAGAAATCCGTCCCACCATTTTGACCATAACATCCAAACGGCTGATCCAAAATTCCTGAATTTTTTAGATCTTCTAGAAGAAAAATTGGAGAATACAGTTTCTATTTATGACACCTTCGGATTCGGCAGTATAAAGTGCCAAACGCACACGTCAAAATGGAGGATGAATCTGGCTGGTTTTCTGGTCAACTTTGTAACGTCATTTTCCTTTTGATTATTCACCCTCGTTTTGACTCTATTAATTGTTGGGGGGTGAATTGATTGTGGTGGGTGGAACTAAGGCTCCTAATATTTTTATATAAGGAGATGGTGGTGAAGGGAATTGTCATCTAACATTTTCCTTTGAATCCACATTTTTCTTTCAATTGTAATTTACCGCTTTCGTTTTATAATGACATCAGCAATTTCTCTAATGTAAGTTTTTCATTCATGTTTAGTATTTTAATAAAATTTATTCTTTTTAATTTTCCTTTTCTTCACACGTTGATACCATTGAATCTTAGTTTGACTTTATTCACACCCGCACTTGTGAATTCATCATACAACGGTGGAGTGTTCATTTTGATTAATGTTTTTTTTTTCTTCTTCAATCCCACTTCTTTAAGTGAATTACCCGCTTCCATTGATAGAATAGTATCAATGGAGGGCTAAACTTTTATGGGTTTATCCTAGGTAGCTTTATGAGTTGGATTGAATGTTATTTGATGTTCTTAAATTCTTAAATTTGTTCTTTGTTGTAAGAGTTCCTTTCCTTGATTTATCTTCTTCTTTGTCATCACCGACTTTAATGATGACACATTTTGAGTGCTAGTACGATCCAATTCCTTGGAGTGATCATTTAATTGATCCTATATGTGAATTGGTGATTATCCATGAAATTTTGTATGGATTAAATCGGAGAATGATATTGAGGGATTATTTCATTTAATGTATACCTCTTGAACCGATGAACAGAAAAACAAATGAAAAACAAATACATCCAATAATTCCCAAGAGACAACCTAGGATCGACTCATCTTAATTAGTTTTTTTAATTCAAGTAATTTTATTTTTTTTTCATTAAATTAAATCAATATTTCTTCAAATCAATTCAATCCAAAGTTGGCCATTGCATAGCCAATCACGTATCCAATCATAGTGTCTCAAGGTTTCTTCTTCAGTCCCTATGGATTCGATCCATACTTGTACTTCAACGACCACTTTTACCGTTATGGTAAATTTGGGTGCAACCAGACAGCAATGTTGAATCCTGAAGTCATAGAACATCTTCATCACCCTTGTATTTACCAACGATCCCACAGTTTCATAATCTCTCATTATTTCATTGTTAATGATTAAAGTATAATCAGTGCCTACTTTTTTCAGTGCTAAAAAGAAATTGAAGATAAATGAGTAACATTTAACGGTACTATATAAAATTGCCAATAAAGGTTACTATTATATGCATTAAAAAATCATAGATAAAGGTAAGCTTTATATGTACTATGAATAGCACTGATAAAAATGTTAAAAAATATTAGAAATATATATAAAATTCATGTATTCATGTTCATAAAAATTGTTTTTTATATATATTAATCAAAAAAGTCAATGTATATAATTAATATAAACATGTTATATAAATTTCTACTTTTTTAATAATTAAAATTTATATATATATATAATGTTTTATGAAATGTATTTAAAAAATTATAAAAATAAATATTTATATATTTAAATATGTATTAAAATATAATAAATATATTTAAATAATAAATATGGAATTACCCATCCCTCCAAGGCCCATGTTGTGACTACCCCAAGCCTGCCTCCCGAATGCTAGGGGCTGGAGACTACCGCTAAATTTGTCAACTTACATGTGGGAGGAATTTTCCTGAGTACATGTATGCACAAACACTGCCAACAAAGTCCCTCACATTGAAACAGAAACAATTATAACTAAAACACTACTTAGTAGATGTACAACTAATAAAACTGATCTAGAATAAAAACCAAACAAGAGAACTGAAAACAAAAAAGTAAAAAAAGAAACTCTGATTGCCATCTGTGGAAAACCCCATCTGATCGTGATGGTATGGTAGATACCGGAAGATGAAGTCGAACATCCTATCCGCCTGATCGTACTAGAACCCAAATGGTCTTAGGCCACCACGTCTACTGCTGTGTCACCTGTTAGTCCCGACTCCCTGAGGATATATGGGTCCTTGTCCACCAAAGTCTCTATCGAAACGCCGATCATATGCACTAGACATATCACTTGTAAGAGAAGCCCATGAAATGGTGAATAAAAAAATACTCAGTTGGGAACAAAAAAATATTTAAATACCAAAAATAATCCTCAAAGTAAATCATGAAATAAAAGATAGACCACAAAAGGTATACCTTTATGGTAGTGATAGAAAAATCATCAGTTAGATCGTAAAACACATCACCTTCTAGAGAACTCTTCCTTTATCGAGTAAAATGGTCCTGCCGAGTCCCACAGAAGTGCTTCCCACTAACCTTGGAATGCTTAGCTACACCTCTTCATCACATATTTTATGCCTTCAAAGACACATAGAGTTGAAAGTCTGTAGTCTTCAGGTCTCAGCCAACTGTAGGGTTCCACATGTAGCATGCCTGGGAGAACCGCTCTTAAAGAAATTAGTTGCACCTCGACATCCATGAAAGCATCCTCAAGGCATTCCAAAAAGACATCATTATCGAGAGGGTCCCAAAACATCCAATGGGTCATCAACCAGACACATGGTTTTCATGTTATTAGTGTTTTAGTAAAAAGGGGCTGGTTACATCTAGGTCCAGTCCAACTAGATCGGACCAACCTGACCAACTCGGTCAGGGGGTCCCAGATACCCCAGTTTAGTTCTGACTGATTTGACCTAACCCGATATAGTTCTAACTAACTTGAACTAACCTGCTTCAGGTCTGGGTCGGTCTAGCCTAGCCTGGCTAGTTGGCCAGGCCCAATTGGAATTGCTAGACTCATCCCGATTTAGTTAAGGTTCCAGCCGACTGGGTCTCCCGGTGACCCGATTTAGTCGGTCCCCACACAAAGGGTGCCGGTCTGGCCTACCGGTGCAGGTCATGCCCGTTGGTGTGGGTTAGACATGCTGGATAGGGCACGACCGGCTAGCCTAAATCCTAGCCTACACGGTGCGCCACCCAGACATGATGTAACTGGCTGCCATGTACAGACACCGCTGACCCCGTGGATGCCTATGGGCCTCCTTCCTTGGTTGAGTGATCGCGGCTCACCAAGCCACTAGCATGTCCTAGATACAGGTCATCCCTCCATGTGGTTCCAGCCTATGCTGAGTCTCCCTACTTCTACCTCATCCAATTGGACGTGGGCTCCTACCGTCGTGGCCTGCCAATGATTGCACCACCACCTCCGCCTGCGGCTGCCATTGCGGACCACCAACACCACCGGTGTTCCGATAGATGTTTGAGGGCACTTCAAACGCACTATGGTTGTCCAAAAATAATGTTTCCTAGGAATTCACACTCTGAAGAATGTCATATTATTCGCAATCCATGAAATCATCTTGTCGCCACTTTGGGGGTGCAACCACAAATAATTTACACAGAGGAGGTGCTCGGGGCCTGTTCATGTTGGACCGCGCCCTCTGTGTTAGATGTTTATAATCACGGAGAGGCTTCGGGATTCTAGATCAATAAGTCTAGAGATAAACTAATCCTGGATAATAACACCCAAAAGAAAAGTCACCCTCTCGCAAAAAACACACGATTCACTGATCAACCTGTTTGTGAGTTGATCCACATTTGGAATTTTTAGAATAACAATGGGGAAGAAAATTAAATTTCAATAACCCCTACCTCTTTGATGTTCATTGCCACAGAGTTACATCCTCAAGGTTTCAATGATTCAACTTCATTTTTCACTTCTGGCACCATTCTTTGAGGTGCGTCAAAGATGTTTGACGTTCATCGGTTATTGTCGTTCTTCATTGGAAAAGAGGTTTGTTGGACGTTCTTCTGTGAATCCTCTCAATTTAATTCCTCATACCACCAACATGTCAACCAAAACAATAGAAATATATGTCGCATCATTTATGTTACACTGAAACATTGTGTTATAACATTGTTTCATTTATTAAACAATGTCATTGTTACATGTCATTAAATCATTGTTATGCAGTGAGTTAATGATCCATTAATGAGGCTCATCAAAGAACCTCGTCGCTGAACCGCAACAACTCCGTCCGCTATTCAACGAATGAGAAATGATAATAAAATAGATTTTTAAATTTATTTTATTATTTTTGGAAAAGTATGAAAATTATTTTTCTGTTCGGCCTTTGTCGTATAAAGTTATGTCATATCTAGGCAAATCACGGCATTCTGAATTCAACGGTGCCCTCATATTTTTTATCTGAGCACCAATACAAAAGATAGATAAACCCACTCACACATTTATTTATGTATACTAAAAAAAGATAATGAATTTTGTTCAGGGCTATCGAGCCTCAGAATCACCTGTCGTCAAAGCGTGTGGTCTCAGAATAATTCCATATAAAAATAATTTACTCAAAATTTCTGAGAAAAAATAAAATATATATAAATATATATAAATAATAACAATATTTAAATATATATAAATAATAACAATATTTAAATATATATACATATATATATATAAATAATTATAAAATAATAATTGTTATTTTTTTAAAATATAATTTTATTATATTTATACTGATATATACTATATATTTCTATAAATATATGTAATTATATATGTATATATTTATATAAAAATACATACTTATATAAATAAATTTATAAATATATTAATTTAAAATATTAGTATTAATAGATAAATATAAATTTATATATTTTTAAATAAGATTTATATTACAATAATTAAATATATATATATATATTAATGTAATATATAAATATGATTTATATAATTTAAATTAAACAATTAATAGTTTATTTATATACATTAATTAAAAAATGTGTATACATTTAAAATAATATAGTATATAAATATGTTGTTTAATCAATTATATAATATATAAATTAATATATTTATTTAAATATATATCTATATTGATATTTAATAATTTAAAACAAATATATTTGTGTAATTGCAAGTATGTATATGTATGTTTTTATATGCATGTGTGTATGAATAAGTGTGTGTGTGTGTGTGTGTGTGTGTGTGTGTGTGTGTGTGTGTGTGTGTGTGTGTGTGTGTGTGTGTGTGTGTGTGTGTGTGTGTGTGTATAGATGTTTATGTGTACATATGCATGTTTGTAATTTATATAAATTTTACCAATATACCTTTTAATAGTTTGGTAATTTATTTATTATAATTTGTTAATTCTTTTTATACATTCACTAATAATATTGACATATATTTATTCATTTTTGAGTATTTATTTATACATATAAATATGATAACTCTTCTTGTAATATTTTCAATATGTTTGTAATTTATATGAATAATATTTATTTGTTTTCATTTTTTAGGTTTTAACATTAAAATCATGTTTCAAATTTATTTTATTAATATTTTTAATATTTTTAATAATTTTTTAATTTGTTTTTGAAAAAGGTAGGGTCGAAGCCCATTTATTGAAATACCATTAAAAACAGAAATGGGGAGATATTGGGTCAGACATAGTATACTGCCCCTATCGAAACATGAGTCACATACCTAGATTTTATTTAATTTTCTATCTTATCCTAAACTCTTCCTGAAAAAAATAATTTTACCTTTGTTGTCTATTCCAACAACTAAAACCTATTGGATGTCGACTTCTTCACCATGTTTTCACTTGTTTGCATACTCTCACTGTCAATGTCAAAACCAGATTATCAAATATCATATTGAGTCTCAATTCACTTAGAAGTATCATGAATTGAAATTACTTGATTCTCCTTAACTGTGAAGACATGAAACTCATCTTCATATACATCCCACATTCATCCTCCTTGCTCTTCGTTATCTGAACCAGTCACAAAAAAAAATAAATTGATTGGTTAACATTACTATGCTCAAGATTTAATGTAATGATAGTTCATTAGATTGCAAGGCTTCTATATGCATCAGATAAGGGCATTTAGTTTCAGAATGAAGATATTTAAAACTTATTTTTTCTATATTTCCAATTTTATTATGATACATTATTTCCTGTTTCACATTTTTTTTATTTTCTTTGTGGAGTCAGCATTCATTTTTTTAACTTTGCATGTTTTTAAAGCCATCATCTACTCTTTCTTTATCAATTGATTAGATAAATCTTGTACAATAGCTTCATCAATGGATAAATTCTCTACCACTACAAAAAATGTGGGTAAGAGAAGTGCTCTTGTTTTATCAGTGCTAGAAAAAAGCAATGATAAATCTACACATTTTCAGTGCTAATATTAACGCGGATAAAGACCCCCCCCCCGCTCTAAGTGCTAACAGAAAGCACTGATAAAATGGTGAATTTATCAGGACTAATAAGAGCGATGATAAATGTTTTTAATGGAAAATATTCTTAATTTATATAATAAAAATTAATTATATTCAAAAATAATGTTTATATGCATACATTAAATAAGAAATGCATGTTTATTATGTTTATGTTTTATTAATGTTTATTATGTTTATTAGTTTTTGTTATATCTTTATTTTATATTTATTATACTATATGATAATAATATTATATATAATCGCTTTTAATAATATATATATCCAAATAGTTGTTAGATATATATATATATATATATATAATTATGTTTCTGAGAGAATGTGTCAAATAATACGTACGTTCATATTCTCATGAATATGTTCATTTTTAAACCAGATGTTGGCCATATATACAATGGTACTATATTTGGTGTATTCATTCATTTACTATATATATGAAGCATTATCCCCTCAAAAATACTTAAAATCATGATAAATATATATAAATAAATAGTAAATGCAATTATTATATTTAAAAATATTAATATTTAGTTATATATAATTATATACTATTTAAATATATTATATATATAATTATATTTATATATAAATAATTAAATATAAATATTTTTAAATAATTAAAAATTTAAAAAATATGTTTTAAATGATAACTATATAATTTTTAATACCTTTTGAATAGATTTATTTATAAATATATGTCTTTAATTAATATATACACAAACAAATACATACATATATATATTTAAATACTTATCAAATTAAAATTAATATTAATATTTCAATTAATATTTATATATTTATATATATTTAGTTATAATTTAAAATATAAAATTATATATATATAATAATAATATATACACAAACCCAAACATAATATATATATATAATTATAATTTTATGTATTAAATTATAATAAATACATTTATTATATTTATTTTAAAATTTATTAATATAATTAATATATTGATAATAATTTAATAATTATGAATAAATGGTATGTTTTATCCATCCTAATTAAAAATAACTGATAAAAAATAAAGTAATTAGTGCTTTTTTAGCACTCATAATGGTTGTCCTTTATCAGTGCTTAAAAAGCATTGAAAAATGAATGTTTTATCTACACATTCAATTATAGTGTTGATAAAATATACATTTATCAGTGATTTTTTTTCTAGTGTTGATAAATATGTCACTGGGTTTTATAAATAAACCCTATCTTTAACCTCCTTCCTCGCATCCCTCAAACTCTCGCAAGATCCGATCCCGGTTGCCACCACTGCCTCCTCCTCCTCTCCTCCCTCCTCTCCCCCTCCTCCTCATCTATCGCTGACACCCCCACCATCTTGAATCGAGCATCGCCGTGTGGATCTCCTCATCCATGCCTCTCCATCGCCATGAATCAAGCTTTACTGGATGACTCTCCTCCACCGCACCTCTCCTCCACCAGTGGATCTCTTCCTTCACTCCTCTCTTTCGTTGTGCGTCTCCTCCCCCATTTACCCTCCTCTGTCACGCCTATCCTCCCCCACACCTATCCTCCATCGTGCCTCTCCTACACCGTGAACGCACCTTCAACACATGTTAAACCACACCTCTGTGGTTAGTTTTCTCCTCTTTCTCCATGGGATCACTTATTACAGTTTGATATTGATGGTTATGTTGTTAATTGTATGGGATAAACACCTCAGGGAAACTCATTGTTTTTAGTGGTCCTTTTTGTGAACTAAATGACAATATGATATATTATATAATTAATTAACTCATTATTCATGGTATTCTATGTTATGTTTCATGTCTATTCCCATTCAAGATTTTTGATTTATATGTTTTATGACCGATAAGGATTTATTTTCCACATCCTTCAAAAATGAGAGACCTCTCAAATGTGATATTCAATATGGGGAATTATATTGCTGTTTAATTAAAAATACTCTATAATTATCTTCTCCGCTAGTTATATTTGGTAAAATTCAATCTAACTATATCATATTTTGAGTTAGATGATTTAAAAATCTCCGAGGTAATGTGGGTTTTCTATCTTGGTTATTTCAAAAAAATTCAAAATGTTATTCCATATATTAAAAAATATATTTTTTATCTTCTACTCCTATATTTTATTACTCTTATGTATTTTTTAAGATTATATTATTAAATATTAATTTGAAAATTAGATTTCTTCCAAGTGTTTCCACATCCTTTCTAGAAAACATTATGTATTTCTTTTATTACTATTATAAAAATTAATTTTAAAAGTAAAAGTCTTCCATTTATTTCAACTACATTTTCTAAAAATGTTATACAATCTCATGTTTCCATTATCGATGATTTTTTTAAATGAGAATTTTATCAATGTATTTTTACTTTATTTATTTAATAAATTATGTATATTTCAATTTTGAATTATTAAGGATTCTATTAAAATATAACATTTATAATGTATTTTACTTCACTTTTTAAAACCATCTAGTATCTTTAATATCTTTTTAATTGGATCCATTTATAATAATTTGTTCAATAGTAATATATTTCCCTAAAATAAAATTATATATAATTTTCACATCAATTTTTTATAAACATATTGTGAAAATCCTTGTATTTTATCTTATATTTATCACATTAGGATTATTTTCCATGTATTGATATTTTAGTCACAATTTATAGGTTATTATGATATTCTTTATTTTGGAAAATGAGAATTATAATATTCTATGATTTTTGAAGTTCGTGTTATCTGATTTTTTTTAAATTATTTAAGAAAATTATATTTTTTATATTCTAAGCATTCTTCCCACTCTTTCTCTTGTATCCCCCATCCTTATTTTCTTCTATATTTCCTATATTTTTCTCCTTCTCTTAGGAACTAAAATTCATTTTTCATGAGGATTTAGGGCATTAGGTTTGAGTGTTTTACATGGAAGGTGACATGTTGTCTATTGGTCACAATTCAGTTTAATGTTGGTGTTTAATTTTTATTCCTATATTTTATATTTCATGGAATTTTTATAATTTATATATATATTTTCAATTAATGTATCATAATTTATGGGTTCTTAGGTGGAATTATAACTTTTATTTTTAAATTCTAAGCTTCGAATAAGGTTTTTTTATAAAAATTTCATATACTATTTTTAAATTAGATTAATTATCATTAAAGAAAATTTGAAAAGGTTTATAGGGCCATATAAACGTTTTATAGAGTAAATTTAGGTATTATGCCTTTTTTATTTTTCAATGGAATTTCCGATGTGCTTGGAAATTTTTTTGGAAAGGCAAAGGGATCTTTTTTCAAGTGCTTCCAAAATCATTGAAATGATGAGTATTTAAAGAATGGGAGTGAGACTCTACATACTAAGTTGGTTTTCATCTAACGAAGCATTTTCAATTTAAAAAGTAAATGATTTTTTTTCAAGTGACCCTCAATGATTTCCCCCACACTTGTTTGACTATTTATGGGTTATTGATTATTTATATGATTGATATATGATTTGAAATTATTATTCTATATGTGAATCTGTTAGAGGTGACGTGTAAAACATTTTTTGGTAATTATCTTGATTTCTTTCCCACATCCATGGATGTTTTTAATGGTAACATGGATGTCTATGTGGGAGGAATTGATTCATGCTACCCTAGTTGGTACACACACTTCTATGGTCCCCCTAGATGTGTTTATGACTAGACTAGTGGGAAAGTTCCATTATGATGATTTATGTATGGTTTTATTGGGTGGATGTTGTTATTTTTGAATAAAACATATATCAGTTGTTGGTCTATGTAGTTATAGTGCCGTTTTGGATCCTCACACTCTAGTACATTGGGTATCTCCCATGACATTTTCTCAATGATCGGTGGATCTATATAGAGGATTAAATTATTATATTGATTACATCCCCCTTATGATTTTTTATTAGTGTAACTACTAATATTGGTTTTCTATACTATTATATTGTTCCATGATCATATGGTCCCTTTCTTCAAGGTGAATTGAAATTCTCTAGTTGACACATGTTCTTTATGAGATAATGAAATTTTTATTTTCAAGTGAAAAACAAATTTATTTATTATGAGATGGGTAGTACGTATATTTATTCCAAATTTATTGGGTAAAATATTATATGTTGTGATATATAAATGTTATGTGAATAGGTTAGTACATCTATAGGTTCAAAAATGGTGTGTGTGATTGTGTTAAGCACTACTCATAATAATACAAGTGAATAAGTTTGCAAGTTTCTATATTCATGAGTGAGTGAGATGGTGTTAATCTATAATAATAAATTTAAATCTGAATATGGTTTTGAGTTTCTAGTGGGGGTCAGAACACAATAAAAAGAGTTCACGCACCTATGATGTGTTGGCCAGTCCATAAGGTTGATGGGATGAACACTGAAATAAAGTGATCAGAGCCAGATAAGGGCTATCATGAGACTTATAAGGCATGCATCCATCAATTATATTCATTGGCTAGAAAGAGGGAAGTGGAAATAGCATCTAGTTATTTTATTAGGGGTACATTTTTAAAATGATTTTAGTGTTTTGAAATGTTTCTTAAAAAATTATAAGAGATCAACATACCCATTTTGGGATTAAATATATTTAAAATGTTTTAAATAAATAATAGGGGTTTTTAGAATTAATTTTTGGAAACAATTTTAATATTTTAAAAAGGTTTTGTTGTTTTAAATTTGAATTTGTGTAAATAGCAGGTTTTTAATGGGATTTAAAATGTGATTTTATAAATTGTTTTCAAATGAGATTCAATTTCTATAACTTTTTTACCCTTGTTAAATTTTTATATAAACGTTTTATGTACTTTTTTGTTAAAAATTAATATCATAAAATAAAATAGGTTGGATATGAATAAATAATTGTTTGATTCAAATCATCTGACAGAAGAGAATAAAGACGAAGTGAAAGAGTTTATCTTGTTTTCAAAAGATCATGATTATCATCCTTCTCAAATACTTTGTCCATGTTTACACTATTTTTATTCAAGACATGTTAGTCTATTATAGTTGGAATAACACTTGATCTGTTATAGAATAGATCATAGTTATAAATATTGGAATAATCATTGGGAAAAAAGAATGTAGCTAGTGACTGTGATAACACTGTGTTTTTTGGATCAGTTGATATGATTAAAACTGTGAACAATAAAGAATGACATATCGAGGATGTGATTACAGATATGCATGGTGATGAAGATAGTATTAAGGAAATTAAAAGGATAGTTGAGGATTAACATTGTGATTACCCAAAACTGTTTGAGCAATTATAGAGTTTTGAAAAGATGGCATTGTGTGATGGGTGCACTAAATATAAAACATTGTCCACCTTTCTAAATCTATATAAATAGAAATAAGGAAACAAATGGAGTGACTCATGTTTTATAGAATTATTTTCTCTCTTGAATAACATGTTCCTAGAAGATAATGAGCACCTGATCCAAACATATGACACCAAATGAATGATACGCTCGATGGGTATAATCTCCAAAAAATTACATTCCATCCCGGAGGACTATATATTATTATTCAAGGATCAGAAATAACATAGAGAATTCCAAAAGAAAGTTTTTTCTCGATAATAGATAGTTAAATCTATTCTTATGAAATATTCATGGAACATTCCAATCATTCCAAGGTTTAGGTGCCTATATGGAAGTGAAGAGACTGTAGAGAAATTGACATGGAATGTAGACAGAAGAAATAAACATGGAAAACTATGACACCCGACAGACTCTCCTCAGTGGAATAGAATTTATCATGAGTATCCTGACATTGGAAACAATCCAAAAACCCTTCATATTTCTCTATCTATATATGGAGAGAATCTTTTTGGTTTCCAATGTAGCTCTCACAGTACTAGGATAGTTGTGTCGGAATGTTATAACTTTCCACCGAGATTAAGCATGAAATGAAAACACATTAGGTTATGTATTCATATATCAAGACCAAAACAATTGGGAAATGATATTAATGTTTATTTAGCTTCATTTATTGGGGATTTGAAATTATTGTGGGGTTTAGGTGTTATGATGTATGATGCTTAGAGAAATTAAGATTTCACGTTGAGAGCCATGTTGTAAAGGATGATAAATTACTATATTGTGTATGAAAATTTTCCAGGATATAGAATAAAAGGAACTCATTGATTTCCCATCCATGAACATGGTACACAATCAATTAGGATGAAACATTTAGTGAAAACTATGTTTCTAGGAATCACGTATTTCTTCCCTGATGACTTAAGTACCAATATTGGACAATGTCATTCGATGGATGTTCAGAATAATGTAAAACACAACCTCCATTAGTAGGTGATCAACTAGTTGAGAATGTTAAAACATGTAGACATTGGTTTTGTTAAACCATTTTAGAAAACCCTTATAAAAATAGGTTGGAAAAAGAAACAAATTTTTTTAAATTACAATACTAGAATTGTATATACATCCAACATTTTATTGATGTTATGCATGCAAAAAATAATGTATGTGATA
The DNA here is from genome assembly GCA_963277665.1 of Viscum album. Classification (NCBI taxonomy): domain Eukaryota; kingdom Viridiplantae; phylum Streptophyta; class Magnoliopsida; order Santalales; family Viscaceae; genus Viscum; species Viscum album. The sequence goes on along the minus strand of OY728131.1, from coordinate 712,152,929 downwards.
ATGTCCTTGATATATTGATAAATACCCTTGGAAACAAAGGATTGAATTAATGCTATTATATACATGGTTGATATTGGAATATGAGATGAGTTGGCACTCGGGAAAGGTGAAAAATGAACATTTCATCCTCCTACTTCTTACACAATTTCCAAGAAGGAGAGATATCTGTTTTTCAACATCATGAATGAATTAATGGTTTTAGAGGGGTTTTTACAAAATATGAAGAACATTGTTTCAAGGAATGATTTAATATTAAATAGTCCGAAATCACATGACTACTATATTTTGATTCAATATATAATTCCTATAGTTTTATATTTTATTTCATCGAAGAATGTACATCCTACATTAACAAAGCTCTATTTCTACTTAAAATGCATATGTAGAAAAGATATAAACTCGAAAAAATTTCCAAATATGGAAAGAGTAATTGATGTCATATTATATGAAATAGATATGTTTTTCCTTCCAATATTATTTGATATGATTGGTCATTTTATGGTTCCATTTTTGGGAGAGATTCAACTATGTGATTCTCTATACTATAGATGGATTTACCCCATAGAAGTATATATGAAGTTTTTATGGGTTTGTCGAAAATTGATATCTTCCATAGGATTTTATTGTGGAGTGATATATTTTTGATGAAGCAATTGAATTTTGTACCAAATACCTATCCAGTTTGCAAAGCAATGGTCTAACGAAATATCATCACACTGTGTGACTAGTGGGTGAAGAAATTTCTAGAAAAGGAGGTTTTCCCAATCAATATTACAGAATTGGAGTAGGCCCACATTTACGTTTTCCAAAATAGTTTTTACATTGACAAATATATTGAATCCCACAAAGAAATTCTTATCCATTGGAGTCCATCAATGGATGAAAAATGGATATCAAATAAACAGAATCAATAGTTTATTGGATGTTCTCTGAACAATGTTTTTAAGGAGTCAAATGAAAATCCAGAAACAATTTTAGAATGTCCTCGATGGCTAGTCGGAGGACCATGTGTGTACATATTATCTTGAAATGATTATGTAAATAATGGTTATACATTCTATAACATTAATCATGAGGAAGATAGTATGATAAAGAATACTGGAGTAACACTTGTGGATAAAGTGATGCATGTTTCTGGTCCTAAAGACAGAAATCCAATTTACATGAATTTGTAATACTTTGGAATCATCAAAAAAATATGAGAGTTAAATTATAATACATTCCGAGTGATGAATTTTCTAAGAAAATGGGTTGATAGAAAAAGTGTTATTAAAATAGATGAGTTGTGATGTGTGAAATTTTATTTTTGTAAGGAACAATACAAGATTAACTATTTATAATGGCAACAAAGGCAGTACAAATAATTAATGTTCCAGATCCAACTAAAAAAAATGGTCGATTTTTTTTGTTATCGACCAGAACCACTAAAGAGTCTGATGAAAATTCAATGGAGGATGACCTTTTCATTGTGATATCATAATCATTTTACTATGGTCCTTGTGTATATGGTGTTTTGTATGTTATAGGAGACAAAAATGAAGTGATTTGGATGGTCTATAGAAGGGAAGAAACTCTTTAACCTTTAAAAAAAGATATTTCAATAATCAGGTTATTTTCTTCTAATATGTATTGTGTTACTTTATGATAATATCAGTTCAGTACTACTTTTATGTTATCTAAATTAAATGTTAACCCAATTTTTTAGATAATTAATTCTACATGTGATGATGCTCCCAATCCCAATGAACAATTGGTTTATCATCATGTTGCTACTCGTAGTGCATATGAGAAATAGGTTTCTCAACCTGTTGCTTTATGTTAATATATATTCACTGATTCTTTTTTGTTAACTAAATTAAATGTTAAACCAATTTTTCCAATAATTAATTCTTCATATGATAATTCTCCCAATCATGAGGCAAAATATGATTCCCAACCTGCTTCTGCTCACAGTGTAGTTGAACAACATGTTACTCAACTTGTTGCAGCTCCCAGTGTAGCAGTGCAACCACCACCAACACATGTCGATGCTAGCCCCTGGATCCGGAGGAACATATTGTTTGTGGTTGATCCAAGGGAATGAAAGGTGGTGAAACACCGTCGGAGTAAAAAAACAAGAGTGTTCTAGTTTGAAGGTATTATCAAAAATCATTAAGGCTAAAAATATAGGCATTAAATATTAGATTTGATAGAATAAGAGGGGCCAACATGTTAACCCCAACAAGGCCACGTTCATTAGTTACATTGGAATCATCACTAAGAAACATGTAATGTTTGATGTAACTTCATGGAAGCATATCGAGGCTAAGATTAATACCTTTATATGAGGAGATATTATAGTAACATTCTGATATAAATTTTTTAATTTACTAAATATTAAATAATGAAACATTGACTTAAACATCATTATCTCTTACAGAGTGTATTTATAGTAGATAAACCACACAATGACTATGTCTTAAGGTATATTGGAAGGATTCTAATGGGTTTTTGCACACTTTTAAAAAAATATAATTTTAATGATTAATGAGGTAAAATAAAGCCACATCCACAACTTATTTATGAACATATGATAACCCAAGCATAATGGGGAGAGTTTTATAGCCATTGTGCGAACTAGTCTTTTCCAGTACATTGTTTCTAGTAATACATTATTTGACGTTACGTGTATTCATCACTTTTATTGATATTGTTTTATTTATGAATCAATAACTGAGTGTTGAAAATAAAAAATGGTCATAAAAAAGCGCACCCCAACCATAAATTAATTAATGGGTTACACATCACTTGAAAAAAATATGATATGTATTGTAAGTCTTCCATAAAACATTTATGTGACATAAAAAACCTAACAACTATGTTCTTTTGTTTATATTCTGCATGAAGATTCCAAATCAAAATCCACTTACATCACACACCAGGTGTTATGGATTTCGGTACGTGAAATGAAAGATGAGAAACTAATAGATGAAAACACACAAAAAGTGTGGGAATCATGTGTATGTATGACATAATAAGACATGGTTTTTCATTAAATCACTATTACATGACAATGATTAATTATTTTACTCTATTTTTCTATCATAGATATTAATATGAATTAACAACACCCACACCAGATGTATATATACATTTAGTGGCCTGGTAGTAGCCAGAAAGTATGGTCGCATCAGAGGTGCGGGTATTAGGGTGACACCCAAATATACATTCAGGAAAAAAACAATGAGAGGACCAAAATGAATAAATGAAAAAGATGAGAGAAATATTATCTATGTTTGAAGAATAATTAAAATTCCAAAGAGATATGATTGAATGTTTGATTGGGGGAGTCAAAGAGATGAAACAACTCAATAAAAACCCGCACATGAAGATCCTACCCCACCCCCACCAGTTATGAGGCGAGAATTTACCCTCCAGAACAATTATTAACTAAGGTAATAAATTTTAAAATAATTATTTCAGTGAAATGTGAATCAGATAGAAACTAGACACTGATACTTTTCATGTATTGATATTCAACAGCGTGACAATGACTTTGATTTATATCTACCAGCACCCAACCATCACTTTTTAGTATGAGATACAATGATCAATATACAGAACGAAATGATAAACTATATAACACTCTTGATAGGTCATGTTAAATTTTTAGTTATTGTATCCCTTGTGCTGAGTGTTGAGGTACATATTCTAATTAATGATTCAAATGTTCATACAGTCATACAATCTCTTAGAACATTCATTACATGGTCATCACATCTTGTAAAAAACCATTCGACAATGAGGTATTCATTTACAATTTAATTTTCAATCTAAAATATAAAAATTTAATGAAAAAGGTATGAAACTATTCATGTAGTCACAATCAAAAAAAGGGAATGGGGTGAAATGAAAGACCGGTTCAAACCATCTCAAGGATTAACCAACAATCCAAAGCTATTTTCCAGAAGAACGGTAACTGCTCGTTCTATATCCATATTCATTATCATTGAATTCTCATGTCGATAAATTTTTTTAAATATGGTGGTATTCACATAATTGATTTTGAAGAAAATATGTCTGGAGGGGAATATCTATAATTATTTGGTGATGAGAGTGGAACTGAAATCATTTTCTATGAATGGTTAGGTGGATCAGTTTTAAATGTATACATTAGGTATGCTTACAAGATTATACTATTCAAAATATGATTTAAAGTGTCAATTATGACTAAATATATTTCATATTTTTCATAGGAGTATATATGGAAAAAATTGAAGGGATTTCTCCATTAAAATTTATTTTCACTCGTTAGTCCTCAAATCACCTTTACAGAACTAGAGAACCTAACATACAAGAAAAATGGTGAAATAGTTTTCGGATTGCAAAAATATTTTAACAGAAAAATCATAGATGATAGACTTTTCTTAATTCTAATGATGTAGGGGTAAAACTATACAATTTAGTCTTGTCAAATATATTTTAATTTAATTAATTAATTAAAAATTTTATATTCTTAGACAGCATTGGATGCTCATTACTGTTAATTTGGATACTCCAAAGATATTTTTTTGGATTTAGTACATGGATATCCAAAAAACCGACCACACGTGATGGTGTTTTTCAATTTGTAATACACTACATCAAACATTATAGAACTAAAAATCTATTTATATAATTTATATTATCTTTTAATCAGGATTATATTATGATAGGGTTGTGTATGAATATCATATACATCATGGAGTGAGGCTAGGGGGAGAAGAAAAGAAACCTGATAAGTACTAAAACAGGATAAGAATCAGGGTATATATAATAAGATTTCACTATAGAAACTCATAAAAATGTATTATTTTTCTCAATGTTTCTACAGTGGATGAAACAAACAAACTATAAAGAACTTGGTTATTATGTTTGTAAATTTAAGAAAGAGATTGTCACGACCCGTCCTCAGGGCCCGTGTCGCGAATACCCCAAGCCCGCCTTCCATAGGCCAGGGGCTGGCGACTAGCACCAAAGGCGTAAATCCCGATAAATAGGGAAGGAATTGCCTTTGTAAAGTAAACAACCACCACAGAGTAAGCAAGAGGAAAAAGTAAACACGAAGTAAAACTGAAACAAGTTGTGCTGAAAGTAAAAGGGGCTGGAAATAGAAGCCCAACTGTAAAGTACAACTGAAGGGAAAAATAGAAACTGAAAAGAAAAGTCTCAGCGTCGAGCCGTCCTCTGTAAGTCCCACCTAAAGTGTGGGTACAGATAGCCTCCAAAGCTCCTCGGTCCCATCGTCCGCTCCGAGTACACCCCGCCCAGTGGTCCACCTCCAGGTACCGTCCTGCTCCGCAAACGTCGACCACGATCAGCGCTGTCCATCGTCTGCAACCAACACAATGTAATGCGGGCATAGCCCGTGCATGGGTGAGTATAAGCTCCTTAGTAGGGACCCCGAGACCCCCGAAGGTCTCCCGAAATCCACATAGGATAAACCACAAAGGGATAAGATATAATCACGAAATAACATCTGACACTACTTAGGTATATGCCCATACATATACCTAAGTCATCAATTCCCATTTGGCTCCAACATCTGAGCCCAAGCACAACCCAGTCCACACAGGAAAGCAAAACGTAAATCCACACAGGATAGCACAACACAATCCACAAAGGAAAACAAATCGTAATCCACATAGGATAGCACAAGACATTCCACAATGGAGAGTAAACAGGACTCAACACACACTGGTATACATTGTCCAAAAGGTGAAAGGGATGATCAGATATAGATACTGAATCATCTACGCTGGGACCCACTTAGGATACAAGACCAGCTGTATTCATTGATTCATCTAAGCTGGGACCCACATAGGATACAAGACCAGCACTTAATCATCTAAGATGGGACCCACATAGGATACAAGACCAGCACAGCTGGGACCCACATAGGATACAAGACCCGCACTCTTCATTGATTCATCTATGCTGGGACCCACATAGGATACAAGACCAACACTAAATCATCTAAGCTGGGAACCACATAGGATACAAGACTAGCACAGCTGGGACCCACATAGGATACAAGACCAGCACTCTTCATTGAATCATATAAGCTAGGACCCACATAGGATACAAGACCCGCACAGATGGGACCCACATAGGATACAAGACCATCACTCTTCATCGTCGCAGTTGCTGGCAGCACTAGGGTTCCCGCACATAGCAAGCTCGTTCGGGAGGGTCCGCTCCACGAGCCAAGAGGCTGATACATCAACAGACATGAAGTCCTAAGTTGATGTATCCAAAAGTTCCGTATCGTCAACAGGAACTCAACGCAACAGATGGCACGTCAATCGGACGCCCGGTCTGAGAGATATTGGTTTTTTTGTCCCAGGGGCCCGGTTGGTTTTTAAGGAAATACCAACCCGACCATACTCCACCTACGTCCAAACCTCGGGCGGAGTGAGCCAAAAGATCCGTCTCACTAAGAGGAATCTACCAAAGTCGATGGCACGTCAATCGGACATCCAGAGATCAAGATATGAGTGTTTCCGCTCCGAGGGCCCGGTTGGTTTTGTGGACGAACCAACCTGGCCGAACCCAAAGTATTCCGAAACCTTGAGTGCGATATACCGAAACGACCGTCTCAATCCAAGGATCGTGTTGCCACTGATGGTGAGTCATTTGGAGGCCCGTAGCTCATGTTACGGGCATTTGACTGAAAGTAGTCCGAAAATAGGGGGTATGGGCCTGGCCCGGCCCGACCCAGTACCCCCTAGGTCGGCCGAACTGGGTTGACCCGACCTGGGTGGCAACCCGGCCTGACGACACGGCCCGTCCAGGAAGCCCGGCCCGGCCGGCGGCGCGGCTGCGCGGCGGCGCGGCCAGCGCGCCGGGCGAGTGCGCCCAAGGGAGGGGTTGCGCCCCTCCTTTAATTTAAAACAGCGGCCCCATTAAGGGGCCGCGCTAGGTGTGCAACCTGGGGGTCTAACCCCCCGGCTTTCCCCCTGTAACGGTCGGCCAGCACAGGGCTGGCCGGTTTCTCACCGCGGGACCCCGCGGTCCCGCACCTTCCGGTCACCTTCTTTGATTTCCCCGGTGGGTGGTTTTTCCGGGAGCTACTTCCATGATGGCTACAAATTCATCCGACGTGGCGTGACATCGCCTCGTCCTTCCGCCGCGACCCGATTTCGGTCGTGGCCTCATTCGTACCCTTGACGCAGCGCGACGGCGTCGCATTTCTTCATCGTGGCCCGCATCGTTCACATCTCCTTTCACTCAAGCACTGTGCAACGATGCATTACCGTCTTCGCTAACCAAAACGAAGAATAGAAAAGGGGGGAGGGGTATTGGCCGTGTTTGTGCAGACCGATCCCCTCCCGTTATATTGATAGCAGTTGGCCGAAACGTAAAACGTTTAACCTTCACAAGTTTTATTTTAAATAAAAATTAGAACATGGCCGTCAGATTTATCTTTCATATTCGAAGGAAAGAATCACCAACTTAAAAAAAGTCAAACCCTACCTTGGGTATAAGCCGATCGGAAAGAGGTGTCGTCGTTCGAGGTTCATCGCAGTATGGCGTCGCGAGGATGACGACGTTGAAGGGGGACATCGGCGTTCGTCCGACTCGAGGGAAGGCGAAGCCGTCGTCGCTCGCTACCCGATTCCACTTCCGAGCATGTTCATCGATCCATTGATGATGAAGGGGAAGAAGAAGATCCGTTGAAGAGTCTCACCGTGGAAGGGGAAAAATTTCGTGGAAGGAAAATGATCATTCTTCGTCAGAGGTGGTGCATTCATCACGTTCTACGCGTTCTCTGGCGAAGGAGGAGGAGGAGAGGAAAACTCAGCGCAACGCTTCCCAACCCAAAAATAAAATGAGGCTAATGCCTTATTTTATTGCTTTCCACCAACGATTTCAAATTTCAAACGACGTAACCCTCACAATTAATTTCATGTGCATTGAATAATTTAATTCATGGGTTAGAGAAATTATGGGGAGAGTGGACCATTATGCATTAATAGAGGGGGGTTTTAGAAAGTTGAAAAGGGTGAGGCTCGTGCGGGCCCCACCTAGTTAATCCTACTATGGGAGGATATATGGGGGTGGTTCCCACCAACATAACCTCTCTTGAGAGGTTATGGTGTGGTGGCCCCCACCTCAACCACCCTTTGGTGTTTTTAACCTCCACTTGGTGGTTTTAACCACCACCAATAAAATTGTTTCACAATTTTATTTCTTATTCAAAATTTAACTTCTCCACTCGAGAAAATGAAATAGCGGTGAAGGTCCCCTTAAGAAATTATCGGCGTTGCGAGTTCAACGGTACTGTCGGATTTCAATTCCGATCACCAGTTCAAAAGGTCGGAATTCCTGCTCGTTCGTTCACTGAATGTGCCCGAGCAAAACTTCGAAAATTGATTCCGGGCACACCGGGCCTCAGAATCAAGTGCCGTCAGAAACCACATTCTTGTAAAATTCCAAAGAAAATTATCAAAAAAAACTCCTTGAAATTTACGGGTCTTTACATTACTCCCACCACCGGGATTTACATCCCCGTAAAGATTCACCACAAACATAGGGATACAAAGGTAGTACTGAGCACGCATCTGAGCCTCCCGCTCCCAAGTGCTCTCCTGGAGGATCTCGAGCTGCCATCTGAAGCACACTAGTGGAATTGATCGTCCACGTAGGAACCGCTCCTGTCGATCCTTGATCTCCACTGGGACCTCCACAAAAGTCACCCCATCATCAAAGACCAGCTCTCCAGGGTCAAAGATTTGTGTCGGGTCGTGCACATATCTCCTCTGTTGAGATACGTGGAAGACGTCGTGCACCTGGTGCAACTGTGGTGGTAGAGCCATGCGATAGACCACCTCCCCAATCCTTCTGAGGACCTGCAATGGTCCGATGAAGCTCGGAGATAACTTTCCGCCTCAATCAAATCTATGTAATCCTAGTCGAGGCGAGACACGCAAGAAGACGTGGTCTCCATCCTCGAACTCTAGTGGCCTCCGCCTCCTGTCAGCATTAGACTTCTGCCGGCTCTGAGCTGTCCTCATCCGCTCATGGATGACCTGGACTATCTCTGATCCCACAATAACTGCTATGATTTCTTCTTTGCCTATAAGAGAAATCTGGTCTCATCCCCTGGATGAACCACTTCCTTTACCTAATACAGTCAATCCCGACATGGATGTTACTAATCCATACCAAGGATGACGTCGTAAGGCCTTGATTCTACTACCAAGAGATCCAGCCTTACTCTCACCTCCAAGTGTTGAGTCACACAATCGGCATCAGTGTATGGTAACTGGGTCTTCTCCAGTAGATGTCTCATAAGTGAGGGTCAAGTCAACAGTCTAAATTGGAACCTATTAGTAACAACACAAAAGAGGACATGAATGAAAACATCACAAAGGTAAGAATCTTTTACTATTGCAGCTCATAATACAAAGACACTACACAACAACAACAAGGAACTAGAAGTACAAAGGACGTATCCACTAGTTCTGCTCCTGTCCATCTGCTCCTAGAGTTCCATGATCGAAAGCCTTAGCTACCTGAAGATTAGCTCTCGCATGTACACCAACTCCCTGTGGTCGAGGTGGACCTCCTGGTGGTTGCGGTGGCAACACCTTGAAGTGTCTGCCACCATCTGCTACTTGGCCAGCTCCTCTGCCTCATCCGCCTGCACCCTACGGACCACCATGGCCGAACCTCTGTCTGGGAGGTCCCTATACCACCAGTTTATCATCTGTAAGACGAGTGGGTAGTCTCGAGCCATGTGACCTCGTGCGCTGCATGCGTAGCAATGCATGCCCCTCGTGTAGCTGGATCTCCTTCGTGTACCCCGCACAACTAAATCTTCATCTTGTGACTGCCCATCTGATGGTCTGGCCCGTTTGGACCTCTGTGTCACTTGTCTACTACCAGCTGCAGAAGACCCAACTACGGGCCATCCTACGGAAGGCCCTGTCACTGGAGCCTGCTCGCCGAGAAAACTCTCCACTAGAAGGGCTCTCTCCAACACCTCTACCTATGTTGGAATATTGAGGGAGATCATCGAAGCCTTGATCTTGTGCCTCAGTCCCTTCTCGAAGGTCCGGGCCCGAAAGAATGGGTCCCGTACCATATCGGTTGAGTAGCGCGAGAGATCAATAAATCTCACAGAGTACTGGGCCACTATCATGCTGCACTGCCGTAGCTGTAGAAGCTCTTGGATGCGCACCGCACGGAGGGTGGCTGGGACGAACTCGGAGTAGAAGATGCTCTCAAAGTCCATCCCGAGGAGAGATGTCTCGTCGTGCACCTGGAGCATCAAGCTCCACCATCTGCCTGCGGCCACGTGCAGGAGGCTCACTACGAGGATCACCATGAGGTCTGCTGGTGTCCTCACTAGCCTAAAAACTCATACGACCGCCTCTAGCTAGTGCTCGGCTTCCTGGTTGTCCGTCTCCCCACGAAACCTGGGTGGTCACTGGCACTGGAACTAATAAAGAGATCCAAGGCGACGTGCATCGTCAGCGGCTGTGGCGAGAAGCATCAGTGTCTCGGTGGGTAATGGTACCGCTGGTGCCTCTGCTAACAAGGAGCCCTGCACCAAGGCCTCTTCGCTCGGTGGGCTGTCATCATGCTCCACTCTCGGAACCCTAGATGGATGCTGTCATGGGGCCATCCTGAAAAGAAATAGGTGTGACACAGTCAGAAGAGTATACCTGGTGAGTTGACACAAGTAATCACAAAGAAAACTTGAACACACATGTAATCAATGTTTTCATGCATTAAGTCGGAAATCAGAACTCAGGGTCCTGGTGTACGGATACGTCGGCCGCCGCACCGACACTGGACTCCCTGGATTGATAACCACACCCAATAAGCTAAACACTATTGCTTCACATAGAAGAAAGATCAGAGTCTGCGGTAGAACCAAACTCCTCTGATACCAATTTTTCACGACCCGTCCTCGGGGCCCATGCCGTGACTACCCCAATCCCGCCTTCCATAGGCCAGGGGCTGGCGACTAGCACCAAAGGCATAAGTCCCAATAAATAGGGAAGGCATTGCCTTTGTAAAGTAAACAACCACCACATAGTAAGAAAGTGGAAAGAGTAAACACTAAGTAAAACTGAAACAAGCTGTGCTGAAAGTAAAAGGGGCCGGAAATACAAGCCCAACTGTAAAGTACAACTGAAGGGAAAAACGGAAACTGAAAAGAAAATCTGCAGCATCGAGCCGTCCTCTGGAAGTCTAACCTGAAGGGTGGGTACAGATAGCCTCCACAGCTTCTCGGTCTCGTCATCCACTCCGAGTACACCCCGCCCAGTGGTCCACCTTCAAGTACCGTCCTGCTCTGCAAACCTCGACCACGATCAGCGCTGTCCGCCATCTGCAACCAACACAACATAGTGTGGGCATAGCCCATGAAGGGGTGAGTATAAGCTACTCAGTAGGGACACCAAGCCCCCCGAAGGTCTCCCGAAATCCACAGAGGATAAACCACAAAGGATAAGATACAATCACGAAGTAACATCTGACACTACTTAGGTATATGCCCATACATATACCTAAGTCATCAATTCCTGTTCGGCTCCAACATCCGAGCCCAAACACAACCAAGTCCACATAGGAAAGGAAAACGTAAATCCACGCAGGATAGAACAACAGAATCCACAAAGGATAGCAAAACATAATCCACATAGGATAGCACAACACATTCCACAAAGGAGAGTAAACAGGACTCAGCTCACACAGGTATACATCCTCGAAAAGGTGAAAGGGATGATCAGATATAGATACTGAATCATCTAAGCTGGGACCCACTTATGATACAAGATCAGTTGTCTTCATTGATTCATCTATGCTTGGACCCACATAGGATATAAGAGCAGCACTGAATCATCTAAGCTGGGACCCACATAGGATACAAGACCAGCACAGCTGGGACCCACATAGGATACAAGACCAGCACTCTTCATTGATTCATTTATGCTGGGACCCACACAGGATACAAGACCAGCACTGAATCATCTAAGCTGGGACCCACATAGGATACAAGACCAGCACAGCTGGGACCCACATAGGATACAAGACTATCACTCTTCATTGATTCATCTATGCTGGGACCCACATAGGATACAAGACTAGCACTGAATCATCTAAGCTGGGACCCACATAGGATACAAGACCAGCATAGCTGGGACCCACATAGGATATGAGACCAGCACTCTTCATCGTCGTAGTCGCAGCCAGTACTACGGTTCCCGCACACAGCAAGCTCGTTCGGGTGGGTCCGCTCTACTAGCCGAGAGGCTAATACATCAACTGACACGAAGTCCGAAGTTGATGTATCCAAAAGTTCAGTATCATCAACAGGAACTCAACACAACAGACGGAGCGTCAATCGGACGCCCGGTCTGAGAGATATTGGGTTTTTCGTCCCAGGGGCCCGGTTGGTTTTTAAGGAAAAACCAACCAGACCATACTCCACCTATGTCCAAACCTTGGGTGGAGTGAGCCAAAATATCCGTCTCACTAAGAGGAATCCACCAAAGTCGACGGCACGTCAATCAGACATCCGGAGCTCAAGATATGAGTGTTTCCGCTCTGAGGGCCCGGTTGGTTTTGTGGACGAACCAACCCGGCTGAACCCAAAGTATTCCAAAACCTTGAGTGAGATATACCGAAATGACAGTCTCGATCCAAGCTTCGTGTTGCCGCTGACGGCGAGTCGTTTAGAGGCCCGTAGCTCAAGTTACAGGCATTTGACCGAAAGTAGTACGAAAATAGGGGGTCTGGGCCCGGCCCGGCCCGACCCAGTACCCCCTGGGTCGGCCGAACCGGGTCGACCTGCCCTAGGCGGCGACCTGGCCCAACGACCTGGCCCGGCCCGGCCGGCGGCACGGCGGTGTGGCCAGCACGGCAAGCGCGCCCATGGGAGGGGCTGCGCCGCTCCTTTAATTTAAAACGACGACCCCTATAAGGGGCCACGCCAGGTGTGAAACCCGTGGGTGTATCACCCCGGCTTTCCCCCTGTAACGGCCGGCCAGCGCAGGGCCGGCCGGTTTCTCACCACGGGACCTCATGGTCTCGCGCCTTCCGGCGCCGGCGGCCTGAGTTCCGGCCGCCTTCTTCGATTTCTCCGGTGGGTGGTTTTTCCAGCCGCTACTTCCAGGATGGCTGCAAATTCGTCCGGCGCGGCGTGACATCACTGCGTCCTTCCGCCGCGGCCCGACTCCATCCGCGGCCTCATTCGTACCCTCGATGCAGCGTGATGGCATCACGTTTCTTCGTCTTGGCCCGCATCATTCACATCTCCTTTCGCTCAAGCGTGGTGCAACGATGCATTACCATCTTCGCTAATCAAAACGAAGAATAGAAAAGGGGGGAGGGGTATCGGTCGTGTTTGTGCGGACTGATCCCCTCCCTTTATATCAATAGCAGTTGGTCGAAACGTAAAACGTTTAACATTCACAATTTTTATTTTAAATAAAAATCGGAACATGGCCGTCAGATTTATCTTTCACATTCGAAGGATAGAATCACCAACATTAAAAAAAGTCAAACCCCTACCTTGGGTATAAGCCGATCGGAAGGATGCTTCGTCGTTCGAGGTTCTTTACGGTATGTCATCGCGAGGATGATGATGTTGAAGGGGGACGTCGGCGTTCGTCCAACTCGAGGGAAGGCGAAGCCGTCGTCACTCGCTACCCAATCCCGCTTCTGAGCTTGTTTATCGATCCGTTGACTATGAAGGGGAAGAAGATGATCCGTTGAAGAGTCTCGCCATGGAAGGGGAAAAATTCCGTGGAAGGAAAACTAGCTTTCTTCTTCAGAGGTGGCGTGTTCTTCGCATTCTATGCATTCTCTGACGAAGGAGGAGGAGGAGAGGAAAACTCAGCATAATGATTCCTAAACCAAAAACAAAATGAGGCTAAGGCCTTATTTTATTTCTTTCCGCCAACGCTTTCAAATTTCAAATGATGTAACCCTCACAATTAATTTCAAGTGCGTTGAATAATTTAATTGATGGGTTAGAGAAATTATTGGGAGAGTGGAGTGTTATGCATTAATAGAGGGGGGTTTTAGAAAGTTGAAAAGGGTGAGGCTCGTGCGGGCCCCACCTATTTAATCCTCCCGAGGGAGGTTATGCGGGGGTGGGTCCCACCAACATAACCTCTATTGAGAGGTTATGGTGTGGTGGCCCTTACCTAAACCACTCTTTGGTGGTTTTAACCTTTAATTGGTGGTTTTAACCACCACCAATAAAATTGTTTCACAATTTTATTTATTCCTCAAAATTTAACTTCTCCACTCGAGCAAACGCAACAGCGGTGAAGGTCCCCATAAGCAATTACCGGCGTTGCGAGTTCATCGGTGCCATCAGATTTCAATTCCGAGAACCGGTTCAAAAGGTAGGAATTAACGCTCGCTCATTCACTGAATGTACCCGAGCCAAACGTCGGAAATTGATTCCGGGCACACCGGGCCTCTGAATTAGGTGCCGTCAGAAACCGCGTTCTTGTAAAATTCCAAAGAAAATTAACAAAAAAAAATTCCATGAAATTTACGGGTCTTTACAGAGATCATATTCCATGAACAAACCATCATCACTAAAAAGGTATTTTCAAATATAATTTTTATTTAATTTAAAATACTTATGAATATTTTTTGTATTTATATTTTAAAAGTACTACAATGTCTTATGAGAAAATTCGTATTCACAAGACGATATAGATATTCGTAGAAATGAATGGGAAACAAACCATATGTAAGAATGTACATATATAAAATGAAGATGGTAAACATCTGAAAAAATTTTGACTTTAATAATCTGTTCTATCTTATTTTTCTCATTGGTTGTTGGTAATGTTGTAATTTTTTTTGGCTAAAACCCCTCTAAAAATCATGGTCATCAGTGGTCCTTGTTTTCTCAAAAAATGAATTGCATATTTATTGGGTTTTTAAAATAAATTGGAAGTACTCATTTACAATGTATGTGTGTTGTTGATAGACCACTAAAGAAAATGATTTTCCAGAATGGGTTTCCCCATCACTTGAGTTTTTGTTAGTTCTTGAGACATAACACGTATTGGAGCTTACTCCCCTCTTCTAATTTTCCACAACAAGAAGGGTTTTTCTCCAAAAACATTGATTCAATTGGAAACATTGGTAGTTACCCTCTTTAGTAGACCCAATGAAAAACCAAATGTCATATTTTCATTCGGAGGTCTTGAAAATATGATAGTTAGTTCTATACATGGAAAAACAAAGCTATGCTATAGAAGGAAGATGTTATTCCATGTCAAACATAGAAGGATCAAACCGACAGACAATGAGACTGGTATGTCTCAAATTAAATTTTTTTTGTTTGAAATGTGATTTTAGTAAAGAAACACAACTGACATACTGAAAACTGTGGAAATACATTCTGATTGTTTTGATACTTTATGAAAATGATATATCAATCATTTTTTATGTGTAGGAATCAACTACACCTCAATATGATGTGCAGTGTAACCGATATGACTCCAAATATGTCTTGTTATTTAAAAATAACATTAATTCAAGTTAAAAAACAAAACTAACATACAGAAAACCCATAAAACACATTAAAATTGTTTTGATACATTATGAAAATGATCCATGAGTCATTTTTCATGTGTAGAAATCAACCCCACGTCAATATTATGAATGGTGTGGCCAGTATGACTAAAATTGTCTACTATCAGTTTGAAATTGACATTTTAGCTCAAAATATGTCAATCAATAAAAACCAATAAAACAGATATTGATTGTCTTCAAAATTAAGGATAGTGCTTCCTTAGACCTTTGTGACATTTATGAAGCAGTCTCACATCAAATTGACACATGATGCGACTAGTATGACTCAAATATCATGTTTTCAGTTTGAAATGGCATTTTAGGAAAAAAATAACTGGTATACTGAAAAATAAGGAAATTCATTTGGAGTGTTTTTAAACATTTGGAAAATGACCTATCAATCATTTGTGACATGTAAGAATCAACCAAAATACAATCCATCATAAGATATCAACAGTAGGACTCCAAATAAGTCTTTTTATTTAAAATTGACATTATTTCTAGTATAAAAACACATCTAGCATGTTGAAAACTAAGAAAAAACTTTCATATTTTTTGATACTTTGGGAAAATGGTACATATGTCAGTTGTGATATGTAAGAATCAACCCCACCTAAATCCAACGAATGGTGTGACCAGTATGAATAAAAGTGTCTACTATCAGTTTAAATTTGACATTTTAGCTCAAAACAAGTCACTCACAAAAAAACCAATAAAACACACATTGATTGTCTTCAAAATTGTGGACATTAATTCTTAATTACTGTGTGATGTTTATTAAGTAGTCTACCATCAAAACAACACATGATGCGACTTGTATGACTCTAATTGCCTGTTTTCAGTTTGAAATTTTATTTTATTAAAAAAACACAACTGACATACTGAAAATGAAGAAAACACATTCATATTGTTTTGATAATTTAGAACATTGATCCTTTATTTATTTGAGACATGTTATAATCTAACCTTACATCACTATAATGCATGGGGTGAATGGTATAACACCAAATGTGTTGTTTTTATTAGAAATTTATATTATTTAATGTATTCTTCATATTAATGTTTAATTTATTTCATTATAGTTTTACTAAAGTAATAATTGTTTTATTATATAGGTGGAACCTTTTTCGTGATATGGGATGATTTTTTCGGCGTCTATTACCATCAGAGTAAATTTTTTATAGGGGACCACATAAGTCAGAAGAGAAAACATTAATGTTTTTAATGGTTTCTTGGAAAACTATAAATGTAATTTTATAAAATATTGTTGAAAATGTATATAAATTTTTATTTTTGGAATATACCATGAGCTAATATTTTTGTATTCATAATATCAATTAAATATATATTGCATTTTCTTCCAAACCTTTGCGTGCACTGCTTGTTATTTCATAATTTTCTTTGTGTATGTGGACTTTTGTATATACTATGGGTGGTTGTTTTTTAGCCGGTTTTGCTGGTCAGTTGAGGAAATTTTTGTGGTTTTTAATTTTTTGGTATGTTGTTTGAGTGTTAATTAATTTTTTTTGGTTGGATGGGTGTGATGTTATATAAATAGCACACCGAGGCAGGGAAGCCATTATGAACACTTCATTTAGCACTAATAACTGAGAACATTATCAAATCTATTTGAGGCGCTGAAAATGGGGACTTTATCTACACCTCGAATAACACTGTAAAAGGAGAAACATTATCTTCAAATCATAGATCACTAATAAAACGGACCCCATTTAATAGAATCTCTATTATTTGTTCTTTTTTACCACTGATAAAGGCTCTTTTAGCTTTGATAAAACCCTATTTTGTTATAGTGCATTGAGACTACCCCAGTATCATCCTCCACATCCTTATTATTGTCCCATGTCGCATATTGAGGGTATGAGAGCCTTCCCAACATTACAACCAGTAGCAGACCACCGTAAAACATTCTTCATAATTCCCACATGACCAACACACACAATCTCTTTATTAGAATCAGCACTACCAAGTAGTGATTTATTAATGTGATTATAAGATTGATTAACTTCTACTAGGGGATTCATCATATTTGATAACCCATCTTTAAATTAAGTCCCTAAAGTAGGAAGCTACCATCCGTGCTCCTATTCTTCGGCAATAGTATCCCATGACTGTTTATTTTGGACATCAGAATAACCATAGATAAATGGGGTAACTGAAAAGTCACCCTCCTAGACACATGAATACTTCTCAAGAGAAAACTACCTAAGGGTTTATGACTCCATTATATCTTTATACCATGTTCTTTTTTTTACTTCAATTTTATATAGATATTGGTGTGATGACCCTTTATAATGCATAACTCACTTATCAAATCTCTACGATAGTTTTCCTTCATATGTCCTATTTTTTGACATGTTGTATAGAGATGTGGAAAAAAATTCATAATTCACTCAAAGGTGGATTTTATCATACATGGAAGAGTGGAATATATGATAAATAAGGATGGAATTTAAATCCAACTCAATGAGAATGAGAGAAAAAAAACTAAAAACATTTTTTTAATTGGTCCATCCATTTTAATGAGGATTCCCAAAACAAACATCATATTGAACAAGATTCGAGGATTCCATAGAACTAAGTTCCAACCCAAAAATCATGATCCATATATGCGTTCGAGTTTTCTAAAGGTAATAGTTAAAAAAATAGACAAACCATTTCTAGATAGTGAAAAAATCATGTTCTATGTAGATATATCTAAAACCACATGCTCTTCTCTTCTTCCTCTATAAGAAAATAACATTATGGGAGATCCCCTTTCAATTTGGGATGCACCGCTAAAATAAAAAACCATAGACCATAGAGGTATTTTTCATGATATTATCAACTTTTAGAGATCTATCACATATGGGTGACATAAGTCAAGAAATAATCTAATGAAGTAAGATTACAAATAAATCTTCAATCACTTACGGATTTTATATCACATGAACTATGGAAACCTTATTGAAGATGAATTCTGGATTATAATCCTTCCCTAATGGAAAACAGCATATTGAAACCCCTTCATGCTTTGTCTTGAATACGACTGGGGTTTATCCCACATGTGGGTGTATCCAGATTCGAGGAAAAATATTTTTTTGAATTTGAGATATCATTTATCATATCACACAGAAAAAGATGTATGTGTATCTCATGGGGAGATATATATTTTATATCTATTTAGATGAGATATGTTTTTAAATCATATCTTGGAATATACATGGTGATTTAGACATTTAAGATATAATTTTTCATATCTTATCTGTATTTGAAAATGAAAATATAGAATCTAAGAAGAAGTTGTAATGATATCTTTTTTAGGATATATTTTCATATTTCCATTTCAATCAAGATATGTTGCATATGCAAGCCCATTAAAGGGGAAGATGCTAGAAGCAAACAAAAAAGGGTGGGCAGTAAGATGTAGCTAGCAAGGGAGACCCAGGAAGGGGTTCTTGTGTTTGCAGTGTCCCATGTGACATGATGATGAAAACAAAATTATCTTAAACATGTGGAGAGTTTCTTGGAATTATTATCAAGATTTCATCCACCGAGAGTAACAAATGGTGTACCACGACTTCAGTAGCATGCGCAACATGTCAGGGTTTAACAGGTGAGGAGAAAAGGCAATGCAATTGATAATCAGGACTATGTATCGATTTTCTTCCTATTATTGGTAATCACGTAGCATGTCTATGTTCATGATCATCAGTACATCATGATGGTGAGTTAATTTGGGTGTCACATGCTGGTGCGAGGATTACACATGTTTGGGTGAAGTTCTCTTAGTTAGTGACGTTTCGTCGACAGAAGGGTGACATTTTTTCATAGATTTATCTTTTGAAACATGGAGTCAGTGGGATTTTTTTATAAAGAAGGATGAGGAACACCGGTGTGCGGCTTTCATATAGTTTTTCTACACTCTCCCATTTGTAATTAATGTTTGGGGTCTACTTGGATTCTTGTATTCTCTGATTCATACTATATATTTTTGGGAATTGCATCGTGGTTTTTTAATTCTCTACATGGGATGGTTTTTCCATGTTAAAAAATATTGAATGCTGAATTACTTATTTTTCTTATATCGCTTCCATATTTCATCAGGTTTCTCATGATATTTGTGGAGAGAAAATTTTGACTCGGAATCGGGATTCTACATAAAAAGTGGTATAAGAGGTGATGGTTTGCGATTGCAATTTTTGGTGATAACGTTTTTTGGAAGCTTCGAATAGGGTCGATGGTGTGTGAATAAGGACAAAATAAGCATTAGAAAGCAGGATAAAGGAGGATTTTCATATAGTAAACCTAATTTTTTTCTTCATAATGTGAGACTATTGAAGGAAGAATTAATATTTGAAGATCAAGGTGATGCACTATGTGCTTAGGATTTTGAGCAGGGGAGAAAGTTTTTTCTGCTGGTGATATAGATATTGTGGTGATGACTATATTGAGGGAACCAAATATTGTTGATTCTGGTATTGGTGGTGAAGACATAGATAGATGAAGACTTCAATGTTTGGATTTCTTCTACAGGGGGTGCAGTCGAGTTTTTGTTAGAGTTGAAAATGGTTGGTGCAATACCAAAATGTTTTTTGGTCCAACTATGATTATTGGAGGGTATATCCATTTATGGGATAAAGGGGAAGAATGGTGGGGTTTAGCCCGTATGTTGGTGTTTCCAGATTTAAGATAAGATATTTATTTGATATCGAGATATCTTTTATATTATCCTAAAGATAAGTCTTCATGTGTATATCATGGGGAGATATATCTTTTATATATATTTCAATGATATAATGGTTTAAATAATAGCATGGTAGATACATGGTATTTGGGGATATAAGTTATAATTTATCATATCTTATCTATATTTGAAAAAGGAACCATCGAATCAATGAAATAGATCTCATGATATCTTTTTGAAGATATATTTTTATAGTTCTATTTCAATCAATATATGAGGCATATGGGAGCATATTATTGGGGATGCGGCTTGTGGAGAACAAAAAAGGTGTACCAGTAAGAGGTAGCAAGCATGAGAGACCTGGTATGGGGTTGTTGTGTTTGCGGTGGCTCCTGTGACATGATGATGGTGACATAATTATATTATATGTGTGGAGAGGTTCTTAAAAAGATGTTCAATATGTCACCAACTAAGAGAAAGATGGGGGATACTGAATCTGTGGTAGCATGTGTGAAAAGGCATCATTTATCATATGTGGAGCATCAGTGATGTAATTGAAGATCAAGACCCTGCAACAAAACTCTTGTTAATAACAGTGATCATGTGGCGTGTCTCGGTTCACGATCGATGCTACATCATGATGGTGAGATCATTCAGGTATCGCAATATGGAGTCAGTCTGACACATGTTTGAGTGAATATCTCATAGGTAGTGATGTTTCGTTGATAGAAGGGGGAAATTTTGTTACATGTTGATCATCTGATACATGGAATCATCAGGATTTTTATTAGGGGGAAGGAAACGATGTATTGGGGGGGGGGGTTTGACACAAGTTTTCTACGCTCTCTCATTTGTAATTAATGTTTGTGCATTACTTGGATTCATATATTCTATGATTCATCGTGGATATTTTTGAAAATTCCCCTATGGTTTTTTAATCCTCTACATGGGAGGGTTTTTCTACGATAAAAAATCATGCGTTCTGATTTATTTTTTCATCTTATATCACTTAAATATTTTTTCAGGTTTCTCAAGATATTTCTAGAAAACAATTTTCTACCAGGAATCATGATTTCAATTTAATGAATGGGTTATATCATATTAAATTAAATAATATTATTTTTAAAAATATATTATTTTTTGGTAAAACACGATCATGCGTGTTATGAAAGCCATCAAAGAAAGGAAGTAATGTGTACAATGCAAGATAAACATGGTGTTCTGTATAGGGAAAGATATAATTCATGTTGCGTATAAAATAACATTGACTTGGTTTTGTGTATACTTCAAGAAACAATTAGTCCTTCTTATATAAAATTCCATATAAAATGTTGCATGAAATGAAAATTATCAGAAAGATTAAATTAATTAGAAAATAATAATTACCAATGCCTCAAAGAATTACATGATATCATCTCTATATCAACTTACCCTATTAGTCTATCATTTCCCCTAATAGGACATATATTCTTATTGGGAATTCAACTCATTATTTTATATTCTCATTTCCTCCAATTTATTTAAAATATGAATAATCATGGAGTTGATGTTAGGGAATCCTTTAAAATAATTATGAACTCCTATTGTTAGGGAAGACACTAAGGGAATGGTATTATATTTAATTGAACCTAATGTTTTGAAAATTACAGTTTCCAGGGAATGATCACTTGTATACTCTTATACATCCAGTGGTAAATCTGAAGAATTATCCCTTACAGGTGTATTCTAACCTACTTCACATGTCATCACACATGCCTATAACATGATATTATATTTTGTAACATGAAACACACACATCATAAAAACATTCTCATCAGGATAAATTCATCTTTATAGAATCTCATAGGTCTACTATACAATCCTATCTATGAAATTTCATAGATCCCCTTCCCAAGTCCCAAACATCCAATATCTAGTCAACAATTTCCTTAAATAAAGAAAATAGAAGAAACATGCTAGTGTATCATAGTGCTTTGATACCATTTTGTTGTACTCAAACACAAACTATAGTTCTAATCTAGATGGTCACATTAAATCAAGTGCTTCTACATATAAACAAGAGGATGATAACTAGTAGTTAGGGTTTGAGTCCATCAATGGGGAGACTATAACCTTAGTATCATGCCATGTGATAAATATTAAAGGGTAAAATATATACTAAATAACTATGGTAACGATACAAAAAAGGGATATATTTCATAGAATTAAATGTGATTCAAAGATTGGTAAACATATCATTTATAATAATTATAAGATAAGTAAAATTATAAACATTGGGTCTTTGGTATTCCACCTTAATGTAGTTCTTGCTCCATACTCCACTTCTTAGCAGTCCACTATTAGGCCCTTTCCCATCACATGATCTATCATGAAATCAATAATCACACAAAAATTTCTATGGAGGGTTGGAATATAATACATAGCAGGACTCCACCATTTATTCCTGATACTAATGTAATAAATAATAACAATTTAATTCCATAATAATAATAATAATAATAATAATAATAATATATGAATAAGATCATAAACACACAATCCAAAATAGAGTGATCTTATGCTAACCAAGAATACATAAACCTTACTATGAACCTAATTCATGTCAATGTATAAAAGATAATGAGACATATAAATAGTAACCAATATATCCATATGTTATTGAATCCGGACCATGGCTACATCATGGTTTCATTCATAAATCATATTTAGCGTCATCTACCCACAATGTGTATAAAGCTACCCAACATCCTCTAGTTATCCACTGACCACATCATGGAAATGGAATTGGACGTACACTAGTTTACCATAAGTGAATCCAAAAATTGGTTACTATTGAATCATTGCACCTATAACCTATAATAAGGGACCTCATCTCCAACATCACAATTAAAGAATATTCACCCTCTCAAGGTTTAACATTACACAATCGTATATTTTTCTATTTTACCAAAAAATATCTATAAGGAAATGGAAACACACATAATAGGGTAATGAATTGAAATAAAAATTAAACCATTATATAAACTATAACCCCACGTACTTACTTGAATAAAACATTAAAAATTAAATCCATAAATTCAAACACATCTCGTGGAAATAAAATAATAACAGGTCTGACAATCTATGCCGACCCCCACATTAGAACATAATCAAAAAGTTCATTACATATTCCAACAGAAACAAATATATCATGGAATCATGTTTATATGATATACTAATAGGGTAATGAACTTCTTACATCAACATTTCTGAAGTCATCAAAAAGGATAAACGACCCAATTTTGTATAAAAATAGAAGTTGAAATCTCAATAGTTAAGAACACCACCTCATGGGACTTATCAATGTAGTTGAAAAAATTTAAATGATGACAATTTTCAAATGATTATAGAATTAAAACAATATATTTTATTTCATGAAGAAAAAAAATATTACATGTGAGGATACATCCTAACTTTTTGATAAAATTTAAATTATTTATTAAGGGAAGCACTTTTACTCACAACGTTCTCCCCATGAATAACTATAAAACCACCCATGTAACACTATTTACTGTATAGAGTAGTTATAGATCATACATGGTTATTACATGTAATTAATCTTTTGTAATACTATATAATTATCCATAAAATTTTGAAAAATTATTCTTTGATAATTTGATGCAATTGTCCTTTGATAAATCACTTATAATTTTCCATTGATAATTTTTTCAATTATCAATTGATAATTTACTAAGAAATTATCCTTTGAAATTTTGTGTAATTACCTTTTGATGACTTATTATAATTATCCCTTGATAAACTAAAATATTTGTTTTTTAATCCTAATACTTATATTTTGATATATTCAAGTAATATTCCAGTAACTATTTAAAATAATTATCCCTAAATAGTTCCATGATAATATCATTTGATAATATTTAATTATATATAATAATAATTTAAGGTGATTATAATTTTGAAATTTTAATGAATTATTCCTTAATATTCCATGTGATTATACTTTAATAATTCGTGTTTATCTATAATAATAATTCAACCATTTACAATAATTTATGGAGTAAGGAAACACGAAAAGTGATGAATATAAAATATAATAAATTATTTTAAATAGAAAATGAAACTAACTCTTCTTCAACCCAAACATAACACATAGGGAAATTACATGAGGAGGTAACATGCCTGAATATTTAAACTCAACTCCATAGTTTGATTAATGAGCATTACCAAACACTAGTAAGGGAGATTCGAAGTCACTCAGACTCTAAAAGATGGACCAATAAGGAAGATCAAATGATTCATCTATATCAAAAACCCATATATTTTATAATATTAGAAAATTCCAAAAACCCAAATTTAACCAATTAGTTCAGCTAATAATATAAGTGGATGTGGTAATTAATTCATCCCTATTAGGGAGTTTCAATCTTAAATGTGTCAAAACATTATATATTTGGTGGGGTTTGAAATAAATCATTTGAATGAGGATTGAGAATCTTTGAGGAAATGAATATGAGGGTGAAAAAAAAATTATTAATTAAAAAAATATATGATAATAAAAAATTTAAAAAATTTATCCATAAATGCTATTTAACCAAAATCAAAATATAAAAAAAACGTTATATCTTTCCTAAGACAAAACATATATTCCAGTATTAATTGTGGATTCAAATTTCTTATACGAGATGTCACTCTAGAAATATTCCATTGTTTTGAAAAAATAAAACCTACTTAATATAATATATTTACCCTCACATGTGATAAATCCCAACTCCTAATGGACATAATTGATATATTGTGGTTAGGGTAAATCCTATATTTCAATTTTAAATATATTATCATATTTCATAACTGATACATATTTTTCAAGATAATCAATTATGTTAGAAAATATTTGTTCAAGTGACACTATACATTTAATTTTATTAGTATTTCATTACTAGTGATATAAGAGCCTTATAATATCATAATAAATATGTACATACATCTAATAATATTCCATTGATTATCATAATGTTTTAATAGGAATATTTACTCTTATATGCAGTCACATCAAACAGAATCATTTATAAGGAGACATTCATTGAAAAACTACATTTTTACCAAAACATGCACATAATTTATTGGAAATGTGAGTGATATTAACATTATAAATTTTTTATATTACACAAATTTTAAATTTACACATTTATCATGATCTCATGATAGCCATTCCTTGAAATACTAAGTGCCACGATTGAGGTACATGGTTTGTCGTGGTCTTCAAGAACATGGATTTCTATATGGAATAGCTTCGTTTCTAAAGGCCGTGTTTTTGTACTCAGGGAATGAAAATGTACTCTATCCATGTTTGAGTATTTTATAATTTAATTGGATTGAACTCTACATTACATTGTATTATAGAAACTCGGTTGGCAGTCAACATGTATCATCAATCTAATCATGTATACCTTATAATGTATATGGAATGTGCCGCACCACACACAATGTATCAGGCCACATTATGTCTTGGACTTGCTCTCCTTACAAATTATGAGATGAAAAGGTAAGGGTTACTCGTGGTGTGGAACCTTCACCGGGAATATGATATCTATCTCTATAAATAAATCCTACCCGCCCAAGAGAGGAAACTTCAAAACAGGCGTTCTTTAGAATACATGTTGTGTGAATAATATTTTTACAATATCTGATGTTATTTTTACATAACTCTAACATGCTACCTTCATCACCATTTCCACCTTAATTTGTTCTAGTTGATTTAGAGTTACTTCCAACATTACCCAATCTGTCACCAATGAATCAATTATATCAACCCAAATTTCTCTAGATATGATTTTGACACATCACTCATTCATAGGAGTAAATACATGAATATTAGTTCCTCAATATTCCATTGATATATCTCAAATATCTTATCACACTACATTATAACTCAATCAAGATATCATCTATATATTTAACACAAAATAGATATATTTTCTCCAATGATAAATTGTTCAATGATCGTGTAGCATGTATTTTATAAACCATCAAGAATGGAAAATGTTGATGGTGAAAGTGGAAGAAATAAAGAGAGAAATACTCAAAACATGAAAAAGGAAAATAAAACTCATCCATTTTTTAGTTTTCCCAATCATTCAATTTTGGAATGGTTAATATATAATGATAATCAAATAACATCAATTTTTAAACCAAGGATGATTAACCCAAACATGTAAGTCAATATTTGATCCAATAATAAAATTTTTAGTGGAGTTAATTATTGTATGATATATGATGATAAAATGGGGTAAATATAATAAAAAAATACATAACTTATGTTTGGTTCGATTGTTTTTTGTTGAATGATTCCCTAACACTTTCATTTGTGAGATCCATGACCACCTTTGATGAAAACAATCCTCACAGTACTGATATCATCAATCCCAAATCAAACAACCATCCTCCAATACACACTCCAGAAGTTATATTCATACTCTAATTACCACTAGGTTTTTTATTATCTTATGGAATTCACTATAAAAGGTTTATAAAAGGTTCCTAGGTCATGAAATATAAACAAAAAATATATTAAATAAAATATTTACATTAATTACCCTCTCCCCATGAATGCACCTTAACATAATTCATGACATCAAAAATATAATATCATTACTAGTGTAGAATACACTTTATGGATTTATTTGAGGTAACAATATTCCCATATGGAACGCCATTTGAATGATATTTAGATATTTTAGAAAATATTCATGCACATGATATAATAAACTAAATATTTTATATATATAAGTATCGTGGCTCGATGGGACCAAAAATTCAATGATAATTCATTTCCATACTCCAGAAATATTACTAAGAAATCTCAAATGTGTTTTAAGATATTTGGATTCATTATATTCCCCCAAATTTATGGGTATTATTCCTAAAATGAAAAAACCAAATCATGCTTGACTCTATTGATCTTGTATCAAGAACTCTCACTCTAATGAGATCTCATAGATTTTCCCAAGAAACCAAGAAACAATTGCTAAATGGAAAAACTTTTTCATTATATTTTTACCTAACAGGTACTCAACGCCACATTGAACCGTAATAATATTAATGCACACTAAATTTCCACACCATCCTACTCAATATAATAGTGCACGTATTTTCTCAGCTCTGACAGGTGGAGTACACAATGTTCCAGTTTTAAATGTAGTAGTAGGTTCTTTTAGTCCCCCATCTCACTATCCAAAATCAATAATTGGGAAAATGTCATCTTACTCCTAGAGATGTCTTATCATCCTAAAAAATCCCTATAGTCCTTGATGAGGTGAGATCTCTCAAAACACGTGATATCTTCATTAAACAATAAAGGCCTCCATTGTGGGTCCACAAAGGAATCGTGATGTTCTTTGATAGTCCCCATACACCCCTAGATGAACTGTACCATTCAAAAATATGATAAACACTCACTCTAATACCATATATGATATCTCCATATAGACTTGACCTATATAGTGGTGGCCTATAGGTTCTCCCATACATAGAATTTAATGTTTCTATATCAATGTAGGAGTGGTACCTCTTTTGATACACAAAATCCCCAAATGGTAGATCATCCTTTCAGTTATTTCCTAGAACCCTCTTGAAAACATTAAGCATGTTCTCCATACCCTGAAAAATTTTCGATACTTGACCATCTATTTGTGATAAAAAAAATGTTATTAAAAAAGATATTCCCAAAGGAATCCTTCATAATTACCAAAATCATAATGCGAAGTGTGAGTCATTCTATAAAATAATGTTTTTAGGGAATTCCATGAATTCATAGTACCTCATATATGAAAATCCATCCAAAACACTCAAATTATGCATGCTATGAGAAGTTTAAGAAGTAGGTAATTATGGAAAGTTGGTATATGATCACTAAAATAGTTTTGTAAAACCTCAAAAATCATTGAAAATATTGTATAATAAACAAAAATATATCATACAATATCCACTACAATATGGAAACCATATCCTCCAGATATAATCTAGTGTGATATCAAGTTTTAATGTCAACCATAATATGTTACATATTTTTTTTCAAAAACTCATAACAATTGATCTTAGTACATCCCCAACACATGAAGATATAATACTAATTGAAATTGCAAGACCTCCTCTGTCACGACCCATCCCCTGGGGCCCATGCGTTGACTACCCCAAGCCCGCCTTCCATAGGCCAGGGGTTGGCGACTAGCACATAAAGGCTTATCACCTAAAACCTGGAAGGGATTTCCTTTATATCCTGTAAACAAACTCAACCAAGAACACATCAAGATATGAACACACGAAAACTATGTAGAAAAAATTGTTCTAGAATTTAGAGGGGCCAGAAAACAAGCCCAAGAGTAAAGGTACAAGTACAATTGAAAATACAATACAACCGAAGAAAGAGAATGACAGCTACTAGGTCATCCTATAAGGTTCATACCTGAAAGGTAGGTACATATCTCATCCTCAGTACTCCACATCTACCTGTATCTTATCCATACAGATAAGCCGTATGGTCCACCTCTGGGCACCTTCCAGTCCTGGTACCCTCAACCCTGATCAGCGTTGTTCATTGTCTGCACCAAACACAACAAGGTGCGGGTGACGCCCATGCAGGGGTGAGTATAACGATACTCAGAAGGGAGCTTGAGACCATCAAGGTCTCACAAAATCTATAAAGAATAAACCAAAAAGCATGTAATCCAGTGAAAACCCTACTTAGGTATATGCCCATACATATACATAATTTTTCAAATATTACCCATCTAATTCACGGGGAAACACAAGGCTGGACTCCATAGCCAAAGTACAAATGTTCCACGAAGGAAAGATTACCACGAAGGTAAGTACCAAATAGGTATGCCACACAAAATAACACCACAATGGTAACACCACGAAGGTAATTATCACACAGGTATGCCACAAGGAAAAATTCCACAAAGGTAAAGACTCATCTCACACTAGGTATAACATAGGTACAATAGTAAAGATTATTAGATTTCACTACTGAATAATCTTACTCTGTTAAAATGCAGGCACATGTAGGATACTATGTCATCATACCCAGACATGATCCTAGTACATCATCATACCCACATATAATCCTAGTACAGCAGACCCACATAGGATCTTAGTGTAGTCCCACATGGATTCCTAGAGAAGATCAATGTGGGATCCCCGAGTACAGACACATGAAGGATCCTTTTCTCATGTTACATCCACTAGAGGGTTCCTGCACTAAGCTCATTTGATAACGGGAGGATCTGCTCCTCAAGCCACATGTAGATACTCCAACTTCCATGAAGTCCCTCAAAGAAGTATCCCAATGGAACTCTACGTAAACAGTGTTTCAGTGAAAAAGACGAGGCATCAATCGGACGCATGTTCTGTATGTTATTGGCCTTTTAGTCCCAGAGGCCCAGTTTGATTCGTGTGTGGTCCAACCCAGCCATACCCTGAAATTAACCAAAACTCATGTGGGGTATAACAAAAGGTCTGTCTCGCTCCAATGTTTCTGCTTCCACTAACTGTTCATCAAAACGGATTCCCATAGCTCAAGATATGGTCAAAAGAGAGAAAATGGTTGATGTTGGTCTGGGTCCGGTCCGACCCTATCGGATCTGGCCCGCGGGATCTAACCCGGACTGCTGGGTCCGGCCAGGACCGTTGGGCGGCCCGCTGGGGGGTCTGCAAGGTCGGACTACTTGGTCGCCCCTGGCTGGCCGGATGCCAGCTGCTCCTCCGCATGGCTCGGGCTTGCATCGCACCATCGCTGGCAGCCGACAGCAATATGGCCTCCCTTTTCCTCTCTGCCGCCACACAAGGGTGCAGTTCATCTTCACCGGGCAGCACAGATGCATGCCGCCGCACCATCGCGTGGGTGTCCATTGTTCCCGAGCCCCACCGGTGTCAGATGCTGGAACCAATCATCGTCCTCCTCCATCGTGTAGAACGCACAGAAAATCACAAGGATTATAGAGTGGTTGAGGCATGTTCATTTGGAATGAGCCCTCCTCATTAGATCAGTAGAAAGAGACTCATGGGGAGAGATTCAATGTGAATGAAAAATAAAAGAAGGTTAATAAAAACACATCCCTACCTTGAAGGTTCTGAAGGAGGAGGTGCGAGGAAGAAGGTGAAGTCACTGAATAACATTGGTATTCATCGTCTCCACAAGGCGCTTCTGATATGGGTTCTGGGTTGGTTCTTCATTATTCGTTTCATGGTTCAGGGTTTCTCATCACCGCCCACCAGAACCATCTCCATCCTCCAAGTGGCAGGTGTCAGAAAACTTTACCAGAGCATCGTCTCTTGGTGAAGCCATGCCAAATCCCCCCCCAAGCTAAATATAAATAAGAGAGGGGGAGGGTATGTAACGATCTTGGAATTTATGAAGGTTCATTTAATAGGAACATTCCTAAATTCCAACGACATTGTTACATAGTATTTGATATGATTGAACAATTAATTTATATTGTCACAATTAAATGTTGAAACATTTAATAAATTTTCATTGGCTCAACAAATTAAATGGGGAGTTTTATGGTTTTATCCCATTAAGGAGGATTCGGGTGGTCCCCATAAACATAACCAATTTAGAGAGGTTTAAATAAAAATAAAATTAAACTTGTTCTTTATTTTATTTTTATTTCCAAGTAAAACACGAAAACTAACATTCACCCTTGACATATTGTGTTCGAGGTGAAGGTCTCTTTATGTGAATACATGCGCTGTGATTTCAACAGTGTTATCGTATTTCAATTCTGATTATCAGATCATAAGTCACAAAAACCTGCTTTGATGCTTACTAAATGTACCCATGAAAATGTTCATAAATTCACTCCAATCACACTGGCCCTCCGAATAATGTGCCATCAATTTTTGTGGACTCATAAAATTCTAATATAATAAAAAAATTACATGGAATTTATGTGACATTACATTCTCCCCACCTCAGGGCTTTGCATCCCCAAATGCCACATCACATGAACTAAGAAAACAAGTGGGGTAATTGAGCCAGAATATGAGCCTGCCACTCCCATGTGCTCTCTTAGATATTCTTGTCCTGCTAACGTACGCGCACCAAAGGTAATGATCACCCCCAAAAAACACACTCTGGTCGATCCTCAATCTCTACTAGAACCTACATAAAGGCCACCCCATCATCGATGTCTTGCCCGCCGTGGTTGATGACGTGTGATGGGTCATGCACGTATCTCTTCAGCTAGGATACGTGGAAAACGTCGTGCACCCGGTTCAACTGCTCCAGATGTGCTAGGCAGTAAGATACCTCACCAACAATAGTGAGGACCTAAAAGTGTCCAATGAACCTCAAAGATAATTTGTCACCCCGACCAAATCACTACAAACCTCGTCAGGGTGAGACCCGTAGAAAGATGTGGTCACCATCATAGAACTCCAGTGGTATCTATCTCCTATTGGTATAAGACTTGTTCCTGCTATGTGGATTCTTCATCTACTCTTGGATTATCTTCACCTTCTCCATGGTAGCCTATACCATATCTTATCCCATGAGTGCTGACTCCCCAGGGTCAGTCCAGCACAAAGGCGATCTGCAATGTCGGCCATACAAAGCCTCGAAAGGTGCCATCCCAATGGTGGAGTGATAGCTGTTGTTGTATAAAAACTATACTAAGGGAAAGAGTTCCTATCAACTGTGACTAAAGTTGAGGACGCTAGCATGCAACAGTCCTCGAGGGTCTGAATGGTCCACTCAGTCTAGAAATCTGTCTGAGGATGGAATCTGGTGCTCAAACGAAGATGTATCCCGAAAGCCTCCTGAATCCCCTTCCATTTCCGGGAAGTGAAATGTGAATCATGATCAGATAATATCATCAAGGGTACTCCATGTAGCCACACAATCTATTTCACCTATAGGCATCCCAACCTCTCTACTGAACCCTACTCTCTGGTTGGTAGAAAGTGGGATAACATGGTGAGTCGGTCGACGATCAACCAGATAGAATCATGACTCCTAGATGTATGTGGAAGTCCCATCATGAAGTCCATGGATATTGCATCCCACTTTGACTCTGGAACCTATAAAGGCTGTAATAAGCCTACTGGTACCTGACGCTCTGCCTTCACTTGCTGAAAATTGAGTCACCGAGAGACAAACTCTAATACTTCTTTCTTAAATCTCGTCCACCAATGTTGTCGTCAGAGATCCAGATACATCTTCACCTCTATAGGATGTAAATCTAGAGGGGATGTGTGGAACTCCCTCAATAATTTCTCTGGAAGGGATACTGGTACCATAGTACATCCTCTAAAACGGATGATGTGCTTCCCACCTTCAGAAAATTCATTAGGTGCATGTCATGTGGATATCTGACCACGTTGAGCCTCGCAGTCAGTGTCCCAAATTTGTGCCTCCCTGACTCACTGAAGAAGTGTGGGAGTGACTATACGAGACGGAAGAAATAATGCTCTATCTTGATCCACAAATGATATCTACAAAGCGACCAACGGCTTTGTCGCGTCACTAAGCAGCCGTATACCAGATCTCCTACTGAGTGCATCTTCTATAACATCCCCCTTCTCAAGTGTATAGACTATCTCAGAGTCATAGTCTTAAAGGAACTAGAGACAGCTTTGTGGTCTCCAGTTCAAGTCCTTTCTAATATAATATATACCTGAGACTCTTGTAATCAAATTAAACCATAAAACGCTCTCCCATATAGTAATTTCACCACATCTTCATGGAAAAGTCCACTACTACTAACTCCAGGTCATAGGTAGTGTAGTGTTTCTCATGATTTCTGAGCTTTCGAGAACCATATGAGATAACTTCTCAATCCTCCATCAGGACACATCCGAGTATAGACTCTAATGAGTCACAGTATACTACGTACCCAACACCCTCCTTTGGAAGCCTCAAGATGGGGGCACTAGTCAGCCACTTCCTCTACTCCTGAAAACATTGTTTGCATCACACCAACCACACGAAGGGTTTCCCCTTATCCATCAATAATGCTAAAGGTTTTGTAACTCTAGAGAAATCTGGCACAATCCTCTGGTAGTATCTAGCCAAACCCAGGAAACCATATACCTCCATCACACTCCTCGATGGCTCCCAAGAATGTACTGCCTCAATCTTCACTGGATCAACTACAACTCCAACCTCTGAGATGACATGTCTCATAATGTGAACCACTCAGTTCCAGAACTAGCACATTGAGAGCTAACCATAAAGATCATTCTCTCAGAGTGTGTCTATAACTACCTACTAGTGATAGGCATGCTCCTTCTCAGTAGGTGAGTAGATCAGAATGTCATCAAGGAAGACTACTACAAAGTTATCAAGGTGTGGCCCAAAGATATTTTTCATGAGTCCCATGAACACTGCTGGAGCATTGGTCATGCCGAATGGCATAACCGAAAAATCATAATGGTTATACTGACATCTGAAGTAATTCTTCTTCACATCCACATCTCGTACTATGTGCTAGTGATAGCCTGGTCTGAGGTCTATCTTCGAGAACCATCGTGCTCCCTTCAGCTGATCAAAGAGGTTATCAATACTTAGAAGTGGGTACTTGTTTTTCACAGTCACTAGATTTAGGCGTCGATAGTCAATACAATGTCTTAATATCTCATCCACCATCTTGGTGTACAAAATCATGTTTTTCAAGGAGATACATTGTGTTGGATGAACCCCTTACCCTGCATGTCCTCCGGTTGTACGCGTATCTCACGATGCTCCATTGGAGACATCCGATATGCAGGTCTTGATATCAATGCCATCCCGGGGTATAAGTCCATGAAAAAGGACACATCTTTGCATGGAGGTAGACACGAAACACCATCAGGGAAGACATCCACATACTGGTCTACCACTACAGGATAACTCAGACTCTCCACATTAATCGCTCTGAGGGTAAGGCTAGCCAACTGATGAGTGATTAGCTACACTCTCCTCTGAGTAAGTCCATAATGTGCTGTAAAGGTTTCCTTATCTCTGGTTAAGGTAAACATAGTTGCATCCATGAGGACGTAGCACACTTTGTGCATCATATAGTGGATATGGGCATGGAATGTAGATAACCAGTCCATACCAAAGATGACATCATAATGAATCGACGTGGCTACTAGTAGATCTCATCCGAAGCTCTAGCCTCCTATAGTAAGCTCACACTGCCGGAACTAGTGTGTAATCATCAAATCCGCTCCAGTATGAGTCTCTAGCCATAAGAATCGAGCAAAAAACTCCACCAAAATCTACGAGCTCTGAATGAGGGCAGTGGAAATAAATGTATGACTGGCACAAGTGTCTATAAGTTCTAAAGCTAAGGTGGAGTAGACACAGATCATACCTCGCTTCATCTCCGAAGCGCCATGGTTATAGGCCTCAACTGCATGGAGCTGAGCTCGCCCCTGTCCACCTACTCCATGTGGTCAGGGTGGACCACCTGGTTGTGGTGGCGGTAACATCTCAAATTGTTGCCCACTTCCAGCGGCACGACATGCTCCTCGGCCACGTCTGCCAGCTCCCTGCGGACCTCCTTGGCCAAACCTCTCTCTCTACATGAGTGGTCCTTCGACCGTCTTCATATCATTCGTACAGTGTGTCAGGTTGTCACGACCCATGTGACCCTACCCACCACATGTGAAACACTGCCTGCTTCTCGCATGACTGGCTCTGTCTCAGGTGCCCCGCACAACCAACCCTGAATCCTGCAGTCGTCCACTTGTTGTCCTGGTCCTCTTTGACCTCTATGACAGCTGTCTACTGCCAAATGTAGAAGTCTTAGCTACATGACGCTTGGTGGTGGGTCTTTCTTCTGGTGAATTCTATTTAAGAAAACTATCCACTAAGAGGGGTCGCTCTAACACCCCCGCCTACGTCAGGATGCTGAGAAAAAATCATCGAATTTCTGATCTCCTACCTCAGACCCTTCTCCATGGTTCGGGCCCTAAAGAATGGGTCTCCCACCATATCACTAGAGTAGCTCAAGTGGTCGGTGAACCTCACTGAGTACTGAGCCACAGTCATGATTCCCTTCTGCAGATGGAGAAGCTCTTATATGCACACTACGCGAAGGGTCGTTGGGACAAACTCTACTTGAAATATGCTCTCAATGTCTTCCCAGAGAAGTGTCACCTCGTCGTGAACCTAGAGTATCATGATCTACCATCTTCATGATGATTTCTATAGAATACATAGGCAAGGATCCCCTTGAGATCAGATAGTGTCCCTACCAGTTGGAAGACTCTCACTACGACCTTTATCCATTCCTCAATCGTGTGTGGCTCTGTCTCTCCCCGGAACCTGGGTAGCCTCTAGCACTGGAACTCGTGCAACGCACTCAAATGCCATTCAACCTCTGCTGTTGGGGATGGTATCATTGGTGGACCAATGGTTAAAGGTACCGTTGATGCCTCAACTGGTGCCTCTACTGAAAGAGGGCCCTACACCGAGGCCTCATCACCCTGCGGGATATCATAACATACTATAATCGGAACCCTAGATGTTTGTCTGCGTGGAGGCATCCTGAAAAGAAACATGTGTTCCATGGTAAATAAGTTTTACATGGTGAGGTGACTCAAAAATATCACAATTAAATTATTTCTAAGAACACACACAATTACTATTTTTGTGCACTGAGTCAGAAATCAGAAGTCAGGGACTTTTTCTATGGGTACATCGGCTACCGCACAAACACTAGATTCCCTAAACTGATAACGACACTCACTACACTTAAGACTATTTCCTTTAAAAATATCAGATTCTAATTTTCTACGGTAGAACCGACTCCTATGATACCAATTTATCATGACCCGTCCCCCGGAGACTATGTCATGACTACCCCAAGCTTGCCTTCCATGGGACAGGGGCTCGCTACTAGCACCTAAAAGCGTATCCCCTAAAATAGGGAATGCATTTCTTTTATATCCTATACAGTCACTCAACCAAGCATACAACATGATAGAAACACAAGAAAACTATATAAAAAAGAGTTTTTAAGGTAAGAGGGGCCAGAATACAAGCCCAACAGTAAAGTTACAATTACAACTATAAATACAATACAACTAAATAATGAGAAATAAAACTATTGGGTCATCCTTCGAGGTTCCTACCTGAAGTGTAGGTACAGATCGCCTCCTCAGAACTCCACTTCCACCCGTCTCCTATGTGTACTGATACGTTGTATGGTCCACCTCTTGGCATCGTCCAGTCCTGGTACACTCATACATGATCAGCGTTGTCCATCGTCTACACCAAACACAACAATGTAAGGGTGAAGCCCATGCCGGGGTGAGTATAATGATACTCAGTAAAGACCTTGAGGCCCTCAAATTCTCACCAAATCGACAAAGGATAATCCAAAACGTATGTAAGCTAGTGAAAACCCTACTTAGGTATATTCCCATTCATATACATATGTTATTAAATATTACCCATCTCATTCATGAGGAAACACAAGGCCCCACTCCTTAGCCAATGTAAAACTACTCCACGAAAGAAACGATTACCACGATGGTATGTACCACACAGAAATGCCACACAGAAGAATACCACAAAGTTAACACCATAAAGGTGAGTACCACAAAGCTACGCCACATAGAAAATACCAAAATGGTAATATCTCAGCTCACACCAGGTATAAATTATGTACAGTAGTAGAGATGAATAGATGTAACTACTGACTCATCTTTCTCTGTTAAGAGGTATACCCACGTAGGATCCAAAATTATCAGACCCACATAGAATCATAGAACTTCATTAGACCCACATAGGATCCTATTATAGAATACCGACACAGGATCCTAGTAAATCATCAGACCCACATGAGATCCTAGTAAAGTAGACCCACACAGGATCCTAGAGTAGGCCCACATTGATTGATAGGGCAGATGCATGTAGGATCCTCGAGCACAGACCAAAGAAGGATCCCTTTCTCATGTTACATCTAGCTACAATGTTCCCACACTAATCTCGCTTGATCCCAAATGGATTATCTCCTCAATCCACAGGTCGATACTCTAACTACCACGAAGTCCCACAAAAATGTATTCCAAAGGACCACCACGTAAATAGTTTGGATTCGTGTTCGGTCATACCCCAACATTAACCAAAACAAAAGTGGGTTATACGATAAGGTATGTCTCACTCCAAGGTTTCTGGCACTACTGACTATTCGTCAAATGGATGCTTGTTGCTCATGATATGGACAAAAGAGAAAAAATGGGTCGAAGTTGGTCCGGGTCTGGTCCGACCTAGTGAGACCCACCCAACCCGACCTAGTGTGGGCCGACCCGACCCGGTTCGGGTCGACACGGCGTGACCCGGGTCTGGCCCTGGGTTGGAGCCGGCCTATGGGATCCAACACACACCTCTAGGTCTGGCCCGTCCCATTGTGCGGTGGCCCACATTTTGGTGGGCAGCGGTGTGGTGGCCCTGTGCGGTCCGCTAGGGTGGACTGCTTGGTCGTCCTAGGCTAGCCGGGTGGCGAACCACTCCCTTGGGTGGCGCCATCATGCGCCGCACCATCTCCGGCCCCCAACAGCGAGTCGACCACAATTTTCTTCTCCATCGCGGCACAAGGCCATAGTTTTTCTCAGCCGGGCGGCGTGGACATGTGCTGCCACCCCTTCGAGCAGTCGGTCGCCATTCCTGAACCCCACCGGTGTTGGCCACCGGCACCGGTCGACGTCCTCCTCCATCACGTAGAATGCACGAAAAATCACATGCATTACTGAGTGGTCGGGCCATGCTTGTTTGGCCTACACCCTCTGCGTTAGAGCGGTTGCAAGCGGCACATGGGGTGAGATTCAACGTGAATGAAAAATGAATAAAGATTATGCAAAATCACACCCCCACCATGAAGGTTCCAAATGAGGAGGCACGAGGAAGAAGACGAAGTCATTGAAGAACATCAGCATTTGTCGTCTCCACAAGGTACTTCTGGTTCATGTTCTGGGATAGTTCCTCATTCTTCATTTCATGGTTCAGGGTCGCTCGTCACCGCTCGCCGGAATTGGTTCCGTCCTCCAAGTGTTGGGTGTCATAACACTTTACTAGAGCTTCATCACTTGGTGACGGCATGCCAAATCCTCCCCACCAAGGTCCATATAAATAAGAGAGGTGGAGGGTAAGTAACGATCATGGAATTTATGAAGGTTTATTTAATAGGAACCTTCCTAAATTCCAAAGGCACTGTCAGATAGTATTTTATAAGTTTTAAATTTTATTTTACATTGGAATAATTAAATGTTGACACATTTAACAAATTTTCATTGGCTCAACTAATTAAAGGGGGAGTTGAATGTTTTTATCCCATTAAAGAGGTTCGAGTGGTCCCCACCACCATAACCCATGTAGAGAGGTTTCAATAAAAATAAAATAAAACTTTGTCTTTTCTTTTATTTTTTATTTCCACGTAAAACATGAAAACTAACTTTCACAATTGACCTACTACGGTCGTGATGAAGGTATCCTTATGTGAATACTGCTATTGTGAGTTCAATGGTGTCCTTGGATTTCAATTCTGAGCACTAGTTCATAAATTTCAGAAAACCATTCGCACATTTACTGAATGTAGCTAGAATATTTTTTTCAGAAATTCACTCCGGGCACACTTGGCCTCGGAATCGCACGCCATCAATTTTTGCTGACTCAGAAAATTACCATATAATTTAAAAAATACATTAAATTTTCGAGTCTTTACATCCTTAGAACATCATCTCCCGTCAGGACTTATATCATCATTCGTCCATAAATAAAGGTGATATTCTCTACACAATCAAAACATCCATTCAGAATTTGTATAGTGGATATATTTTCGTGCAAGAAATATCCATAGATATCTTGATGTTGTCCTACCCTAAGATGTAGTGGTTTGGAAACCATAAATTCTATGTATGCTATACCATTCTCATCATTGTGGTTTGGCTATAAATATATCAAATACTCTGACACCTTTCTCAAAATTATCATCCAGTAAACATCAATATGGGTATATGATACCATAAGAATTCTCTTTGGTGGATCTAAAGATATCATTACCTCAACCTTCCCTTGGTCCAATATCACTCCCATTTCTATGAAGAAATATCCCAACACGTGTACATCCAAAATCATGAATTGGAAATTCGATAGCTTCCCATGAAGATGACTCTCTCAAAGCATGTGGAGAACAATCCTTATGTGTCCTTCAGTTTCAAGTAATGAAACTTAGTAGATTAGGATGTCGCAGAATAATAAAACAATGAATAAATCCAAGAATAGTTAATTATCAGGTTAATAAGTCCCAAAAAATATACTATGGTTTTCAATAAGCCAAATGGTATCGTCAAGAATTCAAAGTAACCATATCGGCTTTAGAAATCTACCTTTGTTATATCCTCCTCTTAAACCTCGAACTGGTGATAACCCGTATTGAGATGAAACTCCTTGAATACTTTTGTCCCAACCACTTGTTAAATTATTAATTGATTTTCATAGAGAATAATCCTTCCATTGCCATATAGTTCATGTGTTATTAATCCACACCCAACCACATGATCAATTCCATTATTTAGGTGAGAAAAATTGGGTTACCCCAGTTAAGATCACGATGAAGCATGGGTGAACTCCATCACTAAAAACATGAAACACACTCATTATAAGTAATTCATTTTTCAATAATTTTGAAACTAGATATTTATCATCCAAATGCTTATCATCCACAAAAACCATTGGATGTGGGAAAACTACATCATAATAGGTCGATACGTCACCATCTATCCACCCAGTGGAACTATCACCTCAACAGATCCACAAACAAAAGTCTCATCACCAATATGATAAAAACCATGATTCCAATTAATAATCCTTGATGGATTTCATCTTGGATGCATCCAAAAACAACTTTGATGTACCAAAGTCAAAATAGAATATATATATATATAGGGATCTTACACAATAAGTAAATTGAACCACACCACATTCCAATTTGATGCATTCCTTATAGGAGGTTCTGATATATGGTTAGAAATGAAGAAGGTTATCAGAGTTTTCATTAATATATACATCTGGAAACACACCAAATTTTTGTTCCTAAGCCATAAAACTGATCTCATGACACTTAAACACACTTACTGTAGCTCCCAAACCAAACGATACAGATAGAAATTATTAATATAATAGTCATAATATGTTCTCATTGGATACCACTTTTTCACAACCCAACCCATTGGTGATCTCCTAGAATGATTTAATTTGAGAAAAAATCATAATTCAATCCTCCAATATGATAGGTCCTATGGATTATAATTTAGTTGGAAAATCACACACATAAAAGTACATAGCCTAAGATTACATTTTCCATGTTTTTATATCCATACAAAAATATAATAAAGGAAAAAATCATATGGAAAATTATTGAATACACTTTATCCCATATTATAGTGAAATATGTAGTGTAAGAAAAATTGGTAAAATCAAATACAATCCC
Source organism: Viscum album (assembly GCA_963277665.1). Classification (NCBI taxonomy): domain Eukaryota; kingdom Viridiplantae; phylum Streptophyta; class Magnoliopsida; order Santalales; family Viscaceae; genus Viscum; species Viscum album. The sequence continues at coordinate 712,112,189 of OY728131.1, read as the reverse complement.
TAAAAATCTAGAAAATATCTCATCTTGTTAATGAAACTGGGGAAGTAACCCAATGTCAAAACTCAAATACATCATATGACCATTTGTCGTAACTATGATTCCACTAAGATCCACAGATTCCCTATTTAAAAATGAATCCAATTAATTTCTTATCATCTTCATAAGATATTATATATATGGGAAAATACCATGAATGAGGTAGCATAAAAAGACATAGCAAGGAAATATGAAATAACCAATATTGAAGCATCAAGAGAGTAATATTCTCATCACCACATAGGTATTTAAATTATGATATGATACTTAAAAATATAGAAATATTAATAACCTAGAAATGATCAAGATAGAAATTAATATTCAAGATGAATTCAAAACTATATTCCCATCCTAGGATTCCACTAGATGATGAAAGGTAATAGTCATATTAGGGAACTCAATCCATGATAATTTCTATCCCTAATGTTACTCACCTGAGATATCTCACCCAATAGTCTTACATTACAGATAGTAGATATATGAGAGACAACACTCATTCGATCTTCGTTGGATGAATCTATGATGAAACTAATAGGGGTTCATATGAGATACAAATTCAATTATATTACATCTCATCTTATAATAATAGATGATGAAGAATAGATAGTGGATCATGCTTTGGAATTGGGGTTTGTCAGACACAAATTTTAATAACCCAATATGTAGGGGATTGATCATAGGGTATGTTAGCCACATATATCCTTGAATCCCTACCCATGTAAAAATATACAATAGGTGATTCCACCGTAGATTTCATGGAATGATTCTTTAGAAAGTTTTGAGACTATTCCCATAGAGTTTATCACAAAATATTATTCGAACTTCATTCTACACTATACCTTCATGAGGATACCCAAAGGGAATGTATTACAGAGAAACTATCACATTCTAAAATGGTTTGAGGGAACTCACCAAAGATCACAAAATAGATGAACTGAGGAGAACATTGGGTTTAATGTTATACTAAAGAAGTTCGATCCATATCCCTAGTAGTACAAATTTTTTATTACTAACCCTTAATCAACCAATGTCTCTTTATCACATGAAATTAATTTATAAAATAAAATATTATGTCCCTTGAGGTACAAAACATGTTTTTGTTTTGTTGGAACTCATTGTTTAGTTTTGTATAGCTGATCTACTAAAACTCAATCCTTTTTACTACTAGTCATTCATATGTACATAAGTCATTTTCATGTACTCTTACCATGTTTGAGTACTTTTCATTATACATAGGATTTACTACTAATAAAATATTAGGAAGGGGAATGATCTAGTAATCTTCATGTGCCAACAGTCGAATCCCATGCACCTTTCAGAGTACATGATGTGTTACCCATGACACACAGTGTATAGGGCCACATGGTCTCCGGGGAGAATACTACCTTTACACACAATTATATCTAGATAAGTGTTACATAGATTGTGGGAAAACCATGTGAAATTTGATACTAATATATATATAGAAATTGTAACCACCACACATTGAGGGTTAAAAGCATGTGTTATTCAAACTAAAAATGGAGAGTTAAGATATTTCGAGAATCATGTTTTCTCTTCATGCACCCATATGTTCCAACTTTGTTTTCATTTAAAAAATTATTTTCACAAGTAAATTTTTATCTAAGGAAAACCATGTCGAATATTTTATTGGTGGATGGATTTCATCCACCAAAATCACTCCCAATCCAATCCCTAAGTTCTTATCCTTTGTTAGATGGATCCCATTAATGCATGGCCCATGATCTACCTATGATACATCCCTAATCTACTGTCACACCTAATCACACATACAATTTTCAAGAAAACATAGAACATAAATGTTTAGTAGAGATATGTTACACCCCATAATGATTTCACAATGATCATCAATAATGTATATGCCAAATCACTGGGCATGAAAAATAATTATGGAAATTGTTTGTAGAGAGATGTGAGATATGAAATAAGCATTAATAAGTGCAATGAACCTGTAACTATGTTCAAGTTGGTCTAAATCAATTTTCATTAATAACATCAATTCCCAAGACATTAAATATAAACCCTAACACATAAATCATTGGTCAAACCACTATTAAACTTTTTTGGAGATTTGATTCATGTTTGACAGAGGAAAGAAAATGGTAAAAATATAAATATAAAAATACCAACCTCAGTTTTCGATCTACTTTTCTATAATTAATTATTCTATATTTCTAACACTGTAGAGATCCATATACTCTTTTGATGGTGAAAATCCTCAAGGTACTTTGATAGTTGATCGATAATACAATGTCCATTTACTAATAGACTACAACTGGAAATATCGATTTTATTATTCAATACCAAGTTAATTGGATACCCATAGGGAATCCCTTATAATATGGTTTATAAGGTCATGTTTTGGTCTTAAAAGTTATATAAATAAAAATATAAAAATAATAAATGTTTTTATGTATCATTTCACCATGACTACAAATTAACAATGCACCACATGCTGAAAAAAAATTTACATCATATAATTTCATACACAAATTAATTATTTAATGGTACTCATGCAATTTCCATATAGATCATGTCATATAATATAATATATCATTTATGAAAAAAATCATATGAATGGTATAATATTTTTAATAATTTTAATATATCTAAACTATCGCTCTCTAGTCCCATGAATTCCATGACGACTGAAGGATGAACACCTGAATGATTTTGTAAAATATTCCAATGTTTTTAATTTCAAAATTGAATTCATTACATTCTACCCACATTTATGACATTTCATCACAAAATTTAAAAATCAACTATGATATGAGGGTACTAATATCACAAATGGATCTAGCACTAAAATTATATCTCATAGAGGTTCCTATGAAACCTACCGACATTATCCAAAAGGAAACACTTTCACATGAAGGGTCCTCTCACACTGGTACTCAACAAAACTAGGTACCTTGAAAAGGTAACCCCACACTTAGTGTCTAGACCATATGGGATGAAATCAATAATTTATTTGTGCACATATTGTTGAATCTGTGAAAAGCTGAACACAACATGTACCCAATCTAATGGTAGTTGTAGGGTCATGAAATACACAACTTTCTAACCCAATGTCGTAATGGGAAAAGGACCAATGAGTCAATTAGATAGATATTTGTTCCATATATTTCCCTATAACCATCAAAAGGGATATATATCTTCGAACATAATATCTCCTCACTAATCTAAAAAATACTATATCATTGGTCCAAAAGTGACTCAATATGCTTTTGGTACGTCCTCATCAACACCTGGATGAACTGCACCTTTCAAAACTGTATTATTTACTAACCATATTCCCACAATAGTGGTGTCGCATTATCTATGACAACAACATAAGTGACATGTAGGGTCTCCTGGTCATGGATTCAAATTCTTCTATATCTATTATAGAGTGGTACATAGTGGGATACACAATCTCCACTGATGGTAGATTATCATCCAAGATATGGCCAAAAACTCAAATTAAAACCCCAAAAAATTGTTCTCCATAATATGAGAGTTCCTCATAACCTTACCACCTATCTAGGATATAGTTTCTATGATCAATGTACACTAATTCCCATAATCCTCAAGCATGATATTTATTATGATTATGTAATATGAGCATCATGGTTTGAAATGATCATCGAGGAAAATGAATGAAGTTATACTACTTCTAGCTTCATTTCTATCACAAACTCAATAATAAGATATTTTCACAGATTATTTGGAAATTGGTCAACATATTCAACCAATATATAATCACTAATATAGAATCATGGTACCTTTTTGATTGTGAAATATCAATAAAAAAACCACAATGATACCATCTCATATCCACATACATCTCAGAACATCATCATCCACATATATATAGGTGATAAATCAAATGAAATTGTAATCAACACTCTACTGCATATTTTTCTTCCCAAATGAATTCCAAAATGATTGTGTTATATACTCTAATATCATGGATGTATTACTTGGGGAATGCATGATAGATCCTTAGTATCACCTCTTATTTCATGATTTGTGGCATCATACATTCGTGAAAAAGGTTGACGTGCTACCCACAATAAAAATATCCATCAAGAACATGTCTAGTGGATATCTGTTCATGACCGAAATTTCGATTAATATCTTCATGTTGTGCTTCATGGATTAATCATAGGGAAGATTACCATCAAATTGAGGTACTACACACCAGACTCATCTATAAGGGTCTAATGCAAAGAGTTAATTTAATACATCCCCTTGATTAAAAAAATTTTAGAAAAAGAATTTTGAGGATATTCTACCACTGGCATACACTAGGGCGGCAATAAAGATCGAAATACCTCAACCTTTATTATATCTAATGTCATTATAGTGGTTGAAAATATATATCCCAATAAGTATAATTCTTCAATAAAGAACCAATAATTTGAGATATTCTCATATAGAAATCACTATAACATACTTTTTTGAACTATCCTCTAGTGTCTATAATTCTCCCCCTTTGAGGTTGACTAAATTCAGACATGGCTAAAGAAGGATACCATGAAACAATACTTTAAGGGTTAGAGATCTAATTAATAAAACCTGAAAAAAATATTAGGGAATTCAACATGATGAAGGGTATCACCAATAACTAAAAAAACAATCGAGCGTTTAGAAACACATCATCATTATATCCTAATATCAATAATGGATATGTGGATAATCGTTTCTGAGGTTAAACTCCATGAACCCCATAATCCCAACAACTATTTGATGTAGTTATCAATTTTTAAGGGCTAATTAATCTTCCTAATTCACATGATTCATGATATATTTATCCCATACCAACATCTAACTCACTTCCTCATTATAAGAGAAAAACACTATGCTGACTAGGTGATCACATTTTATCTAAAAAATCCACTACTATACAGATTTCTCCAACCATACCTTCACTATCACTGCTATATGGGGTCATCGGAATCGATAAAATAGATATTGGACCATCCCTTGTGGAAATATATAAAATAATTTACATTCAATTGTGAGGTAAACATAAAACATCTTTAGTGAACACATCCCCATACTCCCCCAACACTATAGGAAAATGAATTATCATACCATTTGTTTCCCTATGGGTTATACTACTCAACCAATGTAGAATTAGTTTTATCCTCCCACACATGTGTTCATATGATAATTCTTGGGATAAAAACATACAAATGAAGTTAATTTAAACTCAAATAAAGCAGATACAATACAACCCCCAATTTTTTTAATCTATAAAGGAAGGGAAAATCGGAAAGTCGTATATGTTGAGGTAATCATTATATATCCTTACTACAAATATAAAAATATTCCATGTGAGACCATGTATCTCCTCCCAGATGTATGACACACTATTGAAAGAAGTGTTTGATCATTGAAATTTTTTTTCATGATCCTTCAAACCTAAAGCTATAGTTAAAATGCCTCCAATGTTATAAAAGGGTCCCAAACATCTGTTACATATAGAGAAATATCCTTATGTATTTTCAATAAATCTATATTTTGAGTAGTGATGATAGACATCATACATCAAACCACACTCAAATAATTCAATCGCATTATCCAACTGCATGAAGCTATCATTTTTCTTACCCTCATATTCCCCAAAAACAGGTCTTTCTCTAACACCTTAGAACATCAATGGGACGAAAGACATAAAATTCAAAATATCTCATCCACTAGACAATGAAACTATCCTCCTTGGGTGGTAATAACCCTCCCTTATATATTTGGATCACTTCAAACAAACACCTCCCAGTTAGGGGAGAATCACTCTACCTTATGTTCCTAATGCAATTTAAATTAGAACTTACACATGGCTCTATAGACTCCCAATTTCTTTATTAATATGTATAACCTACCCAACCACCATGGATAGGGGTATGATTGAAGAGGTACATCATCACCATATGATAATGCTTATCCATTTCGGCCTATGAATGGGGTTTGGATCACTGTGAGTATGAAGTGACCACTATCTTCACAACTCAAGAAGATCACTCAGTATAAGTGTTTCATTAGCCTAAATTATTCGTATTAACTATTTTTCAAATTTATGGGGATAATTCACTAATATAAATAATGGTGGGTCAACCTATTATTCACAAAATGGAAAAATGACCATCTATCCAGTTAGAGAATCCAATTCCCATAGATATCCACAAACTGGAACCTCATCTCTAAGATAACCACAATGACGATATTAATATAAAGTCCTTGTAAGATGTCATCATAGAAGAATATAGTGACCAGTGAGATGCACCAAAATAGAAATAGAATGTGATGCTATCTAACTCATGAAGGAAATAAAACTGCAACCCATTACTATAGTATTCATGTATCTATGATATCCTTGTTACTAATTTCTACATGTTTGATTTCAAATAGATTGTTATCAAATTCTTGGTGAATGGATATGTCAGATGCTACAATAAAAATGGGTTTATTGGACTAAAATTCGAACTCAATATTTTTGGAAATAATTTCCCTAGTCCATAACACAAACCACACAACTATAAAATCTCTATACCCCTATCTGAAGAAGACCATCTCTAAAACAACTATTTCATGACCAATCCTATGAGGGCCTTCTTTTCCTATTGTAAGATGAGAATGGAACCCCAATCCCACCTCCTAAAATTGAATGTTAAGGAAAATAGATTCATGTGGGGCTATCACGCACATAATTGGACACTGAAAAATGTACCTATACAAACAGACACACAAAAATCTCTATATAGTTGTATATTCTAGAATGGTAAAAATATCATACCATAAATTCATTACCAACATCTACCCCATGTTATATTTCTACATTTACTTCAATAACTACTCTAAATGGAGAAATACAAGTCCAATAATCATGGAAAAGATCTCAGTCTGTTGAAAACCTTGAATCTACCACTAAATAGAAACTTTTTGATCAAACTGAGGTCCATATATCTTTACTAATCTAAAACTAACATCATCGTCATTTCAATCCACATGGAACTTCCAACAAAAGGAATATAGTCTGTATAAGACACAATGTGTGTTGGAATATACCATACATGGTAGAGTATAAACATACCTAGTATGAATCAATGAAATCATCAAACATTAAGAAAAAATAGAGTATTAAAAAAATCACTATGAATAATTGTTAACTGGGATATAGTCCATAAAATATTTAACACAAATAATAGAAAAATATTCTCATGATAGACACTACGTCATTAGGTGAGGTCACAATATCACTAAAAGAATAAAAATTTATTTAGAGGATCTAGTATGAAAATATTATGGGATAAATCACTATACAAGACATTCCATCCATAATGAAACTCTTCTACGTGGTCTCAAAAATAATGTATTGTAATAATAACTAAACACATTAGAGAAATCATGGGTTTTTGGATCTGTCACTAATGAAGTACAATGGAAATTGGAAAGATCATTTGAGATACAAAATTAGTTGGACTAGAAATCATCAGAAGACAACAGATATCGATGCACTAATAGGGGTTCATACCTAGGTCCATTTGTTATTATATAACATATTTTAAATAACATACTATATAGGGGATCAAAAAACTAGGTATGTTAGTCTCACAGATACTTGAAAATACACATATGGAAGAAGCTATGATAGAGGTTCCCACCCAGAGACAGAAAAAGGTATTCTCAAGACTATATCAGTTACTAATACCATAGTGGGGATCAAATAAAATGCTGAGGATGAAATTACTCATTGTAACCTCATTGGGATTGACCATGGGAGAATACCCTATATTAACAATTATATACTGAAATAGTTTGAGAGAACACAACCAAGATAACAATACAACTTATTCAAGAAGAAAAACGGATACAATATTCAATTGATTAAGTATATTAAATTTACCTATGGGTATATTAAGTGTCTAAATATGGATGGAACTACACATGTATCTATCTCACAAGGAATGAATTTAATAAAATACATTGCATGTCGCTAGGGGTAAAAGACACATAGATGTCGGTCTCAAGCTTTTCATATTTCATGTTTTATAACATATACTACCACTCATGCTTGTGTACTTAGAAAATTATTGTGTACTCTATCTGTGCTTGAGTACATTCCAATGTCAATTAAAAATTCTCTGTAGAACACATATTGTTTGGTACTTTTCTGACACTTGTTTTGTGTCATATATTTAAATGCATGTGCAGTATGAAGTACACAACATGTCGTCATCCACACATAGCATGTGGGGGAAAATGGTATCCTTGGGATATTCTTCTTTTACATGTAGAGCTATCTTGAAACAATTTACACCACATACATACCCACCACATGGCATGTGATATTAATATCTACACGTAATCCCTATATAGTGAAATGAGGTGTCCACACAATATGTTTTATTTAGAGTACATGCTATGTAGTAGTATTTTTATGGAATTTGGAGTTCTAATATTACTCCTTTAAATCAATACCATCACCACCATTTCTATGGAAATTTGATCTAATAAACCTAGATCTAGGGAAACCCACACCAAATCCATCACTGATGTCTAGATTTAATAAGCCCAAACTACTTAGTATCTGATTCTGACACACCACAACACTGAAATAAGAAACCCTTTGATGTATGTCATCTAATAAACCTCGAATCCATATTTTTTCGCTGATCACACCACCAATCACCTCGATGAATCCAATAAAACCAATCCTAATCCAAAATTATCTATCTATTTCTCCCAAAAATGATTTCACAATGATTATCTATCAGTTATATGTCATGCCGATGGAGAAGGAAAATGTTGTCGTTAAATATACAAAGAAAAATACGAGAATTTAAACTATTGAACAATATGAACAATCCTCAAAATCATTTTTTTCTTGGATTAATCAATTATCATTATAACAATGAATGAATGATTATAATAAAATATGATCATTTATAAATCCATGTAAATAAACGAAAACACATAAATTAATGATCAATCCACGAATAAAATTGTGGGATGACTCGATTCACATTCAACATGGGATAAAAAACCCCCCACATAAAAACATCATAAAAAGGGTATTAATTGATCAAGTATGGATAATTATTCATCATCACTATGATTGTTGAGGTCTACAATCTCTTTCTATAATGAATATCAATTTTTTATTGTTGATACATAATCCATTAGAAATTCACTAAATTCCTCATCATCAGAGATCCCTTTAACTTCATGACCCATATAACACTAAACCAGCACCCCAATCCATTAAATTATGAGGCCTTAAGAATTAATCCCAAAATTAAAGAGGTTGGTGACTAGAAGAGAGGGAAAAGGTTGTTGTAGTTGGGAGACCATTCCCTCAAGTTTGAGTATGAAAATGGCCGAAATATCTATATATAATATACAGTAGTAAATAAAAAAACTACGGAAGAAGTAAATAGACTAAAATATAATGTGCTATAATAATAAATCAAATTATATAGAAATATTAAATATCCATGTCATACATACAACACTATTCCCCTACTAGGATAACCATATACACAAGAGTACAAATTAAGAAAATGAAATAATGGTATAAGGATCTACTACTATATCTGAGAAAGACCACATACCCTGTATACAATCATTGTAAGAATTGATCAACCCACTCATAATAATCCACATGATCTGCTCTACTAGAGCATTAAAAGATAGGCCTTAGCCCTGTTAACCATGAATACATTCTCATCCTAAAAAAGAAGACATAAGCATTCACGCACACTATGGCTCATGTAAAAGGGTGAGAAACAAGCTCAGTTGGCCACCCCAACAATGAACATATAAATCATCTGTCATAAGTGCATACTCTGGAAATATTCTTATCCAAACTGAGACACAGCTAAAAAGAAAAATATATAATATCAAATTTGAATCTATAGACACACCTCGAGTACATGATCACAGTCAACCAGGGAATGCTTCATAATGTATATTTATATTTATATCCACATATATCTATATTAACATATATATAAATATATATAAAAAATATTAGTATAAAAATGTAAGGTGATAAAATAACAAAAATCAATAGTATCTGATCCATGGGTCTTTAATCTCGATCGCATGGATATCATACTCGAGATAATTGAGATGGATATCCTTCCACCCATGCCATGTATAATTAACATAATATCTTTGTCAAGAAAAACAATAAAAAATACCTTCTTTTTCTAGGGAGATAAATGTCTCTGAGGAAGATACATCACCACAAAGGGATACTCTTCCTAACCTAGGATTCACCAATAATCAACTCTATTCAATATAATAATTTATTCCATGGATGTAAATCAATACAACCTATAAATGGTTATTAAGGTAGATGTTATTTCTCTCATTAAATGTAAATCTAGTCCAATGTATAATACCATGGTCCCAATAAATAGGTGGTGATTGAGGTAGATGTTATTCCTCCCATTCATTTCACTGACCATCCTCTTGACATCAATTAACATTCTTTTACCTGAGAACCTTCTCTTATAATGTTAAAATAATTACCATATTTTAAAATTAAATTTCCCCCAAATTCCATCCACACTTCATGCTTGAATGATGATTATTTTTCAATATAACATTGATATTAGTAATAGAATATTGAAAAGATCCCATGTAATTTATATTTCCCCCAAAACTATTAGAATAACGAGAGATTAAAATATTGTTTTCTTGTTTTAGGGAACATAAAATAGTTTTTTCTTACCTATAAAATTCTCATATATCGAATTAATTTTTGAGTCTTGATTTTATTACACTATATTACAGTCAACCGTTCCTTTAGAATTTATGATTAAACCTAAATAATTTATTAATTTCATGTAATGTTTCCATTATAGGTAACCATATATTCATCATCCATATTCTTAAATACAATGAATTGATTTTTAAATTTTAGTTGACGATTTTTGGGAGTGTACTTAATGAAAATTGACACTAAACTCTTCTTATTACCTATAGTAAAATTTCTCCACTGGTATAACATTCTTCATAACTGTACAGCATCGATCAACTTAACCTTTAAATTGATTAAAAAAATCAATATTCCCATTTTCTTTTCATTAGAATGAAAATAATATATTCATTATAGAATATTTTAAATAATAATCAGTATATCCATTATATAAACATCTAATGGAAGGTTTATGTTTCTATATGGAAACATAAATAGTGAGTTTTTCCTTTCAATGGTTGTTTATAGGTTCAACATGATTCATGGTTACATTCTAAATTTTAAAGAGCTGTGTGAGAATAATTACAATATTTCACTTCCCATATCAAATTTATTTTGGGTGTTCAGCAGTATGGAATTTCGAATATCCATTACATACATTGTTTACTTGACTAATCCTAGTTCAAATGATTTAATAAAATAAAAAATATAGAATTGTTATTAAACCTCAATAATGAATGTAAGCTATCATATGATTATGAAAATATTTTTTGATATCCAAAATTATGAAACCTTCTTTAAACCAATGACACATTATTATTATTTGTTTTCACTATGATTTATCATAAATTGAATAAAATTATAATATATAATTAATTATAATGGTTCATAATGAGAAAGTGGATTAACCAAATAATTCCTTTAATGATTTTCGAACATGGTGTACAAAAAGGGTGACCATAAAATTCTAGTAAGGGTAAACATATGAGATATCTATGAATGATCCTATATGATGTTATTATACGTAAAAAGTTTTTAAAACACATATAAAACATATTATAGTGATATCCAATCAATAAAATATCAATAATCATGTATCATGTCATTGGAATTTTAAAAAAAAGACCAAATTCATAAGATTGAGAAATTCCCAGTAATCAATTTTTAACCACAAGAACGTATCAAAAGAATATGATATAAGTTTGTATCATTTAGAGAAGAATTGGAAATAATTTTCTTTGTCATGGTTCATCTCCAAGGCTATCATAATGGAGAATTTCCCATAGTTTATTCAGTTCAGTCATCATTCAATCATTTTCAGAGTGCAAGTCACTCACCAGAATTTTAGAATAAAGAAAATTTCATTGTGGATAGGGTTCAGTCCCCATTACATCATATTATTATTCAAGGTTCTATCATAGGACTATCATATTTTTAAAATTACCTTATTAATGTATTTTCACTCACTTGTCTAGTCTATATTACATCTTGAGTTGTTGACCATTACCAAATGTATTGGAAGATTATATAATTATGGTACCACCAATTCCATAATAGAAAACACACATATTAGTTCCACCATATTGAAATTATATGAAGTATATAATCACAACATAACCCATGGAAAATTTATTTTATATTTAAACATCTCATTATTCCATAATCAAATTCCGTCAAAATAAGGGAAGTGCATGTCATTATAACTACATTGATAACATCATGATAATAAAAAATAACCCATGCCAATTCAGCGAATTTAATGACATCATACTACGAAACCCATCATTATATGTAATTTAAAAAATTATTTTTTATCATAATAGAATATACAATGTGTTTCATAAGAGACATAAAATTTTATTTACATAGATGAAAAATATATTTTTATGAATATTTAAAAATTTATTTAAAAGCATGAGAAAAATATCACTTTCTTTTGACAAAATTTAAAATAAAATTTACTAAATATTTAAATCATTATTTAATTTTAAAATAACCATATAAACAAGAAACAAAATCTTGAATGTAATTAGTAGTCACAGTATTGGGAAAATCTATTTATGTGTTATGTGATAAAAAATAACATTATGTGCTGAAATTTGTAAAATGTTAAACATTATTAGTATGTAAAATATTTTAAAAGATTCATTTATTCATATGTAATTAAATTCAATGTTATTAAAAATTTATATTCTAAAAAATGATAATAAATAATGTTTTCCTAATACATTTTGTAGAGCATAGACATTGAGGGTAATGATTCCTGAACCAAAAAGAATAAATAATGTTATTTATTACTAAAGAAATTTCTGTATAATTTTAAGTACCAAAAAGATTAAAATGTTACAAATAATTGAACTTTATAGAAATAACTAAATTAGATTAAATTTTTTATAGTTTAATGGATAACGATGATAAATTTTTCCTTAATGGATATTCAAGATTCAAAATCTTGTGAAAAATGATACTATAACATAAACAATTAACCGAAGTCAAATAATGCATCTTACGTATTCAAAAATAAGTTATAATAATAATAGATCTATTATTTAACTATATTAATATATAAATATATATATTTTATAAATTCCTTTATAATTTATAAGTATAGACTTATTAAAATTTCATTTTTAAGATAAACATTTGTTTGAGAAATAGACAGGTTTCTATGAATGTGTCAACAAGGAAGTTCTGCTACTTGAAACTTGATCATGATTTTATTATCTTAAAAAATAGAATGATATCATAGTCACCATATATATTAATTTAAAAATCATTTATAACAACTCATATAAAGTAGTGATGATATTTGAATTACATCACTTAGTGGAGGTAGTAGTCGGTATGTACACATGGGTAATGTTTTCACATTTCGAAGAATTTAATGAATGAAATGTAAATAATATTTCAACAATATAGTTTCATTATCATTTAATATATAAATATAAATATATATATATTTATTAAATATACCATTATTAAAATCCATATATAGTGGTAAAGGAGAAACATATCACATCACATTGTGGATGTGTTTTTCTAACCGTGTGCATGAGAAACAATTTCATTATAAAATATATTTAATGGAGACTGAAAATCGATACACCATTAATGTAAAAAAATAAATATATAATATATATCAACTAAAACCTGTTAATATGGATTATGATTTTTAGGGGGGTTTTATGAACAAATAGACCTCAAAATTATATGTAGAAACTCATATTGGTTCTTCAGAATATTCCTTTGACCATACACATTAATGGTTTGTGAAGTGGTTTCTGATGAATAAAAAAATTCTCAAAATGGGGAGGAAATATGGGTTTATATTTTTGAGTAAATTTGTGAAGATAATTAGATAATGTTTCTTAGAGAATAGAGGACATATTGTTTAGTATTATAAGCGAGGGGAGTTACATTGATTCAATTATTAATAATATTATTACATAACAAAGAGAACTACAAGGAAAAGATTAATCCAAATAAGCACAAATATGAAAATATGATATTTATGGATATATTTCCACAAAAAAAATGGGATTTAAAAAATATTATATTTTTTAACACTAATCATGTATGTTTAACCACATATTTACTATTTTATCTTTTACCCGTGTAACAATATTTTTAGCATAGTAACATTTCAATAAGAAGAAAATTATATTGAAATTATAAATTATTTTTAATAATGATGATTTATAATAAGTATTCCATTTTACCCGATTTAATTCCTATAATTGTATTTAATTAATTATAATATATGTGAGAAATGCATAAATATCATTATTAGAGATAAGAATTTTAATCATACAACTAAATTTAATTTACTTCCATGTAAATTGGAAACATGAAATTAATTTTAAATTGTTTTATTGAATATATTATCTAAAAATTTCCTTAACATAATTCATCAATAGTTATAAATTTAATTTTTTTATATAAAAATAAATTATGTTATTAAATATAGTTTTTAAAAAAAATCGTTATTTTTTACCATAAAATGATATCATTCTAATTTTTTAAAAAATAATAATCATTCAATGTATTTATAAAAAGACTTATTTTTCACGGAATATTGAAAAATTCTGTTTTTTTAATTGGATTCTTGTTCAATGTATTTAAAATGTAAAATTATTTTTTTGATTAGTTGTCATGTTAAATTATTTAATTTTTATATAATAATATAATTAAGGTGTGTAAATTTATTTTATACATAATTTTAGTATAGGGGCATTATATATTTAAACAGAACTAATTTTAAAAACAGTTTTTTAATTTTCTTTTTACTTAGTTATAAATTAAATTTTAAAACTTCTTTTTTTGTAATTTGGAAAAATTTATTCCATATTTTTAATTAGGATGTAAAAATATAGTACATAGTTCCCTTTTATATTTTTTCAATATGATTAGTAACTATAATAATTTTGTTTACCACGATAAATGAAAAAAATATAATTAAAATTAATGAATAAAATGTAAATGACTAAAAAATGAACCTAAAACAAAACATAATATTATATATCATTAAATTTCATCCATAATAGTTATATATTCTATTATATGTAATGTTTTATCCATTTGAATCAGATTATGACATTTATAATATTCTATTTTAAGAAATGTAAAACATGTCAAAATCATATTTTTAAAAACTATAAAATTTTAAAATTGTGTAATATAGAAGATATTTTCATTTAAAAATATTATTTTTAAATTTAAAATATTGAAATTATAAATGTAAATTTAATTTTATTATTTATTGAAAAAATTTATTAGCACAAATTCCTTCACAATACTGATGCAGTAATTATTAAATAAATGGATATATAAAATTAATGTTATTATAAATAATAAAAGTAATATAATATGAAATAAATAATATTATCTATGAATTTTATATAATAAAATAAAATATTAAAATTTTTTAAATCAATTTATTTTGATTCATTCTTTTGTACTAATGTATTTAATGTTAAATTTAATGTAATTTTAACGACTGAATTTAAGTATATTTTATCAAAATAATACATTATTACATAATTTAAAAATTATAAAGACAGTTAGATAAAAAAAGGTTGTTATTATATGGTAATTAACTTCAAAAATTTAAAATTTATATTCTCATTTTAACTTTATAAGTAAAAATTATATATTATTAATTTTGAAAAATGTGTTAACATAGTTAAAAGTAAAATAGGTTATCAAAGGTTTAATCCAATAGATGATATATAAAATTGCACAAAAACATTGTTTAAACATATTGGTTGATGATATTAAAAATTTATACAACATTATCTTTGAACCCCTAAGTATTTTGAAGTCATTTCATTGAGAATTAATTTATCATAATCTAATCTTTTCATTGATTCCAAAAAGAGCCCTTCACCACAATTTTAAAATAAAACTATATCCTTCTCATAAATACACCACATGGAGCCTTATATATAGAATAAAATACAATAAATTCTCTTATAACTTCCCATAACACCATTATAGAATAAATTTTCTTTCTCAATGATCTAGAGGATAGGCCATTATAATAGATCAAAATGAGTCTTTTCAAAAAATAGGCAATGACAGTAATTGATCTGTTTCGTTTCTAATATTATTTATCTCTCATGAATCTTTAAAATTTCTCATGAAATAATAAAATAAATAACCAAAATATATTTGAATATTATTATGTTAATGAAAACACAATTATAAACCCCAATTCACATCAAACAAGAAGTGAAATTATCACTCATGCGTTTGAACCACTTACCATCTACACACAACGATGCAATTCATTTTTCATCACCATATATTATTTAATGGTATTATAAAGGTTTTAATATTTATATATGATATTAAAGATATGATTACACTTATTTAATGATAATATAAACTCTACCAAATTACCATCCAAATACATTGAGAAACAATATCATCATTCGTGCATAGGTGTGGACTACCAAGTCCAAGATGGGATGTGATTTGTTATTCAATTAAATATTAAATAGACATTAATAATGATGAATATAATGATTTTATATGATATATATGATATAACTGTGATTCAAAAAAGGTGAATTGTTATTTATTTTTTGTTCATTCTACCTATTTATAAATAGAAACAATTAAAATTCCGTTGTATGTACTACCATCTACATGAATGGTGTGTTCCACATTTTATTATCAAATTTTTAGGAATGATTATTTATAATAAAACAAAATTTTATAAATAAAATTTCCCTTCTTATAGTTATTTATGGTAGTATAAAGCACATATATCACATGGAGAAATAATAAAACATTATTATCATAAATAATGAATGATACATTAGTTAAAAAATAAGCCAATAATAATTTCAAATATTTTAGTAAGATTATAAATATAAAATAAGAGAATAATAATAGTATAATTTTAATCAGACTGATTCATCATAATTACAACAATCATGAAAAAATATGTATAAATAAAACATATTGTTAAAAATAATGTATTTATCTATGTCACAAACCAACCTTGGCGGACCCTGAACCGGTCACCCATGCCGGTCCGCGACATGGCCTGAGAGGCGTTTCCAATCCCTCCAGGGTGGCGACAAATGCCTAGGAATCAACATTGGATGTGGGAATGATTTCTTCCAATATAAATAAATAAAGAATTAGAAATAATAAAGAGAAACATAGAATAATTAAACGAAACAAAATGACTAAACAATTATAAAATAAAAATAAAACTAACCAAACACGGCATCCGAACTAACTCTGTGAGACCTCACGGGTCACTCTCCGACTCAACGACCAATCATCACCCTAGGCGAGCTCACTCAAGCTTTAGCATACACAAAAACTAAAAATGTAAAAAAATATATAAGCGTGATTATTAAAACTCAATAGGCTAGCCCAATATCTAATCCCAAAGAACTACCCATAAAATAAAAGAAACATCATTTCATGTTTAAACTACAATATATAGAAGTATGTTTTTCTAAGTATTTTTCTTGAAAGCAATGTACAAACCATTCCCTTATCCTTTTCGAAATTTGGGATCATTTCATTAGTTTCAATGTCTTTTTAGAGAGTTAAGGTGATGTTTACCTTTTCAAATTTTTACAAAGAGGATTAAACACATTCATTTGAAAAATATTTCTATAAAAAAATTCAAAACCAATTTATCTCTTTCCAAGGAGAACAATATACAAAAATTCATCAATGCATGTAACTGAAAAGTCATAAACATGGGTGAACCTAGGAGATCAAGAATAAACTAGAAGACACCAATACATGAGATATCATCCTCATTGATATATCACAGATGATGAAATCAAAATTCCCAATACGCTTGACCATCCATTCTCAGGAAGGCGAGTGGAAAATCCCATAGTAATAAACCCATTATATCCACCTCATATGGGCCACTGGTCAGTACAATAACCTACCAGTGTACCAAAAATTCTTATAATGTTCTCTTAATAGTCCAGATTCCCATGATTCAAGTATTTAAAAAAGGGGGTGAGCCCACCGATGTCAGCTTAGCAACCAATCATATACATATATATATATATATATATATATATATAATAATTCACAACAAGAATCACCCCGAGCCACTCCATGGGATAAACATTTTCCTTTAAAACATTCAACCACTCGAGATCCTTTAAGTGTGGGCTCTAAAAAATCAGTCGCTACCAAGGTAGGATAGTTATCCATGGAGGGTTTTCATCAAAACAATTACATCATTTTGTATAAAGTTCCAATCGGACATCAAACACCATTCACAATCACCACATAAAAAAAAGGTAAAAATTCATTATAAGAACAAAACCAGTTTGAAACAATTTAAGGATCCCCAAAACACTACTTCACAGGCTGCCAATATTCCTATAAAACCAAACCAAAAGATTGTATTTTTTGCAAACAAACCGCAAGAGCCAATCGGGAAATTTCTCCAGAGAACCAAAATAATTTTTCAAACTTCATAAGTCTTCATTTATCATTAAACTAGTAATAAATTTGATATTCCATGGATTATGTTAAGAATACAAATGACATTCTTTCCCTATTGTGTTTCCATTCATCAAGAAAATATTTCACGTTTCGTGTATAAAATAAACAACACTATTTACATTGAGTAATTATCTAAAAATAAATTATCTAATATTATTTCAAATTTATGTAAATTAATAAAATATTTAATTGAAAAATTAGCAAGTGAAAACATAACAAAACAACACCATTAGCACACTACAAGAATTGAATTATAAATTTTCATAATAGATGAATTAATCTTAAGTTACATAATAATATATAGCACACACATATATATAGGGTGAAAACAGAAGGAAATAAAGTAACATAAGTTTTAAAAGCAGTGAAATGAAAACATACATTATGATCGGTGTACGACAACAATGCAACCTCAGAACCAAGTCACGACGACATGGAATCTTTAGAAAAAAGGCACGACGATGACGCTCGCTCGAAAACGCCCGGCGTAGGTCCTAAAAAGTCAAACCGACCCAAAACAATTTTTAATTAATAATACTATAACTATCCCAATGTAATATATATATATATATATCAAATGGCAACAAATAAGCATTTCAAAGGGAATAAAATAGGCCGGTAGAGGCAGGCTGGTCGGGGCAAAGCTAGCAGGGGGTGTATCGGCAGGGGCGGCACTGTCAAAGAGAAGGGGTATACAGGAGCCAGGTGGGAGGCTGAGAAGAGGGTGTCGAGGGGGTTGTGAGTCAGCTGGAAGTGATGTGGGTTGATCGGAAAGGCCACGACCACTAAAGGGAGGAGGTCCAGCGCCGACGGGAGGCCTCACCAGATGAGGGGAGGTCGACTGGAGGTGTTGCGCACCGAGCAGGGGGCCGAGGGGGGCTACACCGCTGGAAGAAGGAGACCGGGAGCGATAGGGGGTCACGTTGGTTGGGTGTAGCAGTAGAAATAAGAAGGGAGGCGGGGTTCTGGTTGCTGCACAGGCGGGGTGCGGTCGGCGATGTGCGGTCTTTAGGAGGAGAGGAGGTCAAGCGCAGACTAATTTTGCCGGATGGGTTTTTTTTAATGGGTCAAACGTTGAATTAATTAGGGAATTGGGTCTCTTGAGCGCCAGACCAAGTGGCGCTCCACCCATTTGGCGGAAATAGAGTGCAGCGCCACTTGAAGTGGCGCTGAAAAAAAAAATCCAAACCGTGCAGCGCCACTTCAAGTGGCGCTGCACCCTTCTTCCGAATCAATTCGGCGCCACTAGAAGTGGCGCCGAAACACTCCCCCATCCTATAAATACGACCTCTCCCCCCACCCCATTCCTCACTTCACTTCCTACCTCACCCACCCCCATTCCTCCCTCCCTATCCCTTCCTCTCTTTCTCTCTCAAACTTTTTTCTTGCGTTCTTCGGTTGCGGTGAAGCCTTGCCTCTTCGGTTGCTCTGCCTGTGTACCTACGTCGTCACAAATTTGAGGTAAATCTTTCTTTAAATTTAATTAATAGTTTTATTTAATAATTTAGTTGTTTAATTTATAGAATTAGTATATAATGTTTGTATTTTATAAATAGTATGGTTTTTTTAAATGTAATTAGATAATGAAATGATTAGTTAGTTAAATAATTAATCATAATTAGTTGATTAATCAATGATAATTAAGTTATTACTTAATCATAATTAGGTAAATTGTTAAATGTAATTAGATTATTAATTAATGATTATTAGCTAATTAATTAATCATAATTAGCAAATTAATTAATCATAATTATTTAATTAATGAATCATAATTAGTTAATTAATTCATTATAATTAGGTTATTAATTAATGGTAAGTAGGTAATAAATAATCATAATTAGTTAATTAAATAATCATAATTAGTTAATATCATTACTAATTAATTAATTAATCATAACTAGTTAATTAATTAATCATAATTAGTTAATTAATTAATCATAATTAGTGAAGTAATTAATCGTAATTAGTTAATTAATTAATCATCGTAATTAGTTAATTAATTAATCATAATTAGTTAAGTAATTAATCATTATTAGTAAATTAATTAATCATAATTAGTTAAGTAATTAATCATAATTAGTTAAGTAATTAATCATAATTAGTAAATTAATTAATCATAATTAGGTTATTAATTAATCATAATTAGGTTATTAATTAATCATAATTAGTTAATTAATTAATCATTAGTAGTTAATTAATTAATCATAATTAGGTTATTAATTAACCATAATTAGGTTATTAATTAATCCTAATTAGTTAATTAATTAATCATAATTAGGTAATTAATTAATCATAATTAGGTAATTAATTAATCCTAATTAGGCTATTAATTAATCATAATTAGGTTATTAATTAATCATAATTCGGTTATTAATTAGTCATAATTAGGTAATTAATTAATCCTAATTAGGTTATTAATTAATCATAATTAGGTTATTAATTAATCATAATTAGGTAATTAATTAATCCTAATTATGTAATTAATGAAACAAAATAGGTTATTAATTAATCATAATTTACTAATTAATTAATCATCATTAGGTAATTAATGAAACATAATTAGTTAATTAATCAATCATAATTAGGTAATTAATTAATCATAATTAGGTAATTAAATAATCGTAATTAGGTAATTAATTAAGCATAATTAGTTAATTAAGTAATCATAATTAGGTAATTAAGTAATCCTAATTAGTTAATTAATTAATCATAATTAGTTAATTAATTAATCATTAGTAGTTAATTAATTAATCATAATTAGGTTATTAATTAATCCGATTTAGGTTATTAATTAATCAAAATTAGTTAATTAATTAATCATAATTAGGTTATTAATTAATCATAATTAGGTTATTAATTAATCATAATTAGGTTATTAATTAATTATAATTAGGTTATTAATTAATCATAATTAGGTTATTAATATATCCTAATTAGGTTATTAATTAATCATAATTAGGTTATTAATTAATCCTAATTAGGTTATTAATTAATCCTAATTAGGTTATTAATTAATCCTAATTAGGTTATTAATTAATCCTAATTAGGTAATTAATAAATCATAATTAGGTTATTAATGAAACATAATAGGTTATTAATTAATCATAATTAGTTAGTTAATTAATCATAATTAGGTAATTAATTAATCATAATTAGGTAATTAAATAATTGTAATTAGGTTATTAATCAATCATTACTTGCTAATTAATCAATCATCACTTGCTAATTAATTAATCATAATTAGTTAATTAATCAATCATAATTAGTTAATTAAGTAATCATAATTAGCTAATTAAGTAATCATAATTAGCTAATTAATTAATCATAATTAGTTAATTAATTAAGCATAATTAGTTAATTAATTAATCACAATTAGTTAATTAATTACTCATAATTAGATAATTAAGTAATTATAATTAGGTAATTACTTAACCATAATTAGGTAATTAGTTAACCATAATTAGGTAACTTGTTAACCATAATTAGGTAATTAGTTAACCATAATTAGGTAATTAGTTAACCATAATTAGATAATTAGTTAACCATAATTAGGTAATTAGTTAATCATAATTAGGTAATTAGTTAACCATAATTAGGTAATTAGTTAAGCATAATTAGGTAATTAGTTAACCATAATTAGGTAATTAGTTAACCATAATTAGGTTATTAGTTAACCATAATTAGGTAATTAGTTAACCATAATTAGGTAATTAATTTATCATAATTATGTTATTAGCGAAGTAGTTATATTATTCAGCGAAGTAGTTATATTAATCAGCGAAGTAGTTATATTAATTAGCGAAGTAGTTATATTAATTAGCCAAGTAGTAGTAAATTGCCTATAGAATATACCTTTGCATTACATTCTAGGAATGATAATGAATTTAGTTTTCAATCTACCTTGACCTCGGTTTGTAATTGAAGTTATGAACTTGAATTTAGTAGTTCAATATATTTTTTGCATATTAAGTGTTAGAGTTATCATGAAATGATTGCTCTCTTGAGTAAAGTATCCCCGGGTAGAGGGGCTTTGGGTCAGACCACCTACTTTCCTGGAGGCTTGCCTTGTCTAGGAAAGTGAATGGGGTTGGCTATCTGTCGCTCCGGGCTTACTCATGTGGAGACTTTCAATTTCATATAACTCTATGCTTTTACATGACATGTTCGTGTACCTCATGCATATAATGCATGTGGATATGTATAAATATATTTGACTTCTATTTTTGGGTAAGTAACACAAACTTGTGGGTTGTGTAAATAGTTACACATCAATATGGTTTGAACATATTGATTTGGTGGAGGGATTAGGATTCCAACCTAAATTACTAGAAGCATGCATACATAAATTGATTCTTTAATCAGATTTAATTAATAACAGTGGTTTCTTTTAGATAAAAAAGATGGTCGCCGCTTATATTTATTGCAACGGTCAAATAATTGAGACAGAACAAGGATGCAGTTATAGTATACATCCAGAAGCTGTTGTGATGCTTGGAGGATGTACTACTTTGGAAGCTGTGCAAAGGAAAATTCATCGGAGGTTAAAACTCGCGAGGAATCAAGTAATAGAGTCCATTACATTCAGACATCTTCAATTTATAGATAGGTTTTGGCATGTGCCCTATCCGGTAAATGATGATGATGATTGGGAATATATACTTTCATTGGTTAAGTATATACCTGAGAATCAAATGATGGAGTTGTTTGTCACTATAGCTACAATGGAGGTTCCATCGACATTGGAAGTTGACCCATCTCAAATTCATGAAACTATGTCATATGCTCCTTCACATCAAGACGTTCCATCAGCATCAGTAGTTATTCCATCATTTCCATCAGCCACAGTTTCAATGGATAGTCCTCCACATACTTTAGATGCATTGGTTGATGAATTTGAGGATGATGACAATTTTGAACAAGATGAAGAGGAAGTTGAAGAAGAAGAAGAGCATGCGGAAGATCAGTCTGTACCAACTCATGCGAGGTTCAACCGACCATTGAACCATCCTCCACTATTGGCTTCCTGGTCGACTGAAGGCATGAATCGTTTGCCAGAATTTGATTATTCAGTTATCACTCCCAGTTCAGAATTTCCAGGAATCATTGGTGGCATAAATCGAGTGTCAGATAACGATGTTCTGTATATTGGCAGAGAGTTTGAGAGCAAAGAAGCAATGAAAAATGTGATAAAACAATATCACATTGAAAGAAATTACTCATATGTTGTAGAAGAGTCAAAGAGATCTTATTATTTGATCTGTTGTGACAAATCTGAATCGAACTATCAAATGCGTCTGCGAGCTATTATTGATAACACTTTTCACAGCTGGCGCATCACTAGATTTACTCCACACACATGTGTGAACCCAAGCTTGGCACAGGAACACTCTTCATTAGATGTTGAGTTTGTTTCAACTATTATTGTTGAAATGATTAGAGCATGTCAAGATGTCCCCGTGGTTCTGGTCATTGAGCGAATCAAACAGCTTTTTGGGTATTGAATCTCTTACTGGAAGGCATGGGCAGCACGACAAAAGGCTATTGTGAAAGTGTTTGGTGATTGGGATGACTCTTATCGAGTTCTACCACAACTGTTGGAGCTTCTACGCCACAATAATCAAATAGTCTATCGGTTACATACAGTTGAATATGTTAACAAACAGAACCAACTTGACCGCTCAATGGTTGTGTTTGATAGATTATTTTGGACATTTTTACCATGTGTGGCGGCTTTTAGACATTGCAAGCAGTTCATACAAATTGATGGCACATTTCTATATGGAAAGTATACCGGAACATTATTGATTGTCGCCACACAAGATGGAAATCGAGCCCCTCTGCCTATAGCATTTGCAATTGTGGAGAAAGAGAACTTCTCATCATGGAGCTGGTTTCTGGCATGTCTCCGAGAGTTTGTTACGGATGCAGAAGGGATTTGTCTTATTTCTGATCGCCACCGTGCAATCAAGGAGGCGATACAGTCTGAGGGTCTTTCGTGGAGACCACCATATGCCCATCATCGATACTGTATTCGACACATTGCCAGCAATTTGCGAAAGAAGTTCAAGAATGAGTCGATGAAAAAGGCAATCTTAAAAATTGGTATGAACATACTTTTCTGTTTAAAATGTTTTTGTCGTAGTTATTTTCATAACTGTTCAGATGACTGTTTGTATGATAGCATATGAGCCTCAACAACAAAGGATGGAGGAGCGTCTTCAAGATATCCACAGAGTGAATCCAGAAGTGTATGATTACATGATGCAAATTCCAAAGCAGAAATGGTCGTTGACATATGATGATGGGAGGAGATATGGTCATATGACGACCAACATCGTAGAATGTATAAATGGAGTTTTCAAGGGTGTTCGAAAACTACCTATCACAGGTAAATACGAATATTTCAATATATGTTACTCAGAAGAGTTACAATTATAATATAATATTTGTATAATGTCGTAAATCTAAATTTCAGGGTTGGTACAAGAGACCTTCTATCGTAGTGTAAAGTACTTTCTGGAACGAGGAAAGCAAGCTGAAGAGGGCTTGAATAGAGGGATGCGCTATGGACACCATTTCCAACGCGAGCTAGATACAGTTCTTCAGGAGGCCGCAACTTACCGTGTAACTGCATTTAATCGTCCAGAGCAACGATTTGAGGTTGCTGAGCCCGGTGATGCTATGGCATGTAGCAATGGTCGTGTGCGAGTTGTTTTATTGGAGAAGCGTTACTGTGATTGTGGCAACTTTCAGGCACTGAGATATCCCTGCGGCCATGTGATTGCTGCATGTGCTTACGTACACGTATCTTGGGAGCAGTTCGTTGATCCAGCTTATCGACTTGAGAGCATCAACTCCTGCTACAATACTCCGTGGATGCCAATCGGGGAATATCAGAATTTTCAGCTGCCTGATGGTGCACCCACGCTTCTACCGAACATCAACAGACTTTGACCTAAAGGGAGGCCAAAGTCGACTCGTATTCGGAATGAGATGGATTGGCCTAGTGAACATCCAGCTGGATGGCGGTGCAGCATATGCCGCCATGAAGGTCATACGAAGACACGTTGCCCTAGACACATAGGGCAATCATCTAATGGTTAAAATGAATCATGTACTCTATCAGTTACTGTAAAACTTTGTACATGTAATTATTTTTATCATTTCACTATTTTTAATCATATTTGTCTTACTTGTAAATAGGGTAATTTTTTGAAAATGTACCACGATTTCACGTGACATTTTTTGTCAAACGATCAACATTACATGAGTAGCTTTAAACAAACAACACCAACTCAAAAAAAAGGAATGTACCTGGATAAGAAAACAAAACCATTTGAAGGGAGTTATTATACCATCAGGAAGAGAGATTCTAGAAATGTGCAATGTTATGACAAACCTTTAGATGAAATGTGTCAGTTCCCCACTAGATGTGCATGTTTCTTCAAAATTTGCAGGCTGGAGATAATCCACCATAAGTTTCACATAGCCTTATGTCTTCCATGGATTAATGTCAAACACTTCAACCAATTTTTTTTACTTTATGGGGAAGTAAAACATCATTCCTTTGAATATGCACATTACCATGAACATATAAAATCATCATTTTGCAAGAAAAACTACTAATCTCATGTTCACTGAAATACCGCTTAACGTAAGAATGATACAAATAGTGTAAGTACCCAATAGCAAGATTACAATCCATTTTGAAGGATAATGGGGATGACAAGGAAACATCAACCCCCAGGCCCACCCCTTCCACCCATTCAACCAACTTCGGTAACTCCTATAGAAGTAGTTTTTCAAAAAATGGAAATGTCACACCACCACAGCTTCCTACATCAATATTAACCCCCCAATTCAGTTTCATTAAATGTGGACAACCCTCTTTTTTACCCAAGTTAATGATGCACTATTAAACCACCACTTTTAACCCCCGCCTCAAATATACAAAATGCTTTGAGGGATGAGAAATGATTCGACACATTTCAATGTTCTAAAATGCACCGAATCATTTCTCATCCCTCAAAGCATTTTGTATTTTTGAGGCGGTGGTTGAAAAGTGATGGTTTAATAGTGCATCATTGACTTTGGTAAAAATGGGGACTGTCCACATTTAATGAAACTGAATTGGGGGGTTAATATGGATGTAGGAAGCTGTGGTGGTGTGGCATTTCCTTTTTTTGAAAAACTACTTCTATAGGAGTTACCGAAGTTGGTTGAATGGGTGGAAGGGGTGGGCCTGGGGGTTGATGTTTCCTTGTCATCCCCATTATCCTTCAAAATGGATTGTAATCTTGCTATTGGGTACTTACACTGTTTGTAACATCCTTACGTTAAGGGGTATTTCAGTGAACATGAGATTAGTAGTTTTTCTTGGAAAATGATGATTTTATATGTTCATGGTAATGTGCATATTCAAAGGAATGAGGTTTTACTTCCCCAAAAAGTAAACAAATTGGTTGAAGTGTTTGACATTAATCCATGGAAGACATAAGGCTATGTGACACTTATGGTGGATTATCTCCAGCCTGAAAATTTTGAAGAAACATGCACATCTAGTGGGGAACTGACACATTTCATCTAATGGTTTGTCATAACATTGAACATTTCTAGAATCTCTCTTCCTGATGGTATAATACCTCCCTTCTCATCTCACCATACCAAGAAAAATTATCTAGAGCTTTTGAGGTTGATTTATACTCAGGGGCATGACAAAATTGCAAAGATGTTTCTATTGTTACTAGACACATAGGGCAATCATCTAATGGTTAAAATGAATCACGTACTCTATCAGTTACTGTAAAACTTTGTACATGTAATTATTTTTATCATTTCACCATTTTTAATCATATTTGTTGTACTTGTAAATAGGGTAATTTTTGGAAATTGTACCACGATTTCAGGTGACATTTTTTGTCGAACGATCAACATTACATGATTAGCTTTAAACAAACAACACCAACTCAAAAAAAGGAATATACCTGTATAAGAAAACAAAACCATTTGAACTATTAAATGAAAATGTCATCAGTTATTTATAATGAAAGATGAACTTACAGTGACTACAAAACAAAAACGAGGAAACTCTGAACGTCTTCACCCCAACACCCCAACACGGGAGACAACAACTAACCCAATGTGTTTATGCTTCTTTCAAAATTATATGCTAAATTACATATCTTACATGATAAAAGTCATAACTTATATGAAATTAATGTTTTATTGTTTGCACATTCAGATGGAGCAGCCACTTTTATCTTGCCAGGAGACGCACGTGTCGCGTGATGTGTTGGCGCGACGAACTGTTAGACATCTTCATGTTCGGAGAGCGCACCGTTTTCATCATGAGGCACCGCCGGCAGCTATTTGTCCATACCTTAGACGTGCAGGCTTTTATGGAGTCGCTATGTGTGACTTCAAGACCATCGACCATCATTTGATAGCTGCATTGGTTGAGAGATGGCGGCCAGAGACACACACATTTCATCTCCCAGAGGGGGAGATGACTATTACATTAGAGGACGTTGCCTACATGCTGGTGTTACCTATCCATGGAGATGCAGTTACGGGGGCCAGTACCGGCGATTGGGTTGCAGTCATACAGAGGCTGCTAGGCATTGACGTCATCGGCGCACGGGGTGTCCTTCAGGGTTCGCGCTTGCGAATGAGGTGGCTCGATCAGCATTTCGACGTCATTCCAGATGATGCAGACGAGGAGACGCTTCTTCAGCACACACGTGCATACATTTTGCGGCTGCTCGGAGGCATGTTGTGCGTCGACTACTCCACCGCTTTGGTACACATGATGTACCTCCCATTACTTGAGGATCTGGATCAGACTGTGACATACAGTTGGGGATCCGCTGTATTAGCACATCTGTACAGATCTCTCTGCACCAGTTGTCAGGCCGATTCACATCAGATTGCAGGTTGCATGGTGTTAGTACAGATGTGGGCCTGGGAGCGTTTTCCACGCATCGCTCCTCGAGTTGTCGCACCGCTTGCACCGGAGCTACTTCAGGACTGTCCTCGGGGACGATGGTATGTCTACGTCATTACTTTCGGTTATTTAGTACTTTTGTTATTGTTTTTTATAAACATACCGTAGGTTACTCTTTTTTCACCAGGTGGAGTCAGTCTCAGAAGTTTGCACATACTCCGAGACATAGTGTGCACAGCTTCAGACAGATATTCGATGCTATAGTGCCGGCTGATGTAAGTTAAACAATACTTTTTTGTAGGAAAATTTGTTTTGTTATCACTATTTTAAGTTATTTAAATATAATCTCAGTAAAATTAGCATGCTACTATATGACTTATTTTTTGAGTTTACATTTCAGGTTTCATGGACTCCTTATACAGGTTATGTCTACGCATCACTTCCACTATACTGCACATCTTTGGCTGGAGATCGTGCTGCAGTAGTACCACTCATTCACTTCCACATCGTTGAGTGGCACCAGCCAGACCGGGTCATGCGCCAGTTCGGTTTTATACAGCATATCCCCTTGGCACCGCGACAGTCTACCGAGTTACATTCGATTGTGCTTATAGGTAGATAGACGACAGACTGGCGGCGACATCATGCATCTTATATCCAGCTTTGGGACAGGCGTTCCCGATTCAGTATCTTTCCACAGGGATATATCACATCACACTCTCATTTATCTGATCAGGGGGATTATGCACACTGGTATCGACGACATACCATCATGTACCTTACACGTCAGGGGATTGGCATTCAGCGATTGGTATGTTTACTAAGATTTATTAATTTTGTTTAACTCATTTTTGATATTAATTTGATTGTCATTTCATTTGCAGGCAGACGCCATTGGTCAGCTTGCACATTCCACGCAGCCTCAGGAGCATGCATATATTCTGCGGGAGGTAGTTCATCGGGATGTGGTGGCTCTATTGGATCATCTCCGGTTGATACGTGACAGTTTTTTTAATGAGGAGCCACAGATATATCCTGATCCATATCTTCAGGCAGAGGCACCTGAGGATGACGATGTCCCTGCTATGCCTGCTGAGGAGGATGCACCGCCACCACCGCCGCCAGATGGACGATAGAGACGAGCACATCTGGGGGGGCAGAGGCGACCACATCGACATCCGAGAGTGGCTCCTGCAGATGTCGTCGCACCACAGAAAGACGATCTCGCCCAGCCGACTGATGATTTTTCACAGCAGGGAGACATTTATATACCACATATGGCGTCTCCGCAGACTACTATGGACTTCGATCTGGGTGCAGTCACACAGCTTATGGCGGCCCCCTCTCCTCCCGACGAGGCCTTCTTCAGTACCCCATTTCTACCATTTATAGGAGCTTCAGAGCCATATGTCACCCCATATGGTTTTGGGGCATCCTCACATGATTTTGGGGCATCCTCACATGATTTTGGTCAGTCCTCTACATAGCATCATGAGGAGGCACCAAAAGCACCGGAAGAAGAGGAACCTGCAGAGAGGACACCGGAGCGACATGGACGTCGGACGCGGAGATGACGTGACATTCAGACACCGCGTTGTGGTACCGGGGGGCATCGTCGTTGATGTTTTTGGATGTAATGTTGTATATATTAAAAAACTTATTCACTATGATAAGTAACTATTGTTTAAGTCAAATAACAAGAAAATCAAAAATCTATTAAATACAAACTTATTTCAATTAACTATTAAATTATAAAGTACAGGTACAATATAAATAAAATTTTTCACAGCGAGTTAACCATTAATAATTAATAATTATAATGACAAATAATAATTAATAATTATATTACTAACTAATTAATTATTTTATATAAAATAATAATATTTTATAGACGTTTAAAGTCACATAGTTGAAACATTTTTAAGTTACAACTAGGTGGTTTTGAAATCCTATAAAATATTTTCTATCGACATTTTTTACGTAATTTTTTTATTTTCATCTATTCAGTATATGTTTAATCCAAGTTTCAAGTTTCATTCATATTGGTCATATGGATTATGTTTTATAGACGTTTAAAGTCACATAGTTGAAACATTTTTAAGTTACAACTAGGTGGTTTTGAAAGCCTATAAAATATTTTCTATCGACATTTTTTACTTAATTTTTTTATTTTCATCTATTCAGTATATGTTTAATCCAAGTTTCAAGTTTCATTCATATTGGTCATATGGATTATGATTTATAGACGTTTAAAGTCACATAGTTGAAACATTTTTAAGTTACAACTAGGTGGTTTTGAAAGCCTATAAAATTTTTTCTATCGACATTTTTTACGTAATTTTTTTATTTTCATCTATTCAGTATATGTTTAATCCAAGTTTTAAGTTTCATTCATATTGGTCATATGAATTATGTTTTATAGACGTTCAAAGTCACATAGTTGAAACATTTTTAAGTTACAACTAGGTGGTTTTAAAAGCCTATAAAATATTTTCTATCGACATTTTTACGTAATTTTTTTATTTTTATCTATTTAGTATATTTTTAATACATGTTTTAAGTTTCATTCATATTGGTCATTTAAATTATATTTTATAGG
This sequence comes from Viscum album, assembly GCA_963277665.1. Taxonomy (NCBI): domain Eukaryota; kingdom Viridiplantae; phylum Streptophyta; class Magnoliopsida; order Santalales; family Viscaceae; genus Viscum; species Viscum album. The sequence continues at coordinate 712,080,899 of OY728131.1, read as the reverse complement.
CTTTCAAAGTCACATACTTGAAACATTTTTAAGTTTCAAGTAGGTGGTATTGAAAGACTATATGTTTAACAATATTTCAATTTTTTTATAAATAGTTACTTATAACTATGTAAATATATACATGTATAAATATATAATTATACATATACAAGTATAACTATAATTACAATATAATTCTAAATATAATTATAAATATAATTCTACACACACACATACACACACACACACACATATATATATTTATATATGAATATTAAATATATTTATAAATAAATTTTAAATATATATGTAACAATATTTTCATAATTATATATTTTAAATATATTCATATTCATATAATTATAAATATTTATATTTAAAGATTAGTTTATAATTATATAATTACAAATATATTTTTTATTTAAAAAATATATATAAATATATTTATATTTATAAATATTTATTTTTATTTATATATATACATAATTATATTTATACACACACATATAATTATATATATACATAAATATAATGTCATAATTATATAATTATAAATATAATAATAATTAATTTAGCATTTTTAAATACATATTTATAAGATTATTTTTAAAATTTTATTTATTTATTTTGAAATTATTTATTAAAAAGAGATGAGGTGGAAAAAAACTAAAACAAAAAAAAAAGAAAACAAAATTTTATTTATTTATTTTGAAATTATTTATTAAAAAGAGATGAGGTGAAAAACAATTAAAAAAATGAAATAAAACAAAACCAGAAAAAAAAATAAAAGGGTGGCAAAGCGCCACTTGAAGTGGCGCTAGCCACCCGAGTTGTTGAGCGCCACTTGAAGTGGCGCTCAACAAACCCTTTTCCCTAATTATTCTAAACCTAGACCCATTAAAATAAAAAAAACCCATCCAACAAAAATTGCCGTCAAGCGCAACCGGGTGCTGCAGTTATTTTGACCACTAGAGGAAGAAAGTTGGAGGGGATCAGGTGTTGCAGCTACCGTGAAAGGTGAAGTAGATGATGTTCGGGGATCTATTGTCCTACTGCAAGGGCTCATGCAACGAGATGAGGAGAGGGAGGCTGAGCGGGGGTGCAGTGCGACAGACAGAGGGGAGACCGAGCGTAGGTGTAGCGGCGGACCGAGATGAGGGTGAGAAAGAGAGGACTCCAGGGGAGAGACACTATATGGGATGGGGAAGCTGCTGTTGAGTGCTGGATCCCACCATAGGAGGAGTAACCAAGGGTCATAACAAACCCTAAAAAAATAAATGGAATAAAATGAAATAATAATAATATTAATAAATAATAAATAAAATAAAATAATAAACTATTCTGAAATAAAATAAAAATGAAAACCAAATATATTTTTAATATCCTAATAATAATAATAATATTATTATTATTAATGAACATAATAAAAATAACAAAACCATAATGATAAAATAAAAATAATAAATGTATTCCTATCATGTTAATAATAATAAAATCAATAATTTTAGTTTTAATTTAAAATAAAATAAAAAAATTTAATATTTTTAATAACCATGCATATTTTAAATGATCTAATAAATTACAATTTATTCAACCAATTTAATTATTTAAAAAGGAGTCACACGGTGTCATGCTCTGCTCATTCGTCCAACGACACCGACCACAAACTGCGCACTTTTTATCAAAAATCAAAAATTTCGTCTGGGACTCACCCCGGACCCCATCAAAATAATTAAAGGCTGAAAAAATAAAAATAAAATGATAACATGGGTCAGGGTGTGACAATTTTTTGATGAATGAAGAGAAAATATAAGTGAATAAAGAGAGAATTTAATTTTAGGTATTTATAGGAATTATAAATCCTTCATGACCATTACAAATCTATCTATTGGAATAGTAAACTATTTATTGGAATAGTAACATGACCATTGCAATAGTAATATAATATTTTGGAATAGTTACCTGACCATTAGAAAAGTAATATGACTATTTGAACTAGTAATCTTACAATTATAATAGTAACCTCACCAATGGATATTTAGAATTTAATTTAGGTATCCTATAAAATGAATGTATGGTATATTTATATCATGATACAAGTATATAAATGCTTTCAAAATGATAAATTATGTTTTGGTATATTTATAAAAAATATTTCTTCCATTTTATAGTGAATATAATGAATTTAAAGAAAATTTATATTTTTTAAATAGATTTATAAATAAATATTATGTTTCATAATAATAGTAATATTATTTTATGATACCCTAATTAATTTTCCAAAGGCTCATGAAATCTATTATGATATAAAAATATATTTTATCAACAAATGATGATTTTTTATTAAAGTTAAATTTAATATATTATGAATTTTTTTTTTCATTAAATGAAATCATGTTTTTATATATAAACATTGAATATTAGTTTTGGGTTGATTTCTCGTATTTTTCTAAAATAGTATAACTTTTAGTTAATTGTGAAATATGTTAATTTTCTATTTTACCTTTATAAGAAAAATAAAGGATTTTTGAGTCATGGATGATTTATTAACCCATTATTTCAAGATCACATGTACCATTTACTCTATCTAGTGAAAATGACTAATAAAATTTATAATCTTGATCTAAAATAAAAAAATGTGCATATAATATTAAAAAACACCCATCTCATCCCCATATCAATTTCACCCATCGCCACCCATTCTACTCAAAATATCATAGCCTTGAAGCATGGAAAATATCTTCCAAAAAATATCCCCCTAGTATCATACGGTATATGTGCTTCTAATTTAACCAAATGGTCAATTTGATGTTCCTTAAAGGGTCCTCCATAGAGGTGATATTCAAGCAGTAACATTCTTAATGTATCGCTTTTAATTTCAGTTCTTACTGTGCCTTCTCTTAACCTCATTCATCCATCAGAGAATAATAAATCCAGTATCATGTATCCTATATTATTTTATATCTATAAGGTAATATATTATATCTTTCATTTTCCTCAAATACTATTATTCAATTAAATGAATCCATTTTCTAAATTATAATGGTTAACCATCTCCATGGATAATAAATTTTATATTCCAATTAACTCCATCAAGGAGGATCATAAAACTATTATTAAATAAAAATAAAATTCTTATATTTAGATTATAACTTATTTCATGTTCTATATTAAATAAATATAAATAATATTAAATAAAATGAAACAAATTCATGACGGTCGGAATAACCGCCAAAATAACTACACATTTATCAAGAAAATTTTATCAAATGAATCACCACCATGTCAAAAAAATCATGTATGTGACTATTTAAACTTATATAAATTCATTAATTCTATATAATTTTACATTTGTATTTTTATTTAAATTTTACATAAACATACAATGTATACACTAATAAAATGACAATGAAACCATGAAAAAAACCTTTCCAGAATGATGAAAATGAACATTATATTTCAATGAAATTTACATTAATAAACATTATAAAATTGTAAAAAATAAATTAAATGTTGAATAGTTTCTTAATTAAGTAATTAATTAATGTAATTTCATATATTTAGATATAAAATGAGATTGTATAATTAATTCATACATAAGGTAATGGATATCTATGAACCTCCATTTTCCCTTTGGTTTACTCTTTACCTCTATTATCCTAAATTTAAATAACAATTTTTCTTATATAAATATCCTATATTAATTATATATTTTCCAAATATATATATATATATATATATCAATTCACCTTTCATTGATGGAGAAATATACATGATATATATAATCTGATTCGTTATTCCTCTTGCGAATAAAACCAAATTAAAGGGACATTATCTATTTATTACCAGATTTGATATAAATTCAATATACTAATTTATTCAACAAATATTTTTATAAAATAAACGATTTTATCATTAAAAATAATTTTAATTTTTTTATTGGAATAGTTATACATTTAACCACTTTAAAACATGTCTTTTTTTAATATAAAAAAATGTTTCGGTGGCACATTTCTAAAGTCACCCAACTACTATTTTTCAGGTTTTCAATTCATATGGAATTTATTATTCATGATATATTATTAAATTTCATTTATAAATTCCCATGAATAATCCAAATGTGGTATCTCATTGATACCATTAATATACAATCATTGGCCATTATTTATAACATGATTATGAAATCCATTTCCTTCCATGGGTAACCCTTATGTTTTTTTCATTAGGTGGAAAAAATATGCATGTACATTTTATGATGGGTTCACATAGATAGTGCTCTAATGAATTTGGTATTTTTTTCATTAGATATTAGATATGGGATATAAAGTAAAACGTTTCCATTATTGGACTCTGTCCACCACGTGATATCATCTTGGGGGATTGTGTTAACTAATGTTTATGTCTTGTTATATGTTGATACCACATTTCAATATTTCTATGGTCATATGATTCCATGTTATATATTTTATGCCTCTATGTTTTTAATTTATCATTCATTACTTTTATGTTATAATGATATTCCTTCTCACAAATGTGTTTTGATTCATTCACATGTTTATTCCCTTACTGATCTTTTTAGCTTATCCCATTTATATTAATATTTCTAAACAATTCCTATATAGATACAAGGTAACCAAGGGAGTTATGATATTATTTTTGATATTAATAAAAAATATGTTTCATTACAGTTTCATGTTTATTATTCATTTCACTTACTCTTCAACGAAGGACAGTCTTTCCAATCCATAGTTTTTATTTATAAGGTAATTTTTCTTAAATTCTTTTAATAATATGTGTAATGGTATTTGATCATTTTATTTGGTATCAAAAGACCATCTAGTATGTTTTTTGGATTTGGAAAAAAACACTTATAAAGAACCCTTGTTATAATTCAATCACCATGGATTGATCATATTGATACTTAGGGGATAATAAGTTTGGATATAATTTTCATTTATAAGCTTTTCATTATAAGATAATTGTAGAATTTTTATATTATCATTATCAATGTATTAAATCCCACCCAATATTATCTCTATATAATTATTTAATGGAATGAAGTATTAGAACTTGTTATAATAAGAAATGTGATTGTTTCCCTATTGAGGTTATATTCATTATTGGAAAAAAATATATAACATCATAACATTATTGTACCAACTAGATGACGTAATCAATAATAAATTGAACAGTGTGTAATTACATTCTTCTCCAAATAAAGAACATGTTGCAGTTGAATCATTTATTCAATAAGGGACCCCTAAATTTAGTGGAAGATCATATCTACTCAACCATGAAAAATGGATAATCTCTATTTTGATGATATTCTTGATCCTCCAATTCCTAGAAGAAAAAAAGTCATACTAGAGACTATCCCTTTTAGGGGGAAACAGATTAGTGGTGGACACTAAAATAGCATAAAAATGTAAATATGTAATTATTTCATGGAATTATAATGGTTTAAGAAAAAAAATTAATTTTTTTCCACAAACTATTTTTCATAATATGGGGATGGAGTTCCTCATACTGAAGAAGATGGTGGATGAGTCTATAAATGCATATGGGGAAAAAATCACAAGGATTGAATGATATTCTTCCATCTTTTTCATGAAAAAAAGTCTATTCAATATGGGACTGGAGATAAGTCTATAAGAACCCATGGAAATATGATACATTAATAGATATGCGGATATTTTTTAATTTTTTATTACAGTTTTGAATGATATTAGTGTGAATCTGAGGTTTTATGGGTTAAAGATAAAAAGATGAAAATAGATTTTAAATAGGGATTATCATTAGATAAATATCATGGAGGAAAAAACCTAGAATCCCACTAGTCAAATATAAGGGAAGAAAAATCCCATGGTATTTCTAAAGGGAAATGAGATATTCTTCAAATGTGTAATATATGGCCATTAGGATGATCATATGAAAATAAATTTGATGAATAACACTATGGTAGAAGAAGAATGTAAGTTTTAGATCAAAACATAGACTGATGTAAAATGATTCCACTAAAATGAACACATACATTATATGATCAAATTCCCTTATCCAAGGGTTTTCTAGTATAATAAAAAAACCTCTAAGTAGCCAGGATGAGAATATTCTTTATATAATGTTGAGTTGAATCATAAAACGGATTCAGTGAAAGGTTTTATAGATATTCATTAAACAATAGATAAATAACATGTTTATTATGGTTATAAACATTCTTCAATATCTTCCATGTTTAGTAGAACTATTCAAAAAAACATCAAATTAGGGAGGTTTAGTTATGTATGAGGATAGAAAGTGGGTAAATAATTTATCTAATGTATATAACTCCTTCCATGTAAATTTTTGAGGACTAAAACTCCATGAAAATCTCATCTTACTTTCCTTGGTGGATTTAGCCACTACATTGGGCATAGTGTGGCTATATTTTTATTAATTGAACATCAAAATTTCCGAGACGGATATCACTATTCACTTATTAAGGTGTAATCAAATTCTACAAAAATTTAAGTAGAATGATGAATATAATTTAGAAAATAATTCGAAATTATGGAACATATTTCCTTATGAAAAAATATATATAGCTCAAATTATTGGCACAAAGTAAAGGATAATGATTGATGACATGACCATTATGAAGGATGACGTAGATTTTCCCCGAGTGAATTTATGTAAAGACCCAGAAATTTCAAGGAATATTTTTTCTTAATTTTCTTTGGAATTTTACAAGAACGTAGTTTCGGATGGTGCCTGATTCCGAGGCCCGGTGTGCCCGGAATAAATTTCTGAAATTTAGCTCGGGTATGTTCAGTGAACGAACGAGCGGGAATTTCTAACTTTTGAACTGTTGCTCGGAATTAAATTCCGAGGGCACCGATGGAACCGCAACGCCGGTATGTGCTTAGGAACACCTATTCCAGAGTTGCGTTTACACAAGGGAAGTTATTAAAAAAATTGTGAAGTTAAAATAAAAATTTAATTTCAATTTTTATTTTCCTTAAGTGTTTTTATCCATTGGATGGAAGTTGGGTAACTACCAAACTTCGCTTTATAGGTTATGAAGGAGGTGGGGCCCACACGAACCCCACCCCTTCATATTATTCAAATCATCAACTCCTCTCAACTCACCATTAATTAAGTTAACTTATGTTTATAACTTATGGCATTAATGTAGTGAGTTTAATGTGAGTTTTTGAAATTCAAACTCTTGAATTTCAAAGGTTTATGTTATTGTAATAAAATAAGTGGTATGCTTATTTTATCTGGGGGTTGGAACCTTTGTTGCTTGGGAGGTTTTGGGGAGAAAATCTAAGGAATATTACAGTTCTTTATCCTCATTGGTGAAGAACACGAGGAACACGAAGAACGCATCGAACTCCGTCGAAGAATGCCGAGTCCTCGAAGACCGACTCCGCGACACCGATCCGCGACGCGACGTCTCTTTCTGCGACCGTTATACCACGACGTTTTCTCTTCGACGAACCTACGATCAAGCTCTGCTCTTCAAACCATGTTAGGGAATTGTTTATGAAATATTAATGAACCCCATGATACTTCCTTCTAAATCAAAGAACGCGGATCAAATAAACATTAATTTGATTCATAAAGATTATGTTGCGGGTTGGGATTTTATTTTGGTATTCTCTTATCTATTGAGAAAAGAACGACGAACGTGGACCAACCAATTCAGGGTTGATCCGCGGATTGTTCATACATGTGGATCGATGTAGTGGTTTAATTTTATTTATTTTGTTCGTGAATACCAACTTGATGATCTTCGTGGTTTTTAAAACCAATTGTTGTCGAATAACGCGAGGGGGCAGGACCGCACAAACACGGCCGACCTTCCTCCTTTTTTTCATGTTGGTTCATTGTGGATTGAGACAGGAATGGCGTGTGTCGTTGCACTGCGCGGAAACTTGCGATAAGGAATGCACGGCGCCGTCGCGCCGGGTCGTGAAAAACAAACAAGGGCGCGACGCCGTCTCGCCGCGTCAGAGAAACCCGAAGACATCCGCGGACAGAGTCGGGCCATGGAGAAGGGGCGCGGCGCCAGCACGCCGTGCCGAAGAACCACGAATATGACGCGTTTCGTTTTTGACGTGCGGATTAACGGGTGGTGACAAAAGAGGCCGCAATGTAATTTTGAGGCCTCCAAAGTGAAGGTTGGGTCCCGGGAGGACCATAGGCGAAGACGGCAGAAGAAACGGACCATCGGAGCACGTCTGGTGGTCCGCGAAAGGCGGTGGCAGTGCGCCACGCCGGCGCGGCGACACCGGCCGCCCCCGGAAACTTCCGGCGGCGGGTGCCGCCGGCGTCAATCTGTGGCGAAGGGGGGGGGGGGGGGGGGGGCGCACCCCCGTCGCTCCGCGGTGACCTCTTGGCCGTGGCCGGTCGGGCCGGGCCATGCCCAGCCGGGTCGGACCCAGGTCTGGTCGACCCGGTTTGGGCCGACCCAGGGGGGTCGTGCCGGGTCGGGCGGGGCCCAGACCCCCCGTTTTCGGACCGTTTTCTGTCTTTTTCTCATATCTTGAGTTAAGGACCTCCGATTGACACACCGTCAGTGGAAATGTGATCCTTGGATCGAGACGGTCGTTTAGGTATATTACACTCAACGTTTCAGAGATCTTTGTGTACGGCCGGGTTGGTTCGTACACGAAACCAACCGGGACCTCAGAGCGGAAACACTCATATCTTGAGCTCTGGACGTCCGATTGATGTGATGTCGACTTTGATGGATTCCTCTAAGTGAGAAGGATCTTTTGTCTTACTCCGCTTGAGGTTTAGATGCCGTCAGAGTGCGGTCGGATTGGTTCGCTCACGAAACTAATCGGGCCCCTGTAACGAAAATGCCAACAACTCACAGACCGGGCGTCCGATTGACACGCCGTCTGTTTCGATGAATTCCTCTTTATGAGATGGAACTTTTGGCATACTTCGCCCGAGGTTTGGATGCAGTTGGAGTTTGGGCGAGTTGGATTGTACCCAAAATCCAACCGGGCCCCTAGAACGGAAAAACTGATATCTTTCAAGCCGGATGTCCGTTTGACGAACTGTCAGTGGCGTTGGTGATCACGTTGAGAAAAGGTCCCTATGAGTATACCCTATGAGAGTTCGGGGTATTGTTGAGATACGTCCAGGTTGGTTCGCTTACGAAGTCAACCGGTCCCCTGGGACGAAAAGGATAATAAGTCACAGACCGTGCGTCCGATTGAGGCACCGTCTGTTCTGTTGAGACCCCTATGACGAGGAGGTCCTTTGAGATACTTCTTCATGGGACCTTTTGTTGTTTTTGAGTTTTGACCAGTATCTCGTGGAGCGGACCCTCCCGGAGACGAGCGTGCGGAGTACGGAGACCGTGTAGCAGGCTGAGACCTGATGACTGCTTGTCTGATTCGATTCGGAGTGACTTGCATAGCCCAGTGGGGAGCACTACTTTGTGAGGTGGCAGACCCACGGTGGAGGAGCACTACTGTGTGAGGTGGTAGACCCACGGTACTCGACAAGAGGAGTACCTCTGTAGGCTATGAGGGGGAGCACTACTGTGTGAGGTGGCAGACCCATGGCGGGAAGCACTACTGTGTGAGGTGGCAGGCCCACGGTACTCGACAAGAGGAGTACCACAACAGTCTTAGGATAGAGAGTAGTACCTCGGAGTCATGACAGGACCATTGTACACTCCAGAGACGGGGTTCTTCAGCAGTTATGGTTTCAATATTGAAAATCCTAGTTTGAGCTGAGTCAATGACCTTTGTGTTTCCTCATGATTGAGATGTGTTTTTTGATAACTTAGGTATATGTATGGTCATATACCTAGGTAGTGGTTATCCGTTGATTTCATAATCGTTGTGTTTCTTCATGATTGAGATGGGTTACTTGATAACTTAGGTATATGTATGGGCATATACCTAAGTAGACGTTATCTGTTGAGATCTTATTTGTGGTTATCCTTGTTGGTTTTAGTGAGACCTTGAGGGTCTCGGGGTCCCTACTAAGTATCTTTATACTCACCCCTACACGGGATATGCCCGCACCTCGTTGTGTTGGTTGCAGACGACGGGCAGTGCTGATGGAGGCCGAGTGTTCGAGGACTGGACGGTACCCGTAGGTGGACTACATGACAAGTCAGTACCTGGGGGTGGACTACACAACGAGTCAGTATCCGGAGGTTGAATTCATGACGAGACGACACTCGGAGGAGGTTTATGGGTGAGAGAGTTATGGAGGCTATCTGTACCTACCCTTCAGGTAGGATCCGTGGCTGACGGTGGGACCCGAGGAGCAGTGGAGCTATCTGTACCCACCCTTCAGGTGGGATTTCCAGTGGATAGCTCGGCGTAACGACTTTACTTTTCAGTTTCTATTTTTCCTTTCAGTTGTACTTTACAGTTGGGCTTGTATTTCTGGCCCCCTTTAGTTTCCGCACCTTTTGTTGTACTCAGTTTTACTTAGTATATTACTTCCACTTGTACTCCGTGTGTTTTTTTACTTTTACAAAGGCAATTCCTTCCCAGTTATTGTGATTTACACCTTTGGTGCTACTCTCCATCCCCTGGCCTATGGAAGGCGGGCTTGGGGTCGTCACGACACGGGCCTCGAGGATGGGTCGTGACAAATTGGTATTAGAGGAGTTCGGTTCTACCACAGAACTTATGACTCTGATATTTTCTTTTCTGTGAAGCAATAGTGTTAAGAGTACCAAGTGTGGTTTTCAGTTCAGGGAGTCCAGTGTTGGTGCGGGTGACCAACGTATCCATACACCAGGACCTTGATAACTGATTTTCGACTCTGTGCACTAAAATACTGATTGCGTGTGTGTTTCCAGAAAGTTTTAAAGTCAGCTCAGACTAGGTGAGCTCACCAGGTCTAAACGTTGACTGTGTCACATCTGTTCAGGATGTCTCCACGCAGATAGTCAGTTGGAGTTCTGATAGAGTACTCAATGACGGCTCACCGAGTGACGAGGCTCTAGTACAAGGCCATTTTTACTATGTTATCACCCTCGGGTGGTGTACCAGCAGCACCACAACCTGTTGGGCAGCAGATGCCAACAGCTATACTAGCAAACTGTGCACGCTGGCAGAGCGCATTGCACGAGTTCCAGTAGTAGAGGCCTCCGAGGATTACGGGGCGAGACAGATTCCTAGACAGCAGAGCACTGGCTGGAGCCGATTGCCAGAGTTTTCCGCCTAGCTAAGACATCAGTAGAGTGGATGGTGGACTTGGCCACAAGTTTTTTCCCGTGAATAACCATGAGGATGGTCCGTATTGTGATGAGGCTTCGGTACGTGGACTGATGCCTGAGATAGTGCCTTGGGGTAGTGTTTCAGCTATACCTCACTACCTGTTGGTCAGCAGTTACAACCGGTGGTACCGGTAGGTGACACATGTAAGCTTACTACCTTACATGTGTTCTAACATCAGATACCCTCAAGTTCCAAGGTGAACCTGACTCACAGGCAGCTAAGGACTGGCTTGAGGAGGTAGCCGAGAGTTTTCTAGAACTTATACAGTTTCGGCGGGATGACGTGTTTATAGCTGAGAATTTATTGGGGCGTGCTGATCATACCGGGTACTCGATGAATACGTTTTGATCACTACAATAGAGCTCAGACCTCTAAGGATGGTATGTTTAAGGGCTTCCGAGCCAGCATCTTTTCTCTATGCATTCTTACTTAGGCTAGGGTGATAGAAGTAACCTTTGTGGTTGAGAATTCTTTGGTGATCGAATACATCCAGAGAATGTTAGAAGTTTTCAAAGTAGGAAACTGACACCAGTCTCGGAGACTTGGGCATGTAAAATGTTTCAAGAAGAGGTAATGTTAAGGACAGATGAATCTTCAGAGCAGCAGACATGGAGGAAGATCTAGGAGAGTAGCTTGTGGTGGTGTACATTTCACCATATTACCATCACCCGCCTTTGTCGTCCCTGCTAGACTCAGGGAGTTGGAGAGCAGGGGAAGAGATTAGCTGCTTGCAGTCAAGGAGTAAGACCGAAAGGTCTCTAAGGATGATTCGAAGTGCAGACTTTGTCTTCTAATAGCTTCCGTAGCCACAGACATCCAAACGAATCATCCCTTCCTTCCATGAATCTAGTCGCAGACCTAGAGTTTCCAGTTAAGCCGTTGACTTGACCCCGACGTCTGGAGATACCTTTGGGAGGAGACTCGATAGTAACACTTATGCTGACGGTGTGATCTGACCCTTGAGGCGAGAGTCTCGGTTGGGACCTCTTGGTGGCAGCGTTGAGGCCTTACGACGTTAGTTTGAGTATGGATTTGGCAATCACTGTTCATACTCAAATTGACGGTATTAGGCAAGCGTTGGGATGGGTTTTACTTGGTCAGCGAAAAGGAAACCCTGGGCAGCACAAGTTAAAATCGTGCATAGGAGGGTGCGACTGATCACTATTAAGTCGGTCAACCTTACCCTCTTGGAAGAACTGGTTTTGAGTTCCAGTTCTAACAGGAATTGGAGACCTCTGGAGTTCGAGGATGATGATCAGGTTCTTATACGGGTCTCACCTCGATGAGGTTTACGGAGATGTAGCCGAGGCAGTGAGATATCATCGAGGTTCAGTGGACCATTTCTATGTCTTCAGATGGGTAGGCGAGGTGGTTTACGGCTTGACCCATCCACCTCAGTTGCACCAGGTGTACGATGACTTTCATGTATCTCAATTGAGGAGATACGTGCTTGATCCTTCACACATCATCGACCTCTGGGAGTTGGACGTCGATGATAGGGCGACATGCACGGAGGTTCCAGTGGGGATCAAGGATCGACAAGATAAGATCCTACGAGGAAGATAGATCCCTCGGGTTCACTTTCTAGGACAGTACATGAACCTCCAAGTGAGCACATGGGAGCGGAAGGATCAGATGCATGCTCTGTACCGCTTTTGTGACCCTAGTTTGTGATGATGCTTTATGAGGACGTAAATCCCTGAGGTTTGAGTAATGTAATGACCCAGAAATTTCAAGGAAAATTTTTTCTTAATTTTCTTTGGAATTTTACAAGAACGCAGTTTCTGACGGCGCCTGATTATGAGGCCCGATGTGCCCGGAATAAATTTCCGATGTTTAGCTCGGGTACGTTCAGTGAACGAACGAGCAGGAATTTCTAACTTTTGAACCGACGCTCGGAATCAAATTCTGAGGGCACCAATGTAACCGAAACGCCGATATTTGCTTAGGAACGCCTATTCTGGAGTTGCGTTTACACAAGGGGAGTTGTTAAAAAAATTGTGAAGTTAAAATAAAAATTTATCTTCAATTTTTATTTTCCTTAAGTGTTTTTATCCATTGGATGGAAGTTGGGTGACTACCCAACTTCCCTTTGTAGGTTATGAATGAGGTAGGGCCCACACGAACCCCACCCCTTCATATTCATTAAATCTTCAACTCCTCTCAACTCACCATAAATTATGTTAACTAACGTTTATAACTTATGGAATTAATTTAGTGAGTTTAATGTGAGTTTTTGAAATTCAAACTCTTGAATTTCAAAGGTTTATGTTTTGTTAATAAAATAAGTGGTAAGATTATTTTATTGGGGGGTTGGAACCTTTGTTTCTTGGGAGGTTTTGGGGAGAAAATCTAAGTAAAGTTAGAGTTCTTCATCCTCTTCGACGAAGAACACGAGGAACGCGAAGAACGCATCGAACTCCGTCGAAGAACACCGAGTCCTCGAAGACCGACTCCGCGACACTGATCCGCAACGCGACGTCTCTTTCCGCGACGTTTATACCGTGATGTTTTCACTTCGACGAACCTACGATCAAGCTCCGCTCTTGAAACCAAGGTAGGGAATTGTTTATGAAATATTTATGAACCCCATGCTACTTCCTTCTAAATCAAAGAACGTGGATCAAATAAACATTAATTTGATTTGCAAAGATTATGTTGTGGGATGGGATTTTATTTTGGTATTCTCTTATCTTTTGAGAAAAGAATGACGATCGCGGACCAACCAATTCCGGGTTGATCCACGGATTGTTTGTACATGTGGATTGATGTAGGGGTCTAATTTTATTTACTTTGTTCGTGAATAACAACTTGACGATCTTCGTGGTTTTTAAAACCAATTGTTATCGAATAATGCAAGGGGGTCGGACCGCACAAACACGGCCGACCTTCCTCATTTTTTTCATTTTGGTTCTTTGTGGATTGAGACGGGAATGCCGCATGTCGTCGCACCGCGCAGAAACTTGCAATAAATAATGTGTGGCGCCGTCACGCCGCGTCGTGAAAAACAAACAAGGGCGTGATGCCATCCCGCCGCGTCGGAGAAACCCGAAGACATCCGAGGACGGAGTCGAGCCACGGTGAAGGGGCACATACCCATCGCGTCGCGCCGGAGAACCACAAAGACGATGCGTTTCATTTTTGACGTGCGGATTGACGGGCGACGACAAACGTGGCTACAAGGTAATTTTGTGGCCTCCGTAGTGAAGGTCGGGTCCCAAGAGGACCATAGGCAAAGAAGGCAGGAGAAACAGACCACTGGAGCGCGTCCGGTGGTCCGCGGAAGGTGGTGGCGCCGGCGCGCCGCCGGAAGTTGACGGCGGCGGGTGCCGCCGGCATCAATCAGCGGCGAAGGGGGGGGGGGGGCGCAACCCCGCTGCTCCGCCTCGACCGCGCGGCCGCGGCCAGCTGGTGGGGCCGGACCGGACCGAGCCGGGCCGGGCCCTGATGGGTCGCCCCCGGGCGGGTCGATCGGGTTCGGGTCGACCCTGTTCGGGCTGGCCCAGGGGGGGTCGGGACGGGTCGGTCCGGGCCCAGACCCCCCGTTTTCGGACCGTTTTTGGTGTTTTGAACATATCTTGAGCTACGGACCTCCGATCGACACACCGTCAGCAAAAACGCGATCCTTGGATCGAGATGGTCGTTTTGGTATCTTTCACTCATAGTTTCGGAGAACTTTGGGTACGGCCAGGTTGGTTCGTACACGAAACCAACCGGGCCCTCGGAGCAGAAACGCTCATATCTTGAGCTCCAGACGTCTGATTGACGTGCCGTCGTCTTTGATGGATTTCTTGAAGTGAGACAGATCATTTGGCTTACTCGGCTCGAGGTTTGGATGTCGTCAGAGTGCGGTCGGATTGGTTCGCTCACGAAACCAACCGGGCCCCTGGAACGAAAAGGCCAATAACTCGTAAACCGGGCGTCCGATTGACACGCCGTCTGTTTCGTTGAATTCCTCTTGATGATATGGAACTTTTGGCATACTTCGCCCGAGTTTTAGATGCAGTTGTTGTTTGGGCGAGTTGGATTGTACCCGAAATCCAACAGGGCCCCTGGAACGGAAAAGCCAATATCTTTTAGACCGGACGTCCGTTTGACGAACCGTCAGCGGCGTTGGTCATCACGTTGAGAAACGTTCCCTATGAGTATACCCTATGAGAGTTCAGGGTACAGTTGAGATACGGCCAGTTTGGTTCACTTACGAAGCCTACTGGGCCCCTGGGACGAAAAGGCTAATAAGTCACAGACCGGGCGTCCGATTGACGCGCCGTCTGTTGTGTTGAGACCCATGTGACGAGGAGGTCCTTTGAGATACTTCTTCATGGGACCTTGTGATGTTTTGGAGTTTTGACCAGTAGCTCATGGAGAAGACCCTCCCAGAGACAAGCGTGCGGAGTTCGGAGACCGTGTAGCCAGCTGAGACCTGATGACTGCTTGTCCGATTCGATTCGGAGTGACTTGCATAGCCTAGTTGGGAGCACTACTTTGTGAGGTGGTAGACCCACAGAGGAGGATCACTACTGTGTGAGGTGGCAGACCCACGGTACTCGATAGGAGGAGTACCTCTGTAGGCTATGAGGGGGAGCACTACTGTGTGAGGTGGCAGACCCATGGCGGGAAGCAATACTGTGTGAGGTGGCAGGCCCGCGGTACTCGACAGGAGGAGTACATCAGCAGTCTTAGGTTAGTGAGGAGTACCTCGGAGTCGTGACAGGACCACTGTACACTCCTGAGATGGGGTTCTTCAGCAGTTACGGTTTCGATAATGAAAATCATGGTTTGAGCTGAGTTAATGAACATTGTGTTTCCTCATGATTGAGATGGGTTACTTGATAACTTAGGTATATGTATGGGCATATACCTGGGTAGTGGTTATCCATTGATTTCATAATCCTTGTGTTTCCTCATGATTGATATGGGTTACTTGATAACTTAGGTATATGTATGGGCATATACCTATGTATAGGTTATCTGTTGAGATCTTCTTTGTGGTTATCCTTGTTGGTTTTAGTGAGACCTTGAGGGTCTCGGGGTCCCTACTGAGTATCGTTATACTCACCCCTGCACGGGCTATGCCCGCATCTCGTTCTGTTGGTTGTAGAAGACGGGAAGTGTTGACGGAGGCCGAGTGTTCGAGGACTGGACGGTACCCGGAGGTGGACTACACGATGAGTCAGTACCCGAGGGTGGACTACACGACGAGTCAGTATGCGGAGGTGGACTTCACGGTGAGACGACACTCGGAGGAGGTTGACGGGTGAGAGCGTTGTGGAGGCTATTTGTACTTACCCTTCAGGTAGGAACCGTGGCGGACGGTGGGACCCGAGGAGCAGTTGAGCTATCTGTACCCACCCTTCAGGTGGGATTTCCAGTGGACAGCTTGGCGTAGCGGTTTACTTTTCAGTTGCTGTTTTTCCCTTCAGTTGTACTTTACAGTTGGGCTTGTATTTCTGGCCCCCTTTACTTTTCGCACCATTTGATGTACTCAGTTTTAATTAGTATATTACTTCTGCTTGTACTCTGTGTGTTTTTTTACTTTTATAAAGGCATTGCCTTCCTAGTTATCGGGATTTACACCTTTGGTTCTTGTCGCTAGCCCCTGGCCTATGGAAGGTGGGCTTGGGGTAGTCACGGCACGGGCCCCGAGGATGGGTTGTGACAATTTATCAGTATTATTAGTGAATAAGTGGTTGAGTTATTAGTTGAAATTATACCAATAAGTATTACCATTTAAAATACTCTTTATAGGATGAAAACCATTTAGTTGGAAGAACTGAATATGCAGTTATAAGATAATTTGGAAAGGGGTTTTATATATCAAAGTTCTTCACCATGGGATGCACTATCCCTCTTCTTTAGGAAGAAAAATTAATCAACATGCTTCAACATAGATTATTCTAAGCTTGAAAAATCATGATAATTAATAAGTATCCCATATAATTGATATGAGTTATGTTCGATTAACTATATTGGGAAATGTATTTATCTAAAGTGGAAATTTTTTCAAAATACAACTAATTATAGTTATGTTCGATTAACTAGAATCAATTTATTTTTTAGATATTACCTTCATAGATTTGTGGAAGTATTTATAGATGATATTATGACATACTATAAGAGAATGTATGAGCATGATTATCCCATGAAAACCGTGTTAATTAAATCATGATGAGAGAAACGATATGTAATGTATAGTAAATGTGACTTCTATATAGAGAATGAATCATTCATTAGGAATTTTATCCCAATAAATTAGATATCCATGGAACATTTTATGACTATGGAAACTTGGGAGTGTCTGATAATAGTATATTTAAGAGAGATATATAGTATTCTTAGTATCACATGGTATTATGGATGGGTTTTGAGAAAATTATCATGATTTTCAAACCCATTAACAAATCAGACAAAAATGGTACTACATGTTCTCTAGTATATCGAATGTGAATACTTTTTCAAATAATTGATAAAGAGTCATTTCACTACAATTGTACATACTATAACCACATGTGGGGAACTTGTCTTGGAATATAAAAATATGTAAAAGAATGGTTTAAGATATATATTAAGTCAAAATGATTGTGGTTTTCCTCCAACTAATGGTAGTTGATATTATAGGAGCAAAACTATCCTTCACCTTATAAAGAGGAGGTGGCTATAATATTCACTTAGAAAATATAATGATATTATATCTATGTGGAGATGTTTGAGATGTATACTTTGCACATGAGTCTCAGTTATATATTCAAAAATATAATGCTTAATTTGATCTAGATAATATTGATATATCTCTTCAATTTTTATGAATGCTTAATCCAATACCATCCTAGTAATGAAAAAATATTATTGATGCTCATTGTATAAATGAACATCCAATTTTACCAATGAAAATAATTGATAAGGATCCAATATACTTTCACTATCAAAATATTTATATGGGAACAATAAAGGATGGAGCATAATCACTCAATCCTCAAAGGATTACTCAACCATCATGTTTATGAATGATAAACAATACTCAATGAGATGATGTAGAAATGTAGATGAAGGTGGATGCTATAAGAAATGGTAAATTATCAATGTGAAAAATAGATGATAAAGGGGAATATATATTTGGGTCCTGACTATGGGTACCCTAAAATCACAAGATTAAGAGGTATATTATGAATATTTCTCATAGATCTACCTTCTTCATCAAATCATGAAAAAAATAGATGTATCGAGTTCATTGAGTGAACTGTTTGTGAGAAAATAAGAAGAAAGAAATCACAGAATATTTTTCGAAATACTTGGTATGTTATAAAGTGAAAGATAAATGTAAAATGTTTATGGGGATGATGAAAAACTTTCACACAAGTACATAGAAATGATATAAAACACCATGGATTTTTCCACTGGACTTTTGAAGGCATCTATAGGAAATTATTTTATATGTGTTATTATGGATCGTATTATAATGATTAA
The DNA here is from genome assembly GCA_963277665.1 of Viscum album. Lineage (NCBI taxonomy): Eukaryota > Viridiplantae > Streptophyta > Magnoliopsida > Santalales > Viscaceae > Viscum > Viscum album. The sequence goes on along the minus strand of OY728131.1, from coordinate 712,062,213 downwards.
TCACTTCATAGATATTCCAAAGGACTTATCACTAAATAAAATTGTACATATATACATAAGAGATGTTGTAGGTCTGTATGGAGTAAAACTATATATTATATATGATTGATATATAATATTTATCTTTATGTTCTAGAAGAGCCTCCAATATTCTATAGACACTAAGAAGACAATTAGTAAGGAGTATCTCCCTCGAACCGAAGGCCATTATAAGGAGACTATTCATAATGTTGAAGATTTATTGGGAGTATAATTGAGGGGTTTAAGTGTTGGATGAAATAAATATCATCCTGTAGACTAATTATGTCATAAAAACAGTTACTGATAAATTATCCAAATAGTTTGATATGAATCACTTCATGGAAAAAGATGGATAACACCTGCATACTGAGATGATGTTTGAGAATGCATGTTGTTCTGATTTGAAAAGGTGTGGGAAATGGTATAAAGGGTGATGAAAATTTATTATCACATTAGGGATACCTATAGTCGATATAAGACATATATAGATAATCATTTATGTGACATGGAGTTTGAAGTTATAGATAAAGTATTCCTTCACATAATCCATGGAAGAGAGTTGTGAGATTTGTGAAGAAGGGAAAGATATGTCTTTGGAACAACGCCCCCTTTGAGATTCTGGATCATGTTAAATCTATGACCTATCAACAAGCACTTCCACCAACCACGTCTTAAGTACATGATTTACTCCATGTATCACTCTTGAAAAGGTACATAGCAGACCCCTTACAAGTACTAAATTCAATGGTTGGACATATTGAAAATGATGATTATTCTGAGAAGAAACTGGTGAGCGTCTTGGACCAAATAGAAGAGTTTTACAGGACAAGACTATTTACCTAGTAAAAGAATTATGGTGGAACTATTAATATAATGGGGTGTCTTGGGAATAAAATGAAGGGATAAAGAGCAGGTACCTTCATATATTTTCAATATAGTTTGTAAAAAAATTGAGGGTAAAATTTCAGAAAGGGGAAGAATGAAATGACTAAAAATATTATCCTTAAATTTTACCATCTTATATTTTTGATATTTACTAAAATACACGTAAATTTTATAGAGAAACAAATAAAACATTATTTTCATAGTCATCTAATATAACAATAATAATTACGGATTTTATAGCATGGTAATAAATATAAAATAATTGAATAAGAATTGTATAATTTGGATATGCTACATCATCCATAATGATGGTACTCATGAACAATATTTTCAAAATACAACATATTTTTAATTATACAACATTCATTTTGATGATGAATGGAGAGAAAATTAATGAGAATGAATAGTTTGTGAAATAATATGTTTTTTTGGATAATAAGGATCCTCTATAAACATTACAAATATAACTATTTTAATAGTAATACAACCATTAGAAAATTGACCTATCCATTTAAACAGTTACCTGACTATTAAAACAATAAAATAACAATTTGGAATAGTGACTTGACCATTAGAATTGTAATGTGACTATTTAGAATAGTAATTTGACTATTCAAATAGTAACATCAACTATAAAAGTGTTAAATTATATTTCAGATTCTTATAAAATAAAAATATGGTATATTTATACGTCGATACAACTATTTGGTTTTTTTTGAAAATGATAAATTAAATGTTTGATATTTTTTTGTAAAATATAATTGTCTTATTGGAAATTTAATAATAAATATAATGATTCAAAAGAAAATTTACATTCATATAATGGATAAATAAAAACATATTAAATATTGTATCATGTACATACAAGAATATTATATTTCAAATGTAATATATTATATGAATTAATTTTCTCATATTATCTTATTCAATGAATGTAATACATTTTCTAAATGATTGTTGTTAACCATCTTTGTGGATAATGAGTTATATATTTTTTCCATTTACACCTTCAAGGCATGTCAAAAAAATAATTTTTATTATTAAATAATATTTCAATAACATTATTACAACTTATTTAATATTATGGAAGTAATATATTGATATAACATTAAATAATATGAATCAAATTCATGTGCATCATAAAGGCCACCAAAATAATTTAAACATTGGTCATAAAAGCTTTATCAAATGATTCATACTCATGTTAGAAAAAAATTATATATTGTACTATTTATAAAATTATAAGTGTGCAATTACCATTTCATTTTACATATAGAGTATTATTTTGATTTTACATGAACATACATAATTACACACAAGTTAACCAACCAAGAAACTAGGAAATGAATTTTCCTCAAAGGATGAAATTGATCATTATAACACATCAAATTGACAATAATAGAAATTTATAAAATAAAAGTAAATAAAATATTTGTGTTAGTGGTATTTAATAAATTAATTATATTAAATAATTTGATTATCTAGGGAATTTAGTGTTAGTACATAACACAATGAGCCACAAGGTAGGTGTTCTCTCTGAACATCTATTTTCCCATTGGGTTACACCATATCTCTATTTGATAAAAATAATATCTTCAATTTTCTTATATAATTAATCTATATTATGTATATATTTTTCAGTAATTTAAATATATTTAGCTCAGTTCACCCTTCTTTTAAGGGAAAATACATGTTATAAAAGGTCACCTTCTCAATTCCTCTAAATATATAAAATCTTTTAAAGGGAACATCTCTATTTCTTACACATTATATAAAACAATAAATATATTATTTTATGCCACTGGTATTTTTCTATAGTCGTTCATTTTATAATGGAAAACTAATTTTTGTTCATTTCTAGTCTTATTGAAATTATTATACATTTATCCCATTAAAAAAACATCAATATTTTACCTAAAATTATTCATAAATAGAAAATTTATATAGTGACCTAGCCAAAATAATTCATGTTTTCAATTTAGATTGAATTACATATACATGATAGAATCTTACATGTAAATTATGAATGCCCAATAACAAATTGAATCCCTTATCTAATGGACACCCTAATGTTATTCCATCTGGTAATTCATTATAACATATTTATGAAACCCATTTTCTTCCAATGGTAATCATTTTTTAATCCATATTTGTTATTAAACTATATGGAAAACATATTCATATACGTGTTATAGTGGTTTTGGCCATATTATACTCTAATTCATTGTGTAATTTTTTTGATGAGATATTATGTATGAGATTAGGGAGTAAACCTTTTCCATTATGGGACTCTGTCCTCAATGTGATATCGTATTAGTAGTTTAGCATACTCATGTATATGTCATGATATATGTTTTTCCTCATTTTTATATTTTCATGATCATATTATTCCATGTTCCTTATATTATTCAAATACATTTTTTTAATGATCCATTCATTTTATCATATCCGGTTATACATTCTGACTCGTGTGTTATTCTTCTTTTCAATGATTATTCCCATACATGTTTTTTAGCTCATCCATTTTTTAGATGTATTACACTGGTTTTCCTATGATGGTGTAGCTACTAAAAAGATGTTAGGATATTATTATGAAGATTAATAAAAAGAAATTTTATTCTTGTTTAATGTTTTTTAATTTCAAACCTAGTCTTCACAAGGAACATGTCTTTTTGATCATTGGTTTCTATTTGAAGGTTAATTATTCTTAAATTCATGTGAGAATATTTGTAAAAATATTATGTAGTTATATTATAAACACATATATGATGAATATATATTATTTTTGTACAATGTTTAAAATCTGAAATATAATGGAACACATATTAATGTAAATGGACCTAGACTGTCAGACTAAAACATACTTGGAAAACACAGTAGTTATAACCCATAACATCAATTTTAATAAGAAATTATTAACAAGTGTTTGATAAAATTTATTAAATAAATCATAAATGGTACGATAGTTATGAATATGGTTATAGAATACATGTATAATAAATCCATTTGTTTTATATAGGGGTTTGAATGTGAATATGGAATGCAGAGACCTGATATATCAGTTTTGTTTTAAAATATCATCCATATTCAAGATTGTTAATGTTCAATTCCCCTCTAAGGAATATTTCTCGATCATTTATATGTTTTATATATTTTTTTTAAAATTATCCAATGTTGGATTACTGATATTTTTACCCATGTTTTCGTTTATATAAGATGGTTTTAAATAGAATCTTCTAATTATTTTTTAAATAAATTAAATTTTAAACCTTTTACAATACTAGGGAAAACTATTTTACTCTAAATTATAGGGCATGGAAATATTATCATTCCATAGTAACCAATATTTAATTTGAATTTTTCAATTAATACAATACATTTTTTATTTGAAAGGAAAATTTTTCATCATAATTATGTTGTTTTTTTTCAAATAAATCATTTCAAAAATGAAAGAGTATTTTACAAAAGAAATGTTATATGTGACAGTTCAAAATAATTTTCGATATAAGTTGGCATACATTAATATTACATAATCATTACTAGGTATATTACGAATGATACCATATTTATTATTTATCTAGTTTATATATATATATATATATATATATTATGGAACACTTTTCTTTTCCATGGCTCTTACTTTAATAAAATGTTTCTACACCCCATTTTTTTATGCTTCCAAATTTGATGATTTTTTTGGATATCGTGGAACACGTATATATGATTTTAATCAAATGAAATTTGGGTCCAATATATCCTATAATTTAATTTTGTAGTTAATAATCTTCTATGAGCTCAAAGGGTACAAAATAGGTTATCACGAGCCCCAAATAGAGTACAGAAGAGGCTGTCACATGCGAGATGTATGAACATGGCTGGTTAGAAGAAGCCTTACATGTTATGAATTTATGGGTGGGTTGTAGTGGGTTAATGTTTTCTACGATTATGTGTACACCATAATCTATTTCTAATTCCAACTTTATGATCTCATAGATAATGTAATTTTATTTCATTATGAATCATGTGATATGAAATGGTTGGATTTATTATATGACATAAAAATATGATCTATTTTAGGGAAGGTTTTGTTTTAAAAATTTATACTCATACCCTTATGCTCATTTTACACTTAAATTATTATTGATATCTCTATTTTTTACCATTACTAAGTATCAAATATCACAATTAATTATTTTTTTTCTTTTATCAGTTTTGAAGAATGGATTTATGTATGATAAACCTACGAAGGATTCTAAATATTATGAACTTAGTTGGAGAAGATATAGTTCACCAAGGAATTAATTTTTTATGCGTTAACATTTCAAAAGGCACTAGACCTGAACAATTTAGGGATGGATAATTTTGTAATGTAATGAATATTTTTCTATTAAGATGGAATATCTATGTTTTAAAATAATGGGTCATTATTATTGGAATCCCAATATTTTTTAATTAACCATTAAAATTTTGGATGATAAAAACCCCAATAAGAACCATACAGATAAGTTCATGCATAGGATAAAATAATATAGTCTAGGTAACTATCATGAATGAACTAGGTTAAACATATAATTTTTTAAAAAGGGTTAAAAATTTAAGACATTCCTGAAATTATATTTCATGACTTCTTACTATGACTATTGTTTCTCATATGATGTTTTTTGGTTTTATTCAATGGATGGAACTAGGATGAATCATGTTAATGATGAATGTTATTGATAATGAAATGAATTTCTACACATGAAACAAAATTTTAATGGAGTTATAAAGATAATTATATTACTAATGTGACACAACATTCTCAGTCTATGAGTCATGTTGATCTTTCAAACCAATAAAGTGGGGAACAAGGATTAGTTTGGTTCTTCATGTGGAATCACCCACATTCTATTTTTGAGTCCCTTGATCTACTAGTTATTTAGTAACATATTATTACCATTGATGATATATTTACCATTATATAGTTTTTAGATCTTGATAATTCTATTTTGACTATTTATCATTTTTAAGGATAAGTGGAGCAATGGAGGAATCCAATCAAGAACAAGAAAGAAGAATATGATGTTGAATCTATGAATTGGGAGGAATTTAAGAACTAATTTTTTAATAAGAACATTTTTTGTATTCTTTATATGAAAATTGAGAAGTAATTCGTTGAGATGAATCAAAATTACAATGAATTCAATGGTACCTACATGGAAAACTTTACAACACATAGGATGTATGCTTATGAAATTATTATCCAAAATGAAATTAATATTTATCGATTCATTATTATAATAAAATGAAGTCTCTTAATGAAATTAAAAATAATAGACATAAATAAATATAAATTATTCATCCAATAAGTTATCAATATGGAAATTGAGATTTTATTTTTTGAGTAATTTCATTGTCTTTATAAGAAATGAATGATTTAATTCAAAGAAAATTCTAAAAACCATTGCGAGAAGAAGATAATACAACACATATGAAAAAAATGTGGAGCGAAATTGTGGAAAATTTACATTAAAGAAATAAAAATTGTTTTATCTATTGAATGTGAGGACATTTATTGATTTAATAATGATGTGTTTAGATGATGTTATTGAATGATGTGAATAATGAGAAAATTAACAGAAAGAACCATCCATAATATAGTGTTTTGAATTCCAGATGTATTATCATTCTTATAAATGGTACTCAAATACATATTTTAATGATTATTACCCCATAAAAACCTTTTAATCTTAAAGATTATGGGAAATACCATGTGAAAATTATTTGATATGAACCGTGTGATAAATACATGGTGAATGGTTCAATTGTCATTTACTCTTGATGAGATTACATTATATTTGATTTTGGATCTAACCAAACATTTATTTATATGGAAATTCCAATGTGTATCACTTTTTGAATTCAATTACTTTATGTTTAATTACTATTAAATCATCTTAATAGTTTGAAAATTTTAGCCCAAGTATATTATTATTCTATGGTGGAAGTTTGTGGGAATGTGATTCTTACAAATGTTATTACAGTCTCTCTGGTTTAGTTTGATTTTATTGTGGGAATGGATTTTATTTATCTATATAAACCCCACATAATTTTTTTAGTAAGATAAACGATGTTTGATATGATTATTAAAGCTATGGTCATCTATTATTGTGATGATATATATGAACATCCAATGAAAATCACTTATATTCTATGGGCACTAATTACTATTTAAAAAATGAAATTATTTCATATAGAATTAAAGAAAATAAATTTTCATGAAATTTTTACTCTGTAAATGATTTTTGATATATTTCCATATATAATTTCTTGTCCTTCCTTTTAGATGTTATGTTGAGTTTTTGAAATAATTCAAACCTATTGCTACACATATTTCCTAGAATCCATATAGAATAGACCCAATTGAGTTGCAAGAATTAAATAGTAAACTCTAGGATAGCCATGAAATATGATTCATTCATATATGTATATCACAATAGGGTGCATCGATATTACTTATTATGATGAAATATTGATCAATACTATTATGTATTTATTATTGAGAAACAACATGGCCACTCTGAAAACCAAGTATCCTCTACCCCATATTGATGACATGTTTGATCTACTATATAGAGATCAGTACCTTTCTATGATTTATCATAATTCTAGATATCATCAATTGATGGTGAATAAAGAGGATATACTCATGATATATTTTAATACAAGTTATTGACCATATGAATTTATAGTGATTACTTTTTGTTCATAATAGTTCCCCACAATTTTCATGAATTTAATGAATTGAAAATATAGGAAATTCGTTGATAATTTTTTGGTAGTCTGTATGGACAATTTCCTTTTATACACAATGATAATGGAAGTGTAATACGATCACATGAGGATAATTCTGATGACCACAACAAAGGTGAATATTTGTGGATAATTTACTATGTGTGAATTTTATCATTAGTAAGATTGATTAATGGGGAATATAATCTCATGTGAAAGTAAATCAATAAACCATTAAAATATAGATGTTATTGAACATTATTTGATACCGACCATATTTTCAAAGATTCTTAGTTTTCTTTGTTTTGTTATATATTATTGGTGTAGTGTAATTTTTTTTTCAATATTATTAAGTCCTCCTATAAAGTTAACTTGAAAGGGATCCATGTTATATTGGAAAAATCCTGGTGGGGAATGTTTTCAAGAACTAAATTTAAGGTTAGTCATTAAACATATACTTACTCTACACTATAGTAAAGAATGGTCTGTAATTTATGGTGATGCATCAAGGAATAGAATGATATTTTTAATCATGATGAATGATACGGTTATAGATTATGATACAAAAAATGAATGGTCCATGAGAAAAATAATCCAACTCATGATTTGGTGTTAGTTGAGGTAATTATTGAATTAATGACTTAGAGGCATTATTACTAGAGAGAAATGTGTGAAATATATGATTATCACAAAAGTATGAAGTCTAATTCACTCAAAAATAGTGGAACATGTACCGAAAAATATGAGGAGAGTTGATTAATAATTATGACCTCTCAATATAATACCATACTTGGAAAGAGAACAAGGATAATGACACCCTATATCGAAAGGTTCATATTAGCTTTTATATGTTGAGGATCACAAAAAGATCCAATAATTATGGATATGAAAATGACAGATACAATGATATTCAAAGGTGAGGATAAATAATAATTGTCTCAAAAGCTATTTTAGATATATATATATATATATTATCTCTGATTAATTACATGTTCATGGAAGATGTAGTTCTACAAAAGGAGGTGATAAATGTTTCTTATTTCAACCTTAATTGGGATGGAAAAATAATTATGTGGAAGAGCGTATGTGTTACTTTGTTACCAAATTTGATAAAGGATATGATGGTTGAAGCTCATGTGATTTTATTATCTATTCATCGAAGAAGTATGATGATGTATAGATATTTGGATGTTTATCTAATTTGTGGTGAAATACAGAGATATATTAGAGATAATGTTTCCCAATGTATGGTATGTCATCAAGTTAAGGACAAGAGACATAATTATATGGTAATTTTATGAGCATTACCCATACTAGAATGGATATGGGAAAAATCACCAAGTATTTTTTCATCGGACTTGAAAAAATATCTAAATTCAATAATTCAATATGTGTTATAGTTAATATTAATACAATGTCTAATAACTTCATTTTGATCAATGAATATTTCTAGCATGAAAATCTTAGAGTAATATATCTTATGGAAGTGGTATGTCTGAAGAGAGTTCCACATTTCATTGTACTAGATCAAGTTATTATGTTTAACTTGATGTTATTGACCAAAAATTAGTATAATCTAGATATAGAGTTAGGTTTAAATACTTCTTAACATTGTTAAACAGATGGTCAGTACGAGAGGAAAAATCAAACCCTATAAGAAAGGGTGTGATTTTTATCTATGAATTTCTATGATATCGGGCATAATCCCCTTACATTGGTTGAGTTTTTTTAAAATAATAAAATTAAATCTTGCATTCATATGGATCCTTATAAAGCTATTTATTATAAGAAATCCATTACATGAACATGTTGTAATGAAATGGGGGAATGAAATCTAGTAGGACCCGATCAATTTAAGGAATTAGAAGATAAGCTTAGATCCCGTCAGCAACATTTAAGAGTAGCTTGTATTAAAGAATTTTTTTTTAAAAAATATTTAAAATGATTTAGAGTTTTTAGAGGTGAAAAAGTATCCCCATGAGTATATCTATGGAAGAGGGTGATGAAGTTGGGAAATAAGGGAATGAAAATACTTATTTATATTATTCTTTTCAAAATTATTGATTATATCACGATTGTAGCTTATTAATTGACTTCCATGAAATTACTCAAAATTTCATGATGTATTAAATATATCATTCCTAGAGAAATACATACCGGATCCTCAAATGTATTAAACTCAATGGTCATAATTTTGGAGAAAGTTTGTTCTTATGACGATTAAATAGTATAGATTCTAGATCATAGATAAAAAATTCTGTGAAACAGTTCCAATCCATTGGTTAATGATTTTTGGTGAAATAAATTATTTGGGAAAGCTACATAGGAACCTGAGAATTTATTTAGGAATAAGTATCCTAATATTATTTCTTTAGAGTGATGAATTATGATGTATAAATTCATTTTTATAGTACTATTATTTAACAAGATTATTTTTTACAATGTATTTCTCTTTAATTAATTTTATTTCATCAATAGAAAGTGTTACACGAAACACAATGTCTAAATATAAAATTAAATTTTTGTTTTTATATATTTAAATTTAAAATAATAAATTTATTGGAATTTATTAATATGAATAATAAATTTATTAGATACATATAATGTACCTATTGAATACTAATTCATTGATAAAATCTTCTAAAAAGTACTCAATTTTTACTAATGTTATCCAATGCTTCAAAAAAATGTTTTCTATAAAACTAGTATTTAATTTTTAGTAAATATTACAATTTATTTTTATAAATTAATGAAAATTTATGTGTCACGACCCGTCCCCCATGGTTTGTGCAATGACTACCCCAAACCCACCTTTCATAGGGAAGGGATAGGCGACAAGCACCAGAAGGCGTATTCCCTAAAAACTATGAAGACATTGACTTTTTAACCTATAAACACATGCAAAAATGAACACATCAAGATACAAACACAAGTAGAATGTATATCAAAAAGAATGTGTACAGTAAAAAAATGGGCCAGAATACATGCCCAACTGGAAAGTACGAGAAAACTAAAAGGTAAAAGTAAACTAAATAGCTCCTGTGAACTCCCACCAAGTACCACAACTGAAGGGTAGGTACAACTCTCGAACGGTCATATCTAAGGCACACCACATCTAATTTCCACCTTAGAGCTACCTCCAGTCCTGGTACCCTCGATGGCAGTCATCACTGTCCATCGTCTGCACCAAACTCAACATTGTGCGAGCATACCCCATGCAGGGGTGAGTATAAAAATAATCATTAGGGACACCGATACCCTCTATGGTCTCACAAAACCCACAAAGGATAACCAAAAATCATGAAAACATCTAACAACCCTACTTATGTATATTCCCATACATAAACATAAGTTATCAAGTATACCCATCTCATTCAAGACGAAACCCAAGGCCCAACTCCTTACCCAAAGTACAACTATTCCACGAAGGAATGATTCCACAAAAGTAAGGACTCAGCTCATACTAGGTATAACATAGGAATAGTAGTAGAGATGATTAGATGTTACTACTAAATTATATTACTCTGGTAAGAGGCAGAACCATGAAGGATCTCAAATTACAGACCCACATAGGATCTTAGTACACCGTCAGACGCATACAGGTTCCTTGTTCAATGGTAGTACATCTTCAAACCCACACATGATCCTAGTACAATGTCAGTACATCGTCAGACAGACACCAGATGTAATGGCCCGGACCTCTCCGGTCGATTACTTTGTAAAAACGTTTTTTTTATGTGGTCAATGCGGCGAACATCAAAAATAATAATTATTATTAATAATAAATGGTGACGTGTTAATAATTTTTTTTTGGGTTTTGTTATAAGTGTTATACTAAATAATTATAATAATAATGTTGGTTTTTTTTGATAGATCTGGTAATAATGATTTAATGAGAATTATGTTTTGAATTAAATGCAATGAGATTTGAGATATGAGAATAAAATAAAGATGTTATGATAATTGTGTAAAAATAAATAAATAAAGGATTAAAATAAATTTGAGGCGTGCCACAAGGATAGAGAAGATGAAAAAATATAATAATATGAAATAAAAGGGGAGGCGCACCAACAAAATAATGATTGGAGAGAGAAAATAAAATTTATTGAAAAATAAATATAAGAGAGAGGCGCCACTTTTTGTGGGAGAGAATCTTGGGAGAAAGAATTAATAAAGATTGGAGAGAGGGAGGAGTTATAAGATATTAATGGGAATAAAATTAAGTGTGAAATAAATAGTAAAGGAGATAATTGGTGATGAATTTCCAGCGTGAAAAATTACAAATGGTGATTGATTGGAGTTAGATAAATAAATAAATAATTAATTAATAGATTTAATATTGTTTTTATTACGGGATCTTGTATCCAACGTATCTCCCTCATACGGTATCAGATTGACGATCTGTCAGCGACATCGTAACCCTAATATTATGACGGTCATTTTAAGACCATTAATGAGCTACTTTTATGACTCATGCCTTGGGTCAATGAAACAACACATATTGATTGAATTATCATTATTATTAAAATGCGTGGAAACCGCGTGACGTGTTGTGTGTTTACCAATCAAAACATGTAACGTATGTACAGTCACATCGTGTATTCATTAATGCATGCTAAATACAGAATTACCTATTCGTTGCCTATATAAGAACGAGGTCATGTTTTATCTTCCATATCAATCGCTTCTTTGTCGCACGACGACGCTCTTGGACGATCGAGAAGTATTCCTCCTCTAACTTCTTTGTCCGAGCTCCGAATTACGATCCGTCAGTGGCCACAGGATCGTAACAACGAGACGAAGCTTCTAAGCCTGGACTTGTCACCTTTCCTTCCGACCTTCCTTCTCCAGCTTCCATCCTAGGAGGTGTTTGTCGGGTTTGGCGAAGGCAGAGGACACCGAAGGACGTCGTCGGAAGCGACGTGATCGCGACCTTTTGAGGTAGGGGTTTACCTTCGTCTCTCTATTTGGTGCAACATGCGGGGTGGGATATTTTTCTTTTGTTCCATGGGATGCAGTTGAACTTTAAATAAATATAATAACCAGATAAATAAGGGTTTGGGGTTTTGTGTTGTTTCTATTGCCTTCCAGTTTCTTTATCTTATGATTGTGATTTTGGATTGAAAGGCCTTTGCCTACTGAAAATCAAGGCCGTTGGTGGCCTTTGCGTGCGCAATTGATATCTGAATTGTTTGTGGTTGGTTTTGTTAAAACATGGAAAATGGATAAGCACGTAATGACTGGCTGATTAAATGAGAATGAAAACCTTGTGTGATCACCCCGGTTGAACAAAGTTGGAATAATGAACATGTTGGTGGTTTGGTTGTTTTGTGGGAAATGTTTTTTTTCTCTGGAATGGTGTTGTGATGTGATGCTGGGCAGCGGGGCTGCGACGTTTGGGTGGTGATCTTATTGGAATGGTTGATGGTGGAAACGTGGAGGTGTGAAATGTTTTGTAAACGATGGGGTTGAAATGGGAAGTGGTTGGTTGTGGAAAATGCCTTTATTTATGAAAATTGTTTTGATTATGAAAAGTGTTTTGAAGTAAAAGGTGTTTTCAAATGAGGAAATGTTTTGTGTGGAAAGTGTTTTATGTGTGTAACTTTGAAATAAATGAATGATGGAAGGTTGTATGGTTGTGATAATCTTTTGTAAATGAAATGGCATGTGGTTGCTTGCGTTTTACCTAACCCTGGTTGTGGATGGCAGGGATATGGTTGTGAAATGTTTTGTCTGGATGATAGTTGCCCAGTAGTAATAATTTATTAAACCATTGCATGAAACATGAAAACCTAAATGGGGTTGGGGGATGATTGTTTGGTTGTTGATGCATGCTTCGTGGTAGTAGTGCCGAGGCACATGCTCAGTTTCTCTTTTTAAGAAGCCATAGGTTGGGTTGTGTGTTTGGTATATGTATATATATAATTGTATCTTTGTGTTTTGTCGCACCACACCCATGTCAAGCACCTAGTGCCTAACACTCCAATTTTATGGGAGAGGGTGTCCCCCCTTAGTTACTAGCTCCTTCCTGCTCCTTCTTCCAGAGGCTATGATGGCTTGAGGTGACCTTACACCCAAGACTCTTCGGGTAGGTCTTGGAGGCTGTGATGGCTTGAGCCGACCATTAGCCCAAGACTCTTCGGGCAGGCTTACCGTTCCCAAGAACCTTCGGGATGAGGCCCAGGTGTCTGCGGGCGGGTTAGTGGTTGTGGCCCAGGTGTGTGCGGGCGGGAAGAGTGTGGTAGCGTCAGGACGTTTGCCGTTAGGAAGAGCAGCATCTAATTAAGTGGGAAATGGTTCGGGGTACCCAATACTTTTTTTCTATATATATACTAAACTTGGTTGTGTTACTTGGTGAGTGTGACCAGTGAGGCTGGGTGGATAGTTTTTCCTTGTTAGTTTCTGGTTCTTCTGTTTTCTCAAGGGACCTTAGGGTGTCTCCCCACTTGTGCACGAGAGCTCTAGGTTCTCTACTAAGTATACTTGTATGCTCACCCTACGTTGTTTTAGGTTTTCAGGAGGACTACCAGGGCCGTGCGGGACACTACTAGTCAGGCAGTGGGAGCTGTGCAGTTGCTGTTTTCTTGTTTTTCTTTTGGTACTGTACTCACTTGTACTTTGAGATTATTTGTACTTGTACCTGTTTTAGTTTATTTATACATGCATATGGGACTGGTTTGGGTTTCTTTTCAGCACCTTTGTTCTTTTTCCTTTTTGTTGGTTGACTTGTCATATTTTCGATCCTAACTATAAAAAGGGTAATGCCTCCCATGATTGAAAAATAAATAAACTCATACCCTTGGTGCTAGTCGCCACCCCGGGGCCTACTGGAGGCGGGAATCGGGGGTCATTATCTCCCTTTCACCATTTCCAGCTCAGGAGGGGCATCTTTGATGGAAGGGGGTCATGACAGAATGGTATCAGAGGAATGGTTGAGAGATAGGATGGAGTCTGGAGTTAGGCACAGTGAGGATTGCATGGGATGGTAGGGAAACAGTGTTAGCTGATCTTGGTGTGTGACATAGGCCAGGGAAGACCAGCTAAGACATGGGATTTTAGACCCCCCCCCCCCGTGATCCTATGCAAGGACTCTGAGCCTACCGAACAACCAAGTGAGGATACATTGATTTTAGGGTAGAAAACCTTGGAAAGGTACATGCATCATCATGTTTGTGTTTTACTTGATTTGGGGTGTTCTAGGAGTAAAGTAAAATGATAAAATGAACCCTTGAGAAATCTCCTTACTACTCAGGCTTAGGATTTCCTTGTTTACCGTACAGCTATGGCACCTGGACGACATTCCCAGGTGGCTCAAGCGGCCGAGGCCCAGCAGGTTCAGGCGATCGATCAACTGAGGATCGATCGAGAGGTGGAAGACAGCCAGTGGAAGAAGACCCTCCGTTCTTTCCAGCGTCAGACTCTCAAGAAGTACGAGGGAAGTACTTCGGACCTGGAGATGGAGGGGTGGCTTGAAGAGCTAGGGATCGCTTTTACCTTGATCCATGCTCTGAAGGAGTACTGGGTCCCCCTAGCGGTCAGTCAGCTAAGAGGCGCGACGCGCCAATGGTGGATGCTCTACCTCGGGGAGAGTAAGGAGGCAGAGATTCCATGGGCTGACTTCGAAAAGGAGTTCCGAGAGGAATTCCTTTCTTCTTTGATCATGTCAGAAAAGCGTCAGGAGTTGCTCTCCCTTCAGCAGGGGAGTATGACTGTTCGAGAGTTGGGAATTAAGTTCAAGAATCTTCTACGCTTTTCTCCGGAACTCTTTCCGGATGAAGAGTCTCAGGCGAGACGTTTGGAAGAGGCGCTTCGTCCTTCGCTCTAGTATGTTGTGACCCCCTTCACCCTTTCAACATACTTCGCCGTACAGAAGAATGCAGAAGATGTAGAGAGGATGCACTTGCAGGGAGGTGCACCCCGAGAAGGGATCCAGGCGGGTCCGTCAAAGGGGAAGGCAGTCAGTAGAATACCTCCTGCGACCGGACCTTCCATGTTCAGGCTGGTGGGGAGCAGGCCCCAGCGGTTCCAGTTTAGGTCTTCAGGCCCTCGTCCTTCCTTCTCGAGTCCTGGACTGAAGTGTTTTTCTTGTGGAGGTTTCGGGAACGTCCGGAGTCAGTGCCCGACCAGAGCTTAGCATGGTGGAGGTGGTCAGGATCAGTACCCGCCTCAGCAGCAGTTATCGTCGATGCCCTTTCAGAAGCAGCAGGACCCTCCGAGGGAAGACCCTGTTGGAGGAGGCCGATCTCAGGGTGCTCCTCAGGGACCTCGACCAGGGCGTGGTCGGGGAGGCGGTCGACATCAGAGAGGCAGAGGAGCTGGGCGTGGACAGTTGCACGCAGCAGAGTTGGCAGCTCCAGCAGGACCAGAGGTGGTACGAGGTACGATCTGTTTGTTCAGCACTCTTGTTTCTACCTTGTTCGATTCAGGAGCTTCGCACTCTTTTGTTTCACCTATTCTAGCCCATGCTTTGGGTCTAGACGCAGAGAGACTTTCTATACCCCTGGTACTGAGTACGCCTGTTGGAGGTCAGACCCGTTTGTCTTGTGTTTGTCGGGGATGCGTGCTGACGTTGGGACAACATTGGTCCATTGGAGATCTTCTTTTGCTACAGATGCAGCCATACGACTTCATCTTAGGCATCGACTGGCTGTTCTCTATTAGTTCTGTTATCGACTGCTTCCGGAGAAGAGTCGTGTTCTCCGATATGGATGGACAACGTGTGACTTTTGTTGGCGATAGGAGCTATCAGGTGGGAAGTCGGCATGTGAAGCCTCTCTTTTATTTGTTGGGTGGGATATCAGCAGTTCTAGCTGATACGAAGATGATGAATGTTCCAGAAGTTGTTGTGGAATTCCTCGATGTCTTTCCCGATGAGGTTGTGACTCTACCCCCTTGACGTGATGTTGAGTTTGGGATAGACTTACAGCCATGTGCCCGTCCGATCTCGATGGCTCCTTATCGGATGGCACCTTCGGAGTTGCGGGAGTTGCGGATTCAGATTGACGATCTGATGGAGAAGGGTTTCGTTCGACCCAGTGTGTCGCCACGGGGTGCTCCGGTTCTGTTCGTGAAAAAGGTGGATGGTGGTCTCAAGCTATGCATAGACTACCGGAGGCTGAATCAGGTAACGATCAAGAACCGTTACCCCCTTCCGAGAATAGATGATCTCTTCGACCAGCTGAGGGGAGCATGTTGGTTTTCTAAGATTGATCTGCGGTCGGGATATCATCAGCTGAGGGTAAAAGACAGTGACATCCCAAAGACAGCTTTCAGGGGCAGGTATGGGCACTTCGAGTTTGTAGTGATGCCGTTTGGGGTTACGAATGCACCAGCTGTGTTCATGGGTCTTATGAACTTTGTCTTCTGAGAGTTCCTGGACCAGTTCGTCATTGTGTTCATCGATGACATCTTGATCTACTCAAGATCAAAGGAGGAGCACGTTGAGCATCTCAGGGCCGTCTTGGAAGTCCTTCGGCACCATCATATTTATGGAAAGTTGTCAAAATGTAAGTTCTTGACGCAAGAAGTACACTTCCTTGGGCACGTGGTGTCTCAGCATGGAGTGTCAGTGGACCCGTCGAAGGTAGAAGCAGTTGTTTCTTGGAAAGCACCCAAGAGCGTGGCAGAAGTTCGTAGTTTCCTAGGGTTGGCTGGATACTATCGGAGGTTTGTCTCGGACTTCTCTCGAGTTGCTTCTCCATTGATAGCTTTGACTAGGAAGAATCAGGTCTTCCTGTGGAATGAGCAGTGCCAGGAAGCTTTCGACTACCTGAAGCATATGTTGGTTAGTGCTCCCATCCTTAGGTTTCCAGAGGAAGGATCCTTGTATGAGGTGTTTTGTGATGCCTCTGGCCTTGGCTTGGGATGTGTGCTGATGCAGAAGAAGGGTGTGATCTGCTATGGGTCTAGGCAGTTGCGTCCTCACGAGCGGAACTATGCCACCCATGACTTGGAGCTTGCAGCAGTAGTGTTCGCATTGAAGCTGTGGCGACATTACCTCTTTGGGGAGCGCTTTTTGGTCTTCACCGATCACAAGAGCTTGAGCTATATCTTCTCCCAGCGTGACTCGAACTTGCGACAGCGGATATGGGTCGAGTTTCTCCAAGAATACGACTTTGAGATCTCGTACACTGAAGGTAAGGGAAACGTTGTGGCTGATGCCCTGAGCAGGAAGCCGCATCAGGAAGTGGTTCGGGAATCTTCTAATGCTTGGAAGGTGATGGGGGAGTTGGCTGCCTTGAAGTTGGATGCGAGGGTGTAAGGTGCTAGAGGCTGCTTGTTTCAGATGATGGTATAGTCCTCTTTGTTGCAGCAAGTGGAAGAGTCTCAGTGGGGAGACCCTGAGGTGGAAGTGTTGCGGGATCGTGTCGATCAGGGGAACGCTCCGGAAGGATCGTCAGAGGACAGCCGACATCAGATGCTCTTTCATGGAAGGTTGCCTGTTCCAGAGGTGATTCGTGATGATGTCCTTCGTGAGTTCCATAGCTCAGCCTTGGCAGTACATCCAGGTGTTTCGAAAATGTACCAAGGCCTGAGGGGACAGTTTTGGTGGCCCGGGGTGAAACTGGCAGTGGCAGAGTTTGTGGCTAAATGCCTGGTGTGTCAGCAGGTGAAGGCTGAACACCGCGTTCCTGGTGGTTTGTTGCATCCTTTAGATGTTCCCGAGTGGAAGTGGGATGACGTCTCGATGGACTTCGTCACAGGACTACCCAGAGCTCAGGGCGGGCATGATTCTATCTGGGTAGTGGTGGATCGACTGACAAAATCTGCTCACTTCTTGGCCATCAAAGAGTTAGGACCTGTGAGTACCTTAGCACATAGGTACGTGGATGAGGTGGTGCGTTTGCATGGAGTTCCGAAGAATATCGTCTCAGATCGGGACACTCGGTTCACCTCACGAGTCTGGAAGGGGTTACAACATGCTTTTGGCACCCAGCTACGCGTTAGTGCTGCTTTTCACCCTCAGACTGATGGATAGACAGAGCGGACTATCCAGACATTGGAGGACATGCTGCGAGCATGTGTTCTGGATTTCAGAGGATCATGGGTACGACACTTGCCTTTAGTAGAGTTTTCCTACAACAATAGCTTCCACTCTACTATCGGCATGGCTCCTTTTGAGGCTTTGTATGGAAGACCATGTCGTTCACCCTTTTGCTGGGCAGAGGTTGGTGAGACTGGTACTCTTGGACCAGAAGTAGTGCAGAGCACCACGGAGAAAGTCCAGCTAGTGCGGGAGAGGATGAAAGCATCTCAGGATCGGTAGAAGTCTTATGCTGATCGTCGGAGGAGGCCCTTGGAGTTCGAGGTGGGAGATCATGTGTTCTGGAAGGTTTCCCCTCGACGGGGGAAGCGGAGGTTCGGAAAGGGGAGTAAGCTCTACCCTAGGTTCATCGGACCTTTCGAGGTGCTGAGGCGAGTTGGCGAGGTGGCATATCAGCTGGCCCTACCACCTCAGTTGGAGGGGGTCCATGACGTCTTCCATGACTCCCAGCTTCGTCAGTACTTACATGATGACTCTCATGTCATCAACTGGGGAGAGCTAGATGTGGGAGAAGACGCGACCTTCGAGGAACGGCCAGTCAGGATCGAGGATCGCAAGGAGAAAGTGCTCCGTGGACGAACCATCGGCTTGGTTCGTGTGTTGTGGAGGCATGGCGGCCTTGAGGAGAGCACTTGGGAGCGGGAGACCCAGATGCACGCTCAGTACCCAGGGTTGTTTTGACTTGTACCTTCCTTTCTTTGTTGGTGTTACCCTGTACCTTTGATATATAAAATGTTGACTTGTTGGATGTGAGATCTTTGTTCCTTGTTCTTGGGAAGTGTGTGGCTTGTCCGGATATATGGGAAAGGAAAAACCTGATCCTTAATCAAGACGCATTAATGAGGATGCGATTAAAACCCGTGAAGGCGAGTCAGTGCCACCTAAAGCCGATAGTATCTTGACATAGGAGAGGGAATTCCTAACTCATAGAGTTTTTGGTTGGTTCCTTGTCATGACGAGAGCCCTGAGAGGTATCTTGTGGAGTGGTTCTTCAGATCCTTTCCTTCTTCTGGGTCAGTTTTTAATTCTCTAGGATGAGAATGTTTTGAGAGGTATCTAATGTAATGGCCCAGACCTCTCCGGTCGATTAATTTGTAAAAACATTTTTTTATGTGGTCAATGTGGCGAACATCAAAAATAATAATTATTATTAATAATAAATGTTGACGTGTTAATAAATTTTTTTTGGGGTTTTGTTATAAGTGTTATACTAAAAAATTATAATAATAATGTTTGTTTTTTTTGATAGACCTGGTAATAATGATTTAATGAGAATTATGTTTTGAATTAAATGCAATGATATTCGAGATATGAGAATAAATTAAAGATGTTATGATAATTGTGTAAAAATAAATAAATAAAGGTTTAAAATAAATTTGGGGCATTCCACAAGGAGAAAGAAGATGAAAAAATATAATAATATGAAATAAAAGGGGAGGCACACCAACAAAATAAAGATTGGAGAGAGAAAATAAAATTTATTGAAAAATAAATATAAGAGAGAGGTGCCACTTTTTGTGGGAGAGAATCTTGGGAGAAAGAATTAATAAATATTGGAGAGAGGGAGGAGTTATAAGATATTAATGGGAATTAAATTAAGTGTGAAATAAATAGTAATGGAGATAATTGGTGATGAATTTCCAGCATGAAAAATGACAAATGGTGATTGATTGGAGTTAGAGAAATAAATAATTAATTAATTAATAGATTTAATATTGTTATTATTACGGGATCTTGTATCCAACGTATCTCCCTCATACGGTATCAGATTGACGATCCGTCAGCGACATCGTAACCCTAAAATTATGACGGTTATTTTAAGACCATTAATGAGCTACTTTTATGACTCATGCCTCGGGTCAACGAAACACCACATATTGATCGAATTTTCATTATTATTAAAACGCGTTGAAACTGCGTGACTTTTTGTGTGTTAACCAATCAAAACATGCAACGTATGTACGGTCACATCGTGTATTCATTAATGCACGCTGAAAACGGATTTACCTATTCATTTCCTATATAAGAACGAGGTCATGTTTTATCTTCCATATCGATCGCTTCTTTGTCGCATGACGACGCTCTTGGACGATCGAGAAGCATTGCTCCTCTAACTTCTTTGTCTGAGCTCCGAATTACGATCCGTCAGCGGCCACAGGATCGTAGCGACGAGAAGAAGCTTCTAAGCCCGGACTTGTCACCTTTCCTTCTGACCTTCCTTCTCCAGCTTCCATCCTAGGAGGCATTTGTCGGGTTTGGCAAAGGAAGAGGACACCGAAGGACGTCGTCGGAAGCGACGTGATCAGAACCTTTTGAGGTAGGGGTTTACCTTCATCTCTCTATTTGGTGCAACATGCGGGGTGGGATATTTTTCTTTTGTTCTATGGGATGCAGTTGAACTTTAAATAAAGATAATAACAGGATAAAGAAGGGTTTGGGGTTTTGTGCTCTTTCTATTGCCTTCCAGTTTCTTTATCTTCTGATTGTGATTTTGGATTGAAAGGCCTTTGCCTACTGAAAATCAAGGCCGTTGGTGGCCTTTGCGTGCGCAATTGATATCTGAATTGTTTGTGGTTGGTTTTGTTAAAACATGGAAAATGGATATGCACGTAAAGACTGGCTGATTAAATGAGAATGAAAACCTTGTGTGATCACCCCGATTGAACAAAGTTGGAATAATGAACATGTTGGTGGTTTGGTTGTTTTGTGGGAAATGTTTTTTTCTCTCTCGAATGGTGTTATGATGTGATGCTGGGCAGCGGGGCTGCGACGTTTGGGTGGTGATCTTATTGGAATGGTTGATGGTGGAAATGTGGAGGTGTGAAATGTTTTGTAAACGATGGGGTTGAAATGGGAAGTGGTTGGTTGTGGAAAATGCCTTTATTTATGAAAAGTGTTTTGATTATGAAAAGTTTTTTGAAGTAAAAGGTGTTTTCAAATGCGGAAATGTTTCGTGTGGAAAGGGTTTTATATGTGGAACTTTGAAATAAATGAATGATGGAATGTTGTATGGTTGTGATAATCATTTGTAAATGAAATGGCATGTGGTTGCTTGGGTTTTACCTAACCTTGGTTGTGGATGGCAGGGATATGGTTGTGAAAGGTTTTGTCAGGATGATAGTTTCCCAGTAGTAATAATTTGTTAAACCATTGCATGAAACATGAAAACCTAAATGGCGTTGGGGGATGATTGTTTGGTTGTTGATGCATGCTTCGTGGTAGCTGTGCCGAGGCCCATGCTCAGTTTCTCTTTTTAAGAATCCATAGGTTGGGCTGTGTGTTTGGTATATGTATATATATAATTGTATCTTTGTGTTTTGTCGCACCACACCCATGTCAATCACCTAGTTCCGAACACTCCCATTTTATGGGAGAGGGTGTCCCCCCTTAGTTACTAGCTCCTTCCTGCTCCTTCTTCCATAGGCTATGATGGCTTGAGGTGACCTTACACCCAAGACTCTTCGGGTAGGTCTCGGAGGCTGTGATGGCTTGAGGCGACCTTTAGCCCAAGACTCTTCGGGCAGGCTTACCGTTCCAAAGAACCTTTGGGATGAGGCCCAGGTGTCTGCGGGCGGGTTAGTTGTTGTGGCCCAGGTGTGTGCGGGCGAGATGCGTGGTTTGGCCTAGGTGTGTGCGGGCGGGAAGAGTGTGGTAGCGTCAGGACGTTTGCCGTTAGGAAGAGAAGCATCTAATTAATTGGGAAATGGTGCGGGGTACCCAATAATTTTGTTCTATATATATACTAAACTTGTTTGTGTTACTTGGTGAGTGTGACCAGTGAGGCTGGGTGGATAGTTTTTCCTTGTTAGTTTCTGGTTCTTCTGTTTTCTCACGGGACCTTAGGGTGTCTCCCCACTTGTGCATGAGAGCTTTAGGTTCTCTACTGAGTATACTTGTATGCTCACCCTACGTTGTTTCAGGTTTTCAGGAGGACTTCCAGGGCCGTGCGGGACCCTACTAGTCAGGCAGTGGGAGCTGTGCAGTTTCTGTTTTCTTGTTTTTCTTTTGGTACTGTACTCACTTGTACTTTGAGATTATTTGTACTTGTACCTGTTTCAGTTTATTTATACATGCATATGGGACTGGTTTGGGTTTCATTTCAGCACCTTTTTTCTTTTTTCTTTTTGGTGGTTGACTTGTCCTATTTCCGATCCTAACTATAAAAAGGGTAATGCCTCCCATGATTGAAAAAAAAATAAACCCATACCCTTGGTGCTAGTCGCCACCCCGGGGCCTACTGGAGGCGGGACTCGGGGGTCATTATATCCCTTTCACCATTGCAAACTCAGGAGGGGCATCTTTGATGGAAGGGGGTCGTGACACCAGATCCTTGTACATCATCATACCCACATAGGATCCTAGTACATCGTTTGTATATCGTTAGACCCACATAGGATCCTAGTACATCGTTAGTACATCGTCAGACCCAAACATGATCCTAGTACATCGTCAATGCATCATCAGACACACACACACGATCCTAGTACATAGTCAACACATTGTCAGAACCACTCATGATGCCTATTACATCTTCAATACATCATCAGACCCGCACATGATCCTAGTACATCGTATGAATAACGTTAGACCCACAGAGGATCCTTGTACAATGTTAGTACATCATTAAAATCACACTGGATCCTAGTACATCTTCAGTACATCGTCATACCAACAAAAGATCCTAGTACATCGTCAGTACATCGTCAGACCCATAGAGGATCCTAGAATATCATCAGAGCCAGCTACATGGTACCCGCACTAAGCTTTCTTATCTTCAATAAAATTTTCTCCTCAAGCTACCGTTTGATACTCCAACTACCACGAAGTCCCATGAAGAATTAATATAATGGACCGCCACATAATATGGGACTCAAGGCAATAAATGGTGCATTAATCAAGCGCCTGATCTGTATGTTACTAGACTTTTTAGTTCTGAGAGCCCATTTGGATTTTTGCTTAATCCAACTTGACCATACCCCAATATTATCCAAATATCATGTGGATTATTCCAAAAGGAAAGTGTCTCCCTAAGGTTTTTGGCACTATAGAATGTTCGTTAAACGGACTCTCGGTGCCAAAGTTACATAAAAAAACGTATAGGGTCAAAACTGGTCCGGGTCCAGTCCGACCTGGTTGAACAACCCGGCCTGGGAAGAAACGTTCCGGTTTGGGTTTGCCCAAATCACTAGGTCTATCCCGGCCCAAACATGGTGGATGCAGGGCGATGGGGCACCGTGGTTCGGCCTCTGGGTGACAGTCCATCATAGTTGGCCAGAAGTCCTCTCCGCGCGTCGCGGCCACACACCACCCCTTCGCTGGCGGCTAACTTGGTCGGCCATCGTCCCTTCATCGTCATGACACAAGCCGCGATGCCTTGTTCACCAGGTCGCATGGAATCGTGCTGCCTCCCACGACATTTGGATGACTTCTAGTTGCTGTCTTCCTCCATCGCAATGGTTTCGTCAAAAACCACAAGGTGTTACGGAGAGGTTGGGCCATGTTTGTTTGGCATGCACCATCCGCATTAGAGCGCTAGCAAGCAGTTAATAACTTTTGAATAATTAATAACATCAATAATGGGTAAGGGAGGTATTTAAAACATCAAACCCTACCTCTAAGGTTCGTTGATGTGTCGCAAGATGGAAACAGTGAAGGTGAGGAGGGTTCCAACGATCGTCACCACCACAACACACTTCCAAATTCGCCCCCCCCCCGTGTCATCCTCTTCATGGTTCTGAAGAATGTTTTTTATAGAGATAGTGTTCTTCGTTTGGAGTAGAAGTTCTTATTTGGAGATGAGTTTCTATATGTTCTCCCAATCTTCTCCCTTTTCCATCAATTTACAACCCTGAAAAATGGGAGGTGTGGACTTATTAAATTATGTCCATAAATTTAATTTATGTTGGCCCAATTAATTGTACCACATTTTCATAATAAATTTTGAGGAAGTCTGTGGGTTAAATATTAATTAATGAGGTAGTTCAAGGGTTTTCTCCCTTTCAGATGCCTCGAGTGGTCTCCACCTTTATGAATTCAAAATGGGGGGTTTCAACAAAAATAAAATAAAAGTTTATTTTAATTTATTATTATTTCCACAAAAAAGTGAAAAGTTATCTTTCACCCCAGATATATTGCTGTCGAGGTAATGGTTTTCTTAAGAGAATACTGGTGTTGAGAGTTCAACGGTGTCTTCAGATTTCAATTTCGATCACCAGTTTAAAAGATACCAAAACCCGCTAGCACGTTTACTGAAGGTATCCGAAAAAAAAGTTCAGAAATTCATTCCGGGCACACCGGATCTTGGAATCACGCACCATCAATTTTACAGGACTAATAAAATTCCCATATAATTTAAAAATAATATTTACATGGAATTTTCAAGTATTTACATCCTCCCCACCTCAGGGATTTACGTCCCCGTAATCCACAACTCAATCTAATGAAAAAAGTGGGGGTACTGAGCACGAATCCGAGCCGCCCACTCACATGTGCTCTCCTGGATGTTCCCATGTGACCAATGAACACACAATAGAGTTATCGATTTCCCACAAAGGACTCTATGCTGTCGATCCTCTATCTCCACTGGAACCTCCAAGAGTGCACATGGGAGCGAGAGGCTTAGATTCGTGCTCAGAACCACCACTTGTTTCCTTAGTTTGAGTTGTGGTTTACGGGGATGTTGTGGCATTGGGGGGTTTTGTGAGGTCATTGAGGGTCTCAGGGTCCCTAATGTGTATCGTTATACTTACCCCTGCATGGGATATGCCCGCACCTTGTTGTTTTTAGGGCAGACGATGTACAAAGATGACTGAAGATGAGAGTACCAAGACTTTAGGTAGCTTGGATGTGGATATTAGACGTGGCATGCTGCAGATATGACAATTCAAGAGTTGTACCTACCCTTCAAGTTGGTTCCTTGATAGAATTTCAAAAGAGAAGTTCAGTTTACATGTACATTTTAGTTTTCTTGTACATCCCAGTTGGGATTGTATTCTGGACCCTTTTTTTACTGTACACACTCTTTTGATTTTACATTCTACTTGTATTCGTATCTTGTCGGGTGCTTGGTTTCATGGGTTTTTTCAATAGTTTTCTTTGTGATCTCCATGAGTCAGACCCACACAGGATCCTAGTACATCATCAAATCCAGCTACAGGGTACTCACACTAAGCTTACATGTTTCAAGGAGAGTCCACTCCTCAAGCTACTGGTAGATACTCAACCTACCAAGAAGTCCAACAAAGATATATCCCAAAGGACCACCATGTAACAGGGGTCTTAACGCAATAGCTTGTGCGTCAATCAGATGCCTGGTCTTTATGTTATTATCTTTTTAGTTCTAAGGGCCTGGTTGGATTCATACTTGATCCAACCCGACAATACCCTGACTTTATCCAAATCTCAAGTAGGGTATTCCAAAAGGACCTTCTCTACCAATGGTTTATAGTGCCATATATGGTTGGTCAAATGGACCTTCAGTGCCAAAGTTATAGAAAAAAAACATATACGGTCAAAAAAAGTCTGGGTCCAGTCCGACCCGGCCCGACCCGACTTTGGATGACTCAGTTTGGTTCAGGTCGGCCCGTCCTGACCCGCGATGGGCAGCCCCACCCGGCGGCCGCTGTGCGGTGGGGCGGCCGTGGTGCGGCGGGGTAGCCATTGTGCGGCAGTCTGCCTCAGCCTTTTGTATGGCCGACCATCTTCTCCACACGGCGCGGTCAAGCGCTGCGCTTTCGTTGGTGTCTTACTCGGCCTTCCTTCCTCCCTTCATCGTAGCGAAACATGTCACAACCCCTTGTTATTTGGGTGACGCAGACGTGCGCCGCTACACCCATTGTGTGGCAGGCCTCTGGTTTCCTTCTTCCTCTGTCGCAAAGGATTCATCAAAAACTACAATGGATTGCGGAGAGGTCGAACCACATTCGTTTGGCTCGCACCCTCTGTGTTAGAGCTGAAGAGCATCAAGAACGGTTAAGGGAGGTATTTAAAACATCAAAACATATCTCAAATGTTCATTGATGTGTCGTGAGATGAAAATGGTGAAGGCTAAGAGGGTGCTAGCGATCATCACCTCCACATCACGCTTCTATAGTCAGGCTCATGGGTCGTCCTCTATCTAGGCTCCGAAGAAAGTTATTTGATGGAGATACTGTTCTTTGTTTGGAGGATAATTTCTTCATTGGAAATGAGTTTCTCCAAGCTCTTCCAAGCTTCTCCCTTTTCCAACAATTTCCATCCCAAAAAAATGAAACACTCCAACATATTAAATTAATTCTATTAATTTAATTTACGTTGGCACAATTAATTGTTGGCACAATTAATTGTTGGCACAATAAATTGTACCACGTTGGCATAATAAATTTTGAGAAATTCCATGGGTTAACTTTTTATTAATGAAGGAGTTCGACGGGTTTCTATCATTAAGAGTGTTTCGGTGGTCCCTACCATTAGGAATTCAAAATGGTGGGTTTCAACAAAAATAAAAATGAAGTTTATTTTATTTTATTATTATTTACACAAAAAAGTGAAATGTTATCATTTACCCCCGATCTACTATGGTCAAGTTAAAAGTCTCATTAAGTGAATACCAGTGATGTGAGTTCATCGGTGTCCTCATATATCAATTCTGACCACTGGTTTTAAAGTTACAAAAACACTCTCACACATTTACTGAACGTACCTGAAAAAAAAGTTCATAAATTCATTCCATGAAAACCAGGCCTTGGAATCACGTACCATCAATTTTCGCAGACTCATAAAATTCCCATATAATGAAAAAAAATTAACAATGAATTTTTGGATCATTACAATATGTGA
The DNA here is from genome assembly GCA_963277665.1 of Viscum album. Lineage (NCBI taxonomy): Eukaryota > Viridiplantae > Streptophyta > Magnoliopsida > Santalales > Viscaceae > Viscum > Viscum album. Next base: position 712,034,675 of record OY728131.1, on the reverse strand, counting down.
ATAATTAAATCTCAATTTTGAAATTATAATATAAAAATTATACTATGGAAATTGTTTGATAGATTTCTAAAAAGTATGATTTTTAATGACCAGTAAAATATGATGATTTTAATTTAAAACATTATTTTATATCAATTCATTTATAATTAAATAATATAATTTGTGGATTTTTAATTTAAATAATCTAATTTTGGTTTTGAAATAAATATTATAAGTGAATTTATTATCACTGCATTATATAACTAGTGGACTTTTTTGGATAAATTGTTTTGCCCTACATTATAAAGGTTTAATTTAATATTAAATTATATAACTTCTATTTTATAATTTATGAAATAAGTGATAACATAATTGGACTTAGGTTGACCATATTTAGAAAATTATACCATTTCTTTGTCAGTGTCAACAATAACCATTGCAATTTATGTTAGCACAATAAATGATAAAGTGGATTATTAATGAAAATAACAAAATTAGAAGGATTATTAAATGACCCTAACTCATAACTAAATATTATTATACAAGCCCGTTTATCTCATAACCTTTCAATATTTTTGTATATTGCATTTTTTTTATTATATTGATATTATAAAATTTATTGTATTTTATATTATGAAAATATAACCATGAAATTGTCTTTCTATTTATAAATATAATAAATTATTTTTGACTCACATAAAATATATGTTCAAAAATAAATATCATTTTTAAATATAATGATTTGAAATCACCATGGAATTTTTTTTCAAGTTTTTACTAAAGAAAAAATTTCATAAAATAGTTACACAATGTTGATGCATAAACTATTCAATTAATGGAAAAATTAAATAAATGATTTTAAAAATAATAAAGGAAATAAAATTTTAAATAGATAAAATGAAAAATGTATTTGATAGAAGAAAATTACATATTAGGGAGTTTTTATATTATTATATTCTAATGTAACCATGTTCTTTAATTATTAAAAGATAAATTAGATGATTTGTATGTAAATTGATAGTACTAATATTTTATCAATATTTTTTAAATTAAATAAAAATCATAAAAATATTTTAATATTAGAATATGGTTATTATATGGTCTAAAATATTATAAATTGGGTATTTATGGTCCAATTATAACCTAATAAATAAAATTATATCATTTTTAAAATAGACAAATTTGTTACCATAGTTAAAATTAAAATAGGTTAACTAAGTGTTAATAAAAATGAAAGGTTCAGAATTATACAAAAAAACTATAAAATTGATCATATTAAAACCCAATCCCACTATTTCCTTTAATCCCTATCCATTATTAGTTATTTATGTTTAGTTTGAATTTTTTATAATTTAATATTTTGAGTGATTTCAAAAATTCTCCTTGTATTAATTATAAATGAGAAACTACTATCTCACTAAATTACCCCACATAGAATCTTCTATCTCTTCTACACTCTATAAAATCCCCTTGCCTACATCCTTATAAACATTATATATGTTTTTGGTTCCCAAAATTGCAACCCAAGAGATTATTATTGGGGATCTAAAAGAATCATTTGGAAGAATAGGTAATCACCCTAACTGATCACTTTATTTTTCTAATAAAATTTACAACCTATAAATATATGTTCTTTATCATAAAATAATAAATTTATTATTATAAATATTCTAAAATTCTATATTTTTTTATTAAAAAACAATTATACAACCTCTTTCCCATGAATAATGTATTGAATATATCACTCGAGCGTACACACCACATAGAGTCTCCACGTATTGATATAATTAAATTTTCATCACCATATTTTATGAATTGGTATATTTATAGATTTAAAATTTATTAATTTTTTTTATTAAATAATTATACTAAAATGATGATAATATAATACATCTTAACTTACCAACCAATCTATTGGTCATTGATAATGTTGTTCGTGCATACGTGTAGAATACCACCTCCATGATGTGATGTGTTTTATCGTTAATATATTACATGAATGGTAATAAGGATGAATTTTATAAATATAAAATATATATATGATATAATAATGATTTTGGGAAGTTGAATTAATATCTTCATCAATTTCATTCCTTCATTTATAAAGTTGTAACAACGTTCATGTGTTTGTACGACCTACCAGCTCCATGAACTATGTAATTCAATTTTTTATCTATACTTATTTTATGTGAATATAAATAATAATAAAAAATATATATATTATTTAAATACAAGAATTAATATTATTTAAATGTTTTAAAATTAAAGTTTTTCCAGGAATGGTATAAATAAACAAACACATCCTTGGAAAACGAAGTAGTTATCACCGAAAATGTTGTCTTCAATGAAAAATTATGAATAAAAGGGTGATAAGTTTTCATAAATAGATCATACATTGTTTGATAGAAATGAATATGTTTAGAATATATATATAAAAAATTAATATTGATTGTATGTGGGTGTTTAATGACATTATAGAAATACAGGAATATAGGTAAGGTTTTTATTTCACAATCTCGTCAATATTTGAGAATGTTCTTGTTTAAGTATCCATTAGGAAATATTTCTCCTCCATATCCATGTTTTATAATGATTATATTAAAAAATATTTTTATTATTCTCTTTCTATTTTTAAAATTCATTTTTAACAAAGAGTTAAATCATAAAAAATGGTTTGAAATGGTTCAATATTGTCTTTTTCCAAATGGGGTACTTTTTAGACTTTTAACAGTAGTATGAATAGAATGATTTTTAACTTAAATAAAATTAATGAAATTTCCCAATGCCATGAATAATATTTTATTTAAACCAGACTCTAAATTTTTACATGTTATTCGCAATTAATTTTTTTTCTTCATAATTGTTTTGTTGATATTTTTTTCGAAAAAAAGTTATTTGAAATCTAAATATTTATTTTCAGTTTGAAATTTCCGATTTGATCTTTCAAAATAATTATTCAATATAGATTTACATTATTTGATCTTAAACAGTATTTATTTTGTATATGATACAATAATAAAATATTTATCCATTCGAAATAATTTTAATGAATATGATGAAACACATTTCATTTCCATAAGTTATGCTATGATGAATTGTTATGGAAACCCACATCATTTCATGGGTTCCAATATAATTAATGATTCATGATCTTGTGTTAAACATATGTATTATTTTCATTATGTGATGGGTCAGACATATATCTCCCACTAATTTATTGGGTAATTATAAATTCTCTATGATCTCAATGGATACACAAGATGGTATACCAAGACTGAAGCAGTTACATGATTGGTTAGCACAATCCTGACTTGTTAAGAATTTTTTTTGGTTGGTATCATTGACCTAAGGATTTCAATTTTTTTCTTATGTATATATGTTATTACAATTTTATTATATCAAAGATCATGTTCTTTGATTTCATTATGAATCATTTCTTATAAGCTACCACAATAAATTCCATAAATGAAGATTATGATCAATGATATTGAGTGTATAGTTTAAAAATATTATGATCATACCCATATTCATATGTTATCATCATGTGATTATGAATATCACTCATGTTTACCCTTACTGATCATATGAGATCAAAATTTGTTGTATTTTCTTCCCCAAGTTATATATAATATTTTTATATATGATTATGCATACAAGGGAGATAGATATGAAGAACATAGTGGGAGAATATATATTTAGCATATGAAAAATTTATTTACGTTCCCATGCTTCTAATGGAACTAGACCAATATTATTATAGAATGAATCAATTTTTTATGTAATTAATATTTATCTTATGCAATTTCATTTAAATGATTTAAAAGTATAATTCATTGTAGAATTAACGTAATCCCTCCATATTTGATCAAAAATCAAGGAAAAAATGAGGTGATATCACTGTATTTAATTTTTTTCCAAAATTCAGACACTTTCCATTGTAGTTTTTAAAATTTAATTTATTTAATAAATTATAACAACATCCCAATTTTTTATATTTACTTTTATTAAGATATGAGAATAATTATTCATCTCATTTTCTATTTTATCATTAAGAATAATGAAACCATCATTTATGTTTTGTGTGGAATATTGTGTCAAAAAATATACAACATCAACTACATTATTAAAAACCACACTTCACCGATTATAATGGTAAAATTGAAAAATAAATGAGAATTATTTAATTTATTTAAAATTATAAATAACAAAATCAAAACCCACCTTCCTTCCGTCTTATTCATTGTTGAATGGAAAATTTTATCATTGCATTGTACATACTACCACCTCCATGAAGAAACATAGATCATTTTACAATTAGTTTCAATTTATTTTATAAAACATATTGAAATATGATTCAAAAATTTGACTTAACTAATTAATATAATTATTATTATATAATTATATTATAAATACAAGTAAAATACCTTTAAAATAATACACAAATTAATGTATATTTAGGGTTAGGTCTGCCTATCCACCTTTTAGATATCTTCTATGAACTAATATAATGGATGAATTCAAGATGATTATAGCAAATAATATCTTATATAAATATGTAAATAATGGTTGGATATTTTTTAACAGGTTATACAAAAAAAACTCCATCAAAATGATAAAACCTTTTATTGGTTAAAACATATAGGAATATTTTTGTCATCTTGTTCATCATGAAGGATCATAATAAATAATAACAGAGAGTGAATTTATATCATTCTGAATAATTTTTATGATTTAAATCATGTACAATTAATTGCCACATATTTATGAAAAATTGGAGAATAATGATTATTAAAAACACTAACACAACACTAGTTTAGAAGCTCAATAATACTCACTACTGATTTTAAAAACATAAAAAAAAATTATTGATATAAATATTTTTTATAAAAGATGAGGATTAGTTAAAATAGCTATTAAAATATCATTGAAACAAGGGTTTAATATGTTAATGACTTATATGTAGTATTTTAGAGTGTTTGTGTGAAAATATTGATAAGAATTTATGGTTTTTATATCTATAATAATTAAATGAGAATTTTTTTACATTATCCAGAATTTTTTTTTAATTTTTTAATAACTACCACCATAAAACTAATATCATAAATTATTATTAATAATAAAATAATTAAATCTATTTTTTCACTTAATTTCATTTGACTTTGATGGATAACATTAATAAAATACAATAGTTTTTCATAACCAAGTATTCATTTTTGATATTTATTTTCTCTCATTAATCCAATTCATTCCATAAGGCATAACTTCTTTATATCTTATTATATAACATATTATTATAAAAATTAATAGGATTAATTATATTCTTCTTTTAATTTTAATATACATTTATAATTATTCTAATCCTCATAAATGATGGTTTATAAAACCTTTTTATGGTTTCCTCATCCCTATAATGCTATCTTATTATATTTTAACTCCAAGTTATATAGTAACTATTATGATTAAATAAATTTCTTTGATAAGTGTTTTAAAAATGATTTTTATTACTTGTTTTGATATGGTGTTTCAATAAATCTATTTTTTATAAAATTCAAATTATTTTTCATTGTATGACCAAATTTTTTATCATTACCATAAAAAATGATTTTTATAAATTACTAAATATATTTCAATTATATATTATTTGATATTCATTTCAAATTAAATGTTTCAGTATTTCAACTTGATCAATTTTTAAATGACTTTTTTATGTTTCACATAATTTTTTATACAATATTAAAAACGACTTTCATAACTGTTTTTAAATTTTGTTTTCATTTTCCTTTTCATTTTTCAAATGACTTTCACAATTTGGATATATGTTTCATGATTTTCCATTTAATTAAACATAATTTTTTTTGAATTGAAATGATGTTTTGAAATAATCCTTTTACAAATCCATTAATATGTCTTATAATTTCAATAATTATTTTTTAAAATATTTTATCCATCTATTTCAAAATAATTCTACAGTAATTTTGGTAAATAAGGATATTTTCATTTAAAACCATCCACCTATTTTTTCGATAGGTATTATAGTATAGTTTTTGGATGTAATATTGAAACCTATTTTTTCTCAGGTTAATAATGATTTGATGAATATGTACATGTTTTATTTCAATTTTGCACCTGTTTTTATGTATATATTATGATTTCCATTGTGTGATTGATGGGATAAAGTATATAGCCCAAAAAATCATTGAATAATATTTATATCTCATGAGAGACAAATTTGGTTTCATGTGTGGTTATTCTAGGCACACTATATTATATGAATGGTGGGACCAAAATTATAATGAATATGGTAATTTAATATGTCTAACGAGATTTTATGTATGGGATAATGGAGCTAACATGATAAAAAAATTGAACATTATTAACTATGAGATAAATTTTTTACTAAGTCATGACTTAGGGTATTGATTACTTGTATTTTAATATAGACACAATATTATGATTCCAAGAATCATTGATATCAATTTCTCGATGCAAACACCTCATACAATGATTATTTTCATATTATCTATATTTTTTCAATTTTAATTCTATATATTCTATTTATTCCTTAAAATAGGAGAATTATATTAAATGTTGAAGAAAACACATCAAGAAATATTTGAAAACAAAAAAAAACAATGATATTACGGAGGCATAAGATATTGAATCCTCAGGGTGTTAGTCTAAACCATGGCTACAGAATCTATCGGTAAAGAAACAATGTTCGAGTAAATAAGATGAGGGTTGCCTTGGCCTCCATTGAATCTATAAAATCTGTCTTGTTATTACCTTATTGAGAATTATGTGATGTAATTTCATGACCACTATAGGGCTTGGATCATGGGATAAGAATAATAATAGACCATGAACTTGCGATCCTCCCATGGAGAGAGTTGATGAGGACTAGGGAACCAGTATTAACCACTGAGAGGGTAATGTTTTAGGATTTACACACCTCTATATCATTCAAAAATGATTTTTCCTCTTGCCAAATAGAATCATTATGCCCATGGAAACCAATTAAGGTAAGAGGCACCAAGCCATTGTAGTCACAAACAATTATTTCTCCTCTTCTAATACCTCGATTACAAGAACCATCATAGTTGAGCATGAACCCGTCTGAAGGGTGATTCCACAGAACACATCTTATAGGGGTTGTATTCTCTCTAGTAAAGATTCATTGTCCCTACCACCCACAACCATCATCAAAGAGTGAATTTTGTTACAATTTTTTAGGAGAATACAAAGCTCAGTGACCAAACACCTAGACCATGAATGTAAGGAAAATACAAATCTCATAAAGCCTCCCACACTTGAGCTATTCATAGAATTACATGTACAGAAACATCTGCCCAAAACTACAAAAAAGTTTTACATGAATTCCATGATTTTATAAAACACCCCCTTAAACCACACCTAGATAATAGCAATGTTATTACCTACATAAAACACCTCACTGATGAGTCTCCCTATGTTTCCCCACAAAACTGTAGACCAATAACTATAAACTAAGATATGATCCAACATTTATTCCATTGAATCATGCAAACCAATAGTTTGGAGATAGCCTGAATTCTTTTAGGTTTGATTGAATACTCAGTAAGGATAACCACATGCCAAATTCCCTATACTGGGAAGAAGTACTTTTTCGGTCTCTCTTGAGATAAATGTATCTTGTCCTTTTTAACATTACGATTCACCTAGAGGATCTTACAATACAATATAACTGATAAAACCAAAGATAAGGCACTAATCAATTCCTTTTTATCCAGTTCTAGGTAGAGATGTATGTTATTGAAGATATCATGTTTCTATGAGTTGTGTGTAGCCTGAGTAACTCTGGATAAGTACTTGACTGAGAAAAAATAATGTTGGGCACATGGAAGGATGAAAAACCAAGGTGGATACCCACCCTGTTATGATTCAATAACATTAAATCACTATATCCCACAATAAACATTGATTATTGTTGTATCATAGTTATGATTCCTCACAAAATATTCCATAGGGTGGAGATAATCCCTTTCTTATTGCTAAAATATTCCCAATACTTACTCAAAAAGAAGATGTTCAATAAATAACAGCCTTCCAATAACTACACCATACGAGTCACAGTAGAATTAGGATATAAAGATATTCTTGTTGGTTAGACAATAAATGATCATGTTTTCACCACATTCGTCTACCTCCAATTTTATTATTACAAAAAAGTGAAATTTCCCCTAGAGAAAACCAAATCCTCAAATACCATCCATTCCATAAAATCACCAAAACTCATGAATTTCATTTCAATTACATATCCCTTCCATTTTCACCTATGGTATTGTGATTAAATTGATGTATCCGCTAATAAAACAAGATGGGGTAATTGGATCGAGGACTTATAAGTCATGCCATATTTGAGATTACAACTTTGAGTTGAAATACATATACCCAAATTATATAAAACACATGAAATTTCCAATAACAACTTTCAGCCTGCTATGTTATTTTGAGGTATTTATAAGATCAAATGAAATATATTTTCACTAAAAAACCTTTATGTGGTGGATTAGTTTCCGTCTATGCAAGTAGTTATGGTTCCCCATTTTAGTAGTGATGGTTTCAATCATGGAATTTGATTTTATTTATATTCTAATACATAAAAAATGGATGCAATATTCCTAGATAATTCAATAGACATGAAATATGGTTTAACCCAGGCTCAGAGGCCTCGGGCACAAGACACTATTAATTAGATCATTGGAATATAATATATATGGTTTTGGGCCATTGTTTATCTCTTTTCTTAGACTAATGATAAGGGCTTAAATATCCCTAATTATAATGAGATAACATGAAAATCATCTACAAGAGATGATGAATAATGATTTTCGTTTAATTCGTTTAGATAATAGTTAAAATGAAAATTCAAAAATAAATAGATGGGTTACAGTTAGTAATGGTTCTTATATTATATATTATTCTAACGACACTATATGTATAGATCTTTAGTTTCCATTTGTCAAGGATTTTTTTAAGTAAATTAATTTTAAACAATGTATTTAAGGATGTGATTTAAATAGGATTTATTAAATAAATTTCAATGAATTTAGGAATAAAAATGTAATAAGACATTAAATAAAACCCTAAGTATATGTCTATATATATATTAACATCAGGGAATTTTGTTAATTTGTAGACTGTGTAGTTCTCATAGAAATTAAATCCCTATTTACATTATAGAATTTGGATGTATGCTCTAGAATATATGATCCTTGGTTTCATAACCAGGAAGTGATCTATATTAATTAAGTCAAGCTATACCACATTTATCAAATAGAAACATAACTTCACACATTGGTAAAAAATACATAACAATATGATTTGTTTAATCATATTATTCTTCTAAAAAACTATTAAATATTTATTTTCGGGTTATATTAATGTATTTTTTCTGAGTTTTGAGAAATTACAACTTAATGTAACTGATGTTGATATAGGTGGAAGTAATAGTGATATAGTTCGAACTAAAACAATTGACGGTAAATATGATAATATCAAAATTGAATCCATAATGTTGCATTTTTTTCAAATTTCTATTTTAGATAATTATATTGAATTTTATTTTTTTAACCACTCATGTTATACAGTTTTTTTTGCATCATCTAGAAGAAGAGGATCCATTAGTGTGAGGGATGTTGTGATAATTACCTTAGGGAACAACCAATCCGAGTGGAAAATGGAGTGAGAAACCATAATATAATTCAAAGATGGATATCAGAAGATATTATTACATATATGAACATTGTTTAAGTACCAAAAATATATAATAATTAATGGTTAATGTATTTTCGATATTCATTTGAAAAAACGTTGAATTCTATTGAATTATCAATATATATGAAATGTGGAAAAAAGCATGATGAAAATTTCTTTAAAGGATTGATTTGATTCTAATATTGTGTGGATAGAATAAATCATAATAAAATTCTTAATGTATAAATGTAATCTACATAAATATATTTCCTTAAATCCATAAAAATTGGAAAGTATGAAAATTAAGTCGCCAATATATGGTATTTTGAGGAAAACTGGCATAAGTGACCACATATACCTTGGGAATAAGGAAACTTCTATGAAACAACTTTTAGGGATATAAAAAAATATTTTTTAATATATATTTACATATATAATTTGTCAAATATGTTTTAACCCAGTAGATATTGATTTTTTTTAAAATAACATTTGGTTGTATTATTATTATATCATTATAATAAGAATGTTTATAGTGATTAGTAGAATATTATATATTGTGGATTTATTTATTCATTACTATATGAAATCTATTAGTATTTTAATAGATAAAATTAAAAATGGATAATATTAAATTATTGATACGAAAAATACCACTTCATATCCACACTCAACCCATGATCAACTACGAGTGTGTGGTCAATTAAGAGATCACTATGCTAATTACCCTCATCATTTGAGTTTCAAAATAATGAAGTTATAATTTATATAAGGAGGATAATTTTACCACACGATATTTGAATATATACAATCCATAATTAATTTTTTTAATATTTCTCATTATGAAATACCAAACTAATATGATATTGTGATACATTTGTATAAATATTGAATATTAGAGTTAAAACAATATATTGATTTTCAAGTATGATTTGGAGTCTCTATATTATTATTGTTATTATGAATACATATATTTCATAAGTTAATGTGTTTTGGAATCTATCCTTTTATGTACTATATGATTTAACAAAATAATATGTATAATTCTAGTAAATGATGGTTGATTAATGTTAGCTTTATTAGTGTATAAAAATGTTATGAATGTAATAATATAATATTCTATTAATTTAATTTCCTATAAAAATAGTTTTTCATTATTTTTTTGATTTTATTTGATAATACTTTTTATTATTTGGTTAACGTGAAATTTAAAAAATGGAAACCATTTTTATAAAAACCATTATAATTATATCTTAAAAAAACTTTAGGCATTTTTTTTAAATATGGATTCTATTTCAATCATAAAAAGCCATTGAATGAATAAAATATTTTTTATGAAATTTTAAAAATATAAATCTATTTTAAATATTTATGATATATTTTTCATGAAAAAATAGTGAATATAATATAATTATTTTATAAACATTTAAATATTATTTTTATTCTAGAAACCCCATTAATAACATTTTTGAGTAGAAGTAATATTTTAATTTTATAAAATCTATTTTTAGAATGTTTGTTAATTGTAAATTAAAAGGCTATAATTCATTATTTGATTCATTAAAATTCATTTAACAATTATTTTATTTAATTGTAAACCAATTATGGCCATGGGAATCAACAAATATGATAATTTTCTCACAAACATAATTATTTGACATAAAAATACAACTTATCCAAACGAGGGTATTTGTATATTTGTGTGATAATTTTATAATTTAATTTACTCATCCATGTAATATTCATTTTATAAAATTATTTTTTTTTTTGATATTTTCATTTTATAATTAGTTTTTATTATTTTAACATCATATTTTTAATCTAGTAAATTTATATTATCAGTAATATCTTAATTCACATACAACATCTAAATAAATCAACACATGAAAAAAATTAAAACTATATTAAAATTTCACAAACTGTATAATGATTAATAAATTAGATTATAATATAAACATTAAAACATCACTTTTTTTAAAATTTTGACATCTTTTTAAAAATAATTTATTTCAAATAACAATTTAAAATGGAGGATTTTTATCCTTAGTCTAGAAATAAAATTGATCACACATTATAGTTTATCATAATAGTTAATATTTATATTTATAAAATATTATGTCAACTGTATTTTATTTTGATATTTATATGAAATAATATTAATGAAACTTTATATTTAAAATGTCATTTTAAATAAGATGGGTTTTCAATAAAATAACTAAACATATATAGTATAAAATGAATTCAAAAAAATAGTATATATTTTCAAATAATAATTCTATAATTATCTTATCCATATTTTTTTTAATTTTTATGATATAGTTAATATTTAGGTGAATAGTTAAAAATATTGTTTTTCCCAAAATGTAAACTCTTGTGACCCTATGATTATATAATAATAATAATAATATCATTTTTAAAACAATTTAATTATCCTGTGAATCATTTATGATGTAATAATTTATATTTTTATAAACCATTACATATTCATAAAATTAGGGATTATCAATTCATGATATTAAAAAACATTGTTCTCAAAATTTATTTTTCCGGTATATATAAAGAATATATTTGAGAACATATTGAAATAAAACTATCAAAATATATACTAAATTTTATTTCAATAAAAACATTTCATTTAATAAGGTTCACATGATTTTTGGGTTAAAATAATGAATATTGAGATTAACTTTGTTCAATATGATAAAGGTAAAATTGTTATTTTTAAATAATTTTTTGTTCAAGATTGTGTATTTTTTATCCATTTGATTGAGTTGGTATATTTCAATAAAATTAAATTAAAGTGATATTTAAAATCATATATAATTATATAAACCCATATATAATTTCTAATCAATGTTAAACAAGATTAAGTACACATAAAGGATAAAACAACCATTTTCTCGAAAAAATGGTTTCATATATATATATATAATATTTTATTCTAAAATTCATTTTTCACTTAATTATAAATTTAATTGGATTATATGAATATTAAATTTTACTTCATGACATAATAATTTTTTAATATTGGTATTTTATTTTCCTATTAAAATGTAATTAACTTGAGTAAAAACAAGGTACGCCAATAAAAATATAGTAAAATTAAAAATATAAGAACAAATGACTTCACACATTTTTGAAACATGAGAAACAATACATGAGAGAAGATTAATAAAAAAATCTCACCAAACACTACATTATTTTTAGCCTTTTGGTTCATTTAAATATAAATACTTCCATTCCACTATTTAAAAATAAAGGGTCTTAAAAACAGATCACTTTCCCTAACATACAAAATGGGTCACATCCAGCACGCCATGCCACAAAAATTTCATTATTTGATTTTCATAAACCCTTTTATTATTCACTTCATATACATTTTGAGTTTTACAAAACTAATATCTTTTTATTCTATGTTGATCCATTCTAAAGATATCCAAAATAGAGTAATATAGTTACCATAATATAATTATTATACATAATATTTATTATATTAATATATGAAACACTTTTTACTCATTTACATCCACATATAAAAACAAAATAATTTTATTCATGCCTTGTGAGGACTGTCACAACCTAACCCACCAAGGTATCCCAAGCCCACTATGATAAGAATGACACCCAAAGCCCACTGCCAATTGTGTGGGGGATGAATACTAGTGTCATATAAAAATATCATAGACTTGGGAGGCCTTTTCTTAATATACATGTACACACATAAAACTCCATACTATAGTATAATGTGGAAAGGATAGACACCTAAAACTCTAATTGCATGAATAACAACACTCCCACATTAGTGTATATCATGAAGTATATTACAAGTATAAATGGAATAATAAAATCCAAAAAACCACAAAATTGACCAATATATAAACAAAAATTATCCTACTATCAATATAAAAAAATCATTTAATTGTACTTGGCTCACCAAGAATAACTAATTTCCACATACCTAAGAGGACTCAATTGATAGGAATGTTGTCCATATAAGCCAGGACATATACGGGAGAATCCCATGCATTAATGAGTATGAACATACCTAATAAGACACCACAAATTAACTAAACACATATAATTAAAGATAAATTTATCTCTAAATAACAAAGACAAATGATAAAAAATGATAACGCATTTATCCTTAAAGAAAGTGTATAAGTCTTAATGTGAGGTCACACTCTAAAAACAATCTATGGATTATTCATGAGGCTCTAATGTAAAATATAGTCCTTTTAACACACTCATCATGTCTCTCTATATAATTGTAATCATTCAAGGGGTTATTCACATCATGTATTACCATGTTGAATCACATAAGATCTAAGATACCACATCTAATACCATCATCCGATCAGAGTACACCTTACTATTATAAAATAGATTTTGTTACATCAATAACTGATCAATAATAAGGCCCATGGGATATATATATATATATATATATATATATATTTACCATTAATATTAATAACCCATTAAAAATATTATCACTCCCTCAGTGTCTGAAATGTGATACCTGACCCATTCAAGGGAATATTTATAGAGGATCAGACTTCAGACAAGGGAGATGGATAGCTCACTCTATTCAAAACTAACCAATGGAGGGGATCACTAATCTGGTTCAGAGGATGGGATAAAAAATCATACCCTCAAATATATTGACTAATATAATTAACAAACATTAATATAGAAATAGGGGACACATCCAAGATCATACATGATTTGTTCTAAGAAGAAAGAGGGGTCTATCTTTTTATATAGGTATTACACAATGTTGGACGTAGGTTAAATGGCATGTATCACTAGTTATGGAACATATTCTGTCCTAAAATCACATATAAAGTACCTACCATGATACACAAAGTGTTGTTATAAAACACTATGTGTTGTGGTAGGGAAAAAACGTGTTCTATACGCCTGTTCTCAAGCAGTTTTGAAGGAAATGCGGTGTTCTACGCAAAACACACCATGTGAGGTCACTCCAATTCCATGGTAGGTGATCTATATATTGACCATTTTAACAGTATAAGGGTCACACGACATGTTGGTAAACCACATGACATGAGATATTTATCTGACTACCTAAACAATTTCTTCGATGCAACCCGGTCTATAAATCTCATGTTCTTTTAAACTGCATGTTTTGTATATTAGTTTTGGAATTTACAACTCCTATGTTCATGTGTATTTTCCCATATCACCACATTCATTGGATCTACTAAAAATTACACCAATAACTCCATTAATATAGCTGACCACCCTAAATATATTTCTATATAATAGATTCCCAACATTCTTTAAAAGAAAATTGCTCATCATCTTGACATTAGAGTTACCAAATCATTCCTATCATAGAACCACAATCAATTTTCACAATATTATACTACCATAATCACCTCCACACCTTTATCATGTCCTTAAATCCTAAAACCAAACCCATAACCATGCCCATTTTCCAAATTTTATTACTCAACAATGATGGATGACTGAATTATTATAGAATCACCATCTTATAAAAATACATATGGTGAATTTTGAAGGATAGAGGGAGAGTGTAAAAAGTAACAATGAGATCTTCAAACAAAAGACTTGTTCACTTCTAATTCATTTCTAAAATAATATTAATAGGGAGGATATTCATTTCATAAAGACTCAAGTAACAAATAAATATAAGGTTTCTAATACTAGGAAGTGAAATAAAAAAATTAATAATCACAACATGCATATTAAATTATATTAAATTAATTCTTGTTTTTCATGGATAGAACTAATATAACAAATAATATAAGAACATAAAATTCCGTACCATGAATTGGCTCTATTGTTGGATCAGTGTTCACCCTCAACTGTTGGAGATGAATAAATTGCAACATTCTTAATTAGGTCCATGAAATACCACAACTATAAATCATTAATCCATACATAGAAAACCATACAATGTTCTCATCACCAGATATATATCCATCATATCATTTCATCTATAGTTGTAATGTTTACTGTATAGAAATAGAAAATTAATATTTTATAATTTTTTTAATAGGGTTTTGAAAATAAATGAAAATTAGATTAATAAATTATTTTATTTCATTTAATATTCACATGTTGGAACTCTATCAAAGCATCTGATGTTGACAAGGCATTTGTCAAACCTAGGGTAAAATACATGATCTATATTTAATAAATGTCTTAGTTTTCCGACTTGAATGACTATTTGAGAGATAATCCACTATTATTAAAAATACTACACGTTCATTATATAGTAAATTGAATAATTTAAAAATATCAACACATAGTCTCTATAATCCCTTAAAATATATTATGAATCAATTTCTAAATCGGATTATTTTATTTTAAAAAATATGAAGTGTTACAAAAAACGTTAGAGTCACTGAATTCTTCCCAGCCTCAATGTTTTTCATCCATAATAGTGATGAAATAAATAAATAATTGGGAATATTGGGGTTTAATCTAGTTTTACTACTCCGTCATGTTCTTTAAGAGGTTCCAATGATTCTAAAAAAGTTGGAAAAGAATTGGATGACTCACCATCATCGAATCTTTTACTTCATATCCTAGATGTTCACCGAGAACTCCAATAGAGTAGCTCAATAATAAATTTTTAGAACACCCATTTCAAGAATTTATGTCCTCTCATGCATGTATCTATTTCGCTAAAATAAATGGAAAACACCCTGAACCAAGGTGATCTATGGTGGTAGGGGATTATGGTATCCACTATTTTCATCCCACCACAATAATCCAAGATGTTCCAATACAACCCATATATATCTTATTGCCTTAGTAAAACCATTGTATTTCTCACTAATGTGAAAATTTTAGGAAAAAATGGTCTCCCTAACTTAATATCTAAGGCATATATTGATAGTCAACATGGTACTGATGATTGATCTAAGTATTCTTCATCCATTCTTGGATGACCTTTACCTTCCACATTATCCCTTTCCAAGAGACTAGGTTATTGAGAATCGTCTTATGTAGTATAAATGAGTTTGTATTAACTTTTAATGACACTCTTATCCAGAATCAAATGGTGACATAAATATAGTTAAATGATTAATTTTTATACATTTAACTCCACCAATTGTCGATAAAAATTCATATATATTAAAAAAATTTCTAGACCAAAAAATTTCCTCCATCAACTTAATGGCATTCATTATCGTTTCATCATCCTGGCAGCGGTGTATGTTGCGATGATTATTAAGTGAGTCTCAAATACCATTTCTATAATCTACATAATAATGATTGTATGAGAGAATTTTATTATGAAAGGATCATCAAGGAAACTCAATGAAACCAAAAAAGTATCTAACACAAAGAGAAAACCTAAGCAATCCAAAAAAAATCTTCCCTCTGATAGATATTATGCGGGCCTACATGGTGTGTTAGTCTATGATCATGAAATAATAATAATTTATTCATGATTATTCAGAATGTAACATTATGAAATACTGGAAGACATTATCTCACTTACACACCCATCCCAACTCTTCTTCCTTCACCTTTTATTATGTGATGAATCAAGAGATAAACTCTTCACCAAAACAAATATTTCTTTTGTCAAAACTAGCACTAATGGTCTTGATATGTTCACAAATTATGAGTTATAAATATATGATTAATTTAATAAAGAACCTAAAAACAACAATAATATCATTAATGAAACCATTATCCAACCTAAGTTAATTAATGATGTATTCCCCACCATTAAAAATTCAATTAATAGTAAGTAAAGTGGATATCAGGAGATAGAGGATCTATCTAGAGATTGTGTCTCCATGAATTCAGATAAAAAAAATTCTTCATCCTACACTGATTAATGGTTTATATATTTCATCCCAAGGGGTCTCAATGGCCAGGACCCATAATTAATCATTCCATATATATACATCTGAATATATATTTTTTCTAACATAATAGCTGACATGAAATACCACATATGTGGATTCTCCATTTAAAGAATCAATATTGTTTTTCTGTTCCACCACTCCTATAAAACCTATAAATCCGTCTCTTTATTCTCATTTTACATGAATGGATTACCCTTTATAGTCAAAATATGTTAGAGGTTCCACCCTCATGGAGGAGTTATAAAAAATCTCCAAGAAAAGGATACCAATATAAGGAACCTACACACATTATTCATAATCTTGGCATGCTCTCAATATAGAACTGTCTCAGTCATTTATCATTCCCCATAACTACTTATAAAGATATAACACATTCCATGAAGTGGAACACTCAAGTCCAAAGTTTACACATAGATATTCTTTTAAAAAAATATTACTCTAAAAAAATATCCTTATCTACACTCAAATGTCTTATGCTCTCCACCTCTGATGTGGATTAAAAATTGATGTTCACCAGTAATTACACCATGAACCAATATATCGAGGAATGAATAATCTGGTTCATGATTTATATGAACACCATTTGGGCATTCGACATGTGATAGGGAATCACCAAGAACTCAATGTAGCCATAGTGGATCTTGAAATCCACTATTGAAATGTCCTCCTCTCAAACAAAAAGATGGTAGAAAACAATAATGTTTTCAACCATTTAAGTAACAATTAACCATAACCGGTGGTTGAGGATATCATTGATTCTTAGTTGGTGGATTCTACTTCTTAATATCTATAGAGATCATGAAATTTAAATCAATGCATAACCTCATGATGTCATCAACCATAATTATGAACAATATAGAGGATTAATAGGGGGAGAAATGATTTGATGAATCCAATCTTCTATAGATAAAATAATAATACATTCATATCTCATAGTACTATATGGGTAATTCAATATGATGGTGCATTTCACATTGCTATCCCAAACTAAAGATATCATATTTAACTGATTATTTTTATGGAGAGGTACAATGGGGGGATTCTTAGGGATAGAATTAATATAATCCTGCACCACTGCCGTAAATTAAATATCATAGATATTTAATCACCAATAGTCATAGTATCCAAAAGAAGAAATTGTTTGTATTCTGCACTACAAGATATCATCATATAATCTTTGGGATAATTTATATCCAACGTTTGGGATTTCTCTCCCACCTACTCAAATTCACAGTATCTCTATGTAGTAAGAGTGAAACCGAGCATGGATATTAATCAACTAAAAAATACTGAGGGAAAAGACATTGTTACTTATTGATTCTATCAAGATATCCCATGAAATCACCATCCCTCAGTCAAGTCATACTGCTAGGAGATAAGTGATGTTATCAAATGATCCTAAACATGAGTCATTATAAACAAGAGTTGAGTTAAAGGATACACTAGAAACTCTAGGTCTTCAAAAACGAAATTTGAAAAACACCGTTTCACACAAATTTGAATATACCAAAACTATATATAATTTAATGAAGATATAAGTCACACTGAAATTCACAAATAGACCCTCCATGTAATCTAGTCCCACAGCATGTAACTATATTTACCCTTAATGACCTATCCTTCAAAATAGGGTTCATCCTGGGACTGTATCAAGTCAAAAAATTTCCTAATCATACAAATCAAATTCATCATCAACCCAAAAAAGATAATATCTTTTTTATATGGAACAAATCACTAACAGGGAATTAATTACTGTCACAACAGAACATTGACTAGAAAGGGGAAGCATTATTATACTTTTCTTGTCTAAATATGAATTAAACAAAATTGATATTGGGTACAACCAACACTCTCTATTACCTTAGAGAAATATTATTTCTAGGACCAACATCATGAAGGGTACAATGAGGTGAAGTCCTCGCACCACATAATCAATATTTTTCTATTCCATATGAGTAGTAGGGTATTTCTCACCATGAATACTACATATTCTTTTCTCCTAACACTCAATGATTTCACTCATCATAGGGGTTTATCATCTAGTATCACTAGAACACTGGATTTCGCAACCTGATAGTGACCATGAACATTAAAATATAGTGGTGGGTCAACATGTTTCATAATGAGTATAGGTATCTCTTTTACTCCAAATGGAGGAAACTCATAATTAACATCTCCCTTAATTAAATCCACATTGATTTTTTATTAAAAATCATGATCATAATTTGGAAATTCATGTTTTCCATCATCATGGATTCATATAAAAATACCCAAGACACCCCACATTCAGAAATATCAAATTTGAGGAGATGATAGTATAATTAAATTGAAACCAAAACTCCTTCCTATATGATGAAAGTGAAATTTGTTTCCCCAAAAATATTATTTATATGTTATTATTCAAAAAGAAAATTATCAATGTCATGGTTAATGGATATGTTGGCCACTAAACCATAACTGGCATCCTTTTCATGAGATATGAGCTCAATAAAAATTAAAATTATTTATATATATCCAAAACCAAACCTCTTTAATAGACCATATATAAAATAAATAACTATGACAAAATACTATGATTTAACTCAATCATAAAGCATCCAAACAAGACACCATTTTTATGGTAAGATGAGGATGACACCCTAATCTTGTATCTAATAGGCTCGGGGAAGGTGAATAGTTATGAATTATCATATCACACATATACGAGCCGTTAACCTAAAGTTCATGTAAACACACACACATCTACATAATCTATTATATTTTATCAAATATAAAAAACACATACTATAGCTTCAAACATAAGAACTATAAATCATAATAAACATCAATAATTACTCAAAAGAAAAATAATGGTTCAAATAGAACCCCAATATTAATGGAAGAGAGTCCGTGATACATACAAAATGGGGAATCTAATCAACATGCATTATTTTGGATCCATAAATATTTTATATAGTACATAATTGAATCCACCTAATTTTACACCTGAATATTTTTAAATTTTCTTTAAATAAGATTAATTATTAAATAGATTTCATTATATGAATTCATGAGTTTAAACGAACCACAATACACCATTAGTATAAAATGATCTTTCTAAACTATCCATTTGGTTAGCGAGAATAAATATAACTAAATTAATAAATTTTTTGGTGAATCTATTAGCTACCTATTATTTATCCAATTTATTATTCAATTATATATTTTTATTTTTTTCTATTAATAAATACATTGAATTATTATTAGTAAATTAAATTAATGAATTATATATTCTATATACATAACTAATTTTTTTATTATATCCATCCAATATATATTTTTTATATAGGTTATGAATAAAGTATTTACCATGTATATACACCTTATATTTTTAATGTGTAATTTTACAGAAATATAATGGAGAACCATTTTTAAATTAAGATATTGACACGTTAATAAGTTTAATATAAAAAAACCTTTTAGTTGGAATATGGATATAAACGTTTAATTTGGAGGAATTTTTAATAGTTTATTTATGACATTAAATAATTGAAGAATAGTAAAATACACTAAATTTTAATTTAAAACAACTTTTTTTAATCGAAATAATTTATATGGTAAAATTTTAAAGTTGATTCATTTTAAATTGTAAATAGAATATATATTTATTAGTAAATACATATTATATCATTATCAATAATTTTACATTTAATTCACATGAAAAAACATAACAATATTTTGCTATGTTTTAACTTTTAATACACAGTCTCTCTTTACAATAAAGGGATTAATTTTAAATTAATTACTGAAAGTTCTCTATTTTGAATTTTTAAAAAATCTATTCCATATTTGGAACCATTAGGTACAAATTATTTAAATTGAATTGTTTTATTTTTTGGTATTATGAATAATAGATTTGGTAATTTTTATTAATATAGTACAAAGATAAATACAGTAATTAAGGGTATGAAAACTATTATAAAATAACCCTAAAATTTGTATTGATATAATTTTGGGAGTTTATGTCTTCTTAAATCATGATTTTGTCAAAATGGTGTCCTTTTTATGGATCTATTATGAGATTATAACATTTAATTTATTTTATTTAATTAAAAGTTAAATATGTCTCACTCAAATTTGAATAACTAAATATGTTTTAATATAAGGTCATGAAAAAGATAAATTGTATTTTAATTATTAATTTGAAAGATAATTTTTTAATTTCTCATGGTAATTTTTTTTAATTTTTATTAAAAAATAACTACCTTGACGATTTATATATTAATGGTGCATAAATTATTTAATTAATGAAAAATAAATAAACTAATATTTATTAAAATGTTAATAAACATTAAAAGACCCAAAAATATGACAAATATTATTTTTCAAGTATATATCGACCAAAATAATCCAAGGGTCGAGTTATTGACCATTTAGATCCATATGGAAATGATTATGACACATATATTATTTTATTTAATGTGTTGTTACTGTTGTCACATTCATGTGTTAAAAATTATAAAATTTATAAAGTAGGATTTTCAAGAAGATAAATTCTAATAAATGTATTCTCATGAAATCTAGTTGATTTTTCTTCATCAAAGTATTTTATTTTAAATTTTTATTCAAGAAAATGGTATATTAAATAATTACCCAAAACATTTGAATTAGATATTTTATTAATGAAAAAAATAAAATAAATGTTTTAAAAATATTAAAATAACTAAAATATTTGATAATTTATTTTTCCATTTTATTTTAGATATTAAATTGACTTCTAATTAATATAATAGGAAAATTATTTCTAATTTAACCAGCAATCATAATATTTTTAAAAATAAGATAATAAAATAGATACAAAATTGACACTATTGTTTGTCTATTAATATAATTTTTTATTTTATTATTTAAAAATAGTAATTATTTTCTAAAAATATATAATAATTATGATATGGTATAAAATTTTATAAATTATTTATTTATGTTCCAATTGACATCAAATAAGTAAATATTTATCCCTTTTAATATTGAATAATTTGTTACCCATATTAAAAGGTAAAACGAACAACTAAGTGTTAATTAAAATGGAAAGTTTTAAATTGGAATAAATACATATATAAGATTTATTGGTTGATGATATTGAATCCTTATATCATATAATATTCAAATTTGGTTCATTTTTTTTGTTTTTGGATATGGGTTGACTTTTTTATAAATTAACATTCTATGAATTTCTAAAAGTGCCCCTCACCTCAAATTAAAAATGGGGCATTCTCTCTCATTTCATCATAACTCATCTAGACATAATGATTGTTTATCCCAGTAAATGTTTCATTTTAATATTCCCTAGTAACATTATACGGGTTTTTAGTATTCTACAAAGTCTAACCATAGTTATTTAAGTGGATATTTAAATGGACCATGTCGATGAAGTGGTAATCTTCTCTACCGATTCAATCAAAATTCATTCTTCTTCTACTTCCTCGGTATGAGTTTTTTCATTGCTAATTAATATATATTATTAATTACATAATTTTAGGTTAGTAGGATTATGAAACATGTAGATTTTACCTTATATCCATTATATGGAAAATCATATCA
This sequence comes from Viscum album, assembly GCA_963277665.1. Lineage (NCBI taxonomy): Eukaryota > Viridiplantae > Streptophyta > Magnoliopsida > Santalales > Viscaceae > Viscum > Viscum album. The sequence goes on along the minus strand of OY728131.1, from coordinate 712,011,513 downwards.
CCACAGGTATGTACGTACGACTTACTGTCTTCACATAGTGGTCTAATTTGTTTTTCCCCAAGACCATAATTGGATGGAAATAAAAATGGAAATAGTGAATATATATGATTATTATAGCATGATATTTATTATTTAATATTATGAAACATCAAATTCAATACCATTCAGTAATTATGAGAAAGATATTGATTGTCGTACGTACATACAACCTAATGTCTTCATGTTGTGATGTGTTTCATTCTACAAGATCTTCATTAAAGAATTATTGTATAAATTAATTTAATGAATAAATTAGATATATATTTTATACTAATATATTTCATTAAATTATATAACTACAAACTAAGATGTGTAACAATAACTTATTCAACAAAACTTGCATAAGAAAGTAATGATGTTAACACCCAATTGATGAGTAATAATGTTACGAACAAATAGGTGATAATATGATCATACATGATTTTATAAAAAATAATATGATTCTGGAATATGTTAATGAAATTATTTATATCAATATACATGGGGATTATATATATAAAGGAAATTTGTCCTCAGGTAAGCGATAATTTTATAATGTCATTCTAATATGATATTGTTTATACGTAAGTATTTACTAGAGTATATTTATCATCCACCTCCATGTTTCCAAAATATAAATTAAAAAATTTATTTCAATCCTTATACAATTTCGTATAATCTATTTTACCCATTTTTTAATTTTTAGTAAAGGTTATGAAAGGAAATTATTGTTTTTCGTATGAAGTACTTTCTAACTTTCATATAAAGGTATTAGAATAATTTTTTCATTTGAATTTTATGACATGAACATTTTTTTATATTTTCATAACCCCTTATTTACATTAAGCTTCCTTTTAATTATTTCAAGTTTATATTAAAATAAATTATTTTCTTTTAAAATTTCATGGAATTTTGAGAAAATAAAATTTTTTTGACAAAGAAAAGATTTTTTAGTGAAAAACAAATTTCAAGTGTTTTATAAAAAATATTTTCCATCTACGGTAACATTCTTTAAATAGTGTTTTGTTTGTATTCATATTATTACAATGGTTTGATTTTTTTATAAAGGAATTAAATTTATGAAATATATTTATTATATAGATTATTATAGAATGATGATTAAGAAACCCATTTTATTGTCTGGGTTATGGTATAATTTATGTTTTTGTGGAAGGTGTAAGAATAATTTCACTATGAGATGCATAGGACCTATATCTCCATACAATTAATTGGGTAATGATTTAGATCTCATGATATACACCAAAATAGAAGGGGAAATTATAAGTCCCTAGCCTTAAACCTTACTTAATCTTCAGTTATTACAAGATTACACATTGAAGATCTTTTCAGGTTTAAAGATTTAGAGAATTAGATCAAGAAACATGCATTACATTCCACATTTAAACAAAGTGGTTACATAAAGATAATATTCATTTATCCCATCAACGGGAATATATTTAAAATAAAACATAGATTCTTTCTAGACACTTCCTTGTCACTATCATCATAGCATTTACCTATCCCTTGACTTGTGAAAAACATTTCAAAAAAAAACATCGGATGAACATAAAAAGCTCAGTAAGGGTTATAAAAATATGGAAAGGAAACATGAGTTCATATATACATAAGAATGAAATAATACTTTACCCATAAAACACAGGAACTTTAACATACCTCATCAAATCATGAATAAATCATATAAATCATAAGACATAAAAGGTAACTTGAGGCATTCAAAACATTCTTACGTAGGGAGTAACCCTCTTGGTTACATTTGGAATACCCACCACAGTATATTCCCTAAATCACTTCGTAGAAACCTTAATGTTTCACTCCTCCACGTTACCCAATGCATTGGAGAGCTATATCGGGCTCTCCCGCCCTTAGTTTATCACGGAACTACCCGTCTTCATAACAATTCCCAAGATCTATAACATAATCGTATCACAGAAAACATACACAAAGGAAACATAACATTTCAACCTTTCAATCACAAGATATCAATACAAAACATTGATATAAAAACATTATGAAACCCATTTTCAATACCAAAATAAAATAAAAGTAAAAAATGGTATTTATTTTTCTTTAAAAAAAAGGTATGGCTTGTAGTGGAAGTCGAAACTCAAATAATGGTCACAGCGGCAGGGACGTCGTTGTCACCGCATACGTATGACGAAAACATTCCCTTTTGTCATTTAGTAAACGCTTCGTATAAAAAATATTTCTTTTTGGTAAAATTAAAAGTCAAAGGGGTTTATACACCGTATAAAATAAATTTGTGTATAAAAAAATATGCCTCAAAGAATGGAGATTGAGACGAAGTCCCATACAAAGACGGTATCCTCGGATTAAGGATAAATCAATTACATAATTATGTGTGACAAAATAATACATGAAATATAAGTGGATATTAAGTTTAAAACAATCAGAGTTTATTCAAACATATTCATAGAACGACATATTCAAGGAGTACAAGTTTATCTCAAAGAATCAAATTTAGGTTAAGAAGTTCCCTTGCAAAAATTTGACAGCCTAACGGCATCACTACAAAATTCAGAAAACGAGTTGATGAGAGATAAAAAGGGTGTCTCATCACATGGACATAAAATTTAAACAATAAGGATATAGAAGAACATATCCCAACATAATAGTATGTGAATTAAAACACATAAAAAAATAAGTCTTTTAAAAAGAGGAGGGTGAAAGGTTCCCTTACCGACTTGGGTAACTTTCAAAACGTACACCCCATTGAATAAGGGTCATACAATAAATATGTAAATACCCATAAATGAAATTATATTACACAAAGAGTCTAATAATGGGGTGTACATACACCACTCAAAGGAAATGGTGGTAATGTAACATAAATCTCATGGGACTAAAAGTGAGAGGAAAAATCCCTTATGAAAACTCGGCAGCCTAATGACGCCACTTAAAACATACAAAAATGGATTGATGAGATCAAATAGGGTATCTCATCATATTAACATAATTTTTAAAAAATGATGAATATAAAAGAACATCCCCCAACATAACAAAGAGGAGCTTAAAAGAAGTGACATACAGGATAGTACTTAAAAAGAAAGAGAGAGGTTAGATCTCTTACGAAAATTCGGCAGCCCAACGGCACCACTCAAAAATTCCAAAATGGATTGATGAGAGAGAATAGGGTCTCTCATCGTATGAATATAAAAATTACACTAAGAGTAATATAAAATAACATCCCAATAACAATAAATATGAGCTTTAAAAGGAATGTCATAAAAGAGTGTACTTAAAAAAAGAGAGGAGTAGGATCCCTTACCTCAAGTGAAAGTTGTCTTGTTCGTTTATTTATATTCCTAAATAATAATCATTGGTCAATATATAATTGCTTAAGGACCTCCTATAAATATTATTAATCATTTCATATCACATATTTTGATGTTATAATAATTTGTTAATAATATGAGTTCATATCAGACGTTTTTGTTGATGTTTGGTACATGAGTCAAAAATTGATCTTGTTGGAAAATACTTTTCCATGTATTTATAGGTACATCAGATCCAGAATAGTATTTATGTATTAAATATCATATATATCGAGTACATATTCATTTTATACGATTCCATATCATTTGGAGATAAAAATTAAAAGCACCGTTCATGGAGACGGTAGGCTGTACGTTTGCATGAACGCTAATTTCATTTTTTGTCACATTAATGGAATTAAAACAAAATGAGAGATATATATATTCCAGAATGATATACATAGTTTAGATGTAATATATTACATATATATATCCATTATATATATGTACTTATAATAGTACATAACATTTTGAGATAAGAAATGAAATGTACTGTTCATGGAGACGGTAAACCGTACGTACGCATGAACGCTACTTCCATTCCTATTTCATATTTAATGGAATTAAAAAATAATGATACATAATATTATTTTAATTCCATTATTGTATCATATATAATATAATTAAATATATCCTTTATACGTACCACATATGGTATTAACGAATCAAATCACATTGAGGGGGAGGTAGTCCGCACTTCCTTAAATGAAGATATCACAATTACCCATAATGGAAACCATAAAGGTATGCCATAAATTAAAAATACAGAAGCTTAAGTAAAACATAAACATATCATATATCATATATAAATATAGTGTCATCTTACTGGCCACCTTTGAAGGTGTTAGAAGAATGTTGAACAATCATCATTTCGTGAGGCAGAAATTCACCATCCACATAAATTGTATGTTCTTTAACCATTAGATGTAGTTCTGTGTAATTGTAGCTCAAATAATTCTTATAAAAAAATCCTACTATATTTAAGATACTGTATTTGTCACAAAAAAAATGAATAAAATGAGTTTAGGGGGTTGGAGAAGTAAAATAAAATAAAAGGACTCAAGTGAATACATTACCTTAAAATCGGGTAATGCCCTTTGGTTTGAGCTCAAAGACTTCCTTGGGAAGACTTATCCCAAGGTGAGTCCTCTAAGAGTTATAGAGGGATGTTGAGAGACAAAATGGGCAGGGGTTCACCAAGCCAAAGGCTTTGGATGTGTGGGTAAGGAGGAAGGGGTGGGGGTATTTTATAAGAGGAGAGGAGGGGCACTCTTGGAATGTAAAGAAATATTACTTTATTTTAGAATGCGTTTTGGATTTTAATGGTCCCACCATGATGTGTTTCCAGGATAAGGTGATAAGGGTTATAAATCCACCCATCCAATAGGTTTTGGACATGTTTAGGTCTTAGATTTTACATTATCTTTCCATTCTATTTAAATTGTTAAATAATGTGGTCATCGCTGCATCATCATGATGTCATAAATAATTTAATTTATTTAATGTCTATAAATTATAAAAAAATACTATGATGTAGGAAATCGTTTTAGATTTCAAACAACTATTTATAGTCAAAAATAGGACTTGTATAACCCCATGTAAAAATTGTTTTAGTAAAACAACTCATGTTTGTGACATTTTAATTTTAACATTAAATAAAAAGGTATTTATGTCATTTTCCAACCAAAGTGGCTCCATGGGCTCCCCAAGTTGACCCATGAATTTTCTTGGTCGGCCATTACTCATCCAATGAGGGTAGGACATGTGTCTAGGTCATTTAATATTATTAAAACATTATTTTTACCTAAAACTACACTAATTACCTCTTATAGCGATTAAAAACTTAAGAAGTTACTATTCACCAAAAAATTATTTTAATCCCATTGAACCAAATTTTACTTCTTAATGATAACCATGTATGTAGGATTTATGAAATTCAAAACACAAAGGTGGAAAATTTTCATTTAAACAGAAAATCAGTTTTTATAAGTACCACTTAGTGGTTTCACTATTCATCAAAAATTGGAGTTTTTTCAGAAAATTACAAAAAATTCACCCTAAGATATATTTGATATTATGAATTAAAAAATGATTTCTATTTTACAAAATTCATAACATAAAAGTTAAATTAATTAATTTAATAATTAATTCCCACTGTCAAAACAAATAGCATGTTTTTATGAAACAAAATGTATCAAAAGATTGACACTAGTTTAAGTCAGATTTCAAAGTGAAATTAATTCCAACGACCACCATTGGATTTAATGGTAAAAATATATTCTAATTTCACTTTAAAACCAATTTAAAAGATAATATAATCATATAAGTAAATTAGATTAAAAAGAGGGTTTGAATTAAAATACAACATTTTTCACTATTCATTAAAAAAGGTACTTTATCGGAAAAATATCAAAAATTTACACAAAGTAAATTTTTATGTCCTAATTCTAAAGAAAAATTTTATTTTTTCAAATATAACACTTAATATTGTCAAAAAGTGTATTTAAAAGAGGTTCGCCATCAAAATGCGGTTAATCGTCCTTTTAAAGAAGATTAGAATGTTTAAGCTTAAAATTTGATTCATTCGCATTTTTAATCCTCTATCATTTATTGTAAAAATTAAAAATATTTGACAAACATATATAATAATTTTGTAGTTAGTTCTATTCATTCCCGCCATCAAAACAGCTAGGCATTAACTACCATTTAAAATAATATTATTTTATTATTAGAGTGCAACGCAAGATTCCCAAGAAACACATTGTTGTGTATTGGGTACGCCATCGTGCATATCATCTCCTTTAAAGTAATATTAATATTTTATTCACAAATATTTATAAATATGAAAATGTCATATTCTTTATTTACCTGTGTTGTTACATCCTTCCCCCTGTTTGGGAGTTACGTCCTCGCAATTTTTAAAATTGGGCTTGGAAACTTCATTGAAAATCCCACATCGGAACAAGAGTCAGTAAAACAATCACTTTAAAATAAAGAAATATAAGTACAATGCTCTCCCAAGTTATCCCATACTAGGATTACATGTATGAAAATATGGACATGGAGGAAAAAACAAAGGGTCATGTTCTGATGGAGAGTGATAGTAAACAAGTCTAGGAGAAAGTTAACCATAAGAAAATCACAAACTTGTGATGGGTTAAACGGTATTCAATTCCCCGGTAGGAAAAGTTAACATACAACATTTTTTATGTTACTTTTCATTGAGGAATTTATTTTTGAGCTTAACTAAATCATAATGAAACATACTTACTTGCCATGTATACTTTCAACTTTTACTAGATTCCTTAATCAAACTCATATTTTCTCCAAATGATGAGTATCTAGGAAGACTTGTTCGCATTAAGAGTACTATAATCAATTTCTAGAGAATCACCTAATCTAGAAAAGAGAACTATATACTTCCCATGTCTTTAGACTCTAACCAAAACCAAAACCAAAAAGGTTAGTACAAGATCAGATAATCCAGAAAAGGATAACACTTTATAAATTGAAAATCTATTCTTAATCTCCAAAATTTGTCCAACAAAACACAAAGATCAATGGGGACCATTCGATAAACAATTTTTCCATAAAATTCTTCAATGTAAACCAAACTATGATTGAAACCCAAATATTTGAAGGATTTAGTCACATAGTCTTCCAAGTTAAATCGTAACATTTATCTCCAAACAACATTAGTTGCTCCTAAAGTCTCGTATTGAAAAGTAATTAACCTAATCGCATATCCTCCATGATAGGTCAATAAATTTACATAGATAACCCAAAATCAGCTTACTCTAAATTCATAAAATCATCTAACTAAAAAAAATTGTCAAACTAACCAGGGACATCACGTAGTCCAGTGGTATGCGATAAATACCAGTCACACTTTGGTTATGGGTTCGATTCCCGCAGCTTTGTCTGACTCGACGGGTTGTCACACGGTCTGGGTGTTGTCCTTTTTACAAAACTACATAATTCTTAAAACATTCAAAAAAACGAGATAAAATCTTCAGAAATAATGATAACATATTTTAACCTCAATTTTATCTCATGCCTTTCATTTTCCATCATAAAATATAATAACCGATAATTACCTCAAAAGTAAGGATCATATAAACCCTAATGGTTACCTCTTTAATTATTACCTGAAATTCCACATCGATTGTTCATCTCGTACATGATGGATTAATGAACATAGAAAGGTTCAAGTGGATGATCATGACTCTTTTATAGTTGGTTTAGAACAACCACGAGTTTCCTCATTGAATACCCCATTTCATCCAGTCTCTTAATCAGAGAACCACCACAGTTTCCTTCAAAACTATTGTCACTTTGGTGCCTGCTAGATCCATCTATTCACTAAAAATAGAAATGTCAGTGTGAGTATATCAACAAAACCATCATGTACTAATGATGAAGATAACCACTAAGATATACTAACTTATTCACTTTATCTAAAACATGGACTCTTTCTGAAATCCTAACCATTATGGTAATGTCACTTATCGTTAGAGGATACCCTAACCTCTAAAGTTATCGAAACCAACCTCTGATACCGACTATAAGGCCCCAGCCTTAATCCTTAGTTAATTTTGAGTTATTACAAGATTAAACATTGAGGATCTTTTCAGGTTTATAGTTTTAGAGAATTAGATCATAAAACATGACTTACATTCCACATTTAAACAAAGTGGTTACATAAAGATAGTATTAATTTATCCCATCAACGGAAACATATTTAAAAATAAAATATGGACTCTTTCTTGACACTTCCTTGTCACTATCATTATATCATGTACATTTCCCTTGACCTGTGAAAGAAATTTCAAAAAAAACTTGTGATGAGCATAAAAAGCTCAGTAAGGGTTATAAAAATATTGAAAGGAAACATGAGTTCATATATACATAATAATGAAATCATAATTTACCCATAAAACACAGGAACGTTAAAATACCTCATCAAATCATGAATAAATCATAGAAATCATATGACATAAAAGGTAACTTGAGGTATTCATAACATTCTTACGTAGAAAGTAACCCTCTTGGTTACGTTTGGAATATCCACCATAGTATATTCCCTAAATCTCTTCGGAGAAACCTTAATGTTTCACTCCTTCACGTTACCCGATGCATTGGAGAGCTATATCGGGCTCACCCGCCCTTAGTTTATCATGGAACCAACCGTCTTCATAACAATGCCCAAGAACCATAACATAATTGTATCACATAAAACATGCACAAAGGAAACATACAATTTCCACCTTTCAATCACAAGATATAAATACCAAACATTGATATAAAAACATTATGAAAACAATTTTCAATACCAAAATAAAAGAAAAGTAAAAAATGGTATATAGTTTTCTTTTAAAAAAATGTATGGCTTGTAGAGGAAGCCGAAACTCAAATAATGGTCACGGCGGCAGAGAAGTCATTGTCACCACATACGTATGACAAAAACATTCCCCTTTGTCGTTTAGTAAACGCTTATTATAAAAAATATTCCTTTTGTATAAACGTAAAAGTCAAAGGGGTTTATACACCGTATAAAATAAAGTTGTGTATAAAACAAAATATGCCTCAATGAATGGAGATTGAGACAAAGTCCCATACAAAGACGGTATCCTTGGATTAAGGATAAATCAATTACGTAATTATGTGTGACAAATGAATACACAAATTATAAGTGGATATAGAATGTAAAACAATCAGATGTTATTCACACATATTCATAGAACGACATATTCCAGGAGTACAAGTTTATCCCAAAGAATCAAATTTGGGTTAAGAATTTCCCTTGCAAAAATTTGACAGTCTAACGGCGTCACTTCGAAATTCAGAAAATGAGTTGATGAGAGATAAAAAGGGTATCTCATCACATGGACATAAAATTTAAATCAATAAGTATATATAAGAACATATCCCAACATAATTGTATGTGAATTAAAAGACATAAAAAAAGAAGTCTTTTAAAAAGAGGAGGGTGAAAGGTTCCCTTACCGACATGGGTAACTTTCGAAACGTACACCCCATTGAAGAAGGTTCATACAATAAATATGTAAATACCCATAAATGAAATTATATTACACAAAGATTATAATAATGGGAGTACATAAACCACTCAAAGGAAATGGTGGCAAATGTAGCATAAATCTCACGGGACTAAAAGTGAGATGAAAAATCCCTTAAGAAAACTTGGCAGCCTAACGACGCCACTTAAAACTAACAAAAATGGATTGATGAGATCAAATAGGGTCTCTCATAATATTAACCTAAAGTTTAAAAAAATTGGAATATAAAAGAACATCCCCCAACATAACAAGTAGGAGCTTAAAAGAAGTGACATAAAGCAGAGTACTTAAAAATAAAGAGAGAGGTTCGATCTCTTACGAAAATTCGGCATCCTAACGACGCTACTGAAAAATTCCAAAATGGATTAATGAGAGAGAATAGGGTATCTCATCATATGAACATAAAAATTACAGTAAGAGTAATATAAAAGAACATCTCAGTAATAAGAAATGATATATTTAAAAGGAATGACATAAAAGAGTGTACTTAAAAAGAAAGAGAGGAGTAGGATCCCTTACCTCAAGTCCAACTTGTCTTGTTCGTTTCTTTATATTCATGAATAATAAACTTTGGTCAATTTATAATTGCTTAAGGACATACTATAAAGACTATTATTCAGTTCATATCACATATTTTAATGTTATAATAATTGGTTAACAATATGAGTTCATATCAGACGTTTTTGTCGATGTTTGGTACATGAGTCAAAAATTGTACTTGTTGGAAAATAATTTTCCAAGTAGTTATAGGTAAATAATATCCAGAATAGTATTGATGTTTTAAATATCATATATATCCAGTATATATTCATTTTATACTATTACATAGCATTTGGAGATAAAAATTTAAAGCATCGTTCATGGAGACGGTAGGTCGTACGTACGCATGAACGCTACTTTCATTTTTTGTCATATTAATGTAATTAAAACAAAATGAGAGAGAAATATATTCCAGAATGATATCCATTATTTATATTTAATATATTACAAATATATCCATTATATATATGTACTTATAATAGTACATAACATTTTGAGATATGAAATGAAATGTACCATTCATGGAGACTGTAATCCGTACGTACGCATGAACGCTACTTCAATTTCTATTTCATATTTAATGGAATTAAAACATAATGATATATAATATTATTTTAATTCCAGTATAGAAACATATATAATATAATTAAATATATCCTTTATACATACCACATATGGTATTAACGAATCAAATAACTTTGAGGGGGCGGTAGTCCGCACTTCCATAAATGAAGATATAGTGTTTACCCATAATGGAAACCATAAAGGTATGCCATAAATAAAAAATACATAAGATTAAGTAAAATATAAACATATTATATATCATATATAAATATAGTGTCATCTTAATGGCCACTTTTGAAGGTGTTAGAAGAATGTTGAACAATCATCATTTCGTGAGGCAGAAATTCACCATCCACAGAAATAGTATGTTCTTTAACCATTAGATGTAGGTGTGTGTAAGTGTAGCACGAATACTTCTTATAAAAATATCCTATTATATTTATTATACTGAATTTTTTACAAAATAAATTAATAAAAAGTGTTTACGGGGTTGGAGAAGCAAATTAAAACAAAAGGACTCAAGTGAAGACATTACCTTAAAATCGGGTAACTCCCTTTGGTTTGAGCTCAAAGGAATCCTTGGGAAGACTTCTGCCCAAGGTGAGGCTTCTAATGGTTATAGAGGGATGTGGAGAGACAAAATGGGTAGGGGTTGGCCTAGCCAAAGGCTTTGGAAGTGTGGGTAAGGAGGTAGAGGTGGGGGCCTTTTATAAGAGGAGAGGAGGGGCACTCTTGGAAAGTAAAGAAATGTTACTTTATTTTAGAATGCGTTTCGGATTTTAATTGTCCCACATTGATGTGTTTCGAGGAAAAGGTTATAAGGGTTCGAAATACACCCATCCAATAGGTTTTGGACATGTGTAGGTCTTAGATTTTACATTATATTTCCATTTTATTTAAATCGTTAAATAATGAGGTCATCGATGCATCATCATGATGTCATAAATAATATACTTTATTTAATGTCTAGAAATTATAAAAAAACTACTATGATGTAGGAAATCTTATTATCTTTCCAATGACTATTTATAGTCAAAAATTGGACTTGTATAACTCCATGTAAAAATTGTTTTAGTAAAATAACTCAGGTTTATGACATTTTAATGTTAACATTAAATAAAAAGGTATTTATGTCATTTTCCAACCAAAGTGGATCCATGGGCTCCCCATGTTGACCCATGGATTGTCTTGGTCGGCCATGACTCATACAATGAGGGTAGGACATGTGTCTAGGTCATTTCATATTATTAAAAAATTATTTTTACCTTAAACTACACTAATTACCTCTAATCGCGATTAAAAACTTAATAAGTTACTATTCACCAAAAAAAAAAAATTTAATCCCATTGAACAACATTTTACTTCTTAATGATAACCATGTATGTTGGATTTTTGAAATTCAAAACAAAAAGGTGGCAAAATTTCATTTAAACGGAAAATCAGTTTTTATAAGTACCACTTACTGGTTTCACTATTCATCAAAAATTGGAGTTTTTCAGAAAATTACCAAAAATTCACCCTAAGCTATATTTGATATTCCAAATTCGAAAATGATGCCTATTTTAAAAAATTCATAACATATAAGTTACATTAATTAATTTAATAATTAATTCCTGCTGTCAAAACAAATATCGTGTTTTTATGAAACAAAATGTATCAAAAGATTGACACTAGTTTAAGTCCGATTTCAGTGTGAAATTAATTCCAATGACCACCATTGGATTTAATGGTAAAAATATATTCTAATTTCACTTTAAAACCAATTTAAAATATAATCTATTCATATAAGTAAATTAGATTAAAAAGCGGTTTTGAATTAAAATACTACATTTTTCACTATTCATTAAAAATGTACTTTATCGGAAAAATACCAAAAATATACACAAAGTAAATTTTGATGTCCTGATTATAAAGAGGTTCTCCATCAAAAGGCGGTTAATCGACCTTTTAATGTATATTAGAATGTTTACGCTTAAAATTGGATTCATTCTCATTTTTAATCCTCTAACATTTATTGTAAAAAGTAAAAATATTTGACAAACATATATAATCATTTTGTAGTTAGTTCTATTCATTCCCTCCATCACAACAACTAGGAGTTAACTACCATTTAAAATAATATTATTTTATTATTAGAGTGCAACGCAAGATTCCTAAGGAACTCATTGTTGTGTATTGGGTACTCCATCATGAATAGTGTCCCCTTTAAAGTAATATTAATATTTTATTAACAAATATGGAAAATATGAAAATTTCATATTCTTTATTTACTTGGGGTGTTACAGAAATGATCTCGATTCAATATTAAATGGCTGGAACGAGGAGTAAACTTGGTTCTGTAATGGAATTTTCCACTATGATGCACATGGAAATTAGCATTAACTAATATGAAATAAATTCCTATACTTACATGTATGACATAAATTATTTGTCTTATGTTTTGACTTTTGGGAACATGTTCATTAATTCTTTTTAAACATTTATGATTTATTCTATAACATGATATCATGATCTTTCATATTTAGGATAATATTTTCAATTGTTTTGTTTCTGTGTCTTTTTCTTATGCTATGATTGATATCTCCCTTGTTTAACCTTATTGAGCATCCAAGAACATCCATTATTATATTTATTTTCCCTGTGTCATAATGAAGGGTATTATGTATTATAAAAGGGGTAAATTTATGATGGAATAAATGAGAGACAATGTAGATGTCTTATGAATCACTTTTTTATTTTTCATAGTTTATTAAAACCAATACCTATGCAGTCCTTTCATGGTTTTGTTATAATTTTTAATTAATATTCTATAATTTTAACTTAATATCTATTTTTGTAAAGTATGGGTCCTTATAAAAACAATATATTGAGGTTATATGAGAAAAAAATAATATTATATAAAAAAGGAAAAACATATTTTATTTTGGTTTTGGACATGAATAATTAATATTATACTCATTACATATGATACCAAAACTCATTTGTTAAAAACCACCAAAACATTACCATCACCAATTTCATCATTAATTATCGTAACCAAACCTACAAAATAAAAATACTGAAAAATTATAGATAAACATTAATCATAAATTCTAGTCTTTTTTTGGACTATGAATTATGAAAAAGTTTATTTGAACAAAGAGAAACAATGACATTATGAAACTATTTCATGATTATTGAGATCAATAGCACATGATTTTGAAAATAAATATAACATAATAATAATATATATTTAGTGAATAATTACAAATGTTTTTTATAAATTATCAATGCAATGAATAATTTTTCAAAATAGGTGATTAAGATATGTATATCATTTGTACAAGATATTTAATCACATTAGTGGAATCTATGAATAATGGTAAGGGTTTTAGGGTTACACTTTATTGTTTTGATGCATATTTCTTATTATGATCCATCATTTCATTTTAATAGTGAATCTACTTCACCAATAATATTTTATTATCATGATCATATTAATTTTTTTAATTTAATGTTTTATTTAAAATAATATCATTTAATAGGTTTTTATTTGAATGTATGAAATTTCATAATGGTTTAATTTTCTCCTTTTTAAATCCATGAGACATGATTAATATTTCATACCACTATTTATGTTATATAGTGATTACTTTCTAGTGGATTTATTTTACAAAATTCTTATAACTGAAGTTTCTTGAAGAGTTTTGTCCTGGTATGTATTCAAATATCTTCTGACTAAATAGATACCATAGTTGATTTTTTTTATCCCAACTCCCTTAAATGAGTTATAATGAATCTTCTATAATTTATTTCCCCTGAGATTGGTTTCACACACCTTATGACTTTTTTAACATTAACTTCTCTTCTACACTGGGAAAATGGCATTTTGTGTTAAATCATTTACTCTAAATTGTTTTATTCTAAAAAATAATATTATTGATGATAATAATTTTTATACTATTTGAAAAAAAGGTCTCATTATTGAACATATTTTCTATTCACACAAACATTATCATTTATACATAAAAACAGAATTATGTGTTATCTATAGTGACCATGTTATCTCCTTTATCTAATTTAAAAAATATTTTCTTATTAATCTATTTTTTGGGGGTTTAAAAAATGTTATTTCTAAAAATTATAATTTTTTTTAATCCCTATAAAATAAAATATTTTATCTCTAAGTCTAAATTTATTTTTATAACCTTTTATAAAGTTCAAGGACCTATTATTTAATTTTATTTTCACAAATAAACAGTTTCAGATGTTTCTCCATTAGTTTATGGAAATCCTTATTTCTTTTCCAATGCTCCCCAATGTTTTAAATTATCTATTTTTATAACTTTATATATATTTTACCACATTATTATTTTTCTATATTCAAAATAATGATTTTTTAAATTAATTATTTTCACTTTTGGAAAAGTAATCATCAAAAAAAATAATTTTTCAATGACCGATAACCTTTCTTTCTTTTTACGATGTTTACAAATGGATTACAAATACATTTTTATAGTTTTGATTCAATTTTACTATTTTTATCTTAATAAATCATTTAAATGGTTGTTAGTATTTATAAACCTCAATATAAATAATAAAATAAAATAATCTTTTGTTATTATTAAATTTTAGGCATCTATTTTTTACATTCGTGGGGCCAACATTTGTGGTAATAACAAAATGTATTGTTTAAAAAATTTTCTATTTCATGGGTTCTTTAAAATGTGATGAATGAAACCCAGTTTTTTAATTTGGTTCTCTCTGATATAATTAGCCTCTAATATCTTCTGTCACTAAATTTGTCAATGATTGGGGATGGGATACTATATCACTTCCAATTAATTGTTTAATTTTTAACATCACAAATAATATGGATATTGAGCATAAAATTTTATTTTTTCACGACATACAATAAGGGGATGTTTTTATTTACATCAATCTGAATGGGAATTATTTTTTATACTCTATTGAGTGGTAATTATTTTAGTTCAAAATAGAATGTTCATACATTTTTTATAATCAAAACAACAATATTGGAAAATATTTCATTGAAAAAGTTATAAATTATATATTATTATGGTTTTTCCAATTTTATTTTGTTATTTATTTAAATGGAATGTTTCATCTCCATTACATAGAATATGATTCATCTCCATAACTCAGTTTATTAACTCATTATTATTTTCATTTCTTTCATGAAATATGCATGTTCATATTATATTTCATTTCATTCTACCATGAAATATTGAAAACACTTATTACAACATGTTTTTCTTAATCAAGTATTTATTGTGTACTCGTGATTTATCTCATACTTATGATATAACACTTTATGATTTGTGGATATGTTTTTCCATAGGGAACATTTTTTATCCATAATGTGTCATAATTATATTTCCAAATATTATAATGATAGGAAAATTATGATATGTCTAGAATTGTATCTTACATGGATAATTTTTTAGGTATAATGATGATTTTATATAGATTGAAAAGCTTATTATGTAGTGGGAAATATTTTTTAGTAAAAATATGAATACTTTTTTAGTTATTGTTTTGTCAAATATCTATAATACCAAAGCATAAATGTTCATGGGAATGTATTTTAATGAATGTTTTTCATTGTTTTCTGAAATTAAATGGTCACATTTTATTTCTATTATATTCAGTATTAGAGTGATGTTTTGAAAAAGTTGTATATTATGATTTTATTGGTTGAGGATAAATTTAGAATTAAAAATGGAATCATTACTTGATATGTTATGGTTTCTCACAATTTAAAATTTTATGATATTACTTTAGGATTGTTTGAGTAATATTTTATATATTAGGGATTCAAATATGATAATTTCATTGAAAACATAGGGTATAAGTATAAAGGATATGTCTAAATATATGATAAAATCATAAAATCATGGTAATGAATATATTGGGTTGTTATTATATTAAATAAATCCATTTCTGGATAATGTCATGTTGATATGACTAGGGAAAAAATTCACTTACAGTTAATCACCATGAAGAATATTGGTTGATTATTGACTTTGTCATCACTCCAATTAATGATGAGAGTGCTAAATACTCCACATATGGAAATTCACTCTTGGGGGATATACTTTGGGATTTCTGAAACTCTTTATAAACCATTATAAAGGGTTATATATCATCTTCATTGTATAGTTGGAGGATGTAATAAAATATTTAAATTTAATAAATTAGATTTAAAAGTATGAAAATATAATTTATGGAACATATAACATTTTTTAGTTTTGCCTTTTATGATAATAGTTTTAATTTTGAGATTATGTATTCTTCTCCTTATGTTTTCATTATTTTTAAAATTTAATCATCTTAAAAAATCCTTGTTAACAACATATGTGATGAAAAATTCGCTGATTTTAGTAATGAGAAAACAAATAGGATGGGAGTAGAAGAATAGAATGGTGTGTAAAGTATTACTCAACTATCATAATCTATGAATAATATCCGAAACAAATTTGATCTCCCAAACACACTAAGGAAGAAACAACATGAAATTTATCCTTTCATAAGGCAACTCACACCCCCATCAGTAGATTTTATAATCTAATTTTAATTGATAAATTGATTATTACAATGGGAAAGTTATTTTCCAAGATCTAGTGCATGAAAAATAAGAAGGTTTTCTTATTGACTATCATTTAGAATAATAGTTTGACCAATGGTGGATGTTTAATTTATGGAATGGGAGAAATTCATGAATGGTTTCTACACCATGTATTTTCCTTTTAATACTCCCATGAAAATGGATATTTAATTAATGTTGTTAGAAAAAATTAGGATGACACTATTTTCACATAAAATGAAACATCACATAGATTACAAGGTATACATACACTCTAATATTTGACCCTATGAGTGAAATTGATCTCTTGTTTGTTGAATTTTAGAAAATTATTCAAAAAAAATTAGCCATAATTGATCTAAGATACTATGAATATATTGTTCAATCATCCCTAAAATGAAGATATAATCTAGTTAAAATCAAAATTAAAGAGAAATAAAAGGGGATTCGCTATATCATGGACGATCTTATTACAATCCACTTATGGGAATGAAATTATAGCATCCTATATCTCAAAAACATGATAGAAAATACCTATATGTTTTCCATTAATGAATAATGAAGTGTTTCAAATATTGGTGGAATTTATACAAAGCCAATTAATTTTGTATGAAGATGAATATTGATAAAAATTCAATAAATAAAATGAATAAATATAATGAATATTCCATCTAATATGTTGCCCCAAATCAATGGTTTATATTCTAGAAGTTTTGGTATTTCAAAAATAAATTCATATACCCTAGATTAAATGAAATCAATTGTTCCAAGAAACCTCATAAACCTTGGGAGAATGGAATAATATATGAAATCACTACTACTATTTTGGATCATAATAATAATGTGATTCTAGGTAAACTTATTGAACATTATAGATTTTTAATATATTATCTCACAACAACAATGAATTTTTTTATTAGTAGAAGGAAATGGGGAATACAAGGATTAATGGGCCCTAAAGTGATGTATCCCAATGGAATACCCTATAACGCTATCTTCCCACAATGGGTAAGGGATCCAATTATATTAAATGTAACAATAAGATGATCTAAGGTAGATCTCATTTCAATGAAATAAAAAAATTGTTCCCCACATTCCAATTTTAAATTAATTCCATCTCATTGTTGAAGAGGGGAATTTATTTTAAAATATCGTAAGTAATATACCAAGGGAGTTATATGTATTTTTATGGAGTTTAAAATGATTTTAGAATCGGTTTCCACGAAATAATGGTTGGGTTTGTTAGAAATACAAAATTCAAGAACATTAGGGTTTTGTGAGCCTAAATGTGAATCCAGTCTCAATGCCATTAAATTGTGTTAATTGAAAAAAAAACAACGAACCCTTGGGGTTATGGGATACAACACCCCAATATGAAATAAATAATTGCAGACCAATCTATATTTATCTTGAGGCTATTAATGGGATGGTTCAAATATGTAAATCCAAACAAATGGATCATTCTTCGAGTGGGAAATAGGATGTTACATTTTTTCAATAAATTTTATTAAGGATAGACCATGGCCCTAGTAATAAAGAAGATATAGAAGACCCCTAAACAGAATTTTGGTCCCCAAATGTAGTGATCTAATAATGATAGGTATCCCTCTTGGAAGGGGGATTTATTCCTTGCCTCCCAAAAAACACAACCAGCTAGCCGTTAAGATGAGGATTTGAAAATTATTCTCATGAATTTATAATCATGTTCCATTGAACTATAGATTAAGGATGTCACCATATACTTACTCTGGTAATGAAATTAAAAGGACATAATTGATCTAGGAAAACACATATGTATCCCAATCAAATTTGTTGAAATAATGGAAAGTTGTTTTTACACTAATTTTATGATAAGTGATACACCATGGATTTAATCTAATACCCTTGTTAATGACCAACTCATCCATATATATCCCAGTGTAGTGGGTAAACCTCACCAAGAAGTTGTACAACAGTGGGATCTATTTTCACCGGAAGAGGCCACCCCATGCATTGGGGTTGTGGGTGACATGAAACACATGATGTAACTCCTTGGAGTATAGGATCCCCTAGGAGGATCCTAGGAAAATACTATAATCCTTATCATATATCAAAAATATTTTATAAATAAAACATCAGTTTATCATGTTTTAAAATAACATGGAATAAGGAAGGTTATTTAATAGCATGTGATGATGATATATCCAGAGTTGGTCCTGCATGGTATCTAAGAACCTCATCGCCAATTTTTTATCCCAATATTTAATATATAGACATCTTATGATCCAATGTGTCTAGATATGATGTTTATGAGTATGCCCAAGGAGTGTGTTCTGTAAAGAAGACAATTTATATTTTTTAATGTTTAAATATTTTCAAAATTTATCTATGATAAACAACAGCTATAGGTAACAATGTCTAATGATCTCTAATTCCCTAATGTTTTGTATGTAGTGTATCATACATGTGATGATTATTATGCTGGTACCTCCATTATCCACATGATTTTCTATCTGATCTTAAAAATCCCATTTTCATATATAGGCTATGTGGAATACCATATGAAAAATGTTATGATATTGTAGATATCTCTCAGAACTAACATGGGTCCCTGAAAAAATATATCATATGCATCGGTATGGATATGAGAATTTAGATAACAAGAGTTTTACTACCTAAAAGAAAGATAAAGTGATTATTCAAGTTATTGACAAAAATATAAATCATGTTGACCATACCATCAATCTTATGGATGCCCAGTATTCAAGGATATATCATGGATCCCATGTGAGCCATGGGAATTCACCATATGCAAATCCCCATACATCTTTCAATCCTTCTAGCATCCTCTCCTCATAAGAGTTTTAAATGAAGAAAATAATTTTCTTCTAGTTGATAAGAGATCAATTCCAAGTTTGATATTAATCCATGATCTTATTGAATCATCTTATGTATATATTACTTTGATTAATAAATATCACAATATAATCATTAATTATGTGATGGGGAACACCATTAAAATAAGTTTTTCATTAGAAGATTATATTACATCCATGGTGTAGACATTTCAGTAGGTATCTAATAGGAGAATATTACATCAAAATAATGAGATGATGAGATAATGGATCACCAACTATCTAACCCTTGGCATACTTGAAATTTTTTTATCTTCCCCCAAGACGAGATTTGAGAGTTAAGGATAGATAAAACATCTATATAATAATCGAGTCACTCAGATAGAGTAACCAATGATAGACATTACCATGAGAATATAATTTCTATCAATAATGTAATGACCCTTATCCACATCAATAGTGAATGTTATTTTATAATCAAATTTTTTCTTTTTGATATCACTAATATTTTATAGAGTTGTACCCATAATACTTTAGATAGATCAATCTGTGGTGATATCATGTTGTAAATTGGTGACCAAAATGATGAGGTGAATTGAGAACGTCCTATTGAAGATTTTTCTAGGAACTTGTAAGGGAATTTAAACATGACAATGGGTCTATATTTCCTGATAGAATAGGGTTATTTCACATTTGTAATGAGAAACATAGTGGTAGAGTAATCCACTCAATGAAAGATACATCCTCAAAAAAAGTTATTAATAACCTCCACAAGCTCTAAATTAATTAAACAATATGAGTCCACATAAAATGACAACGTTAAGTGATTAATAATAGAAAGAAATTCAAGGATGATGGTTTATAACGCTTCACATATTTTCCCTCTCATCATGAATATTGGAAAATAATGAGTGAGTTTTCATTGTAACTACATGTGGTATTGAATTAGAGGGGGATGTTACGACCATAGGATATCCATTCGTCATGTTAGGATTAATTTCATTATGTAGAGATTTTATGATCGAATAAACCATACCTACCACAACCTTGAGGTTATTAGTCAAGGATCCATATTCTATAAAAGGTTTCACTATGATTCCCCAATACTTCTATTTTTGACAGGTTTAAAAATATGTAGTATTTTTATATCCTTATTTTAGACACATGGCCATATTCTACTTGTGATCCAACATACCTAATTCAAGGAGAATATCCATAGGTTGGTTCTCTTTATAATTATAAAGGAAAAAGATACATCATCACACCCATCCTTGATCATGTATTATACAACCTCAAATTATATTTTAATATAATTAATATTTTGAAAATGGGGGTGTGGTGGTTTTTGTTCCCTATTTTCAGGTCAACCTTTAGGAATATAATCTTTTTGTGGTATCAAATTCATAATGACTATTTATGGGATTGTTCTAGGATGATCTGAAAAAATATGGTAATTATGATGAAGAAGAAATTTTTTAGAAAACAATGGGTCTACATATATCTATTCTGGGAGCTAGAATGACGTGAAGAGGGGAGTGGTACAAGAGATACTGAACTAGACAAGATACCTTTTCCAGTTGGAAAGAGATTAAGGATGGGGATTAGTGAGGATGCAATTGAGATGACACTAAGTTTTCTATTCCCCTTCCTATTTTGTCACCATTTATATTTATGACCTTTATAGCCCATCTCATGTACAAAAATTGATAAATAATGGAGTCAATGTCATTACTAAACATCATGGGGTAGATTCATCCTCCTTTTATCTCTGATGAATGTGGAGTATCATTGATTTCACATCTAATAATCCCAATATAATCTGTTTGGTGCAACGAGATTAGTTTATTCCACAATGGTTCCCCAGTAGATATCTTTCACATAGAATGTATAAAGAAGATAACGAAATATTGGGATCCAAAGATATCCATAATAGTGATATATTTATTAGTTACATCAATATTCTATATAGTGAATCTATTTTTACAAAAAAATGAAAATTTTTTAATTTGAGGGCTCCCCATGGATATAGTCTCAGACACCCATTATACAAGTGGGTAATGAAATCATGGGGGATTATTTTTTTCAGTTCAAGCACTGATATAAGAGAGTTCCTATTATTCTGAAACACAAACGAGATTAATTTTATATTCACATGAGTTTCTAGGCCATTAGTATTTTATACAATAAGATAGAATGTCAAGGGAGAGGATTCATGTATTAGGTGACTGATGTCAAAGAGTCTACTGTCTAAGAAATTAGAAGAGATGATTCACATGTGGATAAAGAACTAGTGAAAACACTATTTTAAGGGGATAATATAGGACTGGAAACCTAAACAATATTATTAATCCAAAAAGAGCACAAAAAAATGGTATGATAAATCATCAAAAACTATTAGATAGTGGCATGGGAAACCATCTTTAAAGGCCTAGATCATTCATATTTGAGCCAAAGTTGGAATACCATGGAATATTTAGAACCATATCATGAGGAGGGTCCTTAATAAATGAGGTAGAATATACCATTGATTTTAAGATGTTTTTATTGAGGGGAAAACCCCAGTTGCGTCTTGAAGACCACTTTTGCCATGTAGTGACCATTCTTGGATGGTAGAGTGGACTTCATGTCATAGTGAAGCATAAATAACCAAGTCCACTGATACTCGATCCCTTCCTCACATAGATCAAAGGGGGTTTCCAATCCCTAGGGTTTAAAAACTCTCACCCGAAATCATATAAGAATAAATAGGGTGGCAATTTTTTATAAAACAGAAGATGATAAATGTTACAAGTAGGTATTTAAAAAATACTCTAGTAGAAAGATCCAATATTGATCTACAAAAATAATAACCATATAAACATAATCAGTGGAAACCACATATAAAAAATAATGTCACATAATGTACAATGTAATTGGTTGATCACATATCCAGTCATAACCTACATCACTCCAGTTATCATGAATTAAGATCCCCATAAACTCCCAATGGCGCTTTCCATTCACATGGACCTATAATAAAATTATCTAAAAACTAGAATGGAAAGGTAGGGTATTATAGAAATTTCCTTTTATAATACAAAAAAATACTCCATAATCAATTCCATAATAGTAAACCATTCATACATTTAATTTAAATAAAACAAGGCATGGTAAGTTACATACATATATTTCAAAAAGCATTATTTCAAATAAAAAAGATGGAATATATATCAAAATAATCATAAATGAAAATATTATATAAATAATTTAAATAAAACGTATGTCATGAAGAAAATATTTCTACAATCAATGGCATGTATATTCAGGTCGTTTAAAACAAAAAACCATTTTCATAAGCCCTTTGATATTGTAGTTTTCAGAGATATAATACTCATAGTTCTTAGTTATAATCATAGATAAATATTGATATGCACACTCAAATCTCCACATTAATCCAGGTACCAATATGAGAAATCAATCTATACCCCATTAAAAGTCTAATCATGGTAAAAAAATTCAGAAATTGTTTGTTTCATGTTATCATTGTCAATCCATTCTTTTAGAGTTATATTCCCATCATCACTTTAATAACAACCCAATAAGTAATTAGGATAATAAGTTCTTGAAACAATAAACCAATTAATCATTTAGAAATCAATTATTTCAAATTATTTCACCATTCATAGTTCAATTTCCAAATTTATTTTTTGACATGCCATTTCATTTCAAACCGAAATCATATGTTTTATTCAAATATATAATTTTCAAAAGCATCATTATTTTTATCTAATTTCTTAATGAATCAATGTCTTATAATTTAATATTTTCCAAAATAAAAATATTTTTTCTATTTTTACAATTCTATGAAACCTTTAAATCAATAATCAAACCATCTCAAATTCATTTTTTTAAATTAAGTAAATACTAATGTCAAATTTGTCAATCAAAATACAATTTCAAAATGAAAAAACTGGATTAGGGTCACATGGGGGTTGTTAATAATTTTAAATGGGGTCTTAATATTTTTAATTAATACTTCATGTGGTAAAAAACACATGAACATTTTTTTTCTATAAATGCCACATGGTTAGTTGTAATAGTGCTCCCTAATTGTGATCCCTTATAGGACTTTTGTATGGGGTGCATGGTATGTCTATATTTTTAGTTTTACCATATGTTGACCATTAAAAATATATCTATATCGGGGTTCATGGAGTTGATGGGTTACTACATGGTCAGTAAGAACTATGTTCCAACCATGTTCCACACTCTAGAACCTCTCAATAGTGGGTAAAATTTTATGGGTCTAACCCCACGATTTTCACAACCTATATGCCCACCATGCTCGAACTAATGGTATTACACTATTTCTCAAACATCACCCAACACAACCCATGATAGTTCCCAAAACATGTATTATAAAAAGAAGGGCCATGATGTACCTAAAATAACATCCCCACCATTTTCACTTTGGTTTTCTATGAATAATGTAAAATAGATTGAATGTCAAATATATGAGGCCACTATACTCCCATTATTTCCTCATGTTTGCATGTAACTTATGAATTAGAACCATTATAACATGTCATAGAGACCACAGTTATTATCTTTCCTAGAGGAACCCTTTTCTAAAAATCAAGAATCTGGACTGGATACTCATTGAAAGATAAATCAGGTTTATCATCAGCATCTTGCCATCTCAAAATGCGGGATGGGTTGAAAATATACATCTACAGTTATGAGACATGAAATATGTTCTTGATCAATGTCATGTATGGTGTATGGTCCAAACATTAATCTAATTTCCTCATCCTATGAAAAATCTAAAAATGACCCATCTACCTCATCACAACATTTCTCTATTTCTTATGAATTTGGTGACCCATAAAAGTTGAAACACTCAATAAAACATTATCATTAAATGATATATACAATAGTCATCAATGATGATCCTTGTAAAATTTAAACCGACTATATAAGATTACATCTCTTTAATGAATATACTGAATACTCACCATAATATATTTGACAAAACTCAGTCAAGCAAATAATGTTTCACCAATCCCCATCCAACAAATAGGTGATTCTCATGGAAATCCATATAACTTCCAAAAAAGATCCATTCTAATTATCAAAAGATAACAATATTTGTAATAAAACTCCACAAATCAAAAAGTTTCATCTAAAGCTCCACCAAAGTCATGAGCACAAGTATTTGGCATGTCCTCAAGACTCAAAATAGTTTTATATTTATGGAAATTTGTCTACTTATGATATATCATGATCAATTAATTTTGGATTATATTCTTTTTTAGGACTCTATGAAATAATAAAGTAAACTGGGGATATCTATCAGAGACTATAATAGAAGGAACTCTATAAAAACAAAGAATCAGTTTCACATAGTGATTTACCAATTCCTCAACATTAATTTTACTTGGAACTAGTATTTATTCTATAATATGATCAGTCAAAAACCTTATCTGATTTATCTTTCACATGGTACATGTAAACCCAACCAAAAAGTCCATATATATTATATCCCACATAAATTTCATCCTAGGATGTATTTGGAGAAATTGTAAATGTCTTTGGTTCCATGATTTGACCAGCTTCCATGTAAGATAATGAGTAACACTATCTGGGTTGTATCATGTCATACATGGGAAAACAATAATCATCAAATTTTTGTTTATATAATTTTTGTTTATGGGTACACCGCCCACTAGGAATTTTTGAAATCCCACATCATGTCCTTTCACATTTTTAAAGGTACAACATACTTGTTCCAAAAACCAATGATTCTATTGGATCAGAATGAAAACCCACTAGTGTTCTCCCCAATATAAACAGTGTCCCAAATTTTCTATAACATATCATCAATCTTCTTCTCATGATGAGTTATCTCGAGAAAATAATATTTCAACTGAACAACTTCCAAAACAATCAATGTTTCAATATCCATGACTCCCCAATAAAACTATGTAAATTGATCCATCATATTCCACTATTTTGATGACTTTAGTGGGGCTTGACTGAAATATTTTCTTCTCGGAAAATCTTTTATTAAATTTCCATTACATTGGGGGTATGAAATTCTACAATCAAAAGACTATAGGTACTCTACCCCATGCCTCTACTGAGGTTCATAAAATTCTGATAGAATATGTAACTAAATATTTAGTAGTTAGAGTAAATGGTAAAATATTATTTGAGAAGGTAATTACACTAAACATCATCTTCATGAATCATGGGTACAATTTTATGATCATGGTTTGGATATTTTTTCTCATGTGGTATAAGCTATCTAAAACCATAGGATACCAAGTGATCACAGGACATATGAACATAGTCCAAATGAAATCCTAGTGCATCATAAAAGACCACATTTACCTTTTCATCCTCAAGAAGAGTTTAAAATAGAAAAAAAGTTAAATGAAATTTCAACTCATCCAAAGAAATATTATTTTTAAAATCCCATATGAATGACACTCTATTCATAATGATATCAGTAATCAGAAAATCCAACATTGAGAAATCATTAATGATCATGCGGCAATACTATGATAATAATAAGACTCTTAAAGACTAAAAAAATTACATTATTGATCCTATATCATGAAACCATTCGCCTTCTCCTGAAAAATAGATTCACCACTGTATGAGACTATATTTCCCTTGAAGATGACTTCCAACATCTCGGAAGTAAAATTCCAATTCTTTATGTAATTTCATTGTTTTATAAAAATTTATAAAACAACTCTCAGATGATACAAATGATCATACATGCTTTCAAATTAAACCAAATTTAATTTACATAAATACCACTATAAAATAATAATGGTACTCATTAAATATCTAGTCAATAGATTCTATAAAAACTTCCAGAGCATTGTTTAAGAGAAAGGGAATAACATGCTACTCAGAATGGTCACACCTACTCTTAAAAGATGTATCTAAGACATCAGGTTACTTAATAAAAAATTAGTGATTACCAAATTGAATACCGACATTCAATAACTACATATAATCATTCAAATGATAAAAAAATAAACAATCGATGGAAAGTATTTTTTCTCATTACCATGAATCGATTGAGTTTCTAAGTAATTAACACATAGCTAAAGTGTCCCATCGGTATTATTTGTATAAGCAATAGGATACACCTATAGTGACACACATGGGATTATAAATACTTTCTCTGAAAGACCATACAATATAGTTTTAAAATCTTTCAATTTTTATAGGTCCTTTTTCAAAGATAGAATCAATTCATTTTGAGTACTAGACACTAAATAAATAGGGAACTCCACCTCTCATACTGATGATAAACAAGAGATATTAGATTGAAAAAAATTGAAAAACCCCAAAAAAACTAGAGGGAGGCCAACACAAACTAAATATATATCTAAATCAATATAAAACACCCATATTACTCGTTTGAAAACTGTAATGATGGTTTGGATCTACAAGACCTCAGGCCACCTTCAACCTGAAAAACATTGAACACCCCATTGGTAATAGTAAAAGAGTCCTGCCAAAGATGAAGATTAATTTGTTAATATGAGAAATCAACCAATCCATTATTAAAATTATGTCAATAGGATTCCTGATGATAACTTAAAAAATTCGAGGTACGCTTAATCTCTGATTGGGAGAAGAATCAAGAGGAAAGATGGAGGAACAAGTCTCTTTTAACTCCACGGGGCATAGTAATAACCTTCAAATAAGAAAAAATATACATAACATGATTTTAAAGGATAAAAATACGTCATGATATAAATTATTGAGATAAAATAATATTAAATAAGGTATTCAATATAGATGAATCTATAGTGGTGGTACCTCTCACAATTACTATACATGCATTAGATTTACCTAGAGAATCTTTGAAAATAATAAAAATATTTGTTCCAGATTCATATTGCTAGAACCCCATAGACAAATGAAGAATTTTATTTTACCATCGTAATTTTTAAAGATGATGAGCGTGTTCAACTATAAAAAGTTCAAAATATATGGAAAAACTTATGCAAGTGACCATAGCATCCACATAGACTATAGATATTGGGTGCCTCATTATAAATTTTTTTTGAATTCCCAAAATTTATATATTGTGTGAAAGTTAAAGGGCATGTGATATAAATTTCTAGAGGACTAAATGACACCTACTATCAATATCCACCATG
This sequence comes from Viscum album, assembly GCA_963277665.1. Lineage (NCBI taxonomy): Eukaryota > Viridiplantae > Streptophyta > Magnoliopsida > Santalales > Viscaceae > Viscum > Viscum album. The sequence goes on along the minus strand of OY728131.1, from coordinate 711,983,373 downwards.
ATAATCATCTTTGTTTTTCCCTTATTTTATTGAACTAACAGAACAATAATTGGGAGAAAAGGGAACTCCCATAATTCATAGCTTACTTGCCAAATGAAGCTCAACAATCAATTCCAAATATAGTACATCATAATAAGAAGTGAGATTCAAAAAATAGATTTGATATTGGATATCTTATAAAAGAATCATTTGAAATATTTGAACCTTTAATTTATTATTTTTACCACTTTAGAAGATAATTGAACCATCTCCAAAAACAATTACAAGATTTTTCATGTCCAATCACCCTACCAACTATTGGATAACTCAATATATTTTACCAATAACATCTATTATAGATAAAAATGATCTCTAAAAAGGTAATAGTATTTTTCACTCTCCAATCCAACATATTTCATTGATGTCACTATAGAATTCTACCATCTTCTTCTAGGAACATCACAATTTAATGTAGAACACTTAACATTTATATCTTTTAGAGTTTCAAAGAATTAAAAATGAAGCTATATAATTTCCATCCAATCCAAATTCCCTTGAGGATAATTTGAGACATGTAATGATAGATGCATCTGGTTATGAAATTATAAATCATGATCCCTTGATTAATCCCATAGAGGTTCCATAACAGGATCCTAATCTGGAAGGGGTGTACATATCTTTCCCAAATTATGGACAAAACACACCACTAAATCGACCAGATTCTGGTCCCCTCGTGGATTCCCCACAATTTATTCACCTATATATACCTCATATGGATTATCCAAACATCTTCATGGAGTAATTTTAAAATATAATATGCAAAAAATAGTAAAACATTGAAAAGGATACACATATAATCATCTCAATCAATAGTTATAAGGATATAAATCCTCTTAGATAAATAAGATAAAACTATAATTATATTAATTAGTCCTCAAGGATTCTTTTTCTAGACACACATGGTGACATATGGATCATTACAATATGATCTAAACATGAACTTGATTGTAACAACATATTGTGTCCGGACAATCCAGCCTCTAATCTACCTGGATAACAAAAACTACATACTAAAATCAAGGAATGTTAAAAAAAATTATATTATATAACGTTTCCTAAACCATCCCCAATACCCTGCAATACTGATACACAATCCAGTATTAATATAAACCAAAGTTCATTTTTGACCCCCATAGATTGGAAATCTGAACCTGGAATCATACAATAATAAAATGGTAATTAATATTTCAAAATATAGTAGAAGAATAATAATACAATTCAACAGGTCAACACTTCTCAAGGATAAATCACTAAAATAAAATAGTTAAAACAATAGCAAAATATAACATCATCAAATGGAACAAAATTTGAAAAAAAGCTCTAAATGTCCCATGTGATTGGTGGATCACATCACTACCAATTAACTCAACCACACCATCTCCAATGAATCTAGAATACCCTCTATGTCCTAGTGGAAGTTTCTATTTTCATGGAATTAACATTAGTTAATCTACAATTCTTGAATAAAAAGTATAGGTGTGAGAAAAAAAGCCTAGTAGGATACCACTAATGATTCGATAATAAATTCCATAATAATAAACCATTTACGCATTCAACTTATACAATATAATTCATTATAGGGAATTTAAATATTTCTCAAAATAAATTATACTATATAAAAAAGATATAAGATATATCAATTTAGTCATAAATATATTTTTTGAAATAAAATAATTATAAAAATAGTTTTAATGAATAAAGTGGTTTTTATAATCAATAACATGTAAAATAATGTCAAATAAAATAACACACCATGATTATAAGCCCATACGAGGATAGATTTATCTGATTAGGATCATTACACTTATCAATCGTCATCATAGCTTACGATAAGTTTTAAAAGTTAAATTTATACCCCAATGGGAACTCATTATGGGATATAAATTTATGCCCCATTAAGTGACCCATCATAGGAATCTTGATGAACATGGTTTAATAAGTTATTCATCATCAATCCATTAAAAGGGAGTCAATGTCCTTGAAATCTTGTCTTAATAAGCCATTTAATTCTCAGGATCACATATTCCTCAAGTAAAAAACAATAAATCGTTGGAAAATCAATATCTTCAAATCATTTTTTCATTATCTCTTTAATATTGTAAAATTAAATTCACAACATTACCTTTCATTTTATAACCTAATCATAGGTTTTCGTAAAATTCATACCTTTTCAAATCACTAATCATTTTATGAAAGTTTTCATAATGAAAAAAATGATTTCTTGAAATCCACTTTCAATTTAATCCATCGTTTTTCTAAAAACCCCAAAAAATATCAATTCTATTGAAATTTGGGGGTTTCTCAATTCCATTCCCTTCTTAAATTGTTCATAAAATTATCTCGAATATTTGATTTTAAATAAAGTAAAACCACATTTAAAATAATTGAAGATATATAGTGTTTTAATTTTAGGATAATAGATTCACGAATGAACTAACATTAATAAAATGTTAAATTTAATAGAAAACATTTAATGAGAACCTCCAATGATTAATAAAGTCATTTGTGATCGAGGAATAAAAACATGAATTAAGATAAAAAATGGAATAGATCAATAAATTACATGATTATCTATGTATCTCTTAGAGGGAGGTGAGTCATGGTTAGTGGAAACAAAATGAGTGGATATCTGCTTACTGTAGAGGGAAAAAATATTCCACAAACACTTTCATTCGCACAAAATGTGGTTTCGAGATCCAATGAATCATTTAATGATCCTCTAATTGAAACATAACTCGATAAGGATTGAATGACTGAGTTATGAATATTAAATGGGGTTCCTAGTATTTACAAATAAAATTTTATAGTGTTATAAACTAAAATGAATGGTTTTTTATATGGTCCACGTTGTATATTGTAACCATTCACCCTAACCATGATCCCCAACTGGGCTTATGGATGGGGTTCATGGTTTTGATGCTTGGTCAGTTTTGGTATGTTTAATAATGTCCCACTGATGAAAATTACCACTATCATGTGTTTAAACATTTGGAGGTTTAGGCTATAAGGGATTCAAATATCTTGCATTGACCATGAACCACCGCCACAAACCCTCTCAATAGGTTATACTATTTACTGAGGTAAACTGAACAATTTTACCTACCCATTGACTAACCTTTCAGTACCCCCATGGCTTCCAAATTTTATCAAAACTCACCCAAAACAACTGAGATATGGCATAGAAAAATTATAATCAAAATGAGGGTCAATAAGTTATTGAAATAAGGCAACTAGATATAACACTTTGGGAGGAACGATCCTTCCCTAGAGAATCTGAATGAAATATAGGAGAGGGTGGGAGATAAGGACCAAGTAAAGTGGTATTTCAAATAGTTTTGAGCCCACCTAATATGAGTTACTCTAAAAACTCTTCAAATGATGAAACAAAGGACACTATTTCAAACATTCCATAGAGTGAGGGACCTTGAATCCAATATTATTCTTTGTAGAGAAGACAACTTATTACCTTGGATATAACATTATGAGGAAAACCATGTAGTATAGGCATAAAAATGTTCATCCAACAACAAATTGATACCCAAACATGAATAATAATTTCCAACTAAAATGTCTTTGTGTAGAACTATTTGATTCAATGTCATGCTACTAAGACCTCTGGTATGATTGTTAAGAACTCATACTCATATAGAACATATAATACTACACCACCAATACTCCAAAAATAATGACACGTAGTTAAAATTATAATAGATTCCAAGGAATCTTTGGCTCACCACCTCATGAGTCGGGTATCAACATGAGTAGATTTCATTCAACTACCAATAAAAGGTAAATCTCCATTTTCCCAATGATCTAGAGTTATGAGGCCCGACCTCCACAAAGAAATTACAAGTTACTTTACAATATTTTTTTCTATAGAAAACATTGATTTTAATTTATTATTATGGAAACAAAACCGAATTAAAAAACAGTTGATATATTAGAGTAATCATTTAAAATTAATAATGATTCATTAAATAAGAATATTTAGTATGATGTAACTATATAATGAATTCTATGATGAGAAATATGAAAAAGATGAATCTAGTTATAGAATAATTCACCACATTCTCTAGGTACCTTTTCCCCAGCTCCCTATCAGATGTTAGTTCACTGTCTCCTCTTCTGAAGGAAGAGGGCTCACATCGTCTTTAGAAATCCCTTTCATTCAGGGAAACTCTCTATGGGATGTCGCGGCCGTGGTGTCGCCCCAACTTCCTGGAGGTCCCCTTTTTCACTTCAACTGCTTTGGTGGACTTTCCTAGTTCATATTTTGGATTTCCATAAAAATCCTTCACCACAAACTTGGAGCGTCTTTAATGGATGTTGGTGGAAAAATTAGGCGTAGGCCACCCTCCGATCTCTTATATTCAAAGCTTCATCAGCTTGTGTGATCTGGATGATCTTGCGAGGGACTCTTCAATGAATTGAAATTACTTCTTCATTATCTTGGGCTAGAAGGTGGATTTCATTTTAGATTTGTAAAAAGACCCTTGTTACCTTTGAAGGCGTAGGATCACTTTGATGTGGTGGGGCATAGAGATTAATCATGGAAGGGACTCACCATGAGATTTGATGTGGGCATCTATTCATGGCCTTCCCCTTCCCTTCCAAAACATTGCTTTCATTTTGGGCATTGGAGATTCTCTCGGTTGCTTCCTATGTGTGGATGTTCATATATTTCTTCGAGATGAGTCTTATATGGATTGTATCTACATGGAAATGGATATATCCAACTCCCACCTAGGAAAAAATATTCTTCATGTGCAAGGTTCCTTCGATTGGTTCCATGTACTTGTCTACGAAGCTATGCCCATGTTTTTCCCCTTCTCTCACCCCCAAGGTCTCTATCATCTCGTATATAAGAGAAAGTACCTAGAGGATACCTCGAAGTTCATTCCTCATCCCCTAAGAAACATCCATCTTTTCACATCTCATGCCTCATTGTGTATTCAGGCTCGAGCTATGTCACTTAAGGTCATCTCTATTTGTCCTCCCTTAACCCTGTGGATGTTTCGGCTACCTTGGCTCCTAGGATCTCTTCTGATCTGGTTTTTTCTTCTTCAAATATGGTAGCATGAGAAATTACTAGGATTTAGTTCCATTTAAGAAACTGAATTTTTATACCCCTAGAGGCCTCTTTCATACTTGGTTTGATTTCTCGTGGCTATTTGAAAGTATGTAACTCCTTGGACTACCTTTTGGCCCTCCCAATAACAACCGTACACTTTATTACATAGTTAAACATGATTTATAACATAAACATGTACTTAAGAAAACATTGAGGATTGATAGGTCTAGTGTCTTGGGAAATTTGGAACATTACATAACAACTTATAACATAAAACAAAATTTATTTATTGTAAACATTTTTTACATGACCACTACATTCACTTATGCTAATCATGGCATGGGATAACATGAGGACATTCATAAGAAAAAGGTGAGCTATAAATCCCAGAACGGGATTAAACAATGAATAAAATGAATAATATAGTACATGTTAGGAAATATTCATATCAATGGATCATAAAAGAAACATGAACATAAAGGCGTGATATTGCATGATTATCCTAACATTGAAATGTGGAAAGAACATTTTACATGATATTAGCATGAGCCAAGGCTCACTGCACATGGATCAAAAGTAAAACTACATTGAAATTAAATTTGATGGAGGAAACCCTCATTGATCATGAATCATAATGTTTAAATCCTCATTGAACTTGATTTATCACGATACTAATATTTACCCAATGCATTGGAGCACTATTAGGGAACACCCTTTTTAATCACTTCATTTAATGCATAAGAATGCCACATAGATCATACAACATAGATTCAATAAATATCAGAATTAATTTCAATATTAATATATGTGGAATACAAAAATTTAATCCCTAAATAAACAAGTACATGTGCATATTTTGGGATAACCTTGATAGAGAAATGGGTAGGGTATTCACTTCCATGATGATTTTGGGATGAGATATTTTGGTAGCATAATGACGTCAAATAGAAATTGTAAAATGGTTTGATTATAGATAAATGGGTATATAATCATTTATAAATAAATAAGAATGTATGGGGTCATAGAACAAAAAATCACATCATATGTAATATAATGTATATGCATAATATATCATAATTGCACTAATGTAAAGGATGAGAGAGAAATACCATACAAAACTTTGGCTGGTTAATGGGTGTACATGGGGGGAATTAATGAGAGATAAAGGGGTCTCTCATCATTAAAACATAATTATGGTAGTATAGGGGAGGTGAGAAATCATACACCAACATTTTTAATTGTAAATAAAAGTGTATATCAACATAAAAAACATAGACACTAATTGGAAAGGAAGAAATCCCTTACAGAATTTCAGCATGGTAACAGGTGTACATGGGAGACATTAATGAGAGAGAAATATGTCTCTCATCATTCAAACATATAAAGAAAAGTATGGGGGAGGTGATAAATCAAACACCAAAATTTTTATTTGAACAAAGAGTATAACAACATAACAAAATTTCGAAAAAAATGAGAAAGCAAGAAATCACTAACTTGGGTGTGTGATCCCAAAGGCTTGGGAGAGGCTTGAGATAGGCTTCTTGTGATATTGAGGCAGCTTCTGAAGATTATAGAGAGATGAGGGAACATTAAAGAAGTTATACATGAGTTTTTAGTGAAGATAAGTGGTATCTTGAGTTTGTTTTATAGGAAAAGAGAGGGAAATTCTTAAATATTTCACAAACGGAGGTTTTGGAATCTATATAATAAAATATTTAAAACAACAAACCAGCCCATGGATTTTTCCTATGGTTTTCTCCGAAGGGTTTGTGGAGAGAAATATTTTATAAGGCCAATGACCGAAATTATAAAAATATTATGCTTGCTTATGTGAAGTTGAGTCACGCTGTCAATGAAATCATTTTAAAATGCTAAAATATTTTATAAGTCTTGGAGGGTCCACTTAGGCATCATTAATTTAATCAAAAAAATATAAAATTACATTATTTTAAATTTAAAACATATTTTTCCTAATATTATTTTTATAGTATTTTATTTCATCACTATTGGGTCATTATGATGTCATAAAACACATTATATATTTAAATTGTATTTTATTTTTTCCCAAAAATTTGACTAACTCAGAAAATTCAGAAAAATTCACTATTGGATAATTTCAATGTCATTATTAAAAAAATAATATTCATTTTTTTGAAATAAGTTTCTATATATGTTCATTTTCATTAATAAAATAAAAATACATATTTATTTAAAATTAATGGGTTCTGAAAAGAATAGTTTTCAAACCTTAAAAATAAAAATTGTATTCATAAAAATTATACAATCCTTTATATATATTAAAATTTAATTTTTTAATAATATTTTATTAAAATATTATTTAATTCATAAATTCAAAAATTATATAAAATAGATTTCTCAATTGAATTTGAATATTAACTAAAAATACGTTGTCTGCTTTTAAAAATCACATAAAAAGATACAATAATAAAATGAATGTGTATTATTTATACAAAAATAATGAAGAAGATAATATTTCTATAGTCTTTTTAAATAACCCCTAATAACAACCACATAATACATAAGGGTATGGAGTGTGATGGTGGCAGACTCTTGTGGTGGCTTGGATATCATCACCCAGGTGGTAATCTCTATTAACTTCTAATTCTCTCATAGGCGGTTCTGTTCAAGCATAACACATCGATGCCCGTCTTGGGATTGGTCCAGTGAAAAGTACAGTGATTCTACCTCCATTCCGAGCCCTGAAAAAATGGGCTTCTTATGGAGCAATTCTAATGGATAAGCCCATCACTTCATTTTTCAGAGTAAATTGGATTTGTTAAGGCCCTAAATTTACACTAATCATATGATCACTGTTTAACAGCAATATTAGAAACAATAAAAATTCTTAACGGTATTTTGAAATAAAAAATCACAAAACTAAGGAATATAATATTTATTATATAATAATACATTTAATAATATTAATAATAATATCCATTAATAAAAACATTGGTCATTGCACTCCCCCTCTCCCATCTACTGCAAGATCACTAGTCAATTTGAATGCCTTCCCTGAACACTTATATAATCCTCCTCATGAGGATGATAATCTCACAGAACATCCTCCCAATGAGTCCCCAACTCTAGCTAGGGCCTCCAGCCAAGTTCTGACCAAACCACTGCCAATGCCTGCCCTATAACCAGAAGGCTCAATGAGGCTTTTTGAAGGAGGAATCCATCAGTCATTAACTTTCATTTTTTCATTCCCATCTTCTTCCTCCCCTAGTTACCATGTGCTATCAAATACCCCTCCACGGACTGTTACTTTGGACTTCATAGTTGGAAGAACTAGATCTCATACGAAGCTTCAAAGTCAGTCTTTTCATCAATGAAATGAAGCTTACTTTCCTTGGGCCAAATCTAGGATGAGTTATATATAATGTTATTATTTATCATTTTAAAAGCCCGTGACATGACAATATGGGTTAACACAAATCAAATTGTCAATGAGTTTTGATCAAAAAAGGATTCTCTTGTTGGAGTGTTGTACCCAAAACAATGAAGATCTAAAATCACTGACTTTTCTCATAGGGTCATAATATCTGGTTTCATGGAATCCAATTATAAAATCCCCTCTATATAGGTCATCTAGAATGTGTCCATCAGTTTGAGTTAGGTTCATTCCTCAGATTGGTGTATCACTACATAGATCCGTAACGGTTTTCAATCATTCCTCTTCTATTTTGTATATGGTAACTATGATATTAAATAATTATTGATAATATGGATCAAACTTGAGGCCATTGATCCAATGTACTCACCCTAGATACTTAGGGAGATTTAAATGTTATAACGGACCCTTGTGAGAATAAGGGAAGGGGTCCCTTTTCCCACAGATCTAGTATGAAGTTGTCTAAGTTCATGTCTCGCAAATAGTTATTGTATTTGGGGTTCGCATGGAGGTTCTTCACTTGGTGCAATAATCAGTGAGGTAATCACAAGAACTAGTGTAGGATGAATTGATACCTCACAAATGTACTTTCTATTTCATATCTTCTGAATGATATGTTTTCTCATTTTACCTGGACCATATCTAACCATTCCCCTATTCTTATTGATATCACACCCAATAAGGGTAGAAGGTTTTCTCATTGATACTACCACTATTTTATCCAAGATACAGTTTATCATCATATATTGGACACATCAATGAATAAATAAATTCATGTGAATTGTTGTTAAAGACTTAAAAATAATATAAGGAGACATATGGATGATATTTCGGGGAAGATTATCAACCAACCCCCACCGACATGTGACTGGGATGAAATAAAGATGAATATTGATAATATAGAGTCAAACTTGGAAATAAAGTAGAATAGGGAATATTTTAGGGAGAAATCTTCCAAGAAGGATAAAATGGCTGAACTGTATCTAAGACACGATCAAATCACTAAGGATCAATCGATAATCTGGTGGCATCATGAGGAGGACCGTAATACTACATATTTCCCTACATGCATCAAGGAGAATCAAAGGCTTTCTTGGCCTAATATATATATGGAGGGTGGATTATACATGAATGACTTGAATGTTGTTGTTTTCATGGTGGATGATTATTTCAGTGATCTTCTTATAGGTCCTAACCCTAGGATGGAAAAATGCTACATCAGGGTTCATAAATAGATTACTATCATGATTTTTGAGGAGGCGTATGGAATTGAAAATGATCATATTGAATCCATACCATAGGAGGAAGTGATATTTGGGGTTGGGAATATCCTGAATCTGGATAGTTCCCCTAGCCTAAATGGAGTGCATAGTTTTGTCTTTAGAGACACATGGAGCACTATCAACAGTGTTATTGTGTTCGTGATTCAAGATTTCTTCAGTTGTGGGATTCTTCCACATGTTTCCATTGCCACAATGAGGGTTTTATTACTATAATTAAATATATCTATCTTCTTAAACACTATCAGCATTTGATTATGTGAAAATACATGTACATGATCCTTGCATCCATTCTAAAAAATAGGCTAATTTTTATCTATCACAATGGATCTCTCCGAATCAGTATGTTTTTCTTAAACAATGAACAATCCAAGGGGTTATCACTTAATCTATAGAACTCATATATGACATTAAAAATTGAGTAAAATATTCAAATATGGTGAAAATGTTTGATATGATCAATGATTACCATTGGGTCAAGTGGGCTTCCATCTTCAAGATTTTTATAGGTATATGTTTTTCTGCATAGGCTACTGACTTGTTTTTCTTGTGTTTTAGCACTTCGTGTATGGTTTTCTACTTCATAGGATATAATTATGGATTCATAAAAGTGGTTTGTGGGTTGTGGATAATGGATCTTCTATTATTGATCATATTTATTATTTCTTGGGATGTCCCTAGTTACCTAACCAATAATTCAATTCTTCAAGAAGCCATCAGTCCCTATCGGTGAAAATTTAGATCATGATTCATCCTCAATATAATTTTATTAGATTAATCTCTAATAATTATGAATGATAGTATGAGGTTTGTTAGTGGTATTAATAATTTTATTGTTGATTACTTCCACTAGAGTGGATTGGGTTTCATCAATGATAAAAGTACGTTCTATGTTCTTAAACAATGCATGGATAGTAGAGCTTCTTCTATTATTAGAAGGTTGGGAATGATTGATGGCTACATCCCCTTGGAGTATCTTGGAGTTCCGGTTTCCCCAGAAAGGATGTGAATACATCAATTTGAGAATAATTTCATGGAAAATGGATGGATGTATTCATAATTGGAAGAATCATTTTTTCCTTTTGGAGGAATAAATGCCTCAGTTAACAATGTCGTTTATTCTATTCCCTATCATTCAATTTTGGACACAAATGTCCAAAATTGTGTGATCTCTAAACATGAATCCATTCTTTCCTCTTTTATTTAGGATCCTCATGAGGAGGGGAGTAAACACTGGGAATCATAGAGAAAGATGGAATGGACTATATAAGAGTGCAATATTGATGTGGAGGGAATTTCAAATGCACTGCACACATGCAGGTGAAGTAGGATTGGGAGGTTATTGATGCATGTTACCGTTGGGGTTGATTAATGGATAATTTGATCAGTGGTGGTGGGATTGGTGCCAATGAGAGTTAGATGTCACTTCAATAGACTGTTCCTCACCACATCCATTCCATTCAACCTCACACCAGATGGATTATAGATACAAGAGACATTTCCGTTCAACTTTAAAACTGGGTTGGAGTTCTTCTTGGGGTTCCTAGTTTACTTTTCACTCACCTTACCTTCATAATTGTGAGTTTTTATCACATTTATAGATTTTTTTGCTGAAAAATGTATTTCTTCTGATATTATCGACCTATCGGATGATCCAGATAAATGAGTATTCACTACCTCTTCTTCTATAGTCTTTTCATCTAATGATTATCAGAGGGTGTCCACATGTGGGGCCTGGAAGGATTCTTGGTGCTCAACCCTGTGGAATATAGAGATTCTAGATAAAATATAATTTTTTATATGGAACATCAGGAATGGTTTTCTTGTTATGGATGGGAATGTAAAAAACCCTGGTGTTCTCTTGGATTAATGATTCTTGTGCTGTAGGAATTCTGGAGAGGAGAGATCTAAACACTTTTTCTTCAATAGTTACTGGGCGTGCCATTTTTTGTGGGACTTTTGCAACTTCATGGATTTTTTGTATGGGATCTGAGGTACATCCAATTTCTCAATCACTTGTTTCATGGGGCAGGGAATGTTTTCCTAGACAGGAGTTCCCATTCCATTATTCTTGTACAAGGGTTCTGGGGTATTTGTATGGCTTAGAACTATCCCGACACAAGGGGTTTTAGTGCACTAGTAGGTCTTTGGGGGATATAACCATGTTCCTTCTCCTGGATATGGTCTGATATTATAGGAAATGGCATAAATCCCCCTGTCTCAGACCACATATGGTGGGCCCATCTATGTTTTTTTCTAACAACATTTTTAATTGGGTTAGATGGCTCACATACCTGGTTGGCCTCAAAATCTACTTCGATGTCTCATGCTATTTTGAATGACATGTAAGGCAGCAGTGAGATTCATAAATCCATGGGATGGGTTATTATTGATTTTACTATCCATTTTAGTAGAGGTTACTCCCTTATAAAGAAGTCTCTATAAATTATTACTGGTCTTTATCTATGTAGGAACCTAAAATTTATTCTTCATGCAGTCGAGACTACCTCTATCATCATCCATGACTCCATGCACAGAAAGATCAACATTACATTGCAGTTATCTTACATTTTTAGAATCTTCTAGACTCTTATCAGTGATTGAACATCCATATTTTACAGATGGATATAGGTTAATATTGTTTTTGATCATCTAAAATCTATGGAGTTATAGGGCCTCAATTTCTTTCTACCTTGGGAAATGCATTTTTCACTCAATTTTTGGGAAGAATCTGATTATAGGGGATGCTCTGGGTCTTCACCACATCAAGCCTCCAAACTTTTCTCCTATTTATGGGTTCTTAATATCTATTCTTCATGTTCTGGTAATTTGTTCTAATTCATAATTATAATAAAATAATGACGATGTTTGTGAGATAAATTCATTCTAATGGAAAATTCCTTAAGATAAATGCTAGTCGAATCACCATAAATGATAAACACTAGAGCATAGATTATAATTAGATGTTATATAAATACCTATCAGGGTTATATACTAATGTATAAGGATGATATAATAGTGTAATTATTAATGTTTTTGGTTATTTATGACATATTTTACACATTTCTTATTTGGAATCGTAATAAGAAAAACAATTATTTTTCTATAAACAAATTTTTTTCATTATAAATTCATTTATAACAGAAGTTTATAAATTTTATAATTATAATTAAATTTAAAACAACACTTTTAATTTATAATGAAAAAATTAGACTAGTATTTTTTTCAACTATTTGAATTAGTCGATTTTTGGGTGAATAGTGAAAATATTAGTTTTACCATAACTGTGGAGTTATTATTATATAAGTGCTACCTATACGATTATAAACCATTTATATGATCAAGTATGTGTTTAAAATTTAATAATATATTTTGAAAATTTACTATTTTTAATTTAGAAAACATACAACTACCATTTAAAGTAGTAAATAATATTTTCTAATAAAAATTGTGTTTGTTGTTTCTTTCAATTAAATATTATATTTTGTAAAATTTGTTTTTGGAATTCATTTAAATTCACACTGAATTTATTTTTTATATTATAATAATATTTATATCATTTAAATCAAATATAGTGATAGTATTACAAAACACATAAATATTAACCATAGAAATATGCATTTTATTAAAGCGTGCTTTTGCACAGTGGACGATCTAATGTTAAAATTAAGTTTTCATTCACATGGTAATTTTATCTGATAAAATTGTTTTTATATTAAGAATAATTTTGAAAAATTATTTAATATGTTCTATTTTTTTAGATATAAAAATTATTGAATTTGGTAAAAACTAGATTCTATTATGAAATAAAATGATGAAATTGAAAATTATAAGAGTAGAGGACTTTAAAACATGTTTAAAACCCATTTTTAAAATAATTATTTAGGTATTTTCATAATTATCTCATCTATTACACCTTTAGTTTATATTTTTTAGTTTTCTTGTCCTGTAAAACATGTGTACTCATTATATAATGATGAAATATTAAAAGCAATCATTCAGACCACTTATAATAGTCTTCTCAAACATCCCCTTAAATATAAGTTAAAAATTATGCTTCATCATTAAAAAATTTATTTTACTCCTTTTTATATAATAGTATTCTATTAACCTGAACTTGTGGTAAAAAGATGTTAGCTTGATACATTCATTTTAATGGAGACTTCCAAAAAATTATGAATTTATCAACATGAGTACTTTTCCCCATAACTTCTTTTATTTTCATTATCATATTGTAAAATATAATATTCCAATTACTATATAATTATGTCAAAAAAATTTATAAACTTAATTTTATTATGTTATGTAAAATAATTCTATACCACCATTTCACTATTCCATTTAACAAAATATCATTCATGTGTTTTAGGGACAATCACCTTTACGGAATGATGAATTCAGTTTTTCAATACCCACATAATTCCATGGACATGTAAATGAAATTTAAAAATAAATTTAAATGATATAAATTAATTATTATTTTTAATTTTAAAATAATATTCCACCTTTAATCACACCCATTCATCATGAAATGAAATCATAAACCTATATTGTGTATACTACTTCCTCTATGAAGAAACGTATATCGTTTCTCATCTAGATTATTTATTAATTTTTAAAAAGTATTAAAATATAAATAAAATCGATGAAATTATCAAATTGATATCATTAATAACTTGTGATAAATATATTATTACAAAATAAATAACTATTATAATAATAATCTTCAATTAATTAGGATATTTTCAGGTTTGGGTCGGTCTAAAAACCTACTTGAACAATGTAAAATAATATCATGGTTGAGTATGAGAAATTAATTACTCATGATATATGATAAAAATATTAAAATAATTATATTTTAATTCTATACTGGAAACCATAATATTTAAATCATTAAACAAGATACCAACATCTGTTTTTTAAAATCATTGAAACATCCTCATTGAGAATTTCATCTTTAAGGAACATAAAAAAATTCAATAAAATGAAATTACAAATTTATTAATTACTAAAAAAATTCCAGTACCTTTTATGATTTTATATTGATGAGTATTTGGAAGCAAATGATGAAAAACCTCATTATTATGGAACTAGTTCAAAATAATCAAGTTCACTCACACACGATTTAGAAAAAAGAGAATTATCAACAAATATAAATAAAAATAATTATTTTAAATTATGTTAAAAATAGTATATGTATATTCATAATTTTATAAAATATATGATTATGATTTTAATTTATTTTATATTGGTGATTCAAGTTATTTAGTGTATGTTGGTAATTAAGATAAGGATTTCATGTTTCAAATTTACTTTATTGCAACATATTTCTAATTATTAACCATGTTGTCATTGGAATGGTGTATCTACATCTTATATAATATTTATAATCATGATATTCTCTTTATCAATGATTTTATTATTTTTCATTTTAAATCATTTCCTACAAGGGGTATTGATTTGAATTTTTCCATAATCATAAGGATTTATTTATGAAATTTTCAAATCCATGAGATATTTTTAATATCGCACGTCATAAATTATGTTATATAGTGATCAATAAATAATGGATATATTTTATCATATTAATTTAATTAATTAGGTTTGTATATGAATATAATGTTCATTCATCCAATTTATTTTAATTCAAATGATACCAATGTTGAACGTGTTTTTGTTAATTATCCTTCCTTCATCGAGTTATATTTCCTCTCCATGAAATTATTTCATCCAGATTGGTTTATCTGAAATTATGTTTTTATATCACTAGTTTTTATATAATTAGTTTTTTTAAATTTAATTTTATTTCAGATATATTACCTTGATTAATTTATTTCTAAACAAGTATATCATTGTATTGAACAATTCGCATCCACATTGATGATGTTTTCTACCTTTTTATGTATCCCAAAACTTTTATTATCTATATATAGAAACAAAATTATGTTTTATATCAAGTAACCTTATTTTTATTCTAATATTTGAAATTTTTTGTATTGTCAATACTTTTATCATGGGGGATCTCAATAATCCTATTTCAAAATAATAAAATGGGTTTATATCATTTCAATGTTAAATATTCTATATTCCAATCAAATTTTCACTTTTTATAATTTGTGTTATTTCAATGACTACATTTAATGTTTCTTTTTTAAAATTAATTACTTTAATGTTTTTCATATTCCTTTTTTAAATCCATATATCCTTTCTTAGATCCATTGTTAGATATTATTTTTTTAATTTAAATGTTTCCAATGTGTTTTCACATCTCATTTATCGAAACCCTTATATGTATTTCTATGTATCATTATTTATATATCCTTAATGATAATTACTGTGGTAATGTAATAATTTCATATTTTCCATTTATACCTTTTTTAAGATCACATTAAAAATAATCCATAAGTTCTCCATTTATTACATTTAATAAACAATTTTATAAAAAAAATTATCATTTTTATATAAATATAAACTTTATCTCTAGGTATATTATTTCTAAGGAATCTATATTTATTAAAAAAACCCTCCAAATGATATTATAAAATATTATTATTTGGGTGGCATCATTTTCGGAATGATCCATTTAAATGCCTGAGGTTAAATTTCGTGACATAATCTTGAAGTACTATAAAACACATTTTTCATTAGATGTGTTCTCTATGAAGTAATTAATAAAATTTATTTTATTTACTTGTTGGTTATTTATGATATCATAAATCTTTTATTTCATGTTTCACTAACATATATGATTTCTTCATTAGTGGTGTACTATATCACCCTTTAATTTATCGATTAATGATTGATTTATATGTGATAAATATATTGAGAATTAACATTTTGTTTATTAACAAAATATAGAATGGGAATTTGTTAATTCTAAACATGAAATTTCAATATTTTTTTCATAATATATAACATTACAATTTTATTTGGTCAAAATTGGAATCCTGAACATTATGTTTTATCACATTAGGAATTGTGTATATTTTTTCATAACATTTCAATTTACAATGCTAATGATTATATAAAAGTTATTTTTTTATGATATGTCTCACTGGAATGTCCCACTCTCCTTCTATGATCCATTTATAATGCTTCATGGATTATGTTTATTACCTCATTATTCCAGATATTTTTCCCATGGTTTATATTTTTCATTTTTTATTTCATGTCCTAATATCTTGAATTATTGGAAACTCTTGTTGGTCCATGTTATTTTTAATATGATATTTCTACATATTCATTTTTCATCTTATTGCTATAATATAACCCTTGATAACAAGTTGATATAGTTTCCCTTACTGTGTGTTTGGACATGAAAATTTTGTATACATTAATTTCCCTAGGGTTTGAGGATTTTAAAATTATGAAATGTTCATAAGAGTATATTATTTATATAATTAGTGTAAGATATTGACTGCTTGATATTTATTTAGGAGATGATTATAAATTTGAGAAAATATAAACTACTAAAAACGATAGAATTCTTGTTAGATAATTTTGATCCAAATTAGTGAAAACTATTTTCATTAATGTTAAATGTATGGTTTTTTATGAAATATTTTCTTTATGTCATGTATTTATATAGTAAAATATCTAGGATGTTTTCAAAATCAATACAACATTATGCTCATCCTTAACTATGACTAATAGTTGAGTGTTTTCAGGTGCACATTTAAAATATTTATTACTTTTACATTTTAAATAAAAAAACAGATGACCTAGTTCATTCTCATATAGAGGAAGTGAATAAAATTACCCTAAATAAGTTTTATTATATGAATAAAATTATAGGAACATGGGAAAAAAAGAATACACTATCAAACAACATCAAGTAAACACCTATAAAGAAATAATAGTCAATATAATCTAACAAATAATTAGTCATTGATATTTATAAAAGTTATTTATATACATTTAATAATTATTAAAAAATTAATATTTCATGAACCCTATATAATATAATGGGACAACAAATATTGTATCAAATTAACACTAATTTGACTTTGGGATTTTCAATCAGACAACCAATAATGATTACAGTCTCAAAACAGAAATTTTATTTATGTAAAATTAAGGAATAACCTATACTATGAAAATGAAAGAGTTTTGATATTTCAGATTACATTCAAACCATACAAATCGATCCAATTTGAATAAGATTTGATTATTAAATTTTAACTGTCATGATTCAAACATGTATGGAGTCATGGTCAATGTGTCATTTTATTGAGTGATATTATCAATACAAATAAATTTCATTAATATCACTTTTTAAAATTAAATTACTAATGGATTGAAAAACTAATAAATAATGTACTATTTAGAACTACCAAAAAATAATTACTCCACCATGTGTGGAATTTACAAAGAGGATATGAAGTTAATAGAAATTAGTTTGAAAGGGTATAACACAATTTACCACCACTCTTGGATCCCATAATAAAGGCTCAATATAAAATGATAAAAAAGTGAAGAAAAATGATGTTTTATTAATGATATGTGTAATTAAAAACAAAATTAAATGAATCAATAAGTATAATAAATGGGGGAGAACATTAATAGTAGAGATCAATCCCAAAATACTTCATTCTTTCAATGGATATAGAAGTGCTAGGGAGCCGATATCATTTTCCATATTCTCTTAAATAAATGAAAACACCACTCTAAGAGTGATAAACACATTTAAGTTGAGTGGAGAGGGGGTATTGTATCAATTTAAAAATAATGAATCTTATAGTTTTTGACATTCAAAATCTAATGTACATTGATAAACGTTTTAACCAAATTCCACCATGAAAAATTTTTCACAATAGTTTGATGAAATAATTGAAAATGAGTTCAATATTTTCTAACACAATTTCATCATAATGTACATTTATTTGAATATATTATTCCCCAAATGTTAATGGAATGTATAATTTAATTAATACAATCCATAATTGTATTAATTTTTATTTATTACCATTAAAATATTCGTTTAAGATTCTGTGGTTTAAATAATAATTGTATCCAAATTTTTTTAGATTAAATTTATAGTATTTCAATTAAACCATTAAATGTAAAAATAATTTATATATAAAATAATCAGTTAAATATCAGTGATGAAGATTTTCATATAGTTTTCCAACTCTTTCTGAAAACAGAAATCCCCATTAAATTTTCATATAATCCTCACTATTGGTAAGTCATATTAGTGATCATCAAAATATTATAAAAAAATTGCTGAATAAAAACCCTAATACAAAAAAATTTCCACATTATGGAAATATCACATGTTATATAATCTATAAATTGATTCATGTAAACACATTACAGTTAATTGGGGGAGATTGAGAATAAAAATTACCAAAAAACGATTAAATATTAAAAAATATTATGAAAATTGAACCCATATAACTTTCTCAGTGTTAAAATTACACATAATCTCATGCATGTCTCATCATATTCCAAAGACTACCGATTATTAGTGAGGGTATATAAAATGTTATTGGGAGACTATACATGAAATATAAGATCTCAATGAAAATAAATAAAAAACATTTCACAAATTTGAATTTATAGTATGATAATACCAATAAAATATCATTAGTAATGAATGAATATATAAAACTATATACTAGAATGTCAATATCTATAAAACATATTATGATCTCCAACTGAGTAGACCACATATAAAAATAATAAAAGGACAAGTACCAAGGGTGTTTGAAATTCCATGACTCCCTTCCTCCTTTTATTCATACATTTAGTCACCTATTCCCTTGAATGAATAATATGGGTCTTAATAAAATCTATACATGCAACAAGATAAGGTAACTTGGGAACCCTATTGTCATGGCATCCTGAGTAAGATTTGAGTGAAACACAGTTGGTCACCACTAATGTGGTCTAGTACCCAATTAATAATATACATTGTACTTGAATGTGATAATCTCAGTTTAAAGAAAAATGTTAATACGTAAATTGCACAATCATAACACATAATCACCACAGAATAAAAAAGAGATAAAAACAATGTTCCAAGCAATTTGTTCTTAAAAAGATACCATGAGACCTGAATAAACCATCCTAAAAACCATGATAGTAGAAGAAACGATGGATTTTAGAAGCAATAAAGAACATGCCACATCATTGGTCATTAAGGAATCAAGATAACAAATTACACAACATCATGATGTTATTGAGTAAACACATTTCCTTAGATCCTCAAGGCATCGAGTTGGAACATTCCACAATTGCATCATTTCCCTAGTCAACAAAGGATGAATCCATAATACCACCATGGACTGATACTCTGTTGGGTTAGGCCTCAAGGCTATCATACCCCAAAAGAGAGTGTGGGTTGTGTCACTATATACAATCATGTCCCACCACCACCTCTAAGGTCACGCCACATACCCTTAATACACATACGATGTATATTTTTAAATCATCATTATCATTATAATTCATACGTAATACCCCTATAGGGAATAAACAGTTCTTGAGGGCCCACTTATTTTACATACCATCGAATAACCTCCAAAGGCATCGTTTTACATCTAATGAGTTAGATCATATAAATGCATAAAAAATCACTTCTGGAAAATATGTATATGGGAAAAATTTTAACATGTCATCAACATAGAACATTGAAACTACCTATATTTTTAAATTAGTAGAATCAAATATATTATAAGGTTATAATATGATACACATGAACCAATGTGAAATCATAGTCAAATACGATTAATCATGTTATTCTAGAAAATGTATCACCTAAAAGAAACAAGATTATAAATTTAAATAGAGCATTGAAAATATTCTTGATTCATAGTATTTTTAAAAGTGATATATTTCAAACATAGTCAATTGGGATACCAATGAATATTCATGGAATAAATATGCATAAATGGTGTGTAACATTCCTCCCCATCATTATTAGATTGAGAAGGAGGAAGTAAAATACATGGACTTAAGGAACATCCACACGGTACTAAGTTCTTGAAATAAATTCCAAGGGTTTTATTAATTGTTGGGGAGAGATTATAACCTTTTAAAAAATTATCTAATCAAATTTTCATAAACAAAACCAATATGTTATGGATGATAAATATGTAAAATAAATCAAATTACATCAATTGATATAAAAAACAAAATATAACAATGTAACAAAATGGAATACTAAAAATTATGAATAATACATACGAAGACTAAAACCGAAAAAACAAAATGACCCCAAAGAAAACTCTAAATCACCCAATAAGATATATTCTCCAACTCCATAAAATAGTCTATGTAAAACTATTAACAACTAAAAAAGTGTGATACATTAACTTATTCCATTTCCAGATAAACAATATCTATTAAAGCACCAATGCTTAAAAGTATGGGTGAGTAATGAAAATTAGCAGGCTTTCCATAAAAGAATTCTCAACTAATGACACTTTTGATAAAACATGTTAGCATTATTATTTAAAACAGTTTATATAAAATAATATAAAATGGTTGATATCATAATATACAACAAATTCCATTATAAAAAATCTCTTCTCAAAACCAAAAAATCACTATATAAAAATCCAAACAATACATTAATATTAATTAAAAACATCCATTTTGGTATAACTAATTCCATTCCAAATATCTGCACATCCTACCATTCAAGCAACCTGGACCTCCCTATTATCATGAGTGGTGAGTCAACCTTTCACTTAGCCATCACTTAATGGACCATTTTATTAGAGAAATCCTAGATCATTGTCTATAACACTAATGACGTTGGATAATTCATTCCCAAATCCTCCCTGAATGAATAGGATCATAGACAACTATTATGATAGAGATGAATTCCAAAATAACAATTTCATTCATTTCCATACAACTACATTGTCATTGAAAATAATTCTCAGGAACTATTGTAGTAAAATTATATTTTTATTGGAAGGACATTTCCATGCATCAAAACCAAGATATCATTTTAAAATTTTCATATTAATTCCAAATTACCAATTTCATTTTCCATAGACGTTTCCAATATCCAATATTGTATATAGTATCACCAAATGGGGTTTCCAACAAAAAAATTAACATCAAATTCAAAAAATATTTAAATAAAAAAAATCAATTTCAAAGCTACGTATTCATTACCTAAATAGTGGAGTCGAGAGTAAAATCACAATCCTTAGTATTTAGGATGAATATAATGCACGACACGATAACACAAATGAAAGAATAATGATTCTATGAAAACCCATATTAGATCTCTTTCGCTATATTTAATTAGTCCAAATATATACATGATTGGAATAAAGCACCTAATATATATCCACTGTGGACAAGATAAAAGAATCAGAGAGAGATAGAGATGTAGATCTAAGAAATATCACTATAAATGATTCCTCGCCTCATGAATCTAGCATCAACGCATCAAGAGAATCCTTATGATCATCTCTGTATTGATTGCAGAAGCCTCTCCTACCTTTGGGTGGAGATAATCATGAGGCTGGTTGGTTTTGGAAGAAAAAATGAGGTGTTAAGGAATAATCATTCCTAGATCCACAATCATATGATGTTGTTTCTATATAGTGCATGTTTATTCATTTGGTTAGGAAAACAGTGCACTAACCACGTTCTAGGATATTCCTCAGTGGGACCTCTCATAGATGGCTTGCTTGGTAATACAAACTATATATCACCTATAAAAAATACCATTTTCCAACTTTTCTTGTTTTCTCATAGTTGCACACCTAGTATGTGAAAACTAGGTGCCTATACATGAACATTCCCCTTATCCCATGTCTCATTGTGTGCAGTTTCCTATATGAGATTCATAGTTTTCAAAAAATATTCTCAAACCGTACACTTGTAGAAAATCCCCAAAAAATTACCAAAGGTTTGAAAACCATCGAAACATCACCCAAACACATTTTGTATTAAATTTCATAAATTAAGGTATTATAACATTAAAATAGGCTTCTAAATTCCACCCTCCATTGGCCTTTACATCAATAAAATGTATAAAAACATACATGTACCAAATTGTTAAGGCCATTGCTCAAACATTTTGTTCTCATGTTCCCACATTTTATCTTGAATAAGAACTTGTTTCCAAAAAAACAACACTATAATAATGCCTTTTACAAGCATGAAATTATCATTCCTATATAAAATATACATTGGGATATTTACCAAAGTATCATATGGTTATAAATCAATATGATCCCATCATATTACATGGTAAGGTTCACGATGAAATTTTTTCAACTATAATACATAAAACACATTATACATAACATTGAACCTTGTTGAAAAGGCCAATTGATATTCCACCATTCCAAACCATTCATGGATATTAAAATGGCCAATGTATTTAGGATAAATCATTACTTGACTCCCAAAATGAGGATGTACATGCCTTGGATAGATTTTGTATAACACACGATCAATCACCACAAACAACAATAGTCATCAATGATGATCTAAATATGATTTCTAATGTCCTATGTCTTCTTTGTATATTTAATGATCATCTAAATAATTTCTATTATCTCTTGTTCAAGGCTCGACCCAACTAGTAAATTCAAACCTATTTCCAGCAAACAATGTTGAGTATTTTAAAGATGTCCATACAATTATTCTGAAGGATGCAGTAGTATCGATTCCGGATAAATTTTTTTAAATAATAACTTCACCAAATAATATGTGTTTTTCTTATAAACCACCAAAACCCATTAGACAATCCTTGATGATTTATTTCAAAGCATTTATCATCCGTTCGAATTGTCTCTCTGTATGAGGATGATATGTCATACACATAGTCAACTGAGTACTGAAAGATTTCTATAAGTACTTCCAGAAATGAGAAGTAAACCATAGATCAATTCCCAACATTATCAGAATTGATATTCCATTCCACTTAACCACTTCTCAAATATTTATTTTTTATAAGTCCTCCACCATATTATATTCACTAAATGGTATGTACTAATCCAACATTGTGAGATGATCAACTATCACCCATATGGAATCATGTTTCCAGACCGCTCTGGGGATACCTATTACAAAATCCATATATATATGTTCCCACATCCAAATATGAATAGGTAAATACTAGAATATACCTTCCAGTTGATTGTTATATTCATTTACTTGTTTACAAGTTAATAATCTCGAACTGAACTCAACCACCTTCTTTTTCATGTCGACAAACAAAAAATATGTTTTTAACTCTCCATAAATCTTCTGTATTATATGATGAATATTCCATAATGAAAGGATTTCATTATGATGAATTTTTTCAAGAAAATCCTTCAGTACGACAATCCTATTTCAAAACTAATACATGTAACTCACATCGAGATTACATCCCTTAATGGTCTACCCACCAATGAGTTTTTTCCTCATAGGAACTCATTTGGAATCATATGTTTATGCCTCTCTAACCGTATTCACCTAATCATGGAAAGGAACTTGGAAAAAATAAAACATCACCTTAGTCTCCACAATCCATGTGCAAGTTGGCTAGGAGCGACATAACTGCCACTCATCTACAAATTCTCTTTCTAATAACACAATATAAATTCTTCTTAATTCATCCTCCACTTAATTAACATTACTTGGTTTATAAATAAAGTCAATGTAAAACATTTGGATATACTATATTAATCATATTCATCTCAGATTCAAATCAAATTGTGAGAAAATGTGTTTCCGGATCATATGATATATAAACCTAATAAAATTCTAACTAAAGAGATAATAACTCCATGAATTAAATTCATAGATTATTTCATCTAACAAAAAATCATGTGTTGTGTAATTATTCTCATGAACCCAAATCAAAATTGATCAATAGGTAACAACATGATCTCCCTATATGAGATTGCATCACAAAACTTATCATAAAGAATAACAATACACTACATACTCGTTTTCTGGTTTTAGAAATATCAAGGTCAGTTTTGATATGAGGTGAACAATATTTTCTTAGAAATACATATGAAACTCCATGTTATATTGTAATGGAACATTCTTATGAGTAAAATCAATCATTTGTGAACCTCATGTTGAAAAATCCTGAGAAAAGTTTTGGTAATAACCAGCAATACCACAGAAAGTGTTAATCTCGATTGCATTATTTGTGGTTTTAAAAAGATAACATCCCATGTATTTTCAGGATATATAGAAAAACAACTTTCATAAATTACATGGAATAAAAAATTTACATCTTGTATCCAAAAAATAACACTTTGATAATTTGTCCTAAAAATGTTGATCCCTCAATATTACCAACACTAATTCGAAGTATTTCTCATGCTCATCCCTTTTCCTTGAATAAAAAAATATGTCATACACAAAAAGAACCATAAATAAATCCATATACCACTAAAAAATATGAGTCATTAATAACATAAAGACTTCTGGTGAATTCGTAAGACCAAAAAGAATAACCATATGCTCATAATGGCCATATCTTCTTCTGAAAGAATTAATTTTAATATCCTTTATCTTAACACATAATTGGTGATATCGTGAGAGAAATTCAAACCTAAAAAACCTTGGATATCTCATAGATTGATCGAACAAATCATCAATATAGGGAAGTGGATACCAGTTCTTTATCAAAACATAGTAAGTCTTATGATAATCTACATACATTCATGGATTTTTATCCTTCCTATTAAAAATCATGACTGGTGCTTCCTCTATAGACTTTCTCGGAAGAATAAAACATTGCATTCGAACACTTCTGACTGAACTTTTTTTTCCATTAAATCAATTTTTTCCAATTGATAATATGGAAGGGAAATATTATTGGTCCCTATAATAACATCAATTGTAAATTCCACATCCCTTATAGGTGGTAACCATGAGAAATTCTCAAAAATTGAATTGGGAAACTGATTCAAAACTGATGGAAAACTATTATTATCAATCCCTTAAATCGATTAAAAATTCAACACTACAAACTATTATGATATTGTTTGAAATTCTTGTCCCAATAATCCATTTTCAATTTCCTTTAAATTCCTTTCTCTTATAATGAGATGCTCAACATCATCATAAGTCATAATACTAACTCTTTAGGTATAATTATCGATGTGATCCTTGAACCTTTTCAATCAATACCTACCATGTGTTATACCATAATCATATATCTCAAGCATAGATAAATCTTATATCAAATCAACTCAATAAAATATTATAGATCATTCTCTACACATATATTATAATCATTCTCTTTTACCAAGTGGATTTTTATGATTCAAAACAAAGGGATTTTTCTTCAATTTTAAATATTGAATATTAAAATCTTGAGAATAAATAAATGAATAAGATTCACCCATATCAAATAGTTCTTCCATATGGGTAGAATTCTAAATAACTATACCTCTCACTATCGGTGGTCTAGATTGATCATCCATAATAAATTTCTCAGTTTCATATATTTCATATTTCACGATACTTTGTTCCTTATATACTATTATAAATTTCATTGATAATAGTCTTGGTATTACTTGAATCACCATGGCTAGCACTATTATATGGATTAAAAGTATTCTTATTCCCGTGCCTCATAAAATCATACGACTCATTGGACACCAGATTAGTGTCCCAAATACCTAACCTTAGGGCACTATGACTATAGTGCTAATGATTTCCCATTTTATTCAATTTATGGAATTTTGTAGGTTGTGTTTTACACTATCAATTCACGTGGTTGAATGAATAACATTGAAAACATATAGTCCATCTCTTTGGTTTCTCAGACAGATTCACTAATCCAACCATTTCATTCTGAGCCACAGCCCCACCATGGAAATAATTGTCCCACTTCCTCTTCCTTTGAGTAGTGGAGTTTTCACCCCTTCCTATACATATCAACACACTCCCTCAATCCATTTCTCATAAGATTTCCCATTCAACTATCATCTCTCTATTAACCATCATTGTATAATCAGTTATACAGAGCACAAAAATCATTGAGTTACTTTCATTCCCTTGCCCCGATTTAAAGATGTAGGCCTTCAAGGATGAACTAGTAGAATCATTGGGTGAAAAGTAGACTAAATTCATGAATTTAGATTCATTCTCAATCACTATGATTCTCTCATGATTCATTTAGAATAAATTCATTGTTCTTGCAGTTATAAATGTATGAGTATAGACAAGTATATTAAAAAATGCTTCAAAAACATCACAAAAATGCCTTAGTCTAATTTATCTGGAATAACTAAATCACACCATTGACATACAATATCATTAAACATATACATTTCTACACTGAATTTCTACTCCACTAGTGTTCCAAGAAAATAAAATATACAATTCATCCTATTTAGTCACACCACTAACTTATCTTGTTCTGAATCACACAAAATGATGGTTATATTCATCTTCTAGAACTAAACTAAATGGTACACTCTCCTTAGTTTATCGTTTCAGTTCCCACTATTCACCACATGAATGTTTTGGATTATATGTTGAACATGTTTTTGGTTCACCAATGGATCTGGTGAAACCATATTTTCAATGACTTCATCTAGTTATTTTCTGTGATTCCTATGGGGTGTAATTTACTAGAAACACAACAAACGTCATAAGTCTCAATCTCTAGATACTGAATTCATAACAATTTCAAATTCAACACAATAATGTTGTAACAACATGGCTTTCCAAAAATAATTTATTTTATGTTCAATTTTTTTTTAACATTTCACCATGATTTTGAAAATCATATTATTTTCAAAATACCCATGTCATTCCATTTTCAAAATCTCATATTTGAAACCAATTTCAAAATTTTCCAAAAAAACATCTTTTCCAAAAATACATAAATAATTGGAAAAAAATAAAATAACAAATCCTAGTAGAAAGTGATTTCTAAATTGCATTCCATTCTACTATAAATGGATACACCCATAACAATGAGACTCCAAATCGTGTAAGTGTATCCATGAAAGTTATGTTCCAAAATCCCTAGTAACATTAAGTTTAGTATTAAAGGAATGATACATGTTTTTATGCTCTATATTTCATGTTCCCAGAATCCTAATTTTTTATACCATTCCAACTCAAGAAAGATCTTGTAATGGATTTCAACTCAAATACTGGAAACCAATTCAATGTCAAGGACCAACCAAGACTAATACATCTTGAAGGTCAAGGGCTGAATAAGCAGATACCACATATTCCCCAAATTAAAATAGAAAGACAAATATTGATACCACTTGTGACATCAATCCCCTCTGCATTTAATTTTGAATACTGAAAGAAACTAATTTTCCTTAAGAGACATCCCCACTATGTCAAAGGCTAGCCTTAAATTCCAAGGTATTTATTAAAAATTAAGGGACAATTTTATATTTGAAAATAAATCATCTAATCAAATATCCCATAACCAAACCACTTAATGATACATAATATAAATGTAAAATAATACAAAATACCACCATTTATATCAATACCAAATCATAAAAAAGTGCCATATTTTTTTACTATAAATTACAAAGTATAAATCAGAAGACTAAACCCATATTACCAAAAAGACTACAAAGACAAACTCTAAATATCCCAACATGATCTATGCTCCAACTCCCAAAAATAAACCAAGTATCACTATACACCACTAAAAGTGTGTGATATAATACCCTTTTCGTGTCTTAATAATCAATATCAACAAAGGTACCAACGTTCCACACAAGGGGTGAGTAATGAAACATTATAGGCTTTACCAAAATGAATTTCCTACTAAAAACAATTGGATAGAACATGTTACCACATTTATATAGTATTATTTATATAAATTACTTTAAATTTTTTTATATTGAAATAAAACAAATCTACGTACTGAACAAACTTCTTAAAAACCAACTACTTTATAAGGTAAAAAATCAAACAAACCTATAAAATAATTTCACTAGTTATATTTTCCATAACTAATCCCATTCACTTGTCGACACATTACACTATGCATGAAACCTGGACCTCCCATTACTCGTTAGTGTTGGGCCATACCTTCACTAATCCATCACCTAATGAACCACTTATGGGGGAAATCCCTATCCTTTATCCTTTCCACAAATGATAAGGGAGACCTTATACCCTTATCTATACCTAATGAACATGAACACACACAACCATTATGCTAAAAAAATCCCAAAAAACCATTTTAATAAAATTGTACTTTTATTGAAAACCATTCAAACCATAAAATTCAATTAAATAATATTTTTACAAAAAAAAACATTTACATGCATCAAAACTAAGGGGGGCTCACATGGTTACCTCGTATATTTGGCTCACACTATTAGAAAAATTGTGTGATAGATGTGATAAAGTCTAGTATCCCACTTTATATGGTTTCTCTAAGGAGGCCACTTGGTTTGGTAAAACAATGCTCTTACCAGTTCACCGTTCCCTTTTCTCATGTATCATTGTTCATGGTTTCTATAGAGTTTCATGGTTTCCACAAATCATTCCCAAATAGTGCACCTAAAGAAAATACCAAACAAATAAACATGGTTTAAGAACCCTTTAAATCATATTCAAATACTTTATATACATAAAAACGTAAATGAATTTTTACTTAATTTAAACTTGTGGTACTACATGGTGTCACATGAACTTTTTCTCATGTATCACAAAAACACATGAAAAGGGAACACAAAATATAATGAAATACATTATTGATCAAGCATCAATAATTAATAAATTATATTAATATAGTGAAAAATTATCCTCCGTGTACCCATATACAATGTCATATTTCATTAGTCAAGGTTCATCTAGTAAAATAATACATAATCATTACTTATTAATTTAGTATTATGAATTATTTACATAATTACTTATAACATGGGGGTCATTAACTAATAAAGAATTAAATTCACACAAACATTTATAAATTTATGGTTTATTTTATGATGGTTTAGAACCTCATACCCCATGACCATAAAATATGAACAATACTTTATGTTAAATTATACTGGAAAACCATACTAAATTGGAACTAAATCTAAAATAGAAAAAAATTAGATTTTCTGAGCCCATCAAAGCCCATTCAACATCTGTTGATTATCAAAATTCCTTAAATCATTCCCATAATTTTAAAATTAAATTTTTAGAACTAAATTAAAATTACTCATATTTTTATAAAGAAACTGGCATTCAAAATAGAATGATACTTTCGAAAAGTTGTACCAAATATCCCTTCCTAGTCGGAACCACAACCATTCACCCTTGGATGTTATGTGAAACTCTTCTAGATAAATTATAGACAAATGAACCATCAAATTGAAAGAATAAAATGTATAGTAAAATATATTTAAATTTGAATCCTTATAGAAAATCATGATAAAATTATACCTTAGCCAAAATGTTAACCAATAGAGTTCACCCCATCTTTGAAAGAATATTAATTTTAAAATTATAAAAAGTCCCAAATCATTTCTATGTCATGATAGAATATTTAATTATGTTTTACCACAACCGTAGAATGGATCATAAGAAATGTAATTTTATTAAACACCTTTAAGATACATGGAATCATCATTATGGGTCTTCCTCTATCAATTACGATATTTGACTCACAATTATCAAGAAATTCCTCCATAATTATGTTGAATTTACCTCAGATTTCCCTATGAATAAAAAAGAAAAAGACAAAAGGAATTTAATGATAAAAGGGGGATCAAGGGATATCATGGTCTACGACATATCAATCGGATTCCAATAAAAATAGAACATTTATCAGTGAAGGAGGGGGATTAGAAGAGTTATCAAATTCTAAATCAACTCATTCCATAAAAATTACACATAACAGTATCAAGGTAATTATAAATTGGGCATCTATAAATATCCCATAAATTTAACATATCAATAAAAGTATGTATTATTAATTCATGATGTGAATCATGGTTTCACTTTTTGATAATTTTAGACTAAAATCATCCAGAACCGAGCCATGATGTTTCATAGATTAATAAAATGTGCCATGTCATGAATCCATCTTGAAGCTCCCACATAAAGTTGTAACATACTCTACATAATAAAACTCACTCCTCGTCCGCCCAACATTTCAAAAAAAACATCAACACAACATTTCAATGCATTTAATCCCTTATATAACCAGCTTGAGCTATATTTATAAAAATGAACCTCCTAATAAATTTAAATGTCAAATATAACTTTATAATTTTCCAAATGTAATGACATTCATCATTATTTTCTACCCAACATCTCACATCTAATCCTTAAGAAGTTGTTTAAACACATTAATCGTGTCTTTTTATCATATATGATAATAATCGAAAAGGATTTATCCTTGTTTCATCACTAAACAAAGAAAAAAACATTTTGGACACTCTCACTCATAAAATCCCTTCACGCCTACAATATGAATGCCCATGGAAGAACACCAAGAGCTGACTAATAAACACACATTAATCATGAAAACCAATATATGGATCACCAAACCCTTCTATTTTCTTGTTCACTGACTTTTAATAGAAAAATATGTCAAAATATCTTACATCACCACTATAATATTCTTCTTTACTTATCTACATCCCATCCATATTTCTCTCCACCATAGGATAATCCATCCACCAATAAAACATTTCCACTAGTGACCCGAAACACAAGGCTTTATTTTTAACCTGAGCTATAACATCAATTACCATTTCATTATAATAATTTCATCTAAAATTGTTTACTTCACTTATATTAATTAAAATTTTCACCATATTGACAATTAAAAAAATATGGGTTTCATTTCTTGAATCCGGGGAACTTAATCATGTGCTTGATGTTTTTCCCAAAACCTCATTATTGATTCAAAACCATACTAATGAGTTTATTCCAACCAAACAAAACCCAATAAAACAATCCATTATAGACATTACCTGAATGAATCTTAACCACCTTAATATTACCTGGAATGATGGGGTTATTATAGTACCAACCCACCACATTCAGTTTCTCAAGGAAATAGCTTTCAAATCATTTCTAAATGACTACCTACAAAGGTAAAATACCCAAAAATATAAGGT
The DNA here is from genome assembly GCA_963277665.1 of Viscum album. Lineage (NCBI taxonomy): Eukaryota > Viridiplantae > Streptophyta > Magnoliopsida > Santalales > Viscaceae > Viscum > Viscum album. The sequence goes on along the minus strand of OY728131.1, from coordinate 711,951,534 downwards.
CCTAAGGATCCACCAATCATGGTTCAATAATTCATAGAGGAATTTTTAATCCAATATGTAATTCATACCAATGTTTAATCAGAATTTTTATAAAAATTATAATTTTATTATTCAAATGGTTTTACAAGACAGAAGGCACATAACTGTGCATCTACACACCAATGATTTCACTCACTACTAATACAAAATGATATCACTCTAATTCAATGTCCATATCTAGTTTATGTTCAAAAGAACATATAAATCACACATCAGGTATACATAACTAAACTAGAAACCATTATATCCACTACTGATAGGTCTTCCAGAGTCTCCCAGATCATCCAATAACCCATAATATGAAAGACTATGACCCATTACAAAAGGTGGTCATTTAAAATGTGAATAGGGTGATAATTCTCACTATAAAATATTTCATTTTAGTCACTTATAAATGAATAAATGGGAATACCATATCTAATTCTATGTTATCATAGAACATTATGACAATGTAAAACCATTCATTAAATAGATTTACATGAAATGACCCATACATTATTCCTTACTATACTTCTTATAATTCCATACACATAATCCAATGATCCACTTAGTGTGTGAAACAACATCTATCCACCTATGCACTATTAAAAAACATTATCAAGATTAGTGTCGTACCCTTATAAAATCCTCTACAATGAAATATAACATCTCCAACTGACAAAAAAACTCTAATTACCCTTATAATGGTACTGTAATGTTTTTCTAATGTCATATTCCACCACTGGGTAATATCTATAAACATTAATCATTGTGCCACCATACCAGGTTCACTTCATGATAAACATGTTTGTTATTAACACCAATGGTGAACTCGAACCGAATTCCTTGATGGCCTATCATCATGACCTACACTATGTTGATCCACAAAAAATTAACATTCTCCGCAAAAATTTCAGAACCTCACATCAAATACTATATCTATTCTCATGTGTAACCAATGTGTGATTAGTCACACATTATGGCTTTCCGAAGATTGTATCAAAACATGACATATAATCTAAAAATATATATTCAAACCTAATTTACATTTATTCAACTTTTTCTCACCTGCCTCTTCAGTTGTCTTCCCACTATAATGTTCTAGAATCTATATACCAAATAACTAAAAAAAATCATTTCAGAATTGGTAAATTTTTTATATTTAGAATCCATTTTCACCGACCATCACACATGTGTCAAATCAAGCCAAAAATCATCCATCCATGCTAAAAACATCTATGGTCTAAACACCTCTGACATTCACATGATTACCAATCTGTGTTTCATTCTAATCTATCAAGAAATAAAACCCCCAGTCTTTCAATAGATACTACAATCATCCAACGATGAGAGACTCATCCTCCATTCACATGTACTAAAAATATGGGTTCTACATACTCCAATGTTTCATGAAGAGTTGAAAGACCTTCATCTAGGAAATTCATGGTTACTCACATTCATAATCTATTTCATTAACTTATACCATCCCAAAGGAATTATCCTTAACCACCCCCTAACAAGTAATATCCCCAATCAGGTAACTCCTATGTAGCTTGAGAAAATGATGTTTCTAAAATAAGAGCTTCATATCTATGTCTCAAAGTTATTTTACACAACATGTTCATTGTTCAAATAGGGGTTTCAAATATCTATATTTTATGTAGACACATATTCACAGGCATTCCATGAAGGATTTGACTTGAGGCCAAACATCTAAATGAGAAAGAGATTCCATGTTTGAATAAATATAATTTTTTGCGTACTATATTGATAATTCTACATAGACCATAGTTGAAACTTCACAGAAATGGTTCTCTATGGGATACTTACACAAGGTTATTACTAATGAAATATAAACCAAACAATGACCTATGAAAAATCATTGTGAAACACATGCATAGGTGATATCTCATCATTGTTATTATCTTTTTCTCCATTCCCATCTTTATCGCCATCATCTCCAAAGTGAACTACACAATAGTCTCAGATGAAATACTATTATAAGTAGACACACATAGGAGTTCAACAAAATGTATAAGTACCCAAATCCTCCACCATTAATACAATCACATAAAAGCATCAAATATGTCATGGAAAATATATGGGAATAATATGATGAATTGGATGCCTCTTCTTGATAGGTACAAGGTTCAAATCCATTTTAAATATTTATCCTCAAATTCATTGTGTGTAAGATGAGGTGAACTCATAAACAATCATAATATTTGAAACTCAAAACATTAATCCCATGCCCTAGTAACCTAAACTCACTGTATAAATTATTATATTATTGCACATGTCCATGTTATAACAAATCCTCTTACACATTCCATAGATAATTTTCTAGAAACTCCACAAATACATTAAAATATGGATCCTTTCATGAGAACCAATTTTTATCATCCCCACCAGAATCATTGAGTCTAAGCCAGAATGCTAAATTACTCAAGCGTTCCCCCTATATTACAGAGTTTAAAAACGAGAAGTGATGGTCCAAATAATATAATCTGAAAACAATAACGTCATTCAAGGTGAAAAAACATTATGTAACCAAATATTTATGAATATAAAATTAGATTACACTAAAATATATATAACATATAATCCAAAATTAATGAATGTAGACAAAAATAGTACAAAACATCCATATTTATAAACTGGACATCGATTTCCCCTTTAGTCGACCAAACATATAAATAAATAAAGGATAATGAAAAAGATGAAAAGCTACTCACAAAATAACCTCCTCCATGTGTCCTGAAATGTCTGAGTTGTCCCACTAAATATGAAATCCATGAATGAAAAAAAATTCCTACAGTATTTAAGGGCTTCTAGGTCAGCCATGTGTTATAAACACCTAATTTAGGTCATAACACAACCTAGTATGACACAAATAAGATGGACCTTTACCATATTTTTTAACATTTATGTGTATGTAATAAGACCAGTATAAATTAAACTAATAATGTGAAAATATCACAATAATGGCGAATAAAGACCATAAAATATGAAAGAATGTCCATCGTTTTACAAGTTGTATGATTAACATGCATCAATGAGTCTCTAGTCGTATCTTCTTTGACACTATTAAAGTATGATAAAAGAAGGATGTTCATAATATTGAAAATAGACTACACAGCTAGTCCTCAAGGAAACAGGAGAATATGACACTCAGCATCCTCAATGAATTGAGTGACTGTGTTTCTTGAAATCATCAAGGCATTTAGTCTGATATGTATACAAGGTTATTATATACTAAATCAACCATGGGTCAAGCCATATTCCATCGATGGCCTGAAATCCCTTTTATTAATGCCTCAAAGATATCACACACTGTTTTCATGTATTTGTTCTAGATTCTATTGACTATCATGACCAACCCCCACCTATATGTTCATACAATTAGGTTACCATGCCCTTAAACTACATAAAAGACCACCATCATCATTTACATAATCTCTATACACTCAGTCACTAGAGAAAACCATATCATGGTTGTTTAAAAATTCCATGTTCCAAAAAAACCTTCTAAAGGTCTGATAACAAAAATAGAAGGAAATAGAATGTAAAGTGATCACAAATGATTTCATTAGGAGATGTCAATAAAAATAGACAAAAACTAGGATGAACATGAAACATTTATGCTAGTGATATATGGACACTCATGGAATAAACTATCAAAAAATTATCTCATAAGCTTTACAAGCACCCATATGTTATCACTATCAATAATGATCAATCATGTTATGCCGACACATGTATCACGTCAAGGAAACATGAGTATACATATAAAAATGAAATGGAATATCATTATGATTCATTATAGTTATACACGTTATGATTTTTAAGAATGTTCTATCAGGACCCCTATAGATACAAATGGAATAAATCAACCAACATGGTCTCATGGGATCTATGTCTCATTGAATCATAAACACACATCTTGTGCGTCCATGTATTCTAAGGAAATAGATTAGTTATCAATCAACTATCATCAATATTAGGCATGAAACTAGTGAAAAGGGACCAAAATATCCCATAACACATTGTACAATTATATTATGTAATATTCATTGATTTAATGACTAATTAATTTTTGTTAATTAATTAAACATTAGGTGTAATAATATTAATTAGTTAAGAGATGATGATCATTAACTAATTATATAATTACACATTTATAATAATATTATGAATTTAAGTGTGGTTTAGGAAAAGAAATCTCACATGACATGAAAACCCCATGAATAATACCATATTGTTGGTTATATCCAACCACTAATCTTAAGAATATCCAACTCCAAACCATGAAAATCACAAAAAATGGGTTTCCAAACAAGTCCTTATAACATCCATTGATCACCATGAGTTCTCAACTCATACACATGAATTGGAAATTAATTAATAATACTTAAATTATAAATAAATTAATTTTTATAATGATACTCATATTCAAAGGAAAGAGGAATAGTAACTGAAATTGTTACTGTCTATCACCACCTAGAGAAATCCATAGCAAACCACCCATTGATTTTCTATAACACGATTCTGACTTCATTATAGGAAATTCCATATTACACATCCATAATAAAAATTCCATTATAATATAATTAAATTGAAACCCTTTTAAGAGAATAATTTTTTTTCTTCCATGATCAATAAGTTATCCAATATATTTTGATCCATCCCTATGAGACTCTACATTTAAAGATAAAAAAAATATCCAAATAAATTCCATGAAATGATATACAATTTCTTTCAATTTGACTGAAAAAATAAGGGTACACTAAAGGAAATAACTATATGAAAATTCCCATGAATGAATCTCATTTAAATCTACAATACATCCTATATCCATTTCGATCAAATCCATATTTTTCTTTTATAATAACAAAAAGATCTAGTGAAATTTCTATATTATTTATCTAATAAGAAACAACTTTGATCATGAGTAATTAAAATATAAAATGGAAATAATTATTTTTTATGGATGAATTCTTCCAAGAGGATTCCATAAATGTAAGGATCAGTTATATCGGTTAAGGTATGGGGTAGGAAGAGCTCTTGAAGTCCAGAATATCCCGTTCCCATTCCATTCAACATATTGGTTTGAGGGAATGAGAAATGGGAAGTCCATAACAATACTGTCACAATAAAACACATATAAAAATGGCCAAGAGAAGTTTATTATGTGAATAATGGGTTGACATAATGATATTTTTGGGGCCAAAACCATTCATATATTGGAAGTGATGGTTAGCATTGTGACATTATGCGTCATTATGTGAATCCTTCCCATATCTTCTAGTTACATCATAAAAAATTTCTGATTTACCTAAAATCACTCAAGGACCACTCTAAATTTACATCAATTCTTATAAATGTCCTTTTATTGAATTTAGTCCCACAGATTACTACCCTGATATCTATTTCCATCAAAATAACCTCCCACTAAATTGAATGTTTAAAATTTCCTTAGGAAGTTACAACACATAATGATGTAGGATGTTACAAATAAGAATCCCATTGTCTTAAAATAATCATTTTAAAATATAGTTATATGAATTACACAATTTAGCTCGAAACAGGATATGATTTTCACCATGAAAACAATTCTAACATATGTGTGCCAAACATTTTTATCATCTATACCCACCTATTGTTCAATAGAATGAGGTGATGTAAAACATTTTCAATTACTTGATTCCCATCCACTGAACTATTTTTACATCCATTACAATCGAATTTGAATATAAACATGCTTATATTTGAATAAATATAAAATATTAATATCATGTCTTATACATCCCCATATTTTATATATTTTATCATTCCCCATATTTTTATGAATATTTTTTTGAAAACAATATGTGGATATCATAGACAAACACACCCTATCCAATCAAAAAAATAGTGGACAAGATTGGACATGAAAAAATATAATAGGGTTTCCCTAGGTAATCAGGACTAGGTTTCCAAATTCCTTTGACATAGAGGGACTCGACATCGGCCCATCCCCTCACAGTGAAGGGGGGGAGACCACCTTCTACCATCTGCTTCCTGGCTTTATCCCTTCATCCCATATAGTAATCCTAAAATCCTACCTCCCATCCCCGTGATTTCTCTTTCCCCTATGGTTCTGGACCTCTTCAATAGCTCACCTCAATTAGGGATCTCATCGAAATAATCCAATAAGTCTTCGGATCTCCACAAACTCATGTCGGTGGACCAATTAAAAAATAAATGTTCTTTAATTGATGAATTTGACCAATTCATCTTCATTTCATGGGGTCTCCTCAAATGAGCACCAGTTGTTCTTCTTGACAGGCAGTATTTGATGGTTTTTTTCTCTCGAGGCTAACCAGATTATTTCATGGTACAATTCTCCATGATCCTTTAATGGGAACCATTATTATCTATATCATTGGTCCTTTGAGTTTAATATGAAACATGGTGCTACTACTTCAGTAGTGTGGGTAAGATATTCGGATTTACCTTATCCATTCAAAAATAGATGAAATCTTTGAATAATGTAGAATATGGTAGGAGGATACATATGGTCTGGTAGTTCGAGTACTACCATTTGTCACTGGATTTCACCTCAAATTTTCATCATGGTTGATGTTTCAAAACCCTCAATGCAATGGATCTGGATTACAGTTATGGTAGAGTTCATATGGACACAAGTTGTGGTGTTTGAATTGGGGCCCAATTTTTGATTGTACTATAAATGGTTAGAACATATGGTTTCAAAGTTCTATATTTTTCATAGAGACTAGAATAATCCAAAATTATTTCCAAGGTTATAAGGGGGACTAGAGGCTACGAGAATCCCTATTGTGCTTCATAACTCCATTGGTCAGGATCACTATAGTCATCTTGTGTGCCCGCTCGGGTCAGGCAGGGTTGAGGAGGTTAGTGGAGTTTGTTTAGGGGATATTGTATACGACATTACACTCTTAAATATTAAAAAGATACTGGTTGGGACAGATCAACACTCTCAAGGGGTATCTTCTTCTTTGAGGTAGAATTAACCCATTCAGATCACAGAGTAGGAAGACATAAGAAATGCAACTGATGTTTCTAACCATTGCCCTATAGTGGATTTAGGGTTGGGTAATCCTGAAGTCAACAACAAAATAAATTCAAAAGGTGTTTGGGTAGAAAATCATTTCAGGTGTTATCCCCTTATAATGGTAGGATCTAGGATGGCTCGTGATGAGTGTGAGGGTGTCCCCAAAGACCCACACATTTAGGATTCTAGTTCCACATGTTGTGGATATTTTTTTTATTTTGAAGAATGTTTTAGCAGCTTTTAAGAAGATAGATCAGGACTCATAAGATAGAGATTATGATTTCAATAAAGTGAAGATATGAGGTATGGTTAATGGAAAGGAGGTCATGCTTTCTAGTATCTATATCATCAATTCCCATGTAGGACTGAGTCCACTTTTCCAGCATGATCCTTTGGGATCTTTTCATATCTAGAATAATTTAATAGCATTGATTTATAATAGGAAGGAGAATGAAGACCCATAAGGATAGAAAACACACATGACAGTATAGAATCAAAATAAATTCATGTTTACATCTACCACAGATACTGAACTAAATTATGAAGAAGAAAAATCCTTGTCGATGATAGAATATGAGCATGTTTCACAAGGGGATGTAGCGGTAGGTCCTGGCTTGATAAAGGAAATAAAAGGGAGACATACCACTAGAATTTCATGAAACATAAGGTAGGGAAAATGTGTATAAAATGAAAAGATTACTCATATATCTAGAATACAATTGTTACTAAATCTTCAGGGATGACAATGAATAATGGGACAGAAAAGCAACCAGAGAACCTAACAAGTGTTAAAGTTGATAAACAGTTTTCTGACAAGCTTTGTGAGAATGCTCTATGTTATGGAATTAAGGCCTCTGATCGTGAATTCTCTATGTCAAATACAGATTCAATACCAATCATAACCGTAAGAAAAATGGCAGAAAAAATGGATTCAAAGACTGAATAAAATTTAATACATGTTCTTAAAACTTAAGAGGAATTCTATAAGAATAAATTCAGATTAATTTTCCATAGGAGGTTGTTAACAGAAAAAAAGGTTAAGCATAGATGGCAGTAAAGTAGTGCAATTGGAGTGCATTTACATACAAGACTATATCTTAGCACATGTATTTAACGAATGGATGATCAATATAGAAGAACATCTCTCGACCTAGGACGTGATGGTGGATCACATTGAGGATCTTCTACATAATTAACCGAATATGCCGATAACCCCTCATTATTGGTAGATTTATAGGGTGACTGGCTCTAACTTTTTAGTCTTCTTTTCAGCAACTTCATTGGTTATTTTTGTGGTTAACACCAATCCTTTAGATATATTTGGGTTTCCCACTATTCCTCAAAAGTGATTTTGAAATAAAAAATTATTTGTATATATTAGAAGTGAATTTTTTTTTTTGAAATAAAACTGTTAAATGATGACAAAACTTTATTAACACCCTTATAAATTCAATAACATAATAAAAAATTTCAGGTTATGATTGTTTGTGACGTTGTGTAGACATTATAAATGAAATAATGATCCAAAAAAATCAAAAAATTAATGATGTGGGAAACTAAAAGTTTACATCAAGTAAAAATCATTCATTTAATATTCCAACATCCATTTTCACTAAAAATTGCCACCAATAATAATAACATGAAACAACATGATATGGATCCCATTATATTTTAAATATTTTTTTTAAATCAGTTGTATGGAAGTAATGATATTTATAGAATGAAGTTTCTTAATTTTTTATTAAAATATAGTAATTAAATGGGGAAAAATACCAAATAGAAAAAAAAATTGGATACAATATTTAAGCTACCAAATTGTTTTCCCCTCCACCACACATATAATTTTGCATTATCCTCAATAAAACTCATTGATGATTTTACTAATGAAATTTAAAAAAAACAATAGTACAAGAACAATACATGTATGTTTAAAGTAATCAATCAAATTATTATAAGAAATTTGATATTTATTTAACACTGTTGAAGGAATTTGAAATACATATAAGAAAAATATAAACTAAAATTTAAAATAAAATATGAGACAATTAAATATGAAAATTAAGTTAGGGAAAAATAAAATAAAATATGGATGCCTCCCTAGAATAATGAAACTTAATCTATCTATAATAAGAAATTCATTAAAAACATTCATTATCTGGATGGATGGTGTGGACTTTTTATTTTTGAACTAGATATCATGGTACCTCTAAAACTCATACAAATTTTTTTATCTTCTCAAGTTCCTAATTAATAATAAAATAGATGTCCAACTCTTTAAAGGTCCCCTTATAGATTAGTGGGTGTAGATATAGAATATATGGTTCTTTCGTACTCTCTTCATAATAGAGTATGGTATTTTATAGTTAGTGTTTAATGGAGATTCCATGAATTGGATATTCACCCTATTTATATATTAAAAAAATCATTATGATATTTTATGTTTACTCCCTCTTTATAGACTACTTCATCAAATAAATTGAAGCATTCCATTACCATTTATTCCAAATACACCACACATTCAGTGCTATAATCATTTCAATCTAGATAAAAAAGCTATATTAACCTATCAACCAAAAAATATAATTATATTTTAAACTAATTTAGGATATAAAAAATTATTTTGTCTCGATCTGAGTGAAAAAACAATAATTTTTGTGGAAAATAACAAATTATTTCAAGAATTATTTTTAGGAAACATTTCATCAATTTGAAAGATAATTATTTTTTCTAAAAGTGTTTTAAAACTAATAATTTTAATCATAAAAAACAGGAAAATTAATTACATCCTCATCTTCTTTATATTGTTCCCGTGGTGGATTCTCCATTTGTATCATGTACTATTGGAAAAAATTTGTCATCTGAGAAATTTGGCTCTTTAATTCTACAAATATAATTTTTTTGGTGAATAAATTGATTTTTTTCTTTCAAAAACTCCCATAAATGATCAATATATCATTTGGTAGGGTCTTATTTTATCTATTGGAGTAATTTTGGAATGTTATCTTTTTAGTATATCATCCTTGAAAAAAGTGTTCTGTTACATTCTTAGAAATTTCATAGATAATTTTATAATCCTCCATTCAAAAAATATTATTTTTGGGACATGATGTTTCTTAATAAATGAGGACAAATAATAGTTAAATAAATTATATGTATGTGTAGGTAAATTTAGTATGAACCATAAAATTCATCATTAAATGGGGTTGACGATAAAACATTCCCCATTAAAAATGGTAATATATTGTTTAGTGTTATCACATGTGATATTTAAATAGTTATTATAATTACTATGTTTATCATTCTGGATGACAATGTTCATTCTCTTGAGGATTAAATGAATTAAATCCATTCATTTTTTTCTACCAAAATTGTTAAACCTAAAACCCCGTAGATGAAAAAAATAAAAAGATAGATTGGATAAAATTAACCCTAAGAAAGCATTTTGATTTTCAATCATACTCCTAGCTATAATATATGGTCAAAGTGATATATTTATAAGTATAAAATTGAGAAGGCACATACAATAAATAAATGAGAGTGTTTTATGATTGGGTATTATATTTTAACCTGTAATATTTCCCCATCTTTTTTATATTTTAATATTGAAGTGACACTCTCACAATTTACCTAAGATAAAACTTATTTTCAATGTGTCAATAGATTATGTGATAATAAAATTGTAAAATCATTTCATAAATGATAAATTTTTGAGTTATTTGAACTAAATGAATTTAAATAAAATAATGAATGTTGTATTAAATAGGTCAATGATAAAAAATGTTTCTCTCAACCGAGTGGATATATCATCATGGAGACAGTTTTACTAAGAAAAAATTTGAAAGGGAATGGCCTAATATCATGAAAACACTTATATTCACTAATAAAATATAAATTTAAGAAGATTAAATATTGAAGAACAATGATATTTTTGTTAGCTAATGTGACATCAAATGTGTGACCCAACATGGCTGGTTCATGTAAAAAAAGATATCTCAATTAAAATAAAATATTCTATAAAATTTAATTTCAAAAATTATCCCAAAAAATATTTATGATTAAATAACATGCGGTAATTTTAAAGGGGAAAAATTAATTTCAATGGGATTTTTAAATTTTTATTCAAAGAACTATTTTCCATTAAATGTTCAATGAATTCTTAATATCTGGAAATTAGTTAAATTAATATCAATAAAATATACCAAAAACAAGGGTTATCACTAACATGATTTTATTAAGTTGATCATTAACAAGGGATGACAATATATTAACATAATCATTTAAAAGAACATTAATTTCTAAGAGTATTTGAATCTGACTTACAATGGCCTTCTAAACTAGACACTCTTTTAAGAAATGACTGTTTTATCCACAATTTTAGAATATAGATAATTTTATTTGTGAAAAAATGTGTACACTATTTCATATTATATGTATTTTTATTTCCAAACAAATAAGGCACAATATTTCTTAATGAGAAAATAACTATCAAAAATTAGATACACAATCATATGTTCTCCAAAAAAAATCATCTACACTCATTAAAATAAGCGATGATGTTTTTTTCTTGTGTTCCATAATGTATTAGATTAATTTTTTCTTTTTAAAAATTTCATCCACTCCTATAATAGAGTGAATTGTTAATTTACCAAGCGGCATATCTCATAACATCATAATCGTGATCATTACAAAAGTAACTGTATTTTAACCATGCTTATTTTCCAAGAAAGTCAATATATGATTATTTAATATTTAGTATAATAAATGACTCCCAAAACATTATATCTCATGGAAATTTGGTAATAATTCCTTTGAAGTCTATCCATGATGAATTGGAAATATCTAATTTAATGATGTAATTATCTAAACATTATGATCTAATGATCAAAAAATCCATGAAATTCATTATAAAATACCATAATATATTCAAAATTAATAATTTAATATTATATAATATGTTTTTATTAGTCCTCATGGAGACCCATTGTAGTAGAAGTTAACCATAGAGTCAGTACCTATTTTAGTGATGAAAGAGGTGAAAATTTTCTCCTTTTTTGGGTAATACATTAGTAAATCATGCATGAATTTGAATTCTTTTATCCCACCATTCATATATGGGGATGTGGGTAATGTATATTTTAACATGGTAATATCATATTGTGTTATTTAGAAGAAAATAATTTAACAAATTTCATCTAATTCATCTACCTCATGATCAATATTTGAATCATCCTTCAAGACTGCATCATCTTTAATATCATATTCTTCTATAAATATTTTCAAAATTGATATATCTTCACCCACTAAATATAAATCTTGTACACATAAGAATGTGCAAGGAATTAAAGGTAAATCCATTTTTTGATTTCTTTTACGAACAATGAACAATTATTTCACTATTATTGATTGTTAATATATGATGGAATTGAATTGAAAACATACATAGAAGAGGGGGAGGATGTCGTGACTTATTATAACATATTAATCTAGGAAAATGATTTCATTATTTCATGAAAAAGAAATTATTTTATAGACATCTAGATATTTTTTCTTTTTTTTTCTTATGATGTAAATGCTCATAAATCGTTTGGGTTCATTCAAGGATATGGTTAGTTATGGATGTAAATTTAAGGGAAAATATTTAATTATAATAGAAAAAGATTTTGATATGGATTATTCAAGGTTTTATTATGGATACATTGAAATAGATATTCAATATTATTGATTTCCAATTATTCATTTTTTTTGTCCAACATTAATTTATTTATTTTAAGGTAATAGTTGAATGAGTATATGATTTGAGGAATCGATTTATTATTGTAGATATATTGTTTTGATGTTGGTGTGTACTAATATGGATCATATAACTTTAATAAAAATTTAATGACATTCTATAATCTCTTGTAATATTTTTCTGAGGGGGATTATTTTCATATTTTACTTTTTTGTTTTTTATAATAGAGTGAGTGAATGATTCAAACAAATATATTTGACTATATTCTTCCCTTTTCTATATTTAGTGTTCAAAATTTTAATTTGAAATTAATTCTATTGAATATTTTTTATAGTGTAGGTTTATTTATAATTTTTATTTCTTCATCCAACCAACATAATTATTATAAATAATGTTGTACTAAATGTTCAAAAAAGATTGTTCTTATAGGAGAAGAAACATGGGATCGAAAACATTTTATCTATCTTTCAATTTATATTTGAGAATAATTTATCATGGGTCATTTCACAATTTTTAGTATCTTATTATTCCATATAAAATAATATTCACCATTTTCATGATCATATATCAAGGAAGTTATTATCCTCCCCTCTGATGAAATTTTTTTATTTCAATATTCAAGAAAGGGAATAATTGAGGCACTAGGTATGGAATGGTAGATTATAACATTATATTCATTATTAATATTGTTACAATAGATATATGTTGGTGCCTCATACAGATCTCTCTAAATGTAATTTCCAATTCATACAACATTCATTCTTAAGATGGATAGTTTTATTGAGTGAATCAACTAAATCATATCTATATAATTATGATATATTGATATCTGTTATTCATGTATTATGTTTCATTGAACATGTCAAGAAATATAATTTAGAAGATGAAACCAATTATAGTTAGGTTTATTTTTTAATTTTAATGATATTTACCCCTTCATTTTATTCATAACAATGAGATCTGGGATGTGATTCTAGACCCTAAACTCTTTTTAATTATGCGATGTGGAAAATTACATTTCATTATTAACTAGAATTCCAATTATGTGATGTTAAACATTATTATTTTCCCTGTTTTTTTGATCTTCTAATAAAGGACAGTAGTCATGGTGGAGAATTATAAACACTAGGCCATAAGTGAGTGTACGTTATATATTCCCTATAAAACCAACTTTGTACTGCAAATTGTTAGTATGGTGTAATGCGAGTCTTTAAATAACAAGTTATATATTTCACATATGATAATTTAGATATATCTGAAATGATATATAATTTAGATGGGTATAACCAATAGACCTCCAATTAAGGATATATGAATCCTTTTAAAGGAATTGTAAATCACTTATACTATATTAAACAATCATAATAATATTATTAAAATGTAGTATTTAAGTAAATATGATTATTTTGGAAATCTATTTTGTTTTTTGAAATCATTAATTTATGTCAATGTAATAAATTTTTAAATAATGTTGCCTCATTGAAAAATAAAAAATACAATACATATAGTAAATTTATTTCAGAAGAAGAAATAATTTAGAACAAAAATAATTTAGTCTGGGAGTAAGTAAATATAGTATTTCTAAAAAAACTACCAAAAACTAATGAAATCGATTTAATTTCAGAAAATATTAATATATTTTTTCTAATCGTTAAATCTATATACCTTTAGAAAAATCATCATAATAAAAACATTGTATTAAATAAACTATTCCATGATCATCAGCAAGGGTTGTAGTAACGAAATAAAACTTTTTTGGAATGAGTATATGAAAAAGGATAATATGTAGGATAATACATAACATTTTCATGATAATTGATGATCAACAAAAGATAACCATAGGTCCACCATTGAATAAGTAATTAATGATACAATTGAATGGAAATTTTGTATAGCTAAAACCATGATATTAATGATAATAATAAAGATGTGTGTTATAAATGAAATAGCTCAATATAAACATTGATTCTTTTAATATTCGTTGTTTACACGCATTTTATACCATACTATTTTTCAATAATGTCACATACACTATATTTCAACATCATAACCTAAGTTTTTATGATCTACTCTTCCCCTAAAATTATTGAAATAATTTAGTTTATAATGGATTCTAATTCCCACTAATTCTAGGTAATATTATGTAGTTACCTAAACCTTGTTCCATCTACAAAATCTAATATATTTTCAAAAATATTAAAATATTAATTACAAAACAATATTAAATTATGGGAAATAAGAAATTACATAAAATAAATATATTAAAGTTTGATTTTATATCAAAACTCTCACCATTATGAAACTTTTATAACATTTAAAATCAATATCATTTTCAAAACCAATGAAAGGAAAAATAGATTTTTAATAATTGTGAATTTCCTACCTCATTATGAAAGGTTTCCTAAAATAGAATATGAATAATCTATTTTATGTTGAAAAAAAGATATCAATTATTAAAATTCATTAACTAGTAATATAAAAATATTTAAAACCATATAGCTTTATCATAATATATAGAAGAGGGTGCATGGAGTAAACCATTTTCAGGAAGAATGTAAATTTGGTATTATCATTGAATAAAATTCAAAATTGAGAAATCTATAAAATTTACACTTGATTGTACTTTCAAAATTATTTATTTAATTTGATTAAACCTATTTGTTTCCCAAAAATATTTTCCTAACATTACAATTCATCAAACATGGTAAATTTATAGGGATACCAACCACAAAACTGATATGAATCAACATAAATTCAATTCAATTATCGTTTCCACTAAATTTAAGGGATAAATAACAAACTCATAATAATTATAAATCACATATATTTGTTAATTTTGAGGATAAAAAATATCAATTTTGACCGATAGAGCAAAAAAATTGACTTATTTGGATAAAACATTTTAGTGATGGTATCTATTATGTATTTAAAATTGGAACATGATAAAACTACAAGAATATTCTTAATCGATAATACCCTACATTTTTTTACCCTATATAGTACATAATATATTAAATTGATAAAATTAAATGACATTAAGGGAGTGATAACTAAATTTTGATTGATCTAATATGAATACTTAGGCAAAAAATGGATATCTTCACCTTTAATGATTAACCAAATTCTAGTGATATTAATAAAACAATGTTATCATATTTCTATTATGCATCAAACACCACTCATCTATTTTTTTATAAGAATAATGTAAATTATGAACCACTAATTTAAAGAAGATATCAATATCAAATTGATATATTCTATTACAAACATATAAAATTTTCTCATTTATATGTTGATGAACATTATCTTAAAATGGATAGAAATGGTTCTTCCATTATATTATAAAATATGTAATGATATTACGGTAAAATGGTACCTCAATTACCATCAACCCATATACTAATTCTTTAGAAAATGATTATTTCAATAATATTACCTAGATTAATAATGTGTATGGGACATCCCCCATCTTCATAATATTGGAATATAGAATTCATGAATAAGATTGAAAAACCATCACCATTGCTAGTTTTTTAGATATCTAATCTATAATTCCTATTATTTATTCTATTATATAACAGGAAAAACTATATAAGATTTCATAAATATATGATATAGATGAAAATTAGTTTTCATGTCCACACTACTATACTATTTATATAATAAATAATAGTTATTATTCTCTATAAAAAATTGATTACCCATATGAATATTTAGTACTATAAATCAAATCATTTAACTGTATTGATTTCTATAATTCTGACCACAATAAAAAATATTCAAACTAATTTCATAAGATATATTGGGATGAAGAAAACAGAAACAAACATTGTTAAAATGATGTCTTATTTCTAAAAAATGATACTTTACTATGAACTTTTCTATTATCACTGGTCAGAAATGATCTATCGTTGATTAATAGTCAACATAATACTTTTTATAAAGATAAAATTTTTATATATTGATAAATTCAACAACTATGCTAATTTCTTTGTAATTGGGATAATGAGAGGAAATGCATATAATAATGAAAATTTACAAATGCTTGTCTTCATGTGTTTAAAGATGATAAATTTTTTTCTATTGTTCCTTAATAATCCCTCAAATTAGGAATACCAAAATTTTAACTTTAGTAGTTCTATTAGAATACAATAAGTATAATTTTTATTCAATGTTATAAAAAAATCATTGGATATTTACATACATGATCACCAAAGAGAATATGTGTGTTCTTTTATGGAAACCATAATAAATGGTCCATGTATCAGGATTGAAATTTCCTTTAAACTTCATCTTGTTTAAATTTATAATTGATAATTGGATGGACCACATCTAAGTCATTGAACAAACCCCTCTAAAAAATAAAATGTAAGATATTATTTTATGACAATGATGACACCTTTCTATGTTTATTACACTAAATAACATGATACTAAAACATCCATAAAAATATACATAATATTTTTCAAAAATAATTTCATATATTATGAAATCAACACTAATATAATGTGAAAATAATATTTTACCACAAAAAATATAGATATAAAAATTCTTAAGAGGTAAACGTGATATATTATATAAAATAATATATTTTGATATTAGTAACATTATATAAATCAATAGTAAAGGTTAATTTCGGTAATTTTCTTAAATATATTTAAAATATAATTAAAATTTTGAATACAATGAAATCCAATAATTGAAAATAATTCATTACTAAAAAAACAATTATTATTTTATTATTAATTTATAATACCTAATAATGGATTCTAAAAAATTTCATTAACTATTGTTTTTATATAGAAAGACCAAAAACCTCACCACAATGAACCAATAAACAAATAACAAAATAAAAATGATACCTTATAATACTCATTTCAATTTTTATTATATTTTCTATAAAATAATGCAATAAATTAGAAAAAAACGAATATGTGAATATAATTTTAAATAGTATCAAATTGTTAAAAATATTGGGTAAAAGGTAACCCGTGTTTCACCCCAACAAATTAAAACAAAAATTCTATCATCATGAACCATATTTTTTGGTAAGTGGAATGTAAATCATTCATAGTGAATACACAAAATAAGAGTACAACAACATTCACTCCAAAATCTAGAAATTTAAGGAGAAAAATTACACAATTTTTATATCATCTATTATAAATTTATGTGAAATTGGAATATCATTAAATATTTCAATATACATATAAAATTGAAGTAAATTTCAAAAAAAAAATTGCAACATAAGTCTTGATATAAGAGATACTATGTTATAACCACTAATATAGCCACCTCTTGAATTATAATGATCATACATTTAATATTCCATGACATCACCAAAAACACATAGGCAATGATAACATTTTTCTATATATCAATACTTTTAAACATTCTACATCATAAATTCCATTATTCTTAAATATATAAAGAGAATTATTTATCACCATTGGATGACGTCTAATATTGAGTTCATTGAATATGAACCTCGGGAGTGATTTCTCGCTCTAAAAAATAAGTTAATAAAAATTTCATTTGTAATAAAAATTTTGAATGAGGTGTTTATATATAGAAAACTTGCGATAATAACCCAAATATTTTGTACCACCCATTCCAAAATAGACATAGTATTATTTAATAGATAACAAACACCTCTCATGAAATACATTTATGTTAATATATAACCATGTCACACATAGATAAAAAATAAAAATATTTAGAGATAAATAATAATATTGATGTAGAAATTATCTAAAAAACATAAAATTATGTATAATACCCACGAATACATAATTTTCTAACTTTGTGTGACATGATTTAAAATGCTGATATCTTAGTAACTATTAGTTTGAGTAAATATTTTTGGGATAACATATTATATACACAACACCATATTGATGCGAATAATATGTTATTAAAATGTGAGTTATAAATCAATATATTATGAAAAAAATATGTGAAAAAGTTAGTTGACCCTCATAAACATTGAATAAGGTTAATAATGTTTACTGTTTTAAAAAATCATTTTTCTTTAGAAGCATTCTATAATTATATTTTTTCATTTAAAATATAAATTTATTAATTATTAAATATAAATATTATAAAAAAATTAGAATCAATTGTTTCAAATTATTTATTAGGTAACATTTCATTTTTAGTCAAAAATTGGTTGGTGGGAAAAAAATGTAATTAGTGTGTTATAGGCTAAAATATGTTGAACTATGTGATAAAAAGTATTTTTTTATAATATCCCAAAAAAGTCATCAAAATGATTTATGATATTATTATTGACATCACATTATGTTATATTTTCATTATATCAATTTTGTTTCCACTTTCAATTCGTAATTACTATCAGCATATTGTATGTTATCAGTATTTATAAATATCACACTCACTTTTACGTGATATTTTAAATAATTTCATATGATAATGATCACAATAAAAATAAATTATCCAAGGATATATATGAATACAATTATTTGAATGTAATTATATTTAATACTTTAATTCATTAATAACATTAAATAATAGATTAATTATCTAAAATGATAACTCAGAATTTTCACAATGCTTGTTCATGTAGTATAATAGTAAATATAAACAGTTTTAAAAATATTAAGAGTAAAATGAATTGGATAAATTGGGGGGCCTTCATTAAATTTATGCATTTTCAAGATCAGTAATATGTAAATTTATTTATTTTATTAATCCCACGGTTATCTTGAAACCATTGAACTCAAATTATATGAATAATATTATACATGACATAATTTTTTTAAAAAACTATTCATTTTATCAAATTAAATAGGATTCCACATATCCATTACAAAGAAACATATTAGTTTACTTATCTATAAATAATATTGTTTAAAAACATAAAAAACTTCCTTACCCATGTTTTAAGGTTTTTATTAGCACCATAAACCTCCGATCTAATGGCCTTTTGTTCAACATAAAGGAGGGTATCAAAATAAGAGATTATCATCCTAGGAAATTTCATTCAACATTGATTATTCTTAGTTCTCATTAAAATAATTTATAAAAAAC
The DNA here is from genome assembly GCA_963277665.1 of Viscum album. Lineage (NCBI taxonomy): Eukaryota > Viridiplantae > Streptophyta > Magnoliopsida > Santalales > Viscaceae > Viscum > Viscum album. The sequence goes on along the minus strand of OY728131.1, from coordinate 711,931,660 downwards.
ATATCACAATAAATCCATTATATATATTTTTCTAAAATTTAATTATATTTATTGAAAATAAATCATCAATTTTAGTTTTTTTCCATAGAAAAATGAAAATGTTGCATATGCGTATGTTTAGGCAACCACATCTAGAAATGAAATATTTCATTTTTATCACCCCAAAAAATTTATGGTGATAAATATATATTTAATGAGATAATATTACATATATTAAATAATAATGATTCTATGAATATATATCAATATATAATTTCCATCCCAAATATTCAATAAGAATTTAAACCATTGCCCATGTGTACGTGCGAACTACAACCTCAATAAAGGATATATTTTATTTTTCATTACTGTAATAAAATTCAGGAAATGAAATTTTGTTTAATGAAATAAAATATTATATATATATAAAAATATATTAGGATTATATAAGACTTATTTTACAAGTAAATTTTTTTTTACTCATTCAACTATTATAATGTGTTCTGGTTTAGGTAGGTCTTACAACCAACATTAACACTGTAATAATGTTTATAAATTAAGTGGGTAAGGAATATTATGTAATTTTAATATTATGAAATAATTATGAATTCATGATTTTTTACATAATTATTTAGTAGGAATATTTAAAATTATATTTATCTATAAATTCTAATCTTTTAATAATTTCGTAATCACAGAAAACAGTAATTTTTATGCCTTCCCATAGAATCATTGTCATATATTCCATGAAATATCGATAGATATCCATAATCATATTAAATACATATATAAAATCATGATGAAAATTATATAGTAGATGAAACCATTACCATGATTCAAGGAATTGAATTACTGAATAGAAATATGTATTACAAACAATATAATTTTCCCATAAATATGGATTTTAAACAATAAATTGTTAATAAACCAGTAAGTATAAATTTAATGTATATTGTAACTAGTAATATACAATTAAATATGATTAAAAATTAAATTGATTATGAAATATAAAATTATTAAAGAGGATTTCATATCTTATTCAACTAAGTAGAAGTTTGAGGTAAGGGGATTCTGAAATAAATTTCTTTTATTGGGTTATACCACGTCTACATTGAATATGGAATGAAATTATTATTTTTGGATATGACATATTATTATTTTATATTATATTTCCACTTGTTTTATGTGAACCTAAATATTTTTTATATAATCACTTCATTTATTTATTTGTAATTCAAATTTTATGATCTTGTTAAAGATTGTTATTCTCAATTACAATAGATTGAGACATGTTCGATATTATGTACCATGTAATCATTTATTTAACGTAATGACTAACCCATGAATCATTTTTAAATATTATTTCATGGAAATATTGAGGTTTATAGAATCATATAATGTTTTTTAATTTAATGTCTTTTTTGATTCATCAATTTATAATGTTATAATGGATCCTCATATAAAATTTATTTTTTTGAGTAAGGTTTTGTATTATACCTATATATTAATTTATAAAGATTATATACATCCACATTGACATTTTAAATCATGAATATCTATATAATCATGTACTTTTTTCAATAACATTTGAAAATTTAATTTTTTGTGACATGTTATTTGTGACAGGCATGTCGCCCATCACAAATAACCCCTCAGTAATGACTATTTACAATATGAGTCATTTCCCGTCACAAATAGTCATTAAAAATAGTTTACATTGTGTGAAACTCCTCCCATCACAAATATATTCCATGAGATCTGCACTCCAAACCCTAGGAAAGTTATTTCTTATAGGAATATTGCCCCTTTGCAATTACATTCTGTCATTTTTTGTAAATTTTGATTATAATTATTTCCCATTGAAAAAAATAACTATTGTAAAAGGAGGATTTATTATAGGAACTGTCAAAAATTCACCTTTTTACCACCTTCATAACTAATAACAGCTCGTACTATTTGCGAAGGGTCTAGTCGCTAGTACTATTGTTTTCTATGGGAACCTCATCTCATATAATATGACTTATATATACCCCACCAATTTTTTCATTACCATCTCTTATGAACTCTTAGTTCCTCATATTCTCTAATACTTTTCCAGATTAAACTTATAGAAGTTCAAAATTTCAAAAGGAAGAAAATTTAAGTCTTTTAATGCACAGGAAGATCCATTTTAAGGTATTTATTTAATGTTTTAAATTTACAATTAATTTTATATTTCATAATAGAAATAATTATTATTAGTTAGGAGTAATTAGTTTTAATATAATTACATAATTTTATTTTAGTGTAATTAGTTTTATGAAATAATAATAAGTTTTAATTTAATGTTATTGTTGTTAATTGTTAATAATTTTTTTATAAAAATTATTTAGTTTTAAATTGTACTATTGTATAATAATAAGTAATATTTTGAGAAATTATTAATAATTATTAATCATTTATAAAAATATTAATAAATAGTAATAATTAGTTGTAATTAGTAATAATTAATGCTAATTATTAATAATTACTCATAATTAGTAATAATTATTAATAAATAGTTCTAGTTTCTAGTATTCAGTATTAGTTTGTAATAATTTGTAATGTTGTAGTTTTTCTTGTGTATTATATTTAAATGTTACATGGATTAAGTTTGAGACAATGTGTTGAGACAAAGTCAGAATTTGAGGCCCGGTGTGTCTAAAATAAATGACTAAAATATATTAAAAATATCAAATAGCAAGCACGCATAGCTTTTAGAAAAAATTGGAATAAAATATTAATGGGTGTCCAGTTCAAGAATACGAGGGAATCATTTTTTTTTTGAATGATTGTTTTATATTTGGTGTGACCTAAACATTTGTTACCATATGTCAATTATGGAAAAGTCATCACAGAATTTTAAATTAATTAAATAAATTCTTAAATTTTATTTTCTTTAATATGCTGGTACATGGAGGAGATTTATCAATAAATAATACACTTTTAACTAAATCTAAGACATCCTTATAACCATAGAATTATATGAATATATTATAGAAATTAATTATAGAGGATCCTTTCGACAAACAATTTTGGAACCTCAAATTAGGGATAATTAAACACATATCTTGATTGATCTAGCCATCGATGAATATGTGATGATCATTATTCATTAGAAAATTATCCAAATTTTGATAGGATCTATTATTTTTATTTTCTTTAACCTTTCTGGAATCCTATAATAATCAGGACTAATACACAAATATATTTAGTCATGGTTCAATCGTATTTATAGTATGTAATTATTTTACGGTATTTATTAGGATATTAATCATGAGATTTTTTTTGGATTTGTTTATTGTTCTAATGGTGAATAAAAAATATCGACCTGAACATATATTGAGGTTTATCACTCTCGATTACTTTGTTCTTTTCTCCCACGGTTCATTCATTCTTTGTTCATCCCCGTGCATTGAACCCCTTTGTGAACAATTGATCATTTCATCATTGAATCTTAGCCCAATGATATGAAATCATAGATCTAGAATCAGGATAACCAAACAGAGGTGAGATGGTGGGCGTGGTAGTGGCTTGAATGATAATGGTTTCTAGATTTTCATTAAAATTTATAACAAAAAACATGTAATATATTAATTTACAAGCTGATTAATGGCCAATATTCCATTGATTCAGTGTTAGGGATGAGAAACAACCTTCGTTATGGAGATTCGAAGTGAAGCTAATTCTTGAAAAATATCAGAGAGATCCATAATAGGAAAACTATAGTGTGTCCCATTTTGGACGAATTTAGAGTGTACCTTGGGAGTACATGAAAACAAGGTTGAGTACATGGGTTGTCTACAAAGTGGGTACTCCCCCACATGACTTAGGCTAGATTAGCTACATGGGCCACTCTTTGTATTGTTATAGTGGTAGGGATACATGAGTTGACCCCATGTACAGGCACACAAAAGTACTACATGGGTGGATCATTAAGAGAAACGACATGTAACCCCTTCAACACACTATGTATCCATGTTTTACATGACACGGTTGGAAGACAAGGGACATTTTATCAGGGTAGTACCAAAGGTCAAGGGACACTGTGTTTTACCCTACAACACATTTTGTACCCCTCTCTATATGGCTTCATTTTCGGGTCCCCTTTATCTTGAACAAGTTTCTTTAGGGTTTGTTCCCCATATTGTTTTCCAAAAGGTTGTTATAATTCATTTCCTACACCTTGGACTATGATCCCTTTAAGAGGACATCCTAGATAGTGTTTTTGGAATACTCCTAAGAGGGTTGGAGTGGGATCTTCTATTCTTCTTCATTCTCTTGGTGGAGTTTTTGGAATCGATGGGACCAACACTATGCGAGCTCTAAACAACTACTTTACGGGTTAATCATGATTTAGTTGTGTGTATCACACGATGGACCTAGATGTGATCCTCATATTTTTTTATAGTATTCTCTTTAGTTCTATTAGTGTATCTCTCTCATGACAAAAACTGATTATAAGTACCTCTTAGAAAGATGTCATCAGTGTTATCAAACTCAGTAGTACATTCTCCAAGATGGGTGTTTCTTGGAAACATTTAGCTAAATTTATTGGGATGGAATCCTATGGTTGTAGCTTGCCTCTAGATTGTGTATTTGACTTATTATATCTGGATATTCATATTATGTTTTTGTAAATATATACCTATATAGAGATGAAAATAATTTTCTTTATTCTATTGGTTGGTTGTTTTGAGGTGTCCTTCTGAGTATTTTTATACTCACCCATACATAGGGTTTTCATAAATATGGAATGTCTCCTACAGACAATCAACCATTTAATGTAATCCTAGGTGGACATGGATCATATGGTTCTTAGTGATACTGAAAAACCCGATGGGTATTTTTATGACTACAAACAGTAGTCCCAATACATATTGATATAGGTCGGACTTCTGTTATATAATTATTATGATGGGATTGTATTTGGATGTATTTACATTATTTTCTATCATAAAATGGTTTTAGGATATAATTGTATTGATGTATTGGTTACTTAGTGGTTTTTAAATTTCAACATTTTGTAGGCTTGGGGGTGTGTTCATGTTTACATGTATATAAACAATGCCTCACATGTTAATGATATATATACTCGGTGCAAGTCAACAACCCTGAGATTATTGGAGGAAGTCTTGTGGAGTCATGGAATGTGCCCCATTAGGATGGGTTATGATAGAGTGGTATCAAAGTTAGTTGGTTCTGCATTAGGATTGGGATTTTGTGAGATTGGTTTGGATAAATAGTGTAATTTTTCTTGAGTTCTGCTTTCAAGCCATGGACGAGATGTCTAGTGCATTGGTCGATGTATCCATACCCATGTACTTGGATAACCTACATTTCAACTCAGACCATGAGAACAGTTCTTGTAGGGGGAATAATTGTACATGCATCATATGGAAATTAGATGAGGTTTCAATGCCTTTGTTGACTCATCCCTCCAGATATTGTCATTCGCAGTGGTCAATTTTATTTATTTACAGGATTCTTCCATGATGTATACCAGTTAGGATTAAGAATTTTGATCATGAGGATAAACTCATCAGTGACAAGGCTTCAATATATGGACCAGTTCCCCATATGTTACTTCTTGTTTGGGTACCATCCATACTTCCACATGTACATAAGCACGTGGTTCACAAAATACTAGCACATGAGGAGTTCAGGATGATAACACTTCATGAGTTTTAGTGGTAGAAACACTTCATGTTTTAAGGTGAGCCTACCCCATAGTCATCTGATAACTAGATTGATGTGGTGACCCATGTTTTCTTTCTATTCATAACACTTGTAGATCATATTCAAGTATTGACTGCAAGCTTTTTACACGACATAGTCAGACGGTGGAAGAGGTTGGTTACCCAGACTCATGTTGGTGTGACTCCTTCCTGGATAGAGTTTGAGAACCTCATTAAATAGGAGTTCTCACTAGTTACACTACAGTTGTGAATATTCAAGACCTTATAAATTTCTAGTAGTAAAACCTATCAGTAGTTCATTATTCATCAAGTTTTACCAACCTTTATATGTACTTGATGGAAATGGTTTGAGATTAGTACTATAGGGCTCAGTCCTTTGACCAAGGTCGGAGTAGATACATCATAGGTAGTCTTATCCCACTATGAATTTCTACTTAAGATGATGTTCATGAGAAGGATTTTGTGTTTGAAAGATTCTTGGATGAGTAGATATAATTGATGATGGTTAGTCATGGGAAAGAAGGATTATAGACATTGGTATTAAAAATCTATCATCAGTCTTAGGGACATGAATGTAAGAAACATTTAAAAAGGTGGTCCCAGGTAAGATGATGTATAGTTTAGAGCTCACACCGTTGGTCATGTCATCTTATAGAGATAAAATGTAATTCATGTGATGGTAGGGGACATCTCACTCATGATTTTCCGAACCACTATATTACTAACAGGGAGACTGTGAGTGGACCACTATGGTTGATAAATCAACATGAGAATGATGATATAATGGGTAGGGGACATGGAAGGGGAGTTGATAAATTAGCATGAGGTGGTAGACATTTCAACTTGTTACCAAAACACCCCCAGGTGGTCCACGCTAGGCTTAGAGAGATGGGGGATAAGGGCGGGGACATATGCATGGCATCAAGGCTTATGGCCCGGGGGCTACAAGAATGATTCATTGTAAGATTTGTGTCATTCCTAGTTCAGCTATAATATTTGTAGACATAGGTTCAAATCATTCCATTCTCACCAGATATCTTATATGAGGGTTAGAGATTATGGTTAAACCATATAATCGGCCCTTACTCTTAGAGAATCCTACTAGAGAAGACTTAGTGATCACATACTTGTTCTAACAGTGGTACCTAACTCATGGAGTCAAGAATTTTGGTTGGAATCTCTTGGTAGCATCGTCTAAGCCATACAACATCATTATTTGAATGGATTAGTTATCTACAGTTCTCTCCCAAAATTACTGTTTTAGGAGAAGGGTGTGGTGTGTCTGCAGTGATAGAACCAGGTTTTCCTGTAGTGGTGGCAGAGTATGTAGAAGCCTTTCCTTATGATGTTCAATGTTTACCTCCCCTTTTAGAGATATAATTCTACATTGATTTACCTCTATGGGTTGCACTATTATCTGTACCATCATATCGAATGGCTCCCACATAGCTTCATGGGCTAAGGGGGACGTTAGAGGACTTACAATGGAAGGTCTTTGTGAGACCCAGTGTTTGACCCATAGAAAACACATTTTTTACCAAAAATGTAGATGGGATATTATTTATGTCTGTTGAATACCACTTCCTAAACCATGTTATAATGCCCTAAAAATCTAAATTATGAATGTTATATTCAATAGCGTGTATGACATGTAACAGAAAACACGTAAATGAATACAATTCCCCAAGACTGTATAACAAATTTACTATTATAAATTAATTTATATCTATAATATCACTTACAATTAAAATAATATTGAGTTAGATTCTCTTATATTAAATTACAGTTATCTTCATTGTCTTACATTACATGCAAGACCGAGTTTTACCGAACAATGATATTTTATCAAAATTATATTATTTAATATAATAATATATAAACTAACCATTAAATTAGAAATTTTTAGTAGTTACAAATAACTTATTAAAATATATGGTTGAAAAAATGAATTAATAGGTTACAAATTAATTAGAAATGAAAATACAATCTAACTGAATATTAAATAAATATTAATTTTTTATACTTACAAAATAATTTTGACATAAAAATAATATTAATTACAATTAGTGACTTATTTTAATGAAATGTATATGTTATATATCAAATTAATTATTCTATAATCATAAAATATATTTTATATATGTACGAAAAGAATAAACTCAATATTACACATAAAAACCCAATATTTTTATTAAGCCACATTTACAACCATTTAAAGTTAAACCGATTTTAAATCAAATTTTGTACCTTTAATATATATTATATGTCAACATAAAAGTACGTTTTGAAATAGGGACCAAAACTTTATGTTAGGATTATTTTTTGATCTTTTTTTGAAAAATTTAATTTTTTATAAAATAGTAAAAAAAATATTGAATATTGGCTCAAAAAATATTTCTAATCATATTAATTTATAAGAAAAAATTATAAATTAATTTGTGTTAAATTATAAATAGATAATATTTTTATAAATTAATAGAATTTATGTCATTAGAGTCAATTTCACATGAAATTAATTATAAAAACATGTCAATGATTGGGATATTTTTTATTTTAAAACCCCACAATGTCGTCCCTCCTGTGGGGGGATTTTTTAAATAATTTCATCCAATTATATGATTATAAATTGGAAAAAATGATTCCATAATTTTAATCATAAAATTTTATAATATCTAATATTACAAAAATCTATTTTTGACAAAAAAAATATATTAGTGATTATGATTGAAATTAATTACAATTATTAAGTTTAAATTAAGCTCAATAATGGACTAAAACAATAACTTAAGGGCCCAAATGACATAAAAAAAATTCGAGCATCCATTTCTAGTTGAAAGAGGGCCATTAACGTTCCATTATTCATTTTTTTGTTTTAATTTGAATTTTTTCTACAGTAACATGTGTACACTTAACTTGTTTTCAAAAATTCCAAGTGAGTCATTTCCATTCCCTATAAAGGTCCACCACATCTCCCACATCATTACACCTCTCAAAATAGGTAGGTTAGACCAATATCTTCTCAAATAGATTTTGAAAATCCATTTCCTTAAACATTATCCCTACCATTGTGTATAAATATTCCCATTGAATCCTTTTGGAACAATCCAAAAGTAGTTACTGGATTACGAGGTAAAAACTTCTCCCAAGATTTTTAATTTTATTTCCATTATAAATCCCATAAACTCTCCTTATTTAAAGATTCTATAAAAAAGAGAATAAAAAATATAATAGTATGTTTTTATGATAATGGTTTAACATACACTTACACATAATTCCATCTAATGGGAAACAAAAAAATTATTTCTGTGTATGTGAACTACTACCTCAGGAAACGATGATTGTTCATTTTTTATTGAGCACATATAATTGAGGGAATTATGATGAAAACCCTGTTTATATATTATATATATGATATTTATTTTTTATTTATACTTATTTAATCCTTTTATAACACATTACATTAATACTATCAATTTTCCATTAATACAATAACATCATTTGAGGAAGTGTGGACTACCGCCCCTTAAAGTGATGTGATTCGTTCACACGATCCACAGAATGTATAAATGAATATTATAATGAAATATATGATTAAGAAAAAATTTATCTTACATTCATGATTTAATTATATTTCAATAAATTTTCTACACACACACACACACATATATATATATATCATTTTCTTTAGTTTCCTTTCATAGACTAAAATGTTATAATGTCGATCATGGACGTGTGGACTACTGCCACCTCAACATTCTGTGATTTATTTTACATCTTAATGATTATATATAAGTACATATGAATAAATGATATGGTATTAATGATATAATTATAATTCCAGAAATATATGGTGTTACTTACCTTCTTTCCATAATGATCATTGAAAAATAAGAACGTTACTCATGTGTATATACGGCCTACCATCTCCATGACTATAACATTGATTAATTTTTCATAAAAAAAATATAATAATTGTTTTTTAAATTTATAATTGACTTATAAATATGACAGTAATTTCATTATTATTATTATATATATATTATACAAGAATCAATTTCACTATAGTTGACTTAACAATGTTTTTTGGACAAATAAACTGAATTTAGTCAAAAGAACCAATATACACACAACTGTTTAAGTTGTTGTATAAAAAATAATAATAAGTGAAATAAAATACTAATATAAAGTAAAATGGTTCCCAAGAATATATAAAATTCAAATAATCGTATTATATAATTTGTTATTAGTCGTTCACCCAAATGAAAACGCAAGGTAAGGGATTCTAATCTCACTTTATACATCTGTGACACAAATATCTTGTTCACCACATTCATCATTTGTGTGGTATATCTATTACACCATTTATTATAATATATAATTAATCCATTTATCTTCATGGTATCTTAAATATTCATGTAATATTATTTATTCGCGAGGATTGTGATTTGAAAATTACAAAGTGGTATGGGATGCTTTGTGACGTTTAAAAATTACTTTTCGCAAAAATTACATAAATGATATTTAAATGGTATTTTAGTAGAGTAAATTATATGAAAATTATTAAATTAAACCTTCATCTTATTATTCTTATGTTATTCCTAATCTATTAAAATTATTAGTTCAATTTTCCACACGTTGGTAGTCAACATTTTTTAGAAATTGTTTTTCAAAAAACACAACATTATTTCATTATTAGTCGAAGAGCATATATTCTTATAAAGACCATGTTTTATTAAATTGTTTTCCAAAAAAACATAAAATTAATTGGGTAGTAAATTTTTTCCATTTTTTACAATTTAAAAAATTATTCTTCTTATCACCTTCCGAATAAGTCATCGTTCCAAAATTTATCTGTGAGAAAGTAATATTATTTTAACTCATATGGTTGGTACAAAAACACCCACTACCATTTATTTAAAGTATCCTTTGTTTGTTTTAAAGGATACTTTTAAAACAAAATGTTTTCAAAATTTGTTTAAAAAAAAGATTTCTCAAAATAAGTTTTCAGAACAAAGTAGATTTACCTCAATAATATTTTGAAAATATATTTTTATTTCTATTAATAAATGACAAAAACCAATTATTTTACTATGCTTGTGATATATTTAATTGATACCATCCTTATTCATCATCTAGATTGTTTTGGTTTGTCTTCTCCAAGAACAATATTCACATTAAATTCCTCGATTCATTTTTTAAAATTGAAATATTCAATTTTCTATGAGCATTGAACATCGAATTTTCCCTAAGTATCCATATAATTCTTATTAAATATGATTATTTCCTAAATTAGATACCATTTTTTATACGGTTCTTACATTGAATATTAATAGATTTTATGGGGAAATATTGATAAACCCATATCCTTTATTAAATATGGATATTTTATAAGGCACTTCATTATTTAAATTCATTAGACATGAAATATATGGGTTGGAAATCGATTAATGAAATCCCTAAGGATTAGATACCAGAAAATGAAGGCTCTACTAGTTGGGACTGGTTAATGAGAGACCCACGGGGCATAAGTAATATCATGGGGAGAATTAGTTGAGAAATTTGAATATATTTTGACTATTTCTTGAATGTAAAGGTTTCATGTGCCTCGAAAACACGACTTCCAATAATTATGCAATTCATTGATTTGGAATTTTTTTATCATTATTCATCCATGAGAATTTTCATTAAAATATGTCTGGATGCATTTCATTTCACTTCATTGATTAGATGACATGTGTTTCAGTTTCCCACATTTAAATATTGATTTTTCAATATCTATTAATTTAATGGAATGGGTATCCATTTGTTAACTTTCCATATTTTTTATACCATTCCATATTAGTTATATGATTATATGTTATTTGTGTTCTATTATATTCTACATCATAATTATTAATCTAATAATTCATTATTTCATTCTCTCTACATTAACCTTACTTATTATTTTATCTCACACTTGTTAAGATTCTTTCTGCAATAATCTCATAAGACTACTATGAAATATCATAAAATTATTTACTAGACGTAATAATGTTATCCAAAAATTAATTTATTTAAAAAATCATGTTTTTATTAGAGTATTCATTTTTAATAATAGACTGATTTATGTATCTGGTTTACCAAGAAATCTAAAATCTTATTCATTTAGGATTTTATTCATTGTAATCATGCTAATGAAATTAGTCCCCAACACCAGATCTAGAATACTTGAGGTTGTGGCACTAAACAGGTAACTGTGATGAAAACGTATCCACTACCGAGGATTCATTACCTCTTGGATCAGTTGGGAAGGGAATGATGGTTCTCAAAGGATGAACTCAGGTCAGGATATCAACAACTACGAGTACAATATTAAGATATACCAAAGATGACATTCTAATTTCCCTATGAACATTATGAGTACCTTTTGATTCCCATTGGGATGACATAAACCCCAATAATGTCACTGGAACTCATGAACCAGATCATTTAGCCTTACCTAGACAATTTAATGATAGTCTTAATTGACGATATCCTTGAGTAAATAGAATTTGAGGAGGATCATGAAAGAAAATTAAGGATAGTTATAGATGTTAATTTAGAGAACTATCATTATGAGAAACTATCAAATTGCCATTTCTAGATTCAGGTTGTCAAATTTTTGGAAAACATTATCTTAGAAGATAGGGTGGTAGTGGACCCAGGTAAGGTCGATGGAGTGTTATCATGGGATCCACTGAAGATCGTTCCACAGGTGCAAAGAATCATTTTGATGGAAGGATATTACCATATATTCACACATGATTCCTCAAGGATATTATCACCCATGGAATCTTTGGCTCGAAATGTATATCCTTTTACGAGGAACAAAATGTCTGTAGGATTTTCTTCAATTGATGCATAGTTCGATGAGTGCGCTGATCATTATATTTCCAGAGGTGGGTGTCGTGTATGTGGAATTCTATGATGAATCTAGAACATGGCTTCAATTTGTTTTGATTCAGAGGAAAGTAGTGATTCTCTATAGATCCCACTAATTTATACCACCTGAATTGTACTATGTGACCCACGATCTAAATTATCAGTAGTAGTCTTTTCTTTGAAGACGTGGAGACACTATGTAATGGGAAATTGGATTCTTATCAACTATTATCACAATATCCTCACGTATATATTCTACTAGAAGTTTCTTAACATTATATAGAGGTGATTAATAGAGTTCATCTAGGAATATTAATTCATAATTGTCAATACCCTAATAAGGGGAACATGGTAGAAAATGTTCTTAGTATGAGATCTTGTTTTCTTTTTCATAACAAGGTATCAGGGAAGTTGGCCTCATTTCAGTTATCCTTTTTTCATAGATATAGAGTATCTTACCTCTAGTGGATGGTTGTCACCCGTCACTCTTATAGTGAGTTAGGGATGAACAACTTGGGGATACTAAATGTTAGACTCTATGTGCTCAGATGTCCATGGGGCATGCTCCTAATGGTTATTCAGAAGTAGTGGAAAATGTGGTTCTTATTCAGAGAAAGCATAACAGTACCAGGGACATTATAGTATGAGGATCTGATGAAGTTTCATAGGACCCCATTAGTGGTATATATGGGTGTGGAATAGATGTACTAGGACATCCGATATCAATTTTTGTGGACAAGGATGAAAAAAGGAGTTGTAGAGATTATCTCTAGATGCCTTACTTTTTAGAAAGTGAAGTATGAACCCTATGTTCAGGCGGGTATAGATCACCCCATTAAAGTTACAGAATGAATGGGGGATCCAATATCTATAGAATTCATTATGGGCTTACCAAATACATCGATGGGACATGATTCTATCTGGTTGATCATTTTATGACTCACCAAGTTAGAACAATTATTAGCTATCTGAGAGAAATCACCCTTAGGGATCTTCGGACAAAAATATGTTCAGGACATTTTACATCTTCATGGAGTTTCATCATGTATTATATCTAATCATGATGATAGATTTACATTCTAATTGTGGAATGTATTATAGGATGCGTTTGAGACCTAGTTTTTCTTGGGAAAAGTGCTTCAGCCACAAAATGACGGCAAGACAGAATGAACGATTTTGGTTCTGGGGAACATGTTGTGAGATTTCATGTTAGAATTTTGATGTAGTTGAGAGGATAAAAAACCATTTGTGGATTTTGTGTACAAAAATAGATACCATTCCTATATTATTATGGAACAATTTGAGGCTTTGTACGAGAGACCATGTATGTCACCACTTTGGTGGACTGACCTAGGAGAGTCAACACTCATGGGGAAGAAGATGTTGTGAGATAAAATAGACTAAGTGTATATCCTCCATGAGAAAAATGAATATTGCAAAAATATTTTTGAAGTCTAATGTCGAAATGAGGTTAAGGATATCAGATTTTGAGGATGGAGACTGTGTGTTCCTACGTATTAAACCTTAACGTGGATTATAGATATTTTCCACAGGTGACCAGATATCTATGATGTTCCCCAACCATTTTTAGATATTGAACATAGATGGGAAGGTGGTGTACTACATAGCTCTACCCCAATGATTAGACTGGGAACATGACATCATTCTTGTGTCACAGAAGAGGAGGTATGTTCATGACCCATCACACATCATCGACTGGGGTGGGCAAGGAATCATGGATGAGGTGACTTTTGCTGAGTACTCAATAGAGATCAAGGATCATCAATAGTGGAACATTCATAAATGATTTATTCCAATGGTGTGAGTCCTGTGGTCTCACATGAATCTCTTGTAGGGATCAAGGGAGTTTGTGGATTAGATTCGTGTTCAATACCCTTATCATTATTAGTAGCCCTTGGTTTGGATTTTTGAGGATGTAAATATGTAAGGTGGGGATAATGTAATGTTCCATATTTTTCTATTTATTATTTTTAAATATTATATGGATTAATTTAGATACAAAGAACTAAGACAGAGTGCGATTCCAAGGCCTGGTTTACCTAAATTAAATGTTTGAAATATATTAAAATATAAAACAGCACACGGATTTGATTATCATGGAAAAGTATAATTACATCTATATAGTTCTTCATATAAAAAATATAAAGAATCTATTGGGTTCAAAATGGCTTTTTACCCTACAAAAGACCTAACATTGGTTTATGTAGTTTGATTGTAGAACAATTATCACATATATTAAAATGAAATAAATAAGTTAAGAAAATTTATTTTATTTCAGCTATGGTCATAAAAATGAATTCAATCCATTAATATTACCTTTTTATAGAAAATTGTGTTTATCCTCGTAATGATGGAATTCTTTAAAGATATTGGATAGAGAACCGGTGGAGGATCTTTCCGATGAACATTGATAGAACCTTGAATCTATGATCAGTGAACACCGATCTTGATAGATCATTCTAACAATGACGATTTGATGACCGTTATTTATCAACAAACGATCCAAATCAAGGTAAAATGTTTTATTTTGAGTTTTTTCCCATTCATGATTACTATGATTAACATTGATGAATCAACAAATAGAGTGATCCACGGTTCAATAAAATTTGGAGGTTGAGATTATATTGTTGGATTTATTTTGAGTTTAATCATTTAGATTAGTTTTCATTCATCTATCATTATAACAGTGATGAAGAAATATCGATATGAAAATCAATCAAGGTTCATATCTCCTGATTTTTTTTGATTTTCTCCTATAGTTCATGTGTTCTTCATTGTTCCTCGTTCATTGAACCATTCTGTGAAAAATTGATCGATGTGACTTCGATTCATGGCGCAATGATCCAAAACTGTAAGTCCAGCCTTGGGGTGACCCAACTGGGGTACGATGGTTAGTGTGATAGTGTATTAAACAATTTTGTGTGAAGAATTTTTGATCCTTGTTGGTAATTATGAATGGATAAAATCATATTTTTTCGAGCTGATTGAATGCCGAAATCTCATTGATTTGGTGTTATGGTAGTGAAAGGACCTGGGATATGAATTTTTGAGGTAACCCGTACACATGAACATGATCCTGGAGATCGACCCAATTAGTGGGAGAAAGAATATGTGTTTCTAGAAAAAAATGAATCCACACTGCGTTTACTCCATAACCACATGATGTGTGTCCCATTTTGGAAAAACTCATCAAGTACCTTTTGAGTACATGAATATGGGGTAGAGTACTTGGGTTTCCAATACGATGTGTACTAATCTACAAGGATTGGCCTGGATTAGCTACAAGGGCCACCCTGGGTACACATATATGGGTGGGGATACATTGTTTGATGTTCTGTTCTGGAACATGGCCGGAGTACACATACAGACCAAATATAAAATGACATGGCATGGAATACCTTCCACATGTTTTGTATCCATGTTTTACATGACATTGTTTTAATACATGGGACATTGTACACAAGCAATACCCCGGGTCATGGGACCTAACATTTGACCCTACTACACATCATGTATGACTCTCTACATGGATCGGTATTCTTTTACTCTATATCATAAAAAACATACATTAGTGTTCTATCCCGTTATGGTTTCCTTTAAGGTTGGTACAAGTCATTTCCTACTCCTAGGAATACGATCCATTCAGCAATACTTCCTAGATAGAGTTTTTAGAATCCCCAAGAGAGGTTTGAAATGGGAACCTCTATTCTCCATTGTTCTCTAGGTGGACTTCTTAGTATCGACATGACCAAAATTATTTGGTTCCCAATACTCTATGTAGCGGGTTAATGCAGATTGAGTTCTTATAATCACCCTCCCCCTAGCAGTGATCCTCTTTTATAGTATCATATTGACTCTAGATCTGTCATTTTTTCTCTCTCATGATAGAACCTGATGAGCTGTACCTCTCATACGGACATCATCAGTGCTATTAGACTCAGGAGTGTGTTCTACCAAATGGGGGTTTCATGGAATCTTTGAGCTGAATTCCTTGGGCTGGTATATTATGGTTGTATCTTACCTCTACACTATGTGTCTAGGGTTGAGTATATCAGGATATTCTTTTTATATGTGTTGTAGACATATAAAAATGTATAGATTATTGTACATTCCTTCTTAGTTCAACATTGTGGGTTTAGGTTTTCCTACTAAGTAGTGTTATACTCACCCCTACACAAGATTTCCCTACATGTGTCTTATCTTATGAAGGTGATTGACCTTTTCCCAGTGTCCTTAGTGGACGAGGACCAGGCGGTGCTTAGTTAGACTAGACAGACCGAGGTGTGTTCTTGCTGCCACATACAGCAGTCCCCATTCCTATTCTTTGAAGATGGACTTGTGTTATAAAAATACTATGGAGGGAATGTATTTGGATTTTTTTTACATTATATTACATTCTTTCCTTCTCTGGTTATTTGATATTGTGGTATGCATGAATTATTTACTTATTTGTTTTTAAATTTCATCATTTTGTATGCTTGCATATGTATCTCTGTGTACATGTACATATGAAATGCCCCCCATATTAGTGATATGCCTACTCTTTTCTAGTCACAAGCCACTTGCATGTTGGATGCAGTCTTGAGAAGTCATGACACGGGCCCCACAAGGATGGGTTGTAACATAATTAGTAGAAATAAGTAGTAATGAGTGGTTATTATTAATAATTAGTGGTAATTAGTGATAATTTGTTTCAATTAGTAATAATTAGTAGTGATTATTATTAATCAGTGAAACTTAGTAAAAACTAGTATTATATAGTGTTAGTTTCTAATAATTAGTAAAATTTGCTAATAATTAGTAAAAAAGTAATAATGAGAGAAAAATCTTAATAATGATTAATAATTCGTAACAATTAGTTGTAATTACTAATAATTAGTGGTAATTACTAATAATTAGTGGTAATTACTAATAATTACTGGTAATTAGTAATAATTTGTGGAAAATGTTTTAAATAGTGATATGTAGTAATAATTAGATATTATTATTGGTAATTAGAAATAATTGGTAATAATTTGTAATGTTTAATTTTAATTAGTAATTAATATTAAAAATTAGTCGTATTTAATAGTTCCCTTCTATGATGAGAACCATAAAGTGCTATGAAAATATTATTAATATATTTATACGGTTGGATAACATACTATGAGAGAAAAAATAGTGTATAGACCATTAGGTGTGAGTAATCATAAAGAGATGAGACTTATTGAGACGATTTTCGCAATTGGTAATCTTCTTGATGAGAGATTATGAGAATATTATTTCTAGTAATAATTTTGTATGTTTTGGTGCCATCATATATTTCAATCTATGAGCATGTGTAATGGTCCATAAACTTTAATATTATTATTAATTCATTTCAAAACATGAGAACTAAAATATTCTAATAAAACCCGTCATTCCATATGTTGGCGAGAAGTTGGGTATGTTGGGTGCATCACAAATGACACGTTATCAATGCATATGTCATGAAATTAATTTTAACTCTCATATTTATAGAAGTTTATATCTCAGTCCTCTGATTGAAATAATAAACTTCATCATAAATTCCATGCTTATGGTGTAATAAAGAGTTTAATTCAGATAGTTAATGAATGATTTATCGAGCATATAGGTTGTTGACACCGTCATGAAACCCTCTTGATGAGATATTATGATAAGAAGATTATAAAACATGGTGAACGATTGTCTATGGTTTTTTCAATGAATCTTAATGTTCTTTATCATGGGTGCCCTGAACCGTTGCTAGATAGTAATCTCAGACTTTTGGAAATCCCACATAATGCCAGCATGAAATAATCATATAAGTTCATAAACTGACTATTTTTGTTTGCCTCTAGTAAATTCAATTTGAATTTAATTAATGGAATCAATATTATTATGAAGAATAAATTATTAATTTTAATAACATAATATTCATCACGTAGAATAAAAAAACAATCATTCCCCATAATTTGAATAATATATATTTATATAAATTAAAGTATTGTAAATTAAAATTTAATTACTAGTTTGTGAATAAAAAATATATTTAAGATAATAAAATATTTATTTTGGTGTTCTGTAAGTTCAAGTACATTTCAAACTGACCAAGACTATGTGTGGTGATAAAATAATTATTTCTGAGTTGGTAAGTAATATTTATCTATTTTTCACAAGTAGGCACATGCAAAAATAATAATACTATTATTATTATGTGTCATGAAATTTAATTAATCATTATAATTATATTTAATTATTTTTATGCAATTAAATTTTTTGATTGAAATCATAGATCTATAAATAAATGGTTATGTCTATTTTTTAATTCCTTTGAATCCAATTCCATGTTTTGGAACTGAGAATTGTTTCACACATCAAATTCTATATTTACTTTTCATCATCTTTCCCTCTTAGAAAAGAGAATCCCAAGGGGTAATTTCTTTAAAACTATATAATGAGTAATCAAGAATGTAAAATGAAAGACATTCATTATTCCATGGCCACACCAAGAAAACGAGTAGTGTTTCTGAAAGACTATTGGGGAATGTTTTGAACACCTCTAAAGGTATTTAACACTTGGATCCTCACAAGAGTAATGAAGGAATTCTTAAGGGCCATTAGGTTTGATATAAAATCATCAATAATGAATGTTCCTAAAACCATGAATTTATTTCATCAAATATTAAATATATTAATTTTAAATTTTATGTGAATAATCCTTTATTTTGGTTTTGGGAAATGATTTTGAATATAAATTTTTATTTTTCTCCATCTACTGCAATGCTTCCACTATGAGGAAATCCAATAAACTACACAATTGATTTAATTTTATTATCTAAGGATTGTTTTAGGTATTTTAGTTTATGTTTCAAGGAATCTATTTCTAGGAATGTTGATTTCAAACCTTGATGAAAAAAAATTCCTAATAGTTACACCAGCCTCATATCCTCTAACACAACTAGGGTGTTCTATATTTCCCAATGTAGTGGTAGGGATTCACATCCTACCTTGAGGGATAAAATTCCAATGTCTCACTTCCTCTTAATGGTCATTCTAAATTGAATAAAATAAAATGACACATTATTTTTGTTAAATTAAAATCTAAAAACATTTATGGAAAATACATGTTTCATTCATTCAGATTTTTCGAAATTTTCTTAGTTATCAATGTATAATACTTTTTATTTTTTTCTTCTCCCTCTTTTCAATTTTCCATGGTTTGTTTGGGGGTACGTAAGAAAAAATTGGACTTAATGTGAAAAACTATTAGAGTTAGATCATAATGCATCAATCTTCTAAGAAATAATTTTATCCTCCAATATAAGATAACCACTACGTGAAAAAGTTTATTGGAATATGTTCTATAACTAGATCTCTTGATGAGATTTCCTACAGTCCAATTATATAAAAATAATATAATAAGTAATAAATAAATATATATGAAATTTTTAAATATAAATTAATTATCAGACAATAAATGTTTCATCATGTCAGCTAGAGAAAAATTTATTCCATTTATATGCATCTAAAAACCCACACTTGAAGAATGGGTTTTCATTCTATAATTTGTCAAAAACATAATTGTTTTTTAATTTAATTTCAAAATATCTATGTCAAACAGTAGCTAATGATAAATATCATTTTTTTAGTTTCTTTTATTTCTTCAAAATTGAATTTCATTAGTAATTGAATAAATTAAATATTAGTCATTTAAACCATATAATATTTTAAAAAGGGATAAAAAATGAATTTAAAATATTTATCAATATGGAATCCAATATTTTCTCAATATCCATCATGATAATTGAATTATAAAAAATATATAAAATTATTTTCTTGAAATGGATTTCCATGGAAATATAATTTGTAAATGGTTTTATATTTGAGCTAAAAATAGTGTCCCACATGTGTTTATCAAGAAAAAAATATTTAATGATTCTTAACAGAAAAATATTCATGTTAAACAAGTCATGACCCCTATCACCAATGATATGTAATGAAGGAAAATTGATAATGATCATCGTGTCCCACCTTCATTAGGCTCCGTGTTGGCGACTATCACAGAGGGTATGAAAATTTTATAAATGGGAGGGGCTATCCTCTATAATAAAAAAGGATAAAGGGATATGATAAATAAATTGTAAGAAACTCTATGGAATAATATGAAAATGAATCCCAAAATCCATCCAATTATACATTTTTAAATGATAATAATATAGATATGTCTCCATATGAATTTTATAAAAAATTAATTCTAAGGAAAAGACAAAAAAATAACTTTAATGTTCAGAGATAGTAATTTCTACCACTATCCAAATAATCCTCCTAAAAACCTAAAAATAGTTTTATCTATGTTGGATGAGTTTATAGTTTTACTCAGCAGGAAACCCAATGTTTCTTGTGCATATGTGAAAGAATCATACTAATTCACCTATGAAAAAACAACGGAACCAGACAACATCTATACATGTATACTAACAAACCTAACATCACCAAGGAACTCAAAATAAATAACATATGTCATGTAATATAATAAAGTAAGAACCACATTGATAAGGGTTCCCACACCGGTTTCCCGCTGGTATACCACTCACACACCCAAAGATGTGTGTAATGGATCCCTCATCTCATTAGTATACCAAAAACCTCTAGAAGAAGATTCCAAATACACATTTCCCACATTAACCAAGGCTCATCACCCCCACAAACATGACTACATCTCGTCTTACTAGAAAACACCTCGGCCACAACACATCCACAACCATAACTCTAGTAGTAGGGTATCATGAACATGTTTGGAATCAACCTTATTATCTCATCCTTCCTTGTATGAACCCATACCAAATCCACCTTTAAATTGTAAGACCCAAATATTCCACGGAACGCTTCTCATTCAATAATGAAATAGCTTGCATCATACGCAAGTTCGAGATTCTAACTCACCACGACCATTCAAACTAGCCGTTATGAATAGTAATACCCACTTTTTAAAAATTTATAAATTTTATTATTCTATTTGGACATCATTTTTGGATTTTTAATATTGAAATTATACTAAGTATATTTTTTGGTATTTTTCTGAGAACTTCCAATTTTTGTTGAATAGTGAGAAATACTAAACATTAATTAAAAACAACTTTTTAAATAAAAATAATTTATAGTGTTAAATAATACTATTAAGTGATTTTAAGGTATAATTATAATATATTTTTACCATTTTATCCAATTATGTTCCTTAGAATTAATTTCACTTTGAAATTTGACATAAATAATTGTCAATCTTTTCATAGATATTGTTTCTTAAACACATGATATTTCTTTTGACAGTAGGAACTAACTGTATAATTTATTAATTAATCTTCTATGTTTTGAATTTGTTAAAATGGAAATCATTTTTTAATTTGGAATATAAAATATAGCATAGGGTTAATTTTTGGTATTTTTCTAATAATGTTCATTTTTAATGAATAGTGAAAAGTGCTGTATTTTAATTCCAAACTGCCTTTCCATCCAATTTATTTATATATTTAGATTTTAATTTTAATTGGTTTTAAAGTATAATTGAATTATTTTTTTATTACTTAATACAATTTTTTTCATTGGAAGTAATTTCACATTTCAATTGGATTTAAAAACAAGTCAATATTTTGATAGATTTTACTTCTTAAAAAGTCGTCTTTAGTTTTGACAACACGAATTATTTTAAAATTAATTACTGCAATTTCTGTGTTTTGAATTTGGTAAAAAAGATTCCATATTTGGAATCATATGTTTTAAATTATGTAATTAACACACTTTTTTTTTGACATTATGAATAGTAACGACAATAATTATCTTTAATTATCATGATTAATTAGTAATCGGGTAGTTAAGGGTGATGAAATAATATCATAATAATATAAAATGACCCCAACATTTTTCCTAATTCTATTGGTTGTGCCATGGATGGCCATGGGATTCGTTGTGCCAACTTAGGGACCCCATGGAATCACTTTTGTGTGACAGAGACGTTTTATCATTTTATTTTTAAAGAAAGGAATATATAACAAAAGTATGTAACACCTAAGTAAAATATTTTATTTTTTTCTACATAAATTATATCATAGACTATAAATATTCTTTGGAAATATAAAAATATTTCCTACGTCATGGTAATTTTTCTATAATTTTTAGACATTAAATAAATAAATTTATTTATGACCCCATGATGATGCAGTGATTACCTCATTAATGAACAATTTAAATAAAATGAAAAGATAAGGTTAAATATAAGACATACACTTTTCTAAAACCTATTTTATTGGTGTATTTCTAACCCTTATCACCTTATACTAGAAATATATCAATGTGCGACCTTTAAAATCCGAAACACATTTTATAATAAAGTAACATTTCATGACTTTCCAAGATTACCCCTCCTCCCTCTTATAAAAGGCTCCCATCTCTACCCCCTTCACCCACACCACTCTAGCCATTGGCTCGACCAAACTCTACACATTTTATCTCTCCACATTCCTATATTCATCCTAGAAGCCTTACCTTAGGAATAAAGCTCTTCAAGAAACCCTTTTGGTTCAAACCTATGGGATTTATCCGGTTTAAAGGTAATGTCTTCTCTTATGTCCTATTATTTTATTTTGTTTATACAACCACTGAACTCTTTTTATTCCTTTCTTTTGTAACAACAAAAGTATCTTAAATATACTAGGATGTTTTTATGATAATCAGTTTATTTTTAATTACAAACACTCCTGTATAATGGTTAAAAAACATATTGTTTCTGTGGGTGGCGAATTACTGCCTCATGAAATGATTATTGTTCAATCTTCTTTTAACACCTCTCATGGTGGCCATTATGATTTCACTATTTTCATATATGATATTTATTATTTTTATAATTTCATTATGTTTAAGAATTTTTTTTTATATCATACCTTTATGGTTTCCATTATGGGTAATCACGATAATCTCATTAGAGGAAGTGCAGACTACCGCCCCCTCAAAGTGATGTGACTCATTAATACCATATGTGGTACGTATAAAGGATGAAGTTAATTATATTATATATGATAATATACTATAATTCTGATATAACTATGTATCATTATGTTTTAATCCCATTAAATATGAAATATAAATGAATGCAGCGTTAATGTGTACGTACGACTTACCGTCTCCATGAATGGTGCATTTCCTTTCATACCTCTAAATGTTATGTACTATTAAAAATACATGTATATACTAGATATATATGAAATATATGATATCTAAATTATTAATATCATTCTGATGATAATGGATATTTGACCACTTTAACAACTAGTAATTATAAGAAATCCATTTTGACTCAAATACCAAATATCAACAAAATGGTAGTTTTTAACATAAATGACTATGTAATGTTTATAACACTGTAGTAAGTGATAAAATAGGAATAATAAAATTGAAAAAAGTTCTGAATCAAGTATAAATTAACGTTATTTTATTATTCAGGATGTTAAACAATGAAATGGTCAAGTCAGACTTGAGGTAAGGGATCCTACCTCTCTAATTAATTTTAAGTACTCTCCATTAAGTCATTTCTTTTAAGATCCCCTTTATTATGTTCATGGATGTTATTTTATATTCCCATTAATGTAATTTTTATTTTAATTTTATGAGAGTCCCTATTTGATCTCATCAATCCATTTTTGGATGTTTTACGGGGCGTCGTTTGGCTGCTGAATTTTCGTAAGGAATTTCTTAACTCACTTTTAATTTCATGATATTTACATTTTTCGCCACTTATTTCATGTCGTGTATTGTGTAATTAAATTCAATATATATTATCATGATTCTATTAATATTCGTTTTATTATGTGAATCATTTGGTTTTTATGATCATTTGGTCATACAAATCGATTGATTACATCAAGGTAAGGGTTTATTTCAAAATCTCTTCATTATCCTAGGTTGTTTTTATGTAATTATCTACTAGGACCTCTTTATCATCCACATACATGTTTCTTAAAAATGTATTTCAAATCAATCATACTATTTTACATAATATGGGTTAAATTTCTTTATACCCTTGTTTGTCATTTTATAAGATGTTTATAATGGAATCATTCCGTCGTTTTCCAAACAAGGTCCTTTTTATCCTTTTCGACAAAATTATGGTAAGAATGTATTTTTTATCTTATACAGCGGGTGCAGATATTTTCTACTGTTATAAATTAGTTGAAGCTTCCCTTATAATATTATCAAAATATTTTCAATGTAAATGTTTTCTATTATAATTATGTGACTTTTAAATTATTTCAAAAAAGAGATATTTTTCTCAAATAGTTTTGATTTCATATATGTCAACATCCTTTGAATGATTTTGAGATTATTTGATGTTGATTAATTATGATAGAAAACATCCATATTGTATTGTTGGTTTTGTGATATGTTTGACTGTTGATGTGTTATTTTTATACCATTCATGGTTTATGGAGAAAGTATTGAAATTTTGTGTGCTAGTTTTAATATAAATGTTTATGTTATGTTTAAACCTATTCATATGAGGAATGCATTGGACATAATAAGTGACGGGTGGAGCCTTATATAGCTCCTCTATGCATCGGTAGTTCTCATGAGACAAACTATTTTATTGACACATGGACTTGAAAAAATCTTATTTGTAGTCTTGGCACAAGGCCTTGACTATGTGGTTATGATAGTCTGGAATTATGAATTCCATCATTATGAAAGTGGTTATTGATATTTCATGAGATTATTATATTAGTAGAATATCCATGTGAATACGTAAATGGAATTATATCATTTTATTTGTTCCATTTTATTCTGATGTTCAATTTGAAAAGGATTTTGTTTTAGTTATAAAATATCCTTAAATGTTTATGCTTGATTATGAAAGTTTCCGCTATATTTTTATCCTTACTGAGCATCTAAGCTCAAATCATTTTATGTTTTATTTTTCCCAGGTTTTCAAAAAGTGTACTATGAATAACCTGTAGGGATAGTATAAGGGATAAGTGTGTTCAAAGGGGACAAGATTTTGTTGTTGTTTTTATTTCATGCCATAATGTAAAACATATGAATGTATCTAGTGTTTCAAGGATACTAAACTAATCGGCCTTTCGAGACATGATATTTTGTGATCATGCCAATTTTATGTAATAATTCACTGTCTATGGGTAACTAGGGTTGGGTCGTTACAGTTTATATCAGAGGAAGTATAGTAAAATCCTTGGAAACTAGACTTAGATAAACTCTGATTAGAGCACATAGACCTAAGATGGACTTTAAGGATCAATATAGAAGAACATCCTAGAATTTTGGTATTGTCATGATTTTGAGATTTTTCCGAGCAATACATCCATTTCTGGATATAAGCAGGTAGAGGCATCTCTGGCACAAATGTACCTAGGGGTAAAACCAGAAAACACCACTTTGAGCTATACTCGAACGAGAACTGGTGCACGACAACGGCCCTTACTACACTCTTGGTTATGAAAATCCCAGGGGATATTCTTAGTATAATTCTCATTTAATTACAAACCATTAGGAAGGGTTTATGAGTATATACCAACTAAATGAAAACATTTTTATGATTGTGGATTATATCCATAAACTGTTCAACTCATGCTAAGTGTTTTACAAGTTTGGATTTATGTATTACGATTCCTAAACTAATATAATGTATGACATTGTTTAGAAATGACACCTAGTGGAAGAAATGAAAACTGTATCAATGCACACACTCCATGTAGGGATTTACCTCTTGTTCAAGATAATTGTTGTGTAGCTGGTGATACAACTGGTGTTGATCATCTTATCACCATAGTGGGACAACTCACTCAGGTTCTGAATAATAACCTTACTCGTATGGAAGACCCTGATCCGCAACATTGAGGATCAATGTTACACCGCTCCATGAGGTAAAAACCACCAACATTTAATGGGGGTAAAAATCCATTAGTAGCTAAGCAATGAATAAATTCCATAGAGAAAATATTTCAAGCTTTAGGGAGTAGGGAAAGGGAAAAAGTTGTCATGGTAGTTTTCTGCCTCAATGGAGATGCTGATCAATGGTGGTATATGATTCAAAATACAAAGGAATATATAGGAGTATCAACTATGGAATAGAGATAATTTAAATATATTTTAATAGAAAAATAATTTCATCATGCCCATCGAGCAGATATGGGAAAAAAATTTCTGAGTCTGAGGGAAAAGGGGGACGGGAATGTTGCAAATACTGAGTCTAACATTACAAAGATAGCGAGGCATGCTGCAGATTATATACGTAACCCAAGAAGTAATATTTATCATTTCTTTGTTGGGTTAAATCCATTTCTCCATCTAGATTTAGTATCACATTCCTTCTCATCATATGAAGATATTGCTCTCGTGTGCTATCAAGACAAAAAAGGAATTCCTTAAGTCTTATGACAACAAAGTAATGAAAGAGAAGAAGATAATGGTGGATCAAGATATATATAAAGGTAAAAGGGAAAGAAGGATTTTTCATTATGTGATAATTGAGGTAAGAAACAACCAAGTACTTACTTAAAAAGAGTGGGAGTTTGTTACAAGTATGGTGAAAAGGGCCACGAACCTCGTGATTGCAAGGGGAAGAAAGAAGCTACTGATGTTCAATTCTACAGTTGCTGGGTGATGGGATATTATGAAAATGAATGTCCTATGCGACAGGGAAACTTAACTCAGAAAAGGCCAAGGGATCAAGGCCAAGATTATG
The DNA here is from genome assembly GCA_963277665.1 of Viscum album. Lineage (NCBI taxonomy): Eukaryota > Viridiplantae > Streptophyta > Magnoliopsida > Santalales > Viscaceae > Viscum > Viscum album. The sequence goes on along the minus strand of OY728131.1, from coordinate 711,904,315 downwards.
TTGTTAATACATATGAAGTTGAATAATTTTTGTATTTGTGTTTTTGGCCTCAAGAACTATATTATGGTTATAAGAATACTGTGATATATATAAGGATTATACTGCAATACTTGTTGTTTTCATTAAGGCTTTAATATGATAAAGGTAATCATATTTTTAGTATGTGACTATAAGAGATACTTTCATTTGTTTGGGGAATCTGATGTTAAAATTGATTTTGGGATTTAAGGACCTTTTAGAGAAAGTCTGGACAGAGGTATTTTGGATAACTATAAAGGTTAGAATGGATTAAGTTGACCTTAGACAGTATTGTTTATGGTTAAAACATTTCTAAAGATTATTTTTGGAATATTATAATAGTATAGTTTTAGGAAAAGGAAAACCTGCAGGTCGGGGGATAACCCATCGCGTCGGACAAAGCTGCAGGAATCAATCCCACAACCGTTGTGCGATAGACCTTTATTACCTACCACTAGCCTACATGAAGTCCCTAGTTATTACAAAATATTTTTATCCATGGTATGTGTTAATAATTATAACCTTATATGATTAGGAAAAATATAATATTTTTGAGTTCTATTGTCTTTTTGAGTGAAATATGAGTTTGTGGTATAAATTAGTTGAAGGATGAAATTATACTTGTCAAGTGTATATATATATATATATATTATTCTACAAAGAAATTAATTATTATTCTTTAGGGAATGGATATTAAAAAAATGTGTTATCTTAATACCTTATGTTTTGTTGAACTGATGATATTTTCATCATAGATTGATGGCTTTAAGGCCCTCAATTTTACAATTGTTTGTGATTGATGACCTCAATCACTCCAAATAAATATTTATGTTTTCCCTCTAATTATGTGTCTATAATTTCCACCAATTTTCTACTATTCGAATCCCAAATTTGGTGGTGACTTTATTATTTCCATTTCCCTCTTATTGAGACTAAATTTTATTAACCCTATATCCGATATGGGTTTTCAACAAAGGTATTTTCTATTTTACACCTTTTATTTTCGGAGAACAATTTAAAATTGCGAGGATAAAATTTATTGAATGAGGGGAGAATGTAACACCCCAAGATTCCATGGTACACTTCTCTTTCAAAAATGCAATAGCTTGCATTGTACGCAAGTTCAAGATTCTAACACACCGCGACCAATCAAAATAGCATTTGTGAATAGTAATAACCAAATTTTGAAATTTGATAAATATTATTTTTCAAATTGGACTTCATTTTTGGATTCATAATATCAAAATTATCCTAAGTATAATTTTGGGTATTTTTCTGAGAGCTTCCAATTTTTGATGAATAGTGGAAAATACTAAACATTAATTAAAAACAAATTTTTAAATCAAAATAATTTACAGTGATAAATTATACTATTTAGTGGTTTTAAAGAATAATTGGAATATATTTTTACCATTTTATACAATTATGTTCATTATAATTTATTTCACATTGAAATTGGACATAAACAATTGTCAATATTTTGATATATGTTGTTTCTTAAAAACACGCTATTTGTTTTGACAGCGGGGAATAATTGTATAATTTATTAACAAAACATCTATATTTTGAATTTTTTAAAATGGAGATCATTTTTGAATTTGGAATGTCAAATATATCATAGGGTTAATTTTTGGTATTTTTCTGATAATGTTCATTTTTAATGAATAGTGAAAAATGTTGTATTTTAATTCAGAACTGCCTTTTCATCCAATTTATTTATATAGTTATATTGTCATTTTAATTGGTTTTAAAGTATAATTGAATTATGTGTTTATCACTTAATACAATTTTTTTCATTTGAAGTAATTTTACATTTCAATTGGATGTAAAAACATGTCAATCTTTTGATAGATTTTACTTCTTAAAAACTCGTCTTTGGTTTTGACAATAGGGATTTTTTTTAATTAATTAATGAAATTTCTGTGTTTGGAATTTGGAAAAATAGATTCCATATTTAGAATCAGAAGGTCCAAATTATGTAATTAAGACTCTCTTATTTGTGTGGACATTATAAATAGTAACAATGACAATTATCTTTAATTATCATGATTAATTAGTAATCGGTTAGTTAAGGGTACTGAAATAATATCATAATAATATAAAATGACCCAAACATGTGTCCTAATGCTATTTTTGTGTCCTATAAGACCATGTGATGCATTTTTGCAACTTAGGGACCCCATGTAACCACTTTTGTGTGATAGAGACATTTTATCATTTTATTTTTAAAGAAAGGAAAATATAAAAAATGTATGTAACGCCTAAGTAAAAAATTAATTTTGTCTACATAAATGATATCCTTGACTATATGTAGTCATTGTAAATCTAAAACAATTTCCTACATCATGGTATTTGTTTATAATTTTTAGACATTAAATATATAAATTTAATTATGACACCATGATGATGTAGTTATTACCTCATTAATGAATGATTTAAATAAAATGACAAGATAAGGTAAAATATAAGACTTAAACTTGTATAAAACCTATTAAATGGGTGGATTTCGAACCCTTATCACCTTATCCTCGAAATATTTCATTGTGGGACCTTTAAAATCTGAAACTAATTTTATAATAAAGTAACATTTCATGACATTCCAAGAGTGCACATCCTTCCTCTTATAAAAGGCCCCCACCTCTACCCCCTTTACCCACAACTCTCAAGCCATTGGATCGACCAAACTCTACTCATTTTATCTCTCCACATCCCTCTACTAATCATAGAAGCCTTACTTTAGGCAGAAAGCTCTTCAAGAAACCCTTTTGGTTCAAACCAAGGGGAGTTACCCGATTTAATGGTAATGTCTTCTCCTATGTCCTTTTGCTTTATTTTGCTTCTCCAACCCCCAAAACTCTTTTTATTCCTTTATTTTGTAACAAAACCAGTATATTCAATATAATAGGATGTTTTTATGAGATTTATTTTATTTATACTTACACAAACTTCCATCTAATGGTTAAAGAACATATTATATCTGTGGGTGGAGAATTACTACCTCATGAAACAATGATTGTTCAATCTTCTTTCAACACCTCTCATGGTGGCCATTATGATGACACTGTTTTCATATATGATATATATAATGTTAATCTTTTCGTTATCCTTCTGTATTTTTCTTTTATATCATACCTTTATGGTTTCCATTATGGGTAACCATGATAATCTCATTAGAGGAAGTGTAGACTACCACCCCCCAAAGTGATGTGACTCGTCAATACCATATGTGGTACATATAAAGGATTAAGTTAATGATATTATATATGATAATATACTGGAATAATGATATAAAATTTTGTCATTATGTTTTAATCCCTTTAAATATGAAATAGTAATGAAAGTAGTGTTCATACGTACGTACGACTTACCGTCTCTATTAACGGTGCATTTCATTTCTTACATCTAAATGTTATGTACTATTATAAATAAACTTGAAAAAGGTTATGAATAATGTAGAAATTAACATTAGTTTATTATTCAGGATGTTAAATAATGAACGAGTCAAGTTGAACTTGAGATAAGGGATCCTACCTCTCTCTTTCTTTTTAAGTACTCTCCATTCAGTCATTTATTTTAAGCTCTCCTTTCTTATGTTGGGGGATGTTCTTTTATATTCTTATTACTTGATTTTTTATATTAATATGATAAGAGAACATATGTGATCTCATAAATCCATTTTTGGAAGTTTTAAGGGGCGCTGTTAAGATGCATAATTTTTGTAAGGATTTTCTTATCTCACTTTTAATTCCTTGAGATTTCTGTTGTTCTCCACTTATTTCATGTGGTGTATTATGGAAATTCATTCCCAATATATTATCATTATTATATTCATATTCATTTTATTATATCAATCATTTTTTGTTTATTATCATTTGGTCATACAACTCGATTAATTACAGTGAGTTAAGGGTTTATTTCACAATCTTTTCATTATTCGTGGTTGTTTATACGTAATTATCTACGGGGACCTATTTATCACCCACATCCATGTTTCATAAAAATGTATTTCAAAACATTCATACTATTTTACAGAATATGGGTTAAATTAATTTATAACCTTGTTTTAATTTTTATAATAAGTTTATAAATGAATCATTCTGTCATTTTCCAAACAGGGTCCTATTTAACCTTTTCGACAAAATTAAGGTAAGAATGTATTTTTTAACTTATACGGTGGGTGTGGCTATTTTTCTCTGTTATAAAATTCTTGAATCTTCCCTTACAATATTATTAGAATATTTTCCATGTAAATGTTTTCTTTTATAATTATGTGACTTTTAAATGATTTCAAAAAATGGATATTTCTCTCAAATAGTTTTGATTTCATCTATGTAAACATCCTTCGATGGATTTTATGCTTATTTAATGTTGATTTATTATGATAAAAAACATCCATATTGTATTGAAGGTTTTTTGATATGTTTGACAGTGGGTGTGTTATTTTTATACCATTCATTGTTAATGGAGAATGTATTGACATTTCATATGCTAGTTTTAATACGAATGTTCATGTTATGTTTAAACCTATTTATATGAGGAATGTATTGGACTTAATAAGTGACGGGTGGAGCCCACTATAGATCCTCGATTCATCGGTAGGTCACACGAGACAAACTATTTTCTTGGCACAAGGCCTTGAAAAATCTTATTTGTAGTCTTGGTACAAGGCCTTGACTATGTGGTTAAGATAGTCTGGCATTATGAATTCCATCATTATGAATGTGGTTATTGATATTGCATGTGATTATTCGACTAGTAGAATATCCATGTAAATAAGTAAATGGAATTATTTAATTTTATTTTGGCCATGTTATTCTGAAGCTCATGTTTAAAAGGGTTTTGTTTTAGTTATAAAATTTTCATAAATGTTTATGCTTTTTTATGAAAGTTTACGCTATATTGTAATCCTTACTGAGCATCTGAGATCACCCCTTTCTATGTACTAACTTTCCTAGGATGTGAAGAAGTGTATTATGATTGACCTGCAGGGATAGTCGAAGGTATTAGGGTGTTCATAGGGGACAAGAAGTTGTTGTTGTTTTTATTTTATGATGTAATGTAAAACTTATGTATGTATCTAGTGTTTCAATTCTACTAAAATAATCGGTTTTTGAGACTTGATCTTTTGTGATCATACCAATGTTATGTAATAATGCACCAAATATGGGTAACTAGGGTCGGGGAATTACATAAAGCATGGTCATATTATATCTCCCACAAAAAAAACCTAGGCCACTACCCTACAAGCATGATCATATCTCACCAAAAAATACACGACCCATCCCATCTCACCTGGAGACACATGGGATATTACAACTACCATCTAGTGCACTATAATACCTCCGGTTATCACTATCAATGAAATACCTTCCTCACCTAGATGATATAGCAGGAAAGGGTGGGTTCATAGCCATTCGTCCTCCTCACAGGAAGTCATGAAAATCACCCCTCGCATGACTGGTGGTTGATACATGGTCCTCCACACCAATGGGGAGCACAAATAAATGACAAGAAAATTAAAAAATATATATATTATCAAAAAAACTCATCCAATGTTTTTAAAAAAAATTTCAACTCAAAATAGCCCCTCTTTCTCTACCACCTATAAAGGAATAATGTCACAGAACAAGACACAAACCCCACTTCACATTTCTAACCAATTTTCATTTAATCATTCCATTCAATTAAATATTTAGCATAAACATATTTAAAGAGACAACCCAACATTTAATTATTCATTATACATTCTTATCACATTGACCAAACCAACCTATATCATTTAAATCATTACTAAAAATTTATTTCTCTCATAACTACCCATGAATCTATACCAAAAAATCCACTATATCATAATAATAATACAAATTAAAAACTTGTGAAACAAACTCCTTAACCCATTAAATTTCAATAAACCAATTATTTTTTTATGATTATGGAAAAAAAACTATAACTCGTATCTAAATAAAAGTAAAGTCCTCCCACTTGATACACAATAAAGAGAAATAAGGGACTCCCTACCACCATTTTAGACCTAAAATAGATTAGAATAAATTTTAGAATGTCCAAGAATGAATCTATAATCATCATATTTTCATTATTAAATAATTAAAAATTAAAAATGTGGATTGAATTAAATCTATATATTTTAAGTGGAAATATATAAAGGCAAACTGTGTTCTTACATTCCTCTCATCAAGACAAATATAATAGAATTAATTAGGCACTAATAAGATTAGTATTACGGGAGATATGGATGATAAATATGGAAAAAATGTGGTATACATTTACCTGATATTTAAAGTAATTATCATAATTATCTTATTTAATTTCAATTTTAAAATAACTCTTAATTTAAAAAACAGATTTTTCTTAATTTAAAATCATTCAACCAATTTAAAAATCCACATTTTATTATTACTACATTTCAAATGACACTCATTTTCTAATAAATTTAGGTCCCACAAAAAATTTATTTTTTAAAAAATAGTTATTCGAAAAAAATCTCAAAATTTTAAATAAATTGGAAAATACATTTCAAGTACGGTGATTCCATATAACTGGTATATGCATTATTCCCAAATATGTTTTTCATTTATTTCAAACCCACAATTTTTTAATATTATTTATCCCATTACATTTGTATAATTTACATTTATTTATCATTCTTCATTATTACCCAATCTCTCTTTCCAATCACCACACAATTCTATTCCAATGCCCAACTATTCATTTATTCCTTCAATACTGACTCCACTCACCCCTCAATATTTAATTTTTCAGTTATGTATTTCATTATTTTATTCTAGATTCATACATTCTATTTTTTTCTAACTACAAACATTATATTTTATTCCTCATTATATTTCTTCAAACAAAACCCCACACACCGAATTATAAATATCAAATTTTTCATATATATATATATACATATTTATACATATATATAGTTACAGTATATATTTATATTTATAATGTTTTTTTAACCAAATGATGATATATATATTCAAATATATACCAAAACATATATACATATAGTGATATATATAGAAAATATATATGTATAAATATATATATCTGTGTGTCTAATGATAAACACAATTTTAATTGTATAAAAATATATATAATTCTAAAAAAATACACACACATATATATACATATGATTGTAATATGAAACTGCAAAACACACATATGTATATTTATAAGACTAACAACTTAGTGTATATATACATTACATTCGTAACACGAAAATTTTGAAATGTTTAATTACAACATAATGAATTTAAATAAACTTATTTACACATGTGTTTTATATGTTGTATTGTGATTAATATTCTTAATTTAATTAATTTTTTTAAAAAGTTTATTTAAAAATTGAAATAACATACCCAAAAATTAATTAAAATACTACCAGATATAATTAAAAATTCCCAAAATAAATTTTAAATAATTGAAATTACTATTAATAAAATATTAAAACAAAAAAAAACTTTTCAAATTTCCCAAAAACCACCAGAACCTCTTAAAAACCAGTAAAACCCAAAGGGTATCCAAATATATAATTGTTTACTTTCACATTATAAACCTATCAAAAAATTCTCATAATCAAGAATTAAAACAAAAAAATTTTGAATGGAGAATTGTGGTTTTAAGAACCACGTGATACATCTCATGATTCATACATAAGGCATGTGACAACATTTAAAATACAATATCTTAGGGATATTCCATACAAATAGGGAAATAATTATCCAAAATAGTCAAACACAATAGAAAATAAAAAAATTAGAAATTTTACACTGAGAAAAACAATTCCTATATTAAAATTATTCAATTCACAGAAATGCTTGTAAAAAATTTAAATGAAAACCACATTTAATTCTCTTTCATAATAAGTCTCATCAAAATTCCGTTTGTAAAAAATATCCGCAATTACTTTTACTAAAAAAATTCCTTAAAATAAATACAGGATATTTTTTCTAAAGTAACTATTATCATTTATTTATGAAAACCGACTACCATAAAAAAATTGATGCACCATTTACCCTTTCATATGTAAAATTTTCAAGCGTAACATGATTGAAATATTTTTTTTCATGCTTGATAAAGATATTTATTCATAGGGGTATACTCATTAAAAATAAAGAAAAAGGATGTAACATTCAATTTTCCTTTTATTATAGGTTTATGTGATTGCATTCAAGTGTCTTGAAACATCACATAACATTCCTAAAACAACAATATCACCCATGTCAACATAGATAGTGATGTCACAAGCAAAAAAATCAATTGAACTTCTTAAACACACCATAATATTTTCCACTTTGGCTGGCAATGACTCACCCACATCCTTTTCAAATGTGTCAAAATATAATGTGTTTTGATGCATGAACGAGTTTTACTATCTTAATATGCTTGAGATAATATCATGTGTCACTAACATAACATAAATCACAAAAACCCAAATAGCCAAATAGTAGTATATTTTTTATCACTTATTTTATAACAATATTTTGTCATGGATTTCAAACAAATCATTAATAGTTTCAATATTTTATAAATAACCCATTTTTAATTTATTACCGACTTTAATTGATTATCCTTTTTATTGGAGGAGGGAGAAAAACATATCACAATAAAATTTTAGTCATCCTATGCCAAAAATGACACATCTTAGACACAACATATCACCACCTTCGCACAACATATCCCCTGGCCCAATCTCACCAACAAACAAAAAAGGTCACCAGACATTTCAAAAAACTTAATCACCCCACCAAATTAACACCCACAAGATACAAAATTTCCAAAAAAAACACCTAATCCTTATCATCAACCACAATAACACATAAAATAATCCCCACCATCATAACAAATGAAACCACAGGCACACACATCCATAAATTCTCTCTACCATGTCAAGATGTTATCCCCTTTGGGAATCACTAACTCAGCCATATGGTTTAAATCACATTATAATGTAACAAGTATTGATTGTGAATCTATTTTTCCATATTCATATATATTATGTTTTTAATCACACATTACATAAGGAAACTCAATATGAACAACCGTATATAGAAGATACATATTTATGCTTCAATAATTTTTTACGGTTTTAAATTACATCACTAAATTTTTAGCATGTTTATTCTAACAAAAAATTAATTTTCAATCGACAGCCATTTCATTAAACATATGTAAGTGACTAAACTTTTAGTTCATGGTAAATATAATCAATAAGTCACATACAGGGTCTTATAATACAAATTAATCATATTTCTAGAATGGTTCACAATAACAGTTATTTTCAGAATATAATATCAACACATAAATGTAATTAATATAGTGCAACCACATGTATCATTTAATGTTGGTAACTACATTGTAAAATTTTTAAATGAATGGTTATTTTATTGAATTAAAATACCTAATTACAAATACAACATGCTCCAAAAAATTTTAGAATAAAATATGTTCCAATATCATAAAATTAAAAATGTACATGTTGTATTAAAATATTTCATGCTTCAACAAGCTCAAACATAACATTTTTTAATAATTTCATTACTCATGAATACATTATTATATAATTAAATAAGGATAACCTAATTATGAATCTAAATTTAAACATAGACTATTAAACATGATACATGCTCTACTCTAATATATCAGTGTTTCCCATGTTTTAATAAAAATGTTTTCAACTCAAAGAATGATTCATTTAAAAATTATTCATGTATTAACAGGATTGTAAATGCTATTCCAAAAAATAAAAAATTATTACCAGTCATGGAAATATCAAATTTAATAATTTAAATAGTTTTATGTCTCAATAGGTTAACAGAACGAATAATTATCATTTTCCAAAATATAGAAAAAGGATTACAATATTTTCTAGAATAACACATGATTACATCATATGAAAATATTTGTACTATTGAACTAAAATAATTCATCAAATAAGGATGAGGTTATTCATATTAATGTTTATAATTTTAAATGAATTATCTATAATTGAGATGGCTATTTTTTAGAAATTTTTGAATTTAAATGTTCAGAACCATGATTTATAACAAATTTATGACACAACCTATGGATAAATTGGAAATGGAAGGAAATTCATAATACAACAACTTATATGAAAACTAGAATACTTATAAGCATGGTTTCAATGAAAATCATTTTACACTGCCAATATGAAATCTATTTTTGTTTTCATACTTCATATGATTTTTTTAAAATACTATTGTCATTCAAAAAAATACACTAAGCATTATTCAATAATCATTTCAAACATTAAGGAAAAAAATTTGGCATGGTATTTATTTTATTAATGGAAAAAAATAATTTCATGTAGAGTCATATAATACTTGAAAATAAAACAACAAATTTAATTAGAAACAGAATTTCATATAAATGGATCTAGATGATAAATCACTCTTTTAATCTTTTGGTTCATTATATAATATTAATTCAACAAATAATAGTATTTAATTTGAAAACACATAATATAAATAGTAATAGAAATACACATAAGATGCCCCAATTTTGTTTATTGATTTCCTTAAGCTTGAATAATGAATTCATTAAATCATAAGAATAATCAATAACTTTTAATGTACCTATCTAAGGACTCTACCCCACATGTGGTTCCACCTCACATGGTCTTTTTTTAGGCTTATATTCCTTGAATCATATCCTACGTGCCCGAAAATCTTCTATCCTAGCCGTTCTTCTCTGACCTATGCCATAAACCACGATCATCTGAGACTATATCTCTACCAACCCATGAAATACTAATAGCCCCAAACTACATAATCCATCATATCTCTCACCCATCACCTTTTGTACTACTCTACAATGAAGCCCTCCACATAATGAAATCTCAATTTTGGAAGAGATATAATGACCCTCGAGTCCCTCCACCGGTAGGCCTCAGGTGATGTCTAGTGACGAGGGTATAAAAATATCATAAATATGAGACATTAACCACTATAATAAATGAGGATCAAGGGATAGGATAAATTACCAAAAATAAAAACTGTAAAATAATATAGAATGGAAACAAAAAATTTATCCCATAATTCATGTGTAAATAAAAAAGTTATAGATAAGTCTCTAAATGAAAGACTAAAAAAGTAAAATCTAATGCTACAACATAACAACATCTCTAAAGATCTGAGCTAGTTATGTCCATCATGGTCCATGAAGTCCTTATAGAAACCTGCAAATCATTTTATATATATTGGGTGAGAACACATGTATAAAAATTAAAAAAAAATACTCTCATAGAGATGTTAAACAACCTTAACAATGAACTTGTGAGAAATATATGGAACCAAATTACACCTATAGGGATATACCATACAAACCTGCCAAATAATGCAATCCAAGTGACACAATATAAAAAAATCACATTAATAAGGGTACCTTGCACCACTTTTCAGATGGTATTGCACTCTCAACCCGAAAATAGTATGTCATGGAGCTCCTATCTCTTATGTATACCACCCCACCCCAGATGCACACTCATGATACCTCTCACTCATAGAAACATATTCTATTCTCCCCATAAGCATGACCATGTCACATATCACCTAAAAACACCCAGTCCACAACACATCCACAACCATAACTAGAGTAGTAGGGTAACGTGATCATATTAGAAATCAACAACATTACCTTATGTTACAATGAATAAACCCTACTAGAATCCACCCCACAAGAATGGTCATATCACATCTCACCCAAAAACACTTGGACCTCACATGTAACCTAAAAACACCAGTTCCATCACATTTCTCCCAATGATGTCTGGGATATCACAACCACCATCTAAAGCACAAAAATACCTCAAACTATCACAACTTCTAAAAATACCTAACTTTCATAGAATAGAGAGTGGGAAAGAGTGGGTATCTAGTAATCTTACCTCTTAAATGGATGTTGAGATCCCCCCTCCCATACATGAATACATGGATTTCATCACATGGTGCTACTCCTGGGTGGGGTGCATATAGAAGTCACCTGGAAATAAAAAGTATATAAAATATCATAACACACATCATCAAATGGTGCATTTACAACCAAACTATAACAAACTCACAACATCTCAACTTTTACAACCACAACTAACTGAGTAAATCCACACAACATGCCACAACCCAAATTTCACATTTCAATCCAATTAGTATTTAAACCTCTCGTTAATTTATTTATTTATCATAAACCACATATAACCACAAAACCCATTATTTAATAATTAATTTACCATTATTTTACCATTTTAAAAACCAACCAGTGTTACTTCAATCATTATTAATGAATTATTTATTCCACCACTACCCGGGAATCTAGCCCTTAAAATACACAATATCTAAATCATAATAAATATTTAAAACATGTAAAATAAAATTATTTACGACTTCAATTTCAACTAACCAATTCATTATCTTTGAATAATCTAGAACCACTATAACCCAAAGGTAATGAAAACAAAACCCCTCCCACATAATACCAAATAATGAGAAGTGAGGGATTACTTACCTCAATTTGAAGAACCAATAGAGATGAGAAACAATATTGACTTGTCCCAGCTTGAAACTATAATGATTTGATTCTCGATCTTAAATAATCTAAAAGTAATAATTTTTTATTTAATTGAATATGAAAAAATTAGTGTGATTACTAAAAAAATTTAATATTCCCATCTACACATCAGGAATAATCTATCAGAACCAACATCATATCAATCCGATAAGTATTTAGAGAGATTTGTAAAAAATAGTTTTGATAACTTATATTCTATTTTTTTAGCCAATATTTACATCGACTAATATAATTAATTTAAATAATATTAATTACCAAATTACAATATATTTAGTAAAAGAATTATATTAATTTCACAGATTTTGATCAATATAAAAAATCTATATTTTATTATTATATAATTTAAAATAACCCTAATTATACAATAATTCTAAAAACCATAATTTAAATCCCATGATTAAAAAAATAATTATTTAAAAAAATATAAATAGATAGCCAATTAAAATTCTATTTCCAATGAAATTTTGTTGAAAATGGGAAACATTACAAGTGGATCACAGGGGATCATTTAACACATAATGAAATTAAAAATTCATTAATGATAAGGATAATATTATTAGAATGAGTTACTCAATATAATACCCATTTTAGAGTAGTATGCATTGTTTTTAGGTCTTACATAGTGATTTCTTCAAAATGGTGGGTCAAAATATCCCTCAATTGAATTTATTCATCCATGTTAATCTTTTTCCATTGAATCCTCAAGCCAAAATGTGTACTTGTTTATTTATTTATACCCTTTGGTGACCACTAATTTCAATGTGCACCATTCTTTAATATATTTGTTTATCCTCTTCATTTGTACCATTTATGTGAGATAATCCTTTTGGAATTTCTTATTTTGGGTGGATTATGATATCGTGGAATTTTTCATTTTCTCCATTGAAAATTTTAGACTTTATATTCGGGTATTTGATGGGCACTCCATCCTAAACACTGAATTACTGAAAAATTATTCCTCCTATAGATCCTTAAAAGACACAACCTCTTATAAATGATTCACTTTTGGGATATTAATGTTATACTTATAATTATGCTCCAACATATTGACTTTAAATTTGGGTGCCTTTTTGCCTCCACCATTTTATCTAACCTTGTTTCAATTACATTAAGTTTGTAAGAGTATGAAATATGACCTTTTGATTTCCCCAATTAAGCACCATGTGTCCATTTGAGTGATGGGTTTTAATCTACAAATTTCATTCTCCATGGGCTATAAGGACCTCTATAATGCTTATTCACAAAAAACATAAGTTAAAAACCAATTGTATTTGTTTTCATAGGTCATGTGAATTTCGTATTCTCCATCAAAGACAGATAAAGAATTAGTTAGTGGGATACTTTTCACTAAATCAAAAATATTAACATAAACATTGAGCTTCCTTTTCTACAATGGGATCACCATATTCCATCCTTCTTATTGAGATCTAACATCCCTTGGTTCGGTCATGACAAAAAATCTGTTATAAAGCTGGGCTGATCTAGGGAAGACGCACTGGATAGTAGGCTCGTGCAATGGAGATAATCCATGATTCACCTTTTCTAGCACATGTTCTACTGGTGTAGAGGGTAGTGAGCTTAGATGAACACCAGGAACATTCTCCAACATTCCACACCCCTGGATACCACACATTGAGTGAAGCTAAGTTTCTTTGAAATGGGGTTGAGCCAAGCCTCTACCTCTATCCACATTATCTTCATCACCCTAACCAAATCACTCCATCAAGAATTATCAACCACCAATATCGGTGTTGTATTTCTGTATATATAATGATATAAAAACATTAATTATCATTAGATTATAAATTATACACACACAAACACAGACACACACACATATATTCAAATATCCATAATATGAAACTCTATAACACACACATTTTTATTTATATAAAAAATTATTTTCTGTATATATATATAAAATTTGTGGAAAAAAAGTTTTGGAAAGACTAATTACAACATTCCGTATATAAGTATACATATTTTCAAATGTGTATAATATATTTTTTAATGTTTAATATACCACAACTAATTGGAAATAAAAAACCAAATTTAATCGTTGAAATAAGTTTCGATAATTTGATTAAAATTCAAAAGGATATATTTATAAACTCCCAAAATAAGCTTCAAAAAATTGAAATTACTGTCTAGATTTTATATAAAATAACCAAATCCTTTAATCCATGACGAAATTCCAAAGGGAATGACTGGGAAAATATTCATTCCTTCACAAAACTATTAAATATTAAAAGTATTTCTCAATTGATTGAGACATTTATAAATTCAAATCTCATAGCTATAAAAATGTTTTTCATATTAAAAATATTATCCAAAACATAATGATGTATGCCTAGTTTTTTAATAAGAAAATGTTTAACCATAACTATTTAATATAAAATTTTGTAACAAAATTACCTAAATAATAAATATATATTTAAAAAAATATTAAATAATAAAAAATATAATTTCTATAAATGTAGAGTTCAAAAATGAAATTAAATTTAAATATTTTCCAGGATAAATAGGATAATAACTTTGTGTATTCACATAACCCTTCAAAATTATCATTTTGAACAGCATTTACTATATACGAATTATATTTATAGTTATCTTTTGAAAATTTATTAATATATGAATTAGCCTTATATAAATCCATAACATCATCGTCATACTCATCTCCTAAATGAATTATTTTCCACTAAAAAAGGATGGACCACACTGATCATTTCATGGATTCCTAACAAAAAATATTTTAGTTCCATGTGTCTCCATAATAAATGATTCATCTCTTGAACTAAATCTTTTAAAATCAACTAGTATAAATTTGTAGTCAGTATACTTCATACCACTATTACAATCAACCCAGCTAAAATTAACCACCATGACTCAAAAATTAGTATAATAAATTTCCCATATATCCTAAAAAACTCCACAATATACTATTGACACAAAAATTTGGGTTTTCTCTTTTCCACATGAAAAATAAATTGATTTATAAATGATCACTACCTGACTACATTGAATGGTACATTTTTCATTTTGATTTATTTTTGTAAAACATTTACCCATTAATATCAAAACTAGACCAGGTGGTCACATAAATAGATGGCCTCTCTTCAAACCATTTCAATGTTTTGATTGCAGATATATCTACAATGCATATCTCTTTAAGCCATGAATAAATGCCTTTTTTAGGCCCAATCAAAAACAAAATTTTCTTTATTTATAGATATCATTTCATTAATTTAGAAATATCTAATGATATATATGGTTGAAAAATATATATGTAATTTAAAATGTATAAATTTACCCCCATTACTTCATCACATAGAAAACACATTATCTTTAAGACCCGAACACTAATGGAAATGTGGGATATACCCATAGATCTATTACAAACGTTTGAAAAAACATTGGTATAGCACACCATATCCAAATCGTTTGGCCTAACCAATAGGACATGCTATTTATATAACGCCTATCAAAATGGTTTTTTAAAAAACTCTTCATATACCTATATATATACCAATAGACATTTAAAATTGTAGGCATAGATGTTCCCCGAATACACAGCATGGTCTCCCCTCCTCTCTTCCCATCCAGATCTAATCTTGAGCCCTTGCATCAATGACGTTCCACAATCTTCCCAACAAGCTATGTAATGATCACACTTCATGATTTTATTTTATTCTTCCTCAATATTAATCCTTTGGGATCCAAAACATTGAGGCATTCTATTTATAAATGATTTTTTTATTATTGGACCATGACCAAACAAAAGATTATTAATTTTATGGGAATTTAATTTATTTAGGTAGTGTGGTTTAATTTTGGATTTCTTATATACGCCTCATGTCTATTTGGTTTAGTTCATACATGTTTGGTTTAGTTTGGTTTCATTCTGTTCAATTTTGGATTTGTTCATTATTGTTTGTTCTGATTCATTTTTGTTCTAGTTGGTTTAGTACAGTCTCTATATTTCTATTCTAAAATCATATAGCTAAAAAATTAGTAGGAATAGATCATCCCCTTTTAGCAGGAAATCATAAAAAACTTTACTACAAAAATATTTAACTTTTTACTAGTAATGAATGTATTACGATTCATCACTCAGATTTATTAGTATTTCAGATATTCTACTTGATGTGTGATCTCATTTAATAAATATTATTGACTTATATCATTATCTGTCTAATATGTAATCCACAATAAATATTACGTGTTTAAAAAATATAATTATTATTTATTTATTTTTAACATTTTCATTATAACACCACAAGTTTTTATGGTATGTATCTTTATAAAGTTAATCTCATTGATAGATTACATTTCACGCAACACTGAGCTTAAATAAACCACGATATAAAATTTATATTATTCATTAATATATTGTTTTCTACTATAAAATAAATTTTTTGTTTAATATGTGATTATTAAACTTATAAAAATTTATTTTTGACATTTTTGGTTACCAATAAATTAGAAATAAATATAATATCAATTTAATATAAATGAAATGTTTTTATACATATAATTATGTTTTATACCATTAAGATAAAAAAAATCATGGTTTTTTGATTTTATTATATATATATATATATATAATATAAAATACAATTTTTAATATTCCCAATATTGGTTTTCTAGACATTATATAATAATAAATACCGTTTTAGGCGTAAAAGATGAATTTTTATAAAAAGAAAATATTACCACCTTTTGATAGAGAACTTGTTTTAAACCATGTTTTTGATACTTTTATATTTTATATATGATATAGTAAAATTATTTTAAGAAATAAAAATATCATAATTTCCATTTGTATAATATTTGTTATTTGTTTTTGAAATGTTTCATGTTTTAATGAACACTGAAGAAATACTTCCTTTTAAATGAAAACGTATTTTCCTCAAATTTATTTATAGTTTTAAATTATATATTTAAATTGTTTTAAATTAAAATAAAATTATAATTTTATAATTGAATCTAATATAGGTCATTCAAATAAATTTCAAATTCAAGTTGGATATAAATTATTTTGGTTATTTGAACGTTTTCAAATTAAAAACTCATTTTCTTGTTCTGTCAATGAGATTAATTTTTATGTAATTACTGAAACATATATGTTATGAATTTTTAAAAATTTATTTAATATTTGGAAATTTGTTTTACAATGGATGTAGATTGATTCATTTTATTCTTGATAATTATGTATAGTAACTTTATTAAGTTTTTAGTTACCGCTGTCTAGGGTAAATCAGATGATTATGGGTAAAAATAATATTGCAAGTGTTATTAAGTTACCAAAAAACATGTACTAAGTTTATTTTATTTGTTATTATTGAGAAAAACTAATCATTGGGAGGATTTTATGGCCCTTTATATCCACTTTAATGACATTAATCCTTTTATCATATTTTAATTTAAAGAATGTCAAATATCTCAGAGTCGTGTTTGTAATGAGTATTGCATTTTTTTAATCAAGGAGATTATATATTAGAATAAAAATAGTACATTGAAATCTAAATTCTCTATCATCATTATAAAAATTTATTTTTAATTTTTAGTAAGTAAATAATTAAATTAAATTCTTTCACAATGATGATCCATAAATTATTTATTATGTGGACACTTCAAATAAAGGTTATAAAAAATATTAAAATAAATATAATTATACATTATTAATTTCATCCAAGAATTATCTAAATAAATAATAGATATTATGGATATTTTAAAATATTTTTCTCAAATATATCATGTTTTTATGATATTTGTAAAAATTTAGGTAATGAATAGTATCAAAATTGACATTATTGTGATTTTAAAATAAATAATATTTTTTTAAAATTATATATAATTCATATTAATATAATATTAGGAAAAAAAATTGTATAAAGTTATAATTTTCATCAATTAATAATTTGAGGTTCTTTTTTTCTTTTTATAGTAACTATGTTAACCTTTAAAGTGTAAAAACATGTTTTTTCGTGGTAAGAGTTAATGGGTATAAATATAAGATAAAACTAAGACATAAAGGTATGAATGAGGCCTAATCATATCTATTTGTTTTTTATGATATTCATGATACCCATTCTCATTTTGGATTCAAAATAACTCACTTTTTATCAACTGGGGATTTAAAGTTAATTTATAGTATTTAACATATTTGTAGTTTCCAAAAGTAACCCTCTCTTAAATTAAAAAAGGGAACCAGCTATCTCCCTTATTGAAACCACATTGATACTTATATCACTAAAAAACTGAAAATTTCATCTCCCAAAATCCTTAGAGAAGTTTCTGATATCATGTTCCTCCAAAAAGATAACCCCAAATCTGTTTAGAAGAGATCTGAAGGGAACCCGTCGAAGAAGAAGTAATCATTTTTACCAACTAATCCAAGTTAATTTATACTAATATATAATGTTCAGGTGTTTTTCAAAGATAAAATAATAAATATAGTATATTATATACTCTAATATACTAAAGAATTATCGGCCAACCATATTCCATTATTTATCCATCCTATGTGAAACGAAATCACTGCGTATGTGTATGTACAACATACCATCTCCACACTATGGGGTTATTTTTTCGTCATCAATTTACATGTATGAGTGTAATGATGAAATTAATATATTTATAATACAATTATATCATGATATTCAATTTTTTTTATATAATATAACATAAAATTCCTTACACTTTCACCAATACAAGAATGATATCCTTGCTCGTGAGTAAGTACGCCCTTCCATCTCCATGAGGCGATGTGATTCATTTTCCATGTTAACAATTAATGAAAGATAATTGAAATGAATATAATGTGTAAATAAAATATATATTAACTTGACATAATTCATTAGATTATGTAAATATATTCTCTTCAGTATAAACCAGACATGCACGATGAAGCATGTATGGGTAAATTAAGCAGTTAACACATGAAACAAGGGTAATAATATAATATTTTTAAGAAAATGATATGAGTGTATCATAAATTATATTAAGAATAATTAAATGGTTATGTTATAAATTCATAACATTATTTATAACATTATATATCAAGTAAAATATATTTCTACTAAAGGGAGTGTAAGGTTAGAGACTTTTTCTCAATATACTTTTATTAAGTCATAGTTTGATTTTATACACCCATATTGTTTTATGAGGTGTATGCACAGCCCCTTTTACTAATCGTGTTATTAATAAATTTATTATCATTTTGTTTATTGATTTTTTAGATTTTTTTCATTCACGAGGAATATTATTTAAATCCTTAAAGTGGTATGGGCACCTTGGGTTTTTAATGATTTGATTTTCTTATTTTTTTCCCATATCAATATTCTTGGTATTAAATTACATATTTATTCATACTGATTTTAATTGATTATAAACATAAAATAATTTCTATTTTTAATTTAATTCAATGGTTTTCAAAGGAATATTTTTACATGTGTTATTGGAACATTTTGACAAACATCAAAATGAATGTTCTATTTTAAATGTAGATGGGGAAAAAAAATTCCCACCACACTGAATATTATTTAATATATATATTACATTGAAAGGTTACATATTTTATTAAATGAAAAACAATATTGCCTTATTTTTGGGATGTTTGGTATTGAAATGGTTATTTTAAAAATAAAATAGTATTTTTATGAAATTATTTTTAATATGGTTTTAATAAGTGTTTTTTCTCAACAAAATTTTATTGATTTGATAAAATTATTTTCATCTATGTCAACACACTTTGATGAATATTATTCTTAATTGAGTTTAACCTCTTATGATATCATTTACCATAGTTTATTGAATGGATTATGATTAATTTTGGTTGTGTATCTACTATTTTTATACCATTTAGGGTTTATGGTTATTTTATACCCATTTCATATGATGGGTTTTCAAAACAAACTTTTATGTTTTTTATGTCTAACCCATTTTATATGAGGAATTTATTGGAAATATTACATGAAGTGGGGATCCTTATATATCCCCTCAATTAATCGATATGTCTCCTAAGGAAAAGTAGTTTGGGTTTTGGTAATGGCTTTACATAGTTATGTATGATGTCTTGTATGAAGTCTTCAAGGTCTGTTTATGATGTTATTCATTATGAAATACCTCACTATGAGATTATTTGTTCATATTTCATGTGATTTTTCCACCTGTAAAATATCCATTGTTATGTTATCTTCTCATGAGAAATTTTATATTTCATTATTTAGTCATCATTTAGTTAATCCATATTAATCTTATTTTATTGATTAAATATCAAGAGTTTCAGTTAATCACATTTCCATAATTTTTTATGCTTATTTACGATAGCTTCCACTATTTGTATACCCATACAAAGAATCTAATCACATGAATTTCTTATGTTTCAATTTTTCATACAGATTAGAAGGATTATATTATGACTGATATGCATGATTATGCAATGAGGGAAAAATGAAAGACTCATTGAAACTATTATTGTATTTTAGGTTTAAAAATGTATTTAGGATTTTATGTATATATCTAGTTTACCAATAATACTAAACTATTAATTCCTTTGGATTGTGATCTCTTATATATTATGAATATTTAATAAATTAACTTTCTTTGGTCTACCAATGTTAGGGCCATTATATTTGTTATGAGAGAAGCTTAGTAGAAACCAACAGAACTATATTTATGGAAGAAACAGATTTGGGAACACAACCCAGTTGTTTAATTTGAGTAAAAATATTATTTGAGGAATAATAGATTTTCATTTTGTTAAAATATGTTTAATATTAATGATAACTATTATGGTTTATTTTATCTTTTAATTTAAAGTAATCATGGGTTATTATATTATTGGGAATACAAAATGAAATGTATGAGATAACCTTTGTGGTGAAAAAATTTATTTAATATAAAATACATTGAGGATATTTTAGAGTATGTTAATCAAATTTTTGGATAATATTAATATAGTTTTAGATAAAGGACAACCTACAAGTTGTGTGACAAAACATCACATATGGAAAGGCTATCGGGTTTGAACACATAACTGGAGGGAGACACCAGTACAGTTCCTAACACTAGGCTATATGAATTCATGGTAAGCATTGCATTTTTAAGATAAAATATCTAATGGATAAATATTAATTTTCTTTTGGGAACATCTAGTTTATCAAATAGATAACTTTTGGATTAGAAAACGACATGGTGATTAAGTGATAAATGTGATTTAAGAAGACTTTTTATATTTTGGTAATCCTATAAGATTAAGGTAGACATAATATTTTGAGGAATATTTATTGAATTTTATTTTGTATTAAAATATTATTTTATTTCAGACTTATGGTTACTTATGTTATTTATGGATATGGTTATCATATCATAGAGATTATCTGATTTGGGTATTTTTTTTGGTATAAGTCATTATGAATTATTGGCGTTATTTGGAAGACTATACGATAAAATCCTTCTTATTTTTTGACTCAATATTGTTCTTGAATATTTCTGAGGAAGTATGGTTATTTTATTGAATAATCTATGTTGATATTTGTATGTTATGATTGAATTTTCGATATTAATGTTTTTATTATCATATAATGTTTTATTATTTTTGATTGATTATCTTATATTATAGTAAACCTTTTTGTTTTGGATAATGTATAAATATAGGTGGAATATATAGTTTAACGTTTGGGGATATTGTGATCTTTCAAAATTTATTTAAATTCTCCAGACATTAATGGTTCATTAAAAATACTAATTATTTGGAGAAATGATGATTTTGTGGTGGAAATTTATTAGAGGGAGAAACTCTAATTGTCGGGTACGTATGTTTCATTATTTTATTATTCTAGGAATTAAATATATTTCATAACCTTATGAAATGGATTTCTATATAAAAATTATATCCATTTACTTTTTTTAATATAATGTCAATTAACTATTATCCCATCATAGATATATGGTTTTTGTGAATGTAAAATGTTTTTTGACCATGTTCTATATTACTCTCCATGACAACCTCATATTTATTGTTATCTTTAATATCAAAATCTTCCCACATGGAAGCCTAGTATGTGTTATCATAGATAACCTTGTCACATCCCTTTAATTCTTTTAAAGTGGGTGTTTTATCAACCCTAGTACCAATGTGTGATTAAAATACTGTTATTTTGACTATTCAACCCATATAAATTGAAAATGAATTCAAAATTTGTGAGGACGCATTTTAATGAAGCATATGAGACTTAACACCCTAAGATTTTATCTTATTTATATTTTTGAATTTATTCTCCTTGATATCTTATGTTTCATGAATCAATTATCCTAAATAAAACAAAAAAATAATATTAATATTGTATTTTAAAATGAAATTATCTACACGACATTAAATTTATTTTTTAGAATAGTGTTAAATGGATTTTGAAAATATATATTTGGATTTATTGGTTACCAATTAATTCGAAATAAATATAATAGCATTAATTCATTTTTTATTTATTTTAAAAGCCAGTTTAAGGGTTTCTGGTACCCCAATCTTTATCCCAACCAAAAACAAGTGAAAAATATATATCATAGTAACCATATTCATCTATGCACCCCATGTAAGATCCATCTTCTTCAGTAGCTGATTTCTAATCTGGAGACCTCAAATAGATTGCACTTTGGACCTTACTCCTAAGCAGATCAAGACCGGGTTGATCAAAGGATGACTTCTTGACCACACTACCCTTTTTAAAAGCCAAAATCACCTCATTGTTCTGTTTAGAGTCCGGACTACTCTACATCAGTCGTAGAAGATAAGAGTAATTCTTCCTTGGCCTTATTCTTGGTGAAGAAGACAAGGGACCATCAGTTAATGCCATCTTCTAGTTCCCTCTCTGAACAAAATCACTCAAGGAAAGGCCGACTAGAACACTCGCATTTTCTTTCCCTCTACCAGAACACTCCCTTCCAAAATCATCTTGCATCCCTAAAACAGCAGTAGGAGACCCAAAGATGATCCCTCGCCCCTAGTCTAGAATGTTACTATCCATCAAAGGGAGCCGCCCCTGCTCAGTAATACCTTCCTCCTCTTCCATGGACCATGTCTCCTTTCCCATACCCTGTAGACCCTCTATTGATTTCACACCACTATCCATCCCTACCGCATTATCCTCAGTTCTTACATCTTCCAATATGTCTATCGAGAGACCATTATACCGGTTTCTAAGCGTAAGAAAGTGCCTGTCCAGGGGATCCAAACACTTAGAACCCTTAGCACAGGCAAGAACGAGCACCTATGGTAAGCTAGATCATTACTCTTCTTTATTCTGATTAGTATCTTCCCTAAAAGTGGGACTAGCTATGATCTCTATGTCATGACTCAGCCTATTGAAGACATCAAAAACCAAAGGGTTCTATTTCCGCCTCAGTCCTCCAACCACCTTTGAATCCTGACCCTCTACATAGGTCACCAGGTGGGGGCTAGAATTCTTATCCTCTATAGAAGAGTTGGATAGTAGAGGGACCTGCCCCCATCCATCAACCCCAGTTCAACATGGTCATGCTCCATTACCATTTCATTCCCAGAATTCATGTTATTTGAATCAACCTCTAACCTCACAGAACCAAAATGTTTGCCACACCGAGTTTTACTAGTCATTGAATGCACATGGGACACCATACACCTATGATAATCAGATTTATGGGTGTGTTTATCAGTGGACATATCTAAAACCCCCTGAACTGGGATCTTTATCAAAACAACCTTCACCTTAATATCATTCGATTTAATCTTTCCCAAAGTAGATCTCCTTCAGTAGACCGATGAAGGGTTCCCCAGAAGCTTATAAACGGAGCAGAATTCCATCAAGTTCTCATAAACCACCTTCTGTTTGCAACTGTACTCCTCAACAATGGTAATTCATATATAACTGAAAGGCATAAGAGGAACATCCAATTCAACACATATCTAGGGATTAATAGGATGACACATATGCATAGTACGATTATCATAACAAATAAAATCTTACTACCATATTACCAATCATCCGACGAATAACAGGATTATGTATAGGAATTGGATGTTTAAGTAAACTGACCCAAACCTCCAATGATGGAGAATCATGCTTCATATAAAGATAAAAATTCCATAGAAGGAGGATGAAACTCATCCCGTTGAAACATCAAAGACCCCTAGACCATTCCTGAATGAGGTCCACCTCCGATTCAAAGCGGATCATAATCCGGCGGCTATCAAGAAGACCAACCATTGCCTGTTCATGCAGATCCCAAGAACCAAACCCAAACCTATCAAAAGCATCAACTGAAGGTCACCTAAGCTTGAATCAAGAAACAAGAGTGTGGTTTAGAAGCATCAAAGACTCCAAGAACTCCGACTTCAATATCTATAGGTTAGGGTAACCATCGAGGAGCTCCGGGACTTTAGGGAAAATTGAAACATTGGGAAAAGGAGGAAGGAAATCAGGATTAGAGAATGGCCGGAAGAATCTGGGACCCTCAGGAATCGATTATTCCCCATCCCCCATGATGGGGGGCGGGGTCGGAGCCAAAGCCACTGTTTTCACTAAGGGAAGAAGCGAATCTCCATGGAAACCCTCACGAGGACCCAATTTGAAATAAATATAAAAAATCAATGTAATATAAAAGAAATGTTCTTAAGCACACATGTATGTTTTAAAATAATAATATAAGAAATCACACAATTTTGATTATATTAATGATATATATATATTATTAAATAAATCTTTTAACATTCATCATATGTTTTTTATATAAATAATGTAAGAGAAAATCCAAATTTGAATGTAAATGGTTTATTTTTATAAAAAGAATGTTTTACCACCTATTGATGGAGAACATGTGTTAAATATAGTTTTTAAAAAGTTAATAATTTACATCTTAAAAAATAACATAATTATATTAAATTGGAATATAAGAATTTTCTTTTTTTTGTTTTTTTATTTCATTTACAAGTTTTATGTTTTGATGAGTACTAAATAAATACAACATTTTAATTAAAAATGATTTTTTCATAAAATCTATTTTTGATGTTGAATTATATATTTATATTTTTTAATAATTAATTATTTCAATATTTTCTAATTTAATATAATATATGTAATTATAATTAATATATATTATATTTTAATATAAAAACAATTCAATCATTAGAATGTATTATATTTAAAAACTCATTTTATCATTATGTGAATTGGATAACTTTTAAATTAATTAAGGCATCATCTGTGTTTTTAATTTTTAAAAATGATTTATTTTTTTCATTTATATAATCTGAATTAATTAAAAAAATTTATATTAATTGTGAAAAATATGAACAATAAATTTAATATTTTTTTAACACAGTTTACTGTAATGTATTAATTAATGGTAAAAACAATATTATAAGTATTATAAAATGACCCTAAAAATTGTACTAATTTTATTGAATTAGTTATTTTCTACTCGAAATCATACATGAGATGATTTTATGGCCTCTCGGTGCCACCGGGATTTTTTGAATCCTTTTATTGTATTTTATTTTAATGAAAGTCAAATATCTCATTCTAATTTTTTATAAAGTATCACATTTTTGTATGTAGTAATTTATGATATATAATTTTTATCAAAATATTAATTCCAAATATAGAATATTTATATTTGTGATGATAATTTTTCTTGTTTTTATTGAAGAAATAATTAAATTAAAGGCTTCCAAGATTATGATTTTTTGATTATTTATTTAATGTACATATCAAAAAAGTGTTATAAAAAAACAAAAAAAAATATAATTTTAAAAATGTAATTTCAGTCATGAATTTTATAAACTTATTCGACATGTTATAGATATATTTAAATTTTTTCGTTGATGATATCTTTTTTTTGGGATTTTTTTTAAATTCATGTAATTAGTAGACTTAAAATTGACATTAATGATATTTTTAAATATATAATATTTTATTAATAATATAAAATTCCAAAAAAATATATAATTTGTAGAAATAATTGGTATAAATTTATAAATATAATCAATGACCCATTTAATGTCAATTTTTCATTTTATAGTAATTATATTGACCTTTGAATAAAAACACAAGTTCGTATGGTAAGAGTTAAAGGGTATAGATTAGCATTAAAACCAAAAGATAGTGGAAATAATGAGACCTAAACATGTCTAAAAATTAATGGTTGAGTGTATTTCGACCCATACTCATAATATATTATAAATAAATCAATTATGAAATATTTGGAATTGAATGATAATTTATATTATTTTAATATTCTAGAGTTTTCAAAAGTGTGTCTTGCCTCAATTATAAAAGGGCAGCTACTCATTCCTCTCTACATCCTCTTCATGATTTGTTTCGATGAAAAATTAATAACTAAATTATCATATATATTATGAGATGTTATTATGATTATGGGACAACCCTATTCCAAGATATATATATCCCTTGAAAAATGAAAGCATCATACTAGCATACATACAAGTTAACGTCTCCAAACCGTGGTGTAATTTGTTTTTCATCACCAATTTAGATGGATTGGTATAATAATGGAAATAATATTTATAGTAAATATTACATGATACTAATTATTTATAATTAATATACCATTAAATTCCTTACCCTTTCACCATTAAGGGAATGATATTATTCCTTGTGTGTATGTACGACCTATCATCTCCACAACCCAATGTTATTCATTTTCCATATAAAAAATTTAGGATTGATTAAAAAAATGTATATAATTAGCGAATATTATATCAAGTAACTTAATATAATTCTATATAAGACATATATATATCCTTTTCTTAAGAAATAGAACACATGAAAATCATGCAAAGGTAAATGGAGTAGTTAGTACCCAAAACAAGAGTAATAATGAAATAGAAATAATAAAACTATATTATAGGATAATATATGATATGATAATCAAGTATATGGTTAAGTAATAAATTAATAACATTCTTTAAAACATTATAATAGAAGTTAAATCATGTTCTACTGAAGGGATCAAAAGGTAAGTGACATCGTCTCAATCTCCTTTCATTAAGGAATATTTTGATGTTATAAACCCATCTTATTTTATGAGGTGTATAAACAACCCCTTTGACTTATCATGTAATTAATTTTTTGATTTTAATGTTATTAATTTTTTTGTTTGATTTTATTCTTTCATGGGGAATATGATTTAAAAGGTCAAAGTATTATGGGACACCTTATGTGTTTTAAGATTTAATTATCAAATGTTTTTATCCATATTAAAATTATTGATATTTTTTAGATATTAATCATATAGATATAAATGGATTATAAAGAATAATTTATATCTATTTTTTATTTCAATTTAATATTTTTATTATGAATGTTCTTATGTGTTTTATGTATAATTTTTTGACAACTAAAAATTACGAATGCTTTAATTTTATTATATATGGTGACAATGAAATTACTTCTACCATGAATATTATTTAATTTATTTCTTCCTTTGAACTATTACATATTTATTCAATAAAAACCCATATTACATTATTTTTTGGATATTTTTTTATTTAAAATGGTCATTTATAAACGAAAATAAATCTTTTATACAATTTTCTTTCATTTGGGTTAAACAATAATTTTTTGTTAATAAAAATTCATATATTTTATTATAGTATTTTCATTTAGGTCAAAACCCATTTTATAATCTTATAACTAATTGAGAATGATATATTATGATATCATTTACCATATTTTATTGAATGATTTATGGTTCGTTTTGATAGTATATGTGCTATTTTGATTCCACTCATGGTTTATGGTTAAAGTATTCACATTTCATACGATATTTTTTAAATAAAAATGTTTATATTATTAATGATTTACTCCTTTCATATGAGTAATATATTTGACATATTACGTGAAGGGAGAGGACAACTATATCGCTTAATACATTGGTATGTCTCGTGAAGAAACTAGATTGGGTATTGGTCGAGGACTTACCCATTTATATATGTTGTCTAGGTTTAAGATTTGATGGAAAACTTATGATGTAAATCATTTGAATTTCCTCATTATTAAAATAGTTATTCATATTACATGTTATTATTTGACTATTATAATATCCATGTTTAAGTCTCCTTATCATGTGACTATTTAAATGTAATTATTTGATCATCTTTTATTAATGTCATATTATTCTCAGGATATTGATTAAATGGAACATCTTTCATCTAATCACATTTCCATAATTTGTAATTCGTGTTAATGAATGATTTAGTTGTATGTATACCCTTACAGGGAATCTAATATCACCCCTTTCTTATGTTTCAATTTATCCTTAGGATTAAAATAAGTATATTATGACTACTGTATAGGGGTACAAAAAGAGGGAATAATAGAATAATCAATGATACCCTTTTTTAATAATTTTTTTAAAAAGTAATGTTTATTTTGTGTGTGTATATATTTCACCAATACTAGTAAAATATTCTTTCCTATGTTATTTTATTCCTTTTATAAATTAAAAAGTAATAATGTAACCATTGGATCTGGGTTTCTTGGATAGGGTTTTTACATTCATGATTAATATAAAAATTATTATATCAATATAAAATGTGTTTTTTGGGATTTATTACTTTTAATATTCAATTATTACTAAAAATTTTTAAAAAAAATTATCTTCTATTATTTTTAGTGATTTTGATGAAAAGAAATTATACTTTCGTAATATGATATGGATAAAATAGGCTTATATAATTTGGAATTTTTTACTTTTGGATTGATATGTTTTGAATTTTATATCTGTAGTATGGTTGGGAGTAGGCTAGAAATGAGATTTTCTAGTAATTAATTTTCTATAAAATATATTGGAACAATTTGAAAATGAGACACATAGAGATTCTTGTGTAGGTTATTTAACGAGAATATTTATTTTTATACTAACAAATGCCTTGTTAAAAATGATTTTATCAAATAATAGGAGGAAGAGTAAATTTTTTTTATTAGTTTTTTGAATCATAAACTAAACTAATAGGTAAAAATTGTGAAATTGATAAGTGCAAGTGATAAAAATAGATTAAAACTATAAAAAAGACAATGAAATAATTTAGAGAAAATAAGATATTTTTTTGGATAATAGTTACTATTTAATGATTTGGGGAGAGAATATTTATGTATAACATTAAAAATTATTTCATTTAATGTATTAATATTTATCATGGGAGTGTTGTACTGAAAATCTTTAGGTGATGTCAACTTATAGTCAGACAACAAATAAATGTTTTCTCTATCATAGCCCCCAAATAATAATTTTTCATCCATAATATGATGTCAATAAAATTATTTCATGGATGATTGATGAGTATTATACTTCTCTAATAAATATTCATACTCACACCTTAATGAAGATTACATATTTTTCATCACCTATTAATATTCCTCCATTTAAATTTTGGCTGTCTTCATTAATTTTTTTATGCTTCACTTGTTTCCAGTTATTTTATCCAAATCACTATATTTCTATTTAAAATTCACTCAGATGAAACATTATTATTTATGTAACATATCCTTATAACATGAAATCATCAAATAAAGTAATAAAAAATAAATCTTATGTTTATAAAACTGACATAACATCTCAACAAACCTCTATTTAATTTTCGAAAATAAAACAAAATTTATAAATATCTTATACATTTTCCTAATATTTTATAATAATAGTTCTCAATCTCAACATATAACATCCACAACTCGGAAGCCACAAAATGAAGCCTCAAGCTGAATCTCAACATGACGTCAAATGCACCACCCCGTACGCTAGAGGTTGTCGTCTAGCACCGAGGGTCGGGTAAATCACAAGGGGATACAATACCCTATTTTCAGATTAATTCAAAAAATATAATATATATTAAAAAAATAAAACAACCACCAATATTCGAGGAACATACATTGATAAAACAATCACAAATATAGTGTAAACACAACCAATCAAGTAAACATGACATATCATGCTAACAATTTAAAATGTGAATGGAAACCAAAAATAATGTAAACAAAATGACTCCCTAAAATTGGTCATAAATCCATGTCTGTGCTCCCATCCTTGCCCATCCCATTCCCAACTCAACTCTCGAGAACATGGGCTTTACTATTGTTCTATTTTTCAACCATAAAATCTTTTCAGTTATGCAATGGCGACCAGAGATGGGTGTGAGTAAAAATTAGTAGCCCACCACCAATGGTGTCTACAAAATCTCTAGTCATAATACATAGTGAAACAAATAATGAAATAAATTCAATGCTAAATAAAAGGAAGCATTAGAACCATTAGTTAAAAATATTTCCATTAGAAAATTCCATCATATGATTCATGAAATAAGAATCTACATCATTAACAGAATATCCTACGCTAATAAATTACAAAGAATAATGAATAAAGAAAGTTCCCAATCTCAGTAGGAATGTCCATTTTATGATCATTTATATCACACTTACATTGGAGCATCCTTCTAAGTAGTTTTATCCAATAAAACCATTAGGTCGTAAAGCATTAGTCTGACATCCTAACATGTGCATTCTAGTGGTGAGTTGAGAGAATCATTACAACCCAAATTATGGGAGGAGAATTAGTCCTTCACCCCCACCAACATTTCATGTACACATTATTATCCATCCAAATACCTAATTCTTAAAATTTCAAACCACACTCAAGTATTACACATTACATTCATAATTCAAAAATATTTCAACATTGGAATCATCATTAAACATTAAACCATTTAGACACTCACTAAATACATTGCAAGGATTATTTAAGATATTTCCCTTACTAATGTCTTAACCTATTAATCTTAATAAAAAATTCACATACTATATCCCATTTAATATATTCCAACAATTCATATTCCATAACCAATTCATGAATTTCAATTTCATATCAATAATCCATTTGACATAGTCACATTAATCCATTTTGTTCATTTTTTCACAGAGAAAAATAATCCATTACGCTATTCCATGTGTAGAAATAACCATCAAATCTCCGTTTTTGATCAACAAACATACCAATGTGTTCATCATGGTCCATATATTATGAGATTCCAATTCTAGGAATTTCATTTTAATTTTTCTTATTCAGGATCTTTGGTGTGCCCCATGGGTGGACCTAATTGGTCTAAACCACCCTCAATGCATTCCATAGTGATCTTCAGGGGTTTAAATCATCATATACAAAACCGTTTTTATGAATTATTGCTCAAGGGAAAATATCAAACCGGGATTGTAAATATATCACAACAACATGTGAAAAAATCAATAACCATACTACGGGATATAACATCTAGACCACCTACCTTGATTATGAATATGAAAGAACTCTTATCCTTATCCTTAAATCCGGATTTAAGATTCTCTTCAAGACTTAACCCAAAATCCTATATAAAAAATAGGGGTTTCTGTATTCTAAAGAAGACATCCAAAGTTATGATCCCTAATCTATAAAAGAGAAGATAAATGGATATTAGACTTAGGTGGAGATTTTATCCCCAACAAATGGAACTCTAAAGAACCACGAAATTTAGTAGATTGATCTATGGGAGATCATGCGGTTTTTCGTTCATCACTAGGAATGGATATTGATGAAATAAGAGGAAAATCTGGTGAGAATATAAAAATATTCAGGGGAAGTATCATAATTTAACACTTTTTAAGGGGGAATAGGGTTTGGCCAAATAGGTTTTCAAACCATACACTAACTATGCCCTAGCCTATAACCTAAAAGGTTTAGGAAACATACTTACCTGGGCAGGACAACACAATTTGAAAAAATGTGTTCCAACCATGTGATAATCCTCATTACATGGTTGCAGACTTGGCTTTTCCCCACGAACAGTTTTCACTAAACATGCACAAACCGTGAAAAATATATAGAATATCATGATTTCCCTTTTAACTCATGTCTTATTACCCTAGAACAACCCTAACCCCCTCATACACCATATAATAATTTAATTTACCAAAATTAATATATTTACATGAAAACATATAAAAGTAAATTTCTCTATAAAAATTCGGGATCCTATACCCTCCCCTAATTATAATAGATCATCCTCGAACTGCACATCCAAGCATCATGGAGTTTAGGATGAAAATAGAATGGGGAATTGTGTACTCATGTTTGACTCTGTTTCCCATGTATCTTCCCAAACATTTTCATTCTTCCAATGAACTCAAAAAATTGCATGGTATTAACATACAAAATATTCTCACTATAATCCACAATACGAATTGGATGCTCCTCAAAAGACGCATCACTATCATTATCAAAATAATAGTCATATACCACATGACATGTGATGTGGTGATACTATTAAGGTTGTGAAACATAAAAAATATCACGCATTACACTATTTTCTTGGGAAAGAGTTAATTAAATACACCATCAATCTAATTCTATCTACAATATCAAATGACCCTACATACCTAGGCCCCAACATTTTCTATTTCCGATTTTGTTGGTGAACCAACCCCGGGGACACCTGAATAAACACATGATCACCAGTTTCAATCTTAATAGGTATAAGATGTAGATAATCAAATGAGTACTACCTACTCTAAGCCATTTCTATATGTTTCTAAATCAACAAAATATTTTACAATGTCTCCAACATGTGACTTAGTCCCAACAACTTTGATTCCCAAGCCTTTAACCAACATAACTGATATATACATAGTCTACTATAGAGTTCCAAAAATGGTTTCATATAAATTCAATTATTGTAACAATTTTTTTAGGTTAACTCAACATCTGGAATGTATTTCTCCCATGATTCACCAAAATATGAGACACAAGAGCCCAAAATGCCTTCAAATACATGAACAATATGCTCTGAATAACCATCTATCATGGGGTAGAAAGTCACACTAAAAAAATATTACTACCAGGAACCATATATATTTCCTACTAGAAGTGTGATGTGAAACAAGAATCATCATTAGAAACTATTTTACACATCACCCCATGTTATCATAATATCTTCTGAACATACATCTCACCCAACTGATCTATAGTGACAGTCTATCAAATCAACAAAAAATGAGCCAACTTAGTAAACTGATCAATGAATACACCTATCGTCTCACTATTCCAAGACATACTAGGATTACCCACATCGAAATATATCATCAATTCATCTCATTTCCAATCTGGAATGGGTAATGTCGGAAAAAAACCACATGGGAACTAAAGCATAGCCTTCACCTACTAACGTGTAAGGCATCACGCCACAAAATAGAAACTTGATTCTTCATCTATGGCCACCAAAACTACCTATGGATATATTGTTACATTTTCTTAATACTATAATTCACCTCGCACTTCGATGGATGGAACTATCACATCAACTCTTCCTGTATGCCTGTTTGAACAACCACATTACCACAAACATAAATGATCCCATCGCTTCCAACAATACTACCATAATTTGACTACCCTGCCATTATTACTATCCTTTCTAGATAATAATTCTAGATCTCAAAACTAGTATTCTTTGATTCAGATTAAAAGTGTGGAATCAACAAATATGAATGCCATGGTCATCTACATGTGCCCATTTGGATCCTCTAGATGCTTCTCAACGAACAACCCAGCATCCTCCACTGGCTATAGGACTATAGTACAATCAAATTTTTAGTATTCTGACTCAAGGTATCCTTAATTACATTCCCATTTATCGACATATAAACAAACACAAATTGAAAATATTACAAGTACATAATCCATATTTATTGACAAAGATTGAAATCATAATGAGAGAGAATGTAATTTAAAATTTTATGATTACTGTACATCATAAAGAATTATCCTAACAAGTAGTTCCACCAACACTATAGTGAAAAGAAAACCACATCATAATCAAGATCATGAGTGGGTTAGATCAGTTAATGAGTCCTCAAATATCATGACCAATAAAAAACTACATGATCATCTTGCATCAATACCGACCCAATTCCAACACCAAATGCATCACAAATAATAGTATACTTATTTATTATCATGGGTAAGATAAAAATTAATGAATTTATAAATCACTTATTCAAATATTGGAATTAATTCTCACATTCTTCATGCCACTGAAACATTACACGATTCTTTTTTAATAACCAAACTTGCACTTCTAGATGAGAGAAATCATTGATGATCCATCAATAATTACTAGGAAATATAACAAATCTCAAGGCATCATAAACATTCCTTGGTTGTTCCCATGTCACCACTTCCTTCACTTTTTCAGGGTCCACTAACACACCTTCCACATATATTATTGGACACACTTAATGTACTTTATCAATATAGAAATGACAGTTCGATAACTTGTTTTATAATCTATTATCTCTTAGTGTACTCGTTAATATGTCAATATTATTTTTATTTTTGTCATTAGTTTTCGAGTACACTATGATATCATAAAAAACTACAAACTAGTCTAGATAAGGGTGTAATATTTAGTTCATTAGATCGATGAACATTGCAGATGCTTTGTTCAACCCAAATGTAAAAAAAACTCATAAAACCCATACCTTCTCTTCAAGACATTCTGTGGTATGTTATAAGGTCTCACCCTTAATTGAGGATACTCTGACCTCAGATAAATATTGAAAACTCCTATTCAAACCTTATTATATTAAAAATATCATCAATTCAAGGACTAGGGTATCAATTATTGATCATCATCTAATTTAGATTCCTATAGTCCATACATAATAACAATTATCTATCAAACATCTTGGAAAACAACCATAGTGATACCCATGGTGACATAATAGGATGAATGAATCCTTTACATTATAACTCCTCCGACAATGTTTTAATTTCTTTGAGTTCATCCAGTGCAATTATATATTGTAGAATGAAAACTCGTTCTACTCCTGGTAGAAACACGATTGGGAACTCAACATCTATCTTATGAGACAACCTTGATAAGTCCCTAGGAAACATATCCGGAAACTAGTCCACCACCAGAAAAAAAAACAAGCTACTCTTCTCCTCCATCATCTAGAATATACCAAAAAACTCAGGCTATGATATCACCCAACAGATTACAAATTGGCCCGACACAGCCTGACCAAACATCTTATTTATGACAATGGACATAGGTTCTCCCCTCGATTGATGTGAATGTTTCCCTATGATGGAAAAAATAAATATGGGAACAAAATGATTTTATTCAATCCATGCCCAAAATTAGATCCAAAGACAACATCTCAAGCATGAAAAATTATCACTAAATGTGGTATCCACAAATATTAAAAGAACACACCTTATATTCCCTAATTTGTCTTCTCACACCCCTAATAGTGTATCAATTAACATCACTCTGCACATACTATCCACCACTTGACCAAACACTACCCCAAGGTAAGAAGATATAAAAGAATGTGAGGAACCTGTAATGATGAGCATTCTAGAAAGAGTAGAAGCCAATAATGTCATACTAACAACATTTTGTGGTCCTGCCCATCCCCCTCTTGGTTTAGCCAGATCTGGATAAAGCTATCTGACCATTATACCATTGGCATCGACCTATGATCCTGATGTTGCACAACCTTATCGATATGGATGTTCTCTCCCCTAGATTATTGTTTATTCTACGTTGACTTTTATGACCAGTTGAGCACCAATTAAATTCTTAAAATGGAGTACCTAACCCCCCATCCTTCACTCTTCATATACTTAGATATTTATTTTCTGCATGGCTACTAAGGGTTTAAACCAAACCCCTACAAATGGACCAACCTGAAACTTGCCTGAAACTCAACTAGTGGTAGGTTGCACTGACACTGTATCTATCCCAGTCAACCAAAACGACAATAGGACACACAACCTCTACCCTATGGAATTGATTCCGTTTTCTAACATCCTAGTCCACGACCACCCAGGTGAATAATCTGGAAGTGGAATTTATTACTATCATATGTTTCATTACTGAATCACCTTATAAAATTTTTACATCCACTTTATGTTTCCTCCTTGACATTCCCCTCCGAGAAAAGGTCAGGGTCCATTACATCTGCAAATCTTTTTAGATGAATGATGTTTACCTAGGATATATCTCTTGTCGTAACCTATCCTAGAAACATCATGCCATAGCTTCCTCATCTCCCACCAAAGATGGATCAAAATAATGAATGTCTGTGAAATGACCTGGATAATCCATCACTGACATGGATCCCTGTGTGAAACTGTTAAACTCTAAATCATTATCATATCTTATGGTATCCCAATAGTAATTCTCTAAAAAAAGTTTATTGGATACCCTTTAACACAATCTACTCTACCTTCTCTATCTAAACCAAAATGTCCCACAAATTCATTCATTGACATCACCACATGTAAGATATCAGTATAAATCTATTCTAAATTGGAGACTCTATGTGTAAAAGAATAGTCTAGATATACTCTATCAAAGCCTCATACACCAATTGTCCACCCTCTCTGGTAAATGATGGATTGTGCGGTAGCTGAAAATCTCGGGTCCTCTCAAACATACTCAGGACAAACCACAATGTGACCCTTTCCATCATGTGCAGAAAATTATTGAAGTTCTCTCAAAACTGCTCCTCTCTTCAATTACCCTGGTCTATTGGGGCCTCTTTCTCTACTTCTAGGTGAACATTCTTGTAGATATCTTCTTATCATCCAATCCAAAAAATATTGTGAAGGTAGAGTATTTCAACATTTCCAAACATTATTCTTATTACACACAACTTAATGTTTCTATAATTTATAAAAAAATCACTCTCTTCAATATACAGGACAATTCCATTTTTCATTTACTATCCCATTAGACCTCATCATAACTAAAAATGTTCCCTCAACCATCCCTAATGTTGGTAAAAAATCATATATGGTCACATGTTTTTTTCCAATTACCCTTTTCAAAACCCTTTAACACATTTTACAAAGAAAATTCCTCTCAAGAACATTCCCACATTCCCAACTTTTTCAAACAACCAATTTAACTCAATCACACCCTTTAGTTATGCACCATTATAAACAGTTTATTTTATATGACCATTTTTATCACATTTATTAGAAACAATGTTATTTACATTTTCATGGAAGTGAAATTCATTATCCTCTCTTTCCCCCACTTACTCATCATGTGTGTGTAGCTTGATGCATGTCCCCTGTATCATAGGTTCCTAAAATGATGCATGAATGCACAAACTCATCTCATTCTATCAGTGATAAAAATATCATTAAATAGTCACATAACACAATAAGTGAATCACCCAATGGTGAATTTCTACTAAACTATAACAAAACATGTCAGAAACAAAAATTTCCTAACCTTTACGCTTGGGTTTTCCCTCGTATATGGGTTAGATATTCCCAAGAACATGATCATTTCCAATGTCTAACATGTCCTAATCTCTTTTCTACCATCCTAAATAGTATTAAAATAATGATTTATTATTATGATAAAACATTTATCATCCATGAACTGGATTCCACTAAATGGTTCCCTGAAAAATGTCATCACATTACCTCATGTGTGTCTCCCTATATGCCACAGGTTGACGAATATCAGCGAGGGTCTGGTAAATCATGTATGGAGAAGATATTCTATTATTAAAGAAATCCACATTAGATAATATATATAAAACAATGGAAACAAAAACTAATAAATCAAGAACATGGATTGATAACCAAATCCCAAATTGGGTAGAAACATAACCATGTAAGCAATCATGTGATTCCATTATAACAATTTCAATTGTGAATGTAAAACTAAAAGAAATAAAAAAAATGACTCCATAAAATGGGTCCCAAATGAAATTCAAAATCCCCATCCATGTACACCCCATTCCCAACTCAACACCCTAGCACATGGCCTTTACCCTTGTCCAGACTGACAATTAGGAAATATTTTATAGTACCCAAAAAAAGCCTATGTAGGGTGTGAGTACAACATAGTAGGCCCCCTATATGAGTATCTACAAAATATCATGTCTAAATAGAGAGTACATGAAATAGTGAAATAAATGAAAAGGTTAATATAATAAAATTTTTGAGTTGTTAGTTAAAAACATTTACATTAGCTTCTTCCATCATTCGATTCATGGATTATGTATTTACATCATTAATACAACATCCAATGCCAATGAATTACCGAACATAAAGAATAAATAAGGTTCCATGTATCACTATTGAAATCTATTTCCTGATCATTTACATCACATATACCTTGCTTCATTAGTCTAGGTAGTTTCATCCATTGAAACAATTTGGGCCTAGATTATCAATCTGAAATCCTAACCCACACATTCAAGGTGTGGGATTATAGAATTAGTCAAATAAGATCCATGGTAGGAGCCTGAATCCTTCATCCCACACATACAAGCTATATTCAGATTCTTATCCTTCTATATATCAATTTTTTCACATTTCAAACCACACAAAATCATTCCACATAACATTCATATTTCAATAATCATTCAACATGTAAACCATCATTATGTATTAACCCATTTTCACATACAACACCTACATTGCATGGACTATTAAACACAGTCCCCTTCCTCATATCTTAACCCAGTTAAGAATAATAATCAATTCACATACATTATCATGTTTGACAGATTCTGACTATTCATATACCTTAACCAATTCATGCTTTTCCAGTACATATCCCCAATCCATTTGATTAATTCACATTAATCCATATTGTTCATTTTCACACCAATCCAAATAGTCCACTAATCTAAACAAATGGGAACCAAACCTACATGAATAGTAATTCGTTAGACATGACCAATTAAACCAAAGCATTGTTGAAATAAACCTAATCAACTTAACATGAATTTATGAAATGGATAAAAATTATCTTTTAACCCAACAAAACCAAATTTAATTGAAATGACAAGAAATAAACAATAAAATAGAACAAATCGAAACTAAAAAAAGTGAAAAGTACATTGATGTCCTAATTCAACTCTAACAAGAATAAAATGAAATGAATTAATTTTACCATAATGAAATTGAATTTTTCAAAAACCACATAAGTAGTCTTGGAAATAAATCAACCAATCCAATAAAACCTTTACACACTAAAAACCTAACCGAACTGAAAAATGAAATCAATATCATAATCGAACCGACAAAACCAAACCATTTAAATCAAATTGAAATGACCTGATCTGACACATGAAGACTAAATTAGATCTTAACTACACTAAATTGCATCAAACTAAACAAAATTAGATATAACTGAAATAAATTGTACCAAACTTAAAAGAAATTCTATAATATTGATAAAAATGAACTAACCTAAACAATCCTAAATAAATCCCTAATAATCATCCATCAAACACAACTGAATAAAAAAAGAAACCCCAACCAAACTAAATCAACATAGAAAAAACTAATCATAAACAAATAGTCTGACCAAATTGAATAGAAATAAGATGTACCAAACTTGACAGAACCATATCAAATAACTCCAAACCAAACAAAATAAAATTTATTTGAACCAATGTAAATAGAATTTATTTTAACCAAACTAACCTAATTTGAATCTAATAGTCTACAATAAAAACAAATGAAAATGAAGAAATCCATAAGAACTATAACTGATGTTGCACAACCCCATGATAATAAAACAAGGGTAGATCAATAAAAACATTCATTCCATAAAATTACTAAAACCGAATTTTATAAAAGCTAATTAAATTGAATTAACCTCAAAAACTAAAAAGAACCAAATGAACCTGTACTAGAAAAAATTAAAGGGGACAGTCACTATACTTCTTATCTAAAGGTTAATTATTCCTTATAAATATATAATGTTAAAAATTCTCATTTATTTATATATATATAGAAATTTTTTGTCTTTTATATTTGGATTCTCAAATATACTAGTTTTCTAGTTATAGTGTCAAATAGCGATAACAATTCTCAATTACATAAATATATTTTCAACTAAACTTAAATATTATTTAATTTCATTTATAAAATAAAATATATCATTTTTTAAAAATATGATTGAGGTGGTATGTATGAAACTGATTGGATATCAAGTGATTTTCAATACATATTGAAGATCTTATTCAATATTTCATTTAAAAATGTTTCAAATAATGGTCAAAAACACTGCCCATGTTATAATTGGATTGGAATACCTTAGTTGATTATCGAATAAGTTTTCTAACATATAATCAAATAACGTTTTCAAATAAACTACAATATGTGGTATTAAAATTAGGTGAAAATGAAATCTTAAAATGTTCATGATCCAAATGACAGGACAAGGACTGGAGAATTTATTAGATGATAGATTTTCATTTATTCACCATCATTAGAATGAAGGGGTTATTACAGAAGAATTCATTGATATGAGAACACATGATTCATTTAATGAATATGGTGATGATGGAAGGGTGAAAAAATAGAATGATGTTTCCACAAATCTAGTATATAGACAATGTGGTAAAAATAAAATGTTAGAATTTTTAATATGACTAATTCATCGGTAAACCATGTTTGGGATTTATAATAAATACTTTGATTAAATTATTTCCTTTTTGAATTAATCACTTATATATGATTCAAATATTTCATAAAAATAGTATATTTCATGCAAGTTAGTTGATTAACATGGATTAAAAAAAGCATGTGTGTCTTAAAGATTGCAGTTTATTCTGGGGAGAAACTGTTGATTGATATGATTTTACAAAATTGGAAACATATTAATATAGGAAAAAAGGTTATGAAAACACATCCTATGTTATATATAAATTAATGTCACACCTTCCATTGATCCTATGACTCCAGATTCATTCCACACCTAATGAAATATCAATGAAAATGTGATGGAATGACATTGAGAGAAAAAAAATATAATGATGAGTTGGTTCACCCTAAAGAGAGATTTTCATAAAATAAATTTGATTATAGATATATTGATTTAATAGATGACATTAATAATGTGAGGTTGGGTCCTTCATGTGATGATTTTAATCCAATTTGGAATATACTAACCTTTCACAGCACATGTCCCATTTTTATAAACATTTATGATCTTCCTCTATAGATGTGTATAAAAAACCATTGAATTTCATGAGTATAATCATATATAGTAATTTTTCTCCTAGAAATGATATATATGTATTCATGAAACCTTTATTAGAGTTGAATAATCATTGGAATGTTGTTGTGTGCTCCTATAATGCTTGTTCAAAAGACACATTTTAGATGTGTGATGTTCGTATGTGGACAATAAATGATTTTACTTCTTATGAATGATGCCTAGATAAAGAATGAAGGGTTTACTATCATGTCATATATAAATAATTAATATAAAATATAGAAGAGTTAAATATATATATTGTTTTGATTTTATGGTACATCAAATATTCTTTCCAATAGACCATTAACAATGGAATAATAATCGATGATTTGCAAATACAATGAAGACTGACAATCCGCCTCAGTGTATATATAAAATTCATGTTCTTAATGAACTAATATATTTTATTTTTTCATTTTGGAAGTGTACTATGAAATATGGAAAGAGAAATAATGTTTCCATAGAAAATAATTAAAATTCGAAGAAGCGAAGTATCTTCTTTCAGTTGCATTATTGATAAAAAAATTGTGTCATTACATAGACATAATTCAAATTTAAATATATATATATGAATTTTTTATTTAAATTAGTATATATTTGAAGAGAAATAAAAAATATTATTTACAGTCTTAATGTGACTTTGAGGATTGGTGCATTAGAGAAAAATTGAATCCTTTGTTTATCAATAAGTACAAATTGAATTCTTATGAATGGAACATCATTCATCCCAAATATTCTATCCTAAAAGGTATCTTGGCTCAATAATTTTTGAATTTCTATTCAATGTATATTTTCGCTTTGAATATGATATAGAATAAAATAATGGTAATTGACCAAGAAAAATATTGGAAAATTGAACCCAATTTTCTATCACTTCTTCAAATGGTGGGAATTCGGCGATAATAAACATTTACCACGATAATCCCTAGGGTGCGAGAGATGCAACATCACATAGTTCAATTTAATAGTTATTATATATATAACTACATCATGTAATTTATTGTAACATGTATATCATATATTGTCTCATGTAATATCATATATTTGTTAATCTATTTCTAATTTTTTCAGTTGGTAACACAAACAAATGATAACTAGGAATCCTGATTCTTTATCATTGGGAATGAGAGATAATTTTCATCACAAAGTTTTTTTTGATTTATTGAATTTAATGGATAAAATATTAATATAATAAATTAATAACATCAATTTTAGTTCTGTTTAATATTCTTTTGTATTTTATGTATTGAGTTTTCTTTCTAACTCTGTCTCTGGGGTTAAATGAGCTTTCTTTTTTGGTACAAATTCTTTGGTTCATGAATTAAAATCAATTTTGGTCAATGTGTATAGATTAATTATCACTGAATGAGTAAGTATTATTATAACACTACAAGATGGTGTTATGGTAACAACCACAGTAGACTGTTATGATTGTTCATCATATAATATACCATGATTTCAAAATATATCTCATTATGGAGTCATTGAGGAAATACAGATATTGGATTATTAATCTCAAGGTTGAGTCAATATGATGAGATTAATGTTGTTGGATTCGATGAAGATGCATGGAAACTTTATTTATGATATTGGATTTTCAGTTATTTACATGACTCACACTAATTCTATGGATGAAGAATATGTATTAGAATAAATGGGAAATAAGTTATTAATTGAAAGATCATCTATGAAATAAATTCTATTTAAGTATTGATGTAATATTTTGACATATTTTTTATTAAGGTGATAATGGTATTGACACCATCCATACACCCATTGGCCCAAAACCATTTATAAGTTATTATGGCTCTGATAGTAAAATTGTCATATTGATAGTGAACCTGAAGTTGTGTTGGAAAATATATTGAATCATCCATATGAGTTCTCAAGTATTTGGGTTTATCTCGACTTGTATTGATAATGTTTGTACTATTCAAATCGATTTATTATTGGTTGGAAAAAATTTGTATCCAAATTGACCTTTATTTTTATTTTCAATATTTACTGGTGGTGGTTTTCATTGAGAATCATTTTATAATATTTATCTGAACTGTATTCGAACCAACCAAACAAATCAAAAGTGAATAAATTAGTTTAAAACAAAAAATAAGATAAATTTTATTTGAAATATTAAATTAATTGATATTAAAATCAAAACCATGGAATAT
Source organism: Viscum album (assembly GCA_963277665.1). Lineage (NCBI taxonomy): Eukaryota > Viridiplantae > Streptophyta > Magnoliopsida > Santalales > Viscaceae > Viscum > Viscum album. Next base: position 711,860,413 of record OY728131.1, on the reverse strand, counting down.
AATTACCTATCCATAAAATTTAAAAATGACCTAACCAAAAATTTGAAGAAAATGTATTGAGAGAAATAAATAGGAAAAAATGACCTTATCTGTATAAAAATATAATCCAAATGAAGTTGGGAAAATAAAAATTCACAAATAGCCTAATCTATTGACCATAATAAACAAAATAACCAAACAAAAATTTAATTGGATTAAATTAACAATAATAGAAAACACTATCATACACTTGTTAAACATGCTATTTGGAATGTATTAACATTACTATGAAAAGTCTTCTGTTTTGATATTATTCTGACTAAATATACAAAGAATTTATATCATTATGTATCATGTATTTGGTTTGGAAATTTGAATTTATTAATTAATTCATGTACCATATCCTTTACTATTTGTTTTACTAATTAGTTACATATTTATAATTAATTACATTTTAAAAAATGCAGTAAATGAAAAACATTGAGGAGATATAAAGAAAATAGTTGAAAGATAATAATCACTAAATTAGTGAAATGGGAATCCCTCTATTAATGAATGATATTATTATTTAACATTAAATATATTTCAATATCATATATATCCTGAGATTAATTTTGCTTTTAACATTTAATCACGATTCACCACCTAGGTGATAATAGTTATTTTACCATCATAATAGTTCTAGTGCTTATGTGGGAAATATGAGTGGGCAGTACTATAGCTAGGCTCTCAACTTGGCATACCCAATCACAACTAATTAATCCCCTAAACATAGCATCTACCACACCTTATGATCCCAAAGTGTCGTTGGAGCAACATGACATATTTAGTCTGCCTAGGTTTTCACAATGATTTTTATAAGATCCTCCTCACATATCATTCCATTATATAATTATGTTTCTTAATACTAATTCATATCATTCATTTTCACAGACATCTATGTCATTGTATTTTATTTATACTTCACTCTCTCTAATCTTCTATATTCCCACTTCTCTAACTTCTACTTCAACAGATTATGATACTCTATAACATAAATTTTCCCCACTCCACCTATATAGGATGATGTTCATTTAGATTCTAGAGATCTATTGATATCTAATGGTCAGACTGCCTCAAGTATATTTATATAACCCTAGTAATTGTTTTTTCCCAAATTTATAATAACTATAAGCTGTATGGATATACTATTTGTTTTTTTAGTTGATGGATCTTCTGATAGGAGGCGTGGGTGTACATGAATGCGATTGGTGATTAGTTTCCATGTAGAACTAATGGGAAAGAAAAACAAGTACAATCAACTGATTGAAAAAAATATTGTGGGAATGTTGGAGTTTTATGGATATTATTTCTAAATACTCTGACATCATTCCCATCAAGCGATTCTCTCAGTGACACCTAGAAAATGAAGTAAAGTATCATGCTTGGACTCAAACATTTCCCAAAAAATGGTTTTAATTTTATATTTTAATTATATTTTTTTGAATTATTATTTTGGTCCCACCTTTATTTTAATTTTCCATATGATGTGGTTGTGAGTACAGTACAACTTATGGAATTAGGTGAGATGTATAGAAAATTTAAGCATAAGTTGTATAATGTATAGAATGTTTGAGTTAGTATGGTTTGATATTTCACACCAATAATGAATGAACGTTCGATAAAATATTGTTGGGAAATTATTTCTCATTGGATGAGTACCGAGTTCATGGTTTTAATAAAATTTCAGGTTTCTAAATAAAAAATACTATGATTTGAATTGATAATTTATTTCTTATTATGGATTTTTTTGTATAAAATATATATGAAATAAAAAACATGGATGCAACAAAATACCTTCACACTTTGGGGCGATCGATGATTTCATACCATGAGATGAAGTAGGTACGACACACATTCACATTTTTATTTAAGACATTAAATTTCATTTATTTCATTAATATTTCATTCCATTTTTAATTGGTCTTGATAAATGATCATATATTATTTAGTTTTCTATTTAAATTATTTAGTGTTTTGAAATTTCAAGATTATTTTTGTTATGTTTTTTAGGAATACATGCAATTATTAAACCATTGATCATTTTATTAAATGTCCATTTTTAATAGTGAAAATGAATATTATTGTTTAGTGAATAATTATATGTATTTTTTGAGATCATGCTTATTTTTATAGTGCTACCATACCCATGTGATATATTCATTAAATACATTTTTTTTATATTATGAATATAATGTTAATGGAAGTATTAAAATAACATGATAGGTGAGAAGAATAATAGAGTGTCGAAGAAATATGATTGGGTTGTGTAATATTATATCTTCTTTTTTAAATTTCATTTTATAATGAAATTATAAACATGACATAATTTTTTTTTCTAAATTACCAAATTTGGTTCCTGAAAATAATTTCGATGAAATTTTTAAATAATTGACTTTCAAATTTATATAATGAAATCATAAAATAAATAGATTTTTATTTTCATTTTCTGAAAGTGGTGTGATATAATAACAAATATCATATCTATTTCAACTTCTATTTATCTCACATATACATCCCATATCAATTTCTTTTTAGTATAATAATTCACTTTGAATCATAATTAACTTTTTTATGATTATAATTAATAAGTTAATAACCAACATAGGATTCACAATCCTACATTTCTCAAATAAATTAAACAACATACACATTACCACAAATTCTTACTCCCATGAATGAAATTCATTATTGAAGAATCATTTCATGATAAATTATAATAAATAATATAAATTTCTAATCTTATTCATCGGTGGGATATCTTGAAACAATTCATTGGTTCTAATGTTTTAAAACCACTCTTGATGTCTTATTTCCTTCCTCTTAGAATTTTGACACATCTGAATTTTAGATTACAATGATGTGTTATGTAGACTACAATTTTTGAAGTTGGGACGTCAAATGTATCACGTGTAGGGTATAAAGTAAAATACAATACTATGAAGTGAATTAAAATTTAATGTTCTATCACATATCATAATGTGATTATTTTTCAACCTCAAACAAAAATCATACAGAATTCCTCAAATGACTCCAAGACTTGTTCGAATAAATCCTACACTTCATCCATCTAATTCTAAACACAATATTCAATATCCTTAATGTTGAATAATATAGGTATTTTTTTCTATCATTTTAAACTTCCACTATCACAATGCTCATGTAATATCATTAGGGATGGGTGATACCACATTACTCATAGAAAGGATCAATCAATCAAATAACTCTAAGTTGACATGGGATAATCAAATATAGAAAAAATAGACCAGTTATGTCAATATTGATATTAATTAACAAATAATTATGTTATAATAACTCTTTCCTAACATTTTATGTATTTTATGACCATATTTTCCAATAGATTTAAAAACCCACAGTGCACATGAATAAATAGATCAATAAAATTTCGTGTAACTAAATTTATTGCCCCATTTTTTTTATAATCACTACCCCTTGAAATAAATTTTAAAAAATACATATAAAAACAATATCAGAGAATATAATTTTTTTTCAAAAACATTAGATTCTCTAAAGTCAATCTTGAGTTTTAGATTTAATAGTTTCATCAACCATACTATAATTCATTTGAATTATCCCATTATGAAAAAATGGATTAGTAGTTAACCACTCATTTAATGGCCATATAAAATTTGACCTAATATTTTAATGAATTTCTAGTATCCATTAATGATCACCCGTTATGATTTCCTTATTCTATTTTTTTATTTTTTTAGTTGATGAGGATGATAATATATTTTAAGAAAAATCCATTTCACTTATGATCAGTCTCAAATTAGGGTTCCAACATAATAAGTCTAACATTTATATTAATATTCCATAAGTAATTTTAATCGACAAAATTTAAAAATTTCATCATTAATTACATAAGATTTTAAGGTTGAGGATATAATAAATAACTACTTCCAAGGATTTTGTGGGAATTTTATTGGATATCCCTAAAACATGAGCGTTCCGTCATATTCTACTAATATAATTGATTTTAAATAATTTTTTATTATATAGGGAACAAAAAATATTATTAATCATGGATTTTTAGAGGATAATTCATTTAAAATAGGGGGATTGAAAATAAATGTAAAATAAAACTGTAAAAACCATGCATTTAAAATTAAATTTAATAAAACGTATGAAAGAAATCCTTGATGACATTATACATATCATAATTGATTCATTATTTTGAATTAATTATTTCATTTGATATAATTCTTTCTTAGAATATATCCTTAAATAATTATACATATCTTATGATTACTGGGAAAAATAGTTTACCGGGATTAAAAATCTATCTTATGAGATAACCCATTCACATGTGGTCAATATTATTGTTTTGATAACCCAGTCATGAATATTACATATTTTATAATAAAACTAGTAATATTATTTTTAATTATTATGATAATATTGAAACCATATTGTTGATTATTTCTATAAATGATTTGCTTATATATATATATATATATATATATGTGTATTTGTCTTTTCTATTGATACCCTATTCAACGATACTCAATTATAATTCAACTAACAAATGGTTTTATTTTTATCCTTATTTAGAATTAATTTCCACATTATTTTAACTATGAAATTCTTTAGTAATAAAATATTTTAAATTTTTTATTCATTCAATTTCATTACAAGGGAAGTTTTGAATATTGAAGGGCATGTTTGTCGAGTAATTTTTTTTCTTTACCAAAAATAAAATAGATGGAATCATGATAAACAACCTTACCAAAAAATAGATTATAATTTTTAATTATTTGATTAAAAATTTTATATTTATTTTTTAACATTTTAGTCCAATTTTATTTGTAACAATTTTATTTTGAGGTCCTTGATTACGAGGAAGTAGAAATATTTTGGCTAAATGATAACCTTCATCGGGTTTTGGAAAATGAGAACCATAGATGAGTATGATGTCAACTGTGGAAGTGTATTGTTCCAATCAGGTGTTATCCCACTTCAGGTGCATTTTATAGTATGAATGAGTTCAAGGAAGGTAATGGATGGGAATCACAAACTAATTCCATGTAAGAATATGATCAATAATGGTCATATTGGAGATTTAATGGAATCAAAGGGAGATCATTGAATTTATGAAATTTAATGAAATTGTATGTCTATCAAATACACCAAATACTATTATAGATATTTATTCATATATGTCAACAATGTGTACATTATATAGAGATCCATGCTGCAGAACTAGTGGGGTCAGAATGATGATGTTTCTAGAGATAATGATGGCTAGGATGGAGGAGAGGAAGAGGGTGAGGATGATGGAATGAAAGAGGGTGAAGATGAGGATGAGGGTGAGGTTGAGGATGATGAGGAGGATAAAGATGATGGTTAAAAAGACATTTATGGTAGTGATTGTGATGAGGGAAATATTTAACCTTTACATTTTTGAATGATATTTATTACAACTGATGTTTGATGATTTTTTTGAATGATTATATGTGATGCTTTTCAAGTTTTTTATCACTGTTTGAATGAATTAACTAGTTTCTTGTATTATAATTATTTATATATTAGTTGGTGATATCTATTTGGGGATAAATGACTAAGGGTTGGTGATTGTGTGGATATCATTGATATTTGATAAGGTTATATTTTTTGTTGTTGTAGGTTATGTTGTTTATTTGCAGGTGTTGCATGTTATTTTTTTATTCTACACGTTCTATGGGTAGTGTTCAACTTATATAGGCCTCATAATTGGGGGTGAGGGGTCTATACCAAAGGCTTCAAAACCCCTGGTATATCCCTAAACCAATAGTTCACTAAGAACTGCTGGGTAAATGTAAATTATGAGGACCCTATACCAACAGTTTAGTAAGAACATTTTGTATATTCTTTTCCAAATAGGATTATATCCAATGGTGTGGAGAACCATTGGTATAGGCTATACCAAAATCTATCTAACATATTCCAATAGATTTGATCTATTGGTATAACCTACAATTAAAGTAGTGAAACACCTCATTCTTCACTATTAACTATCACATGCTGAGATATAGAGAGGCTAGTATCCTTCACATCATATAAGTAATCAGTAAAAAAACTCAATCACCTATTTGGATACATTTTTTTGAACCATATAGACCTATGGATGATCATGATTTATAACATATACCTTCAAAATTCACATTTATATTTCAAAAGGATACATACAACATAAATAAAATATACTTAATATTCTTATCTCATGCACCACATGAATCCACATATGATCTATACTATTAGAACATGTATGTGGGAAATACATTTCTAGTAATTTTTTTTTTAAATACATTATCTAACACATCTAACAATTTTCGATCAATGAATTTAATAAAAATTCATTTTAAGAAATTACATATTATATTGATAATCATTGTTATTGTTGTTATAAATATAAAATAAAGGTTGATCCGTAATAGTTGATGCTCTAATATATGAAAATCATAAGATTTCAAACCAATTAATTTGTAATCCTTCAATGACATGAAAAGATTCAATTTTGAATCATATACCCTCGGTATTTTAATTGTAACATTCCTAGTTTTTAAAGTGAAATAATATATTTTCTAGCATACAAAATATGAAACATGGAACTTAGAAAAACATCTATATATTATTATCGGATTGTGATTATTGTTTAATAGATGTCATATTTATAGGAAAATTATATTATGTTAAAAATATTTTGTAATTTTTTACCTTCATCCAATATATTTTATATCCATAAGAGATGAATAAATATAGGTTTACACATAAAATTTTATATTTCTTAAAATATAGTTTTATAGCCTTTTGATGGACCACTTATTTTATAAGAAAAATTACTAATTTTGAAATTTTATTTGAAAAAAATAATCTTGATTTTTGAAAGTGGAATATAAAAATTTACTTTGGATAATGTTTTTTATTTATTTGAAATGTTTCATTTTTTTTATAAAAAATGAAAAATACTACATTTCAATTGAGAGTTGGCTTTTGTCCAAATAATTTATACAGTTATATTATATTTAAAATAAGTATTAAAATATTTTAATTTCAATAATATTTCATAAAAGATAATTTATTTCATTGGAATAAAGTTCATATTGAAATCGAACACAAAAACATTTCAAACTTTTAATAATTTTAATTAAAAACAAGTTTCTTTGTCCCGTCTACAGGTCTACTTTTTAATTAATTTTTGAAACTACTATGAACTAAATTTTTAAAAAGTGGATTCCATATATTTATTCATTACTTCCAAATTAATTATATGCGTCTCATTTATTTTTTTAAAATATGTATAGTAAATTTAATTATTTTTGTTTCCATAGTTAAAGGTAAATCAGGTAATTAAGGGAAAATTAATATTAAAATAGTTAGCAATAACCCTAAAACAAGAAAAGATTTTACTAGACTAGTATTTTTCTTTAATAAAAATTAAATTATATGTTATGTGACCATTGAAGACCATTTCAATTAGAATATAAGCATTATAATATTTTATACAACAAAAAGTGAAACATGTAGTGTATTTTTTAAAAAGTTAAATATTTATAATAGCGGATTACCTAGGGTATATATTAGATTAAAAATATTATTCATAAATATAAAATATTTACATTCCATATGGAAATTTATTTTCATTTTTTAGTGGAATATAATCTCCTTGAATTATTATACTACGATGATGCAATATTTATTTAATTAATGGAAATATCAAATAAATGATATTACAAATATTAATAGAAATATGATTTAAGATAATTAATTTCAATAATGAATTTTATATATTACCTGAACATATTGATGATGTGATAATGGTTCGAAGATAAATTTTATACGACATTATAAAAAGTCAAATAATGAATAGTGTCAAAATTGATATTCATTATATATTAAAATAAATAATATTCTATGAAGTGATATAAAAATCTTAAAAATTTAAAATTAGAAAACCTAATTGGGATAATGTTTACAATTTCATCCTAGATTCATTAATGTTTTTTTAAAATTTTATAGAAACAATATTGACCATTATTGAGTAAAAATATAAATTGTCACTCCAAGAGATAACGAGGTAAAATAATGCATAAAAAAGATGAAGATTAAAAACTACTAAAATGGAATATAATTTTAATTGGATGAATTTATTTAGACCCGTAATAACTATATATTTTAAATATAGAATTTTTTATCCATTTTTTAAAATAAATTTATTTTAATTTAATATTTTGTGAAGTTATAATAGTGCCATACTCCTCTCTTATAAAAGGAAACCTACAATTCTCTTTTATTAAAAATTATAACCCTATTGTTTCACAATATATACACACAAATCCATTCATATAGATTCTCCCATTATTTTATAGCTCTTATTTGAGTCATACCCCCACCCTTTGTGCTCCTAAGGTGTTAAAGAAAGGAGATTGTCCAAAGAAGGTGTATAGTTTTTAACCAAATGTTTCTATTTTAATTATTTTCCACCTTTTTAAAATATTATTAAAAAAATAAACAATTATACATATATTAATATAAATATACTTTGATCTTATTATGTTTATTTAAGGATCCATATCCTTCTCTTATTCCATCAAATGGGAAAATAATTCATCATCTGGGTATACGGTAGACAACCACCCCGCGAACCGATCTAATTCATTTTTCTTAAATATATATCAAATATGGCTTTAATGATAGAATAAATGATTATGTATTAAATTCATGACATATTTATCATTAATAGAAGACTTTTTATGATTTATTTTCTTACAATTCCATGTATATTAAAATAATAATGTCGTTATGCTTACATGCGAATTATCACCTCCACAAAGAGATGTGATGCATTTTTCATCACCAAAAAACATAAATGATATTTATTAGTATATTTAAATAATTAATAGTGTATATTATATTATTAACAATACATAAAGATAATATGACACATAACATCACTCCATAATGATAATTGAAAAATGAAAACATTACTCTTGTGTACATGTGGTCTACTATCTCCATGATTGTATCATATTTCATTTTTCATATACATATGAAATAGAAGTATTAAAAAGTGTTTTTTTGTATTAATGTTATTATTATTCCATGAATATTATTCTGTTGATGATGGACTAATGAACACTTTAACAATAGACCTCATACCAAATTCATTTTGGGCTACAATACAAAATATCATCAAAACATCTCACGTAATCTTAAATAATTAAGTATTATAATATGGTAATAAGTGTTATAAAAGGAATAATAAACATGAAAAGACTTATAAATAAATTAAATAATTAACATTATTTTATTATTTAGAATGATTAAGTAAATACATGATGAATCAGACTATTTGTAAGTTATTTGGCCTCGTTCAATTTTTATTATGACATATCTTCATATTGTACATCAACCATATTTTATGAGGTGTATATAGAACCCACTTGATTTATAATATCATTAATTTATTAATTTATATGTTATTTAATTTTTTTTAAAATTTTATTATTTGTGGTGTGTTATGATTTAAATATTTCAAAGTGGTATAATACACTTTGATTTAAAAATCACTTTCTAATTTTTCAAAGATATGATTTTGAAATAAATCCCCCTTGTAAATATTCTTGATATTATTTTTCTATTAATCTGAATGGGTATAAAAAGAATACAAATTAATTTTTTTATATTTTTAATTTTATTCAATGACTTCCAAAATGATTCATTTTACATGTTTTAATGAACATTTTGACAAACGACAAAAAGAATGTTCTATTCTTATGGTACACAAAAACAAATAATTTCCAATCACCTTGAATTTTATTTCATTTCAATATTCAATTAAAAACCATCTTTAATTAAATTAAAATTATTATTTATTTTTGTTATTTTTATTCGGTTTTCAAGGAAAATGGTTTTTTATAATTGAATGTTTTTTAAAAGAAAACGTATTTTGATAATAAATTATTTTCAGATAGGATTTTTGTGTTTTTAAAAAGTTATTATGATTACTGTTTTTCATTCAGGAAATGGTAATATGGAATTATATAAAACCGGTGATCCCAATATATATTATACAAAGGGATTAGCCCAATTATATATCATATGTGGTCCTAGTATAGCTTATATGAAGGGTTGAGGACTATTATTAGTAACAGGTGTGCCTAAAATAGCTTTTATAAAAAGTTGAGCCCTATTATGGATCATGAGTGAGACTGATATAGATTTTAAGATGGTTTATGGCAATTATAGATCTCCAATTCATTGGGTTATATTAAAATTGAAAGTTATTGATATAATTATTCCAATTAAAAGTTCATTAAAACGATGTTATGTATATTTTTCTATAAGTTACCAAATGAGGATTTAGTTCCATTATAGGGTTTTAATGATTTTATTTTAGAAAAATATTATTATTTTTTCATTTAAATTTTTTTATTAAAAAAGGTAATTGATATTTGAAGATAAAGGTAAAAGTTATATAAATCTTCATGTCTTTATTAGACAGACACTTTCTTTTCTGTTTTATCTCTTATAGATATTTTTTTGCTCATCCAATATTTTTAATTTTTTATTAGGATGTGTAATGGAAAGGATGAAGTCATGTTGAGAGTTGTGAGGAATTTTCATACTAAAAATAATGTTTTATTTTTAATATTTTTATATTGTGGGAATAAATTGATATTAGGTATTTGTGAAAACAAAATCATCCAATTTGAAATATTGATAAAAAGTAATAGATTATGTAATGTTTAGGTTTTGGTAATTAAATTAATACCATGACAAATTTGAGAAAAAAATCGGCTTCTCACTCTTTCTTAATGTTTTACATGTCGGAGGTAAATATGTTTTGTTTCTATTCATAGTTAGAGCTAACTCTAAATAAATTTCAATTTTTATTAAGTCCAATATAGTGTGAAATACATTATTTTTATTTCCTTTTATATCAAAAATTTTCCAAAAAAATTGTAACATATTTTTTTCTCAACATGGATAACATCAATGTTTTTTTACCTCTAAAAATATCCAAAAAGTTAGTTTGAAAAGGATAGAATTTTTATTATAGATTTTTTTTGTATCTATAAGATCCATTATTCCCAAATTTCATATCAATATTTTTACCCTAATGTCATGTTATTCAAATGAATATGTCTTTGGTGGAAGATTACAATTTGGTAAAATGTTAAATACTTTTTTCAATCAACATAAAATTTGATCAGTTCCTAGAAACAATAATGTTCCATGTACACTATCATTCATTAATTCTAAAACTAATTGTATGAGATCTATCATTAACAATTTATACATGACTGAAATCCCATATCACTATATCCAGATGCATCTCTATATGAAAAATTTTCATTTATAGAAATCCTTTCCATATAATGAAAAAGAAAATAAACTTTATTGTATAAATCAAAAACGGAAACACATGTATCCCATAGATGATTTAAATAATCAATCCTGGGATAAAGATGAACAATATTATTGTTTCTTATCTATTTTTCCTAGAAATCATTATCATCCTCATTAAATATTTTTTATTCCTATCTATATGTGGGCACTAGTTGCAAACATCCATCAAAATAAGCCATTATCTATACTAGACACTTAGTCTTTAATATCGATTCTTTCTATTACTGTACAGTCCAACTCTATTATTTATAACCATGCTTAGAAAATTAGAAAACTTTTTTCAAATATATTCAAATGTGTTCAATATGTAGGGTGATGGATGTTAGCATTAGAGGTGTGGTAATCTATTTGTCATCATAAACTTATTTATCATATTAATTTGAAAACAGAATTTTCAAACATATAATTATTTGAAGGTATAAAATCTCATTAGTCATAGGATTGATTCTCATACCTGATAATGAATAAGAGTTTAATTATTGGAATCTATGTAAGGAATTATTGGAAGGTACAAAATTTATTTAGCACGGTGTTAGATTCCTTTACGATAGAATCAATCAGAGATTAATTTTTTATCCACTATATAGTGTGACGTACCATTTTTAGGGACATTTCATAAATATATTTATTCCTTCCTATTAAAAACACAATTATTGAAAAAATTATTTAAATATTTATAACCTAATACCATTGGTCACAATATTGTAATTAACTTATAATAAGAATAAGTAATAATGTTTCTATATGGAATTAGTTCTTTTAAATGTTAAATAAACTTATAGAATTCATCATCACTCCACTCATTTCTCACATTCTAGTAAACTAATATCAAAAATAGTAAAATTATTATGTATTAAGTGAAACATAATAATAACAGTTTCTAATAATCTCTATACAATCATTAAATATTTTATATTTATATGATGGTTTTAATGTCTATATCAAGAATCAATTCCTCTATACAATCCTCTCTCTGTAGTTGGGGTTTGGCTTAGTGGTAAGCACCCCTTAAATCTACATGAAAAATGGGGGTTCAAAACCCATTGGGCGCAGGTTACTATAGCGTACTGTAGCAGCGGCGGCACTGTAGCAACGTCGGGAACTGTAGCGGCGGTAGGTCACTGTAGCGGCGGTAGAGCACTGTAGCAGCGGCGGGTACTATGCAGCACTATAGCAATGCGGGTACTGTAGCAGTACTATTCACAGAATGGGATTTGGGTCAAAAAAATGGGCCTACGGGTCATGTAAGGGGCTAAATGCCCACTGGGCCTTCAGGATATGTAATGGGTCTCCCTCTACCCAGTTAAAGAGGTATTTGCTTTTCTTTAATAATAAAATGAGGCTTCGGCCCCAACCTTTAAAAAAAACAATCCTCTCTCTCATTTCGAATATTTTCATAAAAATTTGATGTTGAATTTTATATTCCTTTACTATGCTAAAAAACTAGTATAAGTGTGGATAAAACCATAGAAAATCATACGATCCTTAACTTATATAAAATTTAACATTCCTATTTTCAAATAATTCATGCTTGGAATGAAAATTAGATATATTATTTAAATATGTCATTTTGAAAATTCAAATAAATCATCAACTCATTTTCAATATTAATCTATGGTTCTGCAGAATTTTATCTATTTATAAATCATTAAATATAAATGATAACAAAATAAAATATAAATATATTAAAACATATAAACATTTATATATATATATATATAAATTTTAAAAATGAAAACATATAATAAAAATGATTATTGATCGGGTGGAAAGTATCTATCTTTATTTTGAATCACATAAAAAAATAAATTACGATAGAAATTTTTTTAATTTAAATAAATAATTATTAACTATGCTTTAGGATCTCTGTAATGTTTAAAGGAATACTTTTTTCAAGTTTATTTATATTTTTAAAACAACTATCAGACATCACTAATATCATTCTACATAGATCCTTCAAGATAGTCATTGATTTTCTTTATTAGTTAGTCTAGAATAAATACTGTTGAACATAAATCCCCAATTCTCATTATTGATAACAAAGGTTAACTTTAATGGGTAAAAAATTTCAATTTAATTAACTATTATCTAAAATAAGGATAAAATATGAAATACACATTGATTGAAATCTCTATACACAATACAGTATTATGGGATGAAAAACAATTAAGCATTATTTTTCACCATAACATAATATTCATCCTTTAAAAAATGATTGTTCTAATATTTTAAGATAAAAAAATATCCAACCTATTTATTTAATAATATTATAAGGAAAACTATTAACATATTAGAAAAGGGTTTCATCAATTTAAATCAATGATTAAAATAATAACCCAGCATCTAAAAAATGATTTAATATCCAAACAATTTATCATTACTTATTATTTACATAAAAAATAATTAATGTAAGGTTATTTCTATAAATTATAATTATACCATAATGTTAGGAAGATTAAAATATGAATTTGGTTATAATTATCATATAATAGTGCCTTTGGTTGAAATGATTGAAAAAAATGACATATTAATTCATCAACCATTATTGAATTATGGTGATTATATTTTGAAATATATGAATCTACATCTGCTTGATAAATGTAAGGCTGGTCCAAAAATATAAAATTTTGTTTGAATAAAAAATCCAAATCTATATGGCTATTTGTTTTAACTAATATATATAACATTTTTGGAACAAAAAATTATAATTCCATATAATAAATATACTATAAAATAAAAAAACATTAATAAATTTATAATAATTAAAAAATAAATGAATAAAAACAAATTAACGGATAAATTAAATTTATAAATAATAGATAAATATTTTATTTTGAAAATATAAAAAAAATAATTAAAAAATGTAGAGTTATAAAATGAGAAATGGATACTGAATATAGTTTTACTCTATTGAATTTGTTTGTAGGTTGAACACTTTAATATTAAAGAAAGACATTTTCAAAAAAAATTATATAAAAGAACAAAAAAACATTCTTCCATGAATTTTTTTTTGACTAGAACAGGGTTTCTAGGGACTAAATATACTTGTGGGTCATTAACCAAGGATTTAGGATGAAAGATTGAAGTTAAACGATCATGAAAATGTGATTAAAATTGACTATAATAACCTTTTAATATCATTGGATGGATGAATGTTCTATGTTCGATCAAAATAAGGTTTCTATGAAAAAAATCTTTCAATAGATTATGAAAAAATCAAAACAGATGATATATTGAGAATAAGTTAACATTAAAATATTTTTAATAATATTGTAAATCATATAAAATAGAAGTTTAATGTCGTTACTTAACTGCCACTTCCTTTGTAGGTCGAGATAAAATAGATTTTTAAAATATAGACTGAGGATTTTAGGAAATATGGATTTTAGAATGGTGATAAATTTTAGTTTTTAAAAGAAAATAATTACCATTTTTTATTAAGATTCTATGGTTATTTTACAGATTCCCATTACGGAAATAGTTTTTCACATTTAACATTGGATTCTTTTAAAAGCGGTGTTAAAAGGTTTCTATGGATAATTTAAACTTGGTTTATATGAAAATGACAATATAAAATTGATGTTAAATACAAAATTTATACGAGTGATACTAGTAATGATCTATGACTAGATGAGACACATAAATAGAAGAAATATTCCCAAGAATCTCAATAGCACATTCTAATTTTTCGATGCATATGGAATGATACAATTCAATGGATATTAGTTAATGGAACCCATTATTACTTCAGAGAAAATATTCAATCCATCACTCCATAATATTAATGGCATGTGGATGTCATAAATTGGTGATGTAATGGAGTTATCCAATATAAAAATACAATAAATGAATAATTATCATCATTTCCCTATTTTCACGAGTAATTTTATCAGTGTTATATAAGAAAATATCAATTATTGGAATTACATATAGACATTCAATAGAGGGGAACATGTAAAAATATTCAATGGTAATATATATTTTAGATGAAAATACATAGGTTAACTTACATTCCATTTCCATTTCATGGAATGCATAATGTTGTAGGAGTGAAATATGGATTGATCATATAAGAACTATGACTTAATGAGTAAACTCTGGGGAATTATCAGTTGTGAGGTTTATGGAGGGGCCAGCAATCATCAACTAGGTGTTTCTATAGTTGGTATAGTCCATGAATATTTTTTGGGAATGGTGGAAGTGTATCCATAATTAGTGTTTCATTGGATGACGTTCCATGAAACCACACTTGAGGAAGCATTTGTGTAGTAGGGTAGATGACATGCTTCCGTAATATGAGCTTCAAAATTATAAAAAATTGATAGTATCAGAACATTTTCAACCATTTATTGATTTTATAGGTACCTATTTTGTCATATAAATAAATCTTCTAGTACACTCATTCTAAAAACTGAAAGTTTCAAAATGTAGAAAGAATGAGTGTAAAGTGAAGTCACCAGTAATGGTTTAAGAAAAACTACGACATATATGTGGATGAATATGTGATATTTGACAGAGATTATATTTGTTGTGATTATCTCCAAAATTCAGTAATAGTGAGATAAATTAAGGATTGACCACGATTTTTAAAAACTATGGTCGAAGATAACATTATATGGAGTAGATATTATAACAATTGGACTAACATGACTAAATGACAGGGCATATATAACTATCCAAGACTCACATACATATATATTACATTTTTTATATGAATATTCATTACATTACAGAAACACATTCTAAAGGATTGTAATGGTATAGTGCCTTTGGATACCAAGAAATGTAAACAACTAATTTTTATATGAACTTTATCATCTCCCAAAAAGTTATTCATAACCAAAAACCTTCTTAAACATACCACACATAATAATTATCCTAATATATTGGGGAAATAAAACATAATAAATAGTGATATGTAATACTCATTAAGGGTGTGTAAGAGAAATATTTAATCATAACACAATAATAAGTGTTTGAGAACATGGGAGTAGCATATAAAAAAAATTCACTTCACTTCAAAGATAATACAATTTAGTCATATAATTAATATTTTCAGTTTATAAGACATGAATCATATAGAAATCAATTTTCATGGTCCATTATAGAAAAACATGTATATAAGACATAAAATTTTGGAATACACATAAGCATTAGAAACCTTATATCAAGGCTACCGATAAATATTTTCACACCATCTCAGTCTTGTTCTAACCACTATTGTATGTGATATGGGTAATGGATAACCTCCAGTGTACCCTATTTTTTTGTATTTGGATAAAATCATATATACCCTATAAGCATATAGAACATGAATCAATACAAAATGTATTTTATGGAGATATAGGTCCCACCCATCACGTAATCAATACATTTTTGTGCCACTAGATGAAAAAATTCATTATATCTAAACCCATGAAATTAAATGGACTTATTAAAAAAATTCATCATATCAAAACCGATGCAATAAAATGGGTTTCATAATAATTTCATCATATTAAAATCTATATAAATGAAATGGTTTTTGTGAACATATTTCCTTCATGAACATAAACCATAAAGAGAACAAATAAAGTTAAAATCAATGGACTACATTGTCATTAAATATTATGTTACATCAAATAATGTCATATAATATAGAAAATGATTTTGAATGATTATGATAACATTTTTTAGTAAAATAGATTTTTCACCTTGAAAAACACTTTTAAAACAAAAAATGTTATCAAAATACTTTTATTTTAAAATAACCAAGGAAATATATAATTTAACCATTAGAAATAATTTGAAAAACATATTAATGAAAATAAAATTTCATTGAAAATCCAATTTTCAAACTAACATTTCATAAATAATCTTATAAATACATATATTCGTTAATAAATTATGAAACATATAGAAGAATATTTAAAAATAATTTAAATGTTTTTGATGAAAATATCCACTCTTTGAAATAAGATCTCAAAACTAAAATCGTAAATCATTTTTGAAATACATTTGGTTGAATATAAGCTTTTAAAATTATAATGTAATAATTAAACAATTGAGTGGTCATGATGGTGGGAAATTTCATACACAATAAAACAAATATTTCCTTCATATTTTTAAAAAATGATAAATGGTAATTGTTTTAAATAAGAAATGTATATTATTTTTATTTTATCGATAAAAATTAAATAAATAGAAATATATTCATTAATAAATCATTTTTTAAATCAATTTTAGAAAACATGGATATGGATGAAAAAGGGTTTTCAAGTAAAGAATGATATAATGATTTTTTTTAAAACATTAACATGGAATATTAAATTGTTTAATTGAGGAAAAGTGAATGAAAAAAAATTATATAAAAAAATATAGTAGTACATTACATGACTCTCCTGAGAGATATATTAAAATATTCCATCATTCGAAGAATTATCATCAATTATCCTGATAAATGATACAATTGAAACATAAAACACTTAAAACATCAATAAAATTGGATTTTATGTCTCCTGAAATAATAAAATTAAATGAATCTTATAATTGTATGAATATATATATATATACATATTCATACTATTATGTTTATATGTGGTTTTATATGAACCAATTTTATAAAATATGTGTATAACATGATATATGTCTCAAAGATGACAAATTGAGAAAAAATCCATTACCACTTTTGGAAATTTTGAATCACATGAACCATTAAAAAATAAAATGAAATGAAACATTAAATATTATTAAAAAAATTATATTCATGATATAAAATGTTAAAAGGGTTGTATATAAACCAATAAAAAGAAACTACTGTTGAATGTGAAATATGTCTCCCCGAAATAAAAGATAGACTAGAAATCTATTACTGTAAGTATTGACTTTCATTGAGAATGTTAACACCCCATTTATAATGAATATAATTTTATTAATAATACATTAAATTACCATATTTATATATATCATACCATATATGATTTTCTTGGGTAATTTTATTACTTGTTTATTAACATTTCCATGTTAAAATCGCTTTTCGAGAAATAACTACATTGTTTGTCATATATGTTTTGATTTGTTATTTGTAGTCATATTACTTATATCATGGTTTCATAATCTCCAAAATATTATCATTGATATAAATATAATATATTTAGTATATATGTATTTATTTTAAATAAAAAATGATCGATATATAAATTGAAATACATCGTTTATGGAGACGGTAGGCCATATAAATACATGAATTTTATTTAAATTTTATCAATAGATGAATTGAAAGAAAGGTAAATTATATATTAAAATCCAAGAATAATTATTATTTCGTATATACTAAATATATTTATTAAAATTATCCTTATTATCTTCTATTCAAAGGGTTAGCAGAAAGTGTATCACATCGCTTCATGACGCGGTTGTCCACCGTACACATGAGTGATGTTATCATATCCCCCACAGAACGGAATGTGGGATGTTATATTTGATATTATTATTAAATGAGTATACTTTTGATAAAAATATAAAATATAATGATTTAATATATCTACAATACCATCCATTTCATAAAGAAATTAAAAACTCATCCCATCTACTTTTATAGAGGTAGTCTGACGTAAAACTGAGTAATGTTATTGTTTTCCAACAAGCAAAAAGGTAAAAAGTTGTGTTTTATGTTATAATTAAAAATGCATAATAATATTAAAAATATATTATATAAAGAAATTATTAATCATTATATTCAACATTGAGGGGTGGTGATGGAAAACAAAAAACATCAATTCGAGAGACGGTAGTCCACCATACACATGATTGATATTTTCATTTCCCATTTGACAAAAGAAGAGATGGATATTGGTTATGAATTAACAAAATAACATCCATGTATACCGGAAATATTTTTATTATTATAAATTAATAATTTAATAAAATATTTAAGGGTTAAATTAATATGTGGAACAAAAATTAAATGTTTAAAACCTTAACTATCCTTTAGACACCACTTTACATTTAACCTAAATCCTTCCCAGGTAGGATATCCAATATCTCCATGGAATATATAATGTGTGGAGGGATTAAATTAAGATATTTTCATAGGTATTTTTTGAACCAAATGTATTTTGAATTGATAATAAGATACAATAGGATGAAGCCTTTTATATGTGGGGGAGAGATGTCATAATCAATTTTGGAAGAGAATAATGTTTACCCACATTTTTCTCATTCCAATTAGATCTAAATTGTTTTTTATAAAAACTAATAGATTATATGGTGATAATATGGATTTGAAATTATTTTTGGATACTTTTATATTTTATTATACCCCTTGTAATTTTATTTAAACCCCTGATAAAATTGTTTTAACCATTATCAGGATAATCAATTTTTTCAATTTTTACTATTCATTTTGACAAAAAATTAAGATGACATTATTATTTAATATTAATTATTAAAATTGAAAATATGGAAACTATTCTTACAAATTACATTCATGTAAGTGTAAAATTTTATTTTATAAATAATCTGACTAACATGATGAGAAAATAGTTTTCCCAAGAAAAATGTTCTATATATTAGAACAATTTTATGTCAGATGTCAATATAAAATTGACTAAAATAAATTAAATTATATTAATATATATATAATTGAAATAATATTTCTTTCTATAATATATTAAAATATATTTTATGATTCAAATTATTTGAATGAAATTTTGGTTTTTAAGTAAAAACATTTATTAGTCACTATTCAATAAACAATTCATTCTTTAAAACATTTCAAAAAAATTCACTATAGGATTATATTGGTATTATTATTTAAAAAATTAATTTCATATTTTCAAATACATTTTCAAAATGTGGATAAAATATTTCAAAAAATAAGTTCGAAAAAAAGAGAGAAAATGGTTTTTTTAAAATCTATTTTTTTGTTCAAAAATTGATATATTCATATCCCATGATTAAAAAACACATTAAATCAATGTTAAAAAATTTTATGAATACATAATATTTAAATTTTCTCATTATTGTTCAAAAAGTGTGATTTAATTAATTTATTTATGTAGAACATTTTATGTTAATAATAATAGTTTCGTAGAAAAACAATTTATTTATCTCCCAATAGTTTATTTTATTTCCATTTCTAAATAAATGGGTAAACAAATATTTAATTTTATGTACAATTTTAAACCAAATATTTTCCTAATTTATATAATCCAAATCATAGCCAATATTTTGGTGTAATGGAAATAACTGCCCTATTAAAAAATAATGTTTTAATTATATGTTGTGTTTAATGAAAACTCGATGTCATGTGTAATGTAAGCATTCAATGAAATTAAAATTATTTTAAAAAATATATATTTACAAATTCATGGGGTTTTATATTCTACCCCTATAAAATTAATTTCTCCCTTGAAATTAATTACCCAAAAATTTTGGGTACCTATGACCAATTATATCCTCAATTTCCCACAAAGATTCCCAAAGATGCTTGTTTTGACACAAAACATATACTAGGTGAGTGGCCTTATTTCATAACCCATTATTTGATAGATACCGATTATCAATTGGTTATTCATCATAATAATGATCATTATCCAATGGTACGTCCTCTGAGTTCAGTATATGTGAAGGGTTGGGTATATAATTCCTCATGAGTGATACATCAAACACATCGTGAAGTAGGGTGTCTCATTTGAATCACTAATAGATGGTCTAACATCTTAATATTATAAAGGATTTCAAAGGGAATGAAATACGTAATGATTAATGTTCATTTATGTTTTAACAAAAGTTAAATCATTTGGATGTAATTAGATCGATTTCAACATCATCTCTTACTCTATGAAATGAAGAAAAATATGTAATGCCTGAAGTACTAACAGATTACATGGTCTAGAATAGAATGTCAAGTCATTCAATCTATAGCAATCATATTAAAGAAATTTCTAGCATATTTTTTCCAATATTCATAAATAATTATATGTTTAATTAATACATTAACATCTATATCATCTTTCAATGATCAACATTAACGATTCCATAAATGGTTAACCTTATAACCATTCTAAAATTGACAATTTTTATAAATGGTTACTAAATTTTCCAAAATCAAAATTAAATTTATCTCCCAAATATCATTAAATATATATTAACGATCAAAAATCTAATATATGAATACCATGAGAATATATTTTTCTTAATTCAAGGTAATAAATAGAATTCCAATAAAAACTCAATGAAAATATACATGCTTATTCGTTCCTTAAATAAAAAAACATATTATATAATTTATTCTATAAATAAAAAAATGTTGTAAACACCCTCAATAATAACATTTAAAACTTTTTCAACAAACCTTTAATCAGTCACAAATTCATAAATAATATAATATTTACTTTATCTATATAAATGATCTTTCTATCTGGGTATAATTATCTCAACATCCTATATATATTAAGAGTTATCCTCCATTTAATAATGTATTTTCCATAAAATATCAAATTTACACTAAATTAATAATCTAGTACATCAGTATCATTCAAAATATTTTTTAAACAATTTAATGAAAATCATCAATTGATAATTTGTTATCTATTTTATAATTAATGATTTCCAAAATACACTTTATTAATCCCAGTTCATTTTAATCCATTTACGTGGATTTACCAAATTATTCCATAATAAATCATTCCATTCATATTTCATTAATAGTCACTTCATAATCACCAAAAAAAATGTTTACATATACCACCTTGTTGGTTCTCTTATTAATATTTCTCCATAGGACATAAATTTTTATAATTCTCATTGATTTCTCATTAATAAAATTCAACCATTGATGCTTTATTTAAGAAACCATTATTCTCATCCACTTTGTTAACTGTACTATACATTTTTCTATGAAATTTTTTTTAGTGATGTTATTTTCTACACATAAAACACCTTCATGTTATTTTATGACATTCCATGTAGTAATTATTCCCATATTCTCAACTTATAATAAATAAAATCATCTTTCCTCCATGGTCACCGACACCCAAACTCTCTACAAACTCTATCCTTATCTTATCCAGTGAGTCTAAAAATTAATTATGGTCCATATTCATAATAACATATCATGATTACAAATTATACAAAATCATAATATCCTTTAATCTAGTTAGTACTCCATTTTGTCTCTTATCAATACATTTTCTATCACATTCAATTTTAAACCAGTTTTTTTAGTTATCACGATTGGATAAAACCAGAAGACATTGTGTGGAATAATATATTAACAGTTTAAAAACACATAATCATGAAAAAGAACTTAAAATATATTTAAATAATGAAACCTTTTTTAAAATCTGTGAAACATTGGTACTGATCAATATCATCCATGTTCAATATTCAAATACTTCAAATTGGAATGAGAATAGTTTTTGAATTTCCAAATCATATCGCCTAGATGTGTCATACTAGTTGAACAGTAATGCTTATTTTCATTTATCGAGAAACACTCGATTCAGGCTCAAACCCCCTTTTTCATATATATTACCTCTACATACATATGTTCTAGAACCACAAACCACTAGATGTAGCTAGATAGAGATATATTTCTATGAAACCTATCGATCTATGCTTGTAACTCCTCGACTCCAGAAGCCCAGAGTTGTTGAATTTTTACTTATCATTGGAATGATCACAAAATATCAAGTCTCGAAAGACATATTAGTTCAGTAGACTTGAAATTACTAGATTTATTCATAGGGTTTACATTACACCATAAAAGGGAAAAATATAACAACATTGTTTCCATATACAACACTGTGATCCCATAGACTATCCCAACAGGTTAGTCATAATATAATTCTTCACATCCTTGGAAAAATAAGACATAGAAAGTGGTGAGATCAGATTTTCAGTAAGGATAACAATATAGCAGAAACTTTCATAAATAAGCATAAACATTTAAGGAAGTTTATAAGACTAAAATAAAAGCTTTTAAAACTATAACTTCAGAAAAATATGGAAAACATAAAATCAAATAATTCCATTTACTTATTCACATGGATATTCTATTAGTCAAATAATCATGTGCAATATCAATAGCCACATTCATAATGACGGAATTCATATTTTCAGACTTCATAACCACAAAGTCATGGCTTTGTGCCAAGACTACAAATAATATTTTGTCATTTCCTTGTTCCAAGACACTAGTTTGTCTCATGAGACCTATTGATGCATCAAGGAGCTATAGCGGGCTCCACCCATTACTTACTAAGTCCAATGCATTCCCCAAATGAAAAGGTTTAAACATAAAATAAACATTCTTATTAAAACTAGCATACAGAATGTCAATAATTTATCCATAAACCATGTATGTTGTAAAAATAAAACATCCAAAGTCAAATGTATCAAAAAACCATTAATATAATATAGAAGATTTGTATCAAAATAAATCAACATCATATAAGCTTATAATCCATCAAAGGTTGTTGAAATAGATGAACATAAACCCATTTTTAAAGAATTATATCTTTCTATTTTTAAATCATTGTAGAAAACATTTATTTTGAAATTAATCTTATATGATTGTGAGGGAAGCTTTGACTATTTTATAATGATGGAAAATAGACGCACCCTCCGTATAAGTTAAAAAACATTCTTACCTTAAATTTGTCGAAAATGTTAAAAAGTATCCTATTTAGAAAAAATGGAATGATTCCTTTCAAACCATTTCATAAAAAGTCAAAAAATGGTATAAATGACTTTAACCCATATTTTAGTATAAAGTAAAAATGTTTGGGAATACATTTTTAAAAATCAGGGATGTGGATGATAAAGTGGTCCTAGTAGATAATTACGTATAAACAACCATAGATAATAAAGACATTGTGAAATTAACACTTACCTTGTACTTTTCCTTGGTTGAGGGTACGTTAACCTCTTGTATAATGGTGAAATAATTTTTATTAAATTATATAATAATCATATACATTAATTTTATATCATATATGATATTTTAACAATGTGTTGTTAATAACATCTTAGTATTATTGTCATTTTGGGTTTTAACTGATTCGTTTTCCTTTATATACTTTGTTACGTATGTAATGTTTATTATGTATAGGACGTATCTTATTCATATTTATAATGATATTAATCGTCTAAATATTATTTTGAATCATCTAATGAAAATTAGTCTTGAATGGATATGATGGGGAATGAATCTCATCGCGTTCGTGGAGACAGTAATCCGTATATACGCAAGAGCGACAATATCATTCTATTTATATTAAAATAATATATAATTGGATGGTATGTCATATATAAATAATAATTATCATGTTATATTTATTATTTACTTCAATTACACATCATTATTATACCCATCCAAATAATAATGTATTGAATAATTACACCACGATGTGGAGACGGTAAGTCGTACGTACGAACATATGGTGACATGTCATTCAAAGGAATAATAGAATAGTGAATATGGTTGTTACATATTTATAATATCATCACAGAATATATAAGATATTGGAGTTATTATTTTATAATGTAAATAACAAATAAAGAGGAAGTGGAAGTAGAAAGGAACTTGAAAGTGGTGATGAAGTATTTACCTCTTCTTCGGGATTTTCCTTTTGATTTGATCTAAATTGATCTTTAGGTTTTCTTGTAGGACCCCAGGAAACCCTGAGAGGGGAGGGGTGAATCAGGGTGCCAACTTTTTCTACTTAAAGTTTTGTATCTTGTTCCTACATTGGTAGGAACCCGTTAAACCTGTACGATAAATATGATTAGTAATGAAACATTCACATTTAGAGAGATGAAAAAGCTATTTTTACTTGGTTAACCACTAAGGGCTACGTCCAAGGAGCATACGCCGACATGTTGTCGGTCATACCAAAATCCACTATGCTTCACTAGCTGTAGATTACAAATGATCAGGTACAGTCACTATGTCCCAGGCTCACTGCCTTTACAAAAGTTTAGGGATAGCTCACTACGTCCCTCGGGTCACTCCTATTGACTCACCCTGGCTCACTACCGTTGGTGAAGTCCCACTTAGTTTATATCCATGAAGGTCTCTTCAATAGATGTGCAGTGATGTTCTTTGTCTCTTGTTCATCATGAGACTTTTCTTGCATAAGTGTTCAGATTTGATGCTATTTTTAGTTCACTTTTTCTTCTTTAGTGCAATGACTGAATGCACTAGATCCCCTTGTCTTCATTTTCCAGAATAACAATCACTTATGTGATTTCTCAATAAATGATGCTCAGCTTACTTGTCATTGTCAGAATCAGTTCACCATGTATGCATGAGATCATTCATGTATCGTTTATATTTCTTCTCCAATCTACCATTGCACCGAATGTATTGGGTAATCCCTCGGCTTTCGTGCAGCTCCAAACAGACTAGTGGGCTTCAGCAATACCTGGCGCGATTATGAAAGCCAGGCACGCATGTCCCAATATGGCGTGCAAGACTCACTACGGTGCGCAAGTCTCCGGCACACAAGTTTAAACTGGCGCAAAAGTATCACCAAACCACCTGCGCGACACTGCCTTCCTCAGCTTCTAACCTGCATGACTTACTTCCTTTCTCTCCCAAACTGCCTTGGGCGCGCAACCAACAACCGGCACACAACTTCAGATAATGGTGCACAAGTCCACATGCGCAACCACACAATACTTGCGTGACTTCCACACCTACGTGATGAGAGATCTGATTTTTCGAAGTGTTGAACTCCATGGGAAATGAGGAGGGGTGTTCCAGTATTTATAGGCAATTTTACCACCCTGCGCGATGACACACAAGTCAACCATCGGCGCGCAAGTCTCAGCGTGCAGCTCTCTTCCCCTGCTAGTCACTTGCGCGACCAACATCGAAACTTGCGCGAACATCTTTCCTTGGCCAAATTTTGATCTTCTGATCTCAAAAAACCATAAGCGTTCATGTTATCAATCTTCCAAGGCATCAGCCTGCAAGTCTCTTCACGACGCGCAAGTCACCTTCGTGACCTCACCTAAACTTGCACGACCCTTATTCCTTTGCCATATTTTGATGATCTGATCTTCAAAAACATATGTCGCAAAATTTTCCTATCCTCCAATACCTTAACATGCAAGTCCCATTTCCAAAAACACTTTTCTTTATTTGTCGATTTTCAGGCCCAAAAATTTGGCAAACACTGGGAAACGGTGCCACCATGTATCTGATCTTTTTCTCCACCTCAAGATCATCCATTCCTTTGTCGATGTTCCTTGAATAAAACATGGATCATTATAAACAATCCTTCAACTCGACATGCCACCATGGAATCTCTTTTTTTCATCAAATTTGCATGACGTTTGTTTGCTTTGTCAACAAGCACGATAACCTCAAAAGCACTTCTTCTTGGTGATTTGTATCCTTCAGAAACTCTTATTCTTTTATCACAAAATCCACTATTGTGATATGTATTCTTTGAAGGAATAAATTTAGCATCATTATCCTCTATGAAAATGTGATGTGCATGGATATATCATGATTCCAATCCCCACACATCCATCATCTTCATCAACCTTTATGATCAACTTCATGAAAACCATATGATTCAATTCGTCAAGAAGTCTCTTGCATGTTTCTCATGCAATCATGAGTAATTGCATGTTCTTCATCAAAAAACCCATGGTTCTCATACAATAATGAGGAATTGAATGGTATTCATCAAAACCCATGGTTCTCATGCAATAAGGTGGAATTGCATGGACTTCATCCAAAAAACCCCATTCTTCTTTAATCATCTTTAGATGGATTACACCTCACATTATTCACTATTGTAAACAATGTATCACCTTTTACACATGTTCATTGAACTTATGATCAAAACAATAATCGTCTGAATTACCATTCCACTACTTCATCGATGAACTTCATGATCTCCTTCATTTTGATCTTTCATTCCTCCATTTCATTGGAGTAATTTCTTGATCTCCTTCATTTTGATCTTCATTGACAACTATTGACAACAAATACAACCATATACACAAAGTACTTCCAAAATTTCTCTGTAACTAATTTAATTCCTCTAGGATGAAGGGAGGACAGTTGAGATGGTATTTCGGTAGGGTTTGGCCAAGGAAAATGGCTTCAAAGTTGTGAATTAGAGAGAAGGGGTAGTTCCTTTTTATAAGAGGGGTGAGGGGAACCTTAGGAAAAGCTAGAAATGCTTTTTTATAATAAAATAATTTTCGGTATCTAATGGCTCCAAAATGATTTATTTAAAGGTAATGGTGGGGATGGGTCGAAAACCACTCATCCAATAAGTTTTAGAAAGGTCTGGGTCACTATATTAACTTTATCTTTTAGATTTAACTCTTACTTAAATTGTCTTCCATTTACCAAGTCTCTTTGTATTATTATATTATATCATTAACAAACATACTATATAATTCCAATAAAACACCAAGTGGTTCATTAATGATACACCTACAATTATATTAGTCTTTTTTCAAAACCATTTATTTTTAGGAATAGAATATCAATTAATAATATAATATTTTTTAAAAAATTATTTTATGTCAATTTTGACACTATTTGGTATTTTGTTTTTTTTATAAATTCATAAAATAATTATTACCTAGAAGAAAAATCATCTAACCAAACCTAACATGTCATATTAACCTAGAAAATTAGTGGTATTCATAAAAATCCACAAATTAAATTTATTTATATATTTATAATATCAATTATTTTAATAATTTATTAGTTAGGTAATTAATGCATCTTCATTGTGTAAAATATAAATTAATTAATTTAATATCTAAAAATTATAAATAAAATAAAATTATGTATGAAATATTTTTATATTTCTAATGTATATTTATAGTATAATTTATCTTATGTATAAACCTATATTAAAAATGTTTTAGTTATTAAACGTTGATATAAACACTATTAACTCTTGTATAAATAAAATAATAATAAATGTCCTAATCTAATCCAAGTGGACCAAAGAGGTTCATATTTTCTTCCTAATATTGTTATTGGTCGAATTATACTTATTCCATAGAATTAAGACATGTGTTACTGTAAGCATAATATCATTTTTACCCTTAATTACACTATTTACTTTTAACCGTGGTAAATAAAAGTAAACAGTTTCTATTCACCAAAAATTAATTTCATCTTATTAAACCACATTTTAATTACTAATATTAACCATGTCTCTCTTATTTTTGAATTTCAACTTACAGAAGAGGAAAAATTATGTTTTATGTAAGTTTGTAAATTCATCTAGGAGGTGGGTAAAAGACAGTAAAAAGTTCAATAAAATTTTAATATATCTAAAATTATTATAAACTGACTCTAATGAATTAATTTTAAATTATATAGGTATTAAATATCTATTTTTATCTAAAATAAATTTAAATAAAATAAATAATTATTTAAATAATAATTCGGTTTTAATCTTTAACTCAGTGTTTTCATTATTCATCAAAAATTGATAGTTTTCAGAAAAATACCAAAAATTCACCCTAAGATAATTTCTATATTCCAAAACAAAAAATTAAGTCCATTTTGAAAGATAAAATGTATAATATTTCAAAAAGTGGGTATTACTATTCATAAGGGCTAGTTTGATTGGTTGTGGTGTGTTAGAACTTTATTATGCGTACAACACACACTGTTGTATTATTCAAAGAGTAGCGTATCATAGAAGCTTGAGGTGTTACATTCTACCCTTATTCAAATAATTTCATCCTCGAAATTTCTAGAATATTACTGCATAAAAAGACTCAGGTGGTTCTTCATCATAATTTCCACGGGTTCCCATGATGCCTCTCCCTTCTTATGGTTTCTCCATAGAACTTTTACCATATGAGTCGTCGAGATTCTCAGCACTAGTTCTATTTTTTAATTGAATCTTGATAGGCACTTCGCAATAAGATAGACCGTGTTCCAGTTATAATTATTCATAGGTGAGTGCATGTGTTGGGTCAGGCATGTATTTTCTCAATAGTTATACGTGGAACAAATCGTGAAATTTGGAGAGACTTTTCGATAATGCCAAACTGTATGCTACAGCCCCAATTCGTTCTAGAATTTCGAATGGTCTGATGTACCTGGGACTCAATTTACCCTTATTACCAAAACATTTAACACCCTTCCATGGAGATACCTTCATGAATACATGATCTCATACTTGAAATTCCAAATTCTTCCTTCAGTTATTAGCATAGATATTCTGTCTACTTTGAGCTGCATTGATGTGGTTTTGGATTACCTTAACCTTTTCCATCATTTCCTCCACAATTTCTGGGCCTACGTGTTTTATTTCACCAACATCATCCCAATAGGTTGGTGTGCTACATCTATTTCTGCATAACACTTCATATGGTTCCATCTAAAGACTTGAATGGAAGCTATTGTAAAAATAAAAATTCTACCAGAGGTAAATATTTATTCCACATACCTTGAATGTCAAGTTAGAATGATCTCAACATGTCTTCTAAGGTTTGAATAGTCTGTTCTGATTGTCCATCAGTTTGGGGGTTGTAAGATGTGCCCAAATGATGTTCAGTATCCATGGCCTTCTGAATAATTTTCCAAAATATTGATTTAAAAAATGGATCATCATCAGAAACAATCGACAGGGCTACTCCATGAAGTCTCACAACTTCATTAATATATAGTCTTGCTAGTCATTCAAGTGGTAAATCTTCTCATATAGCAATAAAATGTTCTAAATTGGTAATATGATCAACAATGAACCATATTGCATCGTTCCTTATAGGATTTTTGGTAGTCCCATGAGGAATTCCTTCATAATATTATCTCATTTCCACTTTGGCATAGGAAGAGGTTGCATAACTCCTTGAGGCTATTGCCTTCTAGCTTTCACTTCCAAACAACCCAGACATCTTCAATAAAAAATCAGCAATATCCCTATTCATTTGGTCCCACCAAAAAAGTTCCGTAAAATCACTATACATCGTTGTGCTACCAGTGTGTATAGAGAAATTGAGACTATGAGCATCATCCAATAAATCCCTTTTTTGATCAAGTATATCAAGAACACAAAGTCTCTTCCCAAATATCAAAATTCCATCATCATACACATAATCACTCAATATCCCATCATTCACATCTTTAATCTTTGTTTGATACTCTTTATCATTGGTGTGAGAACTCTTTATCCTTTCTAGTAAAGATGAATTGGAAACCATTTTAAAAAGTATTGATGTTTCACCTTCCGTGGTGACTCCCATATCCATATTTACTAGATCCATGAATATAGGATCATTTTCAACTCTCATATTGTTCAAAACTCCATGATCCTTTCTACACAAAGCATATGCAACCTTATTTTCCTTCCCTGGGTGGTAGTGTATTGTGCAATCACAATCCTTTAGTAGATCAATCCATATCCTTTTCCTCATGTTGAGTTCTTTCTATGATAAAATATACTTCAAACTCTAGTGATCTGTATATATCTAAAATTTTTCACCATAGAGATAGTATCTCCAAATTATCAAGGAAAATATTACAGTTGCTAACTCAAGATCATGAGTAGGATAGTTTTTCTCATGAATTTTTATATGTCGTGGTGCATAGGTAATAACCCTATCATTATGCATAAGGACACAACCAAGTCCTTTATTTGAAGCATCACTATTAATAACAAACCCATCATTCCCCGATGGTATAATCAATATAGAAGCATTGAAAAATATTCTTTTCAGTTATTCAAAAAATTCTTCACACTCTTTTGTCCAAAAAATTTTAACCCCTTTTCATGTGATCTTTGATAATGGGTTAGCCAGCCAGGAAAAATTCTAGACGAAACGTCGATAATAACCCGCTAAACCAATAAAACTACATACCTCAGTTATACTCATTGGTGCTGTCCATTCCAGGATTTCCTTGGTCTTAGAAGGATCAACAGAGATTCCATCCATAGAGACAATGTGGCCCAGAAATGAAATATTCTGAAGCTATAATTCAAACTTTCTAAACGTCCCATATAATTCATTTCTTCTAATAGTCTTCAATATAATGTGAAAATTAATTTCATGATCTTCATAGGTTTTTGAGTATACCAAGATATCATCAATATATTCCACTAAAAAGTCATCAAAATATTCCTAGAAAACTCTATTCATTAGTTCCATGATGACAGAGGGTGCATTATTCCATCCAAAAGGAATTTCTGTAAACTTGTAATGCTCGTACCTGGTTCAAAATGATTTTTTCAGAATGCATTCCTTCTTCACACACAACTGATTATATCCAGATCGAAGGTCAATCTTTGAAAAGGTATTGAACTGCATAAATTTGGTCAAATAAATCAATAATGCTGGGTAGGGGATACTTGTTATTTATTCTTATAGCATTGATCTCCCTGTAGTCAATGAACATCCTCATAGATCCATCTTATTTCTTAACAAAAATCATAGGGTCTCCTCATGGAGAAACGCTAGGGTGAATAAATCCCTTATTACTCAATTCCTCTAGTTGTTTCTTTAGTTCCACTAATTACAGAGTGCCCATTCTATAAGGGTTCTTTGGTATGGGCCTTGAACCAGGAATTAAATCAATGGAAAACCCAATTTCTCGTTCAAGAGGATGTCAAGGTAAATCCTCTGGAAACACAGCAACATATTCTTCCATAGTAGGAACATCCTCTATTTGAACATTCCTTTCCTCACCCACAATTATTTCATTTTCTTCCTCACCAATAATTGAATTTAGTTGAGCTACTGGGGGTGGAACTAGATAAGAATTAGATGGTGACATTTCTGCTCTAAAGATAAGGTACTCTATTTCATCATCAAAAATTGTAACCTATTTATTCTTACAATAAATTTTCGAATCATGGTCTGAAAGACAACCCATCTCTAGAGTTATATCAAATTCGATCATGGGTTTGACGATGATATTAGCAGAAAAATAACATTTATATGTCATAATGGGGACTAATTCATAAAACATTATTGCAATGATATTTCCCTTAAGAGATTTGACTGACAACTCCCTTGTTAAATAAAATTGGAAATATCTAATTTTCTTTGCAAATTGGGAAGATATGAAAGAATGTGATGATACAGAATCAGATAAAGAATTTTCTAAACATGAGGAAACCATTAAATTACCTACCACCACATCTTTCGGAGCATCAACCTCAACAGTAGTAATAGCATAAGCTTGGCCTTGGTCCCTTGTCCTTTTCGGAGGTATGTTCTATTGACGATTAGGACATTCATTCACATAATTCCCCCTTTCTCTACAATTATAGCATTCAATATGGACAACCTTTTTTCTCCCCTTGCAATAACGAGCTTGGTGGCCATTTTCACCACACTTATAACAGACTCCCATTCTCTTCAGATAAGTACCAGGGTCTTTCATACCACATTTTCCACTGGATGGATATTAAAATTTTCAATTCTTCACCATATTTACATTTCCATAGTTTTCAACAGATTTCTTCCTTTCATGGTTTTCTTTAAAGTCGTAAGACATTTAAAATTCTTTTTCTATATTGATAGAACATGAGAAAATATATTCGTATGTAGAGAAGGATTGTGAGAATAATGCTCGAAATAGAAATGGTTTTAACCCATCAAAGAAATGATCAATCATACTTCTTGGGTAACGTATATAATCTGCAGCATACCTTGTGAACCTTGTAATGTTAGCTTTATACTTTGCAACATTCTAATCCTTCTTTTTCCTCAGACTCAGAAATTTTCATTCCATATCCGCTCGATGGCCATGAGGAATGTTTTTTGTAAGAAAATTTATTTAAACTCCCTCCATTACATATATTTTACTTCATCATATTACTTTGTATTTTGAATCAATGACCACCATTGATTAGCATCTCCAGTGAGGTGGTGAACTGTCTTAGAAATGTTTTCCCTTTCAGAACTCCCCAAGGCATGGAATATTTTCTCAATGAAATTTATCCATTTCTCAATAACTATTTGGTTTGTACCACCATTTAATATTGGTGGTTGTTTCCTCATAAAGTGATCTATCATTGATCCTCCACAATATGGATCAGGGTGTTCTATACGGGTAAGTTTATTATTCAAAATATGAGTGAGTTGTCCCAGTATGGTGATTAGATGATCATAATAAGCTCCACTATAATTATCTTGAGTATGAGGAAAGTCCCTACATGGAGTTCGTGCATTGATACAGTTTCCATTCCATCCACTAGGTTCCATTTCTAAACAATGGTATAAACTAGATTAGTTTATGAATCGCAATAAAAATCTAAACATGTAAAACACTTAACATAAATTTAATAATATAGGTATATTATACATAATCATAAAAATGTTTTCATTGAGGAAGTATATACTCATAAACCCTTCATAATGGTTTTAAAGAAAATGAAAATTATCCTAAGCATATCCCCTGGTAGTGTCGTAACCAATATTGCAGCAAGGCCCGTTGTCGTGTACCAGTTCATGTTTGAGTTTAGCTCAAAGTAGTGTTTTCAGGTTTTACCCCTAGGAACATCTGTTTCAGAGCCGCCTCTACCTGCTAGTATCTGGATAGTGTTGTATTGCTTAGAAAATTCACAAAATCTATACAATATGAATATTCTAGGACGTTCTTATATACTAATCTACAAAGTCTTTCTTAGGGCTATGTTCTCTAATCAGTGTCTATCTAAATCTAGTTTCCAAGGTTTGTAGTAAGCATCTTATGATACCAACTATAATGCCCCGACCCCAGAAGCCCAGAGTCGGTGCATTATTACATATCATTGGCATGACCACAAAATATCAAGTCTAAAAAGACTGATAGTTTAGTATCCTTGAAAGTACTAAATACATTTATAAGGTTTACATTAAATCCTAAAATGGAAAACTATAACAACATTGTTTCTCTAGACAACACTGATATCCCATAGAGTATCCCTGTAGGTCATTCATAATATACTTCTTCACATCCTGGGAAAAATAAAACAAAGAAAGGTGTGTGCTCAGATGCTCAGTTAGGATAACAATATAGTGGAAACTTTCATAAATAAGCATAAAAATTGAAGGCAATGTATATGAATAAAACAAAGGACTTTTAAACATGACCCTCATTATAATATGGAAAATATAAAATCAAATAATTACATTTACTTATTCACATGGATATTCTTCTAGTCGAATAATCACATGCAATATCAATATTCACTTTCATAATGATGAAATGCATAATGCCAGACATCATAACCACATAGTCAAGGCATTGGGCCAGGATTACAAATAATATTTTTTCAACGCCTTGTTCCAAGAAACTAGTTTGTCTCATGAGACCTACTGATGCATTGAGGATCTATAGCGGGCTCCACCCGTAACTTACTAAGTCCAATGCATTCCCCATATGAAAAGGTTTAAACAGAAAATAAACAATCTTATTAAAACTAGCATACTGAATTTCAATAATTTATCTATAAACTATGAATTTTGTAAAAATAAAACATCCACAGTCAAACATATCACAAAACCTTCAATACAATATGGGTGTTTTGTATCATAATAAATCAACATCAAATAACATTTAAACCCATCAAAGGATGTTGACATAGATGAAATCAAAACCATTATTTAGAGAAATATCTCTTTCTATTTTGAAATCATTTAAGGGAAAATTTATTTTGAAAAAAACTCATATAATCTTGTAAGGGATGCTTCGATGATGTTTTAACGGCTGAAAATAGCTGGACATGCCATATAAGTTAAAAAACATTCATAACTTAAATATATCAATAATCTTAAAAAGTACTTTTTAGGAAAATGATGAAAACATTCCTTTCAAAAAAATTTATAAAAATTCCAAAAAAGGGTATAAATGACATTAACCCATAGTTTAGTAAATAGTAAAACTGTTTTGGGATACATTTTAAAGAAATAAGGATGTAGATGATAAAGAGGTCCCAGTAGATAATTACATATGTACAAACTTGGATAATAAAGAGATTGTGAAATTTACCCTTACCGTTTACATTTCCTTGGTCGAGGGTAGGTTAAGCTCCTGTATAATTGTGAAATAATTGTTATTAAATTATACAATAATAACATACTTTTATATAATATCATATATGATCTTTTAACATTACTTTGTTAATAATATCTTACTATTATCATCGTTTCAGGTGTTAAGTGATTCATTTTCCTTTATATGATTTGTTATGTAAGTAATATTTTTATGGATAGGATGTATATTATTTGTATTAATAATTATATTATGTCCTTAAAAATTATTTTTAATCATCCAATGAAAATTATTCTAGAATGGATATGATGGGGAATGAATGTCATCGTGTTTGTGGAGACGGTAATCCGTACTGACACACGAGTGACAATATCATTCTTTTGAAATTAAAATTATATATAATTGGATGATATATCATATATAAATAGTCATTATCATGTTATATTTATTATTTACATCAATTAGACATCATTATAATACCCATCCAAATAATAATGTATTGAATAACAATTACGCCACGACGTGGAGACGGTAAGCCGTACATACGAACATATGGTGACATATTATTCAAAGGAATGATATAATAATAAATATGGTTGTGAAATATTTAAAATAACATCATAGTAAATAAAATATACTGGATTTTTTATTTTATAATGGAAATAACAATGAAATTGGAAGTTAAAGAAGAAAGGAACTTGAAAGAGGTGATAAAATATTTACCTCTTGTTCCTGTTCTTCCATTTGATTTGATCAAAAGGGCTCCATAAGTAGGCTTTCTAACTAAAGGAATGCCTCTATGATGATTGGAGGATAGTTGAGGGTGTATTTTGGTATGGTTTTCCTGAGCCAAATGGCTTTGAAGGTGTGAATTAGATAGAAGGGTGAGTGCCCTTATATAAGAGGGGTGAGCGGCACATTAGGAAAAGCTAAATTTTTTTATAATAAAATAATTTTCAGTTTATAATGGCTAAAAAATGATTTCTTTATATTATAAGGTGCATATGGGTTGAAAAACAATCAACCAATATGTTTTATACAGGTTTGGATCACTATATTAACTTTATCTTTTAGATTTGACTCTTAGTTAAATAGTTTTATATTTACCTTGTCTTATTGTATTTTTATATTATATGGTTAATAAGCATACTATATAATTTTAAGAGAGCTCCAAGTGTTTCATTAAATATACACATATCATTGTATAATTATTTTGGCTCAACATTAGATTTTTAGTAATATAATATAAATTAATAATATAATATTTTTTAGAAAACACTTTTATGTCAATTTTGATAATATTTCGAATTTTGATTTTTCTAAAGTCATAATTGAATTATTACTTCGAAAAAATATTCATCTAACCAACCCCACCATGTCTTACTAAATTATAAAATCAGTGGAATTCAACAAAAGTCTCAAATTACATTTATTTGTATATTTATAATATCAATTATTTTAATATTTCATTAATTAGGTAATTACATCATCATCATTGTTTCATTAATAAATTAAATTATTTAATTTCTAAAAATTATAAATAAAATACCATTATGTATAAAATATTTTTAATTTTCTAAAAAATATTTATAGTCTAATTTATCTTATGTATAACCCTATATTAATTTTTTTTAGTTATTAAACATTGATTTTAACTCTTTTAACTCTTCTTTAAACAAAATAAAAATAAATTTCCTAATATAATCCATGTGGACCAAATAGGTTAGTATTTTATTATTAAGGTTGTTTTTTGTCGAATTATACTTATCCCATAGAATTAGTAAATGTTTTATGGTAATAATGAAATCATTTTTACAGTTAATTACCCTAATTACTTTTATCTGTGGTAAATAAAAGAAAAAAGTTACAATTCGGCAAAAAATATTTTCATCTTATAGAACCACATTTTACTTACTGATATCAACTGTGTCACTCAGATTTTTGAAATTCAATTCACATAAGCTGTAAAATTACATTTTATGTAACTATGGAAAAGCTCTTAGGAGGTGGGTAATAGACGGTAAAAAGTTCAATAAAATTTATATATAAATAAAATTATTATAAAATGACTCCAATGAATTACATTTAGCATATATAGGTATTATGCATCTATTTTGAGCTAAAACATATTTAAATTAAATAAATAATTATTTCAATAAAAAATTTTCTTTATACTATAACTCAGTGTTTTTCATTATTCATCAAAAATCGAAATTTTTCAGAATAGTACCAAAAATTTACCCTAAGATAATTTCGATATTCTGAAACCAAAAATGAGGTCAATTTGGAAAGATAAAATTTATAAAATTTTAAATTGTGGGTATTACTATTCATAATGGCTTGTTTGATTTATTGTAGTGTGTTAGAACTCGATGTTGGGTACATCACACATTGTTGTATTATTCAAAGAGAAGCGTACCGTGGAAGTTTGTGGTGTTACAATGCTTCTCCAAAATTTATAGATATTTTCTTGTAAAAAAATTTATTTGACTTATCTTTATACATATCCCTAGGGATCCCATTATGGTTTTTAGTCCTAATTTCTAATTGGTTAAATGGAATTATCATTTAATAATAACAACAGTATTCAAAAATTATTTTCACTATACTATAATTGAAACTTATTGGGGCACTTCATGAGTAGTTATACATCATGGGTGGGACACAACAACATCCATAGTTATAGACCTTTCCTCATGACACCCTTGGGTAGACGTTTTTGATTTTTCCGATGCACACTTGTGAGAGTTATGAAGTATTGGATTCCTTGAATTCCCTATGATACCAAAAATATTATGATAAAAATTTTATACGTAGATATTAAATATATTTAAAGGAATATTCATTACATTACACAAACACATACCTGAGGACAATAATTTTATATTGCCTTTTGAAACATAAAAACATAAACTACTTCTTCATGTGTGAACAACATAATCACCGACTATGTTTTTCATAAATAGAAACATTCTTATATATATCACATGTAGTATCTAACATCTTTACCTAGGTAAAAGAAACAAAATAATGTGTGAGGTATAATACTCAGTAAGGGTTAAAAATGTAAATACTTAAATATAACATGAGTATAAGGGAATAAGAAGATGATCATAAAATATGAAAACCATGCCCTATATATCCGATATCAAAATCGTGAGACATGGAATAAACATTAACAATTAGTAAGACATGAATCATAACGAAATATAATAACATGAGAAATTATTTTATAACAATAACAAAAGACATGGAATTATAACAAACCCATAAGCCTATAATTCCTTATATCATGGATACCTACTGAGAAATTAATAATATTTTTGTTTTGGGCTTACACTTGTTGTACCAATTTCGGTCTTTGGATAACCACTTATAGACCATATTTTCTAGAATGGCATAACGAATTGTTTACCCAATGATCCCATAGATCATTAATCATTCCCCAATTCATTTGTGTGAGATATATATCCCACCCGTCACATAGTCCATTCAACTGTGTTCCACAAGGATATACAAAAAATTCACATACAACCTATAAAATTAATTGTGATTCATCAAATATTCATCATATCGGTTCCCATAAAAAGAAAAGTGTTTTATAAATATTTCATCATAACATAACCTATAGAAAATATATTGGTTTCATAAACAAAATTTAATCCAAATCATAAACCATACAGGGAATGAATAAAGATGGTACAATTGGATCCTATCCCCAGTAAATCACAATATATATAACCTAATTTCATCATATTTGGAATATTATTTTGGAAGACCACTGCAATTATTTTTGGATGAAAATCCCCTTTCCACATGGAAAAACACATTCTAAAACATTAAAAAAATTTGACCACATTTCATTGAAAATGGGCATTAACATTATAATGGAATAATAAAAATAATTTAAAACATTTATTTAAGAAAATCTCCTTTTTTGAAATTCTATTTTTAAAACTAATAATTTCATTTTTTCCTTTTTAAATACTTTTCATTGAAAATGAACATTGAATCATATAAGTAAATCATTAAAATTTATCAGAAAAAATTCATGATGAAAATAACAATTCAATGAAATTAAGATTTTAAAACTAAAAATTTATAAAATAATTTTCAAATAATTTTCATTGAAAATAAAACATGAAACTTATAAACGATCATATAATACATTTATTTATCATGATTATGAGGATTTTTTAATATATCAAATCATGTATTCCTCTAAATATTTTGATAAAAATACAAATGGGACTATTTAAAAAAATAATTTGACATTTTAATTTAATTGTTTTTTAAAAAATTTAATCGTGTTTAAAATGTATTTAATAAATACCTTGTCAAATTTGAAGTTTTTTTGAATCATTATTGGAATGAATAGTCATAGATGAAAATGGAATTTTGACCAAAGAGAGAAATAAAAAATATTTTTAATAAAAATAATTACATATATATATATATATATTAAATTATGATATTAAAAAATAAATTAAAAAATTATTATGACGAAATAATATATTATATAAAAAACTTGAGTTTATTTATAGATTTTTCATTATATTTCACGAATTTCATGAATATTGAAAAATAATCCTCATGAAAGAAGTGATTTTCGCATAAAACCCTTACCACTATTTAAAATTAAATAATAGAACCAAGAAAGAAGAAAATTAAAATAATCATATAATATCATTGGAATAAATATATTAATGATACTAATTTCATTGTTTTTTTATAAAACTCATAAAATATTATAGTTTCATTAAATAATGTATATTATAATGAATAAATGTTTTGATAAAAATCCCCTACAACTTTAAAAAATCTCAAATTGCAATTCCCATTAAAGAATAACATTAAATTAAACTTAAAATATCATTAAAATAATAATAATAATTAAATATAATTTTAAAATAGATATATATACATCACAAAAACGAAACTTGTGGTGAATATGGTATATTTCAGCCATAAATAAAAGTGAGTTTAAGAATACATTACATTAAGTCTTGACGTTTATCGTACTCATTTGAACCACCAATATAATAAATATTGTTTTATTGAAAATCTATTATATAACAATATTTATATATATCAGACAATGTAATATTCACTTATAACCTTTTATTAAATGTTTATCAATAATTATACATAAAGAACACATTTCAGATGATAAATGCATTGTTTTTAGGTCGGTTTGGATATGTTATTTTTGGCCCTATTAATTTGATCATGAGACCATATTATAGAAAAAATTAAAAATGTTTTAAATTTTCTATAAATTATATATATATATATATGTATATGTATATGTATTTATTTTTATCAATAGAATCCATTGACAGAAAATTAAATACATTATTCATTGAGATGGTAGGTTTTACATACACATGAACATTGTTTCTATTTCCTATATTGAAGAAATGGAAAATAGGTAAAAAATATTTACTCTACAAAAGATTTATGATTAAATATATATAACATTTATTAACTAACTTTATTCGTATTACCTTCCATGAATAATGTTAATGAAAATGAATCAGATCACTTTTTGAGGTATTAGTCTGATGTACACTTGAGCAATGTTATCATTTCCCCCACATAATGAACCATAATAGGTTATTTGTGATATTATAATTAAATAAGTATGTTTATTTGAAAATTTTAATATATATAAATTAAATCTGTACCTGTTACCATTAAATTAAAATTGAATTGAAATAATAATTACATAGATTCGTTAGGCAATTTTCCACCATACATAAGAGAGACACTATTGTTTCCCAATTTGTTGAGATTTAAGAAGGCAGCTGTGATAATATAATTTATTATGTAAAATAATATACAAAATATATTATATAAAACATAAATCCACCATTATATACATCCCTCTGAGGTTGGTATGGAAAAACAATATCATCGGTTTGGGTGGTGGTAGTTCCTCGTACTCACGATTGAGGATTTCATCTCCCATTTGATGAAGGAGGATATGGAAATAGTTTATTTCATTAAAATAACAAAAATATTGTTATATAGGATATATTTTTTTTATTTAAGAAAATGTTAATAATAATTTAATGATATAGATGAAAAAATAAAACAAAAATGCATTTTTTGAGACATTTCCTCTTCTTCAGACAACTTTTATAGGTTAAACATAGACCATCCATGATTATATTTATGATCTATAATATTATGATATGAATTTTAGAGATATTAAATAAATATAAATCAGTATTTATTGAAAAAAAATGTTTTTGGAAGTGTGAATATGGGATAAGAGGGGGTGACCTCTAAAAAGTGGGGGAGAGGACACCCAAGGAATTATCAAAAACCATAAATTATACAAAGATTATTTAAAACCCAAAAGGATAAAAAAATGATTAATTATTAAAACATATAGGTTATAAGGGATAAATATGTCTATACAAATGGTTTCAGATAAGTCTATGGTTCCTTATACCCATATATTTTTATATTCATCCCAGTTAAATAGTTTAAAACTAGGCCATTCGATTTAATTTTTAAAATTTTTTCAATTCATTTCTAAAAAAAATTGAACTTATTATATAATATTAATTATGAGTGTTGATAATATTTAATTTATTTTTAATAATTCCATTCAGATAAGATGATAAAACGATATCACAAATAAAACTATAGATCGATGGTATGGCAGTTTTCCGAATAGATATTGTTAAAAAGATTAAAATCATTAATATAAAAATTAAATATGAAACTAATTATAATTAACCAATGTCGAATAATATATATATAAATTAACTTATATTAATTTTTTAACCATATTAAAATAATATTTATGTTTTCGTTTTATGAATGAGAAACAAGTCTTTTAATAAAAATAATTATTTTCACAATTCATTAAAAAGTTTATCATTTCAGAAAATTATCAAAAATTAAAATCAAGATAACGATAAAATTAATAATTAATAATGATTTTTTTTCAACAAATGTTTCTAAAACTCGAACAATTTTCTTTTAAAATAATTCTACAAATAATGACAAATTTTCTTTTTTTAAAAATACAGATTTATATTGATAATTGGCTTTAATCCTATCTCATTCCTAGAAAACATATTTGATGAATATATAACATTTTATTGAATAAATAATATATAAATTCAATCCAAATTTTTAAAAAATATTTAATTAATTTGATGATAAATGGCAGGTTTTTGCAGATAAAAATAATTATTCTTAAAATGATTTCCTTATATTAAAATGGTTACATTTGTTCTAATTTATAGTTATAAGGGACACCAAATATTTCATTATATATACTATTGTTAACCATATATTTTTAAACTTTAGTGAATCTTATTCCCTTATGTATTTCCATTAACCATGTGATAACTATAGTTATAAATAATAATATTTAAATAGTATTAA
Organism: Viscum album; assembly: GCA_963277665.1. Lineage (NCBI taxonomy): Eukaryota > Viridiplantae > Streptophyta > Magnoliopsida > Santalales > Viscaceae > Viscum > Viscum album. Next base: position 711,817,611 of record OY728131.1, on the reverse strand, counting down.
AATATTCAATAAATTTGTTGTTGTGTGAAATCTATGATATCAAAGAAAATATACATTCTTGGAAAATAAAAAATTACATTAAATATTAGTGCTTTATAGTAGATAAGATATGGTGTTTTGATAATATCATTGAGTTTTAGGATATAAAACACAATCATAATTTTCTAGATTCAAAAAATAATTATGTGTATTCTATATTCAGTGGATGATCTTATAATGTACTACAAAAGGAAATTCCATCTTAGAAAGCAGTAGATTCAAGAGTGCCCAATTATAATATAGATATAATGGAGTTTTCTTATTAGTACACCTAGGAAATTTTAAAGAATGTTTTTCAATGGATGGAAGCAGGGATATCAATTCATACATTGTATTGAGTGGGATTATACCAAGATAGGTGTACATTGAACTTATAGATACTAAATCATTGAAAAATTCTGATAAGGACTGCCTAAAATTATCTTATATGCCTGGAATCATTAAGTGAGGATGATATGACCTAATCATATATGGAAAAGAATACCTTTGATTATTATGTATAAAATGAAATAATACATGATGATGAGTATTCCATTGAATCTACCAATCGACATATTGTAGGGGATGTGGTGGACAAACTGGGGACACAATCCCTAACATTCCTAATCCTTCTAGAAATCTACAGTGGGTGATTAATTGGAATCTTATTGGTGATTAATTCTTCCATTACAACATTTAATGTAAATAGAATGATCAACTAAACCTCCTTGTATAAAAATAGTGAAATCTGATATCATGTTATCGTGTTTTTCCACTATTTAATACTTTATTAGTATTCTAAATTAATCAACTTCTTTTTTCATTACATAGTGGAGGCACAATCAACAAAAAAATAATTCTTCTTCTACTAGGTTTCACACTAGCATATGATGGTATCAAATGGAGGATCTCACTTTTGATACTCAGGATCCAAGTCAACTAAAATATGTGTTAGACTCTTGAGGAATCATATTCAGATGGATAACAACATTAATATAATGAAAAAGGGTTTTGTAAGTCATAGAAATAATTGTTTTCCTTCTATAATTTTTTTTAACTATAATACATCAATAAGATAAACTAACATTCTGTCCTTTCTAAAAATTCATTTCAACTAGATTCATCTGGAATATTATAAATTGGAGGAGGAAAATGTTCTGGATACTCATGATACCACACCTATGGATAGAGGTGATGTGGTTGTATTTAAGAAACCCATCCTTTTCAAATCCTAAAACTTATTCCATATTAGTGAAATTAATAGGATATAGGGTTTTAGATTTATATTAAAAGATGAAATTGGTCACGAAAAAGTAAACATCCCCACTAATAGAGGAAACATAGGGTATAGTTGAACCTTTAAGTATTTGTGGTTTGATAATATTTGGGTAATATATTGAAGAGTGGTTTGGTGAGCCTATTTCAAATCTATATAGAAATTCCATCCCTTTTAAGTGAATTTTAAAAGATGATATGAGTGTTGAGGTTCACATAGTATACAGGGAGTAAGTGTATTCACTAATGAAAATGGATTTCATTGAGATAAAGTTTTCTGAGGATGACTATGAATACATTTATAGGGAATGGAATATCATTTTAAACATTATCACCCACATAATTAATGTAGACATAATGGTCTTTATGTGTTCATTTCACACCCTTTAGGTGATTCTAGGGACTATTGGGGTCAATTATTGTGTTCTCCAAGCATTTTATTGGTTTTCCCTCAACAAGTGGGCCTATCAGGATATGAAATTTTTTAAAATTACCTTGAATGAGTAGATCATTTATAGAATAGATTAAATTTTTATTGTTAATATTATATGTGTCTCGAGTAGAGGAGGGGTTACGCCAATAGTGGTCCATCATGTCTACCTGATATTAGTTCTTCCACCATGTGGAGGAGATACAGGTGATTACCAATTCATATGTGGCTCAAACCAAATCTTATGTTTTTAAATATGGGGACCAAAAGGAAATCTTGAAATTATAGATATATGATGCCCCCTTAGTCTAAGGTGTTAGGAGAGCTGTCTATCCAGTGATGAGTTTTTGAATCAACTTTACAAGGTATAGGATATCATAAATTGACTATTTAATAGGTAAAACTAAATGATTTTTTAATAAGGTAGATTGAATGATAAATAGAAGACTATAGATTTCATTTTTTCTAAACTATTAATAATATAACTTGTTACAAAATTATTTCATAAATTTTACATCTCAATTTAATTAATGAAATAACCAACTAGAAATACATAATATCAAGTGATTGATTCTCAATTTGAGAAATAACAGATTAATATTTCATCAATTGATTATAGAAGATAGAAAAATTGAGAAGAATGATTAAGGAAATAATTTTCAATTTATATCTATTAGAAAATATTGATAATATGGGAGTAGGGTTGGTTGTATTCCATGAGTTTTAGTTTCCAAAACCATGTACATGATAAATGATTCTGGAATACTAATTGTTTTTGAATTCCACTTTAGAGAAGGGAATATCGAGGGAGGAATCATTTGACTGGCGTAGTTTTCTATAACACATGTATGAGTTATATGGGTTTTGAATAATTTTTTAACACATTTCACTGTGTGTTCAACTATCATACTATGAAGGATGTTTCCTATGGTATGTCTTTCTTAGGTCAGGGGCATACCACTTTGGCATTCAACCATCACTATATGTGAGACCTTTTATATATTATGTGGTTGAAACCTATGGTTGTTTTACCTTTGATGTGATGAGAACATATATATAATTGTTTATCACGATAGGAGATCCTATTATTAAATGATAATGTATGTGATTCCCAATCAAGGGACACAAATGTTTTTTTTGATAGAGTAGGATAATTAGGAATATTTATTTGAGTCATATGGATTCAAAATATTTTATCGAGCATATCAATGAGATGTACAAAAAATAAATAACATATGTGACTGGGATTTAAAATTAAATATTATATTATCTTTATAATATAGTTTAAATTCATTAATTCCCAATTATTGTTTATGATTATATTTCAATAGAATTATTTTATTACTCATATATTAAAAACTCATAAACTGCATTGTGGACACATCTACTCAGTATCAGTTTATACCACAATATAAATCTTATAAAATGGAAGATATTTTATTTTCATGGATAGTTTTTATGACTTCACATATTACTGCTTATTTGTTTTTACCCATAAATAAAAACTTTGAAAAAAAATTGAAATCATTTTATGAGAATAAAAATATCATTTTTGAAAAATATAAAATATGAAAGAAACTCATTCGTTCACGAATACGTGAAAAAAAATTCTTTTTTGAAAATAATATTTTTTCTCAAAAAAATATTTTTCTTACTCAATAATTGAACTTTCTTTAACTAATAATTTCATAAAACGTTTCATAATCGGGTTTTAAATTAAAATGAAACTCATAAATGTTTTCGTTCGTATCATTAAAAAAACATGAAAACACTTTTCCCAAATTCATGTATTCCACTCTTAACAAGTAGAATATACATTACTTTAAACAAAGGATCACTAGCTTATCATGAGAAATTGAAATATTTCTATAAAACCCAATAAAAAATCATATATATATCATGTATATATCTCAAGAAAACATCTTTTATATCACTCTTACTAATGGAATAACCAATATTTTTTGACATTGATACCCAATGCATTGGAGGGCTATCGTAGTCCCACACAACCATTGATTATATTGTATCCAAACTCCCTAGTTTTATATTTGAACCACTAATTTTCATAACATTGACCAAGAACCATAACATATTGAAAACACATAAAATATATTAATTTCAATAATAATTATATTAAAACAATTATTTTCACACACATTAAACAATATTTAGATATTAAAATATCTTTTGCGGTTTAAAACCCATTTTGGAAAAAATAAGAACAATGTAAATGTGTGTTTATCATTAAAGAAAAAAAGTTAGTTTATAAGGGATGTAAAATATAAAATAATGGTTTCATAAATTATAAAATATATTTTTTCCATATATATAAAAATATAACATTACTTTTTTTGTAATGTAGTTTGAAACATTCCATATAAAATGCATAAAAATATTAATTTAGAAAACCTTTCATATAAATTTAAAATTAACATTAAATATAAACATTAATTGATTTATGTATATGTAAATATACCGATGAAATAATTTTAGAAATATATACATGTAAGACAATATAGATGGAAAAGAATCATTTAAAGAATAAAATTTAAAAACAATGTCATTTACTTGAGTCCAACTCATCACGTTCATTAATTATCATCCCAAATAATATACTTATGATAATTAGAGGGTTTTATAATAAAATTATTCTGATTTATTATGAGTTTTATTTTATTTTTTGTAATGTTATATTTAATTATTTAATCAAAAATGTTTACATTGAATCTTTTGACGACATTCTAGTCATGTGTTGAATATGAATTCGGTAGGAGGAATATGGTCAAGTATTACCTTATTATATCATCTTATGAATAATTATAATATAATAATTATCATTTTTATACATCATTTTTAAATTTAAAACACATAAGGAATGATGGTTTTGTGAAATAAATTATAATACAATAATAGAGATGGTATGTCATATGTACCCATGTGTAGCGTTTCTATTTTTCAACAATAATTAAGTACAGTTTTGAGGTGTTATTGTACATGTAAAAATTGATAAAAATATCAATAATAACATATTATTTCTTAAAATACACTTTTTTGTATCATCCATGTTATTTTGTGATGAAATATTAATCGCATCCCTCCATAGTGGTAGTACTCCACAATTCTCAAGAATGAAAATATGATTTTTCTATTAATGGAAATGTAAGAAATTAAATGATATAAAATGATTTAATAATGATAAATATTTCATTAATATCATATATAAAAATAAAATCCATCATTACAACCACCCATAAGATGATGTAATGAAAAACTAATCACATCAGTTTTAGAGGCAATTTTCCTCCACACACATGAATGGTGGTTTCTCATTCAATTTGATGGAAGAGTATGTGAATATAGGTTTTTTTAATTAACATAATATAATATTTATATATCAAATATAATATATTTTATTATTTTTTCATGGTTAGATTATATGTTAAGGTGGTCTACAAATAAACTAATTGAAATTTCTTAGTTATGAATTATACATCTCCTTTAGAAAACAACATTTTTTTTAATGAAAAAACAATTATTTGGACAGTTTCATTATTATTTGTTGGGATAATGAACATGTGAAGGGATTTATAGAATTGGGTTTTTTTATTGATTGGCTAAAAAAATGAAATTTTTGACATTGAATTACATAAGAGAGGTGGTTACCTTTTCTAAGAGAGGGATGTGGCACTCTTAGAATTTCTTTAAATATTTAATTAATATAAAATTACGGTCAAATTAAAATGGATAAAAATTTATATAATTTATATATCAGATTACTATGAGTCTAAATACTCTAATCAAATAAACATTGTGTACATTTATCTGATTTGTTTCACCCCTTATATTTTTTTAACACATTTTTACTTTTTTTGATAAATTATGAAGTATTAATAATTTTACAATTTACTGTCATGAAGGATACTATAAAAGTAAAATTAGAACATAAATTAAAATTGGATGATGTTGGGAAACATATCACAATAACTTTTCTGAACATATGTCTTTTTTATCTTAAATAATTTAATAAAATATAATTTAATAAAATATAATTTAATATAAAATTACATTAATGTTATTTTTGGAATTATTTATTTATTTAGACTATTAAAAATCCAAAAAAATAGAATTAAAATATAACATATTAATAGCTCTGTAATATGTCATTTTAATATAGAAAAATTAGGAAGAAAGTCATTCTTATTAAATTAGTTTTATCATTTTAAAAATCATTTAGTATTTAATATTAATTGAATAAATACTATATTGACATCGTGTAGGAGTGTAATGAGATTAAATCATCCTATACAATTATAAATAAATTATTGATATAAAAAAATTAATTATATTTAAAATTATTTTTTATAATTTAGTGTACCCTCTTTTTATCCCATGTGTTTGAAATTTAATGATAATAAAACAAAAATAATCACATTTTTTAATTTTCTAAATTTTCCTATAATGTTAAATTCATGGTACTATGAAAAAAAGTGTATATTATAATTTCGGATGATTATTAAATAAAATTTATTATCCAATAAAACTAATTTAGTTGTGAGGGTTACTTTTTAGTCTTTATCATATTATTTTTACCCTTTATTAACCAATTTTACCTTCATCCTCGAAACAAAATTTAATATGATTAATTTTAATAATGAATAATAAAATACGACAAAACTAAAAAATATGGTCCACCTAATTTCAAATATTGAATAAATTTTGAATTATTTAAAATATAAAATTATAGGAATTTAATATAAAATTGAACAAAAAAAAAGTGATGAAAAAATGATTTCATAAAAATTTCCTTGTAAGCATAAATAATTATTTTATAATAAATTGAAGTATAATATTAATTACAAAGGGTATAATTTTAATATGTATAATAAAAAAACTAATTATATTTTATAAATAATATAAAATAGAATTATAAATTTTAAATGCCTTGAATAAAAACCTTGGTTTTGATAAAAATAGGTATTTTTCACTATTTTTTTAAAAATCAAATTATTCATAATATATATATATTAATCATATGATTATTCTTACATGATGAATTCATATTAAAGTAATTTTTCAAAATTCAAATTAAATAATTTAGAAATTTTAATAAGAAAAATCTCTTTTTTAGAAAAGGGTTTAATTATATTATTTCAATTTTTATTTAATAATAAATTAATTCATTAACAATGAACATAAATAAAAATTTATTGATTAAAAAAAGTATGAAGATGAATTATTCTAATTTTAAATGAATTTTAAGATTATTCCGCATTTTAAATATTTCATCTTCATTGTTTTATTCATCACTAAAACAATGGGAGATATTCCTCCCTTGTAGAGTTTTCATATTCTAATGATGCATCTTCAACCATATGGTTATTCCACAAAATGTTAACAAAATGAATTACCAAATTCTTCAACACCAACTCTCTATTGTCATGATATTGAGTTGGTTATTCTAAATCATAATTGTTATCTTATAATTGAACAAATTTAGGGCTCAATTGTAGAGATGAATCCGTCACACATCCTCTTTACATCAAAATATGATGTATGATATGTACTTGTGATAAATTTTTAGGTAAGGCCTCTTGGTAGAAATCTTGTCCAATATTATCTAAGATTCTATATGGTCCAACTAACCGTATAAATATTTTATATTTTTTTCAAAAAAAAACATAACATGTTTCTGTCAAAATAATTTAATAAAAACATGATCAATGACGTACAAAATGATCATTCATTGATTAATTTCATTGACTTTATTATTTATTTGATTCATCATCGTATATTTATGAGTCATATTTACCTTTTTAACCATTTACTATGCCACCTCTAGTTTCCTTAACATCATTTCCCATACATAATCTCAAAATACTATAGTTTTTTCACAGTATTCCATATAATGCCTCAAGAGGAACCTCTGTATAATGGAATAGAATTCATTGTTATAGAAAAACTCAAATAATAAAATGTAGTAATCCCAAAATCCTTGGTAATCCATTAAACAAGAATAAATCATATATTCTAATGCCTTAATAATTATCTTGTACAATCGATCATATTGAGGTTGAAAAGATTGAATGAAATTTAATTAATTTCTGAATTAATTTTGAATCCCTTTCTAAATATGTGATCAGAACATTGGTTCCTAGTTTAGATAAAATATAGAGGGTAATTCCATGAAACATAAATATATCATTAAGGTATAGTCAAGATAGTTGATCTAAATAAATATACTTTTCAATTCGAATGAAATGTAAATATTTAATATATCAATGAACAATAAAAAAAAATTATTTTTACCTAAAGATGTGTTTGGAAGTCCAACCGTGAAATCCATGGAAATATCATCCAATTTCCACTTTGATGTGAGAAATCACTGAATCATACGCTTTTTAAATTTTCATTCAACTTTAATATGTCGATATGTAAATCATTTCATGGTAAATTAAGTAATATCTCATTTCATTCCATGACACTGGAAATACTCTCAATGGTGTTTATATATATATTTACTATCAGGATGAATGAAAATTAGGAAACTATGATATTTATTCAATAGTTATCTCTTCAAATTATAATTAAAATACATAAGTAATGTTAATCCCAATATAATTAAATCGGCTTCACTAATGTTGTCTATGGATAATTATCCTTCCTAAAAGATTTTACCTCTTCTTGTAATAGATGATCATCATTCCAACCTTATTAAATTATTTTTAACAACGATTATTATGATGAAACATGAAACAAATCATAATATGTTCTTATATCCAAAAATTATAGGAAAATTTCATAAAATCATTATGCAATGGGTCATCATCCAAATGTGATAGGATTAGTAAAATATTATTTTTAGACTAAAAAGGTTTAGTTACTTTTATTTTATTTCGAGGATGATAGTGAATCATGTAGTTATAATTCATAATTAATTATTACCATCTTATCTTCCTCATGTTCAATTCTTTTTTATTAAAAATATAATTTAATTTTTTTTGACCATTTTATATTTCCAACTTTACTCTATTTAAATTATTCTAATAGTTTTTTAATGGAAAAATTGAAGTAGAGGATTTTGGATCATGTGTTGATAATTAACAAATATGGTTTTAGTTATCATAATGAATTGAAAATAATCGTAACATTATACCTTAAGAAACATCAATGGCCCTTAAAAGAAGATTGAATATACAAAAAATTGACCATTCCATTATGGATACTAAAATTATAGAACATTCAATAATAGTTTTTTTGTTCCTAATAAAATCATCGTATTCATTCATAAATTTGAATTTAAATCCTTTTTATGTTTTCTTAGTCAATAAATAGAAAAATGAGAAAATTTTAAAAATAACCCATATTATAAATCATCTATATTTAGAAAACTTCAAATCCAAAAGACATTTTTTAGTTCTTAAAACCTATTAAAACATTGGATTTTATATAATTAACTTCTCATCCATTTTTAGAAATGATTTTTCAATAGAAAAATATTTATTATAACCAAAGAAAAAACATAATAAATTTCTAATATAAAGTTATTTCATTTAATGTTCAAAAATAATTCCTTATAAATATTTCATTTATTAAGTATATTTCCTTTTTAAAAATATAATATTGGAACCACAAAGGTAACAGCATGGATGAATGAAATATTGATTAATTTATTCATGCAACTTCTTTTTCAATTCCATGTTTTAATTGACATTTTAAGTTATTCGGTTTTAAAATATGATCCAAAATAAAAACTATGTTAATTATAAATATACCTCTCAATAGTTAATAACACTAGGTAAGAATTAGGAAATTCATCTATATATTCATTTAATATTAGTGCAATACTAAAATGAACATTTTCATTATTCTCAAAAATATGATCTAGGAAAATCTCACTGTCAAATATAATAAATTTCTCTAAATATTGATATATAATAAATGTAATTTAATAATTGAATATATCTTATATATTTTTTAATCAAGATAATGTTGATAACTTAATTTCTAATCCATTATCAAAATAAAAACAATATTAACATTCTGCAGTTAAAATATGTATTCAAGAAAGAAAACCGTATTGAAAAAATAAGAAATATTCTTATCAATCCTGGTTTTTTAAATTTTTATCATCATGATTTCACCAAATACTCTATCATCATTTCATGAGATGAAATTTATATTTTATATGAAATATTTTTAGATATTATTGAATAAATATATAAATACTCAAACAAGTTATTAATATAATTTGAATACAATATTTATATACATATAACCACTTAATTATATGGGAAAACGTCAAAAATATTACAGAAAATGATTTTCCACCATGTTTTTCATTTGATATTATTGATTTCCACCCCCAGAAACTATCTTCAGACACACATTTTCATAATGACCCAAATCACTGTAGTCGGAATATCTCACCATTGGGTTGCTATATGATTCCACATTTTAGGATTGCTCAAGAGTATTTTCATTACAATAATATGTCATACGATCAAACATACCACATAATAATCACAACAAACACTTCATAATAAATTCTCTATGGTTCATTTTACCATACTTGGAAAAATCTAGAAACATTATTTTCTAACCGTTAAAATTATTTAATGGATTCCACCCCATTTCATAACCAATGTGACTTATTTTTTTCTTATTTTCATTGAATAAATGATCCTAATAAAACTCCATTTCTTTATTCTGACAACATAATACAAGATTCATATAATATATCAATTCATGGGAATACAATTTCCTTTAACATATTGGCTCCAATAATTTGTAAAACTGATTAAATTCACAATCATGATCTTGGATAAAATGTGGTACAAAATTTTTAACTAGTTGAATTTTTATTCATATGATGGAACCAAATCATCCTCCTTAGATCTAAATTCAATTATTTTTTTCATACATAGTCAAATCACCTTACAAAAATTTTTCTCATGGAATATTATTTTAAATTAAACAGACTATAAATAATCAATCACATATATTTATTTAATTGTTTTAACCATTAATCATCATTATTCATGTTTAACATTAAAATAGTATATAGTTAAATTTAGATTTTGATGAACTGAATAACTTGTTACATCAAATATATTTTCCAAATCATCAATCAATCCCACAGCTACCACTGTGTTAGAAGATCCATTGAATTATGAAGGATTCAATTCTATAAAATACTCTAACATCTCCATATCCTTATGTAGTAGATAAAGATACTATCTAATATTGATTCTACTACAATGTATAGCCTATATCAACTGAACTGTCACTATAATTAATTAATTATATCAAATTCAAATCATTCTAGGTTCTTGATTTGGAAGTGCATGATTCTCTATGTGGATTCCAACAATATATTTCCTATTTATTTTGAATAAAACCAATTTGAATATAAATTTTCAATAAAAATCAACATGGTATTTTTCAAAATCTATATCATGGTAACCTAAAATTAGGATTACTTATGGGTACATAATCTTATCAGCCCAACCTCTAAAATTATGTGAACCTTACATATTACCAACTATAAGGACCATGCTTCAAATATCTCATTTTCTAGTGACTTAATATAATAATTCCCATTATTTCATTACTATTGGCAATTTAAGATTTGAGTTTTATAAAATTAGTTCATAACTCTTTCATAATAAAATCAAAAATTACAAGATGTAAAATTTTAATTTGTATCGATTTTTGTAAAAATATAAATCATTTAAAATGTAACATGTTTTTTATGACTACTATTCCCTAAATCAAACTTGAATTAATCTCTGTTCATTTCCAAACATAAAATTTAAGAAATATATTTTATATAAATGTGGGATGAGCATAAAAAATTCAGAATGGGATATAAAAATAATGAATAAATAAAAAAATTAGTTCATTAATTCTTATAATATTATTCATTTTTGAAGATAATATATCTATTAAATTTTTTTATTAATGTAATAAGAATTATTATAGTAATATTTTCCAAAAATATTCATAATTATTGTTTAATAAATAATAAAACTCATAAATATTTCTTCTATGTTCTAAACAACACATGATTTTTTTTACCAAAGTTATACTCCCCCATTAATAATTATCATATACTTTCTATTATTTGTAATATAATATTTTTTCCAGGATTAATCATAAGATATATGTGAAACAATATAGAATGTATAGATCAATCATATAAGATACATGAGACAAAATCATTAATATAATTCTTATGAATTGAAAAATCAATATGGTGGACTTCCATACACAATATATTGGAGGGATACCACAGAAGTACCAACCCTTGGTTTATAATGGTACCGCATTCCATGGTTTATCATATATCTACACATAATTATAACATTTTATAAAATCTACCTAATAATCATAATATATTAATATTTCCATTTACATCATTACACTCTTAAAAATATTCTTTTCATCTATAAGAATTTTTTTTGGATATTTGAATAAACATTCTATTTTAATAAAATTTCATAAAATAACCAAAAACAATGGTTAGGAGATGTTTTTTTATTAAAGAAAACATATAATCTAATAATGGATGTGAAATATTAAATATAATTTAAGGTGGTGGGGAAATTTATTTTCCCCATGCTTTTTAAAATAGAATATTGCCTAAGACATTTGTTAAGATATTCAAAATGTTCTGTATAAGATACAAAAAACATATTCCATTTGAAAACATTTGGAATTAATTAAAAAAGAGGCATAAACATCTTATTATAATGAATCAATTTCTATAAATGTAATCTATAAAATAAATTAAAATATATGGGCATAGAAGAAAAATAAATAAAAAGGAAACATTAATAGAGTTTGTTTTTAAAAAAAAGTATATTACCTTGATTTGGATTGATCACATATGTTATTTAACTGCTTAAATATGAAAATCATGCTCATTATTTAATTGGTTAATAATTATTCAATAATGATAATTATTTCTATTTTTCTTATTATATGCTTATATAAAATTAAATTAACAATTAATAATGTGTGGAAAATGTTGACGACATTCAATCCATATGTCCAAAAATGACTTTTATATGTTTACTATGGTCAAAGAGAACAATATTATTTCATATCCTGAGTAATAATCACTATATAATTATCGTTTTTATACAAAAATGATAATTTTAATGAAAATCATGAATAGTTGTTATAAAAAATGATCTATGTTATAATCATTGATATAGTAGGCCATACATACATATGAGTAATGTTTATATTTTTCGAACCTCAATTTTTGAAAGAAATTATGTATTTGTTTACCCATACAGAATTATTAATATATCATTAATAATTTTTTTTTCTTAATATAAACACATATATATCAAAAATTTGACGTGGGGATGAAAATGAGTCTCATCACACCGTGGGGGCGATAATCAACACATGCACACGAAAAAATCTATCATTATTTAGTGACTAGAAAGATAAGAAAGTAAATAACATGTTAAATTGAAAGAATGAAAAATATGAGATGAATAAAATATATATAAATTGAATCTATCATTTTAAACTATTGTAACGTGAGGTTATGCAAAGTAAATTACATCATTTCTCATGGTAGATGTTTTTTTTGCTGACAAATGTTTGTTTCACTTCCAATTTGATGGAAGAGGAATTGTATATATGTTATTACATTATCAAAATAAAATCTCAATTTATTTAGTATAATAGTTTTATTATATAATCATGGTAAAAGTATATTTTACTGATATATTAAAACAAACAATGTGAAAATCCATGGTTATGAAAAATACCTCATCTTCATAATGCTTTTTAAGGTTGGCATCAAAATAATCATTAAGCAGGATTTGATAACAAACAAATTACTATAAGAGATATAGAGGGATATAACATAGTTAATTGGGATGGTATTTTCTAAAAAAATTATTTTTTGAGGAGAAAGGAAGGGGTAATATTCGTTTTGATTAGAGTGGGGTGAGAAATTTGAAAAATATTTAATTTATATAAATTAATGTTCGAATTAAAATTGATAGAAATTGATAATTTTAAAATAAAAGATGTTTTTTAGTCTTTATACTCTTATAAAATAAAAAATATACATCTTTATGTGATGTTTTCACCATAATTTGTTTTATTTATTCTATTTTATCGAATTTTTAAAATTATAATAATATTTATGATTTTACAAATTAGGGTCGATATGGTTACAATAAAAGATATTATCGGAATATAAATGGACCATTTTTTATATTATAAAACCATATAAAAGTATCTTTGTATAATTGAGAATGTTAATGAGTTTTAAATCTTTTAGAAAAATATTTTTTATTAGAAGATATCATTTATCTAATTTTTGGTTTAAATAATTCAATTGGACAAAAAAACTACAAGAAGAGCGATTTTTCAAATATTATAAATAAAATAATATATAATATTTCATTTTAATCTATAAACATTTCGGTTCACAAAAAATAATTTCTATAACATTACTTGATGAATTTTTAGAATAAATGATTTTATTTTTTATTAATTTAATTAATATGGGATCAACATTGTGTTAGAATTAATGGTAATTATTTCATCACTAAAAATTATAAATTAATTACCATGATAATAAAAAAATATTATCTTTTAAATAAATATGTGTCACTGATCTTACCTTATTTTTATCCCAATTTATAAAATTTAATGTTAACAAACTAAAGAGAATGAAATTTTATACAATTATTTATATTTGATTATATAAAGATCAAAATCATATCCATAAGAAATATAATTTCATATATTCTAAATTTTTATATTTATGGTAGATATTTACTAGCCCAGTAAAATTAATTCAAGTGTTAGGGTTACTTTCTAGTCCATAACACTTTATTTTTACCATTAATTAAACTATTTTACCATTACCAGTGTATGATAATATACATTCATTACTATTCATAATTAATAACAATTAACATGGATATATATAAAAAATTTATACCTCTTTATTCATAATAGGGAATCCATTTTTCGAGATTGAAAACTCAAAAGTGGGTGAAATTAATAGAAAATAATGTCGTTAAAATTTGATGAAAACAAGTTTCCCAGAAAAATTATTTTCTATGAAAAAATGGTTTTTATTAAAAATTAAAGAATGAAATTCATTTTAAATACTCTAATTTTAAAATAATTAATACAAATTAACTAATTGAATTTTAAAACTATTTGAAAATATAAAATTTCATCATAAATACTTAAAAGTAAAATTAATTTTATAATAAAAATCAATAATTTTTTACATCAATTAAAAAATAAAAAATTTCATGAAATTATTTCAAATTAATATTAGTGAAATTTTGACTTCAAGAACTCAAAAATGATATTAATTTTGTAAAATTAATATTCTATAATTTTGAAATAAATCTTTTTAAAAAATAATTATAGGAAAAGTGTTTTATTAGAATATTACCTTTTTTACTTAAAAATTACATAATGATTCTATAATATATATAAATATATATTTGATTAATATTAATAAATATTAAAATAATTTATTTTATGATTACCATAGTTATTACATATAAGGGGTGTCAGAGACTATTGAAATGGTATAGGCTACCAAGTTAAGATAATAGTGAACGAAATTCAGGATTATTTCTAGGTAGATATCATGGGTGATCCAAAGGATTCACAGTTTATGGTAAAATAACATTAACAAATATAGGTAAAATTTTATAATATAAAATCTATAGATATACGTTGAGGTTTATTTTTAATCCATGAAACTAGAACATAAGTGGTTTTGAGGTTTTCTTGGTGATAGATAATTGAAATGAGGGATGATCTTTCTATGGTCCCATATCAAGGGATATGGTTCCTAGTATTCTGTATCCGAGATCAAGGATTGATATTCAATATTTAAATGTTTTGCATCTTGGATTAAAAATATTGTAATAATTTTTCAGATTTGAAAAAAATAGATATGATGTGAGTAAAAATACCAATGTGTTATTAAAATGCTCTCATAAATAGTCTCTTAAATATATCGGCATATTTTATAAGGTTTTAATTCATGTTCATGTGGTCTATGTATAAAATTATGGTTCATAAATAAGAAAATGGTTAATTAGATATTGTAAAAGAAGACTCGACATGAGTGGAGACATTCTACCGTCATTATATAATAACCAATGAAACCTCTCTTGTTGATCTAGCTAATACATGGTTAATGAAAATTTTTCCTAAAGATGGGATAAGTCAGGCTAGACTTAAGAATATTAAAAATTCTTTATAATGGGAAATAAATTATTTTGAATTCATCTTTTGGGGTCAGTCAAGGACTCTGGATGTCACGATGTGTCCTGCGAAGTAGATCTTCAGCCATAAGTAGTTCTACAATATGTCATTGATGAAGGAAAACTCCACATAGGGGCTATCATCATTAGAGATTACCAAGGTATAAATAAGATTTATTTCATGTAACAACTATAATATAATGTATCTTTTTATCAAAAAACATGTTTGTTGAGAAATATATCAATTATTTCACATTGAGGATGATATTGATGAAATATCGATATTTTAATGACATATCAAATCCAAAATCCTAAAACCCACATGTGCTGATGAAAGTGTAAGGTAAAATAGATTATATGAGGTTATACTCATATAATTTTGGTTCTAACCAGATGAATGGTTTGAGGTTGGAATAATGTGAAGCGAACTAGAATAACTAGTGATAATAGAGATACTAGTTGGGAAAGATTCCACAAAGTCAATAATATCTAATAACATAAAAGGAGGTTATAAAGGATAAATATTTGGTGTTAATTGTCTTCTTGAAAATCATTAATGGGTGAAGGTAAATTTTGATTTAAAAAATTATATTAGAAAGGGGTAATAGTTAGGCTAAGGATGACCAAATAATTCTTTTGTATCATGGAAACCACTACCACTACAACATAAATAGTTGAAAAAAATGAGGGTCTACTTTTTTCCATGTATTAAAAACACACTTCCCATAATATTTACCAATAAAATCCTTGTATATGTGTACCATAGAGTGGAAGTGGGAATCTAGATTATTTTTTCACTAATGTTTGAGAACCCTTTATGAATTTAGTGGTTAATGGGGAAAACTATAACATAATGACTATTTATTATAGAATAATCCTAATGGGAGGTCTAACCTACCTTGCACTACACTATCACACATTCTCAATTTGAATAGTGGGCATGAGGATTATAGTAGTTCAAAATACATAAAAGACGTAGGAATAAATTCAAATATACCTTGGGGAGGATCACATTATCCTGATATGTTATACAATTTTAGATCATTTATATAAAACTATGTGATGCTATAGGTTTTCAATCATGTATCTTAGACAGCATGGGTGTGACGGTAGGTATGAGACAAGTAAAAAAACAACACCTTGAATGAATTAGAGAGAAAAATGTTAATACAAATTATCTCAAGGGTAAAAGACCCGATATTTAATGTCATGATTGTCACGACTCGATATTTTGGACCCTTTTAAATTTTTACAATATTCAATATCATATTTCATATGAGAAAAAAATTTAAAACAATAATAATTTGAAATTAACCAATATATATTAATATTAGATGAAGAATATATAAATTTCTTGAAAAAAAATATATAATAATCATTTATAATAATTATGTATTATTAATTTTCTATGATTATGGTTTTATAAATGATTATATTTGAAGAACCATATTTAAAAGTGTGTTGTGTTTAACATTAATAAATTAAATTGATCATAGTTTAAATAAATTATTATATTTGTTAACATTTATATTTATAAATTAACAGATCAACATTATATTATATAGAAATTTGTTTGAAATATAAGTAAATTCAATTTGTGTTTATAAAGTCATTTTTCAATAAAAAGATGATTTCTAAATATTTAAAAATTTTAATTATAAAAAATAGTATGTAAAATTTAATGATATAATTTTATAAAAAAATATTTATTTTTGAATTTAGAATTTCAAAATTAAAATATGGGTCATTGTGGAGATTTTTCTAAAATAGATTATTTTTAGGTGAACATTGTATATAATATTATTACCAGAACCATGAATTTATAATTTTATAATAAATAACAATATGTTTATAATAATTTTATTTTAACTAATATTTAATTATTATATAAAACTATAAATTTAAAAAAAACTACGATGATATCAACTGAACCGTCACTATAATGAATTAATCATATCTAATTCCAATCATTCTAGGTTCTTGATTTGGAAGTGCATGATACTCTATGTGGATTCCAACAATATATTTCCTATTTATTTTTAATGAACCCAATTTGAATATAAATTTTCAATAAAAATCAACATGGTATTTTTCAAAATCTATATCATGGTAACCTAAAATTAGGATTACTTATGGGTACATAATCTTATCATCCTAACCTCTAAAAATCTGTGAACCTTACATGTTACCAAATATAAGGAACATGCTTCAAATATCACATTTTCTAGTGACTTAATATAATAATTCCCATTATTTCATTACTAATGACAATTTAAGATTAGAGTTTTAAAAAATTAGTTCATAACTCTTGCATAATAAAATCATAAATTACAAGATGGAAAATTTTAATTTGTATCGATTTTTGTCAAAATATAAATTATTTAAAATGTAACATGTTTTTTATGACTACTATTCCATAAATCTAACTTGAATTAATCTCTATTCATTTCCAAACATAAAATTTAAGAAATGTATTTAATATAAATGTGGGATGAGCATAAAAAATTCAGAATGGGATATAAAAATAAATAAGAAATAAAAAAAATAGTTCATTAATTCTTATTATATTATTCATTTTTTAAGATAATATGTCTATTAAATTTTTTTATTAATGTAATAAGAATTATTATAGAAATATTTTCCAAAAATATTCATAATTATTGTATAATGAATAATAAATCTCATAAATATTTATTCTATGTTCTGAACAACACATGAATTTTTTTTACCAAAGTTATACTCCCCCATTAATAATTAGCATATAATTTCTATTATTTGTAATATAATAATTTTTCCAGGATTAATCATAAGATATATGTGAAATAATATAGAATGTATAGATCAATTATATAAGATACATGATACAAAATCATTAATATAATTCTTATGAATTGAAAAATCAATATGGTGGACTTCCATTCACAATATATTGGAGGGATACCACAGAAGTACCAACCCTTGGTTTATAATGGTACCGGATTCCATGTTTTATCATATATCTATACATAATTATAACAATTTCTAAAATCTAACTAATAATCATAATATATTAATATTTCCATTTACATCATTACACTCTTAAAAATATTATTTTCATCTATAAGAAATTTTTTTTGGATATTTGAATAAACATTCTATTTTAATAAAATTTCATAAAATAACCAAAAAAAATGTTAGGAGATGTTTTTATTAAAGAAAACATATAATCTAATAATGGAAGTGAAATATTAAATATAATTTAAGGTGGTGGGGAAATTTATTTTCCCCATGCTTTTTAAAATAGAATATTGCCTAAGAAATTTGTTAAGATATTCAAAATGTTTTATATAAGATAAAAAAAACATATTCAATTTGAAAACATTTGGAATTAATTAAAAAATAGGCATAAAAATTCAATTATAATCAATCAATTTCAATAAATGTAATCTATAAAATATATTAAAATATATGGGCATAGAAGAAAAATAAATAAAAAGGAAACATTAAGAGAGGTTATTTTTAAAGAAAGTACATTACCTTGATTTGGATTGATCACATATGTTATTTAACTGCTTAAATATGAAAATCATGCTCATTATTTAATTTGTTAATAATTATTCAAGAATGATATTATTTATATTTTTCTTATTATATACTTATATAAAATTAATTTAACAATTAATATTGTGTGGAAAATGTTGACGACATTCAATCCATATATCCAAAAATGGCTTTTATATGTTTACTATGGTCAAAGAGAACAATATTATTTCATATCTGGAGTAATAATCACTATATAATTATCATTTTTATACAAAAATTATAATTTTAATGAAAATCATGAATAGTTGTTATAAAAAATGATCTATGTTATAATCATTGATATAGTAGGCCATACATACATATGAGTAATGTTTCTATTTTTCAAACCTCAATTTCTGAAAGAAATTATGTATTTGTTTACCCATACAGAACTATTAATAAATCATTAATTATTTTTTTCTTAATATAAACACATATATATCAAAAATGCGATGTGGGGATGAAAATGAGTCTCATCGCACCGTGGGGGTGAAAGTCAACACATGCACACTAAAAACTCTATCATTATTTAGTGACTAGAAAGATAAGAAAGTAAATAACATGTTAAATTGAAAGAATGAAAAATATGAGATTAATATAATATATATAAATTGAATCTATCATTTTAAACTATTGTAATTTGAAGTTATGCAAAATAAATTACATCATTTCTCGTGATTGAAGTTTTTTGTAATGACAAATGTTTGTTTCACTTCCAATTTGATGGAAGATGAATGGTATATATGTTATTACATTATCAAAATAAAATCTCAATTTATTTAGTATAATAGTTTTATTATATAATCATGGTAAACGTATATTTTACTGATATATTAAAACAAACAATGTGAAAATCCATGGTTATGAAAAATACCTCATCTTCATAATGCTTCTTAAGGTGGGCATCAAAATAATCATTAAGCAGGATTTGATAACAAACAAATTACTATAAGAGATATAGAGGGATGTAACATAGTTAATTAGGATGGTATTTTCTAAAAAAATTATTTTTTGAGGAGAAAGGAGGGGGTAATATTCGTTTTGATTAGAGTGGGGTGAGAAATTTGAAAAATATTTAATTTATATAAATTAATATTCAAATTAAAATTGATCCAAATTGATAATTTTAAAATAAAAGATGTTTTTAGTCTTTATACTCTTATAAATTAAAAAATATACATCTTTATGTGATGTTTTAACCATAATTTGTTTTATTTATTCTATTTTATCGAATTTTTACAATTACAATAATATTAATGATTTTACAAATTAGGGTCGATACGGTTACAATAAAAGATATTATAGGAAAATAAATGGACAATTTTTTATATTATAAAACCATATAAAAATATCTTTGTAGAATTGAGAATGTTAATGAGTTTTAAATCTTTTAGAAAAATATTTTTTATTAGAAAATATCATTTATTTAATTTTTGGTTTTTATAATTCAATTTGAAAAATAAAACTACAAGAAGAACGATTTTTCAAATATAATAAATAAAATAATATATAATATATCATTTTAATCTATAATCATTTTGGTACACAAAAATTAATTTCCATAACATTACTTGATGAATTTTTAGAATAAATGATTTTATTTTTTATTAATTTAATTAATATGGGATCAACATTGTGTTGGAATTAATGGTAATTATTTCATCACTAAAAATTATAAATTAGTTACAATGATAATAATAAAAAAAATTATCTTTTAAATAAATATGTGTCACTAATCATACCTTATTTTTATCCCAATTTATAAAATTTAACGTTAACAAACTAAAGAGAATGAAATTTTATACTATTCTTTATATTTGATTATATAAAGATCAAAATCATATCCAAAAGAAATATAATTTCATATATTATAATTTTTTATAATTATGGTAGATATTTGCTAGCCCAGTAAAATTAATTCAAGTGTTAGGGTTACTTTCTTGTCCATAACACTTTATTTTTACCATTAATTAAACTATTTTACCATTACCAGTGTAAGATAATTTACATTCATTACTATTCATAATTAATAACAATAAACAGGGATATATATAAAAAATTTATACCTCTTTATTCATAATAGGGAATCCATTTTTCGAGATTGAAAACTCAAAAGTGGGAGAAATTAATAGAAAATTAAATCGTTAAAATGTGATGAAAACAAGTTTCCCGGAAATCTTATTTTCTAAGAAAAAATTGTTTTTATTAAAAATTAAAGAATGAAATTCATTCTAAAGACTCTAATTTAAAAATAATTAATAAAAATTAATTAATTGAATTTTAAAACTATTTGAAAATATAAAATTTCATCATAAATACTTAAAAGTAAAATTAATATTCTAATAAAAATCAATAATTTTTAACATTAATTAAAAAATAAAAAATTTCATGAAATTATTTTAAATTAATATTAGTGAAATTTTGACTTCAAGAATTCAAAAGTGATATTAATTTTGTAAAATTAATATTCTATAATTTTGAAATAAATCTTTTTAAAAAATACATATAAGAAAAGTGTTTTATTAGAATATTACCTTTTTTACTTAAAAATTACATAATGATTCTATAATATATATAAATATATATTTGATTAATATTAATAAATATTAAAATAATTTATTTTATGATTACCATAGTTATTACATTTAAGGGGTGTCAGAGACTATTGAAATGGTATATGCAACCGAGTTAAGATAATAGAGAACGGAATTTAGGATTATTTCTAGGTAGAGATCACGGGTGATCCAAAGGATTCACAGTTTATGGTAAAATAACATTAACAATAATAGGTAAAATTTTTAATTATAAAATCTATAGATATACATGGGGGTTCTTTTTTAATCCATGAAACTAGAACATAAGTGGTTTTGAGGTTTTCTTGGTGATAGATATTTGAAATGAGGGATGATCTTTTTATGGTCCCATATCAAGGGATATGGTTCCTAGTATTATTTATCTGAGATCAAGGCATGAGATTCAATATTTAAATGTTTTGCATCTTGGATTAAAAATATTGTAATAATTTTTCATATTTGAAAAAAATAGATATGATGTGAGTAAAAATACCAATGTGTTATTAAAATGCTCTCATAAATAGTCTCTTAAATATATGGGCATATTTTATAAGGTTTTAATTGATGGTCATGTGGTCTATGTATAAAATTATGGTTCATAAATAAGAGAATGGTTAATTAGATATTGTAAAAGAAGACTCGACATGAGTGGAGACCTTTTACCATCATTATATAATAACCAATAAAACCTCTCTTGTTGATCTAGCTAATACATGGTTAATGAAAATTTTTCCTAAAGATGGGATAAGTCAGGCTGGAATTAAGAATATTAAAAAAAATTATAATGGGAAATAAATTATATTGAATTCATCTTTTGGGGTCAGTCAAGGAGTCTGGATGTCACGATGTATTCTGCGAAGTTGATCTTCAGCCATAAGTAGTTCTACAATATGTCATTGATGAAGGAAAACTCCACATAGGGGCTATCATCATTAGAGATTTCCAAGGTATAAATAAGATTTAATTCATGTAACGACTATAATATAATGTATCTTTTTATAAAAAAACATGTTTGTTGATAAATATATAAATTATTTTAAATTGAAGATGATATTGATGAAATATCGATTATTTTAATGACATATCAATTCCAAAATCCTAAAACCCACATGTGATGATAAAAGTGTAAGGTAAAATAGATAATATGGGGTTATACTCATATCATTTTGGTTCTAACCAGATGAATGGTTTGAGGTTGGAATGATGTGAAGAGAACTCGAATAACTAATGATAATAGAGATACTAGTGGGGAAAGATTCCACAAAGTCAATAATCTCTAATAACATAAAAGGAGGTTATAAAGGATAAATATTCAGTGTTAATTTTCTTCTTGAAAATCATTAATGGGTGAAGGTAAATTTTGATTTAAAAAATTATATTAGAAAGGGGTAATAGTTAGGCTAAGGATAACCAAATAATTCTTTCGTATCATGGAAACCACTACCACTCCATGATAAATAGTTGAAAAAATGAGGGTCTACTTTTTTCCATGCATTAAAAACACACGTCCCATAATATTTACCAAAGAAATCCATGGATATGTGTACCATAGAGTGGAAGTAGGAATCTATATTATTTTTTCACTAATGTATGGGAACCCTTTATGAATTTAGTGGTTATTGGGGAAAACTATAACATAATGACTATTTATTATAGAATAATCCTAATGGGATGTCCAACCAACCTTGCACTACACTATCACACATTATCAATTTAAATAGTGGGCATGAGGATTATAGTAGTTCAAAATACATAAAAGACATTTGAATAAATTCAAATATCCCTTTGGGAGGATCACATTATCCTGATATGTTATACAATTTTAGATCATTTATATTAAACTATGTGATGCTATAGGTTTTCAATCATGTATCATAGACACCATGGGTGTGATGGTAGGTATGAGACAAGAAAAAAACAACACCTTGCATGAATTAGAGAGACAAATGTTAATACAAATTATCTCAAGGGTAAAAGACCCGATATTTAATGTCATGATTATCACGACTCAATATTTTGGACCCTTTTAAATTATTACTTTATTAAATATCATATTTCATATGAGAAAAAAATTTAAAACAATAATAATTTGAAATTAACAAATATATATTAATATTAAATGAATAATATACAAATATCTTGAAAAAAATATATAATAATCAATTATAATAATTATGTACTATTAATTTTCTATGATTCTGGTTTTATAAATGATTATATTTGAAGAACCATATTTAAAAGTGTGTTGTGTTTAACATTAATAAATTAAATTGATCATAGTTTAAATAAATTATTATATTTGTTAAAATTTATATTTATAAATTAATACATCCACATTAAATTATATAGAAATTTGTTTGAAATATAAGTAAATTCAATTTGTGTTTATAAACTCATTTTTCAATAAAAAGATGTTTTCTAAATATTTAAAATTTTTAATTATAAAAAATAGTATGTAAAATATAATGATATAATTTTATAAAAAAAATCATTATTTTTCAATTTAGAATTTCAAAATTAAAATATGGGTCATTGTGGATATTTTTCTAAAATAGTTTATTTTTAGGTGAACATTGTATATAATATTATTACCAGAACCATGAATTTATAATTTTATAATAAATAACAATATGTTTATAATAATTTTATTTTAACTAATATTTAATTATTATATAAAACTATAAGTTTAAAAAAAACTACGATGATATTCAAAAAATCTAATGAATAATATTTTTAGGATTTATGAAATATTCATTAATAAAAATATTTATGGATTACTCTTTTAATTAGGTATTATTTTAACAAATCTATTATTTATTTCATTAAGGGTAAAATAAATTATATTTTTTAATAAAAATTTTATAAAATTAAAATCAAATATATTTTCAATTTTAATATTCACATAAATTTTAAGCATAAATATTCACTTTTTTTAAAAAAACATGTTTTTACATGTTACATGGTTCAAAGATAATATATATTTTTCAAATATATATAAATTAATATACAAATATGTTTTAAATTTTCAATACTTATATAAAAATTATTATAAAAATCCCATTTTATATTTTTGCTTTAGATGTAAGTTACCCTATTAAAATTTTGTTAGAATTATAAAACAAAACATTGTAAAATGGGAAATCTTCATAGTAATGGACAAAAAAACATGTTTTAAAATGAATAGTTGATGGATGATTGAATATAAATCATCATGTTTTACATTTTTGACCATTTTCTGAGCCATTTTTCTGGTTTTTCATGTGATCCCTTTATATTAAGTGATTATATTTATATGCATGGCATTCTCACCACTACTAAAATTGGCATCACATAACCTAATCCTATATACTCTTAAAAAACTACTTCCACCATAAATAATATAATCTTTTCTTCCTGTATTACCCTATTTTATTTCCTTTTTCATATTTTCATATGATATGATCTTAAAAATAGAATTTACAAGGATTCATTCACGAGATCTCTTAGGTTCTCTACTTGATAAATTTTTTCCAAATTTTTTTCAATCATTTAGAATATTCAAAATATAATTTTATAACTACATTATAAAGATATAATAATATATTTTTTAGATAATTTAATTATTTTAATTTAATATAAAATAACAACCATTCCATTATTATGTTAAGAAAATTGAAACTATAATTTATGTGTTGTGCGAACTACCGCCTCCACAAAGCATTGAATTCCAATTTTTCGCCACATCCTCCCTTTACTAATTATAAGTGTGAAATTGAATAATAAATATGAAATATATTATTTTATAATTATTATAAATATATAAATAATAATATACTATATTTCTTTGTAATTATTTAAGTAATTAAAGAATTAATAGTGTGTTTTCAAGACTACCAAATCCATGATGTAACATATCTCATTTACCATCCAGTTTCATAAATATTTATTAACAATGTTTAAATATGATTCACTAACTTATACATGTATGAAAATTAAATTTATTTATATATAAAATTTATCTTATTCTCAAATGAAACAACTTTTTTTGTCATATAATTTATTAATTACGGTCTGTTAATGTTTTAGTTATTATAACCCTAGACTAAAAAAATGTGTTCAAATATTATCAAAGATAGATAGGATAGCTTCATAAAAAATAATATATAAATTGAAAAATAAATTATATATTTTTTATTTTGTGTGTAGTTTTAATTTTAAATCTAATTTATTTTTTATAAACACACCATCTTTTGTTCATTTAAAATCACATAAACATGCTCATCAACAATTCCATCTTTAAAGAATGTTGAAAAAACTACCAAAAATAGATATTATAACATTACTATAAATTATAAATCAAAATTTATAGAAATTATGGAAATCTTCTAATAATTATATTTCAAATATTAGTGAATTTTATAACCTCTACTAGGAATGTAGTTCAGAATGATAAAGGTTACACACAATCAGTATTTAGAATTTGTAATAACTAACAAATATACATAGTAAGAATTATTATAAGTGTATCCAATAAAGGATATAAATAAGAATAATTTTATTTTATATATTATTAATATATCTGTTTTTTCTATACATGTGATTCTATCTCATTAGTGGAAAATGGGAACTATGGTAATGGTATTTTGTCTCAGTTTTCAATCTCTTAAGATATGATTCATATTATACAACATGATTTAATTAGAATGGTGTATGTACTAAAATGCTACTATTTTTAACGTAATCCTCACATTATTATAGGAACTTAAATATTTGTTTAAAATCTCATCTTTCAAGGGTTTTTATTATAATGTTTGTAATATCGAAATGGAATCATTATCATTTATTCTACTCAACGAGAGAAGTTTGATATTTTTTCACCATCCATTTTTAAATTATGTACTCATTTACCTATTTAATTTATGTATGAAAATATCATTTAATTTCATGATATCTTAATATTCTTTTTATGATCTTAGCCTCAATTTCGTTTGATTCGTATGTTATCAATAATGTGTTTATTTCATAATCAATCTCCTTTCTAAATAAGATATTTCATTTGAAAGATAATCTATATAGAAAATTTCCTTAAAATTACCTATAAGGCACATATATTTTTAATTTATTCTTGTTATTCATGAGCTTATACTTGTCTTCTCCAAACATCATTTCCCCCTTGGATTATTTTTAACAATTCAATGGAATCCGAACCTACCACTACATTTTGTTCAATAATTATTCTATTCAATTATTTCATTCATTAAAATATTTTAAAAATGTAACTGTCTCTATATAAATAATTGAATAACATAATTTTATACTAATATAAATTCATAAATTATTCTTATTTTACATTTAACATTTTATGTATGGTTATTTTCATCAATTTCTGTAAGGAATCACTTTTTAATATTTCGAATGGAATTGTTCTTAAAATATAAATATGAATTATTTATCTATGTCATTTTGTTTTTAAATTTATTATGTATGATAAATTACGATATTAAATTGATAATAACAACCTTATTTCCCTATTTTGATTTTAAAATGATCATTTTTTTAATGATATGATGCTTCACTATATTTTTCATGCCTCACCATCCAATATGAATGGTAAAAACATTTCATTCAATGACGTTACATTATAAATTCCCTATTTTTAATTTCCATGATTTAATGGTATTCCACTACATTCCATTCACAGTTGGCTTGGGTATATTTTTAATATAATATAAAATCTTTTATCTACAAGGTGTAAATAAATTATTCTTTATTCAATGGTAATTACCTAGAAATTTACTGAATATTATGGATATTGGTTTATTTTATTGGATTTATAATCTATTGATTACTCATAAAAATTATGAATTATTTTTTTATCTTATTACATTTTAAAATAATGTGAAATAAATTATCATTCCATTGGTACATTATGATATATTTAACGATTTATTTAAAATGGAACATGTATGTATTTATGTATTGTGGTTGGGGTCCTATATCATCATCAAATGTGCTTGGTAAAAATTTATATCTTATGAGATATGTATTTTCAATTGCATTTTAGTTACCCATATTTATGCGATTTGATAGTGTGGATTAATTATGTAATGTTCTATAAATGATGGTTTGTAAAGAATTTATAAGGTATCATGATGTTACACCCTCATTTATTGTGTAAAGTGACAAATTTTTATACACCAAACTAATTCATGCTTTTCTCCTTAGGGAATGATTTATGATCTATGATTTTTTGGCTATGAATATAACCATATTTATATCTTATTCACACAAATTATATTTCATTTTTATCTCATATGCTTACCCTTACTATGCATCCAATATCATACATTTCTTATCTATACAATACTTAAGGTAATGAAGATGATTCTATTGTATGATATGGAATGAAGGAAGTATAGTATGGTTAGAATATAGAGAAATTTTCACATTTATTTAAATTATTTTCTTATGTTAATGTACAGGAATTTATGTAAACCAAAATGATTATGTGAACTTATTTGATAGGTTATACAAATTTTAAAGTCTTATAATTTTATCTTTTATAATAAAACATGGTTTCAATGTTTTATTACAAAACTAAATACAGTAGCACGGGACCTAGTTTTGTGGGTCTAGGGAACCTTAGTTTGTGTTAAAAAATGTGTCTAGTTACTATTGTGAATTATTTAGGTTCTTTCAAATTTTTATAATACAAAATTAGTGAAACCCTTAAAGATATATATAGGGAATGACTCTATGTATAAAATAACATCAACTATTAGTATTAAAAATAATTTTTTGTTCACATAGAAATTGTACATGTGTTTGGTTGCTTGAAAGTTGATTCAGTTTTTGAATATATCTACCTTTGGTAAATCACCATGAAAACATGGGATCATTTATTTACTACATCATCACTCTAGTTCATGATTAGTGGGCTTAATAATGAACACAAATCTATATTGTCCCTATGGAAATGACTTTGTTAATAAACATTCTTTTTATAAACCACTATAAAGGGTTTCGAAATCCTTTGGTCAAAAAACCTAATATCCCATGAATATGGATAACACAGATTAAAATATAGATATTCTTGAGTTAACATAAATATTAATTTATATGTTCATATCTGGATAATGGGTATGTAAAACATTGAGTGGATATATTTCTATGATCTTTATATTTAGAATATTTATATATTGTTCATGATTATCTTAGGATATTTGTTTTTATCATTATGATGTATCATAGAATGGAACCCTAATAATGAATAATATTTTGAAATGAAATTAATAAAGGGTGAAAATTTTTTCATTAGATAATATATCTTAGGATAATTATTTCATATTTATTTGAATATTTATTTAGATTCTGTTTTATATTACAATAATAACTTTTCTTTTAGAAATTTGGTTGAAAAATGATCATGAAAATCATACGAAGAATTATACATATCAAGAAACCAATATTTATTATAATAGTTTAAAGTATAATATATAAATATTTTAAATCCATTGTATATACCTTTTTTTCTTCCCTAATTCAGTGAAATATATATCATAATATAAATTCAATCATTATACTCTTATCTAATTTCAATAGTAACACATATTTATCAATGATATTATTATATACTAAATTGTTTAAGATATTGATGTGAAACATCTAGTTTTTTTTATTCATTTTTACTACATCAATGGTTTTTAAGAATATATTATATTCAGTTAATAATTGATTTGATTAGATGTTTATATGTTCGAGATAATTATTAAAGAACACATTATTAAGGTGTAGATATCTCTTAGGATTAATATATTTTTAATGTTAACATAATAATGAGTTAATTTATTTTAAAAATGTGACTTTTATAGTATTTATTTTTGGTGAGTTGATTTTTAATTAAATAACAAAGTTTTCCCTGGTATTTTTTGTCATATTATACTCAATTAGGGGATTATGGCATAGTGTTTCTAGTTTGTGAATATTAATTCATGATTAATACATTTTAGGTTTAAAGATATATATAAATTTTTATTGTAATAGGTAATATTATGATTTATAAAATAATATTTCAATATTTAATTATTTATCAATTAATATCAAATTATATTAAAGATCAATATTTTTGAGAAGTAATTTTTCAAAAAAATTATTTATATTATTTATTTTAAATTAAGTAGATATATAAAATTTATTATTTTAATTTAATAAAAATATTATTATTATTTAATTTAGAATTTCAAATTTAACTTAGTATTAATTTTTGGATTTTTTTTAAAAAATTGTCGATTTCTATGTTTATAGTTGAAATAATTTTCTTACCAAACATGTAACATTATAATTATATAAAAAAATATTTAAGTTCATACAATTTTTAATTGAAAGAAGATTTATTATAATTTAAAATATATAAATTCTAAAAATACTATTTTGAATTTTGAAACAACATCTCATTATCATTTTTAGGACATATGATATGTTTTCTAAAAAAATTGTAATTGTTTTTAATTAAATATTATTTTTAAAATATTTGGTTTTCTATTTCATTAAAATAAAAATAAATATTATTTTTTCATAACATAATAATCTATATTAAGAATACTGATGATATTATTAATTTTATAATGCACATAAATTTTAAGCGTAAATATACATTTTTTCTAAAGAATAATTTTTATGTGTTACATTCTATCAATTTGGAAAAAAAATGTATAAATCTTGTCAAATAAATACAAATTATGATTTTAAATCAAAAAATATTAATTATCTAATATTTTCATTTTAATATTTATAAATTAAATGAGAATTACACTGGTAATATGTTGTTACTATAATAAATCAAAATATAGTAAAAAGTGAAAATTCTAAGAGTAATTGGCTTAGAAACATGCGTAAAAATTTATTAAAATATATGGTTGATGGATTTTATATTATATATCATCCCTCACTATATTATTTTAAATAGTTGGAGATTATTTACATGTTTTAAAATTAATCCCTTTCTATTAATTGATTGTATTTAATAAAATGTCACTCACAACACATATTAAAGGGGCCTCTTACCAATCCCTTAAGACAACTCCAAAAAATTTATTTCCAACTAAAACTATATAGATTAGTTTCATTATTTAACTATACTTATTTTCATTAACCCACTTTTCAAAATTGATTTTTAGAATAGTTCTATTACTAAGGATCTTTCCAAGGGAAATCTAATGTCGTCACTGTGATTAGTTTTTTCCTATCTTTTTTTCATTCATACCTTCCAAACCAAATTTTTCAGTTACAACATAATGATATCAATATTTATTTTATATTAAATATTATTATGATAAGATAATAACTATTAACTTAATTTCCCATTGTTTTTATGAATTGTGAAATTTTTATTTGTGAGTTTTTTGAACTACCACCTCCGCTAATCGATGAATTTCATTTCACACCATTGCCACTCTTTGTTGATTATTAGAGAAAATTTATTGAATAAATATAAAAAATAATAATATTATGATTATTTAGAGAAAATTTATAAATAACAATATTCCCCTGTCATTTTTTGAGAAACAAGATCATTTATTATGTCATGTCTAGACAACATGATTGATGATGTAACATGTATCATTTTTCATCTATAATTGTTATTATATTATAAACCCTATTAAGATATGTTTGAACACAAAAATTCTAGATAATATCATTATTTTTCTGCAATACTGATATTATGTTATATAACTCCCTATAAAATTGGATTGAGATAAGGAGTAGGTTTAACTAAACATATGTGATATCCTCAAGACACCAAAGGCATGAAATAAATGCTATGGGCTTATGAGAACATTCAATTTTATTTTTTTCATATAAAAATAATCACCCTATAAAAAAATTATATTCAAACCATCCAAATAAATGATGAATGTTTATAAACATTAAACCTCAACGGTAACACCATAATAATATAAATATAATAGAAATAAACTAACTAATTGATATAAACTAAAAATTATAAGAGAGAAAAATACCCATGAAAATTAATTTTCATCATCTCTTGCTTCCCTTAAACATTGTATGAGAACCAAATATACAATAATAATCCGTATAATAAAACATGTCACAAAAATAAGACTCAACCCTATTTTCCTATGTATAGGTTATGAATTCTGAAAATGAACCAATTTAACGAAGGATGGGTGAATATAACACACATTTGGATATCCCCAGCGAGTTTCCATCACATGACACTGGGATAATATCAATTTAGCACATTTAATATATTATAAATTAGATTTATATAAACTTGTTTACAAAAATCAAGAATTAGTTCTAGGTAGAAAATAAAAAATCATTATTATAACCATTTTTATCACCTGCCATAACTATCCCAGGTTCACTCACTCATGCTTGGTGTCCTGCATAGATGGTAGAACATCCTGACTATACAACATCTGACATTAATGGTGGTTCTTCATGAACATTCTATCCCCATTAACACACACCAACCTAATCTACTACATATACTAATCCTGGCATTTCCAACTGACACGTGCCACTCTAATATTCTTCCACATCATTTTTTCTAGTTGTGTCACTCCTCCAATGTTCCATGTCCATACTACGAGTGATAATTAATCATGTTTCTTCCTATCCATCCTGCTCCCGCTCAGGTATTTATGTGGTGTGACCTGAACAAACCTCAAACCCCGTCCTCTGTCACAATGTCAATTTTGGGCAAGCTGCGGTCGCTCAAGCTCCGTATCCAATGTATTTATTCTCTTTTTTTGTTATTTTAATTTCCCCAATTTTCCATCTCCCCATTTCATCTATAATCTCATGACAGTTGCTTCTACCAATCATGGTTGGGAATTATCACATTGCATTCTAGGGTTATCGTATTCTTTCGACGCCATCATCATCTTCCTCCCGGTCTCCTAACATTCTGGTGTGCCCATACTACATCGTGGTCTTTCTATCGGTTTTACTTTACCACTTCATCATTTTTAATATCCCACATTGAAATTCATCCATATATTTTCTAGCCTGTGATTCCCTTCAGAGTCGACCCACTTACATTAGGTTATTACTCCACAATCCTCCTTCCATTAGTTCCACTATAATTTAATCCAGTCCAAGTCTCATGATTCTGCTATAACTCCCTCCCTTCATACCCCCTAATGATTGCAATTTTTGGTGTCTATTAAAGGGATTATTGGGTTTGGAATTTCAAGAGACGCCACATTTCCTTCCCGGCATGCTTCATGCATCTTTTATTACATATCGCAACATCTTTTCATTTCAGGTATGACCAAAAATGCGTACTGGAAAACCGAAATGATTGCCATCAAATTTCTGGTATCAACTCAGTTCTATATACATCTGGTTCATTAACTATTGTTTGATTTGGTCTATAGATTGATTCCCTTTGGTTATTCATTATGGAAGTCATTAAATGCTGGACATTTTGATGACTCTAATGTATTTTA
The DNA here is from genome assembly GCA_963277665.1 of Viscum album. Classification (NCBI taxonomy): domain Eukaryota; kingdom Viridiplantae; phylum Streptophyta; class Magnoliopsida; order Santalales; family Viscaceae; genus Viscum; species Viscum album. Next base: position 711,784,025 of record OY728131.1, on the reverse strand, counting down.
GATTTGATGGATGGTTTTCATTATCATCATTACACATTTAATGACATTTTTTCTCTTATATTCATGATTTAAATCACAACTAAATATTTCAGGGACTTTCAATTTACCATAGGGAAAACTAGATCTATATTTGTTTGACAAGTAGGATAGTCTTCTAGCCAGTTTTCATGGAGTTTTTTTATATAATTGAAGAAAATTTATATTAAATCTAGTCTTACTGATTCTAAATGTGTTCATAAGTGGCCATGGATGCCTTCAAAATTAATTGGATCTTAGAATGGATATCATCCCTCTTCCACTGTTTGATATGTGATTGGGAAGTTATATGAATATCGGTAGTTGACTGACTAAGTTAGATGTTTCATATGGTAATTTTTGTTTTCAGACTACCTTTCTCTAATTCATTATATAGTAAATGTATCATGTACCCCCCGCCCCCACATGAAATTCACTCTCTTATTTCTAATACATAGAAATTCTTTGTTTAATTTTGAACGAGAAGACTGATTCTTCGTCATCATACAAATATTTTCAAAATATTTTACTTAAAAAATTATCTACATATTGTTTTATAGTGTTTTATGACCCTTGATTCTTATCTCGTTTTAAACATAAATGAGAAAGGGAGATATTTAATAATTTATCATCTATGTGTTCACTTGAGTTGAACAATTTGGAGGTTCTATTAGTAAGATTTACAGCTCCATGAAAATTTAATTTTATCACCTAACATTTAGTTGATTTCCATGCACATTTATTTGAAATCATTTTGAGTTTACGCATTCAAGCCTGCAACAAATTCAATTATTCACCAGAATATTTCTCATATCCAAATGATCCGTGTGTGGTATTCGAGGTGGGAGATGACATCAAGCAGCTCATACGTGAGATTGAGCTTCCACGTGGCATGATTGACATTGGGCGATACCTGCTGACGAATGGGATAAAGCTCACCACCAACACTGTCGAGAGGAGGGCCTCGTCCCAGCTCCATGGCATTATGAACTAGCCGAATCTGAACTAGATTCATATATTTTCATCTATGTCAGCTAATATGTGTTTGCATTTCTGATCACTACATTGTTTCTACATTATGTTTTCTCTTGTGATAATATTTTCCTGTTGTATTACATGATTTTTGTACACCTAATTTATTCAATCCCATGAAAAATCATTGTTATGACGTCAAATAGGGACTATATTTAGGAATAGTCATTACTGTATATATTTTCTAGGGTTTTGATATGACCATCTCTAGTTCTATTATAGGACATATTTGTGGTTTGAATTATTATTTTGCAGTTTCACATTATTTCAGTGCATGTGAAGGAGTTGCATACTGGGAAGAGGTGGTGAGATTTCTTAATAGAAATCGTATTGACTTCAGTCATGTTGAATTTCAAGAAGAACTACAATCAACACACAATAGTGTTGACTAAAAAAGCTTGCTGGAAAACCGAAATTCTTGCCATTGAATTTCTGGTAGCAACTCAGTTCTATATACATCAGGTTCATTACCTGTTTGAATCTTTCTATAGATTTATTCCCTTTTGTTATTCATTTTGTATGATGTTATATGCTGAACCTTTTGTTTCATATAATGTTTTTTAGATTTCATGGATGGATTTCATTCTCATATTTACTCATTTAATGATATTTTTTTCACTTCTATTCATGATTTAATTCTAAACTATATTTTTCATGGACTTTCAGTTTACTATAGGGAAAAAAAGGATCAATATTTGTTAGACAAGAAGGATAGTCTTTCAACTTGTATTTTATGCATGTTTCTTTAGGTAATTGAAGCACATTAATTGTTAAGAAGTAAAATAAGGACTATATTGAGAAATACATGTTAATGTATTCATTTTCTAGGGTTTTGATATCATCATGTCTTGTTCTATTATAGGATATTTTTTTGTAATGAATTATTATTTTACAGTTTCTCATTATTTTAGTGCATGTGAAGGGGGTGCATACTGGGAAGAGCTAGTGAGAGGTCTTAATGGACATCGTATTGACTTCACTCATGTTGAAATTCAAGAGTAACTAAAATAAACACTCAATAGTGTTGACGAAAAATGGAAACTGTAAAACCTAAATATGTTTGACATTTCATTTATTGTACCAAATTAGTTCAATATAAATTTAGTTCATTAACTGTTGTTTGTATTTTTATACATAATGACTCCCTAAGGTTATTCCTTCGAGATGCCATTATATGCTGGACATTTTGTTTCGAGTGATGTTTTTTAGATTTTTTACATGGTTTTCATTCTCGGCAATACTCATTTAATGACATTTTTTCTTTTCTATTCATGATTTATTTCACAAATGTATTTTTTATGGACTGTCAGTTTAGTCTAAGGAAAAACTAGATCTATATTTGTTCGACTAGTAGGACAATCTTACAGCCTGTTTTCATGCGGGTTTATATGGGTAATTGAAGCACATTTATGTTTCATCCTGTCTTACTGACTCTAAATGTGTTTAAAAGTGGACATGGAGGACTTAAATATTATTTAGAGCTCAGAAAGGATATCATCCCTCTCGAACTGATTGATATGTGACCAGGAAGTTATATGAATATCGTGAGTTGACTGGCTGAGTTAGATGTTTCATATACTAATTTTAGTTTGTAGAGTCCCTTTCTCTAATTCATTATATAATACATGTGTTATGTACCCCCCACCCACTGACAGTCAAGTCACCATCTAATTTATAATACAAAGAGCAACATTGTTTAATTTTGTAGGAGAAGACCGATTCTTCATCATCATAGGAATATTTTCTAAATATTTTATTTAAAAAATTATCAACATATTGTTTTATACGGTTTTATGACCCCTATTTATTATACCATGTCAAACATATAGGAGAAACGAATAAATTTTATAATTTATCATCCATGGGTTCACTTGAGTTGAAAAATTAGCAGGTTGTGTTAGTTAGATTTACATCTACATGTAAATTAACCTTTGATCACCTAACATTTAGTTGATTTCCATGAACAATGTTTTAAAATTATTTTCAGTTTATGCATTCAAGCCTCCCAACCAATTCAATTTTTCACACGATGATATCTCATATCCAAATGACCCGCATGTGTTCTTCAAGGTGGGCTATGACATTAAGCAGCTTATACATGAGATTGAGATTCCATGTGACATGCATGACATTGAGTGATACCTACTAATGAATGGGATAAAGCCTGCCACCAAAACTTCCTAGAGGAGGTCCTCTTACCAACTCCATGGCATTCCAAACTACCCAAAACCGAACCTGATTCAAATATTTTCATCTATGATAGCCGGTATGTTTTAGCACTTCTGATCACTACATTTATTCTACATTATGTTTTCTCAAGTGAAACTGTTTTGTTGTTGTATTACACGATTTTGGTATCCGAATTTAATCAATCCCATGAAAAATTCATTGTTAAGAAGTTAAATAATGACTATATTTAGGAATATAAATTAATGCATTTATTTTATTGGGTTTTTATATGATCATGTCCAGTTCTATTATATGAAATATTTATGTTTTGAATTATTATTTTGCAGTTTCTCATTATTTCAGTGCATCTGAAGGGGGTGCATATAAGGAAGAGATGGTGAGAGGTCTTAATGGAAATCATATTTACATAACTCATGTTGATGTTCAAGAGGAATTAAAATAAACACTCAATATAGTATGTGATACATTGCCCATTTACTGTGCAGGTTTCTCTAACAAAACTCAATAAAGTATTATTTTACTATTCAATATCATTTTGTTGTGTTTTCTGGGAAATAAAAAAGAGGGACAACACATCACATACCTGTTGAAGATAGAATCATACTGTTGATTAAAGTGGAAACAAACATCCAGGTTATTATTTCTACTTTATTTTCAATGTATTTTATGGTTTCCACATTATTATTTAATTTTTATATGATACATTTCCCATTTAATGTCCATGTTTGTCTAAATGACATTTAATGTGTAGGTTTCAAGTCACATGTTTACCAAGATGTGCTTTAGTGGTCACAGTAATGGAAATTTCATAGACTATTTAAGTAAATATAACCTTGGTTCATGTACACCATTACTATTTCTTTATTAATGTAGTTCATATTTACAAATAACAAAACATGTGTTCTATACCCCCCCCCCACCCACATGAAAATCAACATCTTATTTTCAATACATAGACATACATTTTTTGTTTATTCACTGAAGATAGGAGATCTCCTATCACTTATACTTTCAATAAATCTTGGACCCATTTTAAGGAATGTAGGGACATTATACCACATGTTTGGATGTGGATTGAGGGTAAAGTTTTCCAAATGATCTATTTAATTCTTTAAGGTACCAAATCATCTCTTAGAGGATGGGCTAGGGCTGAATTCTCTAGACTGAGTGAGGAAATCAAGAAAGCTACAAATGATATTTTTCAATTAAAAAACAATTTCGGAAAACTTGACATCCACTCATCTAAGGATGTTCTATAACAATATAGTACTGGTGAGCTCATTATTACTGAATTAAGGATTATTAAAAATCCATTATACATATGATGGATCAAATAGAGTGATATAAGTACTCAATTTTTCCACCACATGAACAAGGAGATAATGATCAAGAAACAGATCTCCAGCATTAAGGTGAATAAAGAGAATTTTAATGTTGAGGGGTGTATATCGACTATCATAGTCGATTTTTTTAATATTTGTTTAGCACTGAAAGTCTTATTGAAGTTAATTCCTTGAATTATGTGCTCATCTATAGTATTGCTGACATTAATAAGGTGTTATTTTACTATATAATATCATTTTTATGTGTTTTCTGGGTAGGAAAATAGATGGACAGCACCTCACACACCTATTGAAGATCAAATCATAGTGTTTTTGGAAGTAGAAACAGACATCCATGATCATGTTTTTACTTTTTTTCAATTTATTTCATGGTTTCCAACATCTTCTTTAATGTGTATGTGAGACATTTCCCATTTAATATGAAAGTTTCTAAAAAATACATTTAACGTGATGGTTTCAGGTCATTGTTATCCAAGATGAGATTTAGTAATCAATGTAATGTAAATTTTAGTGACTATTTATGAAAATATCTCTATTACAATTTTTTTATGAATGAAATTATTATTCATAGATAACAGAACATGTGTTCTGTACCCCCCCCCCACCCACATGAAAGTCACCGTCTTATTTTCAATAGATAGACATCCTTTGTTATATTCTGTATGATAAGACTGAATTTTCCTCATAATGGGAATATTTTCTGAATATTTTATTTAACATATTATTAAAATATTGTTTTATAATGATTTATAACCCCTGATTCTAAAGTAGTTCAGTTACAGTATAATATCAGCGATCTCATTCCTACTGAACAAAGGATTATTAAAAATCCATTATACATATGATGGCTCAAAGAGGGTGATATAAGTGCTCAATTTTCCACGTCATGAACTAGGAGATAAGGATCCAAAAACAGATCTTCTACATTAAGGTGATAAAAGATACTTTAAATATTGAGGGGAGAATATCTAATGGATTATTTGATCATTTTGAATATTTTTTTAACACTACAAGTCTGAGTAAGGACATTTCCTTGAATGATGTGATCACCTAGATTATTACTGACATTTAAAAGGTTTTATTTTACTATATAATAACGTTCTTATGTGTTTTTTGGGCATGAAAACAGCTGGAAAACACTTCAAACACCTGTTGAAGATCAAATCACACTGTTACTTCAGTGCATGCGAAGGGGGTGCATACTAAGATTTAGTGGTTTCTACTCTGAAGACCGCGCCTGCTAATGGACTGGATCTGACCTATTAGAACTATCTACCTAGGTACATGTTAACCACAACACTTTTTTGGGGTTTTAAACGGAAAAAATGGTGACCCTTTCATTTCAATTTACTTCCTTCAGTTATTTGACTACTTAATAACATTTTTTTGTGTTTTCTGGGAAGGGAAAAATCATGACAACACTGCATGCACCTATTAAAGATCAAATCATTCTACTGTTAGAAGTAGAAACAAACATCCAGGTTCATGATTTTACTTTATTTTCAATGTATTCGAGTATTTACACATTTCACATTAAATTTTATGCGAGCCATTTCCCATTTAATGTGCATGTTTCTCTAAAAGACATATAATGTGAAGGTTTCAAGTCACTGTTATCTGTGGTGTGATTTACTGATCTTCGTAATGGACATTTCAGAGACTATTTAGGTAAATGTTTCCTTGATCGGTGCACATCACTACAATTTTCATCCAATTTTTAAAAACTAACTGAAAAACTTTTATTGGACTTGACATTTATAATAACTGATTCTATATAGTTTTTATGAATTTCTAATTGAAGATCTATGTTTTTAATATTTTTTTATATTTTTTTCTTCGGGATAAGGTTCCCATGAGGATTGTAGATGGTTCGCGGTGTCTGCATAGTCGGTAGTGGGTGGTCTCAAGCAACGGCCACCAGAACGTAGTATGGAAGTGTCATGAAACAACCCAATCATTCATTTTTTTATTATTTCATTTTTTTCAAGGTTCTAATTTTTATTATTACAACCACTATCTTATCATTGATTTATTTATCACTATTTATTAGTGTGCCCTCATTACAGTTACTATAATTTAAACTAAAAATGAATTGAATTATTCCTCGTCATTTAAAAATTCTTTAACATTTACTCTATCCTTATTTCTTGTAAACTATTTGAATGGTGTATTCATATTATATGTACTCTTATTCTATTATCATACACCATTACTTTATAATTAAAATTTATTCAATATTACAATTTCATCCCATTTTATAAATACTAGTCTCTTATCAAATGAAATACCAGTTATCAAATACACCGTGCAATAACACGGGTGAGTACTAGTTATTCTAAATTCCCCACGATTTTAATACACATTAACCATCCTTCATTATCTAAACATTTTATCAAATTATTTTCTTTCATTAAAACTAAACTAGGATTTTTTTATTATAAAATAAAATATTTTCTGAAATCAATCCAAATAAATATGTTCCAAAAAAATGTTTTCCTTCATGAGATCACCTAATAACTATAATTTAATAATAATAATAATAATAACAATTTAATAAATCTAATGCACCTTGTTCTTGGAACAATGGAGATGATATAGTATATAGTATAATATCAAGAATGGTTTCCTGTAAATAGTACACCATTTCTAGTAACCACAATCAACCTATTTAGCCTTTAAAACCTTCCCAAAACACACTAAAACAACTCCAAAACTATAGAACCTATAATCATGTATTATATGATATCAAACTACATAATAAAATTGTGATGTACCAAAAACATGGAGTGTTTTGTTCTCTATACCAGTAGAATTTATTCCATAAAAATGATAGAGACTTTCATTCATTTGGATGGACTTGGGATAATGTCCAATTATTTTCTTCTCACTTTCTCTGGTCTCGTCTTAAATATGGCCATGTTTTCGTAATACTGAAATTAAAAAATACTTTTCACAAGAAATATATTATTTTGTATATCCACAATCTATATATACACAAAAAAAACTTATCATCTACCTTGAGATAAACATTGACCCGTTGAATAACATTTTCATGATAAGAATAGTACTTCATCAATTTTGATATATGGAAGAAGTTATGCTGAGAAATGATTATAAGTAATATATCTAATAGATAATATATATAAATAATATATTTTATTATCTCAAAAGTTATCATGTACATAATAGGTAGTTTTTCTTTTATTCCAAAATGATGTATCCAAAGGATTTGAGAAATTCTCATGGAAAAATGATTACCCATATCGAATGATAACTATTAAAGATGATGAACAACTTATTATTGTTTATGGCTCTAAGATGTTTTCATCCTCTTCAATATCATATGAATATTTTCTATAATATCATGTATGAAAATACATCAAATAATTGAAGTATCAAAAATTTAACCAAACAAATGATGATAATGAAACGGACTACTATATAAATATTAAAAAATTTCCAAACTTATCATGACTTGAAAGATATTATTTTACGAGAAAACAACTAATGGTTTATGGGTCTCATATGAGCTTATAGAATCTATAAAACTAGCTCTAATCATGTATCCCAATATTTGGATATTTTATTTGGAATGTCCCACCTTTTGGGGATGATAATATGTGGTCATTTTTAACTAGGTTGCAAGGGCTTGCTACATAGATTTTTAAATTTGAGATATAAACCTTCAGTCATGTTCATATACAATTAAAATGGACACACTATAAAATTTTAAAACATCAAAAATATATTTGATTTGATAATTATTTAAACATAGTGGATTTATTTATAAGGATGAAGTGAAAATAATTTCTACCCAATCCAAAATTTCCCATAAGTAATAAATTTCCCAAACTCTTCTTGGTAGAACTGTGAAAAAATCTATAGTCATCTTCACCTATTTCCACAAGATAATAGGTGATTATTTAAAAATAACAATCATTTTGAGGTGCATCATCATGAATATATAACAACTTAAGAATATCAAGAAAAATTTCACAACCCTAATTTTAATGAAATCACAGCAGAACTATGACCTCACTACCTTATTAATATTCGAAATTCTAGGTTGAATAACCCATCATTAGTTATTGTTGGTAGAAATAATTTCTTCCAAATATGTTGGAGGAATAATTTTTAAATATCTAATAAACAACACTAATTTCCCATCTAGAATCTATATCTCAGTAGTCTCTCCACTATTGAATTTATTTTCATGGTTATACGTTTATAGTTAGATGTATAAGAATTATTGACATGCTCAACCTCATTAAGATAAAAATAAAATCGATGGAAAACTACAACATCATCTTTATTAGAAAATTTCATATTCATGTTAGTTATTAACATAACATGTGCCACTTATATGAAGACTCTTTAGGAAGCTAACTATAAGACATAAAACCCAATACACAATCCATACAATGTCCTTTACTAAGTGTCTACATCATGTTAATTTTAACCATCTATAAGTATTCCATCGATAATTGTTTCCAGAAATTCAAATATATATTTTAGAAAATTTTAATCATGATTTAATTATAACACCATCTACATCACATATATTGATATTACTTAAAATTTGAAGAATATGAATTACAAAATATAACAAATCCATGATAGTAACGTATAGGTATAGTGTCTTTTGAAACATGTAAACCTAAACAACTGGTTCACAAGACATCTTCATTGTCTCCCACTTAATTCATCATAACTAGACCCCCTTTTGACATATAATACATAATATAACTCTTTAAGACCTTGGAAAAAAAACATATGAAAGGGATATGTCATATTATTAGTAAGTGTAAAAAATGGAGATATCAATAATAACATAATCATAAGACATAATAACATATCATTTGAAAATCTTATCATTTATATTAAAGATCATTATATCATGGCATGGGATAAATCATGAATGTTCATAAGAATATATAAATTTAAACCCAAAAGTAGTAACATATGACACAATTTTTTCTGTTATAAATATAATTAAAGAAAATCATATCATATTAGTCAAGGATCATTTCAAAGACCATCATAGCAGACAAAGTCCATTACTAAAATGAGTTCAGTCATTGTTCTGGCCCTATATTACTAAACTGAAAGCATTTTTATTTCTAGACAAGACTATTCATGATATATTGATCTTTACCAAATTAAATTGAAGGACATATAGGTCCGACCAATATCATAATGATATCATTCTTACATGTTCAACAAAAAACATAAATCATTAATCGTAGCATGACCCAACGAATGAAATGGGATTCATTAAAATCATCCCACCATAATCCATATAAAACAATTAATTTAATAAGTATAATTCCATCATAATCACAATCAAATGATATTAATAATAGGGATGACAACATAACAAAATTTTTAAAATGTCATTTTAGATGGAAAATACTTTTGATAAAACACATAAAATTATTTCTTGAGAAAACATTCTTTTCTACTTCAGAAACATTTTATTTCTGCCAAATGGGGAAAAAATTAATATAATCATTTAATATAAAATAAACATGAAATCTTGTAAAATAAGATTCATTTAAATAAGATGTTATGAAATCATAAAAACCCATTCATATCATATAAGTTGAAATATACATTCTCCTTTTAATTTTACTAGAACAGATAAAAAGTTCCATGTATTAAATAATGAAAAAAAGATTAATTTCCTTCCATTTAATAAAATTAATAAATTGGTAAAATTATTTTAAATAATTGTATAAAAACATAAATAGTTTTACATATTTTATGAAACATGTATGTGGATGAGAAATATACCCAAGAAAATATATATGTATAAACAATCTCTGATAATAATGAGATTGCAAAATTATCCCTTAACATAGGTCTGGTATCCTTCATATATATCCAAAACTCATGTAAAATAATTGAAATATTTTCATTGATTTATTTTACAATCATATTCATTTTTCTGATATCATATATGGTCATATTATCTTCCATTTTTTAATAACATTTAATTTTTAATTGTTATTCGTGTATTAGTAGCTTCATTTTCTTATGCATTTTTGGTAGAATAAGTTTGGATTCTCCTGCTTAAGTAATGATTATATCAAAAAATTAAATTAACATATTATATACCATTTTGTTTCATTCTTTACATTTATATGATCATTCTTTAATAAATATCATGTAGAATGAATCGCATCATATCATGGAGATGGTAGGTCATATATACGCACAAGCAACGATATAATTCCCATAATTGATTAATGGAATTGACGTGAATGGTCTATATTATTTCAAAATCAATATCATCTTAGACTAATAATATATAGTAATTATTAGCATATTATACCCATCCAATTAACCTTTTGGTGAAAAACTGATTACACCACGTCGTGGAGATGATAAGTTGTAGGTACACACGCTTAGTGAATTTTTTAGGATAGATAGAATGTGTAATATTATTGTTCCATAATAATAATAACATCTCAGTATAAAATAAATACAATACTTATTACATTACAATGACAAAAAACATAATGAGTAAGTACAAGAAGAAAGAGGTTTGAAGGAATCAGTAGAAGAGATTAATTCTTCAATAACAGGCTTCCTATAAATTTCTTGTTATAGCACTGGAGATGGTCTTTGATAAATACAAGAACCTATAGAATGTTACTAACATATTTTATAAGGAAATATGTCAGGTTATGACCAAGCATGAAGTCTTAATGTGAAGTGAATAGGTGAGGGAAGACGTTCCCTTTTATAATTGAGGCGAGGGGCATTTTTGGGAGGCTCAAAAATATTAATTTATAATAAAATAAAAACCATACCAATAACCTTAAAACATTACCAATTTCTAATACGAGATGATATATTCTTGAATTCTCAACAACCAATATATTTTAAAAATGTTTTTCTTACAATTTAGACCTTATCAATTTAATTAACACTTTGTTATTCTATTTTCATTTCAACTAGTGTAACAAATAATTAAATATTAAAAGGGTAAAATATTTACTTATTTTATGTCAATTATATCATAAATAAATATATTAGAACATTTTGGACTATATCATAATTATTATTTGATTTCAAAAATGCCTTAGGTTTTTTAAATAATTTAATCGAAAATTATTTTGATAAACAAACAATGGTGTCATCTTTGACAATATTCAAATCCTTTATTTTTAAAAATATTAAGATATACATTTAACATAAATCCATATATTATATTATATTAATAAGATGTCAAGGTCATATAAAAAATTAATTATACATACTAATTATATCAAATGTTCTTATTTAGAAATTTTTAATAACATTTATTTGTTACCTCTACTAATAAAATAATTACGTCATCAATTTTGTATATTTTTTAGTATATATATTGTTTTAATAAAAATTAAAAATAAAATAATATGATGAATAAAAATTTAATATATTTAATAACAATGTTTTTAGTATAATTTATCTTATATAGAATCTATCATTTAAAATTTTTACTTATTCAATTAAGAATGGGACAACTTAAACTTCACTTTAAATAAAATAATATTAGGGTCACAATCTCTTATATAATGATAAAAATCATCAATAACTATACCATAAAATGTTTATTGTATAGATATACTACAAAGGTAATATTTTTCACATGTTTGGGTCTTTTTATGGTTTTTAGAATTTTAATAAAAATGTATTTGTTTTTTCTCATCAATTATTTAATCATTACAAATCAATGTGTAATACCATAAGTTAATTTCTTATTTAAAATAAATTATAACCAAATTAAAATGAAAAATAAAAAAAAAATATCCTTACAATGAGTATTTATAATTTAATTTATCTTCTGTATAACACCCTATAATAATCTATAATTATTTAAAATTGAGTAAGCCATATTTAATTTTTCATTAAATAAAATAAATCCATTATCCTAATCTCATCCATGTGGATTCCAAAGGACACCTTTTAAACCAAAAGATGATCTAGGTTGAAAAAAACTCATCTAAGGATATTAATACATATGTTAAGGTAACTTTATTATAGTATTTTTACCCTTAATTACTTGATTAACCCTTTTAATGTATTAATAAAAATTACCAAAGTCTATATTAAAAATGCCAAAAATAAAATAATGTTATTTAAATAATTTGGTCCTACTCATTCCAAATATGTAAATAAATTAAACATTAAAAACACCTAATTTTCAGTAATTAATTTAAATTTAATATCGTTGTCGTAAAGAGAGAAATAGTTTTCAAAGTTAAAACATTGTAAAATATTAAAATGTTTTACAATTAACATCAGTGTAATTTTAATTATAATGAGATAAATTATATTTAATGTTAAAAAAATATTTTATTTATACTATAAAACCATTCAATATTACAATTTAACCACATAAATTATTTTTATGAAAAAAGTTGTTTTCAATTAAAATTTCATGTGTTTTTAGTATTCATCAAAATTTGAAAGCTGTTAGAAAAATATTAAAAATTCTTAAAAATTAATTTTTTATATCTCAATTCTAAATAAAATTTATATGTTGTCATATAAAAAAATTAAGGTGTCCAAGTCCTAATTTAAAATTGGATCTCCATTAAATTGCAGAAAATTACCATTTCAAAAAATATAGGTTTTATTCTTCAAATACAGTATATTCATACCTAATGACAAAAATATATTTTTGATGAATATAAAAAGTATTTCATTAATTATATAAAATATATATTTCACTAATTTAATTATGTAGAATTTATTCACTCATTTTATTAGACCAACAATAAAAATATATAATTGATTTATATTTTCCATAAATAATTGGTTGCAAATGAATTCACCATACATTTTCGTTACATAGTTATATTTATTCCCACTAACATATTGAATAGGTTAAAAATTCTATATTTTAAAAATGGAATCTCTCAATTCGTTTAATCTTTTATTGTATGAAATACAAGCTATTGAATTAAAATTATTGAGAAAAAGTATTTCATAGAAACATATAGGTGTTTCATTCTACCCCCCATAAATAGAATTTTGACCCCAAAAATCATCACTGGGATATAAATAGATGAGGATATATCTCAATCATCATATCCTAATTTTCTCACATACCTTCTTGAAATTGGTGGTTCAACCACAAAACTTAAACCAAGAAAGTGGTTCTATTTTACAGATCTTATGATCCAGAATCTATATCGGTTTTCTTTAGAGAAATATATTTCTCATGATGTAGGAATTTTGAGTTTAGTACATGTAAAGGATCAGGTTTTTACATTATTGTTATTGATACATAGAACACATCATGATATTGAGTGATATTTGGTGGATGAACCAATCGGTAAGCTACCTTCCCACAAGAATCCCTAATTTCAAAAGAATCGATTTACCTAGGGCTCAACATTCCCATTTTTCAAAATATCATTACTCCATTCCATGGAGATATTAATTGAAACACATTTTCACCTATATAGAAATCTAGCCCTTTTATTCAATTGTAAGCATAACTTTTTTATCTACTCTAGGATTCTTTTATTTATTCTTAAATAGATCTGAAATTTTCTTCAATTTCATCAACAAGTTCATGTCCTAATAGCATTCATTCTCCTACATCATCCAAGAATTATGGAGTTCTATAACTCTTTACATAGAGGTATTTATAAAGATCCATAGGAATACTATAGTTAACAATAATGAATAAGAAAAACACCACCAAAGGTAGGTGTTTACCCCAACCATATTTCAAATCCATAAAACAGTCTCTCAAAACGTCTTCCAGAGTTTTACATGTCCAATAAAACTGACCATTTGAATGAGGATGATAAGTAGTGAAAAAAATTACATTGTATCTATATCCTGTTAAATACTTCACTCAAACATCTAGGTAATCCTTGGAGACCAATTAAATATAATGGATTGTGGTATTCTATGCAATCTTACCCCTTCTTCCATATATATCATATCCAGATGATGAAGAGTGAAATCCTATCAAATAGAAATGAAATGTGATGACTCCATAAGGAAATAAAATATAATCCTTTTATATTTATGGACATCAGATGTTTATGGAAGTCCTATGACCTAATCCTTATTGATTTTTCCCATTTCCATTCTGGTATGTGTAATAGTTATATCATCCCCTTACACTTCTTTCTCTAAGACATAACTTGCTAAAAAACAATGCACTGAGAATCAAATTTGGAAATAACTCATTTCATTCCATCCAACATGAAATACTCATTTAGTCCCCTATACATCTTTGTACATCCTAGGAAAATAGAGAATGTGTAACTATAAGCCTCATCCAATAGCTCCATCTCTAATTCTGGTATGGGAGGAAAACAAAACTACTTCAAGAAAAATATTATTCCATCACAATCAAGGATGATTTAAAGAATGTTTCACACAATATTATATAGAACTAAATTTTGATTTTGTGTCTCCTTAATATCCACTTGTATAGATGGTTGAACATTCACTTGATAAAGATAAGATTTCTCCCCTTCCTTTAAAATTTCAAGATCCATCCACTAAAAATCAATAAACATTGGATCATTTTATACTCATCATGGATATGCTAGCATGGTTCATTCGACTCAAAGAATATTCCTCCTTGTTTTTATTCCCAGGGTGGTAATGTATTGAGCAGTCATAATATTTAATCAACTCTGACCATCTTCATTGGTTCATATTCAACTACTTTTGTGTGAAAATACACTAAAAAATTTATAATCTATATAAATTTCTCACCTTTCCCTATAATGATAATGCCTATATTTACTCAATGAAATGATTACAGTAGCTAACTCCATATCATGAGTGGGGAAATTTTTCTCATGGATTTTAAATTTTCATGAGGCAAAGGCTATCATTATATAAGATTACATGGTAACACATCCCAACCCCTTATCGCATGAAAAATTTTATATCAAAAACATTTCTACACTCCAAGGAATTAGGATCATAGGTGCACTAGTGAACCTATTTAGAGATATTTGAAACTTTCTCCCCATTCCTCCATCCACATGAAATTAACTCATTTCTATGTGAATTTGGTGTGTAGATTCCATAATCAATAAAAATATTTCACAAAACATAGATAATATCCATCTCAACAAAGAAAATATATGATCTTAGTTACTCTTGTATAGACCCGTAAAATTCAAGGGAAATTTTTTCTTAATTTTCTTTGGAATTTTACAAGAACATAGTTTCTAACGGCACCAGATTCTGAGGCCCGGTGTGCCCGGAATCAATTTTTGAAGATTGGCTCGGGTACGTTCAGTGAATGAACAAGCGGGATTTCTAACTTTTGAACCGGTGCTCGGAATCGAATTCTGAGGGCACCGATGAACTCGCCACGCTGGTAATCGCTTAAGGGAACCTTTACCGTAGTTGCATTTGTGTGGGAGAAGAAGTTCATTAATGGGGTTTAATTAAAAAAAGTAAATAAAATTGTTGGAACAATTTTATTTCGTTTCATGTGGTTATTTTTCTCCCATGGGAAGTTGGTGTTGGGGCCCACATCCTCCCAACATCCCATGTGTGGATAATTGAAAGGGTGGGGCCCACACGAACCCCCCCACCTTTTCAATTATCTTTAACTCCCTAACCCCTCTTAACCCTTCACTTTCATAACTCCCCATTAACTCACTTTCATTAATTTTTGACAACTTGTTATAATTAATAAAGTGAGTTACTTAATTTCGAACTCTTGAAATTAAAATGGTTAGGTTGTGTTAATAAAATAAGACTTGGTCTTATTTTATTATTTTTAGAGTTTTTCAACCTTGAGAAGATTGGGAAGAGTGGAGTCTTCTTCTTCTTCTTCAACTTCGATGAAGAAGGTGAAGAACATCTCGGACTCCGATGAAGAACACCGTTCTTCAACGAGGAACCTCTCCACTGAAGAACATGACGTCTTCTTCCAACGACGTTTCCTCTTCGAACGCACCTCAATGACTACAGAATTGAAGTTCGTTCTCCGTGATGCCCGACCTCCGCGACACTCGTTTTCCACGGCTCGATTGTCGTGCACCGTTCCTGAACCGAGGTATGGGTTTGTTTAGTTATTTTGTTGTGAATATCAACTTGGTGATCTTTGTGGTTTAAAACCAGTTGTTATCAAATAACGTGAGGGGGTCGGTCTACACAAACACGGCCGAGCCTCCTCCATATTTTTATGATTTATTCCCTGTGGATTGGTTCGGAGAGGCGTCGTGCCGTCGCACCACGCGGATTAATGCTGAAGGAAATGCGTGGCGCCGTCGCACCGCGCCGTAGAAAGAGGTTTAAGAACGTGACATCGTCACGCCACGTCGAAGAAAACCGAAGACGCTGCGGCAGGAGCAGGTCCGCGGCGGAGGGGTGCGGTGTCGTCGCACCGTGCTGAACGACAAGGGTCGCGGCCGGTTCCAGGCCGCGGCGGAGCAAGATGACTGGCGGCCGGACCGGGCCGTCGGTGTTAGAGTTGGAAGGGGACCGGCCACCGCCGGTCCCGTCGAGAAGGAACCGGCCGGCAAGCAGGCGCCCCCCCCCCCCCCTTTCCAATAGCTCGGCCAAAGGCTGAGCTGGTAGCACGATGGGCGCACTGTGCCCAGCCAGACCGGACGCCCGGCCGGTCCGCCAGACCGGGCCGCGCCGGGCTGGGTCGGTCCGGGCCCGAAACCCCCATTTTCGGACCGATTGGATTCAAATGCCCATAACTCTAGCTACGGACCTCCGATCGACGTGCCGTTAGTGGTGACACGATCCTTGGAATGAGATGGTCGTTTTGACCTATCGCACTCAGGGTTTATGAATACTTTGAGTTCGGCCGGGTTGGTTCGTACACGAAACCAACCGGGCCCTCGGAACGGAAACAATCATATCATGAGCTACGAACGTCCGATTGACGTGCTGTCAACTTTGTTGAGTTCCCGTTAGTGAGACGGATCTTTTGGCATACTCTGCCTGAGGTTTGGATGCAGGTGGAGTATGGTCGGGTTGGTTTTGCCTTAAAAACCAACCGGGCCCCTTGGACGAAAAAGCCAATAACTCTCAGACTGGGCGTCTGATTGACGTGTCGTCTGCGACGTTGAGTTCCTGTTGACGATACAAAACTTTTGGATACATCAACTCTGTACTAAGTTTCAGTTGATGTATCAGCCTCTCGGCTCGTGGAGAGGACCCTTCTGAATGAGCTAGCTGTGTGCGGGAACCCTAGAGCTGGCTGCGACTGCTACTGTGACTGCGACGAAGATTGTGCAGAGATCCTCAGTGGATTCGACGATGATGACTACAACAATCAGTGATCTAATGTGGATCAGTGCTACCGATCCTGTGTGGGTCCGATCCTGTGTGGGTCAGTGCTCAGTGGTTCTGTGTGAGCCAGCGCCTACAGATCCTGTGTGGGTCCGATCATGTGTGGGTTTTTGCGGTGGTTAGTATCTATCGATCCTTTTTGTGTCCGACGACTTACATGGACCAGTGATCGTCTCTATCGTCTTTCGAAGAAGTATACCTGTGTGAGCTGAATCCTTTAGGCTTTCCTATGTGAACTGTGTTATGATATCCTGTGTGGAATACATTTTGCTTTCCTGTGTGTAATACATATACTTTCCTGTGTGGACTGAGTTGTACTTGGGCTAGAAGGTTGGAGCGTATTGGAAATTGATGACTTATGTATATGTATGGGCATATACCTAAGCAGTGTCGGTTGTTACTTTGTGAGTGTATCTTTCCTTTGTGGTTTATCCTTTGTGGATTATGGGAGACCTTCGGGGGTCTCGGGGTCCCTACTGAGTAGCTTATACTCACCCCTGCACGGGCTATGCCCGCACTACGTTGTGTTGGTTGCAGAAAACGGACATCGTTGATTGTGGTTGAGGCTTGCATAGCAGGACTCTACCTGGAGGTGGACCACTGGGCGGGATGTACTCGGAGCTGACGGTGGGACCCGAGGAGTAGTGGAGCTATCAGTACCCACCCTTCAGGTGGGATTTCCAGTGGACAGCTCGGCATAGCACCTTTTACTTTTCAGTTGCTATTTTCCCTTTCGATTTGAACTTTACTTTTAGTTTGGGTTTGTATACTGGCCCATTTACTTTTCCGCACTTACTGTTGTACCAGTTTTACTTAGTGTTTACTTTTTTTCCACATGCTTACTATGTGGTGCTTGTTTACTTTACAAAGGAAATTCCTTCCCTTTTTACCGGGATTTACACCTTGGTGCTAATCTCCAGCCCCTGGCCTATGGAAGGCGGGATTGTGGTAGTCACGGCAGGGGCCCTGAGGAAGGGTCGTGACAAATTGGTATCAGAGGAGTTCGGTTCTACCGCAGACTCTGATCTTTTTTCTATGTGAAGCCATAGTGTTAAGTGTATTGGGTGTGGTTATCAGTCCAGGGATTCCAGTATTGGTGCGGCGGCTGACGTATCCGTACACCAGGGCCCTGACTTTTGATTTCCGACTTAATGAACGAAAAAATTAATTGCATGTGTGTTTCAAGTTTTATTTGTGATTACTTTGTATCAGCTCACCAGGTATACTGTTCTGACCATGGTGCACCTGTTTCCTTTTCAGGATGGCCCCACGATGGCAACCAGCTAGGGTTCCGAGAGTCGAGCGTGATGATAGCCCACCGAGCGATGAGGCCTCATTGTGGGGGCCTTTGTCAGCAGTGGCACCTGCGGTAGCTCTACCCACCGAGCCACCGATTCTTCCAGCACCTGCCGCTGACAATGCACGTCGTCTCAGCACACTGCATGAGTTCCAGTGCCAGCGACCACCCAGGTTCCATGGGGAGACAGACCCCCAGGCAGCCGAGGACTGGCGGGAGGCAGTCGTTTGAGTTTTCAAGCTAGTGAGGACACCAGTAGACCTCATGGTGATCCTCGCTGCGAGCCTACTACACGCAACAGCGGGACGATGGTGGAGCTTGATGCTCCAGGTGCACGATGAGGCATCTCTACTTTGGTCAGACTTTGAGAGCCTCTTCCGCTAAGAGTTTGTCCCAGCCACCCTCCGTGCGGTGCACATTCAGGAGCTTCTTCAGCTGCGGCAGGGCAGCATGACAGTCACCCAGTACTCGGCGAGATTTACCGATCTCTCGCGCTACTCAACCGACATGGTACGGGACCCATTCTTTCGGGCCCGGACCTTTGAGCAGAGATTGAGACACGAGATCAGAGCATCTCTAATCTCCCTCAGTATTCCGACTCAGACAGGAGTACAGGAACGAGCCCTTTTGATCGAGAGCTTTCATGCTGAGTCTACAGCAGCGCTGAGACCCACCGCAGGGCAGCACATAGTAGAGTCTTCTGCAACAGTCAGTCGACGGATGACTCAGGGGTCCAGGAAGACCAGACCCTCAGGCAGACGACCTCAGGACCCTGGCTCAGAGTGCGGGGCACACAGCGTGGAGCCAGTATTTCGAGAGTTAGGCAGTGTTACTCATGCGGCGGGTAGGGCCACATGGCTCGTGATTGCCCGAACCGCCGTGCTGAGGAGAAGCAGACGGTTGAGGGACCACCGAGGTAGAGGCAGAGGGTTGACCATGGCAGTCCGCTGGGAGGAGGCGGACGAGGCAGAGGAGTTGGCCGAGCAGCAGGTGGTGGGTGACGGTTTGAGACTCTACCACCACCACCACCAGGAGGTCCACCCCAACTACAGGGAGCTGGCGGGTAGAGACAGGCACAACTCCAGGAAGAAGAGGCCTACGACCACGGCATGCCCGAGATGATTCGAGGTACTATCTGTGTCTATTCCACCCTTGCTGCAGTACTTATAGACACAGGAGCGAGTCACTCTTTCATAGCCGCTGCCCTTGTTCGGATCTCGGAGATTCCGACAGAGCCGTTGGCTCGATCCTTACGGCTACAGACTCCTACGGGAGCAGACTCGACGATTTTTTTAGTGGTGCTGGCAGTGTGAGCTTACTCTAGGAGGCGAGAGCTTCGACTGGGATCTTCTTGTAGCGGCGTCGAGGCCTTACGACGTCATCTTGGGCATGGATTGGTTATCTACGGTCCATGCACAGATTGACTGTTTTAGGCGCAAGGTGTGATGTGTACGCACCGACGGGAGCATGTTCACCTTCACCGGCGAGAAGGGAGCCTTTGTAGCACAAGATAGACTTCCGCAGAGGAGAGGACAGTCCATCACTCATCAGTTGTCTAGCCACATCCTAGGAGCAGTTGACGTGCGGAGTCCTGGTTTTCCTGCAGTGGTGGATCAGTTTGCGGATGTTTTCCCCGACGACGTTCCAGGGCTACCTCTTCGCAGAGAGGTAGAATTTTATATTTACATATACCACGGGACAACCCCGATATCGACTCCAGCATATCGGATGGCCCCCGCCGTGCTTCGAGAGCTATGGGTACAGTTGGAGGACTTGCAGGGCAAGGGGTTCATCCGACCCAGTGTTTCAACCTGGGCTTCCCCGATTTTGTTCGCCAAGAAGGTGGATGGGAGCTTGCGACTGTGTGTAGACTATAGTGGCCTGATCCAGGTGACAGTGAGGAACAAGTATCCGCTACCGAGGATTGATGACCTCTTTGATCAGCTCAAAGGAGCATGGTGGTTCTCGAAGATAGACCTCAGGTCAGGCTATCATCAGCTCAGAGTTCGAGACGAGGATGTCCAGAAGACGACCTTCAAATGTCGGTATGGTCACTATGAGTTCTTGGTTATGCCTTTCAGCGTGACCCATGCTCTAGGAGTGTTCATGGCCCTCTTGAACAGTATATTATAGCCATACCTCGATCGATTTGTCGTGGTCTTCATCGACGACATTTTGATCTACTCGACGACTGAGGAGGAGCACGCCTACCACTTACAGGTTGTACTAGACACACTCCGAGAGCAACATCTTTATGGAAAGCTCTCAAAGAGTCAGTTCTAGATACATGAGGTCCACTTCTTAGGGCACGTCATCTCTGAGGTGGGAGCTGCAGTGGATCCTGCGAAGATCGAGGCAGTGTAAGCTTGGGAGCCACCCAGGAGTGTGACGGAGGTGTGGAGTTTCTTGGGACTGGTTGGATACTACCGGAGATTCGTGCCAGACTTCTCTAGAGTTGAGGCACCACTCTCAGCTTTGACGAAGAAGGGGAAACCCTTCGTGTGGTCAGACAAATGTCAGTAGAGCTTCCAGGAGTTGAGACAGAGATTGACCAGCACACTTATCTTGAGGGTGCCTGAGGAGGGAGTAGGGTACATAGTTTACTGTGATGCATCAGGGACCGGACTCGGATGTGTCTTGATGAAGGAGCGGGCGGTGATCGCATATGGATCACATCAGTTCAGGCCGGATGAGCAGAACTACGCTACCCATGACCTGGAGTTAGCAGTAGTGGTCTTAGCCCTGAAGATGTGGCGACACTATCTGATGGGTGAGCGCTTTATAGTCTTTTCTAACCACCAAAGTCTCAGGTATATCTTCTCGCAAAAGGACCTGAATCTGGGACAATGGCGATGGCTCGAGTTCCTCCAGGACTATGACTTTGAGATAGTCTATACTTCTGGAAAGGGGAACGTGGTAGCCGATGCCCTCAGTAGGAGGACAGGAATTCAGCTACTTGAGGAGGCGATAGAGCAGCTAGCCTCTTTGCAGATATCCTTTGTTGATAGAGATGGAGTATCCTTCCTTCATTCTCTCATAGTCACACCTCCACTACTACAGCAGGTCAGAGAGGCACAACGTGGGGACGCTGACTGTGAGATGCGGTGTGCACAGATATCCTCAGGACAGGCACCTGATGGTTTCTCCTTTGGAGAAGAGCACGACATCCTTTTCAAAGGACGTACCTTGGTACCAGTTTTTTTACGGGAGGAGGTGCTGAGAGAGTTTCACACTTCTCCCTTGGCGGTACATCCCAGAGTGGCGAAGATGTACCAGGATCTCAGACGACATCACTGGTGGCCGGGCATGAAGAAGGTTGTGGCAGAGTTCGTTTCTCGATGCCTCTCCTTCCCGCAGGTGAAGGCTAAGCACCAGGTACCAGCAGGCTTGGTACAACCCTTGGAGGTTCTGGAGTGAAATTGGGACAGAATATCTATGGACTTCATGACTGGACTTCCACACACTTCCAGAGGTCACGACTCCATTTGGGTTATTGCCGACGGAGTCACCTAGTCGGCTCACTTCATACCCATCAGAGAGAAGGGCTCAGTGGATAGCATGAGACGACTTTACGTTCAGGAGATTGAGTGGCTTCACGGTGTGCCATCATCTATCATCTCTGATCGAGATGCTCGCTTTACTTCCCAGCTTTGGAAGGGGTTGTAGGAGGCGTTCGGGACACAACTACATCTGAGCACAGCCTTTCACCCTCAGATGGATGGTCAGATGGAGAGGACCATTCAGACTCTGGAGGACATGCTCCGCGCATGCATCCTCGACTTTGGTCGTATCTGGGAGAACCACCTACCTTTGGTGGAGTTTGCGTACAACAACAGCTACCACTCCACCATCGGGATGGCACCATACGAGGCGTTGTACGGCCGACCGTGCAGATCTCTTTTGTGCTGGACAGACCCTGGGGAGTCAGCACTTGTGGGACAAGAGCTGGTCTAGGCCACGACAGAGAAGGTCCAAGTCATCCAGGAGCGGATGAGGACAGCTCAGAGCTGGCAGAAGTCATACGCTGACAGGAGGAGGATGCCACTAGAGTTCGAGGATGGCGACCATGTCTTCTTGCGTGTCTCACCTCGACGTGGATTACGGAGATTTGGCTGAGGTGGAAAGTTATCTCCACGCTTCATCGGACCCTTCTAGGTCCTCAGCAGGATTGGCGAGGTGGCTTATCACCTGGATCTACCACCTCAGTTGCACCGGGTGCACGACGTCTTCCACGTGTCTCATCTGAGGAGATACGTGCATGACCCGACACATATCATTGACCATAGGGAGCTTGACGTTGATGACGGGGTGACTTTTACGGAGGTCCCGGTGGAGATCGAGGATCGACCGGAGTGGGTCCTACGTGGACGGTCGATTCCTCTAGTGTGCATCAGATGGCAGCATGGGAACATCCATGAGATCACTTGGGAGCGGGAGGCTCAAATGCGTGCTCAGTACCCTCATTTGGTTCCCTAGTTTTGATGTATATTTACATGGACATAAAGCCCTGAGGTGGGAGTAATGTAAAGACCCATAAAATTCAAGGGAAATTTTTTTCTTAATTTTCTTTGGAATTTTACAAGAATGCGGTTTTTGACGGCACCTGATTCCGAGGCCCGGTGTGCCCGGAATCAATTTCCGAAGTTTGGGTCGGGTACATTCAGTGAACGAACGACCGGGAATTTCTAACTTTTTAACCGGTGCTCGGAATCAAATTCCGAGGGCACTGATGAACTCACAACGCCGGTAATCTCTTAAGGGAACCTTTACCATAGTTGCGTTTGTGCGGGAGAATAAGTTCATTAATGGGGTTTAATTAAAAAATGTAAATAAAATTGTTGGAACAATTTTATTTCTTTTCATGTGGTTATTTTTCTCCCATGCGTAGTTAGTGGGGGGGCCACATCCACCCAACATCCCATGTGTGGATAATTGAAAGGGTGGGGCCCACACGAACCCCCCCCCCCCCCCCACCTTTTCAAATTTCCTTAACTACCTAACCCCTCTTAACCCTTCACTTTCCAAACTCCCCATTAACTCACTTTCATTAATTTTTTACAACGTGTTATAATTAATAAAGTGAGTTACTTAATTTCAAACTCTTGAAATTCAAATTGTTAGGTTGTGTTAATAAAATAAGACTTGGTATTATTTTATTATTGTTAGATTTTTGCAACCTTGAGAGGATTGGGAAACGTGGAGTCTTCTTCTTCTTCTTCAGCCTCGATGAAGAACATGAAGAACATCTCGGACTCCGATGAAGAACACCATTCTTCAACGAGGAACATCTCCACTGAAGAATGCAGCGTCTACTTCCAACGACGTTTCCTCTTCGAACACACCTCGACGACTACGGAATCGACGTTCGTTCTTCGCGACGCCCGACCTCCGCGATGCTCGTTTTCTGCGGCTCGATTGTCGTGCACCGTTCCTGAACCAAGGTAGGGGTTTGTTTAGTTATTTTGTTGTGAATATCAACTTGGTGATATTTGTGGTTTAGAACTAATTGTTGTCAAATAACACGAGGGGGTAGGTCTGAAAAAACACGGCCGACCCTCGTCATTATTTTTATGATTGCTTTCTTTTGGATTGGTTCGGAAAGGTGTGGTGTCGTCTCACCACGCGGATTCATGTGGAAGGAAATGCGTGGTGTCGTCGCGCCTAGCCGTAGAAAGAAGTTTAATAACGCGACACCGTTGCGCCGCGTCGAAGAAAACCTAAGACGCCGCAGCTGGAGTGGGTCCACGGCGGAGGGGCGCGGTGTTGTCGCACCGTGCCGGACGACAAGGGCCGCAGCCGGTTCCGGGCCGCGGCCGATTCCAGGCCGCGGCGGAGTAAGGTGACCGGCGATCGAACCGGGCCGCCAGTGTCAGAGTTGGAAGGGGACCGGCCACCGCCGGTCCCCTAGAAAAGGATCCAGCCGGAAAGGGGAGGAGCCGGGGGAATTAAATTCCCCCGGCCCGCTCAAACGACGCCCCCATTAATGGGGGGGGGGTCGCGGTTACTAAGGGGGGCAGCCCCCCCCCCCTTTTCCAACAGCTCGGCCGAAGGCCGAGATGGCAGCGCGCTGGGCACGTTGTGCCCAGCCGGACCGGCCGCCTGGCTGGGTCACGCCGACCTGACCCAGCTCGGCCCGACCCAAGGGGTCTCAGGCCGGGTCGGTCCGGGCCTGAAATCCCCATTTTCGGACATTTTGGATTCAAATGCCCATAACTCGGGCTACGGACCTCCGATCAACCTGCCGTCAGCGGCGACACGATCCTTGGAACGAGATGGTCGTTTCGACATATTGCACTTAGGGTTTCATAATACTTTGAGTTCGGCCGGGTTGGTTCTTACACGAAACCAACCGGGCCCTCGGAATGGAAACGCTCATATCTTGAGCTACAGACATCCAATTTGTGTGTCGTCAACTTTGTTGAGTTCCTCTTAGTGATACGGATATTTTGGCATACTCCGACCGAGGTTTGGACGTAGGTGGAGTACGTTCGGGTTGGTTTTGCCTTAAAAACCAACTGGGCCCCTGGGACGAAAAAGCCAATAACTCTAAGACCGGGCGTCCGATTGACGCACCGTCTACGACGTTGAGTTATTGTTGATGATATGGAACTTTTGGATACATCAACTCTGGACTAAGTGTCAGTTGATGTATCAGCCTCTCGGCTCATGGAGCAGACCCTCCCGAACGAGCTTGCTATGTGTGGGAACCCTAGAGCTGGCTGTGACTACTACTGTGACTGCGATGATGACTGTACAAAGATCCTCAGTGGATTCGACGATGATGACTACAGCACTCAGCGATCTTATGTGGATCAGTGCTACCAATCCTGTGTGGGTCTGATCCTGTGTGGGTCAGTGCTCAGCGGTTCTTTGTGAGCTAGCGCCTACAGATCCTGTGTGGGTCCGATCCTGTGTGGGTCTTTGCGGGGGTTAGTACCTATCGATCCTTTGTGGGTCCGATGACTTAGATGGATCATTGATCATCTCTATCGTCTTCCGAAGAAGTATACCTATGTGAGCTGAATCCTATTTGCTTTCCTATGTGGAATGTGTTGTGCTATCCTGTGTGGATTACGTTTTTCTTTCCTGTGTGGAATATGTATACTTTCCTGTGTGGACTGAGTTGTACTTGGGCTCGGAGGTTGGAGCATATTGGAAATTGATGACTTAGGTATATGTATGGGCATATACCTAATCAGTGTCGGTTGTTACTTCGTGATTGTATCTTTCCTTTGCGGTTTATCCTTTTTGGATTTTGGGAGACCTTCGGGGGTCTTGGGGTCCCTACTGAGTAGCTTATACTCACCCCTGCACGAACTATGCCCGCACTACGTTGTGTTGGTTGCAGAAGACGGACAACGTTGATCGTCGTTGAGGCTTGCAGAGCAGGATGGTACCTGGAGGGGGACCACTGGGCAGGACGTACTCGGAGCGTACGGCAGGACCCGAGGAGCAGTGGAGCTATCTGTACCCACCCTTCAGGTGGGATTTCCAGTGGACAGCTCGACGTAGCGGCTTTTACTTTTCAGTTGTTGTTTTCCCTTTCGAGTTGTACTTTACTTTCAGTTTGGGTTTTTATACTTGTCCATTTACTTTTCCGCACTTACTGTTGTACCAGTTTTACATACTCTTTACTTTTTTTCCACTTGCTTACTCTGTGGTGCTTGTTTAATTTAAAAAGGCAATGCCTTCCCTTTTTACCGGGATTTACGCCTTGGTGCTAGTTTCCAGCCCCTGGCCTATAGAAGTCGGGCTTTGGGTAGTCACGACACGGGCCCCGAGGACGAGTCGTGACAACTCTTGTGGGTCTCGACCAACATTCATTAACTATTATTTACGTTGGATACATTGGTATCCAATATTTTGAGATTTTGTGACCCAAAATTCAAACTTTCTAAATCCAAAATTCACACATGGAAATTTATTCATAAATATTCTCTTTTCCTAGGGTCTTCAGTACAATTCTCATGTGATCTTCATGTTCATAAAATACCTTCAAATATAAAAGAATATTTTCTATAAAGACTACTATAAATACTTTATGATAATCTATAAATAATCTATCAATTAGATCCCTGAATTTAGTGAGGGAATTTGTAAGACCAAATGGTGTCACTATAGTCTCAAATTGACCATAAATTCTACAGAATGTTGTCTTTGGTATATCAGCCTACTTGACCCATAATTTATGATATTATAAATGAATATCAATCTTGGAAAAGAATTGATCTCCGTGTTGTTGTTTGAATAACTTATCAATGTAGGAAAGAGGATATTATTTCATGATAGTGAAATTATTATGTTCGCGATAATAAATTTAGATTATCATTGATCAATATTTCTTCTTAACAATCATAATAGGTTCAAAATGAGGTGACACACTAGGGTGTAAGAATCCATTTTCAATATTCCGTTGTGGTTTCTTCTTCAATTCATGCAAATCAATTTGGTCCACTCTCTAAGCTGACGTCGAAATATGAATATCACCCATTATGGATTTTATTCAAAACTCAACCTCATGATTAGGAGGAGGGACTATTAATTCATCCATAAAGGCAACATCAAACTCCCATAAAATTGGGTTATTCTAAATTGTGAGTTTATCCATAACCATTTGATATTGATAGCCTTCATTTATAGGAATCAAACCAATAGGATGTAAGGCATTTTCACGGGAAGGTCATACTCATCCTTAAATTAATAAATTATCATAGATTGATCGATAATATGAAATTTGACTTCCATTCGCAAGAAATAGACATGATATTCATATAGAGAAAGCCAATACTGGCCATGAATCACATAAAATTCCACTATATGATGGATCAAAGGATTTTCAATAAGTATTTTCCCAAAACATTCAATCGGAGAAGAATTATAAACTATTGATGCGACCGTTGTGCCATTAAGAGTTGTCACAAATAACATGAAAACTCATAGATGAGGTAATATGATGATACCCTTAGAAAAGTATTCATAAATATAAGAATGGTTTCATCTAAAATCAAATAATACATTGGAAAATTTATACTAGATAGTAAGTGTATCGTTCACCACTTCATTATTATACCCCACATTGCTTATAGTAATCATATGTCAGTTGCATTTTTCTTTGGCCATAATATTTTTCTGGTGTCAATCATCATTAATAATACTTGTATTAGGGAATTTATTTGGATAATTACCCCATTTACTTTCACTTGTAACATTGATGTGTTAGAGTTACATTTTTTGTTTCCATTTCCCAATTCGCATCATTAGGCATATTTTTCCCATAACATTGGCATTCAAATTAATGATGAACATATTTCAACACTTATAACATATACTAGTCCCTATATGAAAATTAACTCTATATTTAATTACACACTTTGACCATAAGGGAAAACACTTCTTCTATTTAGTGTGGTCATTAGATTTTTCCTGAACTTCCATTTTTCTCTTCTTGTCAACACCATATAGATGGTGGGTTACTCCAATCTCTATCTGAACCTTTAGAGTGAATTTAATGATTTATTCATATGTATAGAAGTCCCTTATGGATAATTTCCCATAGAGGCTTGGAATTAAGCCACTATAGAATTGATCAATTTTACTCTCTATTTGGATAAAAATTCCAGAATCATTCCATTTATGTCTTGTAAAATTTTCTTCACGTGTTAAAATATATTCATCGTCCTTTTTATTAATTTCAACGATCTCCTTCTCTATAAATTTTTAAAGAATACAATGAATGTACTTATTGAAAAATAAGTTTTTACATCTTCTCATTCCATGGATAAAATTTCATTTTTTTGCCTCTTATTCTTGATAAGGTTCCAACATTGATCAGATTATCTTTCTAAATTATAGTTTTCTAATATGATGTTATCATGTTCTGAAAATTGAAGAACTAAAAATATATTTTTTGTGGTACTAATCCATTTTTCATTTACTAATGGATCAAAAGACTCAATGAAACAAGGTGGAAACTGCCTTATAAAGGATGTAACAAAATGTTGTTCCCTCTTTTCCTTGTTTTTATGTTCATCAAAGATTCATAGCTTGAGAATGTTGTGTGGGGATAGTTACAATATTTTTTATTCCATCTCCAATAAAATTTAGTTTCTTAGGAGGAAAATAATTTCATTTCTCATCTCTTTCAGTATTTACACAGTTACATCAAGTTCAAACCATTTACTAAAATAAAGATGCAATGTGTGAGAGATGGTAATCAAATTCAGAAACCACATAATCAAGAATAACATTTAAATACCGGAAACTTCAGGTTTTATACTAGGTTATTCATTATCATTTCTAAAACACTTGTATTTTTTCTTATACATCGACATATCCTTTGGGTTCTAACTAGGGTTTTATCATCCTAGATTCCAATGGATAACTATAATATTCAACTAATACAAATTATAATTCCCATTAATTTACATAATTTTATATTACTATAAGGTTGGAGAATATTAATTAAAATATATATCACAACCCTGAATGGACCATATAGGTATTGTGTCTTTAGAAATTAGGATACATGATCAAATGGTACATAAGACATATTCATAGTTTCCCACTTATTTCTTCATAACTAGACCCAGGTCAAATAAATCTTACTTAATACCCTTCTTAATGGCATGGGGAAAAAACCTATAAAATGGTTACCCCATATTCTCTTAATAAATAAAAAAGATATATCAATAATATGATAATCATATTATATAAGAAAAGAACATTTTAATACTTTATCAGAAATAGGAAAGATCGTGATATCAGGCCATGGGATAAATCCTAAAAGTTCATAATAATCAATGAATGTAATACAAAAATTCATTACATAAGACAAGATGCCTTCTCAAACACACAATCATAGATAATAATTTCATATTAGTGAAGGCTCATTTCCAAGACAATCATAGTGTACAAAGTCCATTACTAAACTGAGTTCACTCCTCATTCCAGCCCTCTATTATTGATTTGAATTCATTTCCCCTTCCAACCATGTATATATCATGAGATATAAATTTTTACCCTATGAATTAGAGGGAGATATAGGACCCTCCCATCTTATAATGAAATAATTCTTACATGTTGCACAAAAACATAAATAATTCTTTATAGAATAACCCTAGGAAAAATGGATTTCCTAATCATCATTCCACCATAATCCATATAAAACAATATATTTAATAAATATAATTTAATATTAAAGATAATAAAATAATAGTAATTGTAGGGATAGAAACATAACTCTATTAAGATAATTTAATTTAAGATGAAAAATAATATTGATAAAATACTTGAAAATAAATCTCGAGAAAAATGTTATTTTTTCTTCAAAAGCATTTTTTTTCTAAACATGCCATGAAAATAAAAAAAAATTAATTGAAAATAAAAAATAAATGTTTTAAAATAAGATTCATGGAAATAAGGTGTTATCAAGTTATATAAATCCTTTCATGTCATATATATTAAATAAACATTCTCCTCGTTCTTTTTCAGAAAAAGTGAAAAGTTCCACGTACCGAATAACTAAAAAATATATACTTTCATATTGTTTTATAAAATTCACCAATGGGTGAAATGGACATTAAAGAAAAGTAAAATAATAGAAATAATATTACATGTTTCAAAATCATGGATGTGGATAATAAATATACCTTATTAAATACTTACATACAAACAATCATAAATGATAATGAGATTGAAGAATTATCCCTTACCTTAGGTTTGATGTCCTTCATATGTATTTGAACCTACATTATAATTATTAATATAATTTACATAAATTATTCCAGAATCATATACATTTTTATGATATCATATATTATCATATAATAAATTTTTTGTTACTAAAATTTCATTATTACTCGTTATTCAGGTATTAATTACTTCATTTGACTATTCTTGTGTTTTGGAATAAGTTTTGGTTCTCCTTATTAGTTCATAGTTTTAAAATAAAAAATGATATGAACATAATATATACCATAATTATCAATTATTTACATTTATAGAATAATTTTTTAATGAATATCATCTATAATGAATCACATTACACCGTTGAGATGATTGGTCATATGTACGCAAGAATGACGATATCATTCCTATAATTGTTGAGTTGTGTTTAAGTAAATGATGTATGATATTTAAGAATCAATATCATGTTATAACAATCATATATAGTTTTAAATTACATCATTATACTCATCTAATTAAGGTGTTGTTGTGAAACAGATTACACCATGGTGTGGAGACGGTAGGCTGTATGTACGCACGCACGGTGATATCATTTTTCGTTGACTGGATAGAAAGTGGACTATTTTTTCCATAATCATAATAATATATTAGTATATAAGTGATACTATATTTAAAAATTTATAATGAAATTATTCATGAATATTAATTATAATATGAAATAATTTTGAAATAATATATTTAAAAGATTACCTCATCCTCAACGTGCTTCCGCAAAAAATCATCTTAAAGAATGAGATTTGTTCATTAAAGTCAACCAAAATCTCTATAATGTGACTTAGGAAGTTCATAATGGAAAATTTTATAGTATTTCTGATCTTAAAGTCTCAATGATATGTGAAGAGGTGAGGGATTTTGTTCCCTTTTATAATTGAGGAAAGGGGAATTTTTGGGATCTTTAAAAATATTAATTTATTATAAAATCAAAACCAAGAAAAAAACCACCAAAATATCAAAATATCAAATATGAGATCATATAAAGTTTTAATATCATCAAAAAATAACTTTTATGTTACACACTAAGCTTCCATGGTACGTTTCCCACTGAATAATGTAATAGATTGAATTGTATGAAACTTCAAGATTCTAACACATCGCGACTAATCAAAATATCCGTTATGAATAGTAATACCCACTTTTTTAAATATTATAAATTAAATCTTTCAAAATTGAATTCATTTTTGGTTTCAAAATATCTAAATTATCTTAGGGTGAAATTTTAGTACCTTTTGGATGAATTTTATATTTTGATGAATAGTGTAAATTACTAAATTTTAATTAAAAACAACTTTTTTAATCAAAATAATTAATAGTGATAAATAATAAATTTTAGTGGTATTAAAGTATATTTAGAATATATTTTTACCATTTAATAAAATTTTTGTCATTTCACATAATTTCACATTTAAACTGGACATAAACAAGTGTCAATCTTTTGATAGTTATTATTTCTGAAAAACATGCTTTTTGGTTTTGACAGTGGGAATAATTTTTAAATTAATTACAACAATTTCTGTGTTTAGAATATTGTAAAATGGATTCCATATTTGGAATCAGATGTTCCAAATTATGTAATTAAGACTTTTTTGTTTTTGAACATTATGAATAGTAATGACGACAATTATCTTTAATTATCATGATTAATTAGTAATTGGGTAGTTAAGGGTAATGAAATAATATCATTATAATATAAAAAGTCCCCAACATGTTTCTTAATACTATTGGTTGTGTCATGGAGGACCATGGGGTGCCTTGTGCCAACTTAGGGACTCCATGGAATCACTATTCTGTAATTGTGACATTTTATCATTTTATTTTTTAAAGAAAGGAAAATATAACAAAAGTATATAACACTTAAGTAAAATGATTTTAATTTTTTCTACATAAATGGTCTATTAGACTATAAATAGTCATTGGAAATATAAATACATTTCCTACATCATGGTATTTTTTTTATAATTCTTAGATATTAAATAAATAAATTTATTTATGATGCCATGATGATGCAGTGATTACCTCATTAATGAATGATTTAAATAAAATGAAATGATAAGGTAAAATATAAGACTTAAATTTCTCTAAATCCTATTGTATGAGTTTTTTTGAACCCTTATCACCTTATCCTCGAAATTTATCATTGTGGGACCCTTAAATTCCGAAAATCATTTCATAATAAAGTAACACTTCATGATTTCCAAGAGTGCCCCTCCTCCCTCTTATAAAAGGCCCCCACCTCTACCCCCTTACATACTCCTCTCAAGCCCTTGGATCATCGAAACTCTTCCCAAATACCCTCTCAACTTTACTCCCTCAATCCTTGAGGCCTTATTTTGATTAGAAATCCAACATAAAGAGCCCTTTTGATCAAATCAAAAGGAAAAACCCGAAGAAGAGGTAATGATTTCACCCCCCCCCCCTTCATGTTCCTTTCTTCTTCAACTTATTATTTCTTTGTTTTTTCCTTTATAAAATAATAACTCTAGTATCTTCTATATACTGTGATGTTATTATAAATATGGTACAACTATATTTAGTATTCTATCCATCCTTTGAATGACATGTCCCCATACGTGCGTACGTACGGCTTACCGTTTCCACATCATGGTGTAATTGTTATTCAAAACATTATTATTTAAATGGGTATGATAATGATATTTAATTGATGTAAATAATAAATATAACATAATAATTATTTTTTATATATGATATACCATCCAATTATATATTATTCTAATATCAAAAGAATGATATTGTCGCTCGTGCGTACGTACGGACTACCATCTCCACGAACGCGATGAGATTCATTCAACATCGTGTCCATTCAAGAATAATTCTCATTTGATGACTAAATGTATTGTTTAAGGACTTTGTATCATTATGTATATCAATAAGATACAACCTATTTGTGACAAACATGACTTGTGTAACAAAACATCTAAAATAAAATGAGTAAGTTAACACACGAAACGACGATAATACTAAGATATTATTAACAAAGAAATATAAAAAGATCATATATGATATCATATTAATATATATGTTTCTTGTATAATTTAATAACAATTATTTCACCATTATAGAGGAGGATAACCTACCCTCAACCATGTAAATGTTCAAGGTAAGGGTTTATTTCATAATGTCTTCAATATCCGAGGTTGTTTATATGTCATTATCTATTGGGAACACTATATCATCCACATCCATATTTCTTAAAAATGTATTTCAAAACATTCATATAATTTTATAGAATATGGGTTAAAGTCATTTATACACTTTTTTTACTTTTTATAAGATGTTTATAAAGGAATTTTTCCACCGTCTTCTAAACAAAGTCATATTTAACTATTTTGACAAAATTAATGTAAGAATGTCTTTTTTTACTTATACGGTGGGTGCGGCTATTTTCCGCCATTATAAATTCATTGAAGCTTCCCTTATAAGCTTATAAGAATATTTTCAATGTAAATGTTATCTTTTATAATTATTTGACTTTTAAATGATTTCAAAAAGGATATATTTCTCTCAAATAGTTTTGATTTCCTCTATGTCAACATCCTTTGATGGATTTTATGCTTATTTACAGTTGATTTATTATGATACAAAACTTCCATATTTTATTGAAGGTTTTGTGATATGTTTGACTGTCGAATTGTTATTTTTATACCATTCATAGTTTATAGAGAGTTTATTGAGATTTCGTATGCTAGTTTTAATACGAATGTTTATGTTATGTTTAAACTTGTTCATATGAGGAATGCATTTCACTTAATAAGTGGCGGGTGGATCCCGTTATAGCTCCTCGATGAATAGTTAGGTCTAATGAGACAAAATATTTTCTTGGCACAAGGCCTTGACAAAATCTTATTTGTAGTCTTGGAACAAGGCCTTGACTATGTTGTTATAATTGTCTAGCATTATGCTATCCATCGTTATGAAAGTGGTTCTTGATATTGCATGTGAATATTCAACTAATAGAATATCCATGTGAATAAGTAAATGTAATTATTTCATTTTATTTTTTACATGTTATTCTGAAGTTCATGTTTAAAAGGATTTTGTTTTAGTTATACAATTGCCATAAATGGTTATGCTTGTTTAAGAAAGATTCCGCTATATTATTATCCATACTGATCATCAAAGCTCACCCCTTTCTATGTTTTATTTTTCTCAGGATGTGAAGAATTATATTAAGATTGACCTGCAGGGATAGTCTAAGGGATGAGTGTGGACTATGGAGACTATGTTGTTGTAGTTTTTCACTTTGTGATGTAATGTAAAACTTATGAATGTATCTAGTGATTCCAAGGCTACTAAACTAATCATTCTTTCGAGACATGATCTTTTGTGCTCATTCCAATGTTATGAAATAATGAATCAACTCTGGGTAACAAGGGTTGGGATGTTACATTTAGTACTAGAGGCAGTTTAGTACTACCCTTGGAAGCTATATTTATATAAAATCCAATTAGAGAACATAGCCCTAAGATATACTTTGAGGATTAGTATAGAAGAACATACTATAATTTTGTTAAAGTATAGATTTTTTTGTATTTTCTGAGCAATGCATCCATGTCTGGATACAAGCAGGTAGAGATGACTCTGGCAAAGATTTACCTAGCAGTAAAATCCGAAAACACCGCTTTGAGATAGACTCGAATGGGAACTGGTGCACGACAATGGGCCTTGCTTCACTCTTGGTTACGACACTCCCATGGGATATGCTTAGAATAATTCTCATTTTCTTTACAAACCATTATGAAGGGTTTATGAGTATATACTTCCTAAAGGAAAACATATTTTTAAGATTATGGATTATATCAATAAACTGTTCAATTTATGTTAGGTGTTTTGGAAGTTTGTTATTATGTATTTCGATTCATAAACTAATCTAGTTTATGAAATTGTTTAGAAATGGATCCTAGATTAAGGAATGGAAGATGTATCAATGAACGCAGTTTATGTAGGGATTTCATTCCTACTCATGATAATTATAGTGGAGCCGGTGATCCAACTGGTGCTGATCAGTTTATCACCATACTGGGACAACTCACTCAGGTTATGAATAATAAACTTACCCGTATGGACCACCCTAATCCACAACATGGAGGTTCAATGTTATATCACTTCATGAGGCAACAAATACCAACATTCAATGGGAGTACAAATCCCATAGTAACTGAGCAATGGATAAATTCCTTAGAGAAAATATTCCATGCCTTGGGGAGTAGCAAAATGGAAAAAGTTGTCATGGTAGTTTACCGCCTCACTAGAGATGTTGATCAACGGTGGTCATTGATTCAAAACAATAAGGAAGATTATGAAGTATCAAATATGGAATGGAGGGAGTTCAAAGGGATTTTCTTATAAAAATACTTTCCCCATGAACACGGAGTAGATATGGAAAGGAAATTTCTGAGTCTGAGGAAAAAGGAGGACAAGAATGCTGCAATGTATCAGTCTAACTTTACAAGGTTACAGAGGCATGTTGCAAATTATATATGTAACCCAAGAAGTCATATTGATCGTTTCTTTGTTGGTTCAAAACCATTTCTCCATCGATCTTTAGTATCATAGTCCTTCTCGTCATACAGAGATATTTTCTCGTGTGCTATGAAGACAGAAAATGAATTCTCTATGTCTTATGACAACAAAGTAAAGTAAGAGAAGAAGAGAATGGTGGAGAAAGAGAGAGATAAAGGGAAAACAGGAAAGAAAGATTTAACATTATTTGATAATTGTGGTAAGAAACACCCTGGTACTCGCTTAAATGGAATGGGAGTCTGTTACAAATGTGGAGAAAAATGTCACCAGACCCGTGATTACAGGGGAAAGAAAGAGGTTGTCAATGTTGAATGCTATAATTGTAGAGAAATGGGGCATTATGAAAATGAATTACCTAAGATCCAACAAAAACATTCCTCAGAAAAGGGCATGGTAGAAAGTCCAATCTTATGCAGTTACTACAGATGAAGTTGAATAATTATTGTATTTGGGTTTTTGGACTCAAGAATTATATTATAGTTATAAGAATAATGTGATATATATAAGGATTGTACTGCAGTACATTTTGTTTTCATTAATTTTTTAATATGATTAAGGTACTCATATTTTTAGTATGTGACATTATGTTAAACATTACTTTGTTTGGGGAATCTGATGTTACATTTCATTTTGGAATTTAGAGACCTTTTAGAGAAAGTCTAGAAAGAGGTATTTTGGATAAATATAAAGGTTGGAATTGATTAAGTTGAAATTTGGATAGTAATTTTTACGGTTAAAATTTTTCTAAAGATTATATTTGGAATATTATAATACTATAGTTTTAGTAAAAGGACAACCAATAGGTCGGGGGATAACCCGTCACGTCGGCCAAAGCTGTAGGAATCGAAACAAGAACCATAGTGCGATAGGCTATTATTACCTACCACTAGCCTACAGGATGTCCCTGGTTATTAAAAAATAATTTTCCTAATCCAAAGGTTATGTGTTAACATTTGGAACATTGTACTGTTTGGATAATTATAATATTGTTTATTTTTTTTATCTTTTTGAGTGAAAGATGAGTTTGTTGTAGAAATTAGTTGAAGGTTGAAACTATAATTTTCAAGTATATATATATATATATACCTATCTCGTATTCTATGAATAAATTAATTATTAAACTTTAGTAAAGGGATATTAATAAAAAAATGAGTTATCCTAATACCTTTTGTTTTATTGAACTGGTGATATTTTAAATCACCATAGATTGAAGGCTTTGAGGCCCTCAATTTTACACTTGTTTGTGATTGATGACCTCAATCACTGCCTAAAAATATTTACGTTTTTCCTCCAATTATGCATCTTTAATTTCCACCAATGTTCTCTTAATCAAGATCATAATTTGGTGGCCACTTTTTCATTTACCTTTCCCTCTTATTAAGGAAAAATTTTATTAACACTATTTCCGATATGGGTTTTCTACAAAGGTATTTTCTATTTTAAACAATTTATTTTTGAAAAACAATTTCAAATTGCGAGGACACTATTTTTTGAATCAGGGGAGAATGTAACACAACAATCTTCCACGAGATGTTTCCCTTTGAATAATGCAATATCTTGCATTGTACACAACGTCGAGATTTTAACACACTGCGACCAATCAAAGTAGTCATTATGAATAGTAATACTCACTTTTTGAAATATTATAAATTTTATCTTTCAATATTGACTACATTATTTGTTTTAGAATATTGAAATTAGATTAGGGTGATATTTTGGTACTTTTCAAATAAGTTTTATATTTTGATCAATACAGAAAGTTACTAAATTTTATTTAAAAACAACTTTTTTAATAGAAATAATTATTAGTGATAAATTATGAATTTTAGTGGTTTTAAAGTATATTTAGAATATATTTTTAAAATTTAAATTTTTTTTGGTCATTTCATATAATTTAACATTTAAACCGGACATAAACAAGTGTCAATCTTTTGATAGTTGTTATTTTCTAAAAACACGCTTTTTGGTTTTGACAACTGGAATAATTTTTCAATTAATTACAGCAATTTCTGTTTTTATAATTTGGTTAAATGGATTCCATATTTGGAATCATAAGGTCCAAATTATGTAATTAAGACTCTTTTATTTTTGGACATTATGAATAGTAATGACGACAATTATCATTATTTATCATGAATAATTTGTAATCGGGTAGTTATGGGTAATGAAATAATATAATAATAATATAAAATGATCTCTACATATGTCCTAACACTATTGGTTGTGTCATGGATGTCCATGGGATTCCTTGATCCAACTAGGGACCCCATGGAATCAGTTTTTTGTGATAGTGACATTTTATCATCTTATTTTTTAAAGAAAAGAAAAATATAACAAAAGTATGTAACACCTAAGTAAAAAAAATTTAATTTTTTCTACATAAATGATCTCTTAGACTATAAATAGTCATTGGAAATGTAAAAATATTTTCTATATCATGGTATTTTTTTTATAATTTCTAGACATTAAATATATAAATTTATTTATGACACCATGATGATGCAGTGATTACCTCATTAATGAATGATTTAAATAAAATGAAAAGATTATGTAAAATCTAAGACATACACTTGTTTAAAGCCTATTAGATGAGTTTATTTTGATCCCTTATCACATTATCATCGAAATATATCATTGTTGGTCCTTAAAAATCCAAGAATCATTTCATAATAAAGTAACATTTCATGACATTACAAGAGTGCCCCTCCTCCATCCTATAAAAGGCCCCCACCCCTACCCCCTTACCCACTCCACTCAAGCCCTTGGATCGTCTAAAATCTTCTCAAATAACCTCTCAACATTACTCTCTTCATATTAGTGGGCTTAGATTGATCATAAATCCAACCTAAGGAACCCTTATTATCAAATCAAAAGGAAAAACCCGATGAAGAGGTAATGATTTCACCACCCCCTTTCAAGTTCCTTTTTTCAACAAGTTATTCATTCTTTGTTTTTCCTTTATAAAATAATAACTCTATTATATTCTATATACTGTGATGTTATTATAAATATGGTACAACCATATTCATTATTCTACTCATCCTTTGAATGACATGTCACCATACGTGCGTACGTACGACTTACCGTCTCTAGGTCGTGGTGTAATTGTTATTCAAATCATTATTATTTGGATCGGTATGATAATGATGTGTAATTTATGTAAATAATAAATATAAAATGATAATTATTCTTTATATATGATATATTATCCAATTATATATTATTTTAATATCAGAAGAATGATATTGTCTCTCGTTCTTATTTGCGGACTACAGTCTCCACAAATGTGATGACATTCATTCCCCATCGTATCCATTCAAGAATAGTTCTCATTGTATGATTAAAAGTAATGTTTAGGGACTTGATATCATACTAGATATGAATAAGATACAACATATCCATAACAAACACAACTTATGTAACAAAACTTATAATAGAAAACGAGTAAGTTAATACTCGAAACGACGATAATACTAAGATATTATTAACAAATCAATGATAATAGATCATATATGATATCATATTAATATATATGATTCTTGAATAATTTAATAACAATTTTTTAACCATTATACAGGAGGTTAACCTACCGTCAACCAAGGAAAAGTACAATGTAAGGGTTTATTTCACAATCTCTTCATTATCCGAGGTTGTTTATACATAATTATCTACTATGTCCTCTTTATCATCCACATCCATGTTTCTTAAAAATGTATTTCAAAACATTCATACTATTTTACAGAAAATGGGTTAAAGTCATTTATAGCCTTGTTTTACTTTTTATAATATGTTTATAAAGGAATCTTTCTGTCGTTTTCCAAACAAAGTTATTTTTAACTATTTCGACAAAATTAAGGTAAGAATGTTTTTTTTAACTTATTCGGTGGGTGTGGCTATTTTCCGCCGTTATACAATCGTTGAAGCTTCCCTTACAATATAATAAGAATATTTTCAAATTAAATGTTTTCTTTTATAATTATGTGACTTTTAAATGATTTCAAAAAAGATATATTTCTCTCAAATAGTTTTGATTTCATCTATGTCAACACCCATTGATAGATTTTATGCTTTTCTGAAATTGATTTATTATGATAAAAAACATACATATTGTATTGAAGGTTTCATGATATGTTTGATTTTTGATGTTATATTTTTTATACAATTCATGGTTTCTGGAGAAAATATTGACATTTCGTATGCTAGTTTTAATACGAATGTTTATGTTATGTTTAATACTTTTCATATGAGGAATGCATTGGACTTAATAAGTGACAGGTGGAGGACTCTATAGCTCCTTGATGCATAGATAGGTCTAATGAGACAAACTAGTGTACTTTCACAAGGCCTTGACAAAATCTTATTTGTAGTCTTGGGACAAGGCCTTGACTTTGTGGTTATGATAGTCTGGGATTATGCATTCCATCATTACGAAAGTGGTTATTGATATTGCATGTGAATATTCTACTAGTAGAATATAATTGTGAATAAGTAAATGTCATTATTTCATTTTATTTTTTCCATGTTATTCTGAATTTCATGATTAAAAGGATTTTGTTTTACTTATACAATTGCCTTAAATGTTTATGCTTGTTTTTGAATGTTTCTGCTATATTGTTATCCTTACTGAGAATTTGAGGTCTCCCCTTTCTATGTTTTATTTTTCTTTGGATGTAAAGAAGTATATTATGATTGACTTGCATGGATAGTCTAAGGGGTGAGTGTGGACTATGGAGACTATGTTGTTGTAGTTTTTCACATTATGATGTAATGTAAAACCTATGAATGTATCTACTGATTCCAAGGCTACTAAACTAATCGGTCTTTCGAAACATGATCTTTTGTGATCATTCCAATATTATGTAATAATACACCGACTCTGGGTAACTAGGGTTAAGGAGATACATTTTATACAAGTTTTTTTATAAAATTAAACCTTTTCATTTAAATTAACACTTTTTTATTCAATTTAATTTTTAGAAAGAGTAACAAATATATCAATATTAAATTAGTGAAATATTTAAATATTTTATTTTTAATTGGCCATAAATATATACCTTATAAAATTTTAAACCAAATAATAATTATTCAATATTTTTAAAAATATTTTATGATTTTAATATAATTTAATAATACATTACTTTTTTAAACAATGAATGGTTGTCTAATTTGACATTATTCAATTCATTGATTTTTTAAAATATAAAGATTACAAGTTATCTTTAATATAACTATTTTATTATCTTACGAACCTGTAAAGTTCATCTACTAAATTTATAATACATATTAATTATCCAAAAATATATTTATTTTAATATTTTGAATAAAATTTATTCATTATCTCTATTTAAAAGTAGTTACAACATCAATATTGTGTATTTATTGGACAGATTAATTTTTTGATAAAATTCAAAAATAAAATACTATTATGAAGATAAATACCCTAGATTTTAGAAAAATATTTTATGTTTAATTTTTATAATAGAAAATCTGAAATTTAAAATGTTATACATATTTTATTATGAATGTGACAAATTTAACATCACTTTTAATAAAATATTATTAGTGTCGAAATCTCTTCTATAATGCTCCAAATGGTCTCTAACTCGACCTATGGATAGCTATGGTGGATATATGGATGACCAATAAGATTTGGTCATGTTTTTGGGTCTTTTATGGTTATTATTATTTTAATAAAAAATATTTTATTTATCCCACATCAATTAATTTCTTTTTACATTGTCAAATTATAACACATCTAGGTAATTAATTATTTCTCAAAAATTAAATATAAATATTGCTGATAATGAAAAATATTCTATCATCTAAATTAGTGTCTCCAATCAAATTTTTCTTCTATGTATCGTTATATAATAAATTATGTAATTATTAAACTTTTTGTGAGGCATATTTACTTTTTCTTTAAATAAAATATATTAAATATCCTAATCACATCCAAGTGGATTCCAAAGAACACCATTTCGACCCTAGGATGATTTAAGTCGAAACAAACTCATCCAATTATATTACTACATGTGTTATTATAACTTTATATTATTATTCTTAAACTTAATTTTCTAATTGACCCTTTTAGTGTATCAAAAAAGATTTTCGAATTTACTATTCATAATGCCAAAAAAATAATATAAATATATTTAACAAATTTGGACATACTGATTCCAAATATGGAGCATATTTTTCAAAATTTAAAACATATAAGATTCAGAAATTAATTTAAAATTTAACATATTATCAGAAAGTGAGAACGTGTTTTAAAAGTTTAAACATTGTAAAAAATTGAAATCTTTTTTATGCTGAATTCAATGTAAAATTAATGATAATTATATAGATTATATTGAATTATAAAAATATATTATATTTATACATTAAAACCATTTAATAATATAATTCAAACATATAAATTATTTTATTGAAAAAATTTATTTTTATTTAAAATTTAATGTATGTATTCTATTTATCAAAATTTTAATGTTATTAGAAAAATATTAAATTTTGATAAAATATAAAATTTTATATACCACTTATAGAAAATAATTATGTTGTTGTAGAAAAATTATTTATGTGTCAAAATATTAATTTAAATGATTTTCTCCAGTAAAAGGTGGAAAATTACTCAATATAAAAGTATAGGATTTTATACATCAAATAGGGTTTATTCATACCCTATAAAAAAATATATTGGATGTTAATAGAAAATAATTTTTTAATTAAATAACATATATATTTCATTAATCTAATTTACTAATATTATTTAACTAAATTTATTAATACAAAAAATTAGAATATGTTGTTGATTTATATTTTTCATTCATAATTTGTACTAAATGACAATAAAATACATTTTCATAAGTTAGTTTTTTTATTCTCACTATCCTAAAACCTAGGTTAAAATGGTAATTTTATTATAATGTGATCTATTTGTTTTTTAAAACTCTTGATTACATGCAACACAAGCTATTGAATAATTAAAATTATTTAGAGAAAATATTTCATAAAAACATTCAACTGTTAAATTTATGATATTTGAACACACTAAATATCACATCCAAAATTTATTGATACCATGAAATCAAAACATGGAATAGAATTTTAAAGTCTAAATCAGGTTTTGGGTCATAATTCACATCAACTATTAACAATCATAACACATTAGTTATAGCATGGTCTCCTTGCAAACGAATACACCAAAGACCATATATGGATGTAATGAAATAGACCATAATTCCTCATCATCACTATAGAAATTTAAGGATAGGTGGTGATATAAGATAGAACATAAGAACCTGAAAATATTTCTGGATGTCATGTATCCATTTTAATTGAATACCTTTCCTTTTTAGTGGTTTTATAATAGAGGTTGGTTAAAAAAATTCAAAACAGAAATAGAAATAATGCCCTACTAAGATGATGAAATTGTATATATAAATAAAATTCATTGGTGGTTCAAAATAGATATAACCTTATACCTTATAAGGATCCACTGAGACTCCTCTATGTGAATTTTCATTCCCATGGAAACTTAACTTTTCTATCCACAAATCAACCATTGATAGTGTGGCATAAATGTGATGTTATCACATTAT
The DNA here is from genome assembly GCA_963277665.1 of Viscum album. Taxonomy (NCBI): domain Eukaryota; kingdom Viridiplantae; phylum Streptophyta; class Magnoliopsida; order Santalales; family Viscaceae; genus Viscum; species Viscum album. The sequence goes on along the minus strand of OY728131.1, from coordinate 711,739,974 downwards.
ACCCAACACTATGCTCATGTAATGTTCTTTATTGACCTAAGATTTATAATAAAATATAATATCATTTTTTTAATACAAAAAAGGGATACAATATATCTCTAAATGTACTTTTTAATCAATACAATAAATATACCTAGTGAGTAAGTAAGACCGATGATCATCACCACATGTTCATAATGACGATAACAAATCATGAATCTATATTTTGAAATATCATAATTTTTAATTATATTTTGGAGACATATCAATCAAAAATAAATATTATAAAACCATTTTTATCCACTAAATTATTCAAAAAATCATATATACATAGAATATGTTACTTATTTGTTATCATAAATTGGATTAAAGTATTATAATCCACAAAATTTTTATTTTTTCCATCCACTTTCATGAAAAAATAAATGGTTCTTCCTATAGATTCATACTATGACCAAAAAACACTTTACATTAAAAATATTCGAGTTTAAATTTTTACAAATAATTCTCTTTGTTCAATAATACAAGAGGAATGTGAAATATGAATTTTTCTGGGTAATAGATCAGTAAAAAATTTAACAACTCTTTTTGGGGGAATCCAAGAGATGTTTTCAAGAATAACATTAGAAAACTAATTCATGATGGTTATAAAATATAAGTTTTTGGTTACATCATCTGTTTCATGGTTAATTGCTAACTACTAGCATGATATATTTCCATCCATGAGTACCAATTGTCTAGATAATTTATCATTCACATAGAAAATCCTTATTGAATATATTATTAATGAAATTAGATGATTTAATGTTTTACTTCCTTTCATAAAAGTTAATATGGTCGTAGAATGATCTCAACCAATCCATTCCCAAAATGAGGTCAATGAAATCCATATCAACAATGACGAAATCCTTAATAAAACTCACTCTCATCAATTTAAATAGATTATAATCCACACATCACGTCTTCCCAATATTTCTATCAAAGTGGTGTTTGATGTATCAAGATAAGATGCATCATTTTGATATACAATACATTGTTATCCAAAACATGATATGAAAAAAGGAGTGATATATTCCAGTATTAATCAAAGTTATAAATATATAATATTTCAAGATAATCCCACTAAACACTATAAATGGACCATATTTATCCCTTATGATAATCTTCTTAACAATATACAGCTAGTTACTCACACTTATTTGATCAAAACATCATTTATGAAAATGCAATGTCCAAGGTTTCATGATGTTTAAATAACCACCTAGGCTCAATCAATTTTTAGAAAAATAATTATTCAGATGTGATTATCTCATAAAATTATATGTTTTTTTAAGTGACATGAGATGTATTTTCAATAGAATAAATAATTTTTCTATAAAAAACTCAATTGTTCCCATTCATTAATATTTTTTAGATGATATTAGTGATAGAATAAAAGATTTCATGATGTTCTCAAATAAAAAAAATCAGAAACATATTGTATTACATTTAATTCAAGCAGAATATTTTACAAATCCTATGGTCAACTCAAGTGATGGTCCACCAACATAGAAGTAGTTATCCATATACCGATTATTCTAATCACTTGAGTTTTCACCTATTTCCATAAATAAAAACATACATCCTCCTTCCATATTTCCCTCAATATCCATATGAATAATAATTTAAACTTTAATCATCTTTATATATTCATTAATATATAATAAAACTATCTTAGAGTTAATATTTAGTCACAACATAGACTCTATCATTCACACCGTCAATGATTCCTGAATAGATTCATTCAAGAAAAATAAACTATATTCATAATCATAGTTTCACATTTTTCAGTGATATATGACCTTTCTTCAAGATATAAAAATACATTATTTTTCTATAATTAAGGTTTGATGATGGAATTGATTAGTGTATAACTCTATAATTCCCACCCAAGCATATACTTTTTAAATATTAGACTGGATAGCTAAATCCACTGTTAGGGTCAATGATTCTCCTGTATATATACAACCAACACGAACATTAGTTCAGTTGGTGTTATGGTGGAATTAATGGTTCAAAACATTTTTACCATTACTTTTACCTTTCTAGTATCAGAATCCCACCAATGTATCTATGGATTTTTTTTATAAAACTAGAAAAAATGATCCACTTATCATGGATCATAATTCTAGATTTTTCAATTGAATAGAAAGACTGAACAATGTTCTCGATATGTTATTGGGTTACTTATGACTTATGTGGAACCACATTTTCCACATCCTCATGTTCTGTGTTCCTACAATTTCTACCTTATTATATTGACTGTAAGAAGGAAAAAAACCATTTAGTCATCACTATCTACTAAAAATGGTTTCTTTTATCTAGCTCCCCAAAATAAATAATTATAATAACCAATCTCAGAGAATCATAGAAATCAAAATCCATTATGAATATTTTCATGAAATCATCAAACATATTTTAAACATTGTATTCCTTATGGAAGTATCTATATTAATGTATTATAAGCTATATTAATCTAGTAAACCCATGATGATGATATAATAACACATCAAAAAAAAAATTAGACCTCATTTTGAACCTGAACCACGCTTGTTTCATGATGTTCATAATAAAGAGGCTATCTATGTCTTTTTATTCAATAAATTTCAAGTTAGTCATTCAAATATACATACCACCACCACTAAATGATAGAGGGACTAACCAATAATTATGAAATTTTAACAACAATCACAAAATCCATAGATTGAGCTAAGGATGTGGTCCTACTATCCTTAGGTGGCATCCCCATTAGATAAAGGGCTAGTTACAAATTCAAAGAGATAAGAGAACATCAGGGGATATTTTTCCATTTAGAAACAAAAGAAATTATAAGAAAAAATATAGACAACCAAAGAAGATAAATGCAGCAGAAGTGCTAACATTAAAAATCAATGGTGACACCATCATAAGAAAAATTTTAGTAAAATAGGAATATTACCATATTTATCACATTTTATGGCCATAATTTGTTAATACACACACTCAAAAAAAATAGTTGTGCCTTACATGTATAGTGGTACTTCCTAACTGTTCTCCATCACACATTAGTAGTGGAACATCACAATAATTCCATATCCCCATGAACACACTCATAATAAATTTATTTAAATTCCATAACAATTGATTATGTATAAAAATCCTTACTTATTATATCATTTCATTGTACATTTTTCATGAGTTAAAACATTACCATAATGTAAAACTTTAATTTCATATTATACTTCAATGGGTTTACCAAAACACATATAAATTAATATGTTGACAATACATAAAAAATGGGTTCCTTTAATAAATCACACATAATTTCCTTTTTTAATATGAGGAATACCCATCAATAAAACTAAGAATTCATTTTTTAGAGATAGTTGAGATGATATAAATGCCACCTACATTAGAATAGTGGATAGAAATAAATAAATTGTATATGAAACATCTAGATCAATCCATTAATCATGTTAATTTCATTATATACATCTAATATGTCATTAAAAACTTCATATATAATAGATATTTCCAAAAAAATTAGATCAATAGCTCCAAAAGAGAATATATTATTAGATTTAAAGAGAAAATGAATGAAGAAAACACAAAAATATGATTTTTAATATCTAATTCACCTTGATCTATCTAAAATATCTATTTAAACCAATGGACTCATGAAATAATCATAGGAAAGGAGACGAGTCTGAGATCCAATTTGGGGAGAAGAAAAGATAGAATTATTTGGAATTAATTTGAGTTAGACTATAATTTTCAGAGTATTTAAGGCATGTAACATGGTTAAGATATACATATTAAAATATGGTGTACCTACTATGTGCATGATTTAAGATATCTCATATAGAACAAAACTTTTATTCCACATGGTTTGAAAAACTATGATAAAATCATGGGTTCCTTTCGGAAAATATCAATGGTGTTATATGGTTGTTCCATATGGTTTGATAATATTTACACTAATTGTGCTAATTGAACTATCTCTACACCATCCACTTGTATAGATCACCATGGAAACAAAATTGTATTAAAAAAATGGCTTCAAAATCGCTACCTTCCTAGTGACTCCTTGAACCATTTTATTGGTTTACTGGAAATAGTGGATGGTATCTAGTAATTAAACTTATAAAATGAAATCATAAAACACCATTTAAAAACAATCCAAAACCATCCCAAAACCCCTGAAAATAAACCCAATTATTATATATCTTCTAATATACAATAAAATATTATTTTTCCCAAAATTATTCGTGTTATGTTTTATTAACAAGAGACTCAATTTTAATAATCATTATCAACAATAAATTATGATCAAATCATGTCGGGGGTCAGCCAAATCGCCTAGATGAACAATGGTGTTAAATAACATCATGGATTACTATGATAATGTAATTACTAATTATTTATGAAATTAATTAGAAAATATCAATTTAATTTTAATATAATGGTAACCTTGATATTAAAATCTCCAAATAATATACCAATTTTTATGTATTAGAAATAGAAGAAACATGTTTATCGTTGATTTTATCTATATACTTCAAAACAAAAAATAACATAGAATGAAGTTATAAAATTGTAAATAATTATAAAGAATCATTTTGATTAACATGAATTATCTATGATGGATGAAACATTGGATAAATAATTATGACTAACACCACTATTATGAAACCTGTTCAAAATGATTAAGTTTTTTTACAATCGATATTGAAAATAGATAACAAATAATTAATATTCATGTATAAAATATTTATAAATGATTTTCATTAAAAATTATTAATATAAACTATTTTTTTAAATATGATATTAAGATATTTGAAGAAAATATTTCCATAATTTTTTTCCTATGATAAATTTAATCTATATTTTCACATTTTAATAAAATTTCTTACTTAGTTTTACCAAAAATATTATTATTAAATTCCTTCCAAAGATCATGGATATTTCTTATTTCTGATGTGATTTTTCATAAAAAAAATTGTGTTTTACATCCAAGTCATTTTATTTAAAAATATATTATTCTTAATAATGGATACTATTGAATTGAAATCATAAACATTATTTCTCTAGATATATTTCATAATGTTATTTTCTTCTAAATATATAATCAATTATCGCCTTTATCTTCCCATATAATCTACTATGAATTTGAAAAATATTTCTCCCAATTCCTTTTCATTTCTGAAGGCACTTCTTTCCATTTATGTTATTGAAGGGTATTCTATAATATATCATACATTGATTACTTGGGGAAATTATTGATATAACAGTATGCCATTTATCTCTATGATGTAAATACCATACAATTTACTGAATGGAATTTACATATAATGGGACAGAATATTTTTGAATACCAATTTAATTTCCATTGAATTATCACCTTTAATTATTTATTAAATTATGAATGATTTTTTATTTAGATAATTTTGAAAATGGTATAAATTTTATTTCATTTTATTGGTTATTTATTATCGTTTGAATGATTGACTTCAAAGGGAATTTTTATATATTGATTAATCTTCATTGGTGTATTATATCTCCCTCAAATGGATTTATTATAAGTTTATATCTCATGAGAAATGTATTTGTGACAACATTATAGTTTTTCATAATATTGGATAATGATTTTTTGGTTCACTAATTTAATTTTCCCGATACTAATGATTTTGAAATAATTTTAATGAATCCTGATGTTACTCCTTCATAGATCATGTTGGATAATGGTTCCAAATGCATTTGATTTATGAAAATTAGAATATTTCATGATTGATGATCTATGCATTACAAGTTATAAATTTTTTTGTATCCCAAATATTCCCATTTAATATCTTGTTCTCATATATTTCAGTTAATTCTTATCACATATTCAAACCCTTACTGAGTAGTTGTGCTCAACCCTTTTTTATGGTTGAATATCCCATGGTTATGAAGACAATTCTAACACATCATAATTCTATAAGGGGGTATAGAATAGTTCTATTATGATGAAACATTATAAAATATTTAAAAAAATGTTTCTAATGAAACTGGACCTCAGAGACACTATACAAAAAGTTTTTTTTTTGTCGTGTGAGGTTATTGGGAGATGTAATTATAATGCGACGTTTGTATAGGATTATATTTGATAATCATACATACTATCAAATTGAAATTGAAAAAGTTTGTGTTCATCATTTTGACCTAAGTTTGAAGGTCTAGGGAACTTCATTGTTGCATAGACCAAAATATAGACTATCAATATGGAATACAAGGGGATGTAATGAAATATTTGATTCCATTATATATGGACCCCATATGGTTTGCACATTTTTTAGGGACGTGATTCTTTAAAAATAGGGTAATTACTCTTTTGTTCACGCATCCATGTCTAGAGAGATGTTAGTGTTCCTGGTCATAAAACATAGAGTAAGAGGTACTAATATCATCTACCTTACATTGTAAGGGAATAACATAACTTGAATTTAGCAGAACATTACAATACATACTATTTAGAGACAAAATAGTATATACATTATGTTCAAGATTCTCATACCAAGAGCTATGTAAATAAAAATTATATAGTTATAATAATGAAGAAAAATTTTATAGAGTCACAATACCTTTTCATAGTTGAATGGATCCAATGAGCATAGAAAGGGTTTTTCTGGGGATTGATGGTATACCACGTAATCATTGTGACATATCCATTTATACTAAATGTATATCAAAATTCGTAAAATAGAATAGCATTGTTCAAAGTGGACTAACATGTAATTGTGTTACGCTTTATGAGTTTTTATCTTGGGAATCTCTTGTTCCCCTTATCGAGGGAGTTTTCGGGTGATTCCATTTGTTTAAAGACGTTTATGTTTTACTTGAATTCTGATAAGAATTAAGTTCATAAATCATTGAATAAAAATGTGTTAACTGTAATGAGTAATAATTAATGGACCATGTTTCTATAAATACTAATATAAAGAAGAACATATCATAATCAATATAAATTAGAAGACTAACATGGTAATACAAAAAATCATTTAAGTTGGAGTAACATTGTTTTAGGTAATGATTCATGTAACTTGTGAGGAATGATGTGAAACATTAAGGTAATTCTATCCTAACATGAAGTTGAAATACCACATGACAACTTAAAAATGCATTGCTGATAATATATTTTTTAAGGTTATTATTATTGGATAATTGGTGATTTATTTGTAATGGCCATTCTTATTTGACCACATCTATTTGGGTTTAGTATCACATAGAAATTTAAGAGGGTTATGATACTTGGAGTGTAAGCTCTATGTGAAAATATAGTGTTGATGTTATGGAAGGCCTATGAATGGAATCTAATTTTATGATCCATGCATCACTATGTATGTTATGGAATATTAATCTAGACTCATGTAGTTATAGGATTTTTATGATATATGTTTTTGTTTAACTAATGTATACATTAAAGGGAAAATGAAATGGGAACTCTAGTTAAAAAGAGAGGATAAGGCATAACTTTTAATGGAGAATTAAAAAAGATGAGTAGAACATGGTAGAGGGTGTAGAGTCTATATTTTTGCATGTAATAATGGATTCATGTTTCTTTGTTTATCCCATATAGTAGGTATCTATCTAGTTATCGCTCTAGGTTGTTGTAACATCCTAACACGAATGCCATAGAAATGGTTAATAGATATGGTGGGTTAGTATTCCTCAATCATGCCTCCCCATATTCTAGAGGATTCCAAAAAGAAGTGAGGTCCTATGGTGTGATAGTGGGGAATTCCCTCATATTATAGTGAGAGAACAATAGAAAACAGGTAAGTATGATGAACTGTAGTAAAATATAAATTGTAGAATTAGTAAATAAACTAAAATATAACATATTGTACTAATAAAAAAAATGACGTAAAATACCTAACATCTATGCCATATAATAAAATATTGGATACCCACTATGTCGACTATATATAAACACATGTATAGAAGGAATTAAAAGTAAAAGTACACGGATACTACTACTTACTCTGAGGAAGTCCACATAACCTGTTTCCAACCACTGTCGAATATCACCATCATGATTAGTAAAACCACAAGAGTAGTTCGGCTCGATCATGAAACTCTGGGCCTCATCCCTATCCACTATGAAGCTCATGATCAACATGAAAATAAGACATAAGGTCTTCATGTACACATAGGTGAATGTGAAGGGGTGCAAAATAATCTAGTTTCTCCACCCCGACAAGAAACCTATAAATGTGTTACTACTAGTGTATAAAACATATATGTGCTTAAAATCACTAAGAATAAATAAAAGTAATGTAAAAAAAATGTTAAACCATAGCCAAACATTAGTTCCATAATCATGGTAAACTGGGCACATGACACCATGGATGTGTATATCTATATAAGTATACATGTATAGTCTCATACCAATACAAATATAAATAAAAATGAATATTTAGGAATATGTGGATATGACAACATGAAAACACATTAGTAGTCGATCCTTGGGTCTGTAATCCAAATATCATGGACATCATGTGAAAATTAATTGATTAGTATGCAATTCCACTCAAGCCACATATCATCATGTCGAACATTGGGTCCATAATCATAATCAATATATACCTACTTTGACCTAAGTAGGAAAAGACTATGAGAAAGCGATGTCAACAAAGAGGGATACTAATCCTAACATTGGTTCACTCATAATCACCTCTTTTCACTGAACCAGGTATATTTTATATCGATGGTCAATCCTATAAACATCACTGAAACCAACTCATACCTCTACTGAGTTATAACGTATCTGACCCCATGGGCATAATCCAAGGTATAACGCCCAAGGCATCCACATCGGCCTATATTGTGCAATAACAATAATAAAACCCATCACTGTTGCACCATATAATCATATGTCATACCATGAATGGTTTGATCCAAGGAACAAGTCCAAGGCATCCCTATCTATTTCAAAGAGCATCTCACTAGATACTTAGTAAAGGAAATTGTTTGATTCTTATGAGCATGCCAACAGAACATGTCCTGTGTAAGACAAATAATGCTTGATAAATGGGGTATAAAGGCCCAAAGATTCCCATGGAATCTTGAACTAAGGATCATAATCAATAAAAGGTGTCCACTACCACACCATGATCCAAATAGAATCTTCCAAGACATATGTATAATTAACCATCCTGTGAGTCTGTCCAAGTATTTCCCAAAATAATAAATCCATGTATTACTCAAGGCGTAAACTTACTCATCCCTCTATGTCCATATAATGAATTACTATAGCTGTTATCCAAGAATAACTAAGGTAATACATTTCATCTTCTCTATGAGTCCATCCAATGTAATCCTACAGTGGGAATCCATGTATCACTCATGGAATAAAAGTCAACATGTGAGGGTCAATAGCCCAATACTAGGAAACACTTCTAGACATCCCAAAATTATATCAGAATATATGTATATCAAGGCTCAATAAACAAGTCCTAGGTAACACTTCTAGGTATACTAGTGAATTTTAGAAATAACAAGGCTCAAAATATAGATTCCATGTAAGAATGTCTGGGCATCCCAATAAGAAATACATCTCCTAGGAAGAACATCTAGGCATCCCAACAGAATGAAAGATTCCTCAGTACTGGCTCAATATCCACCAATTATGAAGCACCTCTAGTAACCATCGGGGTATTATTAATAATGTCATTAATTCATAATCAGAAGAGTGATGGTAGACCAAACACCCAACTAAAAAATCTAGTCACATCCCCTTGGGATTACAAGTTTTACATGGGTTCTAAGGTGTCACCTACTACAATTTTTACTAAAACCTAACATAAAACAAGTGTCAGACAAAAAAAGGATCTTTCTAGGCCTCTCAAGTAAAACACTGAGAGGAAACCTCAAAGGGATCCACTAGGAAAACATGTGTAAAGTCATATAACATGGAATCATTAACAATCAAGGAAAAGGAGGAATCATACACGGTATCCTTGAATGATAAACAATGCAGGCATCCTATAATAGGGATCCACTCAATGATATAAATGTGTTGGATCCTACAAGGGACTCCCTTGATCACTATATAAGAATATGGATCACTCCGGGGATCCTTTTTATCTAGATAAAAGATAGATACATCCTACATGTGATCCTTGATAACAACTAATCTCATGGCCTCTTAGGATAGAAGGGAACATTTCTCAAGGGAGACTTCCTAAAAATCAATACACCATGGGAGTTATACTATTGATAATCTTAGATTATGGTCTCAAAAATGGTTGGACTGAACAACCAACAAATCCTTCATGTCCAAGACTCTCCCTCATCTGATGAATAAATTATATTACAAGAGGAAGAACCTATTCATTTAAAAAGAATCCCCAAAATACACATTAGGATCGTCATAACAATAAAATGGTTTAACCATCATGGTCTATGTGAAAAAATACTCATAATATACTACTATTGGGTCCAAATATAGTATTGGGGAAGGAAATAATTATTACCCCACAAAGGTTAACAAGGGGAAGTACATAAAATTTCACCCTCAGTACAAGGTGTGTACTCCCAATGTGCTACATGGGAATGTACTTCCACTATCCTCGGAATATAAAATACCTTCGTACATGGAGTGTATGATGGTTACAAATTGTACACCCAACATGGGGTATATGACTGTGTCCCTCCAATGGAATGGACATATACATGGTTTGGTTGTTTACTTCTACACAGTGTTTCTCGCACCTGGGGTTTGACCGTGCACTCAACCCAGCCACGTACCCCTACAAGGGTTCTTCAGGCTAGGTACTCGGTTGCACATGTGACTACCCATACATGGAGTGTACACCCTCGTACCTAGTGTGTACTCCGAAAATGTTATCTTCTTGGAATGGGAAGAATACAGTGCGTGTCACCCTAGAGTACATGTTTTGAATCCATGTTTTCTCGAACAGAAAACCATCAGATAACAAAAATCCCTAGTTTTCACCCCCAAGTATACATATATAACCACTAGAGTCCTCAAACAAGCATAATAGGGATATTAATTTATAAAATAGAAAATATATGGTGATATTAGGTTAAAGTATAAATAATCCTACCTTTGGGTAGAAACCACAGATGATTTTCTCGATTCTACTGTCCACGAATGTTGCACGTCGATCCAGCACATCAACGGATTCATGATGACTCGCATATTTTTCAATATGTCTATCTTCATATCTCTATCTCCATTTATCTCTTAGATCCTGGTTTTAACACCACAAGCATCCATTGTATGCTTTTCATTGAATAATGCAATAGCTTGCGTTGCAGGCAACTTTGAGTTCTAGCACCCCCCGAACAATCAAACTGGCCATTATGAATAGTAATACCCACTTTTTAAAATTTTTAAAATTTTATTTTTAAAAATAGACTTCATTTTTGGACTCAGGATATCAAAATTAGATAAAGGTGATTTTTTCAGTGTTTTTCTGAAAACATTAAATTTTAGATGAATACTAAGAAATAATGTGTTACTGTTTATAACAGACTTTTTATTTAAATAATTTTTTTATTTTATTTAAATTTATTTTGAGTAAAAGTAGATAAATAATACCTATATTTTTCCAATTTAATTCATTTGAGTCAATTTATATTAAGAGAAGGCATATAAAAGTTTATTGAACACTTAAACGTCTTTTACCCACCTTCTAGGCACATTTTCAAACATGAATAAAACTTAATTTTTTTGATTCTGTGAATTGAATTAAAAATAATAGATACACTATTGACATCAGTAAGTGAAATTTGGTACAATATGAGGAAAATAATTTTTATTGAATAGTAAATTTGAATTTTATTTACCACAATTAAAAGTAAATAGGGGAATTAAAGGTAAAAACGATATTATAATTACCCAAAAACAAGTCCCAATCCCATTTGATAAGTGTTTTTTGACCAAAAGAATCCTTAAGAATAAAATGTTATCATTTTGGGTCTACTTGTATTAGATTAGAACACTTATTATTATTTTATTTAAAGAAGAGTTGAAACTGTTGAATTCAAATTTTAATAACTAATCCATTTTTAATTTAGGGTTTTATATCAGAAAAATTAGAATATAAATATTATTTTGAAATATAAAAACTATTTCCTAAATCATGGAATTTTATTTATAGTTTTTAGACATAAATTATTAAATTTATTTATGACACAATGATGATGTAGTAATTACATTATTAATGAATGATAAAAAAATATATTATAAATATAAAAATAAATGTAAATTCAGACTTTTGAGGCATTAAACTAATTTTCTTTGTTAATATGACATTTTATTATATATTTAATATGTTTTTTTAGAAGTAATCACGTTTTTTTTGCTATAAAAAAACCAAATACTAAATATTGTGAAAATTGACATAAATGAGTTTGTAAAAAAATACTATATTATTAAATGTTATAAAGTTCCTAAAAATATAAGGCTTGCCCAAAAGATATATAGAATTATAGTTATCTCATAAATAAAAAACATGAGGTCTGGTTGTAATTTTATAGTTATTTTACTAACCATGTAATATAAAAATACATGAAGACATTGTGAAGGATAAACAATTTAACTAAGAATTAAATCTAAAAGATAAGGTTAATATGGTTACCTAAACATGTCTAAAACCTATTGGTTTAGAGGATTTAGACCATTAACCACCTTATTCTCTAAATAAATTTATTATGAGCCATTATAAAATGAAATTTATTTTATAATAAAATAATATTTCAATCTTTTCCTAAAGTGACCATCACCTCTCTTATAAAAGGGTACTTCCCTTTCTCTTAAATTCACAAATCCGAAGAAAATTGTCTTGAAAATCCTATACTCAAATATCTCTCAAACTAACCTCACATTATCCTAGTGGCCTTACTTTGATTATAATGCCATCCCAAGGAACCCTTTAGTTCAAATCAAAAGGAAACACCCGAAGAAGAGGTAATTATTTCATCACATCTTTCAGGTTCTTTTCTTCTTACACATCCTCTTTCATTGTTGTTTTCATACTAAAATAATAACTCCAGTACCTTATACATAATGATATGTTATTATAAATATGGTATAACCATATTAATTATTCTATCCATCCTATTAATGAAAAAGTCACCATATTTCCGTATATACAGCTTACTATCTCAACACCGTGGTGTAGATTGTTATTCAACACTTTACTATTTGGATGGGTATAATAATGAGTATAATTGATGTAAATAATAAATATAAGATTTTAATGACTCTATATTTATAATATTCCATCCAACTACATACTATTTTACCATCAATAGAATGATATTGCCGCTCGTGCGTACGTAGGACTTACCGTCTCCACGACGCGATGACAAATTGAAGAAAATATTTGTTAATTCTCCTATCATGACTCTACCATCGAAGAATGATGGGTTTGTTATTTATAGTGATACATCAAAGAATGGACATGGTTGTGTCTTTATATATATTGATAGAGTTATTGCTTATACATCATAGAAGAAAAAATTTCATGAACAAAACTATCCTACTCGTGATCATGAATTAGAAACTCCAATCATGGATTTGATGATATTGACACACGATCTCTATGTTGAAATTTTTTTAGATATATACTGATCACAAGAGTTTGAAATATATTTTCTCACATAAATAACTCTGCATGAGGAAAATGTGATGGCTGGAACTACTCAAATATTATGGCTTCACTATACACTACCACTTGGGGAAGGAAAATAAGGTGGAATTTTATTTTATCAGAAAGGATCATGGAGTTTTTAGAAAGATTAGAGTTGAAAGGAATCCAATATTCACGGATCTAGTAAATTTGGATTTGGGAATAATCTGGAAGGTGAAACATGGATAATTTTTCCAAGGGTTTCCAATCCATCTTTACTAGAATGTTTATAATGTCCCCAAACTAATGATGGGGAGTTTCAAAAGAAAATTAAATTTGTGAATTATGGGAGATTGATTGAATTAGTATATAAAGAAGGAATCTTGAAATTTGGTAAGAAATTTGTATTCCTAAAATACTTGATCTAAAAAGGGAATTGTTGGATGATGCTTATAGCTCCGATTTCACTATACACCATGGTAACACTAAGATGTATATAGATTTGAAGTAAAATTTTTGGTGGGACAACATTAAAAGAGAGATTATTGATTATGTGTCAAGATGTATGGTTTGTCGACATGTTAAGGCTAGAAGACAACATCCTAGAGGAGTCATGAAACCTCTTCCCATACCTAAGTGGAAATGAGATGATATTACGATGGTCATTTTCATGGGGATACCAATGACTCAAAGAAGGAATAATGTGATATGGGTCATTGATGATCATCATACCAAGTCAACACATTTTCTTTCTATAAGAGAATATTTCCCACTATGACTTTTAGTAAGACAATATAATACTGAAGTTTTAATACTTTATTGAGTGCCTCAATAAATTGTATCTGATTGTGATCCCTATTTTACATCAAGATTCTGTAAATGTATTTAGAATACCATTGATACTAAACTTTATTTGAACACTGCCTACCACCCTCAAACTATTGTATAATCAGAACTGACTATTCAAACCTTAGAAGACATGTTGAGATCTTTCTCACTTCACATTCATGGTATGTGGGATCAATATTTTTCCTATGGTAGAATTTTTATAAAACAATATCTTCCATTAAAGTATATATATGGAACTATATGAAGCATTATATATAAAGAGATATTGAACACCAAGTTTTTGGGATGATTCTTGTGAAAGAAAACTCATCAGCCCAGAACATGTTGAGGAATCAATGGAAAAGGTGGAGATTATCCAAACCCACATCAAAGCATCTCAATGTAAGAAAAAGAGCTATGAAAATAATCAAAGGAAGGATTTGGAATTTCAAGTAGGATATCATGTTTTCTTGATGGTTTCTCAATATAAGGGTGTTATACGATTCAGTAATAAGGGTTAATTAAGTCCCAGGTACATCAGACCTTTCAAAATTTTAGAATGAATTGGAGTTGTATCTTACAATTTGTAAATTCTTCCAAGAATCTCCAAAGTTCATGATGTGTTCCATGTATCACTTTTGAGAAAATAAATGCCTAAAACAATGTGTGTACTCACCTTTGAAGAAATAGAACTGAAACCTAGTTGGTCATACTGTGAAGATCCTTTCAAGATTCTTGATACACGAGAACTTGTGTTGAGAAACCAAAAGACTCATCAGGTCAAAGTTCGATGGAGGAACCATAAGATGGAAGAGGAAATGTGTACCTGAGGAAATTATGATGTAGAACTACCCAAATCTCTATATGACATAATATTCAGGAAGTTCCAAAGATGAAATTATTTAAAGGATATTAGAATGTAACACTCCAAGCTTCAATGGTACGAATCTCTTTGAATAATCTAATATCTTGCATTGTACGTAACTTCGAGTTCTAGCACCCCACGACCAATAAAACACGCCCTTATGAATTGTAATGCCCACTTTTTGAAATTTTATAAATTTTATTTTTAAAAATGGACTTCAGTTTTGGATTCAGAATATGAAAATTAGATTATGGTGATTTCTTGGAATTTTTTTGAAAATTTTAAATTTTAATGAATAGTGAAAACACGGCATTATTGTTTAAAACCGAATTTTTATTTATATAATTATTTATTTTATATAAATTCATTTTAAGTCAAATAGATACATAATACCTCTATTATTCAAATGTAATTCATTGGCGTCATTTGATAATAATATTAGATATATAAAATGTATTGAACTTTTTAACATCTTTTACCCACCTTCTAAGAACATTTGAAAATTTGAATAAAACATACTTTTACCATTTATGTGAATTCAATTTCAAAAATCCAAGTGGCATGGTTCACTTCAGTAAGAAAATTGTGGCTCAATAGAATGAAAATAATTTTTTGTTAATAGTTACTTTGGAATTTTATTTAGCATGATTAAAATTATATTCAGTAATTATGGTCAAAATGATATTATAATTACCGTAACACGTGTCCTAATTCCATTGGATAAGTGTTTTTAGAAAAAAATAAACCTTATGAATAAAATACGATCCACATTGATCCACATGGATTAGATTAAGAAATTGATTGTTATTATTTTATTTAATGAATAGTTAAAAGTGTTAAATTCAAATTTTAATAACTAAACAATTTTTAATAAAGGGTTATACATGAGATAAATTCTAAAATAAATATTGACTAGAAATATAAAAATATTTCCTACATAATGGTATTTTATCTATTATTTTTAGACATTAAATAATCATGTTTATTTGTGACACAATGAGGATGCAGTAATTACCTTGTTATTGAATGATTAAAATAATTGATATTATAAATAACCCAATAAATGTAAATTGAATCATTTGATGCATTAAACTAGTTTTATAGGTTAATATGACATGTTATGATTTATTTGAAGGATTTTTTTCTAATAAATATTTTTTTTGACTTTCAAAAAAACCAAATACTATATAGTGTCAAAATTGACATAAATTAGTTTTTAAAACAAATACTATATTATTAAATGATATAATATTCAAAAAATATAGGGTCCATAATATTTTTCTATATAATGATATATATTTCATTAACTAACCAGTTGGGGTTATCTTAGCATTTTATTGGACGTTTATTAACCATTTAATATGAAAATACCCGAAGACATTGTAAAAGATAAACTATTTATCTAAGAGTAAAATCTAAGATTATTATGTTAACCTAAACTTGTTTAAAACCTATTGGTTGAGATTATTTTGACCCTTAACCACCTTATCCTCTTAATAAATTAATTTTGACCAAATATAATGCAAAAATGATATTATAATAAAATAATATTTCAAATTTTTTAAAGTGACCCTCACTTCTCTTATAAAAGGTTACTTCCATTTCTCTTAAAACCACACAACCAAATACATTGGGATCGGCCAAACCCTACTCAAATTTCATTCCAACTACCCTCAAATCATCAATGGAGACTTACATTCATCATAAATCCATCTAATAGATCCATTTTTTTTAAATCAAAAGAAAACACCTGATGAAGAGGTAATTATTTCATCACCTCCTTCAGGTTCTTTTCATCTTCCAATTCCTATTTCTTTGTTGGTTCCATAATAAAATAATAACTCCAGTACTTTCTGCATACTGATATGTTTTTTTAAATATGTTACAACATTGTTCATTATTCTATCCATCCTATTAATGACAAAGACACCATACATGCATACGTACGACTTATCGTCTCCACGTCGTGGTGTAGTTTGTTATTCAACACTTCATTATTCTGATGGGTATAAAAATGAGTATGATTGTTGTAAATAATCAATATAAATTTTAATTAATCTGTATATATAATATAACATCTAACTACAAATTATTCTACAATCAATATAATGATATTGTCACTCGTATGTACATATGGCTTACCGTCTCCACAATGCGATGAGACTTTGTTCCCAGTCGTAACTATTCTGAATAATTTTCATTTGATGACTAAAAATAATGATTAAAAAATAATATAATTATGGATATGAATCAAATAAATCCTATTCATAACAAATATTACTTATGTAACAAAATATATAAATAAAAATGAATCAATTATCACCCAAAACATTGATACTAATGCAATATTATTAACAAAGCATTATTGGATGATCAAATATTATATCATATTTATGTATGAGGTTATTTAATAATTTACTAACAATGATTTAACCATTATAAAGGAGGTTAATATTCCCTTGCCTATGGAAAAGTACTAGATAAGGGTTAATTTTACAATCTCTTTATTATCCAAGGTTGTTTTTATGTAACTATCTACTGGGACTTATTTATCATCCCCATCTGTGTTTCATGAAAATTTATTTCAAAACATTTTTTTTAATTTCATAGAATATGAGTTAAATTCATTTAAATAATTTTTTAACTTTTTATAAAATATTTTGAAAGTAATTTTTTCCATTGTTTCCCAAAAAATGTACTTTATGACAATTTTGAGAAATTAAGGATTGAATGTTTTTTTAACATAAACGGTGGGTGCGGAAATTATTCCTCAATTATAACACCTTCATAGCTTCCCTTACAAGCTTATAAGAATATTTTCAAAATAAATATTTTATTTTATAATTGTGTGAATTTTAAATGATTTCAAAATAGAAATAGATTTTTCTCTCAAATGGTTTTCATTTCATCTTTTTCACCAACTTTGATGGGTTTTACATTAGTTTGAAGTTGATTTATTATGATTCAATAATTCATATTATATTGACGAGTTTTTTATATGTTTGACTATGGATGTGTTATTTTTCTACCATTCATGGGTTATGGTAAAAGTGTAAAAATTTATTATGCTGGTTTTAATATGAATGTTTACGTTACGTTTCAACCTGTTCATATGATGAATGCATTGGACATAATAAGTTACAGGCGAAACCAGTTATAGCTCCTTGATGCATCTATAGGTCTGATGAGACAAAATTGTGTCTTGGCACAAGGCCTTGACAAAACATTATTTTTAGTCTTGGAACCGGGCCTTAACTATGTGGTTATGATGTCCTACATTATGAATTCCATCAATAAGAAATTAGATATTGATATATCATGTTATTATTTGACTAGTATAATATCCGTGTGAATAAGTAAATGGAATTATTTGATTTATATTTGACATATTATGTTGAAGTTTATGTTTAATAGTCTTCTATTTCAGTCTTATACATTGTCTTAAATGTTTAATCTTTTTTATGAAAGTTTACGCTATATTATTATCTTTGTTGAGCATCTGATCACAGACCTTTATTATTTTTTCTTTTTCCCAGGGTGTGAAAAAGAGTATTATGATTAACTTACAGGGATAGGCCAATGGATATGAGTTTTTTCAAAGGGGACACAATGTTTTTTCTTTATTTCACGATTTAATGTTAAACATATATATGTATGTATTACTTCCGTGGCTAATAAACTTATTGGTCTTTCAAGACATGATCACTTGTGATCATGCCAATGTTATATAATAATGCACTGTATCTGGGTAACTAGGGTCAAGGTGTTAAAATGGTGAAGTTGGAGCCACATATGAGGATTCAATGAGAATAAGGAAAGGAAATAATGAAATCAAAAGTAAATAAAGAAAAATAAGAAAAGGAAAAGAAAAAAGAAATGGGTATGCACTAGCCCCAGTGCCCAGCTCAGTTTTATGCCTCCCTTAGGCTAAACTTCTCTTTATAAACTCAACAGTGATGATGGAATCTAAATAATACAATCCATTCAAAATTTATGGTCGAACAATCCTAGATGAACAATTTAATATTTAATTAATTTAATATTATATATTAATTATTCTGCTAAAATTCAAATGGATTGGATTTTCACAAAACTCACAGTCTAGGGTAAACACCCTATTTCGGGACCAACAGAGTGGTATAAAAGTTATATGAGATCATATTCTAGTGAAAAAAGTACGTTTTACCCCATTTTAAACATATAAAAATAAAAATTGAAATTTCTACTCAAAACACAGTTTGGAAAAATATGGGTCCATATATACTCCTCACAATTAACTCTCTCATCCCCATTAATCCTAGTGAAAATACTCGTATCCATTCTATCAACACGAACATCAACACAAAAATATATTTGGACTTTCCAACGACTAGTCTCAAATAATCAACAACTACCTTCTACATGGAAGACCATAAATGAGATTAATCTGGTACTCCCCACCATAGGAATACACTATTCATTATCTTAAAAAGAATCCTCTGAGCTCAAAAGCCCACAGAAAACACCGAAAATCATCTGAAAATGAGGTTTAACTCCCTCAAATGGCTGATGGTGTACTCCCCACCATATGGCATACCATACTCCACTCTGTAAGAATAACCTCAATAGGTTCCCTTCCACAACAAGGGAAAACATTTAGAATTAAATAAAAAATTATCTCAGTGTATTTCATACACTCTCTTAACATACTCAATAAGAATAAAGATAGAGCATGATCATCTGGAATAGAAGTACACTTAGATTCCACCAAGGTGCATTTATAGATCCCTCCAATCCATGATCACTATTTGATCAAAACCTAACTAGGATTGATCCATAAGTTAACCATATTGTGGTACCCGATTCATTTCACGATTTTACATTTACAAGGGATATATATTCAAGAAAAACTTTAAGGATCCAAGCCCATATAAATTATTAAGCATCAGTCCTCAACATCAACACATCCACTCACCAATTTAGATTCAAATTATACCATGCAAAACGAGTATGTGTCATTATCACCGGACATATAATATTTTGAGTTGTCGATTACAAAGCTATGTTGACCAGTCCACAAAACACGTCAAACTCTTTAATTTAGAATTCCCCATAGAACTACTCTTCAAAATATAGCACCTCACATGTTACATGATTTATTCCACAACCACTAATCACCTGGTGTCATTCCAGTCACGAGTGTCTACCCACTATCTGAACACATTAGCAATTGCCGAAACCCTGGTCATCCCGGCCATTAGCCCAAATAGAATTTATCATCCAAGAAAGTCTCATTACGCAACTCCCAAGGTTGTTCATCAATATCTAATGGCATCAAAAATCCTATTACACATAACTTGTGTGAATACCATTCCTCGATCCCAAATGATCATAAAATTCGCATCACAGCCCAAAAAGGCATCTAAAAAACATTGTTCAACCTCTCATGTAGGTTACCATCAATCAAAACAAACACCAAACTAGAAAGGTCTCAGTCAAGACCAGGGGTCTCTAGGTCTACCACATAGCCTTACAAAACAAGCCTGACAGCTGGGTCACAATATTCCACCACCTAGACTAAAATATCCAACCTCTCAAAAACAAGTAAAGATCACAATGGCTTCTGAGGGTAAAAATAGAAAATGTGGGCCACAAAAACCTGACCCTCTCCAGGAATCATCATAAGGAATTTCTCCATGGAGGCCTTAATACCAATAAAAAGTGAAACCAAATTCACTCTCACAAGGAATCTTTATAGGTCAACAAACCCTAGAGGACTAGTTCATAAGAAAATTCCTAGAATCCATCGGCTTCATACTCAGTTATAGGACTAGATAATCATGACCTAAGAAACCCAGCCATATAAGGTGTTTAACAGAAAGATACCACATACCATATTGACCTACTAGGTCACTCCACCTGTCATGTAGGATGATTGAGTCATCCACCTCAAAAAAATGACTCAATGTAGATCCATATAAGAATCGATAAAAATGAAATATATATATAACCTAGGCCCAACAGATAAGGCCTAAATTGTTATTAAAATAGAACACAGTCAGTCCTATAGGATATGATTCATATGTGCCAAATATGATGCATTAGATTCCCCTTGCCTATACCATCCCACAGTCAAAATCTTTGTTTGTCCTCTTGATAATGCACAATATCCATTTATCTATATTAAATCATAACATCCATACAACATGTGTGTTTCTCAAAGAAAAAATCAGATACATATGCAATATATAAAATCATAACAACAATCCCATTCCCTGGAAACATTGACATTCTACCTAAAAATGTGTTGTCGACACACCATTATGATATCCATCAAAGGTTCCAACACATACCGTATCACAAATAATAAAAACTGGGAAAAGAAAAGCTATGATACAACATTGTAACATCCTAGCCTATATTACACTAAAAAGGTTCCCCAAGCTGGTGGGATAACAGGCTTCAAGAGAACCTCACAATATTCTAGAGGTTGTCAACTAATATAGAGGGTATGTGGTGTGATAGTGTGTAGACTATGCCCTCATATCATAGTTAGAAAACGGCAAAAAAGATTTAAGTACCCCACACAAATATAAACAAAGTGTCAAAGCATTAAATAAACTTAAATAAAACATTCTATTATATAATATGAAATGTTGTAAAAGCACGAATACCTATTTTATCTAATAAGACACTAGTCACACACTAGAACGATCATAAATTTACAAGAGTACAAAAGAAACCCAATGGAAATGTATATTGCCACTACTACTAACTCCATGACATACCACATACCCTGTATCCATACACTATCAAACTGCACCAGCCCATATATTATAACCACATTAGAATCTCTGGTTGATTGGGAAGCTCTAGGCCTTAGACCTATCCACCATGAAACTCATGCTCAACTATAAAATTAGACATAATTTCAACATGTACACTGAGGTGAATTTGAAAGGGTGAGAAATAATCTCAATAGGAAACCAGGAAAATAAACCTATAAATGTTCTCAAGATCTTTCTACCATGAAAAACATCTAAAAATTTCAACAAAATATCACAATATATATAAATAAAGTCTCAATAGCCCAGTATTAGGTAGTACATCTTGGTATACCAATGAATATCATAAATAACAAGAAGTAAAAACTAGAACTCACGTTTGAATTTCTCTACATCCAAATAACCAATATGGATTCTCAGAAGAACATTCAAGAATCTAAAAATAAAGAAATATGTCCTATGTCTGGCTCAATAAAATCCAACCGAGAAGAACCTATGGTAATCGTCATTGCATCAGCAATAACCTTGTCAAAGAATACAAAAAAATTGTGAGGGTGTCTTAGACAACCAACCTTTCAATCCAGCCACTTCTCCATGGTATTACAAATTTGGCAAGGGTTATACGGTTCCACCCGCTACCATCTCTACCCAAAGCCGGTGAAAAAATATGGGAGATAAAATCAATAATAACCAATTGGGCCCCTCAAGTCAAACATATATAGTAATTTTCCTTAGTATACTTTAGGTAAACATAAGCAAGGGCATCGTACATGGGATCCTTAGATAAAATGGAAATGCAGGAATCATACATGGGATCCTCATATGATAAACAACATAGTTATACTACAATAGGGATCCTCTCAATGATATTTATGTGAATGATTTTACAAGGGACTCCCAATATCAGAATATTATAGTAGGCATCCGCCATTGGATCCTTGGAAGCCGGATAAAAGGTACATGCATCCTACAAATGATCCTTGATAACAACTTTCTTGTCAACCTCTCATGCCCGAAGGGAACATATTTCAAGGGAGACTTCTTCAAAAGAAATACGCCACATGAGATATCCCAAAGGTCATATTTGATATAGGTCTCGAACTAGGATGGTACGAGCACCCAATCAATCATTCTTGTTCCAGTATCTCCTTCAGAAGATGATTGAATTCAATTACTGGTGGAAGAACCTCCCCATTTAAAACGTATCCCCAAAACACTCATTAAGATTCCTCATAATGCTCCACTAGTTTCACAAATCATGGTCAATGTGGGGAACTACTTATAATGGACTACCTTGGAGTTCAATTCTGACTTCATGGAATAAAAGCACAAAAAATATTTGAAGAGATAAAAATTGTTAGAACATGACTTGTCACCCTTGGTAAATAATGTGTACTCCCAACATGCCACATGGGAGTGTACTCCCACTGATCTAGGTGTGTAAAATCACCAGGTAAACAATATGTAATCTATGTGTACAATGTGTACCCAACATGAGGAACATGCACATATCACCCAACCGACTAGTCTGTATACTTGTTCAGGCCGTGTACTTCTATATGGTGTGCCACCCACATGGGGTCTGACCATGTACTCTACACTGCCATGTGCCCCTACATGAGTTCACATGTCTGAGTACAAGGCTACATGACCATGTACAAGTATACGACATGTAAAAACCTGCACAAGGTGTGTACTCCCAAAACCAAATATTCCCTGAATAGAAAGAACACATGGTTTGTCACCTTTTATAACACACCATGTAGCCTTTTTTCCAAAATAGAATATGCTTGGATCATCTGAATCCCTTATTTTCACCACCACATCAATAGATCCGGCCACTAAGGGATTTATACAAGCTTAATATAGATTTAAATATATAAAATTGAAAATATATGGGGATCTACAATGAATATATAAATAGGCCTACTGTTGGGATGAAACCGCAAAATCTTTGTTCGATTCTGTTGTCCACGGTTGTCGCACATCGATCCAGCGTGTCAAGGGCTTCACGATGGTACCACTATTTGTCTATAATTATCCTTCTCTATCCCTCAACATTTATCTCTTAGGTCATGGGGAGGTAATATCTAAATAGTAGGGATCTATGAAAATTATTAAGGAAAATAATTAAATGAAAAATTAAAGAAATAAATAGAAGAAAAGAAAAAGAAAAGAAAACGTGTTTTGGTATTCCCTCAATGCCCAACTCCATTTTATGCCTTGGATATGATAAAATCAACATTATAAACTCAATTAAAAAGACAAATACTCCATATGGGTTTTCATTCAGCAATTACGGCTGAATGAACCAGTGTTAATAAATTAATATTTTATTTATTAAATATTAAATATTAATTATTCCTCTATAATACAAACATCAAATATTTCCACCAAACACATATCCTATGGTAAACATCCTATTCTTGGACCAACATACTCCTACATGAAATTATGTGTGATTATATACTATGGGAAAGACCATTTAACCCATTTTTATAATTGAGAAATAACAAATTAAAATTTCTGCTAAAAGACACAGTTTGAAAATTCACAAGCCCTTAAAGTGGTAGCATGATATAATAAAAACACCACATATTTGGGAATCCTCTCATGTTGGTATATAATGTTTCACACAATTTAGATTCATTTAAAGTGGAATATATTATTTTATTTCATTTCTTGGGATAAATTTTTTGAAAAAATTAGTTCAAAATCAAAAATTATGGAAAAAAATATATATTTTATAGTCAAATATATTTCATTAATGAATAGATATGGTTTATGTGAATTTATAGGTATTACAAAATGGAAATTAATTATAGAGAGAACTAAGGGTCGATACCCTAGGGAAATATTCTAGTGGTATATGCCCCTTATTTAATTTCATGATGCTAGAACCATGGGTTGGAGAGGAAATATATTATTAGATGAAGGGAAAAATAAATTGGAATAATATATCCAAATATGATATGGATATTCTCAGTGGATGAAATCAGGTTTCTTTCATTTATGGTATGGAAGCTAGGATTAAATTTGAGGTATTATATGAGACATTATGAGTGAAGAAAAACCAAATGTGTTTGGGGATTTAATTTCAATGTGGACTTTCATAGAAGGGGATGACATAGTTTATAGTCATGGAACATTGGAAATGAGTGTGGCGATCTATGTAGAAATGGGACATGTGAATACCTAACAGGAATTCGAAATCCCAATGGCTAACATAGACGGCCATAGAAGAGGAAAAGTTGGGATTTTTAGTTCAAATTCATCCATTCATCACTAATAATGGTTCCCTCCATATAATCATTAATTACTCTGATCATGAGAAGGGGAAATTGGTCAAAAGTCATAAGTCCTTGTGATTCTTTCTCAGGGTGAAAAACAATGAGCAGATAATGATAATTAATGTAACAAGAGATTGCATAAAGGGGGATGAATAGTTGTGATTAGAATGGTACATTGACCATTAGAATCATGAAAATGCAAGGGAAACTAGTTTGGTAAATAAACTACATGTTTTACTTTTGGGGAAGGTGTGCACAAATACATGAATCTGGAGACATTCAGGGTGTTGGATTCCACTAGTACAATGGGGAAGTGGACTTTGAAAATCATATCCTTTAAGTTATAAGTTAAAAATAGGAATGATGTGATGTGTTAGGAATACTACTAACTATTCCCCCAAACCATTTGTTCCCCTAATAAACTAATATGTACGGTTTAACATAACCTTAGGTTCAATTGTTGACCAAGTCTATGAATCATGGGACCAATCATTTTAATCCCTAATTTATATACTAGATAAGAGGTGGGGATATTTTTATTGTGTTATCATCATAATAGATCCCGTTATATCATAGAGGATTATGAGGATCTCAATATATAATTAATAAAAATAAGAATTCCAATTATATTAGATGCTTTTCTAGATTACATATTTTTTATGAGTGACGTAACGGTGCATTGAGCTTGCCATGAAGTGTACTAGTACATGTGATGGATGAGATTATATCTGGATAGGATCATTCAATCGTTTTAATGTGTGAACATGGAAATCAATGTAGGGATTCTCTAATGCCACTATATTTTATTACATAACATTCCATTAAATGAATATGAGGTTTTTGAGAGCTTTCTCCACCCGTATCACCTAACTAAAAAGAACCATAGAAATATTATTAAAGTTAATATATCCATAATAAATAAATCCATAAAAATTTTTGGTATATATTTCGGTAACATTATTATTAAACTGATATATGTATTATATTCAATTTGTTTCACTCTATATCATATAAATCCTTTTATGTTAAAAAAATAAAACATTATATTTTATAAATTATGAATTTTATTAAATTATGAATAAGTATAATTTTAATGGTTATTGATTCAAATAAAAAAAATGAATTAAGTTAAAAACCATCCTATAGATATTACTATTAATTTCATAACTTTATTAAATTCATAAAATATACATTTTTTCTACATTTTTGTTATTCATGAATATAATAAAATAAATTTTTTCCACCTTTATAAATTAAAAAAAAATTATTCTTATATGTTAATAATAATTTTAAAATTATATGATAATGAAATTTTAATTTTTCACATTAAATTAACTCACCCAGGTTAATGATTAATTATGAGGGTGAAATAATTATTTTTCAAAGAATGGATTTTAAAATCATTTTATAATATCTATGTGAATAAATGTTATTGGTATATTATAAACTATGAATATAATATGACATTTATTCAGAAATAGGAAATGATTAAAAAATTTCAGATTGGAATTCAATGTTCATATTTTTTAAAATTCTGAATGATTTAAATGACTTTTCCTTAAAAGATGGGTTTTCAATAAATTATATATTTTAATTTAATATTCCATTTTCTCATATTAATAAATTTAATTTGATTAATTGGATCCCATATTTTTTATTCAATGTATCAAATATACCATGTATTTTCAACATATTTTTTAGAGATAAACTAATTATAATGATTAATATTTAAATTAGATAAATAATTGCAAAAAAGGATAATATATTTTCACTCAATATTTAGTATATAAACAAGAAATTCGGTTCTTCTAGAATAGATTTATTATGATGTAAATTCAATAATACGTTTATCACTATATTTTTATCAACTAACTCACCTAATCCCTCTAAACCCCATTGGATTCCATTCATACCCCATACCAAGCCATACTTTCGATGAAAACTCCCCAATTTTCACCAATAAATGGTTCTCACCACTACCATTTTATCATTCCTCTATATCCCAAAGGAATTGATCTTGAATTTTCCTTCCTAATTGATTCATAATTCCAACCCAATAAATTTCTTATATAAAAATTTATCATTCCCAATCTTTTGAAAGATTAAATGAATCATATGGGATTCTCTCCAACTCTTTCCAATTAAAGCACTTAATTTTCATAATCATATTGATTTACAAGTGATTATGTTTCTATTTGATTATAATAAATATTTTAATATCCATATGATTCTCTATTCATGAGATAAAATCTTTAAATATCCATAAAACTATTCCATTATTCATTTTAAATTTGGTCACGCTACATAAACCACTCCTTTATTTTTCATGTAATATTTTCCTGTTTTAAGGATTATGATTTCCATGTGGTTATTCTTGTATGTTTTCATAATAAATCCATTATGATATAAATGATTCCTTGAGGATTTTAGACTAACCTTCTCTGTAATTAGACCCGTATCATATTCCCTTTTATATACCCATCATGTTAAGAGATGGTTTCATAATCTAGAATGTTATATATTTATGTTGTTAATACCAAAGATTAATATCAATCTTGGGTGTCCATATAGATGTAACATTATTATATTTTTTGGTCAATTAATGATTTAAACCCAAATTATCTATTCAAGTTTTTAAATGATGCATTATTCCTATCATTTATTGAGGGGACACACATAATGAAACAAATATAGAAGGAGAACTATAATAGTGATCCAATGCAATGGTAAAAAAAAATCGATATAGATGAGTTTATAATGAAACCTTTGATATATTACATGGTATTCCATTAAGAGACCAAGGTGAATAAAATAATTAATATGAAGGGGCACCTTTATAGAACTCTTATGCATTGGTTAATTAATTAATTTCAATATATTAATTGTACATGATACCTTTTCCCCTTGACTAGGTAATTATATATGATAACATGATGAATACCCTTCTTATTATTCTTTTATGGAACCTTTTTGATGAACATTGGTGATATTATTCTCAATGTAACATGTTTTTATTATATAAAAATACTTATTTTCTTCAACATATACTTAGTATCATGTTACACGTCTTTTCCATATTTTTATTTTTTAAAAGTATACCTCTAGTTTTACAATTGATTTTAATTTTTAAAATATTTTTATTTTTTAAAACTAACAACAACCATTTAAAAGGATGAAAACTATTTAAAAATAGGGGAACAAGTCAAACAAGTCTAAAATCATGAAAAAAACATTTATCCCATTGAAAAATAGAGATAACATCCTCTGGGATTTGATCACTTACATGGATTTACCTTCACTGCATTATTTTAAAAACATTCAATATAAAATCATTTACATTGAGGTGATCTTGGATGGGAAAATAAAAAAGTTTGTTCAGAGATTTGATTTTTTTCTTATATGATCTATGTATGCCTAATTATATATTCCTTGTTTCAAAGGAACCAAACCTCATAAGATCATGTTTAAATGTTTAGTGTAGTGTTTTTATTATGGAATTATTTCAAAAACCATGTATGAAATTATTGGTCCTCAATGTTGTTATCATATGAAGGTTTGGTTATTTCCTTAAATTATGAGTGTAAAACCATATTAAAAACCCTAAGAAAATGAATAATTTATAGAAAATATTTCGATTATTCATAAATTTATAATGTATATTTATTCCTAGAATATAAATCTATATCTGGATACTAGAAACTGGATGTAACTGGAACACAAATGCACCAAGGGTAGTGATGAGTGTAACTAAAACCACCCCCATAGATAGACACTCCTCGTTGAAAATGTGTGGTAATAATGTTTATTTTAAAAAATATTCAAATGATATATAGATAAAAAAATTATGAGTAAAAAAAATTAATGTATATTTTCCAAGAATTACATTTTCATAAATGCTTTAGGATTTAATTTCCTTTTAAAATTTATTACCATATGTTGACTTTATCATTGTTTAATATTAATATTTAATAAATATGATTTAAAATTGAAGGTCTCATATAAATCTTATATGACATGAAAAATGAAACAAAAAAAATCATCACCATATGATGAAATAAAGAGTTTAACACTACAGGATGATATTAAGTCGGTTGTATCAAATTATTAATAAAAACAATAACCAAATTAATCCTACGACATTACAAAGGTGGGAAAATCCATATATTGAATAATTCATTCTCCAATGACCAAATATTTTTTTATTAACATAAAATTCATTCATTATAAATCAATGGATCAATTATATATAAAATATATTTTCAATTATCTAATTTTTTGAGAAAGAGATGGTTCAGCTAGATTTTTAAAACATGGATAAGTGAACCAGATCAGTAGTGGGTATTAATTAGTAATGAAAATCTAATAAAAGAGTTTGAAGCTATTGTTTTTTAGGGGTCCAAGATTATATTCTTTAGAATGTATTTTTCCTCATACCCATTGAAAAAATTGGAATTAAAATTACAAGAACATAATCCTCATGAGATAAATATAGTTGTAATTCATGAGATGAATTTTACAGTGCATTCATGACATACTTCATGATTTTTAATTAATTACAAAGGGAATATTGATCTATTCAATAGTTCAATGAGACCCCATGTTTTAAAAGCATTGGAAATATGTGATTTTGAGATATATAGAAAGATAGTGTAGTGTGATCTAAAAGTTGAAATGGAATTTTGTGATGAAAAATGGTGTCATGTATAGAATTAAATGAATATAAAAATTTATAGAAATGTTGGGATGTTTTTTCAACATGAAAAAATGGAAGAAACTATAACACCCCACATGCAACATATATGGGAAAATCACTTGGAATATTGTAATCAAGGAAGTGGGAAGTGGTAAAAATAGGGAAAATATTTCCATATTGAGTTATTCTATCATTCATATGGTTATTTGTAACATCCTAATATAATTTTAATGAAAATATGGGTTATTTTTATCCTATAGTGAAAATACTCATGTGTAAAGATAATGGATAATTTTCAACATACTGTTTGAATATGAGAATTATGGTGGAACAGAACAATCAACCTCAACATAGTCCAATGGATTAATGGCATTATTTTTCTTTAACAATAACTGATGTCTCGGGATTGAATGTTTTTGTAGCAATAATAATTGTTGTTCCCCAATTCTACCTAGTGAGTTTTTTAATTCATTTACTAAACGTTATATTATTTCATTCAAATTTTAAAATAATATAAAATCAAAACCATTACTATTAGAAAATATTTATCTAAAAAGAGTCATATAGGTGATATTCATGAATCATAGTTATTAGTGATCTCACTTTTATAATTATTAAGTAAAAAATCATTTCTTATCTGGGAGTCCTTCCAATAGTGGTACATTACATAATACTAGGGATAAATTGGCTCTCAATGTATAATTATGAGATCAATTGTCGATATAAAGAAAAAATATTTGTATTGGAGGGGAAATATATTTTTTTTAAAAGAAAGAATATATTAGGATTATTATTCTCAATAACGTTGGTACTTAGATTTTTTACGGAAATTTTTGGTGTAGAAGGGGATATAATTTCTTTCGAATAAATTTAAATTGAACCAATTTTTTAAATGGATTTATTGAATTTTTATAATATTTATATGGAACATCCCTCAAAATTGAGGCATAATTTTCCATTGAACTCAAATTTGGCTCTAAAACCTATATAAAAGAACTCATTTATAATGTTTACCATGGATTTAGTGTAATTGATTAACAAAGAATAATATCTTCTAGAAAAATGATTCAATATTACTAGTGTGTCACCATGGGGATCATATATTCTCTTTTTAGAGAATATTAATGGATTAGTACCTTGATATAAAAATATTAGAGAACTCAATGTGATCAAGGTAATGAAAGAATACACTCTCTCAAGAATTGGTAATTTTTTGAACAAGTTTTTTTGAGCTCATATATTTTCTAAGATTGATCATTGAAAAAATTATAATCCAAAAATTGTAAGGAATATGTATATCTGATGTGGAACATTCTAAAAAAGGTATAAACACTTATATTTTATTGTTATAGCATTTTGTTTCACTAATACTCTCGTTATATTTGTGGACTTGATAAATAGAGTCATTGGGGACTATCGTTTTAAATTTTTGGTGGTCTTTATTAACATTAATTTGATACATTCTAAATTCCATGATGAAAATGTAGAACACCTAAAGGTTATATTATGAACTCTAATGAATATGGATATTTTTTCTAAATATATTATAATGAATTATGAATGCAACAAGTTTATTTTATTGGACACATTGTATCTTGAAAAGGAATACATGTTGATCCATAAAATTCTAAAGGAGTAGAGGATTAGAATTTTTTGAGTATATTAATAATGATTTTTAGTTTCTTTATCCTTAATGTATACTATATGTGATTAATTAAAAAAATTCATACTATTCAAATACACTATAAATGTTAAATAAAATGGGAATTATTTTGTAATGGGTAAATGAATGTAAATAATGAAATCAAGAACTAAAGAAAATAAAACCTAGTGAATATAACGACCCATACATTAAGTAAATTGATATTACTTTAACATTATATAATATTCATTAAAAATTTAACAAAACCATCACATGACTATATTGGTATATTGTCTTTATAAATTGGGAAATTTAAAACATGATTCATAAGACATCATCATTGTCTCTCACTTATTTCTTCATAACTAGACCCAGTTTTGATATATCATAATTAATATCATTCTTCATGACATGGGGAAAAAAAGCATCTGAATGTGTGAGCTCAGATTCTCATTAAAAGTAAACAAGGGAGATATTGATCATATCACAATCATTAGACAGAATAATATAACATTTTAAAATTTTATACTATGTACGAAATATCGGTATATAATGCCATGGGATAAATTAGGAATGTTCATAAAAATCAATGAAAGTAATCAAAACAGTCATTACATAAGGAATGATGTTTTTTGGAATACACATAAGAATATAAAATCATTTCATATTAGTCACAGCTCATTTCTAAGATCATCAGAACAGACAAAGTCTATTACTGAATTGAGTTCACTACTCTCTCCAGCCCGGTATTACATTACTGAGATCATTTAACTTTCCAAAAATGACTATTTCATGAGATATAAATCATTACCCAATGCATTGGAGGGATAAATAGGTCTCAACCATCTCATAATGAAATCAATGTTTTGTGTCCCTGAAAAATCATTCTGCATTGCATAACCAAAATAATATAATGGGTTACTTAAACATCATTCCACCATAATCAATATAAAACTAATAGATTTAATATATTTTATTGTATCTTAACACAATCAAATCATAGTATTAATTTGGATGGAAACATAACTACAGTTAAAGAATGTAATATTAGATGGAAAATAATTATGATAAAACACTTGTAATTATTTCTTGAGAAAAATATGCTTTCTTCTTCAAAAATGTATTGTTTTCTTAAAATTCCACACAATACTAAAAAAATAATTTAATTGAAAATAATATTGAAATTTTGTAACATAAGTTTGATGGAAATAACTAATTATGAAAGAATAAAAATATCTACATTCCATATATGTTAAAAAACGTCATCCTTTGTCTTTTACCCAAAAATAGAAAAAGTACCTTATATCGAATAATGAAAAAAATATTCCTTTCATACCATTCAATAAAAATTCACCAATGGGTAAATTTTATTTTAAAAAGTTCTAGAAGAATATAATTAATAGTACATATTTATAAAACATAGGCATTGATGAAAATTATACACCATGAAATGATTACATATAAAAAATCTCGAATAAAAATAAGATTGAAAATTTATCCATTACCTTAGGTCTGATATCCTTTGTATGTATCTGAACCTCCACTTCTATGACGTGTTTCCTCTAAATATACTCTTAGAGAAATAGAGTTGGAATTTGTAGAAGACAAGATAATCTAGAATGTAACTAGGTAATTTGTGAACGGAAAATGTTAGGGGATGAACAAGATTGAATTCTCAATGAGAAGATAATATGTATGGGAGGAGGTTCCAATATATAATTAGGTGAGGGGAACTTTTGGGTCCTCCAAAAATATGAATTTATAATAAACTAAAACCCTATTCAAAAACCTCAAATATTTATCAATTTTGAAAATGAGAGGATATAGGGTTATAATCTCATCAACCAATAGATTATAGACAAGTTTTTCTATCAATTTAGACCTTAACAATTTAATTAACACATAGTTATTCTATCAAATTTTTTACTACGGTATCAAATATTTCAAAATAAAAATGGTAATATATTTAATTATTCTATTTCAATTATTATATAAATAAACACCATTGAACATTATCGACCATATAATAATTATTCTATAATTTTAAACATGTTCTATGATTTTTTTAATAAATTAATAAAACATTGTTTATAAACAATCAATAGTATCAATTTTGACAATATTAAATTCTTTTATTTTAAAAAACTAATAATATCACAAGTTAACATTGAATAAATTTTTTTATTATATTTATAAAAGTTCATGATCATTTTGAAAATTAAGTAGGAATATTAATTATTCAAAAATATATATATATTATGATTTTTAATAACATTTCATTGTCATCTCTATTAATAAAATAATTACTATATAAATTTCATGTAATTATTTGATAAGTTTTTTTTGAATAAAAATTACAGATAAAATATTATGTTGAAGTTAAATCTACTAGATTTCTGTAAAATATTTGTAGTCAAATTTACCTTTTGAAAATATCAACAATTAAAAAGTTAAACATATTAGATTAGGAATGTGACAACATTAATGTCACATTATATAAAATATGAAATCTGTCATAATAACATCTACAATGCTTAAAAAGGTTACTAACTAGACCATGGGATGGTTATAGTTTATATATAACCAAAAAATAATATTTTTTCACGTTTTTGGGTCTTTTCTTGGTAATTATCATTTTAATAAAAGTTGTTTTAATGATTTCCCATCAATTAATCATCATAGTAATAGTCATTTAGGAGATTATTTACTTATTAATAATTAAATTAAATTAACATCTTAATGAAAAAAAGTTATTTTAAATTTGTAATTTAATCAAATTTATCTTTTATATAACCTTATAAAAAATTATATATATATAAAAAATTTTAATAGACACATTAAATATTTCATTATATAAAAAAATTAAATGTCCCAATCTCAACCTTGTAGCATACATAGGAAACCATTTCGACTAAAGGTTGATTTAGTTCAAAACACACTCATCCAATGATATTAACAGAGGTGTTAGGGTAACATTATAATGTTATTCTTATTCATAATTACCCAATTTAACTTTTTACGATATTAATAAGAATTATTGATGTAACTAAACATAAAGCCTGAAAATAAAATAATGATATTTAAAGAATTTTTAGCTACTGATTCCAAATATGGAATAATTTTTTTTGTAATTTAAAACAATGAAGTTTCAGTAATTAATTTTAAATTTATCACTTTGTGAGAAAGATAGAACATAATTTAAAATATAAAACATTGCAAATGATTGAAATGTTTTTATATCTGAATTCAATGTGAAATAAATGAAAATGAAATGAAGTATAATGAATGATAAAAATATATTCTATTTTTACATTAATACAATTTCATATTTTAATTCAACCATATAAATTTTTACGATGAAAAATTTTATATTCAGTTAAAATTTAGTTTATTTTTACAATTCAACAAAACATGAAATTTAACATAAAAAATATTAAAAAAATTAAAAGTAAATTATTAAATCCTCCTTCAAAATAACATTTTTATTTTGATATATAAAAATTAAAAATGTGTTAAAATTATAATTTAAAATGTGTTCTCCATTATAAGGGAGAAAATTGACCTATGGAAAAATATTTGTTTTTATACATCGAATTAGGTTTATTCATACCATATGAAAAAAATATCAATTGTATGAATATTAAAATTATTTTATTAATTATATATCACACATATTTCATTAATTTTATTAAATAATATTAATTTCCTCATTTTATTAAATAATAAAAATATAAAATTGATTTATATTTTTTATAAATAATTTATACCCAAAGACTTAACCATGAGTTTTCATAAATTATTTATATTTATTCCCGATACACGAACATATTGGTTAAATTAACATTTTATACAAAGGGGATCTCACATGTCATTTAAACTCATGATTTCGTGTAATGCATGATTTTGTAGAAATAAAATTATTTAGAAAAAATCTCTCATAAAAACATTCAGGTGTTATATTCTACCCCCCATAAACTAATGATCTCCCATGAAATTTGTCAATTGGATACACAAAGATGAGGATATCTCTCCTTTATCATATCCTCATGTTCCCATGTAGCTTCCTCAAATTGCTGGTTCCTCCCTAAAACATTAACTATGTAAGTGGTTTTGTTTGTTAGAACATTTACTCTATGTTCCAGAATCTCAATCGTTTGTTCTCCTTATGAAATAACTTTTTCTTGCGGTATGAATTATATATTTAGTACATATGAAGGATCAGGTATGTACATTATAAGGAGAGATACATAGAACACATCAGGAACATGATAGATATTTGGTGGATGTGCCAATTGGTAAGAGACCTTCACAAAAAAATCTATAATTTCAAAAGGGAAAATATACAGAGGGATTAGATTTTCCTTAATTCCAAATACCATTACTCTCTTCGAGTGAGATATTCTTAGAAAAACCTTATCACCTAATTGAAACTCTAGGTATTTTCTTCGGTTTTCAGTCCAAATGTTTGGTCATCTCTAAGTTTCTCTTAGGAGTTGTTGAATAGATATGACCTTTTCTGCCATTTCCAATACAAGAATAAGGCCTAACAGATTTATTTCCCCAAATTCATCCCAGAATGTGGGATTTCTTCACTCCCTTCCATAGAGGGATTTATAAGGATCTAACTGAATAATTAAGTGAAAGTTATTTTTGTAAGAACATTCCACCAAATGTTGGTGTTGATCACAAAACCCATTGAGAAAGCCCTCAACATGTCATTTAGTGTTTACATTGTCCTCATAGAATGACCATAAATCTAAAGTTGATAAGAAATGATAAAACTAAAATCTATATCCTGAGAATTATAAATACTTCGCTAGTGTATTGAGGTAGACCTTGGATCCCAATTAGATATAATGGAAAGTGGTACTCCCAGCAATCTTACCATTTCCTCTACATATATACTAGCATGCTCATCAATAATTATATAATCTCTAATTGTAATGAAGTGTGCTAACATCGTAAGGCAATCAACTATAACCCCTAAATCATTATGGGCTTTATATGTTTTGGAAAGTCCAATGACAAAGTTCATAGTGATTTCTCCCATTTATATTCTGGTATGGGTAATGGTTGTATCATCCCCTTACACTTCTATCTCACATCATCACCATACTTTCAATCCAAACACAAAGAGACGTATTCAGAAACTACTCTTTTCATTCCATCCCATCAGAAATATGCTTTCAGTTCTATGTAAATCATTGTGCTTCAATGGTGGATAAATAATTAAGAACAATGAGACTCATATAATTGATACTTTTTTAATTCTATTATGGGTGTATAAACCTAATTCCCAAACCTTAGTATTCCATCAAAACCAAGGTTGAATTACATAACTTTTAACACCTTATTTTGTAGATCTACATCTTCCTTCTATTCCCACTTAATCATCACTTGTATATATGTTTGATCATTAACTTGATAAAGATAATATTTATTCCCTTACATTAAAATTTCAAGATCTATTCATTGTAATTACAAAATTATTGGATATTTTGTGAGCCTCATCATTAACAGGCTATAATGGTTTTTTCGACTCAAAGCATCCGCCATCTTTTTTCTTTTCAAGGGTGGTTGTGTATGGAGAAGTCATAATCTTTAATCAACTCAAATGGGGTACTATGATAATCAATGACATAATCTAATAGTAATTGATAATGATCAACGTTAGCTAACCATCTTTTTATCTCTTCGAAAATCACTTCACATTCCTCAGTCCACAAGAACGTAACACCTTTTTGAGTCAACATGGTGTGTGGATTGGATAATCGTAAAAAATATTTCACAAAACATATATAATATCCAGAAAATCTATGAAAACATCAAATCTCACTTACCGTTGTTGGTCTCAAACAACTTTCAATAACATATATTTTTGTTGGATCAATAAATATCCACTATTTTGTGATTATGTGACCCAAATATGAAACATTCTGAATCCCAAATTCCTATTTGGTAAATTATTCATAAATATTATCATTTCTTAGGGTCCTCCTTATAACTCCCAAATTATCTTCAGGTTCATCCCTATTTATCAAATGGACAAGAATATCATTGATTAATACTTCCAAAAACTAATCAAGATAGTCTCTAATGACTCTATTCATTAGATATATGAATATAGTGGGGAAATTAGTAAGATAAAAAGGCATTAGTATAAATTCATAGTGTCCATACCTTGTAAGGAATGTTGTCTTCTGTATATCCTTCTTCTATACCCTTAATTAATTATATCATCCATGATGATCAATCTTAGAAAAGTAATAAGCTCCACATAGTTGGTCGATGTGGTCATCAATATAGGGAAGAGGATATTTTTTCTTGATAGTGATCTTGTAACATTCTCGATAATCAATGTAGAGTCTCATTGACCCATATTTCTTCTTAACAAGCAGAATAGGTACACCCTAAAGTGATACAGAAGGAAGTATAAATCCTATTTCTATATTCTCTTCGTTTTCCTTCTTCAATTCATGCAACTAAATTGGGGCCATTATATAAGGTTTCTGTGAAATACAAATATCATATTGTATGTGTTCTATTGAAAAGACAACTTCAAGATTTAGTGTAAGACATAGTAATTCTTCTAGAAAGACATCTTCAAACACCCGGACAGTCAGTGTATTCAAAATTATGAGTTTATCCCCAACTATTTGAGATAGATATCCTTCATTTATAGGGACCAAGTCCCATAATATGGAAGAAATTAATACTAGAATTTTATATTCATCCTTTCTTCTTTAGATGATCATTTATTGACATGGAATCTGAAATATGACTTCCCTTACATTTCAATTAGTATGAGATTCATATAGAGAATTCCAATACATTCCAAGAATCACATATAATTCAACTATATGAAGGATCACAAGATTTTCAGCAACCACTTTCCCAAAAACTTTAACTAGAAAAGCATTATAAACATTTTATGCAATCGCTGTTTCGTTAAGAGTTATCAATGGAAACTCAACATATAATTGTTGAGGTAACACATTGAAACCATTATAAAATTCATCAGAAATGAAACAATGGGTGGATCTAGAATCAAATAAAACATTTTTTATTTTAGATTGGACGGGAATTTTACCTTTCTCCACATTATTATTATACTCCATATAGCCAATTGTGATTGCACTTGACCTTCCTTTTTATTTGACCTTAAGAGTTAGCTAACGTCGATCATCATCAAATACCCTCATATTATGGCATTGATTGACATAATACCTCATTTCCTTTCACATGTTACATTGATGTGTAGGAGGCATATTTTTTGTAACCTTTTCTCTATTCTCATCATTAGAACTATGTTTCCCATTACATCATAATTAAAATACCTGATGACATAATTTTCCACACATAAAACATTTACTAGTACCTTTAAGACAACTTCGTCCATATTTCTTTCCACACTTTTATCATAAGAAAAAAATCATCTCCTTTTCGGCTTGGTATTTTGATTTTCCATTCAATTCCATTTTTCTTTTCTTATCAATCCCATAGGACAAATGGGTAACGATAATATCTATCTCAGTCTTGGGAGAACATTGAACAATGTTAGCATAACTATTAAAGTCCCTTATTTCTAATTCACTTTGGAGACTTGGTTTCATGAAAATATTGAATCAATTAATTTTACTCTTAAGTTGGATAATATTTCAATAGTCTTAACTAGAATGTCTTGTAAATGATTCTTCATAGGTACCAACAGATTCATCATCCTTTTGCATAAGTTGAAGTAACACCTTCTCCATCATTTTTTGAAGAATATATGGAAAGTATTTATTGAAAAATATATTGTTGAATTTGTCACTTTCCATGGATTCAATTTCATCTCTTTACCTTGTCTTATTAGTATGGTTCCACCACTTATCAGCTTCACCTTCCAAATTATAGAATACTAAGATGATTTTATCATGTTCTGAACATTGGAGAACTAGAAATACCATTTTAGTGCTATTGATAAACTTTTCAGCCGCAAATGAATCAAAATAACCACTGAAATAACTAGGAAGTTGCCTCATGAAGGACTCAACATAATGTTGTAGCCTCAGTTTATGATTTTGAAGTCTTTCATGATTCATAGCTTGAGAATTTTGTGTGACCTTGGCTACATGGTTTTTTATTATATCCCCTGTAGCATTTGGTTTCTTAGGATGACAATCATTGAATTTCACATCACATTCCACATTAATGCCATTCCATTGGGTTCCAACCATTGACTACAACCAAGAACCATATTCTCAATAACACTATTCAGAATGTGAAAACCACATAATTATGAAACAAATAAATTTAGGAATCTTTAGGTTTTATCTAAGGTTATTCATGATCACTTCAATAGCACTAAGATTATAACCTATACTTTGACATAGCCTTTTATTTCTTAAAATGGTTTTGTTATCATAGTTTCAAAAGGATAACTATACCTTTCTTCTGATACAAACTATAATGACCCATACAATACATACATTGATATTAAATCAAATTGGAAAAATACACATTAAAAAATATAAAAAATCTATGATACAACTATATTGGTATAGTTTATTCAAGAACTACGAAACATAATCAATTAGTTCATAGGACATATTCATTGTCTCCCACTTATTTAATCATAACAAGACCCCTTTTTCACATATCTTACTTAACACCCTTCTTCATAACCTAAGGAAAAGAATCATATGAAATGGTGAGATCAAATCCTCAGAAATGGTAACCAATGGAGATATAAATCATATCATAATCATAAGATATGATAACATAACATTTGAATGTCTTTCCTAGTATTTGAAAGATTGTGACCTCATTCCAATGGAAAAATCATGAATGTTCATAAAAATTAATGAATGTAATCCTAAAAATTCATTACATAAAAATGAATCTTTGAGTAATAAACATAAGCATTGAAAATAATTTCATATGAGTCATGTATCAATGCCAAGACCATCATAGTGGGAAAAGTAAATTACTAAACTGAGTTAAATCCTCACTCTGGCCATGTAGTAGTAAATCAAGATCATTTCAAATTTCATCCATGTCTATCT
The DNA here is from genome assembly GCA_963277665.1 of Viscum album. Lineage (NCBI taxonomy): Eukaryota > Viridiplantae > Streptophyta > Magnoliopsida > Santalales > Viscaceae > Viscum > Viscum album. The sequence continues at coordinate 711,699,208 of OY728131.1, read as the reverse complement.
CATGAGATATAGGTCATTACCCAATGCATTGGAGGGAGATATAGGTCCCACCAATCTCATAATGAAATAATTATTATGTGTGACACAAAAACCTAAAGAATTCATCATAACATAACCTAACAAGTAGAATAGTTTTCTTAAACATCATTCCACAATAATCCATATAAAACAAATGGATTTTATATATATCAATACATCATGACTCAATATAATCATCCTAATATTAGGAAATCAAAAAATAACCCTATTTAGAGAATTTCAACTTAGATGGATACTAATTTTGATTAAAAACATGATATTTATTATAGCAAAAAATATCCTTTTTTCTTCAAAAACGTTTTCATTTCTCTAAATTTTATGCAATTTTAAAAGAAAATAATTTAAATGAAAATAAACATAAAATCTTATAAAACAAGATTTATGGAAATAAGGCATTATGAAATCATAAAAATCCATTCAAGCAGTATATGTTAAATGAACATTATCATCAAACTTTTGTTGAAAAAGTCAAAAAGCACATCGTATCAACAAATGATAAAATATAATTTTTATACCATTTAATATATATTCACCAATGGGTAAAATTTAATTTAATCAATTGTAAAAGAATATAATTATTGATAAATATTTAGGAAACATGGATGTGGATGATAAATTAACCCCATTAAATAATTAAATATAAAGAATCACAGATAAAAATTATATTATGAAATTATCCCTTACCTTAGGTTTGATATCCTTTATATGCATCTGAACCTCCTCCTATTCAACGCGCTTCCTTTAAATATCCTCTTAATGCATTGAAGATCATCTTTAAAGAATACCAAAACCTGTAAAATGTTACTCGAGATTTTGATAAGGGAAAAGGGAAGGGGATGGCCGAGCTAGAAGTCTCAATGTGTAGTTAATAGGTGAAGGATGAGGTGCCATTTTATGATTGAGGTGAAAGGTACTTTTGGAATCTCCAAAAATATTAATTTTTATTAAAATCAAACCCCATCTGAAAACATCCAAAATTTCCCAATTTAGAAGTTGAGTTGATATAGGGTTGTAATCACATATACCAATAGATTTTAAAATGGGGTTTATATCAATTTAATCCTTATCAATTAAATTTTCACTTAGTTATTCAATATAATTTTAAATTGTGGAAACAAATATTTTAATAATAAAATAGAAATATATTAACTTATTTGATGTCATTTATATTATAAATTAATAAATTATAACATTTTAGACCATATAAAAATTATTAAATATTTTAAAAAATGTTTTTGGATTTTTATATAATTTCATAAACAATTTTCTGATAAACAATCAATGCTGTAAATTTTGACACTATTCAATTCATTGATTTTTAAAAATTATTTATTTAACAATTTAACTTTTAACCAGCTATTTTATTATATTCATAAGATATAAATGTCATCTAAATGATTCATTAAAATTATTAATTATACATAAATATATTTATTTTAATTTTTTTAATTGCAATTTTTTGTTATATTTATTAATTAAATAATTACTGCATCAATTTGTTTAATTATTTAATATATTAATTCGTTGATTATATATTAAAAATGAAATACTATGGTAAAGAAAAATCTACTATATTTAATAATAATATTTTTAGTCTCATTTATGTTCTAGAAAATCCAATATTTTAAATGATATACTTATATGATTATGAATGTTTCAACATTAACCCAACATTAAATAAAATAATATAAGCTTCGCAATATCTTATAAAATGAACTAAAAGGTCATTAAATAGGTCCATGGATGGTTGTGGAAGACATATAGAAGACAAATTATATTTTTTTATTTTTTTTGGGTCTTTTTATGGTTATTAGAATTTTAATAAAAAAATATTGATTTCAAATGAATTAATTAATTTGTACATCATCAAAGTATAGGTCTTTAAGGTGAATGTTTATTTCATAAAAATTACAAATAAATTGCCATAGTAAATAAAAATATTGTGTACTTCAAATGGGTATTTATAATATAATTTAACTTCTATATATCCTTATTTAAAAAATTATATTGTTATTCAAATTTGAGTAAGACATATTTAATTTTTCTAAATATAATTAATTAAAAGTAGTAATCTCATCCAAGTGGAATTCAAAGGAAACCATTTCTACCCAAGGATGATTTAGGTAGAAACACTCTCATTTTATAATATTAAGTCAACTATTAGAGTAACTTTATAATAGTATTCATACCCATAATTACCTGATTTACCCTATTACTATATGAATAAAAATTTCTAAAGTTATTATTCATAAAGCGAAAAAATAAAATAAAGCCATTTATATAATTTCATCCAAATGATTCCAAATATTGAATCCATTTTTAAAAATTTCAAACACAAAAAGTTTAAATATTTATTTTAAAATTAATCATGTTAAAGGAATGAGATAATGTGTTTTAAAAGATAAAATATTGTGAAAGACTAAAATGTTTTTACATCTGAATTCAATGTAAAAATAATTTTAAGGACATAAATTATATTGAATGATAAAAATCAATTACTCTTATAATTTTAAACTATTAAATATTATAATTTTACCATATAAATTATTTCAACAGAAAAATTTATTTTCAGTTTAAATTTAGTGTATTATTACTATTTATCAAAATATAAATTTTTTCATAAAAATATTAAAAATTACTACAAAGTAAATTTTAATATCCCTTTTCCAAAAACATGTTTTTGTTTTCATATAAAATTTATTAATATATAAAAATATTAATTTAAAGGGGGTTCTCCATTAAAATGCAGAAAAATGCCATTTTGTAAAATATAGGTTTTTATATATAAAATAAGAATTATTCATACCTGATTACAAAAATATCTATTATAGGAATTTAAAATATATTTTTTTAAGTATATAAAATATATATTTCATTAATTTCATTTATTAATAGAAATTCAATCAAATTATTATCAAATAAAAATATATAATAGATATATACTTTTTATAAAAAATTATAGCGAATTACTTCACCATAAATTTTCATTATTTAGTTATATTCATTCCTGGGAACCTAATGGCTATGTCAAAATGGTCATTCCTACTAATGAAATATTGTGGTTCCATTAAACTCGTGACTGTGGGAAATGAAATCCATTGAAGCATTAGAATTATTTATAGAGAATATTTCATAAGAACATCTAGGTGTTATAGTGAACCAATACTATTATTACACTATAATGAATAATGTTTTTAATATATACTATATAATAATTAATGTAATTTGATTTTTCATCGTGCCAAATGATATGGTGATTTCTTGTGTATTGATAATTGAATTCTTCTGAAAAGAATTATACTAATCTTGATTGGAAGTCAGTAACTATTTTATATCTATGATGATATGGAGACATTATCTTTATAGGGATATTATTAAAAAATTTATATACAAACAATTTCTTAAGTAAATATTCATGTATATTGAGTTTAGTACAATAAAAATAAGTTGTTTAGTGATTTTTAAGGGCAATGATTGTTTAATCCATTATCAACTGGGTAACAAAAACACATTTGTTGATATAATGAGTCCAAATTTCCCCATATTTATTACATTAATTAGAATTAGTGGAAATCCATTATTAAATTACATGGTAAAATTAGACATAAAAGTTATAAGGGAAGGTTACTACTTAATATTACACCTAATGACATCCCAAAAATTCTGATTATGGAGGATCTTGGAATCCCAAAGAGATTATCCTATGATAAAAAGGTATCTAGAATCAATAAAAAATGAGATGTCTCAAGGATTATGTTCTTTGGTACAAATAATGGAAATGTATCCAATTTATTCATAAAATAAAGAATAAAATTTAGCATGAAGATCACATCTCTGTATTCTCTTTATATCATGGATTCCACAAAATTTATTTATCTATGTACATCCATTATTGGTGGTATAACATTAGAAAGGGAATTTGTCATTTTTATTAGTTGTTTTGTATGTTAAAATGTTAAGGTAATATATTAACTTCCTAAGAGTGTTTTGATACCACTAACTACACCATTATGGAAGTGTGGATATATAATTATGGAAATTTTTTTTGACATCCTAATACATCCAAGGGTAACAATACTGTATGGAAAATCATTGAAAGATTATCCACTTATGGGTAATTCATTATGACATGAGATGATTTTTTCTTTTAGAACCCAGATTTCCTATATATTGATGATGTTTCAAGGCATCACGGAGTCCCATTAATTGTTTTATATGACAGAAATATTATATTTCATTCTATGATCTGGTGGTTACTATATATATTTATGAATACAGATATAAAACGAAGAATAAACTATGGTCCCTGAGATGTTCTATCTAAGTGGACTACTCATATATTAGAGGACATGGTAATGGATTACTCACCTAATTTTTGAGGGAGTCTGGACCAATATATACCACTCGTTGAATTCATCTACAACATTAGTTTTAACTCATGTATTCAAATGGATCCATATGAAGCACTCTATTTAGTAATGAAAATATCTATGAAAAGTTGGGAATATGTTGGAGAAGTAAAACTATAGGGCAAGACTATATAAAAAACAATAGAGAAGATACATGTAATTAACAGACATATCAAGACTTCTAAGAGTTGTCAAAAAACTAGGAATAAAATTGAATGAAGAACATCTAATTACTTTTTACGGGTCATGAATTTAAAAATACATCACAATAGATGGGTGTAATGGGTTTTGAATTAAGGTATAAGTTGTTTACAAGATATATTGGGTCTTTTTTGATTCATGGGTATAACATTATCAATATTCAAATGTTCTTAAAACCATATTTTGGATATAATAAATAAGAAATCCTATGTCCAACGATGTATTTCATTAAAAGTCACACTTAATTGTGGTTTTAAGGTATTTTGTAAAGTAACCCTTGATTGATAAGGGTTATGTAAGGATAAAATGGGTTTCCAATCCTCTATATAAATATATAGTGTTTTTACTTGATATGTATACAAGTAAAACAACTATTCCATAGATTTAAAAGTGGAAAAGGCATTTTCCATTACCTTTGTAATGTTAATTGAAATATTTATTAAGCTGTGTAATGGTACGTTGATGAAATAACTACATTTTAAGGGTACTGAAAATTATATAAGGGAATATGAAAAATATTTTAAGGGTTTCCATGACATTCCATATTGTTTGTAAGTGTAATATTACTTTCATAACCGTATGGATGAGTTTTTAAGAGATTCGTAAGGGTATAAAATGTTTTTTATTTCTTGCATAATTGTAAACATGAATTCACATAAGTTTTATACAATCTATTTATATTTCATTTAATCATATATAGATTTTAATTGGACCATGAATGATTAACATAAGGTGAAATAGGGTAAACCCAATTTTTCAAAGGGTGCATATGGGTAATTTCATGTTACCCTTATGCAACACCTGTTTCAATAAAAATACTTTAAGACCCTTATTTTATGTTTCCCCTTCTCTATAAATACCCTATAATGTCTTTTGATGATATTAATAGACTAAAATCCTGATAATTAATTCCATAACTTGTTTAAATGTTTTGACTCTCTTTTGAATGTTTTTTATCACCGTGTGATCATGATTTAATTAAATGATAAATTAAATGGTTAATTTAATTTATGGGGTATTTAATATGAACCAGTATCCTCTTTTCCTTCTCAGAAAACACCCTCACCATTATTACACCATTTTTGGTTATCCTCATGAGTTCTAGAATCCTAGAAATTCTTCATCTAGGATATGAGTAGTCTTCATCAAGTGAAATAGGTTCTTCTGATGGTTTCTATTCATGGAAAAACACCCTCTATCCTCTATTATTGGTGTAAAAATAAAATGGGATAATTTAAAATTATTTTTCTCATTTTATATTAGAATATAAAAGTTCATATTAAATCTTGTAGGATTGAATAATGACTTTTTATATGATAATAATCTATAAATTATCAATGGATGACAACAATAATATTTTAATGATTATATAGGATTATTATAGAGAGATAATTCTATTATAATATGTAGAATAATAATATTCTCTAACAAAATTATCTATTAATCACATGCTATAGATTAAATGGATAATTTGGAAATTGTCCCCGATGATTATAAGTATAATCACATGTAGAATTATAAATCCCTCTAAGGAAATAATATTTTATTTATATGATATGGATTAAAGGGATAACATTTCACTATAAATTTATTTATATATTATCAAGGAGAGTGAATATATTATCACATGTGGTGTTTTATTCATTTCGGTAATGAAATAGTTGGATCAGTTCTAAGAATACTTTGGGGTGTTTTTATCTAATGAACTTGTGGATGTGATTTGAATTATGTTACTTGATGAAACATGGATCTCCTCATTTATGAGATTAAGTTAGGAGCCATTTGACAATAGCGTATGTTTTATAAGGATAATTAACATGACTGTTGGCATGAGTGTTTATCCTAGTTGGAATCAAATGTTTGATTCTTGATCACGCCAAGTGTCTGTCTGTGTAGCCATGAATGTGGCTTGTGTATCTTTAATATAGATTGTACTCATGATGATGTTTCCTTATAAAATGAAATGTTTGATTTTCCACACAATATACATTTTTTATGTATTGTTTTTGTATCTTGTTTTGATGTCTGTGGTTCAATATAAACAATCCCCTTTATTGGGATACGTGTGAGGGATCTCCCAGTATGTACATGAACTATCTTTTTTGGGGGAGTGTGTAAAAAATATTTCATGAACCATCCTAATTAGGTGGGGAATGTGTCAAACATGATTGGTGACATTCATTCTAACATGGTTTCGATGCAGATAGAGATTGAACCCAATGTCATCAATATGTTTTTAATTTGTGTGATATGTTGTTTTATATTATCACCTTTTCAAAATTCATTTATGTCACTTTGTATATTATATTTATTAATTTTAAAGGTAATTGTTAGTGTCCCACTAATCCTTTTACTCACACCCTACATAGAAAATTTACTATTCTTGTAGATTTCATGACTATGGTTCCAATGAAGGGAAAGGGAAACTACTAAAAACAAGTCTTTAAAAGTGATAGAAATGGAAATTATAAGTGCTAGAAAAGTGGTGAGAATGTAAACAACGTTAAAATCCCATGATTTATATATGCATCGAAAAAGTTCTGATGAAGGGTACATTTATCAGTGCTAAAAATGCATTTAAAAATTGGACTTTTATCAGTGCTTTTAAAATTAGCGATGATTGTCTCATTTATTAGCACTTTTATTTAGCACTGCTAAAGTAATCCTTTATTATCACTTTTATATATGCTGATAATGGAATTTTTTTCAGCATTATAGAAGAAATTATAATGTATACATTTATCACTGCTTCTAGAAGCACAAATAATTATTCCATTTATCATCACTTTAAAAAGTGTTGATAAATGTGTTCTTTATCAGATCTTTTAAAAGCATTGATAATGGGACATACTACAATCTACAAAAACAATACACTACATCACCATTTTAGTGTGATGAAACAGCACACCGCTACACCATAAAAACCATAAACACAACAAAACCACACAAAAAACACATAAAATATAAAAAATACTAGTCCCAATACATAATTAAAATTGAATGTAATTTAAAAAAATATCTTAAAAACACATTATTATAAACACTTAAAAAATTTGTTTATGAAATTACATAAATAAAAATTATTACATACATTAAAAAACAATCATATGGTAAAAGTTACCATGATTTCCATTGATTTTTTTTAATATTCCAACACTACATGAGTTTATTCAAACAAAACATATCAACTTAAAACAAGAACCCACCTGCATAAGAAAACCGTTATTACTAGTATTACAAAACAGAAATAAATTAAAAATAAATATTAAATAATAAATTAATTATATAGACATTGATTTTAATATTTTTATATCAATATTACCTTTGTAATTCAGTAGAGGTAATGTAATTTCTCTTCCTAAAACGAAAATGGAGAGACCATTATAGAAAGTGATTAATGCAACACTGAATGTGTGAAACTTTTCTCAGGGATAAGAAGCATGGAACTTGGATAGAACAACCCAACTCAATGAAAAGAATATAGCTGCATAAGAAAAATATTATTACATGTGTAATAAGAAAAATAAATAAATTGAACATAAATATGAAATAAAGAATTATTTATATGGATAATGATTTTACTATGAAAACATCAATATTACCTCTCTGATTGAGCAGAGACAACTTTGTTTCTCTACATGAAAATGTATGACACATGGACATAAGTCTTCTAAAATAAACGAACTCTACAAGGAATACATAAAATTAAATAAATGTTTCATTATATAATTATTGGGTAAAATACAAAAGGAATATTAAAACATTAACTTTAAATCTTTCCAAAGGGTTTTTTGGTCTAGATATAAGCTAATTACCAAGATAAGGATTCTATATCCACATCACAACTATTTGTTAACTACTTCTTAGTGTAGCATCTGACCTAAACATCATTCCCAACATCCATGTGATACTCTCATCCCATACATGGTCACCACCATATCTATCATATCACCATTTAGCATTCACTTTTACTTCCCTTATTGCCCCCATTTACTACTTGTAATCATGCATGATGCATGACGGTATTTGTAAATAGTAAATTGGTCCTGGAAGAGAAGAAAACTTTATTGTTGAATACTATATGATATATATGGTGGTGAGCGTGTATGAGATTAGAGGATCACGTGGATTATTGGCAGGATTTTGGTATCTGATTCTATGGTATGAGAAAGTTAACCAATAATAGTTGAGTGTATGAAGAATCCATAGTTTTGTTTTTAAATTTTGTGGGTGATTCACAACCAATATATGTTATTGTTTCATTGATCAATAGATCCAAATAGGCATCAATATTATTCCAACACAGTACATTATTATAAATAATATCAGAAATGATCAAAATGAATAATATAAATCAACGTGAACACAAATAACAGAGAGATATTTCCAAAAAAAATAGACATCCCCAAACAAAGATTATAAAAATATGGGAACTAATTCATTAATGGATAACAATTTAAAGTTTCACGTTAAAAACCCATTTTAACTATAGAAGGATTGTTCGATCAGAATATTGTAGTGAAATATGAACATACTAAAGCCAAAATAAGAAAAACAAAGAAATTATGAATGTCTTCACCCAAACAAGGGTGAAAACAACAGATGGAATGTGTTTATTATTCTTTCACAACAAATAAACCAAAAATTATTCTTCAACCAACTTTCCAAAATGGTGATCCTTAGAGAAGAGTACTCACTCCTTGATCTTTAGATGAAGACCCCCACTGAAAAGACAGTTTTTCAACAGATCTTATGACCCTACCACCAGAAAAAAGGAAACTGTTTCTTTGAAGTGTTCAATGTAATCCTTCACCATCCACTGAACTTATTTGACACTGATGTGGTATTACCTATTCTTCATCTTCACCTCCTCAGGTATAAACCATCAGAAAAAGAGGGACATAAAATCATCTCGCATCATCCCATCATGAACTGTTTTGGAGAAAACAAATCAAATTCTTCCATATATGGACCCCCAAGAAAACCAAGAACAACACTAACTCTAATAGATTTGGGTGTTCCAAACACTCTAAAAACATGTTCAACTCAGTCAAGCCACTTCAACACCTCTAATGAACCTATATTTCCACAGAAGATGGGATGAAACTATGGAGAACCAGAAACAGGGTGAGCCTACTAGATAATTCAGGGATATTTCTAGAAGGCTTATTTGGAATTAAAAAAATAATGAAATTAGGTTCAGAATAAATCTAATACACAATCAAAAGGAACATCTCGGGATAAAAAAAATTGTCTCACAAGATAAATTTCAAAATAAAACAAGATTTAATTCTTCGAAAGTCACTATTTAATTTTTAATTTCAATCAACATATTCTTAGGCCACTATTGAAAACACAATTACCAATACAGTTTTAATTAAATTGAATTTTCAAAATCATTTTCCCTTTCCAAAAACAATTTTAGAAAACCCAAGCAATGATGATCCATGAAACAGGGCATGCACATTAGCCACAATGGAAGAGGAATGAGTCAAAACCCACAATAATACAATATTTATCATGGAATACTTTTCATATTGGTCATCAATCATATCTCTTCATGATTTCATGTTGTTAAAAAGAACAAATTCTTCCTAGAAGAAAGGAGTTAAACTACATAGTGTCTCTTGTACTATTTTTGTGCTGTTAAATTTAAAAAATTCATCTTTGTAGTAAGGCATTAAACAATAAACTATATCTCAATATGGTTATAGAATGTAAATGTACAGAAATTCATTCTAGATGAATTAAATTAATCTTCACAATATCTCTCATCATGGTTGCATAAAATAAAACAACACAAATTCATCATGGTAGTAGGAAGTTAAATTTAATAACATCTCTAATCCTGGTCACATGAAGTTAAACTGTAAATATTTGCCTTATCATCAAACCATTAAAATTCACGTAGGAGTTACACTGGCAGGTGTGAGGAGATGGGATTTAGGGTTTTCAAGGTTAAGAATAGTGTAAAATCGCAAATAACAGAACCCAAAATATCAATCATTGATATAAGAAAACTAGAAAATAACATACATTGGATTGTGTCCTTGATTCGTCTGATCAATTGTAGTGGATTCACACTGACAGTAGAGTAGTTCTATGAGACCTTCAAAATTGCATTGAGTGGGTAAGAGTTAAGGTTATTTTAAACAGATCGAGAACACTTTTAACAGCGCTTTCAGAAAATCGTTTAAAAAGACTCTGTTAATCAGTGTTAAATTGATAAGCACTTATAAATTGGTTCTTTATTAGTGCTAAAATGAGCAGATAAAAACATCATTATCGATGCTTATATTTTATCTCATTTAATAATTATTTTTAAAAATGTTCTCTTAATGCTGATTTTTGATTTATTGAATTATAGTTGTTATAATTTTATAATTATTAAATATATATAATTATTTACTTATAATTATATAAATACTTATTTTAAAAATATTTATTATTTATTTAGAATAATTACAAATATATTAATGTGTAAATATAATATATATAAATTTATAAACACACTTATTTATAAATTTTTGTTTATAAATTTTATTTTACTAATATATTTTTAATAGTTGATATAAAAAATTAAATATATGCATATTAAAAATGATTGGAAATGAATAATTCAAAATGGAATCATTTTAATAATATTGAATAAATGGATAATTTCAATTAATTAAATACAAATTCTAAAAAAATATGGGTATATATACATTGAAGTAAAGATGAATATATATTGAAAATAATAAAACATATTAAATAAATAAATAATAATAACTAATAAAAATGATCAAATTAAAAAATAAAATAATGAATATGAAATGTTAAAAATGAATTTATTTACTATACTATTATTAAAAATAAATTATTAAAATTTAATGATTAAAAAGATAATATATTAACTTTGTGATGTTAAGAATAAAATTCTAAAATATACTAAATTTTGAACGAATTACATAAATATATGATTTATGTATTTCAATATAGTATGTAAATATATTTGTGTAGGAATTTGAATATTAACTTCATTAATTACTTATATATATATGTACGTTAAATAAATGTAACACACAATGTTTGATATTTGATAAATTGAAAAATCAAACAACATTAAAAATGAATAAGATCACATTATGTAATTAATTAGAAGTTTATTCATTTTATATATATTAATGTTTAATATATATTATTTATTAATTTTTATAAAAAATATATATTTTCATATATTATGATTATTCATTTTTTTAATAAATGTTTCATTAAGAAATTTTTAAATTTTTTTGAAATTTATTCATTTTTAATTTTTTGGTTTAATTATATATTCATTTATATATATAAATTTAATATATATTATTTTTCAATAATATATTAATATATGAATATATTAAATTTATTCATTTTTATCAATAATTATTCATTTCATAAAATGTTTAATATTTTTATTAATTTACTCATTTTAAATTTTTATCTGTTAAATTTTCTCATTTTATTCAGTTTACATATCTTAATATGTAACCTATACTATTTATTAATTTAACAAAATTATATAAATGTCTATTCATTTTAAGCCATAATTAATTAATTAATTAAATTGTAAATTTTTTAAATATGATTTTTTAAAACTTTACCACCACTAATTAAGTGGTCAAAAAGGATACCATTTATCATCGCTTTATTTTTAAGACTCATAAAGGCTAACATTTATTAGCACTAAAAATAAAGAACTGATTAAAGTGAAATTTTATCATTTATAAACAAAAATCACTCTTAAAGGGTACCCTTTATCAGTGCTATTATTAACAATGATATAGGTACCCCATTATTAGTACATTTTTCTAGAACCGATAATTGTTGGGACTGTTAAGGGAAATTTTTGTAGTTGTGAGCCCTATGGTGGATGGTCGATGATGGTTATGAAATAATATAAAATTTATATTAGACTGAGATTGAGTGGGATGTTAGGCAATGATTTAATTTTATTATCTTTAAACCATTAATTGGATCATCATTTAGTTTTGTTTTTATACATATATAAAATTCTATATTTTTACTACTTTGGTTCGGTCATTTTATTTTCTTCTACTTTGATGAAGATTACTTTATTTTTTTTTTGTTTTTTATCATTTGATATCACTTAATTCAATTATCATGTAATATGATACTATGTTTATTATTTCCCAACTGATGGACTTTGACCCTCACTACTTGATGGAAGCCTCCTGTTTACATGGAGGCACAAATAAGGTTATGTGGGACTCTACATTTGACTCGGTTGTTTAAGTTGAGGAGTTACAAAATCTTATCATAGTATTAGGTACACTAAAAAGTTTTTTCTATTTCCCGGATTTGGGATAGGAGAAATATGTGTTTGGAATGTTCAAAATCGGGAAGGGGGAATATGTTAAAGTCTTACCAGCATGGTATACTGTATCTCCATGTTTCCAAAAATTATTGAATCTTTGATTTTTCTATTTAATGTTACTATTGAATAAATTCAACATGTCTGATGGACATGATGTTGATATTTGATTTTTTTTTGTTTTGGTGTGTGTTCATGAATCATGTTAATCACGTAAGTTCAAATTCTCTATATACCAAAAATCTTCAAAGCATAAACATTAAATAATTTAATTCTTATATAAAGTATGATAGTTTCCTCGATATATTATTCTTTTTATTAATTTATTTTATATTTTAATATTCAATGCATCAGGTCATATGTATGGAGGATTCTACCATGAATATATTGGACATGTTAATTCTGTTTTGGGTAGTGTATATGGTTTTTATAATTATTCTTATTGGAATCCTCTTACACTATACCATGTTTTGAGCCATTTTATATACGTTTCTGATTGTTCTTTTCGTCGTTTATGTTATTTGATTTTCCCACTATTTTATCTCTATAAGGTTATTAGAGAAACACCACTAAAAATATATCTCAAGGATGATAAGTTATTATAGGGGAGGACTGTGAACTTATAAATTTTTAATTGGTGTCAAACCCCTCAATTTGATATAATTTATAACTCTCTTAATGTGACAGTATTATTTTTCAATAAAAACCTTCTATACATTTTTTTAAGTAATATTGTAAAGATAACCCTTAATTTAAAATGGTTACATAATGGTAAAATTTTATTCCAAGATTATTAATAATGGTTGAGTGGATTTACATTATTTTAATATGGGATAATCCTCTTTTCCATAGGGTTCGTAAGGGTAGACAAACATTCTTTGACATATTTAAGGGTAATCATGAGTTTACCTATGTTTTATAATGGTGGGGAGAAGAAATAATGGTTTTGTAAGGGAAAAACATTTTATCTAGGGGTAAATAAGTTTCTATGGAATTTTATATCCATCCTTCTACTAGATGAATAACTGTACTCTAACACATGTAATGATTATTCCATGTTTAAATGATATGTGTAAGGGTAATGTCAAGTTACCCTTGTGCAATAATTGTTTAGGAAAACTAATTTTAAACCATCATTCAGTATTCCTTCTTCTCCAAAATGATCATGTAAAATATTTTGCTTATGTTAAAACTGAAAATAATTTTATTTAATTCATTTAATTATTTAGAGGTTTTAACTAACTTAATGACCATTTTAATTAGTCCTCATTCTTGTCTTAGGTAGAAAATAAATTAAATAGTTAATTTAATATATGGGTTTTACTACTGAGAAATAGTATATGGTCCATATTCATTAAAATTAACCAAACTCTTATGTTAACATTTTTTCTATCCTTTTATTTTCAAGAATCATGTAATTTCTTCATCCATGATGTTAGATTCCTTATATAGGAGAACTAAGTTCTTCTTCTTATTTGTAGGAGTGTAAAAATCGTCTCTCCTTTATTTGTGGTGTGGTTTTCAAAATAGATAATTTACAGGTATTATTTTCTTATTTAAATTTTAAATAATAAATCATAATATTTTTAGAGGTATTGAATAAGAATATCATAAAAAGGTAAAAATAGATAAATTATCAAATCATTATAGAAATAAATGTCACAAGTCTATCTAGGATTATTTTAGAAAGAGAAAATTATATTGTATGTGGAATTAAAATTTTATATTAGTAAATAATCTATTGAATACATTTTATGGAAGAAATGGTTAATTATTAAATTATTCAGGAGGGATATATTATTATCATATGTTGAATTATAATGTTATATTTCTAAAAAATACGTTATGATTCTTATATAGATTAAATGGATAATATTTAATTATTATGTTTATTCTAGATTATCCATGAGAGATAATATATCATCACATGTTGTGATTTATTTCATTTGAAAATAGAATAGTGGGATCAGTTCTAGGAATCTATAGAGTGCAGTTTTAGATGAGGAAGATGTTGATATAATTTAGGTGATGTTATAAATTGAATAGTGTATTTTTTCATCAATGAGATTGATGTTAGAGTACCTTAACAATATCTCATATATTATAGGAGTTATTTTCATGATTTTTGGCAACATTTTTGGGCTAGTGAGAAACCATTGTCTAATTCTTGGTCACATGGAGTGTGTGCTTTTGTGTAGCCTTGAACTCTACATGTGTTTCTTACATCTGAGTTATCATAATGATGATACTTCAAGACATTACATGATGATTAATACTTCATAGTATATAAATTTTTTAATTTATAATTTATCTCTATAGTTTATATAGGATGTTATATTTAGATTATTGCATTATAAAAGAGTTTAATATGATATTTATTGGCATGTTAATGGAAAATCCCCCATTGGAAGGAAGTTTTATCCATTTTTTATTAATTATCTCAATGAGTATGGGGGTTTTTAATAAATTAATGGTGGTGTTCTTTATGAAATAGTTTTGAAGTATTAATGTCTAGTTCCTGAGGACATGACATTTTTTTTGAATTTTTGTTATAAATTTCTCTTATATGTTTACATTTATAACATTTATATAATGTACTAGTGTATTTTTTACATTGATGTTCAAGCTTATTTTTAGTTTTATTCTATGTATTTAACTTATAAACAACACAGTAATGTTGATGTACTTGTAGATTTCATTATTTGGGATATAACAAGGGGAAATGGAACTGTAGTTGATCTTTGAGTTGTGGGAGAATGAGGATCTGGATGTTATTTAATAGAGTTAGAGAGTGATTTTTTATGATTTTTTTATTTTATTATAATTAACCATTACCTTGGATACATTTTTATTTTAGGTTTTATAGATATCAAGCATTCCATATTATTCTGACATTGGTTAGTTAAATGTATTTACTTATAATATAATGGGTTTTTCCTTATTCACTACATTTTTTTAGTTTTTATTTCTTTTATTATTTATCTTATGACATGATTTTGAGTGTATATTATCCTCATGGATGGAATTATGAATGCACTACTAGTTGAAATCCTTTGGCTCACTATAACGAAGGAATAATTTCATTTGGAACTATAGGTCATCAAAAGTGTTTCTGTTTAATTTATTATATAGTTCATAATATAATAGTTACATATTGGTTATCATCATCCCCAAATCATTCAAATTTATATGACGTCTTCCAAAATTACATTCTATATAATTTTATACCAAACCCAAAAAGTATTCTTGACATTAGTGGTGTGTAATTGGAACATGGTTTTTCCAATATAGAAGAACCAATCCAAATTATCAATGAAAGGGAACAACTGTTTTGTAATAATAAATCCCAACTGATGAATTCCTAGTTGAAAAATCATAATATTGATAAGGTTTCATCGGAGCCCATTCAACAATTAAAGGAAATATATGCTCATTTTAAGGTATAAATAAAATATCTAGGATAAAATTCTGAAGGAAAGAGAATGTAATTATTTAATATTTTACTACATATCATTCCTATAAATGAATCAAATGTTTTTGAAAACTTCTTCATAATGGATAATCTAATGAAAATGAGAAATGACACTTATTATAAAAATTTATAATACCTTTATAAATATAGTAATATAAGTGTATGGTATAAATAAGGGTATTCATATTGTGAACTTGATATATAAGTAATATTTATTTTAATTCAATGAAAAATCCCATTTTTACAATAATATTACTAATAAATCATTTTATTCATAAAAACACATTTTTATTAAAAATCAATATTTAATAAATTATATATTATCCTATGATTTTAATAGATATATTTAAATTAATTTTTAATAACATTAACATTAAAATTATCTTACAACAATCATGTAATTTCTATAATGAAATTAGTAAATTTTTAATTCTTAAATGATAAATTTTTTAAAAAATATTTCATGCACATGAACATTAAAATTAATTTTTATTACTTTTTGAAAATCAAGAAAATAAAATGATTATTATTTTTTTAATTAGTATATTAAAATTATATAATAAGGATAATTTCATTTTGGGAAATAAAATATTTATTCAATAGTTAAAGACTAATCACAATGGAAAAACAATTAATTTCTAATGAATTATTTTTAATAACATTATTTAGTTTCTATATAAAAAATTTAATTCATTCCACATAGAGCACAAATCTAATTTTATGTTTAAACATAAATTCAATTAATTTAACACTATTTTAATTATAAAATAATTTTAAGGATTTTAATAAAAGTTAACAATTAAAAAATATTTAAAATGGGTTTTTTGCACATTATATTGTTTAGTTTGAAAATAAAATTCCCCAGTTTTAGAAATTGAATTCAAAGAAAAAGACGATAAGTTTGGATTCATCATCTCAATCATTGGTAAAAAGGGTCATCATATAATTTTTTGATTAAACTATTTGAAAATACAAATAATTATTGAAGATTATTATTTTTAAAAGGTGTATTCTGTTGTGGTGCATTTTATTATAGAAACATGAAATTTGTAAATTCTTGAATAACATTAGTATTTTGGTCATTCAGTCACCCATGTCTCACAGATATTTCATCGTAATATTAATATATCTTATTAAATAAACCATAACCAACTGTTATTCTATTCATGCCACTTATATAATAAAACATTGTATTGAAAATCTCATATTTTTCATCAATAAATAGAGCTCTCTCCCACCTATTATATCATTTAATTCCTACCAAAATAAAATTTATCATATAATTTTAATCCCTCTCCCTCTCTAAATCCCTAACATAGTGTTTTAAATAACTATATGATTCATTCACATTCTTATAAAATCCACTAATCAAAGTATGTGAATCTCTCCCACAACTTTTCAATTCATAAACATCCTTTGATATATGAAATTTGATGTCCATTTTATTATGCTTCATGGATTTCATAATAAAACCATTACTATCAAAATGGTTCCCTATTTTTGACATACTACACTTCTCTCTCATTGAAAACATTTTCCACACATTTTATATAACATTTATGTTGTATAAGTCACTCCTTAATTTTTTATCTCAAATTTTTAAGTCATAAGACCTTTTATTTCCCTAGGATTTATCATTGATTTTTCATTATCCAATTTTTACTATCAAAATAATTCTGTAATTAACAAACACTACCCATTTGTTTTGTTAGATCTATTCCGTAATCCATTTTTTATGTTCTTCATATTGTTGAAATATTTCTATGATTTTACCTATAAAATATTACTATTATGAATACCCAAATAGAATATAATTCAAGGTCTCTTAGATAGAAGTAACATTGTTTTATTGATTAAAAAATTCCATGTTTGAAACCAGTATTATCAACTAATTGGTTAAAATGATATGTTACTGTGATCTTTAATTGATGTGATGAAAACAATTATAGATATATGAAGGGGATTCTATGATATCACTCCCATGAATTTGGTAAAGACATTATCTATCAGGATGTGATGAATTTCTTATTATTCAATGGTGGAGAAACTTAGTAATATATAGTGTAACTTCCCATGAAAATAAGGAATATAACATTTTCATATTTATTAATATTTTTTATTTAAGTATAAATTTTATTTTAAAGGGGATTTTATATTCAATAGAGTACCTGACATGCGACAATGGGTTTCTCCAATGACTTATGTTGCACACAATGTTGAGTCCTACTAGAAAATAATAATATAGTATTTTTATTATTCTAAATTGTAGTTAACACTTAGTCGTTGTAATGGAGTGAATGATCAGAACCAACTAAAATATGATTATACTTATTTTTTAAATGTTTTTACAATTATACAAACAATTTTAGAGGCTTAAAATGTGAATTAAACAAATTTTAAGCATAAATACTCTAATATTATTTAAAAGATCGATTTACCACCTTCTAATGGAGAACACTATTTAAATATATTTTTTGTCACTTTAATATGTTATATTTGACAAAATAAAATTCTTTTTTAGAATTGGGAAATCAAAACTTACATTTGGTAAATTTTTGGTATTTTCTGATAAAATTATTATTTTTAATGAATTGTGAAAAATATTGTATTGTAATTAAATACTTCCTTTTAATCTAAATTACTTATGTTCATAGATTATCTTTTTAATTGGTTTTTGTAACGTCCTGGCCCAACTTACCATTCAATCTGGTAGCAGGACCGGTCGCCACATGGCCTCAAGCGCATCTCCCCAAACGCCAGAGGCTGCCGACTAGCAGCGAGGGCCCAGGTGAGTTCATGGGGAGTCTATTCCATCATTACCAAAGCATCACAATGGAATTTTAACATTCAATAGCGTAATAAGGTAACCGATAGACAACACATAGACAACAGAAATAGATATAAAATAGAAGGATCTGTAATATATGATGGTGAAGTCAATACAATATAGTAAAAGTACAAAAAATACCACAAAGAAACCAAAATGAATCCCAAGTCGCATCGCAAGCCTCGGGTTGGTCCCTTGCGCTCTTACTCCGAGCAGAAAGTCAAGTACCTGTAAAAGGGCCTTTTCCCTTCTCATTATCTGCAATAATATAATCTTATTAGGTCCATAAACATAAACCAAACAGGGTGTGAGATTGAATCCCAGTAGGAAACCACCAAAGATCTGTGCTAATCTATCAGTGAATATATAAAACAGCATTGTAATATGGAAAGTATTAAACAAGGAAAACTAGTATGACCGACCCATGATTGTGAATTGGCTTGGCATCACTTGAGGTATCCATTCCGTTCATTAATCATTTCACTCAAGTGTTCAACCATTCCTTAAACCCATTCCTAGATTACTCAATTTGGAAACCAGGAATCGTTCAGGGAGAAAATCAACCGACACCCTACAAGCCCGCTCCGAGAAACCTCCTAGGTACCGAGCCTCGCCCTAGGTGTGGTATAGTGTGTCATCTGAGCCCATCCTCGAGATCCTATATATAAGATTCAGGTATCGTCCATGACATATCATGCCATGTTGGGTCTATCCATGGAATTTCATGTGGGATCCACGATTTACTTGGCACTTTAGTAACTAGTCTCGTATGAGTCCGTCTATGGCATCTCACATTGGATCCATGGTTCACCCATGACTTGGTTTCACATTTAACGCAGTTCAAAGCATTTAACTCACGTGGGATAGCAAGTCAAGAATTTTCATACAAGAGTCGAGGGGAAAAACTACATCCCATACCCGAAACCATTTCAATTACAATTTCATTTTATTTCAATTCCATTCATATTTAATTTCCATTTTTAACAACCCACAAGGGAAAGGAAAAACATGCCTCAAAGGCATCCTGGGTCAAAAATCCATAAAAGAGTCATTCAAGGCAATGCACCCAAGAGGTGGATCCTATCATAGGTGTACAACCTAACTCAAGCACATACCATCCTATTCAAATTACCTACAACATGCTAGGTAATAACAGGGTTAAATTTCAAGTTCAAGCGACACCCCAAAAGTGGAAGCGCGGCACTCCGGCATATATAAATAGCTTGACAATCAGAAAAAATCATAAGACCACCTACCTTAGGCTCGTACTAGATAGCTCATCCAGTATCAGGATCTGATTCGTCCCGGTTTTGGAGAAATCTGATGAAGAGACGAAGAACGAGAAATTAGGGCATATGATCCTTAATCCAATATTCGTTCATTGTAACTAGAAGTATCAAGAAATATTAAAAAGGAATCAAGGACTTACCGTTGCGGATCTACCAGGATGAACCGCATTCAAAACTGAGATCGGATGGAGAAGAAGGCTCAAATCCTCCAAAGCATCATTGGAGGGCTCCCCTGCTGTTGTCCAGTTGAAGAATAAGAGAATTGGTTTAGGTTTTATAACATTAAATTAATTTAATTAAAAATTAATTGAAAATCAAAACACAGAAGGTCTCACGGTTTACTCACACGGCCTGGAAAACCGTGCAGAGACCATGTGGACCTTCTTGGAAGGAAAGGGGAAACCGTACGGCCACCCAGCACGGTTTCCACAAACTGTGTGCAGGCCGTGCCCCTACTTTTTGCAGGCATGCACCAAGGCACACGGTTTACCCAGGTCATGCGAAGGTCGTGCGCAAATTGTGTGCCAGACCACTTCTAACCTAAAACATGGTTCCGAGCTCCGAACAAGCCCCAACACCTCTGTAACTCCCTCGGTCAAGTTAGGCATCCACATTAGGCCTCAACAGAACAGTTAAACTGAAAATAAAAGGATTCGTACCTTGTATGAAAACCTAGGTACTTACAATCTTCTCCCCTTTTAGCAATTCGTCCCCAAATTACTCTCAGAAGGGTGGTCAAGATTCATCTACGAACAGCTCTGGCCACTGACCACATACGTTGCCCTCCCTCTCCCAAGTCTCATCATGTGAACGGTCGTGATGCCATATCACTCGTACTATAGAAACTGACCGGCCTCGGAGAAGCTTTTTGCTCCTCTCAATGATATGAATCAGATGCTTCTCAAAGGATGCATCTACCTAAAGATCGACCTCCTCAGGCTCGAATGTATGATACAGGTCTGAATAGTATCGCCATAACTGAGAAACAAGGAACGCATGATGCATAGCTCGATACCTCTTGGGTAACTACAACTGGTAGGCTACCGGCCCAACCCTCCCCAGAATCTCAAAAGTACCAATATATCTCGGCGATTTCTTACCATGTCTCTTGATCCACCTGTGTCCCAACCTCGGTGAAACACGCAAGAAAACTTGATCCCCGACCTCAAAGTCTAGGTGTCGTCTACGGCGATCAGCATATGACATGTGACAAGACTGTACGATAGCCATCCACTTCTGTATCAACTAGACCAACTCACAAGTCTCTTGAACAAGACGCGGTCCCAGTAATTCTCCCTCACATACCTCTAACCAGCATAGGGGTGATCGGCATGGCCTATCGTATAAATCCTCAAATGATTCCATCTCTATATTCACCTGATAATAGTTGTTATAGGAAAACTCAACTAGGGGGATGTGCCTCTCCCATGAGCCCCCAAAATCCAAGACGTATGCTCACAACATGTCCTTGATCACCTGTATCTTACGCTCTGACTGGCCATCAGTCTGAGGGTGCTATATTGTTTTGAGAAGCACCTATGTACCCAGCGCCCTCTAAAAACTCTTCCAAAAGCGTGACGTGAAATTATTATCCCTGTCTAAAACAATGGTTCATGGGACCCCACGGAGTCGTACTATCACCCGGATATACAACCTTTCCAGCTCATCCACACTGAAGGTATTCTTGATTGGAATGAAATGAGAATACTTCATGATCCTATCAACCACAAACCACACAACATCGTTACCTCGAGGTGACCTCGGCAAACCAGTCACGAAGTCCATCGTAACATCATCCCATTTCCACTCCAGGATAGGTAACTATCGTAAAAGACTAGTTGGCCACTGGTGTTCCGCCTTCACCTGCTGACATATGGAATATCTCACTATAAAACTTGCCACTTCCTTCTTCATAGCCAGTCACCAGTACTGTCGGCACAAGTCACGATACATCTTAGTGACTCTGGGATGAACTGCCCAAACCGAAGCATGAAACTCACACATCATCACCTCTCTAATATCCATTGCAACACATACACGTCCATGGATACAAAGAACATCATCGTCACCTATCATCCAACCAAGAGGAGGGTCATCACCTGACACACCATCTCGTAGAACTAGGCCTTCCGAGTCTGATAGTTATCTCATCCTTACTCTGTCCAAGACGGTAGAAGTCACAGCTATAGACGATAGAAAAGACTTCCCTTGTCTATTCTACACATCAAGATGCATCTTAGAGAACAATGATATAAGCATACATTCATTGCTAGCCCATTTCACTGCATGTATTTGAGTCATACTACTCAATGCATCGGCCACAACATTGCCATTACCAGGCGTATAAGCTAGCTCAAAATCAAAGGACAGTAGGTACTCCACCCACCGTCACTGCTTAATATTTAGATCCCGCTGAGTAAAGATATATTTGAGGCTCTTTTGGTCTTTGTACACCACAAAATGCTCTCTCAATAAATAGTGTCTCCAACAGCGCATCACATGAAAAATTTCTGCCAACTCAAGATCGTGCGTCGGATAATTCCTATCGTGTGGCCTTAGCAGCTAAGATCTGTATTCCACGACTCTGTCTCCCTACATCAACACTACACACAACCCAATACCTGATGCATCACAATATTCCATGTAACTCTTTCCATGTTCTGGCAGTATTAGGACTGGTGCTGACATCAACCTTCCATTCAGCTCTTAAAAGGCTGCTTCCCAAGTATCTTTCCATACAAATTTAATGCACTTCTTAGTCAGGCCTGTCAACAGCACTGCTAAGTGTGAGAAATCCTGTATGAAATGACGGTAATAACCAGCAATCCCCATGAAACTCCATATCTCAAAGAAATTCTTGGGATGTTCCCAAGAAACCATAGATCTATCCTTCTCTAGGTCTACAGACACTCCTGTATCAGAGATAACATTTACCAAGAAGTGAATTTGATCGATCCAAAAGTACCACTTAGTAAGCTTGCATATTGTTGATGCTCTCTTAGTGTATTCAGGATGATCTCAAGATGATTGGCATGGTCATTTCAATATCAAGAATACACCAAAATATCATCCATGAAAACCATGACGAACAAGTCCACGTAAGGATGAATCATGTGATTCATCAAAGCCATGAAAACCACTAGCGCATTCATGAGACCGAACTGTATAATCAGGTACCCATATAAACCATACCTGCAATGAAAAACTGTACGAGGTATGTCCGTAGGTCGAACACACACCTGATGATACCCTGACCTCAAATACATTTTTGGGAACACCCTAGCTCCTTGAAGTTGATCATACAGGTCATATATCCACGATAAGGGATATCAATTTTTAACCATCAGTTGGTTCAGATTCCGATATTCCACAAACATCCTAAGAGTCTCATCCACCTTTTTCTCAAAAGGGACCGATGATCCCCAAGGAGAAGTACTAGGTAGAATAAACCCCTTTACCTCCAAATCTTCGAGCTATTTCTTGAGCTCATGCAACTCCGTTGTAGCCATCCTATAAGCAGGGATAGATACCGGTGAAGCTCCAGGAACGAGCTCAATGGAGAACTCCACCTCTCACTCTCAAGAGGTAAACCTAAAATTTAATTAGGAAAAATATTCATGAAGTGCTCAACCACTGGAGGAAGGTCCATCTAACTCGCTCCCAGATCATCCAGAAACAAACTAGCGATCTGGGCTATCACCCCGTCCAGCCCATGATGCTATTTTCCAGCTCGGCTTTCCTAGATTTCCCACTCTACCTTATGAGTATACATTGAACCCTCGGGGGATGTACAAATCACCCTCCAGCGGTAACAATCAACGTAGTCTCGGTAATCTACTAGCAAGACCATACTGAGAATTACATAAAAACCTGTCATTTCGAGAACATAAAGATCCCATACGAAGTGAAACCCTCTAACCTCAAGGGGCACCCTCTGCACTAGAATACAACCTCTGCCCTAACTCTTAGTGGTGTGTCTAGCATCAATACTCCATCAGAGGACAACACAAGTAGCCCAAGGATTTTCACTATAGGTGCAAATATAAAACTGTGTGATGCACCTATATCAAAGAGGGAAGATGAAATAACAGATGCTACTAAGATCGTACCTTTCACTATAGGTGGTCCCTCTCCATGATCCTCAGAAGTAGGCCGCACTGTATACATCTGGCATGAACCATGGCCCAGTGATACAACCTCACTACACGGAACAGGCCCACTCTGACGTCTCGGTGTACCCTGTGCCTGGCCACCTCTTCCACTACCACTACCTCATCCTGATCGGCCTTTCGCGCCCCAACTCCCTATCTGATGAGAAGCTGTTGACCCTACTCCTACATGTGGAGTTGGTGCGGACCCTCTATCACTGGCTGCTAGTGATAACGTTCTATAGAAATGTTGAAGATGACCCATCTTTCCACATGATTGGCACTCGACTAGGTCCCTCGGACACTGCGACTCCATGTGTCCCAGCCTACAACACTGGTAGCACCTCAGATTGCCAACTGACGATAGGTTCTGACTACTAGAATCACCGTGTGGAAGGTCCAGATGATTCTTCCTACTAACAGTCACTGCAGTACCTGATGTCGATGCCGAACCACTCCGGGTCACACCTCCAGCCTCTCTCAGGTTACGTTCTATGATCAGTGTCTGGTTCACAATACCAGAAATAGTAGTCATCCTGAAGAAATTTTCCTGAGATCGGATGTCATATCTCAAAGCATCCTCAAAATTCATGGCCCTCAACATCTCATCACCCATCAGGATAGGTTTGAAGCGCTGATGCTCAGTAAAATGGGCCGAGTATTCCATCACTGATAACGCGCCCAGTTCCAGATGCATGAACTCCCGGGCTCAATCAGCCCTCAAAGACTCAGGATAAAAGAAATCATATAAGGCCATATGAAACTCTAACCATGACATCTCACGATGATGATCTGACTGGGTGATCATGTCCCAACACCTATTGGCAGAATCATGCATCATGTACATATAGATCTTGACCCTCCTCTCCAGAGGCATCTCCAAATGGTCAAAGATAGCTAGTATCGCCTCTAACCAGGACTCTTCAGCCTATGGTCCACCATCCCCGGAAAACGTAGGCTGATGCTGCTGCTGAAACTCACGTGTCAACTCTTCCATAGTCAGGGCCTGTTGTGGTGCTCTCTAAACGGTCTGCAAAAAACAGAACAAGCTCTCACGGAACTGTGCCTCAGCACCTGTGTCCGTGAGAACCGCTGGTGCCACAGCCGGCACAACTAGAGCATCCTATAGTAGACCATTGTCTACCATCTCCGGAATGTGGTCGTCACCACTCTCCCGACGTACGACAGGAGGTCTCCATGGTGGTATGACTCTACAATGCCAAACACACGCCTTAGTTTATGATTTTCAATGAGATTCGAAACTCACAAGCACAAGAACTAAGACATGATATATCAAGACCTTCTTAAAACAACATCAACCCACAACCGGCTTCTAAGGATAGGACTGCATAAGGAACAGTCACCAAAAACCACTAGAGTCACTACCTCTTTCACACTCAGAAGTTGGGTCTAGTTCAGGCACTATTTTCAACATTCATTCATTTAACATACCTTTGTTCATGATCTTTAAACAATGGTCCACCAAGTTCTGATCCCTGAGGGCCCATAACACCTCATGAATCAAAATTTGATGACCATATAACGATGCAATTCAATTTCATTTTGCACATACATCCCATTGGTGAATAATTTCAAAATCCATAAGGCCCCATAAACCTTATGAATTGTAAGATTATGTCACTCTTCATTCATTGCACCCAATCTAACAAAACAGTAGGCACACCTATCGACCAACTATCAAAACAGTATGAAATATCTATCACAACACCTATCACAAAAGAATATAATATCTAATGCATCCTAGATAGCATAGCATAATGCATGACATGTGATTCCTAAAAATGTTCCTATAAGATGCATGAGATGGAAAACCCTCATCTCATCGGGTTGAAATGAAATAGAACCCATAATAATATCAATAGTAACTAAAAAATCATGTGCGTCACCCAATAGTGAATCATAACAACTATAATAATTAAAACCAAAAACACAATTCCATATGAGGTGACTTTGCTTTTATCTGTACGCGGGTTTGCAACTATTGGGAACATTCTACTACCAAATTCCTTTCCCTTCCTACTCCTATCTATAGTTAACAAATAGTAAGTCAAATCAGAAAAATAAAACCCCGCTCTGATACCAATTTTTAACGTCCCGACCTGACTTACCATTCAATCATGTAGCCGGACCAGTCGCCACCTAGCCTCAAGCTCATCTCCCCAAACACCAGAGGCTACCGACTAGCTGTGAGGGCCTTGGTGAGTCCGTGGGGAGACTATGCCTTCATTACCAAAGCATCACAGCGGAATTTCAACATACAACAGCAGAAGAAGGTAACAAGTAGACAACACATAGATAGTAGAAATAGATAAAAAATAGAATGATATATAATGTATGATGGTTCTAGTCAATAAAATACAGTACAGGTACACAAAACACCAAAGAGAAACCAAAATGTATCCCCAGTTGCATCACAAGCCTCAGCTTTGTCCCTTGCACTCCTACAACGTGCAGCAAGTCAAGTACCTGTACAAGGGCCTTTTCCCTTCTCATTACCTTAAATCGTATAATCTTCTTGGGTCCAAAAACATGACCCAAACAGGGTGTGAGATTTAATCCCAGTAGGAAATCACCGAAGATATGTGCTAATCTGTCAGTGAATTTATAAAATGGTAGTGTAATATGGAAAGCAGTAAACAATAAAAACTAGCAAGACCTACCCAAGCTTGTGCTTTGGCTTGGCGTCGCTAGTGGTATCCATTCCACTCATTAATCATTTAACTCAAGTGTTAAACCATTCCTTGAACCCATTCCTGAAATACTCAATTCTGAAACTAGGCATCGTTCAGGGATAAAATCCACAAACACCCTACAAGCCTATTCCAGGAAACCTCCTAGGTACCCAGCCTCGCTTTACGTGTGGTACAGTCCGTCATCTGAGGTCATCCCTAAGATCCTATAAATAAGATCCAGGTATCTCCCATGAAATATCATTCCTTGTTGAGTCTGTCCCTGGCATCTCACATGGGATCCATGATTCACTCATCACTTCAGTAATAAGTCTCATATGAGTCCGTCCATTGGAACTCACATTGGTTCTATGGTTCACCCATGACTTGGTTTCACATTTAAGGCAGTTCAAAGAATTTAACTCATGTGGGATAGCAAGTCAAGAATTTTCATACAAGGTCCATTGGGAAAAACTTTATTCCATACCCAAAACCATTTCAATTACAATTTCATTTTATTGCAATTCCATTCATATTCAATTTCAATTTTTAACAACCCACAAGGGAATGGAAAAACATTCCTCAAAGGCATCCCGGGTCAAAAATCCATAAAAGAATCATTAAAGGAAACACACCCAAGAGGTGGTTCATAACCAAGGTGTACATCCTAACTCAATAACATACCATCCTATTAAAATTACCAACAACACGCTAGGTAATAACAGGGTTAAATTTCAGGTTCATGTGACACCCCAAAAGTGGGCGCGTGGCACTCCAGCATATATAAATAGCTTGACAATCATAACAGAGCATGAGACAACCTAACTTAAGCTCCCTAAATCCATCTATTCCACCAATAAGTCTTACCTTAGGCAAAAGTCACATCAAGAAATCATTTTGGTTCAAACCAAAGCGAGTTACCCTATTTAAAGGTAATGCCTTCTCTAAATATCTTTTCATTTATTTTACTTCTCTAACCCCAAAACGTTTTTTATTAATTTTTTTATAAAAACACTAGTGTCCTCAATATAATATAGTTTTTTATAAAATTTATTTGAACTACACTTCCAAAAACTTATATCTAATGGGTAAAGAACATTTTGTTTCTGTGGTTGGTGAACTCCAGCCTCATGAAATGATGACCGTTCAATCTTCTCCTACCAACTCTCATGGTGGCCATAATGATTGCACTATATTTATATATTATATATGTAATGTTTATGTTTTCTATATAATTATAGGATTTTTTTACAAACATACATTTATGCATTCCAATATTTTTAAACAAGGTAATTTCATTTGAGAAAATGCGTACTACCGCCCCCTCAAGGTGATATGATTCATTTATTACATAAATGGAACGTATAAAGGATAGAATTATGAAATTATGTAACATATATATATATTATTATATTATACCTAAATTATAATATAACAATTGTTCATTATGTTCTCATTCCATTAAATATAAAATATAATTGAAAGTAGTGTTCATGTGTACGTACGGCTTACCGTCTCCATGAACGGTGCATTTCATTTATTATCTCCAAATGTTATGTACTATTATAAATACATATATATTTACTGGATATATATGATATATATTATATCTAAATCATGAATATTATTTTTGATATAATGGAATTTTTACCACATGGACAATTTGTAATTATAACAAGTTCATTTTTTACTAATGTTCTGAACATCGACAAAATGTCCAATTTGAATTCAAATAATTTACTAATTATTTTAGAAATGTAATAAGTGATATAAAAAGAATAAAAAAATGTATTTTTTTAATAATGTATAAAGTAACTTATGTTTATTATTCAATAAGAATAAGGAATAGATGAGTGAAGTCAGATACGAGGTAACGAGTTTTTATCTCACTTCTAATTGCTTAATATATCCATTGTTCACCACTTATTTCTTGCATGTGGTCTATTTTTTACTAAATTTTGATATATATTATAATTAATATCTTTATTTTCATGGTATTTTGTGATTAATTTGGTGGTTATTAACTTTTCTTCATGCTATTGAATTGATTACAATGTGGTAAGGATTTTTCATCTCCCTTTTTATTCTCCTGAGATTCATGCTATATTTTCCACTATTTTCATTTGTGTGGGGTATGTACTTCCCATGATTGTATTAATTGTGTAATATAACATAACTTCATTCTATTTACATGTTCAATGTATGATATTTCATTCATGGGGTGTATGTTTCTTAAGTTACCAAATCGGTAAGGGAACCTTTCACCATCCTCTTTTAAAAAGACTTTTTTTGTTATATATTTTAATTTACATATTATTATATTGGGATATGTAATTAAATATCCTAATTGATATATATTTTATGTAAAAGTGATGATATACCCTTTTCTCTCTCATCAACTCATTTTTTGAATTTTAATGTGACACCGTTAGACTGTCAAATTTCTGTAAGGGAACTTCATAACCAAATTTCCATTTTTTGGGTTAAATTTCTACTTCTTGATTATGTCGTGCTATGAATATGTGTGAATGAACTATAATTGTTTCACACCTAATATTCACATATGTTTTTTGTATTCTTATTTGTCACACATATTTATTTCATTTATTTTTCTATAATCTAAAGGATATTATCTTTCTAAGGGACTTTGCCTCAATTTACATTCCATTGAAACTTATTGTTGTTATACACCAAATCAATTTTACATTGTTTATATAGTTCCCTTGTACGTATTATATCATGAATTGGATTAATGTTATTCTTCAATTATTTTTATTCAAGTGTCTCTATTTTTGTTAGGAACTCTTTAACAAAAATATCACATTAATTGTTTTAATGATTTATTGTTAAAAATTTTTTGTCAATAAAGTCCATGTTTTAAAAATGGTTTTATGGATTTATTTATATAGACATTAATGTTTTAAAATTTTAATTCCTTTAAAAGAATTAAAGTGGTATGAGGCACTTTGATTCTAAAATCTCGTTATTAAACGTTTTAAATGGTTTTGAAAATGGTTTTGGTAAATCATTCATTACGTTAATATCTAGAAATGATATATTGTGATTGCAATGTGGAAATGTTATCTTTCCTTCATGATTGTTTTATGAGTTATGATTTATAATGGTACATGGACATTTGAAGGGAGGTTACTTGATAAACCAAATTATGGGTGGTGACTTGATAAACTAGAACAAATGGTTATGTTATAACCTCCAATGAATTGTGTATGGAAGTCGGTCGTATGACTATTCCATTTAGTGATATGTTTTGAAGTCGACCGTATGGTTTTTTCATTTAAGTATGTTTATATGCCAAGTTACCATTATATATTATTTGTTCTTTCTATGGGTTTTATGGTAATATTTTTGTTACAAAACTGTAGGAAATGATCTTTTTTTCGGTGAAGAGAATTTACTTTTTCATAAAGGTGAAAATATTATTATGATAAAGTATTAATAGTTTACTTGTTATTTTGAAACAGTAACAGTTTTCCATATTTTTGTATCCCTTACTAAGATTTTATTCTTATACCAGGTTTTGGAATATTTTCCACATGAATTACAGATTAATAGGGTCAAGGATGGGATCACTGAAAATTCATGCTGTCTAAAACATAGAAATAGAAAATTTTCTTTTTTTATAAGTTTTTATATTTTGAAAAAAAATCAAACTGTGTAGAAGTTTCTACTTTTTTTTATATGGAATATTTATGGACTAACTATCTAAAACACTTAACTAGGATAAATAATCAATGTTAATTATTGATTTAACTCAATATTATGTAATGATTAAGGCTGGGTTGTTATAGTTGGTATTAGAGGTCGGTTTAGATAACTTTAGAGGTTAGGGTTTCATTTAAGCATAAGTGACATAACCATAATGGTTAGTATTCTAGAAAGATTCATATATATTTTAGATAAAGTGAATGAGTTTAATATAAAATGAATAATTATATATTTGTATTTACCCTCCTAATAAGATATTACATGATGATTTTACTGATATACTCACACTGACCATTTTGGTTTTAGTAAATGGTTAGATCTAGCAAGCCCCAAAGAAACAGTGGATGTGAAGAAAACTATGGCGATTTTTTTATTGAACAACTAATTGAAATGGGAGAGGCAATGAGAAGTCACGTGGTTATCCTCATCCAACTAACTGGAGTTATGATTGACCACCTGAACCTTGGTGATTTTTATAAGGCATCATATATGTGAGAAACAAATATCTACATATGTTTAGGTAATAATCTTAAAGGCACGTATATTAATAAAACCTATGTGTCAGGGACGTGGAATGAAACAAATAGGAAAATAATTCAAAGGTATGGGAAGATGTTTCAAATGTTGTAATGAATGACATGAAGAATGAACCTGCAATGGAAAAAGGAAGCGTCTAGTTGACTCCAAGAAATGGAAAGAAGTTCTTTCTAAGGGGTCAATTGAATGTTTTAAATGTGGTTTTCATGGTAATTATGCAAATAGATATTCCATTAAGATGATCTGGGAAAAGGATCATCAAGATCATACAAATATACATTTAGTGATTCCTAAAGCCATTCTAATTGAAAATAACAAAACTAATAATGACCTATGAAATGTATAGATTATTTCATAACTCGTTCTTTAAAATTACAGAAATATTTGGACATTATGCATGAATTTTCAAATAGGAACGAAGTATAAAAGAATAAGATGGAAATACAAGGACAATGGATCAAGAAGGATGTTCGATGATTAAGATGTCTACATTTTAGGAATTGATGTGTTAGGGATAATGATATGTTTGAAAGTATTAATGATGGGATTAGTTTGGAAACTTTTTTTTATTTTGTGTAACCCTAATGTTTGATATGTGAATATTTTATTCAAATATGAATTATCTTTTATTTTGTAGATATAGTTATAAATAACCATTTTGGTATTTAGGTTCCTTGATTTTGAGGCAATTACACATTATTTCATTTTGGGATGAAAATATAAAGTTATTAGATAACCTATGTAGTAAAAATGTGTTATTTTTAATTTTTATGAATTTATATCATTTTTTGAGAAATTTAAAAAATTATATAGTTTTAGAAAACGGAAAACATGTAGACCGTGTGAGAACCCATTGTGTCGTAAAAAGCTGAGGGAATCAAACACACAACCAATGTACGATTGGGATTTACCGCTTACCATTGGACTACGTGCAGTCCCTGGTTCTTATGAATAATTCTTTTTAATTAGATGATTATATGAATCCAGAATAAATTTATTTTGGGCTATCTATGGAAATGATTAACCTATCATAGAGAATATGTGATTAGGTTAATTACAATTTAGTATGAGACATTAAGGGTAGTTGATGTTATTTAGAGATAAATGTTACGATTTATCATGGAATATTATGTGATTAAATCCTTATGAGATTTGGTTTTCAATATTAGTTTGGATTATTTTAAATAATTTTAGGGGAAATTGTATATTGAATGGTTTTTCATGATCTTTGGGTACTGTTTCTTGAATTTTAGAGATTAAGTGTACTTTTTTTATAAAGTATTATCCTTTTGGGGATTACTTGATCTCAAATTATCCATTTTTGTTTTGGTTGATGTCTAAAGATAGGGTAAATATATAGTTCAACTTTTGTGGATTATGTGATACTATAGAAGTTGATTATTGAACTTTTAATGTGACCAATTCTGTTTGAATACTCATTATTTGCAGAAAAGATGACTTTATGGTAGAAATTTAGTAAATAATGAAAGTATTCATGAAATGTAATTATATTTCCATATGTTTTTATTGAAGATAGTAAATATATTCATCAACATGATGAAAATTAACTTAAAACAAAAACAATGGTTGTTATCTTTTCTTAATGGGGTATCAAAGACCATTGAACCCATCACAAGTTTGTGATTTTATAGTGGTTGAAATTCTTATAATCATTTTTTTTATAACTCTCCATCCAAACATGATAGTTTTTTCTCATCCATATCCATGTTTTCATGGAATCCTAGTATCTGTTGTCTCAGTTTTCATTTTATTTTCTATTTCTTTCTTTTAATGTGATAGTTTTATGGACTCTTTTCCGATGTGGGACTTTTAATGATGTTTGCAAGCCCAATTTTAAAATTGGGAGGATGCAATTTTCTAAAGGGGGAAAGGATGTAACATCCTTAAGAAATAAATAATATGGCATTTTCATATTTATTAATATTTTTAATTAAATATTTATTTTTTTAATATATTTTCTATAATCAATGGCTTACCTGACATGAAACAATGGGTTTCTCTAATGTCTTATGTTACACACAATACTGAATCATAGTGGAAAATAATAATTTATTATTATTCTAAATGTAAGTTATTTCCTTAAGTTTATAATGGAGGGAACGAACCAAACTAACTAAAAAATGATTATACATGTTTTTAAAATGTTTTTCCATTTATCCAATAAATCTTAGAGGCATAAAATATGAATGAATCTAATTTTAAGCATAAATACTCTAATATTCTTTAAAATGATGATTTAACTCCTTTTCATGGATAAAACTCTTTAAATATATTTTGGTCATTTTTATATGTTCTATTTTTCAAAATAAAATTATTCTTTAGAATCGGGACATAAAGATTTTCCTAGGGAAAATTTTTCGTATTTTTCTGATAAAATTATTTTCTAATGAACAAAAAAATACTATATTTTAATTCAAAACTACCTTTTAATATAATTTATTTGTATTCATAGATTATATTTTTAATTTGTTTTATAGTTTTATTAGATTATATTTCTTCCATTTAATCCTATTTTTTTCATTGGATGTAATATCCCTTTGAAATTTCACATAAATAAGTGTTAATATTTGATAGTTATTATTTCATAAAAACATGCTTTTTGTTTTGAGAATGGGAATTAATTTAAAATTAATTAATGTAACTTCAATGTTCAGAATTTGGTAAAATTAAAATAAATTTTTAATTCAAAATATCAAATACATGTAAGGATTAATTTTTATTATTATTCTAAAAAACATAAATTTTTGATGAATAGTGAAAACACTGAGTCATTGTTAAAAAACTGACATTTTCATATAATTAATATTTTAATACTTATGTGAATTGAATTTAGAAAATCCAAAATATATGGTTCTTATCATTAAGTAATATTTGGTTCAAAAATATAAATGTATTTTTTGGTGAATAATAATTTTTTTACTTTAATTTAGAGCGATTAAAGGTAAATAGGGAAATTCAATGTAAAAATAATATTATAATAATATTAAATTACCCTAAAATAATTCTTAATACTACGGGTTGATACATTTCAGACCATTTTCATCCTTGGGTTGATTTTGGGACCCCATGGAGCCACATATTACTGATAATGGTACTTTATATAAATAAATTAATGTAACGACAAAAATAATATAAAAAATATATTTTGGTAAATAAATTTTTACATGGAGTTATATAAGATAAAATATAAGGCCCCGATATTAAACCTTACTTAATATTGAATTAAATGAATAATTCACATTGAGGATCTTTTCACGGTTTAGAGTTTTAGAGAATTAGGACATAACTATTACATCTCAAAAGATTACAAAGTAGAAACTTCTACTAAGTTTCCATAAAATAAAAACTCTTAAAAGGAAACATGTCTAGTTCCATGTTTTAGATAGCATGAATTTCCCTTGATTCCATCCTTGACACTATTCCACATTAAGTCCTGTGAAAAAAAATTCAAAAAAACTTGGGGTGAGCATAAAAAGCTCAGTAAGGGGTACACAAATGATGAAAACTGTTAGTTTATCAAAACAACAAGTAAACCATGTATACTTTATCAATGTAATACTTTTCACCTTTATGATGTAGTAAAAAACTCTT
The DNA here is from genome assembly GCA_963277665.1 of Viscum album. Classification (NCBI taxonomy): domain Eukaryota; kingdom Viridiplantae; phylum Streptophyta; class Magnoliopsida; order Santalales; family Viscaceae; genus Viscum; species Viscum album. The sequence continues at coordinate 711,663,905 of OY728131.1, read as the reverse complement.
CACTGAATAAAAGATCATTACTTACCCTTTTGTAACCAAAGGATTTCCAAAAAACCCATATAAAGATCACATAGCATATAAAGGTAACTTGGGACATAAACATACTTAAATGGAATAACCATATGGTCGACTTCCACACATATCACTTAATGGAATATCCATACGGCCGACTTCCATACCCAATGCATTGGAGGGTATAATGTATCCAACCGTCCTAGTATTCACGGCACCACACATCATATGGTTTATCACTTAACCACCTGTCAAATGTCCAAGTACCAATATAAAATCATAAAAACATAAAACAAATATAATGGAAAGAAAAAATTTCCACACTTTGATCACAATATATCACATAAATATACTGACATAAAAAATCCATTATAAAAACCATTTTCAATACCAAAATACATAAAAGAATATATGGTATTTATTTCATTTTAAAAACATTACGGCTTGTTGAGGAAGCCAAAGACCAAATAATAATCGAGGCGGTGGAGAAGTCGTTGTCGCCGCATACGTACGACAAAAACATTCCTTTTTTTCATTTAGTAAAACGCTTTGTATAAAAAGTTTACTTTTGAATAAACTTAAAAGTAAAATGGGTTTATACATGTTATCAAAGAATGTGGTGTATAAAACAAAAATATTCCTCAATGAAAGGAGGTTGAGACGAAGTCCCTTACCTCGGGTCCGACATGACTCGATTATTCTTTAACTTCCTGAATAATAAACTTGAGTTAATTTATACTTGATAAAGAACCTTTTTCAAGTTCATTATTCATTTTATATCACTTATTACCGTGTTATGAACATTATGTAGTCATTTATGTTGATAACGGTCATTTGTCGATATTTGGTACTTGAGTCAAAAGTGAACTTCTTACAATTACATGTTGTTTGTCTGGTCAAAGGTTCATTATATCCCGAATGGTATTCATGATTTTGATATCATATATATCATATATATCCAGCATATAAATGTATTTATAATATTACAATATCATTTAGAGGTGTGAAATGAAATGCACCGTTTATGGAGACGGGAAGCCGTACGTACGCATGAACGCTACTTTCATTTCGTTGTCATAATAATGGAATTAAAACTAAATGAGAGGTATGTATATTTTAGTTCCAGAATTATATTCATCATTTATATGTAACATAAATCATATATAATAACTTTAAATTCATCCTTTATACATCCCACATATGGCATTAACGAATCAAATCACTTTGAGGGGGCGGTAGTCCGCACTTCCAAAAATGAAGATATCATGTATACCCATAATGGAATCCATAAAGGTGTTCCATAAATGAAAAATAAAGAAGATTAAGGAATACATAAACATATTATATATCATATATAAATATAGTGAAATCTTAATGGCCACCTTTGAAGGTGTTGGAAGAATATTGAACAATCATCGTTTCGTGAGGCAGAAATTTTCCATCCATGGAAACAGTATGTTCTTTAACCATTAGATGTAGGTGTGTGTAAGTGTAGCTCGAAATATTCTTATAACAACATCCTAGTATATTTAATATAATGTATTTGTTAAAAAATAAATGAATAAAAAGAGATTAGGGGGTTGGAGAAGAAAAATAAAACAAAAGGACACAAGTGAAGACATTACCTTAAAATCGGGTAACTCTTTTTGATTTGAGCTCAATGGCTTCCTTGGGAATACTTCTACCCAAAGTGAGGCTTCTAAGAGTTAAAGTGGGATTTGGAGAGACAAAATGGGCAGGCTTTGTCCGAGAAATAGGCTTTGGAAGTGTGGGTAAGGTGGTAGAGGTGGGGGCCTTTTTATAAGAGGAGAGGAGGGGCACTCTTGGAAAGTAAAGAAATGTTACTTTATTTTAAAATGTTTTTTGGATTTAAAGGGTCCCAAATTGATATAATTTGAGGATAAGGTGATAAGGGATCTAAATATACCCAACCAATAGGTTTTTGACAAGTGTAGGTCTTATATTTTACTTTATCGTTTTATTTTATTTAAATCGTTAAATAATGAGGTAATCGCTGCATCATCATGGTTCCATAAATAATTTAATTTATATAATTACTAAAAATTATAAAAAAAATATCATGATTTATGAAATATGTTTAGATTTCTAATGAATATTTACAGTCAAAATTCTGACTTGTATAACCCCATTTAAAAATTATGTTAGTAAAACAACTCATGTTTGTGACATTTTTACTTTAACATTAAATAAAGAAATGTTAATGTTATATTCCTTCCTAAGTGGCTCCATGGGGTACCCAAGTTGACTCATGGATTGTCTTGGTCGGCCATGACATATCCAATAAGTGTAGGACATGTGTCTAGGTCATTCTTTATTATTAAAAAATTATTTTTACCTTAAACTACACCAATTACCTCTAATCGCGATTAATAAACCTAAAAGTTACTATTCACCAAAAAAAATTATTTTAAACCCATTGAAACACATTTTAATTTTTAATTAAAACCATTTATGTCAGATTTTTTAAATTCAAAACACAGAGGTGGTAAAATTTAATTTAAACGAAAAATCGGTTTTTATAAGTACCACTTAGTGGTTTCACTATTCATAAAAAATTGATATTTTTCAGAAAAATACCAAAACTTCACCCTAAGCTATATTTGATATTCCGAATTCAAAAATGAAGTCCATTTTACAAAATTCAAAACATATATGTTTCATTAATTAATTTAATAATTAATTCCCGCTGTCAGAGCAATTAGCATGTTTTTATGAAACAATAAGTATCAAATGATTGACACTAGTTTAAGTCTGATTTCAAAGTAAAATTAATTCCAACGTCCACTATTGGATTAAATTGTAAAAATATATTCTAATTTCACTTTAAAACCACTTAAAATATAATATAATCATATTAATAAATTAGATTAAAAAGAGGTTTTGAATTAAAATACAACATTTTTCACTATTCATTAAAAAATGAACTTTATCGGAAAAATACCAAAAATTTACACAAAGTAAATTATGAAGGCTTGATTATAAAGAAGAATTTTATTTGGTCCAATAGAATGTATAATAGTGACAAAACTATATTTAATGATGGTTCTCCATCAAAAGGCGATAAGTGAACCTTTAGTGAAAATTAGGGTATATATGCCTAAAATTGAATTCTTTCCGTATTCTAAGCCTTTATATTTTATTAGATAAACATAAAAACATTTAAAAAACCTATATAATCATATTTTAGTTATTTGTATCCATTCCCACCAATACAACGACTATGTGTTAACTAGCATTTGAAATAATATTATTTTATTACTAGTGTGCAATGTAAGATTTCAATGAAACTCTTTGTTGCGTATCAGGTACGCTATCGAACATAGAAGCCCCTTTAATGTAAAATTAATATTTAATTTATAAATATTAATAAATATGAAAATTTATTATTCTTTATTTACCTGGGATGTTACATCCTTCCCCCCTTTTGGGAATTGCGTCCTCGAAATTTTATTCACTTATCAAAATAAGTATGGGTTTTTATCCCTCATAGCATTTTATGATTCCCACATTGTCTCTTAAACCATATGGTTTTCCAAAAAATCTTTACCTGGTGAATCACCTTATTCCGTAAAACTTGCTCCCTGTGGTCAAGAATCTGGACCGACTGTTCTTCATAAGATAGGTTCTCTTCCAGCTGAACTACCTCTAGACTCAAAACATGAGATGGATCTGGCATATACTTTCTCAACATCGAAACAGGAAAACCATTGTGTACCTGAGATAAACGCGGAGGTAAAGCCACTTGGTATGCAACTGATCCAACTCTCTCTAGAATTTCATATGGTCCAATGAACCTTGGACTCAACTTTCCTTTCTTACCAAATCACATCACACTTTTCCATGGTTAAACCATGATAAAAACATGATCACCAACCTTGAAAGATAGATCCTTCCTGTTATCCGCATAACTTTTCTGTCTTCCCTGAGCTATTCTCATTTTTTTTGAATCAACTAAACTTTTTCTACCATCTCTTCTACCAATTCTAGTCCCATCATCTTCCTTTCACCCACTTCATCCCAAAAAGCTGGAGTTCGACATCACTTCCCATATAATGCCTAAAATGGTGCCATATGTATACTAGAATGAAAAAAGTTATTATAAGAAAACTCAACCAAAGAAAGATGTTGGTCCCAACTTCCCTGATAATCCATAGAACAAGCTCGTAGCATATCCTCCAAAGTCTGGATCGTTCGTTCTGACTGCCCATCTGATTGAGGATAAAAAGCTGTACTGAAATTTAATTCAGTACCCAAAGACTTCTGAAGGCCCTTCCAAAAGTTAGAAGTAAACCTGGGATCACGGTTAGATACAATGGAGAGGGGAACTCCATGTAACCTGCCTATCTTTTTAATATACAATCGAGAAAGCTGATCTAGAGAAAAAGTATCTCGAATAGGAAGGAAACGAGCAGATTTAGTCAATCGATCAACAATAACCCATATTGAATTATTAGCTCAAGATGTCCTCGGTAATCCCACAACAATGTCCATGGATATATTTTCCCATTTCCACTCTGGCACTGGTAAATGCTGAAGTATCCCTTTTAGTAACTACCGCTCTGCTTTAACCTGTTGACATGTCAAACACTTTAAAGTAAAATCAGTAATATCTCTTTTCATTCCATCCGACCCGAAATACTCCTGAAGATCCTTCTACATCTTAGTACTGACAGGATGAACTGAAAACGGGGTACTATGAGCCTCACATAACCACTCATTCATCAACTTTGAATCACCAGGGACACATAATCTCTTCCAAAACCTCAAAACACAATCATTATCAATGTTGAATTCAGGCAACTTACCCTTCGGAACCAGCTCTACCTTTTTCTACAACTCACTGTCTTCCCTCTGTGATTGCTTAATTCCTGTCTGATAGGGATGATCTCACTGATACCTGAAACAAAACAGAAGAACTTCCTGCACCAACAACTTCTATGCCAAAGTTCATGAAATAAAAAACAAAAGGATCTCGTTCCAAATGTAGCATGGTTAATGAAGCATTACTTTTTCTACTCAAATCATCGGCCACTTTATTTTCTTTTCCCGAATGGTAAAGAATTGTACAATCATAATCCTTGATTAATTCCATCCATCCCCTCTGTCTCATGTTCAATTATTTCTGAGTGAATATATACTTTAATCTTCTGTGATCAGTATATATTTCACACTTTACTCCATACAAATGATGCCTCCAAATTTTTTTGAGAAAAAACAACAACATCTAATTCCAAGTCATGTGTAGGTTAATTTACCTCATGAGTTTCCAACTGAAGTGAAGCATATGCAATTACCTGATCATTCTGTATTAGGACACAACCAAGTCCCTTAAACAAAGAATCACTGTAGATAACAAACTCACCATTCCTGGAAGGAAGTTCCAAAACTGGAGCATTCACCAATCTTCTTTTCAACTCCTGAAAACAATCATCACATTCTTTTGTCCATATAAACTTAACACCCTTCCGTGTTAGCTTAGTCATTGGACTAGATAACCATGAAAAATTTTCAACAAACCATTGGTAGTAACCTGCCAAACCAATGAAACTACGGATCTTGGTTACGTTTGTGGGTCTTGGCCATTCTTCATCAATTTTTGTTCTAGTAGGATCAACAGTTATTCAATTTTTTGAAACAATGTGACCCAGGAAAGAAATTTGTTGTAACCAAAACTCACACTTGCTTAATTTCCCATACAGTTTCTTTTATTTTATGGTTTTCATGATAACCCTTAAATGACTTTCATTATCCCATTTAGTTTTAGAAAACTCCAAAATATCATCAATGAAAAAAACCACAAACTTATCCAAGAACTCATGGAAAATTCTATTCATAAGGTCCATCAATACAGCAGGTGCATTGGTTAACCCAAAAGGGATAACTAAAAATTCATAATGGCCATATCTAGTACAGACCACAGTCTTCAGAACGTCTTCTTCTTTTACTTTCAACTGATGGTACCCCGACCTCAAGTCAATCTTTAAAAAATACTGAGCTCCCTGGAGCTGATCAAACAAATCATCGATATGAGGCAAAGGATACTTGTTCTTAACAGTAATGTTATTTAAGGCTCTATAATTAATGAAAAGCCTCATTGAGACATATTTCTTTTTAACAAACAAGACAGTAGAACCCCTTGGTGATGTGCTAGGTCGAATGAAACCTTTATCTAATAACTCCTGCAATTGCTTCTTTAACTCTAAAAGTTCAACATGAGCCATCTGATAAGGGTGTTTTGAAATTGGCTTAGAATCAGAAACTAAGTCAACAGTAAATTCAACTTCCTGATCATGAATAATACCAGGCAGCTCCTCAGGAAAGACATCAAGATACTTATTTACCACGGGCACATCATTAATCTGAACAGTTCCTTTATTTTCAATAATATGTTCAAGGTTACATTAATTTCCATCATTTACTAGTTTCTGAACTTCCTGATATGTTATCTAAATCAAGGGCTCATTCTTGTACACAAACTGAAAATCTTTCTAAAAAGAAACCGTTTTTGATCTGTAGTCAAACTTATCATGATAAACAGAAATCCAATCCATGCCAAAAATAACATCAAACTCTACTAGAGGCAAATCAATAATGTTAGTTGGTAGATTCTTTCCACACACAAGGATAGTAGGGTTCTTATAATTCCTTTTTGTCTCAACGTTCCATCCAGGTGTTTTTACCATAAGTTCATGATTCATATCTTGAGATGGAATTTCCAATTTACTAGAAAACTTCTCAGAAATGAAAAAATGTGTAGACTCTGAATCAAACAACACATTGGCATAATATAAACAAACAAACAGAGTACCTGATACTACTTCATTCGATGGCCCAACATCTGCTGAATTAGTTACAAAGGATTTCACCACCCCTTTATACTTGTAGTCTGGCTGCTTTCCCTCAGTTGAGTTCTTCATTGGACACTCATTTGCATAATGACCCATTTCATTACACTTAAAACATCTTACCACTAACTTTTCATTTCCTGCTTGATCATCTTCATTACAGTTACGAGTAATATGACCAGACATACCACACCGAAGTCACTTTCCAGACTTGGATAAACATTTTGCAGGATGCATTTTACCACACTTCTTACAGGATGGATATTTGGTTTTCTTACCTCCTTGGTTCTTTGATGAATTCTTCCCCTTTTCCTGCCAACTGGACCTCTTATTCTGTCGTTTTCCAAAGAACACCTGATCGTCGCCAAATTCCATTTCCACCTTCTCCGCACATCGAACAATCTTTTCATAACTTTTGAACTCACGAGAACCTAAAGACCTTCAATGCCTTGGATTTAACGCTGAGTAAAAACGGTCTATTTTAATATCAAGATATCGTATGAAGTTTGGAGCATACCTTTCCAATCGAGTGAACTTTGCTTCATAAGCAGCCATTGAGTCATCCTCCCGCCTCAATTCTAGGAACTGTTTTTCCATCCTAAGACGAACCACCTTAGGAAAATATTTCTCAAGAAACATACCTTTGAATTCTTCCCAGTGAAGATCATCAATCTCATCACTATCCCTGATATTTTTTTACCATCGACCACCACTGATCAGCTTCACCTTCAAAACGGTAAACAGAAAGACTAACCTTTTGATGTTCTGAACACCCCATGACATCAAAAATCTTCTCCAGTGCTTTAATCCACCCTTCATCTTGCACATGGTCAGATGATCCTCTGAATGATGGGGGATGTTGCCTCATGAAATGTTCCACCACTAACATGTTCCTCTGCGGTTCATCTGACTAATCTCATGCATGGATACCACCACCATTTATAGCCTGAGTCAACTGTGTCATCACTGCAACAAACTATTTAGTTCTGATTCCGACCATCTCAGGTTGCTGATTTGGAAGGATGCCTTCCTCCTGATGTCTTCCCATCATAGCTGCTTTGTTTCCTCTATGAAAAAACCATTCTGAACACAAAAATATCTTAGGTGAAGCAACATGGTAATCTTTAAATGCTATATAATTTCAGTCATACCATAAATTAACTTATAATTTAACAATTTTCTAACTCCTAAAGTTGTCTAAACCGACCTATGATACCAACTATATGGCCCCAGCCTTAATCCTTACTTAATATTGAATTAAATGAATAATTCACATTGAGGATCTTTTCACTGTTTAGAGTTTTAGAGAATTAGGAAATAACTATTACATCTCTAAAGATTACAAAGTAGAAACTTCTACTAAGTTTCCATAAAATAAAAACTCTTAAAAGGAAACATGCCTAGTTCCATGTTTTAGATAGCATGACTTTCCCTTGATCCAATCCTTGACCATATTATACATTAATTCATGTGAAAAACATTTCAAAAAATGTTGTGGTGAGCATAAAAAGTTCAGTAAGGGATACACAAAGGATGAAAACTGTTAGTTTATTAAAACAACAAGTAAACCATGTATACTTTATCAATGTAATAATTTTCACCTTTATGATGTAGTAGAAAACTCTTCACTAAATAAAAGATCATTACATACCCTCTTGTAACCAAAGCATTTCCATAAAACCCATATAAATGTCACATAACATATATAAGGTAACTTGGGATATAAACATACTTAAATGGAATAACCATACGGTCGACTTCCACACATATCACTTAATGGAATAGCCATACGACCGACTTCCATACCCAATGAATTGGAGGTTATAATGTATCCCCCCGTCCTGGTATTCACGGCACCACCCATCATATGGTTTATCATGTAACCACCTGTCAAATGTCCAAGTACCAATATAAAATCATAATAACATAAACGAAATATAATGGAAAGAAAACATTTCCTCATTTTGATCACAATATATCACATAAATATACTGACATAAAATATCCATTATAAAAACCATTTTCAATACCAAAATACATAAAAGAGTATACGGTATTTATTTCATTTTAAAAACATTACGGCTTGTTGAGGAAGCCAGAGACCAAATAATACTCACGGCAGCGGAGAAGTCGTTGTCACCGCATACATACGACAAAAACATTCCCTTTTGTCTTTTAGTAAAATGATTTGTATAAAAAGATTCCTTTTGAATAATTGTAAAAGTCAAAGGGGTTTATACACCGTATTAAAGAAAGTGGTGTATAAAACAAAAATATGCCTCAATGAAAGGAGATTGAGACAAAGTCCCTTAACTCGGGTCCGACTTGACTCAATCGTTCTTTAACATCCTGAATAATAAACTTGAGTTAATTTCTACTTGATTAAGAACCTTTTTCAAGTTCATTATTCCTTTTATATCACTTATTACCATGTTATGAACATTATGTAGTCATTTATGTTGATAACGGTCATTTGTCGTTCTTTGCTACTTGAGTCAAAAGTGAACTTCTTACAATTACATGTTGTTCGTGTGATCAATGGTTCATTATATCCAGAATGATATTCATGATTTGGATATAATATATATCATATATATCAATAAATACATATATTTATAATATTACATAATAATTTAGAGGTATAAAATGAAATGCACCGTTCATGGAGACGGTAAGCCGTACGTACGCATGAACGCTACATTCATTTCTTTGTCATATTAATGGAATTAAAACTAAATGATAGGTATGTATATTTTAATTCCAGAATTATATTCATAATTTATATGTAACATAAATCATATATAATAATTTTAAATCCATCCTTTATACATCCCACATATGGCATTAACGAATCAAATCACTTTGAGGGGGCGGTAGTCCGCACTTCCTAAAATAAAGATATCGCGTATACCCATAATGGAAGTCATGAATGTGTGCCATAAATAAAAAATACAAAAGCTTAAAGAATACATAAACATATTATATATCATACATAAATATAGTGACATCTTAATGGCCACCTTTGAAGGTGTTGGATGAATATTGAACAATCATCGTTTCGTGAGGCAGAAATACGCCATCCACGGAAACAGTATGTTCTTTAACCATTAGATGAAGGTGTGTGTAAGTGTAGCTCTAACTAATCTGATAAAAACAACCTAGTATATTGAAGATACTTTAGTTGTTACAAAAGAAGTGAATAAAAAGAGTTTAGTGGGTTGGAGAAGCAAAATAAAACAAAAGGACGCAAGTGAAGACATTACCTTAAAATCGGGTAACTCTTTTTGATTTGAGCTCAAAGGCTTCCTTGGGAATACTTATTCCCAAATTGAGGCTTCTAAGAGTTATAGAGGGATGTGGAGAGACAAAATGGGCAGGGGTTGTCCGGGCCAAAGGCTTTTGATGTGTGGGTAAGGTGCTATAGGTGGGGGCCTTTTATAAGAGGAGAGGAGGGGCACTCTTGGAATGTAAAGAAATGTTACATTATTTTAAAATGAGTTTCAGATTTAAAAGGTCCCACATTGATATAATTTGAGTATAAGGTGATAAGGGTTCTAAATATACCCAACCAATAGTTTTTTGACAAGTTTTGGTCTTAGATTTTACATTATCTTTTCATTTTATTTAAATCGTTAAATAATTAGGTAATCGCTGCATCATCATGGTTCCATAAATAATTTAATTTATATAATTTGTAAAAATTATAAAAAAATATCATAATGTTGGAAATATTTTTATCTTTATAATGATTATTTATAGTCAAAAAATATGACTTGTATAACCCCATTTAAAAATTGTTTTAGTAAAACAACTCATGTTTGTGACATTTTTACTTTAACATTAAATAAAGAGATATTAATGTTATTTTCCTTCCAAAGTGGCTCCATGGAGTCCCCAAGTTGACGCATGGATTTTCTTTGTTGGCCATGACATATCCAATAAGGGTAGGACATGTGTCTAGGTCTTTCCATTTTATTAAAACATTATTTTTACCTTAAAATACACTAATTACATCTAATCGTGATTAATAAACCTAAAAGTTACTATTCACCAAAAAATTATTTTAATCCCATTGAACCACATTTTACTTCTTAATGACAACCATGTTTTTCATATTTTTTAAATTCAAAACACAGAGGTGGTAAAATTTCATTGAAACGAAAAATCAGTTTTTATAAGTACCACTTAGTGGTTTCACTATTCATCAAAAATTGATGTTTTTCAGAAAAATACCAAAACTTCACCCTAAGCTATATTTCATATTACGAATTCAAAAAATGAAGTCCATTTTACAAAATTCAAAACATATAAGTTTGATTAATTAATTTAATAATTAATTCCCGTTGTTAGAGCAAATAGCCTGTTTTTATGAAACAATAAGTATCAAACGATTGACACTAGTTTATGTCTGATTTCAAAGTGAAATTAATTCCAATGACCACTATTGGATTAAATGGTTAAAATATATTCTAATTTCACTTTAAATCCACTTAAAAGAAAATCTAATCATATTAATAAAATAGATTAAAAAGAGGTTTTAAATTAAAATACAACATTTTTCACTATTCATTAAAAAAATGAACTTTATCGAAAAAATACCAAAAATTTACACAACGTAAATTTTGATGTCCTGATTCTAAAGAATAATTTTATTTGGTCCAATATAAAGGATAAGAGTGACAAAACTATATTTAATGATGGTTCACCATCAAAAGGCAATAAGTGAACCTTTAGTGAAAATTAGGGTATATATGCCTAAAATTGAATTTTTTCCTTATTTTAAGCTGTTATCTTTTATTAGATAAATGTAAAAACATTTAAAAAACATATATAATCATATTTTAGTTATTTATATCCATTACCGCCAATACAACGGCTATGTGTGAACTACCATTTGAAATAATATTATTTTATTACTAGTGTGCGACGTAAGATTTCAATGAAACTCTTTATTGCGTATCGAGTACGCTATTGAACATAAAAGACCATTTAAAGTAAAATTAATATTTAATTCATAAATATAAATAAATAAAGAAATTATTATTCTTTATTTACCTGGGATGTTACATCCTTCCCCCCTTTTGGGAATTGCGTCCTCACAATTTTATTCACTTATCAAAATAAGTAGGGGTTTTTATCCCTCATAGCATTTTCAGATTCCCACATTGTCTCTTCAACCATATAGTTTTTCCACAAAACCTTTACCTGGTTAATCACCTTATTCCGTAACACTTTCCCCCTATGGTCAAGAATCTGGACCGACTGTTCTTCATAAGATAGGTTCTCTTCCAGCTGAACTACCTCTAGACTCAAAACATGAGATTGATCTGGCATATACTTTCTCAAAATCGAAACATGAAAAACATTGTGTACCTGAGATAAACTCTGAGGTAAATCCACTCGGTATGCAACTGATCCATCTCTCTCCAGAATTTCATATTGTCTAATGAACCTTGGACTCATATTTCCTTTATTACCAAATCGCATCACACTTTTCCATGGTTAAACCATGATAAAAACATGATCACCTACCTCGAAAGATAGATATTTCCTCTTATCCGCATAACTTTTCTGTCCGCCCTGAGCTGTTCTCATGTGTTTCTGAATCAAATAATCTTTTTCTACCATCTCTTCTACCAATTCTAGTCCCATCATATTCCTTTCACCCACTTCATCCCAAAAAGCTAGAGTTCGACACCGCTTCCCATATAATGCCTCAATTGGTGCCATCTGTATACCGGAATGAAAACAGTTATTATAAGAAAACTCAACCAAAGAAAGATGTTGGTCCCAACTTCCCTGATAATCTATAGAGCAAGCTCCTAGCATATCCTCCAATGTCTGGATCCTTCATTCTGACTGCCCATCTGATTGAGGATAAAAAGATGTACTAAAATTTAATTCAGTATCCAAAGACTTCTGAAGGCCCTTCCAAAAGTTAGAAGTAAACCTGGGATCACGGTTAGATACAATGGAGAGTGGAACTCCATGTAACCTGACTATCTCTTTAAGATACAATCTAGGAAATTGATCTAGATAAAAAGTATCTCGAATAGGAAGGAAATGAGCAGATTTAGTCAATCGATCAACAATAACCCATATTGAATTATTACCTCAAGATGTCCACGGTAATCCCACAACAAAGTCCATGGATATATTTTCCCATTTCCACTTTGGCACTGGTAAAGGCTGAAGTATCCCTTTTGGTAACTGCCTCTCTACTTTAACTTGTTGACATGTCAAACACTTAATAGTAAAATCAGCAATATCTCTTTTCATTCCATCCCACGAGTAATACTCCCGCAGATCCTTGTACATCTTAGTACTGCCAGGATAAACTGAAAATGGGGAACTATGAGCCTCACATAACAACTCATTCTTCAACTTTGAATCACCAGGGACACATAATCTCTTCCCAAACCTCAAAACACAATCCTTATAAATGTTGAATTTAGGCAACATACCCTTCTGAACCATCTCTGCCTTTTTCTACAACTCACTGTCTTCCCTCTGTGCTTGCTTAATTCTTGTTTGATAGGGATGATCTCACTGATACCTAAAACAAAACATAAGAACTTCCTGCACCAAAAAATTCTATGCCAAAGTTCATCAAATCAAAAACCAAAGGATCTCGTTCCAAATGTAGCATGGTTAATGAAGCATTACTTTTTCAACTCAAAGCATCGGCCAATTTATGTGCTTTTCCCGGATGGTAATGAATTGTACAATAATAATCTTTGATTAATTCTAGGAATCCCCTCTGTCTCATGTTCAATTCTTTCAGAGTGAATATATACTTTAAACTATTGTGATCAGTATATATTTCACACTTTACTCCATACAAATGATGCCTCCAAATTTTTAGAGAAAAAACAACAGCAGCTAATTCCAAGTCTTCGGTAGGGTAATTTACCTCATGAGTTTTCTACTGACGTGAAGCATATGCAATTACCTAATCATTCTGCATAAGGACAAAACCAAGTCCCTTCAAATAAAGCATCACTATAGATAACAAACTCACCATTTTAGGATGTAAGTTCCAAAACTGGAGCATTCATCAATCTTCTTTTCAACTCCTGAAAACAATCATCACATTCTTTTGCCCACATAATCTTCACACCCTTCCGAGTTAGTTTAGTCATTGGACTAGATAACCGTGAAAAATTCTCAACAAACCTTCTGTAGTAACCTGCCAAACCCTGGAAACTACGGATCTCGGTAACATTTGTGGGTCGTGGCCATTCTTCAACAACTTTTGTTTTAGCAGGATCAACAGTTATTCCATTTTTTGAAACAATGTGACCCAGGAAAGAAATTTTTTGTAACTAAAACTCACACTTGCTGAATTTCATATACAGTATCTTTTCTTTAAAGGTTTGTAAGATAACCCTTAAATGACTTTCATGCTCCTATTTAGTTTTAGAAAACACAAAAATATCATCAATGAAAATAAACACAAACTTATCCAAGAACTCAGTGAAAATTCTATTCATAAGGTCCATGAATACAGCAGGTGCATTGGTTAACCAAAAAGGCATAACTACAAATTCATAATGTCCATATCTAGTACGAAACGCTGTCTTCAGAACATCTTCTTCTTTTACTTTCAACTGATGGTACCCCGACCTCAAGTCAATCTACGAAAAATACTGAGCTCCCTGGAGCTGATCAAAAAAATCATCGATATGAGGCAAAGGATATTTGTTCTTAACAATAATGTTATTTAAGGCACTATAATCAATGAAAAGTATTATTGAGCCATCTTTCTTTTTAACAAACAAGATAGGAGCACCTCATGGTGATGTGCTAGGTCAAATGAAACATTTATCTAATAACTCCTACAATTGCTTCTCTAACTCTAAAAGTTCAACTTGATCCATTTGATAAGGGGGTTTTGAAATTGGCTTAGAATCAGAAACTAAGTCAACAGTAAATTCAACTTCCCAGTCATGAATAATATCAGGCAACTCATCAGGAAAAACATCAAGATACTCATTTAACACTAGAACATAATTAATTTGAACAGTTCCTTTATTTTCAATAATATGTACAAGGTAACATTCATTTCCATATTTTACTAGTTTCTCAACTTCCTGATATGTTATAAAAATCAAGGGATCATTCTTGTACAAAAATTGATAATCTTTCTAAAAAGAAACCATTTTCACTCTATAGTCAATCTTAGCAAGATAAACAGAAAGCCAATCCATGCCCAAAATAACATCAAACTCTACTAGAGGCAAAACAATAAGGTTTGCTGGTAGATTATTTCCGCACACAAGGATAGGAAGGTTCTTATAATTCTTTTTTGTCTCAACGTTCCCTCCGGGTGTTTTTACCATAAGTTCAGGATTCATATCTTGAGATGGAATTTCCAATTTACTAGAAAACATCTCAGAAATGAAAAAATGTGTAGACCCTGAATAAAACAACACATTGGCATAATCTTAACAAACAAACAGTGTACCTGATACTACTTCATTCGATGGCCCAACATCTGCTGAAGTAGTTGCAAAGGATTTCACCACCCCTTTCTGCTTCTAGTCTGGCTGCTTTCCCTCAGTTGAGTTCTTCATTAGACACTAATTTTCATAATGACCCATTTCATTTCACTAAAAACATCTTATTTCTGACATTTCATTTCCTACTTGATCATCTTCCTTACAGTTACGAGCAATATGACCTGACTTACCACACCGAAATCACTTTCCAGACTTTGATAAACATTCTCCAGGATGCATTTTACCACACTTCTTACAGGATGGATATTTGGTTTTCTTACCTCCTTGCTTCTTTGATGAATTCTTCCCCTTTGCCTACAAACTGGACCTCTTATTCGGTCATTTGTCAAAGAACACCTGATCGTCAGCAAATTCCATTTCCACCTTCTCCACACATCGAACAAGTTTTTCATAACTTTTGAACTCATGTGAAGCTAAAGCCCTTCGATGCCTTGGATTTAACCCTGAGTAAAAATGGTTTATTTTACTATCAAGATCTCGTATGAAGTTTGGAGCAGACCTTTCCAATCGAGTGAACTTTGCTTCATAAGCAGCCACTGAGTCATCCTCCTGCCTCTATTCTAGGATCTGTTTTTCCATCCTAAGACAAACCACCTTAGGAAAATATTTCTCAAGAAACATAACTTTGAATTCGTCCCAGTGAAGATCATCAATCTCATCACTATCCCTGATATTTTTCACCATCGACCACCACTGATTAGATTTACCTTCCAAACAGTAAACAACAAGACTAACCTTTTGATGTTCTGAACACCCCATGACATCAAAAATCTTCTGCAGTGCTTTAATCCACCCTTCAGCTTGCACAAGGTCAGATGATTCTTTGAATGATGGGGGATGTTGCCTCATTAAATGTTCCACCACTGACATGTTTCTCTGCAGTTGATCTGACTAATCTCATGTATGCATACCACCACAATTTATAGCCTGCATCAATTGTTCCATCATTGCAACAAATTGTTCAGTTCCGATTCCGACCATCTCAGGTTGCTGATTTGGAAGGTTGTCTTCCTACTGATGTCTTCCCAACATAGCTACTTTGTTTCCTCCGCGGAAAACCATTATGGGCACAAAAATAACTTAGGAGAAGCAACATGGTAATCTTTAAATGCTATATCATTTCAGTCATACCATAAATTAACTTATAATTTAACAATTTTCTGACTCCTAAAATTGTCTAAACCGACCTCGGATACCAACTATAAGGCCTTGGACTTAAACCATACTTAATATTGAATTAAATAAATAATTCACGTTGAGGATCTTTTCACGTTTTAAAGTTTTATAGAATTAGGACATAACTATTACATCTCAAAAGATTACAAAGTAGACACTTCTACTATGTTTCCATAAAATAAAAACACTTAAAAGGAAACATGTATAGTTCCATGTTTTTTATTGCATGACTTTCCCTTGATCCCATCCTTGAACCTATTCCACATTAAGTCCTGTGAAAAACATTTCAAAAAACGTTTTGGTGAGCATAAAAAGCTCAATAAGGGATACACAAAGGATTAAAATTGTTAGTTTATCAAAACAACAAGTAAACCATGTATACTTTATCAATGTAATACTTTTCACCTTTATGATGTAGTAAAAAACTCTTCACTGAATAAAAGATCAATACTTACACTTTTGTAACCAATGTATTTCCATAAAACCCATATAAAGATCACATAACATATAAAGGTAACTTGGGACATAAACATACTTAAATGAAATAACCATACGATCGACTTCCACACATATCCCTTAATGGAGTAGCCATACGGCCGACTTCCATACCCAATGCATTGGAGGTTATAATGTAACCACCCGTCCTGGTATTCGCGGCACCACCCGTCATATGGTTTATCACGTAACCACCCATCAAATGTCTAAGTACCAATATAAAATCATAAAAACATAAAACAAATATAATGGAAAGAAAACATTTCCACACTTTGATCACAATATATCACATAAATATACTGACATAAAAAATCCATTATAAAAACCATTTTCAATACCAAAATACATAAAAGATTATATGGTATTTATTTCATTTTAAAAACATTACAGCTTATTGAGGAAGCCAAAGACCAAATAATACTTGCGGCAGCAGAGAAGTCGTTGTCGCCGCATATGTACGACAAAAACATTCCCTTTTGTCATTTAGTAAAACGCTTGGTATAAAAAGATTCATTTTGAATAAATGTAAAAGTCAAAGTGGTTTATACACCGTATTAAAGAAAGTGGTGTATAAAACAAAAATATGCCTCAATGAAAGGAGATTGAGACGAAGTCCCTTAACTCGGGTCCGATTTGACTCGATCGTTCATTAACTTCCTGAATAATAAACTTGAGTTAATTTCTACTTGATTAAGAACCTTTTTCAAGTTCATTATTCCTTTTATATCACTTATTTCCAAGTTATGACCATTATGTAGTCATTTATGTTGATAACGGTCGTTTGTCGTTATTTGGTACTTGAGTCAAAAGTGAACTTTTTACAATTAAATGTTGTTCGTGTGGTCAAAGGTTCATTATACCCAGAATGATATTCATTATTTGGATATCATATATATCATATATATCCAGAATATACATGTATTTATAATATTACATAATCATTTAGAGGTATGAAATGAAATGCACCGTTCATGGAGACGGTAAGTCGTACGTACGCATGAACGCTATATTCATTTCTTTGTCATTTTAATGGAATAAAAACTAAATGAGAGGTATGTACATTTTAATTCCAGAATTATATTCATCATTTATATGTAACATAAATCATTTATAATAATTTTATATCCATCCATTATACATCCCACATATGGCATTAACGAATCAAATCACTTTGAGGGGGCGGTAGTCCGCACTTCCTAAAATGAAGATATCGTGTATACCCATAATGGAAGCCATGAAGGTGTGCCATAAATGAGAAATATAGAAGCTTAAGGAATACATAAACATATTATATATCATATATAAATATAGTGACATCTTAATGGCCACCTTTTAAGGTGTTGGAAGAATATTGTACAATCATCGTTTCGTGAGGCAGAAATTTTCCATCCACGGAAACAGTATGTTCTTTAACCATTAGATGTAGGTGTGTGTAAGTGTAGCTCGAAATCGTCTTATAACAACATCCTAGAATATTTATTATAATGGAGTTGTTACAAAATAAATGAATAAAAATATTTTAGGGGGTTGGAGAAGCAAAATAAAACAAAAGGACACAAGTGAAGACATTACCTTAAAATCGGGTAACTCTTTTTGATTTGAGCTCAAAGCCTTCATTGGGAATAAATCTTCCCAAATTGAGGCTTCTAAGAGTTAGATAGGGATGTTGAGAGACAAAATGGGCAGGGTTTTTCCGATCCAAAGGCTTTTGATGTGTGGGTAAGTTGGTATAGGTGGGGGCTTTTTATAAGAGGAGAGGAGGGGCACTCTTGTAATGTAATGAAATGTTACTTTATTTTAAAATTATTTTCGGATTTAAAAGGACCCACATTGATATAATTTTATGATAAGGTGATAAGGGTACGAAATATTCCCAACCAATAGATTTTTGACAATATTAGGTCTTAGATTTTACATTATCTTTTCATTTTATTTAAATCATTAAATATTGAGGTAATCGCTCCATCATCATAGATCCATAAATAATTTAATTTATATAATGTCTAAAATTTATAAAAAAAATATAATGCTCTAGGAAATCTCTTTATCTTTCTAATGAATATTTATAGTCAAAAGTCTGACTTGTATAACCCCATTTAATAATTGTTTTAGTAAAATAACTCTTGTTTGTGACATTTTTACTTTAACATTAAATAAAGAGGTATTAATGTTGTCTTCCTTCCAAGTGGATCCATGGGGTCCCCAAGTTGACCCATGGATTTTCTTGGTCTTCCATGACATATCCAATAGTGTTAGGACATGTTTCTAGGTCATTCCATATTATTAAAACATTATTTTTACCTTCAACTACACTAATTACCTCTAATCGCGATTAATAAACCTAAAAGTTACTATTCACCAAAAAATTATTTTAATCCCATTGAACCACATTTTACTTCTTAATGAAAACCATGTATGTCAGATTTTTGAAATTCAAAACACAGAGGTGGAAAATTTCATTTAAACGAAAAAGCAGTTTTTATAAGTACCACTTAGTGGTTTCACTATTCATAAAAAATTTGATGTTTTTTAGAAAAATACCAAAACTTCACCCTAAGATATATTTGATATTCCGAATTCAAAAACAAAGTCCATTTTACAAAATTAAAAACATATTAGTTGCATTAATTAATTTAATAATTAATTCCCACTGTCAGAGAAAATAGCATGTTTTTATGTAACAATAAGTATCAAAAGATTGACACTAGTTTAAGTCCGATTTCAAAGTGAAATTAATTCCAACGAACACTATTATATTAAATGTTAAAAATATATTATAATTTCACTTTAAAACCACTTAAAAAGATAATCTAATCACATTAATAAATTAGATTAAAAAGAGGGTTTGAATTAAAATACAACATTTTTTACTATTCATTAAAATATGAACTTTATCAAAAAAATACCAAAAAATTACACAAAGTAAATTTTGATATCCCGATTCTAAAGAAGAATTTTATTTGGTCCAACAGAAAGGATAAGAGTGACAAAACTATATTTAATGATGGTTCGCCATCAAAAGGCGATAAGTGAACCTTTAGTTAAAATTAGGGTATATATGCCTAAAATTGAATTCTTTCTGTCTTTTACGCCTTTATATTTTATTAGATAAATGTAAAAACATTTAATTCAAATATATAATCATATTTTAGTTATTTATATCCATTCCCGCCAATACGATGGCTATGTGTTAACTACCATTTAAAATAATATTATTTTATTACTAGTGTGCAACGTAAGATTTCAATGAAACTCTTTGTTGCGTATTGGGTACGCTATCGAACATAGCAAACCCTTTAATGTAAAATTAATATTTAATTCGTAAATATTAATAAATATGAAAATTTATTATTCATTATTTACCTGGGATGTTACATCCTTCCCCCCTTTTGGTAATTGCGTCCTTGCAATTTTATTCACTTATCAAAATAAGTGGGGGTTTTATCCCTCATAGCATTTTCAGATTCCCACATTGCCTCTTCAACCATATGATTTTTCCACAAAACCTTTACTCGGTGAATCACCTTATTTCGTAACACTTTCTCCATGTGGTCCAGAATATGGACCGGCTGTTCTTTAGAAGATAGGATCTCTTCCAGCTGAACTACCTCTGGACTCAAAACATGAGATGGATATGGCATATACTTTCTCAACATCAAAACATGAAAAACATTGTGTACCTGGGATAAACTCGGAGGTAATGCCACTCAGTATACAACTGATCCAACTCTCTCCAGAATTTCATATGGTCCAATGAACCTTGGACTCAACTTTCCTGTCTTACCAAATTGCATCACCCTTTTCCAGGGTTAAACCTTGAGAAAAAAACGATCACCTACCTCGAAAGATAGATCCTTCCTCCGGTTATCCGCATAACCTTTCTGTCTGCCCTGAGCTGTTCTCATGTGTTTCTAAATCAACTAAACTTTTTCTACAATCTCTTCTACCAATTCTGTTCCCATCAGCTTCCTTTCACCCACTTCATCCCAAAAAGCTGGAGTTTGACACCGCTTCCCATATAATGCCTCAAATGGTGCCATCTGTATACTGGAATGAAAATAGTTATTATAAGAAAACTTGACCAAAGAATGAAGTTGGTCCCAACTTCCCTGATAATCCATAGGGAAATCTCGTAGCATATCCTCCAAAGTCTGGATCGTTCATTCTGACTGCCCATCTGATTGATGATGAAAATCTGTACAAAAATTTTATTCAGTACCCAAAGACTTCTGAAGGCTTTTCCAAAAGTTAGAAGTAAACATGTGATCATGGTCAGATACAATGGAGAGGGGAACTCCATGTAACCTGACTATCTCATTAAGATACAATTGAGAAAGTTGATCTAGAGAGAAAGTATCTCGAATAGGAAGGAAATGAGCAGATTTAGTCAATCGATCGACAATAACCCATATTGCATTATTACCTCGAGATGTCCTCGATAATCCCACAACAAAGTCCATTGATATATTTTCCCATTTCCACTCTGGCACTGGTAAAGGCTGAAGCATCCCTTTCGGTAACTTCCGATCTGCTTTAACCTGTTGACATGTCAAACACTTCACAGTAAAATCAGCAATATCTCTTTTCATTCCATCCCACCAGTAGTACTCCTGCAGATCCTTGTACATCTTAGTACTGCCAGGATGAACTGAAAACGGTGAACTATGAGCCTCACATAACAACTCATTCTTCAAATTTGAGTCACCAGGGACACATAATCTCTTCCAAAACCTCAAAACACAATCATTATCAATGTTGAATTCATGCAACTTACCCTTCGGAACCAGCTCTACCTTTTTCTACAACTCATTGTCTTCCCTCTGTGCTTGCTTAATTCCAGTCTGATAGGGATGATCTCACTGATACCTAAAACAAAACAGAAGAACTTCCTGCACCAACAACTTCTATCCCAAAGTTTATCAAATCAAAAACAAAAGGATCTCGTACCAATGGTATCATGGTTAATGAAGCATTACTTTTTCGACTCAAAGCATCGGCCACTTTATTTTCATTTCCCAGATGGTAAAGAATTGTACAATCATAATCCTTGATTAATTCCAGCCATCCCCTCTGTCTCATGTTCAATTTTTTTTTCAGTGAATATATACTTAAATCTTTTGTGATCAGTATATATTTCACACTTTACTCCATACAAATGATGCCTTAAAATTTTTTAGAGCAAAAACAACATCAGCTAATTCCAAGTCATGTGTAGGGTAATTTACCTCATGAGTTTCCAACTAAAGTGATTCATATGAAATTACCTGATCATTCTATATAAGGACACAACCAAGTCCCTTAAACGAAGCATCACTGTAGATAACAAACTCAGCATTCCTGGAAGGAAGTTCCAAAACTGTAGCATTCACCAATTTCTTTTCAACTCCTGAAAACAATCATCAAATTCTTTTGTCCAGATAAACTTAACACCCTTCCGAGTTAGCTTAGTCATTAGACTAGATAACCATAAAAAATTTTCAAAAATACTTCAGTAGTATCCTGCCAAACCGAGGAAACTACGTATATTGGTTACGTTTGTTGCTCTTGGCCATTCTTCAACAACTTTTTTTAGTAGGATCATCAGTTATTCCATTTTTGGAAACAATGTGACCCAGGAAAGAAATTTTTTGTAACCAAAACTCACACTTGCTGAATTTCCCATATAGTTTCTATTGTTTTATGGTTTGAAAGATAACCCTTAAATGACTTTCATTATCCCATTTAGTTTTAGAAAACACCAAAATATCATCAATGAAAACAACCACAAACTTATCCAAGAACACATGGAAAATTCTATTCATAAGGTCCACGAATACAGCAGGTGCATTAGTTAACCCAAAAGGCATAAATACAAATTCATAATGGCCATATCTAGTATAGAAAGCAGTCTTCGGAATGTCTGATTCTTTTACATTCAACTGATGGTACCCCGACCTCAAGTCAATCTTTGAAAAATACTGAGCTCCCTGGAGCTGATCAAACAAATCATCGATATGAGGCAAATGATACTTGTTCTTAATAGTAATGTTATTTAAGACTCTATAATTAATGCAAAGTCTCATTGAGCCATATTTCTTTTTAACAAACAAGACAGGAGCAACCCATGGTGATGTTCTAGGTCGAATGAAACCTTTATCTAATAACTCCTGCAATTGCTTCTTTAACTCTAAAAGTTCAACATGAGCCATACGATAAGGGGGTTTTGAAATTGGCTTAGAATCAGAAACTAAGTCAACAGTAAATTCAACTTCCCGATCATGAATAATACCAGGCAACTCATCAGGAAAAACATCAAGATACTCATTTACCACTGGCACATCATTAATCTGAACAGTTCCTTTATTTTCAATAATATGTGCAAGGTAACATTCATTTCCATATTTTACTAGTTTCTCAACTTCCTGATATGTTATCAAAATCAAGGGCTCATTCTTGTACAAAAACTAAAAATCTTTCTAAAAAGAAACCATATTCACTCTGCAAGTCAATCTTATCATGATAAACAGAAAGCCAATCCATGCCCAAAATAACATCAAACTCTACTAGAGTCAAAACAATATAGTTTTCTGGTAGATTCTTTCCACACACAAGGATAGGAAGGTTCTTATAATTCCTTTTTGTCTCAACGTTCCATCCAGGTGTTTTTACCATAAGTTCAGGATTCATATCTTGAGATGGAATTTCCAATTTACTAGAAAACTTCTCAGAAATGAAAAAATGTGTAGAACCTAAATCAAACAACACATTGTCATAATATAAACAAACAAACAGAGTACCTGATACTACTTCATTCGATGGCCCAACATCTGCTGAAGTAGTTGCAAAGGATTTCACCACCCCTTTCTTCTTGTAGTCTGGGTGCTTTCCCTCAGTTGAGTTCTTCATTGGACACTCATTTTCATAATGACCCATTTAATTACACTTAATACATCTTACTGCTGACTTTTCATTTCCTTCTTGATCATATTCATTAAAGTTACGAGCAATATGACCTGACTGACCACACCGAAATCACTTTCCAGACATTGATAAACATTCTCCAGGATGCATTTTACCACACTTCTTACAGGATAAATATTTGGTTTTCGTACCTCCTTGCTTCTTTGATTAATTCTTCCCCTTTGCCTGCCAACTGGACCTCTTATTCTGTCGTTTTCCAAAGAACACCTGATTGTTGGAAAATTCCATTTCCACCTTCTCCGCACATCGAACAAGTTTTTCATAACTTTTGAACACACGAGAAGCTAAATCCCTTAGATGCCGTGGCTTTAACGCTGAGTAAAAATGGTTTATTTTACTATCAATATATCGTATGATGTTTGGAGCATACCTAGCCAATCGAGTGAACATTGCTTCATAAGCAGCCATTGAGTCATCCTCCTGCCTCAATTCTAGGAACTGTTTTTACATCCTAAGACGAACCACCTTAGGAAAATATTTCTGAAGAAACATACCTTTGAATTCGTCCCAGTGAAGAACATCAATCTCATCACTATCCCTGATATTTTTTACCATCGACCACCACTGATCAGCTTCACCTTAAAAATGGTAAACAGCAAGACTAACCTTTTCATGTTCTGAACACCCCATGACATCAAAAATCTTCTCCAGTGCTTTAATCCACCCTTCAGCTTGAACAGGGTCAGATGATCCTATGAATGATGGGGGATGTTTCCTCATGAAATGTTCCACCATTGACATGTTATTCTGTAGTTCATTTGACTAATCTCATGTATGGATACCACCACTATTTATATCCTAAGTCAACTGTGCCATCACTGCAACAAACTGTTCAGTTCTGATTCCGACCATCTCAGGTTGCTGATTTGGAAGGTTGTATTCCTCCTGATGTCTTCCCATCATAGATGCTTTGTTTCCTCTGTGGAAAACCATTCTGAACATAGAAATATCTTAGGCGAAGCAACATGGTAATCTTTAAATGATATATCATTTCAGTCATACCATAAATTAACTTATAATTTAACAATTTTCTAACTCCTAAAGTTGTCTAAACCGACCTATGATACCACCTATAAGGCCCCGGCCTTAAACATTACTTAATATTGAATTAAATGAATAATTCACATTGAGGATCTTTTCATAGTTTAGAGTTTTAGAGAATTTATACATTACTATTACATCTCAAAAGATTACAAAGCAAAAACTTCTACTAAGTTTCCTTAAAATAAAGACTCTTAAAAGGAAACATGTCTAGTTACAAGTTTTAGATAGCATGACTTTCCCTTGATCCCATCCTTGACCCTATTCCACATTAAGTCCTGTGAAAAAAATTTCACAAAAAGTTGTGGTGAGCATAAAAATCTCAGTAAGGGATACACAAAGGATAAAAACTCTTAGTTTATCAAAACAACAAGTAAGCCATGTATACTTTATCAATGTAATACTTTTCACCTGTATGATGTAGTAAAAAAACTCTTCACTGAATAAAAGATCATTACATACCCTTTTGTAACCAAAGGATTAACATAAAACCCATATAAAGATCACATAACATATAAAGGTAACTTGGGAAATAAAATACTTAAATGGAATAACCATACGGTCGACTTCCACACATATCACTTAATGGAATAGCCATACGACCAACTTCCATACCCAATGCATTTGAGGTTATAACGTAACCACCCGTCCTGGTATTCACGGCACCACCCATCATATGTTTTATCACGTAACCACCCGTCAAATGTCCAAGTACCAATATAAAATCATAAAAACATAAAACAAATATAATGGAAAGAAAACATTTCCACACTTTGATCACAATATATCACTTAAATATACTGACATAACAAATCCATTATAAAAACCATTTTAAATACCAAAAAACATAAAAGAGTATATGGTATTTATTTCATTTAAAAAACATTACGACATGTTGACGAAGCTAAAGACAAAATAATACTCGCGGCGGCGGAGAAGTCGTTATCACCGCATACATACAACAAAAACATTCCCTTTTTTCGTTTAGTAAAATGCTTTGTATAAAATTATTACTTTTGAATAAACACAAAAGTCAAAGGGTTTCATACACCGTATTAAAGAAAGTGGTGTATAAAACAAAAATATGCCTCAATGAAATGAGATTGAGACGAAGTCCCTTACCTCAGGTCCGACTTGACTCGATCGTTCTTTAACGTCCTGAATAAAAAACATGAGTTAATTTCTAATTGATTAAGAACCTTTTTAAGTTCATTATTCCTTTTATATCACTTATTACCATGTTATTAACATTATGTAGTCATTTAAGTTGATAATGGTCATTTGTCGTTATATGGTAATTGAGTCAAAAGTGAACTTCTTACAATTACATGTTGTTCGTGTGGTCATAGGTTCATTATATCCAGAATGATATTCAAGATTTGGATATCATATATATCATATATATCCAGAATATACATGTATTTATAATATTACATAATCATTTAGAGGTATGAAATGAAATGCACCGTTCATGGAGATGGTAAGCCGTACGTACACATGAACGCTACTTTCATTTCTTTGTCATATTAATGGAATTAAAACTAAAGGAGAGGTATGTATATTTTAATTATAGATTTATATTCATTATTTATATGTAACATACATCATATATAATAACTTTAAATCCATCCTTTATACACCCCACATATGGCATTAACGAATCAAATCACTTTGAGGGGGAGGTAGTCTGCACTTCCAAAAATGAAGATATCGCGTATACCCATAATGGAAGCCATGAAGGTGTGCCATAAATGAAAAATAAAGAATCTTAAGGAGGACATATACATGTTATATATCATATATAAATATATTAACATCTTAATGGCCAGCTTTGAAGGTGCTGGAAAATTACTGAACAATCAGCGTTTCGTGAGGCAGAAATTCGCCATCCATGGAAATAGTATGTTCTCTAACCATTAGATGTAGGTGTGTGTAAGTGTAGCTCAAAATATTATTATAGAAACATCCTAGTATATTGAAGATACTGGAGTTGTTACAAAATAAATGAATAAAAATAGTTTATGGGGTTGGAGAAGCAAAATAAAACAAAAGGACACAAGTGAAGACATTAACTTAAAATCAGGTAACTCTTTTTGATTTGAGCTCAAAGGCTTAGTTGGGAAGACTTATGCCAAAAGTGAGGCTTCTAAGAGTTAGAGAGGGATGTGGAGAGACAAAATGGGCAGGTTTTGGCCGAGCCAAAGGCTTTGGAAGTGTGGGTAAGGTGGTAGAGGTGTGGGTTTTTATAAGAGGAGAGGAGGGGCACTCTTGGAATGTAAAGAAATGTTACTTTATTTTAAAATGAGTTTCGGATTTAAAAGGTCCCACATTGAAATAATTTGAGGATAAGGTCATTAGGGTTCTAAATATACCCAAAAAATTGGTTTTTGGCAAGTTTAGGACTTAATTTTTACATTATCTTTTCATTTTACTTAAATTGTTAAATAATGAGGTAATCGTTGCATCATCATGGTTCCACAAATACTTTAATTTATATAATGTCTAAAAATTATAAAAAAATATCATAATTTAGGAAATATTTTTATCTTTCTATTTAATATTTATAGTAAAAAAATCTGACTTGTATAACCCCATTTAAAAATTATTTTAGTAAAATAACTCATGTTTGTGACATTTTTACTTTAACATTAATCAAAGAGATATTAATGTTATTTTCCTTCCAAAGTGGCTCCATGGGGTCCCCATGTTGACCCATGGATTTTCTAGGTTTTTCATGACATATAAAATATGGGTAGGACATGTTTCTAGGTCTTTCCTTATTATTAAAACATTATTTTTACCTTAAAATACACTAATTACATCTAATAGCGATTAATAAACCTAAAAGTTACTATTCCTCAAAAAATTATTTTTATCCCATTGAACCACATTTTACTTCTTAATTAAAACCATGTATGTCATATTTTTGAAATTCAAAACACAGAGGTGATATAATTTCATTTAAACGAAAAATCAGTTTTTATAAGTACCACTTAGTGGTTTCACTATTCATCAAAAATTGAAGTTTTTCAGAAAAATACCAAAACATCACCCTAAGATATATTTGATATTGAAAATTCAAAAATGAAGTCCATTTTACAAAATTAAAAACATATAAGTTGAATTAATTAATTTAATAATTAATTCCCGTTGTCAGAGAAAATAGCGTGTTTTTATGAAACAATAAGTATCAAAACATTGACACTAGTTTAAGTCCGATTTCAAAGTGAAATTAATTCCAACGACCACTATTGGATTGAATCGTAAAAATATACTATAATTTCACTTTAAAACCACTTAAAAATATAATATAATCATATTAATAAATTAGATTAAGAAGAGGTTTTGAATTAAAATACAACATTTTTCACTATTCATTAAAAAATGAACTTTATCGGAAAAATACCAAAAAATTACAAAAAGTAAATTTTGATGTCCCGATTCTAAAGAAGAATTATATTTGGTCCAATAGAAAGTATATGAGTGACAAAACTATATTTAATGACGGTTCTCCATCAAAAGGCGATAAGTGAACCTTTAGTGAAAATTAGGGTATATATGCCTAAAATTGAATTCTTTCAATATTTTAAGCCTTTATCTTTAATTAGATAAATGTATAAACATTGAAAAAACATATATAATCATATTTTAGTTATTTCTATCCATTATGTCCAATACAATGGCTATGTGGTAACTACCATATCAATAATATTATTTTATTACTAATGTGCAACGTAAGATTTCAATGAAACTCTTTGTTGCGTATCGGGTATGCTATCGAACATAGCAACCCCTTTAAAGTAAAATTAATATTTAATTCGTAAATATTAATAAATATGAAAATTTATTATTCTTTATTTACCTGGGATGTTACATATATCTTCGGCTATATATCTTAATTCGAAAGCTAAAAATATTTTCTACATCATGGAATTTTTTTTATAATTTTTATATTTCAAATGAAAAAAATTATTTATGACACAATAATGATGCAGTGTTTACCTCATTAATGAATGGTTTAAGTAAATAAGATTATAAAAATTAAACTAATATCCAAAACCTATTTGATTCTTATTGGATACATTTTATTTCAAACATGAGACATATTATCAAATAACTTAATTATTTTTTGACCTTTATAAACCAAATATCATTATATAATCAAATAATATTTTGAAACATTCTTAATGAGCACCCCTCCCCCTTATAAAAATACATTATCTCTAACCCATTACTCATACCTCTCAAGCCCATTGGCTCTTCCAAACTCTGGCCTATTAATCTCCCTACATCCTTACATTCAACCACTTAGCCTTACCTTAGGCATAAGTTACTTCAAAAAATCATATTAGTTCAAACTATAAGGAGTTACCAGATGTAAGGGTAACGTCTTCTCTTAAGTTATTTTCTTTTATTTTACCTCCCAAACCCCCAAAACTCTTTTTATTCTTTACTATTATAATAAAACAAATATAATCAATATACTAGGATGTTTATACGAGAATTATTCTAACTACACTTTCAAAAATCTCCATATATTGCATAAATAACATACTATTTCTGTGGACGATGAACTACTGCCCCATGAAACGATGATTGTTCATTCTTCTCCTACCACCTATCATGGTGGCCATAATGATGGAACTGAATTTATAAATGATATATATTATTTTTATGTTTTCTATATTCTTCTGTAATTTTATATTTTACAAACAAACATTTATGTTTTCCAATATGTGTAAACAGGATAATTTCATTTGAGGATATGTGGTCTACTGCCCCCTCAAGGAGATATGATTCATTCATGACATATATGGAATGTATAAAGGATGGAATTATAAAATTACATAACATATATATCTTGTGATATTATACTAGAATTATAATATAACTATGTGTAATTATGTTATCATTCATTTAAATATGAACTAGAAATGAAAACAGTGTTTATGCGTACATACGGCTTACCGTCTCCCTGAACGGTGCATTTCATTTCATATATCCAAATGTTATGTAGTATTATAAATACATATATATACAAGATATATATTATATATATTATATCTAAATCATGAATATAATTCTGGAGATAGTGCAATTTGACTATGTGGACAATTTGTAATTATAACTACTTATTTTTCTACTCATGTTCCAAAGATCGACAAAATGTCCAATATGAACTCAAATAATTATCTAATTTGTTATTTCAATGTAATAGTTTATAAAAAAGAATAATAAACCTGAAAAATGTTCTTCAACAATTACAATTTAACTTAATTTTATTATTTAAGAAGAACAAGGAGAAAATGAGTCATGTCAGACACGAGGTAAGGGGTTTCTTATCTCACTTTTAATTCTGTGATATTTCAATTGGTTTCCACTTATTTCTTGCTTGTGGTGAATTTTTTACTGAAATTTGATAAATAATATCCGAATTACCTTTATTTTCATGGTATTATATAATTAATTTTGTGGTTATTAGATTTTTGTCATACAAATCGATTGATCACAATGTGGTAAGAGTTTTCATATCACTTTTTATTCCTATGAGGTTCATGATATATTTGCCACTATTTTCTTCTTTGTGGTGAATTTACTAACGATTATTGTATTAATTGTGTAATATAATTTCATTTATTGGTATTTACATGTTCATTTTATGATCCTTCTTTCATAGGGTGTATGTTTCATGTGTTACCAAATCACCAAGGGAACCTATCACCCGCCTCTTTTTAAAGGACATCTTTTTGTTATGACTTTTAATTTTCATCTTATTATGTTGGGATATGTTATTATATATCCTTATTGATGTAAATTTTATGTAATGTGATGATATAACCTTTTCTCTCTCATAAAATCATTTTCTAGATTTGAATGGATGACGTTAGGCTGTTGAAAATCTGTAAGAGAACTTATTAACTCAATTTCCACTCTTTAGGTTAAAAATCTACTTCATGATTATGTCATTCTATGAATATGCGTGAATGAACTATGATTGTATTACACTTAATATCCACTTATGTTGGGTGTATTCTTATTTTTCACACATAATTATGTCATTGATTAGTCCTTAATCATAAAGATATTATCTCATGATATTATATGCATTGATTAATGTTATTCTTCAATTATTTGTATTCAAGCGTATCTCTTTTGGTTAGGAACTCTTTAACTAAAATATTGTTTTAATTGTTTTAATGATTTATTCTTCAAAATCATTCCCATTAATTCCCATGTTTTAAAAATGGTTTTAAGGATTTATTTATATAGACATTGATGTTTTAAAATTTAAATTCCTTTAAATTCTTCAAAATGGCATGGGACCCTTTGATTCAAAAATCACAATATAAAATGTTTTAAATGGTTTTGAAAATGGATTGGGTAAAGCATTGATAACATCAATATCTTGAAATGATATATTGTAATTGCAAAATGGAAATGTCATCTTTCCTTAATTAATGTTTTATGTGTTATGATTTATAATGGTTGTTGGAAATTTCATGGGTGGTTACGTGATAATTCAAATAACGGGTGGTGCTGTGATAAACCAGGAGGGGTTGTTATGTTATAACCTCCAATGAATTGGTTATGGAAGTCAGTCATATGACTTTTCCATTTAGTGATATGTTTAGAAGTCGGTCGTATGGTTATCCCTTTTAAGTATGTTTATATCTCAAGTTACTTTTATATG
Source organism: Viscum album (assembly GCA_963277665.1). Taxonomy (NCBI): domain Eukaryota; kingdom Viridiplantae; phylum Streptophyta; class Magnoliopsida; order Santalales; family Viscaceae; genus Viscum; species Viscum album. Next base: position 711,632,142 of record OY728131.1, on the reverse strand, counting down.
CTATGAGTTCTTTCTATGGGGTTTACTGTAATATTTTGGTTACAAAAGGGTAATAAATGGTCATTTATTAGGTGAATAGTATTTAATACATCATAAATGTAAAAATTATTAGTTATGATGAATTATTCATGTTTTACTTGTTCTTTGGACAAACTAAATGTTTTCCATCTTTATGTATCCCTTAATGAGATTTTATTATCATCCAATGTTTTATTTAATCTTTTAAAGGACATAAATATGAATAGGGTCAAGGATGAGATGAAGAAAAATTCATGATGTATAAAACATGGAACTAGAAAATATTATTTTTTTAGAGATTTTATTTTATTAAAAAAATGGAAACTAAGCAGAAGTTTCTACTTTGTAATTTTTGATATATAATAGTTATGGCCTAATTATCTATTACTCCAAACCTGAACATAACCTAAATTTGAATTATTTAATTTATTCAAGATTATATTATTTTTAAGGCTGGGTACTTATATATAGGGTTTCCCTTGATATCACCATAATACATTGAGTAATGAATTAATGGAAATAGATGGCATGCTCATAATACCCTAGAAGTATTTCATGGTAATCTATTATGATACCCTTGTGAATAACCATAGTAATATGATATTATTAAACATTATTGATGAACATTGGTGATATTAGATTTAATATATAATTTTAAATTTGTAGAGACAACTCTATTTTATGCCTCATTTACTTGTGATCATGTTTTCCCTCTTTCCCTTACTTTCAAATTATTATATCATTCCTCAATAATTTCCATGGATATTAATTTAAACATCAATTTAATTTTCTATAGAACTAATGATATTTATTATCAAACTATTATTTCAAAATTTATATGAAAAAATCATGTAGATTGATAGAATCTAGGAAGGGTTCATATAAAATTATTTCATGAGGGTAAAAATTCGTTAAATAATTCTTATGTGATATTTGTATACATTGTATTATATTCCATGTTTTAAGAAACTAAATATTAAATTATAATATGGAAATGACTAATGTAATGATGTTTTTAAAGGAATTAAGTTTAAAACCATGTATGAATTCATGCATCATTATAGGTTTTTATCATTGAGAGAAAACAAAAATAAATAATTTACAAAGGGGGAAATGGTTTTTGGTACTGATATTGGAGAATCATGCATCCTTGGGTGCCATGTAAAGTGGGAATCAATTGATATATGGTTCTAGATGGTGGTGTTATAGAATACTAAAAACAAACATGGGACTTCTTATCATATGAGGACCCATGGAATCATATATTTTTATTTTATTTCATTATAAATATATGTTATGGTTTCACATAATGTATTGAGGACATTAGGAAAATATTAAAATGTCATATGGTAAGGACATAGATGGTTTTTGGGTGTTTAAGGTCCTATATTTTCAACCATAGAAGCAGGGTGCAATGGTTTTTGTTTCGTAAACAGTAAATAAAACCAAGTATGGATGGGGTAATAAATAGGATTTATTGAAAAAAATATCCTTAGATTAGAATATATAAAATTTATGGTCACAATTATTTGACCTTAAGGGAAGAGGTTGTCCGTATTGAAAAGGGAGAGAATTGAAAACCAGTGAAATGGAATCTTAGCACCAATAGATATGTATGAATATTTAAGAGGGGGTTCATAGTTTTCTTCACGAAATATGAAACAAAGGTGTGGTATATTATATAATCGTGAATGAATAAGGAGTCTGTTGTAAACAAGAAAGGTAAAAAACTAAAATAAAGAGTCTCATGAGAAGGGGAAAGGGGGTGGTAGTTTTTTATCATGTGGATATGACCAAGAGGAACTTAACCTAGTAAGTTTATTTGTTATTTGTATTAGAACCAAAAAATCAAGTAAGACCACATTATCTATGCACAATGTGGGAAACATTGTAAACACGTGGAATACTAATGTTACATAAGGGTTCATGAGAAGAGTAATTTAGGGATTTTTTGATTTTTTCTTCATCCCTGAGGGATACATATAAAAAATATGTTGAATGGGGATAAATCGACTAGGCCTATAAGCCAAATTAGTATCCAAAATACATGACATGAAAATTTTTGGGAATTATTTTTCGACCAAATCATTGTATCATTGATGGGAAGTAAATATAGTTTCCTTAAAACTATGTCAAGAAATAAAAAATGGGTGGTGGATAAGTACTAATGAATTAATTGAATTTTCATTCAATTATTATGTTTTAAAATATATAGAAGTAAACAATAGGTTAGTGGTTGTCGATATTTTTGAAACCAAAAGATCCATTGCAATTTTTTGTTTTAACAATGTTTTCTTTATTTTTTCATGACTAAGATTTTGAAAAATAATTATTTTGAAATATATGTGACTTTTTCAAAATGTTAGAATTCAAATATAATTTAGGTTTTTGTTAAAATTTTATGGATATATAGGATCAGACTAAGCTAGACAAGATGTAGAGTATCATACTAAGCTGCACCGGTCATAGAAGTTGTTAGAAATGTACTGTTTTTTGAGAAGACACATAAATTGTATTAGATCTATTAGACTGAATTTTTGGATATATTACACATTATTTTTGATAGAAATAAATTTATGTGTATTAAAGTCAGACTGGTATGGAAGAGTATGAATAAAGAATGTGATTTTAGGAATTATAATGATCCTAATCCTCCTAACCTGAAGTTAGACGATTCTTTTCCAATATTGGATATATCATAAATAATAAAAAACATTCAATATAAATAGTTTTGTAGAAATAGAGAAATTATAAAGACTGCAACAGTTCTAGTAATTGAGACAAAGTTTTCTTCAGATCATGAAGTTCTAGAAAGTGTCATTTTTAGATGTCTAAATGAGTTATAGGTGATGAGGATTGATGAAATTAATAGTTTTAGTGTGGATTTTACATCATAATGATAATTCCCTATAAATAATAATTCCACTATAATTATACTTCCAATGTAATAAAAAAATTCATTATGATGATTCCATCAAGAAGACTCTGATGAAGAAAGTCAATCAGACGGACACCAAGAATAAAATATAACTAGACTGAGTTTTTGAATGAAATTCAATCAAACTTACTCTAAGAATATAATTCAAATATTAATTGTGTGGGGAAGTTCCATTGTAATGAGATAAGGAAGATTCCTCAAAGTGAACAATGGATGTTCTATGGTAGTGAGCCAAGTAAGTTCAATCATAATGACACGAGGAATTTCCATCGTATTGAGATAAGGAAGTTTCATCGTAATGATCTCAGGATGTTTTTAATGACCTTCATAAGATACATCATACTAAAAATATATTTGGATCCTTTATAAGTATGATTACTAGGAAGACTCAATATAATTAAATTACATTCTAGAATTGTTTATGTGGTCAATCATGATGTTCAAATATGAGTGATTCTTGATGTTTTTTTAATCTTAGTAAGCATGAAAAGTTTTTCAGTTTTCCTCATTTTCCATTCTAGTATTCTTATAAAAAGATCCAAAGTATATCCGTACAATGTAATTACATCATGAATAAAAAGTAGAGCACTATAGATTTTGAGTAATGTTTCATTTTTTAAAATATATCTCATTAGAAGATCAGATAGCTGAAGGATTTCTAACAAGACTGACGAATTTAACACTATGCAGTTGAGTAGAGAATTAGAAGTTCATTTTGAGAAAAATGTTCATCATACATAGTTAATCATAACATGTTCATCATAATGATCTAATAGGATCGAGACAATCAGACATATGGTTATCATACCGATGTTAAAAATAGATTTTTGATGGTAAAAAGGTTTTCTGACCATTTATTTTTGGCTCAATTTTTTTATAAATATTTTTAAATTGATGAGATTTAGTATATTAATTATTATTTGGGGTTATAATGTTTATAGTGGGAGTTGGCACATTTTTTATTCGATTATTCATAATAGTGAATTTCAATTGACATGTGGGATTGGCTATGGAATGGTTGTAGGTTATCACACTAAGGTTAAACATTATAAATATTGTTTTATTTTAGTTTCATTCCTTCTTTTTCATGATTTATTATTTATTAGAAGATGGTATAGAAAACAAGCTAAAAAGGTTATAGGGTTTAAGTTTATAAAAGTATTAAAACATTTAAAAAGGGAACCACAAATTCAAACCCCCTATTTACTATTATTCAATCCATTGTAACTTCAATTGGTTTCATAGGAAGGTTCCCATATTGAATCTTAAGCACAAATATGGTCAATTATGTCAACATTAAAATAATTATTATTTTTAATGGAAGAAATTGTTATGGATTGAAAAATAAGATGATTCTTTATCTAATATCTCGTTACCTATACGTTTTTTATTCTTCTGCAATTGTGTTTCCACCTATTGAGAACAATTCCTCGAGGAATTTTTCTATAAAAATTAATATAATGTTTACATAAAAGCTATAAATTTTATTCATATTCCTCTAGAAAAATATATATATGAATTTTATGGTTCTAAAAACATCAAATATTATGAGGTAAAAGATACTCTGTATTTTAATAGGGAATAATAATAAAGGAATAAATGCTCCAAATCGTGTATAGTATTTTTAACGACATAAGGACGAGAGATGAAGAAACTATAGATGAATTATTCACTATGGTAATGGATATATTTGGCATCATCATAGGATTTGGATAATTTCTAGAAGATTCTTCAACCACGATGAAAGTTGTTAGAAACTTTCCCAATATGTATGATCATAATATTTATGCATCATGAAATTTAGATGCCTTATATCTTAATTAATTGCATCAACTTATTGTTTATTAATAAATGAAAAATGAACCAATATTCAAATAAGAAGTGATATATGAAATGGATTTTGAAGATTTCATAAAAATTAATATATAATATTTTTATGTTTATTATATAGTGATATTGATGTTAAGGAGGATAATGAGTTGAATGATAAAAGCATGTCTCTAAAATCACTAAACTATCAAAAATAAAGATTATAGTATTTTGGTAAACATACAATCGAATTTTTTTAGTGTTGTTGAATTACAAAAAATTTCAATGAATTATACCATGGATAATTTTGGAGAGCATCGAACTAATTCCAATGAAAAACATCAATGGAAGTATTGAAAAAAAATTCTAAATAATAAAATTCATCCAAAAAATATAAGATGAGGATTACTGGGAAAAAGATAAGTATGTTGAGTGAGAAATAAAAATTTTACTCAAGTGAAAATAATTCATCATAAGATAAATGTTTAGACAAGGACATAACATTCACTTATAAAATTTAGAAAATTGAAAACTCATCAAGCAGTGAAGAAGAAGGAGGTGAGAAGTCTTATAGATAATATCAACTCAGAATATAACATATTTCATGTATTTATCAGAATAGATCTCTCAGGAATAAAATTATAATGATAATTACTGATGGTGAAAATATGTTTTCAGGAAGGAATAATAATACATTATGGATATATTACATTACAAACATAAAATATTAAAATTGGTAAATATTGTTGAAGATCTCAATAATAAGCTGATAGATAAATAATAATGAGTTCACAAGTTTCAATAAAAACATCTAGTGTCCAAAATTTCGCAGAGGAAGAAGAATGAAAACATCATTGATGCTTCAGAATAAAAAGTTGAACCTTCTAAAGATATCTAGGATGATCAAATCAAGAATAAGGTGAAATCCTTACACACCTAAAACAATGATTCATCTTATTTTTCAAACAATTCAAGTGAGAACAAATGATTTGAAAGAATGGGTTTATAAGGGATGTGAGAATTATTTTATATCAACAGAGTATGAAAACTACCTTAGTAAGAAAGAAGTTTCATGCCCAGAATATGTTGTGGAAAAAATATTAATCAACCTAAACAATGTTTCTATACAGAAAGATCTAACTTCAACAAAAAATAATTATTTTATGGATATTATTTGTTTTATATAATATATAAGAAATAGGATTATAATTTTTGTAATAACTTATCCCTTCCAGAAATAATGATTGAGTAGATTGAAAGAAATAATGAAAGTAGAATGAGTAACTTTCTTAATTTATAGAAATATGGAAATGAAAATTATCAATATACTAGAAAAATTATGAATAAAAACATGCTTTATTTTTTAGAAATAATTTTTAGTATGTTTTGATCAACCAAGTCATTTATCTAAATAATTTTTACTACCATTTTATAAAAGGTCTTGAATCTGATAAAATAAAAGGAAGTAGGAAATAAAAAAAATGATGAAAAAAATTTTCTATTGAGACTTCCTCGAAATTATGTATAAGGTACAACCCATGGATAATTCATAGTGGAAGTTATTCAAAAATGATAGTTGAAATTAAAATATTAAAACATGTTGATAATTTTTATGGATGTGTTATTAACTTAGAAAATGATAGTTTATTAAAAATAATAGGAATCAACACCTTTGAGATTGAATCAAAAACAATAAAATCTAAGGATGTTTTACTTATTCATGGACAACAACATAACTTATATATTGTAAGTCATCTTTTTGAAGATGGAAAAGATGGGATATTAAAAAAAATATTTTTCTATCATCATAATTGTGAATGATATAAATTTTATTACAAAAAGATAAATAACATGTTAATCTCTTTCAATTTGTATAATTTGAAAAATATTGTTACTTCAGTGTTGAAGATAAGAATAATTTATGGCAACAAAGACATCACCACCTTAGGAAAAATTTTATGAAAATAATTTATAAACATAATGTTTCAGAAATATTATATAATTAAAATGAATATATTAATATGTTTTTATAACTTTTTAGAAAGGGAACATGGCTAATAAGAGTTATAAGAAAGATGATATTAACTCTACTGTCCTCTTGAAATTATTCATTCCAATGTATGTGGGGATAAAAGATATCCCTAAAAAATTTTATTTATACATTATCAAGATCATTTATGATTTAACTCAGATGTCCAACATAAAGTTCATGAAACAAAAGTCAAAGGAAATTGAAATGTTCATATTATTTAGAACATATGTTTATATGGAAGGGGGGTTTAGATAAACAAGTTGAGAAAAGATAGTAGAATATTTTTTCATGAAATAATTTCGAAACATATCTTATATATCATGGAATAAAACATCTGTATAGTTCTCTATATAAATAGAAAAAAGTTGATTTGCAGAGCGGAAGAATATTAGTTTTCTTTAAATGGGAAGAAGTCTGTTATAAAAACACAATCATTCAATATTTTACTATGGAGAAGCTGTTAGTAGTACGATAAATGTTCAGAAAATATTTTATTAAGGAGAAATATAATATGACTAATTATGAACTATTTTCTAACAAAAATACAATAATTTAAGTACTTTATTGTTTTTTAAGTCCATGTTTACAAAAAATAATATATTTGTATCTGTGAAAGTATGATGAGAAAGCTGAAGATGAATTGATTATGGGATATTCACCAAATAGAAGAAGTTACAAAATTTGTAATAAATATTTACAAAATTGTTTAGACTAATATTTGGTGAAATTTATTGATAATCCAAATTCTTTAACAAAATTTACTTTGAAAGTGCAGGAATTAAAAAATTAATGTTTCCAAAAAAAGGGGGTGTGAAAAAATTAATGTGTATGAAGATTTAGATGATTCTTATTATAAAGTAACTGAGTTAAGAGGATGAACTCCAAAATATCCTATATAAAAAATGTTGAGACCAAAAATATTCATTGGAATCATAAGGAACTTGTTCATTATAAAGGAAATATGTTATTAGGAAATTAATACAGCACTCATCTCAAAAATTAAACTAGAATCAGTTTTAAAAGCTATTTTATAAAAAGAATGGGTGAATTATTTTAATGAAATGATGGATCTAGTTGACAAAAATTTAGTAGTTGAATTTGTTCAATGCCTAAAAGGTAATAATGTTATCATGGAAAAATGGGTTTATAGATATAATTTTAATGAACGTGGAGAAGTTTCAAGAATAAAATAAAGGCTTGTTTTTAAAGTCTATCCACATGTGGAAGGTGTGAATTTTGGTGAAACCTTTTCTCATCTTGCAAGGTTATAAAATTTTAAAAATTTTATAGCTGTAGATGATCACTGGAATTATAATGTATAACATATGGATGTAAAGTAATAACTTCATAATGGATAAATTAGAGAAGACATTTACATTGACAAACATTGTGGAGATCTACATGATGATGATGAAAACAATTTTTTTAGGTTGAAAAAATCTTTGTATGAGATGAAGTAGTCTCCACATGCATGATATTCTAGGCATTGTAATTATTTGATAATGTTGAATTTTTTAATGAAATATTTTATAGCAACTTATATGTGAAATTTTTTGACTCTAATACTCTAGTTTTAAATGTTTATATGGATTATATTTTTTATTGGGATAAAGAAGATCCCTGTAGTTAATTTTCAAAAGTAATCAAATTGAACTTTTAGAATTCAATGTTAAAGGAATTAACATTCTTCCTTGGTTTTTATGTTTAACTAAAAAAGTAAATTAAATTTTCCCATATCATGAAAAGTATGTTGGGGAATTTTTACAAAAGTTTGGGATGAAAGATTAAAATTTTTTTTCTAGTCTTATCTCAGTGGGGGTAAATTTGATTAATGATAAGTTTGTAAAATGTGTGAATCAGTTACACTTTTAGATTCTGATAGGAAGTTAACGTTTCATTGCATCCTTGAGGCTTGGTATTGTTTACAGTGTGACTTTGTGTGACTTGTATCAAATTAATCTAGAATAATCACATATATTGGATGAAAATATAATTTTGAGATATTTAAAATGAACAACCTCATATGAGTTGTTATAAAAACTAAATTTTGAGGTGAAGATTCGAGGTTTTTCTAATTTCAATTGAGATGGTGATTATAATGATAGAAAATAAACCTTAGAAAAAAAAAATATATTGGGTGAATGTTGAGTTAGTTGGAAAATTAAGAAACAAATTTTAAAAATTTTAATCACATAAGAATAAAAATATGTATCATCTACTCAGGCTGATACTCAGATGTTATATATAAATGTTTTGCAGGAATACATCATTTTTAAGGTTTCAAAACCACAGAATATACATTATGATAATCAGAGTGAAATTTATGGTTATAAAAATAATATCCTATATTCTCAATCAAAATACATTCTTATAAAGTGTCAATTTATAAAATAGAAATACTATTCTGGAGGTGTTTTTTAATAATATATCTCAATAAAGTATCAAATAGTTGATATCATTATTGTGGCAGTGCCAAAAGAGAGTTTTTCTAAGTAGATTTATAAAATTCATGTTCATCCTCGTACAATGACTTCCCATATATCACAAAAAAAGTCCCTTGATGTTATTTGGATAATTTGAAAATGGGGGGGGGAGAAATTAAAAACATTGTACTTCATGGTACATTTTTTACAAATCATTCTATTAGGAATCTAAATTGAAAATGAAAAGCGAGAGATAAATGAAAATTGAGAAGAAAACATATAAGTATAGTAGAGTTTATCTTTTCATGGCCATAAAATTTTAATATCATCGGGTTTTAAAATTCCTTGAAAACATTACATTATCTAGTAGTGTGGTGTTGGGATTCTGTCTTTTGTGAAATACTATTTTTTGGTAAAAGTCAAAAACTATGAGTTATTTAAAACATTTTTGGAAAACATTTTATCATTTAAAAAAATGACTAGTTATAAAAGTGAGGAACCTATTACATCCAATCTTGCTAAGAGCTAGGACTTAGATAGATGGAAAACTCTATGGTTGTCCCCCCTATCCCCCCCAGTGGGGAAGAGACCTTTGTCATTTCCTCAAGGTCCATCGAGCAGCATTACTCTATTATCCAACTATGATTTCCTCCCACATTTTCCCCATATTTAATTATTCCTGAAAGTTCCAGAGCATTTCAAAGGTTTCTTTAACCTTCTGATCATTCTTATGGATTTTTTTAATGCACAATCTCTATTTCTATTTACTCTCATTTATCGGTTTAATAAACATTTCCCATGAGAAGACACATTTGATAGGAATCTTTTCAAATTTTGGGGTCTTAATGATCATGAATAGGTGGGTTTAATGGATAGATATCACATAATTATTCATTTTTCAATGGATATCGACATAACCATGGTGTAGTCCAATGCTCTCGACACCTGCAAAATATTTTGGTTCTCTCTTATTATGTGGTCTTTCGACATTCATATCATGTGCAACACCCCGACTACAAAAATTTAGGCTATCCTCCTTAAACATCCATTAACGTTCCCAAGTCATTCAATTTTTCAAATGATTGGATATATGATAGTAATATACATGTGTTCCAATAGTATAACTAGGTCCATGTTCCATCTTGTATCTCCACAAATTTCTGTGGAGGTTGACGTATCTAGGAGGCTAGATGATCACGTTTATCTTAATGTTGGTTAGGAATTTTTTTTAAAGAAACTTGTTATATTTGAGTCATGTGTTGCTTCCATTCCATCGCATTAGAAATTGGGTCATGGTATATCAGTCTATATGCATGGGAGACAAATAGAAATAGGCTCTGGAGGAAGTGATATAAGTCTGGCCATCCGCTCGGTTCATGGTCGAACAGAGCAGTCATCCATAGGTGTATCTAGGGAGGAATCAAATGCTGAGATGGTTTCAGAAAAGAGTAAAGATGGTAACACAAATGTGGTCAATCTATTTAATCACCTGTGGTTGGATATTTTAAGTCCAATGGATAATAAACATGTCCATATGGGTTCAATAGGAGTTGGTGAATTAAGGATGTGGTGATCTCAAACTCTTGGACATATGTTATGGCTATGTGTGAAGGAAGTAGTGAAAAATCTAAAATTATTATTCAACCGACTCAGGAGAGATGTTACAAGGATGGTTTGAAGTGGGAAGAGAAAATTCATGGTGGTTACAGTATGATTAATATCAAATAGCGGTCCAATATGATAATAGATTTATACTGTATCAACATGAAAAAACTTTTTGATTTCGTGAATATTGAGGGAGGGTTAAAATGAAACACCAATTGTCCCCCAGAAGCAGATTTTGAAGGAGAAATTTGATGGTATAGTAAAGTTCACCACAATATAAGGAGGAAGAAGTTAAACATAGATAACATGGACCTGTGAAGCTACGTTGTCACAAAGAAGATAAAATCAAAGGGTTAAAATGACTAATTTTATCATCCTTGGAAAATATTGACATGTTCCTCCAAAATAGGTTGTAAATTAAAGCAATAATATCCCTATCCCATAGAAGTTGACTATGAGGATCAAAAAATATGACATACTTGGACCCCAGATAATGATAAGGAGGTTTCACAGGTTGAGGCTACTTGAGATGTTTTGGTGACTCTTCAAGGGAATGCAAAAGAGAAGTCTGAGTATTATAATGGGGAGATTCTTCTCTAATTAGGGAATGTGTGGTCCGAAAAGAAGGTTTCTCATCCTTTTGGATAGTAGTGAGAGGTAGGAACTACCGATGGCCCCATCTATAGGTATATATAGTTCAATGACAAAATATAGAACATCTCATGCACTTGGTTAAAAAATGGTGGAAGTTGTTTTGAAGATTAAGGAAATGGAAGATGATTTAGAACAAAACTATGGGAATATTTCTCTGATTGGACAGTAATAATGAGAAATGTGAGTGGATTGACAAGAATTACTGCAAAATTATTTGAGGCTTCAACATGGATAAGATTAACAAGGACGAATATATGCAAGTATGGGACTTTTTGAAATATCATTATGAAGTCATATTGAAGGAATACTAAAACATCCAGATAAGTTCGTTTCCTAGGAAATTTTTTTGGGGGATTAATTCCAATCGGCTGAATCTATTATTTAATAGGTCTACATTTAGATTTATTTTTTGAACTAGTTACACTGTGGGGGATCTCAATTTTCATTTAATTGTGTTTGAAAATAAAAAGTTACAATGTTTGGTTGATTAGTTGTAAAATTTGTTAGTGAAATTTTTCCAACAATACAAAAGGGGGAGATTGATGAACATTTTGTGATGTTTTTTTGGAAATTATTTTTATTTATTATAAAATAATATTTAATAAAATAATTTTTTTGAAAAATAGGTGAAATATTCAGACTATTCGAACCCAAACATAATGTGGGTAATTTTTTTCAAATTTATTTAGGTGTAGAGGATCAGACTGAGTAGCATCAGACACAGAGTCTTTGTTGGAGTAGAACCGGTCTAAGAAGTAGTTAAAACGTTAATGTTAATTATAAAAAAAAGTAATTGGTCTCATATACATCGGTATGATGTTCGATATCTGTTAGACATGGTTTTTTGTAGAAATAAATTGTTGAGTTTCAATGTTATATTTTTTCTTTATAGGTTTAATGAAGATAGCGATGTCCAAAGTTTGAGTTGTCTTAAACATTCTAACCTAAATTCCACAACTAATTTTTGAATATTGATGTTCTCAAAATCATGATAAAATCTCATGATACCATGTATTGAATAAATTTAAGAATTGTAAAAATTTTATTTGGTCCAGGAATTAAGAAAATGTTATCATGAGATCCAGAAGTACCAAACATAGATTTTTTCAAAATAATTAATGAGTTAGATATTATGAGGTTTGAACAATTTCAAATTTCATAGTGGATATTCCATCATAAATATAATTCCAACTTAATGAGAATTTAATCTCCACGAGAATTCTATCAAAATAAGTATCCCATTGTACTGAGAATTAAATTTTTATGAGGATCCCATCAAAATGAATTTGATGAGGAATTTCAATTGGAATAACTTTGATAGGAAAAGTAAATTAGACTTAATATGAGTAGGAATTTAAATAGAATGGACTCTAAGAGGGAAATATAATTTAGAATTATATGAGGATATTCCCACACAATGAGAAGAGTAATTTCCATCATAATGAGCTGAGGAAGTTTCATTATAGTTAGATGAGGATCTTCCATTGTAGTGAGGTGAGGAAGTCCCATTGTAAGGTGTGAGGAAGTTTAATCATAATGTGTTGAGGATATTCCATCATGCTATAGAAAATATGGATGATTTAGAAGTATTGTTACTAAGAAGTTGAAGATTATTAATGAAGGTTCTATAAGATTTGTTTTGTCAAGGATGAAGTTCAAATATGAGTGATTTTGAGAGGTTTTTGAATTTGAGTATGTGGGAAATGATTTTTAGTTTCCCACCTTCTCTATTATGGGATGACTTTAAATAGATTCATAGTAATGTTTTACATTATACCCTATTCACCCATGAAAAAGGTAGAGTTAATTAGATTTTGAGAAAGAGTTACTATATGGATTAGTATCTCATTAGATTATCATAAAACTCAAATTATTCTTACCAGACTGAGGAATATCATACTAAGGAAGATCATTCTATGTTGTTTATGAGATATTTATATGTTTAGTTCGAGATAATGGTTCATCATAATTATTTCATCATAATGATCCAATCAGACTGAGTCAATTAAACCCAGGTTAATCGAACTGAGGTTCCAAAATGTTTTTTTAGGATAATATATTTCATTGTTCATTAAATTTTTGGATCAATTATTAGTAATGAAACATTGTAAAATTTTGTTAGTAAGCGTAGTCATTCTAATAGAGAGATATATCATGTGTAATTGGAGTTTTCACGAGTTTCATTCACTTTTTCATAATAGTAAATTTCTGTAGACCCAGATGAGTGGATATGGAAAGGACATAGGTTCCCACACTAAGACCAAACCTTATAAATCCATGTTATTTTATTTCCTTATAACTGTTTAATTGATCATTATTTACTAAAATATTATAATGTAATTAATTTTAATAGTTTCGAAGGTTTATATTTCAAAATTTATTGAAACATATAAAAAGGGAAAAACTAACTCAACCCCATTATTATTTTTTATTTGATACTTTTGATCTTCAAAACACATCACATGTTATTATCATCCCATTATTCATTCATGGTGTGTATGCTGGATGGGTGTTTCGAATATTTGTGGATAAACCATAAATATTGGAAGGACCATTCAAACATAAAGAATGATAGTGATCAAAACTGAGGGAGTACAAAATATTAATGATTAGTGTTAAATGAAATTTTAAATTTTTTTAAAATAATTATTGACATTATTTCACAAACAACATGACTAATTTTTTGGGGTGATTTTTTAATAAAGTGTCAAATGGATCATTTAGGTGGAGCATGTAACGCCCCGACCCCAGCTATCTAGAGTCGGTGCATTACTTCGTAACTTTTGCATGGTCATAAAAGATCAAGTCTTGAAATACCGATTAGTCTAGTATCCTTGGAAACACTAGATGAATTCATAAGTCTTACATTACATCATAAAGTAAAAAAACTACAATAAAAAAGTCTCCATAGTCCACACTCATATCCTCTTCTGACTATCCCTACAGGTCATTCATAAAATACTTATTCACATCATAGAAAATATTAAAACATTGAAAGGGGTGAGCTCAGATGCTCAGTAAGGATAACAATATTGCAGAAGCTTTCATAAATAAACATAAACATTTAAGGGAATGTATAACTAAATCAAAAGCCTTTTAAACTTGAACTTCAACATAATATGACAAAAGTAAAATGAAATAATGTCATTTACTTATTCACATGGATATTCTACTGGTCGAATAATCACATGCACTATCAATAACCACTTTCATAATGATGGAATGCATAATGCCATACAATCATAACCACATATCCAAGGCCTCGTGCCAAGACCACAAATAAGGTTTTTTCAAGGCCTCGTGCCAAGACACTAGTTTGTCTCATGAAACCTACCAATGCATCGAGGAGCTTTAGCGGGCTCCACCCGTCACTTATTAAGTCCAATGCATTTCTCATATGAACAGGTTTAAACATATCATAAACCATAACATAATCATATCACATAAAACATGCATAAAGGAAACATAAAATTTCCACATTTCAATCACAAGATATCAATACAACACACTGATATAATAAAAACACTTTCAAAACCATTTTCAAAACCAAAATTAAAACTTTGTATTTATTTTTCATTTTAAAAAAAATTTATGGCTTGTGGAGGAAGCTGAAACTCAAATAATGGTCACAGCGGCGAAGATGTCATTGTTGCCACATAGGTACGACAAAAAAAATTCCTTTTTGTCATTTAGTAAAATTCTTCGTATAAAAATATTCCTTTTGAATAAAAGTAAAAGTCGAAGGGGGTTTATACACCTTATAAAAGAAATATGTGTATAAAACAAAATATACCTCAATGAATGGAGATTGAGACAAAGTCCCTTAAAAAGATCATTTTTAAATAAAATATATCTATTATGTGTATTCACTGTATGTACACATAAAGAATGTATAAATACATGATATGACATAATAATATCATGACATAATTTAAAAGTAGGAGATTAACCCAAAGAATTGAAATTGGGTTAAGAAGTTCCCTTACCTCATGTCCGAATTCACTCGACCATTCTTTGATCTCCTGAAAAATAAACTAGAGTTAATCTCTACCTTCTTAAGAACCCTTTTCAAGTTCATTATTCCTTTTATATCACTTATTACCATGTTATGAACATTATGTAATTATTTAAGTTAATAACGGTCGTTTTGTCGATCTTTGGTACTTGAGTCAAAAATAAACTTCTTATAATTACAAGTTGTTCATGTGGTGATATATCCATTATATCCAGAATTATATTCATGATATTGATATCATATATCTCATATATATCCAGTATATACATGCATTTATAATATTCCATAACGTTTAGAGGTAAGAAATGAAATTCACCGTTCATGGAGATGGTAAGCCGTACGTACGCATGAACGCTACTTTCATTTGTATTTCATACTTAATGGAAACAATTTATAATTATATAAAGGTATAAAATAATTCCTGTATAATATAATCTATAATACAATTTACTCCATCCTTTATACATCCCACATATGGCATTAATTATTCAAATCACGTTGAGGGGGCGGTAGTCCGCACTTCCTAAAATGAAATTATCGCGTTTAACCATAATGGAAATCATAAAGTATTCCACAAATGAGAAATACAGAAGCATAAGGAAAACATAAACATAATATATATATCATATATAAAAATAGTTCCATCAAAATGGCCACCATTAGAGGTGTTATATGAGTCTTTAATAATCATCGTTTCGTGAGGTAGAAATTCGCCATCCACAGAAACAGTTTGTTCATTAACCATTAGATGTTGGTGTGTGCAAGTTTAGATCGAATAATTCTTATAAAAACATCCTAGTATATTGAGTATCCTGGTTTTGTTACAAAAAAATGAATAAAAAGAGTTTAGGGGGTTGGATAAGCAAAATAAAACAAAATAACATAAGAGAAGACATTACCTTAAAATCGGGTAACACTTTTGATTTGATCCAAAGGCTTCCTTGGGAAGAATTCCGCCCAATTTGAGGATTCTAGGAGTAAGGGAGGGAAGTTGGGAGAATATTTGGGCAGAGTTTGGCCGAGCCAAATGGCTTTGATGGTGTGAGTAAGGTGGTAGTGGTGGGGGCCTTTTATAATAGGAGAGAAGGGGCACTCTTGGAATGATTGAAATGTTACATTATTATGAAATGATTTTTCGGATCCTAAAGGTCCCACACTTATATATTTCGAGGATAAGGTGATAAGGGTTCGAAATCTACTCATCCAATAGGTTTTTGACAAGTGTATGTCTTAGATTTTACATTATCTTTTCATTTTATTTTAATCATTAATCGTTGCATCATCATGGTGTCATAAATAATTTAATTTTTTTAATGTCTAAAAATTATAAAAAAAATATCCTGTTGTAAGAAATAGTTTTAGCTTTCTAATGAATAATTATAGTAAAAAATATGACTTGTATAACCCCATTTAAAAATTGTTTTAGTAAAACAACTCTTGTTTGTGAACTTTTTATTTAAACATTAAATAAAAAGTTATTTATGTCATTTTCCAAGCAGAGTGGCTCCATGGGGTCCCCAAGTTGACCCATGTATTGTCTTGGTCGGACATGACACATCAGGACAAGTGTAAAGGTTATTCCATATTTTTATAATACTATTTTTACCTTAAATTCCACTAATTACCTTTAATCGTGATTAATTAAACTTAAAAGTTACTATTCACCAAAAAAATTATTTTAATGCCATTGAACCACATTTTACTTCCTAATGACAACCATGTGTGTCAGATTTTTTAAAATCAAATCACATAAGTGTTAATGTTTCATTTAAACAATAAATCAATTTTTTAACTACCACTTAGTGGTTCACTATTCAACTAAAATTGAAGTTTTTCAGAACAATGCCAAAATTTCACCCTAAGCTATAATTGATATTCCGAATCCAAAAATGGTTTATAATTTAGAAAATTACAAAAATATAAGTTGAATTAATTAATTTTATAATTAATTCCCGCTGTCACAACAAATAGCGTATTTTTAAGAAACAATATATATCAAAAGATAGACAATTGTTTATGTCCAATTTCAAAGTGAAAATTAATTATAATTAACACCATTGGATAAAATGGTAAAAATATATTCTAATTATACATTAAAACCACTCAATTGTATAATTTATCACTATAAATTATTTTGATTAAAAAATTTCTTTTTAAGTAATTCTCACTATTCACAAAAAATTAGAAGTTCTCCGAAAAATACCAAAAATTCAACATAGGCTAATTTCGATATTATGAATTCAAAAATGAAGTCCATTTTGAAATATAAAATTTCTATAATTTTAAAAAGTGGTCATTACTATTCATAACGACTACTTTGATTAGTCGCGGTCTGTTAGAACTCGAACTTGCCTACAATGAAAGCTATTGCAATATTGAAAGAGAAGCGTATCGTGAAAGTTTGGGGTGTTACATTCTATCCTCCTTCAATAAATTGTGTCTTCGCAATTTGAAAATTTTCATCGAAAATAAATGGTTGAAAATAAAAAATACCTTTGTCGAAAACCCACATCGGAAATATGGTTAATGAAATTTAGCCTTAATAAGAGGGAAATGGAACTGAAAAAGTCACCACCAAATTATGATCCCAATAAGGGGAACATTGGTGGAAATTAGAGACATATAATTGGGGGAAAACTTAAATATTTGTAGGGAGTGATTAAGGTCATCAATCACAAACAAGTGTAAAATTGAGGGCTTCAATTCCTTCAATCTATGTTGATTTAAAATATTATCAATTCAACAAGAAATAAGGTATTAGGATAACACATTTTTTGTTTTAATATACCTTTACTAAAGTTTAAGAATTAATTCATTCATAGAATAAGAGATAGGTATATATTTATTTATTCTTGACAAGTAGAGTTTCAACCTTCAACTAATTTCTACCACAAACTCATATTTTATTCAAAAAGATAATAGAACTCAAAAATATTCTATTTATCCTAATTGTATAACGTTATAAATATTACCACATACCATTTAGATTAGGAAAAATATTTTGTAATAACCAGGGTCTTCCTGTAGGCTAGTGGTAGGCAATAAAGGACTGTCGCACTATGGTTGTGGGTTCGATTCCTGCAGCTTGTCCGACGCGACGGGTTACACCCCACCCTGCAGGTTGTCTTTTTCCTAAAACTATAGTATTATAATATTCGAAAAATAATCTTCAGAAAATTTTTAACCTTAAACAATACTATCCAAAGTTCAACTTAATTCATTCCATCTTTTATAGTTATCCAAAATACCTCTATCCATACTTTCTCTAAAAGGACTCTAAATTCCAAAAATCAATTGTAACATCAGATTCCCCAAACAATGTAACTTTTCCCTTATTGTCACATACTAAAAATATGATTACCTTCATCATATTATGTTCTTAATGAAAAAAACAAGTACTGCAGTACAATCCTTATATATATCACATTATTCTTATAACCATAATATAATCCTTGAGTCCAAAAGCACCAATATGTTAATTATTCAACTTCATCTGTAGAAACAAAATAAGCTTGGCCTTTATCCCTTGGCCTCTTCTGAGGTATGTTTCCTTGGCTCTTAGGACAATCATTTGCGTAATGCCCCATTTCCCTACAATTGTAGCATTCAACATTGATAGCCTCTTTCTTTCCCTTGCAATTACGAGCCTGGTGACCTTTTTCTCCACATTTATAAAAAACTCTCATTCCTTTTAGGCAGATACATGGGTGATTCTTCCCACAATTATCGCATAATGGAAAATCCTTATTTCCCTTTTTCCCTTTATCTGTCACTTGTTCCACTGTTATCTTCTTTTCTTGCTTTACTTTATTGTCATAAGATTTAGAGAATTCTTTTTCTCTCTTGATAGCACACGGGACAATATCTTCGTATGATGAGAAGGATTGTGATACTAAATCTCGACAGAGAAATGGTTTTAACCGGTCAAAGAAACGATCAATCTTACCTCTTGGGTTACGTATATAATCTGCAGCATACCTCGCTAACCTTGTAATGTTGGCCTCATACTTTGCGACATTCTCATGCTCCTTTGGTCTCAGACTCAGAAATTGCCTTTCCATATCTGCTCGATGGTCACGAGGAAAGTATTTTTCTAAGAAAATATCTTTGAACTCCCTCCATTCAATATTCGATACATCATCATCTTCCTTTGTGTTTTGAATCAGCGACCACCACTGATCGGCATCTCCAGTGAGGCGGTAGGCTGCCATGACAACCTTCTCCCTTTCACTACTCCCCAAGGCATGGAATATTTTTTCTATGGATTTTATCCATTGCTCAGCTACTAATGGATTTGTACCCCCATTAAATTTTGGTGGTTGTTGCCTCATGAATCGGTCTAACATTGATCCTCCACGTTGCGGATCAGGGTGATCCATACGAGTAAGGTTAGTATTCATAACCTGAGTGAGTTGTCCCAGTATGGTAATAAGTTGATCAGCACTAGTTGTATCTCCAGATCCACAATAATTATCTTGAGTAGGAGGTTAATCTCTACACGGAGTGCATGCATTGATACGGTTTCCATTCATTCCACTAGGCGCCATTTCTAAACAATGGCATAAACTAGATTAGTTTATGAATCAAAATACATTATTCCATACTTGTAAAATACTTAACATAAATTGAAATATTTATGGATATAATCCATAATCATAAAAATGTTTTCTTTGAAGAAGTATATACTCATAACCCTTCATAGTGGTTTGTAATGAAAATGAGAATTATCCTAAGCATATCCCCCAGGAGTGTCGTAACCAAGAGTGCAGCAAGGCCCATTGTCGTGCACCAGTTCCCATTCGAGTCTAGCTCAAAGCGGTGTTTTCGGGTTTTACCCCTAGATACATCTGTGCCAGAGCCACCTCTACCTGTTCATATCCAGATAGGGATGTATTTCTCAGAAAACTCACAAAATCTCCATAATACCAAAATTCTAGGAAGTTATTCTATACTAATCCTCAAATTCTATCTTTGGGCTATGTTCTCTAATCAGAGTTTATCTAAATCTAGCATCCAAGGTTAGTACTAAACTGCCTCTGATTCCAACTGTAACGCCCCAACCCCAGCTACCCAGAGTTGGTGCATTACTTCATAACATTTTCATGATCACAAAAGATCAGGTATCGAATGACCGATTAGTTTAGTAGACTTGGAAACACTAGATACATTAATAAGTCTTACATTAGATCATAAAGTAAAAAAACTACAATAACAAAGTCTCCATAGTCCACACTCATATCCTCTTCTGACTATCCCTGTAGGTCATTCATAAAATACTTCTTAACATCTTGGAAAATATTAATACATTGAAAGGGGTGAGCTCAGATGCTCAGTAAGGATAACAATATTGCGGAAACTTTCATAAATAAACATAAAAATTTAAGGCAATGTACAACTAAAACAAAATCATTTTAAACTTGAACTTCAACATAATATGACAAATGTAAAATGAAATAATTCCATTTACTTATTAACAGGGATATTCTACTGGTTGAATAATCACATGTAATATCAATAACCACTTTCATAATTATGGAATGCATAATGCCAGACTATCATAACCACGTAGCCAAGGCCTCGTGCCAAGACCACAAATAAGATTTTGTCATGGCCTCGTTCCAAGACACTAGTTTGTCTCATGATACCTGCCAATGCATCGAGGAGCTATAGCGGGCTCCACCCGTCACTTATTAAGTCCAATGAATTCTTTATATGAACAGGTTTAAACATATCATAAACCATAACATAATCGTATCACATAAAACATGCATAAAGGAAACATAAAATATCCACTTTTCAATCACAAGATATCAACACAACACATTTATATAACAAAAACACTTTAAAAACCATTTTCAATACGAAAATTAAAACTTTGTATTTATTTTTCATTTTAAAAAAAAGTTATGGATTGTGGAGGAAGTCGAAAGTCAAATAATGGTCACAGCGGCGGAGAAGTCATTGTTGCCACATACGTACGACAAAAAAACCATTCCTTTTTCTCGTTTAGTAAAATGCATCATATAAAAAGTTTCCTTTTGAATAAAAGTCAAAGTCAAAGGGGTTTATACACTGTATAAAAGAAATATGTGTATAAAACAAAATATGCCTCAATGAATGGAGATTGAGACGAAGTCCCTTAAAAAGATTATTTTTAAATAAAATATATCTACTATGTGTATTCACTTTATGTACACATAAAGAAATTATAAATACAAGATAGTACATAATAATATCATGACATAATTTGAAAGTAGAAGATTAACCCAAAGAATGGAAATTGGGTTAAGAAGTTCCCTTACCTCGTGTCTGAATTCACTCGACCGTTCTTGGATCTCCTGAATAATTAACTAGAGTTAATCTCTACATTCTTAAGAACCTTTTTCAAGTTCCTTATTCCTTTTATATCACTTATTACCATGTTATGAACATTATGTAATTATTTATGTTAATAACGGTCGTTTTGTCGATCTTTGGTACTTGAGTCAAAAATACACTTCTTATAATTACAAGTTGTTCATGTGGTGCTATATCCATTATATCCAGAATTATATTCATGATATTGATATCATATAACTCATATATATCCAGTATATACATTCATTTATAATATTCCATAACGTTTAGAGGTAAAAAATGAAATGCAACGTTCATGGAGACGGTAAGCCGTACATACGCATGAACGCTACTTTCATTTCTATTTCATATATAATGGAATGAAGTTATAATTATATAAAGTTATAATATAATTAGAGTATAATATAATGTATAATACCATTTACTCCATACTTTATACATCCCACATATGGCATTAACGATTCAAATCACTTTGAGGGGGCGGTAGTCCGCACTTCCTAAAATGAAATTATCGCATTTACCCATAATGGAAATCATAAAGTATGCCAAAAATGAGAAATAAAGAATCATAAGGAAAACATAAAAATAATATATATATCATATATGAAAATAGTTTCATCAAAATGGCCACCATTAGAGGTGTTATATGAGTGTTGAACAATCATCGTTTCGTGAGGCATAAATTCGCCATCCATAGAAACAGTATGTTCTTTAACCATTAGATGTAGGTGTGTGTAAGTGTAGCTCGAATAATTATTATAACAACGTCCTAGTATATTGAAGATACTGGTGTTGTTACAAAAGAAATGAATAAAAAGAGTTTAGGTGGTTGGATAAGCAAAATAAAACAAAATAACAGAAGAGAAGACATTACCTTAAAATCGGGTAACTCTTTTGATTTGAGCCAAAGGCTTCCTTTAGAAGAATTCGGCCCAATGTGAGGATTCTAGGAGTAAGGGAGGGATGTTGGGAGATTATTTGGACATAGGTTGGCCGAGCCAATTGGCTTTGAAGGTGTGAGTAAGGCGGTAGTGGTGGGGGCCTTTTATAAGAGGAGGGAAGGGGCACTCTTGGAAAGATTGAAATG
This sequence comes from Viscum album, assembly GCA_963277665.1. Lineage (NCBI taxonomy): Eukaryota > Viridiplantae > Streptophyta > Magnoliopsida > Santalales > Viscaceae > Viscum > Viscum album. Next base: position 711,609,204 of record OY728131.1, on the reverse strand, counting down.
TTACATTATTGTCAAATGATTTTTCAGATTATAAAGGTCCCACACTTATATATTTCGAGGATAAGGTGATAAGGGTTCGAAATCTACTCATTCAATAGGTTTTTAAAAAGTGTAAGTCTTAGATTTTACATTATCTTTTCATTTTATTTAAATCGTTAATCGCTACATCATCATGGTGTCATAAATATATTAATTTATTTAATGTCTAAAAATTATAAAAAAACTATCATGATGTAGGAAATCTTCTTAGCTTTCTACTTAATATTTATAGTAAAAAATATGACTTCTATAACCCCATTTAAATTTTTTTTAGTAAAACAACTCTTCTTTGTGGCCTTTTTATTTTAACATTAAATAAAAAGTTATTTATGTCATTTTCCTACCAAAGTGGATCCATGGGGTCCCCAAGTTGACACATGGATTTTCTTGGTCAGCCATGACACATCCAATAGGGGTAGGAAAAGTGTAAAGGTTATTCCATATTTTTAAAATACTATTTTTACCTTAAATTTCACTAATTACATTTAATTGCGATTAATTAAACTTAAAAGTTACTATTCACCAAAAAAATTATTTTAATCCCATTGAACCACATTTTACTTCCTAATTACAACCATTTATGTATAATTTTTGAAAATCAAATCACAGAAGTGGTAATGTTTCATTTAAACGAAAAATCTGTTTTTTAACTACTACTTAGTGGTTTCACTATTCATCAAAAATTGATGTTTTTCAGAACAATGCCAAAATTTCACCCTAAGCTATAATTGATATTCTGAATCCAAAAATGATTTCTATTTTACAAAACTCCAAACAAATAAGTTGCAATAATTAATTTTATAATTAATTCCCACTTTCACAACAAATAGCGTGTTTTTAAGAAACAATATATATCAAAAGATTGACAATTGTTTATGTCCAATTTCAAAGTGAAAGTAATTATAATGAACACAATTCGATAAAATGGTAAAAATATATTCTAATTATACTTTAAAACCACTCAATAGTATAATTGATCACTATAAATTATTTTTATTAAAAAAGTTGTTTTTAAGTATTTCTCACTATTCACAAAAAATTGGATGTTCTCAAAAAAATACCAAAAATTCAACATAGGCTAATTTTGATATTATGAATTCAAAAATGAAGTCAATTTTGAAATATAAAATTTCTATAATTTTAAAAAGTGGTTATTTCTATTCATAACGGCTACTTTGATTAGTCGCGGTGTGTTAGAACTCAAACTTGTGTACAATGCAAGCTATTGCAATATTGAAAGAGAAGCGTATCGTGAAAGTTTGGGGTGTTAGAGAGCATATTCCCAATATCAAGTGTGAGAAATAATCATCCATGATGTTCTTTATCAATAAAAAATTATGGGGAAATGACAAATTGATGGTTGTTGGGCATGAGATTATACATTCATACGACACTACATATCCTAAGAGGTGGTAATAAATACCTAAAAATTCATCATGGTGGTAAGTATAAAATGGGTACCCAATTGTGTGGTTGTCCAATTAAGAAAGGAAAATGAATCATTTTTTAGATTAAACATATTTTATATTTAAATTACTAATACCTAAAAGTAGGTACAATTATGGGTAATTTTAACATAATGAAACATGGATGTTGATGACATAATTTAACATCAGTTGGTGAGGATGAAGAACAGGTGGATTATAATACACTAAAATGGATGTTGGACACACAATTTTGATTTATACAACAAGGAAATATGGGAATTTATTTTAGTACTATAATATTTAGATGAATGTTAGTGTTGTTTAATTTTGTTCAAATAGAACATTTTTCACTTTTTATAATTGCTTATGGAGAGGATAATGTCAATGAAGTTTAATATCTTACATTGAATACATTAGAACTACAATTTAATTACATATGATGAGAATATATAGATTTTCAATTTTTTGACTAGAATCTCATATCATTTAACTTATATAAAGCTCATGATAATTAATTCAATGGAAACTTTTCATTATTGGGTGTGATATTTTACATGGGTAATGTGATCAATGAATATTCCCCCTTGAATGAACATATAAATAAAGAAGATTCATTTCCACATGGGACCTAGCATCAACTATTTCCTTCTTATTATCAATGGTCTTTATAATTCATACACCAAGTTACTATAGATGAAGGTGTAATGGAAAACATTACTGTTGAATTTTATCCCCACATGGTTTTAATTTCCCAGGATATTATGAAACTTGTGGATCATGTTCTCGTTGAGTGACTCAGAATTAGCTAGATAGACATAGGAATGTTTTTTTGAATTCTGTTAGATAGAGAAAATAGTGTAAAGTAATTTATGCTAAACCATTTTGTGTAGTACCAATTTTTTTATATACAAGTAATTATGGAGTTGTCATGGTGAAATTTATGGGTCATTATCCCGTATTTATATAGATAATTGGAGATATTTTTGTCCCATCACCTCTTTTCATAGTCTTCCATCTTGTTTATAATGTTATATAACATATTATAAAGTCCATCTATATATCATTTTTCTTATAAAAAATAGTGATACAAATGTTTTTATAGGATTTTATAATTGGGATAAAACTTCTTCAATTTGGCAGCATAGATGATGGGGTCATTCTAAATTTTAATGGAGAACGATATCTCAAATTGATGTAAGATTTTTCACTTCAAAAACTCAATATCAACTCTTCTGTTGACTGTGATGAGGGGAACATATTTACCCCCCCCCCCCTTTCAAATTAAATCTATGACCGTAAGGATATAAATTCACATCTTGAATTTTTCTTTGGGTACGGACCCATGACCTTAAGCCCCCTAATGTAAAAGGTCCAGGATAATTTTGTGGTTTGGGGAAGCACTCATTGATGATACACTTTATTTTCATGAATATTGAATTTGAAAAACTTTACTGTGAATTATATATTTCATACAACATAGTGGTATACAAGTAGAGAATCATTAGAAATTGATGAGTGAGATTCACTCATAACAAGTGGTGAATGGATTTCCTGGGGTGGAAGACATAGAAAACCCAAAGGATCCCCACTAATGGGATGTAATAAAAAGGGATACTATAAAGTCTATTTTTGAAGAAGTATTTCTATATATTGGTTAAATAATGTAGAAAATGATTTTAACACCACCATTATAATGTTTGACACCACACTCAGTTAAATTGTAGAGTTCTGTGATGGGGCTGTCAACCAATGCAGTCATCCACTCAAATTAATCTTTTAAGATTTTCACATTTCTGAGACCTACCTCTAAAGAATATAATTAAATTTAATTCATATCCTAGATATATTCATTAGGATTCATAGGGTATGTCAATATCCAATTTTCTATAGGGATGATGATATCATCCTACTCGATTCTTATATTTATGTGAGAAAAAATATTGTGATTTCTGTTTAAACATTACCGGCTAGTACGATGTGAGTGTAATTTATTTTGGAGGTTAATATACCCATATAATTGTGTTTTTCCATAGTATTTAGAGGAGATTTTTTTCATTATAATGTAGACATTAATAATTTACTAACAAGCTAGCTACAGGTCACCAATCATGTGCAACCATAGAATATCAGTCTTGAGGACTATCTCATGACTACAGGAAAGGAATTAATAATCTTACATGTTATTAGTACACACAAAGAATATGATTAAAAACTATATCATTAGTTCTATGGAGTCAAAAATGAAAAAAATATCCATGTAAAAATCAATAGAGCATTGTGTAATTGAAAATTCTCCTACCCTGTCATTGAGATGAACCGTCGAAGGGAATCTTCCAAAAATATGCCTCTTGTTCAATTATGTGAATGGAATAATCTGGATTTTACTTTTCATGGGGATATTCTTTAATGTTAGGGTGTGTAACTATTAATTATAAAATCTATTGACTATTGAAATCGATCTACAGAATAAAAATAATTTTGAATTATTTAAGGATTATTTCACATTAATGCATTTAACCAATAATAAAGGGAAAGATAACGATATACATTTGTGGTTTGAAAGGGGGGTATCAACCAGACCCCATAATTCTGAATATAGTGAAGAAATATTTGATTCGAAAAAACTAAGGAAAGATAGTTTTAAAATTGATATGTTAAATTGTGTGAGTCTCAAACAATATCACACCGAGACAATAACAACAATTCTCTTTTCTAAAATTATTTTACTTATTCAAAATGGAACTAATGGACCCTTTCAATATAGACATGTAATGGAAAAATAGTGTTCTTTTGATATGTGAAAATGAAATGAAATGTTGACATAGATTCTACATGATATTTTCTAACACATTATACTATGATTTTCCCACTATTAATTGAATCCTTTAGTTTTTATCTTGTAAAAAGTATTACATTTTCAATAAATAAATTAAATTAAACATCATTTGTAGTCTAGATGTCAATGAATCCCTTAGAACTCTCATATAATACATTGAAATGACATTCTAATGATGAACATGATATTCTTTGACTCTATCTTTATACCTCTATATATGGAATAAATTTACTTGGAAAATCCAATAGACCACCTAAAATGGCCATTTTTAGGGCTCATGTTCATATTGTGAGAGATTAGAATTTCAAACACTTTCATTAGATCATTAATAAGGTCTTGGAACTTGTGGTATTGGCCAAGTATTCATCTATATATAAGTATACAAATTTCATGACAAGAAGCTTTAAGATTTTGTTTATAGACAACAAGTAGACTTCCAAAGTGTTCTTTAAGATGAATATGCCAATATATAGTAAGGATCTAATAAAGGAAGTGGCTTCTTTATCCAATGAATTCATCCCATTATGATTGTGTCTGTAATATATTTCAATAATGTAGAGTGCATGTAATCTCATTATTAATAAATTTCAAAACATCACTACTATAATTTAATATTTTATTGTATTATTGATGCATATTACGATACATTATGACATTGATCATCACTTTTATAGGATCCTAATCAGTTACAATGGTCACCATTACAAAGTAATTGATGGTGGTGGATAATCCTATATTAAAAGGAAGGAAGTCCCTTATCTGAATCATCATCGTAAAATTTATGAGGAATAGATGTGGGGTATGAGTCCATGGATACATGATATTGTTAGATGGAATTATCATCTTCTTATGGGGAAGAACATTCTAGAACCCAATCTTACCCCTCATGCTCTAAAAACTCCATAGAAAAAAATGTTTGGGTATCCAATTATATGAGGCCTTTTATAGTAGGGCCTGACCTTAATATTGAAGTAGTTGAGCTTGTTCCACTACCAATTATCTAGAACATCACTTCTATAATCACAGTGGAGTAGCCAGTTACTATGTAGGGGATGGATCATCTAGTATGAAACAAGAGTGGGACTTAAAATATATTGGATTCTCTTTCCCACATAGGAGTGGAAAATAAATTATCTGGAATACAACTAATTGTTTATTATGAAGAAGTATCCATGGATTAAAATTTATCATCCCATGTGGATTATTGGTTGGATAAAACTAATCATCATGTCGAACAAGGTATAAATTAGGAAAGGGTTAATGTCATCCAGATAATTAAAATTCTTTTTCCACTTATAATTTTGAATTATTTCATTCCATTTTCAATTAATAATGTCATTGTAATTGTTATAATAGGATTTAATGAGAGAAAAATCACCATGAATTACCCATAGTCTGTCATTGGTGAATTATTATATGCATTGGTGATAAAACAAAGTTACAACTTCTTATGTGTGGTTTATGCCTTCCCATATAGACAATAAAAGAGATTTACTATGTAAAACCCATGAAATTTATGTTCTATAATAGATAAATTAGATTATTATACAATTGAATCATTCCATATAGCATCTACTCAAACCAATCATATCCTAGAATTTTTCGGTTGGATGAAGCTAGACATAACATTGTGTATACTATCTTATTGATTTATCATGTCTGTATGAAATTGTTCCTAGGGATAATGTTCTCCATGTATTTATGGGTATCCAAAACACTAAGATGACCAAATATATTGAGATGGATAATGTTACCCACGATTAAAATTCAACAATCTACCCTAGATAATGATATAATTATCTTAAATACTCATTCTCAGATTTATCTATATTGAAGGATTGAATAATTACATCCACATTTATAATAGGAGATAGATCTTTAGAGTTTCAATTTGGGTTTCACTAATCCCCATTTTTATATTAAATATGATAAATACCATGATCCATGTTGTAATTTTTATGATATTCATTAAAAATCATAGTTAGATGTTATGGGAATGTGCTTACCCTTGAGTGGTAATTCCATATTAGAGAGTGTTGAGGGTCTAGTTTGCATAGGTGAAGGGACCAAACTACTATATCCCTCATTATATTGATATAGGGATAAATATTTAAACATAATTCATATTTATGGATGATTTTTCAATGGATATCATTGAGAAAAATGTTTGACCAATCATAGGGGATATAATTATTCACTATAGGATGCTTCCTTTGGAGGTTGTTCTATATAATCCTTGAGAAATTCCTCTCCTTGGTAATCAATAGTGTATTGATCATCATTAGGGGTGTCTCCATAGGTACTTTTCAATACATTTCAGAATCATATTTTTTTAATATAATTGATTAGAGGTCAATGGGACTATATGATGTGCTTCATAAATGAACCCTCCACTGTAGTCCTCAAACCTAAAATCATTCATGATGGGATGATAATATTCTTCATTGGAATTAATCTCTATGATTTTATGGGTAATAGAGATTCCTCCCAGTGGAGGGGAAATACTTTCCTGGATAGTTCATATAATATTTTGTACTGGAAATAGTTCTTAATTGACATTTTTCTTCTAATGTGGGATTCATTGACCCATAGAGTTGTATGAAGGGATAAAAAATCGTCAAAATTTTGACATACATCTTCTAGTATATTCTACAATCCCCCATAACATTCATCAACATTCTCTGATTTCAAGGCATACGAGACATATACTTAAAGATTACCTAGTTCCATGATTCCATTCCCATTGAGGACATAAAGCTTGTCCTTGAAGATGTAACACATTTTTATAATGTTCCTGATAAGTCAAATATAAGGTAAATTCCTTATATGATTCATTAGATCATTTTTATTTGAATTGTTGATCCCTATAATCTTGAGAATATTCATATCCAAAAAAGGGAAGAACCATTTTATTTGGTCATTCTTAACTGAGTTGAACTAGTTATCTAACTCAAAATGGTGGTCTATGGGTACATATACATAGAAATGTATTGGTTGATATTTTCTATGTGAAGATTTTCCTCTCGACGAGTATTTAGAGAGAAATCCTAGAATCAGATTGGAATAGGTGATTGAGTATATGTAATGATAACTGTTTAATATTTCGGATTATTTGGGTTAGAGAAGGATGAGGTGATTGGAGACATCACTTCTATGTTCATTTTTCCTTCATTGAGGCATTATTTACCATTTGTGAATTATCCAAATATGCCTTGGTAATAGTGCATGGTAAGTTTCAGAATGAGATTATCCTTAATGTTATCAACACATATCTACAAAAAAATATTCTTGGATTAAATGGGAATTGAGAATAAAAATTAATCCTCTTACGCTGATAAATTCTATTAATGATGATCATTTTATAGTTTCCCTAATTTGGATAGGTTTGTGACACTCATATCATAAAAAGAATATATAAAATGGTAGATGAACTATAAGAAAATATCATCCCCAATCCTAATGGATTCTAAAGCTGGAATATTATACCAAACAAGGTTAGTTCCTTTCTTAATCAAGGAAAATAATTTTAGATTATCAATCTCTTAATTATCTAGGTTCCCTACTATCAAGAAACAGTTAGAGATTAAGTTGGATATATGTTTCACTTTTTCATTTATGCCATTAAATGAGGCAAACCATTTGTTTAAAAAATCCAGTGGTGGAAATGTTTAATCCACCATGGATTAGCATAAATTTTTTCATGTGGAACAATATCCTTGAGGGTCACTAAAATGTTGAGGTGAGATGTGAGAGTATATATCATGTCAACATAGGTGTAATCATTATGTTTCTACCACTTATTCGGTCTGATAGATCATGAAGTGGAACTTTCATGGTCAAATGCTAAGATGCAATACTAATCTATAGTTTCATTGGCCACCAACAACATAAATATATATCTCATATAGACATTTCTGTTAATTTTTACCCTTTTTGTGGAAACCCCACCGAATTTAGATCAACAAAGAATTATATAATGTCATTATTCTATGTTGATCAGAATAAGATCATCGTAATCATCCACATATTCTGTCTGGTATATGCTGAGGTGATTATCATTTATAAGATTGTAACACTTATAAGACAAGATATTTAAAGTGTTAATTGAATAAAAATCAGTTTATTTCATAGTAATAATGATATCATAATATTTAGATACACATTTTAAATTATCATTATGTTGAATGGTTATCAGAAGTGTCTTAGTGGAATATTTGAGACCCATGGATTATCTCCACAAGTGGGTATTGACACCTATAAGGATATTAACATAAAACTTTAGATATTATCAATTAAATCCATCCTTAATCGGTTCATAATCACAAAAATCATTATCCCATATTGTAGGAGGATTGAAAATGAAATAATTTATTTTGTAAATGGTTATAGATGCACGTCTACTTGTATTATGTTCTTGGATAACCATTAGAACCCATATTTTTATTTAATAACACTAAATTAATGGGTTATAAACTACACTCATCCACTAATATGAACATTGGGATGATGGTATTCCAAAATTTGATGTAGCACTATAATAATTTCAATGCATGTCCCCTTGAAGATTTTCTAAAACCAATATGAATCATGATATTGATCTACTAGATATATAGCATGATTATACTTTTTTCACTGTTATTTAATGGCATTAAGGTTCATTGATCTTATAGAGTAGGTTAGAAAATATACTTGAATATGGTTCAACATCAGCCACAAATTTCCCCCGAGGAATTCTTTATGCTTGTTAGTGGGAATCTCATGGATGGATAACTGCAATGTTTCCAATGACTAGAACACACAAATATATTAGTTGATGTATATGATATTAATAAAACTATCATCCTCAAACTTTTAATCATGAGGGTATTCTTATATTGATCACCTCAATAATACATATGGTAAAAATAGGATTTAGTATCATTATATGAAGTACACTCTACCTATTTTTGTTCTTTTGGATAAAGATGAATCACATTCCCATGGAGGACTGAAATTTCTTCATAACAAATAATAAACTCATAACCATGTCCATGTTGGTATGGGAGTCTGAAACTTATTATTGGTGAGTTAATTCAGTAGTAAACCATGATTTTACCTACTGATGTTCCTCATTAGAGTGTTCCACACCTCATATATATATTTCCAATAAAATCCTATTTAGAGGTGGAGCTGAGGGATGCTGACAATAACTGGTATGAAAAAATAGAATGCCCCTAAAAGTAAACACAGAAATCATACATGTACATGTAATCATGCAGTTTCCTTGAGTACTTTCATACTTCAGGATAATGAATAATAATTCTTAGTATATTGTTGTATACCCCCAATATTGGATGATGATTCATTATCTCTCTAGAATTATTAAGTAACCCATAGTCTAGAAGACTCGGGGAAATTGTGTTTTCCCCTTACACTAACATTTTTTTTATACATGATTTCCAAATTAATTAGGTTATATGAATCATGGGGTTCTCTTCTATGATCATTATTGTTCGTGATGTGTGATATGCATATACATTGATGTATATCTCTTTATACATATGGATGAGTATTAGGGTGGATATTATAATTATTATTTGAATTAAATCCATGTTAGTTGGTGGAATCATAAGGAGTGAATCTATAATGAAGCTCATCAATATGGGGAGCATCTTTATGATAGGTGGTGCTGTGTTTAGAGTTTGGGATAGTCAAACTACCAAACCTATATATTGACATGGGTATCGATTTCATCCTAATAACAATTTATCCCTGAAAAATAGTGATGATGTAAGGGGTTGTATCAAACATGAAAAGTTACATCATAGTTGTAGAAGTGACATCTAATCGAAAAGGGTTGGAAGTCAGACACCAACATGGGTTCCATATAATTTTGATTAGGAAAAGTGAAGAAACGATTATATCAACCTTCTCTATTACTAGAAAGTAATCCACATGTGTTAGAAGATTGGGGATGTGAGACCCTAGCTTGGTGACTCTCAGGTGCCTATTAAGGAAAAAAATTATTTAACTTAACCTACATCATTAATTTGGGGGATAGTTTTTTTCAAATTAGGATGAATAAATACGAAAATGAATACTTATTATGATGGTTTGGAGGGGAGATTTACTCTTGTATTCTCATTTTAGGTGACCACATCGGTAAAAAATCCATAAAATTTATGTCCTAATGATCCATATCCTATGTTTGGATAACCCCTTCCTACCCATTATGGTGGAGGTGGGTATGGATAATGCGCAACCATATATGTTTTTGTTGGGATAATTTCATTGGGTTCTCTATAGCTATAGAAGATTTTATTGTCATAGCTTGAGTATAGGTGTTTGGGATTTTCATATAATTATATATCTTTATCAAATGGCTACACATTTAGAATTGGGATAAAAACTAATATTTAATGGTGGCTATCATTCCATAAAAACATTCTAATCTAACCATGATTACATGACTGAGGACAATAATAACCAACATGATCATTTTAGGATGGTCCTTGATATGGGGAATCCTCATAGTTACTCTTCCACGCAATATCATAATGGAAGTGATCCACATAATTTTTACTATTATTTTTGTCAGAGATTATAAATCTTTGAAGTTTTTCATATACTGATAATTTAAGGTGAATAGATTCACACTGGGGTTACCTTTATTTTCTTTTAAAGCCTATGATTTCCATATGTTAATCATATTCTCATTTTTAAATAATAATAACTTCATGAAAAATTATCCTTTATATTATACAAAAAATCATGATTCCATGATTTTTCATATTCTTTAAATGTTGAAGGAAAAGTGATTTATATTTATTTCACCATTATGTTCTATTTAATCCCATTAAACAATAATGTTACTCATCTTTTTTGCTTTTGAAATAGCATAGAATCATGTCAAGGACACCATTCTTGTTTCCTGAACTATCATCACTACCAACATTAGAGAAACATCTATATTCTTAACTTGTTTGATATCCATCGGTTCCTACATCCCTACTATATATAATTTGGTGATATTCAAAACTGGAAGTGGTAGTTTCTTCTCCTTAATCAAAATAAGAGGATGTGATTTTGAGCCTACTTAATATATATTCCACCCTAGAATTAGTTTCATTTTATAGGTATCCATTATTTAATTGTTAAACTCTTATGAATCTCCTTCTCAGCACCATTCATGCATACACAATGTTTAATAACCCCATTTTCTTGATTATTATGGGACTAATATTTTTAGTAGATTAGATGTCTTCATTCACGAACAGCCATCATTGGGTTTGTTGAGAATCTAATGATATATTACATAAGTATATCCATTAAGAAATACAACGTTAATTATGTAGGTAATCATTGAATAAGGACATGGTTCCTCACATTATCTTCACACAAGTAATCATATTATCATAACATAGGGAATCCAAGTATTATTTCCAAGATAAACAATAGCTTGTCACTAGAGGCCACTATTGTATTCCTCTTAGGTGTAAATTTTTCATCACAAAATCAAACATGGGCTTTTTGGATTATCACCATTGGAGTCTATTGATTATCACACAAAATGAGAATCATTGTCCAACCACATAAGGGGAGAACAACAAAATCCTATGCTCATCACATTGGCTTCCAACACTCAACAGATAATGCATCACATTCTCAATAAATGAGGTATAATCCTTGTATCATAATATATATATATATATATGTGTGTGTGTGTGTGTGGATAAAATATTATATAATTTTCACATATGATTCAAATTACCTTTACAAGATGAACCCAATTCTCATCAAATATGAATGGGATTCAGATACACTAGGGGTTTCAAATATTATCATCACTTAATAGAGGGTAAAATTTTAAAGTCTAGTGTATACGTTCCCATATACCCTTATAATGTATGGGTTCGAAATATGTAAAATTAAAAATGGGGACACATCCTATATATAGTCATCACCAATAGGTTGGTTACATGTTTAAAGCCTTGTTGGGACGTTACCCATATATGATAGACACATATTTATTTGGGCATAGGCTAACATCCTATAGTAACACACAATGATTGCTTTATAATGTATATAAACATGATTTATTATGTCATGGGGATGCTTTACATATATACTCATCATTTATTGGGCTGCGAATAATTTATCAACCTATTGGGAAAATTGAATTATAAGCTTAAGTGGGGATGATTGTGGATTTATTTCATTTAGTGATTGTCATTAGTTAAGTAATTATGAAGAACATTTCTATATAACCTCTTCATGTATTTTCTTAGGCACAAGTTAACCTAATCTAGATATACTAAATACTAGTTGCGATATAAGTATGGAAGGGGTGATAATTTGTTATTATTGTGATATATAGCCTGCTGTGAGAGATAATTATCCCCCTAAGAGGGATGAAATTGAAATGGGATTTTGGATTGGTGATGTTAAGTACATAAAAGGCACATCATCATAGGTATCCAAATCCATATGGGAAGTATGTTTATTAGAGAATCTGAATTGAACCATTCAGTGGAATCCAATATATTCGATTTTTGATAGGTATTAAAACTATTGGAATATTAAATATACAATTTATTTTCTTTTAAAATGAAATTACCATGTAGCATAATGTAATGTGGTTAAAATTCATTTATCAGAAATGTTATGAAAGAAGGGATGGTGTGTGTCCTATGGGTTTGGATACCCAAATGATCTGAAATCACTTCTTGGGAATCACATATGGAATTTTACTCTTACAAATATCAAATCCTAACCTAATCATATAAAGAAAACTATGTCTATTTCATTTGGGGGATGTAATTTAACTTCTTACATTGAGGATGATGGTGGTAGTCTACTTTTTTCACAGAGGATTTTTTCAGTATTTTTATGGCTATAATAAGAGAGGAAGCGTACAAAGGTGGGTGATATATTTAAATTTATTTTAATAATTGTATCATGAAACATTGAGTGGGGAACATTCTTTTGAAAATGTTAATTTATTTATTTAAAATCTGAAAAAATAATTACCGAGGCTTACAATCATTATTCATTAGTAAATGTGGATCTTCCAAAAATACCCATTTTGATTAATTTTGGTGTGCTGTGACTATCCAAAAATAGAATCCATATAGTAGTGATCCAAATGTGATCTTATAACCTTCAATAAACACAACGTGATCTCGTGGTGCTATCATGGTGAGTCAAATATCTTGTGTTATTTATTCTTGATTTCTCATTATTCAGTCTTTAAAAAATAACTCTATCACTTATCGTTCATGAAAGGTATAGAGGAGGAGTTCATAGAGAATTTTATGTGCGCATAAATTCTCTATTTTCAATTTCTGATACACAACACAATACACATATCCCTCTATTTATAGAGAATGGATTTATGTTGAAATGTTATTTAATTTCATACCGACCATTAAATAAATTTTTTATGCATCGATAAACTCCATGTCATAAAATAATATTTATATTATTATTAATTTGTTGTATACTCCAACTTTATAAACAAAAACATTAATGTACCTCTCTTATTAATTAATATTTTTCACTACACTCGGTCTTAGACTATTAAAACTCCTATATCATTTTTTGAACAAAAAAATAATTTAATTCAAAAATAAATATTTAATTGAATATATAGAAAATAAATTTTATTGAAATATTAAATAGTTATAATTAATATTTTATTCACATGGTGAAAAAAAATATTTCTATTATTTAGGAGATCAATATTACTTGAATAAAATTATTTCTCAGATTTGATAATTCTGTTTATTCTATTAATTAAACTCAAATAAATTTAATTGAGGTTAATAGAAAAACAATGTTTGTGACCCTCTAGGATTATTTCTCATTGGAATCAGGAAGTCTTGCCTAAAGATCAATATTATTTCTTATCAATGGTACAAGGTACCTAAGATAATGAAAATAATGATGTAATTTTGTCAAAAACAAAGGAACACTCACTGTGTAATATAATCCCATTATCACAATTTTCATTAAGAAGGTTGCATAACTATGTCACCAACCTATATGCTCGATAGTTCATTATTTTCCTATCTAAAATAATGTCGTTGTTACACTGCAACCCTGGAATTTAATTTTAATGTTTTATTCCAATAAAATGGATGAGATATCAGCATCTATCAAAATTTAAAGTAAAATACTTCCTCAACTTATTTATTAATGAGATGCCACTCATTATGCATCCAAAAAATCTTTCTTCACCATTAACTATTATCATAATGGTTTATTAAATAAATCTATGGAAATGAGTTCATACATGCATTAATAATAATATTAAACTCTAAGGACCATCACACACATTCATATATTGGAATATAAGATGATACCAAAACATGTGGAATTCCTACGAGCAGTTCTATTCTAATGATCTCATATCTTGGAGATTGCCAGGTTCCAACTTTATGAGAACAATAATCATCTTCTTATATATATTCACAATTGATATTATATTTACTATGTCTCTAATAATAATACCTTATCCATATATATAAAATTATTTGAGAATATTGTCATAGCACCTCAATGTTCTCATTAGAGTAGTAAAATACCATGAACTTATCAATGTGACATATACAGTAGGAAATTTTTATATTTTATTCATGTAGGAAAAAACAATATTTATTATAATTTTTATTAATATATATTAAACAGAATATTCATTTAATAAAAGTACCAAAATTTGGATCTAGGACACCAACTCCACCAAATCCCTACATTGACTAGAGATAACTCCCCATGCCTTTCAGTTCTCCATAGCTTACATGATAATTATGTTTATGTTGAGTCGAAGATTTAGTCAACGGATCATCCACATTGTCTTCCATTGAAATACTACCCACCAAAACGTTACCACTTAGAGAAAAATCCCTTAATAGATGATACTTAAAAATTATTTTCTTCGGACACTAATGTGACCTTTCCTCTTTTGAAAGAAACACCGTGATAGTATTTTCACAATAGAGTGTGAGAGGATCTTAACTAATAGATACTACATCATCATATTGGATAGTGTTTTGAATCTGTTATACTTCCTTAGATACCTTAAAATTTTTAATATACTTGGACTCTACTATATAATATATAACTAAAACCTTCTTTGAGCTTTTATCACTCATAGAACATCCATTCAAGGTGATTATGTATCCCGTTTATGGAATCATCTCATTTTTATCTATTCTGAAACTAGAATATGCTTATCATGTGATGAATAATTCTTTATATCCACCTTATGCCAGAATGATATCTTTAGTACACCTAATATAATTATGGATATTCTTGAATTTCATCCAGTGGAGGTCACCTGTGTCATCTTGATATCTTCTTATAACACGTAATGTGTAGTCAAAATCTATCATAGCACATATAATATCATATATAACTGACCCAATATATGATGGATAACGAATCATTATCATTTTCTTTATTTCCTCATGTTCTCAAAGACACAATTTCTATGAAATTTGAATGTCAAGTGACACTGAAAATATTACCCTTTTTGTTTCTTCAATACTGAATCTCCTTAGTATATAGTCCATGTATATACTTTATCATAGGCCATGAAATCTCTTAGATCTATAAAAAATTATCTTGATCAAAATAATATATGTTTCATCTCCCAAACCCTTAATAGAGAAACATTTATTGAAACATGCCTTAAAAAGGTATGTTTTATTATTTCATTTCCAATGTGCAATATGTCATCAACATATACTATTATGAAAACAACTTTACATATACTGAACCATTTATAGTCACATGGATCAAATTAATTTTTTATGAAACCAAATTCCATTATAGCCTCATCAAAATGAATGTTTCATGACTGGGATTTTTTACTCTAATCCATAAATGGATCTTTGAAAATTCTATAATTTTTTCACCCTTTTGTGTCACAAACCATTCAAGTTGTGTCACATATACATCATCCTAACACTTCCATTTAAGGAGGTTTATTTTTAAATCCACTATATGAATATCATAATCATGGAATTTCATAATGGAATGTATAATTCTTATGGATTTCAACATTGAAACTTGTGAAAAGGTTTCATCATATTCAATGCCTTGATGTTTTTAAATATTTTTGCAACAATTCACTCCTTATAGGTACTGACTATTTCTTCAATGTCTAGTTTCTTCTTAATTATCTTTTACTATACTATTGTCATTATATATACTAGAGGGTCTAAAAATATCCAAACATGCTTTTAGTACATGGAATCCATTTTGGAATTCATCGCTTCTTTGCACTTGGAAACATCTGTGCCCCAAACAACATCTTTTTAGGGTGGAGGATCAATATTATGAAGTAATAATGATTCACCATCCTCAGTGACCAGAAAAAAAACCCTACTATTTTGGATCTCTAACCTCTATAGTAAACCTATATTGTAATTTCACCTCTAGAACCATTTTTCATCCATGAGGCTTGGTAGAATTTTTTCCAGTTCCTCTCTTGTTTGTCGAATTCTTAGAGTTCATTATTGACTATCTCACTAACATTATCTCTTTTAGAGCTAATATCATCCACAATAAATATGGTAAATCTATTAATAAAAACATTTTTTCTAAAGTATTGTATATGCAGTATCATCTTGTTTCTTTAGGATATCGTATAATGATACACATTTTTCCTTGGGGATAAATAATGTTACCTAAAGAGGCCTTAAAAATAACTTCTCAACCCCACACATGTATGTGATATAACATAATATTCTTTACATTCCATAATTGTTATGTTATACAATTGGTTTCTTTAGTTTCCGCTCTATTTAGTATGTATGCTTTTTTTTGTAACGTGTATCCCCCAAATGATAATGGAAGACTCGTATAAATCATCCATGATCTCGCCATGTCGAATAAGGTGTGGTTCATCCTTTAACGTACACCATTACACTAAGACTTATATAAATTACTTATTTGAGATAAAATCCTCAACTCCCATTGTTAATCGATGAAGTCTTGATTAAGATATTCTCCCCCATGGTCTAAATGATGTTTCTTAATCTTACTATGATGTTGTAATCAACTTCTTTCTTTTATTTCTTGAATATTTTATAATAATTAGATTTATTCCTCATTAAGTAGACATATCCATAGCTACTAAAATAATTTTTAAAATTTATCAGGTATGGTTACCCACCCCTTTCATCAACTAGACATGGTCCATGCACATCAGTATAAACTAATTCATGTATTTATTTATCCCTTTCACCATTCCATCTAAATTTGGTTTGGGTCATTTTTCCTTGTAAACATGTGTGACATGCATCAAGTGGTTTCAGTTCAAAATAATCTAAATATCCCTATTTATGTAATTTATTCCAGTAGTTTTCATTTTGATGTTCTAATTGGTGATTCTAATGTTGGGTGTTGTATGATTTATGTGTAGTAACATCATTATTGACTGCCATTAATTTGGTTGTGTCATCCAACACATAAAAAACATTTTTTGAATGTATATTACCACAAAAAATGATGTATTTATAAGAGATGAAAAAATTATTCCAAAATATGAAAAAAAATCAATTAGTATCAATTATGGACATATAAAAAATTAGTAAATGAAGGCACATAATAAAAACCCTTTAAAACCAAGATCATTCTGGTTAGAAACATGAGTTGGTAGACCCTAATAGATACAAAAAAAATTTGTCTCCATTGTCTGTTCTAAGATATACCTCTCCTTAGTCAATATTTAATAATCTATATGGTTCCTATTTTTTAATACATTCTATAAGATAGAAAACTTTATCTAAAACCTAATTTTAAGAAATTGATTAATTGTAATCAATAACAAAATCTCCTAAAGCTTCCCCTTGATTCTTTTGTTGGGTGAATTTTTTCTTCTATATCTCTTTTATCACATTTAAAACAGACAACATCATGTTCCCTTACATTCCCCATGATCTTCATCTTCATGGAAGGGTGGGAAGATGATTTGAGAATAAAGCTATTCTCTTTCCCTTTACATTTTTACTTTAATTATAGAATTCTTTTCATGCTTTAAATCATTTTCTACATGGAAAATAATAGTATGAGTTTACGAAACATACTTTAAAATATTGTTCATATTAATGTTTACACCAAAAATAGTAAATCTTGATGGGATTGATGATTGAATGATGTATGTGAACAGTTCTTTGGGGAGTTTAAACCCTGGAAAATCTGTTAAATCAATTTAGTAAATGAGCTTGACTACCTAAGGATCAGTTGGGTCACTGCCTCCAACATTTTTCTAAAATTCCTCCTTGTAAATGTCAATATGTTCCAATCTAGAACAATTCTAGTGAATACCATAGAGTTACTCAAGAAATTTATATATATATGTGTTTTTCTGAGACACTATTATTTCTCTTGAAATCAATGAAACTATTATAAATTTAACGTCATCCTTGTTGCTTAAATATTTTTCATAGAAAACGAACTCTTTATAACTCACCTCTTTAGAAAGAAGATCATGCATTGAAGATTCTAACATGCATGATTACTGTTCATGGAGTATCACAACCCAAAGGAATCTAAACCAATATAGGAAGTTAATTCCAATTAAGAGGTTATATTTCTCAAATATTGATCATAGTGATAGTGTGGATGATGAACTTTTAATTTTATCAACAATTAAAAGGATTTGATTTCTATTACATTTCCCGATTACAAAATAAGTGGGATGTAGTAATTTAAATTTCACAATTTATTTATTTATTAAACCTCCCACTATTTTATCAAGTCTAAAAAGAACTAACCATTGAATATAAAAAGACTATTATCATGGAAATTCATTTGGGTAGGATCCCCATTAATTTTCTTAATGATCACTAATTTCCCAATGAAATTTATAATAATGTAATTAGGTGGCTGTCTTGTTAACTGTGGACTTCCAGCTCTATGATCTATTAAGAAGATTCCCATATCAAAAAATCCAAGGTCTCATTTCCTCAACAAATTTAGCTAAATTTTTATTGAACAAAATTGGATATTAAACACAATACAATTTTGTTTATGTCAGACCATAACTCTCATGAGAAATCCTCGATAAATATAAGTATCCAGACTTTGGTCATGTAATAAAATTATTTCTATGGTTTCATTCCAAATCAAGTAATGTAATACTTAGTCTGACATAATATTTAATTGAGGGAATTTAATATATTATGCATAAATTTTAATATTTTATTATCATTTACAAGTCTTTTTTATATTAAGTGGATTGTACTCAGTTATTTAACCATGTTGGATAATATTTTTACACATAATTTATTTATTTAATTTCCATATTTTCACAATAATTCATTTATTTATGTGACCGCAACCTAGAATCCATAAAATAAATAATTTTATATCTAGAAATATATAACTAATTAAATGAACATTTAATAATATATATCAAATAGTTGATTTAATATGAAAACATTTAGTCAAACTTTGAAAAAGGAGAAATAACTCCTACTATCTGTCTTGGAATGAGTTACAACATTCCAATTATCCACCTATATATGAACTTATTTGGCATCATTTTAGATTCATGTTGAACTACCACTATGCACCGTGGGATACCCCCTTAATTATAGATATTTATTACTCACATGTAGGAAACCGAAACAAAATGACTTGATAAATGGGGATACAAAAATATCCATAGACATTGAGGTCTTTTATAACAGATAATAGATCGATTAATATATAAAAATAATTTATTTTAATATTAAATAATTTAAAACTCATGTAATAAATTAAATTAAAACACTTAGCACATATAAAGGTATTAGTCAGGCTTATGAACAGTAACACATGAAATGCATATGAAAAAGTAAATAGCTCGGAATCATTTTATTATTTTTTTATTATATTTTTTTAAGATAAATGTGCTTGCATAAATTAGTTATTAAATTTATATATTAATTCTCTTTCATCTTAATTATCATCAGATGTTATTTTGAGATACTGATGATTAGTGTATTTGATGGGAAAAAATGGTCAAACCAACAATTACATATTAATTAAAATAAATTAATTGATAAATTAAAATTATTTTAAATAAATAATAAATTGTTAAACACATGATGGAGTGCCAATCAATAAAATATGATTCATAATGATGAAATTTTAAAATTTATTATAGATTTAATTTTTTTCATTCATGGGAGAATAGACAGGGTGTACATGCAGCTACACTCTATATACATCCGTGGTAATATCCAAGTAACGCACTTGGGGACACAGTATGTTGACTCAGCCAGAATACATGGTGTGTACATTCCAGCTACAGAGCTTGTATCCCCTTTCCATGTTCCGTGTTGTTCTGGTCAACATGTGGTGTGGAATAATAGCACTACATGTAATTAATTTCTCAGAGTATCTAGAACAAATGTTCATAGGTATATGGTGTGTAATATAACCACATGTCGTGTAACACAGTTTTTCTAGCCAATGATTTACTACTTCTCGGTGGAACATCCTTTCATTCTTGATTTGGTCTTAAACCTTTATGAAAATTAAACTGTGAATGAACATGATTAATATGTCAGTAGCATGTTAATTTAAATCAAATGCTTTAATGAATAACATGAAATGAAATTCTTACCACAATTTTGAATACATAAACATTCAAAAAAATTACTTAAAATTTAAATGTGGACACTATGATAGCACTTGATGGATCTAGGTGTAGTGGAAGCAGGACAATGTAGGTTATATATTAAAATTTACTTTAATAAATGTTTCAAAAAACCAAGATCGAGGATCTTGCACATCAAATTTATAACTAATTTATTTAATATCTGGATAAATAAATACATGAGCTTTGTAACTTCCTTTGTTGGTGAGTGTTGATCATTTGAAAAGTCCCTTTTGGATAACCTTTATGGATATGTGAGTATCCACTGAAATAATCCCTTTATAAGTGATCCACACTCACTCATATAATATCCGAGGGACACTACATGATCTTTGGGTTGTATTGTGACGATTCAAATGTATTGCATTGTTCTTTCCTGATCACTCATTCTTAGGTATTCAATAAATCACCCTTTCACTTATTGTTCATGAGAGGTTGAGAGAATGAGGAGTTGGGAGATAATACTTTGCGCACAACAATTATTTATTCTTAATTTTGAATATACTACCAAATAAACAAAGCCATCTATTTATAGAGTTAGGATTTTAGTTAAAATGTTATTTAATTGCATACCTTCCATTAAATAACATTTATTTCCATTAATAAACCCTATGACACATAATAATATTTATATTATTATTATTATTTCTTGGCATGTTCCAACTAGCATAATAACCAATATTATTTAATGGTCTGGTTAATTAATACTTTTCATTATACTTAGTTTTAGCCTATTAAAACACCTCTATCCTTCTATTGAAGTACTGAATAAATATTTTACTCATAAATAAATAGTTTATTCCCAATATATGGAATATATATTTATTAAAATATCCAATAAATAAAATATTTATTTTATTTGCATACTTGAGTATTAATATTTATATAATTTATGTGATCAATATAAAATTATTATAATTATTCCTTGGATTTGAAAATAATATATATTATTATAATTAATCTCGGATGGAATTTAATTGAGATCAATGTAAACACATTGTACATTACCCTCTTGTATTCTTTCTCATTGGAATTAGGCGGGTTTTTCTATTGTCCAATATTACAATCTATAAATTGGCCAAGTCACCCAAGAGAAATAACAAAATGTCAGAAAGTTAACAATCCCATATGAATTTTCACTATATAATATATTCCCTTTTTCAGAATATCTCATCAAGAAGGTTTCATAACCATGTCACCAACCAATATGCTCGATGTGTCATTCTTTGATTATCTAAAATAAACATGTTGTTACCTCTTTGGATAAAGAATTTAATGTGGCACTTCTATTCTACTCAGAGGGATGAGGTACTAGTTTCTATTAATATGGAAGGGGAAAATCCTTCCTCAACTTATTCATTAATGACATGGAACTTGGGGAACACCAAACTATCTAAGTTCTCCATGAACTATGGACATCATGGTTTAACAAATAAAACAATGTATGTGAGTTGAAACATGCATTAATAACAATCCTAATGCCTAAGGTCCATCACACACAATCATAGATAGGAATATTCAATGATACCCAAACATGCAGAATTACTACCATATGGTCTATTCCCTTAATATAATGTCATATCGAATACAAAGTGTGAACTTCCTGACAATAATAAGCATTTTGTTATGTGAAATCACACTATACAGTTTATGTACTGTGTGTCCCATCATAGTACATTATCCAACTAAAATCCATTATTTGATAAGATCATAATTGCACATCAGGGTTCTAATCATTTAAGTGAACTTATATGACCTTATCAATGTGATGTATACTCTATGGAATTATTATATTAGATCCATGCATAAAAACAAACAATATGTAATAAAAAGTAATATAAATATTAAATACATTAAATATTCATGTAACCAATGTACACATATATGTTCCTAGGACACAAAATCGAACCTATGTATTATTCTATCAAATAAATGTTATGATTGGAGGAGGGAAGGATAAAGAATATAACCAAATTTTATCTCTATGAATACATTTGTATGTATAAATAATTCATTTTATAATTTATGATGGAAATAAATAGGCATATATTCTTCTTTTTATGTCATATCATGTAGGAGACCTTATATAAATGTCTATTATGCTAATTATATTTATGATTTTTTTGAATAAAATAATATCGAGTGGATGATGTTCCCATTTTCACTAAACATTCATTGAAAAATGTATTTCTTATGGCAGAATCAATTGGGGTTCATTGGTGTTAGGTTTAGACAACATTAGTTCTGTTAGAATAAATGGATTTTGGCTATCAACGGATAATAATTTTTACATTACATGGATATCCAAGGTAGTGGTTTTGCATCTTTTAGTTGTTATAGAAATAAAATAGTTATTTGAATAATTTTTTTTATTGCAACTATTTTTTTATCATATAATTTGTTGTGAAATAAACAAAAATTTAAGAAAAATATATTTAAGGTCCTTTGGTATGATTTTTTCACCTGTTTTTCTGATCTAAGAATTCATGGATGTATATGGTTTGGAAAATTCCTTATATAGGAAGTTATGTGGAGATGAGAGCATGAACCTTAAACTTATAGAGGTCTATATATAAAATGGGATGGTATAATTATTTTTTATATAATTTCTGGTTTATGAAATTCCAAAGTTATTGAAACCATTACTAGATCATGTAACACTAGAGTATCTATGGGGCACCAACATTTATTCACATAACATAGATTAGTTTGAAAAACTGAATTTTTATTTCATTTGTGAATTCAATTACCAAGTAACTTTTTCTTAGCCTACTGTATTCTTTTATAGACTCCAAAACCAACGGTATCGAAATTCTAGGGAAATGAGTAAACAACATGAAATTTTATGAAAAATACCCCCATTTTCTACCAAATTTCATCGGTAAACAATTTCCAAAATCCTTAATAAGAATGATTTTATATTATATATTAATTTATTTTCAGTAAAAATAGGGTTTAAACCATTTTAGATATAACAACAACACCATGTTAAATATTGAAGAAATGAAAAAAAAATTATACTGATTTTATGGACTAGAATAGCAAAGAATATTCTTTCTATAATTATCATGTCCCCTGGTAATTTATTTATCCTTTATAAAAGAACCCAATCAAATTTCTCTATGTCATGAATTCTATAGAGAATAGTTTGAATTAAAACCATGATTAATTTAAATACTAATAAATTTTAGGGAACAACATCCAATGTTTCTTGGTATTTATTTAAATTCTTTATAATATGATATATGCTAAGTATATAATGTTTATATTTTAGTCAGCTCCATGGAAATAGGTTTTTGTTGTTCCACTAGAGGGAAAAGGAAATCTCATGGAACTATAACATATAAATTCATAGAAATTTAATTACTAGATGACTAGAAAAATCATTTATCTATTAACACACATTGACCAAGGAATGAATGAAACTGCAAATCTAGACCAAAGTTTCCATAGAATACATAATAAAATATATTCATTTTCATAGTGTTATATAATTATATGAAATTTAAGTATGTTAATAAACTAATATGAATAATATCCCCGCTAGGCTCCCAACATACCCATACCAAAATAGAATTCCTTCCCTATTAATGATTATTTGGGATCCAATCCTTCCATGGGAATTTTCATTAAATGGGAAGGGAAGTGTGGTTTTGTTAACATCATCTATATGAAAGTTTCATTCCATGATGATAATGAATGAAATGAAATAGAGAAAAAAATTAGATGTACTAGGAGGATATATTGAGGTTAAAGAAGGAGAGGTTATGGTTGTACTTGAATATCATTAGTTATTCCAATAAAGAATTTACAAAAATCATTCAATTGATAAAATGAAATCCAAATTTTTTAATATGATACTTAATCTACTTAGAATTATTCTAATCTATCAATATATTTACAATAGTCTGTAGATAAGAAATTTTTTTTTTATTATTTATATTTTTCAATCAAAAAAAAATATATTTAAAAAAATACACCGCTTATTCTTACTAAGATAATGTATCATTGATGTAGGAAATTATAATTCCCACCCCAAAAACATTAAAACATCCATCAATTCATATGAAAAATTCCAGATTTTAGTAGTATGAAATTTTGAAATTACTCTCTATAATTCCTCTTAAATTTATATCATAGGACCACTTCATACATCTATAGAACATAGAGAAACTCTTATTGAGGATCTTTTAAAACATCATGTGTTTCATACTAGTATCATTACATCTAAGGCATATCTTGCACTAATAAATTTCAATTAGTGTAATAAATTCATTCCCTTCACCATGAATGATAGGTAAATGTAGATATATATACACATGAAACAAACACATTTATATATATTAAAATCATTTGATGTTTCTATTATTCATCGATGTTAGGTTTAAAATGGTTCTAGAATCAATCACATAGCAATTTAAACCCTTGATCATTTGTATTATAATGAAGCTAATTCGAATCATTCAAACCTGAATATTCAAGTGTCTAGTAAGAGATAGTATAATTAGCTTAAGAATATCTCCTTAGGGAAATAATTTGGTAATACTTAATATGAAACAAAATTCAATGTGGCATGATACGAAATGACATTGAAGAACATAAAGGGAATACCCTATCTAAATATTCCTATAAGTGTTCGCCCATCATAACACAAATTCTATATGTTTTTAGTAGATGTAATGTATTTATTACTATACACAATAATCACCCTTTCATAATATTCTATGTTCAATTACATTAATTTTGGGTATTGTAAAATGATGGGGAAATAGACATTTGTAAATGATTCTACATAAATTCTTTCTCTTAATAGCCTTATTGTTTCTCGAATCAATCAATAAAGTAGATATAGTAATAATTTTAGGTTTTTAAGTAATTATATTAGGGATAAAACTATTGAGAATGGATTTTATTGGGTAATGTTAGCCATAGATGCATACCATTGATTATATACATCTCATTTGATGTAAATTAGAATTTTTTGTTGGGGAACCTCTCTCATTATTAGAATAGATTATCACCAAATTTATTTGATTCAACAAGGAATCTAATTATATCTAAATATACATGATATTCATTGATATTCATTTTATGTATCCATTGACCGAATACTTAATTGATATGAACCCTTAATTCAGAACATGTATTTTATTAATTTTAGCATCCATTCATGTGCGGTCATCTAAGTGATAAAAATCCACACATTCATCCAAAGGATGAAGTTTTTTTGAAATGAAAAAAGTCCCACGATGATTATTTTTACTCTCTACACTTAATTGTTATGGAGATAGATAGATCACTGATACTATTATCGAATTTTAGAATTTTATTCTTTCTATTTACATTTAATCCAAAAGTGTTATTTAAATATGATAGACGAATCGAGGTCAATATTATTAATGACCTATATGAGCCATTAATAACAAGGATATTAAACCTGTTTCTTAAAAAAATATACTATTTTTTCTCATGGGATTGCACAAAAAAAAGATCTCACACTGATGTGACCACATTGAGATGGGATAGGGGTGGGTGTTGATTCCGTACAAGATGTTATTTTCCAATTAAAAATATTTTATCTTTTTTAACCATTATAATTATCTATAGATTTGATTTCACCATTCTATTTTTATCTTATGATTTGTATTTATGAATATAGATGTGGAATATCAAAGGAATATAAGAGAACATAAGGATTTTTTTATGATTTTCACCTCTATAAATATAACACGATATATGGTGTATAGTGATTTTACTACTACATATCCAAAAACTCTTCATTGTCATATAAGAAATACTGAGTAAGGTAATGAATTTAAATTTGTATTTCTAGAACTATCAATGTAGAAATACAGAATGGAATTTCTATCATTTTTATATCTTATTATAAATATACCACCTTGAAGAAAGATCACCTTTATTAACACTATTCCCTCCTGGACTATTAGAGTTGATGTTATTATTCTTATACAACAATAAGACGGGATTCTTGAGTGTAATTCATACTTAATCAATATTGGAATATATTTTAGGATGGATACTCAGGTAATTGGAATGGTCTTGATTTATTATAGTATTCCACAAAGTATACATTATTATCTTCCTCTTATTTAGCGTAATTAATTAATTACCAATTTTCAACACTAGTTCTTCACTTTATGTCACATTGATATATAAATGTTTTCAATGCCTTTTATAATAAATTTCTATATTATAATATGAAATTGACATTTTTAATGAAATCCTAAAACAATAACTTTTCATTATTATTCTTTTCAAATTTATATTCCTAGTATGTGAATATTATTATCAATATTCAAATAAACAAAAATATTCATATTGATAAAATATTAAGTTCTCATTTACAGAAGAATAAAATTAAAATTAAATCTCTAGAAGACCATGAAATTAGAATTCCTATCTATTCGTTCATATTAGGTGTTTAATTATAATTTAAATCATTACTATTAATCGATGTAACTACAATAAAAAGATAATATTTAATTTGCTTTTATAATTAAATATCAGTGTAACCATTCCCCATTTATTTCTTCCAAATAGATCAAATATGTTTATATATTTATAAATTCCAAATTAATTAATTTGAATATCTCTAGACGAGCTTATAGATTATTTACCACTTTAAATATCCAATGATCTCAGGTACTAATATCCTTAATGGTTGGAAGATTATCAAATCCTTATCTAATATTTTTATTATTGATAGTTACCACATTTGTTCTATTATAATATTTATTCATTTAATCAATGAATTCTTCATTATTACTCAAATAAATTATTTAGAATCTCTGTCGTGTGGATTCACGATTTTGTTCTAAGTATCAATTTTTAAAATTTTATGTTATATATGAAGGATGTCATCGATGAAAAATTATATGACATGCGCTAAATAGTTTCAACATTTTTCTCTAATAATCCATGATCTCAATAGCTCCCAAAATATATTTTCAATAAAACATCCATTAAAATGATTCTTTTCTTAGGAAAACTCATTATCATAATTTTAGTTTGAAAACACATATTTGATATCAAATAATGCATATTTTTTATATTGTCGTTACTGGAAGATATATCAATTAATATTCATACTTGTTTTTTCGATTTATTATTATTTTTAGGATCTCATCCTCTACTTCACATGATAGAGGACATGAAAACTTGCTACTTTCTTCAAATAAATCCATCATGTTGATCAACTATTTTCCTTCATTATTTTGTTCAGATTCATGAAATTTGATGATGTATGAATGTAACATTTCAATGCCACTTATTATCTAATTACAGAGTATCATTATATAATTATTGTGGGACCTCATTCATTCTATATATGAATTCATTATTTAGACACTTTTTAATTAATATTATTCACAACTGTCAAAAATTATACTATTTATTTATTATCTGATAACATCTCACTCAGTCTCTACAATCGAAGGTTGTATGGTCAATTAAACAATTCATGTATCCTATCAAGTTTCAATCACAATAAAATTTATTCTATTCCTATGAGAGAATCTTACAGTCGATTAATATAAAATTTCCTAGTATATCAAAACTCAATTCATTTATTTGTTTTTGAAATTTGATGCTTAGCTTACATGAATCTGATCAATCCCATGTCACACTGTCGGTCTATCCAAATCATATATTCCATGTAAATTTTATTATATGGTAGATTTTATGAATATTCCATTGATCAAAATTACACAAGGTCACATCATATATAAAATTTAGCAGTAAGAGTAACTTGTTTGGTCTATTTAATTAAGATATGGTCGATCCAAGATCAATATGATGTCGATTTAGCTGGGAAAGGTAAATAAAAATAATATGTGTAGTAGATCCTATATATTTAAGAAATTGAAGGTATGTTAATGTGGTTTTTATGATATTACAATCATACATATTTTTAAGAGGAATATTAAGAGCGGATAGAATATTCCATATACAACAATGTGTTTAAATAAACCGTGATATAATATTAAAGTAAAATTAAATAAATGAGTAAAATTTTATATGGACATTAAATTGGTGGTTATGAATAGTATTAACTAATTTATTATATATATATATATAATTACTATATTTATTTATTGATAAATTATTAATATGAACTCAAATTTTTATTAATAAAGTTTATTCTTGAAAATAAATATCATTCCCGTAAAAATAGTTTTTACCACTTTTGTGAGAAAATATTATAATTAATTTATCAAAATTCTAGAATAATTATTTGTTAAATTTAACATCATTTTTTGAATCAAAATATTAGAATTTACGTAGGGTAATATTTTGTGTTTTTTTGATAATATTGGTTTTTTAGTAAATTATGAAAATAAAGATTTTTTAAAAACTGTCATTTATTTAAAATTAATTAAGAAAATGAAAATTCTAATTATTCATTTAATTTTATTTAAAAGTGAAATAAGTATTATTTATATATATTAAATCCAATTTATCAAATTTTAATCATATTTATACTAGAATTTAGTATAACATTATTCGTAGGATTATAAATTAATTTTCTGAAATCAATTTTAAAATTCATAATTTTTCTCCATTAAAATAAATTAAAATTAAACATAAAAATTATTTATTTAAATCGAATTTATAGATTATAAATATAAATTTTATAAATTTTAATTCATTTAATGAACATTTCTAGTCATATAGTAATTGTTAAATCATCTTTTCCTTGAAAAACTCAATTTTTTTAAAATTATTTTTCATCGTGGGATGGATTTATTTTAAATTAATTACTTCAAATTATTAAAATAGAATAAAATAAAATTTATTACATTTTTTTAAAAAAATAATAAATTATATTATATAATGTGTTTAGCTAAATTTTTGGTAATAAATACTAGTAAAATATTAAAAAATTATTCATCATGATAAAATATTAAAATTGTAAAAGTGATTATCCTTAGATATTAAGGGGATAAAAAATTTAAAAAATGATTATTTTTAGTTATGGAGCTGAATCTAGACTATATAACCCATATACTCCTTTATTTATTAATTTTAGTTGCACTTTGATTTAGTGTGACTTTCCATTACTCAATAGTTTTGAGTATTAAAAAATCACCCACCTAATCAATTTTAAAAGGGAACCCATCCTCAAACATCTATAGAACTCTCAAGACATTTTTTTACCAACCCATTCCAAAATACATATACAAATTCATTATCCAGGTTCTAGATATTTTTTTACCAAAATTCAAACGCTATGGTCC
The DNA here is from genome assembly GCA_963277665.1 of Viscum album. Taxonomy (NCBI): domain Eukaryota; kingdom Viridiplantae; phylum Streptophyta; class Magnoliopsida; order Santalales; family Viscaceae; genus Viscum; species Viscum album. The sequence continues at coordinate 711,579,012 of OY728131.1, read as the reverse complement.
ATAATAATATATTCATATGAGATTTCTCTAATGGAAGATATACAACTTCACCAAGCTCCTTCTTTTTACATATTATTTTTTCTCATTCAATTATTTCATCAAAATACCCAAATAATAACACCTTTATCTATTATTTATTGGGATTTTATTATTTTTATGTCACAATATTTATCCATCTTTTTTTTCATCAAATGAAAAAAAAAACAATCATTCATGTTTATGGTTGAATACCGCATCACGAACTAGGGTAAATCAGTTTCCATCATCTCCCCTAACAACTATTTATGATTATGGATTTAATATTAATATATTATATTCATGAAATATTATTCATTTTTCAATATTAATATTTCATAGAGATTATTACCATACCATCCATGGAAAAATTATTACATCATTTGACTGCACAATGCACTTCTGCCCCACAAATATATGTGAATCATTTTCTAACCACATCACATGGAAAACATATGTAAGTTTATCTAACTAAATTATAATTTATTTATGATTTTATTATAAAATTATAATGATAAATTTACACTTATATTCTTTTCATCAAAATAATTGAGAAATGGTAATGTTACACATGCGTATTTGTAGTTTGTATAACTGTCCACACTTTACATTAATAGGAATTAATTAAAAATTTAAGAATTTTCATCAAAAAACATAAAAAAATAAACTCCAATACTATATAGTTTTAGCTTATTTAGAAACATTGAAAAATTAACCACTGGTATGTAAGACATCTACATTGTCTCCCACTAATTCCTTCATAATTTCACCCCTTTTTGACATATCTTTCTTAATACCCTTCTTTGTAACCTGGAGAAAAACATAATAAAGTGTTTGATTAGATGCTAAGTAAAGGTAAACAAGGGAAACATCAATAAAATCATAATCAAAAGTCATAATAACATAACTTTTGAAAATATTATCCTTTACATGGAAGATCATGATATCATGTCACATGATAAATCATAAAAGTTCGAAAAGAATTAATTGTCATATATTCCAAATTATTAACATAAGTCACGGAATTTGTCGAATAAATATAATAACATAGAATCATTTCATATTATTCAAGGCTCATTTCAAAGACCATCATCGATGACAACATTCGTTACTATACAGAGTTCACTCCTCATTTCAGTTCTGTATTGTTGAACTATGTTTACTTCACGTTCCGTCCCTATATTTCCAAATTGATATCATTTCACATTCCATCCCTTTCTATTTCATTATATATAAACATTTTACAAATGAATTTTAGGGAGATATATATTCAACCAATCTCATAATAAAATCATTCTTATGTGTTCTATAAAAACATAAATCATTCATCATAGAATAGACGAAGGAATAAAATATTTTTCTTTAACATCATTCTATCAAAACATAATCCATGCAAGACAAATCGATTTCATAAATATAATTCCACAACAAAAAATAATCAATCCATATAATTACTATGGATTTTATACTTGAAACATAATCCTATTATTAAATTTCATCGTAGATAGAAAATAATCTTGATAGAACACTTGAAATTAATTCATGAGGAAATTATCCTTTTTCATCAAAAACATTTTCTTTCCTCAAAATGAAATACAATTTTAGAAGAAAATAAATTCATTGAAAATAATCATGATATATTTTAATTTTATTTTCATGGAAATAAGTTGTAATGAAAATGTAAAAAATTCGTTCATGGTGTATAATTTAAAAGCAAACATTCTTCTCCTACTTTTGTCGAATAAGTCAAAAATTACCTCATATCAAAAATCACAAAAGATTCCATTAATTCCAATTAATAAAAATTAACCAGTTGGTGAAATGTAATTTTAGAAATTGTTGATGAATAGATATATTATTTTGAAATACATATATAATAATCATCGTCTTGGATGATAAATATACCCCTGTAAATACTTACGTATAAACAATCTCGGTTAATAATGAGATTGAATAATTATCCCTTTACTTTGGTCTGGTATATTTTTTATGTATCAAAACTACTTATAAAATTATTTAAATAATGTCATTGAGTTATTCTATAATCATATTCCTTTTTATGATATCGCATATGGTCATATTATCATTAATTTTTTAATATCATTTCATTATTACTCATTATAAAGGTATTAACTTCTTCAATTTCATATGCATGTTTCTTCAAATAAGTTCTAGGTATACTAATTAGGTTTTGTTATATCATTTTAAAATTGATATTAATATACTATTTATCATATTTATTCACTCTACACATTTATATAGTCATGGTTTAATAGATATTATATATAATGAATCATACATCAACATGGAGATGATAGGTTGTAATTATGCACGAGAAATATTTTGTAAGTATCAAAACATCTTGTATAATGATTTAAATAATTTCATTGAATTATTAGAGACTCATTTTAATTTTTATGATATTTTATATGATCATACTGTCTTCATTTGTTTAATAATATTTCATTCAGACTCATTATTTGTGTATTAACTACTTAAATTTCTTATACATGTTTGGTCAAATAGGATCTGGTTATCCTTCGTATGTTTTAGTTATATAATTTCTAAAATTATACTAATATAATATATATAATATTTATTCCCTCTATACATTTAAATAATTTTCCATTAATGGATATCATGTTGAATGAATCACATCGCATCGTGGAGATGGTAGGCCTTACGAACGTACAAGCGATAATTTAATTCCCATAATTATGAAATGGAATGGATGTGGATGGCAAGTTTATTTTTATATAATCCATATCATTATATAATAAACATATATATTTATTATTTCCATATTTACATCAATTCATGTTAGGTTGTAGGGGGAAAAGATTACACCACAACGAGGAGTTGATAAGCTATATGTACGCACGCGTGGTGATTTCAGTTTTCGCATGATGGATCGAAGATGGAATATGGTTGTTAAATACCCATAATAAAATACTAGAATATTATTTATACCATAATTATTTCATTATAATGTTAATAACTCATTAATATGATGTAGAATAAGTGATAATTTTGAAATAATCGTTAGAGGGGATTGTCTCTTCTTCGACAAGCTCCATCTAGATCTCCACATAAAGAACATGAGTTGATATTTGGAGAAGAAAAACAAGTTTATAATGTGAATATGGAAGCTAAAAATGTAAATGGTTAGGGGATGGCTGATTATTATGGTTCAAATTAAAGTGAAAAAATGGGATACGATTATCCCTTTTATAATTGAGGTGGGGCACCTTTTGAATCTCAACTAATGTTATTTTATAATTAAAATAAAAACACATCACAAAACATAAATAATATTCTAGTATAGAATATTTGATGAGATAAGGTTGTAATATCATCAAAAAAAAATTAGACATATTTTTCTGTCAATTTAAACCTTAACATTTTAATTAACACGTTGTTATGCTATTTAATTTGAACTAAGGTAACAAATATTTCAATATTAACAGGGTAAAATATTAACATATGATATCCATTAGACCGTAAATGAATAATTTAAAAAAATAGACTATTTCATAATTAATATATATTCTTTAAAAAAACTTATTATTTTTAAATAATTTAATAATAAATTAATTTTTTAAATATAGAATAGTGTCAATTTTGAAACTATTCATTCGTTGATTGTAAAAAATATAAAGTTAAAAAGCTAACTTCAAAGAAATTATTTTATTATATTCCTAAGAGGTCAAGGTGATATATAATTTTTTTGATATATTAATTATCCCATATAATATTTTTTTAATTATTTTTAATAACATTTATTTGTATCACCATTAATAAAATAATTACTACATCAATTGTAACACCCCAGGTAAATAAAGAATATGACATTTTTATATTTATCCCTATTTTTGAAAAAATATTAATATTACTTTAAAGGGAATGCTATGCTCGATGGCATACCCAATACGCGACAACGAGTTCCTTTGAAATCTTACGTTGCACGCTAATAATAAAATAATATTATTAGAAATGGTCGTTAATGCCTAGCCATTGTAATGGCGGGAAATAAAGTAACTAACTAAAAAATTGATTATGTATGTTTGTCAAATATTTTTACATTTTACAATAAATATTAGAGGATTAAAAATGCGAATGAATCCAATTTTTAAGCATAAACATTCTAATATTCTGTAAAAGGACGATTAACAGCCTTTTGATGGCGAACCTTTTTTAAATCCACTTTTTATCAATTTTATGTGTTATATTTGAGAAAATAAAATTCTTATTTATAATTGGGACATCAAAATTTACTTTGTGTAAATTTTTGGTATTTTTCCGATAAAGTTAATTTTTTAATAAATAGTGAAAATTGTTGTATTTTAATTCAAAACCACCTTTTAATCTAATTTATTTATATGATTAGATTATATTTTTAATTGGTTTGAAAGTTAAATTAGAATATATTTTTACCATTTAATCTAATTGTGGTCATTGGAATTAATTTCACTTTGAAATCGGACTTAAACTATTGTCAATCTTTTGATACATATTGTTTCATAAAAACACGCTATTTGCTCTGACTGCGGGAATTAATTATTAAATTAATTAATGAAAACATATATGTTTTGAATTTTTTAAAAAAGACTTCATTTTTGAATTTGGAATATCAAATATAGATTATGGTGAAGTTTTGGTATTTTTCTGAAGAACTTCAATTTTTGATGAATAGTGAAACCACTAAGTGGTACTTATAAAAACTGATTTTCCTTTTAAATGAAATTTTACCACCTATGTGTTTTGAATTTCAAAAATCAGACATACATGGTTTTCATTAAAAAGTAAAATGTGGTTCAATGGAATTAACATAATTTTTTGGTGAATAGTAACTTTTAAGTTTTTAATCGCGATTAGAGGTAATTAGAGTAGTTTAAGGTAAAAATAATGTTTTAATAATATGAGATGAGCTTGAAACATGTCCTACCCTTATTTTAGTGTCATGGCAGACCAAGATAATCCATGGGTCAACTTGGGAACCCCATGAAGCCACATTGGAAGGAAAATGACATTATTATCTTTTTATTTAATGTAAAAGTAAAAATGACACAAACATGAGTTGTTTTACTAAAACAATTTTTAAGTGGGGTTATACAAGTCCGATTTTTAAATATAAATAGTAATCTAAAAGATAAAAAAATTTCCTACTTCATAGTATATTTTTTATAATTTTTAGACATTAAATTAATTAAATTATTTATGACATAATGATGATGCAATGATTACCTCATTATTTAAGGATTTAAATAAAATGAAAAGATAATGTAAAAAATAAAACCTAAACTAGTCAAAAACCTATTGGATGGGTATATTTCGAACCCTTATCACCATATCCTCGAATTATATCAATGTGGGACCTTTTAAATTCGAAAATCATTTTAAAATAAAGTAACATTTCTTTACTTTCCAAGAGTGCCTCTCCTCTCCTCTTATGAAAGGCCCCCACAACTATCACCTTACCCACACCTCTCAAGACTTTGGTTCGGCCAAGATCTCCCCATTTTGTCCATCCACATCCCTATATTACTCCTAGAAGCCTCACTTTGGGCAGAATTCTTCCCAAGGAATCCTTTGAGCTCAAATCAAAAGGAGTTACCCGATTTTAAGGTAATGACTTCACTTGTGTTCATTTATTTTATTTTGCTTCTCCAACCCCCTAAACTCTTTCTATTCATTTATATTGTAACAACTCCAGTATCTTCAATATACTTGGATTTTTTTATAAGAAAATTTCTAGCTACACTTACACACACCTACATCAAATGGTTAAATAACATATTGTTTCTGTGGATGGTGAATTTCTGCCTCACGAAACGATGATTGTTCAACACTCATATAACACCTTCAAAGGTGGCCATTAAGATGACACTATATTTATATATGATATATAATATGTTTATGTTTTACTTAAGCTTATATATTTTTCTTTTGTGTCATACCTTTATGGTTTCCATTGTGGGTAAACACGATAATTTCATTTTAGGAAGTGCGGACTACCGCCCCCTCAAAGTGATTTCATTCGTTAATGCCATATGTGGGATGTATAAAGGATGGATTTAAAGTTATTATATATGATTTATGTTACATATAAATGATTAATATAATTCTGGAATTAAAATATAAATACCTCTCATTTGGTTTTAATTCCATTAATATGACATAGAAATGAGAGTAGCGTTCATGCGTACGTACAACTTACCGTCTCCATGAACAGTGCATTTCATTTCTTACCTCTAAATGATTATGTAATATTATAAATACTTGTATATTATGTATATATATGATATATATGATATCTAAATCATGAATATCATTCTGGATATAATGAACCTTTGACCACACGAACAACATGTAATTGTAAGAAGTCCACTTTTGACTTAAGAACCAAATATCGACAAAAAAAACATTATTAACTTAAATGATTAAATAATGTTTATAACTTGGAAATAAGTGATATAAAAGTAATAATAAACTTGAAAAAGGTTCTTAAGAAAGTGTAAAGTATCTCAAGTTTATTATTAAGGATTTTAAAGAACGATCGAGTCAAGTCGGACCCGAGGTAAGGGATCCAACCCCTCTCTTTCTTTTTATGTACAGTCTTTTATGTCATTCATTTTATGCTCATATTTCATATGATTGGGATGTTCTTTTATATTAATCATACTGTAATTTTCATGTTCATATGATTAGAGACCCTATTTTCTCTCATCAATCAATTTTGGAAGTTTTGATTGGCGCCGTTAGGCTGCCGAATTTTCGTCAGGGATCCAACCTCTCTCTTTCTTTTTAAGTACTCTCTTTTATGTCATTTCTTTTAAGCCCATATTTATTATGTTTTGGGATGTTCTTTTATATTTATCATACTTTAGTTTTTATTTACATATTATGGGAGACCCTATTTGATCTCATAAATCCATTTTTGGAAGTTTTAAGTGGCGCCGTTAGGCTGCCGAGTTTTCGTAAGGGATTTTTCATCTCAGTTTTATTCCCGTGACATTTATGCTACGTTTGCCACTATTTTATTTGAGTGGTGTATGTACTTCCCATTATTATACACTTTGTGTAGTATAATTTTATTTATGGGTATTTACATCTTCATTTTATGGCCCTTCTTCCATGGGGTGTACTTTTTGAAAGTTACCCAACTCGGTAAGGGGACCTTTCACCCTCCTCTTTTGAAAAGACATCTTTTGTTATATATTTTAATTTACATATTATTATGTTGGGATGTGTTCTTATATATCCTTATTAATCTAAAGATTATTTCCAATTGATGATATACCATTCACTCTCTTATCTAATAGTTTTTTTAATTTTGAAGTGACCCCGTAAGGCTGTCGAATTTTACCAAGGGAACTTCATAACCCAATTTCGATTTCTTTGGGTTCAACATGTAGTTATTGAATATGTCATCCTATGAATATGTGTGAATTACATTTGATTGTTTTATACGTAATATCCACTTATATTGGGTGTATTTATATTTTTCACACATATTTATGATATTGATTTATCCTAAATTTAAGGCCACCTTCTTTATAATGGATTTCATCTCATTTTACATTTCTTTTGAGACTTCATTGTTGTTATGCACCAATTCACTCTTATATGGTGTGTATACTGTCCTTTGACATATTATACCATGAATCCATTTATTCTCATGATATTATAAAGTTCGGAATAAATGTTATTCCACAATTATTTGTATTCAAGAGTCTCTCATTTTGTTAAAAACTCTTTAACAAAAATATCGTTTTAAATGTTTTAAAGATTTATTATTCTAAATATTTATCATTAATGTCCATGTTTTCAAAATGGTTTTCAGTATTTGTTTATATGGACATTAATGATTTAAAATAATAATTCCAATAAAATCTTCAAAGTGGTATGGGACACTTTGATTCAAAAATCTCTTTTAAATGATTTTTGAAAATGGATTGATTAATTCAATATCTTGGAATTAATTATTTTGACTGAAAATGAAATTTTGTTATTGAAATGATTATATTTTCAATATTTTATGTGTAATGATGGTAATTGGGCATTTTACGGGTGGTTACGTGATAAACCATATGATGGGTGGTTCCGTGAATACCAGGACGGGTGGTTACGTTATAACCTCCAATGCATTGGGTATGGAAGTCGGCCGTATGGCTATTCCATTAATTATGTGTGGAAGTCGTCCGCATGGTTATTCCATTTAAGTATTTTTATGTCCCAAGTTACCTTTATATGTTATGTGTTCTTTATATGGGTTTTATGGTAATCTTTTGGTTACAAAAGGGTATGTAATGATATTTTTTCAGTGAAGAGTTTTTACTACTTCCTAAAGGTGAAAGGCATTACATTGATAAAGTATACATGGTTTACTTGTTGCTTTGAAAAAACTAACAGTTTTCATTATTTGTGTATCCCTTGCTGAGCATTTTATGCTCACCCCATGTTTTTTTGATATGTTTTTCACAGGACTTAATGTGTAATAGGGTCACAGATGGGATCAAGGGAAAGTCATGATGTCTAATACATGGAACTAGACATGTTTCTTTTTAAGTGTTTTTATTTTATGTAAATTTAGTAGAAGTGACTACTTTGTAATCTTTTGAGATGTAATAGTTATGACCTAATTCTCTAAAACTCTAAACCTGAAAAGATCCCCAATGTGAATTATTCATTAAATTCAATATTAAGTAAGGTTTAAGGTCGGGGCCTTATAGTTTGTATCAAAGGTCAGTTTAGATAACTTTAGAGGTTAGGGTATTCTCAAAGCATAAGTGACATAATACAATGGTTAGGATTTCAGAAAGTGTCCTAGTTTTAGATAAATTGAATGAGTAAGTATATCTTAGTGTTTATCTTCCTCATTAGTGCATGATGGTTTTGTTGATATACTCACACTGACTTTTTTGGTTTTAGTAAATGGCTGGATCTTGCAGGAACCAATGTAACAGTGGATGTGAAGGAAACTGTGACAGTTTTCTGAGCGAGCAACAGAATGATATGGGAGCTACAATAAGAACTCTTATGTTTATCCTCAACCAACTATCTGGAGTAATGATTGACCACCTAAACCTTGGTGATTTCTATAAGGCATCATATATGCGAGAAACAAATCCCTACGTAACTACAGGTAATAATCATAAAGGTAAGTGTGTTCAAAAACCTATGTGTCAGAGATGTGGAAAGAAACACCTAGGAAAATATTTCAAAGGGACAGAAATATGCTATAGATGCGGAAATGAAGGTCATAAAGCAAGAACTTGCCATTGAAAAAGGAAGCATCTAGTTGAATCGAGGAAAGGGAAAGAAGTTCATTATGAGGGATCAATTGAATGTTTTAAATTTGGTGTGAATGGTCATTATGAAAACACATGTCCTATGAAGAAGTTTCAGGAATGGGATCACTAAGATCTTATAAATATTCGTTTACCAATACCTAATGCCATTCCGATTGAGGATGACGAAACTGACAATGACCAATCAAAGGTATGGATTATTTCATAAAATTTGTTTTCCTATTTTGTAATATTAGGATATGATTCATGATTTTGTTTGTAGGAAAGAAGTATTTCAGAATAAGTTGGAAAGAAATGGTTAATGGATAATGAATAATGTTTAATGAGTAAGAAGTCAACATATAAAGGCTTCAAGAGTTATGGTGAAATTAGTAAGAGTGTTAAGCCTCTTTTGATGATGGGGTTACATTAGATGACTTTTTATAGTATGTGTAACCCTGATTTTTGATATTTGAAAATTTTATTCAAGGAATAGTTATTTGTTATTTTGTTGACATAGTTATAAAGAAGCATTTGGGTTTATATGATCCTTACTTTTGAGGTAATTATGGGTTACTATATGTTATGATGGTAAGTGAAAGGAATGAGATAAAATTGAGGATAAATTATGTTATGGTTATTTTGTATGATTTTATCTCTTTTTGGGGAATGATTTGAGAATTATATAGTTTGAAAAAAAGGACAACACACAGACCGTGTGACAACCCATCACGTCGGACAAAGCTGCGGGAATCGAACCCACAACCAAAGTGCGACTGGTATTTACTGCCTACCACTTGACTACGTGATGTCCCCGGTTAGTTTTACTAATTCTTTTTAGTTAAATTATTTTATGAATTAAGAGTAAGTTGATTTTGGGTTATCTATGAAAATTATTAACCTATCATGGAGGATATGTGATTAGTTTAATTACTTTTCAATATGAGACTTTAAGAGTAACTGATGTTATTGGGGGATTAGTTTTATTTTGTACCTTGGAGGACTGTATGATTAAATCCTTCAGAAATTTGGGTTTCAATCGTAGTTTGGTTTACATTGAAGAATTTTATGGAAAATTTTTTTATCGAATGGTCTTCGTTGAAGTTTGGGTTTTGTTGGAAAAATTTTGGAGATTAAGAATAGATTTTCTTTTTATAAAGGTTTATCCTTTTCCAGATTATCTAATCTTGTACTAACCTTTTTGGTTTTGGTTTTGGCTAATTTCTAAATACATGGGAAGTATATAGTTCTCTTTTGTGGATTAGGTGATTCTCTAGAAGTTTATTATAGCTCTCTTAATGTAAACAAGTCATCCTAAATACTCATCTTTTGGAGAAAATATGAGTTCATGTTAGAAATCTAGTAAAATTTGAAAGTCAACATGACAAGTAAGTGTGTTTCCTTATGTTTTAGTTACTCTCAAAAATAAATTCCTCAATGAAGAGTAACTTAAAATAAAAATGTTTTCTGTTAACTTTTCCTACTGGGGAATCCAATACCGTTTAACCCATCACAAGTTTGTGATTTTCATATGGTTACCATTCTCCTAAACATGTTTTCTATCACTCTCCATCAGAACATGACCCTTTGTTTTTCCTCTATGTCCATATTTTCTTACATGGAATCCTAGTATGGGTTAACTCGGGTGACCTTTGTACTCCTCTTTCTTTCTTTTAAAGTGATTGTTTTACCGACTCTTGTTCTGATGTGGGACTTTCAATGGAGTTTCCAAGCCCAATTTTGAAATTGGGAGGACGCAATTCCCAAAAGGGGGGAAGGATGTAACACCCCAGGTAAATAAAGAATATGACATTTTTATATTTATCCCAATTTGTGAAAAAATTGTAATATTACTATAAAGGGAAGGCTATGCTTGATGGCGTACCCAATACGCGACAATGAGTTCCTTTGAAATCTTACGTTGCACTCTAATAATAAAATAATATTATTTTAAATGGTAGTTAATGCCTAGCCATTGTAATGGAGGGATAGAATGGAACTAACTAAAAAATGATTATGTATGTTTTTCAAATATTTTTACATTTTACAATTAATTTTAGGGGATTAAAAATGCAAATGAATCCAATTTTTAAGCATAAACATTCTAATATTCATTAAAAGGTCAATTAACCGCCTTTTGATGGAGAACCTATTTTAAATCCACTTTTTAAAAATTTTATGTGTTATATTTGAAAAAATAAAATTCTTCTTTAGAATCGGGACATCATAATTTACTTTGTGTAAATGTTTGGTATTTTTCCGATAAAGTTCATTTTTTAATGAATAGTGAAAATGTTGTATTTTAATTCAAAACCACTTTTTAATATAATTTAATTGTATGATTATATTATATTTTGAATTGGTTTTAAAGATCAATTAGAATATATTTTTACCATTTAATCTAATTGTGTTAATTAGAATTAATTTCACTTTGAAATCGGACTTAAACTAGTGTCAATCTTTTGATACTTATTATTTCAAAAAAACACGCTATCTGCTCTGACATCGTGAATTAATTATTAAATTAATTAATGAAACATATATGCTTTGAATTTTGTAAAATATACTTCATTTTTGAATTCGGAATATCAAATATATCTTAGGGTGAAGTTTTGGTATTTTTCTGAAGAACATCAATTTTTGATGAATAGTGAAACCACAAAGTGGTACTTATAAAAACTGATTTTCCATTTAAATGAAAATTTACCACCTCTGTGTTTTTAATTTCAAAAATACAACATACATAGTTGTCATTAAGAAGTAATTTTTTTTTCAATGGAATTAAAATAATTTTTTTCATGAATAGTAACTTTTAAGTTTTTAATCGTGATTAGAGATAATTAGTGTAGTTTAAGATAAAAATAATGTTTTAATAATGTGAGATGAGCTTGAAACATGTCCTACCATTATTGGATTTGTCATGGACAACCAAGAAAATACATGGGTCAACGTGGGGACCCCATGAAGCCACTTTGGAAGGAAAATGACATTATTTTCTTTTTATTTAATGTAAAAGTAAAAATGACACAAACATGAGTTGTTTTACTAAAACAATTTTTAAATGGGGTTATAAAATACAGATTTTTGAATATAAATATTCATTGGAATTATAAAAATATTTCCTACATCATAGTATTTTTTTTAATTTTTATACATTAAATAAATTAAATTATTTATGACATCATGATGATGCGGTGATTACCTCATTATTTAACGATTTAAATAAAATGAAAAGATAATGTAAAAGCTAAAACCTACACTTGTCAAAAACAAATTTGATGGGTATATTTCTAACTCTTATCACATTATCCTCGAATTATATCAATGTGGGACCTTTTAAATCCGAAACACTTTTTAAAATAAAGTAATATTTCTTTACTTTCCAAGAGTGCCCCTCCTCTCCTCTTATAAAAGGCCCCCACCACTATCACCTTACCCACACCTCTCAAGCCTTTGGTTCGGCCAAGCTCTGCCAATTTTGTCTCTCCAAATCCTTTATTCTCATGATATTATAAATTTCGGATTAAATGTTATTCCGCAATTATTTGTATTCAAGAGTCTCTCATTTTGTTAAAAACTCTTTAACAAAAATATCGTTTTAAATGTTTTAAAGATTTATTATTCTAAATCTTTATATTTAATATTCATGTTTTCAAAATGATTTTCAGTATTTTTTTATATGGATATTAATGTTTTAAAATTATAATTCCAATAAAATCATCAAAGTGGTATGGGACACATTGATTCAAAAATCTCTTTGAAATGATTTTTGAAAATGGATTGATTAATTCAATATCTTGGAATTACTTATTTTGATTGAAAATTAAATTTTTTTATTGAAATGTTTATATTTTCAATATTTTATGAGTAATGATGGTACTTGGGAATTTTATGGGTGGTTACATGATAAACCATATGACGGGTGGTGTCGTGAATACCAGGATGGCTGGTTACGTTATAACCTCCAATGCATTGGGTATGGAAGTCAGCCGTATGGTTCTTCCCTTAAGTATGTGTGGAAGTCGACCGTATGGTTATTACATTTTAGTATGTTTATGTACCAAGTTACCTTTATATGTTATGTGTTCTTTATATGGGTTTTATGGTAATGTTTTGGTTACAAAAGGGTAAGTAATGATATATTTTTTTCAGTGAAGAGTTTTTAATGCTTCCTAAAGGTGAAAGGAATTACTTTGATAAAGTATAAATGGTTTACTTGTTTCCTTGAAAAAAATAAAAATTTTCATTCTTTGTGTATCCCTTGATGAACTTTTTATGCTCACCCCAAGTTTTTTTGAAATGTTTTTCACAGGGATTAATGTGGAATAGGGTCAAGGATGGGATCAAGTTAAAGTTATGCTATCTAATACATGGAACTAGACATGTTTCATTTAAAGAGTTTTTATTTTATGGAAATTTAGTAGAAGTGACTACTTTGTAATCTTTTGAGATGTAATAGTTATGTCCTAATTCTCTAAAACTCTAAACCTGAAAAGATAATCAATGTGAATTATTCATTTAATTCAATATTAAGTAAGGTTTAATGCTGGGGCCTTATATCAATTTTGTGTAAATATTTAATATACTTATATGTTGTAAAAAAAATTTAAAAACATATTATCACGAATATAATTCATCTTATATTTTATAATAATACTAATATTTGAATATATCTTCTTGAAAATTTTATATTAAAAATTTCATATTTATTTAAACATGAATGTGACAACCTTAAAAACACTTTAAATAAAATATTATATGAGTCCTAATAATTTCCATATAGCTCACAATGGTCAATAACTAGGCCATTGGATGATTATTGTCTATATATAATTGAAAATTATGGTTTTTTCAAGTCTTTTTGATTTTAATGGATATTATCTTTTTATGAAAAAATATATTATTTATTTTTCACCAATTAAATATTTTCATCATTATCAATGCATAAGCCCTAAAGTTAATTATTTATTTCCGAGAAATTAAAACTAAATCTACCTGATAAAGTAAAACATTTTATAATTAAATTAGTATTTATAGTTTAATTTTTTTCAATATAACTTTTTATTAAAATTGGTACTATAATTAAAATTTCAATAAGGCATATTTCACTTTTCATTAAATAAAATAAAATAAATGTCCAACTCTTTTACAAGTAGATTCCAAAGCATACTATTTGACTTAATTATAATTTTGGTAGAAACATAGTCATTTAATGATATTTGGACAAGTTTTGGGGTTATTTTATAATATTATATTTACCCTTAATAAGCAAATTTAAAATCTTATTGTATTAATAAAAATAACTGAAGGTACTATTCAGAATTCCCAAAAATAAAAGAATTCTATTTAATAAATTTGTACCTACTAATTCTGAATTTGTAATCCATTTTTCAAAATTAAATAACACATAATATTTAGTACCTAATTTAAAATAAATATCATTGTCGGAATGCTGATATAGGTTTCAAAAGTTATAATGTTTCAAGAGATTGAAATTTTATACATAAATAATCAATTAATAATTAATTATATTGAAATTAATTATATTAATTGTTAGAAATATAATATATTTATACATTAAAATATTCCAATAATGTAATTTAACTATATAAAATCTTTTTGTGCAAAATTTTGATTTCCTTTAAATTTTATTATGTTTTTACATTTCATCAAAACATTAATGTTATTAGGAAAATATAAAAAAATCATCCAAAATTTATTTCACTAAAAATTTATAATGGTTCGTCTAAACTTAAGATTTAATTCAATGAAATATATTGATGAATAAAAATTTATTTCAACAAAACTCATGTGTGTTTCATTCTATCCAACATAATCTGATTTTTTTCCTCGAAATTCAGCACTTGGATATAGAAATATGTGTATACATGTTCCTCATCACATACTAAATCTCCCACATTGCTTCTTAAAATTTCTAGTTCCACCCAAAAACATTAACCATGTTAGTGGTCTTTATTTCTATAACTTTTTCACTAAAATCCAGAATCTCTATTGGGTTCTCATCAAAAGAAATATGTTTCTTCAGCGGTATGATTTATGAGTTTAGTACATGTGAAGGTTCAGTCAGGTACTTTCTCAAGAGAGATACATGGAACATAGCATGATCTTGAAAAAGAATTTGTGGAAGTTCCAATCTATGAGCTACATTCCGAACATTATCAATAATTTAAAATGTACTAAAATACCTAGTGCTCTGGTTACCCTTCTTTCTCTATTTCATAACTCCATTTTTGTTAGATGATCATAGAAACCCCTTATCATGAACATAAAAATATAGGTACTTTGGTTGGTTTTCATCATATGTTTTTCTTTTCAATCTAAGCCACTCTTATATGTTGTTTAATAGATACAACCTTCTCTACAATTTAATCAATATGATCATGTACTAATAGATTTATTTCACAAAATTTGTCTCATAAATTTGGTGTTATGTGCATATTTCCATAGAGGGCTTCATAAGGAGCCATCTCGATACTGGGGAGAAATCTATTATTTTAAGAAAATTATAACAAAGATAGGTTTTGATCCTAATAACCTTTTAAATCCATAGAGAAAGGACTTAATATTTCTTCTAGAGTTTAATTGTCATTGCAAAATGACCATTTTTCTGAGGATGATAGGTAGTGCTAAAATATAACTCGGTATCTAGAGCATGCTATTAAATTCTATGAACTTTGAGGTAAACCTAAAATGTTGATCAAATCTTAAGCAAAGTTGTATACCATGAAATCATACCACATATTTTATGTATATCCTGGAAAGATGATCAAGAGATAATCCTCTCTAATAAGAATGAATTATGCCAACTTCGTAAGGTGGTAAATTATAACCTATATAGAATTATGGATTTTATATACTTTTGTAATTTCAAAGATAAATCCCATAGTGATTTTTCCCATTTCCATTTTTGTATTGGTAATGGATGTAACATACCATTCTACATAGTTATTACATCCTTATGTTTTTGAAAATCCAAGAACTAAGAGACATATTTAAAAACATCTATTTTCATTCAATCCCACTAGAAATACTCTTTCACATCCCTATGAAACGTTTTTCATCTAGGATAAATATATAATGATGAAACATGAGCCACATCCAATAGATAATTCTATAATTATGGTATGGTAGGAGTACAAACATGTTTAATAATCCTTACCATTCCATCAAAATCAATGTTGAATTCAAGAACATTTCTCATCTTCTTTTGTAGATTGACATCTTCCTTTTATGCCTCCTTAATCTTAAGTTGTATAGATGGATTCACATTCATTTTAGAAAGTTAATATTTATCCCATTCATTTAGAAATTTAGGATCCATCATTCTTAAATCTATAAATTTGGGTTCTTCTGTGATCCTCATCATAGATAGGCTGGAATGGTCCTTTCGACTCATATTGTCTTCCACCATTCTTGATTTACCATTTTTGTAATATATATATAATTAATAATATTAAATAAACATTTTCCTTATTCTTATAAACATATTTGGATCCTTTATTGTGAAAATATGAATTGTACTTTAATTATCTGTATAAATATCACACATTTAAACATAAAAATAATTCATCCATATTGTTAAGGAAAATATTACCGCATCTAACTCTAAATCATGATCTTGGTAATTTTTCTCATATATTTTCATTTGTCAAAAGGTATAAGACACCACCATATCATTTTTCATGAGAATACATCCCAACCCCTTCTTGAATGCATCACTATTGATCCCAAATCCTTTATCCACTATAAGGTAGTGTGAGAATAGGTTCACTGGCTATCCTTATTTTTAGCTATTTGAAATTCTCTTAACATTCCTCTGTAGATAACAACATATCTCCTTTGCAAGTATTCATGGTGACTATATTATATAGTAATGAATATTAATTCACACAACATCGATAATATTTAGCTAAACTAAGAAAAATTTAGATCTCTGTCATCGTTATTGGTATAGGACATAATTTAATAACTTTTTTTATTAGATCCACTGATATTCCCCCACTTGAGATTATGTGACCTAAAAATGAAACCTTATAAATCCAAAATTCACACTTGGTAATTTTTTCATAAATATTATCCTTCATCAGGGTATTCAGTACAATTGTTAAGTTATCATTATATTCGTCATTTACCTTCTAATTTACATGAATATAATATATAAATAATACAAAAAATTCGATCGCGATAGTTTATAAATACTCGATTCCATATATCCATGAAAATAAAATTGGTGTTAGTAAAACCAAACTGCATCACTATAAATTCATAGTTTCCATACATTTACAAAGTACCATCACTGGTATATCCTCCAAATTGACCATTAATTATCGATATCCAAAAAAATAAAAAATCAGGAAGAAGTATTGAACTCCACTTAGTTTGTCAAATAAGACATTAATGCAGGGATGAGTATATTTATTAAAAGTTATCTTATTATGTTTTCAATAATAAATACAGAGTCTGATTGATCCATATTTATTATTAATAAATATAACATGTTCACCTCATGGTGATGCACTTGTGTGTATGAATACCTTTTCATGATTATCATGCATTATCTTCTTTAATTCTTATGAATCTATTGGGACCATTCTATAAGGATTATTTAAAATAAGTATAGAAGCTGCTATGAGTTCTATTGGAACTCAAGTTCATGATTTAGTGGAATACTAGGAACCAATTCCCAAAATACATCATTATATTACCATAAAAAAGGTGTATTATTAATAGTGTGTCTCTCTCCAACCATTTGAGATAGATAACCATCATTTATAGGAACCATTACCCATAAGATATAAGAAATATGAACTCGAATTTCATATTCATCCTTTCATTGATAGGTGATCATAGATTGATCCAGAAAATGAAATATGACTTCTCTTCCCTGGAAATTAATATGATCTCCAAATATATAAATACAACCCATGCCATGAATAAAACAATATTCTACTAAAGGAAGGATCACATGATTTTTAAGAATCACATTCCCACAAACTTCGACCAGAGAAGGATTATAAAATTTTGAGGTGATCATTGTTCCATTTGGAGTTGTCACATCTTACACAACATCTAATTATTAATGTTATTGGGTGATACCCACATAAAAATCTTTAGAGATAAAAGAGTGGGTGGATACAAAATTAGATAAAAACACTTCTACATTAGAGTGGTTGGTATGTCTTCCCTTCACTATTTCAGTGTGGCCTTTATATTTTCCCTTGAATTAAATTTTCATGTTATATCAAATCCATAAGACTGATGGGTTACTCCAATCTCCATATCATCCTTGATATAATATCAAAAAAATTCCTTGTAGTTATTCAAGTCACATATGGGAAATTCCCTTCAGATATGCATTTTTAGGCCACTAAATAATCGACCAATTTTACCTACTAGTTGGATAATAATTCTCAAAGCGTACATTGCATGTTGTGTAAACATTCCTTTGTAAGTACCAATAGATTCATTGTGCTTTTTTATCTCATGAAACTCCTTCTCAATCTTTTTTTGAAGTATATAATGAAATTAATTATTTACAAATAAGGTCTGGAAATCGTCCCATTCCATAGAGTCAATTTCATATCTCTGCATTGTATTCTTGATAAGATTCAAACATTGATCAACTTCACCTTCCAAAATGAAAGACAAACAAGATGAATTTATCATGCTCTGACCATTGGAGAATGGAAATGTACTTTCAATGGTACTAAACTATTATTCATCAATTATTAGATCAGGAGACCCAATAAATGATGGTGGATGCTACCTCATGATGGACTCAACAGAATGTCGTTCAATTCCATTATTATTTGAATGTCCTTCATTTTTCATATATTGAGAATATTGAGTTATCGTAGTGAAAATAGTTTTCATTCCATCTCCCATAACATTCATTTCCTCATAAGGATGATCATTTCATTTACACTCATATTCATACTTAATGTGGTTCCTTCATGTTCCAACCATTGATTAAATTCAAGAAGCAAAGTGTGATAAACACTATCCAAAATAGTAAAATCACATATTCATGAATAAAATTTCAATTTAGGATATATATATGGATTTATCCTAGGTTATTATTGATAATTTCTAAAACACTAGGATTTTATCCTACACATTGACATATCTATATATTTCTTAATAAAGTTTTTTAATAACACTTCCCTATGGATAAAACTACCTTTTCTTTGATACAAAATATAATGGCTCATACATTACATACATATATATTACTTTAAAATTAAAGATTATTCCTTATAAAACATAACATCCCCATGTATGGATAGTATAGTTTTACTATATGTAGATATTAAGAAATATAAAAAACTATTTTATAAGATATATACCTTGGGTCCATCTTATTCCTTAATAACAAGACCCCTTTTGACATATCTTACTTAATAGACTTTTCACTATTTAGAAAAAATAACTCGAAAGAAGGGTGAGCTCAGATGCTCATTAAGGGAAAAAAGGGATATATAAATCATACAATAATCAGAAATTATAAGAAATTAACATTTGAAAATATTTTCTTATGTATGAAAGTTCATGATATCATGTCATGGTATAAATCATAAAATTTCATAATGAATCAAGGATATTAGTAAAAAAATCATCACATAAGATGTAGAATTTGTGGAATACACGTAACATATAATATCCTTTCATAATAGTCACATAACATTTCAAAGACCATCATAACTAGAAATTTTTATTACTTAACCGAGATAAATCTTAATTCCATCCTTATATAACTGAACTAGGTTTACTCCCTTTTCTAGACCAGTATTATTAAAACGAGTTCATTTCTCCTTCCAGCCTAATCTATCTCACGAGATATAAATACATAACAGATGTGTTGGATGGAGAGATAGGTCTCAGACATCACGTAATGAAATCATTCATACGTGTTCCAAAAAAACATAAATAATTCATCATATCAAAACATAATGAATAAAATGGGTTTATATAACATAATTATTTCATAACATAATCTACATAGAATAATTCAATTTCATAAATAGAATTATATCATAAAAAATAAAACCATTGGAATCATAAGGATAATATACATGAAATATAACCCTGTTTAATTATCCCATTTAGAAGTAAGATAATATTGATATAACACTTGAAATTAATTCTTGAGAAAAATATCATTTCTTCTTCTAAAATTTTTTTTTCTCAAAATACCATCAAGGTTTAAAAGAAAATAATTAATTAAAAAATAACCTTAAAATATGGTAATGTACAATTCATGGAAATAAGGTGTTATGGGAATGAAAAAATATATGCTCATGATCTATATGTTAAATGAAAACATTCCTCTCGTACTTTTTTTGGATAATTCAAAAAGTTCATCTTATTAAAAATGACAAAATATTCCTTTCATGCCATTTAATAAAAATTTTAAAAAGGGTAAAATATAATTTAAGCAATTTTATAATAATAGAAAGAATATTTTGGAATAAATATTTTGGAAACATGGACATGGATGATAAATATTCCCCAGTAAATATATACATAAAAAGAATCTGGGATTATAATGAGATTGCACAATTGACCATTACCTTAGGTCGGATATCATTTGTATATATCCAAAACTCATGTATAATGATTTAAATAATGTCAGTGACTTATTCCAGAATAATATTTATTTTCATGAAATCATATATTCTCATATTATCATCCATTTTTTAGTAACATTTCATTCTTACTCGTTATTTGTGTATTAACTACATCATATTCTTATCCATGTTATGTTGAATAACATCTCATTATCCTTCATAGTTTTTGTTTATATCATTTAAAAAAATAATATTAATAAAACATATATCATATTTTTTTTAATTTTATAGATTCGTATAATCTAGCATTAAAGGATATGATGTATAATAAATCACATCATTGAGACGATATATCATTTTTACGCACGAGAAAAGATTTAATTCACATAATTGTGAAAGGGTATAGAAGTGGATGGTATATATTATGTTCTACAATACATATCATGATATAATAATCATATAATGTTATTATTTCAATCATTATACTCATTCTTGTAATGTAAGAGTGAAAAACATATGACATTATATTGTGGAGATGTTAAGCCATCTGTATGCACGTGTGGCAATTTTGTTTTTCAATGGATGGATACGAGGTGGAATATGACTATTCCGTAATCATAATAATATATCTATTGAGTCAAATTATTCATCTAATATCTCATAGATATTTTGGTTTTGAAAATTACACATTACTTCTTGTTTATCATCTATGTTGTCTTTCAACGTAACCAGATATGTTGTTTTACAATCATAAGCACATATATCATAATCATGAATATTTTGTACATCATAATCAAATAAATTTTTTTTATAATATAAACAGATATTCTGTTTTACCATCCTAATCACATATATCTTAATCAATAATGTTGTTTACATTGTAATCATGTGCTATTTGTTTTCAATCATAATCACATATGATGTTTTTTAATAATATGCATCATAACTATGTTTTGTAAAATATTCATATTATGCATCTTATCAGGTTATACACCGTAATCATATTATGCATCATAAAAATGCATCATAACCATGTTATAAATCATAATCACCTTATTCATCATAACAAATTTATGTAAAATATTCATATTTTGCATCATAATAATGCATCGTAACCAAGATATACATCTTAATCACATTATGCATCATAACCATGTTACGTACCATAACCATGCCTCATATCCACACGAAGAATTGTGAATGTGTTATGAATGAAGGTCCCGTTCATAATAGAAACTCATGGTTGGATGTTCCCACTTCAATTTTTGTCATTATAAATGATCAATTCAGGATCAATATGATGAAAAACACCAGACTCCACAGATCGAATCACAGAAATAGAAAATAAAGAAGAATAGTCCCGGAACCATAAAGGAGGATCATCACAGATTGATTATAATTAATTTAATTAATTTACAGAAAGTACCTTTTATGGGTATCTTTCATTGATGATATTTCTAATCATGTTCCATTGTGATTTGTCGTTGCGTCGCAGAAGCCAAGTGTAGACTTCATATAGTGGTGATCCACACGTGCACCATGTATCTCTGGACATCACCAAAGGAATCTCTAGGTGAAATCATAGATACGCCTTTGCTTGTGTTCTCCACCTTCGATCACCTTGATCCGATGGAGGGGGATCTCTCTCGGTCTTGAGAGAGTTATTGGAGAAAGGAGTTCTTTCGGCTTTGAGAGAATTCTCCATAATTGTTGTGCACAAAGATTAGGGAAATGTGTTGGGGTTGTGAGGATATTTATAATCAGTTTTGAGGTTTTATTGATTTGACAATAAATAAATGTGTTACACGTTTTATTTATTTCAATAACTCTTATTGAGAACCCCCATGTCGAATTATTAATTCTTCAACATGCCCCACGCAGATTATAATAAATATCATTTAATAAAATGATATTATTTCCTCAAAATCCCAACTGAAAAAACTACATGGCACGTAATCATTAATACACAGTGTGTACACATTTTTCGTTTCCTTTCCAAAATGAAAACTACACAGCGTGTACATTAAATATACACAACGGGTATATCTTGTTTTCATGTTATTATTCCTCCAACATTAAAATTATTCAGGATTCCTTGAATAATTATTAAGTCACATATGGTAATAATCTTTATTTTACTTGAGATACTTGGATACACTTAGTTTGTGACCCACTAGGCCACTTTCTCATTGGAATTAGGTCGGCTTTCCTAAAGTCCAATATTAAGGTCTAGCAACAGGTCAAGGAACCCAAGAGAAAGAAGATGACACCAAATTGATGTGTCACCTCATATGAATGCTTACAGTGTAATTTAATACCTTTTTCTCAATATCTCATCAAGCAGGTTTCATGGTAGTTTTATAAACATATATGCTTGATGCATCATTCTTTGAATTCAAGAAACAAACTCGTCGTGACACAATGGCCATGGAATTTGGTTGATAGATCTATTTCAATCAAAGGGCCCAAGATATATACTTCCATAAATATGGAAGGGATAAATCCTTCCTCGAATTATCCATTAATAACATTTCATTTGTGACTAAACCAACATACTCTACTTCCTTCCCACTATCTTCATGATGGATTTCGTCAGAAAATATAATTGCACGAGTCATGACATGAGTTAATGATAATCTTCCAGTCTTAGGACCATTACACACACTCGTAGAAAGAAATTTCCAATGACACCAAGACATGCAGAATTACTACTGACAGGTCTGTTCTCATAATCTCTCATCTTGGAGATTACCAAGTGCAAACTCCATGAGAGAGAGTCTTGTCTTCTTTTTAGTACTCAAACATGACAGTCTGTATACTATGTGTCCTATCATAGTTTTTCATCCAATTTTAGAACTTTATTTACGAATATTGTAAAATAATTTTAAGGTTCTCATCATTGTAGGGATCTCCATGACCTTATTAATGTAAAAAATAATCCAGGACATTGTTATATTATCGTCCTACAGAACAATGAAAAATATATATTATGTGTACATTCATGTAATCAAAATATAAATAGTTGGTTCTCATAACACCAACACTAAAAAACTCCCACTTAGACTAGACCCAACTGCCTATGACTTTTAGTCTGCTAGACCTCACATGATGATCATGTTTCGGCTGAGTCAAAGCTTTATTCAAGGGGTCTTAAATTTTATCTTCTATGGGAATAATACTAACTGCAACATCACCTCTTTGAGAAAAATCCATCTACAGATGATACTTCCAAAGTATGTGCTTTATCCGTGGATCTGACCATGGCTATTTTTCAAGTGCCACCGCTGTAGTATTATCACAATAGCGTGTGATAGGATCTTTACTGCTAGGTATTACATCTAACTCATGGACAAAGCATCATATCCATAATTGTTTTTTAGATGCCTCAAAAGCTGCGATATACTCAAACTCTACTATATAATATGTGACCCCACCTTGCTTTGAACTATTCTAGCTCACTGCACCTCCATTCATACTGAAGATTTATCCAGTCAGCAACTTCATGTCATCTTTATCAGTCTAGAAACTAGCAACTACATGTCCTCTAATGAATAGTTCCTCATCTCTTTCATAAACATAGAACATTTACATAGTACACCTTAGATACATAAGGATAGTCTTGACTACTACCCAATGGAGGTCTCCTGGATCAGCTTGATATCTACATACTGCACATAATGCGTAAGCAACCTCTAGCCTCGAAAATAGCATAGAAAACAGAACGGGACCAATCGATAATTGGTAAGGGATCCTTTCAATTTCCTTTCATTCCTAATGTGTTTGAGGACATATTTTCATGGAATGATGAATGCCATGTGAAATTGGAAAAAATCCACTCTTGGATTTCTCTATACAAAATCTCATCAGTATCTTGTCAATATATGTACTTTGACTGGGGCCCAACATTCTCTTGAATCTATCATGGTGGATCTTGATCCCATGAATATATGCTGCCTCACCCAATTATTTCATAGAGAATCATTTATCCAACCATGCCTTAACTGTCTATAAGACATGTACTTAATTTACAATTAGTAATATCCCATCAACATATATTATTAGGAAAATGAATGCACTTCCTCCAAACCATTTGTAGACACAAGGCTCACATTAATTCTTAACAAATCTACATTCTGTTATGGATTCATCAAAACAAATGTTCCATTAACTTGATCCTTTCTTTAATCCATAAATGTATTTCTGCAGTATTCAAACCTTGTTGGCATCCTTTGGAGTCACAAACCTTTCAGGTTGTGTCAAGTAGAAATCTTCCTGGAGGTTCCCATTAAGGAATGTTATTTGGACTTCCATTTTATAAATTTCATAGTCATGGTAAGTGGAAATGGCCAATAGGATTATGATGGACTTCATCATTGCAACTGGAGAAAAGTATTCATCATCGTCAATTCCATAACGCTATCTGAAACCTTTTACAACTAGTCAATTTTTATAGGTGCTGACTTGTACCTCCATGTCTAGTTTCATATTGAATACACATTTATTTGCAACATTCTTTACATCAATGGAGGATCTACCAAAATCCAGACTTGGTTTTGGTACATGGAATCCATTTCAGAATTCATGGCTTCTTGCCACATGGCAATGTTTGTGCATTCATATGCTTCCTTGTAGGTAAGAGGATCATCATTGTAAACCAATAATGAGTCACCATCCTTAGTGATTAGAAACCCATATCATTATGGTTCACTCACCTCTCTCATTCTCCTATGCAGTTCTTATGTCACTGGAATATATTGTTCTTCTGGGGGGCTTTGTAAAATCTGTTCATGTACCAACTCCTGTGTATCTTGAGCCTTGACATCATCGATTTCTATCTCGCTCAAACAATATGTTTTGTAGATGTGCTCCCACTCATGGAATATGGCGTGTCTTGCCACTGTAACCTTTTTATCGTAGGGGTTGTATATGTAATATCCCCTTGTTTCCTTGGGATATCTAATAAAGGTACACTTTGTGCCTCGTGGAGTAATTTTGTTACCTGAAGAGGAATTAACAAATGCTTCGCTACCCCACACATGTAAATTTAATAGCACGACATGGTATCCACTCCATAACTCTTATGGAATACCATTTATTGATTTAGTTGGTACTTGGTTTAGTATGTGTGATGTTTTATGTAACAAATATCCCCAAAAGGATAATAGAAGACTTTCATGACTCATCATTGATCTCACTATGTCCAACAGGGTGCGGTTCCTCCTTTCACTTACACCATTCCACTTAGGCGTGTAAGGAGGATTGCGTTGAGATAGAATCACAAACTCCTGTAAGAAATCAATGAAGTCCTGATTAAGATATTCTCCTCCTCTTTCTGGTGGAGTTCCTTAATATCTTACCAAGCTAGTTCTCAACTTCATTCTTGTATTCTTTAAACCGATCAAAAGAATATTACTTATACCTCATTAATAAAATATATCCATATCTACTAAAATAATTAGTAAAATTTATGAAGTACAAGAACCCACCACTTGCTTCAACTGGAAATGGTCCACACACATCTGTGTGAACTAATTCTAGAATCTCTTTAGCCCTTTCATGTTTCCCACTAAATGGGGATTTGGTCATTTTTCCTTGCAGACACGCATGACATTCAACATGTGGTTTTAGTTCGAAAGAATATAAATACCCATCATTATGTAATTTTGTCAAAAATTTCTCATTGACAAGACCTATCCGGTGATTCCAAAGTTGGGTGTGGTGTAAGTCATGTGAATTAACTTCTTCATCTATTTCCATTACTTGGTTTGTGTAGTCTAACACATAAAGGTCGTTATATAAATGTGCCCTACCAAAAAAATGTTATCTTTATAAAAGTTTCAACATTCATTTCCAAACATCAAGATGAATCCATTAGTATCTAATTTGGATATTGAAATAATGTTTTTGGTTATAGAAGGTACATAATAACATACTTTTAATACCACGACCATCCCAGTAGTCATTGTGAGGTGGTAGTCTCTGACAGCTACAATAGCAAATTTGGCTCCATTGGCTGCACGCAGATCCACCTCACCTCAGTCAATATTTCTGAATCTACATGGTTCATGTACTTGGATACAGATGTGGGAACCACAAGCATTATCTAATACCCAATTGTTAGAAATAGATAGGTTTCATTCGATAACAAACGCAGCTAATGATTCCCCTTGCTTCCTTGGCTGGGTGTAGTTTTTCTTCCAGGGGCCCTTCTTGCCACATGCCAAACAAACATCATCCTATTCTCTTGACTCCCCATTGATATTCATTTTCTTGGAAGTCCTTAAAGAATTTTTGGGCTTAAATCTCTTTGCCTTTCCTTTCCTTTTATTCACCATAATGACATAAGGCCTTTGACGTTTCATATCATTATCCACTTGGCGAATGAGGATAAGAAGATCAGATAGAGACTTCTCAATGTAGTTCATGTTAAAATTTACAACAAAGTTAGAAAAGCTCTGGTGGAGTGATTCAAGAATGAGATTGGTACCATGTTCATCGGGGATTTTAAACCCTAGAACCTCCATTTGCTCAATATAGCCAATGAACTTGACTACATGAGGCCCATCTGGGGAACCCTTTCCAAGATTGCTCTAAAAAATATGGTTGGAAATCTCAAACCATTCTTGTCTTTATTTATCCAGGTACAGACCACAGATTTTCTTGAGCATGCTATATGCATAAATGTCTTCATGAGACTTCATGACCTCGCTAGACATTGATGACATCATCAAAAATTTAATGGCGAATGCATCATTCAAATGTTGATTGTAGACCAAGAAATCTTCAGCACTCACCCCTTGGGCAGAAGAATCAGGAAGTGAGGACTCCATCACATAAAACTTTAGTTCGTGGCGTAGGATAACCCGAAGGTGCCTAAACCAATCCTGAAAGTTACTACCGGTGAGGATATTGTCTTTATACAGAATTGATCACAAATATAATTTGGTTGATGAGTTTTTTATATTGATTATACAAATTAACAGAGCATATTTATCAAAGCCTTTTGATTACATTTTATGAAAAATAATAAATGAATTTATTAATTCTCCGAAGATTTTATCATGTCCCAATGGCCCCCACCATTAAACATGGAATGCATATTTACTATTACATTCTAGTGTAAAGGATCCATATTCTCCTTCGCATAATCCCAATAAGGGTTGGTCAAGATATTTAAAGGTATTTAGGTAGGCAGGGTCTTTGTAAACTGTGAGCTTATAGTTCCTTAATCTGTTTAGTGGACTCCCCAATCCTGAAAACTTAACTTGGATTTCCTCAACACTTGCCTCCATTTCATGACATGTCTATCACGTTCTACTCCTCATGATGTAAAATGTTTATGTCAACCTGAAACTTTCATAAGATCTTCATTTATAAAAGTAAGTGTCCCAACAAGGGTTTGTCAAACACATAGTTTTATTGATTCTTTATCTTAATCATGTAATGGAAGGCTTTTCTTGACTTAATATGGTATTTGAGGTATTTCAATCTTTTATGTGTTGTTTCTCGTTATCACATGCTAGTTAATATTATGTGATGCCTGGTTAAGTGATTGTCCATGTTCTGATAATGATTTCAAATAGTATGTTTTTTATTTTATTCCATCTTTTCATTCTTGTTTATTTCATTAACTATGTGATTGCGACAACTCATACATAATAAATAAACCATGAAATCAGACAGAAATAAAATAATATGGCACAATCATGAGATTCTTATTGGTTACCTTATCTAGCGGTTTTGATAAGCTAACCCTGACCCTGGGAAAAACACCTTGAACTAATGGTTCGTATTTTGCAGCTCCCACCTATCCACTTTTCTATCTTCTTAGGTTGGTTTCGCCTCAGCTTCAGATTTTGAACCTTCCCCTCTTTCTTGGGAGATCATCCATTACATGGGGTTTACATTAAATAAACCAAGGGTACACATGCCCTGTGTTTTATTTGAAGAAGGTTCGTAGGCCAATGAATTTAAATTAAAAAAAAATCAAATGAATCCATACACATACATAGCATCTTTGGTCTAGTTCATTATCATCCATAGCATGCAACGTCATTTATGCATATTTAGTATTCAAATTCTTTTATTCATTAATTTATTCAAGATAAGTTGTACCCGAATTGAATTAATTTTGATCTTATAATTAATCAATTTGTTATCGTAAATTCCTCTCTAAATTTCCTTGAGATTCTTCTCATCCATATTCCATGTACGGGTCTTTGTACTTTGGGGGAAACATGGTGAAATTACATTTCTGGAAAGTACACGGCGTGTAGGCAATATTACATGGTGTGTATTTTTTTTCACCCTTTATTCAAAGTACACATTGGTGGATTTGGTGTGTTTTCTATACATTGGAAATTTTGGAGTACACGACATGTAGATTAATCTAACACAACATGTACTTCATTATTACATGGTTACCATCCTGAAAATCCCATGTACACGGTTACACGACTTCTCCTTGTACACAGTTTCACCTGGGCCGGATTGGACTACACAGCCTATTGATTCAACATACACGCCATGTATTCTGGTTTCCACACTCCATTCAGTTTTGGTTAACATAGTTTATTAAAAAACTTAGGTATTCTCAATACTCACGGTGTGGTTTGGTGGACCAGTACTGGTTCGTTGAATCTAAGTACACGGAATGTAGATTTCACTACATTCCATGTATTACTTTGTTGTACAGATAGAATGATCAGCTCCTCTAAATGAGTTCCTCGTTTTTATATTATTCAAAATTTAAATTAAAAGGATGTTTCTGGGATGTGATTCGAGAAACGAAGGAGGAAGAATAGATCTCATTCATTCATTTTTATAGAATGATTTATCATGAATTGAATCAAATATAAATGAATAAATTATCAATGAAAAATAAATAACTATAATCATTGTTGTAACCACCCTCTGTTACCACTTGAAGGTCTTGGGCACAGCGGATGCTAGTGGGTGGATGTGCCCACATGACTTATTGTCATTGAAAATGATCAATCTGAGATCAATACGACAATAAATTCCATACTCCACGGATTGAATCATAGAAATAGATAAAGAAGAATAATAATCATGGAACCACAAAAGGGGATCATAACAGTTTTATTATAATTAATTTAATTAATTGAAAAGAAGTTCCTTTTATGGCGTTCTTTATTCATTGAAATTTTTTATCACGTTCTGTTGTGATTCGTCATTGTGTCTCAGAAGCAAAGTGTAGACTTCCTCTAGTGGTGATCCACATGGGCACCACATATCTCTGGACGTCTCCAAAGGAATCTCTAGGAGCTAGCGTGGAGAAGCCTTTTCTTGCGTTGTCTTCCTTATATCGCCTTGATCCGATGGAGGAGGATCTCTCTCGGTCTTGAGATCGTTCTTGGAGAAAGGAGTTCTTTTGGCCTTGAGAAAATTTTCTATAATTGTTGTGCATAACGATTAGGGAAAGTGTAAGGGTTTTGAGGATATTTATAATTGGGTTTGTGGTTATAGGGCTAGGACAATAAATAAATGTGTTACACATTTTATTTATTTTATTAACTCTTTTTGAAAACCCCTCATGTCGAATCACTTTTTCCTTGACATGTTCCCATGCTGATTATAATAAATATCATTTTATAAAACAATATTATTTCCTCAAAATCTAGACAAGAAAAACTACACGGCGTGTAATCATTAATACATTGCGTGTACTCATATTTCACTTCCTTTCCAAAATGAAAACTATACTGCATGTACATTAAATGTTCACAGCATGTAAATTTTGTTTTCATTTTATAATTCATCCAAAAATAAAATTATTTAGGATTCCTTTAATTATTACTAAACCACATACGAGAAAAATCTTTATTTTACTTGAGATACTTGGATACACTTAGTGTGTGACCCACTAAGCATGTTTTTCATTGGCATTAGGTTGGCTTGCCTAAAGTCCAAGATTACTATCTAGCAACGGGTGAAGGCACCTATGAGAAATAATTTGACACCGCATTGACGTGTCACCTAATATGAACTCTTACTATATAATATAAACCCTTTTCCTCAATATCTCATCAAATAGGTTTCATGGAAGTTTCATAAACCTATATGCTCGATCGGTCGTTATTTGACTTCCTGAAATAAACTCTTCGTGACACCGTGGCCAAAGGAATTTGGGTGAAAATTCTATTTCAATAAAATGTCCCAAGATTTCTACTTTCATAAATATGTAAGGGAAAAATCCTTCCTCGACTTATCCATTTACAACATGTCATTCGTGATGCACCCAACGTACCTTACATCCCGCCAACTGAATTTTTGACGGTTTTCGTCAGCAAATCTAAGTGTGTGGGTCATGACATTAGTTAATGATAATATTCCAATCTAAGGACCATTACACATTCTCATAGATAGAAATTCTCAAAGACACCAAGACATGAGAAATTACTACTGGCGGGCATGTTCTCATAATCTTTCTTCTTGGAGATTACCATGTGCGAACTCCATGAGAGAGAGTCTCATCTTCTTACTAGTATTCGCACATGATGGTATGTATACTATGGGTCCTATCATAGTATGTCATCAAACTATAGACCTTTATTAAAAAATATAGATATCGCATTTTGAGGTTCTCATCATAGTGGGGATCTGCCATGACCTTATTAATGCAAAAAATATTTGAGGAAATTATTATATTACAGTCATCCAAAACATTGAAAAATATAGTAAGTGTACATTAATGTAATAAAAGTATAAATAGTAGGTTCTCAAGACACCAACTCTAACAATGAATTGTAACCATGATATGTATTGTGACCATGATATGTATTGTAATCACAATATGTGTAGTAATCATGTTAATATCATAACCAGGATATGTATCATACTCATGTAATGCATTTGTACTCATGTATTACACCAACACCATATATGTGTTTTTTATTCCCATTTTTTCATAATTTTTTTACATACTATCTTCTAACCAAAACGATGTCATGAAGTTATTTATATACAAATAAAAATGATGTCGTGTATTCTGTTT
Organism: Viscum album; assembly: GCA_963277665.1. Taxonomy (NCBI): domain Eukaryota; kingdom Viridiplantae; phylum Streptophyta; class Magnoliopsida; order Santalales; family Viscaceae; genus Viscum; species Viscum album. Next base: position 711,547,102 of record OY728131.1, on the reverse strand, counting down.
TCTTTGACTATTATAATGCATTGTGTACAAGTCCCTCCAAATTTTACAGAGAAATATGACTGTTGGATGAAATATGACCATTGGAACCGGTGGCCTATAAATCAGGGGTCACTCAAACCAGAATAAAAAACTTTTTCATCTTCCAAGTTCAAGATATGGATTGTGTGACATCTATATTTCTTTGTAAGAATGCCTTGATATTTAATAATGTGACCAGCTCATTCATATTTTTTGTATTTCAATAATTGCTATGTTTTGATTTCTTTGACTAATCTTTGTGATAACAATCGAGGAATTCTAGAGATAGGAATATGGTGCCGATAATCATTATGTTGAGGTCTTTCATGTATTTTAATTATATAGGGGTTGATTACCTTCTTAATAGAGGGATTCCAGGGATAATAAGATAGATGTGCCGATCATCATATTGAGGGCTTACCTAGGTGGTGGTACGACATACTTTGTATTCTATAAGAAAAGATACCATACTCTTTGGGATAAAATAATCGTAATATATTTTATTTCCTACTATAATTTTTAATAAAAATGGAATAGTAATGTTTCATATTTATATTCGTATTCATTTATATTGTAATTTTTTCTAATAATATACATTCATTACATATTTAATTAAGAGATTATATACACGGTATTGTAGAATCACTTACATTTGCATTACTTTGAATGTTGTATTAAATAGAAATGAAATTGTTTCAATAACCGATCATTTCATTTCAAATAATATCCATCGGATCCTGAACCCATATAGTCATTTGTATTGGTTGTTTATTGTATCATTTTATGACCAATAAATATATGTTCATTCTAAAGAGTTTAAATACAATGTTCTTAAACATATAATTCAACCCCCTCTTATGTTGTTTCATGTCATATTCATTTAGATCTATATTACGATCCAATAATTGGTGTCAATTCATGTTTCCACTGATTTGTATTACTTGATTTATTCATTTTTTTTAGATAATTATATTTCTATTAAATATATATTTTTATAATGACTTACTACGCTAATATGTGGAGGGTAAAAGTGTTGTTTTATAATATGATAGGAATGAATACTAGATCAATTAATAATTTGAACACAACTAGACCACCTTTTTTGGATGGGAATGATTACAAGTACTGAAGATATTTATTGATGTATTTTGTTATTATTACTGGAGTAGATAATTTGGTAATTCTCACTAGAGAATACAAAATTATAGACAAGGAAGTCAGAACCTTTCGCAACCAAGAGAAACAAGAATATCAATGAAATTACATGGTATTAAATAAATTGTTATGTTCTATGTCCTGTAATATATATAGTCAAATATCTTCATGTCAAGTAGCCAACTATATTTGGATGAAATTATTGTCACCCATTATGGTACATCTAAAGATTTTGAAACAACAAGATCCATTCTCCAATTAGAATATCAGGGTATGGATTTTCCCTATGGAGAAATGGTATGAAAGATTCAACAAAGATTTATGATAATTTTTAACAGTCCTCAATCTATGGGATAAAAAGTTCTTGAGAATGAAGTTATTGTGGACAATATAACTTATATACTAACCAATGAGTGTGGATAAAAAATAACAGTTATTTATGAGAATAGTAAGGTTACTAAAATCAATCTTGATGAATTATTTAGTACTCTCTTACAGCATGCGAAAAGAATGAAAAGAGATAAATTTATTAATAGGAAGAAGAATAGTAATGGAATTGTAGATTTTACTACTAAATTAAAAGCCAAGAAACTAGAATATGTAAGAAGATCTAAAGCTAATGAATAGTTTTTTATATTAGAATCCATTGAAAGTGATCATTTAGAGAATGAACTATCCAATCTTTCTTGAATAAGGAACAAGATTTTTAGAAAGAATGATTTCCCATATAGATTCAAAAAGAACAATAGAAATGACAAGAATGACACAGATGTAACTTTTTATGAATGTAAAAGAGCAGGCCATATTCAACCATAATGTCTACTTCTTAAAATAAATGATATAAAGGATAAATATTGTGAAAGAAACCTGAAAAAGTATTACAAGTCCAAGAATAAGAATGTATGGAAATCAAATGACACTTGGAGTGAAATTGGTGGTGATTCATCAAACTAATATTATAAATATGAATCTTTTAGTCAAAATAATATTAAAATTTTAACTAGACAAACCACTGAAAATAATTATCTCATGGATAAGGTACATAATAAAAAATCTCTTCTAAATGTATATATAAATTCCAATTACCCTTGTGAGAAGTATTCATACACTTCGAATGAATAATATTCTTCAACTGAGGATTAATTTATGTTTTCTGAATAAGTATCCATATTTTCTATACTATTAGAGAATGAACATTCTAAACTCACTAAAATGATTGATAAGGAAAACTATAGAATATATATCCTTAAAAAAGAAGGAGCAGGTCATTCAAAAGATCCTAAAAAGAAAACTCATTATTTTGATAATATTTAAATAAAACTAATGCAAGTAAATTCTGATAAATATAAAAATTCTATATACTTTGAAAAACTTGTTTTAAAGAAGATAGTTTCTACAAAAACCAATCCCAAAAAAAAATCACGTGAGAATGATAATTTAATCATTAGAATAAAATCTGAAATTGTTTGTCTTAAGAATTTTTTTTCAAATTTCTCTTCTAGAATAAAATAATTTAACATAATGTATTCACAAATATTTCCTCAAATAAATATTTCGGGAATTTGTTATAGTCATTCAAACACGGTTTTTAGGAATAACTATTTTGTTCCCCAAAGTGCTCTATTCTGAATTAAGTGTCAATGTGGTGGACATTGGGATAGGTATTTTTCTCTTAATAATGCTCAGCCTTTTGGATTTCAAACTGATAATTTTGAAAAAAAAGTGAATTCCTAATGTTCTTTTATTTAATATTTTTAAATCCAAACAAGTCTGGTTTCAAAAAACTAATTGTTTCCTTTTAGGAAAAAAATGTATACCAACAACAAGAATATTTGGTATATGGATAGTTTATGTTCTCGACATATTATTGGAAACCAAGATTTCATAGAAAAGGTCATTAAAATGAAATGTGGAAGAGTTACTTTTGGAGATAATTCCTAAGGAAGGATCCTTTTTATAGGTGATATTGTTCTTTAAGGAAAAGTTTTATTTTAAAATGTTTTGTTTATTAAATGTCTTATGAATAACCTTATCAACATATGTCAATTATGTGATGATGGTTACCTTGTGAATTTTATGAATAATAAATGTTTAGTTAATAATTCCAAGGATGAAATTATTCTTTCTTCTAACTAGCATGAGAATGTGAAAAAATTTAACATATAAGACCATTAGATCTAGGAATTACATTGATTAAGTGCAATAGAAGACCAATCATGGGTATGGAATAGGAGGTTTGGACACTATAACCTTAGGAACCTTTGTTAAATCTCAGTGAAAATCCTTTTTAAGGACCTATCGAATCATAAAATTCATTCTTTAGAAGTCTGTGATCCTTTTCAATAAGGCAAGAAACATAAAACTAGCTTTAAATCAATTAATTATGTTTTGTCTTTTAATGCCTTACAGTTAGTGGACATGGATCTTTTCAGTCTTAAAAAAATAGGAATAATTAGAGGCAAGAACTATGTATTTTTTTAGTTGATGAGTACATTAGATTTTCATGGGTCTATTTTAATGCAAATAAATATGAAGCCTCTTATATTTCAAAATTTTTAAGGAACAAATAAAAAATATAAAAAACCTACTACTAATTTATATTCGAAGTGATCATGGTGGAGAATTTCAAAATTCATATTTTCAAAAAAAAATTATTAATAAATGTATTACCCACAAATTTTCAACTCCAACAACCCCTCTAGAAAATGGTGGTTTTGAAAGAAGAAATCATGTTATTCAGGAAATAATATGATCCATGTTGAGTGAATACTCAATAGGTAAGAATTTATGGGATGAAGCTTTTTGTACTTCATGTTATACTATAAATATATTTTTAACTAGAGCTTTATTAATAAAAAATCTTATGAATTCTGGACTGGATGAAAACATAAATATTCAAACATTTAGATTATTTGGATAAAATGAATTCATTTTTATTATGAAATATAATCTATATAAATTTTCAACAAATTCGTATGAAGGAATCTTTCTAGGTTTTTTCATGTACTTCTAATTCTTATAGAGTCAATAACAGAAATTCATGTACTATTTAAGAAACAATGCTTTATTAATTTGATGAAACTCATCCCATTGTTATTAGAAAAACCCCTCCAATATCAACATATTAATTTTCACAAACTGATTATGAACCGTTGATTGAAAAATCTTTTTAAAAATTGAATACTGAATAAAATGATTTATAAATATTTCCCCCAGAAGACTTTCAATCTTATGTTGATGGACATGTTTTTCAAAACCCAAATCAATATTTTCTTTGGAATCATCCAAATGATAATATCATTGATAATGTAAATCAACCAGTAAGGACTATAAATTCCTTGAGAAATGGAATAGAACATATTGTTTTCCAATATGAATTTGAGCCTAAAACTTTAAAAGAAGACTTAGGTGCTAAATATTAGATTAAATCAATGCAAGACTATCTAAATGAATATAAATGGAATAATGTTTGTGTGCTGTCATGGATTTTACGTGTATTATTTTTAATATTATATGGAATTAATTCGAGATCGGGCGCGAAGATGGTACATCATTCCAAGGTCAAGTGAGCCCGTAATGGTGGTTTGAACTTGTTATGTTAAGTGAGTTGGCACTTGTGCACGGTTGTGACAGTTTCTAAATGGATGTCGGGATTAAAAATCCGAGGTCAGCATTGTGTCTAGGGTGACGACTTTACCTAAGAACGTGCCTAACCTCAACCAGTGTGGGTCGAAGGAAAAAAGTTAATTTTTTCAGACAACTTTAGTAAAATAAAAATAAAATAAATTGCTAAATATTTATTTTCTATTTATGTAAACATCTGCTGCAGCGTAGCAACAAGGCAAATTTTTTAGTCATTAATGTCATGTCATAATGACTTAGAAACTGCAACACTGGCTCATTAATACCACAACATATTTTTAATGTCAATATGTTCCCTTTTTATTGGGATGATCGAACGTCGATCATTGGTGAGAAAACTCTAGAGAAAACTCTCAGCGACGAACGCTGACGGATCAAAGCTGCAAATTGTTATTTTAATAACGTTGAAAGATCTCGACGACGGCAGCATGACACCTTCGTTGATGATTGATCCAAGTTGAGGTTTGGGTTTGTAATTTGAATTATTTTCCCCTTTTATAATTTAAATGATGGACGGGGATCAACCACGAACAAGTTGATCAGCGAATTCGTTTGTTCATGCTGGAGGGTTTTATTGGGATGATTTGGGGAATTGATCCATGTTGTTTTTTATTTTTGATTCTTGCTCCATTTAAGCCTAATAATGGGGGTGGATCAACGCCGTGATGAACGACGGTGGCGGTTCGTTCCTCACATTGTTTATTGGATTTCCCCCCTTTATTTTCTCGTGCGTTCTTCATGTTCTTCGCAAGGCGACGAACATCGGATCGTTGTACATCCGTTCCATGACACAATGATCCCAAATCGAAGGCTCAACACCGCAACGACCTTGTAGAGGTGTGTCGACGATGGAGGACAAAGAATTGGACCAGATCGGAAAAGGGAGTTCTTCGAGCATTCTTTACGCTGAAAGATCAAATCATGATTACGGAGCTGATTGGAGTTCTGAAAACATCGGGAGCAGCTTTCTGGTGTCGAGGTGACCAAAACCTGGAATATTCACGGTGATAAAATGGTCGGATCAACGAATTGATAATCTCCGGAGGTGAGATGGCGGAAGTCCATGTTTTTGGAGATTTCTAGAATACACGGCATGTACATCCCAAGAACACGCCGTGTAGTACTGGTGGCATCTAGAGTTTTAGGGGATAGAAAGCAATCACATGTCATGTGACCCTATTCATACAGCGTGTTGGACTTTCCCTGAAGCTCGGCTTGTATTTTGGAATGTACACAGACACCGGATGATCTACACGGCTTCAGAACACGGTGTGTATAGCATGGAAGAGGCGACTACGCAGGAATCAGTGTGTATCTAGGGGATAAACATACACAGGATGGAGTACACCAAATTTACTCCATCACATGGCCATTCGAGGCCAGTAACCTAGGTCACCCCATGTACTTATTACACGGGTTGGTGTATATAGGTTGATGACCGTGTATGGGCACATGGCCAGCATACACGGGGCCAACCCCAGTCACTCAGACATGGAATGTACATCGTACTACACTCCATGTACTTAGTTTTTCTACACAACCAGCCTACGACACATGCCATGTACATGGGCAGTACACGGGGTCAGACAAAACGGCGTGTAACCTTCTACACGTCGTGAAATTTTTGGAAAACGGCATGGTCTTCATGTTCAATGTATCTTGGTCATCTTTTGTTTGGGTTAGTGCTCCTTCTTCTTATTCCCCTGAAGTTCAGTCATCATTTCCTCACACAAGGGTATGATCCCTTCAGCATGACTTTCTATGATAGAGTCATGCATCCATCTAAGAGGCTCGGATCGAGATCCTCTATCCATTCCTAATCCTAGGTAGAGTCAGGAATTGACGTGACCAACTCTACCGGGCATTGATCCTCTACCTAGATAGTGTATCACCTAACCGGTGAATCTGGGTGAGTTGTTGTATCCTCTATGGCCCTGGAAATGATCATCATCGGTGTATCGTGATCTTTTCCACTCAGGAGTGTGTCTCCCGTAATGAGTGCTTCTATCTATTAGAAATTTTCCACTCATGAGTGTGTCTCTGGTAAATGAGTGTGACTACCTCTCATGATGGTTCTCGGTGGACGGTACTTCTCGTAAAGATGTCATCAGAGCTATAAGACTCGTGGAGTGTGTTCTCCCGAGACGATTGCATCGTGGAATCCTCGAACTGAATCCCTAATGGGGGTATGTGGTTGTGCAAATTGTCTCTAGACTACAAGTCTAGGTTTTTAGTATATCTGATTTTTTTATATCTTCTGTAGACATACACTGTGCGTAGTTGACTGTACCTTTCCTTTGTGTACTATTTTGTGGTTTTCGGGGTCCTCTACTGAGTATTGTTATAGTCACCCCTGCACAGGCTTTTCCCGCATGCCTGGTGTCTTGTGCAGATGATCAGCCTTTTGACAGAGTCCAGGGAGGACTTGGATAGGACCGAGATTTCTGAGATCCCTACAGGCCGAGGCATTCCTACGACTACGAGCAGAAGTCCCACTACCTTTTGTGTTCACAGGTTGAACTTTGCAGTTTCAGACTCTTGTTTTTGGTGGGCTTTTATTTTGGCCCCGTTTACTTTTTAGTACTCTACCTTTCGTCGTACTCTGTTGGTTGCGTTTAGTTGTATGCATGAATTTTTGTTCCTTAGAGGTTTTTTACATTTCATAATTTTGGGCTTGGAGATGTGTGTTTGTGTACAGGTATAGAGACAATTCCTCCCATGTTAGTAATATTCCTACTCAGTGCTAGTCACCAACCCCTGGTCTATTGGAGGTAGGCTAGTGGAGTCACAATGTGGGTCCCATTGGGATAGGACATGACAGAGTGGTATTAGAGGTGGTCGGTTCTACCTTAGGACCAAGAGTTTGTGAGATTGGTTCGGGGTAACATTGTTGAGTGTCTCGGGTTCGGCTCTTAGGCCAGAGACTCTAGTGTTGGTGTGGTGGCTAACGTATCCATACACCAGGACTCTGATAACCTTATTTTTGACTCGGTACATGAAAGCACTCATTGCGGGGGAATAAAAGCTACATGCATATTATAGGAATGTATTGTGTTTTCCATGTCCTTTGTGTTAGCTATCCAAATATACTCTTTGACCATGGTACATCTTGATTCTTTACAGGATGCCTCCACGACACATACCTTCTAGGATTCAGCAGCACGATCATGAGGAAGTCCCCCTTAGTGTCAAGGATTCGATACAGGGACCAGTTCCCCAGGTGTTTCCACCAGGTGGTGCACCAGTTATGCCACCACTGGTGGAGAAGCCAATGGTACATGCAATACCGATTGGCGAGGATCACAGGCTTAGCACGCTCCATGAGTTCCAGAGACAGAGACCCCTAAGGTTCAGAGGTGAGCCCGACCCTCAGGCAGCTGAGGATAGGCATGAGGTGGTGACTAGAGTTTTCTATCTAGTAAGGACACCAGCAGACCAGATGGTGATCCTAGGAGCGAGCCATCTTTAGGGTTTGGAGGGACGATGGTGGAGTCTGACCACACATACTCGTGACGAGGAGACTCTTTCATGGATGGAGTATGAGAGACTCTTTAGGGAGGAGTTATCTCCAGTTACGCTAAGATTTGTACACATCCAGGTGCTTATTCAGCTCCAGTAGGGTAGTATGACAGTAGCTGATTATTCATCGAGGTTCACCATCCATGCCAGGTACTCGATGGATATGGTTAGAGATCAGTAATTCAAAGCTCGGACCATCGAGCGAGGTCTATGAAGAGAAATCCGAGCTAGTGTCATACCTCTATGCACATCAACTTATGATGGAGTACTCAAGCGGGCCTTGGTGATCGAGAGCTTCTTGGCGGAGCAGAGACAGCCGCCGACAGTCAACAGCAGGCAGACAGGTGTAGATACCCCAGTAGTAGGGAGCCGACATCAGGCGGAAGGATCTAGACGTGGAAAACATCATAGGAGGACCCAGAACAGGGGATCAACTGTCCAGGGCTCTCAGGCGGGATCCAGTTCGCCTAGGGAGAAGCGATTATACGCATGCAACGGTAGGGGACATCTCACTAGAGATTGCCGGACCCGTCAAGCGTCTGACAGGGAAGCGGTGGATGGACCACCGAGGTAGTGGCAGAGAACAGAATAAGAAAACCTACCAGGTGTCAGACGTGGCAGAGGAGCAGGGAGAGCTGTAGGTGGTGGCAGACGCTTCGACTTACTTCCACCTCTACCACCAGGAGGTCTGCACCAGGCTCAGGAAGCTGGGGGACAGGGGCAGGGACAGCTGCATGCGGTCAAGGAATACGACCCAGGGACTCCAGAGATGATTCTAGGTACAATCTATGTCTTCCCTACCTTAGCATCTGTGCGTATATACATAGGATCTAGTCATTCCATCATAGCCACATGCCTTGCATGAAGCCTTGAGATTCCGGTAGAACAGTTGACTCGATCCTTACATTTGGAGACACCTACGGGAGGAGACTCGACGATCACGCACCTTTGCAGATAGTGTGATCTTACCCTTGGAGGTGAGAATTTCGGATAGAACCTCATAGTGGTAGCGTCGAGGCCTTATGGTATCATTCTCGGTATGGATTAGTTATCTTGGGTCCATGCCCAGATTGACGGTTTTAGGAGAGGAGTGTGGTGTGTCTGCCGTGATGTAATGAGGTTTACCATTTTCAAAGAAAAGGAAACCGAGACAGCATAGAATGGATGTATGCACAAGAGGGTGTAGCCAATCACTCATGAGATGGATAGCATTTCCCTCAGAGTAGTGGATGTTGTGAGCTCCCGGTTCCCAGCAGTAGTGGCGGAGTACGAGGACGTCTTTCCCAAAGATGTTTTAGGATTAACTTGCCACTGATAGATCAAATTATGCATCGAATTACACCCTGGAATGGCACAGATTTCCTCATCAGTATATCGGATGGCTCTTGCAGAGCTTCACGAGTTGAGGGTGCAGTTGGAGGATTTGCAGAGAAAGGTTTTCGTGAGACCCAACATCTCACACTGGGCTACCCCAATCTTGTTTTCCAAGAAGGCAGACCGGAGTCTGAGGTTGTGTGTGGATTACCAACACCTGAACCTGGTGACGGGGAAGAACAAGTATCCACTTCCAAGAAACGATGACATCCTCGATCAGCTAAGAGGGGCACAGTGGTTCTCGAAGGTTGACCTTCGATCAGGCTATCACCAGCTACGGGTGCGGGACGATAATATACCAAAGATGGCTTTCAGATGCCGCTACAGTCACTATGAGTACATGGTGATGCCTTTTGGCTTGACGAATGCCCATGCAGTGTTCATGGGATTTATGAATAAGATATTCTAGACATACTTGGAATGGTTCATAGTGGTTTTTGTCGATGACATCCTTGTGTACTCTGCGTCAAAGGAGGATGACAAGAGACACTTGCTGATGGTTCTAGATGTACTTCGGGAGAAACAGTATTATGGGAAGCTCTCAACATGCCAGTTCTGGGTTCAAGAGGTCCACTTTTTGGGACATGTCATCTTAGAAGATGTAGTAGCTCTGGAACCAGCCAAGGTGGAGTCGATGTTAGCATAGGAGCCACCTCGGAGCGTGATGGAGGTGTGGAGCTTCCATGGGTTTATAGGATATTACCAAAGATTCATTGTAGATTTCTCTCGAATATCATCACCGATGATGGGCTTGACCAGGATGGGTAACCCTTCATATTGATAGAGAAGTTACATTAAGCTTTTTAGGAATTGAGATAGTGTTTTACGAGCGCCCCATTCTTGAGATTGCTGGAGAATGGTGTCGAGTACGTAATTTTCTGTGACGCATCAGGGACTGGGATTGGATGCATCATGATGTAGTGGCACACAATGATTGATTATGGTTCATTCCTGCTTAGTACATATGAGAAGAACTATGCAACCCATGATCTCGAGTTCGCAGCGGTGGTCTTTGCAATGAAGATGTGGTGACACTACCTAATGGGCGAGTGGTTTATTGTCTACTCTGACCACAAGAGATTCAATTACATCTTTTTGCCGAAAGATATAAATATGAGGTAGAGAATATGGCTAGAGTTCTTCTAGTACTATGATTTCGAGATCATCTATAATCATGGAAAGGGGAACTAGGTGGCGGATGCTCTTAGTAGAAGGTTGAACTCACAACTATTGAGTGAGGCGACACAACAGTTAGATGCATTACTGTTATCCTTCGTGGATGGAGAGGATACAGCTTAACTGAAGTCGATGGTTGTCACCCCTACACTCTTACAACGAGTTAGGGAGGCACAGCTTGGGGATGTCGACTGTGTGGCTTTACGTGATCAGTTATCCACAAGAAATGCTCTTGATGAATATTCTGAAGGTGGGTAGCACATACATATTTTTAAAGGACGCACTGTTGTACCAATGGCGTTGCAGGGGGAGGTCCTAAGAAATTTTTATACATCCCCTTTGGTGGTACATCCTAGGGTGGAAAAGATGTATCAGGATCTCTGACGACAGTTCTGGTGGTCAGGTATGAAGAATGCAGTAGCGGGGTTCATTTCTCGATGCCTCACATGCCAGAAGGTGAAGGCTGAGCACCAAGATCCAGTGGGATTAGCTCACTCCATGGAAGTTCCAGAGTGGAAGTGGTTTGGAATATAGATGTACTTCATGACAGTCTTACCACAGATGACCAAGGGTCATGATTCCATCTGGGTGATCGTTGACCGACTCACCAAGTCGGCCCACTTCATAGCTATTAGAGAGAAGAGTTCCGTAGAGATCTTGGGATGCCTCTAAGTGTAGGAGATAGTACATCATAATTTCATCCCTTAGACTATAGTCTCACATCGAGATGCCCTCTTCACATCCTGGTTGTGGAAGGGATTGCAGGAGGCTTTTGGGACTCAGCTACTCTTAAGTACAACATTTCATCCCCAGACTGATGGTCAGACGTAGAGGACCATTCAGGTTCTGGAGGATATGTTGCGAGCATATATCTTGGACTTTGGTCATAGCTAGGGGGACCACCTACCACTCGTAGAGTTTTCATACAACAACAACTACCACTCCACCATTGGTATGGAACCATTTGAGGCCTTGTACAGGAGACCTTGTCGGCCACCACTTTTCTGGACCGACCCTAGAGAGTCAGCAGTCATGGGTCCAGAGTTGGTGCGGGCTACCACAGAGAAGTGGCAGATCATCCGAGAGCGGATGAAGAATGCACAGAGCCAGCAGAAGTCCTATGATGACCGACGATGGAGGCCTCTATAGTTTGAAGAAGTATACCACGTCTTTCTTCGGGTCTCACATCGATGAGGGTTACATAGATTTGGCCAAGGCGGTATGCTATCTCCATGGTTCATCGGAACCTTCCAAATACTATGCAGAGTTGGCGAGGTGGCGTACGACCTAGCTCTACTGCCACATTTTAATCGGGTACATCATGTCGTTCACGTGTCGCGACTGATGAGGTACGTGTATGACCTGTCACACATCATCGACTAGGGCGAGCTAGACATCGAGGATGGAGTGACATTTGCAGAGTACCCAGTGTAGATTGGGGATCAGCAGGAGAGGGTTATTCATGGGCGATCAATTCCCTTGGTGCGCATCTGGTGGATGCACGAGAATCTTCAGGAGAGAACGTGGGAGCGGGATGCCTAGATTTGTGCCCAGTACCCTTAACTTTTTGGGTAGCCTTTGTTTTGGCTTTACAGGGATGAAAATCTCCAAGGTGGGGAGAATGTAATGTCTTAGATTTTTCGAGTATTATTTTTAATATTATATTGAATTAATTCGAGACTGGGTGTGAAGAAGGAACATCATTCTGAAGTCCAGTGAGCCCAGAATGGTGGTTTCAACTTTTTATGTTAAGTGAGTTGGAACTTGTGTAACGGTTGGGGTAGTTTCTAAATGGATACCTGGATAAAAAATCTGAGGTCACTAATGTGTCCGGGGTGACAACTTTACCTAAAAATGATCCTAACCTTGACTGGCGCAGGTCAAGGGAAAAACTTATTTATTTGGATGTCTTTAGGAAAATAAATATAAAATAAGTTGCTAAATGAATATTTTATTTTTATGGAAACATCCACTGCAACTCAGTGACAAGGGAGTTGTTTTAGTCATTAATTTCATGTCATAATGACTCAGAAATAGCAACACTAGCTCATTAATACTGCAGCATATTTTGAATGTCAATATGTTGCCTTTTTTTGGGATGATTAAACGACGAATGTTAGCGAGAAAATTTTTGAGAAAACTCTCAGTGGAGAATGTCGACGGATCAAAGCTGCGAATCGTTGTGTCAATGATGTTGAAGGATCTCAATGATGGTGCCAGCATGAAACCTTCATCGGCGATCGATCCCAGTTGAGGTAGAGGTTTTTTATTTTATTTCTTTTCCCCATTTTTGATTTTAGATAAAGAACATGGATCAACCACGAACAAGTTGATCCGTGGATTCGTTCATTCTATTAGGAGGGTTTTATCGAGATGATTCGGGGAATTGATCCATGTGGTTTTGTTATTAATGATTCATTCTCTGTTTAGTCCTTCTAATGGGAGAGGATCAATGCCGCGATAAATGACGACGGGGGTCCGTTCCTCACATTGTTTATTAGATTTTCCCCCTTTCTTTTCTCACGTGTTCTTCATATTCTTTGCGCGGTGATGAAAAATGGATGATTGCAAATCATTTCCATGACGCAATGATCCCAAATCGAAGTCTAGACACCACAACGACCTTTCATCGGTGCGATGATGATGGAGGATGACGAATTGGACTGAATCGGAAAAGGGTGTTCTTCTAGTGTTCTTGGCGGTGAAAGATCAAAGGATGTTTTCAAAGCCAATCAGAGGTCAGAAAAAATTAGTAGTAGCTTCATGGTGTCAGGGCGACCAAAACCTAGATGTGTCGTGGTGATCTGATGACCGTATCGATGAACGGATCTTCACCGGAGGTGCGACAGTGTAAGTCCGTGTTTCTAGAAATTTCCAAAATACAAATCATGTGCTTCTGAAAAACACGTCGTGTTGTACTCGCAGCGACTAGAGTTTCGGGGGTCAGAAAGGAATTACACAGTGTGTGACCCTGGTCACATGGTGTGTTGGACATTCCCCGATGCTCGACCTTTATTTTGGGAATTACAAGTACACAGTATGATCTACACCACTTCAGAACACGGCGTGTACAGCAGGGCAGAGGCGGCTACGTAGGACTCGGCGTGTATCCAGGGGATACAAGAACACATGATGGAGTACACAAAATGTACTCCATCACAAGGCCAGTCGAGGCCAACAGCATAGGTCACCACATTTACTGATTACACGGGGTTGGAGTACATGGGTTGATGACCATGTATGGGCACATACCTAGCGTACACGGGGCTAACCCCAATCAATCGGACACCATGTGTACATCGTACTACACGTCGTGTACTTAGTTTTTCTGCACAACCATCCTATGACATGGGCCGTTGCATACGGGTAGTACCCAGGGTCAGACAATACTTAGAGTACCATTCTACACGCCATGTACTTTTTGGAAAATGCCATGGTCCTCTTGTTCACCGTATCTTGGACATATTTTGTTGGGGTTAGTGCCCCTTCTTCTCGTTCCCCTAAAGGTATGGCATCATTTCCTCACACAGAAGTGTGATCCCTTCAGCATGAACTTTTGTGATAGAGTCAGGCATCCATCCGGGAGCCCCGGATCGAGATCCTCTATCCATTCCTGGCCCTAGGTAGAGTCAGGCATCGACGTGACCACCTCTACCGGGCGTTGATCCTCAACCTAGCTGATGTATCACCTAACGGGTGATTCCGGATGAGTCGCGGTATCCGCCATGGTCCTGGAAGTGATCCTCATCTGTGTATCGTGATCTTTTCCACTTAGGAGTGTGTATCCCATAATGATTGCTTCTATCTATTGGAAATATTCCACTCAGAAGTGTGTCTCCCGTAATGAGTGTGACAACCTCTCGTGATGGTTCCTGACGGATGGTACTTCTCAGATGGACATCATGTGAGCTTTAAGACTCATGGAGTGCGTTCTACCGGGATAAGTGCTTCACGGAATCTTCGAACTGAATCCCTAACGGGGGTATGCGGTTGTACAACTTGTCTCTAGACTATGAGTCTGGGTGTTTAGTATATCTGGTTTCGTCTATATGTTCTTTATACATACACTATGAATAGGTGACTGTACCTTTACTTTGTGTACTTTTTTGTGGTTTTCAGGGTCCTCTACAGAGTATTGTTACACTCACCCCTCCACGGTCTTTGCCCGTATGCCAGGTGTCTTGTACAGACAAGAATCCTTTTGACAGAGTCCAGGGAAAACTAGGACATGACCGAGATTTATGAGTTCCCTACAGGACGAGGAATTCCTATGTCTACGGGCAGCAGTCCCAGTACCTTTTGTGTTTATAGGTAGGACTTTTCATTTTTCAGACTCTGGTTTTTGGTGTGATTATATTCTAGCCCCATTTACTTTTCAGTACTCTACCTTTTGTCGTACTCTATTGGTGGGGTTTAGTTGTATGCATGCATTTTTGTTCCTTAGTTTTTTTTACATTTCAGTATTGTGGGATTGGAGATGTGTGTGTGTGTACAGGCACATAAGCAATTCCTTCCATGCTAGTAATATTCCTACTCAGTGCTAGTAACCAGCCCCTGGCCTATTGGAGGCAGGCATGGGGAGTCACGGCACGGGCCCCACTGGGGGTTCGTGACAGAGTGGTATCAGAGGTGGTCGGTTCTAACTTAGGACCAAGAGTCTGTGAGTTTAGTTTGGGGAAATAGTGTTGAGTGTCTTGGGTTCGGATCTCAGACTAGAGACTCCAGTGTTGATGCACCAGTAGACATATCCATACACTAGGAATCTGATAACCTACTTTTCGACTCGGTACATTAAACACGGGTTACGGGTGAATAAAAGGTACTTGCATCATATAATAATGCTTTGTGTTTTCCATGTCCTTTTTTCACCTACCCAGATGTACTCTTTGACCATGGTAAATCATGTTTCCTTACAGAATTCCTCCGCGATGCATACCCACTAGAATTCAGAAACATGATCATGAGGATGACCCCCTTAGTGATGAGGCTTCGATACAACGACCATTTCCCCAGGCATTTCTACCAGGTGGTCTAGCAGTTATTCCACCACCAGTGGAGCAGCCAGTGGTACCTGCAGTACCGACCGACGAGGAGCACAGGCTTAGCGCGCTCCATGAGTTCCAGAGACAAAGACCCCTTATGTTCGAGGCGAGCTTGACCCTCAGGCGATTGAGTACTGGCTTGAGGCAGTGACTATAGTTTTCCATCTAGTGAGGACACCCATAGACCAGATGGTGATCCTAGGAGCGAGCCTTCTTCAGGGTTCCGTGGGACAATGGTGGAGTCTTACCACAGAGACTCACGATGAGGAGACTCTTTCATAGACATCATTTCAGTGAGTCTTCATGGAGGAGTTCTCTCTGGTTATGCTAAGATCTGTACACATCCAAGAGCTTCTTCAGCTTCAGCAGGGCAGTATGACAGTAGCTAACTATTAATCGAGGTTCACCAACCTCGCTAGGTGCTTAATGGATATGGTCAGGGATCAGTACTTCAGAACTCAGACCTTCGAGCGAGGTCTACGATAAGACATCCGAGCTAGTTTCTTACCTCTATGCATATCGACTTATGCTGGAGTACTCGAGTGGGCCTTGGTGATCAAGATATTCTTGGCGGAGTAGAGACAGTCGCCCGTAGTCAGTAGGAGGCACACAGGTGCAGAGTCCCCAGAAATAGGGAGCTGATGTCAGGCATTGGGATCTGGATGTGAGAAACGTCCTAGGAGGACCCAGGATAGGGGATCAACAGTCCATGGCTCTCAGGCTGGATCCAGTCGGCCTAGGGAGAAGTGATGATACACATGAGATAGTAGGGTAAATCTTGCTAGAGATTTCCCGACCAGTCGAGCTGCAGATAGGGAAGTAGTGGATGGACCACCGAGGAAGAGACATAGAATGGAACAGGCAGACCCTCCAGGTAGCGGACGTGGAAATGAGCAGGGAGAGCTACAGGTGGTGGCAGATGCTTCGACTTACTTCCACCACCACCCACAGTAGGTCCGCTCCCGGCTCAAGGAGCTGAGGGACAGGGGAAGGGACAACTGCATGCGGTCGAGGCATATGACCCGAGGACTCCAGGGATGATTCGAGATACGATCTGTGTCTACTGTACCTTTTTTTATGTGTTTATAGACACATGAACCAGTATTTCCTTCATATCCACATGTCTTGTAAGAAACCATCAGATTCTGGTAGAACTGTTGACTTGATCCTTACCTTTGGAGACACCTATGAGAGGAGACTCGATGATCACACACCTTTGCAGATAGTGTGATCTTACCCTTGGAGGCGATAGTTTCGGTTGGAACCTCTTAGTGGTAGAAATGAGGCATTACAATGTCATTCTCTGTATGGATTGGATATCTTCGGTCCATTCCAAGATTGACTATTTTAGGCGAAGAGTACGGTGTGTCTGCCATGATGGAATGAGGTTTTCCTTTTTCAGAGAAAAGGAAACCCAGGCAGCACAGAATGGACATATGCACAGGAGGGTGTAGCCAATTTCTTATGAGTTGGATAGCCTTTCCCTCGAAACAGTGGATGTTGTGAGCTCCCAGTTCCGAGCAGTAGTGGCGGAGTACAAGGACGTCTTTCCTGAAGATGTTCCAGGATTACCTCCCTTTCAGGAGATCGACTTATGCATCGAATTACACCCTAGGACAGCACTGATTTCCTTATCAGCATATCGAATGGCTCCTGCAGAGCTTCATGAGATGAGGGTGCAGTTGGAGGATTTGCAGAGCAAGGTTTTCGTGAGACCGAACGTCTCACCCTGGGCGGCCCCAGTCTTGTTTTCCAAAAAGGAAGATGAGAGTCTGAGGTTGTGTGTGGATTACTGGCACCTGAACCAGGTGACAGTGAATAACAAGTATCCACTACCAAGAATCCATCACATCTTCAATCAACTAAGAGGGCCACATTTGTTCTCGATGGTTGACCATTGATTAGGCAATCACCATCTACGAGTGCGGGATGAGGATATACTGAAGACGGCTTTCAGATGCCGCTACGGTCACTATGAGAACATGGTGATGCCTTTTGGCATGACGAACACCCCCACATTTTTCATGGGATTGATGAACCGAATCTTCCAGCCATACTTGGACCAGCTCGTAGTTTTCTTCATCGATGACATACTTGTGTACTCAGCATCAGAGGAGGAGCACGAGAGACACTTGTAGAAGGTTCTAGACATACATCGGAAGCACCAGCATTTTGGGAAGCTCTCAAAGCGCCAATTCTGGATTCAGGAGGTCCACTTTCTGGGACATGTCATTTCAGCAGACGGAGTAGTTGTGGACACAGCCAAGGTGGAGGATGTGATATAAAGGGATCCACCTCGGAGCGTGACAGAGGTGCGGAGCTTCCTAGAGTTGGAAGGATATTACCGTAGATTCATTCTATATTTCACTCATATATCATCACCAATGACAGACTTGACCAGGAAGGGGAACCCTTAATATGGAAAGAGAAGTTCCAGCAAGTTTTTGAACATCTTAGACAGTGTTTGAAGATCACCCTAGTCTTGAGATTTCCAGAGGAGGGTGTCAAGTACATAGTTTTCTGCGACGAATATGGGACTGGGCTCGGCTGTGTCCTAATGCAGCAGCACATAGTGATTGCTTATAGTTCACAATAGCATAGGCCACATGAGAAGAACTCTGTGACCCATGATCTCGAGTTGGCAGTAGTGGTGTTCGCATTGAAGATGTGGCGACACTACCTGATGGGAGAGCAGTTTATCGTCTACTCTGACCACAAGAGCCTTAGGTATATAATTTCTCAGAAATATCTAAATCTGCGGCAGAGACGATGGATAGAGATCCTCCAAGACTATGATTTCGAGATCATATATACTCCAAGATAGGGGATCAAGGTGGCAGATGATCATAGAAAAAGGTTGAGCTCACGGCTGTTGAGTGAGGCGACACATCAGTTAGAGACATTACAGTTATCCTTCATAGATGGAGATGATACATGTTACTTGCTGTTTATGGTTGTCAGCCCTCCACTCTTAGAGAGAGTTAGGGTGGCACAACATGGGGATGTCGACTATGTGGATTTACGTGGTCAGTTATCCATAGGACATGCTCCTGGTGGATATTCACAAGGTGGGGAGCACATAATTCTTTTTAGAAGATGCACTACTGTACCAATGGCGTTGCAGGAGGAGGTATTGAGGGAGTTTCATACATCCCCTTTGGCGGTACATCCTGGGATGGGAAAGATGTACCAGGATCTCCGATGGCAGTTTTGGTGGTCAGGTATGAAGAAAGTAGAAGCAGAGTTTGTTTCTCGATGCCTCACCTGCCAACATGTGACGATAGAGCACCAGCTTCCATCGGGATTAGCTCACCCCCTTATGTTCCAGAGTGGAAGTGGGATGGAATATAGATGCACTTAGTGACATGTTTACCACATATGTCGAAGGGGCATGATTTTATCTGGGTGATCATTGACCGACTCACCAAGTTGGCCCACTTCATAGAAATCTGCGAGCAGAGTTTCGTAGAGAGATTGGGACACCTCTACACGTAGGAGATATTTCGTCTTCATGGCGTCCCCTCGACTATAGTCTCAGATCGAGACGCCCGCTTCCCATCCCAATTGTGGTAGGGATTGCATGAGGCTTTTGGGACACATCTACGGTTAAACACCGCATTTCATCCCAAGACTGATAATCAGACAGAGAGGACCATTCAGGTTCTAGAGGACATGTTTCAAACCTGTATCTTGGACTTTGGACACAACTAGGAGGACCACCTACCACCTGTGGAGTTTGCGTACAACAACAAATACCACTATACCATACCCTTTCTGTCACCACTTTGCTAGACCAACCCCAGAGAGTCAGCACTCATGAGTCCTGAGTTGGTGCGGGCTACAATAGAGAAGGTGAATATCATCTGAGAGTGGATGAAGACTACACAGAGCTGGAAGAAGTCTAATTTTGACTGATGATGGAGGCCTCTAGAGTTCTAATATTGAGACCACATCATTCTTTGGGTCTCACCTCGATGAGGGTTACGAAGATTTGGCCGAGGCGGCAAGCTATCTCTGATGTTCATCGTTTCCCTTCCAGATACTGTGCAGAGTTGTCGAGGTGGCATACCACCTAGCTCTACCTCCACAATTGAATTGGGTACATGATGTCTTACACGTGTCGCAACTAAGGAGGCACGTGCACGACCCGTCGCACGTCATCGACCGAGGAGAGCTGGACATCGAGGATGTAGTGACCTTTGCAGTGTACCTAGTGGAGATCGAGGATTGGCAAGAGAGGATCCTTTGTGGGTGATTGATTCCCTTGGTGCGCGTCTGGTGGCAGCATAGGAATCTTCAAGAGAGCATGTGGGAGTGGGTGGCCTAGATCCGTGCCCAGTACCCTCATCTTTTTTTGTAGACTTTGTTTTGGCTTTTCGAGGACGTAAAGCCCCAAGGTAGGGAGAATTTATTGCCTTGGATTTTCCCTGTGTTATTTTTAATATTATATGGAATTACATCGAGACCGGGCGCGAAGACAGCACATCATTCCGAGGTCCATTGAGCCTGGAATGGTGGTTTGAACTTTTTATGTTAAGTGAGTCAGCACTTGTACGCGGTTGTGGAACATTTCAAATGGATGCCTGGATGAAAAATTAAAGGGAACCATTGCATCCGGGCTGCCGACATTACCTAAGAACGAGCCTAACCTCGACCGACGTGGGTCGAGGGAAAAAGTTAATTTTTTCAGACGTCATCAGTAAAATAAAAATAAAATAAAATTCTAAATTTTTATTTTATTTTTATGGAAACATCTGCTGCAGCGCCGTGAAAAGGCAGCTGTTTTAGTCATTAATTTCATGTCATAATGACTCAGAAACAGCAACACTGGCTCATTAATACCGTAGCGTATTTTGAATTTCAATACATTCCCTTTTTAAAGGGATGATCGAACATCGATTGATAGAGACAAAACTTTGGATAAAACTCTCAGCGGCGAATGACGAGGGATCAAAGCTATGAAGCATTGTGTCAAAGACATTGAAGGATCTCGATGACATTGGCAGAGCGAAACCTTCATCGGTGATCAATCCCAATTGAGGTAGGGGTTGGTTATTTGAATTCTTTTCCCCATTTTTGTTTTTAAACGACGAACGTGGATCAATCATGATCATGTTGATCCGTGGATTCGTTTGTTCTTACGGGAGGGTTTTATCGAGATGATTTGGGGAATTGATCCATATTGGTTTTTTATTGTTCATTCTTTTCCTGTTTAATCCTTCTAATAGGAGCGGATCAATGCCGTGATGAATGATAGCGGGGGTTCGTTCCTCACTTTTTTTACTGGATATTTCTCCCTTCCTTTTCTCACACGTTCTTCATGTTCTTCGCGGGGTGACGAACAACGGATTGTTGCGCATCCGTTCTGTGACGCAATGATCCCAAATCAAAGGTTTGACATCACAAAGACCTTGAAGAGGTGTGGTGACAATGGCGGACGACGAATCTGACCAGATCAAAAAAGGGCATTCATTATGCATTCTTCACGCGGAGAGATCAAATAATGTTTTTTTGGAGCCGATCGGAGGTCCGAAAACATCTGGAGCAACTCTTTGGTATCCGGGAGACCAAAACCTGGATGTTTTGCGGCGATTGGATGGCCGGATCGATGAACGGATCATCACCAGAGGCGCGATGGAGGAATTCTATGTTCCTGGAAATTTCCAGAATACACGGCATGTGCTTCCGAAAAACACACCATATAGTACTGGAAGCGGCTAGGGTTTCAGGGGTTAGAAAGGAATCACACGGCAGGTGACCCTGGTCACATGGCCTTTTGGACTTTCCCTGAAGTGAGGCATGTATTTTGGGAAGTACATGAACACGAAATGATCTACACGGCTTCAGAAAACGGCATGTACAGCATAGAAGAGGCGGCTACGTGGGACTCAGCATGTATCCATGGGATAAATGGACATGGGATGGAGTACACGACATGTACTCCATCACATGGCCAGTCGAGGCCAGTAATGCGGGTCACCACGTGTACTGATTACACTGGATGGAGTACACAGGTTGATGACTGTGTACATGCACATGGTCGGCGTACATGGGGCCAACCCCAGTCACACAGACACGGTGTGTACATCGTACTACATGACGTGTACTCAGTTTTTCTACACGACCAGCCTACAACACGGGCCGTTGTACACAGGCAGTACCCAGGGTCATACAACACTGCCTGTGACCTTCTACACATCGTGTACTTTTTTGTAAAGCTGCATGGTCCCCTTGTTCACCATATCTTGGAAATCTTTCGTTTGGTTTAGTGCCCCTTGTTCTCATTCCCCTGAAATTTAGGCATCATTTCCTCACACACGAGTATGATCCCATTAGCAGGACTTTCTGTGATATATTCAGGCATCTATCCATGAGGCTCGGATCGAGATCCTCTATCCATTTTTAACCCTAGGTAGAGTCAGGCATCGACGTGGCCAACTCTACCAGGCGTTGTTCCTCTACCTATATGGTGTATCACCTAATGGGTGAATCCAGATGAGTCGTGGTATCTTCCATGGCCCAGGAAGTGATCCTAATCTGTGTATCATGATCTTTTACACACAGGAGTGTGTCTCCCGTAATTAGTGATTATATCTATCGAAAATATTCTTCTCCAGAGTGTGTCTCCCATAATGAGTGTTACTACCTGTCGTGACGGTTCCCGTTGGATGGTACTTCTCAGATGGATGTCATCAAAGCTTTAAGACTCATGGAGTGTGTTCTCCTGGGATGAGTGCTTCATGGAATCTTCGAATAGAATCACTAATGGGGGTATGTAGTTATGCGACGTCTATATAGACTATGGGTATGGTTGTTTAGTATATCTAGTTTGTTCTATATGTTCTAAAGACATACATTGTGAATAGCTAACTGTACCTTTACTTTGTGTACTTTTTTGTGGTTTTAGGGGTCCTCTACTGAGTATTGTTATAACCACCCTAAAATAGGCTTTACCCACATGACTAGTGTCTTGTGCAGATGAGAATCCTTTTGACAGAGTCCAGGGAGGACCAGGATAGGACCGAGCTTTTTGAGTTCCCTATAGGCTGAGGCATTCCTTTGGCTACAAGCAGTATTCCCAGTACCTTTTTAGTTTACTAGTTGTCCTTCGCAATTTTCAGACTCTGGTTTTTGGTGGGCTTGTAATCTGGACCCATTTACTTTTTAGTACTCTACACATTGTCATACACTGTTGGTTTGGTTTAGTTGTGTGTATGCAGTTTTGTTCCTTAGTTATTATTACATTTCAGCATTGTGGGCTTGGAGATGTGTGCGTGTGTACAGGTACATAGGCAATGACTCCCATATTAGTAATATGCCTACTAGGTTCTATTTACTATCCCCTGAACTATTGGAGGGGGGCGTGGAGAGTCACAGTGCGGGCCCCAATGGGAAGTTCCATGAGAGTCTGGAAATTAGTTGAAAGACCTATGAAAACAACTATAATTTGAGTAAAAATGGTTTTCAGAATCAAATGTGATGAAATTGGTGTCATTATATGAAATAAATAATGATTTTTAGTAAAGGCAATAATAAACCATAGGAAATATACTATGAAGAAACATATGCTCTGATATCTATACATGAATCTATTCATATTCAATTAGCCTTTAAATAATTCATTAACTTCAATAATTTTCAAATGGATGTAAAATTTACATTTCTAAATAGATATGTACAAGAATATGTTTTTGAAGAAAAACCACTTGGTTTTATGAAATCAAAACATCTAGATCATGTATTTAAACTTACCAAAACATTGTATGGCCTTAAAAATCCATTGATATTTTAATGATAAACTAACATGATTTCTTTTACAAAAAAATTATGATAATAGAACTGCATATCCAACTCATTTTCAAAAAATGGAAAACGAAAACATTTTTACTTTTCCAATCTATGAAGATGGATTTATATTTGGAAAAACATAGCAATCCCAAACTGATTCTTTTGAAAATATAATGAAATAATTGTTGGAAATGGTACAATGGGTGAGTTAACATAGTTATTAGGCTTTCAAATCTCTCAAAAACTAGATGAAATCTATATATCCCAACATAAGTATATCAAGGATTTACATAAAAAATATGGATATGAAAACACTGAAAGTATAAGTACTCTAATTGGTACATCAAATACAATTGATCTAAATGAAGTAGGGAAACCACTATATAAAACATCTTTTAGAGGTGTGATATGAAGTTTATTATTCTAAATATCTAGTCACCCAAACTTAATTTTTTCAGGATTCTTATATTCCATATAATAATCTAATAAAATGTAATATCACTCAAAAGCATTGAAATGAATGTTTTTTTACTTAAAGGGAACCATGGATTTAGGACTCTTTTATTCTTTTGGAATCGATTTCGTTATGAAAAGTAATTCAGATTCTGACTATGGTGGTAGTAGAATGGATAGAAAAAGTACATCTGGAACTTGTCATTTTGTAGGATATTCACTAGTTTATTGTTCCTGTAAAAAAACAACATTTTGTAGTTCTTTCCACTACTGAAGATGAATATATAGCAGGTTGATGTAGTTTTGCACAATGTTTCTGGATACAACACACACTAACTGACTATGGCATGAGTTTTTCCAAATCTCAAATAATATGTGATAATCATCGTTCAATTTCTCTCAGTAAAAACCATGTACATCACTCACGTGAAAAACACATATATATTAGGCATCACATTATTAGAAATCACGAACTAAAAGAGTTATTATTTTACAATTATTCATAACGCAATAATAACATTCTGAAATTTTCACAAAACTACTATCTTCTGATATATTTAAATACATAAAACAGAAACTAGGAATGACCATTGTAAGGTAATCATTCACATCTATTTCTTATTTAAACCGCATCCTTACATTAAGTTACTCCTTCTCAATTTGGTAGTATAGGATTATATTTTATTGGTTTTACTTTTTTTGGGATTCAATTTTTATCGGTTTCACTTTTTTATCGGTTTCACTTTTTTATCGGTTTCACTTTTTATCAGTTTTACTTTTGATCAGTTTTACTTTTTTTCAATTTCATTTTTTATTGGTCTCACATTATTTTTGTTTCACTTTTTATCGGGTTTCCTTTTTTGTCGGTTTAACTTTTTTTCAATTTTACTTTTTATTGGATTCACTTGTTTTTCAGTTTCCCTTTTTTAACGGTTTAACATTTTATCAGTTTCACTTTTTATTGATTTCACTTGTTATCCTCATTATTCAGCTTATCAGATTTACATTTATAGGTTTAACATTTTATCCATTTTACATTTTATCAGTGTGATCTCTTCCAATCCCATATTTATCAGTTTCATATTACTAGTATTACATTACATTATCGGAGTTAGATTAGTTTATTGGAATTTGGAAATTTTTTCAGGTTTAAAAAAAATCTGTCTCATATGTTTTTTGTAATTACAATTCTGTTTTTATTACTATTATATGAGCAATATATTTAAACCAATATATCTATCTTGATCCCTTGAATGGTGTAGTTTTTAAAACCTTATTTTGGTTGTTCAAATAGTTATATTTCAATTATTTCTTTTAACTCCTTATCAGATTTGTTCTAAATGTGATTTTATATTAAGGAAACTCTATTGAGTTTAAAATAATTCTCAACCATTGGAACTTCTAGATATAATCCTGACCATAAATCTTTTTTTACAAGAAACCCTCCCTACCCATCCCACAACGAATTTCTCTAAATTACTCAAAAGTTATGATGATCTAAAAATATACATCAAGGTTTGTAATCATATTTTCCTAAGATTACATAATTATATATGACCTTAACTTTCATAACTAGGAAAGTATTCAAGGATTGAGATAGTCTTTCATGTCTGAGTCAACTACTTATTCTCCAATGAATATTTCTCCAAAATATTTCTCTTCAATTACAATTCATGGTGAATGGTTTGTCTCTAAATAATTTTATGAGACTTTTGATCATTACAAAAAATGATAATATGTTTCCTAGGGTTGGAATCCATTTGTGTTGAACAAATAGATTCAGTTCAAGACTATTTTTTTATGTGTATGTTTTATAATTATATAAAACAATGGATATAGACAATGGTCTACATATTTATATTATGATATATGATAAGATATACACCACTTTAGTAAAAAAGAACCCTCGTTGTTAAGAGTTCCATGTGATGGAGGTGCTCTTTGACTATCTCATAAATTACCATAATTTGGATAGAACATTTTATAAAAGAAAAGATGAAGTATCTCAATTTGAGTATCATGGGGACTAGGGAAAGGTAATTCATTTATCTGAAGATAATCGACTCAGATACCTCTCGATTCAAGGCTTCTTAGTATTGAATAAAAGTAAAAAAGGAGACATTGAAAGATTAAGATGTTTATGTTCTTGACTATCTAGTAAATATGGGGATTTTTAATATAATTGGATTCATTTCTTTCAAAATCTAAAATCAAAAATCTGGTACTATAAAATCTCAATTTATCATGCTTCCTACCATTCCCAATAAGTTTTTAAACAAATGATGCTTTTATGCAATGATTAAATCATAATAGTTCTAAAATCATTCAAGGTACCTCTCACCAGTAAGGATATGATAAGGAGAATAAAATTACAATTCAATCCTTCATAAAAAATAAAATGAACCAGAAGATGAGAAAGGAAAATAAGTAGCTGAAGCGAGTGAAAACCTTTGTAATCCATCCTAGTCATCATCACACAAAATAAAGTAATTCAAGACTACAACTCCCATAATATAAAAAAATGGTTGTATTCGATGAGGCTATTGTAGAGTGGACTAAAAAGAATGAAGAAATTAAGGAAGGGGATACTCAATTTGGTTTGGATGCAGCTATAGCCCTGGAACTGAGAAAATGAGCAGAAGAAATATTAAAAGAAGAAGAAATGATATAGATAATGAAGAAGATAATGTCCCAGGTTATTTGAATTGATAGTCTTCTCAAATTAGATAAGAAAACCAAAACTGAAATTGTAATAAGGGAGCCACTGGTTTAGACCCAATTGAATCTTGTAGAGAAAGTAAAAGAGGATCATGAATATGAACAATCGGCTACACAAAGACTCATTCAAGAATATTTAGAAGAAGAACATGAATAGGGGGAAGAAGAACAATGACAAGAAGATTAATAAGAGGAAGATAATGTTTACGAAAACAAGAGTAATATTTTATCAGAATAATTAGAAGTTTCATATTTTATGTTTCCATCTCTGGATCCACATCCAACCAAGGAAATTTGTCACATGGTTTCTTCCACGAAATTTATTCAGATTTTAGATAAAGAAGAAAATATGAATCTGATAACAATCGTAATCAGCCAGTTTAATTGATCTATACTGAGACTCATTTTCGAGATCTCCTTGAATATAATGGTAACACAAATTTAGAAAGAATAATCATAGTGAATGTAATTCAATATATCAAATGGGCTTTGAATGTATTCCAAAATATTTTACCATTCATTCCAAAAATCCAAGCCAAGATAGAAATCATTCTTGAATAGTCATAATGAATGATCGAGCTCTATCAAGATTATAATGGATAGGTTTATAAATCTTTAAGGCAATTTCAAGATTATCAAGGAATGTGCCGGTAAGCACAACCTCTTGTAATAAGGTTGTAATGTGGTCATATAAAATTGATTATATTCTCATGTATAATGTGGAAATTCATAGTGATCTGGTGAGGATGGAAAATGATTTCAATTTAGTCTACGAAAATTTGGTTTCTGATTTAAAAGAAAAACGTGAAGTATTTCAAAGACCGGGTACCACAAAAGGAACTGCTTCTGAAGAGATTGAACATCTAAGGGAGAAATTGTATAATGAATTTAATGATATTTATTTGATATCAAATAGAATTGTAACCCTCTTTAAGGCATATAAACTCGGACTAGATTATTTGAATTCCCAATAAGATAAGCTTAAATAATAGAGTTCAAGAAGATGAATATTTTTATGCCCAACTTCTTGAAAAATGAAAAGGGAAAATAATGAATTTTGGAACTCTTGTTGTAGTAAAACTTTATTTCATTCCAGGTAATGTCTATTATGTTGTACATTGTTTTCACTTACTCTTTATAGGACATGAATTTTTTCCCTTATTCTTTTTGAAAATAAAAAAGGTGGAGAATAATTTATGAAGAAGAAATTGATTTCATAAAAATTAGAAATGGTGAATACCTTATTAAGGTGGACAACTCACAAGTAAAAGGAAAGAGAATATAGTCCGTAATGATATTTTTATCCCATGGTGGAATTAGTCGTATTCACTCTTACATTAATAAGAGTTACTAAACTTAGGGGGACATAAGAATTTATTGTTTGTTTTGTTTTGTGCTTTCTGAAAAGGTGGAGATTGGTGAGTCAAATTATTCTTCGACCTTAATATTGAACTTTTTTTTGAAATCACAAATTAATTCTTCTTTACCATGTATTTTGTTTTAAAATGTAACCAGATAGGTTGTTTTACAATTGTAATCACATATATCTTAATCATTAATATTTTTTACATTGTAATGATATATTGTAGTTTAACAATGTAACCAGATATGTTGTTTTCTTATCGCAATAAAATATATCATAATCATGAATATTGATTACATCATAATAATGTTATATTTGTTTTCAATCAAAATAACATATGATGATTTTGTAACCATATGCATCGTTACCATGTTTTGTACCACATTCATATTATGCATCGTAACCTTTCATCATAACCAGGTTATAAATCATAATCATATTATGCATCGTAACCATGCATCATAACTAGGTTATACATCATAATCACATTACGCATCATAACCATGTTTTGTATCATATTCATATTATATATAGTAACCATGAATCATAACCAGGATGTACATCATAATCACATTATGCATCTTAATCATGTAATTTACCATAACTATGCATCATATCCATGATAATCATAAAAAAGTTGTTATTAATCGTAACAACTATATTTATCATAACCATGATATACATTGTAATCATGATATGGATTGTCATCATGTTAAGCATCGTAACCAAGATATGTATCATACTAATATAATTCTTTTTTACTTGTTTATTACTCCAATACTGTATACATGTTTCTTATAATCATTGTTTCACACTTTTGTACATACTGTCCTCTAACCAAAACAATGTTGTGAAGTTAGTTATATACCAATAAAAATGATGTCATGTATTCTATTTTATTTGATCATTATAATGCAAGGTGTCAATGTCCCTCTGATTTTGCTTGAGAAACATGACCGTGGGACAAAATATGACCATTGGAACCTGAGGCAAATAAATATGAGGTCATTCAAACCATAATAATCAATTATTCATCTTCCATGTTCTGGAGAGAGAATGTGTGACATCTCCCTTCATGTGAGATCCTTGAAATTAAAAAACATGAATGGCTCATTTTTATTTTTATATTTCAATAAGTTCTTTGTTTTGTTTTGTGTGACCAATCATTGTGATAATGATCAACGACTTTCAGGGATAGGAAGAAGGTGATGCTAATCATTGAATCGAGGGATTTCAAGTATTTGAAAGGCATACATACTGATTAACTTTTTAATCTAGGGCTCTAAGGATAGGAATATAGACGTTCCAATCATCATATCAAGGGATTACCAGGTTAGTGGTTAGAAAAACATTTTATCCTAAGTGAATGGATACCCTACACACTAGGATAAAATAATTATAATACATTTTATTTTCCGCTTCTATTTTTAATATAAAAGGAATTTTATTGTTTCTTATTTATATTCATAATCATTTCTATTGTAATTTTTTAATTACAATACATTCATTAAATATTTTATTAAGAGATTCTATACGTTGTATGGTACAATCACCTGGATTTATTTTACTTTTCTCATTATATTGAATACAAATACAATTGTTTCAATAACCTTTTATTTTAGTTCATATCATATCCATCATATCCACAACCCATATGGTCATTTGTGTTAGTTGTGAATTTTTTTAGATTAAGACCTCTTAAATATAGTTCATTCTTAAGAGTTTAAATACATGTTTTCAAACATATAATTCAACCAACCCTGTTGTATTGTTCAATCTCATATACATTTACATCTATATTATGATCCAAAAATATCAATATATAAATTATACTACAGTTATTACTTTATAATAGAAACAACTCATTGATAGAAAGCATAATAATAAATAAGTATAAAATAATTGGAAGAGGATATTACCTATACTTCGCTAAGATCCATATAGATAGTCCTTGGAGCAGAAAAAACCAATATAATGTGACAATTATAGATTATAATTTAAATGGGTAGGGGATGGCTAAGAATGAAGGCTCAAAGTGAAGTGAATAAGTGAGGGAGGATGTTCCCTTTTATAATTAAGGTGGGGGAACTCTTGAAATCCCTAAAAATATTAATTTATAATAAAATAAAAAATAAAAAAACCTCCAAAATGACTTAGTTTTTAAGATAAGATGATATGAGGTTGCAATATCATAAAAAAATTAGAGAAGTTTTTCTATCAATTTAAATCATATCATTTTAATTAACACATCGTCTATTTTTTTAACTATAGTAAAAAATATTTCAATATTATAAGGTTGAAATATTTACGTTTTGATGTAAATAAGACCATAAATGAATAATTTAGGACATTTTAGACAATATAATAATCATTATATTTTTTAAAAAATATGTGTTATGATTTGTAAAAAATTTAATATTACATTATTTTGATAAATTATCAATTGTGTCAATTTTGACAATATTAAATTCATTGATTGTAAAAAATACTACTGTAAAAATTTAACATTAAAAAAATTAAAATATTAATAAGAGATCAAGGTAATTTAGAAATGTTCATGAATATATTATTTATCCAAATTAGTTTTATTTTCATATTTTTAATTACATTTATTTGTTTTCATTCTTATTTAAATAATTAGTACAACAATTTTGTGTAATTTCTTCATATACATATTTGTTGAATGAAATTTGGAAATATATAATATGATTAATATAAATACTCTATATTCAATAATAATTATTATAGTTGAAAATAAATTATTGAAAATACCACATTAAATATTTTATATTTATTAAATCATGAATCTGACATCTTTATAATCACATTAAGTTAAATATTATTATTGTCATTATATTTTATATATGGATCCAAATGGTAAAAAATTCATCACATGGATTATTATAGTCATGATATACTGGACTACTAATATTTGGTCATGTGTTTTTGTCTTTTAATGGTTATTATCATTTTCATAAAAATTATATTATTGATTTTTCATCAAATAAATAGTTCTTTCAACTTCAATTTATAAACCATTAAGGTAATTATTTATTTTCTAAAAACTAAATACAAATTAAAATGATATATAAAAATATTTTATCTTTAAAATTAGGATTAATAGTTTAATTTTACTTTTTCATGACCTCATATTACAAAATTATTCATTTATTAAAATTTGAGTTGGACATATTTAACATGTTTTTAAATAAAACAAATTAGAGGTTCTGATCTAATATTATTGACTTCCAAAGGATTCTATTTTGACCAAAAGATGATTTAGGTCAAAAAACTCATCCAATGAAATTATAAATTTGCTGGTGGAATTTTATAGTATTATTTTTAACCTGAATTACCCGATATTGACTTTTACTATAATAATAAAAATAACTGATGTTATTATTCATAAGGCCCACAATTAAAAGAAATATATTTACATAATTTGGAATTATAGATTATAAATATTTAATCTTAAAAAAAATCATAGAAATATAAGTAATTAATTTAAAATTAATGTCATTTTTGGAATGAGAAAACATTTTTTAAAGATTGAATCATTAAAAAAGATAGACAGGTTTTTGCTTCAAAATTCAACAAGAAATATAATGCTAATTACCTAAATTATTTATGATGTTAAAAATAGAATATAATTATATATTAAAAAAATTCCATAATATAATTTATCCATATAAAATATTTCAATGAAATAGGTTTTTTTATAAAAAAATTAGTATATTTTTAATATTTATCAAAACATGAATAATAAAATATAAAAAAATAATATAAAGTAATTTTTTATATCCCACATACAAAAAAACTTTTATTTTTTCAAATAAATATTATTTTTTTAAAAAAATAAAATGGTTTCTCCTTTGATAGGGAGTAAAATTACACTTTTGGAAAATATATTGGTTTTTGTAATGATAATTGATTTTATTCAAATAATAGGAGTAAAAAATATATTTGAGGGATATAAAAATAATTTCATTAAATATATAACATATATGATTCATTAGTTTCATTTAAATTAATTTTAATTAACCTTATTTATTAATACTAAAATATAAATATTTTATGTACATTTAATTGGTATATTTTATTTATAAATAATTGGTGGCCAATGAATTCACCAAAAATTTTCAGAAGTTAGTTATATTTATTCCCACTAACATAATAGTTAGTTGATAATAATAATATTATAATAATGGAATCTTGAGGTTAATTAAAACTCATGATTTTGTGAAATGTAATCTATTATAGAATTAATAATATTTTAAGAAAATATTTTTGAAAAACATCATGGTGGTACAGTCTGCGGACTATATTCTTACAACAAAGTTCATTATTCATAAAGATAATTAATTTTTATTTTTAAATTTTTACTTTTTTCATAACAGTGATAATTATTTAAGGATAATTAATTTAAGGATAATTAATATAGATTCGATGTAACAATGACCCTTTTGACCATGACCAACACACCAAAGCCCTTTTGAAATTATGAATAGATAATCCTCTAAAAACCTAACATATACATAACAAATTAAGTAATTAAATAAATAATTGAAATAAATAAAGTAAATATTTTAAGTATAAATTATTAAAACTAGAATATTATTTTAGTAAAAATAATGATATAAATTTATTATATAGGTAATAAAAGAAATATACAACATAGTCTAGTCTTATGGTAAGGGTTTTTTATCAAAACTTCCTTCATTGAGGCACATGTTTTTTATGAACCTAATTTTTTAAAATTGAATATATACTACACCATTATATATTATATCACAAATATTTAATAATTCAGGATATTTTACGTTCCAATTTATTTACTTTACTAATGGGGTTATGATTTAAAAGATACAAAAACGGTAGAGGCTTCTATTTCAACCACATTTTAATAAGGATTTTTATGATTGAATATCCATTTTAGGTAATTATTTGATAATTTTATAATAAAAACATTAGTTTTATCATCCTCCTATTTTCAGTGATGGTTTTATGTAATCTTACCATTTCCCTCAAAATGTTATTTAAAATGATTGAGAAAATGTTTTGAATAAATGGTTGATTTATTTCTCTCTCAAGTTGAAAATATTTTTTATTTCGTATATATAATTTCTAAAAATATTTTCAATGATATTTTTAATGTTGCAAAAAAATATTTATTTATAAAAAATTACCAATTTTTTAATTTATTTGAAATATTTTAAGGGAATTTTCTTATAGTGTTCTAAATTATGTACTATTTATCATTTTTCAATATTGTGGAAGGAATATTTTTTTACTTATATGAAACGTGTTGAATTACCCATCATGAATACTAAACAATTTTTTTAATCTTATTAATAATTTTATAAAACTATATATTAATAAAATGTTTTCAATAAGATTTTGTAAATTTTTAGATATTAAAGAAGTGATTTCAAAGTGAAATGGGTATTTTTCTCATGAAATATTATATTTAATATTTTAATAAATATTCATCATCGATAAAAAAATTAATGTTATTGATTTTTTCTTATATATATATATGTCTCCCATATATATAAATATCTTAATCACCCATAATTTTATGGGGTAATACATGCCTTTTTTTATCTCACATATTCTATCATTATGAAATTAGCATTCATTATAACATGAAACATGATTATGAAACTAATATTATTTTCATGGGTATTTCATATGATTTGACTTGGGATTGATTTCAATATTTTGGTATAGACAATCTTGAAATTTTTATGATGGGTTCTCTCATATATCACTTCAATGCATTGGGTAAATATTTAGACGCATGAGGGATCACATGTAGAATTAAGGAGTAATCCTAATACATTATGGGACATTTTCAATCATGTGATATTGTCTATGAAGTTATCACTGACTCGTGTTTTCCTCATGTTATATGTGGATTCCACATTTCCTATGATTCCATGATCTTATGATACCATTTTATAAATGTTTTGATTTAATGTGATCAATCATGAACCATCGATTTTGCGATATCATGTAATACAGTTGAGTTAAAATTTATACATCTTTAACTTGTTCATTCACTAAATTATATTTTTAAATCAAAAAGTGTTTTCTATGTATTCAATAGGTTATCCCATGTTTTTTTCTGATATATCTAATCTTATAGCTCATTATAGAGAATAAATTAAATAAGTGTTTTTAGTCTCACTGTAATGTATTATGAACCTATTCTTCTAAATACACCGAGACATATGATAATTGTGTTGTAATTTAATGGATATTGAAGTTAAAAATATTGTAATAATTTGTTTAAAAGGATAGGGTCATTATAGATGGTGTCACAGAGAAATATTAGTTAACATTGCGAAACTAAGATGAGAATTGTTTTTGGAAAACATTAGGGATAAGTATAAGGGTGTTTCTATGTATAATAAGATATCATCCAATGTTAGTGAATGATAGAGTGAGTGGATTTTGATCAATTACATCCATGTCTATATACTATAAGTTAATGTTTCATTGTCTTGGTAAAACCTACTATTAATATCTATGAAAAGGGAACATTGAGTTGGAGTCAATCATCACCTAGTGTAAGACAACATGCCTTGTTTCACACTTGGTTTGACAATCCCAACAGATATGTTTTGAAAATTTGAAAAACTATGTATGGAATCTTGTAAGGGACATGAAAAAAATGGTAACAAGTACCATGGAAAACGTAAATTGAACCCTAGAGACATGTTAGTAATTATATAATTATCATTATAAGTTATTCTTATAGGTTTATCTATTTCCTATCTTGTGTGTTAATTAATTATCATCTAGTTTAATTTATTCATTTTAGAATATATAGAGAAATATGTGACATTATTTAAAAAAAACAAATGTGTTGGTATACATAATGATTTACTTAATGTGGTAACTAAACTAATGGGATGATAGTTAGAAATATTGTTACTATTCCAAAATAATTATCTCAAATTATGATTAAAAATTGAAAAATGTTGAATTTATAAAAACATAATTGAATATTCAGATGTAATATAATGGTTTTTATTGTGTGAATGGTGGAAAAGAAGACAAGATTCTATTTCTGACATGTAAAATTTTTGGGGATAGGAACCATGGAAAATGGCATATATGAACTAAATGATTAATTATGTGTGGTAAATAATGCAAAAAAGAAGCTTATTTCCAACAGAAAACAAATAGTCTGATTAATAAGAAAAAAGGGAATAATGTTAATTTTAATGAACTAATAATTGTTCAATGTTTTAGATGTCGTTAACTAAGCCATTATCCCATTGAATTTCATCATCCAACAATTAATTCCTAATTTTGTTTGTTATGAAAATAATTGACATGGAATGATTAATGTTTTTAGGCTTCGTAATTCAATAATAATGTTGTGTAATGGTATTTATTAAATGTATTCTTGTTATAATAATTCTATAGATCGTATAATAATAGTTTTTCAGTAAGGATTTAAATTAATGTATTGATTGGTACTGATTTAATATAAATGTGATTTAATGGTAAGGTGATATTTTATATAAAAAACATGATTTAGGAAATGATAATATTTTATATTTATTTGATGTGGAGGTAATTAAAGTCAATTAATATTATTTTATTTTGTAGGAAAAAATAAACTATATACATTAGTTTATAGGTTGTAAACTGAATTATTTAATTATGTAATTTGGAAAATATTAATATTTTTTCGGTAAAATTATATGATTTATATAAATACATATCATTAAAAGAAAAAACATATATGTTGGACAACAACAAATTATATATGGCATGGTGAGGGGTTTGAACCCATAACCAAAGGGTGAAAAGGATGAACCACATACCACTATCCTAGGTGATGTAATGGTTAGTATGGAATTTTTTTACTTAAATAAAATATTGGATAAATATAATATTGATTTTTGGAAACATATTAGTGGATCATGTAGTTTTTAAGTTTTAGTTTTTTAAGGTGATTGATGGTATTCTGGGTCACATTATATTGGGTTGAGATATTTTTTAAATTTTGGTTTAATGTAAATGATTATTTGTGAATAATGTTGTTTTAGATGTATGTTAAAGAGTATAAGATATAATTTGAGGTTAAAACGTTCTTTCAGGTTGAGTTTATTGAGTCTATTTGTGATATCTTTTTCTTTATTTAATAAATCATCAATTTTATGGATTATCATTTATTATTGCATTTTAGAAAGAATCATATTAATATATATTTTGTGAATTATCTTACATTGTGATAGCCATTTTGATTTTAATAAAGATAACAGTAATATCTAGTAACTATTTAATAGATCGTATGATCCGTTTCAAGTTAATTTTAGTTTATTTTGATTAAACTATTTATATTGTATATTAATTCCTCAGAGGTAGAGGGGATGTGGAATTTGATCGAAGAACAAGAAAATAATGATAATGTGATTATGTAATAAAAAGATATCATGTATGAATATTTTCTAGTGTTCTCTATCATAATATTAAAATAATCCCTTAACTATGGAAAAATGATCTTGACCCAAAACATTTAACCAGTTACCTTCATATCTAATGAGTCAATGGTTTCTTAACTCATTATAGATTTACAGTTTTGTGGTCATCAACATTCTCTTTATCATTTACTTTCACATGATCAATTATCTTCATCACTCGCTTTAATTATTTAAGAATTTATTTAATGTCCATATGTTTAAATCCCACCAATGTTCTCTTACATTCAAAACTTAGTTATTTTTTATTCAAGATGACCTATTTATTTACCTCTCCAATTTTAAAAAAGTTTTATTAGCCATTTTTTATATGGTATTTACACATTGGAATTTTCAAATGTCAAACACTTGATTAACGAGAGAAATGTAAAATTGTGATTATGCAATTTATTTAATGTAGTATAATTTAAAAACCACGTATTTTAAATGAAAACTATCTTTGATACCATATTCAACACTCAACACTGAGTTTAAATGAAATACTATAAGATAATATAATATTATTATATAAAAATGGTTGATTTATCCCATCCATTAAATTAGTCTATATGAATCCAATTAACGTATTTATAAAATATAAATAAATTACCTATGTAAATTTATAAAAAAAATACTTAAGAATACGTTATCTTTTAATAAATATATTTTCCTCCACATAAAAATATGTTTCCTTCAAAAATTATTTTTGTCTCTTTTTTAGAGATATTATTATAATTAATTTATTGAAACAATAGAAATATAATTTTTTATAATCAGAACCAATATTGAAATCATCATATTAATGAATTACATATAGCATACTTTTTTGGGCTTTTTTCAGGAAATGTTACCTTGTTTAGTAAATAGTGAAAATAACAATTTTTGTAAAACATTCATATTTTTAATAAAATATTTAATTTAAAAGTACCTATATAATTTTAATTTAATTTTAAATTTACATAAGTACTACTTAGTTATATTTATTCTATTTATTGTAAATTATTAAATATTTATAATAGATTTTAGTATAAGTTAATTATTAGGATTTAAAACGCATTTTCCTTAAAAATATTTTAAATTATATAATGTTTATCCATTTGAATTAACTATAAATAAACCTAAAAATTAATTATTTAAATTAAATTTAAAAATTAAAAACAAATAATTAATAATTGGAATTTATATAAAAAATATTAATAGTCATTGATTTAATTTAAACTCATTTTTTATTGAGAAATGCATTTTAAGGAAAAATACCATTTCATTAAGCTTGTACGTTTTGTTTTCAAGTAGATTCATCTAATTATGTTGAATAAATTTGATCAAATGGATTTATTTTTTTTAATAATCATACTATATACTATCTAAAATGGCAATTTATTTTTAATTTATAATTAATTGTAAAAATGTTAAAAACTAGTTACTATAGTAAATAAATTAATGTTTCAAAAATGATTAACCTTAGAAGTAAAGTAGATAATATGTTTAAATTTTTTTTATTTTTATTGACTTATTTTTGGATCTCCTGTGTACTCCTCCAATATTAAGTTTCTCAATTTTCATTGACATGGATTGAGAGTGACTTCCGATCATTGAATTGTTTTTGGATATTTATAAAAATGTCACACCTTTTCATTTATAGAAGAGAACCACCACCACTCACATTTTCACACATTCAAATCCATTTTGGACTACCAAACAAAAAAAAATCTCTCCCCAAAATCATTTTCTATATTATAGTAATTCTGTTCTTCACCCAATAACATCCTTATGATCCTTAATATGTGATCTGAAGAGGTTTCTCTAAAAGTGGGTAATCATCTTTTCCAATATGTTTATTTTTAATTGTTAATTTTCCATCATAAGTTACATATTAAAAAATAAAATTTAATATAAACATTATCTAATATATATATATATGATATTATATTAATTTCATAATATTTACTCATCTCTTATTCATCAAATAGGGGATGAATCCATCATTTATTTGTGCAAGGGACTACTACTTCACGAACCACTGTAATTCATTTTTCATCATTGCCTCTCATAGGTGTTTATATAGAAGTATTTTATATTTATATATGATAATCATCAATTAATAATAATTATTTCAAAATAATATTTCAAAATAGTTTTATTCCTTAACATCCATGTAAAAAATGATAATGTCGTTCATGTGAATAGAAGACTACCACCTCATGAACCGATCTGATACATTTTTAATTACTACATCACATGAATTATACATATAAGTTTATTTAATGTAATAATATAATATTTAAGATATTATTATCATTATTTAATGAAAAATTAAGTCTTACTTTCTTTCCATAATTAATGTTAAAAAATGTAACTGTTACTAATACGTACGTATGACCTATAATTTTAATAATTGTAATAGTGGTCATTTTTTAAAACCATAATTAAAATTTATTTTTGAATTTATAATTTATGTTTAAATATAATAATTGTGTATTTACTATTGTTTTATATATGATGGTTCACATACCCCTTTGATCATTTCCAACACACAGATGTTATTTTGAAATTATGAACTGGGTATCCCCAAAACACATGACATATACATAACTGATAAATTAATGAAATATTCCGTCAAAATAAATGATGTAAATGGGTGATTTATAAGGGCATAAAACTAGAAAAAAAATTATGGGAAAAATTGATTTAATTTTACTTTATGGGAGATAAAATATATAAAAAAAACTCTTGACTCAAGGTAAGGGTTTCATCGCAAAACATATTTTTTGTGGTACATGTTCTTTTATACACCCAATTTCTTTTAGATGGTTCTTACACTGTATTGTTACATGTTATATTATTAATACATCAATTGTGTAAAACTTTATGTTCTAATTCATTTACATTATTCTAATTAGTTAAGATTAAAAGGGAACCAAAGTTTTAGGGGTTTATTTTTTAATCTCATTTTAATTGGGATTTTTTATGTCTGAATTCCCATTATAGGAAATAATATTTTTATTGTCTAATAATACACTTTAGTTTTATTATATTAATTTTATTCATTAAATTTTCATGTAATTTTACCATTATTCTCTCTTTGGTTATTAATGTAATTGATAATTGTCTTTTAGAAAAGTGGACTTCATTTAACTCTTCTATTATAAATAATTTATCTTACATATCCATGTTTTCTAGAAATAATTTCAAGAATATTTTTAACATTATTCTTAATATTTATTAATGTAATTATTACACTTTAATAAATTTTTAAAAAATATTTTTAAAGGAATCATGTTTCCTTTTTCTAAATAATATATCTTTAACCTTTTTATAACAGTGTGAAGGGAATGTTTTTTATAATATATGTATGGTATGTAATTAACTACCATAAAGACTTCTCAAGTATTTGATGTTTCCTTTACTAGTTCCCATGATACTTTTTAATGAAATTTCTTTATATAATATTTTGAAATTTTTCATATTTTAAATATGTTATTACACATGAATATATCATTTTAATTATGAAATATTATAGGTACTACTTTTATGTACTTTTCATAATTGGTGAAAACATACTATGTTATTGTTTTCTTGTAAATTTTGTATATACATATCCCACATATATACCTTTCTTATTAACCCTAAATTTTCTGGGGAAATAAATTCCATTTATTTTTCTCTAAATCTTTTTCATTATTACATTTCCTTTCTTTATGAGAAGATAATAGGTTATGCAACTGATTTCATTTTCATGGTTCATTATTATGATTATTACTTATGATGGATAAATATTTTGTGGGACAGGTAATCGGGAACATTTTAGGATGGTTGTTCCCAAAATAAAACTCTACAGCATTAGATAATGTATTAGCCTCATGAGGTGTTAGTTATTGGATTAGGGAGTAAACATAATCCATTATGTTAGATTTTCAACCATGGGTTATTATATTGGTATTTAGCCTTCACTAATGTTTATTTCATGTTATATATGGATTCCATATTTCCTCTATTTTTAGGATCCAATGATACCATGTTCTATTTTCTTTGATTTTATGTGATTACTCGTGATATTTCTCTTCTATGATATCATGGTAACCTTAATCTCACTTTTTATGATTCCATTTCTAGTTTATTACCTTATTGATATTTTCATGTCAACCCTATTGTATATGTATTCCCAATGTTATCACACATAGTTTTATGATTTCATAAGGATTTAAGAACTCATTATGGAGAACAAAATAAACATGTTTTATTTTAGTCTTAGTACGATGTATTATGAAGCTAGTCATCCGAAGGTGTTGGGCCTAATGATATCTGGGTGGTAATTTAATGGATTTTTATGTTAAAAATCATGAAATAATATGTGTAATAAGTTGGGGTCTCTATACTATGGTTGACCCATTTATTAAAATGAATTACAATTTAAACATACATTGATTATATATATATTATGTTCACAAATTCTGTACATTTCATCTCAGGTTATGTAAATATTTATTTTATAGACCTCTTGATTCTCATGATCAATTTAATTCATCCTCAAATTTCCCCATAAATTATAAATTAGAAAATTTTCGTTCTTCTATAACTATAAGAATATGTTTTATACTTGATGAAAAACTTTACAATCACAATGGTTAAATTTAATCTTCATCTATATATAATAAAATAATGGTTTATATCATTAATATACAAGGATCGATCACAATGAACGTTTTTATCATAGATGGGTTAATTTCACAAATTCTAAAAACTGTATAGAACTTCCCACAATGAACTATTTATTTAAAAATATGTTCTCCAAAAACATATTTTATTAAAATGAATACAATGATAATTCCTCTTAATTATATCTTCTAAATATAATCATGTTGAATAAAAAAATCCATGATTTATGGTATAACATCAATTATAATATAAGATTGATAATTAATAATATAATATTGTTACCTTTCCTGGGATCTTAAACATATAAAAACATTTTTAAGAACTCATTCTTTCATTAATGTTATTATTCTTCTCATTATTCATTAACATAATGAAACAGAATAAGAAAATACAATAAAACACATATTTGGATCTGAAAAAGACATTATTATATTATATCTCTATATAGATACTAATCAGTTGGCTTTATCAGACTACCACTATGTCTATAAATATCCAATAATATGAATTATTCCAACTAAATGTACCATGGTAAGATATATTGTTCATAAATCAATGAAATAAAATAACATCTTGAAAGTACAATATACTATATGTATTTCAAACATTTTATCTATCAATAGAAATAATGAGAAAATCATAATTTTTTACAAGTTATGATATTCAAACCTCCATTATCTTAAAAATGAATTATAGATACAAATATTAGAATTTATGATCAATGTAAATTCTAGTTTTCATGACCTTGCATTTAGGGATGTGTATAATATTTATATTTATAGTTTTATAGATCTAGAATATGATGAGTCCATAAATTTATGGGGAAACCATAGTTTAAATTTATAATCTGCACTTCCCTTTGGTTAAATTAATACTTATTCTACATAGAAACATTCTATGAATAACATGTTTAAGTTTTTTATGAGAAAATAAATGAATAAATACATTTGATTACTGGTACTAAAATACCATAAATTTCATGATCATATTGATGACTATAAGGGTATTTTCAACTACATTCACCAACATATCATTATACATAACCTCCAAAAAATGTTCAATGGGGGATACATCATTGAAATTCCCCGATATCAATTTAATTAAACATGGAATTAAAGTTAATATTATGAAAAATAGGGAAATATTGGATATTCCCTTTCTCCTAACCCACTATGAGTATATACGTAGTTAATTTTGTCTTGAATATGTTATTTTATTTATATAAAACCTCACAATTAAATGTTTTACCTTCACATAACTCATCAAAAAGGGGTAACATCTCAGTTAAATAACAAATGTTAGAAATCCATCAACAATCTCATGATTATGTCCTATATCCACCTGTGTTGATTACACTAATGGGATGGAAAAAAATACCTTTTATGAATGTAAGTAGTTTATTATCCATATCATTAGTGTATAATGAAATAATAGTCATTTTTTATTCCATTTTCTATTTTCATTTTCCCAAATAACTTACGTAACTCCATCTAATCAGCCTTTGAAAATTATTTAACTCATATTCAAATAGTGATTAACAACCCCAAATCAAATATGTAAATATGTATATCCTAAAAAGTCATATTGATATATGGATACGCCCGTTAATGGGTCACTAAATTATTTTAACTAAATTTGGTACTCATCGATTACTTTAGGATATATCAAGAAAAACCTCATGGAATTTGGATTTATACAGGAATCAATACCATAATATATATTAATATATAAATATTTTAAGATAGTGCATTCAATACAGATATGAAATGAATCTATCATTATAGAATCTATCCATTTTTAAAAGAAAAACCATTTAACATTATATCCCCACTAAAAAATATTCAATGACCATATACAGGTTATAAACACACCTCATCTAGGATGTTCACCCAAACCCCAACAAATCATTACCTATAATCATACTATTTAAATAATATATAGAGAACTTGAGAACACAAAATAGTTACACTTCAAAAAAAATATCATATTTATTATTTATATATCCCATTATGCACCTAAAATTCATAAAAAGTATAATAAATATTTAACTATCTAAAACAATAAATGTAGATATTAACTACCTTGGAGCTAGTGAAAATCCTAAAAACCATGCTGTAAATAAGAAATATGATCACATAATATAATTCAATCAACACAATAACACCAAAAGCTATTTATTAAATCAATAAAATCCAAAATATTAATTCATATATCAATTATATTGCTATCAATTTATAATTTTTCAATAGTGAATAATATATTCTCAACACTAAAAAATATTGGAGAACATTTATCAAACAACATATAATATACATGATATCTTAATCATGTCTTTGACCATTAATTTTTTGATTTGCAACTAAACTTTTTGACCATTAATAGTTGAGCTATTGGAAAACAATTCCCAAAAGAATTGATCATCTTCATTCTCCATAGTTGACCAATATAGATTACTATCTCAAATAACGAATCTAAATATCAATATATATTATTCTCATTAAAAACCCTTCATGCATTGGAAAATGTTTCATCCATATAGACACTAATATTATCATACAACCTATACTTTATGAAAAAACATTATAATTACATTATTTGATAAAAACCATAAATGAATCACTTAATCAATGTAATAATAAAAATTTGTAAATATAACATTAAATTCTAGAACTTGTTTGATTATAGAAATAAAAAAACAATTTGATTTTATTTTCATTTTTAAAATTAGATAAAAATATTAAAATCCATAAAATATTAAAAAGTTATAGAACATTAGAGAATTTTAATGAAAATAAACTCTATACATCCAATCAAAGCATTCCCATCAGGGTATAACATCCACCTAATAAATTGGGTAATGAAATTTCAATCTCTAACACACCCTATGTTAGAAATAGTTAAAATTGAACTTTATACACAACCTTGCACTCCATATTGGTTCATTCATGAGTGTTTTAAATTACAAGGGAAAACCACTGTCAATAAGAATCTCTACATAGTCACTAGGGATTCAACAAAAGGACTGTCAGGACTATTTCACCACTTATGGGAAAATTTAAAAAATATATGTTAATATAATTTATTATTATTGATGATAACATTTTAATGATTTATTTTTTTTGAAAATCTATCATGACCCCAATGTATTCGAGTCCTTAAAAATATACTTGATATTTTTATAAATTTTTTTCATTAATTACATGACAATATATTAAAATCCTGAATTAATCAAAAATTCATAAAATGAAAAATATATTACACAATTTAAAGAGTAAATGAGTATAGTCATAATTTATATGGTAAATAATCCCAATGGTTATTAAAAAATTAAAATGAAACAAAAAAATAACTGATTAAAAAAACTATAAATGAATGTCAAAATTGAATATGTTTTTTTGAAACTAACAAAATTATATTCCTGATATCCATTTTCAGTCATCAAATAACAATGAATTATTTAAATATAATAGTGTAAATAATATAAAATGTGTCCACATCATCTTCCCCCATTAATATTGTATTTCACTTTCATATGTATTCAAAGCAGTCTCATTTGACATGAAAAAATCATTTGGAAGAAAATATTAAGATTGACGAATTCTAAAAATAGT
Organism: Viscum album; assembly: GCA_963277665.1. Classification (NCBI taxonomy): domain Eukaryota; kingdom Viridiplantae; phylum Streptophyta; class Magnoliopsida; order Santalales; family Viscaceae; genus Viscum; species Viscum album. The sequence goes on along the minus strand of OY728131.1, from coordinate 711,502,110 downwards.
TTTGAAAACATATCATTCCCACCAAATTCATTTAATAAAAACAAATATAATCATGTTTGTTGAAAAAAATTATTTAAAGTAAAATTTACATTATAAAATTATTCATCCAAATAATTGGAACACATATATATATATTGGCTGATTAATAGAGAGGTTTTTGGAAATTATATTAGATATCTTGTTTATTTAGTGGTTGAGTACACATAAAAACTCTAAAAAGAATCAAAATTATTTAGTGGACAAATAAGTTATGTGTAATATAAAACGGTCATTAAAATATGATTTATTATAAGCAGTAACTCCTTATTTATGATGGATAAAAATAAATATCCTTATTATTTAAAAAATATCAAAGTACTCATTGAATTTTTAAAATGATGAACATATCATGAAAATATTATTAAAAAAATTAATAACTGAAATCCTTGGGATATGAGTAAATAATTTTTTATGAATGATACCCATATTTATTAATCACGATTTACAGCGATATATGATTCATTCCATTAATTTGAAAATTTTATTTGGGAATGTAAATTATAAAATTTGGTAATGGAATATTTTGTGTGTCTCTATGAAATATACTTTATAATAAAGGAAAACCATCACAAATGGAAATAAACATTTCATTAACATATTTTAGAGTCCAAATGAAATGTATTTAATTAGTTATTCACAGTTCAAAATTGTGTTATACTGAATATATAAAAAATAACACCAAATTGTGAGTATAAAATTCCAAAAAAAAATCTTAAATATCTAAATATTGAATTATTAAAATTCACCAATCAGTTAAAATGAATATTAACTAATGTACATTCATATTTTTCTTATTAAGTGAAAATAATTTTCAATTAAAAAATTAATCATCTTGAAAAAAAATTATTTTACCAATAAAGGTGATTTTATCATTCCTTAATTATATTTATTGGTAATAAAATCAATAAATAATATAGAATAGGTTGTAACATTGATGTTAATAAACCAAAAGAAAGAAATAATTTACATCATTATTTTGTGTGGAAACATTCTTATGTTTCATTATTTTAAATCATTTCCATTATCATAAAAAATACATTATTTAATTTATTTAATACTAATAAACCAGGAAAAATTCTTTATTAAATCCCATAAATTTTTGTACTTTTATATATTTTAAAATAATTATTCTTATGATAATAAGGAATAAAATAATTAACCCTAGTTGGGAATGGTTGGACAATGTAATCCACTATTAAAGTCTATTAAACTAATAAAATGATATATAATATTATGTTCATTATGACCAACATTAAATCACATCCATGGTTTTTCTACATTAACCCCTACAATACAATGTTCTACAAGTATGAAACCTATAAACTTGAGTTAAAACTAAAATATAACTATTTTTCAGTGCATTGAAGTAGTGATAAGATTAAAAGTATGAGGCCATGTGTTGTAATAAAAATCCAAAAAAATATTATATAAAAGAGAAACCATGACTATATATTTGTTGATACACCAAATGTTACTATAATGGTTATTATGATAATGAATCATATATATACATATGTGAAAAGTTTATCATAGCAATTTTTAATATAGATACACTCGAAAGGATAAATGTGTTTTAATATTGAATAGTGCTACAAAATTTCATCGAAATCATTAGACCATGTAATTTTATCATTGTGAAAAATTAATGATATGGGTATGACTTATTTCAATTTTGAATCATGTTATTTTCAAACTATAATGAAAATACCAATATTATTTTAAAAATAGAATTATTATCATGAGACACCACCCCTGTAATGGAATCTTAAAATACCACATCATTAAATAACTATAACTCAAAAAATATCTATTAAAGGGTATTCAATAACTTTAATAATATAATACATGTTAATTTCCACATTATTCATAAGTAAAAAATTACCAACATATTATACACTTAATTTAAAGAAAATTATCATTGTAACAAACATGTAATTCTCCTGGATGATGCCCTTAATAATGATAGACTTGTTACATTAAAATTTTATTAAAAACATATAATAACCAAAATAAATCCCCATTGAGTCATAAATAATAAATGATGTGAATCAAAATGGGTTATAGTTATTTGAAAATACACATAGAATATTGTGATCTAAAAAGCACATAATAAACTTCCATGTAATATTTTTTTTGGAAAAACAATTCATGATGTTATTTTTCAAATTATTTGTAAATTGGTCTATGATAAATTAAAATAAATTCTAATCCATATAACTATATATTCCTCAACATTTAATTCAGCTTTATTAACTATTTTATCAAATTCAGGGGAAAGTTTTATAAAAAATCTAGAGAATTAATATTGGAATTTAAATTCCCTACTTCAATTGAAGAACTGAAATATACGAAGATATTAAAAATCCATATATGATTAATTTACCATTCTACATCATATTCATGTAATCCAATGTGAAATAAAATTATATTTTATTCCATAAAAACCATAGTTGTAAATAAATTCACAGTATTCGCTATATTGGAAAAAATTTATTTATAGACTAATCAATATTTATTGAATTAGAAAATATTTTTCAAAAACTAACACATAATCTAATGATTTAAATGAAATATGTTTTGCGTGTTATATATAAACTATAGGTATGGAGAAATAAAATCATATCTCATTTAAAAAAAGTCATGATAACTTCCACATTAATATAACCCTTCCCTACATTATTATCACTAATTTATAATTCACTAAATATTGAAAAATTGGATTTCACTAGTTTAGTTATTTAGGAATATGTGTTTATTAATAAATTCTAAATCAATCCATAGTCTCTTATACATTTCATGATGATATATTTGAAAAATATTTATGTGCATGTACTCGGACCATATATGATCTCAATGTATAAGATGTTTATAATTTCTAAAATAATTGTTTTTTAGTTTAATGTTTCCTACCACAAATCTGTAACAATAATATATCACTAATAAATAATTTTTTTTGAAAAATAAATTGGTTAATGACTTTCTAATTTTTAAAAATCTATTTTTATGTTTTTCTATAACCATATATATTGTATTCTCCAATAGTATAATATAAAATATCATTTCATGTTTTGGATACAAAATTAAAATAATATATTCTTTTTTTCATCCCCATCACATTATATCTAAATTAATAATCTTTCATATTTATCAACTTTTGAAGGAAATTATTCTTAATCATTAATATTTTATAATAAATTAATCATTTCTCTTAAAAAAATATTTAATTCAATAAATTTGAAATCTGTCATTTAAGATCCTGACATAATTATACATTAATCTTTATTTAAAAAAATCCCAAGAGTGTTGATTGTCTTTTTGTAACTAGTCAAATAATTTTTTTCTTAATGTTTTTGTCATTATATTATTAATAATAATCACACATCCAATTATTGTTCCCATTAAATAAATATATGTGGATGAATTATTAATTCTAGTGATACAAACTATGAATGAAGTCTCTAAATTACTATAACATATCAAATTATAAGATAGTTTGAACATATGAACATGTGAAAAAATGACTTCAAGATTCCCAAATAATAACAAAAATCATTGATTCAATTATATATACAAACATAGTTTTTTGAAGAGATTTTATTTATTTTTTATGGAAAATAGAAATCTGCTTTCATCTCAAACACACAATATAAGTTAAGGTTTATTAATTTCTATTAATAAATATACAAAATTAGTCAATATAGTTAGATGATTTTTTGGTTTTAATTTTTTTATGAATTTATTTTATTCCCTATGTTACACTCTAGTTGTATTCAAAAACTATATTTCTAAATTTTTTATAAAAATGAGGATGTCACAAAACATAAAAAATAATTTTAAATATTATAAACTTGAAATTAATTAATGTGAAGAACCCAATATATGGTTAGTGTGAGTTTTAATTGAATAAGATATCTTTATCTCATGATAAGACAAAAAAGATCAGGATTCTTGAAATTGAATTGTATTTATAATGTAATTTTTTATTATTACTATGAATGTTGACAATTAATATCATTATAAAACTATATCATAGGGTTATTAAATATTATATTTCCCAGAACATAACAATAATAGGTAAAAATTTTAATATTCATATAAGTTATCAAAATCCTTTTTTCATAATTAGTGGTGTAATGCATTAAAATCACTAAATTGAAACTCTAATTTATGATAATTTCCTTATTATAATTTAACTATACACCACACATTCAAGTAAGCTAAATAAAAAAAGAAACATAACTAAATAAGTGAGATGGATTTAATTATATTCATATTATCATATAAATTAAGAAGAATGATAAATCATTTTCTTCTATATAGTCCATTTGTATTTCTAAATGAAAAACTCCTCTAAAAATGGTAAAAATATTATAAAAAAATATTCATCTATTGATTAATCAATCGATTCCAAAAATATGATTCATTTGAGATTTTATATGAAAATATAAACATGAACCGAAATAAACTTTTATATTTTAAGAGATCATTTTATATCTAAAAATATCTCATCTCAATCAATTTCAAAGACGAGAAATACAATTTAACATAATAAGCCTCTTGAATAACGTTTTCATGACCCATCTTAGTGGGCTCGTGCTGAAACTCCCCAAGCCCTACTCCAATAGGCTAGGGGATGGTGACTATCACCGAGTAGGTATATCACTATCATGGGAGTCATTGGCTATATACATATACAAACACACACATATCTGACCCAACAAATGATGAAATATAAAAAATTGCTAATGAATAAATTATATGCATAACCTTAAACCAAACCAATAGAGTACAATTGGGAAAGTAAAGTGTTGTAATGTAAACTAGGCCAGAATACAAGGCCACCAAAATAATGAATTTTTAAACAATAAAGTCTAACCTATAAACAAAATGTATTGGTACTGTTGTCTATAGCTGAAGAAAATAATTAACCATTTTGAACTCATGAAGCACCAAAAGGTCATGGTCCCATAATACTTGGGAAAAAAAGATCTCTTGTCTTCACAAGACACAACACGTGTGTAAAAAGACTCTAAATTCCTGAGTAAAACAATACTCAAGAAGGACACCCCAAAATCACGAATCAATAAGAAAAAAAAAAGGTATAGTATTCTCTACATAGGTATCAGTCTACAAAATATATAAGAATGTTATCCAGATATACTTGAACCACAACCTGCAGTCTAGAGATAATTTACAACTACCACATACCAACACTCTAGATTAATTCTAAAGATTCCATGAAACACTCATCCAGAATCACATACTCTTGAGCATGATAGAATTGATGACTTTATTCTGAGAGGTGATTCTCATCAAAAACTATTATGGGAGTGACATGTTACACCCTCTCCTAGAGAAGTCACTCCAAGAGTAGGGAAGATCATGATAAATGGATGAGGACCACTTCCATGGACTTGGAGTGATATCACGACTCATTCGGATTCACCAACTAATTAGAGGATTGACTTCTAGTATGATTGGTTTCACTGATACCAAGACTCTACTTTGGTCAACAGAATGGATAGAGGATCATTGCACGAGTCTCTTAGAGGGGATTTCATTTACTCTATCCAGATCTTCCTGCTGAAGGGGTCATACTACTGTGAGTAGGAAATGATACCAACTAACCATTAGGGGATGGATCAAGGGCACCAACCCTAAAAAAAATTGTCCAATATATAATGGTAAAGGAGATTAAACTATGTATAATAGTGTACATAGAGTGTAGTAGAGTCATAAGTTGTGTCCCTTTACACTAGGTACTTCTCTTGTACAAATGCCCATGTCATAAGTACATGTCATGTAAAAATAGAGTACATATCATGTAGTAAGATTCACATTGTATGTTCTTATATTCTAGCTATTCTTGTATACCCATGTTGTGTGCTTGGACACTGAGTCAACCCGTGTCCTATTTTCATGTATATTTACAAGGGGTTATCTACATAACTATCTCAATAAAGTCGCGCGGTGAGTTACACACTATATAGGTAATATTTGTACCCAACAATGTGTGTGTGTACTCCTAGAGTACACACGGAATCTCAGGATGAGGCCCACACTCTAAGCTATAGGGGTCAAATGGTGTGTGACACTAGACTACCTCCGGAAACCCTAGCTACAACATAGTGGGGCACACACATTTTGTAGTCTTGACAACATGTTGTGTTCTTTAGAATTTTCTATAATGTTGGTTCTTTCTCTGTAAACCTTAGTTGATCCTCGATAGATAATTCTAATGATCCTTTAACCTTGAAACTGAATATCCAAGGCCATCTCTCCATTGAAAAACTGAATCAGTGGGTTTTGGGCCTTCAATCAGATCTGAAAACATATTCTGATCATCGTCATGAAAGTCGCTGGAAGTGCAATATCTCTTCCAATACTTCTATCTATATACAACCATAACAATCACACCTCCTCTAGGTCACCACATGTTTGGCTCTCTGATTTTGGATTGTTATTCTCAAGATCATAGGTGTAACGTTCATCTATTCATATCCCACAAAGAACATAAAGAATGTGAAGAACATAGGGGAGATAAAAGCACAATTAAGCAATCCAAGGAATGAACATCAGCATTTGTTCATTTTGACCATGATCCATTCCACTAGAATGATCAACATAAAAAAATAAATTATAATCATAATTACCCCCCCCCAAAACCCACATGAAAATAATATCATGCAAGAATGAGATAATAGTGGATCAACTGGTTTGTAGGTTGGTTCGTGTTAAACATTTAGTCTAAAAAAGGGAAATAATAATCATATTAACAATCCCTACCCTATTGGATTCAAATTTCGATTAGAAATGATGTTATGTCGTGATCATGGGTCAAATCCTTTTATTTCTTCACATGCCAATTGTTAATCCAGGATTTGGCCATCATTCGGGAAGGGAAAATTCTCTAAGCTCACACAACAGATTCTCCAGCATTTTTAGGGTTATGAGGCTAACCCTGGGATTTATGTATTTGGATAATTTTAAAGGAAATAGTCACTGCATCAATAAAATAATTTATCATTATATTATTTAATGACGATTATATTATTTTCAGGTTTTTCCAAAGAAGACTCACACAAACTATAGTTAAGCCGCCCCTAGACGAAACACCACATTATGAACTCAATAGTTGTCCTAGATTTTCAGTCTATGTACCAATTCATGGTTTCGTAGGATTTTAAAATATAATAACATTTATTTAATTATTTTATTCAAGGTTACGTAAAAACTATATTTCCTATCCAATTCATGTTGGTCGACGTTAGGCCTCGTATAAGGTAAATCTACTACTCCGAACAAAATAGTTCCCTCAAATTTTTTATCAGGGCACTAATTTAATAGTTATTCCACTTTTTCAGTAAACCTGCTCACATGCCTTATTAAAAATTTTAATTTTTTAACAAATTTTTCAAGGCACCAAGGGCCGTGGAATCTTACAATATCTCATTACCTGGTCTTGGAATATTCCCAATAAATTTTAAAAATAAAATCGGGAAAACCCGTGTCATTAAATTCTACCCACAGTAGTTCTCTACATGATCAGAAATAAAAAAACAAGACTACTAAAAAATATGTGGGTACTGTGTATGAATCTGTGCCTCCTGAACCCATGTGATCTCATGTAGATTCTTTTGTTATCAGTAGACACACACCAAGGGAATCATTCTCCCATGAAGGATCCTCTCCATCCAATCCTATATCTCTACTAGGTACTCTGCAAAAGTAACTCTATCTTCAATGCCCAAATCGCCCCAGTCGAGGACGTGAGAATGGTCATACACATACCTCCTAATATGTGACACATGGAATAAATCGTGTATCTAATGTAAATATAGTGGAAGACATAGGAAGTATTCCACCGCAACAAATCTAAATATTATCTCGAAAGTGCATATGAACCTCAAAGATTACGTGCCTCTTCAGCCAAATCTCCAAAACCCTTATCCACGTGAGACACGAAGGAAGAAATCGTATCCTTCCTCAAACTCGAAAGGCATCTTCCATATGTCATCATAAGATCATAGATGGATCTATGCAGTCTACATCTATTCTTGGATGATCTACACCTTCTCAATAGTATATTGTACCAACTCTATAGTCATGAGGTCAGACTGTCCTAGGCCAGTTTGGAAAACTGGTGGCTGATAGGGTCTCCTATAGAATGTCTCAAATGGTTCCATACCAATAGTGTAATGATAGATATTGTTGCATGTGATGTCAATGAGAGGTTGGTGCCTCCATGTGTAAGGGTTGAGTCCACGGTCTGACTATAATCTCATGATATTGTATAGAATTTGTGACAAAACAAATAATGGATAGTATCCATGTCTATCAATATGGTAACAGAATTATAAAATACATATATCATAACTTGAATTGTTCTTGGAGATTCTGGGCCGTACACCCCAACCACATGCAGAAATCCTTGTCCCTATCCTAAAGATCCCTAAGCCTGGTGTGGAAAACCTGGGGTGTTTTTGATAACATGTTAAAATGTATTCCACCTCCTGCTACTCTCCAAGATCCTCATTCATGTGTACTTCCCTACAGATCTTCCTACTCATTTTTATTACTTTTCCTCGATGGACCATATATTGTCTCCCTATTAGCAGCTCGACAGGTTAGAAAATCTCAAATGAGATTTCCCCTACCTCTACAAGAATTACATCACCTTAATCTAGGATAACGGGACCCAACCCATGAGTTTTGAATGGTATAATCTCTATTCTAGGTCTTCCTCTTGTGAAGTCTCCCACATCTATGTTTTTGAGGCTAGCATCAGCTTCCTAAAACCATGGTCTCTAATCCATCTTTCTCACTACTGACTACCTCATGTTGTATCTTCCAATCCCAGAACTCTCAACATCCAAAGCCTAATCTAGCACCCCATCATATGTAGGAATGCATAGAGGGGATATACCGACTCAGATGCCTCTCTACAGGCATCACTCGAAGGTCTGATCCATGTAGTGTTGATCATGTTTCTTATCCACCGAGTACATAGATAGGTAGTATGCCTCAATGAATACTCACACATTGGCATGTCGCCATTTTGGATCTGTAAAGCTCCTAGAAATTCATATCCCTCAACATATATTGTGAAAATCTTATCTAAAAATGTCATCAAACTCAAACCACAGATGGGCCACCTCATACTAAGATTAGGTAACTAAACCCCAACGTCACTCTATAGAGCCATGAAGAATGCTCACCACTAGAATAACCATCTGATTTCTCTGTGTACTAACTAGACCTAAAAATTGGTTCACCACCTCAAGCCAGTCCTCATCTGCCTGTGTGTTGGGCCACCTTGGAACCTAAGGTTTCTCTACTACTGAAAATTATGAAGCATGCTCAGCCTATGCTCTTTATCCGATGCTACAATGGGTTCCATGTGATACTCTATAGGTGGCAGAATGGTTGGTGCACCACATAGAGGTAACATTTGGGGCAATGATACTTGTATCGAAAACTGTTCACTAAGGGGGGCATCCTCATAATCAAGCTACTGGATCCAATCTGGTATACGTTGTGAAGTAATCATTTAAGAGAATAAGTTATACCATGGTCAATGAGTTTATCAGGATATTTGAATCAACAAGGACAATGAAACTACACCTCGTTATTATATAATTCATGATCATTTTTTATTTCCCTTAAACCAATGTTCTCAGGTACCGAGTTGAAAATCAGGTTATCAGAGTCATACTATATGGATACATCAGTTATCACACCAACACTATATTCCCAATCTAGACAGCCATACTCAAAACACTAAACACTATTCCCCCAAACCAATATCAAAGACACTTGGCCCTATGGTAGAAATAGCCACCTATGATGAAACTCCTTCCCAAATTGTCCCATTGGATCCCATGATGCGACTCCCCAATCTCGCCTCCAATAGGACATGGGCTTGTGACTTTAACCGAGTAGTATTATCATTATCATGGGAGGCATTTTACATGTATATGTACACCCACACACATAATCATGAACACAAATACTAAAATGTAAAAAAACTCTCTATGGAGAAAAATGAATTCATACCACTAAACAAAAAAGAGAATATAATTGGGATAGTAGGGTGAAGTAATTTAAACTGGTACAGAATAGAATCCCACAAAAAGAAATATATTGTTTTATACAAAGTGAACCCTCTAAAAAAGAAATTGGGACTACTGTCGGTAGCCGTAGGAGCACTGTATCCTAAATGAACACATGAAGCACCTCTTGGTCCTCGTCCTAGTCTTGGACCACCTAGGACTAGAAAAAGATCTTCTGTATTCACAAGACAGGACACGTGTACGAAAATCCCATGCATGGGCGAGTATAACAATACTCAGTAGGACAACCTGAAACAAAAATAATTACACAATGTACAGGTACTATCATCTATACACAAGTATGTGTATAGATCACATATAACAATGATATCCAAATATACTCAAACACAACCCTATATTCTAGAGGTAAATCTCAACTACCAGATACCAACACAATAGATTCAGTCTGATGATTCCACGAAGCACTCATCTGGAAGCACATACTCCAGAGACTGATACCACATTTGACATTCATCCAAGAGGTGATTCTCATTAGAAACCATCATGTGAGAGATAAAATACACTCTCAATGGGAAAACCCACTCCACATGTGGGGAGGATCACAATACACAGATCAAGACCACTGCTAGGGGCATAGGGTGTTACCAAGACTCCTTTGGATTCAGATTCTTTGTTGAGGTTCGATGCCCAATAGGATTGTTCATAGTGATACCAAGAATCTACTTAGGTCACGAGAATGGATATAGGATCCTTCTATGGGCCACTCAAGGATATTTCAGCTACTATATCTAGAAATTCCTATTGAAGGGATTATAATCTTGTGAGTAGTATACGATACCAACTATTTTTCATGATATGGATCTAGGGAAGTAAACCAAATGAAACTTGTCCAATATACGGTGGACAATGAGATTAAGCCATATAGAATAGATTAAATTGGGTGTATTTGAGTCACACACCATGTCTGTTGTACCGTGTACTTCTCGAGTACAACATCCTATGTCTGAAGTACATGTCATTTAAAGACATATTTTATAGCATGTAGTAATATTTTCACACTGTATCATTTTATATAGGGTCTTCCTATGTTCCCGGGTTAAGTTCTATTACATGTTGTTAACTTATGTCCTCTTCCGGTTTACAAGTACATGAGGTTAAACATGTTACCAGATCAACAATGTTGTGTGGTGTGGTACGAATGTGTAGATAATCTGTGACCCCACCCCATGTATGTGTGCTCTCGGAGTACACACATAGTCTCAAGGAAGGGACCACACATCATTTAAAAGGGTCCACAAAACATGTGACACTTGAATACCTCATGAAACCCAATCTCCCACTCAGTAGGTCCACACACTGTGTAGTACGAACAACACATTGGTCTCTTCAAAATATTCCAGAATGATGGTTCTTCCTCCACATGCCTCAGTTGATACTACGGTGTTGATCAGATGATCTATTTTCATCGAAACTGAATATCCACGGTCATCTTGCATTGGAACACAAAATCGGTGGGTTTCAGGACTTCGACCAAATCTGAAAACTGGTTCTTATCATCTATATAAAAGTCACCCAAATAATGAAATTTCTTAATTACATTGATTGATCTTACTCCATCATCTTCACACCTCATTTTGTTCATAAGAAGGTTGGATCTTTGACTTCGAATGATTTCTTCATGAACCAGAGCCACAATGATCATTCATTCATAACCTATGAATAATGAGAAGAACGCGAAGAACATTGGGGTAGAAAAGCACAAATGACAAACAAAGGAATGCACCTCATCCATTTTTTGTTATAGAATAGATTCATTTCATAAGAATATTCATGACAAAAACAGTAATATAATCATAATCATCAATGATTAAAAACCTGCAAGAAAATCTCATCCCTTAAGAACAATCGAACCCCAAATAAACATGTTCATATTTCTGTCTGAATTATTCATTGAATCTAGGAATGGGGAAAACAATAATAGAAACCACACACCCTACCTCATTGGGTTCAAATGATGATGAGGTATGAATTTTCATCGTGATCATCAGTGAGAACCTTTGATTTCTTCATGTGTCAATTATCGATCCAAGATCTGGTCGTCCTACACCAACAGAAAATCCTCTATGATCTCCCAAGTGTTTATCCATCATTCCCAGGGTTATGAATATAACCCTCAAATTTATTCATAAGTATTATTTTAATTTGAAATGTAGATGTTTCAAAAAAATTATCTATCTTCAAATTATTCAAGGATGATTACATCATTCTTAGGTTTTTTTCCACATAATACCAATGATGACTAAAGTTAATTCACACCATGGGAAAACACCACATTATGAACTCAACCGTTGTCTTAGATTTTCAATCTAAGTCCCCATTCATGAGTTATTATGATTTGATAATAAATAATTTTTGTTTATTTATTTTATTTTTGGTTACATCCAAAAACTATCTTTCACGGCAGACCTACGTCAACAGACGTTTGGCCTCACCTAAGGATAAATTGTTTCCCTAAACACAATGGTTCCATTGTATTTCTGATATGACCACTCATTTAAGAGTTATTCCATAGTTTTAGGAAAATTGATCACATTATTTATTAAAACTGGAAATTTTTCAACAAAATATTCTAGGTACACCAAACCTCGGAATCACACCCATATTCGCACCTGGTCTTAGAATTTTCCAAAATAATTTCTAAATATAAAATCGATAAAATTTGTTTTTTTACAAATGTAATAAATAATAAATTATTGGTATAAAAAGGAATTACATAATACATTTCAGTCAGAATATGTTTGAAAATATATAGACTATAATGTTTAATACTATATATTTTGTATATAAATCCCATAAAATAATATGAAGGTGATTAATGGAAGAGAAAAATCAACTATGAATATCTGGAATTTTTTAATCTACCAAAACTCTTTATAAAATGTTAGGTCCCGATCTCTTACATTGTTACTATAATATTTCATAGACTATTTGTCTGGTCTCCCTTCCCTGGAGCCGAAAATAATGTTAAAATATTTATTACATACTCCCTTAGACATATTTGATTATCCATGTGAATAAATATTAATCCATCAAAATAGCCTTTAACAGTTACTTAACCCAAAAAAAATGATTTCAGAATTATTCACAGCAAAATATCCATAATTCCTTATAAAAATATAACCATTTGTATAACATCACATAAAAATGTTCAATTAATAAGGCCTTATAAACTATGGGATTCATCATTTCCATTGTGATATAACAAGGCATTCCACCATTTTTTTAACTCATACGTGATTTAATATCCCGATGGCAAAAGACTAACATGTATTTTATTCAATTTTCTTTATTAATGTTATGAAATATATTCATATTCGTACAATAGAAACAAATGGCAATCAATTAAAAATGACCATAATGACTCAAAAACCCATATTTAATTCTACTATTAAGTAGATTAACATGAGGCATATTAAAATCTATCCACAAATCCAAAAAATTATGCAATAAAATTAAATATAGAGAGTCATACCATAATGACATGAAAAAAATTAATGATTATAATGTAGTTTATAAAAATAAACCATTTGGTTTTAAATTCCATACTAGCATAGAAAATTCATTGAACACTATATATATAACTCACCATCTCTTACTCTAAAATAAATGGTGGACTTCAATTTATAAAACCAAAATAAACAAGTGAACTAATCCAAAGTATAAAACATTGATTTCCATTGGAAATTTACATTATAATCAAAATTCGTATCTATTTCTGATATCTCCTTTAATGGAACTACAAATTTTTCTCAAACTAAAAAATGCAGTAATGAACAATGGAGTCCTCAAAAATATTATTCTAGAGAACAATGATTAGACCATCTTTAATATCCATAATAATTTAATCTTTATGTGGATCTAAAAAACCATCAAAATGTTTCAATGAAAATTACTGAACAAAAAATATATAGAAGTATGTAGTCCCTAAATAAAGTTAAAATGATCCCATCTACTAGGAGATATTGATATCTATAAAAAAATAATGAACATTTTTTAATCTCTAAGTTACTAAAAACATCTATAAATTCGCTCGTTTCGCCAACGAGTCTCTCCCCCTATAAGATCATGTCGTCGTCGGGCTCCTGGACCCTCGCCACTTCACTTTGCGGTTCTCCAATAATAATGATTTTGCTGCGTTTTGGTCTAAAGGCCTTCATTCCTATGGAGGTAACCATTTCTTTATTCTTCATTGGAGCTACGATTTCCATTGGAAGAGGGATTCGCCCTCTGCGGTGAGCTTTTCAGGTCTCTCCCTTCCCTTCCAAAATCCCGCTATTCTGCAATTTTTAGGTAATTTGGTTGGGCAGTTTTTGGCCTTTGATGAGAGGATGAGGACTTTGTGCCATCGTATAGCACCACGAATCTATGTGTATGTTGATGTATCCAAACCTCCTATAGAAGAAGTGTGGATCAAGGTTGAAAATATGCATCGGTGCCATCAACTGGTGATTTTTGAGAACTGGTATGACTACTGCACTTCCAGTTGTCAACTGGGTCACCTTCAACAGGACTGTCGTAAACTGTTTCAGAAATCTTCATAGTTTGATGATAGCGGAATCGTCCCCCCAGAGAAGCAAACAGCGGGTACCGTGGAACCCAATGGTCATAGTGTCTCATTACATAAGGATGTTGCGACTGTATCACCTATTGATAGTGGTATGAGCATGCTTGCTGGAACTTCTCCCGCGAAGCAGGATGTCTCAATGCCTAATCGTATTACCGAAGATGAAGAGTCTTTGAAGCCAGTTCCTATTTCTCCTGAAGCCAGGGTCCAGGATGTATTCAAAAGGTTCATCAAAGATCATAATGGTATGGAACAACCAATGGAACTGAATTATCAGTGCAATACAGTGGGCATTAACACTGATTCTGGTTTAAATGGTACCCATTCTGAGATGGAAAGGGTTATTGTGGAAACTCAGAAGGGAGTTCCCAAGGCTCCCGCTACTGGTCCTTATGCAGAGGTAGTTCAGTCACCTAGAAATGATAAATGGGATGCTTCTTCGGGAGGCACCAAGACACCAACAGGGAAGTGTTTGACCCAGGATGGTGGTAAGACTTACAACTACTTTGACTGTTTAGACGCCATTGAGTCTACCTAGGTTGAAGGGGATGGACAAATTGAGGGGGGTTCGGGAGTTGACAAGGTCTATGAGGAGGGAAAGTTACCTAAGAAGAATAAAGGGAGAGAACCCAGGGAATACTCATTTTTACCGAAGCTGATGGAAACACGGTTAGGTAAAAAATCTAAGCTTGGTGAGAAGGAAACATCATCTGCCATGGTAGTCATGCAGGAGGATCCCTAGGTTTTGGCTAAAGTGAACAATAATGAAATGGGAAGACCTTCTAAAACAGGAAAGAACATAAATGAACCTAACATTTTCTCTGAAGAGGACATGGTAGTGGAATTTCTCTATGTCAACGTCCCTCAGGAAGAGGCCGATATGATGGGAAGACCTATCAAAGTGGAGGTTAACAATGAGCAGGCTAGGTGGATTGAAAAAAATGATATGATCCTAATGAGAGGCTTCAAAAATGGAAAAATCAACGAAGAATAATATATCTAAACATGGGACGAAATGGCGGATCAATTTGAAGACATCATTGGGGAAGACCCTGATGCTAAGGTATGGTTAATGAATTGGAATATGTATAGGGAGGAAAGCACTAATAGGCTAAGACTATGCTTTGGTAACTTTTCATTTTTTTTACGAGGCTTCACCTCCATACTGATTGGGACATCTTTGTTGGGCTAGAGCTCTATGTCATCATCTTTGCAGGCCATTTAAGACATGGCTGTTTTGGAGGGATGGCAACATCGGGAGGGACCATGATTGCATGGGATCGCCGAGTGTCCTGCATGGGGATGGTGGTTGTTGTTGTTGCTTTAATGAGGTAGGTCCTATTTTTACTGTGTTTCCTTGGGGTTGTTTGGGTGTATTGCTGGACCCTACGATTTCTCACTTTTCCCGTAAATGTGATTTTCTTAATAAAAAATAATTTTCAGTCATTATTTTGACATAAAAGTTACACTGATAACTTAAATTAACTAAACATCTATCTTTAAATATTCAACGGTTATTTTTTTACATTATCACATGATAATTTCATTGTTTAGAACTAATATTCATCTGATTAAAACTAAATAAAATATAATTGTGAAATGAAAATATCTATAACGAGTGAATTTTAAAATATATACATATATTGGATTCAATGATATAGTATTCATAGTTTTTTATTCTAATTTCATTTTACCACTTTTACGATCCATCATGATATGTTTTAAAATTTTTGATAGTAAGACAAAATGGCCATGTAAATTTTTTTTTCTTAAAATCTACTTCCTTATAATTATAAGAAAATAATGATTACATTTACTAAAATAATGAGCTAAAAAATATATAATCACTACATTTTCTCGTATTAGAATTATATATACTACAAAATGAAATATTATACTATGGGATTGTGATTTACTCCATATATACAAATAAATATCCTTTTTTGAAATCAAATATAATAGTTCATATTAATTTATATTTGAAAGGATCACGAATCAATTTGATTTTTATATAATATTCTGTAAAATTTAAAAAAAACAAAAGAGGAAACATCCTATACAAGGGGTTTCATAACATGAAATATTTAATCCAGAATATTTATTGTCATGAACCATCGCAGGTACCCTGGTAACCTTATAACTGATCTGACACTGACATGGCCTCATGTGTGTTCCCAATTAACAAGGGTTAGTTACTAGAACATATTATCATAAAAAATGAAATTAGTAACTATTTTTTCATGATAATTTATGAGCATATATATCAAATCAGTATGAATACAAAAGAAATTCTACTATGAGAAGGGTAACAGAAGTGAATAAAAGTATGAAAACCCATTGTACTGCAACAAAGTACCAGTAAAATAGTATGGATAAAAATCCCATGTCCCAACAGAAATTACTCTCCAAATCCACATATAAATAGTTTTAACTACCTCTAAGTTGTTCTTTATCCCTACGAGAACATGTAAGGATAAAATATATGAACACTTGATGGCACTGATAGTGTATGATCTAAAATCCCTGTTGGATTTGAACAAGGATTTCATAATTTGATTCCAAAATTTAATTATCCCAATAAATTGTTTTCAATTTTTAAATAATGAGATTTTTAATTTGAAAAGAATATTTAAAAAATCAATATTTGAAATTAAAATGATGGATATACATTACCAAATGTTGATTCAAATTTTAAAATGAAGGAATTAATTTTAAAAAATGTTATTATCAACACTTTTATATAAAAAGTTTATATAAATCATAATGAAAGAAAAACATTTTACTACATTGGCATAAATTTATATCTCATATATAAACAAGAAATCAACAAGGTCATATTCAAAGTGGTATGGTAGTTCAATATTATGGGATCCTCACACACTCATATGATCATAACCTCAATATATACACACGTTCCTCAACACTATCTAGAGAGGAATAATCTATGTCCTTTTGAGGAATAAGATATTCTACAAAGACTGTTTTTAGTGTTTTAAAGAATCAATCCAATTCTATGGAAATATCAACCTACCGTGTTTGTCTTAATAACTCACTAACTACCTAGGCTTTCATGTGACCTAGTAAAAAAATTAATGGTAAATTAATTTTATGAAAATTAAAAAAAATCATTCCAATATTTCGAAAACACAAATTTTCCTTTTAAAATCCAAAATGATTTTTTACTAAAAATTCACCTTTATTCAAGATAAAACCAAAAGGTTTCTATCAAAACAATTTTAATCCATTTTTGGAAAAAAGAATTTGAAATCAATTCACAATTCATTTTCACAATTCAATTTACACATTCAAATTTAAAAATATAGGTGAAATAACTCTCATGAATATAAAAATTTATATTCATCAATTTAAACCTTCACAATTTTACTTGAATTTTACAATCCTAATAATATTTAATGGAATTGGCGGGTTTCCCAATTTCATTCCAGAAAACCTAATTTAAAAAATCTCTGATTCAATGGAGTTAGATATTTGATCAACCAATTAAATTAATTTTTTTATATAACAAAAATTTAATTTAAATCAACAATGAATTCAAATCATGAAATTTTGGGTGAATAAAAATTGGTCATTACTATGGAATAACCTACCTCGGGATCAAAATATCATGATACACGAAACCCTATTTAGATATTTTTAATGAATAATGACAATAAAAAAATATTGGGAAAAATGAATCAACTCATTTTTTAGATAAAAAACAATTGACATTAAATCCTCAAATCAACAAGGGATCTACAAAACTCAAGGGAGGAGACGGTATATAGTAAGAAGAAGATATTGGGAAGTGTAAAATAACATAGAAGAGATCGAACATCATTCTCCTAGTGTCAAATCCCTTCTGGGAGGGTCAAGAGGGGCCAATAACTACTCTTTGGAGCCACCAAGGAAGTAGAAATCAGTTATTGGTTGTAATGGTTAGTCAAGGGCCCTAAAAGAAGGGTTCGTATTTTAAAACATTAAACTATATTAGAAAACTATTTTCATGGTCTCTCAGATAGATCTGTGTTGTTTGAAAAAGAATCTAGACTATCGGAGATCCAAATTAAATGGGGTACATGGTTTCTCCTAAGAGGGATGTTGGTTTGAAAAATTGTGTTCCAACAATACAAAACCACATTGATTGGTTTTTCATAGTTTTCCAGGGGAGGTATCATAGTTTTGGAAGACCATGCAATAACCGTGAACAAGCCCATCAAATTTAATATCATTTAAAATTTCACCTTATTTTCCTTTAATAGAAACCAATCCTATGCATGGTAAAAATATGTTATTTAGGAATACATAAAAATAGTAATATGATGTTATGAAATCACTACAATAGAAACTGTTTTTCCATATAAATACTAAGAATACGTATCCATGACCAAAAGATGAGGTCACTACACTCTCAATATTGCCTCCCTATCACATGTCTTAGGATTGTCATAACCATTATTCCATTAAACAAAAACTAAAGGTATCATCCCCCACTAAGTACATTTGTTTTATTATAAACTATCTTGACTGTTCATTCAGTGAATGATAAATTAGGTTCAACATCACGATCACTCCAGCTCAAAACAAGAGATGGATGAGGTAGTTTCTTTCATAATAGAGATACATGGAACACGTTATGTATCAACATCAACTAATATTGAATAAATGAACTATAAAAAACATTTCCCACTTGATCAAAAACCTCAAATGTTCCCATAAATAGAGTCTCACATTTCCCTTTCTCCCCTAACTGTTGACGACCAAAATTGGGTGAAACTTTCAAGAACACCTGGTCACCAATAGAAAACTCCCATGGTCTACGAAAATGATAAAAATTAGGCTTATATCAGATCTGTATCATCAAAATTCTCTAATGAATGAATTGATTTTTTTTCATATCATAAACTATGCTTTTTCCAACTAATAAATTTCACTAATATCTGACAAACACAACGGAGATCTGAAAGGCTGGACCTAGAAGACCTCAAATGGAGCCATTCAAATCTTGTTTGGGTATCAATTATTTTTAAAAACCCAAAATCACCAAATGATAATCACATGACCCACCAAAGTCGATAACAGAAGTATGGATGATGTCCCCAAGAATATGTATAACTCTTTATGTCTGTACATTTGACTATGGATGGTATTTCACACTCAAATGTACATGAGATCTTAGTGCCTCTTTAATACCTCTCTATAAAGGAGTAGTTAGCCTGGGATATCTATAAAAAACAATATAATATGGAACTCCATATAAATGAAAAATCTCTTCCACATATGGACTTCCGAACTCCTAAACATTGGTTATGTCATTAATTGGGGTAAAGTGAGACAATTTATTCAGCTGATCGATCACCACCCATATCACATTCTTCATTCTATGGGTATAGATAAACCTAACCACAAAGTTCGTTGAGTTCTCATACAACATCCAAATAGGTACTGGATGCTCCAAAGTAATATATTAAGGTTTCTAATCCTCATCCATAACATGTTCACATATATTACAATGAGGGGAAAACACTAAAATTTCCCATATATAACCTATCCATCATAATTAACATTACATTCCACTGAAAAACTTCATGGTTCTGAGGTGCATAAGGTAGTAGTAATTATGGAAGTCACCCACATCATCATTCCTTACTTATAACAGCACAATAATGGTATTCTGATAGCCAAGAATTCCCTATTTCTAGAATGACCACTCAGCAATGATCTCCCCACTATAAAGAGAGTCTGTAATGTTTTAATACTCATCATCAAGCTGTTGGTTATGTAGAATCTTCTAAATAAGAGCAGTATTTCAACTGAACACTAGATAATGAAACATCATCCCCTAATTCATGTACTCCAACATGAAACTATTACAAAAGAGACATCAAATAACACTCTTATGAAAATTAATTCATATAATGGGTTAGTAGTTTCCTTCTTAAAGAATCTATAACAAAATTCCCATTCCTTAGGGTATAGTTGCTGTCAATGTCAAAAGATTGTAGGTATTCAACCCAATTCATTTGGCAAATATTCAATTATTTTTTGAGAAAATTTATAACTCAAACTCTTATGGTATGAAAACATGGTAAACAATTCTCTATAAAGGTAATTTTTGGAACTCTTTAGTACGTGAATCATAGCTTCGTGTTTATGTTAATGGTATAGAAAAATAATCTTGTGTGGCCAAAGCTGATGAGATCCATAAGCAATGACATGAAAACCTTGCATAAGAACCCCACCAAAAATAGAACTCGATGCATCACCAAAGACCACATTGTGTTGCCTGGCCATTGCAAGAGTCAACAATGAGGAACTAGTCAAAAGGCATTTCAACTCAATAAAAAGAACTCAGAAATTGGTCATTCTAAGAAAACATCACTCCCTTTAGAGTTATATCTACCATCACTGAATCCAATGTTGAGAAGTCCTTAACAAACTGATGATAATAACAAACTAGACTGAAGAATCTCTAAATCACACTAAAATGTTTTTGGTAGTTCACATGTCATATTAGCCTTTATCTTTTCAGGAAGAATAGAAATACCATGTTTTGACACCATGATTCTTAAGAAAATAACTTACTAAATCTATAATCACATTTCAAAATAATTGAATAGATACATGGATTTATCAGCATACACATATCAATTCTCATATGATGCACACGTTCCTCCTCGGACTAATAGTAAATAAGGATTTAATCCAAAAATACTACCACAAATGTATCTAGATACTCATGGAATCCATGCTCATTAAATCCATGAAAATGGTAGGAGGATTGGTTATACCAAAGTGAATTAAAAGGTATAATAATGTCCCTACTTACATGGAAAGGTGGTTTATGAACAGCAATATAATTTAACCTCAGCTGATGGAAACCAGATCAAAGGATGTTCTTCAAGAAACACTTCTCTCTACTAGTCAAATAAATCATTAATCTATGGAAAAAGATACTTGTTAATTATCTTAACTAGATTATGTTTTCTATAATAAACAAAATGGTGAAGTGAACACTTATATTTCATAGTAATGAGAACTAGCACTTCATAAGGTGACACACTTGGGCAAATAAATTCTTTCTCTAGAAGTTCATTAAACTAAGTCTTTATCTCTTTCATTTCGGATGTTTCCATGGGGAATGTGGGAATAGATTTTGGTAGAGTACCATGAACTAAATCAAGAGAAAACACTCAATCCCATGCTAGTGGAAACCCATTTAAGTTATAGGGAAACACATCAGGAAATTCAATGATGCTGAGGGATATCAACACTCAAATATTCCATCTATATATAAATAGATGACACTGATATTACATTCCCCAACTATTAATAAGAAGGTATGGATCTAATCATCCTCAAGTATCACTCTCCTTGAATGACACAACACACATCATCAGGTGTTGTGAAGGACACCCATCAAAGTCAACATTCAATTAATGATTTATTCAAAATGAGTCAATCTATCCATAAAATAAAGTCATGTAGATTTATTTTGAGAACCAAACAAGTCATGAAGTCATCACATTTGACAGAGAGAAATGATAAGCGAGACAATAGAGGCTTGTCTATCTCTTCATACTGAGGGGTGTAGTAATATCCATGACATAAAATAAAATCTCTATTGGAATATCTAAAAAATTAACAATATGTGATGAAATAAATGAATAAAATTCACTAGTATGAAGTAAAACATTCATTAATGAATAACATATAGTGATGATACCTCTCATGAACACTAGACCAGTATCTTCTTACTCTGGTGACTCTTCTACTGCAAGATGAATCTTTATTCCGGATGTCCGTGGTTGGAACCCTTTTATCCATGAAGAATAAAACTACCCCCCAATTTTAGGATGTGTTAATGATCCTTTACCAGAATGTAGGGTGTAATAAACGAGGAATAATTTTTTTAACTCATGTGATCATCCATAATAACCACATACCTTGGGAACCTTAGTGAAAACCCTCATAGAATTCTTAGGATTTCAACTCTCCTTGGAAGTAACACATGATTCCCCTAGGGGAGAATGAAACTCCCATTAACCCTAAAATTCCATCCCGATCTATTTTGACCATCAGTTCTCTATCCAACACATTATCATAGAAATAAACTTTAGTAATAAAAACTGATAATGATTATTTTATTGAATTACCAACTTGAACAATCATGAAATCAACTTCTCATTTGATACTATCTGATGAATGAAATTCATGAGCTCAGAAAAATAGTTCTCATATTTTTTCGTGTTCCTGCTATCATACTCAATTTTGAAAAATTTTATAGCCTTAACCAATAACATCGACTATATATAGAACATTTCATTGAAATAATGTTTAATGTATTTACACAATAATCCCTCATTATTCTTCATTTTTTTTGTTTTTCCTTGGAACATGTGTTCTGGTTAGAAATCACTACTTCCATGTCGCTTCCATTGGATTTATTTGTGGCAGAAATAACATCCAAAAATTCTTTATCCAATAGGGATTTACTTTCCAAAGGTAGGCGTTTGTTAAATTTGAAAATATGTTACTTATGAACATGCATTGGTCGAGAGGATGGGATTTCAAACTCATCACACCCTTTTGAGGTGAATTACTTTCTACTCCAGAACACTCTTAAATATTATATATATTTTCATGAATCCTTATTAATTAAACAAGTATAACTAAGGTTTCCCTTGTAATTTTCAATCAATTATTATCATTTGTAAAATTTATAATCATCCATATATATTCTAGGTTCTTTCATTAGTGGAGATATCTTTATGTATTTTAGGAGCACAATTAATGGTACTCTCTAATATAATATTTAGATATTATTTTAAACATAGTTATGATGATACTGGATTTTAAGCCACATAGATGGGAACTCTAGAATATTATGTGGTACAAGGAGATGAAGGATTGTATGTATGTTGGGATCTAATGCATAAATGGGCTACCTACGTATCCTAGTGAAAGGAATAAGAACCCTCATAGTTTGGTTCCACTTAATAGGAAACATCATACATTTTAAGGTCACGTGGTATGGACATACCTACATAGTTTAATGTCATGTTATAAAGACATCTAAGAAAAACGTACTTAGTCCAGGTCTAGTATGGGTATTATGCCTCAGGAACCCAATGAACGTGGAATGAACATGTGTTTCTAGTTAGATAGACTCCATTGGGATTATGGACAAAGAAAAACAGGCTTGATTTTAAGTGTTAGGTTTGAACCTCAGAGAAGATTCTTATGTATCCCATTTGGATGGGAATCAAAGCCTATATAGTTTGATGATTCTAATAGGAGAGTATAGTACTTTGAGAGATATGAGTTTGGGATAACTTCTTAAAATGGATGCCTTGGTGATTTTGGGGTTTAATTTGGGGCTTACTCTTAAAGAGGATTCCCATTTATTGATGAAATAAGACGGTACTCGGGCCTTAGGATGGCTTCCTAAGTATCCCAACTATGGTGGGAATCAGAGTTCTTGTAGTTCAATAAGTTTTAGGGGGATTTATTCATGTCTTACTCCTAAGGACGATGCCCAGATTAAAGGAATTATGGTTGGAATCTTGAAGAGGATATCCAATGAACTCAGACCCTGATGAAGGCATCCTAAGTATCCCAGTTATGGTGGGAATCATAGATATTATATTTCATTACTTATAAATTTTGTGGAAGTTATGATCATCATAATTCTCTATTCCCATCTGAGTCATTCTTGGTGTTAGAAACAAGAGGATGTGAAAGATTCAGCAATGGAACCTGCACTTTTCCTCATCCTCCAGAGGAAGAGGATGTGCCAGTGGTAGCGAGGGTGGACAAGGTCGAGGCAACTGTGGAAGAAGAAGAGGCGATAATCCATCCCTCTATTCACTTAACATAAATCAAGGGTCCAATGCACGGAATGAGTGAAGGTTAAGGAAGTATAGAGGATCAAGGCTACAACTTTATACTTGAACGTTTAGGGGCTTACACTAGGATGGATTCCCTTTGAGAACTGGTTGTGGTTACTCCTAAGGAGGTCTCCCATTCAATATTTACCCTTGCATATGAGCCAGGTGATTAGGTTTATCGACTTTCTTGAGGAGTTTATCGACTCATGGTACTCACAGAATCTATAAATAGAGTCCAAACTCATAACATGTGAAAGGAACCAAGTTGAGGAAGTCTACTCAAGGGACTTAATTGAGTTTGATGGAGTGTCTCAAATCATGGTATTTCATGGCTCGATGTTGGGCTACATAAATGGAGAAATAGAAAATGTCATTGACCAGACCTGAAATTCTTGTGGTGCAACTCTCCTTTTTTCATGGGGGTTAGAGATAAAAGTGAAGGGATTGACCTAAAGGATCGGGAGTGAAGGGTGGAACTAATATCAAGCGCAGGGGGGGCATCGAACCCACATTATGGATATGAAGGGTCAAGCAGTTTCCCTTCTAAGGTACCTCATATTGGCACTCAACTTAAGGTTTCTCATGTAGGTGCTTTGTGTAGCTCCCCCACATGTGTGCACCACAAAGTTGCTCCACGCAGTTGCTCCACACAGGTTCTCCGCACAGGTCCTTAGTACAGCTCCATGTGTTCTAGAACCTAATGGGGATTTGAACCAAAATTCCCCCATTAACTCTATCTTCTCTCATGTTTTGAAGAATTGCTAGAGGGTCCTCATGAACATAGAGAAAGGAGTTACACAATAGGAGATTCGGGAGTTCTTCTAGCATTTTACACATTCGAAATGGGGAACCCAAGGGACCTATTTATAGGAAAGGATTTGGGATGGTATATGGGAAATTATTCATATAGGTCCTTTGCATAGTTCATCCATGTAACTCTTCCATATAGGAGTGTATAAATTATTCTTCCATGTAGGTCCTTCACCAAGGTCTTCTTCATAGGTAATTCAAATCCATTTATAAAATTTATATTTCTTCCATGTTCCATAACATTGGGTCTGTAAGTCTGTTTGGGCTGTGTGAACAATCAAATCATTGATTTCAATGTGATATAGACTTTCCTTATGTGGTCAATTTACCAAGTCCTGTCGGATGATAGTCAAAAATTGAATTTAAAGTGTCGACACCTTTTCATCTTCAATCTTGGATATCCACTGCCTACTCATATATGGGGGAATCTTTCCACTTATCCATCTGTAAGGATTAGTATTTTGACACATATAAATCCATTCTAGATCTTCTTCCTTCATGGTGAAAACATCATTACTTATAATTTACATTTTTTCTATGTGAGAATCAAATATTCACTCTATTTAAAATTTAATAGAACCTATTTCATGGTCTCTACAAAAGCCCCTCGAAGGAATTAGATTCATTTATAATGAACAGAATATTGTTTTTAGGTAATTTTAGGGTACACGGATGCATTCCATTGTCATTCTATTAGATTTGATCTACGTCATGTTTTGAAGGATGCTCTCATTTTTACATACGCCAAGTGTCCCAGTGAGTATAGTTTTATTTTTACTATGGTTATATGGAAAAACCCCAAAAAATTGTATACATTAAATTTTTATTGCTCAATATTATCGAAACCATAAAAAATGTATTTTTAGTTAGTTGCGACTCAGATTTTGTGTAGAGTTCCCTTTACAGGATTTCAAAATGGTGAGTACCACTTCTCTTATTTTTTTTCCAGTTTAGATTAATTCTTGTCGGACTGAACATTCTAGAATATATGTTCGAATAGTTATGACCATAAATTTGGAGATTAGATCCTAAAAAAGGCTCATTGGTTATGAATTACTCAAATATTCTTTAAATACTTTCATGGGGAATATTCAGTCATGATTTTTTATGGTCACCAAATCTGAAACTTGTACAAACATAAAGGGGACGTTTCCTAGAATGAGGAAAACATTATTTTAGAAACCTATTATGGTGGTTGTATTATGAAGGGTTGGCTAGGGAATACTCTGAATATCCAAATATTGGCATCTTTTGATGGTCATTATTGTTTTGTAAGAAACTTATTCAAGGCCACCAAAGGGCATCTATTTCATAGTCAGGCAAAATAGATCTCAAGAATTTTACATTTTATTATGGATAGACAAGGGGAAATAGATTTTCGTTAATCAAGACCACAATGGGTGGTTTTCCTGGGAAATGGATTTTACAAATAAAGGTTTATCTATACCAGCATATGTCCTGAATGAGAAAACCAATTCCATAGAAATTTGGTGTATGGGGAATGGTTAAAAAATTTAGAAAGGGGTATTCTGATATCATGCTATGCAATTTTAATGTCATACAGTGAGGACATTGTACTGTGTAGTTTTAAGTCATATAGTGAGGACATTGTAATGTGATGATTTAAGTATTGTATTGAGGACATTGCACTGTTCAGTTTTATGTCATGCAGTGAGGACATTTTATTGTGTAGTTTTATGTCATGCAGAGAGGACATTTCTCTGTGTAGTTTCTAGTCATGTAGTGAGGACATTGGGTGGATTTAATTTATGGAATTTATATTTTAATAATGGTTTGAGACTATCCAATTTATTGTTAATTTTTCTAGAAACATAATACTATATTCAATTGTGGAAGGGAGGAATGTAAACTGTGATTTGGTAATTTCTTAATCTGAAGAATGATATAGGAAAACAGAAAAGGGAATTTGAGGAAGCCTTTTATTAGAACTATGTTTCCATTATTTGACAGACATGTTATGGGGGTTTTATTATGCATGACCGACTAGGGAATATATTGCATATCTATAGAGTGGTATCGTTTTACTGACAAACCCGTTATGAAAGCAACTAATGCAAAGCCACCTAAGGGAACGTACTGCATTGTCAGGTAAAAGAGTTCTAAAAAAATTGACAATATATTTCTAAAATCCAAAAAATTTTATGGAGATTAAAATT
This sequence comes from Viscum album, assembly GCA_963277665.1. Classification (NCBI taxonomy): domain Eukaryota; kingdom Viridiplantae; phylum Streptophyta; class Magnoliopsida; order Santalales; family Viscaceae; genus Viscum; species Viscum album. The sequence goes on along the minus strand of OY728131.1, from coordinate 711,474,500 downwards.
TTCCATAGTATAGATTTTGGTTTTTGGATAAAGATACATAAATATGGAAAGAGTTTTTTCAATCATGATTTCCAAGAATCAGAGTAATAAGACTTCTACAACGTTTTGACTCAAACATAATAATTATGGGGTTTGTAGTTTTAGGTCATATGACTAGGACCAAAATCGAAACAGTATATGATATATGGTCAAATGTTCCAATGTAATTTCATATTTCATTGATCACATGGGGAGGGAAATGTGTAAACCATGTTCTTGAAGACATTCAGATAGAGAGAGAGGCAATAAAGAAAATATACATGGATAAACTCTTTAAAATACATATTCATGTATATTGTTATCAATGTTTGAAGGATATAAAAGACACTTTAACCAAGAAAAAAGTAACCATTATTTGGAAACCCTATTAATGGGGTTGTGTTATGCAGGACCAACTAGGTTATGTGCTGCATAATCAAATAATTGAATCTTTTTAATGTGACTTCCTTTTTTAGGAAACTTATGCAGGGCCACCTAGGGGCACATAATACATAGTCAAGAGAAATATTTCAAAGATATCTAAAAATATACCTCCAAAAACCATAATAATGGTAATGAATATTTGAATGTATTACGGATTAAGAGTGTTACATACAAAAGGGGGTAATGCTCAATGCACTAGAGAAATATTTGAATCAGTATTTTCAATGAGTTTAGAGTCCTTGTCATAGATATGACTCGTATATAAATTGGGGAAATTATTGTTTCCATGATGGGATCTATAAGGAGAGAAGCCAAAATGAATAACCCCACATAGATAGTTCATTTTATGTAGAAGAGAGATAATATATATATCTCATGTGTAGGAATAGGAGTTGGGTCCTAGAATTCCATAAGTATCACAATGTGTTGAGAATCAATGCAAGAGTTTTTCTTTAAGTTCTCTAAATTTTAATGTCATGTAGTAAGGACATAATTATGTGTAGTTTAGATTCATGCATTGAGGACATGAAATTATTCTAACGTAAAATGGGAATATTGCAGTTTCATAAGGTAATTAAACCGATATGTCACTACATATCTCATATAGATGAGGATAATGTCATAAGTAGTTATTTGGAAAATTTCTATGATGGTTTGATTTATAAATTGGGAATAAGGGTGGTTTAGTATTGTGATGATGGTTTGGCCAATGATTGTAGATCTGGGCATCTAAATGTATCTCATTGAAAATGAGAATCAAGCCAGATGTACTTCTTGAAAAAATATCTTCCCACACTAATTATGATTGGTGTGGGAGATTGGTGATTTTAAAAATTTAAAAAGAACAGTGGTTAAACATAAGACAAAAATGGTATGTAGATCAAACCATGTATCTTGAAAGAGCACTCTGTATAGATCTAGTTTATATACAAGGGGATTAAAGGTAAAAAAAATTGGTGGTTTCAGATGGGCATAAGAATTGAGATCTAGGTTTTTATATCTATCCCATTGAAAATTAGAATAAACACATATGTTTCTCTTCAAGTCCCCTATGCAGATCTGATTCAAACATGAGGAGAAATGGAACACATGTGCCACCAAGGATTATAAATGATGTAATTGATGTTTGTTCAAGGAATCCCTTAATGTAAAAATAAATCATATATTAATCGTACAGTTTAATTTCGTTTAATGAGAATAAATTATTCCATACAGTTTAACATTGTGTGACATGGTCAAAGATGCTATGCATTTTATCATCATGCAACATGGATGCTTATGGTTGTTATGAAGTTTTAAAGTCTTGAAAATAGGACTTTGAGTCGTGCAATTTAAATTCATGAAGCGAGGACATATGACGATATGAAATTACACAGTGTACTTCTTAAAAAATAGTGCCTTAATAGAGTTGTAATATGTTCTCCATCCAGTAATATTAGGGAATAAGATCCATTTGAGTAGACCTTATGTATGGAATAATATCCTTCCCACATTGGCCCAAGATTTGGAAGCTTCTTCACATGTATCCTTGGAGTCCTGAGGACCAATACCAATTCTCCTTTAATAAACTAGAAAAGGTGAACTTTCTGGTTAAAAGATTATGCTATTATATTCTAATAAACTTCTATAGGATGAAAATTATGAAATCACAATTGGTCTAATAATTCCATCTCATCAAATCATTTCTGGGACATTTCATTTATTGGTAACTGATTACAAATTTCAACTCGGAGTAAAGGAAATCGAATTTCAATTGGAAAAACTACTTCAGTGTCATACACTAATTAATATGGAGTTCCTTGAGTGGAAGTATAGGTAGTAGTATGATAATCCCATAAATCATGAAAATGTTTATCAGGAAAAGATTTCTTATCTTTATCTACCATATTTCTGGAGTAATATTGATAAGGTCTTACTGAAGGCCGCTATCTATCCATTGGATGATGCATGATAGTGAGGTGAATGGTTGGATTATATATTGTTCTTCTGATATAAATTAATTACCTAAAATGAATTTAAGTTGGTGCCACTTTATTTTAATGTAGTATAAGGGACACCAGATCTGGTGATGATATTAGCCTTATCAGAGTTAACAATGATTTTGGATCTTACATCTTTTAAATGTATTGCCTCATAACATTTGGAGAAGAAATTAGAAGCAGTAAGAATGCTCTTCAACTTCTTAGCCATAGTAGGAGGATAAGTCCATACTACATCTATTCCCATTGAGGATATTGGCCTGGAGTATTTAGATGTATGTAGAAAATCTAGGGGTTGATGAATTAAGTTGAAATGCACATGACAGGGATGACATTTCATTGTGAAATTTGTGCAATCATGAATCATTGAAGTCCAGAAGTATCCAAGCCTTCAGATTGGATCAGAAAACATGTGCCTAGTTTGGTTGGAACCACAAGCTCCTACGTGTATTTACATCATCACAACTTCAGTTTCTTTTCCATCAATACATCTGGAGATAAATTTATCGAAACTTTATGTGTAGAGTATCTTATGGTGGTCTAGACAGTCATAAAGAGTGAAATTGGTCACTAAACATCGGATCTATTCTTTCTCAACTCTATCTGGTGAAGTAATACATTTTTAATGGATTCTATGATTGGTGTCATCCATCATGTAGTATGAACATATGGTTCAAAAATAGGTCTGATATAATTAATTTCATCCATTCTAATTTTAATGAAAAGTGAAACTACTTGATGATTGGAAATTTTGGTGATTTTATCATCCCGACATCGATCATTCAAGGTTGTGGCTATATTATCCAATTTATCGTCTTGGGAATTTCGTGATTTTGGGACATAATACATTGTTGTATGTGAGGAAAAATCTGCCATTAACCTTCTGACATAATCAATAAAATATATTGACTCTTTTTTTCTAATAGCATAATCCCCATTAATCTGTCTGATTAAAAAATCTAAATCACCTTTCACATTCAGGTGGTTCACTTGTACCTGGAGTGCCAATTCTAGACCTGTAATGAGAGCTTTATATTCTTCCTCATTGTTGGTACCTCCTTCTGATAAGAGATTATAATATGGTAACACTACCTTTTCTAGGAAGATAAGTAAAATTCATTATCAAAATTTGTTGAGTTTTGGGTTTTCCATTCTCTTCCCCATTGGGCTTCTAGAAGAAAAATAATAATACTCTTACCATGTTTGGGTATTGTCTTGGATATATAATATTTCTTCATCAGGAAGTTCTGTATTCATAGAGGTATTTTCTGCAGATGGGTGTTCAGTAAGGAAATTTTCCAAGGTTTTCCCTTTTATTTCTTTATATGGCATAATCTGAATATCAATCTATTGGAAAATAACTTCCCATCATTCAAAAAATCTCATAAGCATAGGATGATTGAGGATAAATTTGAGAGGGTTTTTACAAGATACCAATTAGACATTGTGATGTTGCAGGTAGTGCCTCATCTTCTGAACTGCAAATATTAATTCCAAACAAAACTTCTTGATACTTGAATATCGAGTTTCTGTGTCAATCATAGTTCTACAAAGACATTAAATTCTCTTTTCATTCCTAATATCATTATTTTGGGCATGGAAGGAACCCAGTGATCAATCTAAAGCTATCACATTGAGAACAAGTGGATTTTATTAAACATGTTTAATTAATACCAGTGGACTGAGTAGATATTTATTGAGGGTATTAAATTCCTCTTGTAAGTCTTTAGTCCATCAATAGGTGACTCCCATCATCATTAATCTAGTGAAGGGTAAACACTTTCCTACCAAATTGGAAATAAAGAACTGAATATAGGACAAGGGTCCTTGAAGTCCTTTTAATTCATTCAAATTTAAAGGAAGTGACATGCCATGGATTGCTTTTGTCTTATCAAGATCAACCTTGATTCCACGATGGCATACAATATTTCCAAAGAATATTATCAATGTTACCCTAAATGAACATTTCAAGGGATTCAACTTCAAATTATGTTTCCATAATTTACTGTATATAGTCTCTACATCACCCATCTCATTAGAATGTTATCTAGATATGACCACTAGATCATCCACTAAACATTTGGAAAATTTTCCTAAGATGGGTATAATGGTGTAATGAGTAACTATATATTATTATGATAAATTGATATTGATACTGAAATAGTATACATACACTTAAACACAATTCCACGACCATGGGAACGATATCATCGCTCGTGCGTACGTACGGACTACCGTCTCCACGACGCGATGAGATTCATTATCCATGTTAACCATTACAGAATGATTATAAAGTATATATAATGAATAATAATGGAATATATGACATGGTAAATCTACTGGATTTATGTATATATATATATGTGTCATCTACTTACTTCCATTCAAGACAATAAGGAAAGGAAAGCAGCGTTCATGCGTACGTACGGACTACCGTCTCCATGAACGGTGTGTTTCATTTCATTTATCTATCTATTATATATATATATATACTGAATATATATGATATATAAATAATACGTTATATTCTGGAAGTAAGTTAATCATGATATAAGTATTAATAATGTCAAGAACAACAAGTCCAAACACCTACGATAAATGAAACGATTTTACCCAAGACGCTTCTTTAACATGAATTTACAAAAGAACGGGTAATATAAAGTAAGAAGTGGACCATATATGATATAATAACAATGAATATGATTCTGGAATAAGTCAATAACATGATTTAAATCATTATACAGGAGTTTCAGACATGTACAAAGCAAGTCGGACCTAAGGTAAGGGAAATATCACAATCTCATTTTTATCCGTGATTGTTTATACTTTGGCATTTACTGGGGTGTATTTTATCATCCACATCCATGTTTTCTCAATATGTAATATTATTTCCATTCACCTACAATTTTTTAAATCATATTTTACCCTTCTGTGAGTTTTTAGTAAATGATATGAAAGGAATCTTTTGTCGTTTTTCGTACGAGGTAGTTTTTTGACTTTCCCGACAAAAGTACAAAGAATGTTTTTTTAACTTATACGGCATGAATGGATTTCTAAAAAATTATTTCCAAGAAGCTTCCTTTACAAGTTTTCAAGTTTATTTTTAATCAACTTCATTAGTTTATAATTGTATGACATGTTAAGAAAGGAAAAGTGTTTTTGAAGAAAAAAGGATATTTTCCTCAAGAATGGAGTTCAAGTGTTTTATGAAAATTATTTTCCATCTAAGATAATAAAGGGTTCTGTTTTTTTATCCCTATTATTACATTGATTTGATTATGTTGTGATAGAATTATGTTTATGAATTCCTTTATCTTATATGATTTGTTTTATGATGTCACGATGTTTAAGATTCCCATTTTTATTACATGGGTTATGCTATGATGTATGGTTTATGATTTTGTGGCACACATAAGAATGGTTTCATTATGAGATGGGTGGGACCTATATGTCCCTCCAATTCATTGGGTAAAGATTTTATGTCTCATGAGATAGACATGGCTGGAACGGTAGGTTATACCAGTTCAGTGAAACAGGACTGGAACGAGGGTGACTCGGTTCAGAAAGGGACTTTGTCCACTAAGATTGTCTTGGAAATGAGTCTTGACTAACAAGAAATGATCCTCTATGATTATGTGTGTATGCCACAAAGTTTCATGTTTTAAGTTATAATTATTGGGATTTCATTTCACTACTATGATTTATCCCATGTTATGAAATTATGCTCTCTTTTGCAGGTTAAGATTTCCAAAAGTTATGTTCTTATGAATATGATGTGATTGATTTTTTTCTTTTGTTTACCCTTACTAAGAATTTGAGCTCACCCTTTTATGTTTTCTTTTCCCCAGGATATAAAGAAAGGTTTTAGGTAAAAAAAATGGAAGATCTTTATGGGAGATATTGAAGATCTTTCACCACGATTAAAAGATTACCTTCCGAGTTTCCAAAGACACTAAACTATTACGATCCTTGTGTGTGTGTCTTTGTTGTGTACTAAGTATTCCACAAAAGTAATGTAATGTCCATGTACGTCAGGCTTTGGGTCCGTTATAGTTGGTATTAGAGGAAAGGTTTAGTCAACCTTTGGAAACTAGGATGCGAAAACGTTAGTGATATCCCTAAAGATATTTCTAAGGTATGTCTAGGGATGTCCCTAAGGATAAGTATACTTATAGGATATAGTCCTAGAACTATGGTAATGATATTAGATTAAACCAAAGATGTTAGATATTGAAGTTACTCCCCCTTTATTATGATTTTTGCCTCTCACACTATTCTTTTTGGGTTTTAGAAAATGGCTGGAAACAAGATGATTCACAATAATGGAGGATATGATGGACAATGGAATGATATTCTTCATTAGCAACCAAATGAAATTGGGTTTTGAAGTCCAAACATCATTATTATGCCAAATCAATAATATCATAATATGATCAATAATGTAAAATTTGGTAAGTTTCCGGACTCGGCTAATAAGAGAAAGATGGAGTTTCATGATGATCATAGAGGAAAGAAAGTTCAATTTCCCCTATGTAAATCATGTGGAAAGAGGCATCAAGGAGAATGTTTCAAAGGAATTAGAAGATGCTTTAGGTGTGGAAAAGTAGGACACAAAGCCAGTAAGTGCAAAGGAAAAGGTTCAGTTAACACCAGGGATGAGGATAATGGTATTTCTACGACATCAACAATGGTTAAATGTTTTAAATGTGGAATGTACGGGCATTATGCAAACCAATTCCCTAAGGGAAAGTCTCATGAAGAGAATCAGTATGGTCGTATGGGAAGTATTTATGTTGATGATGATGAAGAGACTAAAAATGATATGTGAGATGAAAGAATTGTTGAATCTCGGTCAATGGTTTAAGAATGTAGTGAAATGATTACATGTTTATCATGTGTAATGTTGTATAAGTAATCTCATGGAATAAAGAGACATCTAAGGATTGTTACACTATTGTCTTTCCTTATGTTTTTAAAGTGTATGATGAATGGTACCAGTAACCATGAATGGTTATTCAGATACTTTTGGAAAGTAGATGATATGTGCATAATGAAAGGATAAGAAGATAATGAGATGTTTGATTGTATTCATGAGCTCATGATTGATATAAGGACTAAGTGATATCATGGTTTGAGTATATAGAATTTTGAGGATTTTGGTATGTGGAAGGTGTTAACTTTTAACTGCATTTATGTTTTCACTAAGGTATTCATGAGAATACATGATTAAGGACTTTGAATGTTTGGAATGTGACCAACAAAACATATCTTATGATATATGGGGATCAACGATGGTATTAAATCTCTGGTAATCATTTTCACTATATTATGAGAGTGGACTGCAGTATTATGGATAAGCCTAAAGATTGGAATGGATTATGTTGGACATAAGTTAGTATTGTTTAAGGATAAAAGTTTTTTTCGATATTATTGTTGGGATATTATAGTAATATAGTTTTAGAAAAAGGACAACCTGCAGGACGGGCAACAACCCATCGCGTCGGACAAGGCTGTGGGAATCGGACCCACAACCGAAGTGCGACTAGCCTGTATCACCTACCACTGGCCTATATGAAGTCCATGTTTAGTAGAAACTAGTTTTATTTTATTAAGAAGTATGATATATGAAGTATAAGTCCATTTTAGGAACCATATATGATTAATCTCACTATAGATGGACTTCTGTATTTTTTGATAACTTTTCTAACCTTTTGTTTGAGACAGATGGAATGACCCATAATTCTGTCACATGATCAATTAACACTTCATGAATAACAAATTAAACTTCATTTATTTAAGAGATGAAGTGGAAATTGTTCAAAGTACGAACAACAGTGAGATTGTACCAAAATAAAGTAAGTATTTATTATAATTCAAATTCTTCAACTTTAGGGAAATGATCTTGAAAACCAAAAAATGTTGTCCTAGTGCCCTTATATCCAGTGAATTATATGGTACCTTATATCATCACAAATATATGGATTTGTGATTACTGTCTTTTCCATAGCCATGTTCTCTACCACTCTCCATCAGAACATGATGGTTAGATTTCTCTTCCATATCCATATTTTCACCTATGTGGAAACCCAGTGATTAGTTTATTTGGGTAACCGTTACGTTTCATACCTTTATTTTTAAAGATTGGTTTTGGTATTACCTTTTTACGATGTGGGTTTCTATTAAACAAACATTTGAGTAGTAAACCATTTATAACCCAGACGAATTTCGAGGACGAAATTCATTTTAAGGGGGGTAGAATGTAACAGCCCGAGATTTTATGAAAAATATTTTTTTAATTTTATTAATGTCTTTTGTTGTAGGCTACACCAAAAGGAGCTTGCACAACACACATCCTTGACATTCCTTTCATTACACGCAATCGCGACCTTCCTCGATAGAGTGTGTAGTACGTAATACTGATTTTCACTACACAACGATATGCTATTAAAATATTATTAAAACTAGTCGTTAAGAATAGTAATAACTGCCTTTTAAAATTTTAGAAATTATAGCTCTCAAAATGGACTTCATTTTTGGATTCGGAATATCGAATTTAATCTAAGGTGAAATTTTGGTACTTTTCGGATAACTTTCATATTTTGAAAATTACTAAATTAAAAACAACTTTTTAATCGAAATAATTAATAGTGATAAATTATTAGTTTGAGTGGTTTTAAAGTATATTTAGAATATATTTTTACAATTCAATACAATGTTGGTCATTGGATGTAATTTCACATTTACACCAGACATAAACAAGTGTTAATCTTTTGATAGTTATTATCTCTTAAAAACACGCTATTTGTTGTGACAGCGGAAATTAATTATAAAATTAATTAATGCAATATATATGTTGGGAATTTCGTAAAATAGAAATCATTTTTGAATTCGGAATATCAATTGTAGCTTAGGGTGAAATTTTGGAATTTTTCTGAAAAACGACAATTTTTGATGAATAGTGAAACTACTAAGTGATAGTTAAAAAAATTAATTTTTTCATAAATCTTAATTTTACCGCTTCTGTGAATGGAATTTCAAAAATCTGAGAGACACGGTTGATTTCAGTAAGTAAAATGTGGTTCAATGAGATGAAAATAATTTTTGGTGAATAGTAACTTTTTTCTTTTATTTACCACGGTTAAAAGTAAATAGGGTAATTAAGGGTAAAAATGATATTATTATTACCCTATCACATGTCCTAATTCTATTAGACAAGGGTAATTCGACCAAAAACAGTCTTAGGAATAAAATATTACCACTTAGGCCCACTTGGATTAGATTAGTACATTTTTTATTAATTTATTTAAAGAAGGGTTAAAATAGTTAAAATCAAAGTTTATTAAGTAAAATATTTTTAATATGGGGTTATACATAAGATAAATTCGACTATAAATATTCATTAGAAAAAAAAACGATTTTCTACATAATAGTGTTTTATTTGTAATTTTTAAATTTAAATAATTCAATTTATTTATGACACAATGATGATGCAGTAATTACCATAATAGTGAAAAATTAGAATAATTGATATTATAAATGCCTAAATAAGTATAAGTTTAGAGTTTTTATGACATAAACTAATTTTCTAGGTTAATATGACATGTTATTGTTGATTTAAGTAACTTGGTTCGAACTTATCATTCTGTTATGAATTTCATAAAAATCATGTACCAAATAGTGTCAAAATTGACATAAATTAATTTTAAAAAAAAATATTATATTATAAATTGTTATTTAATTCCTAAAAATCTAATGTTTGGCCAAAGGACTTACATAAGGTTATATATATTAATAGTAAACAACATGGGGTTCGTTTGGCTTGTTATGGTATGTTTTTAACCATATAGTGTAAGAAAACAAAAAGACAGGGTAAAAGTTAAATTATTTAACTTAGAGTTAAATCTAATTGATATGGTTAAAATAATAACCTAAACTTGTCTAAATCCTATTGGATGAGAGGATTTGGACCCATCCCCACCTTATCCTCGAAATAAATCAATTTGGAGCTATTTAAAAGCGAACTTGACTTTATAATAAAATAATATTTTTAGTTATTCAAAAGGTGCCCCTCTCCTCCTTTATAAAAGGGCACCTCCTCCCTCTCTTCCTCACACAACTATGAGACTTCAAGCTCGGACAACCCCTGCCAAAATCTCATCCCCACTTCCCTAGTATCATCCTAGAGGTCCTGGTCTTCTTCAAAGACCATCCTTAGTTCTTTAAGTGGAGGTTAAGAAAAGACGCGTCAAAAAGAGGTAATATCCATTACCGATCTTTTTGAATTTCTTTCTTCTTCAACTTATTCTTCTTTAGTTTTTTCATGATAAAGTAAAAAAATCAGTATTTATTATATACTGATATGTTATTATAAATATTAAACAACTCTAATTAACCTTCTATCCATCCTACGGAAAAAGGAAATCACTGCGCGTGCGTACGTACGGAATATCGTCTCCACGCCGTGGTGTAATCTATTTTCCGCCACCACCTTAATTGGATGGGTATAATGGTGTAATGAGTAACTATATATTATTATTATAAAGTGATATTGATACTGAAATAGTATACATACACTTAAACACAATTCCACGACCATGGGAATGATATCATTGCTCGTGCGAACGTACGGACTACCGTCTCCACGACGCGATGAGATTCATTATCCATGTTAACCATTACAGAATGATTATAAAGTATATATAATGAATAATAATGGAATATATGACATGGTAAATCTACTTGATTTATGTATATATATATATGTGTCATCTACTTACTTCCATTCAAGAGAATAAGGAAAGGAAAGCAGCGTTCATGCGTACGTACGGACTACCGTCTCCATTAACGGTGTGTTTCATTTCATTTATCTATCTATTATATATATATATATACTAAATATATATGATATATAAATCATACTTTATATTCTGGAAGTAATTAAATCATGATATAAGTAATAATAATGTCAAGAACAACTAGTCCAAACACCTACGATAAATGAAACGATTTTACCCAAGACGCTTCTTTAACATTAATTTACAAAAGAACGGGTAATATAAAGTCATAAGTGGACCATATATGATATAATAACAATGAATATGATTCTGTAATAAGTCAATAACATGATTTAAATCATTATAAAAGAGGTTCGGACATGTACAAAGCAATTCGGACCTAAGGTAAGGGAAATATCACAATCTCATTTTTATCCGAGATTGTTTATACTTTGGCATTTACTGGGGTGTATTTTATCATCCACATCCATGTTTTCTCAATATGTAATATTATTTCCATTCACCTACTATTTATTAAATCCTATTTTACCCTTTGGTGAGTTTTTAGTAAAAGATATGAAAGGAATCTTTTGTCGTTTTTCGTACGGGGTACTTTTTTGACTTTTCCGACAAAAGTACAAAGAATGTTTTTTTAACTTATACTGCATGAATGTAATTTTAAAACATTATTTCCAAGAAGCTTACTTTACAAGTTTTCAAGTTTATTTTTAATCAACTTGTTTTAGTTTATAATTGTATGAAATGTTAATAAAGGAAAAGTGTTTTTGAAGCAGAAAGGATAGTTTCCTCAAGAATGGAGTTCAAGTGTTTTATGAAAATTATTTTCCATCTAAGATAATAAAGGGTTATGTTTTTTTATCCCTATTAATAAATTTATTTGATTATGTTGTGATGGAATTATGTTTATGAATTCATTTATCTTATATGAATTGTTTTATGATTTCACGATTTTTAAGATTCCCATTTTTATTACATGGGTTATGCTATGATGTATGGTTTATGATTTTGTGGCACACATAAGAATGGTATCATTATGAGATGGGTGGGACCTATATCTCCCTCCAATGCTTTGGGTAAAGATTTTATATCTCATGAGATAGACATGGCTGGAACGGTAGGTTATACTGGTTCAGTGAAACAGGACTGGAACGAGGGTGACTTGGTTCAGAAAAGGACTTTGTCCACTAAGATAGTCTTGGCAATGAGTCTTGACTAACAAGAAATGATTATCTATGATTATATGTGTATGCCAAAAAGTTTAATGTTTTAAGTTATGATTATTTGGATTTCATTTCACTACTATGATTTATCCCATTTTATGAAATTATGATCTCTTTTGCAGGTTAAGATTTCCAAAAGTTATGTTCTTATGAATATGATGTGATTGATTTTTCTTTTGTTTACACTTACTGAGCATTTGAGCTCACCCTTTTATGTTTTCTTTTCCCCAGGATATAAAGAAAGGTTTTAGGTAAAAAAAGGGAAGATCTTTATGGGAGATATTGATGATCTTTCACCACGATTAGAAGATTACGTTTCGAGTTTCCAAAGACACTAAACTATTACGATCCTTGTGTGTGTGTTTTTCCTATGTACTAAGTATTCCGCAAAAGTAATGTAATGTCCATGTACGTCAGGCTTCGGGTCTCTACACATCCAATATAAGGTGACCACTAGGTGATAAAAATTGTACTATAAGGAAGTCCCAAATTACCATTTGAGGTCAAAACCCCCTAAATTTATTTATAAAAATAATACCTTTTATGGTATTATAAACATTAATATCAACCAATGCTTGAGTGAGTGAATATTGTAGAATAATGGAATATCAATCATGGAATATCAATCACGGATCCACTTATTTATATTATTCTAAATAATTAGAATCAATTCTCCAAGATCCACAGAAAAATTTTGATGTAAAGTAGAGGATAGTAGGAGATCTAAATAATCGTTATGAAGTTCTTAACTTGAAGTTTCATGAGGCATCTGGCTCTTGAACATATCAATGTGTGAATTCCTCATTTCAGAGGAAATAGAATTATTCTTGAATAGGATATAAATATATTTTATGTGTTGGTGAAAAATAACACAATTGAAAATTATGGAGATATCATTGATCTTGTGATTTGTTTCGTTCAGAATACTCAATTACACTAGCCTTTAGAAAACTAAAATCCTAGAGGGAATGATCCTTCTCTTTTATTGCGTACTGAAATAGGTATGCCCATTATCATTAATTCCAAAAGATTTTTTATAAATGTTTTTTGAGTTGTTAACTTCATTCATATAATGTTCTCATTATATTAAATCTTATTTACGAATTAAATAAATGCTACTCTCCCATGATTTGATCTCGTGAGGAATTTCCTCCAAAGGACCTTTCCATTTTTTCTTAGTTCAAGACATCCATGTCAATTTTCATGAAGACATCATGCATATGGTGAGTTTTCTTTTTAAGTCGTAGAATTTATCTAATGATATTAGAACATATAAAAATATAATATCCAGTACTAAATTAGAAAACATGAGTTCGATTGACATAAGATAAGTATTTGGGAAAATTTTAATAACCATAACACATTAGAGTGGATGTTTGTTCTAGATGAACACAATAATATCATTCCCCAATTAAAATATTCTATTTATAAATATTATAGACTATTACAGTACATTGATTAACCATTAAAATTTAATTTTTCCCTATTAAAAACTTGTAAATCTCCTAAAATATTTATATAGAAAACATTATATTATTAAGACTCTATTGGAATGGTTATCCATTATAGAGAATAAATTACTAATTTTCTCTATGAATCTCTTCATCTTGGTCGAGATAGTAGTTTTTGTGAACCTATTGAATACGATTAGTTGTCTTTCAATCCCATTTTTTTTTCATATAGGTATTTAGTTTTAAATTCACATATAATTAAATTTTTATAGATACTTATATTTTAATAAAATTATATTAATGAATGATTATTAGTTTATAAAAAAAATAAAAATATAATATACCAACAACCCTAATATTTAAAAAAAATTGATTTAAATAAAGTATATTCTTATTCATCATAATGATGTTATTATAGTTTACTAAAAATATAACTTTTGTACCTTCTTTTTTTCAATTTACACTTTTCGTTATTACTTATATAGATTAAACTATTTCAATGTATAAGATTAAAAATATTTATGATTAAAATATTTTATATTGGGTAAATAATTCTATCACTGATATATATAGTATCATTTTAACAAACAACGATATTCATGTCTGAGATGATATTACACATTCCTTCCAATTTATCTATTAATATTGCATTCATTTTTTGTAATTGGATAAAAATTATTAAATTGAAAACCAACCATGAATGTTTATTTGTGTACATAAATAGAACATTAAATATTTATTACATCAAATCATAATCTATTATTGATGATAATATTTTTGGAAATGTTCTATATTTTACATTATTATAAAAAAAATTGTGATTATTGTGTTTTTAATTTAACTATATATGAATTTCATGAATCGTGTGAAACTATTTTCTTTTATGGTTTGATGTACTAAATATAAACATTGAGAGAAAAATTTTCCCAAAAATATTTTACCTCTTATATATGGATTTCAAAATGAAAATCATAATCATAATAATTTTTCAAAATAAAGTGATACATATTGAATTAAGAAAGGAAATGATTAATATTTTCATAACAATGTCATCTCTTATATATGTCCCACAATATATGGATATTTTAATCCATAAAAATATTAAATGAAAAAAAAATCACTCAACATAAGTATTAGTTTCCCTTTGGCCACATCAATAACTTTTTTTGAGTGGAAGACCAAATATTCTATGGAATAAATAGAATATCCTTATCACATTGATTTTTTATAATTAGAAAAAATTATATAGAATAATTGTATTATAATAATTTAATTTTATGTCATAAAATATAACCATATTAATAGGTCTTAATCTATCATCCAATTGAAGTTCAATATTTACATATTTTGTACTATGATTAACAAAAATTTAATATCTTAGTATGAAATAATAAAAATCTTAACATTGATATATAATATACATTTCTTATCTATTGATCTTAAAAAATGAGATTGGAAAAAAATCAGTTGGGTAATTTTATATTTTAGGGAATTTTTTATTTTTCCCCAATCCTATAGTCCTCAATGAGTGAATCAGATGTAATATATTCAAATATTTTTTTGGATTATAAATATTATCATGATAAATTTATCATGAGAAAAATTTAAATTAAAATATAGAAACTATGTTTTATTCAATTGAATTCTCATAAATATATCTATAAATGATGTAATATTTTTTTCAATATCCATTATAAAAATATCTTATCAGCTGTTGTTGGGGAAACATTTCCAAGGAGTCAATCAAACACCACCACAACTATATTAAATTCATGGGTAATTTTTTTTATCATAACATATTTTTGAGTTTTGTAATGTTATTCCCACATACTATATATATTTCTATTGGTAAATTAAATTTTAGAACCATTGTTCACTAAAATTGTATATTTATATTTCTCATTTGTTGGACTTTTAAAATAATTTTCTAAAAAATATAACTTGTTGAGATTTCAGTCCACTAAAACGTATCAAAACAGTAATATTTTTAGGGGGTATACATTAGTTGTAACAAAGTGATTTTTTTTAGTCTCGGTAAATTAATTTTGAAAATATATGTACTTTTTGTAGCCCTTTTTTGAATATTTTATATTTTTATTTACGTGATTAATCATTCAGTACAATTAGGTAATGAACTACTTCATTGAATCTAAATGTTCTCATTATTTCTTTTATAAACATGACCAACATAAGTATTGGGGACTAAAACTAAATAATAATATAAATATGATTGGTTTTTTTTATTTTGATTGATCCTAATCAAATTTGGATATTCTTGTCAGTTTACATTTTTTTGGAGAATATATAAAAAAATCTACTAATTTTTACTAGGTGAAATATAACTAACATATATGTTAATGAAGCATTAATCATAGAAAAATAAATTTTTTCTACTATCAAGCATAGGATACAATTAAAATTACTCCCAATAAGATTAATAATTATTCTAAATGTGGTTGTATTTAATATTTTTTCACTAATTTTATAAATTATTGATAAATATTTTCATTGTAGTCATTCTTATCCAGAATATAGTATATTTTTCCTAGAACAATATATTTATTATTTGGGATTTATTTTTTAATATATTATAATAATGTTTTATATTTTTATAATTTAATCATCCTTTTAATAAAACTAGACTCTGTTATTAAGTTTGTTACTAATGTTATAATATGACGAAGTGATATTTTTATATAAATCATCCATTTATAGAGGATATAGAAACATATGATAGGGAAATTTCTCATATAAATTCAATAATGATTCCCTGATACTATTTAAATAAACTAATTTACAAACAAATAGTTCTAGAAAATATTTCAATAAATAAGGAATTATTAATTTATCAGGGTCTATCAAAACTATTTTCATAATGAGGTAATATTAATGTCAATTATTTTTAATTTATCAACAAAACTAAACAGTATATAATAAATATTTGTAAATAATATTTGGTTTCTTTTTATACATTATTTTTTATATTTATAATTATAGAATGTGTTTAATCATATGACAATCTTCAAAATTAAATAAAAAATTAAAAAAAAGTTATTGTCTCCATAGATTATTCTAAGATTATTAAGAAATAAAAATACAAGATATATTTCTATGTATAAAATTATTTTATAATTTTTTAGGATGGGATAATATTTTATATTTATTAAATTTTATTCTTAAGAAATGATTGTTTTAATTAAATCATGTAATTCATGTTTTAGTATACACATGGAGCACAAATTTTAAATGAAATAATTGATTCTTTTTGGAAAATATGTCGGATATTATATGATTTAGGATACATTGTAGTAATTCAGAAAGGTCAGATAAAACCAAATGGTAAGTATGGGAGAGTTTATAAAACTTTTTATGGCCCATTATCTATAGTTTGTTGATTATTTATAGAACATGTGACTAAAATATGAATTGGATATTTTTCTATCTTCCAGAGGTTTCATGGTTGGTGGGTGGTTTCATAAATAGTGCAACAAAATCCTAATACTCTTCTAGGGTTATAAAAAATTTTTGTTTTCAGTTTTTACCATTTTAATATAATGTCTAAAAGTGGGTTCTATCTCACTCATCCTAGCGTCCACTCCTTGGTAGAATACATTATCATTTTCTTTTCAAACACCCTTCAGTTTTGACACAGCACCTTTGACACGTGTATAGTTCCTTCATAGGATACCATTTTCCCCATCTTCTCTCCTTAATCCATTGATTTTCCCTTCTTCCATGGCCTTTTTTCTTCTTTATTAATCCTTAATATGGGGGTTGGATTATGCAAGAAGTTTAAATTGATGTTTAGATGTGATTTTGGTATTATAGACCTTTTTGTTCTCATTAACAATGGCTTTGTCAGATACACACACCATTGATATAGGTGTATCAATCCCTTTTCATTATGAAACATTCCATGATACACCATTGGAATTATTAATTAATTTTAATTAATTTTTATATATTTTTATACAAATTTATTTATATATTAATTTATTTTAAGTGAATAGTTTTTTTAAAATAGTGGTTTTTTAAATGTCATTTAGTAATTTTGCATATTTTCTAAAAGTATATGTTATCTAGTTATTTTGGAAAAATAACTAAATTTATATATTATTGAATTTTTGGGTGTTTAAAATGATTCTTCTTTATTCTATTATAATTTTGTAAGGTAGTTTTTAAATCAATTTGAGATTTATGTGGGTTGTTTGATTTTCTAGGTCATGAATGATTTTAACTGAGAAACTGTCATGCATAGAAGTAACCTTCTGACTTGTATTTATTTTTTGGGACACTAATAATGAAAATATATATTTATATATGTGTGTGTGATATGTAAGTATATATATATACATTTATGTGTATATATAGTAAAATATAGTAATATAAATTGAAATTAAATGGAACTTCATCTTGTAAAACACTATTCCCTCTAGTGGTCCATTGGTTCTTAAATGCCTCTTTAGAAAAAAGGATATATCACTTTTTATGGGATTTATAAATATTTATTATTAATTATTTTCTAAAATATGGTTTCTCAAAATGGGGTTCTTAACATCTAAATATTTGTTGGGAAATAATATTTAACTATGCATTTCCCAAATCTTGTATTTAATGACCTTTTCACACTTTGAGATTATTGATTCATAATTTTCGATGGATTTTGAATTGTATTTTGAATAAAATATATTATCTTAGTAAAAATTGGGATTTTTTCAACTATTAAGTCTTTGATGAAATATTTAAATGATTTATTTTGAAAATAATGTACCTATATGGAATCTATATCTACTCCAAGGATCGGTTTTTATGGATAGTGATGGAAGAGTGATTAACATATTTTATTGGTTAGGTTGATTTATAATTGATATTTTTATATGAATGGAATTAAATTTATCCCCTCTCTATTATTTTCTAGCGATCACATGTTCCTCATTGAGGGATGAGAGACATTTTTTGTTTATTATTGATGGAATACAAGATAACTCATGATACGGAATGACTCGGCAGGGTTACTACATTACTAAGTCTAGTTGATGGATGATGGGTTGGTTGTTGACTTAGGGAATTCATTATTTGGATGCTAGATAGTTTAAAAATTAGTATGCATGGGGTCTCCTGACATGATTTTTATAAAATTACCTTGATTATGTGAATATAATTGTTTCTTACTAATCACTATTGGTTTCTCTACCACAAAACTTCTTGGTGGTCCTTTTATAATACTCACATTGTTTTATTTTATTACCATATTTTTACTTTTCTAAAAATGGATTAACTATGAGGTGGATTTTTTTCTTTATTAACATTAGAAAAAATTGTTGTGTAATATTTTTTTAATTAAAAAATAAAATTTTAATTTATTTATTTTATAAATAATTTTTTTCAGAATTATTTTAAAGGATCCATTAATCATGTTTCTATATTCCACAAATGGTTTCAAGGAATTCCTATGGTTTTTTCATAAAAATGAATAATGCTAATATTCTATATGAATTTTCAGTATGGTATTTATAGTCTATTCTGGGTAAGGTAACCAATCATCTCTTCGGTGATTATATGCTGATATGATTTTTCTCACAACCTAATTGTTCCATTAGTCATGATAAGACCAGTGTTGTTTTTTAGGATCAGGTTCAGTTTGATGTTTACTCCAATATTTGGTTGTCCATGTGGGTGGATGGTGACAAGTTTTAACAAAGTGAACATTTAGGATGTTTTTGGTTTTGTATTGTACCATGTATGTATCATCCTGTTCAACATTCTATTTGGTATCTTTTTTTAGATGCTTTTATTTATTATCCATTGGGTACTTATTATTTTTTTAAATGATTGGGTACTTATTCATTTTTAGTACAATTTTTGTCTATATTTATATTTTGTGTCTTATTATGCATATTCACATTGAATTTAATAAAAATAATTATCATTCTAGAATTTTGATAGGATATATATAGTGCTTATGATTTTTTAGGGAAAACAATTCCAATGATTATGTTTTTCTTCCCATTACATTGTTTTTTGACCTATTGCAATTAGAGACACAACTCATGTAAGTCGAGGTTTTTCTAGAGTTTCCAATTCATGACCTGATTTGATTATGTTCATTAAAAATTAGTATCTAATACTATCATAATTTAAGACAATATATTTTGGCACACTAATTTACTTTTTTGTGTTAGCTATTCTATAGAGTAGAGCTGTTAGAAATCAATCGGTATGTAAGGGAGGAGGTACATGAACTATAACTCTCCCTAGGAATTATGTAATAAGGGGTTATAGGGTTTTGAGTCTAAAATAAGGATTATTGTATTAGGTTTACGTTGCTCCAAATTTTTTTATGGTTTTACATGTTTTGGGTATTGAGAATGTGAGTAAACTATCTTCAGGTGGAGGTATTTCATGGCCTAATGAACTATGTGAAGACAGAGTGCACCATTTGACATGACACTTACTATAAGATGCATCCCTGGTGGATGGTATTTTTGACCATGTAACCATGTCATAAACCACCACAAATTCTCCTTAATGATACATTAAATTTTTTGAATATTATTGATTTTGGATTTTGGATGGCATTTTTTGGGTTCAAAATGAAAAAAAAATATTTTCACATTAAAAATGAATAACATGGGTTTTTAATTATGAAAACGGTCCTTAAATAGAAAATTTGAATTTTTGATGTTTTTAAATTTGAAATTTTTGTATCAGGAAAGTGGGTTGATATTTCAATTTGAAATTGAAATGGTGTAATTGAATTTTGTTTAATATTTAAAAATAGGTTATTGATCCTATTAAGGGAGATTTTGATTTCAATTTGTCTCTTGGACTAGTTTTTGATATGGATATTTTTTTGAAAGGATTTTTTTACTAGGGTTGGATTGAATTTTTTTTCTTGTTTGTTTGGATTTATTTTTTCATGTCATTTAGAGTATGATTATTAGAAATCTCTTAATCTTTCATAGTATGCCTCATATAAGATCTTACAATGAATAAACTCAAATAACAGTTGTTGATCTAGTAAATTCATATTCATTACACACTTTTTTATGGAGGTCATTGTTTTTAGAGTGTATGGAGTGTAAATTTGAAATAGAATTGATATTTATGTCCTTGGGATGTTCAAAATACCAAAGGGTTAGGCAACATAAGGTCTTTCAAAGGATTGTGTCTTGATCAGTATAGATTGGTCATTTTATCCCCATTACATGATAAAATGATGTGGCTGATTTTCAAGACCATATATTCTAGATGGTTTTTTCCTAAGGAGGTGAATGTAAGGAACTTTGAAGCATTTATATTCCATTAGTATGACCAATAGATGGTTAAGGTCTATGTTAACCTTTTCAATGTTATTATTCTTTTTTTGAATACATTATGTCGAGTAACATGTTAATTTATAATCACAATTTAATGGGTATTTGAATAGAGAATAGTGATCTTGTATATTTCACTAGATTATTTTAGATTGAAGAGATGGGGGAAGAGGTTTTGTTATGAGTTAGTTTCAAGAAGGAACACCATGATGAGTGTCATCCAATATTTAATTATTTCTAATGATGGTTTACACAATGGTGTGATGTAAAAAATAGAGGAACATATTCAAGAAGAGTCTCATTTATCATTCACTACATTATAGAAGAAGAAGTGATTTCTAATTTTATTTTAATTTTTCCTCTTTAGGTATTATAATCCTTTTTTCTATAGTCCACGTATGGCCTTCCATCCCTGTGGTCAGTTGGGTAATCATCAATAATAATAAGGAAAAAATAATTAATCCAATATTCACTCGAGAATCTTAGTATCCATTTTGTTTAATATTTTTAGGTATCCCTTGGTAGATTATTTCTTATTCTACATTCATTATCTACATACAATATATTCCCTTCATATGTATGGTTCCATAGAGGGATATTTAATAATGTTTAGGATTATAGATTTTTATTAACTATTTAATTGTGAATTTTTCTATTTATATGCGACTTGTTTGTCATATTTTGAAATAAATAACGTATTTTATTACTATAGAATCATTAACAAGACTTTTATTATAGAAGAATGATATGTGATTATTCATAAATGGCGAGGACTCCTAATTTCTTTCATAGACCAAAATTTCATCTCACCTGGTTTAATGTGGTTGGTGGATTTAAGAATCAAAATAGAGTAATCATCTCTATTCAGTTATGGTAAATTTTGGATATTAACATTCGAGTTCTTTAATTTTAGTTTTGAATCCTAGTTTCCTGAAACAATTGGAAATAAATGAGTTTCTTGTAGCATAAATTTTCATGTAATAGATTTTTTTCACAACTTATCCCCATTTTATTTGTTTATTAATATTTAATCTTGTCATTGAGTCTCGTGATGAATCTATATGACAACCAATGTCATTAAAACTCATTAGATTATGATTTATTACACCACATTACCTAAAAACAGTCTTGAATGACTAATAAACCTAGTATATTTGTTAACATAGTTATATAACATAACAACATAAAAAAGTTATACACTAAAATTATTTAGAAACATGAATACCTTCCCTTAAAATTCAATTACTCCTCTAAAATAGTATGGGATAACATTAGGATATACATAAAAAGGGTGATCTATAAAGCCCTGTAGGGAAATAATGAAATCATCGTATAAGTAAAAGACATAGAAGGGTGTTAATAGGCATATCAAGGAAACATACAATGGGTGAGAACCATAAACAAGAACAAAAAAATTTAATATAATATGATAACATAACGGAAACATGGGAATGTGTATACAAAATAAAACATGACATCATAAACATAAGTTATTGATAACCTTCAAGACATCATAATATAGTTTTTTGTGGATAACCACCTTCACAACATTCATGGAATCTCATGAGTTGAAAACATCACCCAGTGCATTAGAGGGATATATATTCTTGGGCCACACTGCACATTCAGATCATGTAGATGCATAAGTGTGCTACGTAGATGATACAAAAAATAGACATATTTTATGACTTATAATCTAAAGATTAAATTGTGTGGGTTAATGAAATGGAATTCCCCAATCAGTGAAGGATATTTACGTCTTGGTGAACACCATTTCGTGGAAATTGGGTTAGTTATTCACTACACAATTAGTTTTTATATAAAATTGTAGTATAATTTTGATAGTATAATGAGGGTATATAATTATTCATGGAAGGGATTAGTGATTATGGTAGGGGGCTCTCATAATTTGAAAATTATATTTGCAGTAATAGGGATGTGTGAAAATATATCCAACCACAAATGTTTTAAATAAAATAGCATAATATAAATAATGTTCTTGAATAAATAGGAAGAGTGGACCCCTTTACTTAATATGGAGGTTATAAAACATATAAGGATCTTTACAATATCTTGGGTACCCCTTGGGGGATCTCTAGAGATGGAAAAAAATATTTAATTCATAATTGAAGGGTTTTTAATGATGTTTAATGGGAGGTTGAGTGGATTTTTATATGTATAGTGAGGGGAATTATTTATTAATATCTAAAAATATGATTTGGACTTTATATGATAAAATAATCCCGACGAAAGACCATAAAAAGTATTTTACTCATATTTTCACCCAAAGGGGTGTGTTTTTTAATTTTTTAGGGCCAATTACTAAAATCCTTAAAATAACACTTTTAATGATTTGGAAGTGTGTCATGTTTATAAAGAATGGATTTTAAAAACATAAAATACAATATTGTCTTTGAATGATTAATTAGTGGTTTATAAATTTAATAAAATATCATTAAAAATAAATTATTAAAAAAGGGAAACATAATTTTTTAGGTGTATTTTCTTTATACTAATAATTTTCATCACTTTTGGACTATTATGATGACATAATACATATCATATATTAATACAATATCTAATTTTTATCGAAAAATTCCACTATCTAAATACATTAAAAGAAATTACCTGTTAGATAATTTTGATGTTCTTATTTGAAAATATATATATATATATTGTCAAAATAATTATACAAATATGTGAATATATGAATTTAAATCAAAATTCTGTTTTATATTTTTTTTTACAATAACAGTTTTCTTAAAAATATAAATATTATATTGGACTTCACTAAATTATATTATCACTTTTGAAGAAATAAATATTATTTTATATTAATTTTATTTGAAACTATTATTTGTTTCAAAAAATTTTAATTTATCAACAATGATTTTAATAATTAAAACAGTATATTTTCTATAAATATAATTTGTGATTCTTCGTATCAAAATTATAATTTCCATCAACTATTTAAATTTATAAAAATGGAAAGGGATAAATATATATATTATTTTATTAAAAAATAAAATATAAAAATTCATAATATTATTGTCTATATACATAAACCATTATTACATGAATGTATTTCATATGGGTAAGAAGTATAATGGTGGGGTTTTCTTGGTATCGTCCAATGAACATGGATTGTGTCGTAATCCCAAAAAGCATTATCTCATCTTACAAATGTTTTCATTCATGATTTTTTTGTTTAATTTTATCTTGGTTTTGGCCAAGTAAAAACCCCAAATTATTCCATCTCCCTCATAGGATCTGAGAAATGGGTTCCACATACTATGATCCTATAGATCAATTCTATCACTATTTCTATATATGTCAATTATACTTTATCAAAATAAATAATATTTAACAAACTTAGTGATCACTTGGAAAAACTGTATTCCTAATATTTATAATGATTAATTATTATTCAAATGAATTAGGCTTTATTTTAAAATGGTCCGAAATAACCAAATTTGTTCATGTGTTTATAACGACATTTCATAACAAGTAATTTATTCATTAAAAACAGAAATTTATTTATATATGTTTTATATTTTTTACATTATTCCCCCATTCATAAACATCACCATCAATATACTCTTTTACACACTAAAATAGATGAGTATACTTCTATTTTATTTCTTCTTCCAGTCCCAGAGGTTATTCTGAAAACATTTTTCTTCACCACAGTATACTAAGTATGTTATTTTTCTTTTTTAATAAAACTTTTCCTATACCATATATGATCTTCCCCAACTAATCCTCATATTATAGATCATTCTCCTAAGGTACCTCTTATAGATTTAGAATATTTGAAGGGCTTAGTATTTACTCAATCTATAGGGATACATGGAATATATCCTATAATTTTGATATGTTATGTGGCAGTCAATGTTGATAGTCCACTACTTAAATTTGACATTGGATCTCAAAGGAGATGATATATCTTAGACTAATCTTTGCATTTTTTACAAAATGATATCTTTCTTCTAATGTGATATATAACAGAATACGTTTTCCCTGACCTCAAACTTGATATCTCATAGAAGATTTTATACATATCGTTTCTATCAACATTGTGTGTAGTTCATATAATATTTAATGTTTTTGCCTTCCATGTCATTTCTAAGTCAAGATTATATAAAACCCTCTTCTTCTCTCCGATATCATCCCAACATGTTGGAGTCCAAGACTACTTCCCATAGAGAGCCACATAATGGTCAATTTGAATTCTATAATTTAAACAATTGTTATATGAGAACTCCTCTAGGGGAAGGTTTCGATCTCAAGATCGTTGGAAATCTATTCCACATTATCTCAGTATATCATATATAAATTTAATCGTTATCTTATACTTATGGTCCATATACGTTTGATAAGAGGTAGTAAAAATTATCTACGCATCTAGTGATAGATGAAGGAATCTACAAAATATCATGTCAAACCAAAAATCATGACCAAGTACAATAGATATTGGAACCCCATGTAATTTGAAAACTTCCATTATATATATCAATGCGAGTTCATCGAGGTATAAATCTTCATTACATTTAATAAATTTATTGAATGTATAGGGTGATCGAATTCAACCTAAATGGGATTATTTCTTATATATATTCTCAGGAGCCCTATGGAAAAAAAATCCATGGTCATATTTTACCATTTATATATCATTATGTGTGATGGTTGAATCATAAACTTATAACTCTATCAGTTGTAAATAACTTGTTGGAATAAAAATAATTGAGATAAACATTTTGACTTATCCCCCTTTATATAATACCTTGATTTGATATGCAATCGATCTCAATATATAATAGTGATGCCAGGATTAATACATAATGGTGAGCTGTGTGAATCATCTAGACTATCCTTCTTCAGTTACATTTTACATGGGTCATATATCCATGTTCGAATACATTTTACTCCAATATTTTCAGAGTTGATCACTACAATATTAAAACTTTTTTTAAAGCACAAATCAACATTTTGTTCTCTTTCTTATTTTTAGAATTGATAGGCTAAAGGTTATTTTAGTAATGAAGATGAAGATCCAATTATTAGTCCCATGTCCATTATTTTCATTTATAAGAATATTGGATCCCTATCAACCCTCTTCATGGAAGTAGTCTTAAGATGACTTGCTCCCATAGAATATTCCACATTGTTCTCCGTCCAAATATTGTATTGGAATCTAAATTAATAATTATTAATTATCACTAACCAGCTTCACTGGTTCATATTGAGTTCTTTTTTGTGAATAAATACATGGGGAGTTTATGATATGTATATATGTCACCACTTCTACTAGAATAAATAATTTATCTATATCCTTAACATAAATATCACTATATAAAATTCAATATGGAATTTTTTGTAGTTAATCTAATGGATTTATAATTTTTTGGAGACATATGCTATCACCTTATCATATTTCACAAGTACTGAAACAAATCTATTTTCTATTGCATCACTATAGATCATAAATTCTTCCCCAAAATATTGTAATGTTAACATAACTGTAGTGATTAGACACTAAATTAACTCTATAAATATCACCTCAAATTTTTAAGTACACAAATACATTAATATTTTCTAAGATATCGTGATTAGTGGGTTTGAAAATAAGATTATTTTTTCACAAATCAATGATATTTACCCAAATAATATGAAGAAACTACATATTCCAGGCATTGATATTAGTCTTAGAATACCTCAATTGCATCTATTTTTGAATTATTCACATATATACCATTACTAGTGATAACATTCCTCGGGAATATTATATTATTCATCCAAATCTCTCATTTACTATGCTTTAAATTAATCTGTTCCTTCCATAATATCTTTATTATAGAATTTAAATTCTCTTACTATTCCTTCTAAGTTTTGGAGTATAAAAGAATATCATATCAAAAGGGTGAAAAAAATTAACGAGGTAATATAAATAGTCTATTTAAAATTACCATGGCAAATAGGTTGATTTTTAGTACTTCAAAATCTAATTACTATGTACTAATAGTTCTCGTACCATGTATTAAAAATATATCCCTAGAATATCCACCTTCGTTATCCAAACATGAAAATATACTAACTAAAGAGAAATAACATATAAGTATTGTTCACTAAATAGTTTATTGAATAACTGATAAATCTATGGGAGAGGATAATTTTTCTTTATATTGATCTTATTGAGCTCTTGATAATAAATTTAGAGATGCATTGAACCATCCTTTCACATGATGAAGAGGACCGGTGAACCCATTAGTGAATCACTTCACAAAATATTCCCATGTAGTTTTCTATTTAGATGATAAGGTTCAACAATGAACAATCTATATGAGTACTAGGATATTGAATAATATATCACCTTATGATTGATCGAAAACTCAACATTTAAACTTGGAGGGATACGAAGAAATTATTCAAAAAAAAATTATCATATTCCCTCATAAGGGAATCTCATCAAGGATGATATATTCCTTAAACTTTATCATTTACCAAAATATGCTTTCTCACAAGTAAATAACATCATTTATATATGTTATGATACCAAATGAGATTAATAATACAACTCACATATTAATTGAATCAGAGGGGAGTTGTGATACATAGGGTTATATACATATCTCAGCAATATATGTTGGATTTATATAATTGAAGCCAATAAATTTTTATAATATTATCAAACTCCACTAAAGGGAGTATCAAAATATTTTATTGGAAATTACCCCTTCAAATATGTAAATTGTATGACCTATATAATTTAGATGAAGAAATTGACATTATTGTTTCCCAACTAATAACTCAAAATAAATTTCATTAGGTGGACTTTGAATAGATAAACTATATATGTGTTATATTAATTAAGTAATAGAACCTTAAAAAATAGTTTCTTATCTTTACTTTAGTGTGTAACTATAGTACCTACCACCACTTCATTATTAGGATCCACCTCTATGGTTTTCATGGAATAATTTCACTTTTCCCTCAAGGCCATTATATTTTTCATCATTTATCATCAATGAATCTAGGATTTGTGTCATTTATTTAGGATTCATTATACATTGTAGTTTAAACATTTGAAAAAAAAAGTATAGGGGTTGAATGTATAATTACTTTCATACATCACATTTTTGGGGTTTTCTCATCAAAAATATCTAGGTAGGTTACCTATATTCCAACACCCAAATCATTTCCTAATCCACTTCAAGAAATTTCTTTGAGGATTATTCCAACACATTTGATAAGTGGTGTGTAGGAATTTACATTCCAAAATGTATTTCTCCACAGTAACAATAGAATTAAAACCCTTCATCCACTTCCTACTCCATAGTCATTATAAAAATAATATTTTTAGATATTCATTTTGTATTTGAGAGATCCTGGGATAATTTATTCATAGATTTTAAATTCCCAAATTGATAAGTAAATTCAAATAATTTACTTTATCCCACCAAAGAAGTGGTCAATATTTCTTTCAAGGACAATAAAAATGTTGTAGGAATATAAACCATGTATTATGAATTTTTCATCATATGCACAAATGGATTCATCATTTAATTTCTTATATCTAAGTAAATGACTATAATATTTAAGATTTAGAGTTCAAGGAAAATATTTATCAAGAAATATTTTACATTTGTACCATACTATCACATAAATATCTTCCATGGACCTTGTATTTATTATCAATTTTTTTCACTGATCCACTTGTCCTTATATGTGAAAATTTCCCACACATAATTATATTTATCATACCATTTATAGGTAAATAAGATATTTTCAATACATTTGATCCATTTTTAGGTGATTGAGGGATTAAAAGGTCTATTTAAATATTTAGGACTTGGTCATATAAATTTATCAATTCAAACATTCTCCTCCATAAGGGATGTAGGTTTTCCTCCTCATTCATGTTTCTGTTTAGAACTCGAGTTATTTAAGAATAATTTCCCCGATGTTATCAAGTCCTCCTCCCATGAGGTTTGGAATATCATTTATGAATCCATTATATTTGTCATCACATTGGTTAATGACTCGATTCATCATATGTCTTACAGTGACTAAAATTAAAGGGTTGTTATAAATGATAACTTCTAAAAAATTAAACACATAAATAATAAACCACAAAAATGAAAGGGATAATTGATAAATGACATATATTTCATAACATAGGTATTTATATGTTTCAATATATGTTATCTATGATCTATTTACTGACAAAATATAATATGAGAATTTTTGTTCTCATCATATTGGTTTATAAGGAACTTGTGAATTCACCAATTCATATCCCCTAGTAGTGTCAAAATAGGTGTGCAGCAATGACTTTTTCTTGTGCACTAGGAGACAACCGAGTCAAATCCCAATGTTTCATTTTAGGGTTATTACCACTTGGAAGAAATGTCCGAGAGCCCCACCAAATTTCAGTATATAGACATGGATTTTTTATCACGGAAACCACTTTATATATATTTTATAAAAATTATATATGGATTCATCTGTTTACTCTAATTCATAAAACTGTCATTAAGTATTTTAAATCCAATTAACTATAAATAACTAAACATTATTTTTATTATCACTATAGAAACTTATATTATTACTACTCAATAATTTATGTTATATTACAACTAGAAGCACATAATAAAATACCCAAAAATTGAGGGGCATAGTGTATTAGGTAAATTAAATATATAAAAATTGAAACAATGATTTGAAGTAATTTTTTAAAGACTCTACTACATGCCCTTAAAATTCTATTATTGTTTTAAAACTACATGGGATAACCTAGTGTTGTACATAAGAAAGGAAAATTTGCAATCAAATTATGGTAATAAGAAATTCATAGCATAATTAACTACAATACATGTGAATGAAGATGCACATAGAGGTAACATAAGAGAGTTCACAATCATAAAGATGACCATCAATGCTTCATATAAGTGATAACATAAAGATGAAATAGTATTGTGGAAACAACAAAAAGCATGAAATCATAAATATATGTCAAGGATACCTAGAATGAAATCATAACATAGTGTTATTAGGATAACCTCCCATTCACCAAAAATTATATCCCATGAGATTAATACTTTACAAAATTCATTGGAGGGATATCTAATTTTGGGCCAACCTGTAAAATTCTTATCACATAAATAAAAAAATTGAGTAATAGAGATGATTAAAAAGAATGTTTAATTTCATCACTTTTAATCCCACTATTACAGTATGTGGGTTGAATACCTGGATATGATGAATAAATGAATGTTAGTTATATCTAGGTGAATAACCATGAGTGAAAATGTGGATGGTTAATCACTAAACATGTTTTTGGGAAGGAAAAATATATGATACTTTTGGGATCATAATGGGGATATTAAATTATATGTGAAAGGATTTAATGAGAGTGGAAGAGGTATCTCAACAATGGGAAAGTATATGAATTTAAAGAGGGATGTGTAAAAACATATTCCCACAAGAACAAATTAATATTAAAATGCATAATGTAAACAAGGTGCTCGAATAAAGATGATAAGAAGAGGATCCCTTACCATGAGAGGTTTGTTCTAGAAGAATGGAATTTTCTTTTAAATAGATTTTTAACACCTTGGGAGGGTTGTATATATATAATGGAATATTAAAATCATTCTTAAATATTTTTTTTTGTGATGAGTAATGAGAGGTTGTCTTGATTTTTATTTAAAATATAGGGGAATTATTTATTACTTTCTATACATATGATTCGAACCCTGTATGATAAAACAATAAAAAACCAATTTTGTTATGGTCCTTCATAAGGTTTACGCAAAAGAGAAGTGGTTTCACCATTTTATAATTCTGATAACAAAAATCATAATATTAATACCCTTGATGATGTGTAAGGGTGTCATGTTTATAAATAATTGATTTGAACACATTGAAAAATAGTGTAGTTTTTTGTGGATCAATTTAGTGTTTATAAAATTAATCAAATAATTTTAAAAACACGTTTTTGGAAATGGAAACATATTTTTGGACATGGATGAAGATTATTCTAGCCATTATATTAGTTTTTCCTACTATTATTTTCTAATACGTACTGTGTATTTATATTTTGTTAATTTTTTACACAAAAAATATATTATCTCGGAATGTTATTAAAAATTCACCATTGTGTAATTTTAATGTTATAATTTTATGAATAATAATTATTTTACCAAATAATTCTACAAATATGGGAATTTACTCATTTAAAAAAATTATAATTTATTATAAATATTATCCTTTATAATAATAATTGTTTTATTACCCATATAAAGATTTTATTAAACTTCACCAAGTTATAGTATCATTTGAATATGATTTAAAAATAGTTGATAATAATATTTATGATACTAATATTTATTTAAACATTATTTAATTGATCATAAATATAAGTATGATTAAACCCTATAATTTTATTAAAAAAAGTATTTATTCTCATCAAAATCTAATTATCATAATATCATTTATTAATTTTAATAATTAAAATGGGTAAGTGTAATCATTATTTTTCTTTAGAAATAAAAATATAAAAATATTTATACTTTCTTGTAAATATATAGAAACTTATTGAAATATCATATACACTAATTGTATCACACGTGGTTATGGGGATTTCATGCGGTGTTTTGTGAACATTGTTTTGGTTATGATTGAGATAGCCATTTACTTCTCCCATAAATTTTTTTATTTAAGCTTCAGATATTGAATTTTAGTTTTTTTTTCAAGGGAAAATCTTACTATTTACATCACACAACTCAGATAAATGGGGTTTGAAGGGTATGATCCTACTGGTCAGGGCCATCACTTGTTCTTTCTTTTTTAGTTAAACTTTATAATAGCCCTTAATATATACTAATCATAATGGAAACATTACAATGGATATATTTTCAATGGTTGTGTTTCATAACAGAAATTTAAATCTTACATTCTATATTTTAGAACATGATAAAATTACAAAATTAGTGAACTTTTTTTGTATAACTGCATTATATAATAATTAATATAATCATTCAAAAGGTAATTTAATTTATAAAATTTTTGGGCTCTTAGATTTTCCAAATAGTTTTTGAGTTCTTATGGTTTCATGTAGTTATTACTGCTACACATGATTATCATGCATACTTTAGAATGAACTATGCGACTTCCTACTCAGGGGGGGTTATGTTTTTTCATTCGTGGTTTATTTTTTTATGGGAAAAACATGTTTGAGTGTAAAAAATGTGAGAATTGGGAGAAATTGTGACAAATATTGGTGGGCCAGACATCTTGAGATCATCCTGGGAATGGTTATTGGAAACCATGAAGAAAGTGTGCAAGAGTATCTCCATTTATAATTGGAATTATTTTGAGGGTTAGAAAATGGTTTCTCAAAAATTAGTCTACCCCATGTGAACTAGGTTTTCCTATCCATTTTAGGGTTCCCAGTTGGCATATATTTTTTTAATCCATGAATCCAAAAAATGAAACATTCACAAAGAATTAAAAATATTGTGTTTCCATATTTTAACTATTTTAAATAAGATTCCAAAATGATTTTTTCCTCTCAAACATTTGGTTTTCCATCAAAGGGTGAGGCCGCATGGTGGGGTTTCATCATAATTCCTTAGATTTTGAATATCCTTGTTTTGATTTTTGGTGGTTCCTTCCAAGGTATTATTTATTCTCCCTCTTCAATGTAAACCCAAGAGGTTTTGGAATATATATCTTTAATCAAATACTTTTTCAATAGATTTCTCCACATATAACACCGAACTAAAACAATCATTAACATTTTCTTTATAAAAGTTATAATTTAAGAATCATAATCCATCACTTATTATAATTGATATTATCCAATTAAATGTTCATAAAATTAGAGGATATATAATTAATATTATTTAGTATATAAAATTATTTTCCAATACCAAATATTTTTTTAATTAATTAAAAACATAAAATATATCTAGTTCAAAAGATTATTTTGATAATATATATTATTTCATTATATTAACTAGTACAATAACACAATAATGTTATGAATTTGTATGAGTAATAATGGAGAAATATTATTGTTTTAAAAGTCCATTTATCAAAAAAAGTGGGGGTTTTAATATAATCATTTAAATGATAAATTTATAATTTTTTTAAAATTCAATCCATTTTTTAACTCTTGAAATCTGTATTATTTTATGATATGTTTTTAAAAATTAAACAGACTACCTTTAAGGTGAATAGACACAAATAAAATTTTTACAAATAACATGACATTTATGAAATTACTAGTATAATATTATTTGTTAGAAATTAATCAATAATTTTTCTAAATATACAATTTTAATTTTTAAAGAAAATTAATTATTTTTAAAAGTAGTTTTAATTTAAAAAATTGTTTTACATTTTAGATAATAATTTATATTTTATAAAATACCTTAAATTTAACACATTATATTTATAGTATGTTATAATACTTTTTTATCACAGCTAGAAAATTTATAAAATATATTTTTTCAATTTAGAATAATTAGGTTAAAATCATATAATGATTTATTATTTATTTTCACTCAAAAGGAAAAATTACTCTACCACTATCTAGTTTCCTTGGTAAGAATAAGATTTGTTAATATAGATTGAACCTATATGAAACGACCAAAAACGAATTTAAAAATTTGTGGAAATTTTAGGTTTAGGAATTTCTCAACCATATAAATTCCCATTATTATTAATTCATAATTTATTGACTACAATCCTTGATATATGTTTCCTATTTTAAATTTTTTTTGGTTATTTATAAGAATTCCAAATATTTTCTCTAATAAAAGGGTCAATTCTATTGTCACTACCCTTAACACAAAAACTACATAGTTTATCTTAAAATATACCCAAAAACTCTTTTAAATTACTAGTCACCTTCATGAGGTTTTATCCACCTAAAATTAACCCGACTCAAATTCTTAACCCCATTTTCTTAAAAGATAATCCGAGATGTGTGGTAATCATTTATGACCAATCATATTACATTTCTATTTATTTATGTATATTTACTCCGCCCAATGTTTCATAACTCCAAATTAAAATTATATTATTATTATATTTATTATATATTTTTATAATTATTATATAACAAATAATCATATTAACCTTTCTTATTAATAAAAATAAAAAATTCATTCATTTGTTGTGTAGACTTCCACTTCCACGATGAAATGTGTTTTATCTTCCATCACGACCATAAATGGTTGTTCCAAAAAAAATAATATATCATGAAGTATATAAGAATTTGAAATTATAATCCAATTTTCTCCCCCAGATCATTCTAACTAAAATTAATTGATACTCAATGTGTACGATTGACCTACTTCCCCAAATCGATGGGTAAATGTTTTATTTTAATTTCACTACAATCATATCTTGATGGTCATATGATTATTCTTGATGAATAAATATTATTAATAAAAAAATTAGGGTTTTTAATGAAAATTTGAACCATCTATTTATAATATGATCAATAAAATACCATAGAAATTTTGTATTTATTTTGGTATAATGATATTATCACTTAATCACCTCATAATAATCCATGAAATTTAGTATATTATTGTTTTTTAGATTAACATATTACATGAAAAATGGAATAAATTTATACCATGGATTAATATGGAAATTTAATTTATAGTAATATGTGATATAAATAAGTAAAAAAATATTATTTTTTAAGAATAATATTATAAAAATTTAACTCATTTTTTGAGAGACCACACTTTGACCGCAAATAATCATCAAAAACTGATCATCCCCAAATTCATTATCATTTCTACTTAAAATTACTCCCATATAATGAAATTATAATATATTAAATAATTATAAAACATATAACCCTATAATTTTTATAATCAATAAATTTTTTAACATTGGTATAAAAATTAAGAAGAACTCTACTATTACAAAACTAGTATATAATGAGAATATTAATCACATTAAATATTGAGAATAAATAATAGATAACTAATATTCATATAGATAATAATTATCATATATTATTATAAAAGTATATGTAAATGAATAAGGATCCAAATTATATAGTCAATATGGTTATGTTTGTTATACAAAATCTAATATTACAATAAAATATGTGAGAATTCAAGGTGATGGTTTTTTATGTCAAATTTCATTTCATGAAATAAAATTATTATTGTGGCCAATTAAGTATTTGATATAAAGATATTACTACCAAAAAAATAATTTTTCCATAATAATGTAATTCATAGTTTATAAATATCGATATCTTTTTTTTATTTAATTGATTTTGATTTAAAGGATACATTGGCCATAAGGTTCATAGTTCACTTAACTCCCTTTGTTGACATAAAATAATTATTCTTGATCATCTTTCATCCATGATATAGTTCTTTTTATAATTTATTCTTTATCATTGAACATTGTATTCCACTTATAAAAAATATGAATTTTAAATTCATATATTTTACTTCGATCAATTTCATTTAAAAAATGTATATCATCAATGAGAAAAATTCACATCATATTTAATGATGGTTTCTCCTCCAGTTCTCTACTTTCCTACCCTAGAAATGTAATCCTTTCTATTTTGAAACCTAATTTTTTGTTATATCATTCTACTTTAATAATTTATTTATCTTATTTTGAAATGTGTGTTTTATTAAATTTATTTACATTTTGGGGTTTTAATAAGTGTATTTAAAAATATTAAAATGTTATTTCATCCTTTTAAAGTCATGATTTTTTCTAAAACTCCAAATTGATTTTTATAATCACTGTGTACCTTCAATAATATATTATTTCGCTTTAGTTTTCAAAAGATAATGTTTTAAATGTTTTTATAACAAATTTTTAAAACATTTAGGTATTTTCAAACGTTTTTTATAAGTTTTTTTTAATGTCATTTTTTTTATTTTTTTTGCATTCTTTCTTAAATTATTATATAATTTTTAATGTTTCGTTATTTATGATCCGTTTTAAATTAATATTTTTACTTATATTTTGAATTATCCATTTTTAAAATTACTTTCAAATGTGATATGTGACATTGGAATTTATAATAATGATAAAAATGTTTTTAAAAACTCATGAATGGTATTTCCATCCATTTTCCTCTTTATATTATACAATATTATATCCTGGGAAGTTATTTTTCATGAATGAACTACTAAATGTTGTTATGATATAATATTTTTTTATTGAATTTTGGGTATGAATTATTTACATTGATGAGGGAAATTTTAGCAACATCTAATAGATTTTTTCAGAACCCATTTTAGTTTCCATGGAGTTGTTATAATGTTTTTCATGACCTTTTTCCATGTGGAACCATATGTAAATATGATTTAATGGTGGGGTCCTATATATACCTCCAAATACAATAGCAATGATTATATATCATGAGATCGAATGGGTACATGAGATGATTAATTTCATGATAAATTGTACGTGAGATGATTTTTCCCAAATAAAATTGTACATAGAAGGATTTACAGTAAGCCAAAGGGTAAATCATATGATTTATCCAAATAAAATTGATACATACGAGTATTTAACAAAATAAAATTGTTACATGGGAGTGTTTATCTTAAATCAGTGGATATTTATGATTATTTATCCAATGCTAATGGGTACGCAATCGGTTTAATCATGGCCAAAAGGTTTCACATAATTATTATCTGAATCCTGTGAACATAAATAAGTTATTATACCAATAATAAAATTTCATGAATGTATTTGGGGTTATCTTTGACATATTATTTATATTCTTATGTTTACGAAACACTCTCATTTCATAATATTTTTATAATTATTATGCTTCTTGACTCAAGTGTAATTTCTCATGACTTTGCACATATTTTCCATGGAATATGATTGTTTATTTGAGATTACAAGTATTTCCATCATGATATATGGAAAATGATTATTTTTTCATATTCATTTAATACGAAATTTCTCTAATTCTTATTCTTCATTATATTATTTTGATGAAACCCTTGATCAAATGTAAGTAAATTTTCCCTTACTTGGTTTACGAACGTACCCCTTTCTTATGTTCCCTTTTACCAAGGTATGAAGATAATAATGAAATTTGAGATAAAAAAATGGATTCTAATTTTATTTTATTATTGAAAAATATAAACTATATTTGCGTTATAATCTAGTTCTCAAAGGCATTAAACAATCGTTCCTCTAGTTTCTATCACTTTCTAAGAGATGGAATAATTATTCATATTATATAGTGATATAAAAGTGTATGTTTAGAAATAGTGACTATTATTATAAATAGATGAGGTTTTAGTCATTTTAAAGGGTTAGTGTAGTAATTTTGGGGAATAGGATAAAATAACACTTGTTAAATCCCCCTGGATATTTCAAAGGGATATATCTATGTATATGATAATGGAACAATGTTTTAGTGAAGTATAGATTATATGATTCTCATTGAAATTAAATCCCTTCCAAAATGCTTGAATTTTGAATAAATCTACATCACATATGAGACAAGAGGTAATAAAACAAATAATTTATATTTAAGAATTGACATAAACATCACTCTGGTGTATGAAGAGAGAGCCTTAGACTACACACCGAGCTAGATACTTATGAGATATTTTCATTGGTTAATAACCTTGTATTTATTATCCATTATTAATTATGTATTTGGATTGGGGATTGGGATATAAAATATATGAGATCCTAATAAAAATTACCCAATGTTATAGAAATAGTGAAATAAGTTGAACTAAAATATAATGTTTTATTTTTTAACTGTAATATATTTGTATGTTGAATTTTTTTCATGTAATTATCCATCAATAATATATTTTTTAATTTTTTTATCACACCTTATAAACTCATTTTAATTTTTAAATAGTTGGCACACTAATGAATAAATTTATTAAATTATGTGATGGAAAATTAAATAAGTATCCCGATGAGAATCTAAATTTGGTAGAAGCCAGTGTTGGAAAAATTATGGTTATACTCACCCAAATATCCCATTTATGATTAAAAACTAGATTCATTAAAAATATTTAAGCAAACCAAATAATATAATGATGGATTTTCAAAGAATGTATAGTGACAATGATTATATGAAAATGTAAACTCAACATCCTACATGTAAAAATGGTCAGAAAAAATAACCTAAGGGGATGTCAGAGATGAGGAATAAGTTTTTTTCAGTGTAGAAGGATTAGAAATAAATTTCATGACTATTGATCTAGGAAAAATAAGAAGATAAATTAAAGTATGGTGAAAAATATCAATTAAATTCAATGTCAAGTTCTTGGTAATTATACATAATGATGTCCAAACCTAATATCTAATGATGGTAGAAAACATCAGAAACCTTCTAAACCTATGAATTAATGGAAGTACTATATTATCCCTACAGATGGAATAATGACATAAAAATACATGTTATACTCACCCTCTAATCTATTTTTTGGATATCTAAATACAGTCACGTTCTAGCCACCCTAGTAGGCCTAGGATGTTTTCTAATACAATTAAATCCCAAATCAATGATTTTCTATAATGTTTTATTAAAATTTTATTGGAACATGATTTTAATGGAATACTCTTCATTAAAGTCTTATTATCACCCCATTTAATGAATTCAAAATTATTTTGGAGATTTAATCTCCATCTTCACACAAAATCTATATTCATCATAAGAACTGCGAAATTGATTTTTATGTTTGAAGACATCCTATGATAACATATTATTGAAAGAATGCCTATGAAATATCATTAATGAGTAATTCTATTATAATAGTTTTGATACATAACAATGAAGTATATTGGGAAAAAAGTATTAGATAAAAACTCAAAATTAGGATATAGAAATTTTGAGGAAAATTATATATATTTTTAATGTATTTATAACACTATATAAATTATATTACTGGTCAAATATGTATATTAGATACAATTAGTCTTACTAATGGGTGAAAATTAAAATTGCGAGGACACCATTTATTTAAGGGTGTGGGGAGAATATAGCTCCATAAGATTTTGGAATATTTTTCCATAAATATATATTTTTATAATTGATTCCTCCATAAAAAATATTGAACAATAATGATCCAAGACATTTTTTCTATAATGAAAATTTATGAATAATAATACCTCTATTAAATGTTATGATATTATCTAAAAAATCACAAACATTTCGAGGATATATAATTAATATGATTTAATGTATAAAAGGAATGTGCACTCTCAGTAAATTTTAAAATGTATTATCAAATTAAAATCAATCACTTTTAAAATATTATTTTCATAACACATTATATTTATATTTATTAACAAACATATTAACCTCATGAAGTTGGAAAATGGTATGAGATGGTACTGACACTAAATATAACAATTTAATTTTAAAATAAATATTTTTTTCTTTATAATTTCATTTAAATGATAATAATATGTAAGGACCTCAATTTCCTTAGACTTGTAATTTGTGAAAATCAGGTTCCATACGTGTTCGCGGAGGAAATGGTGGCTCGTTTTAAGAGTTTACTAGTTTCCTTGTTTTTCCATCGGTGACCCAAGGTGTCGGCATCAGCATGTTAGTGAGTTGGCATGTCAGTGCATCAGCATGTTAGTGTGTTGGTATGTTAGAGCAGTGGTGAGTTAGGGGAATTTTCATTAGTGATTCAGGTGCATTGACATTGGTGATTCGGGGGCATCGGCATCAGTGAATTGAAGGGGTTGGTGTTGGTAGGTTAAGGCATTGTTAGGTTGTGGCATTAGTAGTTCAGGGCGTCAGTATGTCAAAGAATCATTAGGTTTAGGCGTCGGTAGGCCATTTTATCAAAAACTCAGTGTTGGTGGCTCAATATCAGTATCTCGTGTCAGTAACTCACCCATCATTAGCTTAGTGTCGGTGAGTCGCCTATCAGTTACTTATTTGCAGTTTTCCCAGTTTTTCCCAATAGTCTTGTATCGCCCCTCGTAAGTTATATTTGTTGTAAAAAAATTTTAATTCCTTATTTAGGCATTTTAAGTGTGTTTCAAAGGATATTAAATGTGTCATTAATATCCTTATATCTTGTGGTATTTTTGATACTCAAACTGCATGATCTTGACCACAATCCCACATTAATGATTTTGGAAACCGTTCTTTCTTTAATATATAATTTGTGTCTTCAAAGTTGGGATCTTTCCTACCTAGTTGCTTTTTAGTTTCACCTTTGTGAATATAGATCCTTCCTCCTCATACCATTCATGTGACTATTCAAGATCCCCTCCTACTTAATTTTTATGGAGTTCTGTTGTGCCTCTCGTGTGATCCCCTATTCAGGGCACAAGGAGGAACATCGATCCACTGATCATCTAGTATATATTTCATCTACCTCTCTTAAAGTTTACATCATGCAATTTGGGTGTACTAATGACAATTTGTGAAGAATAGTGAATACAGATTCTTAAAGCAGGAAATAAATAAGAAGGGGATATGATCAAAATATATTAGAGGTTTGGTACATAATGGTTGGGGAGTGGTTTGAAGTTGATTTCCTATTTTATTTGTTATACTTATTGATGTTATGATCTATTTGGCTGTAAATACTATTAAAAATCATGGTCATTTGTGGTCTCTGTCTCTACATGGTCAATTCTTTATAACTATTATTTTTTCCATATGAAAAATTGTAGTAAATTCTAATCTAGATATTCACATATACCCGATTAAATGAAATGAATGCCCCATGTTGAATACTATTGTGTGATCATTCCTAATTATCAAATGGACCAAAATAACCATGTTTACCATAACTGAATAAGTTATGTTTGATAGTTTTGAATGATTATTCTGTTTTGTTGGGTTTTGTGAAATTATATGAGTAGTGTGGTGTTGCTGTAAGGAGCACAGTTTTGGGTGCAAGGGTGGATGGAGGAGTTGGTTCTGTAAGAAGGGTGTGGGACGTGTGTTTAGTGGGGTTGTCATTTAATGGTATTTTTTGTTTGTTTGTTGTGTGGGGTGGTACATGTGGTGTTTTGGAGTCTTAGTTTGAGAGACCAATAGATTTTGGAATAAATGTACCTGTCGGTAGTGTGACTACCTTTATTGTGTTTTGGTCATTGAACAGCCTTTTGCAGTGGGGTTGTGGTGTGGTTATATACTTTTATGCAGTGATAATTCATTTGGGAAATTTCAGTATTTTGAAGTTTAACATTTAAGAATGATCGTCGGTAGTGGTTGAATGGGGGCATCCAATGGGACGACAAATATTGTTTTTTTTTCTATGTTTGTGGTTGGTAGTTACTCAGTAGTGATGGAATAAATTAAAGTGAATCTTTTAATTAGTAAATTGGAAGTGGTTAATTGAAAAAGTTGTTTTATTGTGCTTTGTAAGTGGATGTCGTGTGGTCGTGCATAAAAGGGTAGCCGAAACGTGGTTCTATATGAGTTAGTTTTTGATTTTTGGTATTTGTAGGTTCGGGAAGAGTGTTTTATTACCAATATATATATATATATATATTATTTCCTTGAAATTTCTATATACACCCACCCCTATTGACCATCATGGGATGAACACCCCCATTCATAGTGGAGGGTGTCTTTCCCAACATTTTAGTTGAGGATGGATGGCTTTTTTCTAACATTCTACCTCATAGCCTCTTCTAGTTACTTACCGCTCGAGGATATCCGAGCAGGCTACAATGGATTTAGTCTTACCATAGTCCCAAATACTGTAGGTATGTATGTTTTGGATGAGAGGCCTATATGATTTTTGGCCTAGGATTGTTTTCCCAGGATTCTTCAAGATGAGGCCCAATTATCTTTAGAAGAGAGGCATGGTTGTTTTGTCCCAGGTATCTGCGGGCGGGATTGTGTTTGATTTGATACCCATGTGTGTGCCGGTAGGTTGTTGGAGTGGGACTGCATACAGGAATAGTGGTATCATCTAGATGTTATATATTAGTAATGAGTAGTTTACTAATGGGAAAGTGGTGTGGGGTACCCAAATGTCGACGTGCTTGTACAATTACTTTACATGAGTTGCGATATTTGGTGGGAATTCCTTAGTGATTCGAGGTTGGTTAGTATTCTATGGTATGTACTTTGAGGTTATAATATTTTTCCATAGGGACATTAGTATGTTACCTAACTTGTTGATGGGTAGATTTAGTTTCCCTACTGAGTATACTCGTATTCTCACCCTAAATATAAATTTTTTTCAGGTTTCTAGGAGGACATTGAGTATCGTGTTGGACTTTACTAGCTTGGCCGTCGAGAATAGTTTTTGTTGCTTCTTATTATCTATTAGTTTGGTACTTTACTTTGATTTTTTTGTTCCTTTTATTATCTATAATTTTGAACATTCAAGTGGGAATGGATTTTGGCTCCACTTTTATTTTTATTATTTGGAGTTTCATGGGTTTTACCATCTTATCTCCTAGTCTTATTCTATAAAAAGGGAAATGCCTTCTATATTTGGTGAGATTCAATACCATTGGTGTTAGTCACCACTCTAGGTCCTATGAAGTATAGGACTTATGGGTTATTATCTCTCCTTCATCATGAGGAAGGAAGGGCATGACACCTTGCTGTCCATTCCCTCATCATAAAGAATACGGGTCGTGGAAAAATGGTGTCAGAGGTAGGTTTGGGAGATTGAGGGATAAGAGGGATTTTGGAGTTAGGAATGGTATTCATTGTATGGGATGGTATACCAACAGTGTTAGGTGACCATGGGGTGAGAAATAGGTCTGGGTGGACTGGCTATGACCTGGGATATTACCCCCCCCCTCGTGATCCGATGCAAGGACTGTGCGCCTACTGAACAACCAATTGAGGCTACACAAATTATATGGTAGATACACTAGGAAAGTTAAATGCATCATAATGACTTTAATTCTTCTATTTCTTGGGAATTTCTGGAATTTCAAATAAATAATGTGTTAAAAATATTTTAAAAGAAAATTTGTATACTACCTGGGTTCCTTGTTTACATTTTGGATATGGCACACCGACATTTCCCATGTGTTGTATGAGTAGTTCAGGTCCAGTAGGATGACATGGATGGTCATAAGAGGGCCAATTGAGAGGAAGAATTTGACAAGTGGTGGAATATGCTTTGTTCCTTCTAGTGGCATACTTTTAGAATGTACAAGGGAAGCGTCTCAGACATAGAGATGGAGAGTTAGATCAAAGAGATGGTAATAATTTTCAGCTTGATCCAGGCTTCAAAAGAGTACTAGGTTTCACTAGAGGGAATACATATGAGGGGAGAAGTGCATCAGTGGTGGAAGATTTTCTTTGGGGAAATGAAGGAGACTGCTATTTTGTGGGATAACTCTGGGAAGGAGTTCCGGCGGAATTCCTTTCCTCCATGATGATGGCTAAGAAGAGGATGGAGATAATATCCCTCCCGTAGTGGAGTATGTCGATAAGGTAACTAGGGATCGTATTTAGTGATATCATATGACTCACACTATATCTCTTTCTGGATGAGGAGTCTCGAGAGAGACACTTAGACAAGGAATTGCGACCTTCTCTTAGATATGTTGTTACTCCCTTTACTCTACCAATGTACATGGAGGTTCATAAGAAGGTTGAGTTAGTGGAAAGGATGAAATCCCTAGGAGGTGTATTGTGAGAGGGGATTCATTCATGTTTGCAAAATGGGAAATTAGTCACAATAAGGTCTCTGGCTTGAGGGCCTTCTACGTTTCGGCCATCGGGGAGTAGGAGTCAACAATTCCAGTTCTGATCTCTTAGTCTTCACCCATTTCCCATGGGCCCAAGACCAAGGATATTTATTTATGGAAGATTGGGAAATATTCACAACCATTTACATGTTTTATTGTTTTATAGTAGGGGTGGGAAGGATAGATTCCCACCTCATCTATAATAGTTTCCAGTCAAGATTTTCCAATAGCAGGGGTTGTGGTCTCATGCTCCACTGAGGGTAGATGGTGATGGAGGAGGAAAAGCATTGGGTGCTCCTTAGGGACCATGACTAGGGAATTGTCATAAAGGTGGTTGATAATAGATGGACAGAAGAGTTTGATGTGAGAAGTTTCATACTGCAAAGTCAGTAGTTCTAGAAAGACTATAGGATGTTCGGGGTACGATCATTCGGTTTAGTACTCTTATTTGTGATTTTTTGGATTCAAGAGAGTCAAAATCCTTTTTTAT
This sequence comes from Viscum album, assembly GCA_963277665.1. NCBI lineage: Eukaryota > Viridiplantae > Streptophyta > Magnoliopsida > Santalales > Viscaceae > Viscum > Viscum album. The sequence goes on along the minus strand of OY728131.1, from coordinate 711,430,098 downwards.
ACCTAGTCTAGCCCATGAATTAGTTCAAGGCATAGAGAGACATTCTATGACCCTTGGGTTGAGTATGCCAGTCGGATGTCAGACCAATATATTTGATGTGTGTCAGGGATGTAAACTGATTATGGGGCATCAACAATCCCATGGGGATATTTTCTTGCTGCAGATGAATCTATGAAATGGAATCCTGGGAATTGACTTGTTTTTTCACACTGTTATCAATAACTTCGAGATAATTTTTGAGTGTTAGGATATGTATATCTAGTATATAGCTTTTGTTGGTGAGCCGAGTTGTCAGGTTGGCAGCCGACATGTGGAGGCTTACATTTCTTTTTTAGCTGAACAATAAATTGAATCAACTTACAAAGAGATCATCGATGTTATAAGAGTTTTTATGGAGTTATGGAATATTTTACAGAAAGAGGTTGTGACTCTACCCCCTCGATGAGATGTTGAGTTTAGAATAGACTTAAAAACCAGTGTTGATCCAATTTTGAATAATCCCTATAAGATGGTGACTTCAGGGTTGTGGAAGTTGCATATTCAAGTTAGTAACATGATAATGAATTGGTTTATCTGATTGAGAGTGTTGTTTTGGGGTGCTCCATTCTTGTTCACAATGAATGTAGATGGTGGTATAATGTTGGGCAAAGACTATCAGAGACTGAATGAAGTGATGATCAAGAACAATTACCCCCATCTAAGAATCGATGATCTTTTCTATCAATTAAAGAGAGTAGGTTGGTTTTCTAAGATTGATTTTTGGTTTGGGTATCACCAGTTGAGGTTAAAGGAGTAAGACATCCCAAATACTTCATTTAGGTGAAAGTATGGGCACTTTGAGTTTGTGGTCTTGTCGTTTACCATTACGAATGCACCAATGGTGTTCATGGGGCTCATGAAATCTGTTTTCTATGAGTACCTAGACTGGTTCGTCGTCGTGATCAATGGGGACATCCTAATATACACAAGATCATATGGGTAGAACAAAGAGAATCAAACGAAAGTCTTGGAGGTCCTCTAACACCAAAAAATCGATATAACGTTGTCCAGGTGCATGTTCTAGACATAAGAGGTGAACTTCTGTGGACATGTGGTGTCCCAACATGGGATAGTGGTGGACTCATAAAAAGTCCAAGTGGTTCTTTCTTATGAATAAACCAAGAATGTGTTGGAGGTTAGTAGATTCCGGGGTCTCGAAGGCTTCTATATGAGGTTCATACCCAACTTCTATTGAGTAAAAGTTCCATTGAAAGCATTGACCAGAATGGGTCAGGCCATCATATGGTGTGAGAGGTGTAAAGAATATTTCAACTATATAAAGGGTAAGTTGGTCAGTGCTCTAGTGATCAGTTTTCTAGTGGAAGGGGTGTTATTCAAGGTGATCTACAATGCTTCCATATTAGTTATAGGGTGTGTATTGATGTTTTAGTGAGGAGGAATCTCTTATAGATCCTGTAAAATATGTCCTCATGAATTTAACTATGACATGCATGATCTGAATATTTCAGTAGTCATGTCCACATTGAAGTTGTCACGGAATTAACTCATTAGAGAGTTCTCTATGTTCTTCACAGATCATAATATCCAACATTATATCTTCTCCCATAGATTACTGAACATGAGACAGAAGAGGTGTATGGCGTTTCTCTAGGAATACAACTTGGATATCTCTTACACCCATGGAAAAGGGAACGTGGTGGCTGATTCCTTGAGCAAGAAGTCACCCAAGTATGAATTTTGGGAATCCAAGGATTCATGGAATGTAATGGAGAAGTTTAATGCTTTGCATCTGTATGTGAGAGTGGATGGAGTTAGGGGATGTCTATTTTAGATAATAGTTTATACTTTCTTAATTTATTAGGTAAACGAGTCTCAATGGGGAGACTCAGAGACTGCATGGTTGTGTAATCACGCAGCCCAAGATGATGGTCTAAAACTATGGTCAGCAGATAGATAGAATTGAATGATGTTCCCTAGGAATTTATTTTTCCCCATTGAAATACATGAGGGATTTCACTATGAGTTCCATAATTCACCCATGGTATTGTATTCCGGAGTTTTTAAGATGTACTAAGGCTTGAGGGAACAATTATGGTGGCCTGGGATGAATTGGGAAATGGCGATGTTTGTGGAATAGTGCCTAGTGTGTTAGTTGGTGAAGGCCATGAACCGTGTTCCTAAAAGTCTGTTGCAGCACTTATATTTTTTTGAGTGTAAGTGGGATGAAATCTCGATGTATTCTATCCTTGGATTACCTTAGACTCAGGGAGGATGAAATGATATTTTGGTAGTAGTGGTCTGATTAACGAACTCGGCTCACTTCCTAGTAATCAGAGAGTCGAGCATAGTAAATGCCTTAGAAATGATGTATTTGGATCAGGTGGTGTGGCTACAGGGTGTTATAAGATTCATTATCTATGATAGGGATACATGTGAATGAGGTGGTGTGACTACATGGAGTTCCAATATTTATTGTCTCTGATAGGGATACATGTTTAATGTCATGAGTATGGAGGGGGTTGGAGCATTATTTTGGCACCCGTCTACACTTCAGTACTACTTTCCACCCTTAGATTGATGGGAAGAAAAAGGGTACCATCAAGACATTAGAGGATATGTAACGGGCTTGGGTCTTGGACTTCGTAGGATTGTGTGTATGACACTTTCGTCTGGTAGATTTTCCCTAAAATAATAAATATCACTCTACCATTGGCAGGGCACCGTTCGAGGCTCCGTATGAAAGACCATGTCGTTCAACCATATGTTGGACAGAGGTTTTGAAAATCACTATAAAGAAGGTCCATCTTGTGTGTGAAATGATGATGATGGCTTTAGAACAATACAAGTCGTATGCAAGTCACATGAGGAGCACCATGGAGTTTGAAGCTTGGAACCACATGTTCTTAATGATTTCCCATCTGTGTGGGTAGCAGAGGTTCGGTAAGGTGATAAGATTTCTCATAAGTTCATTGGACCTTTCAAGGTGTTGGATTATGCTGGTGAGGTGGCATATCAGCTTGGATTTCCAACATAGTTAGAGATGGTCCATGTTGGCTTCTATATCTCTCAACTCCATCAGAATCTATAAGATAACTCCCACATCATTTAATGCGGAGAGATGGATATTGAGGATGACATGATGTTTGTAGAATAATTGGTATGTCTTGAGGATTATAATTAGAATGTACATCACGGATATACCATTCCATTGGTTTGTGTGTTATATAAGAATGGTGGCCTTGATAAGAGTAACAGGGAGTTGGAGACACATCTGTGTTCCCAGTATCCAGAGCTCTTCTGAGTTTTTTCCTTCTGTTTCTCTTTGTGGATTTCTTGTGATGTATTATTTGACCTCGTTTTGTTTAAGATAAGTTGTTTCCCAAATATTTCCATATGTTTGAAAAGTATCAACATTGGGGAGGGGAGGACATGCTCCTTAACCAAGAAGCATTAATGCAGGTGTGATTAAACCTGTCTATGTATGTCAGTTCCATACAAACTAGATAGTATATTTAAATTGAGGAAGTATATCTGTAATCCATGTGTCTGGACAGTGTGACCATGTTGTTTGTGTGGTTGTTTAGAGAAGTGGGTCCATATTTATTGAACAATTTTTTTATGATAGATATTTCAAGTGAGTGTCCTTTGATGTCAAGGTTTCCACTCCAATATTCATACAACGCAAGGTGGTTTTCTCCTGAGAGTTATCTTAAGGGGTACCAGTTCAGACCCCATTTCTTCTGGGTTAGTTTTGTATTCTCGGTGAGGAAAAAAGGTCAAAATGTATCTGATGTAATTACCTAGATTTTCCAAGACAATCCCTTTTTAAAAATCCAAAGTTTTAGGTGTTCTGGAAGGCGATTATGGTTTATTTCAGGATTTTTCTAGTTTTTTCCAAATTTTACATAGGGGACCCAGGGTGTCGATGTCAATATATATGTGTGGTGAAATTTTAGTGCATAAACATGATAGGGTGTTGGCATGTTAGTGCAGCGGTGATTCAGGGGCATCTCCATTAGTGGGTTAGGGCATTAGCATCGATGAGTTGGGGGCATCACCATTGGTGAGTTGAGGGCATTGGGGTCGGTAGGTCGGGGAGTTATTATGTAAGGGCATTGGTAGGTAGAGGAATAATTAGGTTTTTTTTGATAGAATATTTTCATCAGAAGGTCTGGTAAATCTCCCACCAGCCAATGGCTCAGTGTCGGTGACTCTCCCATCGATGACTCATTTGCAGTTTTCCTAGTTTTTACTAGGATTCCAATTTCACCTTTTATACATTTTATTTGATGTAAACTATGTTTCAAAACTTATTTAGGAAATTTTTAGGGAATTAAAAATGGTATTATGTTTTTATTTAATATCATATCTTCATGGTGGATTTGAGATACTCAAATTGCATGATCATGACTACAATCCCGCATTATTGACTTTGGGAAATCGTTCTTCCTTTAATACATGATCAGGATTTTCAAATCTTGGGTATTCCCTTACTAGTGTGTTTTATGATTCCCCTTGGAACATCAAAATACATCCTCCCTTGAACAGGCTTGCACCTATGCAAGAACCTCTCCGAATCAATTTTCTTGGAGTTCTTTCATACTGCTCGTGTGATCCCTGGTTCTTGGTGTATGGAGGATCTTTAATCCTTTGATCATCCAGTAGGTATTTCTTCTGCCTCTCTTAAATTTTTTGTCATGCAGGGTGAATGTACATATTATTATTTGTTAATAACATTGAATACTCTTTCTTAAATAAATATATATATAATAAAAGAATTTCATAAAAAGATAAAAGGGGTTATTAACATAACAGGATTAGAGTGGTTTGATATTGATCACCGATTTTATTTTTTTATCTATGTTGATGTTATAGTATGTTTTGGATGTAAAGATTTTTGATAATCATGTTTGTTGGTTGTCTTTTTCTGTTAATGGGTGACGCTTTATAACTACAGTTGTTTCGTTATGAACAATTGATGTAAATTATAATCTAGATAATCATGTGTACTTGGTTAAATTAAATGAATGCCCCATCATGAAAACCATTGGCTGTTCAACCCTATTTATCAAGTGGACTTAAATAAAAAATGTTTACCAAATTTTAATATGTCTTGTTTTATAGGTGTGGCTGAGTACTATGTTCTTTTGGGTTTTTTGACCTTTGGTGAGTTCTGTGGTGCTGCTGATGGGAACACAGTAAGGGGTGAAAGGATGGATGTAGGAGGTTGTTCTATAAGTAGGGGTGGCATATGTGTGTAGTAGGGTTGTGGGTTAATGGTAATTGGTGTGCATTTGGTGTGTGGGGTTGTACGTGTGGTGTTTTGGAGTCTCGGGTTCAGACACTAATTGATTGCACAATTGATGGACTTGTAGGTAGTGGCACCACCTTTGTTGTGTTCTGGCCATTCAGTGGTGTTGTGTAGTGGGACTAATATTTGTTTAAGAAATTGTATGTAGTGGGACAAATTCATTGAAATATTAGTATTGTCCAGTATAACATGAAGTTTGACAGTTGTTTGTGGTTGAATGAGGGTGTGTAGTGGGACTGCAAATCTAGTTTTGTTTGTTGTTTTTATATGGTTGTGGTTTATAGTTTTCCAGTAGTTCTAGAATAATATAAAGTGAATACCTTAATTAATAAATGGAAAGTTGTTAAATGTAAAAGTGGTTGGGTTATTCATTGGAAGTTGGTGTGTGGTTTTTCATATAATGTTGACAAAAACCTGGTTTTTCTATTAGTTGGTTGTTATTTTTGGATCTGTAGGTTTGGGTAGAGTGTTTTCTATCCTATATATATATAAATTTTATTTCCTTGGTATTTATATAAACACACAAAACTTGTTGATAACTATGTTCCAAACACCCCCATTCATGGTGGAGGGTGTCTTTCCCAATATCCTGGTTAGAGGATGGATGGGTGGATACAGACTTTCTTCTTCACACCTTCTTTTGGGTTCTTACGACTTCAGCCTATCTAGGAATGATGTAATGGCTTAAGTCTTGCCATAGTCCCTAGTCCTTTGAAAACGATTTTTGGATGATAGGACTAGGTGTTTTTACGAAAGGATTCACTTCCCATCTGTCTTCGGGATGAGGCCTAGGTGTCTTCAGGTGAGAGGTGTTGTTGTTTGTGGCTCAAATGTCTGCAGGTGGAATTGGGTGTGATTTGAAGCTGAGGTGCATGAGGGAAGGTAGTGGAAGTGGGACTATATATGGGAAGAGTTTTAGCATCCATACATTAGTCATTAAGAATGAGTAGTTAACCAGTGGGAAAGTGTTTCAGGGTACCCAAATATCGATGTTCTTATACTATTACATTACTTTACTTGCGATAATTGCTGAGCGTTCCTTGGTGAGGCCGAGCTGGTTACTATTCCTTGGAAGGCATATTACGGTTCTACTTTTTTTCTCATAATAATATTAATATATCCCCCCACTTATTCATGGGTAGATTTATTTTCCTTACTGAGTATACTCATGTGCTCACCCTATATATATATATAACTATTTTCAGGTTTCTAGGAGGACTTTGAGGACCATGATGGACTTTACTAGCTTGGTTAATGGGATTATTTTTGGTTTTTGATAAGTATCGTCTCTATAGGAACATCACATTAGATTTTTCTTGTACCTTATAGCATCTTTACTTTTGATAATGCATGTGGGAAAGGATTATAGCATTAACGTTACTTTTAGAATTTGGAGTTGCATGGGATTAACAATATTTTCTCCCAATCATGTTCTAGAAAAATGGTAATGTCTTCCATATTATGTGATATTATATACCATTGGTTCTAGTCACCTCTCTTAGGCATATAGAAAGAGGGACATGGGGGTCATTATCTCTATATCATTTCGAAGAAGGAAGGGTGTGACACCTTGTTGTCCCTTCCCTCGTCTTGAATAAAGTGGGTCCCGACATAATAAAAATAAGTTTTTTATAAAATGAACTTATAATATTGAATCAAACATAAAAATATTAGTTTAATATTAATTTTTAGTGGTTCTAAAAAAGATTAATTTTTAGATTTATAGATCCAAATACCCTTTTTACAAATAACATGAGTTTTATGACTTTATTAATATATAATTATGCATTATAAATTAATGAATCATTTTTCTAAAACCAAATATGAATTTTATTAAAAAAATTGTTATATTATAAATTTTTTATTTGAATTACAATCTTTATTCTACATTTTAGAACTGAACATTAATTTTTTAATTTTTTTAATACATTATAGATTTATTGTTTTAAATTTAATTTTAATACCTTATAATAATTACATATATTATAGTGGAATTAATATTTGGAATTATTATCTCAAAATATTGTAATATATTTTTATTTATTTTCAATAACAATGGATAAATTTCTATGGTGAAATCAAGTTCTCTTGAAAAAAAGGATAAAAAGGGTTTCCCAAAGAATGAATGTCAACATACATATTTAAAAATGTTTCAGAATGGGTGGTTGAGACCTTAATAAAAATTATCCATTCCCATTTCAATTATATCCCAATTTTGGGGCTACATTTCTTGTTAGTGACTTCCCATTACTATTTTTTGGGTATTTACTAATGTGTAATCTATATTCACTTATTAACTGAGAAATCGCATCGCTTTCCCTCAGACCAAAACCAAATTTTTTCACCCCAATACATTTTAATTACAACACTAAAAATTTTCACCTAGTTTAAAGATTCTATTTTATTAAAAAAATATCACCCCTCAATGTCTTAAACCACTTTTCAAAGGAGAAATTCCCTGAAGTTAGGTATAAATTTCTAACTACTGCTTTATAATTTCTAATTCATTCTGGGTATTTCGTCCCCATTAAATTAACATATACCTTATTAAATTAGTAAAATTATTATAAATATTATAAATATATTTTATTATAATAATTTTAAAAATATTATCCATAATACCCTTTTATATTAAAAATTAAACTATCATTCATTTGTTATGTGGACTACCACATCTAAAACAAAATATGTTTAATTTTACATTAATTTCATACTAGGATAGTTTAAATATATATTTTAATATATATTTATGTCATTTATGAATTAATTTATATCCCAAAATTATAAGCCATATTCTTAATTTTCCACATCCAATGGAAAACTATATCAGTATCCACATGTAAGTGTGGACTACAACCTCCATAGAACAATCAATTTTTAATTGTATTTGTAACACTTTCATATATAGCTACTAATTCGAACGTGTTTAATTGATAAATATTGTGTCTAATAAAGTAATTATTTTCTTTAATGTGAAACTGTATACCATATTTACAATATGATTAATAAATAATCATGGTAAATTCAACATTCTAACAACGAGTTCTCTTACAAATTATTTCTTCATATTATATAATAACATAATGTAGGTTATATTATTCTTCTAATTATTTAATATTATAATATATAACATCAATAATCAAAAAATAATATCATTATGATTCTCTTATATTGATATTTCAATAAAATCACTTCATAACCATGGTATAAATATGTTATATTCTTATTTGGGTTGGTTTAACCAGCAACATTAAAAATACTAAAAATTAATCTAATGGATGAATATGTGAATTTAATATCTTATAATATATTATTTATATTGTTAAATAATATTTTTTTATAATATTGTAATATAAAAAATAAGCACATTAACTATGAAAACAAAATTCAATCACAATGCATAATCAAAACAAACACATTTCCAAATTCTTCTTTATAGATCATAACCAAAATGACCATACAATAAAATTATAATATTATTAATCAAAATAAAACATAATGTATAGTACCTTGTATGTTCTGGGAAAGATTAACTTCTTGGGAATATAAATCAACAAACACTTCCACTATTAAAAAAATTCAAAAGGATCAATATTACTCACACCAGATATTTAAATTATATAATAACCAAATAATGTACATATTTTTAATTATTTTCAATAAAATTTAAAATTAATTATTTAAAATAATAAATTTTTAATAGGTTATTAATATATATATATATAAATAGTAGGATATAGTGTGATCATTAATTAGGGAATCCATGAAAGGGTTTCATGCCTCAAATTTATTTTCCTTGTAGATATTCCTTTTTATGAACCATGGATTCCTTGATATGGTGTAATTACATTCTAAAATTTTATTGAAACAAATTCATATTACACATGGGATTTTAATATTCACATCATTTTCATTTATTAAAGGGTTTTTTATTTATGGGATACCAGATTCATAATATTATTTATTAACTAAACTCTATTCATTATACTAAAATGTTTCTTCATGAACATTATTTAATGGTTGTATTTATAAAATCCTAATATTGTTTCTAACTATAAATTATATTAAACTATAGAAGAAAATTAGTTTTAATTATAATCCTTTCACATTATTTAATATCATTCCCAATAATATGTCTTCATCGAGAATAAATCCCATCCTCTTTAATGATTGTTTATATTTCATGCATTTATTTTCCATCCAATTAAAATTTTATATTATATTTGGAAACAAAATTATGTGTTATCTCATGTAAATTTAATATTACCCATACCATATATTGAAAAAATATATCTCCCTTTACAATGTGGGTTTTCTGCAACAATATTTCAAAAAATAACATGGTTTTCTATCCTTTAAAAAAAATTATATACCACTCTAAATTTACTTTTAAAAATAGTATATTATATCAATGATATTTTATTGATATTCATTTAACAAAATTACTTGTTTTACAATTTTTTCATTCCACATTTTATAACCTGTTAAGTATTTTTTTTAAAACATTTAATATTAATTCTTTTAAATTTTTTTGTTTTCAAAGTATTATTACGTCAATATTTTTAAACCATTATATAATTTCATAGTTTCAAGTATTTATTATTGTTTTTTAATGAATTTTTTTTATATTATTTAATTATTACTTTTATAAATTGAATTTTGAATGTGATCCAAAACATCAACTACTAAAAAATTGAGAAAAATGATTTATAATAAATCAATTGGATTTTTAATCAATTTTTCCCATTATCATTGAGGATATTATTTCCATGGATGTTGTTTTTAATGATAAAAAAACCGTCTGTTGAGATAAAATGTAATTTTGGTGTTCTTAAAAATTTTATATCAACATATTACATTCATTAGGTCAATTCTGGTGAAACCACATAAAAATACATTGAACCAAATTTTTCATTAAATGGGTAATTTATGAAGATTTTTATGAATTTTTTTGTGGAATATTCTGTATGGATTATTGACATGAGGAGTCCTGTATATAACCCCAATGAATTAGAAGTGTTCATATCACATGGGATAAAAAAGATACACATGATGATTTATCTGAATTCTAAGGGTCCTTGAGAGGTTTTTCCAAGCCCAAAGTTACATGGGGGGTTTATCACAAGCCAAATGGTACATAAGAATATTTATCCTATAAAAAATGATGCATGTGAGAATTTATCCCAAGTCAAAGGGTAAACGAGATGATTTTCCCCAATCCAAACTGCACACTAGATGGTTTTTCCCTGTCCATAGGGTACATAAGAGGATTATCCCAATCCCAAAAGGTACATGTTTGATTATCCCAACCCAAATATGTGAAGAATGTATTCATTGGTATATTCGTAATATTATACATGTTATTATGTTTATTCTATATACTTATTTCATAATCCTGTTCCAATGATTATGGTCCTTGAATACTTTTTAATTGCCAATTATTTCACCCATTTTTTGGTATATTTTTGTTCTTTGAGATTATATATCCTTATGTCATGAATTATTGAAAATAAGTAATATTATATTCTCATTTAATAACATATTTATCTGATTTTCATGTTTCCATGTATTCTTATAATGTAACCCATGATGACATGTTGATATGTTTTCCATTACTAAGAATTTTAATTCATCCCTTTCTTTTGTTTCCCTTCCATAGGTTATAGTGGTTAACATAACATGTGGTAAGTCTATAAGGGAGTCTTTTCTTTTTTGAATTTGGATAAATTTTAGCATAAGTTTCTTATATATCTAGTACTAAAAGTTGCTAAAAATTAGATTATATGGTTTTAAAACTATTTGACATCTTGAATGATTATTCATGTAAGTAATGAAATAAATGTATTTGTTCACAGTGGATTACTATATTCTATCCTTTCTCTCTTTCGTTTAATTTTAAACATTTATTGGTTTCCTATTTTACAAACACTAAGGTGGTGTTTACATTATGTATGATGTTTCCTTTATATTTAGTATGCAATGTTGTTCTCATTGACTATATTCTTATTATTTCATAACGTTCCATCACAATCACATAATGATGAGGTCGGTGTCTCAATCCATTTTATTTATAAAAAAATATATGAAAAAATTTCAGATTTATACATTCATTTTATTTTAATTTCATATATTTTTTGACTTATTAATTTACTTACTAATTCGTTTTATGTTTATGTTTTTATTGGAAAAGAGTTTTTGTATGTATTCTTGTTTCTCTTCCTTTGATATAAATATATATACTATCTAGTTGTTTTATAAAGTTTCTATGTGTATATTTTAAAATATTTGGGTTTCTTCAGATGGAGTTTTACATTTCATAAAAATATTAATGGTTTTTTTTAATATAATATATATTACATGGGTTACTTGTTTTTTTAGGATCACATTTGGTGTTAATTGGGAAAGTCTTATAAATAGTTATACCCTTTTTGTTTTGTTTATTTATTATGACCCTTGGCATACTTATTAACTATAATATATATATATATATATATATATGTTTGATATGTATCGATCTCTTTGTTAATATATGTGTGCAACTATATTTGAACATATACATAAATTAAAATTTTTTGGGATGTTGTCTCTTTAAACGACATTCCATTTAGTCGTCCAATGGTTCCCAAATTCCTCTTTTAGACCCTGGGATTTGAGATGGATATATTGTTTGTAATTGGATATCTATGTTATAATTTAATGTTATGTTATCTAAAAATTGTGTTCTCAAAAAGGAATTCATTAATTTTGATTATGTTTTTAGAAATGAGATATAAGTGTGTGTTTCCAAAAGGTTGAATTAGGGGGCCCATTTTAGACATTGAGAATGTGGTTCCATAAGATCCTCTCCATTTTGAGACATATTTTGAATGAAATATATTTTCATATAAAAAGTTATATATTTATTCCTTTAAAGGCCTTATATGCATCATTAAAATATTTAATTGAATATTTTGTACCATCATTGAATACCTATCAATTTAAAGGATGGGGTTGACATAGAAGGTATTAGAAGGTTTTATTGGTATATATGTTGTATTTTTTGACATGTTATTTGTATTTTGTATGTCAAATTTTTACCTTATTCCCTTGATCAATTATTCTCATGGGATACATGCAATGTTAATTAGGGGTAGAATATGTTTATGTCTTGTCTCTATATGATAGGTTTGACCCCTCATGGTAATTTATTCCCGTGGAGGGTTTCATTGTGAGTAAGTATATTTGAAAGAATCCAATAACATTATTAAAATAGATAATCCATCACTATGATGACAGATGGTTGAAAAATAAGTATGTCCTGTGTTTTCAAACTGGATATATTGGAATTTCTCATAATTGTGTATACATCATTGTTTCTTATTTAACTTTATTATTTTCTCTACCACTCATCTTCTTGATAATTATATTAAATTATAAACATTTATTTGTTTTTTATATTTTTATTTGATTTATTAAAATAGATTACAATTGTGGTAACATATTCTTTTTTATTCCTGACGAACTACTTCAATGTGAGTTTGTTGTTTTCTTACAAAAAGGGGTTTTTATGTAATTTTAAAAAAATTGTGTCATGAAATAATCAAAAGTTTTTATTAAATATGTTTCGAATTATAATGAATAATTTTAATTAAATATTAATTTTTATTCTTCATAATTATGAAAACCTTATTTTTAATTATATTTTCAAACTAGTGTCTAGGATCTATTTTGGGAATGGAAATTTATCAAATCTGTGGTACATAATGAGTTGTTTATTCCCAGAACCTACTATTAGAGGTCAAAATCAGTATAATAAAAATATTTTAATGGATAGGGTCCTAGTTCTGGTTCACTCTTATAGTGGGTTGGATACATAGAAGGAAGGTGACCAAGAGGTTATACAATAAGAATTTAGGATGCTTTGGTTTTCGTTTTGTATCCAGGATACATTAAAATGATTGGATATATATATATAGGTATTCAGTTTCATTATATTTATTTATGAAATTATGTATGATTATTCTTTTAATAATACAGTTATTTTTTTAAGTGTTAATGATTGTTTATTCTAATTCAAAAAGAACTAGATATATAACATGCCAATGTTATTCCTCTAGAAGGAAGTTTTAGTTTCTTATGTTTTTATATAGAATAACTTCTCTAATGGTTTTGATATAATACCCATTATGGATGTCATTATCCCATGGAGATTTGGGAACCCCCTTTGTTGTGTCACGTGATTGAATGGATGGAAATCTTATGGATCGGTCCAGATGTGTTCGTGTAAACTTTTTGCCAAAATTCTTCTATAGTAACTCATTAAATTATGTTAAAGAAACAAAAATCAATATTAATTTGAGGAATCAATGAATTATATTTTATCATATATGAAATTATAGTAATCATGATTCATTCAAAAACTGATGAATATTATTATAAAATATAAAATATAAAAAACTATATGAAATAAAAGGAACATTCCAATACGTTATCCTATAATTGTACAAACTTTTGACTAGTTTTGAATAACCATATCTTTAATACACTTTTTTCCATTATTAATTACATAAAAATCACTTAATATGATCCAAAATATCATGAGGCCCGGTTTCTTTGGTAATTTGGTATATAACATATCAACAAGATACATGGATAAAACTAAATTATTGATAAATTTCCTAACTAGATATTAAATTTCCATGGCTCATAAAACTACATAGGATAACAATAGTACATACATAAGAAAGGGGTTAGATATAAATTATAGTAGGGAATAAAAACTATTTGAATATGGTAAAGTAATAAATATGGGACAATAGGCATAAAAATGAATCATAGGATGTGAGAATAAATATCATGATCAAGGAGGCCTGATATAACATGATTGCATACAAGAAATATGGAAATGTGGAAAAACATTAAAACATGTCCTCATAAGCATAAGTAAGGGTTAACTGGAAAGACATCACAACATACTGTGCATAGGATAACCTTAAATTTACCATAAACTAAATCTCATGAGATGAAACATACCCAATACATTGGAGAGCAATTTGGTAACCCCCATCGTAATCATATAATGCACTTGTATAAGATTCCCACAACTATAATATAAAAAAAGAAATAATTTCATCTATATAGACCCTACTTTTAGGAAGTGTGGCATATATATGTAACACTCAAGGTAAATAAAGATTTTGAAATTTTTATATTTATCCCTTTTTTGAATAAAATGTTAATATTAATTTAAAGGGAACACTATGCTTGATGGCTTACCCAATACGCAATAACGAGTTCCTTTGAAATCTTACGTTGCACTCTAATAATAAAATAAATTTATTTTAAATCTTAGTTAACACATAACCGTTGTATTGGTACGAATGAATATAAATAACTAAAATATTATTATATATGTTTGTTAAATGTTTTTACATTTATCAAATAAAGGATAAAGTCTTAAAATACGAAAAGAATTCAATTTTAGGCATATATACTCTAATTTTCACTAAAGGTCCACTTATCAACTTTTGATGGAGAACTGTCATTAAATATAGTTCTGGTCACTCTTATAAATTCTATTGGACCAAATAAAACTCTTCTTTAGAATTGGAACATCAAAATTTACTTTGTGTAAATTTTTTGTATTTTTCCGATAAAGATCATTTTTTAATGAATACTGAAAAATGTTGTATTTTAATTCCAAACCTATTTTTATTATATTTTATTTATATGATTATATTATCATTTGAATTATTTTAAAAGTTAAATTATAATATATTTTTACCATTTAATCCAATAGTGGTCGTTGGAATTAATTTCATCTTGAAATTGGACTTAAACTAGTGTCAATCTTTTGATATTTATTGTTTCATAAAAACACGCTATTTGCTCTGACAGTGGGATTTAATTATTAAATTAATTAATGTAACTTATATGTTTTTAATTTTTTAAAATATAAATCATTTTTTAATTTGGAATATCAAATATATCCTACGGTAAATATTTGGTAATTTTCTGAAAAACTTCAATTTTTGATGAATAGTGAAACCACTAAGTGGTAGTTAAAGAAACTGATTTTTTGATTAAATGAAACTTTACCACATCTGTGATTTGAATTTCAAAAAATTCGACATACATGGTTGTCATTAAAAAGTAAAATGTGCTTCAATGGGATTAAAATAATTTTTTTGGTGAATAGTAACTTTTAAGTTTATTAATCGCGATTAGAGGTAATTAGTGTAATTTAAGGTAACAATAATGTTTTAATAATATGAAATGACCTAGAAACATGTCCTACCATCATTGGATGTTTCATGGCTGACCAGTACAATCCATGGGTCATCTTTTGGACCCCGTGGAGCCACTTTGGTAGGAAAATGACATTAATACCTTTTTATTTAATGTTAAAATTAAAATGTCACAAACATGTGTTGTTTAACTAAAACAATTTTTATATGGGGTTATACAAGTCATATGTTTGACTATAAATATTCATTGGATTGATAAAAATATTTCCTACATCATAGTAATTTTTTATAATGTTTAGACATTAACTAAATTAAATTATTTATGACACCATGATGATGCAATGATTACCTCATTATTTAACGATTTAAATAAAATGAAAAGATAATGTAAAAACTAAAACCTAAACTTGTAAAAAACCCTATTGGATGGGTATATATCGAACCCTTATCACCTTATCCTTTAATTATATCAATGTGGGGCCTTTTAAATCCGAAAATATTTCTAAAATAAAGTAACATTTCCTTACTTTCCAAGAGTGCCCCTCCTCTCCTCTTATAAAAGGCCCCCCACCTCTACCTCCTTTCCCACACCTATCTAGCATTTTACTCGGCCAACCCCTGACCATTTTGTCTCTCCAAATCCCTCTCTTACTCCTAGAAGCCTCACATTGGGCAGAAGTATTCCCAAGGAATCCTTTTAGCTCAAATCAAAAAGAGTTACCCGATTTTAAGGTAATGTCTTCACTTGTGTTCTTTTGTTTTATTTTGCTTCTCCAACCCCCTAAACTATTTTTATTCATTTATTTTGTAAAAAATACAGTATATTAAATATACTAGGATTCTTTTATAAGAATAATTCTAGTTACACGTACACACACCTACATCTAATGGTTAAAGAACATATTGTTTCTGTGGATGGAAAATTTCTGCCTTACGAAACGATGATTGTTCAACACTCATATAACACCTTAAAAGGTGGCCATTAATATGTCACTATATTTAAATATGATATATAATATGTTTATGTTTTACATAAGCTTATGTATTTTTCTTTTTTGGCATAACATTATGGTTTCCATTGTGGGTAAACACAATAATTTCATTTTAGGAAGTGCAGACTATCGCCCCCTCAAAGTGATTTCATTAGTTAATGCCATATGTGGGATGTATAAAGGATTGATTTAAAGTTATTATATATGATTTATGTTACATATAAATGATGAATATAATTCTGGAATTAAAATATACATACATATCATTTGGTTTTAATTCCATTAATATGACATAGAAATGAAAGTAGCGTTCATGCGTACGTACGGCTTACCGTCTCCATGAACGGTCCATTTCATTTATTACCTATAAATGATTATGTAATATTATAAATACTTTTATATTCTTTATATATATGATATATATGATATCCAAATTATTAATATCATTATGTATATAATGAACCTTTGACCACACGAACAACATGAAATTGTAAGAAGTCCACTTTCGACTTAAGAACCAAATAGCGAAAAAACAAAGTTTATTAACATAAATGATTACATAATGTTTATAACATGTCAATAAGTGACATAAAAGGAATAATGAACTTGGAAAAGGTTCTTGGGAATGTTTAAATTATCTCAATTTTATTATTCAGGACATTAAAGAACGATCGAGTCATGTCGGACCCGAGGTAAGGGATCCTACTCCTCTCTTTCTTTTTAAGTACACTCTTTTATGTCATTCCTTTTAATCTCCTCTTTCTTATGATTGGGATGTTCTTTTATATTACTCCTACTATAATTTTTATTTTCATATGATGAGAGACCCTATTTTGTCTCACTAATCCATTTTTGAAGTTCTAAGTGGCACTGTTAGGCTACCGAGATTTCATAAGGGATTTTTCATCTCACTTTTATTCTCGTGACATTTATGCTACGTTTGCCACTATTTTCTTTTTAGTGGTGTCTGTACTGCCCATTATTATACAAATTGTGTAGTATAATATCATTTATGGGTATTTTCATCTTCATTGTATGACCCTTCTTCCATTGGTTGTCTGTTTCGAAAGTTACCCAACTTGGTAAGGGGACCTTTCACCCTCCTCTTTTTAAAAGACTTCTTTTGTTATGTCTTTTAATTTAAATCTTATTATGTTGGGATATGTTCTTCTATATCCTTATTGATTTAAATTTTATGTCCAAGTGATGAGATACCATTCACTCTCTCATCGACTAATTTTATGAATTTTGAAGTGACACCATAAGGCTGTCGAATTTTTACAAGGGAACATCTTAACCCAATTTTGATTTCTTTGGGTTCAACTTGTAATTCTTGAACATTTTATCCTATGAATATGTGTGAATGACCTCAGATTGTTTCACACTTAATATCCACTTATATTGGGTGCATTTTTATTTCTCACACATAATTATGTGATAGATTTATCCTTAATTTAAGGATACCATCTTTATAATGGATTCCATCTCAATTTACATTTACATTGAGTCTTCATTGTTGTTATGCACCGATTCACTCTTATATGGTGTGTATACTGACCTTTGACATTTTATATCATGAATCCCTTTATTCTCATGTTATTATAAAGTTCAGATTAAATGTTATTCTGCAATTATTTGTATTCAAGAGTCTCTCATTTTGTTAGAAACTCTTTAACACAAAATTTCGTTTTAAATTTTTTAAATATTTATTATTCGAAATATTTATCTTTAATATCCATGTTTTCAAAATGGTTGTCGGTATTTATTTATATGGAAATTAATGTTGTAAAATTATAATTCCATTAAAAGCTTCAAAGTGGTATGGGACTCTTTGATTCAAAAATCTCTTTTAAATGGTTTTTGAAAATGGATTGATTAATTCAATATATTGGAATTACTTATTGTGATTGAAAATGAAATGTTGTTATTGAAATGTTTATATTTTCAATATTTTATGTGTAATGATGGTACTTGGAAATTTTACAGGTGGTTACGTGATAAACCATATGACGGGCAGTGTCGTGAATACCAGGACGGGTGGTTACGTTATAACCTTCAATGCATTGGGTATGGAAGTAGGATGTATGGATATTCCATTAAGTATGTGAGGAATTCGACCGTATCGTTATTCCATTTAAGTATATTTATGTCCCAAGTTACCTTTATATGTTATGTGTTCTTTATATGGGGTTTATAGTGATATTTTGGTTACAAAAGCTTAGGTAATGATATTTTATTCAGTGATAATTTTTTACTACTTCCTAAAGGTGAAAGGTATTACTTTGATAATGTATACATGGTTTACTTGTTGCTTTGAAAAACTAACAGTTTTCATTCTTTTTGTATCCCTTGCTGAGCTTTTTATGCTCACCCCATGTTTTTTTTGAAATGTTTTTGCACAAGACTTAATGTGGAATAGGGTCAAGGATGGGATCAAGGGAAATTCATGCTATCTAATACATGGAACTAGACATGTTTCTTTTTACGAGTTTTTATTTTATGGAAATTTAGTAGAAGTGACTACTTTGTAATCTTTTGAGATGTAATAGTTATGTCCTAATTCTCTAAAACTCTAAACCTGAAAATATCCTCAATGTGAATTATTCATTTAATTCAATATTAAGTAAGGTTTAAGGTCTGGGCCTTATAGTTGGTATCTGAAGTCAGTTTAGATAACTTTAGAGGTTAGGGTATTCTCTAAGCATAAGTGACATTACCATAATGGTTAGGATTTCAGAAAGATTCCTAGTTTTATATAAAGTGAATGAGTAAGTATATCTTAGTGTTTATCTTCCTCATTAGTACATGAGGGTTTTATTGATATACTCACACTGACCTTTTTGGTTTTAGTAAATGGCTGGATCTAGTAGGAACCAAAGTAACAGTGGATGTGAAGGAAACTGTGACAGTTTTCTGAGCGAGCAACTGAATGTTATGGGAGCTGTAATGAGAACTCTTGTGTTTATCCTCAACCAACTATCTGGAGTCATGATTGACCACCTAAACCTTGGTGATTTCTATAAGGCATCATATATGTGAGAACCAAATCCCTACAGAACTACAGGTAATAATAAAAAAGGTAAGTGTGTTCAAAAACCTATGTGCCAAAGATGTGGAAAAGAACACCTAGGAAAATGTTTCAATGGGACAGAAATATTCTATAGATGTGGAAATGATGGTCATAAATCAAGAACATTCCATGGAAAAAGGAAGATTCCAGTTGACTTGAGGAAAGGGAAAGAAGTTCTTTCTGAGGGATCAATTGAATGTTTTAAATGTGGTGTGCATGGTCATTATGCAAACACATGTCCTATGAAGAAGTTTCAAGAATGGGATCACCAAGATCGTAAAAATATTCATTTTACAATACCTAATGCCATTCTGATTGAGGATAAAGAAACTGACAATGACCAGTCAAAGGTATGGATTATTTCATAACATTTGTTTTCCTATTTTGGAATCTTAGGATATGATTCATGATTTTTTTTGTCGGAAAGAAGTAATTAAAAATAAGTTGGAAAGGAATGGTTAATGGATCATGAAGAATGTTGAATGAGTATGAAGTCAACATATAAGGGCTTCAAGAGTTATGGTGAAATTCTTAAAAGTATTAAGTCTCTTTTGATGATGGGGTTACATTAGAAGACTTTTAATAGTATGTGTAACACTGATGTTTGATATATGAAAATTTTATTCAAGGAATAGTTATCTGTTCTTTTGTGGAAATAGTTATAAAGAACCATTTGGGTTTCTATGATCCATACTTTTGAGGTAATTATGGGTTACTATATGTTATGATGGAAAGTGAAAGGAATTAGATAATATTGAGGTTAAATTATGTTATGGTTATTTTTGATGATTTTATCTCTTTTTGGGGAATGATTTGAGAATTATATAGTTTGGAAAAAAGAAAACACGCAGACCATGTGACAACCCGTCGCATCGGGAAAAACTCTGGGAATAAAACCCACAACCAAAGTGCAACTGGTATTTATCGCCTACCAATGGACTACGTGAAGTCCCTGGTTAGTTTGACTGACTCTTCTTAGTTATATGATTTTATTAATTAAAATTAAGTTGATTTTGGGTTATCTAAGAAAATTTATTAACCTACCATGGAGTATATGTGATTAGGTTAATTACTTTTCAATATGAGACTTTATGAGAAACTGATGTTGTTTGGATATAAATGTTACAATTTAATTTGGAAGACTATGTGATTAAATCCTTCAAAAATTTGGGTTTCAATATTATTTTGGTTTAATTTGATTAATTTTATGGACACATTATTTATCGAATGGTCCTCGTTGAACTTTGGGTTTTTTGGACAAATTTTGGAGATTAAGAATAGATTTTCTCTTTATAAAGGGTAATCCTTTTCTGGATTATCTGATCTTGTACTAACCTTTTCGGTTTTAGTTTTGGTAAAAGTCTAAAGACATGGGAAGTATATAGTTCTCTTTTTTGGATTAGGTGATTCTCTATATTTTGATTATAGTACTCTTAATGTGAACAAGTCTTCCTAAATACTCGCCTTTTGGAGAAAATATGAGTTTGTGTAAGAAATCTAATAAAAGTTGAAAGTCAACATGATAAGTAATTATGTTTCCTTATGAATAAATTCCTTAATAAAAAGCAACTTAAAACAAAAATGTTGTCTATAAACTTTTCCTACTGGGGAATCGAATACCGTTTAACCCATCACAAGATTGTGATTTTCTTGTGGTTAACTTTCTCCTAAACATGTTTTTTATCACTCTCCATCAGAACATGAACCTATGTTTTCTTCTCCATGTCCATGTTTTCCTACATTGAATCCTACTATGGGTTAACTTGGGTGACCTCTGTACTTCTCTTTCTTTCTTTTAAAGTGATTGTTTTACCAACTCTTGTTCCGATGTTGGGCTTCCAATGAAGTTTCTGAGCCCAATTTTAAAATTGCGAGGATGCAATTCCCAAAAGGGGGGAATGATGTAACATCCCAGGTAAATAAAGAATATGACATTTTTATATGTATCCCTTTTTTTAAATAAAATGTTAATATTAATTTAAATGGAATGCTATGCTTGATGGCTTACCCAATACGCAACAACGAGTTCCTTTGAAATCTTACGTTACACTCTAATAATAAAATAAAATTATTTCGAATGTTAGTTAACACGTAGCAGTTTTGTTGGAAGTATGAATATGAATAACTAAAATATGATTATATATTTTTTTTAAATTTTTTTACATTTATCCAATAAAGGATAAATGCATAAAATATGAAAATAATTCAATTTTAGGCATATATACTCTAATTTTCACTAAAGGTCCACTTATCAACTTTTGATGGCTAACCGTCATTAAATATAGTTTTGGTCACTCTTATAAATTCTATTGGACCAAATAATGCTCTTCATTAGAATCGGGACATCAAAATTCACTTTGTGTAAATCTTTGTTATTTCTCCATTAAAGATCATTTTTAATGAATAGTGAAACATGTTGTATTTTAATTCAAAACCTCTCTTTAATCTAATTTATTTATATTATTAGATTATCTTTTGAATTTGTTTCAAAGTTAAATTAGAATATATTTTTACAATTTAATCCAATAGTGGTCGTAGGAATTAATTTCATCTTGAAATTGGACTTAAACTAGTGTCAATCTTTTGATACTTATTGTTTCATAAAAACACGCTATTTGCTATGACAGCGGGAATTAATTATTAAATTAATTAAAGTAACTTATATGTTTTGAATTTTGTAAAATATAAATCATTTTTGAATTTGGAATATCAAATATATCCTACGGTAAATTTTTGGTAACATTCTGAAAAACTTCAATTTTTGATGAATAGTGAAACCACTAAGTGGTAGTTAAAGAAACAGATTTTTCGTTTCAATGAAACTTTACCACTTCTGTGATTTGAATTTCAAAAAATCGGACATACATGGTTGTCATTAAGAAGTAAAATGTGGTTCAATGGGATTAAAATTATTTTTTGGTGAATAGTAACTTTTAAGTTTATTAATCGCGATTGGAGGTAATTAGTGTAATTAAAGGTAAAAATAATGTTTTAATATTATTAAATGACGTAGAAACATGTCCTACCCTCATTGTATGTGTCATTGCCGACCAAGACAATCCATGGGTCAACTTGGTGACCCCATGGTGCTAATTTGGTAGGAAAATGACATTAATACCTTTTTATTTAATGTTAAAATTAAAATGTCACAAACATGTGTTGTTTTACTAAAACAATTTTTATATGGGGTTATACAAGTCAATTTTTTGACTATAAATATTAATTTGAAATATAAAAATATTTCCTACATCTTAGTATTTTTTTATAATTTTTAGACATTAACTAAATTAACGTATTTATGACACCATATATGATGATGCAGCGATTACCTCATTATTTAATGATTTAAATAAAATGAAGAGATAATGTAAAAACTAAACCCTAAACTTGTCAAAAACCTATTTTATGGGTATATTTAGAACCCTTATCACAATATCCTCGAATTATATCAATGTGGGGCCTTTTAAATCCGAAACTCTTTCTAAAATAAAGTAACATTTCCTTACCTTCCAAGAGTGCCCCTCCTCTCCTCTTATAAAAGGCCTCCACCTCTACCTCCTTACCCACACCTCTAAAGCCTTTTTCTCGGCCAAACCCTTCCCATTTTGTCTCTCGAAATCCCACTATTACTCCTAGAAGCCTCACTTGGGCCCGGAGTCTTCCTAAGGAAGCCTTTGAGCTCAAATCAAAAAGAGTTACCCGATTTTAAGGTAATGTCTTCACTTGTGTTCTTTTGTTTTATTTTTCATCTCTAACCCCCTAAACTCTTTTTGTCCATTTATTTTGTAACAAATAAAGTATCGTTAATATATTAATATGTTTTTATAAGAATAGTTTGAGCTACACTTACACACACCTACATCTAATGGTTAAAGAACATACTGTTTCTGTGGATGGTGAATTTCTACCTCACGAAACGATGATTGTTTAACACTCATATAACACCTTCAAAGGTTGAAAGTAAGCTATCCCTATATTTATATATGATATATAATATTTTTATGTTTTACATAATCTTCTGTATTTTTCTTTTTTTTCATACCTTTATGGTTTCCATTGTGGGTAAACACGATAATTTCATTTTAGGAAGTGCGGACTACCGCCCCCTCAAAGTGATTTGATTCTTTAATTCCATATGTGGGACGTATAAAGGATTGATTTAAAGTTATTTTATATGATTTATGTTACATATAAATGATGAATATAATTATGTAATTAAAATATACATATCTATCATTTGGTTTTAATTCCATTAATATGACAAAGAAATGAAAGTAGCGTTCATGCATACGTACGGCTTACCATCTCCATGAACGGTGCATTTCATTTCTTACCTCTAAATGATTATGTAATATTATAAATACTTGTATAATCTGGATATATATTATATATATGATATAAAAATCATGAGTATCATTCTGGATATAATGAACCTTTGACCACACGAACAACATGTAATTGTAAGAAGTCAACTTTCGACATAACAACCAAATATCGACAAAACAAACTTTATTAACTTAAATGATTACATAATTTTTATAACATGGAAATAAGTGATATAAAAGGAATAATGAACTTGAAAAAGGTTCTTAAGAAATTTTAAATTAACTCAAGTTTATTATTCATGACGTTAAAGAACGATCGAGTCAAGTCGGACCCGAGGTAAGGGATCATACTCCTCTATTTCTTTTTAAGTATACTCTTTTATGTCATTCCTTTTAAGCTCATCTTTCTTATTATTGGGATGTTATTTTATATTACTCCTACATTAATTTTTATGTTCATATGATGATAGACCCTATTTTTTCTCACCAATCCATTTTGGAAGTTTTTAGTGGCCCCGTTAGGCTGCCGAATTTTCGTAAGAGATCTAACCTCTCTCTTTCTTTTTAAGTACTCTCCTTTATGTCACTTCTTTTATGCTCCACTTTGTTATGATGGGGGATGTTATTTTATATTCCACTTTATGTAAATTTTATTTTAATATGATGAGAGACCCTATTTTATCCCATCAATCCATTTTTTTATTTTTTAAGTGGCACCGTTAGGCTGCCGAGATTTCATAAGGGATTTTTCATCTCACTTTTCTTCTCATGACATTTATGCTACGTTTGCCACTATTTTCTTTTGAGTGGTGTATTTACTTCCCATTATTATACAATTTTTGTATTATAATATCATTTATGGGTATTTACATCTTTATTGTATGACCCTTCTTCCACGGGGTGTATGTTTTGAATGTTACACAACTCGGTAAGGGGACCTTTCACCCTCCTCTTTTTAAAAGAATTATTTTGTTATGTATTTTAATTTACATATTATTCTGTTGGGATATGTTCTTATATATCCTTATTGATGTAAATTTTATGTCCAAGTGATGATATACCATTCACTCTCTCATCGACTAATTTTCCGAATTTTGATGTGACGCCATAAGGCTGTCGAATTTTTACAAGGGAGCATCTTAACCCAATTTCGATTTCTTTGGGTTCAAATTGTAATTCTTGAACATGTCATACTATGAATATGTGTGACTGACTTATGATTTTTTCACACATAATATCCACTTATATTGGGTGTATTTTTATTTTTCACACATAATCATGTGATAGATTTATACTTAATTTAAGGATACCATCTTTATAATGGATTCCATCTCAATTTACATTTCCATTGAGACTTCATTGTTGTTATGAACCAATTCACTCTTATATGGTGTGTATACTATCCTTTGACATATTATATCATGAATCCCTTTATTCTCAAGATATTATAAAGTTAGGATTAAATTTTATTCCGCAATTATTTGTATTCAAGAGTATCTCATTTTGTTAAAAACTCTTTAACAAAAAATATTGTTTTAAATGATTTAAAGATTTCTTATTCTAAATATTTATCTTTAATGTCCATGTTTTCAAAATGGTTGTCAGTATTTATTTATATGGACATTAATGTTTTAAAATTATAATTCCATTAAAAGCTTCAATGTGGTATGGGACACTTTGATTCAAAAATCTCTTTTAAATTGTTTTTGAAAATGGATTGATTAATTAAATATCTTGAAATTACTTATTGTGATTGAAAATGAAATGTCGTTATTGAGATGTTTATATTTTCATTATTTTATGTGTAATGATGGTACTTGGACATTTTACGGGTGGTTACGTGATAAACCATATGACGGGTGGTGTCGTGAATACTAGGACGGGTGGTTACGTTATATCCTCTAATTCATTGGGTATGGAAGTCAGCCGTATGGCTATTCCAATAAGTATGTGTGGAAGTCGACCATATGGTTATTCCATTTATGTATGTTTATGTCCCAAGTTACCATTATATGTTATGTGTTCTTTGTATGGGTTTAATGGTGATCTTTTGGTTACAAAAGGGTAAGTAATGATATTTTATTCAGTGAAGAGTTTTTACTACTTCCTAAAGGTGAATGGTATTACTTTGATAAAGTATACATGGTTTACTTGTTGCTTTTAAAAGCTAACAGTTTTCATTCTTTGTGTATCCCTTGCTAAGCTTTTTATGCTCACCCCATGTTTTTTTTTTGAAATGTTTATCATAGGACATAATGTGGAATAAGGTCAAGGATGGGATCAAGGGAAATTCATGCTATCTAATACATGGAACTAGAAATGTTTATTTTTAAGAGTTTTTATTTTATGGAAATTTATTAGAAGTGACAACTTTGTAATCTTTTGAGATGTAATAGTCATGTCCAAATTCTCTAAAACTCTAAACCTGAAAAGATCCTCAATGTGAATTATTAATTTAATTCAATATTAAGTAAGGTTTAAGGCCGGGGCCTTATAATATATATGGAATTCCCAAATATAATAAGCGTGTGTATATATATGTGAGTAACCATGAGTGGAAATGGGTATGATAATTCACTTTACAATCATTTGGCATGAAAAATCCAAGTGAAATCTCAGTAGAAAAATAGTAGTAATAAAATATTCATAAAATGGATTAATATAAGATAAATAGGACTCTCGTAATTTTTAACTCAAAATAATAGTACGAGGTATACGGAAAGGTGTGTCCTTAAATAGGGAATTGGATTTAAAAGGCATAAAATAAATATAGATCTTGAATAAAGAGGTAAAAAAGAGGATCCATTACTTTAGCTATGGAAATGGTTTAGGTAAATGTAATAACTAGAGGGTATAAATGATATCACATTCTCATAACATAATTTTTATCATAAATGATTTTATATAAAGTCATTAAAATATAAACAATTTATACTCAAAAGTATAAATACAAACAAGCTCCTTGAATGGAAAAGTAGAGAGAGAGGTCCCCTACCATGAAAGTGGGTTTCCAAAAACATGGGAGGAGATTCGTGAGAGCATGGAAGAAAATTAGGAGTGTTATAACGATAAATGGTATGTTTCATGCATTCATATAAGGTTTATAATTGATAATAAATGGGATCATGGGTCGTATTTTAAAAGAAAAGGGTTTGGAATAATTTATTATTTCCTAAACATTGGTTTTGGACACTATAAAATAAGTAACAAAAACCAAAAAGAGTCCCATGATTTTTCACCTAGGTTTTTTTAAAATAAGAGTTTCCATCATTATTTTGTATGTCCAATAATCTTACTCGTTAAAATATTAGACTTGGGGATGTGGAAGTGGGTCATTCTCTTAGGGAAATGATTTCTAATACTTAATATACAGTATAGGTTTGGGAGGATTTATAAATTTTTTAAAGTAAAAGAAAATATAAATTATATTAAATGGTAAATTGTGATTTTGATACTAGTATCAATTATGTAATTTATTACATCACTTTGGTTCATTATGATTTCATAATACTTACCATATATTTATATCAAATTTGATTTTTACCTGAAAATTTGACTCTATCCAAAAATTATGAAAAATTAGATAGTAGATTATTCTAAAATTATAAATCCAAAAATAATATTTATTTTATCCAATTATATATATTAATATATGAATTTAAATTTTTTAAAAAAAATCCAGGTTTATAGAAAAATACATGGCTTCTTGAAAATAATTTTTTTATAACCAATATAAAAATTATTTTTTAAATTCCTAAAATTATATTATATACTATAGTTAAAAAATATTATTTAATGATAATATTTTTTTAAATATTTTTTTTATATGTTATTTAATTCTGAAAAAGTAATGTCTTAATGAAAATTTCATTTTACGCAAAATTATTATTCTAGTTTTGTCGTATTCAAATCAAATTTTTACCAAACTTATTATTTAATCATTTATAAAGTAACATAAAAAGGAATACATAAAATTGTTAATTAATTGAAAATAAATTATATATATTCATGATGTTAGGGTAAAAATACATAGCCCTATGTTACCCCATTGAATTCCCTAAGGGAAAGGTGTGTGATGGTAAGATTTTATAGTGGTGGTTCGACGAACATAGTTTGGGTAGTGAGCTCGATGAGCATGCAATTATCCCAAAAATGGTTTCAAAAAATAATTAATTGTTAAATATTGACTTCGTCTTGGTCAATAGATGTTCCAATCAATGATATATACATCGGAAGCTCTGATAATTGTGCTCAATAGTGTATGATTGTACTGGTAGAGGAAATATCTTCATTCATCTATTTCAATTGTATTTAACATAACCCATAACATATACAAATAATTCAATCATTGTTCAATGAATATTTCATCATTAGTAATAACTCATAACTATATTTTAAATATGATAGGATATAACCAATTAAGTGCATGTGTTTTCTATATCTATGTGATATAACAGGGAACATAATTCAATAATAAATTGAATTTTATTTATAATAGTTCTAATCATTACATAATTATCATCTTCGAGAATTTCCCCCAAAAACTTTTCATTTCACAAAATAGAATAGACAGGGGTTCTTACTTTTCATTTCCACATCCTGTTCTGAATTAACTTCCTCAAACTATTCATCCAACCATAAAACTTTAACCTAATGAATTGCCTTATTTTATTGAACTTTTTCCCTATAATCTAAGATCCCCATCACTAGCTACATGAAAGAAATATAATTCTCAAGAGTTACCACCTCCATATTTGGTAAATCTGATGGCTATAATATTTAATAATTCAAGAGTGATAAATAGAAGGCATACTGTACTTATGATTTTTTGTGTGTGATTTCTATTCAATTGGCCAGTAGTATGATTTGATCAAGGATCTCAGAGGGGTTGATTTATATCAGATTAATATTTCCCTTAATCCCAAACCTCATTACCATCTTCCATTGTGATAACAAAATGAAAACATTCTCATTAATCTCAATCTCAAGGTATCATCGATTATTTTTTTCATAACATTTTTTTAAACTTCATGCAGTTTTCATATGAAGTTGACTCATTTTAACCTTCTCTGTTGTCTCTGGGATAATATTAGGTCCCATAAACTTCCAATATCCAACTTCAACTTCTCTTGTTGGTGTCTAACAGCTATTCTGATAATAATACTCAAATGTTCCGTATGAATGTTTGAATAGGAATTTTTGTTAGATAAGAACTCAACTTTAGGAAGGTTTCCATCCTAAAATCCTTAGGAATACATTTAAAAATATCTAAAAATATCTACTATAGTCCAAATGGTTCTTTTGTACTGACCAACTTTTTACCAGTGACAATAAGTATTGAAGATCAATTTTGTATTCAATTCTGGTTGAGGGGTTCTCTAAAACCTAAAAGTGACCCTCATATATCAATCATATACAGTAGAGAGTGGAAGTCCATCAAGTCATATCACATCTCTTATATTTATCATGGTGAGTTATTCAAGAGATACCTATTAATTGATGTCAATTAAATTTGATGATTTACTAAGGTGATTGGCTATCGTCCAGATGGAGTTATTTCTTTTAAGGGTCTTTGGGAGGTCAAAGATGAAATAAAATGTCTTTTTACAAATTTCTATATTGGTTTGATGAAAGTTTTCTTCATACCTTTAGTCTTTTTTCATCCTTCCATGACTTTCGTCTATACCAATCATCAAGATACAAACTCAAAAATATTTCTCTTTATGTTTTTTGGGATGAAATTTGTCTTCAACTCAATATAAAAAATTGTGATTCCTAGAATTGTAGAGAAAGATAAACTATGTGAATTATCCAAAATACCCCTATTCAATTATGGATTTTTTGGTATACATATAAAGGTTACAAACCTTATAACAGAATCTTCAAAAGATTTAATCTTTATAATATTTTCTACATTCTTTTAAAGAAAATAATCATATTTCTATGATTCCTTATTTCTATCAAAAATAAATGTTTAAGAATTTATTTGAGAAAGTTAAGATGAATATCCTTTTACTATACCCATTTCCATCATTTTCATTTCCAAAAATATAGTCTCCCTTAAAACCCTTATCATGGATAGTGTTTTAGGATAATTTCGAATCATTTAATCTTCCACTTTGTTTTCTTTCCCATGATGGTAATGGATTGAACTATCATAATCCTTAATCATATCTAACTACCATGGTTGGTTTGTATTAGTATCATAATGTGTCAATATATACTTTATATTTTTATGATATATATATAACACATGTCCCTATAGAAATAATATCGAAGAATATATAACAAAAAGATCATCAAAGTCGATTCTAGAACACGAGTTGGGTAGTTCTTCTCATGGATCATTAGTTGGATAGAGGCCTAGAATATCACTTTTTTGTTTTTCATGAGAACAGAATCCAATACCTTTTTTTATTCATTATTGTAGATCATAAATCCTTCCCTAATAGTAGGAATGTTGAGAATAGGTGCAATGATAGGCCTCTCCTTCAACTATTTAGAACATTATTCACATTTATCATTCCAAAAAAACATGACTTTGTTCCATTTCATCTTTGTTATATGGCCTGAAATTTTTTTTTTCTCAAAAATAAATTATAATACCCATCCAATTCATGGAAACTACGGGTCTCTATCATAAATCATGGTCTAGGCCACCCTATAATCTTCAACATTATCAAAAGATCCATAAATATCAATTTACCGGTGATGAAATTCCCTAGGAAGTTTATATGGTCCCAATAGAACCCCCAATTTTAATATGTTCAAATCATATTTTTATTATTAAAGTTAATCAGTACAATATTCAAATGCCCCTCATGTTCCTCCTTTTCATTCAAGTAAATGGAAGTTTTATTTATATGTACTACCACAAATTTATTGAGGTAATCCATAATGTCTCTGTTCAACAAATCAATTAACATTTCTATATAATTTTTGAGTATATATTAAATCAATATGATCTCAAAGATCCAACATATTGTATTAAATGATGACATGTGGAAATACTCCTTCATATTTACATTCTAATATGCTAATCAAATATCTTTATTAGATAAATATTGGGCATTATGATGCTGATTGAAAAATCCTTAAATCTTTACTAGAGGATACTTTTTCTTTATTGTGATCTTTTTTAGATCATGATATGAAATGTAAAGGAGCATTCCTCCATTATTATTCTTGATTAATAAGATGGGTGCACCCCCATATTGAAGAAATTGGGAATATAAACCATTTATCATAATTTTATTATATTTTCTTCTTCAACTCCTCTTGTTCAAAAATGACTATTAAATATGACGTCTTGGATATTTTCAAATCACCTAGTATAATATTTATTGAAAATTAATATTATCTACTAGGTGTAAGAACATGAAATTACTTAGTAAATTATTTATCAAATTACCTTGTCATGGGAATTCCTTTAAGAATGATATTTTCATTATTTTCGATCATTTATGCTAGATATTCATTCTCATAAGGAAATAATATACTTATATGAGATGTTTTTACAAAATAAGATTCATATTTCTCCATGAACTTTAATAGAATCAGAGAGAAATTTATGATATTAAGGGTTATTTCCTTCACGTAGAAATATATGTAGGTTTTATATAATTACATACAATTCATGCTTAGAATATAATTGAATTACACTAAATGGGGTATGATAAGGTTCACTAGGATGTTCATCCCACATATCTAGATAGGGGAGGAGTAATATACTTGTGTTGTCATAATTTCCCCATTTTTCTATATCCATAGGAGTGTCGTAATAGGAGTGAAGAAAGTGACTTTTTCATGAACATATGTCAAGTCATATCTAGCTCAATATGGTGTTTCATGGATTGTATCACCTAGGTACATTGATTCAATATCCACACCACTTGCAGTATCCTTACACAGAATTATAATCTGGGTAGACACTTATTCAAAAAATTATTAAAAATATGGGACATTTTTCTACATTTTTCTTATCCTTATGCATTTAACTATAGTTTTCTAATCATAATCGCAATAATAAATAGAATATATTTTATAAAAAATAATGAAAACCAATATTTTTGATACACTTTATTTCATGATTTATTAAATAAAGATTCAGTAAATACACCCTAGAAGATCATGATGCCTAGTTTCATTGGGAAATTTGATACATATCACATCAAATTGATACATGGATAAAACAACATTATTGAAAACTTTCTTAAAATGATCCTAAAATTCAATTTCTCTTAAAATATGTATGGGATAACCTAGCGATATACATAGGAAATTGGAGACTAAGAAATCCTAGTAATGAAATAAATTAACTATGGAATAGGGAAAAGAAATACATTTGGGACAATAGGAATAAAAATGTAACATAGTAGGATATAATCATAACCACGAACAATGAGGCTTGATATAACATGATATCGTAAAGGAAATAAAGAAATGCAGAAAAAATATTAAAACATGTCATTATAATTATGATTCAAATATAACAACCAATAAATCATAACATAATGTGCATAAGATAAATTCTCATGCCACATACCAAGAATATCATTAGATTAAATCATTTCACAAGGCATTGTAGTGCTATTTGGTTTCAAACATCATATTGATATCGTGTAAATGTGTATCTGTGCCAAATAACATCAAAATGTATTTCATCTATCTATACCCAATGATTGATGAGTTTGGATCATATATAAGGAAGTACAAAAATCAATTAAATATAGAAAAATATTGGTTAGAACCATTTAGAATAAATTGATATAGGAATTCATGTCACAATCATTTTGGCTTGAAAACATTGCTGTGAAAATTTGACAGCATTAAGATGGTCCTTAAAGAATCATAAAATGGTTTAATGAGATAGAAAGGTGTATCTCATAATCAAAAAATCTCAATGTTAGTATAATTGATTTTTAAAAACATACACAAACATATATAATTGGAAATAAAAAGGCAGAAAATAAATAAGGTTTAGGAATAATGAATAGGATGAGAGGATCCCTTACATTTGGCATGGTAACGAATTTGGTAAAGGTCATAATGAGAGGGGGTAAATGATCTCTCATTCTTTAAAAATAAATTCAATATTTAATGGATTTTTATAATTTCATGAAAACAAAACAAATTTAAATTCAAAAGGATAAATAAAAAAAGATGTTTGAATGTAAAAGAAGAGAGACA
Organism: Viscum album; assembly: GCA_963277665.1. Taxonomy (NCBI): domain Eukaryota; kingdom Viridiplantae; phylum Streptophyta; class Magnoliopsida; order Santalales; family Viscaceae; genus Viscum; species Viscum album. The sequence goes on along the minus strand of OY728131.1, from coordinate 711,396,985 downwards.
GGTCTCACACCTTGAGAGGGTGCTTCCTAAATCATTAGAGGAGCCTCTTGGGAGCTTAAGGGAACCATTTGAGGGATATATAGAGGAATGGGTAGATTAAAGACATTATAAAATGTTGTTCTATGAAGATTCAAGGGTTCATTGGTGTGTTTATATAAGAAAATGGGTGAGGATTTCATTATTATTTCTTAAATTTAGGTTATAGAGTCTATAATAAAATAATCATTACCACAAAACTACCCATTCTTTTCCCCATGGTTTCTTCCAAAGATAAGTTTTATTCTTATTTTAGAATTTTGGGAACTAAAATTAATAAATAATTACACTTTTTGATGTGGATATGATTCATACACCTTAGGAAATAATTATAAAAACATGATATATAGTATAGTTTTTGAAGGATTCATAAAGGAATTTTAAAATTAATAAAATTACCAAAAATAACCCATTATTTTAAATGATAAATATTTATTTGTTCATGTAACCCTTTAAATTCATATATTATTTAAATCAACTAACTCTAGTATCCTAGATCTGGTGGTGACATTATTATATTATCACTAGATACAAGTGATCTCATCCCAAAGAAAAAAATAGTTTAGTAGTCATCGAAAACTAGATTCATACTTGAATTACACAATACATATCAAAAATATAAATTTTAAAATAACACTATAATTATCTTTATCATATCCCTTCATGTACAATATAATACATCTCCTAAAATAGTGGTAATGTAAACCTAGTAATGGGGTGATCATAGATTCTCAATAAGGGTATGCATACAAAGAAAAATAATAAAGAATTCATGATATGGGAAGAATAAAATATGATAAACAATTCCGTATAAAATAGAATCACTATCTATAAAATACCACCTAAATATCATTACATATGAAATAATTAATAGTTTATTTCAAAATTATGGAATGAATAGTGTATTACGTCGGAAACATCTTCTCAAGTCCTTGGCGAAGAAATCTAAAACAAATTGGGTAATTCCTCAACCAAGCCCCAGTTTGATTTGTCCCAATATACCTATAATGTAATTGATGTTATATATAGGACCCCTCCCACAACATTATTTTCCTAATACATTCCATATATTAATATGTAATACAATTATATCAATATTTTTTTTACAAAATCAATAACAATCTATTTTTGAAGAAATATTTATTAGAAATATTAATATTTTCCCCTATAAAACTGATCATAAACCATCCAAAGAAATACAATTAATGATAAAATTATATTAAATCCTTAACATAATATTATAGATGAAGCTACTTTAAAGATATTTTTATAAATATATTGAGGAAAATACCCTTTTACATTGAAAATATTTTTTTATAAACTCTAAAACATACTCATGTAATAATGAAATAATCTTCTCTAAAAATTACCTTTTATAATAGTAAATAAATATTCAAAGAATTAACGAGTAAATATTGTGGGAAAATATAGTAATGTTGTATATGTTAAAAACATTTTATCACTATTATTTTTGAAATGCCAAAAAGTTTTTAGATTAGAAAATGATAATTTGATTCATTTGAAAATGTTTTGTAAAAAGTTAGTAATGAGTATAAATAAATTTGAACAATTATAGGTGAATTGTAAAACAATACTAATGAAGCATTGTTAGAAAACATCTTAATGGAATTAAAATGTTCCCTACTAAAATATTAAATATAAACAATCTCAAATGATGATGATACTGTAAAATAAACTCTTACCACTACGGTATATTTTTAAATATCAGCCTCATGAATGAGAAAACAATAAATTAAATTTTAAATACCATGAATACAACAATATTAATGATATAATATATCAAAAAAAATCATAGACACAATAAAAATTAATAGTGAATATAGAATGTATCAAAGAAATACTAATTTGATGAGAAACCATTATCTCAGGTTTTAGTTGATTCAATCGTATTAAAAACTAGAATATAATGATTCTAAACATTTTATTAACTTATATCTAAATCATATTAATATTTATAATATCTTATATTATTCTTCTATAAAATATTTCTACCATTTTATTAATACCATTTCATTATTTTTGCTATTACGTGTGTTTTTACCACATTTTCTGATGAATTTTTTCTTATAAAAGTCATAGTTACATAGTAAAAGATATATATACATCATTTATAGAATTATATTAATGTATTAAATATCATATATAATCATTAAATACTGTTTTATAGTCATTTATTAATATTGACTTTGGAAAATGAATCGCATCACGTCTTAGAGATGGTAGGTTGTACTTACTCACGAGTGCGGGTATCATTCCCCTAATAGTGAATGGGTAGGTAAATTGACGGTATATAAATTTTACAAAATAAAAATCATGTGATATTATTTTCCTAGATCTATTAATTTATTATTATATCCATCCATGTAAAGAGTTGAATGAAATCGAATAACACAACTACGTGGAGACGGTAAGTCATACATATATATAAGTGGTACTTTCATTTTTCCTAGGATGGAAAAAATATAACTAACAGAACCCCAAAAATAAAAATTTCAATGTAAATAAATTCAAAATTAATTACATCAACAAATTGAGATTCTAAATGAATCCATATATCTTTTCATAGTTAAAATATATTGGAAATAAATAATTGAATATTGAATGAAGAAAATGATTATTTATTGGACTTCTTGTATCTGAAACTTGAACCATTACACTATCACCATGGTTTAAATATATGGGTAAAAACATGTATTATTATATTTGGAAAAAAATTAAAGGGTTTTTCTCTAACATTTTTGCCTTGTGAGACCTATTGATGCATCTAGGGGCTATCTATAACTAGGCTCCACCCATCCGTGCATGTCAAAATCATTCATCATACGTAGATTAAATTAAATAACAACACCATATGTGAAAATGGTATATGTATAATAAAATATTTATAGTCATGATACATGAAATATTGATATTTATTAATGTTGATCATAAATAAAAGAGAAATATACGTACACCACACAAAAAGGAATAGGTGTTCAATGGAAATATCAAAATGGTTTCCATGAAATAATGGATCAAAATCATACAAATAAATTCATCTGTAAAAGTATGCATACATCATGATAAATGATATCCAACTGAAATTAAAACATCTAAATTTTTTTATTAATCATTACCAAATATTCTTTTTAGTGTGATTAAAGGAAAAATATAAAACTTTCATTAAAAGGAGAAAATGAATTATTGATTGAATAAAAATAGAAATGATAATATATAGTTTTTTATGATACGAAGGATTATTATAGAAATATATTGGTTAATTAAAAAAGATTATGGATTGTAATTGAAAATTTGAATGAAATTGGAAAGGTCACTTAAATCAGGCTTTCTATACTGGAGGAAATAAAAAAGGAATATCATAAAATGTGAATTTCTTCATCATTGGAAGAATAATTGAGGTGGGAAAATATCTTTAGAACAATCACACAACATGTAGGAGGATTAAATAATTATAATGAAGAACTACATTCGAAAAAATATGGAGAATGAATAACCCGAATGGAAAATGATGATTTTGGGAGAATCCCTTAATATATATCTGAAAGTGTTATGAAATTTTACTAAATGTAGTAGATTATGAAATTACATTAATTAATAATTAATTTAGATTATTTTAAACTAAAATTTTGTTATTATAATTATATATATTATTTTTTTTTATGAGTTATTAGATTCAATTTTCACATTCATAATTGTTTGTTTCGTTGCTTTTTGGGAATTGTTCCCTTGCATATAGTTATGGGAATTCATGAAAAATGTAAGAAAACTCAAGAAGTATAATTATTTATTATTAAATAGACTCATAAATCATTTTTCTATATTAAAAGAATATGATTCATTAGATAAAATCTTAACAATAGCTATTAAGATTATTTTGGAATTTTTCGATCACGATGAACTAGTTTTGTTCTACTAATTAAGATTATGTATGTATAGAAGTTAAAAATCACTAAATAAGTTGAAATATAAATTTAAAATTATATTTTAACAATTATATTTATTTTATGACCATCCTTGAAAGTGGTATTATAAACTGAAAATGCATCATCTACAATGTCGGTAAGTCGACACGTTATGAACGATAAATTTATTGTTAGAATAAAAGGGAAAGGATAAGGGGGTTGAAGATTTATTTTTCATTAAAATAACAATATTCTAGTATATATTATATAATTTTTTCATCATGTATGATTTTATGGATGAGGTTAGGGACGGATAGTAAAATAAATGAAATTGAAAATAAAATAAAGGAAAAATAGGATTTTACCTCTTTAATTTATTCTCCTTGAGAACCTCCTTAAAAGACTTATCATTGGAATTTTTGTGATACCAAAGAAAATTGGTCATGGGTAATATAATGGGAGTAGTACTAGGTATTAATTATACAATATTTAATGCTTAAGAGGTGTTATGAGAATAGGTGGTGATGGTGGTATTTATAGTGGATGAGATGGATGTTTTCTCATTATTTTCTTCATTAGTTCATTATATTTCCTCACGACTAGGGATATATATAAAATTGTCACTAAATATTTTAAAATAACAAAGTATATTTTGATATTAAAGGCTTGAATAATACATACATCTATTTTGACTCAATAATTAATGTATTTATCTTATATCATAAATTATAATATTTCACAATTCACCAAAAATTATACAATTTTAGAATAATACAAAAAATTTACCCTAAACATTTTTTTATGTGAGAAATTAAAAAATGACCCCCATTTAATTAGCATTATTTTATAAATATGGCAAATTTAATTCTTAACTAAAATAATAATTTACTAAAAAATACCCATTTTAAAATTATAACTCAGTTTTAACACATTAAATATTAATTAATGTCTCATAAATTTATCTTATAATCTTAAGAAAATAAGATATTAGTTTATGATTCTATTTTATGAAAGTAAAGTTTCTTTTAATTCAATTTATTAATTATAAAATTTTAAATAAACATTTATTTTAATGAAGATACCAACACATAATTTATCATTTTCACAATATTTATTTACTTATACTATGATATAATTAGGTAATTTTTTATTTATGTGATGCCTAAAATTAATTTACACTTCTATAGGTGAGTTTACTATTCTATTGGTTGAATTACTTTTCTTAATGGTCACATTACTCTTCCAAATGTGATGTTACTATTTCATTTATATAAGTTCCTTAATTTCTTGAAAAATAATATTCTTAATTTATAATGTTTTTTGTGTTCTCTACATCATTTTAAATGATTTATACTATATGAATAATTTTGTGATCAATGTAAGATATCGAATGAATTGAATTTATTTAAGAGGATACATACCATATAATATTGGGGTGTTATATTCTTCACTCTTCCAAAATTTCTTCATGGATTTTTGTTAGGTATATTTTCTTATAAACCTACGTCAGTGGTTCTTATTTATAACATATTCTGGTTCCCATGTTTATTATTCCATTTTATGGTTTCTCTGATGATCCTTTACAAATAAAGTCATTTGAATTCTCAATACTTGCTCTCCTATTTTGATAATCTCATTAAATAATTTAATAAAATTAATTTTTGGTTCTAGATCTATTTTATAATAGGTGAGTAAATGTGCTACATCTGGAATGTACTTATTTAATAGTGAAATGTGGAACACATCATTCACTATGGAGATACATGAAAGAATTGCTAATCGGTATGCTACAACTATGATTCTTTCATAAATTACAAATGGTCTGATGTACCTGGGGCATAGTTTACCATTCTTACCCTACATTAAGACACCATTCTGGGGATCTATTTACAGAAATACATGATCTCGAACTTGAAATTTCCAATCCATTTTCTGACTATTAGTATAACTCTTTTTTATACATTGATCCACTTTAATATGAGACTGGACATTATTTACCAATATTTATTCTCTTTAAGAAGGTATGGGACAATAATTTTCCTCTCACCAATATCATCCCAACAAGTTTATGTTAGAAATATCTTTCCATATAATGTTTCATAAGGAGACATTTGAATACTATAACTAAAAATATTATTGTAGGAAAATTCCTCCATTGGTAAATATTAATCCCACATAACATGGAAGTTGAGTTACGATGATATCAACATGATTTCCAATTCTTGAACAATCCTTTAATAATGTTTTTCATTTTGAGGGTGATAATGAGTACTCATTTAAAGCTCATTGTCCAAAGCTTTTTGAAGATTATTCCAATATTTGGATGTCAAACATGAATCTTGATCGGACACAATTGATAGAGGTGCATCATGAATTCTTATAAAATCATTAATACAGAGTCTTTCTCTATATTAAAGTGGTAAATATTATCTTGTTAAAGGGAAAATGTGTCAATTTTTTGATATGATAAAAAATAACCTACATTGCATCATTCCTTCTTGGATACCTTAGTAGTACTATGAAAATTTTTATCCTAATGTAATCCCACTTACACATAATAATAAGTAGAGGACTCATCCAGGATTTTTTCTATTAGAATTCATTTCCTAATAAACTATACACCATGACACATAATTGGTAATTTTACACTTCATATTATCCCACCAAAAATTCTCATTCAGATCAATATACTTCTTGGTACAATGATGGTGTGTTGATAAATTTTTTCTATGACCGTCATATAATAGTTAATTTTTTTTATTAGATATTGAGGGAACCCATAAAATCATTCCAAATTTAATAAATCCATCCTCATACATGAATTATGCCGTTCTTCCAACCTTAAAAGATTTGATTTTCTTGTCAAGAACTATCATCATCAGATTGGGAACTGTTTATCTTCTCCAGTAAATATTGTGTCATAGATAGATTTTAATTTTTCACTTATAATATAGTTTTTCTTTGGGGGCTGCATTTTTTGGATCATGATTCAGGTGTTTCGGTTTTAAATTTTTATTTTTAGTGTTTTTTTCTCATGGTGTATGGTTTGCACACGGTTAGATGAAACTATGTGGAATGATCTAAGAAATTGTGCAGGTCTTGGGATGATTCTAGTTGGGGGTTCATATCCAAAGAACTATTATAAAAACCATTTAGTAATCATGTGGGGATCTACTATCTCGTTTTAGAACTACCACACATAGTTGGCACATAGGTTACCAAAAAATGCTGCCAAACTATTTGAGCTTCCCAGAACATAAATATTATGAAATTCCTAAACCACCCTTATGGTATTTTAATGCCAAAATCCATCCATTTTTCAGCCACCTTGTTTTTATGTCCCTAGTGGTTCCTTTCCAAGGTTTTTTAATCCTAATTCTTCTTATCATGGAGTATTTTTAATGGTTTCATTAAGAATTGGGGTAGATCTTCATGGTATTCTCTTTATTTCCTCTTCATATTACATGTTCCTCTATTTTCCCTTCATATAAATTTCTCCCCTATTCATGTAGATCTATGGTTTAAAATTTCCTTAATTTATATTATGTGTTTTTTTTGGGGGATCATCATTGTAGATAATGGATATTAGAACATTCATGGTGTCTTTTCATGTGTGTGTTATTGAAGAGATATGAGATTGAGGTAGGTTTCCCATACATGTGTCCTATGAATTTAATAATAGTTGGTTTCATGATTTTTCACCTTCCTTATATGATAAATATAGTTTGGTGTTCTTTGGAATATTTATTTTTTGCAAAGACTGGTGAGATTATTATTTTTATAATGTAAATGGATTTCTTTTGTAAAATGTTTCACATAAAGTGTCTGATAAAATGTCAGGTTGGTATTGGCATGTGATTTGTGGATTTTTAAGCATCTATTTGAATTTTAAATGTTTGTATGACATTTTATAGTGGTTTTGGTTTTCTCAAATGGATTTATAAATGTTTTGGACATAAAAAAGGTGTGTGTTTGGTTCATTAAAATTTTAATGGCATGTGATGATGATATGTGGTCCATTTTTTATTTTGATGAAATTGGTTTTTTTCACATGCGCTGAATGTATGTAAAATTTATTTTTGAAAAATTATTGTGAAATTAAAAATGATTCTTATACAACCCTTTTTAAAAGATGAATTTTCTCATTTGAGAAATGATGGTTCTGTGAAAGGAATTTTAGGCTCATTGGGAAGTCTATGAAAATATTGAATGTTTTTATCATGAAAAATCTCCTTAACTAATTATATTTTCATGTTTATATTGAATTCATGACATGTCCTCATTATGGATTCATTGTGATCCATTTATGTGAATGTGTGGGACATCCTTACTGTGGACTCCCCATAACCCATTTACTTTGAGAATAATGGGAGATACTCGATGTGTACTACTTATATATATATATTTGTATGGAAAGAGGTTGATCTATTGGGTGACTCTAGTGTTAACTATTGTGTAAATTATTATATATGTGTATTTGATTGGATGATCAGTTAGCATTAGTTGGATCCCCGTATTTTATACTCTAGACATGGAGTATCTATTATTACTATTAAATTTTTGGAGAATGATTGTTGCACTAGTTTTGTCATCCACTAAATAGTGGCCCATAGCAAGGGGATATATTTGGTATTATTTCCATGGGATAGTTACTATTGGAATATACCATGTGGGGTGTGGGTGAGGATGTTGGGCATAATTGATGTCATCATGTGTGGCATGCTTTCTGGGGTGAGTCAACATGTATTAATATATTCTAGATTATTCATCTGCTCTTAGGATTTCTCCCTCTTCTATTGGAACATAATATCTTGCAGTGATGATTGAGATTCTTGTTAGTATGTTTCTCTTGTGTTCTTATATCCTTTTTCTTTATTATATGATTATTTTGGTGTTCCCATTTGTTTTTTGTTTCTTTGGGATGTGATGTGTTGGATTTTAAAATTTTATGAATTTTTTTGGAACATAAATCTCTTATAATCTCTTGTTCCATTTTTAAAAGTAAGAAACAATTTCCTCTTGAAAATGATCATGATAATTGAATGGAAAAGAACATGGGTTTGGAATGAAAGGGGAAATTGATTATATTTTATTTTAAATTAAAATGTGTGGAAATATTCATTTATATATTTTATTTCAGACATGAAGTTTTTGTTTTATTAATTTTATATGAACAATATTGAAAATATATTTTTTCGGGCATACCTAATATTTTTTAAAACTCACACTTGTAGTTTTTTCTTATTCTTAGTTATTGTTGTAGGACTCATCATGATATTTTATTGTTATTTGTGATGGTTGGTCTTGGTGTTAGAGAGTGACCTCAGGGTCATATTGATATATTGTATTGTTGGGATTAGTCAAGGCTGGTTTTATAGTTTTGTTCTATTTTTCCTCCTTGTAAAATATGTTCAGTTTGTTTATTTATATTTAATGGGATTATATATTTTGTTTTCGCAATTCTGTTTATTTTTTTATTCTGAAAAATTGTTCCCTCATGTTTATCTTTTTATTTTAGGTGTTATTATATAGCCTGTGGGGATCAGGAATGCCCCTTGGGGCTTTCCATGGATCGCTTTGGGTGACTGATTTTGGGTCGAGTCAAGTTAGATCATGAAAAAATAGTATCGGAGTATGTTGGTTATATATAGGGACTATCATCCAAATCACCCTACGTTTTTTGTGATGTCAAGTTATATAGAGTAGGATTATTGGAGATTGGGGTGAAATTATGGGGCAGTGTCTGACAAACACTTTTTGGACTGAACCATGAGTTTCTATGGGACATTGGGTATTTTTCTTTCCTTGTTTCATGTGGGTTATTTTTTGGTTTTAAATATAAAATGGGAGTTGTGAAGATTGTCTATATGAGCTCTCAAGGCCTTGATAGCCATTAGGATCTATGAACATGGTTTTAAAAAAATCTCTATGATGGTGGTGGGTTTGGTATATGGCTTCCAACTGTATGGACAATTCACCCCTACCCACTAGTTAGCACTCGTTAATTATTTTTGGTCTTCCTTGATTCTGGGATTTGTTTTGGAATCCTAATTTTGGAATTGTGAAATTTTTAATTTAATGCGGTATTGGATTTTTGAATTACGGAAAATGAGGTTTTAGAATCGTTTTGAAGGAAGAATTATAAAATACATTTTTTCTAGGATTGTTTTGGCTAATGCTAGATGTCATATACCATGATTTTATTTTTTTAATAAAAACATGGAGCTCATTGAAATAATTTTATTGGTAGTGGATTTTTTTAAAATTATTTTAAATGAGGATAAATTTGACTCTAATCAAAAAAAATTTGGATGGTATGTGATTTTTCATGTTGTTGAAGTATTTTTCCATGGTATGAATTAGTATTTTAATTGGAATAAAGTGGAACAATTTTAAAATCCTGTAAATATTTTTTGATTAGTGGGTAATGATATTTTGAAAAAAATCAATATTGAAATGGAATGTAGATTGAAAGTGAAAATAATAGTGGAATGTATTTTTTTGGAAAATTGAAATGTCTTTTTCTTCCCTTTGGTATTTTCATGGGCGTTCACAAGCATGATATGTGTGGATAAGTGGCCATATGAGTTCCCATGATGTAATGAGATGATGAGTTTTTAGGTTTATTGGGAATGAGGATGTGTGATTCTCCAGGGAACACCATTCGGGAGTTTGAAAATCCACCAAGATTTTTTCTTTTCAATATTATTTTTAAGAGGAAAATTTTAATTTTTTTATAGAAAATGTTTCGGAAAATCATCTTTTCGATGTGTAAGGAATGTTTCTTCTATAGTTTTTGAGCTTGATAAATCTTTTTAATGTGTTAGATTTGATTGAGCTCTTGTTTTTTCTATTTTAATTTTTTCACCACCATAAATATTCAATGGATATATAAAGTGTGGACACAAGTTACCCACCATTGAAAAAACCTCCAGTTGGTCAACCTAAGGATTTAATTCATGAGTTATAAATGTTGAATTCACCTCTATTTTATGGTCAAGAGGATGATCTTAAAGAGGAAGAGTGGATGAGGAAAATGAAAAAGAACATCAGCCTCATTGACTTTCTTTCATAGTTAAACCAGAATTTCATCGCAATTAGACATTAAGGACCAACCTGAAAGTATTGGATGTCAGTCTCTCAAATCATGGCTCACAAAGATCATTCCTAGGAGTTCTTTGAGTCATAATTAATTCATTAGTATTTCTCTGAGCTAGTAATGGTGATAAAGGGTGTGTAGATATTATATTTATAGAAATATGATGGATCGGTGTTAGATTACATCCATCGTTTCATAGGTCTTGTTCCTTACTATCCAAAGTGTGCCATGTATAATTACTCTAAGGATTGACATTTTAGTATTGTCACCATCGTGATATGTAGTTTAAAGTGTCTAAGTTTAATCTAAATTATTTTTCAAATGTGGTGAAGCAAGATGTTTATGTTGAATCTATGATTGTGAGACTTCTTAAGGTAGTCTTCCCTACTTCCATTCCATGAATTGGTGTGGTGAATTTTAGTAAGGATATGGGATCTTAGTGTGTAATTTACCCAGAAAGCCTAGTCATAACAAGTCATCAATTATAAGCATACCAAAGACCAGTCATTATTATGGGTTTCTATACCACTTTCAAAGGTTCTACCAGGGTATCTCTAGGATGATGTGTGAATCTAATTCATAAGAGTATATTGTTCTTTGGGCTTAATTTAATGTCCCCTCCTATTATAGTGTTTCTTTATATAGTGGTTTTCATTCTTGGTGGTGTTATATTTTGTCTATAATGTGAGTGGATGTTGTGGGTCTCATGTTATAATGTTTTACAATGGAAGTGTGTTTCTATTAGATAAACTCATAATCATTCTGTTCTAAGTGATGTGAGTGTCTTGGTGCCTTATAATCTGTTGGTTTTACATGGTATGTTGTGTGGCTCTCTCATAACCTAAATAAGGTAATCTAACTTGGGATCATTAACTTTTTTCTAAATTGAATTATATGCTTCAAACATCAGGTTCCAAGCCATAGGCCCCAGAGTGGAGCTCATGCGTAGTCAAAAATACCTAGTGTGTGGGGGTACCTCAGTCTTGAATTTTTATCCATTGTTTAGTTGAGGCGGTTTATGTTTGCCTATTGAATTTTATTCTTGGTTAGTTATCCTATATTAACCAATTTTTTTCTCATGCTCATATGAATCATGGGTTGATTTTCATTTGGTTATATATAATGAGGGTGATTCATTATGAAAAATCATAATGATAACCAGTTAGATTATTTTGGTGTTTTTAGATCATCATAAACTAGTTTTGTTTTATTATTTAATTTTATGTATATATACTAGTTCTGGAACACTAAATAATGTGTAATATAAATTTTAAAATCTGATTTAAACATTATATCTTTTTATGACCATAATTAAAAGTGATATTAGAAAATGGCAATGCACCATCGATGATGGTGGTAAATCAGCACATCATTGACGATATTTTCATTTTTAGAATAAAAGAGAGAGGAGAAGGGGTTTGATGATATATATTACATTAACATAATAATATTACATTATATATCTTATATTTTAGTTCTTATTTATGTTTATATTGAGTATGTGAGGTAATATGATAAATGAAATGAAATTAAAAAAATAATTGAAAACAATAGTAGATTTTACCTCCTGAATTTATTTTCCTTGAGAACCTCGTTAAGGGACTTGGGTATGATATTTTGGTGAAACCCAAGGGTACTATACATGGGTAATACATATTGAAGGGGGTTTTTCTTGTTATTTAACAAGACTAATGGCTTAAGAGTGTTTAGGAAAGAGGTGGTGAGGGGAGGAATTTATAGAGGATGAAAGGGGTGTTTTTTCAATATTTTATTAATTAGAATATTATTTTTCTAAAAGACAATGAATAGTTATAAAATTATCACTAAATATATTAAAATACAAGAGTAGAGTAATATATTATGGTCATACATCATTGAAACATAATTTATGATTGAATAATTCATTAGTTTAGTATATACCAAAAACTATTATATTTCACTATTCACCAAAAAAGAAACTATTTTAGATAAATTCGAAAAAATATATTCCTAATCATTTTACAATGTATATAATTTAAAAATAAACTTCATTTTATCAAAATAATTTTGTAAATCTTATAAGTGTAAATTTAAATTAAAATCATCATTTACCTAAAAACCCAATTTTAAAATTATAACTGATTTTATAATACTTTGAAAAAATCAATAAAGTCTTATAAAATTATCATATAATATTAAGAAAAACATATATTATTTTATGATTCTATCATATAAAAGTACATTTTTTTAAATAATTATATTAATTATAAAATTATTAATAAACATTTATTTTTTTATAAAAAAACAACACATAATTTATCATTTTCAAAATATTTATTTACATATACTCTGATATAATTATATCATATTTTAATTTATAAGATACCTATATTTTATTTATAATTTCATATGATTTTGTACTATTCTATTCGATGATTTACTATTCTTAAGGGTCACATTAGTTTTGGAAATATTAAGATACTTTTTCATTAATATAAGTTCGTTAATTTATGGAAAAGCCTATTAATAATTTCTAAATATTGTTTTGTGTTATATATGTTAAATTAATTGATTTATAATATATGGAATAACTTTTTTGTGTAATATAATCTATCAAAAGAATTGAATTTATTTAATATTATACATACATTAAAATTTTGGGGTGTTATATAAAAGGTGTAATATGGTTGTACCATTATCATAATAACATAATAGTATATTTATGATTCTGGATTTATTATTATAGGTTTGAAACACCACATGGAGAGGATGTATAAGAACAAATGAATATGAAGGAGTTGGTAAAAATGATCACCTCTTCATTGGTAGACTTCCATTAGATTACTTCTTCAGTGATCTCGGGTTTAAGTTTTTGGAATAACGTGACATCCAGAACTTGGATAAGGATATTTGGAAGATAAATGGGTAGGTTTTTATTGAGATATAAGACTCATGGTGGTGTAATTATGTGAGGGAGTAGGATCCCTATGATAATTGTGGTTAGAGGAACTGTTGGGATTTCTTTAATGATTAAAATATATTAAGACTATTTTTTCAAAATGCTTAAAAATGCCATCTAAATTCATAGGGGTTGAAATGGTAGACCCTAAATTATCACCATTCTAATTATATAATTTTTTATGACTTTTAAGTAGTTTAATAAAATAAAAATCCTATAAAATATCATAGTTTTTTATTATGATACAATCCGCTATTATGACATTAAAAACATCAATAAAAAACCAGTAAAATGTGGAACAAATATTTAAATATATCATAAAAATTTAAATTTCATATAAATAATTTTTTAATTACCTTAAATATTTGAAATTATATTTATTTTAACACATTGAATATCATTTTTTTTTATTTTAATTGCTTAATTAATTCATCAGTGTGTGTATGAATTTAAGATAATTATGTGTAAAAAAACAATCAAATTACCATGATGCAGATACATATTTTATATTAAAAAAATATTTATAGTCAAAATAATCATCTATTTAAAATAATATTAAAATATATTACACCCATAAAAATAAGAGTGTGATTTTCTTGACTTTTCTTTAAATTGAATAATATAAATGTATTAATGTCAACCAAGTCGCTCCGAAAGGTCCTAAATTCCAACCATGGATAATTGGGGTTAAACATTATTCATATAGTATAATGTTTCCAAGTGTAAGCATCATTTTTCTAATCCTAATTATATTATCTTTTCCCTTAATTTCCCAATTTACCTATAATTGTGGTAACACAAATTACATAGGTAACCATTTAAATTTTAGAAATTAAAATGGATCAATTTAATAAATTCTAAACATATGAATCTTATTATGGATTCTATTTTTCTATAATACAAACACAATACTTGGGGTATTTAATTTCAAATTAAATTTGAGACACGCAATGAAAAAAAATTCCCAAAATTTTTATTTTAAGTATAAAATAGTTTTATAATAAATTCACGTATTAAATTACTTTTAAAAAAATTAAATTAATAATGAATTGATATAATTTTAAAACTATTTCTAAATTGAATTTTTCATTCTAAATTCTATAAAAGGTAATAAATTTTTAAATGAAAATAAGTTTTTTCACTATTTATTAAAAATTCAAGCATTTCTTAAAATCCTAAAAAATTCATCATATGATTATTTTTACATGTTAAATAAAAATATTATAATTATTTTTTAAATACATTTCCAAAATGTGTAAATTTTATAATATTTATTTTTTTCATAGAATTAAACAAAACTTGTGTTTTAAAGAAGACATATTTTGGAAGAATGAAACGACTTTATTATTAATTAAGTTCTTATTTCAAAAAAATCAAAAAACAAAAGTTTATTGAATATAATACTCATGTATATTTCATAATATGGTTATTCAAATTCATACCAACCAATTCAAGGGACGGTTAATAATGTGTTTTTTTCAAATATTAATTTTGAATAGTATACTGTCTTTTCTTTAAGATCATTGTGGCTTGCACCAAGATATATTAAAAAGATTGAATTTATTTAAAAATAGACATGTCATAAAATCTTGGTTAGTTTTATTCTTCCCTCCTTCAAAAAAATTATCTTATAAATTTTCTAGGTTTTAACCCTATGAATAGATTTTTGTAGTTATTTATCATAATTTATTTAGGATCCCATGTCACTTCGTCTATCTTCTGATTTCACTAATGTACCTTTTCTAGACGAGTCATCTAATTTCATAACACATGTTCTCTGGGGTTTAGGATTTTGATAGGATCATTACAATAAGACATATCATGTTCACATTCTATCTCTTCAGAGGTGAGCATATGTGTTGGTAGTGGTGTTTACTTCCTTAACAATGATATATCGAACACATTATGTAATTTAGAGACGATTAGTTTAGTTTCCAAATGGTAATACATTGTGTGACTTATTTATTTAATTTAAAAAGGTTTGATGTACATGGGGTATATTTTTCATTTCTTACCAGATCATTTAATAACATTCCTTGGAGACACCTTTATGAAAATGTAAACTCCTACTTGAAATTAAAAATATTTCCTCTAGTTATTGATGGAGCTCTTATTTATACATTTGGATTCTCTTCTATTTGTTTGAATTGGCTTTATATTTTTAGTTGTTTCCTCCATAAGATTCAGGCCTATAGGATTCCTTTCACTAAATTCATCCCATAATCATAATCTACAATATCTATGACCATATAACACTTCAAACTATGTCTATTGTATACTTGAATGAATGATATTACTATAAGAGATTCATATTAAAGTTAAATACTCATACCACATAACTATAAAGTCCAGTGATCATGGAAAAAATATCTCTTATAGACTTTGGATGGTTATTTATGACTACCCATCAGTTTGAGGGTGATAAGAAGTTCTCAAATAGAGATCGACTTCAAGGGACTTCAGAAGGATTTTACAAACTTTTGTTATAAATCATGGATCACAATCAGATTCAATTTAAAGAGGTGTTTTATGATGTGTTGAGACATAATTAATATACTGTTTTTGTGTATTTCTATTGTAAAATCATATCTTATAGAGTGAAAATGTGATGAGTTGTTATTAAGATTAATAATATTTCATATCAAATAATTATTTCTTGTAGTATTTGGTAATCTTTTGACAATGTCCATCATTATTTCATCCCATTTCCATACAGAAATAGATATAGGTTTTGTGACTCCTCAAGGATGTTTTATTATAGCCTTAACCTATAGAGATATCAAACATCTTGACACATAATCACCAATTTTCTCCTCATATTATCACCCAAAAAATGATCATTCAAATCACATTATATGTTGGTGGTTCTACGACATATAGATAAATTTGATATTTGAGAACCATCCAATTATTTCCTCTTTATCCCAGGTGTAGATAGAACACAATTTTCCTTCCAAATTTAATAACAATGACTTCATATATGATTTATGTCAACTTTTTCCATTTATAAATATAATTTTTTTTGAAACTTCACATCATCAAACTAGGAACTTTTTATGATTTCCTATAAATACGGTTTGGAAACCATTTTAAAAAGGAGGAATGTTTCCCATCTCATAATAATTCACATATATAACTTTACCAAATCCATGAACATAGGATACTTATCAATCCTCATTTTTGTTAGGAACCCCATGATCATTCATAATGAATGTATCCCATACATTATTTTCCATCCCAATGTGGTATTGTATTGATTAATCATAATCATTGTGTACCTTAAGAAATTTACTTTTTCTTTTGTTGAGTTCTTTCTAGGATAAGATTTATCTAAAATAATTTTCATCTATATGTATCTCTCATCTTTGAACAGATCGATTGTTTCTCGATATCATAAAAGAAAAATGATTATGGATGCTAACTCAATCTCTTGAGTTAGATAGTTTTTTCTCATGAGTACTTAACTCCCTTGATTCATAGGCAATAACTATATCATTTTTCATAAAGACATAACCATGTCTTTTCCTCGACAATTCTCTATACATAAGAAATACGCCATTTATTTATGGTAGATTCATGATTCAATAATTGAGCAATAAATTATTAAATTCTTCAAAACATTATTCACCTTCCTTTTTCTCGATAATCTTATGCCCTTTATGAGTAACCTTGGTTAACCGATTAGCCAATCGGGAATGTTTTTAGACAAAAAACCGATAATATCTTTCCAAATAAATGAAACTACATAACTCAATTTTATTGAGAATACACCATTCTTGGACTTCTTTTTTCATTATAAGATAAACAGATATTCCTTCCATAGAGACAATATGGTTAAGAAAATATACTTTTTGAATCCATAATTAACACTTTAATATTTTACTATATAAATATTTTCTTTCAATTGTCCCATGTATAATATGAAAGTGTACTCTTGGTCTTTATAGTTAATGTATTACACCAAGATATTAACAATAAATACCATAACAACATTACTAATATATTACTTGAATACCAAATTCGTTATATCCATGAAAATAGAGGGTGTATTTGTCATTCCAAATGGAATAACAATAAACATGTAATGTCCATGACACATTTGAAATACAATCCTCATAATATTTTCCATCACTACCCATAATTTATGATGTACATAATGAAGGTCAATATGGGAAAATTACTATTATCCATGACATTAGTGGGATAAATCATCAACGTGAGGTATGTAATAATTTTCATTTATTATAATAGAATTGATTTTTATAGAATAAATCCACAATATCATAGATCCATATTTCTTTATAATGAAAATAAAAATATCTCCCCATGTTGAAACACGTGGGGATATAAATCCCATAACACTAAAATATTGTAGTTGTTTCATTAACTCTACTAACTCCATGGTGAAAATTATATAAGGATTATTAGATATAGGTTTTTATTTAAGGATTAAATCAATTGAAAAAATAACTTATCACTCTAGTGAAAATCTAGGTAATTCCTAAGGAAATACTTCCATGAATTCTTATACAATAGGTACATCATCATTTTTGGGATTTCCTTTTTCTTCAGTACATTGTGTATACTCTTCTTCTTCAAGAATATAATTTATAAGTGCTTTTATAAATGGATATATACATGACTTGGATAATAAATTATATCCTATGATGATATGTAATTTTGTATCTTCATCACGAATCATAATTTACTTCTATTTTTAATAAAAGTTTAATTATAATTTTAAATGCAGTCCTTAATGAGGATTATATCAATTTTTACAATATATTTCATAATAAAATAACTAAATAGAGCACTTTTATGAGTCATAATAGGAAATTATTGACATATATTTATTACAATGATATTTAAATTATGATTTTTGACTTATAACACATTTTTAAGGTATATGAGAAATGTATAATTTTTTCAAGATTGGGAAAATATAAAAGAATAGGATGATACAAAATAAAATTAATCAGTGGGTTAATTTGAGGATATTATTAAAGTAACTACCACTAAATCATTAGGGATATCAACCTCATATAATTTTATTTTATAAGATTTTTCTTATACACTCAACATATTTTTGTGGCAGGTTCCCCTGATGCATAGGAAAATCATTTTCATAGTGTACAATATCCTTACAACTAAAACATTGAACATTGTTTGTTTCATTCACTTCATTACAATCATGACTATGATGACCTTCCTCTCCACACTAATAGAAGTACCTGTTTATTTTAAGAAAAAATAGGGTGTTTCCTTCCATAAGTATCACATGTTGAAAAATTATCATTTTTATTCTTCCCATTATCGCCTATTTCCTATTCTATCCTCTTCATCTATAGAATTTCCTTGATGTCATAAAACATTGATAATTCATTCTATACGCTGGCATGATATGGAACTATGTATTTATATTGTGAGAAGTTTTGGGAGACAATAACCTTTCAAAGGAATGACAACAACCCATAAACTAAATGATAAATATTTAACATTGGATAACATACGTTGTCTATTGAATTTCATTCTTACTATGTAATATTGGATTTATTTATAGAAAAATTTTATTCTTCATTTTAATGTAGACTCAAAATTTTTTTCCCAAATCAAATCGTTCTTCATGAGGAAAATATTTATCCATAAATACTTCTTTAAAATCCTCTTATTCTATGATTTCTATTTCATCCACCTTTTTAGTGTTTTGAATCTATGAGAGATGATAAAATTAAATGACAACATTCAACTTTTTATTACTTCTCAATGTAATAAATATATCTCTAAGGAACATATTTTTTTATCTGATTCAAATTTATTTGTAGTTTTACTGAATGATTTATGGTGTTGTCTCATGAAGTAGTATAACATTGTTTCACAACACTATGGATCAGTCTTCTTCATTTGAGTAAGATTATTGCTCACAACATGAGTCATTTGTCCCTGTATTGTTATTAGTGTTTCATCTATGATTGAAACTCAATTTCAAATATCATTATCTTTCCTAGTATATTAATCCCAACACTGATTATTTTAATTGATGTAATTTATATTCCTTCTATTAGTATTTATTTAAAACCAATGTCATGAACTACTTTTGGTTATGAATCATAATGCATAATTTCAGAAATAGTGAATCAATTAACATAAATTTTATATCTTTGGAAAACCCATATCAAAATAATTATCTTGGTTACTCGAGAAATTGGGTTACACATTTCTAATATATGTTATCATAAATCAAGTATCCAAGGTTTCTAAAAACAAATTTCAGATACCAATACTAAATACCCTAACTCATGTAGCCCAGAGTTGGTGGATACTTTATTACATTGAAAGTAGATAAAATTGATCACATATAAGTGACTAAATAGTATAGTTGACAAGGATAACTAGATACATATTTTAATTACACATTGCATTTGAGTGTCTAAAATTCATTATAACACCATTTTTCCCTTAAACATATCCCTTCTGGTCAGACATAATACATCTCCTGGAATCATGGGGAAAGGAAACATATAAAAGGGGTGATCATAGATTATAAATAAAGATATGTATATAGTGAAATATAATAAGGAATTAATTATATGAAAAGAATAAAATATGATCCAATAATGTCATATAAAATAATCAAATGAGATATAAACTCATCCATGGACATTGTAAAAAACAAAATAATAAATAGTTTATTTCAAAATGATAGAAGGCATAATGTTGAACATCTGAAACTTATCATTAAGGCCTTGGAGAATACTTATGAAAATAAATAATCAAGGCCTCAACCAAAACCCAATTCTATTAGTCTCATTAGAACTATCGAGGAATCGAGGGGTAGTAGCATGCCTCACCCATAACATACAAATCCTAATTAATTCCTTGTATGATTAGTTAAAACAACTAAGTCTGTATGCCTTAAAAATTCTATATCCTCCTATATTTGAATAAAATGACATAAAAAATATCAATAATTTCCCTAGTGAAACTATTTTTAAAATACCCATATAAATATTATTAATGGTTATATTATTGTACATCCTTAACAAAATATTATATTATAAAATACATTAATGATTTTTATGGAATATTATTTCATTAAAATTCCCTTTTATACATTGATATATTATAAAAAAAATCTAAAAATTATGAATGTAATAATGACATCATGTTCTATAAAATAAATATTGTAAACATTTAAAAGAATATTAAAATAATTAATGCATCTTGGTGGTGGAAATATACCCTCCCTCTATATGTGTTATGAACATATTCCTTCTATATTTTTTTGGAAAATTCACAATTTTATTTATTTGAAAAACAACAAAAAGTTTCCATTCAAAACATTTTTTAAAAATTAAAAAATGAGTAAAAGAGAATTTAAAAAATCATAATATATTATTAAAAATAGTTTTGAAAGCCTTTTCAGAAAACATGGCTATAAAAGAGAAACTTTACCCAACAAAATCATAATAATAATCAATCCTGAATAATGATGAAATTGTGAAATAAACTCTTACCTATTGGATATCTATTCAACTGTAAGACTCGTGGAATAAATAAAATAAAATGAAAATTTAAATACAAAAAATATAAATAGGTCTATGATATAATATGTCAAAGAGGAATTATATGCACCACACAAAATAAATAATTGTTGAATGTGAAATGTCTCACAGAAATAAATGTCAGTTGTGTTACTATTACCACATATTTGACTTTCATCAAAAGTATTAATAACTCCTAAATAATGGTTTTAAAAAACTTTATAATTTATATCAAATAAATATTCATATTTATAAAATTTTATATGGTCATTTTATAACATCTTTTTACCAAATCATTAATAGTAATTCATTATTTTCTATATTCTCGTGTTAATTACCTTGTTTTATCGTTCATATTTTTTTTATGAAAATCATGGTTCTCTTGTATAGTATATAGAACCATCTTACCCATATTTATATTAATGTAATAAATTTCTTATTTATTCATATACTAAGTTTTTACATCTATTCTTTAATGTTGACCATGGAAAATTAACCTCATCACATTTTGGTGATGGTGAGTAGTTTATACATAGGAGTATTCATATCATTACTTTAATGGTGAATGGGTAGGTAAATGGATGAAATTTTAATTTTATAGAATAAATATATTGTCAAAATTATTAAATTTATTCATTTATTTATCATTATAACCATATAAGTAAATCAATGATGAAATCGTATTAAGTTGATATGTGGAGACGGTAAGTTATACGAACGCACTAGCAGTGCATTCATTTTTCATAGGATATACAAAAAAGTTGTATATTTGTGTCCCATAATTATAATAAAATATCATTATATATATTTTATTTTATGTATTAATTTATGATAGAAAAATGAGGAGGATGTATGAAAATAAATGAACCTGAATGAGTTGGTAAAAATGATCACCTCTTCTTCAGTAAAATTCGTTTAGATCATTTCTTAAGGGATCTAATGTGTGACTTTTTGGATGATCAGATCCTACAGAACATTGAAATGTATTTTTTTTTTAAGGGAAATGGGTATTTTTGGTTGATCTATAAGTCTCGCGGTGGTGTGATGAATTGGAGGATTTGGTGCCCATTTATAATTGTGGTGAGGAGCACTTTTTGGGATGTCTCTAAATATTAAAACATATTTCAACTATTCTAGACCCAGATGCATTTAAATTCCATATTAATACATACATTTTGACATTTTATACCTTATATTATACAATTTTTTCTTATATAATATTTTTATGATTTTTAAATAATTAATTAAATTAATAATCCCATAATATATCATTATTTTCAGTTTTGATACAATTCATTACTATGATTTTAAAAACATTAATAAAAAAGTCAAATTTGAACAAATTATTTTATTATATATTAATAATGTCATTTCCATCTATGTAATTTTTAGATAAACTTAAATATCTAAAATTTTATTTATTTCAATACATTTAATATCATTTATTTGATTTTTACATTAATTGAATACTTACAGGATCAGTGTTATGTAATAATTTCGGGTAATTAATTTTTCTCTAAAAATTAAAATATTCCTATGATGAATAAGAATCTTTTAGATTTTAAAAAAAATATTTATAGTGGAATAAAATTTTTATATAACATCATCAAAAAATTATTGCATTGGTTATAAACCAAACTGTAACTTGTTTATCTTTTGATTAAATAACATATTATAATGTTATTAGTGTTAAGAAAGCTTCTCCAAAAGGTAATAAATTGGACCCATGGATGAATATTGTTGAAACATAGTCATAAAATAAAATTTCAGAAAGTATTAGGTTAATTTTATAATCCTTATCACAAAATTTTTCCACTTACTTATCAGATTTACCATTAATTGTAGTTATAAAAATTACCAAGGTTATTATTCAATTTGAAAAAAATTAAAAGGGACCTATTTGATAAAATATAAAAGATAAGAATCCAAATCTGGATTCAATTTTTCAATTTTCAAAATATATTACAGGAATAATTTAATATTAAATTATTTTTCCAAAATGCAATGAAAAACTGTTTTTCCAAAAATGTTCTTATAAGTGTGAAGTATTTTCATACTAAATTTATTCATAAACTTAGTTTCAAAAAAATATTATTAATATATAATCGTTGAAATTTTAAATATATTTTGAATTATAAATTTACTTTTTAAATTATCATTAAGAAAATATTATTTTCAATACAAATCAATATTTTTCACTAGTCATTGAAAATACAATATTTTTAGAATATTATAAAAAATTATTCAACAAATAATTTGGACAGTCTGAATCCAAAAACGATATTTATTCTTTTAAATAAATTTTTTAGAACATTCAACAATAAATTATATTTATTTTCACACAGAAATTATTTAAAAATCATTTTATTAAGGTAAAAAATTATTTAAATAATAAAATGGAATCCTGAAATTTTAAGTGTTTATTACATAAAAATAAATAAATAAATGTTTGCATAATATAAAATTAAAAAATATTTCTTAATTTATTCTTTCTTCTTCAATCCATCCAATACAATGTCTATGTAAATATGGGAATTTTAAAATAATATTTATTCATCATATATTACAGTTTTTTTAAGCTGGTGTTGCATAAATTAAACGATTTTGAAATGATTAAATTTCTTTCAAATGAAAAAATATCATAAAATATTGGGGTGTTATATATTAAAATACATTTGGATAATTATGGTGTCATAATACAAACCATATATTAATAACATTTTAACTATTTACCAAACATCTGACTACATCCGAAAATTATGAAAACATTACTGTTGGATAATTTTTATATGTTGAATCCAAAAATAATATTTCTTGTATAAAAATAAGTATCTATATAATTGAATTTATATTTATAAATTTATATCCTTAATTATTTATAATTATGAATTAAAATATTAAAATATTTAAAAATATTAGTTTATTAGAATTAACTATTTTTTTACCCATATATAAAACATTTTAACTTTGTAAAATTATATCTTAAAATATACTTAATATATATAATTTTATAATAATAATTAATTAAAATATCATTTATTTTAAAAAAATGAATTCATATAATGGAATTTTGTAATTTAAATTTTTATGACCCAAAAATACAATTCATGTGTTGTCAAATTAAAATCTATTTTTTATAAAACTCACTATTTAATCATTTATAATTTTAAATCAATAAGGAATAAATATAAAAATTATTTCAAATAAAATAATATATATATATATTCATGTTTATGGGGTTGATATACATTACCATTTACTACATTAGTGAACTCCCTAACGGTATGGTGTGCAATGATGAAATTTTATTTGGGTCATTCTAAAAAGATGGTTTCAACAATGATCTTGATGAGCTTTAACTTCTCGTACACAATATTTCACTCATACATTAGTTTATGAATATATACAAGGTATTGGTCAAGAGAAAATTTTAGTAATGTTATCTCCATATAATGCTCTAACAAATGAGCTTTTTAGGGGTTTATCTTACTGGTCGAGGTCAACACTTCTTTCATCTATGTAAATTGTATTTTTCATAAACATTAATATATTCTAATAGTATAATTACTATTCAATGGATATATTATTAACAATCATGATTTTTAGCGTTCATTTAAATATGATAAGATAAAACCATATTTTTTGTTGTGTTTTCTTTTACTAAATTACATTATAGGTAATTTAATTGAATTAAAATGGTATTTTTGTTTATAAAAGGTCAGGTTGTTAAACTAGTTCATGGTTTTTTGAAACAAAATAATAAAATTCATCATCCTCAAAACTATACATATATATATAGAATATAAAAATAATATTATGGTGGAAATGATCATTATATTAACTAAATTCCTTGGTATAAAAATTAATTTATAATGAAATATATTATTGAATATGATATATAAAAACTATTTACTACCAATGGAGGTTAAAATGAAATAAAAGGGAATACATGTTTGTTAAAAATATCATGTAACTAAAATTGATAATCTATGAATATGGATATAATGTATTTATATAATCTAATGTAATATTTTTATAATATATTTAAAATTATATACATTTTCTAATATGTTGATAAAAAAATAAATTTTCTTCATTATATTTATTAAACATCTACATAATGAATACTCACAACCAATCAGGAAAGATAATCATATTTTAGAAAGATTTAAAAGTCAACTAATGGTTTCAATAGGGAAAATGAACTATAATTATATTCTATGATAATGTTTATACCAATGATGATATATCTATTTTTCACCATTAATCCTTATATATTTCATAAATATTATCTCTCTGAAGCATATAGGGATGATAATTATTTATGAATTAATCATAAAATTTCAAAAAATAATTTCTTATTAGAAATTCATTAATAAATTAAGAAATATTTAAATAATAATAATAATAATTCTACAAAAATTACTTTATTGTAGAAAACCACATCATTCATAATCTCCAATTTTTATTTTACCTACTATACATAATTTAAATGCAATTTAATAATAATTATAACTTGATGATTTAATTTATTTTATTCAATTATCAATCTTATTTTCATATCATGTGATAATATTTTAATAAACTCCTAAGAGAAGAACCTAATGACGTTTCATTGGATTATTTATTCCCTCGTTTATTATCTAGTAGTCCACTAGCAAATTCAACCACATAGATAAATTTTTTTACACCAGTATATCATAAGGGTCAACAAAAAAATCCATCATATAATTTTATTTAGAGTTTATGGTGAATTTTATTTTATATGAAAATGTTAAAAGATTATGATACATTCCCAATATCAATCCATGATTTTATATAAATATATTTTTCATACATTCCTATTATTATATTTTTTTTATAAAAAAATCATTTATATCAAGAATCAATTATATCTTATCAAACTGTAATTTTGTATAATGTTTTATGGGATATAATTTTTTTTATTTTGGACTTCAATATGCTGGTTTTAAAAAAAATTCTATCTAGTTTTTAATCTAAATCACCATGATTGTTCATCTTAGTTGACTATTATAGTGATTTTGTACTACATATTCCTTATAATGATCAAATTATGTGATATTTTCTAACTAAGAGACCCTCATTGGCCTCAAGTGAAAGTAATAATGGCCTCTGAACCCTTTCTCAATTAGGCCATAGGTTTTGGAATATAAATTAGGGAATAAAACATTAAAATATAAGTCGTTGTCCTCATAAATTCCAAATACATACAAAGTAAACAATTAATAAACACCATAATATAAAAATAAAAATCAATAAATTAAAATTTATGTAATTTTTTGAAGAAAAAAATGTCAATATATGAATTAAAAAAGGATGATCATATAGAAAAATATCTTGTTACTGCTTCATTCTCAAAACTAGTTATATATCACTCAATTTTTGAAATTCACCTAAAATCCAAAAAAAAATTTATATATGAAATCGTACATGTATAATTAATATGATCATCTTCTAGACATATCATGAAAATATTGGACAACAATATCAATTCAATTGTTAAAAATGTAAATAATAATACACACACAAAATTATTTTTTCTTATTAAACCTCACCAGGGGTTACACAAACAATATTACATCCATGTATAATATCATAATAATATAAAATACATAAAAAAGGTACCATATACCCACTTAACATCTCACTCTTCATTCTTACTCAAAAATAACAGTTTACCCATCTATTTCATGTTACCACATTCCCACATAAAATATCAAAAAAATGAAATCATCATCACTATGATATTATACATACCACATTCGACCACAATACACAATAAAAAACAAGTCATGAAATTGAATCCACTTGACACATCATTGTTATTATTATGTCTCATGAAAAAGAATCACATTGACCACATTATCTCATATTATAATGAACGAAACCTATTATAAAAAAAATATCCATCATGACATGTTAAAAACATAATCATAATATGAATTTTTGTTACCAAATCATGTTCATATTAACCTTAGATAGTCACATTCAATTCTACATCAATAGATTCCAAAAATCATGGGTAATCGATAAGGTGATTGGACTAAAGTGTTGTTCCTATAAAGTCCAAAGAAAAAAAAATATATATATATATATATCAACAAACACATAAAATAAATATTTCATACTAAATTTAAATAATTATCATTATTATTTTCAATAATAAATAATTACTTATCACTAAAAATCACTTACATGTCTAGAATACATGTTATCCTCAATATAAAAACAATATTAAAAAAACATTAAATATACCATTTAATAATACCGTTATTCATTTACATTATTACCATTTTACCTATCACATTATAATTATTTATACATTATTTTATCCATATATAATGCTAAACCATTCATTATCTATCACTAAATTGTTTCCTAGAAATTAACTAATCTTTTCAGTCATTAACATCAAAATAATATTTATAATTTATTAAATTGTTTCCATTACCATTCCCATATTCAGCCACACCATTTATATTCCACATTAGTAGTAATATATATTGTAAACTAAAACCACACAACCTTGTACTACATAATATTCTCCATATCACATGGTAATAACCCTTACAACCACTAAAAACCAATTCTATTCCACAAACCCATCCATTCCTCTTTGACACTCCAACAAAAATATCTCCTAACTAAAAATAATAAAAATATATCCACAGAACCGGTGCATAATTATTACCAACCCCCAAAAAATACACAATTATCCCTAATATAAAAACTCCATTCCTTAAAAGGAAATATATACAGAAAAATAAACCATACAAAACCCATTATAAATTCATATCATGCATCCTCTATTAAATAAATCGTTATAAGTAAAATAAGTTTATCCACTATAGATATCATTATTGAGTGATTAGTAGTTGAAAAAAATATTTTCATTACCATTTTAAGTGATTAAACTCTAATGAAACACTATTCCAATAATTATATGACAAAAAGGTACATGGTCTTGGAAACAAAGGAACATTGTCCACCCAAAAAATCAACAATATACCACAAAAAAATATAGTATAACCATATAGTAACATTTTAATCACACTATTGATTCAATATTAATTATTATTTTCTTATATCTTAATTACGTTAATCCTTACCTTCCACCAAAATAAAACAAAACAATGAGTTTTCAAAATTATAAAAAAAGGGATAGTTTTTTATTCCTCTAGTTTGACAAAATATTCTATAATGAATAAAAGGAAAATTGATATTAGTGATAATATTAAAACCCAAATCATGGAGAACTATTACCACAAAACCCAACACTACCCTAGAGATACAATATAGACAAAAAAATTCCACTAAAAATGAATAATGCGATACAAATATTAAAATCTCAATAATTGGTCTCAAAAAATAACATCACATTGTTACTATAAAAAATGGTCTAAAATATATATGTGGATTAATAAAAATTATTTTTGAATAATATTCACATTAAAATTCATTTATATTTACACTTTTCTATAAAATAAGAACCAAGGGGATGATGTTCTGAAGAAGAAATGTCTCCCATCGATAAGGAATCTCAAACATCCACTCCAAGAAGGTCTCATCATCATCCATAACCAATTTTGAGAGACAACATGATAATATTGATGAAGTTGTGACACATGAAAATCATTATCCCTCCAATCCATCCATTGGGAAAGATCAAAACAAATTGTGACAAAAACATAACAATACAACACCTTGGACCATTGAACCATGGATAAATCACACTGCCCCAGTCACATTTCCAATACCCATGGGGAGGGATAACCCCTAATACCTCATGAAATTCAACCAAAAATTAAAAATATATCACCGTTTAATCATCATAATACATATGATATTTTATTTAAACTTTTAACCACACAAAAATTATATGAACCATATTGATAATGCTCTACACCACATCTGGTCAATGGACTGCTGACTACCCCACCTGTGTCCACAAAAACATATCTACAAGGACTGAAATAAAAAGAATTAATAGAGAAATATCAATGATTAATGTATACAAGATATCCCATAGTGTTTTGATGGAATACTCTATCTAAACCTCAAATTTTGTATAGAAATGGTTGTGAATGAATAATTGAGATCCAAAAGGATGATGAATACCAACCAATAATTTCAAAGTAAAATAAGGTTCTATTTTAGAGATGATGATCCTAAGTACATTAGGAAGACTCTCAATCATATACATATACTTCCTCACCAAAAATATACATCATGTGACACCCTCACTTCTAATCAATGAAATATCTTCATGAAAAAATCCGTAATAATTCAAATATCGTCAAATAATCCTTGATATAAAGGAGAATTACTAACATAACCATAAAAATATCCTCAAACATATTCATAGTAAATCTAATGCCTATATGATAAAAATGATTTTATTACATAACATTCACCTTATAGTATGCCAACACAGTGAAACATTTTCTTCTACTAACTACTACATCCTATATCACAATAATTGAATCATAAAGAAATAATTTATTTACAATTAACATAGATCCATAGTAATCAATGACTTATGAAACAAATGAAAACACACCACTTATTCATTTAATGGAACGAAACAATTTCTCCTATAATAATATCTGATTATGATCATTCTACAAGCATCCCAAAAACCTCAGCATTATATATTATATATTTTATCACCTCTACCTCCATATATCTTCATTGATAAACCATCACCTACATCAACATAGATGATAACGCTTTAATCTACTATATATATCTTCTACCATCAACCTCTACCACACTAAGGTGAAGTAGTGTGTGCACTTGCATCACTCTTTAAGAATATCCCTACACTCAAATAGAATCACCACATGATTATCTATTAAGAGAATCAAAAACCATATTCAAATCCAATAATGTGTAAGATTTAAACAATTTATATTCCTATAAAATATTCTACATCTAAAGGTACCCCTACTTTTCATACATATATATTACATCTTAATATATGAATATTTATTAAATTTAAAACTAATACATGACTAATGAACATAAATGATTTCTTAATTTTCATACCATACACACAACTGTTAATTTCATGAATGATGTTCAACGTCTCCCATAAATATCTTCCCATGTTGTGTTCTTCATTGAAAAATCCTACCTAAAATACTTCTTTATAACATGGTGAATGAAAACATAAAAATGGTGATCTTATAATCTCAGTAACGATAAATAGTGGAGAAACCAATTATCACTTAATCATGACATGATCATAAGGGTATTAAAACACGATAATAAATTTGATAACTCTTCCCTATATATCATTGATTAAAATATTAGTAAATTTCATGATGATTGGATATTTAAAAGACATGAATCATAATGGATTAAAAGAATATGAGAAATTGGATAAAACCATTCGCATAATACACAAGAATATATCACATACATAATCATATAATATCATTTTCATATAAAAGGTGCACTTCAAAGACAATCATTGTGGATTGGGATCGCTGCACATTCCATCATTTCATTATTAAATGTCTACTCCCAATACTCTCATAGTGTAAAATTCCCCTTGTTTAATTTGGTCCACTACCCATTCTCTTCCTTGTAGTATCATGAGATAACTATATTTACCGAGTGAATTGGATAGTTATAAAAAAAATTCATACGGTACATTATCCTAATATATTCATATTAGTGGAATAAGATCATAAATCAGTCATCATATATCATGACCCTATTAAAAGACACGGGTTTTGTAAAAATTTCTACATTGAATCACAGAATTACCTATGAAAAGTAAATGTGTTTAAAATATCTTATCATTATAATAATTGTCATCAAGAGAATGAATAAAGATGGTATCCATTGATCATAACCCAAGTAAAGTATATGTAACATCAAAGGTAGTTATCATAGATGAAAATTTTTCTTTAAAATAATGATTTTGGTACTAAGTAACATAATTTCCATAACCAATAATCATTATATCCATAACATGCTCAAATAATGAATGAGATTATAAGGTATAACATGCAAGCATCTCAGCCCATTTCCCTATCACAACCACTCACTATGGTAAAAATGTGATATAGGAACCTAAAAGGGCTCTCTATGTGTCAGGAAGAAATGAAACCACTTATGGGTTCCATATTTAAATCCTTACATATTGGGTTAACACCCTATAAAATGAGGTTATAATGTCCCTATAGATATTCAATTACCATTGAGGCATCACTATCTTCATTAGAAAGTTTCATAAAAACCATACTAGATTGAACCTATAAATCCCTTCACGGCACATAAATTATTCCAATGTTATTGTGATATTTATTTTTATCACCAGACTTCCCTAGAATCATCTTCTTTGTGCAAATAGACTAGTAGGGAAGAACTGTCACCCCACACTCATCTCAACCAGACTGATGTCTCTATGGATTATCTTGGGTTTAATGTGGAAAACCCTTAATCCATCCATCTCAACTCATCACAAACCTATACATTGAGGTATCTTAATGATACTTCTTGTAGGTAAAATTTGTTACATTCATCTTATTTAATAATTAACAATCAAGGGATCTCATTTTACCAAGGAATATATAATGAAAATTAAAACCATGACCATTGTAGGATGAGGTAAAGAATCCATTTTCTATGGTCGTATATGGCCTTGGAATTTTTTTCTGTTAACTTAGAGACATTATATTTTAATTAAATAATTATTTAATATAAAATTTTCAACAACCCTTAGTGGAAAGACTTCACATCACAATATGAAAAAAATAATTTTCATTACTATATGGGTTAGTATGATGGATCACTAACCTTAAACAAGATTCTTCTCCAATTAAGTTCATATTTACAACATGGACTAGGATCGTCATTGCCCATCCAAACATCACCCATCATTGAGAGTACCTAACACATGTCAAAAAAATGTTTTATAATATTTCATAATTAATTAAATATTCACCATAAATTAATACATAAAATTAAAATTAATTGTAATTTGATTATAGATTATAGATTATATTCTCACTAGGTCATCTAATCAGACTAAAACACGTGTTAACAAGGTTTTTACCATTTCTATTGCATTTGGGAGTAATTTAGGAAACATCATCGACCATTTCTACTTATCTAATGAAGAAAAACTAAATTATCATTAAACCCTTTAAAAATAAAATGGGTGTCATACCATCCTTGAATGGTGTATAGAAATATTAAGTTTTCGTACTAGGTTATATGTTACCTTGGCTAAGTAAAACGACTATCATAAATAGTAAATTCCCCCATGCTCTAGTGGAATCATCACCAACACATAAAATGGAATGGGACAAAATAAGTTGTGATATTGGAGAAACATGAATCCATATGTGGGGATGAATTACCCAACATTTAATTCTATAAAACAAATCTATGAACCAACAAAAACGGATATTATAAAGCATTGGGGAAGTTCTATTTTGGATCTCCTCCTATGTTCTACCCTCTAAATCCTTTTTTATATTTTTAAAATATCCTATTTATGGTTTCATGGGAACCACATAAAGAACCAAATTCTACACCAAAAAAATAAATTCCAAATTGGAAAGATTCAAATTTTTAACAATAAAAACCCAGAGACTCAGAAACACCTTAGACGACATGAAATTCACATTTATCTGTGTACACTTCCTCTTTCATCGATGTAACGGTCCCTCATCTAGGAAAAATTTGAGGCCACATTCCATTTGAGACCACCTCTTTAAAGATGATCATCATTCACCAATAGAACCCTCAAGTTGAGGCCCTACACAATCAAAAAACATCAAAACAGAAATCTAATGTCTTATTGCATGCACCATAGACCAACCTCTATCATCACCATCACCTAGATTCAACACATTTCAAAACTAAAAATAAAAACCAAATAAATATAAGCAAAATATATTGGAGATACAAAAGTGAACACAAACTAATTCCATCCATAAGACTACCACACCAACAACTATTGTCACTGCCCTGAACTGCATCTCTAGGAATGTCTAGAACACCACCTAGGACAATAATGAATCATGAAAAGAAATAATATTCCACAAATGAACCCATATGCTCCCCAAACACCACCAGATCATCTCTAAATAATTTTCCAAACAACATGATCCATCCAAATATAAACCCTAGCCATTGATCCATATGTTGTGAGGCTATTCAGGACAAGTCGACACCACTCTGGGATGGAAGACCTACTAAGGAGACCAAAGTCCATCATTAATGAATGGACCTGGGTCAATATAGAAATAGAAATTCTCCCCAGAACTGGGATCTTGAAATATATGAGCACTTAAGGCCACCATAATCTGGGGTTCATTTCCAAGAAATAAAAGTAAGTCAGAGCAGGAAGGACGGGGGAAGAAACCATGAATATATAAGGTCATATGCGAGAATGATACACTAATCTTTTTAAAAGGAAATCGATTAAAGAATAACGGAAATATCATATATGAGTGTCTAACAATATATAAAGGGGTATAGAACACCTAATTTTTTATGAATCCGTGATACCCCCCATATGTTTTCACACTATGAAACCATAGCAGTGAGAGAGGGAAGTTGATATGTCTCTTTTAGGTCCCCATGTCTACTACCCCATTGTCCTAATAGAGAGGGAAGAGAGGATAGAATATTAATTAAAAAAATATCCAACCACTTCCTTTGAGTTGACCTCAGGTTCACACCATTGAACTCCAAGGATGTGTGACTACCTTAATCGCCTCAAAAACTCATTGTGTGACCAATATAGTAATGATGTAAAAGATTTTCTACAATAAAATTATAGTTTCATGAGTACTCTCATATTCTTTGATAAAAACCAAACACCAATTCCTTTAATAAAATATAAATACACATCAATAATCATCATTTATAGATGTTTAAAAGATCATATCCCCACCTCAAGTCTTTGTTCTCAATAAAAACAAACGACCAAACCAAAAAAATACCATTGAATTCATAAATATCTAGAACATAGAATATTTAAATATCCTCACTAAAAAACTTATTTTCAAAAAATAATCATGAAATATAACCATTGAAAACAGGATTTAATCACTTCCCCAATTTTTTGATCAACTTGTCATATTCTACTCAGGAATTTTGAATGAGATTTAATTGTTAATCTCTAAACAAAAGGTGTATTATCCATCACTAGATGAGACAGTTCACATCACCATCATAGAAACATCAATATGTTTTATCATGAAACCCATATATCCGTAGACACCTATATGTCATAAACATCATTTTCCATCTCATATTGATCCCTATAACTATCTTATGTTAATATTTTACAATTAAAATAAATTATATTCCCCACAATCTAGATTAATGACCATAAATATACTCAATAGTGAAATAACATACTCGGTGTGATTCCTAAATCACCACAACCAAATGCATATGATCAAACATATCAAAGCCATCATTTTGTCTTCTATTTGACTCTGAATAGTATTGTGTCATCCATTCCTTGTAGGGTACACACCGAAACTCCTAATACACTCATCACAACCAATTAAGTGTACCTCAACCATGGTATTAGTTCCACATTATTTTCAAATAAGTTTCATCCGATTAGACACCATCAAAGTATTTTTCTATATAATTGAGCACTTGAATAAAGTGATAAAGGATGATCACCCCCTGAAATATGTAATGAATAACTGGTTCACACTCTAAATCATGTTATTTAACTTGCTCACCCCAAAAACAATTCATGGAATGAGGTTCACCTATTTAAAAATATAATAAACTATGGTTCACTGACTGAATAATATCATGAACCATAGCCTATTACAAGAAAAAACCCTCAAATCATATAAAATAGTATTAACACTAATTCCAATATGTTGACTTATCAAATATATCTTATTAGAATATTAAATAGTGTATTTACTTGGTATCAGGTATATTTGATTTACCACTCACCAGTATCTAAAATCCACCACGACCATTCAATGATCCAACCTAACATTCACATGAGCCTCCAAAAATGAGTTTACAATTACATGAATCACACCCATTCTATTACCAAATGTAATAAAGGGATGAGACCATCTATCCCATAATCAATCACCATCATAATACATCAATCACTTCCCGCTCCTGACTCACATGAACATCATTCACAAATTCCAACAATTTTCTCTTTGAAATGAGGATCTCAACATCCAATAACCAGGTATGTACTCTCCATTATATAGGTTACTTCATACTGATATATCATCACCTCCTTAATATCTTCCATCACACCTTTATTTTGAATCCCCTTGAGACACACCCTCCATTCTATCATTAATCTTATAGAAACAAATCCAATAATGACCATTCTATTATAATATGGAATTATCAATTGTCTCCTAACCCATTGAGGTATATTTCACTTTATCATCAATAAATTTGGAAACCATGATAGAAACATCCCATCAAAAACATCAGACCTCAACTCTCATGCTATCACCCACCAATCCAAAAATGAAATTGTTCCATTATTATTCATCATGTACTACCTCATTATCATCCAAAATAAATATGTGTACACTACCATACCACAAGTCCATGCCAGCTACCTCGTAATCCTATTAGTCGCATATCAGAAAACCGAGGAATATATGGCTATTCAATTTACCATTATTCCCTACATGTTAATCTCATCTAAAGAGAATCACTATTATTAATCCTATTGGAAATAGATCACCTCACTTCCTTTATAATCAATCCAACAATAATGTACCATCTGATTGTTTTTCATAAACCAACTGACTTTACCCCTGATATATTACTACAGAAATAAATAATGGGACCAAACTCAATAAGGTTAGAAATATCACTGGCCCTTCCCATAAAACCAATCTTTGATACCCAAATTATTATCATTGATGGTTCTTAATACATAAAAACACAATGCATAATTTTTCCTAAAACATATGTTAAAGCATCCCTTATG
Organism: Viscum album; assembly: GCA_963277665.1. NCBI lineage: Eukaryota > Viridiplantae > Streptophyta > Magnoliopsida > Santalales > Viscaceae > Viscum > Viscum album. The sequence continues at coordinate 711,360,456 of OY728131.1, read as the reverse complement.
CCCTAATGTCAAGATAAGTAACCTACCCATGTATACCAAATCCATAAAGATCTATGGTGTCGACATATATATCCCATAAAAGGTTCACTAATCCCAAACATGAATCATTTACCCATGGTTTTAGTCTATAAATAAATTATAAAGTTAGGCTAACCACACCCATAGGTTACCCATTGTTAACTTTTCTCAAATCATAAGAAACCCATGATTCGCCTTTATATTGAGCAAAATATCATGTTTCATGGTCTATTCCATAATCTATTGTTCAAAAATAATGTAAAACATAACTCATATGGTTTCATCTCTTCTCCCATATACAATATCATGCAATAAGTCATATTCCAAACTACAAACTCTATAGTTCGCATATCCATCTTAAGAGTCCCATTACGAATCATCACCTACAAGGGAAATTATTCTCATAGGTAATTATCAAATGGGAATACCCCATTAATAAGCCATAATATTTTCTAAATATATATATATAGACATCACATTAAAAAATAGTTACCTCTATAGAATTGACTCTCACAAAAAAAATTATACATTACAATACCCTTGAGAATAATAATATCATGCTTATCCAAATTAATCATTAATATACAGGTGTCACCCACATGAAGTTGAAACTCTCATATTTTTATATATATGTATATTTATTTCTACCTAAATTGATTTATTTTGTAAACCCATAGTTTTATTGGCTAGTTATTCAAAATGGTATACCACTATGTGTGGCGAAATACCTTCTACAATTTAACTTTCATTTTAAATAACAATGGCCTTTTAATTCTATATAACATAATAAAAATGAATTTCTAACACCATGAGTTAATCACTATGAAATATATTTCAGTTTTTGGGATAATAAGGTTCTTTTTATACCCCGTTAATTTATGGACATCATAACATTCAAAAACAGATCATTTATCATCAATCCAATGGATCATTAATTATATAAAACATTTTTTTGTTTAACATAGTATAATTAATCAAACAAGATATATATAAAAACATTATTTAGGTTGTTATTGATACTTTAAACTACTATACCCTGTCATTAGTGATATCAATCACACCAGGGATCACTTATGTCATCTAAATCCGATGTTCTGAACATGATTCATATATAATGGCCTCATGTCATAGGTCCAAAGATAAAAATAAACTGGACACTTTGAAGCTAGACTATGATCCAAAATTAAATAAATCATATAATATAATTTTAATAACCCTTGTGTATCTATCAAGGGTAAAACTAATCAATCCTAAAATTAGCAGTCAATTATATCTATCCCAATACCTGGTAAAATATATTTCCATTCAGAAAAGGGGTTCTGGATGCACCTGTCCGATATCCATCACGATCTATGAGGAATCCTTATGTCACCTATGTACCATCTCCCCAAATATCATGTCATGAGAAATATATGATACATTATATTATATCCATCACAAAAAAATGTAGATACCACTTTTTATCATCCTTCATACAATCTACGATAGCTAAGTGGTGCCTGATCCTATTGTAGTCTTTATTAGAATTCATGATTGCCTCTACATGCACCCGAGTATAATGACTAGTTAGAAGTGTAGCATAATTCCATTGGGAAAATATAACCCCAAATAATACCAATAAATAATTGATAAAAATAAACCAATTTTAAACTAAAATATTTAATAATATTAGTACACATAATAAATAAAATAAAATAATCAATTGTAATTTAAATATAGCTAACATACAGTCATATAGAGTCTCTAGCGTCCCAACATGTGTACATATATGAAAATATAATTACCTAAAAAATATGGTTCTTTTACATCCTCAAGACTCAAATCCTTCTTTTCTCTAATCTCATCAGAGAAATCCAGCCAAATTATACAATCCTATGTCTCTTCCACAACAAAACATGGTTTCAGTGAATTTTAATTTGTTACCAAAGTATCATGGCCACCTGAGTTTGGATTGAGTATTTCTAAGAAGGAAGCTACTGACCAGGTCCAATTTATAACTAGTATATACACTGTATACATGTTTTAAGCTCATATGAATAAAATATAAACAAAGGATATGTAAAACATAAACCCTATTGATCTTTCTACTATACAATGGAACCTTGGATTTACCCAAATAAATTCTACTATTTTCCTAGTGTATCTGAGTAGGTGAAACAATTATTCTAATAAAACCATCCCCAACATCCATAAAGTAACATGAAAACTGTCAAATACATTTTAAATGTTTAAGGCATCACATTGTTTCAGACTCTTTGTTGATCACTATGAGGTTTTCATAGGTGATCAATAGTATTTCAACATTATTTCCAAACCCTATAATATAATCCATGCCATCATATAGTCTTCTAAAATCATTTTAGAATCTGAATAAGTTGTCATAATCATTCCATAATTATCATGCACCATCTTTGACCTGGTGAATTAATATTGAGCCCTAGGTAGTCACCAGGCATAATCTTGTAACCTTAATAGATAATACTAATCATTATATTAATAAGGAATCATTTCTAAAATGTCATATGTAATACTAATAATTCCATGCTTAACATCCATTCAAGAGGGTTATTACTTCCCACTTCAGACATCTCATATAAGAAACCCATCAGGGGTAGACATCTACTAAAGCTCATCTATCATAACATGTTCATCTACTCATGTGGATGAAAAATAATCATCACAACCATAATAAGATAAAATAAAAATATGTGTTCTACGGTGACACATGAAATCATCCATACTGGATTTCCAAGAACCCCCTCTCATTAAGGTCAACATGTTAGTGGGGAAGCTACTTTGGTTATATAGGTTTCATCAAGAACAAAAACTCCACATGGGTTATAAAATCACACACAAATCTATCATGGAAACACCTTCTCCCAAGAGGCAAACATGTCCCTCAACATCATCAATTTTTATTTAGTTCTTAGTTTACTCCTAGAAATGTCTCTTAAGAACATCACTAGATATAGGGCTCAATGACCTTCTAAATACAGACATCATACAATGATTAGTATGAACACTTGAATATTCTCAAAAATAAAAAAGTCTCATCCTCTCATTGATCATACTCTATCAGGGATGAAATCTCCACCAACAAACAACTTTACTATCATGAGTGCTCGATGTAATTCATGGGTGTCACTTGTCCAACCCTGGGCTATCTATCTCATAGCGCCACTAACTTCTACATGGTGGTCTCTAAGTGAACCCACCACAAGGGATGCTACATTACATTTATTGAATTTTATTAACACTCCCATATTTTATAAATGTCTTATAGAATAAATAATCATAACCATGTCCTCATCCATCAGCAGTAGAGTGAAATAGTCTAGTGAGGAAGGTTCCACATGGATAGGGCACTTTGTTTAGTTCCCTAAAATACATCAAATTTTATATAAAAATATTCTCTAATTTAAACTCATCAACTACAACCAGTGGGGAGACCATAAATCACATGATTAACAAAAATTATTTTCATTTCTATAAGGTTTAGTATGATAGAACACCTAACTCCGACAAGTCATTTCCCCTTTTAAGTGCAAAATCACAACTCTACCTAGAATCATCCATGTTTATCTAGCCATCACAAATCTTTATAGAGCTCTAACAAATGGAAAAAATAATTTATAGAAAAATTTAATTAACTAAAAATTAATATAAATGAATATATTTACATAAAGGTAATTTAAATTGACATAAATCCAAAAATCTAACATAATCATCCCATAATCTAAAAATTATAACAAAAATGTGTTTTCCAATATTGATTCACTCCCTATCCTAAGAAAAATTAAAATCCCCAATCATTACAAAAAATATAAAGACCAAACTAAATATGTTATAGCTAAATACCTTTAAAGAAATCCAAACATCAATTTACCTTGACTAAAAATAATGAAACTGGATGCATATGTCCTCTGAGGTAGTAATTTAGATAGTTTGAAAAAGAATCCCCATCAAAAACACCTAATTCGATCATGCTCTAGTGGAATCAGCACTATGTCCTAAAATGGAATCACTCAAAATAAATATTTATTAAGGGGGAAATGAAGGGGAAATGGGGGAGCACATTATATATGACACCATAAGAATACTCATTTAACCACACAAAATTAAGAGAATAATAGATATGGGTGGTCTTATTGAGACCTTAATGTGGACATAGTTTCCTTAGGAATCCATAATGTGGGATGAGCTAAATTTTATAATTAAAAAATCATGAAGTAAAAATTTAATTCATGTCCATAGAATTCATGACATGAACTGTAATGTCCCATATTTTTTGGGTATTATTTTTAAATGTTATATGGTTTTTATTAGAGACAAGAAGATATGATGGATTGCTATTCCAAGGCTTGATGTGTAGGAATAAATGGTTCAATAATATTAATCATTTGAATAACAAGTTTGTATAATTTTCCAAGAAAAGATGAATAACTTCTAAATGATTGGTTGGACTAGAAAAATGAGGCCATCGTTGCAATCAAAACATTAGTTTTAACCTAAGATAGGCCTAACAGTGTTCAGTGCAGTTCAGTAATGAAAAGTAGTTTTAGAAATTTTTAATGAATAAAATAAATTTCTGATTTTGTAACCATATTATCGATGTGGCAATGTAGTGATTTTTTTTAATGATCCAATAGGAAGGGATCTAGGGTTATGCTCTCAACACTGGAAATTCACAAGAGGAGCTGGACAGAGCTCTAAATAACCCTCTCAATCGAATGGGGATGGAATCACATATCTATTGTGGATGAATGTCATTCTTAATGATTCTCATCAATGATGGAGATGCATTGAATAATATTTATGAGAAAATAATCCAAATAAATTTTGGGTTTCTTTATATTGGTTTTACTTCCAAGTTCATGAATTCAATAAAGAACGTGTACAATCAAGGAATAGGTTTATCCACGGTTTGATCATTCTTATGGGATGGGATTTAATTTTAGGATTTATGAGGTTGATTAATATATTGACTGAGATATAGGGATCATTCTTCTGGGATTGGATTTAGGCCATAATGAACAATGTTTGAGGTTTGTTCCTCATGTGTGTTCAATGTAAATCATTTTTCACCCATTTTGATCTAGACAATCTTCGTTCTTCATGGTTTTATGAAAAAATGATTATTATGATTTAGTTTCTTGGAACAATGATCTAAAATTGATGATCTGGTATTGGGATGACCAAATGGAGGTGTAATGGTGATGCTGACAAATGAACTGGATAAAATCAGAAGAAACAATTCTTTGAGCAGTTTGCATCGAAATGAAAAAAATATATTTTCAAGAGGATATATGACCCCAAACACCTTTATTAAGTGTAAGTGTGTTTAGGCAACCTTTAATTATATATTTTTAGGAAAACAAACCATAGAAATGTGATATGGGATATAGACTGAGGCATGTGGAGAAATAAGGCAAGATTCTAGAAAATCAGGATTAACATGGTGTGTAACATGAGGTTACATGACGTTGGACCCCACTGAGAGGTGGCTAGGGTATAGGGAATTATTTAAATGCCACACAGTGTGTGACCCTCTCACACTCCATATTGACCCTTCCTAGAGACTCGTCATGTATCCCAGAAGATACACGAACATGGCGTGGACTACATGGGTTTTCACCACAACGTGTACTCCCCCACGTGAACTTTCATGGACAAAGTACATGGACTAACCTGTATATTGGAACTTGGGTAGTGATACAAGAGTTGACACAATGTACTAGAACACAGCCGATGTACACAAGTGGGCCATGGATGGAAGGAAACTGTGTCTGACTTCTTCTACATGTTGTGTACCCATCTTCTACACGACATAGGTTGAATGACATGGGACGTTGTACATGGGGAGTAACTAAGGTCAAAGGAAACATAATTTACCCCTACTATACTCCCTGTATAACTTTTTACATGTCTTGAATCTCTTTTCCATTGTATCCTAGACAAGTTTCATTAGGTTTTGTGTCCTTTATCGATTCTTGGAAGGTTAGTGGGTTTCGTTTCCTACTCATTGGAGAGTGATCCCTTCAGTAGTACTTCCTAGATAGAGTCATTGGAATCCCTTGAGAGGCCCGGTATGGGATCCTCTATTCATTCTTTTTCCCTATGTAGACTTCGTTGTGGAATCTTTAAAATGAATCCCAATTGTTGGTATGTAGTATCTATGACATTCCTCGAGACTAGATGTCTTGGATTTAATATATCAGGGTATTATTTTTATATGTGAGGCAGATATATATAGTATAGAGATGAATTTATCTTAGTTTGTGTATTTAATTGTGGTTTTAGGGTGTCCTACAAAGTATTTTTATACTCAATCCAGCATGGTTTTCTCTCTCATGTTTCATGACATGTGCTGAAGAGAGACCATTTTAGGGTGTCCTAGACAGACCAGGACCAAACAAACCTTTGTGAGATCAGGAAGGCCATGGTGTGTTCCAACAGAAATAGATAGTAGTCCCAATACATTTTCTTATAGGTTGGACTTGTGGTTACACACTTCATTTGGTGGGATTGTATTTGGCCTAGTTTCACATTACAATACTTTTGTATCTTACTCTGTTCGTTGGGATATAGTGATATTCATGAATTCTTTTCATAGTGGTTTTTACATTTTATCATTATTTGGGCTTTGATATGTGTCTGTATGTATAGGTATATAGGTAATGCCTCCCATGTTAGTGATATACCTACTCGGTAATAGTCAACAACCAATGGACTATTGGAGGCAGGCTTGGGGAGTCATGGAATGAGCCCCACTAGGACATGTCGTGACAGAGTGGTATCCGAGCCGGCTGATTCTAAAATAGGACTAGGAGACTAGGATATTGGATTGAGGAAGCAAGGTTAAGTGTTTCAAGATTTAATTTCATGCCAAGGATTCTAGTGTGGGTACAGTAGGAAGATATACACATACACTAGTACTCGGAGAATAGTTTTATCACAAAATTGGATGGCACTATTCTCACCTAAGATCTCTCCCCTCCTGACAGTTCCCTCTCAGGATTCAAGGTTCCCCTTCTCTCCTTCTCTCAGTAGCCCTTTGTTCATCTAAATCAGTGGTCTTTTGGTTTTATCCCCTTCCCTCCATGGATGTGTTTCCTTTCACACTTAAGTGATGGATTCAGTTTCGTTTTCTCTATTTTTTTCTCGTCGGCCTCTTTTCTCAGAGATCTGTGTTGCTTTATCACATTGCCTTTGTTTGTGTATTGTTTCCCCTTTGGATTTGGCATCATTTTTTTCTCTCCTTTGATGGTGTTTTTCGTAGTTTTCCTTTAGGGTTTCATTTTCATCTCTCTAATCATTGTATGATTCATCCCACAATGGCGCCTTTCTCTCACTCGGCGATTACGGTTTCATTTTCTCTTCTCCCCATACTTTCAGTTTAAATGTTCTTCTATTATGGTGTTTAGCTTTCATGGCTCATCCTTCCTCTTCTTCTTCTTTTTCTATTATTCCCATCATGATAGGCCCCAACCTGGTCGAACCTGATGGTTCTACGGTGGCTTGGGAATGTGATGTTGGAATAATGGCTCGGACTCTTCGGATGTTCTGATTTTGGGGTTTCTGGTTGGTTGATTCTTTGTATTAAAATTTCATCCTAGCTTATATTCTAATCCTATTTGGTTGTATGTTCATTTTTATGATTTTTTAGATGGCTCTACTATGGAATGTGTTTGGAATTGTTTGTTTGGTGTGTTCCCAAAAATTTTATGAAAGGCGTTGTGATTTTGGCTGATGTGGGTTCCTTGGATTGAGGCCTTATTAGAATCGGATATACCTTTTTGAATTTGTTTTTAAATTTCGAAATCAATCATTGTGTTGCTGTTTTCTAGCAGGCTGGTTTCATTGAATGTTGGATCGTAAGGAAGTAGCTTCAAGGACATGATAATGGTCTCTTTTTTTGAAAATTAAAAAAGGTGATGTGTCATGGTGTGCATAGCGAGGCTGCGATGATGTCTCTCGTTTGAATTTTTAATCGAAATTTTGAATGATTGTAGTGTGGTTTGATGGTTAGGGTTGTTATTTTGAATTTTGAAATTTGTAATTCATCATTTGTACCTTTTCCACACACCCTAAGTGGCTTCATCAATAAAATATAAAAATGGATTGTGGATACTAGGACTATGATAACCTACTTTTCAACTCGGTACATGAGAAAACTGGGTACAGGGAAAATAATGGTACATGGATCATATAGGAATGGGTTGTCATTATATTTTCATCTTGAGTTAGATCTATAGATATACTCATTGATAGTGGTGCATTTTTTTCTTACAAGATTCCATCAAGACACATACCATCTAGGATTTAGCATCTCAATCATGCGGATGACCTCCTTAGTAATGAGGCTTTGGTACAAGGAATAGTTCCCCAAATGTAAATTCCATGTGGTGTACCAGCTATACCCCCAACTTTAGAGAAGAACGCGGTACCTACAATACTAGTATATATGAAGCCAAGATAAATCATGCTTCATGAGTTTTAGAGATATAGCCACATCATGTTCTTAGGTGAGCCCGACCCTAAGGAAGCTGAGGACAGTCCTGAGGTGATGACCCTAGATTTCAATCTAGATAGAAAACGAGTGGATAAAATGGTTGTCCAAGGGGTGAGCCTTCTACCTAGCCTGGAAGTGGGATGGAGGATTTGGGATATCCAAACTTACGATGAGGATACTCTTTCATGGACGGAGTTTGAGAGCCTCTTCAGAGAAGAGTTCTCACAAGTTATGCTTAGTTTTCTGCCTATAAAAGAGCTTCTTTAGCTCTAAGAGGGTAGCATGATTGTGGATGATTATTCATCAGGGTTTTCTAACCATTTTAGTTACATGATGGGTATTTATATATATTGGTACATCAAGGATTAGACTAATTTTCAAGGTCATCATAGATACACTCGATCCAATGTTACCCCTCAATGTATTCTGACGTATGTGGGGGTCCATGAGAAGTATTTTCAGGTTGAAAGCCTCTAGGCTGTGAAGATGAAGCCAATGATAGCTAGTAGTTAATATGTAAGAGTATATACCTCATCCGTAAGGATTCGATTTCATTCACAAAAGACCTGGACGTGGGAGATGTTTCATTAGGAGGCCCCGGGATGGAGGATTTTTAGTTCAAGGTTAATAGGGTTTGTCTATTCAGTATATATGAAGCAATTTATATTCATGTGAAACTACAAGACATCTCTATAGATATTGGCTGACCATCCATGCTACATACAAGGAGACATTATATAGACCGCTGAGGTAGAGACTATAATAGGAGTGGGTAGATCCACAAGGGTGGTGGTAGTGGTAGAGGAGCGAGGAGTGCAGTAGGAGTTGGTCAAAATTTTAACATGTTACAACCACCATACCTAAGAGGTTCACACATGGCACATGGAGCTGAGGAAAGAGGCAAAGGCAGCTACAAGTGGTCTAGTCATATGACCCAAGGGCTTTAGGAATGATTCAATGTATGATATATTTCTTATCTATTTTAGTTTCTGTACTAATAGACACAAGTGCTTGTCATTCCTTTCTAGCCAAATATCTTATTTGAGACCTAGATATTCATATTGAACTATTCACTTGAACCATACGCTTGGTGAAACCTACTGGAGAAGACTTGATGATCAAAAATTTGTGCCAATAGTGTGACCTAACCCTTGGAGGTGAATATTTCGGTTCAAACCTCTTGGTGGCTATGTTGAGGACTTACGACGTTAGTCTCCGTATCGATTTTTTTTTTCACAGTCCAAGACTATATTGATAATTTTTGGAGAAGGGTGAGGTGTGATCACAGTATTGAAACATTATTTTCCTTTATTAGTGAAAATGAAAACCTAGAATCATATGCTGGACTCATGCATAGGAGGGTGCATATGATTGCTCATATGTTGGCTAGACTGACCCTTGGTGTAGCAGATGATATGAGCTTCCAGTTTTCAGTAGTGGTGGCGGAGTTCGAGAACATGTTTTCTGATGATATTCTAGTATTAAATCCCCAAATTATTATTTAATTATTCATTTCTTTACACCATAGTATGGAATATATATCATCACCATCACATCTAGTGGCTTCCGTATAGATTTAAGAGTTGAGGGTACAATTGGAGGACTTGTAGAGGAAGGGATTCATGAGAATCTGTGTTTCACCCTATGTGGCCTGGAGTTGTTTTCCAAAAAGGAATATGGGAGATTGAGTTTGTGTGTGGACTAACAGTTTCTAAACCAGGTGAATGTAAAGAAGAAGTATCCACTAGCAAGGATTGATGACATCTTTCATCAGTTTAGTGGGGCATGATGGTTCTTAATGGTTGACCTTCGATCAAGATGTCACCAGCTCTGAGTATTTTTTGGATACAGAAGATGGATTTCATATGTTTTTATGGTCATTGTGAGTACTCAGTGATTCCCATTGGCTTGAATAACACTGCAACAGTGTTCATGTGACTCATGAACCTGATCATTCATCATTATTTATACAGGTTCATGGTAGTCTTCATAAATGATATCCTTGCGTAGTCATCATCTGAGTACGAGCACATGATAAAAATAAGGATAGTTTAGGACATACTCTAAGAGCACCATATTTATGGGATATTCTTGATGTTCTAGTACTGGATTCAAGTGTTCCACTTTTTGGGAAATTTATCTCAATGGGAGAAGTGGCTATGGACTTAAACAAAGCTGAGGTAGTGTTATCATTGGAGCCACCAAGGAGAGTGATGGAGGTGCTGAGCTTCCTCAGGATTGTAGGCTATTATTAGAGATTTATAAATGATTATCTAAGATTTCAGCATCAATAACAACATTGAATTTAAAGGGGAATCCTTTCTTGTGTACAGAGATATACAAGTAGTATTTTTAGCAGTTGAGGTAGAGTTTGATGAGTGCATTGATCATGACATTACCAGATGAGGTTTTCTAGTAAATAGCTTCATAAAATGTATCCGTAACTGGGTTGGGTTGTGTCTTCAAGTAGAGGAATGAGTTGATTGACTATGGTTCCCACTAGTTGAGATCACATGAGAGTTACTATGTGACCAACATTCATGAGTTAGCAATGGCAGTCTTCTTGTTGAAGATGTGGCGACACAGCCAAATGGGATGCAATTTATCATTTACTATGATCACAAGAGTCTCAAGTATATCTTCTATCAGTGGGATACAAAATTAAGACAGAGGAGATACAAAGAGGTCCTCCAGGACAATGACTTTGAGATTTTCTATACTCATGGAAAGGAAAAAATGGTGGAAGATGCGCTCAGGAAGAGATCTAGTTAGAACACTTCCATCTATCTGATAGCAGAGTTTAGTAGATATTTTGGGATGACTCTATGTTCAAGAGATATTTCAAATCCATGGAGTTTCATCAACAATGGTTTTAGATCATGATACCATTTTTTATCTTGGTTGTGGAAGGGATTGAAGGAGGTGATTGGGACCCAATTACGTTTGAGCACAGTTTTTCATCCATAGATGGATTTCCATATGGAGAGAACCATTCAGGTTCTAGAGGACATGTTACGAGCATGCAGGTTGGACTTCATCCGTAGTTGGGTGGATCACCTATCACTGGGGGAGTTTGCGTATAACAACATTCTCCATTCCACAATGTGTATGGAACCATTAGAAGATTTGTACAGGTGACCCTACCAGTCAGATCATTATTGGACTAACCTAGGGAAGTCAATAATCATGGGCCTAGAGTTGGTATCTATAATAACTGAGAAGGTTCAAATAATCCAAAAGGTGAATGAAGACAACAGAGAGATATCATAAATCTTATGCTGATAGGTAGTGAAGGTCTTTATATTTTGATAAAGGAGACAATGTATTCCTTGGTGTTTAATGTCACGACCCATTCCTAGGGGCCCGTGCCGTGAATACCCTAATCCCGCCTTCCATAGGACAGGGGTCGGTGACTAGCACCAATGGTGTAATTCCATAAAACTAGAAAGGCATTGCCTTTAGAACCTGTAAACACACACACAAGCAAGCACAAAGCTGGATATAAAACACCATGTAAACTGTATAACAAAAGAGTTTTTAAAGTAACAGAGGACAGAATACAAGACCAACTGGAAAGTAAAAGTAAAAATGTGATACAATACATCTGAAGAATTGGGAAAGTCAGCTGCTAGGTCGTCCTCCAAGTTTCCTACATGAAGGGTACGTACAGATCACCTCCTTAGCACTCCTCATCTGTTCATCTCCCGCATGTACTAAATCGTTTTAAGGTCCACCTTCAGGTACCGTCCAGTCCTAGTACTCTCAGCCTCATTCAGTGTTGTCCATCGTCTTCATCCAACACAACATGGTGTGTTCATAGACCGTGCATGGGTGAGTATAACGATACTCAATAGGGAACCTGAGACCTTCTAGGTCTCACAAAATCCATCTAGGATAAAACACAAGGTATGAAATTAATAGATAACCTTACTTAGGTTTATGCCCACACATATACCTAAGTTATCATATAATCCCTCTCAATCATGAGGAAAACACATAGGTTCTGACTCAGCTCACACCAAAATTTATTCTAGGGGGTAGTATCAAGTAACAATTTGAAACCTCGGCTGCTGGAGAACTCATCCTCTAATTTGTACATTGGGCTAGTGGCATCACATAGAGGCAATTCCCACTAACCATGGACTGTTGAGGTAATCCTCCTGCCGGGTATCATTGGTCTGCCACGTCACATAGAGGCGCTCCCCACCATGGGTCTACCATGTCACACGGAGGTGCTCCCTCACGTAGGTTGTTGAGGTACTCTTCCTGTCGAGTACCATGGGTCTGCAGAGTCACCAAGTCTCTCACTATAGGGGGTATGCCATGTCTCCAAGGCACTCCCCACTAGGTCAATCGAGTCACTCTGAGTCGAAATGGTCAGCAGTCGTCAAGTCTAAGCCAGTCGCAGGGTTCCGTACATTTAACGCTTGGGGAAACTGCTTCCCAAGAAATAGGTCAAAAACTCCAACTACCACTAAGTCCCACGAAAATGTGTCTCAATGGTTTTCCACTTCATAGGGGTCACAACATAACAAAAAATGTGACAATCGGACGCCCGATCTGTGAGTTTTTAGCCTTTTAGTCCCGGGGGCCTGGTTGGATTTGTGCTCGATCCAACCTGATTGCTCCCTATTTTAAACCAAAAATCCAGTGGGGTATCACTCAAAGGGACCGTCTCGCTCAAATATTCTCAACTCCGCTGATGGTTCGTCAAATGGACATCTAGTGCCAACGTTATGGACAAAATAAGGTAAATGGGTCATAGTGGGCCTGGGACCTATCCGACCCGGTCGGACAGACCCTTTTTGACCCGGCCCGGCCTAACGGTCATGAGGGTTTATGGAGGCGGATCAGCCTTAGAGGGTGCCATGTGGGTGTCTTGGCCATGGAATGGCTCAGTCGCGGCCAGGGTCGGCTCGGGGCAGCTCTCAAGGCCGCGGTAAGGGCAGCTAGGGAGGCTCGGAGGGTCACGGTGAGGGAACAGCTGCGGTGGTGGCTTGGCTCAGCCCAGATAGCGACGCGACTTAGAAAATGGTGGAACGGCTTTGCAGACAGCAGGGGAACGGTGTCTTGGCTTACCGGGTTGTGGCGGTGGCTCGGCATGATGGCGACACGGAGGCTCAGCACGACGGTTCTCCATGGTTGTGGCACGATAGCTCGGCATGGTGGCAGCGCGGTGAGGGGGTTCAGCCCGAGGCAGCAAGGCATGTTGGTCCAACTGAGGGTGGCTTGGTCGGGCGCGGGGCCGGTTCTGCTAGGAGGTCAAAGCGTCGCGGGGCGGCATGGGTCGCGGAGGCTGTGGGTAGTGGCGCCATTTCCTTCGTCTCCTTTGTCACCTTCCTCCATTTCTAGGAACACATCAAAGAAGAATGACAAAGGGAATGTGTCATATTTGTTTGTCCTGCACCCTCTGCGTTTATAGTGGTAGCAAGTAGTCCACAAAGAACGAAGCAAGAATGTGTGTGGAATATATTTTAAAACATCATTTCCAACAGCCCTCATCAATCTCTATTCCCAATCATACAAAATAATTAGAAGGGGAGAACATGGGAAGCAATAATCATATATACCTAAACCCCTACCTCGTTCGCTTGATGACATCGGTGAAAGAAGGTAGTACAGTCATTAATTTTCTATAGATGATGACATCCCACATTGGAAGAAGTCTCGGGGAAGAAGGTCGAAGGGGGTCGACATTCTTCGTTGGCAGAGCGTTAATCATCGGTGGAACGTTCTTCATGGAAGAATGTGTTCTTCGATGAGGAGATTTCTCCCAGGAGCTATTTCCTCCCAATTCCACCAAAGATTCCAAGGATAATTGATTAAGTTCTCTATTTTGTTCGTTGGCACAAATTCCAATTAGCCTAATCAATTAACTTGGTTGTCATATTAAAGGTATGTGTGTTGGCATAGTCAATGTGGAGGAAGTCAAGAGGCTCTTCCACATTAATGAGGGGGTTGAGAGGTTTTTCTCCATAATAAAGGGATTTCAAGAGGTTTCGGCCTTATGTGGTCCCCACCACCATAACCTTTCATGGTAGGATAGGTTCGAGTGGTCCCCAACACCATAACCTCTCATGGGATGTTAAGGTCTGGTGGTCCCCACTTCTCAACTTCCACCTGCAGGTTTAGTTCTGGTGGACCCCACCTTCCAACACCCACATGGGTGTTGAAAATAAAAATAAAATGTAACGCACTTTTATTTTTATTTTATTCTTACACAAAAAACCCAGAAACTAACTTTCACCCTTGACCATCTCCTATTAAGGTGAAAGTCTCTTTAAGCAAATATCGGTGCTGTGAGTTCAACAGTGCCCTCAGATTTCAATTCCGAGCATCGGTTAAAAAGTTAGAAAACCCCTCATGCATGTTTACTGAACTTACCCGAACAAATGTTCATAAATTCATTTCGAGCACTCCGGGCCTCAGAATCACACACCGCTAATTTTCACAAACTCGTAAAATTCCCATTTAATTTAAAGAAATTAAATGGAAATTCTGGGTCATTACATTCTCTCCACCTCAGGGATTTACATTCCCATAATCCCCAACTCAAAATAGGTAAACAAGTGGGGGTATTGAGCATGCATCTGAGGCTCTCGCTCCCATGTGCTCTCTAGGAGGTTATCGTGCTGCCAGTGTACGTACACCAGAGGTATCGACCATTTATGAAGGACCCGCTCATGATGATCCTCAATCTCTACTGGAACCTCCGTAAAAGTCACCCCATCTTCGAAATCCAAATCACAATTTTCCATGATGTGAGAAGGGTTGTGCACATATCTTCTCCTCTGGGAAACGTGGAATACATCATGCACCCGGAGCAACTTAGGTGGAAGAGCTAAGCGGTAAGCCACCTCACCAACTCTTCTGAGGACCGAAAAGGGTCCGATGAACATCAGAGATAACTTTCCACCTCGGATAAATCTCCACAAACCCCATCAAGGTGATACCCATAGAAAGACATGGTTTCAATCCTCGAACTCTAGAGGTCTCTGTCTCCTATCGACATATGACTTCTTCTTACTCTGTGAAAACTTCATCCTCTCCTGAATGACCTATACCTTCTCTATGGTAGCTCGTACCTTCTCAGGTTCAACTAGTTCTGACTCCCCTGGGTCAGTCCAACACAAAGGTGATCTGCAAGGTCGCCCATATAATGCCTCGGAAGGATCCATCACAATGGTGGATTGATAGCTATTGTTGTATGAAAACTACACCAAAGGATAGTGATCCTCCCAGTTGTGACTGAAGTCAATAACACAAGCGCGAAGCATGTCCTTGAGGGTCTGAATGGTCTGCTCAGTCTGGCCATCTTTCTGAGGATGGAAGGTGGTTCTCAAACGAAGCTACATCCCTGAAGCCTCCTGCAAGCCCTTCCATAGTAGGAAAGTAAAACATGTGTGTCAATCGGAGAAAATTGTCGAAGTTACTCCATGTAGTTTCTCAATCTCATGCACATAGAGGCCTCCCAAGCACTCTATTGAACCCTGCACTCTGATCAGTAGGAAGTGGGCCGACTTCGTGAGTTGGTCGATGATCACACAAATAGAGACATGTCCCTTAGATGTACATGTAATTCTTGTCACTAGGTCAATGGATATCCCATCCCACTTCCACTCTAAGACCTATAGAGTTTGAACCAAGACTTTTGGTACCTGATTCTCCACCTTCACTTCCTGACAATTGAGGTACCGAGAGACAAATTCTGCTACTGATTTCTTCATTCCTGGCCACCAGTGTTTTTATTGGTGATCTTGATACATATTCGCCACTCTTAGATGTACCACTAGTGGGGATGTGTGTAACTCCCTCACCACTTCCTCCTGAAGTGACACTGGTACCATGGTACGTCCTCTGAAGATGATGACATCCTCCACCTCTTCAGATTATCTATTAGGTTCCCGTCCTATGGATATCTGAGCATGTCGTGTCTCTCAGTCAGCGTCCCCACACCACACCTACCTAACTCACTGAATAAGTGGGGGAGTGACTATAAGAGACTGAAGAAAATTTGATCCATCCTGATCCACAAATGATATCTACAAAGCGGCTAGATGCTCTGTCGCCTCACCTAACAGATGTATACCAGATCTCCTAGTGAGTGCATCTGCTACAAATTTCCCCTTCCTAGGAGTATATATTATCTAAAATTCATAGAATTGGAAGAACTGAAGCCAACATTGTTGTCTCCAGTTCAGGTATTTTTGTGAGAAGATATACCTGAGACTCTTGTGATCTGAGTAGACAATAAAATGCTCGCCCATTACATAGTGTCACCACATATTCAAGGTAAAGACCACTGATGTTAACTCCTGGTCCTAGGTAGCATATTTCTACTCGTTCTATCTCAAATGTCGAGAACCACATGTGATCACTAATTGATCCTGCATCAGGACACATCATAGTTTGGTCCCTGATGCGTCGTAGTAAACTAAGTACCCTATGCCCTCCTCTAGAAGCCTCAAGATGGGAGAACTAGTCTGCCTCTGCCCCAGCTCCTGAAAACTCTGATGGCATTTCTCCAACCAAACGAAGGGTTTCCCCTTCTTTCATCAATGTTGATAGGGGTGCTGAAACTCTGGAGAAGTCTACCACAATCCTCTGGTAATATCCTTCCAATACTAGGAAACTCTGTACATCCACCACACTCCTGGGTGGCTCCCAAACAAGTACCACCACAATATTCAATTAATACACTACAAATCCAGTCTCTGATATGAAATTTCCTAGAATCAAAACCTCCTAAATCTAGAAATAGAACTTCAAGAGCTCACCATAAAACTGGTGCTCTCATAATGTGTCCAGTACTACCTGCAAATTATAGGCATGCTTCTACTCAGTAGTTGAGTAGATAATAATGTCGTCGATGAATACTACTACAAAGAGATCAAGGTATGGATGAAATATATTGTTCATGAGTCCCATGAACACTGATGGAGCGTTGTTCATGCCTAATGGCCTAACCAGGAACTCATAGTGGTCGTACTGATATCTGAAAGACATCTTCTTCACATATTCGTCTCCCACTCTGAGCTGGTGATAACCTGATCTGAGGTGTTTCTTCGAGAACCACCGTGCTCCCTTCAGCTGGTCAAAGAGGTCGTCAGTCATTGAGAGTGCGTACTTTTTCTTCACAGTCACCTGGTTTAGGCACTAATAGTCAACACAATTCCTCAAGCCCCCATATGCCTTCATGGATAACAGAATCAGGGCTTCCCCGTGAGAAAAACTGGGCCGAATGAATCCCTTCCCCTGAAAGTCCTCTAGCGGTACCTTTAGCTCACAAAGCTCCATGGGAGCCATTCGATATGCTGGTGTAGATATCGACGCCATCCTGGGGTGCAAGTTAATGTAAAAGTCCACCTCTCTATGAGGAGGTAGACCTGGGACTTCATTAGGGAAAAAATCCACATACTGGTCCACCACTATAGGATAGCTCAGACTTTCCACATAAACTGATCCAAGGGAAAGGCAATCCAATTGATGAGTAATCGGCTACACCCTCCTCTGTGTAAGTCCATCATATGCTGCATAGTCTCCCTTATCTCCAGTGAAGGTAAACTTAGTCCCCTCTATGCGGACAGACTGCACTTTGTGCCTAATACAATCTCTATGAGCATGGACTGTAGATAACCAGTCCATACCTATGATGACATCAAAAGGCCTCGACGCCGCTACTAGGAGATCCTAGCCGAAGCTATCGCTTCCAAGAGTAAGGTCGCACTGCTAGAACCAGTGCGTAATCATCGAATCCGCTCCCATAGGAGTCTATAATTGTAAGGATTGGGCCAACAGCTCTGTCAGAATCTCTGAGCTCTGAACGAGGGCAATGAAAATGAATGAATGATTGGAACATATGTCTATAAGTATTACAGCTAAGGTGGAGTAGACACGGATCATACCTCATATCATCTCCGGAGCGCAGTGATCATAGGACTCAGCTGCCTGGAGCTGATCTCTCCCCTATCCACCTACTCCCTACAGTCGGGGTGGACCTCCTGGTTATGGTGGCAGTAACATCTCAAATCTTCACCCACCGCCAGCTGCACAGCCAACTCCTCTTCCATGTCCTCCTACTCCCTGTGGACCTCCTCGGTCAAACCTCTATCTCTACCTGGGCAGTCCTTTGACCGTCTGCTAATCATCTAAAGAGCAGGTCGGATAGTCACGATCCATGTGACCCCGCCCACTACATGAGTAACATTGCCCACTCCTGGAATGACTGGCTCTATTCCAGGTGCCCCACACAACCTATCTCAAGTCATGTGGTCATCCACCTATAGGTCTGGTCCCCTTGGACCTCTGTGACGTTTTTCTGCTGCCAGATATAGAAGACTCCGCTACGTGATGAATGGTGGAGGGTCTCACTACTAGTGACTACTTATAAAAGAACCTATCTACTAAGAGGGATCTCTCTAACACACCCACCTGTGTCGGGATGCTGGGTGAGATCATCGAAGCCCTAATATCTCGCCTGATCCTCTTCTTGATGGTCTAGTCCCTAAAGAATGGGTCCCACACCATATCTTTTGAATAGCATGAGAGTTCAGTGGACCTCACTGAGTACTGAGCTACAGTCATACTGACCTACTGTAGATGAAGTAGCTCTTGAATGCGCACTGTGTGAAATGTGCTGGGAAAAACTCTACTTGAAATAGGCTCTTGAAGTCTGCCCAGAGATGTGTCACCATGTTGAGAACCTAGAGCATCAATATCCACCATCTGCCTATTGCTGCCTATAGAAGGCTGGAGGCAAGGATCACCATGAGATCGGCTGGTGTCCCTACAAGTCGAAAGACTCTCTCCACAGCCTCCTGCCAATCCTCAGCCACCTGTGGGTCCATCTCTCCCCTGAACCTGGGTGCCCTTGGCACTGGAACATGTGCAATACGCTCAAGCGGCGTGCACTGTCTGCTGTTGGGGCTGGTGGCATCAATTTTTAAATGGGGAATGGTACCGTTGGTGCCTCCACTTGTGCCTCTACCAGAAAAGACCCTGCACTAAGGTGTCGTCACTCGGTGGCCTATTAGTGCGTACAACTCTTGGAACTCTTGCTGGCTATCTGTGTGGAGGCATCCTGAAGAGAAACATGTGTGCCACCGTCAAAAATGTTATACATGGTGAGCGTAAAGTTATACCTGGTGAGCTAACTGAAAATAACACAAAGAAAACTGTTCAAAACACACTCAGAATCTGTGTTTTCGTGTACTGAGTTGGAAATCAGAAGTCAGTGTCCTGGTGTATGGATACGTCGGTCGCTGCACCAAAACTGGACTCCCTGAACTGAAAATCACACTCACTACACTTAACACATTTTCCGTTAAAAGGAAAGATCAGAGTCTTTTGATCTGTGACAGAACTGACTCCTCTGATACAAATTTGTCATGACCTGTCCCCTGGGGACCATGTCGTGACAATCCCAAGCCCGCCTTCCATAGGCCAAGGGCTGGAAACTATCACCAATGTCGTAATTCACTAAAACTCAGAATGGATTGCCTTTATAAACTATAAAAAACCCAGAAACAAGTACACAGTTGGATACGAAACACAAAGTAAATTGTATAACAAAAGAGTGCTGAAAGTAAAAGGGGCCAGAATACATGACCAACTGGAAAGTAGAAGTACCACTATAATACAATACAACTGAGGAAAAGGGAAAGACTACTATTGGGTTGTCCTCCGAGGTTCTAACCTAAAGGGTAGGTATAGATCACCTCCTCAGCACTCCACATCTGTCTGTCTAATCCATGTACAGACTCTTCATAAGGTCTGCCTCTATGTATCATCGAGTCCTGGTACTCTCGGCTGTAGTCGGAACTGTCCGTCATCTGCATCCAACACAACAAGGTGTGGGCATAGCCCATGTAGGGGTGAGTATAATGAACTCAATAGGGACTTCAAGACCCTCTAGGTCTCAAAAAATCCCACCAGGATAAAACACAAGGTATGAAATCAATAGATAACTTTACATAGGTATATGCCCATACATATACCTATGTTATCAAGTAATCCATCTAAATCATGAGGAAAACACATAGGTTATGACTCATCTCACACCAGGATTTATTCTAGGGGGTAGTATCAAGTAACATTCTAAAACCAAATCAGTTGGAGAACTTCTCCTCTAATTAGTAAAGTTGGACTACCGTGTCACATAGAGGTGCTTCCCACTAACCTTGTACTGCTGAGGTACTCCTCCTATTGAGTACCGTGTGTCTTTCACATTACACATAGGCACTCCCCATCATGGGTCTAGTGCGTCACACAGAGTCGCTCCCCATCGTAGCCTCTAGAGGTACTCCTCCTATCGAGTACTGTGGGTCTATCGTGTCACCGTGGTACTCCCCACCATGGGTCTGCCGTGTCACTATGGGGCTCCCCACTATTCTGGTCGAGTCACTCCGAGTAAAAATAGTTAGCAGTCGTCATGTCTCAGCCATTCGCAAGGTTCCATATGTATTTCTATTGGGGAAACCGCTTCCCAAGCCATAGTTCAAATTCTCAAAATGCCACGAAGTCCCATGAAAAAGTTTCTTAAAGGTATACCATGTCATAGGGGTCTCATGATAAGAGACGGTGTGACAATCAGACGCTCGGTCTGTGAGTTATTAGCCTTTTAGTCCCAGGGGCCTGGTTGGATTCATGCTCGATCCAACCTGACTATTCCCCATTTAAACAAAAACACTAGTGTAGTATCACTAAAAGGGACCATTTTGCTCCAAGGATCCTAACCCCGCTGATGGATCGTCAAACGGACATACAGTGCCAACGTTATGGCCAAAAGAAGGTAAATGGGTCATAGTGGGCCCGGGTCCTGTCCGACTCGGCCCATCCGACCCGGCCCCACCCGGTCTAACCTGGACAAAACCGGACCAACCTGGTATATCCCTCTAGGCATCCCAACCCACTGGGTTCGGTCCGGCCCGCTGGGTAGCCCGGACCATTGGGTTTGGCCCAATAGCCACGAGGGGCCACAGAGGCAGCTTAGCCTCGGAGGGTACCGTAAGGGAAGCTCGGCCGTGGAATGGCTCAGTCATGGGCCGCCTCAAATTTGTGTGGCACGAAAGACAGCATTGAGGGTAGCTAGGGTGTCACAGAGGGCTGCGGCATGGTCATGGCAGCGGCAGCTCGTCTTGGCCCGGATAGTGGCGCGGTCGCGCGGCTCGGCGGACGGTGGCGGCGCGACTCGGCAGACGGCAACGGCATGGTGAGGGGGGTTCGTCCTGGGGTGGTGCGGTGGCTCGATACGATGGTGGTGTGGTGTCTCAGCACGACATCTCGGCATGGCGGCGGCTCAGCACAGTGGCATCACGGTGAGTGGGTTTGGCCAGGGGCAGCACGGGGGCGCTGTCTAGCCGCGGGTGCCTCAGCCGTGCCTGGGTCCGGTTCGGCCAGGAGCCCGAAGAGCCACGGGATGGCAGTGGTCACAGAGGCCGTGGGTGGTGACTCCGTTTCCTTCATCGCCTTCGTTGCCTTCCTCCATTTTGAAAAACACATCAAAGAAGAACAGTGGTGGGGTCGGGCCATGTTTGTTTGGCCCGCACCCTCCGCGTTAAGAGTGGTAGCAAGCGGTTCACAAAGAACAAAGCATGAACATGTATGGAAGATATTTTAAAACATAATTTCCCACAACCCTCATCAATCTCTATTCCCAATACTTCAAAAGAACTAGAAGGGGAGAACTTGGGAAGTGATAATCAAATTGAAATAAACCCATAAAACGTTCTCTTGATAACATTGGCACAAGAATGTAGTACAGTCGTCGATTCCCTGTAGATGAGAACTCTCTGTGTCAGAAGAATTCCCACAGAAGACGGTCGAAGGGGGTCAATGTTCTTCATTGGCGGATAATTCTTTGTTGGTGGACCTTTCTTCGTGGAAAAATGCATTCTTCATTGAAGAGATTTCTCCCAAGAGCTTCTTCCTCTGAATTCCACTAAAGATGCCTTGGATAATATATTATGTTCTCTATTTAGTTCGTTGGAATTCAAATTAGTCTAATCAATTAACTAGGTTGTCATGTTAAAGGAATGTGCGTTGGAACAATTAATGTGGAGGAACTAAAGAGCCTCCTCCACATTAATAAGGTAGTTGAGAGGTTTTTCTCTATAATAAGGGGAGTTCAAGAGGTTTAGGGCTCGGGTGGTACCCACCACCATACCTTCTCAGGGGAGGTTAGGTTTGGGTGGTCCCCAACACCATGACCCCTCATGGGAGGATAAGGTCTTGTGGTCCCCACTTCTCAACATCCAAATGGAGGTTTATTTTAGGTGGGCCCCTCCTCCCAACACCCACATTGTTGTTGCAAATAAAAATTTAATGTCACACACTTTTATTTTTATTTTATTCTTACACAAAAAACCAAAAAACTAACTTTCACCCTCAACCATCTGTCGTCGAGGTGAAATTCTCCTTAAGCGAATACTCGTGCTACGAGTTCAACGGTGCCCTCAGATTTCAATTCTGAACACCGGTTAAAAATTTAGAAAAACCCGCTCGCAGGTTTGCTGAATGTACCCAAACAAAAGTTCAAAAATTCCTTCTTGGCACTCTGGGCCTCGAAATCATGTGCCGTCAATTTTCGTGGGCTTGTAAAATTTGTATTTAATTAAAAAAAGTTAAATAGAAATTTCAGGTCATTACATTTCACCTCAATGTGGATTACAAAAATTTTGTTGGGGAGGGATGTTATCTTCAAGCTTTATCAGCCCTTTTCAGAAACTACGTAGAGTAGGAGAGGTTGTGTACGACTTAGATCTCCCCTAGTAATTGTACTAGTTACACAACTTCTTCCACTTTTTGTTGTTGAGAAGGTACATGCAAGACCCATCACACGTCATCTACTAGGGAGAGAGGAACCTTGATGATGGAGTGAAATTGGAGGAATATTTAATGAAGATAAAGGTTTGGTAGGAGATGTCCTTAATGGTCAAGTGATTCCTTTAGTGCATGTTAGGTGGCAGCATAAGAATCTCTAGAAGAGCACTTGGGAGTGCGAGACTTTGAAAAATGCTCATTACCCTCATTTTTGGAGTAGCCATTGCAATGGATTTTTGGGGATGTAATATCACAAGGTGGGGAGAATGTAATGGTCTTTATTTTCTATATATTATTTTAAAATATTCTATGTAATTACATTGATATCTGACACTAGGACTGTATATGACTATGAGGCCCGATTGCCAAAAATAAATGGTTGAATAATGTAAAACATGAAATTGAACATGTGCGCCATTTTCATAGAAAACGTGTAATAAATTCTAAATAGCTGACTATATCAAAAATAAGATGGCACCATTTTTTCATAATAGAAGCTTTAACCTTGGTGAGGCCTTACATTGGCTAGGGTGGTTCTACTATGAAAACTAGTTTTTGGACATTTTAATGAATAAAATAATTTTCTGATTTATATTAATTTAACTATTTCATCGATGTAGCTATGTGGTGATTATTTTTTAAAATGAAACTTTAGGTAGGGATATAGGGTTAGGCTCTTAAACCAAGAAAATTCTTGGATGCACTGGATATAACCCTGAAGAAACCACTCAAGAGAATGGTGATAAAATCAAAGATTGTTGATCGACAAGTGCTATTCTTGATAGCTCTCACCAACGACGGAGATGAACTGACCAATATTAATTAATGAGAAATCCAAATCAAATTTAGGACGCATTAATTTGGGTTTCCTTCCTCATTTTGGAATTAATCAATTAATGCGAACCAACCAATGAACAGTTTGATCCGCAGTTCAATCATCAGGATGGGTTTTAATTACAAGATTTACAGGGTTGATTCTTATATTCACATATATTTTTTGATCATCATTATGGGAATGGATTGAGTCCCTAATTCACATAGGTCAATCTTTGTTCCTTGGGTTTGATTCTATTAAATATTTTCTCCCACATTTTTTTCTAGGTATTCTTCATTCGTCGTGGGGTTATGAACAAATGATTTTTCCTATTCATTTCTTACAAAAACAATAAGAAATTGAAGATCCAACATTAGGATGATCCAATAAGGTTGTGTTGGAGATGGTGACAGAATAATTGGATCAAATTGGCAGAAATTTTTCATTGAGAGTTTTGCATCATACTGGACTAAAATGGTCTTCTGAGCCAATAGAAGACCCAAAACACCTCAATTCTGTGTTAGGGTGATGAAGCGACCTTTGATCTATGTTTTTCAGTGAACAACCCATATAAAAAAGATCCTAAAGATCGACTGTGGTGGTTGAGGAAGAACACCAGATTCTAGAAAATCCTAATAGACATTGCATGTGACCTGGGGTTACATGGCATGTGGCCCCCACAAAGTGTTGTCTAGGTTTTTGGGAGTTAGTTGAATTCCACATAGTTTGTTACCCTATCACCTTGCATATAGGAACATCCTAGAGACTCGACAAGTATCTCAGAAGAAAAACGGCCATGGGTTGGAGTACACAGGTTTCCAACATGACGTGTACTCCCCCACATGACTTGGCTGAGAACACGTAAAGAGACTACCTCATGTACTAGTACAAGGGTAGTGATACACGAGCTAAAACCATGTTGCAGGACATGGCTGGAGTACAAGGGTGGATCCTGGATGGATGGACATGGTGTGTGATTTCATTTACATGTCATGTACCCATCTTCTACATGACATAATTAGAATAACATGGGCCGTTGTACATAGGTAGTACCCAGGTTCATAGGGAATGAGGTGTCACCCTATTACAAACTATGTAAACCTATCTAAAAGGATTGAATCTCTTATCCACTGTATGTTGAACACTTTTCCTTAGTGTTTGTTCCCTTTATCGCTTCCATATAGGTTGGTGGGTATCCATTACTATATATATGAGTATGATACCTTCATTAGGAATTCCTGGATAGAATCATTCGAATCCCCTGAGTGGCCCGGGGTAGGATCCACTATTCACTCTTCATTACCTAGGTAGAGTCCTTAGTATTGAAATGACCAAATTCAGTAGTCATTAATCATATACTTAGTGAGATAATTTAGATGGATTTATTTTTATCACCTGATGGACCTAGCTATGATCCTCATTTATTATACTACATCTCTCTCTTCGAGTCTACTAGTGTATCCAATTCTCTCACGAAGGTTCCGGATGAACAATACATATCAGATGAACATCATTTGAGCTATTCCTACATAGGATTGTGTTTTCCATATTGGTTCTTAATGGAGTCATTAAACTAATTTCCAAGGGTAGGTATGTGGTAGTTGAGACGTACCCCTACACTGTGTGTCTTGGTTTGAGTATATCTAGATATTCTTCTTATATGTGATATACACATATAATATTTAGATTTTATTGCATCATTCCTTTTTTATTTATTTGTGGTTATTTGGTGACATATGTAGTATTATTATACTCACCCTTTAGTGGTATTTTTCACACATGTCTTGTATTTTGCAGATGAGTGATATTTTGATTGAGTCCTAGGTAGACCAGGACAGATTTGAGCTTTGTGAGATCAGGTAGGCTGAGGTGTGTCCCTATGGCTAAAAAAAGTCTTCCCAATACATTTTCTTACAAGCTGGATGTGTGGTTAAAGACATATTTTGGTGTGATTTTATTTGGCCCAATTTCACATTACATTACTTTTCTATCGTTCTCTATTGGTTAGGATATAATGGTATACATGAAATGTTTTCATAGTGGGTATTACATTTCATCATTTTGTTGGATTGTAGATGAGTTTGTGTGTGTTTGAATACAATATCATAGGAAATGCCTCCCATGTCAGTGATATGCCAACTTGGTGCTAGTCACTATCCCCTGGTGTATATAAAGTTGTCTTGGGGAGTCATTTATTGGGCCCTATAGGGACGAGTCATGACATCAACCAAAAAGGTAGATGGTTTCCCCCTATATTCTGGGAAAATAACAACATGGAAACAGTGGTCACATAGTGAAAGACATCTCTTATACAATTATAGTAGTCTATCCACCCATCCCTTATATGATATCTTTTGAAAAAATTGTGAACTCCAATGAAACTCAAAACGAAGTCCAAAATCCTAATTTAATGTTGTGAAAGTTTGAATAACCCCACTGTATTCAATGGTTCACAAAATAAATTTTCCACCGAACAAAATTTTTGAAATTCATCTTAAATATCATTACTCACTCATACATGGGGTAGTATACATTAAATGGTTTCCCACTTCTTAAGATATACCCACTTGTTATAATAAGATACTAATGACAATATTTCTAGTAAGGCCTCTGTGGAAACCATTATTTACTATGAAATAGAAAATAACAACCTATAGTAAACTAGTCCCCATAGTTATATATAAATAAAAATATAAGTTTTAATGACTTCAAAAAGCTATGAACAGTTATATATAGCTCGTGGTTTAGGAAAGATAACATCTAGTACAAGGAAATCTTGTAGAAGATAGCTATGGATGACTTTCAACATGTTATATCATTGATGGAACAAATATCAATTATCCAGTACCACCATCCCTACACATCTTGGTGCTCTAATGACTCCCCTCGTGATACAATCCTTTTTACACATGCATCACCTCGATCACCACATACGTTTTTTGTACATTTAGATTAGCATAAATTATAAATTAGAAAAAAAATGGAGAATAAATGGGTGAAAAAATGATTCTAAAGGTAATTTCCAAGGAAACACATTAATAAATAGATCAACGGGATAAGAGATTAAGGTCCATCAAAAAAATAATTTTCTTTCGCATTCTATGACACTCATGCTTATAAATAGAAACTCTTTTCGAATCATGACCCAAATCATCAACGAAAGGGACTCAATATGTAATCACTTATAAAAATAATCCATTGAGATCTTCGCATAATGGCACTATATAAGTGATAATACCCACAACTAAAATATAGACCCTCTGATACAAGTAACATTTAATGCAACCAGATACTCTATTGTGTTAATGATCAAACAGAAAGTGATCTAGATCTCCTATAACTATTACTCCATATATATATTGGAGACACTAATCTCATGTGATGAATACCCCAAATTAAAAATCACTCAGAATTTCAACGTTTAAAATGTTTCATTTTTAGATGTGTGATGAACTACACCAAAATACCCTCTCAAAATGATACCCATCCTAATATGTCACATAACTGAAGGGAGTTCCCAATCCCCATGGGTTGGTGACTAGCTCCCAGGTATCAAACAATAACCATATGGAACAACATCTTCCAACCAGAAGTGACAACCTATAATATATATAAAACAAATATAGCATCATCAATGTTTAATATATTCCATAAATGAAACCAAAAAATGGAATTAAGCTACACAATAGTAGAAACAAATCATCAAGTATAATTCCAACCACAAAGGACTACCAAAACCTGAAAAATACTACTCCATCTAATTTTGTGGGAAAACTCCCACTATCTCCTCACCAGCTACCCATCTCTTATGATAGAAAACCTTACGATCCCATTACCATGACTTTATTTGACATTTATTAAAAGTCATAACTAGGTCTATGAACCAACAAATAGGTGTGCAAATGTGAGTTAACATTCTCATTAGTGAATCACCCAAGTGTACAATATCATATCTCTGAAAAATAATCCTTGCATAGTCAACATTGAATTATATAATGCATGAAAATAGTTTCAAATTTTATATACCCAAATCATTGAAAAATAGTATAACATCCCCATTTCCACATTTCCAATACATTTAATTTGATATCCATATATCTTAGAAGATATAAAATGTAAAAACTATGAAAAAGTTTACATCACATATCATATCAAACACATAGTAGTACAACAAAACAATAGATTTGGAAGGCAAAAACACAAATTGTACAAGAAGTATAGGTATTATCATGCTAAGGATAAAACCATTTTGTGGTAGTTAGGACACACTTACCTAAAATATAAAATTTCATACACATCTTTCATTGGACATATGCATCAAGTATAGAGAGTTTATTAACACACAATAAATTAAACCCCTGATAGTTTTATCATGTCCCCAGAACAATATGACTAGGGATCATGGGAAATAGCAAGGAGAGACCCCCTCAACAATGGATGAGACATACTACCATATCATCCAACTATGTATAATCTATTTCCCATGTGATATATTTTTGAAATAAATTTATAAAACCATTTCATAATTTCATGGAGTAATAAACTATTTTATAAATCCATTTTAAAATTCATTAAAAACCTATTTCCATTTACCAATACCAAGGGAAAACTATATTTTATAAAAATACAATGACACGTGCTCACAAAAAAATCTTTCATATAATTCCATTTAATTTAATAAATCAATTTATTTTGAACAAATCAATTTATTTCATTGAACATGGGCTATAGATGGAACCACCTACCCAAAAAATTAATTCTTACATGCCCACAAAAAAATATACCTTTAAGGTAGAACCAAAAATAACTACCAAGGCCCTTGAAAAATACAAACATCTTGTAACTAAATTGATTTAAGAATACAATTGTTTGAGAAGGGAAAACAACACATAAATCAAGAACATGCACCCTCCCACCACAACCACAAAGAGAGACATCCATTAAAATAAGATCATACAATAGATCAAGATTAAAATAATAAATAACATCACCACTGATAAATTAATTATAAATCGAAATGAAACAGTGCTACAAAGAACAAATAATGGAAGAATACAAAATGAATCCCTCTCCCATAGACTCAAACGAACCGCAATAGTGACCAGGTGCCATATGAATTACATTTGACCGAACAAAGACTCCAAAAAATCACTGGTTAAGCCTTCTAGGTTGAGATCCAAAGGAATCGTATATGAATGAAAAAAAAAATCATTTGAGTAGCACCCTTAAACCCCCTATTTTCACAATCAAACATCATTAAATCCATTTACATGTCATATAATCTAGGGGGATCACATATGCGAAAAAACCTTCATCTTTTTTTTAAAAACCATATTTTTAACATAGCACAACATAAAATCTGTACACAGAATGTTCTAACCTAATGTTGTGTACTAGATTAAAGGAATCCAACCTACCAAACATATATGTCATACAATCTCATTGAACGAATTGCATTTCTCATACATACAATAGAAAATGTAGATACTTAAATGAATACCCAACATATCTCAGGTGTCCTCCAATATCATGGAGAACCTCACAAATCCAATACCACATTTATACCCATACTTTATTAATTCAAACATACATACATACATAAACAAAAATTAATTTCCCAAAAAATTCTCACTAGCCTTAGGAGTCCCACGAAGCACCCAATTAAAGGGGAAAATAATTATATAGAATGATATTTCTAGAATGAAAGTTATGGGGTGTTATAAACTCCCCAACATAAGACTTAACATCCCTAGGAATTCATTTGGAATAATGTTGTTCATAAAATGCGAGTCCATTTCTGCCACAACAATGAATCATGCTCCCAAGTCTCCTCAGAATATGATTTGTGCTGCTATAACTCTATGACCAATGGGATCAACTTCCCATGCAAGAATTTCACTAGCGATTCAAAAATATCCACTATAAATTTCAAAATGAATGCATAATTATCTAACTCAATCCTTTACCAACTAAAAAGATGAGATGTATCAGGATGGTATTTCCTAAGATGTGATATCTGTAAAATATTATGTATTCTTTTCAAATGAACCAAAAATTTCAACCGATAAGAAACCATCCCAAGTGAGCCAATGAACCCTAATGGTTCCAAATATCTCGGAGGGAATCTTCCATGTTTTACAAGATGATGTTGACCAAACCAAGGAGAAACATTCAAGAAAACATGATCACCAATGGAAATCCCAAAAGTATGATTTCATTGATATGGATAAGATTTTTTCCAACTCTCCGTCATCCCCAAACACTGACGTACATCCATAATCCTAATGGAAATTTCATGATCCAATCCTAGTACTACCAATGATACATCTCCCACCTCTTCCCAAAAATAGGCAACCTACATGGGTGACAATACAATGAATTGAAAGAATCCATTTTGATTGATGACTGAAAATTTTTTTTATAACAAAACACAACTACCACCAAATTCCTATTCAATTATCCTCTAAAATATATGACAAATGAATGAATCATATCCTCTAAAACCTGATTATAAAACTCTCTCTAACCATCTCTATATGGATGATAAGTTATATTCAATTGTTCCTAAGTCTTAATGGCCTTTTGGAAACTTCTCTACAATATTTATGTAAACCTATGAACCCTATCTGATACAATGATAGATGTAACCCCTTGTAACCTCACAAAATTTTTCACATGCTTTTGATGTAGATATTTAAACATTACGGTGTATTTGATTATAATGAAATGAACAGAATTTTCAACCAGTAAATCACCATCCAAATAGCATTATTACCTCATGAAGTTTATGGAAATCCGACAACAATTTCCATGGATACATTATCCCATTTCCAAACTACAAATGAAAGAGGTTGATTCAAACTAGAAGGTTTCAGATGCTCTTCCTTGATCTGTTAGAATGTGTGACATTGGGAAACATAATTACACATATCACACCTCAGACCTGACCACCGTAACTATTTTATAATTTCATAATACATCTTTATAATGCCTCAATTAACGTACTAGGAATAACTATCATAGTCAAAAAAATGGACTCATCATAAATGTTGGGATGAAAAATCAATCCCCAATAATGAGAATACCATCTGAAGATAGAGACCAAACTGAAATTGTCTCCCCACCATATTGGGTTTCTAAAAATACCACTGAACTCTTCATCCTACTGATGACACTATAGAATAGACTCAATGGGGGATTTTGAAAATTGAACACAAGTCATAACCATTCCAAAAATATCTTCATGAGAATGATCATGTAACTAATAAAAATTTAATATAAGGTTCCATTGTTCCTTTGATTCCAAAAGATCTTTTTATGAAAATTTATTTCTATGAGTGTCTCTAATCACATTACCCTTCCCCAAAAATGTTAATTTCTCAATCACTCATGTGCATTTTAAACAGTAGAAATCACTGAATCATGAGTGGGGTAATTCTTTTTATTTGGTCAAAGCTAACGAGAGCGATAATCCACCGCATGATCATCCTGTATGGGAACCCTACCCAAACCAGTGATTAAAATATCTAAGAAACCCATATACCCCATATTGGGATAATGTAATATCAGAATAAGAGCCGATGGTATAACTGATTTCAACTAACTGAAAGAAGACTCAAACTTTTCATCACATGTTAAACTCACACATTTCATAGTATGAGTAGTCAACGTTTATCCTGACATAGATAAATAATTAGTGAACCATTGATATTGTCCATTAAGACCAAGTAATATCAGAATATTTTAGCCATTTTGTGGTTCTTCCCATAAAAAACATTCCTTTATCTTCTCTAGATCAAGTAATAAGCCATGCTCATAAATCATGATCTCTAAGAACATCACCTCTCAAATGCATAAATTTCATTTCAAATTCTTTCCATACAAAATTTGATTCCTCATTATTTCCCAAACCAAAATTATAGGGATCTCATTACACACATGGATATTGTATAAAAAAATATCATCTATAAATACTTCCACGAAAGTGTTGATATTCTATTGGAATATCATACCCATAAAATACAAGAAAATTGTTGGATAGTTAGTCATAAAAAACATCACAAAATATTCATAATTTCTATAAAATCTCCAGAAATTTATCTTTTGTATGTCGCACTCACAAAATTTTATTTAACGATAAACAAAAAAAAGAACAATTTTCAAAAACCACATATCCTTCATAAAAAGATCAAAAATCATCTAAATGAGGCAAGGGATACTTTTTATTAACTGTTAAATAGATCATCTTATAATAGTACACACAAAATCATAATGAACCAAATTATTTTATGGAAAATAATATTGGAGATTCACAAGGAGAAACACCAGGGTAAACAAAACCCTTTTCAACAAGTCTTCCAAATGAACCTTATGTTGTTCCAGATATACTGGTTCCATACAATAAGAAGGTATTGATATTGGCTGCATCCATAGAACAAGTTCAATCCTAAATTATACCACCCTCTCTAGAATTAAACAAGAAAAATAACCTTGTAAAATGATTGGAAGACCCCTAAAATTGAGAGACACATAAAAAACATTAGAAAAATCATGAGGATAAGAAAAAGAATAGACAAAAAACTTATGAGTTATTTTTGGGAATGTCCTACACAACCAAACATCAGATCCCACATTCCATGAAATTAAATGATCCCTTATTAGCCGTAAGAAATGAGACACACTGATGATAACAATTACCTTATACATGTTGAGTAATAATACAAATCATCAAGATTATGACATCAAATTGATCCAAATTATTAATAATAAAATCCTACACTAACATTGCATCAGTTATCAATAGTGCACAAGAAGAACACTAAAAACCCCAACTCATTCCACTTCCCAAGTGGTATTTTTAACTACACAACAAAGGAAATAATCTCTATTGGAAGGTTAATAATATCAATAAAATGAATGGATATAAATATATGGGAATGACCATTTTCAAATAAAGTCATCACTACTAAGGATGTAATAAATATGGTGCCTCCCACTATCGCTAGACCCATATCTACCTCCATTACAACCTTATCTACTACGTGAAGGTGCTTCACTCTTGAGGCCTGTTTCTAAAGACTTGTAGGAATTGAAGCATCAAAATATTCTATAATAGCCTTTGGATATAATAATCCATCATCATACAAATGAGTAGACATATCCCAAAAATCAATCGTTGATGTACATAACTTCCAGAACAGTTATCCATCTTTATACTAGAATGAAAGGAACTTTGTATGTGTCAGGTCTCTCCACCCTAATAAAAAGTCATAAGAACTCAATTTTTAAAAACTAGAGGTTCAAAAGAAGCATAATAATAAGAAATTTCTCCACTACTCCTTTTATGATCCTTCAACTAACTTTTTTCCCGGTATACCACTTAAGAATCCATTAGGTGGAAGAGAAGAGGAAGAATATCTAACATTGTGTGTTGTATTCATCTCTACCATTATAGCCATGTCCACTATATCTGTATAGGTCAAAATTTTCACTATAAATATATGTGATCTGAAATCCAGTCACAACCCCTACATGTAAGTTATTATTTACAAAATCTGGTGAAAAATGAACTATCTCAACAAATTGGTTAGTGTATGCCACCAACAAACACTCACCCTACAAGAAAAAATAGGAACTCAAAGGATATTTCCATCATCAGTGACTATGAAAATAACTAATGGAAGAAGATAATAATAAATCCCTTCCAATACTAGCATATGTACCTATCTAATTATACAATAGAATCCAAACCATTTCTATTAAGACCCCCATGTCTGAAAACTACAAACTTCACTTTTATTCTCTCAGGTGAATAAAAAAAATCAAATATCTAATTGATCATATATATCCAAGCCTTCACCTCATAAGGTTCATTTGTACCATTAGAGGATGGTGGATTCCCATTCAAGAACTATGATGATTAGTCTCGTAATCCTACCAATCCTATTTTAACATCAACTGTATTCTAAACTCATGGAATATTCTAATGAATAGTTTCGAATTCCCATCCAATTGCTTGTATAATATTCAGATCAGAAGGTTAATTCTAATATGGAGAATTAGCATCACCTTCTTAAGGAAATCTTAGAACACATCTTATAGGAATACTGGTACAAAAAAATATAAATGATCAGGAAATAGAAACATCCCAGTCAAAACTAGAAAATCCATAAGAAAAAACTTAGAGAGACTCCAAAACATAAATTAGAGACACACATCCCGACATCCCAGGGTAACTTTGGTGTCATCACAAAAATAACTCTCCAAAAACTCGCAGAAATATAGCTATTATATTTTGAAAATCCTATCTCTATTCAACCAGAAAACCAAAGATAAGGAATTCTCAAGAAATACAACATTTGTTACAAAACATCGACAAACCAACTCGAATACTCTCTCAAACTAGTACCAAACACAACATTTCACAAACCTGATGGGAGTTACTAATCCCCACTGGCTGGATACTAGCACCTGAGCATAAAAAAACAACCAGAGGGAACAATTTCACCCAACCCAGAACAACAAAATGGAACATATATTTGGAAGATACAAAAATATTAAAATAAAATACTCCATTCTATATTGTGGGAATACTCTATCTATATCACCACCAACTACCTTTCTCAACTCATAGAAATCTTTACGGCCTCCCTATGATGTTTTTTTCATGTATTGAAAGATATAACTTGGTCTAAGAACCTATAAGGATGTATACATGTCATGAGATAAGAGGCTCGGTAGGGTCTCTCCCAGGTGTTCCATATCAAGTATATGAACAATAATCACATAAAAATCAACTTTATAGAAAACAATGCATGATAATAGTTTAACAGTTTTTATATCAAAAGGATGGAAAAATAGTTTAATTTCCAATTTTTCCACATTTCCATTTAAATAATTTAATATAAATATTTATTACTATATATATTAAGTCAAAACGAACTAAATAACATATCACATATCATGTCAACCCCATGGAATTACAAAAAACATTACAAACCAAAATCAAGAGCACAAATTGGCCTATAATCATAGGTAATATAACACAATAGCTCACACTAGCTCTAGATAGCTAGGATACTCATACATAACATATAAAATTTTGTAGCCATCAATAAACTATAAATATACATCATTTCTAGAGATCACAGAATAACCATAGAATGTAAACCCCTAAATAGGTCAAATAGGTCCCCAGAACAATACGCCTAAGGATGTGGAGGAGATCCCAATGAGAAAACCCCCCATGAGTGGATAAGACCTATTATTATACCATCTACCTAAGTACACAAGTATTCTCATGTGTCATATTTTCAAATTTAATTCATCAAACCATTTCGTCATTTCATTATTTTAAAACCAATTTTAAAATGCTTTGAAAACCTTTTTCCATACTATAGGAAACCCATCTTTTATAAAAACCCAGTTTAACACACACATAAACCAATCGGTAATATAATTAAATTTCATTTAATTAAATATTTATTTAATAATAAATCAATTTAGTTCAACCAACACATTCTAGAGAGGAACCCAACTACAACAAAACTCAGGTCATACATGACCGCTACAGAATCCACCAACAAGGAGTAACAAACAATGATAGTAAAGGATCATGATAAAATATACACATCTTGTTGTAACACCCCAGGTAAATAAAGAATATGACATTTCATATTTATCCATATTTGTGAATAAAGTATTAATATGACTTTAAAGGGGACGCTATGCTCGATGGCGTACCCAATACGCAACAACGAGTTTCTTGGGAATCTTACGTTGCACACTAACAATAAAATAATATTTTAAATGGTAGATAACATGTAGCCGTTGTATTGGCGGGAATGGATAGAAATAACTAAAATATGATTATATATGTTTTTAAATGTTTTTACTTTTATACAATAAAATATAAAGGCTTAAAATACGGAAAGAATTCAATTTTAGGCGTATATGCCCTAGTTTTCACTAAAGGTTCACTTATCGCCTTTTAATGGAGAAATGTCATTAAATATAGTTTTGATCACTCTTATACATTCTTTTGGACCAAATTAAACTCTTATTAAGAATCGGGACATCAAATTTTACTTTTTGTAATTTTTTGGTATTTTTCCGATAAAGTTCATTTTTTTAATGAATAGTGTAGAATGTTGTGTTTTAATTCAAAACATCTTTTTAATCTAATTTATTTATACGATTAGATAATATTTTGAATTGATTGTAAAGTGAAATTAGAAAATATTTTTACCATTAAATCCAATACTGGTCGTTGGAATTAATTTCACTTTGAAATCAGACTTAAACTAGTGTCAATCTTTTGATACTTATTGTTTTATAAAAACACGCTATTTGCTCTGACAGCGGGAATTAATTATTAAATTAATTAATGTGACTAATATGTTTTGAATTTTGTAAAACGGACTTCATTTTTGAATTCAGAATATCAAATATAGCTTAGGGTGAATTTTTTGTAATTTTCTGAAAAACTTCAATTTTTGATGAATAGTGAAACCACTAAGTGGTAATCAAGCAAACTGGTTTTTCAGTTAAATGAAAGTTTACCACTAATGTGTATTGAATTTTGAAAATCCGACATACATGGTTGTCATTAAGAAGTAAAATGTGGTTCAATGGGATAAAAATAATTTTTTGGTGAATAGTAACTTATTAAGTTTTTAATCGCGATTAGTGGTAATTAGTGTAGTTTAAGGTATAAATAATGCTTTAATAATATGAAATGACCTAGACACATGTCCCAACATTATTGGTTGTGTCATGGCCGACCAGGAAAAGCCATGGGTCAACTTGGGGACCCCATGGAGACATTTTGGTTGGGAAATGACATAAATAACTTTTTATATAATGTAAAAGTAAAAATGACACAAACATGATATGTTTTACTAAAACAATTTTTAAGTGGGGTTATGCAAGTCATCCTTTTGATTATAAATATTCATTGGAAATATAAAAATATTTCCTACATCATAGTATTTTTTTATAATTTTTAGACATTAAATAAATTGAATTATTTATGACATAATAATGATGCAGCGATGACATCATTATTTGACGATTTAAATAAAATGGAAAGATAATGTAATATCTATAAACTACACATGTCCAAAACTTATTGGATGGGTGTATTTCGAAGACTTATCAACTTATCCACGAATTATATCAAGTTTGGACCTTTTAAAACCGAAACACATTTTCAAATAAAGTAATACTTCCTTACTATCCAAAAGTGCCCCTCCTCTCCTCTTATAAAAGGCCCCCACCTCTACCTCTTTTCCCACACTCCTCAAGCCTTTGGCTCGGCCAACCCCTGCCCATTTACTCTCTCCACATCCCTCTACTCATCCTAGAGGATTCCCTTTGGGAAGAATCCTTTCAAAGTAATCCTTTAGGCTCAAATCAAAAGGAGTTACACTTTTAAAGTAAATTCATTCTCTCGTGTTCGTTTGTTTTATTTTGCTTCTCCAACCCCCTAAACTCTTTTTATTTACTTCTTTTGTAACAACACCAGTATCTTAAATATACTAGGATGTTGTTATAAGATTTATTCGAGCTACACTCTCACACAACTACATCAAATGGTTAAAGAACATACGGTTTCCGTGGATGGCGAAATTCTGCCCCCCGAAACGATGACTGTTCAATACTCATTTAACACCTTCAAAGGTGGCCATTATGATGTCACTATTTTTATATATGATATATAATATGTTAATGTTTTACTTATGCTTCTGTATTTTTCATTTGTGTTTTACCTTTATGGCTTCCATTATGGGTATACGCGATATCTTCATTTAAGGAATTGCGGACTACCGCCCCCTCAAAGTGATTTGATTCGTTAAATACCATATGTGGGACGTATAAAGGATGGAACTATGATATTATATATGATATTATACTGGAATTATAATATAACTTTATATCATTATGATTCCATTCTATAAACAACTAAATAGAAATGGAAGTAGCGTTCATGCGTACGTACGGCTTACCGTCTCCATGAACGGTGCATTTCATTTCTTACCTCTAAAATGATTATGTAATGTTATAAATGCATGAATTTACTGGATATATATGACATATATGATATCTACATAATGAATACAATTGTGGATATAATAAACTTTTGGCCACACGAACAACATGTAATTGTAAGAAGTCCACTTTCGACTTAAGAACCAAATATCGGCAAAACAAATATTATTAACTTAAATGATTACATAATGTTTATGACATGGTAATAAGTGGTATAAAAGTAATAATGATCTTGAAAAAGGTTCTTAAGGAATTAGAAATTAACTCAAGTTTATTATTCAGGAGATTAAAGAACGATCGAGTCAAGTCGGACCCGAGGTAAGGGATCTTACTCCTCTCTTTCTTTTTAAGTACACTCTTTTATGTCATTCCCTCTAAAGATCATCTTTCTTGTTATTGGGATGTTATTATATTTTACACATACTGTAATTTTTTTGTTCATGTGATGAGAGACCCTATTCTCTCTCATCAATCCATTTTGGAAGTTTTTAGTGGCGCTTTTAGGTTGCCGACTTTTCGTAAGAGATCTAACCTCTCTCTTTCTTTTTAAGTACTCTCCTTTATGTCACTTCTTTTAAACTCCTCCTTGTAATGTTGGGGGATGTTATTTTATATTACTCTTGCTGTAAATTTTATTGTAATTTGATGAGATACCCTATTTGATCTCATCAATCCATATTCGGAAGTTTTATATGGCGCCGTTATGCTGCCGAGTTTTCGTAAGAGATTTTTCATCTCACTTTTATTCCCGTGAGATTTATGCTACATTTGCCACAAATTAAATTGAGTGGTGTATGTACTGCCCATTATTCAACTCTATGTGTAATATACTTTCGTTTATGAGTATTTACATAAATGATCTATTGTCTTTCTTTCATGGGATATATGTTTTGAAAGATACCCAAGTCGGTAAGGGAACCTTTCACCCTCCTCTTTTTTAAAAGAATTTTTTTATTGGGTCATTTAATTTACATATTGTTATGTTGGGATATGTTCTCATATATCCTTATTTATGTAAATTTTATATCCATGTTATGAGATACACTTTTTATCTCTCATCAACTCATTTTGATGTGACGCCGTTAGGCTGTCAAGGGAACTTTTTAACCCAATTTCGATTTCTTTGGGTTCAACATGTAGTCATTGAATATGTCATCCATTGAATATGTGTGAATGACCTTTTATTGTTTTACACTTAATATCCACTTATATTGGGTGTATTTATATTTGTCATAGATATTTTTGAGATTGATTTGTCCTTAATTTAAGGATACCTTCTTTATAATGGATTTCATCACATTTGACATTTCTATTGAGGGTTCATTGTTGTTATGCACCAATTCACTCTTATATGGTGTATATACTGTCCTTTGGAGTATTATATCATGAATCCTTTTATTCTCATGATATTATAAAGTTCTGACTAAATATTATTCCTCGATTATTGTATTCAAGTGTCTCTAATTTTGGTAAAACCCCTTTAACCAAAATATCGTTTTAAATGTTTTAATTATTTGTTCTTATTAATATCCATGTTTTCAAAATGGTTTTTAAGGATTTATTTATATGGATATTAATGGTTTAAAATGTTAAAAGATTCAAGGTGGTATGCGACACTTTGATTCAAAAATCTCTTTATTAAATGTTTTAAATGGTTTTGGAAATGGTTTCTTTTTGAATGGATTAAATATTTCAATATCCTAAAATGTTATATTGTGATTGAAATGTGGAAATGTTATGTTTCCTTTATTCATGTTTATGTGATACGATTATGTTATGGTTCTTGGGCATTGTTATGAAAACGGGTGGTTCCGTGATAAACTAAGGGCGGGTGAGCCCGATATAGCTCTCCAATGCATTGGGTAACGCGAAGGAGTGAAACGTTAAGGTTTCTCGGAAGAGATTTAGGGAATATACTGTGATGGGTATTCCAAACGTAACCAAGAGGGTTACTCCCTACGTAAGAATGTTATGAATGCCTCAAGTTACCTTTATGTCTTATTTTTTCTATGATTTATTCATGATTTGATATGCCTATGTTTTATGGGTAAAGTATGATTTCATTCTTATGTATATATGAACTCATGTTTCCTTTCCATATTTTTATAACTCTTACTGAACTTTTTATGCTCATCCCAAGTTTTTTAAATTTTTTTCACAGGTCAAGGGAAAGGTACATGATGTGATGATAGTGTCAAGGATGTGTCAAGAAAGAATCCGTGTTATATTTTAAATTTTTTTCCGTTGATGGGAAGAATGAATACTGTCTTTTATGTAACCACTTTGTTTAAATGTGGAATGTAATGCAAGTTTCATGATCTAATTCTCTAAAACTCTAAACCTGAAAATATCCTCAATGTGTAATCTTGTAATAACTCAAGATTAAGTAAGGTTTAAGGCTGGGGCCTTATAGTTGGTATCAAAGGTCGGTTTAGATAACTTTAGAGGTTAGGGTATTCTTTAAGCATAAGTGACATTACCATAATGGTTAGGATTTCAGAAAGAGTCCTAGTTTTAGATAAAGTGAATGAGTAAGTGTATCTTAGTGTTTACCTTCCTCATTAGTACATGATGGTTTTGTTGATATACTCACACTGACATTTCTATTTTTAGTGAATGGATGGATCTAGCAGGCACCAAAGAGACAACAGGTTTGATGGAAACTGTGGTGGTTCTCTGATTAAGATACTAG
Organism: Viscum album; assembly: GCA_963277665.1. Lineage (NCBI taxonomy): Eukaryota > Viridiplantae > Streptophyta > Magnoliopsida > Santalales > Viscaceae > Viscum > Viscum album. The sequence goes on along the minus strand of OY728131.1, from coordinate 711,319,551 downwards.
ATAAAATGGAGGATTCAATGAGGAAACTCGTGGTTGTTCTAAACCAAATATCAAGGAATCATGATCAACCACTTCAACCTTGGTGAGTTCTCTAAGGCATCATGTACGAAATGGCCAACTCGATGTGGAAATTCAGGTAATAATTATTAAGGTAACCATTTGGGTTTATATGATCCTTACTTTTGAGGTAATTATGGGTTACTATATGTTATGATGGAAAATGAAAGGCATGAGATAAACTTGAGGTTAAAATATGTTATGATCATCTTTGAAGATTTTATCTCATTTTGGGTAATGTTTTAAGAATTATATAGTTTTGGAAAAAGGACAACACGCAGACCGTGTGACTACCCGTCGCGTCGGAAAAAGCTGTGGGAATCGAACCCACAACCAAAGTGCGACTGGTATTTATCGCCTACCACTGGACTATGTGAAGTCCCTGGTTAGTTTGACTAATTCTTTCTAGTTATATGATTTTATGAATTAAGATTAAGTTGATTTTGGGTTATTTATGAAAATGATTAACCTATCATGGAGGATATGTGATTAGGATAATTACTTTTCAATGCGAGACTTTAGGAGCGACTAATGTTGTTTGGAGATAAATGTTACGATTTAACTTGGAAGACTATGTGACTAAATCCTTCAAATATTTGGGTTTCAATCTTATATTGGTTTACTTTGAATAATTTTATGGACAAATTATTTATCGGATGGTCCTCGTTGAACATTGGGTTTTGTTGGAAAAATTTTGGAGATTAAGAATAGATTTTCTTTTTATAAGGGGTTATCTTTTTCTGGATTATCTGATCTTGTACTAGCCTTTTTGGTTTTGGTTTTGGTTAAAGTCTAAATACATGGGATGTATATAGTTCTCTTTTGTGGATTAGGTGATTCTCTAGAAGTTGATTATAATACTCTTAATGTGAACAAGTCTTCCAAAATACTCGTCTTTTGGAGAAAATATGAGTTTGTGTAAGGAATCTAGTAAAAGTTTAAAGTCAACATGATAAGTGATTATGTTTCCTTATGAATAAATTCCTCAATAAAAAGTAACTTAAAACAAAAATGTTGTCTATTAACTTTTCCTACTGGGGAATCGAAGACCGTTTAACCCATCACAAGTTTGTGATTTTCTCGTGGTTAACTTTCTCCTAAACATGTTTTCTATCACTCTCCATCAAAACATGACCCTTTGTTTTTTCCTCCATGTCCATATTTTCATACTTGGAATCCTAGTATGGGTTAACTCGGGTGACCTTTGTACTTATCTCTCTTTATTTTAAAGTGTTTGTTTTACCGACTTTTGTTCCAATGTGGGACTTTCAAGGATGTTTCCAACCGCAATTTTAAAATTGCGAGGACGCAATTCCCAAAAGGGGGGAAGGATGTAACACCCCAGGTAAATAAATAATATGAAATTTCATATTTATCCATATTTGTGAATAAAGTATTAATATGACTTTAAAGGGGACGCTATGCTCGATGGCGTACCCAATACGCAACAACGAGTTTCTTGGGAATCTTACGTTGCACCCTAATAATAAAATAATATTTTAAATGGTAGATAACATGTAGCCGTTGTATTGGCGGGAATGGATAGAAATAACTAAAATATGATGATATATGTTTTTAAATGTTTTTACTTTTATACAATAAAAGATAAAGGCTTAAAATACGGAAAGAATTCAATTTTAGGCGTATATGCCCTAGTTTTCACTAAAGGTTCACTTATCGCCTTTTAATGGAGAAATGTCATTAAATATAGTTTTGATCACTCTTATACATTCTTTTGGACCAAATAAAACTCTTATTAAGAATCTGGACATCAAATTTTACTTTGTGTAATTTTTTGGTATTTTTCCGATAAAGTTCATTTTATAATGAATAGTGTAGAATGTTGTGTTTTAATTCAAAACCTCTTTTTAATCTAATTTATTTATACGATTAGATAATATTTTTAATTGGTTTTAAAGTGAAATTATAAAATATTTTTACCGTTAAATCCAATACTGGTCGTTGGAATTAATTTCACTTTGAAATCAGACTTAAACTAGTGTCAATCTTTTGATACTTATTGTTTTATAAAAACACGCTATTTGCTCTGACAACGGGAATTAATTATTAAATTAATTAATGTGACTAATATTTTTTGAATTTTTTAAAACGGACTTCATTTTTGAATTCGTAATATCAAATATAGCTTAGGATGAATTTTTGGTAATTTTCTGAAAAACTTCAATTTTTGATGAATAGTGAAACCACTAAGTCGTAATCAAGAAAACTGATTTTTCAGTTAAATGAAAGTTTACCACTAATGTGTATTGAATTTGGAAAATCCGACATACATGGTTGTCATTAAGAAGTAAAATGTGGTTCAATGGGATAAAAATAATTTTTTGGTGAATAGTAACTTATTAAGTTTTTAATCGCAATTAGTGGTAATTAGTGTAGTTTAAGGTATAAATAATGCTTTAATAATATGAAATGAGCTAGACACATGTCCCAACCTTATTGGTTGTGTCAGGGCCGACCCAGACAAGCCATGGGTCAACTTGGGGACCCCATGGAGACATTTTGGTTGGGAAATGACATAAATAACTTTTTATTTAATGTAAAAGTAAAAATGTCACAAACATGATATGTTTTACTAAAACAATTTTTAAGTGGAGTTATACAAGTCATTCTTTTGATTATAAATAGTCATTGGAAAGATAAAACGATTTCCTACATAATAGTATTTTTTTTATAATTTTTAGACATTAAATAAATTAAATTATTTATGACATAATAATGATGCAGCGATGACATCATTATTTGACGATTTAAATAAAATGGAAAGATAATGTAAAATCTATGAACTACACATGTCCAAAACTTATTGTATGGGTGGATTTCGAAGACTTATCACCTTATCCACGAATTATATCAAGTTTGGACCTTTTAAAACCGAAACACATTTTCAAATAAAGTTATACTTCCTTACTTTCCAAAAGTGCCCCTCCTCTACTCTTATAAAAGGCCCCCACCTCTACCTCTTTTCCCACACTCCTCAAGCATTTGGCTCGGCCAACCCCTGCCCATTTACTCTCTCCACATCCCTCTCCTCATCCTAGAGGATTCCCTTTGGGCATAATCCTTTCAAAGGAAGCCTTTAGGCTCAAATCAAAAGGAGTTACACTTTTAAAGGTAATTCATTCTCTCATGTTCATTTGTTTTATTTTGCTTCTCCAACCCCCTAAACTCTTTTTATTTACTTCTTTTGTAACAACACCAGTATCTTCAATATACTATGATGTTGTTATAAGATTTATTCGAGCTACACTCTCACACAACTACATCAAATGGTTAAAGAACATACGGTTTCCGTGGATGGCGAAATTCTGCCTCCCGAAACGATGATTGTTCAATACTCATTTAACACCTTCAAAGGTGGCCATTATGATGTCACTATTTTTATATATGATATATAATATGTTAATGTTTTACTTATGCTTCTGTATTTTTCATTTGTTTCTTACCTTTATGGCTTCCATTATGGGTATACGCGATATCTTCATTTAAGAAAGTGCGGACTACCGCCCCCTCAAAGTGATTTGATTCGTTAAATACCATATGTGGGACGTATAAAGGATGGAAATATGATATTATATATGATATTATACTGGAATTATAATATAACTTTATATAATTATGATTCCATTCTATAAACAACTAAATAGAAATGGAAGTAACGTTCATGCGTACGTACGGCTTACCGTCTCCATGAACGGTACATTTCATTTCTTACCTCTAAAATGATTATGTAATGTTATAAATGCATGGATTTACTGGATATATATGACATATATGATATCTACATAATGAATACAATTCTGGATATAATAAACTTTTGGCCACACGAACAACATGTAATTGTAAGAAGTCCACTTTCGACTTAAGAACCAAATATCGGCAAAACAAATATTATTAACTTAAATGATTACATAATGTTTATGACATGGTAATAAGTGGTATAAAAGTAATAATGATCTTGAAAAAGGTTTTTAGGGAATTAGAAATTAACTCAAGTTTATTATTCAGGAGATTAAAGAACGATCGAGTCAAGTCGGACCCGAGGTAAGGGATCTTACTCCTCTCTTTCTTTTTAAGTACACTCTTTTATGTCATTCCCTCTAAAGATCATCTTTCTTGTTATTGGGATGTTATTATATTTTACACATACTGTAATTTTTATGTTCATGGGATGAGATACCCTATTCTCTCTCATCAATCCATTTTGGAAGTTTTTAGTGGCTCTTTTAGGTTGCCGACTTTTCTTAAGAGATCTAACCTCTCTCTTTATTTTTAAGTACTCTCCTTTATGTCACTTCTTTTAAACTCCTCCTTGTAATGTTGGGGGATGTTCTTTTATATTCCTCTTGCTGTAAATTTTATTGTAATTTTATGAGATACCCTATTTGATCTCATCAATCCATATTCGGAAGTTTTATGTGGCGCCGTTATGCTGCCGAGTTTTCGTAAGGGATTTTTCATCTCACTTTTATTCCCGTGAGATTTATTCTACATTTGCCACAAATTCCATTGAGTGGTGTATGTACTGCCCATTATTCTACTCTATGTGTAATATACTTTCGTTTATGAGTATTTACATAAATGATCTATTGTCTTTCTTTCATGGGGTATATGTTTTGAAAGATACCCAAGTCGGTAAGGGAACCTTTCACCCTCCTCTTTTTTAAAAGACTTCTTTTATTGGGTGATTTAATTTACATATTGTTATGTTGGGATATGTTCTCATATATCCTAATTGATGTAAATTTTATGTCCAAGTGATGAGATACACTTTTTATCTCTCATCAACTCATTTTGATGTGATGCTGTTAGGCTGTCAAGGGAACTTTTTAACCCAATTTCGATTTCTTTGGGTTCAACATGTAGTCATTGAATATGTCATCCATTGAATATGTGTGAATGACCTTTTATTGTTTTACACTTAATATACACTTATATTGGGTGTATTTATATTTGTCACACATATTTTTGAGATTGATTTGTCCTTAATTTAAGGATACCTTCTTTATAATGGATTTCATCACATTTGACATTTCTATTGAGGGTTCATTGTTGTTATGCACCAATTCACTCTTATATGGTGTATATACTATCCTTTGGAGTATTATATCATGAATCCTTTTATTATCATGATATTATAAAGTTCTGACTAAATATTATTCCTCGATTATTGTATTCAAGTGTCTCTAATTTTGGTAAAACCCCTTTAACCAAAATATAAGTTTAAATGTTTTAATTATTTGTTCTTATTAATATCCATGTTTTCAAAATGGTTTTTAAGGATTTATTTATATGGATATTAATGGTTTAAAATTTTAAAAGCTTCAAGGCGGTATGGGACACTTTGATTCAAAAATCTCTTTATTAAATGTTTTAAATGGTTTTGGAAATGGTTTATTTTTTGAATGGATTAAATATTTCAATATCCTAAAATGTTATATTGTGATTGAAATGTGTAAATGTTATGTTTCCTTTATTCATGTTTATGTGATACGATTATGTTATGGTTCTTGGGTATTGTTATGAAAACGGGTGGTTCCGTGATAAACTAACGGCGGGTGAGACCGATATAGCTATCCAATGCATTGGGTAACTCGAAGAAGTGAAACGTTAAGGTTTATCTGAAGAGATTTAGGGAATATACTATGATGGGTATTCCAAACGTAACCAAGAGGGTTACTCCCTACGTAAGAATGTTATGAATGCCTCAAGTTACCTTTATGTCTTATGTTTTCTATGATTTATTCATGATTTGATATGCCTATTTTTTATGGGTAAAGTATGATTTCATTCTTATGTATATATGAACTCATGTTTCCTTCCCATATTTTTATAACTCTTACTGAGCTTTTCATACTCATCCCAAGTTTTTGAAATGTTTTTCACAGGTCAAGGGAAAGTTACATGATGTGATGATAGTGTCAAGGATGTGTCAAGAAAGAATCCATGTTATATTTTAAATTTGTTTCCGTTGATGGGAAGAATGAATACTGTCTTTTATGTAACCACTTTGTTTAAATGTGGAATGTAATGCAAGTTTCATGATCTAATTCTCTAAAACTCTAAACCTGAAAAGATCCTCAATGTGTAATCTTGTAATAACTCAAGATTAAGTAAGGTTTAAGGCTGGGGCCTTATAGTTGGTATCAAAGGTCGGTTTAGATAACTTTATAGGTTAGGGTATTCTTTAAGCATAAGTGACATTACCATAATGGTTAGGATTTCAGAAAGAGTCCTAGTTTTAGATAAAGTGAATGAGTAAGTGTATCTTAGTGTTTAACTTCCTCATTAGTACATGATGGTTTTTTTGATATACTCACACTGACATTTCTATTTTTAGTGAATGGATGGATCTAGCAGGCACCAAAGAGACAACAGGTTTGAAGGAAATTGTGGTGGTTCTCTGATTAAGATACTAGATAAAATGGAGGATTCGATGAGGAAACTCGTGGTTGTTCTAAACCAAATATCAAGGAATCATGATCAACCACTTCAGCCTTGGTGAGTTCTCTAATGCATCATGTACGAAATGGCCAACTCGATGTGGAAATTCAGGTAATAATTATTAAGGTAACCATTTGGGTTTATATGATCCTTACTTTTGAGGTAATTATGGGTTACTATATGTTATGATGGAAAATGAAAGGCATGAGATAAACTTGAGGTTAAAATATGTTATGATCATCTTTGAAGATTTTATCTCATTTTGGGGAATGTTTTAAGAATTATATAGTTTTGGAAAAAGGACAACACGCAGACCGTGTGACTACCCGTCGCGTCGGACAAAGCTGCGGGAATCGAACCCACAACCAAAGTGCGACTGGTATTTATCGCCTACCACTAGACTACGTGAAGTCCTTGGTTAGTTTGACTGATTATTTCTAGTTATATGATTTTATGAATTAAGAGTAAGTTGATTTTGGGTTATTTATGAAAATGATTAACCTATCATGGAGGATATGTGATTAGGATAATTACTTTTCAATGCGAGACTTTAAGAGCGACTAATGTTGTTTGGAGATAAATGTTACGATTTAACTTGGAAGACTATGTGACTAAATCCTTCAAATATTTGGGTTTCAATCTTATATTGGTTTACTTTGAAGAATTTTATGGACAAATTATTTATCGGATGGTCCTCGTTGAACTTTGGGTTTTGTTGGAAAAATTTTGGAGATTAAGAATCGATTTTCTTTTTATAAGGGGTTATCTTTTTCTGGATTATCTGATCTTGTACTAGCCTTTTTGGTTTTGGTTTTGGTTAAAGTCTAAATACATGGGATGTATATAGTTCTCTTTTGTGGATTAGGTGATTCTCTAGAAGTTGATTATAATACTCTTAATGTGAACAAGTCTTCCTAAATACTCGTCTTTTGGAGAAAATATGAGTTTGTGTAAGGAATCTAGTAAAAGTTTAAAGTCAACATGATAAGTGATTATGTTTCCTTATGAATAAATTCCTCAATAAAAACTAACTTAAAACAAAAATGTTGTCTATTAACTTTTCCTACTGGGGAATCGAAGACCGTTTAACCCATCACAAGTTTGTGATTTTCTCATGGTTAACTTTGTCCTAAACATGTTTTCTATCACTCTCCATCAGAACATGACCCTTTGTTTTTTCCTCCATGTCCATATTTTCATACTTGGAATCCTAGTATGGGTTAACTCGGGTGACCTTTGTACTTATCTCTCTTTATTTTAAAGTGTTTGTTTTACCGACTTTTGTTCCGATGTGGGACTTTCAAGGAGGTTTCCAACCGCAATTTTAAAATTGCGAGGACGCAATTCCCAAAAGGGGTGAAGGATGTAACACCCCAGGTAAATAAAGAATATGACATTTTATATTTATCCATATTTGTGAATAAAGTATTAATATGACTTTAAAGGGGACGCTATGCTCGATGGCGTACCCAATACGCAACAACGAGTTTCTTGGGAATCTTACGTTGCACCCTAATAATAAAATAATATTTTAAATGGTAGATAACATGTAGCCGTTGTATTGGCGAGAATGGATAGAAATAACTAAAATATGATTATATATGTTTTTAAATGTTTTTACTTTTATACAATAAAAGATAAAGGCTTAAAATACGGAAAGAATTCAATTTTAGGCATATATGCCCTAGTTTTCACTAAAGGTTCACTTATCGCCTTTTAATGGAGAAATGTCATTAAATGTAGTTTTGATCACTCTTATACATTCTTTTGGACCAAATAAAACTCTTATTAAGAATCGGGACATCAAATTTTACTTTGTGTAATTTTTTGGTATTTTTCCGATAAAGTTCATTTTTTTAATGAATAGTGTAGAATGTTGTGTTTTAATTCAAAACCTCTTTTAATCTAATTTATTTATACGATTAGATAATATTTTGAATTGGTTTTAAAGTGAAATTAGAAAATATTTTTACGATTAAATCCAATACTGGTCGTTGGAATTAATTTCACTTTGAAATCAGACTTAAACTAGTGTCAATCTTTTGATACTTATTGTTTTATAAAAACACGCTATTTGCTCTCACAGCGGGAATTAATTATTAAATTAATTAATGTGACTAATATTTTTTGAATTTTGTAAAACAGACTTCATTTTTGAATTCGGAATATCAAATATAGCTTAGGGTGAATTTTTGGTAATTTTCTGAAAAACTTCAATTTTTGAGGAATAGTGAAACCACTAAGTGGTAATCAAGCAAACTGATTTTTTAGTTAAATGAAAGTTTACCACTAATGTGTATTGAATTTTGAAAATCTGACATACATGGTTGTCATTAAGAAGTAAAATGTGGTTCAATGGGATAAAAATAATTTTTTGGTGAATAGTAACTTATTATGTTTTTAATCGCGATTAGTGGTAATTAGTGTAGTTTAAGGTATAAATAATGCTTTAATAATATGAAATGACCTAGACACATGTCCCAGCCTTATTGGTTGTGTCATGGCCGACCAAGACAAGCCATGGGTCAACTTGGGGACCCCATGGAGACATTTTGGTTGGGAAATGACATAAATAACTTTTTATTTAATGTAAAAGTAAAAATGACACAAACATGATATGTTTTACTAAAACAATTTTTAAGTGGGGTTATACAAGTCATCCTTTTGATTATAAATATTCATTGGAAATCTAAAAAGATTTCCTACATCATAGTATTTTTTTATAATTTGTAGACATTAAATAAATTAAATTATTTATGACATAATAATGATATAGCAAAGACATCATTATTTGACGATTTAAATAAAATGGAAAGATAATGTAAAATCTATGAACTACACATGTCCAAAACTTATTGGATGGGTGGATTTCGAAGACTTATCACCTTATCCATGAATTATATCAAGGTTGAACCTTTTAAAACAGAAAAAAATTTTAAAATAAAGTAATACTTCCTTACTTTCCAAAAGTTCCCCTCCTCTCCTCTTATAAAAGGCCCCCACCTCTACCTCTTTTCCCACACTCCTCAAGCCTTTCGCTCGGCCAAACCCTGCCAATTTACTCTCTCCACATCCCTCTCCTCATCCTAGAGGATTCCCTTTGGGAAGAATCCTTTCAAAGGAAGCCTTTAGGCTCAAATCAAAAAGAGTTACACTTTTAAAGGTAATTCATTCTCTCATGTTCATTTGTTTTATTTTGCTTCTCCAACCCCCTAAACTCTTTTTATTTACTTATATTGTAACAACGCCAGTATATTCAATATACTAGGATGTTTTTATAAGATTTATTCGAGCTACACTCTCACACAACTACATCAAATGGTTAAAGAACATACGGTTTCCGTGGATGGCGAAATTCTGCCTCCCGAAACGATGATTGTTCAATACTCATTTAACACCTTCAAAGGTGGACATTATGATGTCACTATTTTTATATATGATATATAATATGTTAATGTTTTACTTATGCTTCTGTATTTTTCATTTGTGTCTTACCTTTATGGCTTCCATTATGGGTATATGCGATATCTTCATTTAAGGAAGTGCGGACTACCGCCCCCTCAAAGTGATTTGATTCGTTAAATACCATATGTGGGACGTATAAAGGATGGAAATATGATATTATATATGATATTATACTGGAATTATAATATACCTTTATATCATTATGATTCAATTCTATAAACAACTAAATAGAAATGGAAGTAGCGTTCATGCGTACGTACGGCTTACCGTCTCCATGAACGGTGGATTTCATTTCTTACCTCTAAAATGATTATGTAATGTTATAAATGCATGAATGTACTGGATATATATGACATATATGATATCTACATAATGAATACAATTCTGGATATAATAAACTTTTGTCCACACGAACAACATGTAATTGTAAGAAGTCCACTTTCGACTTAAGAACCAAATATCGGCAAAACAAATATTATTAACTTAAATGATTACATAATGTTTATGACATTGTAATAAGTGGTATTAAAGTAATAATTAACTTTAAAAAGGTTCTTAAGGAATTAGAAATTAACTCAATTTTATTATTCCGTAGATTAAAGAACGATCGAGTCAAGTCGGACCCGAGGTAAGGGATCTTACTCCTCTCTTTCTTTTTAAGTACACTCTTTTATGTCATTCCCTCTAAAGATCATCTTTCTTGTTATTGGGATGTTATTATATTTTACACTTACTGTAATTTTTATGTTCATGTGATGAGAGACCCTATTCTCTCTCATCAATCCATTTTGGAAGTTTTTAGTGGCGCTTTTAGGTTGCCGACTTTTCGTAAGAGATCTAACCTCTCTCTTTCTTTTTAAGTACTCTCCTTTATGTCACTTCTTTTAAACTCCTCCTCGTAATGTTGTGGGATGTTCTTTTATATTCCTCTTTCTATAAATTTTATTGTAATTTGATGAGATACCCTATTTTATCTCATCAATCCATATTCGGAAGTTTTATGTGGCGTCGTTATGCTGCCGAGTTTTCGTAAGGGATTTTTCATCTCACTTTTATTCCCGTGAGATTTATGCTACATTTGCCACAAATTCCATTGAGTGGTGTATGTACTGCCCATTATTCTACTCTTTGTGTAATATACTTTCGTTTATGAGTATTTACATAAATGATCTATTGTCTTTCTTTCATGGGGTATATGTTTTGAAAGATACCCAAGTCGGTAAGGGAACCTTTCACCCTCCTCTTTTTTAAAAGACTTCTTTTATTGGGTCATTTAATTTACATATTGTTATGTTGGGATATGTTCTCATATATCCTTATTGATGTAAATTTTATGTCCAAGTGATGAGATACACTTTTTATCTCTCATCAACTCATTTTGATGTGACGCCGTTCGGCTGTCAAGGGAACTTTTTAACCCAATTTCGATTTCTTTGGGTTCAACATGTAGTCATTGAATATGTCATCCATTGAATATGTGTGAATGACCTTTTATTGTTTTACACTTAATATCCACTTATATTGGGTGTATTTATATTTGTCACACATATTTTTGAGATTGATTTGTCCTTAATTTAAGGATACCTTCTTTATAATGGATTTCATCACATTTGACATTTCTATTGAGGGTTCATTGTTGTTATGCACCAATTCACTCTTATATGGTGTATATACTGTCCTTTGGAGTATTATATCATGAATCCTTTTATTCTCATGATATTATAATGTTCTGACTAATTATTATTCCTCGATTATTGTATTCAAGTGTCTCTAATTTTGGTAAAAACCCTTTAACCAAAATATCGTTTTAAATGTTTAAATTATTTGTTCTTATTAATATCCATGTTTCCAAAATGGTTTTTAAGGATTTATTTATATGGATATTAATGGTTTAAAATGTTAAAAGCTTCAAGGTAGTAGGGGACACTTTGATTCAAAAATCTCTTTATTAAATGTTTTAAATGGTTTTGGAAATGGTTTCTTTTTGAATGGATTAAATATTTCAATATCCTAAAATGTTATATTGTGATTGAAATGTGGAAATGTTATGTTTCCTTTATTCATGTTTATGTGATACGATTATGTTATGGTTCTTGGGCATTGTTATGAAAACGGGTGGTTCCGTGATAAACTAAGGGCGGGTGAGCCCGATATAGCTCTCCAATGCATTGGGTAACGCGAAGGAGTGAAACATTAAGGTTTCTCCGAAGAGATTTAGGGAATATACTGTGATGGGTATTCCAAACGTAACCAAGAGGGTTACTCCCTACGTAAGAATGTTATGAATGCCTCAAGTTACCTTTATGTCTTATGTTTTCTATGATTTATTCATGATTTGATATGCCTATGTTTTATGGGTAAAGTATGATTTCATTCTTATGTATATATGAACTCATGTTTCCTTTCCATATTTTTATAACTCTTACTGAGCTTTTTATGCTCATCCCAAGTTTTTGAAATGTTTTTCACAGGTCAAGGGAAAGGTACATGATGTGATGATAGTGTCAAGGATGTGTCAAGAAAGAATTCATGTTATATTTTAAATTTGTTTCCGTTGATGGGAAGAATGAATACTGTCTTTTATGTAACCACATTGTTTAAATGTGGAATGTAATGCAAGTTTCATGATCTAATTCTCTAAAACTCTAAACCTGAAAAGATCCTCAATGTGTAATCTTGTAATAACTCAAGATTAAGTAAGGTTTAAGGCTGGGGACTTATTCTTATAATCAATTATATTTATGAAAATGATTAGTAGAAAAGAGGAAACAACACATACCTTAAGAATGTACACTCTCTAAACCATAACCAATGAATGAAACATCCTTGGAACAAGATTTCATAATGGATCTAGAAGAAAACAAGAGGAAACATCACCAAAGGTCAACAGATATGATAACACAATGAAACACCACAGCTTTGACCAATGAAATGAAATAAAGAAATAATCACATAATAAAATATATTCATAATATCTGTAACAATTACCATCAGAAAAATAATCACTCGGGACCATAGATAGACTCCCAAATAAAACTGGAGCAACCCTATAGGGCTAGTTTAGAAGGAGATGTGGATGAATGGAATAAAAGTCCAACTGAGTATCTACCTAAAAAACTAGAATATAAAAATTACAGGCCATGTAATATAAGGCCCCAGCCTTAAGCCTTACTTAATCTTGAGTTATTACAATATTACACATTGAGGATCTTTTCAGGTTTAGAGTTTTATAGAATTAGATCTTGAAACTTGCATTACATTCCACATTTAAACAAAGTTGTTACATAAAAGACAGTATTCATTATTCACATCAACGGAAACAAATTTAAAATAAAACATGGATTCTTTCTTGACACATCTTTAACACTATCATCCCATCATTTACCTTTCCCTTAACCTATGAAAAACATTTCAAAAACATGGGATGAGCATAAAAACCTCAGTAAGGGTTATAAAAATATGGAAAGGAAACATGAGTTCATATATATATAAGAATGAAATCATACTTTACCCATAAAACATAGGCACATTAACATACCTCATCAAATCATGAATAAATCGTAGAAATCATAAGTCATAAAAGGTAACTTGAGGCATTCATAACATTCTTACGTAGGGAGTAACTCTCTTGGTTACGTTTGGAATACCCACCATAGTATATTCCCTAAATCACTTCAGATAAACCTTAACGTTTCACTCCTTCACGTTACCCAATGCATTGGAGAGCTATATCGAGCTCACCCGCCCTTAGTTTATCACGGAACCACCCGTATTCATAATAATTCCCAAGAACCTCAACATAATCGTTTCACATAAAACATGCATATAGGAAACATAAAATTTCCACCTTTCAACCACAAGATATCAAAACAACACATTGATATAAAAACATTATGAAAACCATTTTCAATAACAAAATAAAAGAAAAGTAAAACATGGTATTTATTTTTCTTTTAAAAAAAAGGTATGGCTTATAGGGGAAGCAGAAACTCAAATAATGGTCACGACGACGGATAAGTCGTTGTCACCGCATATGTACGAAAAAAACATTCCCTTTTGTCGTTTAATAAACACTTCATATAAAAAAGATTCCTTTTGAATAAATGTAAAAGTCAAAGGGGTTTATACACCGTATAAAAGAAGGTTTTGTATAAAACAGAATATGCCCCAATGAAAGGAGATTGAGACGAAGTCCCTTACAAAGATGGTATCCTTGGTTTAAGGATAAATCAATTACATAATTATGTGGGACAAATGAATACACAAAATATAAGTGGATATTAAGTGTAAAATAATCAAAGTTCATTCACACATATTCAAAGGATGACATATTCAATAACTACATGTTGAACCCAAAGAAATCAAAATTGGGTTAAGAAGTTCCCTTGACAGCCTAACGGCGTCACATAAAAATGAGTTGATGAGAGATAATAAAAAGGGTATCTCATCACTTGGACATAAAATTTATATCAATAAGGATATATGAGAACATATCCCAACATAACAATATGTAAAATAAAAGACCCAACAAAAGAAGTCTTTTAAAAAGAGGAGGGTTAAAGGTTCCCTTACTGACATGGGTATCTTTCGAAACATACACCTCGTGAAAGAAAGACAATACAACAATGATGTAAATAATCATAAAAGAATGTATATTACACAATGAGTAAAATGATGGGCTGTACATACACCACTCAAAGGAAATTATGGCAAATGTAGCATAAATCTCACGGGAATAAAAGTGAAAAGGAAAATCCCTTACGAAAACTCGGCAGCCTAACGACGCCACATAAAACTTACAAAAATGGATTGATGAGATTAAATAGGGTATCTCATCATATTAAATTAATGATTATAGAAAGAGGAATATAAAAGAACATCCCCCAACATAAAAAATAGGAGCTTAAAAGAAGTGACATAAAGGAGAGTACTTAAAAAGAAAGAGAGATGTTAGATCTCTTATGAAAATTTGGCAGCCTAACGGCGCCCCTCAAAACATCCAAAATGGCTTGATGAGAGAGAATAGGGTCTCTCATCACATGAACATACAAATTACAGTAAGATTAATATGAAAGAACATCCCAATAACAAGAAATCTGAGCTTTAAAAGGAATGACATAAAAGAGTGTACTTAAGAAGAAAGAGTGGAGTAGGATCCCTTACCTCAAGTCCAACTTGTCTTGTTTGTTTCTTTATATTCCTGAATAATAAACATTGTTCAATTAATAATTGCCTAATTACCTCCTTTAGAGATTATTATTCAGTTCATATCACATATTATAATGTTATAATAATTGTTTAATAATGTTAGTTCATATCAGACATTTTTGTCGATGTTTGGTACATGAGTCAAAAATGAACTTGTTGGAAAAAATATTGCCCATGTAGTTATAAGTAAAAAATTTCCAAAATAGTATTAATGATTAAAATATAATATATATCCAGTAAATATTCATTTTATACTAGTCCATATCATTTGGAGATAAAAACTAAAAGCACTGTTCATGGAGACGGTAGGTCGTACGTACGCCTGAACGCTACTTTCATTTTTTGTCATATTAATGTAATTAAAACAAAACGAGAGAGATATATATATGTTATAATTCCAGAATGATATCCATAATTTAGATGTAATATATTACATATATATCCATTATATATATGTACTTATAATATTACATAACATTTTGAGATATGAAATGAAATGTACCGTTCATGGAGATGGTAAGCCGTACGTACGCATGAACGCTACTTCCATATCTATTTCATATTTAATGGAATTAAAACATAATGACACATAATAGTATTTTAATTCCAGTATGGTATCATATATAATATCATTAAATATATCCTTTATACTTACCACATATGGTATTAACGAATCAAATTACTTTGAGGGGGCGGTAGTACGCACTTCTTTAAATGAAGATATCGCGTTTACCCATAATGGAAACCATAAAGGTACGCCATAAATGAAAAATACATAAGCTCAAGTAAAACATAAACATATTAGATATCATATATAAATATAGTGTCATCTTAATGGCCACCTTTGAAGGTGTTAGAAGAATGCTGAACAAACATCGTTTCGGGAGGCAGAAATTCGCCATCCACGGAAACAGTATGTTCTTTAACCATTAGATGTAGGTGTGTGTAAGTGTAGCTCAAATAATTCTTATAAAAACATCCTAGTATATTGAAGATACTGGATTTTTTACAAAATAAATGAATAAAAAGAGTTTAGGGGGTTGGAGAAGCAAAATAAAACAAAAGGTCACAAGTGAAGACATTACCTTAAAATCGGGTAACTCCCTTTTGTTTGAGATCAAAGGCTTCCTTGGGAAGCCTTCTGCCCAAAGTGAGGCTTCAAGGAGTAATATAGGGAAGTGGATAGACAAAATGGGCAGGGTTTGGCTGAGCCAAAGGCTTTGGGAGTGTGGGTAAGGAGGTAGAGGCGGGGGCCTTTTATAAGAGGAGAGGAGGGGCACTCTTGTAAAGTTACAAAATGTTACTTTATTATCAAAAGAGTTTCAGATTGTAAAGGTCCCACATTGAGGTATTTCTAGGATAAGGTGATAAGGGTTATAAATCCACTCATCCAATAGGTTTTGGACTTGTGTAGGGCTTAGATATAACAATATCTTTCCATTTTATTTAAATCGTTAAATAATGAGGTCATCGCTGCATCATCATGATGTCATAAATAATTTAATTTATTTAATGTCTAAAAATTATAAAACAAATACTATGATGTCGGAAATCGTTTTAGCTTTCCAATGACTATTTATAGGCAAAAATATGACTTGTATAACCCCATGTAAAAATTGTTTTAAAAAAAACATCTCATGTTTGTGTCCTTTTTACTTTAACATTAAATAAAAAGATATTTATGTCACTTTCCAACCAATGTGGCTCCATGGGGTCCCCAAGTTGACCCATGGATTTTCTTGGTCGGCCATGACACATCCAATGAGGGTAAGACATGTGTCTAGGTCATTTTATTTTATTAAAACATTATTCTTACCATAAACTACACTAATTACCTCTAATCGCGATTAAAAACTTAATAAGTTACTATTCACCAAAAAAAATTTTTTTATCCCATTGAACCACATTTTACTTCTTAATGACAACCATGTATGTTGGATTTTTGAAATTCAAAACACAAATATGGCAAAATTTTATTTAAACAGGAAAATCAGTTTTTATAAGTACCACTTAGTGGTTTCACTATTCATCAAAAATTGAAGTTTTTCAGAAAAATCACAAAAGTTCACCCTAAGCTATATTTGATATTACGAATTAAAAAATGAAGTTTATTTTACAAAATTCCAAACATATAAGTCACATTAATTAAATTAATAATTAATTCCCGCTGTCATAGAAAATAGCGTGTTTTTATGAAACAATAAGTATCAAAAGATTGACACTAGTTTAAGTCTGATTTCAAAGTGAAATTAATTCCAACGACCACTATTGGATTTAATGGTAAAACTATATTATAATAAAACATTAAAACCAATTAAAAAGATAATCTAATCATATAAATTAATTATATTAAAAAGAGGTTTTGAATTAAAATACAACATTTTACACTATTCATTAAAAAATGAACTTTATCAGAAAGATACCAAAAATTTACACAAAGTAAATTTTGATGTCCTGATTCTTAAGAAGGGTTTTATTTGGTCCAATAGAATTTATAAGAGTGATCAAAATTATATTTAATGACGGCTCACCATCAAAAGGTGATAAGTGAACCTTTAGTGAAAACTAGGGCGTATACGCCTACAATTGAATTCTTTCCGTATTTTAAGCCTTTATCTTTTATTGGATAAATGTAAAAACAGTTAAAAACATATATAATCATATTTTAGTTATTTATATCCATTCCCACCAATACAGTGGCTACATGTTAACTACCAATTAAAATAATATTATTTTATTATGAGAGTGCAACGTAAGATTCCCAAGAAACTCGTTGTTGCGTGTTGGGTACGCCATCGAGCATAGCGTCCCCTTTAAAGTCATATTAATATTTTATTCACAAATATTGATAAATATTAAAATGTCGTATTCTTTATTTACCTGGGGTGTTACATCCTTCCCCCCTTTTGGGAATTGCGTCCTCGCAATTTTTAAAATTGAGCTTGGAAGCATCCTTGAAAGTCCCACATCGGAACAAGAGTCGGTAAAACAATCACTTTAGAATAAAGGAAGATAAGTACAGAGGTCACCCGAGTTAACCCATACTAGGATTCCATATAGAAAAACATGTACATGGAAGAAAAAGAAAAGGGTCATGTTCTTGAGGGAGACTGATAGTAAACATGTCTAGGAGAAAGTTAACCATAAGAAAATCACAAACTTGTGATGGGTTAAACGGTATTCGATTCCCCGGTATGAAAATTTAATAGACAACATTTTTGTTTTAAGTTAATTTTTATTGAGGAATTTATTCATAAGGAAACATAATCACTTATCATGTTGACTTTCAACTTTTACTAGATTCCATAATCAAACTCATATTTTTTTCCAAAAGGCGAGTATTTAGGGAGACTTGTTCGCATTAAGAGTATTTTAATAAACTTCTAGAGAATCACCTAATCCACCAAAAAGAACTATATACTTCCCATATATTTAGACCTTAACCAAAACCAAAACCAAAAAGGTTAGTACAAGGTCAGATAATCCAGAAAAGAATAACCCTTTAAAAAGAAAATCTATGCTTAATCTCCAAAATTTGTCCAACAAAACCCAAAGTTCAACGAGGACCATCTGAAAAACAATTTGTCCATAAAATTATTCAATGTAAACCAATATAAGATTGAAACCCAAAAATTTGAAGGATTTAGTCACATAGTCTTCCATGTTAAATCGAAACATTTATCTCCAAACAACATCAGTTGCTCCTAAAGTCTCGTATTGAAAAGTAATTAACCTAATCACATATCCTCCATGATAGGTTAATTGTTTTCATAAATAACCCAAAATCAACATACTCTTAATTCATAAAATCATATAACTAAAAAGTATCAGTCAAACTGACCAGGGACTTCATGTAGTCCAGTGGTAGGCGATAAATACCAGTCGTACTTTGGTTGTGGGTTCGATTCCCGCAGCGTTGTCCGACGCGACGGGTAGTCACACGGTCTGCATGTTGTCCTTTTTCCAAAACTATATAATTCTCAAATCATTCCCCAAAAAGAGATAAAATCATCAAAAATAACCATAACATAATTTAACCTCAATTTTATCTCATGCCTTTCACTTCCATCATGACATATAGTAACCCATAATTACCTCAAAAGTAAGGATCATATAAACTCTAATGGTTACCTTTATAATTATTACCTGAACTTCCACATCGATTGGTCATCTCGTACATGATGCATTATAGATCATACCAAAGTTCAAGTGGTTGATCATGACTCCTTTATAGTTGGTTTAGAATAACCACGAGTTTCCTCATTCAATCCCCCATTTTATCTAGTATCTTAATCATAGAACCACAACAGTTTCCTTCAAACCTGTTGTCTCTTTGGTGCCTGCTAGATCCATCCATTCACTAAAAATAGAAATGTCAGTGTGAGTAGATCAACAAAACCATCATGTACTAATGAGGAAGGTAAACACTAAGATACACTTACTCATTCACTTTATCTAAAACTAGGACTCTTTCTGAAATCCTAACCATTATGGTAATGCCACTTATGCTTAAAGAATACCCTAACCTCTAAAGATATCTAAACCGACCTTTGATACCAACTATAAGGCCCCAGCCTTAAACCTTACTTAATTTTGATTTATTAAAAGAATACACATTGAGGATCTTTTCAGGTTTAGATTTTTAGAGAATTAGATCATGAAACTTGCATTACATTCCACATTTAAACAAAGTGGTTACATAAAAGACAGTATTCATTCTTCCCATCAACGGAAACATATTTAAAATAAAACATGGATTCTTTCTTGACACATCCTTTACACTACCATCCCATCATGTACCTTTCCCTTGACCTGTGAAAAACATTTCAAAAACTTGGGATGAGCATAAAAAGCTCAGTAAGGGTTATAAAAATATGGAAAGGAAACATGAGTTCATATATACATAATAATGAAATCATACATTACCCATAAAACATAGTCACTTTAACATACCTAATCAAATCATGCATAATTCGTAGAAATCATAAGTCATAAAAGGTAACTTGAGGCATTTATAACATTCTTACGTAGGGAGTAACCCTCTTGGTTACGTTTGGAATACCCACCATAGTATATTCCCTAAATCTCTTTGGAGAAACCTTAATGATTCACTCCTTCGCGTTACCCAATGCATTGGAGAGGTATATTGGGCTCACCCGGCCTTTGTTTATCACGGAACCACCCGTATTCATAATAATGCCCAAGAACCTCAACATAATCGTATCACATAAAACATGCATAAAAGAAACATAACATTTCCACCTTTCAATCATAAGATATCAATACAACACATTGATATAAAAAAATTATGAAAACCATTTTCAATACCAAAATAAAAGAAAAGTAGAACATGGTTTTTATTTTTCTTTTAAAAAGAATGTATGGCTTGTATAGGAAGCCGAAACTCAAATAATGGTCATGACGATGGAGAAGTCGCTGTCGCGGCATACGTACGAAAAAAACATTCCCTTTTGTCTTTTAATAAACACTTCATATAAAAAAGATTCCTTTTGAATATAAGTAAAAGTCAAAGGGCTTTATACACCGTATAAAAGAAGGTTGTGTATAAAACAGAATATGCCTCAATGAAAGGAGATTGAGACGAAGACCCTTACAAAGACGGTATCCTTGGTTTAAGGATAAATCAATTACATAATTATCTGTGACAACTGAATAAAACAAATATAAGTGGATATTAAGTGTAAAATAATCAAAGTTCATTCACACATATTCAAACGATGACATATTCAATAACTACATGTTGAACCCAAAGAAATCGAAATTGGGTTAAGAAGTTCCCTTGACAGCCTAACAGCGTCACTTCAAAATGAGTTGATGAGAGATAAAAAAACGGGTATCTCATCACTTGGACATAAAATTTATATCAATAAGGATATATGATAACATATCCCAACATAACAATATGTAAATTAAAATACCCAACAAAAGAAGTCTTTTAAAAAGAGGACGGTGAAAGGTTCCCTTACTGACATGGGTATCTTTTGAAATATACACCTCGTGAAAGAAGGACAATACAACATTGATGAAAATACTCATAAAAGAAACTATATTACACAATGGGTAAAATAATTGGCAGTACATACACCACTCAATGGAAATTATGGCAAATGTAGAATAAATCTCACGGGAATAAAAGTGAGATGAAAAATCCCTTACAAAAACTCGGAAACCTAACGACGCCACATAAAACTTACGAAAATGGATTGATGAGATCAAATAGGGTATCTCATCATATTAACTTAAAGATTATAGAAAAAGGAATATAAAAGAACATCCCCCAACATAAAAAATAGAATCTTAAAAGATGTGACATAAATGAGAGTACTTAAAAAGAAAGTGAGAGGTCAGATCTCTTACGAAAATTTGGCAGCCTAACGGCCTCAAAACATCCAAAATGGCTTGATGAGAGAGAATAGGGTCTCTCATCACATGAACATAAAAATTACAGAAAGATTAATATAAAATAACATCACAATAACAAGAAAGATGATATTTAAAAGGAAAAACATAAAAGAGTGTACTTAAGAAGAAAGAGTTGAGTAGGATCCCTTACCTCAAGTCCAACTTGTCTTGTTCATTTCTTTATATTCCTGAACAATAAACATTGGTCAATTAATAATTGTCTAATTACCTCCTCTATAGATTATTATTAAGTTCATATCACATATTATAATGTTATAATAATTGTTTATTATTGTTAGTTCATATGAGACATTTTTGTCGATGTTTGGTACATGAGTCAAAAATGAACTTGTTTGAAAAAAGATTGCCCATGTAGTTATAAGTAAATAATTTCCAAAATAGTATTAATGATTAAAATATAATATATATCCAGTAAATATTCATTTTATACTATTCCATATCATTTGGAGATAAAAAACAAAAAGCACCGTTCATGGAGACGGTAGGCCGTACGTACGCATGAACGCTACTTTCATTTTTTGTCATATTAATGGAATTAAAACAAAATGAGAGATATATATATATGTTATAATTACAGAATGATATCCATAATTTAGATGTCATATATTACATATATATCCATTATATATATGTACTTATAATATTACATAACATTTTGAGATAAGAAATGAAATGTACCGTTCATGGAGACGGTAAGCCGTACGTACCCATGAACGCTACTTCCATTTCTATTTCATATTTAATGGAATTAAAACATAATGATAAATAATAGTATTTTAATTCCAGTATTTTATCATATATAATATCATTAAATATATCCTTTATACATACCACCTATGGTATTAACGAATCAAATCATTTTGAGGAGGTGGTAGTCCGCACTTCCTTAAATGAAGATATCGCATTTACCCATAATGGAAACCATAAAGGTATGACATAAATGAAAAATACAGAAGCTTAAGTAAAACATAAAAATATTAGATATCATATATAAATATAGTGTCATATTTATGGCCACCTTTGAAGGTGTTAGAAGAATGCTGAATAATCATCATTTCGGGAGGTAGAAATTTTCCATCCACGGAAACAGTATGTTCTTTAACCATTATATGTAGGTGTGTGTAAGTGTAGCTCGAATACTTCTTATTAAAACATCCTAGTATATTTAAGATACTGGATTTGTTACAAAATAAATGAATAAAAATACTTTAGGGGGTTGGAGAAGTAAAATAAAACAAAAGGACACAAGTGAAGACATTACCTTAAAATCGGGTAACTCCCTTTGGTTTGAGCTCAAAGTCTTCCATGTTAAGACTTATGCCCAAAGTGAGGCTTCAAGGAGTAATAGAGGGAAGTGTAGAGACACAATGGGCAGTGTTTGGCCGAGTCAATGGCTTTCGGAGTGTGGGTAAGGAGGTAGTGGTGGGGGCCTTTTATATAAGGAGAGGAGGGGCACTCTTGTAAAGTTACAAAATGTTACTTTATTTTCAAAAGAGTTTCGGATTTTAAAGGTCCCACATTGATGTATTTCGAGGATAAGGTGATAAGGGTTCTAAATCCACTCATCTAATAGGTTTTGGACATGTTTAGGTCTTAGATATAACATTATCTTTCCATTTTATTTAAATCGTTAAATAATGAGGTCATCGCTGCATCATCATGATGTCATAAATAATTTAATTTATTTAATGTCTAAAAATTATAAACAAAATACTATGATGTAGGAAATCGTTTCAGCTTTCCAATGACTATTTATTGTCAAACATATGACTTGTATAACTCCATGTAAAAATTGTTTTAGTAAAACATCTCATGTTTGTGTCATTTTTACTTTAACATCAAATAAAAAGATATTTATGTAATTTTCCAACCAATGTGGCTCCATGGGGTCCCCAAGTTGACCCATGGATTTTATTGGTCGTCCGTGACACATCCAATGAGGGTAGGACATGTGTCTAGGTCATTTCATTTTATTAAAACATTATTCTTACCATAAACTACACTAATTACCTCTAATCGCGATTAAAAACGTAATAAGTTAATATTCACCAAAAAATTATTTTTATCCCATTGAACCACATTTTACTTCTTAATGACATCCATGTATGTTGGATTTTTTTAATTCAAAACACAAAGATGGAAAAATTTCATTTAAACGGAAAAATCGATTTTTATAAGTACCACTTAGTGGTTTCACTATTCATCAAAAATTGAAGTTTTTCGGAAAAATCCCAAAAATTCACCCTAAGATATATTTGATATTCAGAATTCAAAAATGAAGTCTATTTTAAAAAATTCCAAAAATATAAGTCACATTAATTAATTTAATAATTAATTCCCGCTGTCAGAGCAAATAGCGTGTTTTTATGAAACAATAAGTATCAAAAGATTGACACTAGTTTAAGTTTGATTTCAAAGTGAAATTAATTCCAATGACCACTATTGGATTTAATGGTAAAAATATATTATAATTTCACTTTAAAACAAATTTAAAAGATAATGTAATCATATAAATAAATTATATTAAAAAGAGGTTTTCAATTAAAATACAACATTTTACACTATTCATTAAAAAAATGAACATTATCGGAAAGATACAAAAATTTACACAAAGTAAATTTTGATGTCCCGATTCATAAGAAGAGTTTTATTTGGTCCAATAGAATGTATAAGAGTGAAAAAAACTATATTTAATGATGGTTCTCCATCAAAAGGTGATAAGTGAACCTTTAGTGAAAACTAGGGCATATACACCTAAAAGTGAATTCTTTTCGTATTTTAAGCCTTTACCTTTTATTGGATAAATGTAAAAACATTTAAAAACATATATAATAATATTTTAGTTATTTCTATCCATTCCCATCAATACAACGACTACATGTTAACTACCATTTAAATAATATTATTTTATTTTGAGAGTGCAACGTAAGATTCCCAAGAAACTCGTTGTTGCGTGTTGGGTACGCCATCGAGCATAGCGTCCCCTGTAATTTCATATTAATATTTTATTCACAAATATGGATAAATATGAAAATGTCATATTCTTTATTTACCTGGGGTGTTACATGTAATCCCATTAAATATAATTTAACCCATAGTGATCACATATGAAAAAATCCCATTAAGTTTATTTTAAAACCCCATTTTAACATTACCTAGTGTGAAATATGTGCACAGTGTGTAATCACCACACACTAGGCACTAGATTATTTAAATAAAACCTTCCAAACTAACATGTCATTTAATCCCATTCAACGATGTTTATTTCTCTAACATAATAATGAAATTTCATATTCTGACACAAAATCACAACATACCTCTATAGTTCTCTAGACATGTGGAGGACCCCACAAAGACATTAACACATTTATTCCCAAACACCATTAATTAAACCCGACATACATCCCCAAACTCTAGGTCATTTTTTCCAAAAAAAAAAATAATATCCATCCTTAGGATTACTAAGATGCACCCAATTAACGATGAAAAGAAGTAAATAGAATCATATTACCTTAAAGTGAGTAACAAGATAATATATCTGGGTCACTTAACTTATGATCGAAAAGATAATCGAGCTTCATCCTATCATCCTAATCTAAAAAGTGAAATAAACTATGAACTCTCTCATTAAACATTTAGTGGAACACATAAGGTAGACTACAATAAATTTTGTAAGATTATTTTTAATAATATTCAATTCATACTTCTCTTATATAACCCTTAATTAAAAAAGTGAAATAAAAAATATGATGAATTATAGTTTTCTATGTCTATACCATGTAGTTAATATTTTGTATAATTAGGTGTTTAGTATGATTATTATTCTTGTTTTTAATCATATGGGTGCTTAATAACTAATTCCCCAGCCATACTTCCTTGATACCTCACATAGTAAATTATTTCCCTTACAATCCCATGTAATCCTCACAAGGATTTGACTCATGTATCCATCCTTCTCTCATCCATCACTCAAAAAACACATTTTTTAGACCTTCCCCCTATAGGATCCCCTCCTAGGACTGTAGAGAACACAATGGTGACCCCCAATTCCAACATCAAATAAATTATTGTTTCATGAAATTCATTGAATGTATAAAACAAATAAATGTGGTGAATTACTATCATAAATCTCAAGAACATATAAATGTGGCCACCACTAAAAATTATAATGTATAAAGGAAAATGGATATCCCATAATTTAGGTAATTTTCAAATAAAAATATCTCTAAATAAATACAAAAAATGGAAAATCCCATTCAATAAACTCCAATCATAGCTCTATGATTTGATATAATAATGTCCATGTTAATATTTGAATATATCCTAGACACCCAATTAATAGATCTATTTGAATTTGGATGAGTATAATTTTATACTCAGTAAGATCCTACACATGACCTCCCATATAATGTGGAACAAGAAAATTAATGCCTCCATGAAGAATATAAAATTACGTAATATTTTACTATATATATATATATATCATTAATAAAATTTTTTGGAATAACATTTTCCACCAAAAAAACTAAACTAAAATTTAAAAGTAATATATTTTATTAAGAGAAGATTATACGACTTAAAATGTGACTTTTATAAAAATAGTAATTAAATTTTCTGGTATAAAATAGTAACTCAATTATGAAATCAATGTTGAATTTAAATGAAAAAAGAAGTTTTTTTTAATATCAATGAATTTATAAAAATGAAATTAGTAAAAATAAATAACTAATACTGTTGTTTTATTATTAAAAATTATATTTTCTCAATATTATATATTTATAGGATTAGAATTTTTTTAGAAATGATATATATTATGGTTTAAGAATGATAAAATAAATTTTATTTAAAGATAATATATTTTTTCTAGATGAATCATTATCTATTATAGAATAAGATTAAGAATAACTAATATTTGAAAGAAAATAATTTAAAAAAATATTTTTTCTCTAACATATTTTCCATTTCCAATTTGTTGAAATGTTTATATTTTTTTGAATTTGAATTTTAAACCTTGAAATTAACTTTTAGAATAATAATACCAATATTATCATAAGATGTATTTGTGGAAAGTTTCTAAAAATATTGATTATTAGGTGAATATTACATAATATTATTTTTAGAATACGAGAACATTTATAAAATTATTATTATATATAATAATGTAAATTTTATGAAACAATGTTTTTAACAATAGTTATAAATTATAAGAAAATGAAAATATTTAAAAAAATATAATTTTATTTTATAATAAACTATTTGTCTTTTTAAAAATAGAGATATATTTTTATAAAATTGTTTTTATGTATTATACATTTAGTGTTTTAAAATTTATTTTTTTCTATTTTGAAATTTAATATTATGGAATTGATTAAATACTTTTAAGAATAATATGTAAATTATCTATTAAGTTAATTATTTTTCTTTATTAATATAAGTTACAGTGGTTGAAAAAAATGGTTTCCAGGGTATTTATAAATTTTGGTAAAAGTAAAAAAAAAATAAGGTTAAATTCTTAAGCTCAAACAAGAATTCCCTAAAAATGATATGTTGATAGGATTCATAAACCATAGTAACACCTATTGATTAGTATACACTTTTGGAACCACTTTCCTTAAATGTTAACTTATCCTTTTATATTGTAACAAAAAATCCACAATAATTTCATATAAAAGTGGTCTTCCACTATACCATTACATACACTCTAAAATTCAGTTTCCTTTTGAACCTATCAAAATTGTTACATCCCCTATATGCCTATAACATGTTTGTAATCCATTTATTCCAAATAGAATCCATAAATACTTCATTTCCATGTAGTATACCTAGAGAAGGTTGAAACTATCTACATGAGTACAAATAAATTATTATTCATTTTCTTTTCAATCATTCTCATTAAAAATGTTTTCCCAAAATTATTAAACAATGAAATATTTATTTTTATTATTATATAGTTTTTATTATGCTAATGGTATAACCATTATTATCTCTTCCCCCTACCGTAAAAAAAAATCAAATGTCACTCTTGTGTTTTATGAGGACTACCATCCAAAATAATATATCTTTTATTTTGGTAACTACCATATGTGGATGATTATAAAATGATAATTAATTAATAAATATGATAATTATATCTTGGTAAATATTCATATATGATAATCCAACTTCTTTCATTCATTCTGTTCAATTGAAAAGAATAATAGCTTTCACGTGTACCTACGGACTACAACCTCCATGGAATTATGTAAATCATTTTTCATCACCAAGATAAAAAATTTGTTCTATGTTAATAATTAATTAATTAATTGATATGATATTAATGAAATTATTGAGGTTATATAAAGTTATATAGATCATTACATCAATTACACAATCCATTATAAAATGAAATAATTGTAGGTGTTGTGTGTAGACCACCACTTCCATAGACAATGTGCTTCATTTCTTAACACTCCTTTAATGAAGAATTATTGATAAAATTTAATGCTTAAAGAATTTGATAACTTTTATTTCATATATAATTTTATATTATGTATGTTTGACAGAAAAATCAGTGATCATTTTAGTATAATCAATTTATATTTGTGAATTTCTCAAGGAAAAATCAATATTCATTCCAACTTCATGAATCATGACAAAAAAAGATTTTGGAATAAAATTATAGAGTATAAATAATTATAAAGCATCAATTAAAATGAATTATATAATAATATAATTATTTTCTACGAATTAATGAATGATGACAGTCTTATAAATTTTAAAACACGCATTAAATATGAATAATCAATAACATCTCATGATAATAAAAATCTATAACTATGTAATAAATGTATAATAGATGATTATAAGTAAAACATATATGGGGTAATAACTATGAATTAGTTATATAAATATGTTATTGTAAAATACCTCTTTAGGAAACTCTATCACATGAAAAACTAGGTTGGTTACGTGACCTCAAAGCTGCCTCCACATATGCCAAAGGCTGCTGACTATTAGTGGGGGTCGGGTGAATGTAGTAAGGAGGCTATACCCCCTCATATAGAGTTAAAATACAATAAGTAAATAAATAAATATCATAGTGTGTAAATTACAGAAATAATATGGATAAATTATCATACAACCAAATCTAAGATAAACTAATTGCATAAATCGAAACAATAAACTAATAATGTAATGAAAATCTAAATGAGACAAAATTAAATGATTAGGGTCATATAAATAAATAATAATCATAATAAAATAAAGACTCTAAACACCCTAGTACCAAAATCCATGTCAGTCCCGTCTCTATGATCCAACCAATCTATTAATCAATCAGTTAACTACAAGGTTATTTTCCCTTGTTCAACCCTATATCTAAAAATAATGCTCTAGTACAAAATGGTGGCATGGGTTGGGTGTGAGTAAATATCAACAGATCGACACCATTTTAACTAATCAAAACCAATGTAAAAAATAGTGTATAAAATACTATGAATAATATGTGTATTAATTAATTATAAATTTATATAATTCATCAATAAACCAACTTTATCAACCTGTCAGAGTGTCTCTATGTATGTAGAATAACCATGCCAACCATAATCATGAAACCAAACATCCTTATTCAGCACCATGCTAGATTGTCTCTAAGCATGTAGCACAACAATTCAAACCAAAACTGCATATACTTGGTATAACCTATCACTAGGACAAAACCTACAATATAAACATTACAATATGTTTTTGAGAAATCTTGGTATATGAGCATCACAACATGTGTGAGGTCCTAGCTTGTTATATAAGTATTGCAGTATGTGGATGGTACTAGAAAATTTTATAAGCATCACAACATGTGTTTGGGACAATCTTGGTATATAAGCCTCACAATATGTGTCTAGGCCTATACCGGTATTTAATAATTATAGCTTGGGTCACAAGTGTGTATCAAAATAGAAATTATATCAAAATAGAATTTATATAAAAATAACACGTATATCAAAACAAAAATCATATCACAACACAACCACATTAGACCAAATAGTAAATTTTTCTAATTACAATTTATACTTCAATTTACCCAATTATTAAATTATACAATTATTCCATTTTATATGGTGATTTTAAAAATTGAAATCACATAAAACATTTCATGAAAATCCATATATAATCCATTAATTAATCATTTTTTGTATACTATCATAGGGCTTTAATGTAAAGCAGACCAATTCGCAACAATTTCAAAGTCAATATCAACAATTGGGTGGTTGTGGGTCTTATTCATTATACCTATCAACCCAAAGGGATCCAATATATGTTTTAAAAAATAATTACTATTTAATAGGGCTTATAAAATTATTTTGTTCACTTGTGTGGTGTTCCGACATCATCACACCTATTTCTAATACTATAGAAAAAATTCATCCATTCTAAAAGGATTATATTTAGACCCCCACCTTGAAACCAAATAATCCAATGAAGAAAACTCTTGCTCTACCATAGTTATCTACCTCTTCCTCTCTTTAAAAATATAAATAAAAATAATCAAAATCTATCATGTGATAAGGGAAAGAATGATATATATTAATCTACAGAAAATGGAATATATCTTTCATGACATTGTAGTGATGAAGAATTGGTAAATGGTATACCAGTGGATGACCCATTAAACTATTATGAAAAGGCCAGCAAACTGAGGCACAAGGTCCCCTTTTCTTATAATACGGTGTTTCTCCATTCTAGGAGACACCTAAAGAAAAAATTTATGACCAACCTCGAAGTCCAGGGGGTATCTATGATGTTCAATGTATGATTCTTGTAAGCTATGTGTGGTTATCTACAACATTCTTATGAACAAAACCAACTCAGTTGTCTCTAATATGGGACTAGTACAAAAACCGCTATCTTGAATTCCTCTAATAATAAAATAGTGGAATGGAATGAACTTCATTACATGTAACACCCTGATGTTTTGTGAAATATCTTTTCGAATGAATTTAATCTTTTTAATATTTTACATTTCATGCAACACTATATATAGCTTCTGTTATGTGAATGTACCAAGTTATTCTTGCATTCTACACAACACCAAGTCTATATTTCACGATAATAAACACTTTAATTAGATTTAGGTATGTGAAACACTATCTTTTTCTTGTGTCATATATAATTTTAAGTTCCTTTGATAATGTTTTTACACGCACGACCCAATTTTTGTAAACAACAATGTACTATTAATATTGTTATTAAAATATTATTATAATTTTCAACTAGTCATTGGAATGATGGTTATGAATAAGATTAATCAAATTATAAAAATATAATTTACAAAAGTATATAACAAGAATTATTTTGTGAAAAATTAACGATGAATGAAAATAAAACCCATTTTTAAAATATAAGAATAGAATTACTGGAAAACTATATTTATGATATAAATCATATATTTCATAAGTTAAAATAGTTTTTATAAATGATTATAATTATATAAAAATGTTAGTTTCAATAAACTATTTAACAATCATCTTATGTGTTTTCTAGACAAGATATAACAATACATAAAATTTCATAAATAAAAAGAATTAGTTTTTCTAAAGATAATTCTACTTCTTTTTAATGCACACATATTTTAAATCAAAATTTTGACACATTTAAAATTTTTAATTTGAAAAATAAACCATATTTTTTAAATAGAAATATAAAAAATTACTTTTTACAAAATATAGGTATTTTTTTAGAGAAGTTACATTATTTTATGAATAGTGAAAACACTGAATTTTAATTGAAAACTGTGTTTTCATCAAATTTATTTATATAGTTAAAACATTTTAAATTTTTTTTAAGTTTAAGTATATTTTATTCATCAATTAATCATATTTATTCCATTGGAACCAGATTCACTTTGAAATGTCAAGTGAATGCAATTCAATATTTTGAACAATTACTCATTAAAAACCTACTTTCATTACACATCTGTGGGATTAATAATAAATCATTTTATCCCAATTATGTGTATACAATTTAGATAAATGAACTACATATTTAGAATGATAAAAATTTAAAATTTATTTTAATTTCAACATAGTTTTTAACCAAAAAAATTGGTGGAATTATTTAAAATTAATTATATTGATTAAAGAAAAAAAGAGTTTAATTAGTTGTTAAAGTATAATATTCAGGGGGAAATAGCCAAGAGACATTCCCAAAATCCCTTTAAAACCCATATTTCTAACATATAACCTATAATACAAAATTTTTTGAGTTATTTAGATACTATTCCATGAATGTGACCTATATAATATGATCACCACAAAAAAGACACGAATCACACATTCCTTACCATTAACATTTATAAATCCTTAAGACACAATGCATTTCCATTTTAGTTCAGTTTTACACATTATTATTAATTTTAAATGAATTATTTCATCATATTTACTTATATATTGTTTTTAGGGATGAATTATTTATATTATCTACTTATGTAATTCCAATTTTTGAAATTATTTGGTTAATAATTCACTAAAATAAATGATACTAAAAAATTTAACATTAAAGTAAATTGATTGAATTATTAGATTTCATTTTATTATATGAATATATCATCTTAAAATGGTTTTAAAATAATGTCTTCAATTTCAATATTTTTATTTATATTTTTTAAATTCGAATTATGTAAATAATTTCAAAATTGATGTTAATGTTATTTTATAATAAATTATATATTACTACAAGATTTAAAATTTACTAGAAATCTTATATTATTCAAAATTATTTTTATGTGCTAATAAATATAATATTTGGTCTATTAACTTACCAATTTGTCATTTATAATAAATATAATTACCTTTAAATTGTAAAAACATTGTCAGAAGATTTTGGTGAAAGCATTGTTTTCAGTTGTTACATGCATTTATTTTTAAAAAAATTCAAAAACACATTGTGTTTTTTGTAAATTATAAATAATATTTTGAATTAACTGGTTCTATATTTTATAATAAATCTAACATTAATTTATTATTAATGATTAAATTATTTAGGTTACAAAACTAATTAACTTAATAAAAACTAAAATGATAAATATGTGGAAACAAATAAGTCAAGGAACAAAATTATCAAAATGCATTTATTTTTGTGTGGTAGAGGTTTTTCATGAACATAATTATAATTTAAGCCATTATTTTTTCATTTTCTATCACAATAGTTAAGGGATACATCCAAAAAGTGTTTACCCTTTGGTATTTACCAGAATAACTTCCCTCCTCATCTATAAAAAGGCATTCACTCTTGCCCTTCCTCACACCTCCCAAGAAACAATGTATAGTCCAATACATGCCCAAATATGCTCCCAAATTCTAACATTTATCCTATAATGCTCATGTATGAATTAAATCCAACCAAAATCCTTTTTAAACAAACCAAAATGAGTTTCTTGAAAATATTGTAATATTATTCAACATGCATTTCTGTTTAATTTATTGCTCCACCCATTAAGTTCTTCTTATTTCCTGATTATATCATAACATCAGTATAATAGATATTATAATATGTTTTTATTCTATTTATTTAGCCTACACCTTTGCACACTTCCATCAAATGGGTAATGAACATAACGTTCATGGGTTCTATGGACTACCCCCTCATGAAACGATGTCATTCTTTTTTTATTTACCACCTCTTAAGCTTGATAATTATAACAGACATACTATTTTTATGTGATATAAATGATATTTATGATATAATTATTCCTACAAAATTATTATATATTACATACCTTCATGATTTCCTTTTTTACAATATGATAAATTCTTTTTTGGACATGTTGGCCACTCCCTCCTCAAAGCGATGGGATTTGTTCACATATTATATGGAATATATTAAGGATATGTTTACTGAATTTATATGGTATATATGAAATAAAAATTATAATGGGATGACAATATACATATATATAAGTAAATATATCTAATTTATATTCTCTCCTTTAATATGATAATAATATGTATATAGCTTTCATGCCTACGTAAGTCTGACCATCCCCATGAAAGGTGTATTTAATTTCATATTTCAATATTTTATAGATTATTTGATAAATAATTATATACTGAATATATATGATATTTATATACTGTTTTAAATTCAAGAAACATCTTAAACATGATCTATCTAATATGATAAAGAATAGAAATTCAAAACATATATGAAAAACAAAGTGGATAGAGCCTAAAACATAACATTAACATAGAATCATTAATTAATGGGTAATGATAAGTCATAATAAAATTATATATTATAATATATATAATAATATGAATCTATGTTATATTTATAATAAACATATGTTTATTATATAGAATGTTTTAATGTGTACGATGTAAGTTAAGACATAAAGTATATGTTTTCTCATCTCACTTTTATTTCTGTGAGACTTATGCCTTATTAACCACTCATTTATTTTGTGTGGAGTATTTAATGAACATAAATATATTATATTATTATTATACTTAAATTTTATTTATTTACATAT
Organism: Viscum album; assembly: GCA_963277665.1. Lineage (NCBI taxonomy): Eukaryota > Viridiplantae > Streptophyta > Magnoliopsida > Santalales > Viscaceae > Viscum > Viscum album. Next base: position 711,285,410 of record OY728131.1, on the reverse strand, counting down.
TAATTTTATGATATCTTTCTTATGGGGTTTATTTATCAAAAGTTACCAAATGAGTAATGTAATTTTTTCTTGATTTTCCTTCTTCGATATACACACCTTGTTATGCACCAATACTCTTCAATGAGGTCAACATAAATAAATTATAATTATTTATGATTATGTATCAATTGATTAAATATTATGATACATCTCTCAATAAATATCATTAATTTTATTATACTAAAATTATTCATTATATAGTAATGTAATGATATCATTTTTTCACTCTAGGTTACTTAATATAATTGTGATTATTTTTTAAGAAAATCTGACAATGTCTCTCTCTTCAGTCAAAAATCAATTTTCTTTCAAAACAATTTTTACTAAAATTGTTTTAAAAATATGTTATTATATTATCCAATGATAATTAAAATATATTTTTACCCTTGTTTTAACTTTTTTGATGAATTTATTTTAAAAATAATCATTTGTAAATTTTCTTATCGATACAATTTTCTATCCTTTTTATGACACAGAAGTAATTTTCAACATGTGTGGATTTATCCTCCATCTTTACCATCTTTTATTTGAATATTATTTTATTTGTTTTCAAGGATATTTCAAAATAAAAAATTTCTTAAAAAATTATTCTTGTTTATGATGTTTTTAAATTTATTTTTAATCCATCCATTATATGTTGGATAATGGTTATTTTCAGAGAAAAAGATTTTAATGATTTAAAAGATTCCTGAATACTTTTTAAAAGATTTTCTCAAAGAAAATGTTTATCAAAATGCTTTGTGTTTCCACTAAAAATAAAAATTGAAAGAATATTTTCCTCAAGAAATTTTTAATTGATTTTTGAATATTACATTATGATTTTTCGAATTATTTTTCAATGGAATGGACATTGAAAATATTTTATGTTATAAAAAATTGATTTTTCAAGAAATAATATTTCCCTTAAAAAATTATCCAAGTGATATTTAAAAATTATCCTCCATATAATATGATATCATTTGATATATCTTAATAATTTTTATGGATATTATATAAGGACGCCATTATTATCCATTCTTTTAATTTTTTATGTTTATGAATACATGTTTCTTATGAAACTCAATTCTCTTCCATATGATATACCGTGGTTAAAAGATTTTGAAACTCACTTACATTGATTGGTTATTCAATAATTAAATGATTATGAAACCTATATCATTTACAAAAGTTAGGATATGATGAAATATTTATGAAACCCATTTTGTTTCAAGGGTTAAGATATGATGTTTAGGAAACCCATCACTTTTTGTGGGTCCTTATATGATGAATATTTTAATATCTTATAGAACATGTATATATGATTTCTTTTTTGTGATGGGTGGGACATATATCTCCCTCAAATTCATAGGTAAATGATACAAGGTATATGATCTAAAAGGGGATAGTGGTAATAGACAATGAGCTAGAATAATTGGTTATATGGTTTGTATCCTTATCCTAGAAACAAGAGAGTAAATGGGTTGTATCCCTGGCCTGAAACTAATTGGGTAAAAGGGGTATAGCCCAAGACCAAAAATAATATGGTATATGGGTTTTTTCCCAAGCTTAAAAATAATAGGTTACACGGGTTATATCACAAAACTGAATATTATGGGGTAATGGGTTGTATCCCATTCTCAAAAATAAAAGGGTATATGTGTTATTAGCACAAACCTGAAGGTATTTCATTGGATATTGGACCAATCCTAACATGTTCTGATGGTCTTTGTAGGTATACTTGTCAAATTATTTTCAATGATTATGTGTACACCTCAGATTATATGTTTTATTCATATATTATCCACTCATGGCTTTTGTTCTTGATTCCCTAATTATTAATCACATAAGTACAACTAATATTTATGTCAGGACAAATGTATATGATCTTTTCTATGTAGGTTATGATCTTTTAATGTCATTATCATGTTCTCATACCCTTATTATCATGATGTTCAAAAACAATTTATGGGGATACAGATATATTGAATGACTTATCATACTATTTTTGGATCTCATGATCCACTAATGCTTCAGGAATGATAAATTAACCTTCGTTTATTTGAGTAAAAGATTAATTATAAATTGATAAAGGTGCAACCCAAGGGTGTGATTATTCATATGAAATTGAATAGAATCATATAAGTAAAGTTTCTGATGAAAACTCTTCAAAACTAGGATAAGGGTTACAATATAAAATTATGTTCTATTGTCATCATTTTTGATGATATCTATGAACTTTTTCAAGCCTTTTTGTGTTATGGATTTTGGATTGTTAACATTCTCCAAAAAATGTACTCTATCACTCCCCATAAAAACTTGATAATTATATTTCTCTTCCATGCACAATTTTTCAATTTCCACTTATGTTCTCCTATGTTGAAATGTAGTAATGAGTTACATTGGGTAACAATTTTTTTTTCCAAATTCCACTTTTTAAAGAATGTTTTAGTTTTTATTTATATGTTGTGGGTTTCTAGGAATGTATCTCTAAAGTATAAAATCTTTGATAACTCAAAATAATTTCAAGGGAGAAATTCTTTTTTAGGGGGTATAATAGAAAAACCAAAGTTTTAGTGATTTTGTTTCCAGTTAATTTAATCTTTTAAATATTCTTCATTTCAAGAATCCATGAATATAGAATGTGTTATATGAAAGAAAAAAATTATTAATACATTATATGAAATAGAAAGTTGATATTAAAATACACACAACACTTATGTTATCTGGATGGGACATGAAATAATAATTTTGGATTCTATTATATACAAGGATGAGTTCCCTCAAGAACTTGTGAGACATGTTGGACATAATTTGTAAAAAATACAATATAACAATAATATAATTATAAGAGTATTACTATAATTTCCACCTATCTGTTAGAATTATATTTATGAATAATAAAAATTAAATTATGAAAATATTATTTAGACATGTCTATAATAGTTTTATTTATGAACAATTAACTAGAAATGAAAATAAAACCCCATTAAAAATATAAGAAATGATTTGTCAAAAACTATAATTATGAAATAAACCAGGTTTTACCTCAATAAATACACTTTGGATATAAAAATATTAATGAAATTTATATATTATATTCATTAAGATATTTAACATTCATCTTTTGTGTTTTCTATATAACATACAAGAATAAATTCAATTTTATGAATAAATATATGTATTTTTCTAAAATGTAATCTTATCACCCTTTAATGGTTCACCTATTTTAAATATAATTTTGAAAACACTAATTATTTTTATCTAAAATAATAAAACTCATTTTTGAAATATAAATATCAAAATTTACTTTGTGTAAATCTTTTGTCTTTTTTATGGGATGTTTTATTTTTTTATGAATAGTAAAACACCATGAATTTCAATTGAAAAATATCTTTTCATTTAATTCATTTTTATAGATAAATTATATTTTAATTTTTTTTAAAGTGCAATTCTATCAATTTTACATCAATAAATCCAATTTATCTTATTGGAACATATTTCACATTTTAGTTGGATATAAAAAGAATTCAATCCAATGTAGTTTTCGAATTAAAAAATGGCTTCCGCGATACGTTTGTGGGATTAATTTTAAATCCATTTATTCCAATTTCATGGTTTGAATTCAGGAAAATGAATTCAATATTTGTAATTATAATAATTTATAATTCCAATTAATGTTAACTTCTATTTTTATGGAAATGATTCTTGAAATTAATTAAAATTAATTACAGCGATTAAGGGAAAAATTAGTTTATATAGCGGTTAAACATTAATATTAAGGGGAAAATGACCGAAAACATGTAAAAATTTCATTGTATGTCCATATTCAGACCATATATGCTCTATTTTATTCATTTATGAGTTATTTGGATACCATTTAATGAAATTGACCTATATAATATGTTAATTAATGAAAAAGGAAAAAAATGAATATTCCTTACCCTTAACAATTATAAAGCCTTGAGATATTTACCAAAAATAACATTATTTCAGTTGTATGAATTATTTTGAATGTAAAAGTATTTTTTTATAATATTTACTTATTTTTAATTAATTTTTATTAATTATTTAGATAAATTGATTTCGAAATTCTAAATGAGATAATTAGAGAGTTAATAATTAAATATAATTATTGATACTAAAAATATTGAAAGTTTAATAAATATATTGAATTTTGGTACTTCATTTTTCAAGATGAATATTTAATTTTTCATGTTTTTGAACTTCATATGTTAAAATTCCATTTTTGACTTGATATTTTTTAATTTAAATTAAGTAAATAATGTCAAAATTGACATTAATGTTATTTTATAATAAAAGATATTTTATTAAAAAAATTAAATTTAAAAAAAAATCCATATTCTACGAAATGATCATTAAATGTTAATAAATATAAAATATGGTCTATTAATGAAACAAATTATCTTTAATAATCAGTATATCGACCTTTAAATAGTACAAACATTGTTAGCACTCTTCGGGTTAGATCAGTGTTTTTGAATGTTATATGTGATTATTTTAAATTTAGTTTTCAATACACATGGGAATTTATTTGAAAACTATAAATAACATTTATAATTAATGTTTTCTATATTTTCTAAAAACTATCACATTAATTTAGTTTTAGTTGTAAAATTCTCATGGCTAGAAAATGAAATACCTTAATAAAAACCAAAATTATAAATGTAGAGAATCATACATGTTAAGAAACTACATTATTAAAATTCACTTATTTTTGTGTGGTGGTGATTTTTAACAAATTAAAATTTCCTTTCTTCTTTTATTGGTCCATTGATTAATCACGTGAGGTATGGGAGACCTCCCAATAATGATAGCCTTTTGGTATTTTCAAGATTTCCACCTTCCTCCTATATAAATAGTCATCCACCCTTCCCCTTTTTCAGACTTCTCAATCCACATTGGCTCATACAAGCCCTCTAAAAATAAGCTAAAAACTTATACCCCTCAATCCTAGAATTATCCATTTGTAAATAAATCCATCCAAGGAATCCATTTTGTGCAAACCAAAGGGAGTTACCTGACATGAGGTACCCTTCTTTAATGTCAATTTCTTTTTTATTTCTATCTTCACCCATTAAGTTATTATTATTACAAGATTATAAAATAACATCATTATCCAAAGTATATTTATATTTATTTAATCTACCAATTATACCTGATCCTACATACACTTCCATCAATCGGGTGAAAAACTCATCATTCATGCGTACAACCGATTGTAGCCTAACAATACAATGTCGTTCATGTTTCAATTACCACCTCTCATGGTTATGAATTATGACAGAAATACTCTTTTATTTTAAATGAATTATATTTATGATTTATTTATGCTTCTTAAATTATTATATAACACATACCTTTGTTATTTCCCATTTATGGGATAATGATAACATCATTTGTGGACGTGTGGACTAGAACCTCGTCAAAGCGATGTGATTCATTCACACATTACATCAAATGTATTAAGGATGGGTTTTGTAGAATTATATTGTATATATGACATAATAATTATAATTTAATTATAATAAATATATATAATTTCCTTTATTTCTTTTAATATGATATGAAAATAGAAACAACATTCAGGCATACATACAACATACCGTCTCCATGAAAGGTGTATTTAATTTCAATTTTCAACCTTTTATATATTTTTATAAATAATTATATAATTAATATATATGATATTTATATAATTTTTAAAATTATATAAATAATTAATCATTATTTATGTAATAGGGTCATGAAAAACATGTCAAGCATATAAGAAAAACAAAGTAGATAGTGCCTGAAACGTAAAATCAACATGGAATTGTAAATAAATTGGTAATAAAAAATAATAATCTAATTATAATATGAATTAAATATACAAAAATGGTCATATTGTAGAATTATAATAAATATTTATTTATTATACATAATTTTTGAATGTGTATATAGAAACTGAAGACTTAAGGTAAGGGTTTTCTAATATAACTTTCATTTTTGGGAGACTTATGTCTTATTCACCAATAATTTAATTTTTGTGGTCTATATTAAGAAAATGAATTTATTATATGATTATTATATTAAATTTATGGGTATTTATATATCCATTTTATGATCACTCTTTCATGGGGTTTCTAGTTTAAAACTTACCAAATCAGTAAAGTAATTTTGTCTTAATTTGTCTTCGTTGAGATACATGCCATGTTATGCACAAATATTGTTTTATGAGGTGTATATAAAACCCATTGAAATGTGAAATCAAGAATTTTATTCTATATATTATATATTATTATTATTTAATTTTTTTCATTCAGCGGTATTATGTTTCCAATATACCAAATTGTAATAGTTTATTGCCATAAGCCCATCGTTTATCAGGATTGTTTAAGATTATAATTTCATTAATGAAATGTTAGGATCAATTTATCATGAAATCTCATGAATTATATTCTACTCTATTTATTCATTATATCATCATGTAATGCTATAATTTTTTCCCTCTTTTGTACTTACGATAATTATGAATGCTTCTCTTAAAAAAATATGACGTTGTCAATCTTTTTGGTCAGAAATCATTGTTCTTTCAAAACCATGTTTTCAAAATAAAAAATAAAAAAACTTCTACTATTTTACAATAATATATAATGGAATTTAGTACCCATGTTTTACCATATTAAAAAAATAGATTTTAAAAAATAATCTATTTTTCATTTCCTGAGCAAATAACTTTTCTAAATTTATTATGGCACAAAAGTATTTTCAATATATTCAGATTTATCCCCATTTATGGCCATCATTTCATTCATTTTTTTATATTATTTAAGGGTTATTCTCAAAGAAATTTTTTTTTTAAAAAGGTTTTTTTTAAGAAGTGTTTGAAATTATTTTTAAATATTTATTTATATGTTTTTCAGAATATATTCTCAAAGAAAAGGATTTCAATGATTTAGAATATTATTGACAAATTTTAAATGGTTTTTCAATGGAAATGTTTTTAAAATAATTTTGTCTTTTAAACTTTTTTTTAAGGGGAATGATATTTTCTTCATAAGGTTATAAAATAATTTTTAGATATTACATTATATGTTTTCAATGAAGTTCTGAGAAGAAAATATTTTAAAAGTACATTATTTTATAAAACATATTCTTAAGGAAAGGATACTTAACTTAAAAAATAATCCAGGTGATCATTCAAAATTATCCAGCAATTAATATGACATTATTTTACATAGTTTATTCATTATTGGGGATATGATCCAAGGACACATTTATTATCATTTATTTTAATGGTTTATATTTAGGATGAAAAGCCTCTTATGGAACCCATTTCTCTTCCACATGTTATACCATGATAAAATACTTATGAAACTCACTTCCTATCCTAGGTTATTCTAGGATGACTGTATTTTTAAACCTATCTCATTTCCAAAGTCCATGATATGAGGATATGTTTATGATATCCATTTCATTTCATGGGTTATGATATAATGTTTATGAAGCCTGACTCTTTATATGGGTCATGGTATGATGAATGGTGTATTATATTATAGAACATGTATGTATGATTTCATTATCTGAATGATGGGACCTATATATCCCTCAAATGCATTTGAGAATGATAAATGGTATATTATCTCAAAATTAATATGGTTTATATCCCAATAACAAAAATAAGTGGGTACATGGGTTGTATACAATGCCCAAAATTATGAGGGTAAGAAAAAACTATTGGGGAAGTGTATAGCATTCCCAACAAGTTTGTTAAACCATAGGGAAAATAAAACTTTTAGACCCCTTTTCCAAATGGTTTAGCCAACCCATTGGGAAAGGGTATGGCTTTCCCAACATTTTTTACAAACTGTTGGGAAAATCCAACTTTGAGACTACTGTTCCCAATTGCTTTTCAATGACATTGGTAAAAGGGTATGTCTTTCTCAACGATTTTTCCAAAACGTTGGGAAAATCCAACTTTGACATCATGTTTCTCAACTATTTTAAAAAACCATTTGGAAAGCCATACCCTTTCTCAATAGATTTCCAAACAATTGGAAAAATTCCACTTTAGACCACGTTTCCCAATAGTTTGGGAAAACCTTTGGGAAAGGGTATACTTTGATACCACTTTTCCCAATGTTTTGTGTAAACCTTTGGGAAACTATGGTTACCTATCCCAATGGTTCTCAAAAACATTGGGATAGGCCTGTCCCAATGGTTTTCAAAATCATTGGGATAGGTCCCCTTATTTTTTATGAATTATTTTGTAAAATATTTTCAAATAAATCCATATATATATATATATTTCCAAATTTATTCATAAAGGTAATTGTTGGATAGTGGTAAGGTATTTCATATATAACCCACAAGTTGTGGGTTGAAGCCTCCATTGTAAATTATTTTTTAATTTACTTATACCAACAGTTTGGGCATTCATTGGGTGATTTGGTGAGGGGATAGACTTATCCCAACTATTTTGGGAAAACCGTTGGGAATGACATATCCCAACGGTTTGAAAACCATTTGTATAGGTATATACCAAAGGTTTCCAAACAGTGGTGATAATTCTTTCCCAACAGTTTCCCCAAAACCATTGGGATAGGTCAATCCCCATGAGAAATCACCCAACAGCTGCGCAAACCATTGGTATAGGCTATACCAACGGTTTGGGGACCTATTCCAATATTTCCAAACTGTTGTTATATGTGATTTTTAATTATTGGTGGTTGTATCCCATGCCATAAAATAAGAGTTTACATGGATTTTATCCCAATAATGAAAGTAATTGGGTACAAACTTTTTATCCCATGACCAAAAATACAAGGGTACATGGTTTGTTCTCCGAAACCTGAAAGAGGAACACAAGGGATTATCCAAAGCCTAAAAGGTTATTAAGGTTTGGTAGGTAACATTAAAAAAATATTTTATTTGTTTATCTATAAACCAAAAATTATATAACTTATTCATAGGTTATCCTCTAATGGATTATGATATTAATTCCATTATGAGTAATGTCATATGAACAGTCGAAATTTACTACATAACTCATGTATATTGTCTTTTATATGTAGGGTATGATCTTGAAATGTTAGTCTCATGTTCTCATACCCTTATTCTCATGTTATGATTATTTATCTCCTTTATTTACTCTTACATAACATATGTTCTCACCCTTTATTATGTTTCCCTTCTCCAGGTTATGAAAAATGGTTTTACATAAAAGTTATAAATGGGAAGATCTTTTGGGAATCATTGAACATATTTCACCATGTTAGAAGATGGTGTTCCGTGTTTTCAAGGACAATAAACTATTTCAATCCTTGAGCATGTACTTTTTTAATATAATGTATATTAATAAAAAGTCATGTAATATACATGTATGTTAATCAAGGCTCACTGCAATAGAAATCCCCAAAAATGATCCATTTGGATCAATTCCTTGAAACTATCATTATAGGAAAACTCCATGAGTTACAAATTCTACTGCCATGAACCATCCAAATACAAAAAATAATCCCATACCATATCCTCCAAAATCTAAATAGTGCACTTACATTTTCCATCTATCAGAGAATAGTATATTTTACACCAAATAACATGTGATTCAAAGACCATTAGAAGGCCCTACCAAAACCGATACATGAACTGAGAGTATTTGTGAAATAATTCTCTAAGACTGACCATGAAACCAAAATATCTATCACATGTAAAGAATACCCAGATCATCAAAGGTAAAGGTCTTATTAATATGAAATAATTGATCTACAATTTTTAATCAATCCAAGATAACCCATACAACATCATTTTGTGAGGTGACCTCTATAATCCTCTATAAAATATGTAGTGTCATCATCCCACATCTACACTGAAATGGGAAGAGGTTGAAAATCCAATAAAGACCATGATTCTCTACCATTACATACTCAATTGTGGAATGAATCACAAAAAATCCCACAATATTTGTTTTCATCCTCAACCACTATTACTTTCTACAGATATCATAATACAACTTTTTCAATCCCAGTTGTACTGGCCATCTAGAATCATGAAACTCCCCCATCATCTCCACCTAAAACCAAATAAGAACCCACACCGAGACTCATAAAATAAGATAAATTACACACCCTAGAGACTATCCTAATCATAGTTTCCCACCATATAAGGTATCTCTCAATGTTAGGTCTTCTATATAAGGTAGTTTATCTATCCTGAACTAGTCAAGAATCATGGGTATACTGTATGTCGAAGTTATAACTACACATCCTTAGGCCTCCTGAATATCATGATACATATATAAAAGTAGCTAAATCTTCAAAAACACTTTATAAGATTCTCTTACTAATTATATCTGCATATTTTATTTCAATATATATGTAATGATGTTTGTGTTTCTCTATTTTTAAGCTGTATCAAAGAAAAAATACTACAAATTCTCAACTGACCCCCTCTACTGAAGTTTTAGGTATTTTTTTTGAAAGGAAATACATGAGTCTATTGGGTCTGTGTACACCAAAACCCATTGTACCTGAATCTAGTGTCTCAAACATTTAAGGGAATACGCCACTTCATCTAACTCAAAATTTGGAGTGAGATATTTCCTCTCGTTTGGGCTCAACTATTAGGAGCCATAAGCAACTAACTTTTCAACCTACATCAGAACTACACCGAGTCCAACAATGGATGCGTAAAAGTATATGGTACACTTCTTACTAGACTCGTATATGATGAGTATTAATACTGATATCAACCTATTTCTCAGCTTTTAAAAATCTCTCTCACAAAAATCTAACCAAAAAAACATCAGCCATTTCTTCGGCATCATAGATATATGTACTTCCAAGAGGGATAAGTCGGGTATAAAGAATAGGTAATAACATGTTAAACCCAAACAACTCTAAATGTTGAATCAATTACTAGTTCACTCACAATATACCACACATGGTGCCTTTCTCTAGGTCTACTAACACTCTAGCATCTTAGATAACATGACACAGAAAGTGCACTCTATCAATCCAGAAACTGCATTATAATTTCATGGTGTATCCAATGCTCTCTTAATGTACTCACGTATATGTTAATATTTAGGTAATGGTTTGTGAATATTAGGATCATAATAATATGTCCTAAAAAATATTACAATTCAATCTGTGAAAGGATGAATGATATGATTCATCAAGTCCATGAATACTATTGGTGCATTCATTGGATGACACGATCTACATAAAAACTCAAAAAATGCTTAAATTCTCCTAAAAGTAGTCTAGGGAATGTTAGTGGGTCTCAACCTCAGCTGATGATACCATTATCTAAATTAGATCTTAGAGAAGAACCTATAAACTCATAGATAATCAAAGAGATCTTCAATGTGAGGAAGGAGATACTGATTTTTTATCATCATCTAGTTTAGTCTTTGATAATCCACATATAATTCTAAACTCCCATAGAAATTCAAGGAAAAAATAACTAGATAATCCCATGAGTATGTTCTAGTCTATATGAAATACATAAATTCTAGTTATTTTAACTGAAATAACAACACATGAAGCTCTAATAGTGTCATCCTATAAGGTGGGATAGAAAATGTCTTTTCTCCTGGTACCAACTCAAACATGAACTCAATGTCCCACTTAGCTTGTATGCTTGATAAATATTCTATAAATACATCTAGAAAATGTTCCCCCACTGGAGGAAGAATATCCTGCTACATTCCTCCATCATCCAAAATAAAAATTTCTATTTGATACTTGAGAAAATCCAATCTACACATAATCGGTCATGCATGACTAACCTAAATACCCCACTCACCTTGGTGAGTATAGTTGCATCCTCTTTGGGATAATAAGGTAAATATCCTATAATAATAGTTGATATGATCCTGATAAAGAATTATCCAATTAATACTATGAATCAAATAAAATCCTATAATTTGCAACTCAAAATGATCCCAAAGGAAAGGATATCCAATAATCTCATGTGAACTCTTCTTTCAATGTTTTATATACTCTAACCTTCTAACAAATAGTGTTTCAATAGTCATGAGCCCATATATTATCTCCATATACAAACCCAACTTATTTTCAAAAAGAAATGATATACAATGATCTTATACAAAAATATGAAATCTAAGGTAGATGATATAAGAATTGTACCTATGAAGATATAAGGTCTTGCATCCAAACTAGTCGAACAGCACTTTATGGTATGAAGTTGGATTTTCCCTCTAACTAGGGATCCTGTATAACTAACCAGTATTTTACCTCTTATTGGTATTTCCTCTCCAACTATAGGGTACCACATCCCCTTTATTGTCCTAAACATCCAATGGAAATCCATATACATGTCCCATGAGCGGTAGCTGATCCCATTCAGGACTTAGGTTGCTTTCCTGATCCCCTACATCTAATATCCTATGTTAATTTATATAAAAAAATTTGATAATGACTTTGTCTATTAAAATAATGGTACTATAAATAAGGGTATATAATATAAGTCCACAAGTGGAAAAATATTCAATGCAGATAGCACTGCAACGGAACATGGTTTTGAGGTGAATTCTTGCTACCCAGACTGTTCTGCCTGATGTTTCCCAGGAGAAAAATGTCATAGAAATGATTCATGATATATGAAGAAGAGATACCAGTTCTACATAGTGAAATAGTATGGTCGTTACATGGATCCTCTCTCAGATTCACTTTTGTGGTGAGTTCATAGTTCATCACATCCTCAAAACTGCTCAGATAGAAGATTTTCACCGATGACTCCAATACTAAAAATGTATCCATAGAGATATCATCTGAATACAAGAATGGTGAAAGGAATGAAAATTATATAAAATTAATATCATAGTCCATCACAAACAAGACCTCTTATTTATATTGATGATCTCATGAGACATCCCATCCCTCGATATCTATAGAAGGAAGTGGATTAGGAAAATGATCTCAAAGTCCTTCCTAGAAAAATCCTCTTGTTTCACTGTCAACTGTAGAATGTCCCTCCAATTCTAGGTTGGTCTATAAAGAGAGAATTAAATAATATTCACCCTCATAACTGTGGCTGTCTCGATTTTCATGAAGTTAATATGGGATAACTCAATCTTGAACTCATATGCCTAGGTTCCTTCCACCCTCGTGAACATAGGAGAATTATTTAGTTGAAACATTCTATTCAACTCATACATTGAATGTACAGTGACAATATACTCCCTATAAATGGATTTTAAAACCCATAAGAAGCAACCATGATGATGTATATCCATCGGGTTCTCAGGCAATTTGGGAAGATCCAGATATATTTTGTTTGGAGAATTATTATTTCTACTCTCTTCACACTCAAATCAAAGATGATGTGGAATAATTTTTTAAAAAAGACAAATACACAACATAGAATACATGGTATACACAAGGTCAACCTCAATATATTAAGGCGATAGAAAACCATTAGTTCATAATTCATCTAAACGTGGTTTACTAAATGATATAACATAACATATCAATTTATTTATTTCATTTAATAGATATAATTGTTGTCTCATTTCATAATTCATATGGGTAAATATATCAAATGAAATAATTATTTCCATTTCATGAACATGGAATGTTAGTATATATCCATGTGTTCCTATCATGATTCATGCATACTCATATCTCACCATATCATTCCATGAGTCTATGTCTCACGAAACAATAACATCACACAATTTTTGAATCACCAATGGTGAAATAACATCAAAGCGTAACTATAGAACATCGTTAGAAACAATCCCATCACTAACCACTAGAGTTGTACCCTATACATATGATAGATACTACCATGAAAAATCTCATTACCAAGCCTTGAATCTTTTTAATCTCATTTATACCATTAGAAAATAGTTGACAAATAGAAAATAAAACTTAATCCTTTGATTCCATAGTGTAACATATCAAAGAATGACACTCTATCAAATGGAAGAACATGGTTGAGTTAGTAACCTAAATCACACCTCCATGTAATCTATAGGTTACTAATAAGTAGTGGGGGTATAGAGAATATAGTGGGGAGACTATATACCCTATTATAATCTTACAATATAGTAAAAATAAATAAATATTATAGTCTGAAAATAATTAAACCTATATAGATAAATGATCATAAAACCAAAGATGATAAAAAACTAGTTAAATAAATCTATACAATGAAAGAAAAACTTAATGAAAAGATTAATAATATGACACGTATAAGTTCATATAAATAAATGAATAAGAAGACTCAAATAAAGGCTCCAAATACCCTGGTCATGGACCCCATATCAGTCATTTCTAAAATCTCCAATCTATCCACAATGCAAGAATTCATCGAAAGATCATTTTACCTCTTCCAAACCAACATCCATGTAATATTCTCAAATACCAAATGGTGGCCTGAGTAGGTTAGGAGTAAAACCTAGTAGGTCGACACCACTTTCTCTAATAAAAAAAGTCTATGAATGATATTTAATGAAATAAAAATAATAAAATGTCTATTAATTAATTACATAATTTATATAATACCTCAATTAACCAACATTTACACCCTACCCGAATGCCTCTGATCATGTATCAAAACTGTTCCAACAATAGCATTGAAACCGAAAAACCTTATTCGACACCATACTAAAATGCCTATGATCATATTGCACAATCATGCCACCCAGAACCATGTATGCGTGGTATAATATATCATTGCACCAAAACCCACTATATATGCATCACAACATGTGTGAGGGCATAGACCGGGTATAAGAATTGCATCGTATGTCAAGGACTACCACCGTATATATGAATCTTATAATGTGTTCAGACCAAGGATGGTATATAATCATCACACCATGTGTCAGGGCCTACTCTAGTGTATAATCATCACAATATGTTTCCCAATTCCATATCACAACAAAAATTATATCACAATATTATATATATCATAAAAAACATGTATATTGAACAAGTAAGCATATCACCACCCATACATATAAGACCAAATGTTTAATTCTAATAATTACCATTTGTCAATTAGTACTCCCATTTAATAAATTAGTTCAATATTATATATTCCAAGGGGATTATATAACCAAAATTCACCTGAAACACATGTCATTATACATCATATGTTTTCCACTAATTAATCAAAATTTTCCCTTGTTTATCATGATTCTCTAAAGTAAATAATACAACGTCACAATACGTTCAATGTTATGAGCACTTATTTGGTGGTTATGGTTCTATTTTATTAGGCCTATGAACCCAATAGGATCTAATGGAGGCTTAAAAATGATTACTATTTATTAAGAATTATAAAATTATTTTAGTCACACAATCAATGTTCCATCATAATTGCACATGTTACATATATTGTGGAAAAAAATTATCAGACCAAAAGGTATTAGATGTAGACCACCCACTATCAAAATGGAGAATGTGGGGAAAAACCCACCTATATTGTTGAAATAACCCCCTTCCTCCCTTTTAATGAGAACTATAATATTTGTAAGCTAAGGATTAAGAACCAAAAGAAGAACTGGCTGGTATACCCTATAAATCTATGTATGGAGCACCAAGATATATTTTGTGATCACTAAAATATTGAAGTTAACTCCAAGACATCATATGTAGATGGAATTATATGAAAGTAGGAAGGTACATATATGATAAACATTCGAAGGAGGTGGTTCCCAAAAGGATTTTAGTTAAAATAGTGGTGCACAATAGTTTTTTCGATGATGGTGGTGTGTGGAGTGTCTTTAGTAAAGAGTAGCTAGAATGTGTTTTAAAAATATGACAATATAGGGGTTTATAATGGATTGGGAGTTATAAATACATGATATGTATTTACATCATGTCATATAAAATTTATATACCATATTCTCTTATTTTACCTTTAAAATCCTACACCACCCTTAAAATAATATTAATAATAATTAAATATTTTGTAATATGTTTTGCTGACATATCTATATATTGGGAAATATATTTTTGTAATATTTTTACATGTGTTGAATTATCTTTTCATGACATGTCTAAACGTGGTGAAATATATTTTCATTACATTTCTAAATGGGGTGAAATATATTCTCATGATATTTCTACACTGGTGAAATATATTTTTAGGAAATGTATACATGTTGTGAAATATATTTTCAGAATATCTTGACATTTGGTGAAATATATTTTCACGACAAGTCTACACGTTGAGAAATATATTTTTAATGTGTGTACATTTTCGAGGGAGTGAATAAATTCAAGGTGAGAATTAAATTCACAAGGTCTCCCCAAAAAAATAACATCATGAAGTGGGTTCACAAATTATATTTGTTCTATATCTATAAATCACCTCTTATTCCTAATATACCCATGTAATGGTTATCCCAACCCAATCCTAGGGTTGATAAACTATGATATAACAAAAGAAAACCCATATGAAGAAGAGTTAACCAAAAATTTAAAAAATGTTATACCTGGAAAAAAACGATATCTTATAATTATTAAGATGGATCTGTTTATTATAATAAAGGAAATAAATTTCATGTAATTTTAGAGTTAAGGTAATTTTTTATCTCAAATTTCATTCATTGGGATACGTTTTGTATTATTTAACTAATTTAGCCTATATAGTGTATACTAAACCCCATTGAAAAATAATATAATTATTCTATAAATATTCATTTTATTTACTGTTTCACTTAAGCTTAACACTTTATATATATTTTCATCAAATGTTTTAAAATCTATAATAATTTCACATATCATTTTTCATTTTTGAGACATATGCCACAGTCACCATAATATTTCTTTTGTGTTTTGTTTATGGTGACCTATGGATGAATTTTAAAATATAATTCATTAAATCAATATAATTACGTGTTCGAGATAATTTATTTATTTAATTGAATTTTGATTTAAATGTTACGAAAGATATAAGGTTTTGTGGAAACTAAATTTACATTCATTGAGATATTATCATTCTTCTTAAACATTTTTTATATATTTTGTGTAAAACATACCATTTAATAGAATTATATTTTACTTCATCCCATGTTCATTTGTATTTACATTTCACTAACATTATCTCCATTTATAATTCTTGATACCTCAATTTTTATTTTCTTAATAGTCATATTTAATATTTAAAATGTAACATTGTTATTAATAATCCTCATCCTAAAATACGGGCATCTCTTGCCATTGTCAATATTAAATCCTTCGACAAATTATTTAAATTATCGTTTTGAAATAATAACATGTATTATCTAATTTTATATTCTTATTTAACTTTACCAATTTCTAAAATAATGTTTTATTATCCTTTTTTATGTGGGTTTTTAGTAATTGTATTTTAATAATGTTTTGTTTTAAAATATTTCTTGTTCAATTGTCAATTGTTATTATATACTCAAAATTTCTTTTAGAATTAATTTTTTTTGATATGATTTATTATTGTTATTTCTAATAATTTTTATTTTATAAATATAACAATTTTAACTAATTTAAAATTAAAATCAAAGAATAACTCATAACATCTACTTTTTTGACATTGTTAATTTTTTTATTTTTTTATTTCATTTATTTTTTATTCATTACCAATAAAATATCCATCTCATTTTGTGTAGAGTTTCATGAGTATACTATATATCCCATTAGGTAATATTTATATTAATTGATGGGAATTTCTGAATCAATCCATCGACGTCTTGATGTAATATTAAGTGATAAATTTTGAAATTTTTCAAAACTCATATTTATTCAATGGTTTATTTATGATATGATATGTTATTCATTTTTAGATTCACACAATAAGTTTTTAATAAATTTTGAGAAGGTTTTGTTCAAATAAATATGTAATATGGGTTGGGTGTATTGAATCTCTAAGACTAGAGGGTCTATTACATCTTTGTGGTGGGCTGAGGCTACTAAAGATTCTCTTTGCATTGGATAGGGTTTTAAGAGAAAACATTTTTCTAGAAGTTTTTTTATTCGAATAACTAATGGTTTATGGGTTATGATGATCTAGTCACAAATATGACAAAATTTATGATGCTCACATTAATAATCAGTTAGATGAAATAATTTCCCATTCACCATTTAATGGGTCATAATATTTTGATACCCTAACCACTATGTTATGTTTTACAATGATTATGTTTGTGAGATAGTACCCTGTTATGATAAATTTAAATGTCATAGAACATTTCTATAAATCAATGAATTTATTATGCTCCCATTCACAAGATAATTTTCTCACACAGTTTTGTAACAATATATATTTGTTAATTTGATATTACAAGTCCTTCAATAATGGAATATTGGAAAATCT
This sequence comes from Viscum album, assembly GCA_963277665.1. Taxonomy (NCBI): domain Eukaryota; kingdom Viridiplantae; phylum Streptophyta; class Magnoliopsida; order Santalales; family Viscaceae; genus Viscum; species Viscum album. The sequence continues at coordinate 711,267,062 of OY728131.1, read as the reverse complement.
TATAATTCCATGTTTTAATGATCTATTTCACTATTTATAGTAATATCTCATATGAATGTTATAAAACTATTAATGAAATTATATCTATTTTCCCCTAACATAGAATTTTATATCACCCTAGTATTATGCATCCATTTTTTGTGATATGAAGATGAGTATATCATATGAAATTCTAAATGTGGGTCTAGTGTGGTTCGATTATTTAGAAATTCCCACCAATATAATTAAATAATATTATTAAGTATCTAATAATTAAATATACTTATCATTTAATTTATCATGTTGTGATATTACTCTTGAGATGAAATTTATAACATTATAAGAAGATTTAAAAAAAAGAAATTTTTACTTGATTCATCTCACTTGGTATTGAATCCTAGTTATTTTGTTTGAATTTTTTACCAGGACATGGAGTGTGGGTCTTCTCTTCCACAATTGAAATCTATAAGGACCCAAGTTTTTATTACATGAGTATTAGATTATTTATAAGATAAATAACATGATTGTAATATATTACAGAAACAAAAGGATTAGTATCCAGTTAAAATTAGGTAGGCACCTCATGGGTACAAAAAAATAAATAAACATTATTTAAATACTTAATCGTATTCCTCTAAAATGTATTCATGTTATCCTTATTACATGTATTCACTAGATGATAGACTTTAATGGATGGGGTGTTCTAAAAAATTTTGTAGCGGGTAACATGTATGGAATAATATACATGAATCTATAGTTTATTGAAGAGAATAATCATCATAATTAGATCATAAGAAATGATCATCATCATAATAATTCGAAAATTATTGGAAAAAGGAATGGAATATGGAATATTCATAAAAATATAATATAATTACATAGTTTTGAACAATACTAACATCATGTTCATTTGTAATATATTTGCGTAAATCATAAAATTAGAACTTTTAATAATTAAAGAATAATTTTCCGACATTATAAAAATAATATCATAATATTTTTCAATTTTCCCAAAAAATTAGATTCATATATAATTATGGAAACTCCCATACAATAAGGAAAATCTGATAATCATTAATTCTCTAATTAAAGGGGAATTATACATTAATTGATATGAAATAAACACATAGAATGAGAATGAGTTTCATAAGGGAATTGTGAATCACATCTCAATGAATAAATTTTGAGAACCCCAAATTAATAATAGAATAACACTTGGTTTAAAGTTAATTTATTTCCATAATCGACCATAGGTCATGGTGATAAGAAAAAACACCTTAAACGGAATAAATGAGTTGTTTAATAAAATAAGGACTTTTTGGAAAATCATTACAAGTATATTTGAAATCATCTCTATGAAGTAGAAGAATGAATATATATTGGAAATAATAAATTAATGAATAATTTAATGGCTTCATTGAATGAATAGAGATGATTTTATATTTTAAGAAAATATTAAAAGGTGATTATAACAAAAAGAGGGAGATGGGTTCTTGATTTCACTTATCTTATCTCTTTCTTATAACCTTTTCAAGTACATTACAATAAATATAAAATTAGTAATACATGAAAATATGATTTAATTCTGTATATTTTTTTAGTCTTGATCAATTAAAATATTTTTATTTTACATGTTAATTTTATTTGTTAAAGGTTAAACATTTTGATATTATATTTTCTTTAAAATAACCCATATTGATTCAATTATATGATTTAATTTTATTACTGTTTATAAATTAATGAAATTAAATCTATAGGCTTATAAAAATTATTATTTATAAATTTACATATACTTCATAAAAAATTATTACATTATGTGTAGGTGGTGATTATAAAAGAATTGTCAACGTCCTTATTGACGGTTAACTGACTATTAATATGATATTTTCCAAGGAGGCAAAGGAAGAATTATAAAATATTAATATGTTGAAAATTCATTCATTATAGTATCATAGTATCAATAAATTATTATAAAAAAAATTAAATAAATTTATACAGTTTTTGATAAAAAGTATTCATTCAAAGAAGATGAAAAGAAAATTTGATTGACAATGAAATCATACCTCGTTCATTGTATTGAGCATTTTATATGGCTCCAAAATCTTTTGATGGTTGGATTTATAAGACACAAGAATGAATATAAGTATGATAATAGTATTAAGAGATGGTAATTGGGAAGATATTGGATTTCGTATATGGAAGTGAGGGGGGCTTCCAAAGGGAGGGATAGGGTGTGATTATATTGGAGGAAATGTGTGTTCTTATGATAAAATATTCAATAAAAAATAATTTAAAATCTAAAACATATAATTGTTTTATCAATGAAATTATGAATTATGTTTAATTAAAATATTTTTATGACTTTCAAACCATTAATAAACTATATATATTAAATTATAAAAAAGGAATCTCGAAAACAAATAATTATTTTCTAAAAAAATAAATCATACTTTAGACATTATAAAATATATTTTAATTTTAGAAATTTAATTCCTTGAATTATATAAATTATTATTTTTATTTTTTATCGAAGCACAAATTCAAAAAAAAACATGTAATTATTTCATCATAAATGATGTAAATCAACAATAATGGCCACAAAAAATATAATTTTACTATTAACCTAAACAATGATGTCATCATAACAATAACTAATTATCAGCCTTAGGAAATTTTTATTTTAAGACTCTAATAAGGGAATTCAATTTAAAAAAAACTATTTTCTAATATTGGTAATTTTTATTAGTAATGTTAAAAAAATTATTATTGTTAAATACGTTAATATATAACATATTAAAAATGAGTTTTCAATTTATTTAATTTTAAAATTTTATATTTATTTTATTCCATTATAAGAATTATATGTTTTAGAAATATTACTCGTAAATATTAATTTTGGGGCCTTTTACTCTTTTGTAGTTAATTTATTATTTGAACATTTATGTTACTATTAATAATAGCCATGTTACTATTCCAACAGTCATATTAATATTCCAACAGCCATATTACCTCCTCTAAATACCTATAAATTCTATCATTCAACATTCAATAAAATTTTTCTCCATCATTCAATAATTTTCATAGATAAAGTATTGATTGTATTAATAATGTTCATTGTATTTTTAAGGTTTTTTATATGATTTTGATAAATATAAGTGATCAACATGACTCAATTTTTTTTGTTCTACTTGTTTTAAAAAATTTAATTGTTCCCCTCTATAATAGTTTCTTTTTCAATTTTTTATATATTATATAAATATGATATCCCATTTAATGAAATAAATTATTACGTATTTCTATTTTTTAAACTATATAATATGCCTAATTTTGAAAAAAAAACTTTATTCAAAGATAAATAAATATATATGTGTGTGTGTTTTACATTCTACATTCTTCCCATAATTTGAAATTACATCACCAAAATTTCAACTCATATCCTCGACTGAGAATAAATGAGGGTCCATTTTTTTGATGCCTTTGGTTCCCATGTTTCTTCTTTAGACATTTGTTTTTACAAAGGACTAGAGCGAGGTGCCTTTCCTTGTTAATATCTTCCCATGTTTTTCCTTATAAATGTGGTATTTCTATAGTTATATGAACTTAAGATTATTTACATGTATGCAATTATGTACTTACTTCCTCAGGAGAGATATGTGCAACACATCATGAATATCATCCTTGTTTTGAAAAAGTGACAACCAGTATGCCCTAGCTTATATGTTATCTGGGATTTAAAAGGGGCCAACAAACCAAAATATTAGATCTCCCTTCATTCCAAACAACAAGAATCTATTTTTAAATTTGATTTAATGGGAAAATTTTGAATCCTCCTACAAACTCAATGTGCCTTAAATGATATTAAACCTAAATTTTTTGTTGACTCTCAATAGAATTAATATAACACTAAACTTCTTAAATATTCTCTATAATTTCTCATAAATGATATTGAAATATAATAATTCCTTTTTCAATATCATCTTAAATTATTTGTTTTCTTCATTAATTTCCAAAGAGAGCATCATACATCACAAATGGAATATTTTATTAGATGTTGTTGTTTTATGAGAACTCTACCAATGAGAGATATTTATACCATCATACAATAAATTCAATTAATTATTCTCTCTATATATCATTATGTGTCTAAATGGTTCTTTTAGATTATCCATCAGTTTAGGGGTGATCAGTTTTTGTTAGGTTCACAAGGCTAGATACCCTAAGAGGGGGGAGGGTGAATTAGGGAGTGACAGATTAAAACAACTGTCCTTTTTTATATTGTTTTTATGTTATGAAAAAACCCTCTTCCCTCTTCTTCCGGATACTGAGTATGAATAAAAAATAAATCATGCACACGAAACATCTATTTTTAATTGGATCACCCTCACTTGGCTACGTCCAAGGACCATTCACTAGTAGTGTGTCGATTTTCCAATTCCACTATAATCGCACAAAAGTTTACAAGTTCGAATCGGACACACTATCCCTCCTAGTATACAAACAATCACAATTTTAGAACTCACTGCTCTCCCAACTATAGTGAGCTCACTGCTTCTTCAGAAGATCCACTCACAATTTATAGACCTGTAGGTCTCTTTATTTTCCTGAATGCATGTATCATCAAATGTTAATAGATGCTTTGTTGAAGTCAAACTTTCACCCATAGATGAATACCACTTTGCCTCTAAACACTAGGAAACTACCTTTGGATGTACCTTCAAAAATCCCACTACTTCGCGACACTCCCAATTTCGCAAAGCTCAAACAAGCCTTCACAAAGCTCCTACCCTTTTGTGAAGCACTCTCGCGAAGCACTCTCATGAAGCTCACTGAGCCAACGTAGAGCTCGCAACTTTTGCAGAGCTAGATTAGCCACCGCGAAGCTCTTCTTTCGTAAAGCACACTGCCTTCGCAAACCACCTTCGCGAGCCGAGAGAAAATAACTTTCATCGAAAACTCTCTACTTCACCCAAGGTGGTCGAGATCAATTTATAGGTAATTCCACCAACCCACCAACCTTCCATGTGATGTCATCGCAAAGTAATCACAAATCGAGAAGCTCCAAAATTTCTTCTGAAATTCTCTCAATATCGTGAAGCACCATGACAATTTTCCAAACACGGATCTCATCGTAATCACGAAGCATCCTGTCTATTCCTTCGTTCCTTCTCCGCGAAGCTCCACTCGCAATTCCCTTCTCCACTACAATGCTCTTCAACTCTGACATTCATGAACACCATCGTAATCATGAAGCATCACCATCAACATTCTTCTAGTCTTTTCGAAATCCAATCCATGAAGCCAATCTTCTTAAAACTCATGCAGTTTCCATATTTTGAAGATATCTTCAAGGAAATCTATATTTTGTGATTCTCACCAAACTCCAAATTTTGGACCCCAAAAATTTGGAAAACACTGTAAAACATCACCACCTTGTATCTGTTCTTTTATACCACCTCCAGGTCATCCATTTCTTTTTCATGTTTCTTTGTCAACATGGATTGTCAATAACATCTCTGGAACTTAAAAATTCACCATGGAAACATGATTTTTCAATAAAGGCAATCATCCCAAACATGATGCAATATCACCTTGAGGGATTTTTGACCAATATTTTTAGTGTAATTAAATTCAATATTCATAGTATATTGACACAATCTAAGGAATTTGAAGGTGAAAATTTGGAATCAATTAGAAATGGTAGAAAGTGTATCCACATGTAGTATCACCACTTCCTTTATGTATAGCAAGTTTTTCTTGTGATAATTTTGCATGAATAGTGGTAAAGTGGTTATTCTTTGTGTGTCCATCCTACATAGTAAATGTAAATATTCATCAATTATATTCATTAAAGTGACTAGTAAAAAAATAAATGGTTTTTTTACTCAATTACATATTTTTTTGTGTGACAGTTCCATGATTCCTTTATAATTTTATCATTATAAATTAAGGTTTCAACACAAAAATCACATTGAGGTGTAATCATCAATATCCTTCATCATTAAATACTTCTAAAACATCTCCCAATTACCATTATATATCTAGATATATCTGTGATAAGTGAGTGATAACAAATAGGAATTATGAAAAAGTTATTTCTCTATTAATGGTGATGGTGGTACATAATGTCTTGTTATAAGAAGAATGACACCATATATTTCAATGTTTAATTGGTAAAAAATGCCTTCTTTTAATGTTACCACATCACATGAGTCTCAAGGTCATATTTTTTTTCGGCAACCCTAATCTTCTACGAGATTGATGGTTGGGAAACCATTTGTACAAGGTAAGATGTCCTCCCTTAAATTGTTATTTTAGGAACCAAACTATTTGTATTTATAATTATAGGTTCTTCCTCAATCCACATCATAGATATATTGGTTGGTTAGTTTTAGTTAAGACAATGTGTCTATAATATTATCCATTTCAGAGTAGTCATGAATAATGTAATCATAGTATTTTTATAACTATACCCATATTAATTGATTTATATTGAGATCCTTCTATGTATGTATATAGATTAAACTCTTGAGATCTATATATATGTCATGATTCTCACTATAAAGGTATTGTCTCCAAATCAATAAAGTGAAGATAATTTCTATAAACTATAGTTCATGAATCATGGCTATTTTCTAATGTGTATTCATTTTTTTTGATTTTTAAGATGTCACATTATCATTAAACATGTGAAAAAAATGGAATCCACTATTTGAAGAATTATTGTATATCATAAATCTGTCTATAATTAATGGTAGTGTGTGTATAGCTTCCGTGATTGGCCTTTGGTTATTCACTATAAATTATTCCTTATATTCTTCCATCCACATATACTTTACCTATTTTTTATTATCATATATAGTGGAATAGATCATAATCATATATTTCTTAAAAGTCATTGGTAGTACCCAAATCGTCCCAAAAAACTATATATTTTAATTACACATGATATTCTTTGCCATTACAAAACATCACTTGTATTTTGGGTCTAGAAATAATTCCCCTACTAGTGATCACATGACCCAATAATGGTACTTTATACATCAAAAACTCACACCTAATACATAATTTTTATCTTATAATTTCATAATGTTAGTAATTAAACCCTTATATGTTCTTCATTATCATCATTTTTCATGGATTATATTAGATTGTGGTTAATAAATAGTACTAAAAATATGTCAAAATGGACAATGAATACTCTATTCATCTAGTCTATTATGATTAAATTAAAATTAGCAAGTTTGAATGACATAAATTTAAACACATTTTGTATATTTATCATATATAATTTATTATTATAGATAATTAATACCTTCAAAATTAATATTTGTGACCAAGAATGAAGTTACACATTTTACAGTTAAATATATCCATGAAAATGATTGAACAGACCACAAATCCTTAGTAGGGGTAACTTTTTCATTATTGTGACATTATTATCCACTCAGTAACGATTTTAAATTTGTATTAAAATTCAATAATTAAAAATTTCATTGGAACACCCCATTACGATGAACTAGGGGCTGTGAAGACTTTTTCAAATTCTCCAATTGCTAGTTCATTAATTACACTAGTTCTATAAGGATAATACTGTAGAAAAATGTTGAGATAACACTGGATCTAAATATAAGTTCTATTCATAACACTACCTCTACATATTTTGATGTATATGAATAATTTTATGAAATTCATTAATATATTTTCTTAAAATGGGAACATATTCATGGTTTCTACTATCCATTTACAAGACTATTCACAATTCCCATGATTCGACACTGTGTATCATCAGAAATAACGTTGATGTATTTTCAAAATATGATTCATGGTCTACCGTTTATTTTTAATAGAGAATCATATGGTTCATACAACATAAAATAATTTAAATTTCTTGAATATTAATATGAGATATATATATAACATGATCCAATCGATTCTTCATTTATAATCAAATTACACCATAGTAAGGATTATAATATTTTCTTGATGAATTTAACCAGAGAATATTCCAACACTCAGGAAGAAATGATCACACAAGTATGAGTGTTTATGAATATATCTAATTCAAGGTACCTAGGATTTCATTTAATAGTTCTATAAATCATGTATGATATAATGGAATGTGTAAAAATAGAATAAATTAAAACATTTTCCATTAATAAGTACCATTTATGGATTAGTTTCCTTGTTTATCTCAACAGTGAAGCTAGCATATACATTCATATACGCCCTATACTTTGGGAACTATTGATTTTGATTACCCTTGAAGACCCTTGGAAATTTTTACTAGATTAAAAATTTCCTCTTCTCATTATAGTAAAAGAACTAATGTAATGATGGTCTATTGGGTGGTTTCATCCTTTCCTCTATCAAGTTGGTTAGCTTCTACATTTATATTTGGAATCTATGAGTTCTGTGAAATTTTATAAGGGATGTAAATAATTTCATCCTACCTTCAAGGCTATATTAATGATGGTTCAGTCACACCAATGTCTAGTTGGTGGTTGAATCATATTTCATCCATTATCATTGTATACTCGATCATAAAACTCTATTGTTCACTTCATAAAACCCTATCAATGGGACCATTCTATGAAAACATTTGGTATTGGTAATTAATTTTGACCTATATGAACGGTTTGGCCTAAATGTTAGCATAGGTCCACCCTATTTCAATAGTTTCACCAACACCATAATTATTGCTAAAAATCAAAGAACATCTACCAATGGTTTTGAGCACAATTGTTATAGGTGCATATATCTTTTTTGTATCCTTTTTTCAAATAACATTAAATAAAAAAAATTAAAAAATTTATGATTATTTAAATATATATTTACAAAATTATGTTCAAAAAGTCATGTTAGGTTATTTTTTAGGTTGTTGGATTATAAAACAGAGGTGATGATACCAAAAACAAGATGGGTTTTTTTGAATTACCTATACCAACTATTTAATGAATCCATTGGTATAGGTTTTTTATATGACCTATACCAATAGTTTTTCAAAAACCATTGGTATATACCTATCCCAACGCCAAACCATTCAATGGTCCCCCAAACCATTTGTATTTCCTATAAAAATGGTTTGGATACTTATACAAATTATTCCAAAATGTTGGTATATTGTATTTCTCTATTATAGATTGATAACAAAACATGATTTGTACCTTCAAATCCTAGTAATATTTTCCATAAATGTCATGAATAATTAAAAAACATGTGATTTTTTCTCAAGAAATTCTATAATAAAATTTTTAGGGATATTTAGAGAGAATTAAATGTTGAGAAATATTTTTTTGAGTCTCCTATATTAATTTCTTCCCTTTTATCATTTCACTTTTTATTACTGATAAATTCACAACATTGATTAACTTATTAATAAAAAATATTCAATAATAGGGTAAATTTCTTCTTCCTAGAACAATGAGTCAAAAAAAATATATTTAAATTTTTCTGACACATTATTCCATGATAAGTGGAATGAATGTTCCACTAAATATTAGTGGTTATTTTTTCACAAATTAATATATTGCCAATTAATATTTCATGGGTGGGGGAAGATGTTACACATGGTTCAAGTTATTTTTTAAGTATTGATATAGGTAGGAAAGAACTATGATGTTGTTTTAAACACCTCTACAGAAACTAAAACATCCAAACCCTAACCATTAGCATGGGAATAACAAAAGTGCCACTAATATTAGGTCACATCCCATAGTCACTAATGGGTGGAAATATATTCCAGGGTCTTACTAGATATTTGGAAAATTATTTTCTCTACAAATACATAGAAACATTATAAAATAATTTAATGAAAATAATACTATATGATGCATGAAATGTAAAAATACAACTAAAACTCAAATTACTATGAAAAAAACTATGTAGATGTAAAATGTTGACTAAGACACCCAAAAAATCAAAAATATATCAACATGAAGTAATACAAACATAAAATCATTCCAATCCCTCTACATCAACATATTCATGTTAAAACCACCATATAGAGAAAGTATAATAACTATTCTCCCCAATTTAAAAAAGATTATAATCCTTTACTAGTGTGATGATAAAGAATTATTGCACATGCGCCGAGGTGAATATGCTAGGGTGATTATACAACCTAGTATGAAATCCCTAAGATACTTCGCAAGTCACACCACTCATATTATAATGATTTATCTCATAATTTAGAATATAAATAAATCAAACTAGAAGAATTAAAAATTTTATTACAAATATAATTTAGTTAAACTTTAGTAAGAGAAAAATATTATTGATTTATTCCACTTGTAATACCCATTCCACTTTTAACACACACACTCACATGAATTCCCTGACAGTCCCAATACTCATGAGAAACAAATTTTCCATCCACTGAGAATTGTATTTGTCATAATCCTCTATGTTCCCAAAATGGAACTTGGTACTATGTTCGAATCAAAAAGGTTGTATCTAATGTAAATAAACACATTCCATTATATATATGATATGTTTTCAGTAAAAAATCCATCATAAAACTATAATTCCTTTAAAAAATTTATTAAACACATAGTGACCATCAATGAAATATATTTTTTAAAGTCATAAAATAATAGAAGGTTTTTTCAATAATAATATGAAATTATTTTTCATTAAAAAGAATATATTTCATTTTAGAATTCTAAAGAGTTATTGTTCTATAAAAAGTGGAGAGAGTAATTGGACACCTTCCTTATAAAGGATCTCAAACAATAAAATGAATCAAGTAAAAATCTATACTATAACAACTATATCAAATCCCATAATTCAGATTAATTTTCATCATAGTTTTACAACCCATGCACATCCATGTAAAATTCCTAGATACAATGTTGCATAGTTTTAGGGAAATCGATGTGGTTAACTGTAACATTTATCTTACAATTATTCTCCTCTAAAATAATATATTTTTAACATCATTGGATTAAGAATCCTCATGGGTTATCCTAAACATGCTCAATATATATACCCCTATGAATCCATCCAAAAAACATTAAAAAACCAAAACACCTCAAAACTATGGAAAATATATACAAGGTATAAAAATAGGCAATAATAAATCAATTAACTCAAACATGTGTTCTAAATTATCAACATGATTGTGAATACATCCTTACAAAGATAGATATTTTCAATTATCCAAGAGATTTGTTTTCCATTACTACAATACATCTTTTTCACGTTCCCATATATCCCATATAAGTTCACTATGTTTTCAAAATAACTGAACAAAATATATATATTTACCACAAAATAAATTATATTATTTATCCATTAAGTAAATTTATTCATGAGTAATGTTTCATATTAATAAGGATCATTATGATCCCATCGAATCACATGGTTTTGACTGGGATGGTATTTCCACAGTTGAGATACATGAAATAGATTATGAACAAAACTAATCTGTAATGGTAAATTAAAATGATTATAAAAACCAATAATTATCTAATATATCACAAAAGGTCCAACATAAAAATGATAAAAAAATTACATTCTTACATAATTGATGATTCACCATACTTATAGGTTATTTCACGAAAACAAGGTCCCCAAAAACAAATTATAATGACCGATGAAAATGATCTAAAAAATATTTTTGATAGATTTGGTCCATTTTATTCATTTTTATATTCTGTAACTCGTCGTAGTAGTTTCATGAATTAGAGTATTTTCCAATAATTAATTTTCACTTATCATTACCCAATAAAGTGTAGATCAGTAACGAAACTCATATAATCCTTTAAAAAGAGCCATATCTATCAAGTCCCTCTAATTTTTTATAATTTTAGGACACAACTAATGGAAAATGATCCACCCACGAGACACTCAAATTAATATTAAAATTAATCAGAATGTCTTCCAGTGTCTAAATTATTATACCCATCCAGCTAACCATCAATTTTTTGATGAAACCTTTCTCTCAAGACCAACTAGGTAACCAATTCTTACTGAAGATATCACTAAAACTGTGTGGTAGATCAAGGATCAAAGTTAGAGATTACAAAAATTGAGTTCCTTTAAATTTTACAATATCCTAAATATATATTTTTTCTATGTTTTCTACTATATTTGAATCATGTATTGTAATGAAGCGGGCAAAATTAGAAATTATTCTACAATCACACAAATTCAATCAAGCTTTATAATAACTCCTTGTAAACCTATGATAGTGTCTATTTTAATCTATTCCCATTTCCATAGAGGTATAGGTAATTATTAAAATATACTGAATGGTTTTTGATTTCATACCTTGACCATTTGTGACGTAAGGGTTTCCATAATATAATAAAAAACTTTTTGTTACATTTTTGTGCACAAAAAATGTTTCTTCAGAGCATTCTACATCATTTGGATGATATAGTGAATTTCTTAATTATAATAGAGATTCTTTATTAAGAAGTTATTATTTTTAAGATTATTTAATTACTATATAATTTTAAAAAATGAAAAACTAGATTCCTATATTATTTCTATCTATCAATGGTCACCCCACCAATGAGTTTTCACATAATGGTGAGTAAATATGAATTCGGTCTTTGTGATTTTGTCACTTGGCCAACCAAATAATGAATAAAATTCATAAGAAGTAAATATTTATCTTAATTATGGTCATTTTATTCCAAATTCATATCATCAATAATACTCATCAATTGAATCTAATTACAAGCTTCATTGAAATGTTTCCCTCATTATGTTTTTCTTAAAGAATCAACCATCACATTTCCTTTTACTAGTGTATAAAATAATTCTAAATCGAATATCTGTATAAATTTAATCCATATCATTTTTCTCATGTTTAAATACCATTTTGGGAATTTTGTTTTTAGGATTTTATTATATGTAAACATAATGAACCTCTTATAAATTAGTTAACAAATCCATGTTGTCAAATCATAAAAACTACAGCTAATTCTAGGTCATGTGTCAGTTAATTTTTTTCATGAATTCAAAACAAACATGATCTATAATATACAACCTGATCAACTTCCTTGAGATCAAAAGTTTTTCAATACTATGATGTGTCTCAATAATCCACATAACTTATGTCAGGTTCTAGTAATATAAGAATGGGTGTTGATGTGATATTTCCCTAATTCTTAATACATAATTAATGATAATCATAAATTCACAAGAATAATGTTCCCATTAACTTTATAGCTATCATGGTTAAAGGGATACATGTGAAGTGAAAATATATGAGATGATATTAACATAATAATCCCATAATGATGTATATCTCAAAGATGTTTTCCAATGGTTTACAAAGATATTACATGATCAATATTTTTATTGTTTATCGATACACATTTCGTGGAATATAAATTGAAAGGGAAGAAAAAATAATTTATCAAGAAATATATTTTAGATAATATTTAATAATATTAGTTCTATTTCTAGGTTCTAAACACAATACCTAAATTTCCTTTAAGGTCTTTTTCAGTTCGAGAGTATACCTGAATTTTCTCAAGACACACCATGAGAGTGGAGTCTTAGAAGATTTAATATATTATATTTATCAATTGCATGAAATCTAATTGTGCATTTTTTAGACCAAAGTACATGACCATATTCTCAAACTAATAGTAATGGCATGTAAAATTTTTCTTTGAAATATAATTATTTTAATACCAAATATAGATATACCAAAACAATTGATAAATCATATAGAACCATTGGACTCTATTCAATTGATGAAAAGATCACAAAATCAAGGAAGAGTATAAATTTTCCTTTTCATAAACTAATTTAGTTTATAATAATTAACTCATTATCATAACTGTCCATCTATATTCTTTAGAAAGAGAACTAGACCATCTTAAGTGGATGTACTCATTTATGAAAGAATTAATTTCCAATTACTAAAATATTAGTTTTAATTATATTAATTCTATTTTTTCCATTATATATGATGAAATTAAAATATGACTTCTTCATATAAGTAGAACAGTCAAAATATAAATTTATCTTTTGGATGAAAAACTGGAAATATTTTTGGGAAATATGTTTGGATACCTTTTTTAAATGGCAGAAAATTGTTTATTCTCAATTATTCTATTAGTCTACAAGGTAACTATTATCAGTTGTTAAGTGAAATTTTTAATAATCAGTATTAATGGTCCTATAGTTACAATATTCATATCCCAAAACATTTGAAAGACAATTGTCTTTCCATAAGGTGATTTAGAATTCAATTATCAAAAATAAAAATCAATAGGATCCTTTAATGTAATTAACCAATCCATTCACAGTATTTAATCACTAATTTCCAATAAAATACAAAAAAATTGACTATAAATATGTACAATATCACTGGTAATAAATAAATTCACACTTTACCCTTCTATACTATCACTATTAAAAAAGGTGTATGTGTGATATTCATATGTGTGTTTATATAAATATAAAAGCCCACGTGATTAGAAACATGATAAATAATAAAATTTTTGGATGCACTATTTTAAAATAGAACATGATTAAGAGTTATGTTAGAAATAATGGAACATTTTATAGTTGAAGTAATTTTTTATCCTCTATTAAAATCTCTATATGACAATATAATTACATTTTCATTCTTCTATATTCTTTACTTAATCTAGTTTATTTTTTATGGAGTCCAGGTTTTTTTCTATTCAGTCTATCTTTTATGGTTTTGAAGACATGAACTATTGTGTTGTGGTTTCCTAGTTGGATCATAATATGTTTGAGACCCATATTAGTTAATCTCACTAACTATCTTTTTAGATTTAGGTAAATGACATTTAATATTTACCTTAAGTTTATTTTTGTAACACATATTGAGTTGTACTCTACAATCCAATTTCTAATACTCGAGTGAAAAACATTACAAACATCCTAAATTATTACTTTTGTATAAACAAAAGGAAATTGGTAAAGTGGGATGAATCTTTGATGCTCTTACCCATGGAAGTAAGTGTCGTTTTTCACTTTTTCTTGAATAAGAGTACCCATGATAACATGTATAGTATAATTGGATTCCTCTAATAGGATTCCCAAGACACATCCTAGCTCATGCTACATGGAAAAGAACAAGTTAACTCAAATTTCAAAATATAAATTAAATAATTGAGAAAAAACCCATAGTACTTTTCCATTTAAATTCAATTATACATTTGAAAAATAAATAGTATATCCATTTATAAAATTTCAAATGACCATTCCACATTCTCTGTCACACAAACACATCCAAGCCTGGATATCCATAATAATCATGAGTTTCAAATTTTACACATACCAATACAATAGTCACTAATTTTTTAAACATACATTTTTCATCATTATAAACATTATTATCTAATAAATAAACACAAATTGTCAATGTTCCTAGTGTATATAGAAATTTTTTTATTTAAATACATCAACTTAAAAATTGAAACACTAAATTTATTTAGAACTCCACATATTTCTCCAATCTATTATAGATCTTCTAAAACTAAATTAGATACACTAGGGATAATACATACTGAAATGGGTTATATGGAAGGACAAATAAGGGAATAAATATCTCAATAAATAATATAATTCCATCCAAGAGTCATAATCATGATATCATAAATAGAATGATCATAAATAATAAAATAAGTCATAAGGAAATGAAAGCATAATATAATAAAATCATAATAATATAGAATCTTTGTAAAGAATAAAGTCAAAAGAATAGAGTAATGAAAACCACCAAGGCAACATAAAATAGGTTAAATAAAATAATAATAATCATATTATTAGTCTAACCTCCATAATATCAAATATTTTTTAAGATGACCTCACATTGACGATGCACAGTTTGATTGGGCTAACCACATGTGCACAAGACATAATGTGTTTTGGCTAACCACCCACACATCATACATAGTATCTCATTAACATTTATATTACCCAATAAATAGGAAGTTTATAAGAGACTAAACCATCACATTAGTATATTTACATAAATATGTGTTCCATAATATGAAATGAATCCATATATAAATCATAAGTAGGATATAACCTAGAATAAGGAAGTTGGTTTTACAATATTTTCTAAATATATAAATGAAGGATATATCATATAACTTCCAAAAAATGAAAGAAATAAATAATTTTTACCATTTATAATTGATAATGTGTGATATTTCTCATATATGGAGTTCCAATTTATAAAATTCATGATAAATATCCAACAATGAAAGATAAAAATTTAACCATAAGTGTGAAACATTATGAATTATATAATGGTTTTTTAAAATAAGGAAATTCCATATTATTTTCCATAAATAAGGATCTAACCAAGAGGGTTCCCAATAAAATAATGAGGTATTTTATAATTTATTCACTATTTTAAACATATTACTGTGGTGATGTTTTACATGAGACCATAAATATGAATATTTCATTAAATATGGTTTATATAAAATTATAAATTTTTATGGGATCTAAAAACCTACATAAACCAAGAATACAATGTGATATTTAAACAAGAAGATATGTGATGGATATGTGTATAAAAAATAAAAGGATTTTACAAGATGAAAATTTGATAAATGGTTGAAATATATAAGGAATGTGTAACTAATAAGTAATGATGGTAGAACAAAAGACCCCTTTTACTTTCGAAAACACATTTGACGAAATCCCTTATCAAAAAATTAAATAAAAATAATTTATTATGACATGGATAGAAGGTAAATATATTTGTTAAATGTGGAAAAACAAAATTAGGATTAAAATTAAAAATAATAACATTTGTGAGAATTGAAATTAGAGATAAGGATGATAAAATGTAGTTCACATGGATGGAAATTATTCTTAACATTGTTACATTTCCAAAAAGGATTATAACTCACAAGTAAAGATGAATTTAATATAAAGTTTTCTCTGAAAATAAAAATAGGTTATTTAGTATGAAATTATATATTAGACTCAATTAGAATCATTATTACTCAAGAATTTATATTGGGTTATAAAAGAAACTTATGTTTTAGGGAAACCATCAATTGTAGCCCAAAACAAAGAAGATCATGAATAC
The DNA here is from genome assembly GCA_963277665.1 of Viscum album. Lineage (NCBI taxonomy): Eukaryota > Viridiplantae > Streptophyta > Magnoliopsida > Santalales > Viscaceae > Viscum > Viscum album. Next base: position 711,250,039 of record OY728131.1, on the reverse strand, counting down.
AAGTGAACATTAAAATTTTATAAATAATATGAGATATTATATGTCAATGGGGTATTAATTACACAATAAGAGTGTAGGTTTTTTCATAATATCAAATAAAGCCTTCTTGATGGGGGTTGAGAAAGAAACCCCTACAGCTTAAGAAAAAATCAAATAAAAACCATTCAATGTTATAGGGATTGAAGTTGAAATTGAAATCACCGGATTAAATATAAAAAATTATATTATATATATAATTGATTGTATAATACACATTTAAATTAAATTGGGATTATAAAGGACAATGCTTCTCAAATAAGGAAATCTTGAACTGAAACCCTTGTGGGTTTAAGAATTTTTTCATCATAAGTTACTCATAGTTTGAAATCCATATGGTTATATAAATTCCATAAATTAAATAATTGGTTGTTATAAAATATTTTCTAAAAATATAAACAACCGATAAATAATAAATTCGTTCATAACATTAAAACACGCATCAACGAATAGGAAATAGGACTGAACCATTATTGCGTGTTTTAAAGTATTATGCATGTATTTTTAAATTCAGGAATAATTGAATTAAGTTCAATAACTATAAAAAAAGGAAATATTATTTGCGAATATTTAATTTTATATCTTCTATCTATAATCTTTGGGAAATAATTTTCAATATATTTTTCTCTTATGTCGGTTACTCGGTGTTGTTCTGCTAATTTCTCTGTTCTTATTTTTTGATAGTTTTAAAGGGTGTTTTAAAATAACATTATTGTCTCCATAATTTTTTAATATTAGTTAATATTTTATTTAATTGTGATAATTTTTATATTGTTCAATGGGTTATTCTATAATTGATATAAATTAAGAAATGTACCATGATAAGTCCATTTAAGGTGCTTAAACATTCTACCAATGTATTCTATTAATCACATATGTTGAATGTCCAATATTATTATTCTAGAATATAAAATAGAGAAAAATATATTATTTAATTAAATAATCTTTTATGACTGACCATTTATGGTGGCGAATGAAAGATGAATACATATTTGGAAAAATTAGTCACTGCACCTACATGGTGGTATTTTCTTTTCTTTCATAATGATTTTAGAAGAGTGTATGAAATAGATATTCCATTAGTATAATAACACTTAAATATAATAACAATAATTTATTAATAATAAATTCATCGATATAGGTTATTTTAGGGGTTTTGTTGAAGAAAAGAGCTATTAAATCTCAGTTTCGGGTATTACATTACTCTTTAAAGTTCTCCCTTGTGTAACTCCTTTTGAATCCTTAGTTTTGTCTTTTAGTTATACCAAGAATTCGAGGGTGTGGAGAGGGTGTGTAGAGGATACAATGGTGGATTCTCAACTTAGTTAATTCATAATAATATATGGATAAATTTGGAGTATTTGGTCTCGTTCTATATGTGAACAAGAGAACTTTTGTAAAAATGCAGTGTTTTTTAATAATATAATTCAGTTATTCGACACTAATGCTTCCAAATATGAATAATAATGATGTGTTGAATGTGATAATTATAACCTTCCTCCACCATTAAATATCAATCACGGTTTCCACCATTTCAAACATCATCCCCAATGTTAAATCCCATTTATCCTAATTTAATCTTACCATGGTAACTCAACTTTAAACCATAGAACTAATTATAATAGAAAAATAATAAGAATTAACATTATGAAATATTAATTAAAATTATTTATTAATTGAACATACATATTTAAAATATTTTAACATTTTTATGAAATAAAAATTCTAAACGTTAATGATATTAATTTTATTATTATAGAACATAAAGCCTAAAATGTATTTTTATTTGAAAAATTTTAGTGTTATGAAAACAAATTATTCATTAAACTATATTTTAAATTATATTAATTATAATGTTATTAATATGATTATTATATTTAAAATAGGTGTTTTGAGATGGTAAAATAAATCCAAAACCTAATTTTCACATGCATAAATTTAATTTATGAAACAAGTGAAAAATAGTTTTTATAAAATATTACATGATTTTATTAAATGATATTCATGGGTTTCATAAATTTAATTTATATTTTTAACTTATTTATCATAATTTAAGGGCATATAATTTTATTATAAAAAACCTTTCAAAAAATTTATGTTATATAAATTTTACGGTATTACAAAATTCATAATTTTCCCCTAATCAACTAAAAACTATTATTTCAGAAAAATCTCAAAAATTAATCCTAAACATTTTTTAACATGATGAATCCAAAAATTTAACTCATTTTAATATATTTGACATATATAAGTATGAAAGCAATTGTTAACATAATAATTTTATAATTTATTGAAAAAAATATATTAAAAAATATAACTTAAGTTATAAAATGTCATATAATGTTTTATAAATTAAAAAAACATTTTAAAATTATAATCACTTATAAAATAATAATTAGGTCTTAGAAAATAATTTCACTGATTTACAATTCATGATTATATATTTGTGGTTCCTTAAAATACATTTTATTTATAGAAATGATATTTTAAATTATTTACCTATAAAATTCATTATTAGAAAGAACAACAAAAATAATCTAAAACTAATATTGAAATTATACATAAAAAACAATGTTTATTTTTTAAAATTATGTTCTTTTTTCTATATTGACTTTTAAGTAAATTCATAAATATAATTGGAAAACTATTTTCATAGGAAAATTATATTTTAAAATTCCAATTTCTATCATTCATAAATTATTAAAATGCTAATAAAGATAAAATTAATTAGTAAATATTTTGTTTTATTGAAATATTATTTAATGATAAATTATTATTTTACTTTAATAAAAACTACAAGAAATTAAAATATATATGATTTAAACCTATAATAAATTAATAATGTTTTTATAAAATAACATTAGTATATATAAACATATATATATATATATATATATTAATTCAGTTCCACTATTTATACCAACGAATTCAACAACTATATTTTAAACACCTCCCATTTCCATTTTAGTTCATTATTGTGTGTCGATAATTATATAAAACATATTTTAAGTAATTATTAGATGATATATATTAAATTCTGATGTCGTTACATCTCCCTCCACCAACATAAATAATAGTTTCCTCAAAATTTTAGTTACCACTCATAGAAGAATATCAGTGAGGGTATTCTTAACAAATTCACAATTCATGATATAGCTATTAATATAACATATACATTACTATCTTTGATTATATAAATTTATTTATATATTCTAAATCAACATTGATCAATCATATAACCATAATCCCACGAATTTATATGCCTTAGTAATTTATCCTTTATAACATACCTTTTCCAAAACCATCTAAATCTTCAAGACATTAAACCCATGTCAAATCATATATTCCTTCAGTAATTACCCCTTATATTTAACCTCCATTTCATATGGTTAGAAATGTGATTATATATATATCATAATCCCAAAAATAAGATAATATGTACAAAAATATCTTGTAATCACCCTTACTCTAGTAATCTGAAACAAGATTATATTTTATAATATTTTCATGATATATAAGAATCTGTATCATAGAATGACTGAAAATATTAGTAGTCCTGGTAAAATAGATATATTTATCACTCCCATATTACATTTTAATATAAAAAGTAAAATAATTGAGAATATCATCATTTTAGTTATCATATCCTTGTATATCATTCATTATACACATATTGGATTCCTCAGAAAGGAAAGAAAATAAGAATGAGATAAAATTCTAAGTAATATTTATGTTCATATTAATTAATCATGAATAAATAATAATAATAAATATAGAAAGGTAAATATCAAAACCCACATTCCATTTAAATAACTTTGCAGTCATGAATAGATAAGGATAAAACCATATGGAAAAGAACATAACTGAAAACACATTCCATTTAATCATTAAACAAAGAATGAATTTCACATATATATAATATCAATGAAAAAATAGGAATATTAATTATTTCATTTTGGAAATAAAGTGGATAATAATAATTAAATTATTAAATAACTAAATTCATATTTAATGGATGTCAAGATATCAGTAATCATGATACATCTACCGTAAAGACCATTCAAAACAGAATATAAAACTACAAATAGAAACCTATTTAATTCTAAATTACTTATTGTCCTCATGAAACAAATAATGAATTTAGGGGATATATAATTTAAATATCCACCCATCACTGCATGTCCAAATAATTCCTTCTATATTAAATAATTTATTTAATTCATAAAAATGTGTATTATCTTCAAATATATGTATTTAGTAATGAATATGAATTTATCTATATTTCAAAAACTAAAAAAATAAATTTCAATGTGGATAAAATATTTTGAAACTAAATATTTTGAGAAAATAATAGATTCGTGATAAAAAATATGGATATTTATGGGAAATTTAATGTTCAATTATCAAAGTAAAGTGAATATTTCAAGTTAGAGTTAATGAATGAATAAATAAATTAATAAAATGAGTGTAAATACTTTCCTCTCTAAAAATTATCATAAACAATCCAGATAACAAATAATAAGGGTATCATTAAAATATATACCTTATGTATTATCTATAATCTTGGTGTTTTTTGTCATTCAAAAATAGAAATACAATACAAATGTATTTAAAAACATTCCGTAGGAAACTATACTTTTTAAATATGAAAATTATTTTTTAAAACAAAAAGTTAACAAAATATTATGAAGATAAGTTTCATTTAAAATAACCTTTTAATATTAAAATGGATTCTTTCAAACATTGAGGGTTCTATAAGGCATTAAATAAATTCATTTTGTATAAGTTAAAACAAAGATTCCTTCTACACTTTCAGCAAAAGACAAACGAGAATTGTTTGGAAAAAGACCTGAATATTCCATTAAAAAAATTATAAAAAATTATACACTGGTAAAAAAAACTATAATAAATCATCACTGTATTTTTAAAATAATTTATGAGATTTTTTGGAAAACATGGTTTTTGAAGAAAAAATGTTTTTGAATGAAGAGATAAATGAAGTAGAGTTTTATTAAATCTATTTTCTCAACCATTTAAGTAAAAAAGTGTATAAATGGTACTATTTAATTAAAATGTATTGAATAAATAGATTAGAAGATTTTAATATGTTTATTATTCAATTATCAAATAATTCCCATCAAAGGAAATTCATTCATAAACAATCCCTATAAAAAAGATATTATGAAATATAGCCATTATAATGATCATAACATTGAAGTGAGAATAAAAAAATGAATTGATGTACGAGGGTGGGGTTTTGAGGATGCGCCTGTAAGGGGCTCTGAGCGGTGAGTTTTCCTCCCGTCGTCGCCTTCCTCTCCCCATGGAGAGACAGCCTCGTTTTCCCTATTTTTGCTCCTCCGCGGCTAGGTCAGGCTTGGGCTCCTCCTCTAGGCCCCAGGATTCTACGACGTTGTTGGATCTGGACCCATGAGCTTAGGACCGGGTTGCGACGAGGTTGCTAGAAGTTCCGGCATATGCCACGAGTGGGTTCGTGGGTTCGTGGTCCTCGCGCTGCAGAGCCGTCCCTAAGTCGAGTTTTCTCGGTTGTTTGGGGTTGCAACTTCGATCTGGGGTGGATGTGTGTGATTTGGGGGATTTTGGGGCCTTCTCCAGTGGGGCTGAAGGTGGAGACAGGCTCTGATTCCTTTTAGGTTTTTTGTATTGCGTTTTTGTGGTTGGGTCTGGTGGTGTTTTGCCAAGGGTTTCTACCTCGCTGTTAACAGTGACGATAGAATCTGCCACGTTGTATTCGGTGAAGGGTTCTACTGGCGGTGATGTGCTGTTTCTCGTCATCGACACGGGTGAGTGCGTGATGATGGGCGTCTGTGAATCCCACCAGCGTTCTGGTGTTGGGATGATTTTTGAATGGTGTTGATCCGTGGTTTTTCGATGAGCCGATGGATGGTGATGGCCAGATTCTTTCGTCGGCGACATGATATCCATCGTTTTCAATGACGTCGATGGAAGAAGATGGTCGGAATCTCTTGCCAGCGGCAGAGATGGAGGCGGTTGGATTTTCTTTGACTCGCTTCTCGAGGTGGTGTGTGGCTCGAGGTGACGCAAATCGAGGTGGCGTGCGGTTCGAGGAGGCGTGTGGTTCGAGTAATGTTTTAATTTGAATTTAATTCGTTGTGTTTTGTATCCCTCTTATACTGATTTGAAGCTTGAATGTTTTGAGGTTTCCGGTTTTCCTCAAACCGGGCTGGAAGGTAACTGGCTACCCTCAAACCGGCTATTAGAAAATCAAAAAAAATGATTTGCAGGCATTTATGTAAAAAAATGAATTTATTAATTGAATCAATTGAAAATCCACATAAAACTAGTGAATATATAACATAATATATTAAAAAGTTTAAACACATGTAATTATAGAATATTAATGAAAATAAAGATACAACATTACCCAATGAAAAGAAATTGTGTTAAGAAGTTCATTACCACTTGGTAATTTTCTATTCAAATCCTCGTGGATGAAATAATTCAAATTGAAACATAAAAGACATTTAATTATTTATTAAATTTAATATTATATTTCAAAGGTACATTATATAAACTGTATAAAATAAATAATAATTATAATATTTCAATTTTCCTTAATGAATGGAAATTGAGAATATATCACTTACCTCAGGCTTCCTCTTCATTGAACATATTTGAACCAAATTTATAATGGTTTCTATAAATTCATTAATTAATAACATATCTATATTACTATTTATAATATAATATATGATCCTATTATAACATTTTTCTGTGTTTTTGTTAAAAATATGGCATTGGGTTCCTTACTCAGAGTGTTAATTGCATTGTTTTCTGACGTGTTTTTTGTCATGAAAGTTCTATTTCTTTAGTACAGGATATATATTCATAATATAAAGTATTATATTATTTTTATAAATAAATTTTTTTAAATTAGACTAATTTTAAATAATTAATAAAATTTTATCATAGATAATGAATCTCATCGCTTCAAAAATACGGTATGTCGTGTATATTCTCGGGCAACGTTATCATTTCATTAAGAGGAGAAAGTGTAAGTAATTTGGAGATATAGAACTTTTATAGATTCAATATAATTATATATATATAAATAATATCCAATAATTTTTTTCTTATTACCTTCAATGTAAATCTTAAGTGAAAAAAGAATCATATAGCTTCGTGAAGCAGTACTATGTCACACACATGAAAGACATTTTCATTTTCTTAACGAAATAGAAGTTATGAAGGTCTATATGATATATAAATTACATCTTTATTTTGATATCATAAATATAATATAAATTTTATAAATTTATCATTATATACATCCTTTAAAGGTGGTGACGGAAATCAAATTACATCGGGTTTGAGGCAGTACTCCGTCGTACACACCATCGATGGTTTTGTTTCCCATTCGATGGAACATCAGATGGATATAATTAATTCCCTGAAAATAATACAATTTAAGTTTATTTGATATATAAATGTTATTACATTATAATTGTTTAATAATATTTTAAGTAGGTTAAATTAGAAACAAAATAAATACACTTGTTTTAGAACAATGCCTATTCTAAGGAAAACATCTTTAGGCTTCCTCCAAAATCATTCCAAGGATGAATTTAAAGTCAAAATATCGGTCTATGATATTTTTATGTGTGTAAATAAGTTATTTGGGAAGTTATTTTTGAAAACATATTAATTTTGAAGCATTAATAGGGAACTATGGGGGGTTTCCTTTTATAACTTGGGTTGGGGACACTCATGGAATTGTTGAAAACATTCAATTACAACCACATTTGTTTCATTAAAAAAGCCTCTAAAATGTGTCATTATAAACCCTTTGAGGTTACAAGGTCTATATATATCCATAAAATTTGTTTTTTACTACTTCTTATTCCATTTTAACCCTTATTTTTTTATTTTAACTCTTCTATAAATCATTTTTACTTGAACTATGGAAATTTTTTTACTGAAAATACTATTTATAATAATAAAATATTATGTTTAAAAAAATAGATAATATATATTTTTATGATTTTAAATAGAGAAACCGTTTTTATAAATTTTATTCATAGAAGTGCCATAATCCAATTTCGTATTATACCTACAGATGTGATGAAAAAGTGGGTTTCTGAAGAGAAAATTCTCACAATTATTGAATGTTTTAATAATAAGATTTAATATGAAATTGGTTCCAATGACCAATATTTTCAATATTTTAATATAATTGAACTAATTTTATTTTAAACCCAATATTAATAAAAATTTATCACTATAAATTATTTATATGAAAAGGAAGTTTTCAATAAATATCAATATTTATAATTATTCATCAAAAAATGTTTCATTTCTGAAAAATAACAAAAATTAACACTAATATAATTTTTATATGATGATTTCAAAAATTAATCCAAATTTAACAAATAAATCTTACAAAAGGTTTAAAATTTAATTTTAAATTATTTGTGCAAAGAAAGACTTAAACGCCATTTCAAAAAATACTATTTTTTTCAGAAAATATATTATTTTTCTTTCTAATGATTCTTATTTCATTTATAATATATAGATACAAATTGGATATTTCTATAAATTTTTAACCCATATAATTTTCATAATTTATTTGTTAATATTAATACCCTCCAACTTAACAGTTAGGTTATAATAGAAAAAAATTCGATAATTATATTTTAATATAGTATTGTTTTTTGTTTAAACTATCTGTTGTTTGCATCAAAACTTATCAAAGTGATTGAGTTTGTTTAAAAATAAATATATCATAATTTATCTACATATTAAATTCTCATCTAAGATTGATATTTCTTTTAATATATGACATCAAACCCAATTTTATTCTTTAAAACTTATGGTTTTAAAATTATTTCTATTTTTAATAAGTTATACCAAAAAGTTTTAAGATAATCTTGGTAATTAGGGGTTTAATATTAGAAAATAACCTTTTTGAGGAACCCAAATTGTAAAATTTATAATAAGGAATCCTCTTAATAAGAGAGAAACGTATATATAAAGTTTATATGTGGTAACACAAATCTAGGATTCTAAGTATGAGAATATAGATAGGATATGAAGATATAGAAATTAAATAAAAGCATAAATAATTATATATACTAGGAGAGATAGTTGATAACCTGAAAATTAATTATCAATGGAAATTTAAGAAACTAAAATCCATAATTTTTTGATGATTTAAATCAAAATTTTATTAATCTGATATGAATATAAAGTGAAAATTTTATGTCTCAAGATCATTTTCCAATAGTTGAGGAACTCCTCTAATATCTTGACTATAAAGATAAGGAAATATAGTTATTTGATATCTTTCTATTTCATAAGTAAAATATTATCCTTTGGTTTTTCCTTAATCAATTTCCAATTCAACACAAACTCTACGAAATAAATAAACAAAAATAATTTTTTTTAAATTTATGTACAAAAAAATTACATATTTTAAGATCAATAAAAGTGTGAAAATTATTTCCACCTATATCTATATATTTTCTAAAAAAATTATGTTTATCACAATTCATTAATCATTAAATGTCAATAGTAACACCATTGTTTTATCATTAATATTTTATCTTCATATGATTTATGTAAAAAAAATCCATATTTATAAGGCCCCAGCCTTAAACCTTACTTAATATTGAATTAAATTAATAATTCACATTGAGGATTTTTCAGGTTTATAGTTTTAGAGAATTAGATCATAAATCATGAATTATATTCCACATTTAAACAAATTGGTTACATAAAATACAGTACTTGTTTTTTCCCATCAACAGAAACATATTTAAAATAAAACATGGATTCTTTCTTGACACTTCCTTGACACTATCATCATATCATGTACCTTTCCATTACACTGTGAAAAACATTTCAAAAACATGGGATGAGCATAAAAAGCTCAGTAAGGGATATAAAAATATGGAAAGGAAACATGAGTACATGTATACATAAAAATGAAATCATACTTTACCCATAAAACATAATCACTTTAACATACCCCATAAAATCATGAATAAATCATAGAAATCATAAGACATAAAGGTAACTTGAGGAATTCATAACATTCTTACCTAGGGAGTAACCCTCTTGGTTACGTTGGGAATACCCATCACAATATATTCCCTAAATATCTTTGGAGAAACCTTAACGTTTAACCCCTTCACGTTACCCAATGCGTTGGAGAGCTATATCAGGCTCACCAGCCCTTAGTTTATCATGGAACCACCCATATTCTTAACAATTCCCAAGAACCAAAACATAATCGTATCACATAAAATATGCATAAAGGAAACATAACATTTCCACATTTCAATCACAAGATATCAATACAACACATTGATATAATAAAACATTATGAAAACCATTTTCTATACCAAAATTAAAGAAAAGTAAAACATGGTATTTATTTTTCTTTTAAAAAAAGGTATGGATTGTAGAGGAATCCGAAACTCAAATAATGGTCATGGCGGCAGAGAAGTCATTGTCTCCGCATACGTACAACAAAAACATTACCTTTTGTCATTTAGTAAAATGCTTCATATAAAAAAGATTCATTTTGGATAAATTTAAAAGTCAAAGATGTTTATACACCGTATAAAAGAAGGTTGTGTATAAAACAAAATATGCCTCAATGAATGGAGATTGAGAAGAAGTCCCATACAAAGACGGTATCCTTGGATTAAGGATAAATAAATTAAATAATTATGTGTGAAAAACTAATACACCAAGTATAAGTGGATATTAAGTGTAAAATAGTCAGAGGTTATTCACAGATATTCATAGAATGACCTATTCAAGGAGTACAAGCTTATCCCAAAGAATCAAAATTAGGTTAAGAAGTTCCCTTGCCAAAATTTGACAGCCTAACGGCGTCACTACAAAATTCAGAAAATGAGTTGATGAGAGATAAATGGGTATCTCATCACTAAGACATAAAATTTAAATCAATAAGGATATATAAGAACATATCCCAACATAATATTATGTGAATTAAAAGACATAACAAAAGAAGTCTTTTAAAAAAGAGGAGGATGAAAGGTTCCCTTACCAAAATGGGTATCTTTCGAAACATACACCCCATGAAAGAAGGACAATACAAAATTGATGTAAATACTCATAAATGAATGTATATTACACAATGATTAAAATAATTGGAATTATATACACCACTCAAAGGAAATTGTGGAAAGTGTAGTTTAAATCTCACAGGAATAAAAGTGAGAAGAAAAATCCCTTACGAAAACTCGGCAGCCTAACGGCGCCACATAAAACTTACAAAAATACATTGATGATATCAAATAGGGTCTCTAATCATATTAATATAATGTTTACAACAAGAGGAATACAAAAGAACAACCCCCAACATCACAAATAGGAGCTTAAAAGAAGTGACATAAAGGAGAGTACTTAAAAAGAAAGAGAGAGGTTAGATCTCTTACGAAAATTCGACAGCCTAACGGCGCCACTCAAAACTTCCAAAATGGATTTATGGGAGAGAATAGGGTCTCTAATCATATGAACATAAAAAATTACAGTAAGATTAATATAAAATAACATCCCAATCACAAGAAAGATGAGGTTAAAAGGAATGACATAAAAGAGTGTACTTAAAAAGAAAGAGAGGAGTAAGATCCCTTACCTCAAGTCTGACTTGTCTTGTTCGTTTCATTATATTCCTGAATAATAAACTTTGGTCAATTTATAATTTCCTAAGTAACTCCTTTAAATATTATTATTCAGTTAATATCACTTATTATAATGTTATAATAATTGTTTAATAATGTTAGTTCATATCAGACAGTTTTGTCGATGTTTTGTACATGAGTAAAAATGAACTTGTTTGAAAAATGATTTCCCATGTAGTTATAAGTAAATAATTTACAGAATAGTATTAATGATTAAAATATCATATATATCTAGTACATATTCATTTTATACTATTCCATATCATTTGGAGATAAAAAACTAAAAGCACCGTTCATGGAGACGGTAGGTCGTACGTACGCATGAATGCTACATTCATTTTTTTGTCATATTAATGGAATTAAAAATAAATGATATATATATATATATTATAATTATAGTATAATATATATGTTATATAGGTCACATATGTTCATTAATTTCATTCTTTATACATTCCATGTATTGCATGTACGAGTCACATCACTTGAGGGGGCGGCAGTCCACACTTCCTCATATGAAATTATCGCATTTTCACAACATGAAAATAATAAAGGTATGTTTTAAATATAAAATACAGAAGCATATAGTAAACATAAATACCATATATATCATATATAAAATACAGTGACATCATAATGGACACCTTTAAAGTTGTTAAAATAATATTGAACAATCATCATTTCGTGAGGCAGAAAATCACCAACCACAGAAACAGTATGTTCTTTAACCATTAGACAAAGGTGCGTGTAAGTGTAACTCAAATCCTTCACATAACAACAGCCTAGTATATTTAATATTCTGGAGTTGTTACAAAAAAATTGTTTAGGGGGTTGTAGAAACAAAATAAAACATAAGAACACAAGAGAAAACATTGCCTTTAAAACGGGTAACTCTCTTTGATTTAAGCTCAAATTCTTCCTTGGAAAGGATTCCTCCCAAAGTGAGGCTTCAATGATGAAGAGAGGGATGTGGAGAGATGAAATGGTCAGTGGTTGGCCGAGCCAAAGGCTTGAGAGGTGTGTGTAAGGTGGTAGAGGTGGGGGCCTTTTATAAGAGGAGAGGACGGGCACTCTTGAAAAGTAAAGAAATGTTACTTTATTTTAAAATGAGTTTCGGATTTAAAAGGTCCCACATTTATATAATTCGAGGTTAAGGTGATAAGGGTTCAAAATATACCAATCCAATAGGTTTTTGACAAGTTTAGGTCTTAGAATTTACATTATCTTTTCATTTTATTTAAATCGTTAAATAATGAGGTAATCACTGCATCACCATCATGTCATAAATAATTTAATTTATTTAAAGTCTAAAAATTATAAAAAGTATACAATGATGTTTGAAATCTTTTCAGCTTTCCAATGACTTTTTATAGACAAACTTCTGACTTGTATAACCCCACATAAATTCTTTTTAGTAAAACAACTCATGTTTGTGAAATTTTTACTTTAACATTAAATAAAAAGATATTAATGTCATTTTCTTTCTAAAGTGGATCCATGGGGTCCCCAAGTTGACCCATGGATTTTCTTGGTGGCTATGACACATAAAATAAGGGTAGTACATGTGTTAAGCTCATCTCATATTATTAAAACATTATTTTTACCTTAAACTACAATAATTACCTCTAACCGCGTTTAAAAACATAAAAGTTACTATTCACCAAAAAAATATTTTAATCCCATTGAACCACATTTTACATATTAATGAAAACAATGAATGTCAGATTTTTGAAATTCAAAACACAGAGGTGCTAAAATTTCATTTAAACAAAAAATCAGTTTTTTAAGTACCACTTAGTGGTTTCACTATTCATCAAAAATTGAAGTTTTTCGAAAAAATACCAAAACATTACCCTATGCTATATTTGATATTAAAAATTAAAAAATGAATTATATTTTAAATAATTCATAACATATAAGTTTAATTAATTAATTTAATAATTAATTCCCGTTTTCATAGCAAATAGCGTGTTTTTATGAAACAATAAGTATCAATTGATAGACACTAGTTTAAGTCTGATTTCAAAGTGAAATTAATTCCAACGACCACTATTGCATTAAATGGTAAAAATATATTCTAATTTTACTTTAAAAACAATTCAAAAGATAATCTAATCATATAAATAAATTAGATTAAAAAGAGGTTTTGAATTAAAATACAACATTTTTCACTATCCATTAAAAATGAACTTTATCAGAAAGATACCAAAAATTTACACAATGTATATTTTGATGTACCGGTTCTAAATAAGAATTTTATTTTGTCAAATATAACACATAAAATTGTCAAAAAGTGGATTTAAAAGATTTTCTCCAACAAAAAGGGGTTAATCGACCTTTTAAAGAATATTAGAATGTTTACGCTTAAAATTGGATTCATTCGCATTTTTAATCCTCTAACATTTATTGTAAAGAGTAAAAATATTTAACAGACATATATAACCATTTTTTAGTTAGTTCTGTTCATTCTTTCCATTACAACATTTAGGCGTTAAATACCATTTAAAATAATATTATTTTATTATTAGAGTGCAACGTAAGATTCCCAAGTAACGCGTTGTTACGTATTGGGTACGCCATCGAGCATAACATCCCCTTTAAAGTAATATTAATATTTTATTCAGAAATATGGATAAATATAAAAATGTTGTATTATTTATTTACGTGGGGTGTCACAATATTAACCATAAAATCATATATCCCAGTGCTAGGAACAAGACCCTTGTATCCCTTGGGATATGGGTTCATGCCACGTGGCCTAGCAGGATGCGATGGGTTTCCACTAAGAATGTTGTTTTCCATTTCTCAAAAAACCATATTAATATAATTTATATAACATACCCAAATTGTATGAAACCATAATTAACTAAAAGTTAAAAATAAGATAAACCCTAAAGGTTTCCAATATCCTTTAACTATTACCTTAAAAAGTAAGGGAATTATTATTTTAAAAAAATTCAAAATCATATTCAAAAAATGGTTTTTATTGACATAATTTTCTCCCAAAAGAATCCTTATTCATTGTATAATCTCATCACCATAAACCTACAAAGGGTTGTTAAAGACTTTCAACAATTGATAGGTCTAAAACTCATATACCCATGATTATAGAACTGTTTTATATGTTAATGAGGATATATGTGATTCTAAAAATTAACAAAATTCATATGTTTCTCACGATTCACATAACCAAAATACCATTTGTAAAAATCATTTTAGAATATAGCTCTAGAGTCCCAATACATAAATACTTCAAAACAAATATTTCCACATAGGTATTTTATTTTTCTAGGGGATAACCTATAGAAGAGGTAATTTACTTTGATATTTCTTGGGTCCTTCATATTTAAGAAAACTAAGTATAAATAGATACCTAGGATTAAATCACTTTTTTCCATCATAATTGTTATTTATTTCTTTGAAATTCCTTTCATTATTCCCTCTTATTCCACATATAAAAAATTTCATTCCATTGAAAAAAATTCCACTGTAACTTTCTATATTTATGACATAAAATAAATTGATCCATCATTATTCAATGGTCTCCAACACACGATCTATTATTGAACTCCCACATTCTCTTCTCTGTTTAGTCTCGGAGTTTCTTAAGTTATAGGGTTCTAATAAAATTTAATGACAACTAATTCAACTTATTCACAACATCTTTCACTCAATTAATAATCCCTTTAGGTTGATATTAGTCTCCACATTGAGCATCATATTAAATTTTAACACGATTCATTTAGGTTCTATACATTTTATAAAACTTAAAAGAATAATTTTAGAAAAAATAATTATTCTAGGAAACTACATAATCATGAAGAATCACTTCTGGAATTTCTAAATCATGAAACCATATTTTAAAAATGATACACCTTTGAAATAATCATGTTTATTCATGTTTATCATATATTGAAATCTTTCATAATGATTTTCTATTATTTTGTGAATTATCCAAATCAAATCCCCAAGGAGTGTCAAACAAGGTTAATATTAAGTCACATTTTTAAATACCAAGTATTTATTGTGTTAAGCCAGATGTTCCCTTTTCATAGTCATTACACTTAGGTACATCTATTATTGAACCACATACACCTGTAGTATCTTGATATGGGTGTTATTCTAAGATAAACCCAATAATATCTACCTTAAAAACATTATTATGTTATTCTATAATTACCTTAAATGTTTAACATGTGTTTATATTCCATTATCTTTTGTCCTTACTATAGTTCTATATATTTATACTAAAATTATTTTGATACAAACTGTAATATCCCCGACCCTAGTAACCCAAAGATGGTGTATTCTATATCACATTGCATAAGATACATTAAATCACATCTTAAAGGATATAATATTTTATTAGTCTGGGTAAACTAGATACAAACAAAATTCTCATATTACATTTGAATATAAAAATTAAAAAATATTTTTTTCAATTATAATAATATTCCATTTAATATATCCTTGAATATCATTCATAGAGCACTTCTTAGATTCTGGGGAAGGAAAAAAATAAGGATGGTCTCAAATGTTCAGTAAGTGTTGTTTAAAACAATAGTTGTCATGAATCGATAAGCTTAATAAATATTGAAAGGTAAATAAATGAACCCACATTATATTTAAATAAATTTACTATCCTAAATATATGAGGCATATTCAATGTGGAAATTTAAATAACTTAAAACACATACCATGTAATAAATAAACTATGAATAAAAAGAATAAATTAATTATATAATTGTGAAAATATAATGGATAGTAATAAATGAATTATTAATGACATAAATTCATAATTATTGGATGTTAGGATCTCAATAATCAAGATACTACTACCATTAAGATCATTCACAAGTTGGTTTTAAACTATTGGTTGAAAATCATTTAATGATATCTTTCTAATTCACATCGTTAGACTATTGATGCATCAAGGTGAAACACTATTTTTGTGCCCACCCATCACTGTATATCCAAAACATTCATTATTTATTTAATAATCTATTTTACATGAGAATAATATGCCTTGTCTTCAAATATCCTTATTGATTAATGAATATAGATTAATCAAATTTTACCCCTTTAAAAATAACTTTAAATGTTAAAAAAGGTATATAGAAATGGAATATGGTTTAAAAAAATCATATTCGTGATAAATAATATAGATATTTATGGGAAATGTATTGTATAATGACCATAGGAAAGTGATTGTTTCAAGTGAATTTTAATGACTAAAAAAGATTCAAGAAAGTGAGTTTCAGGTCATTAAATATTCAAAAAGATCATAAACCATCCATATAATGAATAAAAATTATATATATAAAATATATCCCAAGATGATTATAATTAAAATAAAGCGTTGTTTTGGTTGACATGTAGAAATTGTAAAAAAATTCTTTAAAATATTTCTTGAGAAAAATAACTTTTTAACGTTAAAATTAGTTTTCTAAAACAAAAAATTCAAATAAATATTATTAAAATTGAATTTTAAAGTTACATATAATTATTTAAAACATTTAGTGGTCATGATGGGGAAAATATTTTTACATGTTGTATACTTTAAAAAAAATATCCATTTAAATTTTTAATAAATCCTAAATGTTCCTTGTTCAGAAAAAGATAAGAAGATTATTTTAAAAATATTGAAAATTGTAAACCATGGTTATAATTTTCTCTAATAAATAATTTGTAGAGTTTTAGTACAATTTTCTAATTTTTTTATAAGACGTCCATTCAGAAGAAAAAATATTATTTCCAACAGAAGAGACAAGTGATATATGATTTAATTAACAACATTTTATTAATAATTTTATGTAAAAAAGAATGAAAAAGGTATTATTACAAGAAAACCATAATAATAACCATTAAATAATGAAATTATATATTATTATTTTCCATTTATCAAATAACTTCCTTCAATGTAAATTCAATCATAAAAAATCTGATTAATATATGATTGTGAATAACCCATTAAAAATATCATTGCATTGAATTGACAATTAACCAGTGAATATATAATTTATATCAAATGAAAATAAACATAAAATAGGTCTATATAAAATAAAATATATTATAAAATTAATATATATATATATATATAATCATATATTATCAAAGACAACGAAGATATAATATAACCCAGTAAAAATAAATAGAGTTTTGAAATTCATTACCACCTGGAAGTTTTGAAGTCAAGTCCACTAGGATGAATTAATTCCAAATGAAACACAAAATACCTTTAATTTTTAATTAAACAAGATATTATATATCAAATGGGATGTAAATACACCATATAAGAAAATAAGATGAATAATATTATAATATACCCTAATAAAGGGAAATTGAGATGAAATCCATTACCTCACACTTCTTTTTGGTTGAATGTGATTTAAACACTTTTATAATATTTTCAATAATATTATTAATTAATATAAAACACACATATATATTTTTAATATCATATATGATCCTATTATAATATTCTACCACCCTTTTGTTAATAACAATTCACTAATTTCATCTTTTCTTGTGTTAATGGCCTTGTCTTCTAATGCATGTATTTTCATGAAAGTTCTATTTCGATGGTATAGGATATATATCCATCATATAAAGAGTTATATTATTTTTATAAATATAATTTTAATTCATTATATACATTTTTAGAATCATTATTGAAACATTAACATGGAAAAAATGATAACATCACTTCGTGGAGATGATGGGTCATATATACGCACTAGTGATGTCAATATTCCTTTATGGGGTGATAGCGTAAGAAAGATAGTGATATATTAATTATATAAAATAAATAAAATTTCATATAAATATATAGCACATATATTCACTATATTTATTCTTATTACCCTCTATTTAAAACAAAAGTGAAAAACAAATCACATCTCTTTGTGAGGCGGCAGTCTATCATAACACTAGCGACAGTTAAAATTTTTTAATTGAAATGAATTTAAGAGGGTCTATGTAATTTTAAAATAGAAAATTTATTATAATATTATTAACATAATATACATGTTTTAAATATATAATTATTTTTATCCTTGATATGTGGTGATGGAAAATGAAATAAATCTTTTCGTGAGGCGGTAGTTCTTCATACACACGATCGACATTTTCATTTCCCATTTGATTAACTAGGAGACCAATATATTTCATTTCATGTAAATAATAAAATCTAAGTATATATAATATTAAATTGTTTTTATATAATAATTTCTTTATAAGAGTTTATAAAGGTGGAATAAGATACAAAATAAAAACCCTTATTTAATAATATTACATCTTCCTTAGAAAATTTTTTTGATTGGTAAAAAAAATCATTCCTAGTATGGATTTATGATCAAAAAGGGAGATATGATATTTTAATGTGATTACATAATTGAATTGGGAAGGTAATCATGGAACCAAAAGTCTTTAAAATTGTGAAGAGAGGAGCATAGTATCTCCCTTTTACAAGTGGTGGAGGGGACACACATGGAATTTCATAAAATATTTAATTACACCCCCATTTTATTATCCACATAGCCATAAAATAGGTTATTATGGAAACTTATTTTTTTTAATGTTGAAATATCTCCACCCAGTTGGTTTCGAACATTTTGGTGCGTCATATTAAGCATTATTATTTTAGTTTAAACCTGATAAATAAATTTTCATATTGATAGTGTTAATTAATTTTTACTACTTTTACTATTTATAATAGTAAAAATTTATGTTCAACATATTATATTTTAAAATTTATTCTAATTATAAATATTTAATCCAGTTTTTAAAATTTAATTCATAGAAGTTGTAGAATCCAATTTAAAATTATACATTCCAATGTAACAAGAACATGAGTTTCCAAAGTGAAAATTCTCATAAGTATAGAATATTTTAATTTTAAAATTCAATTTGAAATTGATTCCAATAAGCTAAATTAGTTACATTTGGAAATAATTTAAATTAAAATTCTATAAAACCAATTTCATGTATAATTTATAATTCAATATTATTTAATAGAAAAGGATGTTTTCAATAAAATACATATTTATCACTATTCATCTCAAAATGAAACATTTTAGAAAAATAAATAAAATACACCATAATATAATTATGATACGATGATTTCCAAAATTAATTAAATTTTATCGAATAATTTACTATATGTTATAAACATTAGTATTAAATTATTTCCACAATGTGTGATGAAACTTCCTTTTATAAAAATATAGTTTTTTAAAAAATGATTCCATTTTTCATTCAATTGATTCTAATTTTTTATAATCGATAGATAACTAATGATTTTTTTCTAAAATTTTAAAACATAAAATTTTAATTATTTAGTTAGTATTATTCAAATCTACCAACTTAATTGTATATTTATAGAAATCACATTTCAAATTAAATATATATATTTTGTGCTTGGGAGTATAATTACATTAAAACATACACACACAACACACACACAACCCTGAATGGTAGGTCATCAAACCCCAAATGGATAACCCACCAAACCATCCACTTTTTATTACATCATATATATGGACCCAAAGGCCTAGTGGGAATGAATCCCATTACTTCCCCATAGGCCTCAAATTATGGTCCAAAGGCCCATTCAAGGTATAGTACCTGACTGCTACAGTACCTGTTATAGTACCGCTGCCTATACAGCAATCATTAAAGTACCGCCTATCCTAGAGTGTATCCCTCCACTTATGCAATGTCTTTCAGTTTTGTAGTACTAGCCAAAACTACAATACTGGTATATTACACTACATCTAATTGTTTTTAAACCCATAACCTCAAGTTGTACTATGAAGTTAATTTACCACAAATCCAAACTCCAACATCAGTTACATTTGAAATTAAATATTTCAATAAAATGTTCTATTTTTGTTAACACCCAGTGTTGCATGGATCATATTCTATAAAAGAAAATTAATTAATTTAAATGGAAATGTGTAATAAATTCTTAAGGTGTTAAATCCAATTCAAAAATTGGTGTTTAATTCTATATATGTTATGAAACAAAATTTTCTTCTATTAAAATCACAGGGTGAAACAGAATACGCTATCAGTTATAATTCTCATCTTTTAAAATCTTCTGCTGTTATATCCTCCCCCATTTAATAAATTATTTCATCACAATTTTAAATTAATCTCAAAAGGAAAAGGTTTGTTATTTGAAAATATCTATTATATAAACAAACATATAATTATGGTTTATGAAACATTCTCTTAAAAATAGGGAAAGATAAATGTGAATGTCATCACAAGATTGACTTTCCACATTGAAGATCATTTTTGGTAGGTGAAGATATAGACAGAGAAAAAATACTAAAAAAATATGTTGAGTGAAAAAGACCATTCATCATATGAAAGTGAATTACCAATATAAAGTTAAGGACCTAAAATACATTAATCTACAATGAGTGGAATGTCCATCATTTCATTGGATGACAATGTACTAGGATAACAATTTTTAAGGATCATTTTCCTAGAGTTATAGGATTACTTTACCATCTAGGATTAAAACATTGTAAAATTTACTTAATTGAAAATCATAATTTTATCATTTATTCAATTTTCCAAATACTATTGTCTTTTTCATCAAAAGATGAGTGTTCAAAATGAATTTCTCAAGCCTACAAAACTAAAATATGCTATTAAAGACCACATAACCATAAAAGGGATAGTAATTTATTCCTCCTATCTTTATAAATTATCCAAAACCAAAAAATAGCTATCACATGTTAAGATAATTCCAAAAGTAAAAGATCATTTATTTGGTACATTAATTTCAAAAATTAAACCATAATACCCAAACTTCAAACTAAAATATTACCCAAATAAACATCCATATATCCCAAATAACCTCAATAACCTCAATAATAAAAATTATTTTAGAATAAAGGGTTATCTCATACATTTAATAGTATAAGTACAAAATATATAGTGATATTTTTCTGAAATGACATTAATCATTTAGTCATCAAACCACATTTGTATCCCATGTTAATCTATATAATAAAACATATACTATTAAAATCCCAAATCATATAAAAACTACTATTTATGAATACCCTAAATCATATTTTTTTAAAATTCATATTTTTACGTCATGTTAAACCATATATTTACCTATACTATAAACTATTAAAATGTATTATCAAATGTAATTAATCACTTTAATGTATCATTGCATAAAACATAAATGGGGTGTCTCAAACATTGAATTTGTGATCATAATTAATTTTATAGACCTATGATGGTATCATTAACTCATAATATAAGATCTCATGAAAATAGAATAACCTCAAATTTTACCTAAATTCTCCTCTAATACAAACTATAATATCCTCAAATCCACACTCCTAGATCCAATTCTGAAAGCATTATCATATTATTTCTAGATTTTATAGTGATTAGGGTAAACTAATGTTTCCATCCTAAAAATTCAAATTCAAAAGGAGAAATATTGGATCAGATTCATAACCAAGGGACTTTTATGTTTTGAGTTGTTTTAAATTTGGAAAAACTATTACATAAACAATACCATTGACTTTAAGAGAGTATTTTTCTTCTATACCAATACTTCCATATTCCAAGTTTGGTAATCATAATCATCCATATGAAACCCTTATAGATATAAATAATTCAATGTTATTCTTAATAACCAAGGTAAAATGAAACATTATAAGGGTCATATAAAATGCTAAGAAATATTAAAATAGTTATTAATGACTAAACGTTATTAATGAGCATAAAAAGTTAATAAGCATATAATTATATAGTCAAAGTGAATAAATAAATAATAAGACTACTCATACCAATTCGTATCTAAATCATTAATCTTGAAATATAGAATAATGATTTAAAAAAAATTAATTTTCTGAAAAATAAACAATCAGGAACCATTTGATATAAATCTTGATAAGAGGAAGCAATATAAACACATGGAAAACATAGGTAAAACGTATTGATGTCATGGAACATCATAATCATAGAACCCTTATGAATCCATTAACAATTGGAATAAAACTATGTCCAACATAAAATTTAATGACATTGATAATATAACCATTGACCAAAGCATTGGAGTGTTATCTGGGTGCACCCATAAAATAAGTTATATCATGCTCCCCCGACACTATCTAAGTCCACACATTGTATATAAATTCCAAGAACCACAATATGAATTAAGTAAATAAGGATTTCATATAATAATAGAACTCATAAAAATCAATATTCCAGTCATTACATGATCTAACTAGGGAAAATAAATGAGTTCCATGAAAATATATTTGAACCATGATTAACACGTGGGAAAGAAACCAATTCTATACAAAAATATTTTTCAAACAATATTAATCCATAAAAAAGAAAAAATGAGGATAGTATTGTTGAAAAATATCCCTAATTTGTAATAAGTATTAATATATATTTTTTATGTTTATTAATGGAAATACCATTAAAATATCAATAAAGATATTTTTAGAAAAATAAACTCTTAATTTTGAATCAATTTTATAGAAACTAAATATTCAAAAAATATTGAAGAAATAATTTTCTCTAAAAACGTTATAATCATATAACGCAAGGTTCATATAAAATAATGGTAATGATGGTGGGAAAATCCATTATTTCATATATTTTAAAAATAAATATTGTTTTAAAAATATTATAAGGATTCAAAAAGGACCCCTTTAAGAAATGTTGAAATTTCCTTTTAAAAAATATTTTTTAAATATGTTCAATAATTTTGAAAGATAAATATAAGAAATATTTTACGGTTGGAAGAAATAATTTTTGAAAAAAAATTAGAAAACAGGGATATTTAAGAGAATGATTCCTTATTTAAAATAAGGTACAATATTGATATCACCAAAAAAATACTTATTCGGTCATTTTTTAATCAACAATTGATGAAATGGAGACAGGACATATAAAACACAATCTTAAATAGTATAAAATAATGATATTTATTTTAATAAAATAATATCATATGAATTCCTATAAATTAACATTGAATATAAAAAATCCTAAAAGAATGTATATTGTAACATAAAACCTTTTCAATTTTGGAATCCTTTCAATTGTAATCCCCTCGAAATAATAACATCAAATTACACATTAAAGGTCATTAACATAATTATATTAATGATTTGATATTTCAATATGAAACTATATACATAGCATAAATGAATATATGTTAATTCCTAATAATATTTCCCAAATAATGGTGTCTGGGATGATAAACCCCTAAAATGATCATATCGTTGAATTATGAGTTAGTAAAATGTGAGATTATGTTTAATAAATGTAATTACACAAAAAGAATTATAAAAACATAATAAAAAATTATCAACTCATACAGAATAATATAATAATATAATTAATAAAGATGATTTATAACCCAATGGAATGAAATTGAGTAAATAAACCCTTTACCACTTGGTAACTTTCAAGTAAGATTGCAATGAATGAAATAATTCAATTTGAATTATAAAATAATATTATGTATTAATTATTCATGATATTAAATTTATAAGGGGAATTATATAAAAACTATAAATGAAATTATTTTTATAATAATAATATATACCTCAAAGAAAGAAACATGACATGAAATCCCATACTTCTTTGGTAATATATGGAACAAAACCTCCTGAAAGTTCGAACCTATTATGGATTTGTAAATCATTATAATTTTCAATAAAGAATCATAAAATACATTAATGGTAAGAATATACACCATTCGAAAAAAAAAATTGGTGAATATTGAATAATTATTAGGGAAAAAATTAAGACAAGAAACCCTTACCATGAGTTCAGGCTTTCCATGTGTTTCTTTTAATACCTATATAATAATCTATTATAAATTATTGGATTTCATAAGCAAATTATCCATGTTTAATATAATCTAATGGACTTTTTTTGATAATTAGATATTATAAGGCCAAAATAGGTCCATATAATAGAATTTATACGAGTGTTTAGTCAATTAACACTATTATATTTTCATTTTAACCCCTAGTAAAATCATTTTCACCTTAACCATGTTAATTAATTTGTAATGTTTTATCTATTGGTTATGGTAAAAAATTAGGTTCTAATAATTAGATATTACAAACTATTATGATTCCAAATATGGAAATCAGTTTAGTTAATTTAAATCTCATATGTGAAAATTTTAATTTAAAAATTAATCCCATGGATATGACGAAAAAGATTATTTTCATGAAGTGTAGTTTTCAAGAAAAAAGATGATTATATATTAACTCTATGACTAGTAATAATAATTTATGAATATAAATTAATATTTAATTATATATTATATATACATTACATTTTAATAATTCCTTTTTATGTGGTTTTCAATTACATAATATGGAGAAACATTATACACTTTGAAAGAGTTTTATGAAAAAATCCATTTATAATACAAAAAATAAACATGTAAAAATAAAATATAAAGATGATAACAATGTAATTAAGTAGATTAAAGATATCTAATTAATAATTTTGTAATTTTAAATCATATTATAAATAAAATGGTAATTTAAAACCACCTAGTTTATTGAAATGAAAATATATATGTACAAAAATTATGTATTTTCACTATACACTGAAAAATATATTTTTTCTGAAAGATAAAGAAATCCCAACCATGAAAATTTGGATATTCTAATCGAAAATTAAATTTTATTTTTTCCAATGAATTTTCCAAAATTTCTGAAAATTAATTATATTATTTCTTATGAAAAGAATAAAATGTCATCTTTAATGAGAACATATTTTTAAATAATAAAATTACTTTACTAAAAAGTGATTGATATTTTATTAATAATTTGTTAAAAATTAAAAATTACATGGATATATATATATATATATATATTTCATAAAAAAATTAATATTATTCCTACCCAATAATTTAACAGCTAGGTTATAATGGTTATATATTTCACAGTTCATTTTTGATTGTTGTTGGGTGTGAAATACACTATCAAACATAATGATTTTCTTTTAAATTATATATTTGTTTCATACATCATTATAAAATCCATATATATTTTATCTCTTTCAAACCACTTCATATATAAAATTGTATTTTTTCAGACACAGAGCATCAACCACCTAGTTTTCCTACTAAGGGTGGTAATATATTGAGAAATAGAAATCTTTAATTAGTTATAACAATTTATTTGGGTATATTAAACTCATTATACGTGTATATATGCATATTTAAATCATTTAAAAGTTATATATATGTCAAAAATTTCATCATATGAATAATGACTCCATATATTTAAGAAAATATTACTTTTATAAGTTCAAAATAATGATTCAGATAATTTTTGTCACAATCATTCAATTGGTGTGAGGAATAAGCTACTACCATTTCATTATACATGATACCATGACCCAATACATTATTTTATGCATCACTATAGATAACATACCCTTATCTATTAAAATTTATTGTGATTATAGTTTCACTAACCAACCTTCTCTTTGGTTCCTTGAAATTTTCTTTAAATTCATCTATTCAAAATAAGATGGTTACCTTCCATGTTGAATTGGTTAGTGAATTTGATAACTGTGATAAATTTTTCGTAATGTTTTAATAGTATCATTATAACCCAATAAAAATATAGACATTATTAACTAAGTTTTTTCTTGGAAATTGTTCAATATTCTTTTTTCTTTAGAGGATCTATTGATATCCCATGACCTGTCATTACATGACCCAAGAATGTTTCATTCTATAGCCATGATTCAAATTTAATAAATATTATAGGAAACATCTATTTCCTAAATGTCTTCAACACAATCATCAAATTATTTTCATTAACATTCATTATCAGGTAATAAATGAGAATATGATCTATAAATACTACTAAAAATTGATGATGGTATTCAAAAATTATTTTATTCATTCACCATTGTAAAAAATCATTCACATTAGTTTTTTTAAACGTTGGTAATAAATCAATGTTAATACCAACATAATAAAAGTGTCATATTAAAAATAATATTTTTTAATCCTATGTTCAAATATTAAATTATTTATATTTTTCTGTCTTCCATTATGATATATAGTGCCAAAATTAAAGAGTTTATCTTTTGTGGTAAATTTGTTTGATAACTGGATTGGAAGGAATTTTCCACAATGGTTATCAAAATAATCAACATGGAAAGATTATTGTTTATTAAAATAGTATAGATTTATACTACTAAAATGGATTAAAACATGAGATATATAAAATAAAAATTATATAAATCAGTTGATGAAAAGAAAAATAAACTTATAACTTTGAATTAATTTAATTTCTTCTAGTAGTTTCCTTTGAATCTATAAGTTGTATCTTGATATTCCTATTATATTTAGGAAATAACATGTGTTCTATGTCTAATGGTCCTTTATAATTATTTTTAAACTATATATGGTAAATCTCATACGCATGATTTATCTTCTATACCTAACCAAAAAACACCTACTTTTTCATTAAAAAACAATTCATCAAATATTTTATCAATGAAGAAAACAAATAATAATGAAACTAAATGATGAGAATAAATACCATTTTGTAATTTTTGGATGAATAAGTGACATAACTTTGATGTTAAACAAATAAAAATATATTAAAAATTTTGAATGTTATAGAATGAGAGGTCATATAATATACAAAAAAATATGGTTGGAAACATTGTAATAAAATGTTGTCCGGATTCAAAAAAATTAAAACCATGCTTAATGAAAATTGAAATATCAATTTTGTGTGATCCAAATATTACTTCTAACATCTAGTATATATATAATGATATTAAAATCCCCTCCCACATTAGGATTTTGAAATTATTTATTTATACAATCGATGTTAAGAACTGTCAACAAATTGTTTTAATTTTAGTTATATAGATAACTGACATTAAACCCCAACTGTAATGATTTTTCATGGCAGTTATTTATATAACCAAAATTAAAACCCATCATTTATTTTTTTAAACTATTGGTTAGATCCGTGAACATTTTGGGGGAATTAATAAGTAAAAATATAATCATTATAAATTCATAATGTCCATAAATCATATGAAAGGATGTCTAGGGTATTTCCCCCTTTTGAACATCGACTAATGATATCATGATGATAGCTTAATCAGTTAAAATTATTTATATTCTAACAATTTATCAAAAAAAATTTAGGGAATAAGATACTTTTTTTTATAATAATATCATTATGTTCTTGATTTCCAATGGAAAATTCCATTGACCTATATTAATTTTAACCAATATGACATCTACACCCCATGTTGAAAAACATGGATAAATAAATCCCTTTTCTAGATTCTTAAGGAGTTTCTTATTCAACTAAAAAAGATAAATATGGTAGATTATATGACATTACATGAATTTTAGTATCCCCAAGAATAAGTTATATAGAAATCCAAACTTCATTATTTGGGGTAATACTAGGAAACTCTTCATGGAATACACCATTTTACTCCCCCACAATAGAGATATCTTCGAGGTTGAGTTTCTCCCCCAACCATTAAGGATTGTAAACCCTTATGGATATCTATTAAGACCCATGTATTGGATGTTTTTTCTAATGGATATTCAAATTCATCCTCACATTGATAGAAAATCACAAGTGAATTTGGTATATCAAACATGAATTCCCATCGTCGCAATTGATATAGGATCCAAATAAAGATAGTCAAACAATTCCAGAAATCAAATAAAATTAAAATATAGGGAGCATAAAAATATTTTCCAGAATACAATACCCATAAAATTTTATTAGATATGATCATTAAGAGTTTTTCACCAATAATCAATCATCATATCATTGATGTGATAACACAGTTCCTTTAGAAAATTATTCAATTTTAAAACAGTGGGTGTAACATGAATTGAATAAAAAGTGTCTAGTTCTATTATGGATGATAAGTGTAACTTTCACCACATCGATATAATAACCCCCTCTAGTGATTGTGATTTAACTATCTATTTCTTTATCCCTAGGAATACGATGATGTCAATGCTAATTTTCATCATTAACCATTGGATTAATGAAATTTTGGGAACAATTATCATATTCCTTGTATTTTTAGAGTGGGATTGTGGTTTTGTTCACTAAACAAAGATTTCAACCAATTAATTTCATTTGATTTTCTATTTATATCTCTATATAAGTCACTTCTAAATATCCATCCTTCCAGTACATGAAAATGACCTATCCCAGGGAGAAAATTTCCCCCATGCTTCTTTATATACTTTCTCCATAAATGAAGATTAATTTTATTTCTATCATGCATTTTATTTTTAAAATTTTTGTAAAACCACATATCTATTTCATTATCAATAATGTGAGAATGATGGTATTCACAACCATCCATTTCCACCAAAATATCACATCAAATTATTTTTATAGATCAACTAATGTACCTTATGGACTAATCCATTTAATGACATGGTTGTAATACATCGATGTCCTAATCATTCTTTCTTCCTGGGAAAATGAGGAATCCATAAATGTACATCGATGTTCATATAAAATTTTACACATAATTTTTAATAAATTCACCATTCATATCCTTAAGTGATTTCATCCCTAGAGGCATCATTAATCCCGCTAGGCATGAGCCAAATTAAAATTTATATTTCCCAAACTTCACTAACTATAAAGGTGTAGTGTAGTGGAAGTGTGGGGTCGAACCCACAAGGATAAGCATTTTTCAAAGGGACATTATGGTTTTCAGAACCTAAGGGAAATCTATTCGAGATATCTTGATGTTTGGGAGATTGATTACTTCTTAATTGGGTGTGATTTCAAATAAAGAATTAGGGGTTGGGATCAAATTCGAGTATATGGGTAAATTATGGTCTTCCATTATATACATGGAAGGGTCCTAAGTCGTAATATTTGAAGAGGATAGAGGTTTCTTGTTGACTTTAGTCAAGTTCTTTATTTCTTCCAAGGAAGTGACAATATCGTGATTGGGAGATATTAACAAACTAAGTACATTATAGTTGGATTCATAGGAATGAAAGTGTCCCAAAATATTGAATGTACCCTAGTATAATTCAATAAAGATATGGTTGTTTTCTGGGATGTCTTGTGGTCCAGGAAATTCACCCAAATGGGGTAGACAATTTGGTTTCATCCTGATTACTAATCACCATAGGCTTTCTAAGTTTATAATAATGTTTTAATTAAGCTTGAATGTATATTGAACTTGATCCCTACCCCTACAGAATTTATCTATTTACATGGGTAGAGGATGAAATTAAATACATAAAAGAAGGAATTCATGGAATGTTGATTGAAATTACTTGAATTAAAATCAAGCATGTAGTTGGGGTTGGTGAAAGAAATAAAATCAAGCACAAGGTAAATCACAACTGTTATTAAAACACATACATGAAAAAAGGAAATGTAAATGAATCTAAATGTGTGGATGGTAATTGAAAAGGAAATAATGAATGAAAAATTCATGGCTCTTGAATTGATCAAAAATGTGAAACATGGAGAAATTTAGAGTATAGAGGGGTAGAAGGGTGAGGGAGCTCACAAGGAGTGAAAAAAGAGGGGAGAAGCTCATCCTGAAGTGTTTTCAAATGGTCCACCACTCCACTGTATATATAAGCATATTTTGTCACGACATATACTTGAGGCACATGACGTGTACCTTTGATCCCCATAGATTTATATAGATTTTGGGAACTCCAGAGTGGAATAATTATCTCTTGTGGATTTTTGATGTTTGACTGAGTGCATGTCGTGAACCGGGTGTTTATGACGTGTACCCCACATCCAGCTATCTATTTTAGCATATATTTTATGGATTTATAACTATCTATTTTGACTGTAATATTTTTATGTTTGGGTTGTACACGACACATAACAGATTTGTCCTCATTGGCTTCATGGCTTGGTCATGGATTGGCTTCATGACTTGGGTAAAGCAGTGAACTACATCTACACGATGTGTACTGACAAAACGTGATATGCATTGGGCCATTTTTTCACTTTTTATTCCTATATCCTAAGGAATATAGTAAAGATTTTATTTATGTGAAATTAGAAATAGATAATATGCATTTTCAGGTAAAATAATAAAAAACTATAAATAAATGAGAGGAAAATTCATAAACAAATTTATCTTATCAAATCGACAAACACTTGAACTATTGATTTTCCTCAAAAAATTATGACTCAATAAGTGTTTCTCAAAGGATAAGAATTTTTTTTAAAGAAATAATCATTCATTAAGTCCATGAAATTAAAATTAGGTGTAATCATAGAAATGTCAAATTCTATAATTAAACCATTATAGAATGTTATTCACGCATCCTAGTCTTGCTTTTCCAAACAAATTATATTCATTTAATTATGACCATTTAACTACTACTTAAGTGTATGAAAAATTGTAATTTTCATCAACATGATATTCTCTCATCACTTAGGGTAAACTAATATTATAAGTATACTCGTACCTAGAGTAAATGTTATTAACCATAGACTTTCATCGTTTCAATCATCTCTACTTTTTAATGACAAGTATAAAATTTAATCATGAGGGATTTAGAAATACGGTTTTGGTGACTCCTAAGTTGTTGGAAGGTAGGTAAAATAGTGAATATTATGCACAATTGAGTGGTAGGTTCTAACATAAAATGCATAAGTGTAAGGGAAAGTGTGATAATGTTCATCATTTTGGCTAGTCAAATTTATACATCATCAGCTTAGGTTAGATCCATATATGTATCAATTATGTATGTAAAAATGATTCTAGTCCTTTTCTTTTTTCTTTTTAATTTTTTCAAAATTCATTCCTAGGATAGATCTCACATCTATCACTTAACCACATATGGTCATTCAAGTGATTCACCAGTCTGTAAAATGGTTATTTTTTACCTTCCAAGTACACAACCCAAAACAATTTTTCTTTTCTTTTTTATTTTGTAAAGGAACAAAATAGTAATTAAATTACATAATTATATATTTAGATCACAACCATGTAGTATCATAAGAACACTATACATCTAAAAATGAAAGCATCCAATGATTTTTGGAGGCCTCTCACATACTTGTTCAAAGGTATCATCGATAATTATACAAAGAGCAGGTTAGGAAGGGAAATGGTCTTGGAGTAAATTCATCTGAAAAATATATTCATGGGAACTATGGGTTAAACGAAGGACAGATTCATGGTGGCTCCAAGTAAAATGGCTATCAAAGGAAGAATGTGTCATTTTAAATTTATACTTGTTTAGCCATCTCTTTGAAAATATCTCACTGAATGTTTTAGCATGAGCATATACCCCAAGTACCTCTAAAGAAATATGATCAGACAAGAATATGAAATTGAAGGCTTATAGTCCTCTTGGGTAGTGAGAATAAAATAAATCTAACAATCTCAATGGACAAAGATCCTATGTAATGGGGAAGTTAATCAAAATTTCAAAGATTTTAAATATGAATCAATTTTTTAAACACAAAAATCATTCGAAAAATTTCCAAACACGAGTAAATCATGGATCTTATAAATATCCACTTAACATTTTTCTTTAATTACAATGGAATTAATATTTTCATAGTAAAATCATACTTATCATTTTGAAAAATGTGTCCTCTACAAGTGAGAAAAATAAAATTTCAATTGTATCACATGTGAAATCATGTGACCCCTCCCCCCAGAAAGAGACAATGTCCCCACTAACAATGAAATGCATGTGGGAGTGGTGTAGCATTGAATGTTTTTAAAGAACTTAAAATAGAATATTGGATTGAGTTAAAAAGTGGTAATTTAGAGTTTGGTGAAAAGGGGGTATTCCATGGGGTTTTGAGCTATAATAACGCTATGTATAGTGCATCAGAAAAAATGGGTTAGAGAAAAAATTCAGCACTAGTTAATAAACATTAGTCCACAGGTATAAACATTTGCATAGTGGAGTAAAAAAATTAGGTGCATGGAGTAAGAAATCGACAGAATCTTTTTCATTGAATTCATGAATATTTTACAATATGGTTCCATGATATTTACATAATAAAAATGTAATTGAAGCAATAATATTGAATCAAATGAAGTGCAAGATCAACTATGGGTTTCCTCCCATAATGTGCTAATAGGAAGTCGTCATCCTGACAGGTGCAACTAAATTTCCATCTATGGTTCCACTAGCTCATTCACTCCTTCATCACTTACAGCTATTATAGGGTGTACCTTCAAATTCTCACGGTCACTTTTGCAGTTTTATTACCTTTAGTGCAGCTTCTGGAGTGTGAATGAGATGCAACAATATGTGAATCATGGGTCATGGTGGACATTTACTTTGATGAATCTCTAGTGAAATTCAATAAATTTGTTTAGTAATATCGATGACCTGTTGGAGTACTCGTTTTTCTAACATAGGTGGGAGAACTAGACCGTCAAGAATATTAGATGATTCTCAAGAGATAGACATTTCTAGTTACAAAAAAAAGATATGAAAATCAAAATAGAAAAGACATAAAAATAAAATCCAATGTATATAGATATAAAATGTTAATATAATAGTGGGAAAACATAAATGAAACATTTTAACAACTATCCCTATCACATAAAAGTCCCCAAATCAACAAAATATAGATAAAGGATAGCTCAAAGGTCCTAGGAAAAAATATCCTCTAGTGTCACCCCACTACCTTGAGGTGAGACCAGCTGGCCAGTGAGGTTAGCTTCTATAGCGTAGTAGTAGTCGGTGGATTGGAAGCTATAGTAGATTGTGGAATGGTGGACAAATGGAGATGGGTAAGGATGGATTGTGGAGAGGTTCTGATCTGTGTGGAGGATGTGTGTTTTGAGGTAGTATCGACAAGTTGTGCCTCAAGGGTTGGCTCAGTGGCCACCTACATTCCCTTATGGGCCTATTGTACTATGAACTCCCATTGAGTAATGGGGTGGGTGAGCTCTGGAGGTAGGCTGGAGTGGACTGAAGGGGGTGTGGGAATAATGGAATGTGATGGGCCGGTTTGGGTAGGTGATGGTGATGGGCTAAATATAGTAGTCTCTATTAAAGGAAGATGGTGGTGGGTCATGATCTGGTGAAAATTTTCTAATATGCACTGATGAGTGGCCTAGAGCTCTATCGGGGTGGGATAAGAGGGTGTAGGAATGGTATATGGGGTGGTGGATGAGGTGGTTGTGGGAAATGATATAGTAGGAATGTTGTTGGAATGTGGCTGGATAGGGGTGTTGACTACTGATGCGTCTCTTGAATCTTGTGGTGCGGCCTCTAGGACACCTAGGTCCCAAAAATATGCATCGTACTCCTTCTCCATCATCTTATTCTTTTGAATCATCATATGATCTATTATTTTGATGGGTCCAAGGTATGTGAGGGGCTGCGAGGAATCAAAAATTCCAAGGTGTCTGTCTAGGTTGGCGATAAAGGATCTGCCCATTAATGGGCCTTGCTTCCTCAATGCATGAATCTTGTAATACTGAGTTAATTGGGAAGAAATGTTAATTAGTGTACAACTCATGGAAACCATGATAATCAGAACGTCGATATGGATAACACTACCATGGGTCTCCCCACATGCAAACCAGCCATACACCATGGATCTATTCAAGACACACAAGTCCAGACCACAGAGTTGATTCAACTTTACTAGGTGAGGGTCCTGATGTGAGTGAGGGTTGTGTGTAATTAAAGGCCATAAATTTGGGGAAGCCTCCCGATGTGGATGGAGATATAGTGTCGTAGAAAAGTATGGCGTGATGAACTCCTCCATATAGATTCCTTTCCCAACACTGAATTTGAAAAAATCATGATCATGGGTTCTTCAACCTATTCAAAAGCATAGTCTGTCAATGGAGATATCAGTGGTGGCCAAGAAATCTTGGAATAATTCACAGAAGTTCCGCACCTGGACATCATTGATGTTATCGATATGTAGAGTCTTCATAAGCCTCAAGAAAGTGTCGTCAATGTTCATCTTGTATATAATTCTCATGTCCAATGATTTTTTAGTGTGCATTGGATTTTCCAACAGTTATAGAATATTAACTCGATGCTACAGGTTGTTGAAATGAAGAAAAATGTGTAGGTGAAATTTATTATCACTAGATGCGGATGTTGTTTCGTCCTGAGAAGCAGTTGCAACATGAGGGTGTATAGTAGCTAGTTTCTACTGATTGGATCCTAAGGAGAAGGCACTAGAGGAGAAGATTGTTGAGTGAGATGATTGGGGTCATTTGTTGTGATCCATAGAAGTAAGGGGATGTTTGGACAGTTGGGCGCATCATGCATGATAGAGGAGGGGTGGGTGCGGGATGCATGAAGAAGGAGAGGGAGGGTCTGGGTGAAGTGGAATAGGAGGGGTGTGGGCACTGGTTTCAGTTGAGTGGGATTGGAAGGGTCATAGGGGGTGGGGTTTGAACTGGGTCAATGACATTCTGGTCATGACCTAGGTTTTTTTTAAAAGATTCCCGACCACGTACACTACATTTACTTCTGGATCACGTCATGTATGTGTAGAAAAAAAGTAAATTTCGAGTGAAACAGCACATGACATGATCCCATGGTACACGACATGTACTGAACTATTTTTCCAATTTCTGTGTTCCTTCCATTCCTCAGGCTCTTTACCTTATAAGACTCTTCTAAGACAATCCAATTCTATCCTAGTCAAGGATCTACTACCCTACGTTTCCTCGAAGTCAATGCTTCCTTTATAGTCGTGATCTTCACTCTATTAGAGATCAATCTAATTTTATGCTAATGACATATCATTCACGGAATGTTTACTAAACAATAATTATCCTTTGATCATTGACTTTAAAGGGTGTTCCTCCTTCTCTTTGAATTTATATTGTTCCATATGTAAAGACTTGAACAACCTCAAATGGACACGAAAATCTTGATTTTATCTAACAGAATAATAATTTCAATCTTGAATTAGAAAGTAGGAAATTATTCTTAAGGATAAAGGTTTGACATTGAATGCATTGGTATTGCGATTTAATCAACTTTACATGATAAATTCTTGGATTTTCATATGAATCTCTCCTTCTCTCTTCCAATTCAATCAGATACACTAACCTTACATCTCTAGAATTTTCTAAATCCAGGTTCATTTTCTTGATCACCCAAAATGAACGTTGCTCCATCTCCACTGGAAGATGATAAGGTTTCCCATAAACCAATCTAAATGGTGTGGTTTCAATAGGTTCTTATAGTAATTCATGTATTCCCATAGTGCTTTATCTTACTTTAGGCTCCAATCATTCCTTCTTGTGTTCACCATTTTTTCAAAAATGTCTTCACCTCCATATTTGAAAACTTGAATTTCTCACTCATTTGTGGGTGGTAGG
Source organism: Viscum album (assembly GCA_963277665.1). Lineage (NCBI taxonomy): Eukaryota > Viridiplantae > Streptophyta > Magnoliopsida > Santalales > Viscaceae > Viscum > Viscum album. Next base: position 711,213,941 of record OY728131.1, on the reverse strand, counting down.
TAGTTCAGGTGTCTTATCTAACACCATACGTTTCCATCCATTTCCACATAGGGTGGTTGGTGAAGTGTATTCCATGATTGTTGATGTGTAACCTTGGAAATTCAAAGTGTGTGAACACATTTTTTCAGAAATGTTATTGAATACTTTTTCTATGTCAGGAGCTCTAGTCTCAATTTCAACCAACTTTGAGACAAAATCCTCTAAATCAAATAATTTAATTTCGTCTATGAAAAGTATGGAACGGTACTATGAAGTCGATTCCCCTGACATCAAATCCCCAAACTTCTCTAATGGGGTAATTTGGAATCTTGTTCCTTTTACTAAAACTTCCAATTCTCTAAAAACTATCATATCACTGGAAAAATCCCGTTGTGTCTTGATGCAATGTGGTCTAAAAAATAAACATTTTAGGATTTCGTCTACTTTCTACTCATGTCTATGAGGTCTGACAGTTGTCTACATGTGACCAATTTCAATTATATTTTGGATTTCTTATTCTGGAATGTATCATCTCATTAAACCATAATAAAGATCTTTGAAAAGTTGAGGCTCATCCCAATATTAGTGCTTCGCATTTGATATAAATTTATTTTGTTTCTAATATGATAGATTTTGTTGTAGAAATCATATTTCAAGATAATTAGACATATATGAAGACTAGGTCTAAGAATTGATGCTGAATAAGGTTACATCAGGAAAGTCCCCTTTGATATCAGTCTAATCATCTTCTCTATGATGGAAAGATGTTGTATTCATAGATGATCTAAAATTAAATTTTATGTTCCATTTGTATCTTTGATCATGAGGTCAAATTCATGTAGTAGAATATTCTATCATATAATCCTTGATTTGTCATCTTTCTTGTTTATTAGGTACCAGTGGAAAGTATGATTAGTATGAACAATGACTTTGGATGGGACAAGATAAGAATGGAACATCTCGAAATCATATACGATGACTATGAGCTCCTTCTCTGTAGTCGTGTAATTGACATGAGCTTAGTTTAGCATATGACTCGCATAATAAATTCGTTAGAATGTGTTTTTAATGTGATTTCCTAGCACATCCCCTACAACAATGTCATTGTCATCACATATAAGATCAAATTCTTTTTCCCAGTTTAGTGAAATAATAACTGGTGATGCAATCAATCCTTTCATCATTGCCTAAAAGTCTTGTTGGAGGTCCTCTGTGAATTTTAAAGGAATATTTTTTGACAAAAGGTGTGTTGATGGTATTTCAGCATTTGAAAAATACTCTATAAAACGTCTATATAATCTATCATTCCCTGGAAAACATATGATCATTTAATAGTTGAGGTTTCAGGAAGATATTTGATGGATTTTTCGTTGGTGTATTGAAATTAATGCCTTCCTTTGAGATCTTGTGGCCAAGTAGAAATAATTCTTGTACCATGAAATGGAATTTCTCCCAATTTAGTACCAGGAATTTCTCTTCACAATGTTAGAGAACTAACTCCATGTATCTTAGATAGACAATAAATGATCTCTTATAGACTAAGAAATCACCCATGAAGATTTCATGGAATTCTTCAACATTATTATGAAATATGTGCTTCATTCATATCTGAAGCGTTTATAGAGCATTAAATATACCAAAAGACATATGTCTATATGAAAAAGTAATGAATTGGCACGTGAATGTGGTCTTTGGGTTGTAAGTGGGGTCAACTATAAATTGGTTTTATCCTAAATATCTATCCAGAAAACAATAGAAATCATGCCCCACAAGTCTTTCTATCATATGATCCATCAAAGGTTGGGGGAAATGATCTTTTCTTGTTTCTTATATTATTCATTTGTAGTTCATGAAAACTCTATATGTAGTGATAGTGCATGGTGAAATTATTTTGTTTTCATATGTCCTTTCAACCGCCAGTCATCACTTCTTTGGAACAACCTGGACGGGGCTCACCCATTCACTGTATCAAATTGGAAATATGATTCCTAAATCCATTAGCATTATAAATTCCTACTGAATGACCTCTTTCATTGGTTTCATGAACCACATTTATGGTTTCGTTTTTTGTCTTTTAATTTTATTCGAGTAAAATTCTATTGGTTCACTCTATAGTATTGATTCCCTTTATGTCTGTAACTCCCTAAAAAATTGATTGTTTGTGTCTTCTATGAATATCTACCAAAATATTATCATATTCCTATTATAGTTTGAATTTTATTGTTATTGGATGAGAAGACGACTCTCTTATGTAATTGTACTTTAGTGTACTCATTAGAGGATTCAGTTCTAACTAGTGTGGCTGAATGATATAGGGAATGAAAGGTGACATGGTGTCTCTTATGAGTGGTTCGATAAATATTACTACATCAAAATAATATTAATTTTCATTTTCTGAGGATAAATATTCACTTTCCTCTTCAATGTATATGTACTCGTCTTCATTATGAGAGATAGAGATGTCATTACAATCTATTGTATCATCTGGGTTTCTGGTAGCTTTGTTTATTTTGAACACTACCTATCATTCTCTAATTAGAATGATCTAAAACAATTTATTAACATAAATTAGAGCCTTTCCTATTACTATGATTGGTATTACTTGTATTATATGGATGTGGCCTTATTCTTCCGTGTCTAGTTCGAGAAATTCTGCTGGAAAATTATACTTTCTGACCATTACCAAAACATCTTCAAGAATAAATCTAGGGTATTTTACTGAACGGTCATCCCGTTGTAATGCTACTCTTGTTTCCATGAGCTCTTAGTGTCTTACCATGTAAAAAACACTCATCTACGTCAGGTTATTTATGGATTCAGTATCACATAGTTCTATTACAAATTTTCACTCCCATATCACAAATGGAATTGAGAATCTTCCGAGACCTATCATTTTTTGAGGAATTTTCTGTTTTACAATGGTTGAGAATTATTCAAAAAAAGATATTATTCCTAGATCTTCGATCATCATCTTCGTTGATAGTAATTCCTTTAGAAATTTGGAAATAACAATCCTTTGAACAATCACTTCAGAAAATGGTATGTTGATATGTAATTGTTTTAACATTTCCATGAACTTCTTATATTGTGCCTCCTGCCCTCCCTGTCTCAGTCTCTCCAAGAAGGGAACGAGAGGATTTTATGTGGGAGGTGAATCAAAAACATGTTCCTTTTTATTTTCAAGGGTCTGATTATTCTTATCTATTAATTTTTATTGTGGAAGGGTTGGAATGGATTCATTGACTTATTCTCCATGTTCTTTTTGTTTCTTAGGCTCCTCCTATTGTTGGAACCAGGGTCTCCAAAGCATGATTTGGCGTATGGTTTGTGTTTTTTTTCAATCCTCAGTGGAAGTTCAGGATGTGTACCAACAAAGAGATCACAATTTGGCTAAGGAAAAAAGGGCGCGCAAGTGTTGGTTGGGTCGCGCAAGTGAGTTGCGCGACAGAGGTTACTGGAGACAAGACTTGCGCACCGCTGAGGGACTTGCGCGCCTCCGCGCAGGGGGTCCAGTTTGCCTATAAATACTGGACCACCCCTCCTCATTTCGGACGGAGCTCAAGACTTCGAGATTGTTTGAGCTCTCGTCGCGCAGGTGGTCGAGTCGCGCAGGTGGTTGTTTTGTCGCGCAAGTAGAGCTTGCGCGCCGATTATTGGCTGTACTCCCAAGGCGATTTGGAAGAGAAAGGAAGTGGACCACGCAAGTTTGAAGTTGAGGAAGGAAGTGTCGCGCAGGTGTATTGATGACACTTGCGCGCCAGTTTGGACTTGTGCGCCATAGTGGGACTTGCGCGACTGTCTTGGAGAAGCACGCCTGGTTTTTCTAAAGCCCACCGGCCTGTTTGGAGCTGCACGAAAGCCGAGATACTACCCGGTACATTCGAGGAAAAGTGATATTCTTCTTCTGGTGAGAATCGGATTTCAATAGAGCATCTACATACAACAAAGGATGCACTCTTATGCAAACGAAGAAGAGACCTTCATGTCTATAAAATGAGTGGGACTTCACCAACGGCAGTGAACCAGGGGGAGTCAACGGGAGTGACCCGAGGGAAGCAGTGAGCTATCCCTGAACCTTTGTAAGGGTAGTGAGCCTGGGACAGAGTGACGGTACCCAAACTTTTGTAATCTACAGCTAGTGAAGCATAGTGGATTTTGGTACGACCGACAACCTGTCGGCGTATGCTCCTTGGACGTAGCCCTTCGTGGTGAACCAAGTAAAAATGGATGTGTCTTCTCTGTGCTTGTGAATGTTTTCTTTCTGATCATAATCATCATACAGGTTCAACAAGTTCCTACCAACGTGGGAACAAGATCCATCACATTAGAAGAAAAAGCGGTCACCCTGATTCACCCCTCCCCTCTCAGGGTGTCCCGGGGTCCTTCACCTATAGCCTTGCTTCTTTTGGCCATATAATTCCAAAAACATTCCCACATTTCAGAAATACCACCTTATATTCCTCTCTTGAGTATGTATCATTATTTCTAGGTAGATTACATGGTAATATGTCGGAAAAGTTTATTGTGATTTGACCCATTTTAATATCAATATTTCTCATAGAATCTCTTTGATTTTTTATCACTATCTCTTGTGTTTTCATCCTTTAGTCTGTCTTTTTCATGAAGGTAGTTAGTACATTTTCTAGGTTACGTTGAGGTGGTGGAGGTTTTTGTAGTGGCCTTTGGTGGGTGGGTTGTAATTTATGTTGTTCGGGTCCTTATTGAAAAGGGTGTGGTTGCACTTGCTGATAAAATTGTTGTTGTGGTCCTATCACCGGGTTGGTCAGTGGATACTATAGTTGTTCTTGACTGTGTAACTAATCATGACCACTTCACTATTGAAAATAGCATTGATTGTTTTTGAGGTTTCTATTGAGAAGGCCTCTACAGATAATATTGTTATTGATGAAGAAATAGATTTCTTTATTGATTATAATTAACATATTTACATTCATCCTATTCATAAAATCATGCCTTGCAGTCTCGATAAAAGTGTGGACCACCGCATATTTTATATGATTGAACTTCCATGACTGTTTTAGGGGTTTGTGTTATCGGTATTTTAAATGATTCAACTTTCATTTTTAGCACCTCAACTTGCACTGCCAACTGGGTGTTCTCATCAACTTAGAGAATTCCACATCATGGTGGTCCATAATCAGTTTTCCAGAAACTAGAATTGTCAGAGATTTCATCTGAAATCACTTGTCCTACATTAGAGGGTCTAAAACATTAGTCCTATATCAGTTATAGCATCAAAAACGATTTTCTCCACTGGATGGAGTCCTTGATAAAACGTCTACTACATAATCCATGTGTTGTCTCCATGATGTGAAAACATCCTCATAATTTCTTGAAATCTATCCCATTCTTCCCATGCAGATTCTCCACCTACATGAGCAATGTTTTGGATGTTATTTCTGAGATTCTGGGTCCATATTGGTGGTAAATATTTATCAATATATATTTTGGTGAGATCATACCAAGTCATGATTGACTCGGGAAATTGGTTTTTGAGCCAAAAGTTTCTCTATCACCTAATAAAAATTAGAAGATGTAGAGTCTTATAGTGTTATATGAAACTCCCTGGTTTTGAAAGGTATCAAAAACTTCTAGGAATCTCGAAATATGTTCACGTGGGTCTTCTCTAAAAATACAACTGAATTTTCTCATGTTTATGTTCATATGAATGAGTCTGGCCTTGATTTCAAATGTGTGGGCATGTATTAGAGGTAAAATGATGCAATGAGTCACAGCATGGATTGATGGAAGGCCATAATCCATGATGGACTTTTTAAGGTGCATCAACTGTTCTCTTAGAATGGAATGATGGTTTGGTTGGTTGTGTCCCACGTTCTTGTGCAGTACGTCCAATGTTGACCAGTGAAGTGTGAATAAATACCTTTGGATCTCAATATTGATGGCTATAAGTTCTTGTGTTTCACAGTTCCTTGAATGAGTCAAGGTACCATGATATATACACTATAAATAAAAATGAGTATTCATGGGTTTCTAGAAATGAATGAAAGAAAAAGGGTGAGACAAAGGTAATCCGAATTCTGAAAAACTAGAGTTCTTTCAGTAAATAGTGTTGTCTCACCAAAAACTGCACCAAAATTTATTGGTGGCCCCAGAGTTGTCATTAATCTCTCCAAGCATGATTCAATTATATTTATATTTCCCAAAACTCAGTAACTACGAAGGCAAAGTGTATTTTAATTTTGGGGTCGAACCCATGAAGATATTGTTGTTTTAATGGGAAGTTCTTGTTTTCATACCTCGAGAGGAGAGATTTCGAGTTATCATGACATTTGAAAGTTAGACTTAATTTCTAATTGTGAGTGATTTCAGATAATGAATGAGGGTTAGGGATCACATTCGAGTATTTGGGTAAATTGTGGTCTTTAATTATAACCTTGATATGGTCTTAAGGATTTATTTTTCTAAGGAAACATAGGTATCTATTTAACTGTGGTCAAGTGGCGAAGTTCTACCAAGTACGCGAATATTCCATGATCGGGATATAGTAACAGCCTAGGTGAATTATTTTTGGATTTTTATGGTAGAAAGTGTCCTATATTAGTGATCATAGCCTATTATACTAAAATCAGGATAGGGCCATTTTTTGGGATGTCTTGTGGTCAGGGAAGTTCAAACAAATGGGGTAGAATGTCTGGTTTTATCCAGATTACAACATTACTTAGGTTTACCATGTTTAGAATTAATGTTTTATATAATCCCATAGATACATTGAACTTGATTTCTTCCCCTATGGAATTTAGTTATTCTTATGGGGAGAGGATGAAATTAAATAGATAAAATAAGGAATCCTTGACAAGTTTATTGAAATTGCTTGAATTGAAATCATGCAAGGTTTCAGGGACGGTGAAAGAAATGAAAACATGAACAAGGTAAATCATGACTGGAAATAAAATAGAAACTTGGGAAAAGGTAATGGAAAGAATCTAAATGCACATAAGGGAATTTAAATGCATTAAATAATGAAAGATCCATGACTCTTGGATTGATTCAAATTGTTCAACATGAATAAATTTAGATTTTAGAAGGGGGGATGGGGCCATCACAAGGAGTCAAAAGGAGGGGAGAAGCTCATCCCAAAGTGTTTTCAATTGCTCTTCCACTCCGTTGTATATATAGGCTTATTTAATTATGATGTGTACCTGATGAACATGATGTGTACCTTTGATCCAGATAGATTTCAATAGATTTTATTATCTCCAGAAAAGTATGCATATCTCTAATGGGTTTATGATGTTTGACTAGGTAGACATCATGAACCGATTATTCATGATGTGTACCTTGATCCAGCGGTCTTTTTAGTGGATTCCTCATGGGTTTCTTGCAGTCAGTTTTGAATTTCATCATTTCATGTCTGAGGTGTACACGACATGTAGTAGCTATTTTCTTTTCTAGATTCATGTCTTGTTCATGGCTTGGCTTCATAACTTGGGGAAAGATGTGAATTGCATATACACGATCTGTACTAATGAATCATGATGTGTAATGGGCTATTTTCCCTTTTCTTCCTATCATACTCAGAATCATATGATGCTTTTAATCTTATGAAACAAGACACATACCACATTAATTATCAAGTAAAATAATGAAAAACAATAAATAAATTATAGAAAAATACATAAAGAATTGTCCTTATCATTAAACTCAAGGAATTCCCTTTCAAGTTTCAGGTGATGAGTTCAAGGAAAATACTAGCTAAAATACCCTTTTAAACTCATCCTAGTCTTTGGGTTCAACATATTATCCATAACACATTTTCATAACATATTTCCACCGCTAATCCACTACACCTAATAAATTGTATATTGTTCGGAAAACTCTTTCATGCTTCAAGCACTAGAGAACATAGAATATCTTTTTAGTGGTACCAATCCATTTCTGATAAACTAGAGGATCACATAACCTACTAAAAGATGTTGGATGTTTCCTCATTTATTGATCAATAGTTTATTTATCCCCCATTATTTTATATGGTATCTCAACATGATTAATGGATTGAGATATTTAATTGAGAATATTGAAATGATTTAACATTCCACATCTTGTGTAATTTGGTTTCTCAAGTTGACAACCATTCAAATGTCTTCAAAATTCCTTATTAACACAATTTATCCTTGTTTCATCCACTCTGGAAAACAATAAATCATAGTTTAAGAATCGTGATATAATAATCATATTTTTAAATCATATATACATTAAAATAATGTTGACGATTCCCTAAATCATGACCTCTTATAATCAACCTAAAAAAAATTTAGGTAGAATCAATATCACAATCGATTATTAATTAGATATATTAGTTTTTATCATAAATCTCTTCATGTCCTAAAATATAAATAACTAAAACATTGGCTAATAAAAACTGAGTAGAAATTTTCATAGCATATATAAATATTTCATCATTTTAGATTAATAATAAATAGAATTCACAATAATACACACCCTATGATAAGAAAAGTTTACTGAATTTAGAGACTAGATGCCTAATCAATAATAATCAAGAAATATATTCAACATAACTCATAAATTCTATCGATCATGGTACAATTATTATAAATTTCATATGTAAAAAACAATTATCATAATTTATGGAAAATGGAAACATAATAAAGGTTGAGCTCAGATGCTTAGTAAGGGTAAACATGGAGGATATCAATCAATAGAAATATTCAAACATAAGATAATGGTATGATATAAAGATCATAAATAACAATTTTCATAACCAATTAATCATATATCATGAATCATGATTCATTCCATAAATATTTAACATTTCAAAATACACGAATCATAAGAATGGAGAATTATCAATTTTTAATCATGATCCATTAGAATATATCGTATACATTGGAACATATAATTTGAATTTGGGAATAAAAATAAGCCTAGAAAATAATTACATTATTCGAGGCTCACTAAAAATACTTTCATACATAATAGAATCCCATAGTCGATTGGATTGACTCCCCATTTAATAATTATCTTAGTTATGTTTCATTCCCATTATGATCATAGTGGATACATTCCCATACTAAACTGGGTTTACTCCTCATTCGAGTCTATATTATCTTATAATATTTCAACAATTACCTAATACATTAGAGGGTTTTAATAGAGACCACCATCATATAATAAAAAACAAATACATATGTGTCCACAAGATCCTAAAATAATTCATATATTCATTAGATAATAACCCATGAAAAAGAAACTGGTTTCATAAACATTTCAACATTACACTATCTTAAGTCACCTATAAAAATTACACATATAATATCAATAGATCATATCACCATTAAATTTTAAGAAACATTAAAGTATGATTAAATAGATGAAAAATACTTATAAATGATCATTTGAAATTTTTTTTGAAAATCGCCGTGAAATATTTTAATGTAAACTTCATAGGAAATAGTGATCATGATTGAATAAAAATATATTCTTTTAGTAAATGTTAAAATAATGAATTCTCTCAAACTTTAGGTAAAAACACAAAGAGTACCTAATTGGAAAAACAATAAGAATATTTATTTAAAAACAATTATAAGTAACTCAATTAATGTTGAAAATGTCTTGAAATAGTAATCTAAAAATGGAAATGTAGATTCTTGAAATGATTTTTAATAACATGGTCATGAAATAAAAAAATCTTTGCCAAAGTGTAAATAAGTATGATTTTCCTTAAGTGTATTTTATCAATCCTTATAGGTACCAAATATTGAAGAATGAGAAGAAAATATTGAAAAGACAAGGAATAAATAGTAGAAAAACCAAATATATATGGTTTAAGATATAAAGAGAATATAATTCTAACATAGCTTATTCAGACATAAATAATCCTAATTAAAAATTATATTGAACCAAAAACCCATACCTCAGGTCCTAATTTTCATTATATGTTCCTGTAAGTTCATCTTCTAGGGGAAATCTTCTTTGGATTACAACTTAAACCATCAATTTTTGGTTTTTGGGGAAGACCATAAGCTATAGTACATGAGGAAAATAATTTTTGAATGTACATGGTCTGGTATCCACTAAGTTAGAGTTCTCAAAATGAGTAGAGTGACGGAGATATACCCCCTTTTAAGTGAGGTGCGTATAATTATTGCAAATACTTAAAACATTAAAATTTAATAAATTTATCTTCAAGGTAAAGTTCTACCAAATTGAAATATTTTTGAATCTCAGATAAGGTAAGGTTAAAATATCTTCAGCCTATAGAAATTAGAAATGTTTAAGTGTTATTTTAAGCCTTATCTTTTACTTTAACCCCCTCATTATCTCTTTTTTACCATAATCATGGTGAAAAAAATTTCCCCTAGTTATTATTCATTATAACCAAAAATAAAAGTGTCCTCAATAATAACAATTAAAATTATTATTGAAAATAATAATATAATTTTATTAAAATCAATTTCTATAAATGGTATATTTTTTAAAAAACATTCTGATCTCAATGAATTTTTTTAGAATACTGCATTTTTATGCCCAACACTAAATATAATCATACTCCATTACTAGTAAAAACCATTATATAAATGTTAAAAAAACATTAATAAATATATTATCTATAAATTTTATTAAAATATTTCATCAATAGTTATTAATTTAATATATTTAGATATGAACTCATTACATGCATAAAAATAGTATTTCAATAAATCTACCCTTTTATTGTTTTAAATGATTTTATTTTTCATTTATAAAAAACTTTTACTAATGAATTCATTTTATATGTGTGAAAAAATATTTTTCTAGATTTTATTTACTCATATTGATACCATCCAATCCCATTTCTATGTAATAATTTTCAGATTTAACAACAATATTTCAGTAGTGCACTATTGTTCATTTAAACATAGTGTCAAATATAATGAAACATTTAAAATAATTGTAGCTAATTTAAAGAGAGATATATAATAAAATATATGGGTGTTACACTATTTCATGGTGGAGTTATGAGTTATATCCCCTTTAAATATATGGTAGAATCACTTAAGTCAGATTCTTGTGTATAGGGAGACTTCATTCATTCTTGAAGTCCCTTGCATGTGGGTAACATTACCCTTTTTGTTTGAAGAGAACCAGTGTAAAGGTCAAACCACATTTCCTTTTGTCTCATATGGGTAAAAATATATTTTTAGTTTCTTGTGTGGGTATTCCTTACATCCTATATTAGCATATCGATTATATTGCAAGGGTCATCCAAATCAAGCTGTGTAAGGGTAATTCAAATTTACCAATTTTCAGTTCACCCTTCCTACATAAGAGTACTATAATTAATACAGTTTTCCATGTTCTCCTCCCTTATTTTATATGAAAAACATGAAATGTAACTAAATGGAAATAATAATTGAAAATCATGGGGGTAAATATTTTTTGAGGTATATGAATTTAACTCTTTGACTTATGAATTTATAGAATATTAAATTGGGTTGTATGATGGAAATTAAAAGGAAACTAATTTATATGAAATATAATTTGGGAGATTAAGAAGTATTCTAGTAAATATCATCCAAATGTATCTTTTATTTCCTTTATAAAATAATATATTTCCTTTTTTCCATTGAGTTCTCTAATTTTTTATGGAACTTGAGTAATCCAATCATCGATATTCAATAACTTCTATCCTTCATTGTTTGTCTTGATACCTTTCTACATGTTTTCAAGACTATTATCATTTTTTCTCCCCTATCCATAGTGCATCCCATGAAGCACCCCTCTATAGAGTATAGAAAAGTATCTCTCACGGTAGTATATTCAAGATTCCTCATTATTTTAGAAACATTTTTTAGTTACCAAGCTTTATTCACTAGGTAATTATCTTAAACTGACTTTAAGAAGATAAAATAAATTTTTAGGCCAAAATAAAGTGGGGGAAGTGTTTTACAGATAGTTTATGTATATTATGGAATTATTTCATGTACAAATACTATTATTTTTTATGTAAAATAAAATTTAATTTTGTTATAGATAAATATGATGGTCAGGAAAATTTAATAATCATGGATATATGGTAGAAATTGTTTCAAATGTTATTGAGTTAATTAAAACATATAAATAAAATAACATTTTTTGCATGATATGAATTTCGTATGATCCCCTTTACTTGCTATGGAATCATTTTTTTCATTGAAAATGTCAGTTTTTATTATCCTTGGGATAATATAAATATCTTTATATACATGATTAATAATAAAAGTTTCTAATTAAATTGAAAAAATTTATAATTAATATTTGAATGAATTAATATTTTACCGTCTAATATAAAAGGTTTTAAATATGCCTATTTCTAACTATTATGTGGTTATAGAAATAAAATTTATGTTTTTCTTTGTTATTGATGCATGGAAGCATGTTATGGAATAAGTTAATAAATGAGGGATCTAGCATATTACTGGATTAATATTTGGTTGGATGTCAATAAATATATAGAGAAGTATAATTATATAAAATAATTAAATATTATTTTTACTTGAGACATAAATGGGTAGATTAAATTATAAATGATGGGGAATAAATATGGTTGGTATATGAGGAATTAATATGTTGAATTTCAATAATAAATTAACTAATGAACACAATATTAGTTGTTGAATGGAAAATTGGGAATTGTGTGAATGATTAAATTAAAATCGTGCAGTTGGTGGTTGTTATAGATACTTTTTTGGTTTTTGGATAATTGATGTTATAGTGGATCTTTTGGTTTTCAAAAGGTTGGTTTGATGAAGTATTAGAATAGATATTTGGTAATAAGGTTATTTTTTACCCCATGAGAAATAATTTTTGTGTATCTAATATACCATATAATTTCTTGGGATTTATAAATACACCCCTCGAGAGTTGAGTAGTTTGTACCAATGATAAATGATTTTGTTCTAATTTTTTTCCCCAACAACCATGTTTTTTAGAGAGGATAGAGGATTATCCCATGTTCCCCACACTCCTTTTAGCAGAAGACCAGTTGTGATAGCACTATGTTGGAATGATCATAAATGGTGTGGGAATAGAAAGTGGTTAACCTGGTGAGGTCATGAGATATTGGATATTTATTTTGGTATATTCAAGGTTGGAGTAGAAAATGTGGTTAATGTTATTAACGTTAATGACAACCTACTATTCTGGTTCAGAAGTGATAGATGTGAATGTGATTTTGTTATGATATACCAATGATATATGTTTTTCTATTAATAAAAAAATCTCGTAGACCTCCTGAGAGTTGATGTTGGTTTGTATGTGTCCCATCCCAAATCATAAAATAATGTATGGGAGCATAGGCCCTGTGATTATGGGGTTTAGAGCCAAAAAAAATAGTGGGGAACAGGTTGTTGGGTGCCTTTGGGTATATTCATCTGAAATTATCTTATTTTACATAGATGTGGAATTTTTTGAGTGTGAATTAGTGAGTACAGGCATAGGAAATTAAACTTTTTAGTGCATGCTGGATATAATTTTACTCATTAAAGAATTAATATTATTTTCCTACATTTTTATAAGAGTTCCTGAGGAATATAAAGTTGAGTATAAATATTATTCTCACCCCTATATATATTCTAGGTTATCATGAGGGATTTGGTGACTGAGATAGACCACATAGTATTGGATATTGAGTCACTATTTAGATATGCAGCTTCGGAGTGGTGTTGGATTATAATTTATAGAATTATCATTAAGTAAATTACATGCAATGTTGTATTTATTTCTTTGGATATTGGTTTGTTTTATATGATGTGGTGTAAATTGTTGTTTCTTTGCATTTCAATAGTATTACATTTACAATTTAAGGGTAATGTCTCTCATTGTGTGTCTTATACCATCGGTGCTAGGGGTCAACCTAGGACCTACTGAGGTGAAAATTGGGAGTCACTCCTCTTTAATATTAGCTTTTGACAGATACCTATAGTGGGGCTATGATAGAGTGGTATCAAAATTTATAGTTGATATATGGCATGGATGATAAATTTAGTCATTGTGACGATTAGATGTGTTGATAGAGAAACAATGTTCATTTGGCATCATATGTGACTTATTCAAGGGAGACTAACTATGACATAAGATTTTAGGGGTCCACAGTCTTATGAACGGATTATGAGTCTAAATAATGATCAAGTGAAGTTATACTTAATGTAGGGTAGATACTTAGGGATGTTTCATGAATTATATTTATTTTTCCCTTATGTTTTAATGGGGTGACATTGGTAATTAAATGACCCAGATTAAAATAAGACAAATTAATTTTATGCTATTGGGCATAGGATTTTTTTGTGCGGATAATTCATGTCATGTATTAAAGAATATGAATAGGGGAACTTCTCCTATCATTATGATTTTTTATTCATATATGTGATTCCAGTTCTCCCAGTGTAGCTAGTATCATGATGTAATGGATAGACTCTCTTGATTTTGAATCCCACTACATTTAACATAAATGACTTAATGGTTTCTCTATTTTCAATATGGATGAATTTTTTTTGAATTAAAGGTTTTTAAAATAATAGATTTATATATATTGATTTCTGGATTATAATAGATGTATCTGTTTAAAATATTTTAAATATTTATTTTTCAGATTAAGAAATTTTATACGAGAATTATTCTTAAATTAATTCATACTAGCTTGATAATTCTTTACTACGAAACCTGAAATAATGTAGTTTTTAGTTATTATATTCAAAATATACTATATTAGTTTTTTAGAAAATAAATTATAGGAATTTCATGACTTTTTATCCTAAAAATATTGTTTTTAAAATTTTGTCCTATATATAAATTTTAAGCTTAAAAAATAAAAGTCATTGATAATTCTATCCTACACCCAAATTTTAATCATAAAGATAAACGTTTTCTAAAAAAGGGTTATTACATGTTACATGGGTTAATGTTAAATTCTATTTTTATTATATATATAAATTTTGTTAGATAAAATTTTGTTCATATATTTTAATTGGTATGTCTAATTTTTTTATTAATATCATTTTTATTTTTAATCAAAAAATTTATTTACCAAGGTTTAAATTAGTCACCATGGTAAAATAAAAAATGTTATAAGAAAAACTTCTAAGAGAAAATGGCTTAAAACTTCATTAACAATTAGATTGAAATTAAATTTGGAGAGTTTCATGTCCTTTTTCATCACCTAGTCCAATTTGTTTTATTTTGGAGACTTTATGACATGTGAAACATGTGTTATCTTAATACTAATTCTAAATATTCAAAAAAAAATAACATT
The DNA here is from genome assembly GCA_963277665.1 of Viscum album. Lineage (NCBI taxonomy): Eukaryota > Viridiplantae > Streptophyta > Magnoliopsida > Santalales > Viscaceae > Viscum > Viscum album. Next base: position 711,198,694 of record OY728131.1, on the reverse strand, counting down.
ATCACAACTTGTAAAAGGTACTACTCTCCACCCCTTCAAGACCAACCAAAAAATTAAATTTTCCTCTACAAAATATTCTAATATTCTTTCCCATTTTGTAATATTTCTTTCCCTTGATCGTCTAGTTACAGGTGATTTTTTTAATACCTTTATTTCCATGAACTCTTCCAAAGGAAATCACTAGTCTTCAATGTTTGTAAAATTTATATTAAATTATTTTCTATTATTTCCTTCTTTAAAAATCTAATTTTATTATTCCTATATAATTTAAAAAATAATAATGTGATGTTTTTTATCTATCAAAATAAATACTAAGTTCCTTACACATTTTTTATTAAGAAAAATAAAGTCACCATTCGTGTGTTTTACAGACTCCAGCCATAATGATACAATATGATCTATTATTTTTTACTAATAACTATAAAAATTGATTATAAGGGTGAAATTAATGAAGAAATTTGAAATATATAATATAGTTTTTATTATTAGTAAATAAATTATAATCCACACTTTTCTCTCACAATCATCAATAAATGAATATTTTAATCATGTGTTATGTGGATTACTGCCTCCATAAAGTAACTTATCTTGTTATTCATATTTTTTCTTTATAGTTTATTAAATATCCTAAAAATATAATTTAAAAACAGAAATATTCCTAAAATATATCATTATATCTCTATAATAATGATATTCAGACAAAAAGAAACAAATTTCATAATCAAAATCAACTACTAATTATAGTATATTCTTGTCGTAGTCGATATATCCATCTAATTAAACAATTATACAAAATAATATCATGGATTAATATGAAAAATATAAATGAAAAAATATAAAATAAATAAATATAACAATTTATATTTGTTATGGTTACATTAATATTAATCTGATTAATTAAGATTCCATTATCTGTTTGTATAAAATCAGTGAAACGTGATTGCCGCTAGTTTTTCAAACAATAACCATTTCGATGATATCCATAGAAATATATAATAATTATATAAATAATTATAAATAATAATTTATTGTACATTTTATGATCTATTAGTGATTAACATTTAGAAAATAATGACGAACAACACTATAATTATGAAACCAGTTCAAAACTATCAAGATTACTCACATGATATATTAATAATATTTTTTAACTAACTAATATAATTGTAGATAATAATTATAAATAAATTTTAAATATGGATATATATATATATGAATAATTTTAAGAAATAGGTGATGAAGATATTTATTTATTTTATAGGATATTCATATACTTCGGTGAAATCCAGGAATTTAAGTAAGGGGTTCATTGTCTCAAATTTAATTTCATTAGAAATATTTCATATTGTGCACCGTTATATTTTTCATATGTTTTGATTAATTTAAAAATAATATCTTTTACTATGTTCATCTAATTAAATTGGGTTGAAAGTACCTTTAATTTTATTAATTTAATTAGATTTGAATTCAAATGATAAAAAAGATGTAAGGGTTTCTTTCACTAGTATTAAAGTTAGTGAGACATGTTTTTTTCATTCAAAGTTTATTTATATAGTGAATAAATTTTATATGTTAAAACATGAATTATATTTTGTTAATTTTAATTTATATTCAATTTAAATATCTATGGTTAATGTTTTTTCAATTTAAGTGATTCTCAAATCGTAAGGGTTTCATTTCATATCTTATTTATCAAATCCAAATTGTTCTTATAGATAATACACTAAGGGAACTTTTATTTATTCTAAGACCCCTACACATTTTATTTGGATTTTAATGGGTTTCTATATATCCCCTAAAATTTTTATTTCCCCTTTACTCATATTTTACCTGAAATGTTTCATGTATGTGAAATCAACCTTGTCTATATTACTAAACTAAGAATCTCATTTTTTGTATCTATATTCATTGGATGTTTTCTTGAATGTCACTATATATGCACCAATAATTTATTACGGCCATTTCAAAACAAATTTACATTTTTTAATGTTTTAATGAAATTTTTAACATTTTATATATGTTTCATTTTTAGCAAACATTGAAAAGAATCTATTATTAAATTTTTTCCTATTAATACATATTTCTTCCAACTTTTTCATTTAATATGAATAATTATTTATTTATATTCATTATTTAGATAATAAATTATTTTTCTTAAATATTTATAAAATATTTCTATGAAACTTATTTCATAAGATCAATTCCATTCTTTATTTATGAAGTGATTTTTAGTAAAACCCCTAAAATGTAATTTCCATCAAAGACATTGCCCTTTAAAATGACTTATTCTTGATGAGGGGTATTTATCAAAGGTTATCATCAACCTTATTTCTCTATATTGATTTTGTAAATTTATTTTATTGTTAAATATATGGTCCATCACTATATTTTTTCAGCCTTAACTATCCACCATGAATAGGAATAATATTTCATCCAATGCCATTTTTTATGAATATTGTGTCATCCATTTCACAGATGAAAGGATGTTCACCTTGATTCCATACATCAATTTATTGAGTAAATTATTGACTTAGCACATACCCAATATCAATATGTTGAAAATATAATATGACTTATTAAATTTTTTGATGTTAATTTACCAACAAATTCACCAAATATATTTGGATTCAGATTTATTTTACATGGGGTTTCATATTATAATTATTTATGGAATAATAAAATATTTATGTTTATGAATCCATTTAAAAATTATATGAAAGTCATTTTGTTTGAATGGGTTCCTTTTTATGAAAGAGATGAAATAAATTTTGCTTCCCATTGGTTCTTTATGATATGATGTATGGTTGTTTTCAAGTGGAACCATTAAGTGTTGATAAAGGATGGGTGGGGTGCTATATCTAAATTTAATACATTTTATAATGATATATATCTAAATATGAAAATTAATTTTGAGTATTTTTTAGTTTCTCATGAGTTTTGGAAATTTTGGTGTGTCCAATGAAAGTAATCTTCCCTACTCTAATGTTTGTTCCTTATTGGAATGATATTCTACACTCTTATCTTATCATCTTAGGAGTCAAGATTTATTTTAAATTATTATAAGCCATGTTATAGATATTTTTGTTCCATATTTAGTTTTTTTATATTTGAGATCTTATATGACATCCTTTGATTCTCTATCAATATAAGCTTCAATGGGTATGATTTTTTTAGTCCTGGTTTTACCCATATTTACATCTATGATCACATATGATATTTTCCTATTATCTATTATTTCTACTAATAATAGGAATTTGTGCTCACCCCTTTCTTATATTTAAATTTAACAAGGTTAAGAAGTTGAATATAAATTTAGATAATTCTTAAATGATACTAGTGTGAAACAATTTTTTAGAAATTTTCATAAGTATTATAAAATAAATTTCTTATTATCAAGTCCTAAAAGATACTATAACATCTCATTTTGGTATTATGAGATTATTTTTTAAGATAAAATTTTTTTAATTATGGAAATGATGTAATTTAAAACTATATTTTTATTGGGTCATAATAGTTTGTTTCACTGATATGTTTATATATTTTTTAGTATTATTTTAGTAAAATTTGGTATTAAGATAACATAACATTATTAAAAACCCCAGGGTTAAGTCCAAGGGTCATGCCTAAGGTTAGGATTACATCCAGATGTTTCGATAAAGTATAAATTTTGTGATTATCCTACAGATCCCCAATATATATAGCTATTGGAAAGTTAATATATTTTGTAAAATATTGACTAAGAAGTAATCACCCTCAAAAATACTAGTTGAGTATCAATAAAATATTCAATATGGTGCAAGACGATTGGCCTAATACTACACACCTATGTAGGCACTCTAAAGGGATACTCATTGGTTAATCTCATTCTATTTAAAATAAATTATAATATATTAATTACACAATTATTATAAATAATTTGTTTAAGTACTATGAGAGAACACATCTTAATGTTCTATAGCCTAAACAAAGAGAGTTATAGGATGGAAAAATTGTGAAACAATTGAAATGTAACTATCATAGGTTTAAATGAATGTTTAATTAGAGAATTCCTATTAATATTTTGAATAAATATTCATATGAACATTTACTTTAGTTCTATTAAATATTATCAAAATATTTTTGGTTCAAATATCTGGTTGGAAACATGGTCCTGAAAATGAATCTCTAGAAGGTATGTATCTAGAAAATCATAAGGCTTGGAAATAGGGTAATATTTGTAATAAATGGATGGTAAAGTTAATATATTCTTATTGTGATGGAAAACAAATGATACCTAGTATTTAATAATATAGAAATGTTTTTATCTCATAGAATATATATCTTCATTTAGAATTAAAATTCGATTCCCATATTTATTATTAATAAATGATAATTAAAATTGTGAGGACAGATTTAATTTAATGGTGGATAATATAACACCATGGGTTTTTTGTATGTATATTATTTATATAAATTTTATTTTTATAATTTTGAACTTATTTTTTTAAAAAATTCAGCAGAATTGATATTTATTATGTAATAATTCATAAAAACAAATTATTTCTCACCATGGATTATGCCATACATTAATGATGGATAAAATAACATGAGTTAAAAAATATAAAAAATAAAATCCTTAAAACTAGGGGATATATTTGACAATATTCACCCTTGATAATTACCAATAAATAAACAAAATATATAATAATAAAGGAGAATATTAAAGGAGAAAGAATCTTCTGAGATTAAAAATGAAAACTATGAAAATGAGAAGTGTGAACTAACATGTGAGAATGATATGCCTGATTTCGGTAAGTTATTATATATAAATGAAACCAAGGATTTATAATAGTTTCAATAAATATATGGTGAAGGGAAATAGGTTCTTTTGATATAAATGTATCCAACAGGCATACCAAATGGTGTTTCTCTTCCCTTTGGGTTTGCGTCTTGCATAAGAACATCAAAAAACAACTAGAGGGAAAATTTTCTCCCATCCTTAAGGAACAACCTGACATATATACACATGTAAAGAATTAAATAGTAGAAAAAAATGAATATAAATTTATTTTAGAAAATAATGATAACAAAATAAGTGATAGAAAAAATGAAAACAGATTCTCCCATCCTTAATTGAATATTCCAATAGATTGGGATGAAAAAAATGTAAAAAGATTCTCCAATAGTCCTTATATGATATTGTGGGAAAACCTACACCATAATACCATCCAACTACCCAATCCTAGATTATAGAAATCCTCTCCACCTCAATGTAGTGTCTTTATTTTCCCTATATCAAAGGGAATAACCTTGTATGCACACTGCTGAAGAGCTGCATAGGGTGTGAGATAACAATCTCTGTAGGGTCTCATCTCGATGGTACATATAAAGTCTCTATAATATAATACAATATTTTCCATCCTTAAATAAAATAAGATGTGATATATTATAATAGTTTTTTATCAAAATCATAGAAAAATAATAATTTTCCCTCTTTTGATATTTCCAAATGCAGTGGGTTTATCAGTTTCATATAATTTCATATGCATATATCAAAAATATTTATCATGCCAAATCAATACAAAATAATTAACCACATATCATATCAAATCCACAGATGTAAAATAAAAATAGTACAAACCAAAAGTATACCAAATTGGCAAAAGTCATAGGTAACATCATGTCAAGGAACCCACTAGGTCAGGATAATTAGAAAAGTTATATCTAACATAAAAAATTATGTGTACATCAATCCTATATACATATCCATTAATCTTTAAAAGCATAAGAATACCCCAAATTACCCAACCCCCAACAGGTCTTTCAAGTCCTTAGAACACTGGTCCTAGAGATAAGAGTACATATCTTTGATAAAACCTCCTTAAAGTGGAAGAGACCAATTACTATATCATCCACCTAAGTGACCAAGGCTTCCCTTGTTCTCAATTTTCTAAAACATTTCATCCAAACCATTTAATAATATCTTTATTTGAAAACCCATTCTAAAAAGATATTTTATAACCCTTTGAAAAATCCTTTTCATTTTTCAATATCATGGGAAAAAATATTTTATCACAAACCCAGTTCCACAGACAAACACAAAACTATTGATAACAATAAATTTTATTTAATAAACCAATTAATCAAAACATGAGCAATGTATTTCACAATCATAGGCTAGAGACGGAATCACGTACCTCGAAACTCAAGTCGCACACACATGTAATGGAATCCACCAATAGGGTATAATCCAGCAAAAATAGTGGAGTCCCTACAATCAATATACACATATCAAAATTGAATAAATGTAACAAAAAGGTTGGTGTAGAAGAGGAAGTAGCACATAACTCAAAAATTCACAACTGTTTCACCACAACCAACGAGGGAACCACCCCCAAAAAAAATATTGCACTACAAATTTAGTAAGACACAAGAATAAACATAATCATATATCAACGAAACCAAGAGTAAAAGGAAAAGATGATATCATAGTCAAGGTAAAATAAGAAATTGTAAGGATCTCTTTCTGAGAAATATGCAATTGAACTACAATAATGATTCAATGTTGAACAAATCAATATAGATAAATGAAGGCTCCGAAAATCAATAAACAATAGCTATAGGTGGATAAAGAAACATTTGTTGAAGAATAAATTAAATACCAGCTGTTTAGTTCCATAAATCCCCAACTCACAACATTTACATAGAATGTAATCCCTTAATATGTCGTTTAATCCATGGAGGTCACATACTCGGAAACCCCCTTTTCTTTTTTATTAAAAAATAATATTTTAACACTACATATGATGAAAAGATAACATGATGTGTAATCATATATGATGGGTAGTTAGCTCAGGACTTCAGCCTGGAAACCCTTACACATTATGTACCCTTTACATGGCATGTAAATTTCCTGTAAATAGAAAAATAGTAAAATCTTTACATAAAAATTGAACCATCATGGGAGTTCTATAAACTCATCAACAAACCCACAAATCCATGAACATATTTATAACTTCACTCCATCAATTAAAAAAAACATACATCCCATAACTTTAGGTCATTTTATTCAAAACAAATGTTATCTATCCTCAAAAGTTCCAAGAAAAACCCAAATTAAGTGGAAAATAAGAAAATAGAAGGAAACTACCTAAAGGTTAATAACAGGATATTGAAAACACCTTATGATAAGACTTTCATATGTAGGAAGTAATTTGTAAGAATAATGTCTGTTAAAGAGGAAAGGTCACTTCTCTATTATCAACAACTCATGCTTCTAAGACCTATGAGAAACTGATCCATGCCTTCATTACACTCTGACCAATGGAATGAATTTCAAACACAAGACATTCACTTGAGAGTCGATGATATCTACTAGATGCTCAAGAATAGAAACATGTAGATATAAATGAATCTTGTCCCAACTCAAAACATGATATGGGTTGGGATGGTATTTCATGAGCTGGGATATGTGGAAAAAAGCATTAATTCCTATCAATTATATCACTAATTATAACCAATATGTTACCTTCATAAGTTTCTCAGTGTTGTCAAATATTCCATTATATCTCAGAGCCAGCTTTCCCTGTTTTCCAATATGATGGTGACCCAATAGAGGAGAAACATTCAAGAAAACTAAGTCACCTTTTGAAAACTCCATAGGATTATGATTTTGATATGCATAATATATATGTAACTCTATACTATATCTAAATAATGATGTATATTCTGATTCCTCACAAACATCTCTTAAACCAAACCTAGTCCCACTAAATAAGCATCATCCATCCCTTCTCAACAAATATGTGATATGAAATAATGACCATAAAAAGCCTTGAAATTAACTTTTATAATCGGAGACTTATAACTATTGTTATAAGAATAATCAACTTGACCCAGATGACTATCTCATGATCCCCCAAAATCCAAGACACATGAATAATGTATATCCTCTAGTATATAAATAGAATAATCTCTCTAACCATCTGGTTTTAGATGATAATTTGTACTCAACCTGACCTGAGTCCCAATCACATCTTAGAGACTCATCCAGAACCTTCAATTAAAACTAGGATTACTATATAAAACAAGGGAATAAGGAACCCCATGTAACCTCTCAAATTCTCAATGAAAATTCATACACACATCATCAACTTTAACAGTGTCCGAGATCAAAATAAAATAAGCTGACTTTATCAACTGATCAATCGGAACATATGTAAATTATTCCCTTGGGGGTCAATGGTAATCCAATATAAATGTCCCTAGATACAACATCCCAATTAAAACCCAACACCAAAAGATGATGGAGCAAAGCATAAGGTTTTAGATTCTCTACCTTTATCTCTTGGAAGGTGTACAAATAGTACACAAAATTAGAAATGACATGCTTCATACCTGGCCACCATAATCCCAATATCATGTCATAAGACATTGTCATAGTGACTAGATGAATGTTTCATGAGGAACCATGATAATAAAAGAATACTGATTTCATCACTAATTCTGGGTTGAAAATCCAATATAAAAAATGAGAATACAATCTAAATATAGAGGGCAACCTGAAATAGTCTCCTATCGAAAATAGTTTCTCAAATTCCTCGGAACTCATCACCATTCTACTATATCTATAGAATATACATGAGTATATATGATAAAAATATATCTCAATCTATAAAAATACCAGAAACCTCCTCCTGAGCATCTACATTAAATTGAACCAAAAAGCATTATATGGTTATAATCATCCTTGGATTCTATTACAGCATGCAATGACACTTTATTGCTAAGATAATTTACCTCAGAACTCCCCTTTCTAGGGGTAGGGAATATCTATATCAAACATCTGATGGTATTCCACCAACCATATCTTCATTATATTCAAGTATTTCTATGAAAATATATAACTCAAACTATTTCAGTTGGAAAAGATTATAAACCTTTACCTCAAAAAGATAGTGACTCCAACACATAATATCATTTATAAATATGGAATAATAAAAATCATATTATAGGTAATTATTATCATGTGGTTGAAGATAAAGATACTCATAATATACCACATGTATCACACAACCCAGACAATATCCACTTGCATCACAAAAAAAACACATTCCCCTTCCTAATCCTACTTAAATTAAAAAATTGGAGTTAATGTATGAAGACTTTTAATCATATCAAAATAAGACTCGAACTTTACATTACATGTGAATTTTACTCCATTCCACCTCTTAGTAATGAAAGGTGATTCGAACACACTGAAATCCTTGACAAACTATTGATAATATCTTGCAATACTAAGGAAGCTCTAAATCTCAATGACATTCTATGTTTCTTCCTGAGAAAAAAAATATTTGTTACCTCTTTTAGATCAACTAATAATCCTTCATCATAAATATCATTCCCTTATAACTTTACTTCCTGAATCTAGAAATTGAATTTTAGAAGCTTTCCATACAAATAGTGACCCCTCGTGCTTTTCAAAACCAAACACAAATGTAACTTGTGCTAACACTTGGATCTTTTGTAATCCAAAATATCATCCACAAACACTACCACAAAAGATTCATGATACTGATGGAATATCCAATTCCTCAAATCCATATAAACAATAGGAGATTTATTCACACCAAATAACATCATAATATATTTATAATGGTCATACACACATCTGAATGTTGTCTTTCGTATATTACACTACCAATCTCTGAGATGATGATAACTCAATCATTTATTGATCTTCCAAAACCACGTTCTCCCTTTATCTAATCAAAAAATCATTCACATGAAGTAAATGATACATAATATTATCCATCACTCTATTCAACTTATAATAATCCTGACATAATTAGATTGAACTGATTACCTTCATGGAAAACATCACTTGGGCTTCCCAAAGTGAAACAATAGGGAAAAAAATCCCTTATCTATCTGGACTTCTAACTAAATCTCGAGATCCTTCATATCTACTAGTTCTATATGATATAAATCTAATAAAACTGGATATGTACATAGCACTAGTTCAATCATGAACTTGAGCTATCTTTCTGGATGAATCCTAGAGAAATCATTGGAAAAAAATAGAAAATCCCAAAAAATATTGTAAGATAAAAAATAGAGGAAACATTATATAGATAAACCACAATAGAAGACAAAAAACTCTTATTCTCTATGCAAGATGGTCCTACATTCCCACACCTCAGATCCCACCCACCCAAAAACACTCGTGACCTCCCATAGGCTGTAAAAACTGAGACACGTTTATGATACCAATAAACCTCAACACCATGAGCAACAGCCCAATCCATCAGGATGATGACATCAAATAGATCCAAAACAAGACTAAAAATTCACATACTAACTATCCATCAGTTTTCGATTGTGCACAAGAAGAACATGGAAACCCCCACTCTTTCTTCTTCTCATGAGGTGTAACTAACTCAATAATAAAGGAAATGATCTCCACTAGATGGGTAAGAATATAAAAAATACCTAGATATAAACATGTTTGATACTCCAGTAACAAAAAAAAAAATTTCTACTGGAGATTTAATAAAGATGGCACCTCTCACTATCACTGGACCAACAATTTTCTCTACTCAAAACACATTTATGATATGAAGGTGCTTCACTCCATAGGCTTATATTTGCATACCTATAGTCTTAGATTCATCTTACATTCCAACATTAGGCTTTGGATCAAAAAATCTTAGTCAATATCGAGGTGTATATGTAGACTGATAGAAATGATGAAAATAGATATAAAATCAGAAATTGGTACACATATAAACTTGTGAAGGAAAAGAACATTGTTTTCTTCTAACATTTCCACAATGATACCAATTTTTAGGCACAATAATTCCTTCAAATAGAGGTTTCAAAGAGGCATTCTTTCAAGAACCACATCCACCACTCTTATAATGATCCTTATAGTTTCTATTTTTCTATATTACACCACTAAATATTACACTATGTGGAAGAGAAATGGTGAAATATCCAACCATTACTATAAGATTCATCTCTTCCATCATAACCCTACCAACTATCTATGTATAGTTATAAAAAATCAATATAAATGACTAAGATCTAATATATAGTCACAATCCATGCAGGTACTTCTGATATTTGGCCAATTCATTTGTTTCAACCTCAAGTGAAAAATGAACCAGTATGGAAAATTGATTGGTGTACACCCCAACCAAATGATCTCCTCACTACAAAGAGAGGAACTATAGATATTTCACTATTATTAGTGACTCTAGACTAAACTATTGGAAGAAGAGAGCGTTGAATCACTTACAGTCATATACCATGTACCTCTCTTCCTATAATAGGGAACCCCACCACTGCCTAATATGACCCTATAGTTTCTATGTTGTGAACTTCACCTTGATAATATCAACTTTATCCAGGAATAAAAAAACACTCCTGGAAAATGGATCTATCCCCAGGGTATTCCCAAAAACCGTGGGGATAGGTACCCCTATACCCACGGTTTTTGAAAACCCTGGGCATAGGTCAATTTTCAGGACCTATACTAGTCCCTAAAAAATCCCCTATACCCGCGGTTTTTGAAATCTGTGGGTATAGGGGTACCTATACCCCTGGTTTTGGTGAAAACCATGGGGATAGGTTTGGGTTAAAATACTTATACCCACGGTTATGATAAACCATGCGTATAGGTTTCCTTTGTGTGTGCGGGAAAAAAAAATTCCCGCGGCAAGGGATTTTTTTTTGGTGGGAGTCCTATATTCACAGTTCATCCCTATATACCAACGGTTTATATAACTATATATAAACAAATACAAATATATATACATAAAAGTGGTGTTGGGTTAGTGGTAAGGTGCTTCGTCTTCAGCGGAGAGGTTTCGGTTCGAAACCTGCAGGCCGCATTATTTTAGGACCTATACCCACGGTTTCAAAACCATGGGGAAAAGCCTTTCACACCGTGGCAATTGGGTATGTTTCGTTGAAACTGTGGAAGAACACCTATACCGACGTCGTTCCAGCCCATGGTTCCCAAAACTGTGGGTATAGCCTATACCCACGGTTTTGGGGGCTATACCCACGGTTTTGAATCGTGGGTGTAGGCCGTTTTTTCAGTAGTGAAATCATAAATCCTATCAATCTGGTCCTACATATCTTGAGGTTAATTCTTATATTTAACTTACTGTATCTCCCCATGTAGTAACTCTCATGATCAATATTTGTCTCTTATATCTCTTTGATATACCTCAATAACTGTTTTTGTCTCTTGTGGTATATTCTGGTTGATATCACGAACATCCTACATGATAGCCTCAATCATGTTCTGATCCATCGGTGGATTCCATTAAGGAGCATCAACTGCACCCTCCTAAGGTACTCATGGAACATGTCTCAAGGGATTATGTCTACACACCCAAACAGATGAAATAGTTATACAATATAATTATATCAGTTCAATCTAGAAAAGACACAATAAAAAACTAAGATTAATGTTAAGAAATCGAGACTTCAAATACACATCCCAATGTACCATGGTGACTTGTGTCTCATAATGGATATAGATGGATATAAACCCATATAAATATACCTCCCAATTCCCAAAAATCCAATTTATAGTATACAAAACGTTCCAACACAATGATGATTGAGAAAAAAACCCTATTGATACCATTTTGTAATGAACAGACTTGGATACCCTCTCAATATTTCCCCCCAACCCGACCCTCCACATACTAAAAGTAATTTTCTAATCCCCATGGTCTAGAGACTATAACCTGATCATCAAAAAACAACCTAAGTGAATGATTTCTACCAATGTAAATATCTTGATATATATACACATGTACAAAATGAAACATTAGAAGAAAACATGAATATATATATATCATAACCTAAAGATAAAAACTAAAGTGATAAAACTCAAAATTTATAACAAACAACCAATATAAAATTATAAAAGAAAAGGATGAAAAAACAAAAAAAGATAATCCAACATTCTCAATAAGATAGTTTTATTAAACTTGTACTATCTCACCATCCATATACCCAAACCCAGTTGATAGAAAACCTTACCACCTCACCGAATCACCTTTCATTTCCATGCATCAAAAGATATAACTAAGTCCTTAAAACACTGATGGAGTACATAGGGTATGACCATATAGACTCTTTAGGGTCTCACCCTAGAGTTCTATATCAATTATCTACATAGAAATCCATTAATTCTCATCATTAAAGAAAACAAATCATGGTAATTTTTAGTAGTTTTTATATCAAAAAAATGTAAAACAATTTAATTTCCCCTTTTTCCACATTTACAAAAGAAGTGGGTTGATTAGTTTCAAAAAATTTCATATACATATATCAAAAAAATTATACCATGTTAAATCTAACCAAATCATATATCACATATAATATAAAATCCATGGAAGTACAATCAAAATAGTACAAACAAAAAATATCCCAAATTGGCCAAAAGCGTATGTAACATCACTCCAAGGATCCAACTAGGTCTGCAAATCTTGTAAACTTATACATTACATATAATATCACACATTCATCAAACCTCTAAAATATAAATCGATCCTAATGTTCAGATAAATACCCTTGAATGTGAACCTCATACAAGTAAAATAAGACCCTAGAAAATTTTTCCAAAAGAGTATAGGAAATCCCATTGATAACCACCCCCCCCCCCTTAATAGTGGATGATACCTATTACTATACCTTCCACCAAAGTATAACAGGCTTACTTTACACTATATTTTCCCAACAATTTCATAAAAACCATTTCATAATATCATTCATTGAAAACTCTTTCATAAAATAATTTGGCAATTCTTTCTAAAACCCTTTTTAATTAAAAAAATATGGAAGACCCATATTTTATCAAAAAACTTATTCCCCATGCACAAAAAAAAATTATTTATATCATTCAATTTATTTCATAATAGGATATATAATAAAATATGAGAAATTGAATTCCACAAACATAGTCAAGGGATAGTATAAGGCCCTAGCCTTAAACATTACTTAATCTTGAGTTATTACAAGATTACACATTGAGGATCTTTTCAGGTTTATATTTTTATAGAATTAGATCATAAATCATGCATTACATTCCACATTTAAACAAGGTGTTTACATTAAAGACAATATTCACTTTTCCCATCAAAGGAAACATATTTAAAACAAAACATGGATTCATTCATGAAACTTCCTTGACACTATCATCACATCATATACCTTTCCCTTGACATGTGAAAAACATTTCAAAAACATGGGATGAGCATAAAAAGCTCAATAAGGTATATAAAAATACGGAATGAAAACATTAGGCCATGTATACATAAGAATCAATGAAATCATACCTTACTCATAAAACATAATCACTTTAAAATACATCATCAAATCACAAATAAGTCATAGAAATCATAAGACATAAAGGTAACATGAGGCATTCATAACATTCATACATAGAGAGTAACCCTCATGTTTACTTTTGGAATACCCATCACAGTATATTCCCAAAATTACTTCAGAGATACCTTACGTTTAACCCCTTCGCATTTCCCAATGCATTGGAGAGCTATATCGGGCTCACCCGCCCATTGTTTGTCATGGAACCACCCGTCTTCATAAAAATTTCCCAAGAACCATAACATAGTCGTATCATATAAAACATGCATAAAGAAAACGTAACATTTTCACAATTAAATCATAAGATATCAATAACACATTGATATAATAAAAAAATTATCAAAACCATTTTCAATACCAAAATAAAAGAAAAGTAAAACATGGTATTTATTTTTCATTTAAAAAAAGTTATGCCTTGTAGAGGAAACTAAAACTCAAATAATGGTCACGGTGGCGGAGAAGTCATTGTCGCCGCATACGTACGACAAAAAATTCCCTTTTGTTGTTTTGAAAAATACTTCATATAAAAAGATTCCTTTTCAATAAAATTAAAAGTAAAAGGGGTTTATAAACCGTATAAAAGAAAGTTGTGTATAAAACAAAATATTCCACAATGAAAGGAGATTGAGACGAAGTCCCTTACCTCATGTCTGACTTGACTCTATCGTTCTTTAATATCCTGAATAATAAACTTGAGTTAATTTCTACTTGATTAAGAACCTTTTTCAAGTTCATTATTCCTTTTATATCATTTATTACCATGTTATGAACACTATGTAATTATTTAAGTTAATAACGGTAGTTTTGTCGATCATTGGTACTTGAGTCAAAAATAAACTCCTTATAATTACAAGTTGTTCATGTGGTAAAATACTAATTATATCTAGAATTATATTCATGATGTAGATATCATATATATAATATATATCCAGTATATACATGCATTTATAATATTACATAACATTTAGAGTTAAGAAATGAAATGCACTGTTCATTAAGACGGTAAGCCGTACGTATGCATGAATGATACATTCAATTTTATTTCATATTTAATGGAATGAAATCATAATGATATAAAGGTAAATTATAATTACAGTATAATATAGTATATAATATTATTAACTCCATCCTTTACATGTCCCACATATGGCATTAACAAATCAAATCACTTTGACGGGGCGGTAGTCTTCATTTCCTAAAATGAAGATATCACGTTAACCCATAATGGAAACCATAATGGTATGCCATAAATGAAAAATACAAAATCTTAAGGAAAACATAAACATATAATATATAATATATAAATATAGTGATATCTTAATGGCCACCATGAAAGGTGTTAATAGAATATTGAACAATCATCGTTTCGTGAAGCAGTAATTCGCCATCCACAGAAACAGTATGTTCTTTAACCATTAGATTAAGGTGTGTGTAAGTGAATCTCGAATCCTTTTCATAACAACATCCTAGTATATTGAATATACTGTTTTTGTTACAAAATAAAGAAATAAAAATAGTTTAGGGGTTTGGATAAGAAAAATAAATCAAAAAAACATAAGTGAAGACATTACCTTTAAATCTGGTAACTCTTCTTCGTTTGAACCAAAAGGGTTTCTTAAAGAGATTTTTGCCTAAGGTGAGGCTTCTAGGATAAATATAGGGATATTGGGAGCTTATTTTAGTAGATTTTGGACGAGCCAAAGAGCTTCAGAAGTGTCAGAGATGGGTAGAAAGTGGGGTCTTTTATAAGGGAGAGGAGGGGCTCTTTCCTAAATCTTTAAACTATTATTTTATTATAAAATTAAATTCAGTTTATAAATCTCCAAAAATAATTAAAGTCTAATAGAAGGTGGTCCATGTTCGAAATAAAATCATACAATAAAAATTGGAAAAGTTTTGGATATTATTTTAAACATTATCTTCTTACTTATTTAAATCAGTCATTAATGACGTAAACACTGCATCATCATTGTGTCATAAATAATTTTATTTTTTATATTTCTAAAAATTATAAAAAAATTACCATGATATATTACATATTTTTATATTTCTAATAAATATTTATAGTCAAAAATATAAATTATATAACCCCATATAATATTTGTTTTAGTGAAATAATACATGTTTGTGGCATTTTTATTTTTACTTTAAATAAAAGGTATTAATGTCATTATCTTACCCAAGTGGCTCCATGGGGTCCCACAAATTGACCCATGGATTTTATTGGTCAGACATGACCTATCCAATAAGGTTCGGACTTGTTTCAAGATATTTTTATATTTTTATAATATCATTTTTATCTTAAATCACACTAATTACCTCTAATCACGGTTAACAAAACTCAAAAGTTACTATTCACCAAAAAAAATTAATCCCTTTGAACCACATTTTACTTAATAATGATAACCATTTATGTCAGATTTTTGAAATTCAATACACAGAAGCGGTAAACTTTCATTTAAACGACATATTGGTTTGTTTAACTACCACTTAGTGATTTCACTATTCATCAAAAATAGAAGTTCTTCAGAAAAATACCAAAAATTCACCCTAAGATATATTTGATATTCCTAATTCAAAAATGAAGCCTATTTTTTAAAATCAAAAAAAATATATGTTTCATTTATTATTTTTATAATTAATTCCCGTTTTCAAATCAAACAGCATGTTTTTAAGAAACAATATATATCAAAAGACTGACACCTGTTTATGTCCAATTTCAATGTGAAATTAATTACAATGACCACCACTGGATTAAATGGTAAAAATATATTCTAATTGAACTTTAAAACCAATTAAAAAGAACATCTATCCTTATAAATAAATTACATTAAAAGATGTTTTGAATTAAAATACAACATTTTTCACTATTCATTAAAAAATGAACATTATTAGAAAAATACCAAAAATTTACACAAAGTAAATTTTGGTGACCCAATTCTAAATAAGAATTTTATTTGGTCTAATAGAATGTATATGAGTGACCAAAAATATATTTAATGAGGGTTCTCCATCGAACATAGCAACCCCATAAAAGTAATATTAATACTTAATTCAAAAAATATTAATAAATATGAAAATGTCTTATTCTTTATTTACCTACGATGTTACATCCTTCCCCCCTTTTGGGAATTGCATCCTTGAAATTCATTCACTTAAATAAATGGGGGTATTTATCCCTCATATAATTTTAAGATTCACATATTGCCTCTTCAATCATTTGGTTTTTCCACAAAACCTTTACTTGATAAATCTCCTTATTCTGCAATATCTGCTCCTTGTGGTCAAGAATCTAGACTAGTTGTTCCTCATAAGATAGATTATCTTCCATCTGAACTACCTCTAGACTCAAAACATGAGATGGATCTGGCATGTAATTTTTAATCATTGAAATATTAAAGACATTGTGTACCTGATATAAACTCGGAGGTAAATCCACTTGGTATGCAACTGATCCAACTCTCTCCAGAATTTCATATGTTCCAATGAACCTTGGACTCACCTTTCCTTTCTTACCAAATTCATCACAATTTTCCATGGTGAAACTTTGAGAAAATCATGATCACCTACCTCAAAAGAGATATCCTTCCTCCTATTGTACGCATAACACTTCTTCCTGCTCTGAGTTGTTCTCATGTGTCTCTATATCAGCTGAAAAATTCCTACCAACTCTTCTTCCAATTCTGGTCCCATCAACTTTCTTTCCCATACTTCATCCCAAAAAGCTGGAGTTCGACACCTCTTCCCATATAATGCCTCAAATGGTGCCATCTGTATACTGGAATGAAAACTATTATTATAAGAAAACATAACCAATGAAAGATTTTGGTCCCAAATTCCCTGATAATACATCAAACAAGCACGTAGCATATCCTCCAAAGTCTGAATCATTCGTTCTGACTACCCATCTGATTGAGGATGAAAAGCTATACTGAAATTTAATTCAGTACCAAACGACCTCTGAAGGCCTTTCCAAAAGTTAGAAGTAAACCTGGTATCACGATCTGATTCAATGGAGAGGGAAACTCTATGTTACCTTACTATATCTTTAAGATACAAATGGGAAAGTTGATCTAGGGAAAATGTAACTTGTATAGAAAGTAAATGAGCGGATTTAGTCAAGCGATCAACAATAACCCAGATTGCATTATTTCCTTGAGGTTTCTTCGGCAATCCCACAACGAAGTCCATGGTTATATTCTCTCATTTCCACTCTGGCACTAGTAAAGCTTGAAGCATCCCTTTCGTTAATTGCCACTTTGCTTTAACCTGTTGACAAGTCAAACACATCACAGTAAAATCAGAAATATCCCTTTTCATTCCATCCCACTAGTAATACTCCTAAAGAACTCTATACATCTTAGTACAGCCTGGATGAACTGAAAACAGAGAACTATGAGATTCACATAACAACTCTCTCTTCAACTGTGAATCACAAGGCACACACAATATTTTCCCAAATCTCAAAACACAATCATTATCAATTTTGAATTCAGGCATCTTACCCTTCTAAACCAGCTCTACCTTTTTCTCCTACTCACTGTCTTGCTTCTGTGCTTGCTTAATTCTGTCTAATAAAGATGGTTTCCTTGATACCTGAAACAAAACAGAAGAACATCCTACACCAACAACTTCTATGCCAAAGTTCACCAAATCCTTAACCAAAGTATCACGTTCCAAACGTAACATGGTTAATGAAGCATTACTTTTTCAACTCAAAGCATCAACCACATTATTTGCTTTTCCCAGATGGTAATGAATTGTACAATCATAATCCTTGATGAATTCTAGCCATCTTCTATGTCTCTTGTTCAATTCTTTCTGATTGAATATATACTTTAAACTTTTGTGATCGGTATATATTTCACACTTTACTTCATACAAATGATGCCTCCAAATTTTTAAAGCGAAAATAGCAGCAGCTAATTCCAAATCATGTGTAGGGTAATTTACCTCATGAGTTTTCAACTGACGTGAAGCATAAGCAATTACCTGATCATTCTTCATTAGGACACAACCAAGTCCTTTCAATGAAGCATCACTGTAGATAACAAAGTCACCAATCCTGGAAAGTAGTACCAAAACTGGAGCATTCACCAATCTTCTTTTTAATTCCTGAAAACAATCATCACATTATTTTTCCAGAAGAACATAACACCCTTCTGAGTTATCTTAGTCATTAGACTAGATAACTGTGAAATTTTTTTAACAACCCTTCAGTAATAGCCTTCCAAACCAAGAAAACTATGAATCTCGGTTACATTTGTGGGTCTTGGCCATTCTTTAACAACCTTTGTTTTTGCAGGATCAACAGTTATTCCATATTTAGAAACAATGTGACCAAGGAAAGAAATTTGTTGCAACCAAAACTCACACTTGCTAAATTTCCCATACAATTTATTTTATTTTAATGTTTAAAAAATAACCCTTAAATGACTTTCATTCTCCACTTTACTTTTTGAAAACACCAAAATATCATCAATGAAAACAACCAAAAACTTATCCAAGAACTCATGGAAAATTCTATTCATAAGGTCCATGAATGCAGCAGGTGCATTGGTTAGCCCAAAAGTCATAACTGCAAATTCATAATGGTCATATCTTATATGAAATGCAATCTACGGAACATCTGCTTCCTTTACATTCAACTGATGGTACCCCGATCTCAATT
The DNA here is from genome assembly GCA_963277665.1 of Viscum album. NCBI lineage: Eukaryota > Viridiplantae > Streptophyta > Magnoliopsida > Santalales > Viscaceae > Viscum > Viscum album. The sequence continues at coordinate 711,178,635 of OY728131.1, read as the reverse complement.
CAATCTTTGAAAAATACAGATCCCTCTGGAGTTGATCAAACAAATCATCGATATGAGGCAAAGGATATTTTTTCTTAATATTGATGTTATTCAAGGATCTATAATCAATGCAAAGTCTCATTGAACCATCTTTCTTTTTAACAAATAATACAAGAGTACCCCATGGTGATGTGATAGGTCGAATGAAACCTTTCTCTAATAAATCTTTCAATTTATCCTTCTACTCTAAAAGATCAATTTGAGCCATTCGATAAGGGGGTTTTGAAATTCTCTTAGCATCAGGAACTAATTCATCAGTAAATTCAACTTCCGGATCTAGTATTATTCCAGGAAATTCATCAGGAAAAAAAATTAGGATACTCATTTACCACTAGAACATCATTAATCTGAATGGTTCCTTTGTTTTCAACAATATGTGCAAGGTAAAATTCATTTCCATCTATTACTAGTTTCTCAACTTCCTAATATGTTATCAAAAGTAAGGGTTCATTATTGTACACAAACTGAATGTCTTTATGAAGAGAAACTTCATTAGCTCTACAGTCAATCTTAGCATGGTAAATAGAGATCCAATCCATACCCAGGATAACGTCATACTCTACTAGACGTAACACAATAATTTTTGCAAGTAGGTTCTTTCCAAGGATAAGGATAGGAAGATTCTTATAAATTCTATTTTCCTCAACATTTCCCCTAGGTATTTTTACCAAAAGTTCAGGAGTCATTTCTTGAGACGGTATTCCCAATATACTTGAAATTTTCTCAGAGATGAAAGAATATGTAGACCCTAAATCAAAAAACATACTGGCATAATCTAAAAAAATAAACAAAGTACCTGATACCACTTCATTTGATGGCCCAACATCTGCTAAAGTAGTTGCAAAGGATTTCACCACACCTTTCTGCTTATATTCCGACTACTTCCCATCACCTGAGCTCTTTTTCGGACACTCGTTTGTATAAAGACCCAACTCATTGCACTTGAAACATTTCACTAACTGTAAATCAAATTTGGTCTTACCATCACCCTGATCTTTTCCAGTTCAATCACGAGCCTTAGGTCCTATCTTACCACATCGGTAGCACTTTCCAGAATTCAAAAGACATTCCCCAGCATGCTTTTTACCACATGTATCACAAACTGAAAACATATTTTTCTTACCATCAGACCTTTTTTAAGGATTCTTCCCTTTCTCCTACCACCTCGGTCTCTTCTTCTGTTGGTTGTTATAGAACACTTTATCATCGGCAAACTCCATTTCCACCTTCTCAGCACATCGAACAAGATTTCCATAACATTTGAACTGACGATAAGCTAATTCCCTACGATATTTCGGCTTTAATCCTATGTAAAAATGATTGATTTTACTATCAAGGTCTCGGATAAAATTTGGAGCATAAATTTCCAATCGAGTGAACTTTTCTTCATAAGAAGCCACTCAGTCGTCCTATTGCCTCAATTCCAAGAAGTGTTTTTCCATCCTAAGTCTAACAGCCTTAGGAAAATATTTCTCAAGAAACAGACCTTTGAATTCATCCCAGTCAAGAGCATCAATCTCATCAGTGTCCCTGATATTTTTAACCATCGATCACCACTTATCTGCTTCACCCTCCAAACGGTAAACAGAAAGACTAACCTTTTGATTGTCTGAACACCCCATGACATCAAAAATCTTCTCCAGTGGTTTAATCTACCCTTCAGCTCACACATGGTCAGATGATTCTTTGAATGATGGGGGATATTGCCTCATGAAATGTTCCACCACTAACATGTTCCTCTGCGGTTGATCTGGCTGATCTCGTGCATGGATACCACCACCATTTATTGTTTGAGTGAACTGAACCATTACTGCAAAAAACTATTCAGTTCCAATTCCGACCATCTCAGGATGCTGATTCGGGAGGTCATTTCTTTCTGTATTCCTTCCTAGAACTACTTACCTATTTCCTCTACGGAAAACCATTCTGAACAAACATGTCTTAGATGAAGAAACATGGTAATCTTAAAATTAAATATCATTTCAATTTGACCATTAAAATATATTTTTGGATAATCATTTAATATAATTTTAACTCCTAAAGTTATCTAAACTGACCTCTGATACCAACTATAAGGCCCCAGCCTTAAACATTACTTAATCTTGAGTTATTACAAGATTACACATTGAGGATCTTTTCAGATTTAGAGTTTTAGAGAATTAGATCATAAATCATGCATTATGTTACACATTTAAACAAAGTGTTTACAATAAAGACAATATTCACTTTTCCCATCAATGGAAAAATATTTAAAACAATACATGGATTCTTTCATGACACTTCCCTAACACTATCATCACATCATGTACCTTTCCCTTGACCTGTGAAAAACATTTCAAAAACGTGGGATGAGTATAAAAAGCTCAGTAAGGTATATAAAAATACAGAATGAAAACATTAGTCCATGTATACAAAAAACTCAATGAAATCATACATTACTCATAAAACATAATCACTTTAACATACCTCATCAAATCATGAATAACTTATAAAAATCATAAGACATAAAGGTAACTTGAGGCGTTCATAACATTCTTATGTAGGGAGTGACCCTCATGGTTATGTTTGGAATACCCATCACAGTATATTCCCTAAATCTCTTCAGATAAACCTTAGAATTTAACCCCTTCGCATTACCCAATGCATTGGAGAGATATATCGGGCTCACCCGCCCTTATTTTATCATGGAACCACCCGTCTTCATAAACAATTCCCAAGAACCATAAAATAATTGTATCACATAAAACATGCATAAAGGAAACATAACATTTCCACATTTCAATCACAAGATATTAATAACACAATGATATAATAAAAAACATTATCAAAACCATTTTCAATACCAAAATAAAAGAAAAGTAAAACATGGAATTTATTTCTCATTTAAGAACTATTATGGCTTGTAGAGGAAGCTAAAACTCAAATAATGGTCACGGCGGTAGAGAAATCATTGTCTCCGTATACATATGACAAAAACATTCCCTTTTTTCATTTAGTAAAATGCTTCGTATAAAAAGGATCCTTTTGAATGAAGTAAAAGTCAAAGGGTTTTATACACCATATAAAAGAAAGTTGTTTATAAAACAAAATATGCCTCAGTGAAAGGATATTGAGACGAAGCCCCTTACCTTTTGTCCGACTTGACTCGATAATTCTTTAATATCCTGAATAATAAATTTGAGTTAATTTATACTTTCTTAAGAACCTTTTTCAAGTTCATTATTCCTTTTATATCACTTATTACTATGTTATGAACACTATGTAATTATTTAAGTTAATAACGGTCGTTTTGTCAATCATTGGTACTTGAGTCAAAAATAAACTCCTTATAATTACAAGTTGCTAATGTGGTAAAATATCCATTATATACCGAATTATATTCATGATGTAGATATCATATATATAATATATATCCAGTATATACATGCATTTAAAATATTACATAACATTTATAGGTAAGAAATGAAATGCACCGTTCATGAAGACGGTAAGTCGTACGTACGCATGAACGCTACTTTCATTTTCATTTAGTATTTAATGGAATGAAATAATAATGATATAAAGGTAAATTATAATTCTAGTATAATATCATATATAAAATTATTAGCTACATCCTTTACACATCCCACATATGTCATTAACGAATCAAATCACTTTGAGGGGCGGTAGTCCGCACTTCCTAAACTGAAGATATCGCGTTTACCCATAATGGAAACCATAAAGTTATGCCATAAATTAAAAATGAAGAATCTTATGAAAAACATAAACATATTATATATCATATATAAATATAGTGACATATTAATGGATGCCATGAAAGGTGTTAATAGAATATTGAACAATCATCATTTCGTGAGGCAGTAATTCACCATCCCCAAAAGTAGTAGGTTCTTTAACCATTAGATTATGGTGTGTGTAAGTGTAGCTTGAATCCTTTTCATAACAACATCCTAGTATATTGAATAAAATGTCGTTGTTACAAAATAAAGGAATAAAAATAGTTTAGGGGGTTGGAGAAGCAAAATAAAACAAAATAACACAAGTGAAGACATTACCTTTAAATCGGGTAACTCTTCTTCATTTGAACCAAAAGGGTTTCTTGAAGAGATTTCTACCTAAGGTGAGGATTATAGGATGAAGATAGGGATATTGGGAGCTTATTTGAGTAGATTTTGGTTGAGACAAAGGGCTTGAGAAGTGTGGTAGATGGGTAGGAAGTGGGGTCTTTTTATAAGGGAGAGGAGGGGCTCTTTTGGAAATCTTGAAACTATTATTTTCTTATAAAATGAAACTCAGTTTCTAAATCACCAAAAATCATTAAAGTCAATGATAAGGTGGTCCATGTTCGAAATAATATCAACCAATAAGAATTTGATAGGTTTTGGATATTATTTTAAACATTATCTTCTTATTTATTTAAATCATTCATTAATGACTTAAACACTGCATCATCATTGTGTCATAAATAATTTTATTTTTTTAAGTCTAAAAATTATAAAAAAATTAACATGATGTAGTAAATATATTTATCATTATAATTAATATTTATAGTCAAGAATATAACTTATATAACGCCATTTAATATTTGTTTTAGTAAAATAATACATGTTTGTGACATTTTTATTTTTACTTTAAATAAAAGGTATTAATGTCATTATCTTACCCATGTGGCTCCATGGGGTCCCATAAATTTACCCATGGATTTTTTGGGTCTTCCATGACCTATCCAATAAAGTTAGGACATGTTTAAAGATATATTTATATTTTTATAACATCATTTATATCTTAAATTACACTAATTACCTCTAATCGCGGTTAACAAAACTCAAAAGTTACTATTCACCAAAAAAATATTTTAATCCCTTTGAACAACATTTTACTTAATAATTATAACCATGTATGTCGGATTTTTTAAATTCAATACACATAATCTGTAAACATTCATTTAAACGAAAAATCAGTTTGTTTAACTACCACTTTGTGGCTTCACTATTCATCAAAAATTGAAGTTCTTCAGAAAAATACCAAAAAATCACCCTAAGATATATTTGATATTCCGAATTCAAAAATGATGTATATTTTTAAAAATTCAAAACATATAATTTTCATTTATTAACTTTATAATTAATTCCCGTTTTCAAAACAAATTGTGTGTTTTTAAGAAAAAATATTTATCAAAAGACTGACACTTGTTTATGTCCTATTTCAAGGTGAAATTAATTTCAATGACCACCATTGGATTAAATGGTAAAAATATATTCTAATTGAACTTAAAAACAAATTAAAAAGATAATATATCCTTATAAATAAATTATATTAAAAGAGGTTTTGAATTAAATTACAACATTTTTTACTATTCATTAAAAAATGAACATTATCAGAAAAATAAAAAAAAAATACCCAAAGTAAATTTTGATGTCCCAATGATAAAGAAGAATTTTATTTGGTCTAATAGAATGTATATGAGTGAACAGAAATATATTTAAAGAGGGTTCTCCATCGAACATAGCAATCCCATTAAAGTAAAATTAATACTTAATTCAAAAAAAATATTAATAAATATGAAAATGTCTTATTCTATATTTACCTGGGATGTTATAGATAGAACCACATACCTCAAAACATAGTTAACACACACCCACAATGGAATCCACCAATAAAGAGGGAGCCAACAACAATATAAGGGGACCTAGAATCAATCTACACATATTTTAATTGAGTCAATTAAAAAAATGTTTGGTGGAGAATAGGAAACAACTCATACCTCAACAACACAAACCCACCATACAAAAACAAACCATGTAAATGACTAATAAAACAATATTTGAAAACATATCAAAAATGAAACAAGAATAAAAATCACAAATGATCAAAAAAATCAACAGTTCAAAGAAACGTCACTACTGTGATCAAGGAAAATGAAGAATAATAAAGGATCTATTACCCAGAGAGATGCAACATAACTACCATGATTATCAATTATATAATGATTCAATACATATTGAATGTAGGCTAAAAAAATTTTTAGGAGAGATATAAATTTATATGGAAGAATAATGTAGAATAATGAATGAAACATCACTATTTTAAATCTCTAAATCCACAACTCATGACATTTACATGGAATGTGATCACTTTACACATATTCTAATACATGAGACTCAAATATGTTGAAAACCCAATGACCTTTTAATTAAAAAGGAATATTTTAACTTTAAATGATGTGAAACACTTATAAATCATGTAACTATTAAAATTGGGTACCCATATCATGACATTATCCTAGAAATAATTACATATCGTGTACTCTTTATAGGGTGTGAAAATTACCCACGGATAGAAAAGTTCTATATTCTTTAGAAAAACGTCAAATATAATATGGGATTCGGTAAAATAAATAAGAACCCCACAATTTCATTAACACATTTATATCTAGACTCCTATAATCAAACAAATATACATCCTTGAACATTAGTTCATTTTGATCAAAAATGTTCTTTAACCTTAGGAGTCCCAAGATGCACCCAAATTCAAATAAAAAGTATAAAAAAGAATTAAAATAAATGAAAGTAGGTAATGGGATGATACATGTGCCCACTGCCCCAAATTGTGTTGTAGCACCCAACCCAATCATTATACTATAACCTGAATTCCAATATTCGTGATCTACAATATGTTGATAATGACTGATAAATGAGAAGAACATTGTGAGTCGTATACAACCCAGAGTTGTTGTAAAATTTCATGGTATGAAGTAGTATTAACCAATGATCCTTCATTCAAATCCAGATGACCACAAATATGCAATCATTAGATGCAGATAAAACCAAACGTTGTGGATTGGGGACTGAAAGGAACGAAGCAGGCCAACGTCATTACCACCAGGTGAAACATTTAAAGTGTTTTATATTTTATCCCAATAAATGAAATTGAATAATTTTGAAATATCATTATATATGAACTAACATATTAATATAATTTAAATTTTATATTGATAAAAAATAATATTAAGAACAATTACTGTTTTATAAATAAGTTTTTTAATAATGAATTTTTTCTTTTTATTTTGTATTTTCATTCAAAATATATATTCCTAAATTTAATAATTTAAATTTTAAAAAATGGCCTTCATTTTATTACTCAAGATTAAAATATTATCTGAGGATTTATTTTTGGTATTTGTTCTAAAATTAATGATTTCTAGGTGAATTAAAAAGAATCTAGTTTTTAAAAAAACATTAAATTTTATGACATTATAATTACATAATAATGAATTAGAAGTGTAAAGAAAGAATTTAATTGGTTATACGTGTCTTTAGTAAGTAAAATTATATATTTCAAAAATACTATATTAAATTTGTAATACAAATTATTTACATTTAAAATAAAAGGCTAATATTTTCCAACAAACACTCATTTTGGTCTTTTGTTTAGTAAATAATATTTTGATAATCCTAAATTTTTTATTGATTTAAAACCAGATAAACATTACATTTTTAATAATAATATAATTTATATCATTATAATAAAATACATAGATAATTTTATCCAACACATAAATATTATAATAAAAATTCACTTTATCTAAAAAATGGCTATTATGTGTTTCATGCAGAAATCTAAATATGGATTATTCATTCACATATAACATTTATCATATAATATTTTGTTCAAATATATATTAATTATGTGAAAAATATTTAATATGTTCTGTTTTACTTTTAGGTATCAAAAACAATTTACATGGGAAAAAACTAATTACTGTGGTAAAAAAATATAAAATTAAAGAATTATAAGAATAAAGGAGTTAAAAACATGTGTGGAGATGAATAGATGACATATGATCAACCCTATATTATTTGAGAATTCATTATTTTATATTTTTAGTCCTTTTACCTATGAAACATGTGATCTTTTCATAATAATTTTTAAAATTTACAATAATTTCATTCCCACCACTTATAACGGTGTCATATCACCACCCCTTCATAAAAAACCTATAATTTTTAATTCTTGTTAAAAATATAAAATTATTCCCTAATATATAATCATATCAACTTTAAATTATATTTGTGTAACATGATATTATTTTAATACTTCAATTTCCAATGAGTCTTCTTAAAAAAATCCCTTATCATTAACCAGGTCGAGTTATCATCCAACCTGACACCTGACCCTACTAATAGAATGACTCGATGGTCATTATCAATCATCATGGGATGGAAACTAGTTCTTAGATATCAAAAATTCATTTGGGATTTATTTAAACCATGGTAATAAACTATAACAATCCACAATATTCATACATTACATCATGACCATCATCCATAATATAAGAGGTCAAGAGGAAACTCCACAAGAAGAGTTATGAATTTTACTTCTACAACCATAAACCTAAATAACCAAAATGAGGATGGGGACCAACTATAATACAATCCTCTATGAAAAATATTGGTCAACCCCCTTATTCAACCTCCAGAAACTACCACCAAATAAGAAACTTCTAAAACATGGAACCACCATCACCACCAAGGGGAGCCTTGCTTTTATTTATATCAAACATAAAAATTTATAAATACACATAAGAGTGTATGTAGGATGTTATATAAATTTAAAGTAAGATATTAACAAAATATATCCCATGAAATGAAATTAGATTAAAAATTAACATGATGTTTTTTATTAAATGACAAATGAGATTTAAAATAAATAACATTATTTGAAAATAAAAAAAAATGAAAAGATGCCTACATGTTGAACAGTAAGAATAGAATGAGAATAAAAAATAAATAACCAAGTTAATATGATTATATGAGTCCTAGTATCCTTTTACTCTTGATGATTACATCTCCAAGAGGTAAAGAACCCCCTCGAGCCTCCAATCCCCGACACAAGCAGGATTAGTTAGTGTTGTTCTATAATCATGTTATCGATACGAGACCTCAAACATAACAACTCTCATAACATGAGAGAGAATGTATTCCCACAAATATACCTATGATTTTATATTTTTAAATTTCATTTCCCATATCAAATGAGACCCTTATTACAAAATCACACTTCCTTCAATAGAATCATAAATTAAAAACACCTATTTACAATAGAAAAATTGGTAATAAAACATTATGTACATGAAAAACCTTCAAATAAAATATTTTCACTCAACATCCAATTTATGGAATCCATTTAGAAAATAAATAAAGAACAATAAAATCATAAAATAATCCCAAATAATGGAACCACCCACATCTTGCTTTAAAATCACACGAAACTGGTGGGAAACCACAACTGCACCAAAGAGACACCCTATAACTGAAAAAGAAAACCATAACCATAAATATGTAACCCAAATAATCAATATAGAACCCATATTAGTTAAATATATCCACTATAGAAAAGAGGAGAAATGAAATATGTAATAAGAGATAAAGATAAGGGAAAGAAGATGAAAATGAGGAACTCACTTGATGGATTCATGAAAATACATGGACAAATAACCCACAAAAATAGATCCAAATGGTGGAATGGAATTGAGGGAGGAAAACCTATAGTTTTAGGTTTGAATGGGTGTGTTACTGGTGATTTTAGGTTAAAATCAGTTAGTGGTAGTTTAGTAATTTTACCATTTTTGAAGATCAATTAGGCTGCACTATTTGGTTGTAAAGTTTTCCTATCGAATAGAAAGACCAAGACCCTTGACATGTGCCTCAAAGTGTAACACTATACTTGAAACATGATTATCCCTGGAAGGATTCATTTCCATGCTATAGGGATTTTGACCGGGAAAGTTCCATTTTCTAGTGTGCATAGCTACAACCGTGCCGACAGATGGTTTCAACTAACCATGCTCCAACCGTTTCCGTACTTATTCCCTATCTGAAAACTTACATTTTTTCTAAAAAATCATGTTGAATCCATTTAATAATTATAAAACACAAAATTAATGAGAAAATACCTTAAAATAACACAATGGATGTGACAATTCTTCCCACCATGAAAAATATATGTCCATTAAAAGTTAAGAAGACGTCTGGTCAGGGAATAAATGATAATAATGATCATACACCCAATACTTGCACCCTCATGTCTCATGATAATCATTTTTAAGATCCTCAAGGATCCAAACCAATAATATGTTTTCCCTCAAATCACATACCTTTGGAATTCCAAAATCTGCATCAATAACTCAGTCACATACAAATCAAATTCAAGTTCCAACCCTTCCCAATTCTACATGTGAGATAGGTTTAGTTTATACTTCTTCAATTAAGATAAATTGAAAATTTCATGTATTAAATTTAACTGGTTTAGAAAATACAAGTAGTATCCCACCTCACCAATTCACTATGTAACTTCAAAAGGTCTGGCATACCTCTGTGTCATCTTCCCTCACATACCAAGACGATGGTGACCCATGCAAGGAGCCACTTTTGGAGACACCAATTCACCCATAGAGAAATCCAAGGAACATTACTACTAATCTTCAAATGGATTATGGTGTCTATTTAATTAAAATAGCCCCTCAATTATCATACAAACCTTATCCGACCTCTCTCGCACAAGTCATTATCCCAACAATGATGTCTCACTAACTTCTATCCATCACGTAGGCGACTAACATGACCAACCATACAGTTTCTCAAAGGGATCTATTTTAATATTGGATTTGTAACTATTGTGATGTATAAATTCATCCAATCCCCAATGGTAGTCCCAGGATCCTCCAAAATTTAACAATATTCCTTGGATAATGTCCTAAAAATCATGGTTTTCTATCTCCATCTGACAATCTGTTTGAGGATGTAATGCCTTTCTCAACTTTAATAGAGATCCCATTTCCTATTAATGGCCTTCCCATAATTAAGAAATAAATAAGGGTTACCTATTTGAAATCATATCTCGTGGGATACCATGAATCCCCACTATCACCTAAATATAAAACCATCTCATCTCACCCACCTTAGTTGAATCATTGATCAGAATCAAATAGAATGATTTGTTCATATGATTGATCAACACCCAAATATCTTTCTATAACTGAGGTGTACGATGTTATCCAATAATGAATTTCATGGAAACCTCATCCCACATTTAGGTAGGAATGGGGAGTGGATGAATTAAACAAAAGGTTATATTCTACTCAACATTAACCTATTGAAAATTATAACACATGAATACAAATTCATCAATATTCCACCTCATACCTGGTCACCATTACTAGTGATTTAAGGCATAAAACATCTTTGTGGTACAAGGAAGAATGGCCCACTGAGATTGGTGGTTATATTGAATCACCACATTTGATAAGTAAAACAGAACCATGAAGTGACCCTTGAAACAAAAAAATCCCTCAGATTAAAAATATCATTCTTTAGGCACTTCCCCACCAACTAAAAACAACATATAACACGAAAAAGGAACATCATTAGGTTTTTCTTCCCAAATCAACTCCATAATGGATGGAGTTATCTAAATAATATCCAAGAATTTACTCCACTATACCCCTTGGTTTCCTCATGCAACAAAGAAAAAATAAACAAAAAAGTCAACTCATCACTAGAAACTTTTATTTCTTTTATTGGAATCTTCTTACTTAGGGTGTTCAAAACCATATTCACATTTTTTAGGGTATAGAAAATATCAAAGACAAACCCATGAAGATATGAAAACAATTAAAACTTCCTCAAATTCATATCTTTTTGAGGTAAAATATTGGAGAAACCCTTATGATCTGAGTTGACAGTGAATTTCTCTAAGAAGGTATAGTTATTCCACACCTTCAAGGAATACGTTATCACTACTAGCTCTCGGTCACAGTTTTGGAAATTCATTTCATGTGGTTGGAGTTAGATACATCAATATCCCACCACATGGTCATCCTGCATCAACACACACCCAATACCCATACTAGAAGCATCATGAAAGACTATATATCACTTCCCAAATTCCAGTAAGATAAAACTAGGGGCATTGGTCAAACATATATTAAGAAACACAAATGATTCCTAACATTTTAGGCTCCATCTAAACCATTCACCATTAAAGGTAAGCATAGAATGGGCAAAGGAATATGAGAAAAATATCAGGTAAACTACATGTAGTATCCTACTAGGCTCAAAAAGATCATGATCTCAACGAAATTTCTAGGTTTCTCCCAGGACATCAAATCATTGATTTTCATCATGTCAACCAAACACCCCTCATTCTGAAATCACATATCCCAAAAACATTATCTCTCCAATATTGAATGTGAACATGGAGATATTAATATAAGGATGGTGATCTCAAGGAGTGCCTAAAACTATCCTCAAATGTTTCTCATGCTCTTACTCAATTCAAGATTAGACTAGTATATCGTATAGAAACATGAAAAATGAGTCCAAGTACATATGGAACAACTAATTCAGAAGAACCATGAAAAGCACCAAATCATTGTCCAACCTAAATGGATGTCCCAAATACTTAGGTGAAAGTATTATTTGGATTCCATGTCATCCAGATACATCTTTATTTCCCTCAACCTGGTGGGGTCCATACAATATGAGGGAAGAGATATTAGTTTTGGTCCTAGTGCCAAATTATTAGTGAAATTCACATCCCTCTATAGAAAAAACCATGTGAAATCTTCTGGGAACTCCTCTACTATAGGAGGCAGCAAATCCTTGGAACATGTATCATTATCCTCTGACATGAGAAACGATACCTAGAAAATAAAATTTCCCAACCCTAGAAGTGTAGGTCGAGTTCTCCCTATGAGGGATCACATTCACATTAGAAGGCTTGAGTAATCCCAGGGGGTTCCTCAATGATCACTTACCAATGATATCCATTCATGTCTAACTTGAAAATCACCAACTAGTATATGCCAAGTATCCAATAAAATAGCTTTATCTCCATATCTAATAAATCACATTCCATCTTGACTGTTGATAATGTGATGGTGTTGGAAGTGTATCTAAACCACTATTCCCTCTTCTTTCCAAGTGGTGTAACCAAATCCATGGAATAATTCATAATTTCAGATGAAAAATTTAAAATTTCTATAATAAAATTATATATAAATAAATTGTAAGCACTCATTACTAATAAAACAATAGCTATGGATGATGAAAAAAATAGTACCTTGAAATGTCGTAGGTCCTATATTTGATTCCACTAGTGTCTGATCAGTATCATAAATATGTTCATCCTACCAATAACTAGAATAATTTACTAGTCTAAATCTATAAACTGAGAAGAATATTTCCATAAGAGGATCCAACCTTTCCACCACATCAAATAGAACAAGAACGCATAGCCCTTGATGCATCTGAAAAAGCTTGAAATTCACTAAAGGCTAAGGAACTGGCATCACTCTAAGTCAGCACACAACACTTATTGAACCACTTAATGATACCCAATAACTCACATTAATTTCATGTTTTGTGTGGAACTAGAAACACTAACTATAAACTCCCTGAGCTTCCACACTAGTAGCACACAACCGACCAACCATGAATGGCCACATACTAAGATGGTCGAGAAGGGTGGCTAGAACAATTACCTCCTTTCTTCTCCTACACATCATCATTCCTTATTTTTTTTACAAGTTTCATTTTCTCCGCTGTCCTTAGGTAGATCTATAGCATATAATCCCAACCTACCTTCCTAATCAATTTCCACCATCATTTCTTGATAAACTACATCAACATACATCTTTATCTTAAACAAGAAGGTTTGAGATTGTATATCTGGCCACAAACCCATTTCAAAATGATGAGCCCTCAACTTCTCATTATAGACCACCTAATGTACAGAACAGAACAATTTAGTAAATAATTTAACATAATCCAACATAGTATGATCCCCCTGATAGAGCTCATGAAACTCTAGGCTCTTGGACATGGGCAAATTATAAAGAAAATACTGATCAATATTGACAACTTTAATTTATTTGAAGTTGATAAAATCATGTTTAAAAACATGGAAAATAAAGTCCCGCCACAAGTGACAGTGACATTCGAAAAATATTATGTTCATTTTACATTGATCACATTCATAGTCTCACAAAACCCTAAAATCCTCTCAATTTTTTCAATTCAATACTCATATTACTGGGGGTCAATGCTACACCAGAAGGAAGTAGGTTTTTTCCTTGAGAAAATTTAAAGCCTTTCCCATTAATGGACCTAGTTAGTCTTCCATAGCATGAGAAGAAACATAATCCACTCCTTTGTCTAATAATTAGGTAACTTGAACCATGAAATTCACTCAGCTCTGATCAATCAGTGGGAGAATTCCCTTCGTTATCTTCTCGAAGTTTCACAAGAAGTCTTTGAGGAGGCATAATACTAAATCTTTTTAAAAACCCATGGAAACCATCAATAAATCATAATGAAAATTTTTTCATTGAAAAAAAAAACTTCAAGAATTTTCATAATTCAAAACAAAACCATAACAAACACGAAAAAAATTCAAATAAATCCACTCCAACTCAGTGTCCATGAATAGTCGGTAACCAGTACATCACACCTAGAGGAGGATTCAACCCAAATCCCAGACATCCCATGGCGACCAAAGGCCTATCATGAGGTGTGTTGTCATTCACCCAAATCGAAAACATAACCACAATCCTCGATTGTCATAGCTCCAATCTATCCAGACTATCCATAATAACTTGACCCCCATGAAACGGAAAAATCTCATATGATACCATTTTTTCACGAACCTGGCTTGGCTGCCATCAAACATGAAACCCTACCCAACCATTATCATAGCTCGAAGGTACTTCTTGGTCCCTACAGGTTCGAATGTAGTGCTAGATCATCAAACAATGCCTTTGGGAATGATTTCATTCAAGGGAATCCACAAAAAAACAATCTGTAAGAATCATGCATCACATCATAACCAACATCCATAATATAAGAGTTGAAAAGAAAACCCCATAAAATGAGTTAAAATTTTTAATACTACTAACATAATCCAAAATAAAAAAATAGGGATCCGAGACAACTAGAACACAAGCCTCAATGTAACATGTGGTTCAACACCCACAATCCACCACCACTAACACCCCCAAACAAGAAACTGGTAACAAATGGATGCACCATCACCAATATAGGGAGCCTTGTTTTCCATGGATTAATCATAATAATATATGCACATAACGAATGGTGTATATAGTGTTTAATACAAATTAATAGTATGATACCACCATTCAATGACATTATATAACTAATTAATATGATAATATTTAAGAAAAGAAAGGCGTGCTTTTAAATATCAAAATGTCTTTAATTAAAAAGGAAATAAATATGAAAACAATCTTAATGGTAGGAATAGAATGAGAACAATGGGAAATCAATAAGGTACTAGTTTTAGTTGGGTCCTATAACATTCATACTCTCAGTGATCATAACTCTTGTACATAAAGGTCCTACACAATCCTCCAATACCCATCACCTACTTGTTTATTTAGTTTTGTTGTATAATCATGTTAGGGAGACTGGGACTCAGCCCTCCCAACTAGCCTAACATACTAAACATTGTCTGAACCCCTAGATACATAGGATTAACTCGTGCTCAATTTTATTCTCTATATCAATTTATATCCCAATAATACAATCACACTTTTTCCACAAAATCACACATGAAAAAAGTATAATTTACAATATGAATATCCTTGTCAAACCCATACACATAGTAAAAACTGTAGAAAAATTGACTCTCACAACCCAACCAATTTATATAACCCATATAGAAAATAATTCAAGAATAATAAAATCACAAAATAATGTCAAATCATGGAACCAGTCATCTCGTTCTTGTAAATCACGCAAAACCGGTTGGAAACCACAACTGTAGTAAGGGGAGACCATATAAAGGAAAGATAACACTATAATCCAAATTATTTAAAAAAATAAATTAGTATTGTAACCAAATTAGTTTAACCAATCCACTAAGGATATTAGAGGACATTAAATAAAGATGGAGATACTAATAAAATGGAAAGTAGAAAAAAATTAGAACTTACTTGATGGATTCTGGAAGATCCAAGGTCATATCACATGAAAAATTGATCCCAAGGGAGGAGATTATGGAAGGTCAGAACACCGTGGGATGGAGTGTTGAATGGGTTGGTTTATGAGTTATTTGAGATTAAAATTGGGGATGGTTAGATTTTAATTTTTTGTATTTTTTAAGATATGGTAGGCCGAATAGTTTAGTTGCACGGTCTACCAGATTGTACAAAAACCATGAGACACCTCGATCCAAGATGAAAACTAGATGCATGGTTTAATTTAATTGGGTACATTACCATTAAGATTTTTTTATACATTATATTGTGTCAGTTTTCTTGGCACATGGTTATCCATAGAATGTCTTTGGATCATACCATAGGTTATCCAACAAGGACAAAGATAGTGTCCTGACCACACGGTTTCTACTAATGTATGCCAACTATGTTCCTTTAGGACACCTCAAGGCATTTGGGCCACCTTATGTGCAGATTAAAACTATACAACCTATAAGGAACAAGCTTCAAAAGAAGGAGGAGCAAAGAGATCTCACGATAGAAGAAGCTAAATGGATTACCAGAATGAGAGTGTATGGCACCTGCCATCAGGAAAAGATTTTTCATGCCAGGGAAATCCTAGATGAACTGCCATGCGAAGGTGGAGAGCATATTTTGTGATGATGATACTGGGGAGCAGCAATTCCTAGTAGTTATTCTAGGTTGTATGTAATATTTGAATCCTTCAAGAAATGATTTCATCTAAGGCCTACATGACATGTATTACTTAAGCCTAAAATCCTTGTAAGGGTTCCACCCCACCCCTTGAAGGATGGATTATCAGAAATCAATAAAATAATGAAGGCCTTTAGGCCGTTGCAGAGATGTGCAACCCAATTCCCATATGTGTGCATTTTTTTCTAAACATCTTTTATTTTCATTCTTAATTTATAAAATATAATTGTTTAAATAAATATATAATTACATAATTTATTTTGTAAAATTAATTTTATTATTCTATTTTAATAACTATTAAGAAGCTTTCTTCTTTTCTATTAAAAAGCCATAATCATCATTCTTGAGTTGTGTGGACTACTACCTCTATAAAGAGATGACATCCATTTTTTCACCACTACCTCTCTTCATTCATTATAAGTGTAAAATTGAATAATAAATGTGAAATATATAATATAATTAGAATTATGATAAGAAAAATTATAATATACAATCCTTCACTCTTATTTTTCAAGAAATAAAAATACTAGGGATGTGCTGTGTGGACTACCACCTACATAAAGTAACATATCTCAATTTTCCCTTGTTTATTTATTAATTATTAAAACCTATAAAAATATGACTATACATCTTATAAATAACTTAATTATATCATTATTATTAATTAATAATAATATCATTCCCAAAATAATCCACTTTCATTTTTCTAATCATCCACTAGTTATTGAATATTCATGTTTGGGTTGTCTGACCACATACTTGAACAATGGTATGAAATTATATCATGGATGGGTTTAAGAATTTAATTATGGATATTATATGACACAAATAAGTAATTAAAGATAATATTTTGTTTCTGGAATATTTATATAAATATTAAACTATTTAATTAGGATACCTCCATTCATATCTTAAAAATCATTAAAAACATGTTTGATAGTAGTCAAGTCTAGATGAACTGTAACAAAAAATACCATAGAATGAAATTTTAAAATGATAAATAATAATAATGTGTCATTTCGAGAACCTTTTATGGTATTATAATTGTTGCCTTTTGGAACATAAAAGACTACAATAATGTATTTATGAAACAAGTTCAAAGTTATCATGATTACTCACACCCAATATTGAAACTAGAAAATTTCTAACTGATATATATATAGAGAATAAACATAAATGATATATATAAAATATTATATATTTAAATAATTTTTTGAAATAGGTGATTAAGAAAAAAAAATTATAGGATATTCAAGTGCTTTAGTGGATGTCGTTAATGTGGATAAGGGGTTCCTTGTATCAAATTTATATTTATGGATTTATATTTTTTGTTTTGCACCATGATATATTTGATATAGTGTGATAAATTTATAATGAATTTATTTTACCATATTCATGTAATTTAATGGGTTTTAAGGGCCAAACCATTTTACTTGTTTATTGTTTCTTTGATTCAAAGGATATCATGGTTGTGAGGGTTTCATTGTCGCATTTTCAAATCCATGCGACAAGATTTATTTTGTACATGATTTTTTCTAAATATAGAGTATAACTAAACAATTTAAGATGTTATATCATGTATTGTATTTTACTCAGGTACTTTTATTATTAAATTCTATAATTCTCTTTAAAGGTGTTTAGATGTTTTCTTACTCAAACCATAAGGGTTCTATCAATAATTCTATTCTCAAATAAAGACTATTTTTTAAACACAATACATCTAGAAAAATATTATTATTTATAACACTCCCCATAATTTTATTATTACATTCATTAAGAAATAAATTACCCCTCAAAAAGTTATTTCCAATTTAAACATATTTTACCTCAAGTGTTTATTATTTATGAAACGAACCTCTTCCCTTTTTCTCAATCAACGACATATCTATTTTATTACTAAATTCATGGGATAATTTTTGTAATTTCCTTGTCTATGAAAAAATAATTTATTAAGGTAATTTCTCCACCCAAAAAAAGGTGATAATTAAAATAATAAATGTTACTTCCCATATTACTAAAGTAAGCCTTTATTTTCATGAGCCAACATGATTAGAAATCTATATTTTAGAGAGGCCTATCATGGAGTTATTTTTGGATTGATGAAATTTTGGGATGCTTCTAAATGATTGAAGAAGTGGGAGAAAATACACAATGAATGAACATGTGTTGGCATATGGGGATTCTAATTAGTCTGATTACCAACCCTGTTGGGTAATAGAATGTGGTTTTCTTATAATTAAAGAAAGGTATTACGGGATACCCATGAGTCTGATGTATAGTTTCATAGATCTAGGAAGGTTTATTCTTGATAAATGATATCAAATCCAATGCTAATATAGTTTTGTACAGGATCTTCCTGTGTTTTAGCATTGGGGATTATAGTTTTGAAGTTTTTATTTAAATAAGGGAGAGTGTCACACCCATTGAAAATAAATAATTAAAATTGATAATTGTTACTAAACATATCTACAAGGTGAATCTTTATATTCGGTAGACTACCTATTTAGAACTCCATAATTGAGTGAGGATTGACATATAGTTATGTCTAGATAGTTGACCTCCTTGTAATTATCTCATGTTTTTGTGATTGAGGAAAAATCACACCGAAAGATCATGTGTTAGCCTATGGGGATATGTATTAGTCATATAACATTGCCAGTGGGAAATAGGGAGTGATGTTCTTGGAAGGAAACTAAGGTATTACAGGAGACCCATCTGGTTAGATTAAATGGTTAATTACTCTGGGATAATTAATTTATTATAATTATTTTGTACTATATTTCCTTATTTGAATGTTTAAAATGGTTTTTCAATTTTTTCTATATGGTAATCTTTAAACTATCAAAATCACCCCATTCTGATGTTTTTAATTCAAACATGTATTTTTGTCACCTTTTTCATTCCATATGATGCATTCTTCCTAAATTATCATTATTTGTAAAAGAAATTATTTTTATCCAATATTTATAAAATATTTATTTTATAATTATTTCAAATGATCAAAAATATTTTTGATGGGATTATTTCCAAAATCATTAAATGTATATAATATATATATATATATAAACAATATCGTATTTCATGAAAATTATGATTTTAATACTTGTTTATTTTTGGATTGTGAAAAAATTATAAATATTTATCATTTATTTATTCTCCAACAATGTATATCATTAAATTAATAGTTAAATTTGATCTAATGTATGGGAGTTCATTGGTGAATTAGATTCATGATGTTGTTCGTAGAATTTATTCATGGAAACTATAATGATTTGTTAAATGAAAAAGTTCCCATGAAGTGTCTTTAGGTGACTGTATTTATATCATTTCCATGTGATTGTAAAGGGGTAATCACATGATGATTTTCCAAATGTCTACCAAAGATAACACTCTCTTTGTTATTATTCCTTTACATGATAAAATTCAAGAACATCATGTGGTAGAATATAATCATACATGTGAAAAATATGATTCATTAAAATAATGGATACAACATAAAGGTGGGAATATTTTTCCACTTATTGAAATTAATAAGACCCATGTTATATAGTTTTTTGATGTTTCATATGCAATTCAGGGTAATGTTTTTTTGTTTTGTAGAATTCATCATTTATATAATTTATCAAAGGTTTTATATATCATTCATTTTATATCCTCATAAAATGGCTTTTAATCACTATTGATTGATGTGATAAATATTATTAGACTCTTAAAAAACCCTTAAGTTGTGTCATAGGGAACACATGATTTAGATTTATGAAATATTTCATTGAAATATAGAATAAAATGAATAACAAGTCATCATTTAACAAGTTTTTCAAAAATATATAAAAAGGGATTACCTTTACATACTAGGTTATGTAAACATAACTAAACCTTAACCTTATGTAGCTAGTCTCTGTGACAGAAACCATGTCCTTACACATATGTTGGTAACTTCCATGGAGGTATCCAGGAAAATACCTATACTAGAGTTGTCACAAAAAGTGAAAATGTGTCTTAACTTTGTGTGAATGGGTTCAAAAAAGGGTAATCATGATTTTGATATAGATATGTAAAGTTAAATTATTTTACCCATATATGACACCCTATCACAAAAGAACTGTATAAGGGTAACCTATTTGTTTTATTTTATACTAATGGTTTGTTCCCTTGCACAATGGTATCAAGAAGCCATCTAAATGTATTCGTTGACATATCGTTATGAAATATATATGTTTTTTTCAGTTCAAACCCTTCTATGAGATGGCTCTATAAATTTAGTGTCGTTACGTAGCACTTTATTTTAAGATGTATAATGTTAATAAGTTATATACCTTTTAGAAAGGGCTTTGAGATAGCTTGTGTAAGGAAATAAGGATTTACTCTTATGTGGGAATACCTCTAAGTATATGGGTAATTAAAATTGTTTAAAAAATGTTAATAATTATATTTAATATAAAAATTAATATGGTTAAATTATGATTTTTTATAATAAAATAATTTTATTTGTTAATATTAAAATTGTGCCTTATTAAAAATTATTTAATCTGCCTAAAAAATAAGATAATTGATATAATAATGGTTTAAATAATGATTTAGTTTATGATATTTTGATTATGTAAAATGTTTACATATTATAAACTGGATTATAAGTTTTTATAATTCATATATAATCATGAGTTCAAATTTGAAATTTTATATAACGATAAAAATGAAAGAGTTAATATTTGAAGGAATATAAAATATTTATATTAAAATTTTTAGAATTCCAATAATTTGAAAGATAAAAATTATTGAAGGGTTTATATTAAACCTTTAATTATGAATTATTTATGAATGGTATTTTCATGATTAAAAGTTTAAATTATTATTTTATTTAAAAAGGTTTATCCCTATTACATTAATATTTTAGAAATTATTTAATAAATGTGAATATTGGGTACATATTAGTCTATGATTTTAAATTTCAACAAGATAGGGACATTCATTACATGGTAGAACTATCCCTATACTGAATTTGGTTTTCATCTACCTTTACATTGATTTGTAACTATATTTAATGAACTTTAATATAGTTTTTGAATATCATATTTTTATATAAGTTGTTAAATTTATGATTGATTGGATTCTCTCTTGAGTTAAGTATCCAAGGGGAGAGGGAATTGGGGTTCGACTACCTACTTACCTAGCATACTATGCCTTATCTAGAAATTTGAATAGGGTGGGATATCTATTTCTCGAGGATTAGTCATGTGGGGATAATCAATCTCAAATAATTATAAAACCTAAAATGAAATTTTCATGCACCTAATGCATAAAATTCATTATGATATTTAGGAACATGATTCACTACTATTTTATGATGTATAAAAAAATCCATAGTTATGTAAAGACTTATACTTCAATATGGTTTTAACATATTGATTAGGTGAAGCGAATATGAATCCAAATAAAATTACTAGAATAATGAATAAATAAAAGGTTATAACATTAGATAATATGTTTATATAAAAATCCCCTTAAAATACTAAGTGTAATAATACTTCCAAAGCAACACATATCAATAACTTGATCATCCAACTAGGTAGTATTATGCTAAATCTAGGTTCCCCTGGACTATCTTTTGTAATGAATGAAATTAATAAATGATTCTAGATTATCATGTTGGATATTTTCATGCCAAAACTGGATGCCCCTAGAATGATTTTTGGGTATCTTGTTTTTAGAGTTTCTTTGGGTAAAACATTCCTGGGAATTTCTAATGGTTAGGATATCAAATGAAAAGAGTTGAGTTTATCAATATAGTTGATTAGACAACTATTTTTCCTCATACCTATAAAAAATACAAAATGATTTGATTGGTATGATTATATACTTAAATAATTTGGTTTATAGATTAATTCCCAATAAGACTCATTTTGTAGTGAAATATGGATCCTGGATCACTAATAGATATGATGAATTTTAAATCGAGTTATCATTTTAATGGGTTATAATTTAATAAAAGTCCTTACTAAAAGTATTATTATACATGACACTCATATGGTAAAATGTTCTATTATAGGTATAGATCATCATTTTCATCAATAAAAACGTTCTAATTAATCCTCAAAAATTAAAAACAAAATGTAAGTATCTCTTTAGAGTAGTAAATTAAAAAAATTATATATATAATGAGTGTTTAATTGAAATTTTATTAAGAAAATTATATTTTTCAAGATTGTTCCTTCCTCAATATATATGTATTGAAATTTTTCAACAAGTTAATCTAGATTCTTATGTATGTATGGAGTGATTCATTCAATGTTTTGATGGAAGTAGTTAAAAAATGGATTATTATAGTTAAGTAATTTATCTTACTTCCATATATGGAAGTGTCTGGATAATATTATTTTATTTAAATATATTTAAATCAATATTCTATAAATGATGTAAATATATATAAACTATGAATATTATGTATAGGTTGTAAATATTGTATATATAGGACAAGTAGGTAAGAATTTAAAATAAAAGAATAAAATTGGTCGAAAAATATGACAATGATTTTTCAGGAGTCCAATCATGGTAATTGAGACCTTGGGTTATCAAGAAGTAATGGTAGTAATTCAATATGATGGAATTATTCAGAATAATTGATGGATTTTAAGATATTACATGTAATTTCCATATAACGTATGAATTTTATATAAAATAATTTTGAAATATTTGTGATACCAAATATATATTTTAATATTAATATCCTATTAAGAAAATTTCTCTAAACCAATATAATACCATATATGATATGAAAGCAATAATTTACTTTTAAATATTCTAACTGAAATAAAATAAATATTATTTCTAAAAACAAAAGGCTTTTGTATCTTATAAAGTTGTTCTAAGGATCATTTAATGTAAAATATGATAGAGGAAGTACATTTGGACTTAGAGATATTAAAATTTAATAAATAAAATATTATATCAATGTTAGTTTAAAGTTCCCATTAATTATTGATCTTAGACAGTTTGGTTGTATTAGTAAAAATTAATGTAAGTCATTACATTATTTTAAGGAGATATTTTGATGTAGTTGTGTTCCAAAGATGTAGATGATGAAAATAAAAATGTTTCAAGTATATGAGACAAGGTTGAATCAAAATATTTAATGTTTTAATGTTAATAAGTTTTAATATATTCAAGAATATGAACATTTGTGAATATGATGGCTTAATCTCCCAATTATTCAAACTAGATTTCTTCATAAATGTTTCTCACTGTGGATTTTTGTGGGAGAGTTGTTTCATATGGTCACATAAATTTAACCAAGGAATATATATGATGTAATTTTCTAAAATTATAGAAATTATAGCGAACATAATAAAAATTTGGTATTTTATAATATATTTTATTATAAAATGATTCATATGTTAGGGTTTTAAACTATTATTAATGCATTTAAAAAGGTTAAAAACTACCAAATTGAAATGAAATCTACATTTCATCCTTCATTACCATTAGATTCAAAAATTTATATTCTGATATACATTTCTTGATGTTTATTGATAATTGAACTCTCAATGTATGACTTTGAGTTTATCCCTAACTGATGTTTTTCCAAGATTATTATAGGTTCTTATGAAATTATAAGGGTAACATGATTATGATTCTAGTATAGAGCTAAAAAAATATACTCATGAGGCACAATAAAAAAAGCATGATTATTTTTGGGCTCTGGACAACCCAATAAATTATACAACATTGAGTTTTATAATGATTTATTTGTTATACAATTAGTGTATGGATCATATTTTAGTCCCAACTATGTGAGGTTAGCAAGATACCTAGAATGTGAACCTTCCTAATTTGATACCCTACTTATAAAATTGTGTAAATTAAAATTAGATAACATGGGGTTATTTGGGTATGGTACTAATTATATAATCAGTTCAATATAATATTGATTGGATTTGTCCTCTCATATAAGGAGTATGACATCTGGGCCCTTAATTGTGGTTGATCAGGTGACTGTCTGACTACAACTATGTCTTATTTATCTATCTGGTTAGTGAACATGCAATGTTATTATCCATAAGGATAAAGGATATGCAATGTATGAATCTAACATTTTAGGATATACTCTGAGTATCAAGAATAGAACAGATTTTTATATGGTATTGACATGATAAGTATCCCATAGACACTTAATGTCATATAAAATGGTAAAATATGATAATCTATGTCAACTTAGGATGTAGTCTGGTGTACAAAGGTATAGAGTTACATGTTCGTTATGGATATCAATAGATATCCCTTTATAGCTTGAGTAATGTTAATTATATTCTAAAGGATTCTTTTTTCTTATGTAAATCGATCTGAAGATTTGTATTCATTGTCAATGTAATAAAGTCCTGTGGGGTTACACCTTTTAGTTTATTTAATAGGGATTGATTTTTCCCATAGAGATGCACTAAAATTGTTTCCAAGTAAACAAAAAATTGTTTTGGATGGGTATCCACATGTTATTTCATATGATAAGATACAAGGTGATGTTGATTATAGATTTCCAAATGTTTTTTGGAATATATAACCAAAATTACTTTTTTATATGCTTTCATGAATTATTGTATATGATACTATATAATGTAAAATTTCACAAACTCATTTAGGATTTAGTGAAAGTGGGAGATTAATTTGAATATTCCATAAACCCTTATATATATATATGAAATATATATATTGCATGCAAATTATGATTTTTATTCCAATGCATTTTACAGTATTGAAAAATAATAAATGATTATCATTATCGATTCTACCACAAAGGTTGGCATTAAAGGAATAGTTACATAAGATGAAATATATGGGATTTTATCCATACATTAGATACATTAATATGGAAATAGAATTTACTCATGTGATCTAAGACATGAATAAATGAAACATCACCAAAGGAGTTCCCTTAGGTGGTCATATTTTTATTATTACCATGTTGTGGAAGTTGGGTATCACATGATGTATATCCAAACCTCTCTTAAACCATAATATCTATTTCATTTTCCTCATTTTCATGCTAAAATGTTAGAACATAATGGTATAAAATAGAATTATACATGTACAACATGTGATTCACTCAACCCTTGGATACACTAGAGAAGTGTGAATCTTTTTTCCAATCAGTGATATTTATAAACACCATGTGATGGAGTTAGATGATATTTAAGATTCTATTTAGTGTATAATATGTATCCTCTATAGTATATTTCATTTAGGAATTTCATCAATTGTTTTATATTTCATGAATAGAAGATCCCTAAACTAGGGTTTTTAATTACATAATAATGACCGGAAAATTGGTATTATACTTTTTTAAAACTAGTCAATTTCATATTTAAAATATTTATTTTTTCTGAAGCTATGAAAATTCATTTTTCATATAATTCACTGTCCTTTGAAATATCATATTCTTGATCGAGGATATTATTTAAATGTTAATATACCACATCATTCTTTGGTACGATTATGTAATTATATTTTATATCAAATTGACTATCCAACACTACTATTTTCATACCAAACCATCCACTGTGAATAGAAATAAGAGTTCTTCCAATGCCGTTATTTTGTGAATACTTTTTTATCCATTGATTTTATTAATTTTTCTCCAACTATATCTTAAATGTTAAATGATTGTGGAAATTATTGACATAACTATATACCATTAATATACATGTTGTGAATACAAAATTATTTATTATCCAAAAACCCCGATATATTATGATATATATCGCTTAATATAACTTTAATTTCTTTCATCGTTTCCATACAAACAACTATAATCCAAAATGAACTATAATATAGTACACCATAATAACCTACCCATTAAAATGGATTCATTAATAGGAATAAAATAATTACTAAAAATATATATAAATTTTTTATGTATGGAATGTTTCTATATTAATTCATAACAATTATGAAATCAATTTTTAGTAAAGTCATTTTTTCCTTTAAAAATATATTTTCTTAAAGATTTTTTTATTACATTTCAAGATTTTATTTTAAATTAATTTAATAAAATTATAAAAATTATATTTTGTTAAAATTGTGTCATATTTCAGCTAATAATTTCAAAATTATCTTAGGGGGACATTTTAGAATTTTTCTGAAAAGATTAATTTATTAATAAATAGTGAAAATGCCAATTTTTGTAATAAATATAATTTATTTACAATTAATAGTATAAATATATTTTTAATTTCATATTAATGTAAAATAATATCCTATTAATTATATATAATATAGTTATTTACATAGTAATCATTATTATTTATTATTTGGGTATAATTTCATTTTCGGTTTAAAGACATCATTTTTCTAAAAAATGCTTTTATGCGTGATAGTTTTTTTATCCTAACAAATTAAATAAATCATTATATATTATGATTTTTCATGATATTTACATATTAAATATTCAATGAATAAATTTTTATTAACTTTAGGGTTTTTATATTTCATGTAATATTTGAAAATACTACTTTATTCATAAAAATTCTTCTTTAAAAACTAGTTTTTATTACATTTTGTGCACTTATATGAAATACACTTTCACCACTAATAGATATGTAATTTTTCAGAATGTATCCAATATTTTTAATTTTCCTAATTAATATAATTTAATGGGGTCAACATACTTTTTTCATAGTAAATAGTAAAATTAGTGAAATGTCGTTACCAAGGTTAAGGTTAAAATGGGTTTCCTGGGGGTTAAAGAAAGTGACAAGGGAATTATTTCTATAAAGAATTATCTAAAACATATTTCCAAGTGATATATGAACCCTATATCATCATCACTTCTAATATGAGTTATTTGGATGCATTTTTCTAATGTATGGAATTATTATATAACTATTACTTTAAAAAATTATAAGATTGTCCTTTCCCTCACTTATAAATGTACACACTCAATCCTCTATTATAGATACTTAAAAACTTATGTAGTCAATGACCTGAAAAAAACATCTATAATATCTCTAATCATTTCTTATACATAATTTTTCTATCAGAAAATCATCCAACTAAGATTTAATATGTAAGCAAAATTATCTTTCTCAACGAAGAGGTATAACTCTTGACTAAGTACGTTTAATTTTATTTATTCTTATGACACTTATAAAGAAATTTTAAAAATTGTAAAATATTTAATATAGTATATCAAATATACATAATTTTTATTATTATTTTTAATAAACTATTTTCCACAACCTTTCTGTCAAATGGGTAATGGAAATTGTCACTTGTGCGTACATGTGGACTACCACATCCACATGGAGATATGATTCATTATCCATTACCATTATTCATGTTTTTATTTTAATAAGGATATAGTTTTTATATATTAAAATATTTGGATAAATATTATTATCAAATTATAAAATACAATCTACCTTCTTAACTTTTCATCCATTGGAAAATGATGATGTCGCTCATGCGTATGTGTGTCCAACCAACTCCAAAAAGTGATGTGGTTTCATTTTCCATTCGATTTTAAATGGAAATAAGTAAGTACATATTTAGTGAGTATATATTATTATATATATATATATTAATGAATAAGAAAATTTTAATTATAATTGAACATTCTTTTGTTACATCTACCAAAATGTGGAAACACAACTTGTGTGTACATACTAATTACTATCTCCACCAAGTGATGTCATTTCTTATTCATCATAGTTTTAAATGAATAAAATTAAAAATGATTATAGTGAATAAATATTATTATTTTTATATAAATATCATTTTCATATAATCAAATCATGACCAATATTAAATCAGTATAACCATCAAACAGAAGCATTCATGGAAAACAGACCCATTTTGACCCAAATGTTCATTTTAAGGAAGAAATTGTTAATAAAAGGATAGTTATAAATTTTAAGATAATTTTAAATTGTAAAATATGTTATAATACGGTTCTATAAAAAATTTATTATAAATGTATATTTATTAGACAATATATTTGAACATGTATGAGGCAAGACAATACATGAGATAAGGGATTTATTTTTCAATCTCATTTTAATAGAGATTATATATATTAAAATTTTAATTGAGATAAATTATATAATAATTTGATATTAACACAATTTTTTAATGTACCCTATTATTTATACAATATTTATTTAATATATCCATTTCCCCTCTCTTATACTTAAAATTATCAAAAAAGTGTTTTTAAGAAAAAATATACATTGTTTTCCTTTTGGTCAGAAAACATTTTCATTAATATCCAAGTCATCAAAAATGAGTTCAATAATGGTGTTGAAAAAATATAGTTACCGTTTAATTTCATGTTTACCCCACATTTATCTTTTATGAACAAATTTAAGAATATTATATTGTTTTCTTTTTCTAAACAGGTTACATTTTACTGAATATGTTAAAACAATTTAACGATTACATCAGGAATGAAATTTCCCACTTGTAGAGATAATCATTTATTCAAAACAAAATTTATAATTTTATATGAAAATTTTAAAATAAAATAATTTCTAAACTATTTTATAAATTTTTAAATTTCATATTCATTATTTTAAAACAAAAAGGGAATTTTTCTCAATAAATATTACAATTATATTTAAAAGTAAATTTCCATTTATGATAATATACTTTGACGATAATTATTATTTACTGGGGATATCATCCAATGATACAATCCTTATCCCTTTTCCTCAAAGTTTTTGAGGATGGGATGTTTATTAAACCTTCTATGGTTTATTTTGTAATAATATGATGAATGTTTTATGAAATTTTGGTATTTACATGAATGGATTATGATTATGTGCTAGTTGGGTCAAGAATAGACCTCCAATACATTAGGTAAAGTGATATTTATTTCTCATGAGAAGATGATGATGGTTAGAATGGACATGAGTGGGAATATATTTATTCAAATTTTGTTGTGTGGGTATGATTACTTAAATAGTTTTTCACAAGATTGGACAGACATGATTTTGAATCTCGTTTTTCACATTTTGATGGCGAGTATGATTTTTCCAATGTAACATCCTAGATGAAATGTATATTTGAATTTATAATTAAGAATGTTTTCTCATGTTTGTATGGAATTAAGAATTTAGTGGGAGTTTTCAGTAGATTTTGAGCTCGGTGTTTCAAACATGACAT
This sequence comes from Viscum album, assembly GCA_963277665.1. Lineage (NCBI taxonomy): Eukaryota > Viridiplantae > Streptophyta > Magnoliopsida > Santalales > Viscaceae > Viscum > Viscum album. The sequence goes on along the minus strand of OY728131.1, from coordinate 711,148,718 downwards.
TTTGACATTGTAAGCCTATATAACTTATCATTAATACATCTTAGGGAACAACGTGAGGGAATATTTTTTAGTGTAAATAAATTTACCCCTCATCTCCCTTTTTTACACAATAAATATTTCACCCTAGATAAATTAACCCAAGTCGGTCTATTATTCAGTGTTTGTGAATTTTTATTGGTTCACACCATAAATACATTATTTATGAAGTAATCCTCTTGTTCCCAGTGTGGTTTATATACCAAAATTTTGGATCCTAAATAATTTTTTATTCACTACATTAAACTATAGGATTTACCAAATGATTTTGGGTGTCTCCTCCTCTTCCGGATCCCATAGTTTATATTACAAACCCTAGAATGGTAAATTTTCTTCTCTCAGGGAGGTAATACATTAAAATTCTCGGTTTCACATTTTTTATAGTAGTGTTGGGGTGAATTTATGGATCTATGATCATTAAGTGGTGTTTGTCCTTCATTACTTCTAGAATTATTGTGAAATATTTTTTCAGTGGTCATCCCTTGTTTTTCTTGGGTTTTAGCATCTGAGTTCATTTATGTATGTTGTGATCTATTATCTCCACCAACCATTTCATTTATAGAATCGATTTTAAGTTATGGGAATCATTTTTAGGTCCTCTTTTTTTTGTGTCTAAATTCCTATGAGTGTGTGTAGATCCCATTGCAGGTAGTTTTTAGTATATTTTGAGGTTGGTTGTTCCGTCTCTAGCCTATGTTGGATGATCCTTGAATTATTCAGTTTTATAAAATCTTTTATAAATCAATTGTAAAGAAATATTTATTTTTGTGTGTGTAAAAACGTTTCTGAGAAAATATGGTTTCCCCATATTTAGGTAATATAAAAAATGTATTGTTAAATCATCATGGAATAGATTTAGAAATGGTTTTATAAGAATGTTTTTTATGAACTGGTTTAAGAAATGTAGAATATGTGAAGTCTTGTGTACTTACAGGTAATATATAGAAATAAGTCTCATCTTTTGATATTATTAGGGGCTCACTCATGGGGTGTTCCACTAATCCATATTCCTTGTTTCCTATGGACAAGTTAGAAATTTTTTAGAGGTACACATTCTGGGGTGTTCTTCTGCTCCCTTGGTTCGATGCATATTTCTATGGACTTGATGTGAGTGATTTTCTATAATTTAGTATGAGTGATCTAGATATAATTATATTTAGTGATACTTGGTGAGATTTAAATATGTTTCAATCTGTAATATTTTTGATTTTATTACCTTTTGTGATAAATTTGATATTCATTGAAAGAGTTATACATTGCTAGTTGTAGAACTATGGACAAAGGGGGATTTATTTATCATGATTTTTATAGAAAAAATGTTCAATTTCTTACCATGGAATTTTTTCCAATAAATATAATTATTCTGATAGTTGTATATATACTTTATATAGAACACATGTGTGGGATATTTCTTGTCCTATTTAGCTCACACCATTCACATCCCATTAGTGGGGTGTAGTCCTTGTTTTTATTATGAAATAAAGTTCAACGAACTACAGTGAGGTGTAAAGGTTCATCTCATATTGGTATGGGTATATTTTGGTGAGATGGTAGGACATTTACAATATATCACATTGAGAATTGGTTTCTAGTTATGGTTGTCCTTTTTTGGTGTATTTTTACCTTTATGATTTACCTATATTTATAGTTGTATCATTGCCTATATTTCTATATGGTTATGGATTTTATTTATTTTAGTTCTATTCAAATAATTATATTCACTATGTATTTATTTTCCATGTTTCATATTTTAGGTGTATAGAAATGATTCCCTCTAGTTTTTAATTGATATCATGGTTCTATTCACCATTATTTGGGGAATAAGAACTCTCCTTGGGTATGGGTGGATTATTCCTAGTTCTAATGGCAGAGGATAACTGGGTAATTTTTTTTAAAATTTGGTATCATAAAATGGTTATGATCGGTCCTGGGATATTGGAAGATTGGATATAGAATATTAAAAACTTGAGAAATTGGTTATGGATGACGCCATGCCAGCACATTTCATGACAAGCCTAAAGATAGAGTGGAATTTGGGGGTGTTTATATCCAATATTAATTTTTTATGTTAGTCTATGTTTTTTCTTATGGTTTTCTAGTCAGAACTGAGATTATTCAACCCTCTAATAATTTCCATTTGTTTTTTATATACATAATTATGCCTTTGATATAATTTCCATGGGTTTTGTTGGACGGTGTAGCAGAAGATTCTCAGGGTAATATTCTTGTGGATCAAAATATTATAAAGGCTATTGTGTGATAATTTCATGTCATGGACCACAATATACAATTATTTTGGAACCAATTACTAAGGAACATCAATTTATTGGTTGGGGTAGAGATCAACCATGAGAGATTATGAGTAGGGAGACACAATCTTTTAAGCGGATGAATGAACCCTAAGAGGTAGATGAATTGATCGAAAAGATTGATTAGATATTCATCTTATTGGATACATGTAATGAAATAAAGGTATCATGTTCAACATTAAATCTTGAGATGTAGAATCGAAATATAGATTTGGATACTCAATTACAAGAGTGGTGAATTGTATTTTTAAAAATATTTATTTTCAACCTTAAGAAAATATATGTTTAACTAAACAAGGTGAATTTACAAACCTTTTTTTTGTTCTAAAATAAGGATAATTGGAAGGGCCTAGGTCTAATTAAAAATAATCTAAACTTAAACAAGTTTATCTTAAAGAGCCTTAAGCAAGTTTATCTTAGGGATAAGATTATACGTTAATGCATATAGAATCCTTTTTATCAGAGTATAAAATTATAATAATGTATAAGGAAGTTATACTTTCTTCCTTTAACAAATTACAGTAGAAAATAAAATGTGTAACTAGAACAAGTAATCAAGTAGTATATCATTAAACCCAATGAGTAGGGTATCCAACATCATTGGATAAATGTCCCTTTATTTATAATTTCTAGAAAGTATATCTTACCCACACTTGGGTAAGCTCTCGATAAGAGTACCAAAGTTTATCTTGTTATCCCCGCAAGCCCTAGAACATTAAGTTAGTAGGCACCTTTGTCTTCCTATTCCTAAAATCCATCTATTATACACAGTAACAGTCAAAGTCTCACAAGGATTAACAAGATTCTCAATGATTGCACTAGGAATGAGAGTTTACCTCTCTAGAAATCACATCAAATAATCCCAACATGTATTCTCTAGATGTCGACACACTTAAAAAGATAAGGGTATTTATAGGCATACAACCCAATGGTCGACTCCTCCTAAAATAGTTATGTTTTTACTTGACTTTCAGTTAGACCTAGATATGTGTCACTCATCCAATGGTTAGTTAGAAATAGATTTAATGAAATCTTTCTATTTTTACATAATCTTGTATAAGGAATTATAACATGTAAAAAAGAATTATTAAGTTAAACAAACTTATGTAATCCAGATTCTGATAATGTTGTAACAATGTCTTTATGGAAGAGAAACATTATCAAGTAAGAATAATCAGATTCAGAATATAATGGGAAATGAAGAGTAATTATATATACAAATGTAGTTTTATTTCTAAAAAACGGAGTTTCATTTTATGAGGATAAAAATTATAATTTTAAATGGAATCAGAATCTGAATTATTAGAAACTCAGAGTCTGAATTATAAGGAATTCCAAGTCTAACTTTTAAAGAGTTTAGAGTTTGAAATCTGAGGAATTTAGATTCTGAATTCTAAGGAATTTAGAGTATGAATTTTGATGAATTCAGATTCTGAATTTCAGAGAACTTGGAGTATAAATTTTGTAGAATTCAGTGTCTAAATTTTATATAATTTAGAGTTTTATTTCTGTCAAACTCGGAGTCAAAAATCAGGATTAAATAAAGAATTAAAAAAGATGGAATTAGAGTCTAAAAATAGCGACACTCAGTATCTAAGAAACTGTAAGGTTCTGAGGTTTTGATAAGGATCTTATTATTATTAAGGTAAATAGGTCCAAAGAGAAATAAGGTCAATCCTAGATAAGGAACATTAAAAATAACATAGAAAAGTATGATATGGTTAAAGAAAATAAATTTCCATCAAGAAAGAAAATAATCTTTAGGGGAAAAGTGATTGTGGTTTTCAAAACATAAAGGAATGGAAAAGTCATAAGATAGCTTACTCACAAAAAATAATATCCTATCAATTACTTTTGGGTTTTATGGTACAAGTGGATCTGTATGTGGGATTGAATTAGATGATTTTAAAGGCCCTATTCTTTCAATATTTCTTACAAGAGTCTCTAATTATAGAAATTTCTCTAAAGTTTAACTCTTTTCGGTAAGGAGATAAATTATTATCCCAGTACAACAAATAGTTTTCATAACTAGTTTGTCCTTCTCTGGAGGTGGTGAGGAATTATTAGTCTAAATATCATAAATTCATATAGGGTTTGTGACCATATATTCAGTCATCAGTTTATATGTTAAATAATTATACCAATTCTAGAATAATGGATAGTTCTATAATAGAAGAGATGGCGAAGAAGGGAAATATTTGTTATAATACCTCTTTTGTTCCACCTATTTGAAGTTTCAGTGGTGTGAAGGGGAAAAATTGGAAGTGTGATGATAATCCCAGGATTGATGGTGGAGTTTCTCGGCAAAGGACCCACTCTTCACCCTCAGTTGTGGCTAGTTGGGTTCCCCTGACCTATTTTTAGTTTGGAAAGTAGTCAAATTCCAATAAAACATCTCATTCACTTCCATAGGATTGAAATTCTTTTGGATAATATATCCATCTACAAAGGTTCAACCATGAAATTATTATACCTTCTTCTGCTCAGAGATCATCAAATACAAATTCCACTATGGTGAAAACAGATGCGTCAATGTATAAATAGATCTACCCAAAAGCCTTAAGAGTGAAGCATCTTCAAATTGTGGATGTTTCTTAGGTATAGGTTAATTTGATTATAGATATAGTAAGATATACCTTTTTTATTACCACTTCTATATAAATTTCAATGTTTAATACAATATCCTCGCACTAACTTATATCAATCCATTTTATTTATGTGCTAAAGCATGCCACAAATATTATTTCCTTTATTTTGGACATAGTGATGCCTCATAGAAATTAGAAATAACAAGGGTTTCAATGTTTGGTTTTTTCTTTATTAATAGCTACTATGGAGTTGGTAGATATTTTCTTGTTCTTGATCTTATTGGATTGATGTCATCATCAAGATGGATTCTCTAGTTTATCACTATGTTGAGATTGGCGGTAAATGTCAATTTGTTTTATTCCATGATGTTTATTGGAGATCTTGTTTGTTTTATAAAGAGTGGGATCTGAGGTTTCTCCTTGTATGACTTCTCTACCCAGAGCTCATGATATTTGTTCAGTCATTACAATTGATCCCAATAAGGTTTCATCTTTTGGAAATATTCCAATAGATTTTAATAAATTCCCTAATTTCATTCTACAAAACCACTATGATCTTCTTCCAATGTGGTAAGTTTATTTTATGATTGATATAGTGCTAGGTACACAACTATTATTGACCCCATCCAAATACAAGGCACTGGTGGATATGAAATTTCTCATGATCTAATTGTATGATTTGATAGGGAATGGTTTTATTCTCCATAAAATTTTAACAATGCCTACCTCCACACTCCATACCAATAAGTCTCATGGGTCACTTAATTTTTGCAAAGACTATCTAAATTTAAACTAATTGGGGGTTAATAATAAGTTCTATTTTCACCATGAATAAGACAAATTTGATTATTTAAATGGGTGAAGTGATTTTCAAATACTAATCTTTAGTTGGTTTTTCATCAACTCATTGTTTGGGAGTATAATATTCTAAAGAACACATTCTTGAGTAGGTATTTCCATTATTAATATCTTCTAATTCCTTTGGTTATAACAAATTTTCCAGTAGTTTGTATGGATTTTATGGCATGGATATTCAATACGTGTATTGACTCCATTTTTGTTTAGTTCATGGATGATATCCTAGTTTATTGAAGATATACATATTAGAATGATGACCACATAAATTTGGTGTTATGAATCTTGATGAGCCACTAACATTATAGAAATCTTTATAAATGATGTTTTTTGGATTTAGGAAGCAATGTTCTTGGATTGTATGATTTCAGAACATGTATTATGATTCAATACTATATAGGTGAAGGTTCTATTATCATGGTAAGAACCACATAATGTCATTGATATTCAAGGATTATTTGATATTTCTAGATATTATTGGTGGTTTGATAATAATTTCTAAATTTTGGTGTCACCCTTGATCACTCTTACAAAGAAATTGGTGGTTTTTACTCCTGATGAAAATATTTCATTCTTATTTTAATGAGAAGAATAAGCTTCAGGTTTCTACTCTAATTTTTTTATTAAATAATATAGTTAAGGGGTATATAGAATACAGTGATACTTCTAATGTTGTTCTAGGTAGTTTTCATATTAAGGATAACTATGTTGTGGTCATTGGTTATTTTAATATTAGGATAAATGATAAGAATTACCTCGCTCTTAATTACATACTTTTCACGATTGGGCATCCTCTTAGGTGTTGAAGACAGAATCTTTTTTAGGAGAGATTCATAATCATTTATGATAATAGTATTTGGTGATATATAATTTCAATGAAAAACCTAAATATTAGACAGATGATAAGGTTGGAATACCTTCATATGTTTGATTTTTATATAGGTCACATCCTCAAGAATGGGAATGTCATCATACAGACTCCCAAGTGAAAATATCTACAGTAGACTATCATGAAATCAAAGGAAGAGTGGAACCTGAAGGTGATCTTCACTTAGTTGAATCTAGAGCTCCGTAGGCGAATTCAAGTATAGTTAGAATCAATTTCCTTCTATCATCATCACTCATTGATTCTATTATGTAGAGCAAGTTGTTGGATGATGAGTTTAGAGGAATTGGGGAAACATTTTTTTGGGGATACTATTCCAAGTTGGTATATCTCTTTTAATGGTATTCCTCATTTTAGTAATTTATTTTTCATCCTAGAATCAATGAGAAATTCAATATTTCATGAATGTTATAGTTATTTATATTATATCAATCTCGTAACTATGAAAATGTATTATGACATGAGACTGTATTTCTGGAGGCTAGATATGAAGTGCATCATTGAAGATTTTAGTTCATGTTATTACACCTATTCATAGATAATGTTAGAGAAAATAAAACCTTCCAATTTGATATAGCCTCTTTCTATTCCATTTTTTGAAATGGGATGGGGATTCTAAATATTTATGTTTTCTTTTACCATGAACTCCCTACGGGAAGATTTCTATCTCAGTGTTTATTGATTGTTTGATGAAATATTATTATTTTATTCTAATAAAGGACACATATAATGTTGAAGATATTGGTATGATGTATATGATGTTGGATTTAAGGGTTATATGGTGTTCCCTATACTAAGGGTCCTAGGTTCACCTTAGATTCTAGAGGAGTATCCACGAGGAGATGGGGACTCAGGTTCAGTTTAGTATAGATTATCATCCATAGATTGATGTTCCTACATAGTGTGTTATTTAAACCCTAGAGATTATTATTTTTTATAGTATTTGATTTTAGTGTATCATGGGATATCCATCTTAGACTGTGTGATTGTTCTTATAAAAATAGTTATCATTCATCGATTATAATGGCTCCTTTCAAGGTTCTATAAGGTTTTCAATGAAATTAACCTCTTTATTGGAAAAGGTCGTGTAAGGATAAAATTATAGGACCAAGTATCTTTTAGAAGATATAAATAAGTATCCACAATGTACACCAGTTTCTGGTTATATAGTAAATTTAGAAAAAATCTGATGTTGATCATCTATGATGTCCTTTAGAGTTTTTTTTGCTAAATGAGTTTTCTTGAAAGTTTCTCCTTGATTAGGTCACTATAGTCTTTTGAAACAAGACAACATATCTATGATATATGTTGGTCCATTAGAGGTAATTGATAATCTTAGTAATTTTATTTAATAATTGTAATTTCAAGCATAGTTAATGAGTATCCATTATGTTTTCCATGTATCTCGTCTTGGGTAGTACCATCAGAATCCCTCATGTGTTCTGTGATAAGATGAGATTAAGTTTGAGTTATATGTTTCCCTTAGGGAGTAGCTAGTGTAGCTCATTAATACTAATGTAAATTTCATTCTTGGAAATTCCATTCCATTATTCATAGTTTAATGGAAACATGGACTGAATTCTCATGAGACTTGGGAGCACGAATCATTTGTAAGGGGAAATGGCCTTACTTTTTTCTGTAGAAACCTAATTTTTCATGACTTCTATGTGATTAAAAGGCTACGGGTTGGTATATGGTAACATTATAAATAAAATATATTCACTATTTTATGTTAAATAGTTTGTTTCTAAGGTTCTGAGGGTGTCTGGTAACTTTTTAGGATCTTATAGTAGATCCAAGGATGAGAGATTCCTGCACGACATTCATTCATCATAAGATTTTATCTTACAACAGAAATAAGTAATGGGGAAAAAAGCATGAAAACATTTTTCAGTGTATATTCATTTTCACTATAAATCCCTTTTAATATCATAATTATTTCTCCAATGATAAATTAACAAAAGGATATGTATTTTTTAGCTTACGTGAATTATGGCGATTTAGTATAGTAAATCCCTAATGATGATATAAACCCCTCATGCCTGGTGTGTTTTTTTCATTACTGAATCATAGTTTATTAAGTTTTATTCTTCCCTTTCTCTAAACCTAGTCTCTTCTAGGAGACATTGGGGTTCTCCTCTTCTAAGTCTCTTTTTTCATCACTCCATCAATGTATGGGTATGTCAGTTCTCTTCAAGAAAGAGGAATTCATATTAATCCATTTCTCTTGTTGAAACAGTAGTCTTGGGTTTTACTTTAAAATCAATGATCAACTGGTGATTTTACTCCTTCTTTACTTCTAGATCCTTTGTTTGACCCTTTTCCATGGTTCGTCCCCTCTGTTGGTAGTGGTGTGTTATGAGAGTTCATCAAGGTATATTGTGATCTATCCTCCCTAAGAACCATTACAATTATGTAATCAATTATATGTTGTGGGAATCATTTTTATTGCCATTTTTATTGCCTCTATATTCCATACATGAGGCATGAATCCTATTTTAAGTATTTTTTGAACTTATTTTGAGGTAGGTGGTTCCATTTATATCTTATATTGGATGAACATTTAATTCTTTGGTCATATAAATTGTTTTATAAATCAATTATTGTGATTTATTTATTTGGGTGTATTTTAATGTGTTTTTGAGGAAATTTGGTTTTTCCATTATTTTGGAAAACTGAAATGGTATTTTCAAATTATCAAGTGCTGGATCTATGAAATGATATGTAGATAATGGTACTGATGAAATGATTTGGTAAGTGTAGTACATGGGAATCCTTGGGTACTTTGGTGGAAGGTGTAGCAATAGAGATCACCCATATATATTATTAGGGATTCACCCATAGGGAGTTTCTATTCACCCTAAGCTAAGTGTACAAGGGACTCATTAGACACTATTGAGTTGTTCACCTTCTAGGGTGTTCAATTGCACCCGAGATTTGATGTATATGCCTAGGGAATTCATGCAAGTGATTTTATATGTTTTGGTATGAGTGAGCAAGCTTTCATAACCTATAGTGACCCTTGGGGTGATTTACATATGATTTGAATTGTAATTTATTGGATTTCACTGCCTTCTCTAATAAATGTTATATTCTTTTAATTCCTTTCCCATGATTGTTTCATAACTATGGAAAAGGGGGGATTTATCTATTATTCCTTTGATATAACAATATTTTAATTTCTTATCATGCTATGTTTATCTGTAAATAGATCATGTCGATATTTTTCTACAAATAATTCATATGGAACTCCTAGGTGGGATCCAACTAATACAAACTAGCTCACACCCTACACACCCTATCAGTGTTTTATGGAGATTGTTTTTTCATGAAGGAAAGGGAAATGTGTCACTGTGTGGTGGAAAGGTTCAGGTAAGTAAGGTATGGGTATTTGGTGGTGAGATAGTGGGATAATGTGAACATATCACATAGATTAGTCTTTTCCTATTATGGTTATCCTTTTTAGTTGTTGGACTTGTGCTTTTGGTTTTAATCTACATTTTGAGTTGTATTATTACTATAGTTTCTCCCTATATATAGAATATATATTTTTTATTTTTTATTCAGAATTAATTTATATTGTGTATAAATATGTCATATATCTTGTTTTGGGATTGTAAAAATTATTATTTATGATTTTTTTTAGGATAGGGTGATATCCTCATGCCCATGGGGTTTGGGAATGCCCCTCATGTATCTGAAGGATCGAGTCAGGTTACAGTGTAAGAGGGAAATTTGGTTTGATTCATTACATTCTAGTCATTCACAAAATATTATGTTTGGGCCTTCTTTATAATATCTTTGTTTACATTTTGATATTTGAGAATGACTTTTGTAACTATGATCACAATATTATGCATGGACATGATTAAAAATTGAATTCCTAAAAACATTATGATTTCTTTTGATTGTGACACCACATGCCTATGTTATGACTCTTGACAGATGATTGCGGATTTAACACCATCATTTATCATGCTTCTAAATATGAATTTATTAGATTTATTATGACAAAATCATTACTAAGAATGAATATTTGACATTCATAACATGAAAATGAATATATTATCATACCCTTATGATCATTTTTTGTTATGATTGATACATCCCATTTTTAACCTTATTGATAACAAATGATCATTATTTCTTATGTTTTCCTTCCCCTAGTTTTGATTGAAGGTTTTAAGAATGTTATGTCTACAATGGTACTAATATTTAGTTCAGTATGGGAGATGTTGGAGATTTTCCCTGAAATAAGATGATTATGTATCTAGCCTCTAAATAAAGTAAACAATTCTGGTCATCGAGCTATTATTATTTTCAAATGTATAGAATATTAATAAAAATAATGTAAAATTTAAGTATGTTATCCCTTGGTCACCTCATTTGTTATCAGATAAGGATTTACTAAATCATTGGAGATTAGGTTTTATAAGTGCTTTGGTAAATAAAATATGGATGATTTTATGTATATGATATCATCCTAATGTTTTGGTAAAGTATATATTATATAGTATTACATTAACATACAACCACGTGTTGAGACTAGAAAGTAGATGTAGTTCTGTCATTGATGCACCTAGGTGTAAAAACACTAAAAAGATGGATTATGTATTAAATTAGTAATTATAGGTTCATGATGAGTGGTCCGAATACTACACACCTGTCAAGTCACTCTTGGGGGACATTCATAGGTTAATTCACATTTTCATTATAAACCATTATCAAGGGTTTGAAAACATTATCACCATAAATGAAATGTTTGAACCAAATGTTTTATATATTGATAATAAGGAGTCCTGATTCAGACATAATATTAATGATTTTTCATTATTATATGATTCCTCCCTATGATGCTTGATTCTCACTCATCCATTGTGGTTTTAAAATGGAGATGAAGATATAATAATGAAATTGATGTGGTAATAAGAACATAAAAACATTAAAGTATTTTGTTTGTGATTAATCATATTAATTACTTCATCTTATCTTTCTAGGGTTATTAATTTATATGATGAATAATAATATGTTGAGTTATAAATAAATACATCTAATGGCATGGTGATTGCATCTTGATTCTATATCTATTACCCAATATAATTTTGTGGGAATGTGCTTCCTCCAAATCTTATGATTCTCTATTTAGTTGGATTTAATGTGATATTAGTCATGTAATAGATCTCCATATATAATTATTAGATCATTTTATAAGGAAGGTAGGTCATGTTTGATATTCTAAATCAATCTACGATTATCTATTTTTGTGAGGACGAAATTTAACTTCTAATGAGAATTAAGTCCGTTCAATGGGTTTTACTAACTATTAAAAGGGGGTATTTATCTCCAATGGTTGGGGAGAAACATAAAATTTAAGATATACTAATTATAATAGATTATATTTATGTATTTCATAATTAAATTCCAAGTATTACCCAGAAATGTGAAGGGAATTTTTCAATAGAACATATGTCTTTTGTTACACCAAATCAAATTTTCCTTGTAAAATGTCCCTTATTGAGTTGTAGGAATTCATGAATCAAAACTAGTTAAAAATGATGTTATATTAATAGACTCATACCAATAGTTTTCTGATAAAATTGGTACCGGTTCTTCTATACCCATGTTTTGTAATAACCATCGGTATATGGTAATTTACTCATGTTCATGCCAAATGGTTACATAAAAACATTGGTATATCCAATGAGTATACCAATGGTTATATATAACCATTGGCATATGGTGGAATTCATTCTCTAGACCAACTTTTAAAAAAAACATTGGTATAGAGTTTGTAATGACCCCAAATATGGTATCACGGAGCCAGTTCCATACTTTATTAAATTGGCATTGAAACAACATTATAAACCCATAAGACCGATCAGTATAGCAGTTTTAGAAACCTGATTACATACTTGAAATTCACTTTTTAATCTAAAACAAGAAATATACAAATAATTTTCATCAATAATTCCATTAATCCCCTCAGTGTGACCCTATATATCCAAAAAACACTATTTAATATCCTAGGTAAAAATAAAACATAAAAAATGGAGGGCTCAAATGTTCAGTAAGGGAAAGCTTACAATGGAAGCTATGAGTAAATATGAAATAAACAATATGGAAAGGTCAATAACTAGAACAGATTCCATTTAAATAATCACAAGGAATATTAAACATATTCATGAATGGTGTGAAACTACATATACATATAAAAAGTAAATACCTTAACCATAAATCGTGAATAGTATCAACATAGATTATAAAACATAAAACTTATTGTAAACCCTTCAATAAAATAAGGTATATTATATCATAAGATACCAACCTCAACTAAACATAAGATTAAAAAAATAATATATTTATAGTTAAAAATACTCTAATAAAATCATATAAAACATGTTAATAAAAATACCGTTTTTTCTTTGAAATTATTTATATAAAATTACACTTTTATAAAATAAAACAGTTATTTAAAAATGAAATTGTAAAATTTTAAATTATAATTAAAAACAAGAATTTCTTATGGAAATGGTAAAATCCAATCATGCCATATAAGTTAAAAACAAACATTAGTTCTATATATTTATCAAAAAAAATTTATAAAGTACCTCATTTGGAAAACAAAGAAAAGATTCCTTTCAAACAATTTTATAAAATGTAAAACAAGGGTTAAAATAATTTAAAAATTTATAGGATTATTTTTAAACAATTTTTGAAAAAAATTAGAAATATTTGTATTATAATATAAATATTACCAATTCTATAATTAAATTTAAGAAATATCAGTTAATGATAAGATTATGAATTAAACTATTACCTTGTGTTTACTATTGGATGAACATCCTTTAACCTTCAATATAATGGTTTCAGGAGTGTCAATAAATTATTATAGAACCATATTAAAATTAATTATATCATATATGATCAAATTATAATATCTTGTTACGTTTTTGTTAACATTCTTTTGTTATTTTCACTATTTTAGGTATTGATTTCCTAGTATATCGAGTAAGTTTTGACATGTGATTTGTAGTTCCCAATAATTAGATCTTGATTTAATAAAATCTAAAATGTAAACCAAGAATTACATATCATATTTATAAATTATTTATGTATTTATAATAATCTATAATATTTAGGGATGATAAATGAAATCTATCATCCATGGAGACTGTAGGTCCAACATACACATGAATTCTACTTCCATTTGTTTTTCATTTATAGAAGAGTGGAATAAAAATGATATATATTTATTTAATTATTCAAATTATATTATCATAATAATGTAATATTTGTTACATGTGTTTATTAAAACCATACTTTATACATTCTATGTATGCAGTAAATGAATCACGTCTCTTTGATGAGAGGGTAGTTCACACTTCCACCGAAGATGCTATCGTATTTATAAAAGTTGGAAATAAAAATGGTATGTGTTATAAAAGAATTAAAGAATAATAAATATTAAATTAATATAATATATATCATATATAAATATACTTTAATTCCTAATTCCTAACCATTAATGCTGGTAAAGTAAAAACAAACAATCAATATTTTGTGAGGTCGTAGTTCGCCGTACACATAAACATTATGTTTATTACCTGTTAAATGGAAGTGTGTGAAATTTTATGTCTTAAAATAATCAAAAAATATCCATATATTTATTATATGTTTTTTATATAATCATGGAAAAGGATATTTTCGGGGGTCAATAGTGGAAATAATACTAAGGAGCTTTAGGAAAGATGTTACCTCTTCTTCGGGAAACACCTTTTGTTTTGTAGAAAAAAGGATTCCTATGATGTATTTCAACTAAAATATAAGATTTTATGTTTGAGATAGGTAATTTGGGAGATTATTTGGGTTGATATTTTCTGATAAAAAGCGTATTGAGAGGTGGGAGAAACTGAATGAGGATGTGCCCTTTTAGGATTGAGGTGAGGGTCACTTTGGGATACACTCAAACTGTTAAATTAATATAAATTAATTTTCTACTAAAAATGGCCCCAAAGTGTGTTATTTATAATAGAAGATTCTTATGGTTTTAAATAATCTAAACCAATAATTTTTAGACATGTTCAGTTAACATTATTACCCTTATATTTTTGTTTAAACCCTTAGTTAAATATTTTATGTCTTTCCATGACAACGTGGATTTTTTACTATTTAAGGGTTAATATAGTTACTATAAATTTATAAAAATAGTCATAAATATACCATTAAAAACATATTTAACTTCATTCCTAGTTTTTTTCTGAATTTTATATTTTTATGAATTTTATATCATTTACTAAAATATCATTTATTATAAAATATCATTTTTCTCAATTTTGACACAATTCATTACCAGAATTTTTAAGAATATCATAACAACATGATATCTTGGAAAAAGATATTTTAAAACATCATAATTCTTTCAAATTAATGAATAAAATTATTTTATTACATTAATAATAACAATTATATATGTTTTAATATTTTTAATATCATTTATTGTATCCTTCCATTAGTTAAACAATTACTGCATCACCATTACGCCACAATTTAATTGAATTTTTTCTTTATTAAAAATAATAAGTAATTTACCATAATTAATACAAACATTTTATATGTGAAATTACTATTTATAGTTAAATATTTGCTCCAAATAAACATATATAAAAAATTTAATACTTATTAAAACATGAGTGTGATATATTGAACCTCCTTTAGTATAAAGTACTATAGAAGGATAAAAGTCAAACAAATCGCTCAAAAATGGAATAAAATTGTTAAAAGGGTGATTTTTGTTTCAAATATATCATTAAATGAAATTATTACAAGTGTTTGGATAATTTTACAATGTCATTTTCACACTTAATAACCTGATTATCCTTTAACTATGGTAATTATAATATTACTAAATTTACTATTCATGTGCCCAAAAATAAAAACCTCTATTTACATAATTTGGATTAACTAATTATAAATATGAAATTATTTTTTTAAAATTGAAAACACAGAACTTGTAGTAATTAATATAAAATTGGTATCATTGACAAAACGACAAAACAAGTTTTAAAAGAGAAAACGTTCAAAATATTTAAATGTTTTTATATAAAAATTCATTGTCAAATTTATTATAATGAATTGAATTAGATATAATTATAAAAAAAAATATATTTTTAATTTAAAACCAACAAAAAATATAATTTAACAATAAATGTTTCCAACAAAAAAATTTGTTTTCAATTAATGTTTATTATTTTTAACTTTTCATCAAAACATAATAATTATCACCAAAATAACAAAAAATAAATAAAAGTAAATTTTGATATTCTTTTTTAAAAGAAGATGATAATTTTATAAAATATAATATATAAAATTGTAAAATTTTGGAGTCAAAATAGGTTCTTCATTGAATGTTGTAAAAACATTGTTTTTAGAAAAATACAATATTTAATGATAAAAATTGATTTATTTTGTTGGCTGAATGTCAAAAATATTTGGTTGAATAAAAAAATATGTGTTTATTTAATTTTATCAACTAATTATAATAAATTTAATTTATTAATAAAAAAATCCTTCTAAAGCATAAAAACATTTTCTATATATTCATTTAGTTCATATATTAATTTCTAATTAATCTTTTTTCCAATGAAGTAAATCATAACTTTTTATAAGTTAGTTTATACTATTCATAATTGTAAACATAAAATATATGTTATATGTTATTATATTAAATAATAATATTTTGACAATATGTTGTTGTTCGGAAAAACTCAGTATTGGGTGTATCGCAAGACAACTCTTTGTTGTGTGTAGCATAAGCTTAACATGTTGTTGTGTAAAATGAAATCTAGAAATAAAATTTAATTTATTAAAAAATAAAAATATATAAAATCCTTGGGGTGTTACATTCTCCCTTCCTTAAATAAATTACTTCCATAAAATCTGAAATTGCATTCTGAAATTAATGGTTCATACATGAAAATTCATTTGTGGGAAACCCACAACGAAAATTTGGTTAATTAGACATCTACTCAATAAGAGGGAAATGAAAATATGAAGGTCACCAAAAGACTAAGATTATAAATGGGAGATAATTGGTGAAAATGTGGATATAGAAGATAAATAAATCTATCATGTTCTGATGGAGAGTGATATAGAAAATTTTCATGATATATTTGTTGACCACAAAACAACAAACCAGTGGTGCGAATAAAGGTCATTGATATCATCAAAAAATGATTATAATATGACAACATTTGTTTAAGACCCTTTTCATAGAGTTGATAAATCCTTCCATTATCTATGGATATATGTAATTATACATTTCTATAAGCACAATATTAACTTTTTATTGCACCATGAATTATTTATACTTCATCTTATTAAACAGGTTTCATCATATGGTTAAGTAATACATTAACCTCAAACACTATATCCAAAGTTCATCTTAAAGCATTAATCAGCTCCAAGGTAGTTGGTAATATCCAATTTAATTTTTCCTCATCAATCATCTCATTATTATAACATTATTATATTAGTATTATGAACATATAAAGGGTTATCTTTCCATCAACCACATGTTTTTCAAAATAATTCTTCAGGGAAATTTTTCTTGATCATTAAACCACTCAACATATAATCTCAAAAATTGAATAAAATAGTACTGCAGTACATTCCTTACGTATTCCATAATTCTTTTAACAACTACATCGTTGATAAAATACTCAAATTATATAATTCTTAAATCCAATAAACACATTAATAATTCATCTTCATCCATTGTAGAAGCATAATCTTAACCATGATCTATTATCCACTATTGGGGTATAGTCCTTTGCAGCATGAGACAATGATATTCATAGTGTCACATATCCTTATAGTTAAATAATTTTACATTATAAACCTTTTACTATCCTTTCAATACCAAGAATGGGGGCCTTTTCTTCCACACTTGTATTAAACTCCCAATCCTTTTAAGTATGTACCGAGGTGATTATTTAAACAATTATGAGATATGGGAAAATAATTCTTAACCTTATTCCCTTTATCCATATTCTTCCATTTTGTCCGGTTATTCCCCTATTTCCCTCCAAATCCAAAATACTTGGAGTACTCTATACCTATCTCAATATCACATAGCAGTATGTCCTCAAATGATGATATTGGTTTAGTGATTATTTCCCTTTTAAATATTGGCTTAAGACCACAAAAGATACGATCCTTCATACTCCTTTGATCATGTTTATCAGTGA
Source organism: Viscum album (assembly GCA_963277665.1). Lineage (NCBI taxonomy): Eukaryota > Viridiplantae > Streptophyta > Magnoliopsida > Santalales > Viscaceae > Viscum > Viscum album. The sequence continues at coordinate 711,130,798 of OY728131.1, read as the reverse complement.
GGTTCACATTACTTATACTATGTTCCATTAATAAATAAATACATACACTTGGTCAGTTCATATCATAACTTATAATCCAAAATCTCGCATAATACTTAACATAAATTGAAAAAATACTGTTAATCTAGTCTTATAATCATAGAAATGGTTTCTTTGTGGACATATATACATTTCAATCCATCCTAATGGTTTGTCAATGAAATTTTCCTTATCCTAACCATATCCCTTGGGGGTATCACACCAGGTGCATAATAAGACGTGTTGTTGTGTACCAGGATACGCTGAGTCATGCTCGATGCACCTTGTTAGAGTTGTTAACAATTGGTACATCTCTATTAAAACCACTTCCACTTGTAGTATCTAGAAGGGGATTTATTTCCAGAAAGACCCACATAATCTCTACCTTACCAACATTTCTAGGAATTTATTCTATTATTTTCCTCAAATTCTATCTTAGGGTTATGTTCCTTAATCAAGTTTCCAAGGTTTCTACTAAAGTTTCATTGATAACAACTATAATGACCCCAACTATAGTATCCCGGAATTGATGCCTTACATTATTACATTGGAATACATACAATATTTGAATCCAAAATTAATGATCAAATGACAAGGTTTGGAAACCAAACGATATACATGAAATTCACATTATAATCTAAAATATATATTTCATAAAGAATTTTGTTCGAGCATGCCATTAATCCCCTTAGTATAACCCTATATATCCAAATCAAAAAACACTTAATATTATGGGGGAAAATAAAAAATATTAATGTATAGAGCTCAAATGACTAGTAAGGGTAAGCGTATATCATAATCTATGAGTTAATATGGCATAAAATATATAGAATGTTAAATAACTGAAACACTTTCCATTAAAATAATCACATTAACTATGAATATTAACCATAGATATTATACTATTCTAATAATCACATGGAGTTTCAATAAATTATCACATAATTATGGAATTATTAATTTTAGACATCTAAAACATGTCATCTAGGCCTCTCTAAAGACCAGTAAATTTCAAGGAAATTTTCTTCTTAATTTTATATGGAATTTTACAAGAACGCAATTTCTGACGGCGCCTGGTTATGAGGCCCGGTGTGCCTGGAATCAATTTCCGAAGTTTAGCTCGGGTACTTTCAGTGAACGAACAAGCGGAAATTTCTAACTTTTGAACTGGTGCTCGGAATCAAATTCCAAGGGCACCGATGAAACCGCAGCGCCAGTTTTTGCTTAAGGAGACATTTTCCGAAGTTTCGTTTTATGCGGGTTGAGAGTTAATTACTTTGGGGGAAATTAGAAGAAGTTAAATAAAATTGTGGGACACAATTTTATTTTATCAATGTTAGTTATTTCCTCCCAAGGGGAGTTAGAGGTGGGTCCCACACCCAAATAACCTCCCATGAGAGGATATTAGTGGAGTATGGCCCACACGTGCCCTAAACTTTTCATCTCCCCATAACTCCCTTGAACTCCCCCATTAACACCCTTTTTCATTAAATTTGTTAACTCTCCCCTTAATTAATTTGTGGAACCTCTCCATCTCCCATCCATTTATGTTTCCAACACTAAATCCATAATTAATTCTATTTACATTTTGAATTAATTTGAAAATGCATGGAAATGTTACATAATGGGAGGGCCTTATTATTTTGTTTGGTTGACAAATATTTTGGGTGGGGGAAACCATTGGATAATTTGGAGGAGAGTTCATCTTACGACGAAGAACACCATCCTTCCACGATGAAAGATGACATGCCTTCCTTCCTCTTCACCGCAACACATGAGGAGATGCCGCTTCCTCCTCAGACGCACCCTGACGTCATCTTCAAATCCTCTTTCCGCGACTCTGCTCTTGAAACTGAGGTAAGGGGTTTACGTGATTTTCCATACGTGATTCTCTTCCGTCTTTTATCTGTGATGTTTGGACAGCATGATATCAGTTAACGGGAGGAGGCCGGACCGCACGAACACAGCTGTCCCCCTCCCTTATTGTTTTTTTTGTTGTTACAGATCGAATGAAATTGACGTGGTGCCGTCGCACCGCGCGGGATTGAGTGGCAAGGAGGCACGACATCGTCACACCATGTGGGATCGAACGGCAAGAAAGCATGACGTTGTCCCGCCGTGCATTCAATTTTTAAACTCTCATGTGTGGGTATTTGATTGCAAGGTGTTCGTATAATTTATTTTGGATAATTTATACCCTCTTCAATGATTAAAATCATGTGTTTATTTTTTCCAATTGATAACACCTAACGCGGAGGAAGCGGGCCGAACAAACATGGCCCGACAACCCTCCGCAGCTTGTTAATCGATGTGCGGATCAACAGACAACGACGAAGCAAACCACTATGGCGTTTGAATCCCTTCCCAGTGAAGGTCTGGTCCCGGGAGGACCATTGGCAAAGACCTTAGGAGAAACGGACCACCGGAGCGCGTACGGTGGTCCGCGGAAGGCGGTGGCGGCGCGTCACGCCGGTGCAGCGGCGCCGGCCTCTGGCGGCGGCGGCGTGCCGCAGGAAGGTTGGAGGTGGCGGTTTGCCGCCGGCTGGCCGGTCGGGCCGGACGGAGCTGGTCGGGCCGGGCCGGGCCCCGCTGGGTCGGACCCGGGTCGGGTCGACCCGGTTCGGGCAGACCCAGGGGGTCGGGCCGGGTCGGTCCGCGCCCAGACCCCACGTTTTTAGACACTATTTGGTCTTTTACCCATATCTTGAGCTGTAGACCTCCGATCGACACACTGTCAGCGGCGATGCGATCCTTTTATTGAGATGGTCGTTTCGGTATATTGCACTCAAAGTTTTGGAAAACTTTGTTTTCGGCCGGGTTGGTTCAGATACGAAACCAACCGGGCCCTCGGAGCGGAAACGCTTATATCTTGAGCTCCGGACGTCCGATTGATGTGCCATCAACTTTGATGGATTCCTCTAAGTGAGATGGATATTTTGGATTACCCCGCTGGAGGTTTCGTTGTCATCGGAGTGTGGTCGGGTTGGTTCGCTCACGAAACCAACGAGCCCCCTGGAACGAAAAGGCCAATAACTCACAGACCGGGCGTCCGATTGACGCGTCATCTATCTCGTTGAATTCCTCTTGATGAGACGGAACATTTGGCGTACTTCGCCAGAGTTTTGGTTGTTGTTAGATGGTGGTCGTGTTGGATTGTACCTGAAATCCAACCGGGCCCTTGGAACGGAAAAGCTGATATCTTTCAGAATGGACGTCCGTTTGACGAACCGTCAGCGGCGTTGGTGATCACGTTGAGAAACGGTCCCTATTATTATACCCTATGAGAGTTCAGGGTACAGTTGAGATACGGCTGGGTTGGTTTGCTCACGAAACCAACCAGGCCCCTGGGACGAAAAGGCTAATAACTCACAGACCGGGCGTCTGATTGACGCACCGTCTGTTACGTTGAGACCCCTATGACAAGGCGGTCCTTTTAGATACTTCTTCATGGGACTTTGAGAAACTTGGAGTATCGACCTGTAGCTCGTGGAGCGGACCGTCCCAGAGACGAGAATGCGGAGTACGAAGACCTTGTAGCCGACTGAGACCTGACGACTGCTTGACCGACTCAACTTGGAGTGATTCGACTAGCCCAGTGGACGAAGCATTACTTTGTTTGGGTGCAGACCCATGGTGGACGGAGCACTAACTGTGTGACAGTGCAGACCCACTGTACTCGTCCAGAGAGTACCTCAGCAGGCTACTAGGGGGTATTCACTACTGTGTTTGGGTGACATACACGACTGGAAATAAAGGCATTTGTGATGGGTCATTTGCATCGGGATCCCGTCGCTAATAGGATTTTGTGACGGCGTCCCGTCGCAAATAGCCCGTCGCGAAAAATGGCATCGCAACAACAATTATTTGCGATGGGCCCGTCGCTAAAGGTATTATTTGCGACGGATATTCTTCCCGTCGCAAATATATGTCCGTATATTTGTGAAAACTTTTAAAAAATCTAATTGCGACGGGCCGGTCGCAACTATCAATTGCGACGGGCCCTTCGCAACTACTAATTGTGACAGGCCCGTCACAATTAGTTTTTAAAAAAATATTAGTAAATATTAATAAATTGTTTTAATCAATATTATAATAATACTATTTGCGACGGGCATAGTATCCCGTCGCAAATACTAAAAAAATTATTACTATATTATTTTAATTAATATAATAATAATCCAAATATAATTCAAAAATAAAAAAATATTAATAAATTATTTTAATTAATATAATAATAATAGAATTATAATTCAAAAATAAAAAATAATAGAATATTAATAAATGATTTTAATTAATATAATAATATTAGAATTATAATTATAAATAAAAAAATATTAATAAGTTATTTTAATTAATATAAAAATAATAGAATTATTTTACATTCAAATATTAAAATAATTCTAATATGACAAAAAATATAATAAAATTATAATATTTTAAAATTTTAATATATATATATATATATAATTTAATATTATAAAATATAAATAATATTATTATTTATATTAATATTGTTATTTCAAAATATAATATTATTAATATTTTATAATGAGACAGAAACTACGAATAGAAACAAAATTCATATTTTGATTTAACAAATTTTATAACATAAAAACAAACTCTAATATGAAGGAGGGGGGAGGGGGTAGGGGGGAGGGGGGATCTGCAGATACTGGTGGAGGAAACTCCATCCCTAAAGCATGAGTGAGTCGGCGCATGTACTCCATATGCTCCTGATGCTGCTGCTGCCTCCGACTCATCTGGTCCTCGTACAGCTGCTGCTGGCGTCGACACTCCTCCTCATACTGCTGCTGCTGCTGACGCATCTGCTCCTGCTTCTGTCAGAGACTCTCTATCAGGGTAGTCTGAGATCGCAACTGATCCTCATACTGTGTAGCAGAAGAAGATGCATGAGCTCCTCTCGAGCTGGACGCCGACATCGCAGCACTGCCATAATAATCTCCGGGAGTCAGTCGAGACCTGATACCAACTACCCGGCCCTTCTCGAAGGCATACTGGGTGGCCTGCATCCATGCCGCCTCATCAAACTGATGGCCAGTGGTCTGATCTGATGACTCGGCCTGAGTCTCAGGCCGGGTCTGTGACGTTGCGGCCTCATATGACTCCTGTAGTTGCAATTTAAAATTAAAATTGTGAATATATTATATGCAGTTAATTTTTAAACTTGAAAACAAATAATACTGACCATGATGTGACACTGACGATCACCTCTGAGCTCCCCAGTAGCAGGATCACTATACATCCTTTGATATACATCGTACTCCGTAATATCGGGGTGCTCGACAGCCTATAAGAATAAAAAATAAACTGTTAATATTTATAGTTATATAAAAAATTTATAAATAATATACGTACCAGATGTTGTCTATGAGTACTGAAAGTACGACTCCCAGCTCGATGAGTCACCTTCTGTCTCCCCTGATTATGCCTCCCCACCTATGATCTCCTCTGAAAGGCATCACTCAACCAGTGCGCACATAATCCATCCCATACATGGGATGAAATGAGCTCTGGTCGGTGTACTCTACATGACTCGTCAAAAACTGACACTCCTGCTTTCTTCGTGGCATCTTTTCTTAAATTGTGAAAAAACTGAAGAACGCGATCATGCATGGCCACCTCCCATGCCTCGTGGATGGCGTCACGCATGGTATCCTCGATCGGATACCATAAACCCTACAAATAAATCAAAATATAAAGTGAGAAATGAAATAATTTTCAAAATATAAATTATTTATTTACGTACGTACCAACCAATGGCCGAACATGGCCTGCTGCACATCAATGGGAATCTACTCCCATGTGGTCCAAGGCTGAGAGAAATAGTTGCACAAAATAGTGATGCCCTGTCCAACTGCTATATGCAGAAAACTGTAAAAATAATAAAAATTTATTATGTGAATAGATTAATGAAATCTTAGTCAAATGCACAGGTTATCACACAGGTTATTACACCTCTGTGTGCGTGGATCAAACCCAAGACGTGGACGTCGCTCGGGGACGGGGTTAGGAATCATCAATCGTGCAAGACCGCGCCCCCTCCGCGTACTCCCTGGAGCACCTGCAGGCTGAGGGCCATCTGCCAGCAACCCATCTGCATTGAAAGGCAGGTCAGCATCCGTCAACTCACGAAATGTGTCATCGTCCATCTGAAACAGAAAATGTTAATGTTGTTAGAAAATAATTCATAATTACTAATATATATACATATATATTAGTTATGATTGTATATAACTACCATGAAATTCTATCAGTGTTCATCTCCATCATCATCTTCATATATTTCAATGTCATCTTCATATTCCTCTTCGACATCATTGGTATCCATTCGAGTTCCAGTTGCTTCATCTCTTACCATTTCAAATTCATATGTGACATCATTAACATCATCGTCATCACCGACTCTTAAATGTGGGGTGTCGTCATCGATACTCATTTCTCTTTGTAAAAAAGATTGATTTTGAGTACTCTCTTGAAAAAAATCAATTCTTTGCACATCAGTGAAAGCAAATTCACTTTGACTAAACTGATTGTCTCGCATTTTGATTTTTATTATACTCCACCAATCAGTCAACTCTCTTGATGTAGCACAGTACTTTGCATAATAAACATGATGTGCATGTTAAGCCGATAAGAATGGTTCATTTACTACGAGAACACTTTTACATTTAATATCGATGATTCCATGAGTCGAATGAACACGCACGCCTCTCTCTGTATCCAACCACCGACATTTGAAAATGGTTATGTAATGTTGTCCAAGATAACAGAGTTCAATGATTTCATCAAGTATGCCATAAAAGTAAACTTTATTTTCTCGATTATGAGATCCTCTCAAGCTAACTCCATTGTTCATTGTTTTTTTTATTCCCCATATGCATGTGTGTGAAATCAAAATCCATTCACCACATATGCATTATAAGTTTTAACAAGTTTGGAAGGCGGGTTACTCAATATACATAGCCATTTGTCAATTTTATCAGCATGTCGAGACACCTGAAAATTTGTGATATAATTATCAATATAGTAAACTATACATTGAATGAGTTGCTAAAAGATAAAAAAATTATGTTACCAGTTTTTGAAACCACTGAGAAAATTTTTTCTGTCGGCGTTCTTCGAGAGCAGCTGTTGTAATTTGTGGAATTTGTTTCTTGATATGATTATCATACAACCTATAAAAAACAAAGTTATTTATTATAACATAAATGATAGAATAAGTGATATAAACACTTACAGTACAATTTATTTCATCTCTTCACAGTTGAGAAGAACATATGTATGAGCTCTGTGATGTTCATCATCCGAAAGCTAGTGTTCATAAATTCCACCAAAACCACGCTCTGGCTGGTTGAAAATAGATAATTGAATGTAGATTTCATCAATATTTCTCTCGTTCCATCCCATTCGGTTGTGTTTTGAAGGATACTCAGATTAAAAATAATGGGAGCAGAAAAAAGATATTTCCTCTTGCAAATAATCTTCTGCAATAGATCCTTCAACAGATGCTTTGTTACATACTTTTCATTTCAATTTTTGCATGAATCTTTCAAATGGGTACATCCATCAAAACTATACTGGACCTCCACATTTGGCTTTATATGGCATATGTAACATCAAATGTTCCATTGAGTCGAAGAAAGACGGCGGAAATATTTTTTCCAGTTTACATATAATTACAACAAAATCTTCTTCAAATTTGCATAGAGCATCATAACCTGCTGTAGCCTCACAAATTTCCCGAAAAAAATGATACATGTCTATTATGGAATCCCAAATCATAGAATTCAACAGACCTCTTAATCCAATGGGTAGAATTCTTTCCATTATAACATGACAATCATGACTTTTTAATCCAGTAATATGACCATTCTTTACACATATACCCAAATTGGAATCACAGCCATCTGGAAGTCTCAACTCTGAAATCCACTGACAAAATAATAAATGGTTTTCTTTAGAAAGTGTATAAGCTGCTTTTGGTTTCAGTAACCTTTATGTTCTGAAATTATCAAACAGTTCCAGTTCTGGACACCTGCAAATTTGGGCAAGATCTAAACGTGCATTTACATTGTCTTTGCTCTTTCCTGGCGTATCCAAAACTGTATGAAACAAATTATCAAAATAGTTCTTCTCAATATGCATGACATCCAACATGTGGTGGACCAACAAATCTGACCAATATAGAAAATCCCAAAATATGCTATGTTTAATTCAATTGTGTTCTCTCCCAAAACCAGAAATTTTTTGTTTGTTTATTGTGGGACCGAAAGTGATGTGAGGTAATGAAAATACAACTGATTTTTACTCTGAACCTGATAGAATTTTTGGAGGACCATCCCTTTCAATTGTTCCTTTTCTGAAATGAGATCTGTTTCTGCGAAAAGGATGATCATCTGGTAGAAATCTGCGATGACAGTCAAAATAACAAGGTTTCTTTCCATGAATGAGCATAAATGATTTGTTCTCTCCCATACAGTAAAGATATGATTTCTGACCATGTGTACTCCATCCAGATAACATCCCATAAGCTGAGAAGTCACTAATTGTCCACATCAATGCTGCTCTCAGTATGAAATTCTTTTTCGTAGAAACATCATATTTACTAACACCAGTCCTCCACAATAAACTTAATTAATCAATCAATGGTTTCAAATAAACATCAATATTTTTCTTCAGATGTCCTGGAATTAGTAAAGTCAAAAAGATATATGGCTCCTTCATCAATATCCATGGAGGTAAATTGTACAGAGTTAATAAAACAGGCCAACATGAATATTGACTTCCATAAGATCCGAACGGATAGAAACCATCAGTGGAAAGGCCCAGTCAAACATTTCTAGCTTCTAAAGAAAAGGATGGATGCACTCTATCAAAATGTTTCCATGAATCACCATCGGCTGGATGATTCAACCTTTTATCGATTGAAATATTTGCTTTATTCCATGACATCATTGTCGTTGTATTCTTAGACATGAATAAACGCTGAAGACTGGATGTAAGTGGAAAATATCTCAACTATTTTACAGGAATCAAACCAGACTCCCCATGTTTCCCTTCTTTATATCTCAGTTGCCCACATGTGGGAAAACTATCCAACGACTCATTTTCCCCCAGAATATAAAATGCAGTCATTTAAACATGCCTGAATCTTCTGACAAGTAAGTCCCAAATTTCAAACCAGCCTCTTACTCTCATAGTAATTTACAGGCAAAACATTTCCTTCTGGTAACAGTGTTTTAAGCAAAGAAAATATCTAGTCCAAATAGGTGTTTGACATTCTTTTATCTGATTTGATAGCCATAAATTTTGCAACTGCTTCTAATTTGCTCATCTTGCAGCCAGGATATAATGCATCCTCAGTAGACCTTAACAAATCATAAAATTCAGACGGTGACAACTCGGGATTTGAATCTATATCAGCCGGAGTTTCTGTATGTTGAACAGATGAACCTGCAACATCATGTACTAAATCTTGAAACTGGGATGGATCTGGAATCAAGTTGGTATCACCTACTCTGGAACTTCATTCAATGTGTTGATACCAAAAAACATAATCTGGTTGAAAACCAAAACGCAAGAGATTACCCCCCACTTTGTCAAACGTGTCAAATGTTCTCAATGCACATTTTCTACAAGGGTATTTTATTTTGCCTTCTGAAACAAATTCTGGATTTGATGCCTCAAATGATAAAAAAGTCTTCACACCCTCTATATATACTAGATTTAAACTAGAACCGTTTGGATTTCTATGTTGATTTGTCCATATGCGGTGATCGAATAATGACTATTGACGACCTCGTTGTTCCATATTTTTCTATAAAATATAAAAGCATTACTGGTTTTGAATAATTTGTTAGAAAAAACACTCAATAAAAAATTGAATATATAGAGAATAAAGCAAAACATGTTATAAATATAGATAATTTTAATATTATATTGATTTTTTATTATTTTAATAATACTAATATAATTTTTTCATAAATATTAATTATATAATAATAAAATTATTACATTATTAGTAGATATTTTTATTAATATTAAAATAATATAATTTTCTATATTATATACAATTCTCCTTTCATCTGTGTGTTTAACATTCTGTCTCCACATGTAATATTTCCATTCACTTTCACCTCTCCATTGGCGAGTAGGTTGATAATTTCGAAAAAGATTGCAAATATTACATGTGGAGATAGAAAACACACAGATGAAAATAGAATTGTATATAATATAGAAAATTATATTATTTTAAAATTAATAATAAAATATACTAATAATGTAATAATGTTATTATTATATATTTAATATTTATGAAAAAAATTATATTGGTAATTATTACTAATTATTGGTAATTATTGGTAAATATTGGTAATTATTGGTAATTATTGGTAATTATTGGTAAATATTGGTAAATATTGGTAATTATTGGTAATTATTGGTAATTATTGGTAATTATTGGTAATTATTTGTAATTATTGGTAATTATTGGTAATTATTGGTAATTATTGGTAATTATTGGTAATTATTCCTAATTATTGGTAAATATTGGTAATTATTCCTAATTATTGGTAATTATTGGTAATTATTGGTAATTATTGGTAATTATTGGTAATTATCTGTAATTATAACTAATTATTTGTAATTATAACTAATTATTGATAATTATAACTAATTATTGGTAATTATAACTAATTATTGGTAGTTATTACTAATTATTGGTAATTATTACTAATTATTGGTAATTATTGGTAATTATTACTAATTATTCCTAATTATTACTAACTATTCCTATTTATTCCTAATTATTACTAATTATTCCTAATTATGACTAATTATTCCTAATTATTCCTAATTATTCCTAATTATTACTAATTATTACTAATTATTCATAATTATTACTAATTATTCCTAATTATTACTAATTATTCCTAATTATTAATAATTATTCCTAATTATTACTAATTATTCCTAATTATTACTAATTATTCCTAATTATTACTAATTATTCCTAATTATTACTATTTATTGTTAATTATCACTAATTATTGGTAATTATTACTAATTATTGGTAATTATTACTAATTATTGGTAATTATCACTAATTATTGGTAATTATTACTAATTATTGATAATTATTATTAATTATTGTTAATTATTACTAATTATTGGTAATTATTACTAATTATTGGTAATTATTACTAATTATTGGTAATTATTACTAATTATTACTAATTATTACTAATTATTACTAATTATAAATAATTATTGGTAATTATTATTAATTATTGGTAATTAGTGGTAATTATTGGTAATTATTTCGAATTATTATCAATTATTACTAATTATTGGTAATTATTGGTTATTATTAATAATTATGGATAATTATTGGTAATTATTACTAATTATTGGAAATTATTACTAACTATTGGTAATTATTTGTAAATATTGCTAATTATTGGTAATTATTTGTAATTATTGCTAATTAATGGTAGTTATTCCTAATTATCATTAATTATTACTCATTATTACTAATTATTATTAATTATTGGTAATTATTACTAATTATGGATAATTATTGGTAATTATTACTAATTATGGATAATTATTGGTAATTATTACTAATTATCGATAATTATTGGTAATTATTACTAATTATGGATAATTATTGTTAATTATTACTAATTATTGGTAATTATTAATAATTATAGCTAATTATTGGTAATTATTAATAATTATTGGTAATTATTAATAATTATTGCTAATTATTGGTAATTATTAATAATTATTGCTAATTATTTGTTATTATTACTAATTATTGGTAATTATTACTCATTATTACTATTTAGTACTAAATATTGGTAATTATTACTAATTATTACGAATTATTGCTAATTATTAGTAATTATTACTAATTACTACTAATTATTGGGAATTATTACTAATTATTAGTAATTATTACTAATTATTTGGAATTATTACTAATTATTAGTAATTATTACTAATTACTATTAACTATGAACAATGAATACTAATAATTTAAATTTATTAAGTAACAAAACAATCTAAACATAATTAAATTAAAACTAATTAAGAATAATTGAAACTAATAAAAAATTTAAAATAAATATTAAATTAAAATGAACATAAATACCTTTAAAATGGATCTGAGGTTGATCTCTGATCGCTGTTGAAAACATCAATATCAACTCGGGAAAAAAATGAAACTTAAGAAACGTTGAACTCTAAAAATAGAGTTTTGAGAGAACTAGAAGATGGAGTTTGAGAATGAATGGAAAAAATGGATGTGGGTGGGGGGTATTTATAGGTTAGATTATTTGCGACAGGTGTATTTGTGACGGCTATCCCGTCGCAAATAGTACTATTTGCGATGGGTACCGTCACAAATACCTTATCCCGCATTTATTACGGTCAACGGGTAAATAGTCATTTGAGACGGGACCCGTCGCAAATAACAACCTGCCGACATACTATTTGCGACGGGGGTATATTCCCGTCGCAAATATCTTTTACCGCCGCCGGTTATTTGCAACGGGCGGTAACCGCCCATCGCAAATAACCTTCCCGCGATTTGACGTGCAAAGCGCGCCAGTCCTTTTGCTACGGGGAAAGCTATCCCGTCGCAAATAAGTTTCTAACGGGGCTATTTGCGACGGGATTCATCCCCATCGCAAATAGCTCATCGCAAATACCCATTTTCCCGTAGTGATACCCCGGTGTGAAGCACTACTTTGTTTGGGTGGCTGACCCGTGGTACTCGACAGGAGGAGTACCTCAGCAGTCTTATGTTAGTGAGCAGTACCTCGAAGTCGTGACAGGACCACTGTACACTCCAGAGATGGGGCTCTTCAGCAGTTACGGTTTCGATAATGGAAATCCTGGTTTGAGGTGAGACTTTTGACCTTTGTGTTTACCTCATGATTGAGATGGGTCACTTGATAACTTAGGTATATGTATGGGCATATACCTGGGTAGTGGTTATCCATTGATTTCATGATCTTGGTGTTTTCCTCATGATTGAGATGGGTTACTTGATAACTTAGGTATATGCATTGGCATATACCTAAGTAGAGGTTATCTGTTGAGATCTTCTTTGTGGTTATCCTTGTTGGTTTTTAGTGAGACCTTGAGGGTCTCGGGGTCCCTACTGAGTATCGTTATACTCACCCCTACACGGGCTATGCCTGCACCTCGTTGTGTTGGTTAAAGACGATGGGCAGTGCTGATGGAGGCCGAGTGTTCGAGGATTGGACGGTACCCGGAGGTGGACTACACGACGAGTCAGTACCCGGAGGTGACTACACAGCGAGTCAGTATCCGGAGATGGACTTCGCGACGAGATGACACACAGAGGAGGTTGACGGGAGAGATCATTGAGTAGATCCGCTATCTGTACCTACCCTTCAGGTAGGATCCGTGGTGGACGATCCAGGAGTTGCGCTATCTGTACCTACCCTTCAGGTAGGATCCGAGAAGGACAACCCAAGAGTTGCTTCCTTTCTGCTAGCTGTTTTTCTTTTTCTTTTGTACTTTCGTTCAGTTGTATATGTACTTTCAGTTGGGTTTGTATTCTTGCCCATTTACTTTTCAGCACTTTCTTTTGTACTTAGTGTTTTACTTCTGCTTGTACTCTGTGGTGTTTTGTGTACTTTTATAAAGGCAATGCCTTCCGAGTTATCAGGATTTACGCCTTTGGTGCTAGTCGCCAGCCCCTTGCCTATGGAAGGTGGGCTTGGGGTAGTCACGGCATGGTCCCCGAGGATGGGTCATTAAAAATTGGTATCAGAGGAGTCAGTTCTACCGCAGAACTTATAACTCTGATATTTTCTTTCTGTGAAGCAATAGTGTTAAGGGTACCGAGTGTGGTCATCAGTTTATGGAGTTCAGTGTTGGTGCGGGCGGCCGACGTATCTATACAACAGGACCCTGACAACTGAATTCTGACTTTGTGCATGAAAACACTGATTGCATGTGTGTTTCCAGAAGTTTTATTTAAATATTAGCTCAAACCAGGTCAGCTCACTAGGTATAATCGTTTAACTGTATCACGATGTTTCTTTCAGGATGCCTTTTCATGGATGACCAGCTAGAGCCCAGAGGGATGTGCGTACTGACAGCCTGTCGAGCAGCAAGGCTTCGGTACAGGGCCCTCTTGCAGTTGAGGCACCAGCAGAGGCACCAGTGGTACTACCATACGTTGGGCCACCGATGCCACCTGCCCCAGCAGTAGGCGATGCACGCCACTTGAGTGCGCTGCATGAGTTCCAGCGCCATAGGCCACCCAGGTTCTGGGGAGATACGGACCCGCAGGTGGCTGAGGTTTGGCTGGAGGCTGTGGTGAGAGTCTTTCGGCTAGTGGCGACGCCTGCAGACTTTATAGTGATATTTGCTGCTAGCCTTCTTCAGGCAGCAGCAGGCAGGTGGTGGAGCCACTTGTTCCAGTTTTGCGATGGGATGACCTTCGCATGGGAAGATTTCGAGACCTTCTTCAGATTGGATTTTATGCCAGTATCTCTACACCTCGAGCGTGTTCAGGAGCTACTTCCTTTGACGCATGTTATTCGATCAATAGTGGAGTCATCTGTGGGAAGTAGACAGATGATGCAGAGGTCCAGGAGGACCAGACCAGCAGTTGGGCGATCTTGGTTTTTAGAATCGGTGGTGTGGGGCACCCGGGGTGGGGACAAAGGTAGGCGTGCCAGAAATAGACAGTGTTACTCATGCGGCGGAAAGGGTCACCTCGCACGTGACTATACGACTCCTCGTACAGTTGATTCGAAGGCTTTGGAGGAGCCACTGAGGCAGAAGCAGCGGTGAGTGCTTGAGCAATATCCGAGCTGTGAACACGGCAGTTGAGCTCCGGAAGGAGGTGGGCAGGAGAGGAACTTGTGGATACGTCCCTTGTACTTCTAGTTCCATGTTGCTGTTGTATTCGTGTCTTTGTATTATGAACTGTAATAATAAAAAGACACTTATCTTTGTGGTGTTTGTTTTCCTGTCCTTTTTGTTTGGTTGATACTGAGTGGTCCTGGTTAAAACTGTTGACTTGACCCTCACTTTTGAGATTTCTACTGGAGGAGAGCTAGTGACCTCACACTGATGCTGACAGTGTGACTCGACCCTTGGAGGCGAGGGTGACAATTGGATCTCTTAGTAGTTACGTCGAGGCCTTACGACGTCATCCATGGAATGAATGCGTCATTCATGTCAGGATTGACTGTATTAGTCAATGGGCGCGGTTCATCCAGGGGATGAGACCGAGTTTCTCTTTTCGGCAAAGGAGAAATTTTAGCAGCTCTTTCAGATCATATGCAAAGAAGGTACAGATCATCCAGGAGCGGATGAAGACTGCACAGTGCAGTAAGAAATAGGAAACTGGCACCCGTCTTGGAGACTCGGGCATGTTAAATGTTTAAAGAAGAGGAATCTTTAAGGAGAGATGAGTCTGAGGAGCAGCAGACATGGAGCCAGAGCTAGGAGAGCAGCATGAGGTGGTGTACATCTTAACATGCTACAACCACCCGCCTTAGTTATTCTCGCCAGGCTCAGGGAGCTGGAGGGAGGAGGAAGAGTGCAGTTGCATGCGGTCAAGGAGTGTGACCCAATGGCTCTAAAAATGATTCAAGGGATAGTCTGTGTCCACTACTAGCTATTGTAGTAACAGATGTCGATATGAATCATTCCTCTCTTTCACAAATCTTGTCCCAGACCTAGAGTTTCCGGTAAGCTGTGGGCTTGAACCTCACGTCTGGAGATACCATGGGAGGAGACTCGATAATCACACTTACGCTGATGGTGTGGTCAGACCCTCGAGGCGAGAGTTTCGGTTGGAATATCTTGGTGGCAGCATCGAGGCCTTACGATGTTGGTTTGAGTATGGACTGGGCAATCACAGTTCATACACAAATTGACGGTATTGGGCAAAAAGGTTGTGGTTTAACTACGACGTCGGGATGGGTTTTCCATGGTCGGCGAAAAGGAAACCACATGCAGCACATGATAACTCATGCATAGGAGGGTGTGGCCGATCATTCTTGAGTCGGTCAACCTTACCCTTGTGGAAGCAGTCGTTTTAAGTTTCTGTTCTAAACAGTAGTTGGAGACCTCTGAGTTCGAGAATGACGATCATGTCCTTATACGTGTCTCACCTCGATGAGGTTTACGGAGATGTGGCCAAGGTGGCAAGTTATCTCCGAGGTTCAACAGACCATTCTAGGTCCTCAGCTGGGTAGGCGGGGTGGTTTACCGCTTGACCCATCCACCTAAGTTGCACCAGGTGCATGACGTTTTAGAGGTATCTCAACTGAGGAGATTTGCGCTCGACCATTCGCATATCATAGACCATGAGGAGCAGGATGATGGCGATGCGGTTACATCCACGGAGGTTCCAGTAGGGATCAAGGATCGACATGAGCAGATCCTACGAGGATGGTCGATTCCTCGGGTGCGCTTTCTTTGGTAGTACGGAATCTCCAGGTAAGCACATGGGAGCGGAAGGCTCAGGTACGTACTCAATACCACTTTTGTAACCCTAGTTTGTGTTGAAGCTTTACGGGGACGTAAATCCCTGAGGTGGAAGTAATATAAAGACCCAGAAATTTCAAGGAAAATTTTTTCTTAATTTTTTATGGAATTTTACAAGAACACATTTTCTGACGGTGCCTAATTCTGAGGCCCGATGTGCCCGGAATCAATTTCCGAAGTTTAGCTCGGGTACGTTCAGTGAACGAACAAGCGGGAATTTCTAACTTTTGAATCGGTGCTCGGAATAAAATTCCAAGGGCACAGATGAAACCGCAGCGCTGGTTTTTGCTTAAGGAGACCTTTTCTGAAGTTGTGTTTTATACGGGTTGAGAGTTAATTTCTTTGGGGGGAATTAGAAGATGTTAAATAAAATTGTGGAACACAATTTTATTTTATCAATGTTAGTTATTTCCTCCCAAGGGGAGTTAGAGGTGGGGCCCACACCCACATAACCTCCCATGAGAGGATATTAGTGGAGTGGGGCCCACACGTGCCCCAAACTTTTCATCTCCCCATAAATCCATGGAACTCCCCCATTAACACCCTTTTTCATTAAGTTTGTCAACTATCCCCTTAATTAATTTGTGGAACCTCTCCATCTCCCATCCATTTATGTTGCCAACACTAATGCCATAATTAATTCAATTTACATTTTGAATTAATTTGAAAATGCATGGAAATGTTACATAATGGGACGGCCTTATTATATTTTTTGGTTGGAAAATATTTTGGGTGGGGAAAACCTTTGGATAATTTGGAGGAGAGTTCTTCTTATGATGAAGAACACCATCCTTCCACGAAGAACGACGACGTGCCTTCCTTCCTCTTCACCGCAACACATGAGGAGACGCCGCTTCGTCCTCAGACGCACCCCGACGTCGTCTTCAAATCCTCTTTCCGCGACTTCGCTCTTGAAACTGAGGTAGGGGGTTTACGTGGTTTTCCTTACGTGATTCTCTTCCGTCTTTTATCCGCGATATTTGGACCGCACGATATCAGTTAACGGGAGGAGGCCGGACCGAAAAAACACGGCTGTCCCCCTCCCTTATTGTTTTTCTTGTTGTTACGGATCGAATGAAATTGACGTGGTGTCGTCGCACCGTGCGGGATCGAGCAGTAAGGATGTGCGACATCGTCACGCCACGCGGGATCGAGCGGCAAGAATGCGCGTCGTTGTCACGCCGCACATTCAATTTTTAAACTCTCGTGCGTGGGTATTTGATTGCAAGGTGTTCTTATAATTTATTTTAGATAATTTATACCCTCGTCAATGATTAAAATCATGTGTTTATTTTTTGCCAATTGATAACACCTAACGCGGAGGATGCGGGCCGAACAAAGACGGCCCGACAACCCTCCGCAGCTTGTTAATCGATGTGCGGATCAACGGTCGATGACGAAGCAGACTTCTATGGCGTTTGAGTCGCTTCAAAATGAAGGTCTGGTCCCGTGAGGACCGTTGGCGAAGACATCAGGAGAAACGGACCACCGGAGCGCGTCTGGTGGTCCGCGGAAGGCAGGGGCGGCGCGCTACGCCGGCGCGGCGGCACCGACGACCGGCGGCGCGCCGCTGGAAGGACGGCGGCGGCGGTTCGCCGCCGGCTTCAATTAGCGGCGAGGGCGGGGGGGAGCCACACACCCCGCCCATGGCTTCCGCTCGGTCGGTCGGTCCGGACCGAGCCGGTCGGTCCGGGCTGCGTCGGCCGGGCCGGGCCGGGCCCCGCCGGGTCGGTCCGGGCCCAGACCCCCTATTTTTGGACCCTCTTTTGTCTTTTGCCCATATCTTGTGCTGTAGACCTCCGATCGACGCACCGTCAGCAAAGATGTGATCCTTGGATCGAGACGGTCGTTTTGGTATATCTCACTCAATGTTTCAGAAGACTTTGTGTTCAGCCGGGTTGGTTCGGATACGAAACCAACCGGGCCCTCGGAGCGGAAATGCTTATATCTTGATCTCTGGACGTCCGATTGACGTTCCGTCGACTTTGATGGATTCCTCTAAGTGAGAAGGATCTTTTGGCTTACTCCGCTCGAGATTTGGATGTTGTCGGAGTGTGTTCGGGTTGGTTTGCTCATCAAACCAACCGGGCCCCTGGAAAGAAAAAGCCAATAACTCACAGACCGGGTGTCCGATTGACGCGTCATCTGTCTCGTTGAATTCCTGTTGATGAGAAGGAACTTTTGGCATACTTCGCCCGAGTTTTGGTTGCTTTTGGATAGTGTCCGTGCTGTATTGTACCAGAAATCCAGTCGGGCCCTTGGAACGGAAAAGCTGATATCTTTCAGACCGGACGTCCGTTTGACGAACCATCAGCGGCATTGGTGATCACGTTGAGAAACGGTCCTATGAGTATAGACTATGAGAGTTCGGGGTACAGTTGAGATACGTCCGGGTTGGTTCACTCACAAAACAACCGGGCCCCTGGGACGAAAAGGCCAATAACTCACAGACCGGGCGTCCGATTGACGCGCCGTCTGTTACGTTGAGACCCCTATGACGAGGCGGTCCTTCGAGATACTTCTTTGTGGGACTTTGAGAAACATGGAGTATAGACCTGTAGCTCGTGGAGCGGACCCTCCTAAAGACGAGCGTGCGGAGTACGGAGACCGTGTAGCCGACTAAGACCTGACGACTGCTTGACCGACTCGACTTGGAGTGAGTCGACTAGCCCAGTGGAAGGAGCACTACTTTGTTTGGGTGCAGACCCATGGAGGACGGAGCACTACCTGTGTGACAGTGCAGACCCGCGGTACTCGTCCGTAGAGTACCTCAGCAGGCTACTAGGGGGTGTGCACTACTCTGTTTGGGTGACATACCCCGGCGGGAAGCACTACTGTGTTTGGGTGGCTGACCCGCGGTACTCGACAGGAGGAGTATCTCAGCAGTCTTAGGTTAGTGAGCAGTACCTCGGAGTCGTGACAGGACCACTGTACACTCAAGAGACGAGGCTCTTCAGCTGTTACGGTTTCGATAATGAAAATCCTGGTTTGAGATGAGACTTTTGAACTTTGTGTTTACCTCATGATTGAGATGGGTCACTTGATAACTTAGGTATATGTATGGGCATTTACCAGGGTAGTGGTTATCCATTGATTTCATGATCTTGGTGTTTTCCTCATGATTGAGATGGGTTACTTGATAACTTAGGTATATGCATGGGCACATACCTAAGTAGAGGTTATTTGTTGAGATATTCTTTGTGGTTATCCTTTTTTGATTTTAGTGAGACCTTGAGGGTCTTGGGGTCCCTACTGAGTATCGTTATACTCACCCCTGCACGGGCTATGCCCGCACCTCGTTGTGTTGGTTGCAGACGACGGGCAGTGCTGACGGAGGCTGAGTGTTCGAGGATTAGACGGTACCCGAAGGTGGACTACACGACGAGTCAGTACCCAGATGTGGACTACACGACGAGTCAGTATCCGGAGGTGGACTTCGCGATGAGACGACACCCGGAGGAGGTTGACGGGTGAGATCATTGAGGAGATGCGCTATTTGTACCTACCCTTCAGGTAGGATCCGTGGTGGACGATCCAGGAGCTGCGTTATCTGTACCTACCCTTCAGGTAGGATCCGAGGAGGACGACCCAAGAGCCGCTTCCTTTCTTCCAGCTGTTTGTCTTTTTCTGCTGTACTTTCGTTCAGTTGTAGTTGTACTTTTAGTTGGGTTTGTATTCTGGCCCATTTACTTTTCATCACTTTCTTTTGTACTTAGTGTTTTACTTCCGCTTGTACTCTATGGTGTTTTGTTTACTTTTATAAAGGCAATGCCTTCCCAGTTTTTGGGATTTACGCCTTTGGTGCTAGTCTCCAGCCCCTGGCCTATGGAAGGCGGGCTTGGGGTAGTCACAGCATGGTCCCCAAGGATGGGTCGTGACAACCTCAATCAAGACATCTGAAAATAAATTATTAAGTGCTCAACCAAATCCATAACTGAAAATAAATTGGAAAGGACTCGACCAAGTCTATATCCAATGGGTCTAATGAGAGGTGCCAATGAATTGAGGGGCCATAGTGGGCCCCTTATGTCACTTAATAAGACCAAATAATTACTCATATAAATGGTGTGAAAACACATATACATATGGTATGTAAATACTTTAACCATTAACCATGAATGGTATAACAATATCATATACATAGTGAAAGTTGTTATAAAACCTTCAGTAAAATAAGTTAAGTTATATGATAAGAGATTAAACTCAATCAAACATGAGATTAAATGAAGAATATTGACATAAATGAAAATACCCTAATTAAATCATTTGAAATATCTTGAGAAAAATATACTTTTTCTTTGAAATCATTTACATAAAATTCAAACTTTTATAAAAGAAAAAAATTTATATAAAATAAACATTGTAAACTATTAAAAATGATTACAAACATCAAGACATTATAAAGGTCGTAAAATCCTATCATTAATTATATGTTAAATGTAAAAAAAATATTTTAGTATTTTTGTTAAAAAATAATAAACTACCTCATTCGGAAAATAACAAAAATATTCCTTTCAAACTTTTTTATAAAAAGTCAAACATTGGATAAAGGTATTTAAAGATTTATAGGTTAAACTAATGTATAATGGTTTTAATAGTGTTAATATATTTTTACCAAAGAATATTAATATTTATTATATCATATATGATCCTATTATAATGCCTTGTTATCCGTTAGTTAACATTATTTCATTATTTTCATTATTTTCATTATTTTGGGTGTTAATTGCCTAGTTTCTCGAGTATGTTTTGACATGTTATTTGTTGTGCCCAATAATTAGATCATGATTTAATCATATAAATAATGTAAATAAATATTTAAATACCATATATATATAGTATATATTTATTTATAATAACCCATAATATTTAGACATTATAAATGAAATGCACCATTCGTGGAGATGGTAGGTCGTACGTACGCATGAATGCTACTTTCATTTCTTTTTCATCCTTAAATGAATGGAAAATAAAAGATCTATATATATATTATAATTATATTTTCATATATATTTCATATATTTCTCAAATTATTAATAAAACCATCCTTTATACATTCTATGCATAGTGTGAACGAATCAGGTCTCTTTGAGAAGGTGGTAGTCCACAATTCCACAAATGATGCATTCGTATTTATAGAAAATGGAAAGAAAAAAGTTATGTGATGTAAAATAATTATTAAAGTATAAAGAAATAAAAATTTTCATATATAATATATGTAAATATATTTTTTTCATAATTCCTAACTATGAAACATGGTAAAGGAAAAATGAGTAATCATTGTTTCATTAGGCGGTAGTTCGTCGTACACTTAAACATTAGGTCTATTACACATTAGATGGAAGTTTTTATAAGCGTATGTATAAAATATATAATAAAACATATAAATATATTGAGGATGACATTTTTGATATATAATCCAAGAATAAGGGGATTTGATGGGGTGAAGAATGGAAATAATATTAAAATACATGAGGAAAGATGTTACCTCTTATTTGGGTAAATCCTTTTAGTTTGCACCAAAAGGATTTCTAGGATGTATTTATAACCAAATTTATGCTTATAGGATTAATATAGTGGAATTTGGAGATTATTTTTTCAGATCTTGGTCGAACCAATGTGGCTTGAGAGGTGTGAGGAAGTGAGGGAGGAGGCAGCCTTTTATAATTGTGCTAAGGGTCACTTTTTGAAACTCTCAAATTATTAAATTAATATAAGTTCGTTTTATTTTTAAAATGGTTAAAAGTGATTTATTTCTAAAATAATATGAGTATGGTTATAAATATTCTAAACCAATAATTTTTACACATGTTTATGTGAAATTATCACCCATATCTTTTGGCTTTAACCCTTTGTTAAACACTTTAACTCTTATTATGACAATTTGGATTTTTACTCTTTATGGTTTAATTTAGTTACTATAAAAAGAAAAATGAGCCATAAATGGAATTTTTATAACATATAAAACATCATCCCAACTAGTGGGGAGAATATTACATTTTTATGTATTTTATATCATTCAATAAAATATCATTAATTTTAAAATATCATTAGTGTCAATTTTGACACTCTTAATTACATGACTCTGTAAAAGTATAATAACAACATGATATATTAGAAAAAACTACTAAAAATAATCACTAATATTTCAAATTAATCTATAAAATTACTGGATGACAATATGTTTATAAAATTATATTTTATTTTAATATTGTTATTATCATTTACTTGATCCTTCCATTAATCAAACAATTATTTCATAATTGTTTTGTCACCATTTAATTTAATTATTTCCATCCTAAAAATTATAAATAAATTACCATAATTAATATAAATATTTTATATTTCAAATTTATATTTTTATTTGAATATATCCTCTAAATAACCATATATAAAAAATGTATTACTTATTAAAACAAGAGTGTGTCATATTGGACTTCTTTTAGAATAAAATACTATAAAATGATTAAATTCATCCATGTGGCTCTAGATGGACATAAAATCGGCCTACTATTTATTTTGGTAAAAAATATATCATCCAATAAAATTTTTACAAGTGTTAGTGAAATTTTAAAATATTTTTTTCCTTGTAATTGATTAATTTACCCTTAACCTTAGTAATTAAAATATTACTAAATTTATTATTCAAATGACAAAAAATAAAATAGACCTATTTGCATAATTTGGACCCACTTATTCCAAATATTAAAGACCATGTTTTAAAATAAAAAAAACATAATTTGCACTAATAAATCCAAAATTAATCTCATTGACAAAACGAGAAATGGGTTTTAAAAGTGAAAACGATAAAAAGAATGAAATGATTTTATATCCAAATTAAATGTGTATGTGATTAAAAGTACATAAATTGGATTAAATGATAAAAAAGTAATTTAATTATACTTTCAAACCAAGCATAATTATAATTATTTTGACGAAAAATGTTCTTTTCAAATAAAATTTAGTATTTTTACTATTCTTCAAAACATGAAACATATTCTAAAAATATCAAAAATTAATAAAAGAGAATATTTATATTCTTATTTAAAATATAAATTTTAATTTTATAAATAAAATATATAAAAGTGTTAAAATTGATTTAAAATTGGTTCATCGTTGAAAGGTGGTAAAACAATGTTTTAAAAAAACATATTTATGAATAAAACTAGAGTTATTATATTTGATGAATGTCAAAAATATTTTATTGAAAAAATAACATTTATATTTCATTAATATAAATCCCTTTGTTTTTATTAATTTAGTTTTTTAATACAAGACTCCTTTGGAATCAAAAAAAATTACAATATATTGAGTTGGATCATATATTCATTTCTAATTAATTTTTTAACTAAATAATTCAATCATATATTTTCATAAGTTATATAATACTATTAATAACATCCAACATCATATTTGGGTTATATCTTATTATATTAAATAATAATATTTTAATAATATATGTATGTTTTATAAAAATCGGGATTGGGTGCCATACAAGCCAACTCTTTGTTGTGTGTAACAAAAACATACCATAGTGTTGGGTAACAAGAAATCTAGAAATAAAATAAAATATATTCAAAAATGAAAATATTATAAATTCATGGGGTGTCATAGATATCTAAAAATTTACAGTATAGGTTTTACCACTTCTTTCTGAAATCCATCCACATTGTGCCCTATGAGTGGTTCTATATTCTCCCCTCAAGTAAGGGGTTCCATAATCAATTTATTTTTTCATTTGATTTTCACAAAACATCAATTAGGTGAGTTCTAAATTGGTTATATATTCTTCTAGGAATAATGTAATTTTTTCATCTACATATAAAACACTTACCTATAACATCTAGTTTTCTTCCCCATCAATATAAATCTGTCATCCCTTAGGTTTTTCTTTCAATTATTTGTGAATATGAAATTGGTAAGTCCAAAATACTTCATATCTTCTATCAACCATTATTTTAATTTATTTTATAAGTTTAAAATAAAAACCAAGATTTTTTTCATAATATAGATTCATTGAATTATGGTTAGTTTTAATAAATTTTAAAATTTATATTAACAATAAATACAATTGTGTGTGATGTAATTTTATTAGTTCACTTACTCGGTACTTCTATATAAATGTAATATGAACCAATTATTTTTTAAGATATATTTAAGAATTAACTGTATAATTATTTATTATGGAACTTTTTTTGAAAATATTATAGGGTTATGAAATTATTAATTCAATACATTTATATTAAAAATTGAAATTATTCATTTCTTGTCTCAAAAAATATCATATACAAAACTCTTTGTGATCCATCATGGTTAAAATAAATAGTCTTCCTTATATAATTTTTTATAATTCCATACCAATTAAATATGAAAAAAATCTTCCCACTCTTTGAATCTCAAATAATTATGATATTTTTTATGTATATTTGATGAAATTATCTTATAGAATATTTCTTTATCACTCCTTATAATTTACTATACAATATCTAAAGAAATAGGACCCTTTTGAAATCCCCCCTTGATTCCATGATTGGTGGTTAATTTTTATTATTGTTATTAATCTAAACTTCCTATATTAAGATAATTAAAAATAATTTTAAAAAATAGAATGTGAAGTCAAAATTATTTAATAAAGTACTTTCATACTATCAAAATAACTTAGTTTAGAAAAGTCTCAGTTATACTATAATAAAAACATATGTGTGGAAATTTTTTCCAACAAAACCAATTCAAATAAATCCCATTTGGAATTATTTTACCAATTTTAATCATGTTCCCATTACTTCATTCACAAACACACAATTTTATCTCATTAATTTATTGTTCACACATTCTCATTACTTCCCACACTATATATCACACACACTTTTAATTTATTTTTTCCACTATTTTATACTTTTCATCTAATTTATAACCTATATCTCACCTTCACTCATCTTCTCATAGACATAAAAATTGAATCTAATAAGATAAAAATTTATAACAGAAACTATATACACGAATTTTTGTAGTATTACGTATAGATATTTATAATTAATGTAATGAAATTAAATATCGTTTTTTATATCATTATTTAAATATATATATATATATATATCATTTTTCTACTCTTATATAATGATTATTATATAGTTGAGTGTGCTAGTTATGAGTTAATAGAAATTGGAAAATTCTCATTTCCTTAAATATATTTTATATTTAACTTAAATATTATTTAATTTCTTTTATTACATGAAAAATATCAATTTTTAAAATAATGGATAGATCTTGGATGTATGAACAAGATCAGGCCTCAAGATATATTCAAAAAAAGTTGGATAGTATTTTATATTTTTCATTAAAAATGATTTATATGGTGGTCATATTCATTTCCCACGTTAAAATTATGTTGGAAGACAATGCTTTATTAATGAAGATGTTTTCTAACATATAAAGAAATATGTTTTTGAAAAAACATTGTATGGTATAATAATGGGGAGAAAATATACTCTCAAAATGTTCATTCTTTAAATGAGTGGACTGGAATAAAGAATTTATTACATGAGAAATTTCCATTTATTCTTCATCTTGAGAAAGAATGGGAACCAACCCAATAAAGATTCAATTTGAAAACACTTGATGTATATAATTAAAATTATGATGTTGATATATTGAAAAATGGAATAATACTTCCATGACTTTGGTTTATCGGAAATAAGGTAAAATGATAAGTCTTTATTTTTTAATCCAACTATTTCTTGAGAAAATAATTTATGGGATACCTAATACTAATATCGATTCTATTCTTACCTTTTTTATATAGATACCTCCATATGATATAGTTATTCCCTCAAACCATTATATAGAATAGAATTTAATTAATGAACTTGGATATTCAAGAAAAACAAAATTCATGCATGCCTGAATGATTTCAGCATTTTCTTGGACGAAACAACAAAAAAATGATTGTATGAAATGTGAAAAATCTTAAAGAAACCCAAATTATAATGGAACACTATCACGTGTTCCATAAAATGTATTTTGTCACTTTTATTATTACTCAGACTACATAATATTTTCATATCTTATGAAATATAAATAAATATATGATAGCATAATACCAAGGGAAATAATGATAAAGTTTATTTCATTCATCGTATATATGTATTTTCATGGAGAACATTTGATTCTAAATATCTTAATTTTATAGATGATGAATGTAAAGAAATGTCGGTTCTATCATGTGATGGTTTTAATTTTTGATTGGTCATGTGCTTACATTATACAGTACATGGTTGGTTTTAGTATACATTTATGACCATACTCCATGGATTTGTATGAAATAACATTTTACTTTCATTAATATTCTCATATCATGTCCTTCTAATCCTAGAATTTATATAGATGTATACATATAACCTTTAAAAAATATTTGAAACATATTTGGAATGTGTGTTTTCACACATAAGATTCGTGTTAGAAAGACCAATTTGAGAAGTCTATTGTGCTTATGTGGATGATAAATTATTATCCTATGTATTAAATAATTTTTTGAATGAGAACGAAGGGAAAAATGTCCTGTTATATTTTTATGAAAAATACATAATCCATAAGAATCAAATAACTCTAAAGTTTCGGTTTTATGGGACATCAATGATTATTTCTAGTGTATCATCTTTCTAGGAATTATCATCAAAGGTTTGACCATATCATGAAGACCGAAAATCCACCTAATTGAATTTTTTTAACTAATGTGCTTATAGAATTTCAAGATGTCAGTTATTTATTTGGGAAGGTTTGGATAAAATATATAAAGATGCAGAATGTTTCCATTGAAACCAATCACAATTGGAAGAAGAAAACTATCTTTTATGAGTATTACTATTGGTCAACCAATTTTAGACATCATTTCTTATATGTAATTCACACTAAAAAAATATATCTTAATTACTTCTTTCAATTCATATAAATGTAAAATGAAACACAAAAGATGTTATAAAAACTCTACATCAATTGGTGGATTTGTGTGTCGTATTGGAATTACATCATGTGTGTATCAATGAAAAGAAGTGGATATTTTTGTATAATTATTATGTGATGAAACTAAAAAAATGGATTTCTAGAAGTATTATAGAATATTAATGTTCCATATGGACATTTGAACAACATTTCAAAACAAATCAATTGAAGCGAGTTGAAACTGAAATCCTTGAAGACTCGTGATTACCCCATCCTTTTGCATGACTTGATTCCAATATCAATTTTACATCTACTATCCAATAATTTATGGGTGGTAGTTATTAAGATGTGGAACTTTTATAGATATATATGTCTTAATATGTTTTATAATCCTTTCTTGAAAAAAATTTTATAAGAGGCACCAATTAATTTTGTGTGAGATAGAGAAAATATTTCCTACATAATTATTCACATGATTGTTGCATCTAACTATCTATATTCCAACAAAAATACTTCTTGGAGGGACATTTTCTTTTCATTCCATGTATCCAACTAAATTAAATATGTACATATTGATGTCTTGTATCAAAAATAGGAATCATCCAAAGGGTCCTATCAGGAAAGGTTACTTGTATCATGAATTTATAGATTTATATTCAATGTATTCCTTTAATGTGACTACTAGATTGAATATACCAATGTGAAATAGAGAGGAGTGGTATGGGAAAATTAACCCCAATTTTCTCTCACTTACCCAAATATGCATAATTCGTGGATTATATACATTGACTATATTGAGACTTGAAGCTAGGGGGATGAAACATCACATAGTTTTATTTGACAATGATATATTTGATAAATACATCTAGTAACTAAATATAACATGTAAATGTTTTCTCATTTCATTTAGTGTTACATATTTGTCAAACTGATTGTTTTAAGGGGATATATAAAAATGATAAATATAAAGAATAATTCATTATCTTTTTTAAGGGGAGATACTTTTTATTAAAAGTAGTTTTTTTATTGGTTTAAATTGAATGTATATGTATTAAAATAATAAATTAAAAAATTGAACATCGATTTGAATATTAGACGTTGATTCAAATATGGAATTTTTGATAGATTCTTTGAGAAACTAATAATATGGAATTATTACTCTCATTGTTGAGTCACTATGATTAAATTAAATTGGTTTGATTCGATTATGGGGAACGGAACATTTATTGATGATAATGGAATTAGACTCATTTATATGACTCAAACTCTTTTTATTGATGAGCCCTATATATTAGAATCAATGGTAAAATAAGTTTTTTATGTAAGAGATCATCCACTACCAGAATGTAGTGTCATCATTGAAGTAATACCAATACATATTTCATATGATGGTGATGATGAGATTGACATCATCCCCTATACCATTGGCCCAAATAAATTTTTTAATTATGATGACTCCAATAGTTCAATTTTCAAAGATGACTATGAACATGAAGTTTTGATGGGAATTATATAGAATTGTCTACATGTGTTCTCAGTTATTTGGGATTAATTCAACTTGGGTTTTCAAGGTTGGTACTATTCAAATTGATTTATTATTGATTAAAATTATTTTTTATCCAACTTTACCTTTATGTGAATTTTCAATATGTATTGGTTTAAGTTTTCTTTGAGTTTAATTTTTAAACATTGAATTGAAATGTATTAGAACCTACCAAATTAAAAAAAATAGAACAATTAAATTAAAAAAAATATGTATTGAAATGAAATATATTAAACTATTAAAAATGAAAATTAAAACCAACGAAAAAAATAACCTCACCACAAAATGGAAAAATGACCAAACCCAGAATATGAAATAGATGACCTAATGAAAAAAATGACAAATGACCTAATAAATTGACCAAAATGAACCAATTGACCAAAGCAAAATGGAATTGGACCAAATTGATAATAGAATAAAAATATATCACACCCATGATAAACATATTGATTTGCACATATTTATTTTTTTATGGCACTTATTTTATGTTTTTATTTAATTCACACTAAGTATAAAATTATTTTGTTATATCATTATATGTCCTTTATTTATTTTGAAAATTTTTCTTCCTTAATAAATTAACGTTTCGTATTCTTTCTTTTTTTTACACATTAATTAGAAAATTCTAATTAATTCCATATTTGATTTCAAAGGTAGTAAACGAAAAAAGCTGAAGATTTAAAAGGAAAAGGATAAAAAAAATAACAGCATTAGAGATATGGGATCCTTCTTTTCATGCCCATTGTGATTATTTTTTTCAAATATATATATCAATAACATATAATGTCTTATGATTATGTTTTTTTCACTTTTAAGTAGGGTCCACCACAGGTGGTACTAGAGCTACAAACACACCACATGGTGGACCTAATCAAACAATGTCCCTATCTATTACATACCATCTAGTACACCTTCTTATCCCATAGTGTCTTTAGTGGAAACTGAGATATTTAGGATGCCTATGTTTTTTCCACCATTTCCATCTAAACCTCATCTCCTTCAATTACCTTGTCAAATAATGTATCAAACTCCCCATCCATATTATACACTTTCATATAAATATATAACATCTTATTCTCTTTATACTTCCTTTATCCATATCTTCTACACTCACACTCCATAGACTTATACTCTAAAACTTTATAAACCTCTGAAATAAATAGTGCATCCAGAATTTTCTATATAGGTTGAAAATCCTTCAACTCCTAGGGTGCTAGTAGAACCCACTGATCAGAATGCCTCATGTATATTTATAAAACCCTTGTAAATGAATTTTACATAGTTTAATTTCATTTTAAGATGTATTGAAATAATTTTTTTTATTTCACAGTTGGATTGACCACTAAGTTGTGTGGACTTACACACATGATTTTAGTGTGGAACCACAAAACATAATTGATGTTTGATTACAATGAGGGCAATCAAAGGATTTGAAAAACCTGGAGAGAATTTAGGAGTTTTATAATGATGATTTCCAAATCCCCTAACATCATTAATGTCGTTACACTCTCCAGGAAACACTTTCAAAATGAAGTGAAGGATAATTATTGGGCATGATTATGGGTAGTAAGATTCATATGATTTAATGTTATATTGTTATTGTGTTTATATTATTTATTTTTTCAGTTCCATCTTCATTATAATTTTCCCAATGGTGATGTATCATGGAATTAGGTGATATGTAGAGATCATATAAGAATTAGTTTTATAGTGGAGGGCGTCCTAGAGTTGTATGGATTTAGATGCCACACCTATCATGAATGATTTTCCAGTACCACATTATTTAGAAATTATTACTTATTGGAACATTAAATGGTTTATGGTATTAATTAATGTTTTTTTAAATAACCATGATTTTAATTGATAATTAGATTCCTATTTTTGAAAATTGTTTTTTATGAATCATGAGAAAGCGATAATAAATCAATAATTCTATAAAATACATCCACACTTTGGGGATGAAAATGATTCCAGATCATGATAGGAAGAAGGTATAACCCTTGTTTTTATTTTTTATTTTTAAATAAATTATGGAAATAGAATTTCTTTAATTGTAAATTATGTAGATTCATCAAAAAAAATTCAAAATAGCTATATTGATAAATTATATTGTTTGGTATGTGTTTTTTATAGGGAACTATAAAATGGGGTTGGACATATAAAATTTTCTTGTGGAATGTTATAAAACATCTTAATAATGTGTGAATGTTATATGTGTTATTTGGGATACTATAGGAAAAGAGAGTGTGGTGCCTCTCATGAGGTAATTGGAAAGTGGTGAGTGGGGAATGTTTATGATATATTTAAATAATAAAAACATGTTTAAACATTTTAGAAACTTAAAACTAATTATAAATATATTTTTTAATATGAATATAAAATAAAAAAGATGAAAATAAATACAACAAACCTTCTATCCATTAATCATAATCATAGATCATTGATAATAATCAGCTAAAATTAACCCATATCTTCTTTATTTTTATAGTAATACACCAAATTTGAAATATTGAAAAAGGATTTGAATTATCACCTGGTATAAGATTAATATTATTTGGAATTTCAATTTTGGATAGTAGTATGTTAAAACAGTCTATTGAAATATGTATCTATTACATATACCTTCAATTCAGATTTTCATGTGTTTTTGGGTCATCCTATCTTGAATACCTATCATAATATATTATTTTATTCTCCATATGGAATCCATTTTTTCTTTATGAAGTGAACGTTCTTTTATTTCCTATATATTTAATTCCATTTCTAATTTTTATATAAAAATGATCATGTATTATTTTGAAGCATGGTTAGCTTTCTTGGAACATTCACATAGATTCTCAGGAATTTCTTCCACCAAAAGAATCCTCTTTTATCTTTTCGGGATTGATTTTTTCTTATAAAGAAACATAATTTTATCATTTAAATCACTCATGGATTATATAAATAGGTCAAATCACATATTTTTCTTACATAATATATCTATTATATTCTCTTTTTGAAATATTCTTCTTAGCCTCCTTAAGAGAGTTACGCTTAATAAATTACTTTTGTAAATAACCCAATGAAACCTTACCTTCATTTATTTTAATATTATGATTTTCTTGATCTTAACTTGTCTATATATCTTGGAATATTCCTGGATGAATGTGACAAGAAATAATCATTACAAAAACTACCTTGATCTCATTCTCCACAAAATTTCTCCTAGCATTTAATTTTTTTAAGAAAATAAATTATTATCCTACTTTTGTGTACTTTTATTTATATTATTTTTCTTCCCATTTTTGTATGATTTAATTTAACTCCCTTTGTTTATATATTATTCCACAATTTATGTGATTTGTTTCAAAATATTTTACACCCCATAAATAGCCAAAAAATTATCCTCTTATTTTAATTAAAACATTGAAAGATTTGATTTAATGATATTTTTTAATGAAAACACTCCTATTTTGGGTATAATTATGTAATATCATCTAAAACACTTAATCAAATCCACCAAAGATGAAATTACAGCTTCCCTATAAAAATTCTTCATTCACTGTTGTATCTTTGTTTCGAATCATACACTACATGTAAAACTAGAATTAACATAAACATTATTTTTCAGTGAGGATGGTATATTTTTTCTTGAGCTTGAAAGATATTGATTATTTGGTGATGTCTAACTATTTATTCCATATGATATAGCTATTTTAATCTGAAACTGAAATAGAAAACACATCATATAATTTCACAAAAAACTCATAGAAAAAATCACATAGAAACATGATTAAATCCTCTAGTAAATTATGTGTGTTTACTCATCGTCCATTATTTTAATATAAGAATATTATCATGGCATTTTTAATAATTTTCTTTAATCACCAAAAACATAAAAAAACATAACCTAATAGTAAACTAATATCCATAAAAATTAAATATAAATTTTTATCAAAATTATTAACACCTAACACACATTATTTCTTATTTAAACATAAATTCATGTCCAGAATTATTCATCTTAATCATTTCATCAATTATTACATCATTCACACATTTTATTTTACCATTCCCCTCTTCAATTAATCACTTTAAAAAATTATCTATAATTACTGAACTTAGAAACAAAAATAGAACTTCAATGTCAGAAAAATTACAGGTTTTTAATCTTTAACATAATAACTAATTTTTAAACCTAATAAATCAAATGAAATATTTTAATAAATTAAAAGTGCACATATAATATATATTCACAAGTTAAACACCAAAAAAAAGGAAATATGTTACCAGAATCAAACAATAAACAAAATATTTATAGGGAAGGGGGTTCTAGATCCTCTATAAACATAAAGAATCAATAATCCACCAAACTAAAATTATAAGATAGAGTATTAGAATTTTAAAGGGGACAAATATCAAAACATTTTTAGAAAATAATTGGTTTGATGAATCTATTATTGAGATAGAACTAATGTTACCAACAGATTGAAAATTCTATTTTAAATTGCAATGAATTCAATTCATGAATCTTATGAGATCATGATAGATTTTATGAGACTATAAATTCATAAAAAATAATCACAATAAGAAAAATCATGAGTTAATTTCAAAAATATAGGATATAAAGTACATCATGTACACATGTTATTCAACACAAAAAATGGATCAGGTAATTTACATTTTACTTGTCAACATTTCGCATGATGATTTAAACAAATAATTATATATCATTAATGATCACTCACCAAACATAAAACACTATTAAAAAATTCCTAACACATCAATATAATTTAGTGTTATTTAATCTCAAATTAACACTTTCCATACATTTAAACACTATTACATAAATATACACCTTTAAATCACATTATATGATTAAAAAATACTATAAAATAAAATTTTCACAATAAAATTTTAATAAAATAATACATCTTAAAATATTTTTTCACTTAAGGTCTCTGTTAAATCACACAACTCATTCTATTCCATAGAATATGTAATTCCATGAAAAATTATAAGGGAATCAGAACAAAATTTTACTTGGTTTAAAATTATTAATATATGACAAATAGTTTTTGAAAAACACCCATTGATTCATTTGATAAGTTCATATATAAAAAACTATGACAAAAAATTTAATTATCTTATTTACCATAATACACTAGAGTTGTTTATTATAATCTAAATGAACTTTAAGACCACATACCACAAGGTATGTTTCCAATTCTCAAAGGATTATAAACCTAATTCCCACTCTAATTACCAAATATCAAGAATCTTCTATGAACTAAAGGAGTAAAAAATAGTGAAATATAGAAGAACCTACACCTCTATTAATTTTATATAAACAATAAGGAAAACAAAATACACACCATTTAAACACCAAAAAAATATTTTCAAACATCATAGAACATAAAATTTTAATTTTACATACACTTAGGATAACTAAACATTAATATTAATTAAAAATAGAAAATAAATCTAATTATTTAATATGTCTTTTTAAAAAAATAAACACCAATATTGACTATATTCTTTAATAAATATCCCTCAATTAAACAACTTCCATGATTTACCATATTTTATCCCCCTGAAAATTAAATCATAGAAACATAAAAACAACAAAAAAGAACACATCCTCAATACATTTGTCCTTTCTATTTAACCATATTATTTATATAATTAATCATTATTAGTTTTTTTCAATATAGATATTCCATTTCCATTATTCTACAATTTAATTTCCCTTCTATTCATGGAAGTAATATATAAAAATAGAAATCATTAAGTTCCCCTTTATGTTAATTGATAAAGTCATTGTTTAATCATATTATAAGTTCTCCAAATTTATTATATAAAATTTCTTCTATTAACCAAGACATATTAGACTTTTATAAAGTAATAAATCATTATATTAAATCATAAATCATTATTGAGTATATCCATTTTATTTTGGTTATTAAATTCACTATTAATAACCTATTATTAATTATTGTTTTCTAAAAAAAATTCATTGAAGAGGGGGTTTTGATTATTAGAAGATGTGTGCCTAGATAAAAAATGTTTTACTCAAGTAGAAAGAAGAATGATTGAAGTGTTGTAAACAAACAAGCACAGCTGAATATTATATACTCAACATTGTTGATTTCAATTTTTAATAACTATTTTATAACTAAATATAAAATTTTTATTTGTAATGGTGTTCCTTGGACCTTCTTAATGAGTAAGAAGCTAAAAACATAGGGACCAATGATCATTTACATCTGGTTTAGGGATAATAGAACCGCGGAAGAGTATGTTTTCAACCAAGGAAGAGTTTTATCTCTACTAGATGTTAGCCTACTTTAGGATCCAATTTCGGTATCATTGAGTTTTAAATATCTTATGAAAAGGTACTAAAACCTTAGTATGAAGAAGAAGAGTCCAAAAAAAT
Source organism: Viscum album (assembly GCA_963277665.1). NCBI lineage: Eukaryota > Viridiplantae > Streptophyta > Magnoliopsida > Santalales > Viscaceae > Viscum > Viscum album. The sequence continues at coordinate 711,095,318 of OY728131.1, read as the reverse complement.
TCATACATGAGAATGAGTAGAGAAAAAAGGACATTGATGAATTTATGAAATTTTTTGATGTCTTATATCCATTACCTCCACAGTATATAGCCAGAGATTATGATATATATATTTCAATGATACATAAGTTTTATGGTACATTGAGTGATAGTCCTATTAGTTGTTGGGATGATGAAATTCTGGAAAATGGTAGTGGTGATGGAGATTGTGATGGTAATTTTCATGGTGTGTATGCTGAAGAGGATGGTGTGGAGTATGATAGTGAGGATTATGGAGACAATAATAATAGTGATAGTTATGAGGGTTAGATTGATCTGTTACATTTTGTATTAATATTTATGACATTTGATTTATGATGATTAATTTTGAATGAATATATGTGATGTTTTGAATGTGTGTTTTCACTAGTTGAATTTATTAATTAGTTTCTTATGTTATCATTGTTTGCATATTAGTTGGTGATATTTGGTGAAACTATTTATAGTTAATTCAGAAAGGTTGGGTGCTGTTGTGATTTCTACTGGCTATTTAGGATGGACGAAGGTTTTGATTTGTTTCATTTTTTTAGATATATTCAAATGGTTTTAAACTAGTGGATTAGAGATATACTAATGGTTCTATCAAAACTATTATTAACCTAAAATTATATTAGACCTATAAAAAAAATTTAGTGAAAACCATTTGTATCCAATTATAAAAACTTCTATGTGACCAATGGTTTGGATAAATATTGGTATATTCTATAATAATGGGTATTCAGCCAAGGAATTTAAAAATGGTAATCGATACTCTACGTTAGAAGGAAAATGATATGTTTTCTATGGTTTATTTGAAAGAGATCCAATATTTATTGACTTGTAAAATATATACCATGAACTCATGATGAAATAGAAAAAAACATAACTTTCTCATATAAATGTTCAACAATTTATCCATGTGAGTATTAAAGTGGTGAAAAATGGATGTGTAATAGAAAAACTTGGGGAAAAATTACCAATCTCAATAGTGAATGTGATAGAATGGTATGGTTATTGAATAGACTATGTGTCTCATCAATACCATATATGAAGGAGAAGATATTGGATTCTAATCATAGTTTATCATTCTCTATTCATCACAGATGTAAGAAAAATATATATACATATGAAAGAGTATTTCTAGTGGGACAATATGAAAAGGGTTATTGAAGAGTACGTATCTGGATTCTTGATATGTCTATAGTTTGTGGTTGAGAGATAGAAATATAAGTCTTTTTTCAACCATAACGCATACCAAAATGGAAATGGTAAAACCCTACCATTTATTTCATTATTGAACTCCTTGAAACATCTAAAGGGTGAAATGAGATTACACTTGCACTCAATCACCATATGAATTCATAAAATATCATTGAAATAAGGGTTGATATCTTTCCTAATAAGCTTTCTAGGATATATGATAAGGATATTTTAAGGTTTCATGGATTACAAAATTCTAATGTATCTTATCAAAATATGATGTTTACCTCAATGGTATAGAGAAGTCTTTAGATGGCTATTGATACAGATTTGAAATTCAATACTATATATCATTTGTGGTCATATATTTGGTCTAATGGGACTATTCAAAACTAATAAGATATATTGAGATCTGTATTAATTTATTTCAATGGTTTTTGTGGTAAACACCTTCCTTTGGTATAAATTTGGAACAACAATAGCATTCACCAGAGTATATTGATGGCTACTAAAGAATCCCTCTATTATAGGAAGTTCGAAAATAAAATATGTTCATAAGTATTTGGAGAAAGAAATATATTGGGACATGATCTAGACAAGAAAATGACATGTAAGGTTAGAACAATTTGACAACATATCAGGTAATCATAGATTTATTTGAAAAGTTATGTTGACATTCATAGAACGTATATAGAATTAATTGTTTGTGATATGGTATTCCTAAAAAATATCCTTAGAATAATTTTATCATATTTTTAAATAAGGTAATGTTAATCATTATATATATTTTTTCCTCTGATATTAATTATCATTTTGGGATGGTTTGTTATCATTTAGTGCTTCGATCAAACCCGTCAAAAGGTCATGATGTGTTCCATGTATCTCTCCTGATGAATTAAATACATTATCCTTCATAGTTATTTAAATAAAAGGACATTATACTTGATAATGAACTATATTTTGGGGAACAAATAGTTGTTATTCTATATTATATATTGAAGGTGATGTGAAACAGGACCACTCACTTATTCAATGGTTTATGGAGAAACCATAAATGTGAGAAATGTGTGATGGAACTAGAAGATGTGGTGAGGTATATGTATCCTCGGTTTTCTATATCAGAGTAATATAATTACAAGGAAAAAATTATTATGAGGGGGTAGAATTTAACACCCATATATTTTATGGTATATTTTCCATTGAATAAATTTAATTTTTGTGGTAGCTTGATATACATGCAACCATATGTTTGATTAAATTGTAATATAGTACACCATTATGACCAAGACAAAAAATTGGTTGTCACATAAATGAAATATTTTATAGGTATTTTTCTTTTATTTTCCATTCATGCTTTGTTTTTGGGGTTTCACAAGCTTTTATAGAGGAATGGGTGAGTTTTCATGAATTGTGTCAAACCGTGAGCACAATTACATATTTAAAAGTAAATTTTGTTTCTTTTATAACTTTTTCATTTTTCAACATTTTTTATCCATTCCAATTTCTAAATGTTCAACCTGGACATGTTAACCACACGATTTCAATTTGGAGCCTTTATAAATCCATAACCAAGTTGTATATGGGTTTTTATTTAAGGGATTGGCCTGCCTGGAATCACAATTATAGTTTGAAAAATAAAATTTTTTAATTAATAACATAATAAATTTTAATGACTTTTTGGTGATTCCAAGTCTCACACAAGACCATTGATCCCAGCTGAGCCACCAATCTCTCTCCCCCACTCTTTAGACCTCTTATTTATCGCTATTGAGTGCATAACATCTTACAGTTTCTAAAATCGGCCAAATTTGAGGAGGTATGTTATTTCCATCATAACTATCTCAATTCTTACACTTTTTCCATCATTTAAATTTCTAAATTACCTCCTCATCCATCTTCGAACCTCCCTTAAAGTTTTGACTATTTTAAAATTCATCTACCAGTGTATTTGTGGATATTCTTCAAGATCCCTCAAGTAAGTGAGTCTCTTCCATTCCCCTTTCAAATTACATAGGGCTTCATTCTATTTGATTGTGGTTTATTCTATTTTCATTGAAGTTCCAAATTAATAGGGGGTAGGGATTCTAACCTAAGGTTTAACCTTGAGTTTTCCTGGTCCAATTTTGTGGTTTTAGGTTTATTCTAAGTCCCTCCTGGTGCGGTGGTGGTACGACTTGATTTTTGCACGTTGATTTAAGGGCTATCATTACTATGGTAGGTGATTCCTTTTGCTATATAATCTTTGTGACCTAGCTGTTATTTTTGTGGTATTTTCATGTCTATTTTACTTGAATGTTTCTGCAAAAATTGGTCTTAGTGGAAATTATAAAGAAAATAAATTTTTAATGCCAATTTCATGTGAAACTTAGTGGGTTTTCGTATAAATCTTTTGTTGGTTCCTTAAGGGATTCCCTATAATTATTTATTTGATTCTATTGAACTGTATTGGCTCTGAAAATATTTTTTTTTAATTTTCTTATCCTTTGGTTGTTGCTGTAAAATTGGTTTTGGTTGATGTTTGTTAAGAAAATGATTTTTTGAGTACCAATTTGGTGTTAAATTGGGTGTTTTACATTTGTATTCTATGTGATTCTTATTGGGATTGTTTTATAACTCATGTAATAATTTAAAATAAATTTTTAAGGTTTTTTGGATTCTTTTTTGTTAAATTTGAGTATGCACATGGTGTTCAAGTGGGGTTTTCAAAGAGTATTGGGTGCAAAACAAAGAATGATTTGGAAAGTTGTTTTATTGAAACTCAATGTGTTATGTTGTGTGTTTTAAATGGTATAAAGTGTATGTAGCTACTGTACTAGTTGTTTTTTACTAGTATTTGTGTTTTATATGAAAATGGATATATGTATCATTCTGAAATTTTTTGAGCACAAAGGTGGAAGCCTTGGTACCTAGGTGGGGCAGATATGTACTAGTACGGCTAGCGGACCGGATGGGTTTTGACCCTGTTTCACCTAGAAATTGGATAACAACAACTCTAACTGAACTATGTGGATTATTATTGGGGACCACTAGGTTGTGGGTATGTTCCCTAATAGTGGCTTGTTCATGAGAATGGATTTTACTATGGTTACTTTACACCGAGGTATGAGGTACATGGGGCCTGAGACTATCTAGTTCCTTGGGGTGTTTCCTATTTTGATACTCAATGTGTTTGTGATATTTTCCCTTGTATTGGGGTGTTTTTGTGAGTAATTTAAAGTAGCTAACATGTATCTTTAAATGTGTGAACATTCTGAAAACTTTATCTTGAAAACTGTTTTCAATTGAAAGTTGCATTTCTTTGATTTTATCACTGCTTTTCATTGCACACTAAAAATACTTGCTTTTTCACATTGTATTGCATTCTCTTTGGAATAATTGGGTGGTATACTATTGGGATTATGATCACAACCTACTTACACCTTTTGGGTGGAAGTAGACTTGGTTATGTTTGACTCAGGTAAAGGAATGGATAAGAGTGATGGCGGTTCAGGGTGTTAGTCCTCATCCTTAGGGCGGATTTGTGGAGATGGCTTGGGGGTGATGACCCCTTTTCATGTGGAGTACATGGGGATATTTTGCCTATTTTATTGTGTATTTGGACCTTTTTATTTCATTTGAAGTTATGTATTCAGTTCTGGATTTTTGTATAAACCATGTCAGTACGAATTTTTGAGATTCATTTTATCAAATATTTTTGATGTTTTATGTATACATATCCTGGTAAATCATTCCCAAACCAAGATAAAAAATATCCGGGAACTTTTTCCAGCTCGTGGGAATAGGGATTTCCCTTTGGGTATTGTCACGGGCTGGGTTTGGTGCCAGTATTGGTGGTGACCAGATTCAGTTCGAGAGAGAATGGTATCAAAGGAGGTTCAGGTTAACTCTTTGGGTTGTGTTATTTGGGGAACAATCAAGATAGTCTGGATTTAGGATTGTCAAGACATTTTATTATGGTTATGGGTAGTGTGCTTGATCCACACACCTCATTAAAGGAATCAAATCAGCAAGGGAATTCATGACTTATCTAATTCCTTTGGTTTTCTTCGTTTGATGTTGATTAGGGGAAATGAAAAGAGAGTTGGGTTAATGGTCTCAGTGAGATGACAGGGTCTGGAAATCCATGTGAAGCTGGGGATATTCCCTAGAACACTCTTTTTGATGGTGAATTTATTGGAATATGTCCACCAACTGTATGTCCAAGTCACCCACTGAAACTAGTTTCCTCTCACATTATCTTGTTTTCTTTAGTTTTGATATTTTGGAACTTTGGTTTTAAAGTGACTTGGTTTTAAGAAGTGTAAAGTTTTTGTGAAATTATTTTCAAATAAATATGGAATGGTTTGATTTATGAAATGGTGGAACTGAATTTCTTGAATTGTTTGGAAATGGAATGTGGTGTACTTACACCCCTTTTGAAAGCAGAAACTATACTGATGTTGGTTTTGAAAAAGTTTTTCCAATAGAGTTTTTAAACTATCAAATGGTTTTATAATGGGATGAGAAGTTATGAAACTGATGTGAGGAACATGAATGTTAGTTCTTATCTAAATTCTCGTGTCCTTCTAAAATGTTTAGTAAGATGTAAATTTGGGATTTTGATCTCTAGGTTTGCGGTTTTAGTGAAAAAAGATGTGTTGGCTGACCGTTTTGGTTTTGAAAAGTTGGAAGAATTTTTTAATTAACCTTTGGTATTTCTGTGAGAAAGAAAATACATGGGGTTATATGGGATGATGGATGGTTGATGGCACGATTGTAAGACTGTTGGGACGGATATGAGGAGGGTGCCTTGTGTGGCACAAAAACATTCATGTGTGAGGCCCATGGGGTACCATTGATGGATATGCTTTCCACTGAACCATTTGTTTTCAAAGAAATGTTTTAAAAGAAAAACATGATGTCTTGATGAATTGTTTGGGATTGTGTATATTTTGTGTTTCTTGAAAATTTTGATGATGTGGGATGTTTTGAGTCTAAGAACCCATCCTGTTCGAACTGTGTTTTGGGTTTGTGTTTGGTCGGTAAGCTGGGTATAAGGACCGGTTAGTAGTCTCTTTCGAGATCTGTTTCGGGAAAAAATTATGGTGGTTTCTTTCATGTTTTTGGATCGGTTTTTTGTAATGTTTTGACCAATGGACCAGCTTGGTTGAGTCCTTGGGTTCTCTTTTTGGATAAGGTATGCCCCATTAAGGGATAGTACATGACTGAAGTGCAACCCGGATTGTTTCACCATTGGAAAATCCTCTAGTTGATCAGTATAAGGAATATTTTTTCTTCATGCTATGTAGATTGAGTCTACACCATTTCCTTTCTTAGTTTTTCTAATCTTTTTATTGCATAAGAGTGCTCATGTAAGGTTGAAAGAGGCCTTAGTTTCTTAATCTACTTGATTCGTCGAAGGTGGAAGTGGTCTGGGGTTGTTAGTGTAGATGAGTGTCTGGATATTGCCTAAGAGAGCCTATGGGTCCTTCATAGTCTCCTCGAAGCAGGAGTTCATGTTCAATCACTAGTGTGGGAAATATGGTCGTGACAGGCTGTTATGCCAACTTTCTGGAATTCTATTATGTTTGTCGATCTTGTATAAGGTCCCCCTCCATGTATTGTTTCTATCAGTCGCATTTTTCATGGTCAGTGATGCGTTGGGATGTCACGTGATTATTTGATTGTAAAGGTGAATTTGTACAAGCTTTTGTGAGTCATCATTTCTCATAAGTGTGTCTCCTTTCGAGAGATCTTAACATCCTTTGTTTAGAGAAAGGTTTTTCTATATATCCTTTTTCTTTCTATTTCTCATCCGAGGAAACAAGGGGTGATGTGAATGCATCTTTGAATCACTTTCTTTAGTGAAATTTCGGGTTGTAGTAATGTGAGTTTTGGATTGTGTGTTGTCTCGGTAAAACCCATCCTGGTTCGTGGTCTGGTTGTTTGTATCACTGGAAGAAAAAGTTATGTTTAGGGGTTTCCCAAGGCCAAACTACGAGGCCAAAAATGCTTCAATCATTTGAAATCCAGCCATAGGTTCTAGAGAGAAGCTGGCGCGTAGTTAGGGGAAATCCCAGGGTCATTTAAAACCTTATACAAAGTCCTATCCTTAGTATGAAAGATGGGAATAGTTCAAACCTCTTGTGTCTTTATAGTTGAGCACATAGTTTTTTCATGATTATTAGTGGTCATTTACTAGGAATCCATACGGAAAGAATGATCCCCACAGTTAGTGCACGGTTTCCCAAACCATGCAAACTAACCATGCGACCAACCCTACTTTTTAAATTTTGGGGTCTTTCTATGCATGCCCATGCTGGTTGTTAAGATATAATTCTCTTATGGTGGGGATACCCAATATGAATCTCATGTGTGTTATTTTGGAAATGTATAATGGGAGTCTACCCCCCTTGTACTGGGACCCCGTTCGGGCCTCCCCCTGTTAGTGACTCGATTCTGTATCTGAAAATTTTGAGATGTCTCTTATGGTGGGGAGCCCATTTGTGTCTCCCCATACTAGTAACTCAAATTGGTCCTTGGTCTCAGACTAGAAGTAGGTAGTATTTTTTGGAGCTATCTAACTACCTACACCTTCCTACGGTAAAAGTTGGGAGTAAAGAACGCCCAATGGTCTATTCAAATCAAGGTAAGTGTAACCTAGTTTGTTGTTGTTGTTCGTTTGGGTAAATTGCTGGAATTCTGTTTGGATAGTGTTTTAGAAGTTTTTTTTGGGTTAAAATATGAATATACTTAATTTTTTCATGAAAGTGGTCTATGTTTGTTTTTTGAGTGCATTCCTTCCTTAATTGATCACTGGAGGTGTTTTGGACTTTGGAGGTGAAACCTGGCAAGGGAGTACTTCTTGGTTTCTCAGTTGGGTTTGGTTGTTGTTTTGGCCTTGCTGTGAATTTCCAGGGCGGAAAGTTTTCATGGTGGGGATAATTGTCACATACATGAAATATTTTGAAGGTATTTTTCTTTTATTTTCCTTTCATGCTTTGTTTTGGGGGTTTTCCAACCTTTTATAGAGGAATGAGTGAGTTTTCATGAATTGGGCCAAACCGTGAACCAAATTCTAGATTTAAAAATAAATTTTGTTTCATTTATAACATTTTCATATTTCAACATTTTTCATCCATTCTAATTTATAAATGGCCTCCCTTAACATGTTAAGACCACCATTGCAATTTTGAGCCTTTAGAGATCAATAACCAAGGTTTATAAGGGTTTTTATTTAAGGGATTGGGCCTGCCTGGAAGCCCAATTCCAGTTTTAAAAATTAAATTTGTTTAATTTATTAATTTTTCAGTTTTAATTATTTTTCAGTGATTCTAAGTCTCATCAAGGCCCATTGAACCCAGCCACGTGACCAATATCTATCCCCTCACTTTGGAGCTCTTATTCACCGCGATTAAGTGCAGAACATTTTGGGGTTTCTAAAATCGGACAGATTTGAGGAGGTGAGGTCTTTCCATCATAACTCTCTCAATTATTACTATTTTTCCTCCACTCTAGTTTTTAAATGACCTCACCATCCTTCTTCTAACCTCCCTTGAAGTTTTTACTATTTTAAAATTCATATAACGGTGTATTTCTAGAAATTCTTCAAGATCCCTCAAGTAAGTGAGTCTCTTCCATTCCTCTATTAAATTGCATAGGATTTTATTTTATTTGATTGGGGTTTTATCCCATTTCCTTCAAGTACCAAATGAACATGGTGTAGGGTTTCGAACCTAGGGTTTAACCTTGGGTTTTCTTGGTCTAATTTTGTGGTTTTAGGTTTGTTCTAAGTCCCTCTTGGTGTGGTGGTGGTGCGACTTGATTTTCGCACATTGATTTGAGGGTTTTCATTAATTTGGTAGGTGATTCCTTTTGGTAGGAAATATTTGTGACCTAGATGCAGTGCATATGGTATTTTCATGTCGAATTCATTTGAATGTTTCTGAAAAAATTTGTTTTAGTGGCAATTATAATGCAAATGAATTTTTAATGCCAATTTCATGTGAAACTTAGTGGTTTTTCATATAAATATTTTGTTGGTTCCTTAAGGGATGACCTATAATTATTTATTTGATTTTATTTAAATGTATTAGTTATCAAAATAATGTTTTCAATTTTCTTATCTTTTGGTTGTTGCTGTAAAATTGGTTTTTGGTGATGTTTGTTAAAAATGTTTATTTGAGTACCAATTTGGTGTTGAATTAGGTGTTTTACATGTGTATTCGATTTTATGGTTATTGGGATTGTTTTATAACTCATGTAATGAGTTTAAATAAATGTTTAAGGTTTTTTGGATGATGTTTTGGTAAATTTGAGTGTGCAGATGGTGTTAAAGTGGGTTTTTCAAAGAGTTTTGGGTGAAAATAAGGAATGATTTGGAAAAGTTGTTTTTTTGAAACTCAAAGTGTTTTGTTGTGTGTTTTAAATGGTATAAAATGTGTGTATCTACTACACTGATTTTTTGTGACCAGTATTAGATTTTTATATGAAAATGGAAATATTTATCATTTTGAAATTGTTTGAGCACAAAGGTGGAAGCCCGAGTACCTAGGTAGGGTGGATGTGTACTAGTATGGCTAGTGGACCGGATGGGTTTTTTCACTGTTTCACCTAGCATTTGGATAATTACAACTCTAATTGAACTGTGTGGATTATTATTGGGGACAAATAGGTTATAGGTATGTTCCCTACTAGTGGCTCGTCCACGAGAACAGATTTTACTATGTTTACTTTACACCGAGGTATGAGGTACATGGGGCTCGAGACTATCTAGTGCCTAGGGGTGTTCCCGATTTTGTTTCTCATTGTGTTTGTTGTATTTTCCCATGTATTGGGGTGTTTTTGGAACTACATTACAGTATAAAACATGTCTATTTAATTGTATGAACATTCTGAAAACTTTAACTTGAAACATGTTTTCAATTGAATGTTGCATTTCATGGATTTTATCACTACTTTTCATTATGTATTAAAACTGCTTTATTTTGTACATTGTATTGAATGCTCTATGGAATAATTGGGTTGTATTCTATTGGGCTTAGGCTCACACCCTACTTACACCCCTTGGGTTTAAGTAGACTTTTTTATGTTTGACTCGGGTAAAGGAAAGGCTAATAGTGATGGTGGTTCCGGGTGTTTGTCCCCATCCTTGGAGAAGATTTGTGGAGATGGCTTGGGGTTGATGACCCCTTTTCATGTAGAGTCCAGGGGGCTGTTTTTGTTGTTTTTTCATTTTGTTTTTGGACCTTTTTTATTGTATTTGAACTTATGTATTCAGTTTTTGATTTTTGAAAAAACCTTGTTGGTATGAATTTTTCAGATTCATTTTATCAAATATTTTTTATGTTTTATGTATACATATCCATGTAAATCGTTCCCAAACCAAGATAAATGATACCAAGGCACTTGTTCCAACCTATGGGGATAATGAATTCCCTTTGGGACTTGTCACAGGATGGGTTTGTTACTGGTATTGGTGGTGACTAGATTCGGTTCGTGACATTGGGAGTATGATATGAATAACCACGTTATGAATAATATATAAACAGATTTTATATAATAAAAATATATGGAATAATTTACAATAAATAGGAACTTTATTTTTAGTAAATTGATTTTTTTTCTTAAAAAATTTATTTTCATCAAAAATATATTTTATTTCATTATTAGTGAGGATATAATAATTTTTTTTAAAATTTTAAAAAAAATAATTGATAAAAAGTATATAATTTTTGAATTCAACATATCAAAACTTTTTATAATGTGAATTTTTTTTATATTTTTGAAAATATTGATTTTTTAGTGAATATTGAAAAATACTAGATCTTTAAGAAAATCTATAATTTATTACCCAGAAAAAGTCCCTTCTATTTTCTATTTTATTTTAAACAGGAATAAGAGTCATTTTATTATAATTAATTTAATTAATTACAAAGTAATCATCATTCTACATAATTTTGGTATAAATCATTTTTGGTTTTAGAAACACTTTTTTCTAAAAACTCGTCATTTCTTCATAATTAGTTTTTATCTTAATAAATTAAAAAATCATTATTTATTAATTTTTTTAATTCAATATAAATATTATATTTCTAATGAAATAACTTAACATTCATTTTATGGTTTTTACTTTGCAAGGAATTGTTTTAAATTCATCTATATGCATAAAAATACATCATTCAAAAATAGTTTTCTAATATTTGTTAACACTTATTTACAATTAAATTCATCCACTTATAAAAAAATTATTTAATAAAATGTATACTATATTTGGAATCATCATAGTAAATATACTTTAATTTTTAAACTGAATTTTTGGTTATAATTAATTGTTAAAATAGTAAACTTTTGTTTCTAAGGATTCAGTTAAAATGTGTTTATCGAGGGTTAAACTATGATATCGGGTTATTCATTCCACGAAAACAGGTGTAAAACCAATTTTATGTTAATATTTACTCATTATATAATATTAAATTTTATTGTGATTAATTTTTAATCAATTGGATATATTAAAAAATTATTATATGTTTTATCTTTTGAAAAATAAAATTGTGTGCCCTCTCTCGTGCTAATAAATGCAAACCCCCGCTCCCCCCTTTTCCAAAATTGAAGCACTTTTTCCTTAAAAATCACTACAAAAATAATTCCATAAAACCCATATCTATATCTATTAGGTACTTGTTTTATCTAATACCATCCTTCCAAGACTTATGGTGTAAGCCAAAATAGATTCCTTAATAATGAGGTATAACTCTTAACTGGGTACATTAAATTTTATTTCTTCTTCTACCTCTTCTAAATATAAGGTACACATCAAAAAATAATTAAGTATTTATATTAAACATAATAAAATATTATTATAATGGTTGATCAAAAAAATTTCATCACTTTTCCATCAAATGGGAAATGAAAAGTATGACTCGTGTGTATGTGTGGACGAACACCTCCACATAGAGATATGATTCATTTTCTATCACCATAATTAATTATTGTTTATTATGAATGATTTAATGGTCGTATATAATGTTTAATAAATGATTATTCTTATTTAATTATACTATATTTTCTACCCTTTTACCTTTCCATCCACTATAAAACAATAGTGTCTCTCATCTATATGCATGGACAGCCACCTCTACGAAGCGAGAAGATTTTTTTTCAGTTCCTCTTCAAATAAAAGTTAATAAAAATATATTTGGTGAATTTTTATTAATTTATTTATTTATAAATTAATTTTTAAGGGATAATTATAATTATTCTTTCATTTTTTTCTTTCGAATAGTGGAAACACCACTCTTGTGTACGTACAGACTATAGTCCCCATGATGTGATGTAATACATTTTTCATCACTGCTTTATATAAATAATTTTAATATTTTTTATGATAAATTAATATTATAATTTGGTTATTATTAAGATAATAGTTAATATGAAACAATAACAAAGGTTCATACATTGAAACTAATGAATCCAAACATGCACGGAATACAAACCGATTTTCATATGAATGGTTATTTTAATGGTGAAATTTTTTATAAAAGGATAATCAGAAATTAAAAAGTAATTGTACATGGTAAATTATATTTTTATTTGGTAATGGAATATATTTATATTAAATATATAATTATTATATAATAGGTTTTCATATGTATAATATAATAAAATACTTCAGAAAAGGTATTTATGATACAAACACATTTTATTCGAGATTATTTATGCATGAATTTATATTGAGGAAAATTATATAGATATTACATCATAATCACAATTCATTTGATTCCCCTCTAGGAATGTACGTAATTTTGAGAAAATAATATCATTTACTTCTCTATGGAACTTATAATTGCAAAAAATATTCTTTTAAGAATACAATATTTATTTTATTTTTGAATTGGAGATTTTTCCTTCAATATTAATTTTCTCTAAAATGTTTTCAAGAATGTTATTATTATGATATAATGAATCTCTATATAAATTTTTACCCATATTGTACTTTATAGAAAATGGTATATATATTTTTGTTTTATGAACAAGGTATGTTTTAATGAAGATTAGAAAATAACCTTTTTTTATTATGATGGCCTGAAAAACATTTTCTATTATCTTGAAAACTAAACGCATTGAAGATTACATTACAATTTTCCATGTATATTTTCAAAGAATAGTTTTTTCATAATATTTGGAATTTTTTATATTTTAAATAATTTATTTCAAAATAAAGATTTTATTTAACTCAAAAATTATTTCAAGGATTTTTTAACATCATTTTTCATCTATGATTACATTATTTGGTGTTAATTATTATTTACTAGGTATAAAATCATATGAAACCATCCTTATTATTTATTTTTATGGATTTTATAGTGATATGTTTATAAATTCCTTTTATTTTACAAGGTTTATGCTCGGATTATATCATGAATTTTTTAAGATCTTGTGGAATACATATGAATAGATAATGGATATTTAATAATTGGTTCTATAATATCCCTCTGATACATTAGGTAAAGTTGTATTGATAAATCATGAGATTATTATGATAATTGTGGAATTTATTTTGAATATATTTGTTTACATTTTTTATTTGTGAGTATGAATTCTTCTAGACATTCTCATGTGATTATTTGTGTACATGATTGAATATCTTTATTATAATTTTGATGTGTGATTATAATTTCTTCTAGATATGGTCACAAGATTATGTTTGCACATGATTCAGAATATATATTCCCGTATTTGGATGTTGGATTTTTATTTCTATTATATATTCCAAAAATATTACAGATAGACAAGATTTCAAATATATTTTTTTACATGATTGTGATTTTTTATACTTATAATGCCACATGAAAATATTATGCCTCTTTATTGATTCTTAACACTTTAGTACCATTATTGATAATTCTAATGGATATTACATTATTATAGGGTTTATGATATAATATTTATTTGGTATATATATTCTTTGTTGAGAACATGGACGTAAAATGTTATCATACTCTTATGTGATAATTTTATCCTCTAATGATTGATATCTCTCAGTTTTACCCTTATTGAGCTTATACACTCACACTTATTATGTTTTCCTTCCCAATGTTTTTATATAATTCTTTAACTATGATACGTCTATATGGTAACTAATATAAAACATTTTACAGAAGATGTTGAATATATTTCGTGAAATAAGATGATTATGTATCTAGTATTCAACGACACTAAACCATTACTATCTCTAGGGATGTATTATTGTCAAATTTAATTTATAATCATCTAAAATTATGTAATACTTATGTATATAATAGTAGGGTCACCTCAATTATCTTTATTGATGGGTATTTATATACAAATTTTTATAATATATTTGGATGCCCATTTATTTTTCATGTGTTTATTATGTTATTATTATAGTTATAATTATAAATCATTTCCTTATGTTAATCCAATTGTAAAGGATATGAAAACCGATTCCTTTACAAGGGTTCTTTGTGATGTGAGGAATGAAACCCATTTTTCTTCCCATTGGTTATTTATGATATAATGAATTATTATTTTCAAGTGTTGCACAAAGTATAAATTTATGATGGGTGGGGTCCTATATCACCCTCCAATGCATTAGTTAAGGAATTATATATCATGATAAATGTATCTTCGAGTTAATTTTTATTTCACATAAAAATAGGATAATATATTTTGGATAATTAAAGTAATATTCCTTGAACTTTTTTCTATTTTTGAATGATGTTCAACATTCTTATCTTCTGTTCACTGGATTCAAAATTTATGTTAAATGTTTTTAAGACTTTTTAAAGTTATTATGCATCAATTTTTATCTTTTATTACTATATGTTATTAGTTTTTTTACTTTAATTATCTATTTATCTATTATTTTTTATGTTTGACTTTAATATATTACATTATTTTACCAATATGTTGATCTTATGATCACTTGTGATATTTGATTTTTTATCTCTTATAATTACCCATAACAATCATCTATGATCACTACTTTTTATGTGTTATGTTCCCTATGTTATTCAAAAAACTAACTCATATGATGTATCTAATAGATTATACTATGTGTAAAATTGTGGGCAAAATTTGAACAATTTTTTTGTATTAATTCGTATTTAATATAGTGGTGAAAATATTAATTAGTTGAGAAAAACATGAGTTTTGTTTGTTTTTCTTTTTTCCAATTTCTCTAATAATAAAAACCAAAAATATCATGGGAATGTATCATAATGAATTTTTTTCTTTAAATTCTTGTAATTATGAAATGGTCCTCTCTGTGGGTCGCCACAGGGCCTTATTTCCATCGTATAGATAATGTTATAACTAAATCCCTAGTTTCGTCTATGGGTATTCCTTGTCTTGCATATTGATAGATCGATTTTTTGTTAATTTTAAGAAAACCAATATATTTAAGGTTAATTTGAATTTACCCTTATGTGGTGCATCCTTCCCATTAAACAGTACCTATTTTAATCAAAATTTTCATTTTTTATATCCCTATTTTAATTGTAACTCTTTTGATGGATCTAAATGGAAATAATAATTGGAAACTATGGATTTAAATTTATTGCAAGGTATATGGATTAAAATATATAACTTCATAATTTATTGAAGACTGAACTTATTTTTTCATGGAAAATAAATTTGAACAAATTAATATCAAATTAAATATGGGTGTTTGATGAGTATTTTTGGGAAATAGGTACCAAAAAATTCCATTATTTACTTTTAAAAAATATATAGTTTCATTTTACATCAAGTTTTGTAATTTTCATTGGAACTTAGGTGATCTAACATAACCAATTGATATATTCTATCCTTTTATGATCTACTCGAGTCCTTCCATTGAACTTCAAAGACTAAAATCGATTTCTCCCCCAAGTTCATGTTGTTTCATGTGAATCACCTCTCCAAAAAGAGGATTCTAGACCTAACTTTATTATTTTGTAAAAATTTTGAGGTAAGAATGATAATTTTTCATTATTCAATTATTATGACTATACATTAATAAGTTAAAATAAATTGTAACTCCAATATAAAGATGGAGAAGTGTTTCCTATTTATTTTATATATATTAATGTGTTATTTTATGATAACTTTATATTAATTTTTTCTATGAAATAAAACAAACATGTTTTGTTATAGAGAAATATTAAGTCAAGGTAACTGAAATAATCATGGAAATGGAGAAGAAAATTTATTCTAATATTATTATAGAAATTTGTCCTTAGATTTTGAAGAAAACATGATATATGATATATTGTTTGTATGAGTCCCCGTGTTTTATATGAAATATTTATCCTTAAAAATACAGGTTATTGATGTGTTTTGGTTATTATAAATACTTAATATAAAGGATTAATAATGACATCTATTAATTAATTATACAACATGTATAATCAATATTGAATGATGTCGATGTTATCCCATGTAATAAAGACTCATATAAATATGTTTTTTCTTACATATATTTGGTAATAGCTATGATATATGATCTATATTGTGTTAATGATGCATGGAACCATGGTATGGGATGAGTTAATAAATGTGGTAATTTGGTTTTGGTTGTATTAAGATATTTTTGGCTATTAACTAAAATATTGAGATCTGGAATAGAAGGAAATAAATGAATACATGATATACAGGAGACATAAATGCATAAAGTAAATGGGAAATGAAGGAAAACAAATATATGTTATGGATGGGGATCTAATGTGTTATATATAATTAATTAATGGTTTAATGAACCTAAAATTTTATGTTTAGTGGAACATTAGTAATCGGGTGAATGATTGAATATAAATGGAACTGTATATAGGGGAGGTTTTTTTGGTTTTTGGATAGTTGATGCTATAGTTGGAATAGTGGTTATAAAATTTTAGTGGTGATGAAGTTTTAGAATATATGTTTTCTAACATGGGATATTTTTCCCCCATGGATAGGATTTTTATTTGTTTATTATACCATCTATTTTGTTATTATTTCTAATCTCACCCCACAAGAGTCGAATATTTTATACCAACACTAAATTTTTGGGATCAATGTGTTTTCACCATCATTTATGTTGGTAAGGTTGAATGGATGACCTCCCACCCACTCTTTCCCCAATATCCCTTTAGTTGTAATCTATTTCAGATATCCCAATATTAGTATTATCATGTATGGTTTTGGAGTTTCATTTCATGTACCAAAATATTTGGTGAGATGGTGGATATGTTGTGGGGGGTTGTTCATAGTAGGAGGAGGGTAAAAGTTTTATCTGTTTTATATTCTTGTTTCCCTACTTATATGGTTTGTAAGTGATTAATTTCTATGTGATTTTGTTATCGTATGATGAAGTGATATGTGTTTTTAACTAATGTCAACATAATATTTTAGACCTTGAAATAGTTGGAGTATATAGGGATAGGTCCTAAACCACATCATATAAGAAGGTATAAGAGAATAGGAAATTTTATATTGTGGATTGAGAGAAGAAAACTAGTGGGGAAGTGGTTTTGTGTCACCTATGATTATATTCTTCTGGTATTACTATATTATATATGGATGTGATATTTTTGGATTGAGCCTTGATGGGGCTAGAAATGTTTATGTAACTTTATAAGTGAATATTGAGTCTACTTATTACTCATGGGAGTGTTAGTATGACTTTCTTACATTTTCACAGAAGGTCTTAATGGGGATTCTATAAAGTAAAAAATTTATTCTCGCCCCCTATATATATATATAGATTTACTTCTTAAGATTGGTTTTAGATTTTACTTTGGATATTTATCATATATTACATGACAGGAATTTTTTTATTTATTTCTATGGATCTTGGTATCTTATATAGGATTTATTATTAATTAGTGACTCTCCTCTTATTTATCATAATAAATTTATAAATTTTGGTTAAGACCACCCATTGTGTGTTTCATAACCTCGATGCTAATAACCAATATTGGGCCCAATAGAGGTAGTATTCAGGGGACACCCCTTATATATTAGGTCCGAATATACAAATACACACAAAAGGGGGGTGAATTTTTTCTTTTCAAAATCGTTCACAATTTTACCTTTTGATTTCGACCAATGATTATGAGGATAAGTAGTGTTCATCATATGTATGAAATTATGAGTAGAGGATAAAAATAGAAATACAAAACATTTCTTTTTATAGTGGTTTGAGGCATAAATATCCCCTAGTACACTCCACTAATTACTATCTCGACAAGTTTGTTGAATTTCACTAGGAAAGTCCTCATATCACAAGACCAATCCACAACTGAGTGTAGGTAGTTGGAACCTTTACAAATAGGGCTAAAAACTGATCCTTCTAGTTCTTTAACAAATAACTAAAAAACAACATCTTAGATCGAGAAGGTGATACTCCACCACCACTAAATATAATAAGTTGAAACTCTAAATAAAAATATATTTATAAAAATGGTTCTGATTGAACATCATAGTGGTAACAGAAACTGACAGTAGATGGATCCTCTTCTACAGAAAATAGTTTCTTCAAGAAAGAGTAGTTCTAAAATGATACTGTTGAAATAGATATTTCAATAAAATTGAAATTATTTAGTATTAGTATACTTACTGCAAAAAACTATATTCAGAACATGTATAGCTCCACTACAGCATATTATGTAGAAAAAAGAGTCTTACTGATTTTATTAGTAGATTTGAAAAAGATCAGTACAAGAATAAAGATTCAACTGAAAAAATATGTGTCACAATATATGGATCAATATATATCTCAATTTATATTCTTATTTTGATGATATACACATATATAGAACAAATACACCAATATAATAAATAATGCAGTGAGCCTATTTTCAATTCTAGATCGAAGAAAATTGCCTGATAATTCGTAAGAATTCAAACTCATGCAATAGCTCATAGTAGTCTTAACATCCAATAATAATAGAATATAATTTCTCTACTTAATACGATTCATTTCATTAATCATAATGAAATTTGAATTATTCAAAAAAGAGCTTTAAATAGAATGGATATTCTCTAATGATCATTGCATGAAACTGTGATAAAATCATAAATTTAAATCTTCAGTAATGAAAAAAATAAAACATATGGTTCCCTCAGAAAATGAAAAAATACCAAATGTTGGGTTCAACTATGTATAGTTAATTCTACGAACATAAGTTTTAAAAGGTAAGGTTGATCATAAAATTATGTTTGATGATCGATGTGTTTTCTTCTCAAACCTATGGTACCATACTTACATAGGGTTCTTTAACCATAATTTTTACCTTTTTCAAACGTAAGGTTTCATCCAAATGTAAGGTTCTTTATCCATATGTTTCTATCAACGTGGGGTTGATTAACTATACATGCTAATCTTTTAGAATAATGTTTAATACAAATGTTCGGTATTTTCCTTACATTGTGTTCTTCAACGTACGGTATAAACAGTGTTTCCAAAACATGCTTAAGATCATTTCAAACACTTTGATGAATATTCCATTCGAATAATAAGCTTTAATATAATTACAAAATAAATAATATAAAGAATATTAATTTCTTGCAATACACATAGAGTAATATAATTATTAAAACAAACAAGGGTATGTGTGGGCATTAAAATCAATAATATTTATAGTGTATTTCTGAGACAACACATACCCAAAAATATCCCCCGTTTGGATGATTACAAAACCTATAAAAATAATAAAATAAATTTTAATTTTTCAAACAATTAAAATAATATAATTTGAAATTTAATTTTAATGAATTATTTAGATAAAAATAAATGTTTTTTTATCTAAATTTAACCCCATATTTTAAGATCAAAAATAAAGTATAGAAAATGATTAAAACACATTTAATTTTGCACAGATCAGTTAGTGAATGTTATAATAAACTATATAAATAAATAAAACTAAATATTTGGCATGATACATAAACAGAAAACAATATGAAATAAAGCACAAATTAAAAGAAAAATATTTTATTGATAAAAAATTGTATAAATACAATAGTTAGTATGGTTCAGAAACATGTTTAGTTACTAAAATGGTTAGGGTAAAAAAATCTGTTGGATTTGTCTTGCTTAAGGTTTTAAGGATTTTGAGTAGCTTCAAACACATCATTCAACACATCAACTTTAAACCTTAACTTCTTTATAGGACTATCCCCCAACTTTATAATCAGAACTATGGAATCTTTACTGATATGAAAATCCCCAACAAGATTGAATTTCATAAGGTCATGAAAAACTTCCCCTTTCAAAAACAACGGGTCTAACTTTTCTTTGAATTTGATTGGAAGAAATTTGTTACCTATTTCAGTCTGTGTAAGTTGGTCAACTATAAATTTCTGATTATTCAACAGAATATACATAAGAAAACTATTTCCCTCAATATTTTGAAGATGATCATTCATGTCAACCATGAGAGTGGTGATTTCTTGAAATCATTGAATTAGATCTGGACTGGTAGTCGGAGCAGAGGTAGTTGTGTTGATCTGACCAACACTACTCTTAATTGATTCAAACTAACTCCCAAAATACCACATATGATCAGCAATGTCTGACTTCTAATCAAATTTTGACTTAATCCTTCCAATATCAATCAACATCTCTCTCTTGAAAGCATCAAATTCCTTCTTGGAAACCAAATTTTTCTTAAGATCCTATAACTTTTTCCTAGAAACTTCATGCTCTTGACGAATATTGAAATTCTCTTTCCCAGACTTATTAAATAGAATTACAAGATCTTCAACCTGATTAGTTACGTAAATATATTTACCTTCATTTAGATATTGTGACTAACCAACTACCACAATTTCTACATATCTTGAAGGAGATTTTTCCACAGAATCCCCCACTGGGTTTTCAATTTATTTTTCACTTGAATAAGACAAACTATCAAGAACATCTACTTTTTCATTAGTTATATATTATAGTCTCTTATCCAAATGATCAAAAAGATATTATATTAGATTCTCAACAATTTCAGATGCCACATTTTTAGATTTGATCAACTATAACACTTTGTGAACAGTTATCACTTCCTCGTAGAAAATTGGTAAATCAATATTATGCAGATCATTTATCTAAATTTCTACTGGTTTATCTTCCTTAATAAATGTTTCTTCCAAATTTAATAACCTGGTAGACTCACCTAAAACCATCATTGGTTCTTTAGTAGTTGGATCTTCTCTTTTCAGTGGTTTTATAACAAATTCATCTTGCACGGCCTCTTCTACCACTTCTTCTTCAACAAATTTGAAATTTATTTGGGTTTGTTTAGAAGGTCCTTTACCTCATATTTCACTAATACCTTCATTCCCAATTTCACTTTCCTCCACCTGAGAAAAATATCCTCTTCTTTGTTGGTCATCTACACTATCCTGAAATATTCTTCCATTTAATATACTCCAGTAAAAACCTAACTGCCTCAAAGATCCCATATTTAGTATATTATTGTGATGACATTTGATTTGAGAATATATTAAATAAATCATTTTTTTCTTAAACAAAATTATAGAAATTTTCAATCTATAAGGATAAAAACTCATCCTAGTATGTGATTGACAATAGTAGCACAAATATCTGAACATATACCTAGGAAAATTCATCTTTATTTCACTCAAAACCAGAAACATGATATACATTTCTAGATGTAGATTCCTCTCCATTAAATTTATTCTAGGATCAATTCATATTTAAATAAATATAACCAAGGTTTTTTTGTCGTCTTCGAGATACGTGAAAAACTTTTTCCTACAGTTTGTTGAGCCAAACAAAAAATTAATAATGTATTAATACTTATGGTCCTTATCTCTGATAGACCGTAGATTGAAATAAAAAACTTTTTTATGAGGGTAGCTCAAAATTAAAGAAAAATCAGTTGTAGAAACTGTAATGTCCTTATCTTCTATTCTTTCAAAAATTGTATCTTTGGAATTGAAAAAATCAAACTGAACACTATTATAGACACATTTTAATTCTACCTCATAAATTAACTCTAATTTCACCTCATTGATATCATATTCCAATCCTTGAAAAGCAAGTGATTTCTTATGTAGATGATTTGTCTAGTACAACCATTCGAAATCATCTACTTTTCCTTGTAGGTTATTTCTTTTGGAAACTCTATGATGCCTTGGGTCACTGTCTTCACCTTCTTCAGTTCTCTTAGATTTCATCATTCTTTGAGAAATGAAAGATCTAATGTTTTTAGGTTCTCGGGTTTTGAAAGAAAACAAAGTTAATTGAAGGTAAATGATGGTTTCGATATTCAAAAAAAGTGTTTGTTAAATGAAATATTGAGGTAGTCGAAATGTTTCTCAAAGTGTCTTGTTTCCCATGTCATTATGTAATATAAATATTAAAAATTTTGAAAACATGCAGTGCAAATAAATTGAAGATGAAATAAATTAACTCAAATATATAGCAAAGAACAAAAAAATATTACAATAAATCAGATTTAAAGTAATGAGAAAATAATTATAACATAAATAAACTAAAGTAAATAAATAAATAAATATAAAAAATTAAAAATTAAAAATTAAAAAGATTTAAACATTAATGTTAATTGAAAAATTAAATAAACGAAAACCCCCCTTAATAAAATAAAAACATTAAGTGGTCAGCGGTTTAGTAAAAATATCAGCTTGTTTATATTCAGTATTAAAAAATAAAAAATATATATCATTTTTAAGAAGATGATTTCTTAGAAAATGAAAATAAATATCAATATTATTAGTTTGTGAGTTACTTATTTGTTTTCTTGATATATTTATAGTAGTTTTATTGTCACATAATATAGGAGTACTATAATACTTTAATCCAAATTCTATTAGATTGTTTTTCATCAGTAAGACTTGTGCACAGAAACTAACTGCATATACATATTCTAACTCAAATATTGATAGGGAAATTAAATGGTTTTTCTTACTTGATCATGGTCCTAAAAATTTTTACTAAAAATTTACTAGTTCTTGAGGTACTTTTTTTATCTAATCTACAACCACCAAAATCAGCATCTGAATATGATATTAAATTAAAATCAGATGTCTTTTGATAATGAATAGATTGAAAAATATTTCCCTTTAACTATCTAAATATTATTTTCACTATATTAAGATGTGATTCTATAGGATTTGTTTGAAATATAATATGTAAACATAAAAAAACATAATATTATGTATGATAGTAGTTACATATAATAAACCACCAATCATACCTCTATATAACTTGTTCTCCACTAGTTTTCCAAATTCATCCAAATCATGTTTTATATTGGTACAAATGGGAGTTGTATGGTTCTTGATATTCTAAAGAAAAAACTTCTTCGATAAATAAGTAATATATTTAATTTTGTTTAAAATATTTAAATTAATCTTATTGTTAAATTTGATGTCTAAAAAAGAAGTTCAATTCTATGATCATACTCATTTCAAATTATTTTTTCATAAGTTCTGAAAAATCTTTACAAATTATTTAATTGGTTGAAAAAAATAATTTTATCAACATAGATTGTAACTAATAATATATTAGAAAAAAGGGATTTCTTTAAAAGTTTTGGATCTTTCATTCCAACAGTAAATCCATTTTTCATAATAAAAGAATATAATATTTCATACCAATCTTTAGGTGCTTGATTAAGGCCATAAAGGGATTTAGTATGTTTAAAAATATAATATAGTTTGTGGGAATTTTAATGATTAGGATGTTGTTCAACATAACATCTTCAATCAAATAGCCATTTAAAAAGCTAGATTTAACATCCATATGAAATAATTTAATGTTTATATGTGATGAAAAAGGTAAAATATTTTTAATTTCTTCTAATCTAGATATAGCAGAAAAGGTTTCATCACAATATATACCTTATTCCGGATTACATCCTTTAGGTACTAATCTATAATTTTTTCTACTTATAATCTCTTGTTCATCTTTTTTATTTCTAAATATCTATTTAATTCTTATAACTAGATAATTTGATGATCTTTTAATTAATTCCCAGATATCATTCCTTTGTAATTTCTTTATCTCATCTTGTATTGCTAAAATCCAAGTCTCATATTCTAAAGATTATTCAAAATATTTAGGATCGAGTTGAGATAGAAAGGAAAATAATTCAACTTGGTTTCCTATATTTCTTATAGTTCTTATTTTTATGTCATGGTCTCCTATAACAGTTTCTAAAGGATGATTATTTTGGATTCTAGACCGTCTAGGTAAAACACTTTTAGGTTCATCGGTATCATTTTATTATGAACTAGACTAAATTATATTTATATTATTTTCAAAAAAAAATCTGGTATTCCAATCTAAGATTGTCTGAGGAGTCATTAATTTCATCAGTTTGATCTTTTTGTAAAATAAAATGGTTAGTTTTATCAAACATCACATGAACTAACTATTCAAAAATCCATGAATTTTTATTAAAAACTCTATTGGATTTACAGGTAGTAGAATGTCGTAAAATTATTCCTTTATCATCTTTTGGATCAAACTTAAAAATATTATCCTTGGTGTTCAGGATATACCCCTTGCATCTAAAAAAATAAATGTACTTTACCTTAGGATTTCTGTTATTCCAAAGTTCATAAGGTGTATTTTTGAAAATAGGATAAATTTAAACTCTATTCATGATATAGAAGGCTATGCTTATAGATTCTACCCATAAGTATGTAGGTTGACTATATTCATTCAATATATTCCTTTCCATTTCTTTAATAGTTCTGTTTCTTATTTCAACAATTCCATTTTGTTGACTTGTTCTTGGTGTATAAAAGTTGTGTTTAATATCCGTATTTGAACAAATGGAATTGAATTGTGGATTGTAAAGTTCTCCACCGTGATCACTTCTTAATAAAATTTTCTTAAAACCATTTTCATTTTGAATAATTTTATTGAAACATTCGAAAATTAGTAAAAGCTTCACTTTTGAATTTTAGAAAATAAATCTAAGTAAATCTTGAATAATCATCAAATAAAACAAAAAAATATAATATTCCATAAAAAATTTCTTCTCTTTTTGGTCCAAACAGATCAATGTGGATGAGTTCTAGAGGTTTTGATGTATTTCTTTTGTTAATAGATTTGAAGGATGATTTTTGTTGTTTCCAATTGGGAATGCATCACAAAATCTTTCAATATAAAACGTAAAACTTGGTAAATCAGAAACTAAATATTTATTAGCTAATTTATGTAAATTATAAATATTATAATGACCAATCCTCATATTCTATATCCAAGAATCATTTATTTTAGCAATTAAACTATTCAATTTCTGTTTACATGAGGAATTTAAATCCAAAGTATAAATATTAGCAGTCCTAGGTGCTCTAAACTTAAGTAGTTTATCTTTAAATACAGAGCAAGAATTTTTTGAAAAATAAACATAATATCCATCATCGTGGAGTTGAGATATACTTATCTGGTTATGCTTTAGCCCATGTACATATAGTACTTTTTTGATTGAGACTTTTTTTGGATCTCCAAGAGTTCCAATTCCAATTATATTTTCATTTCCACTATCAAAAAATGTGACTAGTCCTCCATCTATTCGAGGCAGTGTATTGATGTTTGATGAGTTTTCACTCAGATTCCTCATGTAGCCACTGTCTATTTACCATATATCATTTCTTTTTTTGTGACCTATTTCTTTCAATGAAAATTTAAACAATATTTTGTTTTTATACCCATATTTTCTTGGGTCCAGTAGTGTTAGCTAGAAAATATCAGGGAATCCAGATCTGCATTGTTTTTTCATAACTCATATCATTTTCTTCAGATAATCTACTTGAAATAAATTCCTTTTTAAGTCTACTTATTTGAGGAATTCATAAATAACAGTTTTTTTGTTATATGTCAATTTGTTCCACAAAACTAAAAAGTAACAATTTTTGGTTTGGGAATAAAATAATTCTTATATAGTATAGATTTTTCATCATTTCTTCCTATAACAAATCATTTATTTATAATTAAATTTTTACCAATAATTTCATTCAGAATAATTTCTCCTTTTGTAATAAAGTGATTGGCACTTTTTTAAGTTTCTACTTGATCCGGTAATGATTTTATATTATTTTCATGATCAGAATAGTTTTTGGTAGATGAGTTATTCTTTTCAATAAACTCTTGGTGTTGTTTATGTAAGGAATCTCCATCTCCTAAAATAGAATTGTGAATATTATTTAAATATTTTTTTATTTAATAATGATTCTTATTTTCCTTTTATCATTTTTCAGTGGGATACAAATTTATTATTTGAATAACTTGAATTGGAATATAAATTAGAATTAGATGAAAAATAGTTTTATAGTTAATCTACTTCTACCATAAAGTACATATTCTCTTTCATAATTAATTATTACTTTTCTGAACCAAATTTTGAGGAGATGTTGGAGTCTTTAAAAATACTTCAAGTATCATTCATTTCCCTTTCCTTTATGTTCATAATTTTCATTTCTATGATATGCCTTCTCTATCTTTCTATTTTCACCTTTTAGCTGAGGAAAATTAGTTCTTTGATGACCTAATTTTTTTCATTCATAGCATTTGTCTTCCCTTCAGTCTTTCTCATCTCTCTTGAAGGGTTTTTTGAATCCTATTTTCTTCTTATAAAACTTGATTAACTTTCAGGCTAATTGATCCAATTCTATTTCAGAATCAAATGTATCTAAATTTTTTTCTTATCTAACTTCTTGCTTTATTATTTTTCATTTCTTCTGAGATGTTACCTTTAGATCTGTAGTATCCTTTTCACTAAGACATTATGATCTTCATCTTCATCATGTATTTAATATTCACGCATCATCAGTGTCTCAATTAATTATTCTATTGTCATATTTTTACTATGTGTGATTGTCTAAGTTGATATACCATTCCATTTAGTAGGAATTATTCTTAGTAAATTTATAGCATGATCACCTTGTTTGATAGGATCACCTAAGGTTGTAATATTATTAATAATTTCTATAATCCTTATATTCATTTGAGTGATACATTCCCCATAAAACATTCTGAATGTATCAAATTTTAGTTTTGTTATTACATAACTCTTTTTTCTTACATTGTTTATTCCTTCATAGGCAACAACAATGGTTTGTCGTATTTCATAAACTGTAGGACATTGTGAGGCATGGTTGAATTCATCTAGTCTAATAAAATAGATAATAGCATTCATATATTTATAATTCATGTCATACTTAGCCTCTTTAGTAGTAATCCAAGTTGTAGGATGTTCAATAATTATATTTGGAGTTATGAACTTAGAGAAGACATAAATTCTAGATTCATTAAATAGATAATCATCTTTGATTTCCTGAATCGATATTTTTCACCATTGAAATATGGATCATGAACCATAGACATTCCTTATCTCTGATCAATCATTTCCATCTTTGTATAGACCTTATACTTTTATCTTGTTATATCTTTTTTTTTAAATCTCTCCTTTGATACCAATTATTAGTTTGGAATATAAAAATATACACAAGAGGGGGTAAGTTGTGTATTTTCAAAATCTTTCACAATTCTACCTTTTGATGTTGACTAATTATTATGCGAATAAGTAGTGTTTATCTTTTTTATGAAATTATGAGTGGTGACTAAAAAATGAAATATAGAACACTAATGTTTATAGTGGTTTGGAACATAAATACCCCCTAGTACACTCCACCAATTACACTCTCTATGTGTTTGGTGAATTTCACTAGTTATGTCATCATATCGCAAGTCCAATCCATAACTAATTGCAGGAAGCTGACACCTTTACAAATAAGGCTAAAAAATAATGTCGTATAGTTCTTTAATAAGGAACAAAAAAACGCATCATAGATTGAGAAGCTGAAACTCCACCCCAAATAAGTAAGAGAATTTTAAACTCAATAAAATGATATTAATTAAAAAGGTTTTGGATGAACTTTATAGTTGTAACAAAAACTGACAGTAGAGGAATCTTCATATTCAAAAAACATTTTATTCAAGAAAGAGTAGTTCTGAAACAATCTAGTTGCAATAGACCATTTGATAAAATAGTAATATTTTAGTAGCAATAGACTTACAGAAAATACTAGATTTAAAAAACATATATATTCATTGTATCCTCTTCTATAGAAAATAGTTTCAAAATAATTTTTGATGTAGATATGTAAAATATGTTCACAAGAATGCAGTTTCAAACACAAAAATATGTGTCAAAATATATGGTTCAATATATATCTCAATATATATTATTATTTTAATCATAGGCACATATATAGAACAAATACACTGATAGAATAATTAATATAGAGAGCCTTCTTTTCAATTCCAGATCCAAGAAAATTTCCGAATTAATCGTAAGAATTCAAATTCCTGAGACAGCTCAGAGTAGTCAAAACTTCCTATAAGAATAGAAGATATGTAACACCCCAATATTTCTTAGTAAGTTATTTAATTTAATGTAATTCAATAGCTTGTGATACACGAAACACTGATTTTGGGTGCAGCACTGCTTACCAAACTAGTCGTTCAAAAGTGGTTATGAATAGTATTAACTAAATATTGAATTTTATACACTCCATATAATTTTAGAATCCATATTATGTGTTTTTTAGACATAATATATGAACAAATTCATTTTTTCAGATAAAAGAAATATTTCTCAAAAATGAAATTTTACCACCTTCTAATGGAAAACCCTTTTTAAAACCAATATTTGACACTTATATATTCGATTTATTGGAATTAAATTCTTCATTAAAATCAGAACATAAATATTTATTCTGATTAAATTTTTAGTACTTTTCCGATAACTTTCATATTTTGATGAATAATGAAAAATACTAAATTTTAATTGAAAACAAAATTTTAAATGAAAACAAAATTTTAAATATATATAATTTATAGGGTTACATTATGCATTTTATAAGAACCCAGGTTTTTAGAATGGGTCAAAATACCAACCCTAATTGAATTTTTGACTTGTCCCTGAGAGAATTAGGTAGATCTGGGATGTTCTGGAAATTTATAGACTACACGCCATGTACTATGGAGTACACGCCGTGTATAAGTTGGGTGAGTACTGGTCATGTGGTTTTTTATTACATGTAGTGTGAAGACTGTGTATAAATTTCTTACTACATGGCGTGTAATTATAAATAGGCCATGTACCCTTGACCGTGTGAAGGCCATACATGGCGTGTAAGCCTGTTGGATGGGTAGAATGTTTTTATCCTGTACACATCATGTACTATGTGTACACAGTGTGTAGAGGGGCCGTGTATGGGGAAATACATGGTGTGTTGAGGATGTCGTCTGACTGAAGAATTACATGCCGTGTAGCCTAGGTAAATGCCATGTAGTCAGTTGGCAAGTCTATAGTCTAATTTCACCTGTCATATGAAGACTAAAATGAAACACATCGTGCACTTAAAGTACACACCATGTATTGTCTTTTTTTCACTAAAATGGGCAGTAACCTTGTATTGAGGTAGAACCCAAACCCTTCAATGGGTTTGAGTGGGGAGAGTCGGCTGAACCTTTTCTTTTCTCTAGATCGTTTGTCAAAACTCCTTTTTGAACACCGTTGAATCGATTGGAACCCCCTCAGTATGGCCTTGATTCATCTTGAGTCATTTTTCTTGATTTTTGATGTAGAACAAGTTATTCAGGATTGAGAGGTTTTGATTATTTTGTAGATATACCACTTTTTAGACCTAATAAGAGGCTGTTATCGGAGGAGTATCATCATACGAGTCTCAGGTAGGTGGTACATACCTTCTTTTGTGTTTTCGCAGACTTTTAGGTGGCGCGACCTAAGGCGTGTTTTCAGGTATTTTGAGTGTGACCCTGCATTACCTGTTATTACCTTTTTAATTCATGATTGACCTACGGGATGCCTTTGGTTATTCCATGTTACCTGTTTTGATTGAATGGGGCCGGGTGAGTGGTTGATGCTCATCGGGGCATTTTGGCAGGGGGATGCCAAAATGGTTATAGTTGAATTGTGTTGTTTTAGACTGTTGAGTTTTGTTTATTAAACCTTGATATATATTGTTAGAGGAATTAAGATCTCAGTGTTGCTATTTGATAACCGTTGGGCTCGTACAATTCAACTGTTTTGATTTTTGTTCTTGTTGTGTGTTTGTTTGAATGTGTTATATATGTAATTTCTGAATTGCATATTCTAGGACCTTTCGGTTATGTTGGGCATGTGTAAACCCTGGAAAACGCATCTGTAAAATATTCCAAATACTTCCATAAATGATCAAAGATCCTATTCCATTTCTCAAGCTTCGATTTGGTAGGTCATAGGGCCCTAATGGAGTTAGGGATTAGGAGTTATGGACATTTGAAGTTTGGCTGGAAAACTGGTTCGCAAAGCCCATTCGCGAAGCCGCCTCCGTGATTGCAGAGCGTCGTCGCGAAGCAATGAGGCGGGAAGCTCCACAAACCTATTTGACATTCGCGACATGCTGTGAATACCCACCGTGAAGCATAGGAGGCGTGATGGTCTGCGAATGAATTTGACGTTCGCGAACCCACCGCGAAGCACAGGAGGCGGGATACTCCATGAACGAATTTGACGTTCACAAACCCTCCGTGAAGCAAAGGAGACAGGACGGCTCCGCGAAGTGCTTTGACGTCTGCGACGCACCGTGAAGATCCGCCACGGAGCAAGCTCCATCTTCGTGCTGCGTGAGCTCTGCTTCGCGGCGCCCCTGCCTATAAATACCCAGATCACCCCCCTTCTCCAGACGGACAGCCACAGCCACTTCGACCCTTGGGCGGCCGGCTGGAGCTCCGCATTGCAGCTTGACAAGGCTATGCTCCACAAGCCCATTATCCGCAATGCTGCTCCGCGAGACCAAGCTCTGTGAGACCCCTTTTCTATGTGATGCTGCTTCTCAAGAACAAGCTACCATCACATACCACCATGAAAAATGGAGAGTCGCACCGCGAACTTTTCGGGCCAGGACGTCAAGATTTTCCATTGCACCCTTATGCGCTCCCATCTTCCACCTATGGAATACCATTATTTGAGATACTCCTCCACACACCATGAAACACCTCGAGTCGACATATTCCTCTTGGTTTCATTCCCATGTCGTGAGTTGAGATTCTCATCATCAATTCCCCGAGTACCTTGAGTCAAACCATTCCTCAGGCAACTCCTCCAAACCCTATCACTTGGCTCTTATGCCAAGTTGAACCAGAAAGGGCCGCCCTTGCGTAAGACCTAACACCAACCATTTCTAGGCGCCTTATGCCTAATAGTCCTATCTACATGACTATAAACCATAGTACCCCCTATCTAACAAATTATAGGATGCCTCTTTCCCTATACGAGAGATGACTTATGCCCATAGAATGAGATTCCAATAGTCCTTTCTACATGACTCTAAACTGTAGTAATCCCTATGTTCCAAACATAGGATGCCTCGTTCCCTACATGAGAGATGCCTTATGCTCCTCGCATGAGATGCCAATAGTCCTATCTACATGACTATAAACTGTAGTAATCCCTATCTAACAAATGATAGGATGCCTCATGCCCTATACGAGAGATACCTCGTGCTCTTAGCATGAGATGCCAACAGTCCTATCTACATGACTATAAACTGTAGTACTCCCTATGTAACAAATGATAGGATGCCTCTTTCCCTATACGATAGATGCCTCGTGCTCTTAGAATGAGATGCCAACAGTCCTATCTATATGACTTTAAACTGTAGTACTCCCTATCTAACAAATGATAGGATGCCTCTTGCCCTATACGAGAGATGCCTTATGCTCCTAGCATGAGATAACAACAATCCTATCTACAAGACTATAAACTATAGTACTCCCTATGTTCCTAACATAGGATGCCTCTTTCTCCAAAAAAGAGATGCCTCATGCTCCAATCATGAGATGCCAATAGACCTCTCTACATAACTATAAACAGTAGTGCTCCCTATGTTCCTAACATTGGATGCCTCTTTCTCCAAACAAGAGATGCCTCATGCTCCTAACATGAGATGCCAACAGTCCTATCTACATGAATATAAACTGCAGTACTCCCTATCTAACAAATGATAGGATGCCTCTTTCCCTATACAAGATATGCCTTATGCTCCTAGCATGAGATGCCAACAGTCCTATCTATATGACTTTAAACTGTAGTACTCCCTATCTAACAAATGATAGGATGCCTCTTTCCCTATACGAGAGATGCCTTATGCTCCAAGAATGAGATGCCAACAGTCCTATCTATATGACATTAAACTGTAGTTCTCTCTATGTTCCCAACATAGGATGCCTCTTGCTCTTAACAAGATATCACTTATGCCCCAAGCATAAGACTGCCTAATGCCATGATTACAGTGGCATGATTCCAATTCCCCTTGGTGATATCCCGTTTGTGCACTAGTGTATAAGTGAAGGCCTCAACACACCAGTGAGTTGGGATGCCCTCATTACCAGAGATGAGGAAGACATCACGGGCACCATCTTTTAATAAGACCATTCACCATTGTCGCTCCATAATAGCACCCAGGAAGCTTCCTAGCGTAAGCCCCATCAACCATTGCCGCTCCTTAGCGGCACCCGGGTAGCTTCTTCGCATAAGCCCCATCCACTGTTGTGATCCTATACAGCGGTAAGCCGTTAACATCCTTATACAGCAGTAAGCTGTTGTGACCCAATCCAGTGGTAAGCCGTTGCAACCCCATTCGGCGGCAATCCATTGACATCCTCATCCAGCGGTAAGCCGTTGCGACCCCATTTAGCAGTAATCTGTTCACATCCATATCCAGCGGTAAGCCTTTACGAACCAATCTAGCGGTAATCCTTTTCAACCCCATTTAGCGGTAAGCCGTTCACATCCATATTCAGCGGTAAGCCTTTATGAACCAATCTAGCGGTAAGCCGTTGAAACCCCCAATCGGCGGTAAGCCGTCATCAGGAGAACTACGCGGACTTTGATTCCCTACCACGGGGATACGTAGGAATCCTCTTCAAGGATCAAGCCTGAAACCATCGTCATCCTTTTCTTTGGGCCTCTATCCTAAAGTAAGTCCCAGCACCATGGGCCTTCTAACGCGTAACCCCACTTTGTTCCTCACGGACGCACCCTTCGCGGCGTGATCGTCAGGTCCTTACTGCCTCTTGTTTCTCACACCGAGCATGACTCATGTGGGCTTAAAGTTGGCATTGGCCATGAAAATACCTCATCCATCATGACGTTAAATTGTATACCCTCATCGAGCACGACGTTAAACTGTATTCCCCCCCATCCGACACGACGTTAAACTGCACATCCATTTGAACTAAAAGGTCTTTGATCCATGTCAAGGCATGGTACGTAGAAAGCCTCTATGAGGTTCAAGCCCACCACCCATCATTTCTTCACGTCAGGTTCCACCCTTGTCTCACACGACATTAAACTGCATTCCAGTCCGACGGCAAGATGTTGTGACCAACCCGAACTACAAGGACTTTGATCCATGTCAAGGCATGGTATGTAGGAAGCCTCATGAGGTTCAAGCCCATCTCCCATCGGACCAAGGTCCCTCATTTACGTCGGTTCGCCGACACCTACCGCCATTCCCGAACTACGAGGTCTTTGATCCATGTCAAGGCATGGTATGTAGGAAGCCTCACGAGGTTCAAGCCCACCACAAGTGGACCCCCGGGTTCACCTTCACGTCGGTTCACCGATGAAGCCCACCCAAACTACCAGGACATTGGTCCATGTCAAGGCATGGTACATAGGAAGCCTCACGAGGTTCAATCCCACCTCTCGTCGTTTATTCTCATCAGGGTTCATCTTCGTCCCACACGACGTTAAACTATATTCCAGTCCAGTGGCTAGTCGTTGTGACCAACATGAACTACGTGGTCTTTGATCCATGCTAAGGCATGGTATGTAGGAAGCCTCCATGAGTTCCAAGACCACCACCATTGGGACCCCCTGGTCCTCCTCATTCACGTCAGCCTTCCGACGTCCCACCTGAACTACGTGGTATTCGATCCATGTCAAGGCATGGTACATAGCAAGCCTCCCAGAGGTTCAATCCCACCACCTCTCGGTCACTCTGACCTTCTTCACTTCAGGTCACCAGCACCTGGGCAGCCTTGTGTGTAAGCCCCACACCATCTGGACCAAGGTCCTCACTCACGTTGGTTCACCGACACACCATTATAAACTACGTGGCCTTTGATCCATGTCAAGGCATGGTACATAGGAATTCTTCACGAGGTTCAAACCCACCACCAGTGGACCCCAGGTTCACCTTCACGTCAGTTCACTGATGATGCCCATCAAACCAAGTTCCACCTTCATGTCGGCTCACCGACACCATCTCGAACTACCCATACTTTGATTCCCTGCCATGGGGATACGTAGGAGGCCTCTTGGAGGCTGAAGCCCAACTTCACCGTCTCCCTTGCGATGGTCTCATTTCATTCCCCCTCCACTTCATTAATCCTTCCATCATTCGCCCTGATTCTTACCCAGGCCACCACATCCCGGTGGGATCATGCCATCCACTTCCTCGCCGCTCCAAGCGGCACATGGGCCGCTTTCCATGTGTAAGCCCCAGCATATCTCCCAGTCTTTGTCCACTGTGTACACCCTGATTCATCCCCCCTTAGAACTACATGGGTTTTGATCCCTGTCCTCTACATAGGGTATGTAGGAAACCTCCAATATTTTCAATCCCAACCAATGGTAATCCATGGTGTACCCCATACTGGGCTGCACTTCCCCTGATTCGCCCTCAGTGGTGTTCAGATCAGCCATTACGGTATGACATCTCCCCTCTATGGGGCACACCACCACTGATCCGTCTCTTTGGGATGTTCTGATCACCCTTATTTCATCTCAGTAAGACGTTAAACTCGCGGACTACCTCGTGATAAACATGAGATGCCTGAGGAAATCCTCTGATGGAACGCCTTTGGCGTAACAGTCTTTGCAAGACGTTAAACATGCCGCATACCCTGTGTTAAACATGGGAAGCTAAGTAAAACCTCAAGTACATGCCTATGGAATATGATTCCTTGCACTCGACATGGAATGCCTCAGGTTATGCACCCTTGAGATGCCCTCTCATGAGGAATAATACAGGTTCCCCAATGTCCATACACCGAGAGATTCCCTAACATGCCTGATGTTGTCATCTACTCTGACCAGAGGTCGCTACCATGTCAAGATCCCATGGAATGTATTGATAGAAGTAGTGTAATTAACCTTCATCCATGAAGATATGGCACCAGGAATTAGATTCACGAACAACATATTAAATTTAGGAGGGAGACCCGGACTAGGTGACGAGTTCCGAGGAGGAATCCATAGAAGGAAGAACCAAAATCCCATCATCCCATTTCAATCAAGGAGAAGACATACCTGAACAAGGAACGAATGTCACCCGCCATTGGAATGCGGTAATGCAGGGAAACAGTTGCGTGTCCTCACAGACGGATGTGTGCGCCCCGGCGAAAGTATCAGAAACAGCATGGCCTGAATATTCTTGAGTGATGTTGATCACAGGTTGGTCTTGGACTAGGTTACATTGGGTGGTTATAACCACGGGATTGGGTGTCATGGACATCGGCTTGAGGAAGGGTGACTATCAGGTTGGGCATGCCCTGGTTTACTTGGATGGCGAGGCTGTCGGACTTGAGCGGCATGGTCGCAGGGACACAAGGTGTCAGAGACGTTGTGGCTTGGGTAATATTTTTGGCGATTACCGCTCACCAAAAACTTTGAGTAATGTGAACATAGAGAGACTCCTTGATGAGGTGGTTTTCACCACTTGTGTGGGTAGATGCCCCCGTTAGTTGCGGTTTTGGTACTATTGGTTTGGGGGGGCATTCCATAGTAAGCCACGTGGAAGGTTAGGAGCCTTTAGGGGAAAGAATTTAGGCTATCGAGTTGGGGGTAGAGGCTCTCCATTATTTGAGGAAAAACATCGTTGTTCCTCCATGTACTTTATATGAGGGTAGACATCGTTGTCCCACCGGTTGCATTATTTGAGGGCATATATCGTTGTCCCTCCGGTTACCTATTTGAGGACAGACATCGTTGTTCTTCTAGATTACTCCTATTGGGTGTGCCTTCGGAATGTCAGTTCTTGAGACATGTGGTGTCAGGGGGTACATGGTGCCAGGATGCCTAACAGAGATTACCGCATTAGCCAAAGTAGGTGACACTCCATGCCGGCTGCTGAGCACTAGGGGAGTTTGTGTTTATTTGGGAATCGTATTGTTTACTGTTTCCTTATAACTGCATGCCTGCTTAAGCACTCATATTAGGTGCACATGATAGGGTGGTATCCTAATGAGATTCTTCTAACACCCTGCACGGGCCCTCCAGGACACATGCAGACTTTATGGATTTACATGTAGGAAAGAGTCCAGCGTCAGGAGCTGGGCTGAATTAGTTATTACATAGAGATGGTATGGACCCAGAGGTCTTTCCTAGATTGAGTCATTCTGTTTTTCTTACATTCTGGTATCAGTATTCTTGTTTTGTGGCTACAGTTGGTTAGCCCTTGGAAACATTTATATTTAAATATATATGACCTACTTTGGATGCATGTTTTGTTGTTTAGTAGTAGTTACAAGTGATTAGCATTCTATTGTGTTTATTTCTCTTATTTTGGTTTATATTTATTTCTTCTGTTGTTTATCAATATTTAATGTGCTTCTGCTCTGCGGGTCTGGTTCGAGTCTGTTGAGTTGTTATTCGGCTAAATCTTTATTATTACACTCGGTCCCGTACCATTGTTATTATCCTCTCAGAGGGTGTAGCCTCCCCACTATACATATTAGACCATTGCTTCTATTCATCAGCCTTTGGAATTCTGGAAGGTGTGCCTAAGGTAGAAACACCAGACCCATTTAGCACTATTCCGGTGGTTGTTCGGGTCTAGGTCGTTACAAAGTGGTATTAGAGGAGTTATTAATAGGGATTTTGTAGCAGTGTCTTGCTAGCTACTAATGATATTGAGACTTCTATTTCTTACTTATGCTAGTTTTACTATTTTGGATATGGTAGACTGAAGATAGGTTGTTACTGGAACTGGGTTCCTAGCTTGTGCTTGGGTTCCTACAGCCCCAGGTACAGGTGATGGACCAACTTACCTTGGGTGGGAATTGATGTTTTTCTTATTCTCAGAATAAAGATTATATGATTTCCACCTCGGTGGCTCACTTGGTGTGTGATGTTATTAATTGTGATATGTGACCCTTAACCCGGTGTGGTAAGGAAAAATTTGCCCTTATCCTAGTATGGAAAGGCTTGTTTTCTTGGATTTTGATAGGCACATTGTAGGGTATTTCAACCTCATAACTGCACATATGCTTTGTGAAGTGATAATTCCATGTGAATGATTTTAATTTCCATGCTTTGTATACTAGAAATTTGAAAAGGTGAAACTCTTTATAGAATTTCTTATTAGTTTCAATGTGTATTCCATGCTATATATTTTGTAGAATTGCATGTGATAGGGTATTTGGGTATGGCTCTGGAACAAGTAGGCAGGTACTATCGATTGAGTTGGTTTTGATCACCAGGATTGGGAGACTCAGTTTTCCGTTTGAGGCAACATTGGTTGTCTGGATGCGCATGGCCCGAGGTACTTTTGATACTTGGCTCTGTTGAGGGGCGGGTAATAAGGCCATCAGATCGGGATTCTGTGGGGCATGGTTGTGTTGGGGGAGAGTAAGGGTAGTAGTTATGAACTTCCTTTTACTACATTCCTTGTCTACATTATATATATATATATTATATATATTATGTATATGGGTTGTCTGACCATTTATAGTATTCAGCAGGCTCCTCTTATACGTCTCGATGGAGAAGTAGGCGGGAGAGGATATAGTGTCGTAGGTGAAAGATTAGGTTCAGGATCCAGTGCAGGCAGGGCATGAGCCGCAGGTACAGGCTCAGGGACATGATAAGGTTCAGGATCTAGTGTAAGCAGGGCTGCAGCCGAGTTTGGCAGCGTTCAGACCATGGCTCGATGAGTATCTCTGAGCTAGCCTAGTACATGTCTTGTAGGGGATCGACATATGCATGTAGGGTACAAAGCCTTCAATAGAATATCTGACATATGAGTTCTAGTCATAGCACCTGCCACTTTCTTAGGGTGAGGGTGGTCCACAGGCAGCTGAGAACTAGATAGAGAGTATGCATAAGATCTTCGAGCTGCTCGAGATGCCTCTATGGCGGAGGGTCAAGCTGGCGATGTACATGCTGCGATGACCGGCAAAGAGTCGGTGGAATTTGAAGGTTAGGGCTCACAGGAAAAAAATACTATCATGGAAAGACCTCGAGGATAGGTTTTTCGAGCACATTTACCCAGAGACACTAAGGGCCGAGAGATCTCATGAGTTCATGAGCCTTTAGTAGGGAGTCATGTCTGTCATGGACTATATAGCTACTTTCATTAAGTTGTCTCTCTTTGAACATGGTATGGTTAGTGATGACGTGGCTAGGGTGAGGCGCTTCAGGGATGGATTACGACACGCCATCTGGATCTAGGTGAATACCTTTAGGCTGGGTTCATTCTCAGAGGTGGTGAATCGGGTGCTCATAGCAGAGGGAAACCAGAGGGATAGGCCCTAGGTTGGTCAGGGAATGGTTCCAGGAGACGGTTCAGACAGCAGGAAGTAAGGACGATATGAGTTCCAACAAGGCAGTCAGGTTAAGGACTCAACTAGACCACATCGTAGAAGTTATTTAGTGGTTTTCATTCAGTGTGGACAGCTATGACATGTTCGGACTCAGTGTGATAGGCCTCCGAATGAGTGTCGGGCATGTGGATAGATTGGTCATATGGAGAGGTTTTACAGGTAGCCATCTCAGAGAGCCGGTAGGCAGGGACTAGGAAAGATGGTGGCATCTGGAGTTGGTTCAGGTTCTGTACCAAGAGAGGGTAGTTGAGGTTCAGCTGCATGCAGATGATGTGATAGACACAGCAGGACACAGATGAGGGCTCAGTGGCTGGTGGCTAGAGCAACACCATAGGGAGGTCAGGTATTAAGTAGTCGTACTTTAGGGATGGTTCATGCTGTGGATTTTCCAGAGGTTGATCAGGCCAGTGAGCCGATGAGGGTTAGAGTTACACCATGGGTGTGTCAGTGATTTTCCTTGTTTCATTTTTTGCATTACCTATAGAGTCATGTCTGTTTTGAGTGAACATAAAGTACAGGATCTATGTGGACTAACTAGATTCTAGTTATTGGTATTAGCACCATATCAGGTGCATCATATACTTATATATATATGTATGGGATTTGTAGCATTTATGGCATCGAGGATGTGGGTTACTTGAGGCGCCTTGGGCATCG
The DNA here is from genome assembly GCA_963277665.1 of Viscum album. NCBI lineage: Eukaryota > Viridiplantae > Streptophyta > Magnoliopsida > Santalales > Viscaceae > Viscum > Viscum album. Next base: position 711,055,814 of record OY728131.1, on the reverse strand, counting down.
GGTCATCGTTGATGTGGGTTTCTTGAAGTGCTAGGCAACATGTTCATTTTTGAGCATCCATGGGATGTAATACCTTGTGGAGGTGGACACCAATGCAGTGCGGGAAATGTTGGGTGTTGATAATGACATATGAGCACCAATGAGGTTCAGGGGTGACGAGGCGTCATAGAAGGACTATGCGTCCGTAAAACAAGTCAGTGAACCTTTGTTTGTTTTAAGATTTGTCATTTCGAGACTGCGTTAGGTGATTCCTTTGGTGGGGTGGCCTTGAAGAATTTAGCCAGAACCTTTGAGACTGGGGAAGTCCAGGTTACTTTGATCAGGTTGGTATGTTTGGTGCCATCATCAGGTTTCATTTTATAGCTCAGGGACAAGCTATATTAAGCTGGGGAGATTGTAAGAATCCAGGTTTTTAGAACGGGTCAAAAATCCCGACCCTGTTTGAATTTTTGACTTGTCCCTGAGAAAACTGGGAAGATCTAGGATGTTCAGGAAATTTACAGACAACACGTCATGTACTCTAGAGTACATTCCATGTATAAGTTGGGCGTGTACTGGTCAAGTGTTCACCGAGAACATGCCGTGTTAAGACTGTGTAGGAATTTCTTACTACACAGCGTGTAGTTAGAGACACACTGTGTACCATTGACTGTGTCAAGTCCATATATGGCGTGTAGGAATGTTGGCTGCGTAGAATGTTTTTTTCCATTACACGTCATGTACTATTTGTACACACCGTGTTGAGGGGCTGTGTATGGTGAAATACATGGTGTGATGGCGTGTTAGTGTGTCGGCATGTTGGAGTGTTGGCATGTTGGGGCCATGTATGGTGAAATACATGGCGTGTTGGCATGTTGGTGTGTTGGAGTGTTAGCGTCTTGGCATGTTGGAGTATTGGGGATGTCATCATATGATCAATAAAATGATAGATTTCGTGTACTTAAAGTATACACCGTGTATTTTATTTTTTCGCTAAAATGGGAAGTAGCCTCGTATTGAGGCAGAACCCAAACCCTTCGATGGGTTTGAGTGGGGAGAGTCAGCTGAACCTTGTTTTTTCTCCAGATCGTCACTCCGAACTCTGTTTCGAACACTGATGAATCCATTGGATCCCCCTCGGTAAGGCCTGGATTCCTCTTGAGCTTTTTTTCATGATTTCTGTTCTAGAACGAGTTATTGGGGTTTGAGGGGTTTTGATTATTTTGTAGATCTAACACATTTTAGACCTAATTGGAGGCCATTATTGGAGGAGTGGCATCATATGAGTCTCAGGTAGGTGGTTCATACCTTCTCTTGTGTTTTCACATACTTTTGGGTGGCGTGGCCTATGGAGCGTTTTCGGGTATTTTGAGTCTGACCATGCTTTACCTTTTATTACCTGTTTAATTGATGATTTTACTATGGGATGCCTTTGGGTATGCCTTGTTACCTATTTTACTTGAGTGGGGCCAGGTTAGTGGTTGATTCTCATCAGGGAATTTTCTCCGGGGGATACCAAAATGGTTATAGTTGAATTGTGTTGTTTTAAACTGTTGATTTTCATTTATTAAACCTTGATATGGATTGTTAGAGGCACTAAGACCTCAATGTTGTGGTTTGATAATTGTTGGGCTAGTGCAATTCAACTATTTAGATTGGTGTTCCTCTTGTGTGTTTGTTTGAATTTGTTATATATGTAATTGTGGAATTGCATATGCTGGAACCTTTAGGTTGTGTTGGGCATAGCATGAATATTCTTGAGTGACGTTGATCACATGTTTGGCTTGTCCAGGGTTACATTGGGTTGTTCTAACAACAGGATTGGGCTTCATGAACATTGGCTTGGGGCAGGGTGACTGCCAAGTTTGGAATGGCCTGGTTTACTTGGATGGTGAGGCTGTTGGACATGAGAAGCATGGGCATAGGGACACGAGGTGTTAAAGACGTTGTGTCTTGGGTCTGATTTTTGGTGATTACCGCTCACTTGGAACTTTTAGTAGTGTGCACATAGAGATACTTCATGATGAGATGGTTTTGACCACTCGTGTAGGTAGAGGCTCCTGTTAGTTTCGGTTTAGGTACTATTGGTTTGCGGGAGCTTGTCGTAGGAAGCCACATGGAAGGTGAGGAGCCTTCAGGGGATAGCATCTAGTCTATCGGGTTGGGGGTAGTGGCTCACCTTATTTGAGGGAAGACATCGTTGTTCCGCCAGGTACTTTATATGAGGGCAGACATCGTTGTCCCTCTGGTTGCGTAATTTGAGGTCAAACATCGTTGTCCCTCTGGTTACCTATTTGAGGACAGACATCATTGTTCCTATGGGTTACTCATGTTGGGAGTTCCTTCATGACGTCGGTTATTAAGACACACGGTGTCAGTGGGCACATGGTGCCAGAATACATGATAGGGATTCCGGTGTTGGCCGAAGCATGTGACACTCCACGATGGTTGTTGATCACTAGGGGAGCTTGTGTTTATTTAAGCATTTTACTGTTTACTGTTTTCCTTATAAATTCATTCCTTTTTAAACACTCATATTAGGTATGCACTGTTGGGTGGTATCCTTCTGAGATTCATCTCACAACCTACACAGGCCCTCCGGGACGCGTACAGACTTTATAGATTTACGTTCAAGAAAGAGGCCACCTTCAGAAGCTGGGTTTCATTAGCTGTTACATAGAGATGGTATGGACCCTAAGGTCTCTCCTAACTAGAGTCATTCTATTTTTGTTACTTTCCTGTATCAGCATGCATGTTTTATAGCGATAGATGGTTAGCCAATTCCAAATTTTATATTTAAATATATATGACCTACATTGGATGCATGTTCTATTTTTTAGTAGTAGTTGCAAGTTATCATCATGTTGTTGTGTTTATTTCCGCTATTGTTGTTTATATTTATTGCTTCCGTTGTTTATCGATATTAAATGTGCTTCCGCTCTACGGGTCTGGTTCGAGTCTACTGAGTCATTATTCCACCGCATTTTTATTATTATACTCAGACTAGTACCATTGTTATTATCCTCTGAGAGTTTATAGCCTCCCCACTATACCTATATGACCCTTGCTACTAGTTCGGAGCCATTTTCATTCGGGAAGGTGTGCCTAAGGTAGTAACACGTGACACGTTTAGCATAGTTTGGGTGGTTGTTTAGGTCCGGGTCATCACACATTTGAATGGTTTGTAAGTATAATTAGATTATATTTTTATCATTTAATACAATGTAGGTCATTATAAGTAATTTCATAGTTAAATTTGACATAAACACATGTCAATCTTTTGATATTTTTTTACTTTTAAAAAACTCGCTTTTCGGTTTCGACAATAAGAATTATTTTTAAATTAATTAATGAAACTTCTATGTTTTAAATTTGGTAAAATAGAATTCATTTCTAAATTCATAATATCAAAATTTTCTTAGGGTGAAGTTTTGGTATTTTTCTGAAAACATTCAATTTTTTATGAATAGTAAAAACACTGTATTATAGTTTAAAACCGAGGTTTTACTTAAATAATTAATAGTTTTATTAAAATTTATTTTAAGTAAAAATAGATATATAATACCTATATAATTTCAATGTATTTCATTGAAGTCATTTTATAATAAAATTAGATGTATAAAATTTTATTAAGCTTTTTACAGTCTTTTACCCATCTTCTAGGAGCATTTGAAAAGTTACATAAAACATAATTTTTCCACTTCTATGAGTTTAATTTAAAAACTTTTAGAGACACAGTTGACATCAGTGTGTAAAATTTGGTTCCATAAGATAAAAATAATTTTGGTTGAATTGTAACTTTTGACTTTTATTTTCCACAATTAAAAGTAAATAGGGTAATAAAGGGTAAAAATGATATTATAACTACCCTAAAACATGTCCTAATTCTATGGTATAAGTGTAATTAGACCAAAAACAACTTTGAGAATAAAATATGATCCTATTTGGTTTATATGGATTAGATTAGGATATTATTATTATTATTTTTTAAAGAAGAGTTAAAAGATTTAAATTCAAAGTTTAATAACTAAACTATTTTTAATATAGGGTTATACACAAGATAAATTTGACTATAAATAGTAATTATAAATATAAAACTATTTAATAAATAATGGTATTTTATTTATAATTTTTATACATTAAATAATTAAATTTGTTTATGACACAATGATGATGCAGTAATTACCTTATTAATGAAAGATTAAAATAATTGATATTATAAATATCCAAATAAATTTAATATGAGACTTTTGATGAATTACAATAATTTTATTGGTTAGTATGACATGTTAGGGTTGATTAAATAAATTATTTTTGAATTAATCATGCTGTTATGATTTTCACAAAAACCAAATAAAAAAGTCAAAATTGACATAAATGAGTTTTTAAAACAAATACTATATTATTGGTTGATATAATATTTCTAAAAATCTATGGATCAAAAAAAGGGATTAAATAATATTATATATGTCATTAATGAACCACTTAAAGTTCTCTTGTATTTTTATAGTATGTTTATTAACCATATAGTGTAAGAGTACAAGAAGGCACTGTAGAAGATAAACTATTTAAATAATAGTTAAATCTAATTGATGAGGTTATGATGGTAACCTAAACTTGTATAAAACCTATTTTCTTAGAGTTTTTCGACCCATCCCCGCCTTATATTCTAAATAAATTATTTTTGATCCATTAGAAACCGAAAATTATTTTATTATAAAATAATATTTCAATGTTTTCCTAAAGTGACTCTCACCTCTCTTATAAAATGGTACTTCCCCATATCTTAATTTCACACCACCAAAGCCATTTTTCTCAAACAAAACCTTCCCAAATATTTTCCCAACATCTCCCACATCAACCTATAGTCCTTAATTTGATAATAAATCTAACCTAAAGAGCCCATTTTATCAACTCAAAAGGAAACACCCGTGGAAGAGGTAACAATTTCACCACCCTCTTTCAAGTTCTTTTCCTCTTCCAATTCCACTTTCTTTTCTACTTCCATAACAAAATAATAACTCCAATAACTTCTAAATACTGTGATGTTATTATTAATATGTTACAACCATATTTTTTATTCTATCCATCCAATAAATTACAAAGTCACCATATGTGCGTATGTGCGGCCTACCGTCTCCACGTTGTGGGGTAGTTTGTTATTCAATCACTTCATTATTTGGAAGGGTATAATAATGAGTATGAATGATGTAAATAATAAATATAACATGATAAATATTTGGTATATATGATATACCATCCAATTACATACGATTTCACCATCAATATAATGATATTGTCGCTCGTGCGTACGTATGGATTACCGTCTCCACAAACGCGATGAGATTCATTCCCATCATAATCATTCAAGAATAATTTTCATTTTATTATTAAAAATAATTTTTATGAACATAATATCATTATTTATATTAATAAAATACATCATATCCATAACATACATTTATTACGTAACCAATCATATAAAGGAAAATGAATCGGTTAACACCAGAAACGATGATACTACTGAAATGTTGTTAACAAAGCAATATTAGAAGATCATATATGATATCATATTTACGTATTTGGTTCTTGTATAATTTAATAAAAATTATTTTACCATTATAAAGTACTTAAACCTACCGTATACTAAGGAAAGTTTCAAGGTAAGGGGATTTCATATCACTTTTATTCCCATGAGATTCACGCAATATTTTTGCACTATTACCTTTTGTGTGGGGTATGTACTGCCCATGATAGTATTGTTTGCATAATATAATTTAATTTATGGGTATTTACATCATCATTGGATGATAATTATTTCATGTGGTGTATGTTTTGTGTTTCACCAAATCGGTTAAGGAATTTCAATTTTCAATTTCCACTCAATCGGTTTTACGCAAAATTCATTGATAAAATTTCTCCAAGACTACGTGTGAAATCACTATTTATTTACATATGTAGCAATTTACACTCCCCTTTGTGTGGAAATACTTTTGATACACATAATCACTCCATTGATAAATTCTCATGTCAATTATTCAAACTTGATAAGAGTAATTTTAACTCAATTTCTATTCATTGAGTTAAACATACAAGTCATTGGTGTTGTTTTTACAAGAATATGTGTGAATTTCCTCAGATTGATTTACACTGAATATCCAATAATATTGAGTGTATTTATATTTTTTTATGTCATTGATTTATCCTTAACCTAAAGATATGGTCTTTATAAATGAATTCATCTCAACTTACATTCCATTGAGACTTATTTGTTGTTATGCGCCGATTCACTTTTATTTGGTGTATGTACTGTATATTGAAATAGTATATCATGAATCCATATATTCTCATGATATTATAAAGTTTTGATTACCTCAATTATTTTATTTCAAGCATCTCTCATTTGGTTAGGAACTCTAACTAAAATATTATATTAAATGTTTTTAAATTTTATTCTTCTAAATCATTCTCATTAATGTCCATGTATTAAAAATAGTTTTAAGCTTTTATTTATATGGAAATTAATGTTTTAAAATTGAAATTAATTTTAAATATTTCAAAGTTTTATGGGACACTTTGATTCAAAAATCTATTTTAAGCAGCATCTTGATAAATAGTGAATCTTTTAAATGTTTTCATGAAAAAGGGATATTTCTGTCAGAGATTATTCCTGATCATTTTCAAATATGTCAACATCCTTTATGAAATATTATTCTTGATCGAGGTTCATTTATTATGATAAAAATATTTCATACTGTATTGTAGGTTTTGGGATATTTTTTACTGTGGATGTGTTATTTTTATACCATTCATGGTTTATGGATAATGTATTGACATTTCGTATGCTAGTTTTAATACGAATCTTTTTGCTATGTTTAAACCTTTTCATATAAGGAATGAAATAGACTTTGTAAATGACAGTGGGATCCAGCTATACCTCATCGATGCATAGGTAGGTCTCATGAGACAAACTAGTGTCTTGGGATAAGGCCTTGACAAAATATAAATTTTATTCTTGTAACAAGGCCTTGACTATGTGGTTATGAAGTCTAGAATTATGATTTCCATCATTATGAAATTGGCTATTGATATTACAAGTGATTATTCAACTAGTAGAATATCCCTGTGAATAAGTAAATGGAATTACTTGATTTATCTTTTCAATATTCTGATAAAGATTAAGTTTAAAAATCTTGTGTTCTAGTCTTATAAATTATCTTAAATATTTGTTCTTATTTATGAAAGTTTTTGCTATATTTTTATCCTTACTGAGAATCTAAGCTCACCCCTTTCTTATGAATTATTTTTTCTAGGATGCAAAAAATTATATTACGATTAACCTTCAGGAATAAGTTATGGGATATAAGAGTATTCAAAGGGGACACAATTTTATTTTTTATTTTATGTTATGATGTAATGTAAATTTATGTATATATCTAGTACTTCCAAGGCAACAAAACTGATCAGTCTTTCGGGAAATGATTCGTTGTATCATGGAAATGTTGTATAATAATACACTTATTCTAGGTAACTGGGTTTAGGGTGTTATAAGATAATTTATCTACTTAATATGATTCATTGAATTAATCATATTGAGGTTTGAATCGTTCGAAAACAAGCTTCAAATAGGCCTGATATTCTGCAAAGACTATTACACGAAACTCTGATAAAATCATAAATTCCATTCTCCATTGAGTAAAAAAATTAAACATATCGTTCCATCACAAAATGACAAATTACCAAATATAGGGTTCAACTACTTAGTGTTCATTCTCTGAAGATAAGGTTGAAAATGTAAGGATGATCAAAATAATAAGGTTGGTGATCCATACATTTTCTTCTCAAATATGAGGTTCCATAATTAATTAGGGTTCTTTGGCCATACTTTTTCTCTTTGTCAAAAATTATTTTTCATCCAAAATTAAGGTTAGTTATCCATACATTTCTATCAATGTAAGTTTTATTAACCGTATGTGCTGATCTTTTAGCATAAGGTTTAATACAAACATAAGGTTTATTCCTTACGTTATGTTTTTCAATTTATAGTATGAACAATGTTTCCAAAACACACTTAAGAGATTTTTAAACACTTTGATGAATATTCCACATGAATAATAAGATTGAATATAATTATAAAATAATGAATATAAAGAATATTAATTTCCTGAAATACACTTAACATAATGTCATTAGTAAAATAGTCAATGGTATTTGTGAGCATCAAAATCAAAAACATTTATAGAGTATTGTTCAGACAATACATTCCCAACATTATCCACACCTCCAACCTAGGTGGAATACCAGTAGAGGGGTAATACCAATAGACTCCTAACACATGTCATCATAGGCATATCCTTATATACATTTTCGTCACATTATCCCAGTAATATATGCATCCCGCCCACATAAGTGAATAATATCACCTTTTTTGTAGATCAGTCAATGAAAATATTGACAAAATTTATTTCCCATGAGAGTTTCATATTATTATATAATCATTACACATGATGGAAACTTCCATCCCTAACTACCTAATTCTATTAAATGTTTTGGAATGGGCATTACTTGTAACATAATTTGTACCTAGAAACCCAAAAAAATATACTACCCAGGAAGAAATAAATGAAATAGTAGTTATAGTATTAAATAATGCATAAACAATATAAAAATTAAAAAAATGATATATATAAATATCAATTTCCCCAATTATAACTTTCTTGGGTCCTACACTGTCATGAATAAGCAACCCTAAGTCTTCTCTTTTTATGATTATGAAGCATCTTAAGATATTATCTACACCAATCCCCATATATTCATAAATTTTTCTTTACAAAGATATATTTTTAGTTTAACCCAAACTGTAAAGGATTAGACACCTAGAATATGGATATTTTTTATAGAAACCTAATAATATAGATTCACAATGTCGTTCTTACTATTACAATTCAATGGTCAAATTTTTATATTCCCAAAACAATTATATGGATACTATGAATAAATCCACTTTATATTGGTGAATAATCTCTTTATATAATATATATAATATATAACCCTTTGACCCATAGAGAAATGAATCAATGTGTTATTGATATATGATGTTCTATACTAATTATTGGAATCATCTTGCCTCCTCTTCAATCCACTATTAAATCTATAGCTCCAGCCTTGTTGGGTGGATATTTTTTCATATGCATGATTCCACACAATTTCCTTATTTACCATAACAATATAATTTACAATTTCAATATATGAATTAATTTGTAACACAGCCACACATATAACATAGCATGTCCTAGGCCTTACACTAATCACTAATACTCTAACAATTTACAATCTTCTATGTTCTAAGAAAATCATATTAATGTTTAAATAGAGCTCCATATTCCATAACTTCTTTATAACAGAACTTTGGGTAGAAAATACTGATTTACATTAATAAAAGAATTGATTGTAACTAATATATTAATTAAATATCTTATTAAATAATTTTAAAAAAAAATTAATATAAAACTCATCTTCCTAAACTAATTCCCAACACACCCTTGTGACCCCATCAAATATATATATATATATATATTATTTAAATTATTATCAAGCCAATTATAGTGTATGATAAGACAATGATATTATTTACTCTCTATATTCATGGATATAAAACAACTATTTTTAAACCCCCTTGATAGATTTGAAAATTCTACCATTGAAAGTATGGATAAATATTGATTCGAGGTCATTGAGGTTACTCATCCCTTCCAATATTCAAATAAGTGTTTACCCAATTCCTTATGAATAATTATTCCAATGGTTAATAAGTTTGATATATGTTTTCATAAACCACATTGAACATGTTATCATATGTCCCTTTGTTGGAATAATTTTATACTTTCCAAGGTAAAAACACAAACCAATGATAAAAATCAATCATGTCATGGATACACAAAATAGATACAAGTCTCTCCCTCTTAACTATGAAATTATATTTCAACTAGACATAAAAAAAGTTACATTTCCACCCCTCCCTTAAAAGATAATTACCTCATACATTATCATTTCCAAAACCAAAATCATAGATAAGAATTCCAATTTTAAAAAAAACTATTTTAAAACAAAATTAAAAATTCATTACCTTTAAACAAACTAGTTATAAATCATTTTTTAAGAAAAAAAATATTCCATGAATATAACAAAACTAGGAAACTTTTCTAACAAATGATTTCCTACATGTACCATGACTTTAACCATTACCACTAAACATAAACAAATAACAACAATGACTCTAGAAATGTGGCACAAGTTCATTACTAACCAATTGGTCTTCAGAGACATCTTTGTAACTCATCATTCACCATAAATATATTAATTTATAGCTTTTATAACAATATCATGTGTTCTAACTCATCTTATCCCTATTAATATAGATAAAACATATAATATTTTAATATCTCATATCAACCCATCACCCTTAACCCTCACCCAATTAATCCCATAAGTTTAGTAGGCCTTATGTGTGAACCCCTAATGATGAAATTTTTCCCATAAATACTGAGTAAAAAATTTAAACTATTTTGTTTGTTTTTTTTACTAATATGCAATCCTCATGCTGATTTTATTTTAATTTTTTTAGTATAAATGATTTTTATAGTTGGTATACCCAACATGTAAGAAAAAGGATTAAATATCATGACAAAATGACCAAAATATAAAATAATAATATATTATTTAGAAACATTCAATACCAAATGACCTAATGAAATAATCTGAAAAAAGGGTGTATAAATAAAAACAATAACCAATAAGGCCACAAAATTCATAAAACAAAAATGGGGCAATGAAAAAAAACGTCAATCGCCCACCCTAAACTCCAATTTCTAACCTATCATCACTAAATTTCATTCACCTCTATAGGTAAACCACTATGGTTTTAGTATCTCACTATTAAAGAATTATTTTTTCCCTTTACTCGTAACACATTGCAATGATTCTATATATCCAAAAAAGTGGGAATTTTTCTAGGTTGTAAAAGTTATATTAGTATATACCCATGATTTAATATACACCACATAAATGTCAGAAATTAAATATTATTTGAATTTATTTTATGAAACATAACCCAACACCATAGAATTTTATAAAACCAATTGAAGAAAATTAATATTTTTTTAAAAAATTATATTTTAACCCAAAGATAACAAAACATGTTTCTATTTTTATAATTTTAAAAACAATACCATGAATGAATTTTTCATTTTGAAACCCAATGAGCGATTATAAAAAGAGTAAAAAATAGTCATCACCACTTACTCATGAGTGCATCTACTACTATAACTTTCTCATAATCTCTATAAACTTAATGTATCCATCATACTTAAATTGGAATTATATAGTATTATTTAAACCCAATATGACATGAACACTAAAGTGGGAAAACAAAAATAATGTCTAAACCCCACCCAAACTACACAATATTTATCCAAAACAAATTTAATTAAAATTAATGACATAATAAATTATCAAACCCACTTCAACTACCATATTTAAATATTTCCATTTTTATTTAAATCACTCAAATGCATAAAGAAATAAGCCATTAAAATTAATTCTTAGATATATTAACACACAAAATCATTTAAAATATTCATTCAATAATCTTACATAAATAATTTTAAATACATAAAATAAATAAATTAAACCATAATATCATGGATAACAATTTTTGAAACTCTACAGTGTATATAAGAATAAAACTCACTAAGTTTAGGAATGATTTTCAATAATTCATCTAAAATCAATATCCTTGTTCCAATTACACTTCTCAATAACTTGAACAAAAAATTACCTAAATCACTTTAACTTAAAGAAGTAATTTTTTTATCCCACACTTTTTGGTTTTCACTATAAGAGAAAACCAAAAAAAAGAATAATGGGAGAGATCTCATATTACTTATCATGGACCTAGCACTCAAACACTCTAAGATCTAGAAGATACAATGTCTATAGTAAAAATATGCCAATGTTTTTCTAAAAATCAACCATGGTTAGTGTAAATTTATTGTAGTAATATAATGTTCATAGTGTCGCTGAAAATAGGGAAAAATAAGGGATTTCATACACTTATTAATTGAATTCATAAAACTATTTCATATCCCCTTTCAATATGTTGGAGACCCTAAAATACCTACAATAATTATTTTTTAATATTCCCAGTAAACATTCATTTCCCCAATGATCATGCATATAACCATGAATTTATTGCAATCTCTCCTAAAGCATCATTTATAGCCACCTAGTAAAATGCACGGTACCTTGATTATACATCAACCTATTCATACTTATAAAATCCCCATGAACACCCAAATATCATAATGAAGTATATTAAACATCAATAAAAAAAATTTAAACAATACAAACCTAAAATAGGGATTTATTAAATTTTCTCTCAAAAACAATCTCACTTTGACAAAAAAAAATCAACGTAATGTAATAGAAAAAATACGTAGAACATTCTATTATGAATTTTGAAATATATTTTACTCCCATAAACAATCATAAATATGTAAATTATTTATTTCTTGGGAAATTAATGATGATATGTTTGAAATTATCCAGTATAGAAACATACTTCATATTTATTTCTACATATACAACATTCTAATTGATAAAATTATATTTATATTGATCTTATTTGATCTCAAATATTTCATCAAATTCCTTATAAACATTATCATGCAATGGTTATTAAAAATAATAAAATAATTTTATAAAACAAACAATTTATTTATTAATGATTTAATTTCAATTAAATTATTCATGTAGTTTCAAGTCAAGCTACAACATATTCAGATTAATTAGTTCATAGAGAAACATATTTTTATTCTGTGAATTCCATTGTAGAAAAATTTCAAGAACAATGAAAGTTACACCAATGGGAGACTTAATATCTGAAACATCAAGTTTTCAAATTATATAATTAAAATATATAAAGTTTAATTTAGTTGACCTTATCATACCCAAAATATACTCAGTTATTATTTTCATGTTTTATATGATTCTAAATATTATAGTATGATCATATTTTTTAGAATTAATTTGGGATCATGTAAATAATTTCATTGAAAATTTATTTTGAATCTATATTTAATTAAAAATAATCAAATTCCATTAAATATAAATAGCTCTTTTTGATCTATTATTCTTCCATTGTCATCCTTAGAAATACAATTTCTAACTAATATGGGAGTAGAAGCCTCTATCATTTTATTCATTCTTAATTTCATCAACAATTAATAAGCATATTTTACTTATAATAAAAAATATAAAAGATTCAAAATGTGTCAATTGAAACTCCAAAAAAATGAATCTCACCAATCATTGACATAAAAAATGGTTTCTTATTTAATCCTTACAAAATTTCTCTAACATATAATTTCATAATAAGTGAGTTGGTGTTGTTTTAATTTATAAAATTTTTATTTTACACCATACCACTTTATTATCATATACAGTTCAAATAGTCTCCAATCATTGAATACCATAGATTTGCTAATTTATTATTTCTATTTTGTTTCTTTTTCCCGTATATACTATATTTTTTACACTTTTAATAACAAATACTCTAATTTTCAATATAAAAACTTCTTCATCATGATCCTCTTTCACGAATGGTGAATTCATATACATTTAAAATTATTATAAATTCTAATTATTTTTATTTTTATGAGATATCAATATTAATTCAAGTTTTTCATCTAAATAAAATGTTTTAGAAAAATAAATTTACTTAATTTTATAATAACCTTTAATAATCAAAAAAAAGTTTTATTCCATTATACTTATCACCTCCAAAGTTATTTATTTCAAAAAAAACTTTTTCCCTAATAACATTATAACATTTTAAATATTACACAAGCTCCCAAGTGTTAGTTTTCATAATTTTATTTATCATATCAGTCATGGATGCAATATAATCCCTATGTTGTAAATATTTGACAATACTCATTGATTTTAATAGATAATGGAAAATTGTTTGATTTATATTTATAATTTTTCTTCATATTTTTATTCCATCATTGATATTTCAAATGTGATTTTTACACATAATGTTATTTTATAACATTGGTGATTCACGCTCAAATTTACCAAAAAGAAGATGGTAGGACGGCCCTTGTAGTCTTGCTTGGGTTGTCGAATCCTCAGAAACCTAAGAAGTACCTACAGACATGTACATTCTATGGATTGTTTTTTGCTACGAAGTGGCAAACTTGGGTTGAATTAATATGGTTTTAAGTGAACTCTAAAATACTTAAGTGAATTAAATTTAAAATAATGAGTTGATCCTAGGTTATAACGTGGGGTGGATTGGACGTATTCCCTTATCAATTATTTCACTTTCTTATATTTTAGTTGAGTTCATTTAAGGAGATAAAAAAACATAATCACTTACTGATTTTGTACCAACACACTATAATACTAATCACCTATACAATTAGAGGATCAAATTTATTAGCACTCCAAGGTAAAGGATTGTATTATCACTTGAAGTATGTGGCCTTAAAATTCAACATGGATGAAGAAGTGTTAAAATCATCAAATAAAAATCTCAATTAAAAGAAGTGAGTATACATTAATGGGGTGATAAATAACATTCAATACAGCCCCTTTCTACTCCCATGGATCAACCCATAAGTGGGTTAGCCCTCCATTGATGCTATGGTTTCAATGGAAGCGGTAAGTAGAATCATGAGGGAGGAATTGAAGAAGTAATGAAAACAATACAAATAAAATGATCACTCCGCCATTGTGTAAAAAAATTCACAATGTTTGGTGTGAATAAATTCACAGCTTGAGGAAATGACATCAAAGTGATATGGAGAAGAACATAATAATAGTAGAAGAAGAACTTTTATTAATAAACTAGGATGAATTAAAACAACTTACATGTGAAGGAATAACGTTACAAAGACAAATTGGAAGCATAACATTAAGATGAGAAAATAGCTCAAATATCCCTAAATCCTCCACTAATACTGCCTTGAATAGAAAAAAAGGAATACTTGGTTCTATCAACCAATCCTCAAGTTTCTTTAATTAATTTAGGGTGGCCAAAGTGGGTGGACATTAAATGTATAGGAGACTTTTCAACTCTTGCCTTAAAGTGGGGGCCATCTTGCATCCACCGAAAAAAGCGCCGAAATCACCTTTTAGAATGCCGAATTGGAGTGGGCCATAGAAGACATAAATGAAGCCTCAGATGTCTGCTAATATCCAGTAAAATAGAAGCCCAACATAATTTTTTTTCGACATATTATTTAAATAGTGGGCTATTTTTCTGGGCCACGGAATCTGGCCCATAATTTCATCTTCAACTTGGGACACCTGTAACTCCATTAAAACATCCAAATTAGCTTGGGATACTGTTGAATGAAATTTTACCCATGATGTCCTCTCTCTCAAGTTAAAATGTGAGAATCTTTGGGCTTGAATCATGGACTCTACAATATGTTTATTGGGCTGATGTCCATCTCACATCGCTCATAATGTGATTGGCTTAAAGCCCACTTTGGTGGTCTTCCAAATTGAATCTCCAAGTGATCCAAAATAATTAATTGTTCCTTATAGAATGGGAGGCATGAAAATAATATATGAAAATAAAATCACGACATTTGGTATTTTATGAGATGTTCAAGAGTGTACAATGTAACAGTGCATTTAAGGAAAGAATTACAATCATGATGTGAAATGATGTTCAAAGTGTAAAATGCACTAAAATGGTATTTATGAATAAAAAATCACATGAAAAATATATAAATTAACAATGAATATTAGCCTCTTTCAGTGGATAATCACACCCCCTAACATGAGTTTTTCTAGTCCTGAGAAAAATATATCTCACAAAAATTAAATTCGAATGACCTTTTCCAAAAAAAATTAATACATATTGCTCACCCAAAGACATCATACCAAAAAATTATGAAACCCATAAAAATCATTTAAAACAAGCTAAGTCCAGACGCATAACCCAAGCCCAAACTCATTCCTTTGTTCAAATTCAACTCCATATTTCAGCCAATTTCAATTAAGCATGATAAAGTGTTGTGCATCAAAATAGACAAGGGGTTTATTTTCATTCGAGGGAGAAAAGACGGAAGCGCTAGGAGAAATTAAATTTTAATATTAAGATGAGTACTAATTTTTTATTTTGTTTTTTTGTTTTTTGTTTGGAAATTTTTCCATGGTAATTGAAATCGAACTCAATTGAGTCAACCCATGTAGCAAGACAATGTTGATTACTCCCAGGCTCAATGAACTTAGGGAATCAAGTGAATCACACATACTCGGGCATCGTCTCAAGTTTACTCAATCAAAAAACAAACTCAAATTACCAAAAATAGAGATAAAATTCCTAACTCGGGTCCAGAAAACTATGGTGTCACGATCCATAAGTGCTGAAATCCACTCATTAGGTCATTTCATTGATATACATGAAAATTGATTTGATATTTTTAATACTCATGTTAAAATTAAAATGATCACCAAACCTATGCCATTTATTTTGGGACCCCAAGAACTCAAACTAAAACCCCACAATATAGAGGATGTGCATTGTGTTTTTTTATTAAATGGATGAAAATATAATGGTGAAAAATCACATTGGAAAACCGAAAATTCCAAAATCTATGCACATGAACCTAAACATGCATTAAAATCAGAATCAAGGCATGAAAAATTATTTGATATCCAATTTCATAGATTGTAATGTGTGTTATCATGTTCAAGGTTAATGAAATTTTTCCTTCCATACATTTTTTTTGCACACAAGATCAAAATTTTTATTTCATCTCTCCCCAACATAGAATAACAATGTCCTCAGTGTTTAAAGAAGTAAAAGTTAGAAATGGGGTAAGAGAGGTGTTCAAAGAGGAAATTTAAAATGATAAACATGGAACAAATTAACCTGGTTTTTGAAGTTGAAGTTCATGATGATCCAGATTACTCCTTTGATCTCTAGGGGGATGTAGGAACCTCCTTGATTGAACATGTATCGCCCAAAATAGTCTCTAAACCATACAAAGAAGAACAAACCAGACAGAAAAACAACACAATGATTTATTTAATTCCAAGTATCATCATTTTTATGGTTTTCCTAGTTTTTTTGTTTTTTTAAATAAAACTAATTATACATTGTCTTATTTTAAATTTCTAGGTAAGGTATTACTCAGGGATCACACCATGTGACCTGGATGAATATGGTGCTCCCCTTTCATACGCATCCGTACTCATAAAACAAGAACATGACAACAGTCTAAATTTTTTTAACCTACAAAAACATAAATAAAATAAAATAAAATGATGATACATTGTCTTCTTTTAAATTTATAGCAAAGTTATTACTCAGGGATCACATCCCGTGACACGGATAAATACGGTGCTCCCCTTTCATACCCATCCATACTCATAAAAGAAGAACAAGTGAATAGTCTAAGGTAGAATAAAATTATATCAAAATGATCCACTAATCCTATTTGAAATATCAAGTTGATTAAAACAACAAAATTATTGGAAACTTCAAAACCATAGGTTGCCTCCTGTGCAGCGCTTAATTTAACATCTTTAGCTCAACTTAGACACCCAACTTATAAAATTTCAACTTTGAAAATTTTAAGGTCCTCATCTTTCTTGTCACGACCCTTCCTCGGGGCCCGTGCCGTTACTACCCCAAGCCCGCCTTCCATAGGACAGGGGCTGGCGACTAGCACCATGGAGTAAGTCCTGGTAAAAAGGGAAGGCATTGCCTTTGTAAATTAAACAATAAACACCACAGAAGAAGCAAGCAGTAGAAGTAAACACTAAGTAAAAACAGAGTACAACAGTAAGTGTGGAAAAGTAAGTGGGCCAGAATACAAACCCAAACTGAAAGTAATGTACAACTAGAAAGGGAAAACAGCAACAAAAAGTAGAGTTGTAGCGTCAAGTCATGCACTAGAAGTCCCACCTGAAGGGTGGGTACAGATAACCTCCACTTCTCCTCGGGTCCAGCCGACCGCTACGAGTACGTCCTGCCCCGTGGTCCACCTCCAGTTACCGTCCTACTCCGCAAGCCTCGACCATGATCAGCGATGTCCCTCATCTGTAACCAACACAACGTAGTGCGGGAATAGCCTGTGTATGGGTGAGTATATGCTACTCAGTAGGGACCCCGAGACCCCCTATGGTCTCCGAGAATCCACAAAGGATAATCCACAAACGAAAGATACAATCATGAAGTAACATTCGACCCTGCTTAGGTATATTCCCATACATATACCTAAGTAATCAATTCTCGTTCAGCTCCAACATCTGAGCCCAAGTACAACCCAGTCCACACAGGAAAGAAAAACGTAAATCCACACAAGATAGCACAACACAATCCACAAAGGAAAGAAAAATATGATTCAGCTCACACAGGTATACTTCTTTGTATGACGATAGAGATGATCAGATATTTCTACTGATTCATCTAAGCTGTCGGACCCACAAAGGATCGATAGGTACTAACCCCTTCAATGACCCACAAAAGATCTGACCCACATAATATCGATAGGTAACTAACCCCCGCAATGACCCACAAAGGATCTGACCCACACAGGATCGATAGGTAACTAACCCCCGCAAAGTCCCACACAGGATCGGACCCACACAGGATCTATCGGCACTGGCCCACATGGGACTGCTGAGCGCTGACCCACGTAGGATCGGACCCACATAGGATATGTAGCACTGATCCATGTAGGATCGCTGAGTGCTGAAGTCGTCACCGTCGAATCCACTGAGGATCTTTGTACAGTCATCATGGTAGGAGCAGTCGCAGCCAGCTCTAGGGTTCCCACACACAGCAAGCTCGTTCGGGAGGGTCCTCTCCACGAGTCGAGAGGCTGCTACATCAACTGACACAAATTCCAGAGTTGATGTATCCAAAATTTCCATATCGTCAATAGGAACTCAACGTCGCAGACGGCGCGTCAATCGGACGCCCGGTCTGAGAGTTATTGGCTTTTTCTTCCCAGGGGCCCGGTTGGTTTTTAAGTCAAAACCAACCCGAACTTACACTGCCTATGTTCAAACCTCAAGTGGAGTAAGCCAAAATATCTGTCTCACTAAGAGGAATCCAGCAAAGTCGATGGTACGTCAATCGGACGTCTGGAGCTCAAGTTATAAGCATTTTCGCTCCGAGGGTCTGGTTGGTTTGGTGTACGAACCAACCCATCCAAACCCAAAGTATTCCTAAACCTTGAGTGTAATATATAGAAAGGACCGTATCGTTCCAAGGATCGCATCTCCACTAACAGTGCGTCGATCTGAGGTCTGTAGCCCAAGATATGGGCAATAGACCGAAGAGGTCTGAAAATGGGGGGTCTGGGCCCGGACAGACCCGGCCCAACCCCCCTGGGTCGGCCCGAACCGAGTCGACCCGACCCGGGTCCGGGTCCAACCCGGATGGCGCGACCCGGCCCGGATGGCGCGGCCCGGCGCAGCCCGGCCCGGCCTGGGCGCGACCTGGCTGGCGCTAGCCTAGTGGCCAGCGGGTCGGGTTGGCCGTTAAGGCCGAGCGAAGCGGGGGGCGCACTGCCCCCGCGTGAAGGAGCCGTGGCCCCACGTGGGGCCACCCTTGCCAGCAGAAGTAGCCAACTGTTGCGTCCTGTCCCCCTCCGGTCCCGCGCGGTTTCGGGACTGCGCCCTGCCGCCGTACCTTCAGCTGGGGCGGCTCCTTCCGACGACTTGCTGGTGGGCTGCTCCACGAACCACCGGACGAGTTCCGGTGGTCGGAATTTCGCGTCGTCTTCACTAAAGGCCCTACCGGGGTCCTTCCTTCACTGCGAGGACCTCACATTGCCTGTTCGGCTTACTTTGTCATCGCCCGCCAATCCGTACACCAAGAACGAAAGGACGGTGGGTTCGGACTTGTTTGTTGGTCCACAGCCACCACGTTAGCAGTTTTAAAAGTCTTCCAACAAGTATTTAATCATATTCCACGGGTATAAATCACAAAGATTTAAATGAATCAAACCCCTTCCTCAACTCTGTTGTTAGACAAGCATTGGTCGCAGAAGGAGCGTCGCGGAAGGAGGATCGTCACGTCGCGGAAGGGGTGTTGTTGTCGTCGCGGTACACAGTGTCGCGTAGTCAAACTCCGAGGATTAAAATCACACAGATTTAATTGCACCAATTAAACCCTGGTTGAGGATATAATTCACAAAGGAATTAAAAAAACCACAACCCACTACCTCAACTGGTTCTTGGTCTAAGATTGTTGCGGGGAAGGAACGTCGCAGAAGAAGCGTCACGGAAGGAGAATCGTCGGCGTCGCGGTACACGGTGTCGCGTCGTCGATCTCCGAGGGTTCGGCGCTCTACATCGCCCTTCATCGGAGGCTGGCATTCTTCATCAGCGACAATGCGTTCTTCACATTATTTGCGTTCTTCGCATTCTTCACGAAGGAGGACGAAGGTCATCAAGCTTTAGAGTTTCTCCAAATCCTCTCAACAAGCAACTCCTCAACAAACCTAGTGTTGGTCTTATTTTATTCCCATGCCAACAATTTGAAAAAAAAAGTTTAGAAATGAACAATTAATGCGATTAATTAATTTTAACGGCTTAACTGCCCAATTAATAGGGGCGCTTAGTATTTAAGAAAACACACCGGTTGACTTTTTTTAAAAGAGGTTTTCGCGGGTGCGTTACTTAGAGGGAAAGAAACGGTGGGGCTCGTGCGGGCCCCACCTCACAAATATCCTACCAAGTGGGTAGGATATCGTGGGTCCCACCTTATCTGATTAAATTGGCTTAAGTGGCTTTAAGTGGCTTTAAAATAAAATAAAGTGTTGCACCACTTTTATTTTACTTCTTAACTTAACCCCAAAAAAAATAAAAACTACACCTGAGCAAACGCAACTCCGAAAAAGGCGTTTCTAAGTAAATACAGGCGCTGTGATTCCATTAGTGCCCTCAGAATTTGATTCTGAGCACCGGTTCAAATGTTAGAAAAACTCACTCGTTCGTTCACTGAACGTACCCGAGCTAAACTTCGGAAAATGATTCCGGGCACACCTAGCCTCAGAATCAGGTTCCGTCAGAAACTGCGTTCTTGTAAAATTCCAAAGAAAATTAAGAAAAACAATTCCTTGAATTTTATCGGTCTTAAATCACTCCCACCTCAGGGCTTTACATCCCCGTAAAGATAGATCATAAACTAGGGAAACAAATGTGGGTACTGAGCACGCATCTGAGTCTCCCGCTCCCAAGTGATCTCCTGGAGGTTCCTGTGTTTCCATCTGAAGCGCACTAGAGGAATCGACCATCCATGTAGGACCCTCTCCTATCGATCCTCAATCTCCACCGGGACCTCTGCAGAAGTCTCCTCATCATCAACTTCCAGCTCCCCATGGTCAATGATATGTGTGGGGTCGTGCATGTATCTCCTCAGCTGAGATACATGGAAGACGTTGTGCACCCGGTGCAAATGAGGTGGTAGAGCCAGGTGATAAGCCAACTTACCAATCCTGCTGAGGACCTAGAATGGTCCGATGAAGCATGGAGACAACTTGCCACCTCGGCCAAATCTCTGTAATCCACGTCGAGGTGAGACATGCAAGAAGACGTGGTCGCCATCCTCGAACTCTAGTGGCCTCCGCCTTCTGTCAGAATAAGACTTCTGTCAGCTCTGAGCTGTCCTCATCGGCTCCCAGATGACCTGGACCTTCTCAGTCATGGCCTGGACCATCTCTGGTCCCACAAGTGCTGACTCCCCAGGGTCTATCCAGCACAAAGGGGATCTGCAAGGTCGGTTGTATAACGCCTCGTATGGTTTCATCCCAATGGTGGAGTGGTAGGTTTTGTTGTATGTAAACTCCACCAAGGGTAGGTGGTCCTCCCACCTGCAACCAAAGTCGAGGACACTTGCGCGGAGCATGTCCTCGAGAGTCTGTATGGACTCCAGGTCATGGGTAGCGTAGTTATGCTCATGCGGCCTCAACTGACAAGATCCAAGAAGTGGACCTCACGTATCTAGAACTAACACTTCGAGAGCTTTCCATAAAGTTGGTGCTCTCGGAGTGTGTCTAGTACAACCCGCAAGTGGTAGACGTGCTCCTCCTTAGTCGTCGAGTATATCAAAATGTCGTCGATGAAGACCACGACAAATCGATCGAGGTATGGCTGAAAGATCCTATTCATGAGGCCCATGAACACCACTGGTGAATTGGTAACGCCGAATGGCATAACCAAGAACTCATAGTGGCCATACTGACATCTGAAGGTCGTCTTCTGCACGTCCTCGTCTCGAACTCTGAGCTGATGATAGCCTGACTTGAGGTCTATCTTTGAGAACCACTGTGCTCCCTTGAGCAGATCGAAGAGTTCATCAATCCTCGGTAGCAGATACTTGTTCCTCACTGTCACCTGGTTCAGGCGACGATAGTCAACACAAAGTCGCAAGATCCCGTCTTCCTTCTTGGCGAATAATATCGGGGAAGCCCAGGGTGAAACACTGGGTCAGATGAATCCCTTTCCCTACAAGTCATCCAATTGTACCCGTAGCTCTCGAAGCTTGGAGGGGTCCATCTGATATGCTGGGGTGGATATCGGGGCTGTCCTGGGGTATAGATCAATATGAAAGTCCACCTCTCTGCGAGGAGGTAATCCTGGAATGTCGTCGGGGAAGACGTCCGCATACTGATCCACCACTGCAGGAAAACTAGGACTTCGCACGTCAACTGCTCCTAGGATGAGGCTAGCCAACTGATGAGTGATGGGTTGTCCTCTCCACTGCGGAAGTCCATCCTGTGCTGCAAATGCTCCCTTCTCACCGGTGAAGGTGAACCTGCTCTCGTCGGTGCGTACACATTGCACCCTGCGCCTAATACAGTCAATCTAATCATGGACTGTAGATAACCAATACATGCCCAAGATGATGTCGTAAGGCCTTGATGCCACTACAAGAAGATCCCAGCCGAAGCTCTCGCCTCCTAGAGTAATCTCACACTGTCGGCACCAGTACGTAATTGTCGAGTCTGCTCCTGTAGGAGTCTCTAGTAGTAAGGATCGAGCCAACGAATCTGTTGTCATCTCCGAGCTCCGAACAAGGGCAACAACTATGAAATAATGACTCACTCATGTGTCTATAAGAACTGCAATAATGGTGGAATAGACACAGATAGCACCTCGAATCATCTCAGGTGCGCCGTGGTCAGAGGCCTCCGCTGCCTGGAGTTGTGCCTGTATCTGCCCGCCAGCTCCCTATGGCCGGGGTGGACCTCCTGGTGGTGGTGGTGGTAGAGCCTCAATGTGTCGCCCACCACCTGCTACTTGGCCAGCTTCTATGCCTCGTCCGCCTCCTCCCTACAGACCGCCACGGTCGATCCTCTGCCTCCGCCTGGGTGGCCCCTCAACCGTCTGCTACTCCTCGACATGGTTGGTCGGGCAGTCATGAGCCATGTGACCCTACCCGTCGCATGTGTAGCACTGTATGCCTCTCGAAAGACTAGCTCCGCACAGTGTGCCCCGCACTGCTGAGCCAGTGTTAGAGGTCGTCTGCCTGAGATTCTGGTCTTCCTGAACCCATGAGTCATCCATTGACTGCCTACTGTAGAAGACTCTACTATGTGCCGCCCCGTGGTAGGTCTCTCTATTGATGAAGGCTCGGCAAGGAATCTCTCGATCAAAAGGGCTCGCTCCAGTACTCCTGCCTGAGTCGGAATGCTGAGGGAGATCAACGATGCCCTGATCTCTTGCCTCAAACCCTGCTCAAAGGTCCAGCCCTGGAAGAATGGGTCTCGTACCATGTCTGTCAAGTAGCGCGAGAGATCGGTAAATCTCACTGAGTAATGGGTGACTGTCAAGCTGCCCTACCGCAGCTGAAGATGCTCATGGATGCACACCGCACGGAGGGTGGCCAAGACGAACTCTGAGCGAAAGAGGCTCTCAATGTCCGTCCAGAGAAGAGATGCCTCATCCTGCACCTAGAGCATCAAGCTCCACCATCTGCCAGCTGTCGCGTGCAGTAGCCTCACTGCGAGGATCACCATGAGGTCTGATGGTGTCCTCACTAACCTGAAAACCCATACGACTGCCTCCAGCCAGTCCTTGGCTACCTCGGTGTAAAGACCCGTAAATTTCAAGGAATTTTTTTTCTTAATTTTCTTTGGAATTTTACAAGAACGCGGTTTCTGACGGTGCCTGATTCCGAGGCCCGGTGTGCCCGGAATCATTTTCCGAAGTTTGGCTCGGGTACGTTCAGTGAACGGACGAGCGGGTTTTTCTAACTTTTGAACCGGTGCCCGAAATCGAATTCTGAGGGCACTGATGAAATCGCAGCGCCAGTATTCGCTTAGAAACGCCTCTTACGGAGTTGCGTTTGCTCGGGTGTGGTTTTTAATTTTCGGGCTTAAAGTTAAGAAATAAAATAATTTTGCGACAACTTTATTTTATTTCACTTAAGCCGCTTGGAAGTCATTTGAAGCCACTTAAAGGCGGCTTGAACTGATTTGAACTGGATAGGATGCTATCCAGAAATATCCTACCCCCTTGGTAGGATATTTGTGAGGTGGGGCCCACACGAGCCCCGCCGTTTCTTTCCGCTAAGAAACGCACCCGTGAAAACCCGTCTTAATGAAAGTCAACTGACGCGTTTTCTAAATTCTTAACTGACCATTTAATTGGGCGGTTTATTTGGTGAATTAAATGGGCTGTTTCTTTCGTGAATTAAATGGCCTGTTTCTTTCATTGAATTAATTCAATCGTTTCTTAACCTGTTTTCGTGTGTTTGCATATTAATAAAATAAGACCAACCCAAAATCTTTTGAGAATATTTGAGAGGATCCTTGTTTCTTATTCTCCCTCGCGAAGAACGCGAAGAACGCGAAGAACGCCGAACCCGAAAATCGACGACGCGACGCCTTGATCCGCATCGCCGACAACGTTCTTCTGCGACGTCTCTTCCTCCGCGACGGATCTTCGATCGGCTTCTTGAGGTAAGAATCTCGGACCTTCCTTTTTATCTCCTTCGTGGTTCTTAACCAAAAACACGGATTTAATTAATTAAATTAAATCTGCTGTTTCATGGTGCGTTGAGTTTGCCGACTCAACACCGGATTCCGCGACGACGCGACGCCTCCCCGCGACGACGCGACGATCCCTCTCTTCCGCGACGAGCTTTTCCGCGAAGAACGCCCGCGCGCGACGACCGACGAGGTAGGGATTTATTATCGGAATTACCCCTTTTTAATTTATTCCCGTCAATGTTTCTTAAAGAAATTAAAGAACCGAATTGTGAACAATTTTAATCTTCTTAAAATTGTTATTTTTCTCGTGTGGAATAAAATTCTCCCGGTTGTTTATCTCTAACGCGGAGGGTGCGGGCCAAACGAACACGGCCAGACGACCCTCCGTCGTTCTTCATTTTGTGCGGATTTGGCGGGCGACGACGGAACGTGCCGCAGCGGATGTTTGACGATTCCGCAGTAATGAACGGATCCCGGGTGGAGCAATGGCGCAGACAGGAAGTGAATCGGACCACCGGAGCGATCCCGGTGGCCCGCGGAACTCGCCGGCGGCGCGGGTTGCCGGCGCGGCGGCGCCCCGACGCGCCGCCGGACGAGCCCGCCGCGGCTGAAGCCGCGGCGGCGGCGGCCAACGGACCCGCGGCCGCGCGGGTCCGGTTCGCCCGCGCGGGACGCGGCTCTGCCGCGTCCGCGGTTCACCAGCGCGGCCCACGCGGGCCGCGGTTTCCTCAGGCCGCGGGTCAACGCCCGCGGCGCCTGGCACTCGGTCGCCCGGCCGAGCCGAGCCAGGCCGGTCCGACCGGGCAAACTGGGTCGGGTCGGGTCGACCCAGGGGGGTCGGGCCGGGCCCGTACCCCCCCTTCTTCGGACGTTTTCGTTCAAATGGTCGTATCTTGAGCTACGGGCCTCCGAACGACGCGCGGTCAGTGGCAACAAGATCCTTGGATCGAGACGGTCGTTTCGGTATACTATACTCAAGGTGCACCTTCCTTTTCGGGAGCCTACGTAATTAAAACTCCGTAGTTAAGCGTGCTTTGCCTAGAGCAGTGATCAGGATGGGTGACCTCCTGGGAAGTTTCCCAGGGTGGGTGTGAGACGGAAAGGCCTATAACTAATAGACCGGGCGTCCGATTGATGCGTCGTCTATTTCGTTGAATTCCTCTAACTAAGACGGATCTTTTGGCATACTCCTCCCGAGGTTTGGACGCAGGTGGAGTATGATCGGGTTGGTTTTGCCTTAAAAACCAACCGGGCCCCTGGGACGAAAAAGCCAATAACTCTCAGACCGGGCGTCCGATTGACGCACCGTCTATTGCGTTGAGTTCCTCTTGATGAGACGGAACTTTTGGCATCCTCCGCCCGAGTTTTGGATGCAGATGGATAGTGGCCGGGTTGGATCGCACTGAAATCCAACCGGGCCCCTGGAATGGAAAAGCTAATATCTTTCAGACCAGACGTCCGTTTGACGAACCGTCAGCGGCATTGGTGATCACGTTGAAAAACGGTCCCTATGAGTATACCCTGTGAGTGTTCGGGGTATAGTTGAGTTACGGCCGGATTGGTTCGCTCACGAAACCAACCGGGCCCCTGGGACGAAAAGGCTAATAACTCACAGACCGGGCGTCTGATTGACGCGCCGTCTGTTGCGTTGAGACCCCTATGACGAGGTGGTCCTTCGAGATACTTCCTTGAGGGACTTTGTGATACTTGGAGTATCGACCAGTAGCTCGTGGAGCGGACCCTCCCAGAGACGAGCGTGCGGAGCACAGAGACCGTGTAGCTGACTGAGACCCGACGACTACTGATCGAACGACTCTGTGTGTGACAGAGGTGTGCTTGGTTGTAGCGGCACATGGGAGCGCTTGGTTGTAGCGGCAGACCCACGACAGAGGTGCGCTTGGTTGTAGCGGCACATGGGAGCGCTTGGTTGTAGCGGCAGACCCACGATAGTGGTGCGCTTGGTTGTAGCGGCACATGGGAGCGCTTGGTTGTAGCGGCAGACCCACGACAGAGGTGCGCTTGGTTGTAGCGGCACATGGGAGCGCTTGGTTGTAGCCGCAGACCCACGACAGAGGTGCGCTTGGCTGTAGCGGCACATGGGAGCGCTTGGTTGTAGCGGCAAAACCACGACAGAGGTGCGCTTGGTTGTAGCGGCACATGGGAGCGCTTGGTTGTAGCGGCAGACCCATGACAGAGGTGCGCTTGGTTGTAGCGGCACATGGGAGCGCTTGGTTGTAGCGACTGGCCCGCATTACTCGATAGGTGGAGTACTACAGCAGTCTTAAGTTAGTGGGCAGTACCTCGGAGTTGTGACAGAACCACTGTACACTACAGAGACGGAGCTCTTCAGCAGTTATGGTTTCGATGATGAAAATCCTGGTTTGAGCTGAGACTTTTGACCTTGTGGTTGCCTAATGATTGAGATTGGTTACTTGATAACTTAGGTATATGTATGGGCATATATCTAAGTAGAGGTTATCTGTTGAGATCTTCTTTGTGGTTATCCTTGTTGGTTTTAGAGAGACCTTGAGGGTCTCGGGGTCCCTACTGAGTATCGTTATACTCACCCCTGCACGGGCTATGCCCGCACCTCGTTGTGTTGGTTGCAGACGACAGGCAGTGCTGATGGAGGCCGAGTGTTCGAGGACTGGACGGTACCCGGAGGTGGACTACACGACGAGTCAGTACCCGGAGGTGGACTACACGACGAGTCAGTACCTGGAGGTGGACCACTGAGCGAGACGTGCTCGGAGCGGACGGCGGGACCCGAGGAGCATTGGAGCTATCTATGCCCACCCTTCAGGTGGGACTTCCAGAGGACGGCTCGACGCTGCAGTTTTTCCTTTCAGTTGTTGTTTTTCCTTTCAGTTGTTCTTTACAGTTGGTCTTGTATTTTCCGGCCCCTTTTACTTTCATCACAGCTTGTACAGTTTTTACTTAGTGTTTACTTTTCCGCTTGCTTACTCTGTGGTGCTTGTTTACTTTCAAAAGGCAATGCCTTCCCTTTTTGCTGGGATTTACGCCTTGGTGCTAGTCGCCAGCCCCTGGCCTATGGAAGGCGGGCTTGGGGTAGTCACGGCACGGGCCCCGAGGACGGGTCGTGACAAATTGGTATCAAAGGTGGTCGGTTCTACCGGGGACTCTGATCTTTCTTCTATGTGAAGCAATAGTGTTTTGCGTATTGGGTGTGGTTATCAGTCCAGGGAGTCCAGTGTTGGTGCGGCGGCCGACGTATCCGTACACCAGGACCCTGACTTCTGACTTCCGACTTAATGCACGAAAACATTGATTGCATGTGTGTTTCAAGTTTTCCTTGTGATTACTTCTGTCAGCTCACCAGGTATAATGTCCTGACCGTGGCGCACTTGTTCCCTTTTAAGGATGTCCCCACGACGACAGCCAGCTAGGATTCCGAGAGTGGAGCGTGATGACAGCCCACCGAGCATCGAGGACTTGGTACAGGGCCCTTTGACAGCTGACGCACCGGCGGTACCTATACCCGCCGAGGCACCGATGCTACCAACCCCAGCCGCTGGCGATGCACGTCGCCTTAGTGCACTGCATGAGTTCCAGCACCAGCGACCGCCCAGGTTCCGCGGGGAGACGGACCCTCAGGCCGCCGAGGACTAGCTGGAGGCAGTTGTTCAGGTTTTCAGATTAGTGAGGACACCAGCAGACCTCATGGTGATCCTCGCAGCGAGTCTCCTGCACGCGGCAGCAGGCAGATGGTGGAGCTTGATGCTCCAGGTGCACGATGAGGCGTCTCTCCTCTGGACGGACTTTGAGAGCATCTTCCGCTCTGAGTTCGTCCCAGCCACCCTCCGAGCGGTACGCATCCAGGAGCTACTACAGCTGCGGCAGGGTAGCATGTCAGTGGCCCAATACTCGGCGAGATTTACTGATCTCTCGCGCTACTCCACAGATATGGTACGGAACCCGTTCTTCCGGGCCCGGACCTTCGAGCAGGGACTGAGGCATAACATCAGGGCTTCGATGATCTCCCTCAACTTTCCGACTCAGTCAGGGTTGTTAGAGCGAGCCCTCTTAGTGGAGAGTTTCCTTGCTGAGCAGTCTCCAGCAGCAGGACCCACCACTTACCGGCATGCGGCAGAGTCTTCTGCAGCGGGCAGTAGACGAATGACGTAGGGGTCCAAGAGGACTGGACCTACAGGTGGTCGCCAACATGACTGTGGATCGTTTTCGCGAGGCACTCGGGGTGGGCAACGACTTGCCATGAGAGGGCAGTGTTACTCCTGCGGCGGGGTTGGTCACATGGCTCGTGACTGTCCGACCCGCCATACGGATGACTAGCAGACGAATGAAGGACCCCCCAGGCAGAGGCATAGGTTCGATCAGGGCGGGCCGCAAGGAGCAGGCGGCCATGACAGGGGAGTTGGTCGTGCAGTAGGAGGTGGACGGCGCTTTGGGGTGTTGCCACCACCACCACCAGGCGGTCCACCCCGACCGCAGGGGACAGGAGGACATGGGAGAGCTCAGCTTCAGGCAGCTGAGGCCTACGATCATGGAGCTCCGGGAGCAGATGGACTGGAGCGGGACTAGCTCCAGACCTGGAGACTTTTGTTCACATTGCTTCTAGTTTTGTTGATGTGTGTTTATAGATGCTTTGTGTCTTTGTACTTGAGCTGCAGTAATAAAAGACACCTTTTCTTGTGGCATTTTACTTTCCTGTCCTCTCTTGTGTTGTTACTAAGAGGTTCCGGTTTAGACTGTTGACTTGACCCTCACCCGTGAGACATCTACTGGAGGAGACCCAGTTATCACACACTGAAGCCGACAGTGTGACTCAACCCTTGGAGGCGAGAGTAACGGTTGGATCTCTTGGTAGTAGCGTCGAGGCCTTACGACGTCATCCTTGGTATGAATTAGTATCATCCATGTCGGGATTGACCGTATTAGGCGAAGAAGGTGGTTCATCCAGGGGATGAGACCAGATTTCTATTATCGGCAAGGAAGAAATCGTGGCAGCTCTAGTGGGACCAGAGGTGGTCCGGGCCACGACAGAGAAGGTCCAGGTGATCACATGGGAGCGGAAGGCTCAGATGCGTGCTCAGTACCGCCTTTGTATCCCTAGTTTGTGTTGAAGCTTTACGGGGACGTAAAGCCCTGTGTTGGGAGTAATGTAAAGACCCGTAAATTTCAAGGAAATTTTTTTCTTAATTTTCTTTGGAATTTTACAAGAACGCAGTTTCTGACGGTGCCTGATTCCGAGGCCCGGTGTGCCCGGAATCATTTTCCGAAGTTTGGCTCGGGTACGTTCAGTGAACGGACGAGCGGGTTTTTCTAACTTTTGAACCGGTGCCCGAAATCGAATTCTGAGGGCACCGATGAAATCGCAGCGCCGGTATTCGCTTAGAAACGCCTCTTCCGGAGTTGCGTTTTCTCGGGTGTGGTTTTTAATTTTCGGGCTTAAAGTTAAGAAATAAAATAATTTTGCGACAACTTTATTTTATTTCACTTAAGCCGCTTGGAAGCCACTTGAAGCCACTTATAGGCGGCTTGAACTGATTTGAACTGGATAGGATGCTATCCAGAAATATCCTACCCCCTTGGTAGGATATTTGTGAGGTGTGGCCCACACGAGCCCCGCCATTTCTTTCCGCTAAGAAACGCACCCGTGAAAACCCGTCTTAATGAAAGTCAACTGACGCGTTTTCTAAATTCTTAACAAACCATTTAATTGGGCGGTTTATTTCGTGAATTAAATGGGCTGTTTCTTTCGTGAATTAAATGGCATGTTTTTTTCGTTGAATTAATTCAATCGTTTCTTAACCTGTTTTCTTGTGTTGGCATATTAATAAAATAAGACCAACCCAAAATCTTTTGAGAATATTTGAGAGGATCCTTGTTTCTTCTTCTCCCTCACGAAGAACGCGAAGAACGCGAATAACGCGAAGAACGCCGAACCCGGAAATCGACGACGCGACGCCTTGATCCGCATCGCCGACAACGTTCTTCTGCGACGTCTCTTCCTCCGCGACGGATCTTCGATCGGCTTCTTGAGGTAAGAATCTCGGACCTTCATTTTTATCTCCTTCGTGGTTCTTAACCAAAAACACAGATTTAATTAATTAAATTAAATCTGCTGTTTCATGGTGCGTTGAGTTTGCCGACTCAACACCGGATTCCGCGACGACGCGACGCCTCCCCGCGACGACGCGACGATCCCTCTCTTCCGCGACGAGCTTTTCCGCGAAGAACGCCCGCGCGCGACGACCGACGAGGTAGGGATTTATTATGGGAATTACCCCTTTTTAATTTATTCCCGTCAATGTTTCTTAAAGAAATTAAAGAACCGAATTGTGAACAATTTTAATCTTCTTAAAATTGTTATTTTTCTCGTGTGGAATAAAATTCTCCCGGTTGTTTATCTCTAACGCGGAGGGTGCGGGCCAAACAAACACGGCCAGACGACCCTCCGTCGTTCTTCGTTTTGTACGGATTTGGCGGGCGACGACGGAACGTGCCGCAGCGGATGTTTGACGATTCCGCAGTAAAGAACGGATCCCGGGTGGAGCAATGGCGCAGACGGGAAGAGAATCGGACCACCGGAGCGATCCCGGTGGCCCGCGGAACTCGCCGGCGGCGCGGGTCACCAACGCGGCGGCGCTGGCGGACGGAGGCGGCGGCGCCCCGGCGCGCCGCGGCTGAAGCCGCGGCGGCGGCGGCCAACGGACCCGCGGCCGCGCGGGTCCGGTTCGCCCGCGCGGGACGCGGCTCTGCCGCGTCCGCGGTTCACCAGCGCGGCCCACGCGGGCCGCGGTTTCCTCAGGCCGCGGGTCAACGCCCGCGGCGCCTGGCACTCGGTCGCCCGGCCGCGCCGAGCCAGGCCGGTCCGACCGGCCGGGCCGCGCCCCGGCCGGGCCGAACCGGGCCAACTGGGTCGGGTCGGGCCGGGCCCATACCCCCCCTTCTTCGGACGTTTTCGTTCAAATGGTCGTATGTTGAGCTACGGGCCTCCGAACGACGCGCGGTCAGTGGCAACGCGATCCTTGGATCGAGACGGTCGTTTCGGTATACTATACTCAAGGTGCACCTTCCTTTTCGGGAGCCTACGTAATTAAAACTCCGTAGTTAAACGTGCTTTGCCTAGAGCAGTGATCAGGATGGGTGACCTCCTGGGAAGTTTCCCAGGGTGGGTGTGAGACGGAAAGACCAATAACTAATAGACCGGGCGTCCGATTGACGCGCCGTCTGTTTCGTTGGATTCCTCTAACTGAGACGGATCTTTTGGAATACTCCTCCCGAGGTTTGGACGCAGGTGGAGTACGGTCGGGTTGGTTTTGCCTTAAAAACCAACCGGGCCCCTGGGACGAAAAAGCCAATAACTCTCAGACCGGGCGTCCGATTGACGCACCGTCTATTGCGTTGAGTTCCTCTTGATGAGACGGAACTTTTGGCATCCTCTGCCCGAGTTTTGGATGCAGATGGATAGTGTCCGGGTTGGATCGCACTGAAATCCAACCGGGCCCCTGGAATGGAAAAGCTGATATCTTTCAGACCAGACGTCCGTTTGACGAACCGTCAGCGGCATTGGTGATCACGTTGAAAAACGGTCCCTATGAGTATACCCTGTGAGTGTTCGGGGTATAGTTGAGTTACGGCCGGATTGGTTCGCTCACGAAACCAACCGGGCCCCTGGGACGAAAAGGCTAATAACTCACAGACCGGGCGTCCGATTGACGCGCCGTCGGTTGCGTTTAGACCCCTATGACGAGGTGGTCCTTCGAGATACTTCCTTGCGGGACTTTGTGATACTTGGAGTATCGACCAGTAGCTCGTGGAGCGGACCCTCCCGGAGACGAGCGTGCGGAGCACAGAGACCGTGTAGCTGACTGAGACCCGACGACTGCTGATCGAACGACTCGGTGTGTGACAGAGGTGTGCTTGGTTGTAGCGGCACATGGGATCGCTTGGTTGTAGCGGAAGACCCAGGACAGAGGTGCGCTTGGTTGTAGCGGCACATGGGAGCGCTTGGTTGTAGCGGCAGACCCACGACAGAGGTGCGCTTGGTTGTAGCGGCACATGGGAGCGCTTGGTTGTAGCGGCAGACCCACGACAGTGGTGCGCTTGGTTGTAGCGGCACATGGGAGCGCTTGGTTGTAGCGGCAGACCCACGACAGAGGTGCGCTTGGCTGTAGCGGCACATGGGAGCGCTTGGTTGTAGCGGCAGACCCACGACAGAGGTGCGCTTGGTTGTAGCGGCACATGTGAGCGCTTGGTTGTAGCGGCAGACCCATGACAGAGGTGCGCTTGGTTGTAGCGGCACATGGGAGCGCTTGGTTGTAGCGACTGGCCCGCATTACTCGATAGGTGGAGTACTACAGCAGTCTTAAGTTAGTGGGCAGTATCTCGGAGTTGTGACAGGACCACTGTGCACTGCAGAGACGGAGCTCTTCAGCCGTTATGGTTTCGATGATGAAAATCCTGGTTTGAGCTGAGACTTTTGACCTTGTGTTTGCCTCATGATTGAGATGGGTTACTTGATAACTTAGGTATATGTATGGGCATATATCTAAGTAAAGGTTATCTGTTGAGATCTTATTTGTGGTTATCCTTGTTGGTTTTAGAGAGACCTTGAGGGTCTCGGGGTCCCTACTGAGTATCGTTATACTCACCCCTGCACGGGCTATGCCCGCACCTCGTTGTGTTGGTTGCAGACGACAGGCAGTGCTGATGGAGGCCGAGTGTTCGAGGACTGGACGGTACCCGGAGGTGGACTACACGACGAGTCAGTACCCGGAGGTGGACTACACGACGAGTCAGTACCTGGAGGTGGACCACTGAGCGAGACGTGCTCGGAGCGGACGGCGGGACCCGAGGAGCATTGGAGCTATCTGTACCCACCCTTCAGGTGGGACTTCCAGAGGACGGCTCGACGCTGCAGTTTTTCCTTTCAGTTGCTGTTTTTCCTTTCAGTTGTTCTTTACAGTTGGGCTTGTATTTTCCGGCCCCTTTTACTTTCAGCACAGCTTGTACAGTTTTTACTTAGTGTTTACTTTTCCTTTTGCTTACTCTGTGGTGCTTGTTTACTTTCCAAAGGCAATGCCTTCCCTTTTTGCTGAGATTTACGCCTTGGTGCTAGTCGCCAGCCCCTGGCCTATGGAAGGCGGGCTTGGGGTAGTCACGGCACGGGCCCCGAGGACGGGTCGTGACACTCGGGGTCTGTCTCCCCGCAGAACCGAGGCGGTCGCTGGTGCTGGAACTCGTGTCGTGCACTAAGGTGACGTGCATCGTCAGCGGCTGGGGCTGGAAGCATCGGTGGCTCGACGGATAAAGGTACCGCCAGTGCCTCAGCTGTCAAAGGGCCCTGTACTGAGGCCTCGTCACTCGGTGGGCTGTCATCACGCACAACTCTCGAAACCCTAGCTGGCTGTTGTCGTGGGGCCATCTTGAAAAGAAACAGGTGTGCCACTATCGAACAGTATAACTGGTGAGCTGACACAAAGTAATCACAAAGAAAACTTGAAACACACAAGCAATCAATGTATTCGTGCAATAAGTCGGAAATCAGAAGTCAGGGTCCTGGTGTACAGATACGTCGGTCACCGCACCAACACTGGACTCCCTAGACTGATAACCACACCCAATATGCTTAACACTATTGCTTCACATAGAAAAAGATCAGAGTCCAATGTTCTGTGGTAGAACCGAACTCCTCTGATACCAATTGTCATGACCCGTCCTTGGGGCCCATGTCGTGACTACCCCAAGCCCGCCTTCCATAGGCCAGGGGCTGGCGACTAGCACCAAGGTGTAAATCCTTGTAAAAAGGAAAGGCATTTCCTTTATAATGTAAACAACAAACACCACAGAGCAAGCAAGCAGTGGAAGTAAACACTAAGTAAAAACTGAGTACAACAGTAAGTGCAGAAAAGTAAGTGGGCCAGAATACAAACCCAAACTAAAAGTAAAGTACAACTGGAAAGGGGAAATAACAACTAAAAGTAGAGCAGCAGCGTCGATCTGTCCACTGGAAGTCCCACCTGAAGGGTGGGTACAGATAGCCTCCACTTCTCCTCGGGTCCAGCCGACCACTCCGAGTACGTCCCGCCCAGTGGTCCACCTCCAGGTATCGTCCTGCCCCGCAAGCCTCAACCACGATCAGCGATGTCCGTCGTCTGCAACCAATACAACGTAGTGCGGGCATAGCCCGTGCAGGGGTGAGTATAATCTACTCAGTAGGGACCCCGAGAACCCCGAAGGTCTCCCAGAATCCACAAAGGATAATCCACAAAGTAAAGATACAATCATGAAGTAACATTCGACCCTGCTTAGGTATATGCCCAAACATATACCTAAGTCATCAATTCTCATTCATCTCCAACAACCGAGCCCAAGTACAACCCAGTCCACACAGGAAAGCAAAACGTAAATCCACACAGGATAGCACAACACAATCCACATAGGAAAGCAAAACAGGATTCAGCGCACACAGGTATACATCATTTTATGACGATAGAGATGATCACATATTGCCACTGATTCATCTAAGCCGTCAGACCCACAAAGGATCGATAAGTACTAACCCCCGCAATGATCCACAAAGGATCTGACCCACACAGGATCGATAGGTAACTAACCCTCGCAATGACCCACAAAGGATATGATCCACACAGGATCGATAGGTAACTAACCCCCGCAATGACCCACAAAGGATATGACCCACACAGGATCGATAGGTAACTAACCCCCTCAAAGACCCACACAGGATCGGACCCACAAAGTATTTGTTGGTGCTGGCCCACACAGGACCACTGAGCGCTGACCCACACAGGATCGGAC
The DNA here is from genome assembly GCA_963277665.1 of Viscum album. NCBI lineage: Eukaryota > Viridiplantae > Streptophyta > Magnoliopsida > Santalales > Viscaceae > Viscum > Viscum album. The sequence continues at coordinate 711,020,001 of OY728131.1, read as the reverse complement.
CCACACGGGATCTATAACACTGATCCACATAGGGTCATTGAGTTCTGTAGTCGTCATCGTCGAATCCACTGAGGATCTCTGTACAGTTGTCGTCGTAGTAGCAGTCGCAGCAAGCTCTAGGGCTCCCGCACACAACAAGATCGTTCGGGAGGGTCCGCTCCACAAGACGAGAGGCTGATACATCAACTGACACAAAGTCCAGAGTTGATGTATCCAAAAGTTCCGCATCGACAACATGAACTCAATGTCATAGATGACGTGTCAATCGGACGCCCGGTCTGAGAGTTGTTGGCTTTTTCGTCCTAGGGCCCTGTTGGTTTTTAAGTCAAAACCAACCTGACCATACTCCACCTCCATCCAAACCTTGGGAGGAGTAAGCCAAAAGATCCGTCTCACTAAGAGGAATCCATAAAAGTCGACGGTACGTCAATCGGATGTCCGGATCTCAAGTTATAAGTGTTTCTGCTCCGAGGGCCCGATTGTTTTCGTGTACGAACCAACCCGACCGAACCCAAAGTATTCCGAAACCTTGAGTGTAATATATCTAAACGACCGTCTCGATCCAAGGATCGCATGGCCACTGATGGTGCATTGATTGTAGGTCCGTAGCCCAAGATATGGGCAAAAGACCGAAGAGGTCCGAAAACGGGGGGTCTGGGCCCTGACCGACCCGGCCCAACCCCCCCTGGGTCGGCCCGAACCGGGTCAACCCGACCCGGGTCCGGGTCTGACCCAGATGGCCTGACCCGGCCTGGCCAGCGCAGCCTGGCCCGGCCTGGGCGCGAACCGGCTGGCGCTGGCCGGGTGGCCAGCAGGTCGGCTCGGCCGTTACGGCCGAGCGAAGCGGGGGGCACGCTGCCCCTGCGTGAAGGAGCTACGGCCCCGTGTGGGGATTCCCTTACCAGCGGATGTGGCCGGCTTCCAGGTCACATCCGCCTCCACCAATGGCCCTCTCGGGGTCCTTCCTTCACTGGGAGGACCTCACATCGCTCGTGCGGCTTACTTTGTCGTCGCCTGCCAATCCGCACACCAATAACGAAAGGACGGTGGGTTCAGACTTGTTTGTTGGTCCACACCCACCGCGTTAGCAGTTTTAAAAGTCTTCCAACATGTATTTAATCTTACGTCGCGGGTATAAATCACAAAGATTTAAATAAATTAAACCCCTACCTCAACTCTATCGTCGGACGTGCGTTCGTCGTGGAAGGAACGTCACTGTCATCGCTGTACACGGCGTCACGTAGTCAAACTCTGAGGATTAAAATCATACAGATTTAATTGCACCAATTAAACCCATGTTGAGGATATAATTCACAAAGGAATTAAAAGAACCCGAACCCCCTACCTCAATCAGTTGTTGATCGAAGATTGTCGCGGGGAAGTAACGTCACGGAAGAAGCGTCACGGAAGGAGAATCTTCGGTGTCGTGGTAAACGGCATCGCGTCGTCGATCTCTGAGGGTTTGGCGCTCTTCATCGCCCTTCGTCCGAGGCCGGCGTTCTTCGTCGGTGATGATGCATTCTTCGCGTTCTTCGCGTTCTTCGCGAAGGAGGATGAAGATCTTCAAGCTTTAGAGTTTCTCTAAATCCTCTCAACAAGCAACTCCTCAACAAACCTAGTGTTGGTTTTATTTTATTCCCATGCCAACAATTTGAAAAACAATGTTTAGAAACGAACAATTAATACGTTGAATTAATTGTAACGACTTAACTACCCAACTAATAGGGGCATTTAGTATTTAATAAAACACACCGGTTGACTTTATATAAGAGAGGTTTTTTCAGGTGCGTTAATTAGAGGGAATGAAACGGTGGGGCTCATGCGGGCTCCACCTCACAAATATCCTACCAAGTGGGTAGGATATCATGGGTCCCACCTTATCTTCTTAAACTGGCTTATGTGGATTTAAGTGGCTTTAAAATAAAATAAAGTGTTGCACCACTTTTATTTTACTTCTTATCTTAACCCCAAAAAAACCACACCAGAGCAAACACAACTCTAGAAAAGTCATTTATAAGAAAATACCGGCACTTCGATTCCGTCGGTGCCCTCGGAATTCGATTCCGAGCACTGATTCAAAAGTTAGTAAAACCCGCTCGTTCGTTCACTGAACGTACTCGAGCTAAACTTCGGAAAATGATTCCGGGCACATCAGGCCTCGGAATCAGGTGCCTTTAGAAACATCGTTCTTGTAAAATTCCAAAGAAAATTAAGAAAAAAAGTTCCTTGAATTTTACGGGTCTTTACATTTCTCCACTTTAACATGATTGAGAATGTGTATCCCTTGTGGTTGGTAAGAAAATTTTGAATTTGGTTCATGAACAATCCTATTTTCTAAAATGAATGGGAAAATCCAAGGAATATCATAAATGGTTGATCTTTTTTTTGTATTCATTCCTATGAAATCAAAGATCAATCCCCCTTTTTGGTTTTCATGAGATGAATTAATGAAAACCCCAAGCTCTTGCTAAACACAAATGATGGGATACTCGAGTGGGGAATAAAGGACAATGATTTTGAGTCTGTGTTGATTGAATCTTCTTAAACCATATTGGCTATTTGAATGAAAATAAGTTTCTTCTACAAAATTTTTATTATGAATAGGTTCCTTATAAAAATATGGTTTAGAGATCTAGCATATTGTAAGTTCTTATTTTCACAAAATTACATATCTTACACTGGGGGAAGTTATCTTGGGAATCCTTAGTATGAAAGATCTTCATCAAGGATTCGTTCTTCTTGGATGATTATTTTCCATGCTTCATAATGTATTGTGTACAATTAGTGATTGTGGTTTCCTTCTTTTATGTAGGTGGCCCCTTATATTATCAATATTATATGTATTTATGGTTTTAAATTCATTAATTAATGCATGTTTCCTATAAATTTCTATATTTATGGTATTCATCAATGTTTCTCTTTTGTTCTTTCTTACTGTATTAGTTTTGGGTAGTGTAGGGATAGATTGGAAACCCATTAAACTAAGAAATGTCTTGATTGGGGTGCTTTACACCAATGATGAGTGAACTTGTGCACATAGGTTTATCTAATGTCATTTTAAAATTTGGTCTCCTTGAAGTATCAATTTCAGTAATATAGAAAGATAAATTGGTGATTCCTTTATCATGTTTCGACACATGGATTTTCTAGATGATGTGTTTTAAACAAATTAATCCTCTATTACATGGAACATACGGTGAATAGGAGTAACCTATTATTGTATTCATATGTCCCCCTTTAGAGATATTTAAGGTAACCAGGAACGGGTTCAGCTTTAAGGTTTTTAATTGGATAGTTCTGAGATTTTTAGGCTATGATTAGGATTTTTTAGCTGAGAGTTGAGTTGTATTCCTTGACAACATGTGATGACACCTTGGTATAGGTGTTGAGCATTTCCTTAGAACTTATCCTTGGTAACCATGTTGGTTTTGGTAGGGAATTTCTTTTGTATATTATGGTCCAATGTTAGGATGAGCCTTTGAGATAGAAATTCAAAATATGGTGATATTAGGTGCTTTTATCATGTAAGATAAACAAAGTTTGATTAGAAATACCTAGCTTTTTCCTATCATGTGGTATATCTGATGTTATGAGTTGAGTTTCCAATTGAGGGATAGACATGGAAATGTGAGCATGTGAGAATTATTTTGAGTTACGAACATGTTACATGAAGATATGATAGTAACTAGTAGTGTATTCTTATGTGGTATGAGGAACTTCCCTTAGTATATGGAGGATGTTTCATAGAGTAGTGTGCATGATATTTATTTATACCTTTGTAGAGCTTTCCTTAGACTTTGTTGGATGTTGCATGTGCTAGTATTCATGAAATCCCCCTAGTCCTTAATGTACATTCCCATATAACATATGGTTATAATGTTCCTTTTATTCTTGTGTTTTCATTATCTCTAGTGGAAGATACATGAATTAGTATCTGTGAATTTTCCATGTTTCCATAGTTGTGCTATGAAAATGGGTATGTGTGTGGCTTTTGGGACCTATATGTGATGATTGATTCAATTATTTTTCCTAAGTATCATGTTCGAACATGTTTAATGTTGATCACATGAACATGTATGTCCCTACTATTTCTTATTATGATGTGTGATATCTGACCTTATTATGAAATGCTCAATTGTGTGGTTTTATAATAACTTTGGAGGTATTATTCTTAGTATTGGGAACATGTGAACCATAATGATATGTTTATCTCTTAGAGGGTTTATGTGCATGGAATGTGTGATGATAATTATGAACCTTAGTATAGGGTAAGGGGATGAAGTCCTTGAGGCTAGGCATCAGGTTGTGGTAGCAGAGGTAAGATAGCTTTGTAGGTCAAACTGAAAAACAATTCCTCATGGATTCTGAGTGATGTGTTCTCTTTTCGGTCTTATAGATTCACCTAAAACTAGGTTCCTTGTGGATATTGATTATCATTTTTTCCAAACACATTACTAGACATGAAATTTGATTCCTTGTGGATTCCATGTCACATGTATCTTACCTTAATGATAACTCAAGTCTCAATTCTTTCATGATGTTGAGTGACATGTTCGTTGTCTATGTGGATATTGGGACTTTTTGGAAACTTAGATGTTTATAGATATGAAAGGTGACTGTGTCGTTATTCATGATCATGTTATCATTTTTTTTTGTTCTTTTGGAACGGAGCTCAGGGTATGGATAGGGTCTATGGTGTCTTGGTTATTACATATGTAACGCCCCGACCCTAGTTACCCAGAGTGGGTGCATTATTACATAACATTGGCATGATCACAAGAAAGGTCAAATCTAAAAAGACCGATTGGTTTAGTAGCCTTGGAAACACTAGAAATATTCATAAGTTTTACATTACATCATAAAATGAAAAACTACTACAACAACATAATGTCTCCATAATCCACACTCATATCCCCACATAAAATCCCTGCAGGTCATTCATAAATTACTTCTTCACTTCCTTGGAAAAATAAAACATAGAAAAGGGGTGAGCTCAAATGCACAGTAAGGATAACAATATAGCGGAAACTTTCATAAATAAGAATAAACATTTAAGGCAATGTATAACTAAAACAAAAGCCTTTCAAACATGAACTTTCAACATTGTATGGCATAAATTAAATGAAATAATGCCATTTACTCATTCGCATGGATATTCTACTAATGGAATAATCACATGCAAAATCACTAACCACTTTCATAATGATGGAATGCATAATGCCAGACTATCATAACCACATAGCCAAGGCCTCGTGCCAAGGCTACAAATAAGATTTTTCCAAGGCCTTGTGCCAAGAAACTAGTTTGTCTCATGAGACCTACCGATGCATCGAGGAGCTATAGAGGGCTCCACCCGTCACTTATTAAGTCCAATACATTCCTCATATGAACAAGTTTAAACATAACATAAACATTCGTATTAAAACTAGCATACAAAATGTCAATACTTCTACCACAAACCATGAATGGTATAAAAATAGCACATCCACAGTCAAACATAACTCATTCGATACAATACAGAAGATTTTATTGTATCACATTAACCTCAATCAAGAATAATGAAGGATTTTGACATAGATGAAAATAATCATCAAAACTATTTGAGGGAAATATCTCCCTTTTCTTGAAAATATTTAAAAGTCACACTATTTATCAAGAAGCCATTTAAAAGTAGATTTTTGAATCAAAGTGTCCCATACCACTTTGAAACTTTTAAAAGGAGTTTTAATTTTAAAAAATTAATGTCTATATAAATAAATCCTTAAAACCATTTTTAAAACATGGAAATTAATGAGAAAGATTTAGATGAATAAGTCTTTAAAACATTTAAAAAATGGTATTTTAGTTAGAGATTCCAACCAAAAGAGACGCTTGAATACAAATAATTGTGGTAATCAAAACTTTGTAATATCATGAGAATAAAGGTATTCATGATATACTATGTCAAAGTACATTATATACACCACATAAAAGTGATTTGGTGTATATCAACAAAGAAGTCTCAATGGAATGTAAATTGAGATGAAATCTCTCGTAAAAGCCGTATCCTTAGGTTAAGGATAAATCAACGACATAATTATGTGTGAAAAATATAAATACACTAAATATGATTTGATATTCAGTGTAAAACAATCAAAGGATATTCACACATATTCTTGTAAAAACAACACCAACGAATTGGATGTTTAACTCAACAAATGGTGAATGAGTTAAAATTACTCTTATCAAATTCATATCAATGAATTGAGAATTACCAATGGAGTGATTATGTGTATAAAACATATATACACAGGAATGGGAGTGGAAATTATGACATAATAAAATTAATAGTGATTCCACACATAATCATGGAGTAATATAATCAATGAAATATGCGTAAAGCCAAATGAGTGGGAATTGAAATCTCAAATTCCCTTATCGATTAGGTAATATACGAAACATACACCCATGAAAGAAGTATCATACCATTATGATGTAAATACCCATAAATTAAAGTATATTACACAATGAATACAATCATGGGCAGTACACATACACAACATGCAATAATTAAGTGGTGATCAATGGAAATCTCACGAAATTAAAAGTGAGATAAGAAACCCCTTACCACGTTAATCAACTGAGTCGTATGGAAAAAAGTTAATAACAACCAAATGATTTACAGAATAACATGAATATAAATATAATCATGATAATATATATCAAATGGCAGTACACAATACACCACTTTCAATAATTTAGTGGCGAACAATGGAAATCTCACAGAATTGAAAGTGAGATAAGAAAATCCCTTACTTTGTACTTTTTCCTTGGTCGACGGTAGGTTTAACTCCTGTATAATGGTGAAATAATTGTTATTGAATTATAAAATAATCATTTACTTTAATATGATATCATATATGATCTTTTAACATTGATTTGTTAATAATATCTTAAAATTATCGTCATTTCGGGTGTTAACGGGTTCATTTTCCTTAATATTCTTTGTTATGTGAGCCATATTCGTTATTAATGGGATGTATATTATTCATATCCAGAATGATATCAAGTCCTTAGATACTATTTTTAAATCATCAAATTATAATTATAATTGAATGGATATGATGGAGAATGAATCTCATCGCGTTCTTGGAGACGGTAGTCCGTACATACGCACGAGCGATAATATCATTCTTTTGATATTAAAATAATATATAATTGGATGTTATATCATATATACAGAATCATTTATCATGTTATATTTATTATTTACATGAGTTACACATCATTATTATACCCATCAAAATAATAATATATTGAAAAACAATTACACCACGACGTGGAGACGGTAAGCCGTACGTACGCACGTATGTTGAAATGTTATTCAAAGGATGGATAGAATACTGAATATGGTTGTACCATATTTATAATAACATCACAGTATATATATGATACTGGAGTTATTATTTTATAATGTTAATAACAAAGAAAGAGGAAGTGGAAGAAGAAATGAACTTGAAAAGTCCTGGTAAAAACATTACCTCTTCTTCGGGTTCTTCCTTTTGATTTGATCAAAAGGGCTCCTTATGTTGGCTTTCTGACCAAACTAAGGCCTCTAGGTTGTAGTGAGGGAAGTTGAGAGAGTATTTGGGCAGGTCTTGTCCGAACCAAAGGGCTTTGAAGGTGTGAAGAAATGAGAAGGAGGAGTGCCCTTTTATAAGAGGGGTGAGGGGCACCTTTGGAAAAGCTAGAAATATTAATTTATAATAAATTCATATTCGTTTTCTAATGGCTCAAAAGTTGTTTATTTAAATTTTAAGGTGGTGATGGGTCGAAAAAAACTCAACCTATAGAATTTAGACAGGTTTGGGTACTTATATTAACCTTATCTTTAAGTATTAACTCTAAGTTAATTAGTTTCACTTTTACAATGTCTCTTTGTATTTTTAGATAATATGGTTAATAAACATACTATATACATCCAATAGACCCCCAAGTGGTCCACTAATGATGAACCTATCATGATATTAGTCTCTTGGCCGATCCTTATATTTTTAGGAATTTAATATCAATTAATAATATAATATTTGTTTTAAAAACGCTTTTATGTCAATTTTGACACTATTCAATAGTTGATTTTTTTGAAACTCATAACAGATTGATTACTTCGAAAAAAGTCAACTAAATCAATCCTAATATATCATATTATCCTAGAAAATTAGTTTAATTCATTAAAAGTTTCATATTATATTTATTTTGGTATTTATAATATCAATTAGTTTAATTGTTTTAACGATTATAGTAATTAATACATCATCATTGTGTCATAAATAAATTAAATCATTTAATGTCTAAAAATTATAAATAAAATATCATTATGTAGGAACTATTTTTATATTTATAATGAATATTTATAATCTAAAATCCAACATATATAACCCTATGTAACAATTGTTTTGCTAAAAGATATATGTTTGTGTCATTTTTGTATTCATTTTAACTTAATTAAAATTAAGTGTCCCTATCACCTACAAGTGGCACCATGGGGTCCCAAAATCTACCCAAAGATGCCTATGGTCGAACATGTATCAACCAATAAGTCTAGGACACGTTTTAGGGTAATTTAGTATTATTATAAAATTATATTTTAACCCTTATTTACCAGATTTACCCTTAACCATGGTAAATAAAATATTTACCGCAGTAATTATTCAAAATGTATAAAAATAAAAGTTACCTATTTACAAAATTTGAACATCCTGATTCCAAATATGGAATCCATTTTTCTAAATTCAAAACACAGAAGTGGAAGAAATTAATTTAAAATTAATTCCCGCTGTCAAAACAAAAAGTGTGTTTTTAAGAGATAATAACTATCAAAAGATTGACACTTGTTTATGTTCGGTTTAATTGTAAATTTATGTCCAATGACCAACATTATATTAAATGGTAAAAATATATTCTGAATATACTTTAAAACCATTCAAATTCATAAATTATCACTATTAATTATTTTGATTAAAAAAAGTTGTTTTTAATTAAAATTTAGTAATTTTCACTATTCATCAAAATATGAAAGTTATCCGAAAAGTACCAAAATTTCACCTTAGGCTAAATTCGATATTCCGAATCCAAAATTGAAGTCCATTTTAAAAAATATATATATAATTTCAAAAAGTAGGTATTACTATTCATAACAGCTAGTTTGATTGGTTATGGTGTGTTAGAACTCGGTGATGCGTACAACACACGCTATCACATTATTCAAAGAGAAGCGTACCGTAGAAGCTTGAGGTGTTACATTCTCCCCTCCAATAGATTGCATCCTCAATTTTTTTTTAAAATTGTGCTTAGGAATATAATGGAATCTCCCACATCGGAAAAAGAGTCAATAATACTATCACATTAAAAGAAAGAAAGAGAGGTATAAAGGTCAACCAAGATAACCCATACTCGGATTCCGTGTAGGAAAACATGGATATGGAATATAAACTAAGTGTCAAGTTCTGATGGAGAGGGATAGAAATCATGATCAGGTGAAAGTTAACAATAACAAACCCACAAAATTATGTTGGGACAAACGGTCATTAGTCTTCTAGTAGGAAAGTAAACGGACAACATTTTTTTTTGTTTTAAGTTACATTACATAAGGATGAAAAATTCATTTATGATATTTACTAAGAATATAAAGATATATACTTAATTTTTAAGTGGAGTTTTATTCTTTAATAAATTTTCACCACTAACTCATTTTTTTTAAATGATGAGTATTCAAGAAGACTTGGTCACACTGGAAGAGCTAGAATAAACTTCTATAGAATCACATGATCCATGCAGGATAAACTATATATTCACATTGTCTTTGAAGATTAATCAAAACCAAAATGGTTAGTGAAAGATCTAATGATCCCCCAAAAGGATATTCCTTGAGATAAATATGCACTAATCTTAATTTCTAAAATTAAACCTATAATACTCCAAAGTTAAATAAATACCATTCAATAATCAATTGTCCTTAAAATCCTTCCATATAATCCAAAGTAATATTTAAACCCAAAACATTGAAAAATTTGATTATGTAGTCTCCCATGTTAAATTGTATCTCCAAATGACATCAGATACTCTTAAAGTCACATACTCAAAAGTAATTAACCTAATCACATATTCTCTATTATAGGTTAATCATTTCCATAAATAACCCAAATCACTATAAAACCACAATAAAAACGTAGATAAAAATCTAACATTACTCCATAAATGAAACCCCATAGTATTCTATTTTCCTGTGGCATATAGTGTTCCCAACAAAGCGAACATCTTCCAAAATAACATTTATCACTTAATCGCCAAATCATTTTCCTATACCAAGGGTATTCTTTTGATAAGAAATAAGAACCCAAATCAACTTATTATTGATCAATAAAATCATTTAACTAAAAAAAAGTCACACTAACCAGGGACTTCACGTAGTCCAGTGGTAGGCGATAAATCCCAATCGCACTTTGGTTGTGGGTTCGATTCCCATAGCTTTGTCCGACGCGACGGGTTGTCACACGGTCTACGTGTTTTCCTTTCTCAAAAACTATATTTTATAATATTGCCAAAATGAGATAAATTCCTCAAAATAACATAAATTTAACCACAAATGTTATATCATACCTTGCATTTTCATCCCAAATTATAATAACTTATAATTCTCTCAAACCCCAATGATCATATAAAACCAAATGGTTATTTATACCTATATCCACAAGGGAAGAGACAATTCCTCTTCAAATATCATTCTCACATGGCAAACTGCGGGGTTACAAATACAAGAGAAAATTATTCCAAAGTAAACCCATCAACAAGGAGCTCTAATACTTTTTAAACATTTCTCCAACCATTTATTCCCACATAGATTCTTCTTTGACCAATAAAATATCCTATAGAATAGGACATTCACTCGGGTAATGGCCAGGTCCCCTACATTTATGGCAAATGACTATAAATGGACTCTTGGGACCATTTTTATCTTCTTCCATAGTACTCTTCATTTTTCTCTGGCAATTCTTCACTTTATGTCCTTCCTTCCCGCACGTAAAGCATTTCGTTGTCCCATTGAGACACTTTCCTGGGTGTCTCCTTCCACATTTCCTGCATGATGAAAATTGAGGGTTCTTTTCTCCATGGTCTCCATTGCTGGAGCTCTTATCATTCATCACCTTTCTCTTCCTTGTTGAGTCTGGGATTTGGTTAATATATATGTTGTTGATCATATTTTTGGAAAACTGATTTGGCATAAAGACGATATCTTTTACGCCTATCAACATTCCATTTTGTTTCTCATTGCCACCAACATTACCACCTTGTACATCATTCTCAAAGTCACTATGACTTCCTTGGAATCCAGCCATTAACTAAAACCAGAAAGAATTGTGTGAGTAACAATAGTCGTAAAATCATTTAGAGATTAACATGTCACCATATTTTCAATTTGAAAAAAAATATTAGGATTAACCAAGGTCATTTACTCTCATCTTATATATATATTACTTAAATTGGTTTGTAAAGAAAATGTAAATTATCCTAAGCATATCCCTCGGGAGTGTCGTAACCAAGAGTGCAGCAAGGCCCGTTGTCGTGCACCAGTTCCCGTTTGAGTCTAGCTCAAAGCGGTGTTTTCAGGTTTTACCCCTAGGTACATCTGTGCCAGAGCCGCCTCTACCTTCTCGTATCCAGACAGGGATGTATTGCTCAGAAAACTCACAAAATCTCTACAATACCGAAATTCTAGGAATTTCTTCTATATTAATCCTCAAAGTTCATCTTAGGTCTACGTGCTCTAATCAAAGTTTATCTAAATCTAGCTTCCAAGGTTGGTACTAAACTTCCTCTGATACCAACTGTAACGCCCCGACCCTAGTTACCCAGAGTCGGTGCATTATTACATAACATTGGCATGATCACAAGAAAGATCAAATCTCGAAAGACTGATTGGTTTAGTAGCCTTGGAAACACTAGATATATTCATAAGTTTTACATTACATCATAAAATGAAAAACTACTACAACAACATAATGTCTCCATAATCCACACTCATATCCCCACATAAAATCCCTGCAGGTCATTCAAAAATTACTTCTTCAATTCCTGGGAAAAATAAAACATAGAAAAGGGGTGAGCTCAAATGCCCAGTAAGGATAACAATATAGCGGAAACTTTCATAAATAAGAATAAACATTTAAGGCAATGTATAACTAAAACAAAAGCCTTTCAAACTAGAAGTTTCAACATTGTATGGCATAAATAAAATGAAATAATTCCATTTACTCATTCACATGGATATTCTACTAATCGAGTAATCACATGAAAAATCACTAACCACTTTCAAATGATGGAATGCATAATTCCAGACTATCATAACCACATAGCCAAGGCCTCGTGCCAAGACTACAAATAAGATTTTGCCAAGGCCTTGTGCCAAGACACTAGTTTGTCTCATGAGACCTACCGATGCATCGAGGAGCTATAGCGGGCTCCATCCGTCACTTATTAAGTCCAATGCATTCCTCATATGAACAAGTTTAAACATAACATAAACATTCGTATTAAAACTAGCATACAAAATGTCAATACTTCTACCACAAACCATGAAAGGTATGAAAATAGCACATCCACAGTCAAACATAACTCATTCGATACAATACGGAAGATTTTATTGTATCACATTAACCTCAATCAAGAATAATGAAGGATGTTGACATAGATGAAAATAATCATCAAAACTATTTGAGAGAAATATCTCCCTTTTCTTGAAAACATTTAAAAGTCACACTATTTGTCAAGAAGCCATTTAAAAGTAGATTTTTGAATCAAAGTGTCCCATACCACTTTGAAACTTTTAAAAGGAGTTTTAATTTTAGAACTTTAATGTCCATATAAATAAATCCTTAAAACCATTTTTAAAACATGGACATTAATGAGAAAGATTTAGATGAATAAGTCTTTAAAATATTTAAAAATGGTATTTTAGTTAGAGATTCCAACCAAAAGAGACACTTGAATACAAATAATTGTGTTAATCAAAACTTTGTAATGTCATGAGAATAAAGGGATTAATGATATACTATGTCAAAGTACAATATATACACCACATAAAAGTGATTTGGTGTATATCAACAAAGAAGTCTCAATGGAATGTAAATTGAGATGAAATCTCTCGTAGAGGCCGTATCCTTAGGTTAAGGATAAATCAACGACATAATTATGTGTGAAAAATATATATACACTAAATATGATTTGATATTTAGTGTAAAACAATCAACGGATATTCACACATATTCTTGTAAAAACAACACCAACGAATTGGATGTTTAACTCAACAAATGGTGAATGAGTTAAAATTACTCTTATCAAATTCATATCAATGACTTGAGAATTACCAATGGAGTGATTATGTGTATCAAACGTATATACACAGGAAGGGGAGTGGAAATTTTGACATAATCAAATGGATAGTGATTCCACACATAATCATGGAGTAATATAATCAATGAAATATGCGTAAAGCCAAATGAGTGGGAATTGAAATCTCAAATTCCCTTATCGATTAGGTAACATACGAAAAATACACCCATTAAAGAAGTATCATACCATTATGATGTAAATACCCATAAATTAAAGTATATTACACCATGAATACAATCATAGGCAGTACACATACACCACATGCAATAATTAAGTGGTGATCAATGGAAATCTCACGAAATTAAAAGTGAGATAAGAAACCCCTTACCATGTTAATCAACTGATTCGTATGGCCAAAAGTTAATAACCACCAAATGATTTACAAAATAAAATGAATATAAATAGAATAGTTATAATATATATCAAATGGCAGTACACAATACACCACTTTCAATAATTTAGTGGCGAACAATGGAAATCTCACAGAATTGAAAGTGAGATAAGAAAATCCCTTACTTTGTACTTTTTCCTTGGTCTACGGTTGGTTTAACTCATGTATAATGGTGAAATAATTGTTATTTAATTATAAAATAATCATTTACTTTAATATGATATCATATATGATCTTTTAACATTGATTTGTTAATAATATCTTAGAATTATCGTCATTTCGGGTGTTAACGGGTTCATTTTCCTTTATATTCTTTGTTATGTGAGCCATATTCGTTATTAATGGGATGTATATTATTCATATCCAGAATGATATAAAGTCCTTAGATACTATTTTTAAATCATCAAATTATAATTATACTTGAATGGATATGATGGAGAATGAATCTCATCGCGTTCGTGGAGACGGTAGTCCGTACATACGCACGAGCGACAATATCATTCTTTTGATATTAAAATAATATATAATTGGATGTTATATCATATATACAGAATAATTTATCATGTTATATTTATTATTTACATGAGTTACACATCATTATTATACCCATCCAAATAATAATATATTGAATAACAATTACACCACGACGTGGAGAAGGTAAGCCGTACGTACGCACGTATAGAGACATGTTATTCAAAGGATGGATAGAATACTAAATATGGTTTTACCATATTTATAATAACATCACAGTATATATATGATACTTGAGTTATTATTTTATAATGGTAATAACAAAGAAAGAGGAAGTGGAAGAAGAAATGAACTTGAAAAGGGGTGGTAAAAACATTACCTCTTCTTCATGTTCCTCCTTTTGATTTGATCAAAAGGGCTCCTTAGGTTTGCTTTATGACCAAAATAATACCTCTAGGTTGTAGTGAGGGAAGTTGAGAGAGTATTTGTGCAGGGGTTGGACGAACCAAAGGGCTTTGTAGGTGTGAAGAAATGAGAAGGAAGAGTGCCCTTTTATAAGAGGGGTGAGGGGCACCTTTGGAAAATCTAGAAATATTAATTTATAATAAATTTATATTCGGTTTCTAATGGCTCCAAAGTTTTTTATTTAAATGTTAAGGTGGTTATGGGTCGAAAACAACTCAACCTATAGAATTTATACAGGTTTGGGTACTTATATTAACCATATCTTTAAGTATTAACTCTAAGTTAATTAGTTTCACTTTTACAATGTCTCTTTGTATTTTTAGATAATATGGTTAATAAACTTACTATATACATCCAAGAGACCCCCAAGTGGTACATTAATGATGAACCTATCATGATATAAGTATCTTGGCCGAGCCTTGTATTTTTAGGAATTTAATATCAATTAATAATATAATATTTGTTTTAAAAACTATTTTATGTCAATTTTGACACTATTCAATAGTTGATTTTTGTGAAACTCATAACAGATTGATTATTTCGAACAAAGTCAATTAAATCAATCCTAATATATCATAATATCCTAGAAAATTATATTAATTCATTAAAAGTTTCATATTATATTTATTTTGGTATTTATAATATCAATTAGTTTAATTTTTTCACTATTATAGTAATTACTACATCATCATTGTGTCATAAATAAATTAAATCATTTATTGTCTAAAAATTATAAATAAAATATCATTATGTAGGAAATATTTTTATCTTTCTAATGAATATTTATAATCTAAAATCCAACATATATAGCCCTATGTAATAATTGTTTTTCTAAAAGATATATGTTTGTGTCATTTTTGTATTCATTTTAACTTAATTAAAATTAAGTGTCCCTATCACCTACAAGTGGCACCATGGGGTCCCAAAATCGACCCAAAGATGACTATGGTCGAAAATGTATCAACCCATAAGTCTAGGACACGTTTTAGGGTAATTTAGTATTATTATAATATTATTTTTTAACCCTTATTTACCAGATTTACCCTTGACCATGGTAAATAAAATAATTAACGCAATAATTATTCAAAATGTATAAAAATAAAAGATACCTATTTACACAATTTGAACATCCTGATTCCAAATATGGAATCCATTTTTCTAAATTCAAAACACAGAAGTGGAAGAAATTAATTTAAAATTAATTCCCGCTGTCAAAACAAAAAACGTGTTTTTAAGAGATAATAACTATCAAAAGATTGACACTTGTTTATGTTCCGTTTAATTGTAAATTTATGTCCAATGACCAACATTATATTAAATGGTAAAAATATATTCTGAATATACTTTTAAACCATTCAAATTCATAATTTAACACTATTAATTATTTTGATTAAAAAAAGTTGTTTTTAATTAAAATTTAGTAATTTTCACTATTCATCAAAATATGAAAGTTATCCGAAAAGTACCAAAATTTCACCTTAGGCTAAATTCGATATTTCGAATCCAAAAATGATGTCCATTTTAAAATATATATATATAATTTCAAAAAGTAGGTATTACGATTCATAACAGCTAGTTTGATTGGTTATGGTGTGTTAGAACTCGGTGTTGCGTACAACACATGCTATCACATTATTCAAAGAGAAGCGTACCGTGGAATCTTGGGGTGTTACAACATAGTCACCTAATATGGGTTTGTTCACTTTTTTATGTTTCTATCCTTCATAAATACACAAGTGTATATTAACTTTGATTAAGAGTTCCTGGTGATACCGTACAGAGTGTATATTCTCACACTCAACACTTAAACCTTTTTTATGTATCTTACTATTTTTTTAGTTTGAGCACAAGTACACTCACTGGTTCTAGCCAAATTAGCTTACTATGTATATTGAGATTATGTTTTACATTGAATTAGTGTTATCATTGAGTATTCCTTATGAATTACCTTAACTTATATCATCTTTATGTATAAATATATCTGTGATAAAACCTTTATATGGTTAACATTTTTTCTTATTTATAAATAATAATGTTTTATGGAAAAATGTATATTGATACTCAAAATATCATTTTTTCTATGTTTATGTTATATAATATAGTCATTTCTACAGTTATTTACTCAAATTGGATGGTACGGTCTACCCACACATTACTATATACCCTTGCTACTAGTTTGAAACATATAGAATATGGGGAGGTGAACTTGAGTCTACATAACGCAATGGCATGTATCGGATGATTTTGGACAAGGAATTACACTCCTAATAGTTATTTAAGGGTTATCCGAAATCTTACTTCAAACAACACTTTTATTAGTTCATCACTTTTTATAGACATCCCACCAGGTTCTTCATAATGTCTGCACATACTTCTTCTTTAAAGGATAACTTCACAATTCTCACACAAACTTCTAATAATATAGTGATATCATCAGCATAAATAATATTTTCCTTATTCTCACTATTTTTTTCAGCTTCAAAATCATAGGATTCATATTGGCATTATTCTCCTTTATCTATTTTATGTATAGTGACTCCAAAATTCTATCAATTTCACCTTTTTCTCCAATACCTAGAAGGTATTCTGTAGGGTTCAGCATTAGGATCTAGGTCACAATTAATCACACACATAATTCTTTAGTACCTAAATAATTATATTCAAAATAAAATACAACATTAATAATATTCCTCATACTTTTAATAAATAAAATCAGAGATATTATATAGGTGTGATTTCCTCTCATTAAAATTAGTCAAATGATTCTGGATTTGTTCCTTAATCAAACTTAGTTAAATACCAGGTGCAAAATTAATTTTAAATCTCCTCAAGACTCAAGATTAATTTTTTATAAATTCAAATGAATCAATCTCTACATCAAAGAAAATATTCTACCTTTCATATTCAATGTATTTATGTACAAATTTATGCAGTAGTACTCTAATTTATTGTACAATTAATATAACAATTTTCATTTTTAATTTATTATCTTTACATGATAAAATATTGACCTCTATATATTATATCATTGAATTATAAATAAACATCAAATTTTTGAGATTTAATATCTTCAGTATCATTACTAAGAAATAATACCTCTATTATGCAATTGGAACTCCATATATGAAATGTATTCTCTAACATGACGTCCTCTATAGTATAATATTCCATTAAAAATGTGTAATTACTTTTTATGTGGAATTGAAACTCACATATTCCAATTTCTCACATCCAAACCATTAGGTCAACCACCAGAACATTGACCATGAGAAAAATTATAGTAATACTTGTCTAACTACAATCCTAGATCTGATAAAAAGGTTTATTGACTAAAAAACTTGATCAACCATAAGACTTCATATACATTAAGTCTTCATTGACCATAAATCTCGATCAACTAAAAAACTACACTTAATTTTACAATTATCAAGGTCCTTTCAGACATTTATGTTGCCTTTACAATTCTGGAATGACCTTTTTGAAACCCATATCAACTATTAACTAGGTGTTAATCTTTGAGAATTACATGTACATGGCTACTAGTGTAACCTTATATTGATAGTGGAATTATCTAATTATATATATTTTTCTTATAAAAATGTATATCTAACATTAAACATGAAAACAATTACTAATCCATAGTCCTATATTTTTCTTAAATACCTTTATGCATGTCCATAATTCCCTTTATGTGAATTTTATATTTCTAGACCTATATTTACATAGATGGTGTGATATCATTGCATATTTAATTTTTTTCCAAATATAACTTTAAATAGGTAGTGGATTCCACTATGTGCCATTGTTTTGTGCTAGACTAATTTTTCATTGGTAGTGTAAATTTCAATGTACCCTTATAAAGCTTGTATACAAAGGGAGTAACTGTTACATAGGTAGTCAAACATCACTAACTCAAATCAAGTAACCTAAAAAAAATATCCTATTCTATTTAATCTATCTTGAGAAATTTATTATTCTCTAATATTTTTTAGAGAGGTTATCCATATCAAAAATTCTTTCATTTTATTTCCTTGAAGATCATTGCCTCAATCATCATATTTACGGATATATTCCTAGACCAAACCACTAGTTTTTTCTAGTATCAACCTGAACATCTTTCTGTGCAATTAATCATGTAAGACCATGAATAAAATCAATAAACATATTAATATAATCTCTTAACCTCCATATTTTCAACAAGTTTATTCCATATTTTGAACAACAAATTCTCTCTCTTAGAAGGTTTTTAAAAAATCATTGGGATTACAAAATTCTAAAAATATTGAGATAAACATGAAAGATGTTTTAAAGGGAATTTAAAAGAGAAATATTACAATAAATAAAGTTAAAGAATAAATTATTAATTGATCTATACGGATAAGTATTAATCAATTGATGATTAAATCTCTATAGTTAATTATATTGTGAGCAACATTAGAGGCTTTGGTGGAAAGAAAGATGATTACATTATTATAAATAAACTCATTATGAACATCCATGATGGATTTGATACTAATTTTTTGGTCCATTAATATGGGGAAGATCAATATTTAGATATAATACAAAATTTCCTTACTTACTTTTATATGACATTGACATTATCCATTAATTATAATTTAAAATATGATATGGATCATCAATCCATGAGAAAGATGATACCGAAAAAAGAATATATGCTATTTAGTGAGTTTTATGGTGATGATAATGATGTGAATAATAAAAAAATCATGAATCTTATATTCATAAATTTTAAAAATGTAAAGGAAAATTTCAAGGAGAAATTCCCCTTGAAATACATCAAATTTAGAGGCATTGGTACTTTATAGTCATCTATTTAAAAAAAAGAAACACAATTATTTTGATTATAATGAAAATAAAGGAAAATATCTAAAATATAAAATTTAAAAAAGGTATATAAATTGGTGAGAGTATTATGTTATATAAATAATTTATTTTCAAAAATAAATAATAGAAATATGATATGAAAATAAGAAGAGTAAGACTCCTTCACGAGCAGCCAATCTAAAGATGAATCACCTACAAAGGTAATAAAATGTATGGATCATGTGAAAGACCAAGTGATCCCATCATGTAGTGATATGTAGGGTGGTGAGGAGACTTACATGGATCATATTATTATATATAAGGTAGAATATTGTCTTCATAAAAATACCAATTCGAATATGGATGTAAAAATATGGAAGAAATATGGTGGGAAGAAAGTCGATACAAGTAAATAATATATTAAAAGATATACTAGAAATAATGAAGATATAAATAGACTCAAGATAAAGGACATAAAACATAAAAAGCTAAAGAATGATCAAAAAGGATAACTATTATTGAAAAAATGAAATAATAAATTTGAAATCAAAACTTCTCACTATTTATCAATAATTAAAAAGTGTAGAAGAAGAATTTTGATAACCTATTGATTTCTGGGATAAAAATATAAAATTGATAATATTTATAAAACGTCAATTAAGGTAAAATATGTAACAGAATCTGTTCAAAGGATTGAATCTATTTTACTAACAATTTAGGTCCTATTTCAAATTTTGTACATGTTTGGGTAAAAAAAATATATTAAGAAACACTCTCCTGTATCAAACGAAGAAAGAATAATGAAAAAAATGTAACCCCCTTTATGAATAAGAAAAATAAATCCAGATATTGATCTCAAATCTAAAAATCCATAATACAATTTCCTATATAGAATTATGAATTTAATAGAAGATTTATGTTTTGTTGAAATTTCTAGTGTTTGGGTATTTTTGGGCATAAATATTTTTCATTTTGTTAAAATTTATCCTTACCAATAAAAAGGCATGAATCAAAAGGGTGAAGCACAAAAGTGAAAAGGAGTAATTTTAAATAAAAAGGATTATAATAATATTTATATAAGGACACCTAATAATAATCAATTTACATGTTTTAAAAAAGTTTATAGATGATATGAGAGACATGTGTATTGTTTTGTGAGGTGAATGAAAAATATCCATGGATTGTTCTCCTAAAATGAAAATGGGAATGTGATTTAAAATAAAATATAGGAATGAAAATAATTAATAGTGGAATTGTTACTAAAATAATAAAAATAGAATACCATGGATCATTAATAGTGGGTGTTGTTTAAAAATTACTGGAGACAAAAAAATATAGAAAGACCTGGAAGATAATGAAGGTTGAGTAGTTATATTTTTAAGTGATACCTTATAGATAATCAATGATGTTGCAACTACTGATATTTTGTCTTATATAATTATTACAAAAATGTGTTATTTTTAGGGGGACTGAAACACAACTTGCAAAATGTTAGTAAATTGTGTGATAAAGAAAATGAGGTTCTTAACAAATAACTCATGCATTATCAAGAGTTTAAAAGATTTGAATTCCACCACATTATGTGTAATAAAAAGTGGAAACTTTTTTCAAATTAGTGACCCATATAATTTCTGATACTTGAGTTTCTATGATGAAAATGATTTACAGAATATAAAACTTATCCACCAAATTTAGAAAAACATAACCATGATTTACAAACATGAACTTGTAAGTGATAATACGAAACTAAAAATGTATAAAGAATCAGTTTCTAATGCTTTACTAACTTGGGAAATGGTGTAAGTGGAACACAATAATGTTTATATTTAATCCTCTATACCATTGGAACTCATATAATCAGATGTGTATTATCCATTAAAGAAAAATTCAACAAGGGGTGAAATTTATTTCAGTATATACATATATCACTACACCTATACATCTAATATTATATTTAAAAAACATAAATATGAGACTCTTCATATGTTTATAATTTTCTCATGAAATTTTTATAACGAACTCGGTTTCTCTGTTATAAATTTGGGGATGGATATTTCAATATATCACACATTCGATTTATTTGACTCATATCTACAAAATCAATGAACAATTCATCAATATAACTCCCCATACATAACACAATAAAATGGTGTAGTTAAAAGGGATACTATAAGCATTGTGGATATGGGAAGAAATATATTAGTTCAATAAAATAATTTTAATTTTTTTGGATAGATGTTTTTACAAGATTGTGAATATTCATAATAGATGTATAGTGATACCTACTACATATAAGAATCCATGTGAAATGTGTCAACACACAAAACCAATACTCAAATACTTAAAGATATATAGAATACCTTATTACATTAAGATAATGAACAAAAACATTGGAATGTTTGATGTAATAGATATAGAATTAAACTTTTAGATTACATTTTTTATGTTAAAGTGTAAAAATTATAAAAAACAAAAAAGAAAAAGATTTTTTAATGTTTCGGTGTTAAAATCATGGAAGAAAACAAAAAATAGGTGTATTTATTAAGTTTAATGTTTAAATTTTTGGAATTGGAAACAAGAAAATTCGAAAAAATAGATTTCTTAAAATAATGAAAATGAAAAAGTTATTGTCGATATTGGATAATATTTGACCATTGATAAAGAAGAAGTTTATAATCATATGTTGAGTCACAAAATGCAGAAAAAACATGTTCATTCTGATAATATCATTATCCAAAAAGATAAACCTCTTCAAAAAAATATTAAGGCTTATAAATAATGACAAAATTTCTATTACCTCTCATATTTAACATAATACAGTTTTAGAGTCTATTAAATATGAATAATATATTACATCTATAAATGAGTAACTCTGTAAAATGGAAAAGAACTTAACCTCGGAGCCTGTATCATGACTAGAGAATAAAAATATCATTATCATCGATTATATATTCAAACAAAAACAAATAAAAAAGTTGTAGTCAAAATAAATAAACTAAGGTTGGTTTTAAAGGGTTATTCTAAGATTTAAGGTGTTTAATTTGGTGAAATTGTTTCACTAGATTCAAGAAATCGTAAAATTAGGATTTTCATTATAGTGGAAGCTCATATACACAATAATAATTATCAAATGGATGTTAAATCTTCTTGAAAATAGTTATCTTAATGAAAAGGATTTGCAAAATCATAGGATCAAAAAAACTCAAAGATGGTAGATATAATACATTTTTATTAGAGAATAAAATTGTTTCTAAAGGATCTAAAATTTTTGTAGTCCTAGAAGAATAGATACATAAAAACATTAAATTTGAAAACATATGATCAAACATGAACCTATTGTGTGAACATGATTATCCCATCCAACATATCCCCGAAAATTAAACATAGCCCATCACTATGTTTCCTAGGGAAAGTAAAACAATTATGGGTGATCTTGGATTCCCAATTAGAAGTAGCGTACAATGGAATATTACATTAAATTAACATGGAATAAGTGATATGGAAATAATAAATGAACAAAATAAGTCAATTTTCAATTGGAATTGAGGGTATTTTATATTCTTGATAATAAATGAAAACATGGCTAACAATAATCATTGATTTCATACTAATAGAGTACATAATATCAAACAGCATAACATAATTTTAATGCCTTATCCCAACATATGTATCAGGGTAAGTGAAGAGGTATGCCCAAAAACAACCTATTTTGACTCATTAGACTTATCGATGCATTGAGGGGAAATATAATTTAGGTTCTCATACACCACCTGATTAGGTCTTATGCATTCAACATGAGAGTTATTAAGACCTTTCAGAAAATTCCTTAAGGAGACTCCTACTACGTAAAAAATGGCTTGTCATATAATGACAAATACAAAAATCAAATACATCCTTATTTAATAAAATAATTTCTATATCTATAATGACATCCCTTAATAAACATAGAATCTATGGGGTATCCCCAAATTAAAATGATGTTCCATTATCAATGATATATAGTAGTGGGGGTACATAAAATATTTCCACCTACACATGGTTGACTATAATTGGATTTAGTGTTTTTCATTGGTAGGTTACCAATGAAATGGTAGTAAAAATCCATCATTATAGTTTATTAAGTGTGTATGGATGTTTCAAATCATATCCTTTAGGTGTTTCTTGCCAGGTGTATAGTTTTATAACTACTCATCATACATCAGGATGATGATTGAGTAAATTCACAACCAAACCTTTTTGGAGTCATTACCATGGGTGCTTATTTTCCACAACCAAAACCACATTCAAGTATCAATTCAAGGATTAATTTTCAATGAAATTAAATATATATTTTCTTTACCAAAACATATGCTTGTTTTTTTCACAATGGAAAATTTTGTTTTTACAATAGCTTTGGTAACTTTCCAATCAAAATAAAAATAGTGAGGGATTAAAATATAGAATCTTAAATTCATTAAATAGCATGAGTATTATGAAAAAAAATATTCCATCTCAATATGTACACTACAAAAAATAAAATAGGTGGTGATTATAACATGAGTTCCAAATAATGAAAATTGAAATAAAAAACCCCACTTATAGATTGGGTAACAATTAAATCATAACTTTTTGAAAGTGTGAGCTTAAAATTGATCTTAAAACACCATTAAAAATTAATTTCATTACATAAAATCTCAAATATTCATTATATACACCTCATAAAGTAAATTAAGATCATAATACAAAATTTATCTTAACTAGTGAAATTTCAGACAAAAAAACCATTACATATACTTTTAAATTCCACAAGTGTACATTAAACTCATATATTAAACACATATATACACTAATAACTTGATTTATAATCATAATAATATCCATTTTCATCTATATACTTCATATTTTTTTTGTTTCTACAATAATTCTTCTGATTTATACATCGATATTAATATTTTGGGTTGTTTAAACCAGTTTTTTAATAATAGTTAACATATTCTTTAATCATCCATAGTTAATTATTATTAGGTTATTTAAGTTAATTTTATGCATGTTTTATAATAATTTATGATCTTTTAAATTAATATCAAAAGTTTTTTATACCATATCCTTGATGATGAATTTGATTATTAAATCCCTCTTAAATAATTTCATCTTAAAAAATTATATTTTAACTATTGAACCAGTTTGTATATCCTCTCTCATGTATTTATTAGTATCCTAGGTTTCCCCTCCTCATTTTTTATTACTTAAATGGAATTTGACTAACCAAGTTGTCTAATTCTTCAATACATTCTATCTAGTGTCAATAATCTTAAAATTTTCTTCAATAAAAGACAATCCATGCTCGAATTTATTCCCCAATACCTGAGCACATGCATTGGATCTGGTATATATTTTCAAAGTAATGTAACATGGAAGATTTCATTTAATTTAGAAAATATGGAGGGCATAGACAATTGTTAACTTATATATCCATTTAATTAATATATTTCTAATGTTCCAATATACATAGTGATTATCTATGATAACCCAAACTTTTCTGAGTGAAATTAAATTTTTAAATGAGTAAATTTATTATTAATAAATGAATTTATAGGAAAAAACATGAAATAATATGGATATTTAAATAATTTATATGGTTTTTCAAATTTAAAATTTCTATGAATCATAATAATTGATAATATAGATATTTAATAGTAATCATGTGACTAGTATATATAAAGGGTTATGATAAAGTCCAATTGAAATATATAGAAGAAGTAATGGCCTCGACTAGTAGAATCATACCCTTTGAAGAATATTTATTAGAGCATCCTAGGGTGATAGAAAGACTGGGATTTTGTAATGACCAATCCCAAGATGAGATTCAACAAATAAATCAAAAAGGATACCTTTTATGGGATAAGTTAATTCTCATTGAGATCATGGAAAAAACTATATACACCAAACCACTATAATGAAATCTCACAATTGCATACCTTACCCTTAGGGTGTTTGCTAGTGTAATGAAGGGTTGTGTTTCTGGACCTTTATAGTATTAATTTTTATGTATTTATTTATTCTAATAAAATAATTGTTATATTTTTATTTTCAAAATTACTATAAAATGATGTAATAATAAGATTGATAAAATTGGATGTCAAAATAATGAAAAACAAGCTGTATTTATGAGAAATATATAGTTTAAATCAAGACACTCTTTTTAATGAATTAAATAATATTTTAACTAAATTTTATTTTAATTAAATATTTTTCTCAAATAATATTTATTAAATATATTTGATAATATAATTTTATGAATTCAAAGATAACTTTTATAAGGGTTAGAAAATATTTATTGTCAAAAACCTGTATTTTTCAATAATTTTTTATTTTTTATTTAAATTTTTAAATTATAATATTTATAGAATTATTTGGATAAAATAATTATTATTTTTTAAATATTTATTTTGAAAATATAAAACTATGTTTTTTAATAATATTTAAAGACAATTTAATTTTTGTGTAAAAATTAAATACAGAATAAATATATGGTGTGTATTATGACATCATAATGAATGAAAACGTGTTTTAATATAGTAAATAAAATATATTAATGACAAAATATTTATTTCCTTTATAAAATAACATATTTTTTGGTTATTCATTTAATTTCATAAATCCTTAATTGATCCTCCATAATTTATATTATCTTTTAAGGTTTTAAAATCAATTAATTGTAAACATTACTACCTTCTATGTCACCAAGGGTATTATTTTAATGAGGTTAGTTCATAAACCTTAAAAAAATTAAAACCAGTCCACTTGGTCATAAATAATGTTAAAATCCATGGGTTGTTTTTTTTTGAATACTTTGTCAAATAAATTCCAAAAACTGCCTTTTTAAATTAAAAAAGAACTCTCTTTTGTTTTTCTATATAAACCCACCCGAGCTCTAATTTAACATCACTAAAAACCATTTGAACATTAAATAACTCTACCATTACATATATATAGTCCTATAAATTTTACCCTCAATCTCTCAAGAAGATCCTTGTGAGATTTTAGAAGCACCATCTGAAGGTATGGGGTCCCCTCCTCCTATTTACTCAATAACCTCATTTATGTTATGCCTTTGGTTTTCAACTTTTTCATATTGGGATATGATCTGAAAAAACTCCTATTACTACCCTTATGATTTATAGGTAAAGATATACTCCCATTCAGTCTCATTAATACCTCACATGAAACATTATAATCCCTCGTTATGCTGCTGAAATTATCCAATGATTTTCCATAGAAAATAATTGTGTAGTAAATACCCATACCCATTTCTACTCAATGGTAATCACCTAGTTGTATATAGAATTCATTTATTGGGAACTTATTTGTATATAACCCAAAATCCTTAATCTTTTTATTAAATGTGTTGAAATATATCTTTATATTGAAAAATTTATGTGGCACACATGAGCATATACATAATATGATGGGTAATCCCAGATAATGATATGTATTGGGTAGTATTTTACTCTAATGAGATTTCATATATGTGATTAGGGAGTAAATATATTCTATTATGGGACACTTTCCACCATGTGATTTTTTTCTTGGAATTTATCCATGACTTGTGTTTATGACATGATTTATGTTCATTTTTCATTCTCATGTGTCCTTTATACTATCATTTTATATTATACTTCATTGTTTTCAATTTATATTCTCACCCCTCTTATGTTACCTTAATATGATTCTTGGCTCACATTTATTTCTTTAACTTATGTTTTGATTTTTTATTCTCTTACTATGTTTTTGATCTCACCCTTTTTATATTCACATCCCCAGGTTATCCAATGTAATTTTAAAAAATACAAGGAAAATAAGGACATGTTTTATTTTATTTTTAGTTAATGATATTGTATTTTTTCATATTTTTATATCATGTACCAAATTTCCAAAAAAATAGGTCATCACAATCTTCATTGATTTTATAATGTGGACCTTTATATAAATAATTAGGAAATAGATAATATTAAATATGTGGGTTTTCGTAGTTATTATCAGAGGATGGTCTAGTTATTTTTTGGATTAGGATGAGAAAACTCTGGTGAAAGCCTTTGGGATAAGAATATACATACGAAAAGAACCCTATGTTCTGGTAATGTATACATTATTTGGTTTATAATAAAATAGATCTATTTCTATATAATATATATGGATGTGTCCCTATATAGAGGTACCTAGTGGTAGTAACCCAAAAAAGGGAACATTGAGATAGACTCAATCATCACCTAGTGCACAACAATGGGATTTGTTGCACACTTGATAGGATACACCTGGGGTACTTGCTTTGGTAAAATCACAAGCTCTTTATGAACCATTTATAAGGGAATAAAAATTCTTTTAAAAATTGATGATAGGAAATAGAAACTGAATAACATAGTTTGAATCCTAGAAATTCAAAGGTTAATGAATAAATGTCATTGATGGTTTCTCCCTCTAATATTTATGGATTCCCAATTATTTCATTGAAATTTTAAATATTCTTATCCATAATTCAATTTTTGAGTAAGTAATTGATTAAAATTAAAATAAAATAATTAAAGGTATGATTACCATCCATGGTTTATGCATTCTTTTATATCATTATTATTTTTTATAACTATTCAAACACCACTATAATTCCAAGAATCATAGTTATCATTAAAAATATAAAATGTGGAAATTTATAAAAATAGAAGTATATAACTTGTCCCTTATCAAAATGCACAGGATAAACATCCCAGTGGTCCTTTTGATATTCCCTTTAGTGGAATTTGTTGCAATTTTTGGTTTGGATTTCATTTCATTATACAAATCAAACATTAATTTCTAAGATAATAAAATCACCCACTATATTGAAAATCATCCTCTGATTCTATAAAAGTGAATGGAAAAGGATGTATCAACATTCATACCATTATCCCAATAAATAATATTATTTCCCTATGAGAAATTATATCTAGCTCAAATGATTAAGAGTAAAGAAAAAATATCCTCTCATGAAATACCCATTTTATAGTAATTCTTTGATGTGTTTCCTTGAGAATTGATTGGTCTTCCACCTTTTTGTGAGTTTTAGTTTTCAATCAATATTATATTGATATTTTTACAAATATAAAAAACTCTGAATATAATGGTTGTTGGTGAACATTAGGAGATAAAGAAGAAACTATATGAGAATATGGATAATGGGTTTATATTCCCAGTGCTTCCATGTGGGGTGCACTGGTTCTATTTTTCATGAAAAAATAAGGGTAAAGGTGACTCTTAATGGATTTTGATAAAGTCAACCAAATCATGATAAAGAAAAAGTATCCACTACCATAGATTTATAAATTGTTCGGTCAATTATTTTGAGACTAGTTTTTCACTAAGGTAGCTCTTTGGTCGGGATATTATCATGTAAAGTTGAATAAGGATCGTATCCCCTAGATTGATTTTCATATAATGTGTAGGCACTAAAAGTTCATAGTGATTCTATTTGGACTCACTAATACTCTATAAATCTTCATGGACTTGATTAATGGAGTCATTAAATATTACCTTTAAAAGATTTGTGTACTCTTTATAGACGATATTCACATCTACTCCAAAATTAATGAGGAACATGAGTACCATTGGAACACTGTAGTGGATACCTTATTGAAAGAAAATATGCATGTGAATTAAAGTATATGTGAATTTGGGATTGACTGAGTAACATTCATGGGGAATGTTATCCCTATAAAAGTAATATCAATAGACACTTAAAAATCAGAGGTAATTAAAAGATGGCTCAGACCACAATATATGACTGATTTCCGTACTTTCCATGGATTATCTAGGAACTATCATCAATTTTTTGGAAACTTCTCATGATTTTAAATCCCATTAACTAATCAAACTCTTAAGGAGTAAAGTTTTTATAAAAAAAATATCCGGATGAATGTTTTAAGAGTTTGATAAAAGGATTATCACTACATCTATGCTCACATTAACCACTATTGGGGGTGGATTTGTGATCTATAATGATGAATCCAAAAAGGGATTGGTTTTTTACTCATAAAAGATGAAAAAATAGATAGCATTTGTTTCCCTCCAACTAAAGAACCACGAGAAAAACTACCCAACTCATGATCTAAAATTGGTTTTGGAAATATTTTCATTAAATATTTTTTGACATTATCTCTATGGGGAGAAGTTTGACATATATATACATCAACAAATCCTCAACTGTATATTCACACAAAATATTATTAATATTAACTAATGATGGAGGTTATAACTAATCAATGATTATTATTTTTCAATCCATTACTTTATTAGGAAGGTGAAAATATGGAAGATGCTAAGAGTATAAATGACCATATAACCCTATCCAGGATGAGGATTTAATGGGATCCAATCTTATTAGAAATGAATAGGATATATATGGAAATAAAAAATAAATCATCATCCAACCTTTCTAAAATAAATTCTCTACCATCCATTCCTGATAAGATTAAGGAGGATAAAATAGTTTATGTGGTGCTATAGAAAAAGGTAGAGAATATCCAAGATTTTAAATTTTCTTAATATGGATTTATATGGTTTGGAACCCAAATTTGTATCCCATAAAAATATTAAATGAAGAGGAAACTTCGGGATGATTTTCCTAGATCATCCTTTTCTATTCATCTGGGAAGCACTAAGATATATAGAATTTTAATGAAAAATTTCTAGGGGATGACATGAAAAGAGATATAAGGGATTTCGTATCTCAGTATTTGGTATACCAGCAATTCTGTAACACCATGAGATTTCGTGAATTTTTTTTTAATTAGTTTATTATTTTTAACATTCTTTGTTTCATGCAACACTAAATATAGATTTTTTTTATTAATGAACAACGTTTCTATTCTATTTTACTCAAAACAAAGTTAATCTTTCACAACACACAACACATATATTAGCATGTGGTAGGTGCAACACTTTGTTTTGTTTTTTTACATATAAAGTTGATTTCCTTCAATAGTTTGTGTCACACGCAGGGCTGGCTTTTACAGAACAATAATGTAATATTAATATTGTTATTGAAATATTCGTATGGTTACTACCTAGAAATTATAATCAAAGTCATGAATATGACTTACTAAATTGTGAAAATATGATTTACACATGAATATAACAAATAATCCCTTGGATATCATTTAGTTATAAATGAAATTAAAAAATATATAAAAATAAAGGGATTTTTTTTCTATGAAAAATATTTTTCAATGTATAAACACAATTTTATCTAATTGAATTAAGAAAAAAACTTTTGATGAATATTTTTAATAAAATATATATATCATATATTATATAAAAAATTTGACACCCATAAAATAGATTTTATAAGTATAAGATAATAATATATCCAATTTTATAAATAAATAAATGAATTTTTCTTAAAGTTAATTTTTCCTCCTTTTAATGTAGCATCTATTTTAAATAAATTTTTGTATTTTTTTAGTTTTTTATTTAAAAAAATGAAAATAAATTTTTAATGAGGAATATCAAATTTTACTTTGGGAAATTTCTTGATACTTTTCTAAGAAGTTCTAGTTTTACATATATAGTGAAAACACTGAATTTTAATCAACAACTTCCTTTTCATTGAATTTATTTATATAGATAAATTACATAATAATTTGTTTTTCAAGTTTAATTAGATAAATATGAAATAAATTAATTAAATTTAGGTAATTAGAACAAATTTCACATTGAAATTGTATATTAAAACATTTCAATATTTTGATCTTTTTCACATTAAAAACCTACTTTCAAGAAATTTCTATGAGATTAGTTTTTAATTAATTTCTTCCAATTCTGTGTTAAGAATTTGGAAAAATTAATTACATATTTAAAATAAATATAATTTATAATTTCAATTAAGGAAAAAAATGACCAAAAGTATTAGTGAAATTAATTAAAATTAATTACAGCAACTAAGGATAAAATTAGTTTATATAGCAGTTAAACTTAAACCTTAATGGTAAAAATGACCTAGAAAGAGGTAAAAAAACTTTTTATTCAAATATTTGGGTCTTATACCCACTTTTTTATAATTTTAAGAGTTATTGTGACATTATTCTATGAAAGTGACCAATATAATAAGTTAAGGAAAAATGACAAAAAAGAACTTTTTTTACCATTAAAATTTATAATGCCTTGAGATATCGATAAAAACTCATGAGTTAGGTTGTAAAAAAATTTTAAAATTGAAAGAAGTTTTTTTTGTCATATTAACATATATTTAATTTTTTAGTAATAATAACTTATATTAACTAATT
This sequence comes from Viscum album, assembly GCA_963277665.1. Taxonomy (NCBI): domain Eukaryota; kingdom Viridiplantae; phylum Streptophyta; class Magnoliopsida; order Santalales; family Viscaceae; genus Viscum; species Viscum album. The sequence continues at coordinate 710,988,129 of OY728131.1, read as the reverse complement.
AACGAATGCCAAATTTGGTAATCATTTAGATAATAATTAACTGTAATAAACAATACAAAAAAATATAAAAAAGTAGAGAAAATTTATTTAATTATTATATTTCATTTTTCGGATGAATATATCATATTTAACCGTATTTTAATTAATATATTAAAATTATGTCTTTGTCTTGATATTTTTTAAATTCAAATTTTGAAAATAATGTCAAAATTTACATTACTGTTATTTTATAATAAATGATATTTTATTAAAGGTTTTGAAATTTACTAAAAAATAAGCATTATGAAAAATTATTTTTCAAAGTTATTAAATATAAATTATTTTATATTAATGGACTAATTGATCTTTCATAATGAATATATTAACCATTAAATAGTAAAAACATTGTTAGCATGGTTTAGGCTAAGGCAATGTTTTTGTATTTTACAAGCCCTTGTTTTAAAATTTAATTTCCAACAATCATGGGATTTATTTTTTTTAAATTATATATCATATTTATAATTAATTATTCATATATTTTATATTAAATATCACATTGATTTATTCTTAATGGTAAAATTAATTTGTTTAGAAAACTAGTTACCTTAATAAAAACTAAAATGATAAAACTGGGAAAACATAGAAGTTAAGGAACAAAATTAAAGAAATGAAATTGTTTTTTTTTGAGTAATTTATATATCATAAATCACCTTTAATCCATTATTTTTTCATTTATTAATCATATTAGGTAAGGTATACCACCCAATAGTGTTTACCTTTTAAATTTTAAAATAATACCGCCACTAATCCTTTATAAAAAAAGAATGCACTCTTCCCCTTACTCATGCCTCCCAATCCACTTTGGCTCATCCTATACCTGGCATAATAAGTTCCCAAATTATATCCCTTAATCCTATAATCAGGTGTTTTGATAAAAATACTTCCAAGTAATCCATTTGGTACAAACCAAATGGTGTTTCCCAAAAATGTGGTAATGTTCTACAACATGAATTTATATTTTATTTATTTCTCCACACATTCATTTATTATTATTATGTAATGATGTCATTATCATAAATATAATGAGATGATTTTATTCTAATGGTTTTACCTATACCTACACACACATCCATTAAATGGGTAACAAACATACCATTCGTGTGTAGGCTGATTACCCTCTAGTGAAACGATGTCATTCGCTACCCCTTTACCACCTATCATGGTTGGAAATTATGATGTACATACTGGTTTTATATGATTTAAATGACATTTATGATTTTATTATGCTTATTTAATTATTATATAGAATATACCTTCATTCTTTCCATTTGTGGGAATGTGATAACTTTATTTATGGACACATGGACTACTACCTCCTCAAAGTATTGTGATTCATTCACACTTCACATAGAATGTACTAAGAGTAGGATAAGTAAAATTATATGATATATACGAAAATATAATTCTACTATAATTATAATAAACTTATATATACATACATTTGATTTACTTTATTTCTTTTAATATGATAAGAAAATGGAAATAGAGTTCATGCGTACGTACGTCTACCGTCTCCAAAAATGGTGTATTTCAATTCTTATTTATATATTTTGTATATTATTATAAATACTTATCTAATAGATATATATTATATTTATATAATTTTTTAAATTATCAAATTAATTAAATAATTATCTATGTAAGACTATCAAAAATAACAAGTCAAAACAAATATCAAAAAACAAAGTGGATATTAGATGAAACGTAACATTAACATGAAATTGTTAATAAATAGGTAATATAAATTCATAATCAAATAATATATAGGAAAATATATAATAATATAGTTATTTTTTAAATGTATTATAAACTTATATCTATTATACATGAGTTTTGAATGTGTATGAATAAATTCGATACATAAGGTAAGGGTTTTCTCATCTCAATTTTATTTCTCTGAGACTTATTCCTTATTCACCACTCATTTATTTTATGTGAATTATATACTATACATTAATGTATTATGTGGTTATTGTAAATTAATTAATTTTTATTTATACATCCATTTGATGATATATTTGTCATGGGTTTTATGTTTCAAAAGTTACCAAATCAGTAAAGTAATTTTGTCACGATTTTCCTTCCTTGAGATATATACCATTCTATGCACCAATATTATTCTATAATATGTATAAAAATAACATAAAATGTTATATAATTAATCTTATTCTTTAATGATATTTAAATATTCATTTAAATTTATTATTTCATGGGGATTATGATTCAAAGTATCCAAAGTTGTAACAGTTTATTTCTATAATCTCATCGTTTATCGAGATTATTTAGGATTATCATTCCATTGATTAAAATATTAAGATCCATATCTCAGTAAATATAATTAATTTTCTTATCAAATGTTTATTAATTTTATCTTGAATAAATGGTAATTTTTTCCACTCTTTGTTACTTAAGATAATTAAAAAACATGTAATAATAGTTGACATTATCTCTCTCTTCAATCAGATATCATCGTTCTTTAAAAATAGTGATATCTAAAAACCCTTTTTTAAAAAATATTATAATATTATATTATGATATTTAAAATAATTTTTTACCCATGTTTTACCTTTTTTTAAAAAATGGGTTTTAAAAATAAATCTTGCCTCTTTCCAATCAAGGCAATTTTTTAAACTTTTTACAGCGCAGAAGTACTGTTCGACATGTACGGATTTATCTTCCACCACAAACATAATTTTATTTCATATTATTTTAAATGTCTTCAAGTTTGTTTTCAAATAAAATGGGTTTTTGATGAAGTTATGTTTAATAATTTTTTAAAATTATTTTTAAATCATCCATTATATGGTTTAAAAGGTTATTTTAAAAGAAAAGGATTTCAATGATTTCCAAGCCTCTTTTGAAAGTTTTCAAAGTGGTTTTAAAAGAAAATTATTTCCAAAATGTTTTGATTTTTAGAAAAATCAAAGATGAAATGATATTTTCACAAGAAGTTTTTTAATATTACTCTTAAATATTACTTTATAGGTTTCCAAAAAACTTTTCAATGGATTTTGAAAATATTTTATGTTTTCAAAATTTATTTTTAAAGAAAGGTTATTTATCAAAAATAACAATCTAAGTGATTTTTACAAACCCTCATGTATCTAAGATAAAATAATTTTAAATAATTTATTCTTTATTCGGGAGATGATCTAAGGAAACCATTATTGTCTTTTCTTTGAGTGTTTTATGTTTATAATTTCATGTTTTTTATGAAACCCATTTATATTCCATGAGTTAAACCATGATAAAATTATTGTGAAACTCACTTCGATTCACAATTTATTCTATGTTTAAATGATAATGTCACTTATCTCCTTTCCATAAGTAATGATATAATGAAATTTTTACAATACCCATTTCATTTCTTGGGTTATGATAGTATATTTATCAAACCCATTTATTTTTATGGGTCATAATATAGTGAATGTTTTATTATCTTAAAGAAAATGTATATGTGATTTCATTAGGTGAATGGTTGGACCTATATCTCCCTCCAATTCATTGGGTGATGATAAATGGTATGTTAGCTCAAAGGTAACACAGGTTTTTGCCTAAGATTGAAGACAATATGGTACGTGGGTAATATCCCAATCCTAGAAAAACGGTTCAAGGGTTGTAGTCCAAGCCTAAAAATAGGTTACATTGATGGTAGTACAATCCTAAAAATAATAGGGTACATGGTTTGTAGCTCAAGCCTGAAAATAAGAGGGTATATGGGATGTATCCCAAGAATAAAAATAAGAGGTTGCAAGAGTTGTTATTCCAAACCCTAAGTAGGTACACATGTGATTAGCTCAAGCCAAACATGTTACAAAGTTCTTGTTAAGTATCCTTGAGAAATTCTTTGATATTATTTCTAATATTTTGGAATTTTATGTTTTGGAATGGTTATAAGCGTAAACATTTATGGGATGGTTTATGTTAATATTTGGATGAGTTTTTAGATATTAAATTATTATCTCTCCATTTTATGTTTTATGAATATTAGATAAATTGTTCTAAAAATGCTTCTTGTGATTTAGATAGATGTAATAAACTATCATCTATTTTATGTATCTCATGAACTGATAATGTTTCAAGAAGGAGAAATTCACATTCATTTCTTAGAATAAGAGATCAAGTAGAAATTGATCAAATTATAAAAAAAGGTGAGGTTGTAACAACCCAATTAATGATAGAATAACTATTTTCATATGTATTAATAAATACGAATTAAAAGAGAAAATATTATCACTAATGTATATGATAACTCTATTTTTATGGTTAAAAACATTGTTTTTCAAAAAACAGATTTATCACCTTTTATTGGTGAACCCATTTAAAAATTTAGTTTTTGACACTTTTATATATAATATATGGAAAAATAAAATTCTAATTTTTAATTTTGGAATAAAAATTTACTTTTGTTGAATTTGTTTTCTGATAAATTTCATATTTTATTGAATAGTGAAGAAATACTACTTTTCTAAATCAAAACCTCTTTTTCATCCAATTTATTTTTATAGTTAGAGTATCATTTTTAGAGGTTCTAATGTATAATTAGATTAATGTTTTATCATTTAATTCACTATAGGTTATTTGAATTAATTTCACATTGAAATTGGATATATAAAATCTTTATTAACTTTTGAATGTTTTTACTTTAAAAACTTATTTTCTCATTATATCAACGAGATTAATTTTAAATTAATTTCTTATAGTTCTAAGTTTTGAATTTGGAAAAAATGGATTACATATTTGGAATAAAAAAGTTAAAATTATTTAAATATGTTTATTTTATTTTTGGATATTATGAATAGTAACTGTAGTAGTATATTTATTACCATGGTTAAGGGTAAATCCGGTAATTAAAGTTAAAAATAATATAATAAGTAATATAAAATCACCCTCGAACTTGTTATAGTTTTATTTTATTAGTATTTCTAGACAAACATTATCCTTGTGACTATTTAATATACTTTTTAATCTAATTGGTTGTGAATAATACATTTATAATATTATATTCAAAAGGAAGACAAAATTTTTTCACATCATTTTTTTAACACGTAAATTATTTTTAATTTGGTTTTCTAAAGGGGATATCTTTAATAAAAAATATTATTTAGAAATAAATTATTATCTATATAATGTAAATTTATTTATAATTTTTATGAAAAAAATAATTAAATTAAATGGTGAAACAATGATGATGTTGAAATTCCCTAAATAATGAAAGAATCTGATAAATGATATTGTAAATATTAAAATAAATATAATTTTAAATAAATGATTCAGTAATCAAATTTTATAAATGAATTTTACATGTTATGGATGATGAAATTGAGTTTTTATAAGATATAAATTTTTTTATGATATTTTTAAAAAGTCAATAAATGAATAGTGTCAAAATTGAAACTAATGGTATTTAAAACTATAAAATATTTTAATAAATGTTATAAAATTTCTAAAAATACAAGATTCTAAAAAATAATTTCCATAAGACTTAAAATGACATAAATTAATCATTTATGTTTCTTTTGGAATGTTATGGTAATTATATTTACCCTTAAATAGTAAATTACATGATAACTTCGTAAGAGTGAAAAGGGTAAAATAATCTTTAAAAATGATAAGGATTAAAAAATATAAAAAATAATCTAATTTTAATTGAATGGTTCTATTTAGACCCATCCACATCCTATATTAAAAAGTAAATCCAATTTTATCCATTTTTAAATGAAAATTAACTTTTATTAATTTAATAGATTGAATAATTCTAAGAGTGCCCATTCCCACTCTTATAAAATGGAAGAAATTAATATTTATTCATCACATCTAAAAACTTGTTTGGATCAGAAATTATCTACTAAAATACCTTAATAAAATCCATCCCATCATTCTATATCTCTTATAATAAGCAAAACACTCACCTCAGTTGTGCTAAGGTGTTAATCAAGTGAGGTTTTCTGAATAAATGGTATGGTTTTTAATTAAGTGTTTTTGGTTTTATTTATTCTTACAATTCAATATAAAATTCATAATCAATGATCAAATAATAAATCCATTATACTAAATATACAGATGTTTTATTATGTTAATATAATAACTTAAATACATATCCAATTACATAAAATGTAAATAGAATTAATCATTTGTGCGTACGTGTGAACTATCACCTCCACAAACTAATAAAATTCATTATCCATTACCATATCTCAAGAAAAAAATTATAATGATGGAATTATTATTTATATATTATGTTCCTGGAATATTTATCATTATAATAAAAATATAAATATCAATTACGTTCTTACATTCCATGCACATAAAAACGATAATGTTGTCTGTGCGTACGCGTGAACTATCACCTCAATGATGCAATGTGATTCGTTTTTCTTCACCACATCACAAGTTTGATATATATAAGTATATTTAAATTATTAATATGATATTTATCATATTATGATAATTCTATAAATATAAAATAATAATTACCTTCTTTTCATAAAGATAAATGTAAAATGGGAATGTTGCTCATGCATACGTACGACATACCTTATCCATGATTATAACGTTGTTCAATTTTCGTAACAATAAATAAATTTTTTTATTTAAAAGTATTATTAATTTCTAAAACTGATTTTTATTTCATTAATATTATTATGGTGATTATGGACTATAGACCACTTTTGGATATAGACATCGTACCAAGTCTTTTTGGACTCATGTATCGAATGTCATCAAAATATACATCATGAATTCAAATAATTAAGTAATTGTTAAAAAATGGGGATAAGTTATATAAAAGGAATAATAAATAGGAAAATGGTTCCAAATCATGTAAATAACTATCTTATGTTTATTATTCCTGATGAAAAAGAACATATTTGATGAATCAGACTTAGGGTAAGGGACTTTGTCTCAATACCATTTTATTGTGGCATATTTTGATTTATACACCACCTTATTTTGTGAGGTGTACAAACAAACCATTAAATTTTTAATGGTACTAAATTATTTTCAATAATGAATGTTTTTATTATTTCTATACAGAGAATTTAAAATTATTTACAAATGGAAAAAGGAATGTTTTTTAATGTGTATGGTGATAATGACTTATGCACTACCATTACCATTATTTCATATTTGGATTTATCTGTAAGCCTTCATATTTTTAAAACAAAAAGAAACAATTTTACTCTTTTTGGTTATTTTGTTATTGAGAATGGTTTTGAAAATCAATTGATTATTTCAATATCTGAAAATGGTATCTTGTGATTGCAAATGAAATTTTATGAGTGAAATACAAAAAATGGAATCTTTGTGTGTTATGATTATATAATGGTACCTTGAAATTTTATGGGTGGTTACCTGATAAACCAAGTATGGGTGGTTATATGATAAACCAAGGATGGTTGTTTATGTTATAAACTTTAATTCATTGGGAATGGAATTTGGACGTATGGTTATTCCATTTATAAGAGTGACATTTATGGAAGTCAACTGCATGGTTATTCCATTTAAGTATAATTATGCTTGAAGGTACATTTATGTGCTATATATGATTTCTAAGGGTTTTATGGAAATATTATGATTACAAAAAAATTAAATAATGATCTTTATTTTAGACAGTATTTACTACTTCTTAAAGGATAAAAGTGATACTTTAGGATAAAGTATTCATGGTATATATTTATCACAATACTAATTGTTTTCCATATTTGTATATGCCTAATGATATTTTTATGATCATCCCAATTTTTAAAATATTTTTCATAGGATTTACGGGAAAATAGAGACAAATATGGGATCGCGGGAAAAATTATGATGATTGAACATGAAAATAAACCATGTTTCATTTTAAAATTTTTTATTTTGTGAAATAATTGATAGTGATTAGAAGTGTTTATAATGTAATATTTGAGTTGTTATGTTTGAATTATGGCCTAATTCTCTAAATCTCTAAACCTAAAAAAGATCCTTAATTTAAAACAAAGTAAAATTATTGACATAACTCAAGATTATGTAATGTTTTAGGGTTAGGTCATTATAGTTGGTATCAAAGTTCAGTTCAGATAACTTTATAGTTTAATATCATATTAATAAATTAACTTTGAAATATTATACATTAGTGTCAAGTTAAATTTTATAGTGTTTGAATATTACCATTTTTCTTTGTCTAAGATATGACTATTTAGAATGGTTTTTCGTAGAGGAAACAAGAGAGCTAAGAAGAGAATGAATCAAGAGAAACACATCCTTCCAAATCAACATCCTAAGATGGTTGAAATAAAAAAAATTTAGTTTTTTGTTGTGATAGATCAATTGACCTATGTGATAAATGGTGGTTGTGTCCATGTAATAGGGCAACCTGATCTACCAAAAATAAACATATTGATATTACAACATTTTATGAGACAACATCCCCCATAAATCAGAGTATCATATGACCCAATTCTAGCATATGGATGGATTATATCCCTAGAAAACATATTTGATGTCATGGGTTGTTTGGATCAGAAAAATTTGACTATTTCAATCTATCATTTTAAAGGATAATCCAATCATTAGTGGAAAATAGTTAAAAATATCATAGGAAGTTAAGATATTGATGTCATGTAATGGGACGAATTTAATAATATCTTCCTTGAGAAATATTTTCAAAAAAATTTCCACTTGGAGTGGAAAATAAATTCAGGGAATTGAGAAAAAAGGGGGTAGAATCTGTTGATTCATATGAAGAAATTTTCACCCATTTAGCAAGGTATGTCCCAATTTTTTTTCGTATCTTGATAGTATGATAAGTAATATTAACTCATGATAAAAGATGGGATATCAACGAAAATTATCTTCTAGTGAGTTCAAAATCTATTAGAAATGATTTTGATTTGATGGGAAGGTAGAGATTGAGTTTTTTTGTGATCATGTGTCCCATGAGAGTAATAAAAAGAATAGGACCAGTTGGCTAGAAATGGGAAAGCATTCGTAAAATAATTTTGGAGGTAAGAAAAATAAATTCCTATATTTTGAGAAGTGTGGTAAAAATAATATTGGAGAATGTATTTCAAAGTCTGGGAAGTGATTCTAATGTGGTAAGACTAGTCATATGGCTCTTGATTATAAGAGAGATAATCATGAGAATAATGAAAACTTCACAGTAAGATGTTTTAGTTTCAATGAACTAAGGAATTTTAACATTGTGTGTCCAAAGATGATGGCCTAGAATGGGAACTATAAAGATCGTCAGAAGAATGGTATGGAAAAATCATTTTATACAACTATGATTGATGTAGGACTACCAAATGAAGTGGTGAAATCTCTAAAGATCTCAGTATTTTTTAAAAATTGATTTGAGGTCTGGGTACCATCATCTAAAGGTATAGTAGAGGGACATTCCAAAGATTTCGTTTTGAATGAGATATGGAAGTTATGAGTTTCTACTTATTCCATTTGGGTTATCTAACAAACTAGATGTATTTATGAATCTCTTGAATGGATTATTTCATCATTTTTTCATATCATTTTGTGGTTACATTTATAAAGGATATTTTATTATATTCTAAAATCTAGAAGGAACATAAAAGGAACTTATGGAATGTTTTTAAAACCTTAAAATAAAATAAACTCTATGGAATGTCAAGTAAGAGTGAGTTTTGGTTGATAAATTTTTCATTCGGTTTCTATATTGTTTCTAAATATGGAATAATTTTTTAACCATACAAAAGAAGAGTTTTTAAACAGTGGCCAAGACATGGAAATTCATTAGATATTCGTTGTCTTCTTAGATTAGTGTGTTATTACTGAACATTTTTTGAAATCATTGCTTAGTAATATGGACAACGACTAAGTTAACACACAAGATGATTATGTTCGTCTATAAAAAAGATTTTAATTATTGTTTTTCAAAACTGAAATAAATATTGGTAAATGCTCTATTTTTCCCTTTCATCTAAAAATGGTATATTTGTTATCTACAGTGATAGTTCATTGAAAGGAATTTGTTTTATCCTAATGAATAATGATCGGGTAATGGATTATGCTTCATGTTAGTTGAAACTTCAGGAGTTAAATTACCCTGCACATGATTTGTAATTTGTTTCCATTTTTTTCATTAAAAATGGGGAGGCATCATTTTTTGGCATAAAGTGTGAAATATATACTAATAAAACAAGTTGGAAATATATATTCAGTCGTAAAAAATTGAACATGAGACAGATAATATGGTTAGAACTAATCAAGGATTATTATTGAATGATTCTTTTCCATCGTGGAAAAGAAAATAAAATGGCTGATGAATTGAGTGAGAAAAGTAATACTACAATAACCATGTCAAGTTTGGAACATCACTATTTCATTAATGATTTGATAAATTTTTAATGGAAGTCATTGGTGTAGTAATGTCTACTATTTTGTTTCAGGAGTCAGTGCAATCATATCTATCAAATAGAATTAATCAAGTGTATAAATAATATTTTGATTTATAGAAAATATAATAATTGTTTAAAATGGTATGTCTTATGAATTTAACATTGATAAAGATTGTGTTTTGTTATTTGAAAATAGATTATGTGTGCCTTGTGATTCGCTATTGAATAAAGAGTTATTATTTCAATATCATAGTTCTCTATTTTCAGTCCATCCTAGTTACACTAATATGTATAGAGACCTCCAAGAGTATTACTGGTAAAATGGAAAGAAAAGAGATAAAATTTACTTTACTATGAAGTGTTTCACTGTTCAAATGGTTAAAGTAGAATTTTAATCATCAAAGGGGGTGATTCATCCTTTTCCAATTCCAAATTGGAAATAGAAAAATATATCCATGGATTTCATAGTGGGATTATAAAATACTTCTCCATGTAACAATGTGATTTTGGTTATTGTCTATCGACTAACTAAATCTTCTCATTTTATTCCAATTATATACATTATGTCTCTAAATCAACATTCATAGCAGTATATTAATGAGATAGTCTAGTTACATGGGGTTCCCCTCTCCATTGTATTTTTTCATGAGCCGAGGTTCATTTCTAGATTTTTTAAAGGCCATTAGAAGTTGTTGGGTGCTGAATTAAATTTTAGTACATCATTTCATCCTCAATCAGATTGGCAGTCAGAACAAACAATTCATATGTTGGAGGATATTCTACTTGTGTGTTCAATAAATTACAAGGGAAGTTAGGATCAACATATTTCTTTGGTTTAGTTTCCTTATAACAATATTATTATTCATTCCAGTATAAAAATGGTACAATTTGAGGCATTTTAAAGAAAGCAGTGTCAAACTCAGTCATTTTTGTATGGTTCTCATGAAATAATGTTAATGGGACCAGAATTGGAATAGGAAATGTCATAGAAATTTTATTTGATCTAGTGACACATGAGGATAGACTAGATTAGGTTGAAAAGTTATGAATATTACTAGAAGAATTATCTGTATTTTGAGGTAGGCAATCATGACTTTCTCAAAGTTTCTCAATGAAAAAGTGTGATTTGTTTTGTAATAAAGGGAATCTGAGTCCATGGATCATTGGACTATATGAAATCCTGGAGAAATTTGGATCAGTTTCCTACTGAGTGTCTTTTCCTCTGAGTTTATCCTTGGTACATAATTTTTTTCAAGTTTCAATTTTCAGAAAGTATATACCTGATCCATCACATGTATTGAGTCTATAAGAAGTATCTAGGACCACTTTTGTGCATGTTTTTTATTTGCTGTCAAATACTGAAAAATGTCAAAGAGGTTCAAAGATTTTCAATGTTTACAAGTATGAAGAAAGTGATCCAAAGTCATTAGAGATTTGTTGAAGTGATGATGTATGGATAATTGTTATGGATTCATAGCATTGGATTCCACACTTGAAAAATTCTTCATGTTGTTTAAAGTAGATGATTGTTGCACTAGTCCTATATTCAAAGTACATGTATCAATGGAAATATATTATTTACAATAATGAATATGGTTTAAGAATCATCCACTTTAGGTTGATTGAAGTTATTTTGAATTCATATTCCAAAAATATTACAAGTTAAATAGGAATTTAGGGTCATGTAATATTTTACTATTTCAAGAAAACCATTGAAGATCTTGAAGAGCATTTGATTCTGATTTTGATGAATTATAATATGATTATGATTTTATAATTTATATTTCAAAAATATTATAAGTTTGGATTAATTTTTATTAAATAACGGTGATGGAAAGGGGTGGAAAGGAATTTCCAATCATAATCATTTTTTATTGGAAAAAATGATGTTGTTAGAATACAGGGAAGATGTAATGGTTTCCTTTAAAAATTTGGTGATCCTAAAGGTGTTAAATCAAATGTTATATATCACAGTTGAAGTAACTCTTGAGGAAATAAAATGTCTTTGAATCAGTATGGTTGGTGTTTCTAAAGCATATTTTTAAGGTGGTGTTGTTTTTCAGTGTTTTCCAATTTTTTGGGCCACCAAATATAGAAAATGGATAAATATGTTTTTCAAAAAGGACATTGTGTGGAATATTGAAGATTAATCTCAATATTATGTGCATGTGGGATTCTAGGATCTTAATGGGAAAATATGGAAAATGAATAAACCCCATGAAATATTGGTTTTTTCATACAAGATTGAAACTGATTTGGAATATTTTACGCAAGACATGCTTCAAGATCAGAATATCAAAAAATGGGAAAGGAATAAAGTGAATGAAAGATTTGGAATGTGTGGGAAATATAAGACTTCTCAAAAGAGACTTATGAACCCAATGTGACGTTAAATTTAGTTTTACATGTTTAGAGAGAATCTTGTGTGATGCGTTGAATAATCAGCATAGGGGTCCGGGATGCCTATAAATAAGATGTGACCCCCTCTCATTTGAGAAGCTCAACACATATAAGAAATCGAATCTCTTAATAATGTAAGAATTTTCAAACAATGGAGTAGAAAATAATAAATAGAGTTGTGTGTAAGAATGAAAATTTGTGTCCAAGAAGTAGGATATGCAAAATAAAGAAGTATAATTCAAAATTTCTTCCGCGAAAAAACATAAATGTTGCACACAAGACTCCCAAAAAGGGTCTGTAAAATATTAGACAATCGATAATTTCAACGCACTCTCAAATGCGATTGGTGAAGAACATCAGTCTATAAATAAAATGGGCAGCGCAACACGTCTCCCTAGCTTTTGAGATGATCTGAGATCCATGAGGACCTCCTGGTTCATGAATGAACCTCAGAGTACTATGATCTAGTTCATGAGTCTCGGAATCCCGCTGTGCTTCCCAAAGTCATAGACCTATGCACCGCACAATTTATATGAAGGTGACCGTGCTTTCTATTTACATGTTATAATAGAACAGATACAACACTCACAATTGATATTTTGTATCAAAGAATATGAATCAATTGTGATGATTCTAAGCTAATAAAATCCTTATTGTTTTGACAATCAAAAAATATATTTGTCATTCAGGAAAAAAGAAGAAGAGGTTTTTAGTGTAATTTGGTTTTACACTAAATAAGAACAAGAACAAAGATTGTGCAGCTCTCAAGTTTTCTAGTATGAAGAATTGAGAAGGGTTACATTCATGCTTCTAAGAAAGTAACAAGTGAAGAGTGGAAGATCAAGAAGCAGTGTGACACACAACATGTCTCAACTGGTGGAAGACTCTATTGGTGTAGCAAACAGTTTTGAATATGGAGAAGAGAGTCTAGGGAGGCGGTATAAAGAACTATCAAGGAGATTCATACTGGACTTGGTCATCACCAGTTCAGGGAAGTATAATTGTTTCATCCCCCCCCCCCACCCCACTCTGAAGTGTAAGGACGCAAACTGGCTTAAGTATTGTTTTCTAGGCCAAACCATTATAACTTATTAGTAAATTATAGGTGTGAATCCATGTATTGGTCATACCCATACATGAAATAGATATAGATTCCCTTATTGAGTGGTGAACCTTGTAGAAATTTCATTTTATATTTTTACATCTTTCATATTATTTCATACAATACGGAAAATAGAAAAGGAGTATCAATATCCTAACAGGTCAAGAGGTATAGGTATAAAAAAAATTAATTGGTTCAAAACATCCCATACACTGATTCACCCCCCCCCCCCCCAGTGTTATGAATATCCCAATCTGGTCCTCTCAATTGGTATTAGAGGGAATTTTTTCCTTTGATAGATTCTCTGCAGTGAATATATTCTATTTTGAATACTTGACTTTCATTCTAGAGTCAATAATAAAATGAAGTTTTGGTGAGGATTCTAAAATCTATAAGAAAAATTCCATATCTACCAAGACCTCAATGAACTAAAAAAATAAATAGAATATAAGTTTGAAGAAGAAGACCCTCTTATCTAAATAATAGTAAGTTTTTGGTTCTCTATACCCTGTGTACGATGAGGAAACATTAGGTTTGGAAAGTAATGAGAAAGTGGCTCAAGTTTCAACTAAGAATATTGATAACCTTCCAAACTCAAATGATAAGTAGGTATGTGTTAGTGCATTTTAAAATTATTCTCATGATGAAAATTATAGCACAAGGGGTGATGAGAAAAATAAAAATTCTCAAGATTTATTAGTTGATAGATTAATAGTTATTATGCATGGTATTCCAAAAGAAAGTGCATCCCTTGTTTGTGGAGTATTTCAATTCATGCAAGAATATATCACCAAAATAGAAGAATAAACTGATATTTTAGAGAAAGGTTTGCAAGAAAAATTTTTGTATGTCTAAATATATCCAAATAGGTTGGAGACTTTGATGCAACAGAGAGGTAATTTGAAATGAGTTCCTCAAAATGGCTCAAAGAAGTTGAAAAGGAAGAATGAGTTAGCAAGACTCTACAAGGAAAGATCCATGAACTTGAATGTGAGATGAAGAATAGCACTAAAGTCTAGATTTTATATTTGGAAAAAACTTCCTATAATATCAAGGAACTTGACACCTAATTACAAAACCAAGTGAAGATTCAAGAAGATAAAGTTGAAATAATAAATAATGTATATGAATTTAATATGATAATGATTGAAAATCATGAAATCATCCTCAGTAAGAAATGTCTAGAAGTGTAAGCTTAGTTGACCAATCTTCAGAAGACTCATATTTACACTTCAAAAAATAATGATATAGTTTCTACTATCACTAAATGATTATCATTGGATTATAAGGTTGAAAGACCTCCAACATGTGATAGGAAGATCATGAATTCACTCATTAATCTATCATAAGTAGCTTAGAAGGATCAAGTACCATCCATACCATCTATTAATCATGTTTATAAATCTTTTTCTATAAACAGTGTAGGTTTGAAGAAAAATTAAAAAAAATATGGATGAATAAAGGTTATAAGAAACCTACCACCATGACTAGGGGGATACGAAGAATAATTTTGAAGGTGGTTACCTAGATAGAGAAAAAAATCAAGAAGTCCTAGCAACATTATAAAAAATATATCAAGAAGTAAAGATGTGTGGTCAATGTTTGTGCTATAACAGGTTTGGGCATTGTGAATTTAATTATTTATACAATCATAAAAATATGAAAGCATAAAAGAAGCATGTATTAATGGGAGAAAATGAGAGAGAAAGAAGTTGCATCCACACATCCAAAAGCATCAGTATATTAATATCATTTGTTATGTATGCAGTATTAGTGGTCACATGGTTGATACATATTCATCTCAAAAATATTCCAAAGCTGAAGAGGAAATAAGATCAAAAAATATGCCTAAGAATGAATTAGTAACCTTGGTTGGAAATTAGAATAATTTTGTAATATAAAATTCTCCAAAGAATATTCCTAGAAGGAAAGGTGAGAAGACCTTGGATTCTAAATCTAAGAAGTTGGATGGTGGTGCATCAAAAATAAGGAAGACACTCAAAATATTCCATGTGTAAAATCCAAACTTGATTCCACATTCCCTGATAATATGTTAAATATCAAGCCTGAAGAATTGGAAAGAATAAGAAATATGGAATACGTAGAAGCTTAATCTAGTGAAAAAAAGAAATGAAAAGATTCCACATTATTCATAAAAAGTGAATAAGAGGTTTTAAACAAAAATAAACTCTTGTGTTGAAGATATATGTGTGATGTGAATCATGGCTAGTCACTCTGTCAGAAATTTCCTTTCAATTATTCCAACTCTATAATAATTCATAAAAAAGGCAAAATTTTCCCAAGGAGGTACTGGTTCTTGAAAATATCTTAAATAAAGGAGGATCACACTCAATGAAAGTGGAATAAGTGATTTGATCCACACAACCAAAATCAGAATTGCAGATAAAATTTGTAAGTTTGATGAGTGTATAAAATGGAGCATCTTGGTTAAGAAAACCATATTAACCTTACTATTCACATTGATGAAGCAATGATGATTCACCTTACTCCCTTAAATCTATGTGTATTGTATGTGTTCTTATAATATAGGTAATTAAAGGTGAATCATGTTCTTTGGGTGATTACCTAAGAAAAAGTGATGAGGAGTGTACCCCTTGAGGGGGAGACAAATAAAAAAGCTTCTAGAATTATAATATCAATGAGTATAAAATTCAATTATTTTGGAAACTATTAAGGATCATGTCATTGGTAAAGTCCATTCCCTATTAATCTCTCATATTTGGTTATCAAAAATAATTAACCTTTTTAAAATGGGGATAAATTGAATTATTTAGTGACATATGTAGAATGGAAGTTCCCCTAGGTCACTCATCCTGCCAATTACACTTGAATGTTTTTAATACATCTGTTTATGTGATTAGAGGAGCTATGGGTAAATTATTTTATATCAAATTCAATATCTATATCCAGGAATGAAAGTGGAAAACCCTTAAATACAAGTACAATATTTCTCATCTCATGAGGTATCATGATCAGTTGGGAAGGGAAATATTTGTTTCTAAATCAAATCCTCTTGTTTTCTACACTGAGAATAGATCAAGTAGACTTATTGTGAAATGATGGATGGCACATTTATTAAGTATGGATTGATACCCATTCCCTGTGAACTTTGTATTTCTTTTAAATAAGTGATAGAGAAAATGAAATAAAAGTTTGAAAATTTAAAGGGGGTGAGAAAGAAAATCAATAGGGAGAAATAAGATTCTCATATTAACACTGAACATTCATTTGAGAAAGAACATTGAGTATTGTCAACAAATACAAAGGGGGGATTTTTGGGACCAATTTTGTGTATGAGTTTTATTTGTTTTTAGAGAGTTAAAAATGTAAAGAGGTTCAAATGTTTTCAATATTGATTAATATGAATAAAGAGATCCAAATATAATGGATATTGGTGGAAGTGATGATGCATGGAAAATTGTTGTGGATTCATAGATTTGTTTGCAGCACTTGAGGAATTATTTATGTTGTTTAATTCATATGATTTCTACACATGTTCTAATTTCAAAATACATGTATCAAAGGTGATACATTGTTTACAACAATGAAGATGGTTGATGTATCATCCAGTTGAGGAGGAATGAAGTTATTTGGAATTCATATTCCAGAAATATTATAAGATAAAGAGGAATTAAGGGTCATGCAATATTTCACTATTTTAGGAAAACCATGGAAGATATAGAAGAACATTTGACTGAGATTGTCATGATTTATAATATTACAATGATTTCTGGATTTTTATTTTACAAATATAGTAAGTTTTGAGAACTTGTGATGAATGTATTTTGAAGGAAAGAGTGAGAAAAGGTGATTCCAATCATATTCAGTTCTGATTGGAAAAAATAATTTTACTAGAAGAAAGGGAATATGCAGTACTTTTCTTTGAAAATATGAAATTCTAAAGGTGTTCGATCAGAGGTTATATATCACATAGAAGAACTCGTGATAAAATAATATTACTTTGAATGGGTATGGTTGGAGTTTCCAAAGCCTATTTTTAAACTGGTGTCATTTTCCAATGTTTTCCAAATTTTGGGTCCTCAAAATCTGGAAGATAGAAAAAGCTATTTTTTACAAAGGATGATTTGTGCAATATTGAAGATGAATCTAAATTTTGTGTGCAAGTTGGATTCTAGGATCGACATGGGAAAATATAGAAAAGGGATAAAGCGCATGAAAGATTAGTTTTTTCATGAAGTATTATTGATTTGGAATGTTGCATGCAATACATGCTTCCATATTAGAATATCAAAAAATGGAAAAGGCATGAATTGTGTAAATGATTTGGAATGTGTGAAAAAGAGACATAAGCACCCGATGTGATGTCAAATTGGGTTTTGTGTTCTCAGAGAGGATTTTACGCGACGCATTGAATCTTCTACAAAAGAGTCATTGATGCCTATAAATAAGAGGTGAACACCTGTAATTTGAGAATTTCAAAACTTATAAGAAATTGGAGCTCTGAAGCACAAAATAATTTTATGAAAATGGATCCTCTCATAATAAATATAGTTTCATGTAATAAGGATAAGTTGAATGCAAGAATTTGACTTTATGTAAGAAGGAGGTTTCATGCAAAAGGCCTTCCACAGCAAAAGATAAATAGTGCATGCAAGTCGTTAAAGTTGCGTGAAAGACACCTAAAAAGGGTGTGTGAAATATTGGAGTCACATGACCTTCAACAAGTTCAAAGCACTCTTGAATGAGATTTGAAAAGAATATCATTCAACAAATAAAAGGAATAGAGCAATGTGTCTTCTTTTCTTTCATGGTGATCTAAGATCCACAAGACCTTTCTTGTTTGTGAACTATCCTCATAGTACCATGATCTAAGGCATGAGTCTAAGACTCCCACTATGCTTTTCGAAGACACAGACCTATGAACCACATAGTTTTCATTAAGGTAATCATGCTTCCTTCTGAAACATTAGAAAATTATTAATACTACAATCACTATTGATATTGTGTATCAAAGAAGAATAATTAACTATGTTGACGTTATGCTGTGCTAATCCTTATTTTTTTATTATCAAAAAAGATGAATGTGATTATAGAAAAAAGAATAATAGGTTTTCAGTGTAGTTTGTTTTTCACTGAAGAAGAAGGAAAAGAAAGATTGTGTAGCTATCAAGTTTGGTGTTGTGAATAAGTGAGAAGGGTTACTTGCATACTACTATGAAAGTAATAAGTGAAGAGTATAAGATCAAGAAATAGTTTGGGACATAATAGGTCTAAACTAGCAGAAAACTCTATTGGGGTTTCAAACCCTTTTTAACTGGGAGATGATAGTCTAGAGAGGTCATATGAAGAACCAGTAAGGAGCTGCATATTGGACTTGGTCATCACCAGTTCAGGAATGTTGAATTGTTTCATTCCAGCATCCAATGTATAGGGACTCATACTGGCTTAATTATTTTTTTATAAGCCAAACCACTATAACTTGTTATGAAATTATAGTGGATAATTTTTGTACTATTCATACCCATGAACGGCAATGAAATAACTTCTCTTATTGGGTGTTGAACCTTGTAAAATATCTTGTGATATTTTTACATCATTAAAACTATTTAATGAGATATAGAAAAGATAAAAGGAGAATCACGATACAAATTGGTGAATAGGTACAAGGATAAAAATAGGGAACTTGTTCAAAAAGTCCTTGATACTGAGTCACCCCCCCCCCCCCCTCAGTGTTAGGCATATCCCAAACTGGTCCTCTAAGTAGTTCAGTTGGAAGAGAATATTTCTTAGGAGGAATAGTCAGTATAGGTTCTTGAACATAGAGAGAGAGATTTCTGGAATAAGGTTATTCATCAGGTTATGCTTTTATAGAAAACCATATGGTTGAAGAGGCAACATGGGAATTTGAAAATTCTATAAGGGAAAGATATCCCCCCTTACCTAAAAACTTAATAAAATTGTGAGGATGAAATTTCCAAAATGGGTGAAGAATGTTACAACCCAAGTAATTATAGAATAATTAGTTTCATATGTATTAGTATATATTAATTAAAATATACAATATGATCAATAAACTATATGATAAAACTAGTTTTTTTTGTTAAAAATGTTGTTCTTAAAAAATTGGTTCACCTCCTTTTATTAGAGAACCTATTTTAAATCTAGTTTTTTCATAATTTTTTAAGTTATATTTGAAAAAATAAGCTTCTTATATGGAAGTGGACCATAAAAATTTAATTTGGATGGATTTGTAGTATTTTTATAAAAAAAATCATATTTTAATGAATTGTGAAAAATACTATTTTTCAATTAATAACTACATTTTCATATAATTTATTTATATAGTTATATTATCCTTTTAATTATTTTTAAATTGTAATTATATTTATTTTTTATCATTTAATACAATTTAGGCATAACACTCACCTTAGAGTTAGAAATGTGTTAACCAAAGGTGGTTGTCTGAAGAAAATGTATCATTTTTTATTAAGAGTTTTTGTTTTGTTTCTTCTTCCACTTTCGTAAAATCATCTTCATCCACGATGAAAGAATAAATAAAGGATACTAAATATAATGATAGGTTATTATGTTAATATCAACACATAAATCCATTTCCACTTTTATCAAATGGGAAAATAATTAAATGTTCTTGTGTACGTGTGAACTATCACTTCCACAAACCTATACAATTAGTTTTCCATTATTGTCTCACAATATTGGTTATAATTGTGGAATTAATAATTATATATTATATTAATGACACATCTATCATTATAAGACAATAATATATAAATTATTTTCTTACCTTCCATTCACATAAAAATGATAATGTCGTTTCCGTGTATCTGTGAACTATCACCTTCATAAAGATATGTGATTATCTTTTCTTCACCACATCACAAGTATGATATATATAAGTATATTTAAATTATTAATATTATAATTATGATATTATGATCATTCTCAAAAACTAAAACAATAATTAACTTCATTCTATAATGATCAATGAAAAATATGAATGTTACTCATGCGTACGTACGGCCTACCACCTCCATGATTATAACATTGTTCATTTTTCATAACCATACATAAATGGTTTTTATTAAAAAAATATAATTAATTTTTCAATGTCATTATTATTTCATAAGTACTATTTTGGAGATTATGGACTAATTACTACTTTTTTCAACATACATCATACAAATTCATTTTGGACTCATGTACCGAATATGATCAAAACATATGATGTGAACTTAAATAATTAAGTAATTGTTATAATAGGGTGTAAGTGATATAAAAGTAATAATAAACATCAAAACTTTCCTCATTAATGTAAATAATTAACATAAATTCATTATTCAGTAATATAAGGATCGCACTTGATAAATCAGACTCAAGGTAAGAGACTTTCTCTAAATCCCCTTTCAATAAGACATATTTTTTTTATACACCACCTTATCTTATGAGGTTCATAAAAAACACCTTGAATTTTTAATTCTACTATCAGTTTTCAAAATAATAAATACGTTTATGCTTTATATACAGATCATTTTACTTTTATTACAAATGAAAAAAGTAATATTTTTTAATATATATGGAGAAAAAGACTTCTATACCACCATGACCGTAATTTTATGTTTGTATTTCACTATCAGTCATCATGATTTAAAAAGTAATGGAAACCCCTTTTCCATTTTATATGTATTTTGGTATAGAAAATGGTTTTTAAAATGGATGGATAATCTTAATATCTTGAAATAATTTCTTGTGATTGAAAATTAAATGTTATGAGTGAAATACAAAAAATTTAAATCTTTAGGTGTTATGATTTTATAATGGTGTACATTTGACTAGTGGTTATGCGATAAACCAAGGATGGGTGGTTTTTTGATAAACCCAGGATGTTTGGTTACATTAAAACCTCCAATTAATTGGGTATGGAAGTTGATCGTATGGTTATTCCATTTGTAAGAGTGACTTGTATGGAAGTCGACCAAATGGTTATTCCATTTATGTATAATTAAATCCCAATTAACATTTATGTCTTATATGTTTTTTATATGGGTATTATGGTAATCTTAATATTACAATTAAAAAAGGGCAAGTAATGAGATTTCTTTTAGAGAGTATTTAATACTTCTTAAATGTGAAAAGTTTTAATTTATGATAAAGTATTCAAGGATTATATGTTTTCACAAGTATAATAGGTTTCCCTTTCTTTGTATCACTTTGTGAAATTCTTATGCTCATCACATGTTATAAAATATTTTTCATAGCATGTAAAGGAGAATAGAGATAAGGATGGGATTAATGGAAAAATTTTGATGATTAAACATAATAAGAAACCGAGTTTCATTATAAACATATGGGTTTTATGAAATAATGGATACTGAGTAGAAGTGTCTAAATTATAATATTTGACTTGTTATATATGAATTAGGGCCTAATTCTTGAAATCTCCAGATATAAAAATATCCTTAATGTGAAATAAATTAGAATTCGTGATGTAACTCATGATTGTGTAATATTTTAAGTTTGGGACCTTCTAATGGTTTTCCTGAAATCGTGTAAGTATATATTATCATTAAAATTCATCAACTTTAGGAATATGGGTTTTGAAATAAAATTTGGTCCTATTATCATCATTTTTTGTGATATCAATGACGTTTTTAGCATTTTTTGGTAATGTGCTTGTGATTGTCAATATTTTCCTTACCATGTTCTATATCACTCTCTATTAGAACTTTATAGTTAGATTTATCCTCTATTTACATGTTGTCTCATGCAACATATGTTATCTAATGAGGGAACATAGTTAAGAGTTACTTTAGGTAAACATTATAGTTCAAACATTCCTTTTTTAAATGGATTTTTTGTATTAATTTTCATGATGTGGGTTTCTATGAAATTAAATTTCAAATATTAATCCTTTAATTCCCAGATGAGTTTTTAGGGTGAAATTCATTTTAAGGGGGTTCAATGTAACACCCCAAGATTTTTGGAAATTTTTTTCATTTAATTTATTCTTTTAATTATCCTGCATTCCATACAACACTGAATAAATTTTGTGTTATATGAAAGAAATAATTTTATATTATGTTTCATGAAACACCAAGTTATGCTTGTAGTAAAATCAACACTATGATTATCTTTTGGTACAAGCAACACTATGTTTGGCTTCTGTTACAAACAATTTTGAGTTCTTCTGATAGCTTGTGTTACACGCATGGTCGAGTTTTACGGAACTACAATATAATATTAATATTATTATTAAAATATTTCTATAGTTATCACCTAGCCATAGGAATGGAGTTGATGAATAGTATTAAATAATTTATGAAAATATGACCTGAAAATTTATATAAAATTAATCATTTGTTTATCAATTAGTTATAAATTAATGTAAAATCTATCTAAAAATAAAAATATTCCATTTTAAAGAAAACTATTTTTCAATTTAAACCCACAATTTAATAAAAATAAATTAAACCAAAAAAATTGATGTGTGTTTTAATAAAATTTATATATTTTATATTTGATAAATCTTTTTTACATTCATAAAAATGATTTTATAGATATAAGATAATAAAAAGCCCAATTATGTATATAAAAAATGTATTATTCTAAAAGGTAAATTTACCACCTTTAATATTGCCCCTATTTTAAATGTTATTTTTTGCAATATAATAGTTTTTATTTGAAAAAATAAAATATATTTTGAAAATTGGGATATCAAATCTTACATTCAATAAAATAATTTATTTTTTAGAGAAGTTTCATTTTTTGGTGAATAGTGAAAAACACTAAATTTTAATTGAAAAATATCTTTCATCTAATTCATTTATTTAGTTAAATTATATTTTAATTTTGTTCTAAAGTTTAATTAGATAATTATTACACCAATTAATTCAATTTATTTCATTGGAACTAATTTCATATTGATATTACAAATAAAACATTTCAATCTTTTGAACTTTCTCACATTAAAAAATGCTTTCACAACACATCTGGTAGATTAATTTTAAATTAATTTCTTCAAAATATCTGTTTATAATTTATGAAAAATTAAATATATATTTGTAAAAATAATATTTTTTAATTTATATTATTTAAAATTATTTTTTTTCAAGAATATTGATGAAATTAATGGAAATTAACTACAGCGATTAAGGAAAGAATTGGTTTTCTAAATGGTTAAACACTAATCATAAGGGGGAATGACCTATAAACATGTAAAAAATCAATTTTATTCCCATATTTCGACCAAATATTCTATTTTTATAAATTTATGAGTTATTGGGACACAATTCCATGAAAAGTATCCTTATAATATGTTACGTACGAAAAAAGACAAAAAAAAGGAACATTTCTTACCTTTAAAATTAATAAAGCCTTGAGATATGGAAAAACCCATACTAGTTCGGTATTACACATTATTTTGAAAGGTAAGGGAGTTTTTTTCATAATATTAATTTATACATTATTTTTAGAGAACATTTTTTTAGATTAACTTCATAAAAAATTAGCCCGACCTTAAAATTTAATCAAGGCCATGATAGGTATCCTTGACATTAGATTTTATATGCATATGTATATTCCAAAAATTATATGCAATATTCATATGTTATTATGTCCCTGAATATGGTATTCATTCCCTTATGATTATTTTCTTATGAACTACCAATCATTATATCATGACCCATTTATATGATCCTTGATATGGAGGGTATGATTTTCTAATATTATTCTCATGTTATTATCCCCTTATTCTCATTATTATGATTACATATATCTGTGTTTACCCATAATAAGAATATAATATCACCCATTTCTTATGTTTCCTTTCCCTCGGTTATGAACAACTTTTTTCAATAGGATTTCTAAAGGGTAATATCTTTACTGGATATTTTGAAGATCATTTAACAAATTAGAATAATGTGTTATCTGTTTTCAAAAAATACACTATTATGGTCCTCAATCAAGGAATTTTTTAATATAAATAATATTCATCTAATATTATTTAATATCCATGTATGATAAGACATGGTATCTATAAATTCAATATTGAATTGAAGAATTTTAAGGGTATGATGCAACCATTTACCATAGAATAATTAAAGTTGGAAAATTAACCATGGATTTCATCATAAAACTCCCCAGTACATCTAAAAAAATAAATTCATTTGGGTATCAGTCAATCGCCTTATAAATTCAATTATTTTTACTGTGAATAAGTAATATTTATATCATTACTAACTCACTAGGATATAAGAAATGAATGTTATATTACTGAATGTAGTTCCAGTCACTATTGTATCTTATCTAGATTTGAATTTTACATCAAGGTTTTGGAAAAGCCTTCAGCAAGTATGGGATGAATAATTGATCCATATTACTGCTTATCTCCCAAGGATGGATGATTATTATGAAATTTCCACTCAAACTGTAGAGGATAGGTTGATATTATGTTTAATGGATTAATAAGGATTTTTGTATCAACACCTTCCCCTATTGAAGTTCTCATATAATAATAGTTTCTATTATAGCATTCAAATGGAACCTTTTGAGGCTCTGTTTGGGAAGTGGCATTGGAATCCCACGTGATAGGATGTAGTTGGAGAGAAAAATCTGATGGGACCTTTTATTATCCACTAAAAAAAATAGAATGCTCAAATCATTCTGGGTCATATGAAATCTGCACAAATTCGATAGAAAAACTATCTAGGAAATTGTCACGAGACCTAGAGTTTGACTTTGATGAAATGAAATTCCATAATATATTATCACACAATAAATTGATGAGTTTTCAGATGAAGGTAATTATTTTCTTAGACACATCATCCCCTTTGATATCCTTGACCTCATCGGAGTGGTGGACTTTCAAATAGTACTCAAGCCTTGCCTATCTCAATTACATGATGTCTTCTATGTGTCCCTCTTGAAGAAGAACTTACCAGAACCGTCACATATTCTAAATCCAGATGGGGTGCCATTACAGAATGATCTTTCAAACTAGATTCATCTGATTAAGATATTATATCATAGATATAGAGTTATATGAAACAAAACAACTAACATGGTAAATGTTTTGTTGTAGAACCACAGGTTTTAAGAAGATACGTAGGAATAGGAAGAGGTGGGGAAATTGAAGTACCATCATATGTTTTACTATATGAAATGAAACATTTGTGGGTATAATTTTTTTAGGGTGAATAATGTAATGACTTGAACTTTTATAAATGAAATTACATTTTTAAATAAGTTAATTCCTTTATAATAATGGAATTTATATAAAATAAATTCACTAATTTGGCTATTTTTTATAGTAATATATTGTGTCAAATTTAAAATATCATTAATCATCATAACCATTGATAATATATATATTTAATAGCGATCATATGACTAGTATATATAAACGGTTATTATAAATTCATTTAGATATATATGGAACAAGTGATAGACTCAACCAGTAGGATCATACCCTATGATTCCCATTTGGTAGAGCTTCTAAGGGAGAAAACATCACTAGGATTTTCCCTTGACCAATACCAATATTAGATAAAAAATAATTAATTAATGAATCATTTTATAGGAGAAGTTCAGGCTTAGTGAGATCATGTCCCAGACCTTGTACGTCAAACCACCCCGAAAAAAATCTCACCATCACACACCATACCCTTTGGGAGTTCATGGGGGTAATAAATGGCTATATATCTAGAAACTAATAATTTGAATTTTTTATGTTAATTCATTTAGTAAAATAATTATGATATTTATCATTTTATTATTAATTTAAAATTATAATATGATAAGTTTGATAATATTGGATTTCGAGGAAATGAAAAAGAAAATTTTATTTATCAAAAATATATAGTTTCAAAAAATAAACTCATTTTAATGAATTCAAGAATTTTTGGAATAAATTATTTTTTAATTAAATATTTTTATTCAATAATATTTATTAAATATTCCTGATAATGTAATTTTATGAAGTCAAAAACAATTTTTATTAGAGTTAGAAAAGTGTTATTGTCAAAAAAGAGTACATTTCGATAAAAATTGATTTTTGATTTAAAAGTGTAAATTACCATATATATATAATTAATTTAATAGAATAAATATTATTTTTTGAAATAAACATTTTGAAATTATCCAATGGTTTTTTCATAATTTTCAGAGATAGTTGAATTTTAGTTAAAAATTAAATACAGTATAAACATGTGGTATGTATTATGAAATAATACTTACCCAAAAGTGATGTTATATATGTAGTAAAAGGTATCCAAGTCCAAATATATATTTCTTATTTAATATAATTTGTTTTTAGTCTATTTAATTTATTTTATAAATCATTAACAAATCCTCCAAAATCTATATAATATTTTAAGGTTTTAAAATCCATTTTTTATAAACATGACTCACTTCCATGTCACCAAGGGTATTATATTAATTATCTCAGTTATTAAAGTTGTAAAATAATGAAAACAACTATAATTTTACGAATGCAATGGTAAAAATCAATAGTATTGTTTTTTTATTGCTTTATCATAGAGTCCAAAACCTATGTTTCAAAATTAATAAATAACTCCCCTCTCTTTTTCTATATATAACCACCCAAAATCCCATTTTTCTACACTAAAAACTCTTATAGAAATAAGTTACTTTTCCCTTCCCTCTCTATATCCCTTTTATGGTTCCCCTATGCTCTTAATAAGATCCTATTAAGATTTTAGAATAACCATCTTAGTGTAAGGGATCCTCTCTTTCTCCTCTTTATTCAAGCACATCCTTTATGTTCTGCATTTTTTTATTTTATTAGGTTGGGATATGTTTTCACACATACCTATTATTTCCCTTATGATTTCAAAGTGATGAGATACCACTTTCAATATCACTAAAAACTCCCATAAACATCTATGTATCCCCATTATACTGGAGAAATTATCTTGTCATTTTCCATACCAAACATTTTTTTAGTGAATACCCCTACACATTTCCAGTTAAGGGTATTCACTTACATGTCCCTATAATTCAATTATTGGGAAAATATAATTTTTAACCCACAAACTTTAATCATTGTATTAGATGTGATGAATTATTTATTTATTTTGGATGACCGATGTGATAGGCATGAGCATGGGCATATTATGATGGGTGTTACCAAATAGTTCTTCAATGAATTAGGTTATTATTTATTCTCATGATACATCATGTATGGGATTAGGGAGTAAATAAATACATTATGGGACTCTTTCTACCATGTGATGTTGTCCTAGAAGTTATATTTGGATTATGTTTATGACATGATTTTTGTTGTTGCAGCATTCTCATGTGGCCTCTATACTATGATGTTATATCATGATTCATTGTACAAGATTATGATTCTCACCCCTCTTCTGTTACCTTTATATGCCTATTAGATCACATATACGACTTTACCTTATTTTGTTTTTTTATTCCATTTTTCATATTTATAGATCACCCCTTTCTTATGTATTTTCTAATGTTATCCCATGCAATTTTAGAATATCCAAGGAAAATATGGTCTTGTTTAGGGTTTTTTAATTAATAATGTTGTATTTATTTTACCAATTTTGTATTTCATTTAACTTATTTACCAAATACACTAGACTTAATGATCTTCTAGGATTATATAATTTGTACATTGGTTTAATAAATCCTGAAATAAAGTGTATTAAAGATATGGTTCATCATATTAAATTCTATTTTTTCTATAACATACAACTCCATTCTATGGTGAAACCAACAAGAATATAAAATCTCTATCATTAAATTCAATTATTTACTTATATTATCATCATAACTCTTTTTTCTATGTGATGATTTAATATGATCCTAAGTAGTCCATACATTAGTAAGAGTCTCCTCTAAAATCTCTCAGACAACTAACATTCATTATCCTACTTCTAAATTGGTTGGATTACAACACCTCTTCACATATAATACTTCCTAAGGTGCCATATGGATGATCAAATAGAAGTTATTATTGTATAAAAATATTATCAAAGGTAGATATTGATCCAACATACCTTGTAAGCTAAGAGAACATGATCTCAACATGTGTTCCAATATATGGATAGTCTTTTCATACTACCCATTAGTATGTTAATGATATATGGTCCTTAATTGTATCTCAATGATGAGATCCCGTTAAGGAATATTCCATAATTTCTTTGTTAACCAGGTGCCAATATTAGATGAAAGCAATATAAGTAACCCACTAATCCTTATGATTATATAGATATATAGAAGGGTTATTCATTCAAGGGGTAGATCTTCCCATTATAAGAAATGACTCAGTTATATGTGGTTATTTTTTAGTTTAGAAGGGGATATAACCCCCTTCTAAAAAATTAGTGGCAGTTATAAAGAAATATCTCTAACATGATCGCCTGCACTTGTTAGAGGAAAATTTGAAGATCTTCTTGTAAATTGAATCCTAATTTAGAGGTGGTTGTATTATTTTTGGTTAAAATCCCCTCTAATTTAAGCACCAAATTTCAATTTAAATGGTTTATTAACCCTTTCTTATATATTGGACAAATTACTAGCGATTTGAAACTACCGCTAACTGATCCAATCATCATAAATTAGATATGGTTCCCAAAACTACTTATATTTTAATACTGAATTATAAGTGGTTAAAAAAACACTATCACTGGGTCAAATTCCACATATTAGAGGTGTCTTGAAATCTGTCTCTAATTTTTAAATTTTTTGAAATCCTTCTGACTGAGACCCACCAAACCCTCCTCCCTCCAGTTCACCTTTGACACCCCTCCTAGTTAGGTGGATCCACCTCTCCCATCTTGTTCTCCAGTCCCACTCATCTCCCATTTTTATATATAATAACTATATTCCCTCCCACTTTCCATTTACTGTCCCCACCCATCCACTACAGTTTTTTTCCCAACTACAGTGTGCTCCCCGCTATCCAGTACGCTGATCCTACACCCTGCCATCCAGTTTGGTGATACCCAATGAGCTAAGCCACATCTTTGTAGAATTTTTATCTGTGGGTTTCTAACATGTAAACTTTATATCATATCAAAGTTCACTTACCACCGAGGAAAATGAATTTATGTAATTTTGTTACATATTATCATATTGAGAGAAATAGGAGGGGTTCGATGTTCATCTTCTCTACAAAAATCTGGGTGAACACTTGCGGCGCAAAACCTAGTCCTCGCAAAATTAGAGATGTTTTTGTCTCTACTCTCTAGATCGATTGAGTCAGTAAATCCTTTGATCCCAAATGGAATCATTTTTTTAACTAAAGATATTGGGAAATAAAGGTAGAAAAACCCCATTCAGATGATTATCCTAACTAAGCAACGCATGACGAATCTGAAGGGATTTCATTCCTTGAGGTTCTCAAGGGCTTAGATCTACTCAGGAAAACATCTTCGAAGCATCCAATGTTAAAAAAGAAATATGATAGAGGATTTTCAGTAGATTTCAATCCTGAGGCACTTCAACAATGTAGCCATATGTATATGTTTTCAGTTGTGGCTCTCATTTCTTACTTAAAAGGTGATAAAATTTGGCCATATTTAGATCTAAACCCTTGTATTTCTCATTTTTTGGGATTTTAAAATTGGAAACTCATCCCACTAGGTAAAGTATATTTTCATATACTATATACATATTAGGTTGAATTAGACTGGTTATGGAAGATAGGTAAAATTCAACTTAAACCAGGCCTACTGCGTATCTCTGAATGGGATTTTACTTTTAACCTAAACATTAATAGGAAAACTATGGAACCTATTTGGGTTATATTACATAACATCAATTGGTTTTTTCTGACACCCTAATATCTTAAATGATATATCCTCTTTCATTGGAACTCCACTTAATATTGACTACATAACATTAAATGGGGAACTAGGTCAATTTGTGAGAGTAATGGTTGAAGTTAATCTGGAATCTAAGCTTCTAAAAAGAATTTATTTTAATGATAATGAATATATGACATAGGTGAAGGTTGAATATGAAAGTAAGACTCTATTCTATGAGTATTTAAAAATCATAGTCCATTCAATTATAAACTATAGACTGGTGAAGAAACAGGTCACCCAACAAAATGACACCAAATTGACCAAAGCCAAAAGGAAATAATATAGAAAAAGGAACTGCATTTTATAAGCATGATCCCTCTATGAAGAAAAATGAAAATTCAGTAGTCAAATCAAAGATCCTGAATCCCACAAGGGTTGAAGTGGTAAAATCATTGGCTGAGTTAGTGGAATAACATAAAAATGAAACTAAAGAGAAATGTTTAATTGAGTAAATTGAAACAAGTATCATGGAGATCTTCAAACTGTTCCAAATTGAAATTGAAACTGTTATTTTAGATTCAAACATGAAGCTCTCCAGAATCAATAGGTATGATATTTATCTTCCAAGAGTTATTAATAAGGAAAATTTGTTCAGTTATCCCATTTCTGGGGCCCCACTAGTGAATTGGGTGACCTGAATTCTTCTCCTAATGATCAGACCGAGTGGACAGTAGGGCACTTCTATTGACACAAATGACTCTATACATGCTAATAACAACAATTCTCCCTCCCCCCCCCCCCCGATATACATAGTATTGAAGAACCCATCATTAATACTATTGTTTAGGGATTTATTAACAATATGAAGACCGAACCGGACTTCAAATCTACTTCCCTAGATAAAATTTTCACACCCATTAACTTGAATGCATGCGTTGATAATGGAAAACATCAGGTTGCTACAATATATATTGCAAAGGTCACACACTACACTTCAATTTATGATGATTTTATGTCCAATATTGAACTGCCTATCCTGAATGAGAAGGCAAAGACTAAAAATAGCAGCTAACAGGTTTCACCTTTAAATACAAAATATGTGTGACCCAATATCTATTGAACATAGTACTGGTGATACTATCATCCTCCCCATTTCTCTTTTGATAGATAAAGAAAATAAAATCAACCAAACCAAGGTTAAAAATCCCAGGATATCATCAAGAAATAAGGGCTTTGGGAACAAGATAAAAGGAAGATCCAGCCCCAAAATAGGTTTTAATGAATGTTTTTTTTGAATTTTCAAGGTATTTAAAACTCTAACACGTTTACTATCTTAAAAATATTTATCAACACTCATCATCCTAAATTGTTTACAATATCTAAGACAAAAATCATATTTACATCTTGATTTTTTCACCTATGTAAATTTGGTTATATTTTTTCAAATATTGTACAAAATGCTCAGTTATTTAGACCCATTGGATCATTGCTCACTATTTACAAAATGTTAAAATTTTTAATATTTCTAAGCATCCCTTTACCTACAATGTTATCTTTCATTACTCACAAATCTATTGTTTATTTTTATATTTTGAATAGATACCAATATAGGAAACACCTTTGGCATGATCTCTACCACCAAAGCAATAACAATCATGGAACTTGATTTGTAATGGGTGAATTTAACACCATTCTTGCACCAAGTGAGGAAATGGGACCATATCACTCCATTATTGCTATAAGGGAATTTGAAAACACTATTTAGGATAATAATATTATTTAAATTAATCCCATAAGTGGAAAGAATACATGGAATCAAAAAAATTACAATATATTTGTTTCCAAAAAAATAGATAGACATTTCACAAATATTCTAGCCATGGATAAATGGGAAAAAATATCTAGAATCGCCCTTACAATGAATATTTATGACCACAAACCAATCCTGGTCAACTTCAATTTCAATAACACCAATTATGTTTTACCTTTTGATTTAACATAGCATGGCCTTTGGATCCTGATTGTGCTAACATTATAAACAAAAAATTAGTCCTCCATATGAAATTGAAATGATAATTTTTCCTGTATCATTAAAATAAAAAAATTAAAACATGTCCTCAAGGAATGGTGTAGATAAAAATATAAACAAATGGACAACGATGCCCTTATTTTGGAGAAGGAACTCGCCCAAATTCATAACACAAGTACTTGTATAAATTTTTTATTTGATCCAAAACATGAAATCTATATTACTAATAAACTAGTTTCTTTTCTCAATTTCAAGGATAAAATTAGAAAGAAACAACTTAATGTTAAATGGATCAATGATGGTGACAGAAATACTAAATAATACAATTCCATTCCAAGGACTATGAAAGCGTGTAGGCCTCTAACCTTCCAGAAATATGGGGTCAGCTTCATTGACACTGAAAAAGGTATTGTTAATCATGTCATCTCTTAAATTTAAAATATTTTCAATGGGGTTGACATTAATAAAGTTCTTTTACCTGATTTCATTCCAGTCATGGTGAATGAAGAGGAAAACTCTTTTCCCAAGAGCATTCCACTTGGTCATGAAACTAGAGACATTTTCATTATCTTAAATCTTGTGATCTAGGTCCTGATGGATTAAATAATGGCTTATATCAACAATTTCTTGATGTGATTCAATCTAATGTTTGTATATTATTAAGGAATTTCTTTTCCAAAGGTATTCTCCCCTATGGGAAAAACTCCCAATTCCTCTCTGTAATCCCTAAAGTGGATAATGCTTCTAAGATTCATCTCTTCAGACCTATTTCCCTTATTAATACAATTTATAAATCGTTACCAAGCTTCTTGTTAATATAATTTCTTCTATCATCCATAAAATTTTCTCTTTGAACTAATTTTGTTTTGTTAAAGGAAGGTCCATCTACGATTATATTTTCCTTCCCTTAGAATGCACTAAATTATTCAATAAATTTTGTCGAGGTGGAAATATTTCCATCAAACATGATATTTGGATGTCTTTTGATTACATTTATTGGAGTTCTATTGTCAATTTTATTCAAGGTTTTGGGTTTAGTGAATCTTTCATTAGTAGAATTAAAAATCTTTTCAATTTGGCCTTCATTTAAATCCTTGTTAATGACTAACCTAAGGGATACATTAAATTCCCCAAAGGTGTCTGACATAAGACCCCCTATCATGTTTTCATTTCTCAATTTTCAATGATTACTTATGTTGATTACTCACTCGTCTTGTGTATTAGAACAAACTTAAACAGATACATGCCTTAAGGAATTTGATTTCACCCATACATCTCTTATACGTTGATGACATCATCCTTTTCTTACAAGGTGATAAAAGAAATATCAATAATCTCAAATGTTCCCTCTTTCACTATCAATATGTTTCTGGGAATACCATCATTTGGAGAAGGTCCTACTTCTTTTGGGAATAGGTTTCCCTCAAATTGAAAATACAATTTTATCAATGTTTTAGGCATTAAATAAGGATCCCTCCACTTCAACTATCATAGAATTCACATTTTTTATATAGAATAATGTATTTTTACATTTCTACAAATGTTGACCAAATCCTCCACCAATTATCCATGTGGAAAAGGAAATCCCTTTTCATATCCGGCAGGATCAGTCTTGTCAAGTCCAATATTATATCTAAAATGGTATATTCTATGATGGTTTATAAATGTCCTACTGGTCTTCTAAAAAAATAAATGTTTCCCTAAAAAAATTGTGTGAAGTGGAATCAAAATTGAAAAGAAACTAGTGGATGTTCTCTGGTCTACCAATTGCAGTCCTTTGGATAAAGGTGGTCTTGACATCAAAAATATCAAGCTCTTCAATGAACCCTTACAGGCCAAACTCACTTGAAACCTTCTTCATAATAACTCTAACTCACCCAAATTCCTCAAAAACCAATTTCATGAAAAATTAAAGTAAGTAAATTTAAATTATATGATCTATTCCATTTGTAATTCTATTAAAAATGAAATTTCCTACATCATGTCTAACTCTAGATGGATGGTGAGAAAATACACATCTTTTAACTTATTTCTTGACAACTGGATGGGTGCTTCTCTCATTTAAATGGTTTCCCCCACTCAACCAGTTGAGCACACTAATAATACCATTAAAGATATGTTACACAGTCAAAGATTTAATTTACCTAAAAATATTAAGAATGTCATTAAAAAATATCCCTTTCTAAACATTGATGATTTTTTAATTTGGGAACCTACTTATAATGGAATGATGACTATAAAAATTGTTATGACCATCTTCTTAGTAATTCTAGAAACAATTTATGCTAGCTAAAAAACAATAATAAATTTTGGTTGAAACCCTCATGATTCACGCCTTTTTGGCATATTTCACACAAAAGGGTTCCAACTGACACTTGTCTCCAATATTTTGGAATTCAAATTTTCTATAAATTTAGTCCTTGTAATCAACATCAAGACGACATTAACCACCTATTTCTTTCTTTTGCTATGTCCACTTCACTTTGGAATTATGTCTTTCATCTTTTTTGGTGCAGATAGTTACTTCATAACTCTATCGACACTCAACTACAACTTTGTGTGGATAAGAAAGCCTCTCCGAAAATCAATAATCTCTTCATAAATGTCATAACTTAGCTCTCTATGTGATATGTTATGATCGAAATTCTCTTATTCATAGTAACTACTCATTTAGTCTTAATGCAAGAATGATGATAATTCTCATTTCCATTCGGGAAGCCGCCTTGATTCAGAAGGGTCTTTGGAGTAAAATAGTTAGTAAATTTGGGATTCTACAGTGGCATGGGGTGAAGGGTATTTATCCTTAGCCTAGACACAATTTTAAAGATTTTTGGCATGCTCTGCCACCAGGCTGGATTAATGTTTATTTTGATGGTGCTTCTAAAGGCAACCTGAGACCCTCATGTTGTGGTGAAATCCACAGAAACCACTCTGGGAAGACACTAGGTTGCTTCTATGGTAGCTGTATTGTCACCTTTTCTCTGGAATCCTAAATTATGGGAGTTATTCAAGATACCTATTTTGCAAATCAACTTGGCTAGAATAATCTCTGGGTCGAAAGTGATTTGATAACCATTGTGCATGCTCTTTCGAATGGTGTAGTGCACAATGCATGGTTGATTACTTCATGTTGGATGGATTTTCTAACTTTCTTATGGATACCATCTATATTGTGACTCATACCTTTCATGAAGCGAACAAGGTTGAGGATGGCCTTGATAATATAGGAGTCAACCATGACATTACATTGTAAAATGAACTCACTTTTGATTACTTTTTTCATTATGATAGGGATTGTAAAAAATATATTTTCATTCAGACTCATGTAATACCTTTCATTAATAAATTTAGTGTTTGTTCTTTGACCAAAACACTGCCATTTATTGAAAATCCTATTTATATATATCTAGAAGCTTGTTCAAATAAAAAATATTTGAAAAAATATTTAAATACATATAAATATATAACCTATATATATTTATACAAATTACTATATACATTTTTATATTATGTATTTATGTATTTATATTATAATACAATTATATTTTATTAAATTTATCTATTTATAGAAATTATATATTTTATATGTGTATTTACATAAATTTGACTAAATATATTATATAATTCTATTTATATTATGTATATACATAAATGTTTTTATATTATGTAAATGCTTATTTATATAATATATATACATATAATATTTTTTAATGTAGTTATATAATGTCTTTAAAAATATATTTATATAATGTTTTTCAATACATATATTTTTTATTATGTACATTAATATATATTTATTTGTATAATATTATATATAATTAATATTATATGGAATATATATATATGAAATACAATTTATACAAATATTTATGTTATATATAGTTAATATTATATGTGATACAATTTATACAAATATTATATACGAAATAATATTTATACAAATATTTATATATTGTTATATAAAATTTAATTTTATATTATATATAATTAATATGTATATTATATATAATTATTAGGTGCAATATTTTATAATTCTCTTTATGTTACCTTTGTACACATATATTTATATATATACAAATATATTTATGTATATTATTTATACTTAAATACATATTTATATATTTTGTACATGCTTATTTATAATATATATATATATATAAGTATTTATTTAACATATTTATATAATTTTTTTAATGATATTTTTACACAGACTTTAAAAATATATTTATATAATTTATTTCAAGACTTATCTTTATCATTCTGTACATTTATATATATTTATTTTAATAAATTCTATAATATTATATATAATTAATATTATATGAAATATATATATATATATATGGAATAAAATATATACAAATATTGTATATGAAATAAAATTTGTACAAAAATTTATATAATGTTATATGAAATACAATTTTTTATTATATATAATTAATATGCATAAAATATATAATCAATATTTACACTCTATATAATTAAAATTATATGCAATAAAATTTATTAAAAAACTTATATATTTTATTTCAATACATATATTTATTTGTATGCACATTAATATATATGTATTTTAAAAAATATAATTGTATCATATTATGTACATTAATATATATGTAATTCAATAAATATAGTTGTATGATATTGTGTACATTAATATAAATTTATTTGTATAAATTTTATATCATAAAATATTAATTATATATAATAAAATAGCATAGATATATTATTTCAAAATATATTTATTATTATAATATAAATTTTAAAATCTAAAACCTTGAGTTTTTATGTGATATATTTTTAAAATAAATTATATTTTTGTATATATTTGTAAAATATGTTTGTGCTTTTATATTATATACAATTAATATTATATGAAATACCACTTATAAAAATAAATATAAATACATATATGTACATAAAATTATACTATTATATTTGTCTATACATATGAATACAATTAAATATATTCATATAATTGGAAATATATCATATAATTAAATGATATATATATATATACTAATTTAATTTATAACTATCATGATATACTAAAATATATAAAAAATAATTATAAAATATATTTATTTATATATAGTAAAATATATATTATATAATATATATATATATAATATAAATATAATATTTGTATTTGTATTTGTATTTAATTCTATATATATTATATTTATTAGAATATATAATATAATATTAATGTACTTATACATAAATATACAA
Source organism: Viscum album (assembly GCA_963277665.1). Classification (NCBI taxonomy): domain Eukaryota; kingdom Viridiplantae; phylum Streptophyta; class Magnoliopsida; order Santalales; family Viscaceae; genus Viscum; species Viscum album. Next base: position 710,950,191 of record OY728131.1, on the reverse strand, counting down.
TAAAAATATATTTAATATAATTTATTTATAATATAAATCATAATATAAATGCATATTATTTATAAAACCATATAGAAATTTTTTTTCTTTGAAGAAATATATTTACACTTACATTTATATTATGTATACTAGTATTTATATATGTAATCATTTTTGTTTATATGTATAAGTATTTATTTAAGTGTTCAAATAATGTATTTATATGTATATATATATTTATAATGAATTTAAATACATTTATATAACGTCTTTATGTAATATATATGCACACACACACAGGCACACACCCACATATATATTATAAAATATTAATTTATATGAAATTTATTTTAAAAAATAAATAAAAATTTAGGGGGGTTAGAAACCCTCTAATCAAAGAGACTAGTGGCGGTTCATGAGCCCCTCTATTTTCTTAAATTAGAGGGGTTTCAAAACCCCCTATAATGTAATATATTAGGGGGTTCAAAATCCACTCTAATTTCTTAAATTATAGGGGTTTAAAAACCCCTCAAATCTATGGTATTAATGGTAGTTCATGAACCCGTTCAAATTTAAGAGTTTAGAGGGGGTTTTGAAACTTCACTATTTCCTTTAAAAAATAATTTCTATGTTATATTTATCACCTCTAACATCCAAATGAATATTATATATATATATATATATATATCACATCTAAAATCAAAACGAACATATAGTACCACTAATTATTAAATTAGTAGTGGTTTTGCCACTACTGCCTCTAAAATCCAACCAAATATTACAAAAAATTGAAAACAAAAATTAGAGAGGGTTATTAAACCTCTCTAAATATGATTTTTAGTGTATGTTCTTCATAACCCACTCTAAAATAAATTTATATGGGGTTGTATCTAACCCCCTCTAAAAGCATGTTGCTACTATGCTATTTTTTTAGTGTCCTTATCACTAATAAATGAGAAGGATTAGTAATATGATCGATGAGGACCCATATTGCATCATTCCCCATTTGAGTCCTTGGGATTATAATGATAAAGTCCATTTTAGCATTGTCTCTCTTCAATATAGTTATAGTCATATATTTCATCACTCATTTGGGATGTTTTCTTTTAGCCATTATCTACTGGCATACTAAGCATCAGCACACATAGTTCCCAATTTCCCACTTCAAACCATCCCACCAGATAAATCCCTTAAATAACTATATATATTTTTCAAACTGGGGTGTATGAAAAATATTTTGATATGTGAATCATCTAGTAGTTACCTCTCCAATTATGGTATAGATGGAAAATATAACCTCTTCCCAACGATCAATACCCCATCTTTATATATTAATTCTATCAATTTCCCACCATTAACTACTTTATTATTCCTTTTCTTGTTCTCCGCATCTTATTGGGACTTCCCTATATTTTCTACTAAGTATGGTTTGTCAATTTCATTAAAACAAAATGATGGATCGACTTTCCTTAAAATAACCTTATCCATCATTACCAGATCTCTATATAAAAGACACTTGTTAATCCCCATCATATTCATATCTCTATGGCCCTTCTTACTCAATTAATTATACACCTTTTCACTTTCCAAGGGGTTATTGTATTAAGAAATCATAGTCTTTGACTAGTTCTAACCATCTCATTTACCACATTTTAAACTCTTTTTGTATTAGATATACCTCAAACTCTTATGTATAGTATATGTATTTCATATTTCACCATAAATATAGTGACTCCATGTTTTCAAATAAAATATTACTACATAAAGATCAAGGTAATTATTTGGGTAGTTTAATTCTGGAAATGTTAAATTCATTTATGTATAAAGAATAACTCTATCATTCTCCATAAGGACACAACCACTTCCTTTATTTGATGCATCACTATTAATTATAAATCCTTCAATGCCTGATGGTATATTTAATTATGGTTCATTTATCTACCTATACTTCATCTCTTCAAAAATTTCCTTACAATACATTGACCATGTGAATTTAACCCTTGTACATGTTAACTTTGTTAAAAATTAGACCAATTGGGATGATCATGAACAAACCGTAAATAGTTACCTGATAATCCAAGGAAACAATAGATCTTATTTGTTTACATTAGTGTATAATATAATTTAAATACCTTTGTATTTGAAGTGTAAAAAAATATCTTATCCTTGGATACAATATTTCCATGTAAAGAAACATCAAGGGTAAAAAATTAGTACTTATTATACTTCTCATATAATTTCTTTTTTTGGGGTCTCCAAAATTATTTATAGATAACTCTCATGATATTCGTAGCTCTTAGATTATAGAAAGATATCATCAATTAAAATCACCATAAATTTATCAATATAATCTATTAATACTCAATTAATCATATACATAAAGATAGGTGGTTCATTAGTCAATCAAAGAAGCATTACTGTGAACTCATAATGTCCATACCTTGTTTAAAATGTCATCTATATTATATCATCCTTCTGCACTCTTAAATGATGATACCCAGTGGGAAGATAAATATTAAAAATTATTAGTCTCCTAAAAGTTGATAAAAAAATAGTCATCAATATTTGTTAAATTATACTTATATTTTATATTAATAGAAATTATCTATCTATATTCAAAGCATTTTCTTAATAACACAACCTCTTTTTCCATAAATAAAATAGGCTCTCCCCATGGTGAAACACCATTTCATAAAAATATATTATCATTTAACTCATATAACAGTTAATTAAACTCTACCAACTCTAGTGGTTTCATTCTTAAAGAATCTTTATATAAATTCATTTCATTAGGAATGAGTTAAATAGAGAACCAAACATCTCACTATGGTGGATAGCTAGGTAATTCTTCTAGAAAAAATATAAATGATTTTTTATACCATAGGTACATCTTATATTCTTAGGATATCATCCTCATCCATATATTATACCAAATCTTCTTATCTAACCAAAAGTTATTTAAGGGGGGTCTAGTGCAGGAGGATACAAAAATAATTTAGGTTATGACGTTTCCCCACAAAAGACTAGATATTTTACATCACCTTCATTAATTGAATATTTCCATCTCTTGGAAAAATATGTTTCTAATATACTTTGAAATACATTATTCATCAAGAATTATGTCAATTTAAACCATAGGTATGATCACCACATTTTTTAATAGGGTGTTCCCATGAATCCTAATTTGAACTACCTGATATATATTTGTTGCAAAAACACTCCCAATTGGTGTCTTAATTGATAACTATTACGGTTATTGGAAATTATATAATGTTTTTAGAAAAAAAAGAAAGATATAAAATGATATAGAGTAACAAAATAAAGTAAAACATTATGTAGTTATGAAGTAGTGAAAAATGTGCATTCCACTACGTTATTATGAAATTTAATATGAGTTTTGGAAATTTCAAAAACATATCCTTACTCCCTTATCCAATTGTGAGAAAACCTTCCTTGATTTATACGGAGTTGGTTCACATAATGTGATTTCTCCCTATATATAATTTATTTAACATCAACATATTATGTCTTTACAATATATTGGTGATATTAATTACCCTTTCCAATTCACTTATAACAAACCCCTATTCTATTTTTGAAAACACCACGGTGTTTCTTCCCATAGTAATCACATGTAAGAAATATCATCATTTATTTATTCCCCTTAACCACATTTTTCTTCCTAGGATGATTAGTATGCCTCTTCTTCTAATGGATTCCCTTGAATACATAGGTCCTGGAGAAATCATTTTCTATCATAATGGTTCTTGATACTATATCCAAATATGATGAAAACATGTGAGCTAACAATGACCTTAAAAGGTTTAGTTTCAGCCCATAAAAGAAAAGATCAATCTTTTTTATTGGTCTATATATATAGTCCATATCCTTCCAAGATGACCTTATGATAGCCTCATATTCAATATCATTTTCCTCCTCCATTTATCTAATATTGAATAATTTTCTGCACATTTATTCCCATTGTTCATGGTTGATTTTTTTTATAGAATAACACCTTAAAATCCCACCATTCCATTCACTTGACCTCATATTTGTCTTTAGTGTTTTTAATAAGTGACATTATTGGACTTTATGTCCCTTAAAATGATAGCCCATCATAATTAAATTTCCCTTTTCACTACATCTGAAATTGAGAAAGAACCTATCTAGGGACTTGATCCATTGTTCAACTACAAATGTAGAAGTAGTATTTTTGAATACTAGAGGATGTTATTACTTGAAATGGTCTAAAATAGTTACACAAGATTTTGGATCAATATTTCACTACATAAGGTATAGATTATTTTTTTAAAGTATTTTAACTACCTCAATATGGTTAAGAATTGATTAGCCTCAACTCGAGCTTCACTTCTTTATTTAGCGAGAATATCCCTAAATTTTCTTTGGATGTTATTTCAGTTCTTATTCCTCACTTGTTCTCAATATTTATATGATCGAATATACATAATTATAACATGATATTGAATTAAAAATGACAGTTCCTATAATTGTTTCCATAGCATTCCCTAGGTTCCAAGGAGAACAAACAAAAACAACTAAAAAGTCATGGGGTATCATTAAAGTATCCCAAAGTACCCATAATAAATAAATATTATGGTTGGGGTACTTATAATATGTTTGGTTATCCATGGAAGATAGTAATTTGATTCAATAGCTTGATTTTGATGGAGACCATGGAAATAATATATGAACTCCTTTATCATATTTCGTAAGAGCATGTGAATATTCCAATTCATATCCCTTAGGATAGTCTCTCCATGTGTGCGGTAATAGGCCCACTCGTCATGCATCAGGGTGATAATTAAATTGATTCTCAACCAAACCTTTCCATGGTGATTACCCAAAGGTAAATATATGTCACAACCACAGATACATTCCAATATCAATACAAGTATGTATTTTCTATTAAATTACATAAAATTTTACAATACCAAAAATTAGGATGGTTTACCACCATAGAAAAGATTGTGTTTTGTAATGGTTTTGGTAATTTGTGAATCAAAAGAATATGAGAGATGAAAAAAATATAGAAATTTAAATATCATAAATTTAATGATAAATATGGAAAAATATTTCCATGGTAATGTATTCACTGTATAAAAGAAAATAGTTGTTTTTAATAACATGAGTCCCAATGAATAAAAATTGAGACAAAAAAACACCACTTATGGATTGGGAAACAATTCAATTATAAAAAAGTTAAAGAGTGTTCGTAAAAATGATCATTAAATACTGTGAATAATGTAATTTCAAGATATAATATCTCAAATATTAATTATAGATACTATATAAATGAAATTATGTTCATAATACTAAACTTGTCTCAAAGAGTGGAGTTTGAGATTGAAAACCCATACCTTTTGTCCTGAAAACCCTTTTATTACCAATAAAAAATTATATGATTGCAATTTTCAAAATGGGGAGAATGTAATACCTTGAGATTTTATGAAATTTTTCTTTTAAAATTATTTAACTTCTATAACAGCTTGCATTACATGAAACCTCTAGTTTAAGATAACCACAATATACTATTTAAAATATTATAAATTAATGTTATCACATATCTATTAAATTGATTGGTATGAATATTATTAACTACTTTATAAATTACATACAAAGTCCCTATTAAATATAAACTCATAGTAATTAATAACTCAATTTTTAGTAATGCTATTTTTTCTTCAAAAATATATTTTCTTAAAAATGATTTCTTAATTATTTTTGTTAATTTTTTTAGAAACTTTAGAAATTATATTGGTAAAAATGAACTGAATTAATTAAATCAATATATCAAAATTATCTTTGGGTGAAATTTTTTAATTTTTTTAAAATTAATAATTTTCTAGTAAATTGTGAAAAATACAAATTTTTATAAAACTATAAATTAATTTTCATATAAATTTTTAGTAGGATTTTAATTTGATCTAAAATTAACATAATTAATAATTAATTGAATATAATGTAATTAAATTCATTTGAATCACTATTATACAATATTTTTGTGTTAGAATTAAAATGTATTTTTCAAAAAATAGTTTTTCATTGCTTTTACGCATTTATATTAAAAGTATTTTCTATCACTTCTAGAAATTGAATATAGTAAAATGTATTCTATGTTTACAATTTGGATGTTTAAATTTGTTAAATAATCACCTTTTATTTTTTTCTAAATGGATAGTAAACATTGTAAAATTTATCACCTCGGTAAAGAGTATATTGGGTGAATATTATAAGGACTCGGCCTTAAAACATTACATAATCTTTAATTAAATGAATGATTCACATTGGGGATATCATAAGGTTTAGAGTTTTAGAGAATTAGGCCATAAATATTACATATCAAATTGATAAATAACATGTAAACACTACGACTCAGTATCCATTTTTTCATAAAATAATAATTCTTAATAAGAAATATGCACAGTTCCAAGTGTTAGACAACATGACTTTTTTTTATCTCAACCTTGACCCTATTCATATTTAAGTCCAGTGGAAAACATTTCAAAAACATGTTATGAGCTTAAAAATCTCATTAAGGGTTACAAAATAATGAGTGGAAAAATTAAGCCATCAATAAGTACAAATCAATGAAACCATACTTTTCATTCATAACATACCTCATGAAATCAGAATATTTATGAATAACACGTAGAAATAATAAATCATAATGGTAACTTGTGGCATCTATATCATACTTATATTTTAGAAATAACAGATAAGTAGGGAGTTACATTGGAATACCCATTCATGGAGATGGTAAGCCGTATGTACGCATGAATAGTAATTTAATTTCTATTTCATATTTAATGGAATGAAAACATAATGATACATAGGTATATTTTAGTTCTATTATAATATAATATGATATATATGTTACATAATTTCATTACCTCCACCCTTTATACCTTCCATGTATGTCATGAACGAATCATATCACCTTGAGGGGCAGTAGTCCGCACTTCCTAAAATGAAATTATCGTATTTACACATATTGGAAAGCATAAAAGGTATGTTTCAAAATAAAAATTATAAAAGAATAGAGAAAAAATAAACATAATATATATCATATATAAATATTGTGCCATCATAATGGCCACCCTAACATATGGTAGAAGATAATTGAACAACCATTGTTTCGTTAGGCAGTAGTTCGCCATCCACAGAAATAGTATGTTATTTTACCATTAGATAGAGGTCTGTGTAAGTTTAGTTCGAATAATTCTCCTAAAAACAACCTATTATATTTATGAAACTTGTTTTGTTATAAAATAAATGAATAAAAAGTTTTTATGGTGTTGGATAAGTCAAATAAAACAAAAGAACATAAGAGAAGATGTTACCTTTAAATCGGGTATCTCCCTTTGGTCTGAACCAAAAGGTTTAATTGAATTTCCTTCTGACTAAAGTAAGTATTCAAGGAGTAGGATAGGGATGTAGGGAGCTTAATTAGGTCGAGTTTGGTTGAGAAAAGGGGCTTGATAAGTGTGAATTATGGGTTAGAAGTGTGGGATTTTTATAAGGGGGAGGAGGGGCTCTTTAGGAATATTTAAAATTATTATTTTATTATATGATGATTTCTGGTTTCATAAGGTCCAAAACTTATTAAAGTCAAAGATAAGATGACTAATGTTAGAAATAAAATAATCCAATAAAAATTGGATAGGTTTTGGATATTTTGTTAATCTTTATAATCTTATTTATTTAAATCATTCATTAATGTGGTAAACACTGAATCATTATTGTGTCATAAATATTTTTATTTATTTCATGTATAAAAATTTAAAAAAACATCATGATTTAGGAAATATTGTTATTTTTAAAATTATTATTTATATTCAAATATATAATTTATATAACCCCATGTAATAATTTATTTACTAAAAGTTATATGTTTAATTCATTTTTGTCTTTACTTTAAATTAATTAATATAAAGTGTCATTATAACTCTCATGTGGCTCCATGGGGTTCCAAAATAGACCCAAGGATTCCCATGGTCAAAAATGTTTCATCAAATAAGATTAGGACACATTTTAGGGTAATTTAATGTTAATATCATTATATTTTGTTACCCTTAATTAGCAGACATACATGATAAATAAAATTTTTACTGATGTAAATATTCATAATGTCTAAAAAAAAGTTACCTATTTAAAAAAATTTTACCTCTAGATTCCAAATATTTAATCCATTTTTCCAAATTCAAAACACATAAGTGGAATAAATTAATTTAAAATCAATTCCTTTTGTCAAAACAAAAAGTGTGTTTTTAAGAAATAATAACTATCAAAAGATTGACACTTATTTATGTCCAATTTCAAAGTGAAATTACTTCCAATGACCAAAATTGGGTCAAATAGTAAAAATATAATATAATTACACTTTAAAAACAATTAATAAGATAATATATTTCTTTATAAATAAATTAGATAAAAAGGAAGTTTTGAATTAAAATACAGTATTTTTCACTATTCATTAAAAAATGAATTTTATCAGAAAATAAAAAAAATTTACCCAAAGTAAATTTTGATGTCTCGATTCGAAAGATGAATTTTATTTTGGAAAATGGAACATATAAAAGTGACCAAAACTATATTTAAAGAGGGTTCTCCATCAAAAGCCAGTAAATCGACCTTTTAATAAATATTCGATTATTTATGCTTAAAATCAGATCCTTTATTATTTTAAGCGTCTAAATTTATTGGATGAAAGTAAAAAACATTTAAGAAAAATATTTAATCATAATATGGTAATTTTTGTTCATTACCACCAATAAAAAGATTATACGTTATCTACCATTTAAAATAATAATATTATATTAATATTTTTCAGTATGACTTAGCATTGTGTGCAGCATACGATTTCAAAGAAACTCATTGTTGCATATCGGGTACTCCATAGAAAATTGAATCCCCTTTAAAGTGAATTTAATATTTAATTAACAAATTTCAATAAATATGAAAATGTTATATTCAAAATTTACTTCAAATTTTACATCCTTCCCCCCTTTTGGGAATTACGTCCTCACAATTTTAAAATTGGGCTTGGAAACATTATTGAAAGTCCCACATCAAAAAAAAGAGTCAATAAAAAATATCACCTTAAAATAAAGAAAGAGAAATTCAAATGTCACCCAAGATAGCCCATATTAAGATTCTATATAGGAAAACATGGATACGGAAGAGAAACAAACCATCAAGGTTAGATAGAGAGTGGTAGACAACCTGATTAGGAGAAAGTTAACCACAAAAAATCACAAAATTGTGATGGGTTAAATAGTCTTTCATTCCCCAATAGGAAAGGTTAATAGAAAGTGTTTTTGTTATAAGTTAATTTTCACAAAGTTGAGGAATTTATTTATGAGCTTAACTAAAAACCTAATAAAACATACTTTTCATGTAGACATTCATCATTTACTAAATTTCTACCAAAAATTCATCTCTTCTCAAAACAATCAGTATTCAAACTAACTTGGTCACATTAAAAGCACTAGAATTGACTTCTAGATTATCAAATAATCCACAAAATATAAACTATATATTTCCACTATCCTTAGACATCATCCAAAAACAAAATTTTTAGTACAAGACAAGATAATCCCCAAAAAAGAATAATACTTTATAAAAAGAAAAAGTACTCTTAATCTCCAAAATTCATCAAAAAATACCCAAAGTTCAAAAAAGACCATTCAATAAAAAATTGTATATAAAATTATTCAAATTAATCAAAACTAAGATTGAGACCCAAATCTCAGAAGGATTTAATGGAATTGTCTTCCAAGATAAATAATAACATTTTCTTCAAATAACATTAGTTACTCTTAAAGTCTCATACTAAAAATCAATTAATCTAATCACATATTCTCCATGATAGGCTAGTAATTTACTTAAATAAACCAAATCAGCAAATGTCAACAATAAAAACATAGATTCTTACAAAATAATATTTCCACCATTACTCAAAAAATGAGATCCCATAGTATTCTATTTCCCTTAAGTATATAATGTTTCCAAAAAAATCAAACATCTTCTAAATTAACCTTTATCACTTAATCACCAAATAATTTTCCTATATAAAAGATATCCATTTGATAAAACATAAGTTCCCAAAATCATCTTATTCTTGATCCATAAAATCATTTTAACTTAAAATAATAATTCATACTAACCAGGGACTTCACATAGGATAGTGGTAGGAGATGTTCCCTTGTCACCCTTTGGTCGTGGGTTCTATTTATACAACCTTTCCAGACGTGACGGGTTGTCACCCATCTCATGAGTTGTCCCTCTTTATAAAACTCAAAAATAAACTAACATGTTTAAACCTCAATGGTTTTCTTATACATTTAATTTTCATCCAAATACATTGATACCGCAACATCTTATATATTGTCATTTTTTTCTTTCACCTCAATATGATAACATAAAACTATACCCAATAGAAATAACATCATACCTTAATCATGGTGTCCATATTGTTTTATCATCATCTTGTCTACATAGGTAGAAGGTCCGTGCATTGCAACAATGATTTAGAAATCCTTCAAAATCATTGGCCTCATTTATCCAAATACACCTTGTATAACTTGGGTCCTATGTGTGTTCATAGAAAAATAGTTTTGAAAAATAATCATCTATGACATATAATTTCAAAACATCTGACAAAACAAGATTTTTAAAAAATAGTCAGACCAAATTTGAGTTAAAACGTTCAACAAATAGTCCTTTTAAATTACCATATGTATATACTGAGAGACTATATTTTAAAAGAAAATAAAAATAGTTTTTTCAAGGGTCTCCTTATTGAACACCTATTTCAAAATCAAAATATGCTTCATAATCTTTTGATAAGGTAAAATATTTGAAAATTCCTTTATAATTTTTACCTTTTTAAAAATATTAGAATATTGTGAAAATGGGATTTTTTTTTTAAATGCAACCCATGATCTATGAGGATATAGAGGTACAGTGGAGGTTTTTGATATCTCAAACAACTTCTTGAAGGTGAGTTATATGCTAGAAAAAGTTTCACAATCATTTGAACATGACTTTGTAAAAATTGTTGCAAGCATGTCCTCAAGAAGAGATAAGAATGTCGTTTGAGATCATCATCCTTCCATTTGTAAATAACTTTCCTTTATCTGAAAAATTTATAAAACAATTATTTAACTGAAATAATAAACATAGGGACTAATGATGTGTTTAACAAAAACTCCTAATCCCTAAAGTTTTCTTAACCGACTTATGATACCAACTATAAGGACTTGGCCTTAAAACATTACATAATCTTGAATTAAATGAATTATTTACATTGAGGATCATTTTATTTTTAGAGTTTTAGAGAAATAGGACATAACTATTACATACCAACTTGAAAATTACATGTAAACACTACTAGTCAGTATCCATTTTTTCATAAAATAAAAACTCTACCAAAGAAACATTTCTAGTTTCATGTTTTAGACAGCATGACTTTTCTTTGATCCCATCCTTAACACTATTCATATTTAAGTCCTGTGGAAAACATTTCAAAAAATTTGGATGAGCATAAAAAGATTAGTAAGGGTTAAAAAAATAAGGAAAGGAAACACTAACCCATCAATAAATACAAATCAATGAAACCATACTTTTCCATTATAACATACCTCATGAAATCATAAGATTTATGAATAATGCCTAGAAATCATAAATCGTAAAGTTAACTCATGGAATCCATATCATACTTACATTGTAGTCATCATAGATACGTAGGGAGTTACACTGTAATACCCGTCATAATATATTCCTTAAATCTCTAAGGAGAAACATTAACGTTTACCTTTATCATGTTACCAAATGCATTGGAGAGCTATCTCGAGCTCACCCGCCCAAGATTTTCCAAGGAACCACCCATATACGTAATCAATGTCCAATAACCATAACATAATCATATTACATAACAGAATCATAAATTAAATATAAAATCTCCACATTCCAATCACAATATATCAATTCAAGATATTGAAATAAACAATGCTTTATCAAACCATTATTAAAACCATTTAAAATATTTAATAAAGAGATTTTTTAATCAAAGTGTCCCATACCACTTTGAAACTTTTAAATGATTCATCATTTTAAAACATTAATGTCCATATATATAAATCATAAAACCAAATTTCAAAACATGTACATTAATAAGAAATATTTAGAAGAATAAATCTTTAAAACATTAAATACAATGTTTTAGTTAAAGAGTCTCGTAACACTTTAATACACTTGACTAAACATAATAAAAGAATTAAAAAAACAAAACATAGAATATCATGAGAATAAGTATATTCATGATATAATATTTAAAAGGTAAGTATATACACTATATAAAAGTTAATTGGGGCATAAAAACAAATAAGTTTCAATGGAATGTTAATTGAGACGAAATCCATTACCAGGATCATACCATAAGATTAAGGATAAATCGATGCCATAATTATGTGTGAAAAATTAAAATACACACTATATAAGTGGATATTAATTTTAAAACAATAATATTTCGTTCACACATATTTATATCACCTTATAATCATGACGTTGAAATTTAACCCAAAGAATTCAAATTGGGTTAAAAAGTTCCCTTACAAAAATTAGACAGCCTAATGGCGTCACATTAAAATTTAGAAAATGCGTTGATGAGATATAAAATGGTATATCATCACTTGTATATAAAATATACAGTAATAAGAATATATTTAAGAACATATCCCAACATAATAATATGTAAATTAAAAGATATAACAAAAAGAAGTCTTTTAAAAAGAGGGGGGTGAAAGGTTCCCAGATTGATTTGATAACATACGAAACATAAACCCCATGAAAGAAGAATCACAAAATGAAGATTTAAAAAACCATAAATTGAATTATATTACACAATTAATACAATCATGGGTAGTACATACACCACACAAAATTAAATAGTGTCAAATATAGCGTGAATCTCATAGGAATAAAAAGTGTGATGAAAACTCATTACCACACTGTTATTAATCGAGTCGTATGACCAAAAGTTAATAATCACAAAATAAATCACAGAATACCATGAATATAAAGGGAATAATGATAATAAATATTAAATTTCAGTAAAAAATACACCACATTCAATAAATAAGTGGTGAACAGTGGAAATCTCACAGAATTAAAAGTGAGATAAGAAACCCCTTACCTCATGACCGACTTGACCCATTTGTTCTTTAATATCCTGAATAATAAGCTAAAGTTAATTTATATTTTCTAAAGAACATTTTTCAAGTTTATTAATTCTTTAATACACTTATTAACATGTTATAAACATTGTCAAGTCATTTTAGTTAATAATGGTCGTTTTGTAGATATTTGGTACTTGGGTCAAAAAAGAACTTCTTATAATTACAAGTTGTTCATGTGGTCAAAAGTCCATTATCTCCAAAATTATATTCAGGATTTAGATATCACATATATCATATACATCCAGTATATGTATTTATTTATAATATTACATTATAGTTGGAGATAAGAAATGAAATGCACCGTTAATGGAAATGGTAAGTCGTGGGTACAAATGAACACTACTTTCATATCTATTTCATATTTAATGGAATGAAGAATTAATGATAAATAGGTGTATTATAATTCCAGTATAATATCATATGATATATATGTTACATAATTTCATTAACTCTATCCTGTATAAGTTCTATGTATGTCATGAACGAATCATATCACCATGAGGGGGTGGTAGTCCACACATTCTCAAATGAAATTAATGTATTTACATATATTGGAAAGCATAAAGGTATGTTTGTAAATAAAAATTACAGAAGAATAGATAAAACATAGACATAATATATATCATATATAAATATTGTTCCATAATAATGTCCACCATGAGAGGTGGTAGGAGATAATGGAACAATCGTCATTTTGTAAGGCAATAGTTCACCCTCTAGAGAAGCAGTATGTTCTTTAACAATTATATAGAGTTTTGTGTATGTGTAGTTTTAATACTAATTTTAAAAACAACCTGGTATATTTATTATACTGGTGTTGTTATAAAGAAAAGGAATAAAAATATTTTATGGGGTTGGATAAGTAAAATAAAACAAAAGAACTTAAGAGAAAACGTAACCTTTAAATTGGGTATCACCCATTGGTTTAAACCAAAAGGTTTAATCGAATTTCACTATTCCTACGGGAAGGATTAAAGGAGGATGATAGAGATGTAGGGTTCTTAATTGGTCAAAGTTTGGATGAATTAAGTGGTTTGAGAAGTGTGAAGAAAGGGTTAGAATTAAGGGCTTTTTATAAGGGGGGAGTGTCTCTTTAGGAATGTTTAAAAATATTAGTTTATTATATAATGATTTTAGGATTTTAAAGAACCAAAAATTATTAAATTCTAAGATAACATGACTCATGTTATAAATAAGATCATTGAAATATTAATTATACAGTTTTTGGATATTTTTTTAATCTTTATAATCTTATTTTTTTTTAAATCATTCATTAATGTGGTAAACACTGCATCATTATTGTGTCACAACTATTTTTATTTATTTGATATAAACAGATTTTATAAAAAATTTAATAATGTAGGAAATATTTTTATCTTTAAAATTAAAATTTATAGTCTAATATATAACTTTTATAACCCCATGTAATAATATATTTACTAAAAGATATATGTTTAAGTTATTTTTGTCTTTACTTTAAATTAATTATTATAAAGTGTCATTATCACTCCCAAGTGGCTCCATGGGATCCAAATATCGACCCAAGGATGCCCCTGATCATAAATGTTTCTACAAATAGGATTAGGAAACATGTTAGGGTAATTTAATATTATTATTATTATATTTTTGTACTCTTATTTACCAGATTTACCCTTTAACTGTGGTGAATAAAGTTTTTGCTGAAGTAAATATTCATAATGTCTAAAAATGAAAGTTACCAGTTTACACAATTTGTATCTCCTAATTATAAATATGGAATCCATTTTTATAAATTCAAAACATAGAAGTGGCAGAAATTAATTAAAAATTAACTCCTGTTGTCAAAAGAAAAAGATTGTTTTTAAAAAATAATAACTATCAAAAGATTGATACTTATTTATATCCAATTTCAAAGTGAAATTACATACAATGAAAATCATTGGATTAAATAGTAATAAAATAATATAATAACACTTTAAACCTAATTAAAAAGATAATATAACCTTATAAATAAATTAGATTAAAAGGCAGTTTTGAATAACAATATAATATTTTTCATTATTGATTAAAAATTTAATTTTATCAGAAAATTACCAAAAATTTACCCAAAGTTAATTTTGATGTCCCAATTCTAAAGAAGAATTTTGTTTTTCAAATAGAACATATAAAAGTGACCCAAACTAGATTTAAGGAGGGTTCTCCATCAAAAGGTGGTAGATTGACCTTTTAATGAATATTAGAGTATTTGTGCTTAAAATCAGATCCTTTCTGATTTCAAGTCTCTAAAATTTATTGGATAAAAGTATAAACATTTAAGAAACATATTAAATCATACCATGGTTAGTTTTGTTCATTACTACCAATAAAATGGCTATGAATTAACTACCAATTAAAATAATAATATTATATTGATATTTTTTATTATGACTCAGCATTGTGTGCAACATAATATTTCAATGAAACCCGTTGTTGTGTATCTGGTACGCCATCGAATATAGTATCCCCTTTAAAATAAAATTTGTATTTAATTCAAATTTTTTAATAAATATGAAAATTTTATATTCTTTATTTACCTCGGTTGTTACAAATATAGGTCAAAACTAAGTGATAAGGCCATAAATATCCATTCTAATTATCTTTGGTTTAATATAATTCGACAATTATGAACTTTGTCTCAAATTTTATATTTTAATAGACAAATTTCTATGTAAATGGATGATATATTATTTAAACTAAATGAAGTGAAATAATTTCACTCCCTAAGTATTAAATATCATTTGTGTGCTCATATAAAGATAGAAATTAGTTAGGAATGAATCTTAACAGTAATTTTGTACCTAGTGAAATTATATACAAGATAGTAACTTATTTATAATTTTTTGGAATTATATAATTACCAAAAATACTAAAAAATTTTGATTCACTAATTATTCGAATAATTGAAAATTAAAATAAATTACATCAAAAATATTACAAGTATTATAATATGAGAAAATTAAGGTGATCCAAAAAATTTCAAGATGAAATTGACATTTTATTGATGTTTTCCAATAATTGGTTTGAATTATAATTTTTTTGGATTTTATTAAAGCCAAAGTAATGAATAGTTTTAAAATTGAAAATAATGATACTTTATGAAATTAATTTTTTATTAAAATATCATTATTTTAAATTTTGAAAACTTCATTACTTTGACTTTAATAAAATCAGTAAATCTCTTATAATTAAACACAATTATTTTAAAATATCACTAACATGTCATGCTCAACAATAAAATTCAAAAAATTGTCAAATAAGAATGAATTGGATAAGATATGGTCAAAAATTTCAACCACTATGAATTTATAGGCCATTTGGAATCATTGGGATCTTGACTATTCTTATTTTAATACAATCTTATGTGATATTAAAAATGTGACCCTCACCTCAATTATAAAAGGGTCCAACATTCTTCACTACTTTACACCACATTGATCATTCTTTCTCACACATCCCATACCAAATTTTCTCCTCTACTTCCCTAGACACATTTTAGAGGTGATGGTATTATGAAAAGGCCAATACTAGATCCCTTTATGTAATATCTAAATTAGATATTTGGAATAATAATATATTTGAACTAGAATAGGGAAAGGTAATGTTTAGGTAAGGGATTATTTTAAATTATACTCATTATTCAAGACTATTTGTGATTAATTATACACTAGGGTATATTTCTCTTTCATCACCAGTTTTTTAAAAAAAATTCAAAATGGTTTTTAATATTCTATTATAATTTTTTTAATTTAATTTTACCATTATTTTTCTTTTAAAAAATGGTTTGAAAGGAATTTTTTCCAAATGATGTAATTGAATTTTCAAAAAAAAATACAAAATTAATGTTTTTAAAAATTTAAACAAAATTATCATGATTTCTTTAGTCATGATACATAAATTATTTGAAAATTTTATTATAATTTGACAAGATAATTTTCAAAGAAAACATTTTCATTTATAAGTGTCATTATATCAAAAAAGAGAAGTTATTTTAAAATGGAAAATTAATTTAACCAATGAATTATTCTATGTGACCCTTCAAAATAATTTTTCCATATAATATGAAATAATTTTATAATAATTATGTTATACTTGATATATGATCCATGTATACCATATTTATTTATTTTTTGGATGTTTTATGTTTATGAAGACAAGATGCTGATGAAACGTGTTCCCCTTTTCATGGCTTATACTTTGATGAAATTCAATCATTTTCATGATTCCTAAGATGATGAATGATTTATGATCATCTGTAACACATAAATATGTATTTAATTATGTGATTGTTGGGACTATAACTCCCTCAAAATCATTGGGTAAATCTAGAAAACTCATGTGATGAAAATGTTAAGTGTCAACCTGATTTAAAATTCATGATTTTATGCATAGATGTTTTTTTAATATCCATCAGTTTATGCATGCACCTAGATTTAATTACCCTAAAGTGATGTGTGGACCTATATTTCATATCCATAAGGTCATGAGTGGACTTGGTTTTATTTCCATAAATTTATGAAAGGGTGGGATTTCATTTCCTTAACTTAATGAGTGAACCTGCTTCTATTTATACATGTTCACAAACTTATTATTTTATTACACAATTCTATTTCTTATGTAAATATTATTCTCACTTGTATTTTTTCCTATCATTCCATCTTGATTCGTGTATTATTAACTGATAATATTTATTCCATGACTCTTGTTAATGATCCATGATAGATTGGGTATGAAATTTTTATATTCATATGTTTATTCTAATCCTATTCTTGCATATGATCATAGACTGATATATATCATGGTTATCATTATTGATGATCTAGGCTCACTCTTTATTATGTTTCCTTACCTTGAGTTATGAAGAATGGTTTTATGTTGGTAATGTTTATGAATAGTACTAAAGGGTCAGATATTTGTGGGGGATGTTGAAGATATTACATGAAATAAGAGGATTATATTTCTTGTCTCCAAAATCATAAAATTGTATGGTTATTAGGAATGTTTTTGTGCAATGTTTTGAATATTAATCTATTAAGATTTAATATTTATGTATGAAGAGCCTATTTTTTATATTTGGTAGATATTAGACCTGTTGGAGCTAATGTTTGGTAATGAAAATCATGGTTTTAGGATAAAACTTTTGTATGAACCCAACCTTAATCTTTACCAAATATAGTGTACTTATAATAGAATTCAATTTATTTAGTTATCAATTATATTGTAGGTTTATTATTTTAGATATTATGATAATCACTAACATAAAAACTCATAAATTGAAAACTGGACACTTCTACTTGGTATCCATTTTTATCCTAATATAAAACATTTAATTGCAAACATATCTTCTAATCATGACTAATATTTATGAATTTCAACCTGACTACATCACTATTCATACTCATATTTAAACCGTATGAAAAAAATTAAAAATATGGGTTGCAAAAAATATCTTAATAAAGAAATATTAAAAAAATAAAGAAACATGTCAGTTCGTGAATACTTATACAAGATTTGGATTTTCAAAATTAAACATTTGTCTCAAAATAAACATTTTAGAACCCAAAAAATAAAATTTTATTCACAACTATTTTAATAAAAAAATTCATAAGAAATATTAAAGGCAAAATAAAACTCATAAAGGATCTTTTACAGTTATGAAAACATAGGAAATCTGTATCAAAAGAAGATATAAATTTCACCCTTATGAAGTAAAATATACTTCCCATTAAACATTAGTTCATGAGGAATCACATAGGAGTATAACATAAGAAACATTACATTATAAGATCATGGAAACATATAAAATGTGTTGTAATAAAAATTAGTAAATAAGAATAAGTTAGGGAAAACATCCAATACATTATCACTTGGTGTACAAAGTCCCATAGTGGATAATGTTTACTCACTAATCCTATAGATAATATCTCATGAGACAACAAATTTTCCCAATAAATTAGATTTATATATTGGAACTGCCATAATAACATTTTCATGATTATATGTGGTTTAATGGAAATCAACCATGGGTAATAAATATAAGAATTTCCCATGGAAAGAAATGGGTTGCATAATTTTTTTCTCATATCAAAATCAAATAAGATTTCATAATGAAGGTATTTGTGAAATGAACATAATACATGTATTTACCTGTCAAAGGAACATGGAATAAGGTATTTATATATGTTAGAGACATATATATAGAATTTATAAGCATTCCATAACATTAATGAGAGAGATAATGTTAGTTAGAGAGAGAATATTCACAACCCAAAAAAGGTGGTTTATAGAGATCCCCATCGTCTATACAAAAACATTTCAAGGTATCAAAATATCAATTCCAATTAAAACCATTTCTGAAAAATATTATAAAAAACAAAAAGAGAGACTTTATTTTAAAAAAAAATTATGAATATATCAAATTATAGTTGTGGTGGTGGGAAAAATCATTGATGTCATATATTTTAAACTAAAACATTCTTTTTGTCCCTTGTAAATTAAGTAAAAAAGTTTAGTATAAAATATGTAAAAGTATTCCATTTGAAAAAAATTAAAATAAAGAAAAAAATAAAATAATATATACATTATAATTCATTTATTTCCATATTCATACCTTAATAAAGTCATTTTGATAATATGGACCTAGAAGACAACTATTTGGAAAATAAATCTATAAAACATTTAAAATGTGGCTTTTAAAGTAAAGGGTCCCTTATATAAAACCTTAAAAGATTATTTTTTGAAACATCATAAAGAAATTTAAATATGGTCAGAATGACCCTTGACATTCATATAACAATAAATAATATTTTTTTGGATTATTTTATAGAACCATGTAGATAGAAGAGAAAGTATTGGAAGAGATACATTAAAAGATGGTTTTTTTAAAGAAAGACTCTTACCTTCATTTTTGGATTCTCATGTACATTCATTATAATTCAGAATAATAAATTAGTTTTAATAATTAACTTTATTAACAACATTATTTAATTCTTTTATCCCCTTTTAGTTTATTTATGATCATATTATATTCAATTATGTAATCATTTAAGTTGACATCAGATTTTCAAATGATATAAGTCCAAAAGGAATTCAGCAGGTTGAGTGTGGTCAATAAAGTCATTGTTTCTTCATATCAAAAATAATAATCATGAAATAAATAAAATTTTATACATAATTTATTCATTATAAAGCAACCCATGACTGATGGTGATAAAAAATTTACTACATTATAATCATAGAGATGGTAGGTCAAACACACGCATGAGTAATATTTCAATTTTCATTGATCATTATGGTAAGAAGGCAAGTATTATTTTACATTTTTTAAATGATAATTATTCCATAAGTGTCATATAATTTAATTAAATTAACTCAAATATATTATACATGTGACATAGTTACAAAAAATTAACCATGTCACTTCGTAGAGGTGGTAATCCACACATAATCCCAAACAACATTATCTTTCATAAATAGATTTAAAGGGAAAAACTAGATGATATATTAAATTTTCATAATGATAGTTATTTCATTAATCTAATATATATATATATATATATTAAATTCATCATTAAAACCTTCTATGAGAGATGATGATGGAAAATTAATTACATAAGTTCAGGAGGCGGTAGTCTTTCATTCACACAAAAGGCAGTTTTGGTTCTCCCTTGGTGGAAGAGAGGGTGGATATTGGTCATGAAATTAACATAATAATATATTAGTATATTTTTTATAATAATTTTATCATATCATCATGAGAGAATAATATTTTAAGGATGTGAAAGAAAAAATAAAATAAAAATACTCGATTAAAAATGAAATCTCTTCTTCATAAAATCTCTTTAGGTTTACACAAAAACCCTTCCTAAGTGGGTTTTATAATCAATAAAATACCTATATAAATTGTTAAGATAAATAAAGAATGTGTTTTGGTTGGTATTTATGAAAAAAATGGATTTTTAAGTGTGATAAAAAGAGGATATGGGATTCTCATTTATAAGTGTAGAGAGGTGCACTTGTAGAATTTCCCAAAATATTAAATTAAAATATATTAATTTTTATAGAAAATGGATACAGACTAATATAATTTAGGAAAAATTTATATATGTGTTTAAATCCTATCATCTAAATAAATTGACAACTTTTACTAATTTTTTACCCTTACATTTTAGTTTAAACCCAAGTTAACCATTTTTAACAATTTTTGAGACAATGAAGATTTTGTAGGGGTCAATATAGTCACTATAAAATAAAATTTGGCCCATGAATAGACCATAGTCTATATTTTTAAACATATAAAATTAACTTGGTCAAAAAATGAATTTTATTAATTTTTAGTCTTTTAAAAAAATATTATTTATCACCAAATAACATTATTGTAATTTTTGGAATTATTTAGTTTATTTTACTTTGAAAATAATATGGAGGAAAATGAATTATAATATATTCCATTAAAATGTATCTAAAATTTTATATTTAACTAATAAATTCAAGTAACACAATAATTATACAAATTATCTTACTTTTAATGTTTTAAAACTCGTTTATCTTTTTATTAATTTAATTAATATTATGTCATCATTCCATTAGAATATAAGATTATTATATTATAAATAAAAATTATAAAAAATTACCATCATAAAAATAATTTAATTATACAAAAAAATAACATTTATTATTCATTTATAAGTTATTTTTATGCCTATGAGAACATATTAGAGAAATTGAAAAGCAAGAGAGTGATATTTTATCTTTCTCATTATTTTAAGTATTATATATGTCATTTTCATTGAAAAGTGTTAAATAAAAAATTTATTCAAAAGAATAAGGTGATAATTTTCTAAATAAATTGATAAAATAATAATTAATATGAAAAATTGTGTCCTAATAACTTAGTTTAAACCTAGGTTAACCTAATTTACCCATTTATTACGATTACAAATTTTAATTGTTTTTATTATTCATTATGAACAAAAATCAAGTTTAATTTATTAAATAATATAAATTATTATGATTAAAAATATGAAATAAATTTTACCAAATTAAATTTTTATAATAATAAAAAAAATATTTTATTACAATTCCAAAAAAAAGAAATAAAAATCAGTTTTTGAGGAAAAAGCTATTTCCAAGAAATAGATGATCTTATATTAACTCTATGAAATATAATAATCATTATATAAATTTTAGTTCAAAAAAATAGATATATAATATATAAATTTCATTTAAGGTATACTTTATTAGGGGATATTTTAATTAAATTAAATTCATAAACATTATGAGATTCAAAATCGTTTTCAGAAAACTGCATTTTTAAGAATAAAAATATACTTATACCATAATCATGAAAAAAATTTATTAAAATTAATTATATTATTAAAAATAAAGTGGTTTATAATTTAATTTAATATTAAATATAAAATATATAATAAAAATTTTAAAATTATTTATTTAATGAAAATAAATTATAGTATTTGAAAAATCTGTATTTTTCACTATTCGCTGAAAAATCAATCATTTAAAACAATAAAAAATAACTACTAGATAATTTTTGAATGTTTATTTAAAAAAATTTAAATTTTTATAAAATAAATTTACTAAAAGAGATATTAATTAATTACATTATTTGTACACAAAATAAATTAGAATATTTTTTGAAGAAAACATATTTTTGAAGAAAAAAATATCTTTACAAAAAATTGAGTACTAATTTATTATGAATTAGTAAATAAATATATATTATATAAAACCTTTAGATATTTTTTTCATCATGCTTTTATTCCAATTCATACCTCTAATTTTAATGATCATTGTTAAATAATAATGTTTTCATACTGTATTGTGGTTCGTTTAATCTTGGTTTTTCATGTCGCATAAACTATAGAACTTGGTGTTCTTATTTTAAAATATAGGGTTTCATTCCTATATCAACATCCCATTAATAAATTAAATCCCCATTATTTTTATTTAATCTTGTTAAATAGTGGTTTTACATTTGAAAATAGTTTTATTGAAATCCCACAGTGTAAAAACATATACTAAAAATTCCTTTTGAAAAGAGAGAAAATCGAAGAATGAAGGTCATCTGTAATGACATGTACTTATTATTATATATAATAAAAAATTAATTGGAATTGAAAATATGTACAAATAGGATATAATTAATACCCAAGTACTAATAGGGATTGAGAGAATATATTCTGGAGAAAGTAAACAATCATAAAGTGAAAAATCTGTGAGGGTTGAAAAGATGATTGGATCATTGGAAATGAAGGTAAATGTATAAAAATTTTATTTATAGATAATATTCATAAATTTTATAAACTATTTTAATATCAATATATATAATTTTAGAAAATATTGTTACTTGATTTCATTTTATTTCATAAAAAAAATTGCATCATTTGGTTCTTCTATGATTAAATTCAACTTCAATTATTACTCCAAGAAATGAATATCCAAGATGATATTTTTCATTAAGAACCCAAATAAACTTTTAATAGATCACATAATCAAAAAATGATAAAAAATCACTTCTTATTGTCTTTATGCATTAACAAAAATTGGAATCATTAGTAAAGATAATTCTCAAAATGACTAAATCTTCATAAAAATTTCAAATGCCACAAAAATAACACCAAAAGACTAACTTAGATCACTTGATAAATAATTAACCGCAAAATTATTAAAAAAATTAACAAGTTTGAAAACCAATAATTATATGGTTTTGATCATAATTTCTTCTAATATTTATTTAACATTTGTCTCTAATCAATAATGTTCACTTATAAGGTCATATGACTAAAACTGAATATTCCATAATCATATAATGTCTAAGATTTTGAAATCATTTATAAAAATTATATAAATCATCATAAATACTCATTCAAATCATATATTCTTGAAAAATACAATTAAAAAATTTCTCCTTGTATAAAATACCATTTTATCCAAAAGTAATTCTATTTTCCTTAATCATATATGACTCCCATAATATTGAGCTTCATCTGAAATAATAGTAATAACTTTATACACATATCACTTTTCAATATCCTAGTTATCTATATGATAAAAAATACATTCCCAAAATCAACTTAATCAAATCATTTAAGTAAAATGAAAAAATTATATTTAACAACAAATCATTTGGGCCAATGGTAGTCATTGTTCCCTTTTCAACTTTAGTTTGTAGGTTCAAGCCTTGTTGCCTTACCAGATGAGATTGGTTTTCACTCTTCTTGTGAGAATTCATTTTTACTAATACTATTTTAATATAATTCATATAACATTCCAAAAAAAGTGAACATACAAAAAACATTAATAACATTAACATTGAAGAGTGTTTTAACCTCAATGTATATCTCATAACTTTTATCTTACATCCCCAAAAATGAAATATCATTATTCTGAAATAATCCTTCAAGTTAAACCTAATGGTTTTGTATACCTCAAACTAAAAAAACATATCACAATATACCACTAATCACCATAAAATCTTGTTACTTAAAACCTTAAAATGGGGTCTCTAATCCATTTTATCTTATTATTAACAGTAAAATGATATACCAATGATGGTATCCATAACACTTATGAAAACATATCATGAATACATCCCAATATCCAATTTTATCTGAACCCCAATCTAATTCCTACTAGAACGACTCATATTTAGACAATAAATAATCTATTATCTTTATACTATAATTCCTTTTCATGAATTCCCAAATATCCTTTAGGTTTAGAGTTTTATAGAATTAGTAAAAACTCTTATATAATTAACATAAATTAAAATGTAGAAACTTCTACTCTATATCCATTTTTTCAATAATATAAATCATTTAAAATGAAACATATGTTCTTATCATTAATAATTTTCATGAATTTTAATGTGACTTATTTTTTTTATTACTCATTTTTAAACACTGTGAAAAAAATTAAAAACATTGAATGTAAAAAACATCCCAATAAAAAATATATAAACAGAAATAAAGAAACTTGTTTTTTCGTGAATAATTATACAAAAAAAAAATCAAAATTAAACATTGGGATCCAAAAATACATTTTAGAACCTAATAAATCAACTTTTATTCTAGATTAACTTCATAAATTGTTTCATAAGAAATATTAATGAAAAAATAAAAATAATAATTATTTCATTTCAATCATGAAAACATTATGAATTTTTTATAAACATATTTTATCACTTCAAACCTTACAAAGTATTATATGCATTCCTTTACAAATATGTTCGTAATTAATCATATGGGATCATAACATAAATAACACAACATCATAATATCATGAAAACATATGTAATATGTTAGAAACAAAAAAAACATGACAAAATCATCATTCAAGTATATCTATAAATACAACATCACATTGTGGATATAGTCCTATTTTGGATTAGGTTTACTCCCTAACCCCATACACAACATATCATGATATCTTTTTAAAAAAAACATATCACGAGATAAAATTTTAACCCAATGCATTAAAGAACTATCTGGGAACACCCATCATAACATGTTCATGATTATGTGTTCTAAAAAATTAAATTATTCCTAATGAATAATCGTAATAATTAAATGTGTAAATAAATGGGTTGCATAATCTTGTCTCATATCATAATATAAGGAAATTTCATAAATAATTAATTTGAGAAATAATGTTAAGTCATGTATTATCCTACAAATTAAAGGGATAATAATTTGGGTATATGTTTTAGAGACATATATATAGAATTTAGAATCATTCAGTCACATTAAGGAGATAGATAATGAGAGTTAAAGATAAAATGGTCATGATCTTAAAAAATGTGTTTTAATGATATATATTTCACTCATAAGAAAAGATTTTCCAGATATCAAAATATCTACTTCATTTAAAACCCTTATTGAAAATATTTATAACAAATATAAAGAGATTTTTTATTTTAAGAAAACATGGAATATTTTTTCAAATAATTGTTGAAATATTGGGAATATTTTTTTCTCCAAATATGTCAAAATATAGCATCCATGTTTTATTTGGAAAATAAAGTAATAGGGTTCCATATAAAATACATAAAAAGATTCATTTTGAAAAAATTTAAATGAAATTAAAAAAAATAGAAACAAAAAATCATTTATAATTCATTTACTTCCATATAAATAAATTAATAAAATAATTTTTAGAATATGCACATGGAAGTTAAAGATTTGGAAAATAAACATTATAATAATTTAGAAAGAGGTTTTTAAGGAAAAGTGTCCCTTATGTAAAACCTTAAAGATATTAACTTCTTTAAAACTAAATAAAAAAATTAAATATTGTAAAGAAGACCATTATCATCCATTTAATCATAAATAATAATTTTATTTAACCATTTATAAGAACATGTACATGAAAGAAAAAATGTGGAAAGTGAAACATTAAATGATTGTTGTTGAAAATAAATTCTCTTACCTTAAGTCTAAATCATCACATTCAACATTTACCTTCATAAATAAAAAATATTATGTTCATAAATTACTTTCTTAATAACCATTTTAAATTTTATTATCACCTTTTATTTTATTTATTATGATGTTATATTCAATTACTTAATCGCTTAAGTTGATGGAAAACATTTTGATGATATAAGTCGAAAATGACTTCGGTTGGTTGAATATAGTCAATGAGGTAATTATTTCATCATCTCAAGAATAATAACAATGGAATAATTTTCATTTTTATACATCAATTATTCTATTAAAACCAATTATTAAATATGATTTTGAAAAATAAAATATCTTATAATCATAGAGACAGTAGGTCGTCTGTGTGTGTCAGTAACATTTCAATTTTTCAAAGACCATTACGGAGAAAATGTAAATATTATTTTATCTTTAAAAAAGATTGATTATATCATAAAAAGTTATGAAAAATTAATCACATCTCTTCGTGGGGATGGTAATCCAAATGTATGCATGAATGATGTTATCATTCTTCAATAATTGTAAAGGTAAAAACATATATGATTTATTAAGTTTCATAATAATAATTATATAAGTAATATCATATATATATATATACATTAATTACCCCATTAAAACCATCCATAAGAGATGCTGCAAAAAAACAAATTACATCAGTTTGTGAGGTGGCAGTCTCCCATACAAATGAACGATGGATTAGCTTCCCACCTAATAGAAGAAGAGATTGATATAAGACATAAAATTTACATAAAAAATATCAGTATATTTTATATAATTATCCTATTAAATTATATTTTTGGAATAAATTTATAATTATGTGAAAGAAGAAATAATACAAAAACACTCAGTTAAAAACAATTCATCTTCTTGTGACAATCTTTTTAGGTTTACACCAAAAGTCATCCTTGAGGTTTTATAATAAGAAAAGTCCTTTTATATAAGGTATTGGAATTAAGTAACATATTTTGGGGTATTGGTGAAACTAATAGGAATTTGAGGTGTGAAGAAAATATTATAGGTGTATCCCTTTTATTAGTGACAGGAGGGGAACTAATAGAATTTCCTAAAATATTAAATTAATATAAATTAATTTTCATTGAAAAAGGATAAATACAAATATAATTTTAATATAAGGTGATTATGGATCTAAATAATCTCATCTAATAAAAATTTGACATGTTTATGTTATTTTTCACCGGCATCATTTAGTTTTAACCACTGTTAATCCTTTTGATAATTATCATGATAACAAAGTTTTGTACACTTTATGGGACAATATAGTTACTATAAAAGAAAAATTGGTCCACGAATGAAACATGGTACTTATTTCGAAAAATATACCAACAAAATATATGAATATAGGATTTTTAGGAATTTTAAATCACTTAATAAAATAATATTTATAATAGAATATCATTAATGTCATTTTTAGAACTATTCATTTAATTTGATTTTGAAAACCACATGACATAAAATTAATTATAATATATTATATTCACCCATATACGACATATTATATTTAACATTAAATTTACTATAAGATAATAATTAATTCAAATTATATTACTTTTAATATAAATAAATTATTTTATTTTATTTTTCTATTAATAAAATAGATATTATGTTGGCGTTGCACAAACATTAAAGGTAATTATAAAATAATTAAAAAATAAAAATAAATTTCCAAAATTAAAATAATATCATTTTACAAAAAATAACTATCAATATTCATTCATAGCTTATTTTTCCCCAATGTGATCATTTTAGATAAATTTTAAAGTTAGAAAGTGATATTTGTCTTCTTATTTACTTTAAATATTATATACATCATTTTCAAAGAAAAGTTTCACATAAATAATTTTTTATTGATCCTAAGGTGAAGAGGGTTAAAATATATTATTCTATTAAGAATTAATATGAAAAATATTGGCCTTATCACTCATTTTTATCCTAGGTTAACCTGAATTATAAATTTATTATTATAAGAATGTTTTTATATATTTACTATTCCATGTTACCAAAAATTGTTTTTACTTTATTAAATAATATAAATTATTTTTTAAAATATGTGATATATTTGAAAATTTTTAATCCTTATATTTTGAAAAAAAAATATTTTACAATAATTCTATAAAATGCAACCAAAATGGTTTTTTAGATAAATGAATTTTTTAAGAAATATATGATATTATATTTACTTAACGAATAGTAATCACCATTATATGAATTTTAATTAAAATAAATAGATATATAATCTATATATTTATTTTAAATAATTCCTTATTGAGGTTATTATAGCTAATTAAAATTAATAAACATTATACTATTAACATTCATTTTAAGAAAACTACATTTATAAGAATAATAATAAACACTAACAAAAGTCATAAAACTTTTAGTTGAAATGAAATTAATTAAATTATTACAAATAAATTGTTATATATATATCATTAATATTAATTAAAAAATATAAAGGGACTTTCAAATTATTGAATTTAATGAAAATAAACTGTTGTATTTGAAAAATCAGTATTTTTCACATTCATTTAATGATCAATATTTTCAAAAAATTAAAAATTTTATCCCAAAGATAATTATCATATGTTGATTTCAAAAATGATATATTTTTTTTTTATTTCATTTAATTATTATAATTTAACATAATTAGATATATTTTCTTTGCTCCAATTCAAGAAAAAACATTTTTGAATCAAGCATAAAATGACATTACTGAAAATTGGGAAATTATTTATTATGAATTAATCAATATATTTAGATTATATAAAACATTTATAAGTATTATTCTTAATATGGTTATTCCTACTCATACCACCAATTTTTATGGTCATGTTTTAATAATATAATTTTAGTAGTATATCGTGGTTCGATTATTCTTAGGGTTTTACGTCGAATATGCTATAGAATGTAGTGTTCTTATTTAAAATTTTGATGTGTTTAAAAAAAACAAAAAATGATATTTATAATAATATTTTTGGGTAAATTTTTCAACAAGGGATAAAAACATCTTTCAATAAGGAGTAATTTCACACAATGTCAATGAAAACTATAAATGTTGTCTAGTTAATTATTTTATGCTTCGGTTTCATTTTAGTAAGGCTATATTTTGAAAGGGTCATGTTCAAACCATCCTTATAGGTTTATTTCAAAGAATGAAATTTTATAAAAAGGATACATGGATTCACCCCCCCCCCTCTTAATGTATCCTAAGAACTTTCATTGTAACGACCTGAACTGTTATAAATAAAAAACCACTTGCAATTTATTTAAATGACTTATTATGTAATATGGTTATATAAAACACATGCACTTATTTGGTTTTATTATATTATATTGTATTTAATTGAATTTTAAGAATTATTATCATTGATAATATAGTCGTTGAACAGTGATCTCATGACTAGTACAAATATAGGGTTTTAATAAATCCAATTGACATAGACAAAGGAAGTGACAACCTCAACCAGAAGGATCGTACCGTATAAAGCTCATTTATTAGATATTTTAAGGGAGATAGAATCACTGGTATTTTTCATTGACCAAGAACAAGATACGATTCAACAACTTGATTATTATTGAAACTATTTATAGGATAAGTTCAACATCATCGAGATCACAACCCAAATCATGTTTTTAAAACCGCCCCATGAAAGTCTCACCATCAGGTACCATACCCTTCAGGCGTTTTCTGGTGTATTAAAGGTATATGTGTCAAAATACTATAAATATAAGTATGTTCATTATTTTTTATAGAATAACGAATATATTTTTATCCTGTTATTATTATATTATAAATGATTTTTATTTTGGTTCAATAAAACAGAAATAGTATTTATAGTTAATATTCAAATTCAATTAAGGAATTTATTTTAATAAATTAATGGATTTTTGAAATTAAAAAATATTTTAATAAAATATTTTTATTAAATAATTATAATCAAAGAAAAATAATCATATTATTTTTAAGAATTCAAATGTAATTTTTATAAGTGTTTGAAAATAGTTATTGTTGAAAAAAAACCCAACATTTTCCATAAATATTAGTTTTTATTTGAAAAGTAAAAAACATACATATTTTGAAATTTATTTAGATAATATGGATATTATTTTTGGAATCAGAATGTCAAAATTATCCAAAAGTGAATTTTTCATAATTTCCCTAGACAGTCAAATTTTCTGGTAAAAATTAAATACTATATAAATATACATTGTGTATTATGGCATCATAATGACCCAAAAGTTATTTAATAAATACTATAAATGGTATTCAAGACCAAATTAATTTTTATCTTTCAATTAATGTGATTTTATGTCTATATTATTAATTTTATAAAGCCATTATGAATCCTCCAAAACCATTAATATATTTTATGTTTTTAAAATCATTTATTTAAAAGTCCGGCTTCCCTCTACATAAGAAAGGGAATTATTTTATTATGTTCAGACCATGGGATTATAAAATATTTAGAAACAATACTGTTTGGTAGAAAACATAGGAAAAAACTATGGGGTGGTTTTTGGTTTTGGTTATTTTATTATGTAGAGTCAAAATATAAATAATAAGAAAATCCACATCATTTCCTACATAAACCCACCCTATCTCTCATTTATATTCACTAAAACTCCTTGTTTCAGGTAAATAATCTACCCAAAACTCTATATAGTCTTCCCAAGGTGCCACATGCTTGTAATAATCCCCACCCAATCATTTGGAGTCACACACTAAAGTAAGGAAGTTTCCCTCTTTTTTTATTCAATCTTTTCTTTTTGTTACACATATTAATTTCTATTTGTTCATCTTTTTATATGTTTTTACATATCCCACATATATTCCTTTTTGTTGAAACATGAGTATATAACCCTTAAACTCCCATTAATAATTCCAATGAACCATTATGGACACCTATTACCATGCTGTAATTTAACAAGGGATTTTTCTATTTTAATTTCTATTCAAGAACTTCTTTTATGTCATGTTTATTAAATTCTATTTTATTATGTTGTTATATGTTCTTAAATATTCCCCCTAATATTAAATTTAACTTATAAATGATTATATCTCCCTTTCACTCTCATTAATCCTCCCATCATTCGTTATGTTTACCCTTTACCATATGGAAATATAATTAGGATTCCTTTATTTATTCAAGTTTATTCACTACCTTGTACAATATATTTACCAATTTTTAATGTTGGGATATTATATTCAAGGTCCCTATTAGTATCAATTTTATTTATATGTGATTAAATATCCATTTATCTCTCATCAATCCATTTTTATGAATATTTTAATGACTCTGTTATGCTGTAAAAATTTCACCATGACTTTTCATACCAAAACAATTGTGTAGTAAATACAATACCATTTCATAACAAGGGATTTCACCTTTATGCACATATAATTTTTTATTGGCGGCTTACATGTATTTATTCCACACTCCTTTATCATGAAATCAATTTTGATAATGAATGAACTCATTTTCTATGATTTAGGTGGCACACTCAAGAATGTAAATGAAATGAATGTATGGGGTACACATAGAATTAAATAGAGTTCTAATGCATTTGGTAATGCTTAGTATCATGATACATTTCTTTGGAAAGGGAGTGAACTTTATTACTTTATGGGACTTTTTTCACCATGACTTCTTTGTGGTTTTGCCTTGACCTATTTTAATAATGGAGTGTTTGTTGTGGTTTCCACATTTCTAATGTTACAATTAACTTGTTATATCATGTCTCATTATTTATGTTTAGGATTCATACAATTTATGACCCATAGATATGCATGTTTTCTTACAATTATTATTCTCATTATTTTATTACATGTTTATTCCCTTAGTGGGATTTATATCTCTCCCCATTCTTATGTTTGTCCCTAGGTTTTCCTATGCAGTTTCAAAAGCCACAGAAATTTTAGAAGCATGTTAAAAAAGTTTTCAATAATGTCGTTTTATCCCATGTTCAAGATGTTATGTTATGTACCTAATTACCTATTACACTATACTTTTTTATCATTTGGGTTGTCTTATGTGTAATATTATAAAACAAATCATGAATTAATGTGTGATAAAGAACATGGTTGTTATAGTTGGTATCATAGTAAAATTGTTGTTGTTTTTTGGATAAGGATAAGAAAACTCTAGAAATAGACTTAGTGATAAGACTCAGTATAAGAAAACATCCCCAAAAAATTTTAAGTATAGATTAATTTTTTTATAATAAAATACATCTCTGTTTGGAAACTACAAGTGGATGTGGTTCTAGAGCAGATGTACATATGGGTAACGACTCTAACAAGTTGTGTGGGGCCTGAATCAACGTAACCTAGTACACGAAAATGAGCCTTATTGCACACCCGGTTTTACACTACTGATTGATATGCTTTGATATATTAATAATCTCATTACAAAAAAATTATTAAGGGAATAATAATATACCCATAAGAGTATTTTTTAGGAAATAGATCATGGATAAGACATATTGAAGCCTAGAAATTCATAAGTTAAATAAATAAACGTAATTTTTAAGTTATTCCTTTAATGACAATGGATTCCACCATTATGTGCTTAATATTTTTATAATAATCATTCCTAATTTTACCTTTATTTTAGACAATGGCCTAAAATAGGAGTAATAAGGTAAAAATAAATGCATCGGGTAATGTAATGGATGACCTAATGAGATTCCCAGCCTAAGGGGAGTAAGAATAACAAAATTCATGTTGATACTCTCTCATTTGAATCAGGTTCTGAATAAAAACCAATATCAGGAGGAGTGTGCACATCCTCTTATGATAGAACAAGTTTCAATTATGACCAATATGCAGAAAAGGCCACAAAATTTAAAGGGATCATTTGATTCCTTAATCATAGAATAATTGAACAACTCCATTGATAATATCTTCTTTATCCTTTATGGTTTTGAATAGGAGAATGTTCTACATGAATTTTATCATATGGAGGTAGAATCCTATTTGTGGTGTATATTTTCCATGAATACGATGCCTAAGAAAGATATTAAAGCAATGAAGTAGAAGAAATTCTTGAAAATGTTTTATGAAAAATATTTTCTTTTCAATATATGTATTAAAATGGAAAGGCATTAACATACCATAATTCAAAAAGATTACAAATGTATTGGGGTGTATGAAAAAAACTTCACAAGACTTACATGATATGCCTTCATCTTTGTGGTTATAGTAGAATGCAATGTTGACCACTCCTTTTATGGGATAAAACCTAGTCTATGAAAATCCTTAGTGATCCATAACATTGATAGTTATGAGTAAATTTTCTGATATCCCCTCAAAGATAAAATGAAGTCCACGGAATTTCATGGGAATCATGGGGATAAGAAGTGGAATGTGGAGTTTAATTTTGGTGGTGTGATAGATAAATCTAATTGTCCTAAGAAATTTCAGTGCCCCAGTTTTCATAGGTACTTAACTAATCACCGTAGAAATTGTATAAGGGTGATGAGGAAGTGTTTTTTGTGTGAGAAGGAAAGGAAAATAGCTAATTATTTCCTATAGGATAAACTCACTAATGTTATGGAGGAAAGGAATACTATAGTCAACCCTCAATGCATTGTTCATTTCTATAAATTCAAAGAACCAGTGCACTTTGAACACCAATGCACTAATCCAAGGGTTTTCAGAGACAACCCACGACATCCAAGGTAGTAAGGGTGGTCTTTTATCATCAAAACCACTGAGGTGGATCCCAACAATGAATTTGTGATAGGTACGCTTGTTATTAATTCAAGGGTATTGAATTTTCTTTTTGATTCAAGTCCTATTCATTTCTACATATCATTAAATTTTAGTATAACTGTTTAAACACCACCACAAAGCATGGACATAGACATTCTAGTGAAAAAGAAAAATGGAGAAATTATTACATCCCAAGTATATAACTCCTCCACTATCAAAATTTGTGTGATTAAATTAACCATGTACCTTTTCATACTCCCTTCGGTGTAATTTTATGAAACTCTAGGTATGGATTGGATTTAAAAATATAAAGACAACATAAATTTCTCTGAGAAGGAAATCACTCTCTATATTATGAATTAACCCCAATTTTGTACAAATTCAAGGAGGAAGATGGATCTTCTTTTGAACCAAAATCTCGAGAATATATATTATTTCCCTATTAGAAATATTTCTATCATAAATGATAATGTCTATGGAAAGAATCATTCTCGAATAAATTCCTATTGAGAGTGAATATGCTAATGGGTTTCCTGAGGAACGTCCTAGTCATCCTCCTCAATGAGAGGTTGAATTTTCAATCAATACTATACCTAGGAAAATATCATTACCCAAGAAACTTTATGGAATGACTATTATGGAACTTGATGAGATGAAGAAAAAAATATGGGAGAATTTGGCTAAAGTGTTCATAAGCCTAAGTGGTTCACTATGGAGTGCACCAATACTCTTCGTTAAGAAGACAGATGGGACAATGCACCTTTTATTTGATTATTGTGAGCTCAACAAGATCATGATATAGAAAAGACATCATGTCTCATGGATTGATGACTTTTTCAATCAGCTACATGGGGAAAGATACTTCTCCAAGGTGGATATATGTTTTGTATATTACCAATTTATAGTGAAGAAGGAGGATAACCTCAAGACTAATTTTCATACAAGGTATGAGATCTATGAGTCTATAGTGATGCCTTTCAGGCTCAGTATTGCTCAAAAAATCTAAATGTACTTAATGAATATAGTTGTTAGAGATTTCCAAGAAAAATATTTGTTATTATTTATATATGATATTTTAATATACTACAAACCCAAGGAGAAAATGGGTGTAATTAAGAACTATGTTAAAGACCTTGGGATAGGATTAGCTTTACGACAAGTACTGAAAATGTGATTTTTAGTTGAAGGAAGTATCATTCTTGGAAAATATCATCAAAATAAATGGTATATCTGTGTACCCTTAATATATATAAGAATTTAATGGATATTCAAGGAGAACATCTATGATAGATATCCATAGTTTCCTTTGATTGTCTAGGTACTATTTTCAATTTGTGATAAATTTCTCCCAATAATCATACACCCTCAACAATAGAACCCAATAGGGATACCATTTTTCTTGGAAAGATAAATGTGAAGAGGGATTTAAATAACTGAAAAAGAGTCTTATCACCACAACTATGATCACACTGCCCACAAGTGGAGATCTTTTCATGGTATTCAGTGATTCTTTGAAGAATGTCTTGGGTTGTGTGTTAATGATGAATGAAAAATTCATAGCATATGATTCAAGTCACTTCAAAGTTCATTATCATAACTACCCAATGCATGATCTGTAGTTGGTTATAGTGATATTTACATTTGAAAATATGGAATTATAGTATCTTTTTGGGGGAAGTTTGAAATATATTAGAATTACAAAATCTTTAAGTATATATTTACTAAGAAAGAGATGAATATACACCAATGAAGATGGTTAGAGTTGATCAAGGACTATTAATGCTCAATACACTACAATCATGGTAAATAAAATTAAGTGATGGACACTCTAAGTAGATATGATCAAGAAATTTTATCATTAATGATAATTGAGAAGGATCTAATCTTATTAGATTTAAAAAGTATGGACATTGGAATCATAAAGGAAGTAACATCATCCTTCCTTTCACACATGATTTCTCAATCTTCCCTTCAGGAGAGGTAAAAATATTACCAAGGAATGATGTGAGAATTCAGAAGAAAGTAGAAAATATAAGAGAAGGTAAATATTTGGAGTTCAATATTAATGAATGAGTTATGAAATTTGGGCCAAGACTATGTGTACAATAAAATATGGAGTGAAAGTAGATGTTGGACGATACATGTAACATAACATTCTCCATCCACCTAAGAAGAAAAAAGATGTATTGAGATCTCTAAGAACACTATTTGTGAATAGATATGAATTAGGATATCTAGAATTATACATCATGATGTATTGTATGCTATAAAGTGAAGTGGAAAGGAAAAAATCAAAGGGGGTGATTCAACCATTACCAATACATACATGGAAATGGGAAAAGTTCACTATAGACTTTTACACTGGTCTTTGGGAGACATCAAGAGGTAATAATGTCATATGGGTTGTGGTGGATCATCTTACAAGGACAGCACACTTCATTGTGATTCGAGAGGTTTCCCATGAGATTAACTTCAATAGATATACCTGAGATAAGTGGTAAGGCTGAATGGAGTACTACTATCGATTATATCTGATCGATATCCAAGATTCACCTCTATGATTTCTAATAGTATCCAATATTCTATAAATATTGATTTGAAATTTATCATGGATTATTTCCCTTAAACTAATGCTCAATTTTACCAAACTATGCAAAAATTTGAGGAAATGTTGAAATCATTCTCAAATAACTTCAAAGGATGGTGTGACCAACATCTTCATCTTGTCGAGTTCTCTTATAACAACAGTTTCCACTCAAGTATCCAAATGTATCCCTTTAAATATATTTATGGGAAGGGGTGGAGAACACCTTCATGATGGGATGAAGTTCGGGAACACAGACTGCTAGGTCCTAAAGTGGTTAAGGAAGTGATGGAAAAGGTTAATATTATTCAATATCACATTAGGGTTACTTAGAGTTTAAAAAATAACTATGATTAAAATCATCAATGAGACCAAAAGTTTAATGTGGGAGACATGGTATTCCTCTGCATATCTCCATGGAGTAAATGATGATAATTGGGAAGAAGGGAAATCTTATTCCAAGATACCACAGCCCCTTTGAGGTCCTTGATCTTGTCGGAGTGGTGGCCTATCTACTAGCACTCCCACTAAAGATATCTAAATTATATGTTGTATTCTATATATAACTCTTGAGGTAGTAAATACAATACCCCTCATGTGTATTAAATATATAGGTGATACCATTAGATAATGATCCTTCCTATAAAGAGTTGTCGATTAATATCATAGATCATAGAGACAAAGTTATATGAAATAAGACAATTCACCTTGTTCTATTGTTGTAGAGAAACCAAAATATCCTTTATGTTTACCTGTTACCATGCTGAAATGTAGTTTGTATTCTTTTCTTTATTAAATATTATTCATTACCTTATGCCATATATTTAATAATTTATAATGTCGGGATGTTATTTTACTTTTACCTATTACTTACCATTTGAATTATATGTTATAATAGAACCCCTTCTCTAATCAACCCATTTTTATGAATCATTTTGTGACATCATTATGCTGCCAAAATTTCACCATGATTTTCCATGTCAAAACAATTGTGTAGTGAACACAATACCCATTTCCTATAAAGGGTATTCACCTTTATTCACACATAATTTATAATTGTGTAAATACATATATGTATTCCATACTTCTTTATTATGGAATAATTTACGATGAAAAATAAAATCATGTTGTTTGAACTATGTGGAACACTTATCCATGATAATGAAATGAATGTGACGGGTTTTCCTGGAATTACATAGCACTCCAACACATTGGGAAATATTTAGTATCATGATATGTCATGTTGGGAAAGGGAGTGAACCTTATTCCTTTATGGGACATTTTCCACCATGAGGTCTGGGAAGTTTATCCTTGACCTAAGTTTATGATGTAGTGTTTTAAATTGTTACCACATTTCCCATGTTATGATTATCAAGATTTATTGGGTCAAATTGTACATATTTTTGAATACTACTTTTTTAATGCCCCATTTATATTCCTATTATATAAAATGTATTATTGTAACACCCCGAAATTTTATATGATATATTCCTTTTAATCTATTTAATATCTTCTAATGTATGCTACACCAAGATTATCTTGCACTATATGTGACATTGTATTAGCTTGCAGTATACGCAACACTATTCTTGGTTCGTGTTACACACAATTTCAAGTTCGTTTTGTAGAAATTATTCTACGCAAAATTAAGAATAGATTTTGTTTAATGTATAAATGAAATAAGTTTTTAATTATATTATATGAAACACCAAATGGAGATTTCAATACACGCAACCCTGGCCTGGCATGCATTACACGCAATCATGACCTTCCTCGATAGCGTGTGTTGTACGCAATATCGGGTTTCACTAAACAACAATATATTGTCATTATGGACTAGATGTTATGAATAGTATTTGGTACATTTTGAATTTTATAACATTATTATTCATCTTACACAATTTCTAAAACATGTTATGTGAACAAAAGAAATTTTTCGGGTAAAATAAGTATTTTTCAAAAAAATGCAGTTTTGCCGCCTTTTGATAGCGCACCCACATTAAATCTAGTTTTTGACATGTTTATAAGTATAATTTGACAAAATAAAATTATTATTTGTTATTAAGTTATAAAAATTTACTTTGGATAAAATTTTCATATTATTCTGATAACTTTCATATTTTAATGAATAGTAAAAATACGCTATATTTTAATTAAAAACAACTTTTTTCATCGTAATACTTTATATGGTTAAATTATAATATTGGATGGTTTTAAAGTATAAATAGAATATATTTTTACCATTTAATATAATTTATGTCATTATCATTGATTTTAAATTGAATTCATAGGTAAAATCATTTCAATCATTTGTTATGTTTTAAACAAAAACCCATTTTCATTCGACAACGGGATTAATTTTAATTTAATTTCTGAAACTTCTGTTTATTGAATTTGGAAAATGGATTCCATATTTGGAATCAGTGGGTCCAAATTGTATTAATAAACTACTTTTTATTTTTGAGAATTAGGAATAGTAACTATGATAAATTTTATATACCATAGTAAAAGGTAAATCGGGTAGTTAAGGGTAAATATAATATTATAAAATTACCCTAACACTTGTCTTAATACAATTGGATGATTATATTTCGTCATAAGTCATGTTTTGGTAGAAATGTAATCCATTAGCACCCACTTTGAGGTGATTAATACCTTTAGTGTATTTTATTTAAAGGAGAGTGAAATATGTCCCACTCAAACTTTAATAATTAAAGTATTTTTAATATAAGGTTATACAGAATATAAATTCGGTTATAAATACTAATTTGGAATATAAATTTTTTTTATTTATCATGGTAATTTATTTGTTATTTTTATGAGTTATTTAATTACTTTATTAATTTATACATTAATGATGCAGAAATTATTTATTTAGTAAAAAATCAATAATATTATTTTTTATTGAAATAGTAATACATATTAAAGGGCTCAAAAACCTGAAAAAAACTTATTGGTAGTGTATATATACACCATAATAATTCAATGACAGAATATATGACCATTTGGAGTCGTATAAAAGTGATTATGACACTTATTTTATTTTATTTTATATGATGTCAAAGTTGTCACCTTCATAATTTAATATATATAACAATTTAAAATTTTATTTTTTACAAGATAAATCCTACTAAATGTATTATTATTAAATATATAAGATTTATCTTTATCCAATTATTTTATTTGTAATTTTTTTGCAACAAATAAGTATATTCAATAATTATAAAAAAATGTTGTAGTAATTATTTTATTAAGAGAAATATCAAATAAATGGTTTTACAAATAGTAAAATAAACATTATATGAACTATTTAATGTTCTCCAATAATTTTATAGATTACTATGACATTTTAGTAACCTATTAAATATTTTAGTTTGAATATATCTATTGTGTGGACTTAATTTAAATTCAAATAAATGAATAGTTTCAAAATTGACACTATTGTTATTTTATAAAAATAACATATTATTAAATTGTTTAAAAATAACAAGAATATTTAAAAATTATAAATTAAAATTTATGTAGTATAAAATTTCATATATTATCTAATTATGAATAATTCACAGCACATAAGTAATTATTTATAACAATTTAAAATTTAGAATCTTATTACCACAAATAAAATTTAACAGATTGAATAAGGATAAATCAAGTTGATAATGTTTAAAATAAATTCCCTACATGGCTAAATTTTATTTTTTGATTATATTACAACCCTATATCATCTAATATTATAATATGAGTCATTTTTGGAGGTTTTTAAGTGGTTTTAGATTTATTATAAATTAATATTTTTATGATTTCCAAAGGTGCCCCTCTCCTCCCTTATAAAAAGGAAACCCATTCCCACTTCTCTTCACACCCTTTTGAGCCTTTATTCTCGGCCAAACCCTTCCCTTTCCTCTTCTCCACTTCCCTAGAAATATTTTGGAGGTTCTGGTATTCTCAAAAGACCAACTCTACTTCCTTAAGAAAAGGCCTAAAGGAGGTGCGTTGAAGAAGAGGTAATCTCTTCTTCTGATTCTCTCAAGTTTCTTCCTTCTTCTACTTCTTCTTAATTAGTTGTATCATTATAAAGTAATACCATAATAATTATTTATATACTGATTTTTTATTATAAATATGAAACAACCTTATTTCACATTCTATCCATCCTACAGAAAATGAAATCACCACGCGTGCGTACGTACGAAATACAGTCTCCACGTCGTAGTGTAATCTGTTTTCAACCACCACCTTAACTGGATGGGTATAATGGTATAAATAAATAACTATATATGATTATTTCAAAGTGATATTGATTCTGAAATATTATATATACACTTCAATACAATTCCACGATCATGGGAATGATATCCTCGCTCGTGCGTACGTACGGACTACCGTCTCCACGATGCGATGAGATTCATTCTCCATGTTAACCATTCATGAATGATTATAAATTATTTATAATGAATAATAATGAAATATATGACGTAATGAAGCTACTGGATTTATTTATATATATGTGTGTTATCTACTTACTTCCATTCAAGTCAATAAAGAATGGAAAACTGTGTTCATGCATATGTAAGGCCTACCGTCTCCATGAACGGTGTGTTTCATTTCATTTATCTATCTATTATATATATATATACTGAATATATATGATATATAAATCATTTTTAACATTATGGAAGTAATTAAATCATGATATAAGTAATAATAAAATCAAGAACAACAAGTCCAAACACGTACGATAAGTGAAACAATTTTACCCAAAACGCTACTTTAACAAGGAATTGACAAATGAACGGGTAATATAAATGCCTAAGTGAACCATATATGATATAATAACAATGAATATGATTCTGTAATAACTCAATGACATTATTTAAATAATTATACAATAGGTTCGGATACATACGAAGCATATCGAACATAAGGTAAGGGATAATGTTGCAATCTCAATTGTTTTCTATCCGAGATTGCTTATACGTAAGTATTTACTGGAGTTATATTTATCATCCA
Source organism: Viscum album (assembly GCA_963277665.1). Lineage (NCBI taxonomy): Eukaryota > Viridiplantae > Streptophyta > Magnoliopsida > Santalales > Viscaceae > Viscum > Viscum album. Next base: position 710,908,155 of record OY728131.1, on the reverse strand, counting down.
TGCCCAAGTTTTATAAAAATGTTTTCATGTATGTTTAAAGTCCTTTTTACCCAGTTTTTGACTTGTGCTACATGTTATGTAACGAATATTTTTTTTTTGTTTACCATACGAGGTACTTTTTAACTTTTCTGACAAAAGTACGATAAGAATGTTATTTTTAACTTATACGGCGTGAATGAATTTTTACTATTTCATAACGCCTCATTTTCATGAATCTTACTCTACAAGATTTTATGAATATTTTCAACAAAATACTTTTCTTTTAAAATTTCATGGAATTTTATGAAAAGAAAATAATTTTAAAGAAGAAATGATATTTTCCTCAAGAATTCATTTCAAGTGTTTTATCAAAAACATTTTCCATCTAAGATGACATTATTTCATATATGTATGTTTAAAGTATAATGTCTCTATGATTTACATGGTTTCACTTTTCTTATTATGAAATGATATCCGTTTCTTTTATATGGATTATGTGATGATGGGATGATGTTTATGAAACCCATTATATTCGTTGGGTTATTATGAATGATGTATGTTTATTTTGTGGCACAAGTAAGAATTATTTCATTATGATATGGGAGGGACCTATATCTCCCTCAAATGCATTGGGTAAAGATTTATATATCATGATATAGACATGGATGGAATGGTAAGTTAATCTAGTTTAGTGTTACAGGACTGAAACGAGGAGTGAACTCGATTTAGAAAGGGACTTTGAACACTAAGATGGTCTTGGCAGCAATTCCTTGGCTACTATGGAAATCATAACATGTTCTGAATGGTTTCCACAATTACATGTTTTATTCCCATTATATTTTATCATGGTTTATGTTCCATTATGATATATGCCTTACGTACTTCCATGATTTATGTCTTTGCTCAAGATTTTGATGTTTAAATTTCATGTTCAAATTTTCGCTTTCAAATGTTTATGGATTGTTTTATATTCTCTATGTTTGCCCTTCCTAAGAATTTGAGCTCACTCTTTTTATGTTTTATTTTCCCCAGGAAATAATGAAAGGTTTTACGTAAGGAAACAAAAAGGGGAACATCGTTATGGGAGATGTTAAAGATCTTTCAACATGATGAGAAGTTTATATTCCATGTTTCCAAATATACTAAACTATTACGGTCCTTTGGTGTCTATTTTTGTTAAGTATTAAGTATTCCTCAAAAGTAATATAATTTCCATGTACGTCAAGCTTTGGGTCTCTACAGTTGGTATCAGAGGGAAGTTTTAGTTATCCTTTGGAAACTAGGATGCGAAAACGTTAGTGAGATCCCTAGAGATATTTCTAAGGTATTTATCGGGATGTACCTAAGGTTAAATATAAGGGTAGGTTATAATACTATAATTATAGTGATGATATTATAATTAAACCTAAGATGTTATATATTGAAGGTACTCCCCCTTTATTATGTTGTTTTCCCTAGCATGATTTTTTCCTCTCACGCTATTCTTTTTGGGTTTTAGATGATGGCTGGAACCCGAAGGAACCGTGTTGATCAATGTAATGGATAATGCAATGATGGTCCTCCTGAATAACCAAATGTGATGGGAGATGGAGTACAAAATATTATTGTTATACGTACACAAGTTATGAATCATTAGGGACTTCCAAATGAGTAGAGAATGGAACAATATTCTATTTAGTCCTTCATGAGGCAACATCCACCTTCTTTCAGTGGGTCTTATGATCCACTTGTTTCTGAACAATGGATCAGTACCATTGAAAAGATATTTTCAATACTTCATTGTTCAGAGCATGAAAAAGTCATTTTGGTTGTTTACCGTTTAGAAGGTGAAGCAGACCAGTGGTGGACTCTAATTAATAATACAATGCCCCGAGATGAAATTGAATCCATGGAATGGGATGAGTTCAAGAACTAATTTTTCAATAAGTACTTCCCTCATATTCTCCGAACAAATATGGAAAAAGATTTCCTTGAGCTTAAGCAAAAGGATGATGAATCTGTTGGTATATACGATGTGAATTTTACAAGGCTTGAAAGGTATGCATTTGGATTTATCATCCAACCTGAAAGTAAAGTTGATCGATTCTTTAGTGGCTTAAAACCAAGTTTTTGAAGGGCATTAGCTATAAGAGACTTCAGTAGCTAGGAAGAAATTGTGCGTTGTGCTATCAAGGTAGAACTGGAAGTTGGTGTTACATATCCATCTCATGGTTTTGAAAAGAAACGAAAGACAGAGTTCAAGGAGAAATCCCATAACAATGGTGAAAAGAAGATGAATGTTTTGTTATGCTCAAATTGTGGAAAGAATCATGGAGGAGATTTCATAAAAGGTACTAGAAAACATTTTAAGTGTGGAAAAGTAGGTCATCGAGCAGTTGATTGTCAAATTAATGGGAAAAAGGTTGCTAATGATGTGAATAGAGAAAAGACTACAGATAACTCTCCACCAACACTTCAATGCTTCAAGTGCAATGAAATGGGGCATTATGATAATAAATTCCCTAATCCAAGGGTTAGTGATGATCGACATGAGAAACCACTTAAGTAAAAGGAAAAAAGGGAAGTCACATGTAATCACTACTGGTGATGTTGAATATGACAACGATGTGGTGGAATTATTAAGTTTTTATGTAATGGGATTCCAAAATAATGTTGTATATAGTATCGTGGAATATTGGAATATTTATGTATTGGTCAATTGTGGTTTTCTATAAGAATATGGTACCGATAACCATGATAAGTGGTTGAAATATTTTTGGAAATCAGATGATAAACACATAATGAAGGGACAAAGAGAAAATGAAATGATCTCATGACTGATAAAAGGAAAAAAGTTTTATCTTGGTTTGAGTATATAGAAATTTTAGGATTTGGGTATGTGGAAAGAGTTACCTTTTGATAGCATTCAAGTTTTCACTAAGGTTCTATTGTAATTTCTGTTTCAAGAGAACACATGATTAAGGAATTCACATGTTTGGAATGTGACCAATAAGATATATCGTATGATAAAATGATGTTATTCACATTCTTGTAATGTGGCCTTTCCAGTAATCATTTTCTGTAAACTATGAGATTAGGCATATGTATTTTGGATAATTATAATGATTGGAAAGGGTTATGTCAGACATCATATAGTATTGTTTAAGGCTAGGACTTTTTTTCGATATTATTGCATGAATGTTATTATAATTTAGTTTTAGAAAAATGGACAACCTACAAGACGGGTGAAAACCGTCACGTCGGACAAGGCTGTGGGAATCGAACCCATAATCGAAGTGCGACAGGCCTTTATCGCCTACCACTGGCCTAGAGGAAGTCCCTAGTTTGTATAAACTAGTTTTATTATATTAAAAAGTATGATATATGAATTATAAGTCCATATATGATTAATCTCACTATAGATGGACTTATGTATATTTGATAACGTTTGCTAACCTTTTGTTTGAGATAGATGGAATGACCTATCATTCTATCACATGATCTTCTAACACTTCACGAATGACAAATTCAACTTCATTTCTTTAAGAGATGAAGTGGAAATTGTCTAAGGAACGCCCAACGGTGATATTGTACCAAAATCAAGTAAGTATTTCTTTTTCAACAATTCTTCGACTTTAGGGAAATGATATTGAATACAAAAAAAATGTTTTCCTAATGCCCTTATATCTGATGAATCAGATGGTACCTTAGATCATCACAAATTTACGGCTTTGTGACTATTGGCTTTATCATAGTCATGTCCTCTACTACTCTCCATCATAACATGATGGTTAGATTTCTCTTTCATATCCATATTTTCATATATGTTTTCCTATGTGGAAACCCAGTGATGAGTCAATTTGGGTAACAAATATGTTTCATTATTCAATTTTTAAAATGAAGTTTTTGTATTCCTTTTTACGATGTGGGTTTCTATTAAAACTTTCGAGTAGTAAACCATTTATAACTCCGATGAATTTCGAGGGCAAAATTCATTTTAAGGGGGGAATAATGTAACATCCTGAGATTTTATATGATATATTCTTTTTATTCTCTTTAATATATTCTACTATACGGTACACCAAGATTATCTTTCCCAATAGGCGACACCGTATTAGCTTGCAGTATACGCAACACTATTCTTGGCTCGTGTTACACCCAATTTCAAGTTCGTTTTGTAGAAATTATTCTATGCAACATTAAGTATAGATTTTGTTTAATGTATAAATGAAATATGTTTTGAATTTTTTTATATGCAACACCAAAGGGAGATTTCACTACAGGCAACCCTAACCTGGCTTGCATTACACGTAATCGTGACCTTCCTCGATAGCGTGTGTTGTACGCAATACCGGGTTTCACTAAACAATGATATATTGTTATTATGGACTATCCATTATGAATATTATTAGCTAAATTTTAAATTTTATAACATTATTATTCATCTTACACATTTTCTAAAACATTTTATGTGAACAAAATAAATTTTTCACGTAAAATAAGTATTTTTCAAAAAAATTCAGTTTTGCCGCCTTTTGATGGCACACCCACTTTAAATATAGTTTTTGACATGTTTATAAGTTTAATTTGACAAAATAAAATTCTTCTTTGTGATTAAGATATAGAAATTTACATTGGATAAAATTCTCATATTATTCTGATAACTTTCATATTTTAATGAATAGTAAAAACACGCTATATTTTAATTAAAAACAACATTTTTCATCGTAATAATTTATATGGTTAAATTATAATATTTAATGGTTTTAAAGTATAAATATAATATATTTTTAACATTTAATATAATGTATGTCATTAGCATTGATTTTACATTTAATTCATTGGTAAAATCATTTCAATCTTTTGCAATGTTTTAAATAAACTCTTGCTTTCATTCAACAACGGGATTAATTTTAATTTAATTTCTGAAACATCTGTGTATTGAGTTTGGAAAATTGGATTCCATATTTGGAATCAGTGGGTCCAAATTATATGAATAGACTACTATTTATTTTTGGGCATTATGAATAGTAACTATGGTAAATTTTATTTACCGTAATAAAAGGTAAATCGGGTAATTAAGGGTAAATATAATATTATAAAATTACCCTAACACTTGTCTTAATACAATTGGATGATTATATTTTGTCTTCATTCATATTTGGGTCGAAATGGAATCCATTATAACCCACTTGAAGGTTATTAAAACCGTTAGTTTATTTTATTTAAAGGAAAGTGAAATATCTCTCACTCAAACTTTAATAATTAAAGTATTTTTAATATAAGGTTATACAAAATCTAAATTCGGTTATAAATACTAATTTGGAAGATAAAATGTTTTTATTTATCATAGTAATTTATTTTTAATTTTTAAGAGTTATTTAATTACCTTATTAGTTTATACATTAATGATGCAGAAATTATTTATTTAGTAAAAAGATCAATAATATTGTTTTTATTGAAATAGTAATACATATTAAAGGGCTCAAAAACCTGAATAAAACTTATTGCTAGTGTATATATACACCATAACCATTCAATGACCGAATATATGACCGTTTGGAGTCATATAAAAGTGATTATGACACTTATATTATTTTATTTTATATTTTGTCAAAGTTGTCACCTTCATAATTTAATATATATAACATTTTAAAATTTGTGTTTTTAAGAAGATAAATCATACTAAATGTATTATTATGAAATATATAAGATTTATCTTCATCATATTATTTTATTTTTAATTTTTATGCAACAAATAAGTATATTTAATAAATATACAAAAAGGTTATAGTAATTATTATATTAAGAGAAATATCAAATAAATGGTTTTACAAATAGTAAACTAAATATTATATGAACTATTTTATGTGATAAACTAATTTTATAGATTAATATGACATGTTCGGAACCTATTAAAAATTTTATTTTGAATATATTATTTGTGTGGATTTAATTTAAATTCAAATAAATGAATCGTGTCAAAATTGACATTATTGTTATTTTATAAAAATAACATATTATTAAATTGTTTAAAAATCACAAAAATATTTAAAAATTATAAATTGAAAATTATATAGTCTAAAATTTCATAAATTATCTATTTATAGATAATTCACAGCACATAAGTAATTATTTATAACAATTTAAAATTTAGAATCTTATTACCACAAATAAACTTTAATAGACTAAATAAGGATAAATCAAGTTGATAATTTTTAAAATAAATTCCCTACATGTCTAAATTTTATTGGTTGATGATATTACAACCATATCTCATATAATATTCTAATATGAGTAATTTTTGGTGGTTTTTATGTGGGGTTAGATTTATTATAAATTAATATTTTTTAGATTTTCATAGGTGCCCCTCTCCTCCCTTATAAAAAGGGAACCCCTTCCCACTTTTCTTCACACCCTTTTGAGCTTTGATGCTCAGCCAATCCCTTCCCTTTACTCTTCTCCACTTCCCTAGATACATTTTGGAGGTTCTGGCCTTCTCAAAAGACCAACTCTACTTCCTTAAGAGAAGGCTTAAAGGAGGTGCGTCGAAGAAGATGTAATATCTTCTTCCGATTCTCTCAAGTTTCTTCCTTCTTATACTTCTTCTTATTTAGTTGTCTCATTATAAAGTAATAACATCAGAATTATTTATATACTGATATTTTATTCTAAATATGAAAAAACCGTATTTCACCTTCTATCCATCCTACGGAAAATGAAATCACCGCGCGTGCGTACATACAGAATATCGTCTCCACGTCGTGGTGTAATATTTTTTCGACCACCACCTTAATTGGATGGGTATAATGGTGTAAATAAATAACTATATATGATTATTTTAAAGTGATATTGATTATTAAATATTATATATACACTTCAATACAATTCCACGATCATGGGAATGATATCATTGCTCGTGCGTACGTACGGACTACCGTCTCCATGACGCAATGAGATTCATTCTCCATGTTAACCTTTCATGAATGATTATAAAGTATATATAATGAATAATAATGAAATATATGATATAATTAAGCTACTGGATTTAGGTATATATATATTTGTTATGTACTTTCTTCCATTCAAGTCAATAAAGAAAGGAAAACAACGTTCATGCGTACGTACGACCTACCGTCTCCATGAATGGTGTGTTTCATTTCATTTATCTATCTATTATATATATATATTTATACTGAATATATATGATATATAAATCATGTTTTACATTTTGGAAGTAATTAAATCATGATATAAGTAATAATAATATCAAGAACAACAAGTCCGAACACGTACGATAAGTGAAACAATTTTACACAAAACGCTACTTTAACATGGAACTGACAAATGAACGGGTAATATAAATACCTAAGTGAACCATATATGACATAATAACAATGAATATGATTCTGTAATAAGTCAATGACATTATTTAAATCATTATACGGGAGGTTCAGATACAAACGAGGCATATCGAACATAAGGTAAGGGATAATGTTGCAATCTCAATTGTTTTCTATCCGAGATTGCTTATACGTAAGTATTTACTGGGGTTATATTTATCATCCATGTCTAAGTTTTATAAAAATGTTTTCATGTATGTTTCAAGTCCTTTTTACCCATTTTTTACTTGTACTACATTTTATGTAAGGAATATTTTTTTTTGTTTACCATACGAGGTACTTTTTGACTTTTCCGACAAAAGTACGAGAAGAATGATATTTTTAACTTATACGGTGTAAACAGATTTTTACGGTTTCATAATGCCTCATTTTCATGAAGCTTACTCTACAAGATTTTATTAATATTTTCAACAAAATAATTTTCTTTTAAAATTTCATGGAATTTTGTGAAAATAAAATGATATTGAAGAAGAAAGGATATTTTCCTCAAGAATTCATTTCAAGTGTTTAATCAAAACCATTTTCCATCTAAGATAACATTATTTAATATGTATACGTTTCAAGTATAATGTCTCTATGATTTACATGGTTTTACTTTTCTTATTATGAAATGATATCCATTTATTTTAAATGTATTATCTGATGATGGGATGATGGTTATGAAAACGATTTTATTCGTTGGGTTATTATGAATGATGTATGTTTATTTTGTGGCACAAGTAAGAATGATTTAATTATAAGATGGGTGGGACCTATATCTCCCTCCAATGCATTGGTTTATGACTTATATCTCATGAGATAGATATGGCTGGAACAGTAAGTTAATCTGGTTTAGTGTTAGAGGACTAAAACAAGGAGTGAACTCGATTTAGAAAGGGACTTTTTCAACTAAGATGGTATTTCCAGCAATGCCTTGGCTACTCTGGAAATCATAACATGTTCTGAATGGTTTCCAAAATTACATGTTTTATTCCCATTATATTTTATCATGGTTTATGTTCCATTATGATATATGCCTTACGTACTTCCACGATTTATGTCTTTGCTCAAGATTTTGATGTTTAAATTTCATGTTCAAGTTTTTTCTTTCAAATGTTTATGGATTGTTTTATGTTCTCTATGTTTTCCCTTACTGAGCATTTGAGCTAACCCTTTTTATGTTTTATTTTCCCCAGGAAATAAAGAAAGGTTTTAGGATTGGAAAAAATGAATACTGTTATGGGAGATGTTGAAGATCGTTCAACATAATTAGAAGTTTATATTCCATGTTTCCAAAGATACTAAACTATTATGATCCATTGGTGTCTATTTTTTTTATGTATTAAGTATTCCTCAAAAGTAATGTAATGTCCATGTACATCAAGCTTTGGGTCTCTACAATTATTATCTTCATGTTATGCCATTTTTATTCCCTTTTTGGGCATTGTAGATCACCAATTTCTTATGTATGTGCCTAGTTTATCCCAAAATTATTTAAAAGCCATGGAAATTTTAAAAGAATGTTAATGAATTTTTTCATAATGGTGTCATATCCAATCTTTAGGATGATATATTATGTACCTAATTAATAAAGAAACTAGATTTCCTAAACTTTTGAGTTGTGTTATGTGTACCTTTATGTAATAAATCAGGAATTAATGTGTAAAAAGGACTGGGTTGTTATATTCAAAATCAATAGATAATTCTTTATTAGTCGATGAATCTAGTGGAAATTAAATCCCATAATGTATCCAAATAATAACTCATATATTTTTATCTATACATGAATCATAAATTAATAAACATCATTGATGGATCATAGAGTTCTGGCATTGTGGTACCGAACATCTTGCTTTGTTCTTCATCAATTACAATAAAAATACCTTAAGAATTGATCAAAATGGTGGTCCAAACAAGTTTTAATTTATTAATGAAACATTATAAAATAATTATGGTTTATAGAGTTGTATATTATTTAGAAGTATTTTCTATTAGTAATGGTCATGTAGAACCATTGTGAATCTATAATTTGTAACAATATACAAACCACTGCTTCGATAAATCTCGTGGTATATATTCCTGTTTTTTAAATTATTTCATAGTGGTTACCTCATATATATATTTAAATATACATTAAAATAACATAAAACCATCATGAGATATTTTCATAGTGGTTTAGTAGTGTATACTAGTACTTAGTGGTTACTTAGAAGTAAGGTGTGGATGTTAAAACTACTACTAAGTAATTAGATTTAGTTTTTTTATTTTACCACGGTTTAAATGAATAAAAAACACCATAATAAATTAATAGGTAATATGGTTCCTCCAAATACACTACTCCTTTAATTTTAAATAAAATTATATTCACAAAATACATAATTCAATACATTCAATAGTAAAAAAGATACAATAATTATCAATTGCATATCGTACAATATTTCAAATATATAATTTTTTTTATTTTAGTATTCAAATGATATGATATCAAAATATGTATATATGTTTTGTAAAAAACACTTGAATAGGGGTTCCAATATCAACTCTATCTCTCTTAGTTTTTTTTTATTTTCCCAAAATGATCCATACTCTTATTGTTCTTATTGATTAACAGCCCTCAACACACCTGATGTTTTTATTAAATTGAATTAATAATATAAATTAGTTTTAATTATATATTTTTTATATAAAATATATTTATAAAATTTAAAATTATAGAATAAAGATAATAAAACAAAAAAAAATCAATACTTCTCATATCAAGGATAAAATTTAGGAAATAATTCTCCCAGACATAACTTATAATATATATTAAAAAACTATTAGACTTACATTTGATAGTAATATCAATTAAAATAAACTATAAATACTTATTTTCAATAAAATATAATGATTTTCTAAAATATCATACTTTTAAGAGAATAGAATCTAACTCTAGTCAAGATACATGATTGAAAAGGACATTGTCTTGCTTGTTTATTTCCCCATTATCTACTTGAACAAGCCTCTAACATCATCTGTAGGCACTGCATACATGTCAAATGAAACAATTAGTATAAAAATTTAACAAATTATTTTTTAATATTGGTAATTACATAAAAATCACGGTCCCCGTTTGATACCCTCATAATAGAAAATGTCACACCATACTCTTAGTTGATGACCACCCCCATCTACTTCATATGACCCCTTCAACAACCCTAAAAAATAAATCAATATATTAGTATTTACAAAAATACCCTATGATTAGATTAGGGTGGGAACATATTTAAAAAACATAAATTAAAATTCACTATTGTTAGATATAAAATCATTTTTTAATAAATTATAATACATGTTTCAATAATATCCCACTATATTAAAATTTAATTTTTTTTCAATTTATTAAAAATATCCGAAATTGATTATTTAAATTGAATGTGATATATTCTATAAGTGGATAAATCTGATATTAATAATTTAAGTAGAAATATTCAATGACATTTTGTGTTGTCAGTCTAAATAGGGTATTATGAGTAGTAATTAGTATTTAGGTGATGATTAAGGGATTATGTATCATGGTAACAGAAAACCTTATAATGTGTATATCTACAAGGTATAGTGAACCAGAAAAAGAAATTCTTAGGGGTCAAGATAATTATTATTCTAAGAAAGAATATGTTTTTATATTTTTTATAAATTTATTTAAGTCAAGAATTTAAAATAGAAAGTGGTAATATGAAAATTAAGAAGTATACTTGATGATGGTAGGAGCGTATCAAATTGGTCTAATGACATAAGAGTTATAGAAGACCTGCATATATCTCTAAATAATTTGGTTTTGTTCTACCTATATCCAAAAGGAATATAAAACAAGATATAAATGTATATGAGATATAAAATAGGAAAACATTTTAAAAATAATGTATATATATTAATTAAAATAATGTACTCTAATTTAACAAATAATGGATAAGTTAAAGGTTGACTAAACATGCAATCGGTTAATTAATCATTAACCATTTTATTTTCATCCTCTATCATTAATATTATTATATCATCTTTACCATCCCTTTAATCCTAGATGTTTCAATATAATATTTGATAAATAGACCAATTACCTATTATTGATGGGGTTTTCTCTCACAAATTATGTCTTCAAATTCATCACTCATATCTGACAAGTCTCTTGGTGTGAGACAAACTAAGACACACCATCTGTCATCAAATCCATCATCCACATAATAGAAATTTTTTTATTTGGATGAAGAAATATATGTTGTGTGTTCATTATGATCATTGTAATTAATAAAATAGGTTAAGTTAACATAAATAAATTATAATTAATCTTTATTTATTCCTCTATAAATATAAAACCACATTCATTTGAAAAAAAACTAAAAACTATCCATGATACTTTAATTTTATAATGTCGATCATCTTTCCATAGTATCCAAAATCTATGATTTTTTAAAAGATTACACTTTTTTTGTTTTCAAAATTCCTCGTTAATAAATATAAATCATGAATTAATTAATACTATAAGCCTCCAATATTAAACACTGCCTCAATGGTACTCAATAAAAATATTCTAAATCACCTATTACTAAGGATTTATTATCAACACTCATGGTATTCATTTATAAATATTAAATATTATTTTTTATATAAGACACCTTTATCAGTATATTATGAATTCGAAATTGATAATAATCTTACACAATGTTTGAACCAATGAATAATGTCTTTATTAATAGCTTTTCATATCTATTTTTATTTTACAGTTTAACACTAAATTGAACTCTTTTTTACCTATGAAATTCATCAATGAAAGTTTTTACAATATCAAAATTTACTATCACATGTATATATTCTTGTATAATTTCTATTAGTATAGACGAAACTAATGATATTTTCCCAACATGAAAACATAAGGTTAAAAGGTTTACTAATTTATAGTATGATATAAATTGATTTTTGATATTTTCAATTGCTCCAAACTGAATATATCATGATTCAATATTATCCAAAAAACCTCCAACATAAGTTGAGACACCTTTTATCTATATAACTTTCATAAATTAATCCTTCTGGTTAGAAATTATTTCCCACAAAAGCCTTCAAATGACCATTGTAAAATTAAAGAAAGAAAAATATATGAATAAACTATATATATGTAATTATTCTAAAAATTTTAATGTTATAATAATAAAGAAGTAAGATGATATTATATATCTATAGGACACATCCATTGATACTATATCATACCTCTAATATCATATTCCGTAGAAAAATTCATAGTTACATGAACTATCATTGGGAAACATGATGGAGGGAATATATTATTAAAATTTAAAAAATTAATTACAACTCCTTATTGAAGTTTGTTAAGCATAACAGGGTTTAATGTTTTCATAAAAATATATATATAGAATTTACATCACTTAATTAAAACTATTTTAATTTTATCAGGTAAAAATTAATGCAATTCCAAATATTGAAATTTCGCCATCTTAATATGTGAAACATAAATTATAATATAATGCATTTTATATATTTTTTCTCTATACATCATTAATTTTTACATTAATATTCATCAAGTTATTTTAATTCAATAAAGGAAAGCATCGTCTTGGTTGATCTTTTAATGTAAAAATTATTACAATAAAATTCACAACAATATTTAACCATAGATAACACTTTATATTCATTTATTTTAATTCATTTTGATAGTTATGATGATATTTTAATTTTTTTAGATTATTGTATATTTTATAAACTATCATATACATTCATCTCAATGTGAATAATATCTTGATTGTGATGCAATAATTGAAATTAAATTAAGTAAATTTTAAATGGTAAATTTTTTCTTACTTTTTGGGCGCAAATTATATCTGATGATCTTTGAACCATTTTAACACAAACTTTCTACTGATGATACTTCCCAAATTATGAAAAAGTAATTGATAATTATGACTTGAGTTATATACATTTTAACAAATTTGGTGGTTAACTGAAATAATTTCATCTATAAAATTTTGACTTGATAAAACAGAATATTTGAGATGCATCTGAGAATTGAGAATGACATGTGAAATGAAACTTTCTGGTATATGATAGTCTTATAGGAACAAATTCAAAGCTAAAAAACATGACATCTGTAACCAGTGTGAGTGTTCAAAAAATACATGTTTCCAAATTAAGGAAAATCAATAATCATCCAGATTAGGGAAACATGCATTTGGAATATTTCATCTTTTAATATATCATATATATCTATACCATTATCCTATAACTATTGAGATTATCATATAATAGGCAGAAGGTATATGTAGGTTTAATGTTTTGGTATTTTGTTTCCTATAATTACAATTTAAATAATGAAATATGTTTGTTTTAATCATATTCATGAAGGTGGATTATAAAGGATCGGAAAATTTATCCATATGCTATAGGTTTTACTTTGAGTCTTTAATAAATTAAAACAATCATTTTCAAAACAAAAATGTATATCCCATGGATCTGAAGCATATTTTTGAAATAAATAATCAAAGGTTGTATAGTCTTTTAGATTTATTGTTTATCTTCTTTGACATCATGAACCTAGATTCAACTGAAGGTTCCCCAATCCTAGTTGGTCATAGGTCCTCAAGTGCATCACCCCAAATGAGAGAGGCTTTAGACTAGTAGTGAGGGTCCAGGGTGTGTCTGTGGGGTGATTGTTCCCTCATTACACATTGTAACATAGTGGATGAATATAATATAATAGGAGATAATAAGTGGAATCAATATAATTAAACTGATGGAAAAGTAAAAGTATACAGTAGTAATAATCAAAAAAAACAACTGATCAAAATATAAAAAAGTTGTTGATACATATCAAGTTTCTAGAAAGATAGAAAACATGGATACAAAGAAGAAGACCATAAATGCTATAAAAATGAGAAAATGGAATTCAAAAACCATACCAAAAATCCAAATCTTTAGATCAGTCATTTCCTACCATCATATTCCAATGAATTCAAGAAATCAAGTGTCTAAAGTCAGATGCTCCCCTTTATCAACACATGCATACATATAGTATTCCTATATACCAATGGTACCTGGATAGGGTGTGATATAAATCTCAATAGGACTCTACCAATAGAGTCTATATAATCTTGTCCATGTAAAATTAACAGAAATAGTCTATATGAATGCATATACGAAAGTGTTATAATATAAATACCCACGTACCTAATTCATCTCTCGGCTGCTATCTTAACATATAAATATATCATTAATTAATTTAATTTCCAATTTATATAATTAAGTCACTTGAGGCATATCCATCATTGACAATCTTATATGATATAAATAGTGAAGGATTCAAGGTGAACAAAGAATTCAGGATGTTATTTACAAAGATGAGGTTCCAAGGTTATAACAAAGGAGACCTAGACCTCAAAGGTCATAAACACATTAGTATCTATATCCTGGCTATGTGTTAAGAGTTTAATCCAAGTAGATTCAGCCAAAGAATTCCACAATAACGAATCTTACTTAGTCTAATGAAAGCACTCAAGGTAAAATGAAATAATCAATGGGTAGGCCCGAGGATATAACTGAGTTACCTCAAATTCGTAGAATCCATGTTTGATCCAATGAGTTTATCCAAGGATTAATATAGTAGTAAAGGAGGTGTATTGTGGTGTCATACTGGGAATCCAATGATAGGTGAGGATCTAGTTCCAAGGTGGGTCTCAACCAAGGAAACAATCATCCTACGATTGGAATGGCTTCCATGAGTGCTCAAGGAATTCCCTCGATAATCCAAAATCTAACTGAATTCTGACCACTCTTATAATGATGTCATCTTCCACAGACAATTAGGAACCTTACAGTTGATAAATTTGATAAATTAATCCAAGTAATTAATCATACCATTTCAATAGACATGGTTCAATCCATTATCCTACCTTAGTTTGATAGGTCTAACTGGGCATGCGAGCTTTTAAGTCATTTCATATATAATTCAATCACATGGTTCTATACATTACTGTTCATAACATGAAAATGTTTGGATAAGGAGGAGAAACCACATTAAATCCAATTGACATAATCTAGACCAAGTCATATATATATAATATAATTTCTAATTTCACATTTAAACATTCATAATTTATGCTTTAAGCACTTTCCTTTGGTAGTTAAATTGTTAGGTAACCATGGTACTATCCATTTATCAATTCAATAGTCATTCAATATTGAAGGAATACCTTTTCCAAGGTCAAGATAAGTTACAAATTAATTGTGTTGTTGATACACAAGACAAGAACTAAAATTCAATTATCACTAACACCCTACATGGGATGATTTCCATTGTGGATGTAATCACCAAATATAGTTAAAAAAATATTAAATTGGACTTAGAACATAGTTCTAACAACTAAAATCAAGTAATATTAATTATACAGGTGATTCCCAATGAAATTGGTGTGTCCACATGACAATTTATAAAAATAAGAATTTTTAAGATTGAGAAATAGACAACCTACCATGATACTCATATGACTCTCCTCATATAGTATCACCTAAAGTTTTTTCTAGATTATAAGATATCTAAATAACATACCAAATTCCTCAAAACAGGGCATACGATTCTATATCTAAATAGCCTCTTCAACAGGAATAATAATAATAAAATATTTAAAATTTATTGAGATATTATCAGCACAGATCAAATTAGACAAATGGTACTTTGATTGGACTATGGATAAATGATCAAGATTGATTCATATATAAAATGGATTTTAGGGTTCAAAATAGGGAGAAGAAGTGTTGTTATACACTCTAGAGAAAAACAAAGTGATGTGAGTCAAAAATTATATCATTTAGTGGAAAACAATAAAATCACCCAATTTGGCCATCCCATGGTTTGTCCACATGGTTTGAAAGATCATGTGCCAACTATAGGAATTGGGTTCCCATGCGGTTAGGTTGCACGGTCAATGAAATTGTGTGCCAACCATGTAAAACACCTCTGTATTTTTTTCTGTAGTTTTTTCATGGTTGTGCACCCTAAATATCATGGTTAGAGAAAACTATGTTCCCTCATTCTTCTCACTATCCATCCTCACTTGGTTAAAACAAATTATTTTGATGTCCCATCAAGGTTTATTTTAACCATGTGACGTGACATTTTCTCCCAAAAATATGGATTCCGAGCTCCGAATGATCCTCGGACACCCCCTAATACCATCACAAACTCAATATGATTCCATATTAGGTCCATAATAGTGAATTAGATAAAAATTTAAAGAATCAATTCATAAGAGGAAAATCAGTTCTGGATGTCTTCCCCCTTAAAAGAACTTGTCCGTGAGTTCACCTTCCAAGGGAGGTGAAACACTATCTGAGAACAACTCTGGACATTGCGCATTTAAATCTTCTTCTTGCTCACAAGTCTCATCATGTACATGGTTGTGTTTCCATAGAACATATACTAGAAGGAAAACCCAACCTCATAGGTATTTCAAGCTCTGGTCGATAGTGCATAATGGATACTCCTCAAAAGAAACATCATCATCTAGTTTAACTTCCTCATGATCAAATGTATGAGACGGGTTGGCATGATAATGGAAAAGCTAAGAAATGTTTAAGATTTCATTCATTGAATGATACCTCTGAGGTAGTAACAATTGATAGGCTACCATCCCAACTCTCTCCATGATCTCAAACGGCCATATTTAATGAGTTGGAAAATTCCCTTGCCTCTTTATCTATATATTACCTAACTTAGTAAATACACAAAGGAAAACACAATCCCTAACCATAAACTCTAGAGAATGTTGGCGGTGATTGGAAAAATATTTATATATAGAATTAGAAGTATAAATACATGTCATGACCATCTCAACCTACTATGAAGTATCCTACCTGACATGAGGACCTATTAAGTGTACCTCTCTCAACTCTATCTACCACAGGGTTGAACGTCTTAGCTTAGCATACAAGTCCTAAAATGGATCTATCTAAATCATCACCTAAAATCTATTATTATAGTAAAACATGATTAGGGGGATGTCAATCTCCTATTAACATTCAAAATTAAGGACGAATTTATGGAGCATACCCCCTCGAATATGTATCATCTGTTCTAACTGACCATCGATATTTGGGTGAAATGTTGTGGTTAGAAGCACCTATGTACCCTTTGACTTATGCAACCCCTACCAAAACCATGATATAAAATGAGCACCCCTATCAAAAATGATAGTACGAGGGACCCTATTTAGTTAGATGATATCCCAGACATACAATATTCCCATCTCATCTACTAATAAAGTCTTCCATCTTAGAATGAAATGGGGTAATTTTTTCAGCCTGTCAATGACTACCCATATAGTGTCATTACCTCTTGATGACCTATGTATGATGACTACAAAGTCTATGTAAAAATGCTATTATTTTCATTAAAAGAATATAATTGGTTGTAACAAGCCTATAGGTCTATATTTTTTCACCAACACCTACTAAAAGGTGGAACATCTAGTAATAAAGCATTATATCTGAAGTTTCATCCTAGGCCACCAATATTGGCGTCTCAAATCTTGATACATTTTGATGATGCCTTGATGACTAAACCCACTAAAAAAATGTAGGTCCCATGAATAAAATTCTCTCTCATATCTTTTGGGACCTGAATAAGTTGATTTATACAAATTATATCATATCTACCCATTGACCAATCTGAAAGTGGATAACCTCATGAAATACTCAAATGAAGAACAAAGCCCTTATGATTTGAAAATTTCATACTCTTCACCTTATCAAGGAGTGAAGAGGTAACAGTCAAGGCTGATAGATAACACTACTCATGAATATTGTGAAACTCAAGATGTATCATATAAAATAAGTCCATTAATTTTCTTTTTTCATTGGATTTCTGTACATCATGTGCCTAAGTTTTCCAAAACGGCACATTCACTACCGCGTTGTCTTTCCCATGCATATAGGCATGACCAAATTCAAAGGACTATAGACATTTGACCCATAATTACTATTTGATATTCATGTGACATTATGTAAAGATATATTTGAGACTCTTGTGGTTCATATACATCATAAAGAGCTCACCCATCAGATAGTGTCTCCATCATCATGAGGTATGGAAAAATGTTGCTAGCTCAGTGTCGTGTGTCAGGTAATTTCAATAGTGTGTCCTGAATTACCAAGATTCAAATGAAAAAAAATCTATCCTTATGCATCCGAAATTCTACTAGTCTGATGTTAGACACATCCCAGAAAACTATATATCCTCTTCCAAGCTCTCTTAGAATCTAAATTGGTTCCCTGAAAAGCCTCCATTTTAGGTCCTAAAAGGCTTTCTCACACTCTTCTGAACACAGGATCTTGACACCATTATTTGTTAGACAATTAGTAGGGGAATTAAGAAGTGATATGACTTGTACGAAATGTATTTAGTAACTATCCATCCCCAATAAACTATGTATATCAAACATGTTCTTGGTATGCTCTAAGTAAACCACAACACTATCCTTCTTTGGGTTGACAAGGACTCCAACTTTAAAGACAATATGAAAAAATAAGTAAACTTTGTCGATTAAAAAGTGTTACTTAGAAATATTTTCATCAAGAAAATGATCGCACAGTGTACTCTGAATGATCTCAAGGTGTGTGTCATGGTCTCTACAAGTATAAGAGTATACCAAGATATCATTCACAAATACTAGGACATAGGAATCTAAATAGGGGTATAACACTCTATTCATTAGATCCATGAAAACATAGGGTGATATTGTGAGACAAAAATGAATAATTAGGTACTCATACAAACCAAACCTTCTATAAAATTTTGTACGAGGTATGTCTGATGGTCTGACTCACACCTAATGATATCAAGATCTTCGTTCAATATTTTAAAACACCCTAGATCCTCAGAGTTGGTCAATTTGATCATCTATTTGGGGAATTGGATATTAGTTCTTGATCGTAAGCTAGTTCAACCATCTTTTATCCACACATACATGAAGGTTCACATCTTCCTTTATGTTGAAAATCTTGGGAAAGCCCCATGAGAAATTACATGTCCAGATAAATCCTTTGGCCTCAAGTTCCTATAACTACCCCTTGAGCTCTTGGATCTCAATAGGTGTCATCCTATATGGAGTAATGGAAATTGGCACTACTCATAGAACAAGCTATATTGTAAAATTTACCTCTCACCCAGGATGTAATCCAGAAAAATTATCAGGAAAGGAATCCTGAAAAAGATATACTATTGGAGGTAATTCAACCTATTATAAACCCTAATCCTCCATAAAGAGATAGGAAATTTGGGTAGTCACTCCTCCTAGACCATGATGCTATGGCCCATCTCTTCAATCATGTAAATCCCACTAACCCTTGTGTAGATAACTTCTACCCACTAGTGATGTAAAATATTACCTACAGTGATAGACGTCTAAATGGGAATGATACGGAACCAAACAATACATCCCAATAATTACATAGAACCTTTTCATCCCAATAACAAAAATGTCCCACATGAAATCGTAACTTCCTAATTCAAGGGGATAATCACTAAAAGGGTCTATTCCCTCTGAACAAAATCTCTATGGTGTATCTAGGGTCATTACACCATAATATTATTGTATTTCTAGCCCAATTATTTCCATGATGGTTAAGGATATGGAAGAGTATGAAGAAATTTTATCAAATAAAGAAGATATCATAGTTTTTTCTACTAGATTAATACCCCATAATATAGACGTTTCAACAGCCTGATCCTCAGGTATCAGTTATAGTTCATGAAACCGACCTGATCCATGACCCTATGCAATAGTTGGACAACCACGATCAAAACTTCTCTAATAGTGATATTGGTGATCTAAGGACAAACTAATAAGGTCATGACCTACACCTCGACCAAAACTACTAGTGTTACTCCAACTCCCCACCATATGTGGTTTAAAAGAACCTACCCATTAAGGTGGAGCTGGTGAAAATCCTCTTCCACTGGAAGCTGATAGAATTGTCTGAAAGAATTTATGAAGATGCCCCATATAGCCAAAAGCCCGAAACTCTAGAGGGTCACTATAAAACTAAGGTTTCTAGTATCCCAATATTCCAAACTAATGATACAAAATATATCTACTAGTATGGATACTCTTACTGCCACAGTCGTGATAAGAAATCTTGAGAGGTGACTTTCTCATACGAGAAGAACTACTAGCAAGTCACGGCACTGGAACTCCATTCCTAGTACTATAATTTTTCCTTAGGTTGGACTCGGTGATATGATCCTAATTAACAATTTAATAAATGGTTGATATGATAAAGACATTCACCTATGTACAAATGACATGAACAAGCCCCTCCTCGAAGCGTCGAGCATGAAAAATCTCATCACCAAAAGTCAGCCAAAACCAAACCCTGATAGCGACCATCCTGGGTAATCACATCCCACTAATTCTTATCGGAATCACACAACATGTAAGGAACAATCTTGAACATCGAATCTATATTTTTCTATAGATGATAAAAGATAGAAAATTTTTACTTTTACCAACACTAAATATCCTTTGGACCACCATACCCTGAGATGGTAGAAGGATGCTTCTACTGGAAATAAATGGTCAGAACAGCCATCATAGGTGCAATTCCTGGAGCACCTTTCATGGAATTCATCAGATGTAGGAAGCTATTAATAGCTTATTCATCAATTCTCAGATTAGGCATAATAGGTGGTACCTCATGTGGAACTCCTAGCTGTAAGACCGATGGCTCATGTCACCATGTCTGGAGCATGGTCATCACCACCCTCTTAGCACAAAACACAAGTATGTTCTCATGGAATTTGTCTATAAATTCCAAGCACGTGTTTCATAAAAATCTAGAATCATATAGATAGAAATACTAGCTGAAGCTTAATGAATAGAAAGAGCTCACTACCTATGGTATACTACCCCAAATTATCTCTTATAATTTTAGTTATTTGTATGTTCTCACATGTAAGTTTCAGAGATTTTTATAAATGATAGGTCAGAAGTACCTTATCTCATCATTTACTAGAAACCATTTCACTTAATTTGTCAAGTTCCACTTTTATAGTTTTCATTATCTTATTTACATATATCAAGGTTCATCTAAAATGGATATCCATTCCCATTGAATCAGGGATCGTACTCTTTATCACATAAAATGAGACCCATTTTATTTTAAATCTCATTGCTTGACTTGATAAGTTACTAATTCCTACCCACGAGGTTCCATAACACCTCATGAATTGAACCTAGAAATCACTCAATCATATCCAAGATTAGCTCAATTACAATATTCAAACAAGCCTAACCCAATAATCACAAGCATATTAAGAAATTCAAGTAGTGAAAAGCACCTATATGGAATGGTAATATGCATTGAATCTGAGTTCTAGGTGCCTACGATGATAGATCTAACAACTCTCCTTCCCATCATATCATTGGGATAGGGATGAAATGAAATTATCAATTAAAATAACAATAAAAATCACATAGAAATTATACCAATAGTAATATGTAAAAATAGAACAAAAATTGTAATTCATGAAACTATAAATTTACCCCAATCATGGGTTCACGACACCCAAAAATGACTTATGACCAAGTTCAAAGAGTTCCTAATATCCAATATATTTTCTATAAATAGTACGGTAATAACGGAAAACTTTTGATACCAATTTGTGACATTGAAAACCTATATTCCATTGAAGGTTCCCCAAACCTTGTTGACCACATGGCCTCAAGCGCATCTCCCTAAATGAAAAAGGTTTTAGACTATATGTTAGGTATTTGGGTGTGTCCATGGGGAGATTAGACCCTAATTACTAGAGTGTAACATAACATATGAATATCACAATACAGTAGATAAGTAGTGGAAGAAATATAAGTAAATAGGTGGAATAAAAGAAGTAGACAAGAATAATAAGAAACAAAAATAACTAATCAAAATATACAAAAGCTGATGATACATGTCAAGTCTCTACAAAGCTGGAAAAAGCGGATACAAAGAAGTAAAAGATACATGATATATAAAATTAGTAAAAATTAATTCAAAAAGTATCCCCATAATCCTGAGCTTCATCTTAGTCATCTACTACCAGATCCATCCTAAGCATTCAAGGAATCAAGTGTCTGAATCTAGACGCTTCCCTATGTCAACACTTTTATATATATAGTCTATCCAGGTACCAGTGGTTCCCATATAGGTGTGAGATAAATCGTAGTATTCCACCACCAATGGAATATATATCATCCAATTCTTGTAATATGAATTTAAATAGTTAGTAATCATGCATATATAAAATTAAAAGTAGTGAAGTAATGTAAATACCCAAGTACCTACTTCATCCCTTGGCTAGTGACTAAACCTATAATGAGATCATTAAATAATTTAACTTCCAGTTTATATAATTAATTCATGTGAGAAATATCTAGCAAAGAAAATTTGATATGATTATAATAGTGAATATTCCAAGGTGAACAAGTAATACATTATGTTATTTATAAAGATGAGCTTCCAAAGTGATAACCAAGGAAACCTTGAACTCAAAAGTCACCAAAACAGTAGTAATTGAATCTTGAATAAGGGTTAAGATTGTAATATATAGAGAATAATCCATGTAATTTCATAATAATAAATAAAATAGAGTCTAAGGAAAACATCCAAGTTAAAATGAGATGAGAAATAGCTAGGACTAAGTATGTAACCAAGGAACCTCATGTTTATAAAAGCCATATTGGATCCAAGAAGGGTATCCAAGGAATCGTGTACTAGTAAATTAGGGATCCTATGTTTTCATATCAGTCATCCATGTAGGATCGAAATAACAATGTAGATGCTCAATATACAAGAGGGGGGTGAATTGTACACTTTAAAAATTCCTTTGGAACCTTTAAAGTTAGTTATGGATAATTATTTTTTCCTTAGTCAAGGAAAATCTAGGTTTAACAAAGTTAAACTAAGAAAATTCACAACACCTCTAATCACCAACTGGAGTATTGGAACCGAGGTTTACAATATAAGATTCTACCTTAAAGCATATAGAATCTTAAACTAATCAAAGTAAAAGTGTAAGGAAATACAAGAAGGTTATACTTTCCTTACAATACAATATGCAGCGGAAAAACAATTAGTAAAACTACAAGTAACAAGATATGAATCGTTTAACCCAAAGAGAAGGGTATCCAACAACTTTGGATAAAGGTCCCTTGATTTATACTTTCAAGCAAGTCTGTCTTACCCACACCAGGGTAATCCCTCGATAGGAAGATTGGAATCTATGTCTTACTATCCCCACAAACCCTCAACTTCAAGGTAGTTGGAACCTCTATCTTCCCTAGTAAGAAAGCCCTCGAACTTCAAGGTAGTCGGCACCTTTGTCTTCCTATCCCCGGAAGTCCTCGAATGTAATCACCAACATCTGGAGTCACACAAAGCAATTTGAACGAGCGTTTCAGTACGCACAAGGCATAAAAAGCTTCTCTCTCTAGAAATCACCTTAACAGTGTGTGTTCTCTAGATCGATCAACTTATTCATTTCTATCTTGAGCTCTTACAAATTAGACCATATTTATAGGCAAACTTGCAATGGTAGGCTCCCTCTTCCAACGGTCATATTTTCCATGAAATTCGGAGGGACCTATACATGTGTAACTCAACCAACAGTTAATTAGAAACAGAATAGACAACATCATTTTATAAAAAACTATGTATAAAAAAATGTACGACATCGTTTTGAAATGAAGCATATGTAAGTAAAAGATAATCAATATTTTGAGTGTAATCAAGCTAAAAGTTCGGAGTCTAACTAGAAATAAGTTTGGAGTCTATGTTAAGAAATATTCAGAATCTGTTTTATAGGAATTCGGTGTCTGGTTTCACCAGAGATCGGATTTTGAACTTGCAGAACTCGGAGTCGAACCACTTAAGATTTCAGAGTCGAAATGATTTAGAGTTCGTAGTCGAAATACTTGAGAGTTCAGAGTCGAACTACTTAAGATTTTGGAGTCGAACTTCTTCAGATTTCGGAGTCGAACTACTTGAGATTTTGGAGTCGAACTACTTAAGAGTTCGGATTCGAGCTTCTTTAGAGTTCGGAGTCGAACTACTTAGAGTTCAGAGTCGAACTACTTAAGAGTTTGGAATTGAACTACTTCAGAGTTCATAGTCTAACTACTTAAGAGTTCGGAGTCGAACTACTTAAGAGTTCAGAGTCGAATTACTTAAGAGTTCGGAATCGAACTCATGAATGTTCGGAGTCTAGAATTCGGATTAGAACTATATTACAGATCACATCCAGATTTTGGATCCTAAAAACAAATTGCTCCAAATATTTTCATTATATGCCTCTGGGATTTTGGGTATGAATCTGGTTTTTGATTTTAAGAATAATATTTCTATGTGTAAGAAAATCTAGGTTAGGGTAAATTTCCTTTAAGAAGTAAATTTTCCTTATGGGGGTAAAAATAATATTTGCTTATGTATATGGTGTTTGTGATTTTCAAAATAGTAAAGAATGGAAAAATCATAAGGAAAACCTTATTGACTCAAAAATCTCCCCCTTTTTGGAAAGCACAAACATCCTTTCAGAAAAGAATATAAGGATTTTGAAAATTTTCATTAGTCTTTGAAAATTAAACTTATATCCCTTTGTTCAAAGATAGAAGTAAATACAACTGACTCCCACTTAGGCATTGAAACTCTAAGTATTGTATTCTGAGTTTCTGGAGTAGAGTTTTCATTATTGTAGGAATGAAAAAAAAACATCGTAGTGGGAAACTCCCCCTTTCTTTAAAGATATTTCTCTTCGAAATTTTTCCTTTCTCCTCCTTCGGAATAGTTCTTTTTCTTTCTCCCCCTTTGTGATTTTCGAAAAGAATTAAAGGGAATGGAAAACAAAGTATGCTACCTGAAACATTAGTATATAACAAGATACAAACCAACCAGATAACCATTTCATTAGAGTTGGGAAAAAAATACAAGGAAAGACAACTACAACAAAAGATCAGAGTGGGTTCATTTGTCTTCCTTTTCCTTCAGAATGAGCTACTTCATCAAGGCTTTGAGTTTCTTCAAGTCTATTTGATCTTCCTCTTGTTGCCTCTCCAAGGATTTTACCTTTTCTTCTTGAGATTTTAAAGCCTCTTCCTGATCCTCAAAGGATTCTTTCTGCAACTTCAACAAATCATCTTGCTTTTCCATCTTCTGCTGAAACTCAATCCAGAAATCTCTTTCAGTTTTCCAATTTTGAGATACTGAGTTAAGATTCCCATTCAGATCCCTGACCTGTTGAATCCAGAAATTTTTCTCCTGGGTCAACTTCTCAGAAATCTCATTAACCTTTTTATCCTCCATTTCAAAAGCATTATGAACTTCAGTCTGAAAATTCTCAAAGTGAACTAAATCTTCATCAACTCTCTTAGACCACTTGGTTACTTTACTGCAGGACTTCCTATGCACGTCCTAAATGATTAGAAAACTTTTCTGTTCAGCTTCCAACTTCACAAACTTATCCATTACCATGGATACAGAATCTGATTTCTGATTCATAGATTGTTGCAGCAGCTGGAATCTAGAATCTATTGTTGGAAGAATCGGAATTGATTCCACTAACTTTCTCAGAGATTGAACCACAAAATCATGCCTGTGGGATGATGATTCCAAATCAGAAACATCTTTTTGAGATTTCTCTTCTTGAACTGGCATCAGCTTCCTTCTAGAGGTACCACCAACCTCTTTCCTCCTAATGAGATATTTTACAGGTGTCTCTATGAGAGTTTTCATCCCCTTATCAGATTTTGGAATGGGTTCCACATTAAGAGATACTTCCTCAGATTCAAAAACTTGAACAATCTGATCTTCATCTGGTTTCTATTTTTCTTGACCTTCCTCATGAAAATTCCTCTCATAGGACTCTTCTTCATCATACAACACATTTTATTCTTCTTCTTCTTGATGTTTCTTGCTATCTTCCTCATCTCCCTTGCCTAAGGTAACTATCTTTGTGGATTCAGCCTTATCTTTGTAGTTTTTTACTTGCTTGATCAATGTATCTAGATCTTCACTCTCCTCTTCTTCTTCTTCTTCTAATGCTTTAGCAACTTCCTTCTCAGCTTCTACTACTAGTTCTTTACCGTTGTCCTTTTCCGGAGTGACATAGTTTTTCGCTGGAGTTTCTGGTAAAGAAGGTTCAACACCGAATGTTTCCGGAACTGGAATCCTTTTGGAAGCCAACTCTGTTTCTTTTATCAAAGATCTCACTAGTTCAGCTTCAGACAACTTCTTTCTCAATTTCTTTTCCTTCGCTTGTCTCTCTAGCTCCTCAGAAACTTTTTCCTTTAATGCTTTAGCCTCAGCAGGGTCCAGTCCGAATTTAAGATACCCTTCCATACTCATTTCTTTATCTTCCCTCCACTTTGTTGCTACTTCATCTGTATATGTTTTCTGCTTCTTTGGCTTGGGGGGAGCAGATTGAGTTTCCTTAGCTTGAGGAATTTCTTCATCAGCAACCACTTCCTTAGCCTTTCTCTTCTTCCTTTGATTTTTTGAAGGTTCCAGAGATTGTGTTTCTTTTTCATCTTCTTGAAACTCCACCACAGATAGGGGGTAAAATTCTCCGAAATCACTGGAAAATCTCATCTTCATCCTCTTAAGAGTATCATCACTGAATAGCATGAGCTTGCAATTCCGGATCAATGATTTTCAGGAAACTTTGAAGGATTCTAAGCATCAAACAATCAGCTTAGTTAATAAGGCATGAAACATGATAATCTAAGCTCTCAAATTCCCTTCTTTGATATTCTTGATCGTAACCAATACTTGCCTCATCAGATTTATCTTTCTTAGATTTACCAAGAAATATAATACATAGATATAACTATTCTTCAGATTATATTTATCTCTTCTTCTTGGAACCAGAAAACCTTGCACCCATAGTTGAAGAATTCTATTTTTCAGAGTGAGATGAGATATCTTAATTGTTGAATCATCCTTAAGCCCAAAACACTTCAGTGCCTTCTCCTTATTGAAACTCCCTTGCACATCCAGAAGTTTGTGAGAGCAGAATTCAACTTCTCCTTTATATGATATATCAACCAGACTCGCTGCATTAGTGTAACAAATTTTGTAAGTCTTCCCATAATACTTGAAAGAAGACCTCTCTCTGCCATCTTCCATCAGGAAGGAAACAGACTCATAAAACTCTATCAACAAATCAGTATAAACCGGATCCTGTTTATCTGACATTGCTATGCAGACATCTTCCCATCCATTCAGTCTAATATTCTTTGAAATAAGAGAAACAAGCTTATAAAAATCCAGGTGAACTAACCTTTCCCTGAAAACTAACCACTTTGAGATAGGTTTCACAGTTGACATATCTTGAGAAGTTTCTTCAACAGACATTCGGAGTGAAGTAAACATTAAGATTCGGATCGGCTTCACAAGGTTTGGAATCGGCCTTAAGATAAGCAGAAGAGCTTCAAGACACAAAAGCTTGAAAAACAGATGTGGGAAGAGTCTCGAGGTCCCCTTTATATAGGTAAATAATTTGACCGTTGGTCTTCCAAAATCCATCTAACGGTTGAAAACACTTTGATCAGATCTGACGGTAGAGAATAATTCTGCAAGGAAAAATTTGACTCCGATCTTTTGAGGTTTTTAAAGAAAACATTCGGATTTGAGGAAAAACTAGAATCTGAACCATTAAAAACAAGGAAAATACCAGTAAGAAATTTTTCATTATAAAACTATAAGTAATAAAATCATAACTTATGGATTAACAAGAAATATTATTCATAATTGGTAATATTCTTCCTAACAAAAACTTCATTATGAAAACAGCAGTAAGAAAACCTCGTTACGAAAATTACAGTCCAAAAATTTCATTATGAAAACTTCAGTCCGAAAATCTCCATTCTGAAACTTATCAGTATGAAAATTCTATTCCGGAATTTTTCTGTATGAAGACTTCCATTCCAGAAGTCCTCTTTCCGATAATTTCAGTCCTGAAAGTTTTAGTTCCAGAAATTCCCATTCTGGAAATTTTGGTTTCATAAATTTCCATTCTGGAAGTTCTGTTCCGAAAGAATTTTTTTAAAAAATACACTAACAATCAAATGTACCCCCCCCCCCCTATAAATAGGAGTTTATTATTGTTACGATAATTGTTCAACAAGAAGTTAATGAAGAATGATTACCTTACAGTTATCATTCCTAACTTTTATTTAATGTATTCAAATCTATCGGGGGGTAATCATTTTGTTAAACTATCAGCAAGTTGATCTTGCGTTCCAATAAACAGAAGAATGATATCTCTTTTAAGTGTGTGATCCCTAAGAAAGTGATGCCTAATATCTATGTGCTTTGCATGAGAGTGATGTGCAGGATTCTTACATAGGGCAATGGAACTTGTGTTATCACACAATATTTGAGTCTTAGTAAAATTCAGTCCATAGTCTGTGAGTGTGTGTTGCATCCACAACACTTTAACACAACAACTTCCAGCTGCTACATATTTGGCTTCAGCAGTGGAAAGTGCTACAGAATGTTGCTTTTTTCAGGACCAAGAAACTAATGAATATCCAAAGATATGACAAGTTCTGGATGTACTTTTTCTATCCATTCTACATCCACCAAAGTTAGCATCAGAAAATCTTTTTAGAGAAAAATCATTTCCAGAAGTATAAAATAATCCTAGATCCATGGTTCCCTTTAGGTAGTGAAAAAAAAATTACTGCCTTTATGTGAGATTCCTTAGGATTGGATTGATATCTAGCACATAAACACACTGAAAACATTAAGTCTGGTTGACTAGCTGTTAAGTAAAGTAGACTTCCTATCATACCTCTAAAAGATGTCTGATCTACTGGTTTCCCAGCTTCATCAAGATCTAAAGAGTTGAGGTACCAATGGGAGTACTTATACTCTTATTGTTGTCATAACCATAATTTTTGGGAAGATATTTAATATACTTATGTTGAGATATATAGGTTCCTTCTGGTTTTTGAGAAATTTGAAAACCAGGGAAAAAAGTTTACTCACCCATCATACTCATTTCAAACTCAGACTTCATTAGACTTGCAAAAGAATCAGTTAAAGATCGCTGAGTTTAACCAAATATGATGTTATCAACATAAATTTGAACAATCAAAGAAAAATTCTTATCTTTCTTTATAAAAAAGGGTTGGATCTGCAATTCCCTTAACATAGTTATTTTGAAGCAAAAATCATGTGAGTCTATCATACAATGCTCGTGGGGCTTGTTTAAGACCATACAAAGCTTTGGTAAGTGTAAAAACATGATCGGGATGTTTTGTATCTTCAAAACTAGGAGGTTGTTCAACAAAAACATCCTATTGAACATAAAAGTTAAGAAAAAAACATTTCACATCTATTTGAAAAAGTTTAAAATTGAAGAATGTTGCAAAGGAAAGTAGAATACGAATAGATTCAAGTCTAGCTACTGGAGCATAGGTTTATTCATAGTCTATTCCCTCTTGCTGATTATATCCTTTAGCAACGAGTCTATCTTTATTTCTTACTATGACTCCATTTTCATCACATTTGTTTCTAAAAACCCATTTTACTCAAATAACAGAAGTTTCCTTAGGTCTTTCAACCAACGTCCAGACTTTATTCCTCTCAAATTCATTTAGTTCATCTTGCATGGCTTTGATCCAATCATCATCACCTAAAGCTTCATCAGTGATTTTTGGTTCTAATTGGGAAAGAAATGCTAGATGTTCTACTTCATTTCTTAAGGAATTTCTAGTCGTTACAGGTTGATTTACATAACCAATGATACTATTACTAGGATGATTCTTAAGAAACACCTGATTTGGGTTTTGTAAAACATGTTCATCAACATAGGGTAGAAAGTCTTCTGGGGTAAATATTTCAGAAGTATATTCTTGAACATTTTCCTTATTAGATGGATCTTCTATCAGGGGTTGAAAATCAGTTTTTGAAAACACATCCGAGGGTGTAGGTTGGGATAGTTTAAAAACAAAAGGATCAGACTCATCAAATTTTACATGCACTGTTTCTTCAACAGTATAAGTGTTTTTATTAAAAACTCTATAAGCCTTAGAAGTTGTGGAATAACCTAAGAAAATTCCTTCATCAGATTTTGGTGTGAATTTTTGTAAGTTAGCTTTAGTATTCAGAATTAATACCTTGCAACCAAAAACCTTGAAGTATGATAGTCTTGGTTTTCTACCATTCCATAACTTATAAGGAGTTTTATTAAGAAATGGT
Organism: Viscum album; assembly: GCA_963277665.1. Lineage (NCBI taxonomy): Eukaryota > Viridiplantae > Streptophyta > Magnoliopsida > Santalales > Viscaceae > Viscum > Viscum album. The sequence goes on along the minus strand of OY728131.1, from coordinate 710,877,535 downwards.
CTAATCAAAACTCAATTTATAGTATAACAAGCAGTACTTACAGCTTTATCCTAGAAATGTCTAGCTATAGAATATTCACTCAACATGGCTCTAGTTACCTCTTGAGGAATTATATTTCTTCTCTCAACTACACCATTTTGTTTAGGAGTTCTAGGTGCTGAAAAATTGTGAGTAATACCTTTCCTACTACAAAAAGTATCAAAATCAGAATTTTGAAATTCTCCTCCATGATCACTATGAATAGTTTTTAGTGGAAGATTTTTCTCATTTTTAACTTGGGCTCTAAAACTTTTGAAATAAGAAAAAGCTTTAGACTTTTTGGCTAGAAAATAGACCCAAGTAAATCTAGTGTAATCATCAACTAAAACAAACACATCGTATTTGCCTCCAATACTTCCAGTTTGTGTTGGACCGAAAAAATCCATGTGCACTAACTATAATGCATCAGTCGTTGAGACTTCACCAATTGATTTAAAACTAGATTTATGTTTCTTGCCATATTGACAAGGATTAGAAACTTTAGAATAATCAAATCTAAGCTCCGGTAGATCCTTAACTAGTTTCTTCTTAGAGAGTTTACATAATTTTCTAAGGTTACAGTGTCCTAGTCTTCTATGCCACAACCAGGAATGATCTTCCATTACACTTAAGCAAGGTAAATCTTGGCTTTTTAGGTCTTCTAAGTTAAAAGTATAAACATTCTCTTGCCCATTGGCTGTGAGAATAAATTCTTCCTTGGAATTGTGTACTAAGAACTTATCATTCCTAAAATTCACAAGGTACCCTTCATCACATAATTGACTTATGCTAATGAGGTTGTGCTTAAGACCCTTAACCAATAAAACTTTTGAAACCAATGTTTTACCTAGAAGAACAATATTACCAATACCAACAATTTCTCCCTGTGCATTATCTCTGAAAGTTACCTTTCCCCCTTTCATTTTGATAACCTTTTCAAAATAGCTTTTGTTACCAGTCATGTACCGGGACCATCCACTATCCATGTACCATGTATTATTGTTGGTACTTCGTCTATCTTCCTGAAAGCAAGAAAAAAATTAGACATTCGGAATCCAAACTTTCTTGGATCTGGAATTTCTAGACAACAATATTTTAGGAACCCACATTTTCTTAGAAAAATAGGCTTTATGAAAACCTAGATATTGGATTTTATTTAAACAACAATTCTTTGCCCTGTGACCACCACATTTACACTTGGTACAAAATGGGGCACTTTGTGGAACAAAGTAGTTGTTTCTAAAAATTGGTTTTGCATGGGTATAACCAAATCTGGATTTGTTTCTTAAAGGTCGTATTTGAGAATACATTTTATCAAAATTTTCCTTACCATGGGTAAAGTTTGATAAACACTTCTTTAAGGAAAAGATTTCGGACTTGAGTTTGATAACCATGTTTTTATCTTCAAAATCATTAGATTTAGAACTAGATCTAGGCTCAAAAACACTTTTCTTAGGAATTACTTTTTATAACTCTTTAGAAATTTTGTTCCTCTCAGAACTTACTTCCTCAAGATTTTTTGAAATACTTATAAAATCAGCATTTTTCTCATCAAGATCTTTAGAAAGATCTGATATCTCTTTTGTAAGAATAGAATTACTAGAGTTTCCCTTATCAAGATTCTTATTGAGTTTAGTGTTCTCAATCTCAAGAAGTTTAGCAAACCTAGAAACTTCTTCATAGGTAGGTGAAGTATTTTCATCAGAAGAAGAAGATTCTTCATCTGAGTAGTTATAATACTTACTATCATTAGGATTTAAAGATACATTGGTCAATGATTCAGCATTTCGTACCTTGGCCATAAAGAAATGATTTTCAATAGGTAATCTGGCTATAAGACCAAGATTCTTCTTTCCTGAAGATTCATAATCAGAAGATTCATCTGAACAGTCTCCACCACTGGCACTCCAGGTGTCATTTTCTTTTAAAACATTCTTAGCTTTGGTTTTGTAATACTTCTTCCTGCTCCTTTCAGAATTCCTTTCTTTCCTTTCTTTCTTTTTGAGTAGAGGGAAATCTGGTCTAATATGTCCAGCTCTCTTGCATTCGTAACAAGTAACTTCTCCATCTTTCCTTTCTTTCCTTTCCTTTTTCTTATACTTGGATTGGAAATTTCTCTGGACGGCTATCTTGTTCATCCTTCGTGCAAGATTTCTAACTCATTTTCTGAGATTTCTTTTTCACTCGAATCTGATTGAACAACCACCTTCTTAGACATGGATCTGGTTACTTTTTCAGGAGTCTTATCTTTCATATGATTTGATGTAGTTGTAAAAGCAATAGTACCATTACCATTCTTCTTTCTGATTTTGTCATCATCTCTCTTCATTCTGGTTTAATGTTGGAGAAGAGTCCTTAATAGCTCATCCAGAGAAATTTGAGTGACCTTCCTATTCTCATCTATAGTTGTTCTCTTTGATTCCCACTCATTGGACATAATATCAATTATCATATTTACAAGGGTTTCATCATCTAACCCTTTTTATCTCATAGATTTTAATCTATTGACAATAGTCATAAACCTCAGTTGAACTTTGCAGATTGGTTCACCATACGGAAAATTGAATCCATGGTACTCAGCTCTAAGCATAGCTGTCCTAGTTTCAATTAATTTAGAAGTTACGAAGTGTGTAACTTCTAACTTCTTCCAGATACAATTAGCTGATTCACAAGAATAAATTTGGCTATATATACTTCTAGTCATTGAACATAGTAAAGTATTGTGTACCTTATAATTGAGTTGATACTCTTGCTTTTCCTGGTTAGTGAACGTTCTAACTTCCTTATCAAGAATTTTATAATCCCCAGTAAGCATAACGAAATTATCCACTCCATTGTTGATGAAAAAAGTCTACATTTGATCTCTCCAGTATTCATAGTCATTACGATCAAATATCGGTGGTCTTATAGGATTTAGATTTTCTATAGAGCCAACATTGATTCCTTCCATAATAAAACAACTTGGGAAACCAAACTAGTTAGTAGAAAATGATCGTAACCACAATGTTCAGAATGACAAAGTTCGGAATGAAAAAGTTCAGAATGACAAAGTTCGAAATTACAATGTTCGGAATGACAAAGTTCGGAATGACAAAGATCGGAATGAAAAAATTCAGAATGACAAAGTTTGGAATGAAAAAAAAAGAGCAAGAAAAACTTATATGTGAGTATGAGTATTTGAGCAACCTGCTCTGATACCAATTGTAGGATCAAAATAACAATGTAGATGCTCAATATACAAGAGGGGGGTGAATTGTACACTTTAAAAATTCATTTGGAACCTTTAAAGTTAGTTATGGATAACTATGTTTTCCTTAGTGAAGGAAAATCTACGTTTAACAAAGTTAAACTAAGAAAATTCACAACACCTCTAATCACCAACCAGAGTATTGGAACTGAGGTTTACAATATAATATTCTACCTTCAAGTGTATAGAATCTTAAACTAATCAGAGTACAAGTGTAAGGAAATACAAGAAGGTTATAATTTCCTTACAATACAATATGGAGCGTAAAAAAAAGTAGTAAAATTACAAGTAACAAGATATGAATCTTAAAACCAAAATAGAAGGGTATCCAACAACCTTGGATAAAGGTCACTTGATTTATACTTTCAAGAAAGTCTGTCTTACCCACACTAGGGTAAGCCCTCGATACGAAGATCGGAATCTCTGTCTTGCTATCCCCGCAAGCCCTCAACTTCAAGGTATTTGGAACCTCTATCATCCTCAGCAATGAAGCCCTAGAACTTTAAGGTATTTGGCACCTCTGTCTTCTTATCCCTGGAATTCCTCTAATGTAATCACCAACATCCAGAGTCGCACAAAGCAATCTGAACGAACATTTCAGTACGCACAAGGCCTGAAAAGATTCTCTCTCTATAAATCACCTTAACAGCGTGTGTTCTCTAGATCGATCAACTTATTAATTTCTGTCCTGAACTCTTACAAATGAGCTCCTATATATAGGAAAACTTCCAATGGTCGGCTCCCTCTTCCAACGGTCATATTTTCCATGAAATTCAGAGGGACCTTTATACGTGTAACTCAACCAATGGTTAATTAGAAACAGAATAGACGACTTCGTTTTATAAAAAACTATGTATAACAGAATGTACGACATCATTTTGAAATAAAGCATATGTAAGTAAAAGCTAATCAATATTTTGAGTGTAATCAAGAAAAAATTTCAGATTCTAACCAAAAAGAAGTTCGGAGTCTATGTTAAGAAATATTCGGAATCTGTTTTATAGGAATTCGGAGTCTGGTTTCACCAGAGATTGGATTCTAACTTGCCGAACTCGGAGTCGAACCACTTAAGAGTTCGGAGTCGAACTGCTTTAGAGTTTGGAGTTGAACTACTTGAGTGTTTGGAGTCAAACTACTTAAGATATTGGGGTCGAACTTCTTCAGAGTTCGGAGTCGAACTACTTGAGATTTCGGAGTCGAACTACTTAAGAGTTCAGAGTTGATCTTCTTCAGAGTTCGGAGTCGAACTACTTGGGAGTTCGGAGTCGACCTACTTCAGAGTTTGGAGTCGAACTATATAAGAGTTCGGCGTCGAATGAATTCAGAGTTAGGAGTCGAACTACTTAAGAGTTCGGAGTTGAACTACTTAAGAGTTCGGAGTCGAATTACTTAAGAGTTCGGAATCAAACTCATGAAAGTTTGGAGTCCAGAATTCGGATTAGAACTATATTACAAATCACATCCAAAATTTGGATCCTAAAAATAGAATGCTCATAATCTTTTCATTATATGTTTCTGGGATTTTGGGTATGAATCCGGTTTTTGATTTTAATAATAGTATTGCTATGCATAAGAAAATCTAGGTTAGGGTAAATTTCCTTAAAGAAGTAAATTTTCCTTATGGGGGTAAAAATAATATTTGCTTAAGTATAAGGTGTTTGTGATTTTCAAAATAAAAAAGAATGGAAAAATCATAAGTAAAACCATATTGACTCAACAATCCACCAATAGATGAGGATTGGGTTCCAAGGTGGCCCTCATCTAAGGCAATCGGCATCCATGAGTTAGAATGGTGTCCATGTGTGCTAAAGGAATTCCCATGGGAATCCAAAAGTTTACTCAAGTCTAAAAACTCCTATAATATTGTCAAGGTCCATAAAAAATTAGTCACCTTACAACTATTATATTAAATTAATTAATCCATGTAATTAATCATATCATTTTAATAGTCAAGGTTCAATCCATTACATTTCATTAGTTTGATAGGGCTAACTGGGCGTGAAACCTTTTAAAGTCATTTCATATTTAATTCACTCGCTTGGTTATCTCTTTTAACATTCATAAAATAATAAGGATGGTATGAGGATGAGAAAACACATTCAATTCAATTTATTTAAACTCTGACAATTCCTATATATACAATATAATTTCCAATTTCCCATTTAAACATTCATAATTTTCGTTGGACCACTTACCTTAGGTGGGTCAAGTTTTAGGAAACCATGGTACTATCCATTTATCAATTCAATAGTCAGTTAATAATGAAGGCTTACCTTTATCATGTAAAACTTAATTCACACCCAAACGATGGAATTGATATAAAATTCAAGCACTAAACCTCAATTAGGACAAGAACCCTACATGAGATTGTTGTCTTTGTTGATGTAACCACCAACACAGGTAAACATATATGCAAATGGTCTTAGAACAAAGTTCTAATAACTAAAACCAAGGCATATTAATTAAATATATGATTCCTGGGGAAATCAGTGCATCCACATGGAAATTTATAAAACAATGAATCATGTGGAGTGAGAAATAGACCACCTACCTCAATAATCATATAACTCTATTCATCCAATATCAACATGCAGTTTGTTTTGGATTGGAAGATATCTGAATAACATACCAACTCCATGAAAATAAGGAATATTATCTTATATATAAATAGAATCATCGATAAGAAGAATAAGAAATAAAGATTAAAAAGGAATCGAGATATTACCAACACAGATACAACAAAATGAATGGACCTTCGATCGGACTTATAAACAACTCTTGAGATTAATTCCAAGATTATATGGATTTAGGCTTCAAATTATGATGAAAAGGGTCGTTTCCCAATGGGGACAAAAATAAAGATTGATGGGTTTAAAATAACATCATTTATAGGGAAAACTGTAAAATTGTCCAATTTGGACTTCATGAATTTTGGTCACACATTTTGCTAAATCAGGCACCAACTACGCACGGTTCGCTATAGAAGGGGCTACCCCCAACGTTAGGTCACATAGTCAGGTAATCCATGTACCAACCATGATAAACTTGCCTTTAATTTTTTCTAAGGTTTCTACATGGTCAGCACCCCAAATATCAGGGTTAGGGAAACTCATGCACCCTCCTAGTGCTCACTATCCAACCTCAAACGGTTAAAGCTAACTATGTGGCATGGCCCGCATAGTTTATTCTAACCATGTGATGGGCCATTTTCTTCCAAAAATCTGGGTTTTAGGCTCTAAACGAGCCTCTGACACCCCTGATACCATCCTGAACTCATTAGGCATCCATATTACTTCCCTAAAATAGAATTAGAACAAAATTTGAAGGATCCATAACAGAGAGAAAACTAGGTTCTTACATCATATAAAATCATAATTTTTTCCAATGGAATACCACTTCATTTTCTTTTCGATTTTTGAAGACATAAAAAATCATTACAATCAGGTTTATAATAAAAAGTGATATAAAACATTCACAATAGTCTTTTTATATTATTTTATATAGTATTTTCATTGAAACATTTATTATGAATTTCAAATTTCTATATATAATTTTTACCTATTTTTCCTCTTCTCTCACTGAATCTTCTCTCCAGTACAGCAAGCATTCATTCTAACATGCATGTATCATCTTATAATTGAGACTGAGCCTATTAATAAATTATTTAATCTCAATAAACGATTTAGTAATCTCAAATTAAACAAATAATTCATAAATTAAAACCATTGTCATCAAACGTTATTTATCACAAATTCTACATAATAACTTGATATGGTTGAGTTCTAGTAGAAAATATAATTTTTTTATTTGTTACATCCTTCATAAAACTTCAAATTTACAATATCCAAAAAAAACTATAAATCTAATTTGATTACTCAAGAGGAATTTATATTTCATTAATATCTTGAAAATTAGTAATATAACCAACTGGTATGTTCTGATCTATATCATATTAGGCTTTCTTATTTCATTTTTAATTAAATTTTAAATTTCATTTTCCACTGTTAGGGTAGTAGAATGTTCATTTTACTGATGGGTATACATTAAACAATATGAAATGGTCAATTCCACAAATAATATAAATATAACAAAACCAGAAGGAATTTTTTTCAATGTTAAGATCTCATAACCACAATACCTTTTCAATAATTGTCCGAAATTACAATCAGAATAAGGACATTTTATTCTACCATTTACAAATGAGTATGAAAATGAAAAATCTAAAAACACATTCGACTTGTTAACATATTGAGGTCTATTATTCGGTAAATTAATCCAAATATTATACATTTTTATCATATTATAAATTATATGTATGAAACCATAACACACATTAATTAAAAAAATCATATTAAAAATAAAACATAAATAGGAATAGCATAAAAGCATTTCTAAAATTTGATTAAAATAAAATCACCAAATAAAATATATTTACAATCAATTGAAAAAAATATATATTATTTTATGTTAATATATTAGAAAATATATATAAATATAAAAATTAAAAAAATAAAATAATGATTAATATATAACATATTAACAAAGAAACTATGAAAATGAAAATGAAACCATAATTCATGAATTCATCAAAATAATAAAATTCCAAAAAATAAAACTATTCCAAAAGGATTTAACATGATAATTAATAAAAAATAACTCTAAGTTATATAATAAATAAAAGTAATATTAAATTTGAATCATTAACATATACTGGGAATACATATCCATAAATCCCTAGTTATATATAAAACTAGACTTATGTAGCCTAATAAGAAAATTCTACAAATACCCAATTAGAAATCCCTATATAAATTTCATTAAGATAATTGAAATTAGATAAAAATAATGATAATATAATATTAGAGATTCTGGGAACATAACTTGTCCATATATGTAATGTATAGATAGAATGAAGAGGTTCATGTTACAAACAGTGGATAATGATAATTATTTAGGAAGAGGGAGAGTGAACAACTTCATAGAGAGGGGGTGGTGTGGTTTTGAGGGAGAGGGGAATCACAAAGAAGGATAGTGGAAGGAAAAAATGTGAATAAAATGAGTTGAGGATATAATAGGGAGGTATGTTTGAGAGAGTATGTCCATTGTGTGATAGAGGAAGTATGAGGATTAGTGTAGTCGTAATATTGGTTTTTAGTTGGGGCAATTTTTTAAAAACCGATGCTTTATAAAAATTGGTGTTTTTAAACAAACTACTACTATTTATTAATTATATATAAATCATAGTTAACCACCACTGATATTGTGGTATAATTTGGTAAAACTATCCATTTTTTAGTTATTTTTTTCCTTAAACCCATCATTAATAAATTGTTGCAATGTATGATTTTATTATATTGATCTCTTATTCTTTAGTGTATTCTTGAGCTAAATCTCAATAGTCTTCATAAAATCACTAAGAAAGGTATGTATTTCACACTAAATAACTTGCCAAAAAAAATAATCTGGTTGATATACATAGGTTTTGAGAATTATGTATTTCACATGGTCCCATAATATATATCTCTATTCTAAATAAACACCACACCTATGAATATTATTATTATTTCCATAGAATATGCGAACTCATGGATAATTTAAATATCATTGAATTATTAAACTAAATTTATTTAAATGTCATTAGATAAAATATATCATTTTCATTTGAACCATTAACTATCACAATAAATCCTCATCATTTAATAAATGTTGAACAAATAATATTGATTATATTAATCATTTAATTAATAAATAAATATTATATTCACTAATCTGTGAATGAATATTTATTTAACATTCAACTCTCATATTTTCTAATTTTAAAAACTAGTGATTGAATTTATGTGATCAAAATAACCAAACTGATTATTATTCTTTGGTCTTACTATTTATATTTATTCTATATTAAATTAAAATAGATTTTAACTGAGATTATAGAAAAAATAAGTTTGTGATCCTATAAACCTCTTTCTCAATAGAATTATCTTATCATTCCCAAATTACATGATTAGATTCTTAAAATAAATCATGGTATCTATAATGAAATATGTCACTATTATAATTAAAATAACCTCACACAAATGATAATTGTATAATATAATCTTTTTTTCAATATCTTATCAATTAGGTTAAATAATTGTGCCTTCAGCTTATATAATTGATATATAATTCTTTGAAATCCAAACAATAACCCGATGATAATCCTTTATGGATATACACCTCATATAATAAATTTATATTTCAATCAATGTCCCTGATAAATCATCTTTAGATATGGGAATAGATAACTCATTTATTAAGTAATTTATCAATGTTATATCATTTATAACACCTCAAATTTATCCAATATAATGGTGATAATAAGTTTCAATTCCCTTTAATAATAAATAAAATTATTTTATTCATGATATAAATTAATAATAATCTCAATTATAATGATGAATACATATATATATATATATATTAGAATATTTAGTGACACATATAACATATGGAATTACTATTAGCTAGTTTATTCTCATAACCTCCCATCTCGGAGATTACCAACTGTGACACATTATGAGAAGAATCCTCATCCACTTAAGAGAATCAAGAACCCGATCGTAAAACATTATTTCTATCTTATTATATAGTTTTTTCCAAACTATTGAATGAAAATTTAAGAATATTTTCATATCCCTTCATGTTTCTCATCATAGTATGGAACATTAATGAACTTATTATGTGAAAAATACACTAATAACATTACTAAAATAATGTTACATATATGAACACTCATCATGTGATTATATATTCACTAATATTCATGTATTTAAATATATAGGTAAATAAAATTAAAATTATTATTTTGTTCAAGGGAACCAACTCTAACAGACCCACAATCATATATGGATCTTCTGGCACCAAAGTTTCTCAGTTACTCTTACCCAGGTGGGAGACAAGTTCATTAATGTTAAGTTTTATCAAGACCCCCACTCATTCTTCATCTATTTTATTTATGGAAGCTTTGAATCCCTACTTCAGGAGTCTCTATGGAGTGATCTCAACTCTTTCGACCCCAGTAATCTTCCTGGGATCGTAGGGGGGATTTAAATGACGTTACTAATCTGGAATAATTAATGGTAAGAGGTCTTTTTAACTGGAAATATAGTCCCGCCTTTTCTCCATTCATGGATGGTAAAGGTCTCATGGACCTTAGATTATTTGGAGACTATTTCACATGGTGTAACAACCAACAAGGTCCTAGTAGGTCCTAGATCCACTTGTATAGATGTCTTCCCAACATGTCTATGTTGTCTACTTATGAAACTACTCGGGTTACCCACTTGGCGCGCGGTATATCGGATCACTCCCTGCTTGTTATCTCATTATCGTCTGGTCAATATCATCACACTCAATTTCATTTTTATCTACACTAGAAAAGTATTTTTGGATATAGGGTTCTGGTTTGTGACTCTTGGGATGTCCATGTTCAAGGCCATACGTGGTGTACCCTCCACAAAAAATTAAGATGGCTCAAGTAGAGGATTTATACTTGGTCGAAGAATTCTCCATCATTAGATAGAGACCTAGAAGTAGTAATGAAGGAAGTTGATCAGCTTGAAAGGTGTCTTGAAGAGGATTGGAACGCCAGGCTCTTTGAGGAGTATACTAGAAAAAAAAAGATTCTTTTGGACATGCTTTTGAGGAAAGAACGTCAGGATAGGGAGGATTATAGGATAAAGTGTATTAAATAGGGTGATAAGAATACAATTTTTTCTCTTTCTTTCAGCAAGGAAAATAAAATTTGGATCAATATAAATATTGATCAAGGGTATGGCTCCTACACAGATGATAGGGAGATGGTAGGGGATATTACTAAGTCTCACTTCTTCTACTTTGTTGATTTTCCAAGCATAACCTTTCCAAATGGGTATAAAGGGGGAGACATGGGGATCCTACACACCCTTAATCTAATCTTCTCAGGCTGTGACAATGAGGTCATCAGTGGTATTATCCAAGAGGATGATATTTGTAGAGCTATTATGAATCTAGATCTTGATAGTGTGGCAGGACCTGACGGTTTCCCCAAAGCCTTTAATAGATCTTCAAGGGTCATCATAAAAGTAGAATTAATTGTGTCCATTGAAGACTTATTTAGGGGTGGTCTTTTTCCAAGAGTGGCATGTTCCAGAACTATGGTTCTCATTCCCAAATCCATTTCTCCCATATCCATCAATCATTTTTTCTTGATTATAATGTGAAACTATCATTACAAAATCCACACAAGTAGCATTAATTCAATGGTATCCATCCATCTTCCCAATAGTATCTCCAAGGAACATCATGGATTTGTCAAATGGTGTTCCATCTAGGGGGTGATCGGTTTAATATAGGATATGATTAGGGATATCAAGATTAAAACTTGTGGATCTAACATGGCTATTAAATTGGATAAGATCAAGGCTTATAATCGTGTGGGGTGGAGCTCCATCAATAATGTTATTGAAGGTATGGGTCTCTCTCCATAGAACATAAATATCGTCTTTTGTTGCTTTAGTTCATCTTGGATGTCGATCACATTCATGGGTAAAATGTTCGGTTTCTTCAAAACAACATGTGGACTTCATCAAGGAGATCCAATCTCGTAGAGCATCATTATTATCACTCAAGAATTTCTTAGCCAACTCATTCACCACAACCATTCCAGTGGTTCAATCCTTCCCTTATGTAGAGGGATTCGCTTCCATTCTATGTCTCACCATATATTCACAGTTGACTCCATCGTTTTCATTAATGCATCCAGTATGTCTTTCTTCAACCAGAACAGATCATTTGAGGCATATTGTCTTAGGAATAGTCATATCAACAATATGAGTAAGAAAAATTTTTATATCTCTACCAAATTATCAAATAGGCATATCTAGGATCCCCTATCTCTTCAAGGCCTATGTGAATTCACAATTTTTATTCCATAGTTTTTAGAATCACAGAGAGTGTTCTTAACTGGATGATTCATTACTTTCCCTTTGGAGGTAGGATTTCCTTGGTGAACAATGTTCTTATGGATACCCTGATTCACTCTCTCTCTGTTATTAAGGTCCCTAAGGGGTTTATTTGCAACATGGACAAGATCTTCTCTGGTTTCATTTGGGACCACATGATTGAGGGTAGAAGTCACAGGGTTTCTTGGCATAAGATGGTAAGGCCCGTCTGTGAAGGTGGTATCATCATTCGAAATCTTAGGGATTCCCTTACCTGCATGCATGTGAAAATGGCCTTGTAAGTGTTAGAGAAGTGAACATTATGGGGATTGACCATCCAAGAATGTTACACTAGGAATGGGGTTTTCAAGGATGGGCATGCATTCCCCCTTTTTATTTAGATCTGTCCTCTGGTGAACTCACTCATACCTCATGATCGCTAGATCATCAAAATAGGGGATGCATCTTTTATGCATGACAACTAGTGTTGGAAGGAAATTGGTTACCTGGGTTTCCCTATCACCAATATTTCATTCAAGGAGGCCAACAATCATCTGCCTTTCATCAATGTTGTTCTTGACACAAACCAGAAGGAAATGTTCCACCTCATCAAGGTGACTACAGCATCTGATTGTTGCATGTTCACCCTATCTTTTTTAGGCCTCTAAGCATCCAAAGATTACCATCATGTTTCTGTCAGGCATGCTGTTGTGGATTTATAGATAGAAGTTATGTGGGATAGGTCCATCCTCATAAAGTTCAACTTCCTCACCTAGAGAATCCATCATAGAGAAATTCCTACAGATGAGAATATAAAGTGGTAAGGTGTCTACCATTTGAATGGATTCCCTTGGTCTCTACCATTTTAAACCCCCATAGTCATGTTTCCCTCGGCCTGCTTTTGTGGCCACTTGTGTGTTCCATTTCTTCTCTTTGAATAAAAATCTGCATGATAATGGTGATAATAGTGCTCACTTTCACTATAGTCCACAACTAAAAACTTTGAGTCTATTGGATTTTAGATTATAATCATTCTTATTCTAAGATAAGGCTTCAGTCGATATTTCTACTACATTCTCTTCCATGTAAACTTTACTTAATATGACCTTACCCTTCTGAGAGAAATTCCTCAAGAGGTGATATATCTGAAGTATTTTTTTTATTTGTTGATGCTATAATTGATATGTGGTTTGGACCACCATTGCAGTATTTTCGCAATACAATGTGATATTATATTTATTTTTATTAATCTAATCATGCTCTGGTAAAACTTACCATTATCAAACTGGTAATTTTTCTATATCAGAATCCTAATTGCACTCAGAATCTATTATAGAATTTGAAAACATTGGCTACTTCTCTATTCCATCTCACAACTCATCCATTAAGGCCAAAGATATATCCAAAATATAATTTCAGGTCATTCAAATATAAATAGAAATTATCATCTACATATCCCCTAATGAATAGTTCCCAGTATCCTCCATAAACATTAAATATATCCTTAGTGTGCCTTAGATAATTTATGATGGTATTAATATAATTCTATTGTAGTTATTATGTATCTTCTTGAAATAATCCTTCCATGATCAAGGAATAATCAATATCAAGCCGAGAACATATCATGGAATTTATAATAGATTCTATCACTAATGCTTAAGGAATCTTACAGCTAATATCTCTATATTTTCTTATTTCTATGGACACATTTTCCTGGAGAGATATATACCATGTGAATTAGGAAACAATACCCTATTGGACTATGACATATTGATTATATTTAGTATATTTTAAATTTGTATACCCCAACTTATTCTAAGATACATCTTGTATCTATCTTGATGGATCATGATTTCAAGGATATAGGATACTTTATATATATATCCTTTATGGAGAATTGTTTTTAACCACATCTTAAAATACTATAAAAATGGTATCACATTTCCCATTAAAAATATATCATCAACATATACTATAAGGAAAATAATTTCACTCTTGATAAACCAATTATTAACACAGGGATGAGATTGATTCATTAATAAACCAATTTGTCATATGGCTTCATCAAAATGATTGTTCCATGATCTTAATTCTTACTTCAACACAAACATTAATGTCAAAAAAAATAATATTTTATTGGGAATTTTAAATTAATAATACATTTTTAATTAGAGATATATAAATATAACACAAGGATACCATTAATAAAATCTATATTGGAATCCATTTTCCATATCTGATAATCATGGTATATATCTACAGAATGAATAATTTTGTTGTATTTTAACTTAAATGGTGAAAATGATTCATAATGTTATGTGCCTTAATATTTTTTATTCTATTAGAAACTAGCCTTACCATATAGATTTTGACTTTAGAATCCATATTCAATTCTTTCTTTAATACCAATATTCATTAAACTAGACTTTCATTAAATAGAGGAAATAAAAAAACCCATAATTATTTTTGGTCGATTAAATCCATCTCAAAATTCATGTCTTTTTTTCAACTTTCTAATTTAGTATTTCTTTGTTCTTACTAGTATTAAATAGACTTTTCATTAGAAATTAATAATGAGTCACCATTATCGATGACTATAAAACCATATCTCCCGCATTCTCTCATCTCTCTATTTCTTATATGCAATTATTATTTCCATAGAATAACCTCTTCTATGGGGATTTTTAGAAGTTTTTTCTTATGCCAATTATTATGTATCTTGTGCCTCAACTTCATCGATGTTGAACTTTTTCCCTCAATAAACTTATTAGATGTGATCCATATCAAAGACATTGAGTTTAGGGGGATTGTAACATTTTTTGAGGGATGGTATATATAATATCCCATTATTTCCATAGGATATCCTAAAATGATACACTTTGATCCATGAAACGTAATTTTGATAACATAATTTTCCTCAAAAAACTCTTTGAATCCCCATTCATGTAAATTAGACAACAGAAACTTCTTCTCACACTATAACTCATATGGGATGTTTTTTTCACATTATTTGTCACTGAGATTTGTATGTGCACTAAATTTTGTAATTCAAAACCGAAAAAGGATAATGGAATATTTTCATGACTCATCATTGATCTCACTATGTCTAATGAGTTTTGTTTTCTTCTTTCACTAACATCATTCCACTGTGGTGTATATGGATATTTAAGTTGAGAAAAAATGATAGAATCCCAGGGATAGTTTATGAAAACTTTGTTAAGATATTCTTTACCATAATATAATAAACATTTCTTTGTATTCTTTCAATACTAATTCTCCACTTATATATTTCATTCCATAAATTTCTCAAAGGAATCAATGTTATGCCTCACAAAGTTGACATATTTATATCCACTAATGTCTTTAGTAAAAAATATTAAGTATTAATATCCCTATATATATTCAACTAAAATATATATAAAAACATATATATTGACTAATATAAAAATAATTGTGACCCATTCACCTTTTCCACTAAATAGAGGTTTGGCCATTTTTATATGTAAATAAGAATGACACATGTCAGGTGGTTTTATCTCAAAATAATATAAATAATCCTCTTGATATTTCTTTGTCAAACTCTTCTCATTTATAGGACCAATAATGTGATTCCAAAACTGGTTATGAAATGATGCATGTAAATGTGATCTATTATTTATTTCAAACACTTGGTTTTCATATTATTTAATATAAATATAGTTATTCAGATGTTCCATAGCATAAAATATGTTATCATTATAAAATTTCCAACTCAAATTTCAAAATATAAAAATAATGCCACCCATATATAAATTGGTCACAGATATAATATTTATGGTAACATTTAGAACATAATAAAAATTATTTAATACTAAAATAAACCATTTTGGAAATTTATTGGGGCAATATATAATAGATAATGCAGCTAAATTTTCATTATTCAGAACACAAAGATCTGCATTACCCCTATAAACTTTCATAATCTACTACGTTTTTCTATTTAGATATTAATGCTAACACTAAATTCCCTAATAGATTCCCAATATTATAAATGTATAGAATAAATTTGATAACAAATTCAACAAAATATTTCCCCTTCTTCTTCATTGAGGAAATGTTCTTCTTCCAATGGACCTTATTTCAACTTATAAAACACACTACATATTTTCCTTAACCTAAAACTTTATCTTCCTTCTCTTAGTGGTAATTTATGAAGAATCCTTAGACATTGTGTTATTATTAAGGCTTTTCTTCTTTCCAACACTCTTATTCACCATAAGGACTAATGGTTTTTCAGGCATCATATCTTTATCCACCTGGATAATTAATGTAAAATTAACTTAATGTATCATCTCAACATTGTTAATATAAATACTCACACTAAAATTTTAGATTATTTGATGTGCTAAGTAAAGTAAAATGTTAGTCTACAATTCATTAAGTAGATCGACAAATAAAATCACTAAACACTCAATATAGCTAATCATATTGACTATATGATGATTAACTAGTTCACCATCTCTAGGAATGCATGTGAAAAGTGAGTTGGATATCTTATACCACTCATTTGTATCCTTCTTAAGATAAATATCATGGTGATGATAAAATATGGTTAATGTATTAATTTTATTTTGAATATTTTAAGAAAACTATACCTAGATTATAGAATGACACATTGGAAATCCATTTCATAAAATACATGTTTCCAAATGATAGAATGATTCCCCTCACTGAAATACATAGATACATCTTTATCTAGAACTAGTAACTCTAACATATTTAACTTCCACTCTAAGTGTAGTAAAATTTATATGACCTTATACCACTCTTGAGAGTTTTCAATCATCATGATATTTTCATTCTTCTATATCAATCCAAGGAATCATATTGAGGTCATGTGACTTTAAGTTTTCTATAATAAAGTAGGTTATTAGTACATTATCTGGATTTCAAAAAACTTTATTTAATAAATTCTATTTTATTACCCTCACATTATTTTATAAAATCACAATTTCCCACATCATTGGATTCAGAATATCATATCACATAGATATTCTAGTGGAAAGTGTGAAACCCATTGATTCAAAAAGTATGTAAAATTCTTATATTAATTTATCACTTGAAGAATTCTTTGATTTTCCATGTGTCGGGGGACTAAAGCAGTATTTTTAGGATAAAATACCAAGGCACACAGTTAGTGAACAGTTCATCTAACCTATATGATATTCATGTTAAGGAGTTGCAGTATGGGAGAGGGGGATACACATAGTTTGAACAATGTTTTCCAAACCATGTAGAACATTAAGGGAAATAATATGTCCCATTTTTGTGTGGACAGTGGAACCTGAAATGTTGGCATAAGATTTGTCTAACTATGTAGAAAAACTATGTGGTCCTATCCAAATCACTAAAAATGTGTATTTTTCACTTTTATGACTATTTTGTTTTTTTGTTTTAATGGATAATTTTCCTCCTGCATTATGTATATCCCCTCCCATTTGGTGTGGGAGTTCTCTAACTCATTTGGTGGTGATTTCTCCTTGTAATCATGGTTTTTTTGCATGAGGTATGTCCATTTGTTAATTATTTCTTCCTTCTTTCCCATTTTTTTATTTCTTGTTCTTTCTTGTTGTGGATGTTTGGAACCCTAGTTTGGTTTTTGGATAAATCAAGGGTTATTATGAGGGAAAATGGTTTTTTCTTATCTATATAGTTTTCTAGGAAATTTTATCCCCTGTCCAAGTTTCCATCATTATGGGCAATGAGATTTTTACCATATTCAAGGAAGGTGTCTCTATTTAAGTGAATTTTCCATGGATTACATTTAAATTATGAATCACGTTTGGTTTTTATTTTTTATTTTCCAAATAAATGATTTATGATTGATTTTTATCCCATGTTTTATGTGGTTGATGACTTTTTTTTACAATTCGGTGTATCAAAGGGGGTTTTCCAAATAGGTGTGTAATTTTTGCACAATAACTACTTATTAAAGTAGATCAAAAATGTTTTATAATCCCAATTTGATTTCTAAAATTTGTTTTGAAATGGTTTTTCCTTACTAAAGTTTCTATCATTAAATATGAATGTTTTTTTATGAAATTTCTAATGAAATCAATTTTTCTGATATAGGAACAATATTATGATTGTTTTGGTATGGAGTATCACTTAAGTTAATCAATATCTGAGTGAGGGGTTTTTTCAAAGATAGTGTGTGCCTTTGGAGGGAACATTGTGCAAAATTACACTTTGGTTTGTCTAAAAGGTCATGTGATCCATAAGATGGAGGACTGTGTGTGCCTCAAATTTGGATTTTAGGGGACCTGATATCTTTTTTGTAGGAGGAACATGATAGCTTACATTTTTATTATATATCTAGAATATTTTTTAATCACACATGATAGTTCTGATGGTTAGAGACCTAGTTGCACATTACTCAATCCAGATTGGTTTATATAATTTATGTATTTGATTAGTGCCATTTAGATGAGATGAGATGATTTATGACCATTTCTATTTATATGGTTATATAGTGTTAATGTTTATGATAATTATTATTATGCCTCACTATATATTTTGAGCATTTTAGGCCTTGTGGTTTTATTATATATCAGATCCATTCTTGGAATGTGTTTTGAAAAACCAATTCTGTCTGAAATATAAAAAAGTGATTTCAAATGTTTATTTGAAAATGGAATGTTTTCAAAGTGGTTTAGTATTGAAAATGGTTTAAAAAGAGTTTATTTTTTAATGGGTAAAAACATTAATTTATTCATAGTGTTATCTAACTAGGATTCATTCATTACACCCTTCTTGGGACATTAAAAGTTTTTATCCTTTGTTTTTAAAGACATAGGAAAGTGGAAGGGAACCATGTACCAATGTGGATCTTCATTATTACTATCATCTAGTGTTTTGGTGATGAGATGTGGTCTCACGAGGATTGGATCATGTGGAGAAATTTTTTGAAAATTTTATATTCATTGGGATGTATCTTGGGACATTTTTCCCCCTTAATTTTTTATTTTGGGGTTTTTTAGATATACAATGTATATTTCATATTATGGAATGTTTTCTATATGATGTTCAATTTTATTTATGGTATTTTTTGTCTTATGTTTAGTTTCAATGGATGTTTTTTTATATCATTGACTCTGATGATAGTGGTGTGTTCACACCTTTTCATGAATGGGTCATGCTGATTAACCAATGGTGAAGCTATTCCTAAGAGTTAGTAGATTATTCCTAGTGCCTTTTCCCAGCCCTTGAAAATTGGTAATTTTCATCAGTCTGTGTGGTGGACCATCTCATATGACAAGTTAGGTCCACCCAATTTGTTTATTTAAAAAATGGTATGTTAGTAGGTTGTATTAGTTAGGGATTCATTGTTAGGATAGATTTAAGACCATTGGGGGTCGAGATGTAGGAACAAATGAGTTCCAAGAAATATCTTCTTCAAATCCAAACTTCATTTTCCATGGGTAGCCCGAGATTATATTTTTGTTTTGGAATAGGGTATAGATGGTTTGATGGGATTTTAATGTTTTGTATCCTTTTCTCTTGTATTTTTTTTCATACATATACCACTTGTTCGTATCCATGATTGGGGATACATTTTGTTCTTCTTATGTGTAATTATATTGGATTACGCTTGTTGAAGCCTGAGTTTTATATCTTGTAGACCATTCCCCCCAAAAGGACCACATCTAGGCCTAGAGATGGTGTGGTAGAGAATACATTTCTAGAAAACCATCCTCCTATTATGGTTTTAAAGGATTCAGTGATTCATATGATCCAAACATTGCATCTAGTTGGTGGTTATGATAAGAAACGGATGGTGGACCATGCTCTGGATTCTATAAGGAAAAATCCAATAGTATTCCATAGATACAAAGGACCCAATGAGCCTTAGGATTAATTGGATCGTATCAAGTTGATTTTGTGTTCTTTAAGATCTATATGATCTCTAAAGTGGAATTTTCCATGTTTGTGCTGGAAGGATGGGGTAAAAATTAGTGGAAGATGAGGGTGATCTTGAGGATACATGAGGATTCATGTGGACTAGTTTATTATGGAATTAAATTGGTAGTTTTACCCAAATACATAGAGGGAATATAATTCTATGAGTTCTTGAAGTTGGAGCACAGCATTCATTTGGTGATGGATTATGCCACTAAATTTTCAAAGTTTATGCATGTTTCACTAGACTCCTTGTGAATGAATACATTAAGGATCAATGTTTTGAAATGGGATTGAGGATAGAGATCATATCAGTGATCATTCTTCTATTTCTAATAAACTATTTAGAGGTGGATGATAAGGAAGCTATGGTAGACTCATATTTGAATGGAAATACAAGTCTTAGTGGTGTACCTTTAGTGGGTGTAATCCAAAGTTCTTCATCAAGTGAGAAGTGAAAATGGGATAAGTCTCAAAGAGGCAGTGGTATAGTCTTCAGGTGTTTCTATTGTGCCTTATATAGGATATAGAATAGTTATATGTTATTAGTGTGTGATGGTTGGACACACCAGGTTTAGTTTCTTGAATAATTCAAGGGTGTTTCACAAGAGTGGATGTCAATTTCATCTCAAATTCTTCTATTAGTTGGCTTCATTGGGGAGTGATGTAGGAACTTATTTTTGAAGGGATATCATTTGTAGTTAGAGGATTCCAAGGGTGAAGGATAGCATCCTTGTAGAAAGGAGTATTCTCACAAGGGTAAGAATACTAATGGTCTGTCTGAGCTAGGTTATCTCCATGTAAAGGAGGTCATAATAGGTGAATCAAAATATGGGTCATCCACCATTATAGGTATGGTTTTTATTGATTCTTACATGGAATCTTTTTTATTTGAAACCAGTGAATCCAATTATTTCATTTAATGTAAAAAATTTTATGATTAGGGAATGTGGGATGAGTTTGGGACATAGGTGATGGATTTTTTAACCTCATAGTTTAGGAAAAAAGAGAAATTTATCATGTTCCCTATAGTCGTGTTCTGGAAACTATCATGGAAGTTATCTGGGACTTCCTTGTTTTGACCTTGACATTTTTTAACTTATTATCAGTGTGAACTAGTAGACTATATTTAAGGTGATAGTAGATTTTTATCACCATAAATATCACTTCCTTACTCTTAACAGGAGTACTCATGTCTTACAAGGTGAGTGGGATCTACAATCAGGGAGGGTGGGGATAATTTATTTAGAGTTCGGGTTGATATCATGCTAGTTGTACAAGGTTATTATTAATGCAATTGATTTGATCTTAGTGGGTGAAATTCCAATTGTTACGGAAAGGTACCCATATTTGTTTCTAGATGATTTTTTGGATATTCTCCCTCGCAATAGGTCGATTTAACTATCGATCTACTACCTTGTATGAGCCTGATCTCCTTGTTTTCTTATAAGATGGCTATATCCATGTTCAAATAGATCAATGTTTAGATAGAGTATCTTAATATTAAGGGTTTTATCTGTTGTAGCATGTCATCGTGGGCTTTGATAGTTCTACTTTTGAAGAAGGGGAATTAAATCTTCCATGTTTTCATATACTTCTCATATGGTCAACTAGTTGACGGTGAAGAATAAATACCCACTTTCCAAAATTGAGGACGTTTTTATCAGCTAAAGGGAGTAAGTTGGTTTTTCAAGATATATATGAGATCAAGGTGCCACTGATTGGGGTTCTGGGAGGAGGATATTCAAAAAACTACCTTTTTAATCAGTTATAGAAATTTTATACATCAATTTATACCATTTGGACTTACTAATTCTTCTATAATATTTATTGGATTGATGAACTAGATCTTCCATCTCTTATGGGACTCTTTCATGGTTGTATTTTTGGATGAAATTTTGCTGTATTCCAATAAAAAGGAGGAAAATGATTACTATTTGGAGGTTATTTTGGTTGTTTTTATAGAAATCCATATATATTCCAAGTTATCTATGTTCCAGTTTTCGATTTGAAGAGGTAATGTTTTTGTGCCGTAGGGATTAGTGAGGCAGGAGTTTCAGTGGATCCAAAGAAAGTTCAAGCATCCATGCCTTTGGAGAAACCCTATAATGTGTTTAAAATTTATAGTTTTCTAGGCTTGTATGGGTATTACAAACATTTATTTTGGTAATTAACAAATTGGGATTCTCCCTTTACATATTTGATAATAAAGTGGATAAATTTCCAGTGGTATGAGGGGTCTTAGGTTGATTTTGTGATGTCACAGACTCATTTGACATATTCACCTATTTTGATTATTCCTAATATTGGGAGATATTATGTAGTGTATTGTGATTATTATGGTGTGGATTTGGGGTGTATGTTGATGTAGTTTGATCGTGTGGTGTCCCATGTCTCGTGGAATATATTTCTACATGATCAAAATTATCCTACCCATGACTTGTAATTGGATGTTTTTATGCATGTACAGAAAACATGGGGACACTACCACTTTATAGAATTTTTTACAGTGCATTCAGATCATAATATCCTAAGGTATGTTTTCACCCAAATGGAATTATACCGTATAAATAGATATTTTGTGGAATACATTTAGGCTTTTTATTTCAATATTTCATATATTCTTGGAATGGGGAACATGGTCTCCAATGCGTTGAGTAGAAAACTAATGGGGACGGCTTTTTGAGAATCGGTGGATGTATGGGGTCTAATAATATATTATTTTTATCTGTAAATAGATTCATAGGGGTAGAGGGATGGTATTATTGTATAGTTTGTAGGTTATAATCTTTTATAAATCATATTAGGAGTGAGAATTTATCTGACCCTGATTGTTAGCAAATTAATAGCACCTTAAATAGTAGGGTGGCCTTCGGTGATTGGTCTTAATATCCCAATGGTTCACTTATCTTTTGGAAGTGGCTAGTTAAGGCAGGAGTTGTTGGATGAGGAACATCATTCTAGTTGGGTAGTTCACCTTGGGGTGACCAAGATGTTTTATACATTGAGAGGCAGGTATTTATGGTGCAGGATGAGACCTGTAGTGGATTACCTCATTTCTAAATGCATGACCTTCTAGAGGATCAAATATGAGAACTAGAGAACATCCGGGTTATTTCATATACTTCCACCTATAGTTTGAAAGTGGGATGATATCTCTATGGATTTCATGATTAGGTTACACTATACTAAAAATGGAAAAGTTTTCATATTTTTTATTTTCTATCACTTGAAAAAATCAGTCCACTTTCTTCCCATTAGGGATTTTCTAAGGGTGGAGGAACCCGAACACCGGTATGCTCGAGTGGTTAACCAGCATCATGGGATGAACTCAGGGATAGTTTTAGACTAGGATGACCAATTGACAACTAGGTCTGGGAATGTATTCTTGGAGTCATTCGGAACCTGGAAAAAATAGATCATTGTGTATCACTAACAAATGGATTGTCAGCCTGAGTGGACTATCTAGGCTCTTAAGGCCATGTTACAGGCATGTGTGCTTGATTTTTTCAGTACATTGGAGATCCACCTACCATTAGCTAAGTTTTCTTATAAAAAAAATTTATCATGACTTAATCAAGAAGAACTTATTTGAGGTGTTGTATAGTTGGTCTTACCAATTCCCTTTGTGTTAGGTTGAGGTGGGAAAGTGCTCCTCAGTTAGACCAAGTCTCTTCTATGAGATGATATAGATAGTACGAATAATTTATAAATGGTTATAAATAGCTCAGAGTAACCAAAATTAATATTTTTATCATCCTTATCATCTTTTTTAGTTTTAGGGTCATGATCATGTGTTTACCTGGGTATGAGTTTGGATAAGACATCATCACTTCGGTAAACAAGGGAAGCTAACATCGCACGGTATATGATGGTTTCATGTTGTTGAGCATTTGGGAAATGTATCTTATTAGTTCGAGTTTCCACCATGCCTATTCTTGATCCATGAATTCATTCAAATTTCTTGGGTGAAGAGATACCATCCAGAACCATATCATGTTTTTGATTGGGGTGATTTATAGATGGATCCTGATGTCACCATTTTGGAGAATCACATTAGTATCATGGATTGATAAAAAAAATTCTTCATGGTATGTTGATCATGTTGGTATATGTACTTTGGAAATGTGTATGTGATATCCTTGATACATGGGAGTCAGAATCCTTGGTGAGGGAGTGTGGCCTCACCTTCTTTATTATTAGAATTAGAAAGACTTTATGGGGGTGGAAAGTGTCATAGTGGTGATTTTTTGTAACATCCTGAATGGGGAGACAGTAACTAGTGCCCCAATATAGTGAGTCATATGACCCCAAGACCGCCCCCACTCCACCCCACCCAACTCCAGCCCTCAGATGCCAAAGGATTTCGACTAGTAGTGAGGGTCCATAGCGTTACATTAGGGAGACTATACCCCCATAATAATATTCACACTACATTGTAATAAATGAATGTATTATCAACATAAGAATAATAAAATATAACTAAATAGAAATTGTTAAAAAAATCAGATGATAATCATAATAATCCATCAAATTTAATATTCAATTCTATAGGTAAATGATGTGATTTCATTTCACTAAATAAAAATAATAGACATACATTTCATAAGAAAAATATACTTATGGCTATAAAAATTAATCAAAAAGAAAAAAAGACAATATCTAGATAGCATCATGAGACATAGCTCGGACCTAAGATTCCGTACTCCAGTTCAATAATCAATCAAGAATCAGGAACATGGAGTTTTCCATTCTCCCTACTTGTATCCATAAAATCTCCCTAAGTACCATAGGCATCCTGAATAGGGAATGAGATAAACTCAATTGGCTATACCAATGGTTTTTATAAAAATCCATCCTATGAAAATAAACTATATACATGTACGGTTATAAAAAGTAAGCATTAATATAAGGAAAATATTACTAGTACATGGCACAAGATGTAATAGAAATAGGATAAAATAGATTAGAATTAATATATATATATATATATTGTATCAATAGCATGTAGTAACCATCTCACCATAAACTATATGTAATAAGGAACTATATGGGTTAGTTCCCTTGGCATGAAACTAGGGTGACTGGTATTCATAGATGTTAAATTATTTGGGAGTCGCAAGTGTCATACCATGAACCTCCTCGTCAATTCCATACTGTAAATGACCATAAAGAGGGGTCCTAAGTTCCATACCTCAATACCGTAGTTGGTTCAATACCATGATACAATTGGTTCCATACCTTTCTAATAAATAAGTTCCATACCAAAATGTATAGGTTCCATGTAACAGCCCGAGATTTTAAGAAAAATATTCTTTTTAATTTTTTTAATGTCTTGTGTTGTACGCTACACCAAAAGGAGCTTGCACAACACTCATCCTTGACTTGCCTTGCATTACACGCAATCGCAACCTTCCTCGATAGCGTGTGTAGTATGCAATACTGAGTTTCACGAAACAACGATATGCTATTAAAATATTATTAAAACCAGCCGTTATGAATAGTAATAACCAATTTTTAAAATTTTAGAAATTTTAGCTCTCAAAATGGACTTCATTTTTGGATTCGGAGTATCAAATTTAGCCTAAGGTGAAATTTTGGTACATTTCGGATAACTTTTATATTCTGATGAATAGTGAAAATTACTAAATTATAATTAAAAACAACTTTTTTAATCAAAATAATTAATAGTGATAAATTATTAATTTGAGTGGTTTTAAAGTATATTTAGAATATATTTTTACAATTTAATACAATGTTGGTCATTGGATGTAATTTCACATTTAAACCAGACATAATCAAGTGTCAATCTTTTGATAGATATTGTTTCTTAAAAAACACGCTATTTGTTTTAACAGCGGGATTTAATTATAAAATTTATTAATGCAACTTTTATGTTATGAATTTGGTAAAATAGACTTCATTTTTGAATTCGGAATATGAAATATAGCTTAGGATGAAATTTTGGCATTGTTCTGAAAAACATCAATTTTTGATGAATAGTGAAACTACTAAGTGGTAGTTAAAAAAACTAAATTTTTCATAAAACATAATTTTACCGCTTCTATGAATGAAATTTCAAAAATCCGAGAGACACAGTTGATTTCAGTAAGTAAAATGTGGTTCAATGAGATGAAAATAATTTTTGGTGAATAGTAACTTTTTACTTTTATTTACCACAGTTAAAAGTAAATAGGGTAATTAAGGGTAAAAATGATATTATTATTACCATAACACATGTCCTAATTCTATTGGACAAGTTTATCTCGACCGAAAACAACCTTAAGTGTAAAATATTATCATTTAGGCCCACTTGGATTAGATTAGGACATTTATTATTATTTAATTCAAAGAAGAGTTAAAAGAGTTAAAATCAAAGTTTATTTACTAAAACATTTTTAATATAGGGTTATACATAAGATAAATTCGATTTTAAATATTCATTAGAAAGATACAAAGATTTCCTACATAATTGTAATTTATTTGTAATTTTTATAAATCAAATAATTTAATTTATTTATGTCACAAAGATGATGCAGTAATTATCTTATTAATGAAATATTGACATAATTGATATTATAAAAACCAAAATAAATGTAATTTAAGACTTTTTATGAATTACACTAATTTTCTAGGTTACTATGATATATTATTGTTGATTTAATCAACTTTGTTAGAACATATTATTCTGTTATGGCTTTCACAAAAATCATATATCAAATAGTGTCAAAATTGACACAAAATAGTTTTTAAATAAACTATTATATTATTAATTGTTATTTTATTCCTAAAAATATAAGGTTCGGCCAAATGACTTAGATAAAGATATATATATTAATAATAAACAATTTGGGGTTCGTTTGGCATGTTATAGTAAGTTTATTAACCATATAGTGAAAGAAAACAAAAAGACACAGTAAAAGTTAAATTATTTAACTTAGAGTTAAATCTAATTGATAAGGTTAAAATAATAACCTAAACTTGTATAAATCCTATTGGATGATAGGATTTCGACCCATCCCCACTTTAGATTCTAAATAAGACCCTTTGGAACCATTATAAACCGATTTTGACTTTAATATAAAATAATATTTTGAGATATTCCTAAGGTGCCCCTCTCCTCCCTTATAAAAGGACACCTCCTCCCCCTCCTCCTCACACAACTTTGAGCCTTCAAGCTCAGAAAACCCCTGCCAAAATAACTTCTCTACTTCCCTAGTATCATCCTAGAGGTCCTGGTCTTCTTCGAAGACCAATCTTAGTTCCCTAAGTGGAGGATTCAAAGAGGCGTTCCAAAGAAGAGGTAATATCCATTACCGATCTTTTTCAATTTCTTTCTTCTTCAACTTCTTCTTATTTAGTTGTTTCATGATAAAGTAATAACATCAGTATTTATTATATACTGATATGTTATTATAAATATGAAGCAACTCTAATTAACCTTCTATCCATCCTACGGAAAAAGGAAATCACAGCGCGTGCGTACGTACGGAATACCATCTCCACGCCGTAGTGTAATCTATTTTCCGCGACCACCTTAATTGGATGGGTATAATGGTTTAATGAGTAACTATATATGATTATTATAAATTGATATTGATACTGAAATAGTATACGTACACTTCAACACAATTCCATGACCATGGTAACGATATCATCGCTCGTGCGTACGTACGGACTACCGTCTCCACGACGCGATGAGATTCATTCTCAATGATTAACCATTCATGAATGATTATAAAGTATATATAATATGTACTAATGAAATATATGACATAATAATTATATTGTAATTATTTATATTTATATGTATTTCATCTACTTAATTCCATTCAATTCAATAGGGAAACGAAAACAACGTTCATGCGTACGTACGGACTACCGTCTCCATGAACGGTGTATTTCATTCCATTAAATGATTTATTATATATGTATATTCTGAATATATATATATAAATCATGTTTTATATTCTGGAATTAAGTAATCATGATCTAAGTAATCATATGAATAATTACAAGTTAAAAACACGAATGACAAATGAGTCGATTTTACCCAAAACGCTACTTTAACATGAATTTAGAAAATAACGGGTAATATAAAGTCATAAGTGGACCATATATGATATAATAACAATGAATATGATTCTGGAATAACTCAATAACATGATTTAAATCATTATACAAGAGGTTGGGACACTTACAAAGCAAGTCAGACCTAAGGTAAGGGAAATATCACAATCTCATTTTTATCCGAGATTTTTTATTCGTAAGTATTTACTGGGGTGTATTTTATCAACCACATCCATGTTTCATCAATATGTAATATTATTTCCATCCACCTACAATTGTTTAAATCCATTTTTACCCTTCGGTGAGTTTTTAGTAATATGTATGAAAGGAATCTTTTGTCGTACGAGGTACTTTTTGACATTTCCGACAAAAGTACGAAGAATGTTTTTTTTAACTTATACGGCTTGAATGGATTTTTAAAACATTATTTCCAAGAAGCTTCCTTTACAAGTTTCCAAGTTTATTTTTAATCAACTTCTTTTAGTTTATAATTGTATGACATGTTAAAAAATGAAAAGTGTTTTTGAAGAAGAAAGGATATTTTCCTCAAGAATGGAGTTCAAATGTTTTATCAAAATTATTTTCCATCTAAGATAATAAAGGGTGCTGTTTTTATCCCTTTAATTACATTGATTTGATTATGTTGTGAGGGAATTATTTTTATGAAGTCATTTGCCTTATAAGGTTTGTTTTATGATGTCATGATGTTTCAAGAATCCCATTTTTGTTACATGTGTTATGCGATGATGTATGATTTATGATTATGTGGCACACATAAGAAAGGATTCATTATAAGATGGGTGGGACCTATATATCCCTCCAATGCATTGGGTAAAGATTTTATATCTCATGAGATAGACATGGCTGGAACGGTAGGTTATACCGGTTCAGTGAAATAGGACTGAAACGAGGGTGACTCAGTTCAGAAAGGGACTTTGTCCACTAAGATAGTCTTGGAAATGAGTCTTGACTAACAAGAAATGATTCTCTATGATTATGTGTGTATGTCAAAAAGTTTCATGTTTTAAGTTATGATTATTGTGATTACATTTCACTTCTATGATTTACCCCATGTTATGATATTATGAGCTCTTTTGCAGGATAAGATTTCCAAAAGCTATGTTCTTATGTATATGATGTGATTGATATTTCTTTTGTTTACCCTTACTGAGCATTTGAGATCACCCTTTTATGTTTTTTTCCCCAGGATATAAAGAAATTTTTTAGGTATAAAAAAAAAGGAAGATCTTTATGGGAGATGTTGAAGATCTTTTACCACGATTAGAAGATTACGTTCCGA
The DNA here is from genome assembly GCA_963277665.1 of Viscum album. Lineage (NCBI taxonomy): Eukaryota > Viridiplantae > Streptophyta > Magnoliopsida > Santalales > Viscaceae > Viscum > Viscum album. The sequence continues at coordinate 710,848,002 of OY728131.1, read as the reverse complement.
GTTTCCAAAGACACTAAACTATTACGATCCTTGTGTGTTTTTATTTTTGTTATGTACTAAGTATTCCGCAAAAGTAATGTAAAGTCCATGTACGTGAAGCTTCGGGTCTCTACAGTTGGTATCAGAGGAAAGGTTTAGTCAACCTTTGGAAACTAGGATGCGAAAACGTTAGTGAGATCCCTAGAGATATTTCTAAGGTATGTCTAGGGATGTCCCTAAGGATAAGTATACGTATAAGATATAGTCGTAGAACTATGGTAATGATCATAGAATTTAACCTAAGAAGTTAGATATTGAGGATACTCCCCCTTCATAATGTTGTTTTCCCTAGCATGATTTTTGCCTCTCACACTATTCTTTTTGGGTTTTAGATGATGGTTAGAACCCGAAGGAACCGTGTTGATCAATGCAATGGACAATGCAATGATTGTCCTCCTGAACAAACAAATTTTATGGGAGATGGATTGCAAAATCTTATTTCTATACTTACACAAGCTATGAATCATTCTGGACTTCCAAATGAGCAGAAAAGGGAACAATATTCTATTGAGTCCTTCATGAGGCAACGTCCACCTTCTTTTAATGGGTCTTCCGATCCATTAGTTGCTGAACAATGGATTAGTACTACTGAAAAGATATTTTCAGTTCTTCAATGTTCTGAACATGATAAAGTCATCCTAGAAGTGTATCGTTTGGAAGGAGATGCTGATCAATGGTGGAATCTTATTAAGAATACGAGGCAAAGGGATGAAATTGAGTCTATGGAATGGGACGAGTTTAAGAACTTATTTTTCAATAAGTACTTCCCTCGTATTCTCCGAACAAAGATGGAGAAAGAGTTTCTTGAACTGAAGAAAAGGGATGATGAATCTGTTGGTATATACGAAGCGAATTTTACAAGACTTGCAAGGTATGCATCTGGCATTATCATCCAAAATGAAAGTAAAGTTGATCGATTTTTCAGTGGCTTAAAACCAAGTCTTCGAAGGGCATTAGCTATACGAGACTTCAGTAGCTATGAATAAATTGTGCGTTGTGCTATGAAGGTAGAAATGGAAGTTGGTGTTACATATCCATCTCATGGTTTTCAAAAGAAACGAAAGATGGAGTTCAAGGAGAAATCTCAGAATAATGGTGAAAAGAGAATGAATGTTTCCTTATGCTCAAAGTGTGGAAAGAAGAATGGAGGAGATTGTCTTAAAGGGACTAGAAAATGTTTTAAGTGTGGAAAAGAAGGTCATCGAGTAGCTGAGTGTCGAAGTAATGGAAAAAGGGTTTCTAATAATGTGAACAAAGAAAACACTGCAGAGAACGCACCACCAAAACTTCGATGTTTCAAGTGCAAAAAGATGGGACATTATGCCAATAAATGCCCTAATCCAAGGGTTAGTGATGATCAACATGAGCAACCACTTAAGGCAAAGGACAAAGGGAAGTCACATGCGATCACTATTGGCAATGTTGAATATGACAATGATGTGGTGGAATGATTAAGTGTTTATGTAATGGGATTCCAAAATAGTGTTGTATATTGTATCGTGGAATATTAGAATATTTATGTATTGGTCTATTGTGGTTTTCAATAATTTTATGGTACCAGTAACCATGGAAAGTGATTGAGATATTTTTGGAAAAAGAATGATATGCGCATAATGAAGGGAAAACGAGAAAATAAAATATTTGACAGTATTCATGAGCTCATGATTGATATAAGGACTAAGTGATATCATGGTTTGAGTATATAGAATTCTGAGGATTTTGGTATGTGGAAAGTGTTAACTTTTAACTACATTCATGTTTTCACTAAGGTTCGATGGGTATTCAAGAGAATACATGATTAAGGCCTTTGAATGTTTGGAATGTGACCAACAAAACATATCTTATGATATATGGGGATCAACGATGGTATTAAATCTCTGGTAATCGTTTTCACTATGTTATGAGAGTGGACTATAGTATTATAGATAAGCCTAAAGATTGAAATGGATTATGTTGGACATATGTGAGTATTGTTTAAGGATAGAAGTTTTTTTCGATATTATTGATGGGATGTTATAGTAATGTAGTTTTAGAAAAAGGACAACCTGCAGGATGGGCGACAGCCCTTCGCTTCGGACAAGGCTGTGGGAATCGAGCCCACATCTGAAGTGCGACTGGCCTTTATCGCCTACCACTGGCCTACAGGAAGTCCCTGTTTAGTAGAAACTAGTTTTATTATATTAAGCAGTATGCAATATGAAGTATAAGTCCATTTTAGGAACCATATATGATTAATCTCACTATATATCGACTTATGTATATAATTTTTTCTAACCTTTTGTTTGAGATAGATGGAATGACCCGTCATTCTATCACATGATCTGGTAACACTTCACGAATAACAAATTCAACTTCATTTATTTAAGAGATGAAGTGGGAATTGTTCAAGGCACGAAAAACAGTGAGATTGTAAAAAAATAAAGTATTTATTCTAATTCAAATTTTCAACTTTAGGGAAATGATCTTGAAAACCAAAAATGTTGTCCTAGTGATCTTATACCTGATGAATCAGATGGTACCTTATATCATCACAAATATATGGATTTGTGATTACTGGCTTTTCCATAGCCATGTTCTCTACCACTCTCCATCAGAACATGATGGTTAGATTTCTCTTCCATATCCATATTTTCACCTATGTGGAAACCCAGCGATTAGTTTATTTGGGTAATCGTTACATTTCATACTTTAGTTTTTAAAGCCAAGTTTTGGTATTCTTTTTTTACGATGTGGGTTTCTATTAAAGAAAATTTCGAATAGTAAACCATTTATAAGCCCGACGAATTTCGAGGGCGAATTTCATTTTAAGGGGGGTAGAATGTAACAGCCCGAGATTTTAAGAAAAATATTCTTTTTAATTTTTGTAATGTCTTGTGTTGTACGCTACACCAAAAGGAGCTTGCACAACACTCATCCTTGACTTGCCTTGCATTACACGCAATCGCAACCTTCCTCGATAGCGTGTGTAGTACGCAATACTGAGTTTCACGAAACAACGATATGCTATTAAAATATTATTAAAACCAGCCGTTATGAATAGAAATAACCACTTTTTAAAATTTTAGAAATTTTAGCTCTCAAAATGGACTTCATTTTTGGATTCGAAGTATCAAATTTATCCTAAGGTGAAATTTTGGTAGATTTCGGATAACTTTCATATTCTGATGAATAGTGAAAATTACTAAATTATAATTAAAAACAACTTTTTTAATCGAAATAATTAACAGTGATAAATTATTAATTTTAGTGGTTTTAAAGTATATTTAGAATATATTTTTACAATTTAATACAATGTTGGTCATTGGATGTAATTTCACATTTAAACGAGACATAATCAAGTGTCAATCTTTTGATAGATGTTGTTTCTTAAAAACACGCTATTTGTTTTAACAGTGGGATTTAATTATGAAATTAATTAATGAAACTTCTATGTTATGAATTTGGTAAAATAGACTTCATTTTTGAATTCGGAATATGAAATATAGCTTAGGATGAAATTTTGGCATTGTTCTGAAAAACATCAATTTTTGATGAATAGTGAAACTACTAAGTGGTAGTTAAAAAAACTGAATTTTTCATAAAACTTAATTTTACCGCTTATATGAATGGAATTTCAAAAATCCGAGAGACACGGTTGATTTCAGTAAGTAAAATGTGGTTCAATGAGATGAAAATAATTTTTGGTGAATAGAAACTTTTTACTTTTATTTACCACGGTTAAAAGTAAATAGGGTAATTAAGGGTAAAAATGATATTATTATTACCCTAACACATGTCCTAATTCTATTGGACAAGTGTATCTCGACCAAAAACAACCTTAAGTGTAAAATATTATCATTTAGGCCCACTTGGATTAGATTAGGACATTTATTATTATTTAATTCAAAGAAGAGTTAAAAGAGATAAAATCAAAGTTTATTTACTAAAACATTTTTAATATAGGGTTATACATAAGATAAATTCGATTGTAAATATTCATTAGAAAGATAAAAATATTTCATACATAATAGTATTTTATTTTTAATTTTTAGACATCAAATAATTTAATTTATTTATGACACAAAGATGATGCAGTAATTATCTTATTAATGAAATATTGACATAATTGATATTATACATACCAAAATAAATGTAATTTAAGACTTTTTATGAATTACACTAATTTTCTAGGTTACTATGATATATTAGTGTTGATTTAATAAACTTAGTTCGAACATATAATTCTGTTATGGCTTTCACAAAAATCATATATCAAATAGTGTCAAAATTGACACAAAATAGTTTTTAAATAAAATAAAATATTATTAATTGTTATTTTATTCCTAAAAATCTAAGGTTCGGCCACATGACTTAGATAAGGATATATATATTAATAATAAACAATTTGGGGTTCGTTTGGCATGTTATAGTAAGTGTATTAACCATATAGTGAAACAAAACAAAAAGACACGGTAAAAGTTAAATTATTTAACTTAGAGTTAAATCTAATTGATAAGGTTAAAATAATAACCTAAACTTGTCTAAATCCTATTGGATGATAGGATTTCGACCCATCCCAACTTTAGATTCTAAATAAGACCCTTTGGAACCATTATAAACCGATTTTGACTTTAATATAAAATAATATTTTGAGATATTCCTAAGGTGCCCCTCTCCTCCCTTATAAAAGGACACCTCCTCCCCCTCCTCCTCACACAACTTTGAGCCTTAAAGCTCGGCCAACCCCTGCCAAAATCACTTCTCCACTTCCCTAGTATCATCCTAGAGGTCCTGGTCTTCTTCAAAGACCAATCTTAGTTCCCTAAGTGGAGGATTCAAAGAGGCGTTCCAAAGAAGAGGTAATATCCATTACCGATCTTTTTCAATTTCTTTCTTCTTCAACTTCTTCTTATTTATTTGTTTCATGATAAAGTAATAACATCAGTATTTATTATATACTGATATGTTATTATAAATATGAAACAACTCTAATTAACCTTCTATCCATCCTACGGAAAAAGGAAATCACCGCGTGTGCGTACGTACGGAATACCGTCTCCACGCCGTGGTGTAATCTATTTTCCACCACCACCTTAATTGGATGGGTATAATGGTTTAATGAGTAACTATATATGATTATTATAAAGGTATATTGATACTGAAATAGTATACATACACTTCAACACAATTCCATGACCATGGGAACGATATCATCGCTCGTGCGTACGTACGGACTACCGTCTCCACGACGCGATTAGATTCATTCTCAATGATTAACCATTCATGAATGATTATAAAGTATATATAATAAGTACTAATGAAATATATGACATAATAATTATACTGGAATTATTTATATTTATATGTATTTCATCTACTTAATTCCATTCAATTCAATAAGAAAACGAAAACAGCGTTCATGTGTACGTACGGACTACCGTCTCCATGAACGGTGTATTTCTTTTCATTTAATGATTTATTATATATGTATATTCTGAATATATATATATAAAAATCATGTTTTATATTCTGTAATTAAGTAATCATGATCTAAGTAATCATATGAATAATTACAAGTTAAAAACACGAACGACAAATGAGTCGATTTTACCCAAAACGCTACTTTGACATGAATTTAGAAAAGAACGGGTAATATAAAGTCATAAGTGGACCATATATGATATAATAACAATGGATATGATTCTGGAATAAGTCAATAACATGATTTAAATCATTATACAGGAGGTTGGGACACTTACAAAGCAAGTCAGACCTAAGGTAAGGGAAATATCACAATCTCATTTTTATCCGAGATTGTTTACTCGTAAGTATTTACTGGGGTGTATTTTATCATCCACATCCATGTTTCATTAATATGTAATATTATTTCCATCCACCTACAATTTTTTAAATCCATTTTTACCCTTCGGTGAGTTTTTAGTAATATGTATGAAAGGAATCTTTTGTCGTACGAGGTACTTTTTGACTTTTCCGACAAAAGTACGAAGAATGTTTTTTTTAACTTATACGGCATGAATGGATTTTTAAAACATTATTTCCAAAAAGATTCCTTTACAAGTTTTAAATTTTATTTTTAATCAACTTCTTTTAGTTTATAATTGTATGACATGTTAAAAAAAGAAAAGTGTTTTTGAAGAAGAAAGGATATTTTCCTCAAGAATGGAGTTCAAGTGTTTTATCAAAATTATTTTCCATCTAAGATAATAAAGGGTTCTGTTTTTATACCTTTAATTACATTGATTTGATTATGTTGTGAGGGAATTATTTTTATGAAGTCATTTTCCTTATAAGGTTTGATTTATGATGTCATGATGTTTCAAGAATCCCATTTTTGTTGCATGTGTTATGCGATGATGTATGATTTATGATTATGTGGAACACATAAGAAAGGATTCATTATAAGATGGGTGAGACCTATATCTCCCTCCAATGCATTGGGTAAAGATTTTATATCTCATGAGATAGACATGGATGGAACGGTAGGTTATACCGGTTCAGTGAAACAGGACTGAAACGAGGGTGACTCGGTTCAGAAAGGGACTTTGTCCACTAAGATAGTCTTGGCAATGAGTCTTGACTAACAAGAAATGATTCTCTATGATTATGTGTGTATGCCACAAAGTTTCATGTTTTAAGTTATGATTATTGGGATTACATTTCACTTCTATGATTTACCCCATGTTATGATATTATGAGCTATTTTGCAGGTTAAGATTTCCAAAAGCTATGTTCTTATGTATATGATGTGATTGATATTTCTTTTGTTTACCCTTACTGAGCATTTGAGCTCACAATTTTATGTTTTTTTCCCATGATATAAAGAAAGGTTTTAGGAATAAAAAAAAGGAAGATCTTTATGGGAGATGTTGAAGATCTTTTACCACGATTAGAAGATTACGTTCCAAGTTTCCAAAGACACTAAACTATTACGATCCTTGTGTGTTTTTATTTTTGTTATGTACTAAGTATTCCGAAAAAGTAATGTAAAGTCCATGTACGTGAAGCTTCGGGTCTCTACAGTTGGTATCAGAGGAAAGGTTTAGTCAACCTTTGGAAACTAGGATGCGAAAACATTAGTGAGATCCCTAGAGATATTTCTAAGGTATGTCTAGGGATGTCCCTAAGGATAAGTATACGTATAAGATACAGTCCTAGAACTATGGTAACGATCATAGAATTTAACCTAAAAAGTTAGATATTGAGGATACTCCCCCTTTATAATGTTGTTTTCCCTAGCATGATTTTTGCCTCTCACACTATTCTTTTTGGGTTTTAGACGATGGCTGGAACCCGAAGGAACCGTGTTGATCAATGCAATGGACAATGCAATGATTGTACTCCTGAACAAACAAATTTTATTGGAGATGGAGTGCAAAATCTTATTGCTATACTTACACAAGTTATGAATCATTCTGGACTTCCAAATGAGCAGATAAGGGAACAATATTATATTGAGTCCTTCATGAGGCAACGTCCGCCTTCTTTTAATGGGTCTTCCGATCCATTAGTTGCTGAACAATGGATTAGTACTAGTGAAAAGATATTTTCAGTTCTTCAATGTTCTGAACATGATAAAGTCATCCTAGCAGTGTATCGTTTGGAAGGAGATGTTGATCAATGGTGGAATCTTATTAAGAATACGAGATAAAGGGATGAAATTGAGTCTATGGAATGGGACGAGTTCAAGAACTTATTTTTCAATAAGTACTTCCCTCGTATTCTCCGAACAAAGATAGAGAAAGAGTTTCTTGAACTGAAGCAAAGGGATGATGAATATGTTGGTATATACAAAGCTAATTTTACAAGACTTGCAAGGTATGCATCTGGCATTATCATCCAACCTGAAAGTAAAGTTGGTCGATTTTTCAGTGTCTTAAAACCAAGTCTTCGAATGGCATTAGCTATACGAGACTTCAGTAGCTATGAAGAAATTGTGCGTTGTGCTATGAAGGTAGAAATGGAAGTTGGTGTTATATATCCATCTCATGGTTTTGAAAAGAAACGAAAGATGGAGTTCAAGGAGAAATCTCAGAATAATGGTGAAAAGAGAATGAATGTTTCCTTATGCTCAAAGTGTGGTAAGAAGCATGGAGGAGATTGTCTTAAAGGGAATAGAAAATGTTTTAAGTGTGGAAAAGAAGGTCATCGAGTAGCTGAGTATCGAAGTAATGGAAAAAGGGTTTCTAATAATGTGAACAAAGCAAACACTGCAGAGAACGCACCACCAACACTTCAATGTTTCAAGTGCAAGGAGATGGGACATTATGCCAATAAATTCCCTAATCCAAGGGTTAGTGATGATCAACATGAGCAACCACTTAAGGCAAAGGACAAAGGGAAGTCACATGCGATCACTATTGGCAATGTTGAATATGACAATGATTTGGTGGAATGATTAAGTGTTTATGTAATGGGATTCCAAAATAGTGTTGTATATAGTATCGTGGAATATTAGAATATTTATGTATTGGTCTATTGTGGTTTTCAATAATTTTATGGTACCAGTAACCATGGAAAGTGATTGAGATATTTTTGGAAAAAGAATGATATGCGCATAATGAAGGGAAAACGAGAAAATTAAATATTTGATAGTATTCATGAGCTCATGATTGATATAAGGACTAAGTGATATCATGGTTTGAGTATATAGAATTCTGAGGATTTTGGTATGTGGAAAGTGTTAACTTTTAACTGCATTCATGTTTTCACTAAGGTTCGATGGGTATTCAAGAGAATACATGACTAAGGCCTTTTAATGTTTGAAATGTGACCAACAAAACATATCTTATGATATATGGGGATCAACGATGGTATTAAATCTCTGGTAATTGTTTTCACTATGTTATGAGAGTGGACTGTAGTATTATGGATAAGCCTAAAGATTGAAATGCATTATGTTGGACATAAGTGAGTATTGTTTAAGGATAGAAGTTTTTTTTCGATACTATTGATGGGATGTTATAGTAATGTAGTTTTAGAAAAAGGACAACCTGCAGGACGGGCGACAACCCATCGCTTCGGACAAGGCTGTGGGAATCGAACCCACAACTGAAGTGCGACTGGCCTTTATCGCCTACCACTGGCCTACAGGAAGTCCCTGTTTAGTAGAAACTAGTTTTATTATATTAAGCAGTATGATATATGAAGTATAAGTCCATTTTAGGAACCATATATGATTAATCTCACTATAGATCGACTAATGTATATAATTTTTGCTAACCTTTTGTTTGAGATAGATGGAATGACCCGTCATTCTATCACATGATCTACTAACACTTCACGAATAACAAATTCAACTTCATTTATTTAAGATATGAAGTGGAAATTGTTCAAGGCACGAAAAACAGTGAGATTGTACCAAAATAAAGTAAGTATTTATTCTAATTCAAATTTTCAACTTTAGGGAAATGATCTTGAAAACCAAAAATGTTGTCCTAGTGATCTTATACCTGATGAATCATATGGTACCTTATATCATCACAAATCTATGGATTTTTTATTACTGGCTTTTCCATAGCCACGTTCTCTACCACTCTCCATCAGAACATGATGGTTAGATTTCTCTTCCATATCCATATTTTCACCTATGTGGAAACCCAGCGATTAGTTTATTTGGGTAATCGTTACATTTCATACTTTAGTTTTTAAATCCAAGTTTTGTTATTCTTTTTTTACGATGTGGGTTTCTATTAAAGAAACTTTCGAATAGTAAACCATTTATAACCCCGATGAATTTCGAGGGCGAAATTCATTTTAAGGGGGGTAGAATGTAACAGCCCGAGATTTTAAGAAAAATATTCATTTTAATTTTTTTAATGTCTTGTGTTGTACGCTACACCAAAAGGAGCATTCACAACACTCATCCTTGACTTGCCTTGCATTACACGCAATCACAACCTTCCTCGATAGCGTGTGTAGTACGCAATACTGAGTTTCACGAAACAACGATATGCTATTAAAATATTATTAAAACCAACCGTTATGAATAGTAATAACCACTTTTTAAAATTTTAGAAATTTTAGCTCTCAAAATGGACTTCATTTTTGGATTCGGAGTATCGAATTTAGCCTAAGGTGAAATTTTGGTACATTTCGGATAACTTTCATATTCTGATGAATAGTGAAAATTACTAAATTATAATTAAAAACAACTTTTTTAATCGAAATAATTAATAGTGATAAATTATTAATTTGAGTGGTTTTAAAGTATATTTAGAATATATTTTTACAATTTAATACAATGTTGGTCATTGGATGTAATTTCACATTTAAACCAGACATAATCAAGTGTCAATCTTTTGATAGATATTGTTTCTTAAAAAACACGCTATTTGTTTTAACAGTGGGATTTAATTATAAAATTAATTAATGCAACTTCTATGTTATGAATTTGGTAAAATAGACTTCATTTTTGAATTCGGAATATGAAATATAGCTTAGGATGAAATTTTGGCATTGTTCTGAAAAACATCAATTTTCGATGAATAGTGAAACTACTAAGTGGTAGTTAAAAAAACTGATTTTTTCATAAAACTTAATTTTACCGCTTCTATGAATGTAATTTCAAAAATCTGAGAGACACGGTTGATGTCAGTAAGTAAAATGTGGTTCAATGAGATGAAAATAATTTTTGGTGAATAGTAACTTTTTTACTTTTATTACCACGGTTAAAAGTAAATAGGGTAATTATGGGTAAAAATGATATTATTATTACCCTAACACATGTCCTATTTCTATTGGACAAGTGTATCTCGACCAAAAACAACCTTAAGTGTAAAATATTATCATTTAGGCCCACTTGGATTAGATTAGGACATTTATTATTATTTAATTCAAAGAAGAGTTAAAAGAGTTAAAATCAACGTTTATTTACTAAAACATTTTTAATATAGGGTTATACATAAGATAAATTAGATTTTAAACATTCATTAGAAAGATAATAAGATTTCCTACATAATGGTATTTTATTTGTAATTTTTAGACATCAAATAATTTAATTTATTTATGACACAAAGATGATGCAGTAATTATCTTATTAATCAAATATTGACATAATTGATATTATAAATACCAAAATAAATGTAATTTAAGACTTTTTGTGAATTCCACTAATTTTCTAGGTTACTATGATATATTAGTGTTGATGAAATCAACTTGGTTCGAACATATAATTCTGTTATGGCTTTCACAAAAATCATATATCAAATAGTGTCAAAATTGACACAAAATAGTTTTTAAATAAAATATTATATTATTAATTGTTATTTTATTCCTAAAAATCTAAGGTTCGGCCAAATGACTTATATAAGGATATATATATTAATAATAAACAATTTGGGGTTCGTTTGGCATGTTATAGTAAGTGTATTAACCATATAGTGAAAGAAAACAAAAAGACACGGTAAAAGTTAAATTATTTAACTTAGAGTTAAATCTAATTGATAATGTTAAAATAATAACCTAAACTTGTCTAAATCCTATTGGATGATAGGATTTTAACCCATCCCCACTTTATATTCGAAATGAGACCCTTTGGAACCATTATAAACCGATTTTGACTTTAATATAAAATAATATTTTGAGATATTCCTAAGGTGCCCCTCTCCTCCCTTATAAAAGGACACCTCCTCCCCCTCCTCCTCACACAACATTGAGCCTTCAATCTCGGCCAACCCCTGCCAAAATCACTTCTCCACTTCCCTAGTATCATACTAGAGGTCCTGGTATTCTTTAAAGACCAATCTTAGTTCCCTAAGTGGATGATTCAAAGAGGCGTTCCAAAGAAGAGGTAATATCCATTACCGATCTTTTTCAATTTCTTTCTTCTTCAACTTCTTCTTATTTATTTGTTTCATGATAAAGTAATAACATCAGTATTTCTTATATACTTATATGTTATTATAAATATGAAACAACTCTAATTAACCTTCTATCCATCCTACGGAAAAAGGAAATCACCGCGCGTGCGTACGTACGGAATACCGTCTCCACGCCGTGGTGTAATCTATTTTCCGCCACCACCTTAATTGGATGGGTATAATGGTTTAATGAGTAACTATATATGATTATTATAAAGTGATATTGATACTGAAATAGTATACATACACTTCAACACAATTCCATGACCATGGGAACGATATCATCGCTCGTGCGTACGTACGGACTACCGTCTCCACGACGCGATGAGATTCATTCTCAATGATTAACCATTCATGAATGATTATAAAGTATATATAATAAGTACTAATGAAATATATGACATAATAATTATACTGGAATTATTTATATTTATATTTATTTCATCTACTTAATTCCATTCAATTCAATAAGAAAACGAAAACAGCGTTCATGCGTACGTACGGACTACTGTCTCCATGAACGGTGTATTTATTTCCATTAAATGATTTATTATATATGTATATTCTGAATATATATATATATAAATCATGTTTAATATTCTGGAATTAAGTAATCATGATCTAAGTAATCATATTAATAATTACAAGTTAAAACCACGAACGACAAATGAGTCGATTTTACCCAAAACGCTACTTTAACATGAATTTAGAAAAGAACGGGTAATATAAAGTCATAAGTGGACCATATATGATATAATAACAATAAATATGATTCTATAATAAGTCAATAACATGATTTAAATCATTATACAGAAGGTTGGGACACTTACAAAGCAATTCAGACCTAAGGTAAGGGAAATATCACAATCTCATTTTTATCCGAGATTGTTTATTCATAAGTATTTACTGGGGTGTATTTTATCATCCACATCCATGTTTCATCAATATGTAATATTATTTCCATCCACCTACAATTGTTTAAATCCATTTTTACCCTTCGGTGAGTTTTTCGTAATATATATGAAAGGAATCTTTTGTCGTACGAGGTACTTTTTGACTTTTTCGACAAAAGTATGAAGAATTTTTTTTTAAACTTATACGGCATGAATGGATTTTTAAAACATTATTTCCAAGAAGCTTCCTTTACAAGTTTTCAAGTTTATTTTTAATCAACTTCTTTTAGTTTATAATTGTATGACATGTTAAAAAAAGAAAAGTGTTTTTGAAAAAGAAATGATATTTTCCTCAAGAATGGAGTTCAAGTGTTTTATCAAAATTATTTTCCATCTAAGATAATAAAGGGTTCTGTTTTTATCCCTTTAATTACATTGATATTATTATGTTGTGAGGGAATTATTTTTATGAAGTCATTTGCCTTATAAGGTTTGTTTTATGATGTCATGATGTTTCAAGAATCCCATTTTTGTTACATGTGTTATGCGATGATGTATGATTTATGATTATGTGGCACACATAAGAAAGGATTCATTATAAGATGGGTGGGACCTATATCTCCCTCCAATTCATTGGGTAAAGATTTTATATCTCATGAGATAGACATGGCTGGAACGGTAGGTTATACCGGTTCAGTGAAACAAGACTGAAACGAGGGTGACTCGGTTCAGAAAGGGACTTTGTCCACTAAGATAGTCTTGGCAATGAGTCTTGACTAACAAGAAATGATTCTCTATGATTATGTGTGTATGCCACAAAGTTTCATGTTTTATGTTATTATTATTGGGATTACATTTCACTTCTATGATTTACCCCATGTTATGATATTATGAGCTCTTTTGCAGGTTAAGATTTCCAAAAGCTATGTTCTTATGTATATGATGTGATTGATATTTCTTTTGTTTACCCTTACTGAGCATTTGAGCTCACCCTTTTATGTTTTTTTCCCCAGGATATAAAGAAAGGTTTTAGGTATAAAAAAAAGGAAGATCTTTATGGGAGATGTTGAAGATCTTTTACCACGATTAGAAGATTACGTTCCGAGTTTCCAAAGAAACTAAACTATTACGATCCTTGTGTGTTTTTATTTTTGTTATATACTAAGTATTCCGCAAAAATAATGTAAAGTCCATGTACGTTAAGCTTCGGGTCTCTACATTCCATACCTTAAAAATCATAGGATCTATACCTTAATAATCATAACTGTTATACCTCAGTAAGAGTTCGGTGCCATATTAATAAGTAAAAGGTTCAATACCTTCATAATATATAAGTTCTATACTGGGATGTAACAACATCAATAAACTAATATAATAAAATAAAATGGCTATGTTAGTGTCCATACCCATATACAATTATCATTTTTTAAACTATTTAAATCATTTTAATATCATGTAATAAGATGGAAAATGAGGAATGACCCTCTCCTACAGTCTCATTTATTTCATAGAGGCTCCCACTTCAAGGGTGGTGAGCTCACACACCTAACGTTGTGTCTTAATAGAGGGAAGATAAAGGAAAACAACACATGGGGTATCAATTTGTTGACAAACTCTAACCATGATTAGGTGCTACAATGGTGACCCAAAATAAGAACAATGATTAATTTAAGTCTTATCATTTGATTTAGGAGAAACAACTAGAAGTTCCTGCATGTGGCATAGTGTAAGTAGTTAAACTGATGAAACAAACTTAGGGAGACGGTATAGACCACCTACCCTAAAATTTTGGTAGAACACGCATCATGTATCTTCATTTAGTTTGGTATAGATTGGAAGAAATTGGGAAAACAAAAAAACCCAATAAAATAGGGCATAGGATCATTCATGAAAATAATTATTTAAATATGAATAATAAACATTAAAGGATCCAATGTATTAAATATATAAATATTATACAACCAATGAGACTTATGGTGAGTGATTTAGAGTATGGAGGAGGAAGATGTCCCTAAGACTAGATCTTGGCTTGAGGTGGCTGAAAAAGAAAGGACGAGTGGTGTTGTGTGTGTGAAAAGAAAAAGAAATATGGGTGAGTTATTAAAATAGAAGGAGGGAAAATGTATTTTTTTATATAAATTAAAGGTAAAATGGTTTGGATGCACGGTTATCATAATAGTACACCAACTGTGCACATCCCATTCTATAGGGAACACACCCTACACATCCAATAGTGCACGGTTAGAAAGACCATGTGCAGCTGTTTTCACAATCTTCTTCATCCTGGCATGGTTCGAACCTCCCAAACATGTTTTGAAAAAACTATTTAGCACCCCTACTTGGAATCATGGTTTAAGGTGCACGATCAGTACTAACTGTGTGTTAACTGTATACATCTCCTGTTTCTCTATAATTTGGAACATCAAGCTCTGAAAAAATCCCAAAACACTCAAAAAACCTTCCTTAAGTTATTGGAATAAATTTTAAGGATACAACATACTATTAAATTGAAAGAAAAAAGGTTGCATACCACAAGAGAAGTTTAGATCTTAAATTATTCCCCATTTAATGCAACTCATCACTCAGTTTCCCTTCTAAGGGTAGTAAAACATCATATGTGAATAACTCCAGCCACTTATCACATACATCAACCTCTCTCTCCTAGGTATTTTCTTATATGTTGTAGTGATGATATATCACCAATACAAAAGGGACATGCCAACCTCATAAAAGCTTTATTATCTAATCCAAAATATGGATAGGATGATCCAAAAAAGATACATCCACCTCCAACCAAACCCCTTCATAATGAAAGAAATAAGAATGATCTTAATAGTACCAGTGAAGCTATGAAACATGGAAGACATCAAGAATACCCAGTGCCTATGAGGCAACTAGAACCCATAGGATACTGGCCCAACACTCTCCATAACCTCAAAAGGTCCAATTAACTAAGGTGAAAGCTTCCCTCTCCATCTAAACCATCGATTCCCTAGCATAGTTGATACTAAGAAGAAAACCTTATCTCTGGCCTCAAACTCAACTAGTCGACGACAATGATTGATTTATGACTTATGCCAAGATAGAGCTGTATCCATTTACATTGGGATCAGTTGAACCTGGTCTGAAGTCTCCTTAATGAGATGAGGCCCACGTATGTTTGCCTCACCTTCCTCTAACTTGCATAAAGGGGAGTATCATAGCCTACCATATAAATCCTCATAGGGATTCATCTATATCATCATATGAAATATATTATTGTATGTTAACTTGACAAGGTATATATGCTTCTACCAAGAGCCTCTGAAATCAATGATGCATGCTCGGAGCAATACCTATAAAACCTATATCATCCATTGTAATTCACAGTTAGTCTAGGAGTGAAAGTTTGTAATAAAAATTTGATATGTACCCAAAGCTCTTTATAACCCTACTAGAACATCAAGGTGAAGTTATTTTACCTATCTGAAATGATAGATTGTGGTTCCCTCTCCTATTGTAAAATCCATTAGAAATACAGTTTCTTGAGCTCATTCATTGAGAATATCTCTCTCATATGTATGAAGTGACCGACCTGTGTGAGCCTATCAACGACCACCCATACCGCATAACCTCCTCAAGGGGATATCGGTAAATGAGTAACAAAATACATCATGACATTATCCCATTTCCACTTAGGAATGGGAAATGGTTGTAGAAGCCCTACTATTCACTGGTGTTCTCCCTTCACTTACTAACATGTGGAACATCGAGTAATGAAATTAGTTATATCCATTTTTATACTAGGAAACCAATACAATTGATGTAGATCAGGATACATCCTTTTAATATCAGGATATATTTCCCAATAAGAAGCATTATACTCTCACATAAACTCCTCTCAGATGTCTGTAGGAACCCAAAAATGTCAGTGAATGCGCATGAACTCTTCCTTATCAATGATACATTCCGATGGTGGATCCTTGCTATAATAACTCTCTTATTGGACCAAGCTCACAATATCCAATAACTACCTAGTATTCACTCTCTCTATAATTCAATATGTCATAGATAGTAGTGAAATTGCATAATTTCTAGGAAGTTCCTAAACCTATAAGTGTTTATCGGAAAAGAGTGATATGATATTCCACTCACTACTAGCCGCCAAAAGTACATGTTTCTGAGTCTATTGTCTCAGAGCATCTGCCAAAGAATTTCCTTTCCCAAGAATATAGTCATGTTTAAAACCAAATGACTATATTTATTCAACCCACCTTAATTTCTAAATATTTAAGTCATGCTGTGTGAAAATATATATGGGACCTTTTTTTATGTAAACACTATAAAATGATCTCCCATTAGGTAATACCTCCAACAATGCTAGGCGTGAACCACAACTTCTAGCTCGTGATCATACGTTGGGTAATTCCTCTTATTTAGCCTCATACACCGAGACACATATGCCAGAACTCGATCATCCTTCATCAGTATTACTCCAAGAATGATACCATATGCATCACCATAGACTGTATAGATTTTTCTTCACTCTGGTAAAATCAAAATCATCCCTGATGACTGTTTTCTTTTCATCTTCTGAAAGTCTATCTCGTAGGCTTCTGACAAAATTAACTTTACATCCTTCTTATTCAAGCTTGTAAGCAGTTCTTATAGGAGTAATGAGTCTTGTATGAATTTCTTGTAATAATCATATCTCCCCAATAAATTATTTGTGTCAAAAATGTTATTGGTCTACTCCCATGTAACTATAGCTCTCACTTTCTCTGGTTCAACTTCTACTTCTACCTCTAAGATAATATGACCCAATAACATCACTTTATCTTTACAAAATTTTCATTTTATGTTCCTAGAATATAGATGGTGATCTATTATTGTATTCAAAACAATATAAAGATATTTGTAATAGTTATACCAAGTACATGAATACACCAATGTGTCGTCTAATATGAATACCACATATGAATCCAAATAGGGTGGAAAAAAATAATTATCATATCCATGAAAATGATTTGATCATTCATTAGGTTGAATGGAAGAAACAGATACTCATAAAGACCATACCTATTATGAAAAATTGTATGAGGTATGTTTGAATTGATTACACATACCTAGTGATAGCATGACCTCAAATAGATCTTTGAGAACACACTATCTCCATAGATCTGATAAAATAGATCATCTAAACGAGATAATGGATACCAGTTATTGGGAGTAAGGTGATTAAACTTACGGTAATCCACACAAATCTTGAGTGTTCCATCTGTCTTCTTAGTGAAAAATACTAGTGAACCCTAAGGAGAAGTACTAGTCAATATAAAACCCAGAGCCTCTAAGTCATCAAGCTATTTATTGAACTCCTGCAACTCATTATTAGCCATCCTTTAATGATAAATAGACATAAATGGATCTCCTAAAACTTTATAACATTAGACTTCCACCTCTCTCTATGGAATTAAACAAGAAATGTATTTAGGGAAATAATATTTGAAGAGATATACTACATGAGGAAACTCATCCTAATATGATTCATGATCATCTATATAAAATCTAGAAGTATGGGCCATCACACCACTAAACCCATGATGTTCTCGTCTATATATACCAGATTGGATGTCCCACTTACACCTATGAATATAAGTACCACACAATACTGACGAACATGACACCATTTAGTGATAGAAATCCATATAGGTATGATGAAAAACTAACCAGTCCATCCTGAGAATAATGTTGAAGTCAAAAATCTCAAGGACAAATAAGTTCCATATAAAATTATAGCTGTTTATATCAAGGGGTCACTCCCCATGTTGGAATACACTCTGATAACATATACCCAACGGTATTTCAAGGTTCATTACCCCAAAGAAGTACTGAATCTTGAGTGTGAGTCCTTTCACAATATCAACAAAGATTAAATAATTTGAATCCCCTATATAAAACAGAGAAGATACCAAGGTAGATGCTCCAAAAATCATTCCTCGAATTATAGATGGTCTAGGAATCTACACCCTTGAAACATGTTTCAATGAATAAACCTATCTCGTTCTGTATCTATGGGATACAACATGACTACCTTGAGTAGGAACGCTCTGTTGATAATATATAACATGTGTCTAGCTTCCCTGGCCATGACCACCTCCTCGTCCTCATCGGTCGGTAGCACTTTGGATCCCTGCCTCATGAAAACCTATGGATTCTGCTTCAATCCATGGATTTAGTGTTTCTCCTCTCTCACTATCCACGATAGGAAAGATTGTACAAAACCAATTTAAATATCACATCATTCTGCATTATTAGAACTCAATTGGGATCCTCTCACACTGAGGTTTCATGTTCCCCTTCTTCCAATACTGGTGATAGACTAAAAACCTATCATTATGTGTACTCTGACTAGTAATTCCATCATGATAGATCTCAAAGAAACCCTTACTTCCACCAGATACTTCACTAGTAAGTTGAGGAGTTGGTCAACTATGATTGAAACCTCCATCCTCTCTCAGGTTATGTTCAGTAATAAGTTCCTAGTTTACTATATCAGATATGGTAGACAATCAGAAAACATTCACATGAAAATGAATAGTATGTCTAATACCATCCTAAAAAATTATCAATTTCAGTGACTCATTAGAATTATAGATAGGTGGAAAGAACTAAAGATAAGTAGTCCATGATAGATATAGATACTTGATGAATTCTAATGAAATCCATAGAATAATCATCCCTTAATGTCTCAGCTAAGAAATTGTCATATAAGTTAGATTGGAAATCCCTCCAAATCACTTCTCAGTACTGACCTACCTAGTTCATAATATCCCACAATGATTTGAGGATTGTAAAATCATTTATTTAGAAAGATTCACTCTCCTATCAGGAGGTGTCTCAATGTGATCAAAAATAGATAAGAATATTTCAAGCCTTAACTCTTCTTCATAGGGGCCACGTACCTTGAAAAAGTAGGTGAATGATGTTGTTAAAACTCCCTTGTTAGCTCTTCCATAGAATGGTAAGGTCATATAGAACCCTATATAGTCTTCATATTCCATGTAAATTCCCCTTGAAACCATATATCATCACCCACATCAGGAATAATAAAATTTTACATAGGTGGTGCTACTAGAGGTAACACTGGTGGATTGGGGTTAACCACCTATGGAGCATGGTCATCACTACCCTCCTAGTACTCGATAGGGGATTCAAGTCAACTATAATAGAAAAAAACCAAAACATCATAACCCGTCCCAGGTAATTTGTATTTTTCTCATTATGCGGGTTAGCTACTCTTGGCCACAGGATTATTAAACAAATACTGAAAAGTCTTACTATCATTTCTACCATCCCAAAATAGTAAGTAAAATAAAATAATCCTATGATGCCATTTTTTTTATTCTCCTTGAATATGATCCACTAACTAGTTCCCAAGTCAGTCGGTCACCTAGCCATAAGTGTGCCTCCACATATGTTAATGGCTTCTGACTAGTAACAAGGGCCCATTTTGGTACAGTGGGGAGACTATTCCCTTAAACTTAGAGTCACAAATTAGTGTAATAAATTAATGTAAGAAAATGTAAGCATAATAAAATATAACTAAAAACACAAGTTCGATATCTAGATAAAAATGATAAAAATCCATCAAAAGTACTATCCAATACCATATGAAAATGTTTTTATTTCATTCCTCTAAAAAAATAATAGACAGACAAGAATATAAGAACACATACATATGGGTAAATCAATAGATTCAAAAATACCAAAAGATGATCTCCAAATATCATTATGATACATATGTTTATATTGTGCTTCCCAACTCCCATGATATAATCAATCAATCGTTGACAATTGGGAACTTGTAACTATCCCTATAAATATCCATATAATTTTCTAGTACCATCTTCTTCATAGATAGGTTGTGTGATAAATTCAGAATTCCACCACCAATAGTGTCTATAACAAATCCATCCTATACCAATAAGCTATATTCATGTGTAGGTATAATAGGTAAGCTATAATTTAAGAGAAATATAATAAGTCTGTGGAAAAATATGTAATATAAATAGGATAAAACATATGAGAATTAATTTACATATATATTATCAACAGCAGGTAGTTACAAGCTAGGAATAATCCACATTTGATAAGAATAACAGACCTACTAGGGCTAGGTCCCATAGAATACAACCACGGTGACCTATATCCAAATATTTTGAAGTATGAAGGAGTCACAGGTTCCATATCTCAAACCTCGTTCCCGACACCATACGGTAAAAGATCATACAGAGGGGTCAGAGGTTCTATAACACGATACCCTAGTCGGTTCCATACCTTGATGCCATAAGTTCCTTGACTTTATAATAATTTTGTGACAGACTAAAGTCTACAGGTTTCATAAAATAATAATCATAGGTTCCATACTTTAATAATCGTAGGTTCAATACCTGAAAAATAGCTTGGTTTAATATTGATAAGTAAAAGGTTCCATAACTTCATAATTAGTATGTGATATATCAGGATGTAACAACATTAACCAAGTAATACAATAGAATTCAAGGGCTATATCAGGGTCTATACCCATTTTCAATTAACATTTAATCAACCATTTATATCATTTTAATAGCATTTAATAACAGAGAAAAGATGGCATGGACCTCCCCAACTATATCATTTAATTCACAGTGTCTCCCACTCTAAGGGTGCTGAGATCACACACCCAACATGGTGTTTTAAAATAGGTAATATAAAGGAACACACCACTTGGGTGGATCAGGATGTGGTTGAAAATCTATAACCATGATTAGGTGCTACAAGGGTGACCCAAAATTAGGGAAATTCTTAATTAATGTCTTGTCATTTAACCCTATGGTATGGAATGTGACACAATGGTCTTTGTAAAATAGTTGAAAAATATTAGGGAAAAGATATAGACCATCTACCTAAATCTTGTGGTAGAATAGTCATCCAGTATCAGCCTCAGGTTTGGTACATATGCGAATAAAAAGGATAAATAGAAAAAAACCATAAAAACAAAAGATATGATATTTCAACCAATGAATTCCATCGACAATAATAATAGTAAAGAATGGAGACAAAGGATTAGAGTTCTTACTAGTACATAACCAATGAGACTAACGGTGAGTGATTTAGAGTTCATAGGAGGAAGATATCACCAAGCCTAGTTCTTGGATTGAGGGATCCCAAAGGAGTGGATAAGAGGTGTTGTGGGTAGGAAGACAAAAAGAAATAGGGGTGAGATCTAAAAATATATGTATTGAAAAAATGTAATTCTATATAAAAATTAATGTTCTCTTGGCTTGGTCACATGGTTGACCAAACCATGCACTAAATGTGCATACCCCACTGTCCAGGGAGCACATCCAGCATAGCATGTAGCACAAAATTAGAAAAAATGTGTGCAGCCCAAACACACCCTCTACCCCATCCATGCACAATCAAAACCTCCCACACACAATTTAAACAAAATGTATGGAATCCCTACTGGTATTAATGGTTTTAGGTGCACGGTTATCACTAACCATGTGATAACCATTTTCCTCTCATGTTTCTATAAAATTTAGAGGTTCAGGCTCTAAACAACCCACATACACTCCTAAAACCTTCTAAAAAGTGATTAATAATGTTTATATAGATAAAAAAAGAGGATTCAAGTTATAAAAAAAGATTCAATAACTCAATAATATCCAGGATCTTGTATTTTGGGACACCATGTGGGTCACTAGTATTTTTACTTTTGATTTTTATTTATCTCTTGATACATTCTTGGAGTTCCTAGGTTATAGGGGTCAAAATGTGAGTTTTAGGATAAATTACCATGGAATATAGTTAGCACACAGTTCATTTTACCATGTGGATAAATGTTTGAGGTGTTTTTGGTTGGTGGAGAGGGATTTTTAGGGTTTTATCATGGTTTTCCAAACCATGCAGCTTCTTATGGGTAGTTTTGTGGCCAATTTTCGGGTGGATAGTGGCAACCATATGGTTGGTAGGTGGTTTTACTAAAAATGTTTCCACAAAGTGTTCCCATATCTATCTCACATAAAAATTTTCTTTTTAACCTTTTACCCCTATCTAGTATTAATTTTCTAGGGGATCATTTTACTCCTAATCATGTATTTTCACTCTCCTTTGGTGGTGGAGTTATATATCTCCTTTGGTTGTGATTTAACCTAGGAATACTCATGTTTTTCATGATGAAAGTCAATTTCTTAATGATTTCTTACTTATATACCCTTTTTCATTCTAATTATTCCTTTTTTGTTGAAGTGTGGTTCCCTAGTGGGGGTGTTGGTTAAATCTAAGGTTATGATGGGGGAAATTTTTTTTATCCAATGTCTTGGGTGTGTGAGGCAATTTTCTTCCTCTTATGGGGGGTCATCATCAATTGTGGTGATCCTTGGACGAAATTAGAGGTAGGGGTCTCTATATAAGGATGTTTTCTAGGAAATTCATTTAAATTATGATTTTCCTTTTATTTTTTTATGTTAATTACCAAATAAATGATTTTATGTTGATGTTTATCCCATGTTTTATGTGCTTGATGACTAGTTTTGGAAATTGGTTGTTTTAAATGGGGTTTTCCAAATATTTGTGGCTTGTATACACACCATGTGTTTTTTAAAATGGTTCAAAGAAGTTTTTTGATTCTATATAGATTTCTAAAATAGGTTTAGAGGTGTTTTTACCTTGGTAATGGTGTTTTGATTAATCAGGCATATTTTTTTATGAAATTACTTTTTAAATAACTTGTTTGATAAACACAACTGATTTTGATTATGTTAGAATGGAGTGTCACTTGGGTGAAACATGGTATAAAAAAGGGTTTTGTTTTACGGACCATGTGATAGTTTAAGGGGAACATTATGTGAGTTTCCACTTTTTTCTGAGAGGTCATGTGAGCCATCAGAGGGAGGACTGTGTGAGCCTCCAATTTTAATACAAAGGGACAATTATATCTATTCGGTAGGAAGACCATGAGATATTATATTTTTCTAAAATATCTATCATACTTTTTACTGACTCACAATAGGCCTAATGGTTAGATACCAAGGTGAAAATTACTCATTCTGGATTGGTTTATATTATTTACACGTTTGATTAATGTAATTTTTATGTTATTAGGTGTATTATGTCCATTTTAATTATATGGTTATATAATTATAATGTTTATTATAAATCTTATTATTCTTCCTTGGATATTTTGAGAATTTCATGAATTTTGGTTTAGTTATATATTTTACCCAAGTTAGGAAAATTTTTTGGAAAATTTTTTTGTTTGAAGTGGTAAAAAACCAAATGAATTTCAAAGGTTTATTTAAAATTGTATATTTCCATTGTGATTTAGTATTGAAAATGGTTTTGAACTATTTTATTGGTTTTCATGGGTAAAATCCTTAAATAGATTAATGGTGGTATCCTACTCGACTCTCCACCTTACACTATTATTAGGAATTTGGTTGATTGAAAAAATTTGTTTCTAAGGTTACAGGTAATTGAAGTGCCACTATGAACTAGGGTTTCTCTTCATGATTACCCTCATTCAGTGTTTTTTGGAGTACACATGATCTCATAGTGGTTGGATTATTTGGATTTTTTTTTGGTATTTTTTACTCATTGGGATATGTGTTTTTCCATTTTTCTCTTAGTTACCCTTTTATTAGTTTTTTTTTGTTTTTTGGAGATATCATGTATATTTTCTCTTATGAGGTGTTTTTATACGTTGTTCATTATTGTTTATAGTATCTTTAGTATTATGATATGTTGATCCAGATGATTCCTTTATATCATTGACATTGATGAGAGTGGTTTGGACATACCATTCCATGGATGGGTCATGCTAGTGTACTAAGGGTGAAACCGTTCCCCACAGGTAGACGGTTATGCCAGGTGCGTGTCACTAGCTTGTGGTTATCAAGAATGAACTAGGGTTCATGTGGAGGGTTATTTTGTGTAATTTATTAGGTCAATATAGGTCAGTTAATTATATAAAAGAGACATATTACACTCCTCATAACCTAGATGATTTTCTGATTAAATTACTCAATGGTACTTAGGTAGGCGACTTTTACAACTATCAAATAGGCAGTTCCTTGATCCATTGAGTGGCGCCCAAATCCTAAAATCTTAACTATGATTTCCTAAACACTTGCCTCAAAGTTACACCATATATTTCATTATAAACTAATCATAATTATAACTTCATTAAGTAAATCCAAAACCACCATTAAAAATCCCAGATAAATTAAATTTTCCTAACATGGGCCAAACTAACACTTTTTTATGGTTTTATTCTAAATCATGTAACAGAAGGATTTCCTAATTTAATATTTCCTTAAGGTATTTTATCTTATGCATAAATATTATTTATATTATCATTTATCATTTTGATTTATATTTTATGGATTTTACTTGACTATTTAACCATCTCTTCATAAAATAATTTCTAAACAATTTATTTATATTATTTTATCTTATAATGTTTGTAATTTATATACTTTATGTGATCACATTTAATTATGAACTCACCATACGTCACAAAAATAAATAGAAAATCACTATAAAAATAAAATAATTTTTTTTATGATCATGATTTTAAATACTTTTTTGTTTGTTGATTTGTTTAGAAACTAACCTTTTACCCTAGATAAATAACACCATGCTATATTCTAGGCTCGAATTTCAGCATTCCATATTTTAACCTATGAATCTCCTTTGGTTTTTTTACCTCAAATAAGTCTGAAACAATATCCTCTCTCCGAGGATATTATCAGTTTAGATATGTTTACTAACTCCCAAGAGATGGAAACAAGACGTTTGGAAAAAATATAAATAAATTGTGGAAACACAATTTTGTACATAGTAAGAAGGAAGGGAAGATATTCATATCATCATATTTAATTTAATAGTAAATTATCCCAAAACCATACCATAATAATTATATTAAATAGAGAATAAATAAAACAAATTATCAAACAAGCTCAAGATTATCCACATATGCAATGAAAATGTATTTAAAACAAGAAATAATTTATTTCAATCCATTATTAATTAAGATAAAATTATCAAATTAATAATTAATCATATTATGAATTAATTAATTCATCTATCTTAATTATCCATAAAAAGAGTCCTTCATAATTCCATCTAATTTAATATTAAAAAAATTAAATAAATATATTACAAATTTAATTATTTATGTATTAAAGGTGGAACAACATGTACATTTATGTTTCTAACAAAAAACCATTTTTATAGTTTGGCCATTACACAATGTGTTCTATCACATGACATGGAACATGTATAACATTGTTTATAGCCCTCATCTTGTTCAATTTAATTACATTACACGTGTTCCTACATAACATGTCATAATATACATGTCACATTGTTTCAATAGTCAGGTTTTGTAGTCTACACAACATTAAATGCAATATGGAACACCTTTAATTTACACAGCATGTACCACTGGAAATGCCCATGAAGTACATGGAATGTCAAAAAACCATAAATACTGTGTGTACATAGAATTACAAGGAAATAATTAATTTAACATTTTAACAATTCACATAACCTAAATCAATACTAGATGTTCAATATTTATGGTAAAACCTTTTCACCTGATGTATACTTCTAACTACACAAAATATAGTTTGTTTTCTTTTAATTATTTTTTGCATGTGTTGACTTGAACTACACGCCTATAGAATCTATGTGTTTTTTCACATTTTATTGTGTGTTATAAAGTAAATATATATTGATGCATTACATTTTATTTTTGTATTGCTAAGTCTCATGGATATAAGTAATTATATAGTGTTTATTAATAGGATTTCATGTACCTTGACAAAACAATTTCTATGATTCCCATAAGGAAAAACATGTGGGGTTGCATGGATTGTACACCAGTTACACATCATGTATCACTATGAAACTACATAAAAACTAGAATTCAACATGTTTCATGTAATGAATCTGTATACCCAACCCCCACACAATGTGTCATGATTTCTGTGGATCATCCTTATGTCGTTAACCATGGGTAAAGAGTGTGTGTATTTCAATTACATGTCTTGTATCTAAGTCATGTAACTAGAACCTACATAACCATCAAATTAGATATCCAATAATTATTTATCTTTACTTGGACTATTCATGTTTATATAAATTCCAAAGACCATTATATCCCAACATTTGAATTAATAGTGAAAAAAACTGGAAATGAAATTATAACACAATAGATGCATAATTTATCAACAATTAATAAATTACTATAAATTAATATATCACCAATCTGATTCAACTTAAAAGTTTTTGGGGTGTATTATAAGCGGTTGATCCCATTCAAAATATTGGTTTTTTTTGATTTCTTCATCTAAGTCCTCATGACTGGATGAGATCGACCCAAAAATATTCAATGGCAGGTTCTTTTAAAATATAATTTATAAAAAAATTATAAAAAAATAATTCCTTGTTTATATAATTATTTCTTCATTTATGAATCCAGTGATATTTTTTTCATGTTATCATTTTAATATAGAGTCTAAACCAAAATTCCTCTGGTAGTATTCACACATTATCTAAGAGTATCTGAAATTCAATGATTGAACATTGGATGATACCACAGAGGTACTAATCATAATAAATCATTCACCACTAATTTTAATAATACTCCTTTTTTCATGAAGGATGATTCTATGTTCTCTTAGTCTTTAGAAGGAGGATTAGGATCAGAGTCTCTCATTATCTGAAGACTTATTGAGAGAAATATCTTCAGTCTTGAGATAATACCAAATAGGGGAATATTGTGCCCAATAATTCACTTACCACGAATTTATATAAGTAGGTAATAAAACATAGGGTTATAAAATTAGTTATTATGAAAATTTCTATATCTAATATCTCTATTATAAACAAACCCCATGTTGAATAATATTATTGTCATATTTTAAATATTTTATACCAACTATGGGTTTATTTAAACATCATTTTCTTAAATAAATAAATTTATTAATATGATAATGATTATAATGTATCATTTATATCGAGGACATTAACTCTGTTTGTCAATCCTCTTCAGTATTTATCAAATCATAAATATTAAATATTAATTCTATTATTCATACAATAAATGAATAATATTTTCACTAAAGCATGAATAAATATATATTTAATATCCAACTAACATATAATTAAACGAGAATAATTGGTGATTGAATTTATTCAATCAACATAACCCAAATGTTTATAATTCCTAGGTAATGGGAATAATACTTATTAAATATTAAATTAAAATAAATTTTACTAAGATTCTGGATACACTTATTGTGTGACCCTCTATACCTCTTTCTCATTGGCATTAGGTATTCTTGACTGAAGTCTATGATTAGCATCTAGAAATACATCAAGGTATCCATAATTAATGAAATTAATGTTGTAATGAAAACAACCTTATATAGATTTTTAGTACTTAATATAACCCCTTTATCTCTATATCTCATCATGCATGTTCATAATTGTGTCATCAACCTATATACTTGACATATCTCTATTTTAAATCATGAAATTAACTCAGTGATAAAATTACCTTGTGGTGGGATTAATTAGACAATTATATTCGAATAAAAGGGCCTTAGATATCATATTTTATTCTTGGAAGGTAGAAATCATTACTTCAAATATCAATAAATTCAAAATTTCTAATGATACACACAACATATCCCAATTGACCATGAGTACATGTCATCATAGTTTCCAATAATATATAAAAATACAAGATTATTTATATAATTTAATAATAGTATCAATTCTATGAACAATACACTTGTTCTCATATAGAAATATACAATGACATATATAACATGTCAAATTATATTGGTAGGACTATTCTCATAACCTCTTATATTGGATAATTCAATGAGAGAAACTTTATGAGAATAATATTCATCTACTTATGAGCATCAATAACCAGATAATTAAACATCATCATTTTCCAATTTGGAAAATTTTATCCGATAATAGACCATATATTTAAGAATGTTATCATAGAACTTCAAGTTTTATGTCACAGTGCATAATTTCTAAAACTTCTTAACATAACAAATAATATAAGGATATTATAACCATGATGTTATATAGAATAACACTCATCATGTGATAAGATATTATTCTATATTAGTTTATTTGAATATACATTTAATTGAAATTACTAGTATAATTGGATCAAGATCCCAAACTCCAACATCATAAACATAAAACATGCCATCATAAGAATTATTATTATAATAAATTTCATGTTTCCATAACATAGCATCTATACTCATTATCCACACCTCATATATGACATCCCATGAGATTTAAGCACTACCCACTACTTTGGGTTGGTTGTATAATTTTATATCCTACCATAAAATGTAATTATTTATATGAATATATGTGTGATATAGAAATAAGAGGATGAGAATAATCATAAATCAACAATTAAACATAATATTAGTAACCCAAGAGAAAAAAATGGGTTATATAAAAATATTATAATGAATATAATAATCATGAATAAAATTGAAAGAGTGGTATAAAAAAACAAAGTTGGAAAAATAGAAATGAAATAAAACATAATATATATTCAAAGGTAGAGATAATAAATATAAAACAATGTTAAAAAAATAATAGATATATCTAATAAAATCTTGAAAATCATGGAGATTGAGAAATTTTACTCGTATCTTAGGTTATTATTATTTTTAGATGAAACTCTAAAAACCAATATAGTTAAATTAAATTTATTTATCAGTTACGAATAACCTTATTTAATAATATTATTTTTATTGTTTGTAATTTTTAACCATTTTATAATCATTTCTAATAAATTAATTTATTATATTATCAATGGAATTTCATTCACACTAATGTTCCAAAAAAAATTATATGATGATATTACTATTTTTTCATTATAAATAATTTTATAAAATAATTAATTTCCAAGATAAAAATTTGAGAATATTTTTTACATTAATAAGTTCCATGGTTATTCTATCATAGGAATAATTTTTTTATGAAATTTTTGTTCTATGGAATGATCATTTCATGTGGATTTTCCATCCATAATAACTTATTTTAGTATAATTCTTTTCATGTTAATTGAACCATTAAAAATATAATCAAAATTTATAATCATAAATAACATTATTCTTAAACATCAATGACATAAATATAGATAGAATTTATGGAATTGATTTATGTTGAATAAAATCATTCATGATAGTGGTTAAACCGACCTTGAAATGAATAACGATAAAAATGAAAAATAATAAAGAATTGAATGTTTGTTATTTTAAATAACATTACTTAAGCTTCATAACATTTATTTCATTTTTTAATTATTTATAATATTTATAAATGGTAATAAAATAAATGGTATTTAAGGATTCTATATAATATAATTTGAACACTTATTTTGAAATACTCTATTTCTTAGAGGCTTATTCTTTAAATTAATTGATTTTTATGAGACAAGAACCTCTAAAGAGTGTATAACAATGAAAAGATATTTTATTTGGGAATATATTAACAAAAAAAATTAATTTTATATTTCATATGGAATGGGTAGTAAATGAGGTTATTAATAATTGGATGAGGAGGATATATTAAAATAAAAAATTATATAAATTTTGTTTTTTTAATACCATCACTAGCGAAATTTTCTTAATTAATTTATAAGGAATTAGTTATTAAATACTAAATTTTTCCTTTTAATGTTCCTATAAAATCAAGTAAAAAATAATTTATACATTACTCATATAAAATATAATATTTATATATTTTTTCACTATTAGGTTTTACATTTTATTATTCACTAAACATTTCATACCTCACCTCTTACTTAATGTCAATATCTTGATACAAGAAACACATATAGTTTTATCAAAATAATTGTTACGTCAGATAACTACATAAATTAAAATGTTCATAAAAACAAATTTTTCATGGATAAATAAAAATAATGATACATGAAAATTTTATACTATTATATTCTATTTTTTTATTTTTTATTCAATTAAAAGTTTATATTTTTGGATTTTAAACATTAAATTATTGTATTTTGATACTTTGGATTTTCAATTATATCCATCGTATATATTCAATTATTTTTATATATAAATGTATATCTACAAAAAATAACAACTTATACCAACTTCATCACACATAAATGAATGATAACAAAAAATAAATTGATAAATGCATTACATGAACATTATCACTTTATTATTGTTAAATCATACACATGTGTCACCAAATATATGACATTAATAATTAAAATTTCATTCTTTCTAATGAAAAGTTTTTGTTAAATTATTGGGTAAAATTATATTTTGAGATAAAAATTAATTAATAGTATTAATGTTTTAGATTTAATACAAAAATCTTTTGTTATAAGAAAAATAAAAATGGTAAAGATGAATATAAAATAAATTTTCATTAAAACTTCACATCATATTGCATAGATTAAATTTCATGACTCACATTAAATAAAATAAAGTAAAATTGATAATATTATTAGGAAATTACAATATCATTATATCATTTTAGTGTTATTGATATGTATGTTGATCTTATTTTGACCAGGTATAGACCATACATCGAGTCTCAAACATTCATCTTTTGAGCTCAATAGTGATTTTATGGGGTGTTGTTCTCATACCTAGAGGTTTGGTTCCATGACCAACCACAAGTGGAGATCCACATAAGCTAACAATAATGTTTGGTGTGACTATTTAACTCTTCCTTAAATATTCATAGGGTAGGGGCCAACACCATGGGTATTTCATCACATATATTTAGAAGACAGTAAACTATTTAAACAAAAACTCCACATCACTATGAATAATATAAATGAATTTTATACAATAATACATGAAAAATTTATTAAAATGCATTAAATGTTAAATAATTCCATTTATTAAGTGTCAATATCATAAAAATCAACTGACAACAATATACCTTTGACAATTTATATTTGAAAAAATGACTTTTGAAAAAAAATTATCTAAGTTCAGAAAAATTATTTCCAAAAACCATCACCAACTCAATGAATATAAAATAAATTGCATATATAGACATAAATATATATTATAGGGTTCAGTGTAAATAAACTTAGTATATTCCTCCCTTTTAATCTAAAGTTACTATGTGAATGAATCAAACTAATGCATCCAAGAATAAAGTAAATAAAAAAAAGCAATCCAAAATTCATAATTAGATTCGACCATACATGAAAATTCCCTCTCATTATTTATCATATCATACAAAATATTACATAAACCCAAATAAGGAAAATAAACCCCAAATACATACGTAAAAATCGAACTGTTTTCCACCCATATAGACCTCACTATAAAATATCTATGTTATTTTACATCCCTAAAATGCACATTTATATATATATATATAATAGTTTGATGGATTTCAACATATATGGAGTCTTAATATTATCTATTGTCCATCCTCAAGGAAATTCCCCACCACATCTTAAAAAATATGTTCTAAAAAATCCACTTACTCTATAAAAACCTAGTTTGATACTTTTCTAAAAATATGGACTCTCACTATTTTGTGGGTTTCCACCATCAGGGATTTGAGGATATGTATTACTAAAACCCCTTATTTAATGTTTTTTCTTGGACTTAATGGAGTTTTTAAGGAGTATATAGGTGTTTCGGAGGATAGAGAAGTGTTTTAGCCATCTATAAGGTCACCACACCATGGTGGAGGGCTTGGTACAAGTCTTTTTGGCATTGGGTGCTTGGAGGATGGCCATGATAATATCAGTGTTGTTCTATGATATGCCACAACTATTGAAATAGCCTGGTTGGTTATGATGTTGGGTGTGGCACTTGGGTGGTCACCCTATCTGAAATTGGCTGATTCGAATTGATAAGTGAATGTTCCAACACTTGGCATTTTTATGGGAGACCATGGTGTTGAGGGATGTCTTCGTGCCATGGTAAGGACATTCAGGATTCCACTATAAATAGAGGACCCAGACTCCCTCATCTAGATTCAATTCATTCTCCTATAATTATTTTCCAAATACATTCCAAATTTTCACCCTTTGATCATATCTTTTAGGGTTTCAATATATTGGATCAAAGAAAATAATGTTTCCTTGAGTTAAGGTGTAACGTTCAGACCCAAACTCTACTATGAGGGGCCCCAAGATGGTTATTCCCATGGCCTAAGGCGCATATCACCATGTGATAAAGGAAGTTGACTAGCAGTAATGACCTATGGTGTTACAGTGGGGAGACTATACCCTCATAATCAGATTAAAACAATGATTTAAAACATGGAAAAATGTCAAAAGCATGATATCAACTCACTACAGAAGATAAATCATCTAGATTACATAAAAATCAATCAATATCAATATCATATACCATATACAAAATGATTTAATTTCATGTCTCTAATCAAAAAGGAATTTAAAAACATTGAAGTTGTAATAAATACTTATAGGAATATAAAAAAGAACCAAAAAGACCAATGACTACCTTCATATGGAAACAAAATCCATAGATCAGTTTTGGGATCTCTCAAGCCCATGCTACAACCAAATCCAGGAGCGATAACCTGTATTTTTTCATTTTCCCTACCTATATCCATCAAGTATGTTCGGATACCAAACAGTGGCTTGAATAGTGTGTTAGATATACTCGGTAGGTCACCATCAAGGATGAATATAAGTATCTATCCAGTGAATATAATATGAGAAATATGAAAATATAATAATAGTAAATTAGTAAGTAAACTATAACGGTTAGATTTGGTTTTTGAATGACATCAGACTGACACTGCCTACTACAGCCCATGCCGGGATGACCTCTGAAAAAATATCATCATGAA
Organism: Viscum album; assembly: GCA_963277665.1. Classification (NCBI taxonomy): domain Eukaryota; kingdom Viridiplantae; phylum Streptophyta; class Magnoliopsida; order Santalales; family Viscaceae; genus Viscum; species Viscum album. Next base: position 710,814,308 of record OY728131.1, on the reverse strand, counting down.
AATTTACATACGAGAGTATATGAATTTATGTGTGTGTATATATATACACTATATGTATAGTAACATTTATATCCATATGTATATATATGTAATGATAGCTATGACCTAAGGTGAAACTCAAATGTCCAGGTCTAGTCACTAGAATCTCATAAAGTAGAAAGGGATTCCATGCTCTAGTATCATAAGTCATAAGGGTTTCCTGGCCCAAGTATCATAGATATATATATGACACTATTCCAGACTATCATGAGTATAATGGATTTCATGCCTGAGTATCACAAGTAAAAGGGACTCCATGCCTGAGTATCACAAGTTTAAGGGACATCATTCTTGTGTATCACAAGTATAAGGGACATCATTCCCAAGTATCAGAATTATAATGGATATGATTCCTGAGAATCACAAGTATAAGGGATTTCATTCCCATGTGTCATAGGTATAAGGGACTTCATTCCTGAGTATCAGAAGTATAAGGTACTTCAACCCTATGTTCCACAAGTATAAGGGGCCCTATACCTGAGTATCATAAGTATAACAGACTCCATGCCTGATTATCACAAGTATATGTAGTCAAATAGGATTTACAAATTAATAACATTTCACTTTGTCAAGGGTGTAACCATTGTAACCATTTAAAAATGGGACATGGTCATACCACTCACTTATCATCCCATTATTATAGTAAATACATTCAGGAATAAATCCAAAACTATATAAGGGATGATTTGGTCACATAAGTTGATATAATAGCAAGCGGTGGTTCCGTAGGGACACCTCAAGGGGTTGAAATAGTCAATTAGGACCCATCCTAAAATGAATTGGGGGAACAATTTCATATCTATCAATTCAATAAATTTAAATTAGGGGAAAATGTATTTTTAAGGAAATATGTGGAGAATCTAGCATGCAAAATTACAACACATAATATAAAGAAACAAAACATGAGGGATAATTATTAAACCACCTACCTTATGCCAATGGAGGAACACTCATCCATTATTAGCTTCCAATTTAGAATAGAACGTAATAAAACATAAAAATTGATAATATCCATGAAAATATGTCATATGATATCAGTCAAAAATAGAATAAAATAAATCTATTTAAACAGAGAAAACAAGAAAGTGGGTCAAAGCGATTAACGATGCACTTCCATCATGAAAAATGGTGGTCCAATTGGAGGTTAGATGGATGAATGTGATCAAATCCTAGATTTATTCTTAATAGGTGGAATCAAGGGATATATCCTACTATGATACAAAAAAAGAGGAGAGAGAGAGTGTGGAAAATGAAATGTATTTTTTCCTGTTAAAAAATTGGTGAAATTTACACGGCATGTAAATTATTTATACATCATATAAAGCTCGATTTTTTCCCTTATGGTAAAAAACAATACATGTTAGGAATTATCCTTGCTAGAAAAATACACAGCATGTATTAAATACATGATTGAAACTAAGTACATGTTATTTATTTCTTACACATCCAGAATTGGCTATAAAACCATGTTCATAATCCCCTACAACTTTCTTCCCACAACAGAACAATCAGCGAAAAGACATGGTTTCTAGGTCTAATACAAAATAAAACCTCTATAGGGGTTTAAAAAACATAAAGTACCCATACCTGATAAGAAAACCCTATTTCTTACATTCTTCCCCCTTAAAACAACTCACCCTCGAGTTTCCCTTCTATGGGTGGTAAAGCTCTGTCTGAGAAAAACTATGGCCACTAAGCATGTACATCAACCTCTCTCTCCCAAGTCACATCCTATATGTGTTTGTGCTTCTATAGAACCCATAATAAAGGTAAAAACCTACCTCATAGAGCCTTAATTCTCTAATATATAATAAGAATATAATTATTCCCAAAGTATGCATCTATCAATAAATCAACCTCATCATGTTGAAATATTTCAAGTGGGTTTGAACAATACTGGTAAATTAGTGAAGCATGGAAGAATTCATGCATATCCCAATACCTCTAAGGTAACTAAAACCAATATGCTACCATACTGACACCCTCTTCCACCTCAAAAGGTCTAATTTACTAATTGTATATCTTCCTCTACCGCCTAAAATGTTGATTCCCTAGTACAACAAAACATTTAAGAATACCTAATTCCCAACCTTTAAATCTAGTGGTCGATGATGATGACCATTGTGTGAATTGATTCTCAAATGAGCTATATCTATTCACTTCATAATTCACTAAACCTACTTTCAAGTCTCATGAATGAGATGAGGACCAAGTAGTGCTACCTCACTTTCCATTAACTAGCATAAAGGTGAACAAAATGGCCTTCCCTATAAAACCTCATAGGGATCTATCTATATTGTCACTTAAAAGATATTATTATTAGTGAAATTAAAAAGTGGTATATATTTCTTCCAAGAACATCCAAAATCAATGATTCATTCTTATATAAAGTCCAATAGCTACTTTATCATTTTTTTGACTGACCATCAGTCTGAGGGTGAAAGACTATGCTCAAAATTACCTATGTACCCAAAGCTTTATGTAACGCCTTCCAGAATCTTGACATTAAGTTAGCATCCCCGTCTAAAATGATAGTTAAATAGACCCTGTGTGGTTAATAATATCATGTACAAACAATCCCCTATGTTGATCCACTGATAAATTCTCTCTAATTGGTAATAAGTGTGAGACCTTTATTATCTTTTCTATGATCCCTCATACTACATCACTGCCTCAAGGTGTTGTTGTTAAGCCAATCATGGGATCCATTGTGATGTCATCCCACTTATCATAAGGAATGGGGAATGGATGTAAAATGCCTATTGGTTATTGGTACTCAGCAATCAATTACTGACAGGAGGAACAGAAAGTAACAAAACTATCTAACCTTATTTTCCTTACAGGTCGCCAATAAGTAAGACATAGATCATGATACATCTTTTTAATCCTGGGGTGTACCACCCAAGTAGATTAATTGGACTATTTCATCAATTCCTCCAAGATATTTGTAGGAACCCAAACACATCCATGGATTCATAAAAACTCATCCACAACCATGACCCAACTAGGAGGTGGTTCATTGCCTGAAAAACGCTTTCTTAGGAATAATCTATAGGGATCTAATAACTACCTCATCTTGACAATCAACATAAGTGAAGACTTAAATAAAAAATATACAAGTACATAATGTCCATGATGGTCATTAACCACCAAGTTCATCTCAAAAAAAAGTTTCATAAGATCCCACCCATCACTGGCCTCTCAAACTATATCTGTATGAGTCCTTTGTCTCAATGAATATACTATAGTATTACATTTACCATGAATATAGGGGATAACATAATTGAATTATTATAGGAATTCAACCCACCTTCTCTACCTCAGGCTCATGTCATGCTACATGAAAAAATACCTAAGGATTTTTTGGTCTGTAAACACCAAAAAAACACTCTCCCAATATGTAATGCCTCCAACAATGATGGGATTTAACCACAACTTACAACTCAAGATCATGCGTTGGGTGATTTCTCTCATGATTTGTCAACTAATGAGACTCATACGCCAAGACTCGATTATCCTTCAACCGAACAACTCATATCCCAATAACTAATGCATCATAAATAATTGTTTATCTTATACCCATATTTGAAAGAATTAGGATTGGCACTAAATTCAACCTCCCTTTCATCTCCTAAAAGTCCTTCTAGCATGCTTCAGAACATAAGATCTTCACAACCTTTTTAGTCAACCCATTAATAGGTGATAATAGGCATGAAAAGTTCTATATAAATCTACAATAATAGCCATCCATCCCTAAGAAACTATTTATATCAAATAAATTCTTGGGATTCTTCCAAGAGAAAATATCTCTCACCATATATGGGTCAACTGATACTCCTCTCTCTAAGATAAAGTGACCCAAGAAGTGAACATTGTCAATCTAAGAGTGGAATTAATCATATTTTCATAAATTTAATTCTCTCTACATGTATTTATAATGATATAAATATGTTTATTATGCTCTTTTTGAGTATGATAATACACTAAGATATAATCCATGAAGACTACCCTAAATGAATTTAAAAATGTGTAGAAATAATGATTCATTATATCCATGAAATCTATCAGCATATTTGTAAGACCGAATGACATAACCAAAAACTCATAAATACCATAACTACAATGAAACTATGTATGAGGTATGTCTAAAGTTATAACATGTACCTTGTGATAGCCTGAACTCAAATCAATATTTGGGAAAAACCCTTTCTCCACAGATCTGGTCAAATAGGTCACTCATATGAAGAAAAGGATATTAGTCCTTCATAGTAAGCTGATTAATCTTCTAGTAATCCTCACAAAAACTAAGGTTCTTGTCTGCCTTTTTGGAAAAAACTAACAATGAACCACTAGGAGAAGTATTGGGTCATATAAAACCCTTGTCTTCTAAGTCCTATAGTTATTTCTTGAGCTATAGTAAGTCATTAGGGTCCATCTTGTATAGAGGAATTGACAGTGGTATTTCTCCTGGAACTAACTATATAATGAACTGCAGCTATCATTCAAGAGGTAATCTAGAAAATTCATTCAAGAATACATCCATAAAATAATCTACCAACCCTAACACATTCCTTGATCCTCTGTGTATAGGCTATCAATTTTGTCTATCACTCCTCCCATCCCATGATACTTTGGTCCGGATCTACATTCCTAGAAATCCCATTAACTCATGTAAAGGTAACTACATCTCTCTGGTGATGTATTTGATACCCTCTGGTGATATCATCTCAAATAAGCATTAAAGGGGACCAACCAGTCCATCCTAGGAATAATAATCAAACATTTCATCTTAATGTTTTGGAGGACCCATAAGAAATAGTTTATTCCTACCTCAAGGACGTATTCATTGAATTGGTGTACACTCCCTGATCGAATCACCAACTGAGTATCAAGTGACATCATGCTAAAGAAAAGATCAATATCAACCCCAAGGGTTTACAAAATAGCTACAAAGATAATGGAATTTGAAAAAACCATATCAAAAAATGGAATACATGATAGTATAGGCTAATATAATAGTACCTTGAATTGTAGAATGTCTAGCACACTACTCCATGGGTATAGAATGCACTGCATAAATTTGGTTTGATCCATGGACTTATACTACAAACTGACTAGCTTGAGTGGGTCTACCCATTTGGAATCTTGTATTTGAATCCTATATACCTTTTTCATATCCACCTCCTTGGCATATACATCTTGTGGTATATCAGCTTCCTCTATGACATGTATCTAATGATCCCTCTCCTCAAGGCGGAGTTGGAATGGATCATCTCCCACTAAGAACGAATGAGAACGTCTTACAAAAACACTAAACATTCCCCAACCCACCATAGCCTCATCACTCAATTGAGTCTAAAGAAAATTGTGGCCACTTATTACCTCGCTTCGCACATATGTGACAAACCACATATCTATCATTGGGGTTAATTTGGTTGATTTTTCTCCCATGTACATTCTCAATGTGATACTTTTATACACTAGTAGAACTACTTAGTTATATCAGTTATGAACCACTCTAAAACCACAGTCATATTTCATCATATCAATCTTGGTGATGATGTACTCATTTACTATTTTTGAAATTATAGTCATTCAAAAATAATTTACTTGAGATTAGATATCATATATGATCCCATCCTAAAAATGTTTCATTATTTCCAATGCATCGCTAGAAGGAGTTATTCTGAAGCACATGAGCTTTTTGAACGTAGTAGTCTTAGGACGAAGCTAATTATGAAGAATATCCTTTTCAGGTATTTTCTTTTATTGTCCAGGAATTTTGAGAAGAAAGGAAATAACTTCACTTTGTATAAGTGGTTTATGGATGATAGGGAAGTTACAATACTTCACATGGTAACTATGATGATGCTTTTCTGATTTGTATTTCAAAAATATAATAATTTGGGAGAACTTGTAATGAATTCCTTATGATGGATAGGGGGAGTAAAGAAGTTTTTTTGGAAAGGGGAAAAAAGTGACATGCAAGCCAAAAAGTGGTGTGCAAGTATAACTGGAATACAGTGTATGTTGTGCGCAAATTCATGTATCAATATCATCACATCAAAATATGACAAAGGATAGAAAGTGGTGTGCAAGTTCAAGATTGGAATGCAAGTAGGAAGTGGTTCTCAAGTATCAGTGGCATGCAAGTGTATGTGGTGCGCAATTCATATCTCAACATCAACACATCAAAATATTATAAAGGAAAGAAAGTGGTGTGCAAGTGATGGAGTGGCGCACAAGTGATGGAGCGGCATGAAAGTGATGGAGTGTTGTGCAAGTAGAAATGGCGTGCAAGTTTATATGGTTCTCAAGTCACCAAAATGTCTATAAATAGATGGTTACCCTCTTCATTTTGGTATTCTCAACACTTAAGATAAAATTTGTGCTCCAATCGCACAAATGGTAGAAAGTACCGCGCATGTTTATGTGTCGTGCAATTTGTGTGTTATCCACAAAAGTGGAACGCAAGTAGAAGTGGTTTGAAAGTTATAAGTTACGCACAAGTAGGGATATGTGTGCAAGAATTATTTTGGGTTTATGCCTGAAGTGGTGCACAAAATTTTTATTTGTGCACAATAGTGGAAAGAAAGTAGTTTTTGGCATGCAAGTATGAAGCTGTACAAGCGGGGCGGGGAGCAAGTAGCGAGGCACACAAGCAAAGAGGCACACAAGTAGGGAGGTGTGCAAGAAGAGTCGCACGTAAGCATGGAGGTGTGCAATCAGCAAGTGGTGCACATGTTTTTTGCACCATGAGGTTCTTACCAGCTTTTCGGTAGGAAAGTGAAGAATTTTTTTGAAAGATTTGATTTTTTAAACTCATTAAGAAGTATAGAAACATTACATTACCCTATTTGGGAAAAGAGGTAGCACATGCACTATTATATTATTTTCAAAGTGTTACATGAGTGTATGGGCATATTTTACTCATTTTATTCCATAATAAAGGTTTTTTCTATTGTATTGTGTGGTACTGGATTGTTTTTTACCATACCAAGTATGTAGCTACTCTTCTTGAGTAGTGAACCTTGTAAATTTTGTGTTTCTATGGTTGTGTGTGTTCAGATGGGAAGAAACACTTTAGCATGAGGTAAAGGTTGTTTTAAAAATAAGGAAACAAAAAAATAAAAAGGATATCACTGATTCGCCCCCTCCCTCTCTTAGTGATACTTGGATCCTGACTGGGAACTTCAATTGGTATCAAAGGGAGGTTGCCTTCGTTTGGTCTTTGCTAAAGTTTTTGAAGAAACTTTCTGATGGAGAATCTGAATTGCATGAATATTAATGAAATTTTGATATTTTATGTAAATAACAATCATATCTAGAAATATAGAATGATTCATTATCTTATGTCTCTTGGGTATAAAGTTCTTGAAACTACAACAGATTGATATCCTCATGTCGATTACAAGGTTCCTCTCACACCTGTTGATGAGAAGAATATTGAGAATGATGGAAGAGTTAAAAATGAATTACTCTCATCTATTTTTCAGAGTGAGTTTTTAAGAGTGAAATGTGTTGCTACAGCTAAAGGCATCTGTGATAAGTTAAAGAACATCTATAAAGGAAATACAAAAGTGAAGAAGGAAAAACTACATATCTAGAGGCTAAAGAATGAAGAATTGAAAATGGGAGAATCTAAATCTATTGGGGACATCTTTACCATGGTAAATGACATTTTTAGTACTATCATATGTCTTGGTGAAAGGTTTGATGATTCTCCAACAGTTTATAAGATCTTGAGAATTCTGCCTGACAAGTTTGATGATAAAGTGTCTTCGTTAGAAGACAGAGACCATGAAACATTTTCCCTATATAATTTTCATATCACTCTCATTACATATGAAATGATAAGGGAGAAGACTATAAAGATAAAAACAAAAGGTGATAGACAGTTTTTATTCAAGAATTTAAATAGAGATAAGTCAAAGAAGACTCTTATTGAAGATGATACTGGTAAATCCGATTATGAAGAGGAGTTATGTAAAAATTTTGATAAAATTTTATACTTGTTTTCTAAAATTTTAAAATAGGTACATGGAAATACAAGGGGAAGCTTCCCTTGAAATGCTTTGAATGTGGAGAAATCAGTCACCTTGTGGATAACAATATTCAAAATAATAAATAAAAATAGAGTGATGATGATGATGACAGAATACCAATAAGTTCATGGAAGAAACAAGATAACAAATATAAATATTTTTAAATGGGGATGGATAAAAAGTTCTTCAAATCAAAAAGAATAAGATTTCTATATAAAGATTAAGAAGAAGAATATAATAAAGATAAATCTGAGAAATCATTTTCTGAGAAAGATATATATTATACCTTTATTACAACAGTGAATAATGAAGATTATGGGAGAAATAGTGCTGAAGAAGAAGAAACTCAACTTGAATATCATCAAAAGGAATAATTTAAAGAATGTTTGGGGAAATTGTCCAACAAAAACTTTCTAAATCTAAGGAAATGAATACCAGTTTCAAACAGTCTATCTCAAAAGTTAGTCAATGTTCTAGTAAGAATGAACCAAATAAGTATCCACAAAAGTCACCTTCAAAGGTTGAGATGAATGATGGAATTAGTTCTTATAAGAACAAAGATAGAAAGGCTATGTAAATAGCCAAAGTCAGAAATGCCAAAAAATCAGAAGTACATAAAAATCCCAAGTCTAGAAATATTTCAACTACTTATGGTACACATAAGTATGAACAGAAATATGAGAAGAAGAATAAATTTATGATTGAAAACAGGAAGGTTAATGATCAGAAGAGTTATATTTAGAAGGTTTTTGAGAAGCATGTTCACAACTCTGGTCAATATAGAAGTTTAACAGGGAAATATTCATTCTATGGTTACTGTTAGTATTGTTGTGGATTTGGACACATTTCAAACATGTGTTAGATCAATCAGCAACATTACTACTATTCCATAAGTTATATAAGACAAGGTTTGAGGGGGATTCAATCCCCTCAAAAAAAGAAGTAAGAGAAGGAAGTTCAGAATAAATCTGAGAAGGCTGGTGTGAAAGTTGAAAATAGGTTCCAACCATTGGAAACTATTTTTGAAAGATGTGAACAACTTGTACATCATGCTAAGGGATGTCTTGTTTTGTTTCTAGAACAAAAAAGGGTTCTTAACAAATCTTAGAATCTGGTGGTGAAGAATGGAAGGGAATAATAGAAATCTATTGTTGTTGAAACCACCTTGAAATATACAAAAGGATAACATCCATTGATTCTTGATAGTGGGTGTTCTTATCATATGACAAGAGACTTAAATTGGCTGAATAATGTGAAAGACTTCAAAGAAGAAATAGTTACATTGGGAAATAATGAATCTCTGAGGATCAAAGGTGTTAATTCATCCATCAACAGGAAAGAAAAAATGAAATCCAGTAAAACATTATATATTTATGGGATGAAACAAAATCTTTTGAGTGTTTCACAACTTTTTGATGAGGTAAACAATTTTATCTTTAGAAAATATTGGTTTGTTGTCGAAAATGAAAATGATGTAAAGGTAGTTACAAGAGGCCAACATACAAAAGGGAACTTGATCCAAGTTGGTGAAGTACAAAAATCTTTTTTCATGGGTATAGTATATGAAAATTAGTTATGGAATAAAAGTCTAGAACATATGTTTTGAATGAACATGTGAAAGTTATTAAAGTGAGACAGTGTCTGAGATATACCTGATCTATCCAGAAGAAGAGATTGGTGTTGCACTATCTGTTAGTAAGGGAATATTAAAAACTCTATGCATAATAGAGTTGATATTCATTCAAAATGTCCCTTGGAACCTATACGTCCTGATATATGTGGACCAATGAGAAAGAAGTCAAAAAATGGATATAATTACTTCATTACATTCATTAATGACTTTACTCGCATTGCTTGTGTTATTTACATGATAAATAAGTTAGATGCTATGAAAATGTTTAAGAGCTTCAGGAAGAAAGAAGAGAAGGAATGTGATTATTCAGTGAAAAATTTGAGAACTGATAATGGTGGAGAGTATTAGAATGATGATTTTGAAAGTTACCATAAGAAACAAAGAATTTTTCAGGAGTTCAGTTCACTATAAACACCTCAATAAAATGGGGTTGCTGAAAGGAATAATAGAAGTCTGGTTAAAATGGGGAAAACTATGCTACTTGAACATGGTAACTATCATTATTATTGGAGGAAATCCATGAGTACTACAATGTATATTAATAAGTTATGTTTCTACAGGACACAATTAGATATGACTACATATGAAATTTTTTATGAAAAAACAATAAATTTGAAACACTTAAGAGTTTTGGTAGTCCATGAATCATTGAGAAAAATGGTGGAAACCTTAGAATGTTTTAACAAAGAGGGGATGATTGAATTTTTCCTTGCTATGCTCCAAAAGGAAGAGGATACAGATGTTTCAATAAAGAAACAGGAATAATAGGTGATTCTGTTTATATAAAAGATATTTATAATGTTGAGAAAGAAAAGAAACTTTTGTCGATATAGAAGTTGAGTAGGATAAAGAAATTATTTTTAATGATTCTGATCATTCTACCAAATTTGGAAATCCAACTCAAGAAGTAGAATTATACTCCACAATTTCAAGTGATGAAGATGAAATTTGAACAACTCATCCTAGGTAGAGGAAGCATGTGGAGTCTCAGAACATTATTGGTGATAAACATCTGAGGGTTCAAATAAGAAGAAGAACATATTCTATAACACATACTTATTTGTATTAAAAAGTAGAGCCCAATGATTTGAAGAAAGCTTTTGATAATCCAGAATGGATTCGGGCTATGAATGAAGATCTTTATCAAATAGAAAAGAATGATACTTGGAAACTCTTACACAAGCCAAATGAAAAAAATCTTATTGATACAAAATGGGTTTTTTAGAACAAGATAAGTGAAGAAGGAAAAGTGATAATGAAAAAGTCAAGATTAGGGTGCAACGGTTACTCACAAATTGAAGGTTTTGATTTTGATGAGGCTTTTTCTCTAGTGGCTAAATTGGAAATAATCATAATATTTCTTGTTATTACTGCACAATGAGGTTACCAAATTTTTCAAATCGATGTGAAGTCTTCATTTCTTAATGGAAATCCTGATGAAGAAGTTTACATTGAACAAACTTGTGGATTTGTTATTGGTAAAATGAAAGTTGTGTTTGTATGCTAAATAAAACCTTGTATGGGCTAAGACAAGCTCCAAGGGCGTGGTATTCCAAATTGGATACTTTTTTAAGAAATATGAGTTTCAAGAAAGGAATATTTGACTTCAATATTTACATCAAGGAATGTCATGATTCTTCTCTAATTATAATTTTTATGTTGATGACATTATAATTGTTGGAAATGATGAAATATCTTGTGAAAGACTTGCTGAAGAGATGAAGAAGTTGTTTGAGATGTCCATGCTAGGATAAATGAAATAATTTCTTGGGTTACAAATCTTACAGAAGAAGAACTACATTTTTTTCTCAAGAGAAGTATTCTAAGGAGCTTCCGAATAAGTTGGGCATGGATAATTCAAAACCTGTTTCAGTGGGAACCAAGTTGTCTAAAGATGGAGAAGTCAAGGAAGTTGATCAGAAAGAGTTTCGAATGCTGATTGGAAGTTTATTATATTTGACTGCCTCAAGACCCAACATTATCTATGTTGTGACCTTATGTTCAAGGTTTCAGAGTGATATGAAATAATCACATTTAATTGTTGGAAATAGGATTCTAAGATATATCAAAGGCACAAAAAAATTTGGAATCAGGTATGATGGCATAGAAAATATTGATTTGTTTGGGTTTTCAAATACTGATTGAGTAGGAGATGTTTATGATAGAAGATCCACATCTGGTGGAGCTTTATTTCTAGATAAAATTTGTGTTAGTTTTAAAATAAAGAAATAAAATTCATTAACTCGTAGAATGACTGAACATGAGTATGTTGTGTCCACTCAAGATGATATCCAACTTATGTAGATAAAGACTCAGTTGGAAGATATACTTATTGAAGTGAAGCTAACCTTTCTCTTAGGATGTGATAATTAGAGTTCAATCAATATTACAAGGAATCCAATAGAACATTCTCATTCAAAAAACATTGACATAAAGTACCACTTCATCAAAGAGCAGGTGGATAAGAATGAATTGAAGCTAGATTATGTTCCTACAATAGAATAAATTTTTTATATATTCACAAAAACTTTATCAAAGGAACCATTTTCTAAATTGAGGTTGAAAATGGGTGTCAAACACCCTTTTCATCAAGGTTAAGTTATGTCTGTCTATCTCCTCTCTCATCGTACCTTTGGATAGTGTTTCCAAGGGGAGAATTGTTTCATAAATCAATCCTTATGGTTGCATGCATAAAGAGAGAGTTGTGGGTAAGCTATGAATTCAGTATGTAATTGTTTGAAATATTCTAACAGTTAGTTAGAGTGGTTTTAGGAAAAAAATTTGTTTCTGTATACAAGGATTTGAAGCTATGGAAGAATGTTCGGAAGAAAAAGAACATGAGAATGTTTTGTAAAATGAGGGAGAAGAATGTTGTAGATGATTCATATTCACTAATTTTGGACAACATGGTTTTGTTGTCAATAATTCTTGTTTCTTAGAATGAGTTAGCTCACATAGGCTTAGAATTTTTTATGAGTAATCCATTGCAAGAGATTAAAAAGTTCACTAATTTATGAATCTTGGTTGACAAAAAAATCCAAAGGGGGATTGTTAGGACCAATCTGATTTTGAGGAATATCGTTTTCAGTTATTGTCTTTTGTTTTCAAGGAAGTTTGAGAAGAAAGGAAATCACTTCACTTTGTAGAATTGGTTGATGGATGATAGGGAAGTTACAATACTTTCCATGGTAACTATGATGATACTTTTCTAATTTTTATTTCACAAATATCATATGTTTTGAGAACTTGTCACAAAATTCTTCTGATGGATAGGGGGAGTAGAGAAGTGTATTTAAAAAATGAAGAAAGTGGCGTGCAAGTTAAAAAGTGTCAGACAATTCAAAAAGTGTTGTGCAATTATAAGAGGTGTGCAAGTGTATGTTGCATGCAAAGTCATATTTCAAGATCATCACATCAAAATATGATAAAGAAAAGAAAGTGGTGTATAAGTTCAAGAGTGGAGCACATGTAGGAAGTGGCGCACAAGTATCAGTAGTGCGCAAGTGTATGTTATGTGAAAGTCATATTTCAACATCAATATATAAAAATATGACAAATGAAAGAAAGTGTCATGCAAGTGATAGAGCAGAATACAAGTAGGAATGGTGCACAAGTGTATATGTCATGCAAGTCACCAAAATTCATATAAATAGTCGGTTACCCTCCTCATTTTGGTATACTCAATACTTAAGAGAAAATTTGAGCTCTGATCACGCAAGTGGTAGAAAGTGACATGCAAGATGATTTGTCATGAAAGTTGTGTGTTACGCACAAAAGTGACATGCAAGTAGAAATTTTGTACATGTTATAAGTTAATCACAAGAAAGGAGTTGTGTTCAAGAAGATTTTTGTGTATAGGCTCGAAGTGGTGCACAAATTTTGATTTGTGCACAATAGTGGTGTGGAATTTGTTTTTGGTGCGCAAGTAGGAAGTTGTGCAAGCAGAGAAGTGCACAAGTAGTGAGGTGAACAATCAAAGAGGCAAGAAAGTAGGGAGGCATGCAAGCAGATTGGTGTTCAAGCATGGAGGCATCCAAGTAGGGAGTGGCGTGCGATCTGTTTTCACCAGGATGTTCTTACCAACTTCTAGGAAGGAAAGTGAATAATTGTTTTGAAATATTTTATTTGGGAAGGTTCATTAAGAAGCATAGAAACATTACATTACCCTATTTGTTCTAAGAGGTACCACACCCACTATTGGATTATTTTTAGAGTGCTACACGAGTGTAAGGGCATATCCTACTCGTTCTATTCCGCATAAAAGGATTGTTATCTTGTGGATTGTGTGGTACTGGATTGTTTTTGTACCATACCAAGGATGTAGCTACTCTTTTTGAGTAGTGAACCTTATAAATATTTTTTCCTTATATTTGTGTGTGTTCATCAAGGAATAATCTCTTTAATAGGAGGTGAATGTTGTTTCAAAAAGAAGAAATCATAAAAAGAAAAAGGATATCCCTGATTCACCACCTCTCCCTCTCAGTGATACTTGGATCCTGACTGGAAACTTCAGGTAGAATTGTCCATCACAAACATTGTACCCTTCTGTAGATTCTTAAACTCTCTCTCCTAGTCTACTCTTAGTTTTTGAGAAAAAAAATTGTAATAAAATACTCTCCAAAAACCAACCCCATACTTGCCACGTTGACCATCTACCAGGGTAATAAGATCCCACCATTGCTTGGAAGAATCTCAAATCATATATATAGTGATATTTACTCTCCTCTTAGAAGGTGTCTCAAGGTGATTAAAGATATTGAGCATGCACACCATCCATGCCTTTACAACATGAGGGCCAATGTCCACTGATAACATGTGTGTACGCAAAAACTGAAACTCTCACATTAGCTCTTTCATAAAAGGGGAAAGATGTGGATCTCTCTAAACGACCTTCATAGGTAAGATAAAACCCTCATGAAACTAGTCATATTCCCCATATCAGTTATAAAATCAATTGAAACAATAGGCACTACTAGACGTAGCAATGGTGGCTTAATCACCACCCTCTTGGTGCACGAATCGAGGAGTTCGTGGTGGAATAGATCTAAAAATCCCAAGAAAATTCCCCATATTATATTTTATAATGGAATAATCCATATTTATATGAATATAATAGGTACAAATTCATTCTATATAAAATTAACACCCCTAAGCCTACTCCTAAAGTGAATTCAGGCCGATATACAGATAAAAATAATGTAATAGATGTTGCCTACTTCTCACTACTAAGGTCGATTCATGGTCAATTTTTATGTTATAAGTTAGGGGCCTATTATAAAGAGTTTCAATTTCAATTTATATAGAATGAAACCCCTAAATTTCAATTGGAATATCCATTTAACTGTGACCACTTCATTTCAAAGTATAAATTCATTAAAATTTGTATTTTTTTTATATTTTGAAACTTCGTAAATGGTTGAATTATATAGATTACCATTTCTAATTTATAAAGGTTCATACACTTTAAAATTGAAATATTAAATCCATTTATTTATAACCATAAACATGTTCCATCTCATGTGACTAAGGGTCTAAGGCTCAATATTCCATAATAGACTACTTAAGGTGTCGATACAAAGATATATAAGAAAAAAATGTTAGGTTGATGCAAGAACATTAGGTAACCAATTATATTTCTCATCACCCTACAATAAATATTGGAATAATTCTATTTATAGCAGTCAGGGTACTAATATAAATCTTAAAAAACACAAGTAATGAGACTCACCAATATGTCAGGACATAATGCATGAAATGTGAATCTCTATGCGTCTACAATGATGTTGTCATGATCCATTCCCCAAGGATCGTGTCGTGACTACCCAAAGCCCGCCTTTAATAGGCCATGGGTTGGAGAATAACACCAGAAAGGAATATCCCTAAAATGGGGAAGCATTGCCTTTAAACCTGCAAACAAATAGACTAGGCACACAACAAGAGAAAACAATATAGTATAACTGCTGATAGTAAAAGTTTGAACTGAAGCAGGATGGGCTAGTATATTAACCCTACTAATAGAAAATACAACGAAAAGGAAAAACAGCTCCCGGGGTCATCTGTGAAGGATCCAACCTAAAGGGTAGGTATAGCTCATCACTACAGCTCTCCATGTCAACAAGTCACCTTCGTGCACCGTCAAGTCCTAGCTCCCAAATCTCACTCAAACATGTCTATCGTATGTATAAGACACAACAAGGTTCAGGTGAAGCCCATTTAGGGATGAGTATAACAATACCCAATAGGGACCCCGAGACCCCCAAAGCTCCCCCAGAATTCCACGAAGGAAAAAACACAAAGCATGATGTCAAACACAAATCACAAAGTAAAAGAATTAGCTCACAACAAGTATATAACATAAACAATAGGAATAATGATGATTAGTCATAAAGACAAATCATCTTATTCCACTGATAAGTTTCCCTGCTGAACCATGAAGGAGTCGTTCTATTGTCGATCCGCACAGGGTCATAATTCATCGAACCACACAGGGTCGTAAGTCATCCATCCACATAGGGTCATAAGTCACTGATCCACAATGGACCTCTATAAGGATGGTCCTTGTTGGGTCACTCTACTGTTGATACCCATAGTGTTGTAATTCATCGATCCACATAGGTTTGTAAGTAACTGATCAACACAGGGTCATATGTAATCGATCCACACAGGGTTGTAAGTTGCTGATCCACGATGGACTGCTCTAAGGATGGTCCTCATCGAGTCACGCTACTGCTAATCCACATAGGTTTGTAAGTCGTTGATCCACATAGGTTCATTAAGATTCCAATCTACAAATGGTTTCTCTTCACTTGACATTCATTCACAGGATTCCTGCACTTTGTGGGCATGAGATTCGTAAATTCTACTCCCCAAGCCATCGGTCATACTTAAACTACCATGAAGTCCCATTAAGAAGTAACCCAAAGAACCATAATGTCATAATGGTTCTAATACAATATATTTTGTGTCAATTGGATGCCCGGTCTGTAAGTTATCGGCATTTTAGTACTGAGGGCCTAGTTGGATTCGAGTTATATCCAACACAGTCCTACTCCAACATTCTCCAAAACCCAATTGGAGTATTTAAAAAGGACTGTCTCTTCCTTAGGGTTCCATCTCCATAGAAGGTTCATTAAACAAACATCTAGTTTATAATTTATAGCATTTTAAGCGAAACTGGGTCAGATTGGGTCTGGGTCCGGTTTGACCCATTTGGACCGACCCGACCTGACCTGATCTGGGCCAACCCGACCTGACCCACTAGGCTCGATGTGAACTGGCAGGGCCCGAACTGGTCTAGATCAACTCAGTCTGGCACACTAGGCTGTGGGGCTTGCCCGTCCCACCAATCTGTGTGTGGGGTCTGCTCCCCTCCCGAACGGATGTGATCCATTTGGATCCTTTAACTGGCAGTGTTAGGCTGGTGCCACCCTCCCAACTGAACGGTCTGGTAGACCGATCGAGGGAAGGACCCGTGAATGAGGGTCTTCCACCTCCACGGCCAGATCCATAGGGCCTCCTTCGCGGCACACCTCCCCCCTTCAATGCGGCTGGGGATAGCTGCAATCCTTCAACACGGCTGGTGATGGTCGCCTTCTTTCAATGTAGTCATAAATGGTTATCCACCCCCTATCCACTGTGGTACCTGTGGGCACCACTACCCTCTCACGGCTGGTGAGATTCGGTCGCCACACTTGTGGTGTCGTGCCGGTGGTGCTTTCGCGGGCCACAGGTGAAGCTTCGGTGGTCCAATTTCCTTCTCTTTGGCACCAATAAGCCTCTCGGGATGTTGCCTTCACTGTGTGGCTCTCAGTTTCACCTTACTATCAGGTTTCTCGGTTTCCCATAAAGAATGCAAAAAAACCAAGTTTTGTGGAGGGTATTGTCCTTGTTCAGTTTAGCATCTTCCCTCCTTATTAGAGTTTTAGAAATGGAAAAATTTAAACATCATCATGATAATGATTAAACCAAATCTCAACCTACATCAGCCACCCATAAGAAGAAAATGAATGAACTACAGATTAACCTGTTATTCGATTGATCTGTGTTAGTCATATTTTGACAAGAACGGAATAATATAATTCATAAGTCTCTTAGAATTAAAATCAATACCCCTACCTTAAACACGTTGGATTTGTTAATGATGAAGGATGAGAATCCATTGTTCAAGTTGTTCATCAGTGTTCTTTGATCATGGATCAAATCCTCATTCTTCATTGGAAAGGGTTTCCACCGACGCTTAGTCAAGATTTCTCTCACAGTTGTCTGATCTATTTCACCAATGGTTTGTTTAACATTAGAGTTAAAGAGTTTCACTCTCCGCTCATCAATGAGATTCATTAATGAACCCATTAATTACCCGAAGGTGTGGTTTCACAAAAAAGTGTAATAGGTTATTAAATGACCTATTAACTCTATGGTCCTGCCACCATCACTCAATGGTTTTATTGAATGAATAAAATAACTTTCAATTATTTTATTATTATTTTTCTAAAAAATCCAAAAATTTACTTTTTTGTCCAATCCTTGTTGGTTGAAGTTATGCGTTTCTTAAGTGAATCTCAGCATAGAGAATTCAATGGTGCACTCAGATTTTAAATCCGAGCACCGGTTCAAAAGTTAGAAAATCTCACCCACACATTTACAGAAAGTAACTTAAAAATGTTCAAAATTCTGTTCCAGACTCTCCAGGCCTCGGAATCTTGTACTTTCAATTTTCACAGTATCATAGTAATTCCATATATTTAAAAAATATATAAATTCTTACTCTTTGAATTCTCCCCACCTTAGAGATTTATTTCCCCAAAATCCATAACAAGATATAAGAAAACAAATGGGGATACTGAGCACAAATCTGAGCCTCCCTCTCTCATGATACCTCCAAGATGTTCTCATGCTACCACTGAACGAACAATAGAGGAATTGAACACCACCATAGGACCTTCTCCTATAGATCCTCTCTTTCCACCAGAAACTTCACAAACGTTTACCCATCGTCAATTTCCAACTCTCCCCAGTCGATGACGTGTGATGGATCATGCACGTATCTCCTCAGTTGTGACACATGGATAACATTATGCACCTATTGAATCTGTAGGGGAAGATCTAGGTGGTATTCTAGCTCGCTAACTCTACTCAGGATCTATAAAGGTCTGATGAACCTCAGAGATAGATTGTTTCCCCATCCAAATCTCAGTAAACCTCATTGAGGTGTGACCCATAGGAAGACATGGTCTCCCTCCTCAAACTATAAGGGTCTCCGTCTTCTATCACCATAAAACTTTTCCCTACTCTATGTAGTATTAATACAGTCTTGGATGATCTACACCTTCTCAGTGGTAGCCTGAACCAACTCTGGACACATAATTTCTAACTCTCCTAGGTTTATCCAGCATAGAGGTGATCTTCATAGTCACCCATACAAGTCCTCAAACGGTGACATGACAATGGTGGAGTGATAGAAATTGTTAAATGCAAACTCCACCAAGGGAAAGAAATCCTCCCAACTGTGGCTAGAATCAAGGACACAAGCATGGAGAAAGTCCTCAAGTGTATGTGTGGTCTTCTCTATCTGATCATTTGTCTGAGGATGAAAGGTGGTGCTCAAATTTAGCTGAGTTTCGAATGCCTCCTTCATTCCATTCCACAACTGGGATGTAAAATTAGAATCACGATCTTAGACAATCATTGATGGAACTCCATGAAGCCATACTATCTTCTGTATATAGAGGTGTCTCAATCCCTCTACTAATCCCTTCTCTCATATGGGTAGAGAGTGGGTTATCTTGATGGGTCATACAATGATCACCCAAATGGTATTGTAGACCCTGGATGTACGTGGTAGCCCTCTCATGAATTCCATAAATATGGAATCCAACTTCCATTCTAGCACATCAATTGGTTGTGTTAAGACTACTAGAACCTGATGTTCGGCCTTCACTTGCTGACAAGTGAGGCATCTTGAAATGAACAATACCACTTTTTTCTTTATCTGTAGCCACCAGTACTGACACTGGAGATCTTGGTACATCTTCACCACACCCTAATGTACCACCAAATGTTATGTGTGGAACTCCCTCTACACCTACTCTTGTAGTGTCTCTAGTACCATGGCGTGTCCCCTGAAAAAGATGATGAGCTCCCCACCTTTAAAAATATTTTAGGATCTTATCCTAATGATATTTGAGCATGTTGGGTCTCGCAGTCAACATACCCAAGTTTTTCCTCCCTATCTCACTGAAGGAGTAGGGGAGTGACTGTCATAAACTGGTGGTAAGCTACTCCATCACTATCCATGAAGGATAACTTCAACGTGGCTAGCTACTCTGTCACCTAACTCAGTAATTGTAAGGCAGAACTCCTATTGAGTGCATCTTCCATCATGTTCCCCTTCCCAGGAGTGTAGAATTTATCAAAGTCATAATCATGGAGGAACTCCATCCATCACCATTGACTCTGGTTTAGGTCCTTCTGTTAGAAGATATACCTGAGACTCTTGTGGTTATAGTGGATAGTAAACCATTCACCCATCAAGTAGTGCTTCCAAATATTCAAGTCAAATACCACTACGGCTAAATTCAGGTCATGGGTAGTATAGTTCTACTCATGTTGTCTCAAATATCATGTGTCATAGGCGATTACCACTCTCTCCAGCATCAGGACACAACCTAGTCTGGTCCGTGATGCATCGAAGTAGACTACATACTCAATGCCCTCTTCTAGTAGCCTCAATATGGGGTCATTCTTCAATATATGCCTCACGTCCTGGACACCTTGCTGGCATATCTCCTTCCATAGAAAGGGTTTCCCATTCTTTGTCAAATCTGAAAAGGGTGCTGTAACTCTTGAAAAATCAGGTACAAATCTCTGGTAATACCCAACCAATCCCAAGAAACTCTTCACCTCAGTCACACTCCTGGGTGGATCCCAAGAAAGCAATGCCTCTATCTTCATTGAATCCACTACAACTCCAGACTCTGAGATAACGTGTCCAAGAAAGTGGACCTCCTGTATCCATAACTGACACATCAAGAGTATACCATAAATCTAGTGCTCTCAGAGTGAATCTATAACTATTTTCAAGTGATTGGCGTGTTCCACCTCTGATGATGGGTACACCAAGATGTCTTCAATGAATACCACTACAAAGTGATCGAGGTATGGCTAGAAGATTATGTTCATGAGTCCCATGAACATTGTTGGGGCAGTGGTCACAAAGAAAGGCATCACCATGAACTCATAATGTTCATACCATCATTTGAAGTCCATCTTCGGTACATCCTCCTCTCGTGCCCTGAGCTAATGATAGCCTAATCTAAGGTCTATATTGGAAAACGACCAAGATCCCTTTAGTTGATCGAAGAGATCATCAATCCTCAAGAGTGGATAATTGTTCTTCACAGTCACCTGGTTCAGACACCAATAGTCCACACAAAGTCACAAACTCCCAAATTCCTTATTGGCAAACAAAATTGGGGCTACCCATGGAGAAACACTAGGCCTTATGAACCCCTTCCCTTGAAAGTCCTCCAATTGTACCCTCAACTCATGAATCTCTGTGGGAGCCATATGATATTATGGTGTAGATATCAGTGTCATCATGGGGTATATGTCAATATATAAGTCTACCTCCCTGTGAGGAGGTAGTCCTAGAACATCCACAGGAAAGAAATTAGCATAGTAGTCTACCACTACATGATAGATCGGTATCCTCTCATCAATAGCTCTCAGGGAATGGCTAGCCAACTGATAAGTGATCGGTAGCACCCTCCTCTGGGAAAGTCCATCCTGAGCTGCAAAGGTTCCCTTCTTGTCAGTTAAGGAAAACATGGACTCATCCCCATGGAAACATAGCACTTTGTGGCTAAAATAGTGGATTTGAGAATGGAGCATGGACAACCAGTCCATACCCAAGATAACACCGTAAGGCCTTGACGCTGCTACTAAAAGATCCCAGCTGAAGTTCACTCCTCCTAGATTAAGATGACACTGCATTCACCAGTGTGTAATCATAAAATCCCCTCTCGTAGAAGTCTTTAAATGTAATGATCGAGCCAACAACTTGATCAGAATCTCCGAGATCTGAACGAGAGTCATGGTAATAAAATAGTGACTGGAACCTGTGTCTATAAGAACTGTAGCTAGGGTGGAGTAGAGACATATCATACCTCAAATCATCTATAGAGTGTCATGGTCGTAGGCCTCAGCTACCTGAAGCTGATCTAGTCCTTGTCCACCTGCTCCTTAAGGTCAGGGTGGACCACCAAGAGGTGGTGGCAGTAGAACTTCAATTTTCCGCCCACCGACCACTACATGGCCAGATCCTATGTCACATATACCACCCTGCAAACCTCCCAGTTCAAATCTCTACAACTTCCTTGGTGGTCCTTCGACTGTCTATAGCTCATCGATGTGGCGGGTCGGGGAGTCGCGAGCAATGTGTCCCTTCCCGCCGCATGAGTAGAATAGTCTGCTCGTCTACTGACCTCCTCTGTCCTGTGATCTTTGTACCTCTGACCATACATCCTGGGGTCATCCACAAGATGGTCTGGCCTGCTTGGGCCTCTGAGTCATCTGCCTACTACCTGCTGCAGATAACTCAGCTACTTGTTGTCCGGTGGTGGCTCTCGTTGTCGGTGTCTGCTCAGTTAGGAAGATATCCACCAAAAGTACTCACTCTATAACTCCAGCCAATTTCGGTATGTTTAGTGATATCATCGATGCTCTAATCTCTCGTCAGCGACCCTGCTCAAAGGTCTAGGCCCTGAACAAAGATTCTTGTACCATGTCGTTAGAGTAGCAAGAGAGTTCAGTTAATCTCACCAAGTATTGGGATACTGTCAAGTTCCCTACTATAAGAGCAAGAGCTCCAGAAAACACATATAGCCTAGAGTTTCTAGAACAAACACCACAATGAAGAGGCAATCGAAGTCCAACTAGATGAGGGTCCCCTCATCATGCAACTGGAGCGTCAGGCTCCACCATCTCTTTACTATGCCCTGAAAGAGGATTGTAGCTAGGATGACCATATTGTCTTCCGATGTACCAACTACGCTGAAAACCCTATCCCCAGACTCCAACATGTCCTCAGCCTCCAATGGATCCATCTTTCCTTGAAACCTTGAAGGTCTCTACAGATAGAACTCATTCAGTGTGTTAAGTCAGTGTGCAATGTCTATTGGTGGGGTTAGTGGAAACTGCGACCCTATAGGTATTGGTTTGGTTGGTAAATCACCTGAAGGTACTATCACTATAGGAGGGCCCTACACTGAAGCCTCATCGGTCAATGGTCCGTCATCGTGATCTCCCACTAGAATCCTGGTTGGTTGTCTAAGTGGTGGAATATTGTAAAGAAACATGTGTTCCATGGTCAATAACTTATACTTGGGGAGCTTACTCAAAAGATATAAAAAAGAAAAACAATTCCAAAACACACACAAACAATGTTTCCATGTATTGAGTCAGAATTAGAACTCAGGGTCCTGGTGTATGGATACACCGGTCACTGCACCAACACTGGACTCCCTGAACAAAAAAACGTACTCAAAACACTTAACATAATTTCCCCATTTTAAAGATCATATTCTTAGTCCTTCGGTAGAACTGAATCCTCTAATACCACTTTGTCACGACCCGTCCGTAGGGCTCATGCTGTGACTACCCCAAGCCCGTCTTCCATAGGCCATGTGTTGGAGACTAGCATTGGAAAGACATATCCCTAAAATGGGAAGTCATTTCCTTTAAACCTACAAACACAAAGACCAGGTACCCGCCAAGAGAAAACCACGTAGTATAACTATTGATAGTAAAAGTGTGAAATGAAGTAGGATGGGCCAGTATACATACTCAACTAAAAGAAAATACAACAAAAAGGAAAAACAACTCATGGGGTCATCTTCCAAGGATCCTACCTGAATGGTATGTACATCTCATCACTATGGGTCTCCACGTCAATCGATCGCCTCTGTGCATCATCTAGTCCTAACTCCCAAATCTCAGTCAAATTTCTCTGTCGTCTACATAATACATAGTAAGGTATGGGTGAATCCCATGCAGGGGTGATTATAACAATAACAAATAGGGACCCTGAGACCCTCGAAGGTCTCCCAGAATTCCACAAATGAAAAACCACAATGTATGATCTCAATCACAAAGAACACAAAAAAGACTCATCTCACACAAGGTATACAACATAAAGAATAAGAATGATGATGATTAGTTTTAATGATAAATCATCTTCTTCTGTTGAGAAGTTCTAATACTGAACCACGAAGGAGTATTTATATTTCTGATCCACATAGGGTCATATGTCTTTGATCCACAAAGGGTCATAAGTCGTTGATCCACATATGGTCGTAAGTTGTTGATCCAGGAAAGGCCACTCTAAGGATGGTCCTCATTGGGCCACTCTACTTCTAATCCACACAGGTTCATAATTTATTGATCCACATAGGTTGGTAAGTCACTGATCCACAAAGGTTCGTAAGTATTCGATCCGCAGAGAGTCATAAGTCATCGATCCACATAGGGTCTTAAGTCATTGATCCACGATGGGATACTCTAATGTTGGTCCTCATTGGGTCATGCTACTATTGATCCACACAAGGTCATAAGTCTTTGATCCATACAGGGTCACTCCGATGCTGATCCACAATGTGTGCTCTTCACTTGACATCCAGCCATAGGATTCCCGTACTTGGTGAACTTGAGTTCTGTAGATTTTTCTCCCCAAGTCATCAGTCATACTTCAACTAATAAAAAGTCCCACGAATAATTAACTGAAGAACCACAATGTCATAAGGGTTCCAACGCAATAGATGGCATGTCAATATGATGTCCAGTCTATAATTTATAGGCATTTTAGTACCAAGGGCCCGGAGGGATTTGAATTTGATCCAACCCATCCATACTCCAACTTTCTCCAAAACCATAGTGGATTATCTAAAAAGCACCATCTTTTCTTAATATTTCCATATTCATAGATGGTTTTTGAAATGTACATTTGGTTTAGAAGTTATGGTCCTTTATGTGAAACTGGGTCAGATTAGGTTTGGGTCAGGTGCGACCCAGTCGGACCGACCTAACCCGACCTGTTGGGCCCGGCCCGAACTGGCTAGGCCTAGGCGGGAATGGCTAAGCCAAGTCCGGCCCCATGGGCTATGGTCCAGACCCGACCCAACTAGTTGGGTGTGGTTCACCGGTCAACGGGACCTGCCTGGCCTCTTGGTGAGTCGTAGCCCACCAGTTGGGTGTGGTGTATGCTCCCCTTCTAAACGGACGTGTTCCATTCAAGTTCTCCAACTGGAGGTGCTAGACTAGCAGCTCCCACCCCACTGACCGGTCCAGTGGACCAATCTAGGGTAGGACCTGCGGGCACGGGTCTGCCACCTCCGTTGCCGGATCCGTGGTGCTTCCTCCACAGTGTGCTGCCCAACTTCAACACGTTCGGCGATGGTCGGTCACCCCCTATCCACCATAGCGCCTCTAGGTGTTTCCACCCTCTCATGGTCATCGGTCACCAGTTCCTCTACGCTAGTGGTTCCACACCAGCGGTGCTTTTGTGGGCCACCAGTGAAGCTCTGGTGGTCTGATTTCCTTTCTGTATATTCCTACAGGCCTCTTAGGACATCGCCTTTACTGTGTGGACCTCATTTTTTCCTTGTCGCCGTGTTTCACGGTTTCCCATGAATAACGCAACAAAACTAATTTTAGCAGAGGGTCTGGGCCTTGTTTGATTCAGCATGTGGCCTCTATGTTAGTGTTTTAGCTAGGGAAGAATTCAAACATCATCATGATAAAGTTTAAAACAAATTTCAACCCGCATAAACCACCTGCAAGAAGAAAATGGATGAACTGTAGATCAACATGTTAGTTGGTTGATCGGCATTCATCATATTTTAACAAGAATGAAAGAATATAATTCATAAGTCTCATAGAATAAAAATAAAAAACCCCCCCTTGAACACATTCTATTTTTTGATGAAAAAGGAGGAGAATATGTTGTTCGAAGGTGTTCATCAACATTCATTGATCTTGGATCAAATCCTCATTCTTCGTTGGAGAGGGTTTCCGTCAATTCTTTGTCAAGAGTTCTCTTGTGGTTGTCAAATACTTTTTGCCAACATTTTGTTTAAAATTATAGTTAAAGAGTTTCACTCTCCACTAATCATTGTGATTAATTAATTAATTAATTAATGAACACATTAATTACCTGAAGGTACGGTTACACAACAAAGTGTAACAAGTTATTAAATAACATGTTAACTCCGCAGTCATGCCACCATCGCTCAATAGTTTTAAAGAAAGAATAAAATAATTTTAGTTATTTTATTATTATTTTCTGAAAATTCCAAAACTTAACATTTTTTTCTAACCCTTTCCGGTCAAAGTTAATCTTTGCCTAAGAGAATCCTTGTGCTTTGAATTCAATGGTGCTCTCATATTTTCAATCTGAGCACCGGTTCAAAATTTGGAAAATCTCTCCCGCACATTTACTAAATATACCTTAAAAAAAGTTGAAAATTTTGTTCTGGGCTCCTCAGGCCTCGGAATCACGTGCGATCAACATTCAAAGTCTCAAAATAATTCCATGTAATTTAAAAAATATGGAAATTCCATGTCTTTACAGATGATGAGCCAGCACTACCTTTCTAGACCTGTACAAAGGTAAAATTAAATCCTCAATCAAAATAATAACATCGCACATCATTTATTTCATGTAATGGTGCATCAAATTGACTTTAATAAGTGGGATCCAAAATAAAAAATCACATTCTAGGAAATTTGGATTTTCACTGTACATGGGTTAGTTACTCACAATCACTATCTCATTACCAAATTCAGACTCATCCTAGTTTCATGTGTAGCATCATAAAATAATAATCAGGTAAAGAAAATAAAACAATGATAACAATTTGAAACATCCCAACACATAAGCCACTAACCGGTGCCCGAGCTGGTAGGACAAATGGACTAAATCTCCCTTCCCCATACTACAGATATTGTCAACTAGAATTGAGGGTCTATGGTGGTACAATGTGTAGAGTATACACTCGAAATTAGAGTAACACATCAGTGTAAAAAATTAAATAATATAATAATTGTGATATCATCTAATAGTAGAAGATAAATCAACCATATTAGATAAGCAACCATCAATATGAAAATCCAATACCGTATATAAAATGATGTAATATTATGTATCTAATCAAAAAGTAATAGAAAATGATGGAAGAAGGTACACATACATACAGGTATATCAAAATAATGTAAATACTAAATACTATCTCCATATAGAATCACGAGCCATTGCCCGGTCCTCTTCTCCCCTACACCCATCCTACAAGAAAATCAAGCTTTAGAAATCGGGCACTTTCCACTGTCCCTACCTACATCCATGAAGTCTTTTTGGGTACCAAACAGAGGCCTCAAAAGGTTGTGAGATATATTGTCCAACACAAACAGTGTCTATATTTATTCATCCAGTGCATATAATATGAATAGTATACATATATAATAATGGTAAATAAATAAGTGAACTATAAGGATCGGAACTGATTCTTGAAGGAAACCAAGATGACACTACCTTCTTCGGCCCGTAACGAGATAAAATATAAATAAATATCATCATGAACATGTATGTATGATATTATATACATGTATGTATATATATTAGTTTTATACATCATAACATTTGCACCTATATGTATACATATGTTGTGAAAGCTATGACCCAAGGCATAACTCAAACATCCATGTCTAGTCACTAGTATCTCATAAAGTGGTAGGGGAATCCATGCCCGGGTATCGTAAGTCATAAGGGTCTCTACGACCAAGTATCATAGGTATATGGGATTTCAAACCCAAGAATCATGAGTTTAAGGGATTCCATTCCTCAGTGTCACAAGTATAAAGGATATCATTCCTGAGTATCATAAGTATAAGGGTCATTGTGCCCTTGTATCACAAGTATAAGGGACTCCATTCTTGGGAATCACAGGTATAAGTGATTTCATGCCTAAGTATCAAAATTATAAGGGATACCATCCCCTATATCAAAAGTATAACGGACACCATTCCAATGGCCTGAAGACCATAAATTTTTATTATTATAAAATAATCCCCTTTTAATGGAAGAAGGGGAAAACCAAAAAGTCTTCATAACATAAAGCATTACTCAACCCGAAGATCATATAAAACAAGACTAGACAAACAACATAGAACTACCCCTCCCCATCAATTGAATCATGAAAAATCTCTCACCCGATGTAGGATGTATAGCAAACAGTGTCCTGTGATGAAGCACAGACCCGATCTGATGGTTGTCGCCATACCCTCTCAAACATCTAAATCTGTAAAGCCTGCATAGAATAAACGCTCGCTCTGAAACCTCCTAGGTCTTGAACCATGTGGTCGCGTCTGACTGGATATATGATCCTAAGTCCCGAAAGCAATCCAGACAACATAACATATTAAACCATGAAAATGAGAAACTCAATGCTGGAATCGAGATCACAGAACCCCGCCACAACTGTAAGGCATCTCCACCAACACACCGTAGAAGACTGAAGAGGAGGAAGAACCAAGGAACGTGAAGTCGGGTCTTCATCACCTAGGACTGGAAGACCAAACCGCACATCGATGGAGCATCGCCATTGAGGGGATCTGATTCGAGTTAAACCAACAGCACCACCCAGGGCATGAGGTTGATCAGATCGAGGCTGCAGAAGAACCCTCTCCAGGTTCCCCAAAGTCCAAACCACGGGAAGCATAGGGCTAACGAGGAGGGGGAGCTCTGGTGAAAAGGATGTCGCAAGATTTCCATCAACCATCCAAGAAAACCACACAACAACCATCAAAAACAAGATAAGAAACCAAGATCCAGATCCACCCCCCTCTAAGCCGCTCCCAAGCAGACGCCACACCACCCATGGAAGACAATCCACACCATAACCAGAACGGAGGATCCAGAACCGAGAAACTAGTAACCGAATCCGGAAACCCGATCCAAAAATGGAGGAATCGGAACCAAGAAACCAGCAACCAGATCAGAACCAAGAAACCAGTAACTGGGTACCAGAACCGATGTCGGTCCATTTCCAGAACTAGAAACCAGTAATCAGGTCCACTGCCAGGAAATTTATTCTCACTGGATTCGACACCGAGCCAAGAATGGAGGAACCCACTACGCCGGAACCACGTTAGATCTGGCGTCGATCTGAGAACGAGACACCCAACACCACGTCGTGCCACTGAGTCGGAACCACACCAATCTAGGATGCTTTCGAGCTGAGGATGAGGCTGTCGAGACCGAGAAGAGAGCATTTCCGGCTAACGATCCCGACCGAAGGAGGGAAGGGGTTGAAATCGCAGAGAAAACCTAGATGCGGGAGAGGGAGGTGATGTCGCCGCTCTGAGGCAACTCACTATAAGGGACACCAATCCTGGGTATTAGATGTATAAGGGACTTCATGCCTGAGTATCACACAAAATAGGGAAACCATTTCCAAGTATCACAAGTATAATGGATTCAATTCCCAAGTATCATAAGTATAAGTAATAAAATAGGATTTAAAAACCATTTACATTTCATTTTTACAAGGTCGAAACCATTATTTCCATTTAAACACATCATGTGGCCATTCCAATCACTTCTTAGTAAATTTCTTATAGTCATTACATTTTAAAGTCAACAAAAAACCATATAGAGGACGGTTTGGTCACATAATTTGTTCTAATACCAAGGTGTAGTTCCATAGGCACACCTCAAGGGGTTTAAATAATTTATGGGGGCCTATCCCAACATAAATAAGGGGACGGGTCCTCACAATCAAGGGGTTTACCATACGTATGTATCTAATACCAAGGTGTAGTTACATAAGCACACCTCAAGGGGTTTACCTTATGCATGTATCTTGTTGGGTGCTTGGTTGTGTGAGTTTACAAGTTATAAAGGCAGTGCCTTCCTGGTTTTAGGGATAAGCCTTTTCAGTGATAGTCGCCAGACCCTGGCCTATGGAAGGCGGGCTTGGGGTAGTCCTAGCATGGGCCCCAAGGGACGGGTCATCACAACCAACAACCTTATGCTAGTGGAGGAACACTGGTCTAGTATCAGCTCTTGATTCATCCTATAATGGAAGAAATGAATATAACCAAAAATCTATAAAAATAAGACATATTATCTTGCCCCAAAATAGCACAAAAAATGTTGAGGTAAACCAAGAAAATAAGGAAGCAAATCAAAGTTATTATTTATGTGCTTACAATGTGAAAAATCATGGTATGATCAGGGGTCAGATGGATGAGTAGGATAAAATCCTAGATTTAGGCTCAAGAGGGAGCTTCAATGGAGATCTTCTATTGTGTGAGACAAAAATATGGGAGAGACTGAGGATAAATAAAGGATTTATGCCCCTTTAAAAACCCATGAAATTTACATGGAGTGTAAATTGTTTACACATCATGTAAATCATCTTTTCTTCCCACGCGGGAAACCCCAATACATGTCCTAAATTGGATAGTCCAAGCCAATACATGTCATTTATTGAATACATGATGGGATTTAAGTATATGTCATGTATTTCTTACATACCATGAATTGAATCTATTTCCATGTTTTAATTCCCCTTGAACTTTCTTGACAGAAGAAAACCACAGGCTTAAAGGCATGGTCTCTATGTCTAAGCCAAAAGATAACCTCTACAAGGATTTAATAACATTTATAATATCCATACCTGATAAGAACAGCTAGGTTCTTACCTTCTTCTCCCCTTTCTCTGTTTTTATCACCTTTCTGGCAAGATATTCATTATAGAAAAAACCCACTATTTTTTGTTGAGTTATAATAATGGTTTATCATGGTTTTTTCATTAAATTTTGGTGGTTTTCAATTTGATAATTTTATAGTTTGATCCCCTGATTATTCTATTTTGACTACAGTTCTCTTTGAATAAAGATTCACGGGAGTGGATCTAAGTTCTATATTTTTTTATATGTGATATTATCAAAAAAATCATTTGGTTGGATTATAAATTTTTTTATAATAAATATAATTTACTATAAATTATAAAATTAATGGTGAATTGGAGGAATCAAATGTTCATTAAATAGTTTCTTGATATTGATTTTCTATAATTGTGAGTTAAATGTTGTTGAAATTGAAATGTGTTTGGAGCTGTGACTGTGTTGTAATTTCTAGAAATAAAATTGTGGAAATCAAGTCACCTGAAAATAGTTAATACCTAAATGATTATAATTGAACTAGAGGTGTTTAAATGAGGAAATATTGTGCTACCACTTTTTTGTGGTGCATATTTGATATAATGGTTTATGTGATGGATGAGAATTATGCTTTTCTTGTTGTGTTTTTATAATTTTATATTTTTTATGATGTTTGACGTTTTCATGCAGTGATTAGGTCAATGGTTATGATATATGATATGGAATCATGGAGTTTATGTGGGAAATTTCGATGGAGTTGTGTGTTGGCTTATTAGTTTCCGAGAAGTTATAGGATGCTTAAGAAGTTGGATGTTTTAATTAAATGAACATGGGACAGAATAAATGGTTTGGGGATACTAAATTAATTTATAATGGAATAGTAAATTGGATAATAATTTAAAATTTAAATAAATAATGATTGTAAAATAATATGTAAGTTGTAAATAATTATTATTGTCAAATGGGAACTATGAAATTGATTTTTGGTTGTATGATTGGTAAATGGGATTATATGGGTTGATAGAGTTTTTTCTAGAACTCCCTCTCTTTGTAGTGATGTTTTCATGATCACCAACCCTTATTTTTATAACTAATAGTTTATTTTCATTGGATGGAATTTCCATTATTAAGATTTTATACGTTGATCATAATTATAAAATGAAGGACTCTTATTGAATTTGGAAGATCCAATTTAAGGATTTAAGGTTCAATTGATGATATTATTGAAGTCATATTTCATGAATTGAAATCATGTAAGGAATTCAGAAGATAAAAAAAATTCAATGGAAGGTAAAAATGGATTAAGTTGAGTTTATAAGATGTAGAAAGAACTAGCTTGTCCGACTAGAGCACCATCCCACTGGTTCCCTTAGGGAAGAAAATCAAAAGTGTAATAAGTCCACTAACTAGTAAATAGAAGTTAGAAGAACCAAGGAAGACTATAAGATATCCCTGTATTTCTAGTTGTGTCATCCAACTAGCCAATGGGGATGATCCAGTAAGTCGAGAATCTTTAATTCAGTAGGAATCATAACTCTTAACTGCACTTTAATGATTATTAATGATCTATAAGAATTTCATTACTATCCTATATCTATTTGAGGCTATAAATAAGACCCCTTAGTGTCTTGTAGTTTTTATATCATATCACCAATCAAATAGAAGTTCCCCTTTCACTGAATCTTTAGTGACATCAAAGATTCCCCTCAAGATTCAATTCTCATTTATCTATTTAAAAGGCTATCATATCCTTTCTTATCTATATATATCCTATAAACTGTATTTATCCATATTGAGGGATAAGGTAATAGTTTTTTAAATAATTTCAATCAATAGAATATTTTTATTCTTTTCATACATTATATAATGGATTTCTTGCTTCTTCCATAAAAAAGTAAAGGAGTCTTGGTTTATTTTTACTTCCATCAAAAATAAAGGGAGGAATTTAGTTTCTTGATCTATATTAAAATCAAGGGAATAATAAGATAATCCTCTCAACCTGAGTGGAGGATATATAGGGGTTCACACAAAGGTATTGTTGAACTCTTTATCAAACCTTGTTTTATAAAACTTTTTATTTATACCTTGCATCATTCATAACATATTGATTCGTATAATCACATAATCTCAATATTCCTTAAATACACTATGGTTACGTACTTAAATAAACTTCAACAATAGATTTTTAAAATCATATAAAAATTATCATGATCCTATTTATCTTTCAAATTCGCTTTATCATTATTTGATTTTATATTTCCACTACGGTTAATTTTTTTAATTTGTGGTTATCATCGCACATTTATTGCTTTATTATTTAAAGGAAACTCACCCCAATTATTATTCTACTCTGGGAAATAATTTGTATCAATGGAGATATTTTATTTTTCTAAAAAATAACTTTTCAAATTGTTTTTTATTTTCAAAATCTTAATCGGTTTTAAAGAATGGTATTTTTATAATGGGATAGTCCACTTATTTTCAAAATAATCTGGAAAGACATTCTTTTTTTAGGTCATTTCTTTAATGTTTCATATTTCTCTTACTATAATAATCACATTTTCACCTTTGTTAGTATAATATTTTATCTAGTTTAGAAAATGGTTATGTATTTATATACTCCTATAAAATGATCTAGTAGACTCTTTAAGATATTTTATCTATTTAAAATAATGGAAAATCCTCAAATTCTCTCTATTAGAGGCTCGACCAAAATGAATTTATCATAAATTTACATTAAATGCTTCCCATGAAATATGGAAATTTCTATAATTCATCCATGAAGGAACCAACAATATTAAAGATTCTAGTTTGGATATGCTTATAAAATAAATTGAAAAAATTTTCTATTAATTAAAATGAATCTATATTCAATATATTTATATGATTTAATGAAATCTTGAAAGGTAAAAATTATCTTGGTGATGGTTTTTTAATGTAAAAAATTAGTAAAGAATATTATTTTCTTATTGCCAAGCTTCAGGGAAATAGAGGTGTAGGATATAGGAGAAGTAAAATAAATCAAAAATATATCATCTAAAGAAATAATTTTCTATCTCATGGCATATTATATCCCTATAAAGAGAAATAAAATATAGAATCAAAATAAATAAATGAAACAAAAGAATCCAAAAGAATAACTAATTTCAATGAAATTGATGATGATGATTCATATAAAGTAAATCTATAATTGAGAAATCAGCCAATAAATTGAATAAATTCATATATACAAAATCAAATGAATGAAATAAGAAGTTTCCTATAAGTCCTAAATGTACAATTTACAAAAAAATATTTAAATAAAAGTTAAAAGGAATTAAATCTCTTAAAGTATAAACCTGAAATGCTAGTGATAACTCCCTGGACTCGATATACTCAAGTTAATCAAGTCCAAAATTCCTCATGGAACATCTCATGGTTGGTGATGAGGTTAGTTATTATATTTCTCACAATGCTTGTCACTATAAATCTTATTCTTATTCATCTTATTCTCCATTAACTACTTATAAAAATAATAAACTTCATTATTTTTCTAAAGAAATTATTTTTGAATATGAAGAATATAAAAATAAGAAAAAAAATATTTCTTAAAGAAAAATATTAATGAAAAGGATATCATTTCCAAAAACATATTATTTAGTGTTGGAGCATCAACATCTACCTAACAATGGGAATTTAAAGTCCCAAATCACAGAGCTCAAAAATTAATATTGTTCAATGCAACCAAGGTGAACATAATATAAATATGATTCTGTGTTCTTAATTTTATACAATCGTAATCCATAATTAGTTTTCCGACTTTAAATAATCATTATCAATAAACTAAATTTGTAATGGGATTTTCCAAAAAAAAATCAAATTTTTCCAGAAATATGGGAAACTTATTTATGAGTGTGTTTGTAAAAATGATAGATATGGGAGACCTAATTTTATTCATATTTCATATAATATTATTAATGTAAAATATATAAAAAAATTGGGTCCCTAAATACTTAATTTAAAATACCTTTTGGATTAAATTTGTTTCAATAAAACAACTGTTTTTTGTCAAGACGTCCAGAACTGAAATTTAGATACCAAAATCACATACATTTAATATTTTGTAGGACTATACCCCAAAGAATCATTATCATATCCTATAGTTTCATCTTAATAAAAAAATGAAAATCAAACTCTTGAAATGTTTGATCTATAATTTCATCTTGAACTATTTTTTAAATTCAATAATTAAATGGCTTCCATGCTTTTACTTTTTTAGAAGTATATCTCAGGGGGGATAGGTATTTTATGTTTTACATTTCACATATTGAACATAATTTCTATGATATATCCTCTACAAATCACACACACTAGCATCCATTTATTATTATATTTTAAAGGATAGAGGTTTTATTTTTAAAATTTTCATTTAAATATATTTTAAATTTTATTTTTCATATTTTTTTTCAAATTTTCATTTTTCAAAAAAAATCATTTTTAAATCATGATATTAAGTTTTATATTTTAATTTATTTTAAAATTATATTTTTTTACATTATAATATGATGATTACTTCAAGTTTTTATCTGAAATTTATCAAAAATTGTTTGTATCTTTTTATGTTATGAACTGTCTTTGTTTTTCATGTAATTTTCACTAATATTATCTTTTAAGCTTATGATAATAATTAATAGGGTGATATTATTTCATAAATTTCTTGTTTTATCTTCTCTAAAATTACCTTCTTGATATAAATATATTATTATTTCCCTT
Organism: Viscum album; assembly: GCA_963277665.1. NCBI lineage: Eukaryota > Viridiplantae > Streptophyta > Magnoliopsida > Santalales > Viscaceae > Viscum > Viscum album. The sequence goes on along the minus strand of OY728131.1, from coordinate 710,779,124 downwards.
CCTTGTTATCTTTTTTATAATCACATAGCAGGAAGATTTTTTGTTTAATCTAGATATGTTTTCTTTAGATTTTTCTATAGGTTTTGTTAGGTATCAACTGGGGATAATTGTTTTGATTATGATTTTTTAGTTTTATATCTGGAGAATATTTATTATCTTGATCTTTAATATCTCAAATTACTTTGGATACATTTTTTCACTCTTGATTCGTCTTTTTATATTAAATTTTTTATCATCAAATGTGATATATTCTCAAATCTCTCACTCTCTATCATGATGTCTTCATAATCAAAAACAATCATTTATATATCTATCAATTTCTTTTGAGTGGATGGTAGTTCCATTTTTAATATTCAATATGTTTATGTTAATGGAAAAAATAAAAGAATATTTTTTAATTTAGAAGATCCAATAGAAGGCTTTGATGTTCAATTAAACATCATATTGAAGTCATATTTATTGTGTTGAAATCATGGAAATAATTTAGAATATCAAATTAATACCATGAAAGTAAGTAAGGATTTCTCTAGATGAGTATAATTGTTGTAATAATCACTAACTTCCCTGTGGGGTCAATCCAATATGTCCAATATCTTTAATTTAGTGGCCTTACATAACTTAATTGGTCGTCGATGATATTTAATGATCCTGATGAATTACATAAGTTTAAGAGCTATATTGGAGGCTATAAATAGGACTCCATGGTAGATTGAAATTTTTTTATCATCTATTCAATCGAGTCAAAGAGTCCCTATCACTAGTTCTCTAGTGATCTCAATGAGTCCTCTCAATAGATAATTATCATTTCTCAAAATCAAAGGCTCTCATCTCCTTTACTCTCTATATTTGTCCTATGAATTGTATATATTATTCTAGAGAGATAATGAATTGGATTTTCCATGAATTTGCATCAAGAAATTATTTCTATTAATATTAAGCCTTCGATAATGGTTTTCTTGATTCTTCTATAAAAATTTTCATGGAGTTTTGGTTTCTAGCTACTTATATCAAAAGGTAGGTCTTTAGTTTCTTGATATTTGTTAAAATAAAGTGAATAATAAGACAAACCTCCAACCTGAGGGTAAGAGACATAGAGACTCCCATATATATATTTATAAACTTTTTTATCATACCATTTTTTATATCTCTTTTAATTTAGGATTTGAAACATTCATGTCATATCAATTATCATAATCACATAATTTCAATACGCCTTAAAAATTCTATACATGCGTGCTTAATTAACTTTGAGAATATATTTTTTAAATAATAAAAAAATTATCATTGTCCTATTTATATTTCCTAATATCTTTATTATTGTTTAATTTTATATTTATACTATTCTTACTTTAAAAAAATTGGTTTCTATATCACTATGATTGTTTTATTTTTTAAAGGAAATTCACCCCCACCACCACGTCTTTTCATTCTACTTCAACCAATATTTATGGAAGTAATGTTGGCTTGTGATCAGGGTGATAGGGAGGTTGTATTAGTTAGGTGTTTGTTTTTGTGGAACCATATATTAGGTTTTATTGTAACTATTATATATTTTATTTTCCTTGTGTTTTATAGTCATACCCCACCTGAGTCATTTGTTTACCCTAAAACCCAACAGTTTTGGGTTTCATATGTTTTCCCCAAATATTCAGGTTGATGTGGATTCATGGATGGTTACCCCTTTTCCCCACTATCTCTTCCAAAATATTTTTTAAGTAATGGGTTGTGATTTATTGTAGATATAGTTCACTAGAGGTGATATTTATTGAGAGGATACAGTAATTCATTACATGGGTTGTTCATGGTTGGAGGAGTGAATGATGTTTATTCCCTTCATGTAGATGATACCCTACTATTTTGGTTTATCATAGTGGTTATAAGATGATGTGGATTTGATCATTGTATAACAGTTAGTGATATGTTTCTTTATAGTTGTGATGAGGATTGTGATGATATAAGGTAGATGGATACAAAAGTGATTGGAGATATATGGCATACATCATTGCTGTGTGAGAGCGGAAAATTAGTGGGGAAGTGGTTGGGAATACCCTTTATTATTTTATTCTTTTTATTTTATTATAATTATATGCATTATTTAGTGAGTGTCACTTAGTCAGGTTAGGGACTAGTATATCAATATGTCCTTATTCATTATGTTGTTTGTTCACCGGGGCATTAATATTCTCTTCTCACATTGGTCTAAGATTATGTGGGTATGATATTATTTTTTATTTATATATTTTGATCACCCTGATGTATATATATATATAAACTATTTTAAATTTATCAGGATAGATCTTGATATCAAGAAGGATATTTCCATATTGGATCATGGAGCTATTGAGATGATTTCGTAGGATAATATTTTGGTAATTTGTTTAGAGACTTTAAATTATATTCATATATCATTACATAAAATGTTGTATATTGTGGGTTTTCCCTTTTATTTTTGTTATGGAGTTTTCCATTGGTTGATATCTTATCCCCTGATCATAATTTTTCTTTTTTTGGGTAATACATATCATATGTGTGGATTTCCTTTTAACCTTGGTGAAAGTCTCCAACTCAGGCCCTACTAGAGGTGGGAATTGAGTGTAATTATCTCTCTTCTAACATTATTGGACCAAGAGGAATACCTTTATTGGTAGGGTTCATCAAAGAGTGGTATCAGATATTTTGGTTGAGGGATTGGATAGAGCTTAAAGTTTGGGACTATAAGTATTGTATATGTTTGGTAAGGGAACAATTTTATTGAACATAGCATGTGACACAAGAAATGGATACTTTCTAAGATATAGGATTTTATTACACATGTGATCCAATACAAGGAACTTAAGCTTACAAAACATTTTAGGTGAAGTGATGGTTCTTATAGGGTAGAGACCTAGTAATTGAAATATGCATTATATTTTCTTCAGTTGTGATTAAATCTAGTGAATTCATGGATTTAAAATGAATTTAATTAAATAATATTAATAATCCACCCAAATGGTCCTTGTAAATCCTTGTTTATCTTTAAGTTATAGATCTTGGATGTCATCCACATGTGTTTTAGGATGGTGAAGATCAGTAAGTTGATCGGGTTGACCACCAAAGGGTTAATCTAGCTGAAGAGGCCAAATAGTGGTAGAGGAATTCGCATGCATTTTAGTGTCAATATCTGGTTAAGTATGAGTGACGTGTATCTATTCTAGAGATAGAGTACTGTTTGGAGGATATTGAGATTTCCTTCAGTTCGACTAAGGCATGAGTGGAGTACCGGTTAAAGGAGATCGAGATTGCCTTTACTTTGATAGGATCGAAGATTTAACTGGCTACCTAGATTGAATTAAGAAGACTAAATCATAAAAAGAAAAAAATGTTACCGATTCACCCCTTCCCTTTCAATGATCACATATAATATGGGAATAAAATATGGTGACATTTTGGTTAATATCACTTGAGATTCATGGCGATGTGTTGTATAGTGTTTCACCACAATGAGTTATCAACATGTAAAGTTAAAACAGTTGTCCATGTTTTTTGGGGAGTTATGAGGGGATTTTATTATGCAACTATTTTTAGATATCAGCTTCACTAAGATGCACTATGGAATGATGGTTCAGGTGTTTTTTGGTTTTTTCAAGTGTTTAGGCATTGCAGCCGTATAAGGAGAGACACTTTTCAAGGGGAGTACCAAGGGTTTCTTTATAAATAGTGGTAAAACCCCATATATCCCTCTCTCTATTAAAATATTCATCTTCTTACCTCATCCTCAAAATTTTTGATGCTGTTTTTTTAGATCCCAAGATGTATTTTTGAATTATTTAACCATCGATAAATTTTTCCTGATCCACTTTTTCTTCAAAAGTATTAATTTAAGTGGCAGTAATGAAAAATATCTAAGGTAAGGCTCTTTAATCATATAAAGATCATTTATAAAATGATTTTTATTGTTAATTGAGTCATGGAAAACTGTCACATAACGACTATTAAAAGGTCTGGTGCTCTACTATAATGTATATAGTGTCACTCGGGTTGAATCCTCGGTGATGGAACTGTATTTTAGAGTCAATTGTATATTTCTTTTGGTTTAATTTTTTGAAATTGGGAGGTTGATTACTGATCTTATGTGTAATGATTGATTGATAAATTTTATTTAAAATTTTAATAAGGATTTGGGTGAAACAATTATTAAGTATGTCATCTTATGATATCATTGATAATTCTGATATATTTTATTAAATTTACACCCACTTCAAATGATGATTATGATCTGAATTCCCAACTTTTTTTTATTTAACACAATCCTTAACTACGGTTATAATCTTAGTTAATACTTGTTTATGGAAGTTTATTAATGGTTCTAATAATCCATTAAATCTACATACTAAAATAATAATTTCATTAATTCATAACATTTTTTATTTTAACATACACAATATTTACTTAAGGAATGTTTAGCAACTAAAAGCTCACAATTACTTGAAATCTTTGAATTATGACACACCTAGATAGATGATTTACTCATCCATTAAGATTGATAATAATCTGGTTTATGATGTATATGGGGATGAGTTTAAAATAAATAAAAAATAACGGGATTGGAAAAGATTTTTGCATTGAAAATGCACATGAATGGTGAAGAGAGTTAAACACACACTTTGAATTGAATGATAAAGTGTAAAATGGGAATTATTTTCAAATTGTTTTAAAAAAATTAAGGAAATTAATATTACACAACATAGGGTAGATTAGGATAAGATATTATGATTATGAAACATTCATTAAAATTTAAATTATATTATAGATAAACTTATACAATTATAATTAAAAACAAGGAAAAACAAATAAGAAATGGAAAGTAAAGGAGAGGTTTAACTTGTTTAAATAAGAGTAAGGAAAGTTATCCCATGACTTTGGAAAGGATATCTTCCTACCATTGATCCTACTTCAGTTATGAAGTTTCAACCCCTTATAAATATATGAGGGGCGTGAATTTATATCCCAAGGTGGTGGATTTTTTTCCTTCAAAAACTGCCTTTCAAGTTGACTCAACAATTTGACCATAAAGATAGCCAAATATAAAAAAATAACTCTTATTAAAAGTTTTATATATAGATTTTTAAAGTCTAACCTCAAAATATGGAATATATTTTACTTTTGTATCCAAAGTTATGGTTTTTTTTTCTAAACCATGTTTTTTATCCGATTTTATCCATAATTATTCAAAGTCCATAGTGTCAATGGGTTTTAGGCTAGGAATATGACCTCAAATCACAAACATTTCTTCTAAAAAGTTTTGAAACTATATATTTTATTTATCACTAACAAAATTGCTTCTCAATTTTTTGTAGATAGTGGGAGAAAATTTGAAAAACTTTGGGATGTTTTCAAATCCTTTATAGAATTGTTGAAAATATTATCATGCAACATTTGGGACACTTATTTTTTGAGTTGGGACTTGAATTTTGTTTCCAAGATGTAATAAAATGTCCCTATACTACTAGTATAGTGTAAATTAATTTCGAATTACGGAATGATCCTATAGAATATATCATCATAGAAGGTATTGTTTAATTGGAATATTCATTATCTCATCTTGTGTGGTTTATATGGCCCATCAAATGGTTGAATTGGACAAACATCTAGTTGAATGATTTTTTGTAATTTGAATTAGGAACACTAGAAAATAATATATAATCATTTGTAACAATATATTTCAATATATTATCAAAATATTAAATTTTAGTTTAATTTAATTAATTAAAACAATGATATATATATATGTGTTTATGATCAAAATGAGAACTTTGACTACAAATTAATCATTTTTCAGTAAAAAATATGTGGTGTAAGTAAGATAAAATATTGAATGAATCTATAATATAAACTCGACCACAATTAAGATATTACATTTCCCCAGACACACAAAACACCAATACCAAGAAAAATCATTTTCACTCAAAAAAGAATTTAAATATATTTTTTCACTGATCCAGGGAAGACAAGACTATTTTAGTTATCCATAAATAATTCAATCCCAATTTTTTACTGGAATAATGTGTTAGTGAAATTCATTTTTCATGTTCAAAATCTGAATTGGAAAATTTGAAAACCCAAAATTTATTCCTCTCAAGATGATGTAAATTTATTTAAGGTATTTTACAAATTCATAATCAAAAATTTAAAATCATAGTGTTTCTAAGAGAACTCAGCTTCCATTCCAAATTCTAAAGTGAACAAGAATCAATGGGTATTCGTAGTGGGGTTTAAGTGGCTATGGGATGGTAGGAATTTAATGTCCAAAAGAGAGGAAAATAAGGTTAAAACACCACCATGAAAAAATAAATGTACAATTTTTTTAATGAGACATGTAAGGTTATGGAAAATCAGATTTACAAGGGTAGGAATGTGTGAAAGAATACATAAAAGAGATAAAAAAAATTTGAGATGATGAAAAATAAAATATATACAGAATAAAAAAAACATCTCCAAATGAAACAAGAAAATATTTTTCAAGTGTTCTTTCTTTCCTTTTTCTCTTTTATTTTTCTTTTTCTAGAAGTTGAACTTTGAATGAATCTTACACTCATCTCCAAACCCGTTTTTTATATTCACACAACACTAATTTTTATAGTTATAAAAATATAAAAGTTTGAGGAAGAGATATATTCCACCCACCCAATACACAACCCATTCTTTTTTTATTTTTTTTTTATTTTTTCATTTTAATACTTTTTAACAACATTATTACAATGAAACATAATCATAAATACATCCCAAAACATCACAGAATCAAATCTTCAGCCCCAAACTTAAATGAATGATTTCTCTCAAGCATTTTAGGACACATTGTAAATAAAATAAAGTATTCCAAAAATGAAATCCATTACCCCCACACTTAAATTTCAATAAATCATTCAATGAAAATCCAGGTAGATTTTTTGTGGGGAAACAATTTTTTCTTATAAAGTGGATATCAAAAAAAAGGTTTTCATATGCTAGAATGGGCTTTAAAATGGAGAATAAATGTTAGGGTAATGGGATGTTATTTGGATAATTTTAGTCTCATGAGGTTTATAAAACGACTATATCATATTAGTGTACACTAAATTATGAAATTCATTTTGAAGGTACACAAACTCAAGACTCTGATTCGAGGGTGAAAAACACACAATAAAATAATATTTTCATTAGTGAACATGGAATGAAAATAAATTTTTTTCCTCATGGTAGGGGAAGAATAATTTTCTAAATCAGAAATTGAGCATTAAAATTTTTTTGTATTGAAACGAAATTTTTTATCAAAGTTTATGATGAAAATACAAGATACTTGAGATGAAAAAATATTTTTACTCCTAAAAATTTTTGTAAAAGAGATCAACATTAGATGGTGAATAATTTTATCTCACTTTTTTTAATAAACACCCACACAAAATAGAAAGAGTTAAAAAAAATGGTTGATAAATAATGTGGTTAAAATGATAGGGGAGTAGAGAATGAGAGAGGAAGAATAATAGAGAGAGAGAGGAAGAGGAGGAGGAAGATAAAGAGTTAAAAAGAATGGGGTTACCCTGGTTTGGAATTTTTGGGTTGTCATCTCAATATATTGGTGGCTTGAGTCCCACATTTGGAGATTTATTAGAATTTGATATGGTACTCTGGGTATTTTTCCTCTCATTGTGATGTTTTAACTAATGTATATTAACTAGTAATGTGATTTTTGAAGAGGTTTCTTTGACATTCACTACACCAAATGGGTAAAAATTAATAATGATAAATAGATCTTCCCAATGAGAATTAATCTTTCCTACGTGAAGATGAAATAGAGAAGTGAAGAGCATTATCACCTTTTTTAAATACCTTCCACATGATGCTATTTTAATTCTCATAAGAATCGATTCAATGCTTCTCCAATTTATTTCATTTCTTTTTTAAAATGTGAAAAACTTTTCGTAAGTTGGACATGATTTAAATATCTCATTTAAGTCCTTAAAGAGTGAATGATACAATAATTTATAGTTAAGGACCTTTTGAGAGATCCTTCATGGCCTAAAGTGTCCACCACCAGACATTATGTAGATAGACTCTAAGATGGATAAATGTTCATATTCATAAAGACATCTTTTAATCACCATGTTATCCCCAATTTTCTAAAGTTCATTATCTTCCCAAAAATAGTATTTTGAATTAATTTCCAGATTTTATTTTTTTTATTTTAAAAAAATCGAAGAGACACCATCAAAAAATTAATTTTGAATTGGGGCAAACCATACAGACTTTGGAGTGAGATATGAGAGGTTTTCAGTGGAAATATCATGTACAATGATATCCCAATGAGAAGAATTTGAAACATTACTCAAGTGATCATCCAAAGGATTTTCTTTTCCAAGTATATCATTGATATTAAGTTAAAACTCTTGGATCATTAAGATACATCTTATTAGACTCATTCTAAAATCAACTTTATTGAGAAATAACTTCAAATCAGAATAGTCATAAAAGATGATGATTTTGGATCTTAAGAGATAGGATTGGAATTAATAAATGGAGAAAACCAACTCTAGAAGTTCCTTTTCAGTTTTTTTGTAATGAGATATATTTCCATGAATTTTTTTAGGAATAATAGATTAAAAGTTGATTTTTTCTATTCTTTAACCCAAAACAGCCCCAATAGCCCTATCAGAATTATCACTCAACAATTAAAAGGGTATGGACAAGACTATACGTAATATTATCTTGGAAAATGTAATCATAACATTGATTTCAATGATGTATCTATATAAATCCATATAAAAATTAAATTTAACATAATTCTAGAGTAGTTGAGTGAGTGGGAGTAAAATCCAAATAAATTTCTAGATGAATCATTAATAAAAACTTATATGACAAAGTAATGATCTAACGTATTAAACTGATGTGGGTTTAGGAAGTGATTGAAACACTTCTCTATTATCCAAATTGTTGTTAATACCCTCTTGAGAAATAATTTGGATTAAAATAATCCAATTAATATCCAATAGGTGAGATTTTTCTAAATTTAGTATGTTGTAACATTTCACACACTTTTTTAAGACTAGATAGAGTCAATGTAAGAAAGATTCAAATGACTCACCATATATGGTTAATTCATCCATGAATACCTCCAATTAATTCTCAAAGAATTTTAAAAATATACTCATCATATACCATTGGAATGTTATAGGAGAATTGAAAAGTCCACAAGGAATTATATTCAATGTATATGTTCTAAAGGGGAAATTGAGTGTATTATTTTCTCAGTCTTAAGGTTTAATTGGTATTTTTAAGTATATGGTGTATCCATCAAGAATGAAATAATGTAAATTTATGGATAATATTTATTGAATTTGCTCAAATAAAGAAAGTATGTAATGATTTTTTCTTGTTTTAGAATCCAAATTTTGATAATCAATGCACACACACTATTTATTTTTCACTTGAGTTGTGACCACTTATCGATTTTCATATGTGACAACAGTTATCCCTCCCTTCTTAACCACCACATGAATCAGACTAGCCCATTCACTATTGGAAATTGGGTAGATAATTTCTTCTTGAAAAATCAATGTAATTTCTTCCATGACTACCTCAAGTATAAATGGATTGAGTCTACTTTAAGGTTGTCCATTTGGTTTGGATGATCTATCTATATGCATTTGATGCATGAAAAGGGAAGTGTTAATTTTTTTATGTCATATAGGTTCTATCCTAAGGTAATTATATTTTCCACTAACATATGAATAAATTTAGACTCATAAATTTCTGTAAGTACAGTATAGACAATGATAGGATAAGACTAATCATAGAAAATGAATGTATACATCATGTGTGTAGGAAGAGGTTCTAGATCAATTTGAGCATTCATTTTTGGGACTGGAAACATTATAATATAAAAATGTATTCTAGTTGGTTTTGAATCCTTTTCATCATTACTATCCATTGTGGAACAGTAGAGATTCGATGTGAGATTGGATTACAAATTGTTTTCCAGATCCTTTATATTGATGGAGTCTATAAATGAAACATCCACATCAACTTCTCCATTTATTACATGGTTAATCATGATAAAAATTTAAAAAACACCTATATCATTATAAAAGAAAGAACATGATGGAAGGGTATTCAATCCACTTTTAGAAGTGTCATCAGAAGTATGGATAGAGAAGTTCAAGTGATCCACTGATGGGTATGGATTGAAAAAAAAAATTGATCAGTTGGTCAGTAAATTCGATGTACAATATTATCGCATTGACAATAATTTTAGTCCTAGATATCATGATTAATGGTTTCAAAATCTCAAACCATGTTCCACTCAAAGTTACCCCAATGTCAGTGGGCCACATGGTCCCAAGCACACTTCCCCATATTCTAAAGGATGTCGACTAGCATTGAGAGCCTATGGTGTGTTCATGGGGAGACTATGGCTCATGTTAAAGTGGAGCATAGTGGATAATATAATATAATAGATAAATATTAGAAGAAATAGAATAAATTATAAGTATAAGAAATAAGAATAAACATCCAATCTGAATAATTAATTAATTAATAACTAGAAACTAAATCGTACAAAAAATGATGAAAATGAATATCATGTCTCTAAAAATGTAAAATAGGTGTATATGGAAGTAGGTAATAATTTCTATACCAAAAAATAAAAAATTAATCCAAAAACTCTCAAACTTCCTAAGAACTGGTTCGGTCATCTACTACCAAGATCCACCCTAAGAAAGCAAGAAAGACAGGTTTCCAAAGTGGGACACTTCCCCTTATCAACACATGCAAAAAATAATATTACTGAGTACCATCAGCGGCCCAGATATGGTGTAAGATAAATATCAGAAGGAAACTACCAAATAAATATATAAAAATCTAGTATGTGAATATAAACTGAAAAAGAGTTAAGGTATATAAAAATTTAAGCAATGGTATAATGATAAATGATACCTACTTCAGCCTCAGCTGGTATTGTCTAAGAACATGTATCATTTAATTAATTTATTTAATCTCAATTTTTATTGATAAGTCATGTCAGGTGTAAACATCACTTACAAGATATCATGATAATAATAATGAAGTATCCAAGTTATAACAAGGCATCCTACAATGATGATACTTATAAAAAGGTTCTAAGGTAAAAACTATGGAATCCTTGAACTCAGGGGTCAATCAAACTCAATAATTACGTGATTTCTAGCTATAAGGGTCTCAAGTGTAATCAAATGTGCATCGCCCAAGATATTACATTTTAAATGATTATAACCGAGTCTAAGGATCTCTTCCAAGGTAAAATAGGCTAAGCATGGTTGGGCCCAATGAGGTGAATCCATGGAGCCAGATGTTCGAAGACATCGAGCTAGATCCAAGGAGTGTATTCAAGGTATCCTATTATTCAAAAGATATAGAAGGTATCATATAGAGTTATGCCATAAATATATTAGTATACAAGGACCATGTTCCAAGGTGGGTATTTCCTTTGTCAACCGGCTCCTTGAATTGAAATAGTATTCTATGAGAGCTCAAGGCATTCTCTTTGGAATCCAAGGATGGATCAAGTCTGACCACTCTTCTAAAGATAAAAATGTCTATATTCCATAGAAAACTTATAAAAAATTCATTATTCATTTATGACCTTATAATACTCAAGCCTTTTAATAATTTAGAAGGTTCGGTCCATTTCTCTTCATACTATGTGATTAGTCTATATCATACATGAAACCATTTATTACTTTCATTCCTTGTTTAATTATTAGGTTCATTCCATTACATTTCATAATCATGGAAAGGTGGTATAAGGAAAAGTGATCAATAACTATTCCTTTATAAACATTAAACAAGGCCATGTAATATATATAAATATACTTTCCAATTAACAATTTAATGATTCATTAATAAATTTGATACACTTTCTGTAAAAGTTTCAAGTGGAACTATAAATGTACTATCCATTAACTAATCATTTATCTTACTAAAACTCTTGCCTTTTAAATTTTCATGTCTAGACCGCCCAAATGGTGGATCAAATAGTCATAAAAATCACTAAAGGTATAAAAAAAGAAATACCCTACTTGGGGTGGTCAGAATTGAGGTTATAACCTCCAAAGACACAATGGTCATGTATATATGGGGCTCTAGAATGTGATCATGATAATTATAACCATATAATATGAAGTTAATAAGCAATTCCTAGTGAAACCATCATCCTCTCAATGATGGTAGTTCATAATCTACTATACTTTTAGGAAAAAGTCATAGACCACCTACTATATACCCATTATACTCTCCTCATTCAGTATTGGCCCTTAGTTTTCCTTGGATTAGGGGAAATAAAAATAAAGGATCCAATACCTTAAAATAGTTCATATGAGATAGAATCAAAATAGAACCATCGATAGGAAGAAGAATGATAAATTTAGAAAAAAGAATGAATTGCTTACTGGGGTGCTTCCAATGAGAGAAAAGGATCCAGAATTGGAGCCTGGATGGAGAAATTGGAGAAAATCATAGATTAAGGATTCAAGGATGCTCAAATGGTGGACCTATTATGTGTGGGAATAAAATAAATAAAATAGGTTAAGGAAAAATAAAATGGGTCTTCCCCTTTAAAAATATTTCTTGACATTTACCCAACATGTAAATGTTTTACAAGTCATGTAATGTTTGGCGTCTCCCCTCCTGGAAAAACCCTCTACACATCGTGAATTATCCTTCTTAGTCCATTAAACATTATGAATTTAATATGCACTATGATTTAAAAATACATGGCTCGTATTTGAACTATAACCAAATTATATCCCACCTTCCTCGTTCTTTCTAAGACATACCAACTGGCCCATGGGCCTGACCTTAGGATATAATCCAAATGATAACTTTAAAAGAGTTTTGATTGAAAAGTAAAAGGATATGTACCTCATAGAAAAACTAGGATTAAATATCTTCCCTACCCCCTAAAAGAACTCATCCTTGAGTAATCTTCTAAGGGCCATAAAACACTGTCTGAGAAAAACTCTAGCCACTGAGCATGTATGTCAACCTCCCACTCGTAAGTCTAATCCTATAAATGGGCGTGCTACCAAAGCACTCATATTAGAGGGATAGACCATCCTCAAAGATCCTTCATTCTCCTCTTAATGATGTGTTTGGGATAATCCTCAAAATAATCAGCAGTATTTAACTCAACTTCCTTCAGATCAAAATTATGAGAAGGTTTGGCATGATAATGGTGAAGCTGTGAAATATGGAAGACGGCATGCATGTCACAATAACTATGAGGTAATAAAAACCAATATGGATCCAACCTGACCCTATCCAGGATCTCAAATGGCCTGAAATAATGAGGTGATGACTTCCCTTAACTATTTATATGTTTATGCCCAGGTCTAGTTGAAACCAATAAGAAAACAGGATCCCCGACCTCAAACTAAAGAATTCATCCATGAAGATTGGCATAAGATCTCTATCAAGACTAAGCAGTAGAAATATTCTTCATGATCATCTAAACCCAAACTGAAGTCTCCTAAATGATATGAGGACCTAGTAGTATAACCTATCCTACCTCTAACTATTACAAGGGTGAATAGAATAGCCTACCATACAAGGCCCCATAAGGATCAGTCTAAATCATCACCTGGGATCTATTATTATAGGTGTACTCAATGACAGGGATATACTTCTCCTAAGCACCATTGAAATCAAGGATTAATTTTTGGAGCATGTCCTCTAAAACCTATATCATCCGTCTTGATTGGATATTGGGATTAGGGTGAAAAGTTGTTCTCAAAAGAACTTATGTACCCATAGCTTGCTGTAACCCCTTCTAGAATTCAAATTCAATTAATTTCTATTAAGAACATACCATTTCAAAAAATATAGTTAATTTTTCTTTTGGCACTTGTCTTGTTTACCCAAGAACCATTTAAATAAGAAATATAATTTATTTTTAGACTCCTTAAAACTATTTTCATACATCATTATCACATCACATAATATCATCAAAATTTTAACCTCATACTTTCAAAAAATGAATTTGGTGTTGTTTTCAATGGTTTAGAAACAAAAGAAATCTCTAAAACATTTCCCCTCCTAACCTTGGGTTCAACCCTTTTTATATTATACTAATGTATGTTTATAAATTATATTTTCAAGGAAATGATGACCTCTAGCTCTATAAAGTTTTTTCTTCATTCCCAGGGATGTCTTGAGATGAGTTTTTAAGATTAAAAAAATAATATAAAAAAATAAATATTAAATTAATAAAATTTAAAAAATTATACTGAAAAATCTTCAGATTGTTCTTTTATCATTTTTTCCATTCTAGTTGTTTGTGTTGAACTTATAAATCTTATGTTATTCTCTTTTTTTAGGTTTTTAATGTTTTTGAATACTATGATTATTATTTGGTAATTTTTTTGTTGTGTTTTGTGAAAAATATTTGTAGTTTTGGTTTTTGACTTTTTTAAAAAATGGAACATAAAAGGGGTTGGGTTCAACAAAATATATTCTAACTAGTTTTTTGTGGAAACTATGGGCACACTTTTTAGTATTTTGTCTATAATGTGACATAATAGCCTTAAAAATATGAAGAAAACATTAAATATTAGGAAACTTAACCCAATGATTATTAAAAATTTGACCAAATGATGTTGATAATTTTTGAAACTATTGTTTAAATTGATGAACCACAAAATAAAAGTACACAAAAAATATAAATTGAGTCATGGGAATCACAGGAAAAGATAAAACAAGAAAAAAAATGAATTTTTGTGGTGAGGAAAATGACATCAAAAAAATTAAAAGAAAATGTTGGAAGAGATTGAGGTTGAAAATAAGCATTATCCTTTTTATTATAAATAATATGAATCTAATTCAAAAAAATGATAACATTACCAACTCACTCGATGAAGAAAAAATTATGGTGAATTTTTGAATAATTTAAAGGGAATTGAGTTGTAAAATTTTGAGTATCAACTAAATAACATTGAATAGGAATTATCCAACCTCAACATGATTACTAGTTTGGAAAAAGTTAACTATTTTAGGAGTTTTGGAAATTTTATTTCCCAGGTTGAGAAGAATTAATAAAATGAAAAATTGAATGTTAAAAACTATTCACCCAAAATTGTATTAAATTATGAGTAATGAGCCTGAAATTTAAATTCGGAATCTTATAAAAGTGAAAAAAACCTAAAATCAGTAATTAAAATAATTTTAAAACTTTTAATAAATGTGATCTTCCTGATTTTCAAGGTTTAAACCCAACAATATTTTAAATTAATTATAACAAATAGGTCGAGGGAATTTTTTTTGAAGAATGGTTAAATTATGATCTTTCAATAAAATTTTCTCACATTAATATTCTTACCGAAATTTTTTTTATTAAATAGAAAATGGTATTGACATACCTTGGAAAAAATATTAAATTTGAAAATTATGAAAAATTAATTTCTTAAAGAAAAAACTGAACAATTGTCACCATCAAACTAAATTGAAACACTCAAAAAAATTTAAAATGGACTTTTGGAATGTGAATTTGAATGAGATGTTGATCACGCATTAGACGATTTCACTAGAGTTTATTTTTCAAAAGAATTTGATGATGATTTTTTATTTTATGATGAGGAACTAATGGAATAGATTTATAATCTGGTAAAACCTGATTCTGTGAATAGTCAAATAAATTATATTCCCTGTTTTTCAAACCCTTACCCAACTGATTCTGGAATAAAAGTCCATCTAAATACTAGGAGTAGCTAAGAAGGGGAGTTTCACTTGAGTTCTAATGTTTCTGAAACTGTTCAGTATACTATTGCGGCAATTCTTGAACAAGTTAGTCGGAACTCATCAAAAAAACCCTTTAATTTGATTTTTATGGTTTAATTTGAGATAGAAATTTTTGATGATAATTCCACACCCCTAGAATATCTTATTTATCCTCTTATACTTAATAAAAAATTAATTTTTTTCAGATCTAAACCAAATCTAGAAGTGGAAAACACAACATCCAAAAGTGGTTTTGATGATCCTTTTTCAAATGATGAAGAAAAAATTTTCTTAATAGATCTTATGGTATATTCTTATTTTTCACCTAAACATAAATGTATTAAAACAACTAAGAATATGGATTTGGTGATGATTTTTCTACTCAAATTGAATAATCCTTTAAGTTTTTTCATTAATGTTAAAGGTTTTTTCTCAACTATTTTTTTATATGATGAAATTTTTTTCTATCTTCATAATTCTTGGTTCCCATAAATATTAATTTTCTATTAAAATGCTTTGAAAAAATTGATAGTGTGGTTCATGAATGTAAAACCACATCCACCTAGTGAATATGGTGAGTTTCTAAGAAAGTCCGACTGAAGACTTTGAATTCAATCCTTTATGGGAGTCAAACCATGGTATTTATATATTATTTGTTTGTTATTGTTATATTTTTTCATTTGGATAAAGTGTTGCTGGTACTCTATTATTTTTCTCTCTATTTCTATTGGTTTTATGATTCTGGTATTCTTGTTCATTTTTACTTTAAAAAGGCCATTTATGGTGTTAGAAAGGACTATACTTCCCATTATTTCTCATTTCACAAGAAGCTTCATGATGGAGCCTCATTAAAATGAAATTTTTTTATTAAACCAAAGATTTTTTAATTTCTGTGTCTCTTTTTTACTCTACTTTATTACGGTTGTGCTGCATGTTCTTTGTTTTCTAAAAATTATGTTCCAATTATTTGAAATTTAGACATTGTGTGAAGTTAAGTGTGGGGGAGTAATACCCTTGTTTTTTCATTTAAGTAATTTAATTTTTCATTTATGGGTGTAGATCATTCAATTTTTCAATTATATTGAAAATCCACTTGAAAAAAAATCTTGAATTTCAGGCATCCAATTCATTTTGTTATTAATACTTAACATGAATCTTTTTGAACTTAACTGAAAAAAAATTATCATTGTACATTATTGATATTATATGTGAATTTTTTGTTAAATATTTTTATAGAAAACTAAATTTTTTTAACCATCAGTATCACCCTTGAATATATCATTATACTACTAAATTTCAAAACTATTTTAAATTTTAAAATTAAAATTGTTTTTCTCCACCTTTTATTTATAATTTGGGAACAAATTTTGGTTTTAAGTATGGGAGAGAGGGTTTTATATGTGTTTAACTATTATTTACTGTAAAACCATAAAATTCCTATAAATATTTTTAAAATTTTGAGTCTTTTATGTTTTTATATTCAATTTTAGTGGGTCTAAATGTTTCTTATTTTTTAAATATGTAAAGACACTTTGAAAAGGTTACATATTAACTACCCATTATGTTTAATTGAGTAAATCATTTTATACACTCAAGAAATTATATTTTCATAGTGAAATTTTTGAGAAAATGTTATAGAACTATTATTGAATTGAAACTTTTTTAATTAAATCAAACATATAATACATGCATTAACTTAATCTATAAAACAAAAATCCTAATCTGGGTTGATATTCTCTCCTTCATTATTTCGTTATTTTTTCATTTAAGCTAAAACTATTGGATGAGTTAATTATTCTTTATTGTACTTTTTGAACCCACTCATCCATTTAGTTCTATATAATTTATTTTAGTGATAATTATGTGTTTCTGCTCACCCAGAGGTAAAGAGAAGTTTGGAAGCCTCAGTTAAATTCTTTTTGATGTTTGATTAGTTCAATTCAAAAAAATTAAAAAGAAATAATTTTATTATGACAACAATTAATCTCACACCAAATATTCTTTCTTTTAGGAGGGTATTTCAACTTTAATATTAAAATAATTCATGGGGGAAATCATTTTACATTGATGAATTCTTTATGGAATTATATTTTTTCAATTTTGAGATTCATTATTTGCTATTAAATTTGATTATTAATTAATTGATGATAGTCAATGATTAATTATGGGAAAATTTTTTGTGGCCATTATTTGACTTGATTTTCCATATCTTTTATATATGTTTTTGATGATTTTAATTAATTAATTATTCTTTATTTATTAATTAATTTCATTTCAATTATTTTAATTTTTAATTTCTTAGTTAATAATTTTTATAATAATTTTTTTTATTTTTAGATTTTAAAATCCTTAATTTTGATTTTACCTATTTTTACCAATATTATTTATTCTAATTACATTTAAAGTTCAATTTAAATTTTAACCTTAATTTTTTGTTTTTTTTGTTGTTTTTTTATGGAAAAAATCATTATTATATATTTATTTAATAACCCATAATTTTATTAATTTAATTTATTTTATCATTATTTTAACATTTATTTCAACTCTAATTTACAAATATAATAGTTCATCTAGAACCAATTATTATTTAAACCACTTTTGATTTTAATTTCAAATTATAATTTGAGTTTCAAAATAATTTCTAGTTCTTCTATTTTAATCTTAGTTTTAATTAAAGTTTAGTTTTAAAATTTTAATGATCAAAATTTTAATTTAATCAATTTTTTAGTTGGTTTAAATAATTTAACATTCTAATTTACTTTCATTAAAATAAATAATTGATTATGTTTTAAATCCTTAATTTTAATTATTTAAAATTTTGATTATTTTTAATAGTTTTAATTGTTAATATTTTATGTTTCTATTTAAATTTCACTGCTAACCTTGTCCTGCTTCTATATGATAGGTCATCCACCTTTGGGTTCATCCACTGTCAGGACTGAGCCTTTATTCTTTGTTTTGCTAATGCTAAAACCCAACATTCACAAAACAGAGCTCCTGACCCACAGTTGCTTTAACCTACTACCATCTTCCTCCCATGGATTCATGACTGACCACATTTAGTGGTAGATCATGAGCCAACACTAGTATAATTACTCACTTTAATCCTCCTTTGTTTCCCTTGATTCAACTCTAGTCCCACAGATTCACTATCAGTCACCAGAGGACCTTTCTCTGATCAACACACCTCCAGGATGTGTCAACCCCATAGATTTTCCCTTCTATCCTATAGCTAGAAAAACTACAACTACCATTGGGTATGACCAACCCCTGCACATCATGATTCACTACTAGAAACAAAAATCATCACCAAACTCTTCACACTGCTTCTCATGCATTCCATCATAGGTTTGTTCATCCACCGTTGGAAAAGAATATTTTCTACCACTGAATCATAACCAATGGTAGATCACCAACTAATATGAACCACGGAAACTTATTTAAGGAGAATCTGAACCAATTAAACTAGATCCACCACCACTCATATCTGGATAAACCCCCATCCAACTTTCTTCTTTATCCAAGCCTAATCTTTCACTATTCATTCATATCTTTTAGATTCTTGAACAAATTCCACCTATGAGAACACTCAGGTCACTATCACATCTAATTGAGCTCTGTATTGCCATTGTTAATCAAATTTGACAGAAACTACCACCTTTGGATGTCATTGTTGAACCAAGTCATCACCACAATTTTTCTCACACTAAGAAGAAGAACATAGGAGGAGTCACCCGAGGCATTATGAAGAAGACTTGGTGGTCCTGGATTCAGATAAAAAAATAAAAAAATATATATAACGAAATAAAATAATAATAATTAATGTAACTAATAAATAAATAAAGTAGTATAATAAAAATAAAATAAAATAAATATATTTAAAATAATTAAAAAGAATAAAATAAATTATATTTTATATTTTTATATTTAATTTAATAACAGTATCTATAATAATAAGTTTATTTTTAAGAAAAATCATTTATCTTTGGTTTTTAGTAAATAATTTTAGATTTTAAAATATATAATTACATTTAAAATTATATCAATTATAGTAAATATTTATGTAAATATATTTTATAAATTAACTAACTATTAAAATAAAAAATATATATATTTATATTTATATTAATACTAATTTGATTCTTTAGTAATTTATTAAATTATAAAATCTATATTTATATAAGAAAAGATAATAATGTTTTATTCCTTTTACTCTCTTCTAACTATGCATATTTGATCCAGATTTCGAAGTGTGTCTCGGTTCATTGCAACTGTTGGAAGAATTCAGTTATAAGGGTTCAACATCATTCACATGTAGGTGATCATTTTTAGTGATGAGTTTCACTAGGCCATCGAGGGTCTAAAGACCAAATGAAGTTGGAGATTTCAATTGGTGATAAAGATGAAAATTATATGGGGCTTAAATTGGGAGGTAGACAATATAAGGATAAAAAATGAAAAATGATACACATTCAGGATCTTGGATATTCTTGAATGGGGGAGACAGAGATATAGACTTCACATTCCAAAGGATTGCAGTCTAGTATGGATTGCGATTGATTTCAGAGTTATAACTCTTTTCTCTTTTACTTTAATCATTTAGTTTATACTATTTAATCTTAAACATGATTTTCAGCTAATTTTTTCAATCTCGAGAAATTTTTAAATCGTCTAGTTATTTATTTAAAATTATTAAAAATTATATATTTTTTATGTTTTGGAATTGATCAGATAAATCAATTCTATTTTAGATAATTGAATTGGGTCTCTCAAAATTTGATTTCAATACCACAAAAACTGTTGGATTGATCTCTTCTATTGATTTTCTCATCAAACCCATTTCTTTTTTTTCTTTCTTAAAGTAGAGAACTCCAATATTGATTAATCTACCAATTTAATCTCTAGGAGAGGAATATTAATCCAAATTTTATTAAAGAATTAAAATTCAATTAATTTCTAGGAAAAAGATACACATTCATCTAGTAGAGTTAATTATTCCCTTGGATCTAATGTTATTTTTCGAAGCAACATTAAAATCAGAAACATCATCTATTTTTCAACTCCTTATAATAATTTTATTACATCATTAGCACATCACATGCTCTCATTAAAATTTGTACCTCATACTTTTAAACAATTAATTTCCTATTTTTTTCAATAGTTTAGTAACAAAATAAATCCCTAAAAAATTCACCCTCATTCCCTTCGGTTATACCTTTTACTCCTATATTGGTGTACTATAATAAATGATATTTTAAAGTTAGTGAAGACCTATATACATATAAATACTCCTAATTATTAGACAATATTTCCTAAAAAGCTAACTTTTTCAATTATTTAGGGTCACTTAGCAAGCTTTTCATAAAGATGATTCTCTCTTACTGTATACAAAAAGATCACAGGGTTTTTAGCATGGTATCTAGGAGTACACAAATACACTAATATATATTCTAGAAAGGAAAATAAAAATGAATGAAGATAATGGTTTAACACCCTATTCCACAATTCCATGAAAATGGAGGTAGCATTAATATGGTCAAATGGCGTAACAAGCTACTCATATAGACCAAACCGACTAAAAATCAATATGAGGTATTTATAAAGCCCTGAAATGCACCTTATGCTGGAATGATCTTAGGTTGATCTTTGAGAACAACCTCAATACTTGGAGCTAGTAAAAGATATCATCAATTCGAGGCAGTGGATACTGGTTCATAACCATAATCTGATTCTACTATAAGTTATCCATATATAAAAAAAGGTCCACATCCTCCTTCTTAGAAAAAATAATGGTGAACTCTTGCAATAAGTGTTGTGTTAGATAAAACCTTTAGACTCCATATCTTCCAATTTTCTCTTGTGATCCTTTAGATTAGTAGGTTTCATCCTATATTTAGGGATAAACACTAGAGCTACTCCTGGGAAAATCATGATCATAAACTCTTCCTCTCTCATGGTAAGTAAGAAAAAAAATGTTGGGAAAGACATTCCTAAAATGATCTATTACTCGAGTAAAATTAATTATATGGATTTCATGATTTTCTATTAAAGTACTATCATTATAGATCATCACTCCACCTAGACCATTATGTTATGGTACATCTCTTCCATAAAATACATCCAACTCCCCCTTATGGTGATAACTTCTACCCTCTAGTGATGTAAATGACAACCTGTGATGATATCAGTCCATATAGGTGTGATGTGGAACTAACCAATCCATCCTGAGAATAAAATAGAGTCCCATTATCTTGAGTATGATGATTTCCCATAATAAGGGATAACTTCCTACCTCAAGGGTAATGTCCATACACTTTCATATACCTTGATATGGTCCACTCTACTAGCATTGATAATAAAAAGTATATTTACCACGGCCATGATCACCTCCTCAGTCTATCCTATGAGTTCTACAACAACTGCCTTCCTGATGCGATAAAACTGAAATTTTTTCTAAAGGTGGAGTTGGTGCACATCCTCTTCCACTAGAAGTAGATGGAAGGGTCTGAAAAAACCTCTAAATATTCCACATATGGCTCGAGGAACATCACTCAATAGGGTCTCAATCACACTACGGATTTAGATGGCCCTTCCATCTGCATTGATGATATATAACAGATATGCCAGTGAGGTGACTCTGAACACCAAATCTATAATATGAAACCTCAAGTCTACACTTTCTACTACTAGAAGAACCACTACCCTTACATGGAACTGAACCTCTCTTCCCACAACTATCATATTTACTCAGGATGTGCTAAGTGATAAGATCCAGATTGATCATCTCAAAAAAGTTAGGTTGGAAAAAGATGTTCACTTGACTACATATGGAATACTTAATCTCATCCTTGAAGCATCTAGAATGTGACATCTAATCACCATCTAGAAGTAGTAAAAAAATCTATAACTTAGTAAAACTCACTTACTATTCCAAGAAGAACATAGAAATCCACTCCATGTGCATGAGCTCTCTGGTTCTGTCAGCACTCAGCATCTGAAAAAATTAGTGATTTTTGAAGGTAGTCTAGAAGTCCACCCCAACCATTCTATGATGATGACTAGCCTGAGTAATCAAATCCCACCAGTACTTAGCTGAATCATGAAGAATATAAATGGAAATATTGACCCTCCTCTTTGGAGGTTTCTCCATATAAATGAAGATAGATAGAGTGTCCTTTAGCCAAGACTCAGTAGCCTATGGACCTCCATCCCTGGAAAATATGGTAGGATGATGCTGTTGAAACTCATATGTAAGATCATCCATCATAAGTACAGGTCATGGATCACCCTACATGGACAGAATTATACCTAGAAAACTCTCTCAATTCTAAGAATCAGTTTATAAATCAGGTACAATAGGCGGTGCCTTAGGTGACACTCCTTTTAGTAAGTCTATTAGCTCACGTCCCACCATCTCTAGAGTGTTTTTCTCACCACATTCTAGACCTTTGAACTGAGGAGGACATGGATATATAGCTCTACAAATTCCAATCACAAGCCTTAGATCCATGTTTTAATAGATAGAAGAACTAGTGGAAGAAAATGTTAAGAAAAATGGATCACTACCCAAGGTATACTACCCCAACTTCCCACTAACGAGGAAGGGGTATTGGTAAGTGTTCAAGTTTGATTTATAGGGTTTCTAGTACATGAAGATTTAATTTCACTTTGAATCTTCATTTACTAGAAATTGTTTTATTTTATATGTCAAGGTTTATATTTTAATTTTTTATTTTCTTATATACATATATCAAGGTTTGGTTAAAATGGATTCTCATTCCTAGTGAATATGGACCTATAAACCTTATCACTAAAATTGAAAACCGTTTAATTTCCATTTAACCCAATATACATTCAGTATAAAAATTTAACAAGTAATATATTGTAACGACCTGAAATTTTGAATAAATCTTGTTTCCTAGTTTTATGTGTTATTTTATTTTTATACTCAACAAAAATGTTTCATTTGATTACATGATTATAATTAAAATGAGACTGATGGGTATTGACTGTTATATGACCATTGGTCAATATGACCACTGGAAACTAAACGTTTTGATTATTGTCTCTAAATACAAGTAATCTTGGTTAATTAATAAAGAAAGAAGATTCGATGGCCTCACCAAGTAATCTTGGACCGATCGAAGCCCATCTAACAGAACTTGGAAAGGAGGTAGCACCACTGGGCTTTGCTCTGGACCAAACCCAAGCTGAACTTCATCGTGTGAAGCTAGAACAGGATCGCCTTCGCGAGAAGTTCAAACTGATAGAAATTACTACTCTTGCGATGTTGGCCGAGCCTCCCTCGGATTCTCTCACCTTAGCACACCTTACAATTAGGTCCTATGCTGGTGTGATAAGGGGCTATGTAAGGAGACCCTAACTGCCATGTGTAATCCTTTGTTTTAAATAAAAATTGAGATTTCTTCTTATGATGAAGTTTATGAATTTTCAAATGACCGGATAAATATAGTATGCATATTTTTGATGAATTTTAGAAAATGGATATTTTAAAAATGTTTATTTAAACCTTAAATAATTAAAAATGTGTAATGATTTTCGAAAAATGGTCTTCTACAATTATGTTCATTACGAAATTTAGAGTCTAATAAGATCAACTTAATTTTTGATGAATAGTAAATTATGAATAGTGATTTTATGATGAGGATTAGTAATGTGTCCAAATTGATTAGTAATCTCACTTAAAGAAAGTATTAATATAATCTAGGCACCTTGATTAAGTAATGTGATTCAATAAAATGGGTAAATAACGGTTTCATAAATTATTATTCAAGTATTAGTTTTTTTGAGTGAATAGTGTTTTTTAATTAAAAATTAAATTAAAAATATTTAAAAAAATTATTTTTAAAAAATGGATTTCATTTTTGAACTCAGAACACCAATATTATGTTATGGTAATTTTTGGGGTTTTTTCTGAAAAAATGAATTTTTGGTGAATAGTGTATTTATTTAAAAAAAATAAATTAAAAATATTTAGAAATATATTTTTATAAAATGGAGTTCATTTTTGAAATCAGAGCATTGGTATTTGGTTAAGGTGAAATTTTGGGATCTTTCTGAGAAAGTTGAATTTTCAGTGAATAGTAAAAATACAGTTTTAGTGTTTCGGTATGTTTAATGACATCATAACTGTGTCATGATTATATCATGAGATATTTTTAGGGATGGTCGACCAAAGGTGATGAATTATTGTATAGGGGGCCCCATGTGGCCTAAATTAATTGGAAATATCTTGGGAGAGCACATGGTTTTGGGAAAACCACTTTTGAGATGTCCCTTGGCCATTAATGCCTTGTCCCCTCACTTTCCCTATAAATACCAAGCCATCCTCTCATCCATTTCGACTCCCCACCCTCCCCCATAGATGTTATGGTCTCATTACCTCCCAAGGAGTCCTCCCAAGGTTTTCGCAAGCCCTCAAGGTCCCACCCTTTGGGTTTTAAGAGTTAGGTTTTAAGGTAAGGGATCCAATCTCTCTCTTTCTTTTCAAGAAATATATTTTATGTAATTTCTTTTATGCTCCATGTTATTATGTTAAAGGGTGTTCTTTTATAATCCTTTTACTTCAGTTTTCATGTTCACATAATGAGATATCCCCTCTTACTCTCATTATTTCTTTTTATGATGTTTTAAGTGGCGTCGTTAGGCTGCCGAAATTTTTGTAACGGATTCTTTCTCCCTTCTCATTTTTCAAGATCTATTTTCATGTAAAGTATTTCAAGTTCCTTTTTATTATGTTGGGGTATGATCTCTAAATTTATCATAATTATATTTTATGATCATATGATGAGAGACCCCATTTGATCTCTTCAATTCAGTATTTTGAAGTTTTAAGTGGCGTTGTTAGGCTGCCAAATTTTTAAGTGGTTCTTCACCCTTCTCGTTTTGAAGTTCTACTTTCATGTCAATTATTTCAAGTTCCTTTTTGTTATATTGGGGTATGATCTCTATATATATCATACTTATATTTTATTACCATATGATGAGAGACCCCATTTTTGTTGGATCTGAATCTACGGATTATACACAAGAGGGGGGTGAATTGTGTCTTTTTCAAATTATTACAATCTCTTCAATTTAGACAAATTCTGTTCACTATGCTTTTGCACGATTAAATATGCAGCGGAAAAAGTAAAAGCATGAACACACGGATGTATAGTGGTTCGGGGAACAGAAGGCCCCTAGTCCACTCCACCAACGCTCAAATCCACGAGCTTGGCGATTTTCACTATCTGGTCCTCGTTTCCACAGACCCGTCCACAACTGAGTACAGGCAGTTGACACCTTTACAAGATTCAGGCAAACACAGCCTTCCTGGTTCAAACACGAACCCACACAGCTTAGAACGAGAAGCTGATCACTCAAAAATAAAAGGGTTTCGATAAAGAAACACTTCTCCAGTTGTTCTTCACAATTGCAACAGAATGCAATTGACAGTAGATAGATCGTCGTCTTCAGAAAATAAAGATCCGTAATCAAAACAGTTCTGAGTCGATCCAGTTGCAATAGATATTACCAGAAACTTCACAACTTCAGCAGCAGTAGATTCACAATAGGTAGTCGATGTAGAACACGTGAATCTGCTATCAAAATCTTCTTTCAGTAATAAAGGTCTTACGCTTCTTCTTGATCACCAGAAAAGAACGCTTTTTCACACAGCCTCTGTTTTCTTGCTCGTCAAAAGATCAATCATTCTATCTTTCACACACTTTCCCGTGCATATATATATCTCCGAAGTTTCCAAGATAGAACATAAACATATTCAAATATGAGAAAATCTTCCGCATAAATAGATCCATGAAAATCTCCTTTAGATTCGCGATATTAAATGAAATAACAGAGCCGTTGTAACTCCCCTGAAGAATCGGCATAAAAAGCTCCGTTTAAATCAAACATTAATCCGTTGTAAACCGTCTTTGATTCAGTCAAAGTCGTATTTAAGAATCAGCTCGAAATCCGCCTAATAATCTGCTTGATTGACTAATTCAAAAGGAAATATCGTCTGTCAAAAATATCCCGACGCCAAACGTAGGGTTGATGACGTGGCTCCAAACGTAGGGTTCACAAACGTAAGGTTCAGAACGTAAGGTTGAACATACATACTTTCTCTTCAGTATTCAAATGTAGGGTTGATCATCCATACTTTGTCTTGCTTCAACTCTCCAAAGAACGTACGGTTGATTATAAAAGTAAGGTTGATGATCCATACTTTTGAGAAACAAACTCAACACTGAAAACTAACGTACGGTTTCTCTTCCATACTTTTCGACAACGAAAACGTAAGGTTCCTTCCAAACGTAATGTTCTTCTTCCATACTTTTCAACAACGTAAGGTTCATTAACCATACGTTTCAAAATAACATAAAAAGTAAACTTTTCATCCATACGTTACGTTCATCAACGTAGGGTATGAACAGTGATTCCAGTACGCGCTAAAATTGATCTCGCGCTACAGTGATTCCAGAACACGCTAAAATTGATCTCGGAATAAATGAAGTATAGAATCTCGTTATATAAAATAAATTCCTGCAAAATACTCAACGAAATAATTAGTAAATAATTAAGGGTATTTGTGAGCATCAAAATCATCATAAAGAGACAGAGTATTATTTAAAATAATCTCCCCCTTTAAAAAACATTATTTTGATTTGTTTAAAAACAATACATTGCTCAACAATCTCCCCCTTTTTGATGATCACAAAACCCATAAAATAATAAAACTAATTTAATTGCAATCTTGATTGAAAAAAAAGTTTTATAAAATTTTAGAATTTTGAAAGGATTAAAACAATATTTAACTATAAAATTTCTCCCCCATAACTCTCACATAAAAATAAATTTTCAAATAGATAAAAGATAAATGTCGTATATATCCAAATGCTCCTATATATCCAAATTTCTTCATAGGAAACGAATGAATTTAAATGTTGTGTTTATCCAAATTCTCCCCCTTTTTGTGATATCAAAAAGAATGAAAAATTACGGATTTGAACACATTCAATATTGCACTGAACTATAAGTAAATGCTATATTTAACTGAGTATGAATAAGTGAATTTTGTATACTGGCTAACTTAATCATAAATCAATAAATAACGAAACAAAAAAAGATAAGAAAAGAATTTTCATTCACAAGCTATTATATAAAAACGACAGTGATATACAGAGGAATCAAGGTGTAGGGATAAGACAGGGAAAAAGGTGTCTATCTCCTTTGAAGTGCGGTCTTGATCTCTGTAAACTGTTCTCTGAGCCTCTTCATCATCCCATCTCCTAACTTGATGATAAGATCCCTATTCTCCTGAGTCATATGAATATCTTCAATCAAATTAACTCTGAAAAACTCATGCATTCTTTCTTCTTTTTCAACAAAAAGAGCCAGCTTTTCTGATAACTGATTCAAAAGAATCCTAATCGGTTGCTCTCCAGATGTCAACTGATCTACCAAAAATTTCTGATTATCCAGCAAAACTGACAAAGGGGCACTATTACACTGAAGATCGTGTAATCTGTCACTCATATTGCTCAGTGCTCCAGTAATTGCTTGAAATCTTCGAATCAAATCAGGTGAAGAACCTGATCCACTCACACCATTGTTTGCAACAGATTCAAATTTATTCTCCATGTAAATCTTTATCTCAGACAAATCATCTTTCCTTACCATCTCTGATTTCAACTGATCAACAGCATGCAACATATCAGTTTTAAACAAATCTACTTCCTGTCGTGAAACAGTAGATTCTTTCAGCTTCTGAAACTTTAACTGCTCCAAGTTCAGAGAACTTCTGAGACTAACATTCTCAGATTCTAACTGAGAAATACGCTTGTATAACTCAACAACTTCTTCTTTTCTCGAATCAGGGGCACCCTGTGCTTGATTCTCATGTCCAGAATCAGATTGACGAAGTAGGACAAGGGGTAAAGAATCTGCATCTGATTGTTCTTTGTCCTGAAAAGGTTGATCCACTGAACTATTCTTTGAAGCTTGAAACTCTTCCACTGAAAAATCTTCCTGAAGTACTTCTGTATTAACTTCAGAAGTGTGTTCATCACGAACAGTAGTCTCTCTGACTTCTACTGAATGATCAAGAACAATATTTTCATGAACTTCTTGAGGTCGGGCCACTTCTTCACCAGGCACTGCCTCCATAAGTTGTTCTTGTGGAATTGCTTCTTCAACAGCCACAGCAGCAGTTTGAGGTTCTAGCTGAATTTCCGGTTGAGCTACTGGTTCCTCTATCGGTGCAGTCCTCTCTACAACAGCTTCTCTCACAAATGAATAAGAAATTACAGGTTCAGAAGATTTCAGGGTAGGAGAGATAATTTCATCATCAATTGACCTCTTCCTTCTAGATTGAAGTCCTTCCTGACTTCTCTCTTCCTCAACTTCCTCCATCTCAAAGCGAATTCTCCTTGCCACTGTACTAACCCTTGATTCTGCTTGTCCTTCCTTGGACTTAGCAGGTTGAGCCTGAGCACTCTCCGAGTCTTCCTCAGCTCCAACAGGTAAGAGTTTTCCTTTAATAGTGCTCCAGAAGTATCCGACTTTCCTCAAAGTTCCAGCATTAAAAACATTACTGTGGTGACATTTCACCCCAGCACTTACCAATCTGATCATTCCTCTTTTAAACAACAACAAAGAAATGAACCTTCCATATGGGAAAAAGGTCATTCTTGCTTCACTCTGACAGCAGTATCTCAGATATCTTATCATAAATCGAGGAAAATTAAACTTAATATCACTCATCAAAAGATACATTATATACATGTCAGGGTACAGAATTTTCTCCATCTCAGCCATCCTTGGTGCTAAACCAGTCTGAACAAACTTTACTAAGATTTTCTGATCGGGCTCCAAATCTTTAATAAACATCTTCTTTATTACTTTGGTTCCAAACAGAAAAGACATAATGTCTTCAGACTTATGTACAGAATCTCCAATATTCCGTAAATCAAAATGAAAAACTCCTTCATGAGGGCAGTTAAGAATTTGACTTATCTCTACAGATGATATGGAAAAGTCCTTATCCTCTATTTGAGCCAATAAACTATCCTCCGTATCTCCAAGGCTAAACTGAACAGATCTAAAGAAATGTCTCATTTCTGCCTCATAAAGAAACTCAGAGTTTTCACTATTAAAAGCTTGCTCAAGGCCTTGAAACGACAACGCTTGTTTCAACAGCAAATTAGTTTCAAACAGCCATTCTAAATCGATGACTTTACCTTGCAGTATCTTCCGACCAACTACTTTAGATTTCTTTGCAGCACTGCTCTCGGCTTCATCTGGACGCTTAGTCTTTGCCATTTCAACAACGATTTCTGAAGGTTCGTAAGTTTAGGGTTTGAAGATTCAGAAAAGGGTTTTGGAGCAGATGTGCGGTTTTAGGTTTTCGAAAGGGTTTCCGAAAAAGGTGAAAACAGGTTAGAAGGTGAAACGGTTCTGACAGCCTTGATTCCCGTGTAATCACTAATCATTACTTTTATTTAAAACAAAATAAAATTACTTATAGCGGGAAACAAAAAAAAATAAGTAGAATTCGAAAACAGAATAAGATTAAAAAGAAACTATTTAAAATTAAATAAACCTAACTCCCCCTTAATAAATTCAAACCTTGCCGTGGGAAGTGGTTTAGTAAAAATATCTGCTAATTGATTTTCTGTATTTACAAATTCTAAAAATATATCCTTTTTTAACACATGATCTCTTAAAAAGTGATGTCTTATATCAATGTGCTTAGTTCTAGAATGACTAATAGGATTTTTTGAAATATTAATTGCACTAGTATTATCACATAAAATAGGCGTATTATTGAAATTTAATCCAAAGTCCATAAGAGTGTTTTTCATCCACAACACCTGTGCACAGCAACTACCTGCAGACACATATTCTGCCTCGGCTGTTGACAGGGCAACTGAGTGTTGTTTCTTACTAGACCATGATACTAAAGACTTTCCTAAAAAGTGACATGTTCCTGAAGTACTCTTCCTATCTAATCTACAGCTTCCAAAGTCTGCATCTGAATATGAAATTAAATTAAAATCAGAGGTTTTTGGATAAAGCAGAGATTGATAAATAGTACATTTTAAATATCTAAAAATTCGTTTAACAGCAGTTAAATGAGATTCTTTGGGATTTGATTGAAATCGAGCACAAAGACATACTGAATACATTATATCTGGTCTACTAGCAGTAAGATATAACAAACTACCAATCATACCTCTATATAACTTGTTGTCCACTGATTTTCCAGTTTCATCCAAATCAAGTTTTATATTAGTACACATAGGAGTTGTAAATGTCTTGCTGTTTTCAAGCCCAAATTTCTTAAGTAAATCAGTAATGTATTTGCATTGATTTAAAACATTTCCAAAATCTTTTTGAAATATTTGAAGACCCAAAAAGAAATTTAATTCTCCCATCATACTCATTTCAAATTCTTTTTGCATTAATTCTGAAAATTCATGACAAAGAATTTTATTGGACGATCCAAAAATTACATCATCAACATAAATTTGTACCAACAAAACATTATTTTTCACAGTTTTCTTAAAGAGTGTTGGATCTGCTAGTCCAACAGTAAAATCATTTTTCAAAAGAAAAGAACTTAGTCTTTCATACCAAGCTCTTGGTGCTTGTTTAAGGCCATAAAGAGCTTTAGTAAGTTTGAAAACAGAATCTGGTTTTTGAGAATTTTCAAAACCAGGAGGTTGCTCAACATAAACTTCCTCCATTAAATAACCATTTAAAAAGGCAGATTTAACATCCATCTGAAATAATTTAAAATTCATATAAGATGCATAGGCTAAAAGGATTCTAATGGCTTCTAACCTGGCTACAGGTGCAAAGGTCTCATCATAATCTATTCCTTCTTCTTGATTATATCCTTTAGCTACTAATCTTGCTTTATTTCTAGTTATTATCCCTTGATCATCCTGTTTATTCCTAAAGACCCATTTAGTTCCTATTACTGGATAATCATGTGGTCTTTCAACTAATTCCCAAACCTTATTTCTCTTAAACTGGTTCAATTCATCTTGCATTGCTATTACCCAGCTCTCATCATCTAAGGCTTCTTCTATGGTCTTAGGTTCTTGTTGGGATAGGAAAGCAGAGAATTCAACTATGTTTCCAAAGTTTCTTCTAGTTTGAATACCAGTCTCTAAGTCACCTATCACAGATTCTAAAGGGTGATTCTTTGAGGTTCTAGACTGTCTAGGCATTACATTCAAAGGCTCTTCAGTATCATGTTCTTCTGAACTGGACTGAATTTCTTTTATATCATTTTCAAAATCATTCTTTAAATTCGCAGGTCTCATGTTTTCATTAGAATCAGGTTCATCTATTTGTTCTATCCTTTTCTCAAAAGGATCAGATTCATCAAATTTCACATGAACTGATTCTTCAACAATCCTTGACTTTTTATTATAGACTCTATAAGCTTTGGAGGTTGCAGAATATCCTAAGAAAATACCTTTATCAGATTTTGGATCAAATTTACCAAGATTATCTTTGGTATTCAGGATGTAAACCTTGCATCCAAAAACTTTAAAGTAATTTACTTTAGGTTTTCTGTTATTCCATAGTTCATAGGGTGTCTTTTTCAAAATAGGTCTTATTAAAATTCTATTCATTATATAACAAGCTGTATTAACAGCTTCTGCCCAGAAATATATAGGTAGGCTATATTCATTTAACATAGTTCTAGCCATTTCTTGAATAGTTCTATTTCTTCTTTCTACAATCCCATTTTGTTGAGGTGTTCTTGGAGCAGAGAAGGTGTGTTTAATACCCATGTTTGAGCAAAAGGAATTAAATTCCTGGTTCTCAAATTCTCCACCATGATCACTTCTCAATGAGATTATATTAAAACCTTTTTCATTTTGAATAGATTTACAAAAACCTTCAAATAAACTAAAAGCTTCACTTTTAAATTTCAAAAAGAAAATCCAAGTAAATCTGGAATAATCATCAACTAATACATAAACATATAATTTACCAGCTAAACTTGCTACTCTTGAAGGTCCAAACAAATCCATATGGATAAGTTCTAGAGGTTTAGTTGTAGCAACTTTATTAACAGATTTGAATGATGATTTGTGTTGCTTGCCAAGCTGACATGCATCACAGAATCTGTCATTTTCAAATTTGAGACTAGGCAAATCAGAAACTAAATGTTTCTTAGATAATTTATGTAAAGCATATATATTGCAATGACCAAGTCTTCTATGCCAGATCCAGGATTCACTTATATTAGCAGTTAAGCAGTTTACTTGTTGTTTACACAAGGAATACAAATCCAAAGTATAAACATTATCAGTTCTGGGTGCTCTAAACTTAAACAGTTTATCTTTAGAAACAGTACAACTATTGTTAGTAAAATCAACAGTGTATCCATCATCACAGAGTTGAGAGATACTTATCAGATTGTGTTTTAACCCTTGTACATAAAGTACTTTGTTGATTGAGACTGTCTCTGGATCTCCAACTGTTCCAATACCAATAATCTTTCCTTTGGCATTGTCACCAAAGGTGACAAGTCCTCCTTCCTTTCGAGTAAGAGAAGAGAAATTAGCTGAAGTTCCACTCATGTGTCTTGAGCAGCCACTGTCCATATACCATATTTCTTTCTTTCTTTGGTGACCTGCTACCTCATCAGTTTCAGCCATGAAACACATATTTGCTTTTAAATTGGCTTCCTCATTCTCTGAGCATGATTCAGAAGAATTACTTGAGTCTTCAGAAACACTCCAAGTAGCTTTCATAGCTTTCTTGTCTTTCTGCTCATAATCATCTCTTTTGAAGAATTTCTTCTTCTTTGCATCTTTCAATTTTGGGCAATCTGGTCTGATATGTCCCATCTTTTTGCATTCATAACATCTCACTTCCTTGCTATCCTTTTTAAAGGATTTCTTGAAGTCTTTCTTCTTACTATAAAACTTTCTGAATTTTCTGGCTAGCTGTGCCAGTTCTTCATCCGAATTTGAAGAATCAGAGCTTTCTGATTTAGCACTCACTTCTTTGTTCTTCATCTTTCTATCCTTTTGTTGAGAAGTCACTTTCAAGGCAGTATTTTCCCTTTTTATGTAGACTTTATGCTCATTTACCTCATCTTGCATTTCAGCTTCGTACATCATCAGTGTACCAATCAGTTCTCTCATAGTTAGATCTTTAACAGAAGTTGATTGTCTGATTGCTGCAGAGATTCCATTCCATCGAGTAGGAAGTACTCTCAGTACCTTCAACGCTTGATCAGCCTGCTTGATTGGTTCTCCTAAAGCTGTTATATTATTGACAATTTCTGTCAATCTTCCATTCATCTGAGTGATGCTCTCTCCTTCAATCATTCTGAAAGTATCGAATTTTAACTTAGCAGTTGCATATCTCATCTGTCTTACATTATCTGTTCCTTCATAAGCAACAGCTATTGTTTGCCACATTTCATATGCAGTCGGGCATTGAGATACTCTGTTAAATTCGTCTGGTCCTAGACCACAGATGATTGCATTCATAGCTTTTGAATTTATGTCATACTCAGCCTCTGTAGCAGCACTCCATGTATCGGGATTTTCAGGAATTTCATAGGGAGTCAGAATCTTTGAATAGACTCTGTAACCAAGATTTTTCAGATAAATAATCATACGTGATTTCCAGCAGCCATAATTATCTCCATTAAAGTAAGGTGCTCTGACCATTGACATTCCCTCTCTCATATCAGCCATGATACACTATGTATAATCTTTAAATACTTCTATCTTGATAGGACTTTAGAAATAAGAAGCTCCTCCTCTGATACCAATTGTTGGATCTGAATCTACGGATTATACACAAGAGGGGGGTGAATTGTGTCTTTTTCAAATTATTACAATCTCTTCAATTTAGACAAATTCTGTTCACTATGCTTTTGCACGATTAAATATGCAGCGGAAAAAGTAAAATCATGAACACACGGATGTATAGTGGTTCGGGGAACAGAAGGCCCCTAGTCCACTCCACCAACGCTCAAATCCACGAGCTTGGCGATTTTCACTATCTGGTCCTCGTTTCCACAGACCCGTCCACAACTGAGTACAGGCAGTTGACACCTTTACAAGATTCAGGCAAACACAGCCTTCCTGGTTCAAACACGAACCCACACAGCTTAGAACGAGAAGCTGATCACTCAAAAATAAAAGGGTTTCAATAAAGAAACACTTCTCCAGTTGTTCTTCACAATTGCAACAGAATGCAATTGACAGTAGATAGATCGTCGTCTTCAGAAAATAAAGATCCGTAATCAAAACAGTTCTGAGTCGATCCAGTTGCAATAGATATTACCAGAAACTTCACAACTTCAGCAGCAGTAGATTCACAATAGGTAGTCGATGTAGAACACGTGAATCTGCTATCAAAATCTTCTTTCAGTAATAAAGGTCTTACGCTTCTTCTTGATCACCAGAAAAGAACGCTTTTTCACACAGCCTCTGTTTTCTTGCTCGTCAAAAGATCAATCATTCTATCTTTCACACACTTTCCCGTGCATATATATATCTCCGAAGTTTCCAAGATAGAACATAAACATATTCAAATATGAGAAAATCTTCCACATAAATAGATCCATGAAAATCTCCTTTAGATTCGCGATATTAAATGAAATAACAGAGCCGTTGTAACTCCCCTGAAGAATCGGCATAAAAAGCCCCGTTTAAATCAAACATTAATCCGTTGTAAACCGTCTTTGATTCAGTCAAAGTCGTATTTAAGAATCAGCTCGAAATCCGCCTAATAATCCGCTTGATTGACTAATTCAAAAGGAAATATCGTCTGTCAAAAATATCCCGACGCCAAACGTAGGGTTGATGACGTGGCTCCAAACGTAGGGTTCACAAACGTAAGGTTCAGAACGTAAGGTTGAACATACATACTTTCTCTTCAGTATTCAAACGTAGGGTTGATCATCCATACTTTGTCTTGCTTCAACTCTCCAAAGAACGTACGGTTGATTATAAAAGTAAGGTTGATGATCCATACTTTTGAGAAACAAACTCAACACTGAAAACTAACGTACGGTTTCTCTTCCATACTTTTCAACAACGAAAACGTAAGGTTCCTTCCAAACGTAATGTTCTTCTTCCATACTTTTCAACAACGTAAGGTTCATTAACCATACGTTTCAAAATAACATAAAAAGTAAACTTTTCATCCATACGTTACGTTCATCAACGTAGGGTATGAACAGTGATTCCAGTACGCGCTAAAATTGATCTCGCGCTACAGTGATTCCAGAACACGCTAAAATTGATCTCGGAATAAATGAAGTATAAAATCTCGTTATATAAAATAAATTCCTGCAAAATACTCAACGAAATAATTAGTAAATAATTAAGGGTATTTGTGAGCATCAAAATCATCATAAAGAGACAGAGTATTATTTAAAATAATCTCCCCCTTTAAAAAACATTATTTTGATTTGTTTAAAAACAATACATTGCTCAACAATTTTATCTCTTCAATTCAGTATTTTGAAGTTTTAAGTGGCACCGTTAGGCTGCCAAATTTTTAAGTGGTTCTTCACCCTTCTCGTTTTGAAGTTCTACTTTCATGTCAATTATTTCAAGTTCCTTTTTGTTATGTTGGGGTATGATATCTATATCTATAATACTGATATTTTATGACCATATTATAAAATACCCCATTTGATCTCTTCAATTGAGTATTTTGAAGTTTTAAGTGGCGTCGTTAGGCTGCCGAATTTTTAAGTGGTTCTTCACCCTTCTCGTTTTGAAGTTATACTTTCATGTTAATTATTTCAAGTTCCTTTTTGTTATTTTGGGGTATTATATATCTATCTATCATACTTATATTTTATCACCATATGATGAGATACCCTGTTTGATCTCTTCAATTCAGTATTTTGAAGTTTAAGTTGCGTCGTTAGGCTGCTGAATTTTTAAGTGGTTCTTGCACCTTTCTCCCTTTTCAAAGTTTTAATTCCATGTAAAGTCTTGAAATTTCCTTTTTATTATGTTGGGGTATGATCTCTATATCTATCATACTGATATTTTATGTTAATATGATGAGATACCCTATTTGATCTCATCAATTCATTTTTGGTTGAAGTTTATGTAACGCTGTTAGGCTGCCGAATTTTCATAAGAGAAATCTTATTTTTGTCTTCCTCTCATGTTCTTCATTTCATATGGTATATTTCCAAATTTCATTACCATGTTCTTAAATACCTTATATTCTGTCCCTATTCTGTTTTATGGGTCATTTATGAATGTTTGACCCATGTCCCCTCTCTTTTCAATGTTTTCTAAAAACCTTGTAACATAGCCGTTATGCTGCAGAATTTTCGTCTCAAAATGTCTCTCTCTTTTTTCTAAAGATATTTTATTTTATTAAGTTAATAATAAAAGCTCTACCTTCTATATGGGAACTCACATATATACCAAGATTTTCTATTTTAAATTCTGGGATTTAAATACATGAACCCCGCTTTCCCTTTTCGTGGGTTTAGAGTGACGTAAAGATCATGTCTTTAAAGTGGTTTTTAAAACGTTGTGATTATGAAATGAAACCCATTTATTTTATGCTATATGGGTCATTTATGAAATTTTTTATGATGATATATGTGTCTCACATGATAATAATGGCAAATTTAAGGGTGCTCTCTGATAGCGCTCCAATGCATTTGGTAATGATGTAACCACTAGAGATTACAATTTTCACGATATCTTGGTGAATAACCTTGGTAATTTTCAAATGACACCTTAGGGATGGACCTTGGTTATATGTTCATGATTGTCTATATTAAATGTTGTAGCCACATCTTCATGTTTTGAAAACTGTTATTTTTATTATGATATGCCTCATGATTTCATTCTCATTCCTTAAAGTTCTTTTCATGACTTTATTGATGTATCTCAAGTTCATATGTAAAATGTTTCGCTTGTTTCCCTTACTGGGCCTTCTACTCACCCTTTCTTTTCATGTATGTCCCCAGGTTATGAGATGTAGTAATGAACCTAGGATGAACTTAAGGAGAATCCTTTCAAGTCTTTAAGAAGAATGTTTTATGTTGTTTTCATGTATTATGTTCCTGGTTTCCAAGACACTAAACCTTAAAGATCCTCAGTTTTGTGTAATTTAATGATAGTTTATGTTATAAAAAGGCGGGATGTTATAGTTGGTATCAAAGGATGGTTTAGTTATTTGTGGAAATTAGGATATGAAAACTTTAGGAATAATCCTATAGAAAAGCTTATATATAGGAAATATTCCTGGTATTTTAGTGAGTATTGAGTAATGGGTTGCCAAGAAAATACATCTCTGTCTGGATACGAGCAGGTAGAGGTGGCTCTGGCACAGATGTAAATAGGGGTAAAACCCGAAAACACCGCTTTGAGCTAGAATCAAATGGGAACTGGTACATGACAACGGGCCTTGCTGCACTCTTGGTTACGACACTCCTGGGGGATATGCTTTGGTAAATTCATAAGCATAGTATGAACCATTGTTAAAGGAACAAATATAAAATAAAATAAAGATTGACATAAGAATATATGATCATGGATAACCTAGATGGGAACCTAGGGGATCACAAGTTAGGGTATACTTTTCTTCTACAATTTATCCTTATATGCTTTAAGTTTCTTTTCATGATTATTGGCAAAGTATTTAAGCACATAATTATAGTTTCTTTACTTTATTAACGGCGGGAAATGGAAGAATATGTCCCAACAACCAATGTGATAGGAAATGCTACGATTGCCTTATTAATATGACAAATATGATTAGGGGATTAAAAGATGATTATTATTTTGGAATACATTCACTATTTTGGGGAACCTATATGATCGAGGTAAATAGATTACTACGGTATTTTCATTGAGGAGTAAGGTTGACTTATATTTTGAAGAATCGATGAATTTAAGGTGAACTTATGGTAAAATAGGTTACTTATGGAAATGATTAACCTATCTTGGGGAAAATATGTTTAGGTTAGATACTTTTGTAATAAGATGTTAGGTTTGGTTGATGTTGTTTGGAGATGAACAATGAAGTTTATTTTGGAAGACTATGTTATCAAATCATTCTTGTATTTGGGTTTCAATCTTAGTTTGGTTTATTTTGAGGAATTTTAAGGACAGTTATTTATGGAATGGTCTATGATGAACTTTGGGTAGTACCATAGAAATTTGAAGATTTAAAAGTAGTTTCCATTCCTATGGGATTATTTCTTTTTGAAGAGTTGTTTTACCTTACCCTTTATGTTTTTGGGATAATGTGTAAAGATAGAAGAAATAGATAGTAAATCTTTTGTGGATTATGTGATTCTCTAGAAGATGATTCTTCTGTTTTAATGAGACCAAGTAGTTTGGAATGCTCATAGTTTGGATAAAAGATTAGTTTTGGGTAGAAACTTATTAAAGGATGAAACTCTGCATGAAGATAGGTATATTTTCTTATGTTTTTGTTTTATGTTGTAAATGAATTCCTCAAAATTATGAAAAGGAACGTAAAACAAAAACGTTGTTGGTTTATGTTTCCTACTAGGTAATCAAAGACCGTTTACACACATCATAAGTTTGGGATTTTCTTATGGTTAAATTTGTCATAATCATGTTTTCTATCACTCTCCCTCAGAACTTGACCCTTTGTTTTCTCCTCCATGTCCATGTTTTCCTACATGGAATCCTAGTGTGGGTTAACTCGGGTGACCTTTGTACTTCCCTTTCTTTCTTTTAAAGTAATAGTTTCACTAACTCCTTTTCCGATGTGGTACATTGAATGAAATTTCAAAACCAAATTTTTAAAAATTGTGAGGACGCAATTTCTTAAGGGGGGAAGATTGTAACAACCTGAAATTTTGAATAAATCTTGTTTCCTAGTTTTATGTGTTATTTTATTTTTATACTCAACAAAAATGTTTCATTTGATTACATGATTATAATTAAAATGAGACGGATGGGTTTTGACTGTTATATGACCATTGGTCAATATAACCGCTGGAAACTAAGCGTTTTTATTATTGTCTCTAAATATAAGTAATCTTGGTTAATTAATATAGAAAGAAGATTTGATGGCCTCACCCAGTAGTCTTGGACCGATCGAAGCCCATCTAGCAGAACTTGGTAAGGAGGTAGCACCACTAGGCTTTGCTCTGGACCAAACCCAAGCTGAACTTCATTGTGTGAATCTAAAATGGGATCACCTTCACGAGAAGTTCAAACTGATAGAAATTACTACTCGTATGATGTTGGCCGAGCCTCCCTCGGATTCTCTCACCTTAGCACACTTTACAATTAGGCCATATGCTGGTGTGATAAGGGGCTATGTAAGGAGACCGTAATTTCCTTGTGTAATCCTTTGTTTTAAATAAAAATTGGGATTTCTTCTTATGATGAAGTTTATGAATTTTCAAATGACCGGATAAATATAGTATGCATATATTTGATGAATTTTAGAAAATGGATATTTTAAAAATGTTTATGTAAACCTTAAATAATTAAAAATGTGTAATGATTTTTGAAAAATGGTCTTCTACAATTATGTTTAGTACGAAATTTAGAGTCTAATAAGATCAACTTAATTTTTGATTAATAGTAAATTATGAATAGTGATTTTAAGATTAGGATTTGTAATGTGTCTAAATGGATTAGTAATCTCACTTAAAGAAAGTATTAATATAATCCAGGAACCTTGATTAAGTAATGTGATTCAATAAAATGGTTAAATAAAGGTTTCATAAATTATTATTCAACTATTAGTTTTTTCGAGTGAATAGTGTTTTTTAATTAAAAATTAAATTAAAAATATTTAAAAAATATATTTTTATAAAATGAATTTCATTTTTGAACTCAGAGCACCAATATTATGTTATGGTAATTTTTGGGATTTTTTCTGAAAAAAATGAATTTTCGGTGAATAGTGTATTTATTTAAAAAAATAAATTAAAAATATTTAAAAAATTATTTTTATAAAATAGAGTTCATTTTTGAAATCAGATCATTGATATTTTGTTAAGGTGAAATTTTGGGATCTTTCTGAGAAAGTTGAATTTTCAGTGAATAGTAAAAATACAGTTTTAGTGTTTCGGTATGTTTAATGACATCATAACTGTGTCATGATGATATCATGAGATATTTTAAGGGATGTTGGACCAAAGGTGATTAATTATTGTATGGGGGGCCCATGTGGCCTAACTTCATGTGAAATATCTTGGGAGAGAACATGGTTTTGAGAAAACCACTTTTGAGGTGTCCCTTGGCCATTAATGCCTTGTCACCTCACTTTCCCTATAAATACCAAGACATACTCTCATCCATTTCGACTCCCCACCCTCCCCCAACAAAGTTTTGGTCTCATTACCTCCCAAGGATTCCTCTAAAGGTGCCCTCAAGCCCTCAAGGTCCCAACCTTTGGGTTTTAAGAGTTACATTTTAAGGTAAGGGATATGATCTCTCTCTTTCTTTTCAAGAAATCTCTTTTATGTAATTTCTTTTATGCTCCATGTTATTATGTTAAAGGGTGTTCTTTTATAATCCTATTACTTCCATTTTCATGTTCACATAATGATAGATCCCCTCTTACTCTCATTATTTCTTTTTATGAAGTTTTAAGTGGCGTCGTTAGGCTGCCGAAATTTTTGTAACGGATTCTTTCTCCCTTCTCATTTTTCAAGATCTTTTTTCATGTTCCTTTTTATTATGTTGGGGTATTATCTCTAAATTTATCATACTGATATTTTATGATCATATGATGAGAGACCCCATTTTATCTCTTCAATTAAGTATTTTGAAGTTTTAAGTGGCACCGTTAGGCTGCCGAATTTTTAAGTGGTTCTTCACCCTTCTCGTTTTGAAGTTATACTTTCATGTCAATTCTTTCAAGT
Organism: Viscum album; assembly: GCA_963277665.1. NCBI lineage: Eukaryota > Viridiplantae > Streptophyta > Magnoliopsida > Santalales > Viscaceae > Viscum > Viscum album. The sequence goes on along the minus strand of OY728131.1, from coordinate 710,737,471 downwards.
TCCTTTTTGTTATGTTGGGGTATGATCTCTATATCTATCATACTTATCTTTTATTACCATATGATGAGAGACCCCATTTTATCTCTTTAATTCAGTATTTTGATGTTTTATGTGGCATTGTTAGGCTGCCGAATTTTTAAGTGGTTCTTCACCCTTCTCATTTTGAAGTTCTACTTTCATGTCAATTCTTTCAAGTTCCTTTTTGTTATGTTGGGGTATGATCTCTATATCTAGCATACTGATCTTTTAGGACCATATTATGAGATACCCCATTTTATCTCTTCAATTCAGTATTTTGAAGTTTTAAGTGGCGTCGTTAGGCTACCGAATTTTTAAGTGGTTCTTCACCCTTCTCGTTTTGAAGTTCTACTTTCATGTCAATTCTTTCAAGTTCCTTTTTGTTATTTTGGGGTATTATCTCTATATCTATCATACTTATCTTTTATAACCATATTATGAGAGACCCAATTTGATCTCTTCAATTCAGTATTTTAAAGTTTAAGTGGCGTCGTTAAGCTGCTGAATTTTTAAGTGGTCTTTGCACCTTTCTCCCTTTTCAAAGTTATAATTCCATGTCAAGTCTTGAAAGTTCCTTTTTATTATGTTGGGGTATGATCTATATATCTATAATACTGATATTTTATGTTCATATGATGAGATACCCTTTTTGATCTCATCAATTCATTTTTGGTTGAAGTTTATGTAACGATGTTAGGCTGCTGAATTTTCATAAGAGAAATATTATTTTTGTCTTCCTCTCATGTTCTTCATTTCATATGGTATATTTTAAAATTTCATTACCATGTTCTTAAATCCCTTATATTCTATCCCTATACTGTTTTATGGGTCATTTATGAATGTTTGACCCATGTCCCCTCTCTTTTCAATGTTTTCTAAAAACCTTGTAACATAGTCGTTATGCTGCATAATTTTCGTCTCAAAATGTATCTCTCTTTTTTCTAAAGATATTTTATTTTATTAATTGAATACTCAAATCTCTACCTTCTATATGTGTACTCACATATATACCAGGATGTTCTATTTTAAATTCTGGTATATATATACATGAAAACCTCTTTCCCTTTTCGTGGGTTTAAAGTGACGTAAAGATCATGTCTTTAAAGCGGTTTTTAGAACGTTATGATTATGAAATGAAACCCATTTATTTTATGCTATATGGGTCATTTATGAAATTTTTGATGATGATATATGTGGATCACATGATAATAAAGGAAAATTTAAGGGTGTTCCCTGATAGCGCTCCAATGCATTGGGTAATGATGTAACCACTAGAGATTACAATTTTCACGATATCTTGGTGAATAACCTTGGTAATTTTCAAATGACACCTTGGGGATGGACCTTGGTGATATGTTCATGATTGTCTATATTAAATGTTGTAGCCACATCTTCAAGTTATGAAAAATGTTATTTTTATTATGATATGCCTCATGATTTCATTCTCATGCCTTAAAGTTCTTTTCATGACTTTATTGATGTATCTCAAGTTCATATGTAAAATGTTTCGCTTGTTTCCCTTACTGGGCCTTCTGCTCACCTTTTCTTTTGATATATGTCCCCAGGTTATGAGATGCAGTAATGAACCTAGGATGAACTTAAGGATATGCCTTTCAAGTCTTTAAGAAGAATGTTTTATATTGTTTTCATGTATTATGTTCCTGGTTTCCAAGACACTAAACCTTAAAGATCCTCGGTTTTGTGTAATGTAATGAAAGTTTATGTTATAAAAAGGCAGGATGATATATATATGATGACTGAACTTAGTAAATTTCATATTCAAATTAATGAGGGCCCATACACCTTCTGTTTTGACACTAGTATTCAATCTATCATAGACAAAGAGTAGGTCATATTACCATAGGTACATAACTGACCTGGGTAGAAACCATTTACTTAATATTCCATCAAAAAACTATACAGTAAAACACAATTTAGGTTGATACTAAAACGTTAAATCACCAACTACCAACTCTCTATAAGATGTTAGTATCATTGGAATATATATATATATATATTAACCATGGATTACTCAGAAATCACAGGCAATATAATAAATTCAAGTAGTAAAATCCATTTATATGGTATGGAATATGCAAGGCATGTGAATTATATGTGCTTATAATAATTCCTATAACAATTATCCTTACCCTTATATCATCTCTCCAAGGATAAAATATCCATAAATCATATCAAATAAAACAATTCATATGCATCTCCAAATGGTGAAATTCTATCAACTATAATAATAAGATTATGAAATAATATTTTCCAATTCCAATGAAACTTGGTATTTACCCTGAATGTGTGTTACCAATGCCTAGCCATGTCTTATAAAAAAGTTTCAACACTTTCCTATTATCCTATCTAAATTCCTAAAACAATAATAAAAAATAAAATAAAATTATTTAATGTCAATTTGCGACATCATGACCTGGGTTCCAGTCAAAGGTTCCCCGAATCTAGTGTTCCACAAGGCCTCAAGAGCACCTCCCCATACGTCAGAGGTTGTAGACTATCTGTGAGGACCTAGGGTGTATCCATGGAGAGATTATGTCCTTATATCAGAAAGGAGAATAGTGGATAATATAATATAATAGATAAATATCAAAAGCAATATAATAAAGGATAATCATAAAAAAATAACAATCCAAATTTAATAACAATCAACTAATAACTATAAACATAATCATATAAAAAATGATGATGATGTGTTCAATGTATCTACAAAATTAGAAAAATGATAAACACAACATAATGAAATGTATACTATACAAAATAATCCAAAAGGAATCCAAAAATTATCCAGTATATAGTGCATTGGATTGGTAATCTACTACCATGCTCCATCCTATGTAAGAAATAACATCAGGTGTCCAAATTGAGATGCTTCCCCTTATCAACACCTACATACATATAATCTTCTCAAGTACCATTGGTGGACTGGATATGCTGTGAGATAAATCTTAGCAGACCACCACTAATGGGTTTTATAAAAATCCAATCTGTGAATATAAACTGAAATAGTTTGTAAGTATATAAAGATTTAAGCAAAGCTATAACAATAATTGATACCTTCATAAGTATTAGCAGGTAATGTCTTTGAACATGTAATCATTCAATTAACTCATTTAATCTCAGTTTATATAGATAAGTATTGTGAGGTATAAACAACACTGACAATATATCATTATAATAATAACAAAGGATCCAAGGTATAATAAGGAATCCAATAATGTTATTAATAGTAAAATGGGTCCAAGGTAATAACTAATGCATCCTTGACCTTAGGAGTCAATCCAAATCAGTAAAAACATATAGCTTATGTATAAGTGTTTTGAGTGTAATCTAAGGATCATCACTCAAGTTATTCTATTATAAATGATTCGAACTAAGTCCCAGGATATTGTCTAAGGTAAAAAAGCTAAGAATGACTAGGCCCAGTGGGGTGAATCCATTGTTCCATGTTTCCAAAGACATCAACTTGGATCCAAGGACAATATCCAAGGCATCCAAATATTTGGATGATAGTGAATGGATCCTACAGCTTTATTTTACTGATCTTCTAGTAGAAAAGGACTACGTTCTAAGGAGTGCAACTCCCTTGAAAATTAAATCCATGAATTAGAATGGCATCCATTGAGTATTCAAAGAATTCACTGGAGAATCCAAGGATTGATCAAGTATAAACACTCCTATAAATATAAAAAATTCCATTTGAAATAGGTACCTTATACATAATTCATTGTTTTTTTATGTCAATGTAATACTCATGCCTTTTAAAAAATTACAGGTTTCATTCCATTGCCTTTTATACTAGGTGATAAGGATAAATAGCACATGGAACTATTTATTACATTAGTTAAATATTTAATTATTAGGTTCATTCATTTACCTTTAATAATCATGAAAATGTGGGATAAGAACATGCAACCAATTACCATTAGATTACAAACATTTAATTAGGTCAGATGATATATATAAATGTACACTCCATTAAATAATTTAAATATTCATTGATTAATTTGATACACTTACATTAAAAGGGTCAAGTTATATTATACATGTACTAGCCATTAAAAATTAATTTATTTAATTAAAACACTTACCTTTAAAGTATCCATGTCTATCTCACCTGAACGGTGGCACAGATAGTCATAACGACCCACTAAAGTCATAAAATAGGAAACACCCTACTTGGGGTGGTCGGCATGGACGTTATAACCAGCTATGAAAAAATGGTCATGTATATCAGGGGATCTAGAATATGATCATGATTATTATAATTATATCATATGAATTTCATAATCAATTCCCACTGAAACTGGAATACTCAAAATGGTGGTGGTTCATAATCAATGATACTTTCAAGGAAAAGTCATAGACCACATACTAGTATTCCCATAGTACTCTCATACTCTAGTATCAGACCTTATTTTGTCTTGGATAGATATAAATATGAAGAATGGATCAACACTCACAAAATATGTCATATGATCCTACATAAAAATATAATAATTGATAGGAAGAATAATCACATAATGAGTTAAAAGAAAAAATAACTTACCAACATGCTTCTAATATGATATATGGATTTGGAATCAGAGTCTAGATTGAGAAATGGGAGAAAATACTAGCTTAGGGATTCAACTGGTCTCAAATGTTGGACCTCCTGTATGTGGGAGAGAAATAAAGAAACTATTTTGAGGAAAATTAAAGGGGTCCACCCCTTTAAAAACATTTTTAAACATTTACACGACGTGTAATTATTTTACACATCATGTAATTATTGAGGTATACACTCCCTGAAAAACCCTTTAAAAGTCATGAATTAGCCTTCCCAAGAAATTACATACTATTTATTTAATACATACTATGTATTCTAAATAAACATTTTTATTTTTCCTACATCCCACATATATCCCACATACTCCTTCTTTCCAAAACATACCAGCTAGCCCATGGGCCAAGCCTTAGGGTAAAAACCAAAAGCGAACTTCAAAAGAGTTTCAACCGAAAAGTAAAAGGATTTGAACCTTATAGAAAAAATGATTTCTTAAAATGGTATTAATATAATATGAGTATATAAAGATGAATATGTCTATCCTATCATGTCAATGACATAGAAATCAGCTGTGAAGATAAGATCATTAAACCAAAAAAAATACATCCTCAGTTATTCACTTAGGATAAGTAGTACTTCAATTGGCTAACAGGATGACAACACTCACTGGGTGAAAGGGACCTAGAAAAGGTTAGGGAAGATGGATTTGTGTGTCAAATATATCTAGGATATTATCTCTATGAGTGAAATATAAAATTTATAACTCCATATTTGGAATGAAACCATAATATACCCTGGTCTATTCACTTCATATGAATGTACTATTGGGTTGAAATTGTTTCAACCCTCCAGAGTTATCAATAATGGGTGTTGAATTATTTAAGAAACATTGTATACTTAAGGATTGTTTTGATGAAATATATGAGGGGAATATTTACTTAAACACATATAAATATGTCAAGAATTTCAAAATTAGGCTAAAATGGATTCTTAGACTTATATATGTATTGAGGAAAATTAATTGGGTTCATTTAAGAAGTGGAAGGAGGTGAGAGTGTGGCTTTGGGTTCTTTTTCAAAAAAAAAATTATTTTATTTTTCTAGATCAACATTTAAAGGGGATTTTGTAGATTAATCTTTAGGAATAGAAATTTTCCTTCCATATAAAAATCAAATTGCACTTACATTACCCTTTTGTTTGGGAAATGGTTGAGCTGATAGTTTGGAAGAATTTTATTTTTATGTTGACTTAGGTGGGATAAAATTGGACCAATTTATTTTTCAATGTTTTTTATTATATAATGGATAAAGGAGTGTAGAACTTTCAAATCATTTTCCCAAGGTTTATTCATATAATAGACATATCCTGCATTGGTTTTTCATTGATACTTTTCCTGGGAAAATTATTATATTTGGTTAGTAATTGAGGAGGATCGCTAGGATGGTGAATCTAGGAGGATAAGGAGGATGATTTCTCATTTGATATTGTGGAATAAAATGATATGGTTGTTGGAAGTTACCACCACCTAGATTGAATTGGATTTTTTTTATTTTTAGAAAGTAATTAAGTGGGTTGGGAGATGGTATTGCCATACCTCAATCACATTTAGTGTTCAAAACATGGGTTATTAGTAAGAGAGGAAGGATCATAGTGGGGTTAGTTGGGGTTTCTAATAAACTAGACTAGTTCTGGTGGGTTGGAGTTCCTATGATAAAATAAATCACTGATCTATATTAGTCCAGTTGAATCTTATAGATCATCTTATATTTTTATACATGTGTTAGTTGGATGATCTGATGGTTGTAGATTCCATAGTTTTTGATTGGTCCATTAAATCAAGATTATGGAGAAGATGAGGTTGGGGATTTTTTTTCCACTACTAGTTATCCCACAAGACCCTTAAGTTCACTCATCCACTCAGTCACCTTGGTTGACTCTATGGATTGATTCTCTTGGACTTTTTTTTACTTGTTCATGTTCTTGAGTATGAAATTAATGCATGTTTTCATCCATGTTTCTTATGATATCTCATGTAGTTACAGGTGTTTTGTCAACAAGATCACTTAAACTTGTGGAATTGATGATATTTAGCTCCATAACCAATAACCCCTCATTTAAGTATTGAATCAATATTTATATAGTGATTTAGTGGTGTGTGAATGTTTCCATAAGTTTCTTGAACCTCACCTAGTACTCAAGAAGTGATTCATTTAGTAATTGAAAAATACCACTAATTTCCTTTTGGATAAAAGCAGTACGAGAAGAACAGAAATTTTCTCTAAGAAGAGTCACTTCAGTTCATTCCATGGTTTATGAAACTAGGAGAAAGGTATTAGATCCATGACATGAAAGATTATTCTAGGGATAAAGGGAATACTCTAAGTTTGATTGGTTCTTCAGAAATCCCTTGAGGATTTATAGTAGAGAACCCCACTTGGAACTCTTTAATGTGAAGATATGGATCCTAATTTTATATATTAAGACCCTATATTTTTAACCATTGACATTACCTTACATTTTTTGAATACTTAAACATTATATAAACAGACTCCCAAAGACCATGATTGGTATAGTGCCATTGGAAATGTGGAAACATAAACACTGGTACATATGAGAGATACATTATCTCTAACTAGGTTCTTCTTGAATAACACTATTCTTAGACATATCACACATAGTACATATCATCATAACCTGTGGGAAAGGAAATATAAAATGGGTGATCTCAAATGCTCAGTAAGGTTAAATAAGTAAGATATATAAGCATAAATATGAGTATAAGGGAATGAGAACGTGATCCTGAAAATAGAAAATCATACCCTGCATATCAAAGATCATAACTGAAATAATTTCATAAAGATTATAAGTTCATAAGACAGTAATCTAATAAAATAAATAGCATAATCAATGAAATAATATCATAGGAATAATACATCTAATTGTGGAAAACACATAATCATATAATTATTTCCATAGTGGCCAACGAATCACTACCAAGACCATCTTAGTAGTATGGTTTCACTCCCCTTACCATAACAATAGCATGAGTTCACTCCTCAAACCATCTTAGTAGTCATGTTTCATTCCCATTTTTATCATAGTAATCATTTTTTACTCCCAATACCGTCTTAGTTTATGTCATGAGATATAAATCTTTACCCAATGCATTGGAGGGAGATGTAGGTCCCACCCACTACATAATGAGATCATACATACATGTTACACAAGATAATAAACAAACAAATCATAACCCATGAAATAAAATGGGTATCATAAACATGTAAACATGTCACAACCTATGAAAAAATTACAAGTTTCATAATCATATCATTAAAATATTAACCCATGAAGAGTAACTGATTTCATATAACCCAAGAAGGAGAAATGGATTTCATAAAGCCCATGAATTTAAGAAAACCCAAATAATATAAAGGATATAAATGGAATGTTTATATTGGAATGCGTAAACTCAATAGATGACATCTTAGATGTAAAATAATTCTGAAATGTCATTAAAAAAACTTTTCTTGAGTAAATATCCTTTATTTTTTTTAAAAGGATTTTTAATACATAAAACCATTTGAAAATATTTTTCTTAGAAAATACTTAGAAAACATATAAATAAGGAATGAAATAATTTTTAAAACCTTATCCCTTGAAAAACTATAAAATTAGATTCAAAAAATATTAAAAACCTTTTTCTTCAAAAACACTTTGAAAACTTATAAAAATATCTTGAAGACGTTTTGAAAACCATTGTACTTGAAAACTTATAAAAGAAGATTAAAAACATTTTGAAAACCTTTTTTCTAAAAAATTTATAAAATAATATTGAAAACATTATGAAAACCATTTAATTTGAAAATATATTTAAAAAATATTAAATATTAACCTTTTAAAACTCCAAAGGTATCTTCAAAAAAATTACGGCAGGTAAATCTGTACATGTCGTATGAGGTCAAAAGAACATTCATTTCTCACAGTAAAATGGGTTATAAAATTTCATCATTCAGAAATTGAAAATAATATTCCTTTTAATAGATTAGTAAAAGAAAAAAAATTTAAAATTTTCCCTTAGATATGATAATATATTTGTATAACATTCTTGAGAACCCTTTTTAGAAAACATGGATTTCGGATCAAAAAGAGGGTAAAGTCAGGCTTTCTTAAAAACACGTTCTTAACTATATTTTTTACCAAGAGTAGAAAATGGTACCAATACATGAATATATCATGAATAACCATAGGATAATAAAATTAAAAAAATTATTGAGATATGGGTTATAATATTACATCAAAGTATACATAAATGTAAATAATCGCGAAAAGTAATGAGATTGTCTCAATAAACACTTATAAATTGGTAACATGGGATAATAATCTCCAAAAATAACATAAATATTATAATATCATGAAATTATTAATATTAATGATATGTAGAATTTATGTATATACACATAAAATAAAGAGTTTAGGTACATAACAAAACATGGGTCTCAAAGAAGGAAAATTGTAAAAAAACTATTTTACTGATTTGGTAACTTATGAAACTTAAACCATATGAAAGAAGGATCATAAAATGGAATCATGAATACCCATAAATTTAATGATAATATACATAGAATAAAATCATGGGTATAGTATACACCACACAAAATGAAAGAGTGGTGAACATAACATGTATCTCACAGAAATTAAAATTGGTATGAAATCCCCTACCTTATGTCTTGACTCTCTCTATGCTCGTACAAGATTCATGTATAACAAATATATGCTTTTAAAAATATTTAAGAGAATAATATTCTTATATATAATACCATATATTGTTTTATTATGACCTTATATTACTCACTTGTTAATGATCCTTTGTTAAAGTATCACTTTGGGTAATATTCTCTTTGTTCTTCGCATGTGTCTTAATTTGTTATATCGTTGATTCTTATACTTATATCATGATTCCATAATATAGAAAATGATATAAATGTCAAATATATCCAGTATGTGTATATTATAAAAATCTATATCATAATAATTTATGAAATAGAATTCACCACTCATGGAGACGGTAAGTCGTATGTACGCAGAACATTGTTTCCATTTTTTCATTGTCGTATTGAAATAAAGTATGTAAATGTAATATATATATATATATATCTGTTTGTGTGTGTGTGCATTAATGTATATATATATCATCATAATTTAATTATCATGAATATTTCATATATATAATATAAGTTCACTAAACTCATCCTTAATAAATTCCATGTGGGTTGTAAATGAATCATATCGCTTTGAGGGGGCGGTAGTCCACACTTCCTCAAATGAGATCATCATATAAACACCAAATGTAAAGTAAATATATGTGAGTTATAAAAGGAATAAATAAGAATAAATAAATAGTAAATATCATATATGACTTATATAAATAGATTTTACATCCTAATGGCCACAATGATAGGTGGTAAATGAAAAATGAACAATCATCATTCTGTGAGGCAATAGTTCATCATACACAGAAACAGTAAGTTTTATATCCATTGGATGGAGGTTTTTGTAATTTTAGGTCCACGTATTTGAATGAAAAATTCCTAGTATATTTAGGATACTATTTTTGACACACAATAATGAAATAAAGATATTGAAGGGTGTGAAAAAGGAAAATAATGGAAAGGAGCTTGAGAGAAGACGTTACCGCTTGACCGGGAAACTCCTTTTGGTTTATGCCAAAAGGATTCCTTGATAGTATTTCTGCCCAAAGGGGGGATTAAAGGTTTAATATAGGATTATTTTAGGCTACTTCTGTAGATCTTTTCCGAACTTAAATGGTTTGAGATGTGTGAGGAATGGGTAGAGGTGGTGGCCTTTTATAGTGGAGGAGGAGTACCACTCTTGTAAATATTTGAAGATAGAATTACACCCAAGTTTTTCATGTTGAATTTGGATCCAATAATGAAACAATTTCAATACAAGTTATTATATTGTCCAAATATGGACATCCATTGTGTGTGGCACAAGTTTCTAGGCCATTTTGGGTCTTAAATTTAAGGTTTAGTACTTTATTAAACATAATTTTTCTCTAAACTTATGTAATTAATTTAAATTACATTCACTGATATTTTATGTCAAAAAAATTTGACCATATTAGAAATTAAAAATTATACAGATTCTAAATATGGAATCCATTTTTCAAAATTATAATCATATAATTGTCATAAACTAATATAAAATTAATCTCGTTGTCGGGACGACCATACTGGTTTTAAGGGTAAAATTGATCAAAAGTTTTTTAAGTTTCTATATCCAATTTTAGTGTGAAATTTTTTCTAATGGACCACATTATATTAATTGGTAAAAATATTATCTAACTAAAATATTAAACCATTTAAAAATATAATTTAACCTTATAAATAACTTATATGAAAAAGAAGTTCTGTAATAAAATCCATTATTTTTAACTATTAATTAAAAGATAAAACATTTTATAAAAATACCAAAAAATAATCCTAACCTAATTTTTTATGTTTATATTAAAAAGAAAAAGATATTTTTAAATATTAAATACATAAAAGTTCCCAATATTTTATTTAAAAAGTGTTCACCATTAAAAAGTGGTAAAACTACCTTTATAAAAAAATAGTTTTTTATGCATAAAATTGAGTTCATTCTTATCTTATGTCTATAGAATCTATTGGATGAATATAAAAAAATATTTTATTGATTATATAACATATTTATTACATTATCATAACTTACCAATTGTAACTAATTTAATTTAATTGGTTAAAATATCTTTGTGACTATAATAATTTTTTCTTTTTTTTCAATTGGTTTTCATATTCATTAATTTGTATCCTATAAATTAGTATTGTATTTGTGTAAACCTTATATTTTCATAATTTAGTAAACACTATTTTATATCTATCAAATTAATAGTTAGGTTTTATTCCATTATAATAAAAAATTTATTAATATATAACAGTTATGTAAGTCTCGGTCTTGCATGTTACGAAATCCATCGAGGAAGCTCAATATTGTGTGTAATGTATGATATCTTTATTGTTCTATGAAACTTATTCCAATTTCGTATTTCATTTAATATACTCAAAGTTGGAAGCATGTGACATAAATTTTTTACTTAGTGAAAATATTTTTTTAGTGTTTCGTGAAATGAATAATATCAAAAGATTAAATTAATTTCAAAAAAATACAACAAAAACTCTATGTGTATATTCTTCCCCCCTTAAAATGAATTTCCCCCTAAAAATTCATCTGTGTTATAAAAGTTTTAATACTTGAAATTTTCATTCATATAAACCCATATCATAAAAATGGATACTAAAACTTCTCTTAAAAATGGAAATTTAGAACCATAATGGTTACTCAAAGTAACATATAAATGGGTTTCCACATCGGAGTACGTAGGTTGGGAGTGAAGATTGAACAAGGAGGTAAAGCATAAATATTTATAGGGAGTGATTGAGGTAATCAATCACAAACAATTGAATAATAAAAATAAATTTTAGGGCCTCAAAGCCATAAATTTTATATGATTTAAAAGGCCATCAACTCAATAATAACTAAGGTATTAAGGCAACAATTTTTTATCACTTTCAGAATGTCGATTAATTTTTGAAAAATTTCTATAAACAAAATTTCATTCTTGCCTTGTGATTTTAGAAATTTTTAATACATCCATTTTCTTATGGAATGAATGAACATATATTAAATTTGATGAAAATAGCACTAAAATATTCTTTAAACGGATTTTAAGGCCCATAAAAGAATAAAAATTCAAACTATTTATCTCCTAAAAAAATCAGCATGCATTAATCTATAATAATAAAAAGTAAAACTACATGTTCATCATAGATATTTATTCAAAAATAATAATTACAAGTTAACCAGGACATCACATAGGATAGTGGTAGTCATGAAACCCTTATCATCTTTCAGTTATGTGTTTAAGACCCTTGTCCTTGCTGGACTTGATTGGTTGTCACTAAACATACGTGATGTCCTTTTTTAAAACCACACTAATATAATATATAATATGGACATCCTTGAAATAAGGTTAATCACTGTTTATCCTTTTAACCAAGGTTTTCAACATAAAATTAGTGTACAAATACTTCCTTCTATGTTTAACATTAACTTTTCATGAATGGTTAACCTTATAACCCTTCTCAAAGATGAAAAATACAAAAATTTAGAAGGTGTGTCATGAAATCATATTAAAATTGATTCCCCTATATATCAAAATGTAACTCTTGGTTTTCATATTCTAAACATGTGAATACCCACCTCATATATTCTCTTGAAACAAGGTAACAACCTGAATTACCATAAATCCTTTTAGGAAACATGCAAGATTCCTCATTCCAAAGTATATTGGATTTACTCCTTAAATCCAAAAAAGAATTAAAATTCATTAGTGGTAGAATAAAACACCTTTAAATAATCCTTTCTTAGTTCCAAGGTAATCAATATTGTCCAATTTAGTTATTCATGTCCCATATATCTTTATCCATACAACATTATATTATCATAAAGAACATATTAAGGGTTACCTTCCCTTAGTCAAAATAACATCTGGTTATTAAATCACTTCACCAATCCAATATAAACTTTTAAATACTAAGCAAAAAAACATAAGTATAACAATCATTTTATACTTCATCATTAGAAACTTTTGAATAAAAATTCATAAATAATTTTATTACTTCATCTGTAATCCATTAACAATAATACTTATTTCCTTTTGCATTTCATCTGAAGTCCCTTCATCATCCACAATGTAACCATTACTCACACCACTGTACGGATTCTGTTCTTCAATTTTTTCTTGGGACATTGGGTTGCATAATGGCAATTTTTGGATTTTCATTTTAAAAGGGTTTTTAATTTTTTTTCAAAAGGTATAGGGTTTTCAATATTTCTCAAAAGGGGTCTAAGATGCGGAAACCCCATTCACGCATCCTCCCGATAAGAAGGATGTGTGAACGGGGTTCACGCATCCCATAGAGAGATAAAATAAAAAAAACACCAATATGATATCAATAAACATTAATTAAACATATAAATAAAATAGTAATAAATATAAACAAAATATTTTTACATATTTATAAATAGTAATTACAAACTAATAAACTTAAATTAAAAAATAAGAAATATTAATAAATATTAATTAAATAATAGAAAATATTAAAATAATGATAATAATTATTAATAAATATTCATGAATAATAGATATTAATTAAATAATTATTAATATATATTTTTAGTGCACTTCTCGATTTGGGAAATAATATCATCCTCTACCAACTGATCATGATACCACATGAAATAAGAAATTATGCACTTATCATCAAGGGTTATCCAAATTTATTTCCGGATGAAGATATTAAATGTGATATGTAACTTTTATTAGAATAATCAACCTAAAACTCATGCACTAACTTTAACAAATAGATAAAGAATATTCAAATCCAAAAAAGAAGGATAAGTGGCCTTTGAACGCATTCATACTTGAAATTTTCCTATGTCTTTGATTAATTGAATTACAACCACTTCTTATTCAGTTTATTTTTTTGTTAAAAAATGAAGAGATATTTAGAAAAACATTCCTCTTTCAATAACATGATCTTCATTAACATTATATAGTAATTAGGTTTGATTCTAGTTAATATACTAATTCTAGTAGTAATTTCATATTTCTTTATTTATCTCTTCCTCAAGGGAAACACTCATAAACACCTTTATAATGATTAATTTTTTCAATAATGGTTTTCAAGATGTTATAATACAGATAATACACTAGAATTTATCTTCGTCTTATGAATGTCAAGATTTGAAAACTTATATAACTTCATCAAGGATGATCTTCTTTAATACTTATTTTTCAGGATACCAAAACATGATCTAACCATGCTGATATTTTCTTTATACTTATTGTCTTGGATATTCTAACATATATTCTTAAAATTCATCAATTATGACCTTCTTCCTTATCAATGGAGTTGGTCCTGTTTCGATAGTATTTGGGATTGTACATCTGAACATTTTTTCTAATTTATATTGTGTAGCATATATCCCTTAGCATTACATTTGGATTTTTGTGTCGATTTGTTTCCCTTATTAGTTTTCATGGATGGTGCAATCTTAACCCTCTTAATGGTTGTTTCTTATTATGGAAGAATATGAATTCAATATTTTTCATAATATCCATAATTTTATTTCATGATGGAGGTATTTTAATAGAAAAATCCTCTAGTGAAGATTGTGTACCAGTAGAAATTGTTTCCTTTTATAAAGTCTAAATATGTATCTTCTCAAAATTGGACAAATGAACTTCTAATTCATATTGTAGTTATTCAGATCTTCAATCATAATCATATACTCTTCACCAATATCCATTATTCATTTAAATTATTCTTCATGAAATTTAATTTTTCTAAACAAATAATCGTGTTCCATGATATTCTAGGATTTTACATCTAATTTTAAATCATTGAGATCAATAATATTTTTCAATATTTCTTCAAGTTCATGCATCTTTTCATCTAGAATATATTTTATTTCAAAATAATTAATATAATTAATATTTATTAATTAATTTAATCATATTATTTATTATACATACATATATATATATATATTGGTAGATAATTTGATAACAGTAAGACACTTATTAAAAAAAGAATAGAAGTCTATAAATGATAACAGTAAGACACATATAAAATGTATCATAAATAAAATATCAACTGAATCTATGCCTCTGACATGGATGCTCCTCTGTCCCACATCCAGGAATATACTGGATGCACCCACGCCG
Source organism: Viscum album (assembly GCA_963277665.1). Classification (NCBI taxonomy): domain Eukaryota; kingdom Viridiplantae; phylum Streptophyta; class Magnoliopsida; order Santalales; family Viscaceae; genus Viscum; species Viscum album. The sequence goes on along the minus strand of OY728131.1, from coordinate 710,722,058 downwards.
TGTCTGTATATGTTTGTGCTCAGGTGTACGTTGCACATCCTCATCAACAGCCACCTCCACATCCTCCTGTGTGACAGGCGGTGGATGTACAGTCTCACCGCATGTACCCTGGTCTGCATCTAAGGATAGTGGAAGCTAGCTAGATCTCTCACCAACATAGGAAGTAGATGGCTGCTCTACTACGGATTACTGTAATAAAGCATCGATATCAAACCAATTATCATTTGTATGTACCTATAGCTGTGCCTGAGAAGCTGGAGGAGCATCTGACTGATCATGTTGAACACCCTCCTCCAATGGAACAACAGCATGGGGACGAGAAAGATGGACACCCCCATGTACATCTATGTGAGTCTCAGCATGCTCTTTGGCCTCCGCAGCAGGTGGTGGATCAAAGAAAATGCCATGATAAATCTCATCCATCGACGGATGTAGATGTGCCACAAGGGTGTGAAAATATGTCGGGTCAAAGGCATCTCTCTCTGCTGGATCATACATATGAAGTATATGAAAAATACAAGAATCCTTCGAAAACAAATTTCATTTTTAATTATTATGAATAAAAAATCTGGTGAACAGTGGAAAGAAGAATGCATACCAACTCATGAAAGCCCCATCTGTGACGTGTCAGAAATCTGAATGGGGACCTGATGTACCATTCTGCATAATCAATCTGATCCATCAAATGAAATCGTACTGTCCCTGCCCCTCCAAAATGGTACTCCCACTGTCTGTCCCATAACGCAACATAGCTGGCATGGTAGCTCCTCTAATAAAAATCCCTCTTCCCTAACATATTTAGGGAATGCAATTAATCCAACTAACTGGGCGGGCCAGGAACTGGCAGAAGGAATCCAAACTACCTCATAACCCTATACATCTAATGCCACTCGACTATATGAAAATGAATTAGTGGAACCCTGCACGAGCCGATAGCAAGCATTGTTGTACAGTACGGCAGCAGACTCTGAAGGATATCATTAATATATGGAATCCATGTAATATGAAAGAAAAAATGAATAATCAATTAATAAATGAATAGATGTACAGTAAAGATTAAAGATTTAACAATATAAATAATAATCACTTACATAGTTTGGTTGAATGTTGTTTAACATAAGTCTGTAGGCGTGAACATCATGTCTGGGAGAATCTGAATGTTGATGTGCCTGACTCCACCTGTAGATAACATTTTTTTTACATTTCATAATAGAATATTATAAAATTAAGGTAGATATTAGAATGAATTAATAACATACCAACATCCATGTGGAGCCTCTGCTACAATAACAACGGGTAATGGCGAACGGGCATGTGGAGCTAAACAAGGTATGTGCTCTCATACCCACATCTATAGAAGAACCATGCATCCTGTGATCTGCATCTTATCGATGTGACATGTGATGCATAGGGGTCTGTATGTATTTTCTAGGCAGGTAGACCCCCAACTATACTGTCCTGCCTGGTCCAAATTCTCCAAAAAAGACAAATACATTAGGTGCACAAAATTAGTAGATTGGTCAACAAAAAGTGTGCCACCGATCAGCCTCAAAATATATGCTCGTGCAAATCGCATCACGGTGATGTCATCAGCATCATCTGGTAAATGTGTGAGGTTTTGGTCTAACCAAGTCATCCGTAATCTACCACTAATGATGGTCCTTCCATCATCCTGGACCTCTATACCCAGTAGTCTATGAACAAGCTCAAGAAAATCTGATGGAACTCGGCATGTTAGAGTATGTCCATCGATAGGGAGGCCCAACATAATGGCCACATCCTATAACGTAATAGTCATATCCACCTCACTGAAATGGAAAGTATGCGACTCTAGCCTCCATCTCTCTACAAGTGTGGAAATGAGCTGATGATCAAGAAATGTGAAGTCCAACATTGCAACTCCATATAATCTAGGTCGACGAAGATCGGGGACGATAGCGGGAGGTGGTGCATTAAGATGAAAATGGTGAGATCTGCATACACTCAAGGGAGGCATAGGACGTCCCTCTAAAAGCATCTGTGATACATGAGTAGACTGAGATGTAAGCAATGGAAAAACTGCCATCTACACACATGATATCATCGTTACTTTTTAATGGTTAATTGAATAAAAATTGTAAACTTTTATTTAAAAAAAATATACAACAAGAAAAATAAGGTAGAAAATAAAGCGTTAGTGATGAAAAACCTACATTGAAGATGTGTAAGCATGATATATTAATTTTTTTTTTGTGTTTATTTTTTTAATAGTTTTAGTATCATAAAATTCTTAATGATAAAATTCAAAAATTTTAAACTTTTATTTAAAAAAATCTACAACAAGAAAAATAATGTATAAAATAAAGCAGCAGTGATGAAAAACCTGCATTAAAGATGTTGAAGCATGATATATTCATTTTCGTTCAGTGTTTATTTTTTTAATAGTTTTAGTATCATAAAATTATTTTTGATAAAATCAAAAAATGAGACAAACCAAAATTCAAACATCTCAAAAATGGAGCAGGTCAGAAATAAAAGGATTCAATAATTAAACATTCACATACAAAACAACATATACATATAAATGATACGGTACACAGACTCGCTCAGGGATGACAATATGTGGAACTCTATCCTACCACTTGGGGGCATCACTTACGATTATGTCCTTCTACGTGACAAATACTGCATCATATTCTCCATCCTCGTTGTCGAGTCCAATCCATCTCATTTCTGATGTGAGTTGAATTCGGTCTTCCTTGGGGCCGCAACCTGGTAGCATGAAGCCAATAATTTTAAAAATGATAGACATTGAAAAATTCATAAATGAAACCAAAACCAACTTATGAAAACCTGGAAATATTAGGGATGATGGTCAGTTGATCAACAAGAAATGTGATATAATGGAAATCACCAACAGGCATCCAAGTAGCACTATAACAGTTAACCAAAGTGATCATGTGATAAATCGGGTCAACATATGGCTCCCATGATATGTTTACTGAAGGGCAAGTTGTGATAACATGGGCACATGGATATCTCAATGCATGAAAGCTGCCGCAATCATAGTACCTGTTGTCCAAAATCATGACAAACACTCCACCAGTAGTGCATGTGTCCTGGTCGTAGCATTGTCTTTCCCAAAACCTCCTATTTTCCCTATCAAAGTCTATAACATTCCATCTTGAAGCCTCATTCTGTATGTGGTCAATATCACTTTGAAAATGCTGAGTAAAATTCATTCCATTTTCCATCCTCTAGTAGGCCTTTTGGGACCGGTCAATAAAGTATTGAACACATCTAAAAAATGTCTCTTGCACTAACACTGTGATTGGGAGTTTTTACACACCCTTGAGGACCCCATTTATGCACTCCACTATATTATTGGTCATATGCCCATATCTCTTTCCACCAATATATGCTAATGACCATTTTTCCGTTGAAATTTGCATCATATATTCATATACCTCCTCATTAACAGTTCAAATCTCTTTAAGATGTCAATCAAACCTTTCTTGTTGGGGTTTATATAATGAAACCATAAGATAATAATGTATTAAAATATATATTAAATTTTGTTAAAAAAAGAAACTTTAGAAAACCATACCCAACTTGAGGATCTCCTTCTTTATGGCCTCATCTCTAAAATGATTATGCAAATTACTTGCAATATATGTAATGGAATAACGACGATAAGCATTCAGCTACATCCAAGAAACCCCATAACTACTCACAGCCTATATAATCGCTCGATGGTGATCAGATATCATACACACGCCCTATTTTTGCATGACATGAACATGCACACATGCCAAAAACCAGCTCCAGCATTCAAAATTCTCCTTTTAAACAATAGCAAAATAAAGTGGCAGAGGAGCACGATTACCATCCTATATGGAAGCAATTAGTAGAACACCTGTATAATTTCCCTAACGGAAAGTGCCATCTACCTGAATAAATTTTTTACAATAGGGAAAGGCAGTGATGCATGGCCTGAATGCCCAAAACAACCTATTGAACTTAAGCTTTGATCGATTAACTCAGTGAGTGTGGGATACATAGTCAACAGTGTCCAACTGATAAACAACCTGATTTTTGAGAGACAACAATACCATAAGTTATGGCAACACTACATAAGACTCATCCCAATCACCATATACTTTTACAATGGCCTTCTGATTTTCATTCCAAATTTTGTTGTATGATATCTTATAGTTATACAACTGTTGAATTATTTCTTGAACAAGGGCAATAGGAACATCCTGACATGTTCATATCATCTCACAAATAACAGTAGATATAAACTCTGCATCAAGGGAAGAGTGATCTTGTTCCAAGATGGTATGAATACAAGTGTGTGGGCCTTCTAATTTGGTTATCTTCCAACATCCATAACATTTATCCAATATTCCTCTTAATAAAAATTTATATCCTGACCCATATTTTTCATAAGGAATGATATATTTGGTCTTCTTTGACTCATCAACCACAAATGTGAAATGTAACTTAATGTGGTATTGCTTTATCACATTTTTCATGGGTATTTGACTTTCAAACTCCTGCCCAACATATATGGAATTATCATTTGAGGCAGGACTATTCCCTATAATGACAGGGAATTCAGAAGCTGGTGTAATGACATCCCAATCAAAATGTTGTTCACGAGACATTCCTTCAACTAAGGAACTCAAAACTGAAGGCTAATTACCAATAACTGGTGTATGTAGTGGATTTCTATCTCTCAAAGGAACCTCAGAAGGTTCATTCCCCACCACATCATCTCCTTATGACTCCCTGGATTCTTCTTCCTCAGATAAACTTTCATGCACTATATCGGCACACAAAGGGATGTCATCTACATTTCCTTCCAAATTTTGATCATCTTCTTCAAAAAATTCTTCCACAAGAGTCATATGAGAAGGAGGCAATGAATAAGACTACTGTGAAGGACCAGCTTCTACATAGCTCACAAAGCATGGTTCTGTAGTAATTGATCTCACCACATCAATATCAGAAATGACAACAAATAATTCCATCAAACCATTAATACACTATTGTCTGAATAACATATAAGCCTCCATACAATCCTCATCATCGACTATAGGGTACTCATTGTGCCACAGATACTCAGGATATTGAAGATGTCAGTATCTAATTGAAGTGATTTCTTATTCAGTCCTCAGTTTTAACTTACTATGAATCTTATTACGAACTACATCCAATTTCAGACAACCATGGAGATTTACCACTCTGGAAGGTGGCACAATGTATCTAAAACCCTACTCGGTATAAATTACCACATTGTTTCAATATATTTGCGCAGACATAATTACCTATAAAAAATAATTTAAAAATATTATATACTAAATTAAAATTTTAAATTATTTAATTTGGTTTTGAATAATTGATTATCTTGAGACTTTTATTATGTATTTTTTTATCACTATTAAATTATAGTGGTTTTGATATTATCACAAAATAAAATTTAATATAATGTTTCATAAAGTTTAATTAAGTATGAATATATAATCATGACTTGATCTTGAGACTTACGATTATTTTATCATTATCTGATAAAATAACCACAACCTATGGGTGGACTCCTGTCTCTATTATCAAATATTTCAGCAACCGCCAATCTCCTGTCAAATAGCAATGCCTCCTCTTTAACGAGTTCTTGAATGCCTCTTCATGGACACCTCTTCGGGGAAGCCTGTTCGGGGACACCTCTTTAGGGGCGTCTGTCTTTAAATTACAAATTTACCCACATGTATGTGAGGGGGTCTAGGGGTATGAAATACATAACTTTTTTAAGGGGACACACAGGTCCTTACACTTACTGAGAGATGACTCTTAGGTTATCAATGTGGAAAAAATGAACTTATTACAAATTTAACAACCACATACACAAAATAAAACATGCAATTTCAATTATGCATGGTCGGTCATCTCAAGATCAGTCATCACTCATACCATGTTTTTTGGTATAATTATTATATTATCCATATTATATAATATTATCTATTACTAAATGAAATGCATATTAAATACTACACCTCTTTTCCAAAAATTTAACTTCATGTGTATATATATATATAATTATTAATAACATTTAATAAATTTTATTATAACTAATATAATTGATATTTACATAATAAATACTTTTTTATTTTAAATTTTTTGAAATTGTAATGTTTTTGGGCCATTCTTCTACTTTTCAAAATATAAGTAAAAATATTTTCTACTTTATTGATTAAAAATATTATTACTTGTAAATAAAATTAATATAATTTACACTTATATCAAAACAATTCATTAAAATAAACTTCTCTAACATAAATTACATTTCATAAACATTCAAAATTTTAGACATAACATATAACATTCAATATTTAGACAACATATATGCAAAAAATTAAATCATACAAACATTCAAAATCCAGAAAATTAAATCATACAAAACATTACAAATCATGCATAACATATGAAATAAATAATTCATACACACAATTAAACATACAAATGAAATAAATAAACACAATTAAAATAATTAAAATGTTAAATAGAAACTTTACCTCTATAAAAGCAGCAAATATTTGTTGAGAAATAATTTTTGTAGGGCTCTGCAACAAAATCCAGAGGAGAATAATGGTTTTTGTGGGGGGGGCTCCTTTTTTAAAGTTTCTTGGTGGGATGTGTGAACCCCTTTCACTCATCCTTCAGCTGGTCTCCAAAGGATGTGTGAATAGGGTTCATGCATCCCTACCGCGGCTTGGATACGTGAACCCTGTTCATGCATCGTCGATGTGAAGGGATACGTGAACCTTGTTCATGCATCCTTCATAGACCAGACGAAGGATGCGTGAACGGGGTTCACGCATATTATATTGGGGAAACGATGTATGAATGCCTTTAACGAATCCTTCTATGGCGAAGGATGTGTGAATTCCGTTCATGCATCCAATACCCATTTTTAAAAATATGCGAACTGCGATCCCCTTTCCCGAATATTTTTTTTATAAAACCCAAAAAAACTTGCCATTTTCTCCAAACTTAAAACACATAACCTTAGATGAATACCAAGGGAGGATTAAATTCCCATCCATTTTATTAACCTAACTATTTATTTTTCCCTTGAAGTCACTTTCTTTGTGTCCTTCTTTTCCATAGTCAAAATACCATCATATTCCTCTAAGACAATCACTTAGGTGATTCTTTCCCCATTTTTCACACAAAGGAAAATGAATCTTCTTTTGTACATAGTCTCCATTACATAAACTCTCAAGGAACTAATTCTATCTTTTCCATGGTGAGTCCATGACTAGGTTAAGGTAAATATTTTTAATCATGTTCTGCAAAAAATAATTAGGCACGATCCTGACATCTTTCACTCTAGTGATCATCCCACTTGACTGGTCATCACAAAATCTTCCATCACATTGAAAATTAATCCAATTACTTTCAATTCCCACAATTGACTAAAACTAGAAGCATAGTGTGAGAATTACTTGTCATAGAAATAACCCACATATCCATGAAAATAATTACTTATAAGATTTCTAAATCATAAATCCTTCCATAATCTATAAAACCTTGGGTTTATCCTAGCTTATTCATTGCTAACTTATATCTAAATCCATCATGATGCTTTGTAAAAAGTTTTTGAATTCCAAAAGCATATCCCAAGGGATTTTTAAACCAATTGTGTGGAAAGTCCCATTTTCATGTACCAAATTAAAGTTAATCCCAAAACATCTTGTCAGAATTGTTACCCCTAGGTACATCTATGCTAGAGCCACATACACTTGTAGTATCTTAACAAGAATTTATTTCTTGGAAACCACTCACTCTATCCTTTACCAAAATTACAAGACATTTTCCTAAACTTTTACTCATCATCATATGTATCCTTAGATACATCCCTATAAATATACTTATAAATATACCTAGGAATATCACTAAGGTTTTCTCATCCTATTTTCCAAATATTAACTATACCTTTGCTCTGATACCAAATATAGTGACCCTATATTTTCAACCATTGATATTACATTACATTTTTAGATTACTTAAACATTATAAAAACAGACACCCAAAGACCTTGTTTGGTATAGTGCCTTTGGAAACATGGAAACAAAAACATCAGTACATAAGATAGATACATCATCTCCCACTAGGTTCTTCTTAACTATCACCCTTATTATACATATCCTACATTGTATATATCATCATAACATGTGGGAAAATAAGCATAAAAGGGGTGATATCAAATGCTTAGTAATGGTAAATAAGAAATACATGTAAGTATAAACATGAGTATAAGTGTATAATAAAGTGATCCTGAAAATATAAGATCGTACCATGTATATCAAAGATCATAACCAAAATCATGGAATAAAGATTGGAAGTTCATACGACATGAATAATATGAAATAAATATTATAATACAATAAATCATAACATAGTAAAAAGACATGAAATTGTGGAGAACACATAAACCTATAATTATTTCCATAGTAGCCAAGTAATTTCTTCTAAGACCATCTTAGTGGTATGGGTTCACTCCCCATACCATCATAGTAGCATGCACCAATTATACCATCCTATTAGTCATGGTTCACTCTGATGGCCATACTAGTAGTCAACGTTCACTCCTAGGACCATCTTAGTTTATCTCAAGAGATATAAATCATTGCCCAATTCATTGGAGGGAGATATAGGTCTCACCCATCATATAATGAAATAATACATACATGTGACACAAGATCATATATAAACTTATCATAACCCATGAAATGAAATTGGTATAATAAACCTATAATCAAATCACAACCTATGTAAAAACTGCATGTTTCCTAATGATTTCATCAAAATAAAAACCCATGAAAGAGTAATAGATTTCACATAGCCCATGAAGGATAAATGGGTTTCATAAATACCATTAATTTAAGAATAACCCATTCATAGAAATGATATGAACGGAACCATTAGGTTGGAATGATTAACATCAATAGATGTCATCTTAGATAGAAAAAAATTTTGAAATATCTTTTTAAAACTTTTCTACAGGAAATAACCTTTCGTGTTTGAAAAAGGATTTTTAATATAGAAACCAATTTTAAAATATTTTTCTTAAGAAATACCTTCAAAACTTATAAAGAAGGAATTAAATCATTTTAAAAACATTTTTTATTTAAATAATATAAATTAATCTTTAAAACATTTTAAAACCCTTTTTCTTCAAAAATACTTTTAAAACATATAAAAAGATCTTAAAAACCATTGTACTTGAAAACTTATAAAAGAAGATTGAAAACATTTCAAAAACCATTTTTCTTAAAAATTTATAAAATAAGATTAAAAACATTATTTAACACATTTAATTTGAAAATATATTTTGAAATAATTCTCTTAAAGATTAACCTTTTAAAATTTATAAGGGTTCTTCTATGAAATGATGGCGTGTAAACTCGTACTTATTGTACGAGGTCAAAAGAACATTCCTTTTGCATGGTAACAAGGGTTAGAAATGTTCCTTGTTTAGAAAGAGATAATAATATTCTTTTTAAGAAATTGGTAAAAGAAAAAAAATAGGGTAAAATTGTATTTTAGTGACTATAAGATAATGGTATAATATTCTTGGAAACCCTTTTTAGAAAACATAGATTTTCGATCGAAATGGGGATAAAGTCAGGCTTTCTTAAAAACACTTTATTTATTATATTATGTACCAAGGAGTATAAAATGGTACCAATATATGAATATAGCATAAATAAATATATTATAATAATATGCATGAATTTATTTAGATATAGGTTATAATATTTCATCAAAGGAAGCATAAACATAAACAATCATGAAAAGCGATGAGATTGTCTCAATAAACACTTATAACTTTGTAACATGGGATCATACTATAAAAAATTGAAATTTCATGAATATTATAATATCATGAAATTATTGAGATTCATGATATATAAAATTTATTTATATAAACTTCAAATAAATAGTTTAGGTGTAGAACAAAACATGGGTCTCAAAGAAGGAAAATTGAGACAGAACTATTTTTATGATTTTGTAACTTATGAAACTTATACCCTATGAAATAAGTATCATAAAATAGAAATGTGAATACCCATAAATTTAATTATAATATAAATATAATACAATAATGGTCACTACATACACAACACACAAGTAAAGAGTGTTGAACATAACATGTATCTAACAAAAATTAAAAGTGAGATGAAATCCCCTAACATTGGGTCTTGACTCTCTTTGTGGTCATACAAGATTCCTGTATAATAAATATAAGTTTATTATAAATAATTTAAAGAAGAATATTATTATATATATTACCATATATGGTTTTATTATGACCATATATTACTCGGTTGTTAAAGATCCTATGTTAAAGTTTCACTTTGGGTAATATTCGCTTTGTTCTTCGCATGTGTCTTAATTTGTTATATCATTAATCCTTTTACATATATCAAGATTCCGTAATTCGGAAAATGATATAAATATTAGTTATATAAATTATGTTTATATTATAATAATATATGGAATAATAACTTATGAAATTCAATACACTGTTCATGGATATGGTAAGTTGTATGTACGCATGAACACTATTTTCATTTCTTTATTTTTGTATTGAATGAATGTATATAAATGACACACACACATATATATATATATATAATCATTAAATTAGTATTAATATATCATATATATCATATAATTTCACTAAAATCATCATTAATATATTCCATGTGGTGTGTGAACAAATCACATCGCTTTGAGGGAGCGGTAGTCCACACCTCCTCAAATGAGATTATTGTATTTACACCAAATGGTAAGTAAAGAGATGTGTGTTTTAAAAGAAATAAATAATATTAAATAAATAATAAATATAATATATTACATATTTAAATATAGTTTACATCCTAATGACCACCATGATAGGTGGTAAATGAAAAATGAACAATCATTGTTCTCTGAGGCAGTAGTTCATCGTACACAGAAACAATATGTTCCATATCCATTCGATGGAGGTATGTGAAAGTTTAGTTCTAAATGTTTTCATTAAAAATATAAAATTATATTTCTTATACTATTTTGGTCACAAAATAAAGGAATAAAGAGAGTGCGGAAGTGAATAAGGAAAATAAAGGAAAGGAGATTAAGAGAAGATGTTACCTCTTGATCAGGTAACTTCTTTCAGTTTATGAAAAAATGATGCCTTGAGATGATTTCTACCCAAATATGGGCTTAAAGGTTCAAGGTATTATTTTTTGGAGGATAATTTGTCATATATTTTCCAAACATAAAAGTTTTGAGAGGTATGAGGAATGGATAGGAGTGGTGGCCTTTTATAGTGGAGGAGGAGTGGCACTCTTGTAAATATTTGAAGAGAGAATTCCACCAACGTTTTTCAAGTTGATAGTGGATCCAATAATTGATAAATGTTGATAAAATTGATTTTAGGGTTGAAATATGTACAACCAATGGGTTTTGGATAAGTTTCTAGGTTATTTTGGGTGTTTAATTTAAGGTTTAGTACTTTATTAACCTAATTCTTCTCTTAACCGATGTAATTAATTTTAATTAATTTCACTAATATTTTTTATCAAAAACAATGTTGACCTTTTTAGACAACATAAATTATTATTATTCCAAATATGGAATCCATTTTTCCAAATTATAATCAAAAAGGTGGTAGAAATTAATTTAAAATTAATCCCACTACCAGGACGACACTACAGGTTTTTAAAGTAAAACTGATCAAAGGTTTGCTAAGTTTTTATGTCCAATTTCAATGTTAAATTTACTACAACAACCTAAACTGGATTAATTGGTAAAAATATTATTTAAATAACCTATTAAACTATTTAAAATTGTAATTTAACTTTGTAAATAAATTATTTAAAAAAGAAGTTTTGAAATAAAATCCAGTATTTTTATCATTTCATTAAAAGATAAAACCTTTTTTAAAAATACCAAAAATTTATCCTAACCTAATTTTTATATTTATCTTCAAAATATATTTTTTATTTTAGATATTTAGATGTATAAAATTTCCAGAAATTTTATTTAAAATGGGTTCACCATTAAAAGGACGTAAAACTACTATTATAAAAAAATTGGTTTTTATGCATAAAATTGGGTTTGTTATTATCTTATGTCTATAAAATCTATTTAATGAATATCAAAAATGTTATATTGATTGTATAAAATATGTATTAAATTAAAATAACTTTAAAATTTTAATTAATTTAATTTATTAAGTTAAAATATATTTGTGACTATAATAATATTTTTCTTTATATTCAATCGGTTTTCATATTCAATAATTGGTAACCTATGAATTCATATTATATTTTGTGAACCACATATTTTAATAATTTATTTAAAGATATTTCATATCTATAAAATTAACATCTAGGTTATATTCCATTATAATATAATTTTTAATAACATATTACAGTTAGGTAACACTCAGTCTTGCATGTTACGCAATCCATCGAGGAAGGTAAATCTTGCATGTAACGTACACTATCCTTGTTGTTCCATGAAACTTATTCCAAGTTGGGATTATGTGTAAAATACTCCAAGTTGGATTAGTGTGAAAGGACTAGTTGACTTAGTGAAAATATATTTTCAGTGTTCCGTGAAATGAATATTATGAAAAGATTAAATTCATTCGAAAAAAATCACCAAAATCTAGGTGGGTTATAGGATGACCCATGGAAATGAGGAAAAAGATGAATCAAAAACAGTTTGAAATCAATATCAGCCTAAATTTTTGATATATAAATACTAAGGTGTTGTTAATTTACATTAGGGGAAGAAGGTTCTTTAAGGGTGTGTTCCCAATGATTCTCCATATCTAAATCAATTGTATGGTCAATGAATGGATCTTGAGTTATTTGATTATCCCAAATGTTCATACTAACTCATTGAAGAGTTCAATCAATTTCCTAATAAAACAAATCAAATGGATTATTTAGGATGATATGGGGAATTCATTGAAATTTTAAATGATGGGGAGGGTAATTTTTTCTTTGTGTTTTTTTTATATATTTTTTTTGTTTTTAGGTTTTTTTTTTATTCTTTACTGATTTCTCTACAAAAATAAAAATCAACACAGTAATTATCACCCCATCCATAGAAACATAACCATTTTAAGAATATATGATTGTTTATATTGACTATTAAAAGTTTCGGTTCCCTGATATAAATTTGTTAGAGACACACGGGTCGAATCCTCTATAATGGTACTATATTTTAGAGTCAATTATTTTTTATTTTGATTTTATTTTAAATGGGGAGGGTTTGTTTTAAGATATTAGTGGAAATGATTGATTAATGTTTTTAATTTAAAATTTTATTAAATATTGGGTTGAATTCATTGTTAGTTATGTAATCACAAGATATCCTTGATGTTTCTAATAAATTACTTTAAATTAACACTCACTTCACAAGACGCTTTCAACATAATTCCCAATTGTTTTGGATTAATACAAGAATTAACTAGGATTAAAATATCAATAAATACTTTTTTATGGAAGTGTATTTACGCTTATAATAATTCAATGAATCCACAAGTTAAACCAGTCATGTTATTAATCCATTAAATTTTATGTTTTAACATACACAATGTTAACATAAAGAATATTTTATGACCAAAACCTCTCAATCACTTAACATCCCAAAATTATGACCCACCGCAATGGATGATTTACTCAATAATTGATATGGTTAATAATCTAGTTTTTTATTTATATTGTAATGATTTAAATAGAAAATAAAAATAATTGGAAAATAAAAAAAAATTCATTGAACACGCACACAAATGGTGAATTGAGTTAAAAACAAACTTTGGATTGAATGAGAAAGTGTAAAAAGGTAATTATTTTATACTTAATTTAATAAATTTTTAGAAAACTAATATTAAATAATAGTTTTTGGATTAATAAGATAGATTATGAATATGAAAAATTCATTAAAGTTAAAATGAAATTATAGTAAAACATACATGATTACAATTGAAAACAAGTAAATACAAACATGATATGAAAAGTGGAGGAGATGTTTCTCTTATTGAAACAAGACTAGGGAAAGTAATCTTAAGACTCTGTAAAATATATATTCATTATAGTTATCCTCCTTTAGTGATGAATTTATAACCCCTTTTAATGATAATAGTGGGTGTATTTATAGCCTAACTTGGTGGACTGTTTTCCTTTTGAACATTCCATTCAATTTGACACGAAAATTTTACCACAAAGAATCCATATCTCAAAAACCAATATTATTAAATATTATAGATATTTATTTGTAAATTATAACCTCTATATTTAGAGTCCATTTTAATTTTTTATCCAAAGTTAGGGATATATTCCTAAGCCATGTATTATTGTTCAGTTTTATCCAAAAAAAAATTAAAGGCTACAATATGAATGGGTTTTATGCCCGGAATATTCCCTAAAATCTAAATCATTTACTATATAAAGTTTTGAAAAAATATCTTGAATTTATACCCACAAAATTATAGCTAAATTTAAAATTTATTTGGGTGGAAAAGTCAAGAATTGTGGGTTATTTTCAAATACTAAACAAAATTGTGGGCTAGACATTCTTGCATCAATTGTTCCACTTATTGGTAGAGTTGGGACTTAAAATTTTTATCCAAGATGTAATGGAATGACCATGGAATTATTCTGGAGTATGAAATAATTTTGAATTATTTATTGACCCCAAAAAATATAACATCACATACAGTCCATTTTTATTGGCAGATTTATTTGTTCTTCTTATGTGGTTTATATAGCCTTCAAATTGAGAAATTGGACCAAAAACCCAATTCAATGATTTTTTGTAATTTGAATCAGGAACACACAAAAAAAAATAACATCATTTGGATCATTATTTTGAATTATATGATCAAACTATTAAACTATAGTGTGATTGAATAAATTCAAACAATTCTCTCTTTATGTGTTTATTATCAAATAAAATAAAATTGACTAGAAATTGATTATTATTTTGTAAAAAATTAGTGATTGGAGTAATGTAAAATATGTAATGAATATATAGATCATTGATCTATCTTATAGTGTTCATTGTTTCCCTTATGATATTACTACCATGATTCCCCCATTAGTTTCAATGAGATTTTTCTTTTCATCTTAAAACAACCCATTATTGGTTGGTTCTCTTATATTTGAAGTTTCATTTACAATTATTTCTATCAAATCCCGAATTATTCTCATTATTATATATATCATATTACACTATTAATTACTATGGTAGAGTTCGGCATTAGGTTTCAATATTTGTGGCATGGCATGGAACTAGTGGTACAGGATGGAAACAATAATATCAACAATCTTGTGGTATATAGAGTCATATTTTCCCATGAAAATCCATATCACACAGTGATGTATATGTATCAAATATTTCTACTAAACATTGAGATTTAGGATCACATCACAACACTCCAGGTTGCATCATGAACACACTTTTTTTAGTGACATGTGTGCTTGGAGTTAAGTCTAAGTGTCAAGGTCTGGGATTAGCAGTCAGGTGAGGACTAATTTAGGAATTTTGTGTTATGATTTAAATGGGGTATTTCATTCAATTATTAGAATATAGAGGATATTATATTTTTGGCGTCAAATTTATCCTTTCATCGGGACTATAATAACCTATTAGTCAATCCAGAACTCTTCAAAATCAATTATAGGGTAAAAGAAAGTTGGTATATGCAGCATATTGTGTTTAGTTATGAATTTTAATTTCATACCCATTCCACCTCATATAGATATATTCTAATATATGTGGGTTAATCCTATATAATTAATGGTGTTACCCATATAAATACATATTAGTTGTAGGGGAATGATTGTGATTATCATGTGCTTGTAGTTTGACCTCTCACTGTCGATTGTTGAGTGAGGAGGCTTTGTTTATGATGATTGGTTTAGATATATACCAACATCATGATCTAAGGAATGGTATCTACCCTATCATGACTGGTGAATACTTTCTTAGATATTATATGTTAGTTCCCATTTAATTGGTTGAGACTACCCATTGGTCAAATATATTGTGTGTGACCTGATGAAAAATTCCAGAAAAGATTATGAGGTGACACGGATCATCAAGTGATAAAGGTTTGGTTAGAGTCTAACATTCTCATTTTTATCTAGTTTGGGCTCTCCCTAGCCAGATGATGATTTTTTAATTGTTTTACGTATATGAAACAATTATTTTTTATTGGACTATATATTTCTCAAACTCAGGATGGTACTTCTCTATCATGGTTGGAGTTTGATCCATTATTCAGGGTATAGTTTTATACTATGATATTGGATCCTTTTCAAGGTTTCTCAACAATTTTTTAGTGCATTTAGGGGCCCTAATTTATCACAAGGTGTTCCCTATATACATTTTATAGTATAATTTATTGATATTATTAGTTTAGGTGGGTCCACCAGATAGAGATTTTTGAGATGGGGGTTTTATTTCATAAAATACAACCTATGTAGAGTCCCCCATGTAAACATTAGAAATTGAGTATTCTGAGAAAACGTGCACCATCAATATGGAAATATTTTATTTATTTTAGGTAAGACATCCAATGTAGTTTTGTATATGTACCTCTATGTTGAGGAAAACATTGATATCAAATACATCCCTATTTTATGACTAATCAGCTATAGGGTATTATTATATAAAAATTTTGTGGTGTGATAATAGATCTATATGGATAATACATCAACCCACTTTGATAATCACCACCATTGTTCAGTTACTATCAACCATGGGATGCTGACAATTTGGGTTTTGGGCACATGTTCATGATGGATAATTATCGTTAGGCATCAAGTGGTATAGTTAAGAGTCTAATTCATGTCCTATTTGGATGGAATATTTTATAGGATTATAAAATCATGATATACTCTTCATATAATATATTTTTTATATTTTTATATTCCATTGGAGATATTAGATTAACCTTTATCATCAAGATATTTCCTACTAATGGAAACACCTTTCACTCACCCATTCTATTGAGAGTAGTTTATCCATAGAGATAAAATGGGTATTTTATGACATTCATTCGTGGAAGATAATATATCATGTGTTCACAAACTTTTTATGGATTAGTTTCCCATTTTTATAATCATGAGGTTTTTATGGTTGAGTAAATTTGTAGAGGTTCACCTTCAACTATTAGTAGAATCCACTCAGGTGTCATGAGTAGATCCAACCCTCAAAAAAATCCTATCCACATGTGAGATGGTCAGCATGGACTTATACACTATGTCCATAGACGAAAGTATGTTTCCTATGAATAGAAAGGAATATGTAAATGATTCTAAAGGGAGACCTATAGGATTACTGTGAATTAATATGTATTTTTTCATCGTCTTGTATTTCGAATAAAGAACATAGCTATTTCTAAGTATAATGATTGACACTCTTCTTGCATTTCTGTAGAGTATATACCAAACAATTATTTCTGAAATTTCCTGAAGGATATATCAAGGTTCTTAGTGAATTTACCTAGTTTTTTGTGAGAATACATGTTGTTCAATAAACTCTCATAGTGTGAGTTATTGATTTATAGATTATAAGTTAACCTATAAGAAATAAATGTTGGTTTGGTCTATAAGATCAAAGTAGTATAATAGTGGCATGGTGGAAGACTCTCTTAGTTGGATTTCAAAGTTTTATTGATAGAGGAGGTTCTTGAATAACTTTCCTTGAAGTTGTTACTTCTTGTTTTGAGAGGGATATTTTTCTCACCTTTGAATGATGGTGGTTTCCAAACACCATTTCATTATGTGAGTGAATCCTTGTTGGTGATCTCGATTTAGTAGACTCATGGGACTAGAGGTTCAAAGTTTATGGGTCAAAAATGTATTCTTAAATGTTGGTACCATGCAACATACATCCCAAATAAGATAGTGGATTTCCTTAGAGTTTGTAGTAAATGTCACTATGAAAATCATAAGCATGTACATTCTTAGATAGGTATAACCTCTGATATGGTGTGTCTTGGGCATATATATAGACACTCCAACAACACTTTCTATATAGTGGAAGATGATATTTTCATTAAGGGATTTTTTATCCAATTGATTCGTAGTGAGTGTTATCTTGGAGTTTTGAGATGATAGAATAGGTTCATCTTGATGGTTAATACCTTTTACTTTGGATTTTGGTGGATTGGTCCATTGACATGTAGTGTTGTGTAAGTGGGAAGTTTTAGGTGTATGTTTTTTTACTATCATGTTCTCGTCAGTAATATTCTCAAGGGAGTGAAACCCCTAAAACGGTCATATATGATCTTTGTGAATACTAAGAGGGGGTGAATTAGTGTCCTTATCAGGTAACATCTCTCTCTTCATCCATTATCTTGAGAAGAGGTGGTGAGTGTCATTGGCCTTAGGTGATATCCCCAATATTCCAAAGGATATAAATAAATTCCAAGGGATTCATAAAAAATTGGGGAACAATTTTCCCCTTTTAAAATAAAACAATTGAACCATAATAACTATAAAAATAAACAATTTATATGATTCATGAGTTCAAAATAAAATTGAAATAAAAAATTATAATATCATAGTAAAAGAGGAAACCAAAACCAATAAAACTCAAATATAACAAAGAAAATAAATCCCAAAGGAAATATCGACATCCATGCTGTAACACCAAAAGTTCTCCAAGACCCAACTCAATAAGACATGCCCAAAGTGTCGTGATGTATCAATAAATAAGGGGGATACCTTGACTTTGCATGTGTCTTGATATATAACATATGAAAATGCACCAAAGTGACCAAGATGGGGGTGAGTATAAAACTCAATAGGATTCCCCCAATGACATCCCAACTCATGCCACTGTCATAAAATATGTTAGTACAATTATATAAAATAGTTTTAAACAATTTTAAGTAGTTTATATCAAATCTAAATAGTTTTCCAAACAAAAACAGTTTTCCATAGAAAACCATCAAATAAGCATCTAAATAATTTCACATTTTATTTGGAATACCCATTACATTTCCCCACATCCACATAGGCAAACATGTATGAAATTCATGTACCTTCATATTCTTGTAAGTGATGAGTCATCCTTTCATCAAGACATCACTTGTTGAACCATTTTTATAGGGGTAACATTATTCCCTTATCCATCCCATTTTGATGGGGAAAACCTCGTGCCCTTATCTTTACCAACTACACATGAACACACTCCCACCATGTATTCCAAAACCCATGCAAACTCATTTTCCAAAAAAAACATTATTTCTTTTAAAAATTGTCAATAAACATTTTCCATGTATCAAAACCAAAACATAATTTTAAAACCATCATTTTAAAATCCCAAACCAAAAGAACTTTCCACAAATCAAAAAAAATACACTATTTCACAAAAACCATTACTAAAGATGTTTTTATCAAGAATCACACATAAATTTCCAAATTAAATTTAAAACCAAATCTTCATGTTCTAATAAGAGGATTCAAGAGAGAACTGACCTACCTAGTAAACATTGGAAAAACCAAACAATAGAATAACACTCTAAAAACCTAGCATGAAACTTCAATATTAGACATTATATCTTGTTTCCTTTGACCAAAACAATCATATATCATCCATATTAACATCACATAGCATGGATTTATCCCTAATAGATTAATTACATGATTCCAAGAGAGGTAAGAACAAGGAATCTATGGAAAATTATAACTAACGATAACTTACCAACAAAACTGGCCTTCATCCCACGTACATTCACCTAGTAATATATCCCACATCAAAAGTAATGGTCTCAAAAACTTTAAGAGGGAGATTAATTTTGGAAATGGACTGTTTATTGTGAAAAAGAGAGATTTAGGGGTTACATAATTTTATATCCATAAATTTCGAATATAATTTTGAATAGCCCACGATTTGGGTGCATGGTTAGGAAAACCATGTGCTAAGCATGAATTATCCACTACCTCCAAACACACCTTACATTATTTGATTGAATGGTTGGAAAAACCATGTTCCAACCATGCTATTACCCTCTTTATATCCTTTCTTGGTTTCTCCAAGGTAATGGTAGAGTTTAGATAAATTGTGCACCTAATCATGCACCTACCCAGTGCCCACTATTTCATTTTCACAGTTTTATATAGGTGTTTCATGGTTTCCACTATCCATGATCAAACCATTCACCTCTATAAAATCCAAATATACATTTCAATGATCCTTTGAACCACTCAAAACTTAATCCAATCACTTTGTATACTTAAAATACATAAATAAAGGGTTAGGTACTTGAAGTTGAGGGTGCTACATTCTCCCCACCATTGCTCTTTCCATACCCTAAAAGTTGAAAACTACCTTTAGTCTTAAAGAGTTGCAACCATTGATCCACCATTTCCCTCCTGTGCTCTCATGTTTCTTCCTAAATCTGACCATATATCCATAAAACCCACACTATACTGATACTTTTACCATGAAATACTTTTTCTTTCCTATCAAAAATCCTCATTGTCACATAAACCAATATATTATCCGCATATCGATAAATTTGATCCCATCAAATCACATAGATAAGATCAGGTTGATACTTCTTTAATTCATATACATGAAACACATTTTTCACTGGACTAAAAGTTTTTGGAAAATCCAATTGATATTCCACCTCACCAATCGATTCATATATCATAATAGGGCCTATATATTGAGGATATAACATTCCATTCTTCCTAAAATGATGATGCCCAAGAGTTGGATAGATTATAAAGAAAACATGACCACTCACCTCGAATGAAAAAATTCATCGACAATGATCAACATACAATTTCTAAAAAAAATGATCCCTCTACATTCTCTTCCTGATCAATTGAATTTTATCTTTTTTCCCATTTGTAAGGCTTGGTCCAAACAATGAAGTCTCACATGTTTCCACCCAAAAAAGTGTAGAAAAATTAGTATTCCCAAACAATGATTCAAAATGAGACATATGTATCAAGGTGTGATAACTGTTGTTACAAGAAAACTCCACTAATGTTATGTTATCCTCTCATGACCCACTAAAATACATTACACAATCACCAAGCATGTCATCTAATGTTTGTATAATCCTTTAAAAATTTTCATCTATTTGAGGATGATACTCCATTCTCATATTCAACTGAATCTCATGGTATTTCTATAAGGATTTCTGAAAATGAGACATAAACTTGGGGTTTTTGTCTCATTATATAAAAATGGAACTCCATGCCTTTTTAATGCTTCATGGATATAGATTTTATACATTTTATAAACATTAAATGATCTATAGATATATATGGAATGGTCCAAATTTTTTACTAGATAAACTATCACTGATATGGAATCATGTATTTGAACCATTCCTGGAAGACCTATCACAAAATACATAGCTTTATTCTCTCATTTTCATACAGAAATTGCAAAGACTCCATCATAACCACTGTCCACTGGTGCTCTGCCTTAAACTGTTGATAAGTGAATCATCTCCAAACAAACATGGCCACTTCTATTTTTATGCCAGGCCATAAAAAAAAAAAATTCAGTAACTTATAAATATTTTTTATTCCTAGGTGAAATACTCATATCAAATGTTAGTATGCATGAATAATTTTTTTCTATCAATCCATAGGTACAGTAATAAAATCTAGAAACCACAAAACTAATCTTCTTTCACACTTATATTCCTCAATATTCTTACCAACATTGAGTTTTAACCTCATATAAACACATTCAGAATCAGATGTCTATGACAATTTAAACTTCTGAATAAAATTATGAATAAATGAAACTAGAAAGAAAACTTTCATAGTACCTTGGTTTTCATAATCCAAGTGCATTTTAGTTATCACCAACATCATCTACCATATATCTGAAGCATTATTTTTCAAGAAACTACATGACTTTATGTTTAATGAATCCACCACAATATTTCATTTACCCAATGTATATATAAAGTCCAATTTTAACATTGGAATATACTCAATCACATTATTTGTCTTATATTCAAATCAATTTGAGAGAAAATGTGTTTCAATATCTTATGATCTATAAACACCATAAATTTATCACCAAATAGGTAATGAATCTAAGTCTTCAAAGCATGAACCATAGTTTCTAATTCAAAATCACGTGTTGGGTAATTATTCACATAAAGCTATAACTATAATCTGTCATAAACAATTATATAATATCCTTGCATGATAATACACCTCAACCTAGATCCTAAAGCATTACAATACACCACATAGCTTTGTCTTAATTCTAGAAATATCAATATTGGTGTTGGTGTATGGAGAACTTCGATATTTTTAAATTTCTTTTGACATTCACCATTCCATTGTAATGGAATATTTTTTCTTTCCAAATATTTAATTGGTGTACCTAGTCCTAAAAATTACCAAAAAAAATGTTGGTAATAACCATCCAGACAAACAAAATTGTTTATCTCAAATACATACTTTGGTGGATGCTAAGAGATCATACCCAATATCTATTTTGGATCCATAGTAGCACCTTTTTTAGAGATATAATGTTCATAGAAACATACCTCTTGCTCCAAAATCACACTTTGAAAGTTTTTCATACATATGATTATCTCTCAAGATACCCAATACTGTTCCCAAGTGTTTTTAATTCTTATCCTTTGTCCTAGAATATACCAATATATCATCCAAAAACACCACCATAAAAAAATCTAGAAAACTTTGAAATATCTGATTCATTAATTCTATAAATATATTTACTGCATTCATAAGACCAAAAGGCATAACCACTTACTCATAATGTTCATATCAACTCTTGAAAACTATCTTCGGAATTTCCTCCTTCTTAACCCATAATTGGTGATATCCTAATCAGAAGTAAATATTTTAGAACCACTGATCTCCCCTCAGTTGATCAAATTTATTATTCATTTGTGGAAGAGGATACCGATTCTTTATCGTAACTTGGTTAGGATTATGATAATCCACACACAGTCAAAGAGTTCCATCCTCCTTTTTAACAAACAAAAATGGTGCTTCCCATAGAGACATACTAGGTCAAATGAACCCTTTTCTTTCCATATCATCCAATTGGACATTCAATTCCCTTAATTCTATTGGTTCTATCTAATAATATTGAATTGATATAGTAATGTTCTCCAATAAGAGATCAATAAAAAACACCACTTCTCTTATTGGTGGAAACCCTGATAAATTATCAGAAAAATCATCAGGAAACTGATCAACAATTATTGAAAAATCATTATTCTTGATCTCATCCACAGATTCCAATTTCAATACTACCAACTGATATGAGATAGCTCTAACCGCTATTCCCAAAAATCCTACTCCACTTTCTTACACATTTTGTTCTCCTCTAAATAGATTCTTGATGCCACCATCAATTGTAAAACTAACCCTTTAAGTATTATTGTCGATGTGAGATTTGAACATTTTCAACCAATTCATACCTAGGATTAAGTCATATACATCCATCACAAGCATAGGGAAATCCAAAATCAATCATACCCCATTGGTTATTATTTGACATGATAAGCACAAAAAAATCTCGACATTATCTTTGTCTAATAGGATTTTTATGTTTAAATATAGAAGGAATAAACTCAGTATTGAAACCCAGGAGATGAATAGCATGAGAAAAAAATAAATGAATGGGATGCACCCATATCAACCAAATATTGCATAAGGGTTGAATTCAAAATAATTGTACCTCTCACCATAAAAGGTCCCAATTGACCATCCACAATCATTTTCTCATCACTATATAGTTTCTTACTCACTACAGCATGATCTTTAATACCCTTTTTTGAATGCACAAGTTGAGGAGTAACATAATTCCTAGAATCACTATGGCTTCCTCGAATATGTTGGTGAGAATTGTTCTATTATACTTATCCTATCAAATAATATAATACCTGTGAAGCATGATATGTGTCCCTAGAACCTGACCTTGGATCAATATGACAAAATTACTAAATATGTCTTATCTTATTACATTAGTAACATTATTTGGAGGGCTCTGTACAATCTTGCTAGATATTATCTAAGGAACCACAGTGGAAATATCCCCACATACTTTCTTGGATGAAAGTTAACTGATCTTATGTTTTTATTATGAGGTGTTCCACCTCCTTGATAATACTTGTCCCTTTTCCTCTTACTCTTAGTGTTAGATTTACAACCTATTCTTATGAAGACAACCATACTTCCCCACTTGGATTTATAGAAGTTTCTTATTCCTCCATTGTCACTCTATTCACAATCTACATAAAATCCATAATACGAAGAACCAATATAATATAAAGAGTATCTTCTTATAGTCCTAACTTAGTGGTTTAAAAATACTGGATGATGATTTGGACCAATTGTTAGTTAACCTATGTCTCAGGTGTGACCACATTCTCAACGACCTCTTCTGGTTGGTTTTAATGATTCCTACACAGTGTCATTCACTAAACCAAAATAAAACTCCTTTCAGTATCACTCTCAAGAAACTGAAGGCAAAGAAATTTCAAATTTACCACAACAGACATATAACATTAAGTATTTTCAAAATTCCACCAATTTCATATTTAAAACCATTTTTTAAAATTCTAAAATTATTTTAAAAATCAATCAATTTTAAACTATTTTAAAAATTAAATAATTTTTTACAAAATCATTAAAATTACTCAAAATGAATTATACACAACTAGTGGGAAGTATTACAATCAATTAATGGAAAGAAATTTTCATCAGGTAAACCCATGATGATGAGGTTACAACTCCTAGAAGTCTCTCAAAACGCTCATGTTCCCAAACTCAATGGTAACTTGAGGTTCAACATAATAGGTTAGTTATGCCTCTTTATTCTCTGAATTTTAATTTTTTATGGTCCTAGTCCTTGACACCCATCCAACTCAAGGAATAAACAATAATTATTTTTAACACCAATACCAAAAGAAACTGATACCATTTGTAACATACCACCCCTCTCCAATTGGATTAAGAAGATGTGGTGAGTGTTATTGGCCTTAGGTGATATCCCCATGACACTAAAGGAATTAAAAAAATTCCAAGGATTTCATAAACAATTGGTACATGATTCTCCCTTTTTGAAAATAAAAAAAACTAAATTGTAATAACCATAACAATGTATCATTAAAGAACTTGGATACTTTTCTTTTACTTTTTTATTGATACATAAAATAGGAAAACACACTAATTTTCCCAAGTTGGGGTGAGTATAAAACGATTTAAGTTTTCCCCAATGACTTCCCAAGTCATACCACTTGGATAAAACATGTTCATACATTTATATAAAATAATTTAAAATAATTTTAATCTTTTTTAACAAATAAAAATATTCTCCCAATCTAAAATAGTTTTCCATAGAAAACAATCAAACAATACCTTAAAAATTTTCACATTTCATTTTTTATATCCATTCCATTTCCACACATCCAAAAATGTATGAAAACAATGGACCTACCTATAATAAGGATTGGTGAGTCATCCTTTCACTAATCTATCACTAAGTGAACCATTTTTATGGGGGGAACTTCATGCCCATATCTATCTCATTTTTATGGGCTAACTTCAAGCCCATATCCATCCCAAAATCACATGAAAACCCACCAATCATGTATTCAAAAAACTGTGCCAAATAATTTTCCACAAAACTATTATTTAATTTAAAATGTTTCAAAAAACATTTTCCAAACATAAAAGGGTGAGCTCAAATGCTCAGAAAGGGCAAATAAAGGAAATAAAAATCATATCATATCTTTTTGAAAATCAAAACCTACAAAAGAGATCATAATATCTTAACATGGAATAAATCATAGAAGTGAAAATGAGATCCCCATAATCATAACATGAAACTTGAAACTTTGTGGCATGCACACATAATCATGGAAAATCATTTCTTGTTAGTCATGACTCATTTCCAAGACTATCTTAGCGGACAAAGTCCATTTCTGAACCGAGTTCACTCCTCGTTTCAGTCCTGTATCACTGAACCAAAATAACCTTACCTTCCAGCCATGTCTATCTCATGAGATATAAAATATTTACCCAATGCATTGGAGGGAGATATAGGTCTCACCCATCTTATAATGAATCCTTTCTTATGTCTGCCACATAATCATAAATCATACATCATCGCATAATACATGTAACAAAAATGGGATTCTTGAAACATCATGACATCATAAAACAAATCATATAAGGTAAATGAATTCATCAAATCAATGTAATAATAGGGATAAAAAAACAGAACCCTTTATTATCTTAGATGGAAAATAATTTTGATAAAACACTTGAACTCCATTCTTGAGGAAAATATCATTTCTTCTTCAAAAAACACTTTTATTTTCTTAACATGTCATACAATTATAAACTAAAAGAAGTTGATTAAAAATAAACTTGGAAACTTGTAAAGGAATCTTCTTGTAAATAATGTTTTAATAATCCATTCATGCCGTATAAGTTAAAAAAACATTCTTCGTACTTTTGTTGGAAAAGTCAAAAAGTACCTCGTACGAAAAACGACAAAAGATTCCTTTCATATATTTTACTAAAAAATTCACCGAAGGGTAAAATTGGATTTAAAAAATTTTAGGTGGATGGAAATAATATTACATATTGATGAAACATGGATGTGGATGATAAAATACACCCCAGTAAATTTCAAAGTATAAACAATCTCGGATAAAAATGAGATTGTGATATTTCCCTCACCTTAGGTCTGATTTGCTTTGTACGTGTCTGAAGCTCCTGTATAATGGTTTAAATAATGTTATTGAATTATTACAGAATCATAGATATTGATATGATATCATATATGGTCATATTCTTAGCTTCTTGTTAGTAATATTTCATTGTTACTTGTTACTCGGGTCTTTATTGCCTTTTGTTCTTATGCGTGTTTTTCCGAATAAATTCTTATTCTTCTTTTAAGGTTATAGATACCTTATATCCATAATGGTATTAGTGTAACATATATCATATTTATTCATTCAATTCATTTATATAATTACTATGTAATTATGATCATGTAGAACGAATCGCATCACATCGTGGAGACGGTATTCCGTACGTATGCACGAGTGATGATATCGTTCCTATGATCGTGGAAATATATTGGAGTATATATATATTATTTCAGTATCAATATTACTTTATAATAATCATAAATAGTTACTCATTACACCATTATACCCATCCTTGTAAGGTGATGGTGGAAAATAGATTACACCACGGCATGGAGACGGTATTTCGTACGTACGCACGCGCGGTGATTTCATTTTTCCGTAGGATGGATAGAAGGTGAATTAGGGTTGTTTCATATTTATAATAATATATCAGTATGTAAGTAATACTGATGTTATTACTTTATCATGAAACAACTAAATAAGAAGAATTTGAAGAAGAAAGAAATTGAAAAGATCGGTAATGGATATTACCTCTTCTTTGGAACGCCTCTTTGAATCCTCCACTTAGGGAACTAAGATTGGTCTTTGAAAAAGACCAGGACCTCTAGGATTATTATAGGGAAGTGGAGATGAGAAAATGGCAGGGTTTGGCCGATCTTGAGTGCTCAAATTGGTGTGAGGAGGAGGGGGAGGAGGTGCCCTTTTATAAGGGAGGAGAGGGGCACCTTAGGAATATCTCAAAATATTATTTTATATTAAAGTCAAAATTGGTTTATAATGGTTCCAAAGGGTCTTATTTCGAAGCTAAAGTGGGGATGGGTCGAAATCCTATCAACCAATAGGATTTAGACAAGTTTAGGGTATTATTTTAACCTTATCAATTAGATTTAACTCTAAGTTAAATAATTTAACTTTTACCGTGTCTTTATGTTTTCTTTCACTATATGGTTAATACACTTACTATAACATGCCAAACGAACCCCAAATTGTTTATTATTAATATATATATCCTTATCTAAGTCATTTGGCCGAATCTTAGATTTTTAGAAATAAAATAACAATTAATAATATAATATTTTATTTAAAAACTATTTTGTGTCAATTTTGACACTATTTGATATATGATTTTTGTGAAAGTCATAACAGAATTATATGTTCGAACCAAGTTGATTAAATCAACACTAATATATCATATTAACCTATAAAATTAGTGTAATTCATAAAAAGTCTCAAATTACATTTATTTTGGTGTTTATAACATCAATTATGTCAATATTTCATTAATAAGATAATTACTGCATCATCATTGTGTCATAAATAAATTAAATTATTTAATGTCTACAAATTACAAATAAAATACCATTATGTATGAAATCTTTTTATATTTCTAATGAATATTTATAGTCGAATTTATCTTATGTATAACCCCATATTAAAAATGATTTACTTATTAAACTTTGATTTTAACTATTTTAACCCTTCTTTAAATAAATTAATAATAAATGTCCTAATCTAACCCAAGTGGGCCTAAATGGTCATATTTTATTCCTAAGTTTGTTTTTGGTCGAATTAAACTTATCCAATAGAATTAGGACATGTGTTAGGGTAATAGTAATATCATTTTTACCCTTAGTTACCCTATTTACTATTAATCGCGGTAAAAAAAGTAAAAAGTTACTATTCACCAAAAAATTATTTTTATCTCATTAAACCACATTTTACTTACTGATATCAACCGTGTCTATCAGATTTTCGAAATTCCATTCACAGAAGCGGTAAAATTAAGTTTTATACAAAAATTCAGTTTTTAACCTACCACTTAGTGGTTTCACTATTCATCAAAAATTGAAAGTTTTCAGAAAAATACCAAAATTTCACCCTAGGCTAATTTCGGTATTCCGAATCCAAAAATGAACTCCATTTTGAAAAATAAAATTTATAAAATTTCAAAAAGTGGTTATTACTATTCATAACGGCTAGTTTTAATAATATTTTAATAGCATATCATTGTTTAGTGAAACTCGGTGTTGCGTACGACGCAAGATATCGAGGAAGGTTGTGATTGCGTGTAAAGTAAGCCAAGAAAGTGTGTAGTGAAAGATTCCTTTGATGATATATAAAAACAAAATATTACTCATAAAAATCTCGGGTGTTACATAAATGATCACCCACATGCTTCAATATATTTTCATTGTGCTCTATAAATTTTTCATGCATGCCCTTCTTCGAGATATATCTTCTTATTATTATTCAATTTCTTTCGTAATAGTAAGCAAGAACATAACCTTGTATCCTTCTTATCTCGGTTCTTCTCACTTTTTCTCACATAACTAATATGAAACACTGGTAAATTATATATCATATTACCTCTATGGTTTATTATTTATTCAAATATTTAGAACACCACATAAATACTTTTGCATTCAATTTTCTATAATTATAGGATCTGGTATTCACAATAATTTTCATAATAAACCTCTTCCATACCTGTCCGTAACTATATGTAAACTTTGATAAATATTTTTTCCTCTTAAAAAATATTTAAACCTATATTTCTCTAACATTAAATTCTCACATATACATCAATAAATGAATTGTATGGTAATGGGATTGTTCTAACTTCAATCTTGGCATTCTTCCATATTAATACCATTAAAATATTAATTATTTATTTCTTTAATAATTATACAATCCACAACATACAATTTTCGTGTAGGAATAAATTATGACATGTAATCCTTTGTAAGAGGAAAATGGGTTTCCATTATAAAATATTCTGATTTTAATTCAAAAATCATAAAACTCCACTACTTAATAATGAACTTCCTAAAAAACTCATCCAGATAGTCTTCTTCTTCATGTCAAAACTTATATAAACAGAACATCATTCTCTTAATATTTTCATTACGACACTTTAATAGTTATATTGGATCTCTCTTCATTATCCACCCTTATATATTAATCCAATAGACTCCTTTTCAATAATCATAATTGTATTTATCATGATATTTTAACTTTAGTATATCACCTTACTTTTCATAATATGAATTAGTTCATAATAGCTCCATATATTTTCTAACTCACAATCATTCTTTATTCACTAATGGAATTTCTATGCTAGAATCATAACTTCATGTAAGATCTATGTTATCTTCATTCTATCCAAGACCATTATATTTTGTGCATGTCCATGGTCACACAATTTTCTTTATGTGGAAACTCGTTATAATGTTTGGTCGATAAATTCAAATGTACAATTTCCCATACCCTTTAAATGGTCTCTTTATACCAACTTTTAGTTACTTATCCCCATTATGCAGTTATTCAACCCTTTTTTGGATGTTTAATTTTAATCTATGGTCACTCATTCCTTTAGGAATTCACTTGATCCTTCCGGAAGATTTTCTATTTAAAACATATGGTCACTCCACATAATGTATGGTTGATCAAATCACATAAATAGGTAAATCATTCCATCATGAGGTCACACTATTTTAACATGCATTCACTTAGCCCTTCATGTGGTTTCTATTCAACACATGTGGTTAAATAAAATTATTCCAACAAAGTTTAGTTATTTTTCATTATGTATTGATTTATGTGTTAAAATAAAATACAACACCATAATAAATTCCAATCCTTTTAACCATATTTTTAATCAATCAAACAAAAATTTCAAACCTCTTGGTCTCATTAATCTGTCCCTTTGGATTTTCTTTTCAACCAATGAACATAAATCACAAAATATTTGAAATTAAAGAAATATATTACTATTGAAAAATTTTAGCCTATGTGAGCAAGCTTGGTGTTGGA
The DNA here is from genome assembly GCA_963277665.1 of Viscum album. Lineage (NCBI taxonomy): Eukaryota > Viridiplantae > Streptophyta > Magnoliopsida > Santalales > Viscaceae > Viscum > Viscum album. The sequence goes on along the minus strand of OY728131.1, from coordinate 710,691,280 downwards.
AAAAATAATCATTAAACAATAAAATCATGTTTTCCATAAAGTAATAATTCAAAAACATAAAATCTTTAAAACTAAAAATGAATGTAACCAATAATAAATATTTCCTAAAACCACTTCATGTGATCTTAAAATAGTCTACACATAGTAACATCATATATTACCCCTTTTGAAAAATACCCTTAAATATATGATTTCCTTTGATAAGTAAATCACATATCAATGTATAAAATTAGGTTGTAGTTTTTATCTTTATTTGAATAAAATATCCAAAGAAAATATGAGATATGGGATATATATCACATAGCATATATTTGAAGATGTTTTGGTTGAAAACACATTATCAACCCTAATTTATCAATAGTATCCTTTGGAATTGGTTCAGTGAAAATATCATATACCTATTCATCAGTAAGAACAAACCCCAGTTTTATTTCATTTCTTTCAATAAGATATTTGATGAATCCATATTTAATATCAATGTGATTTGATCTTGACTATTGTACTAGATTATTTAGAAGATAGATGTCACATTTATTATAACTTCATAATATAATTTAGAGTTTAAAACTAACCAAAAATTCTTCTAATAATGTATTCATTCATAATAATTGTGTTGTTGATTGATTGGTAGAGATATACTCAACTTATATAGTATTAATTGTCAAAAAATGGTGCTTCTTTGTATACCATATCACACATATTTTTCCATGAAATAAGACTCCATCAAATGTGTATATTCTTCATTAACACAATGAAAATAGTAAATATTCATATAGACAAAAATATTAAACATTCCCTTATTTTCATACTTTATCCAATGATTTTTAGTCCCAATAGTGTATCTGAAAATTCATTTCCCTATCAAATGATGTGATACTTTCAGTGTACTTTGAAATTTGGCGTAGAGGGTGACATCATAAACTTGGTTTGGTCTATAGATTGTTATATACAAGAGGATTCCAATCAATTTCCTAAATTATTTAGGATAAATATATCTTCCACCAATATATTTAAACAAATCACACTAAGATAGGTGTAGAACCATGTTTTTAATCACCCTTGATAATTCTTTTAAGTAAATCCTTGGCATATTTCTGTTGTAATAATAAAACGTGATCCTTTTCTTGAGATATTGGAAATCCAAGAAAGTACCTCATTTCTCCAAACATAGTCATTTTAAATGGAATATTTATCTCTTTGGAAAAAAATTCAAGAAATTATTTATTATTCCTAGAAAATTTGATATCATAAACATAGACAATAATAATTATAGAAACCTATTGTTTTTATTTTATATATACACTACTTTAAATTATTCCATTATTGAGGTTAAACATCTTTAAACATGAATCAATCTTCAAATACCAAGATCTTGGGATAGATTCAGCCCAAATAAATCCTTCTTTAACTTACACATATAATTATCCTCTTTTTATAGACTGAAATCACATGGATTTTCAATATATACTTCTAATTCTATCTCTCCATTGAGAAAATAAGACTTAACATCCATTTGGAATATTATATATTTATTTTTTCTTGAAATAGTAAGAAATATTCTAATGGTTTAAATTCCTAAAACTAGGGAGAAGGTATAATAAAATTCAATTCTCTCAACCTATGAGTGTCCCTTATAGAAAAATTTTGATTTGTTTTCTTACCACTTCACACTTTTCATTCAATTTTTTCTAGAATACCCACTTTATTCCAGTCACATTATTATCTTTAGGTTTAGGAAACAACTCAAATGTCTCATTTTTTATAACCCTGGTCTAATTATTCATTCATGACATCAATCCACTATTGATAATCTAATTTTTATATGCCATCTCTTGGATAAACCAATGAAAACAAAGAGTCGTGTGTTTTACTTAGTATACTTTTGGTTCAAACCTATTGACCTTGATCTAAAATGATATTTTTGATCTCCATTTTCTTTCTCGTCAATGGATAAGACAAATTCAATTTTCCCTCATCGCATAAAATTGATGAATCAATATCTTAATTTTGTATAGATTCTACGTCATCTCTTATTATCAGAAAAGAAATCATGTCATTTAACAAAAACCACTTCATATTTATTTCCACGTATATTTACAGTTGATAATAAGACCTTTCAATTAGAATGTTCTATAACTTTTTCATTTCAAACTCAAAAAAAATACTTATAATAGAATCTATATCTTCTATAATTTGTAAGTTCCCCATGTAATATATCATAAACATATCTTTGATCAAACTTCCCAAGATTATCACTTTTGACTTTGATAATGTAAGAGATTCCAAATACACTTAAGTAATTCAATCATGGGTTCTTCTTATAATACCTATCATATGTATAAATGTATAAATTTAGTTTGTAGAAGTTGAAATTTTGAATGAGTAAAATTTCAGTAATAACTCTTCTTTAAAATAATTGATGGGTATCATGTTCAATCAGCATGGTTTAAGCTATATCAATAAATATTATATTATTTCTTTTACCCACACCATTTTATTGTGGTGTTTATAGGGAACTAATATTTTAATGAATACCATGATTTTTAAGATAAAATTAAATATTTCCATTCTTTTATCCATCACCATTATTAGTATATATCCTCATTGTGGAGTACCCATATTCCTTTTCATCACTTCTACTAAAACTTTTGAATATCTTGAGTGCCTCTAATTTATGTTTTAAAATATATATATATATATAATGTAATGCCCCGACCCCAGTAACTAGAGTCGATGCATTATTATATAACATTGGCATGATCACAAGAGATCAAGTCCCGAAAGACTGATTAGTTTAGTATCATTGTAAGTAATAGATACATACATAAGTTTTATATTACATTATGAAATGGAAAAACAACAACATTGTGTCCCCTTTGAACACACTCATATCCCTTATCTTATTCATGTAGGTTAATTGTAATATACTTCTTCACATCCTAGGAAAAATAAAACCTAAGAAAGGGGTGATATCAAATGCTCAGTAAGGATAATAATATAGCATAAACTACCATAAATAAGCATAAACATTTAAGGAAACGTATAAGACTAAAATACAAGACTTTTAACCTTAAACTTCAGTATAATATGGAAAAGATAAATCAAATAATACCATTTACCTATTCACATGGATAATTTAATAGTCGAATAATCACATGTAATATCAATAGATAATTTCATAATGATGGAATTCATAATTTAGGACATTATAACAACATATTCAAAGCCTCGTGTCAAGACTACAAAATAATAATTTTGTCAAGCCATTGTGCCAAGATACTAGTTTGTCTCATGAGACCTACCGATGCACTGAGGGGATATAGCGATTCCCTACCATCACTTACTAAGTCCAATTCATTCCTCATATAAAAAGGTTGAAACATAATACAAACATTCGTATTAAAACTAGCATTTGAAATATCAATACTTTAACCACAAACCATGAATGTTATAAAAATAGTGCATCTACAGTCAAAAATAACTCATACAATACAATACGAAAGATTATATTATAATAAATCATCCTAAATCAAGAATAAAATACACTAAAGGATATTGACATAGATGAAAATAATCCATAAAACTATTTGAGATAAATATCTCCTTTTTCTAGAAAACATTTAAAAGTCGCATTATTTATCAAAGAAGTCATTTAAAAGAGATTTTTGAATCAAAGTGATACATACCACTTTGAAACTTTTAAAAATAATTTTAATTTTGAAACATTCATGTCCATATAGATAAATCCTTGAAAGAATTTTTAAAACATTTACATTAATGAGAAATATTTAGAATAATAAAATCTTTAAAACATTTAAAATGATATTTTAGTTAAAGAGTTTCTAACCAAATGAGAGACGCTTGAATAAAAATAATTTAGGAATAACATTAATAAAAACTTTATAATGTCATGAGAATAAAGGGGTTCATGATATAATATGTCAATGGATAGTATATACAACATATAAAAGTGAATTGGCTCATAACAACAAAGAAGTCTCAATAGAATGTAAATTGAGACGAAATCCCTTATAAAGATCGTATCCTTAGATTAAGGATCAATAAATGACATAATCATGTGTGAAAAATGTAAATACATGAAATATGATTGTATATTCATTATAAATTAATCAAAGGACATTCACACATATTCTGGTAAAAACAAAACCAATGACAAGGGTGTTTAACTCAATGAATGGAAATTGAGTAAAGATTACCCTTATCAAGTTCATATAAATGATTTTAGAATTTATAAATGGAGTGATTATGTGTTTAAAAAGTATATCCACACAAAGGGGATTGGAAATTACTACATAAATAAATAAATAGGGATTTCACAGATAATCTGGGAGTAAAATAATCAATGAAGGATGCGTAAAACCCAATGAGTGGAAATTGAAATTAGAAATTCCCTTACTGATTTGGTAAAATATGAAACATACACACCATGAAAGAAGAATCATAAAATAAAGATGTAAATACCCCTAAATTAAATTATATTACACAACGAATACAATCATGGGTAGGACATACACCACACAAAAGGAAATAGTGGCAAATATATCATGAATCTCAAGAGAATAAAAAAAGTGAGTTGAAAACCCCTTACCTTGTACATTTCCTTAGTCGAGGGTACATTAACCTCCTGTATAATGAATAAATCATTTTTATTAAATTATAGGAGAACCACATACATAAATATGATATTATCTATGATCCTCTAATATCACTTTGTTTTTAATATTTTAGTAGTATCATTGTTTCAGGTGTTAACTGATTCGTTTTCCTTTATATGTTTTTTTATGTAAGTCGTGTTTTTTATGGATAGGATGTATTTGATTCATATCCAGAATGATATTAAGTTCATAAACATTATTTTTAATCATCAAATGAATATTATTCTTGAATGGTTATGTTGGGTAATGAAATATCATCGCTTCGTGGAGATGGTATGTCGTACGTAAGCACGAGCGACAATATCATTCTATTAATGGTGAAATCATATCTAGTTGGATGGTATATTATATATAAAGAATCATTAAAATGTTATATTTTTTATTTACATCACTTATACTCAATATTATACTCATCCAAATAATTAAGTGTTGAATAACAAACTAAACCACAACGTGGAGATTTTAAGCCGTACATACACATGTAGGGTGACTTTGTCATTCATAGGATAGATAAGATAATTAATATGGTTCTACCAGATTTATAATAACATCACAGTATCTGTAGGTACAAGATTTATTATTTTGGTATGGAAACAACAAAGAATGAGGAAGTGGAAGAAGAAAATAACTTGAAAGAGGGGGTGAAATAATTACCTCTTTTTCAGGTTCTTCCTTTTGATTTGAAAAAAATGGCTCCTTAGGTTCGATTTATGATAAAATCAAGGATTTTAGGTTGAAGTGAGTGTATTTTGGAGGATATTTGGGCAGGTTTTGGCCGATACAAATGGATTTTGAGGTTTTAATTTGAGAGAAGTGGAAGTACCCTTTTATAAGAGAGGTGAGGGGCACTTTAGTAAAAGTCTGAAATTTTAATTTATTCTATAATCAATTTAGGTTTATAATAGCTCAAAATGGATTCCTTTTGAGACTAAGGTGGGTATGGGTATAAATCCTCTCAACCAATAGGTTTTAGACATGTTTATGTCATCATATTAACCTTATATTTTATATTTAACTCTTGGTTAAATAATTTAACATTTACCATGTCTCCTTGTATTTTTATATTATATGGTTAATAAACTTAATATAAAATGCCAAGAGAACCTCAAGTGGTTCAATAATAAAATATCTAACCTTAGATAAGTACTTTTACAGAATCTTATATTTTTATAAATATTATACCATTTTATAATATAGTATTTGTTTTAAAACCTCATTTATCTCAATTTTGACACTATTTAATATTTGGTTTTTGTGAAAGTCATAAAAACTTGATTACTTCAAAACACTACAATTAATCAACCCTAACATTTCATCTTCACTTATAAAATTATTTTAATGCATAAAAAGTCTCAATTTACATTTATTTTGATATTTATAATATCAATTATTTTAATCTTTATAAATAAGGTAATTACTGCATCATCATTTTGTCATAAATAAATTTCATTATTTAAAGTGTAAAAATTATAAATAAAATAAAATTATATATGAAATATTTTTATCTTTATAATTAATATTTATAGTCAAATTTATCTTATGTGTAACCCTATATTAAAAATGGTTTAGTAATTAAACTTTGAAGTTTACACTTTTAACTCTTCTTTAAAAAAAAAAATAATAAATGTCCTTATCTAATCCACGTGGATCAAATAGGGTCATAATTGATTAATAAGGTTGATTTTGATCGAAACAAATTTATCCAATATAACTAGGACATTTTTTAGAGAAACTAAAAAATCATTTTTACCTTTATTACCCTATTTACTTTTAACCGTGGTAAATAAAATTCAAAAGTTACTATTCACCAAAAATTATTTTCATCCTATTGAACCAAATTTTACTTACTGATTTCAACCATGTCTGTAGAATTTTTTAAATAAAATTCACAAAAGTGGTAAAATTATGTTTCATGCAAATTTGTAAATGTGACTAGAAGGTGGGTAAATGACGTTAAAACGTTCAATATATTTTATACATCTAATCCTATTATAAAATGAATCCAATGAATTAAATTGAACTAATATAGGTATTGTGTATCTATTTTGAATTTAAAATAAATTTAAAATAAAATTCAGTTTTAAACAATAACATAGTGTTTTTCACTATTCATCAAAAATTGAAAGTTTTCAGAAAAATACCAAAAATTATCCCTAATCTAATTTTGATATTATGAATCCAAAAATGATGGATATTTTACCAAATTCAATCCATGTAAGTTTAATTAATTAATTTAAAATTAATTCTTGTTTTCAAAACTAGAAAGTGGTTTTTTAAGAAGTAAAAACTATCACAAGTTCGACATATGTTTATATCCAATTTAAATGTGAAATTACTTCCAATGAACAAAATTATATAAAATGATAGAAATATAATCTATATATACTCTAAAACCAATTAATAGTATAATATAACAATATAAATAAATTGAGTGAAAAGGCATTTTTGAATTAAAACGCGGTATTATTCACTATTCATTAAAAAATGAATCTTCTCATAAAATTACCAAACTTTCTCCCTAATATAATATTGGTATTATGAATTCAAAAATAAATTCAATTTCACCAAATTTAATTTATAATAGTATCTAAAATTAATTTTATTATTTTTCATAAAAGGACATAAAAAGTAGTTCCATTATCAAAATAGTACTTATATTTTAATGAAACTTATACATTTACTTATAAATATGGTTTATTTTTGTGATAGAATTATATATGAAATTTAAAATTTAGTTGCTAATATTCTTATTTATATATTTAATAGTTATGTTATAAATATATCATTTGAATAATTAATGTTTTGTTTCACAGAAACTCAATCTTCCATATAACGTAAGCCAAGTCAGTGTTGCGTGTAGTATAAGCTATTGAATTGCTTTAATGATATAACTTAAAACTAAATCATAGGGTGTTACATATTACTAGTGAATAATCAAAAAATTAAATAAAATAATATCTTCATTTGATGATTTATATCTCAAAATCCCATGTATTTCAAAATTAATAAGCACAAAGGGATGATATGTATGTTTCTTAACATTCTTTTGTGAAGAATTTATAAATTCCCATTTATGACATATAGAAAAACACTAATATATGCCTCTTATAATATCTTTTAAATATCAAAAAATTCCTCAATGTGTTTACTTATTTATGTATTTATAGAATATATTTCTAATCCATCTATTCCATAATTGATTTTATTTATTCATACTTAAGTAACATGAAATCTATAAATCTCCACCCAGGAATAAATTTCCCTTAGTTTTTTTCTTGTTGTCAAAACTTTTCCATCTTCAATAATTTAAAAAAATAATATCTTATTAATATATCAACATTTACTTCATTAATAATCTCTACAACACTAAATATATTTTGTTTCATTTCCTCAATAAATAATGATCTTCTTTATTTTCAATTTATCCTTTACAATTAGGGAAAATTCAATGCCTTTGATTATTAGAGAATCATCATTTCCAAAATTCATTTTTACTTATTTATATTCTTTCACATTCTTTAATAGATCCAAATATATGGTTATCTGTAAATAACACCCACTATCCAAGATCCAAGGTCATTATCCTTTTCTACCATTAAATGAAATTTCAACCGCAAGATCCTTTTCTTTTCTATTTTCTTATTTCACCTAATTCTTTTGAATTTTATCATCAAAACATGTTGGGACTGAAGCACCCTAGGACACCCTTTAAAAAGTTTTCTAGGATGATCACACCCATAAAATAGAGTTTCAAGAGTATGGGATATATTTTATTTTTAAAAATTGGATTTTTAAAATTTCTATTGAGTCTGTCATCTTTGAGTGGGTTTCCTCCCCATTAAACTATACCTCTAATTTATTTAAGATCCATTATAGTGTTTATGAATAAACTATCACATTTTTTTATATTCCTAAAACCTTTATAGCCCCATAAATATCCCTAAAAATCATATTATCCTTTTTAACCATCATATTATTGAAAACTATTTAATTGTATTCCAATATATTTTTGACCATCAATTTTGGATCCTTTTTGTAAACCAAAATTTTATTAGACTCCAAAAATATTATTATTCATATTTAATTTCTAATTATCTTTAACATATTCACCAATTTTAAAAGTTCTTTCTTCAAAATTTCATTTCTATGAAATTCTATGATTTTTTTAATATGATTTTTTTTGTTACATATATGGTTCACTTGACTTTCTTCTAATTATGAGACTCTTTATCAATATCTTTAGCTTTTTTATTAGCCTTTGATGGTGATCTTTGATAGTATTTAAAAGATTTATACTTCTTATAGATTTCAAAAACTTGTGAAATTGAATTTTGGATGCTATATATTCCTTGTTCAACTTCAATTTGAATCTATTATACATTTTTAAATATGTTCTCCTACTCCATCTTCATTTTAGCAAGATTGGTGTTTAGAGTTTTATCTTCATAATGTAACTTCTTCAAGTTGTCAATATCTTTTAAAATTATGAATTTTTCTTCCTCATGAACTATTTATTTATTGTAAATAGGTTTATCATTTTTCTTTAACTTATTATTCTCTTTCACAATATTTTCAATTTTCAGATACATTCTTAGAATTATCTCTTAATCATTAACTCCATAGTTTCCTATTATTATTAATTAGAGTTGTTTCTTTCATCACTTGTAAAAAATCTCATCATTTACCTCTATAATAATAAACTTTATAGCACCTTCATCATAAGTATTATCAAATTATATTTCTTCACTATCATTATCTATGTTGAATTTGGAAAAAAAATATTTTTTAATTTTAGAACACTTATTATTCATTTCTTTTGAATAATATTTCGATTTTTCTAATTTCTTATTTAATGTTATTATTTTTTATCCACCTTCTTGAGTACTATATTATTCTTCCTTTAATCTTAGATAATTTTATTCTTAATTTATAATGGACCCATATTTAAATAATTTCATTAGTGAAATTCTCTTATACATATGTTTTCCACTTTTCACGTTTCTTGAAAATAATGACATAAATTCGTTAAACATCTTACACACTTCTTATTCTGAATTAGAGTCACTAACTTCATTATGAAAAATAAGATTATTATAATTTTATTTATTAGATTATTTGAATGATATTTCATGATCATTATTTCCATTTATTATGATATAATTTCCTTTTTTTATCTCATAAGTAATGTGAATACTATACAAATCTTATAGAGAGATTATTTCAGGATCTCTATCTTCCAAATATAAATCTTTAACATCAAATATATTTTTAATAATTCTTAATATATTTTCAAAAACTTTTGAGTCTTCTAGTTTTTCTCTAAGAATTATTAAGGGGTTTACAATATCATTATCCCTTGTTAATAAATCACCCAAAGATTAATCATTTACAATTTTTAAATATATATATTTCAATCCCCAAATTTTTAAATTTTATTAATTTACTTTTATTTTTCCATCATATATATTATTTAACTTATCTAAGATACCTTTGGTAATTTCAATTCTTTTAACTCACAGAAATTCACTTTCTATGATAGAGGAAATAATAACATTCCAGTATCATCCAAAATTTTCTATATTACTTTTATCTGGATCAATTAAGAAATCACCCTCAACATTAGGAGAGAAAATATATGTTATCAGTTAAATAACTTCATATATAATGGATAATAGATAGTGTATCATTATATCCTTCCATATATGATACTTCCTCTCCTCAAATACAGGATTCCAAACACTATTAACTAAGTTATAGAAATCCACAATTGTATTATTCTTCTTTAACCTTCAAATAGCCTCAGGTAAATTTATGAACCTCTCTTTGATACTAATTAAAAGGACCATTCAAGATCTATGTAACCACTAAAAGTGGTGGTGAATTAGTGATTTTTTTTCTTTTTATTTTTTCTTATTTTAAAAATTATATTCTCCTTTAGTTAAATAAATTTTAATATTTAAAAACACAATACACAATAACACCCAAATGAATACAATAAATTAAAATTTCTACCACTCAATATGAGTAGTTAGTATTTTCTATGATCTATAAATAATATAATATCAAACATACACTGGAAAAAAATTCTTGTGGATTATAGAAACATGGGTATATCAATCACTTTTGATTCACTATATTCCTTTGACATTGCATGTTATATCCTTAAACAAATAATATAATAAGATAGATTTTGAAACAATAAAATGAACCTTCACTAACAATCATGATAATGTCATCATTGTGATACTTGAACTCTTCACACATTCATTTCTAGAAGTTAGATCTTATTCTTCTTTGATTTCTTACACAATAGTGAACAAGAACCTAACCTCTTCTTATTTTCTATATTTTCATACTTTTACCCATCAAATTGATCTGCACCAACTATAAACTACATATCATCAAATTATGGTTACCTCTTATCATTATTATTTATTTAATTATTTATGATTCTATGTAAATAATTTCAAATTCAAATTGGTAGAATTATCATATCTAATATTATAATAACTTCTATAATAAACTGCATCCATAGATATTTATAACTTTGTATAAACATGTATAAATATCACATCCTATTTATCATTCATGAAATATATATATTTCTTCAATATTAAATCCTTTTTTATTCATAAATACATTTATTTTATAGTGATGGGACTATTCTAAATTTAATATTGTCCATATTCATTACAAATACCATCGAAAACATACCTATTTCATTCTACAATAATTCTATAATCCACTAAATGTTATTATCCAATATGTATTCATGCATGCAATCTGATGCATCATCATTCATATGAAACAAAGGGCTTACCGAAATACATTCTTCAAATTTTCCATCAAACAGCATTGAACACCACTTTTTTAAGGTGAACATCACGTCTGACTTAGCCAATCTATCTCCTTATTCATATGAAAACTTATATGCACATAACTTCATTAACTTAATATTTTCTCCAGTTCATTATAATAGGTTTATTGGATCTATCTTCTTTCTTATACCATTTTTCTTAATCCAAGAGACTTGTTTTCAAGAATCATAGTAGTATTTATCATGATTTTTTATTTTTAGTTGATCACCTTAATTTGCATCATCAAAATTAGTTTAAGGTATCTCCATATACCATAAAACACACAATAATTCTTTCTTCACTCATTAATGAACCATGATTTATTGATAACTTCATATAAGATCTGTATTTTCCAATTTCCATGTAAGACCTTTACCTTCTGTGCATTTCCACTACTTCAAAATATTCATCATGTGGTAGTTAATTATGTGTGATCAATCAATTAAAATATAAGTTTGATCATACCCTTCATGTGTTAACTCTATTACAATTTATGTTTTCTCGGCCAATACATGGGGTCACTCGACCCTTCATGTGATCACTCTATTTCAATATGCATTTGCTTGGCACTTGAAGCAGCCACTAAACCTTTCATGCGATCACATTACCATTCATGAAGTCTCTTAACCCTTCATGTATTAAATGTCTTTACAATTTATGGTAACTCCATATAACATAAAACAGATCCAATCTCATCATTCAGTCACTCATTCCCTCATGCAATCACACTATTAAATGTGCAGTCGCTCTACCCTTCATGCAGTCTCTCTTCAACACAAGCAGTAAAATTCCTTCTCCTCCTTGATGTTTTGTGATTTAAAATTTCTTAATAATTTATGTTTTGACAATAAAATACAACACAATATTAAATTCCGTATTATGTTCGCCATTATCTTCTTTAATCAAATAATATTTTGAAACCTCTTGGTCTTGACAAACCCAACTAGGTTGCTTTAGGTAGTAGATATAATATCATTTTGAGACTATTATATAGATATTAGGTTCCCATTAATTTTTATGATATAAGTAATGGTTTATACACCTTTCTGTAAAAATATAATGAACTTATAAAATATATTCTAATATTGAACTACCTTACAGCTCTTTTGGGGGTGGTGTGGAATCTTCCTAATGTGATTGATAGTGGAGTTTTATGTGTTTTGTGTAGGTTGGTCAAGAAATCATGTTATCCCCTAGGTCTATTGAGCCTTTTAAAATTACGGATAGGGTGACCAAGGCTATTAATCACCTAGAATTTCCCCTATTGTCGGACTAGGTGGACAATGTCTTTTATATGTGGTAACTAAGGAGATACAAGCAAGACCCATTGCACATCAATGACTAGGGTGAGTTGGATTTCAGGGACAGTGATACCCTCTTAGGGTGCATAGTGTAAGTCAAGGATTAATAATAGAGGAACCTTTAGGATTTTTTTATACCACTATTACATGTGATATAGAAATATCAAAACCTTCAGGAGAGATCCTGGGAGGGTGAGTGTAAGATATTAACTCATTACACTCACCTGATGGAGTGACTCTTTTTTTCATGAAAAAATACTTGATGGTAAGGAGGTTTTCATGTTTATAAATTTTTATTTTGAACCCTTTATAAAAAAAATTCGAAATAATTACCTCGAATTTTGGTGGGAAATTGTTTACTGTGATTAATCCCTTGAACTGTGCTATAGAGGCTTACGGTATAAAGATTTTTTATTATATAAGAATTAATATTATGAAATTGGTGACCTTATATCATGGTTTCATTTCTAGGTAGTATTTAATCATGATCGATGTGAGAAGAAGAAAATATTATAAGTTAAAACATACTGAAAAAACAAGGCAATGGACAACCAGAACAATGAAAATAATGAAACATTATTAACAAACATGTCATAACATGTTATAAAATAATCATATATGATTTCATAAATATTAATATGGTTATTTTTTAAGTTAATAACTATCATAAAATCTTCATATAGTATGTTAAATAACATTCAACCAAAAAGAAGCGTAAGGTAAGGGTTTTCGTATCAATTTCATTTCATTAAGGCATATAGTAATGTTATACAACTAATAACTTTTATATGGTGTATATAATGACCCTTGAAATTTAATATCATGAATAATTAATTTTTCATTTTATTTTAAGTTTCAATTTTAATTATTCCATCTAATGGGATTTTAATTAAGAGTTACCAAGTGGTAAATAATTTCATAACTCAATTGTTTTTCATTGGGTTACATTACTACCTCATTGTCATTGATATTATAATATTTTGTGTGTGATAACTTTTTACTATCTATTGATGTATTTACAATTGTTTTATGTTGATTTAAAATTGATAAAAATAATAAATTCATGGTTTTATTCTCACTTCAATCTTAATATCTTTGCAAGGGTTTACTTCACAATCTCATTTTATTCCGGATTTTTACACTTTAATTTCTATTGAAGTAAATTATTTGATCATTGTTTAATATACCCTTTAATTTTATTTCCCTAAAGTTATTCATGATATTTTTTCAAGTAATAGTACACATTTTTTACTCCTTGGTACTTAAAATGTTGTATAAATTTTTTTAAGAAGTCCAGAATCTATTTCTCCCTTCGGTCGGAAATATGTTTTATTCCAAAACCATATTTTAAAAAAATGTTTTAAAAACTATTTTTAAACTTTTTAAAATTATTTATGAAAGTTATTTCACCCATTTTTACTCTTTAATAAATGTTTGTAAAATTTATTTTCAAGGAAAATGATTATCAAAAAAATAAAATAAAAATGATATTATCCTTGGGATTTTTTTTAAATATTTTTTTATTCATAAATGAAAACAACCCTTTATTATTACTTAAATGGATATATGTTGTACTTATACCATCCTTATTCTTTATATGGATGGTTTATGATCATTTTGAATATGGATATACTATTTTTCTACCATTCACTTTACTCTGGATGATCTATGATTATGTATATTGATTAGGGAAAGTATTTATATTTCGTATTATTTTTTTAATAAGAATGTTTATATTCATTATGTTTGACCCATTTCATATAAGTAAGGTGTTGGATTCTGTATGTGATGGGTGGGGACCTCTTTAGACCCTCAATGCAACATTAGGTTTTGCGAGACAAAAATATATATGGTTTTTGATGATTCCTTACCCATTTATTAGATTCTTAGAATGAAGCCATGAGAGTATTAGATTCTTGGCATGAATCATTGACAGTATTATATTCTTTTAATGAATCCTTTAAAATATTATATGTCTTTTCATGAAGCCTTGATGATAAGTTTTATATATCCATCATTGTACATTCCATAATTATGAGTTCAGTTACTGATATTCCATGTGATTATTCGATTAGTCAGAATATACGTTGTTAAGTTTCATGCTAATGTGATTATTTAAATGAAATTATTTGATAATCACTTATTCTTTTAATATAATCTCAAGTAATTTATTAAATGGATTATATTTTAGTTATTTAAATTTTTAGATTGACTATTCTCACTTATGAATTGTTTCTTCCACTTTACTTAACTCTTACTGAGCATTTGAGATCGCCCTTATTTTGTTTCCCATTCCCCAGAATTCCATGAAGTTTACTATGAATGATATGCAGAGATATTCTATATGGATTAAATTCATTCTTCAAAAATAAAAGAATAAAATTATGATGTAATTTTTATATTCAAATGTAATTTAAGACTCATGAATGTATCTAGTTTACCAAGACTGCTAAACTTATCAGACCTTTGGGATGTGATACCTTGTATCTTATGCCAATGTAATGGTGGTAGGAACTCACTCTAGGCTACTAGGATTGGGGTCTCTAAATTTGGTATCAGATCAATTTTAGAATAAATAATTGGAACTAAATTTATGGAAAAATTTATTATGTAATATAGTACTAAGGTAGAATTTGAGGATAAGTATATAAGAACATCATAAATTTTTGGTAAGGTAGATATTATGTGGGTCTTAATAATAATATATCTCTTACTGGATACTAAAAGTGGATATGGTTCTCATACATATGTGCCTAGGGGTAATAAATTTTAAAAGGATATGTGAGGCTTGACTTGAGCATAACCCGGTACATGACAACTAACCTTACTATACACCTGGTTTGATACACTTGGGGATATGATTACATTTTATTTACAAAACATTATGAAGAAGTTGAATATATAATTTAAATGAATGACCTATGTTAAACCCTATTCCAAGGAAGGACCTATGTGGAAGTAAAGTTTATGAAGTATTTACGTATTTGGATTCAAGAATTAAATTGTACAATTATTTTTAACAATGGTATTCTGGTTATATGAATCATGAAATTTATATGTATTTGGTTAAATATTAGTACCAAAAGTGTCTTAATTAAATTAATTTGTATGGATATAATAATGGGTTATGAGTTAATAATTGTTCATATGTTCAACTTATTAAACACATCTTTTTATGTTTTATGTGATAGAATTCCACCGAGATTAAGGAAATTTTTTAGAATTTATGGAAAGTTTAGGTTTTAGTGGAAAATTTATTTGAGGATTAATAAATTTACATTTTATAGACATAAGTTTAAAGGTATTGATCACCATTGGGTTGATATGATCATTAATGAAATTTTAATAATAGTCAAATAATTTTATTTGGCTATTAAAAAATTGTATTGGAAACCACTGTAAAAAGGTTTATTTAATGATTAACCTTATCTCAAGGATATCTATCATATTTTTTGGGAAATTTATAGGAATGATATATCTAATAAAAAAGGAAAACCCACATGAAAGGTGAAAACTCATCACATCCGGTAAGATGGTAGGGATTAAACCCATGACTGATGGATGAAAATGGTTTCACACCTACCACCGACTTACACAATGTCCTAGTTATTATATCACTTCTTCCAATTGAAATATTTGATGAATAAATATTAATAATGAATAATTACTATTAATTTTGAGGTTTAGATATTAATGTATCAATCATAATTGTTTTGTAAATTAGTTAGATATAAACATAAATACCTTTCACTCTTTTATGGATCTTAAGATTTGTTAAAAGTCAATTTTAGTGCTTCAGACATAAAAAAATCATTTATGGATATTTATTCCTTGGAATAAGAAATTAATTATAAATTGATCAAAACACAACCAAATGATGAAATTGATATAATTAAAGAGAATTGTTTCAAGATAGTATAATAATTCCTCAACTTTATAAATAATATCTTGAAATAAAATTCTATCCTCTTAATATATTTTATAATGACATCGATGACAGTTTCACAAATAATAGATTAATGGTTTTGAGCCACTGAACTTTACATTTTTCATTAAATTTTTTTGTGATCAATGACCTTAATCACTCCCTATAAATATTTATACTTTTCATCCATGTTTACATATTCACTTTCCACTAATGTTCTCCCAAATATAATCCTAGTCATGTGTTCTTACATATGACCTTTCTACTTCCATATCTCTCTTATTACGAGGATATTGAATTAACCCATTTATTATGTGGGTTTTTCAATAATTTTATTTTCAAATATAAAACCTTATATTACCAAGATCAAGATTTAATTGTGGGGAAATAATTCATTTAAGGTGGGGACACTGTAAAACCCCAAAATTCTAGAAGAATTACTTTTTATTAAATAGTGTGTATGTTACAGAACACCAAGCATACAAATAAATATAAAACCCCAAGACATTATGATAAATTTAATATTAAAAATAAATTCCATAAATTATATATATTTCAATGAAAACTACACTAAGTTTATTTAACATTTTTCATAATAATGACTTTCTTAGATGGCTTGCATTATACACAAGACTGAGTTTTACCAAATATTATTAATGTAGTTATTTAAAATTAAAATTATCTCCTATATATTAATTTTGTAGTTTTTAATATAATTAACTAAATTATGAAAATATATGGTTGAATTTATTGGTTACAAATTAATTATAAATTATTATAAAAAAAATTGCATTTAAATGAAATTTTAAAAAAACTATATTTATGAACCAAAAAATGTTTTATCATAATAAATTAAATTAATCATTATCATTGAATGATATTAACAAAATTTATATGATATATATTCAATAAAAAAATTACATTCATCCAATTGATTCTTATGCATAGTATAGGAACAAATCCAATTTTATATATATAAAGTTATATTTTTCTTAAGCTAGTTTTTTTAACCATTAATGGCGCACTTTTTTAAAAACTAAATTTTTACCCTTTTAAAATTTTTATTTGACCAAAAAAAAAATTTGATGTTTTAATATCAAAATTATGTTAGGGTGAGTTTTGGTATTTTTCATAGAAGTTTAATTTTTTATGATTATTTATAAATACTAAATTTTAACTGAAAACTGAATTTTCATCTAAATAATTTATAATGTTAAATTTTATTTGAGGTTTGTTTTAAAAAAAATAGATCAATTATGAAATTATTAATACAATTTTGGTCATTTTAATCACTATTATATTGAATTTATATATATAATCTTAGTAAACTTTTCAATATTTTCACTTTAAAAACTGGAATTCTTGTTCTATATGTGGGATTAAATTTAAAATAATTTTTCCAATTTTGTGGATTGAATTTAAAAAAAATTATTCCATAAATGGAATAATTATAATTTATAATTTATTATAAATCAAACATAATTTTTTACCAAATAGATTAGTAAAATTAGTTAAAATTAATTACAGTAATTAAGAGAAAAACAAGTTTACTGAGAGACTAAACTTCAAACTTAAGGGTACAAATAACTTAGTAAATTTTCTAAAACACATTTTATAGCCATATATTGAAATTATCCCGTATATGATATATTTTTTTGAATTATTAGAGCAACTTTAAATGGAAAAACATTAGTGGAATTCATAGTTTCAAAAATTTACAAGTTTTCCACTTACCCAACTTATGAAAGGCCACCCCCTCTCCTCCTCTCTTCACGCCTTTAAAAAAACTTGGGTAAAAAAATAACTACGAAAATAACACCATAAATTCCCTCAGATAATCCTATAAACCTTATTTTGGTAAAAAAAAATATATACTTTTATGGATTTATTTCAAACCTAAGGAGGATACTTGAAGAAGAGGTCATGATCTTCTAAAAACATTTTTATTTTATTTCCTTATACACCTCCTTAAATTCTTATTATAGCATGATTATACAACACCATAAATATCTTACATATAATGAGATGTTTTTATACTAATTATACAACCTAAAACATCACACACTTCCACAAAATTTGTTACAAAACCATCATTCATGTTTACGGCAGACAACCACCTTGAGAAACGATGTCGTTTGTTTTTCCAATACCACCTTTAAATGTTGGTAATAATGATGTATTTATTGTTTATATATGATATATACATGATATTTTTTAATTTATTATTCTTCTGTAATTATTATATGAAACATTACTTCATAATTTCTATTTTTTGGGAATATGATAATGTCGCTCGTGTGTACAGTGCATTACTGCCACATGAAGTGACATGATTCGTTCATGCTTTAAATGGAATGTATTATGGATGTATATAATAAAAATATGTGATATATATGACATAATAATGATACTTTAATGATGATATATATATCTTTTACTTTTCTTTCTTTCTTTCAATATGACAAGAAAATGGAAACAACGTCCAAGCGTACATAAGGCCTACAGTCTCCATGAACGGTGTATTTTATTTCCTATTAAAAAAATTATTTATTATTATAAACACATATATAATAAATATATATTATATTTTTATCAAGTTTTACATTCTGTATATGATGAAATCATGATCAAAGTAAGACCAAAAATAAATAACATGTCAAAACATACATGAAAAACAAGGCAATTAACAATTGAAACAATGAGAATAATGAAATATTATTAAAAAAATTGTGATATTATGTTATAAAAGAATAATATATGATAAAAAATTATTAATACTATTATATTTAAAGTTAATAACATGTTTAAAACTTTTATATAGGATGTTAACTTGCGTTCAACCAAAAGGAAGTGTAAGGTATGGGTTTTTGTCTCAATTTCATTTCATTGAGGAATATAGTAATTTTATGCAACTAAGTAATTTTATATGGTGTATATACTAACTATTGAGTTTCAATATCATTAATAAATAATTATTAATGGTATTTCAGGTTCAAATTTGAATTATTTAATCCAATGGGATTTGATTTAGGATTTAAGAAGCGGTAAATAATATCGTAACTCAATTCATTTTCATTAGGTTATATTACTTCCTTATTATCATTGATATTCTAATATTATGTGTTTAATGACTTTTGAATATCTATTTATGTATTTAAACTTGTTTTATATGGATTTAAAATTGATACACATAATCAATTCATGGGTTTATTCTCTCTTCAATGTTTGGATGTTTTCAAAGGTTTACTTCACAATATCATTTTATTTGGAATTGTTAATACCTGAATTTTCATTGAAGTATATTATTTGATTAATGTTTAATAAATCCGTTAATTTTATTCCCCTGTGTTTATTCATGATATTTTTCAATAAATAATAACATTTTTCAACTCATTGGTACTTAAAATATTTTTTATAAAACCCAACTTCATTTCTCTATTTGGTCAGAAATATGTTTTCTTCCAAAACCATGTTTTATAAAAAAAAATTCCAAAAATGTTTTTAATACTTTCAAGATTATATATAAAATGAATTTTTACCCATTTTTACTTTTTAAAAATTTAAAAGTTAATTTCAAATAAAAATATTTTTTTAAAAAATTAAAATAAAACGTTTATTTTCCCTAAGAATGTTTTTTTAGATATTTTTACTCATCAATGACAACAACACTTTATTATTATTCTAATGGTTATATGGTGTATTGATACCATACTTATGATTTATATGGATATTTTATTATCATTTTTACTATGCATATACTATTTTGATATCATTCACTTTACTCTAGATTGTCTATGATTATGTTTATTGATTGGGGAAAATATTTCCATTCTAAATGCTAGCTTTAGAATGAATTTTTTTTATTGATTATGTTTCACCCATTTCATATAAGGAATTCATTATATTTCATATGTGATGGATGGGAAAAACTATATACCCTTGATATATCGGTAGGTTTCATGATATAAACTACATTTGGTTTGGATTGAGGCCATACCCATTTATTAGATTTTTAGGATGAAGCCTTGATAGTATTAGATTCTTTCCATAAAGCCTTAATAGTATTAGATTCTTGTCATTAATCTTTGATAGTATTATATTTCTTGGAATGAATCCTCAATGGTAAATTTTAGATATCCTTCATTATTAACTCCATCATTAGGAATTCGATTATTGATATTCCATGTGATTATTCTATTAGTTAGACTATACATGTTTAAGTTTCATACTCATGTGGTTATTTATGTGTAATTATTTGATAAATATTTTCCCTTCAATATTATGCTCAAGTTATTGATTAAATGGACTGTGTTTCATTTATTTTCCTTTTCATATTAAGTATTCTCATTAATTCATTATTTGTTCTGTTGTACTTAACCTTAGTGAGCATTTGAGCTCACACTTATTTTATTCCTTTTTCCCAAGATTCCATGAAGTTTATTATGATTAATATGCACTGATACACAATATGGAATAAATTTATTCTTGAAAAATAAAATAAAAAAATATTTCGTAATTTTTATATTAAAATTTAATGTAAGAATCATATACGTATTTAGTTTACCGGGACAAATAAACTAATCATTCATTTGGGATGAAATTATTTTCAAAAAAGGAGGATTCATTTGGGATGAAATTATTTGTATTTTATACTAATGTAATGGCAGTAGGTTTAGACTCTGGGATGATGGGTTTATGTCTCAATATTTCTATCCTTTAAATCAGAAACTATGAAAGATATAGTAAGATATATAGATTTAAATCCATTTAATTTCATGAAGAATATGATAAAAATTCACCCACTATCATTAATTACATTCTAATAATTAAACAAAGTGGTGAATATGTTATATGTTTCAAATAAATGAATTTTAGATGAAAAAACACGTATCATGGATTCCTACTTAGTACAATTCATTATAACCTCTAGTATAATAGTTTTATAATCATTAATCATCTATTATAAAACATAATTTATACTTATTACCTTATTTAATAATCTTTTATATTAAATTATCGCATAATTTTTACATTTTTAGTTAATATTAATTATAGGTAATTGGTTTGTTCCATGTTTGTTTTGGTATAACGGTTCCAATTATAAACCAATGTTTATAATTTCTTTATATCTAGAATGGTCAAGGTAATGGAAATACAAGTTATATAATGGTTTTTTACTTCCATGTTCTTCTAATGGAACCTTGAGGTACGATTTGTAAAGATAAAATCTAAAGTGTTTTTGTTTAAGTAACCTTTATAATAAACAATTTTTTTTATTAATGTTGATCTTATATATTAATATTAACATTTTAGAAACAAAAAAACTAAATATATTAATATCATATCTTTCCAGAAATTAATTTTCTAAATCCATACATGATACAAATTCAAAGCATCATTCATGTAGGTTGTTAAATCGAACAAAATAAGAACATTCTATAATTAAGTTGATAAGTTTCATTGTAGAATTATTTTATTATTTTATCAACATTCTAGAATTATGATAATATTAAAAATTCATATTTATTATATACTACTACCATTATTTAATATTTCTTATTTATTCATGATATCATCCTTATAACACTATTCACATAGTTAGTAAAACTGACCAAAATATGAGAATTTTATAATAACTAAAAAATAAGAACAAGTTATCTAATATTGGTAATATTAATTTTCTATAAGAATAAAGATTTTAAGAAAATGATAATACATTAATAAATAATATTCAAGAGGTGGTAGATCAGGAATAAATGAAATAATAATAAGAGATGAGAAAATACATATGTAGAAGAATTCAATATTGTCTCTAAAACCTTCAAGATTTAGAATGTATTTGGAAAATATATAGCAACTATAAGTGAGGGGAATGGCATTATTATAAATAATTAAAACTTAATATAATATATAAATTCACCTTTTGTGTAATTTGGATCAATATTTGACTAATAATCAAGAAAATAATAAGTTTAGTTGATAATTTCCTCATTAAATCATTTTAAAATAAGTTTTCTAGATATTTTAGGTTTTTAGCCTTGAATTAATAGTTTTTTCCTTTTTATTCTTTACCAGGGTAGTAAATTATTGCCAAAGTAATTTATTTTTATAACTAAAAAATAAATTGTCCATTTAACTTAATGTGAACATGATTATTTAAAATATTAAATCCATTTTAATATAATTAATTTCTAAAATTGATAAAAACTAATTCTAAAATAGTAAATATATAATGCATTAAAAAAATTAAAAATATTTTTAAGCAAAAAATGTGTTTGAGATAAAATTATAAAGGTAATTGATTCTCAATAAATTGATTTTTTTATTATTATATGGTTTTAAAATAAATACCAAACCAAATTATACCATGGAAATACATAATTAAATGAAAAGGACTGAAATAGTTTTTTATTAGAATAAAATATAACTTCAGTTCCAAAAAAGTCAAGAATGGATTTCCAAATTCAAAAAAATTGTTCTGAATTATTTATTTTACTATTTAAACACATATTTTTCTATGAAAAAATAAATTATATATTTTTATATCATGCTTATATCATAATGATTTCATAAAAGTTATGGTATTTCTTAAAATAGCATTTTTGTTATTCACCTAAAAACCGCCTTTTTAGAAAACTCTAAAAACAATTCACCTTATGATATTTTTTGGATGATTAATTAAAAAATAAATTTAATTTTATTAAATTTAAATTATAAAATCTATATAAATAAAATTTTATATGAAAACACATAATGCGGAAAAACAATTTACAGAGAAAATATATTTTAAGCATAAAATGAAATTAATTTTATTAATAACCATGTAAAAACTGTTATATAAATTTTAATTTTTCAATATATTACCAATAAATTTTATTAAAATTATTTCTATCAGTGATTAAAAAAAATTATAAAGATAAATATATGTTGTATATAAAAAATAGATTTTTGAAAAATAACTCTTTTACCTTCAAATTATTTTATCATTTTTCTAATCATTTGATAATCAATTTATGAATGATTATTAATTTTTCCACATGTATAAAAAATAATTTCCCATAATATTAATATTATATAAAGAGAAATTAAATTTTAAATAAAATATATATAATAAAAAATGTTTGTAAGTAATACATTTAAGTTTAACCAATAATATTTAAAGTAGTACTTATTCTAATAACTTAATTTATTTTACTAATTATATTTCATTTAATCGTCCTGTGACAAATTTCAATTTTTATTATAATAAATAATTATTCATTTATGTTTGGTTATGTGTGTGTAACATGCTATTGAAATCATCTAATTTATTAAAAAATTTAATTATAAAATATTAGGGTGGTATATTCTACCAACCCAAAATAAATTGAGTTCTTGTAGTTAAAATTTCTCTCACTCATGATAGTATTCTTAATATATTCATGACTCATGATATAATTTCTAATTAAATATCAACCTCACTAACTTTGGTAAGAATTTGAATCTCATATCAGGATTGATTATTATTACCGAAATAATGGATGTAATTTTGATAGAGAGTCCATAGTTATCTTTTCACAGATAGATGATCAAAGGTTAATATGAAATGTGACTTCCTTATTCAAAAAATTATGGTTGCCTCTATTTATAAAGAACTAATTTATTCCAAAAATCAAATCAGATTTAACTAAAGGGAGAATATTTTTATTTTCAAGAATCACATTTCTACCAACATAAACTTGGGATAGAAAAAAAATACAACAAAAAAAATTTTAATAACTCAATATCAAATCATTGGGGTTGTGATTTATACTCATAGAAAAAATCCTTGATAAAATTTAGGGGATAAAACTAAAATCAAATAAGGCTTCCATAATTCTAGATTTGAGGATATGTGTACCAAAATTATCACTATTCACTTCCATGGCAGTCATTTAATAGGATTTTCCCTGATCTATAGGTTTCTCATGCCATTCATTCTCATTATCCCTTGGGTTAGGGAATAAATTTATATAATTTCCAATATCCCCAAATTTAAAGAATAAAAATTTATTGGTTCCTTAAGATGGACCTTATTTATCTAACTATTCTCTTTTATTTAACAGTTTGTTTCTCTATACCCTCCATTTCTATGTATAATCCATCTCCATGTTCCCTTGAGACATATCTATGAGTGATTATTATAGAATTTCTCAAATGTAGAATACTTATTTGTATTTACTCCATGGTTCTTGCCCCTAAATATTTCATGAAACTCGATCTTTCTCTAAATTTTTAGTGTTTGAAAACTCAAATAGGTTAAACTTGTTAATCATAACCACAAGTTTTATTACTCAAACTCATATACTTTTTGGTTTCCCAATAGGAAAATTACTGCATTTCCCATCATTTATATCATTAATTTGGTTCCTCTTGGTTTTATCCATTTATGAAAATAAAGGTTAGGGATAAGATTACATATTAAATGAAAACTATGATCTTAGAAGAAATAACTCATAAATAATGTGTATACCCAAACTTGTAAAATTTTATATTAAATTATAGGTTATCAATGTTCATTTAATGTTAGTAATTCTAAACTAAATATATTCAAATCCCTCATAATAATACATTTAATTTTCATTAATTATGTCTTATTCTAATGTAGTTTCAAACCAGGTGTGCAGTTATACCTCTTTTTCATGCACTATGTGATGATCAAGGTAATATCCAATAAGTATATTAAGGGTTATTACCACTATATCCATCTATGGTATATACTATATCTACTTGTTTTCATTTATATAGGTATTTCACTGTAAAGAAACCAAACAATCTCTACTTTACCAAAATTTCAATATGTTATTATTTACTTATACATATCCTTAGGGTTTTTACTTATGTTCTCTCATCCTAATCCCCAAAAATAACTAAAATATACTCGGATACCAACTTTAACGCCAAAATATAAACATATCTTTATTTTCAATCATTTTTATATGATAACATTACAACGCACATATACTATCACAATTCCCTGAACTAAAGGTTTAATGTCTTTGAGGATTATCTATATAAACAACTTATTTTACAATATATGTCAACATTTCTCCATAATTATACTATATAATACCCCCTTCTAGACTCCTCATAAGTTATACTCATCTTTGAAACATGTGGAATGGAAACATAATGAAGTTGTGAGATAAAACAATCAATAAGGGAAAACTTTTCAACATTTTATTTTTGGATAGATCATAATAATATGACAAAACATGTGAATGAGATAAATATATTTTTAAAATAATGAGGAACAATAATATTTTTCCATAATACATGATAGAATAGCATGTTATATCAAATTAACAAACAATTACAATGACATAAGATTGTGAGATAATTCACATGATCCATGGAGGATAATCGTAGGCATGTGACTGAAAATTATGCATGTCCTTGAAACATAAAATAATAAAAAATTATGGAAAAAATATAAGAATAGGTGAATAATAACATTGTGAGAAAATTAAATCATTCCCATACATTAAGTTTTGAGTTAACAAAATGTTCTCACATCATCTTATGAACAAGAACTAGTTCATTGCATCATATTATAACCCATTAAAATTTCCAGACACAACATCATTATCTCATGAGATATAAATTGTTAAAAATTCATTGGAGGGATATATAGGTCCCCACCCACCATCATCCATATATATTTGTTCCATATGATATTAATCATTCATCATATCATGATAACCCATTGAAAGAAAATGGGTGTAATATCATTTCAAAATTCCATTTCATTACATTATATCAAAATTAAATTGGTTGATTCCAAAAATGAAATCAATATTGTCACTCCTTTTCAAAAAAAAGTGAAAGGAAAAGTAAAAAACAAACCATAGGGAGTATTCCCATTTACTCACATTAACCTCTAGTCTCTAAGACTAATTCATCCAGGGTGTGATTTGGCATCTTATCCTACCTCACTCAGGTCCCCATAGAGTTCTCAACATGTGCCACCCAACTCACTTGTGTGAACTACTTTAGCCGATTGTCCTAGTCCACCTAGACTCCATATTTTTTCTTATAAAAGAATCCCTCGTTCACCATATAACTCATGATTTTTCCACTTCTATAAGAGAAATGAGTCCTCCTTGAGATTATTCACTCGTGCCTCCATCACCTCTCCTAGGTAGCCAATTACACTCTAGAACATAATGAAATTAACTTAAGTAGTAAGTAAATATTCAAATACATCACCTAGGAAACCAACCACCATGGTACATCACCTAGGAATCTCACCTTAGTTAACATCTACCTATGGTTTCCCACCATAGTGGAACATCAATCTAGGGATTCCCACCTTATAGGACTATTGAATAGGGATTCCCCCATTAGTGAACCATCACCCATGGAAACACAACTTAACATATATCTCCCAAGGACATCCACCTTAGTAGACAATCGAATAGAACTTCCCAACTTATCAATCCGAATCCCATTGCATTTGACCTTAATAAACCGTCTCCCTAGGCTTCCCACCCTAGTGGATCATCACTCAGGGCTACCCACCTTTGCATTCATTTCCTAGGGTAGTCCAACTTAGTGAACCAATGGGAAATAAACCTTAAGGACCATCCACTCATGGTATATTATTCCATAAAAATTCCATCCTCCTTTACCTAGGTATACCATTTAATAATACCATCATTAATACTTCCCCCACAACCACCAGATTCATATTATTCTAAAATGGGACACATCAATGTATCCCATACCCCAAATTTTGCATTACCATGGTAAAAGAATCCCCCCATATAACCTTCCTAATAATGTGGGTCCTAATAATGTTAAAAATTATGAATTATCATGGTAATAATGACCTAAGTCTTGGAGTTAGTGCTGGGAACCTTCTCGTTTTAGGTAGCTTCACTCACCCTATGCATGTTGCATGAAATGTGAATTGAATTGGGAAGAATCTGTGCATTCTATTTTTCAATTAGTGAATGTCTAATCCCTAATCTGAGGTTTTGAAACACATAGTAATATAGGAATGGGAATCTATCATGTACTAAGAGTCTAGTATTTCTTCTTATCCACCCCACCATAGTCTCTCCCTCATCCATCAGTGGATGAGGAGAAGATTTTTCTAGGCATATCTCCTAGAGTAATCCCATAAGTTTTATTCCATTACATCAGACGCTTCCTAACTTCTAAATCCTATATAAAGACCCGGAAATTTCAAGGAAATTTTTTTTAAAATACTTTGGAATTTTATGAGTATGTGGCTTCTGACGGTGTTTGATTTCGAGGCCCAGTGTGCCCAGAATCAATTTTCGAAGTTTATCTCAGGTACGTTCAGTGAAAGAACGAGTGGGTTTTTCTAACTTTGGAACTGATGCTCAGAATTAAAATCTGAGGGCACCTATGAACTCACAGCATCGGTAATTGTTTAAGGGGACACTTACCGGAGTTCCGTTCGCAAAAGAGGAGAAGATAATTTTTGGGGGTTTGTTTAAGAAATAAATAAAAATTGTCAGAACAATTTCTATTTTCTTAAGGTGGTTTTTCCCTCCCATGGGTAGTTAAGAGTGGGGCCCACATCCACTTAACTACCCAAGTGGGGATGTTAGAGAGGTGGGGGCCCGCACGAGCCCCACCATTTAATTCCCTCTAAATATTCTTAAGAAACCCCATTAATTTGAAAAACCACCATTAAATGCCACCACAATCCATTAAATTATGTCAACCCATAATTTAATGAGGAACCTTCATTTTCTTTTTAATTTAAACTGCCAATGCATTTAATTATGGGGAACCTTCTCTCTCCCTTCTTTAATTAAATTTCAACACATTTTAATTAGTGTGGTGAATTAATTATGGGAGATTTTCTTTGCGTATAATAAAATAATAGGGGGAACCTATTATTTTATCAAGGGGAGAGCTTCGTCGTGTGGGGAAGAACTCGAGTCTCTAATGAAGAACAACGAAGAACGTTGGCCTCTGACGAAGAATGACGATGAACTCCGGTTCCTCGGAGATCGATGACGCGCCACCAATCCTCTTCCCCGCAGCCAGAGAGGAGACGCCGCTTCCTCCTCGATGTCCCCCGACTATGCTTACGATCCTCTTCTCCATGATGCCGAATATCGTCTTCCTTTTTGATGTAGTGGAATTTGTATATTCTTTCTTATGAGAATTATACCCTCGTTCTTGGTAATTAATTTGTTTGGTGGTGCTTTAAACCTCTAACGCGGTGGGTGCGGGTTAACGAACAAGTCTGACTCACTTCTACTTTGTTCTTGATGTGCGGAACAATTAGTGATGAAGAAGCGGGACCGTAATGGTGATTGGAGGCCTTCACAGTGATGTACGGGTCCCGAGATGACCGCTGGCACAAATGGGAGCGAAATCGGACCACCGGAATGACTACGGTGGCCCGCGGAAGCTTCCTGCGGCGCGGGTCACTGGCGCAGCGGTGGCCAATACCGGTTGGCCGCCAGGATGTGGCATAACCCCGGAACGCCACCAGTAGGAGATCACCACGGATGAAGCCGCGGCGGTGAGGCTTGGGATCCCGCGGCCGTGCGGGATCCAGGGAGATGCGACGTCAGGCGCCGCGTCCGCGGAGCACAAAGGGGGGGACCGCGTCCCCCCTGCTCGGCCCGTTGGCCGAGCCAGCGCATACCCGGCTGGGCCGAGGCGAGTCGCGCGGACTGAGGCAGCTCGCGTGGATCGGGCCGGGTCGGGTCGACCTGATTCGGGCCGACCCAGGGGGTTGGGCCGGGCCCAGACCCCCCACTTCGGACCATTTTCGGTCTTTTGCCCATAACTTGAGCTACGGACCTCCGATCGATGCAACGTCAGTTGCGTAGGAATCCTTGGATCGACACAGACGTTTAGATATATTACACTCAAGGTTTTGGAAAAGTTTTGTATGACATGGTTGGTTCGAACCCGAAACCAATCGGGCCCTTGGAGCGAAAATGCTTATATCTTAAGGATCAGACATTCGATTAACGTATCGTCAATTGAGTTGGGATCCTTTTGTTGAGATGGTATTTTTTACTTAATCCACTTGAGGTTTGGATGTAGCTGGATTACAATCGGTTTGGTTTTAGATTAAAAATCAATCGGGCCCCTAGGACGGAAAAGCCAATAACTCTCAGACAGGGCATCTGATTGACACACCGTGTGTCACATTGGGTTTCTTTTGACAAGACAGAACTCTGAGATACATCAACTCTGGAATTTGTGACAGTTTATGTATCGACTCCATTTTTCTCGAGGAGAGGACCCTCCCAGAATCGAGCATGCTGTGTGCATGAACCCTAGAGTTGGCTGCGACTGCGACGATGACGACTGCACCTGGATCCTCTGTGGGTTTCGCAGCGAGGAAGACTGTACTTGGATCCTCCGTGGGTTTAGTGGTGAGAAAAACTGTACTTGGATCCTCAGTGGGTTCAGCAACAAGGATGACTGTACTTGGATCCTCCGTCAGTTCGGCAGCGAGGATTACTGTACTTGGATCCTCCGTGGGTTCGGCAGCGAGGACGACTGTACTTGGATCCTCCTTGGGTTTGGCAGCGATGACGACCGTACTGGGATCCTCTATGGGTTCGATGAAGATGACTATTGTTCTTCTATCCTATGTGGTTTCGGCAGTATTTGACCTCTGTAATTGTATCCTGAGTCGGTCTGTTAGAGTATCTGGTCTTGTATCCTTTGTGGGTCCGACAGCTTAGCTGCTCTTGTATCCTTTGTGGGTCCGACAACTTAGATGAATCAGTGGCAACATCTGATCATCTCTATCTCCTTAAGAATTGTATACATATGTGATATGAGTCTTGATTCCCAATATTTATCATCGATGTGATTGAATTTCTTTTCTGTGTGGACTGGTTTATGTTTTTCCTGTGTGGACTGGGTTGTGCTTTCCTATGTGGACTGGGTTGTGCTTGAGCTCGGGAGCTGGAGTCGAACTGTAACTTATTACTTAGGTATATTTATGGGCATATACCTAATTACTGTTGTTGATACTTCGTGATTGTATCTTTATTTTGTGGTTTATCTTTCGTGGATTCTAAGAGACCTTCGGGGGTCTCGGGGTCCCTACTGAGTATCGTATACTCACCCCTACATGGGATATGCCCGCACTATGTTGTGTTGGTTGTAGACGACAGACAACACTGATCGAGGTGGAGGCCTGTGGAGATGGACAGTACCCGGAGGAGGACCACTTGACAGGACAAACACGGAGCGGGCGACCGGACCCAAGGAGATGAGGATACTATTTGTACCCACCCTTCATGTGGGATTTCCGGAGGACGACTCGGTGTTGTTGTTTTTACTTACTATTGTTGTACTTTATTTTCAATTGTACTGTACTTTCAATTGGGTTTGTATACTGGCCCATTTAAATTTTAGTACTTACCTTGTACCTAGTTTTACTTAGTGCTTACTTCACTTGCGTACTATGTTGTGCATGCTACTTCATTAAGGTAATGCCTTCCCATCTTTTGGGATTTACGCCTTTGGTGTTAGTCGCCAGCCCCTGGCCTATGGAAGGTGGGCTTGGGGTAGTCACGGCATAGGCCCCAAGGATGGGTCGTGACATCCTATCCCTATTTCTCTAATGGATGGGCAAGGTTGTTTAAAATTGGGACTCTAGTTATGTTATAGGCATCATTTGAAGTCAATTATGCAATGTGACTAATATTCTAGGGTTCATTTCTTCTCACAATGAGTGTAACTAACAAGGTTTAGGGACTGAAGTCAATAATATCACTAATATAATAAAAATACCATTCTCTGTCCTCCTCCTTAGGTGTAATCCCCAACCTAACCAAACTATGTAGGCTTTGATTCATGTCCCAACAAGATACATAATACATCTTCCTATGTCTTAAACACAACATATTCAATCCATTATCATCCTTATTGGTTTATATTCCTCATAAGATCATTCTCACACTTGAAAAAAGTGACATTTCATTTGAGTATTTTCAGCTATCAAGGGTCTCTCATACATGATATCCACACCAATATTTTCTAGGAACCTTCATCCTGGATTTAATTTCAACATAACATTAAATATAAAAGTATGGTCCTTGTCACATGACCCTAAAAGGAATGAACTATCTTTTTAAATGGTAATAAACTATATGTATCTTGATTCATTTTAATAGGATATGCAGGAAACCACATCAGGATTATAATCCCAACAAAAAAAAATAA
Source organism: Viscum album (assembly GCA_963277665.1). Lineage (NCBI taxonomy): Eukaryota > Viridiplantae > Streptophyta > Magnoliopsida > Santalales > Viscaceae > Viscum > Viscum album. Next base: position 710,659,317 of record OY728131.1, on the reverse strand, counting down.
CCTTCTCTTTGGATGATAATAACCTCCAAAATTCCTAGTTGTGTGACTTTAAACTAAAGTTTCTTAATGTTAGGAATCAAAAAATAAAAAAAAAACAACATCAAGAACCTATGATACATATAGATGGTACCATTGATGGAGAACCTCTAATACATATAGATCTTCACATGTGCATATGTTGATAACTAATTTCAAATATAAGGGAGACTCGTCCCATATTAGTATTTGGGAAAGGTTTACAAACATGTCCTAAATATATAATAGGCTCTCGAAGTATGTGATACCCCCACAATTGGGGGTTATGATACCAACCAAAAATACTCTTGACTAAAGTGATCCCCAAGTGTAAGTGGTATCTCAGTGATCACCTTCCTTTGGAAAGAAGGTATATAGTTCCTTATAATTATGGAAACCATTGTGTATTTTTAGTTCAACTAATAAACCCCATTAGAAACCATCTAGAGAGTGTAGGTTTTTTCCCATATATAAATGGTTGCACCACCCCTTTGGGTGGGAATAAAAAATGGGTAACCCAGCATTAATCCTTATAACCAAAATCATTGATTCACACACATGACAAGTAATTTTGTCTTATGAATCCAAAATAATTCAGGTGTGAATATTTTAAATCAAGCAGTCGTGTATTTGTTTTTTTTACTTGTGAAATTAATTTGATGGGTCTATTTATTTTTGTATCTTGTTTTACTCTAGTAACATTCACCAGAACTCCCTTTAATACAAATGGAATCCTACCAATTAGGATAAAGTTATTCATTATACATCTTATGAAGTGGGTCCTCAACAAACCAAAAAACACAATCTCTCATCGATCATCTTCAATGCCAGGTGGATAATGCATTGATCAAGGAGTTCCACTTTAATGGTACTATACCAATATTGGAGGTTTCATGTAGATCATTATAATATATGAATCTCCACTAAAGGTCTTCCCATGGACGAGTGGTCGAGAACAAGAAAGTGGCCCCCATTTCTATTTCAAACTATTTTGGGAGCCTCTCCCTAGAATGAAATAGAAACTATCTCTCTTATCTCAGGGAGGTGGATCAATGGGTCGATAGTGGACTCATATCTGTATAGGATTCACCCCGAATAGATCCTTCCAACCATCACCACTACTAACTACATTCATCATCAAGCCCTCATCCTATTGAGGATGCCACTTTATGGGAAAAAATTAGGTAACCCATACCAAATCAACTAGGATAGCTCATCAATGGATTTGAACCATTAATAAATAGTATAGGGACCATGACCCCTCTTCCAATGATTAATCTTTCCAATATATTATGGTGGAAATCTGTGAGAAGGAACACATCCATTCCCGTACCGAGTAATCTTGTTTTCACATTCTGGAAGCAGTTAGAGAAGTTTTCAGGATATCCTAGAAAATAATAGTGGAAGGCCCAAATTCCCACCCCTGTATAAGAATATCATCTTCAAATTATAATAGGAACTTTTGGATATGAGTATACCCAAATACACTTTCTAACTAAGTAATGGGAACACATTTATGCTCTATCAATAGATTATCATTGGCACGTTCTGGTAGTGATAGAGGGTTAGGAATAAAATTTTGGTTGCATTCAAAAAAGTTAGCAACATATATTAATATTAAAAGTATTCATGGGTAGTCCTACATCCTCACCCTCACCACAAGAGTATCTCGTCAAAATGCTTCAAGGTCTACTCAAGAGAAATCATGCATTCTTACTCCAATGTAGGAGAGTCATTTAAACACTCCCATAACAAACGGATAACATGATCATGAACATATACATGTTCTAAATAAGTAACATCATCCCATTTCAATAGACACCTTAGGGTGGTGATAAATTCCTACCAAAACTATAGAAATTTTAAATCAAGTACCAAAATCAATAAAGAAGTTTCCTAGGTTGATCCCACACATGAAAGTATTCATTCAAAACATTTGAATCAAATATCCCAATAGAGAACATATAAAAATAAACCTCAATAGGATTATATGAAGTCTCAAAGAATTCCCACATTCCTTATCAACTAAATTATGGTGTTCTTGTGTCCCTCAAAAATTTATCAATAGAGGTTCAAGATCCTATTGATTCATTTCCAGATCAATTTAGAAACAGTTTCAGTTGTAGTTCTTCCCAGTAATTTTTATTTCAATGGATCAGAAGGCTCTCACTAGAGTGTTTAACATGAAGGCCTTATTCATGGTCAAAAAAAATGGATCATGAGTTAGCTTCTCATGATGATCATCATGAAATACATCCTTGTGGCCAGAATATAAAATGATAAGAATTTATTACATTTTATATTGTCTACTCAGAAAAAATTTATATGGAATATGTTACACTTCCTTATGGTAAGACATCGAGTCAAGATTGTATTCTTCCTCATGATGTTGTTTTCTATAAATTTTCTCCCTCCCATGATATTTTATTTTAACATGAATGTCCTCCCTTTATAGAATCAACTACAATAAAGTCCTCAAATCAGGAGGTACTTGAAAATATGAATCTATTAAAACTTGATTCTTTGTATTTTACATGATACATTTGTTCTCATCCAGAACATAGCTTAAGGCAGCAATAATTATCTGAAACACCCTTGGATTTCTTAACTTCTATTACAATAGATAATATTCTTTTCATCCCTATATTCTACAACAAGGAAGCTAGTTAACTAAATTTTTATTCAAAGAAATTGGAGGAATATCTCATAGAATATGAATAGAATACATTGATCATGTGGAAAAAAAATTCCAATGATAATATATCAGTCATGTTTTATCCCCTAGACACTCCTTTATATGATATTTTGAAAAAATTGAAAGAGGAATGCATACAACATATTCATTTAAATATGTGGATGACACATAAATATTTAAAGTATAAATTGTTTCTTTATGAAATATATTTGAATCATTCCATGGAAATAGAATAATTTTTTAGACAGATTGACTTGGATTCTCTATTAGCTATATAGTGCCCAAAATTCAGAATGTAGCATGACAATATTCAATGTGTGTGCCTTAATGATTTAGGAAACCTACATCAGTTTATCATTGATTCTATATTTGATGTGAAAATTAGATGGTGGGGAGAGAATTGGGTATCATATTTCAAATCACTCCCCAATCAGCAAAGCCTACTTGAAGTGACATTATGAAATTTCTTCAAACTAGGATAACTCTTATAACAAATCCCTTCTCACAATGGATGGTATGATCATTAGGGAATATCTTTGAAAAAATACCAAAAGATTCAAATATATTAAGATAAAACCATTGAGAATATATTACCTCAAGCTTATGAAAATATTGAGCAAGATTCTCATTTGAGAAAAGATAAAACTTTAATGTAAGAACTGCAATTATTATCATGCAGTTTACATTTATATATTTCATTAAACATAACTTGTTCTCAAAAAAAGCTGTAAAATATCAAAAGGGTGGGAATGATGGTTGCAGCGGTGTTAATCTAGGAATAACCCTAGCCCAAAGCACTGGGATAATTTTTACAACATAAAATTTCTTCAAGGACATCGAATCTAGTCTAAAATGTTACAATAATAGTTCAGGAGTAGTATTATCCCATAGGGATGGGGGAATTTTTACCTCAACCTCCCCACCCCCCATAGAGATCAGTCATTTCTTGTTTAGGTAGAGAGTTACAAAAGGAGTCTTCATATTTTGTCTCATTTTGAGATCCATCTTTCTCTTAGGGAACACATACAATGTGGTTGTTTGGATAATCTCTCTAAATTACCCTCTGAAAAACAACCCAGGGAGATCTTCTGATAGAAATGGTGAGGTCCCAAATATTTTATAATCTGAAGTGACCCATAAAGAATGGAATTTATCTTAAAGATCATGAACTTTCACTCAAAAGATGTCATTAGAGAAAATAACCATCCCAATTTTATGATGGTAATGTGATACTCGCAATGAATTTTGCATCAGTAAACATCATCATCACTGGACATGTAGGTGATAAATGATATGAATTTATAGCATGAGAACAAGATGAGGATGTTTATATATGGAACATTGTCCACACAGAAATGATTGAGAAGTGTGTTCACCCAATTAATCAAATGTTAGCTAAAAATTTGTGGAATCCGTCAAATTTTCAGCTACCACCTCTTTAGTGGGATTCAAGTAATGAAAAAAGAAAATGTGTGCCTATATATCATCCATTAAATCAATAAGTAGATCCTCCTATAATTGAGGAAATAATTCCTCAAAATTATGATGAAATGAAGTCTTTTAAGAGATTCAACATTGATTTTCTTAGGGGTAGTATATTACTTAGGTGGAGCCTCATCTCATTATTTAAAAATATCTCCCATAATAAGAGGATCCAGTCATTCCAAAAAAAGTATATATAATATATCCACTCAATCTGGGATATAAACAACCAATTTATTTGGTTCCAATTTTGGTAAGATGTTTGGAGTTCCCTTCATTAGGGAGTCATCCAAAACTATGTCATGAAAAATACTAAATGTCAACCCATGCTGATTCTCAATCACAAATGTTTTGAGGCCTTTCCTATCAAGATCTACCCATTTTTTCCCCTATTAGGATACCTTTTCAACTAGATATTCTATTAGAAATCAATGACAATAATGAGTCGCTAACATCTTGTCTAGAATCTATGGAACGGTAGTGTACACCAGTGTAGCTAGAGAAAAAGACTTACCCTGAATGGGTAGATGAAACTCTTCCTCCAACCAACTTTTGGAATCCAATGTCTCCAACTTTCACTTCTTATGGGGACCCATAATATAATTTTATGCATTTCATGTCTCAGTGTGGCCCCATGATGGGGAAATTAGAATAAAGAAGTAGAAAAACTCAAATGCTTCATACAAACCCTATAATGAACAGCTTTTTATGGTGTACCAATTTACCAGTAAGGTCAATCAAGGGATAGGAAGACATCCACTAGAAATTTCTCTATCAATTCAGATTTAAACTATTAAATAAAATAATCATTAGACTCTTAAATTGAAAATAGTATAAGAATGAGAGAGTATTGTATTTTATTTCTAGGTGGATAATTTTAACTTACTCCTTGAACCTACAACTTCCTTAAGAATATTTCATGGGCATGATATAGATAACCTTCATTACATATTTCAGATTCCACTCATTATATTAAAATATCTAGGTGGGTTCCATAAATGTTCTATAGTTTTTCAAAGTTTAAAATATTTTATATGATGAACTAAATCCATGTATTGACCAAAATAGGTAATATAAGGGAATATAATAGGTAAAGTTGAAACCATAAATACCACACTAAATCCATTTCTAATAACATCTCAAGCTCCTAAGATAGTACAGTATTACGTGGAACCACCTCTTGAATGGTATAAATAGTAACATTATCTCTATCAGGATGGGAAAATAGAGAATAATGGTTTTCCAATGAGGACCAGAAAAATAAATCCAATATCTCTTGTGATGAACAAGTAATTGGTTACTTCATTGCAGTCATGAAGAATGGTTTTTTGTGGTTACCAGAGCCTAGAAGGCCTAATCATGTCATTCTTAGTGATCACATGAATTATTTACTCTTTCATCGAACATTATGGCATATCATCATAGAATTTTTTTAAGTACATCCTCAAGAAGATATTTTATTATGGACAATTAAAATTTGGAAAGCCACTTGGAAAAGTGTCATGTGTTTCTACTATTTCTCCATAGGAATAGGGAAATTTCAAAGAGGATAAAATCAATCAAAATCATGTTATCCTAAATTCATTTTTATCTCAATTGGTTGTACCCCTTATTTATTCTACCAAATTAAGAACAAATTCTTCAATGCCATAGTCTTCCCAAATCAAATATTATAAAATACAATGTAATTGAAATTTAAAATTTCTTGTATAGTAATAATAACCCACACTAGTGCCAAATACGGTCCTGACCTTTTCATATTTCATACCTTCAATCCTAAAAGGATGATCGTTGTCCCACAAAATGTTACATTGGGAATGGCCTGGCCAAACAAAATCCTTATCAGATTAAGAATTGTCCATTGGTTCTATTAATTTCATAAATCTAACAGAACTAACATATGATGATTAGTATGTTTTTAAATCTTTTAATGAGTGAAAATTGATCATTTGGGTACCTATATCATATTCTGAGGGTCATCCAGTTATAATTGTTAGGTCCACTACGCTGGATACCCTGAGAGGGGGGTGAATCAGGGTATGGCTAATTAAAAATTAATGCCCGTTCTGATCTTGTTTCGCTGTTAAGAAAAACACTCTTCTCTCTTTTTCCTGCTGCACAATATAAACAGAAAGTAAAGCAAGCACAGGACACAGCAATTTTACTTGGTTCACCGCTAAGGGCTACGTCCAAGGAGCCTACGCCGACAGGTTGCTGGTCATACCAAATTCCACTAATCTTCACTAGCTGTGGATTACAAGGTTCGGGCTAGATCACTTTTATGCCCAGGCTCACTGCCTTTACAATGTTTAGGGTTAGCTCACTACTTTCCCAAGGGTCACTCCCTGTTTCTCTCTCTCTGGCTCACTGCCGGTGGAGAGGATCACCTTCTTCCTCTTCCAAAGCTCACTGCTCTTGGAAGGAATCCACTCACAGTTTATAGACCTGTACGTCTCTTCATTTGCATGAGTGAATGCATCTTCCTCTGTGTGTAGATGCTCTGTTGAAGTACAACTTTCACCCATAGATGAATATTTCTTTGCACCGAAGGTATCGGGAAAACTTCCAGCTTCCACGCAGCCTGAAAACACTGCTGGAACAAACCTTACTTGGCGCGCAAGTCAACCTCGACGCGCAAGTCCTCCTCTGACACTTGCGCGACACAAGATTCCTCAACTCCAAACTTGTGCAACTCTCTTCCTTTTACGCCCAAACCACTATTGGTGCGCAACTACAAACCGGCGCGTAACTTCTAACACCGGCGCACAACTTCAACCACTGGCGCGCAAGTCCCACCTACGCGACCACACACACCACTTGCGCGACCACCACACCTGCGCGATGGGAGCTCTCGTTTGAACTCTGGTGAAGAATGAGGAGGGGTAGTCCAGTATTTATAGGCAATCTGACCACCCTGTTCGATGGCGCGCAAGTCACCTGCGTGACCTAGTTTCGGTGCGCAAGCCTTCTGCCCTTTTGGACACTTGCGCGACCAACTCCCAAACTTGCGCGAACCTACTTCCTTTGCCATATTTTGATCTTCTGATCTTGAAAAACATATGGCGCGCAAGTTTCCTATTCTCCAAGTCCTCGGCGTGCAAGTCCCTTTTCCAAAAACACTTTTCTTCATTTGCTGATTTTTAGGCCCAAAAATTTGGCAAACACTGGAAAACGGCGCCACCTTGTATCTGTTATTTTGTACCGCCTCCAGATAATCCATTCCTTTTATCGACGTTCTTGAATCAAACATGGATCGTTGACCTCAGCTCTTGAACTCGACATTCCACCATGAATTCCTCTTTGTCAACAAATTTGTATGTCATTGTTTTGCTTTGTCAACAATCACAACTCAGATGTCCACTTTGTCAACAAACACAATCACCTCAAAAATGCTTCAATGATACCTTGAGGGATTTTTTCCCAACAATAATTATTTTTTGAGACTTACTAATGAAGGTGTAGCTATCTGATCATCCTAGATGAGTGGGTAAAATAATTTAACCCAATCCATCAATGATATGATTTCCTTAAACTTCTGTTCAAGAACCAAATCCATCTACCTCAAACAACTCATTCCCCAAGGCACATTCTAAGTAGAATACTTTATCACAATATGGGAAGTGAAGATATTTTTCCCAAAAATATGACATCTTGAAATAAATGATCATGATCCCATCTAATCTTTCAATCATTGATGCTCTTAATTTATCAAATTATGTTTAAGAAGTACTTATAGTGACCTTATTAATTTATTAAGATCTCAAAGATGAAGTCACCAGTTCTGAAGTGTATCATGTAGTGACTGATCCCTTGTACAGTCACACAGTCATTTCATTCATAGAGAAGTATAGTGATACTATTACACAGGGACATATTTGGCCCTCATATATATCTATCAATCTAGGTGGACTTGATATCCAAAGAACCAACATTGATAATAGATTAAGAATTAACCTACTTCTAGTTTTAAATTTTGTTCATTTGGGATGTAGAAACTCATAATTTTCTCTTTCAACTTTAACATTTTAAGGTTATAATAAGAGTTACAAAAATCCTCTTAGTCGATTAAAGCTCATAGTTATACTTGGGGATCTCATATCAAACACTAAATTTTTAGTTTTTTCCAAGGATACAGCTTTCAATGAACTTATAGGGAGTCCTTGGTTTCATCATCATGTGGAAGTTACCAAATCATACCATCAAAGCCTCAAATACAATGTTAATGAACAAATTGGGATATTTCAGGACAAAAAATCTCCATTTGAATCCTATAATACCCAATACATCGAAGTAGGGTTCAATGATAGAGAAGGAAAACAACCCATGATTGATAATGTATCTTGGGTTAATGCTATGAATGGTTTTTAAATGACCTTTCTTAACCCACCTAAATAAATTTTTGGTGAATATGAATTACCCATCAATCAAATCGAATCCATAAATTTGTATTTCGTTATGTTTTTATCAACTCGCATGGTATCTATCACATTAGCTAAACTTGAAAACCTATAAAAAGTGTATGATCTCCAAAATAATGGAAATACCCCAGGTGGAGATTCCATCATCTTGTCGCTATAATTTTAGACGACCCCCACATTTTCAGATGAATCATAAGAAACTCTCATATCTCTAATAGAGAGTGGGAATACCCCTACTTCATCTTCAAAATATTAGGATATTAATGTTTGTTCTAGCTCTGAAGATTCCATTGTATCACCCATTCTTCCATAGAGGGTTTTAGAGGATAAAGAAGAAGAAGATCTCAAAGATACCCATCCAATATTGGAGGAAGGCATCTCTACTACAATTTATGAGCTCTGACAGATACATTTCAGCACATCGGATGATCCACAACCCACATTGATCATTGAAACCATGTATTAAAAAGAACAATAGGTATATACATATTTCGTATAGTCTCATTGATATTTTCTTGATTATAATTATACATAAATTCTAGGCCTAAATCAAAATGTAACTACACACCACATGGTATTACCCGAGGATCGTCCTGGTTATGAGAAGGTGTCCATAAGAACACACCCAACTCATGTTTCTATGGTTGAATTTGAAGTTAATAAGCTTATCAAATACAACTCTATTTAGTATTTACAATACAAAAAATGGCTCTAAAATATTTTACCAGTCAAGAATAAGAATTGGAAAATTATAGTTGTGCATCATCTTTTGAGATCTCAACTGAAGTTTCCCAAATAATGATTTCCTGATTTCAATCATGGAACTTCTAATTGATGCAACCATCACATATTATATCCTCTTCTTTATGGATTTATATTCAGGATATAACCAAATATAAAATGGATGCTAAATATAAATAGGAAACTGCATTCAATTAACCCTAATGAATATATTGTTATCAGGTGATACCTTTTGGTTTGAATGATTTAAGCACCACATATCAACATACCATGCACCTTGTTTTCAAACCCCTCTTGGGAAAGGTCATTTAATGTTACGTCAATAATATGGAGTCCAAAATACCATCAGTGTTCTAACCATCTTTTCGATATAGAGGATTTTTTTAAAATATTATGATAGGATAGGTTGAAGATAAATCCCTTGAAATACAATTTTGAATTAATGATGGGAATGTTTCCTAACTTCATAGTACATCATTGTGGAATTGAATTTGATCTTGATAAAAACAAGGTTATCCTTGATATTTTTTCTCCTAAAAATATTAAGGAGTTAAGATAATTTCAAGGATTCCTTACCTAAATCTGATTATTTATAGTGAATCCTATAAGAAAATGTTTATCCATCGCCGGTCTGATGAAAAAGGAAGTTACCAATTACTATACTAATGATTATCTGGAAACATTAAATAGACTCATCAAATACCTTTTTAGTCCACCAATGTTAATGCCTCATTTTAAAGGAAATACACTCATTCTATATGTGATAGCCTTAAATCAATCACTATATGCTTTTATTGCACAGGAGATGTAAAAAATAAGAATAGTCTCTATTATCTCTATAGAACCATGCCCAATATTGTGACTTGATATTCATATATCGATAAGAATTGGCAAGTATTAATATTTTTAGTTAAGAAATTAAGGCACTATCTACATCATCATGAGTTAAAATTAGTCTCTTGTACTGAATCCATCAAGTATATTCTCAATCTTCCCATGTTTATTATAGGTTTTGGAGGGTGGGGATTAATTTTGAAGTAGTTGGACATCTGTTTTATACCATGGAATGAAATAGAAGGAGAAGCATTAGAAAATTTTCTCACAGAACAACCTTTTATAGAAAACATAGCTTTGAACTTCTAATTTCCCATTGAGGAATTATTGTCTATATATAACTTCCCACAATAATATGAGTAATAATTTGACTGCACTTCCAAAATCCCAATGGGAAAATTTAAAGATCGAAAACTCAACAAATTTGGTTTGGGGGGTCCATTCTTATCTCTCCAAAAAAGGCAATTTTACCTTATTCCTTCTTATTGTTAGTAGGATGCACCAATAATAAGTCATATTGCAAAGGACTCATTATGGGTTTGGAATTGTCACTATAAATACTGATAGACTTCTTGAAAATAAAATGTGATTCATTTTTAGTAATCAAGCAGATCAATGATGAATATTCCATCATAAAGGAAGAAATAATTACCCTTCTTGGAAATGTATGAGGTCTAATGGTGTAATTACCCTCCAAAACAACACTAAATCATATCCCACGTTCATAGAATTCCTAAGAAAATACACTAGGAAATTTGGCTACAACACTAGAATATCTAAAATGGGATGAAATAGTCATTAGTTTCATGTATAAAAGAATAGTTTCACCAATATTGGAAAATTAATGGAAGAGATCCATGAGTTCAATTCCATCCCTGAATAGCATAATTATAAAGATAGATAGATGTATCCCATATTATACTACCACTAAATTAGATTTCATCCATAAGATTGAGAAATAAAGGAGAAAATATGATTACATGCAGTCAATAATACCCTTTATAATGGTCCAAACTCTTGAAAAGACCATAATAAATGAGGCTTTGACAAATTTATTCTTAGATGCAGTGAAGGAGGGGAAACTCTCACTATTATGTAATATATTCATGATAGAGTATGTGATACTCATAAACCAAAAACCAAGCACTCCAATCAGATCAATAGTATCGAATATTTCTGGTCAACAGTGACACAATATTGTGTTGAATTTACTAAAACATTTTGTGCATGTCAAGTACATTCAAACTTCATTCATCAGCCCCTAGATTTTTTATATACCTCTAGATATTATTTTCCATTTGAAATATAGGGTATTAATGTAATGGATCCATATCTCATAATGATAGCTAGATAGTTCAATTGCATCCTTACTACTATTGACTTCTTTTCCAAGTGGGTTGAAGTTATATCCCTCAAAAAAATTAGAAAAAACATTTTTGTCAGTTTTGTGAAGAAAAATATTATTACTATATTTGGTGTCAATCCTATAATATTGATGTATAATGGAACTAACTTATACTCTTCCAAACTAAAAAGGCTTTACCAGTAATATTGAATTTATTCTCTCCACTCATATTGCTACCATGTAGTTTTGATTGGATATATAGAGGCTTTGAACAAATCCCTCTCCAAACTCTTATAAAAGATGGTGGAAAAAAGAATACATCTTGGACTAACAAACTTATATATGCTTGGAGGTATTATTGTACCACCACCCATATAGGTATAAAATAAACCCTCTATTAATTTGTATGTGAGATAGAGTTATTTATACCCATCAAGGTCAAATTACCTTCATTCTACATTTCCATTTGTGACTAGCTATCCATGGATGAGAAATATCAAAAATAAATTGGATGATATGAAATAATTTTGTGTACCTTGTACCATTTTGTGGTTGAATAATACTAGGCAGCGTAATATTTCAAGTAGAAAGTTTACCTTTATTAATTCCTCTATGGGGAATTACTATTGGTTCTAAGGGCCTCAATGATACCTAGGAAGAAGCCTCAAAAGCTTGAACCAAAATGGGGGGGTCTTATTTCATACACAAGTTCTACTCCAATAGATATTATTCCTTTATCACGATGGATGGGGAGCATATCACACCCCCCAACCAAGAAACTTTTATCTATAAATACTTTATGTAATCAAGGAAATAACGATCCTAAATGCAAGACCATTAAAGGAATTCATTTGGTAAAATCTATACAACTTTAAACTGAATCAATTATTCATATTGGTCATAAGATGTTAAACTATAGGAAAACATCTCAATTTCATGATGACAAAATGTATGACTTTATTGGTCAAAGAAATGTGACCTTAAACTAAATTAAATATTATTCTCTACCACATAATGTTAAACTCTAGGACAATGTTCTAATCACATGACATTAAACTATAGTATGTGACCTTAAAGTGCATCAAATATTAATCTCAGTTTCATAACATTAAACTATGGGATAATATCCTAGTAACATGATGTTAAACTATATAAAACCATTGGTTAAAGATATGTGACCTTAAACTACTTCAAATGTTCATCTCTATCTCACGATGTTAAACAGCGGGACAACATCCTAGTCACATTACATTAAACTGTATGATGCATTTGTTAAAATCTATGTTCCCTTAAATTATAGCAACCATTCATCTCGGTCTAATGATGTTAAACTATGGGAAAACATCCTTATATCATGTTTTTAAACTGTATGACATCATTGGTCAAAGTTATGTGACCTTAAACTGTAGAAACCATCCATCTCATTCGTATGACATTAAAATTATGTACAACATCATAGTCATGTGACATTAAACCGTACAATATCATTTTTCAAATCTATGTGAATTTAAACTAAAACAATCATTCATCTTGGTCACATGATGAAAAATTATAGGACAACATCCTATCCACATGAAGTTAAACACTATGATGTCATTGGTCAAATATATGTGACCTTAAACTGTAGAAACCATTCATATCAATAATATGATGTTAAACTACAATACAATATCCTAATCATATGAAGTTAAACTCTATGATGTCATTAATCGAAGATATATGACCTTAAATCATATAAACCACTCATCCTCACCATATGAAGCTAAACTACTTGTCCAAAATCCTTGTAACAAGATATTAAAACAATGTGGAAAAAATCCTAGTCGTGTAGAATAAAACTAAAAGACAATATCCCTATAAATAAATAAAAAATATTGTGGTTTTAGATTGAAATAATCCTTGGATAACATCTCAACAGAATCTAAAAAATATTCCAATTCCCTCTTATTTCTCACACTGATCATGATTCACAAGATCTTAGAGGTTTAAAATGATTATTTCAATTTGTATGATTAATCTACGCCATGACCAAAGCCATTGAATTTTTAGTCTATCCTATATGACCTTAAATTTATTTGAGTGTCCTCCCATGTATGGAATTCTCTTTCCTTGCATATAATCCTAATGTACATAAGAAACTACATTATAAATACATGTTCGTTTATTCTCTTTCTGAATAAATATTTAGTGATTCCAGGATCCCCTGCCTAAGGCTCATACATAAACCAAAACATAAAATTCCATCACATTTCCTCGATTGTTGTCCCCTTACTCAATTATGTTAATTCTTCATTTCATCTGGTATAGAGACAAGATTCATGCACTTTTCATGTGGTCCAAACCCTTGTGAAACCAAACATCCAATCCCATAATAAATAATGTAAATTTCATAGAATCTATCTCTTAGTTTCATAACATTAAACTGCATGACAACATCTTTACCGTATAACTTCAAACAACAAGGTGGAAGTGTATTCGGTGGACTCTAAACTATTCAGCATGTCTCATTACCTTTTTACTATTTTATCCTTATATGATAGATCAAAATATGTATAATTTCTTAACATGTGTCTAATTCATGCCTTACATCATAAATTCCCACTATTCTTTATGTGTGAACTAGATATATGTAATGAATTTTCCTTAGAACTATGTGCAGATTAATTCTCATTTTGATAGTAAATGTAGTGAAATATAGATCCCTTATTTTAGGACCATCCACAAAATTAAAAAAACACTTCACTCTTAAAAATTAACTACATTTACATAGGATATTATAATATAAGTTCTCTTATTTATAGACCTACACTAAAAATAAAATTCCCCATTCCATATATATCTATATGGAGGAAACATGCTTCTAAAAACTATGTGTGGCTTGTTTCACATCTGAAAAAGATATTTAGTGACACCAGTATCTATTATTCTAGGTCCAATAGTAAATTATAACAAAAAATTCCCTCCTACTGCCATGTAAATTAAATCTGTGTAGATATTTTCTTAAAGATAACCATGTGAGGCTTGATTCTTATTCCAATGAGATATGTAGTGATGCCCAGATTCCATATCGTGGGTTCTGTCCTGAATTATAATAAAAATACTTCCCCCTATGTATGAACTAAATATGTATAGGTAAACATTTTCTAAAACTATGTGTCTTAATTCTCATTCAAATGAGATATGTGGTGACACCAGGATCCCTTATTCTTGATTGATCCATAAAATAAAAAAAACAATTCCCCTATATATGAGCTAGATCAATGCAGGGAAAATTCTTTCTAAATACTATGTGTGTCTTGATTATCATTATATAAATAAAACTATTGATTCCAATATCCCTTATTCTAGGCTCAATCACAAAAATAAGAACATAAAATCCCTTTCTACTCTGTATAGAAAAGTTCTATATAGGGAAACCTATTTCTAAGAACTATGTTTAGATTTAATCTCATTCCAGCAAGATATGTAGTGACACCAGGATCCCTTTTCTATACCCAACAATAATATTATATTAAAAGTTATATTTCTCTTAATTATGAACCATATCCACATAGAAAATTCTAACAAAATTTCTCTCATATAAAAATATGTTTTTGATACAAAAATGTTCCTTTCTCTATATATAAATTATATTTTTGTAGAGGGACCTTAATACCAAAGAAATTCATGTTTCTTGATTTTCATCTAGATGAGATACATAATTAATCCTAAATCACTCATCTTATACTCAGTAACAAGAATATAAAAATCACCCTTTCTCGATATATGATCTGAATCTATACAAAGATTCTCTCATGAGATCCACATGCAGTTTAGTACCTACCTTTCAATAATATCACAATCACCCAGCCATGTAAATATCAAGTATAAATGCTTCCATCATGATTTCTAGATATAATCTTTCGATAAACCAAGCTTAATGTATTGAGAAATCGGGATCCTCAAAACCCTATCTTGGTCATTGGTGATAGGAGAATTAGGGCTCCAATGGTCACATTTATTTTTGAAAATTCATATTGTGCCCCTGATATGGCTCTGCATAGGCACCCCCAAAATGGATCATTAACCATGTGGATTAGAGTACTAAAGAAAAAACTATTTTATCTATGTATACCCTGATAGAATCAAAATTGAATCTACCTTTTGAGCAAGGTCCGTGGTTATTCCTTACATACATGTCACATACCACTAACTCATATCTGAGATCCTTAAGATTGTGACTTATAATATCTTTCTCTGTGTTGAAAGGATTTTTGATCATTATTGGACCATAAGCCTGATTTGGGTCATTATCTCCACTTTATTTTTCGAAGAACTATGACCTTAAACTATGGGTACACCTTCATGGGACTCATTCCACATGATGGCTTACCACCTTGAATATGTGTTCCATTTGTAATGATTTAGTTAATATGATGTTATAATATCTTCTTGAATATTTAGGTTCTTTATGAACCCACTTCACATCTCTGATTTTTTATTCAACACCAACCGGACCTTGAGTTGATCAGTCCACACAGTTTCACTCCTTTTATAGAAAATTGGTAATATGGATGGACTGAGTGTGGTAATGGAACTCCCACAAATTTCTAATGAATGATCATGGTATCAGTTTTCTTCCATTATTAATGTTTATTATAATCTTTTCATTTTCTACAAGAACCCCATATTCTATCCTTGGACTAAGTGTGGTAATGGATAGTTATCTCCTACAAGCCCCAATTTACTAAGTGTGGCATTAATTTTCCACCATTATTAATGGTCATTCTGCTCCCACTAGTCTCCATTTCCATCTGACTTTAACATTCATTCATTAAGATTTACACATTCTATAATCCAATTATTCAAGTGAATTCAAAACTATATGTATTGCACACATGTGTATTCTACTCGTTTTCAGGATAGAAAACTTTGGTGAAATTTATACATCCTAAAATTATAAAAAACTTTTGTCAAATTTTTTTAACCTTAAAAATAAACTATATTGGTTTTAATATCATTACATTAAATTTCCTGAGTAAATACTCGCTAGACTCACTAGAATGAAAACCATCAAATGGAATTTTGGATAGAAAATTCAAATCTTTGTTCACTAAACACGCACTTCATGTGGTCAATAAAAAATATGGTCATTGAAATTAAAAAATGGAAAAAAAAAATAGGTTAAAAACTTGAAAATATTTTCCTAATAAAAATCTAATACTTTCCTACTAAGTGTTATTTATATTAGACTTCAGAAAAAAAAATTAGGGTAGTGATTGAAAAGATGAAAATATTGTGGATTTTACCGTATGACCCAAAAAAATTCAAGTAATGATCTTTAGACCAATAAACTATGAAAAATATATATATTCCTTCAATTCCGGATATATTGGATTGGTTACATGCATAAAAACCTGGAAATTTATGGAATCAATCATCTAAATAGACTAACTCTTATGTTTTGATGATGAAAAATTAAAACTATACCCATCAGTGAGACACCGTGATATAAATGATATTTTCAATTATTTTATTCTTAATTTTAATGTTTTTAATCCCACCAATGTGTTACTTCAAGTGAAATTGTCAAATTTTATGTTTTTGAATCATTTTTTAGGTCAGTTGCTAAAATGGCTTATTTTGGAATTGTAACAGTTTTATTTTATATCAATATTTCAGCCATAACTTTTTATAAACTGATAAAAATTTCAAAATTATTCTTTTATAGGTTTCTATGTTTTATGGGAGTCATTTTATTCTTATGTACTTGAATCTCAATCAAACATTTTAGGGCCCAAATAGAGATCACAAGTCCATCATCGAAATATGTGCACATATATGGATAATTTTATTGTTGGGCCAATATCGCATACATGGTTGCACCAAAGGATATAAAATTTATCATGAGAAAAAAATAAATACTGATGAATAACTTTAATTAATTTATAGATGAATTATTACTTCATTTTAAAGCTCATAAATGCGTTGGCACTCTCTGTATTGGAATATGAAGAGTCTGTCTGGAAGAATTAAATATCTAGAGTAAATCAGTTTTATATCTCTCCAAATATGGAAAATGAATCCTAAATTTTGTGGGTCTACATAGGATAGATATAGGAAAAACTTTTAAGAAGAACACATTCCAAAATTCGGCCATTAAAGATGTCTCTCATGCGCATACTTTCAGAGGATGATTTTGGAGCCAAATTTTTCACTCCCTCTTCCTATAAAAGTGTATCCCTCTTTCATTCCAAACTGTTGGAAACATAGGGGTATCCTTTTTTTCATTTTCATTAGTTTAGTATTTTATTTCCTTTTTATTTCATTCTATAATTGAATTTCATATTTTAATTTAAGTGTTCTCCTTTAAATCTTATTCTTTCTCTCTTTTGTCTTCTTCCCCCATTTTATTCTTCACTGTGAACTCTTATACTCATGATCATGAGTAGATAACATGAGGAAGTTCCCATGGGAGTAA
Organism: Viscum album; assembly: GCA_963277665.1. Taxonomy (NCBI): domain Eukaryota; kingdom Viridiplantae; phylum Streptophyta; class Magnoliopsida; order Santalales; family Viscaceae; genus Viscum; species Viscum album. The sequence continues at coordinate 710,641,327 of OY728131.1, read as the reverse complement.
TCCAGTGATGAAGCAAAGTCTTTGAACATTAATTTTTTAATGTTTCTTATTTTCTTATATTTAGTCCAAGGGGGGTTTTAGTGGGCAGGGTGCCTTTATGTCTCCACTTGCCTCCCGAGTTTTAGCTTTCACTTCTGTCATATTCTCCCTTGATCGAGGAGGTGGATGTGCGGTCTCTCAGCGATCGTTGAGTGCACTATTTATTCACAACAATAGTTAGAAGGTTATGTTCATTCATATTATATAGCATTTTCATTAAGTATATTTGAATCTAAAATAGATACGATTAAGGTTCACTCTGGATAATCTCTTGGTAGGATCTCCTTTCTGTCTAACATCATTCTGTTTTCATTCATTTTGTTTGCATTGCATCTGCATATTTAATTTTAGTATTTCATTCTTATTTCTAAAATTTTCAATTTCATTTATTTTATTTCATATATATATATATAGTTAATTATAATTTCTGTGTGTTTGACCTCAACAGCTCATAAAGAGATCGACCTAGGTCAGCCACTATGCTCCATTAAGTTATAGATATTTTTGAGAGTGCGCAAGACAACACTTCATCAAATTCGAACCATTTTCAAGGATCCAAGTGGACTTCACTCACTATTTTTATTCACTTTTTGTAAATAATTTCCCTTTCATTTAAAAAAACAAAAAAAACATAAATTTCAAAAAAACAAAAAAAAATTCTTTGTTCATGATGTCTTTCGATTCAAATTTTTATGCACAGATTGACCAATATCAGGTGACAAAAGAAGATTAAAATGATATTGATGCTAAGTATCAAAGGATTAGTAATGTAGTGAAAAAATTGAAGATCCAAATAAATTTGATAGCTGAATATGTACATGCTTGTCAAGGGTAACCTGAGCCGGAACCTGGAATAGAAGGAGTGGTGGAAGAGCTTTCACCAATCATTTTTTATGTTAAAGAACCTAAGACGGGTGAGAAGGAGCTACTAAATTAGTTAATCATATCATCCCATACTCAACCATTACATTAGGAGGTCCCTGGATTACACATGCCAGCAGATTCACTTATGGTAGATCAACAATTTTTGGAAGAATCCTAGAATCACATAGTTGAAGATAACCTAAAATTTGATCTTCCCATATTTTATAATAAAAAATCATAACCTTTACACCTCTCTCTAACTTTGTAAGATGATAAATCAGATTCACCTATTTATATGGAGTTTCCAATGGTCCTTCCATAAGAGATCAATTTCCAAGATGGCATACTTGAAAGGGAAGATTTCTTTGTTAATTCTTTATGTTTTAATCTAATTAAAGTTGAATGGTTTTTTGATTTCCCCTTTTATGATATTTTTTATACAGAAAAAATAGACCAGGCCTTATATTTTAATGATTAGACCACCCAAGTAGTGGTGATTTAAGAAGAAGAGCTATTGAATCTTGTGGTGTGACTACTTCCTCTGCAAAAAATTGGATACCATGTGGAGGAGAACATGATAAAAGTTCACAGGGATCACCCTTATTTTCCTTTCCACCCCACTCTTGAAATAAAATTCTATATTTCTTATTTCTTGGGGTTTGGAAACATTATTATCTTCTTTTGGGTTATACAATATTTTTTTTACTAATGGTAATTGGGAAAATTCACATGTGGTGGTTCATCTCAAAGAAACTACACCCCCATTCTGATTAGGGATAACTCACTGTAACTACTTGACTGGGGGAAATAAAAACCTAGCACTCATTTGGGGGTTCAAACCAAGCATTATCCATTTTATATCCCCTTCCTATTTATTTTTCTTTATTTTTCGTATGTCTTGTAATTTCATTATTGTAGTTATAAAGTGTTAGCATCTAGAATCTTAACTCAAGGTTGCCACAAAAAAATAAATCAGGTTGTGAATTTCCTTTTCCTTATTTTTTTTGCTACCCAACATAAATTCTGCATGAAAAATTTCATGATTTGATTTTATCTAAAAAGAGATTAGTAAATGGAATTAGTGTGTGGGATGGATTTCAACTTTTTTTTAGTAATTTTTTGTGTGCTTTCATTTTTTTCATGTTGTTTTTTATAATTTTCTTGATTTTATTTTTCATTTTTTTGGTGTGTTTTTAGGATTCTTGAGCTGAATAGAATACTTTGGAAAATTAAAACCATCTTGGTATTTTTTTAATATTAATTGATTTGAGTATTTGAGTGTTTAAATGATTACTGAATGGATTTTTTTTTTGATTTCCTATCTTTCCTTTTGAAGAAGTTTGATTGATTGTGAAACTCATGTGCACAAGTACTGTCTAAATTTAAAATCATTCCCAACCTGAGAGGTTTCTAAACCTGTTTGAAATATTCTTAATTTTATATTTTTATTGAGAGTCTTTATACATGTTGTGTGATCTAGAAATTATTTTTTTCTCTTTTTCGAAGCTATTAGAGTTCATGGAATGTGTCAAGTATGATTGAGGCATCACTTTGAAATCACTTTTTACATTGAACTCTTATTTTGGACTACCTTTTCATATGCCCTTTATTGAGCCCCTAGTATCCATTAAATACCATGTTAAGTAGAAAATTTACAATCCATTTATCCCTTTCCAAACTTCTCTAGAATTTAAATGCATTATTATTTTTGAACTGAAGTATGGGGGAGGGAGAAGAGGGATTTGTTTTGCTTTCCTCTAGAATCTATTTGAGATGAATTGAATGTGTTTCCATATTTATTACTAATTGGGTGGAAGAAATTTTATTATGTAAAGATTTATAGTTGCGTAATAATTTGATTACATATATGGGATGGGTGTTTAGTAATATTTGAAGATCAAAATTTTCCCCTCTTTTCCTCAAAAACATGATTCTAAAGAGAAATCCAGATCTGAATTCAAGATGAAACAATGCTAAAATGGGGAAAGAGGGATGAAATTTATTCAATATGAAATTATAAGTTTGCAATTACCAAATTAATAGGTTTATGGAGGTGATTCAGATTTTATCTAATTGAGTGGCACACCATTCTTGAGAAAAAACTCTTTCCATGTATTTACTTCACTTTAGAGCTTAGACCTCCACATTCTGCCTAAGATATTTTTACATTTAAAACCTTCCAACCCCTAGCCTCAGAAAAAACCATAAAAAATAACTCATGATTGACACATTTTTGACTTTATTAATTACAGATACTAGGAGAATATCAAGCCTATGGAAATCACACATGATCTTTGGAATGGGAAAAACTCTAAGTAAACTATCCTTGAGTGAAGAGAGAAATATTTTTTGGGGGAGGTAGGTAAAAAATGTATCTAAGGATTAACATGATATTGAATGGATTAATATAATTTTTTAGTAGTTATGAAATTTTTATCCATGTAAGAGGTATGATATTTTCTTTGATATGATAATTGAGTTGTGTTTTCATTTATGCTTTGAGAAGTTTGTTTTGACCTTGGTATAAGATGATTGACCAGAAGTGAATTGTTTAATTGTAGGGGAATTAATATAGCAAATATTTTCAATTATATTATTCTTAATTTCAAAGTTTTTAATCCCACCAATGTGTTATTTCAAGTTCAATTGTCACAAATCATTTTTTAGCTTAATTCCTAAATTGGATTATTTTTGAATTTTAACTATTTAATTTTATTTCAATATTTCGGCCATAACATTTTATAAACAAATAAAATTTTCAAAAGTATTCTTCAATAGGTTTTTATATTTGATTTTATTAATTTTATTCTTCTGTACCCGAATCTCAATCAACCTTTTGAGGGCCCAAATCCAGCTCACATGTCCAGCTACGAAATCTGTGCACAGATCTGGATAATTTTATTGGTCGGACAATATCGCATACATGGATGCACAAAAAGATATGAAATTTAACATTTTAAAATAATAAATATGTATTAATAACATCAATTAAGTTGTGCATGAATTATTCCTTCATTTTCGAGGTCATAAATGCATTGTAACTCGCTGCATTGGAATACGAAGAGTTTGTCTGATAGAATTAATTATCCAGAGTAAATTAGTTTTATATATCTCCAAACATGGAAAATGAATCCCAAATGTTCTAGGTATATAGAGGATAGATATAGGAACAACTTTAAAGAATAACACATTCCAAAATTCGGACATTAATGATATCTCCAATGCACATACTTTCAGTGGATGATTTTGGAGCCAAATTTTTCACTCTGTCACCCTATAAAAGTGCATCCCTCTTTTATTCCAAAGTGTTTAAAACTTAGGGTTATACATTGTTGGAAATTTTATGTATTTTATAATTTTATTTCAATTTAATTTCATTCGATAATTTCATTTTATAATTTAATTTAAGTGTTCTCCTTTCTCTCTTATTCTTTCTCTCTTTGGTTTTCATCCCCCGTTTTCTTCTTTACAGGGAACTCTTATGCTCATGATCATGAGTAGTTAACCTAAGGAAGTTACTGGGAATGTAATCAGGTGATGAACCAAAGTCTTTAAACATTAATGTTTTAATTTTTATTATTTTCTTAGATTTAGGCCTAGGGGGATCTTAGTGGGCAAGGCCCCTTTGTGCCTCTACTTTTCACCCGAGGTTTGGCTTTTACTTCTATCATATTCTCCCTCGATTGAGGTAGTGGATGTGCAGTATTTCAATGATTTTTGAGTGTACCATATATTCACAACCATAGGAAGAAGGGGATGTTTGTCATGACCTGTCCCCAGGGGGGGCCTGTCGTGACTACCCCAAGCCTGCCTTCCATAGGCTAGGGGCTGGCGACTAACACCAAAGGCGTATCCCCTAAAACTGTGTAGGAATTGCCTTTATAACCTGTAAGCACACACAACCAAGCACACAGCAAGATACGAAATCAAGTAAACTGAATAATAAACGGATTGAGTGCAGTAAGTAAAAGGGACCAGAATACAAGCCCAACTGGAAAGTTCAAGAAACTAAAAGTACAAGTAAACTGGAACAGATCCTGTGAAAACCTGTCAATGATCCTACCTGAAGGGTAGGTACAGCTCTAGATCGGTCATCTCTGTGGTATGCCTCGTCTAAGGTCCACCTCCGAGCAACCTCCAATCTTGGTACTCTCTTCCTCAGTCAGTGTTGTCCATCGTCTGCACCAAAAACAACGAAGTGCGGGCATAGCCCGTGTAGGGGTGAGTATAATGATACTTAGTAGTGACCCCGAGACCCTCAAGGTCTCAAAAAATCCATAAAGGATAAACCACAGAGCACTAAACCAACTGAAAACCCTACTTAGGTATATACCCATACATATACCTATGTTATCAAGTATACTCATCTCAATCATGAGGAAACACAGAGTCCAACTCAAAAGCCCAAATCGTAACTGTTCCACAATAGAAGGAACACCATGAAGGTAAGTACCACATAGGTACACCACATAGAAGAATACCACAAAGGTACTGACTCATCTCACACCAGGTATTTCTTAGGTACAGTAGTAGAGATGATTAGATGTAACTACTGAATCATCTTACTCTGTTAAGAGGCAGACCCATGAAGGATCCCTAATCATCATCAGACCCACAGAGGATCATAGTACATCTTCATACCAACACATGATCCTAGTACCTCGTCAGTATGTCGTCAGACCCACATAGGATCTCTAGGTGCTGACCCACATAGGATCGCTCGGTGATGACCCACACAGGATTTCTCAGTGCAGACCCACACAGGATCGCTCGGTGCTGACCCACAGAGGATCACTCAGTGCTGACCCACACAGGATCGCTAGGTGCTGACCCACACAGGATCTCTCGGTGTTGACCCACACAGGATCGCTCGCTGCTGACCCACACAGGATAGCTCGGTGCTGACCCACATAGTATCGCTATTCATTCTTCACGTCACATCCGGCTACTGGGTTCCCGCAATAAGCTTGCTCATCCCAGGGAGGGTCCACTCCTCAATTCACTGGTCGATACTCCAACTACCACAATGTTGTGAGAAAAAGTATCCCAAATTATCTCCATGTCATAGGACTCTCAATGTAATAGACGGTGTGTCAATCGGACGCTCGGTCTGTAAGTTATTAGCCTTTCAGTCCCGAGGGCCTGGTTGGATTCGTGTTTGATCCAACCTAACTATATCTCAACTTTATCCAAATCTCAAGTGGGGTATACCAAAGGGACCGTCTTGCTCCAAGGTTTATAGCGTCATTGATGGTTTTTCATTTTTACACCATATGAAGGAGATATGTCGAATACAAGATCACGCAATAATATTATTATTATTGGGTGTTTCGTGAACCTGAGCCATGAACCAGAATTTAGTATCCAACATTAGACATTAATTTTCCGTATTAATGACAGGATCACAGCACCACTGATGGAAAGTCAATTGGACATTGTACATAGGAGTTATGGAGGGTCTAAGATTTAATAATAATATTAAATCTATTATTATTTTAGCACTTCGGGTACCCGATCCAAAAACCTGAAAAAGACATCCAATATTGGACTCATAATTTTTGTCTCAAATTCAAGGTCGCACTACCGCTAACAGTTCGTGAAACCGAGGTCACATGGATATGTTACAAAGGAAATCAGATTTTGAAAACCATAAATAATATTATTATTTTTATATTATTATTATTTCATTTTATTGAAAGTTTCTCTCTCCAATCTCATTTGATATTCACGCACAAGAGGGGTATCCCATTTTGGTGCGTGTAGGTCCAAATTGCACCTCTATCTCTTTTTTTATTCATTTTTCTTTTAATTCTATTTCTTATCTATTCCTTCCTCTCTCCAATATAATTTTCTTCTTCCATGATTTTGCACCCCTATACATGAATCGGGAATCCGCTGCTCCTTCACCTCACACATGGCCTGCCTCCGCGCAGCCGCCTAATCTACCTCGTTGTTGGCCGAAGCCACCTGGCCCCGCTTGTTATGCACACACCGCCTGCACCAGCCGCACCAGACCACCCTGCTCTTCCACGTCGCTCCTTCCGTAGGTTGTTGCATCTTCGTTCTAACCCCAAAAAACAAAATGATTGCATATTCACGATCCTTGGGTCGAGGTATCTACATCCATATGTCGCGCTCAACAGAATATTGCATTTCCAGTGCCAATAAATATTCGGTCGCCTCATTCTGTGAGCCATTGCGGCTTCGTTCCAAGACCGAAAAATTAAACGATCGCATATTTGTGATCCTTGTGTCGAGGGCTTCACATCCATATAAAGCACTTAGAAAAACACTGTGTTTTCAGTGCCAATAAATATTAGGCATTGAATAATGCCTGACCAAGTACGAAGAATAAAAATAAAGAGGAGCATGGTTTATGTGCGGGATGATGGCCATGTTCATTTGGACATCGTCATCATGAATTTAGGATATGAAGAATAAATAAAACAAATTAAAACATATATAAAAACCCCAAACTCGATTGTCTATTCGAGGTGGCACGAGGTAGAAGACGAAGTCAATGAGATGGTGACATCGGCGTTCGTTGCTCCCACAAGATGTTTCTGATCCGAGCTTAAGCATCATCCTCGTTCTCCGATTCCAGAGGATGATCTTCATTGTAGTAGATGTTCTTTATTGAAGAATCTCCTTCTAAGTTCTCCAGAGCTCTCCCTTTTGTGAGAAACCTTCCAACCAAATGGTGAAGTGCCGAATAAGTTTATTAAATAAACAAATTGAGTTGGCACATAAATGGGAGGAAAACCAAGAGTTATCTCCCATTAAAGGGGGAGTTCAAGGGTCGGGTGGTCCCCACATTTGAATTTAAATTGGGGGTTTTTAGTTCGGTTGGTCCCCACCACTAAACATCAAATGAGAGGTTTTAAAAATAAAATAAAATTTGTTATTTTTTTTATTTTTAATCTTTTATCTCTCCCACAAAATTCACAAAAACTAAATTTTACCCTCGACCTACTGCGGTCCAGGTGAAGGTCTCCTTAAGAGAATATCGGCACTGCAAGTCCAATGGTGCCCTCATATTTCAATTCTAAGAACCGGTTCAAAAGTTATATAACGCCGCTTGCGCGTTTATAGAACGTACCTGAAAAAATGTTCGGAAAATTATTAATAGTCATCCTCGAACTGTTTTGGTCGAGGTTAGGATATTCCCAAGTGAAACACGCCCCAACGAACCCAATGGTACTCTCGGATTTCCAATCTGAGTAACCGTTTAAAAGTTATGGATTTTACAATAAAATAATTATCACTTAACTATTTTATTTACAGCCAAAAACATTCACTGGTGGCCCGTGCCGGCCAAAGTTATTATCTCCTTAAATAAAGCATGCCCTCATGAGTTCAACGGTGGTCTCGTATTTTCAATCCGAGCTACCGTTTTTGAGTTATAATCATTTAAAAAACTAAAATAATTTATTTCATTATTTTATTTACAGTTATGCCATTTTGGGGATTTCGCACAGGAGGCTCACGCCGACTAAAATTAAGTCATGCCTAAGGTAAAACTGCCATCCTGAATGAAACGGTGCCCTCATATTTCTGATCTGAGTTACTATCTATGATTTATTCCAACTTTTCAAGAAAACTGCTTACTCGCGCTATTTAAATCTCAACCAAATTTCTACAGATCATTCCGGGCACTTCGGGCCTCGAAATCACATGCCGTCAGATTTCACAATCTCAAGAAATTCCCATATGATTAAAAAAATTAAATGGGATTTTCTGGTCTTTACATTCTCCCCACTCAGGGCTTTGCATCTCCGAAAGACACATTACAAAAACTAAGAAAACAAGTGGGGGTAGTGAGCATGAATCTGAGCCTCCCTCTCTCATGTGCTCTCCTGGATGTTCCCATGCTTCCAACACACACATACCAAAGATATGAATCACCCATAAAGGAATCTGTCTTGTCGATCCTCAATCTCCACTGGAACCTCTGAAAACGTCGCCCCATCCTCGATGTGCAGCTCACCATGGTCATTGACGTGAGATAGGTCATGCATGTATCTCCTCAGCTGGAATACGTGGAAGATTTCATGCACCTGGTGCAACTCAGGGGGAAGTACTAGGTGGTAAGACACCTCACCAAATCTGCTTAGGACCTAGAAGGCTCCAATGAACATCGGAGATAACTTGTCTCCCCAGCCAAATCTCAGCAAACCTCATCGAGGTGAGACCTGTAGAAAGACGTGGTCAACATTCTCGAATTCTAGAGGTCTTTGTATCCGGTCAGCATAAGACTTCTATCAGCTCTGATCAGTTTTCACTTTATAACAAGTGAGGCATTGTGATATAAAATCTTCCACTGCTTTCTTCATCCCTGGACACTAGTACTGACGCTGAAGGTCTTGATACCATGGTACGTCCTCTGAAGATGTCAAAGTCCTCCCAACCTTAAAAAAATACATTAGGTGCCTACCTTGAAAATATCTGAACATGTCGATCATCATAGTCAGTGTCGCCACACTACGCCTCCCTGGCTCCCTGAAGAAGCGAGGGAGTGACTATGAGAGACTGAAGAAAAACTGCTCCACCTCGGTCCACAAAGGATATCTTTAAAGCAGCTAGTTGCTCTGTCGCCTCACCAAGCAGTTGTATACCAAATCTTCTGATGGGTGCATCTACTACAATGTTCCCCTTCCCAGAATTATAGACTATCTCAAATTCATAGTCCTGGAGGAACTCGAGCCAACGTTGTTGTCTCAAGTTCAGGTCCCACTAAGAGAAGATATACCTGAGACTCTTGTGGTCAGAGTAGACTGTAAAAAATTTTTACATCAAGTAATGCCACCACACCTTTAGTGCAAAGACCACTGCTACTAACTCCAGGTCATGGGTATCATAGTTCTACTTGTCAGTCTTTGTCTCAGCTCCTGAAAGCTCTACTGACACGTCTCCATCCACGGGAACGGCTCCCCCTTTTTTTTCAAATATGACATGGGTGCCGCTACCCTAGGGAAGTAGGGTACAAATTGTCGGTAGTACCTAGAAAAAGTAGACGTCTCTCTCCCTTTGGAGGGGTAATCCTAGAAACATCTTTTAAAAAGATGTCCCTATGATCTTCCACTCATGTTTGGAACTGAAAACTCAAAACTCATGCTGCCACAAGGGTAAGTCTGGCCGACTCATGAGTGATCGGCTTCACCCACCTATGCATGATTCCATCCTATGCTGCCTGGGTTCCCTTTTCACCGACCAAGGAAAACCTCATTCCAATGCTTTAGAGAAACCATAACCTTTTTGACTAACACATTAAATCTAAGCATGAATTGTGGATACCCAGTCCATACCCAAACTAACTTCATAAGGCCTCGATGCTGCCACCAATAGGTTCCAACTGAAACTCTCACCTCAAGGGTTAGATCACACCGTCGGTGTAAGTGTGATTATCGAGTCTCCTCCTAAAGTTATCTCCAGACATGAGGGTCAAGTCAAAGGCTTAACCGGAAACTCTAGGTCTTGAACAGGATTCTTGGAAAGAAATAATGGTTGGTACCTATGTCTATTTATACGGTATCTAGTAGTAGTCACAGACCATACCTCGAATCATTCCTAGATCCCTTGGGTAACACTCCTTGACCATATGCAGCTACTCCCTTCCCATGTCCTCCAACTCCCTGAGCCTGGTGGGGTCTACAAAAAAATTGGGTGGTTGTAACATGTCGAAAAGTACACCACCTCATGCTGCTCTCCTAGCTTTGCTTCCATGTCTGCTACCCTGTAGATTCATCTGTCCCTAACACTTCTTCTTCCTGAAACATTTTTACACGCCCAAGTCTCTAAGACTAGCGCCAGTTTCCTGTTTTCCCACTACTAACATTCACTAACTATATCCACTTAGCCAAATAACATTCAACCACAAAGATAATCTCTAGAACCCCAACATAAGTAGGAATGCATGGAGGAATAGTGCTGGATTAGATGTCCCTAAAGACACATCACTCAGAGGTCTGATCTTTGAAGCACTGATCGTATCGTATTCATCGAGTACCAGGAATGATCGGTATGCCTCAATGAATACTCAGCTATCGACATGACGTCCTCCCGAAGCTATAGAAGCTCTAGAGACCTCTCAGCCACCTCCTCAAGCCAGTCCTTAGCCGCCTATGAGTCGGGCTCACCTCGGAACCTGAGGGGTATCTGATGCTGACTCACGCGCAAGGAACTAAGCCTATATGTGTCCTCTACCACTACTACTGGTTATAACTGCTGACCAACGGGCAGTGATATAGCAGACACACTACCCCATGGTACTATCTCAGGTAATGGTCCATGTACTGAAGTCTCATCACTATGTGGATCATCCTCATGGTCACTCACTGAAAAATACTAGTATCTAAGATCACCATCTGCTCTAATGGTGTAATAATGAGGCATAAAACACTAGAAACCGCCTCCAGTCAGCCCTCAGCTTTGTGGGAATCTATCTCCCCTCAAAACCTTGGAGGCTTCTGCTACTAGAACTCATGCAAAATGCTCAGTTGGAATGCACCATCCGCCAGTGCGGCTGGTGGAAACTGCTACCCAATGGGTGGTGGTGCTACTGGTACACCACCTAAAGGTGCCAACATAGTAAGAGGTCCCTACACCGGAGCCTCGTCACTCGGTGGGCCATCATCGTGTACTCTCTCATAAATAATAGCTGGCTATCTACGCAGCAGCCTCCTGATAAGGAATAGGTGAGCCATGGTCATTAAGTTATACCTGGGGAGAAGACTCAAAGAAAACACAATAAAACTTCACAAAACACACATGCAATCAGTGTTTTCGTGCACTGAGTCAGAAATCAGAAGTTAGGGTCTTGGTGTATGGATACGTCAGCCGCTGCACCAACACTGGATTCCCTAAACTGATAACCACACCCACTACACTTAACACTATTGTTGTTAAAAAATAAAAGTCTGATGTTATATGGTAGAACCGACTCCTATGATACCAATTTGTCATGACCCATCCCTCGGGGCCCATGCCGGGACTACCCCAAGCACTCCTTCCATAGGCTAGGTGCTGGCGACTAGCACCGAAGGCGTATTCCCTAAAACTAGGTAAGAATTCCCTTTATAAATTGTAAGCACATGCAACCAAGCACACAGAAAGATACGAACTCAAGTAAACTGAATAGTAAATAGAGTGAGTGCAGAAAGTAAAAGGGGACAGAATACAAGCCCAACTGGAAAGTACAAGAAACTTAAAGTACAAGTAAAATGGAACAGCTCCTATGAACACCCGCCAAGGATCCTACCTGAAGGGTAGGTACAGCTCTCGATCCTTCACCTCCACGGTACGCCTTTTCTAAGGTCCACCTTCGAGCTACCTCCAGTCCTGGTACTCTCATCATAAGTCAGCACTATCTGTCATCTGCACCAAACACAACGAAGTGCGGGCATAACCTGTGTAGGGGTGAGTATAAATATACTCAGTGGGGACCCCGAGACCCAAAAGGTCTCACAAAATCCACAAAGGATAAACCACAAAGCATTAAATCAACTGACAACCCTACTTGGGTATATGCCCATACATATACTTAAGTTATCAAGTATACTTATCTCAATCATGAGGAAACATGGAGTCCAACTCAAAAGCCCAAAGCTCAACTGTTCCATAAAGGAATGAACACCATGAAGGTAAGTACCACATAGGTATGCCACACAAAAGAATACCACAAAGGAACTGACTCAGATCACACCAGGTATTTCTTAGGTACAGTAGTAGAGATGATTAGATGTAACTACGGAATCATCTTACTCTGCTGAGTGGCAGAATCACGAAGGATCCCTGATCATCATCAGACCCACGTAGGATCATAGTACATCCTCTGACCCACACAGGATCCTAGTACCTCGTCAGTACGTCATAAGACCCACATAGGTTCTCTAGGTACTGACCCTCACATGATAGCTCGGTACTGACCCACACAGAATCGCTATGTGATGACCCACACAGGATCTCCTAGTGTTGACCCTCACAGTATCACTCAGTTCTAACCCACACAGGATCCTTATTCATTCTTCTCGTCACAGACAACTGATGGGTTCCCGCACTAAGCTTGCTCATCTTCGGGAGGGTCCACTCCTCAATCCACTATTTGATACTCCAAATACAACAAATTCCCATGAAAAATTATCCCAAAGGTCTTCCATGTCATAGGGGTCTCAACACAACAGACGGTGCGTCAATTGGATGCTCGGTCTGTAAGTTATTAGCCTTTTAGTCTCTAGGACTTGATTGGATTCGTTCTCAATCCAACCTGAATGTATCCCAACATTTTCCAAATCTCAAGTGGGTTATACCAAAGGGACCATCTCACTCCAAGGTTTACAACACCATTGACGGTTTGTCATTTCGACACCGTATGAGGGAGATATGTCGAATACAAGGTCACGTAATAATGTTATTATTATTGTTGGTTGTTTTGTGAACCCGAGCCATGAACCAGAATTTATGTAACACCCCAAGATTCTATGGTATGCTTCTCTATGAATAATGTGATAGCGTGTGTTGTACGCAACATCGAGTTCTAACACACACCACAACCGATCAAACTATCCGTTATGAATAGTAATACCTACTTTTTGAAATTTTATAAATTTATCTCTCAAAATGGACTTCATTTTTGGATTCGGAGTATCAAATTTAGCCTAAGGTGAAATTTTGGTACCTTTCGGATAACTTTAATATATTGATGAATAGTGAAAATTACTAAATTTTAATTAAAAACAACTTTTTTAATAAAAATAATTAATAGTGATAAATTATGAATTTTAGTGGTTTTAAAGTATATTTAGAATATTTTTTTACCATTTAATACAATTTTGGTCATTGGATATAATTTCTCAGTTAAACCGAACATAAACAAGTATCAATCTTTTGATAGTTATTATATCTTAAAAACACACTTTTTGTTTTGACAGCTGGAATTAATTTTAAATTAATTTCTGCCAATTCGGTGTTTTGAATTTGGAAAAATGGATTCCATATTTGTAATCAGGATGTTCAAATTGTGTAAATAGGTAATTTTTATTTTTAGACATTTTGAATAATTACTTCGGTAAATATTTTATTTATCATGGTTAAAGGATAAATCAGGTAAATAAGGGTTAAAAAATAATATTATAATAATAAAAAATTACCCTAAAATGTGTCCTAACCTTATTTGTTGATACATGTTCGACTATGGGAATCTTTGGGTCTATTTTGGGGCCCCATGGTGCCACTTGTAAGTGATAGGGACACTTTATTTTAATTAAGTTAAAATGAATACAAAAATGACACAAGCATATATCTTTTAGAAAAACAATTTTTACATAGGGTTATATATGTTGGATTTTTGACTATAAATATTCATTAGAAAGCTAAAGGTATTTCCTAAATAATGGTATTTTATTTATAATTTTTAAACATTAAATAAGTTAATTTATTTATGACACAATGATGATGCAGTAATTACCATAATAGTGAAAAATTAAGATAATTGATATTATAAATACCGACATAAATATAATTTGAGACTTTTAATGAATTAAAAAAAATTTCTAGGATAATATGACATATTAGGATTGATTTAATTGACTTTTTTTAAGTATTAATTCTGTTATGAGTTTCACAAAAATGAACTTTTGAATAGTCTCAAAATTGACATAAAAGAATTTTTAAAACAAATATTATATTATTAATTGATATTAAATTCCAAAAAATCTAAGGTTCGGAAAAGAGACTTATATCATGATATTTTTATCATTAATGGACCACTTGAGGGTATATTGGATGTATATAGTAAGTTTATTAACCATATAATATAAAAATACAAAGAGACATTGTAAAAGTGAAACTAATTAACTAAGAGTTAATACTTAAAGATAAGGTTAATGTAGTAACCCAAACCTGTCTAAATTCTATCGGTTGAGTGTTTTTCGACCCATCCCCACCATAAACTTTAAATAATCAACTCTGGAGCCATTATAAACCGAATATGAATTTATTATAAAATAATATTTCCAGTTTTTCCAAAGGTGTCCCTCACCACTCTTATAAAAGGGCACTCTCTCTTCTCATTAACTCACACCTTCAAAGCCTTTTGGTTCGACCAAAATCTGCCCAAATACTCTCTAAACTTACCTCAATTCATCCTAGAGACCTTCCTTTAGTCAGAAATCCAACTTAAGGAGCCCTTTTGATCAAATCAAAATGAAGAACCCGAAGAAGAGGTAATGATTTCACCACCCTTTTCCAAGATCCTTTATTCTTCCACTTCTTCCTTCTTTGTTATTACCATTCTAAAATAATGAATCCAGTATCTTCTATATACTATAAAATTATTATAAATATGGTACAACCATATTCAGTATTATATCCATCCTTTGAATGACATGTCACCATACGTGCGTACGTACAGCTTACCGTCTCCACGTCGTGGTGTAATTGTTATTCAATATATTATTATTTGGATGGGTATAATAATGATTTTTAATTCATGAAAATAATAAATATAACATGATAATGATTATTTATATATGATATACCATCCAATTATATATTATTTTAATATCAAAAGAATGATATTGTCGCTCATGCGTACGTACGGACTACCATCTCCACGAACGCGATAAGATTCATTCTCCATCGTATCCATTCAAGTCTAATTATCATTTGATGATTAATAATAATATCTAAGGACTTGATATAATTCTGGATATGATTAAGATACAACCTATCCATGACAAACACGGCTTACCTAACAAAACATATAAAAGAAAACGAGTAAGTTAACACCTGAAACAACGATAATACTAAGATATTATTAACAAATCAATGTTAAAAGATCATATATGATATCATATTAATATATATGATTATTGTATAATTTAATAACAATTATTTCACCATTATACAGTATGTTAACCTATCCCAACCAAGGAAAAGTACAAGGTAAGGTTTTATTTCGCAATCTCTTCATTATCCGAGGTTGTTTACACGTAATAATCTACTGGGATCTCTTTATCATCCATATCCATGTTTCTTAAAAATGTATTTCAAAACATTTTTACTATTTACAAGAATATGGGTAAAAGTCATTTATACCCTTTTTTGACTTTTTATAATAGGTTTATAAAGGAATCTTTCCATCGTTTTCCAAACAAGGTGTTTTTTATCCTTTTCGACAGAATTAAGGTAAGAGTGTTTTTTTTAACTTATACGGTGGGTGCGGATATTTTACGCCGTTATAAAATATTAGAAGATTCCCTTACAAGCTTATAAGAATATTTTCAAAGAAAATGTTTTATTTTATAAATATATGACTCTTAAATGATTTCAAAATAGAAATAGATATTTCTCTAAAAAGAGTTTTGATTTCATCTATGTCAATATCCTTTGATTGATTTTACGCTTATTTGAAGTTGATTTATTATCAAACAAAACTTCTGTATTGTATTAAAGGTTTTGTGATATGTTTGACTACGGATGTGTTATTTTTATACCATTCATGGTTTATAGATGATTTTTTACATTTCGTATGCTAGTTTTAATACGAATGTTTATGTTATGTTTAAACCTTTTTGTATGGAAATGCATTGGACTTAATATGTGACGGTGGAGCCCGCTATAGCCCCTCGATGCATCGGTAGGTCTCATGAGACAAACTAGTGTCTTGGCACAAGTTCTTGACAAAATCTTATTTGTAGTCTTGGCATGAGGCCTTGGCTATGTGGTTATGATAGTCTGACATTATGCATTCCATCATTATGAAAGTGGTTATTGATATTGCATGTGATTATTCTATTAGTATAATATCCATGTGAATAAGTAAATGGCATTATTTCATTTTATTTTTTCCATACTATGTTGAAGTTCAAGTTTAAAAGGCTTTTGTTTTAAGTTATACACTGCCTTAAATATTTATTCTTATTTATGAAAGTTTCAGCTATATTGTTATCCTTACTGGGAATTTGAGATCACCCCTTTTCTATGTCTTATTTTTCCCAAGATGTGAAGAAGTAATTTATGAATGACCTGCAGGGATAGTATGTGGGGATATGAGTGTGGAATATGGAGACTATATTGTTGTAATTTTCATTTTTATGATGTAATGTAAAACTTTATGAATATATCTAGTGTTTCCAAGGCTACTAAACCAATTGGTCTTTCGAGATTTGATCTTTCTTGTGATCATGTCAATGTTATGTAATAATGCACCGACTCTAGGTAACATGGGTTGGGGCGTTACAGTTGGTATCAGAGGAAGTTTAGTACAAACCTTGGAAGCTAGATTTAGATAAACTCTGATTAGAGCACGTAGACCTAAGATGAACTTTGGGGATTAGTATAGAAGAACTTCCTAGAATTTTGGTATTGTAGAATATTTTGTGAGTTTTCCGAGCAATACGTCCCGGTCGGGATACGAGCAGGTAGAGGCGGCTCTGGCACAGATATAACTAGGGGTAAAACCCGAAAACACCGCTTTGAGCTAGACTCTAACGGGAACTGGTGCACGACAATGGGCCTTGCTTCACTCTTGGTTACGACACTCCCAGGGGATATGCTTAGGATAACTCTCATTTTCTTTACAAATCATTATGAAGGGTTTATGAGTATATACTTTATAGCATCCTGCCTTTTTATCACATAAACTTACATTACATTTTACAAAACCGAGGATCTTTAAGATTTAGTGTCTTGGAAACCAGGAACTTAATACATGAAACAAAAAAAAGCATTCTTCTTAAACACATTAAAGGCTTATCCTTATGTTCATCCTAGGTTCATTATTGTATCTCATAAACCGGGAACATACATCAAAAGAAAGGGTGAGAAGAAAGCCCGGTAAGGGAAACAAGGGGAAACATTTAACATGTGAACTTGAGATACATCAACAATGTCATGAAAAGAACTTTAAGGCATGAGAAATAAATCATGTGACATATCATAATAAAAATAACATTTTCCATAACTTGAAGATGTGGCTACATCATTTAACATAGACAATCATGAACATATCACCAAGGTCCATCCCCAAGGTGTCATTTGAAAATTACCAAGGTTATTCACCAAGGTATCGTGAATATTGTAATCTCTAGTGGTTACATCATTACCCAATGCATTGGAGCGCTATCAGGGAGCACCCTTAAATTTGCCTTTATTATCTTGTGATACACATATATCATCATAAAATATTTCATAAATAACCCATATAGCATAAAATAAATGAGTTTCATTTCATAATCATAACGTTTTAAAAACTGCTTTAAAGACATGATCTTTATTGTCACTTTAAAACCCACGGAAGGGGAGAGCGGGTCTCATGTATGTAAATCCCAGAATTTAAAATATAACATTTTGATATATATGTGAATAACCTTGTAGAAATAAGATCTTTGATTATTCACTTTATGGCATAAAATAATTTTGAGAAAAGAGAAAGGCATTTTGGGACGAAAATTCTGCAGCATAACAGCTATGTTTCGGGGTTTTAGAGAACATTGAAAAGAGAGGGGACATGGGTCAAACATTCATAAATGACCCATAAAACAGTAGGGGGACAGAATAAGAAGGATATATTAACATGGTAATGAAATTTGAAAATATACCATATGAAATGAAGAACATGAAAGGAAGACAAAATAAGATTTCTCTTATGAAAATTCTGCAGCCTAACGGCGTCACATAAACTTCAACCAAAAATGAATTGGCAAGATAAAATAGGGTATCTCATCATATGAACATAAGAGTAAAGTATGATAGATATAGAGATCATACCCCAACATAATAAAAAGGAACTTGAAAGACTTTACTTGAAAGTAGATCTTTGAAAAGGAGAAGGGTGAAAGAATCCCTTAAAAATTCGGCAGCCTAACGACGTCACTTAAACTTCCACAAAAAATGAATTGACAAGATCAAATAGGGTATCTCATCATATGAACATAAGAGTCTAGTATTATAGATATAAATATCATACCCCAACATAATAAAAACGAACTTGAAAGACTTGACTTGAAAGTAGATCTTTGAAAAAGAGAAGGGTGAAAGAATCCCTTAAAAATTCGGCAGCCTAACGGCGTCACTTAAACTTCAACAAAAATGAATTGATGAGATCAAATAGGGTCTCTCATCATAATAACATAAAATTTCAGTATTATAGATATATATATCATACCCCAACATAATTAAAAGGAACTTTCAAGATGTGACATGGAATTAGAACTTTGAAAAATGAGAAGGGTGAAAGAACCACTTAAAAATTCGGCAGCCTAACAGCGCCACTTAAAACTTCAAAATACTGAATTGAAGAGATCAAATGGGGTATCTCATCATATTATCATAAAATATCAGTATGATAAATATAGAGATAATACCCCCAACATAATAAAAATGAACTTGAAATACTTGACATGAAAGTAGAACTTTGAAAAATGAGAAAGGTGAACGAATCCCTTAAAAATTCGGCAGCCTAACGGCGCCACTTAAATATTCTTAAAACGAAATGATGAGAGTAAGAGGGGATCTCTCATAATATAAACATAAAAAGGAAATTATAATAAATATAAAATAACCTCCTTCAACATAAGAACATGGGGCATAAAAGAATGACATAAAAGAGATAACTTGAAAAGAAAGAGAGGGGTCGGATCCCTTACCTTAAAACGTAACTCTTAAAACTCAATGGTTGGGAACTTGAGGGATTGGGTAGCACCTTGGGAGGACTCCTTGGGAGGTAAGGAGACCATAACTTTGTTGAGGATGGTTTTGTAGTCGAAAAGATGAGAGGAGGGCTTGGTATTTATAGAGAAAGTGAGGGGACAAGGCATTAATGGCCAAGGGACACCTCAAAAGTGGTTTTCTCAAAAGCATGGGCCCTCCCATGGTACTTCACATAGATTTAGGCCACATGGGGACCCCCACACAATAATTCATCCTCTTTAGTCGAACAGCCTTTAAAATATCTCATGAAACAGTTATGATGTCATTAAACATACCGAAACCCTAAAACTGTATTTTTACTATTCACTGAAAATTCAACTTTCTCAGAAAAATCCCAAAATTTCACCTTAACCAAATATCAATGCTCTGATTTAAAAAAAGAACTCAATTTTATAAAAATAATTTTCTAAATATTTTTAATTTATTTTTTAAATAAATATACTCTTCACCGAAAATTCATTTTTTTAGAAAAATCCCCAAAAATTACCTTAACATAATATTGATGCTCTGAGTTCAAAAATGAAATCCATTTTATAAAAATAATATTCTAAATATTTTTAATTTAATTTTTAATTAAAAAACACTATTCACATGAAAAAGCTAATACTTGAATAATAACTTATGAAACTGTTTTTTAACCATTTTATTGAATCACATTACTTAATCAAGGTGCCTAGATTATATTAATACTTTATTTAAGTGAGATTACTAATCCATTTGATCACATTACTAATCCTAAGCCTAATCACTATTCATAATTTACTATTCATCAAAAATTAAGTTGATCTTATTAGACTTTAAATTTCGTACTGAACATATTTGTAAAAGACCATTTTTTGAAAATCATTACACATTTTTATTTATTTAAGGTTTACATAAACATTTTTAAAATATCCTTTCTCTAAAATTCATCAAAAATACGCATACTATATTTATCCAGACATTTGAAAATTCATAAACTTCATCATAAGAAGAAATACCAGTTTTTATTTAAAACAAAGGATTACACAAGGCAGTTACGGTCTCCTTATATAGCTCATTATCACACCAGAATAGGACCTAAGTGTAAGGTGTGCTAAGGTGAGAGAATCTGAGGGAGGCTCGGCCAACATCGCACGAGTAGTAATTTCTATCAGTTTGAACTTCTCGTGAAGGTGATCCCATTCTACATTCACACGATGAAGTTCAGATTGGGTTTGGTCCAGAGCAAAGCCCAGTGGTTCTACCTCCTTCCCAAGTTCTGTTAGGTGGGCTTCGATCGGTCCAAGACTACTGGTTGAGGCCATCGAATCTTTTTTCTATATTAATTAACCAAGATTGCTTGTATTTAGAGATAATATTCAAAACGTTTAGTTTCCAACGGTCATATTGACCAATGATCAAATAACAGTCAAAACCCAATAGTCTCATTTTAATTATACTCATTTTATCAAATGAAACATTTTTGTTGAGTATAAAAATAAAATAAAATAACACATAAAATTAGGAAACAAGATTTATTTAAAATTCTGGGTCGTTACAATCTTCCCCCCTTAGGAAATTTCGTCCTCGCAATTTTTAAAATTGGGTTTATAAATTTCATTGATAGTCCTACATCGGAAAAGGATTCAGTAAAACTATTACTTTAAAAGAAAGAAAGGGATGTACAAAGGTCACCCGAGTTAACCCACACTAGGATTCCGTGTAAGAAAACATGGACATGGAGGAGAAAACAAAGGGTCAAGTTCTGAGGGAGAGTGATAGAGAACATGATTAAGAGAATGTTAGCCATAAGAAAATCCCAAACTTATAATGTGTGTAAACGGTCTTTGATTACCTAGTAGGAAACGTAAACCAACAAAATTTTTGTTTTACGTTTCTTTTCATAATTTTGAGGAATTCATTTACTACATAGAACAAAAACATAAGAAAATATACCTACCTTCTTGTAGAGTTTCATCCTTTAATAAGTTTCTACACAAAATAATCTTTTCTCTAAATGATGATCATTGATAAACACTTGGTATCATCAAAACACAAGAATAATATTCTAGAGAATCACATAATCTATAAAAGATTAACCATCTATTTCATCTATTTTTAAAAATTATCCCAAAAACAGAAAGGGTAAGGTAAAACAACTCTTCAAAAAGAAATAATCCTATAGGAATGGAAACTACTTTTAAATCTTCAAAGTTCCATGGTACTACCCAGAGTTCATCATAGACCATTCCGTAAATAACTATCCTTAAAAATCCTCAAAATAAACCAAACTAATATTGAAACCCAAATACAAGAAGGATTTGATAACATAGTCTTCCAAGGTAAACTTTATCATTCATCTCCAAAAAACATCAACCACTCCTAACATCTTATAAAAAAAGTAACTAACCTAAACATATTTACCCCAAGATAGGTTAATCATTTCCATAAGTAACCTAAATTACTATAAGTCCGCCTTAAATTCATCGATTCTTCAAAATATAAGTCAAACTTACTCCTCAATGAAAATAACGAAGTAATCTATTTACCTCGATCATATAGGGTCCCCAAAATAGTGAACGCCTTCCAAAATAATAACCATCTTTTAATCCCCTAATCATCTCTGTCATATTAATATGACAATCATCGCATTTCCTATCACATTGGTTGTTGGGACATGTTCTTCCATTTCCCACCATTAACTAAGAAGATAAAGTATAATTAGGGGCTTAAATACTTCGCCAATAATCATGAAAAGGAAACTTTAATCATAAAGGATAAACTTTTTGAACAAAAGTATATCCTAACTTGTGATCCCCTAGGTTGCAATCTAGGTTATCCATGATCGTATATTCTTATGTGAATCTTTATTTTATTTTATCTTTGTTCCTTTAATAATGGTTCATACTAAGCTTATGAATTTACTAAAGCATATCCCTCAGGAGTGTCGTAACCAAGAGTGCAGCAAGTCCCATTGTCGTGTACCAGTTCCCGTTCGAGTCTAGCTCAAAGCGGTGATTTCGGGTTTTACCCCTATATAAATCTGCGCTAGAGCCACCTCTACCTGCTCGTCTCCAGACAGGGATGTATTTTCTTGGAAACCCCTTACTCAATACTCACCAAAATACCAGTAAGATTTCCTATATTTAAAATTTTCAATAGGGTTCTTCCTAATGTTTTCATATCCTAATTTCCACAAATAACTAAACCTCCCTTTGATACTAACTATAGAATCCCGCCTTTTTATCACATAAACTTTCATTACATTTTACAAAACTGAGGATCTTTAAGATTTAGTGTCTTGGAAACCAGGAACTTAATACATGAAACAAAAAAAAACATTCTTCTTAAACACTTTAAAGGCATCTCCTTATGTTCATCCTAGGTTCATTACTGTATCTCATAACCTGGGTACATACATCAAAATAAAGGGTAAGCATAAGGCCCAGTAAGGGAAACAAGGGGAAACATTTAACATGTGAACTTGAGATACATCAACAATGTCATGAAAAGAACTTTAAGGCATGAGAAATAAATCATGCGACATATCATAATAAAAATAACATTTTTCATAACTTGAAGATGTGGATACATCATTTAACATTTACAATCATGAACATATAACCAAGTTCCATCCCCAAGGTTTCATTTGAAAATTACCAAGGTTATTCACCAAGGTATCGTGAATATTGTAATCTCTAGTGGTTACATCATTACCCAATGCATTGGAGCGCTATCAGGGCGCACCCTAAAATTTGCCTTTATTATCATGTGATCCACATATATCATCATAAAATATTTCATAAATAACCCATATAGCATAAAATAAATGGGTTTCATTTCATAATCATAACGTTTTAAAAACTGCTTTAAAGACATGATCTTTATTGTCACTTTAAAATCCACGGAAGGGGAGAGCGGGTATCATGTATGTAAATCCCAGAATTTAAAATAGAACATTTTGATATATATATATGTGAATACCCCTGTAGAAATAAGAGCTTTGAGTATTCACTTTATGGCATAAAATAATTTTGAGAAAAGATAGAGTCATTTTGAGACGAAAAGTCTGCAGCATAACAGCTATGTTTCGGGGTTTTAGAGAACATTGAAAAGAGAGGGGACAAGGGTCAAACATTGATAAATGACCCATAAAATAGTAGGGGGACATAATAAGAAGGATATATGAAAATGGAAATGAAATTTGAAAATATACCATATGAAATGAAGAACATGAAAGGAAGACAAAATAAGATTTCTCTTATGAAAATTCTGCAGCCTAACGGCGTCACATAAACTTCAACCAAAAATGAATTGGAAAGATCAAATAGGGTCTCTCATCATATGAACACAAGATTAAAGTATTATAGATATAGAGATCATACCCCAACATAATAAGAAGGAACTTGAAATACTTGAATTGAAAGTAGATCTTTGAAAAAGAGAATGGTGAAAGAATCCCTTAAAAATTCAGCACCCAAACGATGTCACTTAAACTTCAACAAAAAATGAATTGACAAGATCAAATAGGGTCTCTCATCATATGAACATAAGAGTACAGTATGATAGATATAAATATAATACCCCAACATAATAAAAATGAACTTGAGAGACTTTACTTGAAAGTAGATCTTTCAAAAAGAGAAGGGTGAAAGAATCCCTTAAAAATTCGGCAACCTAACGGCGTCAGTTAAACTTCAACAAAAATGAATTGATGAGATCAAATAGGGTCTCTCATCATAATAACATAAAATTTCAGTATGATAGATATATATATCATACCCCAACATAATGAAAATGAACTTTCAAGACTTGACATGGAATTAGAACTTTGAAAAATGAGAAGGGTGAAAGAACCACTTAAAAATTCGGCAGCCTAACGGCACCACTTAAAACTTCAAAATACTAAATTGAAGAGATAAAATGGGGTCTCTCATCATATGATCATAAAATATAAGTATGATAAATATAGAGATCATACCCCAAAATAATAAAAAGGAACTTGAAATACTTGACATGAAAGTAGAACTTTGAAAAATGAGAAAGGTGAACGAATCCCTTAAAAATTCGGCAGCCTAACGGTGCCACTTAAACATTCTTAAAACGAAATGTTGAGAGTAAGAGGGAGTCACTCATCATATAAACATTAAAAGGACAGTATAATGAATATAAAATAACCTCCTTCAACATAAGAACATGGGGCATAAAAGAATGACATAAAAGAGATCACTTGAAAAGAAAGAGAGGGGTCGGATCCCTTACCTTAAAACGTAACTCTTAAAACTCAAAGGTTTGGACCTTGAGGGCTTGGGGGCACCTTGGGAGGACTCCTTGGGAGGTAATGAGACCAGAACTTCGTTGAGGATGGTTTTGGAGTCGAAAAGATGAGAGGAGAGCTTGGTATTTATAGAGAAAGTGAGGGGACAAGGCATTAATGGCCAAGGGACACTTCAAAAGTGGTTTTCTCAAAAGCATGGGCCCTCCCGTGGTACTTCCCATAGAGTTAGGCCACATGGGGACCCCCACACAATAATTCATCCTCTTTAGTCTAACATCCTATAAAATATCTCATGACATCATCATGACACAGTTATGATGTCATTAAACATACCGAAACCCTAAAACTGTATTTTTACTATTTACTGAAAATTCAACTTTCTCAGAAAAATCCCAAAATTTCACCTTAACCAAATATCAATGCTCTGATTTCAAAAATGAACTCAATTTTATAAAAATAATTTTCTAAATATTTTTAATTTATTTTTTAAATAAATACACTATTCACTGAAAATTCATTTTTTTGAGAAAAATCCCCAAAAATTACCTTAACATAATATCGATGCTCTGAGTTCAAAAATGAAATCCATTTTATAAAAATAATTTTCTAAATATTTTAAATTTAATTTTTAGTTAAAAAACACTATTCACCCGAAAAAACTAATACTTGAATAATAACTTATGAAACTGTTTTTTAACCATTTATTGAATCACATTACTTAATCAAGGTGCCTAGATTATATTAATACTTTCTTTAAGTGAGATTACTAATCTATTTGGTCACATTACTAATCCTAAGCGTAAAATCACTATTCATAATTTACTATTCATCAAAAATTAAGTTGATCTTATTAGACTTTAAATTTCGTACTGAACATATTTGTAGAAGACCACTTTTTGAAAATCATTACAAATTTTTATTTATTTAAGGTTTACATAAACATTTTTAAAATATCCTTTCTCTAAAATTCATCAAAAATATGCATACTATATTTATCCGGACATTTGAAAATTCATAAACTTCATCATAAGAAGAAATCCCAATTTTTATTTAAAACAAAGGATTACACAAGACTGTTACGGTCTCCTTACATAGCCCCTTATCACACCAGCATAGGACCTAAGTGTAAGGTGTGCTAAGGTGAGAGAATCTGAGGGAGGCTCGGCCAACATCGCACGAGTAGTAATTTCTATCAGTTTGAACTTCTCGCGAAGGTGATCCCGTTCTAGATTCAAACGATGAAGTTCAGCTTGGGTTTGGTCCAAAGCAAAGCCCAGTGGTGCTACCTCCTTCTCAAGTTCTGTTAGGTGGGCTTCGATCGGTCCAAGACTACTGGGTGAGGTCATCGAATCTTTTTTCTATATTAATTAACCAAGATTTCTTTTATTTAGAGAAAACAGTCAAAACGTTTAGTTTCTAGCGGTCATATTGACCAATGGTCAAATAACAGTCAAAACCCAACAGTCTCATTTTAATTATACTCATGTTATCAAATGAACCATTTTTGTTGAGTATAAAAATAAAAAAAAATAACACATAAAATTAGGAAACAATATTTATTTAAAATTTCGGGTCGTTACATACTTCCTCAAAGAAAACATTCTTATGGTTATGGATTATATCCATAAATAGTTCAATTTATGTTAAGTGTTTTATAAGTATGGGATTATGTATTTTGATTCATAAACTGATCTAGTTTATACCATTGTTTAGAAATGGCGCCTAGTGGAAGAAATGGAAACTATATCAATGAACGCGCTCCATGTAGGGATTTCCCTCCTGCTCAAGATAATTATAGTGGAGCTGGTGATGCAACTGGTGCCGATTAGCTAATCACCATACTGGGAAAGCTTACTCGGGTTATGAATAATATCCTTACCTGTATGGAGCACCCTGATCCACAGCATGGAGGATCAATGTTAGATCGCTTCATGAGGCAAAACCCACCAACGTTCAATGGGAGTACAAATCCCTTAGTAGCTGAGCAATGGATATTTTCCCTAGAGAAAATATTTCAGGCTTTGGGGAGTAGTGAAAGGGAAAAAGTTATCATGGCAGTTTACCGCCTCACTATAGATGCTGATCAATGGTGGTCATTGATTCAAAATAGGAAGGAAGATGATGAAGTATAAAATATAGAATGGAGGGAGTTCAAAGATCTGTTTTTAGAAAAATACTTTCCTCATGACCATCGAACAGATATGGAAAGGCAGTTTCTGAGTCTGAGACAAAAGGAGGATGAGAATGTCACAAAGTATGAGGCTAACTTTACAAAGTTAGCAAGGTATGCTTGAGATTATATACGTAACCCAAGAAGTAAGATTGATTGTTTCTTTGATGGGTTAAAACCATTTCTCTGTTGATCATTAGTATCACAATCCTTCTCTTCGTACGAAGACGTTGTCTCATGTGCTATCAAGACCGAAAAGGAATTCTCTAACTCTTATTACTTTAAAGAAAAGCAAGAGAAGAAGAGACCTGCTGATCAATCTGGGAATGGAAATAAGTGGAAGAAGGGAAAGGTTGAATATCCATCCTATGGTAAATGTGGTAAGAAACAACCTGGTACTTGCTTGAAGGGAACAGGAGTTTGTTACAAGTGTGGTGAAAAAGGCCACCAAGCTCGTGATTGCAAGGGGAATAAGGAAGCTACCAATGTTTAGTGCTATAATTGCAGGTAGATGGGTCATTATGAAAATGAATGTTCTAAGCGTCAGGAGAACTTACCTCAGAAAAGGCCAAGGGATCAAGGCCAAGCTTATGATATCACTACTGTTGAGGTAGAAGCTCCAAAAGACGTGGTGGCAGGTAATTTAATGTTTTCCTCAAGTTTAGAAAATGCATTATTTGATTCTGCATCATCGCATTGTTTCATATCTTCCCAGTTTGATAAGAAAATTAGATATTTCCAATTTGATTTAACAAAGGATTTGTCAGTTAAAACTTTTAAGGGAAGTATCATTGCAACAAAGTGTTGTGAATCAGTCCCCATTAGAGCACATAAATGTTCTTTATCTGCTGAACTAATCGTCATACCTATGATTGAGTTTGATATAATCCTCGGTATGGACTGGCTTTTGGAATATGATGCGAATATTTATTGTAATAAGAATGAGGTTATGATTTTTGATGATGATGATAAGGAACACCTTATCTTTAGAGCAGAATCGTCACCACCTAATTCTTATCTAGATCCACCCCCAGTAGCTCAACTAAATTCAATTATTGGAGAGGAAGAGAATGAAATGACTGTGGGTGAGGAGAGGAATGTTCAAATAGAGGATGTACCTGTTGTGAAAGAATATGTAGATGTATTTCCGGAATATTTACCTGGACATCCTCCAGAACGAGAAGTTGAGTTTTCCATTGATTTAATTCCTGGATCAAGGCCTATATCGAAGACCCCTTATAGAATGGACACTATAGAATTAGTTGAACTAAATAAACAACTAGATTAATTGAGTAATAAGGGATTTATTTGCCCTAGTGTTTCTCCATGGGGATCCCCTGTTCTTTTTGTTAAAAAGAAAGATGGATCTATGAGGTTATGTATCGACTATAGGGAGATTAATTCCATAACAATAAAGAACAAGTTTCCCCTACCTCACATTGATGATTTATTTGACCAACTGCATGGAGCTCAATACTTTTCAAAGATTGACCTTCGATCTGGATACCATCAGTTGTGTGTAAATAAGGAATACATTTCGAAGACAGCATTTTGAACCAGGTATGGGCATTACGAGTTTACTGTAATGCCCTTTGGATTGACTAATGCACCCTCTGTGTTCATGGATCTGATGAATAGAGTTTTCAAGGAATATCTCGATGAATTTGTGGTGGTATTTATTGATGATATCTTGGTATACTCTAAAATCTACGAGGATCATGAAAGTCACTTGCGCATTATCCTGAAGACTCTGAGAAGACATGAATTATATGGGAAGTTTAGCAGGTGTGAATTCTGGCTTCATGAGATTTCTTTTCTTGGCCATATTGTCTCTAAAGATGGAATCTCTATTGATCCTTCTAAGACCAAGGCAATCCAAGAATGGCCAGCACCTACAGTATAACTGAGGTACGCAGTTTTATTGGTTTGGCAGGTTATTATCGACGTTTCGTCCAGAATTTTGCCCGATTGGCAAACCCCTTAACGAAGCTCACATGTAAAGGGGTTAAATTTTTTTGGACAAAAGAGTGTGAAAAATGTTTCGAAGAACTGAATAGAAGATTAGTCAATGCTTCTATATTGACTCTACCATCGGGGAATGATGGGTTCGTTATTTATAGTGATGCATCGAAGAAAGGACTTGTTCGTGTCCTTATGCAGAATGATAGGATTATTGCCTATGCATCATGACAGTTAAAAATTCATGAGCAAAACTATCCTACTCATGATCTTGAGTTAGCAGCTGTGATCTTTGCTTTGAAGATATGGAGGCACTACCTCTATGGTGAAAAATGTGAGATTTATACTGATCACAAGAGTTTGAAGTATATTTTCTCACAAAAAGAACTCAACATGAGGCAAAGGAGATGGCTTGAATTACTCAAGTATTATGATTGTACGATACACTACCACCCGGGGAAAGCAAACAAGTTGGTAGATGCTTTGACTAGAAAAGATCATGGATTTTTGAACAATATGAAAATTGAAAGGGATCCAATTTTCATGGATCTAGTGAATATGGACATGGGAATAACTAGGGAAGGTGAAACATCAATGCTTTTTCAAATGGTTGCCAAACCATCTTTACCAGAAAGAATTAAGAGTTCTCAGACTGATGATGAAAAATTTCAATAGAAGATTAAAGCTGTGAATGATGGGAGATTGAGAGACTTTGTGTATGAAGATGGAATTTTCGAATTCGGGAAGAGACTTTGTGTTCCCGATATACCTGATCTAAAAAGGGAATTGTTGGATGATGCTCACAGTTCCAATTTCTCTATACACCCTGGGTGCACCAAAATGTATAGAGACTTGAAGGAACATTTTTGGTGGGACAACATGAAGAGGGAGATTGCTGATTTTGTGTCAAGATGTATGGTTTGTCAACAAGTGAAAGCTGGAAGGCAACACCCTGGAGGAGTCATGAAACCTCTTCCCATACCGGAGTGGAAATGGGACAATATTACGATGGAATTTGTCACGGGGCTACCAAAGACTCCTAGAAGGAATAATGCAATATGGGTTATTGTTGATCGTCTTACCAAGTTAGCACATTTTCTTTTTATAAGAGAAGATCTACCACTGGAATGTCTAGAAATACTATACATTGATGAAGTTGTGAGACTTCATGGAGTACCCCTATCGATTGTTTCTGATCGTGATCCCCATTTTACTTCAAGATTCTAGAAAAGTCTTCAGAAAGCCTTGGATACTGAACTTGATTTGAGCACTGCCTACCACTCTCAAACAGATGGACAATCAGAACGAACTATTCAAACCTTAGAAGACATGTTGAGATCCTTCTCACTTGACTTTCAGGGTATGTGGGGTCAATATTTACCTCTGGTAGAATTTTCCTATAACAATAGCTTCCATTTGAGTATTCAAATGGCACCATATAAAGCGTTATACGGAAAGAGATGTCGCACACCAACCTGTTGGGATGACGTTGGTGAAAGAAAACTTTTAGGTCCAAAACTGGGGGAGGAAACTATGGAAAAGGTGAAGGTAATCCAAAATCACATCAAAGCAGCTCAAAGTAGGCAGAAGAGCTATACCGATAATCGAAGGAAGGATTTGGAATTTCAAGTCAGTGGTCATGTTTTCCTAAAGGTATCTCTATGGAAGGGAGTCATACATTTTGGTAAGAAAGGTAAATTGAGTCCTAGGTACATCAGACCTTTCAAAATTCTAGAACGAATTGGGGCTGTAGCTTACTGATTGGCAATTCCACCAAGTCTCTCCAAAGTTCACGATGTGTTCCACATATCTCAATTGAGGAAATACATGCCTGACCCAATGCATGTACTCATATATGAGGAATTAGAACTGGAACCCGGTCTGTCTTATTGCGAAGAGTCCATCAAGATTCTTGATACGAGAGAACAAGTACTGAGAAACGGGATGACGCGTTTGGTAAAAGTTTTGTGGAGAAACCATAAGAAGGAAGAGGCAACATGGGAACCCGAGGAACTTATGATGAAGAACCACCCGAGTCTTTTCATGCGGTATTATTATAGAAATTTCGAGGATGAAATTATTTGAAGGAGGGGATACTGTAACACCTCAAGCTTTTACGGTACGCTTCTCTTTGAATAATGCGATAGCGTGTGTTGTACGCAACATCGAGTTCTAACACACACCACAACCGATCAAACTAGCTGTTATGAATAGTAATACCTACTTTTTGAAATTTTATAAATTTTATCTCTCAAAATGGACTTTAGTTTTGGATTCGGAGTATCGAATTTAGCCTAAGGTGAAATTTTGGTACTTTTCAGATAACTTTAATATTTTGATGAATAGTGAAAATTACTAAATTTTAATTAAAAACAACTTCTTTAATCAAAATAATTAATAGTGATAAATTATGAATTTGAGTGGTTTTAAAGTATATTTAGAATATATTTTTACCATTTAATACAATGTTGGTCATTTGACATAATTTCGCAATTAAACCGAACATAAGCAAGTATCAATCTTTTTATAGTTATTATATCTTAAAAAAACGCTTTTTGTTTTGACAGCAGGAATTAATTTTAAATTAATTTCTGACACTTCTGTGTTTTGAATTTGGAAAAATGGATTCCATATTTAGAATCAGGATGTTCAAATTGTGTAAATAGGTAATTTTTATTTTTAGACATTTTGAATAATTACTTCGGTAAATATTTTATTTACCATGGTTAAAGGATAAATCAGGTAAATAAGGGTTAAAAATAATATTATAATAATAATAAATTACCCTAAAACGTGTCTTAACCTTATTGGTTGATACATGTTCTACCATGGTCATCTTTGGGTCGATTTTTGGACCCCATGGTGCCACTTGTAAGTGATAGGGACACTTCATTTTAATTAAGTTAAAATGAATACAAAAATGACACAACCATATATCTTTTAGAAAAACAATTTTTACATAGGGTTATATATTTTGGATTTTATACTATAAATATTCATTATAAAGATACAAATATTTCCTACATAATGGTATTTTATTTATAATTTTTAGAAATTAAATAAGTTAATTTATTTATGACACAATGATGATGCAGTAATTACCATAATAGTGAAAAATTAAAATAATTGATATTATAAATACCCAAATAAATATAATTTGAGACTTTTAATGAATTTCACTAATTTTCTAGGATAATATGACATATTAGGATTTATTTAATTTACTTTTTTAGAAGTAATAATTCTTTTATGAGTTTCAAAAAAATCAACTTCTGAATAGTTTCAAAATTGACATAAAAGAGTTTTTAAAACAAATATTATATTATTAATTGATATTAAATTCCTAAAAATCTAAGGTTCGGACAAGAAACTTATATCATGATATGTGTATCATTAATGGAGAACTTGGGGGTCTCTTGGATGTATATAGTAAGTTTATTAACCATATAATATAAAAATACAAAGAGACATTGTAAAAGTGAAACTAATTAACTAAGAGTTAATACTTAAAGATAAGGTTAATATAGTAACCAAAACCTGTCTAAATTCTATTGGTTGAGTGTTTTTAGACCCATACCTAATTTAATCTTTAAATAATAAACTTTGGAGCCATTAGAAACCGAATATGAATTTATTATAAAATAATATTTCTAACTTTTCCAAAGGTGACCCACACCCCTCTTATAAAAGGGCACTCTCTCTTCTCATTAACTCACACCTTAAAATCCTTTTGGTTCGACCAAACTCTGCCCAAATACTCTATAAACGTCCCTCACTTAATCCTAGAGACCTTCCTTTAGTCAGAAATCCAACTTAAGGAGCCCTTTTGATCAAATCAAAAGGAAGAACCCAAAGAAGAGGTAATGATTTCCCCACCCTTTTCCAAGTTCTTTTCTTCTTCCACTTCTTCCTTCTTTGTTATTACCATTATAAAATAATGAATCCAGTATCTCCTATATACTGTAATATTATTATAAATATGGTACAACCATATTCAGTATTATATCCATTTTTTGAATGACATGTCACCATACGTGCGTACGTACGACTTACCGTCTCCAGGTCGTGGTGTAATTGTTATTCAATATATTATTATTTGGATGGGAATAATAATGATTTTTAATTCATGAAAATAATAAATATAACATGATAATGATTCTGTATATATGATATACCATCCAATTATATATTATTTTAATATCAAAATAATGATATTGTCGCTCGTGCGTACGTACGGACTACCGTCTCCACGAACGCGATAATATTCATTCTCCATCGTATCCATTCAAGTATAATTCTCATTTGATGATTAATAATAGTATATAAGGACTTGATATCATTCTGGATATGATTAAGATATAGCCTATCCATGACAAACACGGCTTACGTAACAAAACATATAAAAGAAAATGAGTAAGTTAACACCCGAAACAACGATAATACTAAGATATTATTAACAAATAAATGTTAAAAGATCATATATGATATCATATTAATATATATGATTCTTGTATAATTTAATAACAATTATTTAACCATTATACAGGAGGTTAACCTACCCCAACCAAGGAAAATTACAAGGTAAGGGTTTATTTCGCAGTCTCTTCATTATCCGAGGTTGTTTATATGTAACAATCTACTGGGATCTCTTTATCATCCACATCCATGTTTCTTAAAAATGTATTTCAAAACATTTTTACTATTTAAAATAATATGGGTTAAATTCATTTATTTCATTTTTTTACTTTTTATAAGAGGTTTATAAAGGAATCTTTCCTTCATTTTCCAAACAAGGTGTTTTTTATCATTTTCGACAGAATTAAGGTAAGAATGTTTTTTTAACTTATACGGCGGGTGCGGATATTTTCTGCCATTATAAATTCTTTGAAGCTTCCCTTACAAGCTTATAAAAATATTTTCAAATAAAATGTTTTATTTTATAAATATATGACTCTTAAATGATTTCAAAATAGAAAGAGATATTTCTCTAAAAAGAGTTTTGATTTCATCTATGTCAACATCCTTTGATGGATTTTACACTTCTTTGAAGTTGATTTATTATGAAACAAAACTTTTGTATTGTATTGAAGGTTTTTTGATATGTTTGACTATGGATGTGTTATTTTTATACCATTCGTGGTTTATGGATGATGTATTTACATTTCGTATGCTAGTTTTAAAACGAATGTTTATGTTATGTTTAAACCTTTTCATATGGGAATGAATTGGACTTAATATGTGACGGGTGGAGCCCGATATAGCTCCTTGATGCATCGGTAGGTCTCATGAGACAAACTAGTGTCTTGGCACAAGGCCTTGACAAAATCTTATTTGTAGTCTTGGCACGAGGCCTTGGCTATGTGGTTATGATAGTCTGGTATTATGCATTCTATCATTATGAAAGTGGTTATTGATATTGCATGTGATTATTCGATTAGTAGAATATCCATGTGAATAATTAAATGGCATTATTTCATTTTATTTTTTCCATACTATATTGAAGTTCAAGTTTAAAAGGATTTTGTTTTAATTTATACATTTCCTTAAATGTTTATTCTTATTTATGAAAGTTTCCGCTATATTGTTATCCTTACTGGGCATTTGAGCTCACCCCTTTTCTTTGTTTTATTTTTCCTAGGATGTGAAGAAGTAATTTATGAATGACCTGCAGGGATAGTATGTGGGGATATGAGTGTGGAATATGGAGACTATATTGTTGTAGTTTTTATTTTTATGATGTAATGTAAAACTTTATGAATATATCTAGTGTTTCAAAGGCTACTAAACCAATCGGTCTTTCGAGATTTGATCTTTCTTGTGATCATGGAAATGTTATGTAATAATGCACCAACTCTAGGTAACTAGGGTCGGGCGTTACAATTTAATTTCTAACATTATACTTGAATTGGCCATATTAATGATAGGATCACATAGCCACTGACGACAAGTCAATTGGATTCCGCACGTAGGAGTTATAGTGGGTTGAAGATTTAATAATAATATTAAATATATTATTTTCCAAGAATTTCGGGTACCTGATCCGAAAACCTGAAAAAGACATCCAATATTGGACTCATAATTTTCGTCTCGAAGTCAGAGTCACACTACCACTGACGGTTTGTGAAGCCGAGGTCGCATGGATAAGTTACGGATGAAATAGGGTTTTGACAACCATAGATAATAATATTATTATTATATTATTATTATTTCATTTCCTTGAAAGTTTCTCGCTCCAATATCATTGGAGATTAATGCAGGGGTATCCCATTTTGGTGCGCACGGGTCCAAATAGTGCCTCGATCTCTTTTTTTATATTCATTTTTCCTTTAATTTTATTTCCTATCTATTTCTTCCTCTCTCCAATCTAATTTTCTTCTTCCATGATGTTGCACCATTGTACACAAACCAGGAATACATTGCTCCTCTGCCTCACACATGGCCTGCCTCTGTCATGCCGCCTACTCACGCCGCCACCTAATCTTCCTCGTTGTCGGCCAAATCCACCTATCCTCGCTTTCTGCGAGTGCACCGCCTGCACCAACCACATCGAACTTCCCTACTCCACCACGTCTCTCCTTCTGTGGGCTTTTGCATATTCGTTGTAACCCCAAAAAATAAAATGATCTCATATTCGCGATCCTCAAGTCGAGGGATCCGCTTCCATATGTCGTGTTCAATAGAATATTGCATTTCCAGCGCCAATAAATATTTCTCAACCTCTTTTTGTGAGCCATTACGGCTTCGTTCCAAACCCGAAAAATTAAACGATCACATATTTGTGATCCTTGTGTCGAGGGATTTTCGTCCATATATCGCGCTCAGAAAAACTCTGTGTTTCCAGTGCCATTAAATATTAGGCGTTGAAGAACACATGAAGAACGCGTGAATAATAAAAATAAAGAGGAGCATCGTTTATGTGTGGGAAAATGGCCATGTTCGTTTGGCCATAGTCATCATGAATTTACGATATAAAGAATCAATAAAACAAATTCAATCATATATAAAAACCATTACCTCGATTTTCTATTAGAGGTGGCACGAGGAAGAAGATGAATTCGATGAGATGTTGACGTCGGTGTTCGTTGTTCCCAGAAGATGTTTCTAATCTGAGCTCAACCGTCGTCCTCATTCTCCAATTCTAGAGGATTCTCTTCATTGTAGTGGATGTTCTTCATTGAATAATATCCTTCCAAGTTCTCCAGAACTCTCCCTTTTTATAACAATCCTCCACCCAAATGGTGAAGTGCCAATAAGTTTATTAAATAAATTAATTGAGTTGGCACATCAATGGGAGGAAAACTAAAAGTTATCTCCCATTAAAGGGGGATTTCAAGGGTCAGGTGGTCCCCACCTTTGAATTTAAATTGGGTTTTTTTAGTTCAGGTGTTCCCCACCACTAAACATAAAATGGGAGTTTTTAAAAATAAAATTAAACTGGTTCTTTGTTTTATTTTTATTCTTTTAACTCTCCCACAAAATTCATGAAAACTAACTTTCACCATCAACCTGTTGTGGTCCAGGTGATGGTCTCCTTAAGCGAATATCGGCGCTGCGAGTTCAATGGTACCCTCATATTTTAATTCTGAGCACCGGTTCAAAAGTTATATAACGCCGCTCACGCGTTTATAGAACATACCCGAAAAAACAGTTTGAAAAATTATTAACAGTCACCCTTGACCTGCGCCGGTCAAGGTTAGGATCTTTCCAAATGAAACACGCACTAACAAACCCAATGGTACTCTCGGATTTCCAATCTGACTTACCGTTTAAAAGTTATGGATTTTACAATAAAATAATTCTCACTTAATTATTTTATTTACGGCCAAAAATTAACTTTCACTAGTGGTCTGTGCCTGCCAAAGTTAGTATCTTCTTAAATAAAGCATGCTCTCATGAGTTCAACAGTGGTCTCAGACTTTCAATCTGAGCTACCGTTTGTGAGTTATAAGCATTTGAAAAATAAAATAATTTATTAATTATTTTATTTACGGTAATTCCATTTTTGGGTTTTCTCACAGAAGGCCCGCGCCGACTAAAATTAAGTTGTGCCTAGGGTAAACCTGCCATCCTAAATACAACGGAGCCCTCAAATTTCTAGTCCAAGTTACCGTTTAAGAGTTATTCTACTTTTTCAAGAAAACAGCTTATGTGCGCTATTTAAAGCTTAACCAAACATTGACGGATCATTTCGAGCATTCCAGGCCTCGGAATCGCGTGCCATCAGATTTCAAAGTCTCTAGAAATTCCCATATAATTAAAAAAATTACATGGAATTTCTAGGTCATTATAATTTTCATGCATACGATGGAGTTGATTAAGTAGATGTGATGTTAACAAAGATACGATGAAGGTTCACTTTGGATAATCTCCTTGGAGGATCTCATCTCTGTATAACAACATTATCTTTGCATTCACTGTGTTTTCATTGCATCTGTACATTTAATTTTAGTATTTCATTCTTATTTCTAAAATATCCATTTCATTTATTTTATTTCATATATAATTATATATTGAATTAGATGTGGTGAGTGTTTGACCACAACATCTTCTCAAGAGATTGTCCTTGGTCAGCCACTGTGTTGTAGTTAGTTATAAAAAGTTTTTAGAAAACACATGACAATGATTCATCACATGGCTTAGAAGATATCATTTCAACTCATGAATTCAATAATTGTGATTTATGTTGTTATTTGGTTTTTAGTGATCAAAGGATTCAATATGTCTTGATATGAATTTTCAGTTTATTTCTAGTGGAGACAAAATATGAATAATTTAAAAAAATGAAATTTTTATTTATTTCATCAAAGAAAGAATGGGAGGAGCAACCAAAAATTGGAGTCTCACTTTTTTGGACAACAAAGATTACGAAAATAGATTATTAATTGATATAACAAGAACCATGTGTTTTTTAGTGCTTAGTAAGAACTATCAATTTATTTTTAAAGGAGTGTACATTACTCAACTTCATCCTAGGCCAAATAAAAAATATCTCCCACTCTATCTAATAGTTCCCATCTCCTTTTCTAATTGACCTCAATATCAATCATTGATTCAAATATTTGGACCCTAACATTTAGTATAAGGGCCTCATAATACCTTAACTATACACTCAGGGATGATACTTCTCATGGATTCCTTATTTCTCAATGGTCCATTGGGTCATCTTCTAGTTAATTTACTCTTTAAGTCTGGCATGGTGCTTCATATATTCAAGTTTTTTAATATATTCCTCATGAGTAGCTGGTTGCTCATAGATAACTAGTATCTGATTAGTGATTAAATATTACCCTCGATAGTTTAATCCACATATTTCAATACCAATAAATAGTTAATTAAGATTAATAATTGTATTCTTCATTTTATAAATAGGGGTCTGAGTAATGAAAAAATACAAATTTTTGCATACTCATTCATGTGATGACTGGTTCATGTAAATAAACCCAATATTAGGAATGCAGTCATCCTCAGGTTCCAAAATGAATTGTGGAATGTAGTATTTTAATAATTTACCTTGTTTTCTGGTATGGAAGAGATTGAATTGGATTCAAGGCTTCTCCTTCAAGATGTTCATGATTCGGAGAGACTTAACTTTCATCTTTGTTAGGAATCTCAGTAGTCATGTTTATATCAGGAGGTGTAATGATCATTCCTATATCCCCAATATTAAAAATCACAAGTTCATAACCAAGATTAAGGGAATATTATTAATTATCCAAGGAATCCATCTCAACTATTTTGACATCCTATGATTTCTATTATTAGATTTATTTTTTAATTGGGAATGGGGATCTATTTACTTGTGGAGTGACTCACCATAGATCCATGTTTTGATAACATGTTACCCATTATTGGGAATAATCCATGGACATTACAACTAAAAACTCAACTAGTGGTAGATTAATTGGTATTTTATTGTTATTATACAACAAAATTAACCAAAATTAATGCAAGATAATTAGGTGTTTCTCACCATTCAACTCACAAAAAGATACCTTTTCACCTCCTAAATACATTGAAATTGGTGCCCAAACCTAGATTGAAAATAGAATTTGAAAATTGGGACATTGTAATCTTTTTATATGGGAACCCCTTCCAATAATGTAATTTGGTATAATTAGTTGGTGGTTGAGTCATTAATACTAGACACCTATGTGATGGTGGAAGTTTCATAAAGAGAAAAGACAAATAAGAAATGGTCCCCCAAAATATGATACAGGGCTTGTGTATTTATTATTGTGTGTTGCGCACTTAAAATATTCAATATTTTAGACCTATGAATAAATTAAGGGGCCAATGTCTTGTGCCTTATTTCATATTCAATGATATTTAGTGTTATCCAAATGTGTAAGGATTGAATCAGGATACAGGTCTTATAAAGAGACTCACCCCACTACACTTGACTTATCACTTGATAAATCCACCCTAATGATGGTACAAAAATTCTCACTGGTGTACCAGATACTAGTTGAACATTCATTATTCAGGTGTTTTCCCTTACACCAGTTCTAGAATCTTGAGCAGTTAATATCCATACACTAAGGAACATAGCTAGTAACCCTACTATTCAGAGATCTATGTTCAATCATATATAGACCATCATCAAGGATAGAAAAGTAAGATTTCTAGGAAACGCCAATTTATTGAGTAGGAAAAGCACTTAGACTTTTCTCTTTAAGTCTCGATCCATAAAGGGCTGCGAAAATTTTGATAAATGTACTAAAAAGAATATTGATGGAGGGGTGAACTTTTTCCTTCAACCCTCTTTCAACAAATTTTATTATGCCATTTTCTAATATGGGAGTACACATGAAATCCTTAAAACCATTGTGGGGGGAATGAATTCGTCATACTTATCCCCCAAGGTGGGGGTTCCCTGGATTTCATGAATATCCAAGAGGTAATTCCAACTTCTGCATAAAGAAAATGGAATGTGTTGGCCTCAGAACACCACCAACTAACTGGCTCATGGATGAGGTACAGATGATGATAGAATGAGAACCAAGAATTATATATAGCTTTGTAAAATTCAAAAACCTCTTGATTGTCCTCTTATACAACACATCATCGGTTCTCCAAATAATTCAATGCTTGATCCCCTAAAAATTCCCTCCATGATGAAGGTCCCACTAAAGACCCTATAATTTACTCCAACTCTACATGTAGAATTTTTTGATATTAAAATAGGAATTTGAATTCACATTTCATAAAAACTGAATCATAGACCATACAGTATGACATTCCATCATTAGATTCGTTAATGTCTTACCCATTAATAGAAATACTCTCTCTTACAAAAACCCAAGTAGAAAAAAATTGAATGGAGAAAAAATATTTTTAGGGAGTGGGGTATCAATCATAAGTCCAATAACATATAAGTTATTTATATTTGAAAACAGGTAGTTGAGAAAGTTCAGTTGGAAAATGCTTGCTAAATATCAATGGAGTAAGGTGATAATGTTCAATTATTTGGAATCATCATCTGTAATCTAATGTTCGATATGTGTGGTAGCCTTAGCATCTGATACATCATTGGAAGAAATTTCTATTTTAAAATATGAAAAATATTTTAACAAACATTTCATTATAATTAATATTAAAAACATAAAGGATAATCAAAGTAAAAATAAGGTGCGGGGAAAACTTGGTGAGAATTTTAGAAAGTCAAATTTTTCTCCCAAGTAGCCTCACAAAGGCCCCCTCCCTCGAGTGGACTCGCTAAAGTAAAAGCATATTAGGGACAAACTTGGTATATTGAATGAAGCTAAGGAAAGGTAGGAATAAATTCATGTATATAGCTAAGGGGCACTCCTAATAATAGTTAAGTGGGTCATATCACTTGTTCTAAAAACATGGAACATTTTTATGTCTAATGAGGCCCACATGGATTGAACAATATAGTTAATCCCAAGCACCATAGAGAATAATATTTGGGTAAATTTGCCTAATTTTCAGTCTACATGGTGGTGAACTCATAATATAATATTATTTGTTCCACTCTCATCCCATTATGAGGGGAAATTTTTTTGGAACTCCCTTTTAAATACAAAATGGAAAGGAAGAGAAAACAAAGAGACCTTATAGGGTAATCTTATTTCCTTGATTAGGGTAACATTTGGTTGTTATGCCTATTTCACCTAGTATTTCTTTTATAAACTCATCCTCCCTCAGTAAGATACCTTTAGACCACCTATCATGTGACACCCAACTCACTTGTGTGAACTGCTTCATCCACTCAACATGCTCTTCCCAGCCTCCATATTTTTTCCTATAAATAGACCCACAGGGTCACCACATTGCACATGATTTTCAAAATTCCATAAAAGAGACAAATCCTCCCTGAGATGCTTTTCCCAACCCTCCATCACCTCTCCTAGGTATTTTATTAAACTCTTGTACATAATAAGATTAATTTACATAGTAATTTGGAGATTCAAATTCATCACTTGGGTGATCAACCACCAAGGTCCCTCAACTAGGAATCCCACTATAGTAACCATCCACCCAGGGATTCCCACCTTAGTGAACCATACAGTAAATGTTTCCCACGTTAACATAGTATTTCCTAGGGCTACCCACCATAGTGGACCATCTCCTAGGGCTTCTCACTTTAGCATCCATCGCCCAAGTTAGTCCACCATAGTAGAACATTGCCCAAGGCTACCCACCTTAGCAGACCATATCATGGGGATATCCACCATAGTATTCATAACCTAAGGTATCCCCCCTTAGTGGACTATTTCCTAGGGATTCCAACTTTATAGGTCCATTTTACAAGTTATCCCACCTCAGTGGACTAATGCCTAGGGCTTCCCACCTTAATGACCATCACCCAGGGCATTCCATCTAAGTGAACCACCACCCAAGGAAGTCCACCATAGAGACCAACCGCATAGGGAAACTTCTTCCCAAAAAATTCTGCCCTCCTTTACCCATACCTCCCATTTTATAATTTCATCATTAATACCTTCCCCACATCAATCAAATTCGGATACTTGAGGTATGGTACAATAAATCATTTTTACTCTGTTCAATCATAAATTCACTTCGTAAAGGATTTACCCCCACTTTAAAACCCTAATTATTGAGGTCCTATGGATATTTATAATTTTGAATGCCCTTCATAAGAAGTAACTTAATCTTAGAGGAGGTTTTGGGAACCTTCTCGCTATATGAAGTGAAACTCACCCTTCACATATTACCTGAAACCTATGCAAATAGACTATCATCCCTGTATTTTATTTTCTAATTAGTGGATTTGCAAGCCCTAATCTAGGAGAAGATTCTTCCAGTCATCCTTCCAAGAGTAATCCCCTAGTATTTCTTCTTGGCTACCCATCTATAGCCACATCCTCATCCATCAGTCTATGAGGAGTAGATTCTTCTAAGAATGAATTTGGATAAATACTCTAGCATTTCTTATATGATTTCATACACTTCATAACTCTTATATCCCCTTCCTCATCCATTAGAAGATGAGTAAAGTTGTTCAACCCTATGACTCCAATTAAGGTGTAAGCCCTATTTGAAACCAATTATACAATGTGACCAATCTTCTAGTGTTCCATGTTTCCCACACGGACCATAACTCATGTGTACATAAGGACTCAAGTCGATCATGTCACTATAATAAATAAAATATCATCCTTGGCCTCTCTACATAGGTCTATTCCCCAACCAACCCAAACAATTTGGGATTTGATTCTCGTCCTGATGAGATATGTAGGATGCCTCCTTGAAGTTCAAACCCATTATCATTATTATTGGGTTATATTCTTAGTAAGATATTTACCCAACTTGGAAAATATATATTTCATCTAATTATTTTAAACTATCTTGGGCTACTCATTCATAGGATCTACACTAGTCTTTTCCAAAAACTATTCCACTAGATGAAATTTCCACATTTTGTTAAACTACATGGTTTATTCCATGTCACAGGACCCTAAAAGTATGATGTGTCCGTTAAGTGGCACTAAACCATGTGGGTTATAATTCCTTTTAATAGGATATGTAAGAAACCTCGTTATGGGTTAAATCCCAACATAAAAACAACAATCATCTATTTGGATTATAATAAATTTCATATTTTATAGTTATGCATCTTTAAAACATAGTTTCTTAAAGATAGAAATCAAAAAATTATAAAAAAAAGATATAGAATCTCTGATACATATATATGGTTCCATTTATGGATAACCTATGATAAATACAAATAGTTCCTTTTATAGAGAACATATAATAAATACATATGGTTCTATAGATAAAGAACAACTAATATATAGAAATTGTTCCACTGTTATAGAACCTCTAATATATACTAATGTTCATATTTTCATATGTTAATAAATAATTTAAAGAATATGGGTGACCAATCCCATGTTGTGATTTTTAAATGGTTTTAAAACATGTATTAAATATATAAGAGAGCCTCAAAGTAGGAAATAATTCCCCCCAATGGGGTGTAGTGATTCTGGCCCCTCATCCTATCGACAAATTCTAGTCACCAGGTTTATTGGTATCTCAATGACTTTATAAATTTGGAAATAAGGTATATTTTTCCTCATGAATATATTAAATATTTGGTGTTTCTAATTCCATGAATAAACCCAGTTTGAATACTTCTGGATAGTGTGATTAATTTCCTACATATGATCATGAAAGGAAAATATTGATATTAAAAATAAATTTATTGAAACTCACATAATAAGAAGAGTGATAAATCTTATGATTGAAAAGTGGTCAAGAAAAAATTTGAAGATTACCAGAAATAAAACATATTTGTATTTAAATATAGTAAAATGGAACATTATCTAGAACAATAAATATGGATGTGGGAGAAAAACTCATTTAGATAGGATGGGAATTATTCTTAACATCACCAAATTTTATGAAGAAATAATTTCATAAATAAAGATGTTTTTGATTTTAAAAATGTAATTCCACTGAAAATAAGGAGGAAAGAAAATATAATATCATCATAATATGGAATAAAAAAATCTTTCAAACCCATATACAGATAGTAATAATTATGACTTAAGAAGAGAGGTTGAGTCAAGAAAATCCCTTACAGCTTTGGTAGCCTTTGAATCATAGCCCATGAAAGATAAAACAAGATGTGGATATATGAATACATTTAATTTCATATTTAATATGATAAAAAATAATCCATTTTTATTAAATACATTACATAAAATAAAACAAGTGGTTAATATGGCATAAGTCTCAAAGAACAAAAATTGAGATGAGAAAACTCATTGTTATGGATTCCTGCTGAGTTGAACACTTTCTACCATCGTATATAATAATTATAGGCTAATTAATAATATACTATGGAGCCCAATTTAGAGTTATTACCATTTTTAATAATATTTTATAGTCATTTATTTCATATTTCTTACTTTTTTAGTTAATATTAATTATGGGAAATTAGTGGTTTTAAATGTTTTGTGTTTGTTTTTTTAATAACATTTATTATTAACACACTATTTTTTTAATATATTCATATTAATAGTGTACATTTTAATATAAATATATTTTTCATAATGATTTAATTAGTTCCATTTACATATAATGGAGCTTTTAGGTGTTATTAATAAAGACAAAATCAAAAATGTGTT
This sequence comes from Viscum album, assembly GCA_963277665.1. NCBI lineage: Eukaryota > Viridiplantae > Streptophyta > Magnoliopsida > Santalales > Viscaceae > Viscum > Viscum album. The sequence continues at coordinate 710,596,731 of OY728131.1, read as the reverse complement.
TGTTTCAGGAACCTTTATCATAAAAAAATATTGATTATTAATTTTGAGTTTAAATAATAATATTACCATTAAATAAATAAAAAATAAACATTTTTTTAAAATAACATAATATAATAATAGATATTAAGTTTCCCTAACAATCATTAATAATTATTTATTTCATTGTTCAAGTTGGCGGTTAAACTGACCAAAGTAAGAATATGCTATAATTAATTAGATATGTGAGATTATGGAATGATTTTATTATAGTATCATCATTATAGAATTAAAAGAACATTAAAAATCATAATTATTATATAATATTACTAGTATTTAACAATTATTAATCATTCATGATATAATAATTATAACATTGTTCACATAGGTGGTAAAACTAACCCAAATGGAAGCATGTTATAATGATGAAACAAATAAGAAAAAACTTTTTAATAATAGTAATATTAATTTTACATAAAAATAATGATTTAAATATAATGAAAATATTCGATTAAATATTATTAAATAATATGTATAAGAAGAATAAATTAAAGAATGACAAGAGAGTAGAAAATACTTAAGTAAAAAATTAATCTTATCTTGAAAACCATCCTCATTTGGAAGGGATTTGGGAATTATTTATGGATTAAAAGATAAAGAATGTGGAATATTAATATTTTTTATGTATTTTAATAATATTATTGGGGATAATTATAATAATTGAGTAGATTTTGAGGGGTGTTGGAGGGCTCTATTTATAAGTTAAGGGAATGACATTCTTATAAATAATAAAATCTTAATATAAAAATGATGTCATATTTTGAGGGATGTGGATACAAAATTGAGTAAGAATGAAAAAAATAATATGTGTCTCAATTTTACTTATCCACTCATTTAATTTAACATTTTATAATATTTTAGGTTTTTAGGCTTGATTTTACACTATTACCATTTTTAGTGTTTATCGAGGTAAGATATTTTTACCTAAGTAATTTATTTTTATTACTCAAAATTAAATAGATCATTTAAAATAACTGAAACATGATTATTTAAAATTTGAAATTCATTATTAGATTTTTAATTTCTAAAAGTGGTAAAAATTAATTGTAAATTAATAAATATATAATGCTTTAAAAATTGTTTTTAGAATAACTTATTTTTTAAGAATAAAAAATATGTTAAGGATAAAATTCTGAATTTTACTAATTTTCATGACATTAATTGGTTTATTATTCACCAAATTATAGTTATTTTTATTTCAAATCAAGACAAAATATAATTCTACCCTGTGAATACTTAATTAAAAAATACCAAAAGAGTTTTCTTATTAAAATATAATATAACATGTGTTCCAAATTCAACTTAATAGTTTTAAAATATTTCTTTTTCTCTTTAAACCCATATTTAGTTGAGACAAAGGTTTAATATATTTAAAATTCATTATTTTATTATATTAATGTCATAAAAATTAATTTATTTTTAAAAAGAACCTTTTCTGCAATCAAATTAAATTAGCCTTTTAATAAAAACAAAAAAAATTAACCCTAATATATAATTTAAATTTTGAATTTAAAAATAAATTAATTTTAACAAATTAAAATTCTAAAAGTGACAAAAAAATAATTTTTATATGAAACCACATAAATATGGAAAAAAATTTATAGAGAATGATTATTTTTAAGCATAAATTTAATTTAATCTTATTTATCACTAAGTAAGAACCACTACATGAATGTTAGTTTGTTATATATATATATATATTACCAAAAAAATTAAAAAAATATAGAAGTTATTGATTTAATATATTAAGATTAAAAACGTGTAATGAAAAATAGTCTTCTGAAAAATCACACTTTTTACCTTCATAATATTTTATTTTTTAATTATAACTTTTATATAATCAAATTATCAATGATTAATCATTTTAGAGCTTGTATAAACAATAATTTTCCAGAATTTTAATGCAATAAATAAGATAAATTTTCTTTTAAATATATCATATATAATAAAACAATTTTTGTAAACAATACATTTTTGTTTAACCAAGAATCAACAAAGTAGTGATTATTATAATTAATTAATTGATTTTACTAATCACATTTCATTTAATTTTTTAATAATATATTTCATTTTTTGATTATAACTTGTCACGACCCGTCCTCGGGGCCCGTGCCGTGACTACCCCAAGCCCGCCTTCCATAGGCCAGGGGCTGGTGACTAGAACTAAAGGCGTAAATCCCGAAAAAAGGGAAGGCATTGCCTTTATATAAGAAAACAAACACCACAGAGCACACAAGCTGAAGTAAACACTAAGTAGACTTAGTTAAAAAGTAAGTGCTGGAAAGTAAATGGGCCAGTATACAAACCCAACTGAAAGTACAGTACAACTGCAAAAAAGAAAAATACAAAAGCTGAAATGTAGAGAAGAAACCACCAAGATATCCCCTAGAACTCCCACCCGAAGGGTGAGTATAGATAGTCTTGTCAGCTCCTCGAATCCTCTCGTCCACTCCGTGTATGTCCCGCTTGATAGTCCTCCTCCAGGTACCGTCCCGCTCCACAAGCCTCAACCACGATCAGTGTTGTACATCGTCTGCAACCAACACAATGTAGTGTGGGAATATCCTGTGTAGGGGTGAGTATACGATACTCAGTAGGGACCCCGAGACTCCCGAAGGTCTCCCAGAATCCAAGAAGGAAAAACCACAAAGAAAAGATACAATCACGAAGTATCAACCAACTCTACTTAGGTATATTCCCATACATATACCTAAGTCATCAATTCCAGTTCTGCTCCAACTCATGAGCCCAAGTTCAAGCCAGTCCACACAGAAAAGTACAACCCAATCCACACAGGAAAGCACAACTCATTCCACACTGGATAACAAGTCAATCATATCTAAGATATTGATTAAATTTCAAGACTCATCTCACATGGGTATACTACTCACGAAGAGGGGTGGAGTGATAGATGTAGCCTCTGAATCATCTCCCCTACCGAACTCACGTAGGATCCAAGTACAGAAGTTGTCGCTGTCGAACCCATGTGGGATCCAAGTACAATAACCATCGCTTCCGAACCCACGTAGGATCCAAGTACAGTCTTCATCGCTGCCGAACCCACAGAGGATCCAAGTACAGTCGACCTCGTTGCTGAACCCACGTAGGATCCAAGTACAGTCGTCATTGTCATCGCAGTCGCAGCCAGCTCTAGGGTTCCCGCACACATCATGCTCGATTCTGGGCGTGTCCGCTCCACAATCCAAGGGTTCGATACATCAACTATCACGAAGTCTGGAGTTTATGTATTACAAATTTCCGTCTCATCAATATGAACTCAATGCGACAGACGGCGCGTCAATCGGACGCCCTGTCTGAGAGTTATTGGCTTTTTCGTCCCAGGGACCCGGTTGGTTTTTAAGCTAAAACTAACCCGAACTTACTCCAGCAGTGTCCAAACCTCAAGTGCAGTAAGCCAAAAGAACCATCTCACTAAGAGGAATTCAACGTAACTGATGGCACGTCGTTCGGACGTCCGGTCGTTAAGTTATAAGCGTTTCCGCTCTGAGGGCCCGGTTGGTTTCAGGTTCACATCAACCCGGCCATACCCAAACTTTACAGAAAGATTGAGTGTAATATATCAAAACGACCGTCTCGATCCAAGTATCCCAATACAACTGACGGTGAATCGATCGGGGGTTCGTAGCCTAAGATATGGGCGTTTGAACGGATCTGTCCAAAAATAGGGGGTTCGGGCCTGGTCCGACCCGGCCCGATACCCCTTGGGTCGGTCCGAACCGGGTCAACCCGACTCGAGTCCGAGTCCGGACTATTTGGGCACGGCCCGGCCCGGCTGGGCACGGCCCGGCCTGCCTGGGCGCGGCACGGCCCGCGGCTGGACGCGGCCTGCGGCCCAGCTCGGAGGCATGCCGCGGCTCGGCTAGCTTTCGAGCGGAATACGAAGGGGGGGCAGCCCCCTTGTCCCAAAATCGATCACCCGTGGGGTCCGCCCAACACACTGGTCGGGGGTTTCAATCCCTCGGTCTTCTTGGAAAATGGTCGGCCATTAAGTCCGGTCGGTTGAGCTGTCACGGGACCCTTCGGGGTCCCGCCACCCGGAGCGCCTGCTGAATCGTTGTGGCCTAAGGACGCGTCTCTTCCCAGAATGGCACAGTGCGATGGCACCGTGGCCTGCCCCAGCCGCGGTCTCCCTCGGGTTCTCTGGCGCCGCGCGATGGCGCCGCGCACCACCACCGCGGCCCGCTCCGGAAGCGGTTCCTTCGGCTTCACTGCCGCGGCGCGACGACGCCGCGGTCCACCGTCGTGGCCTGCTTCGGTCGCGGTTCTCTTCATCTCCATGCGGTGCAATGGCACTGCGCTGCCTTTGCTTCGATTGTCAACGTAAATAAATAAGGAAACGTGGAGGAGAAATCGGTCGTGTTTGTGTGGTCTGATCTCCTCCTGTTACGTTGGTAACCTTCGGCCAAAAATAATCAATGAAGAAGATTAAATTAAACACAAAATAAGATAACCCCTACCTCAACAAAAGTTGTCGAACGATGGGCATTTCAGTAAACGGCATCGTGGGATAAGGTTCCTTAGACATCGACAGAGAGCGTACGAGGAGGATGCAGTGTCTTCCCTTTTTGTCACAAAGAAAAGGAAAGAGGGCGCGTCGATAGAGAACTCCCATTTCGGTGTCTCTTCCCTTGTCATGGAGGAGGAAGGGGAGAGAGAAACCGGAGTCGTTGATTCATTCTTCATTGAAGCGATGATGTTCTTCGTGGGAGGATGAAGATCCTCAAAAGAAACCAAAGCTCTCCCTTCCTCAATTCCCAACACAACAAAACTCCCCAAATTAAAATAAGCTCCTCTTATTTTATTAAAACATTCCATGGGTTCAAATTAAAAAATTCAAGTACTTAATTCCATTAATTGAATATGTGTGTTGGCATGATTAAAGAGGAGAGAGGGTGAGGAGAGGAGAAGTCACCCACTTAATGGGTGATTTAAACATGTTAAGAAGAGTTACCAACTTTAAGAGGGGGGTTAGAGGAGTTAAATGAATGTGAAGAGGTGGGGATCGTGTGGGCCCCACCTCACAAATATCCTAACAAGAGTAGTTATGAACTAGTGGGTCCCACCCAAACTCCCACACTTAGGATATAACCACTTAGATATAAAAAATAAAATTGTACCACAATTTTATTTACTTCAAATTTAATCCTCAATTTTTTTAGCAACTCCTCCCGAGCAAACGCACCTTCGGAAAAGGTTCTCTTAAGAAAATACTAGCGTTGTGGTTCGATCGGTGCCCTCGGATTTCAATTCCGAGCATCGGTTCAAAAGATAGAAAAACTCACTCGTTCGTTCACTAAACGTACCCGAGCTAAACTTCAGGAATTGATTTCTGTCACTTCGGGCCTCAGAATCAGGTGTCGTCAGAAACTGCGTACTCGTAAAATCCCAAAGAATTTAAGAAAAAAATTTCCTTGAAATTTACGGGTCTTTACATTACTCCCACTTCAGGGCTTTACGTCCCCGTAAAGCTACATCATAAACTAGGGAAACAAATGAGGGTACTGTGCACGCATCTGAGCCTCCCGCTCCCATGTGCTCTCCTGGAGGTTCCCGTGCTGCCACATGATGCGCACTAGAGGAATCGACCATCCACGTAGGACCTTCTCATGTCGATCATTGATCTCCACCGGGACCTCCACAAAAGCCACCCCGTCATCGATGTCCAGCTCCCTGTGATCAATGATATGCATCGGGTCGTGCATGTATCTCCTCAGTTGAGATATGTAGAAGATGTCGTGCACCCGGTGCAACTAAGGTGGAAGATCTAAGTGATAAGCCACCTCTCATATCCTGATGAGAACCTGGAATGGTCCGATGAAGCATGGAAATAACTTGCCTCCCCGGCCAAATCTCTATAATCCACATCGAGGTGAGACCCATAAGAAAACGTGGTCACCATCCTCGAACTCTAGTGGTCTCTGACTCCTATCAACATAGGACTTCTGTCGGCTCTGATCAGTCCTCATCCACCCCTGGATGATTTGTACCTTCTCTGTCATGGCCTGGACCATCTCTGGTCCTACAAGTACTGACTCACTAGGGTCTGTCCAGCACAGAGGTGATCTGAAAGGTCGGTCGTACAATGCCTTGTATGGTGTTATCCCAATGTTAGAGTGGTATCTGTTGTTGTATGCAAACTCCACCAAAGGAAGATGATCCTCCCAGCTGCGACCAAAGTCAAGGATGCATGCACAAACCATGTCTTCGAGAGTCTGAATGGTCCTCTCCATATGACCATCAGTCTGTGGGTGAAAGGCGGTGCTCAGGCGTAGTTGCGTCCAGAATGCCTCCTATAACCCCTTCCAAATCCGGGAAGTAAAGCGAGCGTCTCGATCGGAGACGATATACCTTGACACACCATGAAGCCGTAAGATCTCCTAAATGTAGAGGCATCTCAAGCTCTCCACTGAGCCCTGCTCTCTGGTAGGTAAGAAGTGGTCCGACTTGGTGAGTCGGTCAACAATCACCCAAATGGAGTCGTGACCTCTGGAAGTACATGGAATCCCTATCACAAAATCCATATTTATCCTATACCACTTCCACTCTGAGACCTCCAAGGGATGTACCAAGCCTGCTGGTACCTGGTTCTCCACCTTCACCTGTTGGCAGGTGAGGAATCGTGAAACAAACTCTGCCATAGCCTTCTTCATACCCGGCCACCAGTGCTGTCGCCTGAGATCCTGGTACATCTTCACTACTCCAGGATGTACCGCCAATGGGGAAGTGTGAAACTCTCTCAGCACCTCCTCCTGTAATGCAACTGGTACCATGGTACGTCCTCTAAAAAGGACGACGTGCTCTCCTCCTACAGAGAATCCATTAGGTTCATGTCCTAAGGATATTTGTGCACATCACATCTCACAGTCAACATCCCCACGCTGTGCCTCTCTAACCTGCTGGTACCTGGTGCTCCACCTTCACCTGTTGGCAGGTGAGGAATCGTGAAACGAACTCTGCCATAGCCTTCATACACGGCCACTAGTGCTGTCGCATGAGATCCTGGTACATCTTCACTACTCCAGGATGTACCGCCAATGGGGAAGTGTGAAACTCTCTCAGCACCTCCTCCTGTAATGAAACTGGTACCATGGTACGTCCTCTAAAAAGGATGATGTGCTCTCCTCCTACAGAGAATCCATTAGGTTTATGTCCTAAGGATATTTGTGCACATCACATCTCACAGTCAACATCCCCACGTTGTGCCTCTCTAACCTGCTGAAGTAGTGGAGTGACTGTGAGCGACTGTATAAAGGCTTCCCCATCTCTATCCACGTAGGATATCTACAAAGCGGCTAACTTCTATGTCGCCTCTCCAAGTAGTTGAATGCCCTTCCTCCTGCTGGGAGCATTAGCTACTATATTCCCCTTCCCAGGAGTATAGACTATCTCAAAGTCATAGTCCTGGAGGAACTCGATCCATCGCCACTGTCTCAGGTTCAAGTCCTTCTGTGAGAAGATGTACCTAAGACTCTGGTGGTTATAGTAGACTGTAAAGCGCTCTCCCATCAGATAGTGCCACCACATCTTCAAGGCAAAGACCACTACTACTAACTCCATGTCAAGGGTAGCGTAGTTCTGCTCGTGATGCCTCAATTGTTGTGATCCATAGGCGATCACTACTCGCTCCTGCATTAGGACACACCCGAGTCCGGTCCCTGATGCAAAGTAGTAAACTACGTACCCTACACCCTCCTTCGGTAGACTCAAGATGGATGCACTGGTCAATCTCTATCTTAACACTTGGAAGCTCTGCTGACATCTATCTGACCACACAAAGGTTTTCCCCTTCTTCATCAAAGCAGAGAGTGGTGCTGCAATGATTTCTCCTTTGCCGAAAAGAAAAATCCGGTCTCATCCCCTAGATAAACTACGTTCCTTGCCTAATACAGTCAATCCTGACATGAACAGTTGTAATTCATGCCTAGGATGACGTCGTAAGACCTCGACACTACTACCAAGAGATCCAACCGTTACTCTCACCTCCAAGGGTTGAGTCACACTGTCGGCATCAATGTGTGGTTACAGGGTCTCCTCCAGTAGGAATCTCGTATGTGAGGGTCAAGTCAATGGTTTTTAACTGGAACCTATTAGTATTATCATAAAAAAGACAAGAAAGCAAACTTCACTATTGCAAGTGTCTTTTATTACTGCAACTCAAAGTACAAAGACACAAAGCAACACAAACAACGATGTCAATGAATCTAGAAGCATCATGGACAAAGGCCTCCATGCCTGGAGCTAGTCCCGCTCTTGTCCACCCACTTCCAGAGCTCCATGATCATAAGCTTAAACTGCCTGAAGCTATGGTCTCCCCTGTCCACCTGTTCCATGTGGTCGAGGTGTACCTCCTGGTGGTGGTGGTGGTAGAGCCTCGAAACGTTGTCCACCACCCGCTGCTCGGCCAGCTCCTCTGCCACGTCCGCCTGCTCCCGGCGGACCACCACGGTTGAACCTCTACCTATGCATGGGTAGTCCCTCAATCGTCTGTTTCTCCTCTGCATGGCGGGTCAGGTAGTCACGAGCCATGTGGCCCTACCCGCCACATGAATAGCACTGTCTACCTCTCGTATGACTGGATCTGCTATGTGTGCCCCACACCTCCGAACCAGTATCCTGAGGTCGTCCACCTGATGTCCTAGTCCGCTTGGACCTCTACGACATATGTCTACTTCCAGCTGCAGAATACTCCGCTATGTGTCGCCCTGTAGTAGGCCTCGCTACTGGCGTAGGATCAGCAAGGAAGCTCTCTACGAGAAGGGCTCGTTCCAATACTCCTACCTGTGTCAGAATGCTGAGGGAGATCATCGATGCCCTGATCTCATGCCTCAGTCCCTGCTCGAAGGTACAGGCCTGGAAGAATGGGTCTTGTACCATGTTCGTGGAGTAGCGTGAGAGATTAGTAAATCTCACCGAGTACTGGGCTACTGACATGCTGCCATGCCGCAGCTGTAGTAAATTTTAGATGTGCACCGCATGGAGGGTGGCAGGAACGAACTCCGATTGGAAAAATCTCTCGAAGTCCGACCAAAGGAGAGATGTCTCATCGTGCACCTGGAGCATCAGGCTCCACCATCTACCTGATTCCGCGTACAGGAGACTCGTTGCAATGATCACCATGAGGTCAGGTGGTGTCCCTACTAATCTGAAGACTCGAACAACAGCCTCCAGCCAATCCTCGGCTTCCTAAGGGTTTATCTCCCCACGGAACCTGGGTGGTCTCTGATGCTGAAACTCGTGCATTTCACTCATTCGACGTGCACTCTCAGCTGCTGGGGCTGGTGTCATCGGTGGATCGACAGGTAGAGGTATCGTTGGTGGCTCCGCTTTAATGGGTCCCTGCACCGAGGCCTCATCGCTCGGTGGGCTGCCATCTCGCACAAATCTTGGAACTCCACCTGGCTGCCTACGTGGGACCATCCTGAAAAAAAAAATAGGTGCACCATGGTCAATACAGTATACCTGGTGAGCTGACACAAATTAATCACAAATAAAACTTTTAAACACACATACAATCAATGTTTTCGTACACTGATTCAGAAATCAGAAGTCAGGGTCTTGGTGTATGGATACGTCGGCCGCCACACCAACACTGGACTCCATGGACTGATAACCACACTCAATACCATAAACATTATTGCTACACACAGAAGAAATTATCAGAGTCCTGAGTTATGTGGTAGAACTGACTCCTCTGATACCAATTTTTCATGACCCGTCCTCGGGGCCCGTGTCGTGACTACCCCAAGCCCGCCTTCCATAGGCCAGGGGCTGGTGACTGGCACTAAAGGCATAAATCCCAAAAAAAGGGAAGGCGTTGCCTTTATATAAGAAAAAAAACACCACAGAGTACACAAGCTGAAGTAAACACTAAGTAAACTGAGTTCAAAAGTAAGTGATGGAAAGTAAATGGGCCAGTATACAAACCCAATTGAAAGTACAGTACAACTGAGAAAAGAAAAATACAACAACTGAAAAGTAGAGCAGCAACCACCAAGACGTCCCTCGGAACTCCCACCTAAAGGGTGAGTACAGATAGTCTCTTCAGATCCTCGATTTCGGTCGTCCACTCTGTGTACATCCCGCCTGATAGTCCTCCTTCGGGTACCGTCCCGCTCTACAATCCTCAACCAAGATCAGCAATGTACATCGTCTACAACCAAAACAACGTAGTGCGGGCATAGCCCGTGCAGGGGTGAGTATACGATACTCAATAGGGACCCCGAGACTCCCAAAGGTCTCCCAGAATCCACGAAGGATAAACCACAAAGAAAAGATAAAATCACGAAGTATCAACAAACTATACTTAGGTATATGCCCATACATATACCTAAGTCATCAATTCCAATTCTTCTCCAACTCATGAGCCCAAGTTCAACACAGTACACACAGGAAAGTACAACCCAATCCACACAGGAAAGCACAACCCATTCCACACTGGATAACAAGTCAATCATAACGAATATATTTATTGAAATTCAAGACTCATCTCACACAAGTATATTACTCATGAAGAGGGGTGGAGATGATAGATGTAGCCTCTGAATCATCTCCCCTACCGAACCCACGTAGGATCCAAGTACAGAAGTCGTTGCTGCCGAACCCACGTAGGATCGAAGTACAATAACCATCGCTGTCGAACCCATGTAGGATCCAAGTACAGTCGTCATCGCTGCTGAACCCACGGATGATCCAAGTACATTCGACCTCGCTGCCAAACCCATGTAGGATCCAAGTACAGTTGTCATCGTCGTCGCAGTCGTAGTCAGCTCTAGGGTTCCCGCACACAGCACGCTCGATTCCGGGAGGGTCTGCTCCACGAGCCAAGGGGTCGATAAATCAACTGTCACAAAGTCTGAAGTTGATGTATCACAAAGTTCCATCTGGTCAATAGGAACTCAACGCGACAGACGACGCGTCAATTGGACGCCCGGTCTGAGAGTTATTGGCTTTTTCGTCCCAGGGGCCCGATTGATTTTTAAGCTAAAACCAACCCGACTATACTCCAGTTGCGTCCAAACCTCAAGTAGATTAATCCAAAAGAACAGTCTCACTAAGAGAAATTCAACGTAACTGACATAAGATAATTCGGACGTCTGGTCGTTAAGTTATAAGCGTTTCCGCTCCGAGGGCCCGATTGGTTTCGGGTTCGAACCAACCCGGCTATACCCAAACTTTATGTAATATACCGAAATGACCATCTCGATCCAAGGATACCAACGCAACTGAAGGTGCATCGATCAGGGGGTCCATAGCCAAAGATATGGGTGTTTGAACGGATCTGTCCGAAAATAGGGCATTCGGGCCCGGTCCGACCCGGCCCAATACCCCCTGGTTCGTCCCAAACCGGGTCGACCCGACCCGGGTCCGGGTCGGGCCCATTTGGGCGCGGCTTGAAACCCGGCTGGGTGTGGCCTATGGCCCGGCGTGGAGGCCAGCCGCGGCTCGGCTCACGGCCGAGCGAGGTGCGGGGGGGGCCCTTGTCCCAAAACGGCAGACCCATGGGGTCCGCCCTACACGCTGTATGGGGGTTTCAATCCTCCAGTCTTCCTGGAAAATGACCGGCCATTAAGCCCGGACGGTTGAGCTGTCGCAGGACCCTTCGGGGTCCCACCTCCCAAAGCGCCGGCGGCCGACTTGGCCGGCTGCCCCCTTCTGAATCGTCGCGGCCTAAGGTCGCGGCTCTTCCCCGACTGGCACAGTGCGACGACGTCGTGCACCACCACCGCGGCCCACTCCAGTTGTAATTCCTTTGGCTTCACCGGTGCGGTGCAACGGCATCGCGCTCTACCGTCGCGGCCCGCTCCGGCCACGATTCTATTCTTCCCCACGCGGTGCAACGGCACCGCGCCGCCTTCGCTTCGATCGTCAATGTAAGTCAATAAGGAAACGGGGAGGAGAAATCAGCTGTGTTTTTGTGGTCCGATCTCCTCCCATTACGCTGGTAACATTCGGTAAAAAAAAATCAATGAAGAAGATTAAATTAAACACGAAGAAAGATAACCCCTACCTCAACAAAAGTTGTCGAACGACAGGCGTTGCGGAAAATGGCGTCGTGGGATGAGGTTCCCTAGACATCGATGGAGAGCGCCCGAGGAGGATGTGGCGTCTTCCCTTTTTGTCACATAGAAAAGGAAAGAGGGCGCGTCGATGGAGAACTCATGTGTTGGTGTCTCTTCCCTTGTCACAGAGGAGGAAGGGGAAGGAGAAACCAAAGTCGCTGAGTCGTTCTTTGTTGAAGAGATGATGTTCTTCGCGGGAGGATGAAGATCCTCAAAAGAAACCAAAGCTCTCCCTTCCTCAATTCCCAACACAACAAAACTCCCCAAATTAAAATAAGATCCTCTTATTTTATTAAAACATTCCATGGGTTCAAATTAAAAAATTCAAGTACTTAATTCAATTAATTGAATATGTGTGTTGGCATGATTAAAGAGGAGAGAGGGTGAGGAGAGGATAAGTCACCCACTTAATGGGGGAGTTAAACATGTTAAGAAGAGTTACCAACTTTAAGAGGGGGGTTAGAGGAGTTAAAGGAATGTGAAGAGGTGGGGATCATGTGGGCCCCACCTCACAAATATCCTAACAAGAGTAGTTTGGAACTAGTGGGTCCCACCCCAACTCCCACACTTAGGATATAACCACTTAGAAATAGAAAATAAAATTGTACCACAATTTTATTTACTTCACATTTAATCCTCAATTTTTTTAGCAACTCCTCCTGAGAAAACGCACCTTCGGAAAAGGTTCTATTAAGCAAATATCGGCGCTGCGGTTCCATCGGTGCCCTCAGATTTCAATTCTGAGCACCGGTTTAAAAGATAGAAAAACCTGCTCATTCGTTCACTGAACGTACCCGAGCTAAACTTCGGAAATTGATTCTAGGCACTCCAGGCCTCGGGATCAGGTGCCGTCAGAAACTAAATACTCGTAAAATCACAAAGAATTTAAGGGGAAAAAATCTTGAAATGTACGGGTCTTTATATAACTAATAATTATTCTAGTTTGGTGTTGTGTTCTTCACAAGCTATCAAACTCATTGTTTTTATTAAAGAGCAGTATATTATAAAATCTTATGGTGTTACAGTGAATCCCTTTTGGTTTCACTAAGAATTTAATTCTACTTCATGAAGAAATCCATTATTAATTATTTCTCCCTTATTTGATGTTGTGTTTTTTGAACCTTTGTAGATACCCAAAGCTTGATGTACATGGACATTACATTACTTTTGCAGAATACTTAGTACATAACAAAAACAGACACACAAGGATCGTAATAGTTTAGTGTCTTTAGAAACTCGGAATATAATCTTCTAATCGTGGTGAAAGATCTTCAACATCTCCCATAAAGATCTTCCCTTTTTTTCTTACCTAAAACCTTTCTTTATATCCTGGGGAAAATAAAACATAAAAGGGGTGAGCTCAAATGCCCAGTAAGGGTAAATATAGAGAACATAAAACAATCCATAAACATTTTAATGCAAAAACTTGAACATAAAATCTAAACATCAAAATCTTGAGCAAAGACATGAATCTTGGAAGTACGTAAGGCATATATCATAAGGGAACATCAATAATGATAAAATAGCATGGTAATAAAACATGTAATTGTGGAAACCATTAAGAACATGTTATTATTTCCATAGTAGCCAAGGCATTGCTTCCAAGACCATCTTAGTGGACAAAGTCCCTTTCTGAATCGATTTCACTCCTCGTTTCAGTCTTGTAACACTGAAACGGATAAACTTACTATTCCAGCCATGTCTATCTCATGAGATATAAATCTTTACCCAATTCATTAGAGGGAGATTTAGGTCCCACCCATCTCATAATGAAATCATTCTTACTTGTGCCACAAAATAAACTTAAAACATTCATCATAACCGAAAGAACAAAATGGGTTTCATAAATATCATCCCATCATCTCATAATCCATATAAAACAAATGGAAATTTCATCATAAGAAAAGTGAAACCATATAAATCATAGAGACATTAAACTTAAAACATAAACATATGAAATAATGTCATATTAGATGGAAAATGGTTTTGATAAAACATTTGAAATGAATTCTTGAGGAAAATATTCTTTCTTATTCAAAATCATTTTCTTTTCACAAAATGCCATGCACTTTTAAAATAAAAGTATTTTGTTGAAAATTGTCATAAAATATTGTAGAGTAAGCTTCATGAAAATGAGGCGTTATGAAACCGTAAAAATCCATTCATGTCGTATAAGTTAAAAATAACAATCTCCTCGTACTTTTGTCAGAAAAGTCAAAAAGTACCTTGTATGGTTAACAAAAGAAAGATTCCTTCCAGACGATGTGGTAAAAGTAAGAAAAGGGTAAAAATGTCTTAAACATACATAGAAGGAAAGTAAACATTTTATGAAAACATTTTGAGAGCATATGGACATGGATAATAAACATAACCCCCACTAAATACTTACAAGTAAACAATCTTGGATGAGATTGGAATAATTATCCCTTACCTTTGGTCTGATCTACTTCGTACGTTTCCGAACCTCCTCTTTCTCGAAGTACCTCCTTTAAACTTTCTCTTAGAGCACTAAAATTGGTCTTTGAAAAATACCAGGACCTCTATGATGTTTCTAGGGAAGTGGAGAAGATAATTTTTCAGGGTTTTTCCGAGCTTGAAGGCTCAAAGTGGTGTAAGGAAGAGAGGGAGGAGGTTCCCTTTTATAAGGGAGGAGAGGGGCACCTTTGGAATAACAAAAAATATTATTTTATTATAAAGTCATATTCAATTTTTAATAGCTCCAAATTGATTTATTTCAAATATAAGGTGGGGATGGGTCGAAATCCTCTCATACAATAGAATTTATACATATTAGGTTTCTATTTTAACCTTATCATTTAGATTTAACTTTAATCTAAATAATTTTTCTTTTACCGTGTCTTCTTGTTTTCTTACACTATAAGGTTAATAAACTTACTATAACAAGCCAAAAGAACCCCAAATTGTTTATTATTAATATATATAACCTTATCTAAGTCATTTAGATGAACCTTATATTTTTATAAATAAAATAACAATTAATAATATAATATTTTTTTAAAAAACTATTTTATGTCAATTTTGACACTATTTGGTAATTGATTTTTGTGAAAATCATAACAGAATGATTAGTTCTAAAAAAGTTAAATAAATCAATACTAACATGTCATATTAACCTAAAAAATTATTGTAATTCATAAAAAGAATAAAATTACATTTATTTGGGTATTTATAACATCAATTATGTCAATATTTCATTAATAAGATAATTACTGCATCATCATTATGTCATAAATAAATTAAATTATTTAATGTCTAAAAATTATAAATAAAACACTCTTATATAGGAAATCTTTTTATATTTCTAATTAATATTTATAGTCGAATTTATCTTATG
This sequence comes from Viscum album, assembly GCA_963277665.1. Lineage (NCBI taxonomy): Eukaryota > Viridiplantae > Streptophyta > Magnoliopsida > Santalales > Viscaceae > Viscum > Viscum album. The sequence goes on along the minus strand of OY728131.1, from coordinate 710,581,260 downwards.
TATAACCCTATATTAAAAATGATTTAATTATTAAACTTTGATTTAAACTATTTTAACCCTTCTTTAAATAAATTAATAATAAATGTCCTAATCTAATCCAAGTGGGCCTAAATGGTCATATTTTATTCCTAAGGTTGTTTTTGGTCGAATTACACTTATCCAACAGAAATATGACATGTGTTAGGGTAATAATAATATCATTTTTACACTTAATTACCCTATTTACTTTTAACCGTGGTAAAAAAAGGAAAAAAGTTACTATTCACCAAAAATTATTTTCATCTCATTGAACCAAATTTTAGTCCTTGATATTAATCGTGTCTCTCAGATTTTTAAAATTCCACTCAGAGAAGCGGTAAAATTAAGTTTTATGTGAATTTGCAAATTCTCCAATGAGGTGGGTAAAAGACGGTGAAAAGTTCAATAAAATTTTTATATTATTATAAAATGACTCCAATGACTTAAATTGAACTCATATAGGTATTATGTATTAATTTCGACATAAAATAAATTTAAATAAAATAAATAATTATTTAAATAAAAAGTCGGTTTTTGAATAGTAACCGAGTATTTTCACTATTCATCAAAAATTGAAAGTTTTCAGAAAAATACCAAAAATTCACCCTAGGATAATTTCGATATTCTGAATCCAAAAATGAAGTCCATTTTGAAAGATAAAATTTATAAAATTTTAAAAATTGGGTATTACTATTCATAATGGCTGGTTTATATAACATATCGTTGTTTAGCGAAACTCGGTATTGCGTACAACACACGCTATTGTGGAAGGTCGCGATTGCGTGTAATTCAAGCCAAGTCAAGGATGCATGTTGTGAAAACTCCTTTTGGTGTAGCATACAACACAAGACATTAATGAAATTAAAAAGAATATTTTTCATAAAATCTCGGGGTGTTACATTCTACCCCCCTTAAAATGAATTTCTCCCTCGAAATTCGTCGGGGTTATAAATGGTTTACTACTCGAAAGTTTATTTAATAGAAACCCACATCGTAAAAAGGAATACCAAAACTTGGATTTAAAAACTAAAGTATGAAACATAACGGTTACCCAAATTAACTAATCACTGGGTTTCCATATAGGAGAACATAGGTGGAAATATGGATATGGAAGAGAAATCTAACCATCGTGTTCTTATGGAGAGTGGTAGAGAACATGGCTATGAAAAATCCAACAATCACAAAGCCATATATTTGTGATGATCTAGGGTACCATCTGATTCATCAGATATAAGGGCACTAGGACAACATTTTTGGTTTTCAAGATCAATTCCCTAAAGTTGAAGAATTTGAATTAGAATAAATACTTACTTTATTTTGGTACAATCCCACTGTTGTTCGTGCTTTGAAAAATTTCCACTTCATCTCTTAAAGAAATGAATTTGAATTTGTTATTCGTGAAGTGTTAATAGATCATGTGATAGAATGATGGGTCATTCCATCTGTTTCAAACAAAATTTTAGCAAAAGTTATCAAATATACATAAGTCCATATATGATGAGGTTAATCTTATATGATTCCAAAAAATGATCTTATGCTTCATATATCATACCGCTTAATAAAATAAAACTAGTTTCTACTAACCAGGGACTTCCTGTAGGCCAGTGGTATGCGATAAAGGCCAGTCGCACTTTGGTTGTGTGTTTGATTCCCACAGCCTTTTCCGACGCGATGGGTTGTCTCACATCCTGCAGGTTGTCCTTTTTCTAAAACTATATTACTATAACATCCCATCAATAATATTGAAAAAACTTCTATCCTTAAACAACACTAACTTATGTCCAACATAATCCATTCCAATCTTTAGGCTTATCCATAATACTGCAGTCCACTCTTATATTATAGTGAAAATGATTATCAGAGATTTCATATAACAAGCATGTTAATACCATCGTTGATCCCCATATATCATAAGATATGTCTTGTTGGTCACATTCCAAACATTCAAAGGCCTTAATCATGTATTCTCTTGAAAAATGAATACCCATTGAATCTTAGTGAAAACATGAGTGCTGTCAAAAGTTAACTCTTTCCACATAGCAAAACCTCAAAATTCTCTATACTCAAACCATGATATAACTATTTCCTTATATCAGTCATGAGCTCATTAATACTCTCAAACATTTCATTTTCTCCTTATCCCTTCATTATGCATATATCATCTTCTTTCCAAAAATATCTCAATCACTTTCCATGGTTACCGGTACCATAAAATTATTGAAAACCACAATAGACCAATACATAAATATTCCAATATTCCACGATAATATATACAAAATTATTTTGGAATCCCATTACATAAACACTTAATCATTCCACCACATCGTTGTCATATTCAACAACTCCAATAGTGATCACATATGACTTCCCTTTGTCCTTTTCCTTAAGTGGTTTCTCATGTCGATCATCATTAACCCTTGGATTGGGGAATTGATTAGCATAATGCCCCATTTCATTTCACTTGAAGCATTGAAGTGTTGGTGGTGCTTTCTCTGCAGTCTTTTCTTTATTCACATCATTATCAACCCTTTTTCCATTACTTCGACACTCAGCTGATCGATGACCTTCTTTTCCACACTTAAAAAATTTTCTATTCCCTTTAAGACAATCTCCACCATGCTTATTTCCACACTTTGAGCATAAGGAAACATTCATCTTCTTTTCACCATTATTCTGAGATTTCTCCTTGAAATCCATCTTTCGTTTCTTGTCAAAACCATGAGATGGTATGTAACACCAACTTCCATTTCTACCTTGATAGCACAACTCACAATTTCTTCATAGCCACTGAAGTCTCTTATATCTAATGCCCTTTGAAGATTTGGTTTTAAGCCACTGAAGAATCGATCAACTTTACTTTCAGGTTGGATAATAAAGCCAGATACATACCTTCCAAGCCTTGTAAAATTCGCTTCGTATATACCAACAAATTCATAATCCTTTTGCTTTAGTTCAAGAAACTCCTTCTCCATATTTTTTGAAGAATACGAGGGAAGTACTTATTGAAAAATAAGTTCTTGAACTCATCCCATTCCATGGACTCAATTTCATCTCTTGGCCTCATATTCTTGATAATATTCCACCATTGATCAGCTTCACCTTCCAAATGATATACTGTAAAGATGACTTTATCATGTTCAGAACATTGAAGAATGGAAAATATCTTTTCAGTGGTACTGATCCATTGTTCAGCAACAAGTGGATCAGAAGACCCACTGAAAGAAGGTGGACGTTTCCTCATGAAGGACTCAATAGAATATTGTTCCCTTCTCTACTCATTTGGAAGTTCAGAATGATTCATAGCTTGTGTAAGTATAGCAATAAGATTTTTCACTCCATCTCCCATAACATTTGTTTTTTCAGGAGGACAATCATTGCATTGTCCGTCACATTGATCAACACAGTTCCTTCGGGTTCCATCCATCGTCTAAAAACCAAAAAGAATAGTGTGAGAGGAAAAAATCATGCTAGGGAAAACAACATAATAAAGGGGGAGTACCTTCAATATCAAACATCTTAGGTTTAATTCTAATATCGTTACCATAATTCTAGGACTATAACCTATACTTATACTTATCCTTAGGTACGTCCCTATACATACCTTATAAATATCTCTAAGTATCTCACTAAAGTTCTCGCATCCTAGTTACCGAAGGTTGACTAAATCTTTCCTCTGATACCAACTGTAGAGACCCAAAGCTTGACGTACATGGACATCACATTACCTTTGTGGAATACTTAGTACATAAAAAAACAGACACACAAGGACCGTAATAGTTTAGTGTCTTTGGAAACTCGGAATATAATCTTCTAATCGTGGTAAAAGATCTTCAACATCTCCCATAAAGATCATCCCTTTTTTTTCTTACCTAAAACCTTTCTTTATATCCTGGGGAAAAGAAAACATAAAAGGGGTGAGCTAAAATGCCCAGTAAGGGTAAACATAGAGAACATAAAACAATCCATAAACATTTGAATTCAAAAACTTGAACATAAAATCTAAACATCAAAATCTTGAGCAAAGATGTGAATCTTGGAAGTACGTAAGGCATATATCATAAGGGAACATAAATCATGATAAAATAGCATGGTAATAAAACATGTAATTGTGGAAACCATTAAGCACATGTTATGATTTCCATAGTAGCCAAGGAATTTCTTCCAAGACCATATTAGTGGATAAAGTCCCTTTCTGAATCGAGTTCACTCCTTGTTTCAGTCCTGTAACACTGAACCATATTAACTTACCATTCCAGCCATGTCTATCTCATGAGATATAAATCTTTACCCAATGCATTGGAGGGAGATATAGGTCCCACCCATATAATAATGAAGTCATTCTTACTTTTTCCACAAAATAAACTTAAAATATCCATCATAACTAAATGAATAAAATGGGTTTCATAAACATCATCCCATCATCTCATAATCCATATAAAACAAATAGAAATTTCATCATAAGAAAAGTCAAACTATATAAATCATAGAGACATTAAACTTGAAACATACACATATAAAATAATGTCATCTTAGATGGAAAATGGTTCTGATAAAACATTTGAAATGAATTCTTGAGGAAAATATCCTTTCTTATTCAAAATCATTTTCTTTTCACATAATTTCATGCACTTTTAAAATAAAAGTATTTTTTCGAAAATTGTCATAAAATATTATAGAGTAAGCTTCATGAAAATGAGGCGTTATGAAACTGTAAAAATCCATTCATACCATATAAGTTAAAAAAACAATTTCCTCGTACTTTTGTCAGAAAAGTCAAAAAGTACCTTGTATGTTAAACAAAAGAAAGATTTCTTCCATACTATGTGGTAAAAGTAAGAAAAGGGTAAAAATGTCTTAAACATACATGGAAGGAAAGTAAATATTTTATGAAAACATTTTGAGAGCATATGGACATGGATAATAAACATAACCCCTAGTAAATACTTACGAGTAAACAATCTCGGATAATAATGAGATTGGAATAATTATCCCTTACCTTAGGTCTGATATGCTTCGTACATTTCTGAACCTCCTCTTTCTCAAAGTGCCTCCTTTAAACTTTCTCTTAGGGAACTAAAATTGGTCTTTTAAGAAGACCAGGACCTCTAGGATGTTTCTAGGGAAGTGGAGAAGAGAATTTGGCAGGTTTTTTCTGAGCCTGAAGGCTCAAAGTGGTGTGAGGAAGAGAGGGAGGAGGTGCCCTTTTATAAGGGAGGAGAGGGGCACCTTTGGAATAACAAAAAATATTATTTTATTATAAAGTTATATTAGATTTTTAATAGCTCCAAATTGAGTTATTTTGAAGATAATGTGGTTATGGGTCGAAATCCTCTCATCCAATAAAATTTAGACAAGTTTAGGTTTCTATTTTAAACTTATCATTTAGATTTAACTTTAAGGTAAATAATTTTTCTTTTACTGTGTCTTCTTGTTTTCTTACACTATAAGGTTAATGAACTTAATATAACAAGAGAAACGAACCCCAAGTTGTTTATTATTAATATATATAACTTTATCTAAGTAATTTGGCCGAACCTTATATTTTTAGAAATAAAATAACAATTAATAATATAATATTTGTTTTAAAAACTATTTTAGGTCAATTTTGACAATATTTGGTAATTGATTTTTGTTAAAATCATAACAGAATTATTAGTTCTAAAAAATTGAATTAAATCAATACTAAAATGTCATATTAACCTATAAAATTATTGGAATTCATAAAAAGTCTAAAATTACATTTATTTGGGTATTTATAACATCAATTATGTCAATATTTCATTAATAAGATAATTACTGCATCATCATTGTGTCACAAATAAATTAAATTATTTAATGTCTCAAAATTATAAATAAAACACTATTATTTAGGAAATATTTTTAGATTTCTAATGAATATTTATAGTCGAATTTATCTTATGTATAACCCTATATTAAAAATTATTTAGTTATTAAACTTTGATTTTAACTATTTTAACTCTTCTTTAAATAAATTAATAATAAATGTCCTAATCTAATCCAAGTGGGCCTAAATGGTCATATTTTATTCCTAAGGTTTTTTTTGGTCGAATTACACTTATCCAATAGAATTAGGACATGTGTTAGGGTAATAGTAATATCATTTTTACCCTTAATTACCCTATTTACTTTAAACAGTGGTAAAAAAAAGGTAAAAAGTTATTATTCACAAAAAATTATTTTCATCTCATTGAACCACATTTTGGTCCTTGATATTAACCGTGTCTCTCGGATTTTCGAAATTCCACTCACAAAAGCGGTAAAATTAAGTTTTATGTAAATTTGCAAATTCTCCTAGGAGGTGGGTAAAAGACGGTGAAAAGTTCAATAAAATTTTTATATTATTATAAAATGACTCCAATGACTTAAATTGAACTTATATAGGTATTATGTATCATTTTTGACCTAAAATAAATTTAAATAAAATTAATAATTATTTAAATAAAAAGTCGGTTTTTGAATAGTAACCTAGTGTTTTCACTATTCATCAAAAATTGAAAGTTTTCAGAAAAATACCAAAAATTCACCCTAGGCTAATTTTGATATTCTAAATCCAGAAATGAAGTCCATTTTGAAATATAAAATTTATAAAATTTCAAAAATTGGGTATTACTATTCATAACGGCTAGTTTATATAACGTATCGTTGTTTAGCGAAACTCGGTATTGCGTACAACACACGCTATCATGGAAGGTCGCAATTGCGTGTAATGCAAGCCAAGTCAGGGATGCGTGTTTTGCAAGCTCCTTTTGGTGTAGCATACAACACAAGACATTAATGAAATTAAAAAGGCTATTTTTCATAAAATCTCGGGGTGTTACAACCTTTCTCTCAAATACCATATTCATCTCAAAACTTGATTGAACAGATAACATCGTCCCTTGAAATTGTTGAGTGTAAAGTTAGGGTACTACAGTAAAGGCATGATATGGTGGTAATGGTATAGTATGTAAATGATGATAGTAGAAATATTGTGCTATACAGAGTCATTTTTTGTTGTAAAAATTCATGTCATTTCACTATGTAGGAGTCTCTCGAAAATATCTCATCCCTTAATAGAAATCTTCACATTACATCAAACTATATTATATCATGAAGACATTTTTTATTTTTTGGTGAATGATATTATAGTTAATATCACATATATGTTTTAAGGTTATTAGTTAATATTATGTGTGGTGAGCCATGTCATAGTAATTCTAGATGCATCATGAAGGATATAGTTGGGGCATTAACAAGTGGATTATGATGTAGAGTGGATTTCAAAAGCCACCAACTATAGTTTGAAGGATACGGTTCTAGAGTAAAGAAGGAAGTTATGGCATGAATGTGTGGATCATGACATAGAGAAAATGACAGCAAATTTTGAATTGGGAATTTGAATTTTCTATTGTGGAAGTAAAATTATAGGTTAGGTATTGTAGTGTGGTAATATATCTCTCAACATGACTATAATAAACCCAAGAGACAAAGTCCTATTAGTAGCCCTTTATGTGTTTTTACATAGATTTTAATCTTTATGTTATTATGTAGAGGATACTGCCAATGTCAAGAATTTTTTCAAAGATAATGTGTTGGTGTCATCCTTTAGACCACTAAAGTTTGTTTATATTCAGCTTCATGTAGATTTATAATTTAACTCAAAATGGACGATGATGGGTTCTAGTCATGATGAGAAGATAATTCCTTGAGTTTTAGTACTCCCTATGGTATATTTTGATTAAAGATCATTCCCCCCCCATTTCATTTTAGTGTATGGTACTCCCCAAAATTCATGGGTTTTAGATCATCTATAATTCAATAATACAGTGGGTACTCTATGGAACCCAATAAGGTGGTTCCTCTAAGGGGTTAATAGATTTTGGTACTCATCTAATCATTATTCAATGATTCGTTAGGGAGAGGGTCCTTTATTTATGGAGTCAGTTCCACACTCATTTGATGGACTAGTTTGATAAGTAGTGGGTCCTCCAAAAATAGTTAAGTACTAACTTGACTGACACTTATCCTGGTGAGGCATAGGTCCCCCACCAAACTTAGTGAGATGATGTGGGTTTGGTTTAGCTAGTTAGATTAAATTATTTTATTTCTCAGGAAATATTTCTTCTATCTATGTTGTGTGGTTCTCCCCTATTTATATTTATTTCCTGAAAAGGATTGGGTCTTCCATTGCGGATCGGTATTTCCTCAACTAACTCATAAATTTTTATGAGGTTAGGTTCACCCATTACATGTAATGTGATATGCATGTATTTTTTTATTTTTGGATAGTTATCATAGTAGTGGTTAGCACTAACTTTTCTAAAAACAATTCTTGTACATTCTGTGTGTTTACCTACTATGGCTTTTGGAACAGTTCCATGTAGCTATGGAGAGTTTGTATGGTACTCCTCGGATGGCATGCATACTACAAGGATGAGTAGGTCCCTAACTATAGTTTAGGGTTATATCTAGGAAAGGATAGATAGTATGGATGTTCCAAGTCATAAAACGCCTCATACACCCCTCGGTTGCCTTTTATTTATAACTTACAATTGAGTTGTGGACTTCATAGTAGGTTAGTTTTTGATTTTATTGAGCATCCTAACATTATCATGAGAAATGATCCTTCATATAGTTGTGATAAGATGACTACAAATCACCTTTATCATAGATACTTTTATTAATATAGAACATCTAGTTTTTTTCCTTATTCTAGTTCATGTCTAGTACTGGAGTTTGAGATGACTTGTTTTTTTCTTTCATTTGTGGTTTCAGGGAATTTTAATGGGTATATTTACATTCAACCTTGAATTCCATTTATACCCACATGTATGGGTTTTATGGTAACATCTTGTGGTTAGGATATGATCTTGGTAGACATAGAGCTGATTTGGCTAGTTTGAACCTCATTTATGATGAAATTTTGTGATTATTAGTGGTTTTTGGTGATTCATGATGGTTTTGGTTACCATTAATGGTAAATTTCTATCCATGAGTACGCGTATTGAGGAGGGACTTTTAGGTATCCTATGTAAATCATATTTGGAGACATTTCTTGGAGTAAATTCTCTATAGAGGTTGCTTATGTAGTGATATAATTATAATATAATGTCTCATAAATATATATATATTACAATTGTTAATATATATATATATATAGTATCAGTGTTTTTATTAATATTTTCATTATATATATGTGTTTGTTTTAAGTTCATATAGGATAATGCCTCCCATAATGTCTGATATGCCTACTCAATGTTATTCATTGGTACTCGGCCTATTGGAGGTGGGTTTGAGGTGGCACACATAGATTAATACTGGTCCATGAAGGGACTTATTGGGTCATTCCATGTCATCATCTCAGTTTATATTGGTTTATATTTTATACTATATATGATCATCCTTGGGAAGATCTCGTTTTATATATAACATGATGGCCAACATGTGTGTCATTTATTATATCATGGTGGATGTTAATTTTCTATATAATATACCTTATCCTCATAAATTTTAATACTCTAATATTGTATCTACATTGAGGATGTTGTGTTTTTATTATGTTATTGTGTGATGATACTAAAGAGTATAGTCTCCTAATATTTTTTATCATGTACTCATTTCTAGTCAACACCCTCTACCATACAGGGATGTGCACATGAGTTCATGTGTCACTCTAGCTCGGGTAGGTGATGGATGACTTGTCCAGGGACATTATAAAGTAGTAGCAGATTTATTTTTCCCTTTTTATACTATTTTGGATGTGATGTACAGAGATGAGAGTTTTTATAACTTTAGATAAATAGTATTATTTTTCTTAACCAGCACCTATATGTGTTGAAGTCCATGTTGTAATTTATTTAGTATTGTTGTTCTCTATTTTTGATTTTATAATTTGGTTAATTTTTTGCAACGATAATGTTTTATTTTATTGATTTATGATTTTTATTTTGGACCCTAGCACAAATAAGTGTGTGTTCATGCATTATTTTTTCAGCACAGAATTATATAACATGTGTATACTTGAATTTCATTATAATACCATTTCTAAAAATAAAATATGTATTATTAATTAAATTATGAAAAATAAATTATTTGCTTTCGTATTAAATACATTTTTGCAGTCATTGTACTTCACCAAAACAAATTATCATGATTTTCTGAATGTGAATCACTATAGATTGATGTATCTATTATACAAAGATTTGTGTGACAAATCCTAAGAGGGGTAGTCCAATATATGAGTATCTGGAGTGGATTGACTTCATATACTATGTATTTTTTTTAAGAATATGGATAAAAGATATTAATGAGATCCTTGGGATGGGGGATTTCATATGATTTTCCTTGAGTTATTTGAGACTAAATCAATAGAGTTTATCCACAACATATAGCTTATATACTAGGTTAATATCCTAGTGATGATGATATATATCATAAGATATTGGTGATTTTGTTTTGTTATTATGGTAGTAGAGTGCTTTTCTAGATTTTTCTGGGAATCATTGGGATGTTATTCAAGAAAATGGTAGAAATAGACTATCCAAGACACATGGATACCTTATAGATGGTAAGAATAGGTAAATTCTGTGTATGATTGAAATGAAACATGAATAATGTGTTATCATGTTTTTTTTATCCATTAGGTATTCCTTGGGTGTGTAATGATTGAGAAATACAATTGGTGCTTCAATCAAAAGGTGATTGTAATTTGTAATGAAATAGTTATATTTTGTTTAAGAATGTGATCCTGGATTGATGGGATATAACTCATAATAGTTTGGGTTGATTTGTATGGTAAGTTTGAACTAATTATGTAATCGTTCTATTGTATTAAATTCTGATAAATAATAGTGTAATGTATATACTTGTATGAGGTTGATTCTACGATTCATCTCTTACTATGGGAATAATAGAGTTGGTTTTTGATAATATACATATGGTAGGTGAAGTATTAGGATCTAATATTATCCTTGGATAGTGATCATAGTAATTGGTATGGTGTGATAAAAATATAATAGCATGTGTAACATGCTAATTAGGAATACTTAGAAAATATCAATGAGGGTGAGATTTTGAATAAGATTCCCATGACTATAAAGGATATGTTTTGATGTTGTTATCGATGTATGGTGATTTTATACAATATATTCTCAGTATATAGGTTAGACCTAGTGGGATATGTTTTTTATCACTTGAGACTTGTATAGGATAGGGGATCATGAGAGTTTCTTGTATGATTTGAAGGGTTTTATGGCTCCCAACTTTTCCCTGACTACTCAAAGCTAGGTCATGGAATGTTGATGTTCATTTTTTATTGATCAAAAATGGAGGTGTTATCAGGTATGATATAACCCATGAAAATTAGTTAGGGGAATTTATTTGATTAATATATTCCTAAGGGATATATCCTTGTGATATATTGTGGTATGTAAATTTAGAAACCAAGGAATTGAGTATGGTCAAGGGTAGACTGATCAGCAGAAATCAGCAAATCACTGTTTATCTAAAGTAGGAGGTAGGACCTTTTTATTATGATTGTGGAATTACCAATGGGTTATAATTATTATTGAAAACCAAAATTTTCAACTCATTTGTGTGATGGTTTGGGACCTTTGATACAATTAGGAGCCGAGTAACTTTGTGTTATTATTAATAAATTAAAGTTTCCCTTAGTTGTGAAAATTTGAGCATCAATAAATTATAAAACTACTAGTTGAGTCAATTAGAATACAAAGTAGGTTTAATAGGATAACTGTGTGAAAGTGATTGAATCACTAACCTTGATATATTATCCTCAAACTCAAGGGTTTTAATGATTTAAGATTTATTAATTTGGTAGTGGTTCTGTTAGACCATAGAAATGACTCAAATCCTATAATGGGACTCATAGGATGGATCTATTTGGGTGTTATGAGTAAGTCTTGTTTGTTTCAACATTTATCTGGTAATGGATTTTAGGAAAGATCTTTCTCATTGTTCGAGGATAAATAAAATAATATGGTAGAGATTGAACTATCCATGTCTTGAGAGCCTAATAATTGTTTCAAGAAAATTAGGTTAAACGTTAGTGGTTTCATGTTTAATATACTGAATCAATGGCATATAACTTTTTAAAAACTCTCCTAGATGTAAGTAACTAATTTATATCTTCTTATTTAATAGACACTAGGTTTTTGTATTATAAGGTGGTGATTAGGAATGGTGATTATTTTTTATAGATGGTCGGTGATAAATTCAAGGCTCACGCTAATTGAGGGATTTTGTCTATAAAATATTGATAATTTCAATAGAGTATGATTCCTTTATAGTGTAGTAAGGTTTATTGTTTAGAGTATATAGTTGATATATACTCAAGTGAATCACCAAGTGACTAAAATTATAGAATAGATTTATGATGCCTATCATGGGAGTAAGACATCATCAATAATGGATTTCATTTACACCATTGAGATTTTGGACTTACTCAATGCATTGGGGTACCATCTTGAATGTATCAAATGAAATCAAGTATGATGACTCAAATTTTGATTAAAATTCATTATTTAAGATATGAACATCCTGTATGATAAAAAGGAGTCTAAAGTTCCTATATTGGGTTGTTCCAGTGGTTTGGGTATATTGTGGGAACAACCATGGATAGTATGAGATTAGAAATTTGAATTTTCATCATATCTTGATAGTAAATCTATATTTCAAGTTTTTCATAAGCATATTTCTTCGGGATAAAAATTTTTATCATGGAGAGATTGTAACAACCCGTACCGGTATGTGTCAATGGAGTCTGAGAAAAATTGGGTTCTGGTGAAAGTGGTACCATGAATATTTGAATTTTTCAATTATAATTGGGAATTGGCACTATTAAATGAATTTTAAATGCTATAAATGGTGTTTTCAAGGAGTAATATTTGGTGTAAAAGGATTGGAGAGAAATTTGAGGTGAAATTAAAATTAAAAAATCACAATGTGATGGTGGGTATTTGACTGTGTCATTGGGGGATTTTGTTTTGAATTATATATAATAGTAACTAAATAGATAACGGGATTGAAAATGATTATGCCATATTATAATTCATTTCACCATGATTTTTGGGGAAGAATGAGTTTTTTATAATGAAAAATGGGTCACACTATAGCATGGGGAGGTTGGGTCATGAATCCCCTAGTCACGCATCAATGTGTTTCCATGATTACTAAGTATCGCTCTATAATGTTGTGTTTCACCATGGTGTATATGGTCATGTCATAATGGTTACCTGGGATCATTTTAGCTTCACTGTAATTGGGTGTAATTCAGTTTTAGAAACTGATTCTTGTTGTAATGTTCCCATTTGCGATTTTAATAAAATTTTAAACAAATAATTTAAATTATTTTTAGGGGTTATATAAATTATACAACACTTAAGTTCCTAATATTTACACAATTTTCTCACATTACCTCTCTTTTTATCCTTCTTTACTCCTTTATACATTTTCGGACTGATCACTTTCTTCAATATCATTGAGGTTAGTCCCCATCCTCACTTCCACCTTTTTTATTCCACTATATATTCCTTTTATTTTGCAATAAAAAGTTTATGTATTTAATATAGATTAAATTCATATATAATGAATTTGGATTGATATAATGGTTCTTTTTCTCTTCATGGGTAGAGATGTATCAAGAGAGGATAATGCACATGGTTTCACACTGTTTCATTTTAGGAAATTAGCTATATTTATTTATTTATTTATTTCATCGAATTAAAATGAAATTGATGTATGATTTGAGATGTTTATTTAGTTATTATTTCTAGGATAGGTCTAGATTCCTATAAATAGTGATTTATATACCATTTGGTAAGGTATTTTGCACTGGATTCTAGCCGGTGATATTTCATCGATTATTCCAAAAATGATTAACTAGGGAATAAAATGATTTAATTAATTTTAATTATTTCATAATTGATTAACATGTTTCCTTTATAGATTAAGGGATTTATGTAATATGTATGGTTAATGTGATATCATACATCATGGTAAGGCTTGGATAAAGTGAATAAGGCATCACTTCCTGAGGGGGGTTACTCTATTGCTGAGGTAGGTGGTCCCTAATACTACCCCTTTATATAGTTTTGTATATATTATATGGATTGTAAGAATGAGTGAGTGAGTGATAGCAAATTGAGGTGGAACCATATGGAAATTCCATTACATTAGGTATACTATGGGGTTTAGTTCATGTTATGGTATGTGTTGTTTCCATAGAGTGGTGATTTAGGATGAACCAATTAACATGATATGGGATTATATGTATTATATATAAGGATAAACTATGAAAGTACCAAGTGTGGTGCTCTTATTTTTATAGAAATTATTATATAAAACATTGAGTGTGATGGGTCCTCTAAGAATTATGTGTTTTATTCCATAGTAATCTATGTCTATGATGCCTAAGTATGGTTTTATGGAATCTATATTTAGATCCCAATAGTGGTTTCCTTTTTTAAAATTATACAATTTATCCCTTGATAGGTTCCATTTTTCCTCCTTAATAAGGGGATGTGTAGTTAAGTGGGAGGTTTCACATGATCTCTTGTAATCAATTTTTGGTTACCTTTTGGTCATTTTGGGTTGATTTAAATAAATTAAGAGGTATGAGATTCCTCCACTCATTTGGGATATTTATGGGTTGATTTTTCCTTAGATATAAAACAAGGAAAGGGATTTTTTATGCATGATAATTAACTCAAAATTTTTAAGAAAATTTAATTATACAATATGAAAAAATTATCATTAACTGATATAAAAAGTTTTTGGTCTTCCCCAGTTACAGTTATTTTCATGAGGGATATACTTCCCTATGTGATGAGACTTCCAAGTGGTACGTGCTACCCCTAGTGATAAATTATGTTATAATAGACATATTTCCATATATTATGAGCTAATATTAGTGGAATGTATGACCAATATAAACAAGGGTGTGATATGGATATGATGCATCCTAATATATTGATTTCACGAGTTGTATGTGATGTTATCCCATGATTATTATGATTCGGGATAGACATGATTCCTTCTGAGATGGTTATTATTTGGGTTAGATTTTATTCCTCATGATATAGTTGTGATGTATATTAGATATAGTTCCTCTTGATATGGTTTCGATATGGGTTTGATATGATTCCCACTCAGATGGTGGTGATGTCAGTTGGATATGATTCCTCTCGAGATGATAGAGATGTGCGTTAGTTTTGATTTCTCTTGATATGGTTATGATAAAAATTAAACATGATTCATCCCAAGATAGTTGTGATCAAGGATGGACATAATGTATACTATGATTATTTTGATGTGGGATAGATGTGATGCCTCCTGGTATAGTTTTTTGATACTTGTTATACATGATTCCTCCTGAAATGATAGTTATGTGGGTTGTACATGAAGCCTTATGAGATGATGGTATTACATATTGGAAATGCTGACTCTGAAGATTATTGAGTATATCAAGAGGAGTGTAAGTCCTCATATGTGTGGACATGCTTTTTGGGATGGATGTATTACTTCCTAGTTATTGAAATGAGTAACTTGGATTTGAGACTAGGATTGATATAGGTAGTACCCTAATTAATCATAAACTGAAATTAGTTGTAGCATGTATGATTCCACAATTTGGGTGGATTCTTGAGTACCCATTGTTTTTTCATGTAAAAATCATGTGATATTCATGTACTTAGTTTCATTCAATACATGAATCCACATATATAGTGGTTTTTATTAAGGACGTTATTGGTTTTGGACTATTGAGATTATACTTACACCCTACATAGGCACTTGGGTTTTCATGCACATATTACAGTTGACATGAAAGTTCAGGAGATATCCCTAGTATAGGGAGATATGCATGTGGAGCTTACTTGGGTTTTTAAAGATGTCTGAGGAAATTCCATGGAAAATGGTTGGGTCTCCTCTGTATTTTTTTCAATACTGTATATGATCAACTAATGAGTGATTATTCTTGATGTATGATTGGATGAACTATAAGTGTTCCATATCTTATATCATGGGGAAAGTAATTCTTATACATTGGTTGACTTTCACTATAAATAAATTATTATAATTTGAAGTTATATCCACATAATGGATGTTATGCCATTTTTTTATTATTATACACCGGTACTAAATCATATAGTCTCCCTACAAGGTTTATCAGACCCTCACTAATAGTGAACTTCCTCTCTCATATGGGGATCTATCCCAAAGGTCATATCGAGTTTTGACATGGGTCATAAATTTTAAAATGGGTTGGTTAAGTTAAAATATACTCTTTCCTTATTGAACATAATCTTGTGTAATGCATTCATGTATACATCTATACCAAGGGGTCAAAAGTAATGTTGCATATAATTCTTCCAAAAATGAAAGTTTTGATAATCAAAGATCATGATCCCTTAGTGATATTGTATTGTTATCATAACTTCCAAACAGGAAAAAATCCTTCAAAATGAACCTTCCAATGTGATACAACTTATTGGTCATGCACAAGGAAGATACCCTAATATGGGGGTTGAATCAAGGTATGAAAAATTAAAAGAAACCTTCCCAGTAATATTTTAGCATGGTTATTAAAAACTCATTTTTCACCCTTATAGTGAATATGGAAAATATAAAGGATAAAATATAAACATAATAAATCTTCCTTGGTTCACTCTCCTTAGGCTATGTGCAAGGAGGATACACATAGCAATGTGTTTTTCTACCATGATCAAATATAAGTATATTAATTATTCATACAATTTTAAAGTAGAATCACTCTCACTCGAAGTTTAAAATCCTTTAAATAAATTTAGAACTTACTAATATTTTCAATAAAAAACAACTCATAGATTCTCTAAGGGGACATGCTGATCTTCCTTGAAAAAACAAAAAAAAACATTATAGTTGATTGATTAATCTATATCATCTTCAAAAAAATAGAAAAATCTATTAATTTTTAATATGATGAACTTTTGGAATGATATATATTATTTCCATAAATCTACTTATTCTATTATATATCATCATTGAAATTGTCCTTCTTCTTCTCTTTTGTGAAACAATATATCTCTCTATATCATTAAGAAAACCTCTAACTTTCCCTTGATTAGGGTCTATAATTTTCTTCAAGTTTCAAATTAAAATTAATTACTTTATATTATTTAAAATTGAATCAAACAAACCCCAATAATATCACCACATATTTCCTAAAATTTAGAAATTTTAAAATTGATTAAATCACCCTACTCTCTGTAATCACTACATGAGATATTATATCATGAAACCATCCTGTATTCCTTTGAAAAGAAGAAACTATTAATAATTATAACTCTACAAATTATTTCATGGTATATTCATCACAGATTTCACCACTTAAAATGTTATGGTGAAATGATACCTCCATGGAATAATTCCCACCTTATAATAAAACATTTAAAGTTCACAGACTCCATTATTATATTGTAATATCCCTTTCATGGTTCAATTCCATTAATTGCATCATGTTACATTTTTTCACAATCCCATGTCTTCATAAATTAATTATCACCCAACTATAATGGTGTAATATTCACTCATCATAGTCAAAGACCATCATCCATCATTAGAAAAAGGTGCACTAATTAATCATGGTGTAATCCACCATGTGTTATGGTGTGATTTAAATCCTTTAGGCCAAAACATCATTATCTTCCTCTAAACTTTCCCAAACTCTATGTAATTAATTAATAATTATTTCATAAGTCTTTTAAATGATTATATACTAGTTATTTCACCAAAAAATTTCTAGATTTCATGTGATCATTTTTCTAATAGGTACACTCCCTACTACAACTTGCATCATCATCATCATACATCACACATCGCCACAATAACTATCTATATCATCAATATTGACATCATAGATTATCATAAATAGATTTATAACCCCATTATCTATTTTATCTTTTACCTAGTCCATATATATATAAAATAATATCCTAGTGAATATAATCATGTCACATAAACATACCATTCTCCCACACATACTCACAATAACTAGATCTAAGGGAGTTACTCATTGTATCACTAACATTCCTTACATCTAAGGTATAAAAACGTTCCACAAAATCATCACTAACCATCACATGTCAAAAAAATAATTATGAAATAATATCTTCATCCACCACACCATTTCAATTTCAATACTCTATCTAAGATCCAAAATAAAGTTTTATGTAAGGGTTTATAGGAGTTATGGATATCATCACTACTATCAACTCGTCCAATAATCTCCACTATAAACATCATGAAAAGTATAGTAAAGTGTTAGGAGTCATGACCTATGAAAAAGAATTCATGAACCCATTTCAACTATGGATTGATCCTTATAAAAACCACACCACCTTCATCTAACTCACTATGTCTAAGTCTATTTCCACCAGTATTAAGCACAGCCTTCATGCTACCCAGTTTGGACCATATGAAACTCACTTAACCTTATAGGAAATATTTTAAAAAGTATAAGGAACCATTCCAAAGTTTATAAAACTACTCATATCCTTAGTTTAAGGTTTTTCATTAATTATTAATATTTTAGTTTTAAAATCACAACCAAACACATAACAAAATATTCATATACAATTTATAAACACAGTTGACAATAAATCCATCATGAATCATATTAGAAAATTAATTTCATAAATATAATTTTATAATTATAAATAATATATAAATTAGCATTATTAATATACCAAAACTCTTAGAAAATCATTTCTATTGTCATGGAATATATTCTAATAAATTATTATAATTACTTTTTCCATGATTTACCAGTTTCATTAAAAATTTATCAATATGACCCTTTTAAATAATCCCATAAAAGATATGTTCAATATATTTGATTCACAATTTTTCACTATAAGCTTTATTACCAACTTTTGTGTGTTATATAATGTAGAGATTCCCTAAATCCAATGACAATCATGTAAGGTTTTTGGTTATATCATATTGTATGATATAATCATGTCATAGGGTTTGAAATTTGAAAATACAAGGTATATCATATTCTATGGACTAGTGGATATCATAATAAATTATATATAAATATCATGACTTCCATGGTCAATCCTACAATATGATATGCCTTTATTATAAGGCCATGATGAATAATAATATACAAATCACATGGTTTTCCTATGATTCATTTATCTATTTATATGTTAACAGTTAATATTCAAGTGATATTTTATATTATTTATGATTGAATATAATATTTAATATATTGAAACATATGGTAGAATCATGAATTCACTATAATATTAATTGCATAGTTTATTATTTCCAAGTGCTGAAATTTATATTCCATTTACTCATATGTAATAAACATATGAATAAAAAAAATAAATGCTTGAGTGTGTCTCAAGGCCCATATAAGGTGTTCAAAACCATTTATATGGTGATCTAGGACTCCTTGGCTACTTCTCTCTACCCAGCAACACTATATTTCATCTTCTTTTTACTTAGAGAAGTACCAGAATGCTATAGTAAAAAAAAGGATCCCACCCCCAATAATTGGGTGATTAAGGTCATCTATTGATACACCTATAGAAGAGAACTTATTAGTTGATTATCGATGATCTTAATCAATCATTTTGATTGAAGTCATGAGATTTGACCAACATTAGAGTAAAGTACACAAGTTATTTATTTTATTATTTTTAGGGTTATGGTATCATATCATGGTGATCTTAGTAAATGGGTTTCTTTGATGAATTAAACTTTTAAAATTATTATTATTCAATTAATAGAAACCCATTAGTGTTAGAAGAACCTCGTCATATTTTAAATTATTCTTGAAATAATGTTATAAAATGAAGAAAATGGGTATTTTATTATTTTTTCATTGAATAAAATGTATATTTTTTACTATAGACTCTTTTATGATATAAGAAATTGTATGGAATGCTATGGATTTTATTCTGTGATGTGCCTTATAATATAGGATATCATAATCAATGATATGTTCACACCATATCATATAAAATATCACATCTAAAAACACATAGTAATTCTATCGGTTTCATCAAATTGTAATGTATGGTATAAATAATCATATCATATGATAGAAATGATTTACACTTTCTTCATGTCATATAAAAAAGCATCAATCTTATTTATGTTATTGATTCATGTTGTTAAAAATTATATTCATTTAAAGTGGATTGTGTCCAGTTATATTTTTAGGTCATAAAATATGATTGATAATGTGGGATTATCGATCATAGGCCATGGAAGGCTAGTTGTAAGTTGAAATAACAATGCTAAATTGAATTGTGGCATATGTTAACAGCATGTCATAAAATATGACAAATAATATTTTTTTATTTTTTTATAATTTTCAATTATGATTTGAATTATATAATTTATAAAATGATTATAAATTGGGAAAAATACATTTCAAGATATTTATTAAATTTATAATTTTTTTATAAACTAATTAATTAAAAATGTTGATAGTTTTTTTATAAATATTTATGAAACACTTATTAAATAATTATTCATAAAAATAACTATTAATTTTAAATATAATTGAATTTATATGGAATGAAATAAAAATTGGATACAAAATTTTTATATTGAAATTATAATGATAATTTATAAAATATTTATAAATTACCAATATAAGGAAAAATATAAAGTACTTTGTATTTAAATTATGAATATTTCATAATATTAAATTTTAAATATTCAAATTATAAAGGCCTTAATTGAAGAAACTATTTGATCCATATCAAAATGAGTTTCGATAATTGATATGATCAATGTTCAAATAATATTAAATGTGTGATATTTTGATTATGGAAAATGTTTACATAATATATATATATATATAATATAAAAATTTTATATTTCAAATATAATATATTTAAGTGAATAACATATAAAATATAATATTATGGAGTTCATATTAGAAATAAATATTTTCTTTATATGTATTTAAATTCTGGAATGTTTATAATGAATTACTATATTATAAAGTGAATATAACATATTTATTTCCAAATTTTTTATAAATTTTTATCTCATGTATGAATTTATGAACTATTCATTTAATTAGTGTTATCCCCTTATTTATTAATAAATATCAATTTTATATTTTGAATGAATTGATGCATCAGTTTAAATAGTTAAACAACTTTTAAATATAATCATACATGCATTTAAGGAGTTACATGTTGGGTATCAAAATTGATATAATATTTTTATACCATGAATTAGAATTATAATAGGTTTTGAGCTTGTTTTATGAATTTATTGTAGTTTATACCGATTAAGGTCTATAATTATGTTGAAATTAATGTCTCTCTTGAGTAAATAAATATGGGTTGAGGGAATTTTTTTGAGCCTATCCGTGAATTAGTTTATCAATAATATGTGATTTTAATATTTGTTGAGATAATGAGATTGGAAGAAGTTTCAAGTACCTGAGAATGCTTTTTAATATATGTTGGGTTTTGAAGTGTTAGATGTAGATTGTATAACACCTTTAATCATAGAGTTTTGATGTACCCCTAAGAGGGGATTTTGTTTGATATATTATTGGATATACATTCCTATGTAGAAAAGGTGTTTAAGATTAGAGATTTATATTCTAGTAATTATTATAATTCATAGAGATTATTGATTTATTAAATATTTTAAAATCTAGTTAAAGTTTGACCTTGTTACATCTACTTTTTATTTCATGTAAAAAAAGTATATGTACCCATTTAAAAGAATATGAAGAGTTCCATGAAATATTGATCTCAATGAATATTATATAACCATTAAATTTATGAGAATTTTTTTGAGTATTGGATACTGATAATATAATTGATAAATATTTTTATGATAAACTAATGTGTTAAGAAGCTTAATAAGATTGAAAATGATAACATTTGATTTTGATTTGAGAAACCAACCTTGTGATTATCATGTTTGAATCCTACATTTCATATTGTATTCACGTATTGATGATGAGGTATTGAAGAATATATGTTGAATCTAAAATAAGTGGGGAATTTATTTAAATTTGGTGAAAGTTCCATCATTTGAGTTTATTCATGTTACAATGTGCCTTGGAATTTTGTTAAAGAGTTATGTAAAGGTCTTGGAATTTATCTAAATTACATAAAGCATTATAAAATGGATAAAAAAATGGTTTAGGTTGGTTGTAGTTGTGTTTAAAGTCCTAGATATAGACTATGGAAGTTCTAAGGTGACTTATAAAATCTAGAAGCCCATGTGTAAAATCGTTGAGTTTCTGTAAAAATAGAAATGGAATTTAAAATGTCTTATAGAGAATGGGTAGGAAAAGTAATAAGATTTTTTCACTATGATACAAAAAATATCATCAACTGTTTGTAAGCTTCAAATACTGATGAATACTGTCTACCGGAGTATAGATATGTGGAAAAGGTGTGGTTGCAATGTGATATGTTAGAATTCTCAAAGAATATAAAAGATTAATCGGGTGATATGTAACATCTCAAAGATAATATGTAATATTTACTCCAAAGTTATTTTTCATACATAGGATTAAATTATTATTTTTAGAGGATACATAAGATCATTTTGATTATATGTATGAATAAATTATGGCTACAAGTGATATATAATATCAATCTAAAGTTTTTGTAAGATTATACTAGTTAATCATAAGACTAATCCAAATTATGCTATGTTTTTCTTCATAGATTCCAATATCATGATTTTTTCCATGATTCAAAATTTGTTTGTTTATAATATTTAAATGAAAATATTATATTATAAATGAATCCTTGAACCTTAACTGGTTGTACATTTGTTTATATTGTGGGTATTGTTAAAATTCAATTAATAAATAACCAAAAAATTTTGGGAAATAATTGATGTAATATTCATAGATAATTGAATAAGAAATAATTCAAGGATAAATTAATCATTCATGAATATTAAAAGAAAATATATTTTATTAAATAAATATACCTTTAAGAAACTGTTTTGATATTTGGAGAAACAATTTCTTGCACATTGGAATACTAAAATTACACATGATAAATTGGTATGGAGATCATGATGCTAAATTTTTTTATGGAGTTTCCATATTTTTATATATAGAAAAATCTAGGTGATAGAGATAAAGATATTATAGAAGGAGAAATGTATAAAAAATAAGTGTGGCCAAAATAGAGATCTTGACATGTACATATTATGATATTTACTCTCAGAAAAGGGAAAAATTTAAAATAAGGGGAAGTCAACCTACTACTACTTATACATTTTCATATTGTTGAGGAAGACGATTATGAGAAGATAGAGGGAGAGATAGAGAGAAAGAGAGTATCCAACAACAATATGATCAAATTTTAGGCATTGATAAAGTAAAATAAGAGAAGATAGAGAATCCAACACTCCTGATCTTGATTATTATTAGTGTTTATGATCTTGAAGATTATTAAGTTAATAATTTTTAATGATTTATTACTATATTTTAGAGTGGTTACTGTGGAGATTGTTTCATATTTGGGTAATGAGATTAGATTTATTCTGTCTATAAGAGATAAGATTTTCCATGCTGATTACACTTCAAGAGGGGTTTACCAAAATCATGTATTGAGAGGAGTATGAATGGATGGTTCTAGTACCAAAGAAGAAAGAAAGATGCTATTTTATAAATAAGTTGGTACCACACTTGTAATCTGGTTGGTTCCAAAAAAAATGGTTCAAGTATATCCTCTTTCCCTTGTCCAACAATGATAATAATATATTAGTAATTTTTGGGGGGGGGATAAAAACAACCATAAAAGGACAAGCTGAAACATTCTTAGTGTATATTTTAAATAGTTTTTTTCGTATTATTATACTTTACTTTTTTATCATTCCATGTATATGGGATATGTGATAAAGGGGAATTTGAGACCCATTCACC
Organism: Viscum album; assembly: GCA_963277665.1. NCBI lineage: Eukaryota > Viridiplantae > Streptophyta > Magnoliopsida > Santalales > Viscaceae > Viscum > Viscum album. The sequence goes on along the minus strand of OY728131.1, from coordinate 710,557,301 downwards.
CTCATAGTTACAGAGGTAAAACAAAGATATATATTAAACTAGTAAAAGTGTGGCAAACTGATTACCCCCCCCCCCCCCCCAGTTTTGTGGCCAAGATATTGGTGGAACAAAAATTAGTATTATATACCTAGGTTTTACCAATGATTGGGTTCTCAAAATTTTATGTTTTTTAAGGAATAATGAAGTGTGTAACTGAAGAAGATGTTTCCACTACTGATCTGAATCAAGTCTATTCTAAAAATATAATGAAAAAAAAATAATGAGAAAGATAAAGTAAGAATACATCTTGTGTAAATATAAAAATACATATATAATTCAATATTCTATAATAATTAATAAATCATAACATACATGATTAGAGAGATATGGTGGTAAAATCCACTGTTTTTACAATCGATAAAAATTATACCTCAGATGATTCATAATATTTACATAATAATTTGGGGGCTAATATTTTGTTCCAAGATTTTCGTATGAATGAACCAAAAATTAGTTATAATGATATTTCTTAAAATGAATTATATGATGACTCATTTATATTTTTGAAAATACCCTTGCAAAAAATCCTTAATTAATTTGTCACTTTTATTTGTAACTATTTTAAAAAATTATAGGAATAGATCACCCTAAAAAATGAAGAATTGGAATGAAAAGAGAATGTAATAGAACCAAATATAATGATATGCATTAATCTCCACAAATGACTTGTGGCCCAAAGTTATTTTAATGTATTACTTGTATGTTTATAATTCAAAACTAAGAAGGAATTACTTAAATAAATCCAGTAAAATGATGTATCATTAAAATAGATTGATAAGAAGTTCCATGTATAGCATCACTAACCCATATCTCCCAAAAAATCCTAATTTAGAGACCCAATGACCTCATACATGCCTCCCCATATGCGAGAGAATTTCGACTTGTGGTAGGGTTATAAAAGGTGATTGTGGAGAGGCTATACCCATTAAATAAGAAAACAACAAAAGAAAAGGCATAAACATAAACATCCAAATGTATCATAAAATAAGATTCATAATCAACCATGTGACAAACTCTAAAAAAATCATATCAATAAATTCATTCTAGTAATATAATAGATAATAGGATCATATATTTTCCAATCATATACAAATAAGGCCAAAAATGTTAAAATACAACCCCACCTCACTACCTAGGATCCAACCAGTTCTACTCCAACCATCAATGCTCATCTCATGCATTCACTTCACCTCTAACTACTATACTCCAAACACAAGGACCTTTTCATTACCTATATCACAAGACATAATTTATAAACACATCATGGAGAACCCATGTAGGGTGTGAGTATAAACATAGTAGGCCATTAATAATGGTTTCCCTAGTTTATATACATATGTATAAAAGTTCATGAAAAATGAAAAGTAAAAAAACCAATAAAAACAAATCACCAGTATTCACTTGTTCTTGAGAAACCTTGAGTAATCCTTTACATACTTCGGTCAATGTTGGAGTGGGATGAGATACCCATAGTCTATCATACCGTAAGATCTCCCATCCTTCCAACCCAATTTATATCGATTGTCAATATACTCCAACCATGATATCTGAAACCATTCTGAGTCAATCTTGGCACATCAAGTTATTTAGTAATGTCATGCAACAAGATCCATGGTCACCCAACCACTTTACCTACTAGTTGGATCAATATCCCACTGAATCCCTAGGCATGGTGAACACCTAAAATTTACCATGATGGCCCCTAATTCTCAACAAATTCCACAAAAACTATAATAATCATACTCCAAACTGATGATCTTAATCACCCCCTTTATCCTATGGAAACCAAAAATGAAACCCTCCTCTAAAATGATAGTAATAACTATCACCCCTATGTCATTCAGTCTATAGAGGATACTGCTAATAACTAAAGAAAAAAATAAATCATGGGACTTCTACTATGTGAACATAATCCCATCATCCTCAACCCCATGGGGAGTGGAAATCATAACCAACCTATACCCACAACACATTTGTCATACCTTTATCACCAACAAACAAAAGTAGGCATCACCGCCTATTTTATATTAGATAACCAACATCCCGCACCACCAGTTATCTACATCACCCAAATCATTCCAACATATCCCTCACCACATATATCAATACACCATAACAAGAATAAAGAATAAAAAACCATCCATTTCTCTCAAAGTTGACTTCCCATTCAAATAATTGGTCAAAAAATGCCACGGAAAACCCCTTAAACATGGATTATCCCAAAGTCACAAAAAACAACTTGAGACTACCCAAGTACAACCCTTGAGTATTATGGAGAACATGATTGGTTCTAATTATACTTTCCTACAAAACTCTACTCACACCCACATTTTACATAACATATAAACACATATATAACATAATAAATAGTTAGGAACCATCAACCTCATTATAGAATAGGCATGCATGTATGATTTCACTAAATGATTAGACCTAAGAGGAATAAATCATAAACTAAATAAAAACCCTAAATTATATATATTAGATAAAACTCATCATTACATAAATAATACCAATGAAATATGGTTAAGAGAAATAAAAGATGGTAAGACTCGCTTTTGGTGACCTCCTTTGATAAACAGAACTAAGAATAGACAACTGGTGAGTGAGAATCACCCTTGGGGAGAGAATAGTAGTGAAGGGGTTCCAATCTATTCTAACTAAATAGGGCCACCCCTCTATATTAAAATATTAAATAATTAAATAATTAATTATAAAAAATTTAAAAAAAACTCTTAAAGGCCCCATTAGAACTCTGGTGCACCCCTAGTGGAAATCTTATGGTTATAAAATAGCACTAGGCCACATTTAGGGCCAGTGGAACTCTAGTGGAATCCCAGTGGAACTCTACTAGAATTTTTTATTATCCAAAAAATCTTCCACTAAAGGAAATTTTCCTAAAAATACAATACTAGGCCTCTTTCCACTACCCCAAGACCTTGAAACTATTTAATTACATATGTTAGGCTAGTCATCGACCTAAATAAACCCATAATAAAATATTCTTTTTATTACAACATCCTCACTATATGGAAGCTAATCATTGAGTTGTATTGGTTCACACATAGACTAACACTTAATAAAATATGAGCATCTTCTCACTACATGATCAAAATATAGAGTTGATGTTGAACACTTCGTTTTATTCCCAACTAACATAACCAAAAAATACAATGAGACAAAATCTAATCATATTACTCCACGCCATAGGAGTTGCCTACCAAGTATGCTTGTAACCAGCCAACCCAATAAAGTAATGGTATCATACCCATCCATCATCCCAAATTACACACACACCATCTATCCATACACAATCAACTATCATCAATCATACTATTTCTACATTCATTCATCATACAAGATGATAATAACTTAACTAGTTCATGGTAGAACCATTAAAAATATACCCACAATATACACCAGTATCTTCCACACAAAACCAAAAACAAACACAGTCACAACATACATTTGACTATGAATTGATCTCTGGACTTTTCTAAATATGTTATCTTGTTCATGTATAATTGACCTTAATTACCAACTCCATGATGTTTTTCTTCCATATTGGGAACACTCACTATCAGCCACTACCCCCACAATTGGGTATCCTATCAAATATTATATCCTTCATGTGAAGAAAATCATAGATAAATCCTCCCATAACTACTCTCAATATAGATTTATATGCCTAGGTTTGACTTAATTAATGACCTAGAGATTATTGTATATTAGTCTAGAAAAACCAATTCAAATGACAATTTTGACCAAACTTTCGGTACTCTTTCAGAGGTACGTCACATTGGGCCTAAACATGGCTTGTCTACCCACACTGGAAACATCTCTCCAAAGATCCACTCCATGTTGGAAACATCAAAACTCTACTCTGATGAAACTATTAGATTCCCTTATACCCACACAATCATTTACCAAGTGCCCCACTACCTATATTTCTAAACACCACTATCTACCTTGGTATACATTGATCAGTCAAATTCCACTCCCCTATGAGTGTATGCTTTATTGACACTGAAAATTTGGTAAACCTAAATATATTTATTAGTATACTAATAGAACTTCATATTATATCCTCTAATTAGTACACTTTGATGATCTCATCTCCTACCTATGTTAGTGAAAATTGTTTTAGGTCTATAAAACTCATGGCATAGTCCATGCCCAATGTCTCTCTTAGAACCAAATGCATAAACTCATAGCATTAGTCCACCATCAATATCTTAGGGAATAATTACCCAAAGAACCTCAACTAAAAGTCCATTAATATTATCCCTTCATAGAAACCTATTTGTACCTATATATCCCACTAGATTTATGTTGGTCCCCTGATCATATCTATAGAATTATTTAATTTCTTCCATGGTGGCCTTAAAATCTAATCAAAGATCACATGTAATGACTTAATCCAATACTTTTCTACCTAGGGTATGCCTTATCTCTAGAAGAAGGTAGGATATTGTGACCAGAACTCAAATGTTAGATATACCATAGATGAATTAGCACCCTAAGCTGCCTAATCAATGCTTTGTATAACCCACACAAAATTTTCCTTCAACTTCTCATCAAACCACTTCCCTAACTCCTCTATCCTTTCTAGCTAACTTAGCTACCTCAATACCTCTACCTGAGTATTATTCCCATCTCTACACATAGGGGCCTTAACCTCCTCATGCATCAATGAAACCACATCCCCACCCTCCTTACACTCCAATGGAGGTCTTATAGGTGGTATCTTACTATGAACCAAATAACATACTCAATAAAGATATAACTTTCTACATATCTCAAATAGGAAAATTTATAACATGAAACACATCATTATCCCATACACTTCACAACTCCTACCCATGACTTGTAACATTTAGACTAAAGTCCATGCCAACCAATGTCAAGTTCAAGTACCACACACACCACAAGCACATAGGATTCACATACTCAGTAACACTTTTTATCACATCCCTAGTCTGGAATAGTCGCATTCACTAAGAATCTATAAGGAAAAACACCATATAGATTATTATTTACAATTTAAATAGATAAACCCCTTTATATTCCAAAATTAGAACTAAAATTTAAACTATAATATGGAACATTCATTTCATGTGAGTACTATGTGCCTGGTATTATGAAAAAGTACTACCTCTTACCTATCAGGTCCAAGATCCAAAAAAAATAAAAAAAAAATAAAAATACTAATTAACCCAAATCAAATAACCAAACTGTATCCATGAAATCCAAAATAGTAACCACACATCCCCTATAAACTTGGACTTCATCCCATACTATTTATGCCTAGACACGCAACTTGAACTTATTCCTAAGTCCATATATTTTGAATGTGTCATGTCTCATTTCCTAAGTTTCAAATATACCATACTTAAAATAAAAATAAACCCCACTTGATATCATTTATAATGTATTTTTATAATATCACATTGTAGTATCCCTAACCTAGACCACCTGAAAAATAACTGAGTTAGGTGACCACTGACCTCAGGTGCACCACCACATACTCCTGAGGTTGTCGACTGGTAGTGGGGGTCAATGAGGTGATTATGTGGAGGCCATAACCCATGAATATAAAAACAACAAGAGTAGTGGAAGAATAAATATACACAACCATGCACAACATAAAACTAGGGCCACAACCAACCATATGTCACAAGATAAATATTCATATCAAAAATTTCATTCTATCCATACAATAGATAATAGGATCACCCATATGTAGATCATATAAAAATAAGAAAAAAAATACAAACCTTGTCTCATTATTGAGAATCGTCCCAATCTATCTTAATCCATCTAAGTTCATCCCATTAATCCACTACACCTCCATCTACTAAGATCCAGCTATTAGGCCCTTTCTCTTTCCTATATCACAAGACATAAATTCTATACATGACTAGGGGATCCCATTTAGGGGTTGTTTATAAACTTTGTAGGAAAATAAAAATGGTGTCCCTAGTTAATATAAATACATATATGAGTGTATTTAGAGTGAAAAGTACAGTAACCAATAAAAACCACTCAACCCACTCCACCAATGATCAACCATCAATGGGTATTCCTTTACCTAATTCTTTTAATTCCAAAGTGGGACTATAAACCCATGATATTTCATACTGAAATAACTCTCAGAATACTAACCCAATACATATAACATGAACTTATACCTAAAAAATATCCTATAAAACCATTATAATTGAATCATGATACATGAATCCACAGCCCTTAGGTCATAAAACAAGTTCCTTGGTCTCCCAAAAAATTTAGGAAATATACGGATCAGTTTCCTGATGAAACCTAAGGAGTAGTGAACACCCATCCATTACCAAGATAACCTATCAGCCCCAATCAATTCCACATACATGGAAATCAACTTTCTACCAATTAGTGATCACAGTCACCCCATTATCCCATGGACACCTACAACATATCCATCCTATTAAAATACAATCACCACCATCACCCCTATGTTGTTTAGTTTACAGAATATATCTCCTATAACCAGTAGTTAAAACAACCTCATCATCCCAATTCTATGCACACATGACCCCAACATCCTTATCCCCGTAGTGATTGGTAATCACCAACAACCTATCCACAACACATATAGCAAACCTTTTTCACTAAGAAAAAATAGGGGTATTCACCACATATTTCATTTCAATGAACCATAATTTCTCCCATCATTATTGATCTATATAACCCATGTTATTCCAACATATCCCATCCCATAAATATCTATATATAAAATCAATAAAAAACAATTGAATCCTAAAAAATTCCCTCAAAAGAAAATTCTTTTTCAAGCCGGCAGTTTAATAACCACCACATGACACACCTTCAACAAACCATAAACCAAATATACTTGAAATACCCCTATATCACTATAAAATAACCCTATTTTAACCAAGAAACCATGATGGGTTCTAATTTTAGTCTCTCTAATGGCCCCAGCCACACTTGCATTTTACACGATGCATAAACACATTTATAACATAGTAAATATATATGCACCACCTACCACATAATAGTAGATTCTTTAAAATATGAATCCATAGGATGATTTTATTTTAGGTGGAAGGAATGAAAAAATAAAAAATAAAACTATAACAAGGTAATATAATATGAAACTATTTAAAGCAGAAAAAAATACAAAATAAAGGTAATGAAGAGAACTGAAGTAAGGTAATACTCCCTTATAGTTCCATACTATGATAGAGAGAACTAATAATTAGTAACAAATGTGTTATAATATTTTTTAGAGAGGATAAAATGAGTGAGTAAGGAGTCTTATTTGTTTTGGTCAAATAGGGCCTCCCCATCTCTGTTATAACTTAATTAATTTTTTAAAATATTAATTATAAAAATTTTAAAAAAATTATGAAGGACCAATAGGAACTCCAGTGGTCCTCCATCAGAACTTTAGTGAGTTATAAAATGGAATTGAATCTCACTTAGGGTCAAAAAACTCTATTGGCCTCCCAATATAAATCTTCTTTGAGTTATGCTCATCTATAAAAATCTCCACCAATAACCAATTTTACTGAAACTCAATATCAATACTACACCCACTACCTTAACACCTCAAAACCTCATAGTTACACATTTTTAGGTTGGTATTATTTCCAAATTACCTCATCTCAAAAAAACATGGGTCATTACACCATGCATTGGAAGAAAGAAAAAAATGATATCATTGATGTCAAGAATGCTCAACTAGATATAAAAGAAAATAAGATAAATGATCTTAATAATTTATTGAAATAATAAGATACATGAAGGTAATATTAATATAATCAAAATAAAATGCGAATATAGAGTGAATTAATTGAATCTTATAAGAAAAATCATAACATGAATTTTCATAAACATGAGTTCAAATTATGAAATATAGAAACTATTGAAGTTGAGTCTTCAAAAAATCTTAGAGAATATTAACCACCATACATTATTTTTAATGGGGATCTTTATGCTATAAAAATATATTTTTTAAGAATATTTTGATATTGTCTGATGATATATCCACTATAGGCTCAATGAAAAAGTTATAACTTTTCCAGAAAATAATTTTTGAATTATTGAAATCTTTATAAATTTTTTTTATTTAATGAAAATACAGTAAAAATGAGTTGAAAAAATTCTGACAGACCCACCACCACATAAAATGTGGATAAAATAAATTATATAAAATAAATACCCTTAAAATAATATCAACTAAAGGATAAATTGACACAAAAAATATTAAGATGTCAAATCTACCAAAGTTGTTTTGAAAAGTAAGAGAAAAAGATTTTTTAGCTACTTATAGTGCTATGAAAGATTTTCTTATAAGTTAATTGAATGTTGGAATAATATTTCAGTCCATGTAAGGAAAATAAATCCTCTATTAAGTGTAATCAAAGAAAATTTGATGAAAATTTAACAAAAGGGATGTAAAAAAATATCTTTCAAAAAATATATTTGAATTATTTGAAACTATTTTTCATATTTACAATAAAATTAGTCATTATAAAGATACATGATGGTGTAAATCACCCAAGAATGTTCCATAAATATCTAATGAAAGAAGATCCCAAAATCTAAGAGGAAAACAATAGAATAAGTAAGGTAAGTTATCCATGGGATTAAAGAAAAAAATGTTAAACAACATACTACCTTTAATTCTAAGATTCTTTCTACACAAAAAACAAGAAGGAGATACTTATATTATTAATGAAGATGATATAGTATGGACTAATTAAAACAATACATAATATTAAATTTTATTGAGTCAATATAAATTAATTAAAGTGAGAATCAATCAAAAAGATAAATAATAGTATTTGTCTATTGGAATACATCCATAAATAATTATTTGAATCTCATAATAATTATCCACAAAATGATAACAAAAAGATTCATGAAAACCCAGGTGGAAGATCCAAAAAAATATTAATATGTTCCTAAAGAATGAATGAGTATTTTTTCAGCTCAGTTCAAAATGGAAATATTGATAAAAGAATCATAATAAAATGAATTTTCTATGGTGAAATAGAAAATTAAACCTTATAAAGAAATAAAATTTCAGGATTGATTGTCAAAAATTCAGGAACCTAGAGTTTTTGTGAAGTTGTGTGGGTGTTAAAAGAAATATGGTCATGTTTATAAAATTTATTTATTTATATTTGATAACTCAATAGGATATGTTACTGAAAATGAATCTCGAACCAATAATTTTATGTGTTATGATTTTTGAAGTGACAGGATAAATTTCGCAAAATAAGATTTTTCAAAAAAATAGGACCAAACTACCCTTGTTGATTATTGATTAGAAAATTAAAGGATAAATCGTGAATATTTAACTTATTATTTGATCTAATAAAAGGTTTATTGGGTTGATAAATAAATTATAGATCTTTGGATATCAATTTTATGTTTTAAAGATCCCACTTTATTCCCATATATATTGATCCTATTTTCTTTTTTGAGGTAATTAAAATTGATGAATTTAAAGGGAGATCTAGAATAATGGGCATTCTATAAAATTTTTACAGCTATTATAATTATCCTTTTAAGAAGTGATCATAAAATTTGTTATATTTAGGGTTACTTTAAGAAGGGATCATCCTTGATGATGAATTTATAGAAGGTACCAATTTAAGGGGATAATACATGAGAAATATAATAAACGATATCATTTCATGTGAATCTAGAATTATAGAAATTTATTATAAAATGGTATTTAAGAGTTTTTTTATCTCATTCTCTCATACTTTTTTTAAAATAATCAATGAGAATATTAAGGGGTGATTGTTTTGTTCAATTATAAGGTAAGTGAAAATAAATATAAGAATATATTCTAGTGTATTTCAAGTTTTGGGAAGTTGATTAATCACTCTAGTTTTCTACATAGATTATTTATCAAGTATCTATAGAGTTTCTTAATTAATATCATAAAATTTTGGTATTATCCTTGTTATTTATTTTCCATAAGGGGGTGAGAAGAAAATTAATTAAAGTCATATTGACATGAATTTTTTTGTATGGTCGTTGACAGAAAAATCCAAAGGAATAGATTTTTGAATATTTTGTTGTATTATTGTATTCTTTCAATAATTAATGATGTAAATATGTGGGAAGAATAAAATATTGTATGAATATCTAAGTAACCAAGAAATTATTTCAATATATTTTGATTTATTAATTATTGGATATAGATTGAAAAACACCTTTCATTTTGGAGTTTTAAAGTACCATTGAGGGATTCTTCCATTGGATATATTATTAGATATCTATTCATATGTGAAAAAGTTTTTAAAAATTTAGATATAGAGATATATAAAATTATGAATTTTTTTTGATATTATTTATTGGTTTATGATTGGAAAATCTAGTTGAAGTTTGATCTTATTACTACTATTTTTTATTTCATATGAAATATCCAATGTAGAGGTTTTGAGGAATATAAATACATAGATGGAATATAGATCATTATAAATATTATACTTATATGAAGTTTATTAGAAGGTTATAGAGTATTTCTTTATGAGAATGTAGTTAACAAATTTTTCAATGAGAAAATAAGGTGTTGAGAAGCTAGATAAAAGTGAAGAAGGATAAAACTAACTTTCAATTTGAGTTACCATTATTTTGATTATCATGCATGGATCATAATTATTATATTAAATTCCAAATTAGATAATGAATTTTTGAATAATATGATTTAAATATAAAATATTTGTTGCATTAATTGGAATGTGATGAAAGAACCATCATTTTAGTTTATTCATGTTGAAAATTTCCTTGGAATTTTGTTGAAGAGTTTTGGAAAGGCCGTGGAATTTAATAGATTTACTTGAATAATTATGAAATGGTGGAAGTGTTTTTCATGGTTGATGGAGTTGGGTTGAGAATATAAGGCCCCACCCTTAAAACATTACTTAATATTTAGTTAAATAAATAATTCACATTGAGTATCTTTTCAGGTTTAGAGTTTTAGAGAATTAGGCCATAACTATTACATTACATCTCAAATATTAAAAAGTAGACACTTCTACTCTATCAATTTTTTTCAAAAAAATAAAACTCCATAAATAAAACAAGAATTCTTTTCTTGATATAAATCTTATTAAATTATTACTTTCTCTTACCCTTCCTTATATGCTATGAAAACATTTCAAGAACTTGGTATGAGCATAAAAAGTTCAGTAAGGGTTATAAAATAAGGAAAGAAAACATTAGTCTATCAATACATACAAATCAATAAAATCATACTTTTCAATCATAAAACAAAATCTATTTAACATAACTCATGAAATCATAAGATTTATGAATAGAACATAGAAATCATAAATAATAAATTTAACTTTTGTAATCTATAACATACTTACATTTTAGCTTTCATAGTTACATAGGGAGTTACGTTTAGAATGTCCATCATAGTATATTCTCTAAATCTATTAGAAGAAACACTAATGTTAACCTCTGTCACATTACATAATGTATTGGAGATCTATATCATTCTCACCCACCCTAGGTTTGTCATGGAACCACCCATATATGTAAATAATACCCAAGAACCATAACATAATCACAACACATGAACAAGCATAAAGGAAAGTTAACATTTCCATATTGCAATCACAAGATATCAGTTCAATATATTGAAATAATCAATGATTTATCAAAACCATTTTTAATAGAAAAATATATTAAAAGGGTATATGGTGTTTTTTCCCTTTTAAAAACATTATGGCTTGTTAAGTAAGCCAAATATCAAAAAATGCTCGCGACGGCCGAAAGGTTGTTGTCATCACGTATGTTAAAAAGAAACATTATTTTTTCCATTTAGTAAAACAATTCATATAAAAAATATTCCAATGAATGAAATTAAAACTAAAAGGGGTTTATACACCGTATAAAATAAATTTATGTATAAATCAAAATATGCCTCACTGAAAGAAGATTGAGATGAAGTCCCTTAACTTGAATTTGACTCGTCACATATGTTCCTTGTTCTTCCTGAATAATAAACTTAAGTAAATTTATACTTGATTCAGAACCTTTTTCATGTTTATTATTCAATTTATATCAATTATTACCATGTTATAAACATTACATAATTATTAAAGTTAATATCGGTCGTTTCATCGATATTCAGTACTTGAGTCAAAATGAACCTGTTATAATTACAAATTATCTATGCGGTCAAAAATATATTGTCTCCAGAATTGTTTTAAGGATTTATATATAATATATATCATATATATCCAGTATATATATGTATTTATAATAGTACATAACATTTGGAGATAATAAATTAAATGCACCGTTCATGGAGACGGTAAGTCATACGTACGCATGAATGCTACTTTAATTTATTCTTAATATTTATGGGAATGAAAACTAAATGATAAATAGGTATATTATAATTAAATTATAATATCATATTTTATATACATTACATAATTTCATTAACACCATCCTTTATACATTCCATGTATGGAATGAATGAGTCATATCACTTTGAGGGGGCGGTTGTTCGTACTTCCTCAAATGAAATTATCGTATTTACCCATTATGGAAACCATAAAGGTATGCTATAAATGAAAAATAAATAAGAATAGAGACAATATAAATATAATATAAATCACATATAAATACATTTTCATTATAATGGCCACCATGAGAGGTGGTAGGAAAAAATCGAACAATCATCATTTTGGGAGGTAGTAATTCGTCATACACAGAAACAGTTTGTTTGTATTTATTAGATGGTGGTGTGTCTAAGTGTAGTTAGAATACTTATCATAAAAAATCCTATTATATTTAGGATACTGGTTTTTTTATGTAATAAAATAATAAGAATATAATAGCGAGTGAAGAAGTAAAATAATGGAAAGGTACTTTAGAGAAGATGTTACCTCTTAAAACGTGTAACTCCCTTTGATTTGAGCCAAAAGGATTTATTGAATTACCTTCATCCTAAGGTAAGGATTATTGGAGTAAGATAGGGATATTTTTGAGATTATTTTGATAGATTTTTTACGAGCCAAAGTGCTTGAGAGGTGTCATTAAATGGGTAGGGGTGATGCCCTTTTATAAGAGGGAGGAGCGGCACCTTAGGAAAGTTTGAAAGTATTATATTATTATAAAATGATTTTAGGTTTAAAATGGTCCAAAATTCATTTATATAAAATATAATATTATTTTGGGACGAAAAACTCTCATACAATAGGTTTTAGACAAGTCTAGGTCATAAATTTAACCTTATCTTTTAGCTTTAACCCTTAATTAACTAATTTGACTCTTACCATGTCTTCTTGTATATTCACACTATATGGTAAATATAGTTACTATAAAATTAAAATAAAACCAAAAATGGTTCATTAATGACATTTTAAACCTTATATAAGTTATTTTTCAGAATATTATATTTTTAGGACTATTAAATCATTTAATAATAAATTATTTGTTTTAAAAACTCAATTATGTCCATTTTTATACTATTCAAATCATGACTTTTAAAAAATCCATAAAAACTTGATTAATTCTAAAAACAGTCATGAATTCAAATATAACAAGTCATAATCATACCTAAAATTATTGGATGGCATAAAAAGTTTTAAAATAAATTTATTTTAATATTTATAATCTTGTTTATTTAAATCATTCATTAATAAGGAAATCACTACATCATCATTGTGTCATAAATAAATTTATTTATTTGATGTCTAAATATTATAAATAAAATACCATGATGTAGGAAATATTTTTGTATTTCTAATTACAATTTATAGTTGAATCTATTTCTTATATAACCCCATATAAAAATTGTTTTACTAAAAGATACATGTCTATGTTACATTTTTCTTTACTTTAAATTAATTCTTATAAAATGTAATTTTCACATCCAAGTGGCTCCATGGGGTCCCTAAATCAACCCAAGGATGCCCGTGGATTGACATATCTATTACAATTGTATTAAGACACATTTTAGGGTAGTTTTATATTATTATAATATTATTTTTTACCCTTATTTACTAAATTTACCCTTTAACCATAGTAAATAAAATAATTACTGAAGTTACTATACATAATTTCTAAAAAAAGGTGCATGCTTATACAATTTGAACCTCTTGATTCAAATTATAGAATTCATTTCTCCAAATTCAAAACACAAAAGTTTCATATATTAATTTAAAATTATTTCTTGTTGTCAAAACCAAAAGGTGCCTTTTTAAGAAGTAAAAACTATCAAAATATTGACTTGTGTTTATGCCCAATTTCAAAGTAAAATTACTTACAATGACCAAAATTTGATTAAATGATAAAAATATAATCCAATTAAACATTAAAAACAATTAAAAGTACAATCTAACTATATAAATAAATTAGATGAAAATACAATTTTGACGTAAAATGCAGTATTTTTCACTATTCATTAAATAATAAACTTTATTAGAAAAATAGCAAAAATTTATATAAAGTAAATTTTTATGTCTTTCTTCTAAATAATAAGTTTATTTTTTCCAATTAAACATATAAAAGTGACCAAAAACTATATTTAAAAATGGTTTCCCACCAAAAGGTGGTAAACCGACCTTTTAAAATTATTAGAGTATTTCATGCTTAAAATTGAATTAATTCTCATTTTAAGCCTCTAAAATTTATTAGATAAATTTAAAGACATTTAATAAACATGTATAATCATATTGTAGTTAGTTCTGTCCATTTCTTCCAATACAATGGTTAGGCGTTAACAACCATTTAAAATAATAATAATATTATATTATTATTATTATTATTTAGTATGACTCAGCCATGTGTTCAGCATAATATTTTCAAGAAACCCATTGTTTCATGTCGGGTATGTCATCGAACATATAATCCCCTTTAATGTAAAATTAATATTTAACTCCCAAATATTAATAAATATAAAAATGTCATATTCTTTATTTACTTGGGACGTTACATAGAATCCTGGATATGAGATCCTAAAATTATAATGTTATTTAAAGATTTATGTAGCCTGTATTTATCATCATTGAGTTTTCATAAAAATGGAAAAGGATTTTTGACTATCTCACAGAGTAAGATTTTTTAAAGTATTATTTTTTCACTGTGATATATAACATATCACTAATGGTACATAAGATTATATTTTATATACATAATATCTTCTAGAGTACTGATATCTGGAAAGATTAATTATTAACTTTCATTCATAAGAAAACTCAGATCATATGGGATATTAAACAAGTGATACATAACATCTTACAGATAATACAAAATATTTACTCTGAACTTGTTATTTATATATATAAGATTAAATTTTGAGATATTATATGATTCATAAGATATTATTAATGATACATAATAATAACCTATGGTTTCAAATGATATATAATAAATTTCAGAAAGTTACGTTAGATAAACCACGTGAATCATAAAATTAATTTATACAAAGCTAAGTGGTTCATTACAGTTTCCAAAAGCATGATGATTTTTTGATTAGCCATGATTCAAGTCTAGTTTTTTGTTGATATTTAAATAATATAGTTTATACATGAATAAATCCTTTCACCACAATTGGTTTTTCATGTGTTGATATTATGGATTTTCTGAAAATTAGAAGATCTAGCGGTTAAGTCTTTGGGGTACATAAATAAGGAAATATTCATAGATAATTTAATGATAAATAATGTGAGGATAAATCAATGATTCATAGAGATACATAGATAATAAATATTATTAAATAAAGTTATCATTGAAGAACTATTTTTATATTTTAAGAACAAAGATTATTGATATATAAATATTGAAATATCGTATGAGAAACATGTATAGAGATCACAATGGTGAATTTATCAAGGGATTTTTTATAATTTAATATATTAAAATATCTATGTGATCAAGATAATGAGATTATAAAAAGAGATGAACTAGAAAAAAAAATTGTGTGATAATATGTAGATCATGATGTATAATACTTCTAATATTCATTATCATCAGAGGATAAAAAATGAGAATTAAAGGAATCCAACATGTTGCTACGTCATCATATTATTTTTAACAAAGAATAAAAAATAAAAGAGTGAAATATAGATAGGGAGAGATAGATAGATATTATCCAACACCTTTGTGATCATATATTTTTTGTTAAATAAAAATAAGAGAAGGGGAGAATCCCATTTTGTTGATCTTAATTATACTTTGTGTTGAAGATGTTGAAGAATAATAGGTGATCTATCATAGGTGATTACTTTGAAAATTTGATATAGGTAATTTGAATATTGGTATATATTTGATTAAGAAGATAAAATCCATTCTATATATTAGAGACACTAGCTTCCATGTTGAACACACTCCATGAAGGGGATAGGAAAATCTGGTATTGAGAAGAGAAAGGCTCGTAGGTGCCTATACCATAGAGAAATAAATTTTATTCTTACTATAGGTAGTTAGTGTTGCACTTGTATTATAATTTTTTCTAGTTAAAAGGTTACAAGAATATCCCCTTTCCATTGGAAGATTTTTATAATAAGATATTAATTTTGCCTGTGTTATATGATAACCAACATACAAAAATGATTAGATCACTTATTATGAGTGAACATTATAAAATTTGATGTTCCCTTTTATTATTATTACTTTGGTTCTCATTGAAATAATAAAGTCTAAGTGAGAAAATGGAAAGTAATATCCATTCATCCTAATAAGTGAAGTGAAAAAAATAGAAAGAGTTTAAACTAGTAAAATTGGACCACGCAAATTTACCCCACCCCCATCCCCATCCTCTAAATGCGGTTTCATTGATCCCAATGGAACAACAACTTTGGTTTGGACAAAACCCTCGCATGGAATTATGAATCTATCTAGATAATTGGGGATTCACAACATGACACTCGATGACTACTCCTTTTAGAATTTTTAATTTCACTTGATTCTAATCCTTTACATGGAAGGGTTTCATGTACCTTGTGTATAGGATATATTTTAAAACATGAAAATATACTTGGATTTTAATTTGGTTTGTTAGCACAAGCTATGATTTATGGATAGAGTTACACATAAATATGGTCTGAACATAGGTGTAATAGATAGAGATTACAAATTAAATAATTAAAAGAATGAATTAATGTAAAGGGAATGCATGAGATAATACTATTATATAATAAAAATAATTTAAAAACTAAGTGTTAGATTCCTCCCAAAACAAACACTTATCAACACCTAAATAATCCAACCAATTATGTGATGATAAATCTTGGTGCTGAAATCTTTTCTATAGAAATATGGTTACAGATGACCCTAAGAGGATTAGTTCCTTGTATCTAGTGTTCCTTTTAGGTTATAGTTATCTAAGAAACCCAAATATTTTTAGGATACTATAGGATTAATGTTGAGTGAATCCATATGATGTAATAGGATAAGTTTTCATCCACTCAAATATCCAAGATTCATATATGAAATAATGATCATGAGGGTATACTTAAATGGATAAACGATGCGAGGAATTCCAGAGGAATCATTACATAGTAAAATATTAATCTTGTATTACTAATTGGTATAATGTATTTTAAAATTAGTCAAATTTTAAGTGGGGGTAAAATTAATAAAATCTATTATGAAATTAATATAAAATGTGATTCTCATCTCATATAATATTTTTTTATTGACAAAATTTCATCATCATCATCAAAAATAGGTTTTAGATCAATCATTGATATGGTAAAACATAATGGAAGAATTTTTGAGATTGGTACAAAAAATTATGAATCATTCTCAAGAAAGAAGGAAAATTATATGTGTTAAAGTGATACCTTACTGAGTAATCAAATTTTGAAGTTATTCAATAAGTGGATTTAGATTCTTGTGAGAAGTATCGATAAAATCAATTTATTTTTTTTAGATATTAGATCTAAAATAACCTAGGGAGCTTTAGTATCTTACCATGTACTAAATAATATTATGTACATTAATGGTTTAGAGACATTTAAGGTTTCCTTTAAGTATAATTTTATCTATGTAATACATTATTTAATAATTATTTTAAATTTTATGATAATATATATGACTCTAATAATAGTTTTCCTTATTTTATCAATTTTTTGGGGATAATAGAACTGTTAATGAGATCTTTAGGTTCTAGTATGTTGTGTTTTTTTGTAATTTATTTCATAAGTGGAAATATAAATATATTAGAATAGAATAGAATAGTTTAAATATAAATTATATATATTCTAGACAAGAAGTTATTTCATGCCAAAATTGGTTTTTTTTAGAATAACATGGAAATTAAATTATTGAGTTGAGGTTAATTCCTCTTATGTGTATGATTTATATACCTTCAGTGTCGGTTTTCAACTTAGGTCCTACTAGAGGTGTCCTTTTGGGTTCATTATCTCCATTTATTCACCACCATCCTAGGAGGGGTACCTTTGAAGGAATGGGGTCATGGGAGAGTGGTATCAGGGCTATGTTAATATCATAAAACTATAGCATGTAGTAAATCCTAAATTTATAGATCAAAAAATAATAATTGATATGTGTTTGATTATAAATTATCTTCCTTTCTTCATAAATTCACATTATGATTAAATAATAATTATATATGTGATATTTCTCTTACTTTAATTTCTTAATTTAAAATTTATTTTAGAATAATAGACTCTATGTGATTTCTATAATTTATGAAGTAATATTAACATAATACATGTGATTTTTAATTATCTATTTCTTAAAGAATTACAAGATTATTATAATCACATGTTTAATAAAATCTAATTAAACACCAAAAAAACAAATCATCTTTCCCCTCATTTTTCACATGAAATAATAGAGATTTTTTGGAACCCCAAATAGGATTCTGAGCTTTGAGATCTCATTGCACAAAGATGAATAATTTATGATCTGTAGTTTCTTGGTATATTCTCATATTATCTATTATCATTAAACTTATATTGAGTGGAATGTCTCCCATATGTGTGTTATTATACCCACTTTTATAGTAATTAACCCCTTATCTATTGAAGGTGGGCTTCAAGGGATCACTACCCATCATTATTGTCGACCTAGGAGAGGTACCAGTGGGGGTGAGTCATAATAAAATATCACCTAATGTTATTGACTTAATAAGATATATTTCTAATGATTTATTAAATTATATATTTTAAATGTCACAATATTAATTATATTATTTATTTTATAAAAATAATCCATTAAACATAATTTCTAAAGTCAATAAACAAATAAATTTACACTATCACTCAGCACACTCCAAAATTGAAAACCTCAGAAAAAACCCAAAATATCAATCTAGGGTAAATATCATGTAATTAATTCAATGATACTCTAAAAATTTTATCTTGGGACAAGTAAAATTATAATTTTTCCAATAGTAAAAAAAAATCCACAAAATTTCACAAACTACCAATCTTTGAATTTTTTGTTCTCTATAGCTAGGGGTTCAAAGATCTCTAAACTTTGAATATTTTTATTGAAATAATACATGTTTTTTATGTGAAAAATTAAAGGAATATATTTTAGGAAATTAAACTAAGTTAAAATTAGAATTTCACATATGTTGAATTTAGTGACCCTTAAATAGAGGTCGTTAATACTAACAAAAAACCATCAGCAATTTCCCTTCTTCCCACAACTATAACTTGACCCCACCACCCTCTACCATATCCAAAACACCCCAACTACCATTAAAAACCATTACACGCTATTGGAGGTCATAGGGTCACCCCTCCCCAAGTCCACCACTAGACCTGGCCTGCCTCACCACCCTCTGACTGTTACACATCTTTCATGGCCTTTAAGTGATAGATTTTGTGTCTACCCCCATGCCACCCCTCCCCCACATTTCCCATGAGGGTTATAGGGAACAAAAGAAATATTATTCAAGTTCCCAATAATGGTTTACCATTGGTTTTATTAAATAATACCTTAATAACATGATGAAGGAAATACCAAAATCTTTTAGAGAGGATATTTCACATTTTATTTATAATTAATTTCATATTATAATTATCTCAAACACAATAATTATTATTTGATAAATTTTTTTATCACTCTTATAATCTCATTGTTATGGTAGAGAACCGAAGCTAGGATTCCTTTAGTTGTATCCACACATGCTTTAGGTTTCTATAATTAATTTTCTTGGTATTCCTAGTTCTAGAGAGGAGGAACCTAGTACTTTTTATTAATCCACATTAACCATGATAAACAATATCTATTATTATCTATTATTCTTAAGAGGTGGGGAGGGGGATCTTCTCTCTAGTTATTGATCATATTTTAGAGTCTCATCATTGTGACAATAACTATATCTCTATAAAAATGATCAA
This sequence comes from Viscum album, assembly GCA_963277665.1. Lineage (NCBI taxonomy): Eukaryota > Viridiplantae > Streptophyta > Magnoliopsida > Santalales > Viscaceae > Viscum > Viscum album. Next base: position 710,536,899 of record OY728131.1, on the reverse strand, counting down.
TAGTAAAATATATAGTTAGGGTTAATTATTTGATAAATAAATTAAATCCCTTTATAAAATATTATCTCTAATATATTCTCACTAGTAAAAAACTCGTCATTCATGGATAGTGGTTTCCGGTGGCCTCCATTTGGCGTGAAAGTTCTTAGGATGATTGTATAACTAAAAGGGGTAGGGGTGAATTAGTGATAACATGTTCTTTTATGTTTCCTTGAAACAACATTCGCCTCCTATAAATGATTCAATTACCAACTGAAAACAATTCAACCACACATCCAAAGGAACACAATTATTTACAATGTTCACTATTAAATAATAATATTTATGTCCTTGGTATGGTTTTTAAATGATCTGATATCATAAAATCCACCATAAAACAATCCTTGGATTACAATGAGTAGGTTATACCCTTTCACTCATGTAGTACTATGTAAACAATTTGAATAGTGATTGTGTACCATATTAGCACAAATAGGGTAATTCAAATTATTCTGTAATAAAACATGTTACATATGCTTCTTTTCAAATCTAAAAGTGTAATCAATTGAAAAAAAAATCTTTACTTTCTAACCCAGAAGCTGGTAAGAACTCCATAGACTTTGTAAAGAAAGACTCAATCTGATTTTCACTAGTCTGATTTTCCAATTACAATTTTCCTAGAGTATGGTTCTCTCTATTACGATTCTCCTAGGTACAATATCTCCTTGAAATAATAAGGTAGAGATAAATCATCACAACTTCAATTACATTTCTTCCTCAGTCCGGAAATCCCGGTACGGAAATCCCAAGCCGATTAATCCAACCCGATATGAAGATCAGTTGAATATGATTGAAAAGCTAGGTATGATAGTCAGCTGAGTACACTGAGCATGATAAACACTGGATATGTTGATCATCTTAATACAATGTTTTGATCTTGTATACTCTCTTTCACTTCAATCAATCCAAACTTTTTCAACAAAAGTGAATATGGAAACTTCTTCTTCTCTCCAAAACTTGTAGATTCTCTCTCACGAATAGTATATTGGTCATCATAAAAATTACAATGTACTTTTCACCTTTTATAGGTGACCCTAAAATAGATTTGGTGGGAATCCCAAAAAGTTTCACACTTAATCAAATTCACCTTAATCACAATTTATCCTGAAATCTCAGGTGAATTTTAACTTCTTCAACACTTATCAAAACTTCTTGATTCTTCTACAATCTTCACTTCTTCTTCAGACTTTCATTTTAATTTCTAGTCCGATTCCAATTCAAGGGTCCAATTTTTTGAATATTACTTCTTCAAAACAAATATTTTTACCAATTTTAATAACATATATGAAGAAATGGATATCACTTATGAATTCTAAATACAATCATTATTTTGAATATTGAGCTCCCTGTTAATAGTACATCTAGTAAACTCTACATTCAAACAACTTTTACTTCTTCGTTTCTTCTCTTAACCCAGTTGGGTATATATAAAACTATTAAACTTAGATACAAAGGATATTTACCCAATTAAATTGCAAGACTTCTTCTTCTCCTCTTCTCTTGACCCACTTGAAAAACTCACTTGAAGATAACAAAAAAGTAATTCAAATCTTGACCCACTTGATGAATACATTTGAAAAAAATTAGGGCTCATTTTTAGTAACTACCTTCATCCACAAAAATGTGATTGTATAATGACTTCCTTAATGACTTTAAATTCATTTGAGAAAATTTTCAGCATCATAAGACATTAATTGGAAAGTATCATAACTTTCCATTCATTTCAGCTTCTTTTCCCCTCTCATCCTGAGTATGAACTTTTCTGAGTACGATTGGCCTGGATATGATCATTTGTGGGTATGATCATTCTAAATATGATTATATTAGGTACGATCTTTTTCTTCCTGATCCTGAGTACTATAATCCTAGGTATGAATTTTTTTTATACATACGATGGATGATCTGATGATACAGTGCCTGTGTAAGATCTTCATCTTTCTTCCTTTTTTCACCCGATAATTTTTAAAATATTTGGAAACTCCTCTCTCTTCTCTTCCACCCAGATACAATAAATCTGAGTATGTTTTTGAATACCTCATTTCCCTTTTATTCCATCAATCTTTCATCATAAGTTCTTTAATATACTTACGATTTATGTGAAATATAAATTAGAAAATCATTGTCACATTTAAAAAGGATCCATGCTGAATCAAATTACCCATCAAAATAATCACTTCTTTCACACCGAATCCAAGGTGAATCTGATGAACAATTACTTCCAGCAAGATGTTTTCACTTTTATTCAAAACATGAGGTGACATTGATCACAACCAATTCCTTATTACGATTTTATTCCATTCTAGACCCAAGGTGGGTATGATTCTTTTGAAAACATGATTCTGATTCTTTTGAAAACAAAGGTTAGTATGATTTACACCAAATAAAAAGTGAGGTAATTCCCCTTTAATATTAAACTTTCTTGACAAAACAAACCCTTATTCAACAAAAAAAGCATTTAAAAATAAACCACCTTCATCTTTATCTTGGTCATAACAATCTCTCACTTTGGATTTTGTTTTCAACCAAGTTTCATAAATCATTGAACTTTGTATCCTCAAAAAATGGATTACATATCAATAATTATACTCATACATAATATAAATCATTGTAGGAAATAATAATAATTGACAACAAATCCATGGTGTCCAAAAATAGTGATTAGGACAACCATTTTCTTTTTCCTAACTCATCTCTTCTTCAACCTCAGTTTTTCTTCATCCTCCCTAGAATACAAAACAATTTTCTTTCTCATAACCACTCCAACAAACAGTTAGAATAGTTCACTCACAAAACAATGTTGAGTTCACAACTTAACCACAACTCTCTATTTTTACATGAAACACATTAATTTAATGAAACATTTCTCCCCCTTGACAATAAAATCCAAAGGTAATATGAGATAGGGTACAGATTCACATACCTCAACCTTGAAGAGAAAGTGGTTGGACACCCAAGTTCAACCTCATTTTATAAAAAGATTCATTTGGTAATGGTTTTTGGAATATGTTATCAACTTTTTTTTATGTTAGAACATATTCTAGCTTCAATTAATTCTTCTCCATGTGATCTTTGATGAAATGATATTTAATATCAATATGTTTTGAATGATATTGTTGAACTGGATTCTTTTTGTGATTGATTGTACTTTGATTATCACAACCCAAGTGTAAGGGTAAATTCACGTCAATAATTAAATCTTCCAATTGAGATTGCATCCACATAAGTTGAGTAGTAGCTTGAGTGGTATCAACATACTTAGATTAAATCAAACTAAGAGTTACTGAATTCTATTTATTTAATTCAAACTAATACAATTATTTCCCTAAAATAATACTCTACTAGATGTGGATCTTATATTATCAAAATCTCCTACCCAATTAGCATATAAATACCTAAAAAACTCAATACTATCTAATATTCCATACCTGATTCGAAAATCTATTGTTCTTTTGATGTATTTGAGGATTATTTTTTCCAAAATTAAATTTGATTCTTTTGGAGCACTATGAAATCTTGTACATAAGGTAACAACATAAATAATGTCGGGTCTTGAGGTAGTTAAACACAAAAAACTTCCAACCAAATTTTAAAACTCTTTCTGATAAACTTATTTTCTTTCTCCATATTTCTTCAACTTTGTTCCCTCTGAAATTGGTGTGGAAATATGTTTTGAGTTTTTCATGCCAAACCTCTTAAGAATTTCCTTAGAATACTATTCTTGAGAAAGAAAAATGTATTCATTCCTTTTATCTATTTGAACCCCAAGAAAGTATTTCATTTCCCCCAGCATGAAAATTTCAAATACCATTTTCATTTCTTCAACAAATCTTTTGCAACCTCTTTTATCATTCCCAACAAAGATAATTTCATCAACATAAACAATAATTATGAGTGAATACTCTTGACCTTCTCTGATGTAGATATTATCATCCACTCTTCCTTTATTAAAATTCATCTTCCTTAAGAAAGTATCCAATTTGGAATATTATTCCCTGAGAGCTTGTTTTAGGCCATAAAAATCATTTTCCAATATGCACACAATGATTTTATCTTTCTCAAAAACAAAGACACAAGGTTTTTCAATGTAAAATTTCTCTTCAAGATCTCTATTTAAGAATGAGGATTTATCATCCATTTGAAAGATCTTGTATCCTCACTGTGAAGTAATAGAAAGAAAGATTCTAATTTTTTCAAGTATTTCCACTGAACAAAGGTTTCATCAAAATCAATACATCCAATTTGTGAATACCCATTACATACCAATATTGCTTTGTTTCTTACTACTTAACCATCTTAATTCAACTTGTTCTGAAAAACACACTTTGTGCCAATGATGTTTTTGTTTTATGGAATGGGTATAAGTTCACCTATATCATTCTTTTCAATCTGATCCAACTATACATTCATGGAATGAACCCATTCTAGATTTTCAAAATCTTCTTTCACATCATTCATCTTCACTTTTTAATACAAAGAATTATGTGTGATTACATGTGTTGTAATTCTTGTTTGAACCTTCTAATTTTGATCACCAATTATATTTTGATCATCCACTTACTTCCTTATCCTTGGATGATATTTTCAAATATCTTCCTCACCACATGAAATAGATGAGTCTGATTCTTATTCTTTATTAGGAATAAAATTGTTTGTATCCTTATCATAATTGTTTTCAAAACAATATTTCTCAACTTTCTCATCATTCTAAGTATTTTTTTTCTTTCTCGATTCTTTTAATTACTTTCATATCAATATAATCAACAATTATTTTTGTCTCCTTGTTGAAGTATCTATATCCTCTTCCTTCCAGAGCATAGACAAGTAATATTTCATCTTCACCTTTCTGGTCAAACTTTCCATGGTTTCTACCTTTCTTCTTTATAATACATAGACACCTGAAAACTCATAAGTGTTTTAAACTTGGATTTTTTCATAAAACAATTCATATGGAGTTATATATTGTTGAGGAATTTATAAAAAATAGCCCTAGATATAAATAGCTATACTAATATCGTTCCTCCAAAATTAATAAGAGAGACCATGTTCAAGTAACATAGTTCTTCCCATTTCCACAAAACTTCTATTATTTCTTTCTGAAACCCCATTTTGTTTAGGAGTGTATGGGGAACTATACTCATGCCAAATTCTATGCTTCTCAAGACAAATTTATAATTATTATCTTCTGTATTCACCACCATTGTCTTTTCCCAACTTCTTCACTGAATAGTCACATTTTTTCTCATCCTTCCTTCTAAAACTCTTAAACATTTTCAAAGAATGTGATTTATGTTTCATATACATAACATAAGTAATGATAGTAAAATAAAAAATTAAGGTGATGATGTACTTATCTCAATTTATTTATTTATTTTTTCTCATTGTACAGAAAATATTTGAATGCATCAACTCCATGGGTTTTCTTGAACAAATCTAAACATTCTTATGCACTGATTTTATAATCTTTCCTTTATGACAAATAGAGTAACACCAATATCTTATTCTCATAAAAATTGGAATGTATCAGACACTATCTCTTTTAGATGACATTCTCATATTTATTTTACACATGTTTCCCAACCTTTTATTCCATAATTGATTTTCTTCCACCATACTCATGTAATGAGAGTTTTATGTTTCACCAACTTGAAATAAGTTTCCTTTTGTATGTTGGCCTCCTGTAACAATTTTTACATATTATTCACATTTCATAAAAAACCCATATTTTCTTAAGATAACTTTGTTACCCTCATTACAAAATTATGAAACACTTAGAAAATTTTGTTTCATACCATCAACATAAAAATATTTCTTGGATTTCATCTTTTCTTTCCCAATGATGGATGATCCAACACCATTAATTTTCAAGGAATCATCATTTCCAAGTGTCACTATGAATTATTTAAAATATTTCACATTCTTCAACAGCTTCAAATATCCTATCATATGAGAAGAACATCCACTATCAATATTCCAAGGTCATCCTCCTTTTGAATAATTCAAAGCGGTTTCAACAATAGTAAAATTTTATTATTCCTTTTCTTTATTCATATTAGTATTTTGAGAATTGTTAAGAATATTTTGTTATGATAGTATTAAAATAAGAAATCCTTTTTCAAGGTTTCCATATTGTTCACAACTTTCACAAATAGTTTCCAAAATTTGGAACCTATTTTCAATTTTTACTCCAACCTCTTCAGGTTTCTTCAAAACAATCTTCTCAGAATTCTTGTTTTGAGAGAATTGACTCCCCATCAACCTATTCCTTTAATAACCTATTAAATAATAGTAATTTTTTTGGTCAAACAAATAATTATTTTTTGTATGTAAAAATCCACCACAATACCGGCAATAACCATAGAAGAAATATTTTCCTCTAAAACTTCCATATTGATTGGAATTGTGAATACATTTTTCAGCCACCTTATTTTCTTTATTTTATAAGACACAAAAATTTCTATTTTTAATCAAAGTATTTATTTTATTTTCTTCTTTATTAGAACCAAAAGTATTTAAAACTTTTCTGGAATCATATTTTTTCAAAAAAAATTAGATTTATGGTTCATTGAGACTTCTAAATTCATAACTTTGTTGGTATTACCCATATACATAACTTTCCCAGTATTCTTAATTTTAGAAATCATTCCATATTTCTACTCACCCTTTGAAGGTAACTTTTGTTGAACCTTATATAGTTTCTTATTCTTATAAATTTCACCAACTTTAATGATAGAGTTTTGGAAACCTATATTTCTCAATTCATCTTTAGATAGTTTTTGTTGGAAAAGTTCCAACTCTTCTTATTTTTCCTTCAACTTAACCTCTAGATGCATATTACTATTCTTTTCTTTTTCAAGATATTTCTTCAAGTCATAAATCTCTTTTATCAGTTTTACTTTCTCATCAGCAAAACATTCTTGATTTCTTGTTAAATATCATTCATCTTCCAACTTTTTTTTTCTTTTCAAGCCTTTTGATCTTTCTTAGACATTCTTTCAACTCTTCTTTAAAATGAGGTTCAATTTGAGTTTCTTATTCTCCAGAAATACTACTTCCAAATTATTCATCATTCACTATTGCAATAAAATTATTTTCAATACCATACTCAACTGATTTTTGGGATTTATCATCACTTCGTTATTCCTCTTAATCTTTAGATAAGAAGCTTCTTCTTTTTAAATTTAATAACTTACTATCTTTTCCTATGGAATATAATTTTCCTTTTTCACCTTGTTTCTTCCATGATCTTCTTGGATTTCTTTATTCTCCTTCATTGTCTAACTCTTTATTTCCTTGAGGACAATTGGCAGTAAAGTGCCCAACGGATCTACATTTAAAACATTTTAAGTGAAGTTTACCTTTATATTTCCTTGTACCTATTTTCAAATTTTTAGAAAATAAGCATAAAATATTGTCAAGATTTTACATACTTCATCTTCAAAATCAAATTCACCAACTTCACCTTCAATAAAAATATTCTTTGAATTTTCTTTCTTTATGGCCTTGAAATAAATTTCTTTATCAACCTTTGTTTTTCTTTTCATAACTTTCTCCCTTCTCATTTTATAAGTAAGGAGAGTTCTATGAAAATCATCAAGAGATAATGTTTTAGGATTTCTAACTTCTAATGAAGAAACTTTTGCATAAAACTTGTTGGGAAGGATTTTAAAAATATTTTCAACCACTATAGAATCATTAAATTGATCATTGAGACATCTGATAGTACTCATTTACCCTTGTAAAAAAGTACCCAATAGAGTCATTCTCAGCCATATTCAAATCTATATATTTTTAACTTTTCCTTCTTCACTTTTGTATTGTATTCATATATGTTTTTCATTTTATCCCATATACCTTTGGCTAATCCAACACCTTTCACTCTTTATAAATCACTTTCTGAAAGTGATGATAATATAGCATTCTTGTCCATTACATCATTATTAAGATTCTTCTTATCAATATATGCAAGAGGAGTATTAAAATTAATAAGAGGAAACCCATATATTATTGCTTCAAGAACATAATATCCAATAGACATAAGATATGGAAACTTTTTATCTTTGTAGATATTATAATTCTTTTCATCGAATACTGAAATACCTTTACTATTCACATAATTCAAATTCTCCATCAGAAAAGAATAAGTGAAGGGAATCTACACTTTGATACCACTTAAAAGTGACCAAGATGCAGTTATCACTCATAGGGGGATGGGATGAATTAGTGATACATTTTTATTTTATGTTTCCATGAAACATCCTTCACCTCCTATTAAAGATTCAATTCCATTATGAAATCAATTAAAACACACATCCAAAGGAACACAATTATTTACAAGGCTCTCTATTCGATAATAATAGTTATGTCCTTGGTACGGTTTGGAAATAATCCAATATTGTACAATATACTAGAAAAAAACCTTGGATTACAATAATTAGGATATACCCTTTCACTCATGTAGCACTATGTTGTAACGTCCTGGTTCCAGAAGCCACCCAGAGGCGCCCCATACCCAGTTGGTCACATGGCCTCAAGCGTATTTCCCCGAACGCCAGTGGCTTCCGACTAGCAGTGAGGGCCTTGGGTGTGACAGTGGGGAAACTATGCCCTCATTGGCAGAGTACACATCAGAAGTAACAAATACATACAATAACAGAAGAAGTAAACATCCACCAATAGTAAACAGTAGAATACTGAGATAAAGAAACAACTGGAGCATACATATATATACAAATGATGCATGATACATATACGTCTAGGAAAGCATCCAAACAAGTCGCGATTCTGAATACAGTACTAAACCCAAGTAAAAAGGAAAAGAGATAAACAACTCCTTAGCATCGCAAGCCATATCTTGGTCTCGTGCTCTCCAGTTCCGCAGCATATCAAGTACCTGAAGTAGAAGGGAACTTTCCCTAGTCTATAACTAAAAAAAATGGTCTATTTGGTCCCAAAAGCATGACCCAAACAGGGTGTGAGACTAAATTCCAGTAGGCAACACGCGAAGATCTATGCCTTACAGTCAGTGAGTATATGGTAGGTAAAAGTACAGTAACAGTAAACAGGAAAGTACTCAGCAGTAAACAATCCATAGTTCAAACAAGAAACAGTGACGTAATCAGCTAATCACAAACAGGTAACCCTCTGGGAAGTACTCACAGCCATCCCCTCTGGTCCAACCTAAGAAGTGCAGGCAACCCTCTGGGTAGTACACTTGGTCTAACCCCTCTGGTTCTGTATAGGGATTCAATAAGGACTCTCTGATGAAGCGCTCGCGGTCTATCCCCTTATAGTCAAAATTAAGGCAAGACTCTCTGAGGAATCTCACACAGTCCATTCCTTACATAGTCTAAGGTAGTCAAGGACTCTCTGACGAAGCTCACATGTCAATTCTCCTTATAGCCCCAAGGTCTAGGACTCTCTGAGGAAGCTCACTCGGTCAATTCCCCTTATAGCCCAGGTCATTCACGTCAAATACAGACTCTCTGAGGAAGCTCAAGCAGTCTCACCTCTTTTAGTCTAAAGAAATAAAGGAATCTTTGAGGAAGATCACTTGGTCTATCCCCTTTTAGTCTACAAATCCTGAAGACTCTTTGAGGAAGCTCACTCGGTCTACCCCCCTATAGTCTATAATTTCTAGAGACTCTCTGAGGAAGATCAATGGGTCTATCCCCTTTTAGTCTACTACACCAGGTTCTCACGGCCCCAGGTAAGTCAACACATAGAAATGATATATGGCCAAAGTAAACCTCTAGAGATACTTGCCTAATCAGTCTATAGCATAACAACCATGTCAAAAAACATCTCTCCATCAGACAGCAACAGGCATGGAAAACATGTAAACCGGCCAAAGACTCAACAGGACCAAAGGGTTATAAACAGAGCATGCAAGGGGAAAACACATCTAAAGCATGGAAATCAACAAAATTCATATCCAAATTACATCTACATAAGAATAATAGCATGGAAGAAAAGAAAAAGGGGTAAAACAGTAAACAAGCAATACCTCATTCAAGGGTATTGGTGTAATTTTCACATAAAACTCAAAGACTTCAAACAGAAAGGCACAAACCACCTACCTCAGGGTTAGGAGATCAATATACTTGAACCTCGAAGCTTGATTCTCCTTGGAAAGTCGCAGATCTATGAAAACGTCCAAAATGTTCAACCCATAAAAATTTGGAAAATAGGAGGAATTGGAAAACATGGCTCAAAAAGAAGAGAGAACTCACCGATGCGATTCCAACGCAATCAACAGTGCTCGAATCGAAGGAAGGACGGAGGATCTGGGGCTCATCGAAGATCCACAGATACTCAGAACTCTCGGATGAACGAAACCTAAAAGAAGTGGTTTTTGTCCATCAGATGCGACCCCGATGTGTTTAATGAAAAAAAATAAAGTACACTACGTGTACTTTTGGAGTACGCGGTGTGTAATTTTGGAGTACATAGTGTGTACTCACCTTTTCCGCACTCCACTTTAAGCAGCCTCCAAGTCACTCCCACACGGCTGTGTGTGCAGCTACTACACGACCAGCACATGGCCTGCTGCGGCAAGAAAGTAAACGGCGTGTACTCATAAAGCACACGGCGTGTACATAGAAAATTTCCAAAAAATCATCTTTTCTCCAAAAATGACCAGAAAGGAAAAACATACCTGAAAAGAAGATCCAAGTTCTTATAAACTTCCCCCCTTAAAGAAATTTATCCTCGAATTTCCCTAGCATGACGTAGAAGAAGAAACCTTGAACAGATCTGGCCACTATGCTCGTACATCGGCCTCCCTCTCCCAAGTCTCGTCCTGTACTCGCCTGTGCTGTCGTAGCACTCATACCAGAGGAGCAGACCGGCCACTGAGAACCATTTTACTGTGATCCACAATCCTAATAGGATGTTCCTCAAATGATGCATCCACTTTGAGCTCAACCTCCTCGGGTTGAAAGACATGAGACAAGTCTGAAAAGTAACGTCGCAGATGAGAAATGTGGAAGACGTCGTGCATAGATCGGTACCTCTAAGGTAACTGCAATCTATAGGCAATCGGACCAACTCTCTCTAACACCTCAAAAATTCATATGTATCTTGGTGAAAGCTTTCCATGTATCCTAATTCTCTTGTTTCCCAACCTCGGTGTGACTCACAAGAAAACTTGATCCCCGACCTTGAACTCTAGAAGTGGTTTCTGCTGCTCAGCATAAGATTTATAACAAGACTGCATAGTATCCATCCTCTTCCAAATCAACTCTATTTGCTTTGTGGTCTCCTGAACAAGACGAGGTCCCAGCATAGCTGCTTCTCCTACCTCCATCTGACATAAGGATGATCGGCATGGCCTACCGTACAAATCCTCATAAGGTTCCATCTGAATAGTTGCTTGAAAACTATTATTGTAGGCAAACTCCAGAAGAGGTATATGCTTCTCCTAAGAACCTCCAAAATCCAGAATGCATGCTCGGAGCATGTCCTTAAGAACTTGAATCGTACGGTCGGACTGACCATCTGTCTAGGGATGGTAAGCTGTACTCAAAAGTACCTATGTACCCAAAGCCTTCTGGATCCCCTTCCAGACCTGAGAAGTAAAACTTGCATCCCTGTCTAAAACAATGGATTGTGGAACCCCATGTAGACTTACAATCTCTCGGATGTAAAACCTCCCCATCTCATCAACACTGAAGGTCTCCTTTATCGGAAAGAAGTGATCAACCTTCATGAGTCTGTCAATGACAACTCAAACTTCATCATTCCATTGAGGCAACCTCGGTAACCCTATCACGAAATCCATCGTGACATCATTCCACTTCCACTCAGGAATGGGTAACTGCTATAAAATCCCTATTGGTCACTGACGCTCTTCCTTCACCTGCTGACAAGTGGAAAATCTCATGACGAACCCAGAAACATCCCTCTTCATACCTGGACACCAATACTGATGGTGTAGATCTCGATAAATCTTGGTGACACCAGGATGAACTGCCCAAACTGAGGAATGAAAGTCCCACATCAGCTCCTCGCGTGTATCTTTTGGCACCCATATGCATCCCTAGAAATGAAAGAACACATCCCCGCCTATGGTCCATCAAGGAATAGGGTCCTCTCCTAACACACCCTCCCTTGGGACTAGGCCTTCAGAATCTGATAGCTGCCTCATTCAAACTCGATCAAGAAGAGTATAGGTAACAGCTACATAAGATAGAAATGGCTACCCCTATATGTCATGCACCTCCAGATGCATCTCAGAGAACAAATCCATAAGCTGCCACTCACTGCTGGCCTCCTGAATTTCTTGTATCTGAGTCCTCTTGCTCAACACATCATCCACTACATTTCCTTTCCCAGCGTATAGGCAAGCTCAAAATCAAAAGACTGAAGATACTCGACCCACATGCGCTATCTCAAATTCATATCATGCTGAGTGAAGATGTAATTGAGACTCTTGTGGTCGGTGAAAACCACAAAGTGCTCTCCCAGAAGATAATATATCCAACAGTGCAAGGCATGAACCACAGCTGCCAACTCCAGATCATGCGTTGGGTAATTCCTCTCATGTGGCCTCAACTGCCGAGACCCGTACGCAATGACTCTGTCTCCCTACACAAGCACAGCTCCTAGACCGATACCTGAAGCATCATAATAGATAGTTTAGATCTTTCCTAGCTCTGGAAAGACTATTATCTGGGCCAAATTCAAACTCCCTTTCAACTCCTGAAAGGTTGAATCACAAGAATCTGACCATAAGAACTTCGCACCCTTCCTGGTCAGACCCGTCAGCGGTGCTGCCAAGCATGAAAAGACTTGTATGAAGCGTTTGTAGTATCCAGCCAGCTTTATAAAACTCTACACCTCAAAATATTTCTTCGGCTGCTCCTAGGAAACTACTGCTCTCACTTTATCTGGGTCTACTGATACTTCTGTCTCTGAGATAACAAGTCCCAAGAAGTGAATCTGGTCCATCCAAAAGTGGCATTTCGAGAGCTTAGCATATAACTAATTCTCCCTCAGTGTACTCAAAACGATCTCAAGATGGGTAGCATGGTCGTGTTGTGTGTGAGAGTACACCAAGATATCATCCACAAAAAAAACCACGAAGGAATCCAAGTATGGATGGAACACTCGGTTCATCAGTGCCATGAAAACTGCAGGCACATTCATGAGACCGAATGACATAACCGTATACTCGTATAAACTATACCTGCTCTGAAAGTATTTAAGAGGTATATCTGATATTCTAACATGAAACTGATGATAACCAGAGCTCAAGTCAATCTTTGAGAACACCTGGGATCCTAGAAGCTGATCAAATAGATCATCAATACTAGGTAAGGGATATCGGTTCTTGACCGTCAACTGGTTTAGCTTCCGATAATCCACACAAAGCCTAAGGGTACCATCTGCCTTCTTCTCAAAATGGGCAGGCAAACCCCAAGGATAAGTAATAGGTTGGATGAAACCTTTGGCTTGTAACTCCTCAAACTGTTTCTTGATCTCCTGCAACTCTGGTGTAGCCATCCTATAAATAGGAATAGACATTGGTGCCGCCCCTGGTACAAGATCAATAGAAAAGTCTACCTCACGCTCTGGAGGAAAACCTGAAAAGTCCTCTGGAAAGACATATCTGATACAATCCACCACTGGTGGAAAGTCCATCTATGAAGTCCCCTGGTCATCCAGATATAGACTAGTAATCTGGGCTGTAACTGCTCCCAACCCATGATGCTCTGGACCCACTCTGCTCTCCAGGACATCCCACTCACCCTTATAAAGAAAAGATCCACCCTCTTGTGATATTAAACTCACCATGTGGTGATAACAGTTGATGAATTAATATAATGGAACTAACCATTCCATCCCAATAATGACATCATAGCCTATCATCTCTAGGATATAGAGGTCCCATAAAAAGTGACACCCACCAACCTCAAGAGGGAACTCCCTGCACTATTGTACACTAGTCGTCTTAGTCCCCAACGGTGTGTCTAGCGTCAAGATATCGGTAGAAGAAAATATGCAAAGCCCAAGGCTCTCCATGATAGAAATAGAGATAAAGTTGTGCGTAGCACCAATATCGAAAAGAGTTAAAGATAAGACTGAGGCTACTAAGATCATACCTCAAACAGTAGAAGGTCTGGGATCCTACTCCTACTGGGTCTGCTCCACTACAAAGGTTTGGCCTGTACCGCGGCCCCATGACCCTTCTTGAACACTCTGAGTTGATCCACCCTGATGTCGCTGAAAACCTGGTGATTGGATACCACGACCACGACCTCCACCTCATCCCGAATGGTAGAAATAACTCCAGTTCCCAGACTAGTGAGAAACTGGTGGCACTGCTCCTAAAAGAGGAGTCATAGAAGAACCCCTATCACCAGATACTGGTGAGAAGAAATGAAAAAAGCACTGAATGTGACCCATCTTTTCGCAAGATCGGCACTCTACTAGGTCTCTCGGGCAATGTGGCCTCATATGCCTGCTTCTCCCACACTAGTAGCATACCACCTGGCTACCAGAATATGAATCTTACCTGCTCTGATCTCCTTGCATAGCATCTCTATGGTGCTTCCTGCTATCAGCTGGTGGAGAACCAACTTTGGATGTCAAACTACCCTAGCTCACAGTTCCAAAATCCTTCAGATTATGCTCTGTAATCAGTGCGTGGTTGACGATAAGAGATATCGAAGTCAACCTGAAGATGTTCACCTGCAACCGAATGTCGTGCCTCAGACCATCCTCAAACTTTTGTGCAAGGAACAACTCATCACCTCCTGGAATAGGTGTGAAACTATGTAGCTCAGTAAAGTGATACGAGTACCCCATAACAGAAAGAGTACCCTTCTCCAGACTCATAAACTCCTAAGCTTGATCGGCTCTCAAGGTATCTGGGTAGAAGTAATTGTAGAAGATGCGCCGAAACTAATCCCAAGTCATACTCTGTTGGCGTCCAAACTGTGAGATCACCACCTCTTGGAGGAGTCTCGGAGAATATAGGTAGCAATCTTCACCCTCCTCTCTGGAGGTATCTCTAGATGCTCGAAAATCATCAGTGTGGCCTCTATCCATGACTCTATAGCCTGGGGTCCTACATCCCCTGAAAAAGTATGAGGATGCTGATGTTGAAATACCCGCGTCAATTCTGCCATCGACGTGGTAGGATAAGGTGCTCCCTGAAAAGTCTACATCATCCACAAAAATTCCACCCTGAACTGTGCATTAGCACCTATGTCAGGTACAACGGCTGGTGCCAAGGCTGGCACAATGGAAGGATCTGTAGGTAGTCCCTGGTCAGCCATGTCCAGTGTCTGATCACCGTCTGGAAACTGGCATACAACCGGAGGACGTCTCGGTGGCATAACTCTGCAAGGTCAATGCACACCTTAGAAAAAGATATCAAGGACTAAAAACAAGGAGTGTAAGAAGGGAACAGGAGAAAGAAAACATTCAAGTTTTACGAAACATGTCTACATGGTTTTATTTTTCCTATACGGCGTGTTCCCTAAAGTCATTCACATGGGCATGCACTTCATCCACAACCGGTCATGTGACACCCCAACCACACAGCATGTTGTCTCTACACACGGCGTGTACTTGAACTCTATTCCCCTACCCGAGTCTCCTTACACGGATAACCCACATGGTCCTCTTAATCCTAGAGTACACGGCGTGTTCACGATAGACACGGCGTATAATAGATAAGCTTCACCTAGATGGTGTTGTTAGTGACACAGCCCGACACATGGCTGACACTACACAGCGTGTTCCAGACGGACATGGCGTGTATGAGAAAGGATACCACTAGACCGTGTTGTTTGTGACATGGTTGGGTACCTGGGTCAGTCTACAAAATGTGTTCAAGGCAGACATGGCATGTATAGGCTTATGGTTTATCCGTCTGTGTTGTTCATTACATAGCCAGATACTCAGGTTATAGGACACGGTGTGTTCAATCCTGACACGAAATTTATATCTCAAGTTTCCCTCATCTGTATTGTTAGTCTCACGAGTAGACACACAGTTACTACAACACAGTGTGTACATCCTATACACGGCATGTTCCTGCAAGATTTTCACAACCATGTTTCCCTGCCCACACAGTCAGTGACACGGTTATAGACTACATGGTGTGTATTCATTAAGTACACGTCATGTATTCTAGGTTTTTCTGGACAGTAGCCTCAGAACTGCTCCAGAGTCCAGAAAACACAGAAAACGAGCGTTAAGGTGCCAAATTCTGATCTGTGAGGTCCCATACTCCCCGCGAGTCAAATCTTGGCATCTTATACATGTTATAAACTAGAAAAGACAAGCTAATGACCCACCAAATTCCGATTTATTAGGGCCCATAACACCTCAAGAACCAAAATTTGGAATTCATCCAAACAAAGCCTTACACAAAGCAATACTTATCAACAACAGTATTCTATCAAGGCATCTATCACAACAGCATGCATATTCTACACAACATATATCACAACAGCATGCAATTGCTAATGCACTCTAAATGGAATGGAAAGAATGAATGGCATGTGATTTCTAAAAAGTTCCTATGTGATGCATGAGATGGCATACCCTCATCTCATCGGGTTGCGACAAAAATAGAACCTCAATAGCATCAACAATAATAACACAAAACATGTGAATCACCCAATGGTGAAATCAAATCAACTGTAAAATTAAAAAACCATAAAATTGAAAATAATGCGGTAGATTGGCTTTTCCCTGTACACGAGTTAGCTACTCCCGGGCACAACTTATTACCAAGTACCTATTATTTCCTATCCTTGGCTAAAGGCTCAAAATATTAAATCAAGAGAAAAGAAACCATTTGATACCACTTTGTAACATACAGGTTCTGGAATCCACCAAGAGGCGCCCCGTACCAGGTTGGTCACATGGCCTCAAGCGCATTTCTCTGAACGCCAGAGGCTGCCAACTAGCAGCGAGGACCTTAGGTCTGATAGTGAGGAAATTATGCCCTCATTGGTATATTACACAGCGGAAGTAACAAATACATACAATAACGGAAGCAGTAAACATCCAACAATAGTAAATAGCAGAAGACTAAGATAAAGAAACAATTAGAGAAAACATATATATATAAATGATGCATGATACATACATGTCTAGGAAAGCAGCCAAACAAGTCACAATGCTGAATACAATAATAAACCCAAGTAAAAAAGGAAAACAGATAAACATCTCTTCAGCATCTCAAGCCATAGCTTGGTCTCGTGCTCTCCAACTCCGCAGCATATCATGTACCTGAAGTAGAAAGGCGATTTCCCGAGTCTATACTTGCAACAACATAGTCTGTTTTGGCCCAAACGCATGACCTAAACAGGGTGTGAGACTAAATACCAGTAGGAAACCACATGAAGATCTGTTCCTAACAATCAGTGAGTATATGGCAGGTAAAAGTATAGTAACAGTAAATAGTAAACAGAAAAGTACTCAGTAGTAAACAATCCATAGTTCAAACAAGCAACATTGAGGCAATCAGCTAATCACAAATAGGTAACCCTCTGGTAAGTACTCAGAGCCATACCCTCCGGTCCTACCTAAGAATTAAAGGAAACCCTCTGGGTATCACACTTGGTCTAACCCCTCTGGTTCTGTATAGGGATTCAATAAGGACTCCCTGAGAAAGCACTCACGGTCTATCCCATTATAGTTAAAAGTAAGGCAAGACTCTCTGAGGAAGCTCACACAGTCCATTCCCCGTATAGTCTAAGGTAGTCAATGACTCTTTGAGGAAGCTCACATGTCAATTCCCCTTATAGTCCTATGGTCTAGGACTCTCTGAGGAAGCTCACTTGGTCAATTCCCCTTATAGCCCAGGTCATTCAAGTCAAATGCAGACTCTCTAAGGAAGCTGATGCAGTCTCTACCCTTTTAGTCTATGGAAATCAAGGACTCTATAAGGAAGCTCACTCATTCTATCCCCTTTTAGCCTAAAAAGATCAAAGACTCTTTGAGGAATCTCACTCGTTTTATCCCCCTATAGTCTATAATGTCCAGAGACTCTCTGAGGAAGCTCACTCGGTCTATCCCCTTTTAGTATACTACACCAGGTTCTCATGGACACAGGTAAGTCAACACATAGAAATTATATATGGGCAAACTAAACCTACAGAACTACTTGGATAATTAGTCTACAGAATAATAAGCACGTCAGAAAACAACTCTCCATCTTACAGCAACAGGCATGGAAAACAGGTAAAGAAGCCGAAGACTCAACCGAACCAAATGGTCATAAACAGATCATGCAAGGGAAGAACACATCCAAATCATGGAAATCAACCAAATTCATATCCAAATTACCTCTAAAAAATCATACAAGCATGGAAGGAAATCAACAGGGGTAAAACGGTAAACACACAATACCTCGTTCAAGGGTATTGGTGGAATTTGCACATAAAACTCAAAGTCTTTGAATGGAAAGGCACAAACCACCTACCTCGAGGTTATGAGATCAATATAATTGAACCACAAATCTTGATTCTTCTTGGAACATCATAGATCTAAGAAAAAGTCCAAAACGTTCAACCCACTATAACTTGGAAAAGAAGAGGAATTGGAAAACAAGGCTCAAGTAGAAGGGAGAAATCACCGATGTGATTCCAATATAATCAATTGTGCTTCAATCGAAATACGGACAGAGGATCGGGGTCTCGTTGAATATCTGCAGATACTCGGCACTCTCAGATGAATAAAACCTAAAAGAACTGGTTTATGTCCATCAGACTCAACCCCAGTGCATTTAATTAAAAAAAGAAAGTACACAGTGTGTACTTTTGGAGTACACGGCGTGTACTCGCCTTTTCCGCACTCTGGTTTAAGCGGCCTCCAAGTCACTCCCACACGGCCATGTGTGTGTCTACTACACGGCCAACATACAGCCTACTATGGCAAGAAAGTACACGACGTGTACTCATAAAGTACACGGCGTGTACTTCGAAAATTTTCAGAAATTCCCCTTTTCTCCAAAAATGACTGGAAAGGAAAAACATACATGAAAAGAAGATCTGGGTTCTTACATATGTAAACAATTACAATAATTCATGTGCACCCTATTAACACAAATAGAGTAATCCAAATGATTGTGTAACAAAACATGTTACATGTTCTTATTTTAAAATCCCCAAGTGTAATCAATTAAGAAACAATTATTCACTTTCTTACCCATAAGCTGGTAATAACTCCATGGACATTGTTAAGAAAAAACTCAGTCTAATTTTCACTGGTCTGAGTTTCTGAGTACGATTCTCCTTGAGTATGATTCTCTCTATTATGATTCTCCTCAATACGATTCTCCCTAGTATGAAAAATATGAATTTGAAAAAATGTGATAGATATGAATCAGCACCACTTCAATTCCCTTTCTTCCTCTATCTGGAAATCCTGATATGGAAATCCCAATCTGATTAATCCAACTTGATACGAAGATCAGCTGAATATGATTGAAAAGATGAGTATGATAATTAGCTGAGTACACTGAGTATGATAAAGACTAAGTATGATGATCATATGAATATAATTTTGGGATCTTGTCTCTTCACTTTCACTTCAATCCATCATAACATTTTCAACAAAAGTGAATATGGAAACTTCTTCTTCTCTCTAAAACTCGTAACTTCTTTATCAGGAACAGAACATTGGTCATCATAAAGAGTATAATTTACTTTGCTCTTTTTATAGGTGACACTTAAATGGATTTGGTGGGAATCCCAATAAATTTCCTACTTAATCAAATCCACCTTAATTTAAATTTTCCCTAAATTCTCAGGTGAATTTTGACTTCACCAACTCTTCTTGAAACTTATCGATTCTTTTATAATCTTCACTTCTTCTTCATACTTTAATTTCAATTTCCAGCCCAATTTCAATTCATGGGTCTGATTTTTGGAATCTTACATCTTAAAAACAAAGCTCTGTACTAATTGTAAGAAAGTGTATGAAGAAATGTATATCACATCTGAATGTTTAATGTAATCATTCTTCTGAATTTTGAGTTCCACCTTAATATCACATCTTGAAAACTCTGCTTTCAAACCACTTTTACTTATTAACTTGTTCTCTTGACCCAGTTGGATATATATAAAACAATTCAAATCTAATAAAAAGGCTCTTGACCTAATTGAAATACAAAACTTCTTCTTCTCCTCTTCTATTGACCCACTTGAAAACTCACTTTAAGAGAAAAACAAAGTAATTCAACTCTTGACCCACTTAATGAAGGAATTTGAAAACAAATGAGGGATAATTTTCAGTAAATAACTTTATTCAAAAACTTATTCTTGTGTCATGACTTCCTTCGTGACTTTAAATTAATTTGATAACATATTCATAATATTTATAAATTAATTGGAAAGTATCATAACTTTCCCTTCATTTCAACTTCTTCCTTTTCTTCGCATCCTGAGTATGACCTTTTCTGGGTATGATTGGCCTAGATATGATCATTTTTGGGAATGATCATTCTGAATACAATTATACTAGGTATTATTTTTTTCTTACTAAGCTTGATTATGATCATCCTAGGTATGAAAAGTTTTTATACCTCTTTTTCCTTTTCTTCCATAAATCTTGCATCATAATTTCTTCAATCTACTTACGATTTATGTAAAGTAAAAATAAGCGAAGCATCATTACATTTAAAAAGCATCTGTGCAGAATCCAATTACCCATCAAAACAATCATTTATTTCACACTAGATCCAAGGTAAATCTGATGACCATTTACTTCCAACAAGATGTTTTCCCTTTCATTTGAAACCCAAGGTAAGTCCAATCACAACCAATTTATTATTACGATATTCTTCTATTTTGGACCCAAGGTGAGTACAGCTCATTTAAAAACATGAGTCTGATTATTTTGAAAACAAAGTTTAGTATGATTTCCACAAAATAAAAAGTGAGTTGGTTTCCCTTTCATCTTAAACTTCAGCGACAAAATAAATCCTTCCTTGACAACAAAATAAAATATTTGAAAATAAAACACCTTCATCTTCAACTTAGTCCTAACATGGCAGCCACTGTATTTTTTCACTCCCCCTATAATATTTCCCTACTCCCTCTCTTTCATTCACCCTCTCACCCACGACCCTATGACCCCACTCCCACAACCACACGACTGCACAACCCCATGACCTCGCTCTCCCAACCTTGTGACCCTATCCTCCATCCCACCACCATCGAACACTTCTGACCTCGTCTTTCCTCACCATTGAGCTCTCTCGCCCCATTCAATCTCTATCGTCAAGTTCTCCAGCCTCTGTAGATCCCTCCTACCCCTATCAATCTACTTTGATCCCGCCCTCCCCTATCAAGATCCAACGTTGAGCCCTCATGTTCACGTTGTGGATCCCCGATGTCGAGGTATCCCACCCTTATGGATCCCCCATTATGGATCCCCAAAATCATCACCCCCCTTTACCTATAACCCCTCCAGTTGAGTTTGGAAACATCTATCCAATTTAGTAATTAAGTAGTCTTAATTATAAGTATTATCATTTATTCTAAACCCAAACATATCATTAAAAAATCAAACATTAATGGATTTTAACATCACTACTTGCATAGTTTGGGAATGACTACACAACTATTTATTATCCAGAAGGAATGATTTTATTATGTAAGGGAATTAAAAGTGATTTTCCTTGGATAGGAACTAATTTCATTATCACTTCCAGTTATGGTTTTGTATTAGGGACAACATTAAACAAGTTCAAAGAAATTTCCATTTGGATTTGAAAAATGGAATCTCTACCATAGCTCTGAAGTTTGTTCTCTTCTTCTTTGTGGAATAGAAGGTGTGAGGTCCTCGATGTTTCCATGCTCGTTGGGTGCCTTACTATGTTCTATGTTCACATAGTTTCCTTGCATTCATAATGGGTAGAAATATCTAGAAGATACTGCCATGAATTGACCTTGGAAAGCTGTATATGAAGATCCAAATAATGGGGCATCAAAAGATGTGGGTGGAGAGTGATAGAGATCTTGTAGGATTCAAATGTGGGATAGAGAGAGATCATGCATAATTCAAATGTGGGAAAGGGGGAGTTGAGCTAATGGGGAGTCAAACATATGGTGTGTTAGTTTTTGTGGTGGGTTACCATCTCTCACTGGCTTCTAAGCTACCTGAAAAGGGAATGAAAAGATGAGGGTGGCGAGTGAGATATGGTTGGGCTAAAAATACATCGGTATGGATGTGTCATGAATATCTCAAAAGATAAAAAATAACTAAACCTCTAGAAGGATTTATGGGCTCAATAAGAGGCCCTATGAGCAGTGTCTTCCATTACCTATTGATCCTTTCCGATAATGTGTCACCTATTAACTATTGTAATTTAGGGTGATCTAATGAATTTTTAGAGAATGATTGTCTACATTTCCATTTAATCGACTAATTCTCAAAAACAAATGAATATTTATCTGGAAAATAATGTTAGTCATCTTTTTTCTTATTTTTTTGGAATTCCCTATTTCATTATGTAGTGTGTTTTATTCATATATATATCATTTTACCAGATAGTGTATCATTTTAAATTATAATAGAAATTATTTATGAAAAATAAATAAATTTTGAATTCATTAATTGAAGTAAATAAGGATAGTAATAATTTATGGGTCTATTATAAAAAACACTCCTAGATTAATAATTTGACCAAATGATGAAATTAAAAATTAAAAAATCATACTACCTTGATTGGCGTATATATTTACTATGGCACTACAGAGATCTCCACTCACTCCCCACATGGATGATCAAGATCATTCATCCCCACCACCACCCTTATCCCCTCCCTACAACTCCACATTATCCTTCTCCAAGACATATCACCCCACACCCTTCCAAGGATCATGGGTTATCCATGCTTTTAGGTCTTCCATTTCCACAATGCTCAACCTCCATGGATGTCTTTTCTCATTTTCCGACCAATCTCATGCTTCAAAATCCACACCTCATTGTTATCCACCACTTCTCTATGTGATTTAGTCCACCCCTTTGGCATATTGTCTGACCTATTGTTCTTGTTTGAATCAATTACCTATAGAATTTATGTGTGTGTAGGTGCATTCACACATATTCATAGTTAATTCATGTGACATAATGTATTATAATTTATATGTGTAGGTGTATCCCCCCAGATGGGTGGATGTAGATATTTTGGGATGTTCACATAAACTTAAATAGATTCTTTCATACAGGATATGCAACGCATTATGGATGAGTGGTTTCAGCAGTCACGTGTAGAGTATGATGAAAAACTATCATAGATGTCAGCAAATATCAATGAAGTGAAAAAGTAGGATCTTGTTGATTGTACATAAGTTGTTCCATGGGTAAAAACAATAAACCATTCTCATGTTGCCTTTTATTGATATGATTATTATACATAATATTTATATATATTGTAGGCTCTAGATATTGCTGGTGGACATCGTAGTGAGTTCATTGGTTATCCATATGAGGATGAACCTCATGCGTGAGGTAATTTACATTAACATTTTAATATCATACATGAATTAGGAATTAATAATTTTTCCTGAACCTTTAGTTTTATTTAAACCTCTTTGTGTTTTATTATTTTGATTATTTTGATTTAATTAATTATTTTAAATTTTACTTGATTTTTAATCATGATACATTATTGGTATGATTTCCATTAATTCCAAAATTCTTGATTTTAATTTGATCCCACAAAAATAGATGAGGTTTCTCCCACCAATCATGTTCAAGTGTGTATGAAAATGTGTCACCAGTCATAGGATGATTTCCCATGTTTCTCATGCTATTTTCTTAAATTTATAGGGGTGAATGTTTTGTTGTTATATCAAAGATTATGCACAAATTTTGGTGATTCTCAAGCTCTCCAAATGTATAGCAATGATCTTTATTTTGGTTCTTTAAAATAAATGAATTCAATTGAAATTGAAGTGTAGCAATATGAAATTTCACATTATTCTGGAAAATTTATTCCTTGATCACAACTCTTCTACCTATTGATGTGTTCTCTTGAGAATTAAAGGACATTGAGAGGAAATGAACAAAATTCCATCAGAAAATATCTAATGAATAGGTGGGGATTCTCTTGGTGCTCCAAATAAGATTGGAAGAGAAATAGTTTGATGGTTATTGAGCACGTATTCCCTTACCTTTGGTGGGGGATTTATTCTTGGTTAAATACCCCTCGCTTAAGGTATTTTAGAGTCTCAAAACTTAGGTGGATCTTGATTCTAGTTCTTATTGGCCATATGAAAATGGTTTTGTCCACCAATTCCAGTCCACATATCATTTTGTGTTACTTATATTTCCATGCCTTGAGGGTGTTGAAGCTTTCTCCTTTGACGATGTCCTTCAATTCCAGAATTCAGGGGATTTAAAGTGGATGAATGAGGTCCTTACAATTCCTCAAATGGCCCTCAAAAAAAGATTTCAAAAAAGGGAATTCCATAAAATCTAATTTGTTTTAAAATATTTATAAGAAGTAATTGTGTCTATTTTTGGAATTTTAAGTTTATATCTAACTAAATTCATGAAAAAAAATGAAACAATCGCACCTATCTCTGAAAATAGTTACCATTTGTGGTTGTAAAAAATGTGAGCATAAATACTGGTTAGTATCGGTCCATCTCCATAGGTATAGGTGGTTGATTCACCAATTCACTTATATTTAGAAATTGGGAAATGAAGAAGAATGCGAGAGTGGTGTATTAATTTTCATGAAAGTCTTTAAAAAAATTTTATAATTAAAGTGTGTGTATGATGTATAATGGGTATGGTCAATGATTGTATCAAAAAAAATTATCAAGGATAATTGATTCAATTTGATTTTTGTGGGGGGGTTGGTTAGTAATCACCCTTCTATTACACAACAAGTGAATAGAAAATGAAAATGTAGTTGAAAATCGAAAATGCAAGTTTATTGTCATAAAACATAAAAATGTGCATTTAACGGTTAGATCTATAGCCAAAAACATTAAAATGACTTGAAATCCTAGGACAGCAGACTGATTATTATTCATGACATGTAGAAGGAGAAAACACGTCAATCATACGTGTGGTGTGTGTGGTATGACTAAATCTATGCTTTTTAAAGATTGAGGCCTTTTAAAAAGGTGTCTTGGGTGGTCAATACCACCTGAACAATCTCAGAATGCTATAAAATTAGACGAAACTAACTGTGGAGTAAATTTTGAAATGGTCAAGTAGATGATACATCAATCGGAGGTGTTGTTTGTCTACGATGATGGAAAATGCATGTTTAGTGTCATAAAACACCAAAATATGCATTTAATGGTCAGATCCATATCAAACTACATCATAATGACTTGAAATTAGAGGAAACCCATATTATTATTATTGGTGACATGTGCGAAGAGACATAATTTCAATCGGACATGCAGTACGACTGAATATGTGGTCTTTTAAGATTTGATAACCTTTAAAAAGGTGTGTCGGGTGGTCAAACTGTACAAACAAACTCGGAATTATGTGAAATCATATAACAAAAACAATGGAGTGAATTTTGAAATGGTCGAGTATAAGGTATATCAATCGGATGTTTCGTTTTACTACGCTGACAGAAAACCCAATTCAGGTGTCATAAAACACCAAAACAGACATTTAACGGTCAGATCCATAATAAACAACCTCCTAAGGACATGAAATCATTAGAAAATCATCTTATTATTATTTTTGACATGTACAAGGATACAGAATGTCAATCAGATGTGCAGTGTGCGTAGTATGACTGAATATATGGATTTCAAAGATTTGAGGCCCTTTATAAAGGTGCATCGGGTGGTAAAAACTAGCAAAAAGACCCTAGAATTCCATGAAATCTGATGAAAACAACCTTGGATTTAATTTTTAAATGGTCGAGTAGATGGTATGTTAATCGGAGGTTTCATTTGTCCATGATGACAGAACTCACACATTCAGTGTCATAAAACACCAAAATGGGCATTTAACGGTTAAATCCATAGAAAACGACATTGGGATGACCTGAAATCATAGGAAAATCATCTTATCATTATCCATGATGTGTATGAGAATCCAACGTGTCAATAGGACGTTTGGTGTGTGAGGTATGACTTAATATGTGGTTTTTGAAGATTCAATGCCCTTCAAAAAGGTGTGTTAAGTGGTCAAGACTAGATGAATGACCTCAGAATGTCATGAAATTAGACAAAAAACAACTATAGAATGAATTTTAAAATAGTAGTTTGTCAATTGGAGGTTTCGTTTGACCGTGCTAAGGGAAAACACACGTTTAGTGTCATAAAGCACCAAAACGTGCATTTAATGATCATATCCACATCAAATGACATTGGAATGACTTGAAATCATAGAACAACTATCTTGTTATTATTCATGAAATTTTCAAGGAGATATCACATCAGTCGAACATGTGGTGTGTGTGGTACAACTAAATATGTGGTTTTTAATGATTTGATGCTCTTTGAAAAGGTATGTTAGGTTGTCCAAATGAGCCGAACAAACTCGGAATGCCATGAAATGAGACGACAACAACTAAGGATTGAATTTTGAAATTTTCAAGTATACAGTACATCAATCAGAGCTATTATTTATCCTCGATAATGAAAATTCACTTTAAGTGTCATAAAACACCAAAATGGGCTTTTAACGGTCAGATCCATAAAAAATAACCTTGTAATGACATTAAATCATAAAAAAAACCATATTATTAAAATTAGGGATGTGTAAAAGAATACAAAACATCATCTGGACATGTGTTTTCCAATGTATGACTGAATATGTGGTCTTCTAAGATTTAATTACCTTTAAAAAGGTGTTTCAGGTGGTAAAAACCAACCAAACAACCTCGAAATTCTATGAAATCAGACAACAACAACCATGAAGTTAATTGTGAAATGGTGGAGTAGATTGTATATCAATCGGAGGTTTTGTTTGACTGTGATGATAGAAAACACAGTTTCGGTGTCATAAAAAACCAAAAGGGATGTTTAAAGGTAAGAACTATAGCAAACAGTGTCGTAATAACTTGAAATCATAGGAAAACTATCTTAGTAGTATTTATGACATGTATGAGGAGACAGAAAGCTAATCGAACATTTGATCTACCTGGTACGACTAAATATGAGGTCTTTAAAAAATTTAGGCCCTTAAAAAAGGTGTGAATGGAGATCAAAACCATCCAAACAGCCTCAGAATGCCATGAAATTGGATGACTACAACAACCATAGAGTGAATTTTTAAATGTCTGAGTAGATGATACGTCAATCAAAGGTGTCGTTTTACCGTGATGATGGAAAATGCAGTTATGGTGTCATAAACACAAAAACAGAAGTTTAATAGTTAAATACAAACCAAATGACCTCAAAATTACTTTAAATCCTAGGGAAGTTGTCTTATTATTATTCATGAGGTGTAATAGGAGACAGCATGTCAATCGGACATGCGGTCTATGCGGTACGACTGAATCTATGGTATTTAAAATATTTTATGCCCTTTAAAAAGGTGTGAAGGGTGGTAAAAACCAGCCAAACAACCTCAGAATGAAATGAAATTAGACGATAACAACCATGGAGTGAATTGTAAAATGGTCGAGTGGACAGTACGTCAATCAGAGGTTTCATTAGACTGCGATAATGGAAAATGCAATTTTGGTGTCATAAAACACCAAAACAAATGTATAACAGTCATATCCAAATAAAATGAACTTATAATGACTTTAAATCACAAGAAATCCATCTTATTATTATTCTTGATGTGTATGAGGAGGTGGAACATCAATCAGATGTGCTGTCTGCATGGTACAACTGAATCAACGGTGTTTAAAGATTTAGGGCCCTTTAAAAAGCTACGTCTGGGGGGTTGAAACCATCTGAATGACCTCTGAATACCATGAAATCATAAGACAATAAATATGGAGTGAATTATGAAATTTTCAAGTAGACAGTACATCAATCGAAGGTTTCATTTGACCGTGCTAATAGAAAATGCAATTCAGGTGTCATAAAACACCAAAACAAACGTTTAATGGTCAGATCCATATAAACCCACCTTATAATGAATTGAAATCATAGAAAAAACATATTATTATTATTATTGACATGTATTAGGAGATGAAACATCAGTTAGACATGTGGTTTTCATGGTATGATTGAATATGGGTTCTTTAAAGATTTGACACCCTTTAAAAAGGTGCGTAAGGTGGTCAAAACTAGTCGAATGAACTCGGAATGCCATACAATTAGATGAAAATAATTGTATATTGAATTGTAAAATGGTATAGTATATGGTACGTCAATCAGAGGATTCGTTTGACCGTGATGATGGAAAACACAATTCTGGTGTCATAAAACACCAAAATGGATGTTTAATGGTTATATCCAAAGAAAATGATGTCAGAATAACTTAAAATCATAGTAAAACCATCTTATTTTTATTTATGAGGTGTAAGGGGAGACAAAACAGCAATCGGGCATGTGGTGTACATGATATGACTGAATCTATAGTCTTTAAAAATTTTAGACCCTTTAAAAAGGTGTATAGGGTGGTCAAAACCAGCTGAACGACCTCAAAATACCATTAAATCAGACAAAAACAATCTTGGAGTGAATTTTGAAATGGTTGAGCAGATGGTACATCAATCATAGGTGTCGTTTGACTGTGCTGACAAAAAACAAAATTCTGGTGTCATAAAAAACCAAAAGATACATTTAATGGTCAGATCCATAACAAACTACTTCAGAATGACTTGAAATCATAGTAAAACCATATTATTATTATTCACGACCTATATGAGGAGACAAATATCAATCAGAAATATGGTATGCATGGTATGACTGACTTTGTGGTTTTTAAAGATTTGAGGTCCTTAAAAAAGGTGAGAAGAGTGGTCAAAACCATCCAAATGACCTAGGAATTCCATGAAATCAGAAAAAGACAATCATTAAGTGAATTGTGAAATGGTTGAGTAGACGGTACGTTAATCAGAGGTGTCGTTTGACTGTGCTGACAGAAAATGAAATTCTTGTGTCATAAAACACCAAAATGGATTCTTAACAGTTAGATCCATATAAAACGACCTAGTAATGACATGAAATCGCATGAAAATTATCTTATTATTATTCAAAACATGTATGAGGAGACGGAACATCAATTGGATGTGTGGTCTGAACGATAAGAATGAATATGTGGTCTTTAAAGATTTAACACCCTTTAAAAGATGTGAATGGTGGTCAAAACCAGTC
Source organism: Viscum album (assembly GCA_963277665.1). Taxonomy (NCBI): domain Eukaryota; kingdom Viridiplantae; phylum Streptophyta; class Magnoliopsida; order Santalales; family Viscaceae; genus Viscum; species Viscum album. The sequence goes on along the minus strand of OY728131.1, from coordinate 710,507,626 downwards.
GAACGAACTCAGAATGTGATGAAATTAGACAACAACAATTGTGGATTGAATTTGAGAAATTTTCAATTATAAGGTATGTCAATCGGAGTAGTCGTTTGATCATGCTAGTGAAAAACGCAATTTTGATGTCCTAAAACACCAAAAACAGATGTCTAACGGTCGAATCCATAGAAAAAGATATCAAAATGACTTGAAATCACAGGAGAACCATCTTATTATTATTCATGTGTGTATAATGAGTCTTCGTATCAATTGTCCATGTATTCTACACGGTACGACAGAATCAGTGGCTTTTAAAGATTTGAAGCCCTTTAAAAAGGTACGTCTGGGGGGTCAAAACCAACCGAACGACCTCAAAATTCCATGAAAATAGATGAAAATAACTATGGAGTGAATAGGGAGATGGTAAAACATATGGTACGTCAATTACAGGTGTGGTTTGACCGTTCTAATGGAAAACACAATTCCAGTGTCATAAAACACCAAAACAAACATTTAATGGTCAGATCCATAACAAAAAACCTCATAATGACTTAAAATCATAGGATAACTATCTAATTATTATTCATAATGTTTATGAGGAGACGACATGTCAATCGGACGTGTGGTCTATGTGGTACAACTGAATATGTGGTGTTTAAATATTTGGCGCCCTTTAAAAATGTGCGTAGGGTGGTCAAAACTTGTTGTACGGACTCAAAATTCCATGAAATCAGATAAAAATATCTATGGAATGAATTGTGAAATTTTTGAGTTGACAGTACATAAATCGGAGGTTTTGTTTCACCGTGATGATTTAAATTTTAATTCTTGTGTCATAAAACACCAAAATGGACGTTTAACGATCATATCCAAAACAAACAACATTAGAATGACTTGGAATAATATAAAAACTATATTATTATTATGTGTGATGTGTATGAGGAGATAAAATGTCAATCGGTCATGCATTATGTTTGGTACGACTGAATTTTTGGTCTTTAAAGATTTGAGACCCTTTAAAAAGGTGTATAGGGTGGTCAAAACTAGCCGAATGACCTTAGAAATCCATGAAATCAGACAAAAACAACAGTGGTGTGAGTTGTGAAATGGTCAAGTATAGGGTACCTAAATTGGATGCTTCATTTGACTACTTTAATGGAAAAAAACACTTTTAGTTTCATAAAAAACCAAAACGTGTGTTTAACAGTCTGATCCATAGTAGCCAACCTTAGAATGACATGTAATCAGAGGAAAACCATCTTATTATTATTTATGTTGTGTACAAGGAGATGACATGTCAATATAATTTGTGTTGTGTGGGGTAACATTGAATCCATGGTTTTTAAAAATTTGACTCTCATCAAAAAGGAGTGATGGTTGGTCGTAATCATCCGAATAACCTCCGAATGCTGTGAAATTAGATGACGACAACTATAGAGTGAATTGTAAAATTGTGAAGCAGATGGTACATCCATCAATGGTTTCGTTTTACCGGGATGACAAAAAATGAAATTTTAGTGTCATAAAACACCAAAACATGTGTTTAACAGTTACATGGATAGCCAATAACCTCACAATGACAAGAAATCATAGAACAGACAACTTATTATTATTGGTGACATGTGTGAGGTAATGACACATCAATCAGACATGTGGTCTTCTTAGAATGATAGAATAAGCAGTTTAAAATTTTTAAAAAATTATTCAGAATTATTAATATATTTTCAAAATCAAATAACTTCTATCTATTGTTCTAATATTTAATTGAAATATGTCATTTAATTTCAATAATTAGTTGATTTATTTTATTTTTACTAATTTTTTTATTAAATTTTGTATTGCAATTATATTCGTTGATGGATGTGGAGCTTGGAAGATAACAAGATGAAAAGATTTATATGCCCATGAGTGTAGTTATCTTGGAAAAAAATATTTTTTAAACATAGTGGTTCTTTTTTATTTCTGTGAAATTTTTTTAAAAAAATAAAAACCTTATAGCGACCACCATTTGGAAGTCGCTATAATAGATTTTGACATGGGCTATAGCGACCGCAAAACAGCTGTCGCTATAGCCCAACTCAGTTGGGTCTATCGCGACCACCATTTGGCAGTCTCCATAGCCCATGTCGACCTCTTCTATAGTGTATATCAAAATGGAGAACACTATAGGCAACAGCGATGGGCCTAAAGCACCCACTATTTGGAAGATGATAAACGGACGCTATAGTCCTTTAGCAATGACTTTTAGTGGTTGCTAAAATCATTTTTTCTACTAGTGTCTCCAAGTATAATATTAATATTATTATTATTATTATTATTATTATTATTATTATATCAATTTACATGGAAAATATTTATTTAAATGGTATTAAATATAATATATCATTTTCATCATATCCTTAACTTGTTTTGAAAATCATCTTCAGTATTTATTGAAGCAATAATAATATATATTTAAATAAATATATATATTATTCATCCAATAAATAAATAAATACTATATTCAAAAAACATAAAAATAAATATTTATTTTAATATTCACATAAATAAATAAATACTTATGTTTATCTATTCACTAAACTTGTTAAAAATGAATATTTATTTATTTCCTTTTGAATAATAAATAAGAGATGGTATTAAAATCACATATATTCTAAACTCAAATATCTAGTGATTGATTTAATGTAGTCAAATTTACATGATTAATTATTATTCAACAATCCAAGATTAATATTTATTTTTATTATATAGATTAAACAGAATATGATAAGATTCTGGATACACATAATGTGTAACCTTGTATGCCTCTTTGTTAGTGGAATTATGTGAACTTGCCTAATTTCAAAGATTAGCATCTATAAATATGTCAAAACACCCATATAGAAAATTTTCAATATCCAATGACAACAACATTTCTATGAATTCTATCATGTAACATGATATCCTTTTTGTGATATATCATAAAGTAGGATGAATGTGTGTGTCGTCATATTATATACTTGATTTATCTTTATTTTACTATTTTAAATGAACTCATCGATGAACTAAAATGGACTTTGAATTTAATCAAATAGTTTTATTTTAATCAAAGGTATTGATATATCTTTCTTCATTAACTCAAATGGGAGAATTCCTTTATAAACTAGTTCAATTAATGTCACATTACTTATGATGTTCCCAATGTATGCTACCTCGCCGCAAGAATATTTCATCGCAATTTTTTTATACATCAAAGAACATGATTCATGATTTACATTAATAATAATATCAACTTTAAAGATGAATAAACATGTTCACATATTGAAATATAAAATGAAACATATAACATGTGTAATTTCTATAGGTGGTTCGATCCATATAACCTCCATTCTTGGAGAATCCTAAGTGAGAACTTCATGTGAAGAAAATTTAGAAAATGTGAATTTTGGCTTCAAGAAGTTTATTTTATTGGCCATATTATCTCTAAGTATAGAATATAATTTTATTCTTCAAAGATAATGGAATGGATGACTCTAATGAATATAACTGAGGTATGTAGTTTTCTAGTATTATCATGTTACTATCAATGATTTTTTCAATATTTTTCTCGATTAACTAATTTTTTATCCAATTTGACATTTAAATGGGTTAAGTTAACATGTCCAAATAAATTTAAGGAATGCTTTAAATAATTAAATAGTATATTGGTTAATGCACCAATATTGAATTTACCATCTAGAAGGGTTGGATTTTTGATATTTAGTGATGCATCAAGGAAGGTACGTGGATGTTTCCTTATATAGAACGGTAGATTTTTTTCCTATGTATCGAGGTTATTAAAGATTCATGAACAGAATTTTCTAACCCATGATCTTAAGTTAGAAGACATAATATTTTCATTCAAGATATAAATTCATTACCTTTATGGTAAAATATGTGAAATATATTTGGATCACATTAGTTTAAAATAAATATTCTGACAAAAAAATAGTTAAAAATGGAGCAAACATGATGGTTATAACTAGTCAATGATTATGATTTCTCAATACACTTACACACTAGAAAGGAAAATAAGGTGGATGATGCATTGAGTAGGAAATATCATAGAGTTTTTACTAAAATGTGGATTATAAAAGATCCTTTGTTCATGGATTTAGTAAAGTTATGTTTATCCAAAGTGTTTAATTTTTTTCAATGATTATATATATATTTGGTGAGTAATCATGAAGTGGTGATGATTAGAGGATTATTATGGCTTTGGGAAGTGGAGTTGGATGTCATTCTTAAGCAATTCACATTATTTATCTGATGATTTTTGAAATAGTCTTAATGGATAAGACATGTTATAATTTTATTTTCATTATGTTTACAACAAGAGAATAATTAATGATGAAGAAAACATCCATTTATTTGATGAATAAATATTTTGAATAAGTATATGAAATATTATATTATTTTGTGAGGAGATTTATTATGAAGACCATGCAAAAACTATTTATATTTTTTCATTAAGAATATTTCGAGAATAATTTCATACTTATTTATCACTAATTATTTGAGTTGGACTTATATTAAAAAATTATACAACCATTGGCCAACCAATGACCCACATTAACAACACTTGTGGGGCCTAGGTTTACCATATGGGAGACAGGTCACCCTAGCCTGCATAGAGAGGTATGGGTGCATTGCGGAGGTGGAGTGCATGAAATGGTAGGTATATTATGTTAACAAAATGAACATGAGTGGGTGGCACCACCATGCAGGGAAGTGTGGAAAAAGAGGGGTTCTAGACCAGGTTAGTTCTAGTGGAAGCTATGAGTGGACCCCATTACTCACAGATGAACCACAAAGTAAATATATTTTCTTATAAAAAAGAGTTGATCCACTAAGAAGTTTGATGTGGGACTCAGCCTATATGGAGCATTATTACCCTAATTAATGAGTTACATTTAAAATGATGGTTTTCTAATCATTTTAATACAAGTTTTTCAATCATCTCCACATCATCATCCTCAAGATACTGTGGGTGAGGGTTTGTTTTTTGTAAACACTCAAAGCAATAACTCAATGCCTATGGGTATTTAAGGATAAAGGAAGAAAAGTGATAGAAATGAATTCATGCTAAAATTTAAATTCATTCATCCAAAGCTTAATTTATATTGTTTGAATGTGTGAGTTTAAATAATTAGAACACGGTTATTCATTAACCGAATGAAGAAGAGATAAGAATATTTAAATAATTTTGATATTTAATAAGAGTAATTATGAAAGGATAAGGAGAATAATTCTCATAGATTTAATGAGAAATTATTATAGGTTATTTATCATGAAATAAAACCCATTATAATAAGTAAATAATAATGATATATAGTATTTTATGAATTTAATCTGTGTGAATAATGAAATGAAGACCTGATCCCATAAATTATTTTAATTAGAATTTAAATAAGTAATTATTATAGGAAATTTAATATAAATTTATGTCCAAAATAAATGAGTGGATAATTTGGGATTTAATCACCAAATTAAAAAGAATAAAACTATATTTTTAAATTATCTTTTTGTTTCCATAGATTATGGAAACAATTACTATTATAATCAATATTAATTAATATACAAGATATTTGTTGGGTATATATCAATGCAGATGGAAAAGAAAAGGATTTTTAATTCTTGATAAAAAAACTGAGAAAATTATCTGAACCAATACAATATATGTATCAAGTATAAAGAAGATAAGGATAATATTGATCACACAAAATCTAGAGAATATTCTTAAGACTATAAGTGTGGTAGCTCTTGAGGAAGTACATGTTTAGACCTGCTGTTCCATCTTCTCATGGAGCAAGATTGTATTAACAAGTGGTTCAAAAGAAACCATGGAGAGAAGAAGGTATTTTTGTTCTAGATCCTCATTGTATGAATTATTTTTATCTTCTAGTGGAATCTATAAGTATAGGAAAATAGTGAAACTATATTTTTATCAAACTAGGAATGTATTTAGTTGTAATCACTTGATTCATAGTGAATAATTTGTGTTGGGAGGTCTAACCAATATAGTAAGGAGTAGAATTTTATGCTGAACCTGCTAAATATTATGTGTTTATCTCTCTTATATTACAACTTCACATGAGATGAGATTAATATCTAATATTTATTAGATCAAAAACCTTAACAAGTTTGCGATTTTGATTTAAAAATAAATTTAATTCATAAAAATACACTATTGATCCCCCCCATGGTTCATCCATCCTAGGGTACCTCAAGTGGTTTCATATTTGGGGTACTTCATGTGGTATCAAATAGTGTTCCCACTAAAGATCCAAAATATGTTTTTGTATAGATGGATAATCTCAAATTTTTAAAAAGTAGATGATTTATCACATTAAATGGCTTAAATTATCATAGCTAGATAAATAGGATCCTAACCTACCTTCTTTCACTCTACCGAGGATTCTTCCCTAACTCCTTTCACTTAGCCTTGAAGTAAGATATGATGTCACAATAGGTTTTCCACCTATTACTGAATATTATTTTATGACTCATGATAACAAGAGGAATTTAGAGGATGATGGAAAAGAAACAAATTACATCCTAATGTCCTTATTAGTGAAAGTATATACCAAGGTCATGGGTCTTCAAACAACACATAAAATCTAGAATATATTAAAAGTTGTATATAAAGGAAATTTCAAAGTCAAATAATCCAAACTTCAAGTTTGGAGGGAATGTTTGAAGATATAATTATGGTTTATGATGGGACTATCAATGAATACTTTACCTGGTTAAATGAGATTGTGAGAAACATATAAGGATTTTATGATATCATTTAGGATTCTATAATTTTCAAAAAAAACTAATGATGAGATTTTCAAACCAATTTGATTCAAAAGTAACCACTCTAGAATAGATATAATATCTATTTATTGATGAGCTACATGAAATAATCATAGCTTATAAGATGAGAAAGGCACTGGTTTTCAAGAAGAAATAAAGAGATTTGATTTATTTTGAAGAAATGAGAAAATAAAATAAGGGTAAATAAGAAGAGATTTATGAATTAAGTGATTTAGATAGTGATGAGGATGATGATGAATTCAATAAAAAAATATTATATTAAAAGGATTAAAAAGGGAAATTGGGTGGTAAAGAGTAAGCAACTCTTAAAGTGTTACAATTGTGGTGACTCTGTTCATTTTTTCAAAAAAATAAAAGTAATAAGTTCAAGAATTTGAATCTAAATCAAATGATGAGATGACTTACAAACATAAATGGGGAAATAATAAAAACAAACACTTCATTTGTAAGAATAGAAATTTAATGAGAATACAAAATCAAGATTCATCATCGAGATTTTATTCTGATAATGAAGTGGGGTTCATTTCTCATGTAAATAAAGGATCTTATTCAACAAGAAGTAGTGGTGATAGAGAAGAAACGATAGAACTTTAGTGGTATTATAAATAAAAAATATAATTCATTATGGGATAGATACTATTCCTCAAGAAAGAAATGAATAATATTGAGAAAGGAAACAAAATGGTGCATGATGATAAGTAATAGCTATATAATAAAGGAGAAAAATATATTAATGAGATAAATAAGCATAAATTAAATTATTCTAAGCATGAAAATATAGTTAGTTATATTGAATAAAGGTTTGTTGAAAAAATAAGAATATTTATTTGAAACATGATCTATATGTGTCATATTTCAACATGAATTTAACAAGTCCAAATACGACTTCAAAAAATTAGTAAAATTTAATGGAGAATCTTATCAATATGGTGATATGAAGGGTTTCAAATATCTGGTAAAATCTAGTATTTTTTAATTCTCAGGATAGATATGCTATATATAAAAATTCAAGTCTGAAAAACAAACTTGTATAAGGTTGTACCAAGAAATTTATTGAGATACACTCTTCCCTGTCAAATAAAGAGGTGAAACCAAGAAAAAAATAGCATCTTAGGTAAAATAAGGAAAATATTTCAGTATAAAAATATCAATATGAATCTAGATAGAACCATAATCAACCTAAAAGATCAAATTTTTAAGTGTTTTTTGGTGTTGTGGTAATAATGGTGACAAGTCCTATTATTGCTAGTTTAACATGTATTTGCTAAGAAAGAGGTAATAACTAAGGGGGAGTTTCAGTGAGAATCTAAATTAAAATTTTAGAGAATAAAACCAGGGACCAAATATTCACCACATCTATCTATAGAAAACAAATTTTATATTCTGGAATAATTTTTTGGCAGATGTATTTTGAAAGATTGCAAGGATGAGGTATACATGACATGGTTGTAAGGATATGTTCTTTATACTAAAAAATTGAATAGGTTTAAAAAAAATATTGGTAAGTCATGTGAATATTATAAGAAGAATTTGAATGTCCTGAAATAGTTTCTGGTTTTTTGGGAAGAATCAAATAAAATTAGATTAAAAATTGGTGGAAGATGAAAAAATTGTTGAAGATAAAGAAAAACTAGTGGATTTATAAGGTGATGTAAGAATTGATGAGAAATTATCCACAAGTAGAAACTTGAAGATTCAGAAGACTAAAGTAAAAAAACATATTCCAACTAAACAATAAGTTTAAGGGAATAAAGAATATTTTAAAATATATGGCACAAAAAATAAAAATAACTGTCCAAGGAAAACTTCTCAAATTGAGATATCAAGAAAATAATAGCCCATGTTGAGAGGAAAATCTCAGTATAAATGTTATTTCTAATAAACCCAAAGGTAACTCCTTATTCGCTATTGTTTTATTTTTTTTGAGCTAATATATTGGGAATTTATGGGGAATTTTGAGGATTTATCTTATAGACAGCATTAATAGATTTCCCCTCATGGAGTCTACTAACAACCATGAAATGGAAGAAGATGAGTTCATCCCTTAAGGGGAGGAAACTTTGATTAGAATCTATAATTATTTAATTTTGATGAATCTGGAAATTTTTTACAGATTTAATAACTAGAGGTTTAGGGTAATCCAATCACACTCAGAATAATATATCTTGATTGTTTTAAAAAATGGAGATTATTGAATGATGTAAATGATTATAAAAAGGGGAAACATATATCTTTCATTTGAACATTCTTATGTGTTTGATTAAGTGTGTCGGATTATATGTTTCTTTATAAATTTGTTTTTTTACAACCCCCATTTGAGAAATATGTAATTTTTGAACATGATATCACATACATGGTAGTTTATGGATAGCATAGACAACCTTGGTTTTATATCTATTTTTTTCTACACCAGGTTATTCCAAGTATACTAGATTATACCAACTAAAGGTTATTTGATAAAATAATAATATGGTATCATCCTCCTCTTAGAAAAAGGGGAATAGAATCTCCAGTTCCTTGAAAGGAAAAATAAGAGAGGAGAAGTATATTTCATTACACTTTTCATTTTATTATCAATAAGGGGGAAGATATGAGCACACATATTGACTTTAATAATGATAAGTGATATTGAAAACAAAATACAAATGAGATATTATTGAGCCCAAGTGTTTCATTTATTTTCAATGAGTCTATATGTATTTAGTGAGTGAGGACAAAGTGGTGATGTTTAGTACACCCGGTTTGAGGTATGTGACCCTTATTGATGTCTTATTATGTTGTTAATGTGTTTGGGTAATGTTTGGTAGATTTTGGGAATGTTTTGAAATGGTTTTGGAGTTTTTCTAAGGCAGAACGGTTTAAGCATAGTTAGAGTAAACCATGTAACAATCCCAGGTAACTGTGCAACATGGGACAGTGATATTAAAAATTTTTGTGTATATTTTTTCTGATGATGCAAGGAGATCTTATGGGGTTCCCTTTGAGATAGTAGAAGGATCACGGTTAGTGCACGGTTTTCCTAACTCTGCGAGCTAACCGTGCGCGGCATTAAAAATTGTATTTTTAAATCTAGGACCACTAGGGATTTTCCCTAAACTCCTTCTCTCTTCTCCTATACGAACCCTACTCAGTATTTTTTCTTTTAAAGGGTTGTAGGAGCTTTCCCACTAATTTTTTAATGAAATGAAGGGTTTTAAAGGTGCGGTGATGGAGATTCTCTTCCGGTAAGACATCTCTCTTGGTTCTTTCTTGGTTTTCCTTAGATCTACTTCTCTCTCTCTCTCTCTTTTCTAGATATACTTCCATAGCATATAGATCTAGGGTTTTTGTTTCCTTAAATGATTAGATTGTGGATTTTTGATGTTAGGAAAAGTGATCTAATGAGGTTTTGTTATAGATTTCACCTGGAATTGTGGTGCGGTTGTGAGTTGGTCGATTTCACTGAAACCCTAAGGTAGGTGCTCTCTCTAATCTATTTTACTAGAACTAGAAGTTTTGAATTAAATTTATTTATTTTCTTGAGATTGATTGTGAATAGGATGTGTGATGCTTGATTTACATTTTTTTGTGGTGATTTGTGGGTTTTGGGGAAAATGAATTATTGCGATGAAATGTTCTTTGTTGTTGGATTTTAAAATGTTTATTTTAAAATTGGTTTCTTGGTTTGGTTTATGGAAATGGTTTGTAAAAATGGGTTTCAATAAAAAGTGTGTTTTATTGAAATATGAATTGGCATGGTTAATGGCTTAAAAGATTGTTTGGTTGTAAAATAGTTTTTTTCATATTATTGTGGCTTTAGTGGTTGTATATGCTTGTTTACTGGATTAGGAATTTTATTCATGTGTTGTAATGATGAAATTGGGTGGGAAGTACCACTATAAAAATGGTATGGATAGTGAAAAAAAGGGCCACCATCAAGGATAAGTGGGTGTGAAGTACCACGAGATTGGTAAAGGAGTAAATGGGTTTGGAAAAGAAGTGCCACCATAATTGGTTACTGGGTTGGGTATGTGAGACTCTATAGTTATGCTTTGTCTGTGTGTGGTTATAAAAGGTGGAAACTATTGTGCTAATATGTGAGGGTAAATAGATTATGGCATGGTTTTTTGGATTTCCCTCATATTGTGTGTATTTGGTTGGAAAATGGCTTGGTAAGGGTATGTTTGGCTTGTTGAAAATTTGTTGCACTATTTGATGTTTTATAAAAACTTCTTTATATAAATGTGATAATGGTTCTATCCTAGTGGTTTGTGTAGGGAAGTCATTTGGGGAAAACCTACTAAGTATTTTTGCTAACCCCCTGCTTTTGCACTTTGGTGATTTTGCAGATGCCATTTTCTGAGACACGGGTAGGGGTAAATCATATCATTTTTCCATCGTCTCATCGTAATGCTTGGGCGGTATTGTGGTGCTTGTACTGGAGATCGTTGTGGATCTATGGAGTGTGTCATGGTTTCCTTTGGGTTTTTCCATTGAATCTTCCACTTTGTACTATGATATTGGGATTTTTGTGGGTTGTTGCGTTGATTTATGGGAATTGTTATGGAATAGTTTGGTTGTTTCTTGGTAAGATATTGTTTGGGGTGTACTTTGTTGACATTCATCATGTAGTTATGGGTTTTTATGCCTTTTGGGTTGGTTGGTTTATTCTGAGGGAAAATTGTTCCCAAATTTTTCTTGAACCCCTCATCATTTATTTCCAACCTTTGGTACCTTGGGAATGTCACATAAGGCCAAGTAGCATCTCACCTCCTTCTCAAGACAATAAGAAAGGGGCAGGATGTTACAAGTGGTATCAGTTTTTTCGATCCTTAACTTTCCAATTTGTTGGTCTTGACACATGTTTTCAGTCTTGGTTTTGGTATCCATTCTTGATTTATTCCTTGAGTTAGGATGGTATAAAGGATTAGGCTTGTAGGAACTTGAAATATTTAGCATAAAAGGATGTAGCTAACCCTTTTATGTTGAACTTCAAGTTAGCAAGGAGTTGGGTACATGAGACTTTTTTAGACACTTATAGGAGTGTGATCTCATTATCATGGTTGTAGCCAATGATATGATCATGGCATGCATGATAGAACTTTCTTCCCACTAGGATTTCATATTTCATTTGGAATAATGATTTATGTTGTGATATGAATATATGGATTGATGAAAATCTAGAAATTATTTTCAAATGTAAAGATTTGAAATGTGGATGGTTGTGGTATTTTAAAAATTCACCAATTTTCAAAACATGGTGGATTTTTCAAAAATGGTGCAACATGGTAAATGTGAACTTGTGGAAATCCTAGTTGTTATAGTTGCATTGAAATTGAATTTCAAATTGTAAGTCTTTTATTACTAAGGTAGTGAGACTTATGGTTGTTTTTATATTGATATAAATAAAACTAGGTAGGCTTCGTAGAGACCAACCGGAGGAGGCTAATGAAAATGTGGTTACACTTGAACCTTAGGTGTAATAGTATCTAGTCCATAGTATAGTGCAAGCTTTCTAAGTTGTGGAAAGTGGGAATAAACCGAATCAGCCAAAGCATGCGGATCATGCAGTTCGGTTTCAGAATCAGAATCCACCCATATTTATTGGTGATTCTGAACTGAAAAATGTAGAGGAATGGTTGAAAAGAATGAATAGGATATTTGAATTCATGGTAACACCAGTGGAGATGAAAGTGAATCTATAAACTTACATGTTATAATATCTTTCCCTTAAGTTGTGGGAGTTGGCGGTCTAAGATGGAAGAGACCAAGGGATGTCATGGGAGGGTTTTGAGGAATTTTTTAACAAACAATTCTACCCTCATATGTTCAGAATTCAGAGCGTAATGGATTTATTTCATTTAAAACAAGAGAACCTCTTGGTAAAAGAATATGCGGCTAATTTTATGAACTTCGTGTGGTTTTCACCCAAGGTGGTGGGTAGTACATCGTTGAAGGCACATATTTTCAAAGCTGGGAATAGGTATGAAATTTGTTCTAAAATAGCAGTGTTATGTACAAGTGATTACATAGAAATGGTGAATAGATAAATAGTAGTTGAATGGGATATCTTTGGGTATATAGGTTGTGGAAGTATGTTGGTACCCATGGTGAATAGTGGGAACTCTAATGGGGGGATCAAGTGGAAGAGGGGCACTTATTTCCAGGGGGAAGTATGGCTCAAAACTCGATGGCAGGATTGGTGAATATTCATTTGAATCCTCAAAGTAAGATGGGTTGTTTTTAGTGTGGCCCTATGGGGCACATCAAGAAATATTGTGCAGCACAACCTAGAGTATTTCATAACTATAATAATATGGGTAATCTTCACTGTTACTATCGCAATGCTCCACAGTCAGGTGCTTGTGACACTCCTGATGGGTCACAATCATCTTATGCCTTGACAGGATGGGGGTAGCATCATACCCATCATTAGCAGAGTAAAGTTAGTCATGGTTATTCACGTAATACCATGACTCCTCATTAGGGAAATAAAGATTAGTGTGTGGCAAGCAAGAAGTTGTTTGGAGATCAGTAGGTTTTGACTGATAATCATTTGGGACCATCCATGGTGTGAGGTATGATTCTTTTAAATTCTACTTGGATGCAGGTGTTGTTTGATATGGGTGATTTGCATTCTTTTATTTCATCTTGTGTTATTAGTTTAATGAGTTTAACTATGGAAATTATGCCTTTGGTTTTAAAACTTCAAACTTTTATGGGTGAAAGAGAGTGTCTATCCTTCCTTTGTATAGAATGATATATACTTGTGGATGGTAATAAGTTGATGTGGGATTTCTTAGTGCTTGAGATGTATTCTTATGATATAATCTTGGGAATGGATTGGTTGGAAATGTTTAAATCCCACATCGACTGTTATGAGTGAACGGTTAGTTTGATGATGGATGATGGTGTCAAACATCTCTTTAGAGGAGAGAATAATGAAAAGATGGGTGCAACAGGTTTGTTTCCATCTATTTTTGGAATGATCTCATATTAGTTAGCAACATTGTTGTTGGAATCAATATAATTATTCCAACATAGAGTTTTTCGAGTGTTTTTTGATTAGTTTCTAGATGCATTTCCTAAATAATTCTTAGGATTTCTTCCCATGAGAGAAGTCAGGTTTATGATAGGTATTTTTCTAGGGACTAGTCCTATCTCACTTCTATTTTTCCGGATGGCACCAACAGAATTGAGGGAATTTAAACTACAGTTTGAGGAGTTATAAAATAAAGGGTTCATCTGGCCTAGCACATATCTGTGGGTAGTGTTGGTCTTTTTTGTTAAAAATAATGATGGAAATATGCAGCTTTGTGTTGATTATCATTGACTAAACCAAGTTATGATCAAGAATCTATATCCATTACCATGCATTGATGATTTGTTTGATCCGTTTAGGGGATCTTAGTGGTTCTACAAGATTGAATTGAGGTCAGTATATCATAAATTGTGAGTTCACAATGAATATATTCTGAAAACAACCTTTAGAAGTATATATGGCCATTATGAGTATGTGGTTATGCCCTTTGGTCTGACAAAAGCACCATCGGTTTTTATGGAATTGAGGAATAGGATATTTTAGTGACATCTGGATTCTTTTTTTATGGTATTTCTTGATGATATATTGGTGTATTCTAGGAAAAGGGTGGAGCATGAGAGACACTTAGCGATAGTTTTGGGGATCTTGAGAGATCATGGGTTATCTGAAAAATTATTGAAGTGTGATTTTTGGATACAGGATGTTCATTTCCTCGGCCATGTTATTTCTAAGAAGTGTGTTTTAGTTGATTTGTAAAATATATAGGTGGTCACTTCGTGGCAACCACCAAAGAATGTTTTTGAAATACAGAGATTCCTTGGTCTAGTTGGCTATTATTGATGATTTGTTCATGATTTCTCATGATTGGTCTCACTAATGATAGCTTTGATAAGGAATATTGTTCCATTTAAATGGAACAAGCAGTATCAAAAATCTTTTGAACAACTTAAGATTCTCCTTACATCAGCACCAATCTTGGTTTTTCCAAAACCAATAAAAGGGTACATGGTCTATTTTAACACATCGAGATCTGGGTTGGGGTGTGTTCTCATGAAAAGAGATCATTTGGTTGCATATGGATCCCGATAGTTGAGGGTGCATGAGAATAACAACACAACGCATGATTTGGAGTTAGTAGCAGTAGTTAATGCTTTGAAAATGTGGTTTCATTATCTCTTTGGTGAGAAATTCATTATCATTATCGATCATAAGAGATTAATAATATTTTCTCACAAATAAATTTGAATTTGTGGAAAAGGAGATGAATGGAGTATCTTTACATGTTCAATTTTGACTTTATGTATACACTGTGTAAGGGAAATTTGGTGGTGGATTCACTAAGTAGGAATTCATGTGATTAGGTGATGAAACAAGCATCAAATCAATGGCAATTGATATTGGTCATAACTGACATGTGGTTGGAATGTGAGGATTGGGGTGATAGAGTAATTTTTATTTTCGGTCTTATTGATTCATAACTTGGTTGGGTTGGTTAAAGAGGTATAGGTTTCTAATTCTGAGTGTATGGTGAGGAGGCCAAAACTCATTGGTGGAGAGACCATTGAGAGTTGGTAACTAAATGGGCATTCAGTTTTGTGTTCTTGAAATTAGATGTTTGTACTGGTAGCTTGTCAAGAAAAAATTATTAGGGCTTATCATCATTCTAGATAGACTGTCCACCTAGAAATTCAGAAAATGTATAAGGTGTTGAAAGCACAGTTTCGGTGATCCGATATGAAAAGGAAAGTGGCAGAGTTTTTTTGAGATGCTTGACTTATTAGCAAGTCAAGGAAGAGAATCAGCAGCCGATAGGTATGTTGAAATATTTACCTATCTCTATCTATAAGTGGGGGTATATAGCAATTGATTTTTTTACAGGTCTCCCAAGAACGGTCAGAAAGCACGATGCCATATGGGTCATAGTGGATCGGATCACAAATTAAGCCCATTTCATCCCAATTCGTGAATCTTAAATGGTGGAGGACCTATCCAAAATCTATATCCATGAAGTGGTAAATAGGTGTGGTGTGTTAATTTCAATTGTATCAGATAGAGATCCAAGGTTCACATCTTGTTTTTGTAAATCCTTGCTGCAAGCCCTTGGGACTCAGTTGATGAGAATGGTATACCATCCTCAAAAATATGGGCAATCTGAGAGAACAATACAAAATTTGGAAGATATGATATGGGATTGTGTGATGGATTTTATTGAATCGTGGGAGGATCACTTTATGTTAGTGTAATTATCATATAATAACAGTTATTAGGCCTCAAAACATATGTCCCCATTTAAAGTATTTTATGGGTTCTCGTTTTGTTCTCCACATTATTGGGTGGAAATGGGTGAGACTTCGATAGTGGTACCAAGCCTTTTCCAAGAGACTATGGAGAAGATCAAGTTGATCAGGAAGAGAATTGAGATGGCTCAAAGTTTTCTTAAATCCTATGCGGACAATCGTCGAGGATCATTGTCATTCGAGGTGGGTAATCATGTGTTTTTTAGAATCTCTCCTAGACTTGGACATTGTCAGTTTCAAAATTAGGGAAATTTGTCTCGAAGGTATATTGGTCCTTTTTAGATACTTCAACAAGTTGGAGAGGTGTCTTATAGGTTGGATTTTCCACCATAGTTTAGTGTGGTCCATAATGTATTCTATGTTTCTCAGTTGAAGAAGTATCATCCAGATCCTGACCATGTGATTCTATGGGATCATGTTGAGCCAGAGCTGGATGCTTCTTTGGTGTATGTGCCAATGCAGATTTTGGATAGGCAAGAGAAAGTATTTAATGGAAAAAGCATCAATCTAGTTTGAGTTTTGTGGAAGCATGGTCAAATTCAAGAGGAGACTTGGGAGAGGGAGAAAGAGATGGTCGAGCAATGGCCTAAGCTCTTTCGACAAATTGATGGTTCTATAATTTTTAGGGATATAAATTCAAATAGTGGGAGGAATGTAGTACCCCTAGTTTGAGGTATGTGACCTTTATTGATGTATTTTTATGTTGTTAAAGTGTTTGAGTAATGTTTGGGAGAGTTTGTGAAGGTTTTAGAATGGTTTTGGGGTATTTTAAAGGGAGTGCGGTTTAAGAAAGGTTTGGGTAAACCGTGCAACAATCCTAGGTAACCGTGAAAAATGGAATAGTGAGCTTCACATGGTTCACACATGGTTTTTCTAATTGTGTCATAAGACCATGTGGGGTGCCCTTCAAGATAGTAGCGGGAGCACGGTTAGCACACGATTTTCCTAACTGTGTGAGCTAACCGTGTGCTGTATTAAAAACTGTATTTTTAAATATGATACCACTCAGGGTTTTCCCTAAAATCCTTCTCTCTTCTCTCATATGAACCCTACTCGGGATTTTTGGTTCTCAATGTTTTTAGCGGCTCTCCCACTCATTTTGGAAGCAAATCGAAGGGTTTTCAAGGTGTGGTGAAGGCAATTCTCTTCCAGTAAGCCTTCTCCCTTGGTTATTTCTCAGTTTTCCTTAGATATAAATCTCTCTCTCTCCCTCATATTGCTAGATATACTTCGTTCACATGTAGATATAGGGTGTTTGTTGCCTTAAATGATGATATTGGGGCTTGTTGATGTTAAGAAAAGGGACCTAAGGTGGTTTTGGTGGAGATTTCACCTGGATTTGTGGTGCGGTTGTGAGTTGGTTGGTTTCATCAAAACCCTGAGGTATATGGATTATCTCTCTACTCCATTTTGATAGAAATAGAAGTATTGACGTAAATTAATTGATTTTATTGAGATTTATTGTGAATTTGATGTGTGATACTTGATTGACATTCCTTTTGTGATTATTTGTGGGTTTTGGGGAAAATGTGTTTTTATAGTGAAATGTTCTTTATTGTTGGATTTCAAAATATTGATTTAAAAATTTGTTTCTTAGTTTTGTTTATGGAAATAGTTTGTAAAAATGGGTTTCTATAAAAATGGTGTTTTATTGAAATATTAATTGGCATGGTTAGTGGCTTAAGGAATTTTTTGGCTGTGAAATAGTTGTTTTCATATTGTTGTGGCTTTAGTGAGTGTATATGCTTGTTTATTGACTTAGGAATTTTTTGATTGTGTTAGAATGATGATAATTGGGTGAGAAGTACCACTATAAAAAGGGGATGTATAGTTGATAGAAGAGTCACTATCAAGGATTAGTGGGTGTGAAGTACCACTAGATTGGGAAAGGAGTAAACTGGCTTGGATACGAAGTGCCACTGTGATTGGTTATCGAGATGGGTATATGAGACTCTATAGTTTTGATTTGTTTGTGTGTGGTTATAAAAGGTGGAAATTGTAATGATAATATGTGATGGTAAATGTATTATGTCAGGGTTGTTTGAATTTCCATCGTATTGTGTAGATTTGGGTGGAAATGGCTTAGTAAGGGTATGTTTGTCTTGTTAGAAATTTGTTTCTCTATTTTATGTTTTATATAAACTTATTTATATAAATGTGCTAACATTTATATCCCAGTTGTGTGTGTAGAGAATTCATTTTGGGAAAACCTACTAAGTATTTGTACTCACCCCCTGCTTTGGCACTTTGGTGCTTTTGTAGATGTCATTTTCTAAGACACGGGTAAGGGTAAAACATCTCATTTTGCAGGAGACTCATCATGAGTTTTGGGTGGTACTATGGTTCTTGGAGTATGGAGCTTGGTATGGATCCATAGAGAGTGTCATGGTTTCCTTTTGGTTTTGTTGTTGAGTCTTCCACTTTGTACTATGATATTGGGATTTTTGTGGGTTTTATGTTGGTTTTATGGGAATTGTTATGGAATAGTTTGGTTGTTTCTTGGTAAGATATTGTTTGGAGTGTAATTTGTTGACATGAATCGTGTAGTTATAGTGGTTTATGCCTTGTTTGGTTGGTTTGTTTATTCTAAGGTAAAATCATTCCCTAATTGTTCTTGAATCCCTCAGCATTTATTTCCAGCCTTTGGCACCTTGGGAATGTTTCCTAAGGCCAAGTAGCATCTCATCGCATTCTCAAGCTAATGAGAAAGTGGTGCGACATTACCAATGGTATTAGTTTGTTCAGTCCTTGACTTTACAGTTTGTTGGCCTTGACACTAGTTTTCAATCATGGTGATGGAATTAATTCTATATTTATTCCTTGAGTTGGGATGGTAGCAAGGAGTAGGATTTTTTGAACTTTAAATGTATAGCATAAAAGGGTGTAGTTAACCATTTTATGTTGAACTTCAATTTACCATGGATTTGGGTATATAAGTGTTTTTGAGACACTCATAAGAGCATGATCTCATTGTCTTGTGTTTAGCCAATGAGATGTGCATGGCATGCATGGTAGAAATTACTTCCCACTAGGATTTCATATTTCATTAGACATAATGATTTATGTTGTGATATGAATATATAGGTTAGTGAAAAATATAGAAATTATATTCAAATGGGAGGATTTAAATGTGGATGGTTGTGGTATTTTGAAAATGGTTTTATTTTCAAAACATGGTGGATTTTTCAAAAATAGTGCAATATGGGAAATGTGAACTTGTGGAAATCCTGGTTGTGATAGTTTCAATGTAGTCGAATTTCAAATTGTAATCCTTTAATTAATAAGGGAGTGAGTCATATGGTTGTTTTTTATTGATATAAATGGCACCAGGTAGGAATCATTGAGACCAACCAGAGGAGGCTGCTGAAAATGTGGTTTCACCTGAGCCCCAGGTGAACCAGTAGCAAGTGAAGAGTATAGTGCAAGCTTTCCATGTTGTGGAAAGTGGGAATAAATCGGATGATCCAAATCATGTGGATCATGCATTTCAGTTTCAAAAGTAGAATCCACCCATATTTATGAGTGATTTTAAACTGGAAAAGGTAGATACATGGTTGGATATAATGGATAGGATATTTTAATTCTTAGGAACATTGGTGGAGATGAAAGTGAAGCTTGCAACTTACATGTTGGAAGATATTTCCTTTCAGTAGTGGGAGTTGGTGGTCCAAGCTAGAATAGGCTAAGGAATGTCATGGGAGGGTTTGGATGAATTATTTAACAAACAATTCTACCCTCATAAGTTCAGAATTCAATTAAAAATGGATTTCTTTCATTTAAAATAATAGAACCTCTTGGTAATAGTATATGTGGATAAGTTTATAAACTTAGTGCAGTTTTCTCCCGATGTGGTAGGTAGTACATCATTGAAGGCACGTACTTTCAAAGATAGGATGATGCAATAAATTCATTATAAAATAGAGTTGTTATGTATAATTTATTACAAAGAAATAGTGAATAGAGAAACATTAGTTTAATGGGATATCTTCAGGGCTACAGGTGGGGGGAGTATGTCGGTACCCATAGGTAATAGTGGTAACTCTAATGATGGGATCAAGTAGAAGAGGGATACTTATTTCCAAAGTGGAAGTATGGCTCAGAACCCGGTATTAAGATTGGTGAATCTTTCTCTGAATCCTCAAAGTAAGCTGGGATGTTTTCAGTGTGTCTCTATGACCCACATCAAACAAGATTGTATAGAACAACCTTGAGCATGTCATAACTTTAAGAATATAGGGAATCTTCAACATTAATATTGTAATTATCTAAGGTTGGGTGTTTGTGACACTCCTCAAGGGTCGTATGAGTCCCATGTCTTGATAGGACAGGGGTAGCAGCATACCTCTTATCAGTATATTAAAGTTATTTATGGTGATTCAAGTAATACCACGACACCTCAGTAGGACAATAAAGAGCAAAGTGTGGAAATAAAGTAGTTGTTTGGAGCAAAGAAGGTTGTGATTAATAATCATTCAAAACCATCCATGGTGTGAGGTATGATTATTTTAAATTCTACCTTGATGCAAGTGGTGTTTGATACAGGTGTTATTCATTATTTTATTACTTCTTGTGGGGTTAGTTTGATGGGTTTAACTATGGAAATGATGCCTTCGGTTTTAAAATTTCAAACTCCTTTGGGTTAAATAGAGTGTTGATCCTTCCTGTGTAGATAATGCTATATAGTTTTAGATGGGATTGAGTTGATGTGGGATTTCTCATTTCTTGATATGGATGCTTATAATATAATCTTGGTAATGGATTGATTGGAAATTTTTAAGTCCAACATCAACTGTTATGCATCAAAGGTTAGTTTCATAATAGATGATGGTGTTGAACATCTCTTTAGAGAAGAGAAGAATTAAAATTTGGATGCAACAGGTTTTTTGAAACCTGCTATTGGCATGATCTCTATCAGTTAGAGGAATTTCCATTAGCATTAATGGAATGAGTCCAACATAGAATTTTTCTAAAGGTTTTTGATTTGTTTATGGATGTATTTCCTGAATAATTTTTAGGGTTTCCACCCATGAGAGAATTATAGTTTATTATTGATCTTCTTCTAGGGAAAATTACTATCTCACTTCCATCTTATCGAATGGAACCAACAGAATTGATGGAATTTAAAGTGGATTTGGAGGATTTCAAAAACAAAGGGTTCATCCAGCCTAGCACCTCTTTTTGGTAGGCACCGATCTTGTTTGTTAAAAAGTCAGATGGAACTCTGCGGCTGTGTATTGATTATCATAGACTAAATCATGTTATGATCAAGAATCGATATCCACTCCCACGAACTGATGATTTGTTCAATTAGTTGAGGGGACCTCATTAGTTCTCCGATATTGACTTGAGTTTAGGATATCATCAATTGCTAGTGTGGAATAAATATATTCTAAAAATATACTTGATAAGTAGATAGGGACTTTATGAGTATATGGTTATACCCATTGGTCTGAAAAATGCACCTGTAGATTTTATAGAATTGATGAATCAGTTATTTCAGAGATATCTTGATTCTTTTATGGTGGTATTTTTTGATGATATATTGGTGTATTTCAGGAAAAGGGAGGAGTATGAACAACACTTGGTGATAGTATTGGGGATCTTGGGAGATCATCAGTTATATTCTAAATTTTGCAGTTGTGATTTTTGTATATAGAAGGTTCATTTCCTTGGCCATGTTATTTCTAAGAAGGGTGTTTCAGTTGATCAGAAAAATATAGAGGCTGTTACTTCAGGGAAACCACTGAAGAATGTCTTCAAAATATGGATCTTCCTTGGTCTGGCTAGATATTATCGATGTTTTGTTCATTATTTCTCATGATTTTCTTCACCAATGATAGCTTTGACAAGGAAGAATGTTCCATTTCAATGGAACTAGTAGTGTTAGAAATATTCTTAAATGCTTAAGAGTCACCTTACATCATCACCAGTCTTAGTTTTTCCACAACTAGGAAAAGGGTATGTGGTGTATTGTGACACGTCAAGATCAGGGTTGGGGTATTTTCTCATGCAAGGAGATCATTTGGTTGCATATGGATCCCTATAGTTTAGGGTGCATGAGAAGAACTACACAATGTATGATTTGGATTTGGAGGTAGTAGTTCACTCTTAGAAAATGTGGCATCATTATCTATTCATTAATAAATTCACAGTCTTTACCAATCATAATATCTTGAAGCATATTTTCTCAGAAAGATATTTGAACTTGAGGAAAAGGAGATGGATAGAGTATCTTTATATGTTCAATTTTGACTTTATGTATACAACGGGCAAGGGAAATTTAGTGGCGGATGCATTAAGTAGTAAGTTGTATGTTCAAATGGTGAAACAGGCATTAGATTAGTGGTAGTTGATGTTTTTCATAGTCGACATGTGGTTGGAATGTGAGGATAGGGGTGAATGAGTGGTTTTCTTTCTAGTCTCATTGCTTTTTATCTTGGTTGGGTTGGTTAAATAGGCACAGGTGTCTAATTCTGAGCGTATGGTGATGAGGTTGAAACTCAATAGTGGGGAGACCGTTAAGAGATAAGAACTGAATGGGCATTTAGTTTTGTGTTTTTGAAATTAGATGGTTATACCAGTTGCTTTTAAAGAGTAAATTATCAGGTCTTATCATCATTCTAGATGGGTTATCCATTCAGTAATTCACAAAATGTATAAGGTGTTGAAATCTCATTTTTGGTGTGTTGTTATGAAAAGGAAAGGCAGAGTATGTTTTGAGATGCTTGAATTATTAGAAAGTCAAGGAAGAGAATCAGTTGCCAGCTGGTATGTTGAAATCTTTACCTATCCCTATTTTTAATTGAGAGAATATAGTGATGGATTTTTTTACAAGTCACCCTAGAACAGTTAGAAAGCACGATTTCATATGGGTGATAGTGGATCGGCTCACAAATTAGACCCATTTCATCCCTATTCATGAATCTCATACAGTGGAAGAACTATCCAAAATCTATATTTGTGAGTGTTAAAGAGGCATGGTGTGCCTATTTCAATTATATCAGATATATATCCATGGTTCGCAACTCATTTTTGGAAATCCTTGCAACAATCCCTTGGGACTTAGTTGACGATGAGTATGGCGTACCATCCTTAGAAAGATGGGAAATCTGAGAGAATGATACAATCTATGGAATATATGCTATGGTCTTGTGTGATGAATTATGGTGGCTCATGGGAGGATCACTTGCTGTTAGTGGAATTATCATGTAATAATAGTTATCGAGCCTTGATAAATATGGCTCTGTTTGAAGCATTGTATGGGAACTCGTGTTGTTCTTTGCTTTGTTGGATGGAAATGGGTGAGACTTCGATAGTGGGATTGAACCTTGTCCAAGAGACTATGGAGAAAATAAATTTGATCAAGAAGATAATATAGATGCCTCAAAGTAATCATAAATCGTATGAAGATAATCATTGACAACTGTTGTCGTTCAAGGTGGATAATCATGTGTTTTTTGAGAATCTCTCATAGGCTTGGACATCATCATTTTAGAAAGTAGGGAAAGTTATCTCCAAGTTATATTGGTCCTTTTGAGATACTTTAGTGGGTTGGAGAGGTGTCTTATAGGTTGGATTTTCCACCACATTTTAGTGTTATGCACAATGTATTCCATGTTTCTCAGTTGAAGAAGTATCTGTCAGATCCTGACCATGTGATTCGATGGGATCATATTGAGCTAGAGTCGAATGCTTATTTGGTGAACATTCCAGTGCATATTATGGATAGGGAAAAGAGAGTATTTCATGGTAAAATAATCATTATATTTCAAGTTTTGTGGTAGCATGGTCAGATTCAGAAGGAGACTTGGGAGTAGGAGAAAGAGATGATCGAGCAATAGCCTGAGATCTTTCAGCAAAGCTGTGGTTCTCTACTTTCTGAGGATGGAAATTACAATGGTGATTATAATTTAGCACCTTTTTTTGAGTTATGTGACCTATATTGATGTCTTTTTATATTGGTAAAGTGGTTGGGTAATGTTTGGGAGAGTTTGAGAAGATTTTGGAGTGGTTTTGAGGATTTTATAAGGGAGAACAGTTTAAGAACAGTTAGGTAAACCATACAACAAAATTAGGTAACCATGAAACATGATATAGTGATATTCACATGGTTTGTGAACAATTTTTTTAACCATATGAGGATACCATGTGGGGTGCCCTTATAGATAGTAGTATGAGAACAATTAGCGCGCAGTTTTCCTAACTGTGCAGGCTAACCGTGTTTGGTGTTAAAAATTGTATTTTTAAATCCAGGACCACTAAGTATTTTCCCTAAAATCCTTCTCTATTATCCCATATGAACCCTACTCATGATTTTTGGTTATCAAGTATTATAGGGGCTCTCCCACTCATTTTTTAAGCAAATCGAATAGTTTTCTTGGTGTGGTGAAGGCAATTCTCTTCTGGTAAGCCTTCTCTCTTAGTTCTTTCTTGGTTTTCCTTAAATATACATATCTCTCTCTCTCTCTCAATTTTATAGATCTACTTTATTCATATATATATCTAGGGTTTTTTTTCCTAAAATGATGAGATTGGGGATTTTTAATGTTAGGAAAAGGGATCTAAGGTGGTTTGGGTGGATATTTGACCTGGATTTGTGGTGCGGTTGCAAGATGGTCGATTTCACCAAAACCCTAAGGTAGGTGGATTATCACTGTACTAAATTTTTCTAGAACTAAAATTATTAATTTAAATTAATTTATTTTCTTGAGATTGACTATGAATATGATGTGTGATGCTTGATTTACATTCGTTTTGTGATGTTTTTTGGGTTTTGGGGAAAATGGGTTATTACAGTGAAATGTTCTTTGTTGTTGGATTTTAAATTTTTTATTTTAAAATTGGTTTATTGGTTTGGTTTAGGGAAATTGTTTGTAAAAATTGGTTTCAATAAAAAGGTTTTTTTATTGAAATATGAATTGGCATGGTTAATGGCTTAAGGGGTTGTTTGGTTGTAAAATGGTTGTTTGTTTATTGTTGTGGCTTTAGTGGGTGTATATGCTTATATATTGGATTAGACATTTTATGCATGTGTTGGAATGTTGATAAGTGGGTGGTAAGTACCGCTATAAAAATTGGATGGATAGTGTATGTAAGGTCCACCATCAAGGATAAGT
Organism: Viscum album; assembly: GCA_963277665.1. NCBI lineage: Eukaryota > Viridiplantae > Streptophyta > Magnoliopsida > Santalales > Viscaceae > Viscum > Viscum album. Next base: position 710,482,370 of record OY728131.1, on the reverse strand, counting down.
GGGCGTGAAGTACCACTAGATAGGGAAAGGAGTAAATGGCCTTGGACGGGAAGTGCCATCATGATTGGTTACCTGGTTGGGTATGTGAGACACAATTGTTATTCTTTTTTTGTGTGTGGTTATTAAATGTGGAAATTTTTGTTCTAATATGTGAGGTTAAATGGATTATGACATGCTTATTTGGATTTACCTCTTATTGTGTGGGTTTGGGTGGAAAATGGCTTAGTAAGGTTATGTTTGGCTTATTAGAAATTTGTTGCATTATTTGATGTTTTAAATAAACTACTTTATATAAATGTGATAATGGTTCTATCCTAGTGGTGTGTGTAGGGAAGTGATTTAGAGAAAACCTACTAAGTATTTGTACTCACCCCCTTCTTTGTCACTTTGGTGATTTTGCATATATCATTTTTTAGGACATGAGTAAGGGTAAAGCATCACATTTTGCAAGCAGTTCATTATGATGCTTGGGTGGTATTGTGGTTCTTGGATCATGGAGCTTGGTGTATATACATGGAGTGTTTCATGGTTTAATTTAGGTTTTTTCATTGAGTCTTCTGCTTTTTACTCTAATATTGGGATTTTTGTGGGTTTTTGTGCTGGATTGTGGGAATTGTTATAGAATAGTTTGGTTGTTTCTTAGAAAGATATTATTTGGGGTGTAATTTGTTGACAAGCATCATGTAGTTATGGTTTTTTATGACTTTTTTGGATTGTTGTTAAATTCTAAGGGAATGTCATTACCCCAATTGTTCTCGATTTCCTTGGCATTTATTTCCAGCCTTTGGCGCCTTGGGAATGTCACCTAAGGCCATGTAGCATATCACTTCCTTCTCAAGACAATGAGGAAGGGGTGGGATGTTACCTGATTCTTGGAGGATTATTATGGATTTATAAAAATATCATTGAATTTCATGCTTGGGAAAATATCCTTGTTTATTTCATGATTTTTGAATTGGTAGGAATAGATAATACATGTGATAATTATGTCTGTCGTTTTCACAATTTATAAAATAAGTGAACAATTAACAATAAAGAAACCATCCCTTAATTGGATAAAGAAATATTTTGAATAATTATATGAAATATTTTATTATTTCATGAGGATAATTATTATGAAGTCCATGCAAAAAAATATATATTTTTTCATGAAGAATATGTGAAGAATGATTTTATGCTTAGTTTTCACTAAGTATTTGAGTTTTCCTTATAGTAAAAAAATTAGCTAGCCCTTATATAACCAATGACCCACCTCACCGCCCATATAGGACCTAGGTCTACCATGTGGGTGGGAAGTAAACCTTTCTATTTCAAGGTGATAGGGGTTCATTAAGGAGGCAGAGTGCCTACATAGGTAAGCATACCATTCACGAAACATTCAAAGTAGTGGGTGGAACCAGCATGTGGGGAGGAAAAGTAGTGGATGGGTTTTGACATGGTTCACTTCTCATGGAAATCGGGAGTGGACCCCATTACTCATATCCTAACCAAAAATGAAATAACATTTCTTATAAAGTAGAAACCAACAACTGATAAGTTCAATGTGGGACTTTGGCTATGTTAAGAATTTTTTCTCTTCTTAATTAGTTAATTTTAAAATGGTGGATTTGTTTTTTAATCCAAGTTATTTTATCATCTCTAAATCTTTATCCTCAAGCTACTACATGTAAGTTTTTCTCCATGAAAACACTCAAACTGATAGCATGAAGGTTTTGAATCGAACACACCTTACATTTGATCAATGGTGACCAAGAGGATCAACTACATGACCTACTATCGATCAACCATACCATATTTGGATTGATCGTGCTCGGTCCAACCAAACGCATGGGTTTAGATACATTGACCACATGTTCTCCATCAAATTGACAGCATGATATTCACTAAACTGACCATATGAACAGGTGAAGATTGATCGTGATTTCATCTAGAGCTAACGCATGAAGATAACATTGATCAAAAGATCAAACTAGATCTTCCATTACAATTGTTGAACCAGCCATGCATAGAGATAAAGCTTCTATGTGGGGTGGAAATCAGAGTACATTTTATTACATGAGATAGGAGATTAGTGAGTTCAAATTACCAAGGAATGCATGTAGATTATCTTGTATAAATGTGAATTGAGAGATGATGGGAAGGCACAACATTCAGATGATGATTCCACTAATATGAGTTTCATGCTCATTAAACCTGATTAATTTGATGCTTGAATGAAATATGTGTTAAGGGTGCTCATTCCACATGAAGAGGAATACACAAATAATTTAGGTATTTAATTGAGAAATTTAGTTGATTTTATATGAACTAAATGGGTAGTCATGTCATCAATGGTTCATCTCGAGCCATTCATTATCCATAATGAATTTATACCACAAGTATGTATATTATGCGTGAATAATGAAGGAACACCTGATGCCTATGGGAATTTAAGGATGAAAAAAGAAGTCATATAAAGATGAATGAATACTATAGGTTCAATTCATTATTGTAATACTTTCAAGGTATGCGGGTTCAATATTTACCTTTAGTGAAATTTATATATAATAATAACTTTGATTCAAGCATTAAAATGGAACCATATTATGAATTGTACCAAAATTGGTGTTTTAATCCAACATGTTTGGAAAAAATTGGAGAAATTAAGATTGTAGGACCAAATCTCATAGAGGAGATAATAGCAAAAGTCAAGACTATTAACAATAAAATTAAGGCATCTCAATGTTGAAAAAAATAATAATCTAATAACCAAATAAAGTATTTAGAATTTCAAGTGGTAGATCATGTTTTATTGAAGGTGTCTCTATATAAATATGTAAAAAGGTTTAGCAATAAAGGGGAACTATGTCCTAGGTACATCAGGACTTTTTGAAATTATAGAAATAATTAGTGTTGTGGATTACCATTTGGAAATTCTACCTAGCCTCTCTAAATTTCATGACATCTTCCATATCTCTTTATTAAGTAAATACATTTCAAACCCAACACATGTTATAACCTCTAAGTAAATATAATTGGAACTAAATTTATCTTAATTTGAATATCCTATTGATATTCAAGACAGTAGAGAATAAGTGTTGAGGAATCGGATGACTTTAATGATAAATATAATTTTGAGAAATCATAATATAGAAGAGGTTTCATAGGAAACTAAAGATGATATGATAAATATCTAACCAAAAATTTTCATAGATATATATTCTAAAAAAATTAGGATGATATTTTTTAAGATTCAAATAATGTAACACCTAAGATTCAATTATAGTAAGTAAGATTTTCTTTTTAAAGAAATAATTGTACAATGAACAAAGATTTATTCAAGAATGACATTAAAACCTAAATTAATAAATTTTAAAAATTTAATTTGATAAAAAGGGATATAATTTTTGAAATAATTATATCAAAACTATCTTATGATGAAATTTTTTTATTTTTTGAAAAGAATAATTTTTCAATTAATAATAAAAAATACCGATTTTATAGAAAACTGCCTTTTCCATTAAAGTGTTTAAAAAGTCCCATTTTATTTTAAATTTATTTTATAATTTAATTATTTCCTTTTTATTTAACATAATACAATTAAATTATTTTGAATCTAAATTATTCTTAATTTTGGTATAAAAACGTTTTTCTACTTAAAAATTCATTTTTCTAGAAAAACATTTTTCATCATATTTTGTGAACTTATATTAAATTTAATTACTTCCACTTATAGAAGTTGAATCATGTAAAATGGATTCTATATTTTTAATAAACATAATTAATATTATGTAATAATTTAAACTTTATTTTTGGTTATAATTAATAGTAATTGTGGTAAATATTTATCACATTGATTAAGGATAAAATGGGTTAAAAGTGTTAAAAATAATGGGATAAGGCTTCAAGATAACAAAAAACACTTTATTAAACATCATTGATTGGTTTTATTTAGAACATAACCTTATAAACTTTGAATATATTTAATTTTTGATCTATTTTTATTGAGTAAGATATTAATATATTTTAATCTTTTGAATAATTCAAAGTGTGTAATCTCCCTCACTAATAAAAGGACACCACCCCTCATCACTACCACACACTTAAAGATACTATTATTTAAATAAATAACAAACTAAATCACTTTATAACAACTATCCTTAGGTATTAGAGGTCCTGTTTTGATCATAATACCATCCTAATAAGGCTTTATGTATAAACCTATTGAGGATGTCTAAAAAAGAGGTATAGTTCGTATTTGAGGGTTTTCATCTTATTGTATATCCTAAAACCATTAAATATTATATATCCATGATAATATAATAAAATAAGTATATTTCATATAATTAAATGTTATTATTTGGGTGGAACATTTCTTATTCATCTCCTTTCCTTCCTATGGAAAAAGAAAAACATCGCTCATGCATATGTATGGCCTACCATATACACATACCTGTGTAATTTTATTTTCATCACCCCTTTACTTGGATGGTTATTAAGATATAACTAATGAATATATATTATATTTATATACTGATTAATATTTTGTATATGATGGAACCATAAGCAATATTCAAGGAGTAAAACTACTAAACTGAAACTTACAAGAAAAATTAAACTGTTAACACTCCGAAATGACAATTTCAATAATGAATTATTATTAAATGGATAATGAAATGTTTTAAGTGGATAATGTATGATATTATAATTATTTATATGTTTATTTTATATAATTAAAAAAAATTAAATTTATTATATTGGAGGTTATAATCACTTACAAAATAAGTGAGGACTAAGGTAAGGTTTTATTTCATAATCTCATCCTTATTCAGGATTATTTATGTTTAAGTTTATATTGGAGGAATTATATGATATTTTCTATTTTAAACACCATATATTTACTTATAATATATTTATTTATGGGGTTTTAAAGTATCTATTCCATTTTTACCTTCTTCAGCACTCAAAAAGATTAAATGAATGTTTTTAAGGAAAACTGACTTTATTTTTCTATTTGATCATGAATATTTTTATTCCATATCCATATTTTCTTTAAAATGTTTTCATAAATCTTTTTAATATTTTATAATGATTTATTAAATTTATTTTTGCCCATTTCTGACTTTCTATAAAAAAAATTAAAACAAATCTTCTTTTCATTTTCTAAATGAGTTATTTTTTACTAGAGGAGTGAATGGAATATCTATTTTAATGTTTACCACATAAAAAAATTCCAATAATAATGACTATTATGTACCTTGATGCTTCCCCATGTTTATTTTCAAAGAAATTTTTCTACTAATATTCTAAAAAAATGAAAACTAGTGGTTGTAAAATGAAAAGGGTATTCTCCTTAAGAAATAGTCCAGTGATCTTTTTAAACTATTTTTGTCTATATGAACATTATTTGATGAATCTTACACTTTACTAGGGATATACTCTATTTATACCATCAACCATATTAATTTGGATGGATAATGATCATGTTGTTATTTTTATTAATTGGGGAAAATATTAACATTTTGTATGATAATTTTTCAATATGAATGTTTATGCTAATTAAATATTGAATAGTTATTCACCCCTTTCATATTATGAATGAACTAGAATCTTTAAGTAATAGGAGGGGCCATTTTATCAACTCGATGGATTGGTAGATCTTATAAGAAAATATATTTTTGGTATATGGCATATGTCTTGCCTATTTATATATGATGTCTTGGAACAAGGCCTTAATGGTAAGATTATGATGCCCAGCATTATGTATTCTATCATTATGAAACTAGTTATTATTATCTATCTGATTATTTTTGTTTCTATGTTATCCATGGATTCAGTTCCCTTTTTATGATATTATTTATATAAAAAAATTTTATTATTTATCTCTATTATATTATTCATTATTTATTAATTTTATGATATATTTTTTTGTATTTATTCCCTTACTTATCATCTAAGATCACACTTTGTTGTGTTTTCTTTTCCAAAATATACTGATAATGGATCTATGAATAAATGCAGGGATTTTACTATAAGAAATAATAAGTTTATCACAATAATTTTGAATGTGTATATCATATTTTTAGATGTAATTATAGAATCATATATGTATCTAGTCATCCAAGACTACTAAACAATTTGATCCTTTAAGATGTTACCGCTTGTATTTTTTTCTAGTATAGTAAAATAACCACCATCTCTAGGTTACTAGATTCAGGGTGTTACATCTTCATACATTGACTTTATAATATGCTGAAAAAAATATTCATTATTCAACCATTCACTTGTTTAATTAAATACCCCCCTTTTAATTTGTCTTCAATACTTATTTACTATATAAATTCAATATTCTTATCCCCCTTATTGATAATAAATGAAAAGGTACAATAGGGGTCATGTGATCTCATAAATATCCTTTACATACCATCAATACACCCTCTTATCTTCCAATCATTTAAATAATCATATTTAAACACTTGTGAGAAATGTATGACATCACTTTTTTTCCTTATAAAAGTGAATTTAGATAAACAAATCTAAGTCTATGTGGGAAAATCCTTTATAAATAAAATTTGTATAACAAATGTGATTAATTTTTTCCCTAAATTAGGATTCATGTGATGCAAAAATTAGATTAATCTATTATTTATGTTTTAGAGATTCTCAAAAGTGATCTATCAAGAAATTAATTGTATAATACATTCCTATCATAGGGAGGTAAGAAATATACAATTTATTTCCTAGTTTAACATGGTGTATGACTAGGGTCGTCTCACTTAAGGATCTTTGAAATCAAGTTCACTCAAATTTTAATTCACTAATTTTATTTTTTGTTTATATTATTTATAAAAACAAAGAAAATTGTGGTTTCATATTGAAATGAAAAAATAAAACTAAATATTAATATACATATGAAAATAAAATTAATACAGTTAGAAAATAAAGGAAGTTCTCCCAATAATTTCATCCATGTAGAATTGTTACTATCTTATCAAATATTTACTTAATAAACACACTCCATCAAATGTGTAAACACATTATTCTACCCCGGTTGTGAATATACAGTGTAATAAACATTCACCAAGTACACTACAAACCAACCTCCTCAATTGAGGGAGAATGGTTTTATAAGAAGAATTCAACCCTTAGATAACCACAGTGAGGATTACACCCACTATAGATCATCCTTAGATAAACCTAAATCATAAATCAAACATGGACTTGGATTTAACATCATATTAAACCCTTGTGATATTCATTGATTCAATTACTAATAATCATGAGTACAAGATATCACTATGGATAGAGAAAGAGAGATAAAATAGAATGAATATCACTAAAATTAAAACATGAATATGAGTTACATGTAAAATAAATAAAACTAAAACTATAGCAGAAAATAAAAAAGCATCTCTGGCTAGATTACCTATCAAGTGATTGATCCCCTTCATAGTAGAATGGTATCTATTTTATATGAATTTACAGCCGAAGTTATGGAGTTTTAATCTCCAAAATATTTTCTTCAAATATTAGAACTTTTATTTGTTGTAATTAGTCAAAGTCTTCTCTTTTTGAATCAAAAAGAAGATATATTTTTTAATTCAACTATCAAAAATAGAGATTATGTGACTTTGACTTATAATTTTTTATTATCTTAATATTCAGTTGTATCTAGATTAAAATTTAATTTATTCACCCTTTTATAATAATAATAAATCCATGTGTAATCTGACTTACCATCTCATTTGATCATATTTTCATGTACGTACATGGAGATGACTTATCCCAAAACCTTTACACTTTAGTGTTTATCTAATATGTAAACCCTATCTTGTAACTCTAACTTGAGTTTTCATTTTTTTATCCCCAACATGCATATTGTCCACAGTTTGAAAAATGGGCTTCAATCAATTTAATTGGATACTTCAATCTCATCTATCTCTTGTTGAACACAGTCAATTTCACCGCATCATAGAAAATTCTTGAATATATTTCACCCTATACATATAATTCACCTAGATTTTGCATGTTCATTTCCTCACTAGAGATATCTTTCAACACATGGCCATCCCTAACCTTGTTGTGGTGAAAAAAGATCAAATTGATCCTCTTAGTTGGTGTAAATGGTGTTTTCTAGAGAGCTCAGGCACAAAAATAGTGGTTTAACTCTAACCAGTATAATAATAATGTCCAATGGTAAAAGGTATTAGTGAAATTTAAAATGGGTATTCTTTCAAGGAACCTATGTCATCATGATAGTATAGGTATAACTCCACTGATAGAGGGTAGTGGTAGCAATAGCAAAATTGTGTAGTGATAGCACAACTTGGCGGTGGTAGTAGCATAGGAAACTGGAAATTTCATAGAGGTGGTGGTGATTAGCAGTAGCAGGCTCCTCCTTAGACATATTTGAGGGCACATTTTTTCAAAAAAAGTAAGAATCAATTTTTCAAATTTATAAAAAAAATTAACATTGAATATCATAATTAAAATAAGCGTTAAAATTAATATTTTTTTTATTTTTCCAAAAAAATATTATTCAAACTCTAAATTTCCCATAAAAAATTAACTCACTAAAATAATTGGGTAAAAAATATTTAAATTTATTATTTTAAATTAAAATTTTCATGTAAAAATTATATATATCAAATACCCCTATAATTTAACTATGATTTCTCTCAATAATTGAATCTTAATATAAAATTTAAGGGGAATTCCATGCTTAATAATGTTAAAATTTAAAATTAATAAAATCAAAAAATTACAAATGTGGATATAAAATTTTCAAGTTCTGTATAAAATATTAATTTAACTTCACACTTTTCAAATAAATCAACTCAATCAAGAATTTTACTCTTTCCCTTTGGAGATTGGTGAATCATATCATTTCATTCATTCACATATCATAATTTATTATTATTAACCATGCCATGTTATGGCTTACCTCATAGTGAATTTCTTTATCTCATCACTCAAGGAAATAATTTAAACCAGAGTTATGCTCACACCTTGAAAACATTCACCTCCCATTAACTTTCAAATGACCTCAATTCTCTACTTTGTAAAGATTAAAATCACATGAAATAATGAGGACTTTTCAATTAAGGTTCTAATAACTCTCAAGCATAATTTTGGTGGATAATAGTGTTAAAAACATTTAGGCTCAAAGATGAAGTTAATTTTAAATCATTATTTGTGACATTAAAAGTAAATTTTAACGTAAATTTCACCTTAAAAATGACTTATCCCGCTTCCCAATATCAAAGTAAAGGTCATGAATAATGAAAGCTTAATGAATGGTGTACATCCTCTTGAATTTTCTCTAATTTTATTATTTTATTATTATTTTTTAACAAATTTTTTAGATGTTGTTTTTTTAAATTTATATGTTGAATTAATATCACATCCCCACATAACCCCATATGATAAAATCATAGGGCTGGCAATTATGATTTTTGATTCACTCAAGTCACAACCCATTTTTTCTCAATCCTTTTTTTTTTGTTCTTATTTTTTCAAGAGAGGTAGCAATTACTTATAGTGAATGAGAATAAAACTTCCCTAATACCCAATAGATAACCCTCACACTTATTCCTTACAATATAGTACATCTCCTTAACCATGAATTTCCTCACCCCCACACTTCAAATTTAAAATATCTTGAAAAATACATAGTGTAGGGTAGGAATGGGAAATATTGGATTGTAATGTGGCTCATTCCTAGCAAGGTAATTCATGGATTATATATATAATCAATTATTAATATAAAATTTAGTCACAAGGATAAGGTCTAAATCAATGAAAATGACTCAATCATATTAAATGTGACTTTTTATAGTCATAGATTTGACAAGTTACAATACATGTTCTAGTAGGTGGCATACCCCAAGATATCTCAAGAAATATGATAAAGATAAAAATGGGAAGTATAGGTTTATAAATTCCCTAGATAATGGGACAAATAAATTATACAATCACACATTACATACAGTAATAAAGACTTGTTACCCATTTTCCTAAATCCTCACTTAAGACATACTTTTCCAAAGAGATTTATTTACTCTTTCTTGACATATTCACGTTAGTTGGGAATAATTTATCATGATATATAATTATTTTTACATTATAAATGTCCAAGAATGATTTAATCCCTTCTTTCATGGAAATCATTATAAAATTACCTTTGAATATTCCTTATGAAATTATTATGAAACTCATTTATTCCATGGGTAATCCTTATGTTTATGCCTTATGATTGATTTCTTTATGTGGAACACATATTCATGTACATTTTATAATGGTTGTTCCTAGATAGATATCAAATGAACCGGGTAATGTTTTAGTCTCATGAGGTGATATTTATGGGATTAGGGAGTGAAAATAATACATGATGGGGCTCTATCCACCATATGATGTTTTCTTGGTGGTTAGACCTGACTTATGATTATGTCAAATTTTATGTTTCTAACACATTAATATGTTCTCATTCCATGTTCTTTATGTTAAGAATCTATATGATTATTCATGATACATTCCTTTTATGTTATCATCTTATTCCTTTTTACTCATATTACATGCTTCGTTTCAATGTTTATTCCCTTACTCATCTTTTAGTTCACCCATTTTATCTATGTATTCCCCAGGTTATTCTATATAGTTTTAAGAGCTCAAAGGGAGCAAAGAGATAATTATGGAGATTAGAATAAAGAGGTTTTATCTTAGTTTCATGTTGTCTATTTGTGTACTTAGTCTTCTAAATACAGTAGGATTTTCGATCCTTAGTTTTTAATTAATAGGCATTTATGTTAAAAATCATGTAATAATATGTGTAAAAGGTTTAGGTCACTATAGTTAGTATCATAGTATGGTATAGTTATTTTTTGGGATAGGGAATAGATATATTTATTGATAACGCTAGGCATGAGTCTAAGTATAGTAAAAACTACTATGGATAAACTATATTGAAACTTAGGGACTCTTAAGTTAGGATATAATTTTTATTTATATGTTATTTTTTCTAAGTTCATAGTTTCCTTTTTTATGCTCATTAGATAAGTATTCCAGCCCCTAGTTTTTATTTTATTTTTTTAGTAAATGGAAATAAGAGATCCTATTCCAACAGCCAATTTGATAGGAAATGTGATGATTTTTCTAAAGATATTCCTGACCAAATGGGAGCGGGATATGATAACTTTATGAAAAACTAGTTCAAATGGATCAAGTTATAAATAATAACATGAATATTGTGGAATTACCTCCTTCTCCTAATAAAGAGAAAGTTTTGTTTGAATCTGTTATGTGAAAAATTCCTCCTACATTTAGTGGGTCTTTTAATCCCCTCACTGTGGAACATTTGATTAACACCACTAAGAATATATTACCTATCCTCTAATTCGTAGAAGAATAGAAAGTTGTTCTAGATGTCTATCATTTTGATAAGGAAGCTAATCAATGGTGGGAACTGATCCAAAACATGAATTTTAAAGAAGTAATTGATTTTATGGAATGGGAATGATTCAAGAAAAAAAATTATAAATAATTTCCATATATTATCTATCTAGAAATAGATAGGGAGTTCCTCACACTAAGAAAAAAGAAAGATGAGTCTATCAGGGTGTATGAGGAAAACTTCACAAGGATTTCATAGTACAAATTTGGCCTCATCATCAATAATAAAATTAAGGTGGACCATCTCTTATATGGATTAACATCGAGTCTAAAAAAACCATTTTTGATTCATGAATTTAATAACTAAGAAGATATTGTTCATTGTGACCTCAAGGTCAAAATTGATATTGGATACTATCAATGTTATCATGTTCCTAGAGATAAGAAAGTGAAAAATAGAGTTTTATTTGGGTGGATCAGTAGCTAAATCCAATGGAGGAAAGAAAACCCAACAACCCACATGTCAAAAATGTGGGAAGAATCATCCTATAAATTGTATCAAGGGAACCGAGAGATACTTAAAATGTGGAAATGAAGGGAATAAAACTAATTAATTTGGAATGAAGATAAAGAATACAAAAAATGTGATAGAAGAAAATAAGGTTCATATCAACACTCAGTTAGTAATCCAGTGTTTCAACTTCAAGGAAAACGGGAATTATGTGAAATAATTACCTATGCTAAGGTTTTTCAGATACAATTGATGACTACAATCTCCAAGGCCTTGATAAAAATAAAGGGTGTATTATATCAATACTACTGAGGTAGATCCAGAAAATTATGTCGTTATGGGTATGTTGGTTATTTATTCAAGAATAAAAAATGTACTATTTGATTCTATATATTCACACTCTTTCATATATTTCAGGTTTAGTATAACTATTCAAACACCACCTCAAAATATTGGGGTTGAGTTTTCTGTGAAAATAGAAAACTGAGCAATTATTGCATCACAAATTTATAATTCCTCCCTGGTCAATGTTTGTGGACTAAACCTTACAAAAAATATATCTTTACTTTATTTAGAATGTTTTGATTCTATATTGGGAATGGATTATCTATCCTTAATAAATCCAGTATCAAATGTTGGGAGATGGAGGTCAATATTCACATCCTGAGCCATCCTTTAATTATTTTCAAGTGTGAGGAGGAGTATGAATCTTCTTTATAATATTTATCTCAATTGTGGATATTATTTCATCATGAGAAATAATATCTAGATCAAATGATTGATACAAAGGAGAGTATCACTCTTGAATACATTCCTATTATGAGGGACTACACTAATGTATTTCCTAAATAATTAACTGGTATTCCTACTAAATGATAGGTTGAGTTATAAATTAAACTTATACGAAGATCTTTACCCATATCAAAGACTCCCCATATAATGGAAACCATTGATTTGTAATAACAGAAGAAGTTTTTACAAGAGAATATAGACAAGAGCCTTATACTCCTGAGTGCTTTACCATGGGGTGTGTCCTTCCTCTTTTTCAATAATAAGGATGGATCAATGTGACTTTTCATTGATTATTGTAAGCTAAACAAAATCGCAATAAAGAAAAATTATCCCCTACCATGGATAGATGGATTATTATATCAACTACATGGGGCCCAGTATTTCTCTAAGGTGGACCTTTGCTCTGGATATCACCAATTAAAGGAGGAAAAGAAAGATATTCCCAAGAATACCTTACGAATGAGTTATAGGCTCTATGAGTTTATAGTGATTCCCCTCAGAATCACTAAAGCTCCAAAATTATTTATATAATTGATTAATAGGGTGTTTAGATATTACCTAGAAAAATTTATGGTAGTCTTTATAAATGATATTCTGATATACTCCAAAAGAAAAGAGGAGCATGGGGAGCATTTGAATACTGTGAAAAATAATTCATGAAAGGAGAAACTATACTAAAATTATAGTAAATGTGAGTTATTTATGGAGGAGGTATCATTTTGGGGGCATGTTATCACTGGAAAAGGGATATCTATAGACCCTTTTAAGATAATGGAAATTGAGGAGTGGCCGAGGCCAATATTTGTAATAGAAATCCATACTTTCCTTAGACTAGCTAGGTATTACCGAATATTTGTGAGAAATTTATTATGATTTTAAAACCTTCTAGCCAAGATGACCTGGAAGGGAGTAAAGTTTTCTTTTGGACCAGTGAATTTAGATACAGCTTCAGGGAGTTAAAATAGAGGGTTATCATTGTACTGGTACTTACACTTCCCACAATTGGGGAACTTTTTGTGGTATATAGTGATGATTCAAAGAAGATATTGGGTTGTATGATAATATAGAATGATAAAGTGATTGTATATGCCTAAATTTAGTTGAATGTTCATGAGAATAATTATCATATATATGATCTTGAGTTGGTTGCAGTAATCTTCATGTTTAAAATATGAAAGAATTATCTCTATGGGGAGAAGTGTGAGATATATATGGATCACAAGTTCCTCAAATATATATTCACACATAAGGAGCTTAACAAGTTCCAGTAAAGATGGTTAGATCTAACCAAGGATTATTAAGACTCAATCCACAACCACCCTGGTAAATAAAATAAAGTATAAGATGCGCTAAGTAGAAATAACCCTATAAATTTATCAATTTTGAGAATTGAGAGGGATCCAATATTATTAGACTTGAAAAGGATTAACATGGGAATCATAAAAGAAGGAACGCCATATTTTCTTTCTCAAATGATTAATCAACCATCCCATATGGAAATTATAAAGGATGATCAATGATATGGTGTGGAAATTTAGGAGAAGGTGGAAGCTATCAACAATAGTAAATCCTATTATTTCAAAATTGATGATGTTGGAGTTATAATATTTAGGGAATAATTTTATATATAATTAAATCCAAATATAAAGAATTATATTTTAGTGATGCATATAGATCATACATCGCAATTCACGTAGGGGTCATAAACATGTATATAGATCTCTGAGAGCACTATTGATGGGATAATATGAAGAAGGAGGTCATGGAATAGACATCAAAGTTTTTGGTATGTCAATATGTGAATTATGAAAGGAAAAAAATCTAAGGGTATGATACAAACATTACCCATACCTCTATAGAAATTGGATAACATCACCATGAACGTTTTAACTAGTTTTCAGAAGAAATCTATAGTAAATGATGTTATATGTGTTTTTGTGGATCATCTTACAAAGACTACTCACTTAATTACAATTAAAGAGGATTTATCACTCGATCAACTTGCTTGGATATACATTGTATGAGTAGTGAGAATTCATGAAATACCATTATCAATTATATTTGACTAATATCTGATATTTACCTCGAAGTTCTGGAAGAGTCTCCAACATGATCTAAACACTAAGTTGAACTTCAGTATGACTTATCACACCCAAAAAGATTCTCAATCTAAATAGACTATTTAGACACTGGAAAAAATGTTGAGAGCATGATCAATGGACTTAAAATGAGGGTGGTAAAAACATATTCCCCTGTTCAATTTATCTTACAATAATATTTTCTACTAAATAATCCAATGGTTTCATATAAATCCCATTATGGGAAAAGATACAGAACACCCACATGTTGGGATGAAGTTGGTGAGTTTAAGCTGTTGGGGCCGAAAATGGTCATGTAAATGGTAGAAAAAGATAACACCATTTAGCAACACATCAGGGTTGATCAAAGTCCATAGAATATTTATGCTAACAATCATTGATGGGGCCTGGAGTTTGAGGTTGGAGATAAGGTATTCCTTTACATATCTTTTTTAAAGAGAATCATTAGATTTTGGATGAAGGGAAAGATAAGTTTCAGGTGCATTGAAACTTTTATATTCTTGACTATGTAGGAATTATGGCCTATTGACTAGGAATTATACCAACTATGTCCCAAGTACTTGATGTATTCCATATATCCTACTTAAGGAAGTACATAATAAATCCCTCACATGTACTAAATTCATAGGTGGTATAGCTAAAAAATGATCTCTCTTTTGAGGATCAGTGGGTGAAGATCTTGGTCCATAGAGATAAAGTTTCACATAATAATATAACTAATTTATTCAAAGTACTATAGTGAAACCTTAAGTATGAGGAGTCCACATGGGAACCGGATGAAGCAATGAAAGAGAAGTACCCTCACCTATTTTAACCTAAGTATCTAAAATAAAATTTTGGGGGAGAATTTTCTAAAGGGGGAAGAATTTAACGACCCATAATTGTGTCAATAGAATTTCCCTTAGGAAAATATAATTATGATGCATTTAGTAATATAGTATTATATAATTCACATATACCACATGATGAAACCAAAACAAATTTATTGTAATAATTTTATTATTAAATTTAGATTGGAAATATGGCCATAATAATTGAAAGTATTTCAATGCTATAGTAAATAGAAAGTAATACAGTAAATATAAGAAAATTTTGATCTGCTCGATCCCCCAGAATAATTGCACTCATGAATAACATTATAGAAATGAGATAGAATGTGAGTGATGAAATATCCAATTTGAAAATTAAAATGTATATATAACCTTGAAAAAATTAATGAAAAATGAATGAAATGATAGTTATTTTTAGAAATTAGGAAAGCCATATGACTGTTACAAATCTAACCATTAGAATAATAATCTAACTATTGGAATTGTAACCTGAACATTGGAATAGTAATATGATCATTGGGAATAGTAACCTGACTATTAGAATGGTAACCACACCTATATAAATATAAAATAATGTTTTTTATCTTATAAAATTAAAATATAGTACATTTATGTCATGATACAAGTAAATAGATGTTTTAAAATTTATAGATTAAGTGTTCACATTTTTGTAAAATAAATGTGTTTTATTTGAATTTTATAACAAATATAATGATTTAAAAAGAAATTTTATTTTCATAAAATGGTTTTATAAATTAATATTATGTTTTACTATAATTATAATATAATTTTATGAAAGTGTAAGTAATTTTTCAAAAGGTCAGAAAATTGATTTTAATATTAAAATTGATATTTTTGAAATAAATGAGGATTTTATTTAAATATTAAATTTATCATATTTAGAAAATTATTTTCATCAAATGGATTTAATTTTTTAAATATACACATTGAAAAAAAAATTAGGGTGAATTTTTTGTATTTTCTTAAAATAGTTGAATTTTTGGTGAATAGTGAAATATGGTTAATTTTGGTATTTAGCATTATAAGATAAATACATGAATTTTTTAGTCATTGATGATGTAAGAACCAGTTATTTTAAACTCACATGCACTATTTATTTTATATAGTCACAATAATCAATACTATTGATAATCTTGAGCCAAAAATAATAAACTAATGAATATAATAATCAAAATCACTCATCTCCTCCCCTTATAAATACCACCCCTCATCATCCCTTCTCCTCACAACCTCTAATCCTTGTAGATTTCCAAATTTCTACAAAATTTACTTCTCAAACCTCTCAACCATGTCCTAGTTCTTTTTTTATCACTAAAAGGCCAAATCCAAATGGATTAAGGAGTATTTCAAGGAGGTTTCATTTAAGAGGTAATATTCTCACTTTACCTCTTTTAAATTCTTTTCTTATTCTACCTTCCCCTCACCCCCATCATCCAACATTAATTAATGACTATATTATATTATTTATACTATTATTTCATTATTTTAATGGAATATATATCATTAATCCTATTTTTCCTCCTCTTATTCTAAGAACGAAACCATTTTCCATATTCTGTTGGTTAACCGTCTCTATGGATAATGAGTTTTCACTTTCCATTACTGCCTTAAAGGATAGTCATAAAACTATTATTATTGTTAAATAATATTATAATAAGTATATTAAAACTTGTTTCATGTTTTTTAATTAATATATAGACATCATATTAAATAACTAGTTCGTAATGGTGTCTAAAACTGCTAAAATAATATAACCATATAACATCAACATTTTAATTGAATGGATCATCCATATGTTGAAATAAAAAAATAATAATTTGATACCATTTATATTTATTTAATTCCATGAATATAATTTCATTTTAATTATATAGTTTTATTCCCATTTTATAGAAAACTTCAATAATCATTCACAAGTGATCCAACCATGAAACATGAAACAAATGCTCTCGGAACAACGAGATTGAGATTTATATCTCATAAAAATAGCCATAAATGAACATAATAAAATTATATTAAATAAAAATTAAATATAAAATGTTCTAAATTATATAATTAATGAATCTAATTTGGTTATTCGTGACATTTAGGTCAAGTGCAGAACGATTCTAAAACATATGGTATGGGATCTTTCCTAACCTCCCTATTTCTTTTGGGTATAAGATTCATCTATATTACCTCACGTTCCCACTCTAATTTTATAAATTAATTCTTATATATTATGTATATATGTTCCAAACAAATATACCTAGATTAAATCATCTTTATTTAATGGGGAAATACATGTTTTTAAAGGTTCCCTTCTCAATTACTCTTAATAAGAAAACCTGATTAATGGGAACTTCTATGTTTCTCAACCCTTTCTAAGTAAACTTATTTAAATGTTTTAATCCCCCCATGTTTCCCAAAATCTCTCATTTTATCATGTAAAACCATTTTAGATCATTTCTATATTAATGAAAATTATTATTCCTTTACCGTTTTTAAAGACTCGTTACCCATTTTCCTAATGCCTAACTTAATATGTGCTTTTCCAAAGATATTTCTCAACTATGTTTTCACATATTCCCGATATTTAGACATAATTTATCATTATATATGATTATTTTTTCTTTATTAATGTCCAATAATTATTTAATCCCTTATTTCATGGAAACCATTATGATGCACCCTTTGATTATTCCTTATAAAATGATTATAAAACTCATTTGTTTCCATGGGTAATCCTTATATTTATGCCTTATGCTTTATTTTTTTATGTGAAACACATATGAAATATAGTGGGTGCACCTATACAGTGCTCCAATTCATTGGGTATTATTTTAGTTTCATGATACAATATATATGGGATTTGGGAGTGAACCTAATCTATTATGGGTCTCTATCCACCATATGATTTTGTCTTGGTGGTTAGCATTGACTTATACATATTTCATGTTTTATGTTTCTATTGCATTCCTAATTTTTCATTCTATTTTATTTATGTTATGTCTCTATATGATTATTCATGATCTATTCCTTTTATGGTATCATGTTATTCCTTCTAACTCATATGAGATGATTTTTTTCTATATCAATTCCCTTACTATGATTTTATATCACTCCTTGTGTTTATGTATTCCCCAAGTTATCCTTTGTAGTTTTATAATATCAAAGGGAGATAGGATCCTACTATGGAGATTAAAATAAAGAAGTTTTATCTTAGTTTCATGTTTCCTATTTTTGTACTTAGTCTTTAAAATACACTAGGATTCTTTATCCTTTGTTTTTAATTAATGGGAATTTAAGTTAAAAATATTGTAATAATATGTGAAAAGGTTTGGGCTACTATAATAAATCATCACTCACACCTCTTCCTTGAGTGTTCATTCTTTATATCAAACATGTATGTTGTACATGGGTTTCAACATGAGTTTCAATCCATTTAAGTGGGAGCTTCAAGCTCATCCATCTCCAATCAACCACAATAAATTTCACCACAACTTAGTAACATTCTTGAACTTATTTCACCCTATATACAGTATTCACATGGCTTATTCATGGAAATTTCCTCATTGTATAGTTCCTACCAACCATGAATATCATCGGCCTTATGGTGGTGAATAATACTCAAATCAAACCTCTTAGTTAGTGGAAATGTGTTTACTAGTGAGATTGGGCATGGTAGTGGTGGTGTCACTCAAACCGATGGAGGAAGAATGGCCAATGGTTGAAGGGATCAGTGGAAGTATAAGCTAGGATTCTTATATGGAACTAGTAGAATTGTAAAAGTAGAAGTATCCCTCCACCAGGAGTGGGAAGTAGTAGTGGGAAATGGTATAGAAAGTGGGCAGTGGTATCATGACTTCGTGGTGGTGGTAGTAGAAGAATTTGGGGTATCACAACAAGGGTAGAGGGAAATGGATGGTGTTTGTGGGAATCAGTAGTACAGGCTCAGCAGTAGCACACCCATGTTAGTAGCATGAGATAGTGGCGGAGCTCGGTGGTAGTGAAGTTTATATGTTTTTTTCATTATCCTACACTTCATGTATGTAGGGAATCATCCAAACTCCCGATGATTATCCATGGAAGTTACAGGCCATGGGGCGGCTTAGTTGGTCGAGCTCAATCTTGGTAGTGAGAAAAATGGTGGACTATGATGTATGGTTGTGACTACCTGGTGATAATGAGTGGTAGTTCCATGTGATAATTAATATCAAGTATGTGTTTGAGGTGGGTTCATGTGAACTTTGGTGAAGCGGTGTTGTTTATGTTAATGATGCACAATAACTATGTCATTCTTCACCCCACATCAGAGTTTTTGTTTTCCAAGATTATCCTTATCATAATTGATGAAATTTATTCTATTAAGATCACCTAATTAAGGTATATGCTCATACATAAACTCACACACCTCACATATCATAAGACCTTGCTAACATGCATGAGCCCAGTGGGCTTTGGCCCAACCCGTGCATGCGCTCTGTGGGCTTCTTGGTTCTCCTATGAACCGACCCATTCCTTATGCTTGCCTTTCCCTGAACATGGTTAGGCCCATGTAGAATCTTCTTGTCCATATTTTAGACCATATATTTCCAAAAAAATAAGAACCACATTTTTAAATTTTATAAAAAAAATGAACATTGAATATATTAAGAAAAATAAACTTTATAATTCACATCTTTATTTTATTTTTCCAATATTTTGATTTAAACTCTAAAATTTACATAAATGATTAAATAACTTAAATAATTGGATAAAACGCATTAAATTTACTTATTTTAAATTAAAATTTTCGTGTAAAAATTATATACATCAGTAGCCTATACATTTCTCAACAAACACATAAAAATTTCCAGTGAAAAAAGTTATATCTCCCCCTTCTTAGCTCAATATCAACTCCACCTTGATAATAATTATCAATTCATTCATAGTAGGGATATAGGAGTGACTATCATAACTAATCTTACAATTATAAAAATATTTTCATAAGTTCCATATTCATTGTGTATTAAATATTTAACAACATTAACTCATCAATTATCCCCCTCAAGGGATACATTCGTCTCCTTAAATTCCCTTCATGTTAATATAAAAGAATATTGATAAGGGAATAATGAAGGAACTCCTTGTTCCTTATAAGTATCACATAGGCTAAGAGTTTCCTCTCAACCTTTTCTGATATTTCTTTCTTTTTAACTCATATTGTGAAGAACATTCTTTCATGTTAACATACTTTACCGCTTTCATGTTTACATTCTTCTCAAGAACAGCTTCCTCGTGTAGAGTGGTGTTGTCAATCTCATATGTCATGGAAATCTATTTTCCTTTTGCTTGAATCATCTTATCCATACTCTCTTATTGGGATGGTGGGATTGAAATGAAATTATTCATATCATGCCCAATTTTTTCCACACTTTTCACACAAAGTATTATTAATCTCTAGATCATCAGCATTAGATAAATCTTCTTATGACATTCATCCTCTTCTTTTGAAATCGCCTTCTTACCCTCGACTATATCATCCATTTTATCTTTCTCAATTTTTTTTATCCAATCTCATTTGATCTAGCCAAACTGTTAAACATGTATTATTTTCATGTTCATCCTTTTTGGGTGTCTGACATTACTTATCATATGTACATGACTTCCTCTATTTTGTCTTCTAATTTTTCTTCCCAATAATGTTATAGGTATTAATTCCATCCAGGATCAATGTATCACTAAGAGGGGTATGTATTAATTAGTGATATCTTTTTATTTTAAGTTTTATTTCTTTTTAAACAACCTTCACCTCCTATTAATGATTCATCACTTTGTTTAAAACAAGACATTCACACATCCACAGAAACATATGTATTTAAAAGGTTCACTACTCAATAAGAGTATATATATCAATATAATGGTTTGGAAACAATAAAATACCACACAATCCACTAGAAAACAATCTTTTTGAGTGGATACAATAAGTTGTATATACCCTTACACTTTTTTAGAACTATGGTCAATACAACAGTGCATGTGCTTCTTTTAGCATGAATAATTTAAAACAAGTTTGGGTAAAAAGTTAAGAAACCTTCAAAAGTTGGTTCAAAAAAAGTTATTGTACTCCCTTATCAACTTCCACTTATATATTTATTTAAAACACAATTCTTCACATTTCTACCTAGAAGCAAGTAAGAGCTTCACTATTGGACTTAGTACAAAAAATTAGTCTAATGGATCAGTCTAATTGTAATGACCCAAACTATTATAATTAAAATTACATTTCTTTTAATTAAATGTCTTATGGATATAGAAAAAGCATGCACTCCTTTTGATTTATTATATCCCATTTTGATTAAAATGACTGTTAAGTATCCTTACCATTGATAATATAGTCATTTAATAGTTATCACATGATTAGTATAAATATAGGGTTTTAATAAATCCTTTTGACACAGATAAAGGAAGTGATGGCCTCAACCAGTAGGATCATACCCTATGAAACTCATTTATAGGAGGTTCCAAGGGAGATAGAATTTTAGGGATTTTCCTCAGACCAATCCCCAGCTGGTATCCTCCAACTTAAGCATGATAGAAACCGTTTATGGGATAAGTTAAACCTCATCGAGATCACAGCCCAATCCATGTTCACCGAACGGCCCCAAGAAAGCTCCACCATCACACACCCTACTCTTAGATCGTATGCTGGTGTAATAAATGGATATGTAACAAGACCATAGCATTATGATTATGTGAATTATTTTTTTATATAATAATAAATATACTTACATTCTATTATTATTACTTTGTAAATGATTTTTAAAGATCAAATAGTATTTTTGGTTAATATTCAAATTTCAATTAAGAAATCTATTTTGATGAATTAATGGATTTTAAAATTAAATAAAATTTTAATAAAATATTATTATTAAATTAATTTTATTAAATATAAATGATTGTATAATTTTTATGAAGTCAATTATAATTTTTATTAAGGTTTGAAAACTGTTTTTATCAAAACCCATCAATTTTCAATAAATGTCAGTTTTTATTTTAAAAGTGAAAATTTACATATTTAGAAAATTATTTAAATAAAATGAATATTATTTTTGGAATCAGAATATCAAAATTATCCAAGAGTGGATTTTTCATAATTTTCTGAGACAATCGGCTTTTTAGGTAAAAATTAAATACCGTATAAATATATAATGTGTTTTATAACATCATAATGACCCAATAGTGTTGTAATAAAATATGATAAAGGGTATATTCTTCAAAATATATGTTTTCATTTAAAATGATATAATTTTAGGTTTATTTTATTTATTTTATTTATTTTATGTATTTTATTTATTTTATTTATTTTATTTATTTTATTTATTTTATTTATTTTATTTATTTTATTTATTTTATTTATTTTATTTATTTTATAAAGCCTTCGTGAATCCTCCAAGACATATAAAATATTTTAAGATTTTAAAATCATTTCCTTGAAAGTTTGACTCACCTCCACATAAGTAAGGGAAATATTTTAATATATTCGTCCCTTATCCTTTTAAAATAATGTATACCACTACCCTTTTCTAGAAACCATGGGAAAAACCATGGGATGTTTTGTGGTTCTGAATATTTTAGTGTGTAGGGTCCAAAACCAAAATAATAAATAATTCCCCCACCTTTCCTATATAAACCCACTCAAGAACCCATTATTCTTCACTAAAGATCTTTGAAGTTCGACCACCATCTACTCCATAATCCCTAGATTCCTACCAATGTGCTCCTAAGCTCCCAATAAGCCTCTCCCAAGACTTTGGGATCACACATCCAAGTAAGGGATCCTCACCTTTCTCTCTTCCTTTCAATTCAAGAACCTTGTTTGAAATTAGTAATTTTAATTTGAATTGGTTATATTTTCATGCTTTTAAAATAAATTCCCTACTTTAAATTTGATGTTATTTCAATGAGGTATCATTTGTCCTTCCCCCATTTAGACCCTTACCTACGTTGTTACTATGCTGAAATTCCGTAAGATATTTCTCTCTTCTTAGTTCCATTTCATGCACTTAATTTGTATTATGAATATTAAATTCCATCCCATATGTTTGGATGTTATTTTAATGATCCCCTCACTATAAATTTCATGTATAAATGATGAGGGACCCATTTCTCTCTCATCTACCCATTTTATGAATTCTCATATGATGTCATTATGTAGCCAAAATTTCACCATGATTTTCCATACCAAAATCATAATGTAGTGAATATCATACCCATTCCTCTATTAAGGGTATTAACCTTTATGAATATATACTTATTGATTAGGTAATTAAATTTATTCAATCAACATTCTTCTATCATGGAATAAATTATGATGTTGATTGAATCCATGTTATATGATCTATGTGGCACACTTAAGCATGAGATTAAAATGATTATGAAGGGTGTGCCCTGAAAGTGCTCCAATGTATTGGCTAATATTTAGTATCATTATACATCATGTTGGGATAGGTGTTTACTTGATTCCTTTATAGGACTTTTTTCTATCATGTTGGGATAGGGGTTTACCTGATTCCTTTATATTAATGATGTAGTGTTTTAAGTTGTTTCCACATTTCCATGTTATGATAATCATGTTATATCATTCCTTTATGTTCATTTTTCTCTTATTCTCCATTTATATGCCTATTTCTAAACATTTATTATATTCTTCATGTTATGCCTTGTTTACTCCATTACTGGGATTTATAGATCACCCTTTTCTTATGTATGTCATCAGGTTATCCCATGCGGTGTTAACTATGAAGGAATGTTGTGGTCATGTAAAATAATTTTTCAATAAATATGTTGTATTTCATGTTTTATGTTGTTAGGTAATGTTACTAATCCTAAAAGACATTATAAATATTGATATTTAGAGTTGTATTATGTGAAAGTTTATATAATAAATCTTGTTTAAGTGTGTAATAAAGACCAGGGTTGTTATAGTTGGTATCTGAGGATAGGTTTAGTTATTTTTGGGATTATGATTAGAAAAATCTAGTGAAATCCTTGGGGATAAGGATAATTATAAGAAAATAATCTCTAAATTTTGGGGAGTATAGAGTAAGTGGTTTATCAAGAAAATGCATCCATGTATAGATATAAACAAGTAGAGGTGGCTATAGAACAGATCTATCTATAGGTAAAACCCAAAAACAATGATTTAATTTAGACTTTAAAGGGAATTGGTGCACAAAAACGGACCTTTATGCACTCTTGGTTCGATACTCCTGGGTGATATGCTTAGGTAAATTCATAATCTTAGTAAGAACCATTATTAAGGGAACAAAAAAATGCCCCTAAGAATATATGTTAGGAAGTAGATCATGAATAACTTAGATCGAATCTTATAAATTCATAAGTTAAGTAGATAAATGTGATTTATAAGTTATCCTTTTAATGTCATTATATTCCCTTTATGTTCTTAATAGTTTAAAAGTACTTATCCCTAAGTCTATATTGGATAAAGTAACCAGAATAAAAAAGTGAAAAGTCAGGTTATCATCCATATTTCTACACATTAAATATATCCCAAAAGTTTAGTAGAACATTCCAAACACCACCATAGAGCATGCAAGTATAGATGTCAGTGAAAATGGAAAATAGAGAAATTATTTCATCCCATGAATATAAATCCTCCCCTATCACAATTTGTGGATTGAACTTCCCAGAAAACTTCATCATACTTCCCTTGGTGGAATTTGATGCAATTATTAACATGGATTGGTTTTCCCTATATAGATCCAACATAAATTGTCACGAGAGGGAAATCACTCTCCATATGGATAATCTATCCTTAATTCTATGCAATTGCAAGGAGGAGGATGAACCTTATTTAGCACCATCATCTCAAGCATAGAGATTAATTCTATATGATCATGCATATCTTTCTCATATGATTGAGTCTAAGGAAGGAACCATCCTTAAAGACATGCCTATTGTGAGGGAATTTTCTGATGTGTTTCTTGAGGAATTTCCTCATCTTCGTCCTAGAAGCAATGTTGAATTATTGATTGATATTATACCTAGGGTGTTGAAAATATCTAATAATCCTTGTATAATGGATGTTATAAATATTGATGAGTTAAAGAAACAACTATAGGAGAATATGGATAAAGGGTTTATACACCCAAGTGCTTCACCGTGGGGTGAACCAGTTTTATTTGTCAAGAAGAAGAATGAGTCAATGCTCCTTTTTATTGATTATCGTGAGATCAAAAAAATCACTTTAAAGAACAAGTATCCTTTTCCATGGATTGATGAATTGTTCTGTCAGCTACATGGAGTATAATACTTATCCAAGGTGGATCTGCAATCAGGATATTACCAAGTAAGGGTGAATAAGGATGATATCCCCAAGACTGTTTTTTTTTACAAGCTATGAGCACTATCAATTCATAGTAATTCTTTTTGGACTCGCTAATACTCAATAAATATTCATGTACATGATTAATAGAGTCTTTAGAGGTTACCTCGAAAAAATTTCGGTAGTCTTTATAAAAGATATTCTAATATACTCCAAAACCAAGGAGGAGCATGAGGAACATTTGAGCATATGATAGAGACGTTGCAAAAGGAGAAGCTCTATGAAAAGTAAATAAAGTGTGAGTTCTAGTTAAAGGAAGTCTCATTCTTGGGGAATATCATCACAAGCAATGGGATATCTTTGGATCCTTCCAAAACAATAGCAATTGAGGGACAAATGAGCCCAACATCTATGATGGATATTCATAGCTTCCTGGGGTTAGCTGAATATTATTGCTGATTTGTGAGAAATTTATCACAGTTGTAAAACCCTCTTACCAAGCTAATTCGGAAGGGAAACAAGTTTTCTTGGAATGATGAATATGAAGAAA
This sequence comes from Viscum album, assembly GCA_963277665.1. Lineage (NCBI taxonomy): Eukaryota > Viridiplantae > Streptophyta > Magnoliopsida > Santalales > Viscaceae > Viscum > Viscum album. Next base: position 710,455,891 of record OY728131.1, on the reverse strand, counting down.
TATTCATGGAGTTGAAGAAGAGGCTTATCACTACCCTTGTGCTCACACTACCCACAAGTGGGGAGCTTTTCATAATCTTCAGTAATGCTTTGAAGAAGGGCTCGGGCTGAGTGTTGATGCAGAATGACGAATTCATTTCCTATGCCTCAAGGCAGTTGAAAATTCATGAGAAAAAATATCCCACACATGATTTGGACTTGTAAGTGGTGATCTTTTCATTTAGAATCTGGTGGCATTATCTCTTTGGGTAGAAGTGTGAAATATATACATATCACAAAATTCTCAAATATATATTCACAAATAAAGAGTTGAATATGCACCAATGAAGATGGTTAGAGCTCATTAAGGATTATTATTTCTCAATCCATTACTATCCTGAGAAAGAAAACAAGGTAGAAGATTCTCTAAGTAGAAAGGACCCAGCAATTCTATCATTTATGAGAATTAAAAATGATCCAATCTTCTTCGATTTGATAAAGATGGACATGGTAATCATAAATAAGGGAACATCATCAATCCTTTCACAAATGATTTCTCAGCCTTCCCTTTTGGAAAGGTTAAAGGATGGTCAAGAAGATGATGTGGGAATTCAAAAGAAAGTGGAAACTATTAAGAAAGGGAAATCCTTGGATTTCAATGTTAATGAAGAAGGAATTGTGAGATTTGGGTCAAGACTATGTGTTCCATAAAATCCAGAGTTAAAGAAATAACTTTTGGATAATGCACATAGTTCAAATTTCTCCATTCACCCTGGAAACAAGAAGATGTATCGAGATCTCTGGGATCACTATTAGTGAGATAACATGAAGAAGTATATTGCTAAATATATAGCAAAGTGCCTGGTATGTCAATAATTGAAGGCTGAGAGGAAAAAGTACAAGGGGATGATGCAACCATCACCCATACCAATATTGAAATAGGAAAACATCACAATTGACTTTGTCATCAGTATTCTGAAGACATCCAAAGGAAACAATTATATCTTGGTTGTTTTGGATCTTCTTACAAATACTGAACACTTCATTATAATTTTATAGGATTTATCATTGGATTAACTGGAACAGATATACATCATAGAAGTGGTAAGGCTTCATAGAGTACCAATATCAGTTATGTCTAATCGACATACAAGATTCACCTATAAGTTCTGAAAGAGTCTCCAATATGCTCTGAACACTGAGTTGAACTTCAGAATGGCCTATCACTCTCAAATTGATGGCCAATCTGAGTGGACTGTCCAGACACTTGAGGATATGTTGAGAGCTTCCTCAATGGACTTCAAAGGCAGATAGGACCAACATCTTCCTTTGGTGGAGTTCTCTTACAACAACATTTTCCACTCAAGCATCCAAATAGATCCTTATAAACCCGTTATGGGAAGAGGTTTTGAACACCAGCATGTTGGGATGAAGTTGGGGAATGAAAACTTTAAGGTCTAGAAATGGTTGAAGAAATGTTGGATAAGGTTAAGACCATCCAGGAGCACATCAAAGCTACTCAGAGTAGACAAAAGAGTTATGATGACAATAATCGATGAGACCTAGAGTTTGATGTTGGAGACATGGTTTTCCTCCATATATCTCCATGGAGGAGAGTTATGAGATTTGGGAATAAGGGAAAGCTTAGTCCAAGGTACATCATCTCTTTTGAGATCCTTAATCGCATCGGGGTAGTGGCCTATCAACTAGCACTCCCACCAAAATTGTCTCAAGTACATGATGTATTCCATGTATCTCTCTTAAGGAAGTATAGACCAGACCCATCACATGTACTCAATATAGAGGTGGTACCATTGGAGAATGACATCTCCTATGAGGAGAAGCTGGTGAAGATCTTAGATCGTAGAGAAAAAGTTATATGAAATAAGACAATGCCTCTCATCAAAGTGTTGTGGAGAAACCACAAGTTAAAAGAAGAAATGTGGGAACTAGAGGAAGTGATGAAGTAGAGTTACCCTCATCTATTTTAGTTTGGTAAAAGGAATTTTGAGGGAGAAATTTCATAAGGGGGGAAGGTTGTAACAACCCAAACTGTTATGAATAAAATTACCTTTCTTTTAATTAAATGTCTTATGGATATAGAAAACACATGCACTCCTTTTGTTTTATTATATCCCATTTGTATTTAAATAGATGTTAAGTATCCTTACTATTGATAATATAGATGTTTAATAGTGATCACATTATTAGTATAAATATAGGGTTTTAACAAATCCTTTTGACACAGAAAAAGGAATTGATGGCCTCAACTGGTAGGATCGTACCCTATGAAGCCCATTTATCAGAGTTTCTGAGAGAGATATAATTTCTTGGATTTTCCCTAGACCAAGTCCAAGCTGAGATCCAACAACATAAGCAAGATCGAAACCATTTATAATAGAATATCAATCTCATCGAGATCATGACCCAAACAATATTCAATGAACGGCCCCATGAAATCCCTGCCATCGCACACCTTACTCCTAGGGCATATGTTGGTGTAATAAAGTAATATGTAAAAAAACCCTAGAATTATGATTATTTGAATTATATTTTTTATATAATAATGAATATACTTTCATTCTATTATTGTTACTTTGTAAATGATTCTTAAAGCACAAATAGTATTTTTGGTTAATATTCAAATTCAATTAAGAACTCTATTTTGATGAATTAATGGATTTTTGAATTAAATGATTTTTTAATAAAATTTTATTATTAAATTAATTTTATTAAATATAAATGATCATATAATTTTTATTAATTCAATTTTAATTTTTATTAAGGTTTGAAAACTTTTTTATCAAAACTCGTCAGTTATCAATAAATGCCAGTTTTTATTTTAAGTAAAAATTCACATATTTAGCAATGCAAAACGTACAGGTTGGGGTGGTGTGGGCTAAACCCGCACGTACTTTGGACCGTGCGGGCTTGAGATTGCAAAAACCCGCATATTAAACGGGCAGATTTATCAAGCCCGCCCCACCCCTTAGCGGATGCGGGCAAGCCCGCGGGCAACCTGAATTATTTATTGGTATTATTATATTTTTAATTATTAATCTAAGTATATATATGTATTAAAAATATAAGATAAATAACAAAAAAAAAAATAAAACTTAAGTGAAAGTGTGGAGATATATATATACGTATATATATAATAAAAATATAATAAAAAAACATGTAGAGGGGGGTGCGGGGTAGCTGACGACGTGGGGGTGTGGGGGGAGGCGATATGGGTGGAATGATATGGGGGGAGGCAGATCGGGCGACGGAGATGGTCCGAAGAGGCAGAGGCGGGCGACGGTGGTGGTCCGAAGAGGCGGAGGCGTGGAGTGGGAGACGGGGTGGGGGGAGGCGCGGAGCGGGAGATGGGGTGTGGGGAGGCGGAGCGGGACATGGGGGGCGGAGGCGAGCGACAATGACGGTCTGGCATGGGGATGGCAGAGGGAGAGGTGGGGCGGGTGATGGTGTGGGGTGTGGTAGAGGCAGGAAACGGGGCTGGTATAGCGTGGGGGAGGAGGAGGTGGGCAACGACATGGGGTGACGCAGAGGCGGGCGACGAGACTTGTCTGGCGGTGTGGGTGTGGTGGAGGCACACGATGAGACTGGTCCGGCGTGGGTGTGGTGGAGGGGCGCGACGAGGCTGGTCCGACATGGGGGAGGCTCTGGGTCGACTCCAACCAGTGGGCAGGGGCAGATAAAGGGTCGTCCTCATGATGTAGAATGGGGGTGGTGGGAGGGAATAAACGGAACAATGTAGATGAGGGATTTCTGGCTTCGATTGGTGAGAAAATACGGTAAATAGTGCAGACAGATGGTGGCGAAGCCCCATGTATTGGGACTGTATATGAGATTAATGCGATTAATTTGAACCAGTAAAGGTGCGCAGGTAGTTTTGGAGAATCAGCAGCTCGGGACAGAGCGTGAAGCGGTGCACAAAAACATATATATAAAAAATCATACCTTAAATATTTTATGTTAAAAAAATGGACATGCGGGCTAGCCTACACCCGCATGGCCTGACCCGCCCCAACCCACATCCGCACGAGATCAACTCGCATAGACCCGCATTTTAAATAGTTAAATTTTTTAGGCCCGCCCCGCCCTGTATATGCCTCATATTCGTAAAGCCCATAGGCCATGGGCCCGTTTTTCATCGCTACACATATTTATAAAATTATTTATATAAAATTAATATTATTTTTGGAATCAGAACATCAAAATTATCCAAAGGAAGATTTTTCATAATTTTTTGAGATAGTCAAATTTTTTAGTAAAAATTAAATACCGTATAAATATATAATGTGTTTTATGACATCATAATGACTCAATAGTGATGTAATAAATACTATAAAGGGTATATTCTTACAAATATATGTTTTCATTTAAAATAATATAATTTTAGGTTTATTTGATTTATTTTATAAAGCCTTAGTGAATCCTCTAAGACATATAAAATATTTTAAGATTTTAAAATAATTTCCTTGAAAGTGTGACTCACATCCACATGAGAAGGGAAATATTTTAATATATTTGTACCTTATCCTTTTAAAATAATATAAACCACTCCCCTTTTTAATAAACCATGGAAAAATCCATGTAATGGTTTGTGGTTTTGAATATTTTAGTGTGTAGGGTCCAAAACCAAAATAATAAATAATTCTCCCACCTTTCCTATATAAACTCACCCAATCACCCATTCCTCTTCACTAAAGATCTTTGAAGTTAGACCACCCTATTCACCCTACTCCCTAGATTCCTCCAAAGGTTCTCTCAAGATCCCAAGAAGCCTCTCCCAGACCTTTGGGATTAGACATCCAAGTAATGGATCCTCACCTTTCTCTCTTCATTTCAATTCCAGAACCTTGTTTGAAATTAGTCGTTTTAATTTCAATCGGTTATATTTTCATCCTTTTATAATAAATTCCATACTATCCATTTGATGTTATTTAAATGAGTTATCATTTATCCTTCCCCTTTTTAGACCCTTACCTATGTCGTTACTATGCCAAAATTCTGTAAGATATTTCTCTCTTCTCATTTCCATTTCAAGCACTTAATTTGTATTATGCATCTTAAATTTCATCTCATATGTTGGGATATTATGTTCCATGATCCCTCCACTATCCATTTCATGTATAAATTATTATATACTTCTTTCTCTCTCATCTACCCATTTTATGAATTCTCATATGACGTCGTTATGCTGCTGAAATTGCACCACAATTTTCCATGCCAAAATCATCATATAGTGAATACCATACTCATTCCTCTATCAAAGGTATTAACCTTTATGCACATATACTTATTGATTGGGTACTTAAATGTATTTATTCCACATTATTCTATAATGTAATAAATGATTATTTTGAATTAATCCATGTCTTATGATCTATGTGGCACGCTTAAGCATGAGATTGAAATGATTATGAAGGGTGTGCCCTGATAGCGCTCCAATGCATTGGGTAATGTTTAGTATCATGATACATCATGATGGGATAGGGGTTTACCTGATTCCTTTATAGTACATTTTTCCATCATGTTGGGACTAGGGTTTACCTGATTCCATTTTGTTAATGATGTAGTGTTTTAAGTTGTTCCAACATTTCCATGTTATGATAATCATGTTATATCATGCCTTTATGTTCATGTTTCTCTTATGCTCCATTGATATGCCTATTTCCTAACATGTGTTGTTTTCTTTATGTTATTCCTTGTTTGCTCTCTTACTGGGCTTCATAGCTCACCCTTTTCTTATGTATGTCCTCAGTTTATCCTATACAGTGTTAACTATGAAGGAATATTGTAGTCATCTAAAAGAAGCTTTCAATAAAAATGTTTTATATCATGTTTTATGTTGTTATGTAATGTTCCTAATCCCCAAGGACATTATAACTCTTGATCTTTTGAGTTGTATTAAGTGAATGTTTATTTAATAAATCATGTTTCAGTGTGTAATAAAGACTAGGGTCATTATACTAATTCCCCAGTTTGATTCTTCAGTCCAAAAAGTAGATAAAAAATATTACTCCGGAAAAAATTATGAACCACTTTAAACTTTCCTTAGAAACTTGTTTCTGATTGCTTGGTCTGATTTGGTAACTCTTTTTTCTTCTTCTTTTGTCTGGAAAACATTCTTAGGAAAACACTATTTGAAAACCTCTTCTCTTTCAACACATCCAACACTCTATCTCTCTCTTTTCACATGAACATTACAAGTGTCATAAAGTACAATATAATTCCTGCTATTTAAAGGATATATAAAATTGGAATGGGTGGAAAACTAATTTCACTTTCCCTCTCAACCAAATTTCTAGTATTTTAATTTATTTTTCATTTCGAATACATATTTAACTTCTTCAATACTTCTCAACTCTTCTTGATTCTTCTTAAATATTCTCAAATATTCACACAACATTATCCAGATTCAATATTCATAATAATTCTTCAGTATGATCCCAAGGTTATTACAATGTTTGATGAAAACAAATGAGAAAAAAGACCTCTAATTTTGATGCTATGTAACATTTTAAAACACATAAATGACTTCTTATTTCAATGCTCTAAACCACCTATAACCTGGAAAGTATTCTGCCATAAACATTGTTGCAACTTCTGAAGCATTCAAAAACCCCCCTTTGACAACACTTTGGAACCAAGCATTCCCTTTTCAACACTTCAATAATATCTTCAAAATAAATGTTCTTTTATTCAATTTCTTATACTGATGATCCTGCGCCTGATGAAATCTAGCATTTGATGACTTAATAGTGTCATCATGCGTCTGATGGATCGAACTCTATTTCCTACCAATGAATCAACATCAAGCATTGTATGATCGTTATTATCCCGATTTATAAGTAAAAAACTACTTTCAGTCTTTTCTCTCTAAAAAATACATCACCACTTGTCCAATGATTTTTGATCCACTTCAAGATAAACAATGAAACTTTTGTTTTATGAGAATGGTCGATTACATTGTCGATATTCATCTAGTTGATCAACCTCAAAAAAATCCAATTTTCTTAATCATTCTACCTCAAATAGATCTCTTCATATGATACCCTTTTTTTAACAAAATTGTGTCTAATGGATCTATTTCAAAATTATTCTGATGGCACTATGGTACTCCACGTCTGATAGATTGGTCGATAAGTGCTTTAGAAAAACTCCAACTTCAGCAACTTCAGTACTCTCCAACATTTCTTCTTCCACAAAATTTTTCTTGTATCATGAATTTTTCTTTGATTTGAGAACATTAGGATCAACATAGAATCATTTGACTTACATTGGAAAGTTTTATGACTTCCCATCCTTAAAGTATCCTCAATCTGATTGGAATCACTTGGAATGAATTAGACACCTTTTCTCCCTTTTTTCAAAAATATTGGATCAATATTTTTGATTAAATAATGATGTTGAAAACATAAAAAATATAATATCATAATTATATTTTATACTGAGAGATTTATACTTCTATATAGCTTCTCATGCTGACTAAAACTTACATTTCAGACCCAATGTGAGTCTGAAAAATGACTTGTTTCACAAACCTTCTTCAGAATAGAAAACTGAAACCAATGTATTTTCTTATGAAACATGAATCTAATATAGTAATTCAAGTACCACCTATATCCAATCACTAATACTTACAAAAGTAAGATTATTTATTCTCTTGATAGTAAAATACAAAACACTTTCTTTCATCTTCTAAAAACTTCTCTATCCAAATTGGACCCAACAATCTCCCCCTTTGTATTTTTTTATCAACCAAGGTTCATAAATAATTGAAATTTGTAATATCAAGAAATAGATCACATACCAACAATTATAATCCTACATGATAAAACTCATTACAGGAAACAAGAATCATTAACAGAAAAAACATGTTTTCCAAAAGTAGTGACTTACAAAACTCCTATAACTTTCAAAAATTATTTTTATTTCACAAAACATTCAAAAATTCTTTGTCACTTTCATATAAAAAAAAGTTTACTAAAATACTTCAAACAAACTGTTATAATAGTTCACACACTTAAATGTTGAGTTCATATCTTACCCATAACTTCCACTACATATATTATTCCTTAAAAGGTTTAGCACATACCAATGGATAGATTTATGAAATATTCTCCCCCTTTGAAATATTTTCCAAATACAAGATAATAGAGGGGATAGAAACACATACCTCAACCTTTAATAGAAAAATTTTGGATGCCCATGTTCAACCTTAGTTTAAAAAATGTCTCTATTGATAAAGGTTTTATAAAAATGTCAGCAACTTGTTCCAGTGTAGGAACATACTCCAACTTGAGTTCATTATTCTCCACATGCTCTTTGATGAAGTGATGTTTGATATTAATATGTTTTGAATGATAATGTTTTTATATATTTCTTCTAAGGTTTATAGTACTTTGATTAACACAACCTAAGAGTAGAGGTACCTTCACTTCAATAAGTAAGTCTTCCAACTGAGTCTTCATCAACATAAGTTGTGTGGTAGCTTGAGTGGAATCAACATACTCATCTTCAGTCATTCTAAGAGTTGATGATTTTTTTTTATTAATATTCCAAATAACATAACTTTCCCCTGGAAAGAAAATTCCACCATATGTAGATCTTCTATCATCAACACTTCCTTCCCAATTAGCATCTGTATATCCTAACAAATCAATTCTTTCTGAGATATCATACCTAAATCTAAAATCGGTTGTGCCTTTGATATATCAAAGAATTATTTTCCCAATCAATAGATGTGATTCTTTTTGTATCACTTGGGAATATTTCACATGATCTAACAGCATAGACAATGTCTAGTCTTGAGTTGGTCATATATAACAAACTTCCAATCAGATTCAAAAACTATTTAGAGACAACATCCTTACCTTATCTATCTTTGGTAAACTTAGTTACCACTAAAATTTGTGTGGAATAAAGTTCCAAATTTTCTATTCCAAATTTCTTAAGAAGTTTTTTAGCATAATTTTATTAAGAAAGAAATATGTTTTTCTAATTTTGTGATATTTTTAACCCAAGAAAGTATTTCATTTCACCAATCATGGAAGTTTAAAACAATTTATTAATCTCCTGAGAAAACCTTTCATAAGTTTATTCATCATTCCCAGCAAAGATAATGTCATCAACATATACAATAAAAATAAGGGAAATATCATGACTTTCGTTGATGTGTAGATTACTATCCACCCTTCCTTTCTTAAAGTTAAACTTCCTTTAGAAGGTATCCAATTTGGACTACCACACCCTTAGAGCTTGCTTTAAACCATACAAGGATTTATTCAAATAACACACATAAATTTCGTCCTTCCAAATAACAAAACCACACGGTTGTTCAACGTAAACTTCTTTATCAAGTTCTCTATTCATAAAGTATGACTTCACATCCATCTGGAAAATAAATTAATTCATTGTGTAGAAATAACAAGAAATATTCTAATTGTTTCTAACTATTCCATGAGAGGAAAAGTCTCATCAAAATCAATACCTTTAATTTTTTAGTAACCTTTACAAACCAATCATTATTTGTTTCTTATCACTTCACCATATTTATTCAACTTATTCTGAAACACCCACTCTGTACCAATAACATTTTTCTTATTTGGATTAGGTAAGAGTTCCCAAGTATCATTCTTCTGAATATAATCTAACTCTTTATTCATAGCCTGAATCCATTTTGGATGCTTAAAAGCTCCATTCATATCTTTTGGCTCAACTTTTGAATACAAATAAGTATCTTTAATAACTTTTAATTTTCTTCTTATTTGAACCTTTTGAAGTTGATCACCAATTATGTTTTAAGCTTCCATTTTCTTCCTCATCCTAGGATGATCTTTTTGAAATTCTTTCTCATCACTAGAAATAGTTGAGTCCAGTCATTTCACCTAGGTTTCATCACAATTTTTGGCATCATTTTCATTTTTCTTAACAACAATTCTTCCATTCTCTTAATCTTCCTCATTTTCATGTGTTTTTATATTATCTTCCTTAATTTTCTCAAGAAATTTTACATCAACAGAGTCAAATAATCTTCTTGTATCTTTTTTGAAACATCCATATCCTCTTCCATCTAGATCATATCAATGAAAGATTCTATTTTCACCTCTCTGGTCAAACGTTCTAATGTTTCCACCTTTTTTATTTATGATGCAGGGACTCACAAAACTATTAAGTGTTTCACATTTGGAATTTTTTAATAAAAAAATTCATAGGGAGTCATATCAAAACATAGAATGTAAAAAAAATAGTTCGGAATATAAATGGTTGTGCTCATAGCTTGCCTCCCGAAGTAATGAGAAATACCATAGTTAAGTAACATAGTATTCCCCATTTCAACTAAACTTCTATTCTTCCTTTCAGTAATAATGTTTTTTTTGTGTGTATGGTGCATTGAAATCATACTAAATTCTATATTTTTTAACATAACTTTTGAATTATTCATTCTTGTACTCACCGCCATTATCATTTCTCAACTTCTTCGTAGAATACCAACATTCATTCTCAGTTATTTTACTAAAACTTTTAAACATCTTTAAAGAATCTGACTTATGTTTCAAATACATAATAAAAGTAATTAGAGTAAAATTATCAATAAAATAAATGAAGTACTTATCTTTGAAAGTTTATTCTTTGATCATTGCCCACATATATTAGAATAAATAAGTTCGAGAGGTTGTTTTGAACTAATATCAACTTTATTATAGATAGAGTTTGTAATATTTCCTTTATAACAAATTTTGCAACACCAATCTATTATTCTTGAAATATCAAGAATATCATGGAAACTATCTCACTTTGAAAACTTTATCATGTTTCTATGACACATATGTCCAAACATTTTACACCACAAATTATTTTCTTCCATCAAACTTAAGTAACATGAGTTTTGTACCTCACCAACTTGAAATAAGTTTCCTTTCATATGTTAGCCTCTTATAACAAATTTTCCATTTTCTATATTTTTACAACAAAGCCATATTTTCTAAAAAAAATTATTACCCTAATCAAAAGGTTTTTAATCACTCAACTAGTTGTATTTCAACCCATCGACAAAAAAATAACTCTTGGAGTTCAACTTTTTGTCCCCAATAATAGTGGATCCAACATGTTTTATTTTTAGGGATTTATCATTTCCAAATTTTAGTGTTCCTTCTTTGAAATCTTTCACATTATTTAAAATTTTCAAATCTCCTATCATGTGAGAATAACACCCAGTATCCAAGATCTAGGTTCATTCTCCTTTTATATCTTTGAGAACAATTTTAATACCAAGATCATTTTCCTTCCATTTATCTTTCTTCACATATGGCTTCTGAGAATTGTCATAAACCTTTTTTGTGCTGGTAAAAAAACAAGACATAATTTTTCAATATTTCCATGTTGTTCTCATATTTCATAAATAGTTTCCAATTGTTGAACGTATTTTCAACTTTCACAACATCTTTTTCAAATTTCTTACTTTAAGTGGATTAAAAACCCCATGATTTTTCCTTCTATATCTTGTGGAATATTTATAATGTTGTTGATTAAACCAACACATATTTCCCATATGCCAAAATCCACCACAATACCAATAGTATCCATAGAAATAATATTTACCTCTATAACTTCCATATTGTCCGGTGTTTTGAACATGTTTCTCCGAAACCTTATTATCTTTTACATCAGAACTTTGTTGGGCCACAACCTTTATGTTATCACCTAGAATATTCTTATTTAGGTCAGATTTATTACCAACATTATCATAACCATAATTGGTAACAAATTTTTTTTTGAACTCATAATTTTGAGAAAGTTATAAACATCCAACTTTGTTGGTTTTGGCCACATACAAGACTTTACAATATTTCTTCTTCTTAGGAACATTTTTAACTTTCTTTTCAACCTTTTAATATAAATTTTTTATATCCTTATTAGGTTTATCCTTTCTATGAGTTTCACCAATTTTATATATAGAGTTTTTTAAACTCTTAAATCCTTGATCATATTTAGAAATTTTTTGTTGAACAAGTTCCATTACATTAAATTTACTTCAAGATGTTCATTCTGATTATTTTCCATATCAAGAGACTTCTTCAAACAATAAAATTCCTATAGAAACTTAGATTTATTGTCAAGAATACATTCTTGATTATTTGTTTTGGGACTTTCCATCTTTAACTTCTTGATTTATTTTTCAAGTATTACTATATTTCTGATACATTCTTTCAATTATATTTTCATATGAAATTATAACTCATTATCTTCTTATTTAGAACTACTAATTCCAAACTCTTCATGGTTAGCTGTAGGTATAAATATCTTTTCCCCAACAAATTCAGAAGGTTTCTCAACTTCACTTTCACTATCGTAATCTTCATTATCTTTAGAAAAAATATTATACTTTTGAATTTGGAGAAATTTATATATTTTCCCTTGAAATAAGCCTATTTCATCCAAGACTTTCTTGATTTTTTATCATCTTTCTCAATATCTTATTCAATCTTTCTTTGAGGGAAATTCATAGAAACCTAATAGATCCACATTAAAAAAAATTAAGGGAATTTTCCCTTTATAATTTCTTGTACCTCTTTTCAAATTTTTATAAAACAATAATATAAATTCATCATGATTGTTACATACCTCATTTTTAGGTTTAGAGTCACCAACTTATTTATCTTCAGGAATCTTATTAGACTCTCCTTTCTTAGTAACCTTGATGGAAATTTCTTAATCAACTTTTGTATTTCCTTTCATAACTTTATCCCTTCTCATTTCATAATTAATGTGAGTACTATGAATATCATCCACATATATAGTTTGAGGATCTGTATCTTCCAAATATTAAACTTTAGCATCAAACTTATTAGGAATAATTCTTAATATCTTTTCAAAAATAGTTTAGTCTTCAAAATTTTTACCTAGATATATTATAATGCTAGAAATATCATTCACCCTTGTAACTTTTCCTTCTTCACCTTCAACCATTTTCTGATCTTTATACTTCAATCTCCATAATTGTAACTTTTACTTCTTCACCTTTGCATTGCCTTAATAAATGTTCTTAAACTTTTTCCAAATACTTTTATCTGTAGAAACTTCCTTCACTTTTTGAAATTCACTTTCAGTAAGTGATGAGAGTAAAGATTTATTGTATCTTCCATTATTCTCAAGATTCTTCTTATATTCATATGTAAGAGAAAATTTTTCATCAATAGGTGGAAATTCATCTATAGATAATTCCAAAACATCATACCCAAGAGACATAAGATATGAAAAAATTCTATATTTTCATATATGATAGTCCCTCCCATAGAAGACTGAAATTACATTACTATTCACACAATTCAGATTCTCCATAACAAATTCTCTTAAAAAACTTCAACAAAGAGTAGAAAAAGGGAAATTTTGCTCTAATATCACTTATTAATGCCCATACAGGATCAACATATCACTAAATGGGGGAGGGGTTGAATCGATGATATCTTTTTCTTTTAAGATTCTATTTATCTAAAACAACCTTCACTTTATATTAAATATTCATCACTTTGACAAAAAAAATATTCACACATCTATAGGAACACAAGTATTTACAACATTCACTAATAAATAATAGTATCTATATCCTTGGCATGGTTTAGAAAAAAAACAATACCACACAATCCACTAAAAAACAATCCTTTTGTTTGGATAAAAAAAGTAAGATATACCCTTAAACTTGTGTATCATTATGATCAATACAACAGTGCATGTGCTTCTTCTAGCATGAATGGTATAGAACAAGTTTGTATAACAAGTTAAGAAACCTTCAGTGCTTGGTTCAAAACAAGTTACTATGTTACCTTATCAACTTCCATTTATTTATTTATTCAAAACACAATTCTTCACTTTCTTACCCAATAGTAGGTAAGAACTTCACTTTGAAATTCATATAAAAACTTAGTCTGATGGATCAGTCTAATTCCCTAGTCTGATTATTCAGTCTTGAAATTATATAAGAAATATTATAATAGAAACAATTCTAAACCACTTCAAAAATTCCCTAGAAACCTATGTTTGATTGCTTTGTCTGATCTAGTTACTCTTTCTTCTTCTTATTTTGTCCAGAAAACTTCCTCAGTAAAACATTGTCTGGAAACTTCTTCTCTCTTCCAACACCTTCACCACTCTATCTCTATCTTCTAAAGTGAACAATACAAGCATCATAAAGTACAATACACTTCCTACTATTTATAGGAGAGATAAAAGTGGAATGGGAGGGAAACTAACTTCACTTTTCTTCTCAACCAAATTTCCAGAATTCAAATTTAGATTTCATTTCAAATACATATTTGAATTATTCAGTGCTTATCAAGTATTATCAATTCTTCTTGAAACATATTGAATCTTATCACAACTTCATCCATATTTGAACATCATAACAATCCTTCAGTTCATTACCAAGGTTATTTTGATGTTTGATGAAAACATATGAGAATGGAAGACATTTGATTCTGATGATCTTTACCATTTGAAAACAAAAGAATGAATTCTCATTCTGATGCTCCAAACCACCTAAAAATTGGAAAGTATTATTCCATAAACATTTTTGAAACTTCTAAAACATTCTAAAACCTCATTTTACAACAATTTGGTGCCATGAATTCCATTTATAACACTTTAACAAAAATTTCAAAACAAATCTTATTTTCTTCAATTTCTCAGATCGATGATTCTGCGTCTAATGAAATCTAGCGACTGATGACATATTGGTGGGTGCATACGTATGATGGATCGGTCTCTGGTTTCTACCAATTAATTGGTGTCAATCATTGTCTAATAACTCTTGAACCACTTGATAAAACAAAACTTATTTCTTTTTAAACCCACTGAAAAACACATCACCACTTTTCCAATTATTCTTGATCCACTTGAAGATAAAAAATGAAACTTTTGTTCTATGAGAATTTATTACTATATTGTTAATCTTAATCCAATTGATCAGTCTCAACAAATACCACTTTATTAATCATTTTTCCTCTAAAAATTTGATGTATATAATACCCTTTTATTATCAAAACTTTTTATGATGGATCGGTGTTAGAATTATTTAGATGGTTTGGTGGCACACAGCGTCTGATGGACCAATCAATCAGTACCATAGAAAAACTTCGACTTCAGAAACTTTAATACTCTCTGGCCTTTCTTCTTCCCAAAGCTAATTCTTGAATTTAAGAACATTAGGATCATCATAGTATCGTCTGACTTACATTGGAAATTTATATGAATTCCCATCCTTCCAGCATCCTCAATCTGATTAGCGTCACTTGGAATGACTTGGACGCCTTTTATCCCTTTCTTTAACAAAGCTTGGATAGGTTTTGATTAACTCATGATGCTGAAAACATACAAAATAGAAAATCATCATCATATTTTGTACCGAGATATTCAGAATTTGATACATTTTCTCATAGAAATTAAAACTTACATTAAGGACCCAAGGTGAGTCTGAAATACAAATTCTTTCACAAACCTTCTTTGAAATAGAAAACCAAAACTTATGGTTTTTCTTATGAAACATACAAATGATCTACTAAGTTCGGTACCTCCTATGTTCAATCACCAATAATTACAAAGTAAGGTGATTTATTTTCTTGACAACAAAAGTCAAAACACTTTCTTTTAACATATGATAACTTCTCTAGCCAACTTGGTCCCAACAATAGGGGACCTCTATAGTTAATTTGGTCGTACATACATTAGCTCTATGACCTTCTAATATACATCCACTGCACACTTCTTCTAAGAATTCATACTTATTTTTTGTCAATAGCTTGGATGGATTTATAGTCATTTCTTTATTTAATTGATAATTTTTTCTCATTTTTTCACCATGACTCTCCCTTGATTCATGCCTCATCTCCGGAAATGACATTGTATACCATCAATAGTAGGATTTTTTTCCCATATTTTTCACAGCACCAGCAAAATCCTCCAAACTTAGATCTTCCGCCTTAATATGTATTATGTCTAAACACTATTTTTTTATACTTATTCAAACTTAACCTTCTTTTACCAAGTGTAAAGTGATTTTATTGATAAATATATCTCTCCTTTTGATGTAGGAAAGTATCTCTCACTTATCTTCTTCCTCCATATAGGTTCTGATTTATTTTTTTTCACCTCCACTATTATAAATAATAGTTTTCCATTGAGATAGATTGAGTACATATTTATCTTGAATGTTTAGACCCTTCATCTCACCATTTTTGGATGATTCACCTTTAACCATAGTTGACTTGGTGAAATATTATGTACTCTTTTTTAGCACATTGATTGACTACTTTTCCACTTCTTCGTCTAGGATGATGATAACCCCTTCTTCCTTATTCATTGACTTTTTGGGAGTAGTTTTTGAAACAATTATCTTCTATTTTCTATTTTATTTATATTTTTTTCACATTTCTTGTGGCTTTCTTTTATTTTCATGAATTTTAATGTTATTCCAAGATTCCAATTACTTGTGTCCAAACTTACAGCAACACCAAAAATAGCATTCGAACCTTTTTCTCTTCTATTCTGGTGTATTATGTCCATATTTGATAGGTTGTGTACCATGGTGTTTTTTAGTGGAACCATGCCCTTTTAGAAACTTATTAGTGATAAAATTTCCATATATCTTCTCACATCCACCTTCAATGATATATTAGATTTTTCATTATTTTCCTCCATCCATATTTTCTTAGAATTTGGTTAGAAACTTTTATCATAAAGTGATACGGTATTAGTATATAATACATTTTCTCGGTTATGGGATATCCTACTTTTGGATAATGTTTCCATTTTATTAGAGAATAATCGAATTATCTTATTAGATTCATGAATATAAATGAAAAATTGTGTATAAACATATCATTTTCCATTAATATGGTATGTTTTAGTTTTTAGTGATTCTTAATTCTTCAATCTCGCCTTTAACTCAAAACAATTCATGTTGAGTGAGTTTTTCTCTTCATCAACTAATCTTAGTATGTCTTCCCTCTCCTCCTTCATCTTCTTTATTTTTTATTCATGTGATTTTCTTTATTCTTAAAAATAATTACCAAGTTCTTTAATTTTATTGGCATTGA
Organism: Viscum album; assembly: GCA_963277665.1. Taxonomy (NCBI): domain Eukaryota; kingdom Viridiplantae; phylum Streptophyta; class Magnoliopsida; order Santalales; family Viscaceae; genus Viscum; species Viscum album. Next base: position 710,438,811 of record OY728131.1, on the reverse strand, counting down.
CCACTAATTAATCATATTTAACATCCATAGAGATTTTATGCCATTTTTGACATTCATGGGAAGCTTCCACGAATAGTTTCTTAGAGACCTCCCACTCACAAACATACCTTTGCAATTATTCTTCAATAAGGAGACATGTTCTATTGAAAATTTGTATTTTTTGTTCTCTTTCTCCAATAGGGTAAGTAAAAGAAATTCAATTTATAAACTTCGAAATTAGTACATTCTTTAATTCATCAACTTCTTCTTCTAGTTGTACTTTATCAAAATGAATCCCCTTGATAGTACCAAAAATAAACTTTACCACTTATTTTGGAACTTTCTTCAGATGTTCTTTGAATTCAAAATTAAATTTACTAATTGATACTTCCTCATCATATCTTGACCAAGATTCATCATAATAATCATAATCAAAAGTGCTACTTGTACCGCTTTGATTTCCTTCAGTTAGTGGTGTTTCCCCCTTTACTTTTAGATTCTTCTCCAACTTACTTGTCTCTCTTTTCTTCATATTTTTATAAGTCTTGGTAAAGATATCTAGATTTATATCATCAAGAGTATCTTCATTTTTTAAAATTAGTTAACTCAAAAACTTCTTAAAATCTACACTTCATTGAAGACATTGAAATCAATAAGGAAATGCTTAGATCTTATGTGGGTACATTGGCTCTGATACCAATTGTAGATCCCTGGGTCATATTCCACTAAGAGAGTGAATAAATTAGTGGTATTATTTTACAAATTATTTTCTTTTAATTTAACCTCTTAAAATTTTTAACTTTTTCAATCCACTCAATAATGTTTCACAACCTCACCTCATATGCATAAATCATAAGATATAATATAACACATGATATGTATAAGGTATGATACTAATAACTACTCCTTATCATGTTGTATAGATAACCCAACATGGATTCTCCACTATAATCATATCATGAATCGAAATATCTTCAAAAAAAACTAGATATACACCCCTACAATCAATCCTCTAGTTGAACCAGGTTCTATACCCCAGAAACCAACTCTTATAACTTGGTTAGTTAGACACCCTATAAATATTCTATTCTATTTTATTATTTATACACCCTAATCGGTATTTTTTCAGTTTAAATCCATAGATATAAATATCTCTGGCATCTCCTGGTTACTTATACAACAATTAAGAAATATCTTCCTCTATAAGTGTACTGGATATGGTCCACTCATGTAAAAATATTTAAGAACATCAACAACTGATTATCAACTACCTGATCTTGCCTACTATCCACTAATATTAAAATGATCTTTACCTTCTCTATTAATTTAATAATTAGTTATAAATTTTGTCTTTGGATTGGAACATTACCTTGGATTTAGTCTCAAAATATCAAATGACCAGGCATAAAAAAACTTCTTCTGTCAAGGAAGAATCTCAGCCTCAATATTTATTCCTTATGATATAATTTTACTACTATAATGAACATTAACAAACTCAATATACCTTTCTTCTTGAATTATAAATTCAAATATCTCAAGTGTACTTCATGAAATAATTTCTTAGGATTATCAAATCTGTAAACCCAAGCACTTAACAAATGTCACTGTTATTATTTTATATACTCCTCAATTTTATTTATTTTTTTAATATCAATGTCATTCAATGATAATAGATCAGATATCTCAATACATATATATGTAATATTTGAACCATCCATATACTAATCTATGTCGGTAAATATATTTCAATATTTTTTTCTTTTGTAATCAATAAATTCACTATCTTGTGGAGGTTTTCTTCTTCTCTTCATTAAAGTGTGTAGATATAAGATACTTATGACCTTCATGCAAGTTGTAATGTGTGAGTTCATGTTCTTATTGAAAGATAGTGTATTGTATGGAAGCTTAAACTACTTTATGTAATATAGTGTGTACATGGGATCTCATTCTTCCTTCATAAAAGCATGATCACATTAGATTGTTTTCTTCATGTTGCTTTGTAGAAACTCAAGACTTTATGAAGACTCTTTTCTTCACATAAACCAAATAATTGTGTTGATTCTTCTTTATGAAATTCCTAGTATGAGATTACTCAAGTTTCATGTAACTGTTTTCATGAATTAGATCTTCCTACTTCTTCATGTGGCCTAGGTGGCTCATGGATGCACTGTTTTTTAGTGAAAACAAGATCCTCTCAATCTCTAATGGAAGCACGCCTCTTTTGGCCTCAGTTCCTCAGTATTTATAGATGAGGCCTCTCCATTAGATATGATCATCATTCATCCACAATTATATGGTTAAAATACCAAGCTAAGGTATAATTTCATTGACCCAAATATCTCATATGATTCTCACATTATTCAAACACTAAATATTAAGGCATTTTTTACTCACATATGAATCACTTTCCTTTGTGATTAAACTCATGTGCATGTGATAATAATCATGTGCTTCATAATTTTATAACTTTGAACTCATGCATGATTCAAATTCATGAATGCAATGTTATAACTCCCATTTTATGTTTATAGTATCACCTTCATTGATTTAATGGATGCATGTAAAGTGTATCATCTGTGCATGAAGTTTCATGGCCTCGTCATCTCAAAGTATTTTCCATTTGATCTTGGATTAATGATGGAAATACCAACATGCCAAAAATATGGTGTACACAAACCCTTGATGGGATAAGGAAAAATAAAATCACTCATCTTAATCAAACAAATAAGATCAAATAGATCAGATGGCCTATATTATATGTGAAACTTTTTAAAGATGGTAATAGCACCACACACTCACACATCCCACATAATATTTCTATAAGTGTTGGACTCTGCTTAATAAGAAAAAAAATTCCCTTAGCCACTCAATTGTGAGTATCTCGGTCCACTCTGGGCTTCCACTAGCACCAACTTATGCCAATATCTTCTTCATGTTACCACCCTGTGGTGAAGCCTTATCCTCATGCGCTTGGGCTTGCTTTACTACAAGCCTCCTACTTCCATGGCCACCCATGCTTGGGCTAGATCCCATATGGTCAAGATTACTCCCATAAGTAGTTGACCTAGATCTCCTTGGGTGGTTATGGTTGTCCATATATTTTTAATTAATTTCCAACTCAAATATACTTAGTATAAAATAAGTAAATTCTAAGAAACTCAAAGTTATTCACAAGTGATATTATCAAAAATTCATAATGAAAAATAGTATTTTCCATGGTATTTATAATTCTAAACTCATCATACAATAACACTATAAAATTTGAATGTTCAAGACAAGAACACTTTAATATAGTATCCTCATGAATTCATAACAATCCTCTAAGCATCATAAACTCCCCATTTAAGACTTCCTTGTACATTGAATTTGTGATATTTCAACAACAAGTACAATATTAATTCTTAAACCATTCACTTGTACTCATTAAATTGTACATCCAATTCATAATTCACATGTTTACATAGGATATTGAGTACCTCCTCACATTCCCCCTTATAGGGATAATAAGTAACTAGGGACTTCAATATATAAAACATTCTCTCTTGGTATAGTAAAATGCACAAGCACCTATACTTCTCCTGAAAGTAAGAATTGGTCAATAGATTATAATTATCTTCTATGGATCACATGGATAGTTTTGTGGTCAAATGAATTTCAGTTTTTTACAATAAATAAAATCTTATTTTTAGTAATTTATCTTGATTACTGATTGTGATGTAATAAATTATTTTTATTAGTCTACCACTATTTTATCAAATCCCAACAACCTTCACTAATAGATTTAGAATATCTAATCACTTTGATATTCTAGTTGTAAGGATCCATAATCCCCTTTAAATAATCTAGATGAGGGCATAAAAAATATTTTAAAGGTATTTTGGTAGGCATTTCTTTCTATCTCTATTAACTCATAGTTAATTGATCTATTGAGTGGACTCCCCAATCATAAAATTCTATACTCAGTCTTCCTCAGTTATTAACTCCAAGTTACACCACGTCTTGTTAATTTAATAAACCATTGATTCTATCATGGTCATTTCTACCCCATAATTTCTTTAGAACTTTGTAATAATTGAAGGTGCCCTAACAAGGACTAGAAAAGTACATTGAACTATGGTTTCATTCAAAATCATGTGTCCAAAGGTGTTTGATAACTTAATATTTTATTTTATGGATTTTTTATAACTTATTCATAAATATAATCATTATTTTATACTTCACATTTTTTTAATATTAAGTGTATTTTACATAATTAATTAATTATTTATGAATAAATAACTTATGCACAATTCATTTATTTTATTTTTCTAGGAATTATTGTTAACTTATTTACTTTATTTGATCGAATTTAATCATCCAAATAAACCATGAATCACATAAATAAATAAATAAACTTTCACTTAAAAATAAAATAAATATTTGATATGATCATGATATTTTTTACTACTAATTGGTTTATTAAGTATGATAATGAAACCTCAAGCCTAGTGGAAAAATTACTTAATCTTATGCATATATCAAGTTGTAGAATTCCACCATTAACCTATATATCTCCTTGGTTGGTTTCACCTTAGCTAGGTTCATGAACCATCTCCTCTCACTGGGATCTTAATTCTTTACAAATGTTTACTCACTCATAGGTAAGTGGTATTAGGGGTTTATGGTTTTATAAATTAATCCTTGGACATGGAGGCCCATACATAATAAAGGAGTAAGTAATGATATGTGGATAATTATATTTAATGTAATAATAAATTATCACAAAAAACCCATTTAAAAATAATTAAATTAATTACTCAATACATATATAGGATTTTTAAACTCATGATCAATCACAATTTGAAATGATAATTCATTTAAACTTCAAGCATTCATTTCAATTTGTTATTATTATTAAGATAAATTTGATCAAATTGACAAATTAACCTTCAAATTAATTAATTAAATCTTTATCTTAATAATATTACCAAACAGTCCTTGATATTCCCATTATAAATTATTTTAAATAAATTTAATGAATGTAATTTTAATTTAAAATTATTATGCACAAAATGTGTACATAAAAGGTTAGATAGTGTGTACCTTTTCTAAATTAAATTAAATTCATTAGTTTATTTTAATATATATACAGTATATACTAGAAGAGGAATGACATGTATACTTCTATTTCTAATTAAATACATTTCTATAGTTTAATGCTTACATGGAATGTTCTTTCACCCGACATGTGGTGTGGCCTACACTATGTACAGTCATTGTATACTCTGTACTTACACAACATGTAATCCCACATAATGTGTCATAGTATACATAGTGTATAGTTATGTGGGTAAAGTTAAGTCATCAATGTGGTGTGTATAACCACACAACACACTATAAATATACATGATGAGTACTGCTAGAAATTTATGTGATGTGTATGGAATGTACTTTTCCATTACATTCCATTTAGTTCTAGAAAGTATGAGGATAATAATTGTTAAGTATTTATATCCATATAACCCATTGAAAAGTGTTTGTGTTGGTTCCCAAGAACCAGCTACTTTTTAATTTAGATTTCCTGTATATTTATAGACTTTAATATTAATAATTACCTTATCACATATTGATTGTTCTTCTGTATGTCTTTAATGTGATAATGTCCTAGAGTATATATCCCATTGAAAGGATCATGGTAGTTCCCTACTATGATGAGAACCTTAAAATGAAATGATGATAATCTTTAATTATATATCTTTTGGTCATATGACATCATCTGATGGGACATAGATGACATCATCTGAAGGGACATAGATGATGTAGACTATCAGGTAGAGGATACTCATAAAAGGAAGAGACCCAATCTCATGAAGTTTACAATTGATAATTTATAAGACCAAAGATTATGAGGACTGACTTACCAGTAATAAATCCACTTGTTTTCATCTCATTGAATATTATTATATGTGAGTGTGTATAATTATCCTTTGAATTTAATATTATTATTAATACGGGTCGTGAATCACACACTAAAATGTATTATCATAAATTTTGATGACATATGTTTATGGTGAAGCTAGGTATGTTGGGTGTGTCATTAATGATATGTTATTAATTAATAAATTGAGTATGGATTTTTACTTCCATATTTATGAAAATTTTCATCTCATCCATTTTATTGAAATGAATCTTTCGAACTAAATTCCATGACCTTGGTGTATGGACTGGTTCATTTTTGGACTTTAAAGAAAGACGTATCAATCATAAGGGTTGATGAAATCATAATTCAACTTTATTGATGAGATATTGAGATAAAGTGATTATATTATATAGTGAGTGTTTATATGTGATTGTCGATATTGCAACATTAATTTTTTTCTCTTGAGTGCCTTTATGTGTTTTTAGATGCTGATATTGGACTTTAAGTGAACTCGCCAAATGATACTGAGGAAGAATCATATGGGGCCACACACTTAGTGTTTCTATAGATATCAATTAGATTATATTTTACTTTAATTATTATAATAAACATTATTCTACAGACCAAGGGATAATATTTATTAGGTATTTATTGATCACATATACTTTGTCACTATTTTTTGTGAATTAAATATTAAATAAATATTTATTCTCAAGATCGTGAATATTATAAATATTTATTTATTTGATAAATGAATAATATTTATTATTTGAAGTTATGTAGATAACAAGGAGGAAACATGCTCTAATTTAATAGGTCTGATGAGAATGATATTTCAAATATCATTTAAATAAATATTTATTTATTTAAGGAATGATATTTATTTTATCCATGAGATATGCACACATCAAGGAAATATTATTATTATTATTATTATTATTATTATTATTATTATTATTATTATTATTATTATTATTATTAGACCTGGGGTTTTCTAAGGATTATAAGAATAATTAATGTTCTATGTCCAGTTATTTATTACTCATCCTAATTCTATAAATACTCGATTATATCATTTCCAAGGGTTAGATGAAATTTTTGAGAATCATTTTGTGGTGACAAACATTCATCCTCTCTAGAGAATTCTCTCCTCAAAGAACTTTTCTAGGGTTTTTTTTTCAAGCTCAAGATAATGTCTTCCACCTTCCTCCTCTTCTCAAGAATGAGATAATAAGAATCAATCCTTCATGACTTAATGATTGTGTGGTTATCAAATAAAGCAATACAAGAAGATCGGTACCACCACACTAGCACCTGGAGTACCATAGGTGAAGTTTTGAGATCAAAATGAGTGCATGTGGGTCACTAATAGAGGGATTCTACTTTGGATATCATCGATGAAAAAAGGGTACAACTAAACAAAGGATCAAATGATCAATATCTACATCAAAGAAAAATCTCATGATCATGGTATTCTTAATGTTATTAAATTAATTATAAATTTAATGTAAAAGATCCTTATCTAGTTCTAGTATTTTTTATTCTGGTTCTTAGGATATAATCATGAGGCATGTCATTCTTCATCATGATCTTATGATTTATTCATTGGATTCAATGAAAAACCATCATTGGGAATGGACCCATCTAACTTTTTCTCTACCCAGAACCTTTAAATGGAATCATAGTGGTCATTTTTAGATTTATAATAATTTACTAATCATTAATCATTATATAAATTTACCATTAGTTTTAAATTTATATAAATTTATTATTTAAATATGAAAATTGAGATCACTTATTACTCTTCTTATTTCAACTTCATGTGACAAAAAAAGTTAATAATACATGAAAAAGATTCAAAGAACCCATTCAGAGGTACTGAGGAGTCTGTCTGGATGACATAGGATTACATGGTGTATATAACAAAGTATGTCTTATATCCTAGTTCATTTCACTAGGGAGAGTTGAATATCTATCCCAAAGTGTCATGCAATAAATCATCATGTGGAATAATTACACACCATATATTAACTATCTAGGTTAGAAAATGGCTTACCAGACTACACATCATGTAACACATGTACACATCGTGTAGTCCATGCATTTTTATGGTGGAAAAACTCATATTCAAAGATACATCAAGTATTTATTACATGTCATGTGTGACTAAAAAACCTATAATATTGAGTTCACAGTGCATATAGTTGGAATACACATAGTATACCTCATAAATGTCCATATTTTACATACATGATCAGTCTCTAGGCATGTGTCGTGGGCATGGAAAAAATTCATTAAACATTGTGTATCCCCTGTACACATTGTGTAACCTATACCTGTCGACACAGAGTGCAAGCCAAGCCTAACTGTATATTGTGTAATTAATTTTATATGGAAATAAAATTAACTATATCATTAAACCTAACCAACATGTGTCTATGTGTTGTTAATTGAAAGCACACACTATGTGGTAGGTTATTAATAATTTTAAATTATAAATTAATTTCCTCATTAAATTGAAAACTACATTCCATGTATTATAATCATTACATAATTTTTACTCCACATGCATTAAATGAGGTGCACACTGTGTAAATTAACACATGTCTTTATGTCATTTATTGATAGTACACATCGTGTAATTACAAGAAATTACATGCATGCTACATATTGTGTTAGTGCATAGTACATGATGAGGACCATACCAGGTAGTTTTAATGGGTATACACCATGGTTCCTCCATGTACACACTGTAAATATAATTAATTTTGAATAAAATAATTTTATTTTATTTGTTTAAAATTATAGTAGATGGGAATCTCAAGAATAATTTGTAGGTTTTTTAAGATAAATGAATTAATTAATTAATTTGAGCATGTTTTATCATAATTAAGGGTGATTGAAATGAATTCTAGTTTATAAAATATATATTCATTTCATCCATGGATGACCATGAGCTTGACTGGCCTAAGTATGGTTTGGATTTCTTTCAATTTAATTATTGCATGATTTTTTTCAATTATTGTTATTAAGTTAAATTGATGGAATGTGATCATCCCCACTCTTTATTTTGTATAGACCTCTATCTCCACAGTTTCTTTTATATAAAACTCATAACCACTCCATTGGTTCCTCTCACCTATGTGTGAGTAAATCATATGAAAAGATAGAGTTCACGGAAGATTGAAGGTGGTTCAAGATAGTGCCAAGGTGAAATCAACCTAGGTGATGCATATGAAAAATGTGGAATAATGAAACTCGATCTATGATCAAGTCATAGAGTTTTTCCCCTATGGTAAATGGTTTGTTTATTGTCTTCACCAATAAAAAAAGGGTAGATAAGTATCATGATCATGACACATATTTAATTATTTTTTTCATCGTTACTTATTTTATGGGTGTTTCATAGTGGTCACATAAATAAATGAATTAAAATTCATGAAAAATGGAATTAAAATAAAATTGGATTATGTGTAATTTTATTTCATCAAAATTATGGTTAAATAATTGTGTAAAATCCATATAATATTAATGATACATGTTTACACATAATAAATAAAATCACTCAATGAGATATTAATTCAGGTTAATCCTTATATTACTTAATTAAGGATGAAACCATGGAACTAAGTGTTGGTCTGAACTTAATCAAGGAACTTACTTTTATCATGGAGTTTTTAATATGGTTTTGGGTAAACTTAACCAAGTAGGTATCAAGTGAAGTATCCCTTACTATACTTTGTGTTATTTGGAAGAAAAATTTTATGAAATCCAAATTAGGATTTCAGGAATTAGGATTCCACTCAACTGATCATGAAACTAAAACCTAATGGTTGGCAAGACCATTTACATAAATACCTTCAAGTAATTGATTGGTCCCTTTATTGGTTTATGAGAAGGTAAATATATATATCATTTCCACTAGAATGTCTAGGTGGTAGGACATTCTTGAGTCCAATGGTGTGGGATATTAGGAATTGATAATATAGTGTGAGAATAATAAGATAGTTAAATTATTCATCATATATATTTTTTCATCAAGTAAAGTAATAATAATCTGCTTTTATTTTGTGGTATAAAAATAAAATGGCAAGTTCATCAACCACGTTATCCCTATGAACAATACTGGATAAAGATAACCTCCTTATTGGATGTGACTTCTAGGAATGGTTTAGGAACTTTCATGTTGTATTATGCTATTAATGAAACTTTATGTGGTGGAATTTGTGGTTTTTGATCCACCTACTATAAAGGGAAGTGATAAAAATATATTGATTTTTATGAAAATCACTCAGATGATACAAAAGATATATAGTGTTTTATGTTATCATGTATATCTATAAAACTCATGAAATTCCATTAGAACATTTATTCTTATAGAATTCTCAAGAATATTTATGGTCAATATTAGGAGAGAGAGAGAGTAGAGGAGAAAATTGAGATCTCTAAGGCTCTATTCACGAAAACATGGAAAATCTCCACTAGCTATGCCTTGTGTTGTCGAATTTATTGCCTTCAATGATCATTTAGAAGTTCTTGGGTTTAAGTTTCCCAAAAAATTATGCACCGATGTCATACTTAAAGAACTCCCTCAGAGCTTCTCTAACATTATTGTGGATTTCAATATGAATAACATTGATAAATATCTTCTAGATCTCCTTACTCTTCTTCACTGGGTTGATAAGGGCATGATGTATAAAAAACTTTGGGTTCTTATGTTGAACAAAGGAAGGGAAAAGTGAAAAGATATAAGGCTGAATCTAATTCCAAGGATTCTTTAAAACTCTCATCCAATAAAAGGAAGTTCAAGGTGAAAGAAAGGGAGTAGGATACCATTTGTTTTTCATGTGGAAATAAGGTCCACTGTAAGAATAACTAAAATAATTTAAAACAGCACTAGGAAGATTTAGGTTCATTCATTATCTAGTGAAATCTATCTATTTCTAAAAATTAGGTATTAGATATAGCTTTTGGTTCTAATATTTGTATCAAATTATAGGAACCAAGTAGATTTTGGAGAGTTTTATTAGGAGAAGTGGATCTATGGTCCACTAATGGAGTTATGATCATTGCAATGATTGTTGGATATTACCCCCTGCACACTAACCGAAATGATCTCAGTTTTAATAAATTTTAATTATGTTCCATCTATTATCAAAAACATTATTTATGCATCTAATCTTGAAACATATGGATTTATTTTAAAAAAATTGAATAAATTTTTCTTATTTTATAAAGATAGTGTATGTTATGGAAAGGAATTTATTAATAATGGTCTTTACATATTAGATTACAAAATCCAAGTAATGGAAATTGATAATGAATCTAACTTACATGACTCATATAACACCCAACTATGGAATCACTATCTAGGTCATGTAAACATCAAACACGTGACTAAATTATACCAAGATGGATAGTCATATTATTTTGAACTAGAACAAACTGGCATATGTCATGCTTTTTTACAAGGTAAAATAACCAAATCTCTATTTGTAGGAAAAGGTGAAAGGGTTGTTGAGCTTCTTGAATTATTTCATAATGATGTGTGTGGACTATTTCTAATTAAATCAAGGGTTTTAAACTCATACTTCTTAAATTTTAATGAATAATTTAGTAGATATGGATATATCTAACTATTTTGGTATTGGTTGGATTCATTTGATAAATTCAAGGAATACAAGAATTAATTTGAGAATAAAATTCATAGGAAAATAAATATAATCTACTCAGACTGTGTTTAAGAATATCTTAACCAAGGATTAATTGATTACCTATGAGTGTTTGAGATTTTATCCCAAATCACTCCTCCTTATACACCATAATAGAATGGTGTTAGAGAAAGGAGGTACAACTCCTTGTTATACATAGTGATATCAATGATGAGTCATGTTAGTCTTCTATTATACTTTCGTGGATATGAATTAAAGACCATAGAATACATACTAAACCAATTTAAAACTAAATAAGAAGATGGTATTTCATATGAACTTTGGTGTGCAAAGATGTATATGTTTTCCAACTTAAATTCTTGGGGTTGTGAAGAATTTGTTAATGCCACTTTAGGTAATAAACATTCATTTCATGGAAAAAATATTATCTTTATTGGAATCCCAAAAAATAAGGGGATATTACCTATACGATACCTCAAATAAAAAGGTAATAATGACAATACATGCCATATTTCTTGATATGGAGCATATCTCCAAAGGAGATAGTGGGAGTGAGATAGACTTCAATAAATTTTATTCTCAAGATACTCAGGAATTGGCACATGATTAGATTCCAAAAATCCATGTAGAAGAGGACCTTCCAAAGACATATTTACCTCAAAGGAGTTCAAGAGATGTTATAGAACCTTAAATATGTGTTTTTTTAGTCACCAAATATGGTAACTCACTATTAGTTGATAATAATGTTCATGCAACTTATAAGGAAGTGGTAAGTAGCACAGATACTGCCAAGTGGAAAGAATCCATAAATTCTAAAATAGATTCCATATACCAAAACCGTATATGGATTTTGGTTGATCCTCTAGTGGATGTAAATATATTTGGTTTCAAATGGGTAATCAAGAAGAAAATAGACATGATTGGACAAGTCAGTACCTATAAATCTATATTGGTTGCAAAATGGTTTAAACAGGGTCAAGGCATGGACTAAGATGAAACCTTTTCCTATGTTTCTATACTAAAATCAATTATAAATTGAATTTCCATAATAACTTACCATGACTATGATATTTAGAAAATGGATATCAAAATAGATTTCCTTAATGAGAACCTTTAGAAATATGTCTATATGACACAACCAGAAGGTTTTTTTAAAAATTCCAATAATGTATGCATGTTGTAAAGATCTATTTATGGATTGAAGAAGAATTGTGTTCATGGAACATTTTATATGATGAAACTATAATAGAATTTGGTTTCAAAAATAATTAATGTGAGCCTTTTCTATAAATAGTTTAGTGGGAGTATAATCATTTTTTTAATAGTATAGGTTAACAATATATTACTAATTTGAAATAAAATACCATTATTGCAACCTATTAAGGAACGGTTAAACACATTTTTCTTTATAAAAGACTTAAGTGAAGCAGCATATATTATTTGGATCAAGATCCATCATGATATATCCAAGAGGAATCTTGGACTATATCAATGTATATATATTGAAAACATATTAAAAGAGACTCAGTGTATAAAAATACAAGAGGGGTTGTTTCCAATGTCACGTGGCATTATCTTTCTAAGAGAATGTATCCTCATACACACGAGGAGAGATAGAAAATGAAAATTATACCATATTAATTTGTGATAGGGTAAGTCCTGTATTACATGTTATGTACTAGTCTAGTTTTTTATACTTTTTAAGCGTGGTAGGAAGATATTAATATAATCAATGAGATCTTCATTAGATGGTATTTGAGATTATCCTAAAGTTTTTAGGGTGAATTAATGATATATTTTGGGTTTATAGAGAAGATTAAGAGATAGTCATCAAGTTTTATATAGATGTTAGTTTACAAATAGATCAAGACAATCTAAAATAACTGTCAGGATGAATCTTCACTCCCAATATAGGTGTTATGGTCTAGAAGATCTCAAAGAAAGTCATGATAACCAATTCTAACCTAGAATATAAGTATATTATGGTTTATTATGGAACTAAAGAAGTAGTTTGGATGTGAAAATTTATCCAAGATCTTGATGTGGCTCCTAACATAAAAGACCCAATCACATTGTATAGTGATAATAATGCAATGGTGGCTCTTGAAATGAGCCAAGGTGACATCAAAATATGAATAAAATTCATCAGAAGTAACATCTCTTAAGGTATTTTTCTTAGAGAGGTGACGTCGCAGTAATCAAATTTTCCATAGAAGAAAAAGTGGAAGACCTGTTGACTAATGCCTTATCTCAAAAGACGCATAAACATCATGTGAGATCTAATAGGATAAAAAAAATTAGTAGATAGATCTGATCCAAGTTGGATTCTTTTAGAGTTGGTACCCTAGAACCAACTACTTTGTACTTTAGATTGACTATATATTCATAAACTTGAATATTAATAAATACCTTATCACGTATTGATTGTTATTCTATAAAACATTAATTTGATAATGTCCTAGAGTATATATTTCATTGAAAAGATAATAGAAGTTCCCTCACTATGTTGAGAACCTTGAAATGCTATGACAATATTCTTAAACTATATATCTTACGATCGTATGGAATCATCTTATGGGACATAGATGATTCAGAATATCAAGTGTTGAATACTTATAAGTAGATGAGACTTCATCTCATGATGTTCACACTTGGTAACCTCCAATAATAGAGATTATGAGGACGAACCTTCTAGTATGAAATATGCATGTTTACATGACATTAGATATTCTTATCTTTGAAAGTGTGTAATAATCCTTATAATTTAATATTATAATTAATTCATGTCATGACTCGCGCACTTAACTTTATTTTTGTTAACCGTGATGATGTATGTTCATAGTGAATTTGGGTGCATTGGGTGCATCATGAATGAAATTTTATTAGTGAATAGGTCAAGAAAGGATTTTTCCCATCCATCTTTATAGAAACTGATATTTTAACCCTTTGATTAAAATAAAACTGTCATACAAAATTCCATGGCCATAGTGTATAGGCAGGTTCATATCATGAATTCAAGTAAAGACATATTAAGCATATAGATTGATGACGTGATTATATAACCTTATTTATTAGACATTAATATAAAATAATTATATTACATAGTGAGCATTCATGTGTGGTTATCAATGTTGCAGCATTAACTTTTTCATATTTGGTGCCTTTATGTGTTTATAAATATTGATATTAGACTTTAGGAGATCTCTCCTAATGTCACTGATGAAGAATCCTAGAGGGTCACATGCTTGGTGTTTTTATTGATCTCAATTAAATTTTATTAGAATTAAATTATTGGAAAAAATATTATTCTCTATACTGAATAATAATATTTATCTAGTATTTATTGATTGTATATATTCTATCGTTATTTTATGTGACTTGAATATTAAATAAACATTTATTCACAAGATTATAAATATTATAAATATTTATTTATTCATTGAATAAATAATATTTATTATTTGATGTTTGGTAAAGAATAATGAGGAAATGCATACTGATTTAACTGGTCTGATGGGAATGATATATTAAATATCATTTAAATAAATATTTATTTATTTAAGGAATGGTATTTATTCAATATTAAATACATTTTCCTGTCTAGGAAATATTATTATTATTATCATTATTATTATATGTGGGGTTCTTTAAGGATTATTATAATAATTAAGGGTCTCTATACAATTTTTAATTCATCTTCCTGGCTCTATAAATATAGGGTTATATCATTTCCTAGGTTTAGAAAAAAGTTTTGAGACTCATTTTGTAGTGCAATACATTTCTAATATCTAGAGAATTATCTCCTTAAAGAACTTCTCCAGGGTTTTCTCTCAAGCTAGATAGAATATCTTTCACCTTTTTTCTCTTCTCAAGAATGAGGGAACAAGAATCGATCCTTTAACCCTGAAGGATTATGTGGTGATCAAAGGAAGTGATGCAAGATGGGCGATATCACCACGCTAGTACCCGGAGTACCATCAGTGATGAATCAAGATAAAAATAAGCATGTTTAGATCACCGCTAGAGGGGTTATACTTTGGATAGTCTCAATAAAATTATGGTACAACTGTAGGGAGGTTCGTACAATCAACATCTATATCAAAGAAAGATCTAAAGATCAAGTTATTCTTCTTGTCATTAATTAAATTTTAAATTTAACATGAAGGACCTTCTCTCTAGTTATGGAATTCTTTCATTATGGTTCTTCATATATAATCATGATACATATCATTATTCATCATGTTATTAAGATTTATTCATTAGATTCAATGAAAATATGTCATGTGGCATGGACCTGACCAGATTCCACTGTGGCTGGGGTCTTTAAAAATTAATTAGTGTGTTTCTTGTTTAGAAGAACCTATTACATGAAGTTTATAGCTAGATACACACCGTGTAATTTTGTCTTGATTTAATTATTCATCTGTTGAATTACACGACATGCATATCTCAGTGTATACCTTGTATGAGTTAGCACGTGTTACTCAACGTGCACAACTAGATACATGTCATGTAATCTAATTCAAGACACCTATACAACACACCTAAATCCTCGATGTGTATCTTGAGTGGGTAATCATGTTTTAAATAGAATGTATATCTAGATATACATCATGTATGTAACACCCCAACCCCAGAAGCTCATAGTCGGTGCCTTATTTTATTACATTGGCATAGATACGAGAAAGATGCATCCTGAATGACTGATCAGTTTAGTATTTTTGGAAACAAGATACATACAAGAGTTCAAAATTACAACTAAAAACAACATAATAACTTCAATATAAAATCTCATAATCTCTTAGATTAACGCTGCAATTCATTCTTAGTATAATCATCCTGATAACCTGGAAGGATAAAACATAAGAAAGGGGTGAGCTAAAATGCTCAGTAAGGGTAAGCAATATTATGGATGATATCATAAACATAAATATTATGCATGGTGAATAACTAAAAATACATGCCTTTAAAAAAACATGAACACATTATGGTAGGAATAAGATCTGAATAAATAATGTCATAATAAAACATAATCATGGGTATTCTTCTAGTCGAATAACCACATGAACTATCAATACTATTTTCATAATGAGGGAATGCATAATGCAGGACATCATAACCATATCGTCAAGGCCTCATGCTAAGACCATAAATATCCATTTTTTCAAGGCCTTGTGACAAGACCATAGTTTGTCTCATGAGACCTACAGATGCACCAAGGGGATATAGAAGGCCCCACCCAACACTTAATAAGTTCAATTCATTCCTATTATGAATTTGGATAAACATAAACAACATACATATTCATATTGAAACTAACATATGAAATGTAAATAACTTTTCCCAATCATTAATCACAAACACTAACCATTCAGAGTAATATGGTGAATGGTTTCAAGATAGCACATCCACAGTCAAACTAATCATAAACCATTCAATAAAACATGATGGATGATATAATAGGATATAAAACTCAATTAAGTAAAATATTCAACAAAGGAATTTGACATAGATGAAGATGATTTTAAATAATACCATTGAAAAATCCTTGAGGAAATAATCATTAAACATTCCAAAGTGTCTCATACCACCTTGAAACATTCAAGTCATAATCCCTTAGAATATCATGAGAATAAGGATACTCTTTATATGATATATCAAAGTGTATTAAATACACCAAAAACAATAAATAAGTGTTGAACAAGGCATATATCTCGTAAAAGTTAAAGTGAGATGAGAAAAATCCTTTTGTACTTTGGAAAGAAAAGTTCTTTTGGAAAATGATTTGTATTTTTCATGAAATCAGATTGTAAACATGGATATACCATAAAATAAAATTTAATGTCATTGAAATTATATTTTAGGCTTAAATAAAGTCTTATTGAGATGAAATCATTTAAAAATAATTTTAAAAGAAGCTTTAGAATTAAAAGATTTTAGTGTGGTTTAAGGAAGATATTAAAGGATTTTAAAGCAAAAAAGACATGTTTGCTTTCATAAAACCATAAATGAACCAAAATAGATTTTTCATGTAAAAATTTTTGATTTTATAAAGATAAATATGGCTTAAGATAGATTATATAGTGAACTTCAAAATAGGTAAGAATTTGAGAAGTTCCTTGAATCAGACTTTCATTTCAGAACAATTTTTGAAAGATTATTTTAAAGAAGGATTATGATTGGTACACATATATAGAAGATTCACATATAATTTATGAGGATTAAATGGGAATAAATAATAATTTTATTTAGGTTAGTAGAGAATAAGATCAACTCGAATGAAAATGGAGGTTTGGATAGAAAATACTTAAAACTTTGTAATCAATTAAATTGTATGCCCCAAAATTAATAATCATCAAATGATAAATTTAATATCATTAAAATAAATATATTAATGATATTAAACATCAATTTTCAGTATACATATACCATACACAAGTAGTAGTAGTGAATACGAAATATCTCACAAAAATAGAAGTGAGATGAAGAAACCCTTACAAACATTTCGGCATGGTAACGGGTGTTCTTGTGAGGGATTAATGAGAGGTAAAGGGGTATCCCTTCATTTATATATCATAAGGGTATTATGGGTGTGGTGTGAAAACATACCCCATCATTATGAATTAAAAATAAAAGGACACAACATAGGGTGGATTCTTGAATAAAAGTGAGAGAGAGGATCCCTTACCTTAAATTTGAGGGTGTTCTTCGCTTGATCTTAATGACCTGAATAACCAAATTAGGTTCATTAATTAACAATTAAGAAACCCTTTATACATTTATTTGGTTTATTATGATTTTATTAATTTCATTCATGGCCTTTTATATGGGTTAAGGGATTCAATTTTATTGTTCCTGAGTGCTTGTTTTCATAATATTCATGATCAGTTCACTAATAAAAGAGTATGGTAGTTCATGTAAGATGGGAGTTGAATTCCAGAATTTATTTTATATGTTATTAATGAAAATTAATAATATTAAATGGTTATAAAATTAATTTTTTTATTTTTAGTGAAGGTGAATCATTATATAAAACATTAATGATAAACACTTGTATTAATTTGGTGATTTTGCTCACAATTGCCTTTTTTGGTATTATTATTTTATACCATGAGTGCATAAGGATTCCAGAACATTACATAAGATAAAATAAATAAATAAATAAATAATAGTCTGATTCAACCATAAAAATAGTTTCATGGCCAATGTTGAAGAAGGTAAATCAAATCGAAAGCATCATCGTCCTTCAATGTGATAAATCAACACATCTCATACGATGTTTCATTTTTAGCATAAATGAGGAGGAAAAGAGAGATGAATATGAATTATCCCATTAGCATAACAACATTACATTACATGTATGGTACTGTATTTTTCATACCATTTGGATGAGGAGAGTTTAATAAAGAAAAGAGGCCAAAGGAACATAAAAATGAAAGGAAAGAAAAGAGGAATTTTACCTCTTGAATGAACCTTCCATGAGAGCCTCTTAAGGGGAGAGGATTTGGTATTTTTATAATACCATGGGCTACTTGTCATGGGGGAGGATATTGTGAGGATACTTGGGCAGAATTTGGAGAAGGCACAAGGCTTGATAAGAATGAAGAGAAGAGGATGGAAGAGGTGGTATTTATAGTGGAGGGGAGGAGAGTTTTCTTAATATTTTAATCATTAGTTTATAATTTTTCCATAAGACAAGAAATAGTGATTATTTCATGACCAAAAATAGTAATATGTGCATGTGAGTTAGATACATTGGTGCTTACATCATCCATGACGCTAAGAATAGTTAATTTAACTGATAATGTATATATACAGTAAATTACCGTATTTTACTATTCATCAAAAATTTGAGTATTTCAGAAAAATCCCAAAAAATCACCCTAACCATTTTTTGACGTGTAGAATTAAAAAATGAAGTCCATTTTTCAAAAATAATTTTCTAAATATGATTAATTTAATTTTTAATTAAAATCATAATTTACTTGAAAAATATAGTTTTTAAAACAATTATTTACTTATTCCAAAACATAGGTACGTCATACTTTCACTTAAATCCTATATATATACTATCATAGGTGAAGTTACTATTCATAAGGGTATGTCACTATTTATAAGGGTAACATTACTATTCATAAGGGTATGTTACTATTCACTAAAAATTAAGTTAGTTATATCAGACTCTAAATAACTTACTAATCGCAACCGTATATGTCAGATTTTCAAAATTCAAATCATAGGGGTTGTAAAATTATGTTTACTGGCTAGGTTATAAAAAAATTAGTGTTTTGTAGAGACTCAGTGTTTCATGCATTCAATATTAAATTTATTTTCAAAATCTTGGGGTGTTACAATGTAATTCATATCTTACCACGTAGATCAGTTGGCAATCAATACATGGTGTGTAATGACGTCGCATTCTTTGACCACCTAGTTTCCAAAGTTTATATAGAGTCAAAACTGTGTGGGGTTACACTATGTCTGCATCATCTACGCATCGTTTACTCCCTTTCAAGTCATGTACTATGTTGGTAGTTAATACGCACCGTGTAATGATGATCTGTAATCTGATCCACGTGGCGTGTCATGATTAACACGGTGCACGCCTTGTGTGTTTGACTAGTGGTACATGACGTGTAATTTACCATTGCATGTCATGTATCTTTTCCATGCATCCACTAACCTTGGCACCTCTAGATGGGATATTTGAACATTCTTCATTTGTTCTTGGCCTGTTCTTGGTCATATGAAACTTAATGAGCATGTTATTTTGACTTTTTTTATTAAGAATGAAAAACCAAAAAATAAAAACTAACAATCAAACACTAAAAATAGATCATACAAGTAATAAATAACTATAAATTATAGTGTGAATCATTTGATATCACTTGAAGGTTCCATGGTGTTGCAGAAGCATTTGGTCGGTGACAAAAAATGGGTTTTCTTTGGTTTCAATGGATTGTATTCAAAGAAGGTTACAATGGAAACCTTGGAATCTTCTAGAGAGGATATTTAATGTTCAATTTATAATTAATTTAATACTAAAATTACCTTGAACATGATAATTCTTCATTGATCAATTCGGTGGAAGCTCTTGTTGTTTTTTTGTTGCGGTGGAGAATTTAAACTAGGATTCCTCTCATTGTATCCACATGAGCTCCACGAATCTTTAAACAGTACTCTTGGTATTTTGAGTGCTAGTGAAGAGGAACTTAGTGTTTTTCATTGATCATTGTTGATCGCAATAAGGAATATCTCTTGTTCTCTCTTGTTCTTAATATGGAGGGGGAGGATCTTCTCTTTAGGGCTTCAAATAATTCTAAAGTCTCTCTATTGTGCATTGTGCGCAATAACTCTATGTATCTAAAAATGATATAAAGAGAAATATATAGTTAGGGTTAATTATTTGATGATTACGGTAAATACCCTTACTAAATATTCCCCTTAATATATTCCCCATGCCTAATAACAATCATATTATTAATATTGATATATCACTTAACGTGCACATATTTAAAAATATTTTGTTAAAAAAATATGCCAATATTTATTTACATGATATTAAATATAATATATCATTTTCATCAATCTCTTAACTCCGCCCAACAATCGTCATCAGAATTTATCGAACCTTAAATAATATTTATTTGAATAAATAAATATATTATTCATCCAATAAATAAATAAATACTATATTCACTAAAATCATGAATAAATATTTATTTTAATACTCAGGTAACTAAACAAATATTTATATTAATATATTCCCTAAACTGATGAATAAATAAATATTTATTTATTTACTTATGAATAATAAACAAGAGATAATATTCAACTCACGTATATTCTGAACTTGAATATATGGTAATTGAATTTAAGCATTCAACTTAACTTGATTAATTATTATTCCATGAGCTGAGAATAATATTTATTCTAATTATTTAAATTATATTAAATTTAATTAGATTCTAGATATACTTAGTGTGTGGCCTTATAAGCCTCTTTCCCAGTAGTCTTTGGTGAAGTTATCAAAAGTACAAGATTTCTATTTAACAACACCTCAAGGAACCCATAAAGAATGAGGTTAATGTCACAGTTATAACAATCTTCCTACAAACACTACTATGAAATATATTCTATTTTTCTTGATATCTCATCAAGAAGGATGCATACTTGTGTCATCATCTTATATGCTTGATTTATCTTTCTTTAACTCTCTGAAATGAACATGGCAACAAACTACCATGGTCTTGGATTTAATTAGATAGTTCCATTTCAATCAAAGGTTTAACGATATCTTCTTCTATTAACTGGGAAGGGAAAAACCTTTCTTGACTTATTCAATTAATATCATATCTATTATGACGCACCCAATGTATGTTATCTCTCTGTGATCATATGTCGTCACGGATTTCGTCTATACTTTAATGTAAGCGATTCATGATATAAATTAATAATAATTTCATGTATAAGTACTAATACACACATCTACGGATAGGAATATCCAATGACACGTATCATATGTGGAAATTGTATTGGCGGGTCTATCCTCATAACCATCATTCTTAGAGATTACCAAGTGTGAAATTCATGAGATGAAGTCTCAGTGTCTTATGAGCCTCTAACACTTAATGGTCAAACATCATTTTTGTCTCATCATGAAGATGTTATTTAGGCCATGAGATATGTATTTAAGAATATTGTCATAGCACCTCTTGGTTCTCAATATAGTGGAGAACTGTTACAACCATTCAGTGTGACAAGTACTCTAAATAAATTATCATATTAATTACATATAGAAGAAAAATCGTCATTTGATAAGATATTGATTAATATTCTACTAATCAAAAGTACAAAGTCAGTCGGTTTTAGGGAACCAACTCCGGTAGCTCGTCGTGTTTGGCACTCGAAACATCGTATTTTTGGTATAACCCTTTAGGGACCGTCAAACGACGATTGCTAAAAGCTTTAGTGACCAACTAGCAATGAATACCATTTGGCAGTTGCAAAAAGGATTTATTGACCGATTTTTTCAGCCATTAAAGTCCTTAATTCTAGTAGTGTGCATGTGAAAATGTTGAAATTTCTTATTTTCATGATGAGATTTGCGTGAAAACATTGATAAAAGTTTTCACATGTGAGGTGTACACAAAATTGTTAATTGCATTTCTTTGATGTGGATTGTTATTTCACACATGAAAATTTATTATTTTCATGCCATAGTCAATCATTGTTGTGCGCCTCTCCCACATCCCCGCTTCTCGTTGTTGTCACCGCTAGTGAAGGTAGGTTGCATTTTTCCTCAATCAGATAACATATTTGTACTTGATGA
The DNA here is from genome assembly GCA_963277665.1 of Viscum album. Taxonomy (NCBI): domain Eukaryota; kingdom Viridiplantae; phylum Streptophyta; class Magnoliopsida; order Santalales; family Viscaceae; genus Viscum; species Viscum album. Next base: position 710,415,929 of record OY728131.1, on the reverse strand, counting down.
TTTTTTTTCCAGTTTTTTCATTCCAAATTATGGTACTCTCAATTTTGATAGCACAATGTACATGGGAGAGGGAAAGTCGAGTGTGAGACGCTTTTATAAGGAATCATTGAACGTTCAGTTGTAGAGACCGAAGGGATAACTTTATGCCATAAACGGCACCAGTAGCCTTGGGGACTGTGAAAGCTAAAATCAATAACCCAAACCATTTGTCTTTATTTCAACACCATATTAGTAACCAATCCCTCCCACTCATCATCATTTCCCTCATGATCCTCACCATCATGATTTCCATGACATTCCCACTCACATATCATTCCATTATCATGTTGGCACACTGCACCCTCCGTGCACAACTTGTTTAAATATCATGATCCTAATAATAGTAAAAAATATCAACATAAAAACTGAATGTGAACATGATTTAGTAGAAATTTTTTCCCCATTTGAATTGAATTCTTTGTTCAAATTCAAATATGTTATTTTATTAATTTTGAATGGTATATAACAAGGGATGACATCAGGTATTCATTAAATGTGTTCTTAATACTATATGACCCAATTTTTTAGGGTTGTGTAGTGATTAATCGAGTTTTTATAATATCAGAGTAGTGAATTCAAATATAGATATGGTTTGGGTATTAGTCTTCAGATACCCTAACTCGCACCCATTAAAATTAATTGTTATTAATTTAATAACTATATCACTAATAGAAAAATACCCTATACCAATGCTTTGGAGTCGTTGGTATAGGTCTCCAAACCGTTGGTATAGTCTTTACATGACTATACCTTGGTTTTGATCCCAGCACCTCCCGTTTATAACCCAACAACCTAACCACTAACCTAACATGACTTTTGTGAACATAATTTCATAAATATATATATGTATATTCATAAGTATTTTAACTTTTGATTTATTTAATGTTATTTAACGAAAGATTCCATAAAAGAATGTTTGTACCTATACCAACGGTTCTCAAAACCGTTGGTATAGACCTATACCAACGGTTTTGAAACCGTTGGTATATGTACTTTAATTTTTTTGAGCTATACGAACGGTTTTGGCCAAACCGTTGGTATAGGTCCAAATTAGTGACCTATACCAACAGTTTGGCCAAAACTGTTGGTATAGGTCCATATAAGTGACGTATATCAACGGTTTTGGCCAAAATTGTTGGTATAGGTCCATATAAGTGACATATAGCAACGGTTTTGGCCAAACCGTTGGTATAAGTCCTAATTAGTGACCTTCACTAACGGTTTGGCCAAAACCGTTGGTAAAGGTCCTATTTCTACTAGTGTATATTTGTAAATGATATTAAACTTAAAATATTTATTTCTTTATTTTGAGTTCAATACATATTATATTTAAAAAAAATATTTCTAAATTTGAATCCAATTAAGTAAATTTTTATTAATTCTTCAACTATTTATGTTTAAATGATAATAAAATTTTATTAATTCATTAATTTGAGATCCAATGATGTTTATTTATAAATAAATTTTGAAATTTTGAAATTAGAAACCTATGTTTTGATGGATTGGGATAGTTAACAAAATATTTCAAAATATAATAAGATAGGGTTAGATTAATGAGTTTAAAAAATAAACAGGTTATAAAAATGTTTGGGTTTTGAAAAAAAAAATAAACCGACTAGGATTCGGGTACCAAAATTGTATGGGTATTGTCAGCCCTATTTATGATTTGTAATTTTTTCTATATTGAAATTCTAAAAGATATTGATAGCATTGAGTGAAATTTTGCACCATTTTTATTCGAGTTTAAATTTGTATCTTAATTAAAATTTGAATTTTAAATCACTTTCATATTGTTTGACTTGATATTTTGATAAATTCTATTTGCACTATTCAATCTTCCGAGTTTTGAAATGATAATAGATATTTTTCATGATGTTTATTAGGTGAAATGGAAAAATTAAAAACCATAACAAAAAATTATGTTGAACATTGGAAAAAACATATTGTGAATGTGAATTATGTTTATATATGCTTATGTTTGGGTACATGTATATGTATGTACATATGAATGAATGTTTTGCATCATGAACGATTAAAAACATGCTTGTTTTAAAATTTTCAATATGACATTTAAGTGGATTTGGTTTTCATGTTTTCATATAATGGCTTTCATGAGGTGAAATCCCACATAGTTTGAATTCCGATTTTGATGTTTATGTTTTAGTCAACATTACGTGAAAAAACACAGTTATTTCCATCCTTCTTGAAAAAAATAGTGAAAAACGTTTTAGCAACAATTATCCTTCAATATATATGATTAAAACATTAAATTCTAAAAAAAAAAATAGTTTGTATGGGTCTAAACTAGACGTTGTAGTGAAGCCAATGGAGGCTTTATTCTTCTGGTAACAGAACCCGAGGCTCCTTTCTTTCATTCAACGCCTCAGTTCGACGGTCTCTCTCATATTAATGTTGAACAGCAATATTATTCCTTTGAATACCTAGAATATTTAACCAACAGTGGATCAACGACACTCAATATGAGGAAGACAAAAAGTTGAAAATCCTGCTTACGAGGGTTCCAACAATATGTGTTAATTGATCATTTCCCAAATCATTATTATGAGATGATCCCCCATATATCAACATTCATAATGAAAATTTAGTTGATAATATTGATTTATCTTATATGTTTCTATAGCTATAGGCCTTGTAGGGGGGACTCAAATAAGTTGGATGCCAAAAAGAGAAGTGTGCGCACAAAAATTAAAGGAGAAAGAATATGGTTTTAAATGGTCTCGGTGCTCTTAGGCCGGTATCCATGATTCTAAAATGGGTGATTTCACTACAATACAGTTCTATAAACCCTATTACTCATAATTATCACTATCACAAATTCGGCCTTATCCACCGTCATCTTTTATCAGTACTAAAAAAAACGTTGATAAAAGGGGTATTTTTATCAGCGCGAAAAGAAACGTTGATAAAAACACCTTTTATGAGCATTAAAAAATCCATAATAAAAGTACCTCTATCGGCGATTTTTTTAGCGCTGATAAACTGTACCATTTATCATTGTTTTTCTTAGCGCTGATAAAAAGTATGCTTTTTATCGGCGTTAAAACAATCGTTTTTAGCGCCGATAAATTGTACATTTCATAAATTATATATATATTATTAAATATAATATATTAATATATAAATGTATTGATATTGATATAAATATAATATATTTTTTAAAATATAATTTAGATTAGGCTAAATACGAATTTACACTTAATATATAAGATATTTAGTGAAAATGATTTATAAAATAATTAAAAAATATTATTAATTAATAATTTGTTAATTATTATCGAGTAATAGTCGTTTAATAACAATCGGATGATAGAAAAATTAAATTATTTAATGAACGGTTTGAAAACATGCCTTGACCTTCAAACGATCATAACTTTTGATCCGGGTGTCCATTTGAGTTGTACCACATATCAAATCAATGTCCGCGAAGAGATCTACGCCCAAATGACCCGATGGTACTTCTATTCACGTTTTTTGAGGTCAAAAAAGGCATAAAAGTCCTCTAAAACCTAGTTTTTAGTCAGAGTATCCCAATTTTTTAACATTCGATTGAATTTCATACTCATTTAAGGGGGTCTTATTGTCTTTTTTCGATAGTGCCTGAATTTATTATCAGGGCTTACATTCATATATATATTATGGTGTTGAAATTTTATTATTTTTCACAATGTAGTTTTATTTATAATTAAATATACACACATGTATGCATATTTGTATATATTCACACATAAAAATTTAATTTTATAAATAATTATGTAAACATATTTACATATAAAATATATTTCTATATATATAAACCATATCTAAATAGTAATAATATTCATTTTATTTAAAATAAAAATATGTGAATATTTATATACCTATACAATTAATGTATAGATAATGTTTATATATATATAAATATATATTTGTGTGTGTATTGACAAACAAATATATATTTATCTATATATTTTGATATAAGTATATAAATATAAATATATAATGTAAATATATAAAAATATTTATAATTATATTTATAGACTCACATATATAAATACATATATGTGTGTATGTATGTATTCATAAACACACACACACGAAACATATTTTATATATGTATTTAAAAATAATTGTATACATAAATATATATGTGGGTGTGTGGATAAAAAATGTAACGAAATATATATAAATAAATAGATATATCGTAAAATACAGAGCAAACAATATAAAGGAGTGGTAAAGGTTCAAATCCATGAATGGCGGGTGTCAGGTTTGAAACTCGGTAGGGACGCACGCGCGAGTGAGTGAAGCAGGAGGTCCTAGCGCTATTAAAGGGAGGGCTTCGAGCGCTGATAAAGAGAGGGGCTAGCACCGTTAGAAGGGGGAGGGGGGCTTCGAGTGCTGCTAAAAGATGGGGGTGACCTTTGTATTTTTAATCTGAAGAAAAAAAATATTTTTAAAATATTTTTTTTTGATTTTTATCACCACCTTTTTTAGCAATGCAAAAAGGTGCATTTATCGTATCTTTTTTTAGCTCTGATAAAAAGGACTCTTTTAACGGCGCTTACATTATCAGCACTTTATTAGCGTTGTTAGTGGCTTTTTTTAGCATTGTTAAAAGCTTGTTCTATAGTAGTGTACCCTAACCTCCTCTCACATTATTTGACCAAGATTTGTAACAGTGCAATTTTAGATAGATAAGTTTGTAATCATTCTCTCGCTCTACATCAAACATGGTAGATCCCCACCTCATCATGGAATGACACACATTGAACCCAATGCCTCTCTTTGCTGTTTAATAAAACTCCAACTCTAGTCATCCAAAAATTGTATTCGATATAGGAGTGTTTTGTTGTGAAAAATAAAACTTATTCTTCACTATGTTAAAAACACTCAATTTCCACTTTCTTTGGTTATTTGTCAACATTAATTTAAAGAAAAAAAGGGTAGAAAAGTTTTTTTTAATTGAAAGCATGGTTGAATTCACTGTTTATTCAATACAATGTCAAAATCTTGATTCGTAAATGGAAACTATTTGCAAAAAGAACACTAAATTAAATGGGTGATATCTATGATTGACATGATAGTAATCCTGAGGTTGTTTTAGTGTAGTTGAGTCTAATAAACTTGTAAGGGTTTTGTGTCCGTGAACCAACAAGCCATATAATTGTAAATCCTTTGGGTCTTCGGGTCTTATAAGGGTTCTTTCTCAACCAAATTAAGAAGAGGGATTACCGGAAAATAAAAATATTGAATTGACCACCACCACAAAAATATCAATCCCCATTTGATATAAATAATAACAATAAATTGAAAATTTATCTGTACTTTTTCATTTGTACAAATGAATCTACATAATTTATGCCAGGCCTAAAGCAATAGAATGCCAATATTTGTGGGTACTTAGTACTCATTCCATTACCACTATGCAAACAAATCAATTCGGATATAACCATTTGTAAAACTACTAAACCGTGAGTTTGCATTTAAAGAACCGATCATAGATCCAACAGGTTAAAGAATGGGTTACCATTATATAATGTAAAAAATGATCTCAGGATGCAAAACAAACCAAGAAAATATAGCGCTTTTACCATTCCAAGGGTTCACAATGATACATAAAATAATGTATATGACCTCATTCTTAATTCTCATCAGCTCAAAAAAAAAAAAAACAAAAAAAAACAGTAGGGAAATTATAGAAACGGACCACTGCCACCACCCCCGCCGCGGACAAGGACGTAGTCTGTAAGATGGTCGGAAAAAGGCATGAACCACAGCGGCGGCGCTGGCTCGAGCCCGGAACCATCCGCCGCCGTGCTTCCGCAGCTGCTCTTGGAAGGCACTAAAGCACCGCAGGAGGCTGCAGAAGCGGCGGAGCTGCCGCGGGCCGCCGTCGCCGTTTTGGAGCCGCCGCCGACAGGGAAGATTCTCAAGGCGCCACCTCGGGTCCAGGGGAGAGGGAAAGCCGAGTGTGGGACGCTTTTATGAGGAATCGTTGAACGTTCAGCTGTGGAGACCGAAGGGATAACTTTATCCCATAAACGGCACCAGCAGCCTTGGGGACTGTGAAAGCTAAAATCAACAACCCAAAGCGTTTGCCTTTATTTCAACGCCCAATTAGTATAACAAATCCCTCCCACTCATCATCATTTCCCTCATCATCCTCATCATCATGATTTCCATGACATTCCCACTCACATATCATCCCATTATCATGCTGGCACAACTTGTTTAAATATGGTGATCATAATAATAGTAATAATATCAACAACAAAAAAATGAATGTGAACATGATTTAGTAGAATTTTTTTCCCATTTAAAATAAATTCTTCTTTCAAATTCAAATATGTTATTTTATTAATTTCGAATGGTATGTAATAAGGGCTGACAACAGGTAAATGTATTCTTAACACTATTTGACTCAATTCTGTAGGGTTGTGTAGTGATTAATCCAGTTTTTATAACATTAGAGTAGTGAATTCAAATAAATGTATGGTTTGGGTATTAGTCTTAAGATACCTTAACTTGCACCCATTTAAATTTATTATTATTAATTTAATCACTATATATTTGTAAATGATATCAAACTTATAATATTTATATCTTTATTTTGAGTTCAACACAGATTAGATTTAAAAAAATATTTCTAAATTTGAATCCAATTAAGTAAATTTTTATTAATTCTTTAAATATTTATGTTTAAATGATAGTAAAATTTTATTAATTAATTAATTTGAGATCCAATGATGTTTATTTTTAAATAAATTTTGAAAATTTGAAATTAGAAACCAATATTTTGATGGATTGTGATAGTTAAGAAAATATTTCAAAATATAATACAATAGGGTTAGAGTAATGAGTTTAAAAAATAAACGAGTTATAAAAATGTTTGGGTTTTGAAAAAAATAAACCGGCTAGGATTCGTGTACCAAACTTTTATGGGTACTGTCATCCCTATTTATGATTTGTAATTTTTTCTATATTGAAATTCTATAAGATATTGATAGCTATTGAATGAAATTTTGCAGCATTTTTATTGGAGTTTAAATTTGCATCTTAATTAAAATTTGAATTTTAAATCACTTTCATATTGTTTGACTATATATTTTGATAAATTATATTCTCACTATTCAATCTTTAGAATTTTGAAATGATTAATAGATATTTCCCATGATGTTTAATAGGTGAAAATGGAAAAAATAATAAAAACTATGACAAAAAAGTACGTTGAACATTGGAAAATACATATTGTGAATGTGATGTGTATGTGTATTTTATGTTTGTGTATGAATGAATGTGTTGCATCACAGAAGATTTAAAACACATTTGATTTAAAATTTTCAATATGACATAAAGTGGATTGATGGGTTTTCATGTTTTCGTATAATGGCCTTCATGAGGTGCAAATCCTCATGGTTTGAATGATTCAGATTTTTATGTTTTTGTTTTTGTAAACATTACGTGAAAAAACACAGTTATTTCCATTGTTCTTGAAAAAAAGTGAAAATGTACTTTAGCAACAATTATCCTTCACTATATATGATTAAAACATTGAATTCTAAATAAAAAAATGCTTGCATGGGTCTAAACTAGACGTTGTAGTAAAAATATAATTAAATGATACTTTTAGAACGTTAAAAATATGATTTTTCACACACTCGAGAAGGATGGTATTTTGGGATTAGTTCAACGGACAAGCAGGAGAATTCCTAGGCAGTCAAGGGACAGTTCTCATGGAGATGAGTGAAGCCAATGGAGCCTTTATTCTTTTGGTAACAGAACCCGAGACTCCTTTCTTTCATTCAAAGCCTCGGTTCCGACGGTTCGACGGGTCTCTCTCATCTCAATGTTGAACACAAATATTCCTTTGAATAGCCAGAATATTTAACAAACATTTGATCAACGACACTCAATATGAGGAGAGAGAAGTTGAAAATCCTTTTTACGCGGATCCCAACAACATGTGTTAATTTATCATTTCCCAAATCATTATTACTAGATGATCCCCCATATATGAACATTCAAAATGAAAATTTAGTTAATAATATTGATTTAGCATATATGTTTTTGTAGCTATAGACTTTGTAAGGTTCATGGGGGACTCAAATAAGTTGGATGACAACAACAGAAGTGTGCACACATAAATTAAAAGAGAAAGAAGAAGGTTTTAAATGATCATGGTGGTATCCATGATTCTAAGAAGGGTGATTCCACTAGAATATAGTTCTATAAACCCTATTACTCGTAATTACCCTAACCTCCTCTCACATAATCTAACCTAGACATGTAATATTACAATTTTAGATAGATATGTTTGTAATCGTTCTCTCCCTCTCCACATCGAACTTGGTAGATCCCCACCTCATCATGGATTGGCGCGCATTGAACCCAATTATTCGCTTTGTAGTTTAATAAAACTTCAACCCTAGTCATCCAAAAATTGTATGCAGTATAGGAGAGTTTTGTTGTGAAAATTAACCCTTATTCTTCACTTTGTTAGAAACACTCAATACCCTCTTTCTTTGGTCATGTGTCAACGTCAATTTAAAGAAAAATAGCTAGAAAGGTTTGTTTGATTGAAAGCATGATTGAATTCACAGTGTATTCAATGCAATGTAAAAATTATGGCTTGTAAACGAAGATATGTTGGCAAAAAATAACATTAAATCTAATAGGTGATATCAATGATTGATAAGATAGTAATCATGAGGTTGTTTCAGTTGGGTCTAATAAACTTGTGGGGGGTTTTGTGTTCGTGTGCCCACAAACCATGTAATTCTAAATCCATTGTACCATTGGGCCTTCACGTCACTACTAGAAATTTGAGTTTCTGCGGTGCCTCCGGCGGTCCTTAAAGGAAGTATTAGCGAACGCTTTTGGTGGTCGTTAATGCTGATTTTTTTTCCAGCGGGATGTTTCCCACCTCCAACCGTCTTCTCCGCGTTTTCACTGCAACACACCGCCGCAGAACACCGTAGACTCTGCCACCACCCTCGTCGCATCAGGTGACCCCCAACAAGCTTTGACCACCCCCAGCCTACCCTCAAACACTTTATGTGGCCCTTTGGTTGCACCCTGATGTCCACCAACCACGCCTCAAGTGCCCCCGACATACCTTGACTCCCTCTGGCCACCGCGCATCTTCCATGGCCAGCGAATGAAGCTCCCTACATCCTGTTAATTACGCTGCCTCCCACACCCTCGCTTATCATCGCCCGTATCTTGCACCCAAAATTGGGTGTTTTGTGTGGATACTATTAGAGACCGCTAAATGCGGTCGGTGTTGGTCATTAGCGAACGAGCAGCTACGACCGCTAGAGATTGCTTTTGGCGGTCGTTAAAATCCTTAATTCTAGAAGTGGGTCTTATATGGGTTCTCTCTCAACCTATTAAAAAAAGGATTCTCAAAAAATAAAAATATCTAATTGACCACCACCACAAAATAGCAATCCCCGTTTGATATAGATAATAACAATAATTTGAACATTTATTTGTACAAATGAATCTAGATAATTTATGCCAGGCCTAGAGCAATAGAATACCAATATTTGTGGGTACTTAGTACTCATTCCATTAGCTCTATGCAAGCAAATCAGATCAGATACAACCATTTGTCAAACTACTAAACCACGAGTTTCCATTTAAAGAATCGATCATAGATCAAACAAGTTAAAGAATGGTTTACCACTATATGATGTAAAAATGATCTCATGATCATGCAAAACAAACCAAGAAAATATAGCATTTGGTACCATTCCAAGGGTTCAAAATGGTACATAAAATAATGTACACGACCTCATTCTTAATTCTTCCCGATAAACATCAGCTCAAGTATGGAAATTACACAAAGATCCCATTCTTCAGTGTTTTTCTTACAAGTCATTACTATTCGGTAGGAGAAGGAATCCATGGCTCATTGATTTAAAAGACAACACAAATCCAAAGCGATAATCCACTCATTTTTGTGCGCATACCGAACTCATTACTGGATTATTACTATCATTCAAGGTGATCAAGAGCTCAACCGAGAAGGGTCCATCCATGTCCTCGCAGCTGCTCCACCTGGATCACCACCACCACCCCCACTGGCTGCAGCCTCCCAGTAGAACTGTTCATTACCCAACACGTACTTTGGCCTTGTTGAGGACGATGAAAAATTACTAAACTCTGAACTGGTACTGACCCTGTTGACGTCTTCAATCTTCACGGATGCCAGCTGATTCAGCACCAACGATGAGGTGCTTGATCGGTTAGGCCGAACCCCACCATAGCTCGTCTCGTCGAAACCGCCGCTGCATCCCTCAACGTCGAGGGCGTACGGCGGCGCCTCAAAGACCCCATCGCCGCCACACTCGCCCATGAAAGGCACCGACGGCGACCTCCACTGCACTCCGCCGTTAAAAAACGGGCCGCCGCCGCCGCCTAATAGATTACTTAACCCCACCGGAAAATTCGCATCGCCCGTCGCTCCGACCATCGCCTCCGCTGATAACCCACTGTAGCTGAAACCCATTTCCGGAGAGGCGTAGTCCGTAAGATGGTCGAAACAAGGCATGAACCTCAGCGGCGGCGCTGGCTCGAGCCCGGGACCATCCGCCGCCGCGCTTCCGCCGGCGCCCTTGGAAGGCACTAAAGCACCGCATGAGGGTGCGGAAGTGGCGGCGCTGCCGCGGGCCGCCGCCGCCGTTTTGGAGGCGCCGCCTTTGCTTCTTTTGTTCCTCCTGCAGCCGCCGCCGACAGGGACGCTTCGCAGCGCGCCGCCACGTGTCCAGTACCTTCTGCAGGTCTTGCAGAAGTGGCGGGGCTGCGAGAGGCTGTAGTTGTTGAAGTAGCAAAATTTAGTGTTTGTAGAATCGCAGCGCGGGCACTTGAGTGCGCCCTCGGGTATGGGTAGGTTGGCCATGCGAGCCCGCTCCAGCATGGAACCTGGCCGGATCGCGGCGGCGCCGCCGCCGGCAAGAGGCAGCGGTGGAAGAGGAGACGAGAGCCGTGGGTCCCCACTGCTTCCTGTTAAATGATGCTGAAACAACAGATCAATCAATGATATGCTCAATCCAGCTTGAAAAAATTTGAATATAACGGTTACCTGGTTCTGGTTCTGGTTCTGGTTCTGGTTCCAATTGGATGGATCAAGATAAGGAGGGATGGAAGAATAATCCATAGGGTTTGGTTTTGATCTTTCCTCACAATCTTTTGTAAAGTTTGATCTGTTTTTGTGGGTGTGGTGGACAATACCTCCAACCCAATATGATAAGGCTCAAGTGAGAGAGAGGTGGCGAAGGAAAAGTGAAGATATAAAGAGATGGAGAAAGAGCACAAGGGGCATGAGGAGGCAAAATTTAAAGAATATGGCGCCAACTGTATCTGTGTAGGGATTATTTGTATTTTTGCGTTCTTCTGATTCAGGAATGTTTTACTATTGATTTTGTGGCCTTTTTGGTGCTTTTGAGGAGGGCTTCACCAGATGGAGGACGGTCGGCAGCGTGTTTTTCTTAACCAAGAAGCTCATTTGGGATTCCATGGCGCAAGTACCTACAAAAATGAATTAGTATATCGATATTTAATAATGGAGGATGATGATGAAATCAGCAGAGGTTATGTCCGGCCTTTTCCATGATAAAGTTTCTCTAGGGTTTGCGTCGTTTTCAGAAAGGGAAAAGGGTGGGAGAGGGTGGTAAATCTTGGACGTTCATTACATTGGATTCTGTTTTGAGGGGTGATTAACAAATGATTTTAAATTTATATGAATAGATAATGATATATCTTTTAATAATATTAAAAAAATGAAATTCCTGGGTGCTTTGCTTCGTGCATGAGACACCACAGCTTCAACACCAAATAGAGAAGACCCAAAATATGTGGCACACAACGGACCTAAATCAGTTAAAATATAATTTTTTTGTCAAACTCTAAAATATCATATGGCTTATTGAAAGCTCCTTGCACAACTTCATGTTTTATACCAACAACAACCTCATACATAAAACCAAACAAATTACCCATCACAAGAATGTGGATATATCAATATTTCCAATTTTCATGGTCTCTAAACTCCTCATAACGTTAAAGCTTCATGCAAAAAATCTTGAACCTTCACTTTAATAAAAAGACGAAGCCTGTATACATCGAAGCATGCACCAAACAAGCAACAGAAGGTTCAAAGAAAATAACTTTCATCGCCAGTGGTGCAAAACAATGGATACACGTATAACATCACATTAAATGAGTAAGGAACGTCTTCATTTAGGCCTAAGTGATGTGTTGAAAGAATTCATATCATTGCACAACAAAGAGAGTTTAAATTCATAATGGGTCAAATCAGGATATCATTTCATACACACCATCACCCAATTGTTAGCATAAGATAGTCATCACATGCACCTCTTTGATCAAAGGAGAATATTATAGAAGAGAAATTTAAGCCTCAGGTGGTAAGTGGATGCATAAAAGTGCATTACCCACTAAGATCTCCCTTGGACTAACTCTAAGAAAATAAGAAACAATAAACATGAATGTGCAATGCTTGGGTTAAACACTAGATTGATCCTCTGGGAACTTCCTCGGGTTAGTTATTCTTGACCATGAGTATTATAGATGTACAGTGGAGAAGAGTGGGGTGGAAACACAAAAGATAAAAATATGAGAATGAGAGGAAGAAGAAGAGTAAAATATATTAAAATTGAATAATACTATTACACACAAAAGAAACTACAAAACTATAGAAAATGGCCACAAAGAGTTGTCAACGCCTTGAAAAAGAGATGGGATACATTTTTATAACAAAAGGGGTGAAATTTTGGCTCTAGATTTGTTCTCCAAAAGTTTTTGCATGGTAGACCCATTTAATTACCAAATTGGAAAACGTAGTCTTCTGGAAAGTTGTTCAAAAATGTGTTACGCATTTGAAAACCAAATTTTATCTTCATAAGCCCTATTTATAAGAAGTTGTATCCCATTTACTCTGAAAATTTATTCTGTCCAGGAAGAATATTTGAATTTACAAAATTTGATTTTCCATGCATTTATGGCATTGATATCAGAAGAATAAAGTGGGGTCATAGTTAGGAAAGTTGTTCCTCAGAATTTTATCTTTATCGATGTTGAATTTCAGCTCCATTGTGCGAACCATTTACGAGATATAGGCCCAACTTCAAAAATATCCATATCTGCGCACAAATTTTGAGTCCTAACTTGTGAGCTTATTTTGGGCCTCCAAATGTTAGATTCAACTCTTGGTCCATAAGAATGAAATGAATCCCAATATGTTGTTAATTCTAAAAAAGGAATTTCATAAATTAAATTAGTGTATAAAATTTTATGGCCGAAATATATAAAAAAATCAAAATAGTTAAAATCTAAAAATATGTTATTTTTGAAATTAAGCTCAAAATGCTTCTAAAACCATAAAATGTGAAAATTGACCTTAAAATAACACTTTGGTGGTATTAAAAATATTGAAATTAAAATTAAATTAATTGAAAATATTTTCTATGTCAACAGGATACCAGAGTATCTTCCATCTACTAAGTGGCCTCATCAGCACATAATAAATAACCAAGGGTATTCAAAATGGATCTAAGAACATCATAAGAATAACTATAAGGTACCTCTTACACGTGAATGATTGAACTTGTAGAAATAGTTTCTTGATAATAGAAGGTTGCACGGGCTAGGTCAGTCCCATCTCCAATCAACAATCAATTCAAAATGAAATTTCAACAGCCACCTTCTTTAATATCATATCACAATGATGAAATTAATACAAAGGAAAGGGGCTTAAAATAGAATAATAAACATATCCCAGAAGTGACTCTTACCACTTTCTATGTCACTCGTCTATTCAATGTTGAATCTCCACAATGGTCTGCAGTAGCTTCCCTCTTTGAGGCCACCCCCATGACACTGAATCCACCCTCTTAAAGGCCAAATCATAGAAACAGAATAGATCATTATTTTGAAAGTAAGAAAGGCTTTTCGAGTTAATCTTGCAATTCATATCGAACTATACACATAAATGTTAGCTAAAGAAAAAATATGTGCTCAAAACTAAAATTTACAATAAAGTAACTTCAGAAAAAAGAGATTAGAACAATCAAGCCTAAGAATGATCAGCATACAAAGGACTTAAAGAGATTTACTAAAGTCAAAAAGAATAGGAACAAACTAATTAGTTACCAAAAGAATACAAGATATCTGGTTGTAATAGGTTATCAGTATGGGAAAGGAAATGTATTTGTATAATTCATTTTGTGTCATGTTCTAATCTGGATATGGGAAATAACTATTTTCTTTATAATTTACATGGGTTTATAGGGAATGGATCTCAATCTTAACTAAATAATATCTCCCGTTTTTATTTACCTAAGAAATCAATATTTTAAAAGAGAATATTATATATTTATGATAGACCTATCAGATAAGTTTTCATGCATAAGGTATTAATTAATAATCATACTGGAATAAAATAGATTTGGGAACCAAAAATTCATTAATATATAATTTTTAGGTCACATGCTTAAAGAGAACTAATAAAAGTCTGTGCTTTATGCAGTATGAGTGATGGAAGTGCCCAAAATCAAAACCCTAAAACCGAAATTAGGGATTACCTGATAGCATGACAAATCTGGAATCAAGTGACAGATATGGCATATAGAGGTGGAGTCAGCTGGTACAGCCTCTCCCTGCATCCTCTATTCTCTAAGCAAGACATAATCCAGTCAATGGAGAATTAAAGGCAATAAGATTAGGAAATATGTTATTCAACCTCATCTGTTATCGAACATTGATAACATCATTCAAATCATACAGCTTGAAGTACACATCAATCATTGTGACATAATACACAATTTTCCAACAATAACACAATATGTTTGTTAAAGAACATTTCACAATTTATGAAAATACGTACAAGCAGAGTATAACTTGAAAACCGAGTTATAAAACTCTAAAATAAAATGATCAATAAAATAAGGAGGCGTGTGTGTGGACAGATCATATAGAACAATTATAGATATATTCATAAAATTTATACATGCAATACATATAGAAGATATACACATATATATTTAGAAAATTTATATATACACTGAACATATATATGGGAAATATATGAGTTATGTTCATATATAGAACGTACATATGTTCTGTATACAGACAAAGCATAAATATGTTGTATTTATATACAAAGCAAAAATATGTTATGTATATTTTATATATATAACATATATAAGTTTTCTTTATGTACAAAATATATATATGTTTCCTTTATATACATAACATATGTATGTTTTCTTTATACACTGAACATATATATGTTCTATATATACAAAATTCGCGCTCCAAAATAACATGGGAAGGAGCATCAAAACTAACATCAAAAAAGGAATTATAGAATTCTGAAATTCCATGATATATGTTTTGTTACAATTCTAGAAAAAAGCACCATCACACATAAATAAAAATAAAAATATTATGTTTAAAACATCCAATTTATTAAAAAATATAATCAGAATAAAAGTATGTATTAGAGATCAAAAGAATGCAGTAATGAAAGTTAACGAAATGCAGTAATGAAAGTTAACGAATAATTATGTGTGGGGATTAAAAGTATGTATGAAGATTGAAAATTATAATCATATTAAAAGCATGTATGGATAATAAAAGTTGAGGAATAATTTTTCAATTGAAAAGATATGACTTACACTACCAAAAAAATGACTTTACGCACCGTCACCCTTTAACAGCGCTAAAAAAACATTGTTAAAGGGACATCCACTACCACAAAACTGGGCAAGGCATGCGCCTGCCTTTATCAGCGCTAACAGTAAAGCGCTGATAAAGGGTCGGGCCTTTATCAGCGCTAACAAAAGTGCTGATAAAGGTCCACTTTATCAGCGCTAAAACAAGCACTGATAAAGGGCTTATTTATCAGCACTAAAAAAGCGCTGATAAAGGTTGTATTTATCAGCGCTTTTCATTTTAGCGCTGATAAAGGCTCATGTGGATTTGTTAAAAACCCGCGGGTCCTCTTCCTCCTCCCTGCACCTGGTCAAGCTCTCGCGGAAGCCCTCCTCTGCGCCGCCGCCTCCTCCTCCGCCGCGGCCGCCGCCTCCTCCTCCTCCTCCTCCTTCTCCTCCTCCTTCGGCCGCCTCCTCCTCCTCCTCCTCCTCCTCCTCCACCACGGCCTCATCCTCCTCCTCCTCCACCGGCGCTTCCTCCTCCTCCTCCTAGTCCGCGGCCTCATCCTCCTCCTCCTCCACCGACACCCCCTCCTCCTCTGCCTACTCCGCTGCCTCCTCCTCCACCGCGGCCTCCTCCTCCTCCTCCGCTGCCTCCGCTGCCTCCGCCCTGCCTCCGCCCTGCCTCCGCGCTGCCTCCGCGCTGCCTCCGGTGCCTACGCTGTCGACACCTCCTTCTCCTCCGCCACCGGGTCCTCCTCCTTAAGGTGATTCAAATTGAATTTCCATGAATTAATTATGTTTGGAATGGGTAAGTGTTTGGCCAACTATTATTCGTGTTGAATCTTCAGTTTCCATGGGTGGTTTGGGATTGTGGTTATGTTTTGATCCTGACTATGGGTTGTTTTTATGATTTCCCACTACTTCATTAGATTTATTTAGTTATTCTTATGTTTTGGTGTTTTCATTTGGTTCATGTATCTCTTTATCTCCCCACGAACGATTATCTTATGGCTATTAATTTTGAGATGGGTTTGAGGAAATATATCAGATTTATTCTTATTGTTCTAAGTCTACCAACCTATTTTTAGGTGTTTCCCAAGGTATTGATGTGAGAGGCATATTTTAATTGAAATATTGGTCTCAATGGTGTTCCATTAATGGGTGGTGTAGGCTCCACTTTTTTAAGGGCTCTTAGTTAAAATAAGAGGCTTCAAATGGTGGAGGATCACATCCTAAAAGAAAGGGGGATTCTTAATAGGGAAATAATACATAGACGAGTCTAATCCAGAAAAAATCAATGCAGTAGAGGTCATTCATGAGGACTCATAATCTTGGCCAACCACAATTCGAGGTGAATTTTTTTTAATTCTTCTATAGTATTGGTTTCATTTCAAAATGGTGAATCCTAGTCATTAATTTCACATATTTTTTTATTACTTGGTTATGACGGCAGAGTTTATGAATTATTTTATGTATTGCCTAACCCTTTTGGGTAGGAAAAATGGTCATGGTTTCATGTTCTTTGAGAGTTGTGTTGTGGTACTTGGCATGGAGGACATTTCGGAATTCCATGTTTTGGACCTGGTCTTTTCCGACCTCATTATCGTCTTGGATTTTTTTATTGGATTTAGTGCACTAGATGACTATTATCACCATTGGGTTCAGTTACTTACTCTTAACAGGAGATTCCATGTCTTTTATGGAGATTGTGATCTATAACCATAGAGGGTATGACAAGTTGCTTCTATGTTATGGTTCATATCATGTCATTTTTCCAAGGTTTTCCTTGGGGTTGTTGAGAAGTGTTCTTCATGTGAAATTCCAGTGGTCACGGAAAAGTACACAAAATAATTTCTAGAGGACTTCATGGGATAACCCCCCCAATGAGTTTTTGCGTTTTCTATCTATTTGCTTCACAGGAAGATCCCATTTTCCATTCCATCACATCATAAGGCTCTGGCCGATTTAGAGGAGCTAAAAGATCAGCTAGAAGATCTTTAGGGAAATGGTTCTATCTATATGATCATGTCACTATGGGATTTTCCAATTCTATTTTCAATGAAGTCATATCATAGCCTATTAATTTTAACAGTCTACCGTAGTCATAGCCAAGTGATAGTAATGAATAATTACATATTGCCTATAATTGATGATTTGTTTGACCATCTTATAAGGTTCTATTGGTTTTTGAAAATTTTCTAGAGATCAGGGTACCAACAGTTGAGGGTTTGGGAAGAGGATGCTCAAAAGATAGATTTTTAAAGTCGATATGGAAATTTAAAGTATTTATGAATTCCATTTGGGATCACCAATGCTCTATCTATTTCATGGAACTGATGAACTAGATCTTTAATATCTTTCTAGACACCTCCATTTTCGTTTTTTAGAATACTTCTTGGTGTATTACAATATATATGAGGAGTACTCCGTTAATATGGAGGTTGTTTTGGGTGTTTTTAGAGAGCTTTGTCTTTATTACAATATTATAAATTCCCCATATTTTGTTTAAGAAGTATTGTTTCATGGTCACATTATTTCCTTGGAAGGAGTTCTAGGTTATCCAGAAAAGGTTCGAGAAGTCATTTCTCCTCTAACCTATATACTCATCCTATGGATTTCAAATAGGATGAATATAAATAAAGAATGGATGAATGCCAATCGGTTGACAAAAGAGTATGAAGAAGGCGTGAAAGAATTTATCAAGTTTGCAAAAGATCATGCATGTGAATCTTCTCAAATCCTTTGTCCGTGTTTACGCTGTTGTTATTCAAAACAAATTAGTCCAGATGAGTTGGAAGTACACTTGATCTGTCACGGAATAGATCAAAGTTATACATGTTGGAATAAACACGGGGAAACAACGAATGTAAGTAGTGACTGGGGTGACACTGCGTTTTATGGATCATCTGATATGATTACAAACATGAACAATGAAGATGACCGTATGGAGGATGTGATTACAGATGTGAATGATGATGAAGATCGTATTGAGAAAATTACAAGGACCTTCGAAGATGAACTTCGTGATTGCCCAAAATTGTTTGAGAAGTTAAAAAGTTGTGCAAAGACGCCATTGTATGCTGGTTGCACTAAATATACAGCATTGTCAGCCGTACTGAAGCTGTATAATTTGAAAGTAGATAACGGGTGGAGTGATGACAGTTTTACGAAACTACTTTCCCTCTTGAATGACATGCTCCCAGAAGACAATGAGCTCCCGAGCCGAACATACGATGCCAAATGAATGCTACGCTCTATGGGTATGATCTCTGAAAGAATACACGCCTGCCCGAATGACTGTATACTGTTTTGCAAGGACCACAAATCACTTAAAGAATGCCCAAAGTGTGGTGCTTCTCGATACAAGAAAGATGAATCTAGTCCTACTAAAGTTGTATGGTACTTTCCAATCATTCCAAGGTTTAGACGCCTATATGGAAGTGAGGAGACTACAGAACAATTAACATGGCATGCAGATACAAGAATTAAAGATGGGATACTACGTCACCCGACAGACTCTCCTTAGTGGAAGAGAATCGATCATGAGTATCCTGAATTTGGAAACGAGTCGAGAAACCTTCATCTTGCGTTATCTACAGATGGAGTGAATCCTTTTGGTTTTCAAAGCAACAGTCACAGTACATGGCCGGTTATGTTGATAAATTATAACTTACCACCGTGGTTATGCATGAAATGAAAATACATCATGTTATCTATGCTTATATCAGGACCAAAACAACCGGGTAATGATATTGATGTTTATTTAGCTCCATTGATCGAAGATTTGAAATTATTGTGGGATTCAGGTGTTACATTGTATGATGCTTACAGAAAGGAAGATTTCACTTTGAGAGTCATGTTGTATGGGATGATAAATGACTTCCCTGCTTATGGAAATTTGTCAGGATATAGCATTAAAGGAACTCAAGGCTGTCCCATTTGCGAAGAAGGTACACAATCAATTAGGTTGAAACATTCATCGAAAACCGTGTTTCTAGGACATCGCATATTTCTACCACGACGACATAAGTACCGTTCTTGGAAGACATCATTCGATGGAAGTTCATAAGAACGTACAGCACCGTCTCCACTAACAGGCGATCAATTGTTTGAGAAAGTTAAAAATGTGGACACTACTTTTGGTAAACCGGCTTCGAAAAACCTTACGAAAATCGGTTGGAAAAAGAGATCAATTTTTTTTGAATTACAATACTGGAATTGTCTGTATGTAAGACATTTTATTGATGTTATGCATGTAGAAAAAAATGTATTTGATAGTGTTATCAGCACGTTGCTAAATACATCTGGCAAAACAAAAGATGGAATTAAGGCTAGGTTGGACATGGTTGAGATGGGAATATGAGAAGAGTTGGCACCAGTGAAGGGTGAAAAACGAACATTTCTTCCTCCTGCTGCTTACACTCTTTCCAGGCAGGAGAGATATCAGTTTTGCAACTTCTTGAATGACGTAAAGGTTCCAGAGGGGTATTCGTCAAATATCAGTAACCTTGTGTCAATGAGCGACTTGAAGTTAAAAGTTCTGAAATCACATGACTGTCATGTTTTGATGCAAAATCTCATTCCAATTGCTTTACGTTGCATTTTTCCCAAGAATGTCCTCCATACATTAACGAAACTGTGTTTCTTCTTCAAATCTATATGCAGCAAAGTTATAGACCCGACGAAATTTCCAGCTATGGAAAAAGAAATTTCCGTCATATTATGTGAATTAGAAATGTTCTTCCCGCCTTCATTTTTTGATATGATGGTTCATTTGATGGTCCACTTGGTGAGAGAGATTCGACTATGTGGTCCTGTACATTACAGATGGATGTACCCCATTGAACGGTATATGAAGATTTTGAAAGGGTATGTCAAAAATCGAAGTCGGCCAGAGGGTTGTATTGCAGAGCGATATATTGTTGAGGAAGCCGTTGAATTCTATACCGAATACTTATCTGGTGTGGAAAGCATTGGCTTACCGAAATCTCGTCACACTGGGCGGCTTGAGGGTGAAGGAATTTCTGGAAGAAAGGTTGTCACAATCAATATTACAGATCGGGAGCAGGCCCACCTTTATGTTTTGCATAACAGTTTCGACGTTGACCCATATGTTGAAATCCACAAAGAAATTATTAGGCATTTGAATCCATCAAGGGCTGAAAAATGGATATCAGATACACATAATCGATAGTTTATAGGATGGTTTCAAGATCATATTTTTAAGAAGTCAGATGAAAATCCAAAGTCAATTTCGGAATGACTTCGATGGCTAGCCGGAGGACCAAGTGTGTATGCATTATCTTATAATGCTTATGTAGTTAATGGTTATACATTTTATACTAATGAACATGATGAAGATAGTACCATGCAGAATAATGGGGTTACACTTGTGGCTGAAGCGATGCATGTTTCTGGTGCTAAGGACATAAATCCAATTTATGCGAATATGTCATACTTTGGCATCATCAAACAAATATGGGAGTTGGATTATATGGAATTTCAAGTTCCGATATTTCAATGCAAGTGGGTTGATAACAGGAGTGCTGTTAAAATAGATGATTTGGGATTCGTGAAAGTTGATTTCAGTAAGGAAGGGGAGAAAGAAAAACCATTTATAATGGCATCACAGGCAGTGCAAGTATTTTATGTTCCAGATCCCGCAAACCAAAACTGGTCAATTGTTCTGTTATCGACCAAAACAGTTGAAGGGTCAGATGAAAATTCAACGGAAGATGACCCTTTCATTGGGACTTCGCAATCATTTCGCAGTGGTCCCAATGTAGACGATGTTTTGTATGTCAGAGGAGACCACAATGAAGGGATATAGATAGTTGATAGAGGGGTCAAATCCCTTCAGCCTTTAAAAAAAGGGAGTTCAATAATCAGGTTATTGATTTTTATTGTAATATAGATTGTGTTAAATTATGTTATTATCTGTTCGCTGCTGCTTTTATGTGATCTAAATTAAATTTTAAACCAGTTCTGTAGATAATGACTTCTTCACCTGCTGATGCACCCAATCCCGAGACACAACACGTCTCTCAACCTGTTACAGCTGGTCCCACTGCTGAGAGACAACAGGTCTCTCAACCTGTTGCAGCTGGTCCCACTGCTGACGTACAACAGGTCTCTCAACCTGTTGCAGCTGGTGTCAGTGTCGATGCTAGCGCTTCGGAGAAACATAATGATGATGCAGAAACTGGGGAAATGGTAGGCGATGAAACCCCAACGAAACAAAAAAAAACAGGTGCGCCGTAGTTTGACAGTTTTAGCAAAAATCCTTAAGGCAAGAATAAAAGGCATCAAATATGAGGTGGGATGGAATAAGCTAGACCAGCATGTAAACCCCAACAAAGCCATGTTTAGTAGCTACATTGGAATCGTCACTCGACAACGTGTGCCGATTGACGTAGAGTCATGGCACCATGTTGTCAGCAGGTTGAAAACATTAATGTTGGAAGAGATTACGGTAACATTACAATATCATCTATTTAATTTATTAAAATAAAATAAAATATTGAAATATTGACTAACCCTTCATCATCTCTTGCAGAGTGCATTTATAGTAGATGTTTCGCACAAAGAATATGTTTTCAGACTAGCAGGAAGGATTCATAGAGGCTTTCGCAGCATTTTAACGAAACGTCATCTGAAAGATGCCGAAGGGAAAATCAAGCCGCACCCGCCTCCTCTTTATGCACACTTGATATCCCAAGGAACGTGGGATGCGTTTTGCAACCGTCGTGCGGAATAGAATTTTCAGGTACATTGTGTTTGGTTACACGTTGTGTAACGTTGCTTGTATTCATCACGTTGATTGATAGGTTTTTATTTATTAAATAGCAACTGAGTGCTGAAAATAAAGAACGGGCAGCAAAACTAGCGTACCCCTACCGTAAAGCAAGGTTGGGGTACGCTTCAATTGAAAAACAATTGGTATGTATTTTAAAAGTACTGTAATAATTTTATGTGACATAAAACAACACTGTAACCATGTTTTTCTGTTTATATGCAGATTGATGAAGCAAAATCTCAAGTCACTTCCATTCCACGCCATGTGCTATGGAAGGAGGCTCGTGTTAATAAAGAGGGGAAAATGATAGATGAAAACACACAAAAAGTGTGGGAAACATGTGTAAGTATGACATAATATAAACTTGTTTTGCTTTAAATCACTATTACATAACGATGCTTACTTATTTTTTCATATTTTCTATTTGACATAGTCACAGGAATCAACAACACCCGCACCGGATGCAGACATACTTTCAACGGCCTTGAAACAGCCAGAACAGTATGGCCGCGTCAGAGGTGTGGGTTTTGGGGTGTCACCCCGGACATATTTTCAGAAAAAAAAAACAAGAGGATGAACAAACTAAAGAATTGCATGTAATGAGAGATAAAGTAGATACCCTTGAAGAACTAATCCAAACTCAGGGAAAGATGCTAATGAGTTTGATGGAGGAGAGGCGAAGAGAACAAACAACTCAAGAACAACCCCCGCGAGAAGATCCACCCCTCACCAGCTTTGAGGCGAGCCATTCCCCTCAAAGACCTGACTTAACCGAGGTAATCAATGTTATAATATTCGTTTTTGTGAGATGTGAATCACATAGACACTGATACCTTTCATGTAATGATATTCTGCAGGGTGAAAATGATTGTGATTTATATCTGTCAACTCCCACCCATCGCCTTGTAGCGAGGGCTACAGTGTTCAACATGCAGAATGACATGCTACACTCCAGACCACTTCCAACCGGTCATGTCAAAGTGTCGATTAACGTAGCTCATGAGCCGAGCGCTGAGCTACCCGTGGCAAATGACGATGACGACATTCATACGGTGGAAAAAGCTGTTGGAACATTCGTTGCATGGCCGTCGAATCTTGTAAAAAAACATGTCGAGCAGGAGGTATTCATTTCCAGTTCATTTTTCAAGCAGAACCTTTAACATTAAATTAGAAAATGGCTGAACTGATGAATGTTATTACAGAAGGATAAAATGGAGAAGCTAAAACAAAAGAGCGACTCCAACATTGGATCAACCAACCGATCAAAACGATCTACTGAGAGCACGTTCACCCCGCCCGTTCTATATCCACATTTAATATCATTGCAAACTCATGTGGATACGAAAATGAAAGACAGAAAGAGTCATACAATTGTTTGTGAAAAAGATATGTACGGAGAGGAAACAATAGATTTCGTTAGTGCAGACGCTGTTTCTGAGATCATCACATACGACTGGCTAGGCGCCTCAGTTATAAATGTATACATGAGGTATGTTTTCATGATTTGATTTTACAGAAGCTGATATACTTTGATAATTATGGATAAATACATCTCATATTTTTCACAGGCATATATATGAAAAACAATTGAAGGGATTTTCCCATGAATACAAATTTGGACTCGTTAGTCCTCACACCATTTCTACACAACGAACAGAAATAGATTCTAATTTTCAGGCTGAATTGATGTCAAATCTGCTCAGAACGTTTCAAAGAAGAATTACGACTGACAGGCTCTTTTTAATACCAACGATGCAAGGGTAAAACTCAACATTTTAATCATATCAATTATATTTTCATTTCTATCAGTACTTATTTCTTTTTGTGTTTTTAGGGAACATTGGATGCTCATTGCAGTCAATTTGGATACTCCAAAGATTTATTTTCTGGATTCACTGCATGGATATCCAACTAACCGACCACAGATAATTGCGATTGTCAATTTTTAATACACTAGATCCAATATTTTAGAACTAAATATCTAGTTATATAATTTATATTATCTTTTAATGAGGATTTTGTTATGATAGGGCGGTGTATGAATATCGTCTAAAGGCTGGAATGAATCCAGGGCGTAAGGATGACAATGCCCACAAGATCTACAAATGGAGAAGTATCTGGGTATATATAATTATATTTCACTATCCAAATACATATCAAAACAAATTACTTATTTTTTTCGATGTTTCTGCAGTGTCCGAAACAAACAAATGACAAGGACTGCAGTTATTATGTTTGTAAATTTATGAAAGAGATCGTATTTCATGGACAAACTAGCATCCCTGAAGAGGTATTTTTGAAAATAATTACTACTTTATTGAAAATAATTATTAATCCTTTGTGTATTTATATTTTTTCAGTACTACTATGACCGTCACAAAAACTCCTATTCAGAAGATGATATAAATGTCTTTAGAAACGAATGGGCATCGTACCTGATGGAAGAATGTAAACAAATAGGACAATGAAGGTGAATTCCTAATAATTATGTTATCTTTATATGGTCATTGATATCTCCCTTTACACTTATTGAGAATCTATGATCTCCTTTTCTTATGATTCATATCCTTAGATTAGTGAATTCCTACTACTTAGTTTGAAAATGACATAAACTTTGGAAAACAACACCAATGACATACTCCAAACCGAGAAAATGCGTTCATATTGTTTTGACACTTTAGGAAAACGATCCACGAGTCATTTGTGACGTGTACGAATCGATCGCACCTCAATCCGACGCATGGCGTGACCGGTATGGCTAAAAGTGTCTGATATCAGTTTCAAATTGAGATAAACTTTGGAAAACAACACCAATGACATATGGCAAACCGAGCAAACGCATTTGTATTATTTTGATACTTTAGAACAACGATCCACGAGTCATTTGTGACGTGTACGAATCGACCGCACCTCAATCCGACGCACGGCGTGACCGGTATGGCTAAAAGTGTCTGATATCAGTTTCAAATTGAGATAAACTTTGGAAAACAACACCAATGACATACGTCAAACCGAGAAAACGCGTTCGGATTGTTTTGATAATTTAGGAAAACGATCCAAGATTCATTTGTGACGTGTACGAATCGACCGCACCTCAATCCGACGAACGGCGTGACCGGTATGGCGAAAAGTGTCTGATATCAGTTTCAAATTGAGATAAACTTTGGAAAACAACACCAATGACATACGCCAAACCGAACAAACGCGTTCGGATTGTTTTGATACTTTAGGACAACGATCCACGAGTCATTTGTGACGTGTACGAATCGACCACACCTCAATCCGACGCACGGCGTGACCGTTATGGCTAAAAGTGTCTGATATCAGTTTCAAATAGAGATAAACTTTGGAAAACAACACCAATGACATACGCCAAATCGAGCAAACGCATTCGGATTGTTTTGATACTTTAGGAAAACAATCCGTGAGTCATTTTTGACGTGTACGAATCGACCGCACCTCGATCCGACACACGGCGTGACCGATATGGCTAAAAGTGTCTGATATCAGTTTCAAATTGAGATAAACTTTGGAAAACAGCACCAATGACATACGGAAAACTGAGAAAACACGTTTGGATCGTTTTGATACTTTAGGACAACGATCCACGAGTCATTTTTGACGTGTACAAATCGACCGCACCTCAATCCGACGCACGGCGTGGCCGGTATGGCTAAAAGTGTCTGATATCAGTTTCAAATTGAGATAAACTTTGGAAAACAACACCAATGACATACGGAAAACCAAGAAAATGCGTTCAGATTGTTTTGATACTTTAGGAAAACGATCCACGAGTCATTTGTGACATGTACGAATTGACCGCACCTCAATCCGACGCACGGCGTGACCGATATGGCTAAAAGTGTCTGATATCAGTTTCAAATTGAGATAAACTTTGGAAAACAACACCAATGACATACGCCAAACTGAGAAAACGCGTTGGGATTGTTTTGATACTTTAGTAAAACTATCCACGAGTCATTTGTGACGTGTACAAATCGACCGC
Organism: Viscum album; assembly: GCA_963277665.1. Lineage (NCBI taxonomy): Eukaryota > Viridiplantae > Streptophyta > Magnoliopsida > Santalales > Viscaceae > Viscum > Viscum album. The sequence goes on along the minus strand of OY728131.1, from coordinate 710,389,408 downwards.
ACCTCAATCCAATGCACGGCGTGACTGGTATGGCTAAAAGTTTCTGATATCAGTTTCAAATTGAGATAAACTTTGGAAAACAACACCAATGACATACGCCAAACTGAGCAAACGTGTTTGGATTGTTTTAATACTTTAGGACAACGATCCACGAGTCATTTGTGACGTGTACGAATTGACCGCACCTCAATCCGACGCACGGTGTGACCAGTATGGCTAAAAGTGTCTGATATCAGTTTCAAATTGAGATAAACTTTGGAAAACAACACCAATGACATACTCCAAACCGAGCAAACACGTTCAGATTGTTTTGATACTTTAGGAAAACGATCCACGAGTCATTTGTGACGTGTATGAATCGACATCACCTCAATCTGACGCATGGCGTGACCGGTATGGCTAAAAGTGTCTGATATCAGTTTCAAATTGAGATAAACTTTGGAAAACAACACCAATGACATACGGAAAACCGAGCAAACGCGTTCGGATTGTTTTGATACTTTAGGAAAACGATCCACGAGTCATTTTTGACGTGTATGAATCAACCGCACCTCAATCCGACGCACGGCGTGACCGGTATGGCTAAAAGTGTCTGATATCAGTTTCAAATTGAGATAAACTTTGGAAAACAACACCAATGACATACGCCAAACCGAACAAACGCATTCGGATTGTTTTGATACTTTAGGAAAACGATCCACGAGTCATTTGTGATGTGTAAGAATTGACCGCACCTCAATCTGACACACGGAGTGACCGATATGGCTAAAAGTTTCTGATATCAGTTTCAAATTGAGATAAACTTTGGAAAACAACACCAATGACATACGGAAAACCGAGCAAACGCATTCGGATTGTTTTGATACTTTAGGAAAACGATCCACGAGTCATTTGTGACGTGTACAAATCAACTGCACCTCAATCTGACACACAGCGTGACCGGTATGGCTAAAAGTGTCTGATATCAGTTTCAAATTGAGATAAACTTTGGAAAACAACACCAATGACATACGCCAAACCGAGCAAACATGTTCGGATTGTTTTGATACTTTAGACAATGATCCATGAGTCATTTGTGACGTGTACGAATTGACCGCACCTCAATCTGACCGACGCATGGTGTGACCGATAAAGCTTTTCATTAGATAAAGAATCAATATTTATTAAATGAGATAAATCAATAAAAAACATATTGATTTTACATTATTCCCTTTCATTGTTATGAAAATGAAAACTTTTGAGTTTAAAATTTCATATTTTAGTTTCACATTTCCATATTAATGTATTCTTTCATATTACTGTTTTAATTTCTTTCATTATTGCATTACTAACATAATATTTGTTTTCTTATATAGGTGAATTTTTTTCCTTCAGTTCGGATGCTTTGTTCGGCAACAAATACCGTCGAGAGCGGATCACGGATATCAAAGGACGAAACATGATTGTTTATAACTGTTGTTGAATAATTGTAAATGTAACCATGTAAAACAATGTTTGAAATGTATATAGCAATGCGTTTTTTTGTATTCATGATGTTAAGTAAATGTATATACCGTTGTCGGTCAAAATATTGGGTGCGGGTGCTATGGTGTGTAGGTGTGCATGTGCAACTTTGTGCAGGTATTCTGGTGTGCAGGTGTGCAGGTACTGTTTTGTAGGTGCAGGCGATGGGGCCTTTATCAGCTCTTTTTTAGTGCTGATAAAGGACACCTTTAACAGCGCTAGAGGAGCGCTGATAAAGGAACCCTTTATCAGCGCTCCGTCAAGCGCCGATATAGGAGACCTTTATCAGCGCTAAAAGAAGCGCTGATAAAGGGGACCCCCCCCTTTATCTACACCGGCATTAACAGCGCTTTTCTAGCACTGTTAATGCCGGTTTTTAGCACTGATAAAGGGCCAGGTTGTAGTAGTGATCTTTTATCGGCGTTTTTTAATAAGCACTGATAAAGATTTCCCCTTTATCAACACTTTTTTACTAGCACTGATAATGAGTATATTTAAATATATATATATATTTCATTAAAAATAATATATATATATATATATTGGTATAAATATAATATATATTTTTTAAATGTGTTTTAGAAAATGATAAATAGACATTTACACTTAATATATAAGATAATTAGTGAAAATGGATTATAAAATAATTAAAACTATTTTTTAAATAAATAATTTTCTAATTATTATCGACTAATAGTCATTTAATAACAATTTGAATATAAAAAAAAATCAAAAAATCAATAAAATATTGAAAATAAGTTGAAAACGTAACTCGAACTTCAAACGAGCATAACTTTTGATTCAAGTGTCCGTTTGAGCTCTACCACACATCAAATCAAAACTTGAGACAAGCTCTACACACTGGTGACATAGAAGAACTCTTTGTCTATCACGACCCGTCCCCTGGGGCCCATGACGTGACTACCCCAAGCCCGCCTTCCATAGGCCAGGGGCTGGCGACTAGCACCGAAAGGCGTAATCCCTAAAACTGGGAAGGCATTGCCTTTATAACCTGTAATACACACAACCAAGCACATAGCAAGATACGAACTCAAGTAAACTGAATAGTAAACAGAGTGAGTACAATAAGTAAAAAAGGGGCCAAAATACAATCCCAATTGGAAAGTATAAGGAAAACTGGAAAGTACAAGACAGCTGAAAGTACAAGTAACTAGAACAGCTCCTAAGATCACCCGCCAAGGATCCTGCCTGAAGGATAGGTACAACTCTAAATTGGTCGTCTCTGCAGTACGCCTCGTCTAGGTCCACCTCCGAGCTACCTCCAGTCCTGGTACCCTTGTCCTCAGTCAGCGTTGTTCGTTGTTTGCATCCAACACAACAAGGTGCGGGCATAACCCGTGCATGGGTGAGTATAACAATACTCAATAGGGATCCCAAGACCCTCAAGGTCTCACAAAAATCTACCAAGGATAAACCACAAAGTATGAAATCCACAGATAACCCTACGTAGGTATATACCCATACATATACCAAAGTTATCAAGTAATCCATCTCAATCATGAAGGAACGCAGAGGTTCTGACTCAGCTCACACCAGGTATATCTTTAGGTACAGAAGTAGAGATGATTAGATGTAACTACTAAATAATCTTACTCTGTTAAGAAGCTCTACAGCTAACCTGTACAGAATCGCTAGGAGTTGACCCACACAGGATCGCTGGAAGCTGACCCACATAGGATCGCTCGGAGCTCACCCACACAGGATCGCTCGGAGCTCACCCACACAGGATCGCTCGGAGCTGACCCACACAGGATCGCTGGAGCTGACCCACACAGGATCGGTAGGAGCTGACCCACACAGGATCGCTAGGAGCTGACCCACACAGGATCGCTAGGAGCTGACCCACACAGGGTCGCTAAGAGCTGACCCACATAGGGTCCCTAGGAGCTGACCCACATAGGATCGCTGAAGTTGACCCACACAGGATCGCTGGAGCTGACCCACACAGGATCGCTGGAGCTGACCCACACAGGATCGCTCGGAGCTGACCCACACAGGATCGCTCGAGCTGATCCACACATGATCGCTAGGAACTGACCCACATAGGATCTCTAGAAACTGACCCGCAGAGGATCGCTAGGAGCTTACCTGCATATGATAGCTAGGAGCACTCTTCTCGTCACAGCCAGCTACTGGGTTTCCACACTAGGCTTGCTCGTCTCTCGGAGAGTCCGCTCCCCAGGCCACTGTTCGATTCTCCAACTTCTACGATGTCCCATGAGGAATTATCTCAAAGGAACGCCACGTCATAGGGGTCTCAATGCAACAGACGACACGTCATTCGGACGTCCGGTCTGTGAGTTATTAGTCTTTTAGTCCTGAGGGCCCGGTTGGATTCATGCTTGATCAAACCTGACTATTCCCCAACTTTATCCAAAACTCTATTAGGGTATACCAAAGGGATCGTCTCGCTCCAAGATTTTCAATGTCGTAGACGGCTCGTCAAACGGACATCTGGTGCCAAATATATGGCCAAAAGAATGTAAATGGGTCATAGGGGGCCCGGGTCGGGTCCGACCCGGTCGGACAGACCCGGTCGGACAGACCCGGCCTGGGACGACCCGGTTTGGGTCAACTCAGCCTAACCTGCTGAGTTCGGCTCGACCCGCTGGGCAGATCGGCCTGTTGGGTTCGGCCCGGCCTGTTGGACGGCTCAACAGGCTGTGAGGGGCCACAGAGGGTCGCAAGGGCGCGGGGCGGCTCGGTCGCGGGGGTCTCGCGAGGGTGCGAGGCCGCGGGGTGGCTCGGCCAGAACGGCTCGACCGCGGGGTGCCGCGAGGGCGAGGCACGAGGTAGCTCGGCCGGAGCGGCTCGACCATAGGGTGGTTCGGCCGGAAGGGCGACGGCGGCTCGGGCGACGGCTCGGACCGAACGGTGGCGGTAGCTCGGCTTGGCGGCGGCAGCTCGGGCGGTAGCTTGGGCGGCGGCTCGGCCCGGACGGCGGCGGGAGCTCGGCCCGAACGATGGTGGAGGCTTGGACGACAGTGGCAGCTCGGACGGCAGCGGCGGCTCGGCCCGGCAGCAGCGGCTCGGCCCGGACGGGGGCGGCGGCTCGGGCGGCTCGGCTGCGGACGACGCAACGCGACGGAGGCTGCGGGGCGGTGGGGGCCGCGGGGCGTCGTGCCTTCGTCGGCGGTTCTCGAGTTCCACCGGTGCTGACTGCCGGCACCGGTCGCCGTCACCAAATTCGCATTCCTCCATCGCGAAGGATACACCATTCAAGAAGAACGACGGAGGGGTCATGCCATGTTTGTTTGGCCCGCACCCTCCGCGTTAGAGCGGTAGCAAGCGGCTCAACAAGAATAAGAACGTTTATGAAAGATATTTAAGAACTTCAATCCCCACAACCTTCGCCAAACACTAATCTAATTCCCACAAAAGAAACTTAGAAGGGAAGAACATTGAACAAAACCCCTACCTTGGATTGTTCTTTAACGTTGGCGTGAGAAGAAGTTGAAGTTGTCGACGTTCGTCTCGTCCGCCACACACCTCCAATCCCGGGATCGTGCGTCGGTTCGTCGTAGTCTAAGACGTCCCATGTTGGAGGAAGTTGAAGATATCAGCATTCTTCGTTGGAGGAGCATTCTTCGTGGAAGAAGTGTAATCCTCCAAAGGTTCTCTTCTCACAATTCCACCCAAAAAATGAAAGAGGTGCCAATATAATTAACTTAAGAAGAAATTATGTTGGCACACTCACACAAGTTGGCAAAATTAATGTGGTGCGTTGGCATAATTAATGTGAAGGAAGCTCAAGAGGCTCCTCCACATTAAAGAGGGGGTTGAGAGGTTTCTCTCTCATTAAGAGGGGAGTTCAAGAGGTTTAAGCTTCGGGTGGTCCCCACCACCATAACCTCTAATGAGAGGTTAGGCCCGGGTGGTCCCCACCACCATAACACTACTACAAAGACGACCTATATCAGCACTCAAAATGGGCTTTAACAGCGCTAAAAAGGCACTGTAAAGCTCAATGCTAATATAGGGTGGTCCCTTTTATCAGCGCTCCGAAAAGCGCTGATAAAGGTAAAAAAAATAAAAAAAATAAAAAAAATTAAATAATGCGGGGAGAGCTTTTATCAGCGCTTGACACCCCCTTTATCAGCACTAGGAGGTATTCCGTGCGCTTCCCTTCCCGCGCATCCTCATATGTGCCCCCCCTTCACTTCCACCCGAACTTGAACCCGTGACCTCCCCCTTTCGCGGCTGCACCTTTACCACTAAGCCATTTCATTTTGTTCTCTATTTAATGACATATCTATATATATAGTTATATTTATTCGTATATTGATATAGATTCATATTAATATAAATATATTTATTCATATATTAGTATATATATATTCATTCGTATATTAATATATATATATATATTTTTAGTTATAATTTTTAATACGTATATTTATTTGTATATTAATATATACTTATAAGATTAGTTTTAAAAACATTTATGAAAAAATATGTTTTTTATGTGTGTTTATAAATAAATAAATAAATAAATACATACATATATATATACAACACACAGACACACACACAAACACAGACACATATATATTTACGAATAAATACATATATATGTGTATTTGAAAAGCCATAGAATGTTAAAACGACCATAACTTATAAGATTAGTTTTAAACACATTTATGAAAAAATATGTTTTTATGTATGTTTATAAATAAATAAATACATACATACATACATATATACAACACACAGACACACACACACACACATATATATTTACGAATAAATACATATATATGTGTATTTGAAAAACCATAGAATGTTAAAACGACCATAACTTAAAAGATTAGTTTTAAACACATTTATGAAAAAATATGTTTTTATGTGTGTTTATAAATTAATAAATAAATACATACATACATATATACAACACACACACACACACACACAAACACACAGACACATATATATTTACGAATAAATACATATATATGTGTGTGTGTGTGTATTTGAAAAGCCATAGAATGTTAAAACGACCATAAATTCTAATCTAGAAGCCTGTTTCAACTCCACAACCAGTCAGATCGAATAAAATGAAACAATATTTGATATGATATGTGGTACAGGCCTAACGGACATCCGGATCAGAAGTTATACTTCTTTGAATGTTAACAAATCGGGGTATCCCGATTAAAAAATCAGTTTTGGAGGCCTTATGGGCCTTTTTTTGCCTTGAAAAATGTGACAGAGGCTTTGCCTCAATTATTAGGGCGTAGAGCTCATCGCGGACTTCAATTTGATATGTTGTAGAGCTCAAACGGACACCCGAATCAAAAGTTATGGCCGTTTGAAGTTTGAGTTACATTTTTAACTTATTTTAGATCTTTTATTAATTGTTTTGATTTTTTGTGTCTTCAAATTTTTATTAAATTATTTTTAATCGATAATAATTAGCAAATTACTAATTAATAATATTTTTTTAAAATATTTTAAATCCATTTTCACTAAATTTCTTATATATTAAATGTAATAGTCTATTTATACGTATCTAAAACATATTTAAAAAATATATATTGTATTTATATCAATATAAATATACTTATATAATAATAATTTATTTTTCATGATTTTTTTTTGAAACTTAAAATTTATCAGTGCTTGGGAAAAGCGCGGATAAATCCCCCCTTTATCAACGCTACTAAAAGAAGCGCTGATAAAGGGGTCCCCTTTAACAGTGCTAAAAAACGCTAATAAAGGGGGGGCTTTATCAACGCTAAAAAAAGCGCTGATAAAGGGGGCATTTATCAGCCCTTTTTTTAGCACTGATAAACACGCCCCTTTATCAGCGTTTTTTTAGGGCTATTAAAGGTCGCCTTTATCAGCGCTTTTTTTTAGCGCTGATAAAAGTGTAGCGCTTCCCTTACCCGTTTTTGTAGTAGTGTAACCTCTCATGGGAGGTTAATTCAGGTGGTCCCGACCTGTGAAAATTCCACATGAGAGTTTCAAAACAAAATAAAATAAAATGTTACACACTTTATTTTATTTTATTCTTTTCACGAAAAAACCCAAAAATTAACTTTCACCATCAACCAAGTGTCGTCGAGGTGAAAGTCTTATTAAGCGAATACCGGTGCTGCAAGTTCAACAGTGCCCTCATATTTCAATTCAGAACACCGATTCAAAAGTTAGAAAAACCCGCTCACACGTTTACTGAACGTACCCAAAAAAAAGTTTAGAAATTCATTCCGGGTACACCGGGCCTCGGAATCATGCGCCGTCAGTTTTCACAGACTCTTAAAAATACCATTTAATTAAAAAAAATACATGGAAATTTTGGGTCTTTACACTCTCCGCACCACAGGGCTTTGCATCCCCATAAGCCACAACTCAAAACTAGGAAAACAAGTGGGGGTAATGAGTAGGAATCTAAGCCTCCTGCTCCCATGTGCTCTTTTGGAGGTTCTCGTGCTACCAACGAACGTGCACCAGAGGTATCGACAGCTCACGAAGGACCCGATCCTGTAGATCCTCAATCTCTATTGAAACCTCCATAAAAGTCTCCCCATCGTTGACGTCCAGCTCGCCGGTCGATGATGTGGGAAGGGTCGTGCACGTATCTTCTCAACTAGGATACGTGGAAGACGTCGTGTACCCGGTGAAACTGAGGTAGAATAGCTAAGCGGTAATCCACCTCACCAACTCTGCTGAGGACCTGGAAAGGTCCGATGAACCTCGGAGATAACTTGCTGCCTTGGCCAAATCTCCGTAAACCTCGTCGGGGTGAGACCCGTAGAAAGATGTGGTCGCCATCCTCGAACTCCAGAGGTCTCCATCTCTTGTCGGCATAAGACTTCTGCCTGCCCTGTGTAGTCTTTATCTACTCCTAGATGATTTGTACTTTATCTGTGGTAGCCCGTACCATCTCTGGTCCTACTAGTGCTGACTCCACTGGGTCAGTCCAGCACAAGGGTGATCTGCAAGGTTTCCCGTACAACGCCTCAAAAGGTGTCATCCCAATGGTGGAGTGATAGTTGTTGTTGTATGCAAACTCCACTAAAGGAAAGTGATCCTCCCGGCTACGACCGAAGTTGAGGAAACAAGCACGCAACATGTCCTCGAGGGTCTGAATGGTCTGCTCAGTCTGGCCATCCGTCTGAGGATGGAAGGCGGTGTTCAAACAAAGCTGCATCTCGAAAGCCTCCTGCAACCCCTTCCATAGCCGAGAAGTAAAACGTGCATCACAATCGGAGACAATCGTCGAGGGTACTCCATGTAACCGCACAATATCCTGCACATAGAGGCGTCTCAAGCTCTCTACTGAACCCTGCTCTCTGATCGGTAGGAAGTGGGCCGACTTGGTGAGTCGGTCGATGATCACCCAAATCGAGTCATGGCCCCTGGATGTACGTGGAAGTCCTGTCATGAAGTCCATGGATATCCCATCCCACTTCCACTCTGGGTGTCACGACCCGCCTTCACCAAAAGGAGAGAAGGGTCAGTAGATTGTCAGGCCCTTCCTTCTTCAAGTTGAAGGAGAGATAATGACCCCCGAAACCCGCCTTCAATAGGTCCCGGAGTGGCGACCAGCGTCAAGGGTATAGAATCACTTACTAAATGGAAGGCATTACCCTTTTTCTTTTAATAGGATCAGGAGATAAGATAGTAAAATCCCACAACACCAAAACTAAAAGTGCAAGAAAAGACAAAACAACCAATCTCATATGCATGTTCCAAAAGTAAATACCACAAAGTACAAAGTGACTACAAAGGTAAAGTAACAAAGAAAGAAAAACAACAACTTCAACTATCCCAAAGGTCCTGTGCTAGTATAGTCCCGCGCGATCCCTGAAGTCCTCCTGGAAACCTGAAAGCAGTTTTATATACGTAGGGTGAGCATACAAGTATACTCAGTAGGGAAAAACCAAAGACTGTTGTGAACAAGTGGGGGAACGTACTAAAGTCCTGTGAGAAGTAGACAACCAACATTATCAAGGAGTTCATCCATCCCACTCACCGGCCACACTCACCAAATAACGCAAAAAAGTAATATATAATAAGAGCACATCGATGGTTGGGTACCCCGCACCACTTTCCCACTGGTTATTGAAGACATCCTACACATCGAACCAATCCCACCATTCTCACCGCAGTCCCACTGCCATACCCCGCCCGCACACACCTGGGCCACAACCTCACCGCAGTCCCACTGCCAAACCCCGCCCGCACACACATGGGCCACAACTGTCACACGTAACCACGCCTGCAAACACCTAGGCCAGAACAACCACTGCCACGCCCGAAGACACCTGGGCCAGAAGATCCACTGCCACGCTCGAAGACACCTAGGCCTCATCCCGAAGACACTTGGGAAACCACCTGCCCGCACACACCTGGGCCAACCACCACACTACCCCGCCCAAAGGTTCTTGGGATAATAATGGACTTCAGGCCATCACAGCCTGCCCGAAGATACTTGGGATATCCGGGAAAGGGAGCAGAAAGGAGCTAATAACCAGCCACTAATATAAGTGTTGGAAAAAATACGCTCCCCCATGAAGTGGGGGTGTTCGGCACTAAGTGCTCAACTTGGGTGGGGAGTGAATAAGAAACAAAAAACCGCAAGTATATGTATAAGCGACAAGCACTCACCCAACCTAGGTTTTTCTTCGGCGAGCCTAAAGAAAACAAATAGCGCCTAAGTCACGACTCACACCAAACCAAAACCCATTTGTCCCATCCTTGTTTTCATATTCAGTAATGATGTTTAAATAAGTTTCTGAACCTACTTGGAAACTAGTAATCATAAGCACAAGTCAAGGGAAAGCAAACAGTCAAGCATCAACTACAACACCCACACCTGGTTCTCTTGTAAAGCCACAACAACCAAAGGAAAATCCCAAGATATAGCCCCATGTCCAACATCTAGGAGCCAAAAAGGTTTCTCAACAACAGAGGATCCCACCACAATTCGTGATATAACAGAGGATCCCATCCTCAACTTCGCAACCACTGAGAGTATAATAACAGGGGATCCCATCCCCACCCACATCACCCAGAAATCGGCCCGTGAAGGAAAACAACCCAACCACAACTATCCACACAGAGCAGGTCCATGCCGGTATTTTCAGATTTAAAAGATTTAGCACACTCCATGATTTCAATTCCGCTGTACTTTAACCGAGGTTATCACAGAAGAGGGATTGATCTTGGTGCTTTCAATTTTTTTTATTCAAATATACGTGATTAACCAAATTCCTTTACACAGCAAGGGTTCTCAACCACAAAACAATCTATTTAAACATCACCAGAGGTAAGGGTTCATTAGTGCACACAGAAAGACCACCAACGTCCATGATTTTCAGAAGGAGTAAGCCCGCACAATTCAGAAATCATAAATAATGGAAGATCATAAATCAAAGCATCATTGATAACAGCCCCCCCTCATTATTTAGAATCAGTTTATATCTTTGTTAGAGATTCTACAGAAGCAGTAGCACACCCACCCCGTATGATACACAAAAAAGGAGAGATGAAGGAGAAATTCCCTACTTGTTGATCAATGATGGACGCTAAGCCTGGGCATGGAATTCCACGGATAGAGATGTGGCTTGTCCGAGTGAAGGGTACTCCTAGCACAGGGTGATCGAGAAAAGAAACCTAGGGAGAACCCTTAGGTTTATAAAGCCGGGGACGGTTGAGATAATAATGCGAAACCGCGTAAGGCGCGGGGTCGTGGGTTGACCGCGCGGCCCCACACATCATTAAAGGGTCGGGCATTTTAAACTAATACACACACCAGGTTAATTCATTAAATATTTAATTAAGCAACATTTATGGGTGTTACAGGGAATTAAAACAGGCTTTAAAACAATTTGCACAAAAAGGTACTGGAAAAACCCCGTGGGGTAGGCGAGAGCCACCGGTAGCTAAGATCTACCGGTGGATGAAAGATACCGGTAGCCGCGCTACCGGTAGGCTGCAGCTACTGGTTGGCTGCAGCGACTGGTAGACCGAGCTACTGGTAGAGAGAGCTACCGGTAGACAGAGCTATCGGTAGGCCTGCTACCGGTAGGCTAAGGCTACCGGTAGGCCTACCATTTGGGTCAAACTTCACCGAACACCCAACATCATATTTTTCACAAAGTAATGGACCCCAAAAACCCGATCCATTACATCAGATACCTCTCAACCGATTCTCGTCCTCGAGAATCAAAACAACCCAGAAGGAAAGAGAGGGTCCAAACAACCACCTCCACCTCCAACGATACCTCTCAGGAGTGAACCTCATTGTTAACTAAGAACACCTTCCTGTCAAGAACCAAGCAACATACCATGTCAGACTGCCCGATCTGTGGGTTTGGGAGTCTCCCTCCCCATGTCAAGATTCTATCCGCTTTGGGCGGCACTGACTCGCCCGCACGGGCTTAGTCGCATACACCTTAATGCGTCTTGATTAGGGTTCGGGTCCTCCCCTCCCCGCAACCAGGAATCTTCACACAAATTCAGAGGAAATAAAACCACATATTTCATAGCAATTCAAGATAAAACGTTCTACCACAGTAGGTATAACAGAACATCACAAAACTCAAAACAACTCTGGGTACTAGGCATGCATATGTGCTTCCCTCTCCCATGTGCTCTCCTCAAGCCCACCATGTCTCCATAACACACGAACCAAGGGAATGGCTCACCCACAAAGCACATTCTCCTTGCGATCCTCGATCATCACTGGTCTCTCCACAAAAGTCACGTTGTCCTCGATGTCCATCTCTCCCCAGCCGAGGACGTGTGAATCGTCGTGCAGATACCGGCGGAGCTGGGACACATGGAAGACATCATGTATCCTCAGTAGCAGCAGTGGCAACGCTAGCTGATAAGCCACCTCATCGACCCGTCGCAACACTTCGAAGGGTCCGATGAACCTGGGAGAAAGCTTACTCCCCTTGCCGAACCTCCGTTTCCCACGTCGAGGGGAGACCTTCAAGAACACGTGGTCTCCAACCTCAAACTCCAAGGGCCTCCTCCTGGTATCAGCATATGACTTCTGTCGGTCCTGCGCCACCTTCATCCTTTCCCGTATAAGCTGAACCTTCTCTATCGTGCTCTGCACCACCTCCTGGCCAAGGATGCCTGCCTCTCCCACTTCGGTCCAACACACAGGTGAGCGGTATGATCTCCCATACAAGGCTTCAAACGGGGCCATACCAATGGTAGAGTGATAGCTATTATTGTAGGCAAACTCTACCAGAGTCAAGTATCGTACCCATGATCCTTCTGAGTCCAGAACACATGCCCGCAGCATATCCTTCAAGGTCTGGATGGTGCGCTCTGTCTGTCCATATGTCTGGGGATGGAAAGAAGTGCTAAGACATAGCTGAGTGCCAAAAGCATGCTACAATCCTCTCCAGAATCGTGAGGTAAACCGTGCATCTCTATCCGAGACTATGGACCTCGGAACTCCATGCAACTGCACCACCTCATCCACATACCTTCGTGCCAAAGCATCCACTGCACTCAACTCCTTGATCGCCAGAAAGTGAGCCGATTTCTTCAACCGGTCCACTACCACCCAGATGGCGTCGTATCCCCCTTGGACCTTGGGTAGTCCCGTGACGAAATCCATTGAGATGTCATCCCACTTCCATTCGGGGGCATCTAGAGACTGCAGTAGGCCGCCTGGAACTCAGTGTTCAGCCTTCACTTGCTGACACACTAAGCACTTGGACACAAACTCTGCCACTGCTCGCTTTACTCCAGGCCACCAAAACTGTCTCTTCAATCCCTGGTACATCTTGGAAACTCCTGGGTGTACCGCTAGGGGTGAGTTGTGGAACTCACTGAGAACCTTGTCGCGCATCACTTCTGGAACAAACAACCTTCCCTGGAAAAGCATCTGGTTCTGACCATCCTCCATCCACCCATCCGGAGCATTCATCTGGTCAACTCAGTCACGCATCACTTCGCACTCTGGGTCTCTCTACTGAGACTCCTCCACTTGCTGAAGCAGAGATGAATGTACTGCCATTTGATACAGGCAACCTCTACTGTTATCCATCCTCGCATCCAGGTGTAAGGCAGCCAACTCCTCTATTGCCTTCCAGGTGTCTGCCGACTCTCGGACCGCATCCTCCTTGGATCTCCTGCTCAAGGCATCAGCCACTACATTCCTCTTCCCTGAAGTGTAGGAAATCTTGAAGTCGTAATCCTGGAGGAACTCCACCCACCTTCTCTGCCGCAAGTTTAGGTCCCGCTGGGAGAAGATATACCTCAAACTTTTGTGATCTGTGAAGACCACAAAGCGTTCTCTGACGAGGTAATGTTGCCATAACTTTAGCGCAAAAACGACTGCTGCAAGCTCTAGGTTGTGGGTGGCATAATTACGCTCATGAGGGCGTAGCTGCCTAGACCCATAAGCGATCACCCCTTGTTGTTGCATCAACACACATCTGAGGCCTTGCCCTGAAGCATCACAGAACACCTCATACGCCGCCCCTTCTTCTGGTAATCTCAGCACTAGGGCACTAACCAACTTCTCCTTCAGATAGTGGAAGGCTGCCTCGCACTGCTCACTCCACACGAAAACCTGGTCTTTCTTGGTCAAGGTTGTCAAAGGGGCTGCAACTCGGGAGAAGTTGGGTACGAACCTCCGATAGTAACCCGCCAGCCCGAGGAAACTACGGACCTCTGCCACATTCTTGGGTGTTGTCCAAGAAACAACTGCCTCAACCTTTGATGGATCCACCGCTACCCCCCGCTCAGACACCACGTGCCCAAGGAAGTGCACTTATCATGTCCAGAATTTGCATTTTGACAACTTCCCATAGAGATGATGTTGTCGGAGGACCTCCAAAACCATCCTCAAGTGCTCTGCATGGTCCTCCTCTGATCTCGAATAGATCAGGATGTCGTCGATGAACACAACTACGAACCGATCCAGGTACTCCCGGAAGATGGAGTTCATAATCCCCATGAACACAGCTGGGGCGTTCGTAACACCGAAAGGCATGACCACAAACTCGAAGTGCCCATATCTGCACTTGAACGCCGTCTTTGGGATGTCAGTCTCCTTTACCCTCAACTGGTGGTACCCAGACTGTGGGTTGATCTTCGAGAACCACCCTGCCCCTTTCAGCTGGTCAAAAAGATCGTCTATCCTGGGAAGAGGGTAGCGATTCTTAATTGTTACCTGGTTCAGCCTCCTGTAGTCTATGCACAACCTGAGACCACCATCTGCCTTCTTTGCGAACAAGACTGGAGCACCCCATGGTGATGCACTTGGTCGAACATAACCCCTCTTCATCAAATTGTCAATCTGAATCCACAACTCCCGTAGCTCCGAAGGTGCCATCCGGTAAGGAGCCATCGAGATCGGACGAGCACCAGGTTGCAGGCCTATCCTGAACTCGATATCACGTCGAGGGGGTAGAGTCGTCACCTCTTCAGGGAAGACGTCCATAAACTCACGGACGATCTCTGGCACCACCACCATTTCAGCATCCACTGACTCCACTGACAGCTCGGCTAACAAGGAGAGGAGGGGTTCCTCTCGCCTGCTGCCCTTCTGACTACTCCACTCGCCGGTGAAAACAACACGCCTCCCACCCAATTCTGAGAACACAACCCTTCCTCGGAAGCAGTCAATGACGGAACACACAGAGAACATCCATTCAATGCCTAGGATGACATCGTATGGTTGTATCTGTAGCAGAAGAAGATCCCTGACCGACTGATGTGGCCCTATCATCAGTCTGCATCCTCGACAAACATATAACAAGTCGGTCTGACCTCCGACTGGTGTGCTCAGCACCAGGGGCACTGGAATTATCTCGGCATCTAAACCCAAGGCACGGGCTAGACTGGGTGCAACAAAGGATTGCGGAGCTCCGGTATCGAACAAGGCATAAGCAAGGGTGCTAAACAAACTGATCGTACCTCGAACGATCTTCGGCCCTGCTGGAACTGCTGCCTCCGTGGCGTGTAACTTTCCACACCCAGCACCTCTACCCCTCGATTGTCACCACCTCCCCGACCACACCCCGGTCTAGGTCCCTTAGGTGGTCGGCCTCCAACTGCTACGTCTGTCCTCGGAGGAGCGGGAGCTCGCTGTCCCTGCTGCTGCTGCTGCTGGAAAGGCCTAGCTGGAATTTGTTGCAGGGGAGGGTGTTGGGGCTACCCGCCACCGCCGTACTGTACCCGGTCTAGGCACTGACTCTGGAGATGTCCATGGATCCCATAGACGAAGCATCGCGGTCCTGGGCCCGAAGGAAAAGGGCGAGGACTAGGGGACCGGAACTGAAACTGTTGCGGCCTGATCCCTGCTGGTCGAAACCAGGAGGGTCCTGACGCTGGAGGCCTGGTGCTGACGGCCTTCCCCTTCGATGGTCCCAGCTAGATCCCCTCTCGTGACACACCCCCTAGAGCGTGCATCCTCTCTACCACTTCGGCCTTCTTCTGGACCTCCAAGTACGTCGGCAGGGTAAAGGGGGTAACAGCATACTGGAGGGAGGGTCGGAGCGCCTCCTCTAAACGTCTTGCCCGAGACTCCTCATCGGGAAAGGGGTCCAGAGGAAAATGTAGGAGGTCCTTGAACTTGATTCCTTTCTCCCTCACTAACATACCCCCCTGCTGGAAGGAGAGTTGCTCCTGTCTCTTTTCCGCCTTCATCGTCGAAGAGAGGAATTCCACCCGGAACTCCCTCTCAAAATCAGCCCATGCCACCTCAGCCTCTCTCCTCTCCCCTAGGTAAAGCGTCCACCATTGATGCGCCGCTCCCCGCATCTTGCTGACGGCTAGAGGAACCCAATACTCGGTCGGGGCACGAATCAGGACGAAAGATATCACTAGCTCCTCTAGCCAGCCTTCCGTCTTCATGTCAGAGGTTCTGCCCTCATACTTCTCGAGGGTCTGTCACTAGAAGGACTGAAGAGTCTTCTGCCACTGGTCATCCTCCTCCTCTCGATCATCTCTCTGCCGATCGGCCAAGGTAGTCTTCGGGGCTTTGATCACCCGCACCACATGTGGTTGCCTTCCAGTTGCCATAGCTGCAAGGTAAACAAGGAATGCCTAAGCCCAAGTAGTGCAGAATATTGTTTTTAAAACTTCTTAAACTTTTTATTTATTCTTAATTCCCAAGACACCCCAGAAACACGAAAACACAAGTCATCATGATGCATGTACCTTCCCTAGGGTTTCTACCCTGCAATCAGCGTGGCCTCACTTGGTCGTTTGGTAGGTCCAGAGTCCTTGCATCGGATCACGGGGGCCCCTAAAATCCCATGTCCTAGACAGTCTTCCATGGCCTAATTCACGCACCAAGGTCACCCAACACCGTTGCCCTACCATCCCATGCAATCCTTACTATGCCTAACTCCAGACTCCACCATATCTCTCAACCTGCCTCTGATACCATTCTGTCACGACCTACCTTCACCAAAAGGAGGGAAGGGTCAGCAGATTTTCAGGCCCTTCCTTCTTCAAGTTGAAGGAGAGATAATGACCCCTGAAACCCTCCTTCAATAGGTCCCGGAGTGGCGACCAGCGCCAAGGGTATAGAATCACTTACTAAATGGAAGGCATTACCCTTTTTCTTTTAATAGGATCGGGATATAAGATAGTAAAATCCCACAACACCAAAACTAAAAGTGCAAGAAAAGCCAAAACATCCATTCCCATATGCATGTTACAAAAGTAAATACCACAAAGTACAAAGTGACTACAAAGGTAAAGTACCAAAGAAAGAAAAACAGTAGCTGCAACTGTCCTCAAGGTCCTGTGCTAGTATAGTCCCGCGCGATCCCTGAAGTCCTCCTGGAAACCTGAAAGAAGTTTTATATACGTAGGGTGAGCATACAAGTATACTCAGTAGGGAAAAACCAAAGACTCTCATGCACAAGTGGGGGAACGTACTAAAGTCCCGTGAGAAGCAGAAAACCAACACTATCAAGGAGTTCATCCATCCCAATCACCGGCCACACTCACCAAATAATGCAAACAAGTAATATATAATAAGAGCACATCGATGGTTGGGTACCCCGTGCCACTTTACCACTGGTTATTGAAGACATCCTACGCATTGAACCAATCCCGCCATTCTCACCACAGTCCCACTGCCATACCCCGCTCGCACACACCTGGGCAACAACCTCACCGTAGTCCCACTGCCAAACCCCGCCTGCACACACTTAGGCCACAAGGGTCACACGTAACCACGCCTGCAAACACCTAGTCCAGAATAACCACCGCCACGCCCGAAGACACCTGGGCCAGAAGATCCACTGTCATGCCCGAAGACACCTGGGCCTCATCCCGAAGACACTTGGGAAACCACCTGCCCACACACACCTGGGCCAACCACCACACTACCCCGCCCGAAGGTTCTTGGGCTAATAATGGACTTCAGGCCATCACAGCCTGCCCAAAGATACTTGGGCTATCCGGGAAAGGGAGCAGAAAGGAGCTAATAACCAGCCACTAATATAAGTGTTGGGAAAAACACCCTCCCCCATGAAATGGGGGTGTTTGACACTAAGTGATCAACTTGGGCGGGGCGCGAATAAGAAACACAAAACCACAAGTATATGTATAAGCGACAAGCACTCACCCAACCTAGGTTTTTCTTTGGCCAGCCTAAAGAACACAAACTGCGCCCAAGTCATGACTCACACCAAACCAAAACCCATTTGTCCCATCCTTGTTTTCATGTTTAGTAATGATGTTTAAATAAGTTTCTGCACCTACTTGGCAACTAGTAATCATAAGCACAAGTCAAGGGAAAGCAAACAGTCAAGCATCAACTACAACACCCACACCCGGTTCTCTTGTAAAGCCACAACAACCAAAGGAAAACCCTAAGATACAGCCCCATGTCCAATATCCAGAATCCAAAAAGGTTTCTCAACAACAGAGGATCCCACCCTAATTCGTGATATATCAGAGGATCCCATCCTCAACTTCACAACCACCGAGAGTATAATAACAGGGGATACCATCCCCACCCACATCACCCAACAATCGGCCCATGAAGGAAAACAACCCAACCACAAATATCCACACAGAGCAGGCCCATGCCAGTATTTTCAGATTTAAAATATTTAACACACTCCATGATTTCAATTCCGTTGTACTTTAACCGGGGTTATCACAGAAGAGGGATTAATCTTGGTGCTTTCAATTTTGTTTAGCCGAATATACGTGATTAACCAAATTCATTTACACAGCAAGGGTTCTCAACCACAAAACAATCTATTTAAACATCACCAGAGGTAAGGGTTCATTAGTGCACACAGAAAGACCACCAACGGCCATGATTTTCAGAAGGCGTAAGCCCGCACAATTCAGAAATTATAAATCATGGAAGATCATAAATCAAAGCATCATCGATCACAGCCCCCCCCCCTCATTATTTAGAATCAGTTTATATCTTTGTTAGAGATTCTACAGAAGCAGTAGCACACCCATCTCGCATGATACACAAAAAGGAGAGACGAAGGAGAAATTCCCTACTTGTTGATCAACGATGGATGCTAAGCCTGGGCGTGGAATTCCACGAATAGCGATGCAGATCATCCGAGCAAAGGGTACTCCTAGAATAGGGTGATCGAGAAAAGAAACCTAGGGAGAACCCTTAGGTTTATAAAGCCGGGGACAGTTGAGATGAGAACGCGAAACCGCATAAGGCGCGGGGTCGTGGGTTGACCACGTAGCCCCACACGTCATTAAAGGGTCGGGTGGTTTAAACTGACGCACACACCAGGTTAATTCATTAAATATTTAATTAAGTGACATTTATGGGCGTTACTGGGATTTAAAATAGGCTTTAAAACAATTTTCACAAAAAGGTACTGGAAAAACCCCGTGGGGTAGGCGAGAGCCACCGGTAGCTAAGAGCTACCGGTGGCTGACAGCGACCGGTAGACCGAGCTACCGGTAGACAGAGCTACCGGTAGGCCTGCTATCGGTAGGCTAAGGATACCGATAGGCCTACCATTTGGGTCAAACTTCACTGAACACCCAATATCATATTTTTCACAAAGTAATGGACCCCAAAAAACCTGGGCCATTACATCAGATACCTCTCAACCGATTCTCGTCCTCAAGAATCAAAACAACCTAGAACGAAAGAGAGGGTCCGAACAACCACCTCCACCTCCAAATATACCTCTCAGGAGTGAAACTCATTATTAACTAAGAACACCTTCCTATCAAGAACCAAGCAACATACCACGTCAGACTGCCCGGTCTGTGGGTTTGGGAGTCTCCCTCCCCATGTCAAGATACTATCTGCTTTGGGCGGCACTGACTCGCCCGCACGGGTTTAGTCGCATCCACCTTAATGTGTCTTGATTAGGGTTCGGGTTATAGCATCCTGCCTTTTTATCACATAAACTTTCATTACATTTTACAAAACCGAGGATCTTTAAGGTTTAGTGTCTTGGAAACTAGGAACTTAAAACATGAAAACATAAAACAATATTCTTAAACACTTGAAAGGCTTCTCCTCATGTTCATCTTAGGTTCATTACTGCATCTCATAACCTGGGGATATACATCAAAAGAAAGGCTGAGCAGAAGTCCCAGTAAGGGAAACAAGGGGAAACATTTAACATGTGAACTTGGGATACATCAACAATGTCATAAAAAAGAACTTTAAGGCATGAGAAAGAAATCGTGAGGCATATCATAATAAAAATAACATTTTTCATAACTTGAAGATGTGGCTACAGCATTTAATATTGAAAATCATTTCTGTTTCACCAAGTTCCATCCCCAAGGTGTCATTAAAAATTACCAAGGTTATTCACCAAGGTATCAGTCTAAAAGGCCATCTCTAGATATTAAGTCTTTAACCAATGAATTGGAGCGCTATCAGGGTGCACCCTTGAAATGTCTTTATTATCATGTGAGCCACATATATCATCATCAATAATTTCATAAACAACCCATATATAAAAAAAAGAATAGGTTTCATTTCATAATCATAACGTTTAAAAACTGCTTTAAAGACATGATCTTTACGTCACTTTAAACCCACGGAAAGGGAGAGCGGGTCTCATGTATGTAAATCCTAGAATTTAAAATAGAACCACTTGGTATATATGTGAATAACCCTATAGAAGATAGATATTTGAGTATTCACTTAATAAAATAAAAGAACTTTAGAAAAAGAGAGAGACATTTTGAGACGGAAATTCTGCAGCATAACGGCTATGTTTTGGGGTTTTAGAAAACATTGAAAAGAGAGGGGACATGGGTCAAACAATCATAAATGACTCATAAAACAGTAGAGGGGCCGAATATGAAGGATATATGAACATTGTAATTAAATTTAAAGTACATACCATTTGAAATGAAAAACATGGAAGGAAGACAAAAATTAGATTTCTCTTATGAAAATCCGTCAGCCTAACGACGTCACTTAAACTTCAACCAAAAATGAATTGACAAGATCAAATAGGGTCTCTAATCATATGAACATAAGAGTTCAGTATGATAGATATAGATATCATAACCCAAAATAATTAAAAAGGAACTTGAAATACTTGACATGAAAATAGATCTTGAAAATGAGAAGGGTGAAAGAATCCCTTAAAAATTCGGCAGCCTAACGGCGCCACTTAAAACTTCAAAATACTGAATTGAAGAGATAAAATAGGGTATCTCATAATATGAACATAGAAGATCAGTATGATGGATATATAGATAATACCCCAACATAAAAAAAGGAACTTGAAAGACTTGACATGAAAATAGATCTTTGAAAAATGAGAAAGGTAAACGAGTCCCTTAAAAATTCGGCAGCCTAACGACGCCACTTAAAACTTCAAAATACTGAATTGAAGAGATAAAATAGGGTATCTCATCATATGAACATAGAAGATCAGTATGATAGATATAGAGATCATACCCCAACATAAAAAAAGGAACTTGAAAGACTTGACATGAAAATAGATCTTTGAAAAATGAGAAAGGTGAACGAGTCCCTTAAAAATTCGGCAGCCTAACGGCGTCACTTAAACTTCAACCAAAAATGAATTGACAAGATCAAAATAGGGTCTCTCATAATATGAACATAAGAGTTCAGTATGATAGATATAGAGATCATGCCCCAACATAATTAAAAAGGAACTTGAAAGACTTGACATGAAAGTAGAACTTTGAAAAATGAGAAAGGTGAACGAATCCCTTAAAAATTCGACAGCCTAACGGCACCACTTAAAAATTCTTAAAACGAATTGATGAGATCAAGAGGGAGTATCTCATAATATGAAAATGAAAAGGGAAGTAATATGAATATATAAGAACATCCTCTAACATAAGAACATGGATCATAAAAAGAATAACATAAAAGAGAGCATTTGAAAAGAAAGAGAGAGTTTGGATCCCTTACCTTAAAACATAACCCTTAAAACTCAAAGGTTGGGACCTTGAGGGCTTGGAGGCACCTTGGGAGGACTCCTTGGGAGGTAATGAGGCCAGAGATTTGTTGGATGAGAGTTGGGAGTCGAATGTATGAGAGGATGGCTTGGTATTTATAGGGAAAGTGAGGGGACAAGGCATTAATGGCCAAGGGACACCTCATTAGTGGTTTTGGAAAAACCATGGGTTTGCCCATGGTATTTGACCATGGTATTGGCCACTTGGGACACCTCATACCT
Organism: Viscum album; assembly: GCA_963277665.1. Lineage (NCBI taxonomy): Eukaryota > Viridiplantae > Streptophyta > Magnoliopsida > Santalales > Viscaceae > Viscum > Viscum album. The sequence continues at coordinate 710,367,269 of OY728131.1, read as the reverse complement.
TATCTTACAATTCATAAGTCGACCATATTGATTACATACTTAATACATCATTTAATGATGTCATTAAACACCCGTAACATAAAAACTGTATTTTCACTATTCATCGAAAATTCATTTTTTTCAGAAAAATCCCCAAAAATTACCATAACATAATATCGATACTCTGAGTTCAAAAATGAAATCCATTTTATGAAAATTTTCTAAATATTTTTAATTTAATTTTTAAATATAAAACACTATTCGCTTGAAAAAACTAATACTTGAATAATAATTTATGAAACCGTTATTTAACCATTTTATTGAATCACATTACTTAATCAAGGTGCCTAGATTATATTAATACTTTATTTAAGTGAGATTACTAATCCATTTGGTCACATTACTAATCCTAAGCATAAAATCACTATTCATAATTTACTATTCATCAAAAATTAAGTTGATCTTATTAGAGTCTAAATTCTGTACTGAACATAATTGCAGAAGACCATTTTTTGAAAATTATTACACATTTTTAATTATTTAAGGTTTACATAAAAATTTTTAAAATATCCTTTCTCTAAAATTCATCAAAAATATGCATACTATATTTATTTGGACATTTGAAAATTCATAAACTTCATTATAAGAAGAAATCAAAATTTTTATTTAAAACAAAGGATTACACAAGGCAGTTATGGTCTCCTTACATAGCCCCTTATCACACCAGCATAGGACCTAAGTGTAAGGTGTGTTAAGGTGAGAGAATCCGAGGGAGGCTCGGCCAACATCACACGAGTAGTAATTTCTATCAGTTTGAACTTCTCGCGAAGACGATTCCGTTCTAGCTTCACACGATGAAGTTCGGCTTGGGTTTGGTCCAGAGCAAAGCCCAGTGGTGCTACCTCCTTCCCAAGTTTTGTTAAATGGGATTCGATCGGTCCAAGACTACTGGGTGAGGCCATCGAATCTTCTTTCTATATTAATTAACCAAGATTACTTGTATTTAGAGACAATAATTGAAACGTTTAGTTTCCAGCGGTCATATTGACTAGTAGTCATATAACAGTCAAAACCCAACGGTCTCATTTTAATTATACTCATGTTATCAAATGAAAAAGTTTTGTTGAGTACAAAAAAATAAATAACACACAAAATTAGGAAACAAGATTTATTCAAAATTTCGGGTCGTTACACGGGTCCTCACCTCCCCATAGCCAGGACTCTTCACACACATTCAGAGGAAAGAAAACCACATATTTCATAGCAATTCAAGATAAAACGTTCTACCACAGCAGGTATAATAGAACATCACAAAACTCAAAACAACTCTGGGTACTAGGAACGCATATGTGCTTCCCTCTCCCACGTGCTCTCCTCAAGCCCACCATGTCTCTATAACACACGAACCAAGGGAATGGATCGCCCACGAAGCACCTTCTCCTTGCGATCCTCGATCATCACTGGTCTCTCCACAAAAGTCACATCGTCCTCGATGTCCAGCTCTCCCTAGCTGAGGACGTGTGAATCGTCGTGCAGATACCGGCGGAGCTGGGACACATGGAAGACATCATGTATCCTCAGTAGCAGTGATGGAAACGCTAGCTGATAAGCCACCTCACCGACCCGTCGCAACACTTCGAAGGGTCTGATGAACCTGGGAGAAAGCTTACTCCCATTGCCGAACCTCTGTTTCCCACACCGAGGGGAGACCTTCAAGAACACGTGGTCTCCAACCTCAAACTCCAAGGGCCTCCTCCCAGTATCAGCATACGACTTCTGTTGGTCCTTGGCTGCCTTCATCCTTTCCCTTATAAGCTGAACCTTCTCTGTCGTGCTCTGCACCACCTCCGGGACAAGGATGTCTGCCTCTCCTACTTCGGTCCAACACACAGGTGAGCGGCATGGTCTCCCGTACAAGGCTTCAAATGGGGCCATACCAATGGTAGAGTGATAGCTATTATTGTAGGCAAACTCTACCAGAGGCAAGTATCACACCCATGATCCTACTGAGTCCAGAACACATGCCCACAGCATATCCTCTAAGGTCTGGATAGTGTGCTCTGTCTGTCCATCTGTCTGGGGATGGAAAGCAGTGCTAAGACGTAGCTGGGTTCCAAAAGCATGTTTCAATCCTCTCTAGACTCGTGAGGTAAACCGTGCATCTCTATTCGAGACTATGGACCTCGGAACTCCATGCAACCGCACCACCTCATCCACATACCTTCGTGCCAAAGTATCCACTACACTCGACTCCTTGATCGCCAGAAAGTGAGCCGATTTCGTCAACCGGTTCACTACCACCCAGATGGCATCGTATCCCCCTTGGACCTTGGGTAGTCCCATGATTAAATCCATCGATATGTCATCCCACTTCCATTCGCGGACATCTAGAGACTGCAGTAGGCCGCCTAGAACTCGGTGTTCAGCCTTCACTTGCTGACACACTAAGCACTTGGCCACAAACTCTGCCACTGCTCGCTTCACTTCGGGCCAAAAAAACTGTCTCTTCAGTCCCTGGTACATCTTGGAAAATCATGGGTGTACCGATAGGGGTGAGTTGTGGAACTCACTGAGAACCTTGCCGCACATCACTTCTGGAACAGACAACCTTCTTTGGAAAAGCATCCGGTTCTGACCATCCTTCGTCCACCCTTCTGGAGGATTCCTCTGGTCAACTCGGTCACGCATCACTTCGCACTCTGGGTCTCCCCACTGAGACTCCTCCACTTGCTGTAACAGAGACGAATGTACTTCCATATGATACAAGCAACCTCTACCTCTATCCATCCTCGCATCCAGGTGTAAGGCCAGCCAACTCCTCCATTGCCTTCCAGGTGTCTGCCGACTCTCGGACCGCATCCTACTTGGATCTCCTGCTCAAGGAATCAGCCACTACATTCCCCTTCCCTGAAGTGTAGGAAATCTCGAAGTCGTAATCCTGGAGGAACTCCACCCACCTTCACTGCCGCAAGTTTAGGTCCCGCTGGGAGAAGATATACCTCAAACTTTTGTGATCTGTGAAGACCACAAAGCGTTCTCCGATGAGGTAATGCCGCCATAACTTTAGCACAAAAATGACCACTACAAGCTCTAGATCGTGGGTGGCATAATTACGCTCATGAGGGCGTAGCTGCCTAGACCCATAAGCGATCACCCCTTGTTGCTGCATCAACACACATCCGAGGCCTTGCCCTGAATCATCACAGAACACCTTATACGCCGCCCCTTCTTCTGGTAATCTCAGCACTAGGGCACTAACCAACTTCTCCTTCAAATAGCTGAAGGCTGCCTCGCACTGCTCACTCCACACGAAAACCTGGTCTTTCTTGGTCAAGGCTATCAAAGGGGCTGCAACTCAGGAGAAGTTGGGTACGAACCTCCGATAGTAACCCTCCAGATCGAGGAAACTATGGACCTCTGCCATGTTCTTGGGTGTTACACAAGAAACAACTGCCTCAACCTTTGATGGGTCCACCGCTACCCCCCCGCTCGGACACCACGTGCCCGAGGAAGTGCACTTCTCATGTCCTGAATTTTCATTTTGACAACTTCCCATAGAGCTGATGCTGTCGGAGGACCTCCAAAACCATCCTCAGGTGCTCCGCATGGTCCTCCTCTGATCTCAAATAGATCAGGATGTCGTCGATGAACACAACCACGAACCGATCTAGGTACTCCCGGAAGATGTAGTTCATAAGCCCCATGAACACAGATGGGGCGTTCGTTACACCGAAAGGCATGACCATGAAATCTAAGTGCCCATATCTGCACCTGAACGCCGTCTTTGGGATGTCAGTCTCCTTTACCCTCTACTGGTGGTACCCACGCCGCAGGTCGATCTTCGAGAACCAACCTTCCCCTTTCGGCTGGTCGAAAAGATCGTCTATCCTCAGAAGAGGGTAGCGATTCTTGATTGTTACCTGATTCAGCCTCCTACAGTCTACGCACAACCTGAGAGCACCATCTTCCTTCTTTGCGAACAAGACTGGAGCACCCTATGGTGACGCACTTGGTCGAACATAACCCCTCTTCATCAAATCATCAATCTGAATCCGCAACTCCCATAGCTCCGAAGGTGCCATCCGGTAAGGAGTCATCGAGATCGGACGAGCACCAGGCTGCAGGTCTATACCGAACTCGATATCACATCGAGGGGGTAGAGTCGTCACCTCCTCCGAGAAGACGTCCATAAACTCACGGACGATCTCTGGTACCTCCACTATTTCAGCATCCACTGACTCCACTGACAGCTCGGCTAATAAGGAGAGGAGGGGTTCCTCTCGCCTGCTTCCCTTCTGACTGCTCTGCTCACTGGTGAAAACAACACGTCGGCTGCCCAATTTTGAGAACACAACACTTCCTCGGAAGTAGTTGATGACAACACACACAGAGAACAGTCATTTGATGCCTAGGATGACATTGTATGGTTGTATCTATAGCATAAGAAGATCCCTGACCGACTGATGTGGCCCTATCATCAGTATGCATCCTTGACAAACATATAACAAGTTGGTCTGACCTATGACTGGTGTGCTCAGCACCAGGGGCACTGGAAGTCTCTCTGCATCTAGACCCAAGGCACGGGCTAGACTGGGTGCAACAAAGGAGTGCGAAGCTCCGGTATCGAACAAGGAAAAAGCAAGGGTGCTAAACAAACTGATCGTACCTCAAACGACCTCTAGCCCTGCTGGAACTGCTGCCTTTGTGGTGTGTAACTATCCATTCCTAGCTCCTCTGCCCCTCGGTTGTTGGCTGCCTCCCCGACCACGCCCCGGTCAAGATCCCTAAGGTGCACCCTGAGGTCGGCCTCCTCTTGCAACGTCTGCCCTCGGAGGAGCGGGAGCTCTCTGTCCCTGCTGCTGCTGCTGGAAAGGCCTAGCTAGAAGCTGCTACTGGGGCTACCCACCACCGTCGTACTGTACCCGGTCCGGGAACTGACTCCAGAGATGTCCATGGCTCCCACAGACGAAGCAACCTAGTCCTGGGCCCGAAGGAAAAGGGCGAGAACCATGGGACCGGAACTGAAACTGTTGCGGCCTGCTCCCTACTGGTCGGAACCTGGAGGGTCCTGACGCTGGAGGCCTGGTGCTGACGGCCTTCCCCTTCGATGGTCCCAGCTGGATCCCCTCTCGTGACACACCCCCTAGAGCGTGCATCCTCTTTACCACTTCGTCCTTTTTTTGGACTTCCAAGTACGTCGGTAGGGTAAAGGGGGTAACAGCATACTGGAGGGAGGGTCAGAGCACCTCCTCTAAACGTCTTGCTCGAGAATCCTCATCGGGAAAGAGGTCTGGAGAAAAACTTAGGAGTTCCTTGAACTTGATTCTCAACTCCCTCACTGAAATACCCCCCTGCTGGAGGGAGAGTAGCTCTAGTCTCTTTTCCGCCTTCATCGTCGAAGAGAGGAATTCCACCCGGAACTCCCTCTCGAAATTAGCCCATGCCACCTCAGCCTCTCTCCTCTCCCCCAGGTAAAGCGTCCACCATTGACGCGCCGCTCCCTGAATCTCACTGACGGCCAGAGGAACCCATTACTCAGTCGGGGCTCGAATCAGGCCGAAAGCTATCACTAGCTCCCCTAGCTAGCCTTCTGTCTTCATGTCAGAGGTGTTGCCCTCATACTTCTCGAGGGTCTGTCGCTGGAAGGACCGAAGAGTCTTCTGCCACTGGTCGTCCTCCTCCTCTCGATCAGCTCTCTACCAATCGGTCAAGGTAGTCTTCGGGGCCTCGATCACCCGCACCACACGTGGTCTCCTTCCAGGTGTCATAGCTGCAAGGTAAACAAGGAATGCCTAAGCCCAAGTAGTGCAGAATATTGTTTTTAAAACTTCTTAAACTTTTTATTTATTCTTAATTCCCAAGACACCCCAGAAACACGAGAACACAAGTCATTATGATGCATGTACCTTCCCTAGGGTTTCTACCCTGTAATCAGCGTGACCTCACTTGGTCGTTTGGTAGGTCCAGAGTCCTTACATCGGATCACGGGGGCCCTAAAATCCCGTGTCCTAGCCGGTCTTCCCTAGCCTAATTCATGCACCAAGGTCACCCAACACTGTTTCCCTACCATCCCATGCAATCCTCCCTATGCCTAACTCCAGACTTCATCCTATCTCTCAACCTGCCTCTGATACCATTCTGTTATGACCTACCTTCACCAAAAGGAGGGAAGGGTCAGCAGATTGCCAGGCCCTTCCTTCTTCAAGTTGAAAAACAGTTTTTCGCATCACCCCCCCCCCTTTTATCAGTGCTAACGAAAAAGTGTTGATAAAGGGACCCCCTTTATCAGCGCTTGTTTAGTAGCACTGATAAGGGGGGGCCTTTATCAGCGCTTTTTTTAAAAGCGCTGATAAAGGGTCGGATTCAAAAAAAAATTAAAAAATATATATTAATATATTAATATATAAATATAGTTATATTGATATATAAATATAATATATAATTTTTAAATATATTTTTGATAAGTATAAATGTACATTTACACTTATTATACTTAATATATAAGATATTTAGTGAAAATGGATTCTTAAAAAATTTAAAAAATATTTTTAATTAATAATTTGCTAATAATTATGGAGTAATAGTCATTTAATAACAATTTGAAGACTTAAAAAATTAAAAAAATTAAAAAAAGATCCAAAATATGTTGAAAACGCAACTCAAACTTCAAACGGCCATAACTTTTGATTCGGGTGTCCGTTTGAGCTCTACCACATATCAAATCGAAACCTGCGACGGGCTCTACATCGCTGTGACCTGAGGGGACCTCGGTCAAGGGATTTTCGAGGCCAAAAGAGGCCCGGAAGGCCTCCAAAACTGAGTTTTTAGTCAGGGTACCCCCGATTTTTTAACATTTTGTGGATTATCAGCCTCGTTTAAGGGGGTATTATTGGATTTTTTTGGTGGGGTATGAATTTATTCCAAGGTATTACATTCATATTGATATTATTTCTTTGAAATTTTATCGTTTTTTATAATGCACTACTATTTATAATCAAATATATAACTATATGTACATATTTTTTATATATTCACACCTAAAAATTTAATTATAAATATAAATAATAAAATATATTTACATATAAAATATATTAGCTTTATCTAAATAATAACTAACATCCATTTTATTTAAAATACAAATATATGAATATTTATATACCTATATATTAATCTAACTATATATATATATTAATCTAACTATATATATATATATTAATCTAACTATATATATATTAATCTAATAACTATATATATATTAATATAACTACATATATATATATTAGTATTACTATAAATATATATATTAATATCACTATAAATATATATATTAATATCACTATATATATATTAATATAACTATATATATATATATTAATATAACTATATATATATATATATATTAATATAACTATATATATGTTAATATAACTATATATATGTTAATATAACTATATATATATATATATATATTAATATAAATATATATTACTATACAAATAAATATAACTAAATATATATATATATAGATATAGATATATATTAATATAACTATATATATATATTAATATAACTATATATATATTAATATAGCTATATATATATATTATTATATATATATTATAATATAACTATATATATATTAATATAAATATATATTACTATACAAATAAATATAACTAAATATATATATATAGAGAGAGAGAGATATCAGGAATTGGAAGACAAATCAAAATACAGTAGTGGTAAAGGCTTAGGCGCGCAGGGGGGAAGTCTCGAGTTCAAATCCTGGGGGAGGTAGGGGCGTGCGCGCATGGGGGAATATAGCAGCAAGTGCTGTTAAAGGGTGAAGGGGGTGCGTGGGGTGCGTGGGGTGTTGTACAAGGGTAGAAAAGCGCTGTAAAATGGGGGCTCAAACGCTATAAAAGCCGCCCCCCCCCCCCCCGATTGGCAGTATTTTTTAAATTTTTTTAAATTTTTTTAATTTTTTTTAAATTTTTTAATTTTTTTTAACTTTTATCAGCGCTTTTTTAAAAGCGCTGATAAAAGGGTCCTTTATCAGCGCTAAAACGAAAGCACTGATAAAGGAAGCGCTGATAAAGGGGACCCCCCTTTATCTTCACCGGCTTTATCAGCACTTTTTCTAGCGCTGATAAAGGTCATTTTTAGCGCTGATAAAGGACGTATTTGTAGTAGTGAGAGAGATAATGACCCCCGAAACCCGCCTTCAATAGGTCCCGGAGTGGCGACCAGCGCCAAGGGTATAGAATCACTTACTAAATGGAAGGCATTACCCTTTTTCTTTTAATAGGATCGGGAGATAAGATAGTAAAATCCCACAACACCAAAACTAAAAGTGCAAGAAAAGACAAAACAACCATTCCCATATGCATGTTCCAAAAGTAAATACCACAAAGTACAAAGTGACTACAAAGGTAAAGTACCAAATAAAGAAAAACAACAACTGCAACTGTCCTAAAGGTCCTGCGCTAGTATAGTCCCGCGCAATTCCCAAAGTCCTCCTAGAAACCTGAAAGTAGTTTTATATACGTAGGGTGAGCATACAAGTATACTCAGTAGGGAAAAACCAAAGACTCTCGCGCACAAGTGGGGGAACGTACTAAAGTCCTGTGAGAAGCAGACAACCAACACTATCAAGGAGTTCATCCATCCCACTCACCGGCCACACTCACCAAATAACGCAAACAAGTAATATATAATAAGAGCACATCGATGGTTGGGTACCCCGCGCCACTTTCCCACTGGTTATTGAAGACATCCTACGCATCGAACCAATCCCGCCATTCTCACCACAGTCTCACTGCCATACCCTGCCTGCACACACCTGGGTCACAACCTCACCGCAGTCCCATTGCCAAACCCCGCCCGCACACACCTGGGCCACAACTGTCACATGTAACCACGCCTGTAAACACCTAGGCCAGAACAACCACCGCCACGCCCGAAGACACTTGGGCCAGAAGATCCACTGCCACGCCCGAAGACACCTAGGCCTCATCCCAAAGACACTTGGGAAACTACCTGCCCGCACACACCTGGGCCAACCACCACACTACCCCGCCCGAAGGTTCTTGGGCTAATAATGGACTTCAGGCCATCACAGCCTACCCGAAGATACTTGGGCTATCCGGGAAAGGGAGAAGAAAGGAGCTAATAACCAGCCACTAATATAAGTGTTGGGAAAAACACCCTCCCCCATGAAATGGGGGTGTTCAAAACTAAGTGCTCAACTTGGGTGGGGCGCGAATAAGAAACACAAAACCAAAAGTATATGTATAAGAGACAAGCACTCACCCAACCTAGTTTTTTCTTCGGCTAGCCTAAAGAACACAAACAGTTCCCAAGTCATGACTCACACTAAACCAAAACCCATTTGTCCCATCCTTGTTTTCATGTTCAGTAATGATGTTTAAATAAGTTTATGCACCTACTTGGAAACTAGTAATCATAAGTACAAGTCAAGGGAAAGAAAACAGTCAAGCATCAACTACAACACCCACACATGGTTCTCTTGTAAAGCCACAACAACCAAAGGAAAACCCCAAGATACAACCCCATGTCCAATATCCAGGAGCCAAAAAGGTTTCTCAACAACAGAGGATCCCACCCCAATTCGTGATATAACATAGGATCCCATCCTCAACTTCGCAACCACCGAGAGTATAATAATAGGGGATCCCATCCCCACCCTCATCACCCAGCAATCAGCCCGTGAGGGAAAACAACCCAACCACAACTATCCACACAGAGTAGGCCCATGCCGATATTTTCAGATTTAAAAGATTTAGCACACTCCATGATTTCAATTCCATTGTACTTTAACCGGGGTTATCACAGAAGAGGTATTGATCCTAGTGCTTTCAATTTTGTTTAGCCGAATATACATGATTAACTAAATCCCTTTACACAACAAGGGTTCTCAACCACAAAAAAATCTATTTAAACATCACCAGAGGTAAGGGTTCATTAGTGCACACAGAAAGACCACCAACGACCATGATTTTCAGAAGGCGTAAGCCCGCACAATTCAGAAATCATAAATCATGGAAGATCATAAGTCAAAGCATCATCGATCACAGCCCCCCCCCCCCCTCATTATTTAGAATCAGTTTATATCTTTGTTAGAGATTCTACAGAAGCAGTAGCACACCCACCCCGCATGATACACAAAAAGGATAGACGAAGGAGAAATTCCCTACTTTTTGATCAACGATGGACGCTAAGCCTGGGCGTGGAATTCCACGGATAGCGATGCGGCTCGTCCGAGCGAAGGGTACTCCTAATACAGGGTGATCGAAAAAAGAAACCTAGGGAGAACCTTTAGGTTTATAAAGCTGGGGACGGTTGAGATAAGAACGTGAAACCGCGTAAGGTGCGGGGTTGTAGGTTGACCACGCGGCCCCACACGTCATTAAAGGGTCGGGCGGTTTAAACCGACGCACACACCAGGTTAATTCATTAAATATTTAATTAAGCGACATTTATGGGTGTTACTGGGCTTTAAAACAAGCTTTGAAACAATTTACGCAAAAATGTATTGGAAAAATCCTGTGGGGTAGGCGAGAGCCACCGGTAGTCGAGCTACCGGTAGGCCTGCTACCGGTAGGCTAAGGCTACCAGTAGGCCTACCATTTGGGTCAAACTTCACCGAACACCCAACATCAGATTTTTCACACAGTAATGGACCCCAAAAACCCGGGCCATTACACTGGGACCTCTAAAGGCTAAACCAAGCCTATTGGTACCTGATACTCCGCCCTCACTTGCTGACAAGTGAGGAACCAAGAGATAAACTCTGCAACTGTTTTCTTTATTCCCGGCCACCAGTGCTGTCGTCGGAGATTTTGGTACATCTTCGTCACTCCTGGATGTACCACTAGAGGGGATGTGTGGAACTCCCTCAACACTTCCTCCTGAAGTGACACTGGTACCGTGGTACGTCCTCTGAAGAGGATGACGTGCTCTCCACCTTCAGAAAATCCATCAGGTGTCTGTCCCGTGGATATCTGAGCTCATCGTGCCTCGTAGTCAGCGTCCTCACGTTGCGCCTCCCTAACTCATTGAAGAAGTGGGGGAGTGACTGTAAGAAAATGAAGGAAAACTACTCCATCTCTATACACAAAGGATATCTGCAAAGCAGCCAGCTGCTATGTCGCCTCGCCTAGCAGCTGTATACCATACCTCCTGTTGAGTGCATCTACAACAATGTTCCCCTTCCCAGGAGTATAGACTATCTCGAAGTCATAGTCTTGGAGGAACTCAAGCCAACGTCGATGTCTTAGGTTCAGGTCATTTTGAGAGAAGATATACCTGAAACTCTTGTGATTAGAGTACACTGTAAAACGTTTTCCCATTAGATAGTGCTGCCACATCTTCAAGGCGAAGACCACTGCTGCTAACTCCAGTCATGGGTAGTGTAGTTCTGCTCATGTTGTCTCAGCTGTCGAGAACCATATGTGATCATGACTTGCTCCTATATCAGGACACATCCGAGTCCGGTCTCTGATGCGTTGCAATAGACTACGTACCCTACGCCCTCCTCTAGAAGCCTCAAGACGGGGACACTAGTCAGCCTCTACCTCAGCTCCTGAAAACTCCGATGGCATTTCTCCGACCAAACTAAGGGTTGCCCCTTATTCGTTAATGCTGATAGAGGTTCTGAAACTCTGGAGAAGTCTGGCACAAACCCCAGGTATTATCCAGCCAAACCCAGGAAACTATGTACCTCCGTCACACTCCTGGGTGGCTCCCAAGCAAGTACCGCCTCAATCTTCGATGGATCCACTGCAACTCCTGCCTTCGAGATGACATGTCCCAGAAAGTGAACCTCTCGGATCCAGAACTGGCATTTCGAGAGCTTACCATAAAGCTGGTTCTCTCGGAGTGTGTCCAGTACTACCTGTAAATGATAGGCATGCTCCTCCTCAGTAGCCGAGTAGATCAGAATTTCATCGATGAAGACTACTACAAAGAGATCAAGGTATGGCTGAAAGATCATGTTCATGAGTCTCGTGAACACTGCTGGAGCGTTGGTTACACCGAATGGCATAACCAAGAACTCATAATGGTCGTACTGATACCTGAAGGTCGTCTTCTGCACATCCTTGTCTCGTACTCTGAGCTGGTGATAGCCTAATCTGAGGTCTATCTTTGAGAACCACCGTGCTCCCTTCAGCTGATCAAAGAGGTCGTCAATCCTCGGGAGTGAGTACTTGTTCTTCACAGTCACCTGGTTCAGGTGCTGATAGTCAACACAAAGCCTCAAGCTCTCATCTGCCTTCTTGGCGAACAAAATCGGGGCTGTCCAAGGTGAAACACTAGGCCAGATGAACCCCTTCCCATGTAAGTCCTCCAGCTGTACCCGCAGCTCACGAAGGTCCGCGAGAGCCATCCGATACAATGGTGTAGATATCGATGTCGTCTTGAGGTACAAGTCAATGTAAACTTCCACCTCTCTATAAGGAAGTAGACCTGGGACATCATCAGGGAAGACATCTGCGTACTGATCTACCACTACAAGATAATTCAGACTCTCCACATCAACCGCTTCGAGGGTAAGGCTAGCCAACTGATGAGTGATCGGTTGCACCCTCCTCCGGGCAAGTCCATCCTGCACTACAAAGGCTCCCTTCTTGCCGGTGAAGGTAAACCTGGTCCAATCTGTGTGGACACACCGTACTTTGCGCCTAATACAGTCTATCTGAGCTTGAACTGTAGATAACCAGTCTATACCCAAGATGACATCGTAAGGCCTCGACGCTGCTACTAGGAGATCCCAGCTGAAGCTCTCGCCTCCTAGAGTAAGCTCGCACTGCCGACACCAGTGCGAAATCATCGAATCCGCTCCCGTAGGAGTCTCTAGCCGTAAGGATCGAGCCAACAGCTCCGTCAGAATCTCCGAGCTCCGAACGAGGGCAGTGGCAATAAAAGAATGACTGAAACTTGTGTCTATAAGTACTGCAGCTAAGGTGAATTAGACACAGATAGTACCTCATATCATCTCCGGAGTGTCGTGATCATAGGTCTCAGCTGCCTGGAGCTGAGCTCTCCTCTATCCACCTGCTCCCTACGGTCGGGGTGGATCTCCTGGTGGTGGTGGCGGTAACATCTCGAATCGTCATCCACTGCCAGCTGCACGACCAGCTCCTCTGCCACGTCCTCCTGCTCCCTGCAGACCTCCTCGGTCAAATCTTTGTCTCTATCTGGGCCGTACTTCGACCGTCTACTGATCATCCGTATGGTGGGTCGGGCAGTCATGAGCCATGTGACCCTGCCCGCCGCATGTGAAACAATGCCTGCTCCTGGCATGACTGGCTCCACCTCAGGTGCCCCACACAACGGATCCTGAGTCATGCGGTCGTCCACCTATTGGTCTAGTCCTCTTGGACCTCTGCGACATATGTCTGCTGTCAGCTATAGAAGACTCCGCTACGTGACGACTAGTGGTGGATCTCGCTGCTGGAGACTGCTCAGCAAGGAAACTCTACACTATGAGGGCTCTTTCTAACACCCCCACCTGCGTCGGGATGCTAAGAGAAATCATCGAAGCCCTGATCTCTCGTCTGTGCCCCTGCTCGAAGGTCCGGGCCCTGAAGAATGAGTCCCACGCCATGTCTTTGGAGTAGCGTGAGAGGTCAGTGAACTTCGCTGAGTATTGAGCTACAATCATACTGCCCTGCTGCAAATGAAGAAGCTCATGTATGCGCACTGCGCGAAGAGTCACTGAGACAAACTCTGCCCGAAACAGGCTCTTGAAGTCTGCCCAGAGAAGCGTCACCTCGTCGTGGACCTGGAGCATCAAGCTCCACCATCTGCCTGTTGCTGCCTGTAGAAGGCTAGCGGCAAGGATCACCATGAGATCGGCTGGTGTCCCTACCAGTCGGAAGACTCTCACCACAGCCTCCAGCCAATCCTCAACCGTCTATGGGTCCGTCTCTCCCCTGAACCTGGGTGACCTCTAGTGCTGGAACTCGTGCAATGCACTCAAGTGGCGTGCACCGTCTGCTGTTGGGGCTGCTGGCATCGGTGGCCCAACAGGGAAAGGTATCACAGGTGCCTCTACTGGAAAAGGGCCCTGCACCGAGGCCTCATCTCTCGGTGGACTATCAGTGCGTACAACTCTCAGAACCCTAGCTGGATGTCTTCGTGGAGGCATCTTGAAAAGAAACATGTGTGTCATGGTCAATAAGTTATACCTAGTGAGCTGACATAAGAGATCACAAAGAAAACTCTTGAAAACACACACGTAATCAGTATTTTCGTGCACTGAGTCGGAAATCAGAAGTCAGGGTCCTGGTGTATGGATACGGCAGTCGCCGCACCAACACTGGATTCCTTAAACTGATAACCACACTCACGACACTTAACACTATTGCCGTTAAAAAGAAAGATCAGAGTCATATGTTCTGCGGTAGAACTGACTCCTCTGATACCAATTTGTCAGGACCCGTCCCCCGGGCCCCGTGTCGTGAGGGCGCGAGGCCGTGGGGTGGTTCGGCCATGGGGTGCCGCGAGGGCGCAGCGTGGGGCGGCTTGGCCAGAGCGGCTCGGCCGCTGGGTGGTTCGGCCGGAAAAGCGATGGCGGCTCGGGCAGCGGCTCGGACGGCGGCGGCGGCTCGGCTCGGCGGCAGCGGATCGGGCGGCGGTGGCGGCTTGACCCGGCAGCAGCGGTTCGGGCAGCGACTCGGCCCGGACAGCGGCGACGGCTCGGGTCGGCTCGGCTGCGGACGGCGTGGAGCGGCGGAGGCCGCGGGGCGGCGGGGCGCCGTGCCTTCGTCGGAGGTTCTTGAGTTCCCCCGGTGTCGACCGCCGACACCGGTCGCCATCACCAAAGTCACCTTCTTCCATCGCGAAGGATACAACATTCAAGAAGAACGGCGGAGGGGTTGAGCCATGTTTGTTTGGCCCGCACCCTCCGCGTTAGAGCAGTAGCAAGCGACTCGACAAGAACAAGAACGTTTGTGGAAGATATTTAAGAACTGCAATCCCCACAACCTTCGTCAAACACTAATCCCATTCTTGCAAAAGAAACTTAGAAGGGAAGAACATGAGAACAAAACCCCTACCTTGGATTGTTCGTTGACGTTGGCGCGAGAAGAAGTTGAAGTTGTCGACGTTCGTCTCGTCCGCCACACACCTCCAATCCCGGGCTCGTGCGTTGGTTCGTCATAGTTGAAGACGTCCCACGTTGGAGGAAGTCGAAGATAACGGCGTTCTTCGTTGGAGGAGTGTTCTTCGTGGAAGAAGTGTAATCCTCCAAGGGTTCTCCTCTCACAATTCCACCCAAAAAAATGAAAGAGGTGCCAATATAATTAACTTAAGAAGAAATTATGTTGGCACACTCACACAAGTTGGCAAAATTAATGTGGTGCATTGGCATAATTAATGTGGAGGAAGCTCAAGAGGCTCCTCCACATTAAAGAGGGAGTTGAGAGGTTTCTCCCTCATTAAGAGGGGAGTTCAAGAGGTTTAAGCTTCGGGTGGTCTCCACCACCATAACCTCTCATGGGAGGTTAATTCAGGTGGTCCCCACCTGTGAAACTTCCATATGGGAGTTTCAAAACAAAATAAAATAAAATGCTGCACACTTTATTTTATTTTATTCTTTTCACGAAAAACCCAAAAAATAATTTTCACCATCGACCAACTGTTGTCGAGGTGAATGTCTTCTTAAGTGAATATCGGCGTTGTGAGTTCAACGGTGCCCTCATATTTCA
Organism: Viscum album; assembly: GCA_963277665.1. Taxonomy (NCBI): domain Eukaryota; kingdom Viridiplantae; phylum Streptophyta; class Magnoliopsida; order Santalales; family Viscaceae; genus Viscum; species Viscum album. The sequence goes on along the minus strand of OY728131.1, from coordinate 710,351,556 downwards.
ATTCCGAGTATCGGTTCAAAAGTTAGAAAAATCGGCTCGCACGTTTACTGAACGTACCCGGAAAAAAAGTTCAGAAATTCATTCCGGGCACACCAGGCCTCGGAATCACGCGCCGTCAGTTTTCGCGAACTCGTAAAATTCTCATTTAATTAAAAAAAATACATGGAAATTACGGGTCTTTACATAGTCACATTTTTTTAGGCAAAAAATGTCCTAGAATGCCTCTAAAACTGAGTTTTTAGTCGGGGTGCCCTAATTTTTTAACATTCGATAGAATTTCAACCTCTTTTGGAGGGTCTTTTTGCCCGTTTTTAGTGGGGACTAAATTTATTTTTAGGGTTTACATTCATATTGATTGTATGATTTTGAAATTTTATCGTTTTTCACAATGTATCGTTATTTATAATCAAATGTATAACAATATATACATATTTTTTATACTCACCCTTAAAAATTTAATTTTATAAATAAATAATTCAACATATTTACATATAAAATATTTTTCTCAATATATAAACCTTATCTAAATAAAAAATAATATCTATTTTATTTAAAATACAAATGTATGAATATTTATATACATATACAATTAATGTATATATAATATTTATATATATATAAATATAGTTGTGTGTGTATTGACAAACATATATATATTTATCAACATATTCTAATATATATATATATATATTAATATATAATATACGCACATAAATATAAATATGTATAATTTTATTTATAGATGCGCATATATATATAAAGATGTGTGTGTGTGTGTGTATTTATAAACACGCATACACACACAAAACATATTTTATATATGTATTTAAATAATATATATATATATATATATAATGTAACAAAAAATATATAAATATACAGATATATCATAAAATAAAGAACAAAACAATACAGGTGAGTGGCAAAGGTGCGAGATTACGAAGGGGGTCTTGGGTTCAAAACTCACCAAAGGCAGGGCCACGCGTGGATGTGCCCCCGACAACGGGCGTCTGACTTCTATCTGGTTGATAAACACCACAAGTACCTTGGGCTTCCTACGGTCTTCATTCGATCCAAAAAAAGAAGTTTTTTCCAGCATCTTGGAGAGGGTGGATAAAAAAAATCAAGGCTGGAGCTACAAAAGAATCTCCAAATCATGCAAAGAAATTCTCATTAAATCAATCGCCCAATCCATTCCCTCCTATTTTATGACACTCTTCAAGCTCCCCAGCTTCATCCCCGATTAGCTCCACGCTCGCTTCACAAACTTTTGGGTGGGATCTCAATGAAGGAAAGTGCAAGGCTCACTGGATCGCTTGGGATAAACTCTGCAAACCCAAGCCTCATGGGGGAATGGGGTTTAGGGACCTACGCCTCCTCAACGATGCTCTTCTTGCCAAACAGGGACGGTGGTTCATTTAACAACCTCATTCTCTTTGCGCAAAGGTTATCAAGGCTAAATATTTTCCCCATACTGATTTCTGCAGCACCCCACTTGGCCCCCGCCCCAGTTTCCTCCGGCGTAGCCTATGGGGATCGTGCGCGACCCTCCTGAGGGGACTTTACTGGAGAATTGGAAATGGATCCTCCATTAATATTTGGGCAGACCCATGTCTGGTTGATGAAAATGGGCTCAAAGCAACTTCTCCCGCCTTTGAAGGTCTCGAAGATGCAAAAGTTCTCTCCCTCTTTAATGAGGATGGAAGCGGACAGTGCCCTGAGAAAATCTCCTCTTGGTTCAATGAAAGGGATAGAAAATTATTCTTAGCATCTCAGTAGCTAGAGATCTGGGACCTGATCATTTATGCTGGAGTGGGGAAACTTCTGGTGCTTATACGGTCAAATCTGTGTATGCTCTTGCCTCAACCGCTCCAAATCTCAAGTCGGAGGCTCTGGAAATCTATCTGGCACATCTATATTCCCCCCTAAAGCTCGTTACATCTGGTGGCAAGTCTGCATCGGGATCCTTCCTTCTTTGGAGTTCCTTGCCTCTTGCCACGCATCGAACAACCCCAACATGTCCCATCTGCATGTCCATACCTGGATCTCCGATGCACGCCATTACCCACTGCCCCAGAGCAAGGAATGTTCGGCGCACCTTCAACCCTCATGGTGACAACCTCCTGGATATGGCTCCTAACCTTATGACTCTTCTCACCAAATGGTCCTTGCACCTCGCTGTCAAAGACCTGGCTTCCCACTGCACAATAACATGGATCATTTGGGTGAGGAGAAATGACGTTCTCTTTAACCACGTCTCCAAGCCATGCACCCTTTTGGGTCTAGAACGCATCCCACTGATTATAAGCATGGGACCACAACAATCATTTGTTTGATGACCCTCATTTCAAGCATGATCCTTGTACTGGGACACCCCCCATTGATGGCACCCTGAAAATTAACGCAGACACATCACCTTCGGATAGAGGCATCATAGGTTTCAGCGCCATAACCCGAGACTCCCGTGGGTTAATTGTTGCGGCTCTTCACTCTTCCTACTTGGCCTCGCTCTTACCCGCAGTCGCCGAAACTCAATCAATTGTTCTTGGAATGGAATTCGCTTTGGAGCAAGGGTGGAAATCCATCACTTTGGAATCAGATTGCCTCGCTGTCATCAACACTATCTCTACTTCATAGGAAGGCCTTCGGCCTTTTGACCTCCTGATCTCGGAGATCCAATCACTTCAACTCTGCTTTTTGACTTGCTCATTCTCCTTTACCAAAAGGGAGGGTAATATGACATCTTATCATTTAGCTACTCGAGACCTCTCGAATCACCCACAAGTCTGGTTGGACATATTCCCCAGTTGGATGTCTTCAATTGTTTTACCTGATCTTCGGCCTCTTAATATATGAGTTACTCTTTTTTTTTTCAAAAGTCTACATATTTTAATATATGTATATAAATATTAATATATAATATATGTAAACAAATATAAATATGTATAATTATATTTTAGATGCACACATATATATAAATATATGTATGTATGTTTTTTTAAACACACACACAAAAAACATATTTTAAATACGTATTTAAACACACACACACATATAATGTAACAAAAAATATATAAATATATAGATATATCATAAAATGCAAAACAAAATAATGTAGGTGAGTGGAAGAGGCGCAGATGCACGTGGAGGAGATCGAATGTTCGAAACCCAAAAAAGGCAAGTATGTGTGCGGGCGGGTGAAACAGGCCCTAGCCTTGTTAAAGCAGGGGGACATACTGTGTTGATAAAAGGGACCCCGCCCTTTTAATAGCATTTCGATTATCAATGTTTTTTTAGTGCCAATAAAACCATATTTTGTAGTAGTGTTATTGTTTTCAAATAATCATACAAATGTTGGAAATGTAATAAAAATCTACATATATGGAATCAATAAAACTTTATAAATGTTTCATGTGTTAAAAAGTTTTCAATGGAAGTAGTCGAAATAAAATAACAGGTCTAAAGTTTTTATAATTTTAAATGTAATACTATAATATTAACGAAAATTATAAGAAAACATACTTTCAAGAATTACAAAGCCAAGGATGTAACCTTTTGATATGACATGTCTACCTGATGATATATGTTTAGTAGAAGGTCGAGAAGTTTACATTAAGCAGTAATAATTGTATGTACATACAATTGTATTTTCATGGGAAATCCTATGAGACTAGTATTATGAAGGATGATTATTTTGAAAATTTATAAAGTGCATACTATATTGCACGCATTCAAAATTAATAAAATAACATATTTGAATTTGAACGAAATGATTCATTTCAAATGGGAAATTTTTTTCTACTAAATCAAGTTGACATTCAATTTTTTATGTTGATATTATTACTATTATTAGAATCATGATATTTAAACAAGTCGTGCACGGAAGATGCATTGTGCGAGCATGATAATGGGATGATATGTGAGTGGGAATGCCATGGAAATCATGTTGATGAGGATGATGAGGGAAATGATGATGAGTGGGAGGGATTTGTTATACTAATAGGGCGTTGAAATAAAGGCAAACGCTTTGGGTTGTTGATTTTAGCTTTCACAGTCCCCAAGGCTGCTGGTGCCGTTTATGGGATAAAGTTATCCCTTCGGTTGCCACAGCTTAGCGTTCAACGATTCCTCACAAAAGCTTCCCACACTCGGCCTTCCCTCTCCCCTCTACGCCGTGCTGTCAAAATTGAGAGTACCAAAATTAGGAATGGGAAAACTGAAAGAAAAAAAAAAAAACATCAAGCACAAATATGTCGTCTCATCGAAACCACCGCTGCATCCCTCAACGTCGAGGGTGTACGGTGCCATCGACGGTGGCATAGTCTGTAAGATGGTCGAAACCAGGCATGAACCTCAGCGGCGGCGCTGGCTCGAGCCCCGGACCATCCGCCGCCGCGCTTCCGCAGCTGCTCTTGGAAGGCGCTAAAGCACCGCAGGAGGGTGCAGAAGTGGCGGAGCTGCCGCGGGCCGCCGTCGCCGTTTTGGAGGAGCCGCCTTTGCTTCATTTGTTCCTCCCACAGACCCTTCCGCAACGGAACGGAATCTCCGAAAAGATCAATCATAGAGAAATTGGTGAGCACTCCATTATTGCTAGACCAATTTTACCCAGGGGTTCCAATCCGTTGAAGATCAGAGATATGGTCGAGTGGCTCGCGACTATCTGGGGATTTTCGAATTGGAAATGTGTGTCGCTGAGTCGTGGCTACTGTCATTTTCTTTTTCCTTCGGAAGAGCTGGAGACGCGAGTATGGGGCTTTGGATCGATCTCCTTCAAGCCCGGTTTTCTTCACATCAGAGAATGGGACAGGAAATTCAACCTGATGGAAATTGGTAACTCTTCTCCTCAAATTTGGGTCAAAGTTTATAGCCTAAATTGGATGCTATGGCACCTGAAAATCCTCTTTGATATTGCCATGGTGATTGATATTGAAGTGGCTAGATTCATACACTTTGCTTGTTTCTTAGTTGAGGTTGATTTAGCTTCCACTTTAATTGATCGAGTTTTTCTTTCTACTGATGAGGATGATATCGATTTGAAAATTGTTTATGAGAGGGTTCTGAAATTCTGTATTGACTGTAAAATCATTGGTCACGAGCTTTCCAGTTGCAGGAGATCATAGTTTTGTGAGAACTACTCTGCTTGTGGTCATGATGTGAGTTCATACTGTAAAAGGGGTAAGTTTGTTAAAGTGAAACGTGCTTCTGTTCTGCCTGATCACACCATTCCTCAGCAGGAATGACGAGATATTGGTCATATGGGAAAGGCACTTAAGCATGATGCTGGACAATTTCAGTTTTGTGCTGAAGGACAGTTTTTCAATAACAACAGGCTGGATGGATTGCATTTGGCTGATATTGTTAAGACATTAGCTGCCGCTACAGATTTTGACATTCCTGATAGTGGAGCTGCGGGGACTTCACAGAATCACATTGAGATCAACACACAGCAGGCTGCCAATATTATTGAGAAAATCTCTGACAGCAAGATGAAACTATGGTCTGATATTGTTGTTGAGGAAGGCATTGTGATAGATGCCGCCCAATTGAAGGTACCTCTTGATGGCAATGGACAAAGTGTTTTGGAGGTTAACTTGGAGAAGACTTCCTTGGATGAGCAGGACGCCAAGGAAACTGATGCTCAATATAAGGCTGATGAACAGATCTTGCATGAACAACACATTGCCTCACGAAATCGTAAAGCGAATTAGAAATATGATCTCCAAGTTATGACCAAAAATAAGGGGGCTGAAGTATTCCTTCTTGATGTTGGGCAGGACTCGGTAGGCAAGAAGAAGAGTAAAGGAAATGGATCACTGGATGATGAAGGCTCTCAACTGGTATCATATTGGAAGACCGTCTCTCTCTCTCTGAGTCGAGTTTGGTTGGTCAAAGTCACATAAAGGTGACCCAAATGGCAACTTCAAATATTTTTGGAGTGCTTGAATCACACAATGAGGATGCAAGGCAAACAGAATTTGAAGCTTGGGATGATGTTGCTCCACCTCTGGTGGATAAACCCTTAGAATGTTCACATGCTCGTGTTGTTCCAAACACGACTTTATCGGAAAACCTGCCATAGGATGCCCAAGCAGTAAAAACGATGCAACCTTTGACAGATTTTGACACTCGAGATGAGATGGTTGTGGGGATGACCAACCAGGTGATGATTTCTAATCAGACTACCATGGAGAATGACAAATCACATTTGGAGAGCGAAGAACCTAAAGGAAATTTAAATATTGATGGTGACTCCTGAGTGGCCATTACTGATCTAAATTGTATTAAGATGACCCCAATGGAGAAGGAAAAATTTGAAGTGGAGGAGGAAAAACTGGAAGGGACTTGGCAGTAAGTCAAGTCATGGAAACGGGGTCGTCATCCAAAAAGTCATGGACGAGGACGTGGACGTGCTGATTGGGCTGCTAAGGAGGAAACACAACCAGTGGATTCTGATTCTGATGGTTCTGACATCAAAAGCCTACCCCATCAAGCAAAACGCTTAAGGGAGCATTATTCTAGGGGCCGTGGACGCGGATGTGGTCGAGGAATTGATTGGCACTGTCACGACCCGACCCAAGCCGGGGCTCGAGCCGCAACTACCCTAAGTCTGTCTCCATAGGCCAGGGAGTTGCAATAAGCACCGAAGGCACAACTAACTCAGGAAGGCCTTTGCCTAAGAATCTATACATACGCACACAACCTACTCAATGCAAAAATGTAGAGGGAAAGAAGAAAAGATGCAACACTACTATAAAGTAAACCAAACATTCATGAACCTCTAGACATTACAAAAGTGCGGTAGTGTAAACTGAAAAGTAAAGGGTCAAAATATGTACGCCCAACCAGAAATATTTACCGACCTGACAAAACTGGAAAAGTAAACAACTGAGAGAGCCCAGCTCCTGAATTCCAAGCCCTGACTATCGCATGTGGTTCAAACACCCAGTATCCCTAAGCACCACTGGATTCATGGTCGACATGTCTGTCGTCTGCATTAGACACAATATGTGTGGGCAAAGCCCATGCATGAGTGAGTATAAACATACCCAGCAGGACGCCTCGAAAGCTGAAGGGGGAGCAATAAGAGATACAACTGAAGAGAAAGATAGTAGATAACACCAGGTACATTGAAAGAGTACAACTCAACCCAACAAGGAGTGAAATTAAGCTCATTCAAGCACATGAGGCTAAACACGATGATTAGATGAACTACCCATCGAGTTTTTTCCACATAAAGCAGAAGAGTAGATTAATCCAACCATGAGAAGCTAAACATGGAAAACACATGACATACCCCGCGCGTCTTCACCTCTCTTGGAAGAAGAGTAACCAAATCAAAAGAGTTGATACAGAAGGAGGATGTGTGTGTGTATATATATATATGCTCAGTCAAAGAAGCTCAAAAGCGAGAGTAAGAGTATCTTCATGTCCTAGCTCATCTCAAGAAGAAGAGAAGCCAACAATTCCAAAAGTCCATCAATGATGCTCAGCATCCCATGCGCCTGCTCATAAGTAACCGTCCAAGTCAAACCACACCTTGTGACTGTGTCGCACAATCAATGGGCCACAAACTCTAGGTAGATGACTCATTCCCTGATATAATAGAAGGGTTCCACTCTAAAGGTTAAGGAACTATGCCCATCCCAGCTAGATGGTTCCACTCTAGGCCATTGATGACTCATGCCCTGCCCCACAGGAGGGTTCCACTTAGAATGTCGAGGACCTATGTCCAGCCTGAATAGAGGGTTCCACTCTAGTAGTCATTGAGGACCCATGCCTAGCCTAGCTGGAGGTCTATACTCGAGATTCTTTAGAGGACCCATGTCCAACTCAGCTGGAGAGTTCCACTCTAATAGTCATCAAGAATTCATGCCCATCCCAGCTAGAGGGTCCCACTAGGGAGCCTATAGTGATCTCATTTGATCACTGCCATCGTTGGGTCGCCTCAAAAGGTGTCGTGCTCTGAACATTTTACATCATATCTCAAAATCTACAACCGAGTTCACTATCGCTTTCTATATGGGAAAACACTCAGGATAACCTACTCGCGGGCCAAAATCCGAGTTCAAACAAAGGAAATACAGAACTTTGAAGTTTCCTCAAAAAGAGGTACACGACATGTTGAGGGACCACACGACTTGTGGTCCTGCTCTACTGTCTGATCGTTTCCTCATTGGAACACTACTTGCTAGCCATGCTTATATGGCGTGTAAGGGTCCTATACGACGTGTCTCGACCAAAATCCTAACGAACGCACGAGGCTCATCGCCAATCCAAGGGCAAAATCATAATTTTACTAATATGCCTCTTCAAATGGCCCAGATGAACAAACGAATCACACAATTGTGATCATCATGGAAAAATGCTCGAGATAGGACATTCTCTTACCACAATCAGACATCCGGAGAAAAAGGTGCATTTCATAGCATAACACTTGAATGGCGCCTTATAGGCCCGAGCCAAGAGTCTGAATTAAATACCTGAAATTGGTATTGAAATGTATGCCTTAATTTTAGGGTCATACCATTACAAACTGTATTATTATTGGGCGTTTCGTTGACCAGACATACGAGTTTGAAAAAGGCATCGAACATTGGTCTTAAAATGACTGTCTCAATGCCATAGTCACACTGCCGCTAACAGTTCGTCAAACTGACACGTGGGTTAAAAGATATAACCGAAACATGATTCTTTAGCCAAAAGAATCAAATAATATTTTATATTAATATTATTTTTCATTAAATCCTTAAATCAAGGGAGAGGGGCACACCTCTCCCCCCTCCTCAATTAGGTGTAAACGCCTTCCCCAATAATATCTTTCCCTTTTCTTGTCCAATTAAAATTAAAACAAAACACCTCATTTAAATTTTATTATGCAAACTTTCAAAATTAAATCTCATTTATATTTTATTATCAAAACACGTTATTATTATTTAGTATGATAGTAATGAAAAATCCTCCTTTAATTTTATTAATGCATCACCATTATTATTATTATTTAACGCTCGAAACATTGACTACGTCCAAACACCTCATCGGAGATCCGAGCCCGACCACCATCACATTTACGCCGAGTAGTCTCCGCCATGAGACTCTGCGCATGACCTCCACTTAGAATCAATTCCGTCACATCGCACGTCATCGCCATGCGCCAATTGGGGAAGCAGGGATCAATGATCCAATCCCGAACCACCCTCGATCACAAATCTCACACCCACGGTACCAAACCGATCGGTTCACCAAACACCATCCTGCTCGTTTATCAATCTGTTCTCATTTCGTCGATCCGTCGTGAATCCGAGGGTCTGATCGGGTACGATACCACCTGACAAAGTCGAACCGGGATCGCAGGGATCCAACCGGTGATGAACGCGAAGAAAAATGGGGAGAAAGGCACAAAAACAAAGGTTTACGGATCAAGGTAAAACGTTCTTGGCCGGTCGATCAAGAACGGGGATCCCAGGGTTAGAAAACAATTGACAACAAATTAATTTCTGTAAATGGGCACATGCAAAGGCTGCAAAAGAGCGCAGATCGAAGAACAACAATCAATCTGCTTAATCATTTAATCAAAAGGGTGTAAAACACCAAATTGACGAGTCTTGCCTTGATTATGGATCGATCATTGGTGAATAACACATTCGCCAATGATTTGGGAGGAGCTGTTGCGTTCGCTGCGTCCTGATCTGCTCTGATATGAAGTTTTGTCGTAATCCACCAATGGAGGAGGATGAAAGAGCTCTGGATTTTTTCCAGGCTTTATGCGGCTAACCCTGGAGAAATTGGTCAAGAAGAACTCTTATGGGGTTATCTGTTGCATAGAAAACAAACTAATTAATTAAATAAACAATTAATTAATAATTAAATGCACCGTCAATAGCTGTTTTACTAGACATCCTGCGCCGACCAACTTTTGGTCGCGCCTTAGGTAAACACCACATTCCAAACTCAATAGTGGTCTCATAATTCTCATTTGAGTCTTCATCTATATGTTATTTGAGTTAGAGTTATTAAATAAATAAATTAAATTAATTAATTTATCCAATGCACCCACCAATGGTTGCCCCATCCGAATTTCTCGTGTCGACCAACCTTAGGTCGCGCCTAAGGTAAACTCCACGTTTCTGATTCAACCATGGTCTCGTATTTCCAATAAGAGACTCTATTTCATAGATATTTCAGTTTTTCAGGAAAACCATGCACGGGTAACAAAAATATATTTAATATTTTTATAAAATTAATTTCGGGCTCACCGGGCCTCAAAATCGTGCGTTGTCTCAGTGCCTGGCTCTGAAAATATTCCTAGGAACATTTTAAAGTCTTACATGATAAAACCAGGGTCTCTTCATTATCCCCTTATTCAAAACTTTTCGTCCCCAAAAAGCACAACTAAGCAGAAAGGTGGTGATACTGAGCCCACATCTAACTTTTCCATATATCTTCCCCACACTAGGATGTACTACCATAGGAGAAGTGTGAAACTCCCTCTTTACATCCTCTCATAACATGACCAAAAACACCATTCATCCTTGAAAAAGGATGGCGTGATTCCTTTCTTCAGAAAATCCATTTGGTGAAACTCTTAAGGATATCCGGTCACACAAGATCTTATGGTTGATGTCCCTCAGAATGTAGTGCCTTCATATCCTTAAGGATAAGACTACTGCTGCCAGCTCTAGGTAGTGAGTCACGTAGTTCTATTTATGGGGTCTCAACTGCCTCAACCCGTATTCGATAACCACCTGCTGCTGCATCAAGGTTGGTGTTGAGCACATAAGGGTACCAATGAATAAGGCAGTTGAGTAGACTCATCCAACCATGAAAATCTAAACACATAAAGCACGTGACATACCCCGTGCATCTTCGCCTCTCTTGGAAGGAGAGTAACCCCAAACCAGAAAATTCACCACACCCACTAGTGGCATCCCAAGAAAGAAGGGTCAAGCATAAAAACTCCACCAGCAATGCCAAGACCTGCTCTGACACTCCATCGCACAACCTCACCCTGTAGAAGGTACTGTAGCAGCCAGGGTACTATAGTAGTATTATTCACCAAATGGTCCTTTGGGTAAAAATGGGCTTTCAAGCCTTGTATTCAGGACACTTGGCCTTGGGCCTTCAGGTTATGTAATGGATCTCCCTCTACCCAGTCAAAAATAGGTCTTTTCTTTAATAATAAAATGAGGCTTTGGCCCCAACCTTTAAAAAAAACAAAGGGCTTCCCAAACACTCAACTTGGTCTTATCGGGCCCTTTGTTTGCAAACACCAACACATCACCTGGACCCGAATACACAAGTAAGAGCGACTCATCCACTACACCTCGATATTATCTACTTTGGGCGGTACTGAATCGCCCTCACGGTTTTTCTCACATCTAAAAAATGTGTCTCATTGGGGGAAGAACCCCTCTTAGTCATGTATTCAAAACTATGTCAGACAACACCGACATAGGATTACACCGACTCCCCAAGTCACCCCGGTTTAAACTTCGAGAAAGAAGCAAGAAGAAAAGAGTAGCTCATAAAATGTCTAACAATTACTACTACAGAAAGTTGAAGAGACACAGAGCGTACCTCTTATCATCTCTTGCGTTGCGGGATCATAAGCCTCCAAAGCCTATAGGTGTCTGCAGCCCTGGCCACTAGCTCCCTAAGCCAGATGTGGGCTACTTGGTAGTGATGGTGGAAGGATCTCATAGAGTCTTCCTCCACCTGTACCTCCTCCTCCTCCTCTTCCACCTCCTCCTCCCTAAGGACCACATTTCCCACATCTGTGAGATCCTTGATCACGGCGCTGCCTCTTCCGTGGTGGTCCATCAGCTATCTGCCGGTGCGGCTTAGCACATCTGGTTGGGCAGTCATGCGCCATGTGACCTCACCCATCATAAGTAAAACAAAACCCCTCTATAGGCTTCCCTGGTGCCTTTCACTGCCTCTGATCAAGTTCCCAGGTCTGGTCATGGAAGGATCTCTTGCACTGAGATCCTGACATCTGGCATCTGTTAGCTGCTGTAGACGACTTGGCTCTATGGTGCCCACTGCTAGCTCCAGCTGTCTGGATCCCCTCTGACAGAAATCCCTTTATCACTAGTGCCTAATCCAGCACCCCGATGTAGGTGGGGATGTACAAGGGTACAATAATGGCTCAGATCTCTCTATAGAGTCCCTGTTCAAACTTCCATGCTCAGAAGTAACCATCATGAATCATGTCTAGGGAGTAACGTGTAAGGTCTGTGAACCTCACTCATACTCATTCACCGTCATCCCTCCCCGCTGTAGCTCAAGAAGATCCTGGATCCAGAATAAGCATAAAAAGAAGGGGTAGTACTCCTCGCAGAATAGTCGCTATAAGTCGTCTCATGAGAGTGTCAACTCATCGTGCATCTGCATAACAAGGTTCCACTAATGCCCAATTGCTTCGTGGAAGAGGCTAGTTTCTAGTGAAACCACCTAATCTGTTGGGGTCCGAACAAGCCTGAAGATATGGACCATCGACTCTAGCCAATCATTTACTTCCTAAGGATCTAGCTCATCATGGAACCTCAGCAGTCTATGACGTTGGAACTCACAGGGCACGATAATCCTACGCGTGTCGTCATCCTGCTCAGCTGGACTGATCTGCTACTCAAAAGGGGGAGGTACTGCTACCTACCCACCTGGGGGAAGGGGATCGTGGGATGGAGTCTGAACTCAGTCCTCTTCACTCATAAGGTCGTCATCATGAATCGAATTTTCTATCCGGATAGGTTGTCATCGTAGAGGCATCCTGAAAGTTATCAAGGAGTACCGTAGTCAGATGATCTCTCTTTCTCACACACACACTGGTCTCGCCCAAATTTTCCCAAGATTTTAGGTTTAAACGGTCACTTGTAGTCTAGCTTGGGTTGTCGAATCCACCGATACCTAAGAAGATACCTAAGATACACAACCTATGAGATGAATTTTTTGCTATGAAGTTGCCAACATTGAGTTGATTTTAGATGGGTTTAAAGTATCACTAATAGATTTAAGTTAATTCAAATTAAGATAATGAGTTGATCCTAGGTTATCGCTCGGGGTGGATTGGATGAATTCTTTTTTTAATGATTTCAATTTTATTAACTCGAGAAAGATTCATTCAATGAATTCAAACTAACCTCATCACCTACTGGTTAAACACCTTCACAAATGCATGCTAATCACCTATACACTTATAGGATCATTTTCATGATCACTCCAAGGTATAGGATCTTATTAGCACATAAAAGTGGGGTGATTAAATTCAATATGGAAGAGGAAGAGAGAAAATATTTGAATAAAAGAAACTCAAATAAAAGAAACTCAAATAAAAGAAATTAATAAACATTTAGAGAGTGAGAAATAACATTCAATCCATCCCCTTGATACTCCCTTGGATCAACCCATAAAATAGTTAGCCCTCCATTGATGACATGTCCTCAATGGAAGTGGGAGTAGACTTACGAGGGTGGAATTGAAGAAGTAAAAACAACAATAAAAATCGATCACTCCACCGTTGTGTGATAAATCTCACAAAGTATGGTGTGAATAAATTCACACTTTTAGGAAATAGTATCAACGTGATATGTATAATAACATAATAAGAGTAAAGGAAGAACTTTTATTAAGAAACTAAGGTGAATTGAACAACTTACATGAGAAAGAAATGCGATTACAAACACAAAGCAACAACATAACACTACAATGAAATCAAGCACCAAAGATGATTAAATCCTCAACACCACTACCTTAAATAGACATTTTGGGAGCCTTGGGTCGAGCCTCCAACAGTACAAAGCATCCCACTTGATTATGGTAGGCCTAGGGTGGTAGAAAGTAAGGGAGAATGGACTTCTTTATCCTTGACTTGAAGTGACAGCCAGCTTGCATCCACTAAAAAGATGCACCTAGATGGCCTTCTATATGGCCGAATTAGAGTGGGACATATAATACAAAAGTGAATCTCTGTATGTCTCCTAGCTCTCTATAAAATTTCAGCCCAAATGAATTTGTGGTTGCAGAGATATAATTAAATTAGTGGGCTGCTTTTCTGGGACACAGAATCTGGCCCAGAATTTTATCTCTAACTTGGGCCGCTTGAATAACCACAATGAAGGCTGAATTAGTAATAGATTATGAAGCATTATATGTTACTATATATGTATTCTAGCATCCCATGAAATTTGGGCTTCATTGGGCTAGTATTGTGGGATCCACATTCTCATCAGTGGGTTGGTGTTCAATCTGCCTTCTCCAGAATTGTTTCCTTTCATCGCCAAATATCCCGATCATCCTTTATGTATCCTCCATTGATCCACGAATGAGAAATGTTCATATTAAAGTTTAGATACATTTACCAAAATATCAAATTAAAATATTTATAATTACATTCTTTAAAATCAGATGAATCATTAGGCTTAAATTGGTGTACATTAGGCATGAAGTGCACAAATGATGAGAATGGATGTTCAAAATTAAAATCCACTAACTCAGGCCCATAAGATCAAAAATGAACATTTAATACCATTAAAATGTAATTAAAATATGTGTTTTTATTGGCTAATCACACCCCCAACTTGAGATTTGCTAGTCCTAAGAAAAATGTATCTCAACAATATGAAATTCGAATTCCCTTTTCCAAAAACATTTTAATACACAATGATCACCAAAAACCCTTATACCAAACAATCATGAAACTCATAAAAATATTTTAATACAAGATAGTTTCATAAGAAGATCTCAATCCCAAGCCCGTTCCTTTGTTCAAATTCATCGCCACATTTCATCCAATTTCAATAAAGTATGATGATGTGTTGTGTGTCACAAAAGACATAGGGGTTCATTTTTATTCAAGGGGAAAATGATGGAAGTGCTAGGTGGAATCACATTTTAATATTAAGATGAGTATTCAATTATATATATATATATATATATTTATTGTTTTTTTGAAATTTTTTCATGGTAATTGAAATTGCCCTCAATAGAGTCAACCAATGTAGCGAGAATTTACCGATGACTCCAAGGCTTAAAGACCTTAGGGCACCAAGTGAAACCCACATACTCGGGCATCATCTTGAGTTAACTCAGTCAAAAACAAAGTCAAATTACCACAAGTAGAGATAAAATTACTAACTTTGGGCCAGAAAACTATGGAGTCACGATCCCCAAGTGCCGAAAACCGCACATTAGGTCATTTCATTGCTCTACGTGCAAATTTATTATTTTTTTATTTTTTTGAATACTCATATTAAAACTAAAATGATCACCAAACCTATGATATTTATTTGGGGGACCCATGAACTCAAACTAATACTCCACTATCTAAAGAACGTGTGTTGTGATCTCTTTTTTTTCTATTTGGATGAACATATAAACGATGAAATTTCACATTAGACAGCCACACTTTCCAAAATCGATGCTCACGAAATTATACATGGATTAAAATTAGAATCAATACATGCTAAATTATTTGATATTCAGTTTCAAAGTGTGCAATGTGTATTATCATGTTCAAAGTTAAAGGAATTTTTCATTCCATTTACACACATTTTTTAAATCATTATTTTTCACACAAAAGCAATTTTTTTACACAAAATCAAATTTTTTATTTCATCTCCCCCCCAACTTAAAATAACACTGTCCCCAGTGTGTGAAGAAAAAAGAATTTAGAAGGGGGTAGAGGCAGAGAAGGGGAGTTCAAAAAGGAAATTGAAATATGAGGATCATGGAATGAATTCACCTGGTGGTTGAAGTTAAAGTTCTTAGTGCTCCAATTTAGTCCTTTGATATCCATGTCACTTGCAGAGTTTCCTAGTGGAAAAAGGAAAAAACAAACAAACAAACAAAACAAAACAATATATATATATATATATATATTTATTCATATAATAAAAAAAGTAAAATATAAGTATATATACAAAAATTATAGAATAAGGAAGCACTATAAGCCGTAGGTCAGTGTTAAGCGCACACCCCTGTCTCCCTTCGGTCCCGGGTTCGAGTCCCTGCGGCTTCGCCGGTTGTGACGGGGTTTGCCCCACGACCTACGATGTGGCCTTTTAATTTTATTATTATTATTATATTTTTTTTATTTTAACCTACAAACACATAAAAATAAATTGAACTGATGATACATTGTCTTCTTTTTAAATTTCTGGGTAAGGTATTACTCAAGGATCACACCACGTGACACAAATGAATATGACGCTCCATTTTCATACCCATCCATACTCATAATATAAGAACATGTCAAAAGTTTTTTATTTTATTTTTAAATATCAAAATGATTCATTAATCCTATTTAAAATATAAAATTGATTAAAACCACAAAATGATTGGAAACTTGAAAACCATGGGTTGCCTCCCATGCAACTCTTTGTTTAACGTCGTTAGCTCGACTTGAACCCCCATAACTTAACCAATACCAAATTTAAACATTTTAAATACCCCATATTTCTCCTCTTCTACTTTATTGAGATTGATTCTTTGTTTAGAATTTGTGTCATGTACAAACCTATGTTCTACAATGAGTGGAAAAATCCAAGGAATATCAGAAATGGTTGATCCAGTTTCCTCTGTAGTCTTGCCTAAGACATCAATGATCATTCCAACTTTTTTAGTTTCAAGAGAAGAATGAATTCCAATTGAAAGGTCATGATTATACCCTATAAAGGGATACTTTAGTGGGGAAGGAAGGATAATAATTTTGAGCTCGGGTTGGATAGGACATTCAAACACAGGTAGAGATTTTGAATCCAAATCACTTTCATTTTCCAAAATTTTCAACAAAATTGGTTCCTTTTGAATAGAATATTTAACCACAAAATTGGAAAGATCAGTGTTTGGAATGGTTATGGACTCAAAGTTTGTGATTTCTCTCAATGGTTCAGTAATTTTTTGTTCTGAAGAATCAATGGAGTGATATTTAGGACACTCAATCCATGATGTCAAATTCTCTTCTTTTGAATCCAAAAAATAAATTTCTTCTTGATTTAAAGACCCTTAAATAATTCTTTTATCTTCTCCATCTATCCCAAATCCAAAGTTTGGTTCTTCAATAAATTTATGAGAGGTTTGTGGGAGAAAAGAGTCTTCTATCAATGATGAGGAATGGATAACATGAGTGGGAATGAGTTCCATAACCGTCTCAAAGTTTTTTAATTCTAATCTTAATGATGAAACCTCAAAATTCAATATCTCCATTTTTGACATAGTTTTTCAAGTAATGGATGTGAATCAGGAGGGATAAGGGGTTGTGCCAAATGGTCTATTCTGGGTGGATAATTAAGCTGTTGGAATTGCATAAGAGGATGTTCTGATTGGCCTTGTTGGGATTGGAACTCATAATAGGTTGGAATATTTTGTGGATAATAGGAGTTAAAAAATTTTGGATCAATAGGTTATTGATTATCCCACAAGTATAAACTAAAATGGTCATTGTACATCACACGTGGTATGGAGTGATCAAAGTAAGGAGAGGTTCCCCATGTTTGGATTTGTTCAAAAGGGTTTTCCATAGGAATAAAATTAGGGATGAGATTAGAGAAGTGGGGTGAGAAAAGGAAGATAGTGTCTAAGATAACTTACTTAGGTCCCCAAAAACGGTGCCAAAATTTGATTCATGCTCCAATTTACCCAAGATTTTAGGTTTAAGCGGTCACTTGTAGTCTAGCTTGGGTTGTCGAATCCACTGAGACCTAAGAAGATACCTAAGATACACAAACTATGAGAGATTTTTGGCTATAAATTTGCCAAATTTGGGTTGATTTTAGATGAGTTTAAAGTATCACTAACATATTTAAGTTAATTCAAACTAAGATAACAAGTTGATCCTAAGTTATCACTCGGGGTGGATTGGATGAATTCCTTTTTTAATGATTTCAATTTCATTAACTCGAGAAGGATTCATTCAATGAATTCAAACTGACCTCATAACCTATTGGTTAAACACCATCACGAACACATGCTAATCACCTATACACTTGTAGGATCATTTTCATGAGCACTCCAAGGTAAAGGATCTTATTAGCACATAAAAGTGGGGTGATTAAATTCAATATGGAAGAGGAAGAGAGGAAATCTTTGAATAAAAGAAACTCAAATAAAAGAAATTAATAACCATTTAGAGAGTGATAAATAAAATCCAATTCATACCCTTGATACTCCCTTGTATCAACCCATAAAAGATTTATCCCTCCATTGATGACATGTCCTCAACAGAAGCGGGAAGTAGACTTATGAGGGTGAAATTGAAGAAGTAAAAACAACAATAAAAATCGATCACCCCAGCGTTGTGTGATAAATCTCACAAAGTATGGTGTGAATAAATTCAAAATTTTAGGAAACGGTATCAATGTGATATGTAGAATAATAGAATAAGATTAAAGAAAGAACTTTTATTGATAAACTAAGGTGAATTGAACAACTTACATGAGAAAGAAATGCGATTATAAACACAAAGCGACAACATAACACTACAATGAAACCAAGCACCAAAGATGATTAAAGCCTTAAAAAATACTTCCTTAAATAGGAATTTTGGGAGCCTTGGGTCTATCCTCAAACAGTAAAAATAATACCACTTGATTAAGGTAGGCCTAGGGTGGTGGAAAGTAAGGGAGAGTGGACTTCTTTATCCTTGACTCGAAGTGGCAGCCAACTTGCATCCACCGAACAGACGCACATAGATGGCCTTCTAGATGGCCGAATTAGAGTGAGAAATAGAAGACAAAAGTGAATCTCCAGATGTATACTATCCCTATGTAAAATTTTAGCCCAAATTAATTTTCGGTTTTCGAGATATGATTAAATTAGTGGGCTATTTTTCTGGGCCGCAGAATCTGTCCCATAATTTTATCTCTAACATGGGATGCCTAAATAACCACATTGGATGCCAAATTAGCAATGTCCCATAAATAATTATATGTTCCTCTATATGTATTCTAGCATCCCACGAAATTTGGGCTTCATTGGGCTAGTATTGTGGGCTCCACATTCTAATCAGTGGGCTGATGTCCAATCTGCCTTCTCCAGAATTGTTTCCTTTCATCGTCAAATATCCCGATCATCCTTTATATATCCTCCATTGATCCTTGAATGGGAAATGTTTATATTAAAGTGTCTATCCATTTACCAAAATATAAAATTAAAATATTTATAATTACATTCCTTAAAATCAGATGAATCATTGAGCCTAAATTGGTGTACATTAGGCATGAAGTGCACAAATGATGAGAATGAATGTTCAAAATTAAAATCCACTAACTCAGGCCCATAAGATCAAAAATGAACATTTAATACCATTAAAATGTAATTAACATATGTGTTTTTATTGGCCAATCACACACACATAGACACATATCAACAACAATGGGGAGCTTACTTAAGAAGGATAATCAAAGACTTAATCCTATATGATGCATATACCATTATCACCGCAACAAATGTCTCAAAATTCCGAGTCGACAAGCAGGTAGTCAAGGTCCTAGTGAATGACTACGTCGGTCACCGCACCATCACTAGATTCCCTAGCCTGAGAGCCGCACTTGAGACACTTTGACATTGTTTCCCTAAACGTAACTAATACTATTTAAGGGGATACATCCGAACAACGTCCCAAGGAATGCACTTGCTCCGATACCAATCTTTTACAAAATGAACCAAGTCGGGGCTCGAGCGACAACTACCCCAAACTCGCCTCCATAGGCCATGGGGTGGCGACAAGCACTGAAGGTATACCAAACTTGGGGAGGAAATTTCCTAAGAACCTATACACATGCACACAACCAAATAAATGAAAAAGTACATAGGGAAAGAAGAAAAAAATGCAACAATGCTATAAAGTAAACCAAACATGCATGAACCTTTAGACAGTACAAAAGTACGATAGTGTAAACTGAAAAGTAAAGAGGAAAAATACACGCCCAACCAGAAATATGTCCTGACCTAAAAAAACTAGAAAAGTAAACAGTCGAGAGAGCCCAACTCCTGAATCCCAAGATATGACCATTGTACGCGGTCCAAGCACCCAATATCTTTAAGCTCCTCCGAAGTCATGGTCAACTTGTCCATCATCTAGATAAGACACGATACATGTGGGCAAAGCCCGTGTAGGGGTGAGTATAAACATACCTAGTAAGACATCCTAAAAGCTAAAGTGAGGGGGGGGGGGAGAGTAAGAGATACAATAGAAGAGAAAGAAAATAGATAGAATAAGGTACAGTGAAAGAGTACAACTCAAACCAACAAGGAGTGAAAGTAATCTCATTTAAGCACAAGGGGCTAAACATGGTGACTAGATGAACTGCCCATCGAGTCTTTACCACCTATAGCATGAGAGTAGACTCATCCAACTATAAGAAGCTAAACACGGAAAGCACGTGGTATACCCCACACATCTTCGCCTCTCCTAGAAGGAGAGTAACAATAGTGGAAATACGGGATTTAACGTCGATGTAATAACATTGGTTTTTTATAAACCGACACCAATAGTATGTGAGGGAAATTTATGGTGTCGGTTTTTAGTAAAACCGACACCAAAAACAATTATTCGATGATATTTTGCATCGTTTTTGTGAAAATCAATGCGGAAAATAAAAAAAAACTTTTCGGCATCGGTTTTACAGAAAACCGACGCATTAAGTTGAAGTTTCAGCATCAGTTTTCTCTAAAACCGACGCCGAAACATAGAAACCCGTTTATTTTCAGCTTCAGTTTTGGTAAAAACTGACACTGAAAATAAAAAAAGGGATTATTGGCGTCGGGTATTCTCAAAACCGACTCCAAATGTTTTTTTAATTATCGACATCGGTTTTTATCAAAACCGACACCGAAAGTATTTTAAAATTAATCGGGGTCGCAAAACCCTCATTTTGTTGGATCGTCAAAATCGAAACCCGCTGCGGTGCCTTGGACTCCCGACGACCTTCGAAGCTCTATTTGTGATATTGGAAGGCCATCATTGACGGTTTTGTTCTGTTTTCACGATTTTTGGTTTGTATTCTTTGTTTTTATCTCTTGTTTTATCTTCCATTGTTTATTTCTTCTTCTATAACCCTATTTTACGTGACTTTCAATGTTGGTTCGATTTTAGTTGTTGTTTATCATTATTTTTGGTTTTGTATTATCATTGTTGGTATAGATTTTGTAGTGTTTGTTTTTCGAAGTCATTATACCGAATGCGGTTTGGATTGAGGATCTCCATTCAGGATGAACTTCAAATTTTGTAAGTTTTTTTTAATTTTGTAGATAAATCATTTATCATTCAATTTTGTTATTGATTTGCTTTAATTATTAGTTTATATTTTATTTTAAATGTGTTGGGACGTGGTTAAATATTCTTTCAACAAACATTCTTAAATATCCTGTCAATAAATTGTATATTTTTACATTGACTCTAATCAAATTTCACCCAATACACTTACTACATCCTTTAAATTAATGCACTCTTCAATAGTTTTGACACATGAAACATCGAAATAATGAAACTACTATGTAAAATGAACTAATAAATTTTATAATAATGATATTATAATTAAATTATAATATCAATATAACACACATGTATATAATATGAAAATAAAATGTTTACTATTTGTAAATGTGTTTCATATCTGATATTTTCTATCTGATTATCAATAGTTTTTATTAAATGTGTTTTTGTTTACAAATTATCTGATATATATTTAAATGTTTATATGTTTTAATATATTCACCAAATATATTGTGATATCAGGTATTTAATGGATCATAATTGGATTCATCTATGAAGAACCACTAGTGAATATGAAAAAGGAGTTGATAATTTTTTGGAATTCACTAAACGACATCTTCAAAACATTGATTTGATTTTCTATCCATGTGTGAAGTGTGTAAATATGATAAAGTTAAAATCCATAGAAATCAAGGATCATCTCATTTGTTATGGTTTTAGCCTTAATTATACACGTTGGATCTGGTATGGTGAAAGAAATGAAAATTCAACATCCAATGTTGATGAAAATATTCATAATGAGGCAGAGGATCATATTGAAGAATTAATTCATGATTTAGGTGTTGAAACCATTGAAAAAACACCAACTGTTGAACGATTGTATGAATATTTTGAGAAACTGTTATTCCCAGGTTGCAATAAATATTTAGTGTTATCAGCAGTTTTGAGATAAGTTAACTTAAAAGCAAAAAATGGGTGGAGTGATAAAAGTTTCTCCAGTTTAATTGAGATTTTAAAAGAGCTACTTCCAGAAGGAAACAAGCTTCCAGATTATAATTATGAGGCAAAGAAAATATTATGCCCGATGGGATTGGGGTATAAAAAGATACATGCTTTCCCCAATGATTGTGTACTGTATAGGAAAGAAAATGAATATTTATCAAGTTTTCCTATATGTGGGACATCATGCTATAAGATAGATGGTAAAGTCAACTCAAATTCATTCTTAGGTGATGTCATCTAACATCATGAAAAATCAATTTTGTACTTTCCAATGATATCATCCAATATTTTTTGCATACAATTCTGATAATTCAATTCTGATTCATTTTTATGTACCAGAATCAAAACTCCTGCTAAAGCAATTTGGTGCCTTCCAAAAATTCCTCGTTTGAAGTGTCTATTTGCAAATTCAATTGATGCAAAAAAGGTTAAGATGACATTTAGAAGAGCGCATCTTTGATGGTAACTTATGTCACCCTGCCGATTCACCACAGTGGAAGAGTTTTGATAAAAAATTTCATGATTTTGGAAGTGAAGTTAGAAATCTCAGAATGCGATTGTGTACTGATGGAATGAATCCATATCAGAGCCTCAGTAGACAACATAGTTCATGGCCTATTTTGTTGGTAGTTTACAACTTGTCCCCACATCTATTTATGAAGAAAGAATATATTATGATGAGCTTGATGATTTCTGGACCAAAAAAACCAAGAAATGATATTGATGTGTATCTTTCACCATTTATTGATGATTTGAAACTGTTATGGGAGGAAGGTGTTAAATTTTTCGATGCATACAAGAAATAGTATTTTCTTTTGCATGCTATGATAATGGTCACTATAAACGACTTTCCTGCATATGGAAACTTATCTGGATATAGTGTTAAGGGACATAAATCATGTCCAATTTGTGAAGAACAAACATCATATTATCAACTGAAGAATGGAAGAAAGACAGTGTACATGGGACATCGAAGATTTTTGCGAATTGATCATCCTTATCGTAGATTGAAAAAAACATTTAATGGTTTACAAGAATACAACCTTCCCCCTCGACCATTGTCAGTTGAAGAATACTATGACAAGGTGAGAGATATTGATTCAAAATTTGGAAAGAGAAGAAGTTCTGGTTTTCAAAAACATATCTGGAAGAAGCAGTCTATTTTTTTTGAACTACCTTATTGGAGATTTTTAGAGATAAAACATAACATTGATGTTATTCATGTTGAGAAAAACATATGTGATAGTTTGATTGGAACTTTGTTAGACATAAAAGGAAAGACAAAAGATGGATTGCATGCTAGATTGGACTTGATATTAATGAGAATACATTTGGAGTTAGCTCCCACTGTGAAAGGAAACAGAAAATATTTACCTCCGGCTTGTCACACATTAAGCAAGATTGAAAAGAGGAATTTTTTTCAGTGTCTGCATGGTATTAAAGTACCTAGTGGTTTTTCTTAAAATTTGAATAATTTGGTGTCATTGAAGGATTTTAAATTAATAGGTATGAAATATCATGATTTCCATGTGTTGATGCAACAACTTCTACCAGTAGAAGTGTGTGGTATATTACCGACATTTGTCAGAAAGACTATCATCAGGTTATGTAATTTCTTCAAATCCATTTGTAGCAAAGTCGTTGATCCAAATTTGTTAGATGTGTTGGAGAATGAAGCAACTCTTATTCTTTGTCAACTAGAAATGTATTTCCCACCCACATTTTTTGATATAATGGTTCATCTGCTGATTCATTTGGTGCGTGAGATAAGAATATGTGGGTCTGTTTATTTAATATGGATGTATCCTTTTGAAAGATATATGAAAATTTTGAAAGGATATGTTAAAAATCCTTATCGACCAGAGGCCTCTATTATTCAAAAATATGTATCAGAAGAGGTGATTGAGTTCTGTACTGATTATTTGAATGAGGAGGAGCATATTGGTCACCTTATATCTCGACATATGACAGTTGATAGTGAAGGTAGTGGGTTATGAGGATTGAAGGTAAATTTCATTCCACGTGATGAAGTGATGCAGACACATTTATACATTTTGAACAACACAGATGAGGTTCAATCATATATATCCTCACATATTGCTGAATTAAAGTTATGATATCAGAAAAGAAATGAAAAGTGGTTGATGATTGAGCATAAGAAGACATTTGTTTCATGGTTTAAAGAGAAAGTCACCCCAAATATATCTGCATCAGAAACATTGAAGTGGTTAGCAGGGGGACCATCTCTTAATGTGATCACATGGTCTGGTTTTGATATCAATGACTACACATTTTACACAAAAAACTTGGATGACAAGAGTACCGTTCAGAATAGTGGTGTGATGGTTTTCGCTGAAGCAATGCATTTTTCGAGTGCTAAAGATAAAAACCCAATTTCTGCATCAACATCATATTTTGGAGTTATTGAAGACATATGGGAAATTGATTATATTAAATTTAGAGTCACTATTTTTAAGTGTAATTTGGTTGATAGTAATAGTGGTGTGAAACATGATGAATATGGCTTTAAACTGGTTGATTTGAAAAGATTTAATTACAATGAGGAACCATTTATCATGGCGACACATGAAAAACAAGTATTTTATGTCATTGATCCGTCGAATGATCAGTGGTCAGTTGTTTTGCAAGGAAAAAGATACCATTTGGGTGATGAGGATGATTATGATGATGTTAGTGATTTACATGAGCCTTATTCATCTATTACGCAATTTCCAGATGATTACAATGTGTATAAGACAGACATAATGCATGCAGTACGTACTGATCATGATGAAGGCATGTGGGAAAACAATAAATTAGTCTCCTAATTTTTCTGGTAATTTATATTTTGTTTCCATTTTTGAATCTTACAAATGAATGCCTCTTTTTTTACTTATTTATTTTTTTCTTCCTTGTTTCTAATTATTCATTTTTCTAATGATATGTAGGTACACAAAATTTTATTACACTTTCTAGTAGCAATGTCAGATACTGATGCGTCCTCGGCGGAGGAGACTTCTCCTGTTATTACTCAAAAATTAAGTTCTCAAGTTAGTAAACATGGTATTACACGTTTACCAAAACTATCACTTTCTCGTGATGATGAAAAATTACACATCATTTTTGATGATAATAATAATGCAGTTGGCCCAAATGTAGTTCAGTTTGTCAGTTATATAGTGATGCAGAGCCGTTGCATGATTAGTATTTTATATCCTGATTGGAAGTCAGTGGATAGGACAGTGAAACAACATCTTTGGGAGGCCATGACGATAAAATATATTAATTTATTTCTTTTATCTCATTTTTGGAATATTATGTATTTTAAATGACATATTTAATTTATTCAATTACAGATGACATTCAATTTTGAGGAAACCAAAGAAATTAAGAAAAGACATCTCTCTTTAGCAGTGGTTTGATAGAGAGATTTTAAAACCAAACTGACAAGAAATTATGTTTTTGGAAAGAGAAGGTTTGAAAGCCCATGTCTTAAGTATCCGTATATAGATGAAGAAACATGGAAGAGATTTGTTGACAGTCGTCATGAAGAGAAATTTTAGGTATGGTAATTGTTTTATATTTTAAAATTTATGCTATATTTTTCATATTACTTAGTAGTTTATTTTTATATAACAGGCCTCCAGGAGATCTCATCATGAGATCCAGTTGATAAATGTATACCCTCATACTTTATCACGTGGAGGGTATTCGTATTTGGAGCAGAAAATGATTGAAGAAAAATTTGAAGCATTAAGAGCTCGATCAAGTAGTGGTTTAGAAGAGGTCCAGTTTGGTCCTCCATCTCCTCCCACTCACCATGAGAAATGGAAATGAGCAAGAAGAAGAAAAAATGACCAGTATCTTACAGAGGAATCTCATCAAGTGGCTGATAGAATTGTAAGTAAATATTATTTTTTTGTTAACAATTTTTTTTATAATTTATAAACACTAATATAACTTTTTTATTTTTCATTTTAAGATGAACTTCAGGAGCAAGAGACAGAGGGATCTTTTATCCCCGAGGGTAGGATGGGCATCCTAGCCACTGCTTTGGGAAAGGCAGAACACCCCGACCGTGTTAGAGGATATCAGGCGGGTGTTAGTATTCAGAAGGTTTTTGGTAAGAATAAGAAATCAAGAGACCCAGAAATAGAATCCTTAAAAGAAGAGATGAAAGATATGAAATAGTCTATGGGTGATCAAATTCAAGCAGCAGTGCAGAAGGCTTTATTAGAACACTTGGCAAGACAGTCACAGTCTGCGCAGCCTTCCCAAGTATATTATTTATTTGTCATCAATTTTTCTATTTTATAAATTATAATTACTAATATAATTTTTTTCATTTTTCATCCTTCCTAGTTTGCTCACCCAGACTACTCTACCCCATCTGCTTACCCTACCCCATCTGCGTAGCCTTCCGAGGTATATTATTTATTTGTCATCAATTTTTCTATTTTATAAATTATAAACACTAATATAACTTTTTCATTTTTCAGCATTCTCAGCCTACTCACCCGAACTACCCTGCCCTATCTGCTTACCCTGCCCTGTCTGCGCAGCCTTCTGAGGTATATTATTTATTTGTCATCAATTTTTCTATTTTATAAATTATAAACACTAATATAACTTTTTCAGTTTTCAGCACTCTCAGCCTACTCACCCGGACTACCCTGCCCCATCTGCTTACCCTTCCCCATCTGCACAACCTTTCGAGGTATATTATTTTATTTTAATCAATTTTTATATTTTATAAAATTTATACTCTAATATACCTTTTTCATTTTTCTGCCTTCTCATCCTGCTCACCCAGACTACCCTGCTCCACCTGCTTACTTTGAGCCTCCACCTCATTCCTCGGATCAAGCCTTATATTGTGAGTTGTTTGCAGGAGATCCTCATGTACATCTTGTTGCGTTAGGACAGGTGCATTTTTTGGGTGACTCGGTGCATCATCAACCTATGCAGATGGGTCAGGTTAGAGTATCAGTACTTGTTATTATAGATCCTACTTCTCTACTTCCATTTCCTACTATGGAGATCACCAGTGTTGGGGAATGTATGAGCCATTTTTTACTTTGGCCAACTGCCCTTCTTCGTTATATTTCACATGAGGTATGCATTTTTTTTAAATATTAATTACAAATGATTCAAAATTACTTATAATGTTTTCTAACATTTAACTTATATAGGAATATCTAAAATCAAAAGAAACTGCACAAATGCAACAAAATGTTCAGGAACAGTCGGCTGTAGATACTTATAATGTTTCTTATGGGTTGAAAAGATTATTTGAGTCCTCTTCTTCCTTGAATTTTATCCATGAGTTTCATATGATGCTCGATATATGTGGAAAAAATTATCTATTGACATTAATGAAAGAAGATATCATGCATTTAGTTAATTTTGAAGAGATCGGGCTAAGTGTGGTGTAGTTGTTTTCCATGTAATTAAATTGATGTTTGAATTTCTATTTCTTTAATAAAATATTGTTATGTCATTGACTAACTATATTTTCTTTTTAAATTAGGTATCTACACAAGATTATTTTACAAAATGAAACTACAGGAATTTACAGCTTTGTAGATCCATAGTACATTTCCTTGGAAGTCAAACATGTGAAGAATAATGAAAGAGTTCAATATATATTTGAGAGATTATCATAGACAGAGATTCAGTGCTGGTTTTTTCCATTTCTTGATAAGTAAGAAAATCAACATAATTATGAACTAATGATCATTATAATGTCATTAATTGTGAACTTTTTCTATTGTAGGGGGCATTGGATGTTAGGCATATTTTCCCAAGTTAATGCACCTTATATTGGTTTTGCTCTTTATTAGGAACAGTGCGTAAACCATTTTCCACCTTATTAAATAGGTAAGTTTTTTTATAAGCTCATTATGTTTAATTTTCATTGTTTAGACAAGTTTTATTAGTTCATATATAAAAAATTGCAGTTCATGAAAACATTTTAACAAGGAATACATGTTAGTAAAGAAACCAATGAAAATCAAATATGTGGAAGTACAGGTAATTAGTTTTTATATTTTTGTTATATATTGGTTTTTATTATTAGTTAAATGTTTTATAACTGCAATATCATTGTCAAAATGGACATGTTGAATGTGGTTATTATATTCTACGATTCATGTACGAGATAATCACAACTGGGGAAACTACTGATTTTCATAAGGTTAGTTGTATTAATTTTTTTATATATTTTCTTCCATATTATTCTATTTTTTAATTTCATATCATTCAATATTATTATAGGCATTCAATGATTCACAGTCTTATTCCCAATCTGATATGACCCATATTCAATCTACTTTTGCGAACTATTTGTTAAGTCTGATTAAGATTTGAGGTATGTATATTCTAATATTTATAAATAATAATACATATGGATTCAAAAAACTAACTCTTTTGATATATTAGGTGTTTGAACCTACTAATAATCAAATTAATGCTTCAACAATAACCAACAATGAGCATGCCGTAAATTTCAGGTACGTGTATTTTAATTCTACTTTATTTTGAAAGTGTAATATTTCGAATTTTCTAAAAAAAATTAACTTTCAAAGTCAGTTTTTTTATGCTTGGTATATGAAATAATAAATAATAAATAAACCATGTGATTAGAGGCTATGTACTATTCAAGATGACATGAACCCATGTCGTACCTGCATCAAATCCATGCCAAAAGGATAAAAAAGACATTAGAAGTGACCAAGAACAATCCAAAAGTGCATTAATCATATTACTTGGTATCCTTAAGGCATTGAATATTGAGTCAGACCACAATGATGACGAGTGAACATGTACTTGATATCTACATGGCATCAATTTATTGCATGGTACTTGGTATCCATAATGAATTTAATTTTAGGTCTAGCCACATGACTATAATAAGTACATCGTAATCATTGAGTTCTTTCAAGTGCCTCTGTAATGTCTTTATCTAATTTTTTATTATATTTATTGATGCATTGATCTTTAACTGGAATCCATGTAAAATTTTCAGTAACTCAAATGTATTATCTTTGGTATCAAAGAATAGTTGGGCGGTGTGAGAACTGTAAATGATGGAGTCGTGGGACTTGCAAATGTCATAAAATTTCTTGAAGTCATTGATTGTAGGTACATGTATTTTAATTTTACTTTATAATAAAAATGTATAGACAATTTTTTTGATTAACTAGATATATTAATTTAAGTTATAGGAGGCATTGGATGATAAATACTGTTTGATTATTTTTGTATATTGTGTTATTTTTACAGGGGTTTCAATTTTTTTGGAAGTGTAATTTTAATTATTTTATAATTTTTTTAATTATGGCGTCGGTTATTTGAAAAACCGACGCCGAAAGTTTTAAAAAAAAATTGAATTTGGGCGTCATTTTTATCTAAAACCGACGCAGAAAAGCCTGTCTAAATTCAATTTCGGCGTTGGTTTTAGATAAAGCTGATGCCGAAACTCCTAACGAAATTATTTTTGGTGTTAGTTTTTGAAAACCGATGCCGAAAACCATATTTTTAACATCACCTTTATAGACATCGGTTTAAAACCGACGTCAAAAAAAAAACCGACGTTAATTTGTGTTTTTGCACTAGTGTAACCAAATCCAAGGAGTGGATACAGAAGAAGGATATATATATGATCAGTCAAATAATTTCAAATGGGAGAGTAAGGGGATCTTTATCTCCCAGCTTATCCCAAGAAGAAGAGTAGCCAACTATTCCAAAAGTCCATCAATGATGTTAAACATCCCGTGCGCCTGCCCATAAGTAACAGTCCAAGTCAAACCACGAGTCATCATTATGCCACATAGTCAAGGGGCCACATACTCTAGGTAGAGGACTCATACCCTCGTACAACAGGAGGGTTCCACTTTGAAGGTTGAGGACTCATGCCCAGCTCAGCTGGAGGGTTCCACTCTAGGTCATCAAGGACCCATGCCCTACCCCACAGGAGGGTTCCACTTAGAAATTCAAGGACACATGCCCAAACTGGATGGAGGGTTCCACTTGGGAACCTGTAGTGATCTCGTCTGATAATTACCATCATCAGGGTAACCTCAATAGGTGTTGTTCCTGGAACATTTCGCATCATATCTCTAAATCCACGACCGAGGGAACCATCGTGTTCAACGTAGAAAAACACTTATGATGGGCTACTCACGAGCCAAAATCTGAGTTCAAAAAAAGGAGATACAAAACTTTGAAGTTTCCTCAAAAAGAGGTACATGACATGTCGGGGACCTTCACGACGTGTGGTCCCTCTCTACTTCCTAGTTGTGTCCTCACTAGAACACATCTTGTTGGCCATGTATCACTACATGGTGTGTAATGGTACTACACGATGTGTCTCAGCCAAAATCTTGATGAACGCATGAGGCTCGTCGCTGGTTCGAGGGTGAAAATGTAATTTCACTAATATGCCTCTTCAAAAAGACCCAGATGTCCAAACATATCATGCCATTATGATCCTCATGATAAAATGCTCGAGATAGGCTATTCGCTTACCTTAATTGGACACCCGGTGAAAAAGGCGTGTTTCACTACATCATGCTCGAATGATGTCTCACAGGCCCAAGCAATAAGTCTAAATTAAATACCATAAATTGGTCTTGAAATGTCTGCCTTAATTTCAGGGTCATAACATCGCACACGGTTCATCATTCCGACATCATAAGAGGGAGATACGTCGAATACAAGATTCCGTAATAATAATAATTTTATTATTATTGTGCGTTTTGTTGACCTGAGGTAGGAGTTTGAAAAAGGCATCCAAAATTAGTTTTAAAATGACTTTCTCAATGTCAGGGTCATGCTACCACTGACGGTTCATCAAACTCACGTCTAGATTAAAAGATATAACTGAAACATGATTCATTAACCAAAAGAATCAAATAATATTTTATATTAATATTATTTGTCATTAAATCCTTAAATCAATGGAGAGGGGAACACCTCTCCCCACTCGTTAATTCGATGTACACAAATCAAATTTTTTTTTAAAATGGGTTTTTGAATTTTCTGTTTTTTTTCTTCAAAACGGGATAGGGTTAGAACTACTTTTAAAAATGGGTCTGGTGATGAAAGATGTGTAAACCTTGTTCATGCATCCTTCATCAACTTCATGAAGGTTGTGTGAATGGGGTTCACGCATCCTATAGAAACTTTTAATTTTTTAATTTTTTTACACTATTTTTAAATTTTTAAATTTTTTAAATTTTTTAAATTTTTTGTTTTGTTTATATATATATATATAAAATAAAAAATTTCAACAGAATTTATCTGCTATTTAATATCCAGTAGTACTTCCATTACAATAGTCTGGATTCTGATAGAAACCCTCACCCAGGGCTCCCTTTTATAAGAGGGAAACCCCAAAAAATCATTTTGCATTTTCGATGTGGGATTCAGATTCTCCCTTTCCTGTGCAGAACATTCTGTATTTCCGATGTGGAATTAAATTTCAAGTACGTGGCTTTGAAAGAATATAAAATATAAACTATAAGACCAATATAAATGAAACTTAAAACATGGATTAAACATATAAGAGATATTTGAAAATAAAAAAGAATTTCCTAAAAAAATGTTGATGAATAATAATTTATAAGTTTTCAAAACCACCAACTTGAAACTTAAAAATGTTTCAAGTATGTGATTTTGAAAGCCTATAAAATACAAACTATAAGGCCAATATAAATGAAAATTAAAAAATAGATTAAACATATAAGAAATAGTTGAAAAGAAAAAGAATTTCGTAAAAAATGTTGATGAAAAATAATTTATAAGATTTCAAAGCCACCAACTTGAAACATAAAAAAGTTTCAAGCATGTGAC
Organism: Viscum album; assembly: GCA_963277665.1. NCBI lineage: Eukaryota > Viridiplantae > Streptophyta > Magnoliopsida > Santalales > Viscaceae > Viscum > Viscum album. Next base: position 710,319,491 of record OY728131.1, on the reverse strand, counting down.
TTTGAAAGCCTATAAAATATAAACTATAAGACCAATATAAATAAAAATTAAAACATGGATTAAATATATAAGAAATAGTTAATAATTAATTAGTTAATTAGTAATATAATTATTAATTATATAATTATTAGTTAATTAGTAATATCATTATTAATTATATAATAATTAATAAGTAATATAATAATTAATTATATAATAATTAATTAGTAATATAATTATTAATTATATAATAATTAATTAGTTAATTTGTAATATAATTAATTATATAATAATTAATTAGTTAATTAGTAATATAATTATTAATTATATAATAATTAATTATTTAATTAGTAATATAATTATTAATTATATAATAATTCATTAGTTAATTAGTAAATTAGTAATATAATAAATAATAATAATTATTCGTTATAATTATTATTTATTAATTATTAATAATTAATTAGTTAATAATTAATTAGTTAATTGGTAATATAATTATTAATTATATAATAATTAATTAGTTAATTAGTAATATAATTTTTAATTATAATTCACAATTATATTTCTAATTAAATAATTAATTATTATATAATTAATAATTAATAATTATAATTATAATTAATAATTATAATTAATAATTATATTATTAATTAACTACTTAATTATTAACTAATTAATTATTAATAATTAATAATTAATAATTATATTGGTAATTAACTAATTAATTATTATATAATTAATAATTACCAATTATAATTAATAATTATATATACTAATTATAATTAAAAATTATATTTCTAATTATAATTAATAATTATATTACTAATTAACTAATTAATTATTATATAATTAATAATTATATTACTAATTAACTAATTAATTATTATATAATTAATAATTAATAATTAATAATTGAAACTTATAATGAAAAATTATAATTAACAATCATATTACTAATTATAATTAATAATGATATTACTACTTAACTAATTAATTATTATATAATTAATAATTAATAATTATAATTAATAATTATATTACTAATTAATTATCTATTTATTTTAATATATATATATATATATATATATATATATATATATATATATTAGGTGTTTAGAGGTACAATTACATTAAACACACACACACCACACACACAGGCCGAAAAGGTAGGTCATAACCCCCCCAAGGGATAACTCACCCATCAAGCCTTATTTATTCATTACATGTCCTGAAGGCCCAGTGGGCATGAGGCCCATAAAAAATCCCAAAGGCCCACAAACTAGCCTGAAGGACCAATGCAACGTCATGCCTGCATCATACTGCATGCGTCACCAAGCCTACGTCATCCCTATGTCACCGCCTGTCTCCATCACACGTCATGTCTGCATCACCGCCTGCATATGGAAATTCGTTTCCACCCAGATTTGAACCCAAGTCTGATGTGAGATTACGAGGAGCCTTTACCACTTAGGTAAGCCCCCAAATGAAAACGAGTTGTTGAGTAACGAGGTATAGGTGATTACAGGGAGCCTAATTCATGTTTTAAGTTTCATTTATATTGGTTTTATAGTTTGTATTTTATAGTATTTCAAATCCACATACTTGAAACATTTTTAAGTTTCAAGTTGGCGGTTTTGAAAGCTTATAAATTATTTTTTATCAACATTTTTTATGAAATTAAGTTTTATTTTCAATTATAACTTATATGTTTAATCCATGTTTTAAGTTTCATTTATATTTTTCTTATAGTTTGTATGTTATAGTCTTTCAAAGCCACATACTTGAAACATTTTTAAGTTTCAAGTTGGTGGTTTTGAAAGCTTATAAATTATTTTTAATCAACATTTTTTATGAAATTATTCTTTTTCCGATTATTTCTTATATGTTTAATCTATGTTTTAATTTTCATTTATATTGCTCTTATAATTTGTATTCTATAGTCTTTCAAAGCCACGTACTTGAAACATTTTTAAGTTTCAAGTTAGTGGTTTGGAAATCTTATAAATTATTATTCATCAATATTTTTTATGAAATTATATTTATTTTCAACTATTTCTTATATTTTTAATCCATGTTTTAAGTTTCGTTTATATTGGTTTTATAGTTTGTATTTTATAGTCTTTCAAAGTCATGTACTTGAAATAGAATCCCACATCGGAAATGCAAAATGTTCTGTGCAAGAAAGGGAGAACCTGAATCCCACATTGAAAATGCAGAATGATTTCCAGGGCAAGCCCTCTTATAAAAGAGAGCCCTTGTGAGGAAAGATGCATGAACGAGGTTCACGCATCTCCAGAACCATTTTTAAAAATAGTTCTAACCCCATCCCGTTTTGAAAAAAAAAACAAAAACCCATTTTAAAAAATTAGCCACATAAATCCCCATTCCCAAAGCATTTCTTTTTCCGTTTTTTTCCATTTAAAATTAAAAATACACACCTCATTTAAATTTTATTATCCAACCACACTTTTTATGGAAACATTATTATTATTTAGTATAATGATAATGAATAATCCTCCTTTAATTTTATTAATGCATCACCATTTTTATTAATAATAATAATTATTTAACGCTCACTGTGTTGACTACATATGAACACCTCATCAAAGATTTGAGTTCAGCCACCATCACGTTCATGCGGAGTAGCCTCCGCCACGAGACTCTATGCATGGCCTCCACTCTGAATCAATCTCATCACACCATACATCATCGCCATGTAACAATGAAAAATGGTCCCATGACCCACAGGTTTTGCGGATACGGGGTGGGGCGGGAGAAAAATATTTGACTGTTTAGAGTGCGGTCCTATACGAGCTAATCCTGCACGGGTGTGGGCTTAGGTGGGTAAGCCCGCGCGGGTGCGGGTTAGCCCGCAAGTCCGTTTTTTAAGTAAAATATTTTAAAAGATATTATTTTTTACATATCAATTAACTTAAATAAAATTTATTATTTGATTTAAAATAACTTGTCGATCAAGCTTTTTTAAATTTAAATAAAAAACATATGATATAAACTGTTTTCTTGTTGCACACAACTAAAATTTCAAGCCATCGATTCTACAAGCCTACATCCAGCTTCAAGTTCCAGTGCAGTGACCAAACTCCCACCTCCCTACTCCATAGACTGTCGCCTCGGCTCCCTCACCACTCCATACCTAATGCAGCGAACGACCTCCCACCTCCCTCCAGTCTCGATGCATTGACTGACCTCCCTCCAGTCCCGATGCATCGATCGCCCGACCTCCCACTACCCGATACGCTGACTGCCCACCTCCCTTCAGATCCAATGCGCTAAAAGACCCCCACCTCCCCTATCCACTTGAATTGGTCCAGTATTTCATCATCAACCTCCACCCTCCCGACTCGCCATTGACACCAGACACCCCCCCGTCTGTCCCTTTCCTTGACCTCCCTCATCCCTCTGTCGCCCGGCTTCGCCTCCCCCCACCTCATCGCCCACCACTTCCTCCCCCACCCCGTCGCCCTGAACCCGCCTCCTCCTCCCCCACTCCCTCGCCCACCTCCACCTTACCACACTCTGTCACCCTGTGCCGCCTCCCCCCACTTGGTCACCCAGACCCCATCTCCCCCCACCTCGTTGCCCCGATCCTTCCACCTCCTCCCCCACTCCGTCGCCCACCTCCACTGCACCCCACTATGTCGTCCGCCTCTGCCTCCCCCCACCTCATCACCCTGACCCCACCTCCCCCCACATCGTCTCCCTGACCCCGCCACCTCCTCCCCAACTCCGTCGCCCACCTCCGCCTCACCCCACTCCATTGCCCCCACCTCGTTGACCCAACCCCACCTCCCCCACCCCAGACCACCCCAGTCGCCCCCAGTCGCCCCCACCACGTTGTCGCCTACCCCCCCGCCTGGACATGGATTTTTTATTGTTTTTTATTTTTCTTAGATTTTATATATAGATATATATCCATGCTTTCCCTTGGAGTTTTTAATTAATTTATTATTTTTATTATATTTTTATCACATATATATATATTTATCATAACATTTTAATTATATTAATAATTAAAAATATAATAATAATAATAAATAATAATACAGGTTTCCTGTGGGCTTACCTGCATCCGCTTTGGGGCGGGGCAAGCTTGATGAATCTGCCTGTTTAATATGTAGGCTTTTGTGATCTCAAGCTCACACGGTTCAAAGCCCATGTGGGTTTGGCCCGCCCCAACCCAAACTGTCCGTTTTTCATTGCAATTTCCACATGCCAATTGGGGAGCGGGGATCACCGATCCAATCCCAAACCATATCTAATCACAAAGCTCACACCAGCAGTACCAAACTGACCCGTTCACCAAACACTATCCCGCTCGTTTATCAATATGTTCTCATTTTGTCGATCCTCCATGAATCTAGGGGTACAATTGGGCACGACACCTCCCGAAAAAGTCGAATCAGGACCACAGGGATCCAATCGGTGATGAACGCGAAGAAAAATGGGGAGAAAGGTACAAGAACAAATGTTTACAGATCAAGGCCATGCGCTCTTGACTTTTTGATCAAGAACGAGGATCCCAGGGTTAGAAAACAATTGACAACAAATTAATTTATGTATATGGACACATACAAAGGCTAAAAAAGGGCGCAAATCAAATAACAACGATCAATCAACTCAAAAATTTAATCAAAAGGGCATAAAACACCAAATTGATGAGTCCTACCTCGATTATGGATGATCATTGGTGAAGAACGCGTTCACGAATGATTTGGGAGGAGCTGTTGCGTACGTTGTGTTCGGATCTGCTCTTATTTGAAGTTTCGTCATAATCTACCAACTGAGAAGCGTGTAAGAGATTTGGATTTGTCCCAGAGTTTATGCAGCTAACCCTAGAAAAATTGGTTAGATAGAACTCTTATAGGTTTATCTATTGTGTAGAAAATAAATAAATAAATTAAATGAATAATTAATTAATTCATTAAACGCACTGCCAATGGCTTCCTTTACTAGATGTCCCTCGCCGACCAACTTTAGGCCATGCCTTGTGTAAACACCACGTTTCTAACTAAACAGCGGTCTCAGATTTCTCATTCAAGTCTTAATCTGTGAGTTATTTGATTTAGGGTTAATAAATAAATAAATTTAATTAATTAATTTATCTAATGCACCTACTAATGGTTAGCCTATCCGAACGTCCTGCGCCAACCAACCTTAGGTCACGCCTAGGGTAAAAATCACATTAAATATTCAACTGTGATCTCATATTTCTGATAAGAGACTCCATTTAAGAGATATTCCACCTTTTCAGGAAACTGTGTGCGGTTAATAAAAATATATTTAATATTTTTATAAAATTAATTCCAGCCTCACTGGGCCTCTGAATCGTGCACTGTCTCAACTCCTGCCTCCAAAAATATTATTAGAAATATTCCAAAGTGTTATATGACAAAATAGGAGTCCCTATAGTCACACCTTGCGGGAAGAAGAATGCAAGATTGTGATAAAAATTAGAAAAACCCTTGGTCTGTGACTGTTTTTGATGAGGGTAGTGATGCCTTGTCTGACCCCATCTTTACTTTTCTATGTTCTCTTGTTCTTTTATTTCAATAAAAGGGAATTTGTCCATAACTTTTGATATATATATATATATATATATATATATATATATATATATACTGAAAAGGTTGGGGGAAAGCCCCTTTGTTTTAAAAAAATAAAAAGAAAATAGGAAACCCTTTTGAACTGGGATAAGGGAAAACCCATTACAGGCCCGTTGGTCCAGAGGCACATAGCCTTAAAATTCAGTGGTTCGAAAGCCTAATGGGAAAAAACCCCTTACAAAACCAAAGCCTGTTACAAATCCAAATCCCATCCGAATGTGCAAGAATAGCCAACGCAACCCTGTCATTGCCACCAAGCCGCCCGAACCATCTGGAACCCGCTACCACCTATATGAAGCGTCACTGTCGCCTGCGTGCTGAAGCCAGATCTCCACCTCACCGCACCTGTTGATTCTAGATCGCACCCAAAACCATTACCATAGCCAGATCTCTGTAACACGTCATCTACGATGCTGAGGACCACCGTACACCGCCAAAGTAAGGCCCTGGGAGTCAAAAAACCCAGATCTAAAACAGATCTATGCATAGATGAAGAAACAGATTGTCACCCTTGAGATATAACACCACCCAAAACAATGCTGAGGTCCACCTCCGACCCGCTAACGCTTTCGGAAAGCTATTAGCCTGATGAAGCATTGTCATGCACACTCTCAAAAATATTTATACTAAGTGCAGCATAGTGGCTGACCTAGGTCGATCTCTTGTGGTGCTTTCGTGGCCAATCCCTCACTACTTCTAATTCACTATGTATATATATATGAAATAAAATGACCAGAAATTAGATTTAATAATTGAAAAAGAAATACTAAAAATAAATATGAAGATGCAGTGTGACAGAATGAATGTAGATAAAATGATGTTAAGACAGAAAGGAGATATTCCCGAGAGCATCACCCCGAGTGAACCTTCATCGCCTCATAATTTGTTTCGAATTTACATAATGAACATGATCCATTGTATGCATGAACATTATCCTCTACATATGGTTGTGAATATACGGTACTATCAACGATTACCAAGAGACCACGCATCCACCTCTTCGATTGAGGGAAAATATTGTAGAATTGAAAGCTAAACCTCGGGTGGAAAGTGGAGACACAAATGCGCCTTGCCCACTAAGATCCCCCTCAGTCTAAATATAAGAAAATAAGAAACATTAAGAATGAATGTTCAAAGGATTAATTTCATCACTAGATTACTCTCCCAGGAACTTCCTCGGGTTAGCTACTCATGATCACAATCATAAGAGTTCACAATGATTAAGAGAACGGGGGGAGAAAACAAAAGAGAGAAAGAAAAAGATAGAAAGAAGAACACTTGAATTAAAATATGAAATGAAATTGCAGAATAAAAATAAAATAAAATACAACACTAAACTATAGAAAATGTCCAAAAAAGGATACTTCTAAGTTTCCAACCATTTGGAATAAAGAATAAACACTCTTTTATAGGGGGATGGAATGAAAATTTGGCTCTAAAAATATTCCTCCGAAATAATGAGCATGGATGTCCTCCTTAATGACATAATTTGAAAATTGTTCCTTATTGAAAGTTGTTCCAATATATCTCCTATTATGACTAAAGAAATTTCAGCTTCATTTTCCAAGTGGGGAGAGAGATATGGCTGATGTACTCATGACATTTAATCTGTCCAGGCTGACTGTTCGTATTCCAATGCACCGAGTTCCAACGAATTTATGGCCTTGAAAATGAAAGAATCATGCACTCCCATATTAATGAAAGTTCTTCCTAAGGATTTATTATATCTTAATGTAAAATATCATCTCCTTTGGTTTGGTTATTTATGATATATGGGCCCATAAATTAAATTATCCAGTTCTGTGCATAGTTTTCGAGGCCTGACTTGTGAGCTGGATTTAAGCTTTCAAATGATGGATTGAGCTTTGGGTCCATAAGGATAAAATGAAGCCCATAAAACATAGACCCCTATAAAAGAATAATTTTGAAATTTTTATTAGTGTAGAAAATGTTATGGAAGAAATATTAAAATAAATTAAAACTATTTAAATCCAAAATAAGACATTTTTCCAATTAAGCTCAAAAATACTACTAAAACATAAAATGTGACAATTTCCCTTTAAATAACACATTGGTGGGATTACAAACATTGAAATTAAGAATAAAATAATTGAAAATATTTGTTCTATCAATTCCCCCATACTTAAACATTACACTCCTGAGCAATCATCTTATACCAAGGTCAAAACAAACTTCTCAAAGCATAAATGACAACACAACTCAATTATCATATCAGAGAAAATATCATGCCTCCTACATGGATAAAAATTTAAGAACTCATAAAAAATAATATGAATTCATTCAATATCATGTTAATCCTCACATGCATGTCGTACCTACCTCCCAGAAAAAATATTTCTCTCTTTACTCAAGGATATTTAATGTGGAGTTTTTCTCATTCTCAAGAACATGTGTGCTCTCCATATGCTTGATATCCTCCTAATATCTACACTTCACATAGTCAAAAATGTATCAATCATGAGGTATTTTTCATGGGTTATTCTTTGGCTGAGAGTTGGTAGGTTTAAAATGTAAAAACATCTGAGGCAGAATGAGGAGGGTTATGCTCTAAAGTGAAATAAATGCATGAAAACAGTTTTTCTCAAGAATGGTGTGCTCCTCAATCAGCTCAAAAAATAAATAATCTCCAAAAAAATATTCTTTTGGGAAGTTCAAACTTAGAATTTCATCATCAATGATTTTCATCCCTCTTTTCCCCATTTGTAGCATTGTTTAAGCTTGAATGCAGATCTAGATTTCTCTTCAGAATCATGTTTTTGAGGAAAAGAGAGGCAACTTTTGATCTTCAAATATTGGTGAACACTAGACCCATATATGTAATGATATTTTGGTCCACCAATACATCTTCCCATAATGACATTTCCCCCACCCAAGCATCAATAAATATGACAACACTTTCTATTCAGCTCAAACAGATTCTTCAAGAAAGAAAAATACAACCCATCTTCTCTCTCCTCCACACTTGAGTTCAACAATAATCATGCATTTAACATCTAGAGAAGGTTGGAACGGGATAAATGGCTTGTAATTTTGTTTTCTAACTAGTTATTTCATGGATAATAGGGGCTTAATGAAGGTCATATGTAAAAGTAATCCAAAATAAGAGTTCAATGCAAAATGGCTTTCAATGTGGTGCCTCAATCATACTTAACACATTCCATGAACTCTAACAGCTTTGAAAAAGAGAAAAATAGCAAATTATGGATCATACAACATGTCTCAAGACTCTCAAGAAAAAAGAAAATGTAAAGAATATATCAAACGAGTTTATAATCCTCTCAGGTTGGGCAAGATTTTCAATTTGGACTGCACTAGTGCACATGAGTTTCACAATCAATCAAAATTCATCAAATGAAAAAAATCAGAAATCAGAAACAAAATACATTCAGAAATCATTTAAATCCTCAAATATTTAAATCAAGAAATGTTAAAGAAATACCAAGATGGTTTGAATTTTCCAAAGTATTCAATTCAGCTCAAGAATCCTAAAAACAGGCCCAAAAAATAAAAAAGGAAAACAAGAAAATTTCAAAAAAAAAAACAACATGAAAAATAAAATAAAAGAACACAAAAAATTCACAAATACAAGTTGAAATCCCTCCCCCACACTTATTCCATTTACTAACCTATTTTTAGCTCAAATCAGATCAAGAGAAATTTTCACACCGAATTTATATTGGGTAGAAAATAAAATAAAGGAAAGACATAACCTGATTTATTTTTTAGTGGTAGCCTTGAGTTAAGATCCTAACTGCTACCACATTAAAGCTACAAGAAAGAAATTAAAACACATAAGAAAAATAAATAAAAATAAATATAAAGAGGATAGAAAAGGGATAATTCTTGGTTTGACCCCCTAAGCGGGTGCTATGTTTTTACTGCCCCTAGTTAGGCAGTTGCAGCAGGTTATCCCCAATCAGATGGTGGGTATGGTTTCTTTAAGATGAACCACCACATGTGACTTTTCCCAGTGCCCATGAGTAGACACCAAGAATAGAGAACCCAAAATAATATAAGAATGTTCCCAGCCACCAAGAAATAAGAAATATAGAATTTGAGATCCAGAGTGGGAGGGAATAGAATATAGGTATGCTCCCTGTTAACTTCAGTGGTTTCCTCCTCCATATGATATACAAGTTGTTGTAGAGGAGGTAGTCGCACCACCACAAGCTTCTCCATCTATTCTTCCTTGATCACCACTACTTAAGTGGTCACTTTCATATCATCATCTGCAGTTTGTCACCCTGACTGTGAGTTCCTTTGATTGAAGATCACAAAGTATTTTTCCCTTATTTTTTCTTTCTCTAGAGTGATTTGTCTCTTAGATTCTTTGGAAAAGACCTGTTATATCCATTTTCCACACCTTCTTACAGGAGCCCAATCATCTCAGGCATGTCCTCAACCACGACCTTTTGGGTGCCTAACTCACCACCAAATTTTTTTTATGTCAAGTTCCTTCAGGCTCTTCCTTCTCAGTTCCAGAATTATCCTTCACTGTGGAGAATTCCTTACCAATAAAATCATTAATATTAGTAGATGGTTCATCACCATTTTCCTTTACAATATCATTTAGTGAATCAATAACACCAAAGATGTATGCATCTGTTACATTTAGTGAAATATCCATGTTCTGTCCAGAAACCATGGAAGAGATACCAGATTTTTCAGATCGATTTACATCAGCTATTGACTCATGATAGCCAGTTTTCCTGTATGTAACCATATGAAAACCATCATTGTACTTCCCCTTCTCCAAAGGTTTTAAACCCACCTTCTTCATACCTTTACTATTTGAGGAAATCATTTGATCATACATAAAGTGTTCATCAACCACGACTTGCGTATCAATCTCTCTTAAGTCTTTCTCATCAAGAGGTTCCATTATGTCCACCATTACACTTTGGCCATCATCATAATTTGGGTTATGACTATCCACTTTCTTTTCTAGTGGAGTTTTTCCCAGTTCTCCATTGCACTTTTCCTAGTATCATCATGGGGTGAAGATCCCTCAGCAACAATATCCTCCCAAAGTTTCTTCTTACAAGAACTTTGTGGAAGTTTGGCAGACTATTGGTTCTACTCCATATTAGCAGGATGATCTCCAGCTTGAACAACATCATATCCTTCATTTCCATCACAAGAAGCAATCTCCAACTACCCAGACTTTTGATCTTCATGACATAATATATTCTGATTAGAAAAAACAGGATTAGAGTAAGAAGATGGTTTCCTACTCCTTTTAATACATGAATTCTTATCATGACCACGAGCAGAACGAAGCTCACAGAAACGCGACCTCCTACAATTAGAAAGATCGTGACCAATCAACTTACATTCCAAGAAAAATTGGAGGAAATTCTCATAAACAATCCATAGTTTGACTTCATCTTCATCAGTAGCAAGCAACACTCTGTCCACAAGAGTTGAACACAGATCAACTTCAATAAGAAACCAAGCATAATGGCCAAATCGTGCAATCTTAGTTTCCTTGTCCATTTTGATCGGTGTCCCAATTGACAAAGCAATATCAAAGAGTATGTGGGGTGCCAAAAAAATCCAATTGGGTCCATAGAACTTAACCCAAAGTTGTAAAAATGAGTTGTTTACCTCTACAGGGTTGAAGTGTCTATCCCATTCGCGCACGTGAAGAAAGCCTGAATTTAGTGAAATGGATCCAAGTCCCCTAGCACACATCTTCTGTTCCTCTGTAGGAAATATGAAATAGAAGAAGCCTCACCCTAATGAAATGCATTTCCATCTTGTGAAGACCCATACACTTGATAGACGTTCAACCAGCTCTTCGATTTTCCACAGCTTGGAGCCCCTAGGCAAAATCAAGCGCGCGATGATAGAATGCCTACCTAATTCTAGTCGTTCAAAAACTGCATCTGGGTTAGCCTTCACAAAATTCGTGATTCTCTTTAGTCAGAAAACTCTAGTACCAAGGCCCCTAAAAAGAGAAAAGGATTAGCTCCTTGTGGGTTGAGCTATCGGTGTAGCCACAACAGCTTCACGTCGAGCGGATTTTCAGTCCACTTCCCATCCAACATCCTTATGCGAGTCAAATCACCCATTGGAAAGAAAAATCAAAGCATCTGAGATAGGAATCAAAGACACCATGAGAAGTCAACTGATATCACCATAAGCAGGTGGCGCAGGAGAGACATGCAAACCCTAACAAGAACGCCATCTATGAAACATAATAATGTTACAAGTATTTGACTTTGAAACCCTATAATTTATAAAGTATAAATACAATTTAAATTAAATTTTTCAGACTGACTAAACATATAATAAATTATTGAAAATGAAAATAATTTTGCAAAGAAAGTTAATAAAAAATAACTTTAATGGTAGAAAATATCATTGTCTCAAAACATAATAGTTGTACATAATATTTTTTTTTGAAATTTCCTTGACTACTTGAAATGAGATCTATAGAAACAAAATAAATTAACGTTGAAGGTATATATCCCATTTTCAGTAGTGACAGGAATGTCATAATAATTTATAAGTACAAATGATTTGTTATAAGAAATCTTATAAGATATAAACTATAAGTTCAATTTAAGCGAATCTTTAAACTATTTGGAGTTTGTTGTTATTTATTAATAGTTCATGTAAATTAGTTTTTGTTTACTAATTTTTTTAATTTCATTTTATTTATCTAAAAAAACAATTAATTATCTCAATAAATAGGTTTTTTAATATATATAATGTGACATCTAAATACATCAACATCAATTCCCCTCAATACCACAACCCGGTGTAAGAACCTCACGCCTACTCTGCGTCTGACATCTCTGTCGCTATGGTGTCCTAGATATAGGCACGAGTTCCTTCTCTTACAGTTTTGCGGGTGCCTCCTCATGGTGTTTTGTAGAGGACTGGACAACATCATGTGTGGAGGATGACCCAACATCATATGTGGTTCTATATGGCCCCAGAGATCCTAAAAATAGAAGAATTGTGATATCAAAGAAGTCATCACTGGTGGGAGTGGGGTCCACCAAAATCTGTGTTACCACACCCAAATCAAAGTCCATCACAGTCACCAGAGATGACATATGTGGCATATAAGCATCTCCCAGCTATATAAGATTCTCAGTTGGTTTTACAATATCATCTCTTTGAAGTGCATCAGCTTTGGTAGGATCCTCTCTTGGATATCTATGTCATCACCTCTACCCTTGCTGATGTCGTCGTCTCTCTCTTCTGGTGGTGGTGCATCATCCTCATTAGGCACAGAAGGGAAGTATTCATTCCCAAGAGCCTCAGTAGAGCATATAGATTGAGATACAACTATGACTTATCATTATAGACACTCTCACGTATGAAATGGAGATGATCTCTAAGAGCCAGCATATCTGGGTGAACTACATCCCGCATAATAAATGCCTCATCCTAAGGATCTATGATATGTACGGGATGATCAATGTTGTCTGACTTCAAATAAAATAACATTCAAATTAATATTAAACATGAGCTAAACAAATATATTAAATCTTAGTAAACACACCAACTCTTAAATGTCAATCCCCTGACATGTAAGGTGCATGATCACGTGTTGTCTATACTAATTTTCATAATCCTCTTGATCATATAAAAGATAGTGTACTGTGAGATATCCATGCTGAAAGATATCATATTGGGAATGTGTGTATCAATAATCGATATAACGTGCATGTAACTACTGCAAATTTGTTGTCTATCAACCTAAAATAATAATGGAATGGGACCCATCAAGATATCGTAGTGCCATGGGGATATGTTGTATATAACCAAACCAACACATGACTCGCTCTATCTGGTACCGCTCAATGTTATGGAAGTGGATGAGTGGAACCACTACACCACAATCTGCAATCATAGATGTGTAGTATGGTGGAAGCAATGTGTAGAAAAAACCTATATATAGGGTCTATGAAACCTGAAATGTAAAATCAAAAAAGAATTCAAAAATTAGCATTATAATGTTACTAAGATAACATTGAAATAACTTAAAAAATTAATACCAAAATTATTTTTTCTACAAAAAATTTAATATTTAACTTACATTAGCTGGTTGTATGACGTCAAATATCTATCAAAAGTTGTGTACACTATATCTCGGAGTATGTGCATAATGGTGAGTGTGACGCCACCTAGTTAAAAATAAGTAATATATAGTATGTTTATAAAAAACATTAATAAAAGTACCAAATAAATCAAATTAATGATGTAAACATACCAGCGTCCCTGAGGATAGTCCCAAAATAATTGTTGTGGAAGTGGTGCAACAAATCTAGAAGTGATGCATGGAAAATGGTTATACGCCCACATCTGTACCAAATATATACAATCTACAATTTGATGTGCATCAGCTCGACAATTGGTATAGAGACATCTGTACACAATCACTACCACAGATCGATGCAAAATTAGCAATGAATTTTATCAGTGCTAAACAAAAAGTGCTGATAAAAGCATCACCATTATCTGTGCTAAGTAAAAGCACTGATAAAGGTCACTTTAATTAGCACTGATATTTTTTTTAATAATTCATATATATATACACAATGTTTAAAAAAAAGTATTAATAAGATTATAAATAAATAACTATTTAAATAATTATAAAACTATAATATTTTTTTAAATAATAAATATATTTATTCTATTTATAACTATATTTTTATAATTATATATTTATAATTATATATAAATACCTTTAAAATTGTAGTTGGGAGCTTTCCTGAGTGGTAAAGGCTCCTCGTAATCCTGTATCGGACCCGAGTTCAAATTCGGGTGAGAGAAAATTTCTGTAGGCATGCAGTGATATAGGCATGATGCAAGCCTACGATGATGTAGGAATAATGCAGGCAAGCGATGACACAAGCATGATGTAAGAAGGCGGTGATGCAGGCAGGCGGTGATGTAGGCATGATGTAGGTAGGCGGTGACACATGCAGTATGATGCAGGCTTAACGCTGCATAGGGCCTTCAGGTCAATTAGTGGGCCTTTAGGCCATGTAATGGGATTAATTTCTACTAGTCATTCGGGCCATGTATTGAATAATTAGGTCTTGATGGGTGGGCTATCCCTTGGGGGGTCTATGACCAAACTTTCCGGCTTGCATGTCTGGTGTGTGTGTTTAATGTAATTGTACCCCCCAACATCTGATATATATATAAATACTTTTTAAATATATTTATTTATAATTATAATTATAAATAAATAAATATATGTATCCAATTAATTGGTTCATGGACATGATTATCATTATTTATGTTCATATATTGATGTGTGTGTATACTTGAAGTTATATGATCATAAGTTTATTTGTGAACATGATTGTGGGTTTCTATGTTTCAAATGTTAAGATTACCTATACTATGATGACACATGCATATGTTATGTATTCATAACTCATGAATATTCATTTATACATTGACACCCTTATTATTCATGCTTTACATATATGTGATGACTCATTTTTTATGATCTATAATTGAAAAGGTTTAGGAGGCAAGAAATCCCACTCCTAAAAAATTATTAGAAAAACAAAAGACACCGAGGAAGGATGGGGTCAAACAAGGAGACAAACCCTCATCCAAAATGAAGAGGATTAGAACCATCCCCATAATCATGATCAGAGATATCATCAGTATATTCCCACTCCAACTATGAATTCCCCTGGTTGAAAATTACATAGTACTTCTCTCTGAGCTTTTACTGCTCTATAGTGAGCTATCTCACAAAACTAACACACCCTCGCATAGTGACCCAATCACTACGGCCACATCCTCGACCATGAAATTTCCGATGATGAACCCATTTCTAATACTTGGGATGCTGCCATACCCCTTCCATTTCATCCCTCCCCAATTCAGTTGAGACTATTTTGCCCATCATGATGTGTTCATCATCCATAGTTCAGTCAATCTTCCTAATGTCTTGCACACCTACATCCACTTGACTGCTTTCAACAACCATTCCCCCCTTTCCCACTATTGTAGTTAGATCGTTGATTGATTTAGATGGACCATATACCTACGTGTTATTGATATCATGACCATCCAGGGGAGATTTCCCCAGTCTATTCTCAAAAGAACTCTACCTAGCATCATTATGAGATGAAGTATCCATGAAAACCATGTATCACTAAATATTTTTACTAGAGGTCTTTATAGGTGCGGTCTTTTGAATCTCAACACCACCTTGTGTGCCACCTTGTATGAAAATTCCCTCATCAAGACCATCCTTCATCTGAGTTCCATATTCAACAACAGGTCCATCTTCAGGAGGCATGTCTAGTGATTGAAATCCACCAGCCACTACCATCTTGGGATGCACTCTCCTTATGCATTTTCCATCATTCCTATTATCATTCAATAGTAAATTTAACATGAAATTTACCATAGAGTGACCATTCTTCTTGTAGATGGTGAAAACAAGATTTTTCCTATACTCAGAATCCAAATGCCCTATATTCCCATATATCTTGCAAAAGGAAGTTTTTTTTCTCAAACTCCGTTGAGAGTTCCAACCATCAATCAATAGGAAGTAGTATAATCGAGTCTGTAAGAGTTGAGAAAAGGTCAACTTACACAAGCACCCTCACAAAATATCCAAAATGGGTAATCTCTGTTTCTCTATCAAATTTAATTGGAGCCCCTACTGCAGAGGCAATATCCCACAACAACTGTAAATGTCAGAAAAACCATAGTAGACCATGAATTTATATCCATGTTTGGGTGATGGAGTTCTTCATCATAGAAGGATTGAAGAAGGGATCCCAATCTTGGATCCTTAAAAATCCAGGTTTAAGAGAAACAAATCCCAAACCCCATGCTTGATATTTCAGATCATCAGAAGGGAAAACAATATGAAAAAACCCCTTACCGATCAAGGTGATCCTCCATCCACAAAACCCCCTAATTTAAAGAAGCCACTTTTTCAGATCTTCAATCTTATAGGGATTACCTTGAGAAGTCAATCTCTTAAGAATCAAGTGCTTGCAAATTTCAAGACTTTCCACAATCAGTTGCTGATTAGATTCAACAATTACTAGAGACCCATTTTTTGTGACCCTAGAAGAGGTCACACTCCTTGAATTATAAAAAAAACACGATTCGACTTCACCTTATCAGGAAATGAAACACGACTATCCACCTGCTCTTCTGATGATCGAACCAATGGGAAATTCACCAGGCCAACTAGAGCTGAGGCGAAGTCCCCCTTCTGATCCATTGACTTTAATGGCCCACTGATAGCCGATTGCTTCTGTGAAGATCCGAACTCTAGTAGGACCGTGACATCTGAGTTAAGGCCAAGTCCCCCCAATCCACACACTTCTATGACCCTATTCGTCTTCTTCTGTGCAGATTGGGACTCCAGAAGAACCACAACATCTGTAGTTGCTTTCCTCTATACAGAGCAGGACTATGGTAGAACATCTCTAGCCGCCTATACAGATCGAGACTCTGATAGACCAACCACATCTATAGCCTTCTGTGCAGATCAAGAATTTGTTAGAACCACAACATCTGTAGTCATTTACCTCTGTGCAGATCGGGACCCTGGAAGAACCGAAACATCCGAAACCGCTTGAGATCGGGACTCCAGAACCAAATTCAAGGCTGAGCATCGATCCGCTGCTTTCGACGGCCCGATGAAAACATCATCCGAATTGAAGTAATCTTAAAGAGTCATCAATCATCAAAACCCTAATCATCATGATCGCCCAGAGCACCGTGCAGAGGACTGTTCGTTGCCATCTTTATGATCTATACTTTACTAGGTATGATTCATTCATGTTATACCCATGAACTTATTATGTTATCATAAATACTTATAAAATTAAAATAAATATATTTAAATAATAAATATATTTATTATATTTATAATTATAAATTTTTAATTATATATAAATTATTTTTTAAATATATTTATTTATAATTATAATTATAAATAAAGAAATATATATTTAAATAATTATAAAAATATAATAAATATATTTAAATAATAAAGATAGTTATTATATTTATAACTATATATATTTATATATTGACATAAATATATATAATTATATAAATATGCCAAAAGTGGTGTAGACCATGAGGTATAGTTATATACATATATTTATAATTATATAGAAATATTTTTAAATAAATATATCTATTTATAATTATAATTATAAATCAATATATATATTTAAATAATTATAAAATTACAATAAATGAATTTATTATAATTTTATAAATATATAAAATTACATATAATAAAGTGGCTGGTTGGGTGGTATGACAACCCTACTTTTAATACAAATTTAAACATGATTTATTTCATAAACTATTCACTTCATACAACATGGATGATCGAGAGGTCTAGTGTCTTTGGGGCTTAGGATCATTACACAACAACTTAAAATGTGAAATACAACATATTTATTGAAAACTTCCTTTACATGACCACTACATTCCCTCGTACTTAGCATTGCATGGGATAACCTGAGGACATGCATAAGAAAAAGGGTGAGCTATAAAGCCCAGTAAGGGAATAAACATGGAATACATGAGGAGTAAAATACATGTTAGATAATAGGCATATCAATAGAGCACAAGAGAAACATGAACATAAAGGCATGATAAAGCATGATAATCATAACATGGAAATGTGGCAACAACACTTAACATAGAATTAGCATGAGCCAAGGCTCATTGCACATGGAGCATGAGTAAATCCTCATTGCACATGAAGCATGAGTAAACCCTCATTGCACTTGAATTATCATGAGTCAACACTCATTTTACATGACGTATCATGATACTATACTTTACCCAATGCATTGGAGCGCAATAAGGGCGCACCCTTCTTAAACATCTCATTTCATGCATAAGTGTGCCATATGGATCATAAAACATGGATTCATAAAACATATCATTTATTACACAAAAAGGGAATGTGGAATGAAACTTTATAATTAATAAGTAAATGTGTATGAAGGTGAATACCCTTGATGGAGAAATGGGCATGATATTCACTACACAATGATAGTGGCTTAGAAAATCGATGCAATTTCGGCAGCGTAACGGCGTGATATAAGAATTCATAAAAAGGTTGATGAGAGAGAAAGGGGTGTCTCATAATATCTACATGAAATGGAAAGTAGGTGGGGAGGGTCATATAGATACATGTCCCAACAATTGTAATGGAATTTAGATTCATGATACAAAAGTATTGTTTGAATGTGAATGAGGAGAGAGAAGTTCCTTTCGGAATTTCGGCATAGTAACAGGAGTAAATGGGAGACATTTAATGAGAGAGAAAGGGGTATCCCATCATTAAAACAATAAGAGGGCAGTATGGGGGAGTTGTGAAACCATACCCCAACATTTATAATTGAAATTAAAAGGGCATAACAATATTAAGAAAATTGGACAAAAAAGTGAAAGGAAGAAAAACCCTTACTTGGAAGTGTGCTTCCAAAGGCTTGAGAGAGGCTTCTTGGGAGCTTGGGGCACCTTGGGAGGATTCTAGAGAGAGTAGGGAAGAGGTTGGATGAATTCCAAAGGCTTTGAGTGAGGAGGAAGTGGGAGCTTGGGTGGGTTTATATAGGAAAGGTGAGTGAATTCTTTATTATTTAGGTTTGGGACCCCTTACATCAAACTAATCCAAACCACAAATCATCACATTGTTTTTGCCCATGGTTTTTGGAAAAGATGAGAGGAAAAAAATATTTTATAAGGCCAAAGTCCGAATTTCTTAAAATAATGGGGTTGCTTATGTAGAGGTGAGTCACACTCCCATGGAAAATAATTTAAAAAGACAAGATGTTTAATAAGTCTTGAGGGGTCCATTAATACTTTGTAAAATAAGTCAAACAAACCCAAAATCACATTATTTTAATGGTAAAACATATATTGTCCGAACATAAAGCTTATAGTATTTTATTACATCACTATTGGGTCATTATGATGTCATAAAACACATTATATAATTAAACGGTATTTAATTTTTACCCAAAAATTTGACTGTCTCAGAAAATTATGAAAAATTTACCGTTGGATAATTTCGGGATCCTGATTCCAGAAATAAAATTTATTTTATCTAAATAATTTTCTAAATATGGTAATTTTCACTTTTAAAATAAAAACCGACATTTATCGAAAATTCACGGGTTTTGACAAAAATGGCTTTCAAACCTTAATAAAAGTTACAATTGCATTCATAAAATTATAAGATCATTTATATTTAATAAAAATTAATTTAATAATAACAATAATATTTTATTAAAATATTATTTAATTCAAAAATCCCTTAATTTAATAAAATAGAATTCTTAATTAAATAATAACTAAAAACACTATTTGTACCTTAAAAACTATTTACAATGTATCAATAATGACAAGAAAGTATATTCATTATTATATACAAAAATAATGTACATGAACATAGTATTAGCGATTTATTACATAACCCCTTAAAACAGCTACATAAGACCTAAGGGTAAGGTGTGCGATGGTGACAGACTCTTGGGGTGGCTTAGATAACATCACTCGAGTGGTAATCTCTATCAACTTTCACTTTTCCCATAGAATGTCTTGCTCGTGCTTGACATGATGAAGCTCAGCTTGGGCTTGGTCTAGAGAGAATCCCAAAGACGCCACCTCTTTTCCGAACTCTGACAAATGGGCTTCATATGGAGCAATTCTACTGGATGAGTCCATCGCTTCCTTTGTCTGAGTAAATTGGGTTTGTTAAAGCCTTATATTTATACTAATCATGTGATCACTGTTCAACGACTATAAAAGTAACGGTCACAATTCTTAACATAAAACCAAAGAAGTTGACATTTTATATAAACATTTTACATAAAGATACATTTAATTAGATCGAGATGGATTTCCATTAATGAAACTTTGGGTCGTTACAATATTCCCCCCTTAAGAAATTTCACCCTAGAAATTTCCTTTTCCCACACTAAAACAGATGTGGGTAACTCAGCTTCATCATTTCCTCCAATTCCCAAGTCACTTCTTCAAACTTGTGGTTTCACCACAAGACCTTGACTAGGGGCATTGTCTTATTTCGTAGAACTTTCTCTCTACGATCTAAGATCTTCACTGGTTGCTCCTCATATGAAAGATCATCCTCCAACTGTATCACCTCAGAAGAGAGTACATGTGAAGGGTTCAGTATGTATTTCTTTAAGAGGGATACATGAAAGACATCATGTACTTTGGCCATGGTAGGTGGAAGTGCTAGTCGATAGGCCACAACCCCAACACGATCAAGAATCTCGAAGGGGACGATGTACCTTGGACTTAACTTCCCTTTCTTTCCAAACCTCATGACCTTCTTCCATGGAGATATGCGTAGAAAAACCATGTCTCCAACTTTAAACTCAAGGTCTCATCGAGGATTATTTGCATAACTATTTTGTCGACTCTGGGATGCCTTGATATGCTACTGAATGGTTTTCACCTTCTCCACCATTTCCTCGACCATTTTTGGTCCAATCAGCTTACGTTCACCGATCTCATCCCAACATGCCGGTGTTCTGCACCTTTTCCCATACAGGGCTTCATATGGTGCCATTTGGATGCTCGAGTGGAAACTGTTATTATAAGAGAACTTAACCAGAGGAAGATGTTGATCCCATCCTCATTTAAAGTCCATTGAGCACACTCTCAACATGTCCTCAAGTGTTTGGATAGTCCGCTCGGATTGGCCATCAGTTTGAGGATGATATGCCGTACTAAAGTTTAGTTCAGTATTCAGAGCATGTTGAAGACTCTTCCAAAACTTAGAGGTGAATCTTGGATCTCAGTTAGACACAATAGATAGTGGTACTCCATGCATCCTTACCACTTCCCTGATATATATCTGTGCCAGTTGATCCAATGAGAAATCCTCCCGAATAGAAATGAAGTGTGCAGTCTTTGTAAGACGATCCACAACAACCCATATTGCATTGCTTCCTTTGGATGTCCTCGGAAGTCTGGTGATAAAGTCCATGGTGATGTTCTCCTATTTCCATTCTAGTATGGGCAATGGTTTCATCATCCCCTTAGACTTCCGCCTCTCTGCCTTCACTTACTGGCACACCAGACACTTTGATGTATATTCATCGATCTCCTTCTTCATATTATCCCACCAAAATTTTTCTCGGAGATCTCGATACATCTTTGTGCTCCCTGGGTGAATAGAGAAATTTAAACTATGTTCATCATCCAAAAGTTCCTTCTTCATCTTTGGACTTGATGGAACACATAGTCTTTTCCCAAATCGCACAATTCCTTCTTAATTAACATTAAACTCTGAGGATTTCCCTTTTTCGATATCTTCCACTTTTTCTTGAATTCCCACATCATCCTTTTGAGCATCCTTTAACCTTTCCCAAAGAGACAGTTGAGCAATCATTTGTGAAAGGATTGATGATGTTCCATTATTTATGATTCCCATGTCCATATTCATCAAGTATAAGAAGATTGGATCCTTCTCAACTCTCATCATTGATAGAATCGCTGGGTCCTTTCTACTTAGGGAATCTTCCACCTTGTTCGCTTTCCCAGGGTGGTAATGTATTGAACAGTCATAATCCTTGATGAGCTCTATCCATATTCTCTGGCGCATATTAAGCTCTTTCTATGTGAATATGTATTTAAGACTCTTATGGTCAGTATATATCTCACATTTCTCCCCATAGAGATAATATCACCAGATTTTCAAGGCAAAGATCATAGCCTCCAACTCCAGATCATGCATTGGATAGTTTCGCTCATGTATTTTCAACTACCTTGAGGCATAGGATATCACTTTATCATTCTGCATCAACACATAGCCTAAGCCCTTCTTCGAAGCATCACTGAATACCACAAAAAGTTCCCCACTTGTGGGTAAAGTGAGAACGGGTGCAGTGATAAGCCTCCTTTTCAACTCCTTGAATCTTTCTTCGCATTCATCACTCCAAGAAAATTTTACTCCCTTTCGAGTTATCTTGGTAAGAGGGTTGGATAATCGTGAGAAATTTCTCACAAATCATCGATAATATCCAGCTAACCCCAAGAATCTACGAAAATCCGTTACCAATGTTGGCCTCGACCATCCCTCAATTACATCTGTTTTGGAGGGATCCATAGATATCCCATTGCCTATGATGATATGGCCCAAGAATGAGACTTCCCTCAACTAGAACTCACACTTGATGTACTTTGCATAGAGCTTCTCCTTGCGCACATTCTCCAGTACAGTTTTTAAATTCTCCTCATGATCCTCCTTGGTTTTGGAGTATATTAGAATATCATCTATAAAGACTACCAAAAATGTTTCTTGGTAATATCTAAAGACTCTATTCATCAAGTCCATGAAGATGTATAGAGCATTGGTGAGTCCTAAAGGCATTACTATGAATTCATACTG
Source organism: Viscum album (assembly GCA_963277665.1). Lineage (NCBI taxonomy): Eukaryota > Viridiplantae > Streptophyta > Magnoliopsida > Santalales > Viscaceae > Viscum > Viscum album. Next base: position 710,296,460 of record OY728131.1, on the reverse strand, counting down.
CTAGTATCTTGTACAAAAAGCAGTCTTGGGGACATCTTCCTTCTTAACCCTTACTTGATAATATCCTGACTACAAATCTACCTTGGAGAAGTATTGTACTCCACGTAGCTAATAGAACAATTCATCGATCCGTGGCAGAGGATACTTGTTCTTTATCGTGATTTTGTTAAGTTCATAATAATTGATGCAAAGACGCATTGACCCATCCTTCTTCTTGACGAAGAGGACTGGTGCACCCCATGGTGAAGCACTTGGGCGTATAAACCCTTTATCCAGATTCTCCTGTAGTTGTTTCTTCAGATCTTCAAGCTCAACGATAGCCATTCTATATGAAGTATTGGATATTGGTAGTGCCCCAGGTATAAGTTCAATTGAGAATTCAACGTCTCTTCTAGGAGTAATACCAGGCAGTTCCTTGGGAAACACTTCAACGAATTCCCTCGCAATAAGCATTTCTTCAAGGATGGTTTCTTACTTGGACTCAATCATCTGAGCCAGATACGTGTGCTTATTGGGCAGTAATATCCATGCTTGAGATGATGGTGATAAAGGAGATTCATCTTCCTCTTTACACTTGTAAATAATCGGGGGTCGATTCTCCATATGGAGTGTAATTTCCCTCTCCCGACAATTTATGTTGGCTCTATATAAGGAAAGACAATACATGCCAAGAATTGCATCAAATTTCACTAGAGGGAGTATGACAAGGTTCTCTGGGAAATTCAATCCACAGATTATGATAGGGGAGGAGTTATATTCATGGGATGTAATGATTTCCCCATTTTTTGTACTCACCGACATCTTTACTTCCATGATTTTTGGTGGTACTGGGATTTTTCTACTAAACTTTTGAGATATAAAAGAATGCGTAGAACTTGAATCAAAAAGTACATTTGCTATTATTGAATGAATAACTAGCATACCTATCACCACTTCGTTGTCGGGGTTCACTTCGGTAGAAGTGATGGAAAAAGATCTTCCTTGCTGCCTTGTAGGTTGTTGGTTGCCTCCGAAAACCTTTGGATTAGGGAACTGATTTGCAAGATGCCCCGGTTCCTTACAGTTGTAGAAATGAACAATGCGTTGCGATATGAATGGAGCATTCCACTCCTCTGTCACAGTCGTGGGTTTTTCTTGCCGACAGTTAACAGCTAGGTGCCCTTCTCTTCTACACCTAAAGTATTTCCTCATCCCCTTGAGACAATTTCTAGGGTTCTTCTTTCTGCACTTTTGGAAAGTGGGGTGCTGGATCTTCTTAGCACCGTTGGATTTATCCATCAGGATTGAATTCCACCTTATGATTCTTGTCCCCATGATACCCCAGTGATTCCCGGGCACATCAGACAATTTCCTCATAGCTGTCGAAGTCACAGATCACTAATGCTTTCAGCAGGCTAGGCTTCAGCCCACCAAAGAAGCGGTCAACCTTACATTCGGGGGTAACGACAAAGCCAGAAGCGTATCGTTCAAGCATTTTGAAGTTTTCCTCATACGATCCTACATATTATTCTTCTTTTTTCTTGAGGGAAAGGAAGTCCCTTCCCATCTTAAGCCAGAGGGTGCATGGAAAATATTTATCAAAAAACATCTTCTGGGAATCCTTCCATTCCAACACCTCGATCTCCTCCTCAGGCTTTGTATTTTTGATCAAAATCCACCATTGATAAGCTTCACCCTCCATATGATAAGCCGCCAGGAGAACCTTCTCTTTTTCAGAACATTAAAGGATGGAGAAGATCTTTTCAATGGAGTTGATCCATTGTTCAGCGATCGTGGAATCAGATAATCCACTAAAAGTAGGAGGCCTTTGTCTCATGAAGCTCTCGATAGCGACTTGTTCCTTCTTAGGAGGGTTTGGACGTTCCTCTTCACCCGTGTTTCTATTCAAATCTTGAGTTAGCTGAGAGAGAAGCATGACAAAGTTCGTAATTCCCACTCTCATTGGATTGGGAATCTCATTAGTACAGTCATCACACTGATCTTCACATCGGTTGTTAGCCCGAGTCCTCATATTACCGGCCATTGGCTGGAATAAAAGGAAAGTTAGTGGGGTAACACATAAAGGGTAATCCAAAGACAAAAGTTGATGACTTATAAATAAACTTTTATTTCCTTAACTCATGAGTCTATAGGCTTCAATCTAGGATTTTCATGATCTACTTTCTAACATATATTCTTAGGGGCTTTTTTTATTCCCTTAATAAGGGTTCATACTAAGATTGTGAATTTATCAAAACATATCCCCTGGGAGTGTCGTAACCAAGAGTGCATCAAGGTCCGTTGTCGTGCACCAGTTCCCGTTCGAGTCTAGCTCAAAGAGGTGTTTTTGGGTTTTACCCCTAAGATACATCTGTGCCAGAGCCGCCTCTACCTGCTCGTATCCAGACAAGGATGTATTTGTTTGATGAACCACTTAATCAGTACTTAAAAAAACTTAGGGATGTTTTTATTATACTTAGTCTTGTCTCTAAGGCTTTACTAGGGTTTTCTAATCCTAATCCCAAAAATAACTAAACCTATCCTCTGATACCAACTATGACAACCCTGCTTTTAATACAAACTTAAACATGATTTATTTCATAAACTATTCACTTGATACAACATGGATGATCAAGAGGTATAGTGTCTTTGGGGCTTAGGATCATTACATAACAACTTAAAACATAAAATACAACATCTTTATTGAAAACTTCCTTTACACGACCACTACATTCCCTCGTACTTAGCATTGCATGGGATAACCTGAGGACATGCATAAGAAAAGGGGTGAGCTATAAAGCCCAGTAAGGGAATAAACATGGAATACATGAGGAGTACAATACATGTTAGACAATAGGAATATCAATAGATCACAAGAGAAACATGAACATAAAGGCATGATAAAGCATGATAATCATAACATGGAAATGTGGCAACAACACTTAACATGGAATTAGCATGAGCCAAGGCTCATTGCACATGGAGCATGAGTAAATCCTCATTGCACATGAAGCACGAATAAAACCTCATTTCACTTGAATTATCATGAGTCAACACTCATTGCACATGATGTATCATGATACTATACTTTACCCAATGCATTGGAGCGCTATAAGGGTGCACCCTTCTTAAACATTTCATTTCATGCATAAGTGTGCCAAATGGATCATAAAACATGGATTCATAAAACATATCATTTATTCCACGACAAGGGAATGCGGAATGAAACTTTATAATCAATAAGTAAATGTGCATGAAGGTTAATACCCTTGATGGAGAAATGGGCATGGTATTCACTACACAATGGCATTGGCTTAGAAAATCGGTGCAATTTCGGCAGCGTAACGGCGTGATATAAGAATTCATAAAAAAGTTGATGAGAGAGAAAGGGGTGTCTCATCATATCTACATAAAATGGATGATAAGGGGGGGAGGGTCATATAGATACATGTCCCAACAATTGTAATGGAATTTAGATTCATGATACAAAAGTATTGCTTGAATGTGAATGAGGACAGAGAAGTTCCGTTCAGAATTTCGGCATATTAACGGGTGTACATGAGAGACATTTAATGAGAGAGAAAGGGATCTCCAATCATTAAAACAATAAGAGGGAAGTATTGGGGAGGTGAAAAACCATACCCCAGTATTTATAATTGAAATTAAAAGGGCATAACAATATTAAGAAAATTGGACAAAAAAGTGAAAGGAAGAAAAACCCTTACATGGAAGTGTGCTTCTTAAGGATTGAGAGAGGCTTGAGAGAGGATTCTTGGGAGCTTGGGGAACCTTGGGAGGATTCTAGAGAGAGTAGGTTAGAGGTTGGATGAACTACTAAGGCTTTGAGTGAGGAGGAAGTGGGAACTTGGGTGGGTTTATATAGGAAAGGTGAGTGAACTCTTTATTATTTAGGTTTGGGACCCCTTACATTAAACTAATTCAAACCAAAAATCAGATCATGTTTTTTGCATATGGTTTTTGGAAAAGGGGAGAGAAAAACAATATTTTATAAGGCCAAAGTCCAAACTTCTTAAAATAATGGGGTTGCTTATGTGGAGGTGAGTCACACTCCAATGGAAAATAATTTAAAAAGACAAGATGTTTAATAATTCTTGAGGGGTCCATTAATGCTTTGTAAAATAAGTCAAAAAACCCAAAATCACATTATTTTAATGGTAAAACATATATTGGCCGAACATAAAGCTTATAATATTTTATTAAATCACTATTGGGTCATTATGATGTCATAAAACACATTATATAATTAAATGGTATTTAATTTTTACCCAAAAATTTGACTCTCAGAAAATTATGAAAAATTCACCATTGGATAATTTTGACATCTTGATTCCAAAAATTACATTCATTTTATCTAAATAATTTTCTAAATATGTTAATTTTCACTTTTAAAATAAAAACCGGCATTTATTGAAAATTCATGGGTTTTGACAAAAATGGATTTCAAACCTTAATAAAAGTTACAATTGCATTCATAAAATTATACGATCATTTATATTTAATAAAAATTAATTTAATAATAATAATAATAATATTTTATTATAATAATATTTAATTAAAAAATCCTTTAATTTAATAAAATAGAATTCTTAATTAAATGATAACTAAAAAACTATTTGTACTTTAAAAACTATTTACAATGTATCAATAATGACAAGAAAGTATATTCATTATTATATAAAAAAATAATGTAAACGAACATAGTACTAGCGATTTGTTACATAACCCCTTAAAATAGTCGCATAAGACCTAAGGGTAAGGTGTGAGATGGTGACAGACTCTTGGGGTGGCTTAGATAACATCGCTCGAGTGGTAATCTCTATCAACTTCCACTTTTCCCATAGACGGTCCCGCTCGAGCTTGACATGATGAAGCTCAGCTTGGGCTTGGTCAAGAGCGAAGCCCAAAGATTCCACCTCTTTTCCAAACTCTGACAAATGAGCTTCGTATGGAGCAATTCTACTGGATGAGTCCATCGCTTCCTTTGTCTGAGTAAATTGGGTTTGTTAAAGCCTTATATTTATACTAATCATGTGATCACTATTCAAAGGCTATAAAAGTAACGGTCACAATTCTTAACATAAAATCAAAGAATTTGACATTTTATATAAAAATTTTACATAAAGAGACATTTAATTAGATTGAGAGGGATTTCCATTAATGAAACTTTGGGTCGTTACAGGTGGGTTATCCCTTGGGGGGGAAATGACTTGCCTTTCAGGCCCATGTGTGTGTTGTGTGTGTGATTAAATGTAATTGTACCTCAAAACACCTAATATATATATAATTTTATACAAATATTTATAAATCTATTTATTTTAATTATAATTATAAATAAATAAATATATATTTATATCCATGGTTCGCACCGTTCCAAGTATATATATATATATATTTATAATTATAATTATAACTAAATATATATATTTAAATAATTATAAAATTACAATAAATACATTTATTATAATTTCATAAATATATATTTATATAATATATATATATATTTATAATTATATACAAATATTTATAAATATATTTATTTATAATTATAATTATAAATATGTAAATATATTTATTTATAAATATAATTATAAATAAATAAATATAAATATATACATAAATAATCATAAAATTATAATAAATATATTTATTATATTTAAAATTTTATAAATATATATAATTATATAAATATATTTATAAATATATAAAAATATTTATAAATATGTACAAATATTTATATTTATAATTATAAATATATATATATATATATTTAAATATTTATAAAATTAGAGTAAATATATTTATTATTATTAATTAAAAAATTAGAAATATAATAAATATATTTATTATAATTTTATAATTATTTAAATAAATATATAAATATATAATTATATTTATAAAGATATATATATATATATATAATTATATAATTATAATAAATATATTTAATATATTTATAATTTTATAAATATATAAAATAAATATATTTATTATATATAATTATAAAATTATAAATATAGTAAATATATTTAATATAATTTTATAATTATTTAAATAAATATATATTTATTTATAATTATAATTATAATTATATATATATATAATTATAAAATTATAAAAAATATATTTATTATATGTATACTTTTATAAATATATATAATTATATTAATATTTAAAAATATTTATAAAAATATTTATTATATATATAATTATAAATAAATATATATTTATTCTATATATAATATTATAAATATATATAATAATATAAATAAATTATTAAGATTAGATCTTTATTAGCGCTTTTCTAGTGCTAATAAAGATAGTTATTTATCAGTGCTAAAAAAATGCTGATAATACAACACTTTATCAGCGATGATAAATGCACATTTTATCAGCACTACAAAAGCACTGATAAAAAAGAGTTTTATCAGCGTTTTCTATTTTAGCGCTCATAAAACCACTCTTTATCTATGTTTTTTTAAAGAGGTGATAAAAGACTTACGAGTTCTTGTTAAATGATCACTAATAGAGGGGTTCTGCCACTCGTGCCTAAGCTGTCATGGAACCAGAGCTCTATCACCACTGCCAACGGTATCATCGAACCCTGCTACTGTCACTGATTGGTATTCTCGACAAATTTATCTCTCCAAATCTGAGGTATGTGCCCAATTTATCTTGTCAGTTCCCCCAACCACAAAATTTCTTCGATCGTACCTTGCCGAACCCTACTGTGTGCACTTCTTCTTGGCGAACTGAACAAATAACCCCTACCCTCCTCCTTTTATATACAGACTAGACCGACCAAGGGAACTCCACTCCCTCATCTCTGCTTCAATTTTGATCCCCTCTATATTTATTTCAAGAGGTATTCCATCTAGTATGACCTCTTCTTTCTTATTATTCCATCCTCAATCCACTACCTTCCTTTATAACATGATTATATGTCTCCCACAAACCTTAACAAGGTTGTTTGACTCTATCTATGGTTTGGGGTTGGTTCAAATGCCGGGTTTTATTTTTTAGGGCTTATTTAGAGAATATTCTTTCCTATATCATCATTCACCACTATAGGCAATTATTTTTCGTATGGTTTTGAAATGTTTTTGAAATGGATCTGCCTAATTTAAGGTAGGAATTTTGTTTGTTTCCTTTAAATTTATTATCATTAAATTCATCGTGGTTTAAATTTATTATTTCAATTGGCTAAGCCTATATGTAATAGTTTTAATGGATTTAATAACTTTTTTAAAGGTGTGTTTGCTTCGCATAAAGGTTTTAGATGGTTTTACTTAGGTTATAAATGGGTGCTTTAATGAAAAGTGTTTTTAAATAACTAAGAGTCGTGTTTTTAAATTTAAAGGTTATTTTAAGGTGTTTCCCCCATTTGGGTCATGAATTTGGTGAAAATGTAGTTTTCATTTTGAAATGTCTTAAGTCAGCAGAATCGAGTTAGTTTTTAATTTCTTTTTATATTTTTGGTTTTTAAGAGGATTGAGTTTAAAGAGGCATTTAAAATGGGATTTCAATATAAAATTGAGTGGAGTGGCTTAGCATCCCAAGACAATTTTTTTAGAATCCCTATTTGGAACCTTTTATGATTTTATAACTGGTGGGTGTTATTGGAGTTGGTACCCTAGAACCAAATTATATGAACTTTATGATAACTTTTATTAATAGTTTTGAATATTAATAAACTTCTTATACTATCATGATTTTTCTTCTACGAAACATTGTATGTGATAATGTCCCTAGAGTAGTCGTCGCACTAAAAGGTTATAATAGTTCACCGCTATGATGAGAACCTGAAAGCACTACAACACTATTCTTAAATATATGTTCTATAGCTGGATGATATCATTTGAGGGACACAGATGATGAAAACTATCAGGGTTGGAGACTCATAGGACTTTGAGGCACCTTCTCAAGGTGTACTACCTTGGTAATATCCAGTAGGATATTATGAGAACAAGACTCGCCATTAGGAAATCCACATTTATATGTGTCATTGGATGTTCCTATCTGTGGATGTGTGTATTGGTCCATACACTTTAATATTATTATTAATGAGTATTATGAGTCATGTACTTCGATGTATTGATGAAAATCATGATGACAGATGTTTGCGGTGAGGAAGGATATGTTGGGTGCGTCACGAATAATATTGCATTAATGAATAATGCGATAGAGGATTTACCCCTTCTGTTATTTAACAGAATTTAATATCTCAGGCCCTTTGATGGAAATGATATAGCCTAAATAAATTCATGGTCATGGTGTTCTATAGGCAAGTTTTATTTCTGTAAAGTCAAATAAAGAGATATCGAGCACATATGTTGATGGAACCAACATGCAACCTGCTTGATTTGAGATATTGTGATAAATAGATTACATTACATAGTAAGCACCCGTATGGGTTATTATATCATTGTGGCATTAAATTATTTCTCTATGGGTGCCTTGGAGTGTTTCTATATATTAACATTGGACTTTTGGATACTTCGTCTAATGCCACTGAGAAAGAGGCCTAGATAGTCACACAACAAGTGTATCTAGAATCTCAGTTAAATAATATATTATTATTTATTATTTAACAAATTTAATAAATAATATTTCCACATGTGGTTTAATAATTATTCATGTTTGCATGATCGCATTTATTCCATTACCAGTTATTTGAGAGAATATAATGTGAGCGGAATATTTAATAAATATTTATTTTCTATTTAGTGGATATAATATTTATTTATTTATTTATTGGGGAATAATGCAGTGATTTTTATTTAATAAATAAATAGAAATTATTCAAGGTCCGATAAATATTATGGAGGAATGACAGATCATGATTTTAGGTTTGGTGAGAAAATAATAAATATAAAATATTATTTAATTAAATAATATTTAATTTTAATTTGCAAGTTAAGAGCATGTCAAATAATAATAATAATAATATTATTATTTGACATGGGGTTTTTGTTAGGATTAAATAAATAATTAAGGGAACTTGTGAAATTATTTTATTTTAACCCTAGCGATATATAAACTCAGTTATGTTATTTTATCAATAGAATAGTTCATTTTTTGGGTTGTGCACAATAGAATTAGAGAATTCTCTCAATCCCTTGAGATCTCCCTTATCCAAGATTTCTCCTAAGAATGAAGATAACTCTTCCTCCACCATATCAAGGAGAAATTTTTGGAAGAAATTCACATGGTGATCAAAGGTAGACGAAGCATGTAGAGGCCCAGTTTTTGCCTTATAAGACTTTGGAATATTTTTGAATATTATTTCAGAGTTAGGCTTTGAGACAACCTGCAATTCTGAGTCCCGGGATGCCCGATATTAATTGTATAAAAATATTGAATATATTTTATATTACGCATGCATAATTAATTAAGGAAAATGGGATATCTCTTAAATAGTTGATCGGATCAGAAATCTGAGATCGCGGTTGGGTCCGGAACAATGTGTTTACCCTAGGCATGACATAAAATGAGTTAGCATGGGATGTTCAAACCCCTTATTCTTTGGCGGAGGATTTTATGTGATTTAATTAATTAATTAAATAAATTAATTAAAATTCTCTAAACCTAGATTGTGGGTATAAATTCATATATTAGAGTATTTCTCTCACAATTTTGATTTCGACAATTATAAAAAACCTTCCTTCTCTCCTCTCCTCCCTGTTGACGAGCAACAATGAACGAACGACAAACCCTAGGATCAAGGCAGGTCGAAGAACAACAAACACAACGGAGCTCATCGAACGCATTCTCATCAATGATCGATCCAATCTCCAATTAGGACCCGTATTTTGGTGTTTTACACCTCTAGATTAAAAGTTTGAGTAGATTGATATTTTTTCTTTGATATGCACCCCTCATTGCAGCCTTTGCATATGCCAGCAAACTCAAACTGAATTATTTCTTTTTGTTTAATGTATGTTCTAACCCCAGTGCCCCATTTTTATTCGTCGGCCAAGAATGTTTGGAATATGAAGTTTAAACCTTTGTTTTTGGTGCTTTTCCCCCACTTTTCTTTGCATTCATCATCGTTTGACCATAGGGTCACAATTCAACTCTGTCAGGGTGGGTTCAAATGCGGTCGAACCCCCAGACTCATTGTGGTGGAACGAACGACATACGAATCGATGATTTGGGGATTTATTGATAAATGAGTGGTATGATGTTTGGTGAATGGATCATATCAGCATTGCAGGTGCGTGTTTTTGGTTGGATGTGGTCAACATGACAAGCGTTTATTATTATTATTATTAATGATAATGGTGACACAAAAATGTGTGTCATTGGTAAATGAAATTAAATGAGTTTAATTTGTTAGGAGTTGTGCTATTATTATTATTTTAATAATAATAATATTGTCTTATTATTATTATAATTTTTTTATAATAATAATAACGTTTGAAAAAAATGTGCGGCTAAAAAAATTAAATGGTTTTAATTTTGGTTAGTAAATTAAATGATTTGAATTTAATAAAGGAAAATGGTTTTAATTAAACGGTTTTTAATTAGTATTGTTTTCAAAAAACAACTGAAGGTGATTGGATAATTTCACCTAAAGGTGAGCTGGACGCACATGGGGTTTGGGGTGTTGGATTTCCCTCCCATCAAGCATTAAAAGTTGTTTTTAATTTGTTAAAATTAGTAATATCATTTTTGGTTTATTAAAATAAAAATTTAAAAGGGTGGTTTTCCATTATAAGTCACTAGAAGCATGAGAAGAAGGCGGTCTCCACATCAAAATTTTTACTCCAATTTAAGTTTTATAATATAATAATAATATAAAATATTATTATTTATTATTTTGGATGTTGAACACAATTTTGATTGTAACTTTTTCGTACGACGTTGGATTGATGAATCGTCAGTGACAACGTGACCCTTAAATTGAGACGGTCATTTTAAGACCCATGTTGGATACCCTTTTTTCGGACTAATGGCTTGGGTCAATGAAACATCCAATAATAATAAAATTATTATTATCGTGTGATCTTGTATCTGACACATCTCCCTTATACGGTGTCAGAATGATGAACCGTCAGCGATGTTGTGATCCTGAAATTAAGATGAATGTTTCAAGTCCAATTTTGGATATTTAAGTCGAGGTTGAGGTGCGGCCCCCCTAAGGCCTGGTTCACACGTGTTTCAGTGAAACACAACTTTTTCACCGAGTATCCATTTTGGATGAATGGGTAGTCTATCTCACATATTTTTCTGTTGTTTCGTGACCGAGGTGTGGGATCCAAAGGACACCTCTCGAGCATATTATGACTATATATGAATTTCCCATCGGATGTCCATTTAGGGAGAATAAATAGTCAATCTTGGGAGTTTTTCTCCAAGGATCACAACAGTGTGATCCTTCTAATTATCTGGTGCCATTTAATGAGGCATGCTAGTAAAAGTACATTTTCTCTTGTTGGTTTAACAACGAGAAATACACGCTCGTCATCTTTTTGGCTAGAGATATCATGTATTATAGGAGTACAATATCACACCTAGGGGTACATGATTTTCAGTTTAGTACCCAAGTATGGAAAGTTACATGGCCATGTGAAGAGGTGGGGCCACACAAGGCGTGGGCCCCACACGCATCATGTACCAATTTACGAATCTTCTATATCTCGTATCTCTTTCTTTTGGACTTGGATATTGGCATATGAGTAGCCTATACTGAGTGTTTTTTGCATAGAATGGGATGGTGTCCTCCGTAGTGGCTTCTGAGATATGATGCAAGATGTTCAGGGTGCGAAGCATATTTGGTGCGACACCCGATGACTGAAGCGGTGTTTTTCCAAGTGGTACCATCGAGCAGGGATGGTCATAGTTCCTCGATGATTTTTCGAGAGGTACCATCGACCAGGGATGACCAGAGTTCCTCGATGCTTTTCCAAGTGGTACCATCTAGCAGGGATGATCAGAGTTACTCGATGCTTTTCCGAGAGGCACTATCCAGCAGGGATTTCTAGAGAAGATCTGGGCTTACCCTCTAGCTGGTCTTAGAAGTGGCATTCCTCGATGACAGTTTTAGGTTTACCCTTCATCTGGGCTAGGAAGTGGCATTCATTGATGATCCTTCTAGGCTTACCCTCCAGCTGGGATGGGAAGTGGTGTTCCCCAATGATAGTTTCGGGCTTACCCTCCACTAAGGTTGGGAAGTTCCGTTCCCCGATGATAGTTCTGGGCTTACCCTCCAGTGAGGATAGGAAGTGTCATTCCCTGATGATCTTTTCGAGTTACCCTCTAGTGGGGTTGAGAAGTGGTTCTCCTCAGTGAGTACCAGAGCAGGACCCTCAACTATGCGAAATAGTGATGAGGTGCAGTTTGACTTACCTTAGGACTCACGAGAAGGAGGGGCACTTTCCCCACAAAGATGCGTCCTTGTGATACAACCCAAAATCATGTGGGTGATTCAGTGCCACCCAAAGCAGATAGTATTGAGGTGTGCTGATTTGAGGCCTTTTGACTTGTGCCTCCTAGGAAAATGAAAAAAGATGCAGGGCATCACAGATGGTTTTTATCTTGGAACTGATGGATACTCACTTTCTTGGGTTGAGCTATGGAATGGAGATCCACTTTACTCTCTCATTTGGATTTCTTTGACTGAGCATATATATATCTATCTCATTGTAGTACCCACTCCTTGGGATTTGGTCACTCTTCTTCTAGAATAGGCGAAGACGCACGGGGTATTCCACATGCTTACCATGTCTAGCTTCACATGGTTGGACAAGTTTACTCTCCTACTATAGGAAGGGAAAAATTTACAAGAAGTTCATATTCTCACCTTTTCTAGATCCTCATGTTTGGACGAGCTTACTTCACTCCTTTGTTGGGTTGAACTGTACTCTTTTACTATGCATTGTTCTATCTACTGCTTCCTTCTTCGATACCTCACTTGCTACTCCCTTGAGCCTTCATAACATACTACTGATTATTTTTATACTCACCCCTACTCGGGCTTTGCCCGCACTCGGTGTGCCGTTGCAGATGACAGATAGGTTGATCATGACTTCAGAAGAGCATAGGGATACGAGGTACTTGGACCACGTGTGGTGGTATTTTCTTGGGATCTAGTAGTAGGGATCTCTCTATTGTTTTACTTTTCCACCTATTGTCGGGTTTTGGCACTCTGGTTAGATGTGTATTTTTTCCATTTACCTTTTAGTATAATTTTCTTGTACTTTTACTATTTATAGGTTGATGCATATATGTTTGGTTTCATTTTTATAGCAGTGTTGTATCTTGCCTTATTTTCCTCTGCACATTTACATTGAGTTGGATGCGTGTGTGTGTACAGTTTCTTTGGAAAAATCCTCCGCTAGCTTGTTGTGTCTTTAGCGCTAGTCTCCACCCCCCTAGCCTATGGGGGCGAGCTTAGGGGTAGTTGTGGCTCAATCCCTGATATGGGTCAGGTCATGAAAAAGTGGTATCAAAGCAATTTAATTGCTTGGGACATTGTTCAAACATTTTCCCATCAAATGATTAGTTGGGATTATGGAAAAAATGTCAAAGTATCTCGTGAGTGGATTTCAGGCCAAGGAGTCCAGTGATGGTACAGACGACTGATGTATCCATTCACCGGGACCCTAATTACCCACTTGTCAACTCGGTACCTTGAGACACTTGTTGCAGGGAATAATGGTACATGAATCATATAGGATTTAGTCTTTGACTGTCCTTCTTGAATCATCTCCCCACTTTCATTGATATATTTATATGTGATCATCTGAATGCGGCACTACTTGATAACATTTAGGATGTCTCTGTGATGACTGCCATCCATGATACTAGCTCTGGTTCATTACGATGATTCTGTGAGCAATGAGACCTCGGTTCAGGACCCATCATGTGACCCCTTTCCTCCAGGTGGGTAGGTAGCAGCACCTCCACCTATTGAGTGGCAGACAGACCTAGAAGAGCTAGCTGAGGAAGTGCGTTGGTTGAGCACACTTTGCGAGTTCCAATGTTAGAGACCAATGAGGTTCTGCAGTGATCCAGAACATCAGGAAGTATAGGTTTGGCTAGAGTCGGTGGTCCGCCTCTTCAGGCTTGCACAGACACTAACGGATCAGATGGTAGTTTTGGCAGTCAGCCTTTTCCACAGGGCAACTGGGCATTAGTGGAGCTTAGTTACTCAAATACTCAATGATTCAACACTCTCGTGGGATGAATTCCAGCAGCTGTTTCATGAGGAGAACTACCCCTCCTGCTTGAGGTCCATTCAGATTAAGGAGATCCTTCAGTTTCAGCAGGGAGGGATGACGGTGACTGAGTACTCGACTAGGTTGACGGACCTTGCATTCTACTCTCTGGAAATGATCCATGATGACTATTTCTGAGAATAAAAGTTAAATTAGGGAATCCGTAGAGAGTTCCATGCTATAAATAGTGCCCTTGTGCATCACCATATATACCGAGGTTTTGGAGCAGACACTGGTGGCAGAGATCTTCCTGTTATGCCATATAGATGGTTGTGACAATGAGCGCAACAGAGCTAAGACATCTACCACAACTAGCAGGCGTCAGTCAAAAAGATATCGGCATAAGAGATCTTCTCATGATCGATCTCAGGCATGTAGTCATATGGGGATGAGGTAGCACAGAGCGCAGAGACAACCCGGAGAGGGCCGATGCTATGCTTGTGACTGGCAATGTCACATGGCATGAGACTACCTGACTAGACGTTTTTGGAATCACATGAAGGAAAGAGGTGGATCACCATGATAGAGACAACATCATGATCATGGTGGTCCCTAGGTATGTGTGGTGGAAGAGTCCCTCTGACTTGTGCACTCAAGGTGCGGTTGTGTAGCAGACACCCTTAGCAAGAAGTGCGGGAAGTCCCAGGCTCACCTAGTGTGGGAAGTTTCAGAGAAATTAACTTCCCTATAGTTAACCCTAGTGGAGTAGTAGAGTACACCATTTCTTCAGTAGACAATGTTGACTCCTTCACTTCTCGAGCATGTAAAAGAGTCACGGTTGTGATGCATTGACTATGAAATACTACATAACCAGATATCTTTGGGTGTTTCACCATATGGATATTCTAAAGGAGGGAATCATGAGTCCCTATTCTAGGAGAAAACCTTATGAGGACATACCATCCCTTTGGTTCTCATGTTGTGATAGTACAAAAACATTCAAGAGTTTTCCTGGGAGTGGGAGAGCTAAGTGCAGGCTCGGTACCTCGAGTTGTTTCCCTAGTTTAGCTTTTTGAGGACCAAAAACTTGAAGGATGGAATAATATATTAGATACCTAGTTTTTGACTAATAATACTTTGGAATATTTTTAAATATTATTTTAGAGTCAGGTGATGAGACGACGTACAATTCTGAGGCCTAGTGTGCCCGAAATTAATTGTATAAAAATATTGAATATATTTTATATTATGCACGTGCAATTAATTAAGAAAAATGGGATATATCTTAAATGGTTTATCAGATCAGAAATCCAAAACCACGGTTGGGTATGGAATGCGGTGTTTACCCTTGGCGCAACATAAAATGAGTTGGCACAGAACGTTCGAACACCTCACTCGTTGGCGGATGATTTTATGCGATTTAATTAATTAAATCAATCGATTAATTAAAATTCTCTAAACCAAGATTGTGGGTATAAATTCATATTTTAAATGATTTTTATCACAACTGTGCTTTCCCAAATGATGACAAACCCTCTTCCTCTCCTCTCCTCCCCATTGAAGAACAACAGAGAAAAATGACAAACCCTGAGATTAAGGAGGGTCAAAGAACGACGAATGCAATGGAGCTTGTTGAACGCATTCTCACCAATGATCGATCCAATCTATAGATATGACTCATATTTTATTGTTTTATGCCTCTAGATTAAAAGTTTTAGTAGATAGATATTTGTTCTTTGGTCTGCGCCCCACACTGTAGCCTTTGTATGTACCAATATACTGAAATTGAATTATTTCTTTTTTGTTTAATGTATGTTCTAACCTTGGTGCCACATTCTTATTTGTCAGACAAGAACACTTGGCCGACGATGTTTAAACCTTTGTTTTTGGTGCATTTTCCCCCACTGTTCTTCTCATTCATCATTGTTGGACCACAAGGACCTGATTCGACTCTGTCAGGGTGGATTCAAACACGGTTGAACCCCCAAACTCATTGCGGTGGAACGAATGACATGTGGATTGACAAATTGGGGATGGATTGATAAACAAGCGGTATTGTGTTTGGTGAATGGATCAGATTAGTACTGAAGGTGCATGTTTTTGGTCGGATGTGGTTATCCAGTTCCATTTGAGGAGGACTACTAGTAAAAGTACATTTTCACCCTTTTGTTTAACAATGAGTAATACGCGCTCGTCATCTTTTTGGATAGAGATATCATGTACTCTGTAAGTACACTAGCATACCTAGGGGTACTTAATTTATAGTTTAGTACTTGATTATGGAAAGGTAAATGGCCAGATGAAGATGCGGGTCCACGCAACATGTGGGACCCACACACACCGTGTACCACTATATGAATACTATATATCTTGTATCTCCTTCTTTTGGACTCAAACTTTGGAATATGAGTAGCCTATCTTGAGTGTTTTTTTACATAGAATGTGATGGTGCCCTCCGTAGTGGATTCTGAGATACGATGCGATATATTCAAGGTGCGCCGCCTATTTGGGGCGACACCCGATGACTGCATCATCATTTTTCTGAAATGTATCATCCACCAGGGATGACCAGAGTTCCTCGATGATTTTCTGAGAGGCACCATCCAATAGGGATGACCATAGTTCCTCGATGCTTTTACGAGAGGGACCATCCTATAAGGATGATCAGAGTTCCTCGATGATTTTCTAAGAGGAACCATCCAATAGGGATGGCTAGAGAAGACCCGGGATTACCCTCTAGCTGGGCTGGGAAGTCGCATTCCCCGATGATAGTGTCAGGTTTACCCTTCAGCTGGGTTGGGAAGTGGTGTTCCCCAATGATTCTTCTAAGCTTACCCTCCAGCCTAGCTGGGAAGTGGCATTCTTAGATGACAGTTCTGGGATTACCCTCTAATGAGGATGGGAATTGGTGTTTCCCTATGACAGTTTTGGGCTTACCCTCTAGTGAGGCTAGGAAGTGGTGTTCCTCGACGATCTTTCCGAGTTACCCTCCAGTGAGGCTAGGAAGTGGTGTTTCTCAGTGACTACCAGAGAAGGACCCTCGACTGTGCACCAATGTGATGAGACATGATTTGACTTACCTCAGGACTCACGAAAAGGAGGGGCACTTTCCCCACCAAGACGTGTCCTTGTGACGCAACCTAAAACCGTGTGGGTGAGTAAGTTCCGCCCAAAGTAGATAGTATTGAGCTGTAGTGATTTGAGCCCTTTTGACTTGTGCCTCCTAAGAAGATGTGATGAGATGCAGAGCATCGCATATGGTTTTTATCTTGGAACTGATGTCTACTCACTTTCTTGGGCTGAGATGTGGAATGGAGATCCCTTTTACTCTCTCATTTGGGTTTCTTTGAGTGAGAATATATATATCTATCCTATTGTAGTACCCAATACTTGGGTTTTGGTCACTCTTCTTCTTAAAGAGGTGAAGATGCGCGGGGTATGCCACATGATTACCATGTCTAGATTCTCATGGTTGGATGAATCTACTCTCCTATTATAGGTTGTAAATAATTTACAAGAAGTTTATATTCTCACCATTTCTAGTTCCTCGTGTTTGGATGAGATTACTTCACTCATTTGTTGGGTTGAGTTGTACTATTTTACTGTGCATTGTTTTATCTACTGCTTACCTATTCGGTACCTCACTTGATGCCCCCCTAAGCCTTTAGGACATCCTACTGAGTATTTTTATACTCACCCCTACTTGGGCTTTGCGTACACTCGGTGTTACCTTGCACACGATGGACAGGTTGATCGTGACTTCAGAGGAGCATAGGGATACAGGGTGCTTGGACCATGTGTGGTGTTCATTTCTTGGGATCCAGGAGCGAGGCTCTCTCAACTGTTTTACTTTTTCACCTGTTGTCAGGTTGTGGAACTTTTTTGGTTTGGTGTGTATTTTTTCCCTTTCCATTTCAGTTTACTTTTCTTATACTTGTACTATTTAGAGGGCGATACATATATGTTTGGTTTTCTTTCTATAATAATGTTGTATCTTGCCTTCTTTTCCTCTGAACTTTTTCATTGAGTTGGTTGTGTGTGTGTGTATCGTTTCTTAGAAAAAAAAAAATCCTCCCCTAGATTTTTGTGCCTTTGGAACTAGGTGCCATCCCCTGGCCAATGGAGCCGAGCATGGGGTAGTTACGGCTTAAGCCCCAATACAATTCGAGTCATGAGAAAGTGGTATCAGAGAAAGTTCATTGCTTGGGACGTTGTTTAGACGTTTTCCCATCAAAGGATTGGTTGGGTTTATGGAAAAAGTGTTGAAGTGTCTTGAGAGCGTCTCTCAGGCCAGGGAGTCCAATGATGGTATGGGCGGACGACATATCCATTCACCAGGACCCTGATTACCCACTTTCCAACTCGTCACCCTGAGAAACTTGTTATAGGAAAAAATGGTACATGCATCATGTAGGATTGAGTCTTTGACTGTCCTTCTTGAATTAGCTTCACAATTTTGTTGATATATATATATATATATATGCTCATCCAACCGCGATACTCCTTGATAACATTAAGGATGTCTCCATGATGACAGCTAGACATGATACTAGCTCTGGTTCATTACGAAAATTCTGTGAGAAATGAGACCTCATTTCAGGACCCATTGTGCAACCCCTTTCCTCTAGGTGGGTAGGTAGCAGCACCTCCACTTGTTGAGCAGCAGACAGCCCTAGTAGAGCTAGCTGAGGATGTGTGCAGGTTGAGCACACTTCGTGAGTTCTAGCGTTAGAGACCACTGAGGTTCCATGGTGATCCAGACCCTTAGGTAGTATAGGTTTGGCTAGAGTTGGTGGTCTGCCTCTTCAGGCTTGCACATACACTGGCAGATCAGATGGTGGTTTTGGTAGTCAGCCTTTTCCACAGAGCATGTGGGTGTTGGTGGAGCTTGGTTACTCAGATCCACGATGAGTTGACACTCTCATGGGATGAATAAACCAGCTGTTTCTTGATGAGTACTACCCCTCCTTCTTGTGATCCATTTGGATTCAGGAGATCCTTCCATTTCAGAAGGGAGGGATGACAGTGACAGAGTACGTGACTAGGTTCACATACCTTGCATGCTACTCTCTGGACATGATCCATGACGGCTATTTCTTAGAAAAAAAGTTTGAGCAAGGACTTCGTAGAGATATCTGTGTTATCATAGTGCCCTTGTGCATCCCCAACTATGTCGAGGTGTTAGAGAATGCACTGGTGGCATAGAGCTTCTTGTCACACTATACAACTGGTTGTGACAGTGAGTGAAATGGAGCTGAGACCTCTGCCACAGCTACCAGATGTCAGTCAACAAGATCTCGACATAGGATATCTTCTCATGATCAGTCTCAGGAACATATTAATATGGGGATGAGGCAGCATAGAGCACATATACAACCTATAGAGGGCTGATGCTATGGTTGTGATGGGCGAGGTCACATGGCATGAGACTACCCGACCAGACATGTTGAGAATCTCAGGCTGGCAATAGGTGGATCACTATGATAGAGACAACACCGTGATCATGGTGGTCCCCAAGGAGGTGTGGTGGGAGAGTCCCTATGAATTGTGCACCCAAGGTGCGGTTGTGTAGAAGACACCCTTAGTGGGAAGTCCCAGGCTCACCTAGTTCGGGAAGTTTCAGAGCAGTTAACTTCCCTATAGCTGACCCTGGTCGAGCAGTAGGGTACAACGTTTCTTCAGTCGATGGTGTTAAATCCTTCGCTTCTCGAGCATGTAAGAGAGTCTCGGTTGTGATGCATAGACTGTGAAATCCTACATAACTAGATATCTTTGGGTGTTTCTCCATGTGGATATTCTAAAGAAGTGAATCACTAGTCCCTGTTCCAGGAGAAAACCTTTTGAGGATGGACCATCCCTTTGGTTTGCATGCTGTGACAGTACATAAACATTTAGGTGTTTTCCTGGGAGTAGGAGATCTAAGTGCGGGCTCAGTACCCCAAGTTGTTTCCCTAATTTTTCTTTTCAAGGACAAAAATCTTGAAGTAGGTAATAATGTAGAGACCCAATTTTTTCCTAATAATGATTTAGAATATTTTTAAATATTATTTCAAAGTTAGGCATTGAGATGACGTGCAATTCTAAGACATAGTGTTCCCAAAATTAATTGTATAAAAATATTGAATATATTTTATATTACATAGGCACAGTTAATTAAGGAAAATGGAATATCTCTTAAACAGTTGATTAGATCAGAAATACAAGACCACGGTTGGGTCCGGAACGCGATGCTTACCCTAGGCGCGACATAAAATGAGTCGGCGTGGTACATTTGAACCCCTCACTTGTTGGAAAAGAATTTTATGTGATTTAATTAATTAAATCAATAAATTAATTAAAATTATCTAAACCTAGATTGGGGGTATAAATTCATATTTTAGAGGATTTATCTCACAATTGTTCTTTTACCAACGATGAAAAACCCTCTTCCTCTCCTCTCCTCCCCATTGACGAGCAATGAAGAACGAATAAAAAAACCTAGGATTAAGGTGGGTCGAAGAACAATGAATGCAATGGAGCTTGTCAAACACTTTCTCACCAATGATCGATCCAATCTCTAGGTAGGATACATATTTTAGTGTTTTACACCTCTAGATTAAAATTTTGAGTAGATTGATATTTGTTCTTTGATTTGAGACCCTCACCGTATCCTTTGCATGTTCCAACATATTGAAATTGAATTATTTCTTTTTATTTAATGTATGTTCTAACCCCGGTTCCCCATTCTTATTTGTAGGCCAAGAACGCTTGGCCGAAGATGTTTAAACCTTTGTTTTTGGTGATTTTTCCTCCACCGTTCTTCTCATTCATCATCGTTGGACCACGGGGTCACAATACGACTCTGTCAGGGCAGGTTCGAACGTAGTCAAACCCACAAACCCATTGCGGTGGAACAAATGACATGCAAATTGATGATTTGGGGATGGATTGATAAATGGGAGGTATAGTGTTTCGTGAATAGATCAGATCAGTACCGTAGGTGCGTGTTTGTGGTTGGATGTGGTCAACACAACAAACATTAATTATTATTATTAATGATAATGGTGACAAAAAAATGTGTGTAATTGGTAAATGAAATTAAATGGTTTTAATTTGTTAGGATTTTCACTATTATTATTATTTTAATAATAATTATATTAACTTATTATTATGATTATTTTATAATAATAATAACGTTTGAAAAAAATGTGCTGCTAACAAAATTAAATGGTTTTAATTTTGGTTAGTAAATTAAATGATTTGAATTTAATAAAGGAAAATGGTTTTAATTAAATGGTTTTTAATTAGTATTGTTTTCAAAAAAAAAAAAAACTGAAGGTGAGTGGAGAATTTTGCCTGAAGGTGAGTTGGGTGGGCATGGGGTTTGGGGCATGAGATTTCCCTCCCCTCAAGCATTAAAAGTTGTTTTTAATTTGTGAAAATTAATAATATCATTTTTGGTTTATTAAAATAAAAATTTAAAAGGGTGATTTTCCATTATGAGGTGCTAAAAGCATGAGGAGAAGGGGGTCTCCACGTCAAATTTTTTACTCCAATTTAAGTTTTATAATAAAATAATCATATAAAATATTATTATTTTTTATTTTGGATGTCGAACACAATTTTGATTGTAACTTTTTCGTATGATGTTGGATTGAAGAATCGTCAGCGGCAACGTGACCCTTAAATTGAGATGGTCATTTTAAGACCCATGTTGGATACCATTTTTTTAGACTAATGGATCAGGTCAATGAAACATCCAATAATAATAAAATTATTATTATCATGGGATCTTATATCCGACACATCTCCCTCATACGGTGTCAGAATGACAAACCGTCAACGGTGATGTGATCCTGAAATTAAGAAGGATGTTTCAAGACCAATTTTGGATATTCAAGTCGAGGTCGAGGTGTGGGCCCCTTGAGGCCTAGTTTGCACGTGTTGTGGTTAAACACAACTTTTTTTACCAGGTATCCGTTTTGGATGAATGATTTGTCCATATCACGTGTTTTTTTGTGAGGATTGCAATGGTGAAACCCATATAATTTGTTTTGTGACCAAGGCATGGGCTCCACAGGATGCCTCTCGAGCATATCACGATGATATATGACTTTTCCATCGGATGTCCATTTAGGGAGAATGAATAGTCAATCTTGGGCTTTTTTCTCCAAGGATCGCAATTTTGTGATCCGTCTAGTTATATGGTGCCGTTTGTGGAGGCCTGTTAGTATAACTTTGTTTTCATGCTTTGGTTTAACAACAAGCAATGTGTGCTCGTTAGCTTTTTGGCTAGAGATATCATGTACTATGAGAGTACACTAGCACGCCTAGAGATACTTGATTTGGAGTTTAGTACCCGATTATGGAAAGGTACACGACCAAGCGAAGAGGCGGGGCCACACAATGTGTTGGCCCCACACACACCGTGTACCACTTTACGAATCTTCTGTCTCTCATATCTCCTTCTTGTGGACTCAAAATTTGGCATATGAGTAGCCTATCCTGAGTGTTTTTCTACGTAGAATGCGATGGTGCCCTCCATATTGAATTTTGAGATATGATGTAAGATCTTAGGGGTGTAATGCTTATCTAGGGTGACACCCGATGAGTGTAGTGGTGTTTTTCCTAGAGGTACCATCCAACAGGAATGACCAGACTTCCTATATGATTTTCTGAGAGGTACCATCCACCATGGATGACCATAGTTCCTCAATTATTTTCCAAGAGGAACAATCCATTAGGGATGATCAGAGTTCCTCGATGATTTTATGAGAGGCACCATCCAGCAGGGATGGCCAGAGCAGATCCGGGCTTACCCTCTAGTTGGGCAGGGAAGTGGTGTTCCCTGATGATAGTTTTAGATTTACCCTTCAATTGGGCTTGGAAGTGGCATTCCCTGATGATCCTTTCGGGCTTACTCTCCACCTATTCTTGGAAGCGACGTTCCCCAGTGAAAGTTTCGGGCTTACCCTCCAGTGAGGTTGGGAACTAGCATTCCCCGATGACAGTTCTGGACTTACCCTCCAATGAGGTTGGGAAGTGGCATTTCCCAATGATCTTTCTGAGTTACCCTCCAGCGGGGCTGGGAAGTGGTGTTCCTTGGTAAATACTATAACAGGACCCTATACTGTGCAACATAGTGATGAGGTGCAGTTTGACTTACATTAGGACTCACGAGAAGGAGGGGCACTTTCCCCACTAAGACGCATCCTTGTGATGCGGCCAAAAACCATGATGGCGAGTTAGTGCCACCCAATGCAGATAGTATTAAGGTGTGGTGATTTGATACCTTTTGACTTGTACCTCCTAGGCAGATGCGACAAGATACAAGGCATCACAGATAGTTTTTATCTTGGAACTGATGACTACTCACTTTATTGGGCCGCACTATGGAGTGGAGATCCCCTTTACTCTCTTAGTTGGGTTTCTTTGACTAAGCATATATATATCTATCCTGTTGTAGTACCCAATCCTTGGTCTTTGGTCACTCTCCTTACAGGAGAGGTGAATACGCGCAGGGTATGCCACGTGCTTACCGTGTCTAGCTTCTCATGGTGAGATGAGTCTAATCTCCTACTATAGGTAGCAAAGACTCGATAAGAAGTTCATATTCTCACCATTTCTAGATCCTCATATTTGGATGATCTTACTTCACTCCTTTTTTGGGTTGAGATGTACTCTTTTACTGAGAATTGTTCTATCTACTGATTCCCTCTTCGTTACCTCACTGGATTCTCCCTTGAGTCTTCGGGTCATCCTACTGAGTATTTATATACTCACCCATGCTTGGTATTTTCCCACACTTGGTGTGCCCTTGTAGATAATAGACAGGTTGATCCCGACTTTAGATAATCATAGGGATACGATGTGCTTGGACCATGTGTAGTGGTCGTTTCTTGGGATCCAGGAGCGGGGCTCTCTTAACTGTTTTACTTTTCCACCTGTTGTTGGGTTGTGGAACTTTTCAGGTTGGGCGTGTATTTTTCCCCTTTCCCTTTCAGTTTACTTTTCTTGTACTTGTACTGTTTTGAGGTTGATGCATATAAGTTTGGTTTCCTTTTTATACTAGGGTTGTATCTTGTCTTATTTTTCTCTACACTTTTGCATTGAGTTGGCTACGTGTGTGTGTACAGTTTCTTAGGAAAAATCCTCCCATGTGCCTTTGGCGCTAGTCGCCAGCCCCTGGCCTATGGAGGCGGGCTTTGGGTAGTTTCATATCAAGCCCCGGTATGGGTAGGGTCTTGAAAAAGTGGTATCAGATCAAGTTCATTTCTTGGGATGTTTTTCATACGTTTTCCCATCAAATGATTGATTGGGTTTAGGGAAAGAGTGTCGAAGTGTCTCGAGAGAGGCTCTCAGGATAGGGTGTCCAGTGATGGTATGGGTGGCCAATGTATCCATTCAACAGGACCCTAATTACCCATTTGTCAACTCGGAACCCTCAAAAACTTGTTGCAGGGAATAATGGTACATGCATCATATAAGATTGAGTCTTTATCTGTCCTTCTTGAATCAGCTCCCCACTTTCGTTGATATATATATATATATATATGCTCATCCGACCGTGGTACTCCTTGATAACATTTAGGATGTCTCTACGATGATAGCTAGCCAGGATACTAGCTCTGGTTTGTTACTGTTGGATTGGTGTTGCTCGATCTAGTTGGGCCGAATGCTTATGGCCCACAACTGTAACACTTTTGACTTCTAGCCAGCAGCCACTGTAGGGCTCTTGACAAATTCGGCCGCTGATCACTGTAGCAACACGGACTTACCATTCAGAACAGTGGACCGTCTTCTTCATATGTAGCCCATTTCGGGCTAGGGTTTACTACTGAAAATCCTCTGTAATTTTGTGCTCCCGATTTAGTGAATTATGCCTCTCCCGTGGACGTAGGGATTTTTCCTGAACCATGTAAATTGCTGTGTCCTTATTTTATTTTTCGTTCTTTCGTTTTCTCATTTTTGTCGTTGTGTCTCCCGATGATTCCACAACAACTGGTATCAAAGGGTGAGTTCGGAATTCTCCAACGATGGATTTGGATGAAGGCAAAGTGAAGATCGATCACTTCGATGGAAATGATTTCAGTTTCCAGAGGATTCAGATCGAGGATTATATTTATCAGAAAAAGATGCACTTGCCACTTCCGGATGTGACGCCAGTGGACATGGAGAAGTCGGAGTGGGGGCTACTGGATCGACGGGTTTTGGGTGTTGTGTGCCTGATGTTGGCCAAAAACGTGGCGTTCAACATCAGAGAGGAGAAGACGATGGTGGACCTAATGAAAGCCCTCACAAACATGTACGAGAAGCCTTATGTGGAAAACAAGGTGCATTTGATACGAAGATTGTTCAACCTGAAAATGGTTGAAGGGAGACTTGTTGTAGATCATATCAATGAATTCAATACCATCATAAGTCAGTTGTCATCGGTGGACATTGATCTTGGTGATGAGGTATGTGCTCTGGTTTTACTATCTTCGTTACCAGAGAGTTGGTAAGAAACTGTAATAGATGTGAGTAGCACTTTGGGGAATACAAAGATGGATCTGAAAGATATACGAGACCTAATCCTTAGTGAGGATGTTCAAAGAAGAGAATCAGGCAGGTTATCTGGTTCTGCTTTGAATGTTGAAGGAAGAAGAAGGTACCCACAGCGGGACAATCGCAGAGGATGATTGAAGTCAAGAGGAAAGAGCAGAGACAAGGAAAAGGGGCCTGGTCCTACCTACTGGACATGCGAGAAGAAAGGACATGTCAAGAAGGAGTGCAGAGATAACTGGAAGGGACCTGAAACCAGTGGAGCAAACACTGCAATTGAAGGAACTGATGACGTGTTGCTGCTGAGTGTGGACAGCCCGATGGAGTCTTGGATTTTAGACTCTGGGGCGTCTTTCCATTCTACATCGGATAAGGGTTTCCTAAAAAAAAATTTTCTGGAAATTTTGGCAAGGTTCATCTTGCTGATGACGAGCCCTTACAGATTGTGGGTAAAGGAGATGCATAGATCAAGACCAACACTGGGAATTTGCTGGTTCTGGAAAACGTAAGGTATATCCTTGGCTTGAGAAGAAACCTTATTTCTGTTGGACAACTTTATGATGCAGGGTTGAGTACCACATTCACTGGTGGTGCATGGAAGATCACCCGAGGAGCTATGGTCATAGCTTGGGGAGCAAAGAATGGAACCCTGTACAACATGACAGAAACTTGCATGGACATGGTTGTATCAATAGATGCTGTCATAGGTTCTCAACTATGGCACTATAGACTCGGCCACATGAGTGAAAAGGGGATGAAGGTGCTGGAAACAAAGGGGTTTCTACCAAAGATGAAGTTGGTGGAAGTATGCTTATGTGAAGATTGCATATTTGGAATGTAGAAGAAGGTGTCCTTTGCAAAAGGAGGTAGAACACTGAAGGTTGGAAAGCTGAACCCGGTGCATACAGATGTTTGGGGGCATGCACTAGTACCATCCCTCGGAGGGTCACAATATTATGTGACATTCATCGATGAATCGACAAGGAAGGTATGGGTTTACTTTCTGAAGAATAAATCTGATGTGTTTAAGATTTTTCAAAAGTGGAAAGTCATGGTGGAGAACGAGTCAGGAGCAAAGATGAAATGTTTGAGGTCTAACAACGGTGGAGAGTATGGAAGTCAGGAGTTCAGGGATTTTTGTTCTGAAAATGGAATTCGGTGGGAGAAGACAATCCTAGTAACACCACAATAGAATGGTGTGGCAGAGAGGATGAATAAGACACTGAATGAACGTGTCAGGAGCATGAGGCTGCACTCAGGGTTTCCCAAAACCTTCTGGGCTGATGCAGTGGACATGGCATCGTATCTGATCAATATGAGTCCATCTGTGCCAATGGGAGAACGCCTACCCGAGGAGCTCTGGTCTAGTAAGGAGGTAAAACTCTCACATTTAAGAGTCTTTGGCAGTTTAGCTTATGTACACATTGATGCTAACTCAAGGTACAAGCTTGATGCTAAGTCCAAGCCATGTTTCTTTATTGTCTATGGTGATGATGAGTTTGGTTACCAGTTTTGGGACGATCACAAGAAGATGGTCATCAGGAGCCCGAACGTGGTATTCAATGAAGGTGTCATGTACAAAGGTCGTCATGAAGCTGAATATGAAAATGGGAACATTGAATCAGAGTGCAAAGAGCAAGTGGAGCTTGAAGGTGTGTCTGAGCTTGAGAGATCCGAACCGATGGAACCTACTACTCCATTGGAGCTGAGGAGATCATCAAGGGTGAGAAGGCCTGCGCAGAGGTATTCACCATAATTTCACTATTTATTATTGACTGACAGTGGAGAACCATAATTCTTTGAAGAAGAAATGTAGTTGAAGGAGTCGAGCAAGTGAGAGTTGGCTATGAAGGAGGAGATTTCCTCATTGCATGAGAACAACACTTGGGAGCTGACACCTCTTCCAAGAGGAAAGAAAGAATTGCAAAATAAGTGGGTCTACTGGGTTAAGGAAGAACATGATGGAAAGAGGAGGTCCAAGGCAAGGCTGGTGGTGAAAGGCTTTCAATAGAAGGATGGAGTAGATTTCACGGAAATCTTCTCACCTGTAGTGAAGCTTACCACCATCTGGTTGGTTCTCAGCATTGTGGTGTCAGAAGACTTGCATCTTGAGTATCTTGATGTCAAGACTGCTTTCCTTCATGGAGATTTGGAAGAAGATATCTATATGCAGCAGCCAGAGGGATATGTAGTGTCTGGAAAGGAAGACCTAGTGTGAAAACTTTAGAAGAGATTATATGGACTGAAGTAGGCACCGAGGTAGTGGAATAAGAAGTTTGATTCATTTATGTCTAAAAATGAATATAAATGATGTGTCATGGATCAGTGTTGCTACATCAAGTCCTTTGGTGATGAATACATTATACTGCTTCTGTATGTGGATGACATGATCATTGCAGGATCATTTATGCAGAGGATTAATGAGCTGAAAGGGAAGTTGGATGAGGAGTTTGAAATGAAGGATCTTGGAGAAGCTGGTATGATTCTAGGAATGAAGATCAAGAGAGACCACATAGATGGAACATTAATGTTGTCACAGGCTGATTACTTTGTGAAGGTTCTAATACGATTCATCATGCTGGAAGCAAAGGCATTCTCTATTCCCCTTGCGAGCCACTTCAAAATATCAAAGGAGAAATCACCGAAGACGACAGAAGAGGTGGAGTACATGGAAAAAGTTCCATACGCATCAGCTGTTGGAAGCCTGATGTATGCCATGGTCTGTACTCGACCTAACATCGCTCATGCAGTGGGAGTTGTGAGTAGGTATATGGCTAACCTTGGAAAGCAACATTGGGTAGCTGTGAAGTGGTTACTGAGGTATTTGAAGGGCAGAAAGGAGGTATATCTGTTCTTTGGGAAAGGAAATTCATTGCAGGGGTATGTGGATGCTGACCTTGGAGGCAATGTCGACAGCAGGAGGAGTACCATGGGTTATGTCTTTACTTGTGGAGGAACTGCGGTAAGTTGGATATCACAATTGCAGAAGTTGGTGGATTTATCCACCATAGAGGCAGAATACATTGCTGTAATAGAAGATGGGAAAGAGGTGGTTTGGTTGAAGAACTTCATGGATGAATTGGGAAGAAAGCGAGAGGATAATGTATTGCACTGTGGCAGACAGAGTGCTATATATCTTGCCAAGAACCCAGTGTTTCAGGCCCGGATGAAGCACATTCAGTTGAAGTACCATTTCATCAAAGGTTTGATACAGGATGGGTTGCTGACTTTGCAGAAGATCTGTGGAACCAACAATCCGGTAGACATGTTGACAAAGCCTATGGTGATACAGAAGTTGAGGCACTGCTGTGCCTCTGTTGGTCTCCATTGATGAACAGAGGATGAGAGGCAGAATGATGGAGGACCAGATGGGAGCACAAGAGGAAAACAGTTTGTATTTCATGAATCTGTGAATGGAAAGCCCGCCACTGGTGAGTGAAGAAGAGGAAGAACTTAGATTAAGTAAGTTGTCTTCATCAGTTGCATCGAAGCATATCATTGCAACGGATCAAGCTATAAGTGGGAGATTGTTGGATTGGTGTTGCCCGATCAGGTTGGTCTGAATGCTTGTGGCTTGAAACTATAGCAGAGCTGACCGACCGACACCGATAGGCACTATAGCGGTGTGGACTTCAGAGTCAACTTCACTATAGCACTTTTGACTTCTAGCCAGCAGATACTGTAGCGCTTTTGACAAAGTAAGCCACCGATCACTATAGCAACACAGACTTACTATTCAGAATAGTGGGTCGTCTTCTTCATATGTAGCCCATTTCAGGCTAGGGTTTACTACTGAAAATACTCTGTAATTTTGTGCTCCTGATATAGTGAATTCTGCCTCTCCCGTGGATGTATGGATTTTTCCCGAACCACGTAAATCGCTGTGTCCTTATTTTCTTTTTCGTTCTTTCGTTTTCTCGTTTCTATCGTTGTGTCTCCCGAAGATTCCGCAATAGTTACAATGATTCCGTGAGTAATGAGACCTCAGTTTAGGACCCATTATGAGACCCATTTCCTCCAAGTAGGTAGGTAGCATCACCTCCACATGTTGAGCAGAAGACAACCCTAATATAGCTAGCTGATGACGTGCATAGGTTGAGTGCACTTCGTGAGTTCCAGCGTTAGAGACCGCTGAGGTTCCGCAGTGAGCCATACCCTCAGGCAGTAGAGGATTGGATTGAGTTGGTGGTCCACCTCTTCAGGCTTGCATGAACACTGACAGATTAGATGGTGGTTTTGTCAGTCAGCCTTTTCCATGGAGAAACTCAGCGTTGGTGGAGCTTGGTTACTCAGATACTCAATGAGTCGACACTCTCGTAGGACGACTTATAATAGATGTTTCGCGAGGAGTACTACCCCTCCTTCTTGAACTCTATTCAGATTTAGGAGCTCCTTTATATTAATTAGGGAGGGATGATGGTGATTGAGTACATGACTAGGTTGATAGACCTTGCATGCTACTCTCTAAACATGATCCATGATGACTATTTCCAAGAACGAAAGTTTGAGCAGGGAATCTGTAGAGAGATCCATGCTATTATAGTTCCCTTGTGCATCCCCACCTATGCCGATGTGTTGGAGAAGGAACTGGTGGTAGAAATCTTCCTTTCACACCATACAGCTGGTTGTGACAGTGAACACAATGAACCTGAGATGTTTTCCGCAGCTACCAGACGTCAGTCGACAAGATCTCAGTATAGGAGATCTTCTCATGATCGGTCTTAGGCACATAATTATATGAGGCTGAGGCAGCGCAGAGTACAGAGACAACCTGGAGAGGGCCAATGCTATGCTTGTTATAGATGAGGTCACATGGCACAAGACTACATAACCAGACATGTTGAGAATCTCTGGCAGGCAACAGGTGGATCACCACGGCAGAGAGAACACTATGATCATGGTTGTCACACCCAGACTTCGCATTGAGGTTTGTTTTTAATTTCAATTTCTATCTCATGATTTTATCTGCCATTTTTTTAATTATTGTTTTGTTGGAATGTGACATGGTCATGACGTTAGTTGTGCACTTTTTGCACTGATAAATGAACGTTGGCTTGACAATGCCCGACGCTCGGGCAGGGCATTGGCGAAGTCGAGCGGCCTACCTGCTGTGCAGGTGGACCTTTTATTTATCATTAGCCTTTTTATTATTGATTTTTTAAGTTGGTAATTTTTATTAACATCAATGATGTTTTATTATTATCCTTGTTATTATGATTATTATTACCATTAATATTATTCTTTTAGGTTAAAATTTTATTTTATGTTTTATTTTATTTTATTTTCCATCTATTTATTTTTATTCTATTTTATTCCATCTTTTATTTTATTTTATTTTTATTTTATTTTCCTTTTTCTTTATTTTCTTACCTCTATTTTTCTCTTTCTTCTCTCCTCTCCCTCTCCTTTCCTCTCTCCCTACGGCACACACTTTTCACTCTATTTCTCCCCCGTATTGTCGCGCACGGATCCCCTCTAACCCTACCTTATGCCACCTTTTTTTTCTCCATAAATTTTCCGCTATGCCCTCCTCCCCTTTCTACCTCCTTCTTGGTCCGACCGCCACCACTACCTCCCCCTACTACCTCCCGCTCGGTCCATCCACCCCCACTACCTCCCCCCTACTACCTCCCGCTTGGCCCGGTCGCCCCCACTAACTCCCTCTACTCTCTCGCTCTGCCCAACCGTGCCGTGACGCACCCTCCTCACCTCTCACTTTTCCAAGCCGATGCCGCGCACCTCTCTTCCCTCCTCCAGACAGCCACCCTCCTCCCTTTCAGACTAGTTTCCGGTGCGGTGCAGCTCTGTGGAGGCTCCCTCTTCTCGGCTCAACCCTTGCAGTGACTCTCTCTTTTTTTTGGTGAACTTCTCTTTCATTGAAAGGTTGCAACTGGATTTTATGTTCCGAATGGTTTGTTCTTGAAACGATTAATTTATTACTTTTTTAGGGTGTATTTGGGTTTTTCTGAGCTGCGTTGGCGTGCGGTGGTCCTTGCGCACCAATTTTGCGAAGCTTGCGACACACTGGTAGGTGGTTCCACGTGTAAGGATTATCTGATTAATTCTGTTTCTTGTTTAATTTATTTATTTAATTTATTAATTAGTTTTAATGTGCGCAGATAGTTTTTGTTTGCAACTTAAAGTTTCTTTTTTCTACTGGTAGTGCTTCTATGAATTTTTAGTGTTTGTCAAAATTAATCAGTTAGTCCGTTAGTATGTATAGGAGTTGTGGATTATGTTTTGTGGTGGCGTCAGTATGAGTCTGGTTATAAAAAGGGGTATTACGTGGGTTTTTATGCCTTGGGTCGTGCATCGTGTTTTTGAAAAAAAAAAACTCTTTAATAAATTTTTCTAGTGTTAAATAATTGTAGTATGGTCTTTAAAATTTTTGCAGCTATTTATTTGACTATGTGAGTAGTGAAGGTTGATTTTTGGAAAATCTTTTGTGTGTGTGGTGTTTCTAAATGGGGTTTTGCATGTGTAAAAGTGTGGCGCAAAATTTATACAATACTCTTATGTTTTGTGCATTTGAATTTAACAAGCATGTGAACTTGGAACTTTTGAGCACAAATGGGAAGCCTGGGTACTATATGGGTAGACTAGATCTAGTGTGATAGTGATATGGGAGTGGCTTTGGCCCAGTTTCACTTAGCTAGTTTGATGATTACAACACCAACTGAACTTTGAATGAGGATTGGAGACCACTAGGTTATGGATGTGTTACCCTACTGGTGGCTTGTGCACGAGAACGTATATTATTGTGATTCCTATTCTTTTTTTCATTGAGGCACGGTGTTCTTGTGTCCCACTGTTTCTTTATTTTTCTAGTACCTATAGGGCCTCTCCCATTTTGGTGATCCTGGATTACATCACACCCATGATCGGCATATGATGTGGCTTTTGTGTGGAATGAAAGTAAAAGTGTTATATTTTTAAAAGTGAAAGTGTTTTATTTTTAAAGAGGTAAAAGTGTTTTTATTTATTAAGGAATAAAAGTGTTTTTATTCTTAAAAACCACTTTTCCATTAAAGTTATTTTTATTGAAACTTTTTCCATTAAAATTGTTAAAATAGTCATTTCTTTTCCTTGGTCAAACTTACAACTGCATTAATCTTTATATGTGGAACCTTTTTCCTTGTTGTCATCCTACTGGGAGATTTCTCACACCCTACTTACACCCTTGGGTGTAAGTAGATTTGTTCATGTCAGATACAGGTAAAGGTAAGGCATTTGGAAGCGGTGGTTCATGTTATTAGTGAGGTACTTGGTGCGGCGTTGTGGAGATGGCTTGAGGGTGGTGTCCTCTCGCTAGGTGGAGGTTTTTTATTGGTTTTTGGTCACCCTACCAAGTGGTATCTCTTGTTTGGTTTTTAGTTTAAACATGCAACTCAAAAACTTTTTGGGTTAAAGGCACTTTTGGTTGTGACGTTCATCTTTGGTCTATTTTATATTGTTGGTTGATTTATTTGCATTTTTTTATTTGGGTAAATTATTCCCAAGGTTTATTTTGATACCCGGAAACTTGTTCTAGCCCATGGGGATTGGGAATTCCCTTCGGGCCTTACCATGGATTGGGTCGGGCATCGGTTCGGATGGCGACCTGACTTGGTTTGTGAAAAAATGGTATCAGATGATTTTTTTTGTCTGGGACGAGTCTAGTTAGACAGGAGCTAGGACTGTTGGGGCTCGGAGTTCTCGTTGCGAGTAGGGTGCTTGGCTAGCACACCTCGTGACAGACCCAGAGTCTCCATGGGGTGTCAGGATGCTTGTTTGACTTCTCTTCCAGGTGGGACGTGCAGACTGCAGACTGTGCATGGACATCGGGCATGGAAGAAGTGGTTTGGATGTGATGTTACTTTTTCATGTTGGGTTTACCGATGATTATTGTCCTTTCTAAAATTTTTCCTTTTCTTCATACATGATGTATTAATGATGTTCTTTTTGTGATTGTTCCTCCTTCAGTAGGATGCCTCCTCGAAGAGCTTATACGCACCCACGAGAGGAATCCAGAGAGAGTTCTCCCTCGCCGCTTGATCAGAGATTGGTAGAAGCTGTGGTCCGAGCTGTTCGGGCTTTAGGACAAGGAGTGACTCCTACTCCCACTCTTATTCCATCTAGAGGAGATGAGTGTGGATCCAAGAAGGATAAAGCTAAGGAGTTTCTGAATAATAAACCTCCTTCATTTCGAGGTGGTTCAGAACCTCAAGAGGCAGAGGAATGGCTTGAGAAGATAGAGCGTATGTTAGAGTTCCTTGACACGCCCGAGGAGATTAGGGTAAAGTGTGACTCATTTTAGCTAGAGTGTTCTAGTATCGAGTGGTGGGAATTGGTAATTCAGGAATGGAATCATGATCAGATGAGTTGGAAGGATTTCAAGGCTATCTTTAATGAGCAATACTGTCCTAAGTTCCCAGCCTACGCCAGATCTTGGAAGTTTATGGATCTTCTAAAAGGGGATCGAATAGTGATGGAGTATGCAAACTGATTTACTGAGATGGTGCAATACGCACCTAAGATTGTCTCAAATGAATATTGGAAAGCTGAAAAGTTCGAGAAGGGGCTTCAAACAGAAATTTACTCTCAGGTTTTTTTTGTTCAAGCTGGGAACTTATGCTGAGGTGGTCAATCATGCTTGCATGGTCAAGATTGATCAGAGAGGAAAGTCTGAGTTTCTTGGATCGTTGTTAGGGTTTGGCAGTGGCTGTTCATCTGAGAAGAAGAGGAAGTGTGATGAGAAGGGGAAGAGGATTGGTGGTAGCTCTGGTCATCCTCCCAGGCATACTTCTTTTGGGGCTTCTGGTGTAGGGTTTGCGGTGCGCCATCAGTGTGGGAAGGCATGACACATCCGGCCTGCATGTCCCTCCCCTTCTAGGCCTTATTATAAATGTGGAGTTATGAGACACGTGCAACACTTTTGTATGGTGACCCACCCTTATCAGAGTGGGACTATATCTGTGGCTTCTAGAGGCATACCAGTTCAGCAGGACCCGACCAGAACGATGGGATATTGGTTTGGTGGCCATGGTGGTAGGACCATATCATCTTCAGGGCATATCTAGATCAGGGAAAAGCCTTAGGTGAGTGGTCATTCCTAGGAAGGGACCAAGCATCTGCATGCTGTGGATCAGGGACCAGCGGGATCTGATGCAAAACATTCAACTGTTCGAGGTACCATTATTATTGCATCTTCTATTGGTATAGTTTTATGTGATAATGGTGCTTTAGTTTCCTTTATATCTATCCGTCTTGTGAACCTACAAAACCTACCAACTGAACTGTTATCTTTTTCCATGGAGTTGGTAAGACCATTGGGGAAAAAGAGGGAGTAAGGACTTAGGTGTCCATTGTGCACGCTCTCTGTGTTAGGAGTCGAGATGGAGTGGAATTTCTTGGTCCTGGATATGGGCCTATTTGATGTGATCCTCAGCATGGACTGGATGGTTCTCTTCCATGCGCATATTGACTACTATCAACAATGGGTTAGTTTTATGGCATCTACTGGGAGCCCCCAGGTATTTCTTGGGGAATGGGATCCTCGGTCGGGTCGCGCGGGACCTCCACTTCCTGATTTGGGGAATCTTTCTTATCAGTTATCATTACTCGCACTGGACGACATCAGTGGTGCTTCTCATAGTGGGTTACCTATTATAGTGGATGAGTTTCTAAAGGTATTTCCAAATGATTTTTCAAGCTTACCCCTAGAGCGGGACGTGGAGTTCTCGATTGAGTTAGCACAGGGAACACAACCTATATCTCTTCCCTCATATCACATGGCCCCCAATTAATTGAGGGAATTAAAGATATAGCTAGATGATTTGGAATCCAAAGGATTCATTCGCCCGCGCATCTCTCCTTGGGCCACCCCAGTTTTATTCATGAAGAAGTCCGATGGAACCCTCCGGTTGTGAATTGACTATCGGAAATTGAATAAGGTAACCATCAAGAATAAATACCCTTTGCCTCAAATTGACGATTTTTTCGACCAACTAAATGGGGAAAAGTGGTTCTTCAAAATTGACTTGCGACTGGGTTATCACCAACTCAGGGTGAGAGAGGCATACATTCTGAAGATGGACTTCTGAAGTAGGTATGGTCACTTCAAGTACTTGGTCATGCCTTTTGGTTTGAAAAATGCTCTGGCGTTTTTCATGGCACTCATGAATAGGGTGTTCCACCAATATCTTGACTCCTTTGTCGTGGTATTTGTGGATGAAATCTTGGTTTATTCTGGATCTGAGGAGGAGAATGAGAATCACCTGAAGATCATTTTGGGCACTTTACAGAATCACCGCTTGTATGAAAAACTTTCAAAGTTCACATTCTGGATCAGGGAAGTGAATTTTCTGGGGAATTTTGTCTCAGAACAAGGGGTTTCAGTGGATCCTGAGAAGATCAGTGTAGTTATGTTTTGGGAAAATCCAATGAATGTGTTTGATATCAGGAGTTTTCTTGGCCTGGTAGGTTATTATAGGAGTTTTTTCTGGGATTTCTCGTGGCTTGCCTCTTCCTTGACCGCACTCACCCAAAAAGGGGTGAAGTTTGAATGGAGCCCGCAGTGCCAGGAATCCTTCAAGGAGTTGAAGAGGCAGTTGACCACCACACCTATGTTGATATTACTAGAGTCTGGGAAGGGCTATTTGGTTTATTGTTATGCCTTAGGTACAAGCATTGAGTGTGTACTCATACATGATAATCATGTGGTGGCTTATGGTTCTCACCAGCTCTGGCCGCATGAGAAGAATTATCCGACTCACAACTTGGATTTGGCTGCAGTGATGTACACCCTAAAGAATTGGCATCACTACCTATTTGGGGTTAAAATTTTGGTCTATTCAAACCATAATATCCTAGCCTACATCTTCTCTTATAAGGATCTCAATCTAAGGCAGTGCCGCAAGATCGAGTACTTACTGGGGTTTGACTTTGATATTGTCTATACCCCGGGCAAGGGGAATGTGGTGGAGGAAGCCTTGAGTAATAAAGTAATAGTGTAGGCTTTGAGTAAGTCCAGTGATGAGTGGAATTTTATGGGTCTCTTTTCCCAGATGAACTTGGAGAGAAGAGAGCACAACAGAGGTACTTTCTTGGCTAGCATTTAGTTAACTCATGCTCTTCCGGAGTTGATTCAGTAGGAGCTGCCTGGTGATGAGCTGTCCAAGTGATCTATGCAGTTTATTCATGGTGGGGAGACTCCTTCTAATTGGTATTTGTCTTTTTAGAGGATTTTATGCTTCAAGGGCTGTGTAGTGGTGCTGTTATCCCTGCGGAAGGTGGTGATGCAGGATATCCACCAGTCTCAGTGGATTGTCCATCCTGGTACTACCAAGATGTATTACAATGTTCGTCGCCAGTTTTTGTGGCCAAGTATGAGACGGGATATAGCCGACTTTGTATCGGGATGCTACACTTGTCAGCTGGTGAAAACAGAGCATCAGAGACCATCTGGCCTACTTCAGCCATTACCCATTCCTACCTAGAAGTGGGATGAGGTTTCCATGGACTTCATTGTTGGATTACCTCATACACCTTGAGGGAGGAATGCTATTTGGGTAGTGATTGATCGTTTGACCAAGTCATCTCACTTTATCCCGATCATAGATAGTGTAAAGGTGGATGCGCTAGGCCGTTTGTATCTTCAGGAGGTGGTCAGACTTCATGGTGTTTCGTCAATGGTTGTTTCTGATAGGGACCCTCACTTAACCTCTTGGTTTTGTGAAGGTTTCTAGATAGATTTGGGGTCATAGTTTAAGATGATCACAACATACCATCCCCAGATGGATGGCCAGACGGAGCGGGCAAATCAGATTCTGGAGGACATGATTCGCGCATGTGTGTAGATTTCGGAGGTTCATGGGATAGCCATTTGGGATTGGTTGATTTTTCTTATAATAAAAGTTACCAATACTATATTATAAGTGCACCCTTTGAGGCACTTTATGGTCGACCTTTTCAGTCTCCTTTGTGTTGGACTGAGGTAGGTAAGACCTCACTTTTTGGACCGAGCCTTGTTCAGGAGACGTTTGAGAAGGTCAAGTTTATTAGACAACAGTTATTGATAGCTCAAAGTCACCAAAAATATTATGATGATTAGAGGTGACAAGATCTTGAGTTTTTAGTGGGTGACTGGGTGTTCTTGAAGGTGACCCCTCGCTTGGGTCACTGCAGCTTGGGAAAGTAGGGGAAGCTGACACTGAGGTATGTTGGGCCTTTCGAGATTACTGAGCATATTGGAAATGTGGAATACAGGTTGGATTTTCCTTCATAGTTGACATCAATTCATGACATATTTCATGTCTCCCAACTAAAAAAGTATAATCCTGATCCTTCACATGTGTTGAATTGGGAAGAGTTGGAGATAGAGACCGATTTATCAATGTTTGAGTGGTCAGTGCAGATAATGGATTCTCAAGAGAAGGTGATTTGTGGAAAGTCCATTCCTTTAGTTTTCATTCTTTGGAATAATTGGAATGATGAGCATGAGACTTGGGAGTGGAAGTCATGGGTTGAGGAGGAGTACCCATTTCTATTCTCTAATCAGGATTCAAATTGACTTTTCGAGGGCGGAAAGTTTTCATGGTGGGGAGAATTGTCACACCTGGACTTCGCATTGAGGTATGTTTTTAATTTCAATTTCTATCTCATGATTTTATCTACCATTTTTTTAATTATTATTTTTTTTGGAATTTGGTATGGGCCCGATGTTAGTTGTGCAATTTTTGTACTGATAAATGAATGTTGGATTGACAATGCCCTACGCACGAGCATGGCACTGGCAAAGCCGAGCGGCCTGCCTGGTGTGCGGTTGGACCTTTTATTTATTATTATCCTTTTTATTATTTATTTTCTAAGTTGGTAGTTCTTATTAACATAAATTGTGTTTTATTATTATCCTTGTTATTATGATTATTATTACTATTAATATTATTAGTTTAGGTTAAAATTTCCTTTTAGGTTTCCTTTTATTTTTATTTTCCATCTCTTTATTTTTATTCTATTTTATTCCATATTTTATTTTATTTTTTATTTTATTTTATTTCCATTTTTCTTTATTTTCTTTCCTCTCCCTTTTTCCTTTCTTATCTCCTCTCCCACTCCTCCCCCCTCTCCCCATGACACACACTGTTCACTCTATTTCTCCCCACTATTGTCATGTGTGGACCCCCTCTAACACTACCTTGCACCACCTTTTTTTTCTCTATACCTTTGCCGTTGCACCCTCCTCCCCCTTATACCTCCCACTCGGTCCGACCTCCCCCACTACCTTCCCCTGCTACCTCTTTCTTGGTCCGTCCTCCCTCACTACCTCCCCCCACTACCTCCCACTTGGCCCGACCACCCCCACTACCTCCATCTACTCTCCTGCTCTGCCTGGATGTGTCGTACCACACCCTCCTCACCTCTCGCTTTTCCCAGCTGACACCATGCACCTCTCTTCCCTCCTCTATAAAACCACCCTCCTCCATTTCAAATGAGTTTCCAGCGCAACATAGCTTTTCTGCAGCTCCCTCTTCTCAGATCAACCCTTGTAGTGACTTTCTCTTTTTTTGGAAAACTTATTCTCTTTTGGTGCAAGGTTATAGCTAGATTTTGTGTTCTGAGTGATTTGTTCTAAATGTGATTAATTTATTACCTTGTTTTTAGGGTGTATTTGGGTTTATTTGAGCTGTGTTGGCGTGCAGTGGTCTTTGCACCCCAATTTTGCGAAGCTTGTGACACACCGATAGGTGGTTCCACGTGTAAGGATTATCTGATTAATTTTGTTGCTTGTTTAATTTATTTATTAAATTTATTTATTAGTTTTAATGCGCACATTTAGTTTTTTTTTGTAGATTAAAGTTTCTTTTCTCTACAGGTAGTGCTTCTATGAATTTTTAGTGTTTGTTAAAATTATGCAGTTAGTCTGTTAGTATGTATAGAAGACATGGATTGTGTTTTGTGGTGGTGTCAATATGATTCTGGTTATAAAAAGGGGTCATGCGTGGGTTTTTGTGCCATGGTTCATGCATCGTGTTTTTGAAAAGAAATATTTAATAAATTTTTCTAGTGTTAAATAAATGTAGTATGATCTTTAAAAATTTTGCAGTTGTTTATTTGACTATGTGAGTAGTGAATGTTGAGTTTTGGAAAATCTTTGGTGTGTGTGGTGTTTCCAAATGAGTTTTTGTGTTTATAAAAGTGTGGTGCAGAATTTAGATAATACTCTTGTGTTTTGTGCATTTGACTTTAACAAGCATGTGAACTTTGAACTTTTGAGCACAAATGGGGAGCCTGGGTACTAGGTGGGAAAACTAGATCTAGTGTGCTAGTGATACAGGAGTGTCTTTGGCCTAGTTTCACTTAACTAGTTTGACGATTACAACACTAACTAAACTTTATATGAGGATTAGAGACCACTAGGTTATGGATGTGTTACCCTACTAGTGGATCATACATGAGAACATATATTATTGTGATTCCTATTTTTTTCATCAAGACAAGATGTTCTAGGGTCCCACTCTTTATTTTTCTAGTACCTATAAGGCCTCTCCCACTTTAGTGCTCCTGGATTACATCACACCCACTGTTGGCATACAGTGTGGTTTTTGTGTGGCATGAAAGTAAAAGTGTTATATTTTTAAAAGTGAAAGTGTTTTATTTTTAAATAGGTAAAAGTGTTTTTATTTATTAAGGAGTAAAATTGTTTTTATTCTTAAAAGCTGCTTTTCCATTAAAGTTATTTTTATTGAAACTATTTCCATTAGAATTGTTAAAATAGTAATTTATTTTCCTTGGTCAAACTTGAAATTGCATTATCATTTAATATTTATATGTGGAACCTTTTTCCTTGGTGGAATCCTACTGGGTGATTGATCACACCGTACTTACACCCTTGGGGGTAAGTAGATTTGGTTATGTCAGATGCAGGTAAAGGTAAGGTGTTTGGAAGCGATGGTTTAGGTTATTAGTGGTCTACTTGGTGCGGCGTTGTGGAGATGTCTTGAAAGTGGTGTCCTCTAATCATGTGGAGGTTTTTTATTGGTTTTTGGACCAAGTGGTGTCTCTTGTTTGATTTTCAGTTTAAACATGCAACTTAATTTTTTGTTTTTTTGGGTTAAGGGAACGTTTAGTTGTGACGTTAAACTTTGGTCTATTTTATATTGTTGGTTGATTTATTTGTATTTTTTTATTTGGGTAAATCATTATTAAGGTTTATTTTGATACCTGGGAACTTCTTCCAGCCTGTGGGGATTGGGAATGCCCTTTAGACCTTGCAGTAGACTAGGTCGGGCATCGGTTCGGATGGAGACCCGACTTGGTTCATGACAATGGTAGTACCCAAGGAGGTGTGGTGGAAGAGTATATCTTACTTGTAAACTCAAGGCGTGGTTGTGTAGTAGATGCCATTAGTGGGAAGGCGGGAAGTCCCAAACTCACCTAGTGTGGGAAGTTTCAAAGCAGTTAACTTCCCTACAACTGACCCTGGTGGAGCAGTAGGGTACACCATTTCTTCAGTCGACGGTGTTGACTCCTTTGCTTCTCAAACACGTAAGAGAGTCTCAGTTTTGATCCATCGACTGTGAAATCCTACATAACCAAATATCTTTTGGTGTTTTACTATATGGATATTCTAAAGGAGGGAATCACGAGTATCTATTCTAGGAGAAAACCTTATAAAGATAGACCATCCCTTTGGTTCACATGATTTAAAAGTAAAGAAACGTTCAAGAGTTTTCTTGGGAGTGGGAGATCTAAGTGCGGGCTCAGTACCCTGAGTTGTTTCCCTAGTTTTTCTTTTTGAGGATGAAAATATTGAAGGAGAGAATAATGTAGAGACCTGTTTTTTTTCCAAATAATACTTTGGAATATTTTTAAATATTATTTCAGAGTTAGGCACTGAGACGATGTGTAATTATGAGGTCCGGTGTTCCTGGAATTAATTGTATAAAAATATTAAAAATATTTTATATTAAGAACACGCAATTAATTAAGGAAAATGAGATATCTCTTAAACAGTTGATCAGATCAGAAATCCAAGAGCACAATTGGGTCCGGAACACGGTGTTTACCCTAGGCGTGACATAAAATAATTCTGCATGGGATGTTCAATAACCTCACTCGTTGGAGGAGGATTTTATGTGATTTAATTAATTAAATCAATCAATTAATTAAAATTCTATAAACCAAGATTGTGGGGATAAATTCATATTTCAAAGGATTTCTCACACAATTGCTCTTTCACTAGTGATGAAAAACCCTCTTCCTCTCCTCTCCTCCCTGTTGACGAGAAACGAAGAACGAAAGACAAACCCTAGGATTAAGGTGGGTTGAAGAACGATGAACGCAATGGAGCTCGTCAAATGAATTCTCACTATTGATCGATCCAATCTATAGGTAGGACTTGTATTTTAGTGTTTTATTCCCCTAGATTAAAACATTGAGTAGATTGATATTTGTTCTTCGATCTGCGCCCCTCACTACAACCTTTTCATGTTCCAACATACTGAAATTGAATTATTTCTTTTTGTTTAATGTATGTTCTAACCTCGGTGCCCCATTCTTATTCTTCAGCCAAGAACACTTGGCCAACGACGTTTAAACCTTTGTTTTTGGTGCTTTTTCCCACACCGTTTTTCGCGTTCATCATCATTGGACCACAGGGTCATGATTCAACTCTGTCAGGGTGGGTTCGAACAAGGTTGAACCCTCAAACTCATTGCAGTGGAACAAACAACATGTGGATCGAAGATTTGGGGATGGATTGATAAATGAGCGGTATGGTGTTTGGTGAATGGATCAAACCAGTACCGCAGGTGCATGTTTTTGGTCAGATGTGGTCAACACGACAAGAATTAATTATTATT
Source organism: Viscum album (assembly GCA_963277665.1). Taxonomy (NCBI): domain Eukaryota; kingdom Viridiplantae; phylum Streptophyta; class Magnoliopsida; order Santalales; family Viscaceae; genus Viscum; species Viscum album. The sequence continues at coordinate 710,253,937 of OY728131.1, read as the reverse complement.
ATTGTTAATGATAATGGTGACACAAAAATGTGTGTGATTGGTAAATGAAATTAAATGGGTTTAATTTGTTAGGTCTATTATTATTATTTTAATAAGATTAATATTGTCTTATTATTATTATAATTTTTTTATAATAATAATAACATTTGAAAAAAATGAACGGCTAAAAAAATTAAATGGTTTTAATTTTGGTTAGTAAATTAAATGATTTGAATTTAATAAAGGAAAATGGTTTTAATTTAATGGTTTTTAATTAGTATTGTTTTCAAAAAAAAAAACTAAAGGCGAGTGGAGAATTTCACTTGAAGGTGAGCTGGGAACGCATGGGGTTTGGGGTGTGGGATTTTCCTCCCCTCAAGCATTAAAAGTTGCTATTAATTTGTGAAAATTAATAATATCATTTTTGGTTCATTAAAATAAAAACTTAAAAGGGAGATTTTCTATTATGAGGTGCTACCAGCATGAGGAGAAGGTGGTATCCACATCAAAGTTTTTACTCCAATTTAAGTTTTATAATATAATAATAATATAAAATATTATTATTTATTATTTTGGATGTCGAACACAATTTTGATCATAAATTTTTCGTACAATGTTGGATTGATGAATCGTCAACGGTAGCGTGAACCTTAAATTAAGACGGTCATTTTAAGACCCATGTTGGATACCCTTTTTTCTGAGTAATGGATCAGATCAACAAAACATCCAATAATAATAAAATTATTATTATCATGAGATCTTGTATCTTACACATCTCCCTCATACGGTGTCAGAATGAAAAAATGTCAGTGACGCTGTGACCCTAAAATTAAAAAGGATGTTTCAAGACTAATTTTGGATATTTAAGTCGAGGTCAAGGTGCAGGGCCCCTGAGGCCCGGTTCGCACGTGTTGCGGTGAAACACAACCTTTTCACCGAGTATCTATTTTGGACGAATGAGTAGTCCATCTCATGTGTTTTTCTGTGAGGATCGCAATGGTGAAATCTATATAATATTTTTCCTGACCGAGATATGGGCTCCACAGGATGCCTCTCGAGCATATTATGACGATATACGACTTTTCCATCGAATGTCCATTTAGGGCGAATGAATAGTTTATCTTGGGTGTTTTTCTCTAAGGATCACAACCGTGTGATCTGTATGGTTATCTGCTACCATTTGGGGAGGACTTCTAGTAAAATTAAAATTGTTTCCCTTTGGTTTAGCAATGTTCAATGCACGCTTGTCAGATTTTTAGCTAGAGATATCATGTACTCTGGGAGTACACCAGCACACCTAGGGTTATTTGATTTGTAGTTTAGTACCTAAGTATGGAAAGGTAGATGGCTAAGTGAAGAGGCGGGGCCACACAATGTGTGGGCCTCACACACACCATGTACCACTTTATGAATCTTCTATCTCTTGTATATCATTCTTTTGGACTCAAACTTTGGAATATGAGTTGCCTATCCTGAGTATTTTTCTATTTAGAATGTGATGGTTCCATATGTAGTGGCTTCTGAGATACAATGAGATATGTTCAGGGTGCGATGCCTATCTGGGGTAACACCCGATGACTACATCAGTGTTTTTCTGAGAGGTACCATCCAACAGGAATGACCGGACTTCCTCGATGCTTTTTTGAGAGGTACCATCCAACATGGATGACCATAGTTATTAAATGATTTTATGAGAGGAACCATCCATTAGGGATGATTAGAGTTCCTTGATGATTTTCTGAGAGGCACCATCCAGCAGGGATGGCCAGAGAAGATCTGGGCTTACCCTCTAGCTAGGTTGGGAAGTGGCATTCCCTGATGACAGTTCTGGGTTTACCCTTTAGCTGGGCTGGGAAGTGGCATTCCCTGATGATCCTTCTGGGATAACCCTCAAAGTGGGATGAGAGGTGGCATTCCCCAATGATAGTTTCGGGCTTACCCTCCAGTGAGGCCGGGAAGTGGCATTCCATAATGACAGTTCTGGGTTACCCTCCAATGAGGCTGAGAAGTGGCATTTCCTGACGATCTTTCTAATTTACCCTCTAGTGGAGCGGGGAAGTGGTGTTTCTCAGTGACTACTATAGCATGACCCTCGACTGTGCAATAGAGTGACAAGGTTCGGTTTGAATTACCTTAGGACTCACGAGAAGAAGCGACACTTTCCCCAACAAGATGCATCCTTGTGACGCAACCTAAAACAATGCAGGCAAGTTAGTGCCGCCAAAGAGGATAGTATCAAGGTGTGGTGATTTGTGCCCCTTTGACATGTGCCTCTTAGGTAGATGCGACAAGATGTAGGGAATCACAAATGGTTTTTATCTTAGAACTGATGGATACTAAATTTCTTGGGCTGAGTTATGGAATATAGATCCATTTTTACTCTCTCATTTGGGTTCCTTTGACTGAGCATATATATCTATCATGTTACAGTACCCACTCCTTGGGATTTGGTAAATCTCCTTTGAGGAGAGGTAAAGACGCATGGGGTATTCCACGTGCTTATCATGTCTAGATTTTCATGGTTGGATGATTCTACTCTCCCACTATAGGTAGCGAAGACTCAATAAGAAGTTCATATTCTCACCATTTCTAGATCCTCATGTTTGGATGAGATTACTTTACTTCTTTGTTGGGTTGAGTTGTACTATTTTACTGTGCATTGTTATATCTAATTCTTCTCTCTTCGGTACCTCACTTACTGCTCCCTTAATCCTTCAGGACATCCTACTGAGTATTTTTATACTGAACCCTTCTTGGGCTTTGCCCGCACTCAGTGTGCCCTTGCAAATGACAGATAGGTTGATCGTGACTTCAGAGGAGCATAGGGATACATGGTGCTTGGACTGCGTGCGGTGGTTGTTTCTTGGGATCCAGGAGTGGGGCTCTCTCATCTGTTTTACTTTTCCACTTATTGTCGGGTTGTGATACTTTTCTGGTTGGGCATGTATTTTTCTCCTTTCCCTTTCAGTTTACTTTTCTTGTACTTGTACATTTTAGAGGTCAATGCATATATGTTTGGTTTTCTTTTTATAGCAGTGCTGTATCTTGCCTTTTTTTCCTCTACACTTTTGCATTGAGTTGGATACGTGTGTGTGTATAGTTTATTAGGAAAAGGGCTCCCCTAGCTTGTTGTGCCTTAGGCCCTAGTCACCAGCCCCTGGCCTATGGAGGCGGGCTTGGGGTAGTTGCATCTCAAGCCACGGTAAGGGTTGGGTCGTGACAATGCAAGTTCAAGGATCTTCCATGCTAGTACTCAGAAATTCCTTTGGCGATATCTGGAGATTTATGGAACACATGTGGATCACCACTAGAGGGAATCTACACTTGATTCCTACAACATAATGATAGTTCATCACATACTTGTTTCTAGATCTATCAATGAAGAAATAATTACATCAAGGAAATTCTTATTTAATTAAATTAATTATAAATAATATGTGATGATATTCTTTCTAGTTCTGGTGTGATTCATGTTGTCTATCTTCTTTGATTAAATTCCATTGAACATGACTTTTAATATCATATAGATCTCAGATTGATCATTGAACATGAAAAAAATAAAAATTGGTAACCACCCATCGTATGATTCCGCTATGCCAAAAACCTATAAGTGGTATCAGAGGGGTCACATAATTATTTATAATTATTTAAATATCATTGGTGTTTTATGTATTTTAATTTAGTTTTTCAATTAAAATTTAATCATTCTTTTAATCCGAATCGCGAGATTTGTTTCTTCCTCCTTTGTTTCTCATAGATCTAATTGATATGATAAATTTAATGAATGAAATAAAACTAAATATCCCATATAGATATCCAAGGATTCTGGCTAGATAACACAAGAGTACACACTATGTAATCAGAATTACACGCTGTGTACTTGTGGTCAATGCATGAGGAATTAATTCGGAAATTAATTCAAATCGTGTGCATTGGTTACAGGTGGTGCATTAAATAACTTACACCGTGTGTTGATGAGGACATGGGAGCACATAGTCAACTGAAGTACACGCCGTGTATCCCACATACATGGGGTGCATTCCCTTTGAGTCACTGATAGGCCGTGTATTTCCATACACTACCTACCTGACTGGTGACCATGTAATTCCGAGATCACACAGCTTGTGAACAATTGGTCATGTTGTGTACTACATTTTTCAAGGTATGATTTATATATTGATTCCCTTGGTGTGTACCTCAGATAGATGGTGAGATATGTACACACTACGTAGCTCGGCTGCACATGCTGTGTACTTATACCAAATTACATAGACTTAAAATTTATTTATTAAATTATGTAATCCTTTGGACATGTTCTTGCGTTTAATAATTAAGTTGATAGGACACTCCATGTGATGGGTTTTAATATTTATATATATAAATGTTTAATTAACATTTGCTTAATGATTGGATCTGCATATCATGTATGATTCATATTACAATTGTTACTCTATGTGCATTAAAGCATTACATGTTATAGAAAAATTATGTAATTAGTGAAATCATTAAGTTGATACTACATGTCATGAAATTATGTGATAAGTCATGTATGATATTTTTCACAAAGAATAAACAAGTATACGAGTATAATACATGTTGGGTAGATTTGAATAGGTATTCACTGTATTTCCTCCAAGGTACATTTATGTACATAGTTGATTTTAAATGAATTTATTTAATTTGTTTAAAATTATAATGGATGAGAATATCAAGGAAATTTGGATGAGAATTAAGATAAAATAATTGGTTAATTAAAGATAATAATTAATTAATTCAAGCATGATTTATCTTAAGTAAGAACAATTAAGAATTGAATGCTAGTTTTATTAAATGCATAATTCGTTGCATGCATGTGGATGATCATGATCAATGACAAGAACTTTGTATGAGATTGGTTTTCTTTTAATTTATTATTATATTAAATTGTTAGACCGCTTTCTTTCTATCATCTTATTATATAGGGCATGCGTTCCCATGGTTTCTTTTATGTAAACCCTTTTCCCCTCACCCACATGTGAGTAAAAGCATATGTAATGGATGGAGCTCCAAGGCTAGTAGAGGTGGTTCAAGTTAAGAGTTGGGTTGGAACCAATCCAAGAGAGATACATTAGAGGATAGGTGGAAATCTGTAAAATGAACCTTAAATGGTTCAAGATGGGTTTCCCCTAGGTCAATGGTTAGTTTATCAACCACTAGATAAACTAACTATTAGTAAAATATGATGATCATACCACATTGTTATTTTATTTCTATTAGTTTCATGGTTATTTCATTATGTATGTTTTTTCACGATCACATAAATTAATGAATTAACGATCATGCAAGATAAAACTAAAATAAATTGTCTTATGCATAAATATTATCTAATACATGGTTAATCATTTAAGTAAATCTAATTAATATTAAAAATCATGTGATAAAGATAATAATTTAAAATTTATGCATAAAGGATAAACATCCCTCAATTATATATATTAAGTTGGTATAGCCTTCCACTACTTTAGTTAAAATCAAACCATATTTCAAAGTGCTTGACCATCCAAATTTGGGGTGCTTTCAATTATCGGGAAATTATAACTTGAATTTTTGGGTTGACTTATCTTAGTTCACATCAAGGGTTGACTGACAAAGTAGGACTTAGTGTAACTGAGAGTTGAAGGTTGAGGAAATCCAATTTAAGGATTTTAGGATTAGAGAGTTCACTTAGTTTTCAAGGAAATATGAGTTAATGAAGTTGGCATTTGGAATTCCTACCTAAGACCATTCAAGTTTCTTGACCAACCAAAGTTGGGGTAATGAGAAGGGGAATGTGGATCCTTGCCATTAGGATGTCCAAGCAACAAGATATTCTGAAACCAATGGTGAGGGCTATTGGGTTTCGATAAAATAGTGGGAGAGTAATAAATTTAATATTTATTTATATATTTAAATTTATGAGATAAAGTATTACAATTTTTCTTATATTATTTTGTAGAAACAAAAATAAAATGACATCAAACATATCATTGTGTTCCATACTTGAGAAGGAAAACCTTCTCACCAGCACAAATTTCAAAGAATGGAAAAGGTTCCAATGTGTCATCCTTCTCCATGAAAGTAAATTATATGTGTTGGAAGAACCTTTTCCTAAATTACTTGAAAATGAGGTTAGTGATGAAGAGTTAAAATTATATAAGAAACATTTGAACAATTCCACAAATGTTCAATGTTTCTTTCTATCATCCACATCTAATGATATTTTGAAGAAACACAAGGACATGGATTCGTATAGAATGATGTATCACCTTTAGGGTCTCTATCAAGAAAATGTGAGATAAGAGAGGCATGAGATCTAAAATTATTTGTTTACAACTAATCTTGGAGATTCTATGCCAGCTGAGCCACATGTAGTCAAGATTATTGGCTAAATTTATTTCTTAGACATCTTAGGGATTAAATTATCAGATGAGTTTCATATAGATATCATAATTTAATCACTTCCCAAGATATTATCTAGTCTTATTGTCAATTAAACTATGATAAATAATGAGAATAGTCTCTTGGAACTTCTTACTTTCATTCTCGAAGTGGATAAGGACATGAGGAATGATAAACCCATGGTCCTTACGGTGAATAAGAAAATGAATAACAAGGAAAAGGGGACCAAGACCTATAAATAGTCTAAATCTCCCAAGCACCGTCCTTCCAAGAATAGAAAGATCTAGATGTAGGGAAAGGAAAATGAGGTAGCATGTTTTTCATGTGGCAAGTCAGGCCACTGGAAGAGGAAAAACACCCAGAATAAAAGGGATGTTAAATGTTCCTTTGTTATTGAGTGTAATCTTTCAATATCTACACACTGGGTATTGGATACAAATTTTAGTGCTCACATCTGTATCTTAATATAGAAACCAAGTAGATTCCAAAAGATTTATAGAGGATAGGTGGATTTTTGAGCTGCTAATGTTGTGAGAATGGCTGCCCTGACCATTGGTGACCACCACCTTTCATTTCCAATATATATTATTTTGGTTTTAAAATATTGTTATTATATACCTACAGTTACCAAGAACATAATTTTTGTATCATGCCTTGATGAATATGGGTTTATTTTTAAGTTTGGAAATAAAAATTGTTTCTTTTATAAGGAAAACATATTTTATGGTTTGACACATTTAAATAATGGTATTTATGTATTAAATTAAGAAAACCAAGTATTGAAAATAGATAATGAATCATGTATACATGACTCATATAACACTCAACTATGGAATCACCATCTTGGTCATGTAAACCAGAATTGTTTGGAAAAGTTCTATACAGATGGTTATTTATACTCTTCTGAGCTAAAACCACTTGAAAGATTGCATTCTTGTTTACAAGGAAAAATTACCAAACCACCATTGGGTGGATAGGGTGAAAGGGCCATAAATATATTATTATTGTTACACACTGATGTGTGTGGACCGTTTCCAATAGAAGATAGAGGTGGATATTCTTACTTTATAATTTTTACTAATGACTTGAGTAGATATAGATATATCTACTTGATGAGGTATAAGTCTGAGTCCTTTGAGAAATTCAAAGAATTAAAGAATAAAGTAGATAATTAACTTGGTAAGAAGATAAAGAAGATTCAATCAGATTGAGGTAGTGAATATATTAACCAGATTTTAATGACTTCTTAGAGGAGTTTGGGATTCTATCTCAACTCACTCCACCTTATACACCACAGTGGAATGATGTTAGTGAAAGGAGGATCTATACCTTGTTATACATGGTAAGTTCTATAACGAGTCATGTAAATCTTCCATTATACTTTTTGGGATATGCATTACAAACTATGACATAAACATTAAACAGAGTACCAACTAAAGTAGGAAATGGAATTCCTTTCCAATTATGGAGTGGAAAGAAACCTATTTTTTTGCATACACATGTATGGGGTTTGAGTCGTTTGTTAAGGCCTTATCAAGCAACAAACTAGCACCTTGGGCCAAAAAGTGTATCTTTATAGGGTATCCCAAGGAAACAAAGTGATACTACATATACAACCACTTAGATTAGAAAGTGACTGTCACTAGACAAGCCATATTTCTTGAGAGGGAGCACATCCTCAAAAAGGATAGTGGGAGCAAGATTGACTTCAATGAAGTCAATGATCAAAATACATAAGAGTTGGTACAATAATAGATTCCAAATATCCCCATGGAAGAAGTAGTTCTTGAAACACAAGTACTTCATAAGAGTGTAAGACATGTTTGAGAACCATAGAGATGTGGTTTTCTAGTCACCAAGGATGGAGACTCATTATTGGTTGACAATGATGAACCTATATCCTACAAGTAGGTAGAAAAAATATCATAAGTAACAATATTAAAAGAAGCTAAAAATTATGAAATGGATTCCATGTATCAGAACCAAGTTTTATGTTTTGGTTGATGCGCCAGTTATTGCAAATCCCATTAGATGAAAATGGGTATTCAAGAGGAAACTAGAAATGGAAGGTAAATTAAATACCTATAAAGAAAGGATAGTGACTAAAGGGTTTAACAACATCAATGAATTGACTATAATGAAAAATTTTCACCTATTTCCATATTTAAATCCATCAGAATTCTACTTTCTATAACAGCTTACCATGACTATGAAATTTGAAAAATGGATCTCAAAACTGAATTCTTTAATGGGGAACTTAAAAAAGATGTCTATATGATACAAACAGAAGGGTTTGTGACTCCAAGTGATTCCAAGAGAATTATCAATTTACAGAGATCCATTTATGTATTGAAGCAATCATCCCGGTCATGGAACATTCGATTTGATGAATCCATAAAAGAATTTGGTTTCATTAAGAATTATTGTGATCCATTTGTTAATAAGTGGTTTAGTGGAAATTTGGTCATAATCCTAGTAGTGTATGTTGATGAAATATTACATATTGGAAATGACATAACAGTCTTACAGTCAGTTAAGGAATATTTAAACAAGTGTTTCTCCCTGAAGGAATTAGGTGAAACGACCTATATTATAGGGATCAAGATCATTCCTGATAGATCCTAGAGGCTGCTTGGACTAAGTAAAATTATATATATTGACCAGATACTAAAGATATTTAGTATGGAATAATACAAGAGGTTATTGGTTCCATTCTCACATGGTTGATAAATTTCTAAGAAAATGTGTCCTCAAACACAACGTGAGAATCAGACAATGAGTAAGATACCATAATCTTAAGTGATAGGATCAATCATGTATGCCATGATATGTACTAGACTTTATGTTGCCTATGCATTGAGAATGGTAGGAAGATATCAAGCAGATCTAGAAGAATAAATTTAGACTACTGTTAATGTTATCCTTAAGTTTCTGAGAAGAAATAAGGATATGTTCCTGGTGTATGGAGTAGATGAGGAACTGGTCATCAGGGGTAATATTGATGTCAGTTGTTAGATAGATCATAATGATCTGAATTCATAGTCAGGATATGTTCTCTATCTCAATAGAGGAACTGTGAGCTATAATAGTTCAAATAATATAGTTTTCACTGATTCTACAATAGATTCTGAGTATATAGCAGCTTCTGATGCAGCCAAAGAATCCATTTGTATTAGGAAAGTTTTCTAGGAGGTTGATGTGGTAACTAGTAGTAAAGACCCAATATCATTGGATTTTAATAATATAGCAGCGGTGACTCTTGAAAAAGAGCCACGGTTATAATAACCCAAATCTTATTTTCTGTTATGTTTTTCTTTTTTTGGTGTTTTTGAGGAAAAAGAGGAGTTTTCTAGAAATTTCTTAAGTACACACCATGTACTTTATAAGTACAGGCCGTGTCACGGCCCTACACATGGCCATGTGTGGTGACCTGGAGGCCACCTAATGCAGAGGCCGATGAAGGTAAGTACACGCCGTGTACTTCTAAAGTACAAGATATGTAATGTTTTTCCCATTAAACATACCTGGGTCGTTTCTGACGGACAAAACCATCTTATTCTTGACCTAGTTCGTCCGAGAGCATTCGTATGTTGCGGATCTTCGCCGAGCCCTCGATCGAGCGTCCATTCTCCAAATTGGACTCCATTGGTTGTGTTGGAATCACATCGGTGAGTTCTCTCTTCTTCTTGAACACCTTCTTATGATTACTTCTCTCTCATGAGATATCTTGGGTTGAATGTTTTATACATTTTTATAGATCTATGGTGTTCTAAGGTGATTCAAGGACTGAGAATCAAGTATATTGATCACCCGTCACCGAGGTAGGTGGTTTGTGCCTTTCCATAGATATTATTTGATTTTTATGTGAAAAAGTGCCCAATACCCCTGAACAAGGTATTGGGTGTTTATGGTTATAGCCCTATTGTTTGCCTGATATGCCCTAGTTTGTTTGTATAGAGGTTATTTGTTGATAATAGGGTTTAATTTTCCATGTAATGGTGGTTTTTCCCATGTCTTCTTTTTTTGACTGCTTGGTCTAGGTTACCTATTAGGCTGCTGTTTGTTTCCCATGCCTAGTATTGCTAGGATGAATTGATTGTTTATCTGACATGATATTATGCTATATACCGGATAGCCAAGTAGTTCTTGAGGTTTACTTTGGCTGCTTTTCATTGTTATGCTCGTTTTAATTATAGAGGGCTGTGAGAACCTAGTGTAGTAGACCATAGGGAGAATGGATGTAAGGTTTTCTCGAGAGTGTCTGTAATTATTATCACGTTGCGAGACTATAGGGGGTATTGAAATTGAGTGCTCCCTCAGAGGGTCTATAGTTCCATTACAAGGCCACATGGGTAATTGACGTTGAGTGCTTCCTTAGAGTGCCTGTAGGTTACCGTTAAAAGATTATAGGGGGAATTGATGGTGAGTGCTTCCTCAGAGAGTCTTTGATTATAAGAACCCAACCTTATTACATACATAATCTTTAATTTAGTCAAGAAAACAATTAATTTTACAATGAGGATATTTTCAAGTTTAGAGCTTTAGAGAATTGGGAAATAATACATTCATAACATTACACATTATTACAGAGTGGATACCATAAAAACAGTTTCCATTTTTTTCAAAATATAAAACATTAAAACTTAAAATAAGAATCCTTGACAATTATTCAACATTTAACATGTCTTCCTTCCTTGTATTACACATCCATTAACTTGTGAAAAATCATTAAAAAACTTGGGATGATCACAAAAGCTCAGTAAGGTATGAAAAAGAAGGAAAGAGCTCATTAGTCCATGAATACTCGTAACGTATGAAAACATTTTCAAAAGACATGCTTTTCACCCATATATACTTAATTTGTGTAACATGAGATTTACAAAAAATCCACACAAAACATGAGAACATTAATATAACCATAAAGGTATCTTGGGGCATTACATACATAATATTGTAACCATTCTTGGCTACCTTATAATTTGAAACCCTCACGGCTACCTTACTTTGTGTAACCATCGCAGTTACACTTGGAGTAACCATATGGCCGACCTCCAACTTAATCATAACCAATGCATTGGAGGTAAATATAGGTCCCACCCTTCATATTAAATAATTCCCAAGAACCAAAACATAATCATACAACATGAATAATTCCATAAAAACATTACTTTGGAATTTTGTAAAACCGAATTTAAAAAGAGGATTTTTAAAGAAAAGCCCCTTATAAAAATAATACAATTGAAGAGAGACTTAATAGAGTGGATGGAGTATGTATATATACTATAAATACACATAATAAAACATAATATAAACAGAACCCATCACACAAACAATTTAAATAGCACATAAATAATGAAGTAGAAGGTTAACCCAAAGAATGTAAATCGGGTTAAGAATTCCTTTACCTTAGGGTTGTCTTACTTAAAACTTGTTTAAACCTCTTGTATAATGGTTAAAATAGTGCTATTAATATTTTACAGAAACATTTTCATGTTTATAACATCTTATATGATAATTTCATAACATCTTTTCACCCTTAATTGTTAGTATTTTTCCCCTTGCACTGTTTTGGTTGAATTCTTTACATGATTTCTATGATTGGTTCATGGTGGAAACTCTTGTCGATTGGAATTGAAACTCCATAATTTTAATGGAGTAGTATTTACATATATCCAGTAACATAAATTATTCTATTCATCATTTTGAATTCTTACATGAGGATGATTCATAAGTTAGAACATTAATGATGTTCGTTTAGATCATTTTAGTGGTTATTTGATAATAACAATCTTGTTTTGTCTTATAAATTAGAAACATGAGTACAAAAGAATTAAAGAACCATGGGTGAGTCATAAAACATATATTATAACCTGGTTCAACCATATAAATGGTTTCATGACCAGACTTTAAAGAATTAATGGAAATTGAAATCACATCGTCCACGATGTCGACAAACAGACAATGTTTTTATTCTTTAAATAAGTGGGAGAGGAGAGTAAGATGAGAAGAATAATGATGAGTAATTTTCCATAAACATGATAAAATATATAATATACATGAGTTCTGGATATTTCATGCCTCTTGAGTAAGGAGATATGAAGAAAGAAAAAGGAAGGAACTCAAATAAAAGAAAAAGTGAGAAATCTCTTACAAAAATTCAGCAGCCTAACTGTTACACAACATGGTTTTAGAAAATATTAAAAAGAGAGGGGAAAAGGGTGACACATCCATAAATGAATCATAATATAGATTAGATCAATAATAAGAAGAAAATAAGAACATGTTATGGAAACTTGAAAGTTATACCACATAAAAGAGAACTTGAAAGGAAAAAAGAAAGAAATTGAGAATTTTCTTAACTTGTAGAGTAACCCTTAAAACTTGAAGGTTGAGACCTTGGGGGCTTAAGGAAACCTTGTGAGGACTAATATGAATGTAAGGAGGCTAGATCTTTATTTAGGGAGAATTGGGAATGAATTCAATGAAGGGAAGAGTTGGTATTTATAGGAAATGTGAGGGATTATTTTAATAATTTTCAAGGGACACCTCATGAGTGGTATTTACAAAACCATGGGCTTGACCATGGTATTTTCCCATGGTATAAGCCACTTGGGACACCTCACATATTATTTAACTATACACAAGTCTACCAGATTTATAACATCATTATTATATCATTAATGATGTCATTAACACACCGAAACTAAAAACTGTATTTTTTACTATTCACCAAAAAATCAACTGTTTCATAAAAATTCCCAAAATAACCCTAACCATTTATCAACGTGTAGAATAAAAAAATAAATTCCAATTTGAAAAAATAATTTTCTAAATATTATTAATTTAATTTTTAAATAAAATCATACTTAATTCGAAAATTAACAGTTCTAATTCTACAACTACTTCTTTATCACAATGAAAAATTAATCAAGATGTTATTATCTTCTAGCCTTAAGAAAATAAAATAATAAAAAAATTTATTATTCATTAGGGTCATATTACTATTCATGAGGGTATGTTACTATTCACAAAAAAACAATTTGGTTTCATCAGACTCTAAATAACATACTGAACACAATTGTAGATAATAGTTTCTTGAAATTCAAAACATAGAAGAAATAAAATTATGTTTAAAGGATACTTATAAATATCTACCTTAAACAAAATTTCAAGAATTTCAATATATTTTTAGAAAAACTTGGGGTGTTACATTATCCCCACCGTCTTGAAATTGCGTCCTCACAATTTTATTTACTTATTAAACAACTAAGGGTATTTTTCCCTCATAGCATTTTTAGACTCCCATGTTGCTTCTTCAACCATGTGGTTTCTCCACAAAACCTTTACCTAGTGGATTACCTTATTCCACAATACCTGTTCTCTTCGATCAAGAATCTGAATCAGTTTCTCTTCATAAGAAAGTTTCTCTTCCAGCTGAACTACTTCCGGGCTCAAGACATGTGATGAATCTGGAACATAATTTCTCAACATCGAAACATGAAAAACATTATGTACCTGAAACAAACTCGGAGGAAAAGCTATGCGGTATGCAACTGTTCCAACTTTCTCCAAGATTTCAAAAGGACCAATGAACCATGGATATAACTTTCCTTTCTTACCGAAACGCATCACACTTTTCCAAGGAGAGACTTTAAGGAAAACATGGTCACCTACCTCGAAAGAGAAGTCTTTCCTTTTGTTATCTGCATAACTTTTCTGCCTGCTCTGAGCTGTCCTCATGTGCTGCTGGATCATCCTCACTTTCTCAGCCACTTCTTCTACTAATTCTGCCCCATCAACTTTCTTTCACTGACTTCAGCCCAAAACACAGGAGTTCGAAACCACTTCCCATACAAGGCCTCAAAAGGTTCCATCTGAATACTGGAATGAAAAATGTTATTATAAGAAAACTCAACTAATGAAAGATGCTGATCCCAACTTCCCTGATAGTCCAATGAACAAGCTCGAAGCATATCCTCCAAATTTTGAATCGTTCGTTCTAACTACCCATCAGATTGAGGATGAAAAGTTGTACTGAAATTCAACTCTATGCCCAATGACTTCTGAAGTCCCTTCCAAAATTTAGAAGTAAACCTGGGATCTTGGTCAGACACAATGGAAAGAGTAACTCCATGTAACCTGACAATCTCCTTGAGGTACAATCGACAAATTTGATCCAAAGTCATAGTATCTAGAATAGAAAGAAAATGTGCAGACTTTGTTATCCGATCAACAATAACCCAAATCGCATTGTTACCTCGATAATTGTTTGGTATTCCCACCACAAAGTCCATGGATACATTCTCCCATTTCCACTATGGCACTGGCAAAGGCTGAAGCATCCCTTCGGTAATTGTCACTCTGCTTTAACCTGTTGACATGTCAAACATCTCATGGTAAAATCAACAATATCTCTTTTCATTCCATCCCACCAATAATACTCTTGAAGGTCTCTGTACATCTTAGTGCTGCGAGGATGAATAGAAAATAGAGAACTATGAGCTTCACACAACAATTCTTTCTTCAACTGAGAAACACAAGGCATGCACAACCTTTTACCAAATCTTAAAACACAATCTTTATCAAGATTAAATTCCGGAAACTTACCCATTTTAACCAATTATACCTTTTTCTATAGCCCACAGTCTTCATTCTGCACTTTCTTAATTCTGTCTGACAACAAAGACTGCATTGAAACCTGAAACAAAACAGAGGTATTCCCTGCACCAACAACTTTTAATCCAAAATTTATCAAATCTTTAATCAAGGGATCATGTTCCAAACGTATCATGGTTAATGATCCATGATGTTTACAACTTAAGTCATCCGCCACTTTTCTTTCCCAGGATGGTAATTGATCATGCAGTCATAATCCTTTATCAATTCTAGCCATCTTCTCTACCTCATGTTTAATTTTTTTTGAGTGAATATATACTTTAGACTTTTATGGTCAGTATATATTTGGAATTTGGTTCCATATAGATGATTCCTCTAAATTTTCAAAGCAAAAACCACAGCTGCCAATTCCGAATCATGTGTGGGATAATTTAGCTCATGAGGTTTAAGTTGTCTCGAAGCATAGGAAATTACCTGATCATTCTACATTAAAACACAACCAAGTCCCTTCAAAGAAGCATCACTGTAGATGACAAACTCACCATTTCAGGAAGGTAAGGACAAAACTGGAGAATTCACCAATCTCTTCTTTAGTTCCTGAAAAAAAACATCACATTCCTATTTGCAAAAAAAATTAACCCCTTTCCGTGTTAACTTAGTTATTGGGCTAGATAACCATGCAAAGTTCTTAACAAATCATCGGTAATAACTTGCTAAGCCCAGAAAACTATGAATCTCTTTAGCATTTGTGGGTCTTGGCCATTCATCAACTACTTTTTTTTGGTAGGATCAACTGTTATTCCATCCTTATTTACAATGTGCCCAAGAAAAGAAATCTGTTGCAACCAAAAATCAAACTTTCTCAATTTTCCAAATAGTTTCTTTTCTTTTAAAGTATGCAAAAAAACCATTAGATGTTTTTCATGTTCCTCTTTATTTTTAGAAAATACCAGAATGTCATCAATAAATAAAACCACAAACTTATCCAAGAACTCATGAAATACTTTATTCATAAGATTCATGAATACAGCAGGTGCATTAATTAATCCAAATGGCATAACAAAAAATTCATAATGCTCATATCTAGTACAAAAGGCTGTTTTTGGGATGTCATCCCCCTTCACCTTCAGTTGATGGTATCCGGATCTCAAGTCAATCTTGGAAAAATACTAAGCTCCCTGGATCTGATAAAAAAAGTCATCAATATGAGGCTAAGGATACTTTTTTTTAACAGTGATGTTATTCAAAGCTCTATAATCAATGAAAAGTTTCATGGAACCATCTCTATTCTTAACAAACAAAACAGGGGCTCTCCATGGTGAAGTTCTAGGATGAATGAAGCCTTTGTCAAGAAAATCCTACAACTAATTTTTCAATTCAAGAAGTTGTATTGGAGCCATACGATATGGGGGTTTTGAAATTGGATTAGCATCAAGAACTAAGTCAATTGTGAATTCGACTTCTCGATCAGGTATGACACCGGGAAACTCATCAGGAAAAACATCAAGGTATTCATTTACCACTGGAACATCATTAATTTGAATAGTTCCCTTGTTTTCAACAATACGAGCAAGATAACTTTCATTTCCATCTTTCATTTCCATCTTTCAATAGTTTCTCAGCTTCCTGATATGTTACCAATTGTATGGGTTCATTCTTGTATACAAACTAAAACTCTTGAAAAACAACTTCTTTAGATCTACAATCAATCTTAGCATGATAATCAGAAAGCCAGTCCATTCCCATAGTAACATCAAACTCGACTAAGGGTAAAACAACAAGGTTTACTGGTAAAGTCTTTCCACATACCATAATAGAAAGATTCTTATAATTCCTCTTTGCAATAACATTTTCCCCTGGTGTTTTAACAACAAGTTCAGGTATCATTTGTTGAGGTGTTATTTCTAATTTACCAGAAAATTTCTCAGAGATGAAAGAATGTGTCGACCCCATATCAAACAAAACTTTAGAAAAATCCGAGTGAACAAACAAAGTACCTGATACAACTTCATTGGATGGCCCAACATCTGCTGATGTAGTCGCAAAGGATCTCACTACACCTTTCTGCTTGTAGTCTAGCTTCTTTGCATCATTTGGATCTCTCTTTGGTAAGACATTTGCATAATGACCCATTTCACCACATTTAAAACACTTTACATTCTGCTTATCAGGATTAGTCTTAGGATCATTTTCCTTACAATCTCGGGACATATGTCCAAACTTAACACATTTAAAACACTTCCCAGTTTTGATAAGACATTCCCCTGGGTTTTTCTTGCCACACTTTTCACAAACTTGAAATTGGATTCTCTTATCATCAAATTTATTTGGTTGATTCTTACACATTTCTTGCCAACTGGACCTCTTCTTCTCTTTATTTCCAAAATGCAGATGATCATCAACAAACTCCATCTCTACCCTCTCAGTACATCGAACAAGTTTCTCATAACTTTTGAATTCACGGGAGGCCAATGCCCTTCAATACCTTGGCTTCAATCCTGAGTAAAAGCGGTTGATTTTGCTATTAAGATCTAGAATAAGATTTGGTGCATACCTCGACAGTCGGGTGAAGTTCACTTCATAAACAACCATTGAGTCTTCCTCCTTCTTTTTCAATTCAAGGAATTGCTTCTCCATTATTACTCGCACCACCTTAGGAAAATATTTTTTCAAGGAAAAGACTTTTAAATTCATCCCACTCTAAGGCATCAAAATCCTCTCTACCATTGATATTCCTTACCATTGACCACCAACGATCAGCTTCCCCTTAAAAACGATAAATGGAAAGACTTGCCTTTTGATTGTCTGAACATCCCATAACATTGAATATCTTTTCAAGGGCTTTGATCCATCTTTCAGCTGCTACTGGGTCAGAAGATCCATTGAATGCAGGAGGATGTTGTCTCATAAAATGTTCCGCTACTGTCATGTTCCGTTGTGGTACCTCTATTGGTCCTCTTGCATGGATGCCACCACCATTTATTTCCTGCGTTAGTTGAGCCATTACTGTCACAAACTGCTCTGTTCCAATCCCTACCATTCCGGGCTGTAGTTCCGGAAGGATGTCATTTTGTCGGTCCCTCTCCTATTTAACATCCCTGTTCCTTCTACAGAAAACCATTCTGAACAAACATGTCTTAGATAAAGAAAAATGGTAATATTTAAATTCTATAACATTTCAAATTAAACATTGAGTGAAAATAATTTATGGTATTCTATTCACATCACTCTATCCCCTAAAGTTATCTAAACCTTCCTCTGATACCAACTATAAGGACCCAGCCTTATTACATACATAATCTTGAATTTATTCAAGAAAACAATTAATTTTACAATGAGGATCTTTTCAAGTTTAGAGCTTTAGAGAATTGGGAAATAATACATTCATAACATTACACATTATTACAGAGTCGATACCATAAAAATAGTTTCCATTTTTTTCAAAATATAAAACATTAAAACTTAAAACAAGACTCCTTGACAATTCTTCAACATTTAACATGTCTTCCTTCCTTGTATTACACATCCATTAAACTTTGGAAAATCATTAAAATACTTGGGATGAGCACAAAAGCTCAGTAAGGTATGAAAAATAAGGAAAGATCACATTAGTCCATGAATACTCGTAACGTATGAAAACATTTTCAAAAGACATGCTTGTCACCCATATATACTTACTTTGTGTAACATGAGATTTACAAAAAATCCACACAAAAAATGAGAACATAAATATAATCATAAAGGTATCTTGGGGAATTACATACATAATCTTGTAACCATTCTTGGCTACCTTATAATTTTTAACCCTCACAGCTACCTTACTTTGTGTAACCATCGCAGTTACACTTGGAGTAACCATACGACCGACCTCCAACTTAATCATACCCAATTAATCGGAGGGAAATATAGGTCCCACCCTTCATATTAAATAATTCCCAAGAACCAAAACATAATCATACAATATGAATAATTCCATAAAAACATTGCTTTGGAATTTTGTAAAATCGAATTTAAAAAGAGGATTTTTAAAGAAAATCCCCTTATAAAAATAATAAAATTGAAGAGAGACTTAATAGAGTGGATGGATTATGTATATATACTATAAATAAACATAATAAAACATAATATAAACATAACCCATCACACAAACAATTTAAATAGCACATAAATAACGAAGTAGAAGGTTAACCCAAAGAATGTAAATCGGGTTAAGAATTCCCTTACCCCGGGTTTGTCTTACTTACAACTTGTTTGAAACTCCTGTATAATGGTTAAAATAGTGTTATTAATATTTTACAGAAACAGTTTCATGTTTATAACATCTTATATTATCATTTCATAACATCTTTTCACCCTAAATTGTTAGTATTTTTCCCCTTGCACTGTTTTTGGTTGAATTCTTTACATGATTTCTATGATTGGTTCATGGTGGACATTCTTGTCGATTGGAAGTGAAACTACAGAATTGGAATGGAGTAGTATTTACATATATCCAGTAAAATAAATTATTCCATTCATCATTTTGAATTCTTACATGAGGATGATTCATAAGTTCGAACATTAATGATGTTTGTTTAGATCATTTTAGTGGTTGTTTGATAATAACAACCTTGTTTTGTTTTATAAATTAGAAACATGAGTAGAAAAGAATTTTAGAACCATGGGTGAGTAATAAAACATATATTATAACCTGTTTCAACCATATAAATGGTTTCATGACCAGACTTGAAATAATTAATGGAAATTGAAATCACATCGTCCACGATGTCGACAAACAGACAATGTTTTTATTCTTTAAATAAGTGGGAGAGGAGAGGGAGATGAGAAGAATAATGATGAGTAATTTTACATAAAAATGATAAAATATAAAATATACACAATTTATGGATATTTCAGGCCTCTTGGGTAAGTAGATATGAAGAAAGAATAAGGAAGGAACTCAAATAAAAGAAAAAGTGAGAAATCTCTTACAAAAATTCGGTAGCCTAACGGCTACACAACATGGTTTTAGAAAATATTAAAAAGAGAGGGGACAAGGGTCACCCATACAGAAATGAATCATAATATAGATTAGATCAATAATAAGAAGAAAATAAGAACATGGTTTGGAAACTTGAAAGTTATACCACATAAAAGAGAACTTGAAAGGAAAAAAGAAAGAAATTGATATTTTTCTTACCTTGTAGAGTAACCCTTAGAACTTGAAGGTTGGGACCTTGGGGGCTTGAGGAAACCTTTTAAGGACTAATATTAAGTTAAGGAGGCCAGAGCTTTGTTGAGGGAGAATTGGTAATGAATTCAATGAAGGGAAGAGTTGGTATTTATAGGAAATGTGAGGGATTATTTTAATAATTTTCAAGGGACACCTCATGAGTGGTATTTACAAAACCATGGGCTTTCCCCTGGTATTTGACCATGGTATAAGCCACTTGGGACACCTCACATATTATTTAAATATACACAAGTCGACCATATTTATGAAATCATTATTATATCATTAATGATTTCATTAACACACCGAAACTAAAAACTGTATTTTTTTACTATTCATCGAAAAATCAACTGTTTCAGAAAAATTCCCAAAATTAAACCTAACCATTTATCAACGTGTAGAATACAAAAGTAAAGTACACTTTGGAAAAATAATTTTATAAATATTGATAATTTAATTTTTAAATAAAATCATACTTAATTCGAAAATTAACAGTTCTACTTCTACAACTACTTCTTTATCACAATGAAAAATTAACCAAGATGTTATTATCTTCTAGCCTTAAGAAAATAAAATAATAATAAAATTTACTATTCATTAGGGTCATATTACTATTCATATTACTATTCATAAGGGTATGTTACTATTCACAAAAAAAACAAGTTGGTTTCATCAGACTCTAAATAACATATTGAACACAATTGTAGATGACAGTTTCTTGAAATTAAAAACATAAAAGAAATAAAATTATGTTTAAAGGATACTTATAAATATCTACCTTAAACAAAATTTCAAGCATTTCAATTTATTTTTAGAAAACCTTGGGGTGTTACATTGATCACCTTTGACTATAAGGGGAATTGACAATGAGTACTTCCTTAGAGAGTCAATTCTAAAGCTAAACCAGAGGGGTGAGACTGTGTGTGCTTCCCAGAGGGTTTCTTGTGTTTGCTAGGTAGGACCAGGGAGGATAGGCTATGAGTACTTCCCAGAGGGTTACCTTTTTGTGATTATCTGCTTACTTGATATGTGGTATTTTAATGCTTTGAAACTGTTGGAATGTTTACTATTGAGTAATTCCTTGTTTACTACTTCTTTTTTTTATTGCCTACCATATATATTCACTGACTATTAGGCACAAATCTCTTGGTGGTTGACTACTAGAATTTAGTCTCCCAACCTGTTTGGGACATGATTTTGGGACCAAATAGATTATATTGTTTTAGGTATAGATAAGGGAAAGCACCCTTCTACTTCAGGTACTTGACTGCTTTGGAGATGGAGAGCATGGGACCAAGCTTTGTCTTGTGATGCTTTGGAGCTGTTTACTATTTTTCTTATACTTTGGTTTTGTACTGTATTTTAGCATTGTGACTTGTTTGGCTGCCTTCCTAGAGATATGTATCATGCATCAGTATATATGTGCTCCAGCTGTAACGTCCCGGTTCCGGGTGCCACGCAACGGGTGCCCCGAACCCGATTCGCCACGTGACCTCAAGCACATTTCCCCAAACGCCAGAGGCTGCCGACTAGTAGCGAGGGCCCAGGTCTGATAATGGGAAAAATATGCCCTCATTTTTCAAAGTGTAGCACAACGGAAATACGAAATAGAACATAAAACGACAGCGGAAGAAATAAACCATGCACACTTTAAATAAAACTGCAGTAAATGTTAACCGACCAGGTATATAAATATGATTCAACATGTCTCAAGTTCTAAGAAAATAGCCAGAACATGTTACATAGTAGTGCAATACAACACAATAGAGAGTACAACAAAACTAAACAAAACAACTGGCAGCATCGTGAGCCTAAGCTCGGTCCCATGCTCCCCTACTCCTCAGCAGCAATCAAGTACCTGTATAGGGACTCTTGAACCTATCTACACCTACAACAACGTAATCTATTTGGGCCAAAAAGCATGGCCCAAACAGGGTGTGAGAAATAAATCCCAGTAGGCATCCACCAAAGGCCCGTGCTCAATTATGTGTAAAACATGCAACAACAGTGTGCAGTAGTAAAATGAAATAAACTAAGAAGTACTTAAAAGTGACTAACTTAATATTTATATTTCCATTTAATTATTCATTTAATCCATTTAATATAAGAAAACACCACAGTGCATTTCTAAGTAGACAGTCAGCATCCTTAGACAAGCAAAACCTTACCCTCAGGTAATCGGAACCCAACCCGCAGGTATTTCCATCAGGCATAACAGATTTTCCCTCAGGCGTAGGTTGTGTCGCCCTTAGGCATAGAGTCTATTGCCCTCAGGCATAGAAGAAGTTGCCCTCAGGCTTGGATAACAACTGGCCTCGGGCTAAGCAAAACAACGCCCTCGGGCTAAGTAAAACACTGCCCTGAGGCACAAGTAACCAGGTCATGCCCAACATGTAAATAAAAATTCACATTCAATTCCTCTCAAGGCAAAAGTAATTCATAACGTAAACATGGCATACCCTCGAGTATCCTGGCCAAACGGCTAAACAGAGGAACGCACCCCCAGGGGTGGTCCTGGATCCAAGCACTGATCCCAAACAACATTTTAATATCACATCTAATTACCTATACAATTCTAGGTATTAAACTAGCCATGACCTTAGCCACACGACACCCCAAATATGGGTCCATAGTTCAAAACACGCAAAAACGCACGACAGTTGGAAAATAAAGACCAAGCCACCCACCTTATACGCCAACGAGCACTATACACGAACGTCGATTGCAAAAATGCCCAAGAACGGCGTAGATATGAGGTAAGAAAACTTTCATTCAAGCTCAAATAACTCCCATTAGGGAAATAATTGGTAAGCAACACGCAAGGAGAAGATAGGGCTTACCCGCGCGGTTCCAACGTGATCGACATAAGTGGGATCAGATTCCCGGTGCTTGATCTGCGGATCTACCAAGGTTTGGCCTCCCTCTTCTGCTCCTCTCATCTGGTTCTAATCCTTACCTATGAATAGGGAGGCTACTGCCCATTTAAGCGAAAAAAACAAAGTACACGATGTGTACTTCCAAGTACACGGCGTGTAATTTTATCATTTAACTGTTCCTCTGGCGGCACCGCCAAACTATTCATCTTTCGACATGAGTACACGGAATGTACTCCTGAGTACACAGCGTATACTGTCGCCTAGCTAGCGGCTGCTCCACCGCTTTACTGTTTTGTCCTGCCGACTGACTACACGACGTGTAGTCGGTTCCTACACCCTTCATCTTTGGCATGGCCACACGACCCGTGTACTCATCCCACATGGCCAAAAGTACATGGCGTTTGGAAAATTACATGGCGTGTAGTTCCAAAATTTAGGATTTTCCCCCATTTTCCATATTTTCTCAAAAACAATTAAGGGAAAGAGAAAAGAAGAAGCCCGTACCTCAAATATAAGAACCGGGTTCTTACAAATTTCCCCCCTTGTAGAAATTCATCCCCGAATTGCCCTTCCAAGGGTGGTGAAGATATAGCCGTGAACAAATCTGGCCACTGTGCATGTACATTGGTCTCCCACTCCCAGGTCTTGTCCTGCACTCGGCCATGCTGCCATAGCATCCGTACGAGAGGAACTGACCGGCCTCAGAGAACCTTCGTGCTCCTATCAACTATATGAATCAGATGCTCCTCAAAAAACGCATTTACTTATAGCTCAACCACCTCAGGCTGAAAGACGTGAGATAGGTCTAAATGATAGCGACGCAATTGAGACACATGGAAGATGTCGTGCATGGCTCGGTACCGCTGCGGTAACTGCAGCCGATAGGCAACCAACCCGAATCTCTCTAGAATCTCAAATGGCCCCACATACCTCGGTGAAAGTTTACCCTGTCTCCTGATCCGTTTTTGTCCCAGCCTCGGCGAAACACGCAAGAAAACCTGATCCCCGACCATGAACTCCAAAGGTCATCTGCAGCGATCAGCATGTGACTTCTGATGAGACTATACGGTAGCCATCCGCTTCCGAATCAACTGGACCTGCTTAGAAGTCTCCTGCACAAGTTGTGGTCCTAGTAAAGCTACCTCACCTACCTCTAACCAGCACAAGGGTGATCATCATGGCCTACTATATAAATCCTCATATGGTTCCATCTCAATAGTTTCCTGAAAACTATTGTTATAGGAAAACTCGACTAGGGGTATATGCCTCTTCCAAGATCCCCCAAAGTCTAGGACGCATGCACGCAACATGTCCTCTAGCACCTGTATCGTATGCTCTGACTGTCCATCGGTCTGAGGGTGTATGCTGTGCTCAGAAGCACCTGTGTACCCAGTACCCTCTGAAAACTCTGCCAAAAACGAGACATAAAAGGGGCGTCCCTATCAGAAACGATAGAATGAGGGACCCCATGAAGACGTACGATCACTTGGATATACAACCTTACGAGCTCGTCATCACCGAAGGTCTCCTTGATCGACAAAAAGTGAGCTACCTTCGTGAGTCTGTCCACAACAACCCACACGACATCATTGCCACGAGGTGACCTTGGCAATCCAGTCATGAAATCCATCGCGACATCATCCCATTTCCACTTTGGAATGGGTAACTGCTGTAACAGTCCAGCTAGTATCTGATTCTCCACCTTCACCTCCAGATAGGTGGAACACCTCGTAACAAAACTAACTATCTCTCTCTTCATACCCGACCACTAGTATTGATGTCTCAAGTCACGATACATCTTGGTAACCTCAGTATGAACTGCCCAAGATGAAGCATGAAACACCCACATCATCTCCTCGCATATATCGCCTGTAACCTATACTCATCCATGGAAACACATAACCTCATCACTGCCTATCGCCCAACCGGGAGGAGGGTCCTCACTTGCCACTGACTCCCGTAGAACTAGGCCTTCCGAATCAGATAGCTGTCTCATCCTCACTTTGTCCAGGAGGGTAGATGTCACAGCTAGAGATGAAAGATAGGTCTACCCCTGACTGTCATGAACCTCCAAATACATCTCAGAGAATAAGGCCATAAGCTCCCACTCACTACTGGCCTCCTGTACTGCCTGTATCTAAGTCTTCCTACTCAGTGCATCAGCTACTGCATTAGCTTTACCAGGTGTATAGGCAAGCTCAAAATCAAAGGACTGTTGGTACTCGACCCACCTCCTCTGCCTCAGATTCAGGTCACACTGAGTAAAGATATACTTGAGGCTTTTGTGGTCAGTGAAAACCACAAAATGCTCTCCCAATAGATAATGTCTCTAACAACTCAACTCATGCACAACTACAGCCAACTCGAGATCATGCGTTGGGTAATTCCTCTCATGTGGCCTCAACTGCCGAGACCCGTACGCAACAACTCGATCGACCTGCATCAACACTGCTCCCAACCCAATACCTGATGCATCACAATAAACTGTATAGCTCTTCCCCTTCTCTGGGAGTATCAGGATCGGTGCTGAAGTCAATCTTCCTTTCAGGTCCTGAAAGGCTGCCTCGCAAGCTTCTGACCACACGAACTTCACACCCTTCTTAGTCAGACCCATCAACGGTGCTGCTAAGTGGGAGAAGTTCTATATGAAGCTTCTGTAGTAACCAGACATCCTCAAGAAACTCCGTATCTCAAACATGTTTTTAGGATGCTCCCAGGAAACTACTGCTCTTACCTTCTCTGGGTCCACTGCAACTCCTACCTCCGAGATGATATGACCCAGGAAGTGAATCTGGTCCATCCAAAAGTGGCACTTTGAGAGCTTAGCATATAGATGATGCTCTCTTAGTGTACTCAATACGATCTCAAGATGGGTGGCATGGTCGTGTCGAGTGTGAGAGTACACCAAGATGTCATCCAAGAATACTACCACAAAAGAATCAATATACGTATGGAACACACGATTCATCAAATCCATGAAAACTACTGGTGCGTTCGTGAGTCCGAACGACATAACCAAGTACTCGTACAGACCATATCTGCTCTAAAAAACCGTAAGCGGTATATCTGATGGTCTCACGCGCAGCTGATGATATCAGGATCTCAAGTCAATCGTCAAGAATACTCGTGCTCCTTGAAGATGATAAAAAAGATCATTTATCCTCAGAAAAGGATATCGGTTCTTGACCATCAACTGGTTTAGCTTCCGATAATCCACGCAAATTCTGAGGGTACCGTCCGCCTTCTTCGCAAAAAGGACCGGCGAACCCCACAGAGAAGTACTGGGTTGGATAAAACCCTTCTCCTGTAACTCCTCTAACTGCCTCTTGAGCACCTGCAACTCAGGTGTGGCCATCCTATAAGGAGGGATGGACACCGGTGCTACTCCTGGCATGAGCTCAATAGAGAAATCCACCACTCGCTCTAGAGGTAGACCTAAAAAGTCGTCTGGGAAGACATCCCTGAAACGATCAACAACTGGAGTAAAATCTATCTGACAAGTCCCTTGATCATCCAGATACAAACTCGCAATCTAGGCCATGACTCCACCTCACCCATGATGCTCTGGTCTAGCTCGACTCGCCTGAACATCCAATTCGCCCTTGTATAGAAACTCTCCGCCCTCTGGGGACGTGAAACGAACCCTGCGATGATAGTAGTCTACAAAGGCTCGGAAGGGAACCAACCAGTCCATTCCGAGAATAACGTCATAGCTCACCATTTCTAAGACATAGAGGTCCCAAAGGAAGTGACACCCACCAACCTCAAGGGGGAACTCCTTGCACTGACTCACACCAGCCGTTCTAGTCCCCAACGGAGTGTCTAGCGTCATGATATCAGAAGAAGTAGAAACACAGAGCCCAAGGCTCTCCACAACGGGCACAGATATGAAACTATGTGTAGAAACCGTATCGAAAATTAATGAATATAAGACAGAAGCTACTAGAATAGTACCTATGACTATAGAAGGTCCGATATCCTGCTCCTACTGGGTCTGTTGCACTGCATATGCCTGCCCAGTGCCGCAGCCCTGCGACACAGCCTGGCTACCCTGAGCTGTCCCGCCCTGCTGCCTCTGAGATCCTGGTGTCTGGCTACCACAGCCATGACCACCATCTCTGCCTGCACGCCCTGACGTATTCTAGTTCCCTGACTGGTAAGAATCCACTGGTCCTGCTCCCGCACGTAGAGTCTGCACAGAACCCCTCTCACTAGCCACTGGTGGAAACGCCCTACAAAAGTGTTGTAGATGACCCATATTGCTGCAAGCTCAGCACTCCACTGGATCACGTGGACACTGTGGTCTCTTGTGCCCCTCTCTACCACAATGGTAGCACCTGACCGGGCCACCTGAAGAAACTTCCTGGCTGGTACTGCCACCCTGAGAGAAGTCCATCTGTCTCTTCCTCTTGCTAGTAGAAATAGTACCAATAACTGGTGCCGAACCGCCCTGGCCCACACCACTAGATTCCCACAGGTTCCTCTCTATAATCAGTGCCTGGTTCACAATAGCATGTACTGAGGGCAACCTGAAAACATTCTCCAGTGCTCAGATGTCATAAGGAAGACCATCCTCAAAACGTCTGGCTCTCAACGTCTCATCACCCACTAGCACGGGTGAAAAACGCTGAAGCTCAGTAAAATGAGAAGAATAGTCCATCACTGACATAGCTCCCTACTATAGATTCATGAACCCTCGAGCTCTATCTGACCTCAACATCTCTGGAAAGAAGAAGTCATAGAAGACAGCCTGAAAATATTCACATGCCATGTCTCTGTGATTCTTTGACTCGGTGGTAACATCCCACCACCGCTTGGCGGAATCACGCAGCATATATGCCGCGAGCTTGACCCTCTGCCCTGGAGGCATCTCAAGATGCTCGAAAATAGTCTGCATCAATCCTAGATAAGACTCCGCAGCCTGTGGTCCGCCATCACCTGAAAACGTAGGCGGATGTTGCTGCTGGAAGATATGAGTCAGCTCAACCATAGATGTGGCAGCCTGTGTTACTCCCTGAAAGGTCTACATGAACCGCATAAAGCCTTCACGGAATTGTGCCTCCGCGCCTGTGTCCGGTATAACAGCAGATGCCGCATCTGGATCTGTTGGAGGATCAACTGGTAGCCCATGGCCCACCATCTCTGGAGTATAGTCGTCAACTTTCTCTTGGCGAAAATCACGTGGTCGTCTAGGCGGCATGACACTACAAGGTCAAAAGCACACCTTAGATTCAAGGTTTATCAAGACTGAAAGCGAAGGAACCACAAAGGGAACAAGAGGAAGATGGAATTTCAAGATTTTCAAAACAAGACTACACGGCGTGTACAATGACTACACGACATGTACTTGACATTCCCCTGACCGGGTCCTTCTACACGGCTAAGCCACATGGCTCCCATTTAAAAAAAAACACACGGTGTGTATATAATATACACGGAATGTATGATGTTATTTTCCAACCGCCCGTGTCGTTTATGACACGACCGACTACTCGGCTTGACACCACACGATGTGTTACACCCGCACACGGCGTGTATATAACCCCGTTTTCTAGCCACACGGCTAACACCACATGATCTATCCTCGGACAAGACTACAAGGCGTGTCCCACAGGTACACGGTGTGTTCAAGGAGAGGTGACACTGACTCGTGTTGCTAGTTACACGACCGAGTCCCCAGGTCACACTACACGGCGTGTGCATCATTGACACAACGTGTTCTGTAAAGGAGTTCACCGACCCATGTTGTTAGTTAAATGGTCGGACTCCGGTCAACACTACACGGCATGTAAAAAAGCTACACGGCATGTTCGCCCCAAGCTCTTCCCTTCCCCGTGTCGCCGCCAACACGGTTTGTGACACGGGAAGAGACTACACGGCGTGTACTCTGGGTACACGGCGTGTACTCAAAAAGTTTATTTTTCTTCCCGAACAGAAGGTCATACACGGCGTGTTTAAAGATACTACACAGCGTGTATACTGGGTTTCCAGACAGTATGCCTCAGAAACTTATCCAGAAACTAGAAAATACCGAAAACAACACCTAAGTGTCAAATTCCGACCCGTGAGGGCCCATACTCCCCACGAATCAAAGTTTGACATCTTATCTGTGTTATAACTAATAAACAGCTAATGATCCACCAAATTTCGTTCAATGGGGGCCCATAATCCCCAAAAACCAAAGTTTGGCATCCATTCTATAAACAGGCTCACACAAGAAAATACCTTATCACAAAGCAGGTATTTATCAAGCAGCTATCACAACATCATGCTTTTCTAGCACAACAACTATCACAACAACATGCAATTTCTAATGCACCTACATGGCATGGAAACTATACATGGAAAGTGATATATATCATGTGCCTATATGATGCATGAGATGACATACCCTCATCTCATCGGGTTGAAACTAAATAGAACCCACAGATAAATATAACAGCACAATCTCAAGTGCGTCACCCAACGGTGAAAAAAAATCAACAGAAAATTGAAAAATCAGTAAAATTGCAAAAATACGAGGTAGACTAGCTTTTCCCTGTACACGGGTTAGCTATGCTCGGGCACAGCTTATTACCAACTACCGTTCCCGTCCTATCCCGGACTAAGGCTCCAAATAGTAAGTCAAAGAAAAGAAACACCCTCTGATACCAATTTGTAACGTCCTGGTTCTGGGTTCCACGCAACGGGTGCCCCGAACACGCTTCACCATGCGGCCTCAAGCACATATCCCCAAATGCCAGAGGCTACCGACTAGCAGCGAGGGCCCAGGTCTGATAGTGGGGAAACTATGCCCTCATTTTTCAAAGTGTAGCACAACATAAATACGAAATAGAACATAAAACGACAACGGAAGCAATAAACCATGCACACTTTAAATAAAACTACAGTAAAAGTTAACTAACCAGGTATATTAATATGATGCAACATGTCTCAAGTTCTAAGAAAATATCCAGAACATGTTACACAGCAATGCAATATAACACAATACAGAGTACATCAAAACTAAATAAAACAGCTGGCAGCATCGCGAGCCTAAGCTCAGTCCCATGCTCCCCTACTCCTTAGCAGCAATCAAGTGCCTGTATAGGGACTCTTTTCCCTATCTACACCTGTGGCAATGTAATCTGTTTGGGCCGCAAAGCATGGCCCAAACTGGGTGTGAGAAATAAATCCTAGTAGGCACCCACTAAAGGCCCGTGCTCAACTGTGTGTAAAACATGCAACAATAGTGTGCAGTAGTAAAATGAAATAAACTAAGTAGTACTCAAAAGTGACTAACTTAACAGTTATATTTCCATTTAATTATTCATTTAATCCTTTTAATATAAGAAAACACCACATTGCATTTCTAAGTAAATAGTCAGCGTCCTCAGACAAGCAAAACCTTACCCTCAGGTAATCAGAATCCAACCCGTAGGTATTTCCCTAAGGCGTAACATATTTTTCCCTCAGGCTTAGGTAGTGTCACCCTAGAGTCTATTTCCCACAGGCACCGAAGAAGTTTCCCTCAGGCTAGGATAACAACTACCCTCGGGCTAAGCAAAACAATGCCCTCGGGCTAAGTAGAACACTGCCCTCAGGCGCAAGTAACCGGGACATGCCCAACATGTAAATAAACATTCACATTCAATTCCTCTCAAGGAAAAAGTAATGCATATTGTAAACATGGCATACCCTCGGGTATCCTAGCCAAACGGCTAAATAGAGGAACGCACCCCCGGGGGTGGTCCTGGATCCAAGCACTGATCCCAAACAGCATTTTAATATCACATCTAATTACCTATACAATTCTAGGTATTAAAATAGCCCCGACCTCAGCCACACAACACCCCAAATATGGGTTTATAGCTTAAAACATGCAAAAATGCACGATAGTTGGAAAATAAACACCAAGCCACCTACCTTATATGCCAACGAGCGCTATACATGAACGTCGATTCCAGAAACACCCAAGAAAGACATAGATCTGAGGTAAGAAAACTTTCATTAAACCTCAAATAACTCCCATTAGGGAAATAATTGGTAAGCTACACGCAAGGAGAAGAGAGAGCTTACTCGCGTGGTTCCAACGTGATCAACAAAAGCGGGATCGGATTCCCGGTGCTCGATCAACAGATCTCTCAAGGTTCGGCCTCCCTTTTCCACTCCTCTCATCTGGTTCTAAGCCTTCCCTATGAATAGGGGAGGATACTGCCCATTTAAGCGAAAAAAACAAAGTACACGACATGCACTTTCATCATTTAACTGTTCCTCTGGCGGCACCACCAAACTGTTCATCCGTTGACATGAGTACATGGCATGTACTCTTGAGTACACGGCGTGTACTATCGCCCAGATGGCGGCTGCTCCACCGCCTTACTTTTTTGGACTGCTGACTGACTACACGGCGTGTAAAGGACCACTACACGGTATGTAGTTGGTTTATACACCCATCATCTCCGGCATGGCCACACGCCCCGTGTACTCATCCCACACGGCCAAAAGTACACGGCATGTGGAAAAGTACACAACGTGTGAAAAAGTACACGGCGTGTAGTTCCAAAATTTAGGATTTTTCCCCATTTTCCATATTTTCTCAAAAACACTTAAGGAAAAGAGAAAAGAAGAAGCCCGTACCTCAAATATAAGAACTGGGTTCTTACACCAGTTGTTTATTTCTTCAGTCTTCCGCTGTTTCTTTTGTATGGTAATATTATTGCTTCCTATATTGATTTGTGCTTTACTTCCACTGTGTTACTCTACCAATGAGGGCATAATTTCCCCACTATCACACCCAAGGCCCTCGCTACTAGTCGACAGCCTTTGGCATTTGGGGAAATGCGCTTGAGGCCATGTGACCAACCGAGTACGGGGCGTCTCTGGACGGATTCCCAAAACTGGAATGTTACAAAGTGGTATCAGAGGAATTATTTTCTTATTGACTTACTATTTGGATACTATAGTCAGGGATATGACATAAATAGTTACTTGGTAATAAGCTATTCCCAGGAGTAGCTAACCCGTGTACAGGGAAAATCTAATTTACCTCGTTTATTGCAATTTTATAGTTTTGCAATTTTACAGTTGATTTTCTTTCCCCATTGAGTGATTCAAATGTTTTGTGTTGTTACTGTTGATATGATTGAGGTTCTATTTTTGTTGCAACCCGATGAGATGAGGGTATGCCATCTCATGCATCATATAGGAACTTGATAGGAATCACATGTCATGCATTATTTCCATGCCATTTAGGGTTCATTAGCGATTTTATGCTGTTGTGATAGGTGTGGTGCTAGATATGAATGTTGTTGTGATAGATGCCTTGATAAAATACCTACTGTTTAATAGGGTATTGATTGTGTAAGTTTTTGTTTGAATGAATGCCAATATTTGGTTCTTGAGGTGTTATGGGCCCTCATGGATTGGAATTTGGCAAATCATTTATTTGTTTTTATTGGATATAACATGTAAGAGAAGCCGAGATTTGATTCGCAGGGAGTATGGCCCCTCACAGATCAGAATATGGCACTTTAATGTTCATTTTAGTGTTTTTATAGGCTACGGAGTAGTTTCTGAGGCTTACTATCTGGAAAAACCTAGAATACACACCGTGTAGTTTGGAATACATGCCATGTGTTCTTCTTTTTGGGAAGAAACTATTTTTCTTAAGTACACGTTGTGAACTCTTTGTACACGCTGTGTACTCTCTAACCGCCTCACTGGCTCTGTGGGAAGATACATGGGGTTGGGGGAAAACCTTGGTGGAACATTCTATGTATCAGATGTACACACCGTGTGATTAGATCATGTGCCTTTCCATGTGACTAATGACACGGGTGGATAACAACTTAAGAAATATATGCCATGTCAGTCTTGAACATGCTGTGTAGTGTAATTCTTGGAATCTAGCTATGTAACTAATAACACGGGTTGGTGGAAATCCTTTAGTACCTTCCATGTCTGTCTGGAACTTGCCGTATAGTGTGAGCCGTGTATCCGGCCATGTCACTAACAACATGGGTCGGTGAAGCTTGTCTAGTACACACCGTGTCTGGAAAAAACATGTTGTGTAGTCTTATTCTAGGAGAACCATGTAGCTTAGTCATGTAGAAGGAATCGAGTAGGGGAAAAGGATTCAAGTACATGCCATGTGTTAGGACAACACGCCGTGTGTTTGGGGTGTTACACGACCAGTTTTGGCAGAAGTACACACCCATGTGAAAGTCTTAAGGGAACACGTCGTGTAGTTAAGTATACACGTTGTGTATCCTTGTTTAGAAAAACTTGAATGATTTCTTTCTCCTGTTCCCTTATTACCCTCCAAGTTTTCAGTCCTTGATAATCTTGATCTAAGGTGTGCGCTTGGCCTTACAGTGTTATGCCATCGAGACTTCCTTCAGTTTTCTGCCATTTATAGGGAAGCGATCAGACACCAGACATGGCTGATCAGGGACTTCCAATAGATCCTCTAGTTGTGCCAGTCTTGGAACCGACCTTAATTCAGGACACAGGTGCCAAAATACAATTCCGATAGGGATTTATGAGGTTCATACGGACCTTCCAGGGAGTGCCGCACCCTGCCCCATCTATGGCAGAGCTGACGTGAGTTTTCCAACAACAACATCCTCCAACTTTCTCAGGGGAAGGTGGACCGTAGGCTGTAGATTCATTGTTAGAGGCCATGCTGATGATCTTCAAGCACCTATATACACCTCTAGAGAGGAGGTTCAAGCTCGCTACGTATATGCTTCGGGATTCCATCAAGAGATGGTGGGTTGTGATCTCACAAGCGGGATGCCAATAAGATATGACCTGGGATGAGTTTCAGCGTACCTTTTATGATTAATTCTATCCTAAGACCTTGAGGGCCGATCGAGCCTGATATTTCATGAGTTTGGAGTAGGGTACTCTTTCTGTTATGGAGTACTCTTCTCGCTTCACCGAGATGCAGTGATTTACACCCTTTCTAGGGGGAGATGGGGTTTTCCTAGCAAGGAAGTTTGAGGATGGTCTCAAACAAGACATTTGGGCTCAGGTAAACATCTTTAGGTTGACTTTGATATCTTCTATAGTCAACTAGGAACTAATCACAGAGTGTAATATAAGGGATTCTGGAGTTGTGAGCCAGGGCGGTTCAACATCCAAAGTTAGTGCTTCACCGGTTGATAGCAGGAAGCACCACGGGGAGACTACACATGGAGATCCGAGTAGGCGGAATGCACTATCAGGTAGCTAGGTGGTATGCTACCAGTGTGGGAAGGTTGGGAATATTATACCACATTTCCCAAGAGACCCAGTGGAGTGCTGATATTACGGGAAGATGGGTCATCTTCAACACTTCTATCAGCTCTTCTCACCAGCAACTGGTGATAGGGGTTCTTCTATGACTTCTTGTTCAGGAGCTACACCACCATTTTCTCCTCAGTCTGGGAATTGGAGTTCTTCCAAACATTCAAGCCGAGGTGGAGGTCATGTCCAAGGTAGCCAATCGCCAGGATTCCAACGACAATAGGGTGGACTGGCTTAGGGTGGTCAGGCAGGGTCACAAGGCCACGGTGCAGGTCAGAATTTTACAGTGGAGCATGCCCAGCAGGAGAAGGATCTCGAGCCCTCTACAGTTCGAGGTATAATCCTATTTGCCTATGTTTTAGCTTCTACTCCTTTCGATATAGGGGATTCCCATAGCTTTATATCTATTGATGTTGTGGATAACCTTGGGCTCTATGTATTTTCTTTTGCTGATATCTTGACGATAGACATGCTGTTGGGGACAAGAACGACTAGTGTACATCAATGTAAGGAGTGCCCTCTTGAGGTTGGTGGGTGTCACTTCTTATGGGATCTCTATGTATTAGAGATGAAATAATATGATGTCATTCTTGGAATGGATTGGTCAGTTCGCTTCCAGGATGTTTTCGACTGTTATCACCGTAGGGTGAATTTTACATCACCAGAAGGCAGATCGTTTCTTTATAAAGGCTAATGGGATGTCCATGTGGGTAGAGCGGGACCCGAGCATCATGGGTTGGGAGGAGTTACAACCCATATTTCTAGTCTATATCTGGATGAATAGGGGACTTCACAGATGGACTTTCCTCCAGTGGTGGATCGTTTCAGAGTTGTATTTCCAGAGGACTTTTCAGGTTTTCCTCTAGAGTGAGAGGTGGACTTTTCTGTTGATCTTGTTACAAGAGTGGCACCGGTGTCCATTCCTCCTTATAGGATGGCTACACCAGAGTTTCAAGATCTTAAGAGGTAGTTGGAGGAGTTGCAGGCTAAGGGTTTCATTCGACCCAGTACTTCTCCTCAGGGTTTGCCTGTCCTGTTTGTGAAGAAGGTGGAAGGTACCCTCCGACATTGCATGGATTATCGGAAGCTGAACCAGTTGATGGTCAAGAACTGATATCCTTTGCTGAGGATTGATGATCTATTTGATCATATTAGAGGATCCCAGGTGTTCTCGAATATTGACTTGAGATCCGGTTATCATCAGTTGTGAATTAAACCATTAGATGTACCTCTTACAACCTTCTAGAGCAGGTATGATCTATATGAGTATGTGGTTATACTGTTTAGTCTTACAAACATGCCTGCAATATTCATGGAACTGATGAACCGAGTGTTCTATCCATACTTAGATTCCTTTATGGTGGTCTTCATAGACAATATCTTGGTGTACTCTTACACTCGACATGACCATGCCACCCATCTTGAGATCATTTGGAGTACACTGAGAGAGAATCAGTTATATGCTAATATCTCAAAATACCACTTTTGGATGGACCAGATTCACTTCTTGGGTCATGTTATCTCAGAGACAATTGTATCAGTAGACCGAGATAAAGTGAGAGAAATAGTTTCCTAGGATCAAACGAAGAATTTCTTTTAGGTACGAAGTTTTCTAGGGCTGTATGGATACTACATGCTCTTCATACAGGACTTCTCACACTTAGCAGCGCCATTGATGGGCCTAACTAAGAAGGGTGAAAAGTTCTTGTGGTCAGATTCTTGTGATTCAACCTTTCAGGAGCTAAAAGGGAGGTTGACATCAGCACTGATACTAGTATTTCCAGAGCCGGGAAAGAGCTACACTTTTTATTGTGATAATTTAGGTATTGATATGGGAGCTGTGCTTATGCAGGGAGAAGAAGTCACCACGTACGGGTCTTGGCAGTTGAGACCACATGATAGGAACTAACCGACACACGATCTCGATCTGGATACAGTTTTTCATGCCTTACGCTATTGGAGACATTATCTGTTGTGAGATCATTTTTTGGTTTTCACTAACCACAAAAATCTCATGTATATCTTCACTCAGCATGATTTTAATTTGAGATAGCAAAGGTGGGTTGAGTTCCTTCAGTACTTTGACTTTGAGATTGCCTATACGACAGGGAAAGGCAACACTGTGGCTGGTGCAATGAGCAGGAGAACTCAGATACAGGTAGTTCAGGAGGCCAGCAGTGAGTGGTAGCTTATGGATCTATTATCTGAGATATATTTGGAGGTGCATGAAAGACAGGGGCATACCTTTCTTTATTTTGTTGCTATTACCTTTACTCTTCTTGATCGAGTGCGAATGAGGCAGATATCAGATTCTAAAGGCCTAGTCCTATGGGAAAGCATGTCAGGAGAGGACCCTATTCCTAGGTGGACTATAGGTAAGGATGAGATCTTGAATTTTCATGGGTGCGTATGGGTGTCAACAGACATATGCGAAGAGCTGATTCGAGACTTTCATTCTTCAGTTTGGGCAGTTCATCCTGATGTCACAAAGATGTATCGTGATCTACATCGACAATATTGGTGGCTAGGTATGAAGAGATATGTTGCTGGGTTTGTCATGAGATGTTCCACCAATCAGCAGGTGAAGGTAGAGAATCAGTAACCATCAGGGCTTTTCCAGCAGTTACCCATTCTGGAGTGGAAGTGGAATGACGTCGCGATGGATTTCATGACCGGTTTACCGAGGTCTCCATGAGTGAATGATGCTGTGTGGGTTGTCATTGAAAAACTTACGAAGGTTTCACATTTCTTACGGATTAAGGAGACCTTCAATGTTGATGAGCTGGGATGTTTGTACATCTAAGAGATTGTACGTTTACATGGGGTTCCACACTCCATTGTTTCAGATAGGGATGCACACTTTACTTCTTGGGTCTAGAAAGGACTACAGAAAGCTTTGGGTACATAGGTAATTTTGAGTACAACTTACCATCCCTAGACATATGGACAGTCCGAGTGTACGATTTAGGTGCTTGAGGACATGCTTCGAGCATGCATCCTAGATTTTGGAGGTTCTTGGGAGAAGCACATACCTCTTGTGGAGTTTTCCTACAACAATAGTTTTCAACAAACTATTCAGATGGCACCTTATGAGGCTTTGTACGGTAGGCCATGTCGATCACCCTTATGTTGGATAGAGGTAGGAGAGCCAGCTATGCTGGGTCCTCATCTTGTCTAGGATACTATAGAGCAGATAGAGTTGATTCGGAAGAGGATGGCTACTGCAAAGTCTCAATAGAAGTCTTATGCTGATCAGCAGAGATGACCTCTGGAGTTTGAGGTCGGGGATCAGATTTTCCTGTGTGTCACATCAAGGTTGGGGAACAAGAGGATTAGGAGACAGGGTAAGCTTTTTACAAGGTACATCGGGCCATTTGAGGTCTTGGAGAGATTCGGGCCAGTTGCCTATCGCTTGTAGTTATCCGAGAGGTACTGGGCTATGTATGATGTCTTCCATGTTTCTTAGATTTAATGTTACTTCTCAGACCTGTATCATGTTTTTTAATTCAAGGCGTTTGAGTTAAAAGTGGACACATCTTTCGAGGAGCATCCTATCCGGATTGTTGATATAAGTACAAAGGTTCTCCGTGGCTGGTCTGTTCCTCTAGTCCGAGTGCTATGGTAGCACGGGAAAGTACATGAAGAGACTTGGGAGAGGGAGACTGATGTACAATCGCAGTGGTCGAAGTTTTTCAGGGATTCTTCTTCTACGCCACCTTGCTAGGGAAATTCGGGGGTGAATTTATTTAAGAGTGGAAGTTTGTAAGAACCCAGATCTTCTTTTCAGGTATGTTTTCCTTTTTCTTGTGTTTTTGAGGAAAAAGAGGAGTTTTTTGGAAATTTCTTAAGTACACACTGTGTACTTTATAAGTACACTCTATGTACTCGGTTACCACAGGTAGCTGGGTGTTGAACGTGTCACGGCCATGCACACGACCATGTGTGGTGACCTAGAGACTGCCTAATGTGGGGTCCGGTGAAGGAAAGTACACACCGTGTACTTATAAAGTACATGTCGTGTACATTTTTTCATTAAACGTACCGAGGTTGCATATGATAGACAAAACCGTCTTCTTATCGACCTAGTTTGTCCGAGAGCATTTGTACATCGCAGATCTTAGCCGAGCCCTCGATCGAGTGCCCATTCTCCGAATTAGACTCTGTCGGTTGCATTGGAATCACATCAGTGAGTTCGGTCTTCTTCTTGAAAATCTTATTTTTATTTCTTCTCTCTCGTGAGATATCATGGGTTGAATTTTTTAGATGTTTTTGTATATCTATTAAGTTCTAAGGTGATTCAAAGCCTGATACTCAAGTATATCGATCTCCCAACACTGAGGTAGGTGGTTTGGGCCTTTTTGTAGACAGTCTTTGAGTTTTATGTGCAAAAGTGCCCAATACCCATGAACGGGGTATTGCAAATTTATGGTTCTAGCCCTATTTTTTGCCTTCTATGCCCTAGTTTGTTTGGATAGAGGTTATTTGTTGAGAATAGGGTTTACTTTTCCATGCTATAGAGGGTTTTTCCATGTTTGCTTATTTTGACCGTTTGGTCTAGGTTGCCTATTAGGCTGCTGTTTTTTCCCATGCTTAGTATTATTAGGATAGAGTGATTGTTTATCGGACATGCTATTATGATATAGACTGGATAGCCAAGTAGTTCTTGAGGTTTACTTTGGCCTCTTTGCATTGTTATGCTCGTTTGACTTACACATGCCCGTGAGAACCTGGTGTAGTAGACTGTATGGAGAATGGTCATAAGGGATTATCCAGAGTGTATGTAATTATTATCATGCTATGAGACCATAGGGGGGATTTACATTGAGTGCTCTCTCATAGGGTCTATAGTTACATTACGAGGCCACAGGGGGAATTGACGTTGAGTTCTTCCTCAGAGTTCCTGTAGGTTACCATTAAAAGTCTATAGGGGGAATTGACGGTGAGTGATTCCTTAGAGAGTCTTTGATCACCCTTGAATATTGAGGTAATTGATGATGAGTGATTCCTTAGAGAGTCTATTCTAAAGTTGAACCATATGTTTGAGACCGTGTGTGTTTCCCAAAGGGTTGCTTGCGTTTTCTAGGTAGGACCATAGGGGATAGGCTGTGAGTACTTCCCAGAGGGTTACCTATTTGTGATTATCAGCTTACTTGATATGTGGTATTTGAATGCTTTGAAGCTGTAGGAATGTTTACTATTGAGTACTTCCTTTTTTACTGCTTCTTTTGTTTATTGCCTGCCATATATATTCACTGACTATTAGGCACAAATCTTTTGGTGGTTGACTACTGGGATTTAGTCTCACACCCCATTTGGGCCCAAACAGATCGTATTATTGTAGGTATAGATAAGGGTAATCACCCTTCTACTTCAGGCACTTGACTGCTTTGGGTCTAGAGAGAATGGGACCAATATTTTTCGTGCGATGATGTGGAGCTGTTTACTATTTTTATTATACTTTGGTTTGGTAATGTATTCCAGCATTGTGACTTGTTCAAATTCCTTCCTAGAGATATGTATCACACATAATTATATATGTGCTCCATCTATTTATTTCTTCAGTCTTCTGCTATTTTTTTGTATGGTAATATTAATGCTTCCGTTATTACTTTGTGTTTTACTTCTGCTGTGTTACTCTGACAATGAGGGCATAGTTTCTCCACTATCACACCCAAGACCCTCGCTGCTAGTCAACAGCCTCTGGCATTTGGGGAAATGCGCTTGAGGCCATGTGACCAACCGGGTATGGGGTGTCTCTAGGTTGCTTCCTGAAACCAGAATGTTACAAAGGTTACACCAACATACAAAGTACATACTCTAAAAGTATCACCTCTTAAGGTATTTTTATCAAAGGGGTGAATTTGTAGTGAGAAGAGTACCCATGAAAGAGATCTTGGTAGAACCCTTGACTGAAGTCCTATCTTAGCGAAAGCATGAATATCCCTTGAGAACTAGTAGACTGAATGTTTTCAACAATTGGCTTTAGTGAAAGTAGGAGTCTGTTGGGGTTGGTGCCCTAAAACCAACTTTTGTGCACTTTATGATAACTTTTATTCATAGTTTTGAATATTAATAAACTTCTTATCAAATTATTGTTATTATTCTATGTAACATAGTATGTGATAATGTCCCCAAAGTAACTGTCATATTAAAAGGTCATAGTAGTTCCCCGTTATGATGATAACCCTAAAGTGATATGACACTATTCTTAAATATATGTTCTATAAAAGGATGATATCATTTGAGTGATATAAATGATACATACTATGAGGGTTAGAGACTAATAGGACTTTGAGGAACCTTATCATGGTGTACGCCCTTGGTTGGGACTCACCAGTAGGAAATCCACATTTATATGTGTCATTGGATGCTTCTATTTGTAGACATTTGTATTGGTACTTAGAATTTAAGATTATTATTAATGAGTATTATGAGTTGCGTACTTTTATGTATTGATTAAAACTGTGATTAAATATGTTTATGGTGAGGTAGGATACGTTGGGTGTGTCACAAATAATACCACATTAATGAATAATATGAGAAAGTATTTTTTCCTTTTGGTTTTTAGTGGAAGTTAATATCTTAGGCCCTTTGATTGAAATGATATAGCATAAATAAATCCATGTCCATGGTGATCTATATGCAAGTTATATTTCCAGAAAGTCAAATAAAGAGACATTGAGCACATAGGTTGATTGCATAGGCATGCAACCTTCTTAATTTGAGATATTGTGATAAAGGGATTATATTACATAGTAAGCATACCTAGGAGGTATTATGTTGTTTTGACTTTAAATTCTTTCTCTATGGGTGTGTTGGCGTTTTTCTAGATGCCAACCTTGAACTTTAGGCTGCTATGCCTAATGCCACTGAGAAAGAGGCCTAGATAGTCACACACTAAGTGTATCTAGAATCTCAGTTAAATAATATATTATTATTTATTATTTAACAAATTGAATAAATATTGTCACTACATGTGGTTTAATAATTATTCATGTTTGTTTGATCACATTTATTCCATCACCAATTATTCTAGAGAATATAATGCGAGAGAAATATTTAATAATTATTTATTTTCTATTTAGTGAATATAATATTTATTTATTTATTTTAAAATAATGCAGTGATATTTATTTAATAAATAAATATAAATTATTCAAGGTCAGATAAACATTATGGAAGAATGACATATCAAGATTTTATGTTCAGTGAGAAAATAATAAATATTGAATATTATTTGATTAAATAATATTTAATTTTAATTCACATGTTAAGAACATGTTGATAAATAATAATAATAATAATAATATTTAATATGGGGTTTTTTCTAGGATTAAATAAATAATTAAGGGTACATGTGAAACTATTTTATTTTAACCCTAGCAATATATAAACCGAGTTATGTTTTTTTCTCAATCGAACAATGAATTTGTTTGGGTTGTGCACAACTGAATTAGAGAATTATCTAGATTCCTAAAATGCAATGATGACACATCATA
Source organism: Viscum album (assembly GCA_963277665.1). NCBI lineage: Eukaryota > Viridiplantae > Streptophyta > Magnoliopsida > Santalales > Viscaceae > Viscum > Viscum album. Next base: position 710,212,067 of record OY728131.1, on the reverse strand, counting down.
GATCTATTTCGAGATCCATCAATGAAGAAAGAATTCCATCAATGTAATTCTTATTTAATTAAATTAATTATAAACAACATGTGATGATCTTTTATCTCTACTTACTGTATGATTCATGTTGTCTATCTTCTTTGATTCAATTCCATTGAACACAACATTTATCATCGTGTAGATCTTGGATTGATCATAAAACATGGAAAAAAGAAAATTTGGGCACCGACCATCACATGCTTCCACTATGTGATATCCTCTCTATGCCCCTTATATTGTTTCCCTTTATGGTTGGTGCTTTATGTATGTGGTTATTAAGTGATGGATCTCATTAGGGATATTTTTTACAACAATATAAGAGGTGAGACGAGATTTATTCTTACTATTTTATTTTGTAAATTGATGATTTGTTTTATTTGGTCTGTGGGAACTCCTCCTTCTTTGTCCAATCCTTCTCTTGTATTCCCCTTATTAATCATACTATAAGCCAAAATCTAGGATGAAGGAAGTGTGTAATTTAAAAATGTGTTCTGGTATTCAAAAATAATTTTCAGCTGGTTCTTAATTTTTACTTGGAATTTCAAGTAATACTTGAAATTAAAAGTGTTAATAAAGTGATTCATGTTTAATTTTGAATAAAAAATGCATGGTATTCAAATGAAAATTGACATATTCAAATTTTTTCAAGTTTATAATTTTATAGTTTTATATGACTTAAAATTTCTATGCTTTTATAAATTTTATATTATATTGTATTATACTAATATAATTTAATAATTGTTTTTATTAAATATTTATAATTTTATAGTTTTCTTCATTTATAAATTTATATACTTTTATAAATATTATAGTATATCATATTTACATATACAGTTTAAATATAAATTTTTATTAATTATATATACTTTTATAGTTTTCTAGATTTATAAATTAATCTAAAATTATAGATTTATTCCTTATAAATTATTATACTTTTATACTTTCATAAATTTTACTTGTATATATTATAATTTTATAACTTTATAAATTTGTAAAACTATATAATTCTATAATTTATATATACTTTTACAACATATATATACTTTTAGATAGTTTTATAAAAAATGAGAGAGGTCAATGAATGAAGTATATATTAAGTTTATTACCTTTAATCTCATATAGATTTATCTCAATATATAGTGAGATAAAATCATTGAATAATGATGAAAAACCCTTAAAATTTTCCTTTAAAAAATGTAAAATCAATCAAATATGTTTTAGGGTAATAAATGGGTGTTTAAGGATGAGAGAGAGTGTTTAAAATTGATTACACATAACAAAAACATATCAATATAGTTTTTATGTATTGAATAAAAATATGCTCTTATAGTTAACACACATGGATAACTAATCATGGTTTGGATTATGTAAAGTTAAATTACCCAATACTTGACCATACAAGGTTTTAAAATCATGCTCATAAATGGTTTGGATTATGTAAAGTTAAATTACCCAATCCTTGACCATAAAAGGTTTGCAAATCATGCTCATAAATTTTTCTTAATGCAAATACTATTTCAAATTCTATTTCAAGTTAACCACCCTATTTCAAGTTCAGCAACATACTCAATATTTTATTCTGATATTATAATTTCCATCTTAAACATTTAAAATTTAAATGACTGATAGGTAATTGGACTAAAAAATTATTTATTTATAGAGTAACACTGTACTATTATAGTGATAGAGTAGGGTCAAACCTAAGGGAAGGTGATGAATGAGTTGGTGTTAGTTGGTTAGTTCCTTATTTTAAAGAAGTCTCCATCGACTCAAATCCACTCCCTTAAATATAATCAAATTCCAGAAATTTCACTACTACCATGTGAAATGGCGTTGAATCCAAGAAAAAAGAACGTGAATGCATATAAAGTTTTAATTCAGACTTCAAGTGGATTTCCAAAAGCTTCCAACTAGCAAATATTTTATTCCTTAGTAGCTTTTTTAAAGTATTTAAATTCTATAATTCTAAAATCCATGTGTTAGTCTGTTGTTTTTCTCCCTCTCTTTCCAGTTTCAACATGTAGTCAAATTCTCTACATCATTGTTCACTAGAAATCATTTATATCCCAAGAAACCTTCTCAATTTTTGGCACAAATGAAGGGTTACTCAATTATCCATCTTCCCTAAACTCACAAAACCATTCAAAAAACACTAGGAAACATTTTTCATTCACCATAATTCACCAGACTCACAAAAATACCTTATTGAAATGATCCAACTTGGGTGACCATAACCAAACACTGGAAACCTTAGCCTTTACTTAACACAATCTTCACCTCCTACATAATATAGATTAATAATAACACCATGGAAATGGAATGTCACTAACTCTATAAAACCCATAGGATATCCATCATGACATCACTCCTAAAAAAGGTGAATTAATGTTTAACCCTATTTCATCTCCTAAACCTAATTTTCACCCAACATCACCTTCATGGTTTAAATTAGTTGAGTCCTCCAAAAATACATATTCTCTCTGATTTGGTGTTAGCTTATAAGGGGATGAGTCTCAGGAAATAAAATGAAATAATAACTGTCATCATCATCATCTTTATCTCCCAAATAGTTATTATTGCATTTTGTTTCTTGAGACTCATCCCCCATATATTCTAGATGAATTCATAGGATAACACCAACCACCAGTGGAGTAATTTTTTTCTTAAATTCAATTACCCATTTCCTTTAAAGCATGATGAAATTATTTGAAACATGCAAATGTTGGGTTCCCCTTATTTAAACTGTTGTTAAATATTGGGTTACCCAAAAAGATGAAAATGTTGGGTTACCCAAAAAGATCATGTATATGACCATTATCAAATCCTTTATCTATGTTTACACTGTTATTATTCATGAATAATTAGTCCATAGTATTTAGAAGAACACTTGATCTATCACAGAATAGATCAAAGTTATAAATGTTGGAATAAACACGGGGAAAAAGATAATATAGCTAGTGACTGGGATAACACTACATTTTATAGATCATATGATATGATTACAAGTGTGGAAAATGAAGAAGACCATATCAGGGATGTGATTATAGGTTTGAATGATGATGAAGATCATATTGAGGAAATGATAATGATAGTTGAAGATGAATTTCGTGATTGTCCAAAATTGTTTGAGAAGTTAAAGAGTTGTGAAAAGATGCTATTGTATAATAGTTGCACTATATATACAACATTTTTAGCAGTATATAACCTGTAAAATTTAAAATCTATAAATAGATGGAGTGACACTAGTTTTACTAAACTACCTATTCTCTTGAATGTTATGATCCTAGAAGACAATGAGCTCCCTATCAAAACATATAATGCTAAAACAATTATATGTTCGTTGGGTATGATCTTTGAAAGAATACATGGCTTTCCAAATAACTATATACTACTTCATAAGGACCTTAAATCACTTAAATAATTTCGAAAGTGTGGTGATTATCAATATAAGAAAGATGATATGGATCCTATGAAAGCTGTATAGTACTTTCCAATCATTCCAAGGTTTAGAAACCTATATGGAACTGATGAGTTTGAAAGGCAATTGATGTGGTATGCATATACAATAAATAAATATGGGAAACTTCATCACCTGGAAGACTCTCCTTAGTAGAATATAATTGATCATGAGTATCCTAAATTTGTAAACGATCTGAGAAACCTTCTTCTTGTATTATCTATAGATGGAGAGAATCCTTTTGGTTTTCAAAGAATAACTCATAGTACATGGCCGACTATGTTGTAAAATTATAACTTTCCACTGAGTTTGTGCATGAAACAAAAATACATTATGTTATATATGATTATATAAAAACTAAAACAACTGAATAATGATATTGATTTTTATTGGGACCCATTGATCAAATATTTGAAATTATTGTGGGATTCAAATGTTATGTTGTATGATGCTTACAAAAAATGAATATTTCACATTGATAACCATATTGTATGAGAAAATAAATTGCTTTCCTACTTATGGAATTTTTTCAGGATGTATCATTAAAGTAACTCAAGGGTATCTCATTTGCGAACAAGGTACACAGTCAATTAGGTTGAAAAAATCTTCGAATACTTTGTTTTTAGGACATCACATATCTCTACCTTGAAGTCATAAGTACCAATCTAGGATGATATCATTCGATGGAAGTTTAAAAGAATGTACAACATCATCTCTACTAATAGGTGATCAAATATTTGATAAAGTAAAAGATATGGATATTTATTTGTGTAAACCTTTTTCAAAAATCCTTATAAAAACCAGTTGAAAAAAGTGATCACTTTTTTTGAATTTCCATACTAAAATTTTCTGTACGTTAGAAATTTTCTTAATGTTATGCATGTTAAAAAAATGTATGTGATAGTGTCATTGGAATGATACTAAATGAAACTGACAAAATAAAGGATGGAATTAAGTCTTGTTTTGACATGATTGACATGAGAATATGGGAAGAGTTGGCACAAGTGATGGGTGAAAAAAAAACTTTTCTTCCTCCAGCTGCTTACACTCTTTTGGAGCAGAAGAGATATCTATTTTTTAAATTATTGAATTATGTAAAGGTTCCATAGGGGTATTCATCAAATATCAAGAATATAATGTCATTGAATAATTTAAAGTTAAATGGTCTGAAATCACATGAATTTCATGTTTTTATGAAATATATGATTCCTGTAGCTTTATATTGAATTTTTCCCAAGAATGTCTGTCATAAATTAACCAAGTTTTGTTTCTTTTTCAAAGATATATGAAGAAAAGTTATAGACATGATAAAATTTATAGCTATAAGAAAGGAAATTTACATCATATTATATGAATTTTAAATGTTCTTATAACCAGATTATTTGATATGATGGTTCACTTGATGGTTCACTTAGTGAGAGAGATTCGACTATATGGTTCTGTACATTATAGATGGATGTATGCCATTGAATGATATATGAATATTTTTAAAGGGTATATCAAAAATCAAATTCAGACAGAGGGTTGTATTGTAGAGAAATATATTTTTGAGGAAGACGTTTAATTATGTAACAACTACCTTTCAGTGTGGAATAATTGGTCTACCAAAATCCCGCCACACTGGGCGGATTGTAGGTGGAGGAATTTCTAGAAGAGATGTTCTCACAATCAATATTAGAGAACAAGAACAGACCCACCTTTATGATTTTTATAATAGTTTATAGCTTTCCCCATATGTTGAAGCACACAAATAAATTCTTAGGCATTTGAATCTATCAAGGGATGAAAGATGGATATCAAATACACATAATAAATAGTTTATAGAATGGTTTCGAGACCATATTTTTAAGGAGTCAGATGAAATTCTAGATTAAATTTCTGAACGACTTCAATGGATAGCTAGAGGACCAAGTGTGTATGTATTATCTTACAATGGTTATATAATTAATGGTTATATATTCTATAAAAATGAACATAATGAAGGAAATACCATGAAAAATAGTGGAGTTACACTTATAGATGAAGCACTGCTTATTTATGGTACTAAGGACAGAAATCCAATTTATGTGAATATGTTATACTTTGGAATCATCAAACAAAAATGGGAGTTGGATTATACAACATTCCAAGTGTTTATTTTTCAATTCAAGTGGGTTGATAACAAGAGTGTTGTTAAAATATGTGAATTGGGATTCGTGAAAGTGGATTTCAGTAAGGAAGGGTATAAAGAAGAACCATTTATAATTGAATCATAGAAATTATAAGTATTTTATATTTCAGATACCACAAACTAAAAGTAGTCAATTGTTATGTCATTAACCAAAATCACTAAAGGGTCATATGGAAATTCAATTGAAGATAACCCTTTCATTTGGATGTCAAAATCATTTCAAAATGGTCCCAATGTATATGTGTTTTTTTATATATGAGGAGACCAAAATGAAGGGATTTGGATACTCGATAGAGGGGTCAAACTCTATTAACCTTTTCAAAAAATGAGAGTTCAATAATCAGGTTATATATTTTTTGTAATATACATCACTTTACCACATGTTATTATCTATTCGTTACTGCATTTATGTAATATAAATTAAATGTTAAACAAATTCCATATATAATGAATTATGCACGTTATGATGCTCCCAATCCTAAGGAACAACATGTTTATCAACTTGCTGTTGATCCCAATGCAGAGGAACGACGACCTTTTGCACATGTTGATGCTACAAATCCAGAGGAATAATATATTGATGGTGTTGAATATGAGGAAATGGTAGAAGATGAAGAACCAGTGCTACAGAAAAAACATGAGTGTCATAGTGTGATGATGTTAACAAAAATTATTAAGGTGAAAAATAAAGACATCAAATTTGAGGTCGGATGGAATGCACACGACCATCCTGTTAACCCCAACAAGGCCACAATCAGTAGTTACATTATTCTCATCACTCGGCAACAAGTATTGATTTGTGTAGATTCATTCCACCATATTGTTCCCACACTTAAGGCACTAGTTTGGGAAGAGATTATGGTAACATTATGATATCCTTTAATTAATTTACTAAAAAATAAAATAATGAAACATTGACTTACTCTTCGTCATCCCTTGTAGAGTGCATTTAAAGTAGATAAATCCCATAATAAATATATACTAATGCTTGATATAAGGATTTATAGAGGGTTTTGAACAATTATAATGAGTTTTTATCTTAAATATGCTGAATAGAAAATAAACCTACACCACCACTTATTTATGCACACCTGATAAGCCAAGTAGCATGGGATGCATTTACCGGCCATCGTGTAGAGATATCTTTTCAGGTACATTGTGGCTGGTAATACATTGTTTGAAAATACATGTATTCATCACTTTGATTGAGAATTTTTTATTTATGAAATAACAACTGATTGCTAAAAATAAGGAATGGGTGTAAAAACCAACGTACACCTACCGTAAAGTAAGGATGGGGTACACTTCACTTGAAAAAAATTGGTACGTATTTTAAATATACCGTAATATTTTTATGTGACATTAAATGACAACATAATTATGTTCCTCTATTTATATGTAGATTTATGAATCCAAATCCAAAGCCACTTCCATACCATGTCATGTGCTATGGAAGGAGGAATGTGTAAATAAATATGGGATAATAATAGATGAAAACACACAAATGTGTGGGAAACATGTGTAAGTATGACATAATAAAATTTTGTTTTTCTTTAAATCACTATTATATAACAATGATTACTTATTTTACTATATTTTATATCCAAAATAGACACATGAATCATCAACACCTGTATCAGATGAACACCTACTACTGGTGGCTTTGAAGTGGCCACAACAGTTTGGCCGCATTAGAGGTGTGGGTTTTGGGGTGACACCCCAAACATATTTTGATAAAAGAAAACAACCGGAGGATAATGATAAAGAAATGGAATAGATAAAAACAAGACTAAATACCCTTGAATAAAAATTTCATTAGCAGTATGAGTTGATAGAAATTGTTATGGTGGAGAAGCAAAGAGAATAAACAACTAAATAACAACCACTATATGAAGATCCTACCCCACCCCACTAGCTTTGAGGCAAGCTATTCCCCTCAAAGATTTATCTTAGATGAGGTAAAAAATATTATCATAATTTTTTCTATGAAATGTGAATCAAAAAGATACCGATACCTTTCTTGTACTAATATTATATAAGGTGAAAATGACAGTGATTTATATCTTTCAACACCAACCCATCACTATGTTGCGAGGGCTACCGTATTCAATATACAAGAAGATATTATACACAATATAAAAATTCGAACAGGTCTTGTGAGAGTGGGGATTACCATAGATCATGATCCAAGCACAGTGCTACCAATCCCACTTGATGACACAGATATTTATATGGTCAACCAAGCTGTTAGAAAATTCATATAATGGCCATCATATCTTATAAAAAAACATGTCGATAAGGATTTATTCATTTCAAATTTAATTTTCACACCAAACTTTTAACAATTAATGAAAATGGTATGAACAAATGAATGTTATTATATAAACACAAAGGGAAGGGGGTGAAATGAAAGTTCGAATCAAAACCATCTAAAGAATCAACCAACTGATCGAAAAGATCTTCAGAAAGGACATGTATGCTACCCATTCAATATCTTTATTTACTAACATTGAAGGTTTATGAAGATACAAATTTACAAAGTGGTTGTAATCACATAGTTTATTTTTAAGAACAAATGTATGAAGAGAATGTTAAAGACTATATTTGTAATGACCCAATGTTTTCAATGGAAATTTACCTTCTTATAAATATGTCACAAAATAACATGAAAACACAACGTAATGAACTAATAAGTACTAAGTGTCCTTTAAACATAATTTTTTCACTTATGTGTTTGAAATTTCAAAAATCTAATATACATGGTTTTCATCAGTAAGTTATTTGGAGTCTGATAAGAAAAACTTAATTTTTGGTGAATAATAACCTACCCATATGAATAGTAACATAACCTTATGAATAGTTAAATACCCTAATGAATAGCAACCTTACTTATGATAGTCATAAAATAATATTCAAGTGAAATTATGATGTGCCTATATTTTAGAATAAGCAAATGAATGTTTTAAAACTGGTTTTTAATAATAAATTATGATTTTAATTAAATATTAAATTAATCATATTTAGATTTTTTTTTTGAAAAATGGACTTCATTTTTGGATTCTATACATTGAAAAATGTTTAGGGTTAATTTTTGGGATTTTTTTGAAATACTTGAATTTTTGATGAATAGTAGAATCTGATAATTCACAATTAATGCTAAATAATGGATTAATTGAGTCATTGATGATGTTATACTGATGTAAGAACAATTGGTTAGAAATAACATGATACATTTACTATTCTTGGTCATGGAATACTCACCATTCCTTGTATTTTGGGGAATTAATAAATTAATGAATTTTATATTGAGAAATACCTTCCCTCCTCCACTATAAAATCCCCCCTTCACTCCCTCTTTTCTTCACTCCTCTAAAGCCTTGTGGCTTTCCAATATTCTTCCCAAATCTCTCCCCAAGATCCTCCCCTACGTCCAAAATCTCATATACTCTTCAAAATACCAAAACATCTCCCCTTAAGAGGTTCACAAAGGAGGAAGTCTCAAGAGGTAAATTCCTCTTTCCAATTCCTTCTTTTCTTTTAAGTTCTTTTCTTTTTGTTTCTTTCCTCACCTAAATTCACCCAAATGGTATTATAACTCCAGTAGCATAAATTTACTAGAATTATATTATTCTAATGAGATACTTAATTATCTTATCTCCTTTCCTCACCTTTTATATGAAAGAAATGAAAGCACCGTTTGAGATGTGCTAATTTAGCACATTCAAGGACAACAGTTTATCAATTTCTATTATAATATTTAATTCTGGTCATGAAACCATTTTTGTTATGGTTTAACCAGAATATATATATGTAATATATCCTATTTTTATTCTACAATCTTTTTGTACAAATGGTATTAAGTTATAAATCAAAGCATGTTCTTTGTAATCAAACCCATCGATTAACAAAAACAGTTGTCACAATGGTTTTATATAATAGTTAGACTTCAATATAAGTAACCAAATTAATTTATAAACCATGTAATCTCCTATTTGTTCAATAATATCATATAACTTCATTTATGGACAACCACTTCCATCTTTCATGTTTATCTGAACTTGAATATAAGTGAATCGATCTTTTAAAACTAAGTAAACAAACGAGCCCGAACAATGGAATTGACCTTATAACTAATAAAGAAGGCATTTAATGAACTAAAAAGGGTTATAATAAGTCAATTACATATATAAGAGTTTCTATACTTATGAATTAATAAGCCTAATTTTTTATTCAGGTATTTAATAACAAGTGGAGAACACCAACAGATTTAAGGTAGGGGATCCTCTCCTTTTCACTCTTAATCAAGATTTTTTTCTATGCTATGACTTTTTGTGTTATAACAAGTGATGGGGTACATTTTATCTCCTCCAAAATACTTCCCTAATGTTTTATAAGTGATGATAAACCCCTTATATATCTCACTAATCCCTCTTAGTTACACCTGATACCATGCCGATAAACCGTTATGGATTCTACCTGAACTTCCTTTATTCTATCGGGCTGCTCTATCTTTCTTTTTACCAAAATGTAGTTGTATTTTATTTTTATGTAAAAATTATAAATTCAATTTATATTCTCCAAAATCATGTTCCAAGATCCATATTTCATTCTCTTTCGGGGATATACATTCTTTTAAGTGAATCCCTCCTCGATACTTCCCAATAAGCTCACTCATTTTCATGGAACTTCCCGAATTTTTACCCAATTTCAAGTGAACTATATCCTTTGTTTTAAGACACCATTGTATTTATAAAATATGTATTTTTATTATTAAAACCTTTTTGGTTCAATTCTGGTTTATATAAAATAATTTCCTTTTTACTATTTTAAAAGCTCCATAGTATTTTCCTTAAAACCGCACAAAAATGTTTTAATGCTAATGTTTCTCAAATACATTTCTTATATGTTGTCACTTATATTTGTTACCACCTAACATTTTATATGCCTATATTACCTTATGAACATCCATGTATGTTCTAATCTCTTTCTTTCATGGATACTTTCATGATACACTCATTGGTTATGCTTTATGTCATGATTGTGTTACCCAATTCTTTCCATGGGTATCCTTATGTTTATGAATGATTGATTATGTATGATTATTTATGTGGAAAGAATATTTATGTGGTAATAATATTTATGTGGAAATAATATTCATGGAAATTTTGAGATGGGTGCACCCGGATAGCACTCCAATGCATTGGGTAAAGTTAAGTCTCATGAGATGCGATGTGAAACGGGATTGGTAGTTAGCCTTGACCCATACTAAAATGGGAAATGGGATTGGCAGTTAGCCTTGACCCATAATAAAGAAATGTTTTATGATTCTTCCACATTTAAATGATTCCATGTTTATATGATCCCATGCTTATATGATATGATTTCATATGTTCCATTTTTTGTTTTCATTATGTCATGCCTCCTAACTAATGTGCATAAGATGTATCCTTATGTTTATTACCTTACTAGGCTTTTTAGCTCATCCCTTTGTTCATGTGTTCCCCAGGGTACCCTATGCAGATGTAAGGGCTCAAAGGAAGTTATGAGCTCTTTCTGAAGATTAAATAAAGAAATGTTTTTTTAGACCCATGTTTTATGTTTTATGTTCCCAGTCTTCCAAGATACTAGACTAAATGATCCTTGGCTTGTACTATGATGATTAATTATGATTAAAATCATGTAATGTTATATGTAAAAGTCTTGGGTCGCTATAGTTGGTATCAGAGGATGGTCTAATTATTTTTGGAGATTAGTAATAGAGAACCTTAGCGAGAACCTTAAGGATGAGACTAAGTATAATAAAATAGCCCTAAATTTTGGTAAGTATAGAGTAAGTGGTTTATCAAGAAAATAAATCCCTATCTGGATACAAGAAGGTAGAGACAGCTCTGGAACAGATGCATCTAATAGTGAAAACTCTGACAAGGAGTTTTGAGCTTGACCCGAGGTATCCCGGTACATGACAATGGGCCTTGCTTCACTCTTGGTTACGACACTCCTGAGGGATATGCTTTGGTAGATTCATGAGCTTATTACAAACGATTATTAAGGGAAAAAAATCCCATAAGAATATAAGTTAAGAAATAGATTGAGTATAACCTATATTTAAACCTAAGTAATCAAAAGTTAGGATATAATTTTTCTTTATAAGTTTATCCTTCTATGTTGAAAGTTTCCTTTTTTATGCTCAATAAATAAGTATTCAAGACCTCTAATTATATGTTCTTTTTCTTAGTTAATGGCAGGAAATAGAAGAACATGTTCCAACAACCAATATGAAAGGAAATGTGAATATTTCCCTAATGATATGCCTGATATAACATGAGCGGGGCTCAAAACTTCATGATAGTACTTGCTCAGATGGATTGAGTTATGAATAATAACTTGAATCATGTGGAATTCCCTCCTCCTCCAAGAAAAGGGAAAGTTATGGTAGAATCCTTCATGCGGCAAAGGCCTCACATGTTTAGTGTATCTTCTGATTCCCTCCTCACAGATCATTGGATTAACTCCATTGAAAAGATATTCTCCATTCTCCAGTGCTCGAAAGAAGAGAAGGTTGTAATGGCAGTCTATCGTTTTGATGGGGAAGCTGATCAGTGGTGGACAATGATCAAGAATACAAAGTCCCAAGAGGAATTTGATTCCATGGATTAGGAGGAATTCAAGAGGATGTTTTTCAATAAATATTTTACTCTAACCCTTTGTCTCAAGATGGAAAGAGAGTTCCTAAGACTCAAGCAGAAGGAAGATGAGTCCATCAGGGCATATGAAAAAAACTTTACAAGGCTTGAAAGGTATGCCTCTAGCTTTATCATGAACACCGAAATAAAGGTAGGTCACTTCTTTAGAGGACTAAAGCCGAGTCTACAAAAAGTGTTGGAAATTCGAGAATTCGACAGTTATGAGGATATTTTCCATTGATCCCTCAATGTGGAAATGGAGATTCGACACTCTTAGTGGTCTCATGGGCCCAGTAAAAAGAAGTTGAAAATGGAAAAGAACATGGGTGGTTCATCAAAAAATACCATGATGGAAAGAAGAATGGGTTTTACCCTTGAAAAAATTGTGGGAAGAAGCATCCTAGTAACTATCTGAAGGGAACCAAGAATTGCTTCAAATGCAGAAAGTTTGGTCATCTAGCCATGAACTTCCGATGGAATATGAAAAATCCTGCTAATGTTGAATAAGAAAAGAAGGTTCAGATCAACACTCAACCTACAATACAGTGTTAAAACTACAAGGGGCATGGGAATTATGCGAACAATTGCCCTAAGCCGAGGGTTTTAGGAGGCAATAAACAACAAACTCCAAGGAAAAAAGTAAGGGCTTATTCTATCACTACTACTAAAGTGGAGCTGGACAACGATGTGGTGATAGGTATGCTGGTTATTCATTCAAGAATAACAAACGTACTATTTGATTCTGGTTCTATGTATTCTTTCATATATTTCAAGTTTAGTAGAACTATTCAAACACCACCTCAAAATTTGGAGTAAAAGTTATCTGTGAGAACATAAAATGGGGAAATCACTGCATCCATGGTTTATAACTCCTCCCCGGTTAATGTTTGTGGACTGAAGCTCCCAGAAAATCTTGTCATACTTCATTTAGTGGAGTTTGAAGCAATCTTGTTCATGGATTGACTATCTTTGTACAAAGCCAACATCAACTGTCGGTAAAGGGAGATAACTTTTCACATCCTGAAGCATCCTCTGATTCTTTACAAGTGTAAGGAGGGACATGAGTCTCCTTTAGAATCTTCGTCTCAAGTGTGGATATTTTTGCCTTATGATAAAGCATATCTTGCTCAAAATATTGAGACAAAGGAGAGAGTAATGCTTGAAGACATGTCCATCATGAGGGATTACAATGATGTATTCCCTGAAGAGTTTCCTAGTCTTCCTCCTGACCGATAGGTTGAGTTCTCAATTGGACATATCTCTGGATCTCTACCTATCTCAAATACACCTTACAGAATGTCCACCGTAGAGCTGGGAGAGTTGAAGAAGCAGTTACAAGAGAATATAGATAAGGGTTTTATATGCCCGAGTGCTTCATCATGGGGTGCACCAGTCCTCTTCGTTAAGAAGAAGGATGAATCAATGCACCTCTATGTTGATTATCATGAACTCAATAAAATCATGATAAAGAACAAGTATCCCCTTATAGAGATAGATGACTTGTTTGATCAGCTTCATGGGACTAGTTATTTCTCTAAGGTGGACCTTTAGTCAGGATATCACCAACTAAAGGTGAGGAAGGAAGATATACCCAAGACTGCCTTTCGAATGAGCTATGAACACTATGAGTTCATAGTGATGCCCTTCGAACTCACTAATGCTCCAACAATTTTCATGGATTTAATGAATAGAGTCTTTAGAGATTACCTTGAAAAATTTGTGGTAGTCCTTATTGATGATATTATGATATACTCCAAGAGCAAGGAGGAACATGAGGAGCATTTAAAAACTCTATTAAATACTTTTCCTAGGGATAAGTTGTATGCAAAGTACAGTAAATGTGAGTTCTAGATGGAGGAAGTATCATTATTGGGGCATGTTTTCACCAGTAAAGAGATATCTGTGGACCCTTCCAAGATGAAGGAAATTGAAGAGTGGCCCAGGACAACTTATGTAATGGAGATCCGTAGCCTTCTGGGTCTAGCTGGGTATTATCGACGATTCATGAAGGACTTTTCATGATTATCAAACCCAATGAACAAGCTGACATAGAAGGGGGTAAAGTTTTTCTAGACTGAAGAATGTGAGGTAAGCTTCAAGGAGCTAAAGATAAGGCTGATCACTGCACCTGTACTCACATTACCAAAAAGTGGATAAAGTTTTGTGATATACAACGATGCTTCAAAGAGAGACTTGTGTTGTTTACTCATGTAAAATGATAACGTGATAGCCTATGCCTCACAGCAGTTGAAGATCCATGAGCAGAACTACCCGACGCATGATCTAGAGCTGGCAGCCATGATTTTTTCCTTGAAAATCTGATGGCACTACCTTTATGGTGAGAAGTGTGACATATACTGTAACACCCCAAGATTTCATAGTGTGTTATTTCTTCAAAATAATTCAATAACTTGCACTACACGCAACACCGAGTTCAATCACACCATGACTTACCAAAAAAAATCCATTCAAAAGAGGTTATGAATAGTATTAACTAAATTTTAAACTTTATATAATCCTTATAATTTTAGAATCCATATTATGAGTTTCTTAGACATAATGCAAGAACAGATTCATTTTCAGCATTTCACTTTTATCAACTTTTAATAGTGAAACCTTTTTAAATACAATATTTTAAACTTTTTGACTAAATGGGGACATCAAAAAATTTAAAATGAAACATCCCAAGCTTCCACGGTACGTTTTCCCTTTGAATAATACAGTAGCGTGTGTTGTACGCAACTTCGAGTTCTAACACACCACAACCAATCAAACTAGCCATTATGAATAGTAATACTTACCTTTTAGAATTTTAGAAATTTTATCTCTCAAAATAGACTTCATTTTTGGATTCGGAGTATCGAATTTAGCCTAAGGTGAAATTTTGGTACTTTTCGGATAACTTTCATATTTTGATGAATAGTGAAAATTACTAAATTTTAATTAAAAACAACTTTTTTAATCAAAATAATTAATAGTAATAAATTATGAATTTGAGTGGTTTTAAAGTATATTTAGAATATATTTTTACCATTTAATATAATTTTGGTCATTGGACATAATTTTACAATTAAACCGAACATAAACAAGTGTCAATCTTTTGATAGTTATTATCTCTTAAAAACACGCTTTTTGTTTTGACAGCGAGAATTAATTTTAAATTAATTTCTGCCACTTCTGTGTTTTGAATTTAGAAAAATGGATTCCATATTTGGAATCAGTATGTTCAAATTGTGTAAATAGGTGACTTTTATTTTTAGACATTTTGAATAATTACTGCGGTAAATATTTTATTTACCATGGTTAAGGGTAAATCCGGTAAATAAGGGTTAAAAAAAATATTATAATAATACTAAATTACCCTAAAACGTGTCCTAATCTTATTTGTTGATACATGTTCGACCATAGGCATATTTGGGTCGATTTTGGGACCCCATGGTGCCACTTGTAGGTGACAGGGACACTTTATTTTAATTAAGTTAAAATGAATACAAAAATGACACAAGCATATATCTTTTAGAATTTTTTTTTTAAATAGGGTTATATATGTTGGATTTTAGATTATAAAAATTCATTAGAAAGATAACAAGATTTCCTAAATAATCATATTTTATTTATAATTTTTAGACATTAAATAATTTAATATATTTATGACACAATGATGATGAATTAATTACTATAATAGTGAAAAAATAAAATAATTGATATTATAAATACCCAAATAAATATAATATGAAACTTTTAATGAATTAAAATAATTTTCTAGGATAATATGATATATTAGGATTGATTTAATTGACTTTTTTCGAAGTAATCAATCTGTTATGAGTTTCACAAAAATGAACTATTGAATAGTGTCAAAATTGACATAAAAGAGTTCTTAAAACAAATATTATATTATTAATTGATATTAAATTCCTAAAAATCTAAGGTTCGGACAAGAGACTTATATCATGATAGGTTCATAATTAATGGACCACTTGGGGGTCTCTTGGATGTATATAGTAAGTTTATTAACCATATTATATAAAAATACAAAGAGACATTGTAAAAGTGAAACTAATTAACTTAGAGTTAATACATAAAGATAAGGTTAATATAAGTACCCAAACCTGTATAAATTCTATTGGTTGAGTTTTTTTTCGACCCATCCCCACCTTAAAATTTAAATAATAAACTTCGGAGCCATTAGAAACCGAATATTAATTTATTATAAAACTAATATTTCTAGCTTTTCCAAAGGTGCCCCTCACCCCTCTTATAAAAGGGCACTCCTCCTTCTCATTTCTTCACACATTCAAAACCTTTTGGTTCGGCAAAAATCTGCACAAATACTCTCCCAACTTCCCTCACTACAACCTAGAGTCCTTAGTTTGATCATAAAGCCAACCTAAGGAGCCCTTTTGATCTAATCAAAAGGAAGAACCCGAAGAAGAGGTAATGATTTCACCACCCTTTTCCAAGTTCCTTTCTTCTTCCACTTCTTCTTCCTTTGTTATTACCATTCTAAAATAATAACTCCAGTATCATATATATACTGTGATGTTATTATAAATATGGTACAAACATATTTAGTATTCTATCCACCCTTTGAATAACATGTCACCATACGTGCGTACGTACGGCTTACCGTCTCCACGTCGTGGTGTAATTGTTATTCAATATATTATTATTTGGATGGGTATAATAATGATATGTAACTAATGTAAATAATAAATATAACATGTTAATGATTATGTATATATGATATAACAACCATTTATATATTATTTCAAAATAATGATATTGTCGCTCGTGCGTACGTACGGACTACCGTCTCCACGAACGCGATGAGATTCATTCTCCATCGTATCCATTCAAGTATAATTATCATTTGATGATTTAAAAATGATGTTTAAGGACTTGATATCATTCTGGATATGAATAATATACAACCTATCCATTACAAACATGGCTTACGTAACAAAACATATAAAAGAAAACAAGTAAGTTAACACCCGAAACAACGATAATACTAAGATATTATTATCAAATCAATATTAAAAGATCATATATGATATCATATTAATGTATATGATTCTTGTATAATTTAATAACAATTATTTCACCATTATACAGGAGTTTAACCTACCCCAACCAAGGAAAAGTACAAGGTAATGGGTTTTCATATCACTCCTTATTCCCGTGATATTCATGCCATATTGCCACCATCACCTTTTGTGTGGTGTATGTACTGGCCATAATTATATTATTTGTGTAATACACTCTAATTTATGTGTATTTACATATTCATTGTATGATACCTCTTTCATGGGTTGTATGTTTCATAAGTTACCAAATTGGTAAGGGTTATTTCGTAATCTCTTCATTATCCGATGTTGTTTATACGTAATAATCTACAGGGATCTCTTTATCATCCACACCCATGTTTCTTAAAAATGAATTTCAAAACATTTTTACTATTTACTAGAATATGGGTTAAAGTCATTTATACCCTTGTTTGAATTTTTATAAAGGAATCTTTTCGTCGTTTTCCAAACAAGGTGCTTTTTAACCTTTTTGACAAAATTAAGGTAAGAATGTTTTTTTAACTTATACGGCGGGTGTGGCTATTTTCCGCCATTATAAAATCGTTGAAGCTTCCCTTAAAAGATAATAAGAATATTTTCAAAAAAAATGTTTTATTTCATAAATATAAGACTCTTAAATGATTTCAAAATAGAAAGAGATATTTTTCTAAAATAGTCTTTATTTCATCTATGTCAACATCCTTTGATGGATTTTAAGCTTATTTGAAGTTGATTTATTATGATACAAAACATCCATATTTTATTGAAGGTTTTGTGATATTTTTGACTGTGGATAAGTTATTCTTATGTCACTCATGGTTTTTGTTTAGAGTATTGACATTTCATAAGTTATTTGTAATCCGAATGTTTATGTTATATTTCAACCTTTCATTCAGATGAATGTGTTAGACAAGTATGTTCCGGGTTGGGGACCGGTAAAAGTAAGCCCTTCGGTTTGGTCTCCGGTTATTAGAGGAACTCCGGTTTGGTCTCTGGTTATTAGAGGAACTCTGGGTTGGTGTCCGGTTATTAGAGGCACTCTGGGTTGATGTCCGGTTATTAGAGGCACTCCGGGTTGGGTTCTGGTTACAGTTAGCCCCTAGGTTTTGGGACGAGGCCTTGACAAAGAAATTAAAGTTCAGCATTATGCATTCCGACATTATGAAAGTGGTTATTGATATTGCATGTGATTATTCGATTAGTAGAATATCCATGTGAATAAGTAAATGGCATTATTTCATTTTACTTTTTCCATACTATGTTGAAGTTCAAGTTTAAAAGGATTTTGTTTTAGTAATGCATTTCCTTAAATGTTTATGGTTATTTTTGAATGTTCCGCGATATTGTTATCCTTACTAGGCATTTGAGCTCACCCCTTTTCTGTGTTTTATTTTTCCCAGGATGTGAAGAAGTAAGTTATGAATGACCTGCAGGGATATTATGAGGGGATAATAGTGTGGACTATGGAGACATTATGTTGTCATAGTAGTTGTTCACTTTATGATGTAATGTAAAACTTATGAATATATCTAGTGTTTCCAAGGCTACTAAACCAATCGGTCTTTCGAGATTTGATCTTTCTTGTGATCATGCCAATGTTATGTAATAATGCACCGACTCTGGGTAACTAGGGTCGGGGCGTTACAGTTGGTATCAGAGGAAGTTTAGTACAAACCTTGGAAGCTAGATTTAGATAAACTTTGATTAGAGCACATAGATTTAAGATGAATTTTGAGGATTAGTATAGAAGAACTTCCTAGAATTTTGGTATTGTAGAGATTTTGTGAGTTTTCCGAGCAATACATCCCTGTCTGGATACGAGCAGGTAGAGGCGGCTCTGGAACAGATGTACCTAGGGGTAAAACCCGAAAACACCGCTTTGAGATAGACTCGAACGGGAACTGGTGCACGACAACGGGCCTTGCTGCACTCTTGGTTACGACACTCTCGGGGGATATGCTTAGGATAACTCTCATTTTCTTTACAAATAATTATGAAGGGTTTATGAGTATATACTTCCTCAAAGGAGACATTTTTATGATTATGGATTATATTCCTAAACTATTTAATTTATGTTATGTGTTTTACAAGTTTGGGATTAGGTATTGTTATTCATAAACTAATCTAATGTATGCCATTGTTTTGAAATGGCGCCCAGTAGAAGGAATGAGAACTCTAGCAATGAAAATGATACAAAGAGAAAGAAGGATCATATATTTTATGGTCTTAAGCCAGAATTTACAAGAGAAATAGTCTCGCATGTATTATCATCATATGAAGAAATAATATCATGTGTTGATAAGATAAGTAAAGAGTTTACTGAGACCTATGGCTTTGAAGGGAAGCAAGAGAAGAAAAGGATGGAAGAGAGAAAGATGGATAAAGGGAAGAGGGAAAAGAAGAATTTTCCCATATGTGATAACTGTGGAAAGAAACACCCTGGAACTTGCCTGAATGGAATGGGAGTTTGTTATAAGTGTGGAGGAAAAGGGCACAAAGTACGTGACTTCAAGGGTAAGAAAATGGTTTCAAATGTACAATGCTTCATTTGCAAGGAGTTTGGACACTACGCGAACCTATGTCCCAGTCATCAGACTATGCCGAAAATGATGCTATTGGATAATAATCAAGTTATGATACTACCACAGATAAAGAGGAATGATTAGAGTTCTTATGTTGATTATGTCAATTGAGTGTTGTATCAACAATGTAATTTTTATAATAATTATGGAGTATATAAGGATTGTACTGCAGTACTATTTCATTAAGGACTTGAGATTGTGTGGAACAAAGAAAAGTGACTCAATAGCAGGATAAATTTTTGGAAAATATATGGTTGAGAGAATGATAAACCATAATATAGTTCTGATACCGAGGTAGTGATTTTGGAATAATACATGATTGTTTTGGATAAATTATATTGGATATTCTTGACTACCTTGGAATTGATTAATGATTTGTATACTCCATCATTGTTGGGGTTTAAAACATTTTTGGATTGATGAAGTATATCCAGCATTCTATATGGAATAAGGGAGCATGAATGTAATCAATAAGGAATATGGTAATTCAGGATGTTTCAGTGTATTAAAAGAATACATGATGAAGGTATTCATATGCTATTACGGGGTAAAAAGGATCTACATTATGTTTACCTTCCTTATAAATGTTGGACTATGAGTTTGGACAGAAGTATTTTGGATAGTTCTAGTTTGGATTATTTTGGATTGCCATAAAAGGACAACCTGGAGGTCGGGCGGCAACCCGTCGCGTCCGGCAAGGCTGCGAGACTTGAACCCGCAACCGAAGGGCGACAAGGGTGTATCACCTACCACTGGCCCATGAGATGTCCTGGATTAAATAATGTAGTTTTTTTTAAAAGATCTGGTAGATGAATTATAAATTCATTTATTTTGGAACCCTGTACGAATAGTATAAATAGAAATTTTTTTACGTTCTATTATCTTTTAGAGTGAAAGATGAGTTTGTGGTAGAAATTTATTAATGGATAAAACTCTAATTATAAAGTAAGTATATCTCCTTATGATCTTAGCCAATCTCATAAATAAATTCCTCAACATTAATAAAAGGAACTTAGAACAAAAATGTTGTCCTAGATGGTACCTTAAATCATCACTAATTTATGGCTTTGGGATTGTTGGCCTTTTCATAGCCATGTTCTCTACCACTCTCCATCAGATAATTGATGGTTAGATTTCTCTTCCATATCCATATTTTCCTACATGGAACCCTAGTATGTGTTATTTTCGGTAATCTTCATACTTTCCACTCTTTATTTTAAATAGAGGCCTCATTAATTCATTTTTCGATGTGGGATTTCAAATAAGATATTTTGAAACGTCAAAAATGTGTTATCCTAATACCCTATGTTTTGTTGAACCGATGGTATTTCAAATCATCATAGATTGATGAGTTTAAGGACCTCAATTTTATACTTGTTTGTGATTGATGACCTCAAACACTAACTATAAATATTTAAATTTTTCCTCCAATTATATGTCTCTAATTGCCACCAATGTTCTCCTAATCGAGATCATAATTTGGTGGTGACCCTTTCATTTCTCTTTTCCTAATATTAAGACTAAATTTTAATAACCCAATTTCCGATGTGGGTTTTCCCACAAATATATTTTCTATTTTCAACCTTTTATTTTCGAAGAACAATTTCAAATTGCGAGGATGCAATTTATTGAAAGAAGGGGAGAATGTAACACCCCAAGATTTCATAGTGTGTTATTTCTTCAAAATAATTCAATAACTTGCACTACACGCAACACCGGGTTCAATCACACCATGACTTACCAAAAAAAATCCATTCAAAAGAGGTTATGAATAGTATTAACTAAATTTTAAACTTTATATAATCCTTATAATTTTAGAATCCATATTATGAGTTTCTTAGACATAATGCAAGAACAGATTCATTTTCAGTATTGCACTTTTATCAACTTTTAATAGTGAAACCTTTTTAAATACAATATTTTAAACTTTTTGACTAAATGGGGACATCAAAAAATTTAAAATGAAACATCCCAAGCTTCCACGGTACGCTTTCCCTTTGAATAATACAGTAGCGTGTGTTGTACGCAACTTCGAGTTCTAACACACCACAACCAATCAAACTAGCCATTATGAATAGTAATACCTAACTTTTAGAATTTTAGAAATTTTATCTCTCAAAATAGACTTCATTTTTGGATTCGGAGTATCGAATTTAGCCTAAGGTGAAATTTTGGTACTTTTCGGATAACTTTCATATTTTGATGAATAGTGAAAATTACTAAATTTTAATTAAAAACAACTTTTTTAATCAAAATAATTAATAGTGATAAATTATGAATTTGAGTGGTTTTAAAGTATATTTAGAATATATTTTTACCATTTAATATAATTTTGTTCATTGGACATAATTTTACAATTAAACCGAACATAAACAAATGTCAATCTTTTGATAGTTATTATCTCTTAAAAACACGCTTTTTGTTTTGACAGCGGGAATTAATTTTAAATTAATTTCTGCCACTTCTGTGTTTTGAATTTAGAAAAATGGATTCCATATTTGGAATCAGGATGTTCAAATTGTGTAAATAGGTAACTTTTATTTTTAGACATTTTGAATAATTACTGCGGTAAATATTTTATTTACCATGGTTAAGGATAAATCCGGTAAATAAGGGTTAAAAAATAATATTATAATAATACTAAATTACACTAAAACGTGTCCTAGCCTTATTTTTTGATACATGTTCGACCATAGGCATATTTGGGTTAATTTTGGGACCCCATGGTGCCACTTGTAGGTGATAGGGACACTTTATTTTAATTAAGTTAAAATGAATACAAAAATGACGCAATCATATATCTTTTAGAAAAACAATTTTTACATAGGGTTATATATGTTGGATTTTAGATTATAAATATTAATTAGAAAGATAAAAAGATTTCCTACATAATGATATTTTATTTATAATTTTTAGACATTAAATAATTTAATATATTTATGACACAATGATGATGAATTAATTACTATAATAGTGAACAATTAAAATAATTGATATTATAAATACCCAAATAAATATAATATGAAACTTTTAATGAATTAAACTAATTTTCTAGGATAATATGATATATTAGGATTGATTTAATTGACTTTTTTCGAAGTAATAAATCTGTTATGAGTTTCACAAAAATGAACTATTGAATAGTGTCAAAATTGACATAAAAGAGTTCTTAAAACAAATATTATATTATTAATTGATATTAAATTCCTAAAAATCTAAGGTTCGGTCAAGAGACTTATATCATGATAGGTTCATCATTAATGGACCACTTGGGGGTCACTTGGATATATATAGTAAGTTTATTAACCATATTATATAAAAATACAAAGAGACATTGTAAAAGTGAAACTAATTAACTTAGAGTTAATACTTAAAGATAAGGTTAATATAAGTACCCAAACCTGTCTAAATTATATTGGTTGAGTTTTTTTCGACCCATACCCACCTTAACATTTAAATAATCAACTTTGGAGCCATTAGAAACCGAATATTAATTTATTATAAAACTAATATTTCTAGCTTTTCCAAAGGTGCCCCTCACCCCTCTTATAAAAGGGCACTCCTCCTTCTCATTTCTTGACACCTTCAAAACCTTTTGGTTCGGCAAAACTCTGCCCAAATACTATCCCAACTTCCCTCACTACAACCTAGAGTCCTTAGTTTGATCAGAAAGCCAACCTAAGGAGCCCTTTTGATCTAATCAAAAGGAAGAACCCGAAGAAGAGGTAATGATTTCACCACCCTTTTCCAAGTTCCTTTTTCTTCCACTTCTTCTTCCTTTGTTATTACCATTCTAAAATAATAACTCCAGTATCATATATATACTGTGATGTTATTATAAATATGGTACAAAAATATTCAGTATTCTATCCACCCTTTGAATAACATGTCACCATACGTGCGTACATACGGATTACCGTCTCCACGTCGTGGTGTAATTGTTATTCAATATATTATTATTTGGATGGGTATAATAATGATATGTAACTCATGTAAATAATAAATATAACATGTTAATGATTCTGTATATATGATATAACAACCATTTATATATTATTTCAAAAGAATGATATTGTCGCTCGTGCGTACGTACGGACTACTGTCTCCACGAACGCGATGAGATTCATTCTCCATCGTATCCATTCAAGTATAATTATCATTTGATGATTTAAAAATGATGTTTAAGGACTTGATATCATTATGGATATGAATAATATACAACCTATCCATTACAAACATGGATTACGTAACAAAACATATAAAAGAAAAAAAGTAAGTTAACACCCGAAACAACGATAATACTAAGATATTATTATCAAATCAATATTAAAAGATCATATATGATATCATATTAATGTATATGATTCTTGTATAATTTAATAACAATTATTTCACCATTATACAGGAGGTTAACCTACCCCAACCAAGGAAAAGTACAAGGTAATGGGTTTTCATCTCACTCCTTATTCCCGTGAGATTCATGCCATATTGCCACCATCACCTTTTGTGTGGTGTATGTACTGCCCATAATTATATTATTTGTGTAATACACTCTAATTTATGTGTATTTACATATTTATTGTATGATACCTCTTTCATGGGTTGTATGTTTCATAAGTTACCAAATTGGTAAGGGTTATTTCACAATCTCTTCATTATCCAAGGTTGTTTATACGTAATAATCTACTGGGATCTCTTTATCATCCACACCCATGTTTCTTAAAAATGAATTTCAAAACATTTTTACTATTTACTAGAATATGGGTTAAAGTCATTTATACCCTTGTGTGACTTTTTATAAAGGGATCTTTTCGTCGTTTTCCAAACAAGGTGCTTTTTAACCTTTTCGACAAAATTAAGATAAGAATGTTTTTTAACTTATACGGCGGGTGTGGCTATTTTCCGCCGTTATAAAATCGTCGAAGCTTCCCTTACAAGATAATAAGAATATTTTCAATTTTTTTTTATTTCATAAATATAAGACTCTTAAATGATTTCAAAATAGAAAGAGATATTTTTCTAAAATAGTCTTTATTTCATCTATGTCAACATCCTTTGATGGATTTTAAGCTTATTTGAAGTTGATTTATTATGATACAAAACATCCATATTTTATTGAAGGTTTTGTCATATTTTTGACTGTGGATAAGTTATTCTTATGTCACTCATGGTTTTTGTTTAGAGTATTGACATTTCATAAGTTATTTGTAATCCGAATGTTTATGTTATATTTCAACCTTTCATTCAGATGAATGTGTTAGACAAGTATGTTCCGGGTTGGGGACCGGTAAAAGTAAGCCCTCCGGTTTGGTCTCCGGTTATTAGAGGAACTCCGGTTTGGTCTCTGGTTATTAGAGGAACTCCGGGTTGGTGTCCGGTTATTAGAGGCACTCCGGGTTGGTGTCCGATTATTAGAGGCACTCCGGGTTGGGTTCCGGTTACAGTTAGCCCCTAGGTCTTGGGACGAGGCCTTGACAAAGAAATTAAAGTTCAGCATTATGCATTCCGACATTATGAAAGTGGTTATTGATATTACATGTGATAATTAGATTAGTAGAATATCCATGTGAATAAGTAAATGGCATTATTTCATTTTACTTTTGCCATACTATGTTGAAGTTCAAGTTTAAAAGGATTTTGTTTTAGTAATGCATTGCCTTAAATGTTTATGCTTATTTTTGAATGTTCCGCTATATTGTTATCCTTACTAGGCATTTGAGCTCACCCCTTTTCTATGTTTTATTTTTCCCAGGATGTGAAGAAGTAAGTTATGAATGACCTGCAGAGATATTATGAGGGGATAATAGTGTGGACTATGGAGACATTATGTTGTCGTAGTAGTTTTTCACTTTATGATGTAATGTAAAACTTATGAATATATCTAGTGTTTCCAAGGCTACTAAACCAATCGGTCTTTCGAGATTTGATCTTTCTTGTGATCATGCCAATGTTATGTAATAATGCACCAACTCTGGGTAACTAGGGTCGGGGCGTTACATATACACTGACCACAAGAGCCTAAAGTATATATTCACACAAAAGGAGATCAACATGCGTCAAAGGAGATGGTTAGAGAGAATAAAGGATTATCATTGCTCGATTCACTATCATCCAGAAAAGGTGAACAAGGTAGATGATGATCTAAGTAGAAAAGAGACTGCTACTCTATACATGTTATGGATTGAGAAAGACCTTATCTTCTTGGATATGTAAAGGATGGATTTAGAAATCATAAGGGTAGGGGATACATCCTACCTTGCCCAAATGATTTCACAACCATCCATTCAAGAGAAGATTAAGGAAGCACAAAGGGTTGGTGTGGGGTTACAAAAGAGGGTCAATGCCGTAAAGGAAGGGAAGATGCATGAGTTCCATATCAACAATGATGGTGTGATTTGGTTTGGAATGCGGCTTTGTGTGACTTGATCACCCGGGATAAAGAAAGAGCTATTGGACAATTCACATAGCTCAACATTCTCTATCCATCATGGGAGTACTAAGATGTATCATGATCTCCGAGAACACTTCTAGTGGGACAACATGAATATGGAGATTACGAAATATATATCAAGGTGCTTGGTATGTCAGAAAGTTAAATCAGAGTGAAAAAGTATAAAGGGATGATGAAACCAATGCCTATACCCATGTGGAAATGGGGGAATTTCACAATGGACTTTGTCACGGGTCTCCTGAAGATGTTGAAGGAAAATAATGCGATATGGGTTGTGGTTGACCGAATCACCAAGATTGCCCATTTTATCAGTATTCGGGAAGACCTCTCGCTTGAACAAATTGTAAAAATATATGTGAAGGATGTGGTGAGACTACATGGTGTTTCACTCTCAATTGTCTCTAATCGTGATCCAAGGTTCACATCTAAATTCTGGAGGAGTCTTCAACATGCTTTGAGTACTGAATTAAATTTCATCATGACCTATCACCCCCCAACTGATGGCCAATCTAGAAGGACTATTTAGAAGCTTGAATATATGAAAAGAGCTTGCTCTCTAGAATTAAAAGGTGGATGGGATCAACATATCCTATTGGTTGAGTTCTCATAAACAATAGCTTCCACTCGAGTGTTCAGATGGCTCTGTATGAAGCTCTGTATGGAAAGCGATGTAGAACTCAAACCTGTTGGGATGAAGTTAGAGAACAAAAGCTACTTATACCCAATCTTGTGCAAGAGATGACAGAGAAGGTTCAAGTCATCCATAAAAACATCAAAGCTTCTCATAGTCGGAAAAAGAGCTACGCTAACAACCATCGAAGGGACTTGGAGTTCGACGTTGGGGATAAAGTCTTTTTTCGAATATCACCATGGAATAGAGTCATGCGGTTTGGAAATAAAGGAAAGCTAAGACCAAGGTACATTGGACCCTTTGAGATCCTTGACCGCATATGAGCCATGGAATATTAGCTGGCACTTCCTCCAAATATGGCTCGAGTTCATGATGTGTTTCACGTATCAGTCCTGAAGAAGTAAATATCCGATCCCTCACATGTACTGAACTCAGAGGTGGTGCAGTTGGAAGATGATCTCTCTGATGAAGAGCAACCAGTGAAGATTTTGGACAAAAAAGATAAGGTTCTACGCAACAAGACAACCCACCTTTTCAATGTGTTGTGGAGGAACCAAAAGTTTGAAGAAGATACTTGGGAACCGGAGGAGGCGATGAAGGAGAAGTACCCTCTCCTGTTTACGGCCTAGAATGTAAAATGAAATTTTGAGGGAGAAATTTCATAAGGGGGGAAGAATGAAATGACCCAAAGTTTTCAATGGAAATTTCCCTTCTTATAAATATTTCAAAAAATAACATGAAAACACAACATAATGAACTTCTAAGTGCTAAGTGGCCTTTAAACATAATTTTGTCACTTTTTTGTTTGGAATTTTGAAAATCTGATATATATGGTTGCAATCAGTAAGTTATTTGGAGTCCGATAAGAAAAACTTAATTTTTGGTGAATAGTAACCTACCCTTATTAATAGTAACATACCCTTATGAGTAGTGGAATACCCAAATGAATTGTAACCTTACCTATGATAGTGATAAAATAATATTCAAGTGAAATTATGATGTACGTATATTTTAGAATAAGTAAATGAATGTTTTAAAACTGGTTTTTAATAATAAATTATGATTTTAATTAAATATTAAATTAATCATATTTAGAAAATTATTTTTGAAAAATGGACTTCATTTTTGGATTCTACACGTCGAAAAATGTTTAGGGTGAATTTTTGGGATTTTTCTGAAATACTTGAATTTTTGATAAATAGTAGAATCCGATAATTCATAATAAATGCTAAATAATGGATTAATTGAGTCATTGATGATGTTCTTATGATGTAAGACCAATTGGTTTGGGATCACATGATAACTTTGTCATGTAAGACTCACTATTCCTTGTCTTGTAGGGAATTATTAAATTAATGAATTTTATATTGAGAAATACCTTCCCTCCACTATAACCCCCCCCCCCCCCCTTCACTCCCTCTTCTCTTTACTCTTCTCAAGCCTTATGACATGCCAATATTCTGCCCAAATCTCTCCCCAAGATCCTCCCCACGTCCAAAATCTCCTAGCCTCTTCAAAATACCAAAACCTCTCCCCTTAATAGGTTCTCAAAGGAGGAAGTCTCAAGAGGTAAATTCCTCTTTCCAATTCCTTCTTTTCTTTTAAGTTCTTTTCTTTTTGTTTCTTTCCTCACCTACCTTCAGCCAAATTGTATGATAACTCTAGTAGCATACATGTACTGTAATGATATTATGATAATGAGATACTTTATTATCTTCTCTCCTTTCCTCACCTTTTATTTGAAAGAAATGAAATCATCGTTTGAGATGTGCTAATTTAGCACATTTAAGGACAACAATTTATCAAGTTTTATTATAATCTTTAATTCTGGTCATGAAACCATTTTTGTTATGGTTGAACCAGAATATTTATATGTAATATATCATATTTTTATTCTGTAATATTTTTGTACAATTAGTATTAATTTATAAAGCAAAACATGTTCTTTGTAATCAAACCCACCGATTAACAAAAACGGTTGTTACTATGGTTTTATATAATAGTTCGACTTCAATATAAGTAACCAAATTAATTTATAAACCATGTAATCTCATATTTGTTCACTAATATCATATAACTTAATTTCTAGACAACCACTTCCATCATTCATGTTTATCTGAACTTGAATATAAGTGAACCTATCTCTTAAAACCAAGTAAACAAACGAGCCTGAACAATGGAATTGAACCTTATAATTAATAAAGAAGGACTTGAATGAACTAAAAAGGGTTATAATAAGTCAATTACATATATAATATGTTCTGGAATTAGGAATTAATAATGCTAATTTTTTTATTCAGGTCTTTAATAACAAGTGGAGAACACCAACAGGTTTAAGGTAAGGGATCATCTTCTTTTCACTCTTCGTGAAGATTGTTTTCTATGCTATTACATTTTGTGAAATACCAAGTGATGGGGTATATTTTCTCACCTCCCCCATACTGCCCTATTGTTTTATAATTTATGAGAAACCCCTTATCTCTCTCATCAATCCCTCTTAGTTACACCCGATACTATGCCGATAAACCGTAATGGATTCTACCCGAACTTCCTTTATTCCATCGGGTTGCTCTATCTTTCTTTTTACCAAAAATGTAGTTGTATTTTATTTTTATGTAAAACATCTAAATTATTTTTTTATGATCCAAAATCATGTTCCAATATCCATTTCTCATTCTCTTTCAGGGATATACATGCTTTTAAGTGAATCCCTCCTCGATACTTCCCAATAAGCACACTCGTTTTAAAGGAACTTCCCGAATTTTTATCCAATTTCAAGTGCACTCTATCCTCTGTTTTAAGACACTATTGTATTTATAAAATCAGTATTATTATTATAAAAATATTATTGGTTTAATTCTGGTTTTATATAAAAGAATTCCCTCTTTACTATTTTAAAATCTCCATAGTATTTTCCTTAAAACCACACAAAAATGTTTTAATGCTAATGTTTCTCAAATACATTTCTTATATGTTGTCACTGATATTTATTACCACCTACCATGTTATATGCCTATATTACCTTATTAACGTACATGTATGTTCTAATCCCTTTCTTTCATGGATACTTTCATGATACACTCATTGGTTATGCTTTATGTCATGATTGTGGTACCCAATTCTTTCCATGGGTATCCTTATGTTTATGAACGATTGATTATGTATGATTATTTATGTGGAAAGTATATTTATGTGGTAAGAATATTTATGTGGAAATAATATTCATGGAAATGTTGAGATGGGTGTGCCCAGATAGCGCTCCAATGCATTGGGTAAAGTTAAGTCTCATGAGATGCAATGTGAAACGAGATTGGCGGTTAGCCTTTACCCATACTAAAATGGGAAACGAGATTAGGGGTTAGCCTTGAACCATACTAAAGAAATGTTTTATGATTATGCCACATTTATATGATTATATGTTTATATAATCCTATGATCCTATGATATGATTTAATATGTTCCTTGCTTTGTTTTCATTATGTCATGCCTCCAAACTCGTGTGCTTAAAATGTATCCTTATGTTCATTCCCTTACTGGGATTTTTAGCTCATCCCTTTGTTCATGTGTTCCCCAGGGTACCCTATGTAGATGTAAGGGATCAAAGTAAGTTAGGAGCTCTTTATAGAGATTAAATAAAGAATTTTTTTAGCCCCATGTTTTATGTTTTATGTTCCTAGTCTTCCAAGACACTAGACTTAACAATCCTTGGTTTATACTCTGATGATTAATTATGATTAAAATAATGTAATGTTATATGTAAAAGGATTGGGTCGCTATAATATTTCTCTTGAGAATTTAAATGAAATACTCAACTATAAATGGCTAGGTGTCTTAGTTGTAAATGTAGACATGAAGTGTGTTTTCATGATTTTTTTCCAATAGCTGATATACTATGTTAATTATGACTAAATAAATTTAATATTTATGCAGGTGTACATATGAATACCAATTGAATTTATTACCCCATAAACATTAATTTGGACTCATTAGTCTTCATTTCACTTCTATACAACAAAAAGAAATAGAATAAAAACATGAATGTAATAGTGGGAAAACTGGCCAAATCATTTGAAAGAAAACTTATGGATGGAAGACACTTATTAATACCAATGATTATGGGGTAAAACTATATAATTTAATAATATCAAATATATTTTATTTTTTTTCATTACGTATTCCTTTTTTTTGTTTTTAGGAAACATTTTATGCTCATTATGGTTAATTTGGACACTTCAAATATTTATTTCCTAGATTCACTGTATGGATACCCAAAAAACTGAAGACACATGATGACGTTTGTCAATTTTTAATACCCTACATCCAATGATTTATAACTAAACTTCAAGTTATATATTTTATATTATGTTTTAATGATAATTATTTGATTATAGGATGGTATTTAATGTCATGAAAATCATGGAATGAGGACAGTCCATTCTCACAAGGAGCCTGATAAGTTCTAAAAGTGGAGAAGTATCAAGGTATATATAATAATATCTCACTATCCAAACACATATCATAAAAAATTACTTATTTTTATCAATGTTTCTACAGTGTCTAAAACAAACAAATGTAAATATTGTGGTTATTATGTTTGTAAAGTTTTTAGAGAGGTCATATTTCAACAACAAACTAGCATCCCCAAAGAGGTATTTTAAAAGATAATTACTATTTCATTTTTAATATTTATTAATACTTTGTGTATTTATATTTTTCTAGTACTACAATTACAGTATAAAATTATCATATTCACAAGACAACATATATTTGTTTAGAAATTAATGGGTAACATACATGATGGAAAAATATACACATATATCATGAATATGTGACTTCCATAAAAGTAATGGATTGTTTAATATTTATGTTTAATTTATTTATTTTTAGTATTAATCATAGAAGAATTGTTTTCTTATATAGGTGGATTCTTTTTTTTGAGTCAGGGTGGTTTGTTTGAAGCTGCTCATGGTCGTGAAAGTTTGGACTTTGAGACTACAACTGAGATAATAAAAACAAGGAAATGGGTCAAGAATGTATACAACCATCATTAAAATGTGAATTACTAATAATTATATAATTAATTTTTTCATTAATTTATTTAATATTGTAAGTTAATTTCATTATAATTTTTATCTAATACTTATTTAGTTTTTTTCACATATATTTTGGGAATCCATATTTTGCTTTCAACTGTCTGCAACAAGCCACAAAAGGAATAATATGTTCCTTTCTTCCAATATTACCATGATTTTCATTGCTTTTTCGTTGTCAAACTATCAACACTTCATATTGTTTCAATGTTATTAGCTTAAAAACCATCCTCGTTGTTAAAAAATAGAAGAGCAGAGGAAGGTTTTTCAGATAAGAACATTGAATCAATATGAAGTGTTAGAAATTTGAAAAATATAGGAAATGGGAAATTATAACCAGTATGACTCCAGGTGCATCTTTTTATTTATAATTGACATTAATTTTAGTAAAAAAGAAAATTTACATACTCAAAAATGATAAAAAACCTTCATATTATTTTGATACTTTATAAAAATGGTCCATAAGTTATTTGTGATGTGTAGGAATCAACCTCACCTCAGTCTGATGTATGGTGTGACTGATATTGACATTAATTTTAGTAAAAAGAACAAGTGACATACTCAAAATTGATCTAATGCATTCAAATTGTTTTGATACTTTAGAAAAATTATCCAGAAGTCATTTTTTATGTGTAAGAATCAACCACACCTCAATATGATGCAAGGTGTGACCGATATGACTACAAGTGTGTCTTTTTATTTAAAATTGACATTAATTTTAGTAAAAAGAACATGTGACATACTGAAAAAACAATAAAATGCATTTTGATTATTTTAATTTCTTAGAAAAACAATCCAAAAGTCATTTTTGACATTTAAGAATAAATCACACCTCAATCAAATTCATGGTGTGACCGATATGACTCAAAGTGTGTCTTTTTATTCAAAATTGACATTAATTTTATAAAAATAAAAAGTGGCATACTGAAAAAAATGAAAAAGCATTTAGATTATTTTAAATACTTTAAGAAAATGATCCATAAATCATTTTTGATGAGTAATAATCAACCACTCTTCAATCTAATGCATGGTGCGAACCGTATGAATCCAAGTGTCTGTTATCAATTTAAAATTTTCATTTTAGTTCAAAACATGTGTCATTCACTAAAAACCAACCAAACGTGCTCCGAATATCCTGATAATTTAGGAAAATGATTCATAAGTTAGTTTTGATGTGTAGGAAGTAGCCTCATGTCAAACTGACACAAGATGTGACCGATATGAATCAAAGTGTGTTTTTCCAGTTTCAAATGACATTTTAGTAAAAAGAACAGGTGACATACTGAAAACCAAGAAAATGAATTCAGATTATTTTGATACTTTAGTGAAATGATTCATAATTTATTTATGACATGTATAAATCAACCCTACCTCAATCCGACACAGAGTGTGACCGGTATAATTCCAAGTGGGTATTTTATTTAAAATTGAAATTAATTTTAGTAAAAAGAACAAGTGACATTATAAGAAGTAAGAAAAAAAATTGAGATTATTTTGATACTTTAAGAAAACTATTCATAATTCACTTTCAATGTGTAAGAATAAACCTCACCTTAATCTGATCCGTGTTGTGACTGGTATAACTCTAAATGTGTCTTTTTATTTAAAATTGACATTAATTTTAGTAAAAAGAACAAGTGAAATACTGAAAACTGAGAAAACGAATTCCAATTATTTTGATACTTTAGGAAAATGATCTATAAGTAAGTTTTTACATATAATAATCAACCCCACCTCAATATTATACAAAGTGTGACTGGTATGACTCAAAATGTCCTTTATCAGTTTAAAATTTACATTTTAGTTCAAAACACGTCACTCACTGAAAACCAAGAATACATGCTCCGATTATCTTGATAATTTAGGAAAATGATTAATAAGTCAGTTTTGATGTGTAAGAATTACTCTCATGTTAAACTGACACATGATGCAATTGATATGATTTAAAGTGTGTGGTTTTAGTTTCAAATGACATTTTAGTAAGAAAACAAGTGATATACTCAAAACCAAGAAAATGAATTCAGATTGTTTTGATACTTTATAAAAAATATCCATATGTCATTTTTGATGTGTATGAATCATCAAACCTCAATCTGATACATGGTGTGACCAGTATAATTCCAAGTGTGTCTATTTATTTAAAATTGACACTAATTTTAGTAAAAAGAACAAGTGACATATTGAAAACTGAGAGAACACAATCATATTGTTTTGATAATTTGTGAAAATGATTCAAAAGTCATTTTTTATGTGTAGGGATAAACCACACCTCAATATGATTCATGGTGTGACCAGTATAACTCAAAGTGTGCCTTTTTATTTAAAATTTACATTAATTTTAGTAAAAAGAACAAGGGACATACTGACAACTGAGCTAGTCTATTCATATTATTTTGATAATTTATGAAAATTATCCATATGTCATTTGTGATTTGTTTGAATCAACCAAACCTTAATCCGACGTATGGTGTGACCGTTATGACTCAAAGTGTATCTTTTTATTTAAAATTGACATTAATTTAAGTAAAAAGAACAAGAGACATACTGAAAACCAAGAAAACACATTTCGATTATTTTTATACTTTAGCAAAATTATCCACATGTCATTTGTAACACGTAGGAGTCAACCACACCTCAATATAACACACAGTGTGACCAGTATGACTCAAAGTGTCCATTATCAGTTTAAAATTGGCATTTTAGTTGAAAACATGTGTCACTCACCAAAAACCAATAAAACATGATCTAATTGTCTTAATAATTTAGGACAGTGATTTGTAAGTCATTTGTGACATGTAGAAAATAGTCTCACATCAAACTGACACAAGATGTGACCGGTACGACTCAAAGTGCATGTTTCTAGTTTGAAATGCCATTTTAGTAAAAAACATAAGTGACATACTGAAAACTGATCAAATATATTCAGATTATTTTGATACCTTAAAACAATGTTTTTTAGGTAATTTTTGATGTGTAGGATTCATCCACACCTCAATATGGCGCATGGTGTGACCAGTATAACTCCAAGTGTGCCTTTTTATTAAAAAAAATTGACATTAATTTTAGTAAAAAGAACAAGTGACATACTCAAAACAGAGGAAACACATTCATATTGTTTTGATAATTTTGGAAAACAATCCATAAATCACTTTTTTACATGTAGGAATCAACCGCACCTCAATACAATGCACAGTATGACCGGTATAACTCTAAGTGTGTATTTTTATTTAAAATTTTCATTTTATTAATGCATTATTTCATATTCATGTTTAATTTATTTCTTTATATTATTATTAACATAAGATTTATTTTCTTATATATGTGGATTCTTTTTCTTGGGTAGAGGTGATTTTTTTGGAAACTGATACCATGGAAAGACTTTTTCGAGAGGGGATCATGGGTTCCAAAGACGATGAAGCATTAATGTTTTTAAATATTTTTGGATAATAATTTTAAATTTAATTATACAAAACATTTTTTGAAATGTATATAGTAGTTTTTATATATTCATGATGTAAATTTTATTTCAATTAAATTATAAATTTTGTATATAGGTTACATGTATTCGCTTTAGTGTATTGTTATACAAATGGAACACTACAGTAGGTTGGGCCTTTATCAGCACTATTTCTAGCTCTGATAAAGTTTTTCCTTTATCATTAATCTATTTAGAGACGATAAAGGGGACCACCCTTTAATAATGATGAGATAAACAATGCTTTTTTAGCGCTGTTAAAGACCTTTTGGTGCACTGTTAAAGGGAACATTTGTAGTAGTGTGTGATAATATAGTGGACCCCCAACTATATTTAATCATCTAATCTATATCCTCATGTAATGGTTGGTATATCATGTATACCAAGGTGGTGGAGTTGTCGACACACAATAAGCCTCCAATCAGTCGCATAATCTATGTACATGTGTGGAGAATAAGCATCTGCTCCTTCACATCATTAGGAATGAAATTGAAATGCTCATAAATCCACCCCATGCGCAACCGAGAACCTGAGGAAACATGGTATGATAAAGATTTCAATTTCTATTAGATGGTGTATAACCATACACCAGTCTCCAACAATGGAACCCATAACTTTCTACCTATGGATGGGTAGACTGAGCATGTAGGTGATGTCCTCTAAAGTAATAGTCATAACCCCTCAAGGAGATGAAATATGTGTGTCTCAGGCCGCCATCTCTCAACCAATAAAGAAATAAAGTGGAAATCAATGGTCCAGATGTCACAAATAGAGACTCCACAAAATTCAGCATGTTCGAGGTATTGAAAAATGGTCACTGGGGTGCATTGTTATGAAAATGATGTGCTCTCTGAACATCAAGAAGTCTAACATGTCCCAGCACCAACAAGTCACACGACACGTGTGACTGATGTGTAGATAAAAAAGACTGATCCATCTAAATGTATGAATAATAGAACATTAATTTCAACATCTATTTAACTCATAATTTTTTTCAGATTTTTTATAAAATATTTTTTAAGTTTCTTTTTGGTTTTTTGTAAAGATGAAGCATGTTATTTCAAGTGACTACATATGTTAAGTGTTTGATGATTTATTTTTAAAGAACACAACATTTACTTTTTGAAATAATTTTTTATACTATGAAATGAGTTTAAACTTACACATAACATATTTAACATGCATTTTTTTACCAATGAATGCTTTATTTTTTAAATTATGAAATGTAACTTTTTCATTATAGAACATTTGTTATATAAAATGTTTTATCATGGAATATAAAATATAGTTTTGATATCTATTATTTTATATAATAAATATATGTGTGTATTATAATATATAAGTATATTTTTTAAAGTTATACTAAATATAAATAAGAAAAATATGATTAAAAATGGTGATAATGAAAAAAATGACTACTCATACAAACTTTTTCATTAATTGATTGAGCACAAGAATCATTTAAAATATTATATTATTACCCTATGTGTCTAGGTAAATGTGTTCACATGTGACCTTACTGGTGGCATATGCTGCACCTTCATATAGGTTCCCTTTTTCTAGGCCAGTCCATCTCATTCCGAATGCGAGTCGATTTTGGCCTCCCTTTTGGTCATAACCTAGTCATGTTCGGTAGAAGAGTGGATGTACCATCAGACATATGAAAATTTTGATATTCCCCAATTCATATCCATAGAGAATTTTAGTAGTCATTGATACTCTATAGTTAATAAATTAGATAAAAAAACTACTCCCAAGATAAGTGTACTTAAGCGTATGATGTGATCACATGGCCGCAAGGATATTGTAATGATTGAAAGTTTCCACATTCACAGTAACACTTATTTAGTAAAAAAAATCACACATTAAAATTAATATAATATATAACATCACTGGTCTCAATGAACTCAAATCTTTGTTTTGGATGATCAAATTAAGTGACATGAAATGTTGGAGCCTCTTGAAGAATACTATATAGCTCACACTAGAAATGGTGACTGCAGCGCATCCCTCTATTCAGACCCTCTTCAGCCTTTTTTCCTCATTCCACAAAGTATTTTACACTATGATATAAGGTCTCTTATACCAAGCCTATAATTTACATTTAAAACATTATAGTAATATTATATTATAATTGTAGTTATTCTAATAAACTTATAATCAAATATTCTTAATTACATATGATGGGTAATTTTTAATCTCCCTTGAAAACTGCATTTATACATTCTATGATATTGGTAATTATATTTCCATATATCCTCCCATTATCATATGACAAGTACCATTTATTATTTGAAATTTTCATCATGTAATCATAAACTTCTAGATTAGCTCTCTAAATATATTTGAAATGCCAAAAGTGCCAGTTTAACTGGCGCTTTGGGATTTTCTCCCAAAAATGCTAGTTGAAATGGCACTTGAATACCCCATTCCCCAAAAAATAAAAACTCTATACTCTTTTAATTAAATATAAAAAACCCAACCAAATTTTTTTCCTAATAAGGGATGCTAAGAGAGAGAGAGAGAGAGATGATGAAGGAAAAATGAAGTTATTAAGAGATGGATAAAGGGAATAAGAGACATGAGGAGGAAAAATTTAAAGAATATGGTGCTAACTATATCAGTGTAGGGATTATTTATATTTTTTCATTATTATGATTCAGGAATGTTCACTGTTTATTTTGTGGCCTTTTTGGTACTTTTGAGGGCTTCACCAGATGAAGGATGGTTGGCATCATGTTTTTCTTAACCACAAAGCTTCTTTGTCCATGGCACAAGTACCTAAAAAAATTAATTAGTATATCAATATTTAATAATGGAGGATGATGAAATCAGTACAAGTTATGACCAAATGTTTCCAAGATAAATTTTCCTTAGGGTTTGTTTCATTTTTAGAAAGGGAAGAGGGAGAGAGAGGGTGGTAAAATCTTGCATGATCATTACATTGGATTCTCATTTGAGGGGTGATCAAAAAATTATTTTAAATTTATTTCTCAATATATAAATATATAATTATATATATTTTAATAATATTAAAAATATGTCATTCCTTAGTGATTTTCTTCATTCATGATACACCACAACTTCAATAAAAAATATAGAAGATCAAAAATATGTGGAACACAACAGACCAAAATAAATTGAAATATATTTTCTTTGTCACCCTATAAAATATCATATGGATTATTGAAAACATCTTTAACCAATTAGTAATTTATACTAACCAATTTAAAAAAATAATTTGAATCATTTATGTTAAACAATGAAGCACAATTTTTGGTAGAAACCCTGAGACTTAAGCTAAATGAAATTACTTTTTCAATAAGCACTATAACATAAATTATACAAAAATTAATTTCAATAAGATCAATTGTTTTTTCTTAAACAATAAAAATAATAATTTTTTGTTCAATATGCGTATCATAAGTTTTATGTTTTATTATCTGTTATAAAAAAGTGCCTATGAAATTTGAGAACACTTATACCAAATAATTTAACTTAAGTGCTATACCCAAATTCTTCACAACAAGTTGGAAATTACTATAATGAAAATTATTGTGTTTTTTGTGATTTTTGGCTACTCCAATTGGCTAATATGAACAATAAAACCACAAAATCTGAAAATTATATTTCTTAGTGCTTGATATTTAGAACTAATGAAAGGGGAGACTATATCTCAATACATCACTATAAAAAATGTGGTCTTAGAGGAATATTATTAGTGACTTTTCTTAGAACCACTGATAATTAAAACTTTTTTGATTATTATTTAAAATATATTTATGGTTCTGTGAAACCTTAGATATTTATGATATAATTTTCAATTTAGTGGAAGTTTTTTTAAAATTTCTACAATATCCTTTTAAAAAAAGACATAATTAATCCCTCCCCATCCCCACACCAACCCTCTCGGCCCAGAACCCCCCTGAAACCCCCTCCCTCGATGCTAACCAATGACTAATGACCCCCTCCCTATCCCATAACTCCAACCCTTAATCTCAACTACCCCTCCCTAGATTTCAACTATAGTGAAACCCACCAATGAATCTTCTCCCCATGATGACAACCCCTCTTCCACATTTCCCAATAACCACTACCCTCAAAAGTGACAGAGACCTTACCACATCCCCAAAAACTAGTCCTCATCCATGCCTCCCTGATTTCCTTTACTCTTTTCTATGCATGAGTTGAACATTTTTGGGATCATATCCTTAACCCCCAAGTCCCCTCCCTTGACACCGACCATGGAAACACCCCCAAAAATATTTTCTACTAGCAACGGTGATACCACTTCTCCATTTCCAAGAAATATCACCCCCAACAGTGAAAAATCCCTAACCCCTTCTCCATGACCATTTCCTCCTCCATTACTCCCCAATTTCCCATGCTCTTATTCATGCATGAGTCTGAAATTATTGGGATCGTATCCCTAACCTCAAATTTTTTTGTTTCCCTCTCATCACCTTAGTGACCTTGTTCCACAACATCTAACTCTATTATTTTAAGGGTTAATATTTTTTCATTTATGTTTTTATGTTTTTTATGATAGATTGAATCATTTTCATATTGAATTTATGTTATGTCAAATCAAGGACCTACTATAATCAATGAAGAAGTTGGGTGATGTTAAAAATTAATTTTACTTGTTTGATTAAAAATTTATATAATTATATTTGAATGTATAGGGAGAAGAGTGACAATAAAATACCTATGGATAAAATTTGGAGAAATTTACCTCGAAATTCACCTCATTATGCCCAGGGTTTGGAAGAATTTTTAGATTATGAAATTGAAAACTGATCAGTGGGTGGTATAATATAATTTCTGTGTCTCGATTATAAATTCGAGTGATGATTGAATAAAAGAAAAGTATATGAGAACTTGGTACTGAAATAGTTTCCTACTTTAAATGTATGTTGGATTTGGAATGGTGAATTGAATGTTATGGAATGTCAAAACAATGAATATCCTATCAATGAAACACAAAGTGAACCTCCATAGGATAATTTAGTTCAAAATTTTATAAATTATGCATTTGTATTCACATGATTCAATTTTCAAGATTTTAATAGATCAACAGAACCTTCAGTTGATCCTAATCAGGTTAATCTTGCTCAAAACGTCAATGAAAAAAAACAAGTTTAATGAAGTAGTTGAAGATGAAAAAAGAACTGTATGAGGGTGTGTAAAGTATTTGAAGTTTTCTTTTCTAATTAATTTGTATCATATAAAGTGTCTCTATATAATTACTAAAAAATTAGTGTCTATGATTTTAGAATTGCTTCATGATGAATTTAGGGAAGTTAAGATCCCTACAACAATCTATGAGATGAAGAAAATCATCAACAAGTGTAGACTTGATTATAAAAAGATACATGCAAGCCCTAATGATTACATTATTTATTAATGAGAGGAGTCTGATAAAGAAGAATGCATAAGAGGTCCTAAAAGTATATGGAATTCAATGAGTAATAATGATAACACAAATCTATGCCACACCAGAAAGAAGCAGAATAATAAAAATTTCAAAAAGGTATTGTATTAATTTCCTTTGAATCCATGCTTACAATTACTATTCCTTTTGTATAAGACATCATACTACATGAAGTGGCATGCTAAACATAGAAACAATTATTTCTTGATGAAAAATAAAAATGATTCAACATCATGGAAGGTGTTTGATTCATTATATCCAAAAAAAATTAGATCCTAGGAATGTACATTTGGGATTGTATTGTTATGGTTTTAACCCTTTTGGTACTAAAAACTAATTATAACATATGTTCAGTTGTTTTGATCCCATATATTATATGTACATGGATGTGTATAAATAAGACTTATTTCATTATT
Source organism: Viscum album (assembly GCA_963277665.1). Taxonomy (NCBI): domain Eukaryota; kingdom Viridiplantae; phylum Streptophyta; class Magnoliopsida; order Santalales; family Viscaceae; genus Viscum; species Viscum album. The sequence goes on along the minus strand of OY728131.1, from coordinate 710,170,579 downwards.
TCAATGATCATTCCTAGAAATAAAATGTATAGAAATGGCATTGATGTATACCTTAATCCTCTAATCAAAGAATTGTAAGAATTGTAGGATGATGGCATGGAATCATATAATGCATAAATGAGAAAACTATTCAAAATGCATGTTACTTTAAAATGGACTATTAGTGACTTTCCTGGATTAGGAAACTTATATGTTTGGATCTCTCTTACTGGTTTGGATTGTCCAATTTTATAATTTTTATTTTGAATCTCAAAGTAGAAAATGTTGTTTTTTGTGTCATCAACAATTTCTTGATGCTTCTCATAAATTCAAGTTTAACAAGACATAATTAAATAGATATATTGAATTGTGGAAGTCACCGATGGTGTTATTTGGTTTAGAAATATTGGGAAAATTAATGAATGTCATTATAGAACTTGGAAAATGTAATCAATTTAAAGAAGGGGAAAAGGGTATGAGTTACAATATCTGAAGCAATTGGAACAAAAAATTGGAAGAAAATGAGTATATTTTTCAAACTTCCATATTGGGAGTTTAATTTGATAAGTTATAATCTTGACATAATTAATATTGAGAAGAAAATTTATGGTAATGTAATTTTTACATTGCTTAATGATCATGGCAAATAGAAGGATTGCCTTAATGCTCATAAGGATTTAGAATCAATTAACATAAAGTGTAGTTTTTGAGTAGATAATATTGGAATGTATCATTTAGATATTTTTGCAATAAATAATAATGAGAAATACGTATTCCTTCAATTGTTAAAGAATATAAAAAGTTTCATATGGATATTCAAGTGACATTTTATGGTACATTAACTTAAAACATCGAAATTTACATGGATTGAAAAGTCATGACTCACATATTACGATGGATTAGTTTTTATCATTTTCATTGTGTGATATGTTACCTGAAAAAGTAACTATAGTTCTAGTTGAGTTGTGTACCTTCTTTAAATATATTTTTGGAAAAACTCTAAATCCAACTATGCGTGATAAAATATAAAAAATAATTGTTTTGACACTTTTTCATATGAAGATTTCCTTTCCCCTTTATGTTTCACAGTCATAATTCATTTTACTTTTCATTTTGTTGAAAAATATACACTTTGTGGACATGTACATTTTTGATGGATGTATCCAATTAAGAGGTATGTTAGTATTTTTTTTATTTTCATTGATGAATTCAATTTTATCAAATCATTGTGTAAAAATTTTAATATATTTTTTATTTTTTTTCATCAGGTAATTAGGTAATTTGAAATCATGTGTGAGGAATAAAGATCAACTAGAAGGATATATTGATGAAGGTTAAATTTCCAAAGAGTTATTGACCTTCTTTCCTAGGTATTTGGATGGGATTGAGACCAGATTCAATTGTTTTTAACATGTTGATGACATCACTAATAATTATCATTCTCAAAACTTTCCATCAGAATTTCCATCTATTGGAAAACTAGTTAGACAGTGGTCAAATTTTACACTGACTGAATTGGAGTAACTATAAGTACATAGATATGTGCTACTCAATAGTCTTATTATAGGTCCATTTATTAAAGAATTTTGATTGTAAAAAAAGAGACGACTAAGGGATTGAGCTCAAAATGAGATAGAATTAACAAAAGTTGTTAATGAGGATATTTTCAAATGGTTCTCCCATCATTTAAGTATATAACCATATTCATATAATTATTATGTAGTTATTTTGTTTATGTTAAAAGAAACACCTTATATCTTCTTTTCTAGATAATGAATGTTGAAAATAGAGAAAAAATCAAATTATTTGATGTTTTTAGTTCGAAGTTCTATAAGGCATGCCAAGATATTTGATTCCTACAATATTCATGGCTTCATGTTTCATACAATTTATCATGAAAAAGGATTGAAAAATCAAAATAGTGGTGTATTTAGACTTTCATATTTGGGATACTATAAAAAGATGATTGATATAATCGAATTAAACTATCATGGTTAATTTTTAGTTTTTTATTCAAATACAAGTGGGTGAAAAATGATTGGGGTATAATGAAAGATTTGTTACATTTCATTTTTTTTCAAATTCTCTCACTTGATCCATGTTGGTGATCCTATAGAGCATGATACATGTATCTTCGCTTCACAAGAAAAGATAGTTTATTATGTGGTTTATGAAATACATTAAGGTTGGATTATTTTCATGCACTTATGATAGATATAATTATATGATATGGGTGATGAAGGTCAATTGGTACTTTGTGACAACGAACCTCATCAACAAAAAATATTCAATTTTTTTCCCTAAAAATATTAAAACAACATAACTTATAAGAGAGGGTAAAAATGAATTACTCATTATAATAGAGGTTGATCGCTATGAAGACAATTAAGATGAATATAATTGAATGAATAAATTGGAAATTAAACTATATTAAAATTTCATAATTATAATTGTTTCATATATATATATACATTATCATATTTTTTCCTTTTGGAAAAAATATTTTACTTTTAATTTTTTTATACATTGAATATATTTTAAACCATTTGAATTGCAGGAATGTCAAGAACAAAAAAATTTCAAGATCCTAGCTGATCAAAATCTTGGAGTACAACACCACTACCGTCAGATTTATTAGATCTGAGTGATTTTTTTTGTACCAGAGACTTATAGTGAAATGGAAGATTACTCAAATGTTGTTGGTAGCCCAACATCTGATGCACCTTCGGTGATGGATTATTTTTTTACCCTTCTATATATGGGATATTGTTGAGTTTCGATTACTGGTATATATGTCATTATATAAAAAACTTTATATTTTATTAAATTTTTATTGTATTTTTCAAATAGATAAAGATGACAACTAAAGAGATATAAATATGAACACAAAAGATGTATGACAACTGAAAAAATTCAAAATCATTATTACATTTGATGAGTTTAGGGTGCCTATCAGTAATGATGCTAAAATCTATGGACATATTATTGGGAATCCTTCTTGTGAGATAATGATATTTTCCATTAATTATAAATATTAGAGGCATGTTCCCATAACTTGTAAAAATGAGGTGTTTGACCACAAGGTAAAGGTAATAATAATTTAATATTCATTGATAACTATTTTAAAAGGAATGAGTAATATTATTAGTATACTTATAATGTTTTATGTTTTTTATTTCTAGATATTTTTTTATTTTGATGTCCCTGACTCCATTTGACTCCTGTGGACCATGAATAATTTAAGAAAGAAATGGAGAGATTTAAAATGGAGATTATTTCACGAATTTAATAACACATCTCTAATCTCTCGAAAAATGTATGAGAAAGTGCCTGAAGGCACATCTCATGAGAATTGGAAGATGTTTGTCAATATTAATAGAGATACATATCATGAGGTACTTACATATTTTATAGTATCGTAATAACATAAGCACAATAAAATTATAATTTTTATTAATGTTGATATTTTTTAGGGATTATCAAAAAAATACAGTGAATCATGAAAAACAAGTCATTCCTCATATCTTTGGGTCACATAGTTTTTCTAGAAAAAGAACAATCTTGGTTTTATTTTATCTATTATTATTTATATTAGTTTATTGTAATTGAATGTTATTTTTAATTTGTATATGTTTTTATAAATTATAATGAATTAGGTCACTTGGTTGGTCAGAAAGAGATGTGGCTTATATTTCATGGGAAACCCAATAACAATTTTGTGAATGAACCTACCAGAGATGTTAGAGTAGGTAATTTTCATTACTATTTAATGTTATTTCATTGATATAAAAACATAATAATGAAAAATAAATTACAAAAAATAAAAAAACCTTAAACTCAATTAAATGGGGTCATATACATGGATTAAATAATGCTAATTTGTTCTATTGTCATCATTTGATCCATGTAGTGAGTCCCATTTAATTAGTTTTAAGGCCTGTTTGTTGTTGTAATTTAATTATCATTATTATGTTTTTAATATATTGAAATAAAATTAAATATTAATGAAAAATATATAAATTTGATATTATTATGAATCTTAAATAATTTGAAAAATCATTGTTTATATTTTCGTATTAATGGGGTTAAAATTCAATAAGTTTGGGATGTAAACCATTCACAATCATCATCAATTTCATATAATGATGTATCTGCAATCATTTTAGGTAAGGAGAATATCAGGTGTGTAAGAGGGTTGATATTTTGGACTATCAAATCAGCTATCTTTGGTAGGGTATCATCATAATTTACTGCTACACCTAATGGGGGTTCAAGTAGTGCCATTGACCAGGAAGCACATTGAGAAATTTCAAGGATGAAAGAAAAATTGAAATAACATGAATTTTATAGGAAAACACATGATCAATAGCCACCATCAATGGAGAATTACTTATTTTTTATATTTCAGAGGATAATAAGAATGATCCCTAATGAATTTTCGAGTCTTATAACTCATCCTGTCAAGGTAAATTCTAAACTCAATCTATGACTCATTAACCAATTTTAAAAGAAATAAATGTTTTAAAAAATGTGCATATAGGGGGTCAAAACCAATAAAACAGTTTTTTAAGGTCCATTAAATAATAATACAATGATCATCAGTTGATTTTTGAAATGTAGTAATTGATGCCACATCAATCTGAGTTACAATTTTTTCAGAATTCCCATAAATGTGTTTAGTGTTTTAAAACACTAAAATGTGCATGTAAGAGTAAAAACCCTAGGAAATACTTTTAAATTGACATGAAATAATGAGAAATCCACTTTTTAATTATTTGTGATGTGTATGAGTAGAAAAAACATCTATATGACATGTGTTATGCTTAGGATGCCTCAATAAGGGGTTTAAAAGATATCAAAGTTTTTAAAAACATGCGTTAGAGGGTCAAAGCAAGGAAAAAAATCAGATGGCCATAAAATCATTGGAAAATGTTCATAATTTTTGAAATATAAGAACTGATTCAACATAAATCTAAGTTAAATTTTACTCATGATGCCCATAAACCCATTTTTAGTATTTTACAACCCTAAAACGTAAATGTAATGGTTAAAACCTCAGGAAACGACCTCAAATTAATGTTAAATCATGAGAAAACCAATTTTTAATTATTTTCGATGTGTAAAAGCATAAAACACATCCATTTAATGTGAATTGTGATTATAATGACTCAATAATTTTTTTAAAAGATGTCAAAATATTTAAAAACATGAATTGGGGGGTTAAAACCAAGAAAACAATGTCAGATGACCATGAAATCATAGGGAAATGACCATAGATTAATTTTTGAAATGTAGGAACTGATTTCATGTCAATCAGAGTTACAATTTTCTTGGAATTCTTGTAAGAATGTTTTCAATGGTTTAACACACTAAAATGTGCATGTAATGATCAAAACCATATTAAATGACCTCATATTGACATGAATTCATGGGAAAACCACTTTTGAATTATTTGTGACATGTTAAAATAGAGAAAACATCCATTTTAAATTCAGTGTTCTTGAAATGACTCAATAAGTAGTTTTAAAAGATGTTAATGTCTTTAAAAATGTGCGTCAGGTGGTCAAAACCAAGAAAGTTCTGTTGGATAGCTATAAAATCATAGGACAATGACCTTATAGTATTTTTTGAAATGTAAGAACTAACTCCACATTAATCTAAGTTACGGTTTTCTCAAGATGTCTGCAAACACATTTTTAGTGTTTTAAAACATCAAAACATGTGTGTAGTGGTCAAAACCATATGAAACAAGCTTGGGTTGATGTGAAATCATGGTAAAAACACTATTTCATTATTTATGACATGTATGAGTAGACAAAAAATCCATAAAACATGTATTGCGATCATAATAACTCAAAAATTAGTTTTAAAAGATATCTAAGTCTTTGAAAACATGCATCGAGGGGGGGGGGGGGGGGTCAAAACTAATAAAATGGTTTTAGATGGATGTGAAATCATAGGATAGTGATTGTAGATTTTTTTTAATTTAGGAATTTAAACAACATCAATCTGTGTAACAGTTTTATAGATATTACCGTAAATTCATTTTCAGTGTTTTAAAACACCAAAATGTGTGTAATGGCCAATACCATAGGAAACAACCTTTAATTGACATGAAATCTTGGGGAAATTACCACTGAATTATTTTTTATGTGTATGAGTAGAAAAAACATTCATCCAGTGCGCGGTGGGATAAAATGACTCAATAAGAATTTTTAAAAGATATTAATGTCTTTAAAAATGTGAATCAGGGGGTCAAAACAAAGAAAATGGTGTCAAATGGAGGTGAAAGAATAGGAAAATGACCATAGATTTATTTTTTAAAATACAGGAACTGAATCCTCATCAATATGAGTTAAGATTTTCTAGGGATGCCTATAAATGTGTTTTCAATGTTTTAAAACACTAAAACTTGCATGTAAATGTCAAAACCAAAGGAAAAAACTTCAGATTAACATGAAATCATATAAAGCCACCATTTAATTATTTTTGATGTGTACGAGCAGAAAACACATCCATATGACATGGAGTGAGCTTGAAGTGACTCAATAATAAGTTTTAAAAGATTTCAGTCTTTAAAAATGCATGTCAGAGGGTCAAAATAAAGAAAATGGCATCATATGCCAGTGAAATAATAGGAAGATAACCCTAGATTTATTTCTTAAATATAGGATTAAACTCAATGTCAATTCAAGTTACAGTTTTCCCAGGATGCCTATAAATATGTTTTTAGTGTTTTAAAACACTAAAACATGCGTGTAGCATTAAAAACCATAGTAAAAATCTTGGATTGATGTGGAATCCTGGAAATACCACTATTGAATTATTTTTGATGTTTATGAGTAGAAAACATTTCTATTCAACATGTAGTGTGATCAAAATGACTCAATAAGTAATTTTAAAGGATATTTTTTTATCATTTCATTACCAAATAGAGAAGATCCAAAATATATGACACACAATAGATTGAAATCAATTAAAATATATATATTTAAAACCATAAAATATCATATGGAATATTGAAAAATTATTGCGCCACTTAATACAATATACTAATAAATTTTAAAAAATAACCAAAATAGTTTATGTTAATCAATGATACTTAATTTGTTATGACCACACCCAAAGGGGATCGATCTGTAACTACACCAAGCCCACCTCTATAGGCCAGGTGGTGGAGATAAGCGCATAAATGAATAAATGATATGGGAGGTCTTTTCCTAATGAATGTACACACACACACCTAACCATCTCCATGCAGAAGTGTAGAGGAATAAAATAAAAAGATGTAACATTTAGAGAATAAACCATGCATGTAAAACTTATAGAGTGTACAAGATTACAAAAGTTTAAACTAAAAATTAAAAGAGGAAAAATACATGCCCAACTAGAAATATTTCCTAACCTGAAAAAACTGGAAAAGTAAAGTGCTTAGAGGGATCAACTCCAAATCTCTAATCTATGAAAAATATACGCGATCTAATGCACATGGTATCCCTAAGATTCTTTGTAATCACTTTTGAAATATCTTCCATCTTCATAAGAAACAACAAGTACATACAAAGACCATGAAGGGGTGAGTATATACATACCCAGTAGGATTTCTCAAAAGCTAAAGGGGAGCATTAAAAGACATGATAAGAATAGACAAACATCTCAACCCAAACATAAAGAGTAACAAAATCCAACAGCATGGATACAAATATATATATACTCAAAAAAAGAAACCCAAATAAGTAAGATAGTGTATCTCTATCTCATATTCCATCTAAAAAGAGTTCCATCAATTACAATAGATATATCAACAATTCCCGGTATCTCACATGTCTATCTAAATAAACATCCAAGTCAAGCCACACCCCGTCATTGTGCCGCACAGTCAAGGGGAAAAATCTCTTAGTAGAGGACCCATTCCCTGGTACGATAGGAGGGTTGCACTCAATTATTTGAGAGAGGGCCCATTCCCTGACTCTATAGGAGGGTATCACTCTAGTAGTCAATAGGGGACCCATACCCTACCCAACAAGAGGGTGGCACTCTGGTGCTCAATAGAGGACCCATACCCTACCCAATATGAGGGTACCACTCTAATGGTCAAGGAACCATTCCCTGATACCTCTAGAGGGTTCCACTTGGATAACAGATAGAGGAACCATTTCCTCCATAGTAAGAGGGTTGCACTCTAGTGGTAGGGGACCCATGCCCTTCCCAGCAGGTGGGTGGCTCTCTGGTGGTTGATCGAGGACCCATGCCCTACTCAACAGGAGGGTGTGACTCAGTAGATAGGTAGAGAACCCATAACCTATCTTGATAGGAGGTAACCACTAAAATTGTTGATCAAGGACCCATTCCCTACATAGTAGGAGGGTTCCACTCTGATCTCTTAGATGATCCTACTTGATCACTACTATAGTTAAGCATTGCATCAGTAAGAATCGCGATAAAAAAATCTCTCATTATATCTCAAAATCCACTAAGGAGGAAACCATCACATTCTACATAGAAAAAAACTCAGTATAGGTATAAGTTTCCTAAAAAAAGGAAGTATGGGTGCACAACGTTTAAGGGGCCCACACAGTGTGTGCTTTTTCTCCAATGCCTGGCCGTGTCCCTACCAGTACACAAATCAATTCCCATGTATCCCTACATGGAATTTATGTGGAATACATGGTGTGTATCATCCACATGGGGTCCTTACCATGCTTTTATTCATGTCCATGTAAGGTTTCCAATGCCCATATACTACGATACACGATGTGTTCTACCGCACGGGGTCCCACCCGTGTCCTTCAGGCCGTGTCTATGTGACCTAGCTTGGTTATGGTACACAACATGTGCCTTTCCGTGTCTATGTCCATGTACTCTCTAAGTACACCCTAGGTCACCAACACTAAGTCACATGGCATATGGGGATCCCACACAATGTGTGATATTTAACACACCCGAAAACCTAGTCTCCATAGTCAGGGGATACAAGTCATGTGTTCTTTGGATTACATGGTGTATAGTATAGATTTTTTCATAGTCTTATATCTACTTATGTAATTCTAGATCTAACCTAAAATCCTCAAATATTTCCTCCAGGCTACCCGAAATTGAAGTTATACTACACCAGCTGTCATTTCTAGCGATCTGTTGGCTGAGAAATAGTTTCTCGGTTTGTCATTTGAAACTACATGCACCACTGTCATATATGTAGCCTAAATGGATCTACAAATAGATGGTGGAATCACATATATCCCACAAATCCTTTTAATCCATCCCAAGTTTGTAAATCCATTAATCACACGTGAGTCTGTTGTGAATCTGAGGATTTGATTGGGCTCAATCCCACTTATCAATGTAGAACCATGGACCCATTTCCCAAATGGTGAAAAATGAAAAGAACGAATGGGGGAAAAGCACAAAAAAGTTTTAATAATAATTGGAAAATCATTTTTGGCCAATAAATACTAATTGGGGGAGATTATGTTTGAAAAATGGTATATTGGGGATTAATTTAATAATCAATTGAAAACTGATAAATAGGCACATACAAAGGTCTGATTTAACACAAATCAAGAGATAGATTCGATCATGATCAATATATTTAATCAATTAGGGAAGCATAAAAAAGTTTATGAGTCCCACCTCAATATTAGATTGTTATTTTATGAAGAACGTTCTTGCCAACAAATGTGAGAAGTCATTGCGTTCAATGCATCTTGATTCATCTTGATTTGGAGGCTCATCATTGCCTGATTTTGATTTTCTAATGGGAGGGTGGAAGAAACTTCTCTCAAAAATCCCAAGGTTATGTTGATAACCTTGTAAATCCTTTATAAAAAATATTTTATGGGGAAGGATAAGTCTAGGATATTTAATAAAATAAATAAAATTATTCATTTATTTTAATTAAATGTACTCACCAAGGTTTGTTTTTTACAAATTCCCCATACTGACCACCTTTAGGTCACATCTAGGGAAAACCTCATGTTTCAGATTCAACCATGGTCTAATATTTTTTATATGAGACTCCATTTAGGAGATATCCCATTTTATTTAGGAAACTATGCATCCATGATATTTAATATATTTAATATTTTTATAAAATTAATTCTGGGAACACCAGGCCTCTGAATCACATGACATATCAGTGTATGGATTAGTAAATATTTCTACATATATTAAAAAGTAATACAATTAAAAAATAGGGTCTTTAAATTATTCCCACATTCAATATTTTTGTCCTCAAAAGGAAAAAACTAAATAAAAATATTGGGATAATCAACAAGCATCTGGCTCTCCTACTCCTAGGAGCTCTCCTTCATGCTCCCATACTACCACAGCACCTGAACCATGGGGATGGTCTGTCCATTTATGGTCCTCTCCTACCATTCCTTTCTCGCAATTAGGTGCTATTAAAAAGTATCTCCATCCTCGATGTCTAGTTCACCCTAGTCAATAATGTGCATAGGGTCAAGCATGCATCTACTCATCTATGACATTGGATGTTGTTGTAAACCCTCTCCAACTGTGGGGGTAGAGAGAGGTGGTAAGAAACCTCACCAACCCTTTATAAGATATCAAATGGCTTGATGAACCCCATTGATTGCCTGATTCCTCAACTGAATCTCAATAATCCTCATCATGGGGAGAGTCTCAGGAAAGTGTGGTCTCCCAGATCAAACTCCAAGGGCATATTCCATGGATCTACATAATATCTCTACCTATTTTGAGCTTTCCTCATCCATTCACATATGACTTGGACCTTCTCCATCATAGGCTGCATCATCTCTGAACCAACAAGAGATGCCTTTCCGATCTCAGTCCATCATATGGGTGACCTGTAGGGTCTCCCATATAGATACTAAAAATGTTCCATACTAATAGTATAATGGTATCTATTATTATATAAAAAATATACTAATGGAAAGTGATCCTCCAAGATTCGGAGAAATTCTAACACGCAATCCCAAATCATATCCTCCCACACCTAGATAGTGCACTTAGTATTTCCATATGTTTGGGGTGTAAGGTTTTACACATCCTTATTTGGGTCCCAAATGACTCCCACAAGATTCTCCACAGCAATTACTTGAACCATGTATCATCATCGAAGACAATAGTCAAGGGCACCCCATGAAGGCAGATAATATCTTGTACGTAAAACTACTCTAAGATCTTCATTGAACTCTGCTCCCTGATAGCAAGGAAGTGTTCTAACTTCTTAAGTTAGTCAACTATCACCTAGATAGAATCATGGACTCTCACTACCCATAGAATACCTATCATGAAGTCTATGGATACACCATCCAATTTATACTTTCATATCTCAAGAGGCTATAGAAAATATACCAAAACCTAGTGCTCAGCCTTCACCTACTGATAGGTGATACATTGAGAGATGAACTCTGCCATGCTTTGTCTCATTTCAACACACCAAAAATCCCACTAAAGGTCTTTATAAATCTTCTCCACATCAGGATGTACAAAAATGAGATTTCTGAAACTCTCCCATCACCTCATCCCACATAATGACTGGGACTACAGTCCTTCCTTAGAAAAGGATGATGTGATTACCTCCTTTAGAAAATCCATATGGAAAATCTCCCGAGGATGTATGGTCATGTAGTACCTCACAGTCGATGTCTCCCAACTGGGACTGCCTCACACACTAGAAGAACGGTAGAGTCTACACCATTTAATGAAGAAAATATAAACCCTCTTTCTCAACTAGGGTCAGCCGCAAGGATAGAAATTGATTAAATGTCTCCCTTACCATAAGAGAACGAAACTTCATTCTAATGGAATCTTCTACATAATTTACCCTCCCTAGAGTATAGAGTATATCAAATTCATAGTTCTGTAGGAACTCTAACTAGTGCCTCTACCTTATGTTTAGGTCTCTCTGCACGAAGACATACCTAAGGATCTCACAGTCTGAGTAAACAACAAAGTGATCTACCAAATGATAGTGTCTCCACATCCTTAGAGTGAAGATTACCACTTCCATATTTAGGTCATTTTTGACATAGTTATAATCATAGGATATCAACTGTATCAACCCATATGCAATAAATATTTATCATTGCATCAACACACAGTCAAGCCCATATCCAGAGGAATTTAAATACACTATGTACCCCATGACCTCCTCTGGTAGTCTCAAAACATGACCACTTGTTAGCCTTAGCCTCAAATTCTCAAAGGATCTACAAAACCGATCATTCTAGGTAAACATATGTCCTTTCCACATCAGGGTGATCAAAGGGGTTGCAATCCTTGAGAAGTCTACCACAAACCTCATAGTATCCCGCCAATCCATGAAAACTCTACACCTCTAACATTATATTTGTTGGATCCCAAGAAAACACTACATTGATCTTTGCTGGGTATATAGATAATACATGATCATAAATGAAATTCCTAAGAAGGTGAACATCATGGATCATGAACTGGTACTTTGAGAGCTTACCATAAATCTGGTGCTCTCAAAAAAAATATTGGACCATCCTTAAGTGATCTGCATGCTCCTCCTATGATGAAGATTATATGAATATGTAATCAATGAAGAAAAAATAGTCCAATTATCGATAAAAAACTTGGTTCTTTGAAGCCATAAACATGGTGGGGGAATTCATCACACCAAAGGGAATCGACAGGAACTCATAGTTTCTGTAATGACATTAGAATGCTAGATTTAGAATATCAACCACTAAAACTCTCAACTGGTGGTAGTCATACCATAGATTGATCTTTGATAACCATCTTACACCTTGTAACTGATCAAATAGGACATCAATCCTTGTAAAGGGTTACTTGTTCTTTATCATGGCCCGGTTCATGTGATGATAATCTCTATAAAACCATAAAATTCTGTCTACCTTTTTCACGAACAACATCGGAGTTGCCTAGGGGGACACACTTGGTCTGATAAAACCCTTCCATTGAAGGTCCTTAGACTAAATAAATAGATCCCAAATATTATCAGGGGACATCAGATATGTTTCATAAGATATTGGAGTGGTCCCAGGGTTCAATTCAATGAAAAAATCCATGTACCACCTTAGAGGTAGTCCCAGAACATCCTCTGGGGAGGCATCTATAAAACCGCCCATAAAAAAAGGAATCCAAATACCTGAAGATACTATTGTAAAGAGTGATACACTCATAGAATTATGGGTGATGGTCTATAGACTCCTTCTAGCAAAACCCACTCATCTCACCCTGAGATATCTATCACCCACAAAGTAGAATCTCATCCCATCATTGTGAAGGCATCAAAATCATTGAAGGTGGTAGTGAATTTGGGCTCATACCACGGACATAAAATCCATACCCAAGATAAATTCATTAGATTCTATCTTGATGTAAAAAAATGTACCACAAGATCCTCTCTCAAAAAAGTGATAGATTTCACAACCGACAAATAAAAGATATCGAAGAAGCATTCCCCATAGGGACCTCAAGACAGAGCTACTAGGCTAAAGCCTCAACTCAGAGTTCCATATCTCACACTAGGAGTAAATAGATGAAAAAATGACTCACACCTAAATCTAATAATACTAGAGAAAGTGTAGAATAAACACATATCACACCTCTAATCATATCATGTGCCACTAGGTCATATGTATCTATATCCTATAGATCTACACATCCACAATCACTAGATCCCTGAGCCTGATGTGGGATGCCTAGTGGTGGTGGTGGAAGGATATAATAACATTTTACACCACTAAAAAATCCTACTCTTGGAGCCCCACCTACTCCTCTTCCATCTATTCCTTCCTAGGGGCCATCCTACCCTTTCCTAAGAGACCCATGATCACAACGATGCCTTTATACTACTATAATTTTTGCTTTTAACAACACTAGTAAAAGGGATTTATTATCTCTATAGAAGAACTGATAATGTAAGTGATGTTAAAGGGTATATTTAACAGTGATCGTAAAAAGCGTTGATAAAGGACCCCTTTAAGAGCACTACAAAAAAATCACTGATAAAGGGTGCCTTTATTAGAACTTTTTTAGCACTATTAAAGGACACCTTTATCAGCATTTTTTAGCGCTATTAAAGGCCTCCTCTAACACTTCTAAAAAAAGTGATTATAAAGGCCCCACTAATAAAGGGTATAATATTTTTTTTCCACATCCTCCCCACCTTTATCAGCACCCCACCCCTTTTATCAGTGCTTCCCACACCCCTTTATTAGTGGTTTAGACAATCCCAAGCCTAGCGCATACCCCTTCCTCTAAAGAGTTTCAAACCTGAGACCTCTAACTTATACACCAACGCCTTTTACACTCCACTATATTGTTTTGTTTTACATTTTTTGATATATCTATATATTATTATATATTTCATTATATTTTGTTATCCATATATTTTTATTTTTGTATATATATGTTTATATATATAGTTATATTTTTTAAATAAATATTTATTTATATATATATATTTTTTAAAATTGATATTAAATCTAAAAACCCTTAAGACAAATAAAGACGTTAAGAAACTTTGAAACCCCTACACCCCTAAAAACTATTAAACGACCATAAATTCTGATCTGAGAGTCCGTTTCAGCTCCAAAACTAGTCAAATTAAAGATAATGAAATGATATTCGATATGATATGTGGTAAAGGCCAAACAAATAGTTGGGTTAGAAGTTATATACATTTGAATTTTAAGAAAGTAGGGTTGACGACAAAAAACTCAGCTTTAGAGGCCTTCTGGGCCTTTCTAGGATTGAAAAACTATATAGAGTTATTTTACCTCTATCCAAGATCATCTTGGGCATAGATCTCATTTCAATATTCGATTTGATATGTGGTAGAGACCAAAAGGACACCTAGATTAAAAGTTATGATCGTTTGAAGTTCGAGTTTGATTTCTATCTTTTTTTGAAACTATAAGATATTTTATTACTTTTAATATAAAATGATTTAAATATAATATGGTTTTATATCATTTATTAAGATTCAATTTTATTGGTTTTGGAGACGAAACAGACTCCCAGATTTAAATTTATGATCTTTTAAAGTTTTTTAGGGTTTTTAGGATTTTAGGAGTTTTAAAGGTTTTTCACATTTGATGGAATTTCAAATGACCATAAGTTCTGAAACGAGTGTCTTTTTTTCCTCTACCCCATATAAAATCAAATCTTGTGATGATCTCTATGTCATGGTGACTCATGAGAACCCTCAATTACCTATATTGGGGCCAAAAGGCCCAGAAGACCTCCAAACGACCATAAATTCTGCTACAAGTGTCCGTTAATGAAACATGTTTTTTCAAAATATACCCTTTACCAGTGCTAGATAAAAAGTGCTTATAAATGGAGGGTATTCATCAGTACTTCTAAAAAAGCATTGATAAAGACCACCCTTTTATCAGTTAATTTTTAGAAGTGAAGATAAAGACCCCCCTTTATCAACACTTTTTTTTGAAGCACTGATAAATGACCATTTTATCAGTGATTTTTTTACTAGAACTAGTAAATGGGAAGCCTTTATCAATTATTTTTTATAGGTTCTAATAAATAGACCCCTTTAACAACACTTTTTTTAGTGTTGATAACGACTCCCTTTAATAGTGTTGAAAAAAAGTCGTTAAAGACTCTCTTTAACAACGTTTTTTTTTCTATCACTGAGAAAGGGGGTTTTTAACAACACTTTTAGCAAGTGCTGATAAAACCCTAGCACTGGATAAACACAATTTTGTATTAGTGTTACCATTTCGATCCATCCACCATATTTATTCCCTCCTAAGCACATTGGGTTGGGAAATCACACACCATGTTACCTCTTCTATCACATGCATAACACCACCCCACTTCGAGCTACCCTGGTCCTTTGTGTTATCCCTAACCACATGCCTGAGTCTGATGCTGAGAATATCTCTTGCACTGAGATCCTATAGATTGGTGATTTCTAACTACTACATATGACTAAAACTTATAACGCCCACTACTTGTTACAGCGGTCTGTCATTCCTTTGACATGAATCTCTCCATATCAAGTTCGTACTCCAACACCTCGATCTAGGCGGGAATGCATAAGGGTTCCACACTGGCATATATTTCTCTAAGGATACCCTTCTCAATCTTCCGCACTTGAAAGTAGCCATCCCAAATCATGTCAAGGGAGAACCACGTAAGGTCGGTGAACCTTGCATCAAACTCATCCACTGTCATCCCTCACTACTGTAGCTCTAAAAGATCCTAAATCTAAGCCGATCAAAAGCATGAGGGGTAGTACTCCTAATGGAACAACTTCTAGAAGTCATCCCATGAGAGTGTCAACTCATCATGAATTTGTGTAACTAGACTCTAACAGTGCCCAACTACTCCGTGGAAAAGTCTAGATGAAAATGAAACCACGTGACCAGTTAGTTTCTGAATAAGCCAAAAAACAACGATCATTGACTCTAGCCAATCCTCCACTTCTTGGGGATCTGGCTCACCATGGAACCTCAGCGGCCTCTGGAAAGTGTTCTTAGCCTGCATACATTCTCAGACTTTTATGCTAGTATAATATGCTTCTAGATATGTGGGGGTGCTTCTACATATCTACCTGGAGGATGGATTTCATAAGATAGACCTTGAATTAAGGCCTCATCACTCATTGGATTGTCATCAAGATCTAGAATTGATAACCTGGTTGGCTATCATCGTGGAGGCATCCTGAAAATTTAATCAAGATGTACCATGGTCAGAAGAACATATATATACATGGGGACCTGACTTAAGAAATATATTCAAAGGAAACAATTCTATATGATGCATGTACCATTAATCCCTTAAACTAATGCCTCGGTATTCTAGGTCAAAAAGTGGGTATTCAAAGTCTTGATGAATGGACATGTTGGACACCTGCAGTATCACTGGGTTCCCTAGTCTAAAATCCATACTCGAGACACTTTGAAATTGTTTCCCTATGTCCCAACTAAATAATTATAAGGGTAAAACTCCAAACACTGTCATAAGTAATGAACTACTTTGATACCAATCTACCATGACCCAACCTAACGAGGTTCAATCCATATCTACCCCAAGCCTACCTCCATAGGTCAGGGGGTGATGAAAAGTGCAGAAAGGAATAACTAATATGAGAGAAATTTGCCTAATTTACCTATACACACACATCTAACCATCTCTATACATAATTTTGGAGGAATAAAAGAAAAAGATGCAATATATTGAGAATAAACCATGCATATAAAACCTCCAGGGAGTACAAGAGTACAATAGTGTTAAATGAGAAGTAAAAGGGAAAAAATAAATGGACAACTAAAAATATGTCCCAACCTAATAAAAATGAAAATTTAAAGTGCTGAGAGAGACTATATCTAAATATCTAAGCTCTGATCAACATACATGGTCTAATGCACTCGATATTGCTAAGATCCTATATAATCACCACCAACCTATCCATCATCTACATAATACACAACACTTGCAGGAAAAAGACCTTGTAGGTGTGAGTATATACATACCTAATAGGACATCCTAAAAGATGAAGGGGGAGTAGTAAGAGACATGATATAAATTGACAGATAGCTTAACTAAAATAAATAGAGTAAAAAATCCAATTATATGGATACAAATATATATATATTCTAAATAAAACAATCCCAAACATGGGGGAAAGTGGATATCTATCTCATATCCTAGATAGAAAGAGTACCATCAGTTCCAAGTGGTCCTTCAATGATCACCAACATCTCAGGCATCTGTTTGAAAAAAATTAAAGACAATCCACACATCGTCACTTTGCTGCATAGTCAAGGTGCATAATCTCTAGGTAGAGGACCCATGCCCTAGTACAAAAGGAAGGTTCCACTCAATTATTCTATAGAGGACCCATGACCTAACTCCACTGGAGGGTTCTACTTTGGTAGTTGATAGAGGAATCATACCCTACCCAATAATAGGGTTCCTCTCTGGTGGTCAATAGAGGACCCATACCCTACCCAACAGGAGGAGACACTCTAGTGGTCTAGGACCCATTCTATGATACTATAAGAGGTTTACACTCAGATAAAAGATACATGAAAAATTCCCTACCCAACATGAGGGTTCCACTCTAATGGTAGATGACCATTTACCTGCCCAATAAGAGGGTGACACTATAATGGTCAAATAAGGACCCATTACCTACCCACCAAGAGGGTACCACTTTATGGATAGGTATAGGAACCAATCCACATCCTGGCAGGAGGGTTCCAATCTAATAATCAATCATGGGACCATGCCCTACCCAATAGAAGGATGACACTCTGATCTCTCAAATGATCCTGCCTAATCATTGTCATCATCAAGCATCACCTAAATAAGTACCACACCTGAAATATCTATCATCATATCTCAAAAGCCACTACAGAGGTTACCACTATGTTTTACATGAACAAACACTTGGGATAGGATACTCACAAGTCAAAATATGAGTCCAGACAAAGGATATATGAGAGGTATAAGTTTCCTCAAAAAGTAAGTGGGGGTACATGGTGAGTAAGTAGACCTAAACGACGTGTGTTCCCACTCCACTGCCTTGTAGTATACCTTCCAGTACATAGATCACTACCCATGTAGACCTACACAACATGTAAGGGGACTAAATGGCTTGTATTAGCCACAGGGGTTCTTACACATGTTTCTATCCGTGTCTATGTAAGGTTTCCCATGCCCCTGTACTATGATACATGGTTTGTCCTTCTGTATGCGGTCCCACTTGTGTCCTTTGGGCTTTGTGTATGTACAATGACCATGTTACTGTACACAAATGTTCTTATACATTTACATTTCTATGTACTCCTAAAGTATATTTTGGGTCTCCAACACTGAGTCACATGATGTTTGGGGCTCCCACATGACATGTGATATTTAAATCACCTGAAACCCTAGTATTCATACCTATGGGGATACACACTGTGTGTTATTTAAATCACATGGTGTGTATTTGGGTTTTCTATAGAAAATGGAACTTCTTCAGGCTTTCTATATCTGGCCCTGTCTCCTTGAATCTTGCCTCTAGGCCTCCCCAAATCGAAGGTAGACTCTTCTGGATGTCCGTTGGATGGGAAATGAATTTTCGATTCTTCGTTTGAAACCAAACGCACCGTTATAATTTTTGGCACCTCACTGGATCTCCAAATCCATGTTGGAATCATTAATATCCTTAAAATCCTCCATATACATCCGTTATTTGGTAATTGATTCATTTCATGTTAATCTTTCATGAGTTCAGGGGTTCAATTGGGCTTGATCCTTCCTGACAATGTTGAAACATGGCCCCATTACCCAAATGGAGAAAAACATGAAGAACAGTTGGGGGAAAAGAACCAAAAATGTGTAACAATATTTGACCATAATTTATTGTTAAATAAATAATAATTGGGTAATATTTGATGAGAAACATGGTATATTAGGGATTAATTTAATAATCAATTGAAAACTGATACATAGGAATATGCAATGGTTATATTTAATACAAATCAAGAGATAGATTCGATCATGCTCAATATATTAATCAATTTGGGAAGAATCCAAAAATTGATGAGTCCTATATTGATATTGGATTTTCCATTTATGAAGAATGTGATCACCAATGAGTGTGAGAGGTCATTGTGTTCACTGCGTCTTGATTTTCCATGATCTGGAGGCGCATCTTCGCTTGATTTTGATTCACCAAAAAGAGGGTGGAAGAAAATCCTCTCAAAGACTCTAGGGTTATGCGGATAACCCTATATATGTTCCATAAAAACTATTTTATATAGGAGGCTTGGTATAGGTTATTTAATAAAATAAATAAATAAATTTATTTATTTTAACTAAACAAACCCGTAGACAAGGAAAAGTATTACAAGGAAAAAAATAGAGTCTATACATAATTTTTGGAATAAAATATGATATATAAGATACATAAAAGTACCTTTTCAATAAGAACTATAACAACAATTATATAAAATTAGTTTTCAATAAGAGTATGTGTTTTTCTTGAACATGTAAAACAACATTTTTTTTTCAAAATGAACATCATAAGTGTTATGTTTTATAAATTTTTATAAAAAATTTACTATGAATTTTTTTAACACGTATACAAAAACATTTACCTTAATTTCTATACCCAAATGAATCAAAATGAGTTTGGTAGTACCAACATGAAAAATATTGCATTTTTATGATTTTTAGCTACTCCAATTGGATAATACTCCCCAAAAAACCCCACCATAAAGAAATGGTATTTCTTAGTGCTAGAAGTTCAGAACTGATGAAAGGGGTGACTGTATCTTATCACAAGAAACATTAGTGTTTTCAAAATACAAAAATATTATTCTTTTTATCATTGATAATTACTCATCCAAGAGTAATGCTACTTGAATATTGATTAGATATCTTTCATGAAAAGGATTTCTATTTGGTAATGAGTAATGGTGCACTTTGTGACACACTACATCTAGTATGTATTTTTTCTATTGATCTATGGAGAATTTTGGAATAAAAATAATATTTTTATAAAAGTTTCTTAGTGAAGCATGGTTAAACAAAAACTTAAGTAACAATGAGGGATAACCATCCAAACTATGTTTTGGCGAAGTAGGCTCCACATGGTGAGATGCACATTTAGGTATTCATGTGGGATTAATATGCCTTATAGAGTATGAGAGATTATGGTCCACACATGAAAAATTTTATAGTTAACAAACTATATGAGATTAACATAGAAAAATAAACAATTTCATTTTAAAACACTCAAAACCTTCTTTACATTGCAAATTACTTACAATAAACACCTTTTAATGAGTTTATAAATTCTCTCACTACTACAAAAAAGGGGTTTCATGGTGGGTTTTTTGCATTTTGAAGCATTTTAAACTACCACTGAATGATGTTTGATACTTTCTTAAAGCACCATGTATTTGTGTAGCAGGAATCTTTTCACATTGATTTTTTCACATCAATTTTTTATTTAGAGGTGTTTCATTTAACTATGGTTTTTTAAATTTATTATTTACTTATTATCTTGGCCCCACCCTAGCCTAGTACTACCATGCCATAACCCACCAGACCCACCCTTTAAAATCAAGCATATATATATGTGTGTGCAAGGTGAAATTTGAACCCCTTATCTCTTGGTTATTCTACAAATCCATTACCACTCCACCAAGCCCTTCATGTGGTGAGAAAATAGACTTTAATATACTTATATATATTGATAAAAGCATTTAAATTCATATATATGTGTATATATATTTATTCATAGTTTATAAATGCATATATATAAATTTGGGAGCGAATCTTTGGTGGACAAATTTAGCCAGATCATTTGTCGGCATTGGGAATGTGGCCAATCATGAATCTTCCAACAAGGAAGACAAACTTGAGTGTGTTGTAGAAATTACCTCTGTTTGAATGATTTTTAGTGATAGAAACTTCAGGTGGAGTACAACTACCAAAGATGTAAGTTTTTAGCAAAATTGTTTGGTGTTGTTGACCTTGAGCATCATCGACCTAATAGTTCGGAGAAGATGATGGCCTGTAAGGTTGGATAGGGAAGGGAAACATTTGATGGTGAAGGTTTAGGGTGATATATGAGCATAGAAAGGGGGCCTATAGGCTGGATCCATAGGGTGGGGTTTCATTTTCCATGTGATGTGGAACAATGGGTGGTGGGGTCGACTTCAATCAACCACAAAAAATAGGGTGAAATTCTTAGAAAATGTAAGAACCCGAACCTTATTTTCAGGTACATTTTCCTTTTCTGGTCATTTTTGAGAAAAAGAAGAATTTTTCGGAGGTTGTGCAGGGGCGTACGGTTGGCGCATGGTTTAAACAAATTGTGTGGCCAGCCCAGGAAACCGTGCACCCTTAACAGTGGGCTCCACACGGGCTGCACACGGTTTTTAAAACCATATGGGCAAGCCATCTGAAGCCCCTGGATAAGACAGTGGGCTCCACATGGGCTACACATAGTTTTTCAAACCATGCGGACAAGCTATGCGAAGTCCCTAGGCAAGATAGGGGCAACCACACGGTTGGCGCACAGTTTGACAAACTGTGTGGGGAAACCGTGCGACCACTTAAAGTTGGGGTTTTTAAGTCCTGAGCCACTTGAGATTTTCCATTCCTCCACCATTCCTCCTCCCACACGTGGTTCACATGGGATTTTCGATTTTCAGAGGTTGGGGGAGATTTTTGGAACAGTTTGGAGGAAAATCGAAGGGGTTTCTTGGTAGATAGAAGGCGGTTCTCCTTAGGTAAGTCCCTCTTTTAGTTCTTTGAGGTTTTGGTTAGGGTTATCTCTCTTTCCCTCTCTTAAATTCCTATATCTACAAGGTTTTCATGTAGATCTAGTTTAGTGTGGCCTTTTTGTATTAAATATTGACCTTGTTGATGATAGGGAAGGAGTTTTAGAGCAGCCTTCTGTGAAGTGGTTGCCGGTTTTTTGGGTGAGGTTGATTGTGGATCGTTTTCACCGAAACCCTAAAGGTAGGTGGTTTGTGACTTTCTGTTGGAAGTCTTTGATTATTTTGTGCAAATTCCACCAATACCCTTGAACAAGGTACTGCGTGTTTCCTGTTTTTCTCCTGTTAATTGCCCGCTTTGCTGTATGTGCGAGTAGAGGTTATTTGTTTGTGAATAGGGTAAATTGTTGTGCTTTGGATGTTTTTCCCATGCATGTGTTGCCTGTTTATGACCGTTTGGTCTAGCTTTTCATGTTAGGATTTTTCCAGTTCCCTGCCTAGTTGTAGGATGGAGTGACTATTGTTCTTCCATGCTGAGATGTTGTAGAATGCTAGCCAAGTAGTTTTTGAGGATACTTTGGCCGTTGTGTAATGCTATAATTGCTGGCTTACATAGGGATGTGAGAACCTGGTGTATAGACCTTAGGGAGAATTGACGTTGAGGGCTTCTCCAGAGCATGTTTATAATTATATGATGTGAGACCACAAGGGGAATTGGCATTGAGTGCTTCCCCAGAGTGTCTGTAGTTCCTCGACTCGGGCCACAGGGGGAATTGACATTGAGTGCTTCCCTAGAGCGCCTTTTGTACGATACGAGACTATAGGGGGAATTGACAGTGAGTGCTTCCCTAGAGAGTCTATTATTTAGATGAACCAGAGGGGTGAGACTATGTGTGCCTCCCAGAGGGTTTCTAGTACTTGTAGGTTGAACCTTAGGGGTTAGACCGTGATAACTACCCATAGGTTACCTTTTTTGTTCTTCTTACTTGAGTGGCTGTTTCTTATTGTAAATTATATGCTAGAACTGTGGATTGTTTACTGCTAGGTATTATCCTATTTACTACTTACTGTACTCACCTTCCATATATTCACTGACTGTTATGCACAGATCTTTGGGTGGTTTCCTACTAGGATCTTGTCTCACACCCTGTTTGGGTCATGCTTTTGGGACCAAACAGATTATATTGTTGCAGGTATAGATAAGGGCAAGCGCCCTTCTACTTTAGGTTCTTTATTGTATTGGATTAGGAGAGCACGGGACCAAGCCGAGGCTTGCGATGCTGAGGAGCTGCTTATCTGTTTTTCTTTTGTACTTTGGTTTAGTATTGTATTCAGAATTGTGACTTGTTTGGATGCTTTCCTAGACATATGTATCATGCATCATTTTATGTTAATATATTTTCTCCAATTGTTAATTTATCAGTCTTCCACTGTGTACTGTTGTTGGATATCTACTGCTTCGGCTATTTGTATGTACTTGTGTACTTCCGCTATGTGCTCTGCCAATGAGGGAATAGTTTCCCCATTATCACACCCAAGGCCCTCACTACTAGTTCGCAGCCTCTGGCGTTCAGGGAAATTCGCTTAAGGCCATGTGACCAACCAGCTATGGGGAACCTCTGGGTGGCTTATGGAACTGGGACGTTACAAAGTAGTATCAGAGGGTTTCTTTTCTCATGAATAACTATTTGGATCCTTTAGCCAGGGATAGGATGAAATAGGTACTTGGTAATAAGCTGTGCCCGGGAGTAGCTAACCCGTGTACATGGAAAATCCATACTACCTTGTTTATTGAAATTTTACTGGTTTTCAATCTTACAGTTGATTTGATTTCACCATTGGGTGATTCACATGCTTTGTGCTGTTAACGTTGTTGATATTACAGTTCTATTTCTGTCGCAACCCGATGAGATGAGGGTATGCCATCTCATGCATCATATAGGCACTTGCTAGAAATCACATGTCATGAATTATTGCCATGTCATCTAGGATGCATTAGCAATTGCACTGTGTTGTGATAGATGTTGTGCAGAATATGCATGCTGTTGTGATAGATGCCTTGATAAAAATATATGCTTCTTGTTAGATCTTTGATTGTGTAAGGTTTTGTTTGAATGAGCGCCAAATTTTGGTTCTTGAGGTGTTATGGGACCTCATGGACTGGAATTTCGTGGATCATTGCTTTTTTCCTTGTTATGACTTGTTAAAGAGGCCAAACATTGATTTGCGGGGAGTATGGGCCCTCACAGATCGGAATTTGGAACTTTTAGTGTTCGCTTCAGTATTTCCTGGGCTCCAAAGTAGTTTCTGTGGATTACTGTCTGTAAAAAACAGAATACACACCGTGTAGTATTGACTACACACCATGTGTTCTTCTGTTTGGGAAGAAATGGTCTTTCTTAAGTACACACCATGTACTCCCTATAAACGTCGTGTAATCCTTTGTTTGAGTCCCTGTTAATCCTTATCTATGGTATGCACATGATTGTCGGCGCCAAAATTTGGCATGAAGAAGCGACCCCAAGATGGCTTCCCAGACTGTCTCGTGAAGCCCCTTTGCGGAGTCCCCAGCACCGCGGCCGCCGCGAAGCCCCGGAGGCGGGATGCTCCCCGAACGGATTTGATGTTCATGAACCCACAGTGAACCACAAGAGGCGGGATGCTCCACGAACGGATTTGACATTCGTGAACCCGCTGCAAATCACAGGAGGCGGGATGCTTCGTGAACCCATTTGACGTTCGCGAGCCCACTACGAAGCTACATCGCCCCCTTCACGCCGCGTGAGCTATGCTCTGCGGCTCCCCTTGCCTATAAATACCGAGCTCCCCCCGAGGTCTTCGGAAGGACAATCCCACCTTTCGGCTTATCATCTCCTGAATCATGAAGCACTCCTCCACTCTGTGAATCATGAGCTGTGCGTGGTACTTCTACTTCGTGAAGTGCCTCCCCATTGTCTCGTTTTGATCCCCTCTTCCGAGAGGGATGCCTTTTGCGAAGCCTAAGGGATTTCGCAAAGGAAGGGGATCCCCAAGGGGACTCAGGTTGTCTTGGAGCATTTATGCATCGCGAAACACCCTTCATGTACACTTGATCCATTTTCTAAGGCAGGATCACTGTACTTCACGAAGCACATTGCTTCCCGACACCCCGCTTTGTGAGGAACCTTTGCTCCGTGAGGCTATGCTCCGCGAATGCCTTTCCACTTTGCGAAGCACCTCCCAATTGCACCTCTGCCCCATGATAAAGCTAAGGCACCCCAATTTGTGAAGCACACCCCTTTGCAAGAGCCTTCCACCATGCAGAGTGACCGAGCTCCACAAGGCCCCTGCCTATGGACCCCTCTGCTTGGAAAATCCCTTTCCCGTGCGACCCTCCAGGTTTGCACGATGTGACTTCAAAGTCCCCTAGATGATACTTCCTATAGCGTTTTTCTGCCTAATGATCCTTCTCATAGGCACGCTAATGGCTATTGCTTCTTCGCATAGCCACACTAACGTGGACCCCTCGATGGTTTGCTCCGTGACCCCCCTTCACCATGGAATTTCCGGTACCTTCCCTCCCACAAGGAGCAGAGGGTACCAGTTTTGTAAGTCCTAGGGGTGTAGAGTAAACCCACCTCGTCCGAGCTGCAGGACGTTAAACTTCCAAGCACCCTCTTCCTCAACACATGATGTTAAACTATGACCTGGCCCCATGCCCCGCATGTAGGGTCCCCCGCCTTGGGCATTCTCCATGCCCCCTGGTCTCCACAGGGGATGATATCCCCCTTCTTGGAGTGACATTTGTCCGATTGGAAGGGAAACCTCCTTGGTGTAAGACCCTAGCCTTCCTTCCAAGAGGTGGCACCCTTGCCCCTCCTCACTTCCTCGGTGCCAAGGATGGTAGAGGGCATGATAGGGAACAAGGATTCTCCTTTATTCAGTCCCAATTCCCTCTCTCGCTGCGCTTTGCCGCCACGGGCCTCTATCTTGGAGTAAGTCCCAACACCATGGGCCACTCAACGCGTAAGCCCCCCCTCTCTGCTTCCCATGGATGCAACCTTCATGACGTGATCGCCAGGTCTCTGCCACCTCTTGTTTCTCACACCGAGAATGACTCACGTGGGCTTAGAGTAAGCATTGACCCTAACAATATCCCCATCCCACATGAAGTTAAACTGCATCCCCATCCATCATGACGTTAAACTGTATACCTGAACTACATGTACTTTGATCCATGTAAAGGCATGGTATGTAGGAACCCTCCACGAGGTTCAATCCCACCACCCACCTAGACCAAGGTCCTTCTTCATGTCGGTTCACCGACACCATCCCCGTCCAGCCTGACGTTAAACTGTACACCTGAACTACATTGGCTTTGATCCATATCAAGGCATGGTACGTAGGAAGCCTCCACAAGGTTCAAGCCCACCACCCATCAGACCAAGGTCCTTCTTCACATCGATTCTCTGACACTACCACCACCCTAACTACGGGGACTTTGATCCATGTCAAGGCATGGTACGTAGGAAGCCTCATGAGGTTCAAGCCCACCATGCAGTTGTTCCAACACCCTTCATGTCGGTTCAACAACCCCTTTTCAACCCGAACTACGTGGAATTTGATCCATTTTAAGGCATGGTATGTAGGAAGCCTCCCCGAGGTTCAATCCCATCACCCATCGGACCAAGGTCCTTCTTCATGTCAGTTCACCAGCATCCATTATGAACTACGTGGTCTTTGATCCCTGCCAAGGCATGGTACGTAGGAAGCCTCACAAGGTTCAAGCCCACCACCCAGTTGTTCCGACCACATTCACGTCAATTCACTCACCACCTTAGGCAGCCTAGAGTGTAAGCCCCACACACCCATCCTGAACTATGGGGACTTTGATCCATGTCAAGACATGTTACGTAGGAATCCTTCACGAGGTTCAAGACCGTTATCCATCGGACCCCCAATCCATCTCAACGTCGGTTCGCCGACACATACCCCCTTCCCGCATGATGTTAAACTGTACACCCACACTACGAGGACTTTGATCCATGTCAAGGCATGGTACGTAGGAATTCTCTTCGAGGCTCAAGCCCAAAACCATCGTTCATCTTGATCCTTACATGGGACGCCACATCCTGGTAAGATCACGCCACCTCATTCCCCTCTACAACATTCGGGAAGCCGCCCACGTGCCAGCCCCAACATCAGTGTTCCCTCCAAGGGGGTTCTTCAATCTGATCCACTCTAGCTAGTGTTCCGATCAGTCTGATCTGTCTCTGCTGGACGTTAAACTTGCGGCATGCCCCATGTTAAACACCGAAAGATGAGGAAAAACTTAGATACATGCCTATGACATAAAATTCCCCGTGTTTGATGTGGGATTCCTCGAGCTTCCGTGCCCTCGAGAAGCCCTATAATAAGGGACAGAAGAGAGACACACCAATCCCCAACATCCAGAAATGTCAGTGATGCCCCAGCGTGACTACTCCTATAACCGAAGGTTAGTGCCCAGACCGGACCCCTTGGAATGTCCTGACAGAAGCAGTGTAATTAACTGGTGTCCATTAAGATATGGCACTGGAAAGAGTTTCACGAATAATGAATTAATCTATGAGGGAGACCCAGAATAGGTGAAGAGTTTCGAGGAGGAATCCATGGAAGGAAGAACCGACATCCCATCATCCCATTTCAATCAAGGAGAAAACTCCCCTGAACAAGGAGTGAATGCCACCCATATTTGGAAAGCGGGAATGCAGGGTAACAAAAGTCGTGTCTATCACACTCAAGCAGACGGACGCACGCGCCCCGATGAAAGTGTCAGAAACAAAAATGGTGAACCTGACGTGATGTTTTATCCCTAACATAGAGATTAGTAGCGCTCGTTGCATCCATAGATTGAAGTGTCACTAGATCCATCTATCTGGCACTGGGTCCCAGATAGCTGGGCAGTAGAATGTTGGGCATCCCAAAGTTGGGGCAGTAGAATGTTGGGCATCCCATTTTACGATGTTGTCAGTGTGGATCCCTCTTACCGGCCACAGAATATGGAACGATGCTGGGGCACTGGTGGTTGATTTCTTTTCCTCGCAGTGTTAATGAGTTCATCTCTATGCTTCCCAGGAATCAGGTTGCTGCCACATGAACACAATCACCGCCCAGCCGCCTAAGGAAGGGCAGGGGAAACGCCAGCACAGCCGCTCCGCATGGCTCCACTACTGCCGCAACGGCGTCTGCGTCCACAAATGTGGGGCGGCCATGCCCCATCTCTCCATCTAAAGTCATCCAATGAAGGGTGATTAACAACCTAGTAAGTCCTTAAAAGGAGGAGGGCATAATCCAAACCCGGGATATGGACCGCCTAGACCTGGAGGCATCCAGGCCCTACCGTCAACGCCACCCCAAGGGCTGCGCAGGGATCCGCTGCTCCCTACCCCAACATTCAATTGTTTTGGGAGCCAGTCCCCGGAGCACCTTGATGACTCCATACCTTACGTTGATGAGGTGGGTGACGTCCGGCTCAGCCCGATCAGAGTCTCGATCCAGGGGCTCCAAGAAAGGGCCCCCACCCGGCCATGTCAACGCTGCCGTCCGGCCTTGTCAGAGGAGCAGGTAGGCTATGCCCTTGCACCACCAGCACCGGCTTGCCCGACCCGACGCCAGCGTCGGGCACGGGCTGAGGAGAGTGCCCACAATGGGGCGTCAACATCGACGACTACTGTGGCCCGAGCCACCGCCGATGCATATCATCAAGTCCCTGCACACACTGAGCAGAGGAACTTATACGCCCAACCGGGATCGAGGCCCCAACTGCCCTATGGGCAGGCTGGGTCAACTCTCCTGGTCATAGGCATGAGTGGTGATCGTCTTGAACCAACTCACTGTGTTGTCACCATGTATGGAGGTCCTCCCCGTACCACTACTACACAGAGCCTGGGCCTTCCCTGCTCTGAATATTTCTATGGAGGTATGCCCCATGCTACCCCCAACCCAAATGAAGGTCTGCCCTGCGGTAGTGGTGCTCAGCACAAAATCCTCTCCCGTGACCACCACATCGGGTATGGAGTTATTCCTCCTTCCCTCGACCGTCGATGTGGAGACATTTACCATCTAGTTCCTCTCCAACTTGGGGTTCCTACCTATGTGCTCTCCGTAGCTGGCGAAGGTCCTCCTCACCCTGGCAGCCTAAAGGGCGAAGGCAAGCCTCGTTCCACTCGCACCAAGCATGGAGGTCCTCCCCATGCTCCCACCGGCTCTAGAAGAGGTGTTTCATGCTCTAGTGCTATTCATGGAGGTCCTCCCCATGCCCCCTTAGACATCTACCCCGATGCTCCTCACACATCGGCTGTCTCAAGTGGAAACCCTCTTTACCCTAGCGCTAGTGTGGCCGAAGGACCCTATGTCGGGAATCAGCCTTGTCCCGAGGAGAAACCCAGGGGCAAGGAGGTGGGTCGTTGTTTCCACAAGAAGAATCATGGGAAGGTTCGGACAGAGATCAAATCGGTCCACTTCTCAGACTCTAAATCAGAGTAAGACTCAGCTCGAGAGCCCTCCCCTCGCTCATCCGTGTCAAGGGCCGGGGCAGGGATGAGGCGCATCAGTCTGGTGATCCCAGAATGAGATATCCACAAGATTATCGCCTCCATATGCAGGTTTATCCAAAAGGATGAAGACATGGCGACCCCGCAGGTTACGGTTGTGCAGTCGCCACCATCATCTCCGGAAGCACTTTTTACCACCACGAGAGATCACATAGAGCTATTTTGTAGACCAATGATGGGTGAGAAGCATCGCGACCTAGCACCAGTAGCCCTGGCCCCTGATATAGGAATGATAGCCATTAGACCCTTCTACCGCGATGTAGTGGCCATGTCGCTCCACTCTTCGGAGGATAGCCTGAGGATCGACGACCAATCATCCCATTCGCCATATTCTCTGCTGGCCAACCTTCCGTCCCAGCGGTCCGCCTCAGTACCGCTACCGGTTCCTCAACCACCCCCAATTGGTGGGTGGGGAAATCAAGGGTGAGACCCTGAATTTGATTCGAGGAGTTTTTGGAGCATTCTTGCAGCGGACCACTTCCCCGAGGAGTTTTGGCCCGCGACAACGTAGGATTTCTGCATACCTGAGTCTCTCACCCTAGAGGAAGTTGAGTGCTTCTGCTACAACCTTTGGGTGACACATTTCAGTCTCTGTCATCAGCGTGCTGTTTATCCAAGGAGT
Organism: Viscum album; assembly: GCA_963277665.1. Lineage (NCBI taxonomy): Eukaryota > Viridiplantae > Streptophyta > Magnoliopsida > Santalales > Viscaceae > Viscum > Viscum album. The sequence goes on along the minus strand of OY728131.1, from coordinate 710,140,178 downwards.
TAGGTGCATTTCAAAGACGTCAGCGAGCAATGCCGTCTAGTCGATCTGGCCGCACTCCCTGTGGCCTAGCGCCCCGAGTCACTAGGTCACCGTGAGGCTCTCAAGCAGTAATGCGTTCAGAGTATTAAGGTACTCTGTAGAATTATCAGGGAAGCTACCCCCCACGTGCATGTCCGTGGATGGGGGCTGTATGCTGCCCTCTTCTTCAGTCATATCCAGTAGCAGCTCGACTCATTATGCGATATTGAGGATATGCCCCAAAGAAGGGTCATGGTCCACATGGCTGACGTAGTGGACAAGGAGGACGAGTTGGAGTTTCTCGATGGAGACTTACCTCCTGAGGGTGTACCACCCATGTTGGACCCATCAGGGAGGATTACTCGTCAGCAGAGGAACCTCCTAGGCCTCTCTGTGCCCACCGAGTCATTGGTACTCAGTCGGAATGCCGGTAAGGGCAAAGAGCATGTCGGGGCAGTCACTCTCTGACCCGTCCACCTCGATACAGAAGACGGAGAATGACCCTAAGAAGGCCGTGTTGCACCAGCAACTTGCTAAGAAAAAGATGTTGGTCGATAAAATACTGGTTGAATGAACAATAGAGTGATGACCCGACTATGGTGATCCTAGGCCGGTGCAGCAGGGGCAGGAACAACTTCCCACCGACAAGATGCCTCCGGGAAACCCTGATCATACCGCTCCTACAGACAGGGTTGAAGCCGGAACTCACGGAAAGAGGGCGCGGTATGTCTCACCAAACCCTCCTGAACGGCGCGACAATCCATGGAATCCTGCCCAGGTTCCCCTAGCCGCCCTACAGGCCGCTCCACCAGCCGCTCCATGAGCCGCTGAGGCTGTCTACCATGTTGAAGAACCTGAAAACGTACTTGTGGTTAGGGATCCCTGTCAAGACAGAGAACCCCACCTGGATGATCCTATGGCGGCACTCATTTCCCACCTCGAGGCTTTGGAAACACGATAGGTGGCAATCCCACCTGATGGCAAGCCATACCCGATATGGGGGGATGATATGTCGGCGCCTACGGGTTTTGGGAATCCCACCTTCTCACCCTTTAATTGGATGGGGGAACTGCCGCAACACCTGGCCCACTTCAACTCAAGGTGCGTGCCTATGTTAGGTACTCCAGCACAGCAGGAGGCTATCAACCTCCGCTATTTCATTCAGACGTCGGAGAGGCCGATGTTCGTTTGGTACAGCCAGCTCCCTATCGGATCAGTGACTAGCTGGGAGGACCATCGCAGACAGTTCCTCTACCAGTTCATCTCTACCACCCAGAAGACCAGCATCGCAGACCTCTTCAAGTGCAAACAAAGTCCTGATGAGTGAGTCACAGACTTCATCGCCCGGTGGAAGAGGCTCACATATTTCCTTGACATGCCACTAACTCTGGAGAAATTACTGACGATGTGTGTGGGAAATGTCAAGGTGGAACTAGTTCCCTCCATGATTACTCAGAACAATCTTAGAGGGTTATGAGACTTCTTCGACGAGGCCCAACACCTCGAAGAAGCCCTGCAACATGCCAGGCAAGAACGCCCATTGCCCCCTGCAATCCTAGCAAGGAGAGATGCCAGAGCCGAGCCTGCCACGGTAGCCCAGATGGAGGCCCCCATGCAGCTAGAATTGCTACCAGTAGTACCGGACCCGCAGCCTTACAGAGGCCCTCCGCCTCAGGCATAGCCTCCGGCTCCGCAGCATCCTCAGAATCGGCAGGCACCTCCGCGTAATGCGCCACCACTTCCCAAACGAGACAATTAGGGTCCACCTCCTTAGTAAGCTCCTACAGCTCCTCATCAAGGCCAGGCTCCAAGGGATCCCTATCCAGAAAGAAGACACCATACTTACCCGTTCAGCGAGAATTAGGTCCCCCGTTACTTCTATAGTGCCCAAGAGCAGGGGATTGTACGCTTTCCTGAGTGTAGAAGGCCAGCAGAGGCGAATCTCACCGATTTACTCAACTACTTCCCCCATCATCGGATTATGAGGCACACCCTTAAGTAGTGCTATGGGTTTAAAGACTGGCTCCAAGAATAGGTAAATAAAAACATTTTCAGGTTGGTCCCGACCCCAACACAAGTGGTGGGTGTCTTTGTGAGGTCAGAAAGTGGTAGTGACAACGAAGGCGAGTGGCATAAGGTTCCCAGTCGCAGATCCCATAAGTACGACAACTGGATGGCTCGTAAAATGGTCGCTCGTTCCCATGACATTATCCGTGCACGCCTGAGCCAGCCAGAGCCTTCAGAAGCTGTGGCTATCACTTCTGCGTCATCATCTCAGCCGACCTCTTCCTAGAAGGGAATGCAGCGACGACGCAAAAATAAGCAATGCACTCCACCAATGCCATCGTCATCTCATACTCTCGACAACTTCATGCCCCCCCTGAGATGGGGATTCCTCCCAGAATCCACCCAGTGGTGGATGATTCTTCAAGTGACAGTCAGGGTCACGCTTTGGTTAATAACATTGAGTTGGTAAATCCCTATACGACTCCCAATAATGGGGAATGCCAGGAGAACCTACCCAACGTTCCTGGACGACGTCAGTGTCGGTGGAGCTGCGACTATATGGGTCATCGGGGCGCATCAGTCAGTACCTCTAGCTAGGCCGTGCATGCCACTAAGACCAGACAACAGGCGCAACGTAGAGCTCAGCATGCACAACCTATTCATCTGGCACCGTCGAGTCCACCTTCACCACCGTTTGTGCTATTGGATCAGGCAGAGCTGCTTCGGTCGCACCGCAACCAGCTTTGCCCTGGTACTGGTCAACCTCAGTTGTCTGGTCCTTATCCGACAGCTACTCTCTGAGCTTCGACTAGAAGGCAGCAGGATGTACCCAGTACCAGTCAGTCGCCGGTCTAGCCGGCAAGGCCCGCCATGCCTCCAATCATAGAGAAACCTCTTGTAAGCATAAGTTCGCACCTGGATCGGAAGTGTGATGTCCTCAAGCACCTTGCCGGCATCCCAGCGAGGCTTTCTATCCTTGAAGCCCTTCGCCTGTCGCCAGATATGCAAGAAGCACTCACTGAGGCTTTAAGAAGCCCCCTCCAGTTTGAGACAGAGGTAGCAGCTACCAAAGACTTCCATGTTGAAGCAGTTGAGGATGCCAAATGTCAGGCCATCATCTTGTTTTCGTGAGAATACGAAGGCTCTCCTATACAGGGGTACATCCTCCCGCTGTACATCACTGTCCAGTTCAATGGCGTGGAGGTTCGCCACTGTCTCGTCGACACTGGCTCCAGGATCAACCTTAACTCGACACGGACGTTGCGGAAGATGGGGTTATCCAAGGATGACTTGCCTCTCTCCGATTTAAGGATACAAGGATATTAAAAGACAGAGCAGACCCAGGTCAGCAAAATCCGTTTGAATACCTAGTTCAGTGGCCTAGTGTCCAGTACTGAATTTATGGTTGTCTCCTAGGACACAGTGTACAATGCATTGATGGGTAGGACATGGCTCCACATGCACACGACGGTCCCCTCATCACATCACCAATGCCTCATGTACTCCCTTAATGGTTGAGTAGGCATACTCCAAGGTGATGCATCTCCTTTTGCCTCTTGTGAAGACAGTTATCTGGATGCTGACTATTACAAGAGTAAGGATAAGCAGATTCTAGAAAGTGATGTTGAACTCACCCTGGTCACAAGTGATACCTGGGAAGGTTTGAATGACACTTACATCTTCCCGATCCATCGGTTGGAGGCCACGACCGCCGACATGGGGCAGTTCTTTGTCGTTTCGGGTATAAGAGGAAGGAATGTTCCCAAGTCCAAGAGATGGTGGAAAATCACCTCATACTCCTACAAAAACTAGGCTCGGGTGATCCTGGAACCTCATACCCCTGTACGGTATCAGGACGTCCAGCTCATGGCAACAGCGGTATGTCACACGTGTTTGTTTCACCGGACTGGAATTAATCGGCTCAAGCCGATGAGCCACTACTGCTTTGCTGTTATCAAGCATGGCCCCATGGGCTGGAGGCCAGATGGGATTGGATCAACTGCCTTCATTGCTATGGTCTCAGTGGTGCATGAGTCTCCTGATGTGATGAACACTGCCGCTCAAGCTGGCACCATCCTCCCGTCAGGGTCTGGTGGCTCGAAAGTAACTTCCCCCCTTAGAAGATTCATCCATAAGTGGATAAGAGGATCTGGAGGATGCTCCCCTACCTTTGAAGAAGGCGTCTCTGCCACGGTCGATGAACTGGTACAGGTGAACCTTGGTAGCGAGGCAGATATGAGACCCACGTTGATCAGTGCCGCCATGTCCCTCGAGGAGTAGCAGCGGTATGTGGACTTCCTTAAACAACACCGTGACATGTTTGCCTGGAGTTACAATGAGATGCCAGGACGAGATCCTCAGGTAGTCGTCCACCACCTTGGTCTCCCGACAAACCATCATGGGTTCAAGAAGCCTCCTAGAAAGATGAACCCTTCTCATGGTTCCATGGTCGAGACCGAATTTTACAAGCTCATCCGAGCTAACTTCTTCAATGAAGTCTAGTATCCCAAGTTGTTAGTGATGGTACCACGATTCACTGTTTCATTTTCACCCTTACACCGTTGTGCTAAACATATTTTGTATTAAAAATTATAAAAATATTATCAAATTGTGCTTCATGTTTTATTAAATAATTTTGTTTTTATCACTGTTAAATAGGGCAATGATACTTGTTTTGAAAATTACAATGTAGGTGGAGGTGATTTGTAGGGCCCATGATGAAGTCCTTGAAAAATGGGCCAAACTGCGCAGGATCCAAGAAGTTCAGTGGACTCAAATTCATGCTGATACTCCACCGTGAATCCAAATGGGCTGATATGTTTTTGTGTTATCCAAAACTCATTGTTCTACAACTTTAATTTAATAACCCAAGAGAGATTCGGCCATTAAGGGGCCCAGCCAACCTAATCTGTCCAGCACACCCAATCTGCTCGAGGTCAAAAGTTGTGTGCTGTGATCTGTCCGTATCTTGCGCTCCACTTGTTTAAATGATACAAAACTTTCTGTGGATATAGGAAATACGTGGGGATACAACTTTTTAGTTTTCCACAAAATGTTTTAAGACTGTCTGGTAGGATAAAACAATGTTCCAAGCGGTTTTAGTAAATCTATGTGCCCAAAACCACCTCCCACATTTCCTATAAAAGGGCACCTTGGGCTCTTCATTTGGGAGTTCGACCAGGAGTCAAAGCTCTGGTATTTTGGAGACCCAATAGAGTACTATCATCATCCAAGAAGTTCTGTAGTCCCCTATCCTCATAGGGGGATCAAGGATGAAGAAAGAGTTTCACCCGAGCCTCCTCCTCCTCACGATGGCGTGCTAAATGGTGGGCGATCATTTCAAGGGAGGTACACTTACTTGGGAGGGAGTTCCAGCACTTGTTCTTCCACTGGTTTTCTATAATTTGTGTGTTAAATATTTCACTTATGATTAATCTCTATGCTCTTTTCTTCTGAATGCATTTGTGTGGTTTAATTTAAGTGAAACACTTATTATCTCAAAACCGATTGGGTTGAGATTTCAAGTGGGGATCTTGGTTTGTTCCGATAGGACAAGACAAGAACCCAATTAATATCACACATACATAAGATTTAAGTATGTTTTGGTAGCCTTAACTCTATTATTGAGATCCAAACCTTGACAACATGATTGTTTTGTCAAGGGTTGGTGCTTTGTGCAACATTTTAAGAGGCAAGAGGGGAATCAAGATCTTAACAACCCTCAACCAAAGAATTGAACAAAACCATGTCAATATTTTCAGAACAATGAACTATCCAAGTTGTGTAGTGAACTTGAAATGATCTCCTTTATCTCATAATTTTAAAACACATCTTTAATTTTTCAATTATTAAACTCTTTAAATAAATTCATTTTCTTTAAACTGTTTTCAAAAATACCCCCTTTTAGTCCCTTTTATTAAGAACCCACACTCTAAACCTACCAAAGCTCCTTGAGAGATGACCTAGGGCCTTACCTAGACTATATATCATCCTCAAAAACATAATAAACTTGACGTGTCATGATATCACAGTCAAATTTTGGCGCCGTTGCCGGGGAGCGCTTTTGTTTTTAGTGCGTGTTTTTGATAAAGTAGTTGTAAATTTTGTGAATATTTGTTTGTTTTTTTTTCTAACTTTTTATTTCTTATTGTGTTCTGATCCATATCTTGTGTAGGTTCTGTGCATGACGCGTTCTACTTCGGGATACTTACCAACTTTCTAACCCGAACCGGAGAGGATCCTACGTTAGCGACACCGAGACGCACAAGACCCCCTTTTGAAGGAGGACACACCACTCGAGACTCTTCTAAACCCATCTTCTTCTGGAACCAAATTGGAACCTGAAATAATCTTCAATAACATGGCTGAAAATAATAAACCATTAAAAGAATTAACCTCACCTGATGTTGATATCCAACCCACTTACATTCAAATTCAAGGCGAGGCACCTAATTTTGAACTAAAATCCGGTCTAATCCATTTATTACCAAGATTTCATGGATTTCCTGGAGAAGACCCTCATAAGAACTTAAAATAATTTCATACTGTGTGTTCAACATTAAAACCTTCTAATGTGGATGAAGAACAAGTGAAGCTTAGGGCATTCCCATTTTCATTAGAAGACACTACAAAAGATTGGTTATACTATGTCAATTCACCAATTAGGGGCTGGGCAGACATGAAATGCCTTTTTCTTGAAATATACTTCCCAGACTCTTGAACTGAAACTATAAGGAAAGAAATATGTGGTATAAGACAATCTCAAGGGGAAACATTACATGAATATTGGGAATGCTTTAAAAGGTTATGTTCAAGTTGCCCACACCACCAAATAAGTGATCAACTTTTAATTCAATATTTTTATGAAGGTTTGATTCCTATTGGTCGAAATATGATTGATGCTACTGTAGGTGGTGCATTGGTAGATAATACCCCAATTGCTGCAAGAACCCTCATTGAGAACATGGCACATAACACTCAACAATTCGGTACACAGTCCAGTGTTCCCATTCGAGGTGTCCATGAGGTGCAAAGTACTGAGTTTGAGAAGAAGGTGGGCACGAAGTTTGAAGAGGTAAGTACCCTTCTATGAAAACTTTCTCTCTCCCAAGGGAAATCTCAATCTCCTCCTCCCATCCATTGTGGAATCTGCTCTTCTGACACCCACTATTCTGACCAATGTCCTCAATTGAGAGAAACTTCTGAGAGTTGTGCGACAATATTTCCAGGACGCCCCTTTAACCAACCCTTTAGGAAAGAACCATACTATCCATCCAACCAAGGGTGGAATGACAACCAAGCCTATAGGGAAAGGGGGTATTCAAACCAACCTCAATAGCAATGGAACCAACAGGGTCAGAGTAGTCATCCACCACCACCCAGAAATCCTCAACCACCCCAAAGGCCATTCCAACCACCCCCTCCAAAAACCGAGCCTAGCCTAGAAGATATGATGAAGCAAATGACTACCAATAATATCCAATTCCAACAAACCACCCAATCATCCATACAAGACCTCAAGACCCAACTAGGCCAACTTGCCAACTCGGTGGGGAAATCCAAAGTCATGGGTCGGGTAAACTACCATCTCAACCAGTAGTAAACCCTAGGGATAAAGGAAATGTTAGTGCCATCACCCTTAGGAGTGGGACACAACTCAAAATCCAAATGACCCCTCCATTAGAGTCCTCCCATCCAAAGGAAACCACCATACCAACTGCTAAAAATGGTCCAAGAGAAGAAAACCCTTTTTCTGAGAGAAGCCCTTCCAAAGGAAAGAATGTGGCTATTGATGAGCCACCTATCCCAACCATTCCTCTTCCATTTCCTCAAAGGGTTGACCAACCTAGGAAATAAAAATAAACCGAAATTGATAAAGAAATCTTGGAAACTTTCAAGAAAGTACAGGTTAACATTCCTTTGATTGATGCTGTGAAGCAAATTCCAAGATATGCCAAGTTTCTGAAGGAGATGTGTACACACCTAAGGAGGCTTCGTGGTGATGAGAAGGTGAGCCTGGGGAGGAATGTTTCAGCATTGATAGAGCCATCACTTCCTACCAAGTACAATGATCCTGGGACATTCTCGATTTCGTGCACCATAGGGGAGTATTCATGTTCCAACGCTATGCTTGATTTGGGTGCTTCTATTAATGTGATGCCTCACTCTATTTACTCTTCATTGAAGGTCGGTGAACTGAAGCCCACTGGTATTGTCGTTCAGCTAGAAAATCGGAGTACAGCACACCCCTCTGGTGTGTTAGAGGATGTTCTTGTGAGGGTGAAAAATTTAATTTTTCCTGTTGATTTTTACGTGCTTAAAATGGAAGATGATAGGATGAATGGACATGACCCAATTATATTGGGGAGACCTTTCTTGAAAACCACCAAAACCATAATTAATGTCCATAATGGTACATTATCTATGGAGTTTGGTGGTAATACTATCCACTTCAATATCCTTGATGCCATGAAGCACCCCTCAGAAGAACACTCCTCTCTCTGTCAATTCAATTGATGTTCTCCCTTCCCCTGAAACAACTTATTTTCATTCACCTGATCCCCTTTCTGAGTTTTCTTCATTGATTGAAATGTTATGTAATGAATCATACATTTATTGTTGTAGTGGTCTAGAGAAATGTCATGCATGTTTCTTAATTGATGATTTCTTGAACACAGAGGATCACATGACCATCGATGATACTGCTAAGCTTGTAAAAGCTAATTCCTCATCTGAGGATGTTACCATTGAGAAGTTAGATGAGATCAGTGACTTCTCACTTTCACACACACTTCCATCAATCCAAAATCCCCCAGAATTGGAACTGAAACAACTGCCTCAAGATTTAAAATACTCATATCTTGAGAATGGAAACAAGTTTCCCGTCATCATTGCTAGTTCACTCCCTCCTGAGCATGAATTGCGACTGCTTGATCTTTTGAGGAAGTATAAACAAGTTTTGGGATGGACACTTTCTGACATTCCTGGAATTATCCCATCAATTTGTACACATCATATTTTATTAAATGATGAGGCTAAACCAGTGAGGCAGTCACAACGTCGACTGAACCCAAGCCTACTTGATGTTGTTAAAAAAGAAGTAACAAAATTGCTGGCTACTGGAATCATTTAACCTATCTCTGACATCCAATGGGTCAGTCCCGTTCAAGTAGTTCCTAAAAAAACTGGCCTTACTGTAGTTAAAAATGAAAACAATGAATTGGTTCCAACTCGTGTGCAGAATAGTTGGCGTGTCTGTATAGACTATCGCCGACTAAACCAACACACTAGGAAGGACCATTTCCCATTGCCATTCATTGACCAGATGCTAGAGAGGCTAGCCGGGAAGTCCCATTATTGTTTCCTTGATGGGTATTCTGGATACTTTCAGATCCATATTTCCCCCGGGGATCAGGAAAAGACAACCTTTACTTGCCCCTTTGGTACATTTGCTTATAGAAGGATGCCATTTGGTCTGTGCAATGCTCCAAGTACTTTCCAATGATGTATGGTTAGTGTTTTTTCGGATTACCTAGAGAATTTCATGGAGGTTTTTATGGATGATTTTACTGTTTATGGATCCTCTTTTGATGAATGTTTGAGTAGTCTTGCTTCTGTCCTACATCGCTGTATTGAAAGGAATCTCATATTAAATTATGAGAAATGTCATTTCATGGTGCGACAAGGCATAGTTTTGGGACATGTCATTTCTGGGGAAGGTATCCAAGTGGAAAAATCAAAATTAGATATCATTTCCTCCCTAAAATTCCCTAAAAATGTTCGGGATGTGCGGTATTTCCTGGGTCATGCTGGATTTTATCGTCGTTTCATTCGTGACTTTAGTAAAATTGCACTCCCCCTCTCCCAATTAATCCAAAAAGAAAAAGAATTTGTTTTTGATAAAAAATGTGAGGAAGCCTTCAATAAGTTAAAATGGAGTCTCACGTCATCCCCAATAATCCAAACAGCTCAGTGGGATTTACCATTTGAGCTCATGTGTGATGCCTCTAACTATGCAGTTGGGGCAGTCTTATCACAAAGGGTCGACCGAGCTCCACATGTCATAGCTTATGCCTCACGTACTCTGGACCCTGCATAAGGAAACTATATCACAACTGAAAAATAATTTCTTGCGATTGTGTTTGCCTTGGATAAATTCAGGTCATACCTTCTAGGGTCCAAAGTCATTGTGTTCTCAGACCATGCAGCCCTATGGTATCTCCTTAAGAAACTAGAAGCCAAACCACGTCTCATTCACTGGATGCTCCTCCTTCAGGAATTTGATCTAGAAATTAGGGATAAAAAAGGAGCAGAGAATGTGGCTGCTGACCATAGCAGTAGGATTCTCCCATCCACAGACATTGACTCATCCCCATGTATTCCCATAAATGAATTGTTTCCTGATGAGCAATTGTACCGAGTGAAAGATGCTATTCCTTGGTATGCTGAAATTGTAAATTATTTGGCAGCGTCTTGCATTCCTACTGATTTCACTAAAAACCAGGTCGACCATCTAAAACATGAGTCTCGTTGGTATATTTGGGATGACCCCTACCTATGGCGCACATGTAGTGATCAAGTTATTAAGCGTTGTGTTCCCGATAGTGAGTTTCAGTCTGTCCTTAGGTTCTGCCACACACTTGCTTGTGGGGGCCACTTTGGTCCCCAATGGACTGCTCGCAAGGTCTTAGATTCTGGTCTCTTTTGGCCCACATTATTTAGGGATTCCCATGAATTCTGTAAATCTTGTCCTCACTATCAAATAATGGGGAATGTCTCTAAAAGAAATGAGATGCCCCAACAACCCTTGCTCTTCCATGACATTTTTGATGTTTGGGGCATTGACTTTATGGGACCATTCCCCAATTCATTTGGGAATCTTTACATTCTTCTGGCAGTGGATTATGTTTCAAAGTGGGTAGAGGCACGAGCCACGAGGACAGATGATTCCAAGACAGTTGTGGAATTTTTGAGAACCCAAATATTCAGTAGGTTTGGATTACCTAGGTTTATCATCAGTGATCAGGGTTCTAATTTTGGAACCGCACAATGCAATATCTTTTGCACAGGTATGGGGTTGGGCATCGAGTGTCTACTGCTTATCACCCACAAACAAATGGTCAAGCCTAAGTGTCAAATAGAGAGGTAAAACAGATTATTGAGAAAACGGTTCACCCAAACAGAAAAGACTGGAGTCTTAGACTCGATGATTCATTATGGGCTTACCGTACTGCATTCAAAACTCCAATTGGCATGTCACCATATCGGCTAGTTTTTGGGAAGAGTTGTCACCTCGCTGTTGAGGTAGAGCACCGGGCCTACTGGGCCATTAAACAATACAATTCTAATCTTTCTGGTGCAGGTATTCAAAGGAAGTTGCAGATTTAGGAGTTGGAGGAAATGAGAAGAGATTCATATGAGAACTCCTAGATTTATAAGGAGTGAACCAAGGCTTCCCACGATCGTATCATCCTTTATCGTCAATTCTACATCGAGCAGAAGGTCCTCCTCTACAATTCAAGGCTGAAGTTGCACCCTGGTAAGTTTTGTTCCCGTTGGTTTGGACCTTACATTATTACTAATATCTCTCCATTTGGTGTTGTCCAGGTTCAAAATGAAGACACCAAGAAAACCTTCACTGTCAATGGGAAGAGGTTGAAGCACTTCCATGAAGCCATTCCGGAGTCCCCAATGGAGGAACTCCATGTTCAATAAGCGGTCTATGAATAACACTCACCAGGTTTTATCCTTCCTTCCCACATTCTCTTTTATTACAGTGAGGACACCGCATTCTCTAGGTGTGGGGGGATGGGTACATTCCTGGGTTAGTTAGGGATTTTTTATTATCTTTCCTTCTTCTTGTATTTTTCCCTTGTTGCATGGTATTGTCACTTCCCCCCCTCGTGGGTACATCCCTATGTTTGTTAGGAATTTTTCATTGTCTCTCTTATTTGTTCTCTTTTTCGCTTATTGCATGGTATTATAACTTGCACCCCTATTTCCCCCCCTCACTTCTGTGCTAAAATGATAATTATTTATGCCTAATTTATCATGGAAAATGATGCCCGTTTTATCATTGAATTTATTGAAAATACATTAGGAATTTCCCATTTTCAAGTTGTTTTAACATTCAAAAAATAAATTTCTGATGAAATGTGCATTTCAGCATGAACTCAACATTGTGGTGTGAATTTCTCTTGAAAATTGGTTGTTGGTCGATGATATGAATGGTTTTATCATTTTGAAGCCATTGAGAAGAGTGGTACCCTTTTTTGTGAATAGTTTAAGGGAAAATTGTGTCATTTAATCTCTCCAAAAAATTTTGCACCCAACCATGAAGTGTGAATATTTCTTACTTTATTGAAGGTAAATATAAGTTAGGTTAATTTTTCTCTACTTTCCAAATGATCTTTACATACGTTCGTTCCTTATCCGATCTATTTCATTACTGTACCAGATTGACCTACGTGTGTGTACCTGTTATCCGACTGTTGTACGCCCTAAAAAAAACAAAAAAATGGGGTTGTATTTTGGGCAGGTCAAAAACCACCCTTTCTCGACTTTTGATGTTGTTATAACTATTACAATTAGTGTCGTGAGGACATCAAACATGGGTTGAGATAAGAGTGTAAGATTTGTTCCAAGTGCAACTTTTGAAAAAAATAAATATTGAGGTGAGTGATGAAATGTACAACATATTGGGATATCTAGGTTGGGAGATTTAGGTTTGACTTCTGGGAATGCTTAATTGAGTGTGTCTTGGAATTTGATTGCAAAGGATGTAGGGAAGGATCGGCGAAAAGAATCAAGTCAGTAGACTAATTTTAAAATAACTTATATTTATTTAATAGAAAGTGGAAAGAATAACATGAAATGGGTGTCACACACACACATGGAGAATTGGTGACATGATTAACTTTTGAATTATTTTCTTTGATTGGTATCATTAGTCTCTTCGAATTTCATTTGGATACAATTTTTGAGACGACTTTTTCCATGATCACTGAGAATAACTCCTCGGTGTGATTTGTGATTTGATCAAAATTCTATCAGAAATTAATTTCTCAAGAACGTTAAATCTTCATGAAGTTGGAAATATCTACATGCATAATTTTTAGAAATGTGAATTTGCCTAGTAGTGCAAATGTTTATGTTTGGGGGTGTGATCGTACCACGATTCACTGTTTCATTTTCACCCTTACACCATTGTGCTAAACATATTTTGTATTAAAAATTATAAAAATATTATCAAATTGTGCTTCATGTTTGATTAAATAATTTTGTGTTTATCACTGTTAAATAGGGCAATGATACTTGTTTTGAAAATTACAATGTAGGTGGAGGTGATTTGGAGGGCCCATGATGAAGTCCTTGAAAAATGGGCCAAACTGCGCAGGATCCAAGAAGTTCAGTGGACTCAAATTCATGCTGATACTCCACCGTGCATCCAAATGGGATGATATTTTGTGGTCTTATCCAAAACGCATTGGTCTACAACTTTCATTCAATAACCCAAGAGAGATTCGTCCATTAAGGGGCCCATCCGACCTGATCTGTCCAGCACACCCAATCTGCTCGAGGTCAAACGTTGTGTGATGTGATCTGTCCATATCTCGCGCTCCACTTGTTTAAATGATGCCAAAATTTCGGTGGAGATACTAAAGACGTGGGTATATAACTTTTTAGTTTTCCACAAAACGTTTTAAGACTGTCTGGTAGGCTAAAACAATGTGCCAAGAGGTTTTAGTAAATCTGTGTGCCCAAAACCACCTCCCACATTTCCTACAAAAGGGAACCTTGGGCTCCTCATTTGGGAGTTCGACCAGGAGGCAAAGCTCTGGTATTTTGGAGACCCAAGAGAGTACTATCATCATCCAAGAAGTTATGGAGTCCCCTATCCTCATAGGGGGATCAAGGATGAAGAAGGAGTTTCACCCGAGCCTCCTCCTCCTCACGATGGTGAGCTAAACGGTGGGCGATCATTTGGAGGGAGCTACACTTACTTGGGAGGGAGTTCCAGCACTTGTTCTTCCACTAGTTTTGTATAATTTGTGTGTTAAATATTTCACTTATGATTAATCTCTATGCTCTTATCTTATGAATGCATTTGTGTGGTTTAATTTAAGTGAAACACTTATTATCTCAAAACAGATTGGGTTGAGATTTCAAGTGGGGATCTTGGTTTGTTCTGATAGGACAAGACAAGAACCCTATTAATATCACACATACATAAGATTTTAGTATGTTTTGGTAGCCTTAACTCTGTTATTGATATCCAAACCTTGACAACACGATTGTTTTTTCAAGGGTTGGTGCTTTGTGCAACATTTTAAGAGGCAAGAGGGGAATCAAGATTTTGACAACCCTCAACCAAAGAATTGAACAAAACCATGTCAATATTTTCAGAACAATGAACTATCCAAGTTGTGTAGTGAACTTGAAATGATCTCCTTTATATCATAATTGTAAAACAACAGTTTTATTTTTCAATTATTAAACTCTTTAAATCAATTCATTTTCTTTAAACTGTTTTAAAAAATACCCCCCTTTTAGTCCCTTTTATTAAGAACACACACTCTAAACCTACCAACGCTCCTTGAGAGATGACCTAGGGTCTGCCCTAGACTATATATCATCCTCAAAAACATAATAAATTTGACGTGTCACAATATCATGGTCAGTTAGCCAACATCGTTCCAGTCCAGAAGAAGAACAGACAAGTCAGAGTTTGTATCGACTTCCGAGATCTCAACCACCATTGTCTGAAGGATTGTTTTCCCCTTCCAGTGACAGAATTTTTGATCGACGCTACGGCCGGGTTTCAAGCCCTCTCCTTCATGGATATTTAATTTGGATATAATCAGATCTAGATGGATCCTGAGGATGAGGAGTCTACTACTTTCAGGGCTCCCTAAGGTACCTTATGTTATCAGGTTATGCCCTTCAGCTTGAAGAATGCATGCGCCACCTATAAGCGGGCCATGCATCACATATTCAAGCCGATCCTCGGGACACTGGTGGAGTGCTATGTGGATGATCTGGTGGCCAAATCTCTCCAGCACCAGGACCATCTCAAGGACCTGGAGAAAGTATTTGGCTTCCTCCGTTCCCGCCACTTGAAGATGAACCCGTTGAAGTGTTCCTTTGGGGTCACCTCCATGAAGTTTCTCAGCTTCGTTGTCAGATACCGAGGCATCGAGATTGACCTGAAAAAGATCAAGGCCATCAGCCAGATGCCTCCCCTGAGCAATATTCGAGAGCTTAGAGGATTTCAAGGCCACTTAGCCTACATACGCCGATTCATTGTGAATCTGGCTGGCAAGTGTATGCCCTTTTCCCGGCTCATGAAGAAAGGCTCTGCCTATGAATGGGACGAAGAGTGCCAAGCTTCCTTTGAGGAAATCAAGTAGTATCTGCTCCAGACTCCGGTCCCGATTCCACCCATCTCTGGAAAGCTGCTGATCCTCTGTGTCACTGCCCTGGATCAATCTCTCAGTGCCCTTCTCACCCAGAAGAACAATGAAGGGAAATAAAACAACCTCTACTACCTCAGCCGCATGCTCCTCGATACAGAGACCAGATACTCCCCCATCGAGAAGAGCTTCCTTGTGCTCATGTTTTCCATACAGAAATTGTGACATTACCTACAACACCATGTGTTACAGTTGGTCTCTTGGATAGACCCGCTAATGTACATTCTGAACCACCCCATGTTGAATATCCGATTAGCGCGGTGGGCGGTGATCCTCTAGCAGTTTGACATCAGGTTCATGCCACAGAAGGCTATCAAGGGGTAGGCATTGGTAGACTTCTTAGCTGCCCATCCAACCTACATGGACCAGTCCCTGGACTTGGACTTTCCTAATGAGGCAATTCTCTCGGAAGATCAAGTTATCCTGTGTTGGCAGATGCATTTTGATGGTGCCTCCCAGAGCCCTACCGGTAGGAGGCTCAATGATCCTAGGCTCAATAGATCAGGCCTGGGTATCATCTTCATCACCCCATCACAATCCATCCTACCATACTCATTCCTATTGTCAGAAGGCTGCACCAATAATGAGGCAGAGTATCAGGCCCTCATTATCGGTCTCGAGCTGGCCCTTGAGATCGACATGCCCCATTTGCATGTGAAAGGGGATTCTGAACTAGTCATTATGAAAGTCAATGGTGACTATGTTGTCAGGAAGCCAGAGCTTATGCTATTGTTGGAGTACACCCTCCATCTTATGGATCAGTTCCCTTATCGACCGGAGGTTACCCATGTCCCTCAGTCACAGAATGGTCGAGCAGACGCTTTGGCCAGCTTAGCTGCATCGCTTGTAGAGCCAGAGCAGGATGATCTGATTATACATGTAGCCCACCGGAGAGTCATTGCCCCCGTCGCCCCAAAGGATGACGACGACCTGTGAGTAATCCATATTACCGCCGGATCCTCCGTGTCAGGAGCCCCAGGTTCTTCAGATGCAGTGGTTGAGACGACTCCAGACTGGAGAGCCCCTTTTGTTGAGTATCTCTAAAATGGCTGCCTCCCAGCTGATCGGGCCGAGCGTGAGCGAATCCGACACCGCGCGCTGCAGTTTACCCTCCAGAGTGGTCCTAGTCTTGTGAAAATCCTCTATAATCATGGTTTAGATGGTGTTCTCCTCCGTTGCATTCAAGGAGCCGAGATTTCTCAGGTCATCCAAGAGGTTCATGCCAGTTCCTGCAGTGCCCACCAGGCTGGGCCAAAGCTATCCCATCAGATCCCGAGACTGGGGTACTTCTGGACCTCTACGATCCACGATTGTATCGAGTTTTACAAGAGATGTCATGTGTGCCAAGTGCATTCTAATTTCCTGCATCGGCCGCCAGAACCTCTCCACTCCACCAAGTACTCTTGGACATTTGCGGTGTGGGGACTGGATGTCATAGGACCTTACCCACCAGCGACAGCTATCCAATGCAGGTTTATTCTAATCGCCACAAATTTCTTTTCCAAGTGGGCAGAGGTAGTTCCACTCAAGGAGGTCAAGGCTTGTTCCATCGTTGACTTCATGAGCTCCAATGTCATCCACCGGTTTGGAGTCCCTCATGCTGTCCTCACCGATAACAACACCAACTTCTGAGTAGATAAGCTGAAGAAATTGTACGCCAAGTACAATATCCGTTCGAACCATACCTCTCACTGTCATGTGTAGGAAAATTGATAGATCGAGGAATTCAACAAAACCCTCTCTAAAATTTTGCAGAAAATGGTTGGTCAGAACAAGAAGAGTTGGCTATAAAAACTCCCCAACGCCCTCTGGGCTTATCGGACGATGAATCGCAATTCCACCCAGGTGACTCCATATTCCCTTGTGTATGGGGCTAAGGCCATCCTGACCATTGAGATCTAGCTTCCATCGTTAAGCACTACAGTCTATGACCAGATGGCGCCAGATAAGGTGGTCGAAATCCGTCTAGCTGAATTGGAAGCACTTGACGAGAGTAGGCTTCGTGCCCTGCACAATCTGGAAAGGCATTAGAATAAGATAGCTAGAGCCTTCAACAAGAAGGTTCACCTCCACTCTTTTCTTCAAGGGGACCTAGTATTGGCCCTCCGAGCATCAATGATCCCTGGCAGGAAACCACCCAAGTTGGAGCCCAAGTGGGAAGGACCTTACATAGTCCACAGGGTTTACCCCAATGGAGCATACTCCTTGATGACCATGGATGGTGAGTGCATAAATCCTCCAACCAATGTCAAGTTCCTCAATAAATACTTTTCCTGAGCCCCATGGTCCTGAATGAGCTTAAACTGTACGGTCCCACATGACCCTAAACTGCACGATGGTCCTGCATGACCCTAAACTATACAACGGTCCCACATGACCTTAAAACGTCCAGTCCTACATGAATTTAAACTATTCATAGTCCTGCATGACGTTAAACTGCATCTTGAGAACTACATGTGGATTGATTCCCATCCTTATGGGATACGTATTAACGCTCAGACGCTTCTTATTGAGCCCATGCCCAAACTCTTCTCTTTGACTATCCCCCCTAGGTATAGCTTCCTCGGAGGGTCCTTGCATGATATGTATTAGGCTTCCTTAGCCCCACTCATACGAGGATTATAATGGTCGTACCATGTGCCCACTCCCGTTCTTCTATCATCACGCATCTTCACCGCATGATGTTAAACTACTTGGCCTTTAATAACTACGTAGGGCTTAATTCCCATCCTCATGGGATATGTAGGAATGCCCGAAAATTTTGTCTGTTGGCCTAGCCCAAAAGCTAGAATCTTCCCCTTGGGTTAAGACATATGGAAGGGTGCATACTTTTGCCCCAATTCACGTCTATCTAGCCTCGATCTTGCTTTACTTCCCCATCCCTGGAGATGTTCACCTCTTCCGTAGATGGGTACAACTATGCATCACCTACTCCTTGACTAGGATTCCATCACCTTCTCCATCAGGAAGGGCCCCTGAATGGTATGGATGCTAGGCCTAAGGGCTATCTTACCACTTCGGGCCAACACCCTCGAGGGTGTCGAACAAAAAATTGATACGAGTCCTGCGTTGTGAATATGGTCAGTGGTCGACGCTCGTTTGTTGCTCCCATTTCAGGTCATTATAGGGATGCTGTGTTTCGAACATGGTCAATAGTTGTCCTAGATCGTTAGGACCACCCCAAGATGTCCCAAACATCGAGTGTAGTGGTTTGTTCTGCCCCGTCGCATCGAAGTGACGAACTCCCCTCGGGTGATGCCAGCTATCAGGACCCGTTGGATAGAGATATCCAAGACCGAAACTTTTTTTCCCACACCGAGCACCACTCACATGGGCTTAGGAGCTGTGATGAGGCAATAACCATACAAGAGGGTGTATGACCTTCCACCCGGCCTAGGTTCTCTCTTATAGGATTGTACGGCGTGGTGTTGGATTATGTCCTCATTCACGTCGGGTTACTCACCGTGAGATACATATCCCCAGATGTGACCTTCCCCAACCCTCGTCCTCACTATAAGACGTTAAACTGCAAGCTGGTTAGGCCTCCCTGACCGAGGCCCAGCCTCAGGCCCCTTGGCCTTTTCGGGCCCTCAGCCCTCGTCCTTACTGCAAGATGTTAAACTGCAAGCTTGTCAGGCCTCCCTGACCGAGGCCCAGCCTCAGGCCCCTTGGCCTCTTTGGGCCCCCGACCTGGGTCCTCTCTTACGGGAGTGCATGGTGTGGTGTGGGATTACATCCTCATTCACGTGGGTCTATTCACCGTGCGGTAAACCTCCCTTGTTTGGGGATATCCTACCCCCCTCCTCGTCCTCCATGACGTCAAAATGCGTCTTAAGAACTACGTGTGGATTGATTACCATCCTTATGGGATATGTAGGAACACCTTAATGTCTAGGCTTCATGTCCAACCCCATCTCCTGAAAATCTCCATTTCACCATGGCCCCTTGGCCTACCCTTCCCTGGAGAGGGGAATATATGGCATGGTATGGGATTATGTCCTCGTTCGTGCCAGGATTGTAATGACCACGCCATGTACCTCTCCCTCTTGAGCCACCCTGTCGACCCTTTTCAGTGGTTCACCAATGTGCCTAAGGGTACTCTGGTTTAGTACCTGGAATGTCGGACTCTGCTCAGACATGTTTTCACCCGCTTTTCAGGATTTTTGTTCCCCTTCATCAGGGATTTCATCACCTTTCACACCCAGAGGGACCCCCAAAAATGGCATGGATACCACGCCTAAGGGCTCTCCTACCGTTACGAGACAACTCCCCTGAGGGTTTCAGACAAACAATTGATACAAATCCCACATTGCGAATATGGTCAGCGGTCTATGCTCATTTGTTGTTCCCACTTTAGGCTAATGCGATATGGATGTTGCGTTTCCTCCATGGTTAACAGTTATCCTCCATCGCCATGCCATCCCCATTAATCCCAAAATTTCGGTTGCATGATTCACATCCTTCCCCACCTTCTCATGTCCAAGTAGATCTTTTAAACTCTTGGTACTTTTCCTCAATGCGTATCCGCACGTTAAGAGGACTAAAGCCGTGATTGTAACACCCCAAGATTTTATGAAAAATATTCTTTTAGTTTCATTGATGTTATTTATTATACACTACACCATGTTTAGCTTGTACTATATGCAACACCGTATTAGTTTGCTGTATACGCAACACTATTCTTGGCTCGTGTTATACACAATTTCATGTTCGTTTTGTGGAAATTATTTTACACAACATTAAGTATAGATTTTTTTTAATGTATGAATGAAATAAGTTTTGGTTATGTTATATGAAACACCAAATAGAGCTTTTACAACATGTAGCCTTGACTTGGATTGCATTACATGCAATCAAGACCTTCCTCGATAGCGTGTGTAGTATGCAATACCGAGTTTCACTAAAGAAGATATTATTATAATATTATTATGAACTAGCAGTTATGAATAGTAATACCCACTTTTTGAAATTTAATAAATTTTATCTTTAAAAATGGACTTCATTTTTGGATTCATAATATCGAAATTATCTTAGGGTGAATTTTTGGTAGTTTTCTAAAAACATTCAATTTTTGATGAATAGTGAAAAAACACTGAGTCATAGTTTAAAACCGAATTTTTATTTAAATAATTATTTATTTTATTTAAATTTAATTAAGGTCAAAATAGATACATAATACATATATATAAGTTCAATGTAATTCATTGGATTTAGTTTAGAATAATTTTAGATATATAAAAATTTTATTGAACTTTTCACCGTCTTTTACCCACCTGCTAGGAGAATTTGGAAATTCACATAAAACTTAATTTTACCGCTTCTGTGAGTGGAATTTAGAAAATCTGAGTGAAATGGTTAATATCAATGAATAAAATGTGGTTCAATGAGATGAAAATAATTTTTGGTGAATAATAACTTTTTACTTTTATTTACCACGGTTAAAAGTAAATAGGGTAATTAAGGGTAAAAATGATATTATTATTACCCTAAAACATGTCCTAATTCTATTGGATAAGTGTAATTCGACCAAAAAAAACCTTAGGAATAAAATATTACCATTTAGGTCCACTTGGATTAGATTAGGACATTTAATATTATTTTATCTAAAGAAGGGTTAAAATAGTTAAAATCAAAGTTTAATAACTAAAATATTTTTAATGTATGGTTATACATAAGATAAATTAGACTATAAATATTAATTAGAAATATAAAAACATTTCCTACCTAATGGTATTTTATTTATAATTTTTAGACATTAAATAATTTAATTTATTTATGACACAATGATGATGTAGTAATTACCTTATTAAGGAAATATTAACATAATTGATATTATAAATACCCAAATAAATGTAATTTGAGACTTTTTAAGAATTAAACTAATTTTATAGGTTAATATGACATGTTATTATTTAATTAATTAACGTTTTTCGAACAAATCATACTGTTATGATTTTCACAAAAATCTATTACCAAATAGTGTCAAAATTGACATAAAATAGTTTAAAAACAATATTATATTATTAATTGTTATTATATTCCTAAAAATCTAAGATTTTGAAAAGATACTTATATCATGATAGTTTTATCATTAATGGATCACTTGGGGGTCGCTTGGATGTATATGGTAAGTTTATTAACTATATAATATAAAAATACAAAGTGACATGGTAAATGTCAATCTAATTAACTAAGAGTTAAAACTAAAAGATAAGGTTAATATAATGAACAAAACCTATCTAAAATCTATTAGTTGAGAGTATTTCGACCCATCACCACCTTATCTTGGAAATAAGTTAATTTGGAGCTATTAAAAACCGAATATGACTTTATTATAAAATAATATTTTAAGTTTTTCCAAAGGTGCCCCTCTCCTCCCTTATAAAAGGGCACCCCTTCCCTCTTCTCGTCACACCTTTTTGAGTCTTGAAACTCGGCCAAAACCTGAAAATTTCTCTTCTCCACTTCCCTAGAAAAATTTTGGAGGTTCTGGTCTTCTCAAAAGACCAACTCTACTTCCTTAAGAGAAGTCTTAAAGGAGGTGCGTCGAAGAAGAGGTAATCTCTTCTTCCGATTCTCTCAATTTTCTTTATTCGTCTACTTGTTCTTCTTTAGATGTATCATTATAAAGTAATAACATCAGTATTACTTATATAATGATATATTATTATAAATATTAAACAACCTTATTTCACCTTCTATCCATCCTACGGAAAATGAAATCACCGCGCGTGCGTACGTACGGAATACCGTCTCCACGCTGTGGTGTAATATGTTTTCGACCACCACCTTACTTGGACGGGTATAATAGTGTAAATAAATAACTATATATGATTATTTTAAAGTTATATTGATTCTGAAATATTATACATACACTTCAATACAATTCCACGGTCATGGGAATGATATCATCGCTCGTGCGTACGTACGGACTACCGTCTCCATGACACGATAAGATTCATTCTCCATGTTAACCATTCATAAATAATTATAAAGTATATATAATGAATAATAATGAAATATATTAAATAATAATGATACTGGATTTATGTATATATATATGTTTGTTATTTACTTAATTTCATTCAATTCAATAAGGAAACGAAAACAGCGTTTATGCGTACGTACGACCTACCGTCTCAATGAACGGTGTATTTCATTCCATTTATTGATCCATCATATTTATATGTATATGATGAATATATATTATATATAAATCATGTTTTATATTCTAAAATTATGTAAATCAGTATATAAGTAATAATATCAAGAACAACAAGTCGAAACACGTACGATAAATGAAACGATTTTACCCAAAATGCTGCTTTAACATGGAATTTAGAAAAGAACAGGTAATATAAAGTCATAAGTGAACCATATATGATATCATAACAATGAATATGATTCTGTAATAAGTCAATGACATTATTTAAATCATTATACAGGAGGTTTAGATATATACGAAGCATATCGGACGTAAGGTAAGGGATAATTATTCCAATCTCATTCTTATCCGAGATTGTTTATTCCTAAGTATTTACTGGGGTTATATTTATCATCCATGTCCCTGATTTCTAAAAATGGTTTCATGTATTTTTAAAGTCCTTTTTACCCATTTTTTACTTTTACTACATGGTGTGTAAGGAATCTTTCTTTTACAAGGTACTTTTTGACTTTTCCGGAAAAAGTACGAGAAGAATGTTTTTTTGACTTATACATCATGAAAGGATTTTTACGGTTTTATAAAGCCTTATTTTCCTGAATCTTCCTCCAAAATCTTTCATGACTATTTTCAACAAAATCCTTTTCTTTTAAAAATGCATGACATTTTGTGAAAAGAAAATGATTTTAAAGAAGAAAGGATATTTTTCTTAAGAATTCATTTCAAGTGTTTTATCAAAACCATTTTCCATATAAGATGACATTATTTAATATGTGTATGTTTCAAGTATAATGTCTCTATGATTTACATGGTTTCAATTCTCTCATGATGAAATGATATCCATTTATTTAATATGGATTATGTTATGATGGGATGATGTTTATGAAACCCATTTTATTCTTTGGGTTATGATGAATGATTTATGTTTAATTTGTGGCACAAGTAAGAATGATTTCATTATGAGATGGGTGTGACCTATATCTCCCTCAAATGCATTTGGTAAATATTTATATCTCATGAGATAGACATGGGTGAAACGGAAAGTAAATCTGGTTCAGTAATACAGGGCTCAAACAGCAAGTAAACCCGGTTCAGTAAGGGACTTTGTCCACTAAGATGGTCTTGGAAGCAATGCCTTGCTACTATGGAAATCATATCATGTGCTTAATGGTTGCGACAATTACCTGTTTTATTCCCATGCTATTTTAACATGATTAATGTTTCTTTATGATCAATGCCTTATGTACTGCCATGTTTTATGTCATTGCTCAAGGTTTTGTTGTTTAACATTATGTTCATGTTTTTAAGTTCAAATGTTTATGATTTGTTTTATTTTATCCACGCTTACCCTTACTGAGCATTTGAGATCACCTTTTATATGTTTTCTTTTCCCCAAGATTTAAAGAAAGGTTTTAGGTAAGAAAACAAATAGGGGAAGATCTTTATGGGAGATGTTTAAGATCTTTCACCACAATTAGAAGATTATGTTCCAAGTTTCCAAAGACACTAAACTATTACGGTCCTTGTGTGTTGGTTTTTGTTATGTATTAATTATTCTGCTAAATTAATGTAATGTCCATGTACGTCAAGATTTGGGTCTCTACAGTGATAGAGATTTCATTTGGGGCTCCGCACCGATTTCCCTCTGACGGGCGTTCCAGGTACTGCAAAAGACATCTTCCTCCCTTGTTTCCCACACCGAGTTTGACTCACGTGGGCTTAGGGATTGGGTTGATGTCTGCACTTACTTGGAAGGTTTCCATCCTTCCATGTTCCGATCTCTAAGACCATAAACTAATATCTCGTCTAGAACTACGTACGGCTTGATTCCCATCCTCATGGGATACATAGGAATGCCCAGGCCTATTGTCTTTGGGACCAGCTTGAGTTTGGCTAATTTGTCTTTTCTGCCCCGCCTTCTGGACTTTGACTACGGGACCGCGTGGCGTGGTATGGGAGTACCTCCTGATTCGCGTCGGGTTTGCAATAGTCGCACCATGCGCACCCTGTTCTAAAAATTAGCCCTCCTCTTTCCTGTCCCACATGACATTAAAATGTATGTTGTCCTGTACGACATTAAAAGAAACCCCCTAGAACTACGTATGACTTGATTACCACTCTTATGGGATACGTAGGACCGCTCAGACGTCTCGTTTTCAGGTCCAGCTCATTTGGGAGGTCATCTCTCCTCCCCTTTACCTATTACCTATATGTAGGCCCCTTTTCATAAGGTCCCCCTCTCAGAATTGCATACGATGTGATACGGAACAATGTTCCCATTCATGACGGGAATGTTTTATTACACCGAACACATTCCCCACCTAGCATCGTCTCTGCTACGTCTGCGCTGCATGACGTTAAAATGCATGATTGGTCCTACCAAATGACCCTAAACTATGACATTATCATCCTGGTCGCACAATGAAATACGAAACTGCATTTTGATGTTCTCACTCAAGAGGACATAATGTTGGGTATCAGTCATTTACCATACCATTTTTTAATGCCTACTACAACTTGATTCTTGTGGTGATGCCAGGGCCTGCTACCCTAGGCCTGTCTCTCCACAAAAAAAACCACTCACCTTAAAGGAAAAACAAGATTTACCAAATACCGCTTCTCTGGGTGTGAGGGCCACGCCCGCACGCCCCATTTTACCTAGCACTGGTACCCTACCGTGCCACCTCAAGAACTTCGTGCAGCTTGATCCCCATCCTCATGGGGTACGTAGGAACGTCTATGAACTTTGCCTGAGGCCCAGCTCAACTCTCGTTTTTTGTCCCTAGACCTAAAACCTCTCTAAGGAACATGTGGTGGTCGGAACCCCTGGTTCCCCTTCACATCGAGTATTTGTAGTTACCCCACCACATGCCTCCCATGTTTCCTCCCATCCATGGTCCGAATTCTATAACCCTAAACTAAGATCTCCCTATGGGAAGGGACTCGAATCCCTCTATCTAATACGTCTCGTTTTTGTATTCAGATGCACTTTGACAAAGAGCCCGAAGTGTTGGATTTTAGTGGGGACATTCCCCTTGTTCCATGTCCAAGATTCATGAGTTTGCTATTGGATCCTCATCCTCTTACACATCCAAAAGGACTATCGGACGACATGGATGCAAGGCTTAAGGGCTCTCCATGGATGATGGGCCGAAGGGATCTCCTATTGTTTCGGGCCAACGTCCCTAAGGATCTCAGACAAAATTTATGATAGGTCCTGTGTTTCAAACATGGTCAATGGTCAACCCTCATTTTTCGATCCCCATTCCAGGATAATGCGATATGGATGCTACATTTCCGTCATGGTCAACAATTATCCTCCATCGTCATGTCGCCATCATTGTGATCCAAATTTCGAGCGTCATGATTCACACATTTCCACTTACTCATGTTCAAGTGGAATTCCAACATAATCGACTTTATCTATTCATGCGTCTAGGTGCGCTACATAGACAGGTTAGCATCATTGGGCCAGTATTTACTGAGCATCCCTTTTCCCTACCATGTCTCTTCTTGTGTCGAGAAGGTCCCACCACTACTTCTTGTTTCCCACATCAAGAACGACTCACGTGGGCTTGGTAGTTTCGGTAGGATGTGTGCCGACACAACCAAGATTCTCATCATCCTACATGACGTTAAACTGTGCCCCAAGAACTACGTACGACTTGATTCCCATCCTCATGGGATACATAGTGTCACGACCCGTCCCAGTGGGGCCCGAGCCGGAACTCCCCAAGCCCGCCTCCAATAGCCCATGGGCTGGTGACTAGCACCGAGTATGCATGCTACTAACATGGGAGGCATTGCCTCTAAACCTGTACACATGCACACACATCTCCAATCCCACAAAGCTGAAAAGTAAAAACTACAAAAAGGAAAAGATGCATGCATGCGCTAGAACCCAACCACAGAGTACGACAGGAAAGTAAAGTACAAGAAAGTAAAACCTTGGGCCAAAAGTACAAGCCCACCAAAGAGAGTCCGTAACAAAGTCCAAACTATAAAGAAAGGTGCTGGGACTGCAGTCTGTAGCCGTAGGAACACACCTCGGCCTGTCTGATCTCACTTAGTATCGTCCGGTCCTGGTCCGCCTAGAATTCTGTCAAAGGCTCGCTCGTCTGCACAAGACACGACACGTGCGGGCAAAGCCCGTGCATGGGTGAGTCTAACAATACCCATTAGGACACCTCGAAACCACAAAGGAAATTCAAAAATGGAAAATACCACAAAAGAAAGGTACAGTCAGCTCTACACAGTATATGTCTATCGAACATATAACAAGAACATCCAGATATACTCATGCACGACCGTCTATCGGGAATACCACCACTAGGATCTAGCTCGATGATTCCACTAAGCATGCAACCGGGAGAACACACTCCTAGGTCTGAAGAGAGAGATACAAAGTACTCATTCTGGGAGAACAAACTCCACAAGTACCTTGAGAACATGATGCTCATATGAGGATCACAACCAAGTCATGGGGTGATTCTGACAACTCAGTTTGAGCTAATCCGCTAAGCAGAGTATCGAAGCCTGGGTAAAGTTGGTCACGTCGATACCAAGAACTCTACCTAGGGTTCTAGGAATGAATATAGGATTCAGATCTAAGTCTCACAGAGGGGATTTCAAAAACTCTATTCAACAAGTTCAGCTAAAGGGATCATACTCCTGTGTAAAGGAAATGATACCAGAGCCTTCAGGGAAAAGACCAAGGGTACGAACCCTAAGAAAACTAGTCCACGTCACAGAAGACAAGTGGCTCAAGTCATTTAAGACATGTTACACGGTGTGTAGTATGGTTACACACCGTGTTCCTTGACCCCGGGTACTGCCCATGTAAACGGCCCGTGTCATTCATTCAAGCTGTGTAAAACCAAACTACACGACGTGTAGAAAAAGTACACGCCATGTTCCTTGACCCCGGGTACGGCCCGTGTAACCGGCCTATGTCATTCGACTTTTCGGATAGAAAGAAACTAAACGGCGTGTAGAAGAATCACACGCCGTGTCCGAGCACCAGGGGATCGCTCCGTGTACACTGTCCATGTGCCCGTACACAGTCTCTGCCAGTGTCCGTGTTGCCTACCCGTGTACCAGTACATGGGGTATCCCGTGTATCTGGCCAGGTCTGGCCGGGGAGGGGTATACACGGAGTGTTCTTGGCCGTGTACCCTTCCCATGTCCATGTACTCCCGAAGTACACGCCCTGTAATCCTGCTGACGAACACAAGCTGTGTATCCCATACTACACGGCGTGTAGTCGGGAAATTTCCAGAATCGTTGTCTTCCTCCGTGCACCTCGGACAAATCTCCAGTTCTTGATCCAACCGTCCGATCATCATGAAACTCCGAATTTGGGGTCGTCCCGCCCCTATGAAACCGATTCCATCGGTTTCGGGCTTCCTATCGGCATTGATAACGCGTCCTGATCCACCCGCATAAAAACGCTCAAAAAACGAGAATTTCTGAACCACATCAATTTGTCCATCGCCATCCCCGTCACAACTCCGCTAGGTCGTCTCGATGTTGGATCTTTGATTTCAGATCATTGCACCAACAAAAAAATGTGCAATGATCGATTTACTCCAAGAACGCGTAGACTGCACATGAAGAACGCGTATGAATCGGGAGAGAAATACACAAAAATCGAGAGGGATGAACCTCGATTGATGTTCGTGTCGATCTTGGTTCATCACCATTAGAAGGTTGAATGAAAACCAAATTTATTTCAAGAATCAAATCCCCATGATTCCCGTAAAAGCCCATCCCGCAAGAACGATCGATCTGCGGGCTAATCTGTTCGTGGATTAGTCCGCGTTCGTCGTGGAAATAAAAAACGGGGAGGAAATCACAATTTAAACATCCTACCCGGATTCTGGGCCATTCGCCAGCGATGATCTGGTCGCTGCATCGTCGTCGCTGCATTGGGAGGTTTTCTCCAGAGCCTCCAGAGCTGCCAAGGGTTTCAGGGTTATGAGGTTTGTAACCCTGGACCCTTACGCCAGCCTTTAATTAAAAAAGGTAAGGGATGTCTGTTGCAACAGATTTAAAAGATTTCACTGCAGAATAAAATATTTTTATTTAAATATTTTATTACTCTTACGTCCCAAAAACTGGATTCCACCACCGACCTGCTCCGGCCGATGTTAGGCCTTTCCTAAGGTAAAATCGCTGTTCTGAACACAACGGTGCCCTCAGATTTCTAATTCGAGCACCCGTTTAAGAGTTATTCCACTTTTTCAGGAAAACCGCACGCGTGTGTAATTTAATTATTAAATTAAATTTAAAAATTTGTTCGGGGCTCACTGGGCCTCGGAACTGCACGCCGTATCAGAGCCTGATCTCGAATTAATTCCCATATAATATTAAAATAATACATGGAAAAATCCGGGACATTACATCACACCCACCTTAGGGCTTTTACATCCCCAAAAATCCAAAACAAGGGCTACTCAAAAAGATGTGGCTACTGCACGTGAATTTGAGCCTCCCTCTCCGACGTGCTCTCCTGGAGATTCTTGTGCTGCCACCGAACATGCGTTAAGGGAATAGCTCTTCCATGAAGGATCTTCTCTTGTCGATCCTCAATCTCCACTTTGTACCTTGCAAAGGTCTCCCCATCATCGATGTCCAGCTCACCCCAGTCGATAACGTGCGATGGATCGTGCATGTACCTCCGTAGATGCGACACATTGAAGATGTTGTGTACCTGATCCATATGAGGAGGTAGAGCCAAGCGATACACCACCTCACCAACTCTACTCATAATCTGAAAAGGGCCAACAAAACTCGGAGATAACTTTCCACCTTGGCTAAATCTCCTCAATCCCCGTCGAGGTGAGACCCGAAGGAACACATGGTCTCCCTCCTCGAACTCCAAGGGCCTCCGCCTCTTGTTGGTATATGATTTCTACCAACTTTGTGCAGTATTCATCCACTCCTGGATGAACTACACCTTCTCTGTAGTAGCTCTCACCATCTCTGGGACCATGAGTGCCGACTCTCCCGGGTCAGTCTAGCAAAGTGGCGATCTACAAGGTCGCCCGTACAGAGCCTCGAATGGTGCCATACAAATAGTGGAATGATAACTGTTGTTATAAGAAAATTCCCCCAGTGGTAGGTGATCCTCCTAGCTACGACCAAAGTCAAGTATGAAAGCTTGAAGCATATCCTCCAGGACCTAGATGGTCTGCTCTTTCTGACCATCAGTCTGGGGATGAAACACTGTGCTCAAGCGTAACTGAGTCCCAAAAGCTTCCTGCAATCCCTTCCACTACCGGGATGTGAAACGAGCATCATGATCTGAGATGATCGTGGATGGAACTCCATGAAGTCGAACTATCTCCTGCACGTAGAGGCGTATCAAGCTATCTAATGAAATCTGCTTCCGTATGGCTAGGAAGTGGGCCGACTTGGTGAGTCGATCAACGATCACCCAGATGGAATCGTGTCCCCTAGACATATGTGGTAAACCCGTCATGAAATCCATGGATTTCCCATCCCAATTCCACTCTGGAACCTCAAGGGGCTGAGTCAAACCTACTGGCACCTGGTGCTCAGCCTTTACTTGCTGAGAAGTAAGGCACCTAGAGACAAACTCCGCCACACCCTTCTTCATTCCTGGACACCAGAACTGGCGTCGGAGGTCCTGATACATCTTTCTACTCTTGGATGCACCGAAAAAGGGGATGTATGGAACTCCCTCAGAACCTCCTCTTGCAACGTCGATGGTACTACCGTGCACCCTCTGAAAATAACAACGTGCTCTCCACCTTCTGAATATCCAGCAGCAGCATCACCTGTGGATATCTGAGCACGTAGAGTCTCACAGCTTGCATCCTCATGCTGTGATTCCCTGAATCGCTGTAAGAGTGGAGGGGTAACAACCATCAAATGAAGGTATGCTCCCTCATCTCTATCCATGAAGGATAATTGTAAGGAGGACAACTGCCTCATCGCCTGATCCAACAAATGCGAACTGGATTTCATACTGAGATCATCTGCCACCACATTCTCCTTCTAAAGAGTATAAATGATCTCAAAGTCGTAATATTGGAGGAACTCAATCCATCAACCCTATCTCAAATTAAGATCCTTCTGAGAAAAGATATATTTGAGACTCTTGTGATCAGAGTAAAAGGAAAACTGCTCGCCCATCAGGTAGTGCAGACACATCTTCAATGCGAAGACCACCACTGCCAACTCAAGATCATGGGTCACGTAGTTCTGCTCGTGTGGCCTCAACTGACGTAAGCCATAGGCAATCACCACTTGCCTCTACATCAGGACACAACCAAGCCCGGTTCCTGATGCATCGAAGAACACTACGTACTCAACACCCTCCTCCAGTAATCTCAAGATCGGGGCGCTCGTCAAACTCTGTCTCAACTGTTGGAAAGCCTGCTAGCATCTCTCGGTCCACAAAAAAGGCTGTCCCTTTCAGTTCAAAGATGTCATGGGTGCTGAATTCATGGAGAAATCAAGGATGAATCTCCGATAGTAGCCTTCCAACCCAAGTAAACTCCGCACCTCCGTCACACTCCGGGGGTGGCTCCCAGGCTAGTTCTGCCACCACGTTGGCTGGGTCCACTGCTACACCATCTTCCGAGATAACGTGTCCCAGAAAGTGGACCTCCTATAACCAGAACTGACACTTCGAGAGTTTCCCATACAACTGGTGCTCACGAAGTGTGTCCAAAACCATCCTTAGGTGTCTCGTGTGCTCCTCCTCAGACGCAGTGTACACAAGGATATCATCGATGAAGACCAATAAAAACTGGTCTAGATAGGGCTAAAAGATCTGGTTCATGAGTCCCATGAACACTGTCGGGGTTTTCGTCACACCGATGGGCATTACCAAGTACTCATAGTGACCGTAGTGACATCTAAAAGCTGTCTTCAGTATATCCTCCTCCCGTACCCGCAACTAGTGATAGCCTGATCGTAGATCAACCTTCGAGAACCATTGTGGCCCTCTCAACTAGTCAAAGAGGTCATTGATCCTCAGTAGTGGATACCGGTTCTTCACAGTCACCTGATTCAAGCACTGGTAATCCACACATAGCCTCAAGCTATTGTCTGCCTTCTTGGAAAACAGCACTGGGGCCGCCCAGGGTGAAATGCTGGGTCTCACAAATCCCTTATTTTACAAGTTGTCCAGCTACACCCTCAGCTCACGAAGCTCTACATGAGCCATCCGATATTCTTATGCTGATATCGGTGTCGTCCTGGTTTACAAATCAATGCAGAAATCTATCTCCCGATGGGGAGGTAGCCCGGGGACATCCTCTGGAAAGATGTCCTCATACTCAGCCACTACTCCTGGAAAATGGAAACTCGTAACATCTGCTGCGCTAAGGGATAGGCTAGCCAACTGATGTGAAATTTGTTGTGCCCTCCTATGCACGAGTCCATCCCGCGCTGCCTGGGTCTCTCTTTCACTGAAAAAAGAGAACCTTGTTCCATCACTGCAGACACACCGCACCCTTCACCTAAAATAGTCGATCTGGGCATGAACTGTGGATAGACAATCCATACCAAGAATGGAATTGTAAGGCCTCGACGCTACCACCAAGAGGTTCCAACCGAAACTCTCACCTCCAAGGGTCAGGTCACACTGTCTACAGAGGTGTGTGATCTATGAATCTTCTCCAGTTGGTGTTTCTAAGCGTAAGGGTCGAGTCAATGGATCAACTAGAATCTCAAGGTCTCGAACAAGATGAGTAGCCAGAAAGGAATGAATAGCATCTATGTCTATCAATACAGAAACCAAAGTAGAAAAGACATAGATATTACCTCTAATCATTACGGGAGTACCTGGGTCATAGGGCTCTGCCGCCTGCAGCTGTACCTTCCTCTGTCCACTAGCTCCCTAAGCCTAGGGTGGACCTCCTGGGGGAGGTGGTGGTAAAAGGTTAAAATGGCGAACACCTCCAGCTGCTCTCCCAGCTCCCCTACCACACCCGCTACCCCGCGGATTTGTCTGCTCCACATGTTGCCTCTGCCTCGGTGGTCCATCCACTGCTCCTGTGTTAGTAGTATGACGGGTCAGACAATCTCGAGCGAGATGTCCCCTACCATCACATGAGTAGCATCGCCTCTCCCGAGGCTATCTAGATGCGCCCTGCAAACCCTATACAGCAGATCCCATGTCCTAGAATCTCCTCTGAAAACGCCTCCCACGCCTGGGTCCTTGACATCAGCTCCCTGCTGCCGAGGTCTCTGCTCCGGTTCACCCACTACTGACAGCTGACGACTGTCTCTACTCTACCAAGAAGCTCTCGACCACCAAATCCCGCTCGAGCACCCTAGCATAAGTAGGAATGCTCATAGTGATGATGCTAGCTCAGATATCTCTGTGCAAGCCCCGCTCAAAAGTCTGAGCTCTGAAGTACTGATCTCTAACCATATCCATCGAGTACCACGAGAGGTTGGTAAATCTCTAAGAATATTCAGCCACCATCATGGTTCCCTGCTGGAGCTGAAGAAGCTCCTGTATGCGTACTGCTCTCAGGGTAACCGGTGAAAACACCTCTATGAAGAGACACTCAAAATCAGACCATGCAAGTGTCGCCTCGTCGTGGGTCTGAATAACCAAACTCCACCATCGTCCTGTCGAGCCCAGCCGAAGGCTCACTGCCAGGATCACCATCTGGTCTGCTAGTGTCCTCACCAAATAGAAGACTCTGGCCACTGCCTCAAGCCAATCCTCTACTGCATGAGGGTCAGGATCGCCTCAAAACCTGAGGGGTCTCTGTCTCTGAAACTCATGGAGTGCGCTCAGCCTGCACTCCTCCTCCACTGGTACAGCCAGAACTAAACACCGCTACACAGGCGGCAAGATAACTGGCACACCACCTGGTGGTAAAACTGGGGGATCCGGTCCCTGTATTGAGGCTTCATCACTGAGGGGTTCATCCTCGTGATCGAGCTGCTGGATCCTAGCGGGTGCGCGTCATGGAGGCATCCTGTTAAAGAAACAAGATGTATCTTAGTCAGTGAGTATATATGGAGAGCTGACTCAAAAAGGACATGGAAACCACAACCCATTCCTATATGATACATGTACCATTATTTTTCCCCTGCAACTAGTGTTATCATGTTCCGAGTCGAAAAGAAAGTTATCAGAGTCCTGGTGTATGGATACGTCGGCTGCCCGCACCATCACTGGGGTCCCTGGCCTGAAAGAAGAACTCAAAACACTTAACACTGTTACCCCAAACAAACTCAAAGACTCTCGGTCCTAAGGTAGAACCAACCACCTCTGATACCACTCTGTCACAACCCGTCCAAGTGGGGCCCAAGCCGCAACTCCCCAAGCCCGCCTCCAATAGGCCAAGGGCTGGTGACTAGCACCGAGTAGGCATGCTACTAACATGGGAGGCATTGCCTATAAACCTGTACACACACACACACATCTCCAATCCTACAAAGATGAAAAGTAAAAACTACAAAAAGGAAAAGATGCATGCATGCGCTAAAACCCAACCACAGAGTACGACAAGAAAGTAAAGTACAAGAAAGTAATACCCTAGGCCAAAAGTACAAGCCCACCAAAGAGAGTCTGCATAGAACACACACGAAGAATGCGTAGGAATCGGGAGAGAAAAACAGAACAATAGAGAGGGACGAACCTTGATCGATGTTCGTGTCGATCTTGGTTCGTCACTGTTAGAAGGTTGAATGAAAACCAAATTAATTTCAAGAATCAAATCCCCACGATTCCCGAAAAAGCCCATCCCGCAAAAACGATTGATCCGCGGGCTAATCTGTTCATGGATTAGTCCGTGTTTGTCGTGGAATTCAAAAACGGGGAGGAAATCACAATTTAAACATCCTACCTGGATTCTGGGGCATTCGTCGGTGATGATCCGGTCACTGCGTCATCGTCACCGCGTTCAGAGGTTTTCTCCAGATCCTCCAGAGCCACCAAGGGTTTCAGGGTTATGAGGTTTGTAACCCTGGACCCTTGCGCCAACCTTTAATTAAAAAAGGTAAGGGATATATGTTGCAGCAGATTTAAAAGATTTCTCTACAGAATTAAATATTTTTATTTAAATATTTTATTACTCTCACGTCCCAAAAACTGGATTCCACCACCGACCTGCGCCGGCCAATGTTAGGCCTCACCTAAGGTAAAATCGCTGTTCTGAACGCAACGGTGCCCTCAGATTTATGATCCGAGCACCCATTTAGGAGTTATTCCACATTTTTAGAAAAACCGCACGTGCACGTAATTTAATTATTAAATTAAATTCAAACATTTGTTCCAGGCTCACCGGGCCTCGGAACTGCACAACGTCTTAGAGCTTGGTCTTGAATTAATTTCCATATAATATTAAAATAATACATGAAAAAATCTGGGACATTACACATAGAGAAACCCTGGTATTTTGCCTAGGGTCAAGTCCTGTTCCTCTCCAGTTTTGGCCCCTGGCCTGACCCCTCGTGAGGAACCATGTAACTGCAATTTTTCCCCGAACAAGTTCGGGATGCCCCACGATAGCATTGGGAAGCGATAACCCCCTCGCCAGAGAGGCCCTGTCTGAAAGAAAGAATGATCCATGATCAAACCGATGCGCCCATCTAGAGTACTCCCACCATGGTGGCATAATTTTGTGAGTGTTGGATTCTGTTCAAAAAAAACCATCAATCCACATCTAACACTTTGTGTAACCCTTATTCGGACTTTCGTCCTCTTTCGTGTCTAGAGGAACCCCCTAACAGTGTGGATGATCGGCCTATGACCCGCCTACTGTCCTGGGCCAATGTTTTGGAAGACTAATGGATGAAATTTTCAACAGGTCCTGTGTTTATAACATGGTCAACGGTAAACCCCCATTTTTCTGTCCCCACTCTAGGCTAATACAATAAGAATAATGTGTTTCAAATGCGGTCAATAGTTACTCTTCATTGTCACGCCAGCCCCACATTGTTCCAAATCCTGGGTATCGTGATTCACACTTCCCATTCCCATATGTTCGGATCGACTTCATCACCCTTGGTGTTACACCATTCATTCACAAGAGCACACTGGAAAAATGGTAATTTAGTTGTCCTGATGATTTCATTCTCCAGTCAGGTCTCTCCCATTTCCTGAAAATTTGGACCGGTTATCCAAACCCCGAATTCCCGAATCTTGGTTTTCACTCCTACGTTTGGATGGGGTGATGAGGTGGTTATCCCTTGTTTCTCACATTTGGACCAACTGACGTGAGCTAAGGAAATGGTCACTAGACATTCACGAACATCATAAAGATGCAATAAACCAATGAAAACAATGGAACTCGTGCATGATACGACATTCAAACAATCAAAGCATGAAAGTATGTTTAAGGGTTTGTAATCATTATAGTACCTGGGGGTTAACTCCCCCCATGGATGAATTGACCTCATCGAAGGAACGTTGCAGCTCTGCCACCCTCTGGCTGGTGGCTTCCAAGAGACACTATCGCTTGTTCACCTCCCGCTCCTCCTCATCGGTGAGAGGGCACAAATCATTGGCCGCAATCTGGGCCCGCTCCATAATGTCCCGGATGGCGATCATCTACCCAGAAGCTTGCCTCAGGCCCTCTTCGGCCTCTGTGAGCTGGGCCTTCAATCTTGATATTAGCTTAGATTGTTCCTTGAGGGAGGTCAAGTGCTCGTCCGCCCAATTCTGTAGCTGCTGGACCTTGTCTTCAGCCTTCTGGAGCCTCTTGATGTTTATCGCCTTCCTCCGCTGCCATACCATGCCAAGGCCTCAGTTATAATCCTGAATCTTTTCCACCATAAGATCTCGGATGAGCACGTGAGGGCGTCAGGCGTCCACTCCCCCAACACATAGTTCACGCAGTCGCAAACGAAGTCTGTCCATCTCATTCAACCATAGCACTTGGGGGGTGTCATTGATGAAGCGCGTGATTAGCTTCCACGATCAGCGATGGACTATCTTACTGTCCTCCTCGTCAGAGGCCGTCTTGTCCAAGTCAGCGCGATTGGTGGGCTCGTATGCATGAAATTCCCCCAAGAATTCCTTGACTGGGTCCACTTCTAGCGTCGGATCGGGTGTGGCGGGACCTTAATCATCCAGTTGATCCTCATCATCGGATCCCACCTCGATGATCTTAGGAACAGTCCCACCGGCACCCCCGCCGGTGATCGGAAGCATTGTAGTTTGGTCTGGTTGGATGTTCACCTCCACGACCATCATCATGCCCCTGGGAAGAGCGCTACCATAGGCCCCCACCAACTTCGCCGCAGTAGCCCAGGCCAATTGAAGGACTATACACTCCAAGAAAGGGACATTGATGTCAGTTAACGTGGTCAGGGGATGGAAGTTGTGAATACAACATAGAAGACTTGTAGAGGTCAAATCCCTAGTCTCGCTCTTTGGCTAATGTCGTCAGAACCCCGACACGCGGCCCCTCGTATATAGTCGGCAGGTCTGGAGACTCTAGGGGATCCGCCTCGACTGTCCCAGCCCCGCCAGAAATGGAAGTTAATGCAGCCAAGGGCGTGGATCCTGAAGATCCCGCATCGGCACCCACAGAGGGATGAGAATGAGGTCTATGCACATGGTCCTCTTGCACAATACAGACACTGATAAGGAATCCAGAGTAACCTAAGGGTAGACTCTAAAAAAGGAACTTGGAATTTCACCTAGAGGGACTCTGAAAAATCTTCAAGACCCAATTATTGGTCGCCGACTTCACCCTCCTCTATCGGACTCTCCCTACCGACCTCGTCCCTCCAAGAGGATTCGTCTGATTCTTTCGGTAGGGGAAAGAGCTCTCTCATCTCAGCAGCCGATAGCTGTGGGAGAACCATATGATCCAGCAGTACCCTCACTCGGTCTGTCATTGGATGCGGGGTGCCCCGAGAATGGATGAAGTCCTCCAGCTCGGCGATGTATTGCTCCACCTCCACCTGGGATATTGCAAAGCCAACCCTAATTGGACCAATCCCTAGAAAGTACATCCCGAGGCAGTTAAGGTGCTTCCATAATTCGGATGGTCCAAGGAATTGCCGATTGACATCCCAGATGTCTCAGGCCTCCGGGAAGACAACATTTTACGGCATGTCGGTGTGGCGCAACCGTTTCCCTGGAGCATGCATAGAGATCTTTCGGAATCCCCTCGATGGCTGCCCCTCTGGATGACTCTATTCTCTTGGGACCACTGGCTCTGCTGCCACTGCTGGATCCGCTGCTGCTGCTCCCTCCTCAACTGGTGCGGGCGTTGCCGCTATAGATGCCCCACCACTACGGGATTCCCTTGTCGCCTTTTGGCCTCGACCCCGAGATCGAGGAAGTTCACCCTCGCCGACCAAGATGGTTGGATGATTCATCATCTCCCCTGGGTAGGCTACCTCCCAGCTCTGTGCTTATTCCCTTATCAGCCCAAGGACGACGGTCGGTGGAGGCAATGTGTTCCGCATCTTCCCGTCTTTCCGTGTGAACATGAGCCACATCTGCCTCATCACACACAGGTGATCCTCGTATAGAAACCCCAGATAGACCTGCGGGGTCAGCCGCTACAGGAACCGGAATTTCCTGGCGAACTGGTGTGGGGTGTATGGCTCATAGAGACGCTCGTGGTCCACCCTAGCCACCAAGAATCCACCTCTAAAGGCTAGGAGGTAGGGCCGATGCTCTTCTGTATCCCGGCCATCGTCAGTGAAGTCCCCCGTCAGTAAGGGGAAGGGCTGGAAATTGAATTCTTCCACCCTCCACACCCAATTCAGAACTGATGGTGCGGTCAGCTTGGTCATAAAGCTCCTCGTGACATTCAAAATCGAAGGATGAAAGTTCAACCCCGGAGGTGAGATGGGGTTCAGATACTCGTAGATCCCCCTGATTTGCATCGCCATCCACCCGTAGAGGATGTGGAACGACCCGCATACCCTCTGTGTCCTTTTCCACTCGCTGATGTGCCACAAAATTTTGTACAACTTGGAGAGCATCGGGATCCCCAGGTTGACCCGCCCTCCTGTCACAAAAGTGGATGCCATGATGAAAGTGCTTGGCTCCACTCCCATGTTTGTATCCCTTACCAGCAGGATCCAACCACAGATGAGGGCTGTGATGAATGCCGCTAGCCTGACTATTGTTCGTTGTTCAGTACTGACACTGAACTCCCAGGTCTTCTACTGGATATTCTCCAGTAGCCGCCAGTATGAGTTTTCCTTGCTCCGGGCACCCTTCGGGCAAGTTCGAGGCCTCACCGGGAACTGCTTGTTTTCGAGGAAGTTCAAGAACTTCTTGAACCAGCTCATAAAGTGGACATCCCTCACCACCTCCTTGTCCTCCCCGGGCATGAAATCTATCAATTCCATCGGCAGACATGACCTCTGCTTCAGATCCTCCCACACACCCATGGCCTGGAGGAATTCTTCATACATCACCCCTAGTATCAGGACCCATGAGATCTGATGCATGTCCCATAGGCTGATTCCGACCTCCCTGTGGTGCAGGTGAAACATATTGGTCCCCTATGACCACTGGTTCAATAACTCTGAAATTAACTGCTTCAGTTGGTAGATATGGAACTGGGGAGCCCAAGCTGCCTCATACAGGCCCACTCTCCTCAGCTCTTCCCCGAACGCCTCACACAAGGCGCCTACCTAGTAGGCCCAAGACCAATCATTCGTGAAATTGCCGCCCTGGCACAAGTCACATTCCTCGGACCACCCCTTCTTTGGGTTTCCCAGCGCCTCCATAAGGATGGTTCGGTACAGTGGAGGGGATGTCTCCGACTCCAATGGCTTCCCATTAATGTTGTTCAGATGATTTTACAAGTAGTCATTGGTGACAGGCATGAAGTCTTCCCAGGTATGGCCATCAGGCACCCTGAACCATCGGTGCTGGCACGACGTGCTCCGGAACCAGTAAGTTGGCTCATCCCGACCCGCTGCAGGGATAAAGATGTCATCTCTCAGCGCGAAGCCATATAGAGGAAACCTCCTGCACAATGGGTAATTCTTATGGCTCTCTGACAAAAGATCCACCAGAGAATTATGGTCTGAGTGGCTCCGGACAAGCTCCCCCAGCCCTAGGCTGTTCACCATTTCGTCCCTCCGAGCGGCATGCGCAAGGACCCCCTGTGCAGCTTCTTGATGGGCCATTTTTTTTCTGGGACTTGGAAGCTCCCTTGGATGGTTCGCGAATATTGTTCATGAAGTGAGTTCGTGAAGTGAGTTCATGAAGTGAGTTTGCAAAGGCCGCTCACGAAAACTGTTCGCGGAAGCGCTGCCTCAGCGTTCAAAGCTGGATCGCGGAGCACAAACGCAGAGTCGAAGACTCGCTGTGCGCCGCGAAGCCTCAATTTGCAGAGTTCACTCACGAAGTATGCAGAGCTTCACGAATCGAGACCGTAAGAAGACAAGATCACGGAGAATGGAAAGGAAAAAAGAGATGTTAGGCCCCCTATTTATGGGTGATGACCTTCAGAGATTCACAACGTGTCTAGTCCACGAGGAGCTTCATGGTGCGCCCGGCCCACACGACCTCTGTCCGCCTCGTGCACCCTCTTCGCGAGTCATCACCGCGAATGGCCGATGATTTTTGCGATTTCCCTCAGACTTCGACCATTGATCCCTCTATAGCTCCATGTCTGAAGGGGGGAATTTTTTGGCACCAAAATTTGGCATGAATAAGCGACCCCAAGATGGCCCCCCGGACTACCTCGCGAAGCCCCTTCACGGAGTCCCCAGCACCATGACCGCAGCGAAGCCCATGAGGCGGGATGCTTCGCTAAAGGATTTGACGTTCATGAACCCGATGTGAAGCACATGAGGCAAGATGCTCCGTGAATGGATTTGACATTCGCAAACCCGCCGCGAAGCACATGAGGTGGGATGATCCATGAACCCATTTAACGTTCGCGAGCCCGCCGTGAAACTACATCGCCCCTTCATGCCGTGTGAGCTCTGCTCCACGACGCCCCTTGCCTATAAATACTGAGCTCCCCCTGAGCTCTCCAGTTGGACAATCCGACCTTTTGGATTCTCATCTCCCGAATCACGAAGCACTCTTACGCTCAGTGAATCATGAGTTGTGTGAGGTACTTCTACTTCGCGAAGTGCCTCCCCATTGTCTCGTTTTGATCCCCTCTTCCGAGAGGGATGCCTTTCGCGAAGCCTAGGGGATTTCGCGAAGGAAGGGGATCCCCAAGTGGAATTGGGTTGTCGCGGAGCATTTATGATTTACGAAACACACTTCATGTAAACTAGATCCATTTTCTAAGGTAGGATCACTGTACTTTGCGAAGCACATTGCTTCTCGACATCCCGCTTTGCGAGGCACCTTTTCTCTGAGAGGCTGTGCTCCACGAATGCCTTTCCACTGCGCAAAGCACCTTCCAATTGCACCTCTACCCCATGATAAGGCTAATCCACCCCAATTCGCGAAGCACACCCCTTCGCAAGTGCCTTCCATCACGCAAAGCGACCGAGCTCCACAAGGCCCCTGCCTATGGACCCCTCTGCTTGGAAAATCCTTTTC
The DNA here is from genome assembly GCA_963277665.1 of Viscum album. Lineage (NCBI taxonomy): Eukaryota > Viridiplantae > Streptophyta > Magnoliopsida > Santalales > Viscaceae > Viscum > Viscum album. Next base: position 710,099,035 of record OY728131.1, on the reverse strand, counting down.
CTATGTGACCCTCCAGGTTTACATGATGAAACTTCAAATTCCCCTGGACGATAATTCCTATAGCGTTGCTGCGCCTAATGATCCTTCGCATAGGCATGATAATGGATATTGCTTCTTCGCATAGCCACGCTAACGTGGAACCCTTGATGGTTCACTCCGTGACCCCCCTTCACCACGACATTGCCGGTACCTTCCCTCCCACAAGGAGCAGAGGGTACTGGTTACGTAAGTCCTAGGGGTGCGGAGTAAACCCACCTTATCCGAGCAGCAGGACGTTAAACTGTCAAGAACCCTCGTCCTTAACACATGACATTAAAATGTGTCCTCTCCCCGTGCCCCACACGCAGGGTCCACCGCCTTGGGCATTCTCCACGCCCCCTGGTCTCCACAGGGGATGATATCCCCCTTTTTGGAGTGGTGTTTGTCCGCGGGGAAGGGCAACCACCTTGGTGTAAGCCCCTAGCCTTCCTTCCAAGAGGCGGAACCCCTGCCCCTCCTCACTTCCTCGGTGCCAAGGATGGTAGAGGGCATGATAGGGAACGCAGATTCTCCTTCATTCGGTCCCAAGTCCCTCTCCCATAGAGCTTTGCCACCACAGGCCTCCATCCTGGAGTAAGTCTCGGCACCATGGGCTGCTCAATGCATAAGACCCCCCCCCCCTTCGCTTCCCACGGATGCACGCTTCGCGACATGATCGTTAGGTCTCTGCCGCCTCTTGTTTCTCACACCGAGCACGACTCACGTGGGCTTAGAGTAAGCATTGACCATGACAATATCCTAGTCCCGCATGACATTAAACTGCATCCCCGTCTAGCATGATGTTAAACTGTATACCTGAACTATGTGGATTTTGATCCATGTTAAGGCATGGTACATAGGAAGCCTTCATGAGGATCAAGCCCACCACCCACCTGGACCAAGTTCCTTCTTCACATCGGTTCACCGACACAATCCCCGTACAGCATGACATTAAACTGTAAAACTGAACTACATGGACTTTGATCCATGTCAAGGCATGGCATGTAGGAAGCCTATACAAGGTTCAAGCCCACCACCCATCAGACCAAGGTCCTTCTTCACGTCGGTTCTCTGACACTTCCATCACTCGAACTACGAGGAATTTGATCCACGTCAAGGCATGGTATGTAGGAAGCCTCAAGAGGTTCAATCCCACCATCCAGTTGTTCCGACACCCCATCATGTCGGTTCAAAAACCCCTTTTCAACCCGAACTACGTGGAATTTGATCCATGTCAAGGCATGGTACGTAGGAAGCCTCCCCGAGGTTCAAGCCCATCACCCATCGGACCAAGGTCCTTCTTCATGTCGATTCACCGACATCCATTCTGAACTACGTGGTCTTTGATCCCTGTCAAGGCATGGTACGTTGGAAGCCTCACAAGGTTCAAGCCCACCACCCGGTCGTTCCAACCTCATTCACGTCGGTTCACCCACCACCTTGGGCAGCCTAGAGTGTAAGCCCCACACACCCATCCTGAACTATGGGGACTTTGGTCCATGTCAAGGCATGGTACATAGGAAGCCTCCATGAGGTTCAAGACCGTCATCCATCGGACCCCCGGTCCATCTCCACGCCGGTTCACCGACACATACCCCCCGTCCCGCATGACGTTAAACGGTACACCCGAACTACAAGGACTTTGATCCATGTCAAGGCATGGTACATAGGAAGTCTCTTCGAGGATCAATCCCAAAACCATCTTTCATCTTGATCCTTACCCGTGACGCCACATCCCAGTGAGATCACAACACCTCATTTCCCTCCACAACATTCGTGAAGCTGCCCATGTGCCGGCCCCAACATCGGTGTTCCCTCCAAGGGGGTTCTTCAATCTGATCAACTCTAGATAGTGTTCTAATCAGTTCGATCTGTCTCTACTGGACGTTAAACTTGTGGCATGCCCCGTGTTAAACACCAAAAGCTTAGGAAAACCTCAAATACATGCCTATGGAATACAATTACCTGCGTTCTATGTGGTATAACTCAGGCTTCCGCACCCTCGAGAATCCCTATAATAAGGGACAGAAGAGAGACATACCAATCTCCAGCATCCAGACATGTCAGTGATGCTCCAGCGTGACTACTCCCCTAACCGAAGGTTGCTGCCCTGACCGGACCCCTTGGAATGTCCTGACAGAAGAAGTGTAATTAACTGGTGTCCATGAAGATATGGTTCCGGGAAGAGTTTCACAAACAACGTATTAAATCTATGAGGGAGACCCGGACTAGGTGAAGAGTTTCGAGGAGGAATCCATGGAAGGAAGAACCAACATCCCATCATCTCATTTCGATCAAGGAGAAAACTCCCCTGAACAAGGAGCGAATGTCGCCCGACTTTGGAAAGTGGGAACGCAGGGTAACAAAAGCCACACCTGTCACACTCAAGTAGACGGACGCACACGCCCCAGTGAAAGCGTCAGAAACAATGATCTTGTAGAGTCATGCCATCATGACATCCTCTGGCCGTATGCCAGTTACATGGTAGTGACCAGACACCAAATACGGCTAATCAGGGACTTCCAGTAAGTCCTCCTACTTTTCCAGCCATGGCACCAGCAGTTATACCAGTTGTAGGTGCCGATGCGTAGTTTAGGGAAGGTTTTATGAGGATGATGCAGACCTTCCAGGTAGCTCCGCCTCTTGCCTCGACTATGGAAGACTTGACATAGGGTTTTCAGCAGCAGTATCCCCCTACCTTCTCATAGGAAGGAGGAACTCAGGCTGCAGAGTCATGGCTAGAATCCATGATTATGATCTTTGAGCATCTGAAGATGCCTCCAGAAAGGCGGGTCAAGCTCGCTACCTACATGCTACAAGACTCCGCCAAGAGGTGGTGGGACATGATCTCATAGGTGGGTCATCATCAGGTTATGGCATGGGAAGAGTTTCAGCGTGTCTTTTACGACTACTTCTATCCGGAGTCCCTGAGGGCTGACCGAGCCCAGGAGTTTATGAGCCTAGAGTGGGGTACTCTTTCAGTCATGTAGTATTCATCTCGTTTCACTGAGCTTCAGAATTTCACACCCCTCCAGTGCAGAGATGGGTTGTTCTTTTGAAGGAAGTCCGAGGATGGTCTCAGAAGGGAGATCCACTCACATGTGAATATCTTCAGGCTGACTTCTATCGCTTCCGTTGTCACAAGGAACTGATTGCAGAGCGCAATCTGAGAGATTCCAGAGCTGAGAGACAGGGCGGTTCCGCTTCCAGAGTTAGTGCTTCACCATCTGATAGTAGGAAGTGTCATAGGGAGTCTACGCACGGTGATCCAAGGTGGTGAGACACTTATTCAGGTAGCCAGGTGGTATGCTACCAGTGTTGAAGGTCTGGGCATACCAGGCCGCATTGACAGAGAGACCCAGTGGAGTGCCGATCTTATGGAAAGATGGGTCACCTTTAGCGCTTCTATCAGGTTTTCTCACCAGTAGCTGGTGACAGAGGTTCTTCAATGACTCCTCATTCAAGAGGAAGACCACTTGGTTCTCACCATTCTGGGAACTAGAGTTCTTCCGGAAGTTCGGGGCAAGGTGGAGGTCGAGGCCGGGGTGGTCAGTCACTGGTCTTCCGGCGACAGTAGGGTGGATCAACTCAGAGTGGTCCAGAAGGGTCACAAGGCCATGGAGCAGGCCAGACTTTTGTGATGGAGCAGACCCAGCAAGAGCAAGATCCCGGAACCTCTACAGTTCGAGGTACGATCTTAGTATCCTCAGTTTTATCTTCTGCTCTTTTCGATATGGGGGATTCCCATAGCCTTGTCTATGTTGCTGTTGTGGAGATCCTTGGGATCTGTATCTTTTCTTCTGCCGACATGTTGACTCTAGACACACCGTTGGGGACTTGAATGGCTAGTTTATGTCAGTGTAGAGAGTGCCCTCTTGAGGTTGCGAGGTGTCACTTCTTTTGGGATCTCTATGTTTTGGAGATGACCAGCTATGATGTCATTCTCGGAATGGACTGGCTAGTTCCCTTCCAGGCAGTCATCGACTGCTACCACTGAAGGGTGAGTTTTATATCACCAGAGGGTGGATATTTTCTTCATAAGGGCTAGTGGGATGTCCAGGCGAGCAGAGCGGGATCAGAGCATCATGGGTTATTTGAAGTTATAGCCCATATTTCTAGTCTTTATCTGGATGACAAGGGAACTACACAATTAGACTTTCCTCCAGTGGTGGATTGTTTCCGGGATTTCTTTCTAGAGGAATTTTCAGGTTTTTCTCCAGAGCGTGAGGTAGACTTCTTGATTGAGCTTATGCCAGGAGCAGCACCGGTGTTCATTAATCCTTATAGGATGGATACACCTGAGTTATTGGAGATCAAGATATAGTTGGAGGAGTTGCAGGCAAAGGGTTTCATCCAACCTAGTACTTCTCCTTGGGGTTCACCTGTCCTGTTGGTGAAGAAGGAAGATGGTACCCTTAGGCTTTGTGTGGACTATTGGAAGTTGAACCAGTTGACGATCAAGAACTGATGTCCCTTTCCAGGGATTTATTATCTCTTTGGTTAACTTCGAGGAGACCGGGTGTTCTCAAAGATTGACTTGAGATCCGGTTACCATCAGTTGCATGTTAGACCATCTGATATACCTCTTACTACTTTCTGGAGTAGGTATGGTCTATACGAGTATATGGTTATGCAATTATGTCTCACGAACATGCCTGTAGTTTTCATGGCACTGATGAACTGAGTGTTCCATCCATACTTAGACTCTTTTGTGGTGGTCTTCATGGATGATATCTTGGTGTACTCTCACACTCGACACGACCATGGTACCCATATTGATATCATTCTGAGTACACTGAGAGAGCATCAATTATATGCTAAGATCTCGAAATTCCACTTTTGGATAGATCAAATTCACTTTTTGGGTCATGTTATCTCAGAGACAGGAGTATCAGTGGACCCAGAGAAAGTGAGAGCATTAGTTTCTTGGGAGCAGCCGAAGAACATCTTTGAGGTGCAGAGTTTTCTAGGGCTAGCTGGATACTACAGACGCTTCATACAAGACTTTTCACGCTTAGCATCACTGCTGACAGGTCTGACCAAGAAAGGGGTGAAGTTATTATGGTCAGATTCTTGTGAGTTAGCCTTTTAGGAGCTGAAAGGGATGTTGACTTCAGCACCGATACTAGTCTTTCCAGAGCCAGGAAAGAGCTATACTATTTACTATGATGCTTTAGGTATTGGGTTGGGAGATGTGCTTATGCAGGGAGATGGATTCGTCGCGTACGAGTCTCGGTAGTTGAGGCCACATGTGAATAATTACCCAACGCACGATCTGGAGCTGGAGGCTATTGTTTATGCCTGACACTGTTGAAGACATTATTTTCTGGGAGAGAATTTATTGGTTTTCACTAACCATAAAAGTATCAAGTACATCTTCACTCAGTGTGATCTGAATTTGAGACAACGAAGGTGGGTCAAGTATCTTCAGTCCTTTGACTTTAAGATTGCCTATACACCATGGAAAGGCAACTCAATGGCTGATGCGTTGAGCAGGATTACTCAGGTACATGCAGTTCCGGAGGCCAGTAGTGAGTGATAGATTATGGCTCTGTTCTCTGAGATGCATTTAGAGGTGCACGATAGTCAGGGGTAGACGTTTCTTTCTTTTGTGGCTGTTACCTTTACTCTTCTTGATCGGGTACGAATGAGACAACTATCAGATTTTGAAGGCCTAGTCCTACGGGAAAGAGTTTCAGGAGAGGACCCTATTCCTGGGTAGACCATAGGTGAGGATGAGATCCTGCGTTTCCAGGGACGCATATGGGTGCCAACAGACATACGCGAGGAGCTGATGCGGGAAATTCATTACTCAGTTTGGGAAGGTCATCCTGGCGTCACCAAGATGTATCGTGATCTTCACCGTAATTATTGGTGGCCAGGTATGAAGAGGGATGTTGCTGGTTTTGTCATGAGGTGTTCCACTTGTCAGGAGGTGAAGGCGGAGCATCAACAACTAGCATGTATTTTACAGCAGTTACCCATTCCTGAGTGGAAGTGAAACGACGTCGTGATGGACTTCATGACCGGTTTTCCAAGGTCTCCTCGAGGGAATGACACAGTATGGGTTGTCATAGACAGACTCACGAAGGTTGATCACTTCTTACAGATCAAGGAGACCTTCAGTGTTGATGAGCTGGGACTGTTTTACGTCCAAGAGATTTTACGACTACATGGAGTTCCACATTCCATTTTTTTATACAGAGATGATCATTTTACTTCTCGGGTCTGGCAGGGGATTCAGAAGGAATTGGGTACACAAGTGCTTTTGAGTACATCTTACCTTCCCCAGACAGATGGCCAGTCCGAGCATATGATTCAGGTGCTTGAAGACATTCTCTGATCATACATCCTGTATTTTAGAGGTTCTTGGGAGAAACATATACCTCTCTTAGAGTTTTCCTACAACAATAGTTTTCAAGAAACTATACAGATGGAACCTTATGAGGCCTTATATGGTAGGCCATGTTGATCACCCTTGTGTTGGATGAAGGTAGGAGAGGCAGCTATGCTGGGACCTCGTCTTGTCTAGGAGACCACAGAGCAGATTGAGTTTATTCAGAAGAGGATGGATACAACACAATCTCTTCAGAAGTCTTATGCTGATCAGTGGAGACGACCTCTGGAGTTTGAGGTCAGGGATCAGGTTTTCCTGTGTGTTTCACTGAGGTTGGGGCACAGAAGGATTAAGAGATAGGGTAAGCTTTCACTGAGGTACGTCGAACCATTTGAGGTGTTGGAGAGAGTCGGGCCGGTTGCCTATCGGTTGTAGTTACCTCATAGGTACCGGGCTATGCACGACTTCTTCCATGTTTCATAGCTTCGACATTACTTTTCAGACCCATCTAATGTCTTTCAACCTGAGGAGGTTGAGCTCGAAGGGGATACGTTATTCGAGGAGAATCCTATCTGGATTGTTGATCGCAATACAAAGGTTCTCTATGGCCAGTATGTTCCTCTGGTATGAGTATTATGGCAGCACATGCGAGTACAGGATGACATTTGGGAGAGGGAGGTCGATGTACGAGCAAAGTGGCTGGAGCTATTCAGGGTTTCTTATTCTACACCGCGTTAGGGAAATTTGGGGATGAATTTCTTTAAGGGGGGAAGTTTGTAAGACCCTAAACCTTCTTTTCAGGTACGTTTTCCTTTTCTAGTCATTTTTGAGAAAAAGAGGAATTTTCCGAAGGTTGTGCAGGGGTGCACGATTGGCGCACAATTTAAACAAACCGTGTGGCTAGCCTAGGAAACCGTGAACCCTTGACAGTGGGCTCTGCACGGGCTACACATGGTTTGTCAAACCATGCGGGTAAGCTGTGCGAAGCCCCTGGACGAGATAGTGGGCTCCGCACGGGTTGCGCACGGTTTGTCAAACCGTGCGGGCAAGCCATGCGAAGTCGCTGGGCGAGATAGTGGCAACCGCACGGTTGGCACACAGTTTGATAAACTATGTGGGGAAACTGTGGGGCCACTTAAAGTTAGGGTTTTTAAGTCCCGATCCACTCAATATTTTCCATTCCTCCACTATTCCTCCTCCCACTCATGGCTCATGTGGGAGTTTTGATTTTCAGAGGTTGGGGGAGATTCTTAGCATGGTTTGGAGGCAAATCGAAGGGTTTTCTTGGCGGATCAAAGGCGGTTCTCCTCAGGTAAGTCCCTCTTTTAGTTATTTGAGGTTTTGGTTAGGGTTAGATCTCTATACCTCTCTTAAATTCCTATATCTACAAGGGTTTTATGTAGATCTAGGGTTGTGTTGCCTTTTTGTATTAAAGGTTGACCTTGTTGATGATATGGAAAGAGTTTTAGAGTGGCCTTCTGTGAAGCGGTTGCTAGTTTTGTGGGTGCGGTTGATTGTGGATCGTTTTCGCCAGAACCCTAAAGGTTGGTGGTTTGTGCCTTTCTATAGGAATTATTTGAGTATTTTGTGCAAATTCCACCAATACCCTTGAACGGGGTATTGCATGTTTCCTATTTTCCCCCTGTTAATTTCCTGCTTTGTTGTATGCGCGAGTAGAGGTTATTTGTTTGTGAATAGGGTAAATTATTGTGCTTTGGATGTTTTTTCCATGCATGTGTTTCCTGTTTATGACCGTTTAGTCTAGATTTTCCTGTTAGGATTTTTCCAGTTCCCTGCCTAGTTATAGGATGGACTGACTATTGTTCTTCCATGATGAGATGCTATAGAATACTAGCCAAGTAGTTCTTGAGGATACATTGGCCATTGCGTGATTCTATACTTGCTGACTTACACAGGGCCATGAGAACCTGGTGTATATACCATAGGGAGAATTGATGTTGAGGGATTCTCTAGAGTGTCTTTATAATTATACGATGTGAGACCACAGGGGGAATTGACGTTGAGTGCTTCCCCAGAGTGTTTGTAGTTCATCAACATGGCCCGCAGGGGGAATTGACGTTGAGTGATTCCCCAGAGCGCCTTTAGTATGATATGAGACTATATGGGGAATTGACGGTGAGTGCTTCCTTAGAGAGTCTATTCTTTAGCTGAACCAGAGGGGTGAGACTGTGTGTGCCTCCGAGAGGGTTTCTAGTACTTATAGGTTGAACCTTAGGGGTTAGACTATGAGAACTACCCAGAGGTTACCTTTTTTTTCTTCTTGATTGAGTGGCTGTTTCTTGTTGTAAATTATATGCTAGAGCTAGGGATTTTTTACTGCTGGGTATTGTCCTGTTTACTGCTTACTGTACTTACCTGCCATATATTCACTGACTATTAGGCACAGATCTTTAGGTGGTTGCCTAATGGGACCTTGTCTCACACCCTATTTGGGCCATGATTTTGGGCTCAAATAGATTATATTGTTGTAGGTATAGATAAGGGCAAGCACCCTTCTACTTCTGGTTCTTGATTGCATTGGAGCAGGAGAGCATGGGACCAAGCCGAGGCTTGCGATGCTGAGGTGTTGCTTATCTTTTTTTCTTTTATACTTTGGTTTAGTACTATATTCAGCATTGTGACTTGTTTGTCTGTTTTCCTAGACATATGTATCATGCATCATTTCATGTTTATATATTTTCTACAGTTGTTTATCTATCAATCTTCCGCTATGTATTGTTGTTGGATATCTACTGCTTCCACTATCGTATGTACTTGTGTACTTCCGCTGTGTGAACTGCCAATGAGGGCATAGTTTCCCCATTATCACACTCAAGACCATCACTGCTAGTCGGCAGCCTCTGGCATTCGGAGAAATGCGCTTGAGGCCATGTGACCAACCGAGTATGGGGAGCCTCTGGGTGGCTTCCAGAACCGGGACATTACAGACAACGACAAGTATAGGAAAGAACGAGAATGGACTGGGCACTAGACTAACATTCTATGATGGTACACATAGAATGTGAATGTCAGGTGTGAGTGCTCATAAGTGGATGAGTCTTCTTCTCTTAAAGTTCAATCTTGATAATATCAATGATGAAAGATTATGAGAACAAACATTCCAATAAGAATTCTGCATGTTTTAGTGTAATTAGATATTTTAATATGCAAATATGTGTGATGGTACTTCAACTTTAAGATTATTTATAATGCATGTTATAATTTGCGCACTTCAATGTATTTCATAAATAATTATTATAATAGTTCATAGTGAATTTGGATATAGTGGGTGCATCACGAGTGAAGTGTTATTAATTAATAATCTGAGTAAGGATTTGTCACTTCCATCTTTATGGAACCTAATATCTCAGACCTTTGATTAGAATAGAACCATTGTATTAAATTCCATGACCATGGTGTATTGACGTTTTTATTTTAGATAGTCAAAGAAAGACGTATTGAGCACATAAGTTGATTACATGGATGTGAAACTTGGTTGATGAGATATTGAGACAAAGGGATTATATTACACAGTGAGTGTTTGTATTTGGTTTTCGATGTTGTGATATTAGGTTATTTCTCTTTGGTATATTGACCCATTTTTAGATAGTAATCTTGGACTTTAGGGAAGCCCGTGTAATTCCAATGAGAAAGAATCCTATATGGTCACACATTAAGTGTTTCAATTGTTCATGATTAATTTTTTTTAAATATAATTAAATAAATAAATATTATTCTCAAGATAGAGTAATGATTTTATTCATGTTTTATTGATTTCTAATATTCACAAGGTAATATATAATTTATTATGTGAATATATAATAAATATTTATTCATTGAATTATGACTAAAATATTTTTTTTATTGATGAATACAATATTTAATTAAATATTTATTCAGGTATTTAATATATGTCAAGGAATTGGAGTAGAGAAATATCATGCCAGATGATGAATATTTATTTATAAGCTGATAAATAATATTTTTCATTGCACGAGTTAGTGTATCCATAAAATAAGGATAATAATATTATTATTATATGAAATGTGGTTTAATAATTATTAATATATATTTTTAAGGGATGGTATTTAATTAAATAATATTTTAACCTAAACACTGTCTCTATAAATAGATGGTTTTGTCTATTGTGAATAGTTAATTGAGACTTGAGAATCATTATGAATAATGGAATTCTATCTCCATTCCTCCTCTCTTCCTCTTAAGAACGCGAAGCGGTAGAGAGATTCTTTTAAGCTCAAAGAAACTGCATGTGACCAAGATAAACAACGTAAGATGATTGATTCAACATTCTAGAACCTGTAAATCAATTGACATCATTTATAGATCAAAGGAGTATGTGTGGATCATTTCTAGAGGTATGCACACTTGGATCCTTGAAACACAATGATGGTAATCCAAAAAGTGTCTTTTAGAAGATCAACAAATTCATCGAAGAAAGTTCCTTGAATGAGGTAATAATTTCTTCTAATCATACATAAATTAATTATAAATTTAATCTAAAATATCATCTTTTTGGATTTAAGTAAATCTTAAGTCAAGATATTTTTATTTATTTATTGCGCATCCCACTAGTGCTACCACTGTGCCTGAAAGTTACAAGTGGTATCAGAGTAGTCACGTTTCAAATTTATAATTATTTATTTTATTATTTATCTATATGCATAATGGTGGTTAGATATTTCATTTGAATATTATTCTTTCTTTAATAATATTGTTTAATTAATATACATTTGAAATTTTAATGACCATCTTTCAGTATTTAATTTTCATAAAGGACTAAAAACTAATTAATAATGACCATACATTACATTGAGAAGTGTCAAGGATTCTATCAAGATAGCGTGGGATTACATGATGTGTAACCAAAGTACACACCATGTAACCAAGTGAACTACACCTCACCATGTCGCCGGATACACAAAACACTGAATAGTAACTACACATGGTGCATTTATTTCACACCATGTGTAGATTGGGCCAACCTGGAACACAACATGTAGGATTATATGGCATGTATCTCTCATAAATTTCATGTAGTCTATATAGTTTAGTAGATAAATTTACGCAAACTATTTGGTTGAATACACAACTAAAAACGCATGAGACTAATATCCTAGAGAATTAAAGAAGTACATGACATATATCTGGTGTACATGGAATGTGCTTTATTAATTCATGTATTTAAGATACATGTAGAGTTCCTCAGAAAGATATGGGGACACACGACATGCAAGATATACAATGTGTAACTTGATTGTGCACATCATGTATCCCTCTGCCTGATGAACATTATGAGTCCTTTGGTGGGTTACACTGACACATGAAATTTGGACCATACAATATTTAACGAATTATTAAAATCCATGTAATCTGCCAAGATGTTTGTTAAAGGCCCATGTGTGTGTCCCAAGAACACAACAAGAGTGATACATGGCATGTATCTAGCTTTCACACACCATGTAGTCAAACCAAGATACATCTTGAATCCACAAGTGTGTATCCTGGGTACATGGAAATTGAGGTATACAATGTATAGCTCATTGGTACACTCCATGTAGTCTCCCAATAGAGAAAAAAAATTAAATTACATTAAATTTATAATTTCATCATTGAAAACATTATTATATTGATTGGAAAATGCTGTGTTTGACAATTTAATAATGGTTTTAAAGAATTATTAAATGATCAATTAATTTATTGTAATAATACGTGATTATTGATTCTACTGTTTATCTTCCAAAAATATTTTTAATGATGGGTATCTTTAAGAGAATTCAGATGGTCATTAAGATGAAATGGAATTAATTAATTAATTAATGCTAGCATGTTTATCTTAATAATAAAGAACAAATGATAAATTAATGTTCAATAGTTTTACTTTTACATATTCATTGCATATGTATAAAAATTCATGAGCTTGACTAATACCTATGTATGAGTTTTATTAATTTAATTTAATTTATTTCATGTGTTTTCAATTATTAATTATTAAATTAAAATTATGGTTAGCGTTCCATACCTCCCTCCATTATTATGTAAGAATTTCATGTCCAAGGTTATTTATGTAATCCATTTAACCAATCCTTTGGTTCCCCTCACCTATAAGTGAGTTATAAATACTTGTAATAAATGGATTATCCCAAGGAATGTGAAGGTGGTTTAAGATGGAAGTAATATTATTCCAACACATGTGATTCATAGGTGGATTAGCGAAGCTGCAACTCTTTCCATGACTTACACCAAGAGTTTTCCCCTCAGTCATAGGTTGATTTATTATATACTTAATAAATCAAACACTAGATAATCTTATGATCATGTAATTTATTTATTTCTATGATATGAATTATTTATTTTATAGAGTTAAGACTTTGATCACATAAATAAATGTATTAATGTGAAAAAATATGGAATATAAATTAATTGATTATGAATAAATGATTTATAAAAAACATAGTTAATAACATAATTAAAATACAATTTATATTAAAAATACATGTAAAATATACAACAAGAAATATTTATTCATAATAAATTAAAATCCCTAAACTTAATATTAAGTCAAAAAAGGCCTTCCATTACTTGATTAGGAATGAAACCATATAACTAAGTGTTTACATGGAAAAAATCTAGAAACCTTCTTTTATCATGGAGTTATCATAAGAGTTTTGGGTTGACTTAAGAAAAATTGTATTGAATTTAATAGGTAATGTCTATTCAATAAAAAGTTGGAGGCAAGTGTTGAGGAAATCCCAGTAAGGGTTTTTGGATTGGGGAGTCCACTCAATGAATCATGGAACTAGAATACTAAATTTGGAAAGAATTCCTACCTAAATACCTTCTCATGATTTTCATGGACATATTCTCAATAATAAATAAGGTAAATATGGATCATTTCCACTAGAATGTCTTATGTGACAAAACATTTTTGAGTTTAATTGCGAGAGCTATTGACACTTGGTAAAATAGTAAGAGACTTAATAAAATTTATTATTATTATTTTGTTTATGTATCACATAAATTTTAATAAATCCACATAATTATAATCATATATTTTATAATTGTAGAATAAAATGGAAATTTCATCATCCACACTATCCTCGTGGTCAATATTGGAGAAATACTATCTCCTCAATGGCAGTAACTTCTAGAAATGGTTTAGATGCCTTTGGGTTGTGTTGCACCATGAATGGAAATATTATTTTATAAAATCCTAATTACCTGATCCACCTAATAAGGATGTGAGTGATAAATATTTCAATGTCTATGATAAAAACATGAGCTACACAATCGACATTCAGTGTTTAATGCTTTTTTCTATGTTTATTGAACTCTTGAAGTATCATGAAAACATTGATGCTTATATCATAATTGAGTATCTATGTGGTGTATAATAAAATAAAGATATACAAAAATGGTTTGAAATCTCAAAGTATCATTTTTAGATCAATCTTGTAGGGGGTGAACCATCTTGGCCTCACATAGTCTAGCACATTGGCTACATTGAATGACCAGAGATTATAGGGTTTAAAATCCCTGATGAAATATGAATAAATCTCATTCTTACATCACTCTCTAATATATTTTCTATATTTATTGTTTATATTAACATGATAAACATTGATAAGTATCTACTATATCTACTCACTCTTCTTCACCTTGTAGATAAGGAGATGAAGAGTGAAAATCCTTCTACCCTTATGGTGAAAAAATAGAAAGGGAAAGTGAAGAGTTTTAAAACTAAATATATTTTACTCACTTATAAGAAGAGAAATATCAAGGGGAAAGAAATGTATTCAAATGTTTTCTGTTTCTCATGTGGTAAGAATGGCCATTATAAGAAAAACCACACCTAGAAAAAGAAGCAAGGGGAAGCATCAGGTGCATTTGTTATCGATCACAATTTATCTATTTCTAAAAATTGGGTATTGGAAACATATTTTAGTGATTATATATATATATATTAAAATATATAAATCAAGTGAATTATGAAATATTGACTAAGGGAAGATAGATCTATGAGTGGAAAATAAAGCTAAACTAGCTATTGGGGCTATTAGGGACTACCATCTCACAATGCTAACTGGAATGATCTTGGTATTTAAGGTCATTATTTTGTGCCATCTATTACCAAAAAGATTATTTATGTATCTAAACTTGATAAAGATGGATTTATTTTCAATTTTGGAAATATTTTTTCTTTTTTGTTATAAAGATTACATTTTTTAGGGTAAATAATATTTAAATAATGGTGAACTTGTGTTATAATACACAAAGAAAGTAATTATAATCAATAAAAACTCTACTTCACAAGAATCATACCATACCCAACCCTGGAATCACAAGCTAGGTAATGTAAAAAAAATCATCTGACTAAATTACATGAAGAAGGATATTTAGATTCTTTTTAAATAAAACTGTTTGGTGCATGTCATGCATGTTTACAAGGAAAAATGACCAAAGAACCATTTTTTGGAAAAGGTGAAAGGGATAAATAGATTCTTAAATTTGTTCATACTAATGTTTATAGACCATTTATTGTGGAATAAAGGGGTGGATACCCATACTTCATAACTTTAACTAATGATTTTAGTATATATGGACATGTCTACTTGATGAGGTATAAGTCAGATTCTTTTGAGAGATTTAATGAATAAAAGAATGAAGTTTAGAAACATATTGGTAAGAATATTGAGAAACTATGATCAGAACATGGTGGAGAATATCTTAGTCAAAACTTTATTGATTATTTAAGTGATTATGGGATCCTATCCCAACTCAATCATCCTTACACACCTTAATTGAATGGTGTAAGAGAAAGGAGGAAATACACCTTGTTATACATGGTGAGATCAATGATGAGTCATGTGAGTCTTACATTATCCTTTTGGGGATACGTGTTACACGTCACATCACAAATACTAAATCAAGGGAAAACTAAAGTGGCAGACAATATCCCGTACCAATTATAGAATAGAAAGAAACCTGTGTTGTTGTACCTACATGTGTGGGGTTGTGAAGCATTTTTAATGTCTCTTTAGGTAACAAAATTTCACCTCAAGGTTAAAAGTGTACCTTTATAGGTTAACCTAAGGAAACATGGGATATTGTCTATATGATCCCTTATAAAAAATTAACTGTGTAAAGACATGCCATATTCCTTGAGAGAGGTCAAATATCTAAAAGAGATAGTGGGAGCAAGATAGACTTCAATGAAGTTAAGTCTCATGGTACACAAGAGTTGTCACATGAACAAATTCCACAAATCCGAGGGGTATAAAATGTTGTAAAGACAAAGTTAATATGTAAAATTACAAGAGAGGTTATAAAAATATTATGATATGGTTTTCTAGTCACTGAGGATGGTGAATCATTGTTAGTTTATAATAATGATACTCTAACCTACAAGGAATTAGTATGTGTAATACATATTTCTAAGTAGCAAGAAGCCATGAATTTTAAAATGTATTCCATATTCCAAAATTATGTATAGATTTTGATTTATCCTCTAGTGGATGTAAATCCCATGGTTGTAAATGGGTATTAAAGAAGAAGCTGAATATGGATGGATAATTCAGTACCTATAAGGCATGAATTTTTATAAAAGGGTTTAAAAAACATCACAAAATTAATTATGATAAAACCTTTTCACCAAAATCTATGCGAAAATCCATAAAAATTATACTTGAAATTACGAACTTCCATGACTATGAGATTCGGAAAATGTATTTCAAGATATAATTTCTTAACGGGAACCTTCAGGAAGATGTGTATATCACACAACCTAAAGGTTTTATGACTCCAAAGGATTACAATAAAGTTTTAAAATTGAAAAGATACATTTAGGTATTGAAGAAATAATCCAGGTCATGTAATATTCATTTTGATGAGGCCATAATTTAATTTGGTTTCATAACAAATAAACGTTATCCTTAGTTCTATAATTGATTTAGTGGGAGTGCAGTTGTTTTTATAATAGTTTATTTCAATGAAATATTACTTATTATAAATGAGATATCAGTATTATAGTCTATTAAAGAATGGTTGAATACATATTTCTTCATGAAGGACTTATGTGAGATGATATACATTCTTTGGATCAAGATCCATCATGATAGATCCAAGAGGCTACCCGGTCTATGTCAAGCTACATATATTGAAAAGATACCAAAGAGATTCAGTATGGAACAATCCAAGTGGGGATTGTTTCCATCATCACATGACATTAATCTTTCCATGAAAATGTATCTTAAAAAATATGAGGAATGATAAATAATGGAAATGATTCCATACTTTTTAGTGATTAGATCAGTCATGTATGTTATTCTATATAGTAGGCTTGATGTTTATAACTTTGTGAGTGTAGTGTACAAATATCAAGATGACCCAGGTGACCACCATTGGATGGAATTCAAAAATATCATTAATTATAAGATGTGTACTATGGATAGGTTCATGGTATATGGAGAAGATGAGGAACTAGTCATCAATGCATATACAGATTCTAGTTTCCAAAGAGATCAAGATGATCTAAAATCATTGATAGGATATATCATCACTTTGAATGGAGGTTCTGTGAACTAGAAGATATTAAAGAAGGTTGTTTTCATAGATTATAAAATTGAGTTCGAGTATATTATGAATTTTGTGGTAGGTAATGAATCAAAATAGATATACAACTGCAACTAAGAGCTTTATGTGGTAACTCTCAGAAATGACCCAATCACATTTTATTGTGATATTGCTCTAGTGGTGGCTCTTGAAAATGAGTTAAGATCACATCAATGGATAAATAATATTATTTATAAGTATCATCTCTCGAGGGATTTTTCTTAGAGAGGTGAATTTTTAGTTATAATAATTTCAATTGAAGAAAACATGGCAGAACCCTTGATTAAAGCTTTGACCTAATAGAAACATGATTATCATATATGGTATAGCATACTGAAAGTCATAGAAAGTTGGTTCTAGTCCAATTGGTAATTTTTTTAGATTTTGTGACCTAGGAAAAACTATTTTTACTTTGATTACATATATATTCGATGATTTTAATATTAATAAAATATATTGTTATATATTTTTCATTGTCCTAAATGACTTTAATGTAACAATTCCCTAGAGTATTTGGTGCTTTGATAAGGTCATATCTATTAATCGCTATGATGAGAACCTTGAAATTCTATTATGATATTATTAAATATAGTTATATAGTTAGATAAAATTATATGATGGGACACATAGAATGTGACAGTTAGGTGTGAGTACTCGTAAGTGGATGCGGATTCTTCTCATGAAGTTCCCAATTGACAATGACCAAGACATAAGATTATGAGAAAGGACCCTCAAGTATGAATTATTCATGTTTTTGTGTCATTGAATATTCCTATATTCCAATGTGTTTAATGGTCATTATACTTTAATATTATTTTTAATGCATGATAAAACTTTCACACTTAGATGTATTTCATAAACCATGAAGATAACGGTTCATGGTGAAGTTAGATACATTGGGTGCATCACGAGTGTTGTTTTATTAATTAAAAATTCAAGTAAGGTTTTTCCCATGCATATTTATGGAATCTAATATCCCATACCTTTGATTGTAATAGAACAATCACATTAAATTCCATGTCTATAGTGAAACAATGTTTTTATTTTAGATTGTCAAAGAATGACATATCAGGTCCACAGTTTGATGAAATGAATGTGCAAAATTCTTGATGAGATATTGAGATAAAGGGATTATATTATATAGTGATTTTTTTCATGTGTTTTTCAACATTGAGACATTAATTTCTTTTTCTTGGATGCCTTGAACTGTTTCTAGATAGTAATCTTGGACTTTAGGTTAGCCCATGTACTGCCAATAAGAAACAATCCTAGAGGGTCACACACTATGTGTTCATTTTAATCTTGAATAAATTCTATTTTAATTTAATTAATGGAATAAATATTATTATCAAGACCAATAAATAAATTTATTCATGTTTTATGGATTACTATTTTTCACAAGGTAATAAATAATTTATTACGTCAATATTTAATAAATATTTATTCGCTGTATTGTGAATAAAATATTTATTTTATTTATTAATGACTAAAATATTTAATAAAATATTTATTTGGGTATTTAATAAATATCTAGAAATTAGAGTGGATCAATATCGTGTTTGGAGATTAATATTTATTTGAAATCTGATAAATAATATTTTTATTCCACAAGTTTGTACATGCCGTAAAATAGAAATAACAATAATATTATTACCATATGGCATGGGGATTAATAATTATTACTATAATATTTAAAGGACAGTATGAAATTAATTAATGGTCATCTTTCACATCCTCATATTCTCTTCTTCTCAAGAATGCAGAGTTATCGAGAGATTCCTTCAATCTTGAAGGAACTACAAACAATCAAGATGAAAAATAAAAGATGATTGATTCTCCATTATAGCACCTAAAATAAATTAGCGTTCTTTGGAGATCAAAAGAGCATGAAAGGATTACTACTAGAGGGATTCTACACTTATATCCTTGTAGTTAAAATAATGTAACCCAAAAAGTTTCTTTGTAAGATCAAAAAATTCATCGGGGAAAGTTCCTAATATAAGGTAATCATTTCGTCCAATAATAAATCAATTAATTATAAATTTAACATGAATAATATTCTCTTTAGGTACTAGGAAATCCTAAGTTGATTATTTATTTATCACACCAACCACTGGGGATTCCACTTTGCTCAGAACCTATAAGTGGTATTAAAGTGGTCACATTTCAAATTTATAATTATTTATTTGATTGTTGATATATATATGAAATAGTGGTTGTATTTTATTTCAAGATTTTTTTAATCCAGTTATTTAATTAATATGCCTTCAATATTTTAATAATCATCATTCAATATTTCATTTTCTTAAAGGGATAGAAATAAATGAAGAACATCTGACAACATCATCAGGAAGTGTCGAGGATTCTGGTAGGATAGTATGATATTACAACACATATAGTCAGAGTACATGATGTGTACCCAAGTACACTGCACCTAGCCGTTTCATGGGATATATGATGTTATGATCAGTAACTATATATGGTGCATTTATTTTACTTTCCTTATACAGAATGCTAACCTAGAACATGACATGTCTGATTACAGGTCATGTTGATAACATACATTCTATGTAGTATACACTATTTAGTTATGAAATCCGAACAAACTATGTGGTTAAATACATGATTAAAACTATGTGAGAATGAATACTAGGGGTATTAATAAAGTAAACAATGTGTATCTGGTGTTCATGAAGTATAGTTCATTAATTCTCATTCTTGAAATACATGTTGAGTTATTTGGAGATCTATGCATACACAAGATACACGGGATAAATGGATTGTACATGTAATGTAGTCTTGCATCTAATAAACATGCGAAGTCCTTCAGAAAGTGGTATAGACACATGAAATTTAGACCACACGACATACATCTCATTAGTACACACCATGTAATTCACTAAGATGCATGCCAAAGACCCAAGCATATATCCCGATCACACAATAGGAGAAATACATATAGTGTAACTAGCTTGTATACACTGTGTAGCCCAGCCAAGATACATGTTGAAACCCCAAACATATATCCTAGGTACACGACAATTGAGGTGCATTTCGTGTAGCTCCTTAGAATACAATGTGTAATCTCCCAATAAAGGGTAGAATTAAATTGCATTAAATTTCTAATTTCAAATTTTAAAAACTTATTATATTGATTGGAATCTATTTTTATTTACAATTTAAAAATGGTTTTAGAAAGTAATTAAATTATCAATTAATTTATTGTAATAATTTGTGATTATTGGTTTTTCTGTTTATTTTCCATGAATGTTTTCAATAATGTGAATCTCCAAGAGAATTTGGATGGTCATTAAGATGAAAGTAAATTAATTAATTAATTAATCAATACAAGCACATTTTTCTTAACAATAAAGAATAAATAAGAAATGAATGTTAACTAGTTTTACTTTTGTGTAATTGTTTCATGTGTTTGACCATTCATGAACTTGAATAAGACCTATGTATGTGTTGGATATATTTAATTTAATTTTTACCATGGGGTTTTAATTATTAAATATTAAATTAAAATGATGGCTGATATGTCATCCCTACCTCCATTATTACGTCGGACTAGTGTGTCTAATGTTATTTATGTAACCCCATTAACCAATCCTTTGGTTCCCCTCATTTGAATGTGTTTTATAAATACGTGTAACAAATGGGTTATCCTAAGGTGTGTAGAGGTGGTTCAAGATATAACCATGATGAAGCCAACCCATGTGATACACTGGTGGATAGGTGGAGCTACAACACATGCAAAGATCAATAGAAGGAGTTTTCCCCTAGGTCATAGGTTGATTTATTATATTATCAATAAATCAACCATTAGATAATATCATGATTAATTAATTAATTAATTTATTTATTTCTATCTTATGAATTATTTAATTTATGGATAAAAGATTGTGATCACATAAATAAATGAATTAATATGAAAAGATAAAATATAAATAAATGGATTATGGATAATTTTTTTATAAAAAACATGGTAAATAAATTAAGTAAAATCCACTTATTATTAATAAGAAATGTTAAAGATAAAACAAGAAATATTTATGTGTAATAAATTAAAATTCCTCAACTTAATATTAAGTCAAACTGATCCTTTTATTACTTGATTGAGAATGAAACCATAGAAATAAGTATTTACATATCCAAATTCTAAACACTTTCCTTTATCAGAGAGTTCTCATGAGAGTTTTGGGTTAACTTAAATAAACTAGTGTTGAATTTAACAATCAATTTTAATTCAATAAAAAATTGGAGGCAAGTGTTGAGGAAATACCAGTTAGGATTTATGGATTGGGGAGTCCACTAAAAGGATCAAGGAATTGAAAGACCATAATTTACAAAACCACCTACCTAAATAACTTCTCATGATTTTCATGGCCAAAATATAGATCATATAGAGAGTATATATAGATCCTTTCCACTAGAATGTATTAGGTGATGAATAATTTTGAGTACAATGGTGAGGGCTATTAAGACTTGGTAAAATAGTTATAGACTTAATAAAATTAATTATTATTATTTCTCATATAAATTGTAATCAAGAAATATACTATTAATGAGATATTTTATAGTTTTAAAATAAAATGGAAATTTCGTCATCCACATTATCCCTGTGATCATTATTGGAGAAATACCACATCATCACTGGCAGTAACATCTAGGAATAGTTTATACACCTTTAGGTTGTGTTTCCCCATGAACAAAAATATTATGTTCTATAATTCTCATTACCTAATCCACCTACTAAGGGGGATATTGCTGAAGAGTTTAATGTCTATGATAAATAAATGAGTTATTTAGTCAAAGATTAGTGTATAATGGATTTTTATATGTCTACATAACTCATTAATTTTTATGAAAACATGGACACTTATAGCATGAACACACATTTTCATGATCCATATAAAGAGAGTGCTAGAAAGGAATGATTTGAGATATCCAAGGCTCTTTTTCAAAGAAATATTTGATAGGATTTACAAGGAGGACCTTACGCAGTCAAGATCATTGGCTATATTGGGAACCTAGATTTTCTAGGGTTTAAACATTATAATTTACTATGAACCAATATCATTCTTACATCACATCCTCAGAGCTTATCTATATTTTTTTAAAATTTTAACATGAAAAATATTAAGAACTTTATTCTATATCTTCTCACTCTTCTTCTACAAGTAGATAAAGTGATGAAGTGTGAAAATCCTTCCATCTTTATAGTGAACAAATACAAAGAGAAATTAATGTTCTTTAAGACTAAAGATTCCTCACACCCTTCCAATAATAGAGAGATCAAGGGGTAAGACTAAAGATTCTTCACACCCTTACAACAAGAGAAAGATCAAGGGGTAAACAAGGGAGTTGGATTCTATGTATTTCACATGAGGAAAAAAGGTCTAATGGAAGAAAAACTATAACAAAAAAAGTAAGGGGAAACTTCAGGTGTGTTTATTATTGACTTAAATTTATCCATTTCTTGAAATTGGGTATTAGATGAAAATTTTTGTCATCAAATATTTATTCAAATATAAGAACCAAGTATATTTAGGAAGATTGACCAAGGGGAGGTAGATATATATGCTACAAATAGAGCCAAACTAGTTATTGTGGCTATTAGGGACTACCACCTCATGTTTCCAACTAGAATGATCGTGGTATTGAAGGATTTTTATATTGTGTCATATGTTACCAAAAACATTATTTCTATATCTAGACATTATATGGTTGGATTTATTTTAAAATTTGGGGATAAATGTTTCTTATTTTATAAAGATGGAATTTTTTATGGTAAGGAACATTTAAATAATGGTATTTATGTGTTATACTACAAAAACAAAGTAATGGAAATCGATAATGAAACTAATTCACATGAATCATACCACACCCAACTTTGAAATCATCGAATAAGTCATGTAAATGAAAATTGTTTGAATAAATTAGATAAATATGAATATTTAAATTATTTTGAACTAAAAACACTTGGAATATGTCATGTATGTTTATAAGAAAAAACGACCAAAGCACTATTTAGTGGAAAATGATGAAGGGCCAAAGAGATTCTTGAATTAATTCATACTGATGTGTGTGGACCATTTGATTTTGAAGAAAGGGGTGGGTACTCATAATAAATAAAATTTAATGACGATTTTAGAATATATGGATATGTCAACTTGATGAGGTATAAGTTGGATTCCTTTGAGAGATTCAATAAATACAAGATTTAAGTTGATAACTATCTTGGTAAGAAGATTAAGAAAATCCACTCAGATAGCAGTGAAGAATATCTTAATCAAGAATTCATTGATCATTTACAGGATTATGGGATCCTATCTAAACTCACTCCTCCTTACACACCTCAATTGAATGCTGTAATCAAAAGTAGAAACCATATCTTATTATACATGGTGAGATCAATGATGGGTCATGTGAGTATTATATTATCCTTTTGGGGATAGGAATCAACAACAACATCATAAATACTAAAACAAGTTCCTATTAAAGTGGAAAATAGTATCTGATACCATTTATGAAATGGAAAGGAACCCCTATTTTCATACTTACATGTGTGGGATTGCGAATCATTTGTTAAGGCCTAATTGGGTAACAAACTTGCACCCTGAGGAACAAAACGAACCTTTATAGGTTACCCGAGGTAATATAGGGATATTACCTATAAAAACCCTTAGATAAAAAGGAAATAGTGGACAGAAATTTCATATTTATTGATAGGAAGAACATATCTATAAGTGATAGTGGGATCAATATAGACTTCAATTATGTTGAGAATCTAGTTACACAAGAGGTGGAATAAGGAAAGATTCCACAAATCCCCATGGAAGAATATGTTCTAGAGACACAATTACTATGTAGGAGTACAAGAGAGGTTATATAACAATAATGATATGTTTTTATAGTCATCCAGGATGGAGAATTATTATTATTTGATAATAATGATCCTATAAACTATTAGGAAGTGATAAGTGGAATAAATTCTACAAAGTGGAAAGAAGCCATGAATTATAAAATGGATTCTATGTACCAAAACCATGTCTGGATTTTGGTATATCCTCCAATGGATTTAAATCAATTTTTTATAAATGGGTATTTAAGAAGAAACTAGAAATGGATGGACAATTCAATACCTATAAGGCATGAATGGTTGTAGAAGGGTTTTAAATACATTAAGGCATTGAATATAATGATAAATTTTCACTAGTTTTTATGATAAAATCCATAAGAATTATACTTTCCATTTTAGCCTTCCATGACTAAGAGATTTTTGAAAATGGATGTCAAAATAGCCTTCTTTAATGGGAACCTTCATAAAGATGTCTATATGAAACAACCTGAAGGGTGTGTGACTCCAAATATTTCTAATAAAGTTTTAAATTAAAAAGATCATTTTATTTATTAAAGAAATCATCCAAGTCATGGAACTTTAATTTTTATGAGGCCATAAAATAATTTGGTTTCATAAAGAATGAATGTGATCATTTTATCAATAAGTGGTTTAGTGGAAGTGTGTTCACTTTCATAATAGTTTATGTTGGTGACATATTACTTAATTGAAATGAGACACCATTATTATAGTATATTAAGGATTGGTTGAATAAATGATTCTCCATGAAGGACTTAGGTTAGGTGACATAAATTCTCCGGATCGAGATCCATCATGATAGATCCAAGAGGCTGATCATCCTAATTCATGGTATATATATTGACAAGATACTACAAAGATTCAGTATGGATCAGTCCAAGAGTATATTGTTTCCAATGTCACATGGAATTAATTTTTATAGGAAATTGTATCCTGAGAAACATGATTAAAAACAAAAAATGTCAAGTATTCCATATATGTTGGTGATTAGATCAGTCATGTATGTTATGCTATGTACTAGGATAGATGTTACTTACACCATTAGTGTGGTAGGTATATATCAAGATAACTCAAGTGACCACCATTCGATGGAAATAAAGACTATCATTAAGTATCTAAGGCATACTAAGGATATGTTCCTGGTCTATGGAGGATATTAGGAGCTAGTATTCCTAGGATATGTAGATGTTAGTTTCTAAAGAAGTCAAGATTATCTGAAATCGCAGACAAGATACATCTTCAATTTGAATGGTCATTTTGTGAAATGAAATAGCTCAAATAATGATATGGTCACATATTCTACAGTAGATATTGAGTATAATTCATCTCATGATCCATATAAATAAGTAGTATGGATACACAACTTCATCCAAGAGGTTGAATTGGTACCTAGAAATAAAGATCCTATCACCCTCTATTGTGATAATATTTCTGTAGTGGACCTCATAAAGGATCAAAAGTCACATAAATATATAAATAATATAATTTATAATTGTCATATCTTAAAGGATTTTTCTTAGAGGGGTGAATTTACAATGAGAAGAATTTACAAGGAAGACAACGTGGTGGACCGCTTGACTAAAGCTTTGAATCAACAGAAACATGGTTATCATGTGAGGTCTAGTGGAATGAAAGTCAAAGGTAGTTGGATCTAGTCTAAGTGGATTTTTTTGGAGTTAGTATCCTAGGAATTTTTTTTTACTTTTATTACATTTATATTTTATGATTTTAATATTAATAAAATCTATTGTTACATATTGTTCATTATTATGAATGACTTTAATGTAACAATTCCTAGAGTATCTGGTGAATTGTTAAAGCTATATAAGTTCTCTACCATGATGAGAACCTTGAAATAATATAATGATATTATTAAATATAGTTATATGGTTGGATAACATTTTATGATGGGGCATATAGAATGTGACCATCAGGTGTGAGAACTCATAAGTGGATGAGATTTTCTCATGAATTTCTCATTTGGTAATCTTCAAGATGGGGGATTATGAGAACATACCTTCCAATATGAATTCAACATGTTTTGGTGTAATTGGATATTACTATATGTGAATGTGTATAATGGTCTTTAAAATTTAATATTATTAATAATGCATGTTATAACTTATGAACTTAGATGTATTTTATAAACCATGATGATAATAGTTCATGAAAAAGTTGGATACATTGGGTGTTTCATGAGTGATGTGTTATTAATTAATAATCCAATGAAGGATTTGTTCTTTCAATATTTATGGAAGCTAATATCTCAACTCTTTCATTAGAATAGAACCATTGAATTAAATTTCATGTCCATGGTGAAAAAATATGTTTATTTCAGATAGTAAAAGAAAGACATTTCAAGAACATAGGTTGATGTAACAAATGTGAAATATACTTGATGAGATATTGAGACAAAGGGATTATATTATACAATGATAATTTGTATGTGGTTTTTGAAGTTATGACCTTAAGTTCTTTCTCTTGGGTTCCTTAACCCCTTGCTAGTTGTAATCTTAGAATTTTGGCAAGACTTTCTAATGCCAATGAGAAACAATCCTAGAGGTTCCCACACTAAGTGTTTTTTTATCTTGTTTAAATTCTATTTGAATTTAATTTATGTAATAAATACTATTCTCAAGACTAATGAATAATTTTATTCATGTTTTATTGATCTTTAATATTCACAAGGTAATAAATAATTTATTATGTGAATATTTATTCAGATGATTGCGAGTAAAATATTTATTTTAACTTTTGATGAATAAAATATTTAATTAAATATTAATTCAGGTATCTAATAAATTCAAATAATTTGAGCGACCAAGATCACGTCCTATGATGTATATTTTTTTAAGTTAGTAAATAATATTTTTCATTGCATGAGTTACCACATGATGTAAAATAATAATAATAAAATTATTATTATATGGAATGAGATTTAATAATGATTACTGTACTATTTAAGGGATGATGCCCAATTAACCTAAACTCTAGATCTATAAATAGATCATTATATCTACTGTGTAGGGTTGATCAAGATTTGATAATTGTTGCACATAATGGAATTCTCTATCCATTCCACTTCCTCTCATCCTCTCAAGAATGAGAAGTGCTAGATAGATTCCTTCAAGCTCAAAGGAACAACAAGCGATCAACACAAACAATGCAATAAAATTAATTCACCATGCTAGCATCCAGAAATCAGTTAGAAACATTTTGGAGATCAAAGGATCATGTGTGGATCACCACTAGAGGGATTCTACAATTGGATTCTTATAGTGCAACAAAGTTAATCTAAAAAGGGTCTCTTAGAAGATAAATAACTTCATCAGAGAAATTTCTTAAGACGAGGTAACCATTTCATCTAATCATAAAATAATTAATTGTAAATTCAACATGAAAGACACTTTCTTCAAGTTATGGACAATCCTAAGACATTTTTTTATTTATCTCCCGTTCCACTGAGGCTTCCGCTGTATCTAGAACCTTCACACACAAACATAAACAGAGGAACACATATTTTTAAAAATATAATTTTATATAAAGAAAAAAATATACTTAAATAAATATATATACATATAACTATATATCACATAATATATATAAATATAAATATGTATGAATATTTATATATATATACAAATACATATAAATATACATAAATATACATAAATATATATAAATACACACACACATATATATAATTAAAGATAATTATATATATATATATAAACACATATAAAGATACATAAACACATACACACATAAAGAGAGATATATATAGACCCACATAATATATATAAATATATACAAATATATATAAATATAGATAAATACACATAAATACACATAAATACACATAAATGCACATAAATACACATAAATACACATAAATACACACACATATATATAATTGCATATAATTATATATAAATATATATGTATATAAAACATAAAAATATACATAAATATATATATACACACATATAATTATATATATATATATATACTCACATGATATATATAAGAATATAAAAATAAAAATAAAAATATATATAATAAATAATAATTTGTAAATAATTAATAATTAATGATTAATAATAAAAAATTCTTAATTATTTTCCATAATAAATAATAAATAATAAATAATTAAAAATAATAATTAATACTTATTAAATAATAAATCATAAATAATTTAAATAATAAAAATTAAATAAAATAAAATAATAATAATAATAAATATTGAATAATATATAATATATAATATATAATATATAATATATAATATATAATATATAATATATAATATATAATATATAATATATCATATATGAAGAAGGTGAGAACTTTCCGAAATGGACAAGTCTCCTTTATTAGGAAAAAGAAACTACACCAGTCGGAAATATGGAAATTTACATAAATCACTTTGAAACAGGGGCATGAGTTTCTCAGGTGAGTAGTTAGAGTGAGTGAGATCTTTACTATTTATCCCTTTATTCATAACCCCATTAGTGATATGACTGGATTCCTGATAAGTATGTGTAATGAAGTAGTTCATTAATGAGATAAGATCCAAGCATTTGCTTCATATAACAGTGACCTTCCATAAAAGTGCAATTGGCCAGTTCTAACAGCCCACACAAGGGTGGTAGAGTCACACTCGAACTAGAGTTTTTATCATCCTCCCGACCATGCCATAGCAACTAAATTAATCATACCCAATATCTTGGCTTCCAAGGATGATTCAATATAGTAGTGGACATCAAGATATCCCATAATAGTACCCTTATGATCTCTGAAAACCATGCCAAATCCTAACTGAACTGGGTTTCCTCTAGAAGCTCTGTCCAAATTTCATTTTATCCATCCAATGAAAGGGGAGTTCCAAAAAATTTCAAGGGTTCCATGATTTGGAAAAAATGCCCAAAATTATCAAACCTTTTTAGTACAGATAAGTCATGTTCAAAATTATAAAAAAAATCATTCTATAAGGATTCAATGTTCCAACCAAAAATAATAATTTTCACAATATTATAATTGAAGAAAAATTGATCCTTCTAGTAGATCTTTTTGTTATAGGTATTCCTTATGATATGAATAAGCTCCACACAAGCCACCTAAAATAAATTGAGAACCTGCACTGAGAGTGGAGTCTGCGTATAGTCAACAATTCATACTTGCACAGAGTTAGTCCGAGGAAGCCAAATTTCAAAGATACCATAGATACTATTCCATAATACTGAAGCTATGGCATAGATAAAAAATAGGTTATTAATATCATCCCTATGTTGATGACTTAGCACAGATCTGGAGAAAATAGATATACCTATCTCTTGCAAACACGAGTCAATTGAAAGCTTAGAGTGAGAAAATCTCCACATCAGTGTAAATATGGATGGATAAATCTAGATTAAATTCAAAATTTCAATCCATCCATGTATTCTACCCTAAATGGTATTGAATTAAAATCTCTTTGACATGTGAATCGCATTATCTTTTGGCTTCCTGGTTAGGAACTCTTCATGACTAATGAAGGTATAACTACTTGTCACCTCTTTCAATACATATGAAAGTTCAATAGAATAGTCATCCAATTTATCTTCAATCATGTTATTAAGGTCAATAATTGTATTAACAAAGTTCAGGAGATACGATAATGGTGTACCTATCCAAATATTAATCCAAAATTTTAGATAATAGTTTCTATAAGATAATTAGTGTTCTTGAACATTAATAACGGGGAAGGAATCTTTGAGGCCTGAATAGATAGAAGAGTCCATGTAATTAAGACTCGCTTCATTAAAGCTTATTTAAAAATGTGGATATGATAAATTCAAGAGACTTAGATTTATTATTTATCATCTTCCACAAAAAATTATCTTGAATATCTTGATTAAAATTGCATAGGTTTTTAATTCCAAGACCTCTAAGAGCAACCATTTTGTAGTATTTTTTCTAAGACACCATGATAATTCTCCATCGAAGAGTGCTTCCACTCCATAAAAAGTTTTTAATAGAGGTGTTGATTATCTTTAACAATACAGAAGGCCATTTGTAGACCATAAAATAATACAAAAACATATATACAATAATGTGTTTCACAAGACATACCCTCACAACCTTTGAGAGAGATTTACCCTTCCAAGAATTCAATTGACTTTGTATTTGACTCATAATATGACGAAAATGTGATACTAAAGGACTTACCTAGAACATGGGAGAGTCAATATAAATGTAAGGAAGAACCCCTTTTCTAATTTCCAACTCCTTAATGACATCTAATTTCCTATTGGTTGGTATATATTTTCTTTAAAATAAATAAATGATTTATTACAACTAATTTTCCTGAACTGAAACCCTTTGATAATGCATAAAGGAATCCTTGATTATACTGAAATTGTTTTTTTCTCCTTATTTGAAAAGAATAATGTCATCAACATACAATAAATGTGAGGGAGTAAAAAGTCCACTGGAAGCTTTGAGCGGATTAATTTTTCTATTATCAATCAAATGAAGAATCCTAATTATGTTATCCTCTAAAATGGTAAAACAATAGACGAGAGAGGATCATCTTTCCTCACCCCTCTTAAACAAGTGAATTAACCCTCCATATATCCATTAATCAAAATTGAAATATGAGATGAAGCAAGTTGGTATTGGAGCCAATTGTTAAAAATACCATTAAATACAAAGTGATCAATGACCTTGCAGATAAATCCTCAATCCATGGAGTCAAAATCCTTTTTATTATCAAGATTCATTGAAATTTTACCACATTTAATGGATCTCTTTAAAATATTAACACATTCATATGTAGTAATAAGGAAATCCTAAATTGTCTTCCCTTTCACAAAACCAAACCAAATCGAAGAAATAATATTTCTAGAGATTCTGGCAAGTTTGTATGTATGCAATTTACCAATAATTTTATAAACAATATTAAAATATAAAATATATGATATAAAATATAAAATATAAAATATATAATAAATAATAAATAATATATTGTATATAATACATAATACATAATATATAATATATTAATAAATAAATATACATAAATATGAATATAATTATCTCCCTATATATATACCCACATAATATATATAAATATTTATAAATATAGAAAAATATATATGAATACATATAAATAAATAATTATTAGTTAATAATTATCCAATAATTAATAATTTGTAATTAATAGTTAATAATTAACCATTCATAATTATTTATAATTTTAAATAAAAAATAAAAAATAATTATAATAAATAATACACGATAAATGATTAATTAATTAATTAATTATTAATTAATAATTATAAACGAATAATTAAAAATTATAAATTAAAAAATCAATAAACATTTCAAAAATTGAAAACTACCTCTAAATATTTAGTAGGAGTTTAAATTTACATGAAAGGAACTACCACTAAATGGAGGCATTGTTTAATAAAGCGTCGTGGATTTGTGACAGTTTTCAAAAAATGAAGCTATTTAAATAAAAACTTGGAATTTAGTGATGATTTTGGGAACTACTATAAATAATTTTTTTTCTATAGTGATTATATATATTTTAGGGTTTCTCCACCACTGTTTAATAAATTTCAATGATTTATTATATGAAATCAAGTTAGATCAAAGTTGAATAATCCAAGATCCATTTTTTAATGTTCTATGTTATCTCTCTATTGTATCTCTCATCCTTAAATCATAATTGATTTAGATTGTGAATCTTGAAATCAAATATTTTATGATCAAAATTGAATGATCCAATCAAGTGCATGACAGAAGATCCTATTTTCATGGAATTCAAAAATTCTCATCTATAGTTTGTGATTTCTATTCTTTTCTATGTTGATTGAGATCATTTGATGTGTCATTGATGTGATTTTCATCTATTTGATCTTAATTCACAATTTATAAAATAACTGTATATTTAAAATTTATTTGATGAAGTATTAAATTTTAGATTATGGAAAATGGGTCTAGATCTTGACATGAATCTTGGATTTCATATTTGGGAAATGGGATTTAGTATAAAAGATAAGGAATTATGAGAAAACTATATTTTTATCACAAATTGTGTTTGTATTTAAGATACAAAAATTTGGTAGCCTTGTTTTGGAAAAAATAATTTGTGGATGAAAAAAATTTGTGTCAAGGGTATGAGCAATGACTTGAAGTTTTGGGGAATTGAACATGGAGGGTGATAAAATAATTAGAGTGTCATGAATTCAAATGGATAGTAATGACCATGGTGTGATACATATTGGTAAATTCATGATATATAAACATCTTTATGGATGAAGACCTATTGTAGGTGACACAACGATAAATGATGGTATTTAATTAATTTTGATATTGTTCATGATGCTTGAATTTTTATAATGATATTCACTAATATAAAAATAGGAATAAAGGCACCCATTTATCAGTGTTATTTAAAAAGAGTAGATAAAGTTGTTCTTTTATCATTGATTTTTCTCTATTGAATTATTTTTTGAATTTTAAAATACCACTTTGAGGTTAAGTACGAGCCAATGTGAGATTCTCCAAACAAAGACCAAACAAAAAAAAAACATCTCAAAAAATAGACAACTAGATCATGATAGTAAACAGGCCACTTGGGTACCATTGAGGTCCACTATAATGGATCAGGGACCATACTTGAATCATGTGTAAGGGGTTCTCGGAATGAGCTAAGTCAACATATTGTGCTACTCGAGTCCATCTATCACATCTATTTGACCCTTGGTCCTCAAAACCATGTTGGCCAATGTGCATTATCAATAAAAAAGTGCCACTGTCGTCTCACTACCATTGGATATCACCAACTACCCTAGCATTGTCATGAAAGAACAAAAACCACTATCAAAGAAAAGTTATAGATACAATAAAAAAATATCAAAAAAAAATGAAAAACACCAAAATGAAAAATCAGTGATCTTTGAGTCATGATCCAATCCACATAAATACCATCCTTGACTATTGGAGACATGTCTCTATTACAGTATTTTACCATAAAGCATTGAAACTTCAGAAGGATTCTATCACGAGACAATACACCACCACCACTATATAATAAACCTATAACAGAACTAAAAATAGGCTTTTTGAGTGAAAATAAGTGTTAAAAAAGGATGTGACATTAAAATCATTAAGCCTTTATCATCTCTTGAAAAATCACTAATTAAGGGGACCTTTTTTTCAGCGTTAAAATGAAATCACTGATAAAGGCCCCCTTTTATCAGTGCTTTAGTTTTAGTGGTGATAAAGGCCCCATTTATCACCACTTTGTTTACTAATGATAAAGGGGTCCTATATGAGAGCTAAAACTAAAATGCTAATAAAGGGGGCCTTTATCAGTGCTTTAGTTTTAGCACTGATAAAGGCTATGTAGCCGTTGTATACCCGCAACAGCCCCTGTAGAATCCCTATAAAATAAAACCAAATCAAAAAACATGTTGGAATAAAAATATACAAAAAAATTTAAATACAAATATAACATTGAACTATCATTTCAATTCAAAATTTACATACAAAATATTTGCATTGATGTGATATTTACAACTAAGAAAAAATATTACAACTAGTATAAAAAATCATAACTCTTATAGTAGGATTTCTCTAAAGATAAAACTCTATACAAAATATCGTACCTATAATTAAACCAATGTTTATTTTAGAAGTATAAAACAAAAAAATAAAAAATATATAATTTTAATGTTATATGATCCACATATGATAAATTATATTTTTAATTACAGTATATATTTATGATATTATTAGTTATACTATTTATTATATTATTAATGATTATATTGTAAATTTTATATTAATTATTAATTGTTAATTATAATATTAATTAATGTTTAAAAAAATACAATCTTTTTTTCTCACTTTAGAAAATATGATGTGCATTTTAAACCTATACGGTATTTATATATTGAAAAAACCCACTTCTAGTCATACCCACCACATCATATGTCAAATTAATGTGTAATCAATTTATACACATAGATAATAAATTATGGATCATCGAACTAAATTTTGAATATTATATGATCTTGTTTGATCATTTTGAGCTTGTGAAATGCATTTTAAACTAAAATGATATTTTTATATTAAAAACACGCACTTCAAGTCATACTGTCTACATCGTGTGACAGATTGACAGGAATTAGATTCTTAATTGTTGAAAATGAATTATGGATCATTGTATTAAATATTAAAACAATCTAAGATCATTTTCTTAGTTTTGGATTATAACACAAGTTTTAAACTATAATGAAACTTTTATATTGAAAACACACATTTTAAGTCATACTGGACATATCGTCTGTCAGATTGAAGTGTTTTCAATTACTACATTTCACAAATGGATTATGGATCATTTTACTAAAGTTTAAAAAAAAATAAGAGCATTTTTATTTGTAAAATGTTGATTATAGCGCATTATAAATTCACAATAGACATCAAGTGTGGTTTTTTTGATGTAAATCCATGCATTGGATCCAAAAAATTAACATTTATGGTATCCAAATTAATGTGATGGGCATCTGATGCTTCCTAAAAAGACAAAAACAAATAAGTAATGAAGAATAGAAAAATATATTTTATATTATTAGATTATAGATTTTTTACCCCTGTATTGTACGAATCAAGAGAATTTTCTTGTCTATTATTTTATTTTCAAATACCTCAATTAGTGCGTATTTTTTCTTTTCAATTTTTATCAATTCCAAATAAATTTTTTTTATAGAAATAATAGAGGAATTAATGATTCAAAATCTTTCTTTATAGGGTTTTATCTTTTTATAATAGTAATATATATGCCTATAGAAAATAGGAAAAATTATTAACTATATTGAACATAATAGATCAATTTTTAGACAAACAGATTATGAAAATATACCTCATGTATATATTCACAACCGAGACTCCTAGCCAATAAAACTTGATAATCTCATTTATACTCTCTAGACTAACCATTTCTGTAATGAAATATTTAAATATTTCTTCTTCATATTCAATAGAGTATATATATTTTCATATTTGAATGTTGTATCTACATGAACTTGTAATTTTAATATTTTCAGTAGAGAAACTGGTGATATGAAGGTACTCTTAGATGTTTATTTTGATTTCTTGGTTGATTCACTATATTTTCTTGATTTAGCTTTCAGTTTCTCCTTTGTTTTATCTATTTGTAATACCATACTTCATTTTAGACATTTTTTTTCATCAATTGTTAAAGGTTTTTCATTTTAATTTTTTAAAGACATACCTTATATATCTTTAAAATATAATACATTCATACCATGAAAGTTCCAATGGAATTATCAGACATGTTAATATCTAGATCATCAAGCAGAATAGGAAACTCAGTGCCCGACTCATGAGCTATTTCAATCCCCACTCTCATTATAAGTACCCAACCTTAAAAATTACATATTCTAGTGACTTTAAACTAGAATTAAATTTCCTTCATCCCTGAGGATATTTTTTGTTTATATTTTTAGAGAATTAGGTCATAACTCATACATATCAAATCCATATTTCTTAAAGTGGACACTTCTCTTTTATATCCATTTTTTCAACAATATAAAACTTTTAAAATAAAACTTGATTTCTTATCATGAAGCTTATTTATGTAATTCAACTTGAATTATTTCTTTACTTACCCATCCTTAAAACTTAAGATTTTTTTAAAATATGGGATGAGAAAAAAATGCTAAATAAGTCATATAAAAAGAAGAAAGAAACTTGTTATACTATTTTAAAATAACGAGATCAATAAAAGAGTTTACCTATAAAATAAATAATCTTTGCGCTCAAATAATCATTTAATTACTCATTAATCCATATTTATGGACCAAATATTTTCATAAAACACTTTTTTAAAAAACATAAATCCAAAATATTAATCATGACGGTTTTTTTATAAAACATGATAACCCATGAAATTTTGTTTCTTAAAAACATACTTTTTTACCAAAAAATGGAAGAATCATTTCTTTAAAACAAAAGATATTTAGATTACCATTTGAAATCAAATAACTTCCCTGGAAACTAATAATAGAGTATAGAAAATTCATATAGGTTCATTGGGATGTCTTCATCAAAGAACACTTATTAGATACCTTACCATTAGAATAACCATATAACTGACTTTCTATATAATTTTATGTAGAACATAATCATTTCCCAATGCTTTATAGTGCTATCAAGGTGTACCCATCATATAGTATATATTGTTCTCACCTATAATATATAATGTATCTAAACCCTTCATAAATAATGTCCAAGACCATATCATACAGAAATCCATTAAAAAACTCCTTTATGCCCATGTAAAAAACACTTTCCGACGTCAAAATACCTTTTATTTTCATAAATCATTTTCAAGAACAAAATATCTATAAAAAGTGATAGAGGGTTTTTATTTTAATAAAAAATTAAATCTCTTAAAGGAAACCAAACTTTAAATAATGGTTACAATGGAAGAAAAAGTCATTTTAACCGTATATTTTAAAATAGAACATTCATTTTTTATTTTATAGAGAAATTCAATCATTCTATAAAAAGATTCATTTTTTAAAAAAATTGAAAGAATTTAAAAAGATAAATAAAATATAATTTATAATTATTTTATGTACATATAGTAACATCCATAAAATTATTTTAAAAAATATGGATATGGAAGAAAAATATTTAGAAAGGAAACTTTAAAGGTAGTTTTCTAAAAGAAAGTCCCTTATTAAAAAGTGTAAAAATATTACTTTTTAAAACTATGTAAACAAATTTAAATAGGGTAAAAAAATAAATTTGGAGACCATTTATGCATGAATAATAATAATTTTCTTATATAATTTATAAGAACATGGATAAAGAATATAAATATTTAGAAAATAAATCTTTAAATCACTTAAAATGAGAGTTTAAGTTACAATGTCTCTTACCTCATGTATGAATCGTAATATACGATTTTTATATTCTTCAATAATAAAAATATTTAAAATATTTAATTTATTAATAATATTTTTTGAGTTTATTATTACTTTTTATTTAACTTATTACCATTTTATATACAATTACTTAATCATTTAATTTAATATTAGATGTTTTGATGATATTTGGTTCATAATTTCAAAATGAATTCGGTAGGTTGAATATGGTCAAAGTGGCCATTATTTAAAAAAAAAGAAAAATAATCCTGAAATAATTATAACTTTTACAAATCAATAATAATTTTAAATCCAACAATTAAGTATGGTTATAAAAATTGAACTATGTTATAGTCATAGAGACGGTTGGTCGTACGTACACATGAGTAATATTTCTATTTTTCAATAATAATTTTGGAAAGAATGAAAGAATTATTTTATATATAAATAATGATAATAATATCCTAAATTTAATATTATTTCTATAAATACAATTATATATATCATCCATGTGATGTGGTGATGAAAAATGAATCAAATCACTTTATGTCGGTGGTAGTCCACACATACGAACGAAACAACATTATCTTTTTTAAATGAATGGAAAGGCAGTAAAATCTATTATATTTTATCTTTTAATAATGATAAATAAGTGATTAATATCATATATAATCATTAATTATATCATTATAACCATCCATGAGTGTTAGTGATGGAAAATTAATTACATTAGCCCGTGAGGCGGAAGTCTGCTGTACATACAAATGATGGATTCCTTTCCCATTTGATTGAGGCTGGAGATGGATATTCATTATTAAATTAACATAAAAACATATAATTATATTTTATATACTGATTTTATTTTCTCATCATGGTTAAAAAATATTTTAATGAGGATGAAGAATAAATAAAACAAAATCCCTTGGTTAAGAATAACACCTCTTCATCAGACAACCTTTTAAAGTTTACACAAAATGCATTCCTTGGTTAGTTTTATGATAAAAAATGCCTCTAGGGTGTGATTATGAATTTAAGAAATTTATTTGGGTATATATTTTCTGAACCAAATAGTTCTTTAAGTGTGATTTAAAGAGAATAAGAGATTCCATTTTATAAGGGAGGAGAGGGGTACTCTTGGAATTTCTTAATGTATTAAATTAATATAAATTAATTTTCAATTTGAAATGTATCAAAAATGATAATATTAGAATATAATATGAATATAATTTTAAATTATTAAATGAAATTATTTTTTTATAGGTTTTGACTGTGTTTTTAACCCTATATTTTGGTTTTAACCCCCATTAACCCTTTTCACACTTACCATGACAACAAGGTTTTTTACTCTTTGAGGTTCATTATTGTTACTATAAATAAAAAAATGACCATAAATTGACCATTTTTGATGTAATTAACCATATAGAATTAATTTTCACTCATATAAATATTTTTATGAATTTTAAGTAATTTAATAAAAAATTATTTATTGTAAAATATCATTAATGTCATTTTTGAAACTATTCATTTACTTTGACTATTATAACATCAAGAAAACCAATTAAATTTGATTTAAATAATTTAATTAATCCCTAAAATTTTATTTTTATCTAAAAAAATCATGGGTTTCATTAATTCTATCAAAGTATACTACTGATATTTTTAATATCATTTATTTTATTTTTTCCGTTAATTGAATAATTACTATGCCTGTGTTGTGTAAGAATTTAAGGTAATTATTTAGTCACTAAAAAGTATAAATAAATTACCATGATAAATATAAATCTTTTATATTTTTTAAAAATATTAATAAACAAACATATCCTATTTTTATACTTATGTTAAAAATATTATATTTATTAAAAACAAAAGTGTGGCATTTTTTACCTTTCTTTACATAAATTATTATAAAGGTCATAATCACATCCAAATGGATATAAAAAGTCATATAACTTGATATTTTAGAATTATGGATTAAATAGACTCATCAAATAAAATTAATTAAAGTGTTAGGATAATTTTATAGTCCCTATCATATTATTTTAACCCTTAATTACCCGATTTACCATTTACCATAATAAAAAAAGTACTGTAGTTACTATTCATAATGACTAAAAATAAAAGGGAACTATTTTATAAATTTTGAACTATTTATACTAAATATGGATCCATTTTTAAAATTTGAAAACATATAAGTTGAATAATTTAATTAAAATCAAATAAAAAAACGTGATGAAAATGGTTTTCAAAAAATCCCCCCTTTTAAATATATAATGTTTTTATACTAAATTTAGGTATAAAATTTATTTAAAAAAACATAATTGGATTATTTTAAAATTAAAGGAACTATTGAAATTTAAAACTAATCTAATCTGAAGTTTTACTTTGTAAATAATCAAGAAGAAAATAAAATTTTCAATAAAAAATAGTATTTTTTACTATTCATTAAAAAATAAATATTTTCAAAAAATTCAAAAAAATTACTCTTAAGATAATTTTGACAAGATGAATTAAAAATTTATGGTCATTTTACCAAATAAATTTTCTAAAATTTTCAAAAATTAAATATAATATTCACTCATAAAAACAAAGAAAACTCATTTTTGAAGAATAAAATGTCTTTTCAAAAAATTGTGTGCTTATTTACTAAGAATTAAATAATGCATTTGAATTGATTTTAACCTTTATATATATTTCAAAACATAGTTAATCATATTCATACCTTTCAATTTAATGGATTGGTTATAATGGTAATATTAAAATAATAATATTTCACGGTTTATTTATGCTTGCCATTGCATGTCATCGACGTTATTGAACATAATTTCATTATTTATAAATCTTAGGATATTAAACTCATATGATTTTTTGGTAGTTATTTATTGTGTTGAATATATCCTAGGAAATTTTACACCATACCCATCGCAAAAAAGGCGATGTGTGAGTGTTGATATATATAAATCACATACAACTTCACCCTATAGAATTTTAGTAATATAAAGTTATCATAAGTTGTTTGATTCACATTTAGGAGAAAGGGTAATGAAAAAATTTATTACCTTAGGTAAGGCTATCATTTTAGAGGAATAGATTTCCTAAAAGCTAATGGAGTCATTTGGATCTTCATGTACTGCTCGTTGTTCCACTACTAGTTCGCTTTGATCCTTTTCCATGTATTAGTCCACCAAACCATAAAATAATAATATCTTTCAAAGAATCAATTTTCACCCAAATTATTTTCATCATATCATATGTATCTCCATGTGGCTTTTTATTCTCAAAATACTTTTGATGCAGAACTCTAAAAACTTCACCTCTAATGTGGCCATATTCATCTAGTCGTTTCAAATCAACCGAATGTTGTTTTTCTTCTGGTATAGTCGATACTGATTCTTATGTATAAAACATATAAAAAACATATGATCATAAATAGATATTTTTATGTTATACTATTATAAATCATATTGGATTACCATTATTTTATACCTATACATGATTCCCATACTGGTTGTGTGTTTTCATCAACTAGTTTACCCTCTTTATTTACATGGGACTCCTTCCATAACATATGACATGGGATAGAATTGGATTCATATTTTCATTCATCAGTATTCACATAAAAAAATGAAGATATGTTGTTTCATATCACATAAAATTTTATTGTAGATTTAAAATACAAACTATTTTCTTCTCAAGTGAAGCGTACCCCATCCTTTCTTTATCATAGCGGTACATGGGTTTTGATGTACATTGCATATTTTCATCACTCCTTAATTGTTTAATATTTATATTTTTTGAATAAAAGTAGACAAAATAAAAATTTTCAAAAAAAAATATCATCATTACAATTCACTTGAATTGATTCTCCATCATGGAGACTGGTGAAATATTTCCATGTTTCCTAGTTTGTAATGTGTGCATACATAACTAGTGGGTAGGGTTTTACTTTCCCATCAACATATCTGAGATGGTACTTTGTTAGAAGTGTCTATAAGAATCTATGAGATTTTATAGAGACCCTTTAGACAAATTTAGTATGAAAATACTATAAAATAAACAAACCCTACAAGGGATAATAAAAATTAAATCAATGTTTCATTATATATTTTTTTGGTAAAATAGAGAAAGTATACTATTGTAACTGTAACGAACCAAACTTTTATTAATGAAAATTTATCTTGATCTAATTATATATATTATTATGAAAAATGGTTATATAAAACATATTCACTTCATTGGTTTTATGTTTTTGGATTTTAAAATATTGTTAAGAATTGTTACCGTTGCTAATATAGACATTGAACAATGATCACATGATTAGTATAAATATAGGGATTTAAAAAAATCCAATTATTCAGACAAAGGAATCCATGGCCTCATCCAGGAGACTTTCCTCATACGAAGCCCATTTTTTAGAGCTTATAAAGGAGGGGGCGTCATTGGGATTCACTCTTGACCATGCCCAAGTCGTGCTTCAACATGTTAATATTGAATGGAACCGCCTACGATAGAAGTGTAAGTTAATAGTGATTACCACCTGAGCGATGTTATCCATGCCACCCCAAGAGTTTGTCCCCATCGCACACCTTACCCTTAGGTCTTATGCATGTGTTATAAGGGATTATGTAACAATACCCTAGCACTATGATTATGTGTATTATTTTTGTATAGAATAAGGAATATACAATCATTTTATTATTGTTACATTTTTAAAGCACTAATAGATTTTTTAGTTAATATTCAATTAAGAAATCTATTTTGATGAATTAATATATTTTTGAATTAAATAATATTTTAATAAAATATTATTACTAAATTAATTTTTATTAAATATAAATGATCGTATAATTTTTATGAATACAATTGTATTTTTATTAAGGTTTGAAAGCTCTTTTTGTCATAACCCATGAATTTTTGATAAATGTCGGTTTTAATTTTAAAATTAAAAATTCAAATATTTATAAAATTATTTAGATAAAATGAATGTTATTTTTTGGAATCTGGACGTTGAAATTATCCAACGGTGAATTATTCATAATTTTTTGATACATTCAAATTTTTGGGTAAAAATTAAATACCGTTTAAATATATACTGTGTTTTATGATATCATAATGACCCAATAGCGAAGTAATAAAATACCTTAAAAGTTTTTTTGGTCAATATTTGTTTTACCTTTAAAATAATGTGATTTTATATTTGTTTGATTTATTTTAAAAAGCCTTAGTGGACCCTCCAAGACTTATACAACATTTTAACATTTTAAATGATTTCCTTGAGAGTGTGACTCCCCTCCACATAAGAAAGAAAAATATTTTAATAAGTTAGACCATTATCCTTATAAAATATTTTTTTTCTACTCCACTTTTTCAAAAACCATGGGAAAAACCTTGGGATGGTTTTTATTTTTTATTAGTTTAATGTGTTGGGTCCAAAACCTAAATAATAAATAATTCCCTCATTTTCCTATATAAACACACTCAATATCCCATTACTCTTCCCTAAAACCACTTGGAGCATGACCAAAACCTGAAATTATCTCCCTATAATCCTCCCAAGGCACCACAAGATCCCATGAAGCCTCTCTCAGGCCTCTCCCAAGCCTTTGGGATCACACTTCCAAGTAAGGGATCCTCACTTTCCTTCCTTCCTTATTAATGTCCAAGTTTCCTTATATTGTTATACCCTTTTATTTTCAATTAAAAATGTTGTAGTATGATTTATCACCAGAAATATAATTCCCTCCTTATGTTTTAATGATGATATACCCTTTTATCTCTCATTAATGCCTCCCATGTACACCCATTACCATGCTAAAATTCCGTAAGGGATATCTTCCTTTCTCATTTTTGTCCAAATTTATTTATGTTGTTATTCCCTTCTATTTTAAATTAAAAATGTTGAGGGTATGATTTAAAACCTCCCCTATACTTACCTCCTTATGTTTTAATGATGATAGACCCCTTTATCTCTCATCAATGGCTCCGATGTACACCCGTTACCATGCTGAAATTCCTTAAGGGATTTCTCTCTCCTCATTTACATTCAAGAAATTCTTTTATATTATGCATCTAAATTCCATTATATATGTCAGGACATGTATCTATTTTCACACTTACTATCCATTTCACATACATATAATGAGATACCCCTTTCTCTCTCATCAACCATTTTTATGAATTCTTATGTCACGTAGTTATGCTGCCGAAATTGCACAGTGATTTTCCAAGCCAAAGTCATTGTGTATTAAATACCATTCCCATTTCTCTATAAAGGATATTCAACTTTATGAACATTTACTTATTTATTATAGAGTTTCATGTATTTATTCCATATTACTTTATCATGGAATAAATGATGATGTTGAATGTTTCCATATTGTGTGATCTATGTGGCACACTTATGCATGTAATGAAATGATTAAGAAGGGTGTGCCCTAATAACACTCCAATGAATTGGGTAAAGATTTGTTTCATGATACGTTAAGTTCAATTAGGGTTTAATCATTCTAATTCAAGTGAAATTAGGATTTACACATGCTAATTCAAGTTCAATAAGGGTTTAATAATGCTCTTTGTACAATGAGCCTTGGCCCATGCTAATATCATGTTAAGTGTTGTTGACACATTTACATGTTATGAAAATCATGCTATATCATGACTTTATGTTAATGTTTCTATTATACTCCGTTGATATGCCTATTTCCTAACATGTATTTCATTGTTCATGTCATTCCTTGTTTACTCTTTTACTAAGCTTTATAGACTACCATTTTCACGTGTATGTCATCATGTTATCCCATGCAATGGTAAGTATGAGGGAATGTTGTGGTAATGTAAAGGAAGTTTTCAATAAAGATGTTTTAGTTTTATATCTTAAGTTGTCATGTAATGTCCTTAATTTCCTAATACACTAGACCTATCGATCCTTAGAGTTGTCATAAGTGAGAGTTTATGTAATAAATCAGGTTTAAGTGTGTAATAAAGAGTAGAGTTGTTATAGTTGGTATCAGAGGACAGGTTTAGTTATTTTTGTGATTAGGATTAGAAAACCCTAGTTAAATACTTAGGGATAAGACTAAATATAATAAAAACATCCCTCAATTTTGGTGAGTATTGAGTAAGTGGTTTATCAAGAAAATACATCCCTATCTAGATAAGAGTAGGTAGAGGCGACTCTCGCACATATGTATCTAGGGGTAAAATACGAAAACACCACTTTGATCTATACTCGAATGAGAACTAGTGAATTAAAATTTGCCTTTATACAATCTTGGTTATGACACTCTTGGGGGATATGATTTGGTAAATTCATAAGATTATTATGAACCATTATTAATGTAATTAAAAAAATGCCCCTAAGAATATATGTTGGGAAGTAGATCATGGATAACATAGATAAGTTAAGGAAATAAATGAAATTTATAAGTTATTATTTTTTGTCATTGGATTCCCCTTTGTGGGTCACCCCTAAATTTTAATTCATTCCAGCTAATGGCCGGTAATAGGAGGACTCAATATAACAACTGATGTGAAGATCAATGTGATGACTGTTCTAATGAGATGCCCAATCTGATGGGAGTGGGAATCACAAACTTTGTCACAATAATCTCTCAGTTAACTCAAGTTTTGAATAGAAACATGGTTAAAAAGGAACATTAAACCACCCCTAAAAATGAACACGCCGAAATTGAGAGCTTCATGAGACAAAGGACTCTTACTTTTAATGGATCATCTAATCCCTCAATCGCCAAACAATGGATCAACTTCATTAAGAAGATCTTCTCCATCCTTCAATGTTATAAACAAGAGAAGGTAATTTTGGATGCTTATCCTATGGATGGTGAAGCTGATCAATGGTGGAAATTAATCAAAAATATGAAGCTTGAGGAGGAGATCAAGGCATTAGAATGGAAGGATTTTTGGAAAAATGTTATTTGATAATTATTTTCCTTTCACCCCCTGACTTAAGATGGAAAGAGACTTCCTTTACCTCAAGAAAAAAGATGATGAATCTATTAGAGTGTATGAGGAAAACTTCACAAGGCTTGCACGATACACCTTTAGATTTTTCATTACCCCCAAATGCAAGGTTAACCTCTTCTTTTGTGGGATAAAACCTAGCCTACAAAAAAC
Source organism: Viscum album (assembly GCA_963277665.1). Lineage (NCBI taxonomy): Eukaryota > Viridiplantae > Streptophyta > Magnoliopsida > Santalales > Viscaceae > Viscum > Viscum album. The sequence goes on along the minus strand of OY728131.1, from coordinate 710,054,091 downwards.
CATAGATATCCGTGACTTCGAGAGCTATGAGGAAATTTTCTAATGTGCCCTCAAAGTTAAAATGGAGATCGATGAATCTCAGGTGTATCATGGGGATAAGAAGCATAAGGTGGAATTTAATTCTGATGGTCCTATGCATAAATCCAATGGTGCTAAGAAATTCCAGCACCCCACTTTCCAAAGGTGTAGAAAGAATCACCCTAGAAATTGCTTGAAGGGGATAAGAAAATGCTTTAGGTGTGGAAAAGAAGGGCACCTAGCCATTAACTGCTGACAAGAAAAACTCACGACTGTGATAGAGGATAGGAACACTCTCTTTTACCCCCAAAACATTGTTCATTGCTTCAACTTCAAAGATCCAGGGCACTTTTCAAACCAGTGCCCTATGCCAAGGTTTTTGGAGGCAACTGAAAACCTCCAAGGTAGAAAGGACAATCTTTTTCCATCACTACCACCAAAGTGAACCCCGAAAATAAAGTGGTGATAGGTATTCTAGTTATTCATTCAAGAATATTGGATGTACTTTTTGATTCTAGTTCTACACATTCTTTTATATCCCAAAAGTTTAGTAGAACAATCCGCACACCACAAAAAATCATGGAAGTAAAGATGTCGGTGAGAATGGAAAATTGGGAAATCATTGCACCCCATGAATATAACTCATCCCCTATCTTAATTTGTGGATTGAACTTCCGGGTTAACCTTTTCATATTCCCTTTAGTGTAATTTGATTAAATTCTTGGCATGGATTGAATTTCCTTATATATATCCAACATAAATTGATGTGAGAGGTAAATCACTCTCCATTTTGAGAATCAACCCCCAATTCTGTACAAGTTCAAGGAGGAGTATGAATCTTATTTATCTCTATCATCTCAAGCATGGATATTATTTCCCTATGAGTGCACGTATCTTGCTTAGATGATTGAGTCTATGAAAGCAACCATCCTTGAAGACATGCCTATTGTGAGGTAATTCGATGAAGTGTTTCTCAAGGGATTTCTTGGTCTTACTCCTAGAAGAGATGTTGAGTTCTAAATTGATCTTATACCTAGGGAATTTCCAATATCCAAGAATCCATATAGAATGGCTGTTGTGGAGATTGAGGATCTAAAGAAACAACCACAGGAGAATCTGTTTAAAGGGTTTATACACCCAAGTGCTTTACCGTGGGGTGCATCAATCCTCTTTGTCAAAAAGAAGGATGGGTCAATGAAACTTTGCATTATTTTTCATGAGATTAACAAAATCATGATAAAGAACAGGTATCCTCTTCCATGAATTGATTACTTGTTTGATCAGCTATGTGGAGAACAATATTTCTTCAGGGTGGTTCTACAGCCGGGATATTATCAAGTAAGGGTGAAGAAGGAGGATATCCCCAAGACTTTTTTTCATACAAGGTACGGGCACTATGAATTCATAGTGATGCCTTTTGGACTACCTAATGCTCCAATAATCTTCATAGACTTGATGAATAGAGTCTTTAGAGATTACCTCGACCAATTTTTGGTAGTCTTTATAAACGATATTCTAATATACTCCAAAACCAAGGAGGATCATGAGGAGCTTATAAGAACTGTACTAAAGACCTGGTGAAAGGAGAATATCTATAAAAAGTATAGAAAGTGTGAGTTATGGTTGAAGGAGGTCTCATTCATAGGTCATATCATCACAAGAAATGGGATATCATTGGGTACATCCAAGACAGCTGCAATTTAGGGATGGTCGAGGCCAACATCGATGACAGATATCCGTAACTTCCCGGGGTAAGTTGGATATTATTGCCTATTTGTGAGAAATTTCTCACAATTGTCAAACCCTCTTACTAAGATAACTTAGAAGTGAGACAAGTTTTCTTGGAGTGATGAATTTGAAGATAGTTTCAATGATTTGAGAAGGAGGCTTATCCCTACACCTGTTCTCACACTACCCACAAGTGGAGATTTTTTTGTGGTATTTAGTGATGCTTTGAAGAAGAGCATGGGCTGTGTGTTGATGAAAAATGACAAAGTCATTACCTATGATTCAATGAAATTGAAAGTTCATGAGAAAAATTATCCAACGCATGATCTGGAGTTGGATACAGTAATCTTTATTTTAAAATTTTGGTGACATTACCTCTTTGGCAAGTAGTTTGAAATATATACATATCACAAAATCCTTAAGTATATATTCACACATAAATATTTGAACATGCGTCAACAAATATTGTTAGAGATGATAAAATACTATGAATTCTCAATCCATTACCATCGTAGGAAAGTGAACAAGGTGGAAAATGCTTTAAGTAGAAAGGACCCAACAATACTGTCATTGATGAGAATTGAAAAGGATTTAATCTTCTTAGATTTGAGAAAGATGGACATGGGAATCACAAAGAAGATAAAATCATCAATCCTTTCACAAATTATTGATCAACCATCTCTTTTGGAAAGGTTAAAGGATGATCAGAAGGATGATGTGGGAATTCAGAAGAAAGTGGAAATAATTAGAAGAAGGAAACCCTTAGATTTCAATGTTAATGAATAAGGAATTGTGAGATTTGCGGCAATACTATGTATTCCATCAAATCTAGAGTTAAAGAAATAACTTTTGGAGGATGCACATAGTTCAAATTTCTCTATTCACCCAGAAAACACAATGATGTATAAAGATCTCCAAGAGCTTTATTGGTGGGATAATATGAAGAAGGTGATCACTGAGTATATATCAAAGTGCTTGGTATGTCAACAAGTGAAGGCTAAGAGGCAGAAGTCTAATGGGATGATGCAACCATTACCCATACCAACATGGAAATGGGAAAACATCACCATGGACTTTGTTGCTGGAATTCCGAAGACATCCAAAGGAAATAATGAAATCTAGGTTTTTGTAGATCGTCTTACAAAGGATGCAAAATTCATTTTAATTCGGGAGGATTTATCATTAGATAAACTGACATGAATATACATTAGAGAAGTGGTAAGGCATCATGGAGTACCACTATCTATTTTATCCGATCGAGATCCAAGATTCACCTCTAAGTTATGGAAAATTATTCAACATGCTCTCAATACTAAGTTAAGGTTCTATACAGATTATCATCCTCAAATTGATGGCCAATCTGAGCGGACTATCCAAACACTTGAGTACATGTTGAGAGCATGATCAATGGACTTCAATGGAGGATTATATCAAAATATTCCTCTAGTTTAGTTCTCTTACAGTAATAATTTCCACTCAAGAATCTAAATGGTTTGTTATGAAGCTGTGTATGGGAAGAGGTTCAGAACACAGACATGTTGGGATGAAGTTGCGGAGCGAAAACTTTTAGGTCTATAAATGGTCTAAGAAATGGCGGAGAAGGTTAAGACCATTTCGTAACACATTAAAGATGCTTAAATTTTACGAAAGAGTTATGCTGAAAATCATTAATGAGACCTATAGTTTGATGATGGAGACATGGTAATCCTTCGCATATCACCGTGGATGAGGGTTATGAGATTTAGGAAGAAGGGAAAGCTTAGTCCAAGGTACATCAGCCCTTTTGAGATCCTTGATCACATTAGAGCAGTGGCCTATCGACTAACACTCCCACTAAACTTATCTCATGTACATGATGTATTCCATGTATCACTTTTGAGGTAGTACATACCTAAATAATCACATGTAATCAATCTAGATATGGTACCATTAGAGAATGACCTCTTCTATGAAGTGAATCCGGTTAAGATCTTAGATCATAGTGAAAAAGTTCTAAAAAATAAGACAATACCCCTTGTCAAGGTTTTGTGGAAAAACCAAAATTTTGAAGAAGAAATGTGGGAATTAGAGGAAATGATAAAGCATAGTTACCATTATCTGTTTTAGTGTGTGAAAAGAAAATTTTGAGGGTGAAATTTCTTAAGAGGGTAATATTGTAATGACCCAAACATTTATTAATGAAACTTCATCTTAATCTAATTAAATGTCTTATTATGAAAAATGGTTATATAAAACACATTCACTTCCTTAGTTTTATGTTTTTGAATTTTAAAACACCATTAATAATTGTTACCATTTCTTATATAGCCGTTGAACAGTGATCACATGATTAGTATAAATATAGAGTTTTAACAAATCCAATTTACACAGAAAAAGGAAGCGATGGACTCATCCAGTAGAATTTCTCCATATGAATCCCATTTTTCAGAGCTTGGAAGTGAGGTATCATCATTGGGCTTCTGTCTTAACCAATCCCAATCCGAGATTCAACATGTTAAGCTTAAATGGAACTACATATGGGAGAAGTGGAAGGTAATATAGATTACCACCTGAGTGATGTTATCTAAGCCACCCCAAGAGTCTATCACCATCGCACACCTTACCCTCAGGTATTATGCGGGTGTTATAAGGGGTTATGTAACAAGACCCAATTACTATGATTATGAGTATTATTTTTTATAGAATAATGAATATACATTCATTTTATTATTATTACATTTTTAAAGAACAAATAGTATTTTTAGTTAATATTCAATTAAGAAATCTATTTTGATGAATTAATGGATATTTGAATTAAATAATATTTTAATAAAATATTATTACTAAATTACTTTTTATTAAATATAAATGATCATATATTTTTTATGAATACATTTTTAAATTTTATTAAGGTTTGAAAGTTGTTTTTGTCAAAACCCATGAATTTTTGATAAATTTCAGTTTTTATTTTAAATGAAAAAATCAAATATTTATAAAATTATTTAGATAAAATGAATATAATTTTTGGAATCAAGATTTCTAAATTATCCAATGGTGAATTTTTCATAATTTTTCGAGACAGTCGAATTTTTAGGTAAAAATTAAATACCGTTTAAATATATAATGTGTTTTATGACATCATAATGAACCAAAAGTGATGTAATAAAATACTATAAAATGGATGTTTGAACTATATATGTTTTAAATTTAAAATAATTTGATTATATATTTTTATGATTTATTTTAAAAATCCTTAGTGAACCCTCCAAGTCTTATAAAACTTTTTAACATTTTAAAATGATTTCCTTGAGAGTGTGACTCACCTCCACATAAGAAAGCCAAATATTTTAATAAGTTCGGCCATTAAACTTCTAAAATAAATTTTAAACTCTACTTTGGAAAATATTATGGGAAAAAATCATGGGATGGTTTGTTTTTTTGAGTAGTTTAATGTGTAGTGTCCAAAACATAAATAATAAATAATTCCCCCTCTTTTCCTATATAAATCTACTCAATATACCTTTATTCGTCATGAAAACCATTTGGAGCTCAACCAAACCCTGAAATACTCTCTCTATAATCCTCAAAAGGCACCCCAAGCTCCCAATAAGACTCTCTCAAGCCTCTCCCAAAACTTTGGGATCACACTTCCAAGTAAGGGATCCTCACTTTCCTTCATTCCTTATTTATGTCCAAGTTTACTTATATTGTTATACCATTTTATTTTCAATTAAAAATGTTGGGGTATATTTTCTAACCTCCCACATACTTACCTCTTTATTTTTTAATGACTATATACCCATTTCTCTCTCATTAATTCCTCCAATGTACACCTGTTACCATGCTGAAATTCTGTAAGAGATTTCTTCCTTCCTCATTTTTTTCCAAATTTATTTATGTTGTTATGCCCTTTTATTTTAAATAAAAAATGTTGGGGTATGATTTTACACATCACCTATACATACCTCATTATGTTTGATTATTATATACCCCTTTATATCTCATTAATGCCTCTCATGTACACCTGTTACCATGCTGAAATTCTGTAAGGGATTTCTCTCTCCTCATTTACATTAAAGTAATTATTTTATATTATGCATATAAATTCCATTACATATGTTGGGAAATGTATCTATATGACCCGATTACATTAAATTTCGTGTAAATATGATGAGATACCATTTTCTCTCTCATCATCCATTTTCAGGAATTCTTATGTCACGCCGTTATGCAGCCGAAATTGTACCACGATTTTCCAAGCCAATGTCATTGTGTAGTGAATACAATATCCTTTTCTCTATCAAGGGTTTTCACCTTTATGAACATTTAATTATTGATTATAGAGTTTCATGTATGTATTATACATTACTTTATCATGTAATAAATGATGATGTTGAATGATTCCATGTTGTATGATCCATGTGGCACACTTATCCGTGAAATGAAATGATTAAGAAGTGTGCGCCCTAATAGCACTTCAATGCATTGGGTAAAGATTAGTATCATGATACGCCAATTTAAATAAGTGTTTAATAATTCTAATTCAAGTTCAATGAGGGTTTAATCATGGTAATTAAACTGTAATGAGGGTTTACTCATGCCCCATGTGCAATGAACCTTGTCTTATGCTCATATCTTGTTAAGTGTTGTTGCCACATTTCCATGTTATGATAATCATGATATATCATGCCTTTATGTTCATGTTTCTCTTATACTCCTTTGATATTCCTATTTACCAACATGTATTGTATTATTCATTTCATGCCTTGTTTACTCCCTTATTGTGCTTCATAGCTCACCCTTTTCATATGTATTTCCTCAAGTTATCCCATGCAATGCTGAGTACGAGGGAATGTTGTGGTCATGTAAATGAATTTGTCAATAAAGATGTTGTAGTTCTATGTCTTAAGTTTTCATGTAATGTCCCTAATTTCAAAATACACTATACCTCTTGATCCTCAGATTTTTCTTAAGTGAAATTTTATGTAATAAATCATTTTTAAGTGTGTAATAAAGAGTAGGGTTGTTATAGTAACAAACTAACCTACATACCCTCTCAATACCAGAACCCCATCTGATCCGCCATATACTTGAAGGACATTCCCAATCCCCAAGGGTTGGTGACTAGAACCCAGGCATTAATAACAAATAGTGGGAAATATTTCACCTAACCTAAAGCAAAAACATGGAATATATACAAATAAGAGAGAGAAACAATAGAAGATAAAATATATTCCATAATAGATAAAGAGAAATGGAAGAAATAAAATAGAGAAAGGTAGAAAACAATCTCCAAATATGAAGTCCAACTAAAAAAGACTAAAAGACTAAAATAGATATTGTAATAGATCCATGTGATATTATAGGGAACCTCCCACCATCTCACCACCAGCTACCCAAAACCCAGATGACAGAAAACCTTTCCCACTCACTAGGGAGCCTTTGCCTTTCCCAACATTGAAAGACATAAACAAGTTCATGAACCAATGAAGGGGTTTTCAAGGTGTGTGATAATAAAATCAATAGGATCTCACCCAGGTTCTCCATAATAAGACTCTATACAATAATCCATGAATGGTAATCTTTAAATAAAATAAGTTCTGATAACAGTTTAATAGTTTAATAACAAAAGCATGGAAAAATAATTTAATTTCCCCCTTTTCCACAATTTCTAATAAAACAGGTAAAATAGTTTCAATGAATTTCATATATATATATATATATAAACATATATATAAAAAAAACCAAATTAGGTATTACATATCATATCAAATCCAAGGTAGTATAATCAATACAACGCAAACCAAACAACCCAAATTGGCTAACAACATAGGTAACATCACACCAAATATCACACTAGGTAAGGATATCTAGGAGAATCATATGTAATATAGACAATAATGGACACATTAAGACAACAAACATATGCATCGAGTCCAAAGAGTAGAGGAACACCCCATAAAGTGAACCCCACAGTAGCTCTAACAAGTCCACAGAACAATTGGACTAGGGAGAAGAGGAGAGCCCCGTGAGAAAACACCCTGACAATGGATGATGCCTATTACTAAACCTTACTCATAAGTACCCAAGGATTCCCATGTTCTATATTTCCAATACATTTAAATATATTCATTTTCATTAAACCCTACTTTTAAAACGTTTTCAGAAAACTATTTCACAATGCTTATAAAAACCCTTTTCATTTACCCAAAATTAGGGGAAAAACATATTTTATGAAAACCCATTTCCACACACCCAAATAAAATCAATCTATCATTCGATTTTATTTACAAAACAATTTATAAAATAAAAAATGCAATTCATTTCACCAACACAGGATAGAGATGAAACCACCCACCTCAAAACTTAGTTCTCACATGCCTGTAATGGAATCCACCAACTAAGAATAACACACAATGAAAATGGAGGCCCTATAACTAATACACACATCTCATAAGTTATTAAATTTTACAAAATGATCAGAAGAAAAGAGGAAACAACACATACCTCAACGACACACACCCGCCACACCATAACCAATATGGAAACAACCCTTAAATTAATATCTCACAACTGATCTAAAGGGAATCAATAGAATCATCACCATATAACCAAAAATATGATAATGAAATGAAACAGTGCTAACACAATCAAATGAAAAATAGTAATGAGAAATTATTACTCACTTGAAGAGATGAAACCCAACCACAATGGTGATCAATCACTAAATGAAGTGATTCAGAATGAATGAAGGCTCTCCAAATTGCTGGGGGAGAGATCTAGGTCGATAAGGGAGAGGTTACATTTAAAATGAAACAAAATATCACCCGCATGGATCCCAAAAATACCTATCCATGGAAATTAAATGGAGTGTAATCCCTTCACACATTGTGCAATCCATGGGGATCACATACATTGAAAAACCCATTACATTTTTATTAAAAAATGATCTTTTTAAATTACACGATGTGTATTCCATTAACTCCATGTACTGGGTTTATGGAATATTCATAGTGAGAATTACACATCATTTAATACTTACATGGTGTGAAAATTACCTATAGACAATGAAAACCATAGATTCCTTATAAAATCCTCAAACCAACTATGGTGTTCTTTAGACTCAAAGATAACCCCACAAAGCAATTACACTTTTATACCCGAACTCCATTAATTTAAACAAACATAAATCCATATAATTTAGATTATTTTTCAAATCCAATGTTCTCCATACTTAGTAGTATCAAGACACACCAAATTAATGAGTAAAGCTACCAAATAGAAGAGAATTTCCAAAATGCAGGTAACATGATGTTACAAACTCCCCACCATAAAACTTTTCATCCTTAGAAAGTCATCTGGAAGAATTAATTCTGTTAAATAGGTGTGGCCAATGATCCCTTATCAATGACTCATGTTCCCAAGTCTCATGAGAATATGATCCATACCACCATAACACCCTGACTAGTGGAATTGACTTTCCATGCAACTGTTTCACTTGAGAATCAACAAACCCTACTATCTTCTCAATAATAGAAATATTTTTCTCTAACTCAATCTATTAAAAAATTCAGAACATGATAGGTATTAGGATGGTATTTACTAAGATATGATATGTGGAATATATCATGAATTCTTATCAAATCAACTAGTAATTCCAATTGATAAGAAACCTTCCCAAGCCACTCTGTGACCTCAAACGGTCCAATATATCTTAGAGCCAGCTTTCCCTATTTTCCAACATGACGGTGAACCAACTGAGGAGAAACTTTCAAGAAAACCTGGTCATCTACTGAAATATTCAAAGGAAAATTCCACTGAACTTCATAATATTTTTTGTCAACTCTATGTTGTAATCAAATGCCAATTTATGTCCTGAATACTTGTAGATGGATCTGGAACCAATCTTGATCCCAACAGTGATGCTTCACCCAAAACTTCCAAAAAAAGGGGTGACCTATAGGGTAAAGCATACAAATCCTTGAAATTATCCATTATAATTGAACACCGATAACTATTTTTATAAGAAAACTCAACCATTCCCAAATGGCTATCCAAAGTGTCACACCCGTTTTTTTGTCTTTGTTTTGATCCGGTCTATTGGAAATCCTGATCCTTTTCAAGGGTATTTGGTGAGATGAATCTGGATTTTTGAAGTTTCATATATTTATAATCACCCTAATTTGGGTTCCCCATTACTTGTTTATGAGTTTTTGAAGAAAGGGTGGTTACTTCATGATTTGGGCCAACCATGAGCCCATTTCATGTTTTAAAAACTGAATTTGTTTCTTTTATAACTCCTTTGTTTTTCATCACTTTTCAACCATTACACTTCCCACTTGTACTATATTGACATATTAAAACTTCAATATCCTTTTGGACCCCATATAAAGTCATAAGAATGGTGAATTGGGGTTACTTATTTAGGCATTGGGCCAGCCCAAGGGCCCATTTCCAGTTTTTAAAACAAAATTGTTTCTTTTATAACTAATTCAATGTTTAACATTTTTCCGTGATTCTACCTCCCCCTAGATGCCAATACCCCTATCCGAACCCCCATTATCTATTTACCATCTTTGGGGATCATATGGGTCGCGGATGAGGGCGAATGTTCCCTGGTTTCCTCAAAACGTTCCAAATTGAGAAGGTAAATTGTTTCACACATAAATAATTCAATTCGTGATCTTTTTGCCACAAATATTCTTTCCCTGGTTCTTCCAGAACTTAGGAGACTCTCCAAGAAGTTTCATCCCATTACCTTTTCTATAGGGTTGTAGATATGATGGAATACGAAGAGTTTTCTAGTGGAGAAGGTGAGATTCCATCTCCTTTATCCTCCCTCTTTTTCCTCCTTTCAGTATTTCTGGGTTTTATAAACTCCCCTAGTAATGATCGACCTAGGGTTTTGTTATAACATGGTTTTCGATAGAGTTTATATTCATTTAGGTCTCATATTCATAGTTTTAGGGTTTATAAACTCGCGATGAGTGATTTTGGGTGTGCGTTTCCATTACGCCAAGGATTTGAGGTAGGATATCCCTTGCACAAACCTTTATCATATAAGTTTCACAATTTTAATTCTGTTATAAACTTATTTATATGATATGTTTTGCTATGAAACTTTGGTTCTAAATGTTTTGTTTTCAAATTATGTTTTATGACTTATTTTGTTAAAAATATAGTTGTTTTGGTATAAATGTGCACTCCTCTTGTTTGATAAATTATTCCATGAGATTTCTCACTTGGTTTATGGTATTTTTAATTTTTATCAGTGTCTTGAATAATATTATGTCATGAAAATGGTTTTTTTTATCCCTTTTAAGTGCTTAACATAAGTTGTTTTGTTAAAGAGTGCATGCCATGTGTTCGGTAAATTGCCCCGTTGGCTTTTATGTGTATAGTACAATTTAAAATAATTTGTTTGGATTTTTAAATATATTGGCAGAATGTAAAAAAATTATTTTTGGATCCTTTTATGGCTTTCAAATTTGGATTTTGTTTTACAAACAATTGGTTTTTTGTTAACAACATGTTTTGTCCTAAGTTGCCGAAAAATGGCCCGTTTCACATTCTTATAAAAATGGTTGTGTTTTGAATATGTCACCTAAGTGTTTTAAGGGATTTATGAATGTGGTTTTATTCTGTAAATGGTGTGTACAAACCTCCTTGATAAAATTGAAATGCATAACTTTGTCAAATGTTAGTTTTGAAAAAATGTTTAAAGGCCCGTTTGGCCTTTCCTAAAAATGAAGAATGACTCTTTTACTTATATATACCAAGTTGTGAAATTGGGATTGTTTTATGGTCCATGAAATGATTTTATTAAATATTTTTAGGGATTCCAAAAATGGGTTTATATAGTTTTTATGTGTTTTTATATTTGAAATAGTGTTTTTGAATGAGTTTTATGTGCAAAGCCTCAATACACTCCTTGAAATTGTTTTACGAAAATATTTAATGGTTCGTTTATTCGTGAAAGAAATGTGAATAAAGTTTTTGGGATGTTTGTGTGTTTATGGTTTGGGAATGGAATTTTTATGTGAAATTTGTAACTTGATTGATCACTAAAGGGAATCCTTGGTATCTAGGTGGGCAGACGTGTACTAGTATGCTAGTGATCCTGTGGGGTTTGGCCCCTATTTCACGTAGAAAGTTTAAAGATGACAAAACTAACTAAAATATGACGATGATGATGTTGGGGGACCACTAGGTTATGGTTATTCTCCCTACTAGTGTCTCATGTGCACGAGAATATATATTTATTATGGTTACCTTCACCGAGATACAAGGTACCTGGGGCTCACAACTGACTAGTGCCTCGGGGTTTTCCCGTGACTTGTGCTCATTGGATATTTTGTACTCACCGTCGGCATACGGTGTGTTTCGTTGGTAAATTAAGTAGTTTTTGTGATTTATTTAAATGTTAAAATTTTTTAAAGCAGCCCTCTTGAAAACTATTTTCATTTTGAAGTTGCACCGCTTTGAAAGTTGTCACTTGAATTCTTGTTTATAAAACATGCATGCTTTTGTCTGGTAATTTTTTTTATATCATGGGACCTCATTTGGAAGACATAACTTTGTATTTATATTTAAAAATTTAAATTGATGTTTCTTTTATTTTAAATTTTGTGCATTGGGAATAGAATATCAGGCTAACCTGTTGAGTTTTAATACTCACGCCTATAGTCTTCTTCTGTTTTTAGCCCTTGTGCAGGTTTTAACTTGAGTTTGATCACCTTGGGCGATGTGTGATCATTTTTTTGTAGAGTGACCAGCAGTGTCAAAAAGAGTTAGTTGGTTATCGGGTTTTTTCAGTTGAGTTGTTGTCTTAGTTGTACTTTCAGTTTCTTGGACAAATAATGTTCAGTTCAAGTTTTATATAAATGTATTTGGGGATGTCCATTTCTTTCCACTATTTGTTTGATTGTTCATATATGGGTGAAATAATTCCATTGTGTACTCTATTGATTGCCTTGGTGCTTGTCTCCATCTCGGGAGGATCGGGAACGCCTCTCAGGACTTGTCACGAGCTGGCCTAGGTGACTGGTTCAAGGTCGACTCAGACTGGTTCTTGACAAAATGGTGTCAGAGGAGGTCGTTTCTTATCAGACCTTTCCTTTTAGAGTGCCTTTGTTATTTTGGGGATGTCAAGGTAGATGGAGTAGGATTTTTGGGACTTGAGGGGTATGTGCGAGAAGAGCATCGCGAACTCTTTCTCTTTCTAATCCTCAGGTTTCCATGGGAAGTCTGGTTTTATTAGTGTCCTTTATTCTTGTTGATTGTTTGGTGTTGGGATATGACAAGGGTAGTTTGACTAATGGCCTCCATGAGCTCGTAGGGCCTAGAAAGCCATGTGAAGCTGGGGAATGGTCCTAATGAGTCTCTTTGTGTTGGTGTTGTGTTTGACATATGGCCGCCAACCATATGGTCAAGTCACCCACCGACACTAGTTCCCTTTTTTTGGTCTCCTGAACCTTTCTTGAATTCTGAATTTTTGTTTTGAAAATCCTTGTCTGAGAATTGTGGAAATGGGTTTTAAATGAAGGATTGGATTTTGAAAATTGAAAAGGGGGGTATTCAAAAATTAAATATATAAATGGTTTAAGAAGTTTGTGTTTTTGTGAAAAAAAGTTTTTTTTGGAGGGAAGTGGAAATGATTTAACGGGATTGGATTATCCATAATCTAAACTTGTGGTTTGTTGGAATAAAATGTTTTGAAATTGTGATTCATTTTAAGGTGATTCTGAATATTTGTTTTAAATGGGGTATTTTGGGATGTTAAAAAGTTTTTGAATCAGATAAATTAGTTTTGGAAATTGGTTTTGATCGGTTGGTGTTTTCCTAGAAAGGGTATTGGTCTCAATGGACCTCGGATTATGAAAATATACCTTGCTGAATTTTAAAAAAATGGGAAGGGGTTGTTTGGAGTGGCTTGGTTATTTTAAAAGTTGTTAAAAATGAATAGGGGTAGGTTTTTAAGCAAATGGTTCTTAATGAATTATGTTTTTTTTGTGAAATATGAAAAGGGTTTTTGACTTGGAGGTTGGTGTTCCTTTTGAAGGTAAATGATTTTTGGAATGATGTTGTTTTGTTTTAGCCTTTGGTGCTTTCATGGGTGCTCACATGCATGGTTTTATTGATATCTAGAAGGATGTACTATATGGCATGTGGTTGGGTGCCTGGGGTGGCATGGAAATATGCATGTGGGTGAGACTTGATGAAACACCATTGGTGAATGGGGAAAGCCACCGAGTTAGTTTGTTTTTCAAAAGTGTTTTGAGATGAAAAATTTTGGCCTTTTTTTTATATACCAATGGTTATGTGGCTAGTTTTTTTCTATTTCCTAGAAGATTTGTTTATTAATTAATCTTCATTGTGATCAAGAATTCATACTCTTATTGTGTCTTGACATGAGATCTTGTTGGTGGCTCGATTTTGGAGTAATTTTCATTAGGTTTCTAAATATCTGTTTGATGCTGTGATGTGGCCATAGATAGTTCTCCGTTGGAAATCTTTCCTACTGATCAACCTAAGGATTCATTTAAAATGTTAAATCCACCTCTTTTTATGATGCCTCAACCTGTTTGTCAGAATAGAGAGATGTTTGGGATCTATTAAAAGTGATTCTAGGTCATGATAATTCTTTTGGACATAGCAATTGTTTTCAGTGATGTTGAAGTGTTTCGCCATATTCTTTGTCCATTATGCCCCTCGTTTGGAGTGAGATTGAATTTTTATATGAATCAATGAGTTACTATTTAGATTAAGGTGTTTTGTTGAGCATGTTAGTTTTTTGAGCGGTGTAATCCTTAGAACCCTGACTTAGGTGCAGCAGATGCTTCAAGAATCAGGGCTCCAGCCATAGTCCACAGAGTGAAGCTTTTCACGTAGTCAGGAAATCACCAGAGGTGTGGAGTGCTCAATTCGGATCCTGCCTCCTCTATTTTGGTAATTTAGTTTCTATGTCATTGTTTTGGTTCCTCATTTCTTTGAATTTCCCTTTTCCACAACAAGCATGGTGGACTTACCCCTCACACAGTGTCTATGGTTATGCCTTCATGGATGTGGGTTTTCAATCAATGTCCCTGTGTAGACCGCCTATGAAAATAATTTTTAGTCTTGGTGTTACCTATTTGTTGGGGAGAGTTTTGGGTAGTTCTTTTGTTTATTTTGTGGTTTCAGTGTCCAAATTATTGGGTCCCCTTCCCTCCCATCCTTGAGTGGTGGGGGTCCAGATTTGTGCTGAAAGTGTTGGCCCAGTTCTTGTCCCCTCCATTCGGGAGTGGGTGGTTTATATATTCTAATTTTAACCCTATTAACTTGGTATTTTAGGTTTTTGTAGGAGTTTTTTGTAGGGATTGTGTGAGTGAGGCCCAATTCTAACTCATGTTTAATTCTTGTCTGTTTATTGCTAGTTGGTTTCTAATGATGGGGAGACCCACCATGGGTCTCATGGATTTTCATCCTAAGAACTTTTCTAGTACTAGTTGTTTCTTAATGGTGGGGATTCCATTCTGAAATCCCCTGTAATATTTGGTTTTTGTGAGTGCTCTTTGGTTTGGGTGATTGTTGGATTCATTGGGAGAAGGCCCAACAATCGGGTTCTTGGCTTGGTTGTGGAGGTGGTGGCTTGATATTTCCAATGATTTTCCGGAAGTGGTTGTGAGTAGTGTGTTTTTTTAGCTAGAGGATTAACATCCATTGATGGATGATGATATTTAATTTTCTTGAGAGGCTGGATAATGTTTATAGGTAATCCTTAGGTGTTGATTTTTCAGCTAGAAAGTGTTATGGCTTTCTGGGGGTGGAAAGCTTTAATGGTGGGGAGAATTGTCACACCCGTTTTTTATCTTTGTTTTGATCCGGTCCATTGGAAATCCTGATCGTTTTCATGGGTATTTAGTGAGATTAATCTTGAGTTTTTAAGTTTAATATATGTCTAATCACCCTAATTTGGGTTCCACATTGCCTGTTTAGGAGTTTTTGAAGAAAGGGTGGTTACTTCATGATTTGGGCCAACCGTGAGCCCATTTCCAGTTTTAAAAACTGAATTTTTTTCTTTTATAAATCCTTTTTTTTCATAATTTTTCAACCATTACACTTCCCACTTGTCCTATACTGACATATTAAAACTTCCATATCCTTTTGGACCCCATATAAATTCATAATAATGGTGAATTGGGGTTACTTATTTAGGCATTGAGCCAACCCATGGGCCCATTTCCAGTTTAAAAAAAGTGTTTCTTTTATATATAATTCAATTTTTAATATTTTTCGGTGATTACACCCCCCCTCGACACCAATACCCCTATCCTCACCCACATTATCGATTTACTCTCTTTGGAGCTCATATGGGTCGCAGATGGGGGTGAATGTTCTCTAGTTTCCTCAAAACGTCCAGAATTGAGAAGGTAAATTGTTTCACCCATAACTCATTCAATTTGTGCTCTTGTTGCCACAAATATTCTTTCCCTAGTTTGTCCGGACCTCAGGATACTCTCCATGATGTTTCATCCCATTACCTTTTCTATATGGTTGCAGATCTAATAGAATATGATGAGTTTTCTAGTTGAGAAGGTGAGATTCCATCTCCTTTATCCTGCCTCTTCTTCCTCCTTTCAATATTTCTTGGTTTTATAATCTCCCCTAGTCATGATCGACCTAGGGTTCTATTATAGCATGGTTTTTGATGGATTTTATATTCATTTAAGTATGGTCTTTATAGTTTTAGGGTTTATAAACCCGCGGCGGGTGATTTCGGGTGTGCATTTCGATTACGCCAAGGATTTGAGGTAGGATATCCCTTGTGAAAACCTGTATCATTTAAGTTTAATCATTTTAATTCTGTTATAACCTTATTTATATGATATTTTCTACTGTGAAACTTTGGTTCTAAAGGTTTTTTTTTGCAAATTATGTTTTATGACTTATTTTTTAAAAAATATAGTTGTTTTGGTATAAATGTGCACTCCTCTTGTTTGATAAATTATTCCATGATATTTCACACTTGTTTTATTTTATTTTTAGTATGTCTTAGTGGCTTGAATAACTTTATGGCCTGAAAATTGTGTTTTATCTCTTTTTAAGTGCTTAGCATAAGTTGTTTTGTTAAAGAGTGCATGCCATGTGTTTGGTAAATTGCCCGTTTGGATTTTATGTGTCTAGTGCAATTTAAAATACTTTTTTGGATTTTTAAATATATTGTAAGAATGTAAGAAAATTATTTTGGGATCCTTTTATTCCTTGGAAATTTTTATTTGGTTTTACAAACAATTGGTTTTTTGTTTACAACATGTTTTGGCCAAAGTTGCCAAAAAATGGCCTGTTTCACATTCTTATAAAAATGGTTGTGTTTTGAATATGTCACCTAAGTGTTTTAAGGGATTTATGAATGTGGTTTTATTCTGTAAATATTGTGTACAAAACTCCTTAATAAAATTGAAATGCATAACTTTGTCAAATGTTAGTTTTGAAAAAATGTTTAAAGGCCCGTTTGGACTTTCCTAAAAATGAAGAATGAGTGTTTTACTTGTATATACCATGTTGTGCAATTGGGATTGCTTTGTGCTCCATGAAATGATTTTATTAAATGTTTTTAGGGATTAAAAATATGGTTTTGTGTGGTTTTGATGTGTGTTTATAATTGAAATAGTGTTTTTGAATGAGTTTTATGTGCAAATCCTCAATACACTCCTTGAAATTGTTTTACAAAAAAATTTAGCGGTTTGTTAATTCTTGAAAGAAATGTGAAGAAAGTTTGTGGTATGTTTGTGTGTTTATGGTTTGGGAATGAAATTTTTATGAAAAATGTGTATTTTATAATATGTGTGACTTGATTGAGCACAAAAGATAATCCCGGGTATCTAGGTGGGCGGACGTGTACTAGTATGCTAGTGATCCTGTGGTGTTTGGCCCTTGTTTCACGTAGCAAGTTTGACGATGAAAAAACTAACTAAAATATGATGATTATGATGTTCGTGTACCACTAGGTTATGGGTATTATCCCTACTAGTGGATCGTGTGCATGAGAATAGATATTTATTATGGTTACCTTCACCGAGATACGGGGTACCTGGGGCTCACAACTGACTAGTGCCAAGGGGTGTTCCCGTGACTTGTGCTTATTGGATCTTTTTTACTCACCGTCGGCATACGGTGTGTTTGGTTGGTAAATTCAGTAGTGTGTGTGATTTATTTAAAAGTTAAAATTATTTAAAGCATCCCTCTTGAAAACTATTTTCATTTTGAAGTTGCACCGCTTTGAAAGTTGTTACTTGCATTCTTGTTTATAAAACATGCATGTTTTTGTCTGGTAATTTTTTTATAGCATAGGACCTCATTTGGAAGACATACCTTTATATTTGTATTTATAACTTTAAATTTATGTTTCTTTTATTTTAAATGATGTGCATTATGAAAAGAATATCGGGCTAACATACTGAGTTTTAATACTCACGCCTATAGTCTTCTTTTATTTTTAGACCTTGTGCAGGTTTCAGCTTGAGTTTGATCACCTTGGGCACTGTGTGATAATTTTTTGGAGTGTGACCAGTGGGGTCACAAGGAGTTAGTTGGATATCGGGTTTGGTCAGTTGATTTGTTGGCTTAGTTGTACTTTCAGTTTCTTGGATAAATAATGTTCAGTTCAAGTTTTATATAAATGTATTTGGGGATGTCCATTTCATTCCACTGTTTGTTTGATTGTTCATATATGGGAGAAATCATTCCCTTGTGTACTCTATTGATGCCCTTGGTGCTTGTCGCCATCCCGGGAGGATCGAGAATGCCTCTGGGGACTTGTCGCGGGATATCCTGGGTGACCGGTTCAAGGTCGACTCAGACTGGTTCGTGACACAAAGATCCATGAAAATCCAAGGCTTAGGAAAAGTGCATGTCCTCTAAAACCTAAATAGTACTCTCCATCTGATCGTCTATCTGTAGATGCTAAGTTGTACTCAACCTGACCTGAGTCCCCATAAGATCTTACAGGACTCAATAGAGTCTCTAAGTAAACCTAGGATCCCTATCTGAAACAATAGAAGAAGGGACCCCATGTATCCTCACAATATTCTTCACATACACCTTACCCAGATCTTCAAATTTAGTAGTGTCTTTGATTAGAATGAAATGAGATGAATTTTTAAACTGATCAATGACAAACTAGATATCATTCCTACCTCAAGGATTCCATGGAAATCCAAAAAAAATCCATGGATACCTCATACCATTTCCAAACTAGCACGAGAAGTTTCTAAAGAAAACCAAAAGGTTTCTGATGCAATGCCTTTATTTGCTGAAAGGTGTAAGAGTGTGACACATAATCAACAATGTCATGCTTCATACCTGACCACCAGAATCACTGTCTCATGTCATGATACCTCTTCATAGTGCCCGAATGAATATACCATGAAGAAATATGATAGTCAAACATAACTGAGCTCCTCAATAATTATGGGATGAAAATATAATATGAAAAACTGATAATTCCATATGATGATAAAAACTAACCAAAAATGGTCTCTCCACCATATAGAGCTTCCTAAATTCCTTTGAAATCATCATCCTACTGCTTTCTCTATGGAATAATCTCATAGAGAGATGGTGATAATTGAAAACTAATAAGAACCATTCATAAAACATCCTCCTAATCATCCATATGCAACTAAATAAGAATCCCCATAAGGTTTCACTCTTACTTTGATTCCAAAATAGCTTGCAATGGAACTTTCCTGTTAAGAGCATCTGTAATAAAATTCCCATTCTTTTAGGTGTAGGTGATGTCAAATTCAAATGTCTAAAGGTATTGCGCCCACATCCTATGTCTGATATTCAAGTATTTTTGAGAAAATATATAACTAAAACTCTTATGGTTAGAAAATACTCTAAACTTTTCATTAAAAAGATAGTGCCACTAACATTTAAGCATGCAGATAATTATGGAAAGCTCTAAATCATGAGTTGGGTAATTATTCTCATGTGGTATAAGCTAACAAGATATGTAATATATCAAATTATCATATTTCATGACAACACAACCAAAACCAGTGCTAGAAACATCACAGAAAACCACATACCCCTTACGAGGATCATGTAAGATCAGAATAGGAACCGATGTCAGAAGTCATTAAAACTTATCAAAATAAGACTAACACTTTGTATCCCATGTGATTTTAACCCCTTTCTTAGTAAGAG
Organism: Viscum album; assembly: GCA_963277665.1. NCBI lineage: Eukaryota > Viridiplantae > Streptophyta > Magnoliopsida > Santalales > Viscaceae > Viscum > Viscum album. The sequence continues at coordinate 710,034,174 of OY728131.1, read as the reverse complement.
TAGTCAAAGGTGAAACCAAATTTGAGAAATATTTAAAGAACCATTGATACTATCCAATAAGACCAAGGAATCTCCAAATATCAAAGACATTCACTGGTTGTTCTCAAGTAAAAAACCTTCACCTTTTTAGAATCCACTAAAGATACCTACTAAGAAATCGTGTTCCCCATGAAATTTACTTTTTGAATCCAGAAATTTCATTATGAGATATTTCCATAAAAATGGTAAATCTTCAAGATTCCCAAAACCAAACTGAGATGATGCTCATGATCACAATCAGATCTTGAATAAACCAAAATATCATCCAAGAACAATACCAAAAAATTATTGAGATACTGATGGGATATCCAATTCATCAAATTCATAAAACTGAAGGATCATTAATTATACCTAATGGAGTTACGAGATATTTATAATATAAATACCTTCTTTTGAAACCTTTATTTGGTATATCACTCTCCCGAACCCTAAGATGATGATTATCTGGCCAAAGATGGATCTTATAAAACCAAATTTCCCCATTTAAGTGGTAATAAAAAGCATCTACATGAGGCAAATAATACTTCTTCTTAACCATTCCTCATTTCAACTTCTGATAGTCCAGACATTATCAAAGTGAACCATCTACCTTCTTAGTAAAGACACTAGGGATTCCCATGTTGAAACACTTGGGCGAACAAAACCCTTCGCCATCAGATCATCCAATTGAATCTTAAGATCCTTCATCTCCACATGTTCTATATGATAGGAAGGTATCAAAATCAGTTTTGTTCCTAGAACTAGGTCAATCATAAACTCTACCTTCCTCCCTAGAGTAATTTTAAAGAAATAATCTAGGAAAACATTAATAAATTCCTGAAAAATAGTGGGGAAGTCAATAAAAAAAGAAAATTCATTGGGAACCACTACTAAACTAGATAAAAAACTCCTGAGATCTGGGAAGGAAGGTCCTTCCTAACCAGAGCATGGATCTCACTCACCCTAAAACACCCATGATCTCCAATCAACCTCACCATGATGAGAAACAATCCAATACTTATTGATGATGAAATAAAAAGGATCTATATTGAGAATAAGAAAATCCCAGAATAACATCACATCAGCTATTGATAACGCACAAAGACATTGAAACCCATACTCTTTACTTTTCCCAAGAGGTGTTTCTAAATCCATAAAAAAGGAAATGAGCTCTATTGGAAGTTTAAGTATATAAAAAATAGATATATATAAATGAGTTAGAATCACCATTATCAGCTAAATTAATTTCTATTAAGAATTAAATAAATAAGGTGAAGTAATAGAACAATAGGTGTAGACATAGCCTGAAAAAAATACGGAATATGACCATAACGTCCAAAATTGTTACACATCTTAGCAGGTGAAGCAATAGAACACTAGGTGTGTCTAATCTTACCACACTAATATTAAGTCATAGGTACACTGTTAGCTATAATTGGTGTTGATGACAAGTCCTACTACCAAGAATGACCTCCACCACTCTTACGATGATCTTTCCACTACCTCTTCTTCCATGGCGCACTACTAAAGCTACCACTAGATGGAAGAGAAGAGGCATAATATCCAAACTTTTCTGCCATATTCATTTCTTCCAGTATATCCCTTTCCAATATCTCTACATAGTTTGAAAGATTCAGTATAAATACCTATGATCTAATATCTGATCATAAACCCTGTAGATAATTTTGAGCTTTCACCTGGCCATTCTTTACAACCTCGAGTGAAAAACGAACTAGATCAGTAAACCGATTGGTGTAAACCGATAGTGAATGATCTACCTTTTGAAAATAGAAGAACTCTAGATACTTTACCATCATTAGCAACTCTAGAAGAAACTTCTGGAAGAATAGAGTCTTTAAACTCTTCCATTCTAAGCCCAAATTCCTATCTTCTAGCATTGTATAATCCCACTATCACTTTCTAGGACCATTTGAAGGTTTCAGGTGTAGAGGATGTGTGTGATGGGTCATTAACAACTTTTATTTTTGTTATGATCGATGATAAATCCAAGTTTTACACAATGATAAATTCCATTATCAATGTAATTGAATCAATGAAAAAAGATAATAGATAAAATTCCATAACCAAAACACATAATCATCACTAAATATTTATAATCAATTTAAGCAATTAAAGAGTTATATTTTGAGAAATTATTTCTTCATTGATGGATCTTACAATGGAAATATATAGTACCATTGTTGTGTTGTAAGAATCAAGGGAAGATTCTCTCTAGTGGTGATCCACACATGTTCTAAAAACCTTTGAATGTTTCCATATAAATCTCTGGGTGCTCTTATGACTTTCATCATTCTCCTTTGAATGCACTAATATTTTCTTCAAATATATTCTCTTTGATCTCTCTTTACTCAAGAGTGGAATGTGTAGGAAGATCAATCTCTATTATTGGGAGTGTTTTTGGAGAAGTGATCACACTAGGGCTTCAAGATGATTCTCAAAATTCATTAAGAACAACAAAACAAATGAAATTGGCTCTATGGGAAAATAATATAGTTGTGTTTATATATTTATAGGGTTATAAATAAATAATTTCACAAGTTTCCTTTAATATTAATTTAATTCCTTAGAACCCCATTTCTCTAATAATAATAATATTTTTATTTCTTGACATGTGCGAAACTCATGAATTAAAATTAAATATTATTTATTAAAATAATATTCAATATATATTATTTCTCATCAAACCATTAAAATATAGTCCTCCATTCCTCCATAATGTTTATCATCCCCTGAATAATTACTATTTATTTAATAAATAAATATCACTACATTATTTTCCATTAAATAAATAAATATTATATTCACTGAATAGAAAATAAAAATTTATTAAATATTCTGCTCACATAATATTCTCTGAAATAACTGGTGATTGAATATATATGATCAATCAAACATGAATAATTATTAAACCATGTGCGGGAATTATATTTATTCAACTTGTCAAATAATAAATAATAAAAAATTATTTAACTAAGATTCCGGATACACTTAGTGTGTGACCCTCTAGGCCTCTTTCTCAGTGGCATTAGGCGAAGCAGCCTATAGTAAAAGGTTAACATGTAGTAACACACCAAGGCACCCTTAGAGAAAAACGTTAACACCTTAATGTCATAATACCTCATATAGATTCTTACTATGTAATATAATCCCTTTACCATGATATCTTTAATTAAGTAGGTTGCATGCCGGTGCCATCAACATATGTGCTCGAAGACTTTTCATTGAATTTTAGGAAATCAAACCTTCCTATAGAACACCATGACCATGGATTTATTTATGCAATATAATTTACAAAGAAGGTACTAATATATAAACTTCCATTAAAGAAAACAAGGGACTAATTCTTTCTTACATTATTCATTAATGAAATATTACTTGTGATGCACCGAACACATCCAACCTTGCTACGAACATATGTCGTCATGAATTTCATAATATCGTACACTATATATTACCCAGGGAGTACACCATGAGAAGGTCCATAAAAGTCCTATAAGTATCCACCCCTGATAGAATGTATAATTTGTATCCCACAAATGATATCATTTGTCTAAGGAAAATATATTTAAGAATACTATCATGGATATTTTGGGTTCTCATCATAACAGAGAACTGCTATGAGATTTTAGTCTGAAAACTACTCTTAAGATATTATCACGTACTATGATACATAAAATAATAATAATTATGTGATAAATAGTTTTTTAATATAAAAAACTATGAATATTCGTTATCATAAATTACACATAAGTTAGTTCTAGGGAACCAACTTCAATAGACTCCCACTTTCACTAGAGCCAACTACCAACAACCTTCAGTCCACTAGCTTTCATATGATACTCATTCTTATACAAATATATGACTTTATTCAAGGGTTATACCTTGTATTATTCTATGATAACTCTACTTACTATATATTCACCCCTCTATGAAAAATCCATGAACTGGTGATACTTCCAATGTATGTAATTTTTCCGTTATCGTAACCTTGGATCCTTTTTAAGAGCCACCACTAGAGTATTATCACAATACAATGTGACAGGGTCTTCACTACTAGGTACCACATAAATCTCATGGAAAAATTTTCATATCCAAATGGATTCCTTGGATACATCAGATGACACTATATACTCATACTCCACTATAGAATCAATGACAACCGACTTCTTTAAACTCTTTCAGATCACAGATACTCCATTGTGATAGAAAACATATCCTGATTGTGAATTCAGATCTTTCTAATCTATTTGAAAATTATTATCTGTACAGACCCTAAGGACTAACTCCTCGTATCCTCCATACACTAGGAACATATCCTTATTTCTTCTCAGATACATGAATATAGCCTTAATAACAGACCAATTATGTTATCCTACATCATCTTGATATATTCCCACCATTTCAATGTGTTATAAAAATCAAGTTTAGTACATAACATGGAATATATGATTGATCCTATCACTAAAGCGTATGGGATATTACTTATTATATCTTTCTCCTATTGTGTATGAGGTCATATTTTCTAGAAATATGTATTCTATGTGATACTAGAACCAATCCCATCTTGGATTATTGCATACTAAATATCTTTAGTATCTGGTCAATGTATGTACTTTCACTAAGACCAATAAGCCTCTTGGATCTATCACAAATGATCTCGATCCCTAGAATACAAGCTACTTCACCTAATTCTTTCTTATAGAAACACTTGTTCAACCAGTCCTTAATAGATTATAAGACTGGTATATCATTTCCAATAATTAATATGTCATCAACATACACTACTAGGATAATGGTTGTACTCCCAATAAACATCTTGTAAACACATGACTCATATTCATTATTAATGAAACCAAATTATTTTATAGTTTCATCAAATCGAATATTCCATGACTTTGATGATTTCTTCAATCCATAAATGGGTACCTGTAACTTTTAATCATTTTGGAATCACCTAGAGTCACAAAACCTTCTGGTTGGGTCATATAGACATCTTTCTAAAGGTTTTCATTAAATAAGTCTATTTTTGACTTCTATCTTCAAAATTTCATTGTCATGGTAAGATACTATAGCGAGTATAATTATAATGGCCTTAAACATGGTATCTAGTGAAAAGGTATCATAATAGTCAATTTCTTGATGGGGATTAAACCATTTAGAAACTAGCATTTCCTTATTGGTATTTACTTTACCTTCCATGTCCAATTTTCTCTTGAATTCCCATTTGGAACCTACAAGATTTATAACAAATGGTATATCAACCAGAACCCAAAAGTGGTTATGATACATGGAATCCATTTCAAAATACATGGATTCTTTTCTTATTGTAGCTTCTAAGATCTTTACTATCTCTTTATAGGATAAAGGCTCATAATTTTCCACCAATAATGATTCACCATCTTCAGTGACTAAAAAACCTTATCTTTCTGGTTCTATTACCTCTCCAGTTATCTTACATAGTACATGTGTTTTAGGAACTAATTCTCTCACGGGGACCTGCAAAATCTATTTCTATACCAACTATTGTGTATCTTGAGCATCAAATTCATCAAATTCAATCTTTCTCCCACTATATTTTTTGATTATGTGCTCCCTATCAACAAATAGAGATTGTCTTATGACAATCAATTTCTTGTCTATGGTGTTGTATAGGTATTTTTCATTTTTTTAAGATTCCCTATAAAGATACAGTTTCAGTTCTGAGGTGATAGTTTTTTTCCTAATAAGGACTTAACAAACACCTCCAAACTCTATACATATGTATGTGACAAAATTAGTTTCTTTCCACTCCATAAATTGAAAGGAATTTTATTTTCTGCTTGAGTTAGTACTCGATTTAATGTATATGCAACATTTTTTAATGCATATCGCCAAAAAGATAATGGAAGATCTCCATGGCTCATCATTGACCTTACTTTGTTTTATAAGTAATGGTTTCTCCTTTCCATAACATTATTCCATTGTTGTGTGAAAGGTGGTGTGAGTTAAGATAAAATACCAAACTCTTGTAAAAATTCACTAAACTATTAGTTAAGATATTCACCAACACAATCTAATTGAAACTTATTTATCTTACTTACAAGATTATATAATACTTCATTCTTGAATTATTTGAATTTCTCAAAGGGATCAGACTTATAACTCATTAAGTAGACATATCCATATCTAATCAATTCATCATTAAAATTTATGAATTAAGAATACACACCTCTGCCATCTACAAGAAATGATCCACACACATTAGTGTGTTCCAATACTAAATTCTCTATGGCCCTTTCACCCTATCCACCAAATGATGGCTTGGTTATTTTGACTTGTAAACAAGCATGACATATTTCAAGTTGTTTTATCTCAAAATATTCTAAATAATAATCTTGACATATATTTTTCAAAATCTTATCATTTACATGACCAAGACGGCGATTCCATAGTCGGGTGCTATATGAGTCATGTGAACATGATTCATTATCTATTACCAATACTTCATTTTCATAATTTAATACATAAAAATTGTTTTTTAAATAAAACCACTTACATCTAGGCATGATACAAAAATTATTTTCTTGGTAATAGTAGATACATAATAACAATACCTTTAAACCAATATAATTCCTATTGGAAATGAAAGGTGGTAGTCACCAATGGATAGAATAACTAGCCTCAACCCATTGGAATCTCACAAATCCACCACTCCTCAAGAAATCTTTCAAAATATACTTGGTCCCTACATTTGGATAAATATGTTAGAACCAGAAGCTATATATAATACCCAATTAATAGATATTGAATGATTACACTTGATAATTAATTAAACTTTATCTTCCCCTTGCTTCTGGTGTATTTATTATTTCAGTGGCATTTCTTTCCAAATGAGAAACATACTACATAATTTTCCTTTCCCTGCCTCTGAATCTTCCTCTTCTGAGAAGGATGGTCCTTAGAAGCTTTAGACTTGTTATGAGTCTTGGACCCCTTCACCTTGTTCTTCCTTTTCTTATTCACCATAAGGAATTTAGGTTTTTCATGACCCATTTCCTTATCAACTTGAAAAATAAAAGTAATAATATGTGAAAGGATCTTCTCCTTATTGATCATGTTATAATTAAAAATAAAATTGGAGATGGTATAAGAGTAGTGTGGAAAGTATGAGATTTATGTGAAAATAATCATGAAATTTAATCCCTAAGTTGTCAAAGAATTAAATGTAGCCAATAATATTGACTACATGAAGCCCAACTTCCCTAGATTATCTAAGTATAGTTGTAAACAAATCATTGGAGAACTCATATCTCTCTTTTCCCACATTCTCTTGATAGAGACCCGAAAGGTGATACATCATGTTATTAGAAATAATTTCCTCATGTTACTTCAAAATATCACTGGTAATGGATAATAGAAAGAAAATAGAATTATTGTAGCATCATTGAAATGTTTCTCATAGAGAGAAAACTCTTCCTCACTAGCCTCATTACCAAGTGCATCAGGAATATGTTCTTCCAGCATATATATTTTTCTTTTAGGGCATAGGATAATTTTCAAGAGCCTTTGACACTCTTGGAAATTTTTTCTACTGAGAATATTGTCCTTCCCATGTATGGACCACAATTATATGTGTGAAGTAATTTTTATTATTTTTTCTATAAATAAGATAATCATATATTTCATACTTTATATGATTAAATTTATACAAATAATTAACTATTTTATTTTTTTAATCACCAATTATTTTATTAAAACTCAATAACCCTCATCAATGGATTCAGAATATCATTTTTCTTTAACATTATAGTGGAAATGATTCATATTATCCTTCTCATTACCCCAAATTTGGTTGGTAAAGAAATTTGAAGGGTTTTAGGTAGACATTCCAAATTCGAAAAATGTTAACTTGTAGTTCTTTGATTTGTTGATTGGAATCCCTAATCCTAAAATTGTTAAATTATATTTCCTCAACCCTTACCTCTTAGTTAAACAAAGTCTTGCTTTGGAAGTCAACCATTGATGTGAACTAAGTTAAGTCAATCCCAAAATTCATGTCATAATTCCTTGATAATTGAAAGCACCCCAACTTTTTCTCATCAAGCACTTTAAGCTATGGTTCGATTTCAACTGAAGTAGTAGAAGAATATACCTACTTAAAATTAATAATTGAGGGATTTGATCATTTATGTTGAAATTTAAAATTACTAGCTTTATTAAAATCATGCTAATATTAAGTGGATTTACTCAAGTGATTAACCATTTTTTAGATAATATTTACACATAACCCAATTTATCTTAGTTCTATCTTCCATGTTTGTTAATTAATTAATTCTTATGACTTTGAAAAAGAAATAATTATAAAATAACCATGTAAAATTAAATATATAAAATAATAAAGTGGTATGATCATAAGATTTTACTAATGGCCAGTTTATCTAGTAGATGATAAACTAACCGTCGACCTAGGGGAAAAACACCTTGAGCCAATTAATTCTCATGTTGCAACTTTCCACCTGTCTATCTATGTTTCTCTCTTTAATTGGTTTCTCCTAAGCTTCAAACTTGAACAATCTCCACTAGCTTTGGAGATCAACCCATTACATATGATTTTACTCACATGAAGGTGTAAGGAAGGGTTTTACAAAAAAGAAACCATAGAAACACAACCCCTTACATAAAAAGAGGAGAGATGACATTAAGGGAAATAATTTAATTTAATAATAAATTAAAATAAACCATTCACATTCAAAGGTCTAGTATAATATCATTGTATTACATATTCATGAAACAAATTATGAATTTAATAAAATTGTAATTCAATTCTTAATCTTTCTTATTTAAGATAAATCATGCCCGAATCGGTTAATTAACATCTTTAATTAATCGATTACTTTATCTTAATTCTCACATGAATTTTCCTAAGATTCTCATCCATTAAAATTTTAAACAAAGTAAATAAATTTATTTAAAATTAAATATCTACATAAATGTACCTTGGAGGAAACACAGTGAGTACCCATCCAAACTACCAAATATGTATTAAAATCATATACTATTTACTCTTGCGTCATGTGACATACACAACTTATCACATAATTTCATGAAACACACTATTAATTTAATGATTACACATATTAAATGATTTTTCTATCATGTGTTATGCTTTAATACATGTAATGTAATAACTATAATATGACTCATACATGATATGTATATACAAACAATAAAAATAAATTAATTAAAAATTTATATATAGTAAAATCCATCACATGGAGTGTTCGATAAAAACAATGAACACATGTAAGTACACATTTATAAGGTTTTCATAGTATAATAAATTAATTTTAATTATGCATAATTTGTTAAAAGTACTTGGTGTGTACATGGGATCAATACAGTGTGTATGTTTTCTCACCTTCTATCTGTGGAACATGCCTAGGGACTCATTGTGTAACCACGCCATGGGAAAACAAATGGATTACATGTATTTTACATGTTCTACACATCATGTGATATCTGAGTTACATGATCACTAGTTAGGTTGGTTGTGTAAGAAGTGAATGACCTGTCTATGACTAAAGGACTACATGCTGTATACATAAGTTACATGATGAGTACTTTGACTGATTGTGCACCAAGATAGCTCGGTCAACACACAATTTATAATTAAATCCACCTCATGTAATAATTTCTCATAATTATAATTAATTTTGAATTAATTCTTTCTACATTAAACACAAGTACGCGACGTGTACTTCTCGGTTACAAAGTGTGTACTCTTGTGTTATCTGGACAGATTCCTCAATACCTCTGGATGAGATATTTGAATTTATTTTATTCATTAAATTAATCAATTCTATTATATTTATGACAAATTAAGAGTAAGAAGAAGATATTTCAATTAATATTAAATAATTATTACGCAAGAATTGAAAACTAATTACTTACGTGTAAATCAATCAATGATCATTAAATAGTTATGAATAATTACGTAACCTAATCTAATACCACTTGAAGGTTTTTGGCATAGAAGAAGAATGTGATTGGTTATGCCCAACTTTTTTTTCATGATTGATGATTAATCTAATATTAACACAAAGAAAAATGTCCTGATAAATAGAATTGAATCAAAGATTATAAACAATAGATAAAACACTAGAAGCAAAACACAGGATCATCACATATTATTTATAATTAATTTAAGCAATTAAAGAATTACCAAGTAAAAAATTATTTCTTCATTAATGGATATGAAAATAGATCTATTTAGTATCAAATTTGTGTTGTAGGAATCAAGGTAATATTCCCTCTAACAATGATCTATATGTGTTCCAAAAATCTATGAACATCATCGTGGGAATCTCTGAGTGCAAACATGATAGATCCAATTGGTTACATCATTTCCCTTTGATCACCATGAAATTTTTTTCCAAAAGATTCTATTTAATCTCTCTTAACTCAAGAGTGGAAGGTAGAGAAATATTTATCTCTGTTCTTGGGAGCGTTCTTGTAGAAGGGATCCCTCTAGGGATTTGAGAGGATTACATGGATTTGTTGTGCACAATAGGACAAATGAAATTGGATCTCATTGAAAATAATATAAATGGATTTATATAATGTTAGGGTTATAAATAAATAATTCCACAAGTTACCTTTAATGTTTATTTAATCCCTGTGGAACCCCATGTCTATAATTATAATAATATTATTATTTCTTGACATTTTATAAAATCATGAATTAAAATTAAATATTATTTACTCAAATAATATTCAATATATATTATTTTGTCACAGGACCATTAAAATTAGTACACCATTCCTCCACAATATTTATCGAGATTTTAATAATGAATATTTATTAAATAAATAAATATCATTGTATTAATCTACAATAAATAAATAAATAATTTATTCACTAAAAAGAAAATGGTTATTTATTAAATATTCTTCTCACATAATATTTTCTCGAATAACTAGTGACATAATATATGTGATCAAGAAAACATTAATAATTATTAAACTATATGTGGGAATGATATTTATTCAACTTTTTAAGTAATAAATAATAACATATTATTTAACTCATATTCAGGATACACTTTGTGTGTGACCCTAGAGGCCTCTTTCTCCGGAAAATTAGGATAAGCAGCCTAAAGTCCAAGGTTATAATCTAGAAACATTCCAAGGCACCCATAAAGAAAGAAGTTAATGTTGTAATGACCTAAAAACTCATATGTACGCATAAAATGTAATATATCCATTTATCATGATATCTCTAATCAACCAGGTTACATGCTGGTGCTATATACCTATGTGATCAATGAAACTTTCATTGAATTTCTAGAAATAAAACTTACATATATAAAACCATGGGAAAGGATTTATTTAGGATATATCATATTCATAAAAGGTCTTGATAAATAAACTTTCATTAAATAACATAAAGGGAAAATCCTTTCTCTCATTATTAATTAATGAAATATTATTCATGATGCACCTAATGTATCCCACCTCTCTGGGAATATATGTCTTCACAGTTTTCTTCAATACATAGAAGTATGTGACTTATGATATTTATTAATAATAATATTAAAGCCTAAGTATCAATTCACATGTACGTAGATAGGAACATACAATGAAACATATAAATGTAGAGTTTTTATTGGTGGGTCTTATTCTCATAATATCATACACTGGATATTACCAAGAGAGTACACCATGAGAAGATTTCTCAAAGTCCTAAATGTATACACCCATGATAGATTGTATAAATTCAGTACCTCAAATGATATTCATCTATAGATCATATATTTAAGAATAATTTTAGGAAACTTATAGGTTCTCATCATAGTGGGGAACTACTATGACGTTTTAGTATGAAAACCACTCTTAGGACATTATCAAATACTCTATTACACAGAAGAACAATCATGAGATGATAAAGAGTTTATTAATATTAAAAAATTTGAATAAAGGTTATCATAAATTACAAGGAAGTTGGTTCTAGGGCACCACCACCAACACCCTCAAGCCTGAATAGCTCTCACTTCACCTTCATACTCTCAGGTGTATCCAAGAAATCTAAGATCTAATCAATATAGTAAATAAATTACTCTACCTCTTGATGTTCATTCATAAGCTTAAGGGATGGTAAAATCTCATGAAATAACTCTTGTGATTGATCCATTTATCCGAAAGCTCCTGGTTGTACCTCTACAACTATATTCTGGACTTGTGTCACATTCTGGTCGACAATATGAATTGCCTATATAATATCCTTGATCAGGTTTTGTTCAAGGTGAGGATTAACTTAAGGAGAATCAGCTTCACCCTCTTGAGGAACTCATGAAAAAAAATCTCAAAGTCATACTGCTGCACACCAAAATAAGAGAAATGATCAAACAATATAAAAATATATGTTCAAACCAGAAAACCCAAAAGAAAAAACTAAGATTATCATCAAAACACAAAATATGATCCAAATATCCCAAAATCCCATGGTTACTTGAGTCTCATGATATAAAGAGTTGGACATGTACACACCACAACCTACCTATCAAGTTTGGACAGTCCAACCTCCAACCTATCAAATTCCCCAAGACAATGAATCTTATAGATAAGCCTCCATTTGATACCAATTTCTAACAAACCAAATTGGATACCCTATCAATAATAGAACTTGACCCGATCCTCCACATACCCGAAGGGTGTTCCAGATCACCACAGGTTGGTGACTAGCACCCAGGCATCAACAGAAACAAGAGGAAGAAATTTCACCCAACCTAAATAAAAAACATGGCATATATACACATAGCAGAGAGAAGTAATGGAAGATAAAAATATATTCCATAACAGATAAAGTACAAAAAATTGACACAAATAAAAAAGGTATCAAACTCTCTCCAAAGGAAAAGTCCAACTACAATACTACAAAACTAAAAAAACTACACCAATAGCTCCATGTTATATCATGGGAAACATTCCAGCATCTCACCACCAGCTATCCAAAACCCAACTGATAGAGAACATCCCCGCCTCATTGCAACAACTTGCATTTCCCTACGTCGAAAGACATAACGAGGTCTATAAACTACAGAAGGGGTGTATAATGTGTGTGCTTATAGGCTCAATAGGATCTCACCCAAGTGTTCTATAACAAGTCTCTATACAATAATTTAGCATGCTCAACTTTAAAGAAAATAAGGAATTATAATAGTTTAGAGTTTTTATATCAAAAATCATGGGAAAACAATTTAATATCCCATTTTTACACATCTTCATATAAGATAGGGAAATCAGTTTTAAATCATTTCTTATATATTTATCAAAATAATTACTTCAAAATAAACCAATTTAGGTATCACATATCATATCAAATCTAAGGCAGTATAATCAAAACATTACAAACAAAATGAACCAAATTAGCCAAAAGCACACGTAACATCACACTAAGGATCACACTAGATCATGATACCTAGTACACTCATATCTATCATAGAAAATCACATTCTTCTCAAGACACTATACATACACATCAAGTATTGAGAGTAGAAGAACACCCTATAATGTGAACCCCTAACAGGTCTATCAAGTCCCTAGAACAATAGTAATAGGGTGTAGAGGAGAGCCCCATAAGAAAACCCTATTAAAGTGGATGAGTTCGACCACTGCACCATCCACCTAAGTACCCAAGTCATCCCATTTGATCTATTTTCCAAACCATTTCAGTCAATTCATTTTCTTCAGACCCTACATTGAAAACCATTTCAGAAAACCATTTCAAAATTCTTTGAAAAAAACTTTTCATTTAATCAAAACTAGGAGAAAACCATCTTTTATAAAAACCCATTTCCACACACACACATATATTCAGTCAATAATGTAATTTAATTTATAGAAAAATTGATAAAATGACCAAAGTAATGCACTTCACCAACATAGGCTAGAGATAGAACCACCTACCTCAAAACTTGGGTCAGACACACCCGCAATAGAATCCACCAATAAGGAATAAACAGTGAAATAGGAGGCCCTAGAACCATTACACACATATAATAATTGATTCAATTTTACAAAAGGGTTGGCAGCGAAGAGGAAACAACACATACCACCAAAATGGACACACACCACACCATAACCTACAAGGAAATTACCCCTGAAACAAGATCACACAACATATCTAGAAAGGAATCAAGATAATCAACACTATAGGTGTAAAGACTTGGAAATTCCATATAAGATTTTATAATTATCTGTATTTATTTTGAGACCAAGAAATTTGATGGCACGTGATTCTGAGACCCGGAGTTCCTAGAATGATCCGTCAAAAAATGATAAGATTTAAATAGCAACATGAGAAGTTTTCATGAAAAAGTAAAATAACTCTTAAATCGGTCCCTGGATCAGAAATCTAAGGGAAACATTGTGTTTAGGATGGCAGATTTAACCTTGGTGTGACCTAAGTTTAGTCAACGCGGATTTATAGTGAGAAAAACCAAAAATGGAATAACCATAAAAAAATAATTAAATAAAATTATTTTATTTTTTAGATGATTATAACTCATGAACGGTGACTTGAATTAAAAATCCAATACCACCAATGAGATCTCGAGGGTATGCTTTCTTTAGGAAGATCATAACATTGGCCGGTGTGGGCAAATAGTGGAAGTTATTTTTTGGCTGTAAATAAAACAATTATGTAACAATTATTTTACTATCAAGTCCTTATAACTCCTAAATGGTAAGTTGGATTGGAAATATGAGAGTATCGTTGAGCTCTTGAGGGCTTGTTCCCCTTAAGAGGAGCCTAACCTCCACCAATGCAGGAAGAAGGTGACTGTTAATATTTTTTGAACTTTTTTATGGTACGTTAAGTAAACGTGCAAGTCATATTTTCTATATTTTGAACCGTTGCTCATATTGAAGTTATGAGGGAACCATTGGATTTACAGCACCAGGATTTTCTTAGGCAAAGATTAACTTTGACCGGAAAGGGTAGATTGAAAAAGTTAATTTTTGGACTTTTAAAAAAAAAAAATAATAAAATAACTAAATGAGTTATTTTATTTCTTTCTGCAACTGTTGAGTGGCAGATAGAGGGACCACAGTCTAATGATGTACATTAAATAAGAGACATTTAATGACATGTTCCTTTGGATGTGTAACTTCACCGTTCATGGATTAAAGGTTCATTAATTGAGGTTCATTAATAAACCATATTAATGAATGAAACGTGGTGTAGTTTATTTTATTTAATCAAACCTTTGCCATGGTAATTGGAAACCCATGGCAGAAACCTCTGACGAAACGCCAACATATTTCCTCTCCAATGAAGAATGATTGATGAACGAAAAACTTTGGAGAAATTAATCTGGGGATCGGAAAACAACGATGAACACCTTTGGACATGGATTCTTCTCCCTCATCCATATCATTTTCCAACAAGTTAAAGGTAAGGGGTTTACGAGTTTAATATCCCTTTTTCCCATTCTTGATCAATATAAAGAATGTAGATTAACTAACCAATGGGTTGATCCACATTTTGTTCTTTATTGCGGGAGGTTGATGCCGAGTTTCATTATGAAGTTTTAATGATTATTATTCTTCTACATGTTAATGCACAAACGTGGAGGGTGCATGCCAATCCGAACAAGGCCCAAACCCTCCTCCATTCTTGGTTTGTGTGCATTCTTTGTGCGTGACCAGGAAAGGTGGTGGCAAGACGAAAATAAGGGCCACGCAATGAAGGCGGTGTCCCGTAGGTGTAGACAGAAAAGAAAACGGACCATCGGAGCATCTCTGGTGGCCTGCGGAAGCAACCATCAGCGTGACACCACTGACGTGGTGGTGCCGACAACTGACGGTGGCCGCCGGCCGCATGGAGGAGCGGCGCCCGCAGGCGCTGCAACTATAATAACCGCGACCATCCGAGCTATGGCAGGTAGAATGGAATAGCGCCATCACTCTGCATGGGCAGAAGAGTGGACCGCTTGGCTGGACCAGTAACTGGCTCAAGTTGGCCATTTCAGAAAGAGGGACGACACCCCGCTGGCATCGCCTACTGGCCGAACCGGACACACCACATCCGGTCAGTGCATCTAGAAACTGGTCTGCATCTGCGCGGGCTGGGTTTCCAAGTGAGCTAGACCTGTAAGATGGGCTGGACGTGCCAGCCGGGCCGGGCCGGGCAACCAGGCCAGACCCGCCAGCTGGGCCAGACCCCTACCAGATCTAGACTCGACCCATCCATTTTTGTTAAAATAGACGTATATCGCAAACCGAGAGTCTGATTGACGCGCCATCTATAGAGATGGAACCCTACAGATGCGAAGTTCCTTTTGAGATAATCCACATGTGTTTTGGATAATGTTTGAGTATGGACGGGTAGGATCGAACTCGAATCCAATTAGGCCATCAGTACTAAAATGCCAATAACTTACAGACCGTGCGTCAGATTGATATGTCATCTGTTGTGTTGGAACCATTATAACATGGATGTTCTTCGGGTTACTTCTTTATGGGACTTCATGGTAGTTGATTTATGAAAACATGCTTGATGAGAAGAATATATGGAACTCAAGCACACCAAGTGGGGAATCCTTTGGTTGGTTGTCTAGTGAAGAGCGACCCTTTGTTGATTAGCATCAGAGCAACCTTTTGTGGATCAGTAGTAGGGAGACCCGATGAGGGCCATAATTAGATTGGTCCATTTTGGATCAGTGACTTACTACCCTGTGTGGATCGACGACTTAGGACCCTATGTAGATCAGCAGTAGCACGATCTGATGAGGACCAGCCTTAGAGCGGTCCATTGTGGATCAGTGACTTACTACCCTATGTGGATCGACGACTTACGACCTAGTACAGAATAGTAGTAGCATGATCTGATGAGAACCAGCCTTAGAGAGGTCCATCGTGGATCAAAAACCTATGCCCCTGTGTGTATCGATGACTTATGACCTTGTTTGGATCAGAAGTAGCACGATCCGATGAGGACCAGCCTTAGAGCGGCCCATCGTGGATCAGAGAATTACGACCCTGTGTGGATCGACGACTTATGACCCTATGTGGATCGATGACTTAAGGCCCTCTATGGATTGATGACTTACAACCCTCTGCGTATCGTTGAATTATGACCCTGTGTGGATAGACAATAGAATAACTTATTCATGGTTCAGTAGTGGAACTTCTCAATGGAGTAATATGATTTTTCTTTACGACCAATCATAATTATTCCTATTCTTTAAGTTATATACCTGGTGTGAGCTGTGTCTTTTACTTTGTGCTATGTCGTTGAGGTCTTTCTTGGTGGTTTTACATATGGGGTATTTTTCTTTGTGGTGTTTTTCTTTGAGGATTTCTGAGAGACCTTCAAGGGTCTTGGGATCCCTACTAATTATTGTTATACTCTCACCCTTGCATGGGTTTCACCCACACGTGTTGTGTCCAGTGCAGACGTTCAACATTTCGATAGAGGTACTCAGGGGGGTAGGACAAAAAGACACTATGAGGGTGGAATTAGTAGCCTAGGACCTGGTGGGGTGCAGTAGGACTGGGCAGGCAGGACATACTACTTTAGCTTCTAGTTTCTTCACTACTCTCATGATCTGGTGGGTTTTTTCATAGATGGCCATCAGAGTTTCCTTTTCTACATTACTGTTTTCAGTTCCTTATTGGGTTTGTATTCTGTCCCACTTACTTTCACTTGTACTTTCACTCAGCCTTGTTTTAGTGGTATACTTTTTCCCCCTTTTCAGTTTGTTGGGATGTGGTTAGACGTGTGTGTACATAAGTTTAAAGGAAATTCCTTCCCATTTTTTTGGGTTTCACCTTTCTAGTGCTAATCACCGGCCCCTGGCCTATCGAATACAGGCTTGGAGTAGTAACAACACCACCCTGGGGGACGGGTCATGAAAATTGGTATCAAAGGTTAGTCGATTCTACCAGAATAACTAAGAGTCATTAGTTTCAATGGGGGAAATAATGTTAAGTGTCTTGAGTTCAGATTTCAATCCAAGGAGTCCAGTGTTAGTGAGACAACCGATGTATCCATACACTAAGACCCTGTATTTTATTTCCAAACTCGGTAAAAAAAACTCGTTACATGTGTTTTAAAAATGTTTTTATATTTATATCTTTCGAGTAAGCTCTCTAGGTATAACTTAATGACCATGGTTCATCTTGATACTTATTCAAGATTCCTCCACATAGCCAGCAAGCTAGGATTCCAATGCATGACCATAAGAATGGTCCACAATGTGATGAGACTTTAGTACAAGGATTGTTGCCCAAGATGGTACCTTCAGGCAGTGTCCCAGCGATACCACTACCCATTGGTCAGAAGTTACTACCAGTGTTATCGGTAGAGAACACATGTAGGCTTAGTGACTTACACGAGTTTCAGTGATAGATACTCCTTAGGTTTCCAGGAGAGCCTAACTCATAGGTAGTTAAGGACTAGATTGATGTGGTGATCGAGTTTCCATCTAGCTAGGTCACCATTATATCTGATGGTAGTTCTGGAGGTGAGCATTATATGTGGTTTAGCAGTGCAATGGCAAGGATTAGATTACCCCTATCAAACTATGAGGTGACTTTTCCATGGACAGTTCTTGAGAAACTTTCTCAGAGAAGGGGGTATCATACTATACAAAGAAAAGGGGAATATGTTCCCATGAGCTTCTATAACTTTGGTTGGATGACATGTCGATAGATAAGTATTCGTCAAGGTGTACCGACCATTCTAGGTACTCAATGAATACGATTTGACCAGTGCTTCAGGGCTCAGACTTCTGAATGAGATGTGTTCAGGGACATCCAAGAAAACACTATTCCTCTGTTCATTCTTACTTATTTTAGAGTGCTAGAGAGAACCTTTGTGGTTTAAAATTCTTTGGCTGAGCAGATACAACCATTGAATTTCAGCAGTGGGAAAGTAGGAAACAAACGTCAGTCTCAAAGACTTGGATGTGTAAAATGTTTTGGGAAGAGTAAGTGATTGGATAGATGAATTTTCATGGAAGAAGATGTGGAAGAGGAGTTAGGAGAGTAGTAGGAGGTGTTATACATTTTGACATTTTACAACCAGCACCCTAATGTGGTCCCCACCAGGTTCAGGGAGTTGGAGGACAGGGGAAGGGAGGAGCTGCATACGGTCAAGGAGAATGACCCAAGGGCTCACGGAATGATTCGAGGTACGGTCTATGTATAATAATAGCTACCATATTAATATACACAGGTACTAATCATTCCTTCTTGTCATGAATCTTTTTGAAGTCCTAAAGTTTCTAGTCAAACTGTTGACTTGACCCTTACGTCTGGGGATACCTATGGGAGGAGACTCGATAATCACACTTATGAAGAAGGTGTGGTCTGACCCCTGAAATGAGAGTTTCAGCTGGAAACTCTTAGTGGAAGTGTCGAGGAATTACGACGTTTGTTTGGGTATGGACTGGTCATCCATAGTTCATGCTCAGATTGACTGTTTTATGAAAAAGGACGTGGTATATGCACAACATTGGAATGGGGTTTTCCTTGGTCGGTGAAAAATGAAACCCAAGAATCATGGGGTAAACTCATACATAGGATGGTGCAACCAATCACTCTTGAGTCGGCTAGCCTTAAACTCATGAAAACATGTGTTTTGAGTTTTCAGTTCCCAACAATAGTGGTAGAGTGTGGGAACATCCTTTCAATAAATGTTTCTAGGATTACCTCCCCACAGGGAGAGAGACTTATACATTGTCTTGTACCCAGGGATGCCATCGATATCTACAACTTCATATAGGATGGATCTCACGGAGCTCCGAGAGCTGAGAGTATAGTTGGGGGACTTGAAAAAGAAGGGATTTGTAAGAACTAGTTTTCGAGGATATGTGTGGATTACCGGCACTTTAACCAAGTGGTCGTCGAGAATGAGTACCCACTACCAAAGGGTCGATGGGCACATCAATCAGTTAAAATAGGTAGCCTTTCTCCTAGATGGAAATTTTCCTGTAGGATTTTCAGCATTTGAGATAGCGAAGATGGTTAGAGTTACTCCAGGACTATGCCTTTGAGATAGTCTATACTCCTAGGAAGGGAAATGTGGTGGAAGACACACTCAACAGGAGGTCTGGTTTACAGTTACTGAGTGATGCGACAAAGCAACTATCCACATTGTAGTTATCATTTGTAGATAGTGATGGATCAGCTTACCTCTAGTCTATGACATTTAATCCCCCACTCCTTTAGCGAGTCAGGGAGGCACATCTTGGGGACATTGACTATGATACTCGATGTGATCAGATATCCTCAGGACATTATATTGATGGATTGTCCATAGGTAGGGCGCACATCATCCTTTTTATAGGACACACCATAGTACTAGTGACATTGAGAGAGGAGGTGTTGAGGGGGTTCCATACTTCCCCTTTGTAGGTACATCCAGGTGTGACATGGATATACAAGGACCTCCAACGTCAGTACTGGTATCTAGGGATGAAGAAAGTGGTAGCCGATTTCATTTCACGATGCCTCACCTGTTATCATGTGAAAGATGAGCATTAGTTTCAAGCACGCTTGAGCATAGCTTTTACCCCCATATAGATGGTCAGACGAAGTGGACCATACAGAGCTTGGATGACATGCTTCATACTTGTGTTCTCTATTTTGGTCATAGTTGGGAGGACCACCCACAACTAGAGGAGTTTGCGTACAACAATAGCTATCACTCCACCATTGGCATGACACCATTTGAGGCATTATATGAGAGGCCATGCAGATCACCTCTATGCTGGAGAGACCCAGGGGAGTCAGCACTCATGGGACAAGATTTGGTACAAACTACCACTGAGAAGGTGTAGATCATTTAGGAGTGGATGAGGACTACACAGAGTAGACACAAGTCTTATGCTCATAGAATATAGAGACCCTTGGAGTTCAAAGAGGGATACCATGTCTTCCTATGGGTCTCAGGTCAACCAGGATTTAAGAAATTTGGCAAGGGCGACAAGCTATCTCTAAGGTTCATCGAACCTTTTCTGATTCTCATTAGAGTTGGTGAGGTGGAATAATTCCTATCTCTTCCCCCACAGATGCACCAGGTGCATAATATTTTTCATGGCTTGCAGTTGAGGAGATACGTGCATGACCCATCACACGTCATTGACTGGGGAGAACTGGACATTGAATATGTGGAAACTTTGGTGGAGTTCCCAATAGATATTGAGGATCGACAAGTGTGGGTGCTCCGTTGACAGTCAATTCCGTTGGTGTGAGTTTAGTGGTTGTACGAGAACCACCAGGATAACACATGGGAGTGTGAGGCTCAGATTCGTGCTCAGTACCCCACATCTATTTTATTAGATTTTGTTGTGGATTTTGGGGACATAAATCCATAAGGTGAGGAGAATGTAAAGATCAAAAAATTCTTTATAATTTTTCTTAATTATATGGAATTATTTCAAGACTGCTAAATTTAACGGCACATGATGGCGAGGCCTAGATTGCCCGGAATGATCCGTCGAAATATTTTAAGCTTTAAATAGAGCACGTGAGTAGTTTTCCTAAAAAAGTGTAATAAATATTAAATGGGTGCCCGAATCACAAATTTGAGGGCCCCATTGCGTCCAGGATAGTGGGTTTACTGTAGAAACGACCTAAGTTTAGTCGGCACAAGCCTCCAATGAGAAAACCCCAAAATGGAATAACCATAAATAAAATAACAAAATAAGATTATTTTATTTTTGAAATGCTTATAACTCATGATTAGTGACTCGAATTAAAAATACGATACCACTACTGAGATTGTAAGGGTATTATTTTCTTAGGCATATCCTAACATTGGCTGGCGCGGGCCAATAGTTGAAGTTATTTTTTGGCCATAAATAAAATAATTATGTAATAGATATTTTATTGTCAAATCCTTATAATCCTAAATAGTAACTCTTATTTGAAATCCGAGAGTACCGTTGAGCACGTGAGGGCTTATTCCCCTCAGGCGGAGCCTTACCTTGATTGGTGCGGGTTGAGGGTGACTGTTAATATTTTCTGAACTTTTTTTAAGGTACGTTTTGTAAACATGCAAGCTGGATTTTCTATCTTTTAAAGAGGTGCTCAGATTGAAATTCCAAGGGCACCGTTTGATTCCCAGTCCTAGGATTCTCTTAGACGAACATTAAATTCGACCGGCAAGGGTCAGACAAAAAAGTTAATTTTTGGACTTTTCAGAAAATTATAATAAAATAACTAAAATAGTTATTTTAATTCTTTCTGAAACCGTTGAGCGGCGGATGGTAAGACCACAGTGTAAAGACAAACATTAAATAAGAGACAATTAATGAAATGTCCCATTGTATGTGTAAACAAAATGTTAATGGTTTAAAGGCTCATTAATTTCAATTCATTAATAAACCATATTAATGAACGCAACATGGTGCAATTTTATTTATTTATTCAAACCTTTGGCATGGGAATTGGAAACCCACAGGTGGAACCTCTAACGAAACACCAACAACTTTCCTCTCCAACGAAGAATAGTGGATGAATGAAGACCATTGGGGTAATCGATAAAGGGATCAACGAAAACTGACGAACACTGAAAGAGCGCTGTCGTGGGCACCCTCAAATGATTAATGTGATTTTGGGGTACTTAGGTGCAACAGAGTGGCTGACCAAGGTCATCTCGCAAAGGAGGAAGTAGATTTAAAAAAACTTTTTAAAGGTATTCTAAAAATAAAATAAAAGAGAATAAAAACACTACTTGAAAGGATGGAGGTTGGTTATAGCTTATGAATCTAGAAGAAGTTTTCTGGAAGAATATTGTATTTTTTTTGTTTTTAGTTTTGAAATGAAGTTCGATTAAAATGACACAACAAAAAGATGTTTTTTTAGACAATATTTAAAAGAAGTAATTGATCTAACTCTACCTCTTAAATAATTTATTAATCCTTATCATTTAAATTAATATTCACTTAATTATTCTCCCATAATTTTTTAAATCCCGAACCCTATGATAATTAACTTTACCATGAAGATGAAGTGAATTTAACCTTAGGCTAACTTCGGAACATGCAATCGCAACACCCTGCTTTGATTGATGTTCTAAGATTAGCTTATGGTCAGTGGTAAGTTAAGTTACATAACCACTCTGTAAATGAGGACTAATTGAGTTTGGGTATTGTATTTTAACTCTATAAATTTATTCCGTGTGGTTTTGTATTACCGATTAAGATTGCGCTCTCACAATTCACACAAATCCCGACCTCGCGCGTTTTGTGTTAATTGTTCATTTTCGCACTTAGTTTCTTTTAATTTTAAAACTCAATTAATGGATCATGTTTAGTGAATTACAGTAGATCATTTATTCAAAATAAAGGAATGAATAATGTGAGAGGTAGATCGATTACTAAAAAGAACTACTCTTCCATGGACGGTGTAGTCATCGTAGAAGCGAATTGCATTTGCAACGGTTTAGAATGTGTATAACCCAATCAAGTTTCTACTATTGAGTTCTATAACAAAGAGGAAGATTAATTAAGAATAAAAATTCAAAAAATAGAGGAAACCAAAATAAATTAAAGAGGAACTAAGAAGTTTATTGAAAGAGCAAAAACATTGCAACAAAGAGGAGGAAGAGAAGAGCAATTTGGAGGAGATTCTAGCTTGAAAGCTTCCCTCCTCCAATGGTGAATTGAAATGGAAAGGAACCACTTAACCTCTGCTCCCAATCATCTAAGGCACATCCCAACCCTACCAAATGATAAAAACACCAATTTATAGAGTGGTGTGGAGGCTAGGTTCAAAGTGGTTTCAAGTGTGAATGGGGAATCTCGGCCAAATATTTTATGCCAACTTGAACCGTCAATTTGACCACAAAAACGCGTGAATTGGCCATCCTTCAAGAATGATAACATGTGAGGATATGGTTCCTATATCTAATCTAAAAATATGGTCTCAATAAAAGCCTATATGAAGGAGTTATGGCTGAAATACAGAAGCTTATCCTTTCTGGCATGTCCAATACACCTTTGACTTTATGGCCCAATTACTCCATCCAAATGAATTATTTTGATCTAGTGACTTGAATTAAAGTTTTAGAACATGAAGTATGGAACATATTTACAAAATATTAAGTTCAAATAATTCAAATAAAAATATTTATGATTGAAATACTACAGTGATTTTGAATGGGTAAAACTGAAATTTTCATCAAATATTCAAATGAATGATCTAATCCCAAATACTTTATAATTGAACATATTTAACACAATGTGAGGAAATTATATCATTTATTATCAATAAAATATTCAAAAAAATAGTGTTTTATCAAACACCTTCGAATGTGGATTCTTCCCCCTCATCCACAACATTTTCTAACGAGTTCAAGGTAGTGGGTTTACGTGTTTAATATCCTTTGTCCCATTCTTGATTAATATAAATAATGTGAATCAACTAAATAATGGGTGGATCCAAGTTTTGTTTTTTATTATGGGGGATTGATATGAGGTTTCATTATGGGGTTTTAATGATTATTATTCTTCCCCATGTTTAAGCGCTAACAGAGATGGTGTAAGCCAATCTGAACAAGGCACAGACCCTCCGCCGTTCTTGGTTTTAGTGTGTTCACTTTGTGTAACCAGGAAATAAGGAAGAAAGAAAAAAATATGGGCCACACAGTGAAGGCGGCGACTCGGAAGGCCTGTAGGTGCTGACGGAAAAGAAAACAGACCACTAGAGCATCTTCGATGTCCCGCCGAAGCAACCGTCGGCACGACGCCTGCAGGCGCCACGATGCTGGGAACCGCGTCCTGCCGGGCTACGACGGGTGGAATGCCATGGAGTTGTCGCGCTGTGTGGGGAGAGGAGAGGCCCACCCAGGCCACTCGGCTGGACCAAAGGCTGGATTTAGCCAGCCGTTTTGGAAGGAGGGGTTGTGCCCCACTGGCGTCGCCAGCTGGCAGAACCAGACGCACCGTGTCCGGTCGGTGTGTCCAGATATTGGCCCAAATCCACGTGGTCTCAGTTTCTAGGTGGGAAGGACCCACAATACAAGATGGAACCATGAGACGGACTGGACCCATCAGTTGGTCTGGGTCTCCCAACCGGTCCGGACCCCTACAAGACTCAGACCCGACCAGTCCCATTTCCCTAAAACAAATGTATCTCGCAAATCGGGCTTCCGATTGACATGCCGTCTACAGTGATGGAACCCTAAGGATGAGGCAGTAATTTTTAGATACTCCACTTGGGTTTCTGAAAGTGTTGGAGTATGTATAGATAGGATTGAAATCAAATCCAACCATGCCCTCGGTACTAAAATGCTTATAACTTACAGACCTGGTGTCTGATTGACGCACTATCTGTTGCATTGGAACCCTTATGAAATGGAGGTTCTTATGGTCACTTCTTTGTGGGTATTCATTGAAGTTTATGTATTACTGATGGATCGAGTATCAGAATCTACCAAACTCTATTACACCAAGTGCTGGAATCCTGTGGTTGGCTGTCAAGTGAAGAGAGACCTTTTATGGATTGGCCTCAGAGTGACCATGTGTGGATTAGTAGTAGCACAACCCAATGGGAAACAACCTTGAAGTGGTACATCATGGATCAGAGACTTATGACCCAGTGTGAATTGATGACTTACAACCTTGTGTGGATCAGTAGTATTGAGACCCGATGAGGACCAACCTTAGAGCGACCCATCACAGATCAACGACTAACGACCCTGTAAGGATTGATGAATTATGACCCAATGTGGATCAATAGTAGCATGACCCGATGAGGACCAACCATATAGCAACCCATTGTAGATCAGAAACTTATCACCTTGTGTGGTTCAACGACTTACGAACTTATGTGGATCGATGACTTACGACCGTGTGTGGATCAATAACTTATGACCCTGTGTGTATCAGTGACTTACTACCTTATGTAGATCAGCAATAGAATGAATTATTTGTGGTTTAGTAATAGAACTTCTTAATGAAATAAGATGATTTATCTTTATTACTAATCATAATGTTTCATGTTCTTTAAGTTATATAACTAGTGTGAGCTGTATCTTTTACTTTGTGCTATGTGGTTGAGGTCTTGCTTAGTGGTTTTACCTCTGGGGTATTTTTCTCTGTGTTGTTTTCCATCACGGATTACCAAGAGACCTTCAGGGGTCTGAGGGTCCCTACTGAGTATTGTTATAATCACCCTTACATGGGCTTCGCCAACACGTGTTGTGTTTGGTGCAGACGTTCAACGTTTCGAGAGAGGTGCTCAGGGGGATGAGACAGACGGACACTACAACAGTGGACTTGGTGGCCCTGGACCATGTGGGGCCTAGTAGGACTGGGTGGGATGGACATAATACTTAGGCTTATAGTAGCTTCACTACTCTCACAATCAGGTGGGGTTTTCTATGGATGGCCATCAGAGTTTCCTTTTGTACTTTACTGTTTTCAGTTCCTTATTGTGTTTGTATTCTGGCCCACTTAATTTCACATGTACTTTCACTCAGCCTTGTTTTAGTTCTATACTTGTTTCCCCCTTTGAGTGTGTTAGGTTGTGGTTGGACATGTGTGTGTACTGGTTTAAAGGTAATGCCTTCCCAATTTTTTTGGGTTTCTCCTTTTCGGTGGTAGTCACCAGCCCCTGGCCTATGGAAGGCGGGCTTGGGGTTGTCACAACACGGGCCTCGAGGGAAGGTTCATGACAATAGGTCCATAGATTTGATAAAACAATGTAATGGAACTATCATGATAAAATTCAATGAAGAAGAATAAATGATTACTCACTCAAAGACATGAAACCCATCCATAATGGTGATCAATCACTGAACGAAGTAATGTAGAATGAACAGAGGCTCCAAAAATCACTAGAGGAGAGATCTAGGTAGATAGGGGAGAGGATAAATGTCGAATGAATAGACATATCACTCGTACAATTCCTTAAAATCCATGTCTGTGACAATTACATGGAATGCAATCCCTCTACATGTTGTGTAATCCACAGAGATCACATATGATGAAAAACCCATCGCATTTTTATTAAAAAATTATATTTTAACATTACAAAACATGTATTCCCATCATTCTATCTACAAGGTTGATGATACCTTCCTGGAAAACATTACACATTATGTACTACTTACATGAGAAGTAAATTCCCTACATACAAAAAAAAGCACATATTCCTTACAAAAACCTGAAACCAACTTGGGCATTCTTCAAAATCGGGAAGAACCCTTCAAATACACTACATTTTTATACCTAGACTGAATTAATTCAAACAAACATAAATCCCTAAAATTTAGGTCATTTTTCTTAGTAAGTTTTCTCTATACTTAGGATTCCCAAGATTCACCTAATTAAAGAGGAAAACTAACAAAGATAAGGGAAATACCTGAATGCGGGTAACATGATGTTACAACGATAACATTAGCTTAATATCTTCCCATATGGTTATCTTCAATAAAGTCATGAAATTGTTCCTTATATCTATATCAATTGGTACATGAATTATCATTATGGTCCCAATGTAAATAATTAAAATTTCTATGTTGGGGTCAACAGGTTGGCCACATTGATTCCAATTAACCTACAATTTTATACCTTTTCTTATTCCCTTGATAATTTTAGTTAACACTGTGATGTTATTCCATTCTTTTTTTATATACTTATTGTTGGTCCCATGATACTTCAACAATTTCAGCTTCGACTGTCAGTTATTCCTTAGGATTGGTAACATCATTATCTAAAGACATCATTACCTACATAAATAGATAAAAATTTAGTTTATATTTCATAAATGTAGTAAAGAACACATAATATTATGAGAGAAATGACATTATATTAAAAAACAATTAACCAGATCATTGAAATCTATCTCTTTTTTTCTTAAAATATTTAAGGTATTTTTCTCCTATATCAAGTATCCAAATCCACTCTTTGCGGTACCCTCTAACATAAAAGATATTCTCTAAACACTATAATAAATATAGTAAATTGAAGTGTTTTTTAGTGGTGATTTATAAAACAACTTCTAAACATAAAACTAGATTATCCGCCCCTTTTTTAGTGATTCTTTGTAAAAGCATTGTTATTTTGTGAAAATTTTGATTAAAATATACACTAAATAAATTTAAAATGTATCTTTCTATGGTTTTGAATAAAACTACCACTAGATTTTCATAAAAAAATCATGACCCCCACCCCACACTCCCACACAACTTCCCTCACCACTGCTCAATGCCACCTTTCTACCTTGACCTCCCAATATCCAACGATTGATGTTGATCCGACACCACTAGACCTTCCTCACACTCACCCTCACCACTGCTAAATTTTGGACCCCTCTCAGTTATCCCATCGGTAGTTCTCAACACTAGACCTCTACTAGCCACCCCCCACATTGTCGCTTGATGACTGGTTAACTCCCCTCTCGGCTTCAACACCAGACCACCTATATAATTTTCTATCTACCTCTATGCCATTGGAAACTCATAATAATTTTGGGAGATCTTTCTAAAATTTATTTCAACAAAATAAAAGTAATTCATGTGCATTATTTAGGCCAGAATTCGAAAATAGAGTTGGGTTTAGTTATTTACTTATTCTAATTATTTTTTAATTCTTATAGTTTAGTAAATGTCTAAATTATTTTTTAAGGGTAGTTTGAGATCGATTATTACTTTATAAAATGAAATATATTTTAATTTTATATATAATAATATAATTAAATTTTATATTTTACAGTGTTGGAAGTCAAGTACATATAGATAAAATTTGGATTACCATACCTCAAAACACATCTCAGTATGTTACGGGTTTGAATATATATTTTTTGGATTTCAAAATAAATACGTGTATGGAAGAATAAAATGTCCAAGACCTGATTGAAAATTAATACAATGGTTGAATATGGATGAAGTATTTTAGAACTTGATATTGAAATAATTTCCTCCTCAATATGTGTGTTGGATTTATCATGGAGAATCAAACGTCATAGGAAATTCAAGCTATTTGGTATATAGTCAAAATGAACCAGTGAATGCTCTGATAGTGCATATTGATATTCAAAACATGATAAATGATGTTTTTTGGCATTGTATGGAAATGTCATCAACAATTTAAGACATCCAACGATTCAGTTATTGACATTGTAGATATTAATGATGTTTTCAGAACTACATGATAGCTTGATCAAGATGATAAAATATTGATGGATGATGATGAAGAAACTAATACAAGGGAAAACTAAACCAATAAAATAGATGGGTTTTATAAATTATTTACTGATGGAAATTATGAATTTTATGAAGGATGTTTCGAATATTCAATTTTCTTTTATGCTGAAGTTGTACCACGTTAAATCTTTATATGCAATTACAAATAGAGAAATGTCCATCATATTGGAATTGTTGTGCGATGCATTTGCTGAAGCAAAAATCCTTGTATCATTTTTTTGAGATGAATAAGATTATTAACAGTCTTGGACTCAATTATATGAAGATACATGCATGTACCAACGGTTTTATGATTTATTTTAAAGAATACTAAAATAGATAAAAGAAAAAAATGTTATACTTCTATATGAAAATCAACAAACAATGGTTTTAGATTGAAACTATGTACTACCACAATGAAATATAAAAATAAAATTTCTATGAAGGATTTACATTACCTTCCATTAAAACCATAATTGAAAAGATTTTTTATGTCATATAAAATTGTTGAGAATATGAAGTTTCATGTTTTTCATAATAATAATGACGAGTTAATACAAAATCAAATAGATTTAAAAGCATAGAAGACCTTTAGTTAATTATATCCATATTTATCTTCTGATCCTAGAAATGTAAATTTGGGATTAACATATGATTGATTCAATACCTTTGAGACATTTATTAGCTATTACAACATTTAGAAAGTTGTTTTGATCCCTTAAAACCTATATCATTGGATGTGTATGCAACAAACTTCATTCATCATATCGATGATTACTCTTAGAAATAAAATGCCTGTAAAATACAATGATGTCCACCTTCAGTCTCTTATTCAAGAATTAAAAGAGTTATAGAATGACATTGTATATGTAAGAACCATAATTTTTTGAATGTAATTTCCCTTTATATAATTATGTTATGTATTATAAATCATATATATCATATATAGAAACCAATAAAACTCTTTTTACATGATAATATATTTTAACGAAGTATGAGGTAATTTTTATAATGGTCAGAATGTTTATTTTTACATGAAAATTCTAAATTTAAATAAATAATGATACTTATATTGAAGTTTAAATTATCATATTTAGAGAATTATTTTTATGAAATAAAATAATTTTGAATCAAACATTTCAAAAATATCTTAGGGTAATTTTTTGGGAATTTTATAAAAATGTTTATTTTTTGGTTAAAAAGTGAAAATATTGTTTTTACATAATTATTATAAAATAATTATTGTATGATAATGATTTAAAGTTTATTAACCCTTATTAGTGATTAAAATTTATTTAGGTAATGTTATAATAGATAATTTGTTACATTTAGAAACACATGATTAGTAATTTCATAAAATAATGATTTTAATCATAACAAAAATACCGATTTTATTAGTTATATGCATAACATATTTAGAATTTATTTTTATCACTTTTATAAATTGAATCAATTAAAATAGATTCCATATTTGTAATCATGAGGTTAAATTTATTTTTTAAGGTCAATTTCATTTTCAAGCATAAAAAAGTTTCCATGGTAAAGAAAAATTTATTGCAGTATAAGCTAAATACTGTAGTGGGTTAACGTTAAAAGGTAAAGTAATAAAATAACAAAAAAAATAAAACATTAAATGGGTTTTTGATGTATTGATATACTTTTATATACTTTGAAGCATTAATTATTATCCAATTTATTTGGAATTAATTCCACCCAAATGTGGTTGAATTTAAATATAAAATAATCATTATTTAATCACTTAAAAAAATAAAATACAAGACCATTTGAACTTATGTTAGTTCATTAATACCATTTCATTTCAATTCTGTAGTTTTATTTCCAATTTACAGGAACTTACATAATTATACACAGATGAACCAACCCTGAAACCCTAAAATGAACACTCCTAGAACAATATAATTACTATTTATAACTCATCAAAATAGACATAAATTAACTTAATAAAATTATAATAAATAAAATATAGATGGAAAATATAATTAATTAATTATTATAATCTTATTATCCAAGACAGTCAATGCAAGTGTAGAGCACATTCAGACATAAGGTAAGAGATCTCTCAGAACCTCCATATTTCATTTGGGTAACGCTGTATGTATCATTACCTTAATTTATCTATTCATTATTATTATAAAATTCCTAAATATTCTGTATATATGTTCCAAATATATATATTTATCTCAATTCATCTTTCTTTTTTGGGGAAATACATATTTTAAAAGTTTCACTTCTCAGTTCCTCTCGATAAGCAAACCTGATTAAAGGGAACTTCTCTGTTTTTTTACCAATTTTCAAGTATAATAAATAAAATATTTTAAGAATCCAATATTTTTATGAAATGTCTAAATTTATCATCAAAAAAATTATTTCATTTATGGTTTCATTTAAATATTTATCCCTTTATCCTTTTTAAAGACTATATTCTTTTCCTTTAAACCATGCTAAGGTGAAAATTTCTAAAGTTACCTAACCACTATTTTTAACATTTTCACTTCAAATGGACATAATGTTTCATGATCCATTTTTATTTTCCATTTATTAATCAGAAAGAACAATTTGAATCCATTCTTTAATGTTTACCAATATTATATGCCCTTTGGTTATGCCTTATAACATGACTATGAAACCTATTTATTTTCATGGGTAACCTTTATCTTTATTCATTATGTTTGACTATTTATG
This sequence comes from Viscum album, assembly GCA_963277665.1. Classification (NCBI taxonomy): domain Eukaryota; kingdom Viridiplantae; phylum Streptophyta; class Magnoliopsida; order Santalales; family Viscaceae; genus Viscum; species Viscum album. The sequence goes on along the minus strand of OY728131.1, from coordinate 710,002,253 downwards.
TGGCATGAATATGCATGAACATTTTATGATGGGTTCACCCAGATATCACTCCAATGCATTGGGAAATGTTTTAGTCTCACGAGATGTTATATATGTGATTAGAGAATAAACCTAATCCATTATGGGATTTTTTTTCCACCATGTGATATAGTCTTGGTATTTATCTTTGACTCATGTTTATGTCATGTTATATGTTGCTTAAAAATTCCCATGTTTCCATGATCATATGATTCTATGTCCCTAATGTTGTGCTTCCATATTTTTATTCATGAGCCATGAATTATATTTTATCATGTCATGTCTTCTAACTCATGTGTTATGCATTAATACCATGTTTTCCCTTGGTTTTTTAGCTCATCAAATTTTTCTATGTTTTTCCTATGTTATCCTAAGAATTTATAGAAAATAAAAGTGAGTTATGAACTCATTATGGATATTAATAAAAAATATTTTATTCTAGTTTCATGTCTTCTAGCAATGTACCTAGTCTTCCAAAGACACTAGGGTTTTTGATCATTGGTTTTTATTTCATGGATAAATGTTCTTAGAACCATGTAATAATATGTGTAAAATATTAGGTCTATATAGATGAAACATATGGTGCATCTACTATGAAAATATTTAAAATGATTACTACCCTTATATGGACCATTAATGGCTTTCCTGGACTAAGAAATTTGTCTGGTTGGAACATAAACACTGGTTTAGAATGTCTAATTTGTAACTTTTATTTTAAGTCTCAATTGATGAATTATAGAAAAAAGTGGTGTGTCATGTGTAATCATCACTTATTTCATACATCCAATTTTTTTTAATAACTCATGTTTCAATAGAAAAATAATTGGGCTATTCCATCAAAATTATTATCAGTATCATAGATCTTGACACAATTATCAAATGTTAGTATATATTTTGGAAAATATTTTAGCTGAATGAAAGTGGAAAAGAGTTAGAACACCCTAAATTATAATTGGAGCACAATAATGGAAGAAAAATAGAATATTTTTCAAACTTCCATTTTAGGAATTTAATTTGTTACTCAGTAATATTGAGGTTATGAACATCGAGAAGAATGTGTTGTTTACATTTATTAATGAGGAGGAAAAATAAGTGGATCATTTAAATGATCTTAAGGAATTATAGGTAATAAATATCTAACATGATATATGTCCAAATGAGAATGGGAAGTATCCAGCTACTATTTTTTCAATAAAACCAATTATAAATATTTTTTCCTTTGAGGATTAAAAAATATGAAAGTGCCTAATGGATATTCTAGTAATATTTCAAGAAGTTTTATTTGAATCATCATGAGATACATGTACTGAATTGTCAGGATTCACATGTATTGATAGATTAGTTTCGAACCTTCACAATGAATAATTTTTTACGGGATAAAATAAACACCATTCTTATTGAATTTTTCAAATTCTTTAAATATATTTATGAGAAGAAATTAAACCCTAATGAATTAGATAAAATTTAAGAAAGAATTATATTGAACCTATTTCATTTGGAGATGTTCTTTCTGCCATAATTTTCATTATTTTTTATCTAATGGTGCATTTTTCAGAATAATCTAAAATTAGAAGTCTCATACATTATCGATGGATGTATCCCATGGATAGGTATTTCATTTCAATATTGTTTTCATTAAAAAAATTATAATTTTATTATTCAATATTTAAAGACTTTCTTTATTAATTTCATACCTTTTATCATTAGGTATCTTGGTCATTTGATGTCTTATGTAAAAAATAAAGGCCATCTAGAAGGTTATATTATGGAAGGGTTCATTTTTAATGATTGTTTAACCTTATATTAAAGGTATTTGTATTTTATAGAGACAAGATTGAATCGTTTGTGATGTGTTGATGATAATGAATTTCAATTGCGGGCTAATAATGAGTCATCAATGTTTCCACCTTTAGGTAGAGAAGTTGGAAAAATATATTCATTTTCATTGATAGATATGTAGTTAAGACAATAACATAGATATTTGCTACTGAATATTGATATTTTTGATCCCTATGTCAAAAAATTAAGGATAAAAATGAAAAGACTCCTTAGGATATGAACTCAGAATGGATTAGAGATAACAAACGTTTATATTAAAGAAATTGTTGGTTTTCACATCATGTATGTTCATAATCCAATATGTAGTTTGAATATGTTTAAAATTATCTAAATTATATAACAATTTTTTATATCAACTTCTATTGGAAATGAATAGTGATAATCAAGCTGAACTATTTGAAGATTTTATGTTTTTAGCTCGAGGCACTTTAAAGCATGCTAGGAGATTCAATTCCTATAATATTTTTAGTTTCAAGTATTATATTTTTGATCATGAAGAAGGTTTGAAAAAAAATAGTGGTATATTCATAGTTTCAAATAAAGGTTACTATGGAAATTTGGTTTATATTATTTATTTAAAATATCATGGGAAATTTTTAGTTGTTTTTTTTAAATGTAACCAGGTAAATATTAACAGGAGTGTAAAGAAAGAATAATTACCATTTAGTTATGTCAATTTATCTCAGTTGATCCATACTAGTGAGTGAGAAGAATACGATCCATATATTTTGGCTTCCCCATAAAAAATTGTATATTTTGTTGATAATATAGTGGATAGAGGGTGGAGTATTCTTTCCCACATGAGACTGAGAGACGTGTATGATATGGTTGATGAAGGTGAAGTAATTTGTGATAGTGAACCCCATTAATAAAAACAAACTGAATTGTATATACCTAAAGATAGTTAAAATTTCAGTCTTGTGAGGGAGAGTTACGAAGAATAAGAATGAACAAATTAAAAAAATAATAATGTTAATAATATAACCTAATAAAAACATGACCAACCGGTAATAGAATTTGTAAGTTGAATTTTTTTCTATTAATAAACAAAATAATTGTTTTTTATGATATTAATAAATGAAATGACTATTTTTTATATTATGAATAAGTTTAATCCAAAAGAAAATATATGTACTATTTATTAAAGACAAAAGACAAAAGATAACAAGAGAGTGGATGGGGTCAAACAAATAGATGTGCCCATATCTGGAAATCCAGTTTAAGATTTATAAAATAAAATATCATTTTCAAAGAAAAAATGAGAGTCATCAGTAGTTTTCCACTCTAAATATGAGTTATTTTGACTTTGAATCCAAATAATAACTACCTTTGACCTTTTCTACTCCAATGTTGGATTGATATTTAAATATTTGTAGGGTGATCTGGTAGAAACATTCCTTGGTAGTGTGGAATAATCCTTCCATGGCCTTCTTTTTGGAGGATCCATATTTGACCATTCATATCCTCTCATCTCCCCTACAATTTATGAAAATATCCTTAATAGAAATAGCTCTACCATTGACTACAGGTTGAGTGGTGTTCAATACAGTCATACATTGCTCTTCATCACTTCCATCATCCAATATGTTACCCCATTTATCAACTTTTGAGGAACTTAAAATTTCCCTAGAATGCTGGATATCTTTGTGAACATCCATAATCTTAGGCTCAAGCTACAATTACTCACTTTTCCCATCATGATGTGAGTTCAAGGAAACACTAATATCCATATTTATAGTATAAGAAGAAGAAAAAAGGCCCTACTCCTCACTAATTTCAGCCCCCATCTGTGCAACCTCACCCAAGATGACTAGCATAGAAGCACCAAACCTTTCAGATGAAATCCCCTATGGATGAGAGAGCTCACCCCCACAACAAGACTAGCTAGACCTTTAGTATTACTACCTGGAGAACCAGAACTAGATGAAACATCAAAAATACCACCAGGAGAAGAATCCACATTCATAGAAGTGAGATCAACAAGCTCCAAATTAGATCCCTATTCAACAATATTGTCTAGAATAATAGTATTACCATCCTTTACTATTTCAAATCAAATAGGATTAATTTTCATCTCAACTTCAACTTTATCCAATCCTATAGAATTAGTAGCACGACCATCATTTGATGTTACCTCCAATGTGGGATCTGACCAAGCATTAGAGGTTCCACTGTTAACTATAATCAGAGACTTCTTATCCAATATTAGCACCTTACCCTTCAAATTAGGCTTCTAATATTTCTCAGAGGTTGTCACATCCAACCCATTGAAAAAGGGATTTCTAGGCATATTTACATCACAAGAAAGGAACTTTGACATAGAAACATCCTTCATTATTGATTTCCTATAACATAGGGTAACTGGGAGACCCTTCACCCCACACCTCTCATAGAATACCTTCCTCTGACATAACTCCAACGAGTGGCCAGTAGCCATACAAGAATCATAGAAAAGAGGTTTTCTCTTATACTCAACATCAATTTGGATGTCATTAGTGGGAGTGGAAAGAGTTACCTTATCAATAATAGTGTAACTAAGGTCAATCTTCAAAAACATTCTACAAAAATGCCCAAACTGCATATTCTCAGTTTACTTATCAAGACGTGTTTGAGTCCCAATTTCTGTGCCAATATTTTGAAAAATCCTCAGATTCCAAAGGACCCAATTGAGTCTATGTATATGAACCCAAACCTAAGATAAAGTGTTTATTTCCCATGAGATGTTGAAATCCAGACACCATTCATGTAGATGAATCCATCCGTACTTTAAGAACAGTGAACCAACACTCCAAGACTAAATCTTAAATTTATCCAATGATAAAAGGTAGTGAAAAAAACTATGACCAAGGGAGACACACCTCCTGTTAGAGAATCCACACCAGAATGAAATCCAATGAACCAATTCATCTAGCTTCCAAGGATTCTCATGTTAATGTGAAACAAAATGCACAATTGGGGTTGGTTTTTCCAATTGAAAGTCTCTCAGTAAACACTTTAGAGATCCCTTCAACATGAGTTGATGATCATTTTTGAAGGATTCTTCCAGGTTAGGAATCCTTGAAAGAAGACAAAGATGACCAAATAAAATCCATTTTTAGAATTGATTCTGGACATCTGGTCATACCCAGTCTTTTATTAGGAAATGAAGCATGGAGAAAATGTGATCTGTGTGTATCATCTTCTTCATTCACCAAAATAGCATTTGATTTCATCACAGATCGATGCTTGTCACCAACTCTCACACCTGGTCTTCGATTTAGAACTAGAGAAACACCGATAAAATTTGATCTACATGAACCATCTTCTTCATCCACCATAAAAACATCTGTATTCATCTCAGATTGAAGAACAATGCCAATTTGAGAAACCAGAAGATCTAATCTATGTGAGTCATCCTCTAGATTCACCCCCACTATAATAGAATTTTCCGTAGATCTATGCATGATGCCCACTTTGGTCGACCTCTAAACATCTTTCTGAACATATTTCAAACTACCATTAAAAATAAGAGATCCAAGATAGTGATGAAATGACCTAAAAAACCCAAAATTGAATAAGTAGAATCTCTATTGGAGTGGTGCTCCCAAACCCACACCTTTACCATGCTTCACTATTTTTTATATTAATAAATTCAAGGAATATTTATACTATATGAATTTCATTCCGTAATAGGTTTAATGTTATTACCTGGTCTACGTCATAGGGTCATCATTCTTCTTCCACATCATAAGGTTCAATTCACCACCTAAATTATACACATTTTTGATACTATTTCATATTATCCTAGATATGACACATAATGATAAAAAAAATCATAAATTTAAACTTATATTGTTAATTTTAGTATTTATTGTTTTCTCACTAAATTTTTTAGGTGAAGTGAATTTAAATATTTATATAGTATATTTCATAAAAATAGTTCTTCAAATATTTGAATAATACATATCATATTATTGTGATAATTATTTAAATTCTAGAATATAAATCAATATTATGATTAAAAAAATTAGTCCATGAGCTAGTGGATCAAAAGAAAATAATTTATCTCGATCACCATTTTTTCTATTATAAGTGTGATGAATTTTTATAACATTTTATGCCTTTTCATTGATATCAACATTTCTATTTATTATTCTTTTTATTGGCTAGGAAATTGGAATAATTATTGGTTGATAGGGTTACCATAACATGGAAATAATGTGAAAAGGTTGAATTAGTGTTTGAGGATATTCAAGATCTAATCCTAAAGGAATATATTAAATTTAGTGAATTTCTAGATGTTTATAGAAATAATATATGTATGAAAGGTAGATGATTTAAAACTCAACCCAGGTTATATTATGTTACGATAATACAAGTTTTCCATACGATAACTTATCATGTATCTTCCGACTCAACTGAGGATGTCATATGTTACAATAATTCTAGATATCCACATGGATACCAATTATTCATTTCATTATTATAACATTACTTAAAATAATTTTAGATCAAATCATATATCATTTGAATTGTATTTCATTTATTATTCAGTTAATACACTCATTACTGATACATGCACTAAAGTCAAAAAGTGGGAAAGGTGGTGATGGGCAGTAGCATGACTAAGTAATGGGGGGTGAGGGGTAAACATATTAGTAGAGTATCTAGGACTCATGTTTGTGTTGTCATTTTTTGAAACATGAAATTTTATAATCTATTATGTAATTTAATACTGTATTATATATAATGGGATGTTTATTGATGTGTGGAAGATAAGTTTTTTTTTATATTTAATTAATTACCTATTTTTTGTATATTTTATTTGTATATTATTTTTTGGTGGATCATGCAGTAATTTATTACGTTATTTTTGAAACCAAATAACATGTGGTATTTTAACCACTTCTTCTTATTTCATGGTGTTTTTAACAACTGTTAATAAAATATGGGTAGCTAAAACCACTACCAAATAATGTAAATTTTTATATTTATAGACAGTTTCAACCTCTATTAGTGAAAAGTACCATAATTCAAAAAACCCACAACTAACTATTTAATCAATAGAAAAATTATTACTAATTCAAAAAATCACCACAAAATTTCATAAAAAAACTATCGCTAATTTAAACAAACCACCACTAAAATATAAGTTTGTCAGTGAGAAAATGAAACCATCTCAAAAAATAATAAACCACCATTAAATATTTAATGACAGACTATTTCATAGAGGTATTTTAAAATCACCGCAAAAACCAAATGGAAGCAGTCAATACCATTTTGAAATAAAAAAACTGATGTTATATTCTATTTTTCCTATTATGACATTGGGAAATGTATGAAATTATTTTTATCTCTCAATGAAAAGGTTATCCTTAACTGAATTTTCATTTGACCCTACAGTTGTTTTAGTCTCCAAAATTACAATTGAATAATTATTTTTTGTTTGATATGAGACAGAAAATACCTTCATTGCTTGTGATACCACTATTAATGGGTCATCCTTATACCCTTCCACACTAAAATTCACCATCATGACGCCCAATTCATTTAATTTCACTACACTCCTTTTTTAACCAATTTATAACATAAAATTGGAACATGAAATTTTGTACAATCCAACTCATATATTTATTCAATGATACCAGAATATTTCTTATTCGCATAAATTAGATTTCTATCCTTGGAACTGGATACGTGCATCGCTTCTACCACAAGCATAAATCTACTATTTTTAACCATACTATGTTCATCTTGTTCCTTTGTATAGAACATAAAATAATTAATTACTAAACCAGTGTAAGATATAACATTTACATTTGGTCCCCTGACTAACCATCGAAGTTGTTCAAAAATTGAATTCAGATTTTCAGACAACTTCTTATAAATATGATCTCAAAACCATCCAATAAACTGTTGATTATGTGTATTTGACATGGATACTTTATCCCTTAATAGATTCAAATGTCTAAGAATTACTATGTGGAGTTCAACATATAGAGAAACCAATACACTATTATGTAAAATGTAAAGATGATATTTTATCAAACTATGTATTAGTAATTCTAACAAGATCACTTCCCTAAATCCCTTCACCCATAAGGAATCCTTATGATGAGATCTTGGGGGACTGATGCTATCAACATCTGATAGGTAAATATTACCAAATTAAATAGATTCTTAAACAATATAATATTCTATAATACAACCTTCTAACTGACTTCAATTCTTAATGCACCCTTTAAAAATTTTCATATACCATTCAATTGGGTACATCCATCTAGAATGAAAAAGGCCACATATTTGAATCTCTCTACTAGGTGAACCATCAGGTGGAACATTATATCAAAGAATTATGATGGTAAGAAAACATATAATTCACATAATATGACTAAAATCTATTTATTCATGATTGGAATCTTCATGAGGTTTATAAGTTTACTACATATGGCTTTGTAAAATAATAAAATTATGGTTAATTTATGTCAAATCTTTTTAGGAAGAATGGAACATAAAGAAACATGCATTGAATGTTTCATCAAAACAATATATTCATGTGATGTTATAACATTTAACATCAAATTAGTTATTAACGTGAAATTAATGATATTTTATGAATACCAGCCTAGAACTTTTACACCATTAAGATAATTGAAAATTTTTACTTTTTTATCTAAATAGAGTGTAAGTTGATGGAGGAAGAAATGATCATCTTTCACCCTTCACTGGTACCAAATCTTCCCATATACCAATAGGCATCAATATCATTATTTGGTTGTTTTTTCCAAAATATCATAATAAACGACATAACGTATTTGTGCTTCAAGCATAACCATGGTGGAAAGTTATAAGTTTCCAACATATTGGCCATGTATTGTGAGTAATAACTTATACACCAAAATGATTTATTCCATATGTATATAACACATGAAAAAAGTATCTCAGATCATTTCTATATTTAGGAAAATCATAATCAATTTTACTCAACTGAGGAGAGCCTACTGGGTGATGTAGTTTCTCATATTCAATTCTTGTATCTATATGCCATGTCAATTTTCTTGTAGTTTCCAGAACTCCATTTTGTCATTTAAGCCTCATAATGATAGGAAATTTCTATAAAACCTTTTAATATATTTATTCATCTTTCTTGTAATGATTCATGCCACACTTAGGGAATTCTTAGTGATTCATGGTACATGTGAAACAATATGCAATCATCAAGACCAGAATGTATTTTTTTAGATATCATTCCCATTGAATGTATCATTTTTAGCATCATTTATTCAATAACGAATATTATTTTTTTGTGGTATCATATCATTCAGAAGACCAAGCAGTTCTATAAAGTTGACATCACTCCATCCGCTACTAGATTTCAAATTATATAACTTTAATACATCTAATAATGTTGTATATTTAATACAACTAGTACATAATAGTCTCTTATCATAGCTATTTAACATCTCAAAAAACATTGGACAATCCTGAAGGTCATATGAAATTTACATTATCATTTATTATATGCTATATCAATCATCATTTACATTGGTATTCATATAAAATGATCCATAAATCATAATATCATCCCAATCAGTTTGTACATTTATTTTTCCTTTATGTTAGTCCAACATTTATAACTTGAATCTATTATATGAAAAATACAATTAACTTTTGACACTTCTGGATAAATTTTACTTGAATAGAAATAATGTATACATGGATGAAGTATTTGATAAGATTTGTATGCATGATATATTGAAAACATGATGAAATATTTAACTCTATCCCCATACTCTTTTGTCACACAATTATAATCCATTATGTTTTGATTAAAATTATTTATATAATGTTTAATAATTTTTATTTTTGGCAATAAATAAATAAATACCCATAAGGTATGAATATAATATATATATATATACATTGATATTTAAACAAAGTATCAGAATTTGAGTGCATGCTTGATCTATTTTTATAATGTTTACATAGCTTGAACATGATTTTGATTGAGATATTAGAGTGTTTTAAATAAATTTTAAACTAGTTCATAAAGCATATTTCAATTTGATTACTTCCAAAGTTAATTGAGTCCAGAAAAATTAACTTCAGTCATGGTTACAAGGATAATTCAAGTATAGTATAGTAGAAACCTTAATATAGGTTCAATATTTATTTAAAGATATGGTTTTTTCTCTGGAAGAAATTATAAAAGTTTCAATTGGGAAGTCATGTTTTGATAGTCCTCAGATTTTTCTATTCAGAGAATATAATCAATGAAGTCTATGATATTATTAAAAAAATGAAAAAGTATAAATAATTAATTTATTTTACCACATCAATGATAAAAAACATCTAAGACTAGTTATCCAACCCATTAAGCCATTTATTATAAAAATAAATTTAATCTATCATAGGAATATTAAGACCTCAAATTATAGGACATGGTTTTCAGAAAAAATCTTGTATTGGATAAAATAATAGCATTCCTTTTTTTCAAAGAAGCCATGTGAACACATTATCACACAAATACAATAAAAATATCACAATATCAATTTAAACTAGGATTATTCCCATGTGTTTGTATTTGAATTTAAGGAAATGATCAATGAAATAGAAATAGAAAAAGATTTTGTTTTTATAAAGAAAAACATAATATATTTTGACTTTTGAGATATAACTATGTAATAAAATATGTATAGTAAAAAAGTAATAATTTTAAAATATAGTTCATAACATATGATTTTGAATGGAGGTGTCAAAATTAAGATTACTAACCATCCAAATATCATAAAACAACCATGTTGGTTTTTGTTTAGAATGTCTACAGAAAACAATAGAAAAATCAACTATCTAACCAATATAATCCATTTCTAATTTAATTTATATTCTTTCCCAAATAGAAATAAAGAATATAAATTAAAACAAAATCATTTCCTTAATAAATAATAATACTTCACCGCAATAAAATAATAAAATAATTATTTATGATTTTCAGAAATTAATTAAAATTAAATTGTCTATGATGTAAACTAAAAGGATTTATAATATTGAAAGTGGGTCTTTACCCTCATGATGAATGTGTTTTTGTGCCACACATAATAGGGAAAACTAATTCCAAGTTGTTATTGTTTCTATTTTTATGGTATTGGGTGGCTTTCCTAGTCACAAATAGATTAAATATAATGATGGATTATTATTATCTAGATTTTAAAAAGTTTTAATTAAACTTTTTGAGAACTAGAAAAAGAATTAAAACTTCATATTTCTCCATGAAAGCATTACATTTAGTGATCCACACATGAAGTCTATCTAGTGATGTAAAGCATTGAAATTTGGGGTTTACTTCTAAGAACATGACACTCGGAAAGAAGACTAACCCTGGCTAACTGGGGCCTAATTTATGGAAGGTTTATTTATACGATACTTTAAATATTGGTCATTCTAGTTGAAATAAAACTAAAATTACTCCCCAAGAAGAACATTTAATTGGAGATGATATCATTGGAGTGAGGGTGGGGAGAATGAGGCACTGTAGATCAGCGGGTCTTGAGCATCTTCATGTCCGAAGGATCATAGGACAAACCCAATCCCTTTGAAAAAATTAAAAACACACAAACAATGCAAGATCGACTAAAAAGAAGAAGAAAGAATCACATACATTTCATTTTGAGTGTGTTGTTTTTTTTCTGAGAAATTCACGGGGGAGTGATGCAAATTGTTTTCACTAACATTTTTATAATCCTAAAACTTAGTTTTAATTAAATAGTTTAACCATTTTTAGTATTTTTAGTTTATTTCTTTAGTTTTTAAGTGTTTTGATTATTTTTATAATTTTAGTTAGTTAATTATTTTTTTGGTAATTTATTTGTTTTATTTGTTCATATTAATTTTATTTTATAATAGTTTAATTTTTTATGTTAATTTTTTTGTTTCAATAATATTATTTATTATTATTATTTTATTATTATTTTTAGTATATATATTAATTTTCTCTATTAGTATTATTTATTATTGTATTTAATTATAATTATTCACTGTTTTAACAACAGTAATATAAATATTGATAGTTTATTACTTCTACCAAATGAGATTAATATTTAATAGTAGTTTTTAATGTGTGATTTTACTTTTTCTTTTTAACTGCTTTTCATTAAAATTTCGAAATCCTTGTTTTACAGGGAGATAGCACGTGGTCTGGGAGTTTCCACTTTTTCAAAGGCCTTCACCCTCTAATGAAAAAAAACCTATTCCCACAATAGAAAGGGAGGAATACACCCCTATGCATTGGATTGAGAAGCACCATTTAATCATGTCACCTCCAACCATTTCAACCCCAATATCTTTATCCAAAACTATGGATGATCACGCTGGCCTCTGCTATAAAAGCAGACCAACCACAAACTGCCTACTATGCATCACCATCACAATACCACCCCACTTCCACTTGGATCGCCTCCTCCATGTTGTTCCCATTAACCATTTCCCATATCCCTCTCTCTATCCTCACAAGAGATCACAACTAGCAAGGTGTCTTCCAAAGACAACAACTATGTGTCATCCATTGGTTCTGAGTGGGCCTGTAGTTGGTGGTTCGCAGGTTGCACAAGGTGAACATCGGCTGTGAGGGTTTTCTTGCATTCGGAGATCAAAAAAGGGTCATGTTAATTCATACAGTGATAGTGAAGACAATATGATTATCATTTTGGTAACACAGGTATATTTTTAATGAATTATAATTTTATTACCGTGATTATTTTTTTGTTTGAAATGGTAGGGTGGTTTTTTATGTGTCAAAATGTTGAATGAATAATTTTTGTTATTATGCATTCCATTTTGAAATTTTATTTTTTATGGGTTCTGGAACAACGAAAGCATATGGAGGTTGGCGATATATTAAAATTTCTTTTAATAATCGTTGTGAAAATCCAAGAGCAAGAATCTTTCACATAAAATTTATAATTAATTTATTTAATATTTGAAGAAATAAATACCTGGTCATATGAAGATTATTCAGTGGTGAATGTTGATCATACGAAAAGACCCTTTCAGATTACCTTCATTTCATATTAAGGATCCAAGGATAGAATCCCTCTAGCAGTGATACACACATGCTCCTATGATATATGAGAAACACCACTCGATCTCCGGGTGCTAGCGCAACAAGTCAAATTTATTGCGTTCATTATTGATTACTTGTTCTTCGATCTTGAAAAAACCCCTCTTGTACTTCTTGTTCTTGAGAGGGAGAGAGAAGGGAGAGTTGAGATAGATTTTTTTGTGTGCAACAATTATCTATTCACATTTTTTTGGAATCTCTACACAATAGACATAGACACCTTTTTATAAAGTTGAGATTTAGTTAAAAATATTATTTAATTGCATAATGAACATTAAATAATATTTTTTACCTTTAATAAATAGAATTCCACATAATAATAATTTTATAATTATTATTTTGTGGTGCATTCCAACTTGCTCAAAAAAAATATTTTGTAATGGTCTTTTTTAATTAATATTTGTCACCGGAATCAGTCTTGGACAATTCATACTCTTCTAGCATTTATTGAATAAAAGAATACATATTTGTTTTATAAAAAAATATTTTATTAAAAATATAGTGAATAAATATTTACTAAAATATTCAATAAATAAAATAAATATTTTATTCACAAGACAACAAATAAATTTTTATTTAACTTATGCAGTCAATATAACTTGAATAAAATTATTCCTAAAACTTGAGAATAATATTTATTCCATTAATTAAACTCAATTAGAATTTAATAGAGATCAACGGAAACACATAGTGTGATATCTTATAGGATTCTTTTTCATTGAAATTAGTTAGACTCTCCTAAATTCTAAGATTAATATCTAGAAAGGAGTCAAGGAATCCAAGAGAAATAACTTAATGTCGTAACATCGACAACCACATACTAATGCTCACTGTGTAATATAATCCATTTATCACAATATCTCATCAAGCATGTTCCACATCCGTGTCACCAACCTATATGTTTGATATGTCTTTATTTGAATATATGAAATAAACATGTCATTACACCATGACCATGTAATTTAATGTGACGGTTCTATTCCAATCAAAGGGCCATGATATCAACTTTCATAAAGATGGAAGGGAAAAATACTTCATCAACTTATTCATTAATGACATGTCACTCATGACACACCCAACATATTCAAATTCTCCACGAAATGTTATCATAATGGTTTACAAAATACATATAAGCACGCGAGTTGTAACATGCATTAATAATAATCTTAAAGTCCAAATACGATCACACACATTTGTAGATAGGAACATCCGATTAAACTAAAACAAGTGGAATTCCTACTGGTGATTCTGTTATCATAATCTCCCATCTATGAGATTACCAAGTGCAAAATTCATTAGAATAAGCCTCATTTTCTTATGAGTACACACACCAGAATGTCTCTGTATTATGTGGCCCATCATAGTACGTTATCCAACAACAAAAAATTATTTCAAAATATCATAATATCACATAAAGGTTCTCATCACATCAGGGAACTGCTATGATCTTATCAGTCCCACATATAATCTAGTAAATTATTGCATTAGAATTATGCAGGACAACAAAAAAGATGTTATAATAAGTTTTATTAATATTCAATACATCAAATATTCATGTAATAAAAGTACAAATAGTTGGTCCTATGACACCAAAACCAAAACTTTTATGGTTAATTTGTCTTTTGAATTTATATTTATTTAATTTTTTATCTACTAAAATTATATTTTCACAAAAATTATTTTTAAAATTAAAACTTTTCATTCCAATTCTCAATTGATTCGACAATACTGAAAAGGTTAACTATTTTTGACTGATTATAGTGAAAATAGGTGGCACAAATTTGTGAAATATGGGTTCTGTCATTTCATAGATTAGTTTTGTATTAAAAAACATCTCTTAATTTATTTATAACACTAGATAACAAGACATTAAATAAATTAGGTGATAAATATAAGTATCTAAATAAAATTTTTAATTTTTTAAAAAATATATAATTGGATAAATATTTTATCACATAAGAAAATATTTTTCTTGGATGCATAGTATTTTGATTAGGAAATTAATATCCCACACATTTTATGGATAACATTTCATCATCTTTTTTTATTTCTTTTTCTTTTTTTTCATTCACATTCTTAATTTTTAGTTTTTATAAAATAATTAAAAAATTAGGAATTCCCTCGGTAGATCACCCACCTGAATGCAATCAAAAGAGAAAATTTTAGTGACCCAGACCTTATTCTATATGTGGTTCGACCATGATTTCCAATTCTGTAGTAGCCAGTGGGTTATAAAATTTAAAAATTGGACTTGCCATGATAGTGCACACCAAATTTATCACATTGTTACAGGGAGTCTGTATAGTTTAGCATTAAAAAAATATGAATTTGGAATTACTTTAGGAATATTTTTTCTAGATGGTGAACACTCATAATTAGTACCCATTAAAAAATAAGCCACCTATGGTTCCAAAACTAGAACATCAAATAAAATGGAAAGATAACATTATTTTCTCTTTCGAAAAGAAAATGAATCCATGGGAGGAAAGCATTGAGACTCAAATTCAAACATATTCCAATGGACAATTCCACTAATTTTTTCAAAATCAGATCAATAATCAATGATCAAAGACTACTATGAGACAAGAATTGAGACCCAACGCAATCAGAGTAATCTCAAGCATAATAAGAACAATAATTTAAGTAATGCATTTTGAATTGAATCCATCAACAATAAAAATTCTCCAAAACATCCACAATTTCTTTTATTGAGTTGTGAAGACCCTTATATGCATATGAACAGTTTTATAAAAGTCTATGACACATTAAAATATAATGGGGTGACATATGATATGTTGATCTTGAGACTATTTCTGTTATCCTTATAAAGAAAAGATAAGGATTGGTTGGAAAGTCTTAACCAAGATACAGTATTCACATTGCAAATTATGAGAAGAAAATTTCTTGATTAGTATTACACGACATCACAATTGTTGAAAAACTAAAGAGATGTTGAAACCATTTTCCAAAATGAATATGAATCACTAGGAGAATCTTGGGAAATATTCAATTCTATATCAAGGTGTTGTCCTGATCATCACTACTACAAATCAAGCCTTTAATAGTTCTATTAAAAGGGCTTCACCAGTGCTATAGAATCATTGATAATGTGAGAGATTTTAAAGGTTTGTATTTAATAGTGCTTGTAAAAAATATTGATAAATCCACCGTTTAATAGTGCTAAAAAACGATGATAAAGGGGGCCTTTATCGAGGTTTTTTAGAAATAATAAAGTGGGATAATTTTTTTAGTTCAAAACCACCCCCTTTTATTATAACCCCACCCCCTTTATCAGTGCTTACCCATATGCTCGGGTGCTCCCCCCCCTCAGTGCTTTAGATAATTGCACCCTCCCGTGTGAACCCTACCTCTAGCGAGTTTCGAACCTGAGACCTCCAGCTCATATGCCTGCTCCTTTTCCACTCCCCTATATTGTTTTTTTCATTTATGATATATCTATATATCTATATATATATCGTTATATTTTTTTATCCATATGTATATATATTTATATTTAAATACATATATACAATGTTTTTTTTGTGCGTGGGAATGTGTGTTTTTATAAATACACGCACACACACACAAATACACACATATCTATATGTGTGCATATATATATATATATATGTATATAATTATAAATATTTAAATTTATTTTCATATATTATATATAAACATTTATATATATGTATTAGAATAAATATATTAATATATATCTATTTTCAACAGACACAAACACACACATATATGTATATATACATTAATTTAATAGGTATATAAATATTTATACATTTTTATTTTAAATAAAAAGGATATTAATTTTTATTTATATAGGGTTTATATATTGATAAATATATTTTATATGTAAATATGTTGAAATATTTATTTATAATATTAAATTTTTATGTGTGAATATATAAAAATATGTATATATTTTTATATATTTGACTATAAATAACAGTAAAATATGAAAAATGATAAAAATTCAAAAACATAATATCGATATGAATGTAAGCCCTGAGAATAAATTCCATCTCCACTAAAAAAGGTAATAGGACCCACTTAATTGAGGCTAGAAATCCATATAATGTAAAACAATTGGGGTACCTTAACTAAAAACTCAGTTTTGGATTTAGGATTTTTTTGGTTTCAATAAATAAGATAGGGATCACCTCAGGTTTCCATTGTATATAGATCGTCGTAAGATTCAATTTGATATGTGGAAGAGCCCAAACAGATACTCGGATCAAAAGTTATGGCCGTTTGAAGAGTAATGTTTTCAACTTATTTTAGATCTTTTAATAATATTTTTATTTTCTTATCTTAAAATTATTATTAAATTACCATCACTCGATAATAATTAGAAAATTATTAATTAAAAGAATTTATTTAATTATTTTATAATTTATTTTCACTAAATATCTGATATATTAAGTGTAAATGTCTATTTAGACCTATCTAAAACATATTTTAAAAAATTTTATTATATTTAAATCAATATAAATATATTTATATATTAATATATTATTTTTAAGGATTCTTTTTTGAAATATACCCTTTATCAATGTATTTTTATAACCATTTATAAAGGCCCCACTTTATCACCGGTTTTTTACTAGCACTGATAACCCCCCTTTTATCAGCGCTTTTTTACAAGTGCTGATATAGAGCCCCCTTTGAAGACCCATTTAACAGTGATAAGAATTTAGTGTTAAAACCTCCTTTCAAAACACATTTTCTTGCACTAATAAAGGTGGTCTTTAACAGTGCTTTTAACTAGCACTGTTAAATCCATAGTTATAACAACTCTTCTCTTTATTACACAATGAAACATGATTTATTACATAAATTATTTACTTGATACAACATAGAAGATCGAGAGGTCTAGTTTCTTTGGGATTTAGGACCATTACATAACGACTTATAATAAGAAACACAACACCTTTATTCTAAAACTTCCTTTACATGACCACTACATTGCCTCGTACT
Organism: Viscum album; assembly: GCA_963277665.1. Taxonomy (NCBI): domain Eukaryota; kingdom Viridiplantae; phylum Streptophyta; class Magnoliopsida; order Santalales; family Viscaceae; genus Viscum; species Viscum album. Next base: position 709,984,309 of record OY728131.1, on the reverse strand, counting down.
TAGCATTGAATGGGATTACCTGAGGAAATTCATAATAAAAGGGTGAGCTATAAAGCCTAGTAAGGGAGTGAAAAAGGAATAAAATGAAGAATAAAATACATGTTAGGAAATAGAAATATCAATGGATCATAAAAGAAACATGAACATAAAGGCATGATATATCATGATTATCATAACATAGAAATGTGACAACATCATTTGACATGGTTTTAGCATGACCCAAGGCTCATTGAACATGGAGAATGAGTAAACCCTCATTTAACTTGAATTATCATTAGTAAAACCTCATTTCACTTGAAGTATCATGATATTAATCTTTACCCAATTCATTGGAGTGCTATTAGGGCACACCCTTCTTAAACATTTTATTTCATGCATAAGTGTGCCACATAGATCATACAACATGGAATAATTAAAGATAATAATTTATTCCATGATAAAGTGATGTTTAATTCATACATTAAACTCTATAATCAATAATTAAATGTTAATAAAGGTGAATACCCTACATAGAGAAATGGATATGGTATTCACGACACAATGACTTTGGCTTGGAAAATCACCATGTAATTTTGGCAACATAACGGCGTGACATATGTAGAGACCCGAAGCTTATCGTACATGGACATTACATTACTTTTGCGGAATACTTAGTACATAACAAAAACACACACACAGGGATCGTAATAGTTTAGTGTCTTTGGAAACTCGGAACGTAATCTTCTAATCGTGGTGAAAGATCTTCAATATCTCCCATAAAGATCTTCCCCTTTTTTTTACCTAAAACCTTTCTTTATATCCTGGGGAAAAGAAAACATAAAAGGGTGAGCTCAAATGCTCAGTAAGGGTATACAAAATAAAAATCAATCACATCATATTCGTAAGAACATATCTTTTGGAAATCTTAACCTGCAAAAGAGAGCATAATTTCATAACATGGGATAAATCATAGTAGTGAAATGAAATCACAATAATCATAACTTAAAACATGAACCTTTGTGGCATTCACACATAATCATAGAGAATCATTTCTTGTTAGTCAAGACTCATTGCCAAGACTATCTTAGTGGACAAAGTCCCTTCTGAATCGAGTAACCCTCGTTTCAGTCCTGTTTCACTGAACTGGTATAACCTACCGTTCCAGCCCTGTCTATCTCATGAGATATAAAATCTTTACCCAATGCATTGGAGGGAGATATAGGTCCCACCCATCTTATAATGAATCGTTTCTTATGTGTGCCACATAATCATAAACCATACATCACAGCGTAACCCATGTAATAAAAATGGGATTCTTAAACAACATGACATTATAAAACAATTCATATAAGATAAAGGAATTCATAAACATAATTCCATCACAACATATTCAAATGAATGTAAAAATATGGATAGAAACATAACCCTTTATTAGCTTAGATGGAAAATAATTTTGATAAAACACTTGAAATGAATTCTTGAGGAAAATATCCTTTCTTCTTCAAAATCAATTTCTTTTCACAAAACATCATGCAATTTTAAAAGAAAGAGATTTTATTGAAAATAGTCATGAAATCTTTTGGAGGAAGCTTCATGAAAATAAGGCTTTATAAAACCGTAAAAATCCGTTCGGGCCATTTAAGTTTAAAAAACATTCTTCGTACTTTTGTCGGAAAAGTCAAAAAGCACCTCGTACGAAAAACGACAAAAGATTCCTTTCATTTCTTTTACTAAAAACTCACCGAAGGGTAAAAATGGATTTAAAAAATTTTAGGTGGATGGAAATAATATTACATATTGATGAAACATGGATGTGGATGATAAAATACACCCCAGTAAATACTTACGAATAAACAATCTCGAATAAAATGAGATTGTGATATTTCCCTTACCTTAGGTCCGACTTGCTTTGTAAGTGTCCGAACCTCCTGTATAATGATTTAAATCTTGTTATTGACTTATTACAGAATCATATTCATTGTTATGATATCATATATGGTTCAATTATGACATTATATTACCCGTTCTTTTGTAAATTCCATGTTAAAGAAGCGTTTTGGGTAAAATCGTTTCATTTATCGTAGGTGTTTTGACTTGTTGTTCTTGACATCATTATTACTTATATCATGATTTACTCACTTCCAGAATATAAAATATGATTTATATATCATATATATTCAGTATATATATATATAATAGGTAGATAAATAAAATGAAAAACACCGTTCATGGAGACGGTAGTCCGTACGTACGCATGAACGCTGTTTTCCTTTCCTTATTGTCTTGAATGTAAGTAAGTTGATGACATACATATATATATATACATAAATCCAGTAACTTTATAATGTCATATATTTCATTATTATTTCTTATATATACTTTATAATCATTCTTAAATGGTTAACATGGAGAATGAATCTCATCGCGTCGTGGAGACGGTAGTCCGTACGTACGCACGAGCGATGATATCATTTCCATAAATACTGAATTGAATTGGAGTGGATTATACAATATATCAGAATCAATATGATGTTGTAATAACTATGTATAGTTATTCTTTACACCATTATACCCATCCATGTAAGGTGGTGGTGGAAAATAGATTTCACCACGGCGTGGAGACGGTATTCCGTACGTACGCACACGCGGTGATTTCTTTTCCCGTAGGATGGATAGATGGTGAAATAGGGTTGTTTCATACTTATAATAACATATCAGTATATGAGTGATACTGATGTTATTACTTCATAATGAAACAACCTAAGAAGAAGAAGTGGAAGAAGAAATAAAGATGAAAGAATTGGTAACGGTAATTACCTCTTCTTTGAAGCGCCTCTTTGAGACCTCCTCTTAGGGCACTAGAATTGGTATTTGAGGAAGACCAGAACCTCTAGGATGTTTCTAGGGAAGTGGAGAAGAGATTTTGGCAGGGGTTGGCCGAGCTTGAGTGCTCAAATTGGTGTGAGGAGGAGGGGGAGGAGGTGTCCTTTTATAGGGGAGGAGAGGGGCACCTTAGGAATATCTCAAAATATTATTTTATATTAAAGTCAAAATCGGTTTATAATGGTTCCAAAGGGTCTTATTTCGACGCTAAAGTGGGGATGGGTAGAAATACTATCAACCAATAGAATTTAGACAAGTTTAGGATATTATTTTAACCTTATCAATTAGATTTAACTCTAAGTTAAATAATTTAACTTTTACCATGTCTTTTTGTTTTCTTTCACTATATGGTTAATACACTTACTATAACATGCCAAAAGAACCCCAAATTGTTTATTATTAATATATATATCCTTATCTAAGTCATTTGGCCGAACCTTAGATTTTTAGGAATAAAATAACAATTAATAATATAATATTTGATTTAAAAAATATTTTGTGTCAATTTTGACACTATTTGATATATGATTTTTGTGAAAGTCATAACAGAATTAAATGTTCGAACCAAGTTGATTAAATCAACATTAATATATCATAGTAACCTAGAAAATTAGTGGAATTCATAAAAATTTTCAAATTACATTTATTTTGGTGTTTATAACATCAATTATGTCAATATTTCATTAATAAGATAATTACTGCATCATCTTTGTGTCATAAATAAATTAAATTATTTGATGTCTAAAAATTACAAATAAAATACCATCATGTAGGAAAGCTTTTTATCTTTCTAATGAATATTTACAATCTAATTTATCTTATGTATAACCCCATATTAAAAATGATTTACTTATTAAACTTTGATTTTAACTATTTTAACCTTTCTTTAAATAAATTAATAATAAATGTCCTAATCTAATCCAAGTGGGCCTAAATGGTCATATTTTATTCCTAAGTTTGTTTTTGGTCGAATTACACTTGTCCAATAGAATTAGGACATGTGTTAGGGTAATATTAATATCATATTTACCCTTAGTTACCCTATTTACTATTAACCGCGGTAAAAAAAAGTAAAAAGTTACTATTCACCAAAAATTATTTTCATCTCATTGAACCACATTTTAGTCCTTGATATTAACCGTGTCTGTCGGATTTTCAAAATTCTATTCACAGAAGCAGTAAAATTAAGTTTTATGCAAAATTCAGTTTTTTAACCTACCACTTAGTAGTTTCACTATTCATCAAAAATTGATGTTTTTCAGAACAATGCCAAAATTTCATCCTAAGCTATATTTCATATTCCGAATTCAAAAATGAAATCTATTTTACCAAATTCATAACATAGAAGTTGCATTAATTAGTTTTATAATTAAATCCCGCTGTTAAAATAAATAGCGTGTTTTTAGGAAACAAAATATATCAAAAGATTGACACTTGATTATGTCTGGTTTAAATGTGAAATTACAACCAATGACCAACATTGTATTAAATTGTAAAAATATATTCTAAATATACTTTAAAACCACTCAAATTAATAATTTATCACTATTAATTATTTCGATTAAAAAAAATTGTTTTTAATTATAAATTAGTAATTTTCACTATTCATCAGAATATGAAAGTTATCCGAAAAGTACCAAAATTTCACCTTAGGCTAAATTCGATACTCCGAATCCAAAAATGAAGTTCATTTTGAAAAATAAGATTTACAGAATTTTAAAAAGTGGTTATTACTATTCATAACGGCTAGTTTTAATAATATTTTAATAGCATATCGTTGTTTAGTGAAACTTGGTATTGCGTATTACACACGCTATCGAGGAAGGTCGCGATTGCGTGTAATGCAAGGCAAGTCAAGGATGCGTGTTGTGCAAGCTCCTTTTTGTGTTGCGTACAACACAAGACATTAGTGAAATTAAAAAGAATATTTTTTATAAAATCTTGGGTTGTTACATTCTACCCCCCTTAAAATGAATTTCGCCCTCGAAATTCGTCGGGGTTATAAGTGGTTTACTATTCGAAAGTTTCTTTAATAGAAACCCACATCGTAAAAAGGAATGTCAAAACCAATCTTTAAAAACAAAAGTATGAAACGTAACGGTTACCCAAATAAACTAATCATTGGGTTTCCACATAGGTGGAAATATGGATATGGAAGAAAAATCTAACCATCATGTTCTGATGGAGAGTGGTAGAGAACATGGCTATGGAAAATCCAACAATCACAAATCCATAAATTTGTGACGATCTAAGGTACCATCCGATTCATCAGGTATAAGATCACTAGGACAACATTTTTGGTTTTCAAGATCATTTCCCTAAAGTTGAAAATTTGAATTAGAATAAATACTTTCTTTATTTTGGTACAATCTCACTTTTGTTCGTGCCTTGAACAATTTCCACTTCATCTCTTAAATAAATGAAGTTGAATTTGTTATTCGTGAAGTGTTAGCAGATCATGTGATAGAATGACGGGTCATTCCATCTGTCTCAAACAAAAGGTTAGCAATAAAATTATATACATAAGTCGATCTATAGTGAGATTAATCATATATGGTTCCTAAAATGGACTTATACTTCATATATCATACTGCTTAATATAATAACACCAGTTTCTACTAAACATGGACTTCCTGTAGGTCAGTGGTAGGCGATAAAGGCCAGTCGCACTTCGGTTGTGGGTTCGATTCCTATAGCCTTGTCCGAAGCGATGGGCTGTCGCCCGTCCTGCAGGTTGTCTTTTTTCTAAAACTACGTTACTATAACATCCCATCAATAATATCGAAAATCTTCTATCCTTAAACAATACTAACTTATGTCCAACATAATCCAGTCTAATCTTTAGGCTTATACATAATACTGCAGTCCACACTCATAATATAGTGACAACGATTACCAGAGATTTAATACTGTCGTCGATCCCCACATATCATAAGATATGTCTTGTGGGTCACATTCCAAACATTCAAAGTCCTTAATAGTGTATTCTCTTGAATACCTTAGTGAAAACATGAGTGCAGTTAAAAGTTAACACTTTCCACATACCAAAATCCTCAAAATTCTATATACTCAAACCATGATATCACTTAGTCCTTATATCAATCATGAGCTCATGAATACAATCAAACATCTCATTATCTTCTTATCCTTTCATTATGCACTTATCATCTACTTTCCAAAAGTATCTGAATAACCTTTCATGGTTACTGGTACCATTCATCATACACTTTCAAAACATAAGGAAAGAAAACAGTGTAACAATCCTTAGATGTATCCTTATTCCATGAGATTACTTATACAACATTACACATGATAAACATGTAATCATTCCACTACATTCTTAGACCATTGACCGAGCTTCAACATTTCTTTCATCTCACATATCATTTGTAGTTTCTTCATCATCATCAACATAAATACTTCCCATACGACCATACTGATTCTCTTCATGAGACTTTCCCTTAGGGCATTGGTTTGCATAATGCCCGTACATTCCACATTTAAAACATTTAACCATTGTTGATGTCGTAGCAATACCATTATCATCATCCATGTTGTTAACTGAACCTTTTACTTTGCATTTACTTGCTTTGTGTCCTTCTTTTCCACACCCAAAGCATCTTCCAGTTCCTTTGAAACATTCTCCTTGATGCCTCTTCCCACATGATTTACATAGGGGGAATTGAACTTTCTTTCCTCTATGATCATCATGAAACTCCATATTTCTCTTATTAGCCGAGTCAGGAAACTTACCAAATTTTACTTTATTAATCATATTATGAGATTGCTGATTCGGCATAATAATGATGTTTGGACTTCCAAATCCCATTTCATTTGGTTGCTCATAAAAAATATCATTCCATTGTCCAGCATATCCTCCATTATCATGAATCACCTTGTTTCCATCCATTTTCTAAAACCCAAAAAGAATAGTGTGAGAGGCAAAAATCATGCTTGGGAAAACAACATTATAAAGGGGGAGTACCTTCAATATCTAACATCTTAGGTTTAATTCTACGATCGTTAGCGTAGTTCTAGTACTATAACCTATACGTATACTTAACCTTAGGGACATCCCTAGACATACCTTAGAAATATCTCTAGGGATCTCACTAAAGTTCTCGCATCCTAGTTTCCAAAGGTTGACTAAACCTTTCCTCTGATACCAACTGTAGAGACCCGAAGCTTATCGTACATGGACATTACATTACTTTTGCGGAATACTTAGTACATAACAAAAACACACACACAAGGATCGTAATAGTTTAGTGTCTTTGGAAACTCGGAACGTAATCTTCTAATCGTGGTGAAAGATCTTCAATATCTCCCATAAAGATCTTCCCCTTTTTTTTACCTAAAACCTTTCTTTATATCCTGGGGAAAAGAAAACATAAAAGGGTGAGCTCAAATGCTCAGTAAGGGTATACAAAATAAAAATCAATCACATCATATTCATAAGAACATATCTTTTGGAAATCTTAACCTGCAAAAGAGAGCATAATTTCATAACATGGGATAAATCATAGTAGTGAAATGAAATCACAATAATCATAACGTAAAACATGAACCTTTGTGGCATTCACACATAATCATAGAGAATCATTTCTTGTTAGTCAAGACTCATTGCCAAGACTATCTTAGTGGACAAAGTCCCTTTCTGAATCGAGTAACCCTTGTTTCAGTCCTGTTTCACTGAACTGGTATAACCTACCGTTCCAGCCCTGTCTATCTCATGAGATATAAAATCTTTACCCAATGCATTGGAGGGAGATATAGGTCCCACCCATCTTATAATGAATCCTTTCTTATGTGTGCCACATAATCATAAACCATACATCACAGCGTAACCCATGTAATAAAAATGGGATTCTTAAACAACATGACATTATAAAACAATTCATATAAGATAAAGGAATTCATAAACATAATTCCATCACAACATATTCAAATGAATGTAAAAATATGGATAGAAACAGAACCCTTTATTAGCTTAGATGGAAAATAATTTTGATAAAACACTTGAAATGAATTCTTGAGGAAAATATCCTTTCTTCTTCAAAATCAATTTCTTTTCACAAAACATCATGCAATTTTAAAAGAAAGAGATTTTATTGAAAATAGTCATGAAATCTTTTGGAGGAAGCTTCATGAAAATAAGGCTTTATAAAACTGTAAAAATCCGTTCGGGCCATTTAAGTTTAAAAAACATTCTTCGTACTTTTGTCGGAAAAGTCAAAAAGCACCTCGTACGAAAAACGACAAAAGATTCCTTTCATTTCTTTTACTAAAAACTCACCGAAGGGTAAAAATGGATTTAAACAATTGTAGGTGGATGGAAATAATATTACATATTGATGAAACATGGATGTGGATGATAAAATACACCCCAGTAAATACTTACGAATAAACAATCTCGAATAAAATGAGATTGTGATATTTCCCTTACCTTAGGTCCGACTTGCTTTGTAAGTGTCCGAACCTCCTGTATAATGATTTAAATCATGTTATTGACTTATTAAAGAATCATATTCATTGTTATGATATCATATATGGTTCACTTATGACATTATATTACCCGTTCTTTTGTAAATTCCATGTTAAAGAAGCGTTTTGGGTAAAATCGTTTCATTTATCGTAGGTGTTTTGACTTGTTGTTCTTGACATCATTATTACTTATATCATGATTTACTCACTTCCAGAATATAAAATATTATTTATATATCATATATATTCAGTATATATATATATATATAATAGGTAGATAAATAAAATGAAAAACACCGTTCATGGAGATGGTAGTCCGTACGTACGCATGAACGCTGTTTTCCTTTCCTTATTGTCTTGAATGGAAGTAAGTTGATGACATACATATATATATATACATAAATCCAGTAACTTTATAATGTCATATATTTCATTATTATTTCTTATATATACTTTATAATCATTCTTAAATGGTTAACATGGAGAATGAATCTCATCGCGTCGTGGAGACGGTAGTCCGTACGTACGCACGAGCGATGATATCATTTCCATAAATACTGAATTGAATTGGAGTGGACTATACAATATATCAGAATCAATATGATGTTGTAATAACTATGTATAGTTATTCTTTACACCATTATACCCATCCATGTAAGGTGGTGGTGGAAAATAGATTTCACCACGGCGTGGAGACGGTATTCCGTACGTACGCACGCGCGGTGATTTCTTTTCCCGTAGGATGGATAGATGGTGAAATAGGGTTGTTTCATACTTATAATAACATATCAGTATATGAGTGATACTGATGTTATTACTTCATAATGAAACAACCTAAGAAGAAGAAGTGGAAGAAGAAATAAAGATGAAAGAATTGGTAACGGTAATTACCTCTTCTTTGAAGCGCCTCTTTGAGACCTCCTCTTAGGGCACTAGAATTGGTCTTTGAGGAAGACCAGAACCTCTAGGATGTTGCTAGGGAAGTGGAGAAGAGATTTTGGCAGGGGTTGGCCAAGCTTGAGTGCTCAAATTGGTTTGAGGAGGAGGGGGAGGAGGTGTCCTTTTATAGGGGAGGAGAGGGGCACCTTAGGAATATCTCAAAATATTATTTTATATTAAAGTCAAAATCGGTTTATAATGGTTCCAAAGGGTCTTATTTCGAAGCTAAAGTTGGGATGGGTCGAAATCCTATCAACCAATAGAATTTAGACAAGTTTAGGATATTATTTTAACCTTATCAATTAGATTTAACTCTAAGTTAAATAATTTAACTTTTACCATGTCTTTTTGTTTTCTTTCACTATATGGTTAATACACTTACTATAACATGCCAAAAGAACCCCAAATTGTTTATTATTAATATATATATCCTTATCTAAGTCATTTGGCCAAACCTTAGATTTTTAGGAATAAAATAACAATTAATAATATAATATTTGATTTAAAAACTATTTTGTGTCAATTTTGACACTATTTGATATATGATTTTTGTGAAAGTCATAAGAGAATTAAATGTTCGAACCAAGTTGATTAAATCAACATTAATATATCATAGTAACCTAGAAAATTAGTGGAATTCATAAAAATTTTCAAATTACATTTATTTTGGTGTTTATAACATCAATTATGTCAATATTTCATTAATAAGATAATTACTGCATCATCGTTGTGTCATAAATAAATTAAATTATTTGATGTCTAAAAATTACAAATAAAAAACCATCATGTAGTAAATCGTTTTAGCTTTCTAATTAATATTTACAATCGAATTTATCTTATGTATAACCCCATATTAAAAATGATTTACTTATTAAACTTTGATTTTAACTATTTTAACCTTTCTTTAAATAAATTAATAATAAATGTCCTAATCTAATCCAAGTGGGCCTAAATGGTCATATTTTATTCCTAAGTTTGTTTTTGGTCGAATTACACTTGTCCAATAGAATTAGGACATGTGTTAGGGTAATATTAATATCATATTTACCCTTAGTTACCCTATTTACTATTAACCGCGGTAAAAAAAAGTAAAAAGTTACTATTCACCAAAAATTATTTTCATCTCATTGAACCACATTTTAGTCCTTGATATTAACCGTGTCTATCGGATTTTCAAAATTCTATTCACAGAAGCGGTAAAATTAAGTTTTATGCAAAATTCAGTTTTTTAACCTACCACTTAGTAGTTTCACTATTCATCAAAAATTGATGTTTTTCAGAACAATGCCAAAATTTCATCCTAAGCTATATTTCATATTCCGAATTCAAAAATGAAATCTATTTTACCAAATTCATAACATAGAAGTTGCATTAATTAATTTTATAATTAAATCCCACTGTTAAAATAAATAGCGTGTTTTTAGGAAACAAAATATATCAAAAGATTGACACTTGATTATGTCTGGTTTAAATGTGAAATTACAACCAATGACCAACATTGTATTAAATTGTAAAAATATATTCTAAATATACTTTAAAACCACTCAAATTAATAATTTATCACTATTAATTATTTCGATTAAAAAAAATTGTTTTTAATTATAAATTAGTAATTTTCACTATTCATCAGAATATGAAAGTTATCCGAAAAGTACCAAAATTTCACCTTAGGCTAAATTCGATACTCCGAATCCAAAAATGAAGTTCATTTTGAAAAATAAGATTTACAGAATTTTAAAAAGTGGTTATTACTATTCATAACGACTAGTTTTAATAATATTTTAATAGCATATCGTTGTTTAGTGAAACTTGGTATTGCGTATTACACATGCTATCGAGGAAGGTCGCGATTGCGTGTAATGCAAGGCAAGTCAAGGATGCGTGTTGTGCAAGCTCCTTTTTGTGTTGTGTACAACACAAGACATTAGTGAAATTAAAAAGAATATTTTTCATAAAATCTTGGGTTGTTACAACATACAGATTCAAAAAAATGGTTGATGAGAGAGAAAGGTGTATCTTATCATATGTACATGAAATGTATAGTAAGGGAGTCATATAGATACATGTCCCAAAAAAATTAATGGAATTTAAATTCATAATACATAATAATTTGTTGAATGTAAATGAGAAGAGAGAAATTCCTTATGGAATTTTTGCATGGTAATGGATGTACATGGGAGGCATTAATGAGAGAGAAAGTGGGTATCTCATTACTCAAAAATAAGTAGAGAATTATGGTGGAGGTGAAAAATAATACCCCAACATTGGTAATTGAAAATAAAATATCATAACAACATAATGAAATTTGGGCAAAAATGAGAAAGGAAGAAATCCGTTATGGAATTTCAGCCTAGTAACAGGTGTACATGTAAAGAATTAATGAGAGAAAAAGAGGTATCTCATCATTCAAACATAAGGAGGGCATTATAGGGTAGGTGATAAATCATACCCCAACATTTTTAATTGAAAAAAGGGCATACCAATGTAAAGAAAGTTGGACAAAATTGAGAAAGGATGAAATCCCTTACTTGGGAGTGTGATCCCAAAGGCTTGGGATGGGATTGAGAGAGGATTTTGGGAGCTTGGGGTGCCTTGGGATAATTATATAGAGAGAAGGTAAGAATTTGGATGAACTCCAAAGGCTTTGAGTGAAGAGGAAGTTAGAGATTGGGTGGGTTTATATAGGAAATGAGAGGAATTATTTATTATTTCAGTTTGGGACACCACACATTATAATAATCAAAACCACAAACCAGAAAATGGTTTTTGACCATGGTTTTTTCCAAAGGGGAGTGTAAAAAATATTTTATAAGGTCAATTTCCTAAATTCTTAAGATAATTGGGTTTCATATGGGGAGGCTAGTCACACTCTTAAGAAAATCAATTTAAAAAGTAAAAATGTTTTATAAGTCTTGAAGGGTCCACTAAAGCATTGTAGAATAACTAAAACAAACCAAAAATCAAATTATTTTATTTTTAAAACATAAATTGGCAAAAAATAATGTTTATAGTATTTTATTACATCACTATTGGGTCATTATGATGTCATAAAACGCATAAAATATTTAAACGGTTTTAATTTTAACCCAGAAATTCAAATGCCTCAGGAAATTATGAAAATTCACCATTGGATAATTTCGATGTCCTGATTACAAAAATAATATTCATTTTATCTAAATAATTTTTTAAATATGTGAATTATTTTACTTTTAAAATAAAAACTGAAATTTAACGAAAATTCATGGATTTTGATAAAAACATCTTTTAGACCTTAATAAAAATCACAATCATATTCATAATAATTATATGGTCATTTATATTATATAAAAATTAATTTAGTAATAATATTTAATTAAAATATTATTTAATTCAAAAATCCATTAATTCATCAAAATAGATTTCTTAATTAACTAAAAATGCTATTTTTTCTTTAAAAAAATATTTACAAAGTAACAATAATGAAATGAAATATATTCTCTATACAAAAATAATGTACATAATCATAGTAATAGGTTCTCGTTATGTAACCCCTTATAACACCCGCATAAGATAGAATGGTAAGGTGTGCGATGGTGACCGACCCTTGGGGTGGCTCGAATAACATCACTTGTGTGGTAATCTCTATCAACTTCCACTTCTCCTCTAGGTAGTTCTGTTAGAACATAACATGTTGAAGTTCTACTTGGGTTTGTTCAAGAGCGAATCCCAATGAAGCCAACTCCTCTTTGAGCTCTGACAAATGGGCTTCATATGGAGCAATTCTATTGGATGAGGCCATCACTTCCTTTGACTGAGTAAATTGGATTTGTTAAAGCCCTATATTTATATTAATCATGTGATCACTATTCAAAAACTATATTAGCAACTGTAACAATTATTAATGGTATTTTAAAATCCAAAAACATAAAACCAAAGATGTTCATATATATTATATATCCATTTTACACAGTAATACATTTAATTGGATCAATAGGAATTTTCATTAATAAATGTTTGGGTCATTAAAATCTTCCCCCCTCAAGAAATTTCGCCCTCGAAATTTCATTTTGCCACACTAAACATATGCGGATAACTCTGATTTATCACTTCCTCCTATTCCCACATTTATTCTTCAAACTTGTGGTTTTACCACAACACCTTGATGAGGGGAATTTTCTTATTTTGTATAACTTTTTCCTTATGATATAATATCTTCACCAAATTCTCTTCATAGGGGAGGTCATTCTCCAATGGTACCACCTCTGGATTGAGTACATGAAATTGGTCATGTGTGTACTTCCTCAAGAGTGATACATTGAATACATCATGTACTTGAGATAGGTTCGGTGGGAGTGCTAGTCGATAATCCACTGCTCCCATGTGGTAAAGGATCTCAAAAGGGCCGATGTAGTTTGGACTAAGATTTCCCTTCTTACCAAATATCATAACTCTCTTCCACAGTGATATTCAGAGGAATACCATGTCTCTGAAATAAAACTCTAGGTCTCATCAATGATTATCCGCATGACTCTTTTGTTGACTCTGATTAACTTTAATGTGCTGCTGGATGGTCTTAACCTTCTCCACCATTTCTTCAACCATTTACAGACATAAGAGTTTTCTATCCCCTACTTCATCACAACATAACGGTGTTTTTCACCTCTTCCCTTACAAGGCTTTATAAGGATCCATATTGATTTTTGAAGGGGAACTATTTTTGTAATAGAACTCCACTAGAGGAAGATCTTGATCCCATCCTCCTTTGAAGTCCATTGAGCATAATCTCAACATTTCTTCAAGTGTTTGGATAGTACACTTAGATTGGCCATCAATTTAAGGATGATAAGCCATGATGAAGTTCAGCTCAGTATCCAGAGCATGTTGGAGACTCTTCCAAAACTTATAGGTGAATCTTGGATCTCAACCAGATACAATAGATTGTGGTACTCCATGCAGCCTTACCATGTCTCTGATGTATAATCCTTCCATTTGATCTAGTGATAAATCCTCTCGAATTTTAATGAAGTGTAGAGTCTTTGTAAGACGATCCACAACAACCCAGATAGTGTTGTTTCCTTTGGATGTATTCAGAAGTCCAGTGATAAAGTCCATGGTGATGTTCTCCCATTTCCATGCTGGTATGGGTAGTTGTTACATCATCCCCTTAGATGTCTGCCTCTCAACTTTCACTTGCTGACATACCAAGCACTTTGATGTATACTTAGCGATCTTCTTCTTCATGTTTTCCCACCAATATTGCTCTCAGATATCATGATATATCTTTGTGTTCCCTAGTTGAATTGAGAAATTTTAACTATGTGCATCATCCAAAAGTTCCTTCTTTAAATACGAATTTGACGGAACACATAGTCTTGACCAAAATCTCACAATTCTTTCCTCCTTAACATTGAACTCTGAGGATTTCCCTTTTCTAATAGTTTCCACCTTCTTCTGAATTCCCACATCATCCTTTTGAGCATCCTTTAACCTTTCCAAATGAGATGGTTGGGAAATCATTTGTGAAAGGATTTATGATGTTCCATTCTTTATAATTGAAATGTCCATTTTCATCAAATCTAAGAAGATTTTATCCTTTTCAAATTTCATCAATGATAGAATCGCTGGGTCCTTTTTACTTAGAGCATCTGTCACCTTGTTCGCTTTCCTAGGGTGGTAATGGATTGAGCAGTCATAGTCTTTGATCAGATATAACCATCTTCGTTGGCACATATTCAACTCTTTTTTGTGAATATATACTTGAGGCTTTTATAGACCATATATATTTCTCACTTTTCCCCAAAGAGGTAATTCCACCAAAATCTTAAAGAAAAGATTAATTCTACCAACTCCAGATCATGTGTGGGACTACCATGAGGAATAGGCAATGAATTTTCCCTTTTTTCCTCAAATTTATCAAATTAAACATTATAAAAATTTGAATAAGAACATTCCCATAAACTTCAACATGTTATATAACACTTATAGAAGTTGTTTCCATAATGATTTAAAATCATTTATACTGGGGACTCAATGTTCTTATAAAACAAAAAAGATATAATAATAGGACATGAATTGAAATACATTATGACATACACTACTTTGAAGTGTTGGTTACATGTAATTAATTCATCATTATCCACATTAGCATTGGATTTCCTGTGCTCCCTTGATCAAGGAGATTGTTGATGCTCGTCATGCTTTTTATCACTTGCAACAGAGCATCGTATTGGACAATGCTTGACTTCCCCACATTTATGACATAGAACCATGTAATATTCCTTAGATGGAGCTTTATTTACATCCATCACATTATCCATTACTTCATGGAAATTGGATACTTTGTGCCCTTCCTTTCCACACTTAAAGCATCTCCTAGTCTCTTTGTGACATTTCCCTTGGTGCTTCTTTCCAAATTTGTTGCATGAACGAAATTGAGTCTTCTTTCCCCTATCACCTTTATCAGATGGAATTTCATAAAATGTCATCTTCCTATTCCTTGATGTCCTTGGGAATTCAAAAAATTACCAATTGTTAATTGTGATTTTTGATAGCTGGTTTGGCATAATCATGATATGTCCTACTTGAACTCCCATTTGATTGGGAATCTCACTGGGACATTCATCACATTGCCCATAAAATTAGTTATTAGCCATATTCCTCATATTACCGGCCATTGTCTGTAATAAAAGTAAATTTAGGGGTAACACATAAAGGGTAATCAAAAGACAAAAACGGATGAATAATAAATAACTTTTATTTCCTTAACTTATGAAACTATAGGTTTCAATCTATGCTATCCCTGATCTGCATCCCAACATTTATTCTTAGGGGAATTTTTTTTATTCCATTAACAATGGTTCATACTAAGATTGTAAATTTAACAAAGCATATCCTCTATGAGTGTTATAACCAAGAGTTCTACAAGGCCTGTTGCTGTGTACTAGGATACCCAGGGTCATGCTTGAAACTCCTTTTCAAAGTTTTCACTCCTAGGTACATCTGTGCCAAAGCCACCTCTACCTGCACATATCCAAAAACAGATGTATTTTCTTGATAAACCACTTAATCAATACTCACCAAAATTTTGGGATGTTCTTTTTATACTTAGTTTTATCCCTTAGGCTTTCACTAGGGTTTTCTAATCTTAATCCCTAAAATAACTAAACATATGCTCTGATACCAACTATAACAATGATACTCTTTATTACACACATAAACATGATTTATTACATAAAATATTCACTTTATACAACATAGAAGATCGATAGTTCTAGTGTCTTTGGGGATTAAGAACATTACATAAGGACTTAAAACATGAAACACAACATCTTTATTGAAAACTTCCTTTACATGACCACTACATTCTCTCGTACTTAGCATTGCATGGGATAACCTGAGGACATGACAAAGAAAAGGACGATATATAAAGTCCAGTAAGTGAGTATAAAAGACATAACATGAATAATACAATACATGTTAGGCCATAGTCATATCAATGGATCGTAAAAGAAACATAAACATAAAAACATTATATAACATGATTATCATAACATAGAAATGTGGCAACATCAGTTAACATGGTTTTAGCATGAGAAAATGATCATTGCACATAGATCATGAGTAAACTATAATTTCACTTGAATTATAATGAGTAAACCCACATTGCACTTTACATATCATGATACTAATCTTTACCCAATGCATTGGAGTGATATCAGGGTGTACCCTTCTTAAACATTTCATTTCATGCATAAGTGTGCCACATGGATCACACAACATGTAATAATTAAAGATCATAATTTATTACACAATAAAGTATTGTTAAATTAATACATGAAATTTTATAATCAATAAGTAAAAGTTTAAAAAGGTGAATACCCTTGATAGAGAAATGATCATGGTATTCATGACACAATGACTTTGTCTTGGAAAATCGCGATGTAATTTTGGCAGCATAACAACGTGACATTAGGATTCATAAAAATGGTTAAAGAGAGAGAAATGAGTGTATCATCATATGTACATGAAATAGACAGTAGGGGGGGGGGTCATATAGATACATGTACCAACAAATTTAAGGGAATTTAGATTCCTAATACAAAAGAATTTCTTCAATGTAAATGAGAACAGGGAAATTTCTTACAGAATTTCGGCATGGTAGTAGGTGTACATGGGAGGAATTAATTAGAGAGAAAGAGGGTAAATAATTATTCAAACATAAGGAGGGAAGTATGGGGGAGGTGAAAATTAATACTCCAACATTGGTAATTGAAAATAAAAGTGCATAACAAGATAATGAAATCTGGACAAAAATGAGAAAGGAAGAAACCCCTTACAAAATTTCGGCCTAGTAACAGGTGTACATGGAAGGAATTAATGAGAGAAAAAAATGATATAATCATTAATAAATAAGTAGGTAAGTATGGGGGAGGTGAAGAATCATACATCAACTTTTTTAATTGAAAAAAGGGCATAACAGCTAAATAAATTTGGACAAAATTTAGAAAGGATGAAATCCCTTACTTGGATATGTGATCCCAAAGGCTTGGGAGGGGCTTGTGTAGAGACCCGAAGCTTGATGTACATGAATATTACATTACTTTTGTGGAATAATTAATACATAAGAAAAACTAACACACAAGGACCACAATAGTTTAGTGTCTTTGGAAACTTGGAATAAAATCTTCTAATCGTGGTGAAAGATCTTCAACATCTCCCAATAAAGATCTTCCCCTTTTTTTCTTACCTAAAATATTTCTTTATATCTTGGGGAAAAGAAAACATAAAAGGGTGATTTCAAATGCTCAGTAAGGGTAAACAAAAGAAATATCAATCACATCATATTCATAAGAACATATCTTTTGGAAATCTTAACCTGCAAAAGAGATCATGATTTCATAACATGGGATAAATCATAGTAGTGAAATTTAATCCCAATAATCATAACTTAAAACATGAAACTTTTTGGCATACACACATAATCATAGATAATCATTTCTTATTAGTCAAGACTCATTGCCAAGACTATCTTAGTGGACAAAGTCCCTTTCTGAAACGAGTTCACTCCTCGTTTCAGTCCTGTTTCACTGAACCGGTATAAACTACCGTTCCAGCCATGTCTATCTCATGAGATATAAAATCTTTACCCAATGCATTGGAGGGAGATATAGGTCCCACCCATCTCATAATGATACCATTCTTATGTGTGCCACAAAATCATAAATCATACATCATTGCATAACCCATGTAATAAAAATGAGATTCATAAACAACATGACATCATAAAACAATTCATATAAGATAAAAGAATTCATAAAAATATTTCCATCACAACATAATCAAATCCATGTAATAATAGGGATAGAAACAGAACCCTATATTATCTTAGATGGAAAATAATTTTGATAAAACACTTGAACTCCATTCTTGAGGAAAATATCCTTTCTACTTCAAAAAAACTTTTCCTCTCTTAATATGTCATACAATTCTTAAAAGAAGTTGATTAAAAATAAACTTGAAAACTTTTAAAGGAATATTCTTGGAAATATTGTTTTAAAAATCCATTCATGCCGTATAAAAAAACGTTCTTCTCGTACTTTTGTCGGAAAAGTCAAAAAGTACCTCGTACGAAAAATGACAAAAGATTCCTTTCATATCTTTTACTAAAAACTCACCGAAGGGTAAAATTGGATATAAACTATTGTAGAAGGATATAAATATTACATATTGAGGAAACATGGATGTGGATGATAAAATACACCCCAGTAAATGCCAAAGTATAAACAATCTCGGATAAAAATGGGATTGTGATATTTTCCCTTACCTTAGGTCCGATATGCTTTGTACGTGTCTGAACCTCCTGTATAATGATTTAAATAATGCTATTGACTTATTTTAGAATCATACTTATTTTTAGGATATCATATTTGGTCATATTCTTAGCTTCTTAGTAGTAATATTTCATTGCTACTTGTTATTCGGGTGTTTATAACTTTTTGTTCTTATGCGTGTTTTGTCGAATAAATTCTTATTCTTCTCTTTAGGTTATAGAAACCTCATTTCTATAATGGTATTATTGTAATATATATCATATTCATTCATTCAATTCATTTCATTTATATGATCATTATGAAATGAAGATCATGTAGAACGAGTCACATCACATCGTGGAGACGGTATTCCGTACGTACGCACGAGTGATGATATCGTTCCTATGATCGTGAAATTGTATTGGAGTGTATTTATACTATTTTAGAATCAGTATCACTTTATAGTAGTCATATATAGTCATTATTTACACTATTATACCCATCCAAGTAAGGTGGTGGTGGAAAATAGATTACACCACGACGTGGAGACGGTATTCCGTACGTACGCACGCGCGGTGATTTATTTTTCCATAGGATGTATAGATGTTTAAATAGGGTTGTTTCATACTTATAATAACATATAAGTATATGAGTGATACTGATGTTATTACTTCATAATGAAACAACTAAAGAAGAAGAAGTGGAAGAAGAAATAAAGATGAAAGAATCGGTAACGGACATTACCTCTTCTTTGAAGTGCTTCTTTGAGACCTCCTTTTAGGGAACTAAAATAGGTCTTTGAAGAAGACCAGAACCTCTAGGATGTATCTAGAGAAGTGTAGAGGAGAAAGTGGCAGGGGTGGCCGAGCTTGAAGGCTCAAAGTGGTGTGAGGAAGAGAGGGAGGAGGTGCCCTTTTATAAGGGAGGAGAGGGGCACCTTTGGAATAACTAAAAATATTATTTTATTATAAAGTCAAGTTCGGTTTTAAATAGCTCAAAATTGATTTATTTCGAGGATAAGGTTGGGATGGGTCGAAATAATCTCATACAATAGAATTTAGACAAGTTTAGGTTCCTATATTAACCTTATCATGTGGATTTAACATTAAGTTAAATAATTTTACTTTTACCGTGTCTTCTTGTGTTCTTATACTATAAGGTTAATAAACTTACTATAAGCAGCCAAACGAACCCCAAGTTGTTCATTATTAATATATATAACCTTATATAAGTCATTTGGCCGAACCTTAGATTTTTATGAATAAAATAACAATTACTAATATAATATTTGTTTTAAAAACTATTTTATGTCAATTTTGACACTATTTAGTAATTAATTTTTGTAAAAATCATAACAGAATGATTAGTTCGAAAAAAGTTAATTAAATAAATAATAACATGTCATATTAATCTATTAAATTATTTTAATTCATAAAAAGTGTCAAATTACATTTATTTTGGTGTTTATAACATCAATTATGTCAATATTTCATTAGTAAGATAATTACTACATCATCTTTGTGTCATAAATAAATTACATTATTTAATGTCTAAAAATTACAAATAAAATACCATTATGTATGAAATCTTTTTAGATTTCTAATGAATATTTATAGTCAAATTTATCTTCTGTATAACCCCATATTAAAAATGATTTACTTATTACATTTTGATTTTAACTATTTTAACCCTTCTTTAAATAAATTAATAATAAATGTCCTAATCTAATCCAAGTGGGCCTAAATGGTCATATTTTATTCCTAAGTTTGTTTTTGGTAGAATTAAACTTATCAAATATAATTAGGACATGTGTTAGGGCAATAATAATATCATTTTTACCCTTAATTACCCTATTTACTTTTAACCGTGGTAAATAAAAGTAAAAAGTTACTTTTCACCAAAAATTATTTTCATCTCATTGAACCACATTTTACTTACTGACATCAACTGTGTCTCTCGGAGTTTTGAAATTCCACTCACAGAAGCGGTAAAATTAAGTTTTATGAAAAATTCAGTTTTTTAACTACCACTTAGTGGTTTCACTATTCATCAAAAATTGAATGTTTTCAGAAAAATACCAAAATTTCACCCTAGGCTAATTTTGATATTACGAATCCAAAAATGAAGTCCATTTTGAAAAATAAAATTTATAAAATTTCAAAAAGTGGTTATTACTATTCATAACGGCTAGTTTTAATAATATTTTAATAGTATATCGTTGTTTAGTGAAACTCGGTATTGCGTACGACGCAAGATATCGGGGAAGGTCACGATTTCGTGTAAAGAAATCCAAGCAAGTGTTGTGTAGAAAAATATTCCTTTGATGATTTATATAACATAAAAGTCTCGGGTGTTACATTCAACCCCCCTTAAAATGAATTTCACCCTCGAAATTCGTCACTTTGTAACAAATAGATGAGGATACCTCTCCCTCATCTCATCCTCAAGCTCCCATGTTGCTTCTTCTAATTGGTGGTTCCTCCATAAAACTTTCACCAATCGAGTGGTCTTGTTTCGTAGGACTTTTTCGCTACGATCCAGAATCTCTATCGGTTGTTCTTCATAAGAAAGATCTTGCTCCAGCGGTACAACTTCTGAGCTGAGTACATGTGAAGGATCAGGTATGTATTTTCTCAGGACAGATACATGGAACACATCGTGAACTTGAGAGAGATTCGGTGGAAGCGCCAATCGGTAAGCTACATTCCCAACACGATCTAGTATTTCGAAAGGACCGATATATCTAGGGCTCAACTTCCCCTTCTTTCCAAATCTCATGACCCTCTTCAAGGGAGATATTCGTAAGAACACTTTATCACCCACTTCAAACTCTAGGTCTTTTCTTCGGTTGTCGGCATAGCTTTTCTGTCGACTCTGAGCTGCTCTTATGTGTTGTTGAATAGATCTGACCTTTTCTGCCATTTCATCAACGAGATCGGGTCCTAATAGCTCTCTTTTCCCAACTTCATCCTAGCAAGTTGGAGTCCTGCATTTCTTTCCATAGAGAGCTTCATAAGGAGCCATCTGAATACTAGAGTGAAAGATATTATTATAAGAAAATTCCACCAAAGGTAGGTGTTGATCCCAACCACCTTTGAAATCCATAGAGCAAGCTCTCAACATATCTTCTAGAGTTTGAATTGTTCTCTCAGAGTGACCGTCTGTCTGAGGATGATAAGCAGTGCTAAAACTCAACTCTGTATCCAGAGTATGCTGAAGACTTCGCCAGAACTTCGAGGTAAATCTCGGATCTCGATCAGATATAATAGAAAGTGGTACTCCATGCAATCTTACCACTTCCTTTACATATATCCTGGCAAGCTGATCCAGATAGAAATCCTCTCTAATAGCAATGAAGTGTGAAGACTTTGTAAGACGATCAACTATGACCCAGATAGCATTATTGCCTTTGGATGTTTTAGGAAGTCCTGTGACAAAGTCCATAGTGATGTTTTCCCATTTCCATTCGGGTATGGGTAATTGTTGTAACATCCCCTTAGACTTCTGTCTCTCAGCTTTAACTTGTTGACAAACCAAGCATCGAGAGACATATTTTGCAACATCTCTTTTCATGCCATCCCACCAGAAGTACTCCTTCAGGTCCCTATACATCTTCGTGCTTCCAGGATGAATAGAGAATGAAGAACTACGAGCCTCATCCAGAAGCTCCTTCTTTAATTCTGGGATGGGAGGAACACAAACCCTATTCATGAACTTTATTATCCCATCACAATCAAGGTTGAATTCAGGAACATTTCTCACCTTCTTTTGTAACTCGACATCTTCTTTCTATGCCTCTTTAATCTTCACATGTATAGATGGTTGAACATTCATTTGAGAAAGATACGATTTTTCCCTATTCATTATAATTCCAAGATCCATCCTTTGTAAATCCATAAATATTGGATCTTTTGTGATCCTCATCATGGATAAACTAGCGTGGTCTTGTCGACTTAATGCATCTGCCACCTTGTTTGCTTTCCCAGGGTGGTAATGGATTGAGCAGTCGTAATCCTTAATCAGCTCCAACCATCTTCTTTGGCGCATATTCAGCTCCTTTTGTGTGAAAATATACTTTAAACTTTTATGATCAGTATAAATATCACACCTTTCTCCATAAAGGTAATGCCTCCAAATATTTAATGTAAAGATTACCGCAGCTAACTCCAAATCATGAGTTGGGTAATTTTGCTCATGTATTTTCAACTGTCGTGAGGCATAAGCTATCACCATATCATTTTTCATAAGAACACACCCCAATCCCTTCTTGGATGAATCACTGTAGATCACAAACCTTTCTCTACTACAAGGCAGTGTGAGCACAGGTGCACTGGATAACCTTCTTTTCAACTCCTTGAAATTATCTTCACATTCCTCCATCCAAACAAACTTAACTCTTTTCTGAGTCAACTTGGTGAGTGGATTAGATAATCGTGAAAAATCTTTCACAAAACGTCGATAATATCCAGCTAAACCAAGAAAAATTCGGATCTTGGTTATTGTTGTTGGTCTCGACCATCTTTCGATAACCTCTATTTCTGCTAGATCCATAGATATCCCCTCTTTTGAGATTATGTGACCCAAAAATGCAACTTTTTGAAGCCAAAATTCACACTTGGTAAATTTGGCATAAAGCTTCTCCTTTCTGAGGGTCTTCAAAATAATTCTCAAGTGATCTTCATGTTCTTCCTTGCTCTTTGAATAGACAAGAATATCATCTATAAAGACTACCACAAACTGATCAAGATAGTCTCTAAAGACTCTATTCATCAGATCCATGAAGATAGCAGGGGAATTAGTAAGACCAAATGGCATCACTATAAATTCATAGTGTCCATACCTTGTACGGAAATCCGTCTTTGGTATATCCTCCCTTTTGACCCTTAATTGATGATATCCTGAATGAAGATCAATCTTGGAAAAGTATTGAGCTCCGCGTAGTTGGTAAAATAGGTCATCAATGCGCGGGAGATGATATTTGTTCTTGATAGTGATCTTGTTAAGTTCTCGATAATCAATGCAGAGTCTCATTGATCCATCTTTCTTCTTAACAAACAGAACAGGTGCTCCCCAAGGTGACGCACTAGGGCGTATGAACCCCTTATCAAGATTCTCTTGGAGTTGCTTCTTCAATTCCTACAACT
This sequence comes from Viscum album, assembly GCA_963277665.1. NCBI lineage: Eukaryota > Viridiplantae > Streptophyta > Magnoliopsida > Santalales > Viscaceae > Viscum > Viscum album. Next base: position 709,960,092 of record OY728131.1, on the reverse strand, counting down.
CAATTGGGGCCATTCTATAAGGTGTCTTTGAAATAGGCAAAGCATCCGGTACGAGTTCTATTGAAAACTCAACTTCACGATTCGGTGGAAGACCCGGTAATTCCTCCGGAAAGACATCATAAAACTCCCGTACAATGGAAATATTCTTAATCGTGAGTTTATCACCAACCATTTGAGATAAATAACCTTCATTTAGTGGAATCAATACCCATAAAATGGAAGAAATTTTCACTGGAAGGTTATGTTCATCCTTACATCGATAGACGATCATAGATTGATCTGGAATATGAAATGCGACTTACCTTATTTGGCAATTGATATGAGCTCCATGTAGAGAAAGCCAATCCATGCCAAGAATCACATCAAATTCCACTATAGTAAGGATCACAAGATTTGCAGGAAGCACTTTCCCACAAACTTCAATCAGAGAAGAATTATAAACTTTTGATGCGACTGTTGTGCCATTAGGTGTTGTCACAGCTAACTCAACATCTAATTGTTGAGGTAATATGGTGATACCCTTAGAAAATTCTTCAGAAATAAAGGAGTGGGTGGATCCAGAATCAAATAAAACATTTGCTACTTTAGAGTGGATGGTAAGGGTACCTTTCACCACATCATTATCGTACTCCACATCGCTGATAGAAATTGCATGTGACTTTCCTTTGTCTTTAGCCTTAAGAGTTTGTTGACGTCGACCATCATCATCAACCCTTAGATTAGGGTATTTATTGGCATAATTTCCCATCTCCTTGCACTTGAAACATTGAAGTGTTTCAGGGTCATTCTGTGTATCCCTTCCTTTGTTTTCATCACTAGACATCTTCTTCCCATCATTGTGGAATTCAAATGCCCGATGACCTTCCTTTCCACATTTGAAACATTTACTTGTCCCTTTAAGACAACTCCCTCCAGGTTTCTTTCCACACTTTTAGTATAAGGGAAAGATCATCTTTTTTTCAGTGTGCTCTTTAGATTTTCCTTTGAATTCCATTTTCCTCTTCTTATCAAACCCATATGACTGATGGGTTACTCCAATCTCCATCTCGACTTTGAGAGCACATCGAATGATTTCCTCGTAGCTATTGAAGTCCCTTATGGCTAACGCCCTTCGAAGACTTGGTTTTAAGCCACTAAAGAATCGATCGATCATACTCTCAGGTTGGATAATAATACCAGAAGCGTACCTTGCAAGTCTTGTAAAATTTTCTTCATAGGTACCAACAGATTCATCATCCTTTTGCTTCAGTTCAAGAAACTCTTTCTCCATATTTGTTCGGAGAATACGAGGGAAGTACTTATTGAAAAATAAGTTTTTGAACTTGTCCCATTCCATGGACTCAATTTCATCCCTTTGCCTCGTATTCTTAATAAGATTCCACCATTGATCAGCATCACCTTCCAAATGATACACTACTAAGATGACTTTATCATGATCATAACATTGAATAACTGAAAATATCTTTCATTAGTACTAATCCATTGTTCAGCAACTAATGGATCAGTAGACCCGATGAATGATGGTGGACGCTGTCTCATAAAGGATTCAACAGAATTTTTCTCCTTCCTTTGCTCGTTCAGAAGTCCTGCATGATTCATAGCTTGAGAAAGTTGTGTGAGCATGGCTACAAGATTTTTCATTCCAGCTCCCATAACGTTTGGTTGCTTAGGGGGAAAATCATTGCATAGCCCGTCACATTCCGCATTAACACGGTTCCTTCGGGTTCCAGCCATTGATTAAAACCAAGAAGAATAGTGTGAGCAACACTAATTATAATAGGAAAACCACATAATCAAGAATAAAATTTCACACTTAAGGTCTTATCCTAGGTTATTCATGGCCATTTCTAAAACACTAAGATTGTATTCTATGCTTAGACTTATCCTTAGGGTTCTTACTAAGGCTTTCACATCCTAGTTTCCAAAGATTGACTATACCTATACTCTGATACCAAGTGAGCTCAAATGCTCAGTAAGGGTAAACAAAAGAAATATAAATCACATCATATTCATAAGAAAATATCTTTTGAAAATCTTAACCTGCAAAAGAGATCATGATTTCATAACATGGGATAAATCATAGTAGTGAAATGTAATCCCAATAATCATAAATTAAAACATGAAACTTTGTGGCATACATACATAATCATAGAGAATCATTTCTTATTAGTCAAGACTCTTTGCCAATACTATCTTAGTGGACAAAGTACCTTTCTGAACTAAGTTCACTCATCGTTTTAGTCTTGTTTCACTGAACCGGTATAACCTACCGTTCCAGCCATGTCTATCTCATGAGATATAAAATCTTTACCCAATGCATTGGAGGGAGATATATGTCCCACCCATCTCATAATGATACCATTCTTATGTGTGCCACAAAATCATAAATCATACATCATTGCATAACCCATGTAATAAAAATGGGATTCTTAAACAACATGACATCATAAAACAATTCATATAAGATAAAGGAATTCATAAAAATATTTACATCACAAAATAATCAAATCCATGTATTAATAGGGATAGAAACAGAACCCTATATTATCTTAGATGGAAAATAATTTTGATAAAACACTTGAACTCCATTCTTGAGGAAAATATCCTTTCTACTTCAAAAACACTTTTCATTTCTTAATATGTCATACAATTCTTAAAAGAAGTTGATTAAAAATAAACTTGAAAACTTGTAAAGGAAGATTCTTGGAAATATTGTTTTAAAAATCCATTCATGCCGTATAAAAAAACGTTCTTCTCGTACTTTTGTCGGAAAAGTCAAAAAGTACCTCATACGAAAAATGACAAAAGATTCCTTTCATATCTTTTACTAAAAACTCACAGAAGGGTAAAATTGGATATAAACTATTGTAGAAGGATATAAATATTACATATTTAGGAAACATGGATGTGGATGATAAAATACACCCCAGTAAATGCCAAAGTATAAACAATCTCGGATAAAAATGAGATTGTGATATTTTCCCTTACCTTAGGTCCGATATGCTTTGTATGTGTCCGAACCTCCTATATAATGATTTAAATAATGTTATTGACTTATTCCAGAATCATACTTATTTTTATGATATCATATTTGGTCATATTCTTAGCTTCTTAGTAGTAATATTTCATTGCTACTTGTTATTCGGGTGTTTATAACTTTTTGTTCTTATGCGTGTTTTGTCGAATAGATTCTTATTCTTCTCTTTCGGTTATAGATACCTCATTGTGTAATATATATCATATTCATTCATTCAATTCATTTCATTTATATAATCATTATTAAATGAAGATCATGTAGAATGAGTCGCATCACATCGTGGAGACGGTATTCCGTACGTACGCACGAGTGATGATATCGTTCCTATGATCGTGAAATTGTATTAGAGTGTATGTATACTATTTCAGAATCAGTATCAATTTATAATAGTCATATATATTCATTATTTACACTATTATACCCATCCAAGTAAGGTGGTGGTGGAAAATAGATTACACCACGGCGTTGAGACGGTATTCCGTACGTACGCACGCGCAGTGATTTCTTTTTCCGTAGAATGGATAGATGTTGAAATAGGGTTGTTTCATACTTATAATAACATATCAGTATATGAATGGTACTGATGTTATTACTTCATAATGAAACAACTAAAGAAGAAGAAGTGGAAGAAGAAATAAAGATGAAAGAATCGGTAACAGACATTACCTCTTCTTTGAAGTGCTTCTTTGAGACCTCCTTTTAGGGAACTAAAATAGGTCTTTGAAGAAGAAAAGAACCTCTAGGATGTCTCTAGGGAAGTGGAGAGGAGAAAGTGGCAGGGTTTGGCCGAGCTTGAAGGCTCAAAGTGGTGTGAGGAAGAGAGGGAGGATGTGCCCTTTTATAAGGGAGGAGAGGGGCACCTTTGGAATAACTAAAAATATTATTTTATTATAAAGTCATGTTCGGTTTTGAATAGCTCCAAATTGATTTATTTTGAGGCTAAGGTTGGGATGGGTCGAAATCCTCTCATCCAATAGAATTTAGACAAGTTTAGGTTCCTATTTTAACCTTATCATGTAGATTTAACATTAAGTTAAATAATTTTACATTTACCGTGTCTTCTTGTGTTGTTATACTATAAGGTTAATAAACTTACTATAAGTAGCCAAACGAACCCCAAGTTGTTTATTATTAATATATATAACCTTATCTAAGCCATTTGGACGAACCTTAGAATTTTAGGAATAAAATATCAATTACTAATATAATATTTGTTTTAAAAACTATTTTATGTCAATTTTGACACTATTTAGTAATTAATTTTTCTTAAACTCATAACAGAATTATTAGTTCGAAAAAAGTTAATTAAATAAATACTAACATGTCATATTAATCTAGAAAATTATTGGAATTCATAAAAAGTGTCAAATTACATTTATTTTGGTGTTTATAACATCAATTATGTCAATATTTCATTAATAAGATAATTACTGCATCATCTTTGTGTCATAAATAAATTACATTATTTAATGTCTAAAAATTACAAATAAAATACCATTATGTAGGAAATCTTTTTATCTTTCTAATGAATATTTATAGTAGAATTTATCTTATGTATAAACCCATATTAAAAATTATTTACTTATTACACTTTGATTTTAACTATTTTAACCCTTCTTTAAATAAATTAATAATAAATGTCCTAATCTAATCCAAGTGGGCCTAAATGGTCATATTTTATTCCTAAGTTTGTTTTTGGTCGAATTACACTTATCCAATAGAATTAGAACATGTGTTAGGGTAATAATAATATCATTTTTACCCTTAATTACCCTATTTACTTTTAACCGTGGTAAATTAAAGTAAAAAGTTACTATTCACCAAAAATTATTTTCATCTCATTGAACCACATTTTACTTACTGACATCAACCGTGTCTCTCGGATTTTTGAAATTCCACTCACAGAAGTGGTAAAATTAAGTTTTATGAAAAATTCAGTTTTTTAACTACCACTTAGTGGTTTCACTATTCATCAAAAATTGAAAGTTTTCAGAAAAATACCAAAATTTCACCCTAGGCTAATTTCGATATTACGAATCCAAAAATGAAGTCCATTTTGAAAAATAAAATTTATAAAATTTCAGAAAGTGGTTATTACTATTCATAATGGCTAGTTTTAATAATATTTTAATAGTATATCGTTGTTTAGTGAAACTCGGTATTGCGTACGACTCAAGCTATCGGGGAAGGTCGCGATTTCGTGTAAAGCAAGCCAAGCAAGTGTTGTGTAGAAAAATATTCCTTTGATGATTTATATAACATAAAAGTCTCGGGTGTTATAGCTTGAGAGAGGTTTCTTGGGAGCTTGGGGCACCTTGGAAGGATTATAGAGAGAGGATGGAAGAGTTTTGACTAACTAAAAATGATTTTAGTGAATAGGATGTGAGATCTTGGGTGGGTTTATATAGGAAATGAGAAGGAATTCTTTATTATTTAGGTTTGGGACACCACACATTAAACTAATCAAAACCACAAACCATCCCATGGTTATTGCCCATGGTTTGTTTCAAAGGGGAGTGGAAAACACTATTATATAATGCGAATGGCCTAACTTCTTAAAATAATAGGTTTGTTTATGTGGAGGTGAGTCGCACTGTCAATAAAATCAATTTAAAAAGTTAAAATATTTTATTAGTCTTGAAGGGTCCACTAAAGAATTTTAAAATAACTCAAACCAATCTAAAATAAAATTATTTTAATGTTAAAACATATATTTTCTTAATATAATGTTTGTAGTATTTTATAACATCACTATTGGGTCATCATGAGGTCATAAAACACAATATATATTTAAAAGGTATTTAATTTTTTCCTAAAAATTCGTCTGTATCAAAAAATTATGAAAAATTCATCCTTGGATAATTTAGACATCCTAATTACAATAATAATATGAATTTTATGTAAATAATTTTCTAAAAATGTGAATTTTTACTTTTAAAATAAAAATTGACATTTATAAAAAATTCATGGGTTATGATAAAAACAACTTTCAAACCTTAATAAAAATCACAATAATATTCATAATAATTATACGGTCATTTATATTATATAAAAAATAATTTAGTAATAATATTTAATTAAAATATTATTTAATTCAAAAATCCATTAATTCATCCAAATAGATTTCTTAATTAACTAAAAACTATATTTTTTCTTTAAAAAACTATTTACAAAGTAACCATAATAAAATGAAAGTATATTATATATACAAAAAATATGTACATAATCATAGTAATAGGGTTCTCATTATATAACCCCTGACAACATCCACATAATATCGAAGGGTAAGGTGTGCAATGGTGACAAATTCTTTGGGTGGCTCGGATAACATCGCTCAAGCTGTAATCTCTATCAACTTCCACTTCTCCTATAGGAAGTTCCATTCAAGCTCAACGTGTTGAAGCTAGACTTGGGTTTGGTCAAGAGCAAAGCCCAATGACGACACCTCCTTTCCGATCTCCGACAAATGGGCTTCACATATAGCAATTATACTGGATGAGGTCATCGCTTCCTTTGTCTTAGTAAATTAGATTTGTTAAAGCCCAATATTTATACTAATCATGGGATCATAGTTAAATGGATATATTAGCAATAGTAACAATTCTTAATGGTATTTTAAAATTCAAAAACATAAAACCAAAGAAGCTCATTTGTTTTATATAAACATTTTACAAAATAAGGAATTTAATTAGACCAAGAGGAATTTTCATCAATAAAATTTTGGTTCATTACACCTGTACTGGATAAACCCAGTTTTGAAGTAGTGCATGATATGATGTTATTGAATCAGCTTAAAGATTTCTACTATGGACTTTAACCTGAGATTAAGCAAGAAAATGGTAATTCATTCATGGTGATAGATCTAAAAGATCTTTACACATTGATTTGTAATATGAATGAACAAGGTTTTCAGTTGTCAGAAGATTCTTCAAGAAGGAAAGTAGAAGTGCATCAAGTTGACTCTTATACATTCTTAACTGCACAATTGTAAGCTCTCAATAAGAGGATAAACAACTTCTCACCAAGTTCTTCTAATTTATTCAATGTAGTTCAAGCTGAACAATTCCCATGCAATGATGTTCCTCAGGATTATTCCATCTGTCCATATAACACATCTGAGAGAAACATATCTGAAGTTGAATTTTTTTTCTATAACAATGGAAATTATAGAAATAATTATAACTCAAATTGTAAAACAATTACCCAAATCTAGTTTGTAAGGAACTAATGGTTACTCTTCCAATTAACTAGAACATGGGTCCACTTTGGTTCCTAACTAAATCTACTTTCATTCTCACCATGAAATCGCATGATAAAAAATATCAATAGAAATATTGACCTCTATTTAATCAACAACAATAATACTAGTAAAAACAGTAAAAAATGGAATATTCTACTCTTAAAATATAAATTCAAATAGATTGGGGAGAAACTATAGTAAAAATAATGATTTACAATCAATAAAGGTTTGATTCACAAGATATAGTCACCTAAAACGTGAAAATGACCACAAAAAACTTATAATAATTCATGTGTAACATTGAAAATCAATTCAATCCATTAGCCATAAAAAAAAGAAATAAAATAGGGAGATATACCAGGTAACACAATATTCAACCCAATTGAAGAGGAAAAAGGTTTCACAGTACAAAGTGGAGTATAATTTCTAAAGAGCCAAACTTCTTCAGCTAAACAGATTGAAGAGACACATACACTTTCCAATATGAGTTTTGATTCAATAGAAAAAGTGATTCAAGATGAAGATAAAGAGGATGGAGAAAAAAATGAAAATCTAAAAATTGAAATGGAAAGAAAATAAAATAAAAATTACTTACTGAATGATCATGTAAAATCTCACACACCCCCTCTTCTATTTCCCCAAAGACAGAAGAAAAGAAAGTTGGATGCTCAATTTTTGATATCTATGTAAATGTTCAAGAATCTACACATAAATATTTCTATTTCAGGAGTTATCACACAAATTCCTTACTATGATAAATTTCTCAAAGATATTCTATCAAAATGAAGAAAACTAGATGATGTGAGTTTAGTCATAATGCATGAAGAATGTTCAATAGTCATACCCGGATCCATACCTCCTAAACTAAAAGATGCTAGAAGTTTCACTATACCTTGTAATATTTGAGGATGTCAATTTTGGAGATATTTATGTGACCTCAAAGACTGTGTAAACTTCATTCCATATAGATTTATTAAAGTACTATGAATCAAAGAATTAATGGAAACTAGGGTTTCCTTGTAAATGGTAGATATATCATTTAAGCATTCACAGAGAATTCTAGAGGATGTGCTTGTCAAGGTTGATAAATTTGACTTCTCTACTGATTTCATTGTACTTAATATGGAATAATATAAGTATTACATGATCATTATTATTATACCCTTCTTAGCTACATGCAATTATCTTATTGTTGTTCAAGAGGGAAATTTAATTTTTAGAGTTGGGGAAGAAAACAAGACATTTGATGTCATAAAAGCTATGGAAAAACCCTCTATAGATGAATTTCATTTCTTGGATATGATTGAAGAATGGGAAGAGTTAGAAAAGGAAGTGTTAAATCTTGAGGATCTACACATGGGAAATGAAGAGTTAACAGAATCAATAGAAGAATTAGAATTCATCTAAATCATATTTGAGCCTTTGGATAGACAAGAGTTCACCTAATTGAATCTATCACTTGAAAATCCTCCAACACTTTAGCTTAAACCACTTCCACTAAACCTGAGATATAGTTACTTGGTATATTTAAACACCTTTACAGTAATTATAAATGATAATCTTTCCAGTTAAAAATAAATTAAATTGATCAATGTCCATTTGAAAAGGAAGTGAGTGATAGGATGTATGATTATCAATTTAAAAGTTATAATTCCTACCATCAACAATCATACAATACATATTGTAGATAATTATAAACATTATAGAAAACCATAAAGACGATTAACACCTCCAGTGAATTATGTTGTCAATAAAGAAGTCATTAAACTTCTTTATGATGGTTTAATATTTCCTATCTCAAAAAGCCAGTGGTTAATCCCATTACAAGTGATACCTAAAAAGTGTGGGACCACTATGGTTGAGAATGATAAAGGATAGTTGATACACACAAGAATAGTTACTCGATGGGGATTTTGTGTAGATTATTAAAAAATGAATGATTTCACTAAAAAGGATCACTTCCCATTACCCTTTATTGATCAAATACATGAACGACTCGTAGGCCGTGATTACTATAATTTTATTTATGGATACATAGGTTATAATCAAATAGTGGTTAGAGTAGAAGATCAAGAGAAAAGTATGTTTTCTTGTCCATATGATACATTTACTTATTAGTGAATGCCTTTTGGAATGTCCAATGCACCAGCTACATTTCAATGATGCATGATAGTAGTGTTCCATGAAATTATTGAAGATTTATTGGAAACATTCATGAATTACTTCTCTGTTTATGGGAATTATTTTGATGAATGTTTGGAACATTTGGATGAGGTTTTGGTGATATGTGAAGAAAATAATATGGTGATCAATTGGAAAACATAAAACTACATAGTATAAATTGGGACAATTTTAGGTCATAACATTTCAAATAAAGTCATTGAATTTGACACAGCTAGGATCAACACAATCTCTAAGCTACCCATACCTACTTTAGTTCATTTAATTAGAGTTTTTATTGGGCATGTTGTATTCTACCAATTTTTCATTAAGGATTTATTTATTATCATTTGTCCCCTTACCACCCTGTTAGGAAAATATGTCACATTCCAATTTGGGAATGACTATCAGGAATAATTTAAATTGTTATGGAAATGATTGGTCAGGGCCCCTTCATTGGACTAGGAGAAACCATTTGAGTTATTGTGTGATTCTATTGATTGGTAAGTTGGTAATTCCTTGGGATAAAGGAAATAAATGATCTTTTGACCTATATATTATACTATCTTCACATTGAATGAGGATCAAAACAATTTCAAAACAACTAAAAAATATTTTCTAGCAGATTTATTTTCATTTTATAAATCTTTTACTTACCTACTATTCTACAAAGTCACTATGTGTATTGATCACTTTTCTATTCGGAATCTAGTGACTAGGAAATATATGAAGCCCAAAATAATTAGATATATATTATTACTTTAGGAATTTGACATTAAATTCTAGGACAAAAAGCGTACTAAGAATGTCGTTTATGATCATTTATCATTCCTAGACCACGAAACAAGTGAAATCAATATGGAATTAGTCAAAGAAACATTTCCTGATGAAAAACCCTATGCCACAGAGACAATCACATATTGGTATGTCACTTTTGTGAATTACTTTACTTTAGGTGTGGTATATCTAGATATATCACATGATAAGAGAAAAATATATTTGAATGAAGCACACCATTACATTTGTGATGATCCATTAGTTTTCAAGGATTGTGTAGATGCAATGATTAAAATATGTATCCCATAATAATAAGTTGGTAGTGTTTGGAATTTTTTTCATTATGTAGATTCTAGAGGAAGTCATGTGATTTATCATAAAATTAGCAAAGTTTTATAATGTGGTTTGTAATGGCCCAACATGTATTTAGATATTCGTGAGTTTATCATGAATTGTGATAAATTCCAAATATCTAGGAGCATAAGTTGGAAGCATGAGATACCAAAACATACAATCATGGGCATTAAAATTTTTGGCATATGGGGAATAAACATAATGGGTAATTTTCCCCAATAATTTTTAAAATTATACATCCTTTTCTATATTGAATACATATCAATGTGGGCGGAAGTTTGATTTTTTATTTGTGAAAAATAATGCTCAAGTTGTTATCAAATTTTTGAAGAAACATATTTTTACCCAGTAAAGAATTTGAAATATCATCATTAGTTACCATGTTACCCACTTCAATAATGATCTATTTCAGAAGATGATGAAATTACATATATGTCACCACTACATGATCACCCCATACCATCCATAGAACAATGGCCAAGATGAGGTTTCAAGCATTGAGATTAAGATCTTTTTAGAGAAAATTTTGTGTACATATTGCAAAGATTGGGCCACCAAACATGAAGATGCACTTAGGGATTACATTAATAATATAAAAAAACATATTGGAATGTACTGATTTTTATAAAAACCTAACAACTCCCTATATAAATGGAACACAAATCTTACTGGGTAGTAAGGAAGCTGAATTTATATTTCAAAATTTCTTAAGAAAACCATTTTCTATAGTTGAATGAATTATATGAGATGAGGAGGGAAGTGTATAAAAATCTTCAATATATAAAGATAAAACTAGATCTTGGAATGATAAAAATATATAACAAATAAAATTTTAAATGGGAAACAAAGTTCTAATCTTTAACTCAAGGCTTCAGGTCATGGAAATAAAGTTTTAATCAAAGTTATTGGCTCCTTAAACTATCATAATTTTTTATCCCCATTGTGTCATTGAAATTTAAGATTGGTAGATTCCTCCATTTAAGGTTAATGGTTAACATCTCAAACTTTATCAAACTTTAGATAGAATAGGAATCATTTCAGAAGTTCATTTTAAATGAGAGGGTTCTCATCTTGTTTAATACATTAAACTTTGCTCTAGTCAGGAAGCAACCTGAATATTTTTTCATTACTTGGTATTTGTTTTCATACTATCTCTCTTCATTGGTGAAGTTGAATAAAAAATGACTCATTACAAGGAATATTACATGATGTTCGATCCCCCCTTGAAATTTGAGGAAAACTACCTTATGAGATGTGCCAAATAGAGGAAATTCAAGGAGTGTTACCACATGCGATGTTCCAAAGAGCTGTGAGAGTTGAGAGGATAAATAAATTTCCCCATGAGTGGTTACTTAGTATAAATCTGTAGAGTTTGAACCTCAAGAATAGATCTTTGAAGTAGGAAGAAACTACCTAGAGAATGGAGAAGAGGTTGAGGAATTCCGAGCTGATGGACCAAACTAATTGACAATTTTATATCTATTTGGATAAAGATGTAATACTTAGTTATTCATGGGAGGAAATCCATATTTTTATTTTCTACGATTTATTATTATTACTATTTTTTTAAGAAATAAATTTGGAATGTGTGGAACATTTTTAGTTACTCCAATTTTTTTTGAACTTATTTTTTTATCATGTATCTAAATTCATCTATGTGATCTTTGGTGTTACGCCTATGATATTATGTGGGTATGTGCTATCAATGTGTAGATTTTATAGGTACATCATTTATGGAGCTAATCAGATATTGACATCCTTTCTGTCACTATCTGGACTTACTCAGCTAGGTGTTTTATTTTATGTTATATTTTATGCTTTCAAAAACACCATGTAAAATGACGTTTAAAAAAATGAAAAAGAAAAAAAAAGAAAAAAACTAGCATCCCGATCATTGTTGACCCACATGAAGGATATTGCATTTTTTTCATAACATGGTTGGAGGCATACCACTTGTATCCCTAGACAGTTTGAGAACATGATTCATGTTTGGTTTTCTTTGATTCTCAATACCTTGATTTAGATGATTGATGATATCAGTCCATTCTTTGAAACTGTTTTCTTAAATCTTGCTTATTTTTTAGACACTTATTTTCACTCACGCTCCTTTGTGATGTGTAACATTTTATTTCCATACCCATAAGAACTTTAGAACTTTTAACATCTCTTCATGTATCTTTATTTCTTGAGGGAATGCTGACGATGTTATGTCTTCTAGAACTTTTCATGTTTGCCTCTCAAAAAGATCAAAATTTTGGAATTTTCACTTAAATGACTGAGGCATTTTCTTGATTTACTTATCCACATAAATGAACAAGAATTTGTTTGATCTACTTATCCACTTTGACCCATTGATCCACCCTTGAATTATATCCTTCTTTTAGCCCTAATAATCAACGAGGAATCATTTTTTAGATGATCTCACAACCAATACCCTTCCCTACCCATTTCATGAATGTTTTTATGAAGATTTTCAATCCAAGTTTGGGGGAGAGATTTATTTATGGGGAGGGTTTTTTTGAGGGACAATGAGACATTCGATGCATATGGAATGAAAATATATCATCATGATTGTAATCATGTCACGACCCATCCTCGGGGCTCGTGTCGTGACTACCCCAAGCCCGCCTTCCATAGGCTAGGGGTTGGCAACTAGCACCAAAGGCGTAAATCCAGATAAAAGGGAAGGCATTGCCTTTATATGAGAATAAAGACACCACAGAGTACACAAGATGAAGTAAACACTAAGTAAACTGAGTACAAAAGTAAGTGCTGGAAAGTAAGTGGGCCAGTATACAAACCCAACTGAAAGTACAGTACAACTGAGGAAAGAAAGTAAAACAGCTAAAAAGTAAAGCAGCAACCACCAAGTCATCATCCGGAAACCCCACCTAAAGGGTGGTTATAGATGGTCCCATATGCTCCTCGAATCCGTCCGTCTGCACCATGTACGTCCCGCCTGATGGTCCACCTCCGGATATCATCTCGCTTCACAAGCCTAAACCACGATCAGCGCTGTCCATCGTCTGCATCCAACACAACGTAGTGCGGGCATAACCCATGCAGGGGTGAGTATACGATACTGAGTAGGGACCCCGAGACCCTTGAATGCCTCACAGAATCGACAAAGGATAAACCACAAAGGAAAGATAAAAACACGAAGTATCAACCAACTCTACTTAGGTATATGCCCATACATATACCTAAGTCATCAATTCCAGTTCGGCTCCAACTCCCGAGTCCAAGTATAACTCAGTCCACATAGGAAAGTACAACTCAGTCCACACAGGAAAGTACAACCCAGTCTATACAGGAAAGCAAGACAATCATACAGAAGATATTGATTGAAAGTCAAGACTCAGCTCACACATGTATACTACTCACGAAGAGGGGTGAAGATGATTAGATGTAGCCTCTGAATCATCTCCTATGCCGAACCCATGTAGGATCCAAGTACAGAAGTTGTCGCTGTCGAACCCACGTAGGATCCATGTATAGTAACCATCGCTGCCAAACCCATGTAGGATCCAAGTACTGTCATCATCATTGAGGAACCCACGGATGATCCAAGTACAGTCATCCTCACTGCCGAACCCACATAGGATCCAAGTACAGTCACCATCTTCGTCGCAGTCGCAGCCAGCTCTAGGGTTCCCGCACGCAGCATGCTCGATTCCGGGAAGTTCTGCTCCACGAGCCAAGAGGGTCGATACATCAACTGTCACAAAGTCTAGAGTTGATGTATCACAATGTTCCATCTCGTCATTAGGAACACAACGCAACAGACGGCGCGTCCAATAGACGCCTGGTCTGAGAGATATTGGCTTTTCCGTCCCAGGGGTCCGGTTTTTTTTAAGCTAAAACCAACCCAACTGTACTCTAGCTGCGTCCAAACCTCAAGTGGAGTAATCCAAAAGAACCATCTCACTAAGTGGAATTCAACGCAATTGACGGCACGTCATTCGTCCGTTCGGTAGTTAAGTTATAAGCGTTTCTGCTCCAAGGGCTCGGTTGGTTTCGGGTTCGAACCAACCTGGAAATACACAAACTTCGCCAAAACCTTGAGTGTAATATACCGAAAGGACCGTCTCGATCCAAGGATCCCAATGCAACTGACGTTGCATCGATCAGAGGTCCATATCTCAAGATACAGGTGTTTCAACGATCCTAGTCCGAAAATAAGGGGTCTAGGCCTGGTCCGACCCGGCCCAATACCCCCTGGGTCGGCCCGGCCCGGCTCGGCCCACGGTGGGGTGCGGCCTGCGGCCCGGCTCAGAAGCTGGCTACGGCTCGGCTCGCGGCCGAGCGGGGTGCGAAGGGGGGGGGGGGGAGGGGGGGTGCCGCCCCCTTGTCTCCGAAATGGCGGACCCAGCGGGGTCCACCCTATTTGCTGGTTAGGGGGGAGTTACACCCCCTTCCCTGTTTTTTTCGGGAAACAACCTGCCTTTATGGCCAGCCGGTTTTCTTCAACCATCGCGGGACCCTTAAGGGTCCCGACTCCTAGAGAACTGGTGGCCGACCAAGCCTCGACGCCCCTGCTAGTGATCGTCGCGGCCCTTCTTCAACCGGCGCGGCGCGATGGCGCCGCGCACCACCGCTATGACCCGCTCCGGCCGCAGTCCCCTTGTTCCCGCGCGGTGCAACGTCACTGCGATGCCTTCGTCACAATGATCAATGAAAATAAACAAAAATGGGGAGGAGGATCGGCCGTGTTTTTGCGGTCCGATCTCCTCCCGTTATAACGATAACAAGCGGACAAAATTTAATCAATGAAGGTCGATAAATAAAACATGAACAATGTTAACCACTACCTCGATAAATGATGTCGTTTTCCGGTGACGTGGAAGATGGCGTCGTGGGGTGAGGTTTCAAAGACGGCGTTGGCGTGCGTCCAAGGAGGGGACATCATCTCACACTAGATGCAGAGAGAATAAGGAATGGCACATCATCTCTCCTTGTGGTGACAACGTTCTTCATCGAAGTGTAATGTTCTTCACGGGAGGATGAAGTTCTTCCAATATAGCTAGAGCTCTCTCCCGAATTCCCAACACAACAAGCTAACCCCCAAAATAAGCCTTCCCTTATTTTATTTTACCATGCCATGCATTTCTAAAACTAAAAATTTAAAACTTAATCCAATCAATTGAATAAGTTCAATTAATTAAATTAATGTGCATTGGCATTATTAAAGTGGAAGAGGAGAAGCCACTTAATTAAAAACAAGGGTTTCCAACATTAAACACAAGAAGATTAATGGGGGATTTAAGGGTGTTTTAGGGAATGTGAAGGGTTGGGGCTTGTGCAGGCCCCACCTCACATTTATCCTCACGTGGGTAGTTAGGATGTTAGTGGGTCCCACCCTAACTACCCCATGTAGGATAAAACCACCTTAGTTAGGAATAAAATTTGTACCACAAATTTTATTCACTCTTTTTATTTAATCCACATTTTTAACAACTCCTCAATAGCGAACACATCTTCGGTAATGGTCCTCTTAATCAATTATCGACACTGCGGTTTCATCGGTGCCCTCAGATTTCAATTCCGAGCACTGGTTCAAAAGATAGAAAAACCCACTCGTTCATTCACTGAACGTACCCGAGCTAAACTTCGGAAATTGATTTCGGGCATACCGGGCCTCGGAATCAAGTGCCGTCAAAAATGGCGTACTCATAAAATCCCAAAGAATTTAAGAAAAATTTTTCCTTGAAATTTACGGGTCGTTACAAAGTATTATATTTCACAATAGCCACATGTATTACATGTATTTTAATATAGGAATATATATTATTTTTGGTTCCAATAATGTGTACATATTTGGTCATTTTGCAGCAACCATCACCTATAGGAATACCTAAAAAAGTGATGACCCATTACTCTAGGGGATAGAGGGTTTTCTATATGACCTATTTTCATTATTATTTGACTAAGTATGAGCTACTCGTGTACCTTTTTTGGGATATTATATTATATATATATTTCATGGGGTTTAGAAGCTGATACTCACTTGTTGACCTATCCATTTTGTGTGAGTGAATTGTGTCCTTAAGGGGGGGGGGGATAAGAAAAAAACCAATAGATAAAAAAATATAAATTTTTTAGAGACACTAGATTATAATAGTAATGGAGACAAGCAATGTTTTGAGTATATGAGAGTGATTTTTTTAGATAAAAATTTGTATTGACAATAATCATACATATTTTTCAAGATTCAACACTCATTTTTTCCAAAAACTATCCATTTTATTCTGACCCATCACCCCTTATCCTCATATACATTTGAACCTAACATAAATCCATCGGGATTGGTTCATTATTTTTTGATTTTCACTAGTGGATATGTGAAATTCATGGAAAGCCTATGGTAATCATGCATGATCATGAGAATTGAGCATAGTTTTGTTAAAATTGTTTTGAGTGATGAAAGGGATGGTGAGGTAGATCACTTTGATGCATGAGTGCGAGTACTTGTTTTGGAAATAATATGAGTGGAAGAGAAAATATATTTAAAAGTTGTAATTTTAAATAAAGGAGGATATTTTTTGGGTAAAAGAGATAAAAAAATTTTGAAATTGTAATTTTGATGTTTTGATTTTTCTACTGGTTGAGTTGTGTATTCATTATAATTATTTTGTCTAGGAGTGAAAAGTTAATGTGTGGGGGATTAGATGAACATGGATTCAATCATATTTTTATAATTTTATAACTTAGTTTTAATTAAATGTCTTAACTGTTTGTAGTATTTTTAGTTCATTTCTAGTATTTTTAAGTGTTTTTATTTTATTTTTTATAATTTAGTTAATTATTTAAATTTTAGTAATTTATTTATTTTAATATTTTATATTAAATTTTTACCTAATATTTTAATATTTTTATACTATATTTAGTAGTTTCATTAATTATAGTTTTATTATCAGTTTATTAATATATTTTTAGTGTATTTTTTAATTTTCTATGTTATTATTATTCAGTATTGTGTTTTATTATAAATATCAGTAGTATTAATAATATTAGTATAAATATTATTAGTTTATTATTATTAATAAATTAGATGAAAATTTTATAGTAGTTTTTATGTGTGATTTTTATTTTTAAGTTTTAACAGTTTGTGTTTTCATAAAATTTTGAAATCCCTGTTTTACAAGGGGATAACACGTGACCCGAGACTTTCCATTTTTTCAGAGGCCTTCATCCTCTTTAGAAAAAACCATATTTCTGTAGTAGAAAAGGAAGAAGTCACCCTCTATGCACTATCTAGTGGAATCATCTGATCACACCCCCTCCATCCATTGAAACACCATCATCTTCATCCACAACCATAACCGACCATGTCAGCTTCTGCTGTAAAAGCATACCACCCGCATAGCCCCTACTGCACATCCTCCAATGGCCTGAAGGCCTTCATTTTTTTTATTGATTTTGATAATCAACCTTTCAAGGGGTGAGGTGGAACCCTTACAAGGCCCGTAGTCATAAGTATTACATGGCCTGTAGGCCTTAGAGGAATTCATTGCCCGTAGGCTTCAAACATTACATACAACCCAGACTAACTACTTGGAACTGCCTCTCCCCAGCATATTCATCGTGAAATCAGATCTCCACCTTCACATTGCTGTTCATCTAGGCATTCCCGTGCATACACAGGCTTGTACCGATGGTAGGTTCCATACCCTCTCATTCTTGCAATCCATTTAGCTCTGCTGTGGTGAAAGCTCCTTGCTCATCCTCCTTGTAGAGCTTGTTCCTTGTAGGTTGTCTGGTTTGCATCTGCACTAAAGGTGGCCCGAAGGCCTTGAGGTAGCCCTAAGGCCTTACTGACCCAAAGGCCTGGGTGGCCTAAAGGCCTTAAATAACCTAGGGACCAAATCTGTGGCCCGAAGGCCCAAACAGGGGCATATTTTGGGCTGCTACAGTGCCAAACAGTGCCTACTACAGTTCCCGCTACAGTACATGCTATAGTACTGCACAGTTCCGCTACAGTTCCTACTACAGTACCTGCTAAAGTAATTCTACTATACTGCTACAGTACCTCGGAAAATTCTACCTCTGCCTGTATTTGATCTTTGGTCACTTGGATGCACTTACAGAGTTCTAACCAACTGCGCTAAGGCTCATGTGCGCCCCTAATGCACATCATCTGTGAAATTCCACCCCACATCCACCAGGAAAATTATACATGCACTTGCACATAAGCAGGTTTTAGCAGCGCTACCCTTTAATAGTGCTAAAAAAGTGCTGATAAAAGGTACTTTTATCAGCGCTAAAAAAGCACTGTTAAAAGTGACCCTTATTAGTGCTTCTTTTAGCATTGATAATGGTACCTAGTTTTTAAGCTCTTTTTGTAGTGATGTTAAAGGGACCCCTTATTATCAATTCTTTTTTCACAGTGCTGATAATGGGGGGTCTTTATCAGTGCTTTTTTTATGTATAAGATATCTAGTAAAAATGGATTATAAAATATTTTAAAAATAGTATTAATTAATAATTTTCCAATTATAAATGAGTAATAATGATTTAATAACAATTTGAAGACACAAAAAATAAAAAAATTATTAAAATATCTAAAATAATTTAAAAACGTAACTCAAACTTCAAATGACTATATATTTTGATCTGGGTGTCCATTTGAGCTCTACCACATATCAAATCGAAGACTGCGATGATCTCTACACACTAGAGACATAATGAAACTTTATATCTTATTTTTCATGGCCAAAAAATGCCCATAAATCTTCCAAAACTGAGTTTTTGTTGGGATACCCAAATTTTTTAACATTCGATCGAATTTCAGCCTCATTTAAGGGGGTTATTTTTGATATTTTTAGTGGGGAATGAATTTATTCTTAGAGATTATATTAACATTAATATTATGGATTTGAAATTTTACCATTTTTCAAAATGTACTATTATTTATAATCAAATATATAACAATATATACATATTTTTTATATATTCACACATAAAAATTTAATTTTATAAATAAATAATTAATCATATTTTCTTATAAGATATATTTCTTAATATATAATCCTTATCTAAATGAAAAATAATATCCATTTTATTTAAAATACCAATATATGAATATTTATATACCTATATAGTGTGTGTGTGTGTGTTTGTGTGTGTATATATTAAAAAACTAATATTTATTATCTATATATTCTAATATATGTACATAAATATTAATATATAATATTTGTAAATATATCTAAATATGTGTAATTATACTTAGAGATACACTTATAATATATATATATGTTTGTTTTATATATGCATTTACTTATTTATAAACACATATATGAAAATTTCAAAATATATAAATATATAAATATATAAATATATAAATATATAAATATATAAATATATAAATATATAAATATACAAATATATAAATATATAAATATATAAATATATAAATACATAAATATATAAATATATAAATATATAAATATATAGATATATAAATATATAGATATATAAATATATAAATATATAAATATAACTGTATATGTATATATATATATTAATATACAAACAAATAATAAAATAAATAAATATATATTAATATAACTAAATTTATATATTAATATAAATATATATGTGTTAATATAAATATATATTAATATTTGAATAAATATAACTATATATATAAATATAAATAAATTTATATATCATTAAATGGAGAGCAAAGAAACATGGAGAAGTGGTAAAGGGTCCAGGCATACATGAGAGAGGTCTCGAGTTCAAATACAGGGGGAGAAAGGGGCGCGCGTGGGTGTCGGTGAAGGGTTGTGCTAGTACTGTTAAAGGGTTGGGGTGTGGATGCGGTGTGTAAGGGTGGATTGGGTGTGTGTGTGTGTGTGGGGGGGGGGGGGGGGGGTTCTTCATAGTTCTATTTAAGGGGGGTCAAGCACTGTTAAAACCCTCTGAGTTGGATATATTTTTTAAAGATTTTATCAATGCTAAAAAAAGCACTGATAAACAACCCTTTTATGAGGGATTTTTTTATCACTGAAAAAAGTATCCTTTATCAAATACCTTTTTAACACCGATAAATGGGACCCCCTTTTAATAACTCTTCGATTATTAGTGCTTTTTAGCACTGATAAAGGTCTTTTTAAGCACTGATAAAACCCTATTTTGTGGTTGTGATGGTGCACCCAAAAACCATTCCTTGACTTCCTATCACTATCCTTGTGTTAGATAATTGCCAATAGGGACTCTTACATACACATCCATTATGAATCACCCATCAGTTTGTTGTGGGTTCATAGTTGGTGGTTTACGGGATGCACATGGTGAGCATCGACAGTGAGGGTTTGCTTGTATTCTGGGATCGTTGAGTGTCACATCACTTCATGCGGATAGAGTGAAGACTGATAAAATCACCATTTTATTAACAGAGTTATACTTTTAACACATTATCATTTTATTACTGATGGTATTTTTATGGTTGTAATTTCAAGGTGATTTTTCCTATGTGGGCATGTTGATTGGAGAATTTAAATTATTGCACATATCATGTTGAAATTTTATTTTGTGGTTAATTTTTGAATTAAATTTATTTTTAATTGAGTTTTTATATGCATAAATTATATTTTAATTGAAATTATTTCTGAAATTAATGTTTGTTGTTCTAATTCTCAGTTGATTCAATGATACCAAGAAGGTTAACCATTTTGATCAATTGTAGTGAAAATATGTGGTGCAACTTTGTGGGAAATTGGTTGTGTCACTTTTCTGGTTTCTTCAGTACTCAAAAACATCTTCTAATTTATATATAACACTAGATAATGATATCGTTAAATAAATTATGTGATAAATATATGTCTTGAAAATATATTTTCAACTTTTTTGAACTTGCAATAATTTGATAGATATTTGATCACAAAAGAAAATATTTTCAGGGGTGCATAGTACTTTGATTACGATGTCACCATCCAACACATTTTAGTGATAAAAGTTCATCATCCTTGTTTTATTGTGATTTATTCTATTTCATTTTCATTCTTAATTTTTAGTCTTATAAAAATAATTAAAAAATTAAGAATTTCCTCAGTAGATTGCTTTCCTGAACAATGTCAAAATAGACTATTGTAGTGAACTAGTCCTAATGTCTCTATGTTTTGATCTTTCTCGCCACTTTTGATGTAGTGTATTATACAAAATTTGAAAAATGGATGTGTTGTGACAGTATGTAATAGGGTGCAACTGTGAATGTTCAGTTCTGTGAGAACTTGAACGACATGAGCGATGGGGTTCTCTGTTAGGGTTTTATTTAATAGAACTCAAGAGTTTTATCAACACTTTTCAAAAAGCACTAATAATGATAGGTTTTATCAGTACTAAAGTAAAAATCACTGAAAAAACCCATGTTTATCAGCACTATCTATTTTAGAGCTGATAAAATCTTTCTTTATTAGTGTTTTCTTGAATGCACTCATAAAAACTATATAAAAAACTTAAAAAAATTAATTGAATATATATTAAAAATGAATAAAGTATAAAAAAGTAAAAAATAATTACATTATTAATGAATAAATATTCTTAAATACATTAATGTTTTAAATGAGGGGAATTTAATAACTAAAAATGAATAAACTTCAAAAATATAAAAAAATTGAAATTTTTTATTAATTATATAAATTATTTAAAAATTAAGAATGCAGACGAGTTCATATCAAATATGTACATTACAACCATATTAAAAACATTAAATGTTAATGAATAAATATGTATAAAAATACTAAAAATGAATAAATTATAAAAATATTAAATGAATAAATAGTAAAAATGAATAAATTAAAAAGAAAAGTAAAAAATAATTAACATTATGAGTGAATAAATAATACCAAATAATAATAAATGAATGAATAAGTTATATTAATAATATAGATTAATAAAAAATTTAAAAATAAATATATGATAAAATTAAAATGAATATATATTAATTATATAAATTACAACTATATTAAAAAAATTAAATGTTAATGAATAAACATATATAAATAAATATTGAAAATGGATTAAATTATAAAAACATTAAATAAAGAAAAATTGAAAATGAATAAATTAAAAAATATTAAAAATAATTAAGTTTATCAATGAATAAATAATATTAAAAAACAAAAACTTTAAAAAAATATTAAGAAATAATAAATAGTATAAATTGAATAAAAAAATAAATTTATTTATAAAATCTACTGATTAAAAAATATATTATATATTAAGCATATTATGTATCTAAATAAAATTTTACTATGAATATCAAAAATTGAATAAATTAATGAAATATTATGTGTGTGTGTTTCTATATAAAATTGCATTAATTATGTAAATGTGTGTGAAATTATTGTGAGAAAAGTTTGATATATGTTAAATTAAAGAAACAAATGACATTTTATTAAATCTCCATTACTAAATACTAATTATAAAAATATTTCTAATTAATATTATTTTTAAATTATAATTTTTTTCACTAAAAACATTATTTATTTAATATAAACACACATATTAATTATGTAAATTACCTCTGTATTAAAAAAGTTTAAAATGTCAATCAATAAATATAACTAAATATTAAAAATGAATAAAAATACCAAAATATTAAACAAATGAATAAACATATATTAATTAAAGGGTAATAAATATTATATATTAAATTTAAATATAAAATATGAATAAAATTAAATAATTACAAGAATAATATATTAAATATTACACATTATTTCATAAAAATCTAAAATGATAATATTTACATTGTATTATTTTTGTATACAATTTTCTTCATAAAAACAAATTAATTTCATATATGTATGTGTGAAATTATTGTATAATGTATTAAGTGTAAAATATTTAGTCAATTTTTTTAAATAAAAATTATATATTTATTATTCGATATATATGTTAAAGTGAAAAAAATTACTTTGATAAAACAAAATTTTATTAAACATCTATTAATATTAATTAGTCAATATTTTTAGTTAATATTCATTTTTAATTAACTTATTTTCAATTTTTAGCTAAATATATGACCTATAAATATGATTTATAATAAATTATTTAGCATTATAAAAATTTTATTTATGAAAATCATATATAAATATTTATCCATATATATTTCAATATGAAATAGTATTTTTAATAATATATAATTTTTATTTTATATGACATTTTTAATTGTTATGTCATACATTGAGTGTAAATTTATGTTTAGTCATATATAAATTATATTTAATAAACTAAATTTTATTTTTATCAATATAAAAAATTTATATATTAATATATGTTTTTAATGAAATACTTTTGTTTATAAATATACATTTTGTCAGCTCTTTTTAAAATTGATAAAGAACACCTTTTATTAGTGCTAAAAAAAGAACTCAAAAATATCTCTATTTATTAGTGCTAATAAAAGCTTTCAAAAAAGTTACCTTTATCAATGCTTTTATTTAATTACTGATAAAGTCTCACACTTCTTATCGTGGGTTTTTTAGTAGTTCACCTTCACAGGAAGGACCACCTCAAAGATCCCAACCTAATAATACAAATGTGTTTTTATCGGTTTTGAGTATGTCACTTGTCCTTTTTACTAAAATTGTTGTTAATTTTAAATAAAAAGAAACACATACCATCATATCAATCACACCATGCATTAAATCGAGGTGCGGCAAATTCCCACACATCAAAAATGACATTTGGATCATTTTTCTAAAGTATCAAAGCAATGTGAATATGTTTTCTTGGTTTTGAGTATGTAATTTGTTTTTTTCTTTCTAAAATGTCATTTCAAATTGGAACAACGTACTTTGAGTCACAACGGTCACATATTATTTTCAGTTTGAAGTGAGACTAATTCCTATCCATCAAAAATGAATTATGAACTAATTTCCTAAATTATATAGATAACCATATCATGTTTTCTTAGTTTTAGTGAGTGAAAAATTTTTTGAAATAAAATTTCCATTTCAAACTGATAACATACACTTTGAGTCATGCTGGGAACACCATACATCAGATTTAGGTGAAAATTATTTCTACATGTCCCAAAGGAATTATGGATCATTTTACTAAAGTATCAAAATGATAATGCATTTCTCAGTTTTTAGAATGTATGTTGTCTTCTTTACTTAAATTAATGTCAATTTTAAACAAAACGATGTACTTGGAGTCTTATTAGTAAGTTTGTTCATCAGATTGAGGTGTGGATGATTCCTACACATTAAAAATAACTTACGGATCATTTTAAGAATATATCAATATAATAAAAATTCATTTTCTTGGTTTTGAGTACATCACTTATGTATTTTACAAAAAATGTCATTTTAAACTAGAAACACACAATTTGAGTCATACTGGTCACATTGTGTGTCATTCTGACTAGAGACTAATTCCTGTACATCAAAAATAAATTACGAATAATTTTCAAAAATTATAAAAACAATTAAATTACGTTTTCTAGGTTTTTAGTGTGTGATGGACTTTTTGAACTAAAATGTCAATTTTAAAGTTATAACAAACACTTGGAGTTATATTGGACACATTGTGTATCAAATTTAGGTGTGGATGATTTCTTCACATCAAAAATGACATATGGATCATTTTTCTAAAGTATTAAAAAAAATATGAATGAATTTTATAGGTTTTTAGTATGTCACTTATCTTTTTTACTAAAATTAATGTCAAATGTCAATTTTAAACAAGAAGACATACTTAGAGTCATACCAGACACACTATGTATCATACTGAGGTGTGAAAGATTTATAAGTGTATAAAATAACTTATGGATCATTATAATAGAGTATAAAAATAACCTCAATGCATTTTATTAGTTATTAGTATGCTAGTTGTTTTTTAGAAATTAATGTAAATTTAAAAAAAAATGAAACTCTTGGAGTCATACTGGTCTCACTGTGCATTAAATAGAGGTTTGGATAATGTTTTCATATCAAAAATGACTTATAGATCATTATACTAAAGTATCTAAATAATTTTAATGTTTTATATTGGTTTTAATTATGCCTCTTTTATTTTTACTAAAATTAATATCAATTTTAAATAAAAGGAAAAATTGGAGTTATACCAACCACACTGTGTGTCTGATTAATGTGCGACTGATTTCTCCACGTCAGAAATAAATTATGGATCATTTTCCTAAATTATCAAAAAATTTGAATGTTTTCCTAGTTTTAAGTATGTAATGTGTGTTTTGAACTAAAATGTAAACTATAAACTACAAACATAGAGTTTGAGTCATACTGAGAACACTATGTATTAGATTGAGGTGTGTTTGATTGAGTATGTGATGTTTGTATTTATTTCAGATATATGTAACAATACAAAAAAGAGAGAACATGTTCCATTTTTATGGAATAAGAAACCCCATGCTTCCTGAAATTCCCCACCCAAAATCACCATGTTCTCTCTTTCATTGATTCTTGTATTTGGTTGAAATAAAAATATGACTTGCCAAAAGATATACGAAAAAAACTAAATAATTATTAGAAAAAATTGATAAGGAAATTAACATAAAAATAGTAAATAATACTGTGAAAAAATTAACTAAATAAATAGTATAAATTAATCATTTCATGATGTCTATATATACTCTAGATCAATTTCCTTATTTCCAGTATCTTAGTAACAACCTCAAAGTCCGATCTCTCATGAGCATGAGATGCTTCAAAAATTCCACCCCAACTCAAGATAAAAAATCCTCCTGTATAAGAAAACAATTATTCTATTAGTAATACTATAAAGAAATAAATTAAACATAAATATGAAAAAAAATACACTAATTAAATTTCAATTTTAACACAAAACCACAAAATTTGAGTTATATCAAGTGCACTCTGTATCAGATTGAGGTATGGTTGATTCCACGACATATTTTTATCCTATAGTGAATGTTCATAGTACACGAGTTGATCAGCATTGTTTAAAAATTCATTTCTTCTTCATCACTATGAAAATTAAAAAATAACTATCTAATAAAAATTATGAGGAAATTAACTAAAGAAAGTAGATTAAATGATGTTAAAATCAACAAAGTAGTATGAAGTCACATATTCATGATACATGTGTGCATTATGACATTAGGTATGCTGAACAATCATTTCTAAAAAAATATATTTCGTTTTGTGAAGACAAGGAATTTACAAAGTCATGGTACTATTGGATACATATAAATACACAAATTATTAATAAATATTTTAAATGAAATAAAAATTATCTTCAAAAATACTAGTTCAAGGATGCTAGTTTATTGATGGTATATGATATCTCTCATAAATTTTCAAACATAATAACCTTAATATTTTCCATTAATTTGTTTTGATCAATATTGAAAAATTGATAAAAATAAGTAATTTGTTTTGATATGTGTTTTGTTTGTGAAATATTATTATATATACCCTAGTAATTATCCACTTTTAGAAGTCAATGGTCTCCTTGTACACATGGACTGTCCCCATTACATGATTTTGATGATATTTAAACACCACCCTATAATAATATAATTCACATTAAAACATAATATAAAATATATAAATTGAATTTTAGTTCTTAAATTATGGATGTAGTATATTAAAAACTGATAAATGTCAGCACATGTCATCGGTTTATTGGGTATCCATGAAGTGAATCCAAAAAATAAATCTTTGGAGTATCCAAATTGACTATAATTAGTATCCAATATTTCCTAAAAATAAAAAAATAAATAATTAATGAAAGTAATGAAAATATAATTGGTATTATTAAATTTTAGAGTTTTACCCCTACGTCACTGGTAATAGTAATATTCGGTATTCCATAGGTTTTTTTTCAGATGTTATGGTTAGTTTCTCCACAATTACAATAGTTTGGTCTGAATCCAAAGAGGTTTGTTATGTAGAAGTGGTGTGAGGAATAATGAGCCCATATTTATTTTTATAGGGTATCCCTTTAAATAGTATGGATATCAATGCCTTTCAAAAATATGAATTGTATTTAGTCATAATTAACATAGTAGATTAGCTATTAAAAAGGATCATGAAAACACTACTCATATATACATTTACAACTGATACTCCTCATTAGTCATACTTGAGGATTTCATTTACATTCTCAATAGTAATGAAGTATGTAATGGCTTCTTTTTTACATTTGTTCTTAAAAATAAACTATGACTTTACTACCATTTTGTAACATTGTATCTACAAGAACCTTCAATGTTAGTAAATGAGGAAATTTAATGGGCATGGTAAAGGTGTTTTGTGAACATATTTTCGATTTTTCGATTTATAATTTATATCATTTTGATTCTAACTTTAATTTAAAACCATTCACTTTTTTATATCTATAATAACATTCATTAGTTTAGACATTTTTTATTAATTGTAAATGTTTTTTCATGATAAATTTTTTTGAAATGAATACCTCATTATTAACATGTTTTTTATAATATCTGACAACCATGATATGATTTTTCTAATGGATTTATAGACTATATTTATATCAACATAATCAAGTGGTATAGGTAGATCAACACTATGATTATGAGATACAATAATCCCCACTCTCACATGACCAGTTAGAAGTTGTCTATTGTGCATAGTATCTTTTTGGATATTGAACATGGTAGCCCTCACAACAAGGATATCGGTGGGTGTTGATAGATATAAATAATAATTATTTCACCTTATAAAATATGAGTACAAGAAATGTATCAGTGTCTATATGATTCACAATTCACAAAAAAAATATTATATTATTTATTACCTCATCTAAGAATCCACTTTAAGGGGAATGGATCACCTAAAAATTAGTGGGAGGAGGGGAGTCATCACATAGTGGGCTTTCATGAGTTTTTTTCTTTTCTTTTATTCCTTCCCATAAAATTTTCTATAAACTCAAATATTTAATTAAATTTTTCTTCAAGAGCATCTAATCATTCCTACATCTCTTCTATTTTTTTATCTTTATCCCCATGTTCTTTTCTTTTATCAAAATATGTTTGGGGTGTCGCCCTAAAACCCACAACTCTAATGCGGCCATACTATTCTGGTTGGTTCAAGCCCACATATATTAGTTGTTTATCTAGTGTAGATGTTGATGATTCCTATGTTTAATTCAGATAAAAAACATAGGAAAAATAAGTAATCATTATTATGTAATACCAATTTAGATCAATTTTTTATTATTATTTCATACTTACACATTTTCCCACCCTTTTTGTGTTTTAATCTATTAGTATCCTATCTTTATGTACACATTCCTCCTTACATAATACATGAAATGGGACGGTAGTGTATTTGGATTCATCAAAATATATATAAATAAAGAAGCATAATTATCTTATTGTTTCATGTCACAAAAAAGTATTAAAGTATATTTAAAATACAGACCATTTTTTTCAAGTGAAACGTACCCCATCCTTGTTTTATGGTAGGGGTACATTGGTTTTGTTTCCCATTTCTTATTTTATTCACTCAATTTTTGTTTCATAAATTAACAATTATTAATAAATGTGATTAATAAATGTATTATCAAACAATGTATTACCAACCCAAATGAATCTAAAAATATATCTTCTCATGATGACTAGTAAATGAATCCCTTTCTTCTTGGATTATTAGGTGTTCATACATATGTTGTGGGTGTGGGTTTATTTTTCCTTCACCATATTTGATATGAATTTTTTTAGAATTGTACTAAAGCCTTTGTGAGCATTTTCAGCAAGCATTAATACAAATTTCTTCCTGTATTCATCTACTATAAATTCAGTTTCTATGGGATAATAAAGAGAAAGTTAGTGTTTCATTATTTTGGTTTTTAGTAAAATAAATAATTATGTCCTAATTTTTCCCTAATATCTTCCAAATTTAGTGTCTTATGTGTGGGAATAACATTGTTCCTTGAATCTTCATCAATCAGAACACGATGTCAAGTGGTGAGCTCAATGAAACTTCCGAACATAGACTTGTTGGGGATTAACAGCTTGACAATGGTCATTCCACCCAACCTCAAATATGATGCCTTTTTTTCTCACCACAATAATTTTTTCTAACACCATCATGCTATGATAATCCTATTTTTTGGGGATAACGATTGTTCATCGTCTACTATTTCATCAGGTTCAACATCATCTATATGTTGTTTTTATCAATTGGTAGAATCTAAATGTGAAAAGGTTTTTGTTTCTTTTCACTCGGAGCACCAACAGGTTGATAAAGTTGTATTTTCTTAGGATTAGGAGAATCATCTAATGTAGAAGTCATTATCTGAAGAAGTGGTTGTACATTTAATTTAGATTATGTAAATGAAACAGTGGAAAAATAATAATATCAGGTAATATAATGTATATTAAAAAAAATATAACCAGATTAGTGAACTCTTTTTTTAAAATTTTGAAGATATTTGACCCCTTAATCATGTATACAAATACCCTAATTGTGGTCATCTTTGACATACAAGAATCCATCTACATTGGGACTACTAACAAATTATCATGACATCCCAATGAAAGGGTCATCCTCTGTTGATTTTTCATACAATCCTTTAGTGGTTTTGGTCCATAATAGAACAATTTACCACTTTATGTTTTTGGGATCTAGAACATAAAATTATTTTATTACTTGTGAGTCCATTATAAACAGTTCATATTTATACCATTCCTTATTGAAACCCACTTTTATGAATCCCAATTCATCTATTTTAACAACACTCCTATTATAAACCCACTTTAATTGAAAAAACAACACATGGAATGTTGTATAATCCATCTCCCATTTTTCTTGGATGATTACAAAGTATAAAATATTCACATAAATTGGATTTCTATCCTTGATACCAGATACATGCATCACTTCAGTCACAATTGTAACTCCACTATTTTTTATGGGACTACATTCATTATGTTCATTTGTATAGAATGTATAACCATTAATTACATAACCATTATAAGATAATACATGAACAATTAGTTCTTTTGAAATCCATCAAAGTCATTATGAGATTGAATCCTGATTTTCATTAGACACTTTAAAAATATAGTCTTGAAACCATCCTATAAACTATTGAATAAGTGTATTTGATATCTGAATTTCATCCCTTGATGGATTCAAATACCTAATAATTTCTTTGTGGGGTTCAACATATGTGGAAACCTATAAAATATTAATAAAAAATGGTGGGCCTAATCCTGATCTATAATAGCGATTATGACAACATATATTCGAGAAATTTCTTCACCCAAAACCCTCCCATTGTGATGAGATTTCGTTAGACCAATGTTTTATACACTAGACAGCTAGTTGGTAGATAATTCAATGGCTTCCTCAATAATATATCGTTCTATAACACAACCTTATGGATGAATTTTATTTTTTACATACCATTTAAAAATATTTATATACCAATCCATGGTGTGTATTTATCTATAATTTATAGGACCACATAGTATAATCTCTATTACTAAGTGGACCATCAAGTAAAATAGCATATCAAATAATTCCAGTGGGAATAACCTTTCCAATTCACCTAATGTGACCACAATAACCATTTCCATAGTTCTCAATTTCATTGGGTCTATAAATTTTCTACATATATGTTTGAAAAAATAGAGCATGGTTACTGTATGATGAACATTATTGGGAAAAATACAATGTAAAGATACAAGCATTAAGTCTTTCATCAAAAAATGGAAATTTTATAATTTCATACCCTTTAAATTCGAACCAGTCAATTCCATGATATTGTTGATATTTGATGAATACCCTGATAAAACCTTCATATCATTAAATAAGCTATAAAACTAATATATATCCTACCTGGAAAAAGTGTAATATTATGGAAGAAGAAAATTCTATTTTCACTTTTCACTGGCACCAAATCATCAAGTATTCCAATGTCAATAATATGCAACCTATCCCAAACAACATCCTTTGTTTTTGTAGGTGAATTTAGTAACATTCCAATGACACTATCACATTAATTTTTTTTGAACATTCATAACATGAAGAAAATTACATATGTACTAAAAATGTTAGTATGGTAATTCAAAAAAAATGTTCTCTTTTTGCAACCGATTTTTCACAAGGATTTTTGAAAAAGGTTTACCATAAATAGTGTTCATATATTTTACTTTCTCAAATAGTTGATCAACTATTAGTGTATATGGTACTCTAAATTATTATAAACTCCCATAAAACGAATGCATCCAAGATCGATACTTACATCCCTAGGGTAGAAATATGTGATTTACTAGAAACACAGTCTTCAATTAATGTTTCAACCTAATTGACTGTGTACCTTGTTCAAAAATGGGACTCCCTTTAGTTCCTTTCATACTTTATCCCCAAAAATTTCCATAAGTAGGAAATTCATTTTTCATCCCTTGCAACATGGCTCTGAACATGAAATCTTCATTTATGTAATCATCATACAATGTAACACATGAATCCAACAATAAATTCACATCTTTAGTCAATGAAGCTAAATGAACCTAAATATCATTATTTGGTTGTTTTGGTTCTGATCTAAGTAGAGATAACATAATTTATTTTCATTTCATGTATAACCATGGTAGAAATTTATATTTTACCAACTTAACTGACCATGTACTATGAGTGATTCTTTGAAAACCGAAAGGATTCACTCCATCTGTAGATAGAACAAGACAAGAATTTCA
This sequence comes from Viscum album, assembly GCA_963277665.1. NCBI lineage: Eukaryota > Viridiplantae > Streptophyta > Magnoliopsida > Santalales > Viscaceae > Viscum > Viscum album. The sequence continues at coordinate 709,927,857 of OY728131.1, read as the reverse complement.
TGGCTCCTTTCAAATTATAGGATACTCAGGAAAAATTCTCTTCCAATGAGGAGAGTCTACTTGGTGATGAAGCTTACCATATTTATTTCTTGTATCTCTGTGCCACATTAATTTCCTTATAGTATCCTCACTTCCATATAGGCACTTAATCCTTATAAAGATTATAAAGTACCATAAAAATTTCATTAGACCCGATTCATCTTTCTTGTATTGAGAATCTTCACAATTCAAGAATTATTTAATTGTTTTATAGTCCTTTAAAAATATCACACATTAATTTAGACAAGCATGTATTCTTTCAAAAATCATACCCATATAATATAACCTTCATTAGAGTCATATGTTTGGATAGGAAGCTCATTATCTAATGGGAGCATGTAATTCAAGAGAGAATGTTGCTCAGTAAAACTAGTGTCACTATATCCATTTACATATTTTAATTTATAACTTCAGTATAGTTGATATTGATGTATATTTAGTACAACCAACATGTAATGGAATCTTTTCACAATTCTTTGACTTCTAAAATAATTTTTCACAATCATGATGTTTATCTTTAGCTATCATTATCATTTTCTCAATAAAATATTCATGACCAGTCACACCTATAATATCATCCTCAATATAATCTTTTCCTTTTTCCACAATTGTAATCATATCAGATGATCAATAAAATGTAGTGTTATCCTAGTTACTAGATACATTCACTTTTTCACCATGTTTGTTCCAACATTTATCGATCTATTCCATGACATATCAAGTGTTCTTCCATATCCATTGGAATAAATTTTCTTCAATAAAAAAGTGTAAACATGGAAAAAGGATTTGAGAAGGGTCATATGAATGATATTTTTCAAACATGATTAAAGGTTTCACCCCATATTCATACTCTTTTGTCATAAGATTAGAATCCATCCATTTTTGAATCACATCCATCCTATTTGATTCGTTAATATTAATATTTGAAAAAAATTAAAAAATACACCAAGGGGGGTTTTCAAATAATGGGAACATAACATTTTAATGTTTCACACAATACCTACAAGATTTTAAGGAAATTTTTAATTGAATTTAAGAAAAATTTAGTGCATTGGTAGTATGTGTTATCCTCTAAATTCATCCACAATGATCATTGGTACCTGGTATGGGATGACTACTATATATAAAAGTTCAAGAAATATAAGTACATGTTCCGAAGAGATGGGGGAAGAGTCTCAGAAAAAAATTCAATAATAATTCTCCTAGAGAGAAAGCTGATGATGATGAAAGTTGTCTCCTTAAATATAAAATTTTCCTAGATGGGGACTTAGCGAAGCACTAGAAAACATATCATAGTTTGATATTTAAAGTTTAAAAAAGTAGTTTCAATAGTCTTATCCCTATAAGGGGATCCTTGATTGGTGTGATCATGAGAAGGATGAGCTAGATAGTCTTACACACACTCATGGTCAGAAAACCATTTTATTTTTAAAATTAAAATCTATCATTCAATTACTCCATGAAAAGGAAAAGTATTTTTGGTGTAGGGAATAATTTTTAGTATTGGTTAGCTTCCTGGGAGGCCAAGTTTATGGGAGTGGGGTAATGATGTATATCTTATGGGTTTTGTGGAGTTAGTGACATGGACTTGTCATGGTGTTATTATCAATTAGTAATAAATTTCCGCTACCCCATAATTTTCAATGTTTCTTAGGTTTGTTTGGAGTGGATGTTTTTCTTGGATGATACCACGGTACTATATTTTATCACTTTTCTAGTTTAATAATTCATATAAAAAACAAACCAATCTCAAATTTTATTTTTGTATTTTGAAGAGAGGTTAATGGAAAAAGTGAAAAATTAATTAAAGTGGTTGATTTGGGAAATTCATTTAACTTAGGTCTTTACATAGGAATCCAATTATGGAATAGAAAAATTGATCATCTTAGCTAGAAAAACATGAGCATGATCACTTGAGGAGAAAATGTTTGTGACCTACCAATACTAAAAATATAAAGGAATATGATGTTCTTGACATGCCTAAAGGGAATAATTTTTAACTATTCATAGAATAATTTTGAGATTCAATCTACCCAATAAAAATTGGAATTATTGGATTCATTATTTATGATATGTGGTTTTATATAACTCTTTTGGTTTTCATAACCTTGAAAAATAATATTAATTTAATTCTATTTTTCATAGAGATTTTTTTATTACTGATAATTAAATGGTGATAGTAATTGTGTTGTCCCAGACCCAGTTCACTTAATAGTAACCAAACCCAGTTTGGATACATTCCCCCAAGCACACCTCCCCATACAACAAAGGCTACCTACTAGTAGCATGGATCTTTGGTGGAAAAATGATAAGGCTATACCCTCATAATCCGAGAGTAACATAATGATATAATAAAATCAATCAAAAAATAAATAATAATATATAAATGAGAAGAATAATAATAAACATACATCATTTAAATATCCAATATCTCCTCCTATTATTTCTTATACAATGATGATCATGAAATATTATAAAAAAGAATCTAAAATATGATAAACTATATTCATTACAATATAGGTATCCAAATTACCAAAAAAAGAGATTATCCAAAATAGCATGACGAGCCTAAGACCGGTCTTGTGATCCCTTACTCTTATTCACAAATCAATCATGAATTTATAAGTGGGATATTTCCCCTTTCCATACCAACAACCAAGAAATTTGTCTGGGTACCCAATGATGGCTTGAATAGGGTCTGAATAACACTTAGTAGGATGCCACCAGTGGTGTCTATAAGAATTTCTATCTGTGCATATATGATTAAGAATTGTACATATATAATAGGTGTACTATTAAAATAGTATAAGTGATTCTATCTAGTCAATCAAGTTTCACTGTGATCATGCCACTAAATCATAAATTACCTGTAAATCATAGCATGCATCAACACCTATGACCTATAATGTGTAATAATGTGTCAGGCCTTCCTGGGATAGATTCCAATGAGTAGTAATGTCAAAGGAAACCAAGAAATCTAAGAAAAAAAGTATACATGATATAAGGAGTAGTAATTCCCATGTAATTATAAGTTGTCATCTGATCCAATGAGTATAAATGTCTAATGTATCCTAGCATGTCAAGTAAACTAGTTAAACTGAATCATTGGAGTGGTAATGTCCAAGGAATCCATGTAAGCCATGTAAATCAGATCCAAGGAGTATGAATGTTCAAGGTATCCTAGAAAGTCCAGTAAATTAGATCCAAGGAGTGGAAATTTATAATTCATCCTAACAATTCAAGTGAATAGGATCCAAGGAGTAGAAATTTTCAAGGCATCCAAGTAAATAGGATCCATTATGTATAAATGTCCATGGAATCCAGATATGGTAATCGAATCCAAGGAGCAATAATTTCCAAAACATCCTAAAAATTTAATTCACCAATTCATTAAACATTAAAATAATCATTCCAATATTCCTCTCTTTATCATATAAAAATCATAGGGTCATTCAATTTATACCTTTCAATTATAATTTAAAAGGTAATATAAGGTGTTCAAAACCATTTAAAATTTACTTTAATACCTCATTCAACCCTCGATTATATATGGAAAGCTCATCACACCCCGAGGGTGTCAAAAACATGATATAAAGGTAGTGACCACCCAATGGGTGGTCCAAGTTAATGTTGAAAACCTCCAACCTTAATAAAAGATATAAATGGAATATATCAACATGTTTATAACAATTAATCCTTAGTTCAGTTAATTAAGAAATCATCACCCATAATGTCTAGCATGCATAACATCTACAATAATATATAAACAATGTGACATTATAGGAAAAAGTATATACCAATTACCTCATCTTGGTAGAGGAACACTCATCAATTCCCAACTTATGATTTGATCATGATCAAATGAAATCATAATAATGGTCGAACTCTCTGAAAACAGGGAATAAGATCCTTCTCTAAAATAGTATCATTAAGAGTAATGAAAATAGTTAAAGGTACAATAGGAATAAATAAATCACAGGTGCAGATCTAACAAGACAAAAAGATCTTGAATTAGACATTGAATGGAGGAATTAGATCAAATAATAATAGTAGGCCTGAGGAGGTCAACCAAGATAAGAATTAGACACCACTAGAGGAAAATAGAAAATGAGGAGGGACTAACATTTATGAGTAAATAACAGGAAAATGGTTATTTTGCCTAAAAAAATTGTGTTGAATAGTTTGGACACATTTTTGGCTAAAATGTATATCAACAATGAACACCTCTATATCCAAGAACCCCCTAACTTGGTCATGGAACATGGCAATACAAGCCATTCACTAACCATGCATTTTTTCCTTTATTAAAAAGTCTAAAATATTATTATGGAATGCTTACTTGGTTGCATAGTTTTTTAAAACCATAGGGGCCTTGTTATACACTAAAACTGCCCTCATAGTATACTCAAACCTTGTGGCATGGGTTTTACGATTTTTACTAACTTTTTAGCCTAGATGCCTTTCCAAAAACATAGGCTCTGTGATCTAAAAAGCACCCAAACGACCCCATTTACCCCACATCATGACTAGGCATTCTAATTAGATCAAAATATAGGAATAAACAGGAAATACAATGGTTTATTACCTCATAAAAAAATTGAGAACTTTAAATATTTTCTACTCAAATAAATTCATCCCCAAATTGTTGTTCCAAGCGTGTTCAAGTATTGTTTGAGAATTACTTTGACCATTGGTTACATATGTTGGCCTCCCACTCCGAAGTCACATCCTACACATGGGCGTGTTGCCATAACACCCATACTAGAGGAATAGACCGACCTCAGACCTTCAAGCCATGTTCAATAATACAGATAGGGTTATCCTCAAAGTATTCATCTACCTCCAAATCAGTCACCTTGAGATGAAGAATATATGAAAAATCAAAATGATATCGGTGAAAATAAGATATTTGGATGACATCATGAATGACTCAATACATCCGAGGTAACTACAACTAATTGGCTACCATCCCAACTCTCCCTATAATATTAAAGGGACCAACATAATGAGGTAATAACTTTCATTATTTCCAAATCCTTATATGATCAATGTAGAAAAAAATTATAATAAAACCTTATTCCCCACCTTGAACTCTAGTGTTCAATGGTGATGATCGAAATATGAATTATGTCTAGACTGTTTTGTATACATCTGCTTCCTAATAAGATTAAAATACTCCCAAATCTACTAAATGAGATGATGAACTAGTAGTACTACCTATCCTAACCATCATAGGGTTGAATGACATGACCTACCATATAGGACCTCATAAGTATCCATCTGTATGGTCACATAGAAACTATTATTATAAGTTAAATTTATGAGAGGTAAGTGTTTCACCCAAGAATTTCCAAAATCAAGGACTCATTCTAAAAGAATATCCTCTAAAACTTGTATTGTACACTCAAACTAACCGTAAGTCTTTGGTTGATAGGCTGTACTCAGTAGTACCTATAAACCTAGTGCCCTTTGCTTCCCCTACCAGAACTAAAATATTAATTGAGCATCATTGTATGATACAATAGAACATAGAAACTTATAATGGTATATTATCACATGAATGTAAAGAAACACAAGCTCATCCACTAATAAAGTCTCTAGAATAGGAAGCAAATGGCCAACCTTAGTCAAATTGTCTATGATCACCCATACAGAGTCACTACCTCAAGGTGGTCTAGGAAGCCTCATCATAAAATCCATGGTGACGTCATCCCATTTCCACTTAGAAATAGGTAATGACTGTAAATTCCAAGCTGATCACTAGTGTTCTGCCTTCACCTGCAAAATGTGGTACACCGTGTAACGAACCCTACTATCTCTAACTTCATCACCAACCACAAGTACTGATGGAGAAAGTCATGACACATATTGGTAAGACTAGGATGCACAACCCATATAGAGGCACGAAACTCTCACATCAACTCATACATATCTACTAATACCTATACATATCTCTAGATGTTTAGAATCTCTTCATCACCAATGATCCAACCAAGAGGTAGGTCATTAAATGCAATGATCTCCCATAGGATCATGCCTACATAATTTGATAACCTCCTCATCCTAAATCCATCCACAAGAGTTTAATTCAACACTAAAGATGAGGGAGAATTCTTCCCGTTATTATCTTACACCACCAAGTGCATCTATGAAAACATGTCCATAAGCTTCCACTCGCTAATGGACTCCATAAATGCCTATGTCTGAGTCATCCTACTCAGTTCATCAAAAACTACATTTCCCTTCCTAAGAATATATGAAATATTTATGTTGAAGTACTAAAGGTATTCATACCACCTTTGTTTCCTCATATTAAATTCACATTGTATAAATATATATATGAAGATTTTGTGGTATGTGTACACCAAAAAATTCTCTCCTCATAAAAAATGCCTCCAACATCACAAGTCATGAACAAAAATGACTATATTAAGATCATGCGTTGGGTATTTCCTCTTGTGTGGCCTCAACTGATGATACCTGTACATCCCAAATAACTCCCCCAACATCAAAACTTCTCATATCTTGATACTTGATGCATCACAATATAATATATTTCTATTGATCAACTCTCGCATAATCAAGATAACTTCATAAGAAGTTTTTCTTTTTAGCACCTAAAAGAATGTCTCACAGGTATCTGACCATGTAAAATTCACACCCATCTTATTTGATCTTGTTAGAGGTGCTTATAAGCCTAAGAAGTCCTATTTGAAGCACCTTTACTATCTAGATATCCCCAAGAAACTCTATATATCAAATATTTTCTTGGACTTCTCCCAAGTAACTAAAAATCTCACCTTTTTTGGGTCAATTGATACTCTTGTCTCTGAAATAATATGACCCATGAATTGAATCTTTTCCCCCAAAAAATTTTAATTTGTGATATTATCATATGACTAATTTTCTCTCAACATATCTAATATGATCTCAATAAGTTTTTCATGGTCATGCTGAGTATATAAATACACAAATATCATATATAAATACCACCACAAACAAATATAGGTAAGGATGGAAAACATGGTTCATTATTTCCATGAAAATTACTAGAACATTTGCTAGACCAAATTCCATAACCAAATACTCATATTGAACATACTTTATATAAAAGGATGTATGAGGTATGTCTTCAAATCAAACACAAACCTGATGATAACTCGATCCTAGATAAATCTTTGAGAAAAATCTAGCTACTCTATGTTGGTTGAAGATATCATCTATCCATGGAAATGGATATCAATTTTAGCCATCAACTAGTTCAATTTATGGTAATCCAAAAAAAATCAAGGGTTCTATCCTCCTTGGAAGAAATGATCAATGGACCCCAAGGAGAAGTACCAGGTCATATAAACCCATTTGATTCTAAGTCTTCTATCTGCCACTTGAACTCCTACTGTGACTTAGTATCATCCATCCTATATAGAGGAATGGATACTAATACAACTCTTGGAAATATCTTGATAGAAAACTCTACCTTTCTCTCAGTAAACTGTACTCAAAATTTATCTGCGAAAATGTACCTGGAATGATCAAACACTAGATTTAAGTCTTCTTGATGATATCTTTAATCATCTAGATATAAACTATAAATATGTGTAGTCATCTCACCCATTCTAAAATTATCGGGTCTAACTCGACTCCCCTAAACATCCCATTCACCATTTTGAATATAAACTCTTCCCTCTGATGATTTTAAGGTCACCTATCAAAGATAAAAATTATGAAAGCATGAAAGGCAACCAACTAGTCCATCCTAAAAATGATATCAAACCCTATCATCTTGAGGATGAAGAGGTCTCATATGAAGAGAAAAGCACCTATCTCAAGGGTCACTACCTGAACTGGTCTACACTCTCCAATTGAATCCCCAATGGAGTATCAAGTGTCATCACACCACTAGAAAACAGAAAATTGATCCCAAGGATCTCCACGAAAGGCAAAAATATGAAGGAATGAGATGTACTTATATTAAAAGTGTAGATACTAACATATATACTATATGAAAAATAACACACATGGTATAAGGTCTAGTACTCTACTCATGTATCGGTAGCACTATATACATCAGTCCTCTAGCTCAACCCTGAGATATAGCCCGACTACCTTGAGAAATCCCACTCTACTGTCACTGTGAGTTGGCATCTGGATGACTTTGTCAAGAACACACCCTCATCCCGAAAATCCTACTTCAATCCAGATACCTACCTGGTGAGAATCTTCTTACCCCACTCCTAAAAGTGGAGTCATTGTAGACACTTTCATTGGTTGCTGGAGGAAAATTCTTGCAAAATATCTATAGGTAACCCATCTTACCGCAAGCTTGGCACTCAAATGGGTCTCTATAGCATTGGATCCTCACATTCAACTACCTCCAAAATTGATGAAATATAAAATAACTATAAGTACCCACACTCTGGATGGTATTCCCCTCACAAGATACCTCAAAGAGACTCTTCTTATAACCTAAAATAGAACCACTAGGTCAAGAAGCTGATCCATCGTGCTTTGTTCCCCAATCTTCCCCCAGTTTGTTCAATAATAAATGTGTGGTTTAATATTTTTGATATGATAATAATCCAAAAAACATTTGCAGATAATCAGATGTCATACCTAAGACCATCCTTGAATATCATAGCTTTCAATAACTCATCACCTAACAGAATAGGTGAGACATGATGGAATTCTATAAAATTTTCCGAATAGTCTATAACTGTCAAGACAACCTACTTTAGATCCATAAAATCTCTGGATCAATCAATCCTCAATGCCCCAAGATATAATTTTCATAAAATGATTTCTATAAATACCTCCAATCTTTATCCCGATGATGATCTAACTAAGTAATCACATCCCACCACCGCTTGGAGAAATCCCAAAGCTTATACATACCGATCTTCAATATCCTCTCAATATTTGTCTCAAGATGCTATAAAATAGATAGCATAGATTATAGTCATGAATCTATAGATTATGGTTCAGATTCCCCCTTAAACATGGGTGGATTATACTTCTGTAACCCACGCATTAGCTCTATCATAGTCGGGGTAGTTCGCAGCACTACGTAAATTGTTTGCATTATACATAGAAATCCCTCCTAGATATGGCCCTTAGAACCCATATTAGGTATAATAGGCAGTGCAGTAAGAGGTTCTTATGAAGGTTCTTCAAGTGGCCCATCAACCACCACCTCTAGAGCATGGTCAACATCACCCTCCTGGCACACAAATGGAGGACATCACAGTAGCATATCTCTAAAAATTCCAAGCGCATCCCTCATTCATGGTTTGATAACATCAAGACCACAAACATAATTAGGATTTGAAAAATCCATCCTAACATGAGTCACACCCCTATTCTTGATCTAAAATCTAGGTCTGGGTAACATAGAAGACATAAAGAAAAGCCAGAGACACTACTTACTACCCACTACTTAGGTCAGATCACGGTCCAGTTCTCTCCTATAAGTTAGGGGTTTTGGTATATAGAGCTTCAATTATAACTTATTAATCAAAAAAAAACATAAAATTTTATTTTAAATCCCTATTTAATGGAAACCTTTTTTTTATAATTCAATTTCATTTAAGTTAATTATCATTTATAAGGAAATTCCTTTAAAATGGTTGAAATATATGGATCACTACTTCCATTTTATAAGGTCCCATACACATTTTATAACAAAGTGTGGGATAAATTTAATCCAAACCATATATTTATCAAGTACCTAAATAAAATTTCATTACAATACCATGGATATATCAATAAGGCACCAAAACATGCTCCATGTAATGCAAAAGGTAATATAAACATAGCATGGCATAATGTATGTCATATAAATCCCGAAGAGCCTATGATGATGTATGATGAAATATATCCTTACCATATTAATAGAAGTGTATAAATTAATAATCATCAAGATCATAAAACATCAAGTTCATCACCCAATAATGAAATCAAGAAAACTGTAAAAACCATAATCAAGAATAACATGTCGCATCCTAGGAAATTTGGATTTTCCTTGTACATGGGTGAGTTACTCCCAAGCACATCTCATTAAAAAATTATAATACATTCCTAATATTCTTTATAATATTCTCAAATGATAATATAAAAGAAAAGAAAATTATTTAATAACACTTTTTGATGTCCGAGACCCGATTCACACAATAGTAACCAAACTTGGTTGTCCACATGGCCTCAAGGGAACCTCCTCATATGCCAGACGCTTCCGACTAGAACTGAGGGTCGGTGGTGGAATAGTGGGGAGACTATACCCTCATGATCATAGTTTATAAAAGTGTTTTAATGTAACACCCCAAGCTTCCACGGTAAGCTTCTCTTTGAATAATGAAATACCTTGCATTGTAGGAAACTTCGAGTTCTAGCAAACCGCGACCAATCAAACTAGTCGTTATGCATAATAATACCCACTTTTGAAAATTTATAAATTTTATTTTTCAAAATGGACTTCATTTTTGGAGTCAGAATATCAAAATCAGCTTAGGGTGAATTTTTGGTATTTTTCTGAAAACATTCAATTTTTGATGAATAGTGAAAAACATTGCGTTATTGTTCAAAACCAACTTTTATTTAAATAATAATAATAATAATTATTTAAATTTATTTTAAAATAAAAATTGATACATAATAAATTTATTATTTCAATGTAATTAATTGGAGTCATTTTATAATAATATTAAATATATAAAATTTTATTGAACTATTTAACGCCTATTACCCACCTTTTAGGCACATTTGAAAATTTGAATAAAACATAATTTTACTGCTTCTGTGAATTGAATTTCAAAAATCCAAGACACACAATTTACATCATTAAGTAAAATTTTGTTCAATAAGATGAAAATAATTTTTTTATGAATAGTAACTTTTGAATTTTATTTATCACGGTTAAAAGTAAATTGGTTAATTAAATGAAAAAAATGATATTATAGTTACCTTAACACATGTACTAATTATATTGGATAAATTTTTTTCGATAATAATCTACTTTAGGAATAAAATATGATCCTTTTGATCCACTTATATTATATTAGGATATTTATTATTATTTTATTTAAAGAAGAGTTAAAAGTCTTAGATTCAATATTTAATAACTAAACCATTTTTAATATAGGGTTATACATAATATAAATTAGAATATAAATATTTATTAGAAATACAATAATAGTTCCTAAATCATGGTATTTTATTTAGAATTTTTAGAAATTAAATAATTAAATTTATTTATGACAAAATGATGATCTATCAATTACCTTATTAGTTAAAGACTAAAATAATTGATATTAAAAAAATCAAAATAAATTTAAATTGATATATTTGAAGAATTACAAGAATTTTATATTTTAATATGAAATTTTAGGGTTGATTTAATTTATTTTTTTCTAAGTAATCGAATTTTTTTGACTTTCCCAAAAACCAAATACTAAAAAGTCTCAAAATAGACATAAATGAGTATTTAAAACAGATACTATATTATTAAATAATATAACATTCATAAAAATATAAGGTTCGGCCAATGGTGTCACGACCCATCCTCAGGGCCCATGCCGCAACTACCCCAAGCCCGCCTCCCATAGGCCAGGGGATGGAGACTAGCACCAAAGGCGTATTCCCTAAAAAAGGGAAGGCATTGCCTTTTAACCTATAACAAAAACATAGCCTGAACAAAATCAGCAGAGTAAGCAACTGAAAGTTAACACTAAGTAAAACTGTATACAAAAGTAAGTGTGGAAAGGAAAAGGTATGGAAATACAATCCCAACAGTAAAGTACAACAACTATAAATCTAGTACAGCTATAGGAAGATAAACAGAAAATACGGATTCGTCCTCCAAAAATCCCCCCTGAAGGGTGGGTACAGATGGCCTCCTTTGCACCCCAGGTCCGTCTGTCACCTCTGAGTATGTCTCGCTAAGTGGTCCACCTCTAGGTACCTACCAGCTCTACATCTCTCTGCCTCGATCAGTGTTTTCTGTCGTCTGCAACCAACGCAACAATGTGTGGGCATTACCTGTGAAGGGGTGAGTATAACGATACTCAGTAGGGGACCCCGAGACCCCCAAAGGTCTCCCAGAATCCACAAAGGATAAACCATAGTAGAAAGATACAATCACGATGTATCAACTAGCCCTACTTAGGTATATGCCTATACATATACCTAAGTTACCAGTCATAGTCCGGATCCGACTCTTGAGCCCAACCACAACCAAGTCCACACAGTAAGTAAAGTCAATCACATCGATGATAATGATTGAAAGACAAGACTCATCTCACAGAGGTATACAACTCACGAAGATGGGAATATATGATTAGATGTAGCCTTTGAATCATCTTCTCTATGGAACCCATGTAGGATACTAGAACAATATCAATGCTATCGAACCCACGTAGGATCCGGGCACAGAAGTCGTCACTATCGAACCCACGTAGGATTCCGGTACAGTAGTCATCGCTGTGGAACCCACGTAGGATCCTGGTACAGAAGTCAATTCTGTCGAACCCACAGAGGAACCCGGTACAGAAGTCATCACTGTCGAACCCATGTAGGATCCTGGTACAGTAGTCGTCTCTGTCGAACACACGTAGGATCCTGGTACAGAAGTCACTACTGTCGAACTCACAGAGGATCCTGGTACAGAAGTCATCACTGTCAAAACCACGTAGGATTCTGGTATAGTATTCTTCACTGTCAAACCCACGTAGTATCCTGGTACAGAAGTCACTGCTGTCAAACACACGAAGGATCCCCGTACAGAAGTCATCACTGTCGAACCCACATAGGATTCCGTCATCTCAGTTGCAGCCAGCCCTTGGGTTCCCGCACACATCACGCTCGATTCCAGGAGGGTATACTCCTCGATCCAAGTGTATATACATAAACTATCATGAAGTCCTGAGTTGATGTATCTTATAGTTCCGTCTCATCATAAGGAACCCAACACAACAGACGATGCTTCAATCAGACGCTCGGTTTGAGAGTTTTTGGCATTTCCGTTCCAAGGGGCCAGTTGGATTTCGGGTACAATCCAAATCGTCCATACTTCAACCTCATCTGAATCCTTTGTGTGTATTCAAAAAGCACCGTCTCATCAAAAAGAATCCAACATAGTTGATGGCACGTCAATCGGACATCCGGTCTTTAAGTTATAAGCGTTTCCACTATAAGGGCCTGGTTGGTTTCGAGTTCGAACCATCTCGGCCATACCCAAACTTCGCAAAAACCTTGAGTGTAATATACCTAAATGAATATCTTGTTCCAAGGAATCCTATGCAACTGACGGTGCGTCAATCGGAGGTCTGTAGCTCAAGTTATGGGAAAAAACCAAAAAGGGGTCCGAAGAGGGGGGTCTGGGTCCGGTCGGACCCGACCCAACCCGCCCTGGGTCAAGCCGAACTGGGTCGACCCGAATCGGATCCAGGTCCAACCTGGTAGGTGTAGCCCTCCTGGCCCACGCGAGGGTGGCCCAACCTGCACGACATGAAGCCAGACACGCGCGGCAGGTTGCCCGATGCAGCAGGGGGTGCGGCCGGCGTGGCACGGCTCGACCCGCCCGACCGACCGCAGCTCGACTATCTGGCCGAGCGCGTTCGTGCAAGGTGAACAGAGTGGGGGGGGGGGGGGGCTTCCGGTGCCTCCTAATAGTGGTGGTATATGGCGTCGCCTGACCTTCCCGGAACCCGCACGGGGGTTCCGCTCCACCGCCGCAGCCAGTGCCCCAGCGGCCTTCTGCCCGTAGCACGCGAGGGGCATCAGCGACCCGCGCTGCCGTGCTCTTATGCGGGCCACCTGAGTCATTCCGGTGGTCTGTTTTTCCTCTCATCTGCACCTACGGCCTCCTCGAGTCCTTCTCTTCACTACGATAGCCTCAAATCAGGGTTTCCATTCCGTTCACCCATCACCCATCAAACTGTGCATCAAGAAAGAATTGGCGGAGGGTCCAGACTTGTTCGTTAGCCCGCGCCATCCGCATTAGAGGCTCAAATATTATTCCAGCTTATAATTGAACTAGAAACAAACCATAGCTTAATCTCTACCCCATACCGCAATCAACATCCGTTCTATGGATCGACATGTTCGGGGGTCGATCCGCGATTGTTGTTTTTATCCAATGGAAAAGAAGAACTTAAAGAAAGGAATTCAACCTTGAATCCAAAACCCTACCTTGATTGTCATTGACCGTTGAAAAATTCGCAGGATGGTGGCGTCATTCCATTGACGTCAGAAGGAGGTGACGTCGTCATTGGAAATGTTCTTCGCGGGTGGCGTCTTCTCCTTTGACGTGGAGGAAGAGGAAAGAATATGGGAATTCTTCGTGGGCGTCTCCTCACTTTCTTGCCCCAGTTGAAGAAGGGAGAAGATGATCGAGTTCCTCGTGTTCTTCACTGGAGAGGGTGATGTCCTCCCAATTCTCCCAACCAAAGAAAAGATTATTCCCACCCAATAATAATATACCTCTTATTATTATGTTGGAAAAAATGAATTCAAAGGAATTCAAAAACACAAATCAATTAATTAGATCATTAATTAGTTGGGTTGGCACCATAAAGGAGAAGCCCAAGAGTTTCCTTGATTAATAGGGAGCTCAAGGGGTTCAAAAGGGGAGTTTAAGGGGGTTGACCTCATATGGCCCCCACCACATAATATCCTCCCATGGGAGGTTATGTGGGAGTGGGCCCCACCTCCAACTTCCCTTTGGAGAAAATAACCACCTTTCAAATAAAAATGTGTTACACACACATTTTTATTTAACTTTTAGTTTTAATTAGAAACCCCAAAACAAACTACCACTCCCGATAAAACACAACTGTGGTAAAGGTCTCCTTAAGCGAATACCGGTGCTACAAGTTCATCGGTGTCCTCAGATTCCAATTCTGAGCACCGGTTCAAAATATAGAAAAACTCGCATGTATGTTTAATGAACGTACCTGAAAAAACATCAGAAATTGATTCCGGGCACACCAGGCCTCAAAATCAAGCGCCGTCAGAAACTGTGGACTCGTAAAATTCACATGTATTTAAGAAAAAAAATTCCACAGGAATTTTGGGTATTTAAATTCTTCTCGCCTCAGGGTTTTACATCCCCATAAGCTACAAAACACACTAAGGGAACAAATGGGGGTACTGAGCACGCATTTGTGCCTCCCGCTCCCATGTGCTCTCCTGAAGGTTCCCGTGCTGCTAGCAAATGCGCACTAGAGGAATCGATTGTACATGTATGACCTGCTCCTGTCAATCCTCAATCTCTACTGGAACCTTCATGAAAATATCCCCATCATCAATATCTATCTCCACGTGGTGGATGATGTGGGATGGATCGTGCACGTATCTTGTCTGCTGAGATATGTGGAAGACGTCGTGCACCCGATGCAACTGAGGTGGAAGAGCCAAGAAGTAAGACACCTCACCTACCCTACTGGGGACCTGGAAAGGTCCGATGAATCATGGAGATAACTTTCTGCCTTAGCCAAATCTCCGTAGACCTTGTCAAGGTGAGACCTATAGGAAGACGTGGTCGCCATCCTCGAACTCCATTGGTCTCTGTCTCATATCAGCATAGGAATTCTATCATCTTTGTGCAGTCTTCATCTGCTCCTAGATGACTTGAACCTTATCCACGGTAGCTCGTACCATCTCTGGTTAGTAGGAAGTTGGTCGACTTGGTAAGTCAGTCAACGATCACCCAAATCGAGTTGTGTCCCCTGAACTTACATGGAAGACCTGTCACAAAGTCCATGGATATCTCATCCCTCCTTCACTTTGGGACCTCTAATGGTTGAACTTAGCCTACTGGTACCTGATGCTTCACCTTCACTTGCTGAAAAGTGCAGTATCGAGAGACAAAATCCACTACTGCCTTCTTCATACCTGGCCACTAGTGCTATCATCGAAGGTCCTAGTACATCTTTTCCACTCCTGGATGTATCGCTAAAGGGAATGTATGGAACTCCTGCAGCACTTCCTCTTGAAGTGCAACTGGTACCATGGTACATCCTATGTAAGGAATGACGTGCTCCCCATCTTCAGATAGTCCTTCGGGTGCATGCCCTGAGAATATCTGTGCACATCATGTCTCGTAGTCTATGTCCCCATGCTGCGCCTCCCTGACTCACTGAAGAAGTGGGGAGGTTATTGTGAGAGACTGTAGAAAGGTTGCTTCGTCCCGATCCACAAAGGATATCTACAATGCGGCCAGCTGCTCCGTCGCCTCTCCTAGCAGCTGAATTCCTGTTCTCCTACTGAGAGCATCAACTACAACGTTCCCCTTTCTAGGAGTATATATTATCTCGAGGTCATAGTCCTGGAGGAATTAAAGTCCTCGCCATTGTCTCAGGTTCAGGTCCTTCTGAGAGAAGATATAACTGAGACTCTGGTGGTCAGAGTAGACTGCAAAGCATTCACCCAACAAACTATGGGTGAGACTACCCAATTTAAAAGAACTCGTCTACACCCTTCTTCGCCTACGTCCTACAAGAGCTACTAAGATTTCTCCTTTTCCAAAAAGAGAAATCCGGCCTCATCCCTTGGATGAACCACACCCATTTCCTAATATAGTCTATCCTAACATGAATGGAACTAATTCATTCCATGGATGCCGTCTTAAGGCCTCGATGCAACTACCAAGAGATCCAACTGTTACTATCAACTCTAAGGGTTGAGTCACACTGTCGACATCAGTGTGTGGTCACTGGGTCTCCTCCAGTAGGAATATCGAATGTGAGGGTCAAGTCAATGGTTTTATCTGGAACCTTTTAGTATTATAAAAACAAAAGTCAGGTAATCAAACGTCACAAGGACATGTGTCTTTTATTACTTTAGGTCAAAGTACATAGACTCAAAGCAACCACAAACAACGACATCAACGAAGCTAAGAGCTTCATGAACAAAGGAATCTATGCCTGGAACTAGTCGTACTCCTGTCCACATTCTCCTAGAGCACTATGGTCATAGGCCTCAGTTCCCTAAAGCTGAGCTCTCCCCTGTCCACCCGTTCCCCATGGTGGGGGTGGTCCTCTTGGTGGTAGTGATGGTAGGGGCTTGAAATGTCATCCACCACCTACTTCCCGGTTAGCTCCTCTGCCATGTTCGCCTGCTCCCGGTAGACTACCACGGTCGAACCTATGGCTCTGCCTGGGAGGTCCCTCTACTTCCAGCTTATCATCTATAGGGCGGGTCAGGCAGTCTCGAGCCATGTGACCCTGCCCACCATATGTATATCACTGCTTACTCCTCGTATGGCTAGATCTGTCTCGTGTGTCCCGCACAACCAAACCTAAGTCATGCAGTCAACCACTTGAGGGTCTGGTCCTCTTGGAACCCTGTGTCATCTATCTACTGCCAACTACAGAAGTCTCTGGTGCGTGTCGACTAGTGGAGGGTCTTGCTGCTAGAGACTTCTCAGCAAGGAAACTCTCCTCTAGGAGGGTTCGCTCCAATACCCCCATCTGCATCAGGATGTTGAGGGAGATCATCGAAGCCCTGATCTCACGACTGAGTCCATGCTCAATGGTCTGGGCCCTAAAGAATGGGTCCCGTACCGTATCCGTAGAGTAGTGTGAGAGGTCAGTGAACCTCGCTGAGTACTGAGCTACTGTCATGATGCCCTACTGCAGATGAAGTAACTCCTGAATCCACACCGCACAAAGGGTGGCTAGTACAAACTCTTCCCAGAACAGGATCTCGAAGTCTATCCAGAGTAGTGACGCCTCATCATGCACCTGAAGCATCAGGCTCCACCATATGCCTTCTGCTACCTACAAGAGACTCGCAGCAAGGATCACCATGAGGTCGGCTGGTGTCCCTACCAATATGAAAAATCTCACAAAAACCTCCATCCAATCCTCAAATGCTTGTGGGTCCATCTCTCCCCAGAACTTGGGCGGTGCCTGGCGCTGGAACCCGTGCAACACACTCAGACGGTGTGCACTCTCCGCTACGGGAGCTGGTGGTATCTATGGCCTAGCGGGTAGAGGTACCGATCGTACCTCCGCTATGATGGGGCCCTGCACCGAAGCCTCGTCGCTCGGTGGGCTACCATCTCATACGTAACATGGAAACCAAGATGGATGCCTTCGTGGGGCCATCCTGAAAAGAAACAGGTGTGCCATGGTTAAAACAGTATACCTGGTGAGCTGACACAAGTAATTACAAAGAAAACATTTTCAAAGGAAACACACATGCAATCAATGTTTTTGTGTATTGAGTCGGAAGTCAGAAGTCAGAGTCCTAGTGTATGGATATGTTGACCACTGGACCAACACCAGTTTCCCTAAACTGATAACCACACCCAAAACACTTAAAACTATTGCTATTAAAAGAATCAGATCCCAAGTTCTGTTGTAGAACTGACTCCTCAGATACCAATTTGTCATGAACTGTCCTCGGGGCCTATGTTGTGACTACCCCAAGCCCACCTTCCATAGGCCAGAGGCTGGTGACTAGAACCAAAGGCGTAATCCCTATAAAAATGGAAGACATTCCCTTTTAACCTATAACACACACACAACATGAACAAAAGCAGTAGAGTACGCAATTGAAAGTACACACTAAGTAAAATTGTATACAAAATTAAGTGCTAAAAGGAAAGGGGCTGGAAATACAAGCCCAATAGTAAAGTACAACAACTGTAAAGCTAGTACAACTGCAGGAAGGTAAACAACAACTACTGAGTTGTCCTCCAGAAATCCCACCTGAAGGGTGGTACAGATGGCCTCCTCAGCACCCTAGGTCCGTCCTTCCGCTCCTAGTATGTCACGCCAAGTGGTCCACCTCCGAGGACCATCCAGCTCTACATATCTTTGCCTCAAATCAGTGTTGTCTGTCATCTGCAACCAACACAACAATGTGCGGTCATTTCCTGTGCAGGGGTGAGTATAAAGACACTCAGTAGGGGAACCCGAGACCCCCGAAGGTCTCCCAGAATCCACAAAGGATAGACCACAGTAGAGAGGTACAATCACAAAGTATAAACCAACCCTAATTAGGTATATTACCATACATATAACTAAGTTACCAGTCACAGCCCGACTCTAACTCTCGAGCCCAATCACAACCTAGTCTACACAGGAAGTAAAGTCAATCACATCGATGATAATGATTGAAAGACAAGACTCATCTCACACATACATACAACTCATGAAGAAGGGTAGAGATGATTAGATGTAACCTCTGAATCATCTTCTCTGTCAAACCCATGTAGGATCCTAGAACAATATCAGCGCTGTCAAACCCACGTAGGATCCTGGCATAGAAGTCGTCATTATCAAACCCACGTAGGATTTCAGTACAGTAGTCATCGCTGTTGAACCCACGTAGGATCCTGGTACAAAAGTAACTGTTGTCGAACCCATGGAGGATCCTGGTACAGAAGTTATCACTGTCGAACTCACGTAGGATTCCGGTACAGCAGTCTTCACTATCAATCCCACGTAGGATCCTGGTACAGAAGTCACTACTATCGAACCCACGGAGGATCCTGGTACAGAAGTGATCATTGTCGAACCCACAGAGGATTCCAGTATAGTAGTCATCATTGTCGAACCCACATAGTATCCTGGTACAGAATTCACTGCTGTCAAACCCACGGAGGATCCTGGTACAGAAGCCATCATTGTCAAACCCACATAGGATTCCGTCATCTCAGTCGCAGCCAGCCCTAGGGTTCCCGCACACCGCACGCTCGATTCCGGGAGGGTCCGCTCCTTTATCCAAGTGTCGATACATCAAATATCAAGAAGTCCTGAGTTGATGTATCCTATAATTCCATCTCATCACAAGGAACCCAACGCGACAGACGGTGCGTCAATCAGATGCCCAGTGTGAGAGTTATTGGCATTTCCGTTCCAAGGGGCCGGTTGGATTTCTTGTGCAATCCAACCCAGCCATAATCCAACCTCATCCGAATCCTTTGTATGTATGCCCAAAGTACCATCTCATCAAAATGAATCCAACGTAGTTTATGCCACGTCAATCAGGCGTTCGGTCCTTAAGTTATAATCGTTTCCACTCCGAGGGCCCGGTTGGTTTCGAGTTCGAACCAACCCAGCCATACCCAAACATCGCAAAAACCTTGAGTGTAATATACCAAAATTACTTCCTTGATCCAAGGAATCCTATGAAACTGATGGTGCATTGATCAGAGGTCAGTAGCTCAACTTATGGGCGAAAAACAAAAAATGGGTCCGAAGAGGGGGGGGGGGTCTGGGTCCGGTCCGACCCGACCCAACCCGCCCTGGGTTGGCCCAAACCGGGTTGACCTAACTCGAATCCAGGTCCTGACCGACAGGCGCGGCCCGACCTAGCCCGCGCAAGGGTGGCCTAGCCCGTGCGGTATGCGGCCCGACCCGGCTGCGGGCGCGGCCCACGGGGCACGGCTCGACCCACGCGACCTACCGTGGCTCGACCCACGCGGTCTACCGTGGCTCGACCAGCTGGCCGATCACGTTCACGCGTGGCGCACGTAGCGGGGGGGGGGGGGGGGGTCCCGGTGCCTTGTAATGGCAGCCCCAGCTAGCACCGCCCGGCCTTCATAGAACCTGCATGCAGGTTCCGCTCCACTGCCACGGCCGGTGCCACGACAACCTTCCGACGAGAGAGCACGATGGGCGACGTCGCCCCCAGGCGGCCAGCTGGTGTCGGCCACCGCCTCCAGTCGTCGGCACCGCCGCGCCAGCTACCTGCACCGCCGCGCTCTTCTACGGGTCATCAGAGTCACTCTGGTGCTCTATTTTGCCTCTCGTCTACACCTACGGCCTCCTTGGGTCCTTCTCTTCACTACGACAGCCTCAAATCAGGGTTGCCATTCCGTTCACCCGTCTCCCATCAAAATGCGCATCAAGAATGAATTGGCGGAGGGTCCAGTCTTGTTCATTAGCCCGCACCCTCCGCATTAGAGGCTCAAATAGTATTCCAGCTTATAATTGAATAGGAAACAAACCACACCACAATCTCTAACCCATCCCGCAATAAACATCCATTCTGCGGATCAACATGTTCGGGGATCGATCTGTGATTATTGTTTTTAACCAAAGGAAAAGAAGAACTTAAAGAAAGGAATTCAACCTCGAATCCAAAACCCTACCTTGATTGTCATTGATCGTTGACAAAGTCACGAGATGGCGGTGTTATTCCGTTGACATCGGAAGAAGGTGACGTCGTCGTTGGCAACGTTCTTCGCGGGTGGTGTATTCTCCTTTAACGCGGAGGAAGAGGAAAGAAGATAGGAGTTCTTCGTGGGTGTCTCCTCACTTTCTTTCCCCGGTTGAATAAGGGAGAAGATGATCGAGTTCCTCGTGTTCTTCACTGGAATGGGTGATGTCCTCCCAATTCTCCCAACCAAAGAAAAGATTATTCCCACCCAATAATAATATCCCTCCTATTATTATGTTGGAAAAAATGAATTCAAAGGAATTCAAAAACACAAATAAATTAATTAGATCATTAATTAGTTGTGTTGTCACCATAAAGGAGAAGCCCAAGAGTTTCCCCTATTAATGGGGAGCAGAAGGGGTTCAAAAGGGGAGTTTAAGAGGGTTGAGATCATATGGGCCCCACCACATAATATCCTCCCATGGGAGGTTATGTGAGAGTGGTCCCCACCTCCAACATCCCTTTGGAGAAAAATAACCACCTTTCAAATAAAAATGTGTCACACACACATTTGTATTTAACTTTGAATTTTAATTATAAACCCCAAAACTAACTACCACTCCCGATAAAATGAAACTATGGTAAAGGTCTCCTTAAGCGAATACCGGCGCTGTGAGTTCATCGGTGCCCTCAGATTTCAATTCCGAGCACCGGTTCAAAAGATAGAAAAACCCACACGTATGTTTACTAAACGTACCCGAACAAAACTTCAGAAATTGATTCCGGGCACACCGGGCTTCAGAATCAAGCGCCATCAGAAACTGTGGACTCGTAAAATTTTCATGTATTTAAGAAAACATTTTCCACACGATTTATGGGTCTTTACAAAAGGACTTATATAATTATATATATGTCATTAATTAACAACTTTAGGTTCTCTTGGACTTTTATAGTAAGTTTATTAACTGTGTAATATAAAAATACAAGAAGACATGGGAAAAGTTAAACTATTTAACTAATAATTAAATCTAAAAGATAAGGTTAATATGGTGATATAAACTTGTATAAAACCTATTGGTGGAGAGGATTTAGACACATACCCACCTTATTTTTGAAATAAATCCGTTTGGAGCCACTATAAACTGAAAATGATTTTATAATAAAATAATATTTCAAGCTTTTTCTAAAGTGACCCTCACCTCTCTTATAAAAGGGTACTTACCATTCTCTTTATTTCACACCTCCAAATACATTTGGATCAGACAAAACCTACTAAAATATCCTCCCAACTACCATCACTTCAACCTATAGGCCTTACTTTGATCAGAAAGCCAACCTAAGGATCCATTTTGATCAAATAAAAAAGAAGCACCCGAAGAAGAGGTAATAATTTCATCACCTCTTTCAAAGTTCTTTTCTTCTTTCATTTCTTATTTATTTGTTGTTTCCATACCAAAATAATAAATCCAGTACTTTACACATACTGTGATGTTATTATAAATATGGTACAACCATATTCATTATTCTATCCATCCTATGAATGAAAAAGTCACCGTACGTGTGTATGTACGACTTACCGTCTCCACGTCGTGGTGTGTCTTGTTGTTCAACACTACATTATTTGGATGATTTTAATAATGAGTATAATAGATTTAAATAATAAATATACAATGTTAATTATTCTGTATATATGATATACCATCCAATTAAATACGATTTCACCATCAATAGAATGGTATTATCGCTCATGCGTATGTACAGATTATCGTCTCCATGAACGCGATGAGATGCATTCTCCATCGTTACCATTCTAGAATATTTTTTATTTTATGATTAAAAATAATGTTTATGAACTTAATATCATTCTGGATATTAATAAAATACATCCTATCCATAACAAACATGACTTACATAACAAAACATATAAAGGAAAATGAATCAGTTAACACCAGAAATAATGATACTACTAAAATATTATTAACAAAGAAATATTAGAAGATCATATACTATATCATATTTATGTATGTGGTTATTTTATAATTTATTAACAATGATTTAACTATTATACAGATGGCTAACATACACTTGACCAAGGAAAAGTACAAAGTAAGGGTAAATTTTACAATCTCTTTATTTCTCCAAGGTGAAGATGGAGGAATGCGAAGGTGGGACGAGCGAAATCCCTAATGCGGGTGAGGTGAATAATCCATGAAAGAAACCTGATCGATGTTTAGCAGTTGATGATGGAACCAGGCATTAGGATTTGTTTTGTATATGTGCAAAGAAAACTTTGGGTGCTGCTCGTGAAATTGATGGATGTAAGAAGAGCTTTGCGGAAGCTGTTAAGAATACTGGAACTGCTTCTTTTCTTGATTGTGAAGCTGCATGCTCAGGAAGGATCATAAGGAAGGGGTGCGTTGTGCATGTCTCTGCAAATCAAAATGTGATCGAGGAGAGAACTAAACTTTGCATATTCTCGATCATTGTATGAGTGGTGGTGCCTAAGGGGGTGAAGCCATGAATGTTCAGTGATCTCATCGCAAGGATTGCATAAATTTGGGGATTTGAAAATTGGAAAATGACTAAAATGGGTTGTGGCTTTTATCACATAATCTTCCCTTCAGATGAAATCAAGAGACGAGCATGGAGCCTTGGCTCAGTCCCTTTACGGCTTGGCTTTCTTCGCATCCATGAATGGGATCGTAAATTTGATCCCAATGATGTCAAAAATACCTTTGAACAGATCAGGATTTGGGTATGTAATCTGAACTGGTTTTATTGGCATCTAAAAATTCTTTGGGACATCACTTCATCTGTAGGAAATCCGATTAGGCTTGATCAGCTGATAGCTAATCTTATTTTTAGTCATTATGTTTGAATTCTTGTTGAAGTGGACATGGATGCAACCTTGGCTGAGGAGGTAGTGCTAACTACTCAGGACGATTTCATCAATTTAGGCATTCTGTATGAACAGAAACCCAAGTTCTGCCCAACTGTCACTTTTTTGGGCATATGATATCAGACTGTAATAGGAATAAAACATGTAATTTCTGTAACATTCGAGGACATGATGAAGAAATTTGTAGGCAAAAGAAGATAAAAGCTAAGGCTACCATTGATTCTGGTCTTATCAACATGAAGGAATCTAGGGAGGAGCCTCTTGCTGGGCATGATCTTGTTGAAGGATCTAGTGAGGCGGATACAGAACCTACTGATCAAGTGGGGAAATCATTGAAGCCCATCTAGATGACCACATTGCCTTCTGATAATGCCACTATGACAGAGTTTTCATCATTGGAGTAGTCTTTGATCTCTAATTCTCCTCTTCAGGATCCTGTGAATGCTTCTGCCTCAGTCATCACCCATTCTGAACTTGTTGATACTGCTGGTGCTGAGGATGATGTAGTGCTTCCTGATAAAGATTGTGAAACAGATGATGCAACACCCTCTGACCACCCTAGGAACTTCTTGCAGGTTCAAACAGCCAAGACGACCAAAAGGATTTTTCCTGCTAGTATTTTTTCTACTCCTGTTGATTCAGTTAACATATTCTCCCTTTTTGACACTGAGGAGGGTTTTAATGATAATGATGCTCCTAATTCTATTGACAAGGAATAAGGTATTCTTGTTTATTATAAGAATGCTATCCCTAAAAAGGACATGATTCAAAAAAAATGATGGTCTTAGCACTGGGCTCCGATCACAAAAATGAAGATCCTCTTTTGGAATTGTAAAGGGATCAGGAACACTCCCACGGTCAGATCTCTTAGGCATTTTATTATGACCAATAGACCTATGTTAATTTTAATTTCTGAAACAAGAATGAAATTTGAAAAATGGATCTTCAATAAGTGGGATTTTATGGGGTATTCCTTCGTTGCAAAAAATCATTTTGATTTGAGCACCAAATCTTTGTGGGTTTTAAGGCATGACAGTGTTAACGTTAGCTCTATATTGGTTGACTTATAGTCAGACACTATTTCTTGTAGTATTGGTAATGAATCTCTTGATGTGACTTTTGTTTATGCATCCAACTTGTACATAAGAATAAGGGAACTATGGAATAATCTATTTAATATATCTGAAACTATGGCCACCAGCTGGGTTATCCTTGGTGATTTCAATACTATCCTGAGGCCTGAGGAGAAAATGGGTGAAACTTTATATCTCATTACAGCCTATGAACTTTTATATTGTATTGATAGGTGTGGCCTCACTGAGGTGTCTATTTCTGGAGCTGATTTCACTTGGAGTAGACACACTATTCATGGGAAGCAGGCAAGTAAGTTGGATAGATGTTTTGTGCAAGTGGATGAGAGGAATAAGATGATTGATGTGTCTGGGAGAACCCTCCCAAGGCTGCACTCTAATAATAACCCCATTCTCATAGATTTTTGTTTCAATAGGTCAAGGTCAACTCCTCTCCCTTTTAAATTTAACAATGACTGGGTTGTGATACCGGGCTGTAGAGAAATTGTGTTAAATGCATGGGTTGTTGTTTTCACGGGTATCCCCTCTCATGTTCTTTGCTGTAAGCTAAAGGTGGTTAAGGCAAGGATGAAGTAGTGGAGTAAAGAGTCTTTTTACTCACTGGATAATGAAATTATAGAGGCTGAAAATACTTTATTACATTGTCAACAAAGTAATTTGTACCAGGATATACCTCCCTGTGAAGAAGTTCAGGCTGCTGCAAATTTGGACAGGCTTTTGACCCTCAAAGGAATCCTGGTTCAGAATCAATTCAATATTCGATGTTTGAAGGAAGGGGACAAGAATTAAATAGTTTTTCATTGCGTGAATATAGAAAAAACGAGCCAGGAGAGGCCTGAATGTGGTCACCATTTATGGAAACCTATTCTATTCTGATAATGAGATATCAGATGTTGTGATGCTCCACTTTGAGAAGTTGTATTCAGATACTAGAAATGATAACTCTGATAAGATTATCAGGTGTTTTGAGCCTTCTATTGGAGAGGAGGAAAACAAGAGACATGTTGATATCTCTATTGTAAAAGAAATACATGATGCCTTATTTTCTTTGAACATTGAAAATGTGGCAGGCCCTGATGTATTTAACAATAAATTCTTCATGTTTTATTGGGATATCATTTGTGTGGATATTGTAAATGCCCTGAATGAATTTTTTAGGTCATCATACATTCCCTTTGGAATGAATGCTAAATTTTTGGTTTTAATTCCTAATAAGAATAATTCTCTTGATATAAGGGATTTCATACCTATTTCTATTGAAAATACCATGCCAAAACTAATTAATAAGATCATGGATAAATGGATAGGTGAGACTGCCAAGGACCTCATCTCGTGTAATCAGTTTGGGTTTGTTCCAGGGAGGAATATACAAAGTTTTCTTTACACTGCCTCTGAATGTATTAATTTTAGGAAGAGAAAGGTAAAATATAGAAATATGGCAGTGAATATTGATATATCTAAGGCCTTTGACACCATTAGAAGGAGTTTTCTATTTACTATTCTAAAAATGCATGGTTTCTCCTAGAAATTCATTGGGATGATTGGTTCTATTTTGGAGAGTTCTAGGCTATCAATTTTGGTTAATGCGTCTCCTATGGGGTTTTTCCATTGCTCCAGAGGCGTAAGACAAGGTGATCCTATTTCTGGTCTACTATTTTCCATTGCTGAAGACTATTTGAGTTGGTGTCTCACTGATTTGGCTAATTTTGGATGGTATCAGAGGATGCGAGTGGGGAGAGAGTTATGTGCCCCATCTCACTTATTCTATTTTGATGACATATTGCCCTTTGGGAGAGCTGATAAAGGTACCATATCTTTTATTAAGGGCATCTTATCACATTATGAAGAGGTTGTGGGTCAGGTCATTAGTTGGGGAAAATCATCTCTTATCTTTGGTGGAGGAATTTCAACATCAAGGTAGGTCAAAATTGATTATAAACTTGGGGTAAAAAGGGGATCTTTGCCTTTTAATTACCTTGGGGTACCACTTTTCTGGGGCAGGCTAAAGAGATGTTACCTGGATAGTATTTCAATGAGGATTACAAATCAGCTTTCAAGATGGAAGGGGAAGAGTCTGCCCCAGGTTAGGAGAATATGTCTGGTCAATTTAGTGATAACATCAATTTTTGTGTATTCTTTCTCTTTATATAGATGGACCAGAGCGCTTATCAAGGATTTAAATGGTAAAATTAGAAACTTTATATGGACTGAGTCAATTCATGAAAGGGAACTCGTTACTGTAGCTGGGAAGGACTGCATCAAACCTATTAGTATGGGTGGTTTGGGAATCAATGATATCAGACTTTTCAATGATACCCTGATTACAAAATTCATATGGAAACTCCTTTCCATCCTAGATAACTCTTTGGATTTTTTTTAGTAGGTTTGTTGAGAAACTTCATGCAGGGTATCCCAATTATATCAGTTCATCTGTATGGCCTGCTCTTAAAAAGGTATATACTTATCTAATGGCCTGTTTTAAATGGATGGTGTGTAAACAATCACATATGAACTATTGGTCTACACCTTGGATTTCTCGGCCCATTGGTGATGATGCTCGCATTCAATATTCCCGAAAAAACATTACCATTTCTGCCTTTTATGATAATCTGGATGTCACTAGAATGCTACCCAGTAGTATTCAGCTTGAAATCTCAAGGTATTGCTTCAGTGATTGTGAAATTTTGATTTGGATGCCCAACCTATTTGGAAGGTTCACCACAAGGGAGTTCTATATCATACTTTGTGGTGTCTCTTTGAACCCTCCTCGCTGGGTCACTGATTTCTACAAGGCTTTAATTCCTCCCACTCACTTTATTTTAATCTAGAGAATTTGGAAGCAGAGGCTTCCACTGCAGTTCCACTTGCAATATACTGAGATACATTTGGACTCAGTCTACCTTCTAGGTTTAGAGTCAGATTAATATATTTTACATGTCATTATTTCTTGTAAATTTTCAAGCAGGTTTTGGACATATTTAAAACAAATTTTCTGCTGCTCTTTCAATTGTCGATCTATTGATGGGATTTTGTAGTCTATACGCGGGACTGAATGTAGTGAGCATGTCTGATCACATCTACTTTCTGCTTCTGCTAGTGTTATTTCATTCATCTGGAATGAAATAAATGGCATGCTATTTCGTAATTATGAGACATCATTTCATGCTGGGGTTCTATTCTTGCATTGGCCAATTATAAATGCTTCTAATGTGCAGACCGGTTCCATTAAAAATGATGTCTCTGATTTGATTTTTCTAAGATCACTTGGTGTCAATGGAAGGATGACAAATCCAATAATGATGAAGTATGTAAGAAGGATACCACCCATCTCTCGATGGATGAAGGTTAACATTTACGAGGCATCTTTTGGAGCACCGTGTCCTTCTGGATGTGGTGGTGGGTTTCATACTTACCGTGACTTTGTGAAAGGATACTTTTGTCATTATATAGGAAATGGATATTTAATTGAAGAAGAGCTGTGGGAAATGATAAAAGCAGTCTGTTATGCTGTAAAATATGATTGGCATGATTTATGGAATGAGTCGGACTCGTCTGTTGTAGTCCAGATTATCAAAGATCAATCACAGAATGTTCCATGGAAGATGTTATCAGACTACAGAGATTTTCTTTGGCTTATGGAACTGTTATCTCTAGAAGTTAAACATTTCTATTGGGATTCTAATCATGTTGCAGATGCCCTCTCAAAGAGAGCCATCTTGTAGGTCATATTGAGTTGGTCTTTTGTTTTTCTTGAGTATTTTAATTTCCTTGCTCAAGATAATCGTGATGGAGATATTTATACTCTCCATTGTAGAGTTTCTCCGTGATCGTCTTTTGTGTACTTTAATTTTTTATTATATTTTAATGGGAGAAGGTGCACCTGACTCCTAATCTTATGAGTATTTATCCGAGGTTGTTTATACGTAATTATATACTGGGAATTCTTTATCATCCATATCCTTGTTTCTTAAAAATGTATTTCAAAACATTTATACTATTTCCTATAATATGGGTTAAAGTCATTTATACCCATTTTATACTTTTTATAAAATGTTTTGAATGGAATATTTTCATCGTTTTCCAAACAAGGTATTTTATGAACTTTTCGAAAAATTAAGGTGAGAATGTTTTTTTAACTTATACTATGGGTGCGGCTATTTTCCACTGTTATAACACCTTCGAACCTTCCTTTAAAATATTGTAAGAATATTTTCAAAATAAATGTTCTCATTTATAATTATGTGACTTTTAAATGATTTCAAAATAGGAAGAGATATTTCTCTTAAATAGTTTTGATTTAATCTATGTCATCATCCTTTGATGGATTTTTCACTTGTTTGAAGTTGATTAATTTTGATAAAATATTCCATATTGTATTGAAGGTTTTGTGATATTTCTGACTATGGATATTTTATTTTTATACCATTCATGGTTCATGGTTAAAGTATTAACATTTCATATTTTAGTTTTAATAAAAATGTTTATGTTATGTTTCAACCTTTTCATATGAGGAATATATTGGACTTAGTAAGTGACGAGTGGAGCCCACTATAGCTCCTCGATGCATCGATAGGTCTCATAAGACAAACAAGTGTCTTAGCACAAGGCCTTGACAAAATCTCATTTGTAGTCTTGGAATGAGGCCTTGATTATGTGGTTATGATGTCCGACATTATGCATTCCATCATTATGAAATTAGCTATTGACATTACATATGATTATTCGACTAGTAGAATATCCATGTGAATAAGTAAATGGAATTATTTGATTTATCTTTTCCATATTATTCTAAAGTTTAAGTTTAAAAGGCTTGTGTTTCAGTCTTATTCATTTCCTTAAATGTTTATGCTTATTTATATTAGTTTCTCTTATATTGTTATCCCTACTAAGCATCTGAGCTCACCCCTTTATTATGTTTTCTTTTTCCCAGGATGTGAATAAGTATATTATGATTGACCTACAAGGATAGGCTAAGGTATATGAGTGTGTTCAAAGGGGACATAATTTTTTTTATTTCATGATGTAATGTAAAACTTATGTATGTATCTAGTACTTCCAAGGACACCAAACTAATTGTTCTTTCAAGAATTTATCTCTTATGATCATTCCAATTTCATGTAATAATGCCCCAACTCTGGGTAACTATAGTTTAGGCATTACATGTAATCAAATCCAAGAATAGTAGAAGTATAATATATAACTAAGCAACGGAATAATAAAAATCCATCATTTAAATAACCAAGTATCTCATCCAATAGAGTCATATACAATGACGATCATGGAATACAATACAAAATATAGTAAAAAAATTAAGAGACATCTAGTACAATACATGTATCAAAAGTACTAAAAAAACAGAAGAGACTATCCCAGATAACATCACGAACCCAAGCCTAGTTCAGTGCTCTCTTGAACCTATTCATAAATCAATCAAACATATACAAGTGGGAACTTTTCCCCATCCCTAATTTTATACATGAAGTCTCTCTAGGTATCCAAAAATGGATTGAATAGGGTATAAGATAACACTCAACAGGCCACCACCAATGGTGTTTATAACAAGTCTTGTCCATGAATATAAACAAATGTAGTGATCATATATAACAGGAGTACAAGTAAAACAGTAAAAGTGATGTAATGTAGTCTATCAAGTACCACTATGAAAACTAAACTAAATCATAAATTTATCTTTAAATCATAGGATTTTTTAACAACTACAACTTATTCCATGTAATCAAGTGTCAGGCCTACCTAGGCTAGGGTCCAAGGAGTAGTAATGTCCATGGAAACAAATAAATCTATGAAAACAAAGTATTAATGATCCAAGGGGTAGTAATTTTCAATTTATCATAAGTTTTATACATATCCAAGGAGTATAAATATCCAAGTAATCCTAGCATGTCAAATAAATTAGTTAAATTCGAGCCTTGGAGTATTAATATCCAAGGCATCCATCTAAGGAATGTAAATCATATCCAAGGAGTAGAAATGTCTAAGGAATCGTAACGTGATCATAATATCAAAGGAGTATAAATGTCTGAGGCATCCTAAAAAGTCCAAAAAATTGGATCCAAGGAGTATAAATGTCAAAGGTATCCTAACAAGTTAATTCAACAAGATCCATCGATTATAAATGCAATATAAATCCAAGTGTGTAGGATCCATGGAGTAGAAATGTCCATGGCATCCTGATATGGTCATCAGATGTAAGGAGTTGTAAAGTATGAGGCATACCAACCACTACATTCCCCAATTAATTAATAATTCAATTCATAATTTCACCATTACCTTCTTGATCATGCAAAAATAAATGGAATTCATACCTTTCAATTACAATTTAAATGGTGTTATAAGGTGTTCACAAACTTTTACAATCCACTTTAATGACTAATTCAACTTAAAATTATATATTGAAAGCTCATCACATGCTAAGGGTGGCACAAATGTGATATAAAGATTGAACCCACCCCATGGGTGGTCCTGGTTGAGGTTGAAAACCTAAAACCTTAAGAAAAGGCGTCAATGTCATATATCAACTTGTTTATAACAATTAATACATGGTTAAATTAATTTAGAAATCATCAACCAAAAAGTTCAGTGTGCAGCACATTAACAAAAAGATATAAACAATGACAAATTATTAGAAAAGGTATCGAACATCTACCAAATCATGGTAGAGGAACAATCATCCAGTCTCAGTATTCGATTCATCATAGATTAAAAGAAATTAGAAAAATGTTCTAACTCCCTAAAAAAGGGCATAATAGAAAGCACAAAAATAGCATCACCGATAGAAAAGAAAACCGTGAAAGGTATAATAGGAATGAAGAACTCATCAGAAAAGATCCAATGAGATGAACGACATTTGAATTGAACATTGAATGGAGGAATTGGATCAAATCTTATGTGTAGTCTTTAGGAGCTCACTCGATAGAAGAAGTGTCCTCTACTAGAGGAAAATATGAAAGGAGGAGGGTTTAACATTTAAGATTAAATAGGGGGAAATGACCATTTTTTTAAAAAGCATTGGGTTGTGTGGTTCAGCTACATGGTTTTCTAAATGGTTCCCCAAACATGAAAACCTCTCTATCCAAGAACCCACCTGATGAGATCATGGAACATGGTTAGAAAAACCCAATTATGACCATGTCTTTACCCTATATTAAAAAGTCTAAAAAATTAGCATGGGTGTGCATCCCTCGTGGCACAGTTTCCTCAAACTCTACGACCCTTATTGTGCATTGAAATTCCACACATTTTTTAATCAAACCATGTGAATTTGGTTACACAGTTTCTACTAATTGTGATACCCATTTCCTTTCTAAAAACTAGGGCTCCGGGATCTGAACAAACCCCACACACCCCCATTTTATCTATAGCCTTACCTGGCATTCCCATTAGATCAAAACCAAAGAATAAACTAGAAATAAATTGGTATTATACCTCATAGAAAAGTTGGGACCTTAAAATAATATCATGATTTTACTTTGGTTCAAATGTTATAAATTAATGTTTTTCTTTAAAATGCACTAGGGTAATTTTTAAAATGTTAGTGCATAAGAATAAATTGATAAAATAAGAATTTCTGATGAAATTATTGATTATATTACTATAAATGATATAAGGTCATGTTATAATCAATATGATTTGGTATTCCTAACACTGGTACAATTATCATTACTGTATCTCTAGCACTATAATTTTTTTTTAACAAATCATGGTTATAAATTTTTGTTATAAGTATTCTCATTGATATATTATCTAATCGTTGAGTTGATGATATCTATGTTTTATAATATTTCATAATTAAAATCAAAAATATTTTTGTTAAGTACTACCCAAGAGGGTTCATCAAAGACATGCAAAAAAGTATTTAACAATGAATATATTTTTATTTTATTAAATAAAAAAATATTATTTGTAAGATGATCAGCGGGTTACAATCACTTCCAACTAGTTATTTTTTTAATTAATTATTATAGATTATATCATTGTGAAAAAATAATTATAGACTTTTCAAATTCAATAATGAATAATAAAAGGATATGATTCATTAAAAAACATCTTTATATGATGTTTAAAATTTTTAAATGTGTAATTGTAAAGAATACATAACAATTTCGTGTAAACATATCACATAAAAATAATTCAATATTTATAGGGAAATGATTCAAGTAGGAATACATGTTATATGGTTCATGGAATTTTATAGAGATAAATATAGTCAATTTATTTCAATATAAAGTAATTTTTAATTTCACTACTTTGAATAATAATAATGTAACATTACAATTTTTAATACATTAGGAATTAGTGTAATCACTCAAAAACATTTTTAAAAGGTAAACTTATATGTATACAAGTGTGGAACAATGGTTTTATTAGTAAAGTATTATTATAGAAATTTTGTACAACAAAATTACAAAAACTGGAAAGTTAGAGGGATGCATAATAACATGATAAGAAATAATATTAGATCCTTGAGAAGAAAAATAAATTATTTTAGGATGTTTGTTTCTCAATATTTATGAATTAAACTTCATTTTAAATCTTATCATGAAAAAAATCCTATCAAATTTCATTTGTAAATTATTTCACATCATTCACAGCTTATTGGAAAGAGAAGAATGAGACAATGTTTATTAGAAAGGTTTATATTTTGGGAAAACATAAAATTATTTTGGATGTATAATTTTCTATAGAATATATTTTTTTTAATTTTTTTTACTTATTTATGTTATTTATTTTTATCATGAAAGGTCATGATATTGGGTTTCTGGGATTTTTTACTAGCACATAATAGCATTGAGGAGCTGGTTCCACCTATTTTTATTTAGAGGGATTTGATCTATGTTTTTTTATTTTCTTCTATTTTTATTTTGTTTTATCTTATTTTTTATGGAATCATGATATTGGAGGTTATAGGATGTTGTGCTGGGGATGAAACACTCACAAGAATTCCTCTATGCCACATTTGGATGGTTGGTTCAAACAAGAAGAGGATCAACATCAATCATGTATACACTTTCAAACAAAGGTAAACATCAATCATAGAAAAAACTCTATTATCATTTTCACGGACCATCTCTATAATTTATTAATAAGGAAACAAGACATTGAATAAACCCCATAAAATTATATATATTCTTCTCACTTAACCTTTTAAATAAAATAAAACCTACAACCATAGGCTAACTCACATTAAAAACCCATTCCTCATTTTATAAAAACCACACCTATTTAATGAAAAATTTGTCCTTATTAAGTTCCCATTCATTTATATATCTATTATTGTGAAAATCCATTTTATAGCCGCCAATTATTCCAAAATACCCTTTTAACCATTTGAATAAAAGTATCCATTTAACATATTCAAATTCTCTATCCATATACAAATATAACATTTAACTAGATAACTCCAATGTTAAACTCTATACCTATAAAATTTAATATGGGATATCTTTATAAGGTTGAATTCATGTAAAAAGGGTTATTAAATGTTAGAAGATGACATCTTAAAACAATTCATTTTAATTAGGTCACGACATAACAAGCCAACATGACTATACTGCTCATGCACCTGAACAAATAAGCGGGACTATGGGATAATTCAAAGGGACAACCTACATCATGCCCAACGAATCCCACTAATCCAATATCGACACACAATTTCGATAGAATTGAGATAAATCACAAAAAAAAAATACTCCCATAAAATATGTCATATTAGATTAAAGTGATGAAAAAAACTAGCTGTTGAAATAAATGAAGAAAGAAGACAAGAGGACTCATGGACAAACAATGGGATTATGATTGCAAGAGATGATTCTTCCAATGACCAAGGGTCAAGGGATATCTTTTAATGGGATGAAGAGAGGACAAGGGGAATGCGAGGGGGGTCTAATTGACAATATAGAGGAGATATCCTGAGTAATGGGATTAAAGAAATAAGGGGAAAAACATTATTTCCCCATTTTATTGAAAACGACTCAACAACTCCCCGACCAAGATTTAAGAAGATGTGAAGATGTGCGAGCTGCAAAAATGAACAAGGGTTCAACGATAGCAGCGACAACAACTCACCAACCAAGATTTAAAATAGTAGGGTTCGACGACAGTGGCGACAACACTCTGGTTCCATGAGATCTTGGAGGCGAGAGAGAGCCTCCTCTCATTAGGGTTCTTTTTAAAAGATCATGTAAGGCATTTATCATCCCTAAAATAGTAATCACTGATAAAGACACCCATTTATCAACACTAAAAAACAACAGATAAAACTATTCATTATCAGTGATAAAATTCTAATGCTAATAAAGAATAGTTTTATCAGCGCTTTCTTAGCACTAATAATGATATATCTTTATGAGTGCTAAAAAAGCGACGGTGAAGATATACTTTTAATAATAATATATATATTTATAATTTTAATTGTAAATAAATAAATCAGAAAATATTTCTATATATTTACCAATATTTATATATATATTTATATAATTTTATATATTTATTAAATTAATATAAGATAAGTATATTTATTTAATTTTATAATTATTTAGATATATATATATATATTTATAATTATATATATATATATTTGTAAGTATTATATATATATATATATTAATTTATATAATTATATATAGATTTATTAATATATATATATATATATATTTATAAAATTAAAATTATTATATTTATTATTTAATTATATTTATCACTATTTTTAATGTTTGGGATGACAGTCTTAGTAAGGAAGCGGCTAAGTGCCTTTTTTTCATATCTTGAATATATTTATTCTCTTATAGAGCCTCATGTTTTATCTTTAATGATTATATAACATTCCAAAAGTTGTTATTAGTTAACATAGAAGATGGACTACAACCTAGCAAAAAAGGGACTTTAGAGATTTATCTTGGAAGTTCAGGGTCTGTTCAATTCTTGAGGACTCCTCTAAATCATCATTGGAAAAGGAAAATGAGGTAATGTACGTCAAGACATGGTGAAGAGGTTGAAACCCAAAATATAGTGGCTATTGCCCTAGGAATCTGGGATCCAGAGGGATTCAGAAGAGTTGATTTAGTATTATGTGGTCATTTATGCCTTATATTACCCATCTCTTTTCTTGTACTATTTATTTTATTTATAAATTTGGGGTCATGATTTTTTCTCCCAAACCCATGACTGAATTGATTTTTTGAACACAAAGACCACTTTCTATCTAGGTAGAGGGAGACCCAAAACATTGCCCGTAGGCGTATAACCATGTGGCCCATGAACTTAACCCGAAGGCCTAGTGCAACGTCATGTCTGCATCATCCTGTCTGCGTCACCAGACTTGCGTCATGCCTATTTAACTGCCTGCTTGCATCATGGCTTCATGACCGTATGCCGACATCATGCAGGCATCACCTCCAATGTTGAAAATCCCCTAGGCTGCTTTCCATGATTCGAACCCTGGTAATTTGGATGCAGGATTATGAGGTTTACTTATTTTTAGTTATAAATATAAATAAATATATTTTAAAATATTCCAATATAATTATATATATTTATATCAATATATAAATATACATAATTATAAATATAATATCTATATTTTTTATTTAAATATAATTATTATAATAAATTATTTTGTTGTTTTTTAAAACACAATAAATAAAAAATGAATAAATATTATTCACACAAATTAAGAACATATTGAAAATATTACATTTATAGTAAATAAATATATGTAATAATAAATTTTAAAAAACGATTAAATATATTTTTAACATTATTAATGAATATATAATAATAAAAGAATAAATTAAAACAAATGAATTAGAAAAAATATAAAAAAGTTAATTCATAACATTTACATGAATTATAAACATACATATGTACACATACACATCTACACAAACACATACATGTACACACACACATATATATACATACATGCAGTTATACACATACATATATTTTCAATTATTTAATATCAATATAAATTTATATCTAAATAAATATATTCATTTATATATGATATAATTATTTAAATAAAATATAAATATATTATATTTATTTTAATTAGATAGATATTTTTTAATTAATTTATATAAATAAATTATTAATTTTTTTGACTAATATGAATTTGATAATTTAATATATATAAAATTGTGAAAATAAGAATCATTTTTTATTAACAATTATATAAATAATATTTATACTTAACTTTAATATAAATATATATATACTTATTTCAATATAAATATTATTTAAATATATATCAATATATATATATATATAATTATAATTAAATATATATATATATATATATATATATATAATTAAAAATATATTTATATAATCATATATATGTTTATTAATATATAAGTTTATATAATTATAAATATAATAAATATATATTACTTAAATATATTTATTATAATTTTATAATTATTTAAACATAGATTTATTTATAATTCCAATTATAAATATTTGACTATAAGTATAAATATATTTGTATAATTATATATATATATATATAATTATAAATATAATAATAATATTTATTACATAAATATATTTATTATAATATTATATTATATTTAAATATATATATATATATATATTTATTTACAATTATATATATATAGATTTTAATGATTATATATATATATTAATTTTTAAAAAATATATATTAAAATATCATATTAATATTAATTTTATACATTCATTTTTTTAATTAATCTATATAAATAAACATTATTTTTTGAATATAAATATCATACTTTTATATATATTAAAAATATTTGTTATTAAAAGTTTTTATCAGCGGTAATAATAGTACTGAAAACGATGAACCACTATCAATGCTAAAAAAGCACTGATAAAGGATATACCTTTATTAGTGCTTTATTAGTACTGATAAAAGTTATCTTTATTAGCGATTATAGCTAGCGCTGATAAAGGAAACACTTTTATCAGCGATATCTGTTTTGTGCTGTTAAAAGTAGGTGCTACAGAAACCACAATCTGTGGTAGTGAGCCAACTGCTACCACAAAACACAATGATTATCGAGGGGGCTAGAAGGAATCCTATAAATGAATATGTTAGAACCTTAAAGATTTTTTTTTTCATAATTGTACATTTAATATCAATGTTTCTAGACCCACCACACAATTATTTTATTATAAATTGTCCCATTTTTATGTTTTTGTGCAATTTTGAGATTAATTGTAAAAATGGCCTAATTTTGGGATTTAACTGTTTTATTTTAATTCAGTATTTCAGTAATAAATTTTTATAAACTAATTTATATTGTAAAATTCCATTTTTTAGGATCCCAAAAATCATGGGTACATTTTATCCTTATGGACCATAAGCTCAATCCATTAATTAGAGGCCCACAATCGCTCACAACACAGGCATCAAAAATTGTTCATAGATCTGGGATGTTTTAAACATGAGCTTATATCTCAAAGTTCACCAGCTAATGAATCTGAAATTATACATAAATCTGTATAAAGAATTTATTAATAACTTTCATTAAGGAGGAAATGTGTGAACCAGCCATTTGTAAGGCCATTAACAAATGTGAAACTAGATACACGGAATATGGAGAGGCTGTGTGGGCATATTAAATTTCCAAAGTGAAACAGTCATAAATCTCACTACACATGAACAAATAAGCTTAAATATTTAGGTTAGATGTGAAAGATAATTGGGAGAAACTTTTATGAAGGGGTTCATGTGATAATCAGCTATTTAATGCATCTAACATGCAATAACTTTTAAAGGAAAAATATGGTCTATAAAAGAGGGAGATCTCCTCATTCACAAATCATTCCGTTCCATTCCATTCCATTTGAGGCACCAAGGAGGAGATCTCCACCAAGGGAGGCCATTTGAAAATCTCTCCCATTTATTCTTTTTCATTTTTTTAGTTTTTTAAATTAAATTTTATTTTCAATTGTAATTTAAATTTTAGTTTTATTAAATTAATCCATGCATTTTGGTTTCTCTACCCATCCAACAATTCTTCTTCTCAATTTCCTTTTTTTAATTATAAGTATTATTATTATTAGTATTAGTATTAATATTATTATTAATATTAATTTTATTATCATTATTATAATTCTTACAGTCTTATTTTAAAATTATTTTAACTTTTTCTTTCTCCCTGTTCTTTTTAAAAAATTATTCCTTTAATAATAATAATAATAATAATAATAATAATTATTATTATTATTTTAAAATTTATTATAAATTATATATTTTCTTATTTTATCACTCTCTCTATCTCTCTATCTCTCTCTCATCTCCCATCCATCTACCATTCTAATATCTTACTCTCAGAAATGAGGGGCTGACCCCGAGGATTGGTCCAGGGGAGGTCAAGGTGTTCATGAATTTTATTTAATGTTTGTTTTAATTTTTTGGTAGATTCGAGAAGAATTCATGGGTGATGCGAATTTCCCCAATATGGTGAATGCCCCCAATGACATGAAAATCAAACTATTTCTATTATCGGAAATTATAGTAATTGAAACATCAGATTTCATGTTTGTATTATCAAACTAGAATCAAACATATAAAAGAGAATGCTGATTGAATCCCAAACCAAACCAAAGACCAAGTTCTTTCTCCCTAACCCATTATGTTTAGCATTGCATGGTAGTTTCAGTTTAAATTGTCATATCCCATGTTATTTAAATCAAAAACACAAAAACATTTTGATTTTTTTATTAAATAATCAATACAAAAAAAAAGAGATAGCATAGTTGAAGTAGAAAATGAAGTTTAAATACCAAGAGGCTTTTCAAGTGAGATGACTTTGGTCATCCACTATGTTGTACTAGGAAAACTTAGAAATTAGTTTTTTCCATTACCTATGACAAGCTTGTTAGAAAACTGATGCCGTTGTTGGGGAGCTAATCAGTAGTTTAATTATTTTTTCTATTTTCACATTATAGAAATATTTTCATTGTTTTTTTAAAATATCTAAAAAAATCATTCTATGATGTATTAAAATGTAGATTATTATGCATGGGTAAATTAATCATAGGTGTAGAAACAAAAAAAAACAAGAATAATAAAAAAAAGATTATAATAGAGTTCATTTATAAGAACTTAGAGAAAGAATAAAACAACCAAAAAGAAAAGTTGATAGAATTTTTGAATATGGTCTTGAATTAATGGTTCAAACCAACCCTAATTTGGAGTTAGAATCCAAGGAAGTGGTGGAAGAAATTTCACCACTAGTTTTTGAAATTGAAGAGCCTAAGGAGGTAACAGTAGAGGTACCTAATGATTCATTCCAACTCGCTCAACCATTACTGGAGGAGATAGATAAAAGTTTATTTTATATTGACTTACAAGAGGGATATCATGTAAATTTGGGTAATGTTTAGAAAAATTAGGATGAATATGAAATAAAACATGATCTCATTATCCCTTACAAAGAAGAAAAACCAGTACTAATAAACCTCTTCCTAGCCTTGGAAGAAGTTGTAACCACCCAAGTGGTGGAATTTGAAGATAAGATGGAGGAGCCTTGTAGAGACCCGAAGCTTGACGTACATTGACATTACATTACATTTGCGGAATACTTAGTACATTAAAAAAACACACACACAAGGACCATAATAGTTTAGTGTCTTTGGAAACTCGGAATATAATCTTCTAATCGTGGTGAAAGATCTTCAACATCTCCCATAAAGATATTCCTTTTTTTTATACCTAAAACCTTTCATTATATCCTGGGGAAAAGAAAACATAAAAGGGTGAGCTCAAATGCTCAGTAAGGGTAAACAAAAGAAATATTAATCACATCATATTCATAAGAACATAACATTTTGGAAATCTTAACCTGAAAAAGAGAGCATAATTTCATAACATGGGATAAATCATGGCAGTGAAATGTAATCACAATAATCATAACTTGAAACATGAAACTTTGTGGCATACACACATAATCAAATAGAATCATTTCTTGTTAGTCAAGACTCATTGCCAAGACTATCTTAGTGGACAAAGTCCCTTTCTGAACCAAGTCACCCTCATTTCAGTCCTGTTTCACTGAACCGGTATAACCTACCATTCCAGCCATGTCTATCTCATGAGATATAAAATCTTTACCGAATGCATTGGAGAGAGATATAGGTCCCACCCATCTTATAATGAATCATTTCTTATGTGTGCCACATAATCATAAATCATACATCATCGCATAACACATGTAACAAAAAATGGGATTCTTGATACATCATGACATCATAAAACAAATCATATAAGGTAAATGACTTCATAAAAATAATTCCCTCACAACATAATCAAATCAATGTAATAATAGGGATAAAAACAGAACCCTATATTATCTTAGATGGAAAATAATTTTGATAAAACATTTGAACTCCATTCTTGAGGAAAATATCCTTTATACTTCAAAAACACTTTTCTTTTCTTAACATGTCATACAATTATAAACTAAAAGAAGTTGATTAAAAATAAACTTGAAAACTTATAAAGGAAGATTCTTGGAAATAATGTTTTAAAAATCCATTCTTGCCGTATAAGTTAAAAAAAACATTCTTCTCGTACTTTTGTCAGAAAAGTCAAAAAAATACCTCGTACGAAAAATGACAAAAGATTCCTTTCATATCTTTTACTAAAACTCACCGAAGGGTAAAATTGGATTTAAAAATTTGTAGGTGGATGGAAATAATATTGCATATTGAGGAAACATGGATGTGGATGATAAAATACACCCCAGTAAATACCAAAGTATAAACAATCTCGGATAAAAATGAGATTGTGATATTTCCCTTACCTTAGGTCCGACTTGCTTTGTAAGTGTCCGAACCTCCTCTTTTTGACGCGCCTTCACTTAACCTCCACTTAAAGAACTAAGGATAGTCTTTGAAGAAGACCAGGACCTCTAGGATGATACTAGGGAAGTGGAGAAGAGATTTTGGTAGGGGTTGGCCGAGCTTGAATGCTCAAATTGGTGTGAGGAGGAGAGGGAGGAGGTGCCC
The DNA here is from genome assembly GCA_963277665.1 of Viscum album. Lineage (NCBI taxonomy): Eukaryota > Viridiplantae > Streptophyta > Magnoliopsida > Santalales > Viscaceae > Viscum > Viscum album. The sequence continues at coordinate 709,885,707 of OY728131.1, read as the reverse complement.
TTTTATAAGGGAGGAGAGGGGCACCTTTGGAATAACTAAAAATATTATTTTATTATAAAATCAAGTTCGGTTTTAAATAGATCCAAATTGATTTATTTCAAGGATAAGGTGGGTATGGGTCGAAATACTCTCATCCAATAGGATTTAGACAAGTTTAGGTTATTATTTTACCCTTATCAATTAGATTTAACTCTAAGTTAAATAATTTAACTTTTACCGTGTCATTTTGTTTTCTTACACTATATGGTTAATAAACTTACTATATCAAGCCAAAAGAACCCCAAGTTGTTTATTATTAATATATATAATCTTATCTAAGTCATTTGGCCGATCCTTTGATTTTTAGGAATAAAATAACAATTAATAATATAATATTTGTTTTAAAAACTATTTTATGTCAATTTTGACACTATTTGGTATATGATTTTTATGAAATTCATAACAGAATGGTAAGTTAGAACCAAGTTACTTAAATCAACAATAACATGTCATATTAACCTAGAAAATTAGTGTAAGTCTTAAAAAGTCTCAAATTACATTTATTTGGGCATTTATAACATCAATTATGTCAATATTTCATTAATAAGACAATTACTGCATCATCTTTGTGTCATAATAAATGAAAGTTATTTAATCTCTAAAAATTCTAAATAAATTCTTATCATGTATATAATTGTATTAGATTTCTGGAGACTATTAATGTTCGAAGTTTCATAAAGTTTATCACTAGATTAAAATTATTATACTTATATGATTTAAGAAAGTGACATGTTGTCACATTCTTTGGTTTTAATAATAATTAAATTATTTTCATTGAAAAAATTTAATTAAATGAATCTAATCCGACCCTTAGGTGATATGGGTCGACTTTTAGTCATCCAATAAGATTTTGACATTTGTTAGGGTAATTTTAAAATATTATATTTACCCTTAATTACCCGATTTACCTTTAACTATGGTAAATAAAATTTACCGTAGTTACTATTCATAATTCCCAAAAATAAAAAGTAGCTTATTAACATAATTTGGATCCACTGATTCCAAATATGGAATCCATTTTTCAAAATTCAATAAACAAAATTTTCAGAAATTTAATTAAAATTAATCCCGTTGTCGAAAGAAAACAGTTTTCTTTAAAACATTGCAAAAGATTGAATTGATTTAACCTATGAATTCAAAGTAAAATCAATGCTAATGTCATAAATTATATTAAATGGTAAAAATTTATTATATTTATACTTTAAAACCATTCAATATTATAATTTAACCATATAAGATATTATGATGAAAAAAGTTGTTTTTAATTAAAATATAGCGTGTTTTTACTATTCATTGAAATATAAAAGTTATCTGAAAAATATCAAAACTTTATCTAATGTAAATTTTTATATCCTGATTCAAAAGAAGAATTTTATTTTGTCAAATTGAACATATAAACATGTCAAAAACTAGATTTAAAGTGGGTGCGCCATCAAAAGGCGGAAAAACTGCATTTTTTGAAAAATACTTATTTTACCTGAAAAATTTATTTTGTTCTTATACCATGTTCTAGAAAATGTGTAAGATGAATAATAATGTTATAAAATTCAAAATTTAGTTAATACTATTCATAACTACTAGTTCATGACAATATTATAATAATATATCGTTGTTTATTAAAACCCGGTATTGCGTACAACACACGCTATCGAGGAAGGTCGCGATTGCGTGTAATGCAAGCCAAGTCCGGGTTGCATGTTGCGCAAGAATCCTTCGTTGTTTCTTATAACAGAATCCAACCATATTTCATTTATACATTGAATATATATATATATATATACACACACTCAATGTTGCGTAGAATAACTATTATCAAAATTGTGTGTAACACGATCCAAGAATAGTGTTGCGTATACTGCAAGCTAATACGGTGTTGCGTATAGCGCAACGTAATCTTGGTGTAGCACAAGACATTAATGAAATTAAAAGAATATTTTTCATAAAATCTCAGGGTGTTACATTCTACCCCCCTTAAAATGAATTTCGCCCTCGAAATTCGTCGGGGTTATAAATGGTTTACTATTCAAAAGTTTCTTTAATAGAAACCCACATCGTAAAAAGGAATACCAAAACCAATCTTTAAAAACAAAAGTATGAAACGTAACGGTTACCCAAATAAACTAATCACTGGGTTTCCACATAGGTGAAAATATGGATATGGAAGAGAAATCTAACCATCATGTTCTGATGGAGAGTGGTAGAGAACATGGCTATGGAAAAGCCAGCAATCACAAAGCTATTGATTTGTGATGATCTAAGGTACCATCTGATTAATCAGATATAAGGGAACTAGGACAACATTTTTGGTTTTCAAGATAATTTCCCTAAAGTTGATGAAATAAAAGAAATACTTGCATGATTTTGGTACAATCTCACTGTTGTTCGTGAATTGAACAATTTCCACTTCATCCCTTAAAGAAATGAAGTTGAATTTGTTATTTGGGATGTGTTAGCAGATCATGTGATAGAATGATGGGTCATTCCATCTCTTTCAAACAAAAGGTTAGCAAAAGTTATAAGTCCATCTTATGGTTAGATTAATCGTATATGGTTTCAAAAAAAATAACTTATACTTCATATATCATACTGCTTAATAAAATAAAACTAGTTTCTACTAACCAGGGACTTCCTGTAGGCCAGTGGTAGGCGATAAAGGCCAGTCGCACTTCGGTTGTGGGTTCGATTCCCACAACCTTGTCTGAAGCGATGGGTTGTCGCCCATCCTGCAGGTTGTCCTTTTTCTAAAGCTATATTACTATAACATCCCATCAACAATATCAAAAAAGTTGTATCCTTAAACAATACTAACTTATGTCCAACATAATCCATTCCAATCTTTAGGCATATCTAAAATACTTCGTTCCAAGCTCATAGTATAAAGAAAACGATTACTTGAAATGTCATCAACCAAGCATGTGAATACCATCATTTATCCCCCATATATCTTGTTGGTCACATTCCAATCATGTGAATACCTTAATCATGTATTCTCTTGAAAAATGAATACCCATTAAACCTTAGTGAAAACATGAATGCTGTCAAAAGTTAACTCTTTCCACATACCAAAATAAAAAAATTCTATATACTCAATCCATTACATAACCTTCTCCTCATATCAGTCATGAGCTCATGAATACTATCAAACATTTAATTTTCTCCTTCTCCCTTCATTATGTGCATATCATCTACATTCCAAAATTATCTGAATAATCTTTCATGGATACTGGTACCATTAATCATACACTTTCAAAACTCAAGGAAAGAAAATAGTGTAACAATCCTTATATGTCTCTTTATTCCATAGTACCATGAGATTACTTATACAACATTACACATGATAAACATGTAATCATTCCACTACATTCTTAAACCATTGACCGAGCTTCAACAATTCTTTCATATCACATATCATTTGTAGTCTCTTCATCATAATCAACATAAATACTACCCATACGACTATACTGATTCTCTTCATGAGACTTTCCCTTAGGGCATTGGTTTGCATAATGCCCGTACATTCCACATTTAAAGCATTTGACCATTGTTGATGTCGTAGCAATACCATTATCCTCATCCCTGGTGTCAACTAAACCTTTTCCTTTGCACTTACTGGCTTTGTGTCCTTATTTTCCACACCCAAAGCATCTTCCAGTTCCTTTGAAACATTTTCCTTGATGCCTCTTCCCACATGATTTACATAGGGGAAATTGAACTTTCTTTCCTCTATGATCATCATAAAACTCCATCTTTCTCTTATTAGCTGAGTTAGGAAACTTACCAAATTTTACTTTATTGATCATATTATGAGATTGCTGATTCAGAATAATAATGATGTTTGGACCTCCAAATCCCATTTCATTTGGTTGCTCATTAAGAATATCATTCCATTGTCCATCATATCCTCCATTATCGTGAATCATCTTGTTTCCAGCCATTTTCTAAAACCCAAAAATAATAGTGTGAGAGGCAAAAATCATAATAAAGGGGGAGTAACTTCAATATCTAACATCTTTGGTTAAATTATAATATCCTTAGCGCAATTCTAGGACTATAACATATACGTATATTTATCCTTAGGGACATCCCTAGTCATACCTTAGAAATATCTCTAGGGATCTCACTAACATTCTCACATCCTAGTTTCCAAAGGTTGACTAAACCTTTCCTCTGATACCAACTGTAGAGACCCGAAGCTTGACGTACATTGACATTACATTACATTTGCAGAATACTTAGTACATTACAAAAACACACACACAACGACCGTAATAGTTTAGTGTCTTTGGAAACTCGGAATATAATCTTCTAATCGTGGTGAAAGATCTTCCACATCTCCCATATAGATCTTCCTTTTTTTTATACCTAAAACCTTTCTTTATATCCTGGGGAAAAGAAAACATAAAAGGGTGAGATCAAATGCTTAGTAAGGGTAAACAAAAGAAATATCAATCACATCATATTCATAAGAACATAACATTTTGGAAATCTTAACCTGCAAAAGAGAGCATAATTTCATAACATGGGATAAATCATGGCAGTGAAATGTAATCACAATAATCATAACTTGAAACATGAAACTTTGTGGCATACACACATAATCATAGAGAATCATTTCTTGTTAGTCAAGACTCATTTCCAAGACTATCTTAGTTGACAAAGTCCCTTTCTGAACTGAGTCACCCTCATTTTAGTCCTGTTTCACTGAACCGGTATAACCTACCATTCCAGCCATGTCTATCTCATGAGATATAAAATCTTTACCCAATTAATTGGAGGGAGATATAGGTCCCACCCATCTTATAATGAATTCTTTCTTATGTGTGCCACATAATCATAAATCATACATCATCGCATAACACATGTAACAAAAATGGGATTCTTGACACATCATGACATCATAAAACAAATCATATAAGGTAAATGAATTCATAAAAATAATTCCCTCACAACATAATCAAATCAATGTAATAATAGGGATAAAAACAGAACCCTATATAATCTTAGATGGAAAATAATTTTGATAAAACATTTGAACTCCATTCTTGAGGAAAATATCCTTTCTACTTCAAAAACACTTTTCTTTTCTTAACATGTCATACAGTTATAAACTAAAAGAAGTTGATTAAAAATAAACTTGAAAACTTATAAAGGAAGATTCTTGGAAATAATGTTTTAAAAATCCATTCTTGCCGTATAAGTTAAAAAAAACATTCTTCTCGTAATTTTGTCGGAAAAGTCAAAAAAATACCTCGTACGAAAAACGACAAAAGATTCCTTTCATATCTTTTACTAAAACTCACCGAAGGGTAAAATTGGATTTAAACATTTGTAGGTGGATGGAAATAATATTGCATATTGAGGAAACATGGATGTGGATGATAAAATACACCCCAGTAAATACCAAAGTATAAACAATCTCAGATAAAAATGAGATTGTGATATTTCCCTTACCTTAGGTCCGACTTGCTTTGTAAGTGTCCGAACCTCCTCTTTTTGACGCGCCTTCACTTAACCTCCACTTAAAGAACTAAGGATGGTCTTTGAAGAAGACCAGGACCTCTAGGATGATACTAGGGAAGTGGAGAAGAGATTTTGGCAGGGGTTGGCTGAGCTTAAATGCTCAAATTGGTGTGAGGAGGAGAGGGAGGAGGTGCCCTTTTATAAGGTAGGAGAGGGGCACCTTTGGAATAACTAAAAATATTATTTTATTATAAAGTCAAGTTCGGTTTAAAATAGATCCAAATTGATTTATTTTGAGGCTAAGGTGGGTATGGGTCTAAATCCTCTCATCCAATAGGATTTAGACAAGTTTAGGTTATTATTTTACCCTTATCAATTAGATTTAACTCTAAGTTAAATAATTTAACTTTTACCGTGTCATTTTGTTTTCTTACACTATATGGTTAATAAACTTACTATATCAAGCCAAAAGAACTCCAAGTTGTTTATTATTAATATATATAATCTTATCTAAGTCATTTGGACGAACCTTAGATTTTTAGGAATAAAATAACAATTAATAATATAATATTTGTTTTAAAAACTATTTTATGTCAATTTTGACACTATTTGGTATATGATTTTTATGAAATTCATAACAGAATGATAAGTTCGAACCAAGTTACTTAAATCAACAATAACATGTCATATTAACCTATAAAATTAGTTTAAGTCATAAAAAGTCTCAAATTACATTTATTTGGGCATTTATAACATCAATTATGTCAATATTTCATTAATAAGACAATTACTGCATCATCATTGTGTCATAATAAATGAAAATTATTTAATCTCTAAAAATTCTAAATAAATTCCTATGATGTAGATAATTGTATTATCTTTCTGGAGACTATTCATGTTCGAAGTTTCATAAAGTTTATCACTAGATTAAAATTATTATACTTATATGATTTAAGAAAGTGACATGTTGTCACATTCTTTGGTTTTAATAATAATTAAATTATTTTCATTGAAAAAAATTAATTAAATGAATCTAATCCGACCCTTAGGTGATATGGGTCGAATTTTAGTCATCCAATAGGATTTTGACATTTTTTAGGGTAATTTTAAAATATTATATTTACCCTTAATTACCCGATTTACCTTTAACTATGGTAAATAAAATTTACCGTAGTTACTATTCATAATTCGCAAAAATAAAAAGTAGCTAATTAACATAATTTGGATCCACTGATTCAAAATATGGAATCCATTTTTCCAAATTCAATACACAAAAGTTTCAGAAATTAAATTAAAATTAATCCCTTTATCGAAAGAAAACAGGTTTTCTTTAAAACATTGCAAAAGATTGAATTGATTTAACCTATGAATTCAAGGTAAAATCAATGCTAATGTCATACATTATATTAAATGGTAAAAATATATTATATTTATACTTTAAAACCATTCAATATTATTATTTAACCACATAAGATATTATGATGAAAAAAGTTGTTTTTAATTAAAATATAGCGTGTTTTTACTATTCATTAAAATATGAAAGTTATCGGAAAAATATCAAAACTTTATCTAATGTAAATTTTTATATCCTGATTCAAAAGAAGAATTTTATTTTGTCGAATTGAACATATAAACATGTTAAAAACTATATTTAAAGTGGGTGCGCCATCAAAAGGCGGCAAAACTACATTTTAAAAAAAATACTTATTTTACCCGAAAAATTTATTTTGTTCTTATACCATGTTCTAGAAAATGTGTAAGATGAATAATAATGTTATAAAATTCAAAATTTAGTTAATACTATTCATAACGGCTAGTTCATGACAATATTATAATAATATATCGTTGTTTATTAAAACCCGGTATTGCGTACGACACACGCTATCGAGGAAGGTCGCGATTATGTGTAATGCAAGCCAAGTCAGGGTTGCGTGTTGAGAAATAATCCTTCTTTGTTTCGTATAACAGAATCCAACCATATTTCATTTATACATTGAATATATATATATATATACTCAATGTTGCGTAGAATTACTATTATCAAAATTGTGTGTAACACGATCCAAGAATATTGTTGCGTATACTGCAAGCTAATACGGTGTTGCGTATAGCGCAAGGTAATCTTGGTGTAGCACAAGACATTAATGAAATTAAAAGAATATTTTTCATAAAATCTCGGGGTGTTACAAGCCTCACTACCTACCTCCATCAAAAGATTATCGACTCTAAGTGTCACTTTCAATTAAATAATAAATTCAAGATGAACCAATTTAAGGAGTTGACCCTTTCATGAACTCTCTATCTTCCAATTTTCTTGAAACTAAAATGAGTATCACTACTTTATATTTTGATTTTACAGATTTGAATGACTCACACTGTTCTATGAAGGAAGATTATGGAAAAAAAATTCACCTACTGAGGCTCACAAGGAGCCCCCTTAACATATTGAACATCTAATGGAGGAAGCCCATGAAGAGAAAATAGTGGCTCTGCCTAAAGGACCAAATACACATGATCGTTTTATAAGAGGGGGAGAATCTGATTTTGAATTTTGAATTTATAATTTTGTCAAAATAAAATTACCTTCTAACTCTCCCTTTGACTATTATTTTAATACAGCAAATCTGGAGAAACCACTGGAAGGAGAAAAAGTTGTTGTAAAAGTAGAAATGAAAGAGGAGGGGGTTCCATACTTCATCATACCCCCACCATAAAAGCTGTAACACATTGAAAAGGGGGAATATATAGTGTAATCTATACATGGAATTATCCACAACAAGAATAAATAAGTGGATGCTGGGAAAATCCACATGTGGTGGTTCAAGTCAAATAATCATCAACCACCATCAGACTTTAGATAATAGATGGTACTGCCCTCTGGAGGAAGTAAAAATTTTCGTCCCACATGGGCGATCATGCCAAGATTTTTCTTTATATTCCTTCTAGGAATTTAGATTTTAATTTCAATTTGTAGGAATTAGTTTAGAATGCAGTCCACTCCTCCTTATATTTTTATGATTTAAAGACACGATCCTTTTTCTTAATTGAGTAATTCTCTTTTTCAGGTTCATAAATAGGAAAAGGAAACCTCAAATAGTGGAATATAAGGACTAATATTCATTGTAAAGGGAGTTCATTTTTATTAATTAAACTTTTAAATTCATTACATTTTTTTTCAAATCATGTTTTGAGCTTTAAAGTGAAATTGTATGCCCACACTTCAATTATACTTTACTTGACTAATTTAAGAGACATATGTTTCTTAGGAATCATGTGATTCCATGTCTTATATTTCAATTTTGATGTTATTAAATGAGTAAAATGGAGAATTAAATTTTCAAAATGAAGAATGGATATTAAAGTGATGACTCATGATTTGATGGAATTAATTGATTCATGTAAATGAAATTTCGCAACCATTTTTTCAAACTTTTATTTTTTGAAATTCATGTGAATTTATTTGTTATTATCAATCATGAATTGAGTGATTATACAAAATCATATGTTCCAATCCTGAGGGGTTTTCTAGACCAGGTACTTCCTATTTTATCTTGGAAAAATTTCTTAAGTGATCTTGGGACATGAAACCTTCTAAAAATTGAGTTTGACATTGTAAAAGCTATTACTATAAAAAAGAACATTTAAAATGATTGAGGCATATTTTGATAAGCCACTTATCCTTAAAACACAAACATTACATCAATCCTTTTTTATCCTATAGAGACCATGAATGACCTTGTTAAGGATGATCCATGTTTCAATCCATTTTTATCCATTCCTACCCTACTCTTAGTAATTACATGATATTTTAAAGTTAAAGTTTGGGGGTAAAGAGGATCATGGTAAACAGTATGATTTAAAATGAAAGAAAAAAGTGCGGGGGATCTTATTGTGGGAATTTTAAAAGGTTTTGGATCATTAATTGTACTCTATTTTCCCCCTCTTTAATAAAAAAATGAAAATGAAAAAAAGAATAAAAAATAAAAAAAAAATGGGTTGTGATTTGGGTAAACCAAAAATCAAAATTACTAGACCTATGATTTCTATAATACATGGTTAGGTGGTGGATGCGAGGTTTATTATAAATCATAACTTTCAAAAAATAAAAAAATATAAAATCTTCTTTGAAAATAAAAGAATAAAATTAAAAAAAATAATCAAGAGAGGAAACAAATCATTAATTATTCTTAAACTAATCATGATCTTTACTTAAAGTCTTAGGGAAAGTTGGTAGTTATTACAATTTGAAGGGGAGAATGTCAATAATTGTTTTTAATTTGAATATGATTCTTTATAATTTAAGAGTTAAAACACATCCTTGAACTTTATTTTTAAACATCAAATCCTACCAACATTAGGCCTCAGAGTCACTAGAACCTTAATTGTAAGTCCTCATGATTTTATGTGTCTTTTACCTTTACATCATGGAGAAAGTAGTTATTTTACAAGGTTATGAATAATTAGAATGTTATCATGATATGAGTATAAATATACATGAATTTTATGATAATTGATGTGATAAAATAATCAAAAGTGAGGTAAATAATGATTTGGAAAGTTTAATAAAAATGAATTGAGGATCTTGAATGAATTAAAGGAGAAGTTCCATCATTTTCCAAAGGGGAAAATTAAAATACACAACTTTATTATTTCTTTGAAAAATGTGAAATTTAATTGATATTTTATGTGGAATTTGAAAATTTGATTTTGTATTGATAATTTTATGATTATATTTCATTGGAATTTGAATATTGATAGCATTGGTTTTCTCTGATTTTAAATGTTGAGATTTTATGTGTGAGGGAAAACATGGTTTAAGTGTGGTGAAATTGTTATAAAATATATTTTTCCTAATTTTACATTTAATTTAAATGTTTTTAGACCCAATATAGGGTTATTTTATTATAAATTGTCACATTTTTATTTTTTTTGTGAATTTTGAGCTTAATTGTAAAAATGGAATAATTTTGGGATTTAACTATTTTATTTTATTCTGTATTTCAGCCATGTATTTTTTAAACTAATTGAAATTGATAAATTAATTTTTTAGGACCTCAAACGTCTTTATATACATTTAATCCTTCTAAAACACAAGCTCAATCCATCAATTGGAGGCCCAAAATCAGCTCACAAGATAGGCCTTGAAAACTATTCATAGATCTAGAATGTTTTAAATATGAGATTATATCTCTATGATAGACAACCAAATGAAGGTGAAATTTGACATGGATCTGTATAAGGAATTTATTAACAACTTTAATTAACTCTAATACTTGTGAATCATCTTTTGAAATACCATTAATGAATAGGAAACCAGATACATGGAATATGGAGAGGCTGTATCGGGAGATTAAATTCTCAGAGTGAAATGATCATAACTCTCAGTAAACAAGAATAAACATGATTAAATTTTGATAGGATACGAAAAAGATAATTTTGAATAACTTTTATGAAGTGGTAAATTTAATAATCTTCTATTTAATTGGTCTAACATGTGGAAAATTTAGAAGGTAAAATTTTCCCTATAAAAGGAGGAGAGATCCTCCATCCCAAATCATTTCATTCCATCCCATTCCATCCAAGACACTAAGGATCAAGTATCCACTGAGAGAGGCCAACAAAAAATATTCCCCATTTATTCTTAATGTTTTAGTTTTCTTTATTTTAGTTTTATTTTCAACTCTAATTTAAATTTTAGTTTTATTAAATTAATCCATTCATTTGTGTTTCCCCATCCATCACACAATTCTTCTTCTCAATTATTCTTCTTTTAATTATAAGTATTATTATTATTATTAGTGTTAATAATAATAATATTTTTATTATTATTATCATTATTATAATTATAACATTCATATTTTAAAATTATTTTATTCTTTTCTTTCACCCTCTTATTTTTTAAAAATTGTTACTTTAATAATAATAGTAGTAGTAATAATAATAATAATAATAATAATAATAATAATAATTTTCAAAATCATTATAAATTGTGTATTTTTTTTTATTTCCTTCTTTTATACCTCTCTATATCTCTATCCTCGCATCCATATACCATTGTTTTCTTTTACTCTCAGAAATGAGAGGCTGCCCTGAGGCTTGGCCCGGGGGGTGGTCAAGGTGTTCTTAAATTTTCTTTAAAATATGTTTTAAGTTTGTAGTATATTTGAGCAGTATTAATGGATGAGGATAATGTCACTAATATGGAGACAATCCTCAATGACATATAACTCAAACTATTTCTATTCTAGAAAGGTATTGTAAATCAAACATGAGATTTAATTTTTGGATTATCAAACTAGAATCAAACATATAAAGGAGAATGATGACTGAATCCAAAACTAATCCCTTGAACAAGTTCATTCTTCCTCAACCATTATATTTATCATTTCATGGTATTTTAAGTTTAAATTATCATATTTCATGTGATTTAAATCAAAAAACACTATAACATTGTGATTGATTTTCTTAAATAATCATAACAACAAAAAAAGACAACATAGGTGAAGTAGATAAAGAAAGTGAAAAAATTGAGAGGCTCATCAAGTGATACAACCCTGTTCAACCACTTTTCTATACTAGTAGAATTTAGGAATTATATTTTATATGACCTATGGCATGTGTGCATTAGAACCACAACACAATAATAGATGGAAATGTTTCAATAAAAAAACCATACACTTTTACCACATTATAACAAAACACAACTCAAGAGATCACACATTTAGTGCCTCTACCAGAAAGGGAAGATGACTTATAGGAAAAAATATCCCCATCTATATAAGTAAAACATTACAATATCACTTAGGGATGGAATTACCCTCACATAAAACAAAAGGGGCCACTGAGGATGAACTTTAAATAACTAGATATGATAAATAACACTTTGGGTTTTAATGCTGTGTCAATTCAAAATCTAGATGAAATCAAAGTAGTAAGATACACCAGTGATGATCAAGACCCACAAAGCTAAAGATAGGGGTGGGGGAATCCATTTAATAATTGAGACACTGAGGCAAGAGGAAACATCCATTAAAGAAGTGTGAGAGGATACAACAAGAAGAAAAGTGATCCGATTCATTGGAAGAGGAAAGGAGGATGGAATAAGAAGAGGGGGAGATAGTGAAAAAGGAAGCACACAGGTCTCCCTCCACTCTTAAGTGCCACCATAGGAGAACCCTAGATCAAATGAGAAGGGAGTATAATATCTCCCACATTTCTATGATTTTAAAAAATATCTACTATAAGAAAAATATGTTTTAACAACACAATATTAATAACAATTTTACTTTGTGTATTATTAAAATTTATAATAAAAAATATAAAAATATACATACTTCTGAAAATAATATTTAACAATATGAATAATTTTCATATTATATTTCTATTAATTTTATACATATTAAAAAGTCACATTATATGTATGTGGTTAAATATAAAAATACCAACACAAAAGGTATGTGGTAGAAATTAAATACATGATATATCAATTTAATAAAATAATAAAATAAAAACAATTTGAAGGTTTACCTTATCAATTGTTGATTTATGTTCATTAAATCCTCTCGGTGGATCAGTTTCTTGACCCATGATCTCTGCTTATGTGTGGGTTTGATGATGACTCTCTATTGGATGCCTTTTGGAGAGAGAAAATAATTTTAATGGCCACAACATTCAATTAATTTAAATAGGGTGTAACCATACCTTTATTTCCGTATTTAATTTAGTAAAATGAATTTATTTTAGAGGAGGGAAAAGGAGGTTAAGGGTAGGGTATAATAATGTATCCACCCCAACAATTTTTATCATTGGATTTTCAATCAACAAATCATTATATTTGAGTGTAGTATTTTGTGAGGTGTTTCTCCATATATTTAAGAGAGAATATTTTGTGTGTTTTCTCCATGTAATTGATATAGAGTATATACCTACATTTTACTATAGTGATATGATTCTATTTTCTCATAGGTTTTATCCATATATTCAAGAGAGAATATTTTGAATGTTTAATCCATGTAATTAATAGAGAATCCATACTGGTATTTTTCCAGAGTGAGATCATTCTATTTTCCCACCACAATTAAGTCATTAAAATATGGTGACACCCTACATTTATTCCCCCATTTAATTTGGAAATATGAATTTATTTTCGGGGAAACCAAAGGAGGGTGATGGAAGCCTATAAAAGGGGATATCACCCAACTATTTTCATCATATTCTTCTCAAGAAACACATCATCAGATTTGAGTGCTACATTTTGAGAGCTGTTTATCCATATATTCAACAGAGAATATTTTGAGCATTTTTTCCTAGTAATTTAGAGATAGTATTTACTTGAATTTTACCATAGTGATATCCTTGTATTTTAATATCATTTCCCCCTTTCATTGGGGGGGGGGTTCCACATTATATTAAGTGTTAAATTTATTTATTCATTTTTAGCATAAATTTTTATCATGAAATTATCATTGTACAAATATCCAATTATTTCTGATCCTAAAAATCAGTATCAAAGGACATGTTATGACCCAAGGAGATTATGGGATGTTGGTGTGCCCAAATGCTAGTGAAATTTGACATCAAAAATTTCAATAGAAATACCTTTTCATTTTGGAAAATAAATATGCAAGAGGTGTTATGGAAATATATTTGCCTACAAGAAATTAGAGAAAAACAATCGTGTGTGATAGAGGATAAATTGAATGACATGAATGGAAATTCTATTTCCAAAACCCATTTGTATTTGGTAGTTGAGGTTCTATCAATCATTGTATTGAAAAATGTAGTGACAAGAATTTGGGATACTCTAAAAAAGCTATATGAGGAAAAGTCACTCCAATTTTTTTTCCTAAAGAGAAGATTATACACTATTTGAATGCTAGAGTCATCATCGATGAAAGGTTACATTAACACCCTAAAGACCCTATTTTCTCATCTTATGATATTAGGATATAAAATCATGGATAATAAAAATGCATATATTTTGCTCCTTATTTTTCCAAATTCTTATAATCAACTAATCATCAACCGTACTAATAATATCCTAATGAATACATTACTATTCAATTATTTTTCAGCTGTGGTTCTTAAAGAACAAATTTGTTACATGAACAAAGAATAAAAAAGAAAACATCACCCTAAGTGGAAGATTAGTCAATGAAAAGAGGAAGAATAATAGAGCATGGTTCTAGTGGGATCCAGAATCCTAGAAGGTTTAAATCAAGTATCAAGAAGAAAAATGTAAGATTTTATAGTTGTGATAAGAGGGTACATGTCAGCAAATATTATTGGAATTATATGGTGGTGAGAAGAACTCTCAAGTAAATGTGGTGAGTACATTTGGAAATAGAGACGTACTAGTAAGTGTAGCAGTGATGACCAATTAAGGTTGGAAGAATCTCGAAGAAGCATGGATTATTGAATCACAAATAAAATTGAATATGAAATATCGATAAGAATGGTTTGATCAATATGAAACAATCCCAGAAGTAATTGTGTACATGGGGAACAATCACAACTTTAAGATATTTAGAGTGAGCGCCCTCAAACTAAAGGTGCATGGTAACATAGTTCGAACCATTCAAGGAGTATGTCATGTGAAAGGCCTCAAGAAGAAAATTTTTTCCTTGGGAAAACATTATGATATTTGATGCAACACATGCACTAAAAAATAAATGATAAGTATTGTGAAGGGAGTAATTATGGTGGTGAAGGCAAGGAAGATTTCAAAGAACTTATAAATTCTTATGGATAAAATTCAAAAGGAAGAAAATATGTTATTTGTATCAACTACCTCAATGGAAGAGTTTATGATGTTATGTAATTAGATGCTTGGACATATGTTTGAATAAGGCAAAAATATTACATATGATCAGAAGTTGCGATCTTGGATTATGAAGGTATCCTTACTATTTTTTAAGAATTATGTTTTGAGTAAGGAACACATGTTTATGTTTGGAATATGAATAAAAAAGAACAAGGAGATATTGGATTTGATCCATTACAACATTTTTCAAGCTTCAGTTGTGTCCCTAGGAAGAGAAAGGTAGCATTTATATTTCATTGATGACTATTCCAAGATATGTAGGGTGTTTCTAATTAAGATGGAAGTGGATTTATTTGAAATCTGAAAAACCTTAAAAGTGTGAAAGGATCTTGAATATGAAAATAATTTCAAGTGTTTGAGGTCTTATAATGGTTTAAAATATACAAGAAAAGAGGTTGATTATTATTTTCATTATGAACGAATCAAGTGAAAGTTCACAGTGACATACACTCCCTAGAAGAATGGAATGTAAGAGTGGGTGAATAAGACCCTATTGTATAGAACAAGGGTGATGATGAAGACTGCAAAATTTTATAATATGTTCTAGGAAGAAGTAGTGAATACTTATTGCTATGTGATTAATCAACCCACTTCAATGGAAATTGATTAGATGACACTAATGGAGATATGGACCTATAAACCCACTGACTATTAGCACTTGAATTATTTTGGAAGTCCTTTATATGAATGGTTTAATGATCAAGAAAGATCAAAGTTGGATTTTAGATCTAGGGAATATATTTTCTTTAGATATGATGATGGGGTGAAGGGGTATTGTCTCTGGCATCCCACTTTCCACAAACATATCATAAGCAGAGTTGTAATTATTTTGAGGACAAGGTGAAAATGATGATTGATAAAGACACAAAGAGTGTACAAAAACTATAACAGTTGATTTGGATAATGAAAAAAAATAAATAACAGGTTTCCAATGAGGAATTAAAATACACGATGATCAATGACTAGATGATCCTAGACCACAATGGTCAAATAGAGTGAAAATAGAGAAAATAAGAGACTTAGATTATGTAAATGAGAGAAATATTTTGTATTTATTATTAACAGAGGATAAATATCCATCATATTATATGGAGGAAACCTGGAGTCTAGAAATATTTCCATGTATGATGATGATGCATGAGAAACTTTAAACCCTAAACAAAAACAATAATAAATATAATATTCCATTACCACAAGGATGTAAGGACATTTGGAATAAATGTGTTGATGAAATAAGGTAGGATGAAACATAAAAGGTGGAAATATGTCATGTGAGACTGGTGGTCAAAGAACATGCTAAAAAAGAAGGTATTTCTTTCAATGAAATATTTTCTTCTGTTGTTATACAGAAAATTATTCAACTATTTCTGGTCATGTGTTCTATATACACTCTAAATCTAGATTAATTAGATATAAAAACATATTTTCTCCTTGGTGATCTTGATAAGCAAATCTATATGATCCAACTCGAAGGTTTTTACAAATAAGGTAAAGAGAAGTTAGTTTAAAGGTTGAATTTTTTTAATATGGTCTCAAACAAGTGGTGAGGGGTTGGTACAAGAGATTAGATTCATTTATCCTGAACCTTGGATATAACAGGCTTAATTAAGATCCTTGTGCATATTTCAAGAGTCAAGATGGTAATGATTTTATCATTCTACTGTTATATGTGGATGAAATGTTGGTTGTAGGCCCCAACAATGATAAAATCAGGGAGATAATGGAAATGTTGGATAGGGAGTTTTATATAATGGGCCTAGTACCTACCAATAAGATTCTTTGGATGTAGATCCACCATGAAAGGAATAATGGAAATATTTCTATCATTGAATAATTAATTGAGAAAATTCTTAAAACATACCGACATGTAAGAATGTAAGCCAATTTCTAGTCATATTCAATTTAATATCATTTTATCCTCCATGATAAGTCTTATCAGTGAATTATATAAGATGGAAATTTATGGAGTGACTTATGTATAAGTAGTGGGGAGTATTATGTTCACTATAATTTTTACTAGAATTTACATTACACATTTTGTGGGAGTAGTTACTTGATACATGGTGAATCTAGGATGGGAGCACTGGAACATAAAGAAGAAGATCCTGAGATACATAAAGGTGACCACAAATATTCCTTTATGTTATGGATGATTATATTTTAGTGTTAGAGGCTATGTTGGTTAATATTTTTAAGTGATTTTGATTAGAAAAAGTCCCCAAATGGTTATGTGTTTACTCTTGTAAGGGGATTTAGGAGCTAGTTTTCCAAATTATAGTCTATTGTGGCCTTATCCAAAACTGAGGTGGTGCATGTAGAAGCTACATATGCTTGAAAAGTGGTGATTTGGATGAAAGGGTTGTTATGAGATATTGAAAAAAAATAGGAATAGATTTCATTGTTTTGTGATTGTAAGATAATCTTGCACATTGAAAAGAATCCATCTATTTATTGTAGGATGAAGAACATTGGTGTAAAATATCTTTTTGTTCAAGATGTGGTGGAGGAAGGAAGTGTGTATACGATTAAAATTTAAAGAAAATATGGAATATTTCTTGATAAATGTGATTGGTTCTGATAATTTTAGATGGTGTAGATACTTGAGTCGCCTTGTAGTGACATGAGTAGAATGTTTGGAAAATAAAAAGGATTTATGGATATGGGATTGGTACTTAATCACATATCCAAGTGGGATATATGTTAGAAGACTTTTGGAGAGAGAAAATAATACTATTGGCCTCTACATTCAATTTATTCAAAGAGGATGAAACCCTCCCATTATTCACCTAATTAATTTTTTAAAAGGAATTTATTTGAGGGGAGGCCAAAAGAGATTGAGATAAGCTTATAAAATTTGATCTCTCTCCATGATTTTCATCCTAAAATTCTCAAGAAACACATCATCAGCTTTGAATATAGTATTTTCATAGGTGTTCATACATATATTAAAGAGAGAAGATTTCTAGTGTTTTTCCTTAAAATTGAGAGAGATTCGATACCCGTATTTTACCATAGTAATATACTTTTATTTTACCATGTCTTTTAACACTTTCATTTGGGTGGATTTTCCACATTACATCCATTGTTCAATTTATTTCGGCATTTTATTACTTTATTTTTTATCTCTTAATTATCTTTTAATTGAAGGGAAAATCATTTCCTATCCTAACACTCTCTTTTTTAAGGCACTTCTTCCTTGATTAGACTATTTTTAACAACATTTTTTATTATTTTTTAGTGTATCTGGAACTTCCTTTATAGATCTATAGTCTGAATTTCTTTCGATGGTGGTACTCTGGCTTGATAATGTCTGAACTAACCTTATGTGGTCCTTGATTTAGTATTGTGACATTTTCTTGTGGATACTTAACATATTATTGTTACAAAATAATGTATTTATTAAATTTATCAATGTTTCATAGTTGAAATTGATTCAAGTTCCTTTGATTGTTCATCTTTCATTCATTGATCTTTTTTTTTCATAGTATGCTAGTTTTTTTTTATTTCTATAACTAGTTATTTATTTTTTGTCCCCTAGATTTCTCGACCTTGGGGTTTCAAAACACAAGAGTGTTTTCATTTTTTAATTAAAAAATATTTAAATGCATTCGAATTCCAATGATTTATATCATTAATGATCAGGTAAAAAATGTTATTAATTCATAGTAGTCAAATTATGAAAACCCCAACCTTCTATCCAAAAAGATATTATGCATTTAATTTGTTAATATTTATTGTATTGGAGGGTTATTTTTGTGTCATGTTGTTTCTTTATGTTAATATGTTTTAACTTAAATTACTCTAATTGTTAGGATCCTAATTACAAATGATGATGTTGGGGAAACCATTACAGGATTTAATGGTTTATACTTCTCTCTGAACCCGACCTTGGGACATTTCAATTATGTTTTTTGAATTCCCATCACAACTGATTGGTGTACTAATGATCTATATGACATTATTTTTTGAAAACTACATAGTTCATATAATTATTTTAATCTACATATGACTGTTTTATAGCACTTATAGAAGTCTATTGTATTAGTGTATCTAGAATTTCTATTTAATTTAATTTTTTTTTCTATCAACGATTTAGGTGATTATTTTTAAGTGATCTATTTTGAGTGTTTTTTAAAATAGAAAAAAACAATTCTTACTTTATAAAACTATTTTGACATTTTTTTTCTATCGTTATTGATTGCATGACTATTGTTTCTGACACACCTCCATTCTCATTTTCTTAAACTATTTTGTGAGAAAGAAAATTCCTGACACTTGATACCACTCAACCACTTATGACTAAATAATTTCACATCATCCATTATACTATCACTGTGTAGTATGCCTCTATTTGTTTGGAGTCAGTGTAAACCATCATTGTGACTTTACTAGTGATGATGATTGATCAAGAAGATGGATGGTTGGGCTCATATCACCCTTTAGGGGATAGTTATTTCATATTGTGCGACTCTATTTTATATTTAATATATGTTCACAAGTCTTTCCCAAAATCTAGTATGAGACTCATTACCTATACACTAGTAATTTGATCGAAACTATGTGTTGATGTGAATTTTTATATAAATAATAGGTTCTTAATATTCCTCTTATTAGTTGTTAATGCTATAGTTTAAAATAGAATAATTGGGTACTCTTTAATTTATCATCATCTAGGGAGGAGATTGGTGTTGTGGTGTTGGTATTAGTCCCATGACAGGGGCTTACTATGTATCCTTATAAAGGGAATCAGAACCAATGTATTTTAGTCCCAATTTACAATACATGATTTACCTTTTAATGTCACATGAAATTGACCATTATGGTTCTTTTTAAGGTCATGAAACCATAACTAAGAAAAGTTTCATTTACAGTCATGCATCCAAAGATTCATACTATGAATCTTGGTTTGCAAGAATAAAAGACCACATAGTTAGAGTTTCATTGTTTGATGTCATGTGATAGAACCGTACCATGTAGTTTAATGTTATGAAGAAAAGATAAGTAGGAAAAAATGTCTAAAAAAGGTTGTGTGAGATGTACATATGGGTGTCCCATTCTAGTTTATCCCACAAGGAATATGATCCTTTTAGTAAATTGACTCTTGGGGGATATGGATCTTTTAGGAATGTGTTAGGGCTTACACATGGGATGAAATATGAAATAAAGAATCAACAAGGATATGAGGGTAGATTATTAATTTCCTTCCCTTATATGTGTCTCTTTAATACCAATTTAGGGTTTGAATTAGAAAAGGATGATTGGATTTATGGGTGATATGGCCCTATATAAGGGATATTAGGTCTTACACATAGGCTTCCCGCCTTTTTCTTAGAAGCAACATGCATGGATGATGCCCCCTGGTCTAAGGACTAATATGTATCTCTTTATCTCTACCCAACTCAATTATTGGACCAAAGGGGTGATCAACTCAAAATTAAGTGGCCAATATGACCATCATGGACCAGACAAGGTTTCAGTGATGTCATCAAGATAAGGACTCTGAATATCAATGGGTGACATGATTGTAAATATTTTCAGGGCCTTATCAGTTATGGAGGACAAGAGAGAAATTCCATTTATCAAGAGAATACATGATTAACAAGAACCAAACTAGTGTTAATGAATTTATAAGGATGTTTAAGAGGCCATGGAGGGGACCTTGGTGAATAAAAGTTAAGGTATGGGACCTAAGAAAAGCTAGAAATTATGTATATGGGCTAGGTGAGGGTGGAACCAAAATAGGAGACATGGGTAGAAGGGGTGATCATGAGGGGGGACCTGGGTAAAGGTTCACCCTAGTACAGAACCTACAAATATATGGAACCACGGTATTAGGTAGGGAGAAGTGGTCACCCTAGTATGGCATAAGGAAAAGTGTTCTCCTTGATATAGAGATGAGGGATAAGTTTCACCATAGTCACAAGTTATGGAGAATATGGAACCCTAATAGTTGTCCCAAGGGAGGTTTTTATATAGTATGGGGTCTTGGGTGAGGGTTATCTATAGTGATATGTGGCATGGAGAATATATCCCCTTATTAAGGGTAAGGAAAATGGGTCTCCATAATTGAATTCTTGGGAAAGGTGTTTCCCTAGTGAAGGGACTTGGGTTTAAGGTCGTTCACTATAGTTCTTAAGAATCTAGGAGAAACTAACTTCCATGAAGGATTAAATGTTTTGAAACTTTAGTAAACTCATTTCACTTAATTCAGAGTTAATTACCATAGGTTTTAGGGTTATTTAAGCTATCTAAACGAGTTTTAGAGTCTATGGTGTGCAAAAAATCTTCCACTATTAGCATCAACTTGTATTCCTCCATTATCGCTGTGTATAGAATAGAGAAAAATGGGGTTTATTTATAGAAAAATATGGGAATTAGCATGTATGATGGTAGGGTATGAAATGTTATCATGTAAGTCTATCAATACAGGTGAGCTATGCAAATGAGATGGGCATACTGGTAGTTTAATACAAGTGGGATTCATGAATGATACCTAGATAATCAAGGAGGCCTAGTAAAAGTGACATGGGTATGTAAAAGTGGCTTGGACAAAGTGACTTGGGTTCAAATACAGGATTTGTAATCCATGTGAAATCCTCTTCACTCAAGGATTTTCAATTTAATAATATCTTCCCATCCTTTTTTCCAAAAAAGCATCACTAAATAGATTCCCTTCTAAAATTGGATCTAATTGAGATAATGAGAATCCAATTGCTAGGTAAATGTGAATTTATCATGAAAATTACTTCAAAGGGGAAATATTGGATCTTAGGTTGGGCCAGAGTGCATCATGGGAATTACCATCTTTATCTGTGAGTTTTTTATGCTAGTAGACAGGTGATATAACTGCTAGTATGTGTGAAGTTATGATCATGGAAACCAAATAACTGATCATTGGGGTAGATTCCTAGGCTATTCTACTATATAAAATGACAAAATTTTGAAAAACCCATTTTTATGGGATTAGTAAAGTACCTTATAAATCCGGTGATTTGAAATTTGATATTAAAATATTAAAATTTTCATTTCTTTGAAAATTTGTAGTAGAACTGATGTAAAAAAAATATTTCATTAAGAAAATTTCCATCCTTACACCCATAAATTTATAAAAGAATGAAGTCCGGGTTGTCCCTGGGGCCAAAAATTTCAAATAGGGATGGAATAATAATCTCTCTAAGTGAAACAATCCCAAAACATATCATATTATTTGGTAGTAGCTCTGATTCAGACTAGGATCCATAAAATTTCAATTTATCTCATAGGACACATGAAAGGATATTAGGAAACCAGTTCATAAGACCCTCATGGATGATCAGAGAAGAACATTGCCCCAAATTATCCATCTATTCATGATTATAGGATATGGGGGGTTCCATTATTGAACCATCCATTATTTCACAAAGGATATCATATGGGAAATGGATTAGGAATTATTGGCCTAACTACTTCTCTCAAAGGTGTAATTTTTAGGATGTTATACTAATCTTTGAGCCATAACGCTTCACAAAGGCTCTCACTCTGAGGAGGTTGTTCTTGGAAAATAAATATTATATGAAAAAAATGAAAACTTTTTAGGCCATATATATTGAAAAGTAAACATAGTAAAATTAGAGTTATCTTAACACCATAAGTTTATTGAGTATGATTAGAGTGGTAGAAATTACTTCCAAAGTAGAGAGCTTATGTCTCACTAAGGAAGTAGAGACTGTAGAGGTGGTTGGTCATTGAAATATTTTGGGTGAGGATAGGGCATTAATTGATCAACTTAAAACTTCCATGGATAACATATTGTAATATATTGCATCATTATTTCATGAAAAGAAACTCAATATTGAGTGTACTCCTCTTCCTTCTGGTTAATGGAAATGGAAAATATCCACTAAAAACTTCTGTTAAACATAAGTTAACATGTGGAACTCTTGAAAAATAATATTAAAATTACTTAAATACATATGAACATTCAATAAAATATGTTAAGTAAATTGTGATTTCTAAATTCCTTGGTAGAAGGGGTTTTCCTCCCAACATGTGATAATGGAGGGTTATAGGAAAACTAGATAAAGTGGTGTATGTACCATCACCATACACTAAAGTTTTCATGCTTGGATTTGGAAGATGGATTTCTTTTGGACATGTTCTCATAGATGGGTATAAGAAGTTCAAATATAGTGGCATATGTAACATCACCACAAAGAAGAGTAATCCCATTCATATTTTAAATATGAGTGACTCCACATGTTTAAAATCATTGAAGGGAATATAGAATGATGATTCCAATGTTATAGAGGCCTAGAGAACCCTTAGAATACACTTTAATTCATTTATAATGGGTGATTTGAATCTATATATAAGGGAAAAAAAGAGTGCTCTAATTTTTTCCAAGATGGAGGGAACCCGTGAGTATGTGTTGAATTTTTATAGGGTTATACAGTGGACCCCACAATCCCTGTTTCTTTATCTTGTTTTCTTAAATATTTCATAATCCTCTGATAAGGTAATCCTAACATGATGAAACTTTGGGTTTAATTAGGATTCCCATTACAAGTCCTTAACCTGACATGTTTTGTGCATTTTTCCTTTCCAAAATTCTCATTTTTTTATACAATGAAAATAGGATGACCAATGAGTAAAGACTCAACATTTTTAGAGGAGTACCTATGCGAGTTTTTAGCCCTGTAAGAATAATGACTCTTACCTTGGGTAGTTTATGGTTGCACAACTGAGACCAATGTAGTTGGTGTTTTAGGTCAGGAAGAATTTTCCAAAATATGGGGTAGTTTTCATGGTAAAATGGGTGAAGAAACCCCTTTATAAATTGAAAGAACATAATTTTAAATGAAAATGACATCATTTAATGGTGTATGTAGTTTATGGTCAATGTGATTTGACCAATGATGATGTTTAAGATTAGAAAGCTTTCACCAAAAAATAAAGAGTTAGACAGTTCATTTAGTTAGGGATGAGAAAAAACTTGAAGTGAATGAGGGACCAATGCTAGTACGAACCATATCATAGGCGGATGACCACAGTTTACATTCATGGTGTCTGAATCATTGTGTCATTCATCTTAGGTTCATGTGATAATTTCTAGAAGTTTTCCATGTTTAATGTCAGAAATATTTGAGTTAAATCTGATGGGGTTAAGGTCACATAGGTTAAAACAAATGTTTGATATAGTATATATTGTAAGCTCAAGGTAAATCCAACATGAATTGAGATCCCAATATTCATAAAGAATATTTGTTGGATGAGTGAACACTATTTAGGTTCATAGTGATCAAACCATTGTGTCATGTAGTTTAGGGCTATGAGATGAAAATTATTGGATGTTTAAGAATGGAATTTCACATTATTTCCCTTAAATGGGTACAATACATGAAGGTGTAATATCACAAGAATTCAAATCCAATTGAATATCTAGATTGTGGGATTTTTAAATCATTACTTAAAATATTTGTGTTGATAAATAATGGTATAGAGAAGGCACATAGGGGATAACCATTGACATCATTTGAATGAAATGTTTAGTGTAATTCCCCATTACCTTTCAGTCAAGTATGTTGTAACCATTCATCTTGTTTTCCATTTTCTTTGGTTGATTAATGCTGAAAAGTAATTGGAAAGATACCTATATTGGTGAAGCCAAATATTTTTTTCTAATTTTCTACATAAAAATTGTTCTTTAGAGTATTTGAAGGGAATTTACACAATATGTAATTGGATTACACACTGTGTAATGGATTCCATATAGAACACATGAATTAGATACAAAATGTGATTATTTTACATGGCATGTAAATGTTACATGTCATGTAATGAAAAAGTATCTGGTTTTTAATAAAAAGTGACAGTTTCTTCAGATTATATGGGACTTGAATATTAAATGACATGTAATGGTATTATATGATGTGTAATTTCCTGATGGATGAGTTTTTAGGGATAATTATTGATGATGGAGGCTTTATATATTTTTTAGTCATCTCCTCTTTGCCAAACCTCTCCTACTAGGTGATTTTGTGTGACTTCCTTTTTTCCAGATCACTTCATAAAATAATTGAACACCACTGTGGTTTGAGTATTTATCATTGGGTATATAATCCTTCAGGATCTTATTTGTTTTTTTTGTGGAAAGTTTTTAGATATGGATTTGTGATCAGATATATTATTCTATTGATACATTTTATTTTATTGGATTTCTTTGACTTGTGAAGGTCATTCTCTTGTTTTATTGTCACCATTGATGAAAAAGATTGTTTTTTACCATGTTTTGGTAGGTATTTATATAAAAATGGTTAATTTGATGAATTTTCCTATCATTATTGATAAATTATTTGGGATTTTCATTGGTTTTAAGTGATAAATGTATTCAAATTATTTCTTAGAAAGGAAAATGTTTTCAAAAGTGGTTTTGCTTTGGAAATGGATTTTCATGATTAGGAAAAGGGTTTTCATGTAACACCCCGAGATTTTATGAAAAATATTCTTTTAATTTCATTAATGTCTTGTGTTGTATGCTACACCAAGATTACCTTGCGCTATACGCAACACCATATTAGCTTGAAGTATACGCAAAACTATTCTTGGATCGTGTTACACACAATTTTGATAATAGTTATTCTACGCAACATTGAGTATATATATATATATTCAATGTATAAATGAAATATGGTTGGATTCTGTTATATGAAACAACAAAGGATTCTTTCACAACACGCAACCCTGACTTGGCTTGCATTACACGCAATCGCGACCTTCCTCTATAGCATGTGTTGTACGCAATACTGGGTTTTACTAAACAACAATATATTATTATTATGAACTAGCCGTTATGAATATTATTAACTATATTTTGAATTTTATAACATTATTATTCATCTTACACATTTTCTATAACATGGTATAAGAACAAAATAATTTTTTCGGGTAAAATAAGTATTTTTCAAAAAATGCAGTTTTGCCGCCTTTTGATGGCACACCCACTTGAAATATAGTTTTTGACATGTTTATAAGATCAATTTGAAAAAATAAAATTCTTCTTTGGAATCAATATATAAAAATTTACTTTGGATAAATTTTTCGTATTATTCTGGTAACTTTCATATTTTGATGAATAGTAAAAACACGCTATATTTTAATGAAAAACAACTTTTTTCATCATAATAATTTATATGGTTAAATTATAATATTGAATGGTTTTAAAGTATAAATAGAATATATTTTTACCATTTAATATAATGTATGTCATTAGAATTGATTTTACATTGAATTCGTAGGATAAATCAATTCAATCTTTTGAAATGTTTTAAACAAAAACCCGTTTTCATTCGACAACGGGATTAATTTTAATTTAATTTCTGAAACTTTTGTGTATTGAATTTGAAAAAATGGATTCCATATTTGGAATCAGTGGGTCCAAATTATGTTAATAGACTACTTTTTATTTTTTGGAATTATGAATAGTAACTACGGTAAATTTTATTTACCTTAGTTAAAGGTAAATCGGGTAATTAAGGGTAAATATAATATTATAAAATTACTCTAACACATGCCAAAATTCTATTGGATGGCTAAAAGTAAACCCATATCAACTAAAGGTCGTATTAGATTAATTTTATGGACTTTTGACCATGAAAATACTTTAATTATTATTAAACCCAAAGAAAGTGACAACATGTCACTCTCTTAAATCTTATAAGTATAATAATTTTAATTTAGTCATAAACATCATAAAACTTCGAACATGAATAGTATCTAGAAATCTAATAAAATTATCTACATCATGATAAATTATTTAGAATTTTTAGGGATTAAATAATTGTCATTAATGGTGATACATTAATGATACATAAATTATTTATTAAGTGGGAAATAAGTAATATAGTTTTTATTGAAATAATAATACCCATTAAAAGGCCCGAAAACCTGACCAAAACTTATTGGTAGTGTATATATACACCTTAATCATCCAATGACTTAATATATAACCGTTTGGATCCTTATAAAATTGATTATGACACTTATATTATTTTATTTTAAATGATGCCAAAGTTGTCACCTTCATAATTTAATAAATATAATAATTTAAATATTGTGATTTTAAGATGATAAATTCGAGTAAACGTATTATTGTGAAAGGTAATATATTTATCTTCATCATAGAATTTTATTTTAAATTTTTATGCAAACAATCAGTATATTAAATAATTATACAAAAATGTTGTAGTAATTATTTTATTAAGAGATAAACCAAATAAATGGTTTTAAAAATAATAAAATAAATATTATATAAACTATTTAATGTGATCCACTAATTATATAGATACATATGACATTTTATGAATCTATTAAAGCTTTTATTTAGAACATATCTTTTGTATATATTTTATTTAAATTCAAATAAATGAATATTGTCAAAATTGACACTATTGTTATTTTATAAAAATAACATATTATAAAATTGTTTAAAAATCAAAAAAATATTTAAAAATTAGAAATTTATATTTATATGGTCTATAATGTTATAAAGTAAACAATTATGGAAAATTCACAACAAATAAGTAATTATTTGTTATAATTTATAATTTACAATTTTATTACCACAAATAAACTTAAATAGATTAAATAAGGATAAATAAAAATGATAAGGTTTAAAATAAGATCCAAACATGTCTAAATTTGATTGGTTGATGAGATTTCAACCCTATCTCATCTACTCTTCGTATATGAGTCATTTTTGGAGGTTTTTAAGTGGGGTTAGATTTATTATAAATTAATATTTTTAAGAATTCCAAAGGTGCCCCTCTCCTTCCTTATAAAAGGGCACCTCCTCCCTCTCCTCCTCACACAAATTTGACCCTTCAAGCTCGGCCAACCCCTGCCAAATTATCTTCTTCACTTCCCTAGAAAAATCCTAGAGGTTCTGTTCTACTTTAAAGACCAATCTTAGTGCCCTAAGAGGAGGTTTCAAAGAGGCGTATCGAAGAAGAGGTAATTTCTTCTCCCGATTCTTTCAAGCTTCTTTCTTCTTCAACTTCTTCTTCTTTAGTTGTTTCATTATAAAGTAATATCATCAGTATTACTAATATAATGATTTGTTATTATAAATATGAAACAACCCCATTTCACCTTCTATCCATCCTACGGAAAACAAAATCACCGCGCGTGCGTATGTACGGAATACCGTCTCCACGACGCGATGAGATTCATTCTCCATGTTAACCATTTAAGAATGATTATAAAGTATATATAAGAAATAATAATGAAATATATGACATTATAAAGCTACTGTATTTATGTATATATGTATGTCATCTACTTAATTCCATTCAACTCAATAAGGAAATAAAAACAGCGTTTATGCGTACGTACGACCTACCATCTCCATGAACGGTGTATTTCTTTCCATTTATCGATCTATTATATATATATGTATATTCTTAATATATATATAAATCATGTTTTATATTCTGGAATTATGTAATCATGATCTAAGTAATCATATGAATAATTACAAGTCAAAACACAGACGACAAATGAAACGATTTACCCAAAACACTCTTTAACATGGAATTTACAAAAGAACGGGTAATATAAAGTCATAAGTGAACCATATATGATATCATAACAATGAATATGATTCTTTAATAAGTCAATGACATTATTTAAATCATTATACAGGAGGTTCAAGTGCATACGAAGCATATCGAACATAAGGTAATGGATAATTTTGCAAATCTCATTTTTATCCGAGATTGCTTATTCGTAAGTATTTACTGGGGTTATTTCTATCATCCATGTAGATGTTTTATAAAAGTTTTTTCACGTATTTTTAAAGTCCTTTTTTCCCATTTTAACTTTTACTACATGGTATGTAAGGAATCTTTCTTTTTTTTACGTTACGAGGTACTTTTTGACTTTTCCAGAAAAAGTACGAAAATAATGTTTTTCTTTTAACTTATACGGCATGAACGGATTTTTACGGTTTTATAAAGCCTTATTTTCATGAAGATTCCTCCAAAAGATTTCATGACTATTTTCAACAAAATATCTTTCTTTTAAAATTGCATGACGTTTTGTGAAAAGAAATTTATTTTGAAGAAGAAAGGATATTTTCTTCAAGAATTCATTACAAGTGTTTTATCAAAACCATTTTCCATATAAGATGAAATTATTTCATATGTGTATGTTTCAAGTGTAATGTCTCTATGATTGACATGGTTTCACTTTTATTATTATGAAATGATATCCATTTATTTTATATGGATTATGTGATGATGGGATGATGTTTATGAAACCCATTTTATTCGTTGGGTTATTATGAATGATGTATGTTTATTTTGTGTCACAAGTAAGAATGATTTAATTATGATATGTGTGGGAACTATATCTCCCTCAAATGCATTGGGTAAAGATTTTATATCTCATGAGATAGACATGGCTGGAACGGTAAGTTAATCCGGTTCAGTGTTACAGGACTGAAACGAGGAGTGAACTCGATTCAGAATGGGACTTTGTCCACTAAGATGGTCTTAGAAGCAATGCCTTGGATACTATGGAAATCATTACATGTTCTTAATGAATGCCACAATTAAATGTTTTATTCCCATTCTATTTTATCATGGTTTATGTTCCATTATGATCTATGCCTTATGTACTTCCATGTTTTATGTCGTTGCTCAAGATTTTAATGTTTAAACATTATGTTCAAGTTTTTTTAGTTCCAATGTATATGGTATGTTTTATTTTATCCATGCTTACCCTTAATGAGCATTTGAGCTCACCCTTTTTATGTTTTATTTTCCCCCAGGATCAAAAGAAAGGTTTTAGGTCAGGAAACAAAAAGTAGAAGATCTTTATGAGATGTTGAAGATCTTTCACCACGATTAGAAGATTACGTTCCAAGTTTCCAAAGACACTAAACTATTACAGTCCTTGTGTGTCTGTTTTTGTTATGTATTAAGTATTCCTCAAAATTAATGTAATGTCCATGTACGTCATGCTTTGGGTCTCTACAGTTGGTATCAGAGGAAAAAATTAGTCAACCTTTGGAAACTACGATGCGAAAACGTTAGTGAGATCCCTAGAGATATTTCTAAGGTATGTCTAGGGATGTCCTTAAGGATAAGTATACGTATAGGATATAGTCCTAGAACTATGGTAACAATATTAGATTAAACCAAAGATGTTAGATATTGAAGTTACTCCCCCTTTATTATGATTTTTGACTCTCACACTATTCTTTTTGGGTTTTAGAAAATGGCTGGAAAAAAGATGATTCACGATAATGGAGGATATGATGGACAATGGAATGATATTCTTCATGAGAAACCAAATGAAATGGGATTTGGAAGTCCAAACATCATTATTATGCCGAATTAGCAATCTCATAATATGATCAATAAAGTAAAATTTGGTAAGTTTCCTGATTCGGCTAATAAGATAAAGATGGAGTTTCATGATGATGATAGAGGAATGAAAGTTCAATTTCTCCTATGTAAATCATGTGGGAAGAGGCATCAAGGAGAATGTTTCAAAGGAACTGAAAGATGCTTTGGGTGTGGAAAAGAAGGACACAAATCCAGTAAGTGCAAAGGAAAAGGTTCAGTTAACACTAGGGATGAGGATAATGGTATCGGTATGATATCAACAATGGTTAAATGTTTTAAATGTGGAATGTACGAGAATTATGCAAAACAATTCCCTAAGGGAAAGTCTCATGAAGAGAATCAGTATGGTCGTATGGGTAGTATTTATGTTGATGATGATGAAGAGACTACAAATGATATGTGAGATGAAAGAATAGTTGAAGCTCAGTCAATGGTTTAAGAATGTAGTGTAATGATTACATGTTTATCATGTGTAATGTTGTATAAGTAATCTCATGGTACTATGGAATAAAGAGACATCTAAGGATTGTTACACTGTTGTCTTTCCTTGAGTTTTGAAAGTGTATGATTAATGGTACCAGTATCCTTGAAAGGTTTTTCAGATATTTTTGGAATGTATATGATATGCGCATAATGAAGGGATAAAGAGAAAATTAAATGTTTGATAGTATTCATGAGCTCATGACTGATATAAGGAGAAGGTCATATCATGGTTTGAGTATATAGAATTTTTGGATTTTGGTATGTGTAAAGAGTTAACTTTTGACAGCATCCATGTTTTCACTAAGGTTTAATGGGTATTCTTTTTTCAAGAGAATACATGATTAAGATATTCACATGATTGGAATGTGACCAACAAGATATATGGGGGATAAATGATGGTATTCACATGCTTGGTTGATGACTTTTCAAGTAATCATTTTCTTTATACTATGAGCTTGGACCGAAGTATTTTAGATAAGCCTAAATATTGGAATGGATTATGTTGGACATAAGTTAGTATTATTTAAGGATAGAACTTTTTTTTGATATTATTTATGGGATGTTATAGTAATATAGCTTTAGAAAAAGGACAACCTGCAGGACGGGCGACAACCCATCGCGTCAGACAAGGCTGTGGGAATCAAACCCCCAACCGAAGTGCGACTGGCCTTTATCGCCTACCATTGGCCTACAGGAAGTCCCTGGTTAGTAGAAAATAGTTTTATTTTATTAAGCAGTATGATATATGAAGTATAAGTTCATTTTTGGAACCATATACGATTAATGTAACCATAATATGGGCTTATAACTTTTTCTAACCTTTTGTTTGAAAGAGATGGAATGACCCATCATTCTATCACATGATCTGCTAACACATCACGAATAGCAAATTCAACTTTATTCCTTTAAGGGATGAAGTGGAAATTGTTCAATTCACAAACAATAGTGAGATTGTACCAAAATCATGAAAGTATTTCTTTTAATTCATCAACTTTAGGGAAATGATCTTGAAAACCAAAAATGTTGTCCTAGTTCCCTTATATCCGATGAATCAGATGGTACCTTGAATGATCACAAATCAATAGCTTTGTGATTGTTGGCTTTTTTATAGACATGTTCTCTACCACTCTCCATCAAAACTTGATGGTTAGATTTTTCTTCCATATCCATATTTTCACTTATGTTCTCCTATGTGGAAACCCAGTGATGAGTTAATTTGGGCAACTGTTTCATTTCATACTTTAGTTTTTAAAGCCATGTTTTGGTATTTCTTTTTACGATGTGGGTTTCTATTAAACAAACTTTCGAGTAGTAAACCATTTATAACCCTGACAAATTTTGAGGGCGAAATTCATTTTAAGGGGGGTAGAATGTAACACCCTGAGATTTTATGAAAAATATTCTTTTAATTTCATTATTGTCTTGTGTTGTATGCTACACCAAGATTACCTTGCACTATACGCAACACCATATTAGCTTGAAGTATACGCAACACTATTTTTGGATCGTGTTACACACAATTTTGATAATATATATTCTATGCAACATTGAGTATATATATATATATATTCAATGTATAAATAAAATATGGTTGGATTCTGTTATATGAAACAACGAAGGATTCTTTCTCAACACGCAACCCTGACTTGGCTTGCATTACACGCAATCACGACCTTCCTCGATAGCATGTGTTGTACGCAATACCGGGTTTTACTAAAGAACGATATATTATTATTATGAACTAGCCGTTATGAATAGTATTAACTAAAATTTTAATTTTATAACATTATTATTCATCTTACACATTTTCTAGAACATGGTATAAGAATAAAATAATTTTTTCGGGTAAAATAAGTATTTTTTAAAAAATGCAGTTTTGCCGCCATTTGATGGCGGACCCACATTAAATCTAGTTTTTGACATGTTTATAAGTTAAATTTGACAAAATAAAATTCTTATTTGGAATCAAGAAATATAAATTTACTTTGGATAAATTTTCCGTATTATTCTGGTAACTTTCATATTTTGATGAATAGTAAAAACACGCTATATTTTAATGAAAAAAAACTTTTTTCATTGTAATAATTTATATGGTTAAATTATAATATTGAATGGTTTTAAAGTATAAATAGGATATATTTTTACCATTTAATATAATTTATGTCATTAGCATTGATTTTACATTGAATTCGTAGGTTAAATCAATTCAATCTTTTGCAATGTTTTAAACAAAAACCCATTTTCTTTCGACAACAGGATTAATTTTAATTTAATTTCTGCAACTTCTGTGTATTGAATTTGAAAAAATGTATTCAATATTTGGAATCAGTAGGTCTAAATTATGTTAATAGGCTACTTTTTATTTTTGGGAATTATGAATAGTAACTACGGTAAATTTTATTTACCTTTGTTAAAGGTAAATCGGGTAATTAAGGGTAAATATAATATTATAAAATTACCCTAACACATTCCAAAATTCTATTGGATGGATAAAAGTAAACCCATATCAACTAAGGGTCGGATTAGATTCATTTTATAGACTTTTGACCATGAAAATACTTTAATTATTATTAAAACCAAAGAAAGTGACAACATGTCACTCTCTTAAATCTTATAAGTATAATAATTTTACTTTAGTGATAAACATCATAAAAATTAGAACATGAATTGTCATTAAGGGTGATACATTAATGATACATAAATTATTTATTAAGTGGGAAATAAGTAATATAGTTATTATTGAAATAATAATACCCATTAAAAGGCCCACAAACCTGACCAAAACTTATTGGTAGTGTATATATACACTTTAATCATCCAATGACCAAATATATAACCGTTTAGATCCTTATAAAAGTGATTATGACACTTATATTATTTTATTTTAAATGATGCCAAAGTTGTCACCTTCATAATTTAATAAATATAAAAATTTAAATATTGTGATTTTAAGATGATAAATTCATGTAAAAGTATTTTTGTGAAATTTAATATATTTATCTTCATCATAGGATTTTATTTTAAATTTTATGCAAAAAATCAGTATATTAAATAATTATACAAAAATGTTGTAGTAATTATTTTATTAAGAGATAAACCAAATAAATGGTTTTAAAAATAATAAAATAAATATTATATGAACTATTTAATGTGATACAATAATTTTATAGATATATATGACCTTTTATGAATCTATTAAATCTTTTATTTCTAACATATCTTCTGTATATATTTTATTTAAATTCAAATAAATGAATAGTGTCAAAATTGACACTATTGTTATTTTATAAAAATAACATATTATAAAATTGTTTAAAAATCAAAAAAATATTTAAAAATTATAAATTTAAATTTATATGGTCTATAATGTTATAAAGTACACAATTATGGAAAATTCACAACAAATAAGTAATTATTTTTTATAATTTAAAATTTAGAATTTTATTACCACAAATAAACTTCAATAGATTAAATAAGGATAAATCAAAATGATAAGGTTTAAAATAAGATACAAACATCTCTAAATTTGATTGGTTGATGAGATTTCAACCCTATATCATATAATATTAGAATATGAGTCATTTTTGGAGGTTTTTAAGTGGGGTTAGATTTATTATAAATTAATATTTTTAAGAATTCCAAAGGTGCCCCTCTCCTCTCTTATAAAAGGGCACCTCCTCCCTCTCCTCCTCACACAAATTTGAGCCGTCAAGCTCGACCAACCCCTGCCAAATTATCTTCTTCACTTCCCTAGAAACATCCTAGAGGTTCTGGTCTACTTTAAAGACCAATCTTAGTGCCCTAAGATGAGGTTTCAAGGAGGCGTATCGAAGAAGAGGTAATTTCTTCTCCCGATTCTTTCAAGCTTCTTTCTTCTTAAACTTCTTCTTCTTTAGTTGTTTCATTATAAAGTAATAAAATCAGTATCACTAATATACTTATTTATTATTATAAATATGAAACAAACCCATTTCACCTTCTATCCATCCTACAGAAAACAAAATCACCGCACGTGCGTACGTACGGAATACCGTCTCCACGACGCGATGAGATTCATTCTCCATGTAAACCATTTAAGAATGATTATAAAGTATATATAAGAAATAATAAGGAAATATATGACATTATAAAGCTACTGTATTTATTTATATATGTATGTCATCTACTTAATTCCATTCAACTCAATAAGGAAACGAAAACAACGTTCATGCGTACGTACGGCCTACCGTCTCCATGAACGGTGTATTTCTTTCCATTTATTGATCTATTATATATATGTATATTATAAATATATATATAAATAATGTTTTATATTCTGTAATTATGTAATCTTGATCTATTTAATCATATGAATAATTACAAGTCAAAACACGGACGACAAATGAAACGATTTTACCCAAAACACTTTTTAACATGGAATTTACAAAAGAACGGGTAATATAAAGTCATAAGTGAACCATATATGATATCATAACAATGAATATGATTCTGTAATAAGTCAATGACATTATTTAAATCATTATATAGGAGGTTCGAATATATACGAAGCATATCGGACATAAGGTAAGGGATAATTTTACAAATCTCATTTTTATCCAAGATTGCTTATTTGTAAGTATTTACTGGGGTTATTTCTATCATCCATGTACATGTTTTATAAAAGTGTTTTCATGTATGTTTAAAGTCATTTTTACCCATTTTGACTTTTACTACATGGTATGTAAGGAATCTTTCTTTTGTTTACGTTACGAGGTACTTTTTGACTTTTCCGGCAAAAGTACAAAAAGAATGTTTTTCTTTTAACTTATATGGCACGAACGGATTTTTACGGTTTTATAAAGCCTTATTTTCATGAAGCTTCCTCCAAAATATTTCATGACTATTTTCAAAAAAATATATTTCTTTTAAAATTGCATGACATTTTGTGAAAAGAAATTTATTTTGAAGAAGAAAGGTTATTTTCCTCAAGAATTCATTACAAGTGTTTTATCAAAACCATTTTCCATATATGATGAAATTAGTTCATATGTGTATGTTTGAAGTGTAATGTCTCTATGATTGACATGGTTTCACTTTTCTTATTATGAAATGATATCCATTTCTTTTATATGGATTATGTGATGATGGGATGATGTTTATGAAACCCATTTTATTCGTTGGGTTATTATGAATGATGTATGTCTATTTTGTGGCACATGTAAGATTGATTTCATTATGAGATGGGTGGGACCTATATCTCCCTCCAATGAATTGGGTAAAGATTTTATATCTCATGAGATAGACATGGATGGAATGGTAAGTTAATCCGGTTCAGTGTTACAGGACTGAAATGAGGAGTGAACTCAATTCAGAATTGGACTTTGTCCACTAAGATAGTCTTGGCAGCAATGGCTTGGCTACTATGGAAATCATTACATGTGCTTAATGGGTGCCACAATTACATGTTTTATTCCCATGCTATTTTATTATGGTTTATGTTCCATTATGATCTGTGCCTTATGTACTTCCATGTTTTATGTTGTTGCTCAAGATTTTAATGCTTAAACATTATGTTCATGTTTTTTTTAGTTCCAATGTATATGGTATGTTTTATTTTATCCATGCTTACCCTTACTAAGCATTTGAGCTCACCCTTTTTATGTTTTATTTTCCCCCAAGATCAAAAGAAAGGTTTTAGGTCAGGAAACAAAAAGTGGAATATCTTTATGAGATGTTGAAGATCTTTCACCACGATTAGAAGATTACGTTCCAAGTTTCCAAAGACACTAAACAATTACGGTCCTTGTGTATCTGTTTTTGTTATATATTAAGTATTCCACAAAAGTAATGTAATGTCCATGTACGTCAAGCTTTGGGTCTCTACATTTCAAAATCCAAAGAATATTTTCTTGGACTTGAAAATGGTTTTATAAAATATTTATCATGG
Organism: Viscum album; assembly: GCA_963277665.1. NCBI lineage: Eukaryota > Viridiplantae > Streptophyta > Magnoliopsida > Santalales > Viscaceae > Viscum > Viscum album. Next base: position 709,848,590 of record OY728131.1, on the reverse strand, counting down.
TTTTAAAATGGATTTGGATAATTAAAAATTAATAATCTTGGGTGTATCAGGAAAGAGACATGAGTATCCTCAGGGAATGTTGGACCACTGGGAGGTAACCTTTTGTTACATCGACTATCAACACTAAATATTAGAAGGATCCAATGTATGCCAATTTAGACCTATTAGTTTGTAGTAAATAGTGTACCATAGGCTAGAATAGATGAATTTATGTACCAGAGTATGTACCAGAGGAATCTAAAGTAGGTCCAGCTACTGTTTTTGGTACGATGTTTTAATCATATTCTATGGTGTTAGCTTTGTTTGATATAAGTTATACTCATTATTTTATATCATAAAAGTTAGTTGATGTGTTGGTTTTTAATTCGAAGCTTATACCATTATTATTGGATCTTTATAAGCCTCTGATAAAGTGTTTCGAACAAGGTTTTAGATGCACCATGTACTGGGTGATGACTGGCGACTTTGAGGCGGAGTTGGGCTTTCTAGTTCTCAATATTGACATTATATACTTGGTTATCAACATGGATTTTATGATCAGTGTTATGGAAAAGATAGACTATTATTATTATCAATTTCTATTATTATCTACTGATTGGGTATCTCAGGTTTCTAAAGTGAGTGGGACTATAGATCGGGATGGGAAGGGAATGTTGTTCCATATGTTGAGGTAATATCATTTCAGTTTTCAGAGATATTTCTTAATGTAGTTGAACCTTTCTTGGGTGGTTGACTTATTGAAGTTGTGTGTGAGTACCCAATGGTCTTTATAGAGTATTTGTGTAGTTTACTTCCATAAATAGAGTCCGATTTTACTATCTACCTACTCCCTGGTACGATTCTCGTTCCAATACAGTCTTACCATATGACACTTGCTAAGTTATTGAAACTTAAGGTCCATTCTGAGGACCTAGAGTCTAAAGGATTTATTCATTCTAGCATTTCATCATGTTATTCACCTTTCCTCTTTTATAAAAATAAATTGAGATCCTTATACTTGGTATTGATTATCTAAAATTGAATCGAGTGACCATTAAGAACAAATATCCTTTTCAATGAATTGATTATCTCTTTTATTAGCTTAGATGGGAATGCTGGTTTTCTAATACTGAAATATGGTTAGGGTATTACCTGTTGAGATTATTAGAAGTGGATATACCTGATACAACATTTAGGAGTCGATATATGAATTTTGACTTTCTGGTATTATCGTTTAGTCTCACTGATTCTCTTGTAGTGTTCATTCCATTGATAAAATAGATATTTCATTGGATCTTGGGGCCTTTTTTGTTGTGTTGATGGATGATATTTGGTGTAATCTATGTTAGAGGAGGATCACATATACAACTTGGATATCATTATTTGAACCATGAAAGAACATTGTCTGTATGGTAATCTTTCCAAGTGTGAGTTTTGGATTTGAGAGGTGAAGTTTTTAGAGCATGTGATATCTGAGTGGGGAATATCAGTATATCTTGAAAAGTAACATATAGTTATTTTCTATGAGAATCCAATAAATGTATTTGTGATCTAGAGATTCTTTGATTTTGATGGTTACTATGGATGGTTTGGTCAGAACTTCTCCAAGATCACTTTTTAAATGACAACTATTTTCTGTAATGGTGTAAAGTTTGAATGGAATGACATGTTTCGAAGATCCTTAAGGAGATGAAGATGTGGTAAACTTCATAACTAGTTTTTATTATTCTAAATCTAGGTTTGGGTTATCATATTTTATGCGATTCTTCAAGTATGGATTTGGGTTTTATTTTTTTTCTAGAGGAAATAAGTTGTGGCTTATGTGACTTACAAGTTGCACCCACATGAGAATAGCTACCATAACAATGACATTGATTCCATAAAAGTTTTTCATGAACTAAAAATGTAGCGTCACTATATCTTTGGGAAGTTATTTATGGTATATTCTGATCATAAGAGTTTGAAATATATTTTTACTTAGAGGTATCCCAATTTTTGATAGAGAAGTTGGGTAGAGTATCTTATATCTTTTGATTTTGATATTTCTTTTACTTATAGGAATGAGAGTGTGGTTTTTGATGCATTGTGTAGAAAATTACTTACAAATCCATGAAGGTATTGTATGAGGAGTGTTATTTGATGATTTTTTATGCTAATATCAAACTGGGAGTGGAATAGGTTAGTGGAAAAGTGTTCTTACTTTGAATGAATGTTAACTCATCTTTTGATTACCAAATTCAGCTTGATCAAGTGGAACACACGAAGTGACAATTATTTAGTGAAAGAATTTATGGTGGAGAGAACTTGGGTGAGTTATCTCCGTATTCTAGTGGAGATTTGTGCTTCCATATCAGGTTGGTTGTTCCATTTTCCCTAAGGTCAGAGTTGTTTGACAGTTGACACCAATATTTTTGGTTTTTGCACCCTGTGGATACCAAAATGTGTCATAACTTGCAACTTTGATATTGGTGGTAGGGTATGAGATGGTCATTGTAGATTTTTTATCACAGTTCCTTACTTTTCATATAATTAAGGTTGATCAATAGAGACCTACATGGCAGTTTCATCCCTTACCCATACTAGTATGAATATGGAATGATATTTTCAAGGATTTTTTATTGGTTTTCCATGGAATCATAGTGGGAATGATGTGATTTGGGTGATCACTAACTTACTCACTAAATTAGAACATTTACTACCTATTAAGGAAATAACGAAAGTGGAACAACTTGGGGACTTGTTTGTCCATGATATTTTAATACCTTAAAGAGTTCCATCTATAGTTGTTTTTGATAGGTATCTAATATATAGGTTTTTGAAAGGTTTGCAGGAGGTTATGGGTTCCTAGATTAAATTAAACATGGATTATCATATGCAGATGGATGGATAGACATAGAATATTATCAAGGTTTTAGAGGATATTCTCCAGGCTTGAGTGATCGATTTCAGTGTATCTTGGTAAAATAATTTTACTTTGGTTGAGTTTTCCTATAATAATAGCTATCAAGATTTTATATGGATAGATCCATTAAAGGATTTGTATGGGTAGCCATGTAGATCTCCCTTATTCTAGGTAGAGTTGGGAGAGTGGTCCTTGGTTAGGCTGAGTGTTGTTCAGGAGACGACGAAGATGTTCAAGTTTTCCCAGAGTTGTTTGATCATGGAACAAAATTTTCATAAATCCTATTTAGATTATCATCATCAGACAATGGATTTTGAGGTTGGTGATCAGGTCTTTCTCATAGTTTCACCTCAATTGAGATTCATTTGTTGGGTAAGTAGGGTATGTTGGCACTGAGGTTTATGGGACCATTTTAGATCATTGGATTATTGGGGAGGGTGGCCTACTGGATTCACTTACCATCTGGTTATATGGATATCTGGGATGTGTTTCCTATTTCTTAGTAGATAAGGTATATTCCAGATCCTTCCCATGTTATTATATGAGAGGATGTTGATCATGAACTGAATACCACTTTGGCTGAGCATCCAATTCAGATTATGGATCACAAGGATAACATACTATGAAATAAAATTATCCCCTGGTCCGAGTAATGTGGAATTGTGAATTGGATTTCAATGAGATGTGGGAGTGGGAGTCATTGTTGACGCAATAGTGGACTTATCTTTTTGAGGATCTAGAATCTTGAGTGATTTATGGGGGCATAAATCATTTATAATGGGGTTACTATAATTCCTCATAACCTTTTAGTGAGGTATGTTTTAACCATTTATATGGTTTTCCTTTTTCATTGGTTGATTAATTCCAGAAAGGAATTGGGAGGATACCTGTAATGGTAATGTGAAATATTCGTTGGAATTTTTAGCATAAACCCATTGTTTCTTTTATTCATAGGGAATTTAGATGGCGTGTAAAAGGGTTATATGATGTGTAATGGTTTTTGAATAGAAACTATGAATTAGATTCATAGAATGATAATTATAAACACCATGTAAAGGTTACATGTCTTGTAATTAAAAAATGTCATATTTTTTTATAAAAAGTGATGGGTGTTTCGGTGTATATGGGATTCAAAGTTTACAAAACATGTAATGTTATTACACACTATGAAATTACCCAAGTGTTTAGTTTTTAGGTAATATTATGAGTGTTTAAGGATTCATAATTTTTTTCATCATTCTCCTCTTGGACAAATCTCACTTCCTATGTAATTTTGGGTGACTTCCTTCCAACCAAATAGCATTGTTTAGTGATTGATCTCCTTTTCTAATGGATTAATTCGGTCTGGGTATGTAATCCTTATAGATCTTCTTTGAGTTTGGTTATGGCTATGTTTTAGCATTATATTTGTGATCAAATTTTGTTTTTTATTAATCCTTTTTAGTTTATTAGAGTTCCTTTTCTTGCTAAGGCTGTTCTCTTGTTTTTTGGACACCATTGATGAAAGAGGATATATTTCCACTATGTTTAGGTAGTTATTTATATAAAATGGTTTAATTTGATGAATTTAATGTCATTATTGATAAATTCATTTGGGTTGTCTATTGGTTTTATGTGATAAATGGTTTCAAATGGTTAATTGGAAAGGAATATGTTTTCAAAAATAGATTTTATTTGGAAATTAATTTTCTTTATTTAGATATGGGTTTTCAAAACTTCAAAGAAGAGTAGATTAGATTTGAATATGGTTTTAAAAAAGTGTGAGCATGTTTTTGAAATGGATTTGGAAAATTTCTCATTAGGAACATTGGGTGAATTGGGAAATAGACACAAGTATCCTTAGGGTGTGTTTCACCACTAGTGGGTAACTTTTTCTGATATCGACTGGAATTACTCAATACTGGTTAGATAAAAAATATACCTATTTAGTCTTGTGAGTCTCTATAATGTAGTGTCTCATAGTCTAGAGCCTAATATGTTAGGTTCTTGGTCATTTATGGTTATTTATCTCATGATTTTTTATCAAGTATTGTGGCTCACAGGTTTTTATGTGCGGTTGTATCACATAAATTCACATGATAGGTTGTTTCATGGATTTTTGAATAGCTATTTACCTCTTGATGCATGAATATTCTTTCATATTTTATCACTTCTACTTGTACTATTTCTTTTTGATAATATTAATTTCTTTTATTAAAAATAAATGGGAAAAAGAAAATTATTTATAAATGGTTTTGATTTATAAAAATTCTTTGCAAAAGAGTTTTGATTTAAAAGCTAGAATTATTTCATTATTGATACTGTAACTTGTGTAGAAACTGTGGTGGAATCCTAATGGAATTTTTCTCACACCCTACATGTGCCTTTGGGAATTTTTAGATGTTGTATTACAAGATTCAGGTAAAGGGAAGAGGATCTTTTAGTATGTTGGTTTCTCTTGTTGTTGCTGCTTTTGGTTTAGGATGGTCTAAAGGTGATTGTTTGTCACATGGGGACATGGATTAATTTTTTCTTTAGCCTGTCTAGAATTGGATTTTCTATCTTTTGTGGTATCTCATTTGTTCCCACATCTTACTATAGATGTGTTTCTTGTTAAGTTCATATTTAGGATTGGTTTCTATTTTTCCTGTTGTACCAATATTATGTGGTGGGCCGGTTTAGGTGGCTTGTCTAGTTGATTTGAGTTGGTTTATTACATTATTCTATGATGATATATAGGAATATAGAGACAATTGGTCCTACCCTTAGTTTTAATATGCCTTTGGTTGGCAGTACCAAATTTGGAGACATGAACATTATCGATAAGAGGTGTCCCTTGGAGAAAAATTCACCCATTACCGATAACTAATGAATAGTTCATGAAGATTCAAAAACTTAAGAAATAAAATAATATAATAGAGGAAAGATATTTAATAAGGGTTAAAGTACCATAATAGTTTCACAACTATAAATTAAGAATATTTTTGAGGTTAAAAATAACTTGAGCCTGTGTGCAACTAAAAATATGACCGGTCTGATCTATCTTCTACTAGAATAGACTGGAAATATTTATGGCCACATAGAGACTCCTAATATCTTTTTTCCTTCCTTTTTTTTTCAATAAAACCTTTTCTTAATATTGGAAAGGGGATGAATTAGTGAGTAGATACTTTACTTCTACTCAGGACACACTTAAAATTTTTTGACCTAAAAAGCTTTATGTCTCTTCAATTTTAAATTTAAGGGTCATGCAGTTTACACCATTTGGGGACAAAGTTTTAAGGTCACACTGATTGGACCATATGTTTTTGTGGTTCAAAATTATACAACTTTGTCCTATAAAAATGTGATAATCAATGTATAAAGTTTGAGATAAAACTGAAATGATTGAAGAGCAAAATGTTAATGTAGACCAACATGAAGAGGAGTGCACACAGTTTAATGTCTTATTGATTTGTCTAAAAAATGACGATATAGTTCATATAAAAAGGTTAAAATAAAACTAAACATGAATAGAAATTAAAATACTACTATAGACTATCTCAAAGGTTTTTTCATATAGTTAATGGTTATAGTGCTTGGACCATTTACAGGGGATATGATATGAAAAACTAGATAGGGATCAAGTGGTAAGAGTGTTCTAACACCTATAAATGTGGAATGGGGGTGATTTAAATCATGTCATTATGTATTTGGATCTAAATGGTGATATAGAACAAGTATGTCGAGGATGACCATTGAATAATATTTAAATGATGAGCTCCATGCCATTTTTTGAAGGAGTAAATATATTATAGGATATTTCCCACAATGCAAAGATTCTTCGACATGGAAGTGAAAAATATTGAAGAATGTACATTATTAAGAATAAGTGTCCTTTAGATTCAAATCCACTCATTATCAAGGGATATAAAAGGATTATAGAAATTCAAAATGAGATCCTCAAGAACCATATGCGGTAAAAGACCCCTCTGATCATTTTGGGATGAAAAAAGGAAAATATAGGTGGATGATGATTTGTGTTTAGGTCCAAAATATATGGTTTGAATGTCACTATGTATCATAAAATAACAAGAATAAATATATATATAGTTCTTAAAAAATATAATCCCTACATAGATATAGATTAGATGCGGGGGAGGGGTATTTTTATATCCTGGTATATGATTGAAGATATAAGTGGTTCTATGACTAAACCCTAGACACGGGACTTAGGCTTATGTAATTTTTTTGTACCGAAGTAGGTATTTCATTTGTTTTCAATGAGTCAATATGTGTTTGGTGAGTTGAGATGAGGTGATGATTCTTGGAGAATTGTTATGGTTTCAGAAAATGACATTGGATTCCATGCTTAGGAAATTCTTCTCGTAATTATGACAATTTTTAACCAGTATTTAATGTTAAGTACATGTGTCAATTATACTAGGGGTAGAACATTTTTTTCATCAAGATGAATATGAATAATTAAATAATTCCATTAAAAATATTTTCTATTTTTCATGATTATTAATTGATAAAGTATTTTAAGGAACTCCATGTCAGTTGTGCTAAGTATATTTTTATGGAATGCCTTTATCAAAAATATTAGGTTGACCCCAGGCTATCAAAAGGTCCATCACAATTTCTCAAGTGGGAGCATGGACCACCATTTAGAAGTTATCCTACATTTCCCAAGATGAGGTGATATCTAGGATGCATAGCACCAACAAGGGAGAATGCGATAGGGGCGGTGGGACACCACATAGAGGCATGAAATGTGAATACTGGGTGTATTAGGTGTGGTTCCAAGGGTAGACCCCTGTCTAATTTCATCTTCCAAGAACATAGAAGATAGAGTCATATAAAGGAGAACTTGATCATAGAATAAACCAATGTGGGACAACGTGAACACAATAAATATTCTTCCATTTTAAATGATATGTAAATAATCATCATCATCTGATCCAATCTATTGAACCCATTTAGTTGAGCCAAAGATGGCATATTCAATCTCCTGAGGCTATAATTATGTGCAATACTAAGACTTACACAACAATGATTAATACTATTACAAGGGAACCACATTACCCTTATGTGAGGATTTGTCATAAAGGAATAAATGCCATTTTTTCATTTGAAACTCATATTCATTGTATTAAAAAATTATGAGATATTTGGGCATTCAAAATATTGATTAATAGAACATAAAAATTGGAGGAATAGGTTGGTGATGGAATATAGTAGAGGTGATGAGACTTTCCTATAAAAGGATACGCACTGAGGCTAGAAAGATATTTTTCCGCTGAAAATTCTTGAGGATCACATTTTCTAATGAGAAACATATAATCACAAAACTCACTACTTGTGTGAAGAATAAGGACTCCTATGTACATCATTCATGAAAAAGAGAAGGTTTCCACAGGCCTCATAGGTTGTGATTAATTAAGTTATCGGGATTCTAGGAGACCAGTTATTTGAAGCTCACCCAAGATTCTATGAATATTTTCAGGCTTTCACAAATAACATGATTCATTAAACTATTTACTATTGTTCAAATGAGAATATCTACATATTCACTTGCATGAATTAACAAGAAGTGTGAAGGGAATTATGATACTATACACTTCTACGATTACAGAATGTTTATTTAGACACTTATTACCCTTATTTGATGTGAACTGAGATTCCATATACCGTGATGGGATAATGAACTTTAAGAATACAATACTAGGCATGAATAAAATCTTATGCATACATACATGAATAAGGATAGTATTTTCAAGATTTGATAATTGAGATACCTAATTTTTATAGATATTGTTGAAAAATAAAATAAAATAAATATAAGTAAAATAAATGTTCTAGGGTTTCACATGTCTTTCACCATCCATTAAACTTTCATTCATGAATTGAAATTGATTTAATCTGGTTGGTAGTTCAAGGACATAGTTTTTGAATTGAGCAAGATATTTATTGCATAAAATAACCCTTAAATAAATTTTATAAATATTTTCCACACATCCTATTAAGGATAAGATTTCATCATCAAAAGGAAAAATTTAATAAGCATTGTTTGACAAATGAAACAATTCATATTCTGGTGATCATAACTATAGAGAAAGTCCAAAAGAACTAATTGGTGGCTGTGGAAGATACTTCAAGTTGCACACCAGTAGATAAGATCCATTACTCTTTATGAGGAAGATCACTTTGAATAATGAGGAAATTCTTTTACTACAAGACCAAAATTGAATAGTAAGAGATTGTGTGAAGCATTATAAAGGTCCTTTTGTGTGACTCAAAAGTGTGAAGGCCAGTATGGACTTTGGTAACTCTTTGTGGAGTATTTTAAAGATCCTCTTATGTGGATAAAGAGTGTAAAGTCTAGTGTGGACTCTAGTAACACTGTGTGAAGTAGTCTAAAGATCCTCCAATGTGGACTCATGATTTAAGATAAATAATGGCTATGTATCAACCATTTTAATTGATAATAATATTATAGTGGATAATATATGTTAGGGGTATAACCAACATAGAAAAGAGTATTTATTTGTAACAATACTTATAAATAACATGTTTTATTCTCTCTAATAGAATTTAAATATATGAGGCATGACTATGCTATATCAAAGAGTGAATTGAGAAACCAAAAAAGTTTAAGAGGTTTAATTCAAAACAAAATAATTCATAAACATAAATCAATGATTCACCCCTTTTTATGGTCTATTGGTCCCGTGGTTATATAATTGGTATTAGATAAAAGTTCCCTATAAAGATCCAAGTTTGTTATTATAAAGTGTAGAATTCAGGAATTGAGTGAGCTACCACATATGGGGAAAAATAAAGTTACTCATGAGGATAATAATTTAGATATTTCTTCCAAGACTTAGAAGAACATAAAAAAAATATAGACGAAGATGCTGAAGAAGAATCTTAAAGTAATGAAAGATTCACCACTAATTGAAGGTAATCAGAGTGTTATATGTTGAAATAATTCAATTGATTATGATTATTCTAACGAATCCTGATCAAACCGTGATAATGATGTAAAAAATAGGGATATTCATTTTTAATTCATAGAACATATGAATAATGTTCCCAATGAAGTTGTAAATTATTTTTTAGAGATATCAAGAGTCTTGAGGATGAAAAATTTCAACTAGAATAAGAGGCTAACATTATGAAAGAAGCATTGGAAAAAAAGTTGGCATATGAAAAACTCTCACAAAAATCCTCATAGAAAAGGATGAAAAAATAAATATTTATAATGAAAGATATGAAGTTACTGAGGTACTATATAATAATGTTTTTGAGAAATATTTCTTTAATATTTTCTTTGTAGAATATTTCTACACACTTGAAAAATTGGAAAAAGTCTCAATGGATGTCAAGGATTATAAAATAGAGGTAAAAAAAATAAAGGTCAAGGAGATTGAATTTTTTTACAGGAATCAATAAAAATGAAAGAATAATAAAAAAAGAAGATAAATGAAAGAATTTGGATACATAAACTGAGGTGGAAAAGTTTATTTCACATAAAGAATAAGTTTTAGGGAATAAAAATGATAATCAAATAGATGAGACTCAAAATAGAAAAAAGATTCCACAAAAATCTTCCAAGATTGAGATTGGATGAAAGGAATGGCTGAGGTTTGGAGGAATTTCTCAGCCTAAATGTTATTCATGAAGAATAAGAAGGTCCCTTATTATTACATTATATATATACACATGCTTTTTTACAAACATATAGATAATTGAAGAAGATGGATGCATCCCTTGATGGAGAGCATTGATGATTTGAAACTATTAAATATTCATTACATAGTGAATGTGGAACTTTTGAAGAACTTTATAAAATTGGAAGATGAGGTATAAAAATCACTACCTTATCCCTAAAAAAATTAATTGATAAAAATTATTAAGGTTACTTGATATTAAACAAATAAGTGGGAGTTATATATTCATCACCTAAACATTTTGATGTGTTTGTCAAATTGTGTACAAGATTTAACATTTTATTGGTAAATATGATTATTTACAACCCTTAAACAGATAATTAATAATTTTTTAGAATGATTTAAAAATTATGATAATTTATAAAAAAAATATGATACTTTATTTATATTTATCTTGTTTTTCTACACTCGATTATCCCTCGTCGACTTAGAGTTGATTAACTAAAGGTGCTTTTCTAAATGGAACCATGTTATATCATCCATTTTTTAAAAGTGTTCATTGAAAAATAATCTAAGGGATGAGAACATGTTTTATGAAAAATGGTGAGATGAGAATACCCACACTTATCCTTGGAATTTCATTTTCAATAAGAAGGGGAAAGTTTGATCACACATATTTAACTTAAAAATGTGAGGAGATGTTGACCAATAATAAAAAGGCAGATATTATTAAATTCAATTGAGTATTACATTTTTTTAATGAGTCAATATGTGTTTGGGGATTTTATATGAGGTGATGATGTTTGGGGAACTATTTTGGATTCATCAAATGAAATTATATTTCATGATTGAACAATTCTCCTTATAATTTTAATGGCTGTTGAACCAATCTTCAATATCAAATACATGTATAAATTATGCTAAGGATGATGCATTGTTTTCATCAATATGAATATGAGGAATTAAATAATTCCATGAAAAATATTATCAAATTTTCATGATGATTATATGATTTTTAGGATGTCCATGTCAATTATGCTAAGCGTATTTTGATGGCAGGCCTTTGTCAAAAAAAATTAGGCCAACCCCAAGATATATATTAGACCAGATCAAATGAAATTGTGGGAGCATTAATTAATACACAAGATACATTCTGTATAGCCAAGGATGAGATGACAATTTTTATTAATAATGGCCATAATAATCACATATAGTAGGGAAGGTGGGTTTGAGTAGGGAGGCACAACTCGTGAATCCCAGGAATGTGAGGTGTGGTTCTAGTAGAGGACACTGGGATACTCACGTATTTCATGCACATGGAGTTCAGAGTAATAAAAAGGATCACTTGATCTTGGATGAAATCAATTCGAGATAGTGGGCATGAATTCACTATTAATTTACTTTAAATGATACATAAATAATAAGTGATAACCAATCTAATCTAGACAATTCATTCAATCGAGCCTACAATGCCCTCTACCACCTCCCAATGAAACCCTTATGTAGGATACCAACCCTTTTTAAGTGCTATTTCTTACCCTCACTGGGTGATTATGTTACATTTACATGCATAAAAATAGTATATGGAATATTTTATAAATAAGATACCAGATTTTTTAACACATAATTGAGAAAGAACATAAAATAATAATAAATAAAACATATGTTCTAGGGTTTCACATGTTATGAATTATGTATTACACTTTCATGGGTGAAGTGAATTTGATTTAATCAGGTTAATAATTAAAGGACACAATTTTTAGGTTATAAAAGATATTTCTTACTTAAAATAATACTTTTAGAAATTGTGTGTAACTAATTCATACATCCGATTGATTCTAGGACTTCATTAGCAGAAGGAATAATTACCCAATAATTACTGCACTGAGGCAAATGATAAGATACATATTATTAGAATGATCAATAAGGACTCATACACATGGTCAGTGGCTCTTGAAGGTACTTGAAGCTATACATAAGCGGAGAAGATCTAATAAAATTGTGTAGGAATATCACTCCGAACAAGGAAGATTAATTTATAGTACATTATCAATATTGAGAAGAAGAATAATGTGTGAAGAAGTCTAAAGATCCTCTTGTGTGACTCAAGAATGTGAAGGCCAATGTGGACTCTGGTAACAATTTTTAAGGTAGTAGAAAGATCCTTTTTTGTAACTCAAGATTGTGAAAGCTAGTGTGGTATAATGACCCTTCTCTTTATTTAAAATTTAAACACAATTTATTAAATAAACATTAACTTAATACAACCTTGAGGATTGAGAGGTATAGTGTGTTTTGGGAATAGGAATATTACATAACAACTTAAAACATGAAATACAAATCTTTAATAAAACTTCTTTTACATGGCCACAACATTCCTTCATACTTAGCATTGAATGGGATAACCGGAGGACATACTTAAAAAGGGTGAGCTATAAATCCCAGTAAGAGAGTAAACAAGGAATAACATAAAGAATAAAATACATGTTAGGAAATAGTCATATCAATGGAGCATAGGAGAAACATGAACATATAGGCATGATATAACATGATTATCATAACATTTAATTGTGGCAACAAATTAAAATACTGCATCATTAACATAAAGAAATCAGGTAAACCCTTGCCCCAACATGGTGGAAAAAAGTCCTATAAAGTAATCACATAAAACCTTGTCCCAAAATGATGTATCATGATACTAAACATTACCCAATGCTTTGGAGAACTTTCTAGGCACACCCTTCATAGACATTTCAATCTTATTCTTAAGTGTGCCACATAGATCATATAACTTGGATTCATTCAAAATAATCACTTATTCCACGATAAAAGAATGTTGAATACATAAATGTGAGTCCCCAAACAATATGTATATGTAAATAAAGTCAAATAACCTTGATATAGGAATGTTTATGGTATTCACAACACGATGATTCTATTATGGAAAATCATGGTGCACTTTCTTCAACATAACATCGTCATATAGAAATTCATAAAATGGGTAGATGAGAGAGAAAAGGGAATATCATCATTTATATATGAAATTGACAATTAGGGGATCATTAAATAAAACCCCAATATATTAAATGGAATTTAAGATGCATGATACAAATAAAGTGCTTTAAATTGAAATGAGAAAAGAGAAGTCCCTTATGGAATTTCAGCATTGGAACAATGTTGGTAAGGGTCTAAATGGGTTATTATAAATGATACCTAATTAAAATAACATCAAATAGAAAGTAGTTAATTGATTATAAAAGGATAAAAATATAACCAATTGAAATTAAAAAGACTAATTTCAAAAATTGGAAGGAAGAGAGAATGGTGAGGATCTCTTACTTGGATGTGTGATCCAAAAGGATATAGATAGGCTTCTTGGGAGCTTAGTGGAACCTTGTGAGGAATATAGGTAGTATGAGATAGAGGGTGGTCGATCTTCACAGAGATTGAGTGTAGAGGAATGGGTGCTTGGGTGGGTTTATATAGGAAACCTGGGGGGAATTCATTATTATTTTGGTTTTGGACACTACACACTACAATATTCAAAACCACAAACCATCCCATGGTTTATAGAAAAGGGGAGTGGTATACATTATTTTAAAAAGAAAAGGGCATAATATATTAAAATAATTCCCTTTATTATGTGGAGGAGAGTCACACTTTCAAGGAAATGATTTTAAAATACTAAAATATTTTATATGTTTATATAATTCACTAAGGCTTTATAAAATAAATCAAATATACCATAAATTTTATTATTTTAAAGGAAAACAAATATTTGTTTGAAGATTCTTCTTATAATATTTTATTACATCACTATTCGTTCATTATGATGTCATCAAAAACATTATATTTTTATACAATATTAAATTTTTATAGAAAAATTCGATTTTCATGGATAATTTCAAATCCCTCATTCAAAAAATAATATTCATTTTATCTAAATAATTTTCAAAATATGTGAATTTGTACTTTAAAAAAACCGGCATTTATTGAAAATTTTTGGGTTTTGATAAAAAACGGTTTTCAAACCTTAATAAATAATACAATTGACTTTATAAAAATTATATGATAATTTATATTTAATAAAATTAATTTAATAATAATATTATATAAAATATTATTTAATTAAAAAATTAATCAATTCATGAAAATAAATTTCTTAATTAAATTGTAATGTTATAAAAAATACTATTTATGATTTAAAAATCATTTACAAAGTAACATTAATAGAATGAAAGTGTATTCATTATTCTATAAAAAATAATGCACTTAATCATAATTCAATGGTCTGATTACATATCCCATTATTACACCAGAATATTCCCTAAGAGTAAGGTGTGCGATTGTGGGGCTTTCATGAGGCTATTCAGTGAACATGGTTTGGGCTGTGATCTTGATGAGCATGAACTTCTCTCATAAATGGTTTCTCTCATGCTTAAGTTGTTGGATATCTATTTGGTCTTGGTCTAGGAAAAATCATAGAAATGATTTCCCCCTTATAAGCTCTGATAAATGGGCTTTATAGGGGTTTATCCTATTGGTTGAGACCATCACTTAATTTTTCTGTTTCAAAAGGATATGTGAAAACCCTCTATTTATACTAGTCAGGTGATCACTATTAAATGACTATATTATCAATAATAAGGATACTAAATAGTCATTTAAATCTAATTGTTTATAATAAAACAGGAGTGCATGTGTTTTCTATACCCATAAGACATTAAAATAAAGGGAATTTTATTCATAATAGTTTCTGTTGTTATGACCTTCCTCCCTTAAGAAATTTCACCCTTGAAATTTTCTTTTCCCAAACTAAAATAGATGAGGGTAGCTCTGCTGCATCACTTCTTCCCATTCCCACATCACTTCTTCAAACTTGTGGTTTCTATGAAAAAATTTGATGAGGGGAATTATCTTCTTTCGTAGAACTTTTTATCAAAGATCTAATATCTTCACCGGCTTCTCTTCATAGGAGAGGTCATTCTCCAATGGTACCACCTCTGGATTGAGTACATGTGATGGTTTTGGTATATACTTCCTGAAGAGTGATACATGGAATACATCATGGACATGAGATAGGTTTGGTGGGAGTGCTAGTGGATATGACTCCACTCTGATGAAATCAAGGATCTCAACAGGGCCGATGTACCTTGGATTAAGCTTTCCCTTCTTCCTAAATCTCATAACACTCTTAAATAGAGATATGTGGAATAATACCATATCTCTAACATCAAACTGTAGGTCTTGTCAATAATTGTCAGTATAACTATTTTGTCGACTCTGAGCAGCTTTGATGTGCTGCTAGATGGTCTTAACCTTCTCGTCCATTTCTTCAGCCATTTCTGAACCAAGAAGTTTTCATTCCCCAACTTCAACCCAACATGCCAGTTTTTCTCACCTCTTCCCATAAAGGGAATAATAAGGAGTAATTTTGATACTTGAGTGGAAACTGTTGATGTAAGAGAACTCAACTAAATGATGATTTCGGTCCCATCTACCTTTGAAGTCCCTTGAGAAAGCTCTTAACATGTCCTCTTGTGTCTGGATAGTCTGCTCAGATTGGCCATCAGTTTGAGGGTGATAGGTAGTGATAAAGTTCAACAAAGTGTTAAGAGAATATTGGAGACTCTCCCAGAACTTTGCTTTGAATCTTGGATCTCTATTAGACACAATAAATAGTGATACACCATGTAGCCTTAAAAAATTCTATGATGTATATCCATTCTAGTAAATCTAATGAGAAATCCTCTCAAATTGAAATGATGTTTTCAATCTATGTAAGATGATCCACAAAAACCCAGATAGGATTGCTTACTTTGGATGTCATAGGAAGTCTGATGACAAATTCCATGTTGATGTTTCCCCATTTCCATGTTGGTATGAGTAATGGTTGCATCACCGCCTTATAATTCTACCTCACAACCTTCACTTTCTAAATGACATAACACTTTGATTTATATTTAGAGATTTCCTTCTTCATGTTATCCCACCAATATTTCTCTTGTAGGTCTCAATACATCTTCATTTTTCCTGGGTGAATGGAGAAATTCAAACTATGTGAATCATCCAAAAGTTATTTCTTTAACTTTGTATTTGATAAAACACATTGTTTTGACCCAAATCTCACAATTCCTTCTTCATTAAAATTGAACTCCGAGGATTTCCCTTTTTTGATAGATTCCACTTTCTTTTGGATTGTCACATCATCTTTTTGAGCATCCTTTACCCTTTCTAAAAGATATGGTTGATAAATAATTTGAAAAAGGATTGACGATGTTACCTTTTTTGTAATTTCCATGTCCATCTTCATCAAATCTAAGAAGATTGGATCCTTTTCAATTCTCATCAATGATATAATTGTTGGGTCCCTTCTACTTAAAGAATCTTCCACCTTTTTTTCTTTCCTAGGGTGGTAATGGATTGAGTAGTTTTAATCCTTAATGAGATCTAACCATATTTATTGGCTCATATTCGGCTCTTTATGTGTAAATATATATTTTAGACTTTTGTTATCCGTATATATTTCTCACTTCTCCTCAATGAGATAATTCCACCAGATTTTCACCACAAAGATCAACGCTGTCCACTCTAGAACATACGTGGGATAGTTTTTCTCATGAATTTTTAACTACCTTGAGGTATAAGAAATAAATGTTTTCGTCTCCATTAACAAATAAAACATGAACTTCTTTGAAGAATCTCAAAAGATTACAAAAATCTCCCCACTTATGGGTAGTGTGATCACATTGGTAGTGATAAGATTCTTCTTAAACTCCCTGAATCTTTCTTAACATTTATCATTGAAAGAAAACATGACTCCCTTCTGAGTTATCTTTGTAATAATGTCTGAAAATTGTTAGAAATTTCTCAAAAATCAGTGAAAATATCTAGTTAACCCCTAGAATATATGGATATCTATCACAGATGTCGTCCTCAACCATACCTCAATTTATTTTGTTTTGGAAGGATCCAAATATATCCCATTGTTTTTTATGATACTCCCCGGGAATGAGAATTCCTTCAAACAGAACTCACACTTATTGTAGTTTGCATAAATCTTATCCTTTCGCAAGGTCTCTAGTATAATTCTCAGATGTTCCTCATGCTCTTCCTTAGTTTTGGAGTATATTAGTATATTGTCTATAAAGATGACCACAAATTTGTTAAGGTAATATATAAATACTCTATTCATAAAGTCCATGAAGATTTCTAGAGCATTAGTGAGTCATAAATGAATTACTGTGATTTCATATTTCCTGTACCTTGTACAAAAACGAAGTCTAGGGGATATCCTCTTTATTCAAAATTACTTAGTAATATCCTGACCAAACATCCAACTTGGGAAATTATTGTGCTTGACTTATCTGATTGAACAAGTCATCAATTCATGGAAAATGATACTTATTCTTTATCATGATTTTGTTTATCTCATGATAATCAATGAAAAGGCACATTGATCCATCCTTCTTCTTGGTGAAGATGATTAGTTCACCCCATGGGGAAGCACTTTGGAATATAAAACCCTTATACATATTCTCATATATTTTTTTTCTTTAGATCATTAATCTCTACAACAACCATTTTCTATGGAGTCTTGGATATTAGAAATGCCTACGTATAAGATCAATCGATACTTCAACATATCTTCTAGGAAAAAGAACAGTTAATTCCACAAGAAACACATCAGAGAATTCCCTCACAATAGACATGTCTTCAAGGACAGTTCCTTTCTTAGAATCAATCATATGAGAAAGATATGCGTGCTAATAGGGAAGTAATATCCATTCTTGATATGATTGTGTTAAATAATATTTATTCTCCTCCTTACACTTGTATATAATTAGGGGTCGATTCTCCATATAGAGTGTGATTTCCCTCTCATGAAAATTTATGTTGTATCTATATAAGGAAATCCAATCCATGACATTAATTTCATCAAATTCCACCAAGGGAGGTATGATGAGGTTTTCTAGGAAGTTCAATCCACAAATTGTGAGAGGTGAGGAGGTATATTCATGGGATGAAATAATTACCCCATTTTCAATTTTCACCAACATCCCTACTTCCATTCCTCATGATGATGTTTGGATTATTCTACTAAACATTCAGGATATTAAAAAATACATAGAACCATGGAAATAATCAAAACATTCACTTTTTGATTCTAGTTCTACTTAATCAAATATAGACTTAGGGATGTCTACATTTAAACTATTAAACACATAAAGTGGAATCCAATGACATTAAAGGGATAACCTATAAATTATATTTGTCACTTTAACTTATGAATTTATAATATTTGATCTATGTTATCTATGATCTACTTCCTAACATATATTCTTAGAGGAATTTTTTTATTCCCTTAATAATGGTTAATACTAAGCTTATCAATTTATCGAATCATATCCCTTGGGAGTGTGTAACCAAGAGTGCAGAAAGTCCTGTTTTCATGCACTGTTTCCCATTCGAGTCCAGCTCAAAGCGGTGTTTTTGGGTTTTACCCCTAGATACATCTATGCTAGAGCCACCTCTACTTGTTTGTATCCAGATAGGGATATATTTTCTTGATAAAATACTTAAACTATACTCAAAAAAACATATGGATTATTTTTTTATACTCAATCTTATACCTAATGCTTTCACTAGTGTTTTCTAATCCTAATCCCATTAATAACTATACCTATCCTCTAATACCAACTATTATGTCCCTGCTCATTATTTCACATTTAAACTTGATTTATTACATAAAATTGCACTTAATACCACCCAATAGATTGAGAGGTCCAGTGTCTTTGTTGATTAGGAACCATAAATAACAACTTAAAACATAAAATATATTATCCTTATTGAAAACTTATTTTACTTTACCACAACATTCCTTCGAACATAGCATTGCATTGGATAACTTGAGGACATACATAAGAAAATGGTGAGCTATAAAGCACATTAAAGGAGTTAATAAGGAATAATATGAATAATAGAATACAAGTTAGGAAATATTCATATCAATGGAGAATAAGAGAAACATGAACATAAAGGTATGATACAACATGATTATCATAACATGGAATTGTGGAAACAACCTAAAACACTGCATCATTAATATAAAGGAATCAGGTAAACTCCTGTCCCAATATGGTCGAAACATTTACTATAAAGGAATCAGGTAAACCCCTATCCCAACATGATGTATCATGATAATAAACATTACCCAATTCATTCGAGCACTATCAGGGTTCACCCTTCATAAACATTTCAATCTTATGCTTAAGTGTGCCACATGGACCATATAACATGGATTCATTCAACATCATCATTTATTCAGTGATCTAAGAATGTGGAATAAGTAAATTTAAATACCTAGTAAATAATTATATGTGGATAACAGTGAATACCCTTGATAGAGGAATGATTATGGTATTCACTACATGATATTTTTGGTATGGAAAATCATGGTGCAATTTTGGCAGCATAATAGTGTCATATGGACATTCATAAAATGAGTGGATAAGACCGAAAGGGTTATATCATCATTTATACACTAAATGTATAGTTATGGGATCATGAAACATAATATACCAACATATGAAATGTAATTTAAGACTCATAATACAAATATAGTTCTTAAAATACAAATGAGAAGAGAGAATTCCCATACCGAATTTCTGTATAGTAACAACATAGGTAAGGGTATAAATGGGTAAGGATAAATGAACCCTCATTAAAATAACCTCAAATGGAAAGTATTTAATTTATTATAAAATAATGAAAATATAACCCCCTGAAATTAAAAATACTAATTTCAAACAAGGTTCTTGAATTGGAAGGAAGAGAGAAAGGCGAGGATCCCTTACTTGGATGTGTGATCCCAAAGGCATGGGAGAGGTTTCTTGGGAGCTTCGCGGCACCTTGGGAGGACTCTAGGGAGTAGGGGTAGGGGTGGTTGAGCTTAAAAGAGCTTGAGTGAAGAGGAATGGTTGCTTGGGTGGGTTTATAAGAAAAGGTGGGGGAATTATTTATTATTTTGGTTTTAGACCCTACACACTAAAATATTCAAAACCACAAACCATCCCATAATTTTTTCCCATGGTTTATGGAAAATGGGAGTGGTATAAATTATTTTAAAAAGATAAGGGCCTAAGATATAAAAATATTTCCATTGATTATGTAGGAGGTTTTTTCTTAATATGTCTTATGTGAAATATTAGACAACATTATCTTACTGTTTAGCAAAGAGGGGGAAAATGACTTCAATGAAAGTAGGCACCAACACCAAATCAAAGTGAAGGTCATAATTGGGATTAAACTTGTGGATGAGTCTATTTTTATTGATGTCACTAAGTATCTTGTGATAATATTAGTCAATATATGTAACACCCCAAGCTTCTACGGTACGCTTCTCTTTGAATAATGTGATAGCGTGTGTTGTACGCAACACCGAGTTCTAACACACCATAACCAATCAAACTAGCCGTTATGAATAGTAATACCTACTTTTTGAAATTATATATATTTTATATTTTAAAATGGACTTCATTTCTGGATTCGGAATATCGAATTTAGCCTAAGGTGAAATTTTGGTACTTTTCGGATAACTTTCATATTTTGATGAATAGTGAAAATTACTAAATTTTAATTAAAAACAACTTTTTTAATCAAAATAATTAATAGTGATAAATTATGAATTTGAGCGGTTTTAAATTATATTTAGAATATATTTTTACCATTTAATATAATGTTGGTCATTGGACATAATTTTACAATTAAACCGAACATAAACAAGTGTCAATCTTTTGATAGTTATTATCTCTTAAAAACACGCTTTTTGTTTTGACAGCGGGAATTAATTTTAAATTAATTTCTGCCACTTCTCTGTTTTGAATTTAGAAAAATGGATTCCATATTTGGAATCAGTATTTACAAATTGTTTAAATAGGTAACTTTTATTTTTATACATTTTGAATAATTACTGCGGTAAATATTTTATTTACCATGGTTAAGGGTAAATCCGGTAAATAAGGGTTAAAAAAATAATATTATAATAATACTAAATTACCCTAAAACATGTCCTAGCCTTATTGGTTGATACATGTTAGACCATAGTCATCTTTGGGTCGATTTTGGGACCCCATGGTGCCACTTGTAGGTGATAGGGATACTTTATTTTAATTAAGTTAAAATGATTACAAAAATGACACAAGCATATATCTTTTAGAAAAACAATTTTTACATAGGGTTATATATGTTGGATTTTAGATTATAAATATTACTTAGAAATATAAAAATATTTCCTACATAATAATATTTTATTTATAATTTTTAGACATTAAATAATTTAATTTATATATGACACAATGATGATGAAGTAATTACTATAATAGTGAAAAATGAAAATAATTGATATTATAAATACCTAAATAAATATAATATGAAACTTTTAATGGATTAAACTAATTTTCTAGGATAATATGATATATTAGTATTAATGTAATTGACTTTTTTCGAAGTAATAAATATGTTATGAGTTTCACAAAAATCAACTATTGAATATTGTCAAAATTGACATAAAAGAATTCTTAAAACAAATATTATATTATTAATTGATATTAAATTCCTAAAAATCTAAGGTTTGGCCAAGAGACTTATATAATGATAGGTTCTTCATTAATGGACCACTTTGGGGTCTCTTGGATGTATATAGTAAGTTTATTAACCATATTATATAAAAATACAAAGAGACATTGTAAAAGTGAAACTAATTAATTTAGAGTTAATACTTAAATATAAGGTTAATATAAGTACCCAAACCTGTCTAAAATATATTGGTTGAGTTGTTTTCGACCTATCACCACCTTAAAATTTAAATAATCAACTTTGGAGCCATTAGAAACCGAATATGAATTTATTATAAATTAACATTTCTAGCTTTTCCAAAGGTGTCCCTCACCCCTCTTATAAAAGGGCACTCCTCCTTCTCATTTCTTCACACCTTCAAAGCCTTTTGGTTCGCCCAAACTCTGCCCAAATACTCTCCAAACTTACCTCAATACAACCTAGAGGCCTTAGTTTGATCATAAAGCTAACCTAAGGAGCCCTTTTGATCAAATCAAAAGGAAGAACCCGAAGAAGAGGTAATGATTTCACCACCCTTTTCCAAGTTCATTTCTTCTTCCACTTCTTCTTCCTTTGTTGTTACCATTCTAAAATAATGACTCCAGTATCATATATATACTGTGATTTTATTATAAATATGGTACAACCATATTCAGTATTCTATCCACCCTTTGAATAACATGTCACCATACGTGCGTACGTACGGCTTACCGTCTCCACGTCGTGGTGTAATTGTTATTCAATATAATATTATTTGGATGGGTATAATAATGATATGTAACTCATGTAAATAATAAATATAACATGTTCATGATTCTGTATATATGATATAACAACCATTTATATATTATTTTAATATCAAAAGAATGATATTGTCGCTCATGCGTACGTACGGACTACCGTCTCCACGAACGCGATGAGATTCATTCTCCATCGTATCCATTCAAGTATAATTATCATTTGATGATTTAAAAATGATGTTTAAGGACTTTATATCATTCTGGATATGAATAATATACAACCTATCCATTACAAAAATGGCTTACGTAACAAAACATATAAAAGAAAACAAGTAAGTTAACACCCGAAACAACGATAATACTAAGATATTATTATCAAATCAATATTAAAAGATCATATATGATATCATATTAATGTATATAATTCTTGTATAAATTAATAACAATTATTTCACCATTATACAGGAGGTTAACCTACCCCAACCAAGGAAAAGTACAAGGTAAGGTTTATTTCACAATCTCTTCATTATCCGAGGTTGTTTATACGTAATAATCTACTGGGATCTCTTTATCATCCACATCCATGTTTTCTTAAAAATGTATTTCAAATTTTTTTTATTATTTACAAGAATATGGGTTAAAGTCATTTATACCCTTGTTTGACTTTTTATAAGAGGAATCTTTCCGTCATTTTCAAAACAAGGTCCTTTTAACCTTTTCGACAGAATTAAGGTAAGAATTTTTTTTAACTTATACGGCGGGTGCGGCTATTTTCCGCCGTTATAAAATCGTCGAAGCTTCCCTTACAAGCTTATAAGAATATTTTCAAAGAAAATGTTTTATTTTATAAATATATGACTCTTAAATTATTACAAAATAGAAAGAGATATTTCTCTTAAAAGAGTTTTGATTTCATCTATGTCAACATCCTTTGATGGATTTTACGCTTATTTGAAGTTGATTTATTATGATACAAAAATTCTATATTGTATTGAAGTTTTTGTGATATGTTTGACTATGGATGTGCTATTTTTATACCATTCATGGTTTATGGTGAAAGTATTGACATTTCATATGCTAGTTTTAATACGAATGTTTATGTTATGTTTAAACCTTTTCATATGGGAATGCATTGGACTTAATATGTGACGGGTGGAGCCCGCAATAGCTCCTCGATGCATCGGTAGGTCTCATGAGACAAACTAGTGTCTTGGCACAAGGCCTTGACAAAATCTTATTTTTAGTCTTGGCATGAGGCCTTGGCTATGTGGTTATGATAGTCTGGCATTGTGCATCCCATCATTATGAAAGTGGTTATTGATTTTGCATGTGATTATTCGATTAGTAGAATATACATGTGAATAAGTAAATGGAATTATTTAATTTTATTTATGCCATAATATGTTGAATGTTCAAGATTGAAAGGCTTTTGTTTTAGTTATACATTGCCTTAAATGTTTATTCTTATTTATGAAAGTTTCCGCTATATTGTTATCCTTACTGGGCATTTGAGCTCACCCCTTTTCTATGTTTTATTTTTCCCAGGATGTGAAGAAGTAAATTAAGAATGACCTACAGGGATATTATGAGGGGATAATAGTGTGGACTGTGGAGACATTATGTTGTTGTAGTAGTTTTTCATTTTATGGTGTAATGTAAAACTTATGAATATATCTAGTGTTTCCAAGGATACTAAACCAATCGGTCTTTCGAGATTTGATCTTTCTTGTGATCATGCCAATGTTATGTAATAATGCACCGACTCTAGGTAACTAGGGCCAGGGCGTTACAGTTGGTATCAGAGGAAGTTTAGTACAAACCTTGGAAGCTAGATTTAGATAAACTCTGATTAGAGCACGTAGACCTAAGATGAACTTTGAGGATTAGTATAGAAGAACTTCCTAGAATTTTGATATTGTAGAGATTTTGTGAGTTTTCCGAGCAATACATCCCTGTCTGGATACGAGCAGGTAGAGGCGGCTCTGGCATAGATGTACCTAGGGGTAAAACCCGAAAACACCGCTTTGAGCTAGACTCGAACGGGAACTGGTGCATGACAACGGGCCTTGCTGCACTCTTGGTTACGACACTCCCGGGGGATATGCTTAGGATAACAATCATTTTCATTACAAATCATTATGAAGGGTTTATGAGTATATACTTCCTCAAAGAAAACATTTTTATGATTATGGATTATATCCATAAATAGTTCAATTTATGTTAAGTGTTTTATAAGTATGGGATTATGTATTTTGATTCATAAACTGATCTAGTTTATGCCATTGTTTAGAAATGGCGCCTAGTGGAAGAAATGGAAACCGTATCAATGCACGCACTCCATGTAGGGATTTTCCTCCTGCTCAAGATAATTATAGTGGAGCTGGTGATGCAACTGGTGCCGATCAGCTAATCACCATACTGGGACAACTTACTCAGGTTATGAATAATAACCTTACCCGTATGGAGCACCCTGATCCACAACGTGGAGGATCAATGTTAGATCGATTCATGAGGCAACAACCACCAACGTTCAATGGGAGTACAAATCCCTTAGTAGCTGAGCAATGGATAAATTCCCTAGAGAAAATATTTCAGGCTTTAAGGAGCAATGAAAGGGAAAAAGTTATCATGGCAGTTTACCGTCTCACTGGAGATGCTGATCAATGGTGGTCATTGATTCAAAACACGAAGGAAGATGATGAAGTATCAAATATGGAATGGAGGGAGTTCAAAGATCTGTTTTTAGAAAAATACTTTCCTCGCGACCATCGAGCAGATATGGAAAGACAATTTCTGAGTCTGAGACAAAAGGAGGATGAGAATGTCACAAAGTATGAGGCTAACTTTACAAGGTTAGCAAGGTATGCTGGTGATTATATACGTAACCCAATAATTAAGATTGATCGTTTCATTGATGGGTTAAAACCATTTCTCCGTCGAGCATTAGTCTCACAATCCTTTTCGTCGTACGAACACATTGTCTCATGTGCTTTCGAGACCGAAAAGGAATTCTCTAAGTCTTATGACTTTAAAGCAAAGCAAGAGAAGAAGAGACATGCTGATCAATCTGGGAATGGAAATAAGGGGAAGAAGGGAAAGGTTGAATATCCATCCTGTGGTAAATGCGGGAAGAAACATCCTGGTAATTGCTTGAAGGGAATGGGAGTCTATTACAAGTGTGGTGAAAAAGGCCACCAAGCTCGTGATTGCAAGGGGAAGAAGGAAGCCACCAACGTTCAGTGCTACAATTGCAGGGAGATGGGACATTATGAAAATGAATGTCCTCAGCGTCAGGAGAACTTACCTCAGAAAAGGCCAAGGGATCAAGGCCAGGCTTATGCTATCACTACTGCTGAGGTAGAATCTCCGAAAGACGTGGTGGCAGGTAATTTAATGGTTTCCTCAAGTTTAGCAAATGCATTATTTGATTCTGGATCATCGCATTTTTTCATATCTTCCTAGTTTGCTAAGAAAATTAGATATTTCCAATTTGATTTAACAAGGGAGTTGTCAGTTAAAACTCCTAAGGGAAGTATCATTGCAATAAAGTTTTGTGAATCAGTCCCCATTAGAGCACATAAATGTTTGTTATCTACTGATCTCATCATCATACCTATGATTGAGTTTGATATAATCCTCGGTATGGACTGGCTTTCAGACTATGATGCGAAGATTTATTGTAAGAAAAAAGAGGTTACAATTCTTGATGATAATGATAAAGAACACCTTATCTTTAGAGCAGAATCGTCACCACCTAATTCTTATTTAGATCCACCCCCAGTAGCTCAGCTAAATTCAATTATTGGGGAGGAAGAGAATGAAATAACTGTCGGTGAGGAAAGGAATGTTCAAATAGAGGATGTACCTATTGTGAAAGAATATTTAGATGTATTTCTGAAAGATTTACCTGGACATCCTCCAGAACGAGAAGTTGAGTTTTCCATTGATTTGATTCCGGGATCAAGGCCTATATCGAAGACCCCTTATAGAATGGATACTGTAGAATTAGTCGAACTAAAGAAACAACTAGAGGAATTGAGTAATAAAGTATTTATTCGCCCTAGTGGTTCTCCATGGGGAGCCCCTGTTCTTTTTGTTAAAAATAAAGATGGATATATGAGGTTATGTATCGACTACACGGAGATCAATGCTATAACAATAAAGAACAAGTATCCCGTACCACGCATTGATGATTTATTTGACCAACTGCATGGAGCTCAATACTTTTCAAAGATTGACCTTCGATCTGGATACCATCAGTTGTGTGTAAATAAGGAAGACATTCCGAAGACAGCATTTCGAACCAGGTACGGGCATTAAGAGTTTACTGTAATGCCTTTTGGATTGACTAATGGACCCTCTGTATTCATAGATTTGATGAATAGAGTTTTCAAGGAGTATCTTGATGAATTTGTGGTGGTATTTATTGATTATATCTTGGTATACTCCAAAACCTACGAAGATCATGAAAATCACTTGCACATTATCTTGAAGACTCTAAGGAGGCATGAATTATATGGGAAGTTTAGCAAGTGTGAATTCTGGCTTCAGGAGATTTCTTTTCTTGGCCATATTGTCTCTAAAGATGGAATCTCTGTTGATCCTTCTAAGACCAAGGCAGTCCAAGAATGGCCAGCACCTACGACTACAACTGAGGTACGTAGTTTTATTGGTTTGGCAGGTTATTATCGACGTTTCGTCCAGAATTTTTCCCGATTGGCTAACCCATTAACGAAGCTCACACGTAAAGGGGTTAAATTTGTTTGGACAAAAGAGTGTGAAGAATGTTTCGAAGAACTGAAGAGTAGATTAGTCAATGCTCCTATATTGACTCTACAATCTGGGAATGATGGGTTCGTTATTTATAGTGATGCATCAAAGAAAGGACTTGGTTGTGTCCTTATGCAGAATGATAGAATTATTGCATATGCATCACGACAGTTGAAAATTCATGAACAAAACTATCCTACTCATGATCTCGAGTTAGCAGCTGTAATCTTTGCTTTGAAGATATGGAGGCACTACCTCTATGGTGAAAAATGTTAGATTTATACTGATCACAAGAGTTTGAAGTATATTTTCTCACAAAAAGAACTCAACATGAGGCAAAGGAGATGGCTTGAATAACTCAAGGATTATGATTGTACGATACACTACCACCCGGGGAAAGCAAACTAGGTGGCAGATGCTTTGAGCAGAAAAGACCATGGAGTTTTGAACATGATGAAAATTGAAAGGGATCCAATTTTCATGGATCTAGTAAAGATGGACATGGGTATAACCAGGGAAGGTGAAACATCAATGCTTTTTCAAATGGTTGCCAAACCATCTTTACTAGAAAAGATTAGGAGTTCTCAGACCGATGATGAAGAATTCCAAAAGAAGATTAAAGCTGTGAATGATGGGAGATTGAGAGACTGTGTATAAAGATGGAATTTTGAAATTTGGGAAGAGACTTTGTGTTCCCGATATACCTGATCTAAAAAGGGAATTGCTGGATGATGCTCATAGTTCCAATTTCTCTATACACCCTGGGAGCACCAAAATGTATAGAGATTTGAAGGAACATTTTTGGTGGGACAATATGAAGAGGGAGATTGCTGATTTTGTGTCAAGATGTATGGTTTTCCAGCAAGTTAAAGCTGGAAGGCAACAACCAGGAGGAGTCATGCAACCTCTTCCCATACCAGAGTGGAAATGGGACAATATTACGATGGACTTTGTCATGGGGCTACCAAAGACTCCTAGAAGGAACGATGCGATATGGGTTATTGTTTATCATCTTACCAAGTTAGCACATTTTCTTGCTATAAGAGAAGATCTACCCCTGGAACGTTTAGCAAGACTATATATTAATAAAGTTGTGAGACTTCATGGAGTACCCCTATCGATTGTTTCTGATCGTGATCCCCATTTTACTTCAAGATTTTTGAAAAGTCTTCAGAAATCCCTGGATACCGAACTTCTTTTGAGCACTGCTTACCACCCTCAGACAGATGGACAATCAGAACGGACAATTCAAACCCTAGAAGACATGTTGAGATCTTGCTCACTTGACTTTCAGGGTATGAGGGATCAATACTTACCTCTCGTAGAATTTTCCTATAACAATAGCTTCCATTCGAGTATTCAAATGGCACCATATGAAGCGTTATATGGAAAAATATGTCGTACACCAACCTGTTGGGATGACGTCGGTGAAAGAAAACTTGTAGGCCCAGAACTGATGGAGGAAACGATGGAAAATGTGAAGGTAATCCAAAATCACATCAAAGCAGCTCAAAGTAGGCAGAAGAGCTATGCCAATAATCGAAGGAAGGATTTGGAATTTCAAGTCGGTGATCATGTTTTCCTGAAGGTATCTCCATGGAAGGGAGTCATACGTTTTGGTAAGAAAGGTAAATTGAGTCCCAGGTACATTGGACCTTTCAAAATTCTAGAACGAATTGGGGCTGCAGCTTACCGACTGGCAATGCCGCCAAGTCTCTCCAAAGTTCACGATGTGTTCCACGTATCTCTGTTGAGGAAATACATGCCTGA
Source organism: Viscum album (assembly GCA_963277665.1). Lineage (NCBI taxonomy): Eukaryota > Viridiplantae > Streptophyta > Magnoliopsida > Santalales > Viscaceae > Viscum > Viscum album. The sequence continues at coordinate 709,819,179 of OY728131.1, read as the reverse complement.
CCCAACGCATGTACTCACCTACGAGGAGTTAGAACTGGAACCCGATCTATCTTATTGCGAAGATCCTGTCAAGATTCTTGATACGAGAGAACAAGTGTTGAGAAACCGGACGACGCGTCTGGTAAAAGTTTTGTGGAGAAACCATAAGATGGAAGAGGCAACGTGGGAACCCGAGGAACTTATGATGAAGAACCACCCGAGTCTTTTCATGCGGTAGTATTCTAGAAATTTCAAGGACAAAATTATTTGAAGGAGGGGAGAATGTAACACCCCAAGCTTCTACGGTATGCTTCTCTTTGAATAATGTGATAGCGTGTGTTGTACGCAACACCGAGTTCTAACACACCATAACCAATCAAACTAGCCGTTATGAATATTAATACCTACCTTTTGAAATTATATATATTTTATATTTTAAAATGGACTTCATTTCTGGATTCGGAATATCGAAGTTAGCCTAAGGTGAAATTTTGGTACTTTTCGGATAACTTTCATATTTTGATAAATAGTGAAAATTACTAAATTTTAATTAAAAACAACTTTTTTAATCAAAATAATTAATAGTGATAAATTATGAATTTGAGTGGTTTAAATTATATTAAGAATATATTTTTACCATTTAATATAATGTTGGTCACTGGACATAATTTTACAATTAAACTAAACATAAACAAGTGTCAATCTTTTGATAGTTATTATCTCTTAAAAACACGCTTTTTGTTTTGACAACGGGAATTAATTTTAAATTAATTTCTGCCACTTCTCTGTTTTGAATTTAGAAAAATGGATTCCATATTTGGAATCAGGATTTCCAAATTGTGTAAATAGGTAACTTTTATTTTTATACATTTTGAATAATTACTGCGGTAAATATTTTATTACCATGGTTAAGGGTAAATCCGGTAAATAAGGGTGAAAAAAATATTATTATAATAATACTAAATTACCCTAAAACGTGTCCTAGCCTTATTGGTTGATACATGTTCGACCATAGGCATCTTTGGGTCGATTTTGGTACCCCATGGTGCCACTTGCAGGTGATAGGGACACTTTATTCTAATTAAGTTAAAATGAATACAAAAATGACACAAGCATATATCTTTTAGTAAAACAATTTTTACATATGGTTATATATGTTGGATTTTAGATTATAAATATTCATTAGAAAGATAAAACGATTTCCTACATAATAATATTTTATTTATAATTTTTAGACATTAAATAATTTAATTTATTTTTGACACAATGATGATGAAGTAATTACAATAATAGTGAAAAATTAAAATAATTGATATTATAAATACCCAAATAAATATAATATGAAACTTTTAATGAATTAAAATAATTTTCTAGGATAATATGATATATTAGTATTAATTTAATTGACTTTTTGTGAAGTAATCAATCTGCTATGAGTTTCAAAAAAATCAACTATTGAATAGTGTCAAAATTGACATAAAAGAATTCTTAAAAAAATATTATATTATTAATTGATATTAAATTCCTAAAAATCTAAGGATAGGCCAAGAGACTTATATCATGATAGGTTCTTCTTTAATGGACCACTTGGGGTTCTCTTGGATGTATATAGTAAGTTTATTAACCATATTATATAAAAATACAAAGAGACATTGTAAAAGTGAAACTAATTAATTTAGAGTTAATACTTAAAGATAAGGTTAATATAAGTACCCAAACCTGTCTAAATTCTATTGGTTGAGTTGTTTTCGACCTATCACCACCTTACCATTTAAATAATAAACTTTGGAGCCATTATAAAATGAATATGAATTTATTAGAAATTAATATTTCTAGCTTTTCCAAAGGTGTTCCTCACCCCTCTTATAAAAGGGCACTCCTCCTTCTCATTTATTCACACCTTAAAAGCCTTTTGGTTCGGCCAAACTCTGCCCAAATACTCTCCCAACTTCCCTCACTACAACCTAGAGGCCTTAGTTTGATCAGAAAGCCAACCTAAGGAGCCCTTTTGATCAAATCAAAAGGAAGAACCCGAAGAAGAGGTAACGATTTCACCACCCTTTTCCAAGTTCATTTCTTCTTCCACTTCTTCTTCCTTTGTTGTTACCATTCTGAAATAATGAATCCAGTATCATATATATACTGTGATGTTATTATAAATATGGTACAACCATATTCAGTATTCTATCCACCCTTTGAATAACATGTCACCATACGTGCGTACGTACGGCTTACCGTCTCCACGTCGTGGTGTAATTGTTATTCAATATAATATTATTTGGATGGGTATAATAATGATATGTAACTCATGTAAATAATAAATATAACATGTTAATTATTCTGTATATATTATATAAAAACCATTTATATATTATTTTAATATCAAAAGAATGATATTGTCGCTCGTGCGTACGTACGGACTCCCGTCTCCACAAACGCGATGAGATTCATTCTCCATCGTATCCATTAAAGTATAATTATCATTTGATGATTTAAAAATGATGTTTAAGGACTTGATATGATTCTGGATATGAATAATATACAACCTATCCATTACAAACATGGCTTACGTAACAAAACATATAAAAGAAAACAAGTAAGTTAACACCCAAAACAACGATAATACTGAGATATTATTATCAAGTCAATATTAAAAGATCATATATGATATCATATTAATGTATATGATTATTTTATAAATTAATAACAATTATTTCACCATTATACAGGAGGTTAACCTCCCTCAACCAAGGAAAAGTACAAGGTAAGGGTTATTTCACAATCTCTTCATTATCCGAGGTTGTTTATACTTAATAATCTACTGGGATCTCTTTATCATCCACATCCATGTTTTCTTAAAAATGTATTTCAAAACATTTTTATTATTTACAAGAATATGGGTTAAAGTCATTTATACCCTTTTTTGACTTTTTATAATAGGAATCTTTCCGTCATTTTCAAAACAAGGCCCTTTTAACCTTTTCGACAGAATTAAGGTAAGAATGTTTTTTTTAACTTATACGGCGGGTGCGGCTATTTTCCGCCGTTATAAAATCGTCGAAGCATCCCTTACAAGCTTATAAGAATATTTTCAAAGAAAATGTTTTATTTTATAAATATATGACTCTTAAATTATTTCAAAATAGAAAGAGATATTTCTCTAAAAAGAGTTTTGATTTCATCTATGTCAACATCCTTTGATGGATTTTACGCTTATTTGAAGTTGATTTATTATGATAAAAAACTTCTATATTGTATTGAAGGTTTTGTGATATGTTTGAATGTGGATGTGCTATTTTTATACCATTCATGGTTTATGGTGAATGTATTGACATTTCTTATGCTAGTTTTAATACGAATGTTTATGTTATGTTTAAACCTTTTCATATGGGAATGCATTGGACTTAATATGTGACGGGTGGAGCCCGCTATAGCTCCTCGATGCATCGGTAGGTCTCATGAGACAAACTAGTGTCTTGTCACAAGGCCTTGACAAAATCTTATTTGTAGTCTTGGCACGAGGCCTTGGCTATGTGGTTATGATAGTCTGGCATTGTGCATCCCATCATTATGAAAGTGGTTATTGATTTTGCATGTGATTATTCGATTAGTAGAATATCCATGTGAATAAGTAACTGGAATTATTTCATTTTATTTATGCCATACTATGTTGAAAGTTCAAGATTGAAAGGCTTTTGTTTTAGTTATACATTGCCTTAAATGTTTATTCTTATTTATGAAAGTTTCCGCTATATTGTTATCCTTACTGGGCATTTGAGCTCACCCCTTTTCTATGTTTTATTTTTCCCAGGATGTGAAGAAGTAAGTTATGAATGACCTGCAGGGATATTATGAGGGTATAATAGTGTGGACTGTGGAGACATTATGTTGTTGTAGTAGTTTTTCATTTTATGGTGTAATGTAAAACTTATGAATATATCTAGTGTTTCCAAGGATACTAAACCAATCAGTCTTTCGAGATTTGATCTTTCTTGTGATCATGCCAATGTTATGTAATAATGCACCGACTCTGGGTAACTAGGGTTGGGGCGTTACAATATATATATAGTTCCTATATAGTGATAGAATATTATTCTCTATGTGGATCTATAAGTGGAGGAATCTAACAAGAATTTATAACTCTTGATGAATCTATCTATCATGTAAGGAGAATGGGTCTCATAAAAAGAAAATCCCAAACAATTTTTAGGGTCATTTATGGTAGACATTATGTCGTGTAATTTAAAATCATTCAACAAGGACTAGAATGTTCTAAAATTTAATGTCATGTGATAAGGACCTATCCCAAGTAGTTTAAATTCATGGAAAATGGATTTAGAATATATAGTTTAAGGTCTTGAAGTGAGGATATAATGCTCCATAGTTTAATTACATGTATATGGGGCATTTAATATACACCAAATAGGATATTGGGTGAAATAATTCTTGAAAAACCTTTCATTGTTGGTATACATAATGTACTCTCCATATATTTTGTTCATAGAATATGCTTCATTGGAGTAGAACTTATGTATAATATAAGGTACCCCCATTCATTTAATTCTTAAAATGATTCTTCTTGGGTATCATGGGTGTTCTTAGAGATAGATCCAATTCTACTTGCAGGTATGAGTAGAAGTGTACCTTCTTTATTTATAGTAATATGACTCTATTATGAAGGATTTAAACATTATATCATATGACCAAACTTTTCTCATCAAGTAACTTCAACTCATATAGTTTTATATGAGATTGATTATCTTCATACAATTGGTTGCATATTATAATGAGGACTGAGGGAAGCTGGACCATAATGGGAAGGACTTACACTACCCCATTTAAAATTAAATATGGGGTAGTTTTTCTAGGGTTGGGGGTTATACTGTGGAAACCCCATAAATAATATAAGTGATTTTTAGGCCATGAATTATTTTCATTGTCCAATATCATATAGAATATATTAGACATTGTTTTGTTGAAGATATCTATTTGTTTGTTTACCACTCTAGGGTATCAGTATTAGTACTTGGACTATATATTATATTTCTTATACATATATTTAAAATCAGAAGTGAAGAAATTAGTGTTGTTATCTATAATTATTTTGTGGGGGACACCAAATATGGTGATGATATAAGTCTTCATAAACTGGATTATGTCCTTGGATTTAACTTCCTTAAGGGATATAGCCTCACCACATATGGATAATATGTTAGTGGCAGTAATACTTTCCTTTATACACCTAGCTATAGCTAGGGGATATAGCCATATGAAATCAATACCCTATATGAAAAATGGACAAGATTATTTGGTGGTGTACAAAAGTTTTTGGGATTGATGGATGAAATTGGTATGTATCAGACAAGCATGGAATTCTTTATGAAATTCATGTAGTCTTGAATTATTTGTGGCCATAAGTATCCATTCATATTGATTTTATGGAATATCATGGATCCTGAAAAGTGGGAATCAGAAGTACTGGCATGTATATCCTATATAATAGTGACAATTTTTCTTCCTCCAATGCATTTGAGGAGGAATCCCTTAAACCCTTTTGTATAGAGAACTTTATAGGAATTCAGGTCACCGTAGAGGATAAAATTTACTAAGTGATTCCAAGTTTGTTCTATCTTAGTAAAATATGATGGGGTAATTATACTTTGGATATAGTATACTATATGAGAAATCCACCCACTTATGGTATCAACTTGATAAGGTATAGACTCACCCTGATCAAGGGTGGTATTATATTCATTGATCTACTCTATATAATTATTGATGAATAGTAAGAACACCCTATGATGGGTGATGTGAGTGAATGCCTCATCATAGTTTAGATCACCTATGAATTCAACGATATTATCCAATGCATCATGTTGGGAATTTTGTGAATGTGGGGTTTGAGATAATGTTTACATAGAGGAGAATTCAACCATCAACCCACCTATAAAATCATGTATTGAATCAATCCATCTTTCTTAGTGACATATTAACTATTGATATACTTGATTATCAAATTTGAGTATCCCATGATATTTAATTGATTCCTTTCTATTTATAGGTCCAATACCAACCTAGTGATTTGGGATCAATATTATTTCTTATTGTTGGTGCATCTTTCTCATAGAAGGATGTTATATGATAGAACAAATTTTGTAGGGGAGATGAGTAAAATCAATAGTCCAACCTTTTTATTCATTGGGCCATATAGTCATCTTCATATTGGTATTCTATAAGCACCATAGAAGTACAACACCCATGTTTAGGTAATTTCATGGATGGAAAAAACCTCATCATCAGGGAGCTCTGTATTCATCAATGAATTTTATGGGACCTAGTGTGTTGTGGGAATATTTTCCAACTTCTGTCCTTTTGTTTCCATATGATATAAGAACTATGTGTCAAAATATTATAGAATAATCACCCATCATTCCAGAGTCTTGGTTAATATTTGTGGGTTGAGGGAGAGGATCAGTATGAGAGATGAGATAGAAACCAAGATGTTGTAGTTAGTGCTTCAACTTTTTTCACTTTAAAGATCAATAATAAACCAATATTTTTAATATCATATTATAATGAATTAGTATCCATCATGTTTTTACAGTGATAATATAGGGTGTTGTACTTGATTTCATTATTATTATAATAAAGGAGAGTGTCGATATATTGTGTTAGTTATTTTACATAGAGGATAATTCATTTTCATTTTACGAGCATCATCAACACTAATAGGAGAAAAAGTTACCACTTGAGGTTATTAAAGTCTTTTTGACAGTCCTGATTTTGCTGATTAGTATCCCCTTTCTTCGTCAATTTTGTAAAGGGTTGGTATTTAGTAGTGAGGTTATAAATAGAACATGTGATATAATAAATACACCATTATAGTCCTATTAACTATTGAAGTTTTATTAAGGGTGGCATATCAAGTATCACATTGGACTTCCAAGGGCTGAATTTGATGTCGTGATGGCATACCATAGAGTCTAGGAATTTCAATGATGTTACCCTGAATGAAAATTTCAAGGGGTTCAATTTTAATATGTAATGTCACAATTTGTGGAAAACTATATTAATATTGGAAATGAAATCGTGAAATAATTGATACTCGATTACAAATTATTTAACATAAAATTATATTATCTTCCACAAGAAGGGATATGAGATATGGTTCACAGAACACTGGTGTGTGGGGAAAATTTTTTTTAAGCCTTAGCGAATCACATGATAGAAATATACCCCTTGGTGTTACCTAAAAGTGGTGGCCTTCTCATCTTCAAGGTGAATCCATATCTAGTTATATCCAAAATACCTATCCCCAAAAAAAGAGGCCTTGAAAGCCAAAGGTAAGATCGAGCAACATCTTCGTGGCCGAGAATGGGAAATAATGACTAGTTAAGATCCCTAATATCAATACCGAATCAGATTATACCATTATATTTATCGATGAGAGAAATATTGGAGATCTATTTTAGGTATTTAATTTCCAAGATGAAGTTTCTGTGTTGATTGTTCAACTTATTTCTCTACCCCAACAACATGGGTTAGATGCATTCTCCTTTCACCCAATTAATGCTATAATGGTCATATAGAAAAATTAAAAAATGTGTTTATATATAAGGTACTGACCAGGTAATCTCTATATAGTTCAATGAAAATAAATCCCAGTGCTATTTTAATGAGATATACATCCCTTTTGCTTCCTTATGATTGGAGGAACTGATCAATATAGGATATAAATCTCTATTTGTTCCCAGATTCACATGTTAGAGTTCATCATTGATAGTAGATACACCTTCCTAAAATGTTGGAGGGGGTATATATGATATCCTCTTCTCCCTTCTATTTAACCTTACTATTGTCATAAGAAAAATATAAATGTACACTGTGGGACCTGGTAGACAATATATTTCACAACCTGTCCCCTAAGGCCCGTGCCAGGACTACCCCAAGCCCACCTTCCATAGGCCAGGGGCTGGCGACTTGCACCAAAAGGTGTATTCCCTAAAACCGGGAAGGCATTGCCTTTTTGACCAGTAAGAACACACAACCAAACACACAACAAGATATGAACACAAGTAAACTGTATAGTAAAAAGAGTGTGTATAGTAAGAAAAAAGGGTCCAGAATACAAGCCCAACTGGAAAGTATAATAAAATTTAAAAGTACAAGTAAACTGAAACAACTCTTGTGAACACCCTCCAAGGATCCTACCTGTAGGGTAGGTACAACTCTTGAATAGTCATCTCTATGGTACGCCTCGTCTAATGTCCACCTCCGAGCTACCTCTAGTCCTGGTACCCTCTTCCTCAGTCAGTGTTGTCCGTCGTCTACACCAAACACAACAAGGTGCGGGCATATCCCATGCATAGGTGAGTATAACGATACTAAGTAGGGACCCCAAGACCAATGAAGGTCTCTCAAAATCCACAAAGGATAAACCACAAATCATGGAAACAAAAATCACCCCAACATAGGTATAAGCCCATACATATACATTAGTTATTAAGTATACTCATCTCATTCACGAGGAAATTCAATGCCCAACTCATTATCCCAAAGCTCAATTCCATGAAATAAATAATGCCGCGAAGGTAACACCACAAAGGTAAGTACCAAAACGGTAACACCACACATAAGAATACCACAATGGTTTCACCACGAAGGTAAGTAACACAAAGGTACGCAACACAAAAGAATACCACAAAGATATCACCACGAAGGTAAGGACTCAGCTCACACCAGATATAACTTAGGTAAAGTATCAAAGATGATTAGATGTGACTAATGAATCATCTTACTCTGTTAAGAGGCAGACCCACATAGGATCCTAAAACATCAGACCCACGTGGGATCCTAGTACAACAGACCCATGTAGTATCCTAGAGTAGTCCCACATGGATTTCCTAGAGCAGATACAAGTGGAACTCTCAAACACAGACCCACGTAGGATCCCAAAGCATATACCCACATAGGATCTCTTTCTCATGTTACAACCAGCTGTAGGGTTCCCGCACTAAGCTCGCTTGATTCCAGGAGGGTATGCTCCTCCAGCCACAATTAGATACTACAACTACCACGAAGTCCAACAAAGGAGTATTCCCAAAGTACTACCACATAATAGGGGTCTCAACGCAATAGACGGTACGTCATTCGGACACCCGGTCTATAAGTTATTGGCCTTTTAGTCCCAAGGGCCCAGTTGGATTCAGGTTCGATCCAACCTGGCCATACCCCAACATTGTCTAAAAATAAACTGGCTTATACCAAAAGGACCGTCTCTATCCAAGGTTTTTGGTGCAATAGATGGTTCGCCAAACGGACGCTCGTAGCTCAAGTTATGGCCGAAAGAGTGGAAAGGGGCTGAAACTGGTCTGGGTCCGGTCCGACCCGGCTTAGGCCGACCCGACACGGTTCAGGTCCACCCGGCCTAACCCGGGTCTGGACCTGGGTCTGACCCAGCCTGCTGGGAAGCCCACGTAGCACGGTCCACTCTGGGAGGCCCACTCAGCGACCCGCAACGGGCGACTCACGCTGGGCGGCCCGCTGGCCAACCCTGCGTGGCCCGCTGGCCCACGGCAGGCGGGATGACCAGCCCTCCTTCACGGCGCAGTTGGGTGCCACACCCCCACCGGTGGCCGGTAGTGAGCCAACCTCCCTCCCTTCAGCTCCACGGACTTATGCCATGGCTCCTGCACGCTCGACGGTGCGAATGCGTGCCGCCGCCCCCTTCGAGCGACCATCCGTGTGCCGACTGCCGCCCTTTCTCCACCACGGTCGACGGGCCGCAACCATTATCTGGCAGCACGGTTACGCCTCCATCATCATCGCGGTCATCCAGAGTTGTAGCCTCCATTCTTGAGCCCTAATGGAGATGTTTCTCGGGGCACCGAGCTTGCCCTAGAGGCCCGTTCATCATTCTGTAGACTACCGCACTTGCCTCGGGATGTCGCCATCTATTCAAGACCATCAAAAACCACAAAGGTTACAGAGGGGTCAGGCTGTGTTTCTTTGTCCTTCACCCTCCACGTTAGAATGGTAGCAAGCGTTATAATTGTACTTAAATCAAGATGAATGTCAAGAACTGGGTAAGGGGTATACAAACAACAATCCCTACCTCGATTTCTCATTGGAAGTGTCACAAGATAAAGTCAATGATGACAATAAGGGTGTCAACGATTGTCGCTTCTGCTACACGCTTCTGAAGTAGAGCTCGCGTGTCGTCCTCATTCTTGATTCCGAAGTATGTTCTTCATTGGAGAGTGTGTTCTTCATTGTAGGAAGGGTTTCTCCAAAGTTATCCCCAAGCCTCTCTTTTCCAACACTTCCCCAATTCCACCAAAAATTAACAACCAACTTATTAAATTAAGTTTTACTAATTTAACTAGAGTTGGCACAATTAATTTAGAGAAAACCAAGAGTCACCTCCCTCATTAAAGACAGAGTTCAAGGGTCGGTTGGTCCCCACCATTAATTTAAAAATGGGAGTTTTTAAGCTCAGGTGGTCCTCACCACTTCACATTCAAATGGGAGGTTTTAAAAATAAAATAAAAGTTGTTCTTTATTTTATTTTTTTATTTCCACGAAAAACACGAAATATAACTTTCACCCTCAACCAACTATAGTCGAGGTGAAGGTCTCATTAAGAGAATAATGGTGCTGCGTGTTCAACGGTGTCCTCATATTTCAATTATGAACAACGATTCAAAAGTTACAAAAACCCGCTCGCACGTTTACTAAACATTCCTAATAAAAGTTCATAAATCCATTCCGGGCACACCTGGCCTCAAAATCACATGCCGTAAATTTTTTCAGACTCATAATATTCCATCTAATTAAAAAAATTACATGGAAAAAAATCCAAGTCTTTAAAATATAGTGATGTCTTTATATCTTATAGATGATGTGGGGGTATCCTGAATATTTAATCCTTACTCCTAATTTTCATATGGGGTGGATGATGGGTATATATCTTGAGATTCAGGTGATGAAGTTAGGACATTATTATCTGAGGCATTGTCACTCTTTTCAAGATTATGTCTCTTTTCTACATAGCTGTGTCCGACAGATGCAATTGATATTATAAAGAAGAGGGAAAATGTTCCCAATACCCATGCATTTTATTCTTTTCATAAGATTAATATCCACCTATTCAAATTGTCTTGATTGTTTTGGATGAGACACAAGATGAGTAAAACCTAAATAGTGGTAAAGATTCTCTAAAGGCAAGTTGATATTCCTGGATTGTGAAGTAGTTATTTCTTTCCCTGATGGTGGTTTCTCCATTTGGGTATTCACTAGGACAACATATGAAAAGAATTTATTTAAATGCTTCACATTCTTATCAAATAGAACTCATGTTATTTGATGAATTCACATATTAGGAGTGGTTACCTCAATTTGGTTAATTGGAAACAAATAGTCTTCATTGAGTTCACCACATGGGTCCTTGGGGACCATTTACTAACCATTTGGAGGATTTATCTAGATGAAGTAATTTAAATTCAACAACTAAACCTCCCTTTTGTAGAATCCTAGATTTATATACTATAATTCACAAGACTTTTAGTGTATATTATCACCATACAATATCCTAAATTATCCATTGATTTAGTAATTAAGTAACATATAGTATGAAGATATACCACCACAAGAATGTGGTGCCACGACCTTCCCACAAGACATTGAATGTTGAATCCTATAAAACAACTATAAATTCAATTTTAAATATGATATCACTAGACTAATCTATAACTATTGGATTATGAACTATTTATACAGGTCAATTATGGAAGGATCCCAACGTAATTGACCCATGGCAGAAAATTGTGTCCCACATTTTTTTGTGATAGATTCTTTCCCCATCACAAATAGTATTTTACGATACCCATTTGAAAATAAAAGTATTATTATTCCTAATGGAAACATATTTCCATCATAAAATTTTATAAGTGACATATATTAATTTCTGTCTCTAATTACCTTTTGGGATGTAAATTTATTTTTTCACAAAAAAATCAAACAAATTAAAAAAAACAAATATATAAAACTATTCATATATAAATTAATAACTATATTACATATAATATGTCCAATAAATATTATCTTAATTTGTTTATCAATAAAATATCATTGATAAATATGGGGGAGGAACATTTGAAGTACTAGGTGGAAGGAACTCCATCCATATACCATGTGAAAGTCATCGTATGTACTCTGACATCTGCTTATGTTGATACTGGTTCCATTGACAATGCTCCTCCTCTTCTTCCTCCTCTTTCAGCTTCTATCGATGACGATCCTCCTACTCTTTATACATTCTCTCTATAACATCATTCTTATCGCACAAAATCTCCTCATACTATATTGATAATGATGAAAAATCATCACAGGATCCCTTTGAGTGGGACAATAACCAGACAACAGTAAAATTATAACTTGAAGACATTAATCGAGATCTAATAAAAATCACTTGATCTTTCTCAATGCCATGTTGGGTCACCTTTATCCAAGATGCCTCATCAAATCGTGACTAACAAGTGTCTCGACCCCCATTATTGACCTGAATCCAATATGGGTGAGATGCCACAGTCTCACATGAATCATACAATTTCAATTAGAAATTAAATTAGTTAAAATATGAATTTAAGTTAAATTGAAAAATAATAAAATATCCAAAATCTGATGTTTTCAGTCACCTGTATTCTCTTTAGTGTTAGGATTGGTGTACATCCTCATAGAAACCTCAAATTATATAACATCGAGAAGCTAAACTACCAACATCAATATAAAGTAAATATTTTACATTTAATGTATATATAAATTATTAGATACAATAAATTAACATATGTTGTTGATGAATACTAACGGTATGACAATGAGCTCTATTCCTGACCTCTGGCCTCCTTCAATTCTATTGACTTGATGATGGTCTCCTCTAAAAGCTATCTCTTATCCATTTGAATCACAATACATCCCAAACATAGGATAATATGTAATATGGGCGATGACTACATGATGATTGATAAAAACCTATGACTCTATCTCTCCCCATGTTTTTATTTCTTAGATTGTGCAAAAATCAAGGACAATAGTCCCATATATAGATCTCCCGTGACTCCTAGATGGCGGATTTCATGCCACTAATACAAAATGGGACTTTAATAGCACTATCCTTTATCAACGCTGGCAAAAAGAGATGATAAAGGTGGCCATTATTAGCGCTAAAACAATTGCTGATAAGGGGAACCATTTATCAACATTTTTAGCACTGATAAATGATACCGTTTATCGGTGATTTTTTTATAGTGCTGATAATGGGTACCCATTATCATTGCTTTGTTTTGTTGCATTGATAAAGAATACTCATTATTAGTACTTTATTTTTAGTACCCATAAAAGGATATTTTATTAGCACATTTTCTGCACTAATAAAGGTCCTAAAAAATGAAATAATTAAATAAATAGAAATAAAAATGATTTATTAAAAAAAAAGTACTAATATATTAATTAATAAATTAATTATTAATAAAAATAAATAAACTATTTATACTCTATATAAATTATAAATACTAAAAAATAGTATACAATAAATATTTTGATATATATAAAATGAAAATAAAAAAATAAAAAAATATGTAAATTAAGAAAAATATTAAACATTTTATTAATTAAATAATTATTGATAATGTTAATAAATAGTATATATTAAATATATAGATATATATAAATGGATATAAGTTTTATTTTTATAATATTTAATATTTCTATGATACATTAAAATTTTAATATATTTAGTGAATAATGGTTTATAATTAAAAATTAATAGGAATTAAAAATAATGACTAATTGCATCGGGTAATGGACATAATTGAATGTCATATGATTTTTCAATTTAACATAGATCAAAAAATTTTATATGGATTTGACAAACATATACGTAATTAATGCATTTTTATATACAATTCACACACACAAATATTTACGCAATTAATGAAATCTTATATAGAAACACATACACCTAATATCTATGTTATTTATTCAATTTTTTGTATTGATTTTAGAATTTTATTACAACATGAAGCATTTAATATATTATGTTTGGAATAATCAAATTTTATTTATTTATTGTTAATATTGTTAAATTTAGGTATATTTATTCATTTTAATATGTTTTTTTTGAGAATTTAATCAATTTCTTTTATTTATTTTGTATGTATTTAGTTACTATGTTTTAATATTTTCAATATGAATTCATCTTATATATATATATAATTTTTAACAATTTATATTTAATTAATAAAACTTTTCTAATTTTTTGATATTGTTAAAGTGCACTCATTATTATTTATTCAATTTCACTCATTTTTAACATGCATGCACTTAAGATTAAATATTCATTAATAATGTTAATAATATATTTAAAAAAATTATTTATAAATAAATAAATTTATAAATTTATATTTACAATATTTATAGATATATAATTACAAATAAATAAATGTTATTTTTTTAAAATGTATTTATATAATTATAAAAAAATAATTATATATAATTATATAAATATAAACTTATATTAAATTTATTTAAATAATGAATATATTTACTAAAGTTATATTTATATAAATTATATATATATATATATATAATTATATAAATATATATACTGATATAAATATTTTTTTGATAAGTATTTATATAATTATAAATATATAATTATAAAATTAAAATAAATATATTAAAATGAAATATATATTTACTACATATATATTAAATATATATAATTATATAAATATATTTACAATTTATTTATAATTATAATTTTAAATCTTTTATCAGCACTTGTGTAATAAGTATTGATAGAAGGAATCTTTATTAGTAAATTTTAGCAGTCATAAAGTTAGAGATTTATCAGTTCTAAAAACTGCTCATAAAGATAGTGATTTATCATCACTAAGAAAGAGCTAATACATATTCCTTTTATAAGCATTTATTAACTTTGAGATGATAAAAGCGATCTTTATTAGTGATTTTTGGAAGCACTGATAAAAGTTTACTGAGCTATTTTATGGACCCTAACCATCGCGAACTAGTTCATGATATCCAAATCTATCCACGAAAGCCACCTAATACCGATGCTCCTCATTATCTAATCTAAGCTTTAATCTATGCTAGAATCCAAGCTCCAACTATTCCAAGGCTCGAATTTAAGGATCGAACAATTCAAGGGTTGAATGAAATCAATGATCGAACGAAATTTAGGTTTTTTGATATCTATTCTTTCCCTCAGTTATCCACTTTACCTTCCCAGTCCACATCTGTGCATCCCAAAAACTCTATTTCACTATCTTATAATAAAACAACCCAAAAGTCATTGTTTCTTAGATATATTGAAGTATCATCTTCCCCGATACCATGTGTCTCTCCTTGGGAAAACATTAGTACTGTGCGATCCGAAATATATCAAACTCAATGTTGGGTCATGTTGTTTTGAGATATAATAAGATCCAATACCTAAATTCTGTGACATATATGTCTTTCTAATCATCAAAATTTAAAAAATTCATCTATATAATAGTCAGTGTTGTCATTGGTTAGGAATATTTCATTGAAAATCACTTAGTAACTTCTTTTTAATATTTTAATTGAGAAATTAATGTTCTATGACTTCTTTGATTCACTTATAATCCAAAAGAAAATGTTTAACTCACCAATCATAGACATCTCGATATCATACCTCATATTATCCATAAAAAATTTCATTGTGCTTTTCCCAATTCTAAAATATTATGTCTTTGAAATACATGATTATCAACATCTTTTGAAAACTCTCATTCTTGATGAAGCGGCTCTGATCTAATCTACCTCATTACAAACATTGCTTTCTTAGGTATCAATCCAACCTTAAATACTAGGTTTGTAGTGATTTATTTATCATATACAAATAATTATTTGACTAGAACACATTTCTTCCATTTTCATCCATAATAAGCTCATCCATTTTCTTAATGTATACCCCCCATTAAGAACTACATTGAGGAACAGATGTAACACCCCAAGCTTCCATAGTACGCTTCTCGTTGAATAATATAGTAGCATGTGTTGTACGCAACTTCGAGTTTTAACACACCACAACCAATCAAACTAGCCGTTATGAATAGTAATACCCACTTTTTGAAATTTTATACATTTTATCTTTCAAAATGGACTTCATTTTTGGATTCAGAATATCAAAATTATCTTAGGGTGAATTTTTTGTACTTTTTGGATAACTTTCATATTTTGTTGAATATTGAAAATTCTTAACATTTAATTAAAAACAAATTTTTTAATCGAAATAAATAATAGTGATAAATTATAAATTTGACTGGTTTTAAAGTATATTTAAAATATATTTTTACCATTTAATACAATGTTGGTCATTGGACATAATTTCATGTTTAAACTGGATATAAGCAAGTGTCAATCTTTTGATATTTATTATCTCTTAAAAACACGCTTTTTTGTTTTAACAATGGGAATTAATTTTAAATTAATTTATGCCACTTCTGTTTTTTGAATTTAGAAAAATGGGTTCAATATTTAAAATCACGTGGTTTAAATTTTCTAAACAGGTAACTTTGATTTTTCAAAATTTTGAATAATTACTTCGTTAAATATTTTATTTACCATGGTTAAAGGGTAAATTCGGTAAATAAGGGTAAACAAATAATATTATAATAATGATAAATTACCCTAAAACGTATCCTAACCCTATTGGTTGATACATGTACGACAATGGGAATCTTTGGTTCGATTTTGGGACCCCATAGATCCACTTGTAATTGATAATGACACTTTATATTAATTATGTTAAAGTAAATACAAAAATGACAAGCATATATCTTTTAGAAAAACAATTTTTACCTAGGGGTATGTATGTTATCTTTTCAACTATAAATATTAATTAGAAAGATAAAATTATTTCCTACTTAATGGTATTTTATTTATAATTTTTAGACGTTGAATAACTAAATTTATTTATGACACAATAATGATGCAGTATTATCCTTATTAATGAATGAATCAAATAAATAGTATTATAAATGTTAAAATAAATATAATTTGAAAGTTTTTATGACATAAAAAATTTTATTGGTTAACATGACATGTTAGCGTTTCTTAAATTAATTTTATTAGAATTAATAAAGTTTTTAAGACTTTAACAAAAATCAATTATTAAATAGTGTCAAAATTGACATAAATGAGTTTTTAAAACAAATATTATATTATTAATTGATATTCTATTCCTAAAAATCCACGGTTTGGCCAAAGGAATTATATAATTATAGGAGTATTATTAATGGACCACTTGTGGGTCTCTTGTATGTATATAGTAATTTTATTAACTATATAATATAAAAATACAAAGATACATGGTAAATGTCAAACTAATTAACTAAGAGTTAAAACTAAAAGATAAGGTTAATATAGTGACACAACCCTGTCTAAAACCTATTGGTTGAGTTGTTTTCGACCTATCCCCACCTTAACCTTAAAATAATCCACTTTGGAGCCATTGTAAACCGAATATTAATTTATTATAAAATAATATTTCTAGCTTTTCCTAAGGTGCCCCTCACCCCTTTTATAAAAGGGCACTCCCCCTTCTCTCAAATTCACTCCTTAAAAGCCTTTTGGCTCAGACAAAACCTACCCAAATATCCTCTAATATTCTATCACTTCAACCTAGAGGCATTAGTTTGACTAGAAAGCCAACCTAAGGATCTATTTTGATCAAATCAAAAAGAAGAACCGGAAGAAGAGGTAATGTTTTCACCACCCTCTTTCAAGTTCCTTTCTTCTTCAACTTCTTATTTCTTTTTTATTTGCATTATAAAATAATAAATCAACTATATTCTATATACTATGATGTTATTATAAATATGTTACAACCATATTCAGTTTTCTATCCATCCTTTGAATGACAAGTCACCATACGTGCCTACGTACAGCTTACCGTCTCCACGTCGTGGTGTAATTGTTATTCAAAACATTATTTTTGGGATGGGTATGATAATGATGTGTAATTGA
This sequence comes from Viscum album, assembly GCA_963277665.1. NCBI lineage: Eukaryota > Viridiplantae > Streptophyta > Magnoliopsida > Santalales > Viscaceae > Viscum > Viscum album. The sequence goes on along the minus strand of OY728131.1, from coordinate 709,801,131 downwards.
ATTAAATAATAAATATAACATTAGAATGATTTTTTATATATGATATACCATCCAATTTTATATTATTTTAATATCAAAGGAATGATACTGTCGCTCGTGCGTACGTATGGACTACCGTCTCCACGAACGCGATGAGATTCATTCCCCATCGTATCCATTCACGTCTAACTCTCATTTGATGATTAAAAATAATGTTTAAGGACTTTTTATAATTCTGTATATGAATAAGATACAACCTATCCATAAAAAACATGACTTATGTAACAAAACATATAAAAGAAAACGAGTAAGTGAACACCTAAAACAGCGATAATACTAAGATATTATTAACAAAGAAATGTTAAAAGATCATATATGATATCATATTAATGTATATGATTCTTGTATAATTTAATAACAATTGTTTCACCATTATACAGGAGGTCAACCTACCCAAAAACAAGGAAAAGTACAAGGTAAGGGTTTATTTCACAATCTCTTCATTATCCAATGTTGTTTATACGTAATTATCTACTGGGACCTCTTTGTCATCCACATCCATATTTCTTAAAAATGTATTTCAAAACATTATTACTATCTTATATACTTTGGGTTAAAGTCATTTATACCCTTGTTTGACTTTTTATAAGATGTTTATAAAGGAATCTTTCCATCGTTTTCCAAACAAGGTCTTTTTTAACCTTTTTGAAAGAATTAAGGTAAGAATGTCTTTTTTTAACTTATACAATGGGTGAGACTATTTTCCGCCATTATAAAACCTTCTAAGCTTCCCTTACAATCTTATAAGATTATTTTTAAAGTAAATGTTTTATTTTATAATTATGCGACTTTTAAATGATTTAATAAAAAGAGATATTTATCTCAAATAATCTTGATTTCTTCTATGTCAACATCCTTTGATGGATTTTAAGGTTACTTGAAGTTGATTTGTTATGATACAAAACATCCATATTCTATTGAAGGTTTTGTGATATGTTTTACTGTTGATGTGTTATTTTTATACCATTCATTGTTTATGGATAAGGTATTGACATTTCGTATGCTAGTTTTAATACAAATGTTTATGTTATGTTTAAACCTATTCATGTGAGGAATGAATTGGACTTAGTAAGTGACGGGTGGAGCCCTCTATATATCCTCGATGCATCGGTAGGTCTCAAGAGACAAACTAGTGTCTTGGCACAAGGCCTTAGAAAAATCTTATTTGTAGTCTTGGCACAAGGCCTTGACTATGTGGTTATGATTGTCTGGCATTATGCATTCCATCATTATGAAAGTGGTTATTGATATTTCATGTGATTATTCCACTAGTAGAATATCCATGTGAATAAGTAAATGACATTATTTCATTGTATCTTTGCCGTATTTTTCTGAAGTTCAAGTTTATAAGGCTTTTGTTTTAGTTATACATTGCTTTAAATGTTTATGTTTATTTATGAAAGTTTCTGCAATATTGTTCTCCTTACCGAGCATCTGATATCACCCATTTCAATGTTTTATTTTTCCCAGGATGTGAAGAAGTATTTTATGAATGGCCTGCAAGGAAAGTATGAGGGGATATGAAGACAAGATGTTGTTGTAGTTTTTTTAACTTTATGATGTAATGTAAGACTTATGAATACATTTAGTGTTTCCAAGACTACTAAACTGATCAGTCTTTTGAGACTTGATCTTTTGTGATCATGCCAATATTATGTAATAATGCACTGACTCTGGGTAACTGGGGTCGAGGTGTTATAGTTGGTATCAGAGGAAGTTTAGTACAAACCTTGGAAGCTAGATTTAGATAAACTCTGATTAGAGCACATAGCCCTAAGATAGACTTTGAGGATTAGTATAGAAGGACTTTCTAGAATTTTGGTATTGTAGAGATTTTGTGAGTTTTCCAAGGAATAAATCCCTGTCTGGATACGGGCATGTAGAGGTGTCTCTGTCATAGATGTACCTAGGGGTAAAACCTGAAAACACTGCTTTGAGCTAGACTCAAACAAGAACTGGTGCACGACAACGGGCCTTGCTGCATTCATGGTTACGACACTCCTGGGGGATATGCTTAGGATAATTCTCATTTTCTTTACAAACCATTACAAAGGGTTTACGAATATATACTTCCTCAATGAAATCATTTTTATGATTATGGATTATATCCATAAACTGTTCAATTTATGTTAAACATTTTACAAGTTTGGATTTATGTATTGTGATTCATAAACTAATCTAGTGTATGCCATTGTTTAGAAATGGTTCCTAGTGGAAGGAATGGAAACCGTATCAATGAATGCACTCCATGTAGGGATTTCCCTCTTACTCAAGATAATTATAGTGGAGCTGGTGATGCAACTGGTGCTGATCATCTAATCACCATACTGGGACAACTCACTCAGGTTATGAATAATAAATTTACCCATATGGAGCACCCCGATACACGACGTGGAGGATCAATATTAGATCTTTTCATGAGGCAAAAACCACCAATATTCAATGGGAGTAAAAATACATTGGTATCTGAGAAATGGATAAGTTCTTTAGAGAAAATATTCAACGCCTTAGGGAGTAGCGAATGGAGAAAGTTGTCATGGCAGTTTACCGCCTCATTGGAGATGCTGATCAATGGTGGTCATTGATTCAAAACATGAAGGAAGATGAAGAAGTATCAAATATAAAATGGAGGGAGTGTAAAGATATTTTCTTAGAAAAATACTTTCCTCGTGACCATCAAGCAGATATGGAAAGGCAATTTCTAAGTTTGAGGAAAAAGGTGGATGATAATGTCGCAAAGTACGAAGCTAACTTTACAAGGTTAGCGAGGCATGATATAGATTATATATGTAACCCAAGAAGTAATATTGATTATTTCTTTGATGGGTTAAAATCGTTTCTCCATCGAGAATTAGTCACACAATCCTTCTCGTTGTACAAAGATATTTTCTCATCTGCTATCAAGACAGAAAAAGAATTCTCTAAGTCTTACGACTTTAAAGCGAAGTAAGAGAAGAAGAGATCTGCTGATCACTCTGGAAATAGAAATAAGTGGAAGAAGGGAAAATTTGAATATCCATCCTACAGTAAATGTGGGAAGAAACACCCTGGTACTTTCTTGAAGGGAATGTGAATATGTTATAAGTGTGGTGAAAAAGGCCACCAAGCTCACAATTTCAAGGGGAAGAAAGAAGCTACTAATGTTCAATGCTACAATATCAGGGAGATGGAACATTATTCAAATGAATTTCTTTAGCGTCAGGTAAACATACCTCATAAAAGGCCAAGGGATCAAGGCCAAGCTTATGTTATCACTACTGATGAGGTAGAAGCTCTGAAAGACGTGGTGGAAGGTAATTTAATGGTTTCCTCAAATTTAGCAAATGCATTATTTGATTTTGGATCATCACATTGTTTCATATCTTCCCAGTTTTCAAAGAATATTAGATATTTCCAATTTGATTTAACAAAGGTGTTGTCAGTTAAATCTCCTATGGGAAGTTTCATTGCTTCAAAGTTCTGTGAATCAGTTCCCATTGGAGCACATAAATGTTCTTTTTCTGTGGATCTCATCGTCATACCTATGATTTAATTTGATATAATACTTGGTATGGATTGGATTTAGGACCATGATACAAAGATTTATTGTAATAATAAAAAGGATGTGATTTTTGATGATGATAATAAAGACCAGCTTATCTTTAGAGAAGAATCATCACCACCTGCATCTTATCTTGATCCACCCCCAGTAGCTCAACTAAATTCAATTATCGGGGAGGAATAGTATGAAATAACTATGGGTGAGGAAAGGAATGTTCAAGTTGGGGATGTACCTATTGTGAAAAAATGTAGATGTGTTTCTAGAATATTTACCTGGACATCCTCCAGAACAAGAAATTGAGTTTTACATTGATTTAATTCCTGGTTCAAGGCCCATATCGAAGACCCCTTATAGAATGGCCACTGTGGAATTAGTTAAACTAAAGAAAAAATTATAGGAATTGAGTAATAAGGGATCTATTTGCCCTAGTGTTTCTCCATGGGAGCCCCTATTCTTTTTGTTAAAAAGAAAGATGGATCTATGAGGTTATGTATCAACTATAGGGAAATTAATGCTATAAAAATAATGAACAAGTATCCCCTACCTTGTATTGATTCTTTATTTGACCAACTACATGGAGCTCAATACTTTTCAAAGATTGAACTTCGATACGGATACCATCAGTTGTGTGTGAAGAAAAAAGACATTCCGAAGATAGCATTTTGAACCAGGTACTGGCATTACATGTTTACAGTAATGCATTTTTAATTGACTAATGCACCCTCTGTATTAATGGATCTAATGAATAGAGTTTTCAAGGAATATCTCAATGATTTTGTGGTTGTATTTATTGATGATATCTTGGTACATTCCAAAATCTACTAATATCATGAAAATACCTTGTGCATTATCCTAAAGACTCTGAGAAGATATGAATTATATGGGAAGTTTAGCAAGTGTGAATTTTGTCTTCAAAAGATTTATTTTCTTGGCCATATTGTCTCTAAAGATGGAATCTTTGTTGATCCTTCTAAGACTAGAGCAATCCAATAATGGCTAGCACCAACGAGTATAACCGAGGTATGCAGTTTTATTAGTTTAATAGGTTATTATCGACATTTTGTCCAGAATTTCACCCGATTGGCTAACCCATTTACAGAGCTCACACATGAAGGGGTTAAATTTGTTTGGACAAAAGAGTGGGAAGAATGTTTTGAAGAACTAAATATAAGATTAGTCAATGCTCCTATACTGAATCTAACATTATGGAATGACGATTTTGTTAGTTATAGTGATGCATCGAAGAAAGGACTTGGTTGTGTCCTTTTGTGGAATGATAGGGTTATTGCCTATGCATCACGACAACTGATAATTCATTAGCAAAACTACCCTACTCATGATCTTGAGTTAGATGCTATAAATTCTTCTTTGAAGATATGAATAAATTATCTCTATGGTGAAAAATGTGATATTTATACTGATCATAAGATTTTGAAGTACATTTTTCTCTCAGAAAGAACTCAACATGAGGCAAATGCGATGGCTTGAGCTACTCAAGGATTGTGATTTCATGATACACTACCACCCAATGAAGGCAAATAAGGTGGAAGATGCTTTGAGTAGAAAGGATCATGGGGTTTTTAACAAGATGAGAGTTAAAAATGATCTTATTTTCATGGATCTAGTAAATATTGATATGGGAATAACCATGGATGGTGAAACATCAATGCTTTTTCAAATGGTTTCCAATCCATCTTTACTAGAAAGGATAAATAGTTCTCAGACCAGTGATGAAGAGTTTCAAAAGAAGATTAAAGCTGTGAATGATGGGAGATTGAGTGACTTTGTGTATGAAGATAGAATTTTGAAATGTGGGAAGAGACTTTGTGTTCCTAATATACCTGATCTAAAATGGGAATTGTTTGATGATGCTCGTAGTTCCAATTTCTCTATACACCCTGGGAGCACCAAAATGTATAGAGATTTGAAGGAACATTTTTGGTGGGACAACATGAAGAGGGAGATTGCTGATTTTGTGTCAAGATGTATGGTTTTTCAACAAGTGAAAGCTGGAAGGCAACAGCCTGGTGGAGTATTGCAACCTCTTCCCATACCTGAGTGGAAATGGGATAATATCAAGATGGACTTTGTCATGGAACTAGAAAAGACCCCTAGAAGGAACAATGAAATATGTGTCATTGTTGATCATCTTACCAAGTCAACAAATTTTCTTGCTATAAGGGAAGATTTAACACTTGAATGTCTGACAATACTATATATTAATGAAGTTTTGAGGCTTCATGGAGTACCCTTATCGATTGTTTCTGATCGTGATACCCATTTTACATCAAGATTCTAGAATAGTCTTCAAAAGGCCTTGGATACTGAACTTTGTTTGAGCACTGCTTACCACCCCCAAACTGATGGACAATCAGAATGGACTATTCAAACCATAGAATACATGTTGATATCTTGATCACTTGACTTTCAGTGTATGTGGGATCAATACTTACCTCTGGTGGAATTTTCTTATAACAATAGCTTCTATTCAAGTATTCAGATGGCACTATATGAAGCGTTATATAGAAAGAGATGTCGCACAACAACCTGTTGGGATGACGTTGGTGAAAGAAAACTCGTAGGCCCAGAACTGGTGGAGGAAACGATGGAAAATGTGAAGGTAATCCAAAACCACATCAAAGAAGCTCAAAGTAGGCAGAAGATCTATGCTGATAACTGAAGGAAGGATTTGGAATTTCAGGTAAGAGATCATGTCTTCTTGAATGTATCTCCATGGAAGGGTGTAATACATTTCGGTAAGAAAGGTAAATTGAGTCCTAGGTACATCGAACCATTCAAAATTCTAGAACAAATTGGGGCTGAATATTATCATTTGGAAATTCCGCCAAGTCTCTCCAAGGTTCACGATGGGTTAGACGTATCACTGTTGAGAAAATACATGCCTGACCCAATTCATGTACTCACCTATGAGGAATTAGAACTGAAACCCAATCTGTCTTATTGCGAAGAGCCCGTCAGGATTCTTGATATGAGAGAATAAGTGCTGAGAAACTAGACGACTCGTCTGGTAAAAGTTATATGGAGAAACCATAAGATGGAAGAGGCAACGTGGGAACCTGAAGAACTTATGATGAAGAACCACCAGAGTGTTTTTATGTAGTAATATTCTAGAAATTTTGAGGACAGAATTATTTGAAGGAGGGGATAATGTAACAACCCAAGCTTCCACGGTATGCTTTTCTTTGAATGATACAGTAGCGTGTGTTGTACGTAACTTCGAGTTCTAAAACACCACAACCAATCCAACTAGCCATTATGAATAGTAATACCCACTTTTTAAAATTTTGTACATTTTACCTTTCAAAATGGACTTTATTTTTGGATTCAGAATATCAAAATTATCTTAGGGTGAATTTTTGGTACTTTTCGGATAACTTTCATATTTTGATGAATAGTGAAAATTCCTAACTTTTAATTAAAAACAACTTTTTAAATATAAATAATTAATAGTGATAAATTATGAATTTGAGTGGTTTTAAAGTATATTTAGAATATATTTTTACCATTTAATACAATGTTGGTCATTGGACGTAATTTCACTTTTAAACTGGACATAAGCAAGTGCTAATCTTTTGATAGTTATAATATCTTAAAAACACGCTTTTTGTTTTAACAACGAGAATTAATTTAAAATTAATTTCTGCCACTTATGTGTTTTGAATTTAGATAAATGGATTAAATATTTCAAATCAGGAGGTCTAGATTGTGTAAATAGGTAACTTTGATTTTTATTCATTTTGAATAATTATTTCGGTAAATATTTTATTTATCATGGTTAAAGGGTAAATCTAGTAAATAAGGGTAAAAAAATAATATTATAATAATAAAAAATTACCCTAAAACATGTCCTAACCCTATTGGTTGATACATGTCTGACCATGGACATCTTCGGGTCGATTTTGGGACCCCATGGATCCACTTGTAAGTGATAATGACACTTTATATTAATTAAGTTAAAGTAAATAGAAAAATGACATAAGCTTATATCTTTTAGAAAAACAATTTTTACATAGGATTATATATGTTATATTTTCGACTATAAATAGTAATTAGAAAGATAAAACGATTTACTAATTAATAATATTTTATTTATAATTTTTAGACATTGAATAATTAAATTTATTTCTGACACATTAAGAATGCAGTATTTTCCTTATTAATGAATGAATCAAATAATTAGTATTATAAATGTTAAAATAAATATAATTTGAAAGTTTTTATGACATAAAAAAATTTATTGGTTAATATGACATGTTAGGATATCTTAAATGAATTAGATTTGAATTAATAAATTTTTTAAGACTTTATCCAAAATGAATTACTAAATAGTTTCTAAATTGACAAAAATGAGTTTTTAAAACAAATAAAATTTTATTAATTGATATTCTATTTCTAAAAATCTAAGGTTCAGCCAAAGGACTTATATAATGATAGGTGTATTATTAATGGACCACTTGGGGGTCTCTTGGATATATATAGTAAGTTTATAAACTATATAATATAAAAATACAAAGATACATGGTAAATGTGAAACTAAATAACTAAGTGTTAAAACTAAAAGATAAGGTTAATATAGTGACCCAAACCTGTCTAAAACCTATTGGTTGAGTTGTTTTAGACCTATCCCCACCTTAACCATTAAATAATTTTCTTTGTAGGCATTATAAACCGAATATGAATTTATTATAAAATAATATTTCTAGCTTTTCCTAAGGTGCCCCTCGCTCCTCTTATAAAAGGGAACTCCCCCTTCTCTCAAATTAACTCCTTCAAAGCCTTTTGGATCGGCCAACCCCTGCCTAAATATCCTCTAAAATTCCATAACTTAAACCTAGAGTCCTTATTTTGATCAGAAAGCCAACATAAGGATCCATTTTGATCAAATCAAAAGGAAGAACCCGAAGAAGAGGTAATGTTTTCACCACCCTCTTTGAAGTTCATTTCTTCTTCAACTTCTTCTTTCTTTGTTATTTACGTTCTAAAATAATAAATCCAGTATATTATATATACTGTGATGTTATTATAAATATGGTACAACCATATTCAGTATTTCATCCATCCTTTGAATGAAAAGTCACCATACGTGCGTACGTACGGCTTACCGTCTCCACGTCGTGGTGTAATTGTTATTGAAAACATTATTATTTGGATGGGTATGATAATGATGTGTAATTGAATTAATAATAAATATAACATTATAATGACTCTTTATATATGCTATACCATCCAATTATATATTATTTTAATATCAAAATAATGATATTGTTGCTCGTACGTACGTACGGACTACCGTCTCCACGAACGCGATGTGATTCATTCCCTATCATATCCATTCAAGTCTAATTATCATTTGATGATTAAAAATTATGTTTAAGGACTTGATATAATTCTGTATATGAATAATATACACCCTATCCATAAAAAATAGGACTTATGAAACAAAACATATAAAAGAAAACAAGTATGTTAACACCCTAAACAACAATAATACTAAAATATTATTAACAAAGCAATGTTAAAAGATCATATATGATATCATATTAATTTATATGATTATTTTATAATTTAATAGCAATTATTTCACCATTATACAAGAGTTTAACCTACCCTCAACCAAGTAAAAGTACTAGGTAAGGTTTTATTTCATAATCTCTTCATTATCCGAGTTTGTTTATACTTAATTATCTACTGAGACCTCTTTATCATCCACATCCATGTTTCTTAAAACTGTATTTCAAAACATTATTAATATCTTATAGAATGTGGTTTAAAGTCATTTATATGCTTTTTTGAATTTTTATAAGATGTTTATAAAGGAATCTTTCCGTCATTTTTCAAAAAAGGTCCTTTTTAACCTTTTCGACAGAATTAAGGTAAGAATGTCTTTTTTTAACTTATACGGCGGGTATGACTATTTTCCACCGTTATAAAATCATAGAAGCTCCCCTTACAAGATTATATAAATATTTTTAAAGTAAATGTTTTATTTTATAATTATGTGACTTTTAAATGATTTAAAATAAGAGATATTTATCTCAAATAGTTTTGATTTCATCTATGTCAACATCCTTTGATGGATTTTAAGTTTATTTGAAGTTGATTTGTTATGATACAAAACATCCTAGTTGTATTGAAGGTTTTGTGATATATTTGACTATGGATGTGTTATTTTTATACCATTCATGGTTTATGGGGAAAGTATTGACATTTTGTATGCTAGTTTTAATACGAATGTTTATTTTATGTTTAATCCTCTTCATATGAGGAATGCATTGGACTTAGAAAGTGACGGGTGGAGCCCTATATAGCTCCTCGATCCATCGGTAGGTCTCATGAGACAAACTAGTATCTTGTCACAAGGCCTTTGCAAAATCGTATTTGTATTCTTGGCACAAGGCCTTGACAATGTGGTTATGATAGTCTAGCATTATGCATTCCATCATTATGAAAGTGGTTATTGATATTGCATGTGATTATTCGACTAGTAGAATATCCATGTGAATAAGTAAATGGAATTATTTCATTTTATCTTTTCCATATTTTTCTTAAGTTCAAGTTTAAAAGGATTTTGTTTTAGTTATACAATGCCTTAAATGTTTATGTTTATTTATGAAAGTTTCTGCTATATTGTTATCCTTACTGAGCATCTTAGATCACCCCTTTCAATGTTTTATTTTTCCTAGGATGTGAAGAAGTATTTTATGAATGACCTATAGGGATAGTATGATGGGATATTAAGACAAGATATTGTTGTAGTTTTTTTCACTTTATGTTGTAAAGTAAGACTTATAAATACATCTAGTGTTTCCAAGGCTACTAAAATAATCGGTCTTTCGAGACTTAATCTTTTGTGATCATGCCAATATTATGTAATAATGCATCAACTCTTGGTAATTGGGGTCGGGGCGTTACAATATATATTTGACATCCTTTGGGTATAATTTTAACTAAATTTTCACTAAAATAGCCAAGATAATTGAAATAGTTTCTAACTAGGAAATGGGAGTAAATTTATCATAAATATAAATTATTGTGATCTTGTAAATCCCCTAACACACTATCGATTATTTATTTTGCGCCACTTTTTCATAGTTAATGAGTTCATTAGAGAACACCCACTTGGTTCTGATAAAATTTATATCTTCTATCCATGGAAGAAATTCTTATGTCACATTGTTCTTATTCGGATCAAGATCCTCTTGTATAGATTTGATACAACTATTATCCGTGTCAGCCTCTCTAAATTATTTAGGTTCCACGTGAAAAATAATTATGTTTTTTGTAGTGTCTTACTCCTTTAAGTTTTTATTTGAACTGTCCAATCATTATTGAGATTTTAGTCATTGGTTTCATCCTTAATCTTTTTTCTTGCAGTAAAACTATCATCCTTATCAACTTCATCTTCTAAACAATTATTATTGTAATTTTTTCCTAGAGACTCATACTTAATCTCTTTTTTGTTTATTTTACTACTATGAACATTATTCTTCCCATGAATGTATACTTCTTAGAGTATTTCAAGAAACATAGGTGCATGTCCACATGAGATGGAAAATCTATGTCATGAAAAAAAAAATGAAATGATAAATTTATGGGGGGTGAGATGATGAGGATGAAAGTTTTCTATAACCATCACCTTTGAATGAATATAGAGGATAATACCTACCATATTATAGTATTTCTTCTTCTAAATTCAATAACCCATTTTCTTCCAAGTATACAAAAATTATTTGAGATAGTTAAATGATGGGTTTACCTTATTATAATTATCTATAACTTTCACCTTTTATAATGACTATGATATGTGTATTTATTTACTTCTTGTAAAAAATTAATATTTTATGGACCCAATAGGATGGATATGAATCGAAAATGGATGCACGCTAATCATTTTAAAAAAGAGTATGAAGATAGAGTGAAAGGGTACATCAAGTTTTCAATAGATCATACATATGACCCTTCTCACATACGTTGTTCGTATTTATGTCATTTTTATTCAAGAATTTTTTTTATAAGTGTTTAAATTTATCACATTCCTTCAAATTCCCTCCACTTCCTTTTTAAGAATTGAACTGACACTACCTATGCTCAATCACATAGGTAATCTTGATGTTTATATAGTAAAAAAATTGTCCATAGAATTAATGTATTGTTTCATATTTATGTTTAATTTATTTCTTTTTAGTATTAATCATGTAAGAATTTTTTTCTTTTACAGGTTGATTATTTTGTTTAAGTAGGGGTGGTCTTTCCATATTTCATGCATTTCTACACAAAAACTTCTATAAACTACATCTCCCTAAAAAACTTTTCATCCCTCTAGTGTTTGATTTTTTCACTTTCCTTCAAGTTCCCCCTATTTCTCAATCACAGAGGTAATATTGATGTTTCCACAGTAAAATCATTATCCATAGAATTAATGTATTATTTCATATTTATGTTTAATTTATTTCATTTGAGTATTACTCAAATAATAATATTTTTCTTATACAGGTGGATTATTTTTATGGAGTTGGGGTGTCTTGTTTAAAGCTACTCATTCTCATGAGATATTAGAATTTGATCCTACAATAGGGATAATTATAATAGGTAAATGCATCAAGAATGGATGCAAGCATCATGAAAAGTTAAATTCCTATGACTTATTTAATTAATTTTTCCTTATTTTTTCAAATATTTGTATGTTAATTTCCGTATCTTTTTTATCTAATAATTATTACAGTTTTTTCACAGATATTTTGGAATGTAATGTTTTTCATTCAACTATCTGCAACAAGCCATAAAAGGGATAAAATGTCCCTTTCTGCCAATGTTACCACAATTTCCATTTCCTTTCTTTATCAACCTGCTAAAATTATATATTGACTCTAGATTCTTAAATGAAAAATATTACTTATTAAAATACATAAGAGTATAGGAAGATCATGTGCTCATTTCAATGACTTATCATAATATAATAGGAACATGATCTTTTACTAAACTTCTTGTATTTCAATAATGAGAAAGGATTTTTTGATAATAACATCAAATCAATATGCAATGTTGGTAGTTCAATAAATAAATTCAATAAAATCTATGGTCACATTTGTAGTTAGGATTTTTTTAAAACATTAGGATGTATAGGAATTATCTTAACCTCAATCCGACACACGATATTAATGGTATGGCTCCAAATACTTCTTTCTATTTAAAATTGACAATAATTTTAGTAAAAAAGAAAACTGACATACTCAAAACCAAGAAACCATTTATCATTGTTTTGATACTAATATACAATGATCCATAACTCATTTTTACATGTAGGAATCCTTAACACCTCAATCTGATACACGATGTGTCTGATATGACTCAAAGTGTTCTTTATGTGTTTAAAATAGACATTTGACTTCAAAAAGCTTCACCCACTAAAAATAATAAAAATAAAATCAAAATTTCTTAATAATTCAGGATACAAATTCATAAATCATTTTATACTTGTAGGAATCAGTCTCACATTAAACCAATATACGATGTGATAGGAATGATTCAAAGTGTGTGTTTTAAGTTTAAAAATGAATATTTAGTAAAAAAGATATGTGATAGACTCAAAACCAAGAAAAACATTCTAAATTTTATTGCCACTTTAGGAAAATGATCCTTAAGTCATTTGGGATGTGTATGAATCAGCCACATGTCAATCCGACACACGGTGTGACTAGTATGACTCCAAGTGCATCGTTTTATTTAAATTTGACCTCAATTTTTGTATAAAGGACAACTGACCTACTAAAAAGAGAATAAATGAATTCACATTATTTATATACTTTAATAAAAATATTCATAAGTCATTTATTACATGTAGGAATCATCCTCATTCAATCTGATACATGATGTTCCTGGTATGACTCAATGTGTCAGTTATCAGTTTAAAATCGATATTTTAGTTCAAAAAGTATCACTCACTAAGAATTGAGAAAAAGAACTCAAATTTTATTATTAATTAAGAACATCAATTCATGAATCATTTATGATGTGTAATAACCAGTCTCATGTCAAACCAATACACGATGATATCGATATGAGACAAAGTTCATATTTCATGTTTAGAATGACATTTTCATAAAAAAGACAAGTGATGTACTGAAAACCAATTAAACAATTTTATATTGTCATTATACTTTAGAAAAAAATCCATAATTCATTTGGGATGTGTAGGAATCAACCTCAGCTCATTCTGATACACAGTGTGACTGATATGACTCTAAGTGAACCTTTATTTATAATTGAAATCAATTTTTGTAAAAAGGATTACTAACAATCTCAATAGTAAGAAAACATATTTGGATTGTTTTGATAAATTAGTAAAAAAATCCACAAGTCATTCGAGACATGTTGGAATGATACACACCTCAATACGTTACACGATGTGCCTGATATGACTCAAAGTGTCCATTATTATTTTTAAATGGACATTTTAGTTCAAAAAGATTCACACACTAAAATCCAAGAAAACATGCTTCGATTCTATTAATAACTTAAGAAAATTTTTTGTAAGCCATTTTTCATAAGTAGGAATCGGTTTCATATCAAACAAATACATGATGCGATCAATGTAAGTCAAAGTGCATGTATCTAGTTTGAAATCACAGTTTGGTCAAAAAGAAAATTTAAGTACATAAAATCAAGAAAACACAATCATATTATTTTGATAATTTAATAAAATGATTTATAAGTAATTTTATATGTGTATGAATCAGCCGCAACATAGTCTATTTCATAGTGTGACCAGTATGACTCCAAGTGCATCTTTTTATTTAAAATTGACATCAATTTTAGTAAAAAAAGACAACTTACCTACTCAAAACTGAGGAAAAAATCATATTGTTTTGATAAATTTGGATAATGATCCATAAGTCATTTTTTAAGTGTAGGAATCAGCCACACCTCAATTTGATAAATGGTGTTCTAGGTTTGACACAACGTGTTCGTTATCAATTTAAAATTGACATTTTAGTTTAAAAAGTGTCTCCCACAAAAAATTGAGAAAAACCACTTTAATTGTCTTGATAATTTATGAAATCGATTCACAAGTCATTTGTTACATGTAAGAATCGGTCTCACATCAAACAGAGACACAATGTGTCTGCAATGAGTCAAAGTGGATGTTTCCAGTTAAAAATGAAATTTCAGTAAAAAAGTCATGTGACGTACTCAAAACCATGAAAATTATTTCATATTGTTGTGATACATTAGAAAAACTATACACAAGTCATTTGGGACATATATGAATCATCTTTACCTCAATATAATAGACAATGTTACCGATATGAATCCATGTGCGTCTTTTTTTTTTAAAATTGACATCAATTTTAGTAATACTAACACTTTAAGTTAATTAATTTATTACTAAAATTTGATTTTGTTTCTTATACATGTGTGATTTTATCGATTAGGGGTGGTTTCTTCATAAATATCATAATTTAGGGACTTGATCAAAAGAAAAAGGAATGTTGTTATTTTTGAATGTATATAATAATTTATACTTAAATAGTTGTATAAACTAATGTTTTAAATGTCTATAATATAGTTTTTTTTCATGTATCGGTGTTGTAAATTTCATTTCATTTTAATTTTGCATTGGTACTTGATTTTTTTGATATATGTTGTGTTTCTAGTGTTGCAGTGTGCTGTTATAGCACAATGCACTGGTGTTATAGTGTGCTGTTACAACCCACAGTAGTATGGCCTTTTATGAGTGCTTCTATAAACTCTGATAAAGGTACCCTTTATCAGTGATTTTTTTCATTGATAAATGTCCATTTATTTTAATCGCTCTCTATAAGTAAGTGATTTCCTAGTGATGATAAAAGAAATTTATAGCGTAGTTAAATGACTATTTTTTATTATTGTGCTATCATCAGTGGGATACAATAAACCCTAAAAATAATTATTAATAGTAAGTTAATAATTAAAAAGATTTGAAAATAAATATGTTTTTTATTTACATACCATCTTGTGATCAAACCTTTGATGGGGAAAATAAAATGGATTCTGATCCCACATAACTCATGGTCTAGAAGAATAGCTACATAGAATCACACCACTATCCAAAAACTATAAGTGAAAAACTATGGGAAAAAAGAAAAAAAATAGTACATAAATAAATTAATGAAAATTAATTATAATACAAAAATGAACAAACCTCTTCATGCATGGATGAAAATCATGGGGTAAACAATTCTTGAGAATAGGTTTAGGAATCATCTATTTGGCTAAACCATGACCCCCTGAATCGATGATGTAGTGGTAGAAACATGTGGGTTAGATTTTAAGTCATCAACATGATCATTGGGAAGCTCAACATCCATGTGGGTATGGAAAAGCTCATCAATATCTTCACTATCCATCTAAAATAAAAAAAATAATATTGTTTGAAAATTATTTTAAAAGGTATTATATATTAATTATTACTAAAACAAACATGTAATTATATCATTATTCATCTCCATCCTCATATTCTTATTCAACATACTTAATATCTTCACCATCCTTCTCAACATCATCAATTTCTGTTGAAGCTTCAACTTCATCATCCTTTATTATTTCAAATTCATTAATTACATCATTAACATTATCAACACCATTGACCTGTAACTACAGGGTTTACCTTGATATTTTTATCTCTTTGAGTAAAAGATGTATTGGCTGTTGTTTCTTAAAACAATTCAATTTTTTCACTTCAACAGAACCACTTCACTTTGCATAAACTGATTTTCATGAGAATTCATTTTTATTATACTCCCTCATTTAATTAAATATCTCGAAGAACCACAATAATTTTCATAATAAATTTTATGTTCTTGATGAGCCAAAATAAATGTCTAGTTTACTAAAAGAAGGTTTTTATATTTAATTTTAACGATTCCATGGCGTGGATGAATTCACAACCCTATATCAATATAAATCTAACGAAATTTAATCATTATAACATAATTATGACATAGATAACGTAACTCAATTATTTTATCCAACATTCCATAAAAGGCATCTTCACTTTATTTATAATAGGATCCTTTCAAGAAAACACCATTGTTCATTGTTTTTTAATTCACCATATATTAATGTATAAAATAAAAATCCATTAACTGAATATGCATTATAAGATTTTTCCAATTTAGATGGTGGGGAATTCAATACACATATTATTTTATCAATTATATTTTCATGTTGTGATACTTAGAAAATAATAATAATTAATAATATAACAAATAATAATTTTATTTCATTTGTTAAAACATAAATAATTCACTTTACAACTCTTCGAAACTAGTAGAGAAAATTTTGTTTTCAATATTTTCAAGAGCATTTAGGGTAATATTTGAAAATTGTTTCTTGATACGATCATCATATAATCTAAAAATTAATTAATATTAATTTATTTTTTAAAGATAATGAATAAGAGAAATTAGCACTCACTATACAAATCATGTCCTTTCTTCACAATTTAGAATAACATATGTATGCGATTTTTATGGTTCATAATTCAAAATGCTTTGTTCATGAACTCCATTAAAAAATCATGATTATTAAATATTAATAATTTAAAGTTTATTGAATCATTAAAATTTTCCACATTATGACCCATTAGAATATTTTTTTAAGGATATTCAGATTAAAAATAATGAGAGATGAATAATGAAATTTTCTTTTGAAAATACACTTTTTAAACAGATATTTCAACCGATTATTTGTTACATACCTTTTTCTTCAATTTCTATATGCATAACTTGTATTGGTACTATCATTGGAACTATACTGGTATATATTTTTATTCATATGACAAATTTAATATTAATTGTTCTATTGAATCAAAGAAAGGAAACAATTTATTTTTCTAATTTTGTAAAAAATTAATACTATATCTTGTTGAAGTTTACTCAGTGAATCAGTTTCTGTTTTCACTACAGAAATGTCTTTAAAAAATATGATATTGTTTCAAAACATCCCAAATCTATGAATTCAACAAACCTCTAAGGTTAATAAGTAGTATAATTTCCATTATAACATGACAATCAAGACATATCAATATGGTAATATGACCATTTCTAAACCATGAAGCCGAATTTGAGACATAACTACCTGGTAACCCCAAATATTCAATCCAATGAAAGAATAATAGGTGATTTTCTTTATAAAGTGTATAATTCACTTTTAAATTCATTAAATTTAGTGATCTTTCATTTTGATATACCTCATGTTTGGGATGCCTGAAAATTTGGGCGTGATCTGGTCATTCATTTAAAATATCATTAGTTTTACCAGAGATGTTTAAAACTATATAAAATATATTTTCCGATCAATTCTTCCCAATATTAATTCCATCAAATATATAATAAACCAATAAATCAAACCAATATGGAAGATCAAAAAAATACCCTTCTTTTTTGAATTGCAACATTTCCCAATGCCATTTATTATTTTTGGTTTATATTTAGTCCAAAGATAAGAGGAGGTAATGAAGATACAATAGATTTTATATCAATATTTGAGATCATTTTTGGATATCTATCTTTTTTAATTGTACATTTTTAAAAATTATTTATGTTCCTTCAGAAATGATGGTATGTAGATGGAAATATGTAATGACAGTTGAATGAAAATTTTTCATTCTATTGAAAAGAATAAATGCTTTGCTATCACACATAATGTACATACATGATTTTGGACCATGTGTACTCTAGCCAGATATAATTCCATACGCTTGAATTCCACTAATCTTCCACATTAATGTGAATTTAATTAAGAAATTCTATTTTGAGACCACATCATATGTACTTAAACTATTACAAGACAATAAATTTAATTCATTAATCAATGGATTCAAATAAACATCAATACATTTTTTTGGATATCCTTGAATAATTAATGTGAAAAATATATATGGTCACTTCATCAACATCTAATGAGATAAGTTGTACAGAGTTATGAATATAGACCAATATGAATATTGACTACTGTGAGAACCAAATGGACAAAAACCAATAGTAAAAAATCTAGTCACAAATTATGAAATTCTAAAGAAAAAGGAAGATGCCTGTTCAAAATGATCCCATGAATCACCATTGTAAAGATAATTTTAAATTTTACTAGTACAAATATTGGATTTGTGCTATGTCATCAATGAGTCAGTGTTGTGAGACATAAATAAAAACTATAATCGTGTTGTAAGTGGGAAATACCATAACTATTTAATAGTAAAATTCATGACTTTCTTTATTGTGACTTTTTTACATCATTTTTTCATAAGTAGGAAAATTTAATAATGACTCATATTCACCATAATATATGATGCAATCGTTTGAACATGCATGTATCTTATGATAAACTAGACCCAAATTATGGACTAACCTCTTGATTCCATATAAATTAGTAGACAACACATTTCTGTTAGGTAACAATGATTTATTTAATGTTTGTATTTGATAAAAAAACTATTTACATTCCATTATCTGATTAAATAGCCATAAATTTAGTAAAATTTTCAATTTTTCTTTCCTTGCAACAGAGATATAATGAATCCTCAAAATTTTTTAGAAACTCATAAAATTTTGATGTTATTAACTCAAGAATTTAATTATTATATTGAGTTTATGTTTTAAAAAACATGGGTTTGAAACCTCGTTTACTAATGTTTGAAACAATGATTGATTTGGAACCAAATTATTTGTATCTTCTCTTAAATTTAATTCACCGTGTTGATACCAAAAACATAATATTTCTAAGAACCAAAATGAAATAGATGAACCATAAATTTGTTAAATGTTTCAAATATCCACAGATCACATTTCAAACCTAGAAATTTAATTATACCTTTTGAAACACATTTCTATTTTTTGATGTAAATATTAAAAAAATTCAACACTCTCAAGATATACATGATTCATACAAGAACCATTTAGATTTTTATGATGATTTATCCAATCACAATCTTACAATAGAAATTTTTTATTTCCTTCTTATTATATAGTATTTTAAAAAACATAGGAAGCTAAATTATTAAATATAATTAATTCGATAGATGGAAGAGATGATCTGAGAAAAAAAAATAGAAAATCCAAAAATTACTATTTACTTTTAATTATTACCATATATTTATATATAAATATTATCGATAATTATTTAAAATTTTTGGTAGTTTCAAACATTATTACTAATTACTGGTAGTTATTAAAAATTATTAATAATTATAAATAATTGTTACTAATTATCAGTAATTTTTACAATTTATTACTAATTATTGATAATTTTGAAAAAATATAAGTAATTGTTAATAATTAATAAAAATTATTACTAATTATTAGTAAATATTACTAATTATCAGTAATCATTATAAATTATTACTAATTATTAATAATTATCTGTTATTATTACAAATTATTGAAAATTATATATAATTATTACAAATTGTTACTAATTATTCATATTTATTACAAATTATTACAAATATTAATAATTATAATTAATTAAAACTATATATAACAAATTATCTATAATTATTTTTAATTATTCCGAATCATAATTAATTATTGGTAATTATTAGTAATTATTAATTTTATCATTAATTATCGATAATTATCACTAATTATTATTAATTATCAACAAAAATATCTAATTATTACTAAATTTTACTCATTATCATTAATTATTATTAATTATAACAAATTACTTGTAATCATTACTACTTATCAGTAATTATTATAAATTATTACAAATTGTCTACAAGTATCGATAATTACTGATAATTATCGATAATTATTTATAATTATTTATAATTATCGGTAATTGTTACCAATTTATTATAATAATTATTAATTATAGGTAATTATTAATTATTACTAATTATCAATAATTATTATTAATTATTTCAAATTATTACTAATTATTAGAAACTATTACAAATTATCGATATTTATTACGAATGAACAATAATTATCATTAATTTTCACTAATTATTACATATTATTGGTAATTATCATTAATTATTAATAATTATTACAAATGTTTGGTAATTAATATTAATTATTTCAAATTCTAACTAATTATTGATAATTATTACAAATTATTATAAATTATCACTAATTATCAGTATTTATTAAAAATTATTGCTAATTGTTAGTAATTAGTTACTAATTATTGGTAATTATTTCTCATTTTTTGTAATTATTACCCAATATCGATAATTATTACTAATTTATACTAATTATGAGTAATTATTACAAATTATTATAAAATATCTTTCATTGTTACTAATTATTCGTAATTATTACTAATTATCGACGTATATTACTATTTATTACTAATTAATGGTAATCACTACAAATTATTACTAATTATTAGTTAATATTAAAATTATTACTAATTATCAGTAATTATTATAAATTATTACCGACTTTTACTCGTTAATTATTGAAAAATATCAATAAATAATAGTTATTATCAACATTTTTTACAAATTACTACTAATTATAGGTAATTATTACAAATTATTGGTAATTATTACAAATTATCCATAATTATTACTAATTATTAAACATTATTATAAATTATCAGTAATTATCAATAATTATTACTAATTATTACTAATTATCCGTAATTATTACTAGTTATCGGAAAATATTACTAATTATCTGTTATTATTACTAAATATTTTTAATTATCTGGAATTATTACTATTATGACTGGACCCATTGGGGCTCGAGCCACAACTACCCCAATCCGGCCTCCATTGGCCAGGGGTGGCGACAAGCGCTGAAAGGAATATCCTAAATGGGAGGCCTTTTCCTAATGTATCTGCGCACACACACCCGACCATTTCAATGCAGAAGTGCATTGAAATAATAATAAACAAGATGAAATATCTAGAATATAACCATGTATATGAAAAACCTCTTGGGTGTAAAAGTATACAACAATGAAAATTGAAAGGAAAAGGAATAAAATACATGTGCAATCGGAAAGGTGTCCCAACCTCACAATACTGGAAAGTAAAAGTGTTGAGAGAGGCCAACTCCTGATCTTCATGATCCGACCACCATACATGATCCAATGAACTAGGTATCCGTAAGCTCCTCTCTAGCCACCACATACCTTCCCTTCATCTTCATAAGACATGACATGTGTGGGAAACTCCCATGTAGTGGTGAGTATATAAATACCCAGTTGGACACCCCTAAAGATGAAGGGGGAGTAGTAAGAGACACGATAAGAATAAATAGATAATAGAAAACTCAACCCAAGGAAAGGGAGTATATAAAATCAAAAAACATGGATATCGATATGCTCAAAAATAGAAACCTAAAAGAGAGAGACGAAGATCTCTATCTCATAGCCCAACTTAAGAAAAGACTTCCATCAGTTCCAAAAGTCCATCATTGATGCCCATAATCTCACGTGTTTTTTCAATGATGTAACTATGTGGAGGGACCGTACCTTTCCACTATGTGACATAGTCAAGGGGGGAACAGTCTCCAAGAACAAGACCTAACCCCTTGTGCATTAGGGGGTGCCACTCTATCTAAGGAGGACTTGCGCCCTATCAGATAGGGGGCACAACTCGGTGTAAGGAGGACCTACGTCCTATCCGATGTGGGGGGGGGATTCGGTGGGTAGAGAACCCATGATATAGTGAATCAAGGGTGTTCCACTTAATATTATGAGGACCCATTCCATATCTGAAAGGGGGTACAACTAGGTGGGTAGAAGACCCACACCCTTGTTCCATATGGATTTACTACTCAGTAGACAGAGGACCCAAGCCCTGATCTGTTCGAAGGGTACAAATCAGTGTGTGGATAGAGGACCCATGCACTAATTCCATTAAGGGGGGGGGGGGGGGGTACTACTCAGTATAATGAATACCCTCACCCTATCTAATGGGGGGAGGGGGAGGGGGAGGGGGTACTACTTTATATGTATATAGAGGACCTATACCCTAGTCGGTCAGGGGGTACCACTCTAATGATCTTTCCTTATCACTACCATCGTTGAGCGCTATAAAAATAAGAATCACACATGTAACATCTTTCAGCATATCATAATATCCTCCATGGAGGGAGCTGTCATGTTCTATAAAGAAAAACACTAAGGATAGGCTACTCACATGCCAAAGACCAAGTCCAAACAAAATAGATACGAGAGTTTGAAGTTTCCTCAGAAGGAAAAAAGGGGTACACGATGTGTAAGGGGAACACATGACATGTGATCCCACTCCATCACTTGGAAATATCCCTATCGGTACACAAATCATTTCCTACATGGGATGTACTACATGTAGAGGGTGTAGATGGGACGTCTGATCGACACTAGGTCCTGCCTGTGCTTCTTGTCATGTTTTTGTATCCTTCTCGTGTCTGTGTACTTTGGAACATGACATGTTCTTAGACGTTTCCATTCCTATGTACTCCCAAATTAAATTTTTGTTACACACAACATAAGGGTCACTTGGAATGTGGGGGTCTTATACAGTGTGTTATACTTATAATCGCACGAAATCTAGCTATCGTAGCCAAGGGGCTACACGCCATGTGTTCATTAGACTTCATGTCATGTAATCATGTTTTCACAAAATATCAAATTTATTCCATGGATCCTATATCTGTGACCATTTCTTTATATCATTCATATGATCCCTATGAAAATGGTGGATCTTTCTCCAGCTGTAAATTATGGTCCTTCGGTGGCTAGAAAATGAACTCCAGTTCTTCCCGCACGAACCCACATGCCTCATATGCCTTGCACCACGCCAAACCCATCACCTCCATCTTTATTTGAATTTTTATCGAAAAACCATTCACCCTGAACCTAAAAAACCTTTCAATCCATCATCAGTTAATTATTATATTTTTCTCTTGCATAACCCCTATATATTCGAGGGCCTGATCATGCTTGATCCTGCCCGAAAATGTCAAATTGTGACCCCATTGTCCAACGATGAATAACGTGAATAAATTTGGGGAGAAAAAAATAAAAACAAAGGTTTATTAATATTTGATAAGATTTTTTGTCTAAAGAACACAAATAGTTATATCCAGTGTGATAAATGAAGGAATAATCAATTAAATCCATACGTGGGTACTTTATAAAAACTTACAATTGGTGCATATCAAAGAAAAGGATGACCATGATCAACAAATTTAATCAATAAAAAAATAATACATGAATTTTAGAGTCCTTTATAGTTTTATATTAGTATTAATTGAATAATACACACTCTGATGAATGGAATAATTTATTGAATTCGTTGCGATTCAATCTACATCGATCTGAAGTCTAGTTATCGCCTTAACCAAATGTTTCAAAGAGAGGAGGAAGAAATAACTGTGCAACAATCCTAGTGTTATACGACTAACCCTGGAAATCCTTCCATAAAGATATATTTATAGATGAATCCATTTAGGTTATATTAATTAATTAATTATTTAATTAATAGATTAAATTATTCAACTGAACGTAGCAACAATAGCTTTTTTACCCAAACCTCAAGTGCTGACTTATTTTTGGTCATGCTTAGGGAAAACATCACATTATGACTCAAAAAAGGTCTTGGATTTATGATTGAAGATTCCGTTTAAGATTTATCCCATTTTCTTTAAGATAATATGCATGAAAAATATAAAGCTTGTTTAATATTTTTACAAAATTAATTTTGGGCACACCGGGCCTCAAAATCACATATTATCTCAATAGTTATATTTGAAGATATATAAATATATAAATATATATATATATATATTCCAAATTCTTGCAAGGAAAAAATAACATCTCTACATCATTCTATCCTTTAATATTTCATCCCAAAAAATAAAAACTACACAAAAATCTTGGGATACTAAGCCCACATCTGGATCTCTCTCTCCCATGAGCTCTCCTACACATTCTCATGATGCCAAAATATGCAAACCAAGGGAGTTATCTATCCACGTAGGGTCTTATTCTTCAATCCTCAATCACCACAAGGTTCTCCAAAAACCTTATCCATCATAGATGTTCATATTTTCCCAGTAAATAATGTGTATAGGGTCATGTTCATATCTCCTTAGTTGAGACACATAGAAGACATCATGTACTCGCTCCAACTTTGGGGTAGGGAGAGGTGGTAAAAACTTCATCACTCGTCATAAATATCTCAAACGGCCCAATGAACCTTGTGAATTTATTTCCTCCCTAGATGGACTTTCATAATATTAATCATGGAGAGAATATTAGAAAAACATGGTCTCCTTGTTTGAACAATAAGGTCCCATGACATCAATCTCGTAAGATTTCTGTTTCCTATGGGCTATCCTCATCCGCTCACGGATGACCTGAACATTTTCTGTCATCTACTGAAACATATTTGGCCCCATAAGAGTTTCCTCAATTATCTATTTATAGTATAAATGTGACCTATAGGGTCTTCCATATGTTTCCTAGAGATGTTCCATGCCGATAGTCGAGTGGTAGATATTATTGCACGCAAACTCTACCAAATAAAAGTGATCCTCCCAAATATGACCAAAGTCTGACATACAATCCCTCAACATTTACTCCAACATATAGATATTTCACTTGGTATACCCATCATTATGAAGTTAAAATACTATACCCATCCTTATTTGGGCCTCAAATTCCCCATGTAGTCCTGTCCACAACCATGAAATGAACTATTCATCAAGGTCATATATAATAGTTGAGGACACCCCAGGAATAGGAACAATCACCCATACACTCATCTACCATAACTCTCCATAAAACTCTACTCCCTAATATCATTGAAGTGTAAGACTTCATGAGTCATTCAAACATCAACTAGATAGAGTCATTTAACTTAAATTAATGTGGAATCCCTGTCACAAAGTCCATAGATATGCCATACCATTTCCACTCAGGGATCTCAAGAGGCTACAAAAAACCTTCTAGAACCTAGTAACTGACAATCACCTACTGACAAGTGAGGCACCGTGAAATGAACTCAGAAATGCTACGTCTCATTCCATAACACCAAAACTTCCACTGAATGTCTTTATTTATCTTTCCCACAACAGGTTGTACATCCAAAGGAGATTTATGAAACTCTCTTATCACCTCCTCTTTCATCGTGAATTGTACTAGTGCCCATCCCTACAAAAGTATAACATGATTAACTCTATTAAAAAACCCATTGGGTGAATATCTAGAGGATATATGGTTACACAATAATTCACATTCAATGTCTCCCATCTAGGGATCTCTCACATACTGAAGTAGAGGAGGAGTCAACACCATCGACTGAAGAAAAGTTGAACCCTCCAACTCAACCAGGGTTAGCTGTAAGTAAGAAAAATGATGAGAAGCCTCCTTCCCCAAATGAGAATGGGAATTATTTCTTAGGTAATTTTATACCACGTTTACCTTATAGGTATTATAGACTATCTCGAAGCCATAGTCCTACAAGAACTCCAACCAGTGCTCCTATATCATGTTCAATACTCTCTGTATGAAGACATACCTAAGACTATGATGGTATGAGTAAACCACAAAGAACTCCCCCAATGAATAGTACCTCCACATCCTCAGGGTGAAGACTACCAATTATAGCTATAGATGATGATTCATGTAGTTATTCTTATGGGATCTCAACCACCTCGACTCATATGAGATAACTTCCTTCTACTGTGTTAATACGTAGCCGATTACACCTATTAAGGCATCAAAATACACTAAATACTCCATGCCCCCCTCAGATTGACTCAAAAAAGGATCACCCATCAACATCATCATAAACTCCTCAAAGGTCCTCTAACACTACTCGTTATAGGTAAACAGATTCCATTTCCTCATCAAGGTGGTCAAAGGGGCTGAAATTATGATATGTTATCCACAAACCTACTATAGTACCCCAGTAAACTAAAAAAAGTTTGCACCTCTAAAATTATCTTAGTTGGATCTACAAAATGAATTACATTAATATTTTTCATGTTCATGGATGAACCATTCTCTAAAATAACATGCCCCAAGAATTGAACATCATAAATCCATAACTAGAACTTCAAGATCATACTATAAGGCTGGTTCTCCTAAAGAAAATCTAAGACCATCCTCAAGTACTCTACATGATTCGCCTCTTACATAGAGTATATGATTATTTTATCTATAGAGAAAACAATAAAACAATAAAAAAATCCATGTATGGTTGGAATATATGGTTAATAAAAGCCATAAAAATGGTGGGATCATTCCTCACACCGAAGGGTATCACTAGGAAATTGTAGTGTCCTTAGTGACATCAGAATGAAAGCACTAGAATATCAGCCTCATGAACTCTAAAATGGAAGTATCCAAACCATAGATCGAACTTCAAGAACCAACTCACACATAGAAATAGGTCAAAGAGTTCTTCAATCCTCAGTAATGGGTATTTGTTATTTATCATGTCCTAGTTCAGGTCATTATAATTCATACAAAGATGCAAGCTCTCATCTTCCTTTTTTCATGAATAACAACGAATCCACCCAAGGGGATACCCTGGGTCTGATGAAACATTTCTCTCAAAGGTTTTAAAAATATAGAAAAAACTCTCATATCATGGTAGGAGCCATCCAATATAGCACAAAATATATCAGATTGGTCATGGGATACATGTTGATGCAAAATTCCATCTCCTTTCTTAGAGGTAGTATCAGAATGTCCTCAGGAAATATGACTCGAAAATCCCCCACAACTGAAAGAATCCAGATTCTTGAATATTCTGATGTAATAAAGGCTATAATATGAAAAATATGGGTGATGGGATACATCCTCTTTCTCAAAAAACCCACTCATCATACAATGAGATCTCTCTCACCTAAAAAGAAGAATCTAATATCATTAAGGTAAAGTCATCTAACTCATCTGTGGTAATAATAAATATGGGTTTGGACCACGGATAAACTATAAATAGACAAGAAAATTTTATATTGTAACATATTGATGATAAAAAGGTCCCACATTAAACAATCTCCACCATGCGATAGCTTACACTGTCAACAAATAAATGATTTAGAAGAGGTGTTCCTCGTAGAAACCTCAAGACAAAGCTACGCAGTTTTCACCTCAAATGGTAGCTCTATCTATCAAAACAAGAGTAAATAGATGAATAAATTACTTTCAACTATGTCTAATAATACTCAACAAATAATAGAATAAACATAGATAGTACCTCTGATAATCTCATGCACTACCAGGTTATAAGCATCCATTGCTTGTAGATGTTCGCGACCCCAACTTCCATCTCCCTAATCTTGGCATGGACCACATTATGGTGGTGGTGGAAGGATATCATAACATCTTACACTCCCAATAACTCATCCTCCTGGATCTCCACACACTCCTCTTCCTGCTCCACCTCCCTGGGGGCCTCTCTTCCCCATATGGGATATCACCGATAATGTGTCTACCTTTTCCATGGTGGTCCATCTATAATATCGCTAACTTCTTTAGCACACTAGGTTGGGAAATCACACGCCATGTGACCTCACACATCAAAAGAATAACCCCACCCCTATATTTAATTCTTTGGTCCTATTCTTGGTTCCTATTCCACACGACCATGTCCCTGAGTTTGATCATGTGGAGGTCTCCTGCATCCAGATCCTATCGACTAACGCTTGATAGCTGTTGTAATCGACTTAGCCTTGTAACACACATCGCTAGATCCATCTACCTAACATCCCTCTGGAAGAAAGTTCTCCATCACTAGATCCTTCTCTCACACCGTGACATAGGTGATAATTTACAAGGGCACTGTATTGCCACATATATCTCTACAAATACCCATCTCAAACTTATGAGCTCAGAAGTGGCCATCCCTGATCATGTCAAGGGAGTACTGTGTAAGGTCTGTGAATATCATGGCATACTCATCCACTTCCATAACGCTTTTATATAACTCCATAATCTCTCAAATCTGAACCTAGAACAATCATTAGGGCTAGTACTCTTCAAATAACAACTTCTGGAAGTTAGACCATGAGAGTGTTGACTCATCGTGCATCTGGGTAACAAAACTCCAACAATGCCCAAATGCTTTGTGGAAAAGGATAGTTTCTAGCACAAACACTTAATCCATCAGCGTTTGGATAATAATATTGACATAGACCCCTAAATATGCCTAATATTTAGCTCTATAGGGATATAGATCCCCATAGAACCTCAGCGGCCTTTGGCGCTGGAAATCACGAAGTGTGCCAAGCCTATGCGCATCCTCAATCTATTCTTCTGGTATGATATACAATTGAAAATTTGGGGGTGATTCTTCATATCCACCTAAAGGAAGGATATTATAGGATTTATCCAGAATTGAGGCATCATCACTCATCAAATCATTATCATGATATGGAACCAGTAACATGGTAATCTGTCATTGTAGAGGTATCTTGAAAATTTAATCAAGACGTACCATGATCAAATGAGAATATTTCTATATATAATGTGAGATTAATCAAGAATTATATTCATAGAATTAATTATATATAATTCATGACCCATTTATCCCATCAACCAATTTAGTGGTTTGCTAAGTCAACAAGCAGGTAGTCAAGGTCCTAGTTAATTGATACATTGGAAGCCACACAAACATCAAATTCCTTTTCTTGAGAGCCACACTCAAGAAACTTTGAAACTATTTCCATAAATCCCAACAAAATCTTCATAAGGAGAATAATCCAAGTACATTCCCATGGAATGAACTACTCAGATACCAATTTGTTATGACCCAGCCCACCGAGGCTCAAGCCACAACTACCCCGAGCCCACATCTATAGGATAGGGGTGGTGACAAGCACTGAAATCCATATCATAAATGGGTGGAGAATTCCTAATATACCTATATTCATACACCTGACCATCTAAATGAACAAGAATAGAGGAATAATAATAAAAAGATTCAGTATCAAGAATATAACTATGCATATGAAAACCTCTAGTATTTACAAGAGTAAGATAATGAAAATTTAAAGTAAAAGGGAAAACATTCATGACCAACCATAATGGTGTCCCAACCTGAAAAAAATGGATATTAGAAGTGCTATGAGATCCCAACTCTTAATCTCTATAATCTGCCCACCATATGATGTCCAATGCACCAAGTATTTCTAAGCTCCTCTATAGTCACCACCGACCATTCTGTCATTTGTATATGACTAGACATGTGTGGGAAATCCCATTCATGGGAGAGTATATAAAAAAATAGTAGGAATCCTAAAAACATGAAGGGGGAGAAGTAAGATACATGATAGGAATAGATAGATAATAGATAGCTCAACCCAAATCAAGAGAATACACAAAATCCAATAACATGGACACACACATATAGACAGACACACACGCACACTGATATATATATATATATATATATATATATATATATATATATTCAAACAAAATAACCCTAATGAGTGAGAAGGGGATCTACATCTCATAGACCAGTCCAAGAAAAAGTGATATCCGATCTAGAAGTCTATCATTGATGCCCAACATCTTGTGTGGTTATACGAAGAAGTAACCATGTGGAGGGCCCACACATCACCACTATGACAAAAATTCAAGGGGTGGGGGGAAAATCTCCAAGAATAGGATCTGTGCCCTTGTGCATCAGGGGGTACTACTCAGTATAAGGATAAAACACACTATATCTGGTAGGGGTAATACTCTATAAGTAGATATCGGACCCACACCCAAGTACATTGATGGGATACCACTGTAATGATCCTTCATGATCACTACCATCATAGAGAACTACCAAAATAAGAATCATTCCCCAAACATATCACATAACATCTTAAAATACACTATGGATGCTACCATCACGTTTTAAGTAAAAAACACGTAGGATAGGATACTCATGGGCCAAAATTTGAGTCTAAATGAAGAAGATACAAGAGGTTGAAATTTACTCACAAGGAAATAAGGAAAACACAATGTGTAAGGGGGCCCACACAAAATGTGGTCCCACTCCAACTCCTGGCTATGTCTCTATAAGCACACAACTTGTTTCCCATGTAGGGATACATGGTGTGTTTAGGGTCTACACTGTTTGTTTGAGTCACTTGGGGTCCTACATGTGCTCTTGGTTGTGTTTGTGTATCATACCCATGTCCATGTACTTTTAAAAATGACACGTGCCTATCCATTCCTATCCTCATGTACTCCTAGAGTACATGCTAGGTAGCCATAACAAGTGTCACATGATGTATGATACTTATAATCTCTCAAAACCCTAGCCACCAAAGCCAGGGCTACATGATGTGTGTTCATCAGACTACATGGATTGTAGTAATTATTTTCACAAAATAAAGTATTCATTCTATGGATCCAAGATCTACATAAATTTCTTTGGATATTTCCTCTAATCCATCCAAAAAGAGCGTATCTTTATCCAGCTGGTGATTCTGGCCCATCGATGGCTAAAAAATAAGCTCTAGTTTTTCCTGCAATAACACACAAGCCTGGCACACCTTGTACCATTCCAAACCCATCACCACCATCCCCTTTTGAATTCTAATCAAAAAAATATTTGCCCATAACCTGAAAGTCCTCTAAATCAATCCTCGATTTATCATTATATTCATCGTACACATAACCTCCATGGATCTGGGGGTTCGATCACTCTTGGTCCTGACCGACAATGTCTAATCACAACCCCATGATCCAATGATGACTAATGAGTATAGTTTTGGAGTTAAAGTCATAAAAACAAATTTATCAGTCATTTCAATGAATTCTTGAAAAAAAACAAATTAGGACATATGGGGTTAGAAATGAAGGAATAATCAATTAAATATGTACATGGGAAAGTACAATGGCTTATAATTGGTGCATATTAATGGAAGGGATGACCATTGTCAATATATTAAATAAATAAGGAAATAATCTATGAATTGATGAGTCATAACTGTTTTTGGATCATTATTCATCAAATAATATCATCACTACTGAATGAAAGAACTTTTTGCATTCGGTGCGTGTTGGTCTTCCATGATCCAAAGTCTAAACATCATCTGAACCCGATTTTCCAACTAGAGACAGAAGAAACCAGTTCACAATGATCCTATGGATATGATTCTAACCATGGTGGGACCTTTATAATGATATATTCATATAAAAATCCTTTTAGGTTATATTAATTAATTAATTAATTTAATTAATCTAATGAACACACTCCCAAAGACCATTTTATCAAAATATCCCTCACTAACCTATTTTAGGTGATTCCTTGGGTAAAAATCATATTACAGACTCAATAGTGGTCTCATATTTATGATATGATATTCTATCTAAGAGTTATTCCCTTTCTATTAAGAAATTATGTGCTCTTAATATAAAATATATTTAATGTTTTTATAAAATTAATTCTGGAACATCAGACCTCTGAATCACATACCGTCTCAGCACCTAGCTCTAAAAATATATATAGAAATATTCCATAGTCTTACAAGGAAAAATCATGGTCTCAACAATTACTAATTATTTGAAATTATTTGAAATTATTATAATTTATTACAAATTTTTAGAAATTATCTAAAATTATTATTTTTTGTTAATAATTAATAATAATTATCGATAATTATTATTAATTATCGGTAATTATAAAAATATATTACAAAATATTACAAATTATTAAAAATATTATTAATTATAATAAATTATTACAAATTATCTGTAATTATTACTAATTGGTTACAAAGTATCGATAATTATTATTATTTATTGATAATTATTACTAATTATTACTAAGTATTGATATTTATTACTAATTATTGCTAATTATCAGTAATTATAACAAATGTTTAATTACTATCAGTAATTATTATTGATAACTACTAATTACCTTTAATTATTACTAATTATCAGTAATTATTTAAAATTTTAC
The DNA here is from genome assembly GCA_963277665.1 of Viscum album. Classification (NCBI taxonomy): domain Eukaryota; kingdom Viridiplantae; phylum Streptophyta; class Magnoliopsida; order Santalales; family Viscaceae; genus Viscum; species Viscum album. The sequence goes on along the minus strand of OY728131.1, from coordinate 709,768,627 downwards.
TAATTATCTGCAATTATTACTACATATTAATAATTATTGGAAATTATTACAAATTATTACTAATTATTACTAATTGATAATAAATATTGGTAATTATTACCAATAATTATGAATTCCATATAATTATTACCAATTATTGGTAATTATTAAAATTTACAGGTAGTTATTACTAATTACCAGAAATTATTATGAATCAGTACTAATTACTTATAATTGTTAATGTTACCGGTAATTAGTAATCATTATTGCTAATTACTGGTAATTACTGAAAATAACTATTAATTATTTCTAATTACTGCTAATTACTATTAATTACTTTTAATTTTTGTTAATTACTACCAATTATTACTAATTAATAGTATTTAATTATAATTATTTGAAAATATTACTAATTATTACTAATTATTTATAATTAAAGTAATTAATATAAATTGATAACAATTATTCTTTATTATTACTATTTTTACTATTTATTTCTAATATAAAATAAAGTAAATAAATTAACAATTTAAAAAGTTTAAATTAAAGACCTCAAAACTGATGCTTTGTTGGAATAAAGATATTGATGTGATTCAAAAAAAATTCATGTAAAAATATAAATGTATATAGAAATATGTGGGATAGTAATATGATGACGATCTCCGAAGAGGGCCTTAGAAATTGTGATGAGAGGTTTCCATTTGGGGGATTATATAGGATTGATTATTTGTAACAAAATATTTGTGGAAAAAACCATCATAAATACTACCCACCATAAATTGTTATGGTGGTAAACCAAAAGGAATTTGCGATAGATGACTATATCTATCACAAATGCTACCTACCATATTTTATTTTTTTTTAATTTACTAGAAAATTATTTGTGATGGGCTCTGCTTTCCATCACAAATAATATTATTTGTGATGAAATGTAGAATTCCATTATAAATATCCCTTTCCTTCCATAAGGTGTGTTTTTCCTCCAAAAATATTTATGATGAGATATTAATTTCATTGAAAATATCATGAAATCTATAGTTATTTGAGACAAGACTCTCATTCGATCAAAAATAACTTGATATTTTTGATTATTTGTGATGGGTACCTATTCTGTTACAAATAAACCATTGTGAAAACCTCTTTTTTTATATAGAGTAAAATCTTTCCAAGTGTATTATTATCAATATTATTATATCATTTAATTGTAAGGTTGGATGGAGTTACTTTGGCCTCATCGCAACCCAAGAATTAGAGGGTATGAATACGTATGAGGTTGATCCATGAATAATTATCAATCAGATCCCGGTGGACATCGATATCACCCAGCTTGGTAGATACAAAAAAGTGCCTAGTGTGCTCAGGTATATATGATTCTTGATACCTATCTATAAACAAGTGACATTTAGTTTTTTTTTACATCATAATTCTAGACCAGGGTCATGTGCATATTATATTAATATAGTTTTTTAGATTGGGGTCTAGAAGTTAGTGTTGATGGTGCTGGAAATTCACTCTCGTGGATAAAGTTGGGGGTCATTTTTTCAATCATCAGGTTGGACTGAGATTTCCTTCTTATAGTATAATGTTGATAAAGAAAATTTATATCTATAATTTGGTCTTATAGTATGATTGGTATTGAATGATCCTTGAATGATTATTAATTGGATTAGTGTTTCTATTGGTATTGTACAAGTGATTACCTTCCAATTTCTACAAGATTTATGGATTCAAAAGAAATTGTGATCCAATGTCAAGGTTATTTACAACCTTATTTTTATTTCATTCCTTTAACTCTATATTATCATCCTATTTGAAGGATATAAATTTTAAGATCATAAATATCCTTAACTTCAACAGTGAATACTTATGTTAATTGGATAACAATGAAAAAACCATATTGTGGCTCATCATCTGAATAAGACTCGGTTTGGTGGGGAGTTCCCATCTTCTCAGTTGATGGGATGTTTCCCATCCTCCCAGTGTTAGAGGAAAGAAGTTTGATAGGGTCATAACTAGTTTGATTACAAGTAAAGACTCATTCTCCCACACCTTACGTAACCGGTGATGATTTCATTGAATTTTGTTAGATAGTGGTGATAAAGATGTTTCCTCATACTTTTTAGGGGGATCTAGGTTCACATAAGGATAATTTAGTTTTGACGTCAGTATGGAATGTTCTAGATTTATATATTTCTTGGTCATTAAATCTTTAAATTTTTGCGTATTCCTACATGGTATTTTCTACCAATCCCCTTCTTATTCGGGTAAATCTAGGAAGATACATTCCACTTGTTATGGGGGTATATCAAATTTCAAATTTTCAGTTTCAAAAATCTTTTGAAAGATTCATTAAAATATTATGTTAACTTGGATGTTTTCCCCAATCATACAGTGGAAGGTGTAGTATTGGGTTGGTGGTTTCAGTTGAATTCATCCGTATTATTGATCTTTGGATATTTGAGTAGATTTTTCTTCATAGAAATGATAAAGTAACCAGAATCATGATCTATTTAAAAATAATTGGTTTTATTCCTTTGACCCATGAAACTCAGGTGTTGTTGATCCCTCTTCCCATCTAGAGGAGGGAACTTATATTACTACTATTATCCATGGGGAGGCACTACATGATATTTCATGAGCTTGCGTACTGGAGTTGGTGTTGGTCTCAACTTTAGTGGGATGACTATAGTCTCCACTCTATTAGATTTTCTTTCTGGATCATATTGTGTTGTCCAAGTGTTTTCCTGAGACAGTCGTATGACATCCTCCTATCAATGCGTGACTACATCAAGATCCGAAAATCCACTAAGATACTTCAAATGGATTATTAGTGTTTGAAACTCATAATGTAGATTTTCTATAAATATCTAAAATAATTGTTCTTGAGGAAGCTTCATGTTTAATGAGTTGGTAAATCCTTTCCAACTAATAATGAAGCCCGTGATCCCCTCACTTACATGTTATTTCCAGTTTAATATCTCGAGAATAATAATTTACTTCAATGTGGAATAGAAATAATAAAGAAATTATTACCATAGATCTTACCAATTGTATATTGATCCAGTTAATAGGTTACTTTAATTGTTTAACATTGGACCTTATATGGTCTGGAAAAAGAATTTATGAATTTCTACTTTTTATTTTTCCAACATCGCCATCATGGATCCACATCGAGTGTAATGAAACTAACCATAGTAGCCGAGATCCAGTGCCTTACTTTATTACATTGGCATCATATTTATAAGGCCCCAGTGTTAAACATTACTTAATATTGAATTAAATGAATAATTCACATTGAGAATCTTTTCAGGTTTAGAGTTTTAGAGAATTAGGACATAACTATTACATCTCAAAAGATTACAAAGTAGACACTTCTACTATGATTCCATAAAATAAAACTCTTAAAAAGAAACATGTCTAGTTCCATGTTTTATATAGCATGACTTTCCCTTGATCCCATCCTTGACCCTATTCCACATTAAGTCCTGTGGAAAACATTTCAAAAAAACTTGGGGTGAGCATAAAAAACTCAGTAAGGGATACAAAAAGAATGAAAACTGTTAGTTTTTCAAACATCAAGTAAACCATGTATAACTTTATCAAAGTAGTACCTTCACCTTCATGAAGTAGTAAAAACTCTTCACTGAATAAAATATCATTACATACCTTTTTGTAACCAAAGGATTACATAAAACCCATATAAAGAACACATAACATTAAAGGTAACTTGGGACATAAAAATACTTAAGTGGAATAACCATACGGTCGACTTCCACACATATCTCTTAATGGAATAGCCATACGGCCAACTTCCATACATACTTAATGGAATAGCCGTACGGCCGACTTCCATACCCAATGTATTGGAGGTTATAATGTAACCACCCATCCTGGTATTCACGACACCACCCGTCATATGGTTTATCACGTAACCAACAGTCAAATGTCCAAGTACCAATATAAAATCATAAAACATAAAACCAATATAAAGGAATGATAACATTTCCACATTTCAATCACAATATATCATTTAAATATATTGACATAATAGAATCCTTTATCAAAACCATTTTCAATACCAAAATACATAAAAGAGTATATGGTATTTATTTTATTTTAAAAACATTACGGCTTGTTGAGGAAGCCAAAAACCAAATAATACTCGCAGCGGCGGAAAAGGTCGTTGTCACCGCATACATTAAAAGAAACATTACTTTTTGTCGTTTTGTAAAACACTTCGTAGAAAAAGATTACTTTTGTATAAAAGTAAAATCCAAAGGGGTTTATACACCCTATAAAAGAAAGTTGTGTAAAAACAAAATATGCCTCAATGAAAGGTGATTGAGACGAAGTCCCTTACCTTGGGTCCGACTTGACTCGGTCATTCTTTAATCTCCTGAATAATAAAGTTGAGTTAATTTTTACTTGTTTAAGAACCTTTTTAAAGTTCATTATTCCTTTTATATCACTTATTTCCATGCCATGAACACTATGTAATTATTTAAGTTAATAACGGTCATTGGTACTTGAGTCAAAAATAAACCCTTTATAATTACAAGTTTTCCTTGTATCCATTATATCCAGAATTATAATCATGATGTATATATCATATATATCATATATATCTAGTATATACATGCATATATAATATTACATAATCATTTAGAGGTAAGAAATGAAATGCACCGTTCATGGAGACGGTAAGCCGTACGTACGCATGAACGCTACTTTCATTTCTATTTCGTATTTTATAAAATGGAATCATAATGATATAAAGGTATATTATAATTCCAGTGTAATATCATATATAATATCATAACTTCATCCTCTATACATCCCACATATGGTATTAACGAATCAAATCACTTTGAGTGGGCGGTAGTCCGCACTTCCTTAAATGAAGATATCACGTTTACCCATAATGGAAACCATAAAGGTATGCCCAAAATGAAAAATACAGAAGCTTAAGGAAAACATAAACATATTATATATCATATATAAATATAGTGTCATCTTAATGGCCACCTTTGAAGGTGTTAAAGTAATGTTGAACAATCATCGTTTCGGGAGGCAGAAATTCGCCATCCACGGAAACAGTATGGTCTTTAACCATTAGATGTAGGTGTGTGTAAGTGTAGCTCGAATCCTTCTTATAACAACATCCTAGTATATTTATGATACTGGAGTTGTTACAAAGGAAATGAATAAAAAAAATTTAGGGGGTTGGAGAAGAAAAATAAAACAAAAGGACTCAAGTGAAGACATTACCTTAAAATCGGGTAACTCCCTTTGGTTTGAGCTCAAAGGCTTCCTTGGGAAGACTTCTGCCCATAGTGAGGCTTGAAGGAGTAATAGAGGGAAGTGGAGAGACAAAATGGGCAGGGGTTGGCCGAGCCAAAGGCTTTGGGAGAGTGGGTAAGGAGGTAGAGGTGGGGGCCTTTTATAAGAGGAGAGGAGGGGCACTCTTGGAAGGTAAAGAAAAGTCACTTTATTTTAAAATGGTATTCAGATTTAAGAGGTCCCACATTGATATAATTCAAGGATAAGGTGATAAGGGTTAAAAATCCACCCATCCAATAGGTTTTGGACATGTTTAGGTCATATATTTTACATTATCTTTCCATTTTATTTAAATCCTTTATTAATGAGGTAATCGCTGCATCATCATGATGTCATAAATAATTTAATTTATTTAATGTATAAAAATTATAAAAAAAAATCATGATGTAGGAAATATTTTTATATTACTAATGAATATTTATAGTAAAAAATCTGACTTGTATAACCCCAAGTAAAAATTGTTTTAGTAAAACATCTCATGTTTGTGTTATTTTTTACTTTAACATTAAATAAAAAGTTATTTATGTCATTTCCCAAACAAAGTGGCTCCATGGGGTCCCCATGTTGACCCATGGCTTGTATTGGTCGGCCATGACACATCCAATAAGAGTAGGATATGTGTCAATCTCATCTCATATTATTAAAACATTATTTCTAACTTAAACTACACTAATTACCTCTAATCGCGATTAAAAACTTAATAAGTTACTATTCACCAAAAAAATTATTTTAATCCCATTGAACCACATTTTACTTCTTAATGACTACCATGTATGTTGGATTTTTGAAATTCAAAACACAGAAGTGGTAAAATTTCATTTAAATGAAAAATCAGTTTTTATAAGTACCACTTAGTGGTTTCACTATTCATCAAAAATTGAAGTTTTTCAGAAAAATACCAAAAATTCACCCTAAGCTATATTTGATATTCTGAATTCAAAACTGAAGTCTATTTTACAAAATTCAAAACATATAAGTCACATTAATTAATTTAATAATTAATTCCCGCTATCATGACAAATAGCGTGTTTTTATGAAACAATAAGTATCAAAAGATTGAAACAAGTTTAAGTCCGATTTCAAAGTGAAATTAATTCCAACGACCACTATTGGATTAAATGGTAAAAATATATTCTAATTTCACTTTAAACCCAATTCAAAAGATAATCTAATCATATAAATAAATTATATTAAAAAGAGGTTTTGAATTAAAAATACAACATTTTACACTATTCATTAAAAAATAAATTTTATCGGAAAAATACCAAAAATTTACACAAAGTAAATTTTGATGTCCTGATTCTAAAGAAGAGTTATATTTGGTCCAATAGAATGTATATGAGTGATCAAAACTATATTTAATGGCGGTTCACCATCAAGAGGTGATAAGTGAACCTTTAGTGAAAATTAGGGTATAAATGCCAAAAATTGAATTCTTTCCATATTTTAAGCCTTTGTCTTTTATTGGATAAATGTAAAACATTTAAAAAACATATATAATCATATTTTAGTTATTTCTATCCATTCCCTCCAATACAACAGCTACATGTTAACTACCATTTAAAATGATTTTATTATATTACTAGTGCACAACGTAAGTTTTCAAAGAAACTCATCGTTGCGTATCGAGTACGCTATCGAACGTAGAAACCCCTTTTAATTTAATTTTAATATTTAATTCGTAAATATTAATAAATATGAAAATGTTTTATTCATTATTGACCTGGGATGTTACATCCTTCCCCCCTTTTGGGAATTGCGTCCTCGCAATTTTATTCACTTATCAAAATAAGTGGGGGTATTTATCCCTCATAGCATTTTCAGATTCCCACGCTACCTCTTCAACCATATGGTTTTTCCACAAAACCTTTACCTGGTGAATTACCTTATTTCACAACACTTGCTCTCTTCGGTCAAGAATCTGGACTGGTTGTTCTTCATAATATAGGTTATCTTCTAGCTGAACTACCTCTGGAGTCAAAACATGAGATGTATCTGGCATATACTTTTTCAACATCGAAACATGAAAAACATTGTGTACCTGAGATAATCTTGGAGGTAAATCCACTTGGTAAGCAACTGATCCAACTCTCTCTATAATTTCATATGGTCTAATGAACCTTGGACTTAGCTTTCCTTTCTTACAAAATCTCATCACACTTTTCCATGGAGAAACCTTGAGAAAAACATGATCACCTACCTCGAAAGATAGATCCTTCCTCCGGTTATCCGCATAACTCTTCTGCCTGCTTTGAGCTGTTCTCATGTGTTTCTGAATCAACTGAACTTTTTCTGCCATCTCTTCTTCCAATTCTGGTCCCATCAGCTTCCTTTCACCCACTTCATCCCAAAATGCTGGAGTTCGACACCGCTTCCCATATAATGCCTCAAATGGTGCCATCTGTATACTGGAATGAAACCTGTTATTATAAGAAAACTCAACCAAAGAAAGATGTTGGTCCCAACTTCCCTGATAATCCATAGAACAAGCTCCTAGCATATCCTCCAAGGTCTGAATTGTTCGTTCTGACTTCCCATCTGATTGCGGATGAAAAGCAGTACTAAAATTTAATTCAGTACCCAACGACTTCTAAAGGCCTATCCAAAAGTTAGAAGTAAACCTAGGATCACGGTCAGATACAATGGAGAGAGGAAATCCATGTAACCTAACTATCTCTTTAAGATACAAATGGGAAAGTTGATCTATGGAAAACTTATCTCATATAGGAAGGAAATGAGCAGATTTAGTCAAGCGATCAACAATAACCCAGATTGCATTATTATCTTGAGATGTCTTCGGTAATCCCACAACAAAGTCCATGGATATATTCTCACATTTCCACTCTGGCATTGGTAGAGGCTGAAGCATCCCTTTCGGTAACTGCCACTCTGCTTTAACCAGTTGACAAGTCAAACAATTCATAGTAAAATCAGCAATATCTCTTTTCATTCCATCCCACCAGTAATACTCCCGTAGATCTCTGTACATCTTAGTACTGCCAGGATGAACTGAAAACGGGGAACTATGAGCTTCACATAATAAATCTTTTTTTAACTTTGAATCACAAGGAACACACAATCTCTTCCCAAATCTCAAAACACAATCATTATCAATGTTGAATTCAGGAAAGTTACCCTTCTGTACCAAATCTACCTTTTTCTGCAACTCACTGTCTTGCTTCTGTGCTTTATTGATTCTGTCTGATAGAGAAGATTTCACTGATACCTGAAACAAAACTGAAGAACATCCTGCACCAACAACTTCTATTCGAAATTTCATCAAATAAAAAACCAAAGGATCTCGTTCTAAACGTAGCATGGTTAATGAAGCATTACATTTTCGACTCAAAGCATCACCCACTTTATTTTCTTTTCCCAGATGGTAGTGAATTGTACAATCATAATCCTTGATTAATTCCAGCCATCTCCTCTGTCTCATGTTCAATTCTTTCTGAGTGAATATATACTTTAAACTTTTTTGATCAGTATATATTTCACACTTTACTCCATACAAATGATGCCTCCAAATTTTTAAAGAAAAAACAACCGTAGCTAATTCCAAATCATGTGTAGGGTAATTTACCTAATGAGTTTTCAACTGACGTGAATCATAAGCAATTACCTGATCATTATGCATAAGGACACAACCAAGTCCCTTCAACGAAGCATCACTGTATATAACAAACTCACCATTCCTGGAAGGAAGTGCCAAAACTGGAGCATTCACCAATCTTCTTTTCAACTCCTGAAAACAATCATCACATTCTTTTGTCCAGATAAACTTAACACCCTTCCGAGTTAGCATAGTCATTGGACTAGATAACCGTGAAAAATTTTCAAGAAACCTTCGGTAGTAACCTGCCAAACCAAGAAAACTACGGATCTCGATTACATTTGTGGGTCTTGTCCATTCTTCAACAACTTTTGTTTTAACAGGATCAACAGTTATGCCATCTTTTGAAACAATGTGACCATGGAAAGAAATTTGTTGCATCCAGAACTCATACTTACTGAATTTCCCATACAATTCCTTTTCTTTTAAGGTTTGCAAAATAACCCTTAAATGACTTTCATGCTCCTCTTTACTTTTAGAAAACACCAAAATATCATCAATAAAAACAACCAACATTTTCCACCTGAGTCAACTAATCCATCACTGCAACAAACTGTTAAGTTTTGATTCTGACCATCTCAGGATACTGATTTGAAAGGTCATTTCCCTCTATATGCCTTCCCAGAAAAGCTATTTTGTTTCCTCTATGAAAAACCATTCTTAAAATAGAAATATCTTAGGCGAAGCAACATTGTAATCTTTAAATGCTATATCATTTCAATCATACCATAAATTAACTTATAATATAACAATTTTCTAACTCCTAAAGTTGTCTAAACTGACCTTTGATACCAACTATAAGGCCTCGGCCTTAAACATTACTTAATATTGAATTAAATGAATAATTCACATTGAGGATCTTTTAAGGTTTAGAGTTTTAGAGAATTAGGACATAACTATTACATCTCAAAAGATTACAAAGTAGACACTTCTACTATGATTCCATAAAATAAAATCTCTTAAAAAGAAACACGTCTAGTTCCATGTCTTATATAGCATGGCTTTCCCTTGATCCCATACTTGACCCTATTCCACATTAAATCCTGTAAAAAACATTTCAAAAAAACTTGGGGTGAGCATAAAAAACATAGTAAGGGATACACAAAGAATGAAAACTGTTATTTTTTTCAAACATCAAGTAAACCATGTATAACTTTATCAAAGTAATACCTTCACCTTCATGAAATAGTAAAAACTCTTCACTGAATAAAATATCATTACTTACCTTTTTGTAACCAAAGGATTACCATAAAACCCATATAAAGAACACATACCATATAAAGGTAACTTGGTACATAAACAAACTTAAGTGGAATAACCATACGGTCCACTTCCACACATATCACTTAATGGAATAGCCATACAGCCAACTTCTATACATACTTAATGGAATAGCCATACGGCCGACTTCTATACCCAATGCATTGGAGGTTATAACGTAACCACCCGTCCTGGTATTCACGGCACCACCCGTCATATGGTTTATCACGTAACCACCCGTCAAATGTCCAAGTACCAATATAAAATCATAAAACATAAAACCAATATAATGGAATGATAACATTTCCAAATTTCAATCAAAATATATCATTTAAATATATTGACATAATAAAATACTTTATCAAAACCTTTTTCAACACCAAAATACATAAAAGAGTATATGGTATTTATTTTCTTTTAAAAACATTACGGCTTGTTGAAGAAGCCAAAGACCAAATAATAGTCGCGACGGCGGAAAAGGTCGTTGTCACCGCGTACGTTAAAAGAAACATTCCTTTTTGTCATTTTGTAAAACGATTTGTAGAAAAAGATTCCTTTTGTATAAAAGTAAAAGTCAAAGGGGTTTATACACCGTATAAAAGAAAGTTGTGTATAAAACAAAATATGCCTCAATGAAAGGAGATTGAGAAGAAGTCCCTTACCTCTGGTCCGACTTGACTCGGTCATTCTTTAATATCCTGAATAATAAACTTGAGTTAATTTATACTTGTTTAAGAACCTTTTTAAAGTTCATTATTCCTTTTATATCACTTATTTCCATGCCATGAACACTATGTAATTATTTAAGTTAATAACGGTCATTGGTACTTGAGTCAAAAATAAACCCTTTATAATTACAAGTTGTCCGTGTATCCATTAAATCCAGAATTATAATCATGATGTATATATCATATATATCATATATATCCAGTATATACATGCATTTATAATATTACAAAATCATTTAGAGGTAAGAAATGAAATGCACCGTTCATGGAGACGGTAAGCCGTACGTACGCATGAACACTACTTTCATTTCTATTTCGTATTTTATAGAATGGAATCATAATTATATAAAGGTATATTATAATTCCAGTGTAATATCATATATAATATCATAACTTCATCCTCTATACATCCCACATATGGTATTAACGAATCAAATCACTTTGAGGGGGCGGTAGTCCGCACTTCCTTAAATGAAGATACCGCGTTTACCCATAATGGAAACCATAAAGGTATGCCCAAAATGAAAAATACAAAAGCTTAAAAAAACATAAACATATTATATATCATATATAAATATAGTTTCATCTTAATGGCCACCTTTTAAGGTGTTAAAATAATGTTGAACAATTATCGTTTCGGGAGGCAGAAATTCGTCATCCACGGAAACAGTATGTTCTTTAACCATTAGATGTAGGTGTGTGTAAGTGTAGCTCGAATTCTTCTTATAACTACATACTATTATATTGATGATACTGGAGTTGTTACAAAATAAATGAATAAAAAGAGTTTATGGGGTTGGAGAAGCAAAATAAAACAAAAGGACTCAAGTGAAGACATTACCTTAAAATCGGGTAACTCCCTTTGGTTTGAGCTCAAAGGCTTCCTTGGGAAGACTTCTGCCCAAAGTGAGGCTTGAAGGAGTAAGAGAGGGAAGTGGAGAGACAAAATGGGCAGGGGTTGGCCGAGAAAAAGGCTTTGGGAGTGTGGGTAAGGAGGTAGAGGTGGGGGCCTTTTATAAGAGGAGAGGAGGGGAACTCTTGGAAGGTAAAGAAAAGTCACTTTATTTTAAAATGGTATTCGGATTTAAGAGGTTCCACATTGATATAATTCTAGGATAAGGTGATAAGGGTTCTAAATCCACCCATCCAATAGGTTTTGGACATGTGTAGGTCATAGATTTTACATTATCTTTCCATTTTATTTAAACCCCTTATTAATGAGGTAATCACTGCATCATCATTATTTCATAAATAATTTAATTTATTTAATGTCTAAATATTATAAAAAAAATATCATGATGTAGAAAATCTTTTTATCTTACTAATGAATATTTATAGTAAAAAATATGACTTGTATAACCCCGTGTAAAAATTGTTTTAGTAAAACATCTCATGTTTGTGTTATTTTTACTTTAACATTAAATAAAAAGTTATTTATGTCATTTCCCAACCAAAGTGGCTCCATGGGGTCCCCAAGTTGACCCATGGCTTGTCTTGGTCGGCCATGACACATCCAATAAGGGTAGGACATGTGTCAAGCTCATCTCATATTATTAAAACATTATTTTTTCCTTAAACTACACTAATTACCTCTAATCGCGATTAAAAACTTAATAAGTTACTATTCACCAAAAAAATTATTTTAATCCCATTGAACCACATTTTACTTCTTAATGACAACCATATATGTCGGATTTTTGAAATTCAAAACACAGAAGTGGTAAAATTTCATTTAAACAAAAAATCAGTTTTTATAAGTACCACTTAGTGGTTTCACTATTAATCAAAAATTGAAGTTTTTCAGAAAAATACCAAAAATTCACCCTAAGATATATTTGATATTCCAAATTCAAAAAATGAAGTCTATTTTAAAAAATTCAAAACATATAAGTCACATTAATTAATTTAATAATTAATTCCCACTGTCATGACAAATAACGTGTTTTTATGAAACAATAAGTATCAAAAGATTGACACTAGTTTAAGTCCGATTTCAAAGTGAAATTAATTCCAACGAACACTATTGGATTAAATGGTAAAAATATATTCTAATTTCACTTTAAACCCAATTCAAAATATAATCTAATCATATAAATAAATTAGATTAAAAAGAGGTTTTGAATTAAAAATACAACATTTTACACTATTCATTAAAAAATGAACTTTATCGGAAAAATACCAAAAATTTACACAATAAATTTTGATGTCCTGATTCTAAAGAAGAGTTATATTTGGTCCAATAGAATTTATAAGAGTGATCAAAACTATATTTAATGACGGTTCTCCATCAAAAGGTGATAAGTGAAACTTTAGTGAAAATTAGGGTATAAATGCCAAAAATTGAATTCTTTCCATATTTAAAGCCTTTGTTTTTTTATTGGATAAATTTAAAAACATTTAAAAAACTTATATAATAATATTTTAGTTATTTCTATCCATTCCTTCCAATACAACGGCTACATGTTAACTACCATTTAAAATAATATTATTATATTACTAGTGCACAACGTAAGTTTTCAAAGAAACTCATCGTTGCGTATCGAGTACGCTATCGAATGTAGAAACCCCTTTTAATTTAATATTAATATTTAATTCGTAAATATTAATAAATATGAAAATGTTTTATTCATTATTTACCTGGGATGTTACAATATTAAATGAATCACATCCCAAATAACCAAATATTTTAGTATTCTTGGTAAACTAGATACATATTTTAAATTCACATTACATTTTAAATAAAAAATACATAAATAATTTCATAAATTCGACCATTAATACCCCTTAGTGTAACCCTTCATATTAGTCATATTATACTTGTTGGAATCAAGGTAATAAATGAAACATATGAAATGGGTGAACTCATATGCTTAGTAATGGTATACATAAAATGAAAGATATCATTAATAAACATGAATGATTATGGAAATGTGATTAACTGAAACACATTCCATTTTTTCAATAACCTAAGCGTAATATAGTAGGAATTTAAGATGATAAAATAATTACATATAAATAATCTCTTGAGAATGAAAATTAACCATGTATATTCTAATAGTTTAATAATCACATGGAATATCAATAACTAATATTATAAAGAGATAATTCATAATGAGGGACATCATAAACATACCATCAAGGATTCTACCAAGACACCAAACATAATCGGATAAGTAATTAGCCAAAACCCTAACTAGTTTTCCCATGAATCCTACCGATGCATCGATGGTCTATTGAGGTCCCCAAATGACACTTACTATGTCCAATGAATTACTCTTATGAAAGGGGTGAATCATAACCAATATATGCATTCATATTAAAAACTATCATAAGAAATATGAATAAATTAATAATAAACTATGAATGGTATCAAAATAACACATCTATATTCAAAATGAATCTTAAAAAATTGAATGAAATATGGTAAATGATATCATAAGAGATCAAACTCAATTAAGAATAATATTAAATAGAGGATTTTGACATAAATGAAAATAATCTAATAAAATCATTGATATTTTTTGAGATAAATTCCCTTTTTATATTGAAATCATTTTTTTAAAACACACAATTATAAATGAAAATTTTTATTTGAAAAGGACCTTGTAAACCTATAAAGTAAGTTTCAAAACATTAAGGCATCATGATTGAAGAAAATTACACTCATGAAACATAAGTTAAAAGAACATTCCTTCAATAAAAAATTCATAAACTTCATTTTTTGGAAAACGAAAAAAATATTCCTTCCAAACCGTTTTATAAAAATTAAAACATGGTTAAAAATAATTTAAAAATCAATAGTATAATAGTAAAAATATGTTTTTTAAAACATATATATCGGTATAAATAATTCTGAATAATAATGAGATTGTGAAATTAACCATTGCCACTTTATAATTATTAGTATCATATTTCCTATAAAGGAAATAAAATTTTATGGATACTAAAATACCATAATATTCATAATAATAGTAATAAAATACAGTCATGGAAATTATATACACCACAAAAAATAAATAAGTAGTGTATAAGGTACGTGTCCCACAGAAAGAAAAGTGAGACAAAAGCCCTTACATTAGGTCAGATTTCCTCCACACGTGTCCAAAACTATTATACAGTGATTTTAGATATATTATAAACTTATTGTAGGATCAAAATAATATTTATAATAACATATATGATCCCATAAAAATATTTTATCACTCATTTATTCATAATATTTTATTCATTTTTATTTTTTTCGATATTAATTTCCATGTTGTGTCATGCATGTTTTGTCATGAATGTATTGGTTATATTTCATAGGATATATATATATATATATAACATATCCAAAATAATATTAATTTCATAAATGTCACATTTAATCATTATATACATTTTTATAATCATTATTGAATGGTTAACATGAAGAATGAATCACATCACGTCACAGAGATGGCATGTCGTACTTACAAATGATCGATGAAATTATTCCATTAATGGTGAAAGAGTAAGGAAGTTGATGGTATATTAATTATCTTGAATAAATATCATGTAATAACTATCTTATATCTCCATTATTTCCATCACTAAACCCATCCAAGAAAAGTGGTGATAAAAAAATAGATTATACCGCAATAGAGAGACGGTAAGCCGTACATACGAATGCAATGTGTTTTCATTTTTTATAGGTCATATAAATCATTAAATATGGTTGAACAATAATTATGATAAAATATAATCATATATATTATAATTTATTTATTAATTTAGTATGAAAAAAAAACATGAATAGTAAGTAGAAGTATAAATTAACTTGAATGAGTTGGTAAAACAATTACACCTTCTTCGATGGAATTCCTTTAGATATCTTCTTAAGGGATCCAGAGTTGGTAATTTTGGAATACCATGACCTCAGAAACTTTTATAAATATTTTTAGGTGAAATTATTAGGTATTGGTCTATATATAAGGATCAATGTGGTGTGAATAAGTGATGGAGGAGGTGCCCTTTTATAATTGAGGGGAGGGGAACTTTTGGAAACTCTCAAAATATTAAATTAATATAAATTAAATTTTAATTAAAAATGGATACAAAGTGATTTATTTAGAACACAAGGTAATTATGGGTTGAAATTATCACCAAAAATAAGTTTTAGACTATTTTAGATCTCTTTATTACCCATATCTTTTGGTTTAGCCCTTATTTAAACCCTTTAACTCTTATTGTGACAACACATGTTTTTAGTCTTTATGGGTTAGTATAGTTACTATAAAATGCCAAAAAAAACAAAAATGAGTTATAGATGAAACTTTTAACTTTATACCAATTATTTGTCCTAATTTTATATTTTTATGAATTTTATATCATTTAATAAAATGTTATTTATTTTAAAATATCATTAGTGTAAATTTTGATATTAATCATTACTTGACTTATTTAAAATATCATAACAACATGTTAAATTAAAAAAAAAAATATTTTATACATCCATAAAATTTATAGGTAATCTTTAGTTTTTTATGACACTAATTTAAAAAATTATATTTATTATAATATTTTTAATAACATCTAATTGATATGTCCATTAATTAAACAATTACTGCATTGTAATTGTGAAAGATTTTAATTTAATTATTTCCACCGTAGAAATTAAAAATAAATTATCATGATAAAAATTAATATTTTATACATGAAATTAATACTTATAGTCTATGTTATGTTCCGAATAAACATATATAAAAAATTTAATACTTATTAAAAACATGAGTATGGCATATTTTGATTTCCTTATAATAAAATACAATTAAAGCCTTAATGTTATCCAAGTGCCTCCAAGAGGTTATAAAATATGCCCAATGATGATTTTGGTCAACAATAACTCATAAAATAAAATTAGGACAAGTGTTAGGGTAGTTTTATAAGACTTATAATATTATTTTTAGGCTTAATTACACAATTTACCCTGAACAATGGTAATTACAAAAATACTCAAGTTACTATTCATATTGTCTAAAAAAGGGGGAATATTTAATAATTTTTTAACTTTTGATTAAAAATATAAGATCAATTTTTAAAAATTCAAAACAAATAATTGGATAAAATTAAATTAAAATTAATCCCATTGAGGGAACGAGAAAAAGAGTTTTAAATGTAAAAACATTCAAAAGAATGAAATGTTTTCAAATCCAAATTTATTTTCAAATAGATTCCAATGAACTAAATTTGATTAAATATTAAAAATTTAATATAATAATACTTTAAAACCAATATAAAATATAACTTACCATCAGAAATTATTTAGATGAAAAAGATAATTTCAATTACAATACAATTCTTTTTCACTATTCATCAAAACATGAAATTTGTATAAAAAGTATAAAAAATTAAACCAAATTAAATTTTTATATCCCTATTTAAAATAATAAGTTTATTTTTTCAAATATAATTTATAAAAGTGTCAAAAACTAGATTTAAAACTAGTGCACCATCAAAAGGTGATAAAAGTGTCTTTTTATAAAAATACATCTTTTATGCATAAAATTGGATTTTTTTTATATATTATCTACAAATATAATATAATGAAGGTTAAAAATTATATTTAATCTTATATATATATATATATATTTAATTAATATAATCTAAAATTTTTTATTTGTTTATTTAATTGGTATAAAACACTCTTGTGTACATATAAATAGTTTTTATAAAAATATTTATTTTATATTAAGTTTCTCTTTATATTTATTTGGAATTAATTGGTATCCATTGAATTCAATAATAAAATTTTCATATGTTAGTAAATACTATTCATAACCACCAATTTAATGTCTAGGAGATGAAATATTTATAAATAATAATATTAATAGTATATCGTTGTTCATTTAAACTTAGTGTTGCATATAAAGTAAGGTTTTGAAGAGATAAAGTAAAAAAAAATACGTACCATAAAATATTGTTGTGTTAAATTCTAAACTCCTTCAATAAATTTCATCCTCTAAATTTTAAATTAAAATTCAAAAATCAATGGTTAATACTTGAAAATTCGTTTTTGGGAAACCCACATCATAAATAGGGTTAATAAAACATCTTCGGAAAAATATGGAATGAGGAATG
Organism: Viscum album; assembly: GCA_963277665.1. Taxonomy (NCBI): domain Eukaryota; kingdom Viridiplantae; phylum Streptophyta; class Magnoliopsida; order Santalales; family Viscaceae; genus Viscum; species Viscum album. The sequence goes on along the minus strand of OY728131.1, from coordinate 709,750,609 downwards.
ACAAGGTCACCAAAAAATTAGGATTTCGGATAGGATAATGTTAGTGGGAATTGAAAACTATACCTGAAAAATATGTCTAAATATCATGTTCTGATGAAGTGTGATATAGAACAAGGTCATTAGAATATCAACCATCACAAAATTAAAAATTTGTGATCGGTTAAAAGACAATTGATTTATCAAAAATAAATGTAAATAGATAATGTTTTTGTTCCAAAATTATTTCCCTTATAGATGAGGGATTCATTCAATATTTTGATAATCTCATGATAAAATAATATTAATTTATTACATTCTATGTCATAAGTAAAATGTCGTCCTTTTTTTATTATTTGATTTATTTTCACTTCATCCATTACACCTAGAAATGAATGGTCAAGATGAATTTTTCATTCCTTAAGAACTTTTATGAATCACAATATCCATGATTCATTCCTTTTGATTTTAAATATTTTATGAAACCAAAATGGTTAGGATTTTTTATCTAATATGATAAATCATTCATTAACATCAAACAAGAAAATTGTGTACAATATAACTTAATTCATTCCAATTTTAAGAGTCATCCAAAATACATCTGTCCAAATTCATAGTCCAAAAATTTATTAGTTAGGTCACTAAATATCTAAAATCAACTTAACCTAAGATTTTACAAACAACATAATGTTGTTTTTATTTTCATATAAAAAATATACCAATAACTTGATGACCTTAAAACCTTAATGAAAACTTTCATGTTTCCAAATTATTAAGTAGAAGTACTATGGTACAATCCTTATTTATTCCAAAATTATTATGACCAGTTCATCATTAATAAAATAATAAAATGAAAAGATTATTTCATTCAATAATAATCACATTATTCATTACTCTTCATCTTTGGTAGTATCATATTCATTACTATGATCTATTTTATTCTTTTGGGGTATATTCATTTGATTCTTGAGACATTGATTTGCATAGTGTGTAATATCCTTATAGTTTAAGAATTGTTTAATGAAAACCTTTTTCTTACCCTTTAAATCATAAAAACATTATACATTATCTCCACACTTTTATCGTACTACCATTCCTTTTAAGCAAGTACCAGGGATTTTTTTCCCACAATTATCACATGTGAGAAAATAATTCTTTGTCTAATTTACTTTATCCATAATTTTACTATTTGTACTCCTTTTCTAATTCTTCCAATTTATTCCATAATAATTATATAATTAATTATTTTTCTCATTATAAAATGATTCTATGTCCTCATATGATGAGAATTTTTTAGAGACTAGTTACCATCAAAGTATTGGCATAAAGACATCGAAGAAATGATATTTTTTACTCTTTTGATTATGTACATTTTTTTGGTTCTCATTCCTTCTACTAGTAACAATTTCTAAACAATGAAATATAATAGATTAGATCATAACAATATGAAACATAATATATAATATGATAACTAGTGAATCATAAAACATAAATTTTAAATTTATGTATAACTAATATCTAAATCAAAATATGAGTTTATTTGGATATATTTCAAAATCTGTAATAGAATTTCCCTCTATAATATATGTTTTCTTAAATCTAGATCCCATGGTTTCTAAAAAACTCCCTCTAATACCAAATGTAATGACCCTGAACCCAGTAGCTTGAAGTCGATGCCTTACTTTATTACATTATCATAATATACAAGGAATTTTATCCCAAAGGACCAAATAGTTTACTAGTCTTGTCAAATGAGATACATATTTGAAATTGACATTACATTTTAAAACATAAAATCCAAAAATAATTTCATTAAGTCTACCATTATTCCCCATCTTTGTAACCCTACATATCATTCAGAATATATTTCTAGGAATCCAGGTGAGAAATAAAAAACATGAAAGGGGTGATCTCTGATGCTCAATATGGGAATTCATATAGCAGAAGATATCATAAATAAACATAAATAATTATTGTGAGGTGATTAACTGAAAAAAATTCCAATTTATCAATAACCTAAGAATAATATTGTAGAAATGGAATATGATCAAATAATTCCAAATAAATAATCACATGAGAGTAAAACATAACCATATTTCTTCTAATAGTCGAATAATCATATGGAATATCAATAAGAAATATCATAAAGGGGGAATGCATAATTTATGGCATCATAAATATAACATCAAGGTTTCAGTTAAGACACCACACATAATCAAGTAAGGAAATAGCGAAAACCCAAACTAGTTTGTCTCATGAGAACTACAGATGCATTGAGGGAGAATATTGGGTCCCGCTTGACACTTACCAAGTACAATTCATTCCTCTTATGAATTGGGTGAAACACAACAAAAATAAACATTCATATTAAAAACTATTGTATGAAATATGAATACTTTGACCATAAACTATGAATGATATCAAAATATCACATCCACGTTCAAACATAATCATAAACCACTCAATGAAATATGGATAATAATATCATAATAGATCGAATTAAATTAAGTATAATATTCTACTGAGGATGTTTATATAGATTTAAAAAATCTAATAAAATCATTGATATTTTTTCCCATAGAAATAAAATTTTTTAATTTCAAATTATTTATTTTAAAAAAACTATGAAATTTTATATTCTAAAATTTTATTTTATAAGAACCTTGTAAAATTTTAAAGGAATATTTAAAATATTAAGTCATAATTATAGTGAAAAAATCCAATCATGCTTCATAATTTAAAAAAAATTCCTTTAATCAAAAAATTCATAAAGTAATTTGTTTGTAAAATGACAAAAGATTCCTTCCAAACTGTTTATAAAAAAACATGGGTAAAAATAACTGAAAAATTTATAGGGTAATAGTAAAAATATTTTTTATTTTCTTTATAAAAATATGACAAGGATGATAAATGTTCTGCAATAGATACTTACATATAAATAATCCCAAATAATAATGAGATTATTGAATTAAACCTTACAACTTTATGATCAGTAGAGTCGTATGCACCATGAAATAAAGATAATTATATAGATATTAAAATACCATTATATTTAGAATAATAGTCATAAAATACATTCATGGGTAGTATAAAAACCACACAAAATAAATAAATAGTGTAGAAGGAATGTGTCCCATAGAAAAAAATGTGAGACCAAAATCAATTACCTTAGGTATGATTTACTCTGTATGTATCTAAACATCCAATATAGTGGTTTTAAAAATATTATTAACTTATGAAAGAATCATAAAAATATTTATAATATCATATATTATCTCTTTATAATATTTTACTGATTTTTTATTCATAATATTTTATTTATTTTACTGTTTTGGGTGTGAATTGCCATGTTTTCTCATGCATGTTTTGTCTTGAGAGTCTTCATTCTATTTCATAGGATATATAAATCCAAAATATATAGAATAATATTAATTCCAGAAAAATCATATTTAATAATTAAATAATTTTTTATAATCATTATTGAATGGTTAACATGTAAGATGAATCATATCACATCACAGAGACGGTGGGTCGTACATGCAAACGAGCGACGATATCATTCCCTTAATGGTGAAAGAGTGAGGAAGTGGATGAGATATTTATTTATAAAGAATAAATATAAAGACATAATTGTAATTTTTATCCATTATTTCTACTATTATAACCATCCAAGTAAAGTGGTGATAAACAAAATAGATCGCACCAGGGTGTGGAGACATTAAGCTGTATGTATGCACAAAAGATGTTTTCATTTTTTCTAGGATAGATAAGTTACAGAATATTGTTTTAAATTAATCATAATAATATATAATAATATATATTATACTGGATTTATTACTTTAGTTTGGAAAAAACATATTATGAAGAAGTATAAGAAGAAATGAATTTGAATGAGTTAGTAAAACAATTACCTCTTCTTGAGTGGAATTACATTTAGATATCTTCTTAAGGGTTCTAGAGTTGGAATTTTTGGAAGAACATGACCTCCATAACTTTTCTAAGGGTTTTTTTGGATAAATGGGTTGGGATTGGTCTATCAATAATTCTAAATGTGGTGTCACTACTAGAAATAGCATATTTCCCAATGGTTCAGAACCGTTGGGATAGGCTACAAAACCGCTGATATATCTTATACCAACAGTTCTGCCAACCGTAGGGAATTAAGCCGTTGGGAAAAAGTTTTCTCAATGGTTTATGTAGAACCGTTGGGATAGGTTGGTTACATCAACCTATCACAATGGTTTGGTTGAACGTTTGGTATAAGTTTTTCCAACGGTTCAACCAAACCCTTGGCAAAAACCTCTTTGAGGAACCTTTTCCAACAGTTTACAAAACCGTTGGGAAAGGGGTTTTACCAACGGTTCTCATTGAACCGTTGGTAAAAACATCATACAAAATTTATTCCAACAGTTTGAAACTGTTGGCATAGGCTATGCTGTGCAAATTACACAGCAACCTGTAATTTGCACAACAGCCTACAATTTTCATGTAATTTGCACAGGTGTGAAATCCCATTCCTGTCAATTGTGATGTAATTCTCCATTCCCTCTCCTTTCCAATTATTTAACATATAATGCATAACCATTTAACATTGCACCCTAGAACTATACACATCTAGAATTAAATCATAATTTATAACGTAATTATAAACATACATAATTGATTTAGAATTCAATTTAAAACTTAGATGACAATTATATGTCGAATCTGGAATTCAATTCATAATTGAATACATACATAATTTAATTATCAATTATCAATAAAATACATAAAAATTTGAATAAGTAATTATATGTGTTATACACAATTAAGAATATATACAAGTGGTTTTTACTAAAAATGATGTCCATTTTAAACATTATATATACACTTGAGTGATACCGGCCACAATGTGGCTCGGATTGAGGCATGGTTGACTCATACGCATCACATATTACCCATGGATCGTTTTTCAAAAGTTTCAATGGAATCTGAATGCATTTGGTCGGTTTTCCATATGTCATTTATTTTTTTCACTTTAAATGAAGTATATTTTAAACGAAAGGGAGACGATTTGAGTGGTTACAACCACACCATGCCTTGTTATTGAGGAGAGGCTGACTCGTACAGGTCACAAATGACCCATAGATCGTTGCACTAAAGGTTCAACAGAATCCGAATGCGTTTGGTCGGTTCTTCGTATGCCAGTTGTTGTTTTCACTTAAAATGAAGTCCATTTTAAACTAAAGAGAGACACTTTGAGTGGTGCCAGCCACACCGCACCTCGGATAGAGGCGGGGTTGACTCGTGCACATCATATATGACCCATATATCGTTTTCCTAAATCATCAACGCATTCAGAATTCATTTGGTCGGTTTTCCATATGTCATTAAAATGTTGTCCATTTTAAACAAAAGAGAGACATTTAGAGTGATCCCAGCCATACTACGACTCTTATTGAGGTGCGGTTGACTCAAACACGTCACATAAGACCCATGGATCATTTTTCTAAAGTTTTAATAGAATCTGAATGTGTTTGGTCAGATTACCGTATGTCAGTTGTTTTTTTCAATTAAAATGAAGTCCATTTTAAACTATAGAGAGAAACTTCGAGTCGTGTCGGCCACTCCATGCCTCAGATTGAGGCTGGGATGACACGTACACGTCACATATGACCCATGGATCGTTGTCCTAAAGTTTCAACTGAATCTGAATGTGTTATTCAGTTTTCCGTATGTGAGTTGTTGTTTTCATTTAAAATGTTGTCTATTTCAAATAAACTTGAGACACTTTGAGTGGTGTCTTCCACAGCTGGCCTCGGATTGAGGCGAGGTTGACTCGTACATGTCACAAATTACTCATGGAACGTTGTCTTAAATTTTCAATAGAATCTGAATGTGTTTGTTTGGTTTTCTGTATGTCAGTTGTTGTTTTCAATTAAAATGAAGTCCACTTTAAACTATAGAGATACACTTCGATTGGTGTCGGCCACACCAGGCCTCAGATTGATGCGTGGTTGACTCTTAAACATAACATATGACCCATGGATCATTTTCCTAATGTTTTAATGGAATATGAATGCATTTGGTCAGATTTCCGTATGTCATTTTTTGTTCTCAATTAAAATGAAGTCTATTTTAAACGAAAGAGAGACAATTTGAGTGGTTACGGCCACACCATGCCTCGGATTGAGGCGAGGTTGACTCATACACGTCAAAAATGACCCATGGATCATTTCACTAAAGGATCAATAGAATCTGAATGCATTTGGTTGGTTTTCTGTATGTCAGTTGTTGTTTTCACTTAAAATGAAGTCCATTTTATACTAAAGAGAGACACTTTGAGTGGTGCTGGCCACACCGCACCTCGGATTGAGGCGGGGTTGACTCGTGCACGTCATATATGACCCATTTATCATTTTCCTAAAGCATCAACACATTCAGAATTCGTTTGGTCGGTTTTCCGTATGTCATTATAATGTTGTCCGTTTTAAACAAAAGAGATACATTTAGAGTGATCCCGGACACACTATGACTCGGATTGAGGTGCGGTTGACATGAACACGTCAGATATGACCCATGGATCGTTTTCCTAATGTTTTAATAGAATCCGAATGCGTTTGGTCGGATTACCATATGTCAGTTGTTGTTTTCAATTAAAATGAAGTCCATTTTAAACTATAGAGAGACACTTCGAGTGGTGTCAGCCACTCCACGCCTCAGATTGAGGCTGGGTTGACACGTACACGTCAAATATGACACATGGATCGTTTTCCTAAAGTTTCAACTAAATCTGAATGCGTTTATTCAGTTTTCCATATGTTAGTTGTTGTCTTCATTTAAAATGTTGTCTACTTCAAATAAACCTGAGACACATTGAGTGGTGTCTGCCACACCTGGCCTCGAATTGAGGCGGGGTTGACTCGTACATGTCAAAAATTAATCATAGAACATTGTCCAAAATTTTCAATAGAATATGAATGCGTTTGGTTGGTTTTCTGTATGTCAGTTGTTGTTTTCAATTAAAATGAAGTCCATTTTAAACTATAGAGAGACACTTCGATTGGTTCCGGCCACACCAGGCCTCAGATTGAGTCGGGGTTAACTCATACACGTTATATATGACCCATGGATCATTGTCCTAAAGTTTCAATGGAATATGAATGCATTTGGTTGGTTTTCCGTATGTCATTTTTTGTTTTCCTTAAAATGAAGTCTATTTTAAATGAAAGAGAGACAATTTGAGTGGTTACAGCCACACCATGCCTCGGATTGAGGTGAGGTTGACTCAGACACGTCACAAATGACCCATGGATTGTTTCTCTAAAGGTTCAACAGAATCTGAATGCGTTTGGTCAGTTTTCCGTATGTCAGTTGTTGTTTTCACTTAAAATGAAGTCCATTTTAAACTAAAGAGAGACACTTTGAGTGGTTCCGGCCACACTGTGCCTTAGATTGAGGCGGGGTTGACTCTTGCACGTCACATATGATCCATTTATCTTTTTCCTAAAGCATCAACACATTCAGATTTCTTTTGGTCGGTTTTCCGTATGTCATTAAAATGTTGTCCATTTTAAACAAAAGAGAGACATTTAGAGTGATCTCAGCCACACTGCAACTCGGATTGAGGCGTAGTTGACTCGAACACGTCATATATGACCCATGGATCGTTGTCCTAATGTTTTAATAGAATCCAAATGCGTTTGGTTGGATTACCGTATGTTAGTTGTTGTTTTCAATTAATATGAAGTCCATTTTAAACTATAAAGAGACACTTCGAGTGGTGTTGGCCACTCCACGCATCAGATTGAGGCTGGGTTGACACGTACACCTCACATATGACCCATGGATCGTTTTTCTAAAGTTTCAACTGAATCCGAATGCGTTTAGTTGGTTTTCCATATGTCAGTTGTTGTTTTCATTTAAAATGTTGTCTATTTCAAATAAACCTGAGACACTTTGAGTGGTTTCTGCCACAACTGGCCTCGGATTGAGGTGGGGATAACTTGTACATGTCAAAAATTACTCATGGAATGTTTTACTAAATTTTCAATAGAATCTAAATGCGTTTGGTTGGTTTTCTGTATATCAGTTGTTGTTTTCAATTACAATGAAGTCCATTTTAAACTATAGAGAGACACTTCGATTAGTGCAAGCTACACCAGGCCTCGGATTGAGGCGGGGTTGACTCGTACATGTCACATATGACCCATGGATCGTTGTCCTAAAGTTTCAATGGAATATGAATTCATTTGGTCAGTTTTCCGTATGTCATTTTTTGTTTTCACTTAAAATGAAGTCTATTTTAAATGAAAGAGAGACAATTTGAGTGGTTACGGCCACACCATGCCTCGGATTGAGGCGAGGTTGACTCATACACGTCAAAAATGACCCATGGATCATTCCACTAAAGGTTCAATAGAATATGAATGCGTTTGGTCGGTTTTCCGTATGTTAGTTTTTGGTTTCACTTAAAATGAAGTCCATTTTAAACTAAACAGAGACACTTTGAGTGGTGCTGGCCACATGGCGCCTTAGATTGAGGCGAGGTTGACTCGTTCATGTCATATATGACCCATGTATCGTTTTCTTAAAGCATCAACACATTTATAACACATTTGGTTGGTTTTATGTATGTCATTAAAATGTTTTCCATTTTAAACAAAAGAGAGACACTTAGAGTGATCTCGGCCACACTGTGACTCAGATTAAGGTGTGGATGACTCAAACACGTCACATATGACCCATGGATCATTTTCCTAATGTTTAAACAGAATCCAAATGCGTTTGGTCGGATTACTGTATATCAGTTGTTGTTTTCAATTAAAATGAAGTCCATTTTAAACTATAGAGAGACACTTCGAGTGGTGTCAGCCACTCCGAACCTCAGATTGAGGCTGGGTTGACACTTACACATCCCATATGACCCATGGATCATTTTCCTAAAGTTTCAACAGAATCTGAATGCGTTTCGTCAGTTTTCCGTATGTCAGTTGTTGTTTTCACTTAAAATAATGTCCATTTTAAACTAAAGAGAGACACTTTGAGTGGTGCTGGCCACACCGCGCCTTGGATTGATGCGGGGTTAACTCGTGCACGTCATATATGACCCATGTATTGTTTTCCTAAAGCATCAACACATTCAGAATGCGTTTCATCGGTTTTCCGTATGGCATTAAAATGTTGTCCATTTTAAACAAAAGAGAGACATTTAGAGTGATCCCGGCCACACTGCGACTCGGATTGAGGCGCAGTTGACTCGAACACGTCACATATGACCCATGGATTGTTTTCCTAAAGTTTCAATAGAATCTGAATGCATTTGGTCGGATTACCATTTGTCAGTTGTTGTTTTCAATTAAAATGAAGTCAATTTTGAACTATAGAGAGACACTCTGAGTGGTGTTGGCAAATCCTTGCCCCAAATTGAGGTTGGGTTGACACATACACGTCACATATGACCCATGGATCATTTTTCTAAAGTTTCAACTGAATCCGAACGTGTTTAGTCAGTTTTCTATATGCCAGTGGTTGTTTTCAATTAAAATGTTGTCCATTTCAAAAAAATGTGAGACAATTTGAGTGGTTCCGGTCACACCAGGCCTCGAATTGAAGAAGGGTTGACTCGTACATGTCACATATGACCCATGGATTATTTTCCTAAAGTTTTAATGGAATATAAATGCATTTAGTCAGTTTTCCGTATGCCATTTTTTGTTTTCACTTAAAATGAAGTCTATTTTAAACGAAAGAGAGACAATTTTGGTGGTTCCGGACATACTGTGCCTCGGCTTGAGGCGAGGTTGACTCGTACACATAAAAAATGACCCATGTATCATTGTACTAAAGGTTAAATAGAATCCTAATGCGTTTGGTCAGTTTTTTGTATGTCAGTTGTTGTTTTCACTTAAAATGAAGTCCATTTTAAACTAAAGAGAGACACTTTGAGTGGTGATGGACACACTGCACCTCGGATTGAGGTGGGGTTGACTCTGGAACATCATATATGACCCATGTATCATTGTTCTAAAGTATCATCATAATCAGAATCTGTTTGGTTGGTTTTCTGTATGTACTTAAAATTTTGGCCATTTTAAATAAAAGTGAGACACTTAGAGTGATCCCAGAAACACTGTGACTCAGATTGAGGCGCTGTTGACTCGAACAAGTCACATATGACCCGTGGATAGTTTTCCTAAAGTTTCCACAGAATCCTAATGCGTTTGATCATATTACCGTATGTTAGTTGTTGTTTTCAATTAAAATGAAGTCCATTTTATGCTATATAGAGACACTTCGAGTGGTGTCTGCCACTCCACGCCTCAGATTGAGGCTAGGTTGACACGTACACGTCACATATGACCCATGGATCATTTTCCTAAAGTTTCATCTGAATATGAATATGTTTATTCAGTTTTCCGTATGTCAGTTGTTGTTTTCATTAATAATGTTGTCTATTTCAAATAAACCTGAGACGCTTTGAGTGGTGTCGGCCACAGTTGGCCTCGGATTGAGGCGGGGTTGACTTGTACATGTCACAAATGACTCATAGAATGTTTTCCTAAAGTTTCAACAGAATCTGAATGCATTTGGTCAGTTTTTTGTATGACAGTATTTGTTTTCAATTGAAATGTTGTCCATTTCAAATAAATATGAGACACTTCAATTGTTGGTGGTCACACCAGGCCTCGGATTAAGGCGGGGTTGACACTTCAAAGCATAAAGGTATCATTAAATACTTACATTGGTCAACTTGTTTTGGAGATTGTTTATCTTCATCCGTGCCTTGTACTTGCACCCATGAATTTGAAGGTGAGTATGCGTACACGATAGTTGACCTTCTTAGAGAAGAGTTTCCGGAAGATTATAAGAGACATGAAGCAATGAAGATCATTAGAGTGTTGGAGCAAATGTGATTTCTAAAAATAATGTGGCAATCGGCTTATGCAATGCGGCCTAAGTTACAACTTGCAGGTATTGTACATTATTTTTTTCTGGAGGGTTTCAGTGTAAATGCATTTTGGAATGATCATTGCTATTCATTGTCTTGTAGGTTTTTTTGACAGCCGAGGGGAAAGGGTGGGGTCTGCAGACATTGTAGGATGTGTCGAAGGGTGATTTTGTGTGTGAATATGTTGGAGAAATGACCTCTTTTCCCTTCAAGCTCCCCAAACCCCGATCACCATCAGGGTTCGGGGAGCTTAAAGGGAAAAGAGGCCATTTGGTTAGATGTTAGATACTATGGAAATGTTGCAAAAATATAGGATGTAATTTCCCATAATTTCACCCTTCGACATATCCTCCAATGTCTACAGACCCCACCCTTTACCCTCGGCTGTCAAAAAAACCTAAAAGACAATGAATAGCAATGATCAATCCAAAATGAATTTACACTGAAACCCTCCAGAAAAAAATAAAGTAAAATACCTGCAAGTTGTAACTTAGGCCACGTTGCACAAGCCGATTTCCACATTGTTTGTAGCAACCACATTTTCTCCAACACTAAAATGATCTTCATTGCTTCACGTCTCTTATAATCTTCCAGAAACTCTTCTCTAAGAAGGTCAACTATCGTGTACGCATACTCACCTTCATATTCATGGGTGCAAGTACAAGGCACAGATGAAGATAAACAATTTATAAAACAAGTTGACCAACATGCATCATCCTCTATGGAAGTAAGATAGAAATTTTCATGGACGTTCTTCAAGATATGATTTTGATGTATATAGTGAAAGGGTGGTGGATGTTAATTGTTGATGTTGTTCTTCTACGAGACTTTCACCTTCTCTTCTCCTCTCGCTATGTCCTGGACATCATGAAATATCCTTATATCATGTGGGGTAAATTGAGGTTACTGAGAAACTATGGCACCACATGATCTTTCATGTCCAGTGCCCTCAGGATTGTTTTTCTAATAAAGCTACCTATGATCATTAGTTGCATGTAAAGGTGGTACGACAGCCTCCATGATAGATTGGAAGTTTCCCAATCCATTTGATGAACAAGATGGGATGCTAAATCTGACATTAAGAGCATCCAATACAGGAAATTGTTCCAATGAATCGGCAAGTGAGGCTACATTTAAAGATATTTCATGTGTTTCATCAAGCGAGTCAGTTGTTGTTTTCAATTAAAACGAAGTCCATTTTAAACTATAGAGAGACACTTCGAGTGGACAACCCTACCCCCACCCCACACAGCCCCACCCCTACCTGTACACCCTCCCCCACCCGAAACAGCCCTACCGCCACCCCATTTGGACAACCCCGCCCCCTCCCCCAACCTACCTAGACAACCCCTCCCCCACCCCACTTGGACAACCCTACCCCCACCCCACTTGGATAGCTCTACCCCTACCCCACACCCACCCCACTTGGACAGCCCTACCCCACCCCACTTTGACAACCCACCCCCACCCCACTTGGACAGCTCTACCCCCACCCCACTTGGAAAACCCAACCCCCCAACCCCCCCACCCCACCTGGACACCCCTACCCCCCACAACCCACTTGGAAAACCCACCCACCCCCACCCCACCTGGACAACCCTAACTGTATTTATGGATAACCAACGAAATCAAGTCAATAGACCTTAAATTTAAAATAAATCAAGGATAAAATAACTCCGGATCATACTGACCTCTTCAATATCAACCAAAATTATTCAATATAGATAAATCACAACAAAACCACAACCTAAAATGATATATTTATTGTGTTCATAAGGGAATCATAATACACAATACATTGTAGAAAAATGGAATGAAAAAATATAAAATAAATGAAGGCACACCTACCGATTTAGAATGGAAGAACAAAAATTTCTTGAATCAAAGATAGATGTCCCGTTGGAAATTAGAGTTAGCACCCTCTAGAGAAGGTTGTGAAGTAGGGTTCAAACCATAAAAAAAAATTATATATGCCTTATTTTTGTAAGGGGATCAAAATACACACTAGATTGCACAAAAATAGAATGAAAAAATCTAAAATAAATTAACACACACGAACTGATTTAAACTGGAAGAACAAATCTAAAATAAATGAACTCGCACATACCGATTTAAACGGGAAGAAAAAATCGTTAGAAACCAGACCTGTTGTGTTGGGAAGTAGCGTTTGCGTCGAGATTTAGAGACAAACCTTCCAAATGGTTGAGGTTTAGGGAAACAATTTCGAGAGGGTGCGTCCATGCCTCGGTTAGGGAAAAATTTTCGAGATGTCTAGAGTTAAAGATCAATGATATTTGGGGATTTTCTTCCCCAACAGTTTTAAAAAAACCGTTGGGAAAGTTATTTTATCCCAATGGTTTCAAAAAACCGTTGGGAAAAACCACTTAATACCATATATACCAATGGTTCTGTAGAACCTTTGGTATAGGAGTCTTCATATTTCTCAACGGTTTCAATAAACCATTGGGAAAACTCTTTTTTACCCATTTTTTCCAACGGTTTCATCAAACCGTTGGAAAAACACAATTTCTACATATTTTTACCAACGGTTTATGATAACCGTTGGTAAAGATTACCTATACCAACGGTTTCAAAGAACCATTGGTATACAAGCATTTGGAAAAGCATGATTTCCAGTAGTGTGTAAAAAAGTGATGTGGTGGTGCCCTTTTATAATTGAGGTGAGGGCCACTTTTAAAAATTCTTGAAATATTAAATTAATATAAATTAATTTTCTATTCCAATTATCTTAAAATCTATTTATTTAGAATATAAGTTGAGTATCGGTCAAAATAATAAAAACCAATAATTTTTATACATGTTTAGATCTTATTCTTACGCTTATCTTTTGGTTTTAACCATTATTTTAACACTTTAACTCTTACCGTGACAATACATGTTTTTACTATTTCTTGGTTAATATAGTTATTATAAAATTAATATAGAACCTTAAATGAGTCATGGATTAAATTTTGAAATTTTTACAAATTAATTGGTAGAATTTTATTTTTTATTAATTTTATATTATTTAATAAAATATTATTTATTATAAATTATCATTAATATCAATTTTGACACTATTCATTACTTGACATTTTAAAAATATCATAAAAATATAACTTCGTAATTTTTTAATACATCCATAATATGTATACATTATCTAGATAATTATTTTATGAAATTAATTTTACCAAATTCTATTTATTTTAATATTTTTAAAAACATTTATTTGATATGTTCATTAATTGAACAATTACTGCATCACCATTATGTAAGTCTTTGATTTATATATTTCTTCACTAAAAATTAAAACTAAATCATTGCGATGAAGATAAAACTTTTATATATCAGATTTATACTTATAGATTAATTTATATTCGGAATAACCATATATAAAAAATGTAATACTTATTAAAAAAAGATTATGACATATTTGGATTTCCTTAGAATCAAATACTGTAACAGACTTAAAGTCATCCAAGTGGTTCCAAGATGCCATAAAATCGGTCCAAAGATTATTTTTGTTGAAACTAACTTATCCAATAATATTTGGACAAGTTTTAGGGTAATTTGATAATAATTATAATTTTTTTGCCCTTAATTACCCAATTTACCCTTAACCGTGGTAATTTAAAAAAAATACTATTGTTACTATTCATATTTTCCAAAAATAAAGGTAACCTATTTAATAAATTTGGACCTTATGATTCCAAATAGGGAAATGTTGTTTAAAAATTAAAAAACTATAATTATTTTAAATTAATTTAAATGTAACCTCGTCGATCAAACAAGAAAATGAGTTTTTAAAGTAAATATGTTCAAAAGATTGAAAAGTTTTTATATCCAAATTCAATGTGAAATTGATTCCAATGAACTATATTTGATTAAATGATAAAAACTTGATGTAATAATACATTAAAATTTTCAAAAATATAACTTAACACCAGAAATTATTTAGTTGTTAAAGTTGTTTTCAATTAAAATGAAATTCTTTTTCACTATTCATCAAAACATGAAACTTGTCAGAAAAATACCAAAAATTCCACCAAAGGAAATTTTTATATTTCTCTTGAAATTAATAAGTTTATTTTCTCAAATATAATTTATAAAAGTGTCAAAAAATAGATCTAAAATAAGCGCACCATCAAAGATGGTAAAACTATGTTTTTATAAATATATATCTTTTATGCATAAAATTGGATTTTTTATAATATATTTTCTATAAAACACATAGTATGAATTTTAAAAATTATATTTAATGTTATATATATCTATATATTTTATTAATATAATCCAAAATGTGTGATTTTTATATTTTTATAAAATACACTTGTGCACATTTAAATAGTTTTCATAAAATCATTTTCTACATATTAAATTGTTTTTATATTTATTTAAAATTAATCAGTATCTAATGAATTCAATAACATATTTTCATAATTTATTAAATCCTACTCATAATAATTAATTTAATGTATAGGAGATAATTTTATTTTAAATAATAATGTTAATAGCATATAGTGGTCCGTCTAAGATCGTTGTTGCATGCAACCTAAGCTATTGAAGATATTGAATTTTAAAAGATACATACCAAAATATCTTGGGGTGTTACATCAATAAACAAATTTCATGAGATGTTTCTCTAATTCCTCTAGGATATTCAATATTAGAAAGTTGAGATTTCCAAAAAAGGGAAGCGGAAGAGTAGCATACACAATATCAAGATATGGCTTTATCTTGGGCCATAGTAGCATGCACCTATTACTTCCCTTTGGGAGGAAAGGGAATCAATGATGTTAAAGAGTTATAGTTGGAACATCAACTGGGATGATGTCCTGGTGGAAGCGATAAGCATAATTTGATATGACTATCTAGTCTATGCCATTTTTTGATATACATATTAAGCAATCCTGGGGTAACTTTTATTAAACGAATGTGGTTTCTTCCCCAATGGAAGAAACTAGTGATATTTTTTAGCCAATGGGTCTTGATATTCTGTTGATCTAGACTTGGAACTAGCTATATGGTTGGACACTGACTGTGTTGGTTAAGAATTTACTTATTTTTAAATATGCAGTGAAGCAAAGATATTATCCTATATTTGGATTAGAACATACTAGTAATATTACCTCTTAGAAGTTTGGAATTGAGTCTCTTTAGCTCTTTCATCTGACCTTCATAACAGGAGGAAATTTCCTTGATGGAAATATGTACCTCCTCCTTAGGTGGTGGGTGGGATATGGATGTAGCCACATATTTAATTTTTTTTATTTGGATGAAGCTCCCCAATTTGGTGTAAGTCGAGTGTTTGAGTGAAATTCCATGTTTTTAGATTTCCTATGAAACCAGGTACACACACCTTATTCAGGTATTTTAGTGTTGGTAATATCTCAAATAAATCCTTCTATTATGTGATCCTCTATGTTAGTATCTTGTTCCACATTTTTTTAGAGATACTTCCAATATCATTCAATGATTTTTAATGAGTAGTGGAGATTAGCTCCTCAGTAGAGTCCTAAAAAAATTTAGCATCATCAAAAGGAAAATTAAGGAAAAAATTATAACCCTATTTTAAATTTTCCTTCTTGGAAGGATATTTTGGATTATGAACCTCATGAGGATTTGGTTTCCCTATTTTATGGATGGTCAAATTGAAGGAGTATCTAATGAATTTCACTGAGTGTACCCCAAATCAAGGAGACCTTTCACAAAGGAGGTGTAACTTTGAGGGAAGTTCTTTTAATGTTGACCCCTATTTGGAGAAGAAAATTTATGTTAGGGGAGGAATAAGAGATAATATATGGAATGGATTTTACTTGGACTTTAAACCATCATGTCTTAGAGACAATGCGACTTTGATGATCCCAGAGGAGGCGGTGGTGTTAAAAATGAACCTAGACCTATTAGATGTTGTTGTAATTGTACTAATATGGAAGCATATCTTATTTAGGCCTTCCTAATTTCTGAATCCTCTATTCAGGAATGGTTTAGATGGAACACCTTTTTATGATGATATTTATTTTTAGTGGAGGGATGCTCTATAGTTATCGGCATGGCTAGCTACAATCAAGATGAACTCTTAACTTTCTATGAAGTTTGATTCAGAAGCTAATCAATAGCTTAGTCATTCCAAATAGACAATTTTGTAGCTTTAGGAACAATATTATTTATCTTAACAAAATAACATGTATATGCAGAATCAAGACCTGAAACTTGGTCTCAGATGATGGTGTTTTTTTCATTATCCCTAAAGAAATGGATTGATGATTTATTTAAGTGAAGTGTAGAGCCTCATATTCTCAATATCCCTAGAATTTCACATCTTATATGCCTTCTAGATAATTATTCAAGACTTTTTGAGGATATCCTAATGCTTCATTAACTTAAGGTTTCAAGCCACTGAGAAGGAATTGAAATCAACTTGATAAAAAGCTCATTCATTACCCCGGTATGGCTAACATGGTCCGTCAAAGATAGTATTTCTTCTTTGATATGGTGGAGATTCTCCCCAATATTTTGGGGTATGTAAGAAATGTATTTTTTTATTTAATCTAGAATATCATATCAAGGAGTGGACATGGTCTAGAACATGACTTATATATTTCCTCCATCCAATCATTCCATACAGACATGGTATTTTACTTATCCTTAATGAGATATACCTCAACTAGAACCAACCCTAAAGGTTATTTCACTATATCTTTTTCAAGGGGAGAAAGGATATTTAGGATCTCTTATGTTTTGTTAGAGGATATGATATTCAGGGGATGTTCAAATGATGACCATTTACCTAGAAATATCTTTGGATGGGACAACATGTATCTAATAAGTGATGAAGTTATTGGTGTAGTTGACCAGAAGTTCTTGAGTTTATTTTGATATGAGAGAAATCTAAGAGTAGTTTTGACACTAGGAGGGCCTTTATTCTTTGATTATATTTTATTGTGGGGTGAGATTTCATAATGAGTACTAGAGGGATAACCACTGTTTTAGATCGATACTCTATTTTATAGATGATATATGAAATGTAAACCATGTGGAAGACCACTAGAGTTTCAAATAATAGTACGAAAAGGAGGCCCATTAGGTTAGCATCATTCTTTACTTGTTGGTAAATGGTTGGTGGATTCTTGATCCACTATTGAAGTATATTAGAGGGTTTTAAGAATATTTCCACATGTTGGGGTAGTAATATGAGCCTATTCTAGAGATAAATTATGAATTTTATTATAGTTTATAGATCTTTATATCCTAAAAACTGGGGTATGAACCTCAATTATAATTATAGTCATAGAGTGCGGGGAACAACCTTTATGAATATGGACCCTCTTGTGAGACCACCTGCCTATTATCGAGGTATGCCAATGATACAATTGGATTTTTGTTAGGATATGCTGATGTGTCTCTTTTGTTTTGGAAGGAATGAGTAATTTAGATCCCTTCTATTCATTACCCACAATCAAAATATTCCAACATGCTTCTTGGGTGAGATCTGGAATATAAGCCAACTCTTGAATGAGTTCCTTGAAAATATACCAGTGAGCCTCATATTCCTAGTAGGAATATGATCCCAAATCACAATTTTTTCCATACCATGATGCTAAACTCATCTAGTATGAGTATTCATATGATCATCTACTGTATAGATTTCCATAATATACTGATGATATCCTATTTCAAGATAAGGGATACATGCCTATTATAGAGTCATTTTAAGAATATGTAGATAATTTCCTCTAGTTGAAGCAGTTAATTGATGCTGCTATAAAATGATTTTATATATTATGATGAAAAGAACGTATAGTGAGAGAAGAGATATGATCGTGCTCCAGAGAAACTTCTTGAATATATAGTTCATCTCTTATAGTAGAAGTAAGGATATGAGCTTGTTCTTGAGTGAATATCAATAAATGTAAAAAATGAAATTGGAATGGAAAAATGATCCCACCCTTTATCTTCACTCTCTAGTGGGTCATGTTGATGATCATATAGAGTGTGAGTGAGAATATGGACCCATTCTTGAGTAGCATTCAGGATATTAGAATGATCTCCCATGATGTTGGTGGGAATATTAATATGGAATTGTACCCCATTTAAATACATGATATAACGATGGGTGTCTTCTATCACTTCAAGGTAAGACGGAAGGCATGAGAGGTGAGAGAAGGGATATAAGTATGGTCTTATTTCACCCCAATAACTTGTTTATAGGTTTCATCCCTGAGAGAAAGGATATAAGATTTATCCCAAGTTGTTATAGAGATATGTCAAAAGGCCCATTCTATGACTTCTAGAATAAGATGGTAGGATTATTGAGTGCAAGCATAAATATTGGCCTGATGTTCAAACAAATTTATAATATAATCATGGGATTAATATATGGGATAAATGATATGTGATTTCTCTAAAGGGGTTTTTGGAATATTCCAATATCCCTCTTATGATGATGCTAGGATATTATGGAATGATTTTCAAGTGTGAGTACGAATATATAACCGATCTTAAATCATAGATATATTTTGCATATATACTTCTATAGTGGGAAAAATAAAATGTGAATGTTTCATGTTTCTAAATACCGACTACCCTTGGATATTCCTTCCATGTTTCTTGGTTTGGGTGACCATAGATGAGATCTATTAGACATATTACATAGTATGTTATTGAAGATTCGGTTCCACCAAGCATAGTTATTTTCAACATTTGGTAGGATATTTACCCGTGTCTCTTACTTCATAATTTGAATGTTGAAGATACAATCCTATAATTATATAATCAAAGGGATATTATAATTTTCATGATTTAGAAAAAACATTTCAAAGAGTTTTCTCATGGTAATGGTGATCACATTCTTCCCCATTATCCGTCATAGGTAGCACATTCAATGGAGATTCACATTGTAAAGTATTTTATTAGATATCTATAAGGATGGGATGTATCCATTGAGATAGTAATATAGGATCATATCATTCTTCACATAGTTTTAGAGATACTGGGTCTATGAAAGAATCCTCCTTAGTGGTAAGGCTAGAACTACTATTTTTGTTTAGGAATACATCAAGTGACTCAATTCTATTGAATCAATAACTTGAGGATCTTCATGGAAGCTAACAATTTGTGCTAGTGATTTGACATGAGATGAGGTGTGGATAGTTGTATTCATTTAGATCAAAGATACTTATGTGGGATTTATTGAAGGTTAGGGAAACCTAAATATTGATGGCCTCATGATGATCCTGAAAAGATCAAAAAAAAACATACAAGAAATATATCAATTCACCATCACAGGTAAGTGTATTGTCGATTAATCACTCTCATAGGTAAATGGTTCACATTGATTTTACCGTTTTTTGATGCACTATCGTGACTATTTTTTTATAAATTGAGTCAGGATAAATGAAATTACTGACAATTGATATCACTCGAACACTAATGGAAAATGGATTTCACATCATCCATTATGCTCATAATGAATAGTATTCTTGTGTTTGTTTTGAGTTGATGTAGACCTCCTTCTTAAAGGAAGACATTGATTGGGACTTTACTAGTGTTGTTTTAACAGCCTAAGATTTAAATATTTATTATCCCCAAATGAATACTTTTTAAATAGTGTGTATCACATAAAAAATCAAACTAAAGTACAAAACCACAATATATTTATAATATTACACATGAACATTAAAAATTATTGGGTATAAATTGAAGTAACCAAATCACAAAACCCATAAATAAAGTAGGAAGAAATGGAATCTAGAAGCTAATGTATTCCTTATAAAGCCCATTTCTTCAAACTGATAAGGGAGGTGGATTCTCAAGGGATTTTTATTGACAAATCCCAATATAAAATTGAGTAATTATGGATTAAGAAAAATCATATGCGGTATAAGATCAAGCTCCAATAGATTTATGTAAGAACTATTCTAGCTAATCCACCACCAAAATATACAAAAAGATATTATATAATGCTTAAGTCTTACATGAGGATCACAAGGGGATATGTAATTATAAATTAGGATTATATCTAAATGAAATAAAATTATTACATATGTATATATATGAAAAATTTATATACTTTTCTAAACTAGTTTTTTCTAAATTCACTTTATGCATAAAAATTGAATTTTTCTAGAAACTGGAATTGAATTTCTAGAAAATAGGTTTTCATTGATTAAATAATAACAAGGTATATTAACAATAGATTAGTTATTAATTTATAATAAAATATAGTTAATATACAAAAATATATTTTTCTATAAAAAAAATTCACTACATTTAATGTTTTTAATTAAAAATAAAATTTATAAATTATAAGAAATTAATTTTAAAGAATATACAATTTTTCTTTATTTTTTATGTCTATGTTATCTTAGGATGAATTTTTGATCATTTACTATAAGATTTATTTTTGGTTGAAAAATGAGGAATTTACAAAAAAATATAATTTCCATGAGTTAACATAGTGTAGGAATTACCTATAAGATTTATTAATGATGAAATAAATAAAATATAAAATTAAGGAATAATACTATGCATTTTGGAATTTTTTTCAAATGTAAAACCTATGAATTTTTTTTATAAATAAAGAAAAATGTTACTTTATTATAAAAAAACTATTTTTGGTCTTCTCTTTATATCATGCATTTAAATTACAGGTTCAGTTTTGGCTTGTCATGGAATCTAAATAAATTTTATTAAAATCATAATATTTCAATTTAGGGAATTAAAATATGTAACCAGGTTAAATTTATAATATATAAATTTAAAATATTAATAACATAAAAAAATGGTTTTATGCATTCAAGTGTTCTTTTTTAAAAATTAACACTTCATATTTGTAGAAAATTTATTTGATATTTTTTTCAAATTTTAAATCATATATTTTAAATTAGGTAATTGGTTAAATTTTTAATTTGGTCATTAAAACTAATTAATAAGGTCAAGAATTCATTACCCAGATAAACCAAACAAATAAAAAAAATAATTTATTATGGGGGAAAATATAGAAATTTTAAAAAAATACTTCTAAATAGACTGTTTGGGTATGGATCAACAAAAAGTCACACAATTTCACCATTTTACCCATTTTATGCACTACAACCTTTAATAATGAAATTAAATTATTGAAATTCAATGTTTATTTCCAAAACTTCCCTTATATTCTCATATAAAAAGGTAACACATCCAGCACTTCAATACTAACCTCTCTTTAGAATTAGTAGTTAAAACTCTATCATTTTAGTCTCTATATAACCCCATAACACTATCCTAATCCCTTGGTCACTCATAATCACCATGATATTTTCAATTTCACGGGGACTTCCAAGGAACGATCAAGTATCCGACATAAGTACTATCTCCTTTTTAAGTTTTATTCTTAATATTAATCTTCCAAATACATAAGAACCATAATATTAATATGAATTAAATATAACTAATATAATTTTATGTTTTCATATTAATTATAAACCCTCTATTTATTCATTTCTATCCACTTATAAAAATAAAGTAACGTCAATCGTGAAGGCGAGTGAAGTACCGCCTCCATGAAGAATCGTTTTTTTGTTTTTACAGTTTATAAATTTTTATCCAGTAATCTTAAAACATGTTTAACCACAAAAAAAACATAAAAATAGTATCATTTTCCTTCTATTATAATGATATTATGTCAAAATAAATACCTTTTTTCCATACTCACCAATTCAGTTAAAGCATGTTCAAGTTTGGGTTTGTTTAACAACATAAATGAATGATTCTATAAAATGATACCATGGACGAATATAGAAACATAAATAATAATATTATTATAATATAATAATAACATAATGATTTAAATAATTTTCTATAATTATTTATTAATGTATCATATTTTTTTTCGCTAAAATCACCCAAATAAGCCAACACCGATTTGATTTTCACGCAGTGTAAATTGAACACTTATAGAATGATATAATAGGTTTTGAAATATATTGAATTTATATATTATATAATATTATATTATATAACAATAATTAAAATGGAATAAATTTATGGGTAATGATTTCAAAATTATTAAACATGGGAAAAATAATTAAAGTTATTAACATCAGATAGTCATAATAAATTATAACTAATTAATGTACTCATTATAAAAATAATAATAAAGATTATAAGTGGGTAATAGTTATAATTATGGTTATTTAAAATCATATTAATTAATTTATTTTTGTTTTATAATAAGATAAAGTGTGCTCAAATAAGCAAGGAAATAGGTTAAGAGTTTCTTGTCTAAAATTTGAATCCCTTGAGTCATGTTTAAGTTACACACCAAGTTTCCTTTGAAATGGTGCCAATATTTACCAATTCCAATTTTTTATAATTATCCATGTATATTTCATTATATTTAATGTTCTATTTATATTTATACCTATCATATAGTTTTGATTCAAATGTTACAATGGCTGTAAGGGGTTTCTCATCTCAACGTCTCTTCATTGAGACATGTTTTAATGTTATGAACCAATTTATTATTTTTAGGGTTTATATACCATAAAAGAATTTATATTAACACAATAAATTATTTAATTCATGGGATTAATAGGACCATATTTTTCTCAATCTTCCAATGATTTTTGATTCAAAAATTACTAATGTAGTATGGGATTTCCATAACTCAATTGTCTTCTTTGGAGGCATAATCAATATTGTTTTTATATAATCATTCATGATTGATATATTATAACCTATAATTATGTTCGGATTTATTACCAACTTATTTTATTTTCAAATCATGTTTTAAGCCAAATCCTTTTTCCATTATTCTTTCATTGTTTCATTAATATTCATTTCTATTAAGAATAATTCACATTTCATTAAATGTATTTTTCCTCCATATTTATGTTTTTTCTTCCATAAAATGTTATAATTTATCTTATTTAAATATATATTTTTACTTATAATTATCATTTTTCCTATATTTATTTATTTTAAAGAAAAGGATTCATCATCCTTCTAACTGCGTGGGCTCTCAACAATGTTATTTCAAAATGTTCAAAACGTCTTTCCATCCCTTCAAAATAAAATGATTTATCAACCACACCACATTTTATTTTGATAAATTTTATGCAATTTTCATGATTTAATTATTAAATATTATTTTGAAAATTAAAATATTTCATATTTTTTTAAATTTCTTTTATTTGAAAACATTAGGTCTTTTCAAGTCTCCATTTTAAATATTATTTTAAAAGTAAAAAATTTAAATTTATTTTCACTTATCACCTTTGAAACTTTTTTATTTATTTAAAAGGATATTTTATTAAGTACTATTTATAATATAGTTTTAAAAAGTCATCTCTTTTCCTACATTTTTTTTGAATGTAGTTTATGATTCATATTTTATAATAATTTTTAAAAGGATTTTTTGAACTTTTTGGTATATTCACTCATATGTTTCTTGCATGGTTTATCTCTTATGAAGTAATGTTTTGATCATAATATTAATATAATTATGTTATTAATACTTTAATATAATTAGTGTTTTATATCCTATGATTAATTATGTTTGTGTTCTATGATAAATTTAAGTAACCCATTTTTCCACGGGTTATTTTAAATATAATATTGATTGATTTGAAGTAGAATACATATGTATGGATGATGATGGGAGAGGTCCTATATCACACTCCATTTCATTGGTTTAAGTTAATAAATAATGCTATATTTAGTAATGTATATAATAAGTTATTTAACATAGAAATTCTCATGATTGGTTGGATCACATTTCTGGTATGGAAATAACTAGTTTATTTACATAAGAATGGGAATAATGAGTTTAATCACCAAGGTTTTCCAATGATTATGTTATTCCAAATTTCCAAGTTGGTAATTAAGTAATGTTAAATTTTTAAAACTCATTTAATTTCCATGAAATGCCATGTTTTCAAGATTATTTATTATTTGTTAAATATTCCTCACTTTTTTAAAATGATAACATGCTATATGACTATTGAGATGTGTTTTGAGTTAGGTTATATATTTCATGATTTATTAATGATATTTTGAAGATTTTATGAGACCCTAGAATATTTTATGATTATCATCTAAGATATTTTGATCATTTATTATTATATTTATGTCTCCCTCATGTTTTCCTTCATCTTATGATATGTTTTTCTCTTACTAAGTGGCCGAGTTCACTCATTTCATATGTTCCCAATCCCTAGGTTATAAACTCGATAACATCATTGAGTTATCCATAAATATTTATAGAAGATAATTAATTTTTAGAAATATCTACAAGGGTAATAAAATAATATGTTTATGTATTATATTTCAAAGACAGAAAACCTTTAGGTATTTGGGTTATGAGAATGTTGTGAGATGTAATATTTAAATTATGTGATTAATGTATTATTTAATTCATGATTATATAAGGATTATATAATTGGTATCAGATTCAGTTTTATTTTTTAGATTAGTTTATTTATATTAATATATTAGTTTAGTTAGTTTTGGTATTAGGGTTAGAGACCATTATTAAAAACCATATAGTTGAGTCTATGTGTGTGATGATATCATTAAATATATGTAAAGTCTTGTTTAGATATTTTTTTAGAAATAAATTAATTTCAGGATACTACTAGGGGATAAAGGTTTCAGAAAATATATTCCTATGGGTAATAACCCTAAAAGGGTGTGTTCTCTATAAAATCAATTGTCAAATGGTGCATGAAAAAGAATCCTAACTGAACACCTAGTTTGACACTTATGAGGACTATTATTTGGATGATCATATGATCTTTAAAAACCAATATGAAGGATAGAATTCCAAATTACATTGTGGAGAATAAGATAACCCAACTAAAAGTAACCAATATCAATCTATGATTTATATAGGATGAAATAAAGGAATGATGGGACATTATAAAAATGTAAAAGAACAAGACATTTTGTGGATGAATTTTTTTTCATGATAATAATAATTTCTATATATCATTAATTATTTCTCACTCATGTTAACCCTTTTGGTTTTAGTAATTGATATAACCTGAAGGAACCATGGGTGTTAGGGGAAATGTAAATATTAAATCAATGAACAAACCATCATAATGGGAGATGTAACGAGTAACCTTATGATTTTGAAAAACTAGCTATCACAGAATATGATAAACTGTGTGACATAATTGAAGTACCAAAGATGATGAAGACGAGAAATATGGATTATCATGAAATATAAAGTGAAAAATTTGATGAAAGAAAAATTGTTAAATTTTGTATATTTAAAAAATATTTGAAGAATCACCAATGTAATTACCTTAAGGGTCTTGGAAGATGATTTAATTATGAAAGTGGATTCATGGATCATAAAACTTTCATAGTAAAATTAATAGGTTAGTTAGAATGTTGGGTGTGATAAAAATAAATCTAAAGTCACCCATAAAGGTCCAATATATTAAATATATAAAAATTTGATATTACCCAAGATAGTATCATAAATATAAAGAGTATATGGACGATTTTCATAAATAATCACCAAAACCAAGGGAATAAGGTTGATCATGTTCGATGAATTCTGAAGAGGTTCATTGTGAAAAATAAATCCTCTAAATTAGAATTGCGAATATGAAATATTTATTCTACTCACTCAATATTGAATATATTATATTATAAGTTTACCACCATAATGTGTTTTTACCATATAAAATATATAGATATATGATGATGGATTTTCCAAATTAATTTTTATGAGAATATTAATCTTAGTATTGGTTCTTTTGATAGATTTGATGCAATGGATCAACTATTTCAACATATACTCTATATTTAATAATAATGGTAAGATAACACATAATATCCTCATTATTAAGGATGTACGAGGTTTGAAAAATAACCAATACCTACTATGGAGAGATATTAACATCACATCAACAGTAGGTAACACCAATGAATCATCCTTACCATCATCCATCAATTCACCAACTTCTTTTTTAGTCTTCGATGTATGTAGAAAAGTTGAAAACATCATTAAAATGGATGATATAAAATACAAACCCCTTAGATGCCACAAGTTTTAAATAAAACAGTGGTCCTACACAAAAGGAGTCCACCTAGTGATATTAGGGTTTTGAGTAGATTTAGAATTAGGTTTTATCCCTCAAATAATGTGAGCCTAATTATTGTGCATGAGAACTAGTTTGTGTCTTTGAAGGCCCTATTTGGAGAAATGAAATGCCTCTAATTGTAGATATGGTGAGGCATCCATCCCTTAACAACCTTTAGCTGAGAGGGTTTTTTGAAGTTGGATACATTAGGATTGGTGTAATTGGAATGTAAAGAAATGGCTGGTTATAGTGGAATCTAGCAATGTAGGTGAGAGATAAGGAAAAGAGGGTGATGGATAATGTATTATAGATGGCTAATTTAGAATGGTCTAGTAGGGGTATGAACATGGATCTTAATGAACCTTATAATGAGGAGGGGAGTTCTTCATCGACTAAATTGTTCAATCATGACTTTCCATCTACACTAGCATATTGGGGAATCGTGGGAGATGAAAGATATGTATGTGTGGTATACATATTATAAAAAAATGGAATGAAATTTCTTTCCTTAAAATTTTTTTTGATAAATTTTCATTATAGTTCTGAAATATAAAATCAAAGGAAAATTATATAGGTCAAAACACCAAAACATGAGAGGAATTTTACTCAAATGGTTAGTAAGAAACAAAATATTTAAATTATTATTATTATATTTAAATAGAATTGACAGATACCTCATTATAAAAGTAAATATCAAGTAATCTAAAAAATACCCTTTTTATCTTTTTTATTATGTAATAATTAAAATTTTGAGGTTGCAATTTATTTTTGGGGGATGTAATTACCTAAAATTTCACTAAATTTAAACCTAAAAAAATATTTTTTAAGAGAATATTTTGCATGAAAAACTAAACTGAAGTTAAAACCCATGATATATCTTGAATATTAGATATCAATTTCAAAACATAGTCGATATAAATTTATGTATCTGCATCATAAAATCAATAAATAAAGTAGAAAGAAATAACATCAGAAATCAAAAGTCTTCCTTATGAATCCCAATTATCTAAAATCAGAATAGAGTAAGATTATCTAGAGTTTACCCTTGACCAATCCCATGATGAACTAGCGAAATTATGTTAAGAGGAATACTATATATGGGAGAAGATCAAGATCATGAGGATTAACACAAGATCCATGCTAGCTGAACCACCACCCAAAACTACAAACAAAGATTATTTGATTCTTAGATCTTACAAGATGATCATAAGGGGTTTTGTAAGTAGAAATTATAATAGTATCAAAATGTATTAAAATATTTATATGTATAGATATATAAATAATCTAAAAACTTTTCAAAATTAATTTTTTCTAAATTCACATTATTCTTAAGAATTTATTTTTCTTTATAAATTGGAAACTTATTTAAAGAAATTAATTTTATATTGAATAAATAATAATAGGTTATATTTATAGTATACTAATTAGTAATTTATGAAAAATACAATTAATATACAACACAAATTTTTTCTATAAATATAGTTTTTGGTATATTTTATGTTTTAAATTAAAAATAAAATTTATAAATGTTTTTAGTTCAATTTGATGAAATTAAAAGAGTATTTTATTTACCATGGATATATTATCTCAATATGAAATTTTTATAATAATATAAAAAGGATTATTTTTAGTCAAAAAATGTGGATTTATGAAAATTATAATTTAGATGAATTTAACACTAAGTAAGAATAAACTAGAAGATTTAAAAACCTTTAAATCGGCAAAATATGAAATGAAGGAATAATAATATTTATTTGTAAAAATTATTTGTACATAAAAATCTTATTCCAAACAATTTTTGAAGTAAAAAAAGGGTTAATTTAATATTAAAAAACCATTTTATCTTGTTTTTAAATCAAGTATTTTCAAGGTGAGGTTTGATTTTTTACTTAACATGGATACCTCATTTATTTTATTCTATTCAAAATAAATTAATTTATGGTTCTAAAATTAGTAACCATGATAACCTTATCATATATTAAATTAAAATTTTAATAAAATTATTTAAAAAAATGGTTTAATACATTTAATTATTTTATTTTAAAATTAACTTTTTATACCTATAAAAAATTTATTTGATAAAATGATTTTAAAATTTTAAATAATATGGTTCAAAAAAGATAATTGTTTTAATTTTAATTTTGGTCACTAAACTAAATTAGTAAGGTTAGTTTTTTTACCATGGTAAGATGTAATAATGGTAAATTTTATTTTTACTAGGGGGAAAGTCCAAAACATTTTAAATATTCTATTTTACTATCTCTATTACTATACCCATTTAACTTTATCACATTTTAACTCATATTTATCGTAATCCCTTCAATTTCATGGTGAATTCCAAAGAAAGATCAATTCTCCAATATAAGTATTATCTATTTCTTAAGATTTACTCTTAATATTAATCTTATAAATACCATATAACCATAGAAATATAATGAATTTAGTTTAATTATTATACTTAAATGTCATTATATTAATATTACACCCTTTATTTTTTCATTTCCATCCATATATAAAAATAAAGGAATGTCAATCGTGCGTGTGCGTAGAGCACCACCTCCATGAAGAATGATTTTTTTCATTTCTTTTATAGTTATAAATTATTTTCCCAAACATATTAAAACAAGGTTAACCATAAAAAAGCATAAAAATAATGTCATTATGATTTTTTTAATAATGATATTATGTCAAAATAAAAACCTCCTTATCCATACCCACCAATTGAGTTTATGTGTGTTCATGTTTGGGCCAGTTTAAATCCCTAAATGAATGATGATATAAAAATATATCAGGAATGAATGTGAGAAAATTAATACTAATATTATTATAATTAAATAATAAAATTATGATTGTTATAAGATTATGAAGATATTATATTATATATTTAACTTATTATTAAATTATCTTCTTCATTCTCTAAAATCCCTCAAATAAGCCAACACTAACTCCATGTTCACGCTGTGCAGCTAAAACACTTATGGAATGATATAAGGTATTTTTTAAGTCAATTTAAGTGATATGTTAAATTATATTAAACTAAATATAAACAATTAAAGTGGTGTAAAATTATGGGAGATGATTTCAAAATAATTAAACATGGGAAATACAGTTAAAGTTTTTAACATCCAATGTTCATAATATGTTATAACTAATTAATGTTCCCATGATAAAAAAATACAAAATGGTTTAAAAAAGTTAATATTAATGAGTCCATTTCTGAAAATATATATTGATCTATTTAGGTTTCTGTTACAAGAGGATAAAGTGTGATAAACTAAGAAAGGAAACAAGTAAAGGGTTTCTTTTTCAGAAATTTTAATATGTTAAGACATGTTTAAGATATAAGCCATGTCTACTTTTCAATAGTGATTTTTACCTTATTTCCATTATGTTTCAAGATAATTTTATATTTCATTATATTAAATTTTATATTTAAAATCTCACCTCTCAATGGATTTTGATTCAAAAGTTACAAAAGATGTAAGGGTGTTTTCATCTCAATTTGTCTTTATTGAGACATGTTTTACTCTTTTGCACCAATTTATAATTTATATGGTATATATAATTAACAAAAATATATTTTTACATACCCCATGATAAAATTCATAGTATTTATATAACCATATGATTTTCAATATTATAATGACTTTTGATTTAAAAATTACTAAATCCTTAAGGGGTTAAAACTCAGGGTATTTATATAACCATAAGATTTTTAATATTCTAATGACTTTTTATTAGAAAATTAATAAATTTATAAGGGG
The DNA here is from genome assembly GCA_963277665.1 of Viscum album. Lineage (NCBI taxonomy): Eukaryota > Viridiplantae > Streptophyta > Magnoliopsida > Santalales > Viscaceae > Viscum > Viscum album. Next base: position 709,719,860 of record OY728131.1, on the reverse strand, counting down.
GTTTCAGGACTCAATTCTCTTCCTTGGGTCATAATCAACCTTATTTTTCAATTATATTTCATTATTTATGTATTTTATCATATGATGATATTTGAATATATCTTCACATTATATCACATGGATATCATGTTACAAACCAAATTATTATTTCTTTAGGCTTCTAATGTTCTGTTTAAATATTGTTTTTTTAAGAATAATTCCTATTTCATTAAATATATTTTCAATCCATATTCATTATTTTACTTCCCATAAATTTTCTCCTTTATATTGATCAAAATTAATTTTTTAATCTCAAATGATCCTTTTCCTCCGATTATTCATTTGAAGTGAAATGTTTCATCATAAATTTAATGATATTGGTTTTCAACAAAGTAATTTCAAAATGATCAAAATATTTTTCCGATGCTTTTTTAATAAAAATATTTATCATACACTGCACATTTTATATTGATAAATTTTACATATTTTACAAGGTTACATTATTAAATATTTTTTTAAAAATAAAAATTTTCAAATTATTTTCAAATTATTTTTTTGAAAACCCTTTGTCTTTTCTAGTCTCTATTATTAAATATAATTTTAAAAGTAAAACATTTCAATGTATTTTCAATTATCCTTTTGAAACCACTTTGTCTTTTTAAGGATATTTTATCAGGAACTCTTTGTAAAAATGTTTTCAAATTTCTTGTGTTTCCTTCAAATAATTTTTTTGATTGTAATTTACACGTTATATTTTATAAAAATGTTTAATTTTATTATGATTTTTTTATTCTTCAGTATTATTTTCCTATAAGTTTTATATCCTATGTAGTGATATTTTGATAATAATCTATATATTATTATGTTATTAACTATTTTGGTGAATGGGATTTCAATTTCTTATAATTTCTTCAATTCATGTTATGTGATAAGTTTAAGAAACCCATTCTTTTCTAGGGGTTATTTTACCTATGATGATATTTAATTTTATATAGATATCATATATATATATATATATGATTATGGGTGGAGTCCAATATCACCCTCTAATTAATTATTTTAAGTTAATATCTTAGAAGATAGTCAAAACTTGAAATAATGAGTCTATTTACATATGCCTGGTAAAGATGGGGCTGCTTACATTTTTAGGTGTGGAAATAATGAGCTAGTTCACATAAGTGTGGAAATAATGAGTTTTAACATACATGTTTTATTTTGTTTATGGCTTAGCCACATTCCCATGTTGTTAATCAAGTTTTGTTAAATTTTCACAATGCATTTCATTTCCATGAAATTACTTATTTTCAAGACTATGTCTTATTTTTTTTAAGTATTTCACACTTTTATGTCATGCTCACATGTTATAAGACCATTGAAATGTGTTTTGACCCAGATCATATCATTCATTCTTACTTAATGATCTTTTTAGGATCTTATGACTCTCTAACATGCTTTATGATTATCATTTAAGTTATTTTGATAAATTAATGTCATGTTTTTGTCTCCCTCATGTTTTCCAACATGTTATGATATGTTTTTAACTTAGTGAGTGTATGAGCTCACCCATTTCATATGTTTCCAATACTTAGGATATGAATATGATTAAAACATGCTATTTATCTATAAATGTTCCTATAGAATAATTATTATGGATAAATGATCTCAAGTGTGATAAAATAAGATGTTTAAATAGCTAATTTATAGGACACTAAACCTTTAGGTCCATGAGTTATGTGAATTTTGTGAGATGTAATATTTAAATCTTATGATTAATGTATTATTTAAGTAATGATTATTTTTGGTCTCTATAGATGCATTGATTGAAAAATTTGTTGAGTAGATGGGTGGAAAGGCTCATTATTCTATTTATTTTGTAATTATATCATACTCTATGACTTTATTATATTTTTAACATATGTTCAAAAATCCTATTGTGGAGCTGGTTAGTTCCAAAATAGTTATTTACTAAAAACCATGTGTCAAATTGAACAACTATATATATAATAGGTTATCCATATCCATATTATTATTTAGTAGTGATATAGTTTAAAGTGGTGCATATTAGTACTTTGGAATTTATTTCCTTCTAAAGAGGAAACAAGTGTTGTTGTTATGAGATTATTCCCATGAGAGGGGATTTCTATATATACTTATAAAGCTGATCAGAATCCATATAGTTAAATGGAAGTTAATGAGACATATAAATCCTTTTAAGCTTACATTCTAAGGAACATTTTTGTTCTTTTTAATTCCATGAAACCAAGACAATGTCATGTTACTTTTCAAATCATGAATTCATGACCTATGTGGTTTTCGTATTGGACCTTAGAGGGGATTCCTATATATCATGGTATACTGGAATCAAATCCCAAGTAGTCTGATATTATCTTTTTAAGGTCATGTGATAAGACCATAACAAGTATTTTAACAACACACAGTACTAATTGTCAGGAAAAATATTCCTAGAAAATTCTAGTATGAGACTTACATGTGGACCCCCTTTCTAGTTTATCCTATAGGGAATATGGTTTTTTCAGGATGTTGATACACATGGGATATTTCCTTTTGTGTAATAATATTAGAATATCTCATATATTTGTCTAATTTATACCGATTGATGGTTTGGATCAATAAGTATGATTAAACGTATGGTGGATATGGCCCCACATAAAGAAGATTTGGGATTATGAATAGGCTTCCTTACCCGTGTTTAGATATGATATGCATGGATTCTTCCCCAAGGTTTCTGGATAAGAAGGTATCTCATTCCCTTTAATGGGACTATTTAATGGTCTAAAGGTTTGTCCAACATGAATCTTCTTATCCAATATGAGAATCACTAACTAGGGAGAGTTTCACAAGTGTCATCCCATTAAGGACCCTTATTATCAAGGTAACACATGATTGTAAATACATTAAGGGATCAATCAATTAGATAAGAGAATAAGGAAAAATATTTCATAAAGGGAATAAGTGATCGAAGGTGAACATGCTTGTGTGCATGAACCGGTCAAGAACTTTAGGTGGTTGTAGAGGGGGGATTGGGAAAAAAGATCCAAGGTAGGGGACCTGGGAAAAGCTGAAACATAGGTATATGAATTGGATGAGTTTGGACCCTATGTAAGATAACTTAGTTTAATGGGTTCTCATTAGTGAGGAAATGTGTGATGGTATTCCATAGTGGTTTACAAAAATCATTTTTTTCCATAAGGATAGATAAGGTAAGGTGGTTTCCATAGTATGGGTAGCATGAATAGGTCACCTGAGTATAGAGAGAGGGATGAGGTGTCTACCTAGTAATATTGTAGGGAAATATAGCTCCTTAGTATTAGGAATTGGAGAGGTTTTACCTATTGTGTATCCCTATGTAGTGATTCTACTTAGTAATACATGGAAGGGTGAATACGGAGTACTATTACAAACAGGGTGAAATATTGTATAACAACTTGAAAATATAAATTACAATAATTGATAGATTGTGTCATGAACTAGCCCTAATACCTTGGTATACTGATACCCAAGATTCCCCTAACACTTTTCAAAAAGAATTCCTAATCCCCATTGGATGAAGACTAGCACATGACATCATTTCTAAGATCAAAGTGGACAATTTTTCAATAAGAGAAAAAACAATATAGAAAAATGGAAGATAAAAAATACACATTTGGTATAAAACACTTCTTAAAGTCAAAGTAGTACCACAAAAAGTCATATAACCCTACAAAAGAAAATTTCATCAAAAATACAACAGAACATTCCCACAGACAAAGTCTTAGAATCCATGTTCAACATGTGGACAATAACTCCAACAATTACTACTGTCACTACCAGTCCAATGAATCAAGAACAAACACCACCTCCAAGTGGTGCATTTCCTTTCCTTGGGCCACGAATAACTTAATATATAAACATCTGAAGTAAAATGTATAGTGTGAGTAATAATATCCCATAAGATTCCACCAAAATATTGATAAGGAATTCCAATAAAAATAATCCATTTATTATTCAATTCAAATAAGGATATAGAATGGAAAATTTGTGTTCAATATTTTAGTCAGAAAGTGATTACAAATCAATTAAAAGGAAGATATATGAAAAATATTCATAAATGGTTATTTTTCATAAAAATAAAAATGACATGAATGAAGTAGTTATACCATCACTGGAATGTAATAATCAAATCAAAATAAAGAAACATGTTCATAATCTCTATGATAATTTAATTTATGGATATAGGATCCTAACACTAATAATTTTATCAACATAGATTAATGTGTGTGCACACATCCCTAAGGCCCATGCTAGTGGATAATCAATAAAAAACCCATTAGGGAAATCACACCGAATTTGGTTTAGTTAGAGTTATAATCATCAATCCATTTTTAGGAAGATAGAGTCCTAGTGTTCTTGTCATAGTCACCCAATATATAACAATGTTCACACACACTTTAGTAGACCCATAAATCATGGGAAAATGATTCATTTAAAATCAATTATTCATTTACATTTTTTGTTCCCAATATCAAACTTAACATTCCATTAATATTTCAAAACAAAAATAGAGGCTTTCATCTAATTCATGAATTTAAATTTTATGTTTCATTTAAATATATTTTTCTAAAGAATCAACATTAAATCATTTAAATACATATTTTCTCAAACCAAAACATATATTCAAATCCCTTGAAAATAGTTTTTAATATAAAAAATAACATGCCTTTGAAATCAAATATCAAACCATAAAAATTCATGGTTTTGAAAATAATGGAAATTATATTTCAATTCAAGAATTAAACATTGGTTTCAAATGCAGAGAAAATACTTATAAAACCACATTCATTTTTTTCACATGATCAAGTGATCAATCAATAAATCACTAAAAATGTAAAATGGAAATAGAAGTTCAAGAATCAGTAAGATCAAATAGGAATCCCTAGAATTACAATCCATAAAATCAAAGATCTAATCCCTAATCAATATGAAGATTCATTAATATCAAATGAGGAGAGAAGAGAGAAATGATGAATTCCAATTTAAAGAGAAATAATCTACTGGAGAGGGTTAAAATTCATCCATCGATGCTTTGATCTGAGTTAAAAAGGAGGTTTGGGGATCCAAATTTCATATTGAGAGACTCTAAAAGCCAAAGTATTTGATTTGGTTATAATTGTTGGTGTTTATGATTAATAAGAACGATTTGAGGATTTTTATTATAATTTCTGGTGAATTAATAACCCACTCACATGGTTTTCTAGTTTAAGATGTATGATTAGTACTAACCATGTGCCTAATGATGTTCCCTTACTGGTCTCATAGAAAAGGTGCATGATTTAGCTAGATGGTTATTCTAACTATGCACCATCCATGAAATCGCACACTACCAAAGGATGCATAGTTTGGAGGGGTACCGACATAGTTAGGAGTAACTGTGAACCAACCATGTTCGACCCTCTAGAACCTCTAAATAGGGAACATGATTTGTTGTGCCAAACTGTATGTTTTTTCCTAAATGTGTTCCAACCTTGAAAAACCCCAAACCCTCTAAATTATTTTCAAGAGTTCCCAGAAATATCCCAAAAAAAGATTCAAACAAAGGATGGTGAAAACAAGGGTCAAAATAATATTAAATTTAGTAACATGATTTTAAAACCTCCCTATAATAAAAACTTTATTCCCCCATAAAGGTTGTCAATAAGACTCCTAGTCAAAGGGATAAGGCCAATGCTCTCTCATTAACACCTAACATTCCCAAGTCTCATTTGAATCATAACTTAGCTACCAAAGTACATAAACCATAGGTATAAAGTTATCGTGAAGTACCTTCTTATTAAAATAAACAAATTGAACGATCCATTCAGTGATAGATACATCATGTTTTATATCAAGTTCCTACCAGATCAAAATTTCAGATATGTTAGTGAGATACTTTTTAATCTATGACATATTAAACATGTTGGGAATCCATGTTAACTAATGTGGTGATGGAAAATAGTAATCCATGATACCAATATTTTCAACAACCTCAAATGGTCTAACATATCTCAGTACTAAATTTACCTATTATTAAAGAAGTCGATGTCCCAACTGAGGTGAACCTCACAAAAAACATGTTAAACCACTAAAAACTAAAAAGGGAATCAATGAAGATCATTATAAGATTTATACTGACCCCATGCAGTCTTCTTTCTTAGATAAAATATTTAAATATTATCCATAATATCTTAGACTATGTTGGTATAATCCAAGGAAGTCTCACAAATATCCAATCAATATAGAGGAAACTTATATAGTCAACCATAAAAGGCCTCAAAGGGTCCCATCTTGATGGATGACAAGAAACTATTGTTATAGGAAGACTCATCTAGTCCCATGTGGTTTTTCCAAGATCTATGAAATTGAGAACGAAATAACAAATTCTATTTTCAAGAATATATACATCACATTCTATCTGGCCATCTATCTATGGATGATATTTTATAATAAAACATACCTAAGATCCCATCACCACCTATAGTCTTCTCAAAAAACATGAAATAAAACCAGAGTCTCTTTCAGAAACTACAACATATAAAACTCTATATAATATGATAATCCACTTCATGTACATGGTTTCCAATTCATAAAACTTTTTTGTACTATCATTGGGTTCAAAGTGAACAGATTTGGTCAGCCGATTATACCCAACCCATATTTCATTATTCCCATGAGGGATATGAGGAAACCCAACTACAAAGTCCACATAAATTCTGTTCCACTTCCATGTTGGCACTATAAGGGGTTGAAGGAAACTTGAAGGTCTTTAATGATCATATATAAATTTATGAAATGTATAATAATGAGAAAAAAATCAGTAATGTCTCATCTCATACCTAGAAACCAGAATTGTTTCGTCATGTCATAGAACATATTCTTTATTGTAGAGTGAATTTTCCACTGGGAAATTTAGAAATACCCTATTATAGATTTTATCATGGGAAAAGGTATAATATACCGGCTCCCAAAACAAAGGATACCCTCAAAAAAGAAAAAACACTTTTCTACGGTCTCCCCAATATAAAGATAGGTCCTAAATAAAAAAAATTCTTCCTCAAGCTATTGATCTAGAAATATCATCTCATGAAGAGAAGAGGTAAACTATATGCTTACAAGAACAATCTTGGTCTCATACTATTTAACTCTAAAATTCATATGAGAAAAGAGATCCATCAATTTCCACTTATATGATGGTTTTTTCTTGGCCTGCATTAGAAATTTCTTATTTATGGAATTAGCAACAACATTACCTTTACCATGGGTGAAGGTAATTTTGAAATAAAAGGGGTGCATGTACTCCACCCATCATCTTTGATGAAGATTAAAATATTTTTTCCACGAGATATAAATCATGTTTTTTAATTAAATAAATGTTAAACCTTTCTCCCTAAATTTAATATCACAAACTATTAAATGAAGTCATCATAGTTGTAAGTTCATGATCATTGGTCAGATAGTTCTTCACATGTGGACTATGGTTTCCATAACTATAGGCAACTACATGATCATCATGCATGATAAAGACACCCAAACTAGAATTTGATTCATTAAAAAATAACCAAATAGCCCTACTCAGCATTCAAAATAGTCAAAAGTATTGCAGAAATCACAAGATGTTTCAACTCATTAAAAGAATTATGGAATTTTGTGCAATATAAGAAATTTACTCTTCCTGTGAGAGTGGTCATTGGAGAATCCAAATTTGATAAATACTTAATGAATCAGTGTTAATATCTCACTAAACCCTAGAAGAATCAAATATAAAATATTTTTTTTATAGTTTTCTTATGCCATAATAGCCCCAAGATTATTAGGATCAACTAAAATACCATGTTTTGAGTCCATGTTTCCTAAAAAAAAAAACACTTTCTGAATCCAAAATTTTTATTTTGAAATATTGGTATACATTCATGGATTTCACAAAATTAATAGTATTAATCTGAGATGATTCATATGATCCTCCTTAGTTTTAGAGTATACCGAAATGTTATCGATAAATACATCCTTGAATAAATTTAGGTACTCATGAATTATAATGTTCAAAAATTCCTTAAAAAGTTTAGGAGTATTGGTCATACCAAAAGGAATAACAAGTTACTCATAATTGATATACATACATTGGAATTTAGTCTTTTGGATATCAGTTTTTTTGAGTCTAAATTTATGGTAACTAGACTGATGATCAATATTTTATAACCACTTCACCCCTTTCAATTGATAAAAAAATCATCAATTTGAGGCAACACAGTCTTGTTCATAACCGTTACTCGATTGAGTTTTCAATAATCGTCAAAAAGGTTAAGTGTTAAGTAAAATTTATTTGAAAAAGGAATAGAAACCATATAATGTGTAGAAACTTGGATTATAAAAACTTTATACAATAGATCATCCTACTAAGTCTTCAAAGCTTTTAGTTCGGCTAGGTACATTTGGTAAGAAAGAATAGAGATAGTCTAGGTAACTAGTACCAAGTCAATAGAGAACTCTACTTACCTTAATAATATAAATCTAGAAAATTTAGATAGAAACAAGTTAGGAAACTTGATGAATACTGAAGGAAGATCATTTGTCAAATATTTTTACACTATATCAAAAGAAAACTTTGATATCACTCTTAAAAACACTAGAAGAGGAGCTCCGACACTACTCGATCTCAGGTCCTATTATCCTAAGAAAAAAAGCACACCCCTACAGGGGTAGTAATGGAGACCCACTAAAGATAATATTCAATCCATGCTTTATAGGAAATCAACCAGTCCTTCTAAGAAATTACTTCCAAATTTTTTATTTTAAGAAACGGAAAATCCCAGACGATATCAATCTCTGATATACGAAAGACACAATAAGGGAATTAGAGACCTTATACATTATTTTTTCCAAGGGTCATGCAAATATCCATCACATAATATATATGCTTCATAATAAGGTTAAAAATGTTAATAAAATTATTTTTAAAAAATTAATGAGATACACCAATAGAAAATAAATCTATCACTAATGAGGATGATATAGTGATGGTACCTCCAACTGTCACTAGACCCACGTTGGTTTTGTCTCGAGACTGTTCCACTATGTGAAGAATCTTTATTTTGGATGCCTATGAATAAAACCCCTTATTTATTGAATCATATGATTACAACATAATACATTTAGGTTCTAATGATCATGTTCTAATACACAAGGTAAAAATGATATGATATAACTTCCACATATAACCTGGGTCACCGCATGAACTATATATCTTTGGAGCCACAGTAAAAATTCACTTTGAATGATCGACCATTCCACACTAAAAGAAAGAAAAATGGATTATTCCATACATTGTAGATGGTCTGTATAATACCAACTATTGAGATCCATCATGAGGCTCATCACACATTCTCTTTCCCTAAATGGAATTAATAGAACTACCATTGAGAGTAAGTTTAACTCCCACCAACCTTGAGTTACCATACTGTTCAAGCTCAAACTTTTATTATGTATCAAATATATCCACATAATAGGTGATATTTAATTTGAAAACTTGAGATAAAATATAATATTCAATACCCCTATTGAATCTTTATGCCTCTAGCTTCTCATTCACCATTACCTCAGGAGATAACTGAACAAGTTCAGTAAAGCGGTTTGCATATTGAGTTAAAGTTTTATCACCATGTGGAAGGTCAAAAAATTGCATATAATTTTCTTAAATAATAAAATTTATATATAGAACTATTTTTTTCTAATATAGATATGAATACTTTCCATTCTAATCAGTCAATTTTGTTAATTGTAAACATAAAATCCCAACACCACCATATAAGCCCTTCCATCTTGAAGGTAACATATTTCACTTATATAGAGTTAGGTGTTTCCATGAACTCAAAAATTTGATCAATATTTTTAAACTAATCCCCATCATCGTAAGGATCATTTAATACTTGTAAATTTAGTGTTTTTTGGTGAAGGAATTCTTGATCATGATCTCTAGCATCATCCATTCAAGGTTCCACTACTAGAGGCTGAATGGGAATGAGTGTGACTACCTTTACTAGATGTTAGATAATACACATGACCATATAAATGAGATTATAATTAACTAGATTAATTTATTTACATGGTTCATTAATACCTCCCTCCTAAGGTCTATTCAAATGTATTCTTTGGGACATGGTACTACACAACATCAACAGGCGACACAAAAACATCAACAATTCTACCCAGACCATCAAATCAACCAGGTGATAGAGGAATAAAAATTCTATAAAATATATTTCAATTTATTTTTTATTTTAATATAATTAGATCAAATTTATGGATAATATTATAATCTATTAAAATTATTCCTTAAGAAAACCTTTTTTAAACACCCATGGTGACTTAAGGATCACTAAAATGAGATCTTTCCAGTCACTTTCTCATAATTACCCCAAATTTCATGAATCCCCCATATCGTTACTATTAGTATACCCTATACTTAATACCAATATCATGGAAGGAAACTCAACCTTGGACCCTATGATACCATTTTTTCACAAACCATCCTGAATACACAGGTACAACGATACCTGCTTTAATCCTAACATAATCCAAAGGGTGTTCCCAACCCCCACAGGCAGGTGATTAGTGCCTAGAATCATCTACGAGATCAAAGTGAATGGTTTTTCCGTAAGAACATACAATCAATATCTAATAGTGGAAGAAAAAATGTACACATTATGTATTCTAATAACTCCTCAATGAGAAACGTGCACTACAAGTAGTCATATAAATAGCCCAAAGAAAAACATCATTCATAGCGCACTATACGCCAGCGATCCTCTCGTCCCGTCGACTCCGTGCAGAAGTGGCCCAAGCCCAAGGGTTGGCCACCTTGTTCCTAGCTAGTGACGTGTGGTGCGCAGGTGGGCAGGCTAGCTCAATACCTCGTTACCCAAATAACACATTTGCCCGCGGAGGCTGGGTGAGTTGGTTCAAGGCGGTGGCGTCCTGTCATCGAGGTTTCGGGTTTGAGTCCTCACAAAGGTAATGCGCACTATACATCGTGATCCTCTCATCCCCTCGACTCCATGTGGAACTGGCCCAAGCCCAAGGGTTGGACACCTTGGGCCTAGCTAGGGATGTGCAGCGCACAGGTGGGAATGCCAGCTCAATACCTCATTACCCAAACAACACGTTTGCCCGCGGGGGTAAGGTGAGTTGGTTCAAGGTGGTGTCATCCTATCGTCAAGTTTCCGAGTTCGAGTCCTCGCAAAGGCAACGTGCACTATACACCAGCGATCCTCTCGTCCCCTCGACTCCGTGTGGAACTGGCCCAAGCCCAAGGGTTGGCCACCTTGGGCCTAGCTGGGGACATGCGATGCGCAGGTGGGCATGCCAGCTCAATACTTCATTACCCAAACAACACGTTTGAGATGCTGAGGGAGATAGAGATTTTCGATGGATCCCGATGGCGATTTCTGATGGTGTTAACCTAGGATCCTCCGATGGAGGATGCCATGACCTCTCCTCCCGCAGCAGGGGGGGGAGAGGGGTCCTCGCCTTCTGCTCTGATCTCTGGAGCTGTGAAGTTAAGGGACTTTGATTTCATCCGGCCTTCGTCTGATGCGGGTTTCTTCATCCCTAGAATAAAGGTCACTTCGAAGGTCCCAGGTTTCATCTCTGGTCAACCCATCATTCCAGTGACGGTCCAAGAGTTTTCTGAAGCCTCTTCGATGCTCTAGACATCTTTGATTGCAAGATTCGTGTAGCGGCGACCCCTAGTAGATGATTTTGATAGGATTGTTAATGACGATTGGGATCTGACGCGTCATGCGCAGGTAGGAATCTTGGGACCACATCAGCTCCTTATCCTCTTCGGTGATGAGGATGACCTGGGTAGGGCATGGTCCAGAATTAGAAAAGACTCATCTGAGTCTCCTTTTTATCTTCTCCGGTGGTCCTTTGAGTATCATATGAATCGAGACTCCCCCAACTTGGAGATCTGGCTACAGTTGCCCGGTCTTCCTCTTCTGTTCCAAAACCCTGGGTTGCTCAGGTCAATAAGTAACTGAATTGGTCGGTTTATTTGTTGTGATCAGCAGATAGATTCCATGAAAAACCCTTCAACCGCGAAGATTTGTATTGAGATGGATCTCTCCAGGATCCCACCTACGATCGTGTGGGTTGTGGTTGAAGGTGAGTACAGGTATTCCCAGAACATTATCTATGATTCTTGGACCCCTTTTTTCTCTGGTTGTCGCAAGCAGGGACATGATTCTGCTTATTTCCATAAGAAAACCATCGATGACCGGCCGGCTCCTACACCGGATACGTCTTTCACTACAGCAGCGTTGGGTGGTGCTACTGCCGCAGATGGAAATCAATGTTGAGAATCCAGTCAGAAGGGGAATAGCAATCCTACGGATGCTCAGCCTCCATTTACAGGGGACATGATTAAGGGATCTCCCATGGATATTGGTCCTACCATTCATGATGCAGTGGAGGAATTGAGGCATTCCACTGAATTTTCTCTGAGTGCTACTGCCATGGGAAGATAGGGATGCTTAGATTAGTTTGACAATAGGGATTCTACTTTTGAAATTTGTGATCATAATCACTTAGATGATTCTAATGTGAACATTACTGAGAACGAGCAATCTGAAAAACTGAAACTTGATGATGGTGGCTTGGGCATTGATGCTGCAAAATATGACTTTCAATTTATGGGCAGGGGACTTGACCAGAAGTAGTTTTCTGATGCTATTGTGGATACACATCAGAATACATCTTCTATTATGGTGTAGGTAAGCTCTGATGATTTGATAAATTTCTCTACAAATTGTTATGCAGTTCTGGAAAATGCAGAGTTGAAGAAGGCTGAAGAGATATTAGAGGAGGAAACAAGTGAGGGATGTGGTGGACCACAAAAGTGTGAACTTATAAACCTAGCAAAGGAGGTTCCTAAAACAGCAGGTGGAAATATTTCTGAGGAAGTGGAGAGTGAGATTGCTCCTATGGAGCAGCAAGATGACAATAGGATATCCTTGCATATGTTGGACTGCTTAGAAGAAAGCAGCAAGAATCAGAACAATGGATAGTATTCTCCATGCTTGACACCCATGGGTGGTAACAAAGAACCTCTCGAGATACAACCTCCTTGGTGCATGAGGGATCCCAAATGGTGTATGAGGGGAAGGAAAACCAAGGATGTCGATCAAAGGGTCATATGAAGGAATCCTATAGTGAGATTCTCATGAATGTGGTGAAATGGAACGAATGCAATGGAGCTTCCATCGCTCCACCAAAGTTGAAACCCGGAAAAGATTACTCCAACATGCGGAGGACCATATCCACCAGGTCTTCTACAAAAAAATGTAAAATTGAAAGAAATGGATCAAAAGAGGGGACGAAGTAGAATCACTAAACCCATTTCTCTAGTGCAGTTACGTATGAGGGAGGAATACATCCAAAAGCTAAGTCAATGCGTTCTGCAATCTGGATGGGAGTCGGCGGATCCAGATGAGTTCTCAGAAGGTAGTGGTGGCGACGTCTCTGATGCTTTCTGATATATGAAGTAATGAGGCATGGTGTTTGATTTCTTTCTCTACTTTGTACCTTGTACTCTCGTTTTATTAATAGATTTCTGGGGGACTGAGCACTCGGCCTAGTCTTGCGCCTTCCTTGTTATAACCTTATAGGTTTAATGGTCTAAATATGTTCCTAAAATAGTTTTTAGACAAGTTTATATGTAATTTATATTCTTATCTTTTTGTTTTAACCCCCTAGTAAACCCATTTTTACCTTAACCACCGTAATTAATTTTTACTACACTCACAGTTAATTTTCATAAAAAATTGTCTTTAAATTATTATACATTATAAATTATTCTTATTAAAAGCATTGAATCCATTTTCCCACATTTAGTTCACTATTGTGAAAATATTTAATTTAAAATTAATCCCACTGACATGATGAGAAAGTGAGTTTTTAAAATGAAAAGGTTAAATAGGTTACATATTTTTTATATGTAAATTAAATATAAAAATTATTAAAATGAACTAAATTGGATTAATTAATATAAAGTTTAATTTATTTTTTTTAATACCAATTCAAAATATAATTTTACATTATAAATAATTTAAAACCAAAAGGTAATTTTCAATTAAATTTTTGTATTTTTCACTATTCATTAAAAAATAAACTCCTTAGGAAAATAAGAAAAATTACCCTTAAGATAATATTAGTATTATGATTTAAAAATTGAATTTTATTTTTTAATATAATCTTTTTAAATTTTTTAAAAATTATATTTAAATGATGTGTGGATAGAGCGACTAATCCCCCTTTTTAGACAAATAATGTTTTTGAGAAAACATTTCTTTTTATTTTTAATGATTCTTATTTTATTAATGATAAATAGGTAAACAATAAACATATGTAAAATATATATTTTCATAATTTAGTTAATCATATTCATACCCACCAGTTTAAGAGTTAGGTTATAACTATTAACTAATAATATTTTAATAATATTTCATATTTTGTTTAAACTTGGTGTCACATGTAACAAAATCTAAACTGAGTATTTCATGTAACAGAAGAAAAAATAAATGTTGAATGTAACATAAGATATAAAATAAAATATTATTATTTTATAATTTTAGGGTGTTACATTCTGTTCACCTTAAATAAATTACATCCTCATAATTTGAACTTGGTCTCACTAATTCACGATTTGACATTTGGAAACACCATTGCTGAAAAAACCACTCAGTAAAAAGGGATAATAAAATATAATCTTAATAAGAGTTTAATGGGCGTAAAAAATTTACATGGAATAACACATAACTAGGTTTCTAAGTGGGAGAGTATTTAGGGAAAGTGAAGATTTGATCATGGAGGAAAAGAATAAATAATTATAGAGAGTGATTGAGGTCATTGATCACAATCAAGTGAATGATAAATGGAAAGGTGAGGGCATAAAACAATAAATCCAACATGTGTGAAATAGTCATTGATATCATCATATATTAGAGAAATATGATAAAAATTTATTTCAAGATAATTTTTAATAAATTTCACTAATTATTTTACTTTCTATGGATATAAGAAAATATACATACTTGATACATTTATATTTCATAAGTAAAATTTCATCCTTTGGTTTTTCTTCAATCAATTTTTAATTTATCACTTATTCCATGAAATAAATACCCAAAAATTATTTTTATACCTAAATCAATAAAATTAACTTTTAACACCTCTTAATATCTATAATATGTTGACAATTCTCTCTAACGGTCTCAAAATATTTTCTAAAAGTAATATAGTTAGAAAAAGTTGTTCAATATGATACCTTAATCTTTAAACCCAAAAAGTAATACCATTGGTTCATCATTAATATTTATTCATAAATTGTTTAACTAAAAACAGTGACATATTGACCTGGACATTGCATAGTCTAGTGGTAGGTGCTAAACCATTATCGTCTCCAATTTATGTGTTCAAGCCCCACGTCCTTTCCAGACATGATGGGTTGTAACCCAATCTGGGCATTACCCATTTTATAAACAATTTTATTATAATTCCTATAACATTCCCAAAAAAATTATAGAAATATTTTAAATGAAATTAATCCTTAAACAACATTTTTAATAAGGTTTTCAATATAACACCAATACATAAATACTTCATCCATTTTATTTATAAACTGATCCTTTCTTAGTGTAGGGATTAGCCTTTAGAAGAGGTAATTGAATAAAATAAATCCCAAGTTATCCAAATTTAAGACAATGAACAAAAATGGATCTTTAGTGTAATATTTATTTCTGTATATCATACATTTCATTTTTACTTGGTAATTCTTTTCTTTATACCCTTCCTTTCTAAACATAAATCATTTCACTATTCCGTCGAGATAGTTACCTGGTTGTCTCCTTCCAAATTGCTGACATGATCGAAATAGAAATTTATTTACTCCATGGTCTCTATCAATCGAGCTCTTAGAGAACTCAATAATTATATTATTTATTGAGATTGGGAGTTGGTTAAGGTATATATTGTTAATCATATTTTAGGAAAATGGATTAGGAATAATCACAATATCATTCACTAACGTCTTTATATTATTTGGTTTCTCATAATCACTAAATTGTTTTTCATATTCAATGTTTACATGACTTCTTTGGGTTTCATCTGTTGACTAAAACCAAAAATTATAGTGTGTGCAACAATAATTGCAGTGGTAAAACTGTATAATTATTTATAGTGTGTCTAAATTATGAAACAATATTTTCTATCTGAGACACCTTAGGTTTAACCAAGGTAATTCATTATCATAAATCCTTTATAATGATTTGTAAAGAAAATGTGAATTATCTTAATCATATCCTTTAAGAGTGTCAAACTGGGAATATAGTAAGGCATGTTTTCATACACTAGGTGACGATCGGCTCATGCCCAATGCGCCCTTTTTGGAGTAATTTTCCATAGGCACATCTATAAAAGAACCTTGTCCACTTTTTTTTTATCCAGAAAGGGATTTATTATAAGTAAAACCACAAAATATCTACCAACCTAAACATTAGGATGTTATTATAAACTTATCATCAAGTTCTATCCTAGGTTTATGATCCCTAATCTTATGTTTTCCTGAATCATGTTCCCAAGTATTCTAATAAACTTCCTCTGATAACAACTTTAGCAACCTTAACCCAGTAACCCGAAATTGATTTTGTGCATTATTAAATTATAATAATATACAAGGAATCAAATCTAAAAGGACCGAATAGTTTATAAGTCTTAATAAACTATATATATACTTGATTCTTATATTAAATTTGAATATAAAAATTAAAGAATAAATTTTTTCGAGTATATTATTACCCTCCCCCCCCCTCCCAAGAAAATCTTTGTATATCAAGCATTGTACTATTCATGGATTCTTGGGAAAGGAAAGAAAATAAGGCTGAGCTAAAATGATCTGTAAGGGTTTAGTATATCAGAATCTATCATGGATCAATAAGCATAATCAATATGGAATAATAAATAAATGAGCACAAATTAAATTTAAATGAATTGATAATGAATAATCAATATGAAATGGTAAATAACTAAGAAAATATTTTATTTAAATATTTGGAAAAGGAATAATCAATACAGAAAGGTAAATAACTAATCACAAATGCCATTTAAATAGCTGGATAAGGAATTATCAATCAAAAATTGTAAATAACTGAAAAGACATGACATTTAATCAATAAAATGAAAATGAAATGCATAAAAAGATAATATCATAGTTAAAATTTCATGGATAATAATAACTAAACTCTTCTTGTAGGTAATCCTAAATTATTATTCTCCCTGATCTTAGGCATCATAATACCTCAATCAGAAAGACCATTCATAAGACGATTTAATCTACCAGAAAAACCTTATTTAATGTTATCTTAACATGATTGTCTCATGAGATCTAATAATAAATCAAAGGGATATATTATTATAGCATCCAACCATCCATACAGATCGAAATAATTCCTCATATATAGAATAATCAATTTAATTCATGAATCAATATTCCATAACATCAAATATCTATATTGAGCATATGATATAGATTTATCATTCAATAAAATAAATTTCAAAGTAAAACAAAATATGTAGAAAAATATATTTTTTAATCTATAAATATATCCTAGATAAGTATTATGGATATTTGTGGGAAATTTAATTTCTATAAGAAAGTGAATAATTCAAGTGAAATGACTCTAAAAAAAATAAATCAAGGAAGTGAATGTCAAAACCATCCTTAGTCAAAACAATAATAAAACATATAGTGGAAGAATAAAGATGGTATCAACATATACCCATTGGAGTAATAATAAAGGGTTTTTGTCATTGATGAATACAAATACCATAAAAATATCTTTAAAACCATTCTTAAAGAAAATATACTATGCATTTTGAAAAAATGGAAAATAATTTTCATTTAAAATCACTTTTAAAAAAATTATTTAAAAATATCATCAACAAATATAATGTTATATTCAATGAAATGATATTCATGATGGAATATAATTCTGTATGCACCATAAAAGTTAAAAAGACAATTCTTTTTTCACTATAAAAATGTTAGTGATGTTCTTTATTTGGAAAACGACAAGAAGTTTCCTTTCAAATTTTCAGTAAAAATTAAAAGGGGATTTTTTTTTGAAAAATAAAACAATATACATTTGAAATAAATTTTAAATGCATAAAAATTGTGATTATTACTTTAGTAAATCTTTTTGAAAAGTTTAAAAATATTTTCCGAAAACATGTTTTTGGAAGAAAAAAAATTTCTCACCAAAGAGAGAAATGAATTCGTATTTTATTAAGAACATTTTATTAAATAAATTAAGTACCAAAGAGTGGGAAAATGGAATTATTACCAGAAAGTATTATTAATTACTAATGTATAATAAAATTAAATTTATTTATTGGCAATTAGTCAAATAATTTTCTTCAATTGAAATTCAAAAGTAAATGAACTCGGTTAGAATAAGGTTGTGAAACAAACATTTTCAATGATCAAAACATCGTAGTGATAATTAATCAAATAATTTATTGTGTTTTTCAATTATTAATCCACATAAAAAGTATAAATAAGACATAATTTAATCAAAATTTATTATACACATAATCATAGATTGATATAATCAATGATGTATAAGTTTAACCCAATGAACAGAAATGGATTTATGAAATCACTTACCACTTGGTAACTTTTAAGTAAAATATCCTTAGATGAATTAATTAAAATTAAAAAATAATATAACATTAATAATGAAGTATTAATGATATTACATATCAATTGAAAAATATATAGACCATATAAAATAAAATAGGATCATTACAGAAAAATATGCCTCAATGGAATGAAATTGACATGAAATCCATTACCTTATGATTCCTTTATATTGAACGTACTTTAACGTCATTTATAGTGGTTTTAAACGTGTTATTAAATTACCCCAAAAACAAATTACTATTTATACTATCATATATGACCCTTTTATAATATATTATCACTTATTTTATAATAATCATTCATTATTTTCATTATTTTGGGTTTTAATTGCCTTGTTTTCTGATGCATTCTTTCTCATGAAAGTTACAATTCATGTTCATATTATATAGTTAAATAATCCTTAGAATAATAATAATTACATATTTATAATATTTTTATAGTAATTATACTTTTAATACCAAACATTAATATTTGTTATGAAAAATAAAGTATGTTACAATCATGGAGACGGTAGACAGTACATACAGATGAGTAACATTACCATTTTTTATATATCATTATGGAAAGGTGGTAAGTAATGTTTTATAATTAAATAATGATAATAATATCATAGTTACAATGATATAAACTTATATATATCATCAATTTGATGAGGTGATGAAGACAAAGTCGCATCGCCTTGTAAAGGCAGTATTCGACACATACATGAACGATGTTATCATCTTTAAGTAAGTGAATATGTAGGAAAAAAATGATATAAATAATATTTTAAGAATGATAAATATTTCATGAATTTTCTAATTATATCATGTATATCACATGTCTCTTTAACATTATTACCTTCTAAGTAAAGCATTACTGAAAAATGAATCTCATCGCTTCGTGAGGTGGTAGTCCACAATACACATGGGTGACATTATCTTATCTCATACCAAATGGATAGTATATATATATATATATGTGTGATATAATGAATCCGGAGGTATAAATATGTTACAAATAACATATATATAATTTATAACTTTCATCATAGCCAGTCTATAAATGTTTTAATGTAATAAATAATGACACCAGTTCGTGATGCGGTAGTCTTCCGTACACAGAAAAAATGAATTATATACCCATTTGATTAAAGTGGAGATGGTTTTAGGTCATGATATTATTATAAAAACAATAATGTATATGTAATATACCAAAGTTATTTTATTTTCCTGGTTTAATAAGAATTTAAGGAGGTATATAATAAAATAAAATAAAAATGCTCATTGAAGAATATTACATATTCTTCAAGTATCCTCCTTATGTTCACACTAAATCCTTCCTAGGATAGATTTATATAGAAAATAAATATTCTAGAATGAGAAGATGGAATTTATTCTTTCATATATTTTATGAAATAAAGTGAATTTAAGGTGTTAATAAGGGAGGAGAGTGGAAGGCCTTTTATAAATGGGGGAGAGGGCACATTATTTTTGAAAAGAATTGTGTACCCCCACATTTTTCATATGTCAAATGGGTCCAAAAAGGACCATTATAAAAAATTAGAGGTTAAATGGTCGAAATATTTCCATAAAATATTTTTTATACAAGTTAATATCTCATTTATAAACTTACCTTTTTAGTTTAACCCCCTGACAAAACCATTTTTACCTTAACCGTGGTATTTAATTTTTTATACATTCAGAATTCATTTAGGTAAACAATTAATTTAACACAATTAAAAAATATAAATTATTCTAATTAAAAATATTGAATCCATTTTTATAAATTAAATTCATATAATTGAAAGAAATTTAATTTAGAATTATCCACGCACAAGTGATAAGAATGTGAGTTCTTAAACTAAAAATGATGAATGGTTTACAAAGTTTTAATATCGAAATTAATTATGGAAATTATTCTAATGAAAAAAATTGAATTAATTGATAAATAATTGAGCTAATTCCTCATTCAAAATAATTTAAAATATAATTTTATGTTATAAATAAAAAAACAAAAAGGTAGTTTTCAATTAAAATTCAGTGTTTTCACTATTCATCAAAAAATGAATCTACTCAGAAAAATAAAAAAAATTCACCCTAAGATAATTTTGTTATTATAATCTCAAAAAATATCTTTATTTTTTCATATATGTTTTATAATAGTGTTAAAAATTAAATCAAATTATTTTCATAAAGGGTGACTAATCTATTTTTTAGAAAAAAACATTTTTCAGAAAACAATTATTTTTCTTTTAAATGATTATAATTTTATTTCTATTAAATAGATATAAATAGAAATGTGTAAAATATATATTTTCACAATTTAAATAATCATATTAATACCCAACAATTTAATATACACATTATAACTATAAAATAATGATATTGTAATAATATTTCACATTTTCTTTAAACTCAGTGTTGCGTGTAACACAAGCTATGTTGAGTCTTGCATGTAAGAAAAGATAAAATGAGTGTTACATGTTGAATATTATTTCAAATACATTGTAAATATTTTTTAATTAGGTGTGAAATATTTAATTTCTCTGAATTCCTATGAATCAAGGGACTTTAACTCCACCGGTCACCATAAGAACTCCATGTTCCATGAATCAAGCACACTAGTAATCACAAAGTGGAAAATAAATTTTCCCTAGAATTGGTTTAAAATAATCTATAAACATATGATAAAAAAGGTAGGGTATTTTAAAAAAATTTGAGTAGGATTACACCAAAATATATATAATCAATTCCAATAAAAATAAACCATTTATGCTTGAATTTAAATATAGACAAGGCATGAGAAATAAATTTTTAACATTTTTTCCAAAACATGATTCCAAATACTGTAAATGGAAGATATATAAAAAATAGACCTAAATAATAATTTTTCATTAAAATATACACGATATAAATGAATTAGTCTTATAACCATTTTCATGTAATAATCAAATCAAAACCCATAAATATATTTATAATCTATGGGATAAATTAATTTATAGCTATAGGATCCTCACACTACTTAGTCAATCATCACAAATAAAAGTGTTTAAAAATTCCCCTAAGGATTAATCCATTAGGATAACCAATTAAGAACCCATCATGGAAATCAGGATGAATTTTGTTTAGTTATAGTTTTCATCTTCAATACATTTCTAAAGAGTTTGAGTCCTTGAATACTAATAATAACCACTAACTAAATACATAGGAAAACACGTGCTTTAATAGATCAACTGATAATTAAAAATTATTCATTTTAAATCAATTCATAATTTATAGTTTTCAGACTAAATTTCAAGTTCAAGATTCCTTTTCAATTCCAAAAGAAAACAATGGTTTTCATAAAATTCATTCCATTAAAATTAAACTTTCATTTATAGATTTTTTTATTAGAAATAAACATCAAATGATTTCTTTCTATCTATTCTAAAATAAGAACCAATTTTCAAAGCCCGTAAAAAATATTTTTATCTCACAAATAACATGAATTTGAATTCAATAATAAAACCATAAAAAATCATGTATTAGAAAGCAATGTACAATACCATTACATTCATGAAAGAATTTTAATTTTCAATTTTATGTAAAAAACATATAGAAACAACTACCGTTTTACCACACGGTCAAGAGATCAAGCAATAAATCATGGAAATTGGGAAACTCTAATAGAGAGTAGAGGTTTACGAAGATCAAATAACAATACCAAGAATAAAAATACATAAAATAAAATATTCAATACTTAAAGAACATAAGGATTCATCACCCTAATATTATAAGAAAAGAAAGGAAAGAGGAATTCTAAATCAAGGAGAAATGAATTACTGGGGAGGGATCAAATGAATCCACTTGTGCATCGATATGAGAAGAAATGAGGTTGGAGGTTCCAAATTTACTATAGAGAGCCTCCAAAATAAAAAAGAATAGATTATTGTGAAATGGGAGGTGTTTATTATTGGGGGTTCAGGATTTTAATTATAATTTTGGGGGAATGAAAAACCTTCTCGCACAATTTTATGGGTTTGGTTACATGGTTAGTACTAACTGTGCACCCTCACTAGGATTATGGAAAGTGTGTATGGTTTAGCCACATCATTAGTATAACCATTTACAACATTAAATCCCCAATTGAGTAATGATTTATGGTTTAGAGGGGTGGTTACATGGTTTAACTAACCATTTACCACCCCCCCAGACCCTAAAAAAAGGACACATGATTTTTTGGGCCAAACCACATGGTTTTCCCTAATAGTGTGCCAACCGTGGATAAAACCAAGACCCTGCAATTTATTTCCGGAGTCCTCAAAATAAATAATAACAAAAAAAAATAAAATTATGGTAAACAAGTGTAAAAATTAACTAAAGGTTGGTAATAATATGTAACAAATTTCTTAACACACAACACCAAACTTTCAACAAATTGTGATATACTATAAAAATATTATTATTTAAATATGGCCATTATAACCTAGATGTTAAAATTGCATTAAATATAGGAATAAAAAATTATATAATATATTTATAAATTATTTATATAATGAAAATTTATTGATTAATGATATTAAAAAAGTTCTCAACTTTCATTTCATTCAATTTATGTTTCAATATATATTTTTTTTAAAAATAGTTTTAATTTCATTTTGAGAGTGGATATTATAATTAATTTCTACTAATTTTTTTAATTTAATTTAAAAATATTATATCACTTTTGAAATTAGTTTGTCATAATATTATTGGGATTATTTTTATATATTTTTCTCAAATATTGTGTTTTTGTGAATAGTGAAAATACTGATTTTTGTAAAATTTTAATTTCTTTTAACGAAATCAAGTAATTGAAAAGTCCCATTATATTTTTTATTTGGTTTTAATGTAACGTAATATCCATTTTTATTAATCATAATATAAATAATTCCACATGTATTAATTTTATATTTTATTTTGGAATAAGTTTATTTCTATATTTAATTTTTTTAAACAGTTTTCCTTGACTGTAGAGGTTTATATAAAAATTTATTTTTAAATTTTTTCAAAATTTAATATTAAAAAACAGAATAAATATTTAAAATGTGGAGGTTAAAAATTTCTAAATTATAGTATATGAAATTTTGGTACCATTTTCCCTAATAACATTTATATTATTCCAAGTTACGAAAATTTCAAAATACCACTCTCTTTATTTTATTATATCTAATACATTTTAACTAGGAAAAAAAGAAGTTATGATCAGTTATAATGGGTATTTATAATAGAAATGAATTATTTTTATGATAGTAATTTATTTTTAATTTTTAGGGACGATGGGATTACCTTAAACACCTACACAATAATGGTATATTGCTAGTGAAAGTAGTAGAAAAAGAAAGATAAATGATTTTAAAAACAATTAAATAAATATTTTTTTGGATAAATTGTTGGATTACATGAATTTAATAGTCAATTTTAAAGAATAAATTATGTTTAATGTATTTAGATACATATTTTTTTTAGCTGTATTTATTTCATTAAAATCAAATTAAATAAATAGTAATAAAAATTACTTAAATCATATTTTATGATAAAAAATATTTTATTTATTGTTTTAAAAATAAAAAAATATTGAAAGAGGACAAGGGGGATTAAAAATGGAATAAAAATTCATTCATGTACCATTTTGAGCCACTTTTTACTTTATAATTAAATTTATGACCCATAAAGGCTAAAAAATGTGTTACCATGATTCATGTTAAGAAGGGTTAATGAGGGGGTTAAACCCAAAGATATGATTTAAAATATGACTTATACATGTATAAATATTATCTTTTAAAGTTATTTATATCATGTCATATTATAACTTTGAAATTATTTCCATTTGTTTTCACTTTAAATGATTATGATATATATTATAATTAAATATTTTTTGTAATTCTAATTGAGTCATTTCCCACACTTATAAAAGGGAGCCTTTTATCCTCCTTTATTAAAAAATTTTGATCAATATATTTTAGCTACTACATAATATAATAGATTAATATATTCCTTATATACTTTCTATACCTTTTTATATTCTCCTTAGATCATCCTAATATGTCTTAAGTTGTAAACCAAGGTAGGTATCTTATAGAATAGGTAATCGTCTTACCTGACTCATTCAAAGTTTATTTATTATTATACATCATATAAATGTATTGTATCCTTAATAAAATAAAAACTCATGTATCATCAATATAATTATATGTTATTATAATATTGGTACAACCATTTCCCACTTCGTTTCCATCAAATGGTCAACGAAAGTATCATTAATGCTTACGAGTATACTACCACCTCAATATAGCGAAATAATTTATTTTTTTATCACTATCTTTCATGGTTGGTCATTATGATGGATTAAATTATTATATATGATTTTAATTCCAATTTTTTTTAAATATAAAATATTACTTACCTTCTTACCCTTCCACCTCTTAAAAAATGATAACGACACTCATTCATATGTGTATACTACTTCCTCCACAAGGATATTTCATTCATTTTTAATGTCCACCTTCCATAGAAAATTATAAACTTTTATTTAATATATAAAAATGATAATTATTTATTCATTAAAATTATGGATATTATGGAACCATGAACCCTACGGGAATGTCCACCCTAAAAAATGTTTTTTTTGCGATTTTTAACCGAATGTCTTTAAGGCATCCAACATATACTTAACCGATTTAATAAATATATAAGGCATGATAATAAATAAAATAAAATGGAAATTAATACGGTAATACTTATTAATATGGTTCTTAATCATGTATAAAATACATATACATTTATTATATTGGAGATAATGTATGTATTTGGTGGGTCAGACTCGAGGTAAGGGGTTTCTTAACTCGATTTCTTTTCACTGGGTTATATTACTTATTTATTGATTATTTTATACTAATATTATGTATATATTGACCTATAATTATTTTATTTTTTATTTAAAATTGTTTTTTTTGTATTTATATTTTTTTTATACATTCTCTTTATTTATTTATTCTATAATCTTTATAAAGGTTTATCATCTCACCTTTGTATAAGTGAGACATTTTCCATATTGAACACTTATTTATTTTCTGTGGAAATTATATTTCCCCTTAATATTGTTTATCATGAATATATTTATATTCATTTTATTTATTGTTTTACCTAATGTTATTTATTTTAATGGGTTATTATCTAAATTTTCAAATGCGGTAAGGGATTTTTCCTACAATCTCATTTTTATTCATGATTATTTAAGCTTAAATATCCATTGAGGGAAGTTATAATATATTTCTATTTCAAACACAATATATTTTTTATTATACATTTATATATGGATTTTACATATATTACTTCTATTTTTCTCTCTTTTTTACCTAATATCATTGAGAAAATATTTTTTGAGAAACACTGACCTTATTTACCCTTTGGTCGAAAAACAATTTCTTCAATATACATTTGTTCTAAAAATGTTTGGAGAATTTTATATTTAAATTTAAATGATTTATTAATATCATTTTAAACTATATTTTAATTTATTTAGAATTTTTGTAAAAACTATCCTCTTTAATGTTTTTATATGAAACGTATTGACTTTATTTAAAAGAAAAAAATTAGATTTTTTAAATGTATATGGTTTAATCGCATCTTCTCATAATCATGACTATTATTTTATTTGAATATTCCATTACATGTTTCTATGGTTATATTTATGTAAATTTTATTCCTCATATTTTCAAAATTTTAAAATTTTGGTTAATTGATTTAAAAATGAAAAGGGTATTTTCCTCATGAAATGTTCTAGTGATCTTTTAAAAGTATTTTAATCAATGTCAACATACTTTGAGGAATATTACACTTTCCTAGGTATATAATCTTACGATACCATCTAACATATTACTCAAGATAGATTATGATCATGATGTTATTTTATTTACTTCAGGAGAATATTGATATTTCGAATGATGGTTTTCAAAAATAGATATTTATTTTTATTATTAACTGCATGGAATATTCAGAAATTTATATATGATGATAGAATTATACTTACTATGTGATTCGTTGGTCATGTTATATACCCTCTATAAATAATTAGGTATCATGAGATATATATTTTTGGTAATTATGGAATATTACTTACCCATTTATGTGTAATGTCTTGGAATGAGTCCTCGATAGGTAGTTTAAGATTTATGAACTTTTTTATTCTATCATTATAAAATTAGCTATTTATGTCCATTAGATTATTCAAATATTTATTATAGACATGGATAATTTTCAGGACCATAATAATATTTATATGGTATTGTTTTATTATCATTTATTCCTTCTATATTATATATACCTTATTTATTATATGTTTTTTCCCCTAAATGAATTCAATTACTGAGCATCTAAGATCAACCTTTTATTATGTTTCCTTTCCATAGGATGTCTGTAAGTGTACCATGATAGATAGGAAATGATATTCTAGAGTAAAAAATAATGATCTAAAATCAAATAATATATTTCATTTTATTTTTCAAATGTAATATGATATTAAATCATTTATCTAGTTTCCCAAGACTAATGAACTAATAGATCTTTTATGATAAAATCCACTTTATGATAAAATCCACTATATATTATAGAAATAATATAAAATAACCATTGGTTTCATGTTACTGGATTTATGGGTGTTACATTTGGTATTAGAGGAATTATAGCGAGACCCTTGGGAATTAGATTCAATAAAATATAGACTAGAGAAAATAACCCTATGATAGATTTTGGGGATAAGTCTATATATAGGGTTATACCATGAATCCATAGTGAATTAGAGATTGTTTGGTTTTCCTATAAAATACATCCCTATATGGTTACTAGAAAGTGAATGCGACTATGACATAAATGCAACTAGGGGTAATAAATATGAAAGTGTTCGATTGGTAATTAACTTGATCATCAACAATGTATGATGAGGGGAACTTATACTATACACCTGACTGGACACACCCAGAAGATATTCTTTTGTTAATTCAAATTTTCTTTATGAACTAATATGATGAATGAGAGGATATAACCATATAGAAATATATGATAAGACATTGTGAAATGGGATAAACCAAATGTTATAGGGGTTGATAATTTTATGGTTGATAATTAGTTTAAGGGAATATACACATTTTATTTGTTTTATGTGATGATAGTTTATGATGATTAAATATATTTTCATAGATATTTATTAGAATTACACCCTTTGGTTTAGTATGTGTTATAAGGGAATGGTTTTTTAGGAAGAATGATTTTATATTTTGTGGACATAAGTTGAAATTTATTGATAAAATTTTGGTTTAATATAATCTTTGATTTTAGTATGATTAATTTAGGATAAATTTTTTATTACATTTAAAGAACATATGTTTCATCATATTCATAACTAGGGGATTGATAAGTGATTTGGTGACTAAGTTATAAAAGATATTTTTGATAAATTTCACTATTTTGGGAACATTATATATTTATAGTAAATGAAAATATTTTTGGTAATGATGGGAGTTTATTTTTAAAATAAAGTTTAAATTATCTTTTGGAATAATATATTATTTTATTATGAATTTATAGTGATTAAGGATATGTATGGAAGGGAATGATGAGTTTTTAATATCTTGGTGCATTTGAGGAACTTCTTGTCTATGGGTTTCTTCCCTCACAATCCTGCTCGATGGTTCTTCTACATCTTTTTCATTATGTTATTTGGGTTTTTTCTTTCCTTCCCACCAGTATTTCTCTTTTTGTTCCTCTTCAAGTTCTTTCCTTTACGCTCTGATGGTTCACTTTTCTATTTAATATCATTCCTCTTCAAATCTTGTTCCTCCTCCCCGATTGGTTGTGTGTGTCATCATGCATAAACCGACTTTGTCCTTATCATTTGGTTCTGAGTTCATATGCAATTCATAGTGGTAGATTCTGATCAGGTACTTCTCTAGTGGCATCTTAGGTGGCCTCTTATGGTTTTTTCAGGAAGTCCTCCCATCCCAAAGAGGAATTGGTATGCCTCCCTTGAAATGGTAGTGATAGGTGTGTGATGATCACATTTTCCTAGTAGTGGATGGGGATTTGAGAACTTATGGGGATCATTCATTTAGGTAATAATTTTCTCAAAAGTGGTCTTGGTTTGTTGGGGAATGGTTTCTGATACATTTGTAAGATGGGTTTTTGGATTTTTATTTGTTTTCCTGGATTTTAGTTTAAATTTTGATATTGGTTGTCTCTTCTATAGTGGATCTTAGCTTTTATGTTGGTTTTGTTTGTGTTTTTTGTGTTTTGAATGATGAAGGAAGAGCTTGGTGTGGCTGTTTTAGCTCAATGACGATGGTGTTTTTGGGTTTTTTAGTTATGTGTGTGATTATTATAACTATTTCTTTATAATTTATTGGTGTTTATGGTTATTCCTATAAGTGATTGATGTTGGTGTTTCTCTGATTTTATAATTTCTTCTTATTCAAATGTCACTTTTATTATTTTATTTTTAATGGAAATGGTTAAAATTCTATTTTATGGACGGGTTAAATTTTAGTGGAATTTATGATGGTGGATAGGTCCCATATTTCAGTGGCGCATGGAAATTTTTTTCTAGTTTTTTTGAAAATGAAGTAATTAAAGATCCCAACAGGGTCAAATGCTTCTATTAGGATCACTGGGATCGAGGGTATATGGATTTTTCTTTTTGAAATATGAAAGGTTTTAATCCTATTGAAATTTCAAATATGAGGTAATTGTATGGTTCCAGCTCACACAAAAAGAGATTTTTTTTTCAAAATTCAAAAATATTGGTTTTGAGAGGGAATATAGTTATGGAAATGATTAATATATTTTGGAGATACTATGATTTGAACATATACATTTTTGGTATTCATGATTGATTAATATTGTTTGGAGATTAAGGATATGTTTTAATTAAAGAACATGTGATAAATATAATTTTAATATTTTAGTTTTAAATTCTTATATAATATTTTGAATATTTTTAAGGTTAATTATTTTCGAATAATTTAAGTTTAACTTTTTGTGTTATTTTTGATTCTTTGGAGATTAATTTATAATTTCCTCATATAAAGGTTTATTCAAATTAGATGTTATCTCAACTTTTGATAAATATTTTTAAATTTATATTAGATAATAATAATAACTTGTTTTAATTCAATAGATATTATAATTAGATGAAATATAATTATAGTTCTTTAAGAATGAAAAATTCATCATGAATATTCATTTCTTAGAGTAAGAGATGATATAGAAGTGGATATTTATCTAAGTATCAATAAATAATGAACTTTTTATTATTAAATATATAGAAATAATGAAAGTTTATTTTCAAATGTTCTCTATATTGATGGTAAATTAATACTTTAAATATTTTAAAGGGATCCAGAAATTAAAATATTGTAATATTACCTTTATTTCCAATGAATTTATGATCTTATTATCTATACTATTTTTTTGGTTTAATGGTCATTAACTTTTTCATGGACATGTTCTCTATCACTATTTATTATTCTTGGGATAATATTCTCTTCATCCATGTATATATTTTAAAATTATAATAATGTCTTTCTTATCTCGGAAAATGATTTTGTGTTATTTTAGGTAACTTCTATTTTTCACACCTTCCCTTTTCAAAGGAAGTTTTACTTTCCATTTAAATGATGTGGGTTTTCAAGAATGGTTTATTTTTAAAAATTCCCCCTTGATTACAAATATAAAAATTACAAGGACATGATTTATTTTGGGGTGGGGGTGGGGGGATAATTTAAAACCTTGAAAAATTATAATACAATGACTAATAGATTGCATAACATGCATCACTTAGCTTTAAGTGAAATGTTATATAAAATATAAATTTTAATATTTAAATGTGATCATTATAAAAAATCCATTATGTTTGAGATGTTAATAAAAATAAACACATTATGAAAAATGTTTATAAAGGTTGTATATAATTCAAACGTTTTGATTAATAATAATATATAAATACTCAATTGTAAGTAAAGTCAATTTATGCGTCAAAATATATTTTCATAAAAAATAGGTTTTATTAAATTTTATGCACGAATATTATAATTAATTTTTACCACTTTTTGGATTTTTATTTGAAAAGTAATATTTTATTTATTAAATAAAAATTTAATAATACGAATAGGATTATTTTTGGATTTTTTTCAACGCATTTATTTTTAAGTGAATGGTGAAAAATAAATATTTTCGGTAAAACTATCATTTAATTTATTTTAATAATATAATTTAATAGTAAAATTATATTATAGATTTGGTTCAAAATTTTAGTAAAATATATTTTATTAAATATAACCATAGTAATTCCACAGGAATAAATATTTTATGTTATTTTTATATAAGATCATTTTTATGCATAATTTTTTTTTTAAAAAACTGTTTTCACTACATTTTATGAATTTACATTAATATTTATTTCATTCTATCATATAAATTTAATCCTGAAAAATGGATTAAATATTGGGAGTCATGATATTGAAATATGGTAATTAGGTCAATATCATTTATAATCACAATGAATAGGAACTGTGGAAATTTGTTTATCCCTTTCTTAATGAGTAAAAGAGGTTAAATAAGGTTAAACCTATGGGATATAATCTCACAATCAACTAAAAATATGTATTTATTTAAATATTTGAGACTAATTTGAGAGTAAACATACTAATTTAGAATATATGTCATTTTTTTCATTTTCCTTTAAAAATAGAATTTTAATTATTTCATGTTAAGAAAATTACAGAATGTCACTCTTTACTTCTTCTTCAAAAGGGAATTCCCCTATATGGCCTTTTCGAACCCTCCACACATGGAAACCCCCTACCCCATGAAGAGGGCACTCCCCTGAGGTATCCACCTAGCTAGTGAAACAACCATTGCCAGCCGAGATGGCAAAGCGTCCCAG
Organism: Viscum album; assembly: GCA_963277665.1. Classification (NCBI taxonomy): domain Eukaryota; kingdom Viridiplantae; phylum Streptophyta; class Magnoliopsida; order Santalales; family Viscaceae; genus Viscum; species Viscum album. Next base: position 709,688,161 of record OY728131.1, on the reverse strand, counting down.
AGGGTGATGGCCTGGCAGCGATGGTCCGTCAAGCGATCCGTCTGCGATTGGACTACACCTCATTTTGCCCACCAGAAGAGACTGGGAGACCCAATAATGAGGGTGAATCCGAGGGGAGAGGCTCACCCCAAAAGCGGACTCCCAGGATTCGAACCCTCAACATCCCAAAGAATGGCGTGGATGTGCCACTCTCCTTCACCACTGCACCACCACTGAAGTGGCTACAGAATGTCACTCTCTTTATTTTAATATATATAATATATTTTAACTAAGATAAAAAGAATTTATTATGTTTTATTAATAGTTATTTGTAATATTAATACATTATTTTTATAATATTATTTTATTACTAATTCGTAGTGATGAAAAAATTACTTTAAACGCTTTTGAGACACCAATATAGTGCTTGTGGAAGCATTCGAAAAATCATGTAAATAATTTTAAAAACAATAAAATTATTATTATTTTGACGAATTTTAACATTAAAATAATTTAATAGGTAATTAAAAATTACAATTGTGGTAAAAAATTTATATTGAAATTCCATTCTTGTCTTGTGGTATTTGAGCTCAAATTAAAGGAACAATCCAAAATTGACTTTAATGATATTTCATGATAAAAAGTATTTTTCAAAAAATTATAGAAAAACAGACATTGAAATAGGATTTTTAGGATTATAAATGGTTTATAATTTCATTAATTAACCATTTTGAGCTACTTTTTACATTAGAATTACTTTTATGTCCCTTAAAAGATAAAAAATGTGTTTCCAAGGTTAAAGTTAAAAAGGATTAACATAGGGCTTAAACCCCAATATATGTTCAAAATATAACTCATACTAGTATAAATTTTATTGTATTAATGGATTTAGAGATTATCATATCCAAAATTTTAAATTATTACTATTTGGTTCTTCTTGAAAATATTATGATATATATTATATTTAAATATTTTTAAGTAATTCAATGTTTGTCCTTTCGCTCACTTATATAAGTACACCGCAACATCCCATTCATTAAAAAAGTTTGAGAAATCTATCTCAAGAAATATCTACCTTAATACCTTACATGATTCTTTCTCCAATCCCTTTATCTTCTTATATTCTTCTAATACTATCCTAAGAGTCTTAATGTGTAATCCAAACGAGGTCTCTCAAAGAAGAGGTAATCATCTTACCCGACTATTTTAAAGTTCACTTCTTCTTCTTCTTTCTATAAATATACTCTCTTCATACTAATATAATTCATCCATTTTCATAAATATACATAAATTTTATTATTATTATGAGACAACCATATTCCATCTCATTTCCATCAAATAAAAAATGAAAGTTCCGCTCATGCATATGTGTGGACTACCACTTTCGTATAATGATATGATTCATTTTCTATCACCATATTTCATGGTTGGTCATTATTATGAATTTAATTAATATATATGATATTAAATAAATAATTATTATTCTTTATATATAATATATTACTCATCTTCTTACCCTTCTACCCATTAAAAAATGATAACATCGCTCATGAGTACATGTGGACTACCACCTCCATGAGGTGATGTGATTTTTTTCATTTCGGATTTTAATGGATGATTATAAAATTTTACTTAATGTATAAAAATTATAATTATTTAATGATTAAAATTATTTATATGATGTAACCATTAACCCTTTGACCATGGTCAACCTACCAAAGTTGTTCTATGATTATGAACTGAATATCCTCAAAACATCTGACATGAACTTGACTGAATAGATATATATATAAGATATGGTAATAAACGAAATAAAAGGTATAATAATATGTCGATACATCTTAAAAATGTTCTTAATAATGTATAAAATTAATATATCATTATTATATAGTTGATAAATAGCACACATGGAGAGTCAAATTTATGTTAGGGGTTTCTTAACATAATTTCTTTTTATTAGGTTATTTTACTGCATTATTGACCATATCACACCAAGATCACTTGTGTAATGATATACTATTATTATATTTTGTATTTAATCTTTCTTTATTTTGAATTATGTTGTTTTATATATAATCATTTCATTTATTAATTTTAAGTTCTTTATAATGGTTTATAATATCACTTTTTTTTATGTAATACATATGCTATATTCACAACTTGATTCATTAGTGTGGTGTTTATAATTCCATTTTAATATTTTATATCCTGAATATAGTTATCTTAATGGTATTTAAATTTTATTTTAATGTAATTTCTTTCAATAGTATTGTTTGTAACACCTGATATTCAATTATAGTAAGTATTCTTTTCATTCTAAAGAAATAATAGTTTAATTTGCATAAATTTATTAAAGAATGTAATCAAAAACTAAATATAAATTACTGATAAATTTAATTATGAAAAAATCAATTTTATTTTCTAATTTATAGTGTAAAAATTATCTTAGGATTATTTTTTTAGTTTTTTGAAATAGTTGTTTTTTAGGTTAATAGTGAAAAATACAATTTTTTTTCAAAATTATCACGTTTGTGAAATTATCATGATATAAAATTAACTTTAAGGTTTATAATTTTTTTTATATAAAACATATATACTTACGAATTAATATTATTTATTTAAAAATATAACACCAAACTTAAAAATATATGCTTAATATTCTGGAAATCTAAGTAAAGTTATTGTCCAAATAAAAATTATTTTTAGTTCTTCTCTTTTAAAAAACTATTTATATGGTTTTTTTCATTTTATATTTGTTTTCAAAATAAAAATAATTATCATTTTTTTTTCAAATAATCAAATTATTTCCATTTTACTCAACGGTATACTTAATTTTAATATAAAATCATTGTTATACTTACAAAGGATTTTTTTCTGGAAAACTGTTTTTCATCACGCTTTACGAGATTGTTTTTAAATTGATTTATGGACCCTATAAAAATTAAATTTTATAAAATATGATAAATATTTATGATAATAATTTATAAATTTTTAATGATTTCAATTTTATTTTTGGTTATTATGAATATTAACTTTGGTAAAAGTCATTTGTCACATTAAGGGTTCAAACATGTTAAAAGGGTTAGGACTAAAATGATAAATGTTAAAGTGAACAAAAATATATATAAATACTATTTTATGTCATATTTCATCTAAATATCACCTTATAATTTAATATATGTCATTTTAAAGCTATTTTACTTTATGTGGACATTAATATATTAAATTCTTTCGAAAAGTTCCAAGTGTGTCGTCTCCCTCACTTATTAAAGGACACTGTGTCTACTCTTTTATCCATAGATCAGGATTCTCTCAACCAAAGAAATAATTTAACAAATACTATTGTAACATCACTAACCAAATATAATAATTATTTTTTGATAATAATACCAACCTAATATGGTTTTAGGTATAAACATAAGGATATTGTCCAAAGAAGAGGGATAACTCTTAATCGAGTATTTTATTTTTTATTTCTTATCTTTCCTCCTTCAAAGACATACTTTCCATTTTTATATAATAATATCAGTATATCCCATATAATTAAATGTTATTATGATTATGATATAACACCTTTTAATCTAATTATCTTTATAATAGAAAAGTAAAACAAATTCCATGCGTACGTGCATACTATTACCTCATGAAGACGACGTATTTCATATTTCACCACCACCTCACATGGTTAAACATAATTATGGCTAAAAATTAAATAACATTATACATATATAATACTTAATAAATAATTATTATTCTATAAATATCGTATATCATTTTTCTTCTTACCCTTCTACCTATTAAAAACTGGAAACATTACTCGTAAGTAAGTGTAGACTTCCACCTCTACAATGGGATGCGATAATTTTTTCATGTACTCATTTCAAGAATGATTATAAATATTAATATAATAAACATATATTATATTTATATCAATTTGAAAATTTTTATGAATATGGAACTTTGATCAAGATGCAAGGACCGAAACTACTGAACCGAAACTTTTATGAAAAACAAAACATTTAACACCTGTGAACAACCCTTTTAATAAAGAATTATTAGTAAAAATGATTTTTAAATATTATAAGTAGATCATATATGATATTTTAATTAAGAATATTATTTTTTATAAAATAATAATAGTTTTAATTTATTATATATAAGGATAAAAGAACTTACAAATCAAGTTAGACATAAGGTAATGGTTTATTTCTAAATATCATAATTATTCAGGATTGTTTATATCCAAGTTTACATTAGGAATATTACATGATAATTCTCTCTTAAACCACATATATTTTTTCTCCTCTAAGTATTTATTTAATTTATTACTTTTCCTTTCATTTTCTCAATTTAACAATGTTTTACTTTCTATAAATGGTTTAAAATGATAGTTTTTTTTCATTTATAGAATGCGTCACATTTTTACTGAAGGTGTGAAAATTATCCTTGATTAAATTTATACTGCATGAATTAATTTTACCGAAATCATGAATATTAATTACTTTGAATATTACCTTACAGTTTTCTAGGGTTATTTTTAAATAAATTATTTTTTCTAATATTATATAAATTTTTCTATTTTAAATAATATATTTCAAAATGAAAAGGGTATTTTCATCAAGATTCATTCAGATGATATTTTAAAAGTAATATCGTTAATGTTAATTTAATTTGTTAAATATTATGATTTATTGGGGAAATAATATAATGATTCCATCCACATTACATCTATTGATAACTTATGATCATGTTATATCTATTGATTTGGAGAAATATTAACATTTCATATGCTAGTTTTTCATTATAAATGTTGATGTTGATTATGTATTGATTTTTTTCACCCCTTTCATATGATGAATGAATTATACTTAGTAAGTGACATGATAGGCCTGTTATATCCGATCAATGAATCTATTGGTCTCATGAGGAAAACTACTTTGGGTATTTGGTGTGTTTCTTACATATTTACATATGATTTCTTGGCATACGGTCTTGATGGTAAGATTATTATGTCTAACATTATGAATAATATCATTTTGAAACTAGTTTTTGTAATACTTGATATTATTTATGTTTTGTTGTCATAGTTGGATTTACCCCTCTTTTATGATATTATTTATAAGAAATATTTTATTATTGTTTATATATTTCATATTATTCATTGTTTATTTATTTCATAATTGATTCTATTAAACTCTTTACATTACTAAAAATTTAAACAAACAATTTATTATCTTTTATTTTCCTTAGGATACTAGTAAAGGATCTATAAAATATTTTAGGGGTTTAAAAGATGAAATAATAATATCCTCCTCATAATTTTTAAGTTGTATTTCATTTTTTCAGTTGTAATGTGAGAATCATGCATGTATCTAGTTTCTCAAGACTAGAAACTATCCAATCTTTCATATTGGGATCCTTTTTCAATTTTTGATAATTTAGTAAAGTTACCACTGACTTTGGGTTAATAGTGTTAGGGTGTTAAATTATGATTCAAAAGTTACCAAAGTGGTAAGGGTTTATTTTGTAATATATTTTTATTCAGGATTGCTTATGTTTAAATTTCCACTGAAGGAAATTATAATCTCTTTATCAATTAAAATAATTATATTTTCTTTTCATATATAATTTTATGATTTTTACATGTTTCCCATTATATTTCTCTCATTGGGATATAATATGATCAAGAATCTTTTTTGAAAGAAAATTTTATTTTATTTCCTCTTTAGTGAATTTTTTTTCCATGATAATGTTTTCTAAAAATGTTTCAAGAATTTTATTATTTAAATTTAAAAAATTTATATAGTTATTTTTAAATTATAATTGATATTATTAAAAATGGTTTAAAAAGTAATCATTTTAATGGTTCCCATATGTCACTTATCCACATTCTTTACAGTGTATAAAAGGAATGTTTTTTTCTAACATATATGAATTATTATCCTCTTCGTTTTTCCATTACTATTCTTTTCATTGAAGCATATTTTACAAGTTTCCATTATTATTGGAAAAAAAATTCCCCTATTTTATATAGATTTTTATATTTTAAATAAGTTATTTTAGAATAAAAAGGGTACTTTCATCAATAAATGTTTCAGTGACCTTTTAAAAGTATTTTTCTCTATATCAACATACTTTAACGAATATTACACTTTATTAGGGATATAATATAATGATACCTTGCACTATATTACTATAGATTTCTTATTATCAGGATGTTCTATTATTGACTAGGTAAAAATATTAACATTCCATATGATTATTTTCAAATATATATATTTATATCAACTATTCATTATATTAATTATTAACCACTTTTCATATGATGAATCCATTGGACTTAGTAAGTGACTGACATGTCACATTATAGCCTATCGATACATTAGAATTTCTCATATGGAAAAATAGGTTGGGAATTTATCATTTTACTTATACCTTTATGTAAGATGTCTGATAATATGCATTCCAGTATTAATAAATCAGTTATTTATGTCAATGTGATTATTTTAAAAGTTACGCTATCCATGGATAATTTCAAGCTCATGAGGATATTTATAAGGAATTATATGGTCATTATTATTTACCTCCCACATTATTTATTCCTCATTTACTCTATGATAGTTTCCCATATATACATTCCCTTACTATGAATCAGAGCTCACACTTTTAGTTTGTTTCATTCTATAGAATTATAATATGTGTACATTGATTCATATGCATGGATATGCTAGAGGGAATAATAATTTTATTAAATAAAAACTATGTTGTATTTTATGTTTTTAAATATAACGTGACATTCAAGAATGTATCTAGTTTTATATGAATAGTAAACTATTCAATCCTTATAGATGTTATCCTCTATATCTTATTCTAATTTTGTCAAATAACCACAATCTCCAAGATACCATAGTTAGTGGAGTTAGAGAGTATTCCAAGTTTGTGATTCGGGTGAGGTATCTCCCAAGTGAAGGTACTTTAGTTCATGGTCTTTTTCTTTAGACCTTGAGAATCAATGGGAAGTGTTCTTCCAAAAAACAAATATGTTTTATACCATTGAATAACTCAAATACCTAAATTTTTAGTTCATTCTATTTGATTTTAGGCATATTTAAGCCACCTGAATAATTTCTATAGTTTATAGTTCCAATTATAATTTATCTTAGAGTTTCCCTTAATCTTGTTATATTCTCTCTATGTATAGAATATATAACCATGAGATCTATTTATAAGAAATTATGGGATTAGGGTGTATTATGGTTGGGTGTGGAAGGTGGTCACATGAGCCTATCTACACAGGTCAACCATGCGAGTGAGGAAGGAATGCTTTTGAGTTCTAAAAATTGAGTTACTTGAATGAAACATGAGTATGAAAGGAGGGTTAAGTGATGTGAATTGTGAGTGTAAAATGGTCCTAGGTGAAATGACTTGGATGTGTTCTCATAACCTGGATGCCATGTAAAATCCTTATCACTTATAGATTTTTACACAAGATCAAAGCTTCCCATACTTTATCCAAAAAAAAGATCGCTTACTACTACACAAGAACACCAAAAATTGTATAATCTAGGTGTATATATCTTGTGTTTAATAGTTAATTTTTTTTCTGCAGAACATATAATTATATAAAAATAGTTTCTTATGAAATTTTAATGATTATATAGGTTAGGTTTTAAATAATTTTTTTGAAATAGCTCACAACACTTGTAACTTATCATAATTGATCATATATGAGGCTCTTTTTGAAAGTTATTGATTTTTATTTTTATAAAACCATATTTATAATTTCATAACTTCCTTATAAATTATGAAAACTTGTTTCGAATATGTTCTTCCTTCATGGTTGTTATAAAGTTGATAATATTGTACATATTTAAGCAAGTTTCAACTAAATTTTGTGTCTTTACTTATAATGTGTGATAATTTCTAAAAACAAATATTCTAAAAAACATTATTTTTTTAGTCATATAATTTTTTAATTGATTTTATTTAGAATTATATGTGTAAGTGTTATTTTAAACACGAAAAAGGGAAGTCTTAGTTAATATGGAGAATTTATTTTGAAATTATGTTTTTTTTCATATAATTTTTGGGAAAGTATTATTTTTCTACATATTGGTATCATATTAATGATTTTAGGATTGAGGAATCAATGAGTTTTAATCCTATCTGGTATGTACATAAATTGAAAAAAAAATCATTCCTTATATAGTGTTATGTTGGAAAACTGGGCCTGATGTACTCTTTAGAAATCCAAAACTATGGGTGTAGGGGTCCTTATAGTTTTTAGAATATACTCTTCTAGATTCCACATAGTTTTTCTTATATAAAATGCATTATTTTTATATGTTATGTGACCAATTTATTTATATAAGATGAAGAAACATGTTTAATATGGATCTATAATTACATATAATATGGGTTTTTAAAGATGGGTATGAAATCTTGAATAATTAGTTATTAAATGTTTTAAAAATATTATAATAATATTATGGGTTAATAATTCATCAATGATAAAAACATGAAAAATAAATATATAACTTTTATAAAAAAATTACATATTATTGTTATATGTCTTTGGCCTAGACATCTCATCTAGGGTTTGCTAGATTATACCTAGCTAGTAGGAGGAACACTATACTAAGTAGAAATAGTGTAAGATATGTTCATAGGGAAATAGAATATGAGACAAAATTATAAAACTCAATGAATCCATTTTTTAGAAAGATAGATATGTAGAAGGAAACACTATCTTAAATGATCCAAATGAACTATGTTCCATTTTTTACTTACAGAATATATGAATTTATTTCCTTCTTCTTTACTTAAAATTCTTATAGGTTTCTGTACATTTTTGTGTTTATAAATCCCATTAAAAGTGTAGTGTTATTTATATTTATATATTTATTGGATATAAGAAGTTCATCCTTCAACATCAGAAAAAATTGATAGATAAGGATAACTATTGGACTTATTCATGTATACATAATGACTATTTACCTTGTATATTTTATAATATAATTTATTATTCCCATTTTTAACTATAATTATACTTTACAATGATATAATTATATTTAACACTACTAATGTTATTTGATAAAATTTATACTACATTAATTTGTCTCATAAAATGATTTGTATCTTTAGAATTTTTTCCCCGGTTGAGAGATTTGAGTATCAATTGTAAATATTTTTAAGTTTTGTTTCACATCCTGCATTAAAATATTTTATTCAAAATTTGAATTTAAGTTGGTTGTGTTGGAAAATAACAACCATGTTTCTTTGAGCATAGTTTTATTGGTAGGTATTTTTGGATGTTTTTAACTACTATGTTTACATTTTGTTTGCTTAAAAATTTACTTTCATTTTTTAGAAGTTATTATTAAAAAAAATTAATCTTTGGATCATTATAATATTTTTTTAACAAATTATGTGAAATTAAATTTTATTTTCGGGTCAATATTATTATGTTTTCAATCCCAAAATATTTTATTCCCCCCTTTCATGTTTACATCATTTTTTAAATCAATGTATCTACTTATATTTATGTTATAAATGGTAGAGGTTTCTAGAATACTAACATTGTGGTGTGTTATTGAGATCAATCGTGTTTTAATAGGAATATTTTGGTCTATTTTTCATAACATAGAGGTAATAATAACCAATAATATAATGGATTTATTTAATTCGTGATCCCTCTTTTTAGAAGAATTTTGTTCTATATTTTTTTTGTGATGTTGTATACTATGTATATCATTGGTGATGACCAAAGTTATCTTCAAATGGGTCAAAATATTATCGATGTTATCCATGTAATGAATAAAAATATGAATGTCCAATGTTTTTAAAATTAATAATATGATCCTTTTTTTATTTTTTATTTATTGTGTGGGATAATTTTTTATATTGGCTTACAAGGTTACCTAACCATCCAGTCAAAAATATGAGAGATTCACTACCTATGAAAAAGTGTGACAATAGAAAATTAGATTTTTATTTTAAAATGAATTATGTGGAGAAATAGGGAAACCTTGTAAGTTCTAACCATAAAAACATTAGACACAATAGAAGATTACAAAATTATTAAAAGAAAAATTAAATCTATTAAATTAATCGCCCAATATAATTTCAAGAAAATCTATGTTACCCTTTTATCTGATTCATATTTGATAATGTATTCAAATTGATAATCTATATTTCTGCATGCTTGGATGAACTACTCTATGGTTATCTTCCTTTAATTGAATCCCCTTTTCAAAATTTTATTTTTGTTGTTGATCCAATCACTGTTATTGTTATTTGTTCCCAGTATATTTGATCTCTCTTAGATTCTATTCATATCCTCAAGATAGACACGAATAATCAACCCCCTACAAAATATTCTTCCTCAGAGTGCAGGAGAAGTTCTAAAGACTTTTCCCCTACCACCTCAACTTCTACCCACTATGTTCCATCCATAATCTTCAATGGAATGTCTACATTTGAAGCCTCATTTCCTAATGACCCCTATGTAACAATAAATTAATCCTTAATAATCATATACCCCCTATATCTGAGACCTATCTTCTATCATGTCACCCACTGACTCAAGATCACGTTCCTTTGAATCACCTCCTTCGTCCATTTCTCTTCCACTCAGTGAGTTCAAGAAAATCTCCTTCACTTACTCATTATTAGAGATTTCACACTCCATCACCTTGGACAATAATTTTTTGGAAGACCATGTATCCATTGGTTTAATTAGGTATGATTAATCCTTATTCCTTTTGTATGTCTTCCTCTCACTGATGATGCAACCCCCCATATCCATGTTTTGCTTTTCCCCATCTTCTTCCTTGGGATGTGAAAACCTCTAACTTATACACTATAGTAAATTTCATCCTATATTTGGCAATAGATCTCACCTAACTCTATCCCTAAGAATAATCACCATTCTTTGGATCTATCTTCCCATATTTTATCTCTTTTATCCTGAAAAAGGCTATCAGTTCCCAGACCTTCAAAATAATTTCTATAATTAATAGCTGACAAGGTTCTTCTTAGATTTGGTTATCCCACTACATTCTCCCAACCCCTACACATCTATAGAGAAAATTATTTTATACTTATGTCCTTTGGTGGATACTTACTTATGTGAGAAAAAATTTCCATGTTAGGAAGCTTCTTCATTGGAATATTACTTTGTAATATTGACATCTGGTTAAAAATTTTCCATTTCATTAATTCCCTATAACCCCGATAGTCCCTAAGCAATTATATTACAATCATACAAGACACTTATCAATATATTTTAGATTCCCCCCCATTAAAATTATATTTTTATATTATTGGATCATTCTAATTGGGAGTATAATCTATTTCATCCTTTCTACTCAAATGATCCAGAGTGAGGGCACCCAAAGCCTCCATCCGAAGTGAATATCTAGCTAACAGACCAAGCACTATTTTAGGATCCATATGAACCCATCAACATGAGGATAAATGGTAACCTATATGTTTATAAGTGAGCAATAATAAGTTTAATAATCAAATACCACCTCTTTTTTACATCGAATTGTTTCCCTAGCTATGATATAAATCCACTCCACTAGTGGTTTTCACACATCAACATCAATGCATATAATTTGTGAAATCAGGTAACAAACTAAACCTATCTTACTATTAGATCATAAAAATCATCCAACCAGGTTCCAAATCAAATTTAAAATAGAGGGGGTTTGGAAGGGGAGTAGATGTTTTGGAAACCTTAACCACAATGCCTTCATAAGATCATCATGATTCATATAAAAATCACACGACTATTAAAATATATAAAAGGGACACCAGTTTCAAGTTCTCAATACACCGAACCAGACAATAATCATATCTTCTTATTAATAAAATTTAATCATCATGTGTTTTTTTTCAAGAAGTCCCACCACAAATGGTTTTTAAAAACCCCTAGATTCGACGATGTACCTACAAAAGGAATCGACCTAGGGACAATGCTTCCCGAATTGAGCCACCAAATTTATATTAAGAATATCCTAAGCATCTAAAAAATCTTAAGTTGATAGATCCAAATTAGTTTATACATCATAGAGATCTCCAACGTTCGAGTTAATCATGATAACTGGTAAATATGGAAGAATGTATAGGTTAAATAAAGGAAGAAATAGACATAGACGAGTCGAAGAAGAGGGTGGATACAGAGCATCCCCCCGCTCCAATGAAGGAGGGGTGGTAGGTAGAGCCCTAACCATCGCCTACTAGGGAGTATTGAAGGGTAAGTGTAATGAGAGATTATTTATTCATGTAAAAAAAGTTCAAAGACTCTGATTTTTCCATATATTAATTTATAATATTATATTGATTATTTTTGAATATAGACTCTGATACAGTGTTTAAATCTATGGACTATTGTTCCTAAAATTAATTTTTGAAATATATTAAATATATTAAAATCATGTGCATGTAGTTTTTTTTGAAATAGCGGAATAAATCTAGAATGGAGGTTTGGATAAAAAAATATTATTCTATTATTGAGTTCAAAGTGTGGGTTTTACCCAGACGTGACATAATATATGTTAACATCAGGTGTTGGGTTTGAGCATCTTCATGGGAAAATGATTAAATAAATTTAAGTATATTTATCAAATTATTAATTTAAATGATTAAACCTTATGATTTCAAATTTATATTCTTCCATGGATAAATTTTAGGGTTAGCCATATAACCTTGCATTTTGAGAGGAGTCATTAGAGAGAGAGAGAGTTCTGGATGAGATCTTGGTGAATGATATCAGATTTAGGATCATTATGCAACAAAATTATGTTTATCTCACCAATTATAGAAACGTAGAACCGTTCTTCATCAATGATCCATCCAAACTCTAGTAATAAAATTTTCTCTATGAAATTTTATAATGTTATTTTATCATAGTTGAATGCGGATCAATTTCATGAACAAGAATTATTTCATAAATTGATTACAGATTTATTTGAGATATATTTAATTTTTCATTGATTATTTACCCTTCTTCTATCTAAATATATGACAATAGAATTAGGTTGAATGACTAGAGTATGAGGTTCATTCATCACATCTTATAGTTTATGAATTTCACCCCATGTTTTTTTATGATCATCATTGGTTTTTTATTTGGCCAACAATTCAGCAATTACCCGGTATATGATCATTTCCTGAACATTATTCATCATAACGAGTCAATAACGTGGGTTCAATTTGTAATCAAGGGTACGATCGAGGTGTGAACATGATGGAGGATGATCATAGGTGGAGTATAATGGATTTGAAGTTTCTGTTCATCCTATATTTGAAAACATTTCTATGGACGATGCATTTTGGTGTTTTTGGAGTAGTTTTGACTTAATAAATCTAGATATTTGGTGATGGGAAGGTCATAAGACTTTAGATATATGATTTATGATGAGGAAAGTGGTGGTGGTGACGTGGAGGATGATGAAGAAGAGAAACCAACATGACCTAAAAATCATAGGTTACAAAGAGTGTCATCCAAAATTACACACCATGTGGGAACACCTGACTGTATCATTAAGGGTTTTGAAAACAGAAAAATATCACACTCTGTTTGACCCTGTCACACTCTTTGTGACTCATTCTTCGTGGTTTAATATTTAACTCGGAGGTTACATGGGAATGGGATTTATGATGTAAATGGACACAACTAGTGTACACAAATAGGTTCTAGTGTATAGGGGAATTGGCAGACAGTATGAGTGAGGTTTTGGGTGATCTTTACATGCCTTGTACTGTTGATACATACTATATATATGAAAATCTACAATACATGTGAGGAATAACCACATGGTAAGTGCATGGGTTGGTTGTACATGCCGTGTACCCCCATTACACACTATGCAACCACTTTGAGGGTGTTTGTAGCCCTTCATTTCATCATTTTGGACTAGCATTAGTTGAGAGTGTTCCCATAGTCCATCCCCTCAAGGGTGTAGTGATACATTACATTAAAATTTATGGATTATGATCCCCTCTTTGGGATGAGTCATATATTGAGTTTGTAGTGTCCCTCTGTGATACCAGAGAGTGATACTCTATCAATTTTTCTTACACCCTAAGTGGGGTTTATGGAATCAGCCTGACCTCCATTAATGGGGTGTTTATCCTCCATCCAGGATTCCATTTTAGTGGGGTTCATTGTATCATTTTCATATGATTCCCTTCATTATAGTTTTATTTATATTGGGTTTATGGTGTCCCCTAATGGTCTTGGTTGTAATCTCATATCTGAGTATCAGGTTATTCAGAGACCAGAAATATTTCATGGGTGGGTACCAATGATCATGACTTGTTTGATGAATCTCTCTCATGTGGCACCGATCATGGAGTGTATTTTCTCCAAATGATCATTAATTTAAGAATAATTCTATTAATGGTAGTTTGGTTGTGACCACCTAGAGGTATAATGTATTTCTTGAGTATATCTAGGTTCTTGTTTCAATTCAGTACTATATTTCTATTATGAGTTGTCTATTCTTGATGCTTTGTGTTTTGTGTTTTATTGGTTCTATATTAGGTATTTTTATACTCACCATTGCATAGGCTCTACCCACAATTGTCATGTATTATACAGACAACAACCCATTTTAAAGTGTCCTAGGAGGAAAGGGAGCTATAGGAGCTTATCTTGAGTTTGAAAGAGCCATGCATTTTCGGTGTGGTTTCATTTTATAGCAGTCCTCTCCCTATGAGCAGGATAAAATCTCTATAGTTTTTGGGTGGGATTTTATTTGGTCCATTTTAATCCATTCAGTAATTTAATGGAATACTCTGATTTTGGGATCATATATCTATAAATGTATTAGTTTTAGTTGTTTTACATTTCATCACTATATGGTGTTGGTGGTGTGTGCGTGTGTACAACTACTTTCTGAAAAGGCCTCTCTTGTATGTGATATTCCTACTTGATTTTGGTCACCAACTCTTGGCCTATTAGAGGTTGGATTAGGGTTTTCATGGTTCAAGCCCTGTTGGGATGGGTCATGGCAGAGTGGTATCAAAGGGGGTCGATTGTACTTTAGATATAGAGACCATGATATTGTTTTTAGTTTTATTGAAATAATGTTAAGTGTTTTGAGTTTGGAATTCTGCCCAAGTACTCCAGTGCTGGTGTGGTGGCTGATGTATCCTTAAAACATGACTTTGATCACCCACCTTTCGGCTCGGTACATTTAGACATTGGTTGTAGGGAAAACATTAGTGCATGCATAATATAAGAATGGGTTTTGGTTTCCATGTACTTCTTGAGTCACCTCCCCAAATATAATTTTTGACTATTGTACATATTGTTTATTTGATGATTCATCTGTGACTTCAACCTACTAGTATTACACTACTTGATCATGTTGACAATCCACCGATTGATGAGGTACAATACATGGGAAGTGTTAGATATAGTACCTCATTATTTTTTACTATCTATACCCAACCATTTGAGCAGCAGATAGTGCGAAAAGGAACCAAGTAGATTTTGAATGATTTTTATAAGAGAGGTGGATTTGAGATCTGATAATGGTATCAGACTAGCTACTCTATACATTGGTCACTGAAACATTTTATTGACAACATGAATGATCTTGGTTTTAAAATATTGTTATTATGAACCAATAGTTACCAAGAACATAATTTTTGGATCATGTCTAGATATAAATGGGTTTATTTTCACGTTTGGAAATAAAAGTTGTTTTTTATATAGAAAACACATGTTATGGTATCAAATATTTAAATAATTTTCTTTATACATTAAATTAAGAAAACTTATAATTATAAATAAATAAAAAATCATGTTCACACAACACATATAACATCAATCTCTAGAATCACCATCTTGTTCGTCTAAATGAGAAGTGTTTGACAAAGCTATTTGAATATGGTAATTTCTACTCACATTAGATAAAACCACTCGAAATATGTCATCCTTGTTTACAAGGGAAATGTCCAAAACTCTTTTTAGTGGACTGGGTTACATGGCCATAGTTATTCTAGGATTTTTACACACTGATGTGTGTAGACCATTTCTAGTTGAACCTAGAGTTGGGTATTCTTACTTAATACCTTTTACTAATGTATTGATTAGATATGTTTGTTTTTACTTGATGAGTTATAATTCTAAGTCCTTTGAGAAATTTAATGAATTTAGGAATTAAGTAGATAATAAACTTAGAAAGAAGATAAATAATATTTGATCAGATTGAGGTGATGAATATATAAAACCAAATTTTTTCAATTTTTTAAGAGAGTTTGGGATTGTATCTTAAGTCACCGTTATTTATACACCACTGTGGGGTGGTGTTAGTGAAAGGAGGAACCATACCTTGTTAGATAAGGTACGGTTGACAATGATTCATGATGGTCTACCATTATCCTTTTGGGGATACAAACTACGACATACACATTAAACTATTTACCAATTAAAGTGTAAAATGGAATTCCCCTTCAGTTATGAAGTGAAAAGAGACCTATTTTGTCATATACACGTGTATGGGGTGATGAGGTGTTTGTTAAGGCCTTATTAGGTAAGAAAATATCACCCCATGTCACAAATTGTATCTTTATAGGGTATCCCGAGGAAACAAAAAGATAATACCTATACAACCCCTCAAACAAGAATGTGACTATCAGCATATAAATCATATTTATTAAGATGAAGAAAATCCTAAAAAAGGATAGTGGGAGTAATATTTATTTCAATGAAGTAAATGATCAAGATAAAATAGGAGTTGGTACCAGATCTTCTTCCACATGTCCCCATGGAAAATAAAAGTATTGTGTAGGAGAACAAGAGAGTTAATAGAACCAGAGATATATTATTTTCTGGCCACTGAAGATGATGACTCATTATTGGTTGAAAATGATGAATCATTATCATAGAAATAGGAAGTAGAGAAATTAGAATCTATAACATAGAATTAATCCACGAATTCTAGAATTTACTCCATGTATTAGAACCATGTTTGGGATCTGGTCAATGTGTTAGTTGATATAAATCCTTTTGGATGAAAATGGGTATTCAATAGAAAACTAAACATGAAATAAAATATAAAAACCAATAAAACAAGGATAGTGGATAAAGGGTTTCAAAATCATCAAGAATTATACTCCGATGAAACCTTTTCACCAGTTTCCCTATTTAAGACTATCAGAATTATGCTTCCTATAGAAGCTTATCATGACTATGAGATTTAGAGGATCGATGTTAAAAGTGAATTCTTTTTTAGGAAACTTAATGAAGATTTATATATGACACAACTTGTATTGTTTTTTACTCTAGGTTATGCAAAAAATATTTTCAAGTTGTAGAGATCCATTTATGTTTTGAAGAAACAATCCAAGTCATAAAAATTTTTATTTGATGAACCTATAAAAGAATTTGGTTTCATTAAGAGTGAATTTGATACATGTGTTTATAATAGGTTTAGTGGAAAGGAATTCATTATCATAGTATTATATGTTGATGAAATATTACTTATTGAAATGACACACTAGTCTTATAGTCTATTAAGGAATTGAAAAATAAAATGTTTCTCCATGTAGTAATTAGCTGAAGAAACCTATATTTTAGGGATCAAGATCATTCATATTAGATCCAAGAGGCTTATTGGACTATGTAAAATTAAATATACTAACCAAATCTAAAGATATTTGTTTTGGAACAATCCTAGAAGAGATTGGTTCTAGTGTCACATGGTTTATATCTTCACTAGAAAATTTGTCCTCAGACACAGCAGGAGAAAGAGAGAATGAGTAAGATCCTATACATATCAGTGATAAGATCAATCATGTATTCCATGTTATATATTGGACTTGATGTTGCCTATTCATTGAATATGATAGGTAGATATCAAACTGATCTATCAGAATAACATTGGTATGCTTTTAAGAATATCCTTAAGTTTCTGAGAAGAACCTAGGATATGATCCTAGTGTATATATGAGATGAGGCTATTATAATTTAGGGTAATAATAATTATAGTTTTCAGATAGATTAGAATGATCTAAATTCACAATCAGGTTATTTTTTCTATCTTAATAGAGGAGATGTGGGATGGAATCATTCTAAAAATCCAATTGTCACTAATTTTATAGTTGAGTCTGAGTATATAGAGGCTTCTGATGTCAATATAGAATCTATTTGGATATGAAAGTTTTTCAATGATCTTGATGTGGTACCAAGATATAAATACCCCATCATACGTATTATGATAATACTACTGCGGTGGCTCTTGAAAAATATCCAAGTTCACAATAATAGAAAAAAGAATATATTTTAGTTGTATCACCTCTTGATAGATTTTTATTGGAAGGGTGAAGTTGCATTACTCATGGAAGAGAACATGGAAGAGCCCTTAATTAAAGTCTTATCTCAGCAGAAGTGTGAGTATCCTAAGTGAGCTAGTAGAATAAAGCTTATTAGTAGTTGGCTCTAGAACAAGTGGGTGTATGTGAGATTTGGTGCCCTAGAATGAACTTCTATTCACTTTATGATAAATTGTATTCATAAAACTGAATATGAATAAACTTATTATCATATCATGATTGTTCTTATGTCTAACATAGTATGTGATAATGTCCTAAGAATATATTTTTCACTATAAGTTTAGAACAGTTCTCCGCTATGACGAGAAACCAGATTTTCTTTGAAATTATTCTTAAATATATGTTCTATACCCGGAATATATCATTTTAGGGAGAAATGATATAGTATTTTAAGGATGGAGACTCATTGGACTTTGATGAACCTTCTCATGGTTCACTCCCTTGGTTATATCTAATGTAGCATATTATGAGAATGAGATTCACCAGTAGGAAATCCATATTCATATGTGTCATTGGATTTTCTTATCTACATATGTGTTTATTAATCCCTATAATTTAAGATTATTATTAATGAATTTTATAAGTTTCATACTTTGATGTATTAATGATAACTGTCAATACATATGTTCATTTAAAGGTAGGATACGTGGGGCACATCATGTATAATATTGCATTAATGAATAATTTGTGAAAGGATTTATCTATTCAATTCTTTAATGAAAGTCGATATATTTGGCTCTTTCGTAGAAATGATATATCCTAAATAAATCAATGGCCATGGTGTTCTATAGTCAAGATCAATTTCTGGAATTTCAAGAAAAGAGACAACAATAATGTAATGTCTTGGATTTTCCATGTATTATTTTTGAATATTATATGGATTAATTTATATACCAGGTGTTGAGACCGAGTACAATTTGGAAGCCCAGTGTTCCCAAAATAAAATTTTAAAATATATTAAAATATTAAATAGCATCCGTACACAGTTTTCCTAAAAAACTGTAATAACATAAAAATGGGTGTCTAGATTAGAAATTCAAGGGCACCATTGCGTTCAGGGAAGTATCTTTACCCCAGGCGAGGCCTAACATCGTCCAGTGTGGATCGACTGTGAAAATTAGTTTTAAGACATTTTTATGAATAAAATAAATTGCAGATTTATTTTATTTCTTATGTTTCATTAGCGTAGTGACAGAACCGTTTTTTTTAAAACATGGAGGTAGGGATCTATGGTTAGACTCACAACCCTAGAATTCCTTGCAGGCTCTATAGAGGAACACATAGATTCCCTCAAAGAAAAATAACGATGGAACTTAGATCATAGATTAACGAAGTCCGTTCTTGATGGATCTCACCAATGGTGATGATGCGAAAACTAATCCTCTTCATAGAACAATAAAATTCCTAGGTGGGGAACTTTATTTCAATATTTCTTTCCTATTCTTTGATTCAATGATGAACTTCGAACAACCAGTGAACAGGTTGATCCATGGATTGATCGTTCTTGCCGGATGGGATTTAATTGCGGGGTTTTATCACGGTTTTTAATTGAGAATTGATTTTGATTTCATGATTGTTCTTATGGGAACAGATAGAGGGTAAAATTAACAATAGACGAGGTTCGTTCCTTAGGTTCTTCAATGTGTTATTTATCCCTCGATATTTTTTCTTCGCATTCTTCATTATTCTTTCTTCATGGGTTACAAACAATTTATATTTGTGCTTTCTTTTCTCATTTTAATGATATTAAATTGAAGATATATCATCGGGGTGACCTAGAGGAGGTGAAAATGTGATGGAAATAGATGAATCAAAGAAATCTAGGAAGACCAGTTCGTCATAAGATTTACGAGAAGATGAACAAAATCATATTTCAGAGCCAATTGAAAGAATAAAAATCATTGATTTAGTGTTGATATGACAATACAACCATGGATCTATAGTTTTTATGGGAATAGACTATTAGATTGAGATCTAGAAAATTAGCCGAGGCATGTGGAGGAAGAACATCAGATTTTGGAAAATCTGGAGGAACACGACATGTAACCTAGGGTTACACAGTGTGTCGTCCCCACTAAGTGGTAGATAGGGTTTCAGGAGCCAGTAAAACACCACCCGGTGTGTCACCCTATAACACAACATGATGGACCATCTCAAAGACTCATTGTGTATATCAAGAGATACACGGACATGGGATGGAGTATACGGGTTGCCTACAAAGCATGTACTTTACCACAAAACATGTCTTGGACCAATTAAATAGACTACATCATGTACTAGTACATGAGAAGAGCTACACGGGTTGACACCGTGTGCTGTAAGATGACCAGAGTACATGGGTGGATCCCAGAAGGAGGGACCCGGTGTGTGATTTTACTACACGGCATGTACCGATCTTCTACATGACACGTTCTAAACAATATGGTCTATTGTACACGGGTAGTACCCAAGGTCGAGGGAAAAGAAATGTGACACTAATACACACCTTCCATCCCTTTATACATGGATTTAATCTCTTTTACATTGTATCTTGGACAGGTTTCTTTAGCATTTGTGCCCTTAATCATTTCCTCGATTGTTGATGTGTATGGTTTCCTACTCATAGGAGTATGAACCCTTCAGTAGGACTTCCCAAATACAGTTTTTGGGATCCCCCATGGGAGGACATGAGCAAGATCCTCTATTCATTATTCGTTTCATAGGTAGAGTCCTTGGTATTGACATGAACAACTTCACTGGTTATTGATCCTCTACTAAGCTGGTTAATCAAGACAGATTTGTTGGTATCATCCAATGTACCTAGTTTTTATCCTCATATATGGTATGTATTCTCTTCAAATCTATTAGTGTATGTATCTCCTGATATTTCATGACGAATAGTACTTCTCGGATGGACATCATCAGTGCTATCAAAATCAAGTGTGTGTTCTCCTGGATGAGTGCTTCATGGAATCTTCAAACTGAATCTCTAGTATTGGTATATAGTGGTTATGGATTTCATCTAGACTATGTGTCTTGGTTTCAGTATATATATATATATATATTCTTATTATATGTTTTCTAGACATATACATGTGTAGATATAATTTTATATTTTCTTTTTGTATTGTTTTCTGGTTTCATGGAATCTTACTGAGTATTTTTATAATAACTCATGCATGGTCTTTGACCACATGTGTCATGTGTTGTGCAGATGAATGACCTTTTGATGGAGTCCTAGGTAGACTAGGACCAAATGCTTTTTTTTTGAGTTCAGACAGAATGATTCATGTTCCTACGACTATAGAAAGAAATCCCAGTACCATTTTTTTAATTTTGTATTATGTGGTTTGCCGAATCTTTTTGGTGGGCCTGTATTCTAGCTTTGTTTACTTTACTACACTTTACCTTCCTTTTGATCTCTGGTTGGGATATAGTAGTCTGAATGCATTTGGTTCTTTGTGGTTATTACATGTCTTTATTTTGTGGTCTTGGAGATGTGTGCATGCATAAAGGTAAATTGGCAATGACTCCTATGTTAGTAATATATCTATTAGGTACTAGTCAGTAGCCCCTGACATTTTAAAGGTTGGATTGGGGAGTCACTGCATGGGCCCCCCTAGAATGGGTCATGAAAAAGTGGTATCATAGGTGTTCAGTTCTACTTTTGGACCAGGAGTCTATGAGATTGGTTTGGGGAAACAATTTTAAGTGTTTCGAGTTCATCTTTCCGGCTAGGGACTCCAGTGTTAGTGTGGTGGCCAATGTATCCATACACTAGGACTCTGATAACCTTATATTAAACTCGGTACACAAGAACATTGGTTATTGGGAAAATAATGGTATATGAATCATATGATAATGTGTTGTGGTTCCATGTTCTTCTTAAGTCAGCTATCCAAATATACTCATTGAACGTGATACTTCTTGTTTTTTAAAAGATTCCCCCTAGATACATACCAGCTTGGATTTAGCATCTCAATCACAAAGATGATCCCCTTGGTGATGAGGCTTCGATACAGGGACCAGTTCCCCATATGTTACCTCCTGGTGGAAAACCATCAATACCACCACCTATGAATTAACACATGGTACCCATAATAACAGCAGATGAAGAGCACAGCCTGAGCACACTTCATGAGTTCCACATATGGAGACTTCTTAGGTTCTGAGGTGAGCTCGGCCCTCAGGTGGATGAGGACTATCTTGAGGTAGTGACCTGGGTTTTTTTCCTAGTCTGGACTCCTGCATATCATATGGTAGTTCTAGCGGTGATCCTCTTAGATGGATCAGAAGGGTGATGGTGGAGTTTGGCTATCCAGACTCATGATGTGGGGAATCATTCATGGAAAGATTTTGAATATCTCTTCAGAGAGGAGTTCTCACTAGTTACATTGAGATTTGTTCACATATAATAGCTTATTTAGCTCTAATAGGGTAGCATGACCGTGGCTATTTATTCATCTAGGTTCACCAACCTTTCTAGGTACTTGATGTATACGGAGAGAGATTAGTACTTTAGGGATCAGACCTTCAAGAAAGGTCTACATAGAGACATCTTCAAAAGTGTTGTCCCTCAATTAATTTTGACATATACTAAAATTATTAAGAGAGATTTTGTGGTTGAAAGATTCTTGGATGAGTAGGTACATATAGTGGTATTCAGCATTGGATGAGTAGGTGAAGAGACCTCATTAGTAGGGAGATGACGTCAGCCTTAGGGATCCAAATGCGGGAGACATTATAAGAGGATATCTTAGGATAGAGGATCTACAAATCAGGGCTCACAGGGTGGGTTCTATCAGCCTAGGGAGAGGTGGTACTATTCATGTGACGACAAAGGACATCTCACTCAAGATTTTCCAAACTTTCATGCTGTTAACTGGGAAATCATGGATGTACCATTGATAAAGATACAAAAAAAAAGTGTAGGTAAAATCGTAGGGAAAAAGAAATGGTAAGAAATATGGGAGACCTATAGGAGGTGGTTTGAATCTCAACAGGAAACCACCAATACACCTAGAGGTCCATGATAGGCCTAGGAAGCTGGAGGATATGTGTGGGGACAACTTCAGCCGATCAAGGCATATGGCTCAGGGTCACCAGGAATGATTCGAGGTACGATCTGTGTATTTTATACTTTATATGTAGTATGAATAAAAATATGTGCTAGTCATTCCTTTCCCACCACATATATTGTTAGAGACCTAGAGATTCCAGTTGAAAATTAACTCTACCCTTACACTTGTAGAAATATATTGGAGAATACTTAGTGATCACATATCTATGTCGATAGTGTGACCTGACCCTAGGAGGGGAGATTTTTGGTTGGAACCTCTTGGTGGATGTGCTCAGGCCTTACAAATTCGTTCTTGGCATGGATTTTTTATCAACAATCAGTGCCCATGTTGAATATTTTAGATGAAGTGTGTGGTTTGTTCGAAATGATGGAACTAGGTTTTCCTTTATCAGTGAAAAGGAAACACAGACACTATAGGATAGACTCATGCATGGAAGGGTACAGCCAATTTCTCATCATTTGGCTAGCCTGACCCTCATTGAATCTAATGTTATGAGTTACCAGTTTTCTACAGTGGTGGCAGAGTATGAGGATGTCTTCCCCGAAGATGTTTCAGGATTACCTCTCTGCCAGGAGATAGACTTATGCATTGAATTACACCACAAGATGATATTAATATCAACACCAGAATGTCTAATGGCTCTCACATTGGTTCATGAGAAGAGGGAGCCGTTGGAGGACTTCCAGAGGAAGGGCTTCGTGAGACCCCGTGTTTCAATATGGGTGGCCTGAGTTTTGTTTTCCAAAACGAAAAATGGGAGATTGGGGTTATGTGTTTACTACCAGCACTTGAACAAGGTGACCATGAATAAAATGTATCCATTACCAATAATCTATGCTCTCTAGGATCAATTGAGCTGGGAATGGTGGTTCTCAAAGGATTCCTTTGATCAAGCCATCACCAGCTACAAGTATAGAAAAATTATATACCAAAGACAACGTTCATATGTCATTACGATCACTATGAGTACTTCATGATACCCTTTGGAAAGAAAAATACTCAGGTAGTGTTCATGGGACTCATGAACCAAATCATCGGACCTTATTTTGAGTAGTTCTTGGTAATCTTCCTCGATGATATCCTTGTGTACTGGACACTTGAGGAGCAACATGTGAGACACTTAACGATGGATTTAGAAGTACTCCAAGAGAACCATCTTTATGGGAAACTCTCACTGTTCCAATTCTAGATTTAGGTGGTCCCTTTCCTGGACATGTTATCTCAACTTATAGAGTGGGTGTGGACCCGACCACTGTTGAAGAAGTGTTAGCATGGGAGCTACCTAAGATCATGAAGGAGGTTCTATGATTCCTTGGACTAGTAGGATATTACTGGAGATTCATACCTTATTTCTCTAGGATATCAGCACCAATGATAGATTTGAATTGAAAGGAGAAGCCTTTCATATGGACATAGACGTTTTAAAAAACTTATTAGTAGTTGATGTAGAGTTTGATGACCTCTTTGTTATTGAGATTATGGGAGGAGGGTGTCATTTATATAGTGTTATGTAATGCATTGGGGACAAGCCTTGGTTGTGTCCTGTTATAGGGACAAGAAGTGATTTCTTATGGTTCACACCGGTTGAGACCACATAAGAATATCTATGTGACACATGATCATGAGTAAGAAATGACAGTCTTTGTATTGAATATGTGGTGACAATACCTGATGGGTGAGTAGTTTATGATATACTCAGATAACAACAGTCTCATGTTTATCTTCTCTCAGAAGGATCTAAACTTTAGATAGATGCAATGGCTTGATGTTTTCCAAGAATATGACTTTAAGATTTTCTATACTACTAGGATGGTGAACATGGTGGATTATGCTCTTTGTAAAAGACCTAGTTTGAAGTTGTTGAACTAGGTATCTGATTAGTTTTCCTCGTTATAGTTTTCCTTAGTAGATAGAGATGGAACAGCTTACCTCTAGTCAATGGTTTTTACCTCTCCACTCTTAAATCGAGTTAGGGAGGAATAACTTGGGGACGCCGACTACGAGATGCTTTGTGATCAGATATCCACATAGCATGATCCAAATGGATATTCAAAAGGTGGGGAGCACGTCGTCCTTTTCATAGGATGTATAGTAGTTCCATTGGCATTATAGGAGGAGGTTTTGAGGGATTCTCATACATCCCCTTTGGTGGTACATCCAGGTGTGGTGAAAATGTACTAGGGTCTCTGACATCAATTTTGGTTGTTAGGAATGAAGAAGGGAGCTGCATAGTTTGTCTCTTGATGTCTTAATTTTCTTCAAGTAACGGATGAGAACCAGGTTCCAAAGGGTTTAGATCAACACCTTGAGGTGCTGTAATGAAAGTGGTATGGGATATCGATGGAATTCATAATGGTTTTACCACATATGTTAAGGTGACATGATTCTATATGGGTGATCATTGATCGAATCACCATGTTGGACCACTTACTATCCATATGAGAGAAGAGTTATATAGAGATATTGTGAAGCCCCTACGTTCAAGAGATAGTTCAACTTCATGGAGTTCCATCGATGAATGTTTCAGAGAGTGATGCTCGTTTTGCATCTCCTTTATGGAAGGGATTTAAGCATGAGTTCAGGACCTAGTTACTCTTGAAAACAACGTTTCACCCACAAAAAGATGGCCAGATAGAGCATACCATTAAGGTTCTAGAGGACGTGCTACAAGCTTGAATGTTAGGCTGTGAATTTAGTTGGGAGGATCACTTACCTGAGGAGGAGTTCATATAAAACAATATATACCATTCCACTATTGGTGACGAAACATTAGAGGTCTTGTATGGGTGACCACATCGATCACCACTTTGCTAGACTGCGCTAGAAGAGTCAGCAGTCACGAGCCCAAAATTGGTGCGAGCTACTATAGAGAAGGTGAAAATCATCCAGGAGTGGATGAAGGCTACAAAAAGCTATTAGAAGACTTATGGTGATAGGTGGCAGAGGAATTATGAGTTCAAGTAAGGATACCATGTGTTTCTTCTGGTTTGAACTCGACATGGATTAGATAGATTTGGATGGGGTGAAAAGCTATCTATGAGATTCATCGTCCCTTTTATGATACTATGTAGAGTTGGTGAGGTGGAATACCACATAGCTCTACCCTTGTAGTTAGACTAGGTACATGATTTCTTCAATGTGCATAGATGAGGAGGTACATGCATGGACCATCAGATGTGATTGACTAGGGTGAGATGGACATCGAGGTTGGAGTTACTATTACTGAGTACCCAGTGGAGATCGAGGATCAGTAGAAGAGGATACTTTAGGGGTGATCGATTCCACTAGTTTTTGTCTGGTGGAAGCACGAGAATCTTTTAGAGAGCACATGAGAGCTGGAGGATCAGATTCATGCACAGTACCCGTATCATTTTGAGGAGCACTTATTTTTGATTTTTGGGGATGTAAATCCCATGTTAGAGATTGTATAATGTCTCAGATTTTCTATATATTATTTTTGAATATTATATGTATTAATTTCAAGATTAGGCACTGAGATGACGTGCGATTATGAGTCATAGTGTACCTAAATTAATTTTTTGAAATATATTAAAAAATTAAATAACATGAACAAATCAATTTTCTTGGAAAAGTGGATTAACTTTTAAATGGGTGCCCAGATAAAAAAGATGAGGGGACCATTGCATCTAGAGAAATGACTTTACCATAGGTGAGGACTAGCATCAACCGATGCGGGTCAACCATGAAAATTAGTTTTCATACATTTTAATGAATAAAATAAATTGCAGATTTACTTTACTTCTTCTGTTTTTTCAACGCAATGATGTTGCGGTGGTTTTTTTAAATATACCAAGAGGCTATGATCCATGGTTAGAATCGTAACCCTATGATTCAATGGAGTCTCTATAGAAGAACCTAATGAATTCCCTTAGCAGGAAACGATGAAGGAACTTAGATGAGAGGTCAACAGACACCGTTCATGGTGGATATCACCAAGGGTGACGACACAACCATTTAACTTCTTCAAAAAGTGATCCAATTAAAAAGTAGGATATTTTATTTCAATCATTATTTTCCATTCTTTGATTCAGCATTGAACACCGACGAACTAACGAACATGTTGATCCATAGATCGATCATTCTTCTGGTATGGGGTTTAATTGCAGAGTATTATCAGGGTTTGTTGATTCCATATTGATTTTATTTTCTTGAAAATTCTTATGGGAATAGATTGAGGTTTTAATTCCCAATGTATGCGGTTTATTCCTTGGGTTGTTCATTGTTCTCCTTCTCCCACGATATTTTTTCTTTGCATTATTCATTATTAATTCTTCATATGTTTTAAAAAATTCATCATTACAACTTCATTCCCCAGCACAACAATCCAAAATTGAAGACCTGACATCACGGTAACCTAGAGGATCTGTGCTGGCGATGGAGATAGATGAATCAAAGAAATTAGAGAATAACTATTTATTGGATGATTTTCGAGCTGATGAACGAAATCGGATTTCAGAGCTAATTATAGGCCCAAAACTCACTGATTTAGTGTTTATATAGGGAGATGATCCTAGATATATAGCTTTGAGGTGAAAAAACCATTATATCTGGATCATGAACACCAACCAAAGTGCGGGGAAGAAGAACAATGGATTCTTAAAAATCGTAATGATTACAGCATGTAACCTGATGTTACATGACGTGTAGCCCCCAATTTGTGGTGGATAGGGTTTCATAAGTTTCTTAAATTCCACATGGAATGTGACACTATAACATGGCGTGTATCTCAGGAGATACACAGACACATGGTGGAGTACACAGGTTTCCTACATGACATGTACCCCACTATATGACATTTCATGGAAAAAGTAGATGGACTACCCTATGTACTGGTACATCAGCAGAGCTACACAAGTTGACACTATGTATTCGAACACAACTAGAGTACACAAGTGGACTTTTAATGTGAGGACATAGTCTATGAACCTTCTACATGGCATGCACCCTTCTTCTACATGACATGTTCTAAATGACACTGGTCGTTGTACATGGGAAGTACTCGGGGACAAGGTACATGGAGAGTGACCCTACTACATGTCGTGTCTCTCCATATACACAACTTTAATATATTTTCCACCATATATTTTCCATGTTTCTTTAGGGTTCAATCTCTTGATCGTTTCCCTAATGATTGATGTGTATTGTTTCCTATTCATAAAAGCATGATCCCTTTAAAAGAAATTCCCAAATAGAGTTGTTTGAACCCCCCCCCCCCCCCATGAGGCTTGGAGTAGGATCCTCTATTCCTTATTTTTTACCCAGATATATTCATTAGTATTAACATGACCAACCTCACCGACCATCGATCATCTACTTAGCAGGTTAATATAGGTGAAGTTTTTTGTATCACCCCATGGATGTGGATGTGATCCTTATCTGTGGTATCATATCCTTTTTAGATATTTTAGTGTATCTCTCTCTTGACGATTCATGACGAACAATACTTCTCACATAGATTTCATCAGTGCTATCACACTTATGAGTGTGTTCTATCAGATGAGTGCTTCATGGAATCCACATACTGAATCTCTAGTGTTGGTATACAGTGGTTGTGACTTGCCTCTAGACTTCATGTCTTGGTTTGAGTATATCTTGATATTCTTGTTATATTTTCTGTTAACATATATTTGTGTAGAGATGACTGAATATTTCTTTCATGTATTTATTTGAGGTTTTAGGGTGTTCTATTGAGTATTTTTATACTCACACCTTCATTGTATTTTCTTACATGTGACATGTCTTGTGCAGATGAAAAACTTTTTATGGAGGCCTTGGGGACTGGGACCGGATAGAGCTTTGTGATTTTAGACAGGATGGGGTGTGTTCCTATAGCTATAGAAAATTGTCCTATTACCTTTTTTTATAGGTTGTACTTTAGGGTTTATATACTATTTTTTGTGGGCTTATATTCTGGCTCAGTTTACTTTCTACACTTTACCTTCCTATTGTACTCAGGTTGTGATATAGTTATATGCATGAATTTGGTTCTTAGTGTTTATTAAATTTCATAATTTTGTGGGATTAAAGATGTGTGCATGCATACATGTACGTAGGAAACACATTCCATGTTTGTAGTGTGCCTACATAGTGCTACTCACCATCCCCTGGCCTATTGGATGCCGACTTGGGGAGTCATGGCATGGGCCCCACTAGGATGGGTCATTAAACATCACATAGGTTGATGGAACCAATGTGGAACCTTCTTGATTAGAAATATCATAATAAAGGGATTATATTACACAATATGTATCCATATGACATATTATGTCCTTGTGAAATCATCTATTTTCTCTATGGGTCCTTTGTAGATTTCTTGATTCTAACTATGGACTTTAGGATGCTTCACCTAATGCCACTGAGTAGAGGCTTAGAGGGTCACACACTAAGTGTATCCATAATCTAAGTTAAATAATATATTATTATATTTTTGTTTAACAAGTGGAATAAACATTATTCCCCCACACGGATTCATAATTATTAATGTTTTATTGATCACATATATTATGTCACCAATTATTTGAGAGAATATAATGTCAGAAGAATATTTAATATATATATTTTTTATTAAGTGAATATAATTTTTATTTATTTTTTAGTGAATAATGTAGATATGTTTAATTAATGAATGAATAGTCTTTATTCAAGGTCTGATAAATGTTTTGGAGGAATGCCAATCTAAATTTTTAGGTCTGATGAGAAATAATATATATTGAATATTATTTTATTATATATTATTTACTTTAATTTTCAAATTAAGATAATGTTATGGAAATAATAATAATATTATTATTTTAGACATGGGGTTCTGCAAGGTATTAAATAAATTTTAAAGATAGCTTGTGCAATGATTTATCTCTAAACCCTAGGTGTATTTTAATAAATTTAAATTATTTTTCAAGAGGACCAAATAATTTGTATTGTGAACAATGATAGCTGGAGATAATCCTCTCAATCCCTAGAGAGCTCCCTCTCTATGAACTTTCCAATGAATGGAGAGCGATCTTCCTCTACCTTCCACTCTTAATTATAGAGAGATCAAGGAGAATGATTTTGAAGTGGTTCTCAAGGAAATCAATGGAAAGTGACAAAAGAGATAGGATCATCTATGGTAGAACCCATTGATTACTATTATGATGTTTGGATATTTTTGTAACACATGTGGATCACATATAGAGGTAATATTCTTTCGATTCCTATAATGAAATGATGATACAACCGACATCTATTTTAAGATGCATCAACAAAGATATAATTCACACAAGGTAATTATTTATTTAATTAAATTAATTATAAATAATATGTGATGATCCTATTCTTGGTTATGGTGTTCTATCCCTTTTCTATTTTCATCTATAAAATTATATTTATTATGAAAATCACTAGAATGTTAATATTTGATTGATCATCGATCAGGAGAAAGAAAAAGAAATGTAGGGTACGAACCATCATATGCTTCCACTGCACCCAAAATCTATAGGTAGTGGGCACCATGGATATGATACCAAGACAAAAGGTAGCTGAAGGAAATTATAGGTATCTCTCTATATAAATTTTTTTAAGAGATAATCCTATGATAGAGGATCAGTAATGCAAGGCTCTCAGGATGTCTTGAGTCTACCGAGGGATGGGTGGTGCTTCTCCTACGATCGTCAAGTATATCTTGTACAGGATTTTATGAACCTTTGTACAACTAATTTTGAGATGGTAAAGGGACCACCAAGGTAGAGGAAGAGGTAATATAAAGTTGGTCAAAAGTGTGGTATACATGACAAATTTTCCAATAGAGAAACAATATGTGGCCAAAGGTTTAAACTATTTCCATTACCACACCCAATATTTCCTTGCTTGGATCCTGGAGATGGTTGTCAGGGTTGAGGCCAAGGATAGGGTATGGAGGCTATAACCCTAAGGATCGAGAGATTATTCATGGAATGATCTGTGTATTTTCTACCTCAGTTAAATTATGGTTAGACATAAGTGAAATCCATAACGTTTTCTTCCACTTCTTTGGTTTGGGATGTAGAATTTTTGGATGAGCCTTAGGCTTTCCCCTTATGCTTAGAGACTCTGAAAGGAGGGGACTTACTGATTTCACACTTCTGCTAAAAGTGAGATTTGACACTTGGAGGTGAGTGATTTTTATGGGATCTATTTGTATCATTGATGAGTCCTTATGATTTCATCATAGGCATATACTGGCTATCCACAGTTCAAGCCCATATTGAATATTTTAGGAAGAGGAAGCAATGTGAATGTATGGATAGGTTGAGGTTTTCCCTTATAGTTGAAAAGGAAACATTGGAAGATAAGGAAACTCTCAAATACTGGACAGTGTAGATAACTAGGCAGTAGTTAGAAATAATGACTATTGGAGTAGTAGATGATATGGGCTACTAGTTTCCAATGTTGGTGGTGAAGTACGACGACATGTTTCTTGAGGATGTTTTAGGATTACCTTACAACAGTGAGGTAGACTTCTATATTTTCATAAACCCTAGAAAAACCCCTATATCTATAATAGAATATCGGTTGGCTCCCATAGCGATTCATGATCATAGGGTGAAGTTAAAGGAATTTCAAGAGAAGGGATTTATGAGACCTATTGTTTCTTCTAGAAATTCCATAGGTTGTTTTCCAAGAAGGAGGAAAAGAGTGTGAGGTTATGTGTGGATTAATAGAACTTGAAACAAGTAATTTTTAAGAATAATTATACACTACTAATGATCGATTAACTCTTCAATCAGTTGAGTGGGGAAAGATGGTTATTGAAGATTGACCTTAGGTCAGGCTAGTACATGTTATAAGTACAATATGAGGATATATTGAAGATGAAATTTAGATTTCCCTACAGTTACAATGAGTACTTGGTAATTCCCTTTGGTGTGATCAACACCCCATCAGTGTTCATGGGACCCATGTATCAGATATTTTATCATTTATTTGACCATTTTTTGGAGGTCTTCATCGATGAAATCCTAGTGTACTCGGCATCCGATGAGGAGTATGCAAGACACTTGAGGATTGTACTGGACACACTTTGAAATAATTGGATTTATGGTAATCTATCAAGGAGTTAGCTTTTGATATTAGATGGCTATATTTTGGGTTACATATTCTCAGAGGAAAGAGTGGGTTTTGACCTAGTGATGTTTTAGGTAGTGCTAGCTTGGGTTTCTTCTAAGAGTGTTAATGAGGTGTGGAGTTTCTTTAGGTTGGAAGGGTACTATTAGAGGTTTCTACCTGATTTATATAGAGTGTAATATTTGACCCTAAAGGGGAAATATTTTGTTTGGAAAAGAATTTTCTAGAAGCTTTTTTAAGAATTGAGTCAGGGATTGATGAGATATACCATGTTGAAATTTCTAGAGGTTAGTGTTGAGTACGTAGTGTTCTGCGATGCATTAGGGATCAATCTTGGTTTTTTTTCTAATATAGGGTTAGGTAGTGATTCCTATGGTTCTTGTATTTGGAGACCACATGAGAATAACTACATGACCCATGATATTTAGTTAGCAATAGTATTCTTTTCCTTAAATATATGGAGACACTACTTTATGGGAGAACAGTTTCTCATCTACTTTGACCACAAGTGTCTCAAGTATATATTCTATCAGAAGGATCCTAATTTGATATTGAAGTAATGTATATAGTTCCTTGAGGACTATGACTTCGATATTGTCTATACACTTGGGAAGTTGAATGCGGTGTCATATTCTCTTAGTAGGATATCTTATTCTTAGTTTTTGGCCAAGGAATCAGAGTAGTTAGATTCATTACAATATTACTTAGTGGACAATGATGGTGATCCACAAATTTTATTGATGGTTGTTAAACAACCAATTTTACAAAATGTTTGGGAATCCCATCATAGATATACTGAATTTGATACTTTACAAACTCATATATCCACTGGACATGCTATTTATGGATATTCTGAAGGTGGGGAGAACATTATCATTTTCATAAGGAGGAAAATGGCACTATTGATGATTTGTGAGGAGGGGTTGAAGGATATTCATAAATTTCCTTTTTCTGTACATCCATGTATAAATACTATGTAACAATACTTCCAATGTTTTTTTAGTTTCTTTACATAAAGATTTGTGTTGCAAAGTTTGTGTCTAGGTGCCTCACTTGTCAGCAAGTTAAGTATGAGCACTACATTCAATTAGTTTTAGTTCAACCCCTTGAGGTGATTGAGTGTAAGCGGGATGGGATATCCATAGACTTCATGATGGGGTTACCATGTATGTCCAAAAGACATGATTTCATCTGGGTGATCATAGATTGGCTCAAAAAGTTAGTCCACATACAATCCATTTGAGAGAAGAGTTCAATTGAGATATTAGAAACTTGTACATGAAAGAGATAGTCCTAATCCATGGAGTTCCCTATATGATCGTTTAGGACCATGATGCTCATATAAAGTTGTAATTTTGGAGTGAATTGTATGATTCCTTTGGGACTTAGTTTTGTTTAAGGATGATGTTTCACCCCTATAATGACGAACATATTAAGCAGACCATTTAGGTCTTGGAGAAAATTATTTAGGCTTACATGTTGGATTTTTCCCATAGTTGGGAGGATAGTTTACCCTTGGTGGAGTTTTTGTACTATAATATATACAATTACACCATAGGTATGAAACTATTTGAGGCCCTGTATGGGTGACAATGTTGGGAAAAACATTTTTGGATAGATCTAGGTGATTCTACACTCATGGACCTAGAGTTGGTTCATGTAATGATAGAGAAGGTTTAGATCACCCAGAAGTGGATGAGCACTACATATAACTATCAAAAGTACTATGAGAACTAATTATGGAGCCCTATGAAGTTATCATAGGGAGACCATGTGTTCTCAATGATCTCACCTTGATGTGGATTATGGATAATTTCCAAAGGTAGTAATCTTTCTTTGATATTCATTGGCACTTTAAGGATAATTCATAAAGTTGGTGAGGTTTCATACCCCTCAGCTCTATCACCATAGTTAGACTGGGCCAATGATTTCTTCCATGTGTACCAGATAAGGATTTACTTCCACAGCCATTTCTTGTTATATACTATGGAGATATAGATATTGATGATGGAGGTAACTTTCATGAGTACCTGGTGGTGATTGAGATTTAGAAAAAGATGACACTTCATGGGTAATTAATTCCCCTCTTACATGTTCAATGGTATCTTGTTAATCTTTATGAGACTACCTAGGAGAAGGAGACCCATATGTGAGCTCTTCACCCACATCATTTTGAGTATAATTTTATATTTATTGTGTAATGATACCTTAGTTTGTGAGAATTTAATGACTTTAATTTTTTCATTTATTAATTCAGAATTTTATATTGATTATTTTCATAACTAGGTGTCAAGACGATATGAGATTATGATGCCTGGTGATCCTAGAATTGATTTTTGAAATATATTAAATATATTGATATCAAAGATGAATAGTTTTCCTAGAATATGGAATAAATAATTAATGGAGGATCAGATCAGATATATAATGATTCCATTAAGTTTAGAGAATGGGTTTTACCCTAGGCACAACAAAATATATGTTGATGCTTGGTGTTGGGATGAAGCACCATCATGGGTGAATAATTAAATAAATTTAATTATATATATTATTATTACATTAATATCCTAAACCTAATTATCAATTTTTATACACTAACACAGGAAAATAGAAAATTTATCCACGTAAACCTATAATTCAAGAGGATCCATTAGAGAGAGATAGATTCTGTGTGTGTTGGAGGAGATCATGGAGAACAACGTCGGATCAGGGATCATTGTGCCATAAGAGTTCATGGAGATCAACAACGATGAAAACATAGAACGATTATTCATTATAAATCAATCCAAACATAATATTAGATGTTTTATTTGTAAAAACACATCATGTAATTTTATCCTGGTCAAACATGGATCAATTCCATATACAAGAATTGATTCATGCATAGATGGTTGTTTTATTTGGTTTGGATTTAATTGTTAGTTAATTATTTTCTTTTTCATTCATCTAATTCTATGAAAATGTATCTTGGACGAATGAACATAGGATAAGGTTCATTCCACACATCTTATGGTTTATTTTTTTATGTTTCTTTACATGATCATCTTTGGTATTTTCTTTGGTCTATAGTTCGATGCATATCCGGTATATGATCGTTGTCCAACCAATTTAGGTGGAATGGGTCCATAATGTTGGTATGGAATGTGTTCGAGGGTACAATGCTAATAAAGGATGATTGAAGTTGATCAGAATAGACTGTTGGTCGATATTCATTCTAGATTTAATGTAGTGTCAATAAATAATGCATGCATGTGTTTTTAGTGGATTTGAAGCTCAAAATATCAATATCCAAAAATGAGAGGGTTGAACAACTTCAAATATATCTTTTCTGGTGATAATTGTGGAAGTGGTAATATTTAGGATGAAATAGAAGAGAAACCAATGTGATCTAAAATCTAGGGTTACACAACATGTAATCTAGAATTACATGTCATGTGGGACCCTCTGGTTGCAGCATTAGGTGTTTCATGGAGAGAAAAATATCACATGCCATGTGAGGCTATCACAAACCCCATTAATCATGATTTTTGGATCAATATGTAACTTAGAGGTTATATGGGTATGGTTAGACCAAAGTATATGGACATAGCCAATGTGCATGATCATGGTTTGGTGTACACACTAACAAGAATATGGCACAAGCAAGGAACGAAGCAATATCTACATGCCGTGAAATATTCCTACATTACATGTATATGTATATTTCTATATTTGTTGAGGAAGAACCGCATGATTAGGCCATAGGTTAAATTTATGTGCTGTTTGTCCCCTGTACATGCCCTGCAACACCTTTAGGGGTGTCTTAAGTGCTTTGTTTATTTAGATTGGACCAGTATTAGTCGAGACTATTCCCTCAGTCCACCCTCTCAAGTGTAGCATGTGGAATTATATCAACATATCTAGATTGTGATCCCCTTCGGAGGATAAGTGTTAGATAGAATTTTGGTTGTCTTACCGTGAGACTGGAATGTGATCCTTTATCATTTCTTCTTATACAAAAGTGGGGTTTGTTAAATCGGTATATCCTCCATGTTCAGGGTGTTGATCCTCCATTTAGTAGGAAATTTTAGTAGGGTTCATGGTATATTTGGAATATGATCCCCTATATATAAGGTAGATCCATATTTGTTTTGTGGTGTCCCCTTGCAGTCCTAGGTTTGATCCCTTATTTTTGTATCGGGGTCTTCAGAGACCAGTGAGATTTCATGGGTGGGGCCCAATGTCATGTCCTCTTAGATGAGTTTATCTACTTACTTCATGGCTTTTGGAGTGTATTGTCTGGGAATTATCATTTTTTCAAGTATAATGATTTGGATGGATGTTTGGTTGGTGACCACATGGAGGTACAATGTCCTTCTTGAATATATCCGGGTTCTTGGTTCTATTTAGTACTATATTAATGTAATGAGATGACTATTCTTGATGCTTCATGTTTAGTGTTTTTAAGGTTTCTTATTGGGTCTTATTATACTTTCCCCTATATGGGATCTTCTCTCACATGCCATGTGTATTGAAAATAATAAACTAGATAACAATGATTTGTGAGGGAAAGGAGATGGTGGGGCCTAGATTGAGATTGATAGATCAAGGTGTCTTGTTTGTGGTTTAATTGGATATTATTACTCACCCTCTGAGTAGTTTGGACTCCCTATAATTTTTTGGTTGGGTTTATATTTGGAACCTTTTATAAATTTAAGTACTTTACTATCATACTCTAATTATTTTATAATTGATTTATGAATTCATTGGTTTCAATTGATTTATATTTCATTATTTTAGGGGCTTTGATATATGTGTGTGTATTGATACATTAGGATAAGGCATACCTTGTGTGTGATATGCCTACTCAATGATTGTCACCAACCACTAGTCTATTGGATGTGGGCTTGGGGTCGCTGCGGTTTGGGCCCTGTTGGGCCAGGTGATGCCAAATAGTATTAATTATCATTGATGGATTTCATGATTTGTTTCTACATGATTTTATTTCATTATAAAACCACTATATTTCTAATTTTATCTGGTATCCTCTTTCTAGATCTTATATGTTCTTGAATAATGAATGAAAACATTGATATTACAGAAAGGTTATAAAAAATCCTGATCTAAAATTGTTTATTTATCATGATTTGGGGTCTTCAATTGAGTTTGAGTAATATTTTTCCTCTTCAAATATTTAATAAATGTAATTTTTTAAAATGTTTCATCATCCATTGAGTACACGTACTATGTTTGAAGTTTTATTATGTCATTTTAACTTCTATTTTGAGATTATTATTCCATTAAAATCTTTCCACAATTATATTTTACTATTCAAAATATTTGTAATTAATGATATATATATTTAATTATAACAACCATTAATATGAGATTGTACATTGTTATGTCGAATAATATTGATATATAGTTATCCAAATAATTTTTTATGTTTTGACAATTTTGACTTTCTATAACATTTTATATGATATCCTTATAGAATTATCTAAATTTAGACCTATTTATTTTTACTTTTTCATTTCCATGTTCAAGTGGTCTATTATTTGAATGACTTAATTTAACTAAACAAATAATGTCTATTTCTATGAATTTTTAGGGAATTTTATTTAAGATAATTATCATTTTTATTCCACAACCTTCTATGATTAGTAGGAATGTTTTTTTACATTGAATTTACTATTGATTTATTTATTCTTTTAGCCTTTATTTCATGTTATGTAATAGTAAATAAAACTATGCTTTGTGGGCCCTAAAGTTGAGCAGTTAGGGAATTACTTCTTAGAAAATTTATAGGTTTACTATCTTCATGGACATATATTTTCATATGGATTCGTATTAATGTTTTTCTTTAGTATTTTCAATTAATACTTTAAACTATGAACTATTTAATTTTAATGAGAAGAAATGACATAACTTTCCATTTGGATAATATAAATATGATGGGCTATTCTATTTTTGAGAATTTTCCATTTGGAATTAATATAATGTGATTTCATATTTATCATGGGATAATTTAGAATTGAGTAGTATTTTTAATTCTCATTACTTTCTTGGTTTATCCATTAACCCATATTTCACTAGATTGTATCCACCTTCTGTGTTTCTAAAACAAATCTTCCAATTGAATGTTAGGTTTTACTAAATTTGAATATTTTTTATATGTAAAAAATGATGAAATTTTTTTCTTTCTTGTTATTATTTTATCCACATGGGATCACTCTTCAATGATTGAATTTTTTTCCCTCAGATTTCATTTCAAAAAATCTCATAAAATTATGGTATTCTTTAAATTGTTTCAATTTCTTTTTTGGTTTGGGGTCATATCATAAATCCAATATAGTTAAAATGATGATAAAATTTGATGGTTAGATGGATTTATTTATATGTGATGGATTTATTAGCATATAGAGTTAAATTATTAGTTTTTTATTATTTTTTTGAATACAATTTTGACATTGAATATTGTGTAAAATTTATGCATTCTCAGCACTTTTTTAGTATTGATAAATGGTACCAATAAAAACTATATATATTTTAATTAATATAATAATTCTATATATCAATATATTCATATTGATTTTAATTGATATACGTACATAAATATGATTTATATATTATTAAAAAAATATTTACATTTAATATAAAATACATTACATAAATAGGATTTATAAAATATTTAGTAATTAATAATAACTAAAAATTTTCATATTATTATTTTATAATACATATTTAATTACTATTTAATAATATAGAAAAAATAATAATGAATTAATATCCAAAGGGATGCGGAAAATATTACTTGATCTTCGAATGAACATAAATTTTGACCTCATAATTCATTTTGGATTTGTGAGCTATAAAATTGATGGTTTCAAAGAGATATGTAGAATTTAATAATTTAAGACCTTATAACTCAATTTTTTATTAAAACATATTTTCCTATAAGACCTTTAAAAATGCTTTTTATTTCAAGGTAACATTATTTGAGAACATTTGATAGAACTTCTGCCTAATTAAAGAGGGTGTTTTTGTCTTGTATGGGTGATGTTAAAATTTATTCCCATATATTAAAAATATATTGATATGATGGTGTGAACATGTTACCGTTTTTCAAGTCGAAACTTTATTTATAAATAAATGATATTAATTTCAAAACACATTTCCATATATTTATGGATAATACATACTTATATAAATAAATATTTTAAAATATGAATATATTAAATTATTTACATACGAAATATCTATTTAAATATATTACTAAAATTAAATACACACACACATAAAAATATATACATGTAAAAATGTATTTAAATGTATATTAATAAATATATGATGTTTATATATAAATATATATGTAAATATGCATACACAGACATAAATAAATTAATGATCATATATGTACTTAAGTATTTATATTCTAATATATATATATACATACATAGACACACACACACAGATATATATATATATATATATATATATAATATACACACATATATAAATATATCATTATATAATAAGTAAAATAACGTGGGATAATGGAATAATTACTTGGTAGGAATGTATATGGGGAGGGTTCGAATCTCATTAACTAGGATTAAATCCAAATTATTTGTGTGTGTTGTTTTGTGTGTGGGTACACATGTGTGTGTGATTTCATATGTTTGGAATTGCATGAATGGGGTGGAACATGTTTGTGGTGGCACACCATATTTCCCTTTAAAATGTTCTAATTTTTTAAGGGATAAAATATCCTTTTATCAGTACTGAAATAAGTGATTATAAAATGGTGTTTTTGTTAGTGATAAGAGTAGTTATAAGTAGTTTATATAAATTTCAAATTTTCTTTGAGAATATCTAAAATATATTAAGGAAAATAAACTGAAACAGGTTAAAGTATAATTTTTTTTCAAACTATAAAGTATTATATGTATTTTTTGGAAACTGATTATATCAAATTAAATTTATGATAAGAAATTTTAAATAATGGGTTAAGATATCTTTTAAGGTATTTTAATTTCATTTTTATTACATATGTTAGGGAAAAAATCCCATTTTTTACACTTGATTAAGAAATTTAATGAGATTCCCATGACCCATTACATTATAGGCAAGTTAGTTATCATTATACAAAATTATTACACTCAATTTCTAGTAAAATCACCCTGGAATAAGAAATGGAAAAGTTATTTTTAATAAAAAATCTATAAATAATTATAACATATTAGTTTCGAATAAGTATATGTGTTTTTTATAAATAATAAAAAAAATTTGTTTCTCCAATATGAATATCATAAGTGTTATGTTCTTTAATTTTCATTTAACAATTCTTATCAAACTAAACCATTTAACATTTGGAACAATTGGAAAAAATAATTTTATTCTAAGGATATAATTAATTATCAATAAGTGATGCAAATTAATAATAATATAAAAAACTAGTTAATTATTATTATATTTTAGAAGGCCCATAATGAATACAATTTTGGTACAAATCTCATAAAGAGTCATTTTCCACAATGGATATAATTTTTTCTAAGGTTACTCTCCACTAAGTAATTTTGTTATGTAATACAAAATTTTTTAATTATAATAATATTCTCTTATTATCCTCTAAAATCACTAGGGCTAAATATAATTTAGATTAGAGCAACATCATAACACTCCTCGACAGTATCCATGTGCAATCATCTAATTCAAGTTTTACATTCCATATTTATATATCTTATTTTTTGAACAATATTAAGATTATATTATGAATACATGGAATTGGAGATGCTACATAACATTATGAACATACGAAAATTTAATTGTAACAATTTCAATAGGTGGAAAATGTGGATACACTTATCTCAACTCTCCAGATGGTGTATGATATTTTGATTCTCAAGAGACTCACATTTGAATATGATACACTTTATATTTCTTGAAAAAGGTTGAAATAAGATATTTAGGATCTTATTTATTGAATAAAAATACTTTACTCATTTTATTATGATCTCTAAATTTCATATGAAGATCTTATGATGATAAAAAAGAGAGATT
This sequence comes from Viscum album, assembly GCA_963277665.1. Taxonomy (NCBI): domain Eukaryota; kingdom Viridiplantae; phylum Streptophyta; class Magnoliopsida; order Santalales; family Viscaceae; genus Viscum; species Viscum album. The sequence continues at coordinate 709,646,624 of OY728131.1, read as the reverse complement.
TAAGATATTGTGGAAAAAAAGAAAAACACCAAGGATTTAATGAGTAATAAGTTATTCGAAAATAAATTAATAAAATATTTTAGATGGGTTAAATATGAATGAATAAATTAAAATTTTAAAAGATACATTTGGGGACAATTTATTATAATTTTAAAAAATTATATTGCTGAGGAAATTTGCTGCTAAGAGTTTTTTTGATGAAATACTTATTTATTGTAAATAGTTTTAGTATGATTGCTCAAATGTTGGCATCAAACAATATTTGAAAAACACTTTTCCATGAAATCTATAATATATTAACATAATTTAATTATGTATATAAAATTATTTCTCTACATGAAGAATACACAAATTATATTTCTAAGTGCGACATGATTTTTCACTAATCAAGTGATAGAGATTCCAAAACAACAATGCCAATTTTGGTGGCCTGGTGGAGAGAACCTTCCACCAGGGTGTAGTTTATTTTACAAAAATAAATTTCATAGTTTCAGGAGTAAAAATAAAAACCTTTATAAAAATTTATGGATGTTGGATACTAAAATGAGTTTGTTCAAACTCTAGTCCTGTGCTTAGGCGACTCCATGTATGCACACCTTTCCCTTTTTGCACGCTGAAATTCATGTTTTACATTATGAAACTTGAAAGTCACATCAACTTGTATACCAATGTGCATATACAGATGTAGTTGTATTAACATAGAAGTCATACATTGGCATCTAAGGTATTTAGAGGCGCTTTTACCCACCCTACTATATCAAAACCAAGTGGAGGGGAAGCCAGACCAAGAGAACCTGAGTGCATAGAGCTTCTATATACACACCATATCTTCCATAGAACCATACTTTATGTAATATTTAAATTAACCTAGAGATAATATACAGAAATGTATATTCCTTTACCCTCCTAATTGGAGACTTTCCCTGGGAACCATACAACCTGAGAATCTATTCCCTAATTATTAGGCCACCGTAAAGACTTGAAACCAAGGTATATGACCACATGAGAACCATAGAAATGGGTTCAAGGACATATAGGTTCCAAAAACCTGGGAATGAACCATTTGGTTTCCAATGTATATAGGTACCATATTTGTTAAGTGTAACTTCACCCAATCTTCCTACTTGGTAACCCACATCACAAAGACCTCTCACCAGGCCACAAAATTCTCCGAGACCACATACCTATGCACCCAACTCACCTAGTTGGCCTACTTGGGATCCCCATTTTTTTAAGAAACCTACATGGAAACCACTTAATCTAGGCCTCCTATATGGCCCCTAATAATTTCTAGGACACCTACCTAGGTTCCAAAATCACCCTGGTCTCCTACCTAAACACCCACTTGATGTTGAGACCACTTTTGTGTATTAGTTGTATTTGTAGTCAATAGATGTCAGTGAGGATGTCGATGTAGATCAAGATGAATTAGGAGACCTCTAAAGTTGATGTAGATTGGTTTAAGTGATGGTTCCTGGAGAATATTTATGGATTCATAGAAGTGAATAAAATGCTTGAGAAATTCTCAATGTTATTAAATCTGAAAATTGTTCCACTTTTATTAAAGTTAAAAATACATGTATCAATGGTGATATATTGTCTACAAAATTGGAGGTGTTTGATGAATTCTCAACTTTTGGATGTTGAGTGATGGTAAGAGTTATTTTTAATTAAAAATACAAAATGAATTATGGATTTGAAGTGAGGATGAGGAAGTAATTTGGTATTCATATTCAAAAGTGTATAAGAAGAAAGAAGGATGATTGTTAAAGATAAAGAAAATATAAGAAGTAGTTAATGGGATTTCCACTATGTTAATGGCCAAAATTTGATGATGCTTTACTAGTATATATTTAGCAAATATCATAAATAGTTTAGAGAATTATTGATGCAAGCTTTATGAAGGAAAGGGGGAGAAAATATGTTGTCAATAAGGATGGTTGGTTTTTTGAAGCATGTGTCTATGGTGGCATAGTTTATCATAGTTTGCCTATTTTTTGAAGTCCAAAATTTGAATTTGTGATAACATTAAAATGTGGATTTACTTGAAGATCTCATCAAAATATGGAAAATTAATAATTTTCATGATGATGGGATTAATGAATTAGATTTCACAAAGACATGAAGAATGTTGACGGTGCTCTCTGTGACTATGACGGGCTTCACGAATGGTAGAGGTGAAGATATTTTCATGAGAGAATCGTGGAGGTGAAGAGCATTGTGACTAGAGAATTATGGTGGCATAAAGTATTTGATAAAACACTCTATGATTTCAATGACCTATGAGATTTGGAATATTTTCCATGGAGATTCGCGAAAAAGAGAGAATTTTGGATGAAATTTCAGACCTTTGAGAAATGAGTTTATGTGGGGATGCCATGGTGAATAAGGTTCAATCGTTAGTGGGAATCATACCCTCACTCCCTTGAGAAGGGAAAAGATAAATAACAAAAATCTTATATCTCTCATATTATGAAGCAGGTTCACGAAGAATGTGAGCACTGTGAAGGTAGTGAGATTTGCAAAGCCATTGAGCTCTGTAAAGGTAGTTTCTTTGAGAAGGTAGTGAGATCCACAAAAGAAATTTTCTTCATGATGGAAGTGGTTTGCAAAAAGGTAAGGGTGATTTGTGAAGGTGTGATCTCTACGAAGGGTTGATCTCTGTGAAGTAGTGTTCTCTTCAAAGTAGTGTGCTTTGTGATGGGTTGAGATCTACGAAAGGTAAAGATTTGGGAAGGGGCTTCACAAAGTGAAGAATTGAATACGTAGTTTAGGTAAATGAGTTATTGTGAAGACTCACAATCTCTATTCCATATTTTATCGTGTTAAGGAGAAAGAAGATAAGAGGAAGAAGAACGTAGTATGCCCAACTGAAGGCTCAAATTTATTCAGGGCAATTCAATTGTGACGATGCTAAGATGATCTTGTATTCATTGTTCTAGTAATCACAAAGGGATTTTGTGATTCTAGAAAGTACAAAGAGAATATTTTGTGCAGCAGGGGTTCTCACAGAAGTAGAAGGAGAATAATATTGTGCAGATTTTAGGTTTTCCACTAAGAAGAAGAAGGTGTTTATTTGTATGCTGCTAAGAATGTAACAAGTGAAGAGTGGAAGATCAAGTTGTAGTGTGACCTCCAACATGTCTCAAAATTTAGAATACACTATTGTTTTTTCACACCTTTATCAATAGGGAGAATATTGTCTTCAGAGGTAGTATAAAGAACTAGAGAGGAGATGGAATTTGGACTAGGTCATCACCAGTTCAGGAAGATTGGACTATTTTTCATTCCCCCTCAAAAGTGCAGGGAGTCATACTAGATAAAATATTTTTTTCACATCCAACTGACTCTAACAATTAATACATTATAGTGGATAATACTTGAACTTTTTATTAACATATATATCAAGTATGTAGCTTCTTTTATAGAGTGGTGAAACTTATAAAAATATTGTGTGATATTTTTATTGCATTCATATTATTGCACACGATAGGGAAAATAGAACAACATAATCAAGATCATAACTAGTCAAGAAGTACAAGTAGTAAATGTTTGAATTGGTTTAAAAATTCCCTAACACTGATTCACCCCCCTCTCAGTGATAGGAATATCCCAAACTGGTCATCTCACTTTACCCAGGTCACCATCCTAATCACCCCCATTATCATAGGTCATATACCAGAGTACCACTTCATCTATGTGACCTACCTAGATTCCCACATCACGAATTCCTCCTTATTGAGTACCCATGTCAAACCCTAAACATGGACACTTATTTAGTTTTTATATTCTTGATCTTGGATCTTTTTGGTTGAGGTTGGGTTGTGTCCTGAGTAATTGTTTTGAATTTTGGAATTTTTAGGAGTGTTTTAGGCCTGTGTACATTTTCACAGGGTTTGGGAAACTATGAAACAATAGTGCAATTCGGTTTTAGGAACCAAGAAGAGGACTTCAACATGGTTGGCACTCAGTTTGGTAACCTTGTGGCTAGCCCATGCCTATGTCCCATCATTCCAGTAGGGTGGACATAGTTAGTGGTGTTCTCTGTGACTACGATAAGCATCATGAATGGAATAGGCAAAGACATTTACAAGTGAGCATTTTGGTGGTGACAAGAATTTTGAGTGGATAATTTTGTTGATGCAATGGATATAAGGGAATATTATGCAATTAGGATAAGTTTTACACTATGAGAAAATTTCCATGTAGCTTTGCAAAAAAGAGACAATTTCATCTGAAATTTTAGAGTTTTGAGAAATGTGTTTATGTGGTGCTGACATGGCACATAAGGTTCTAGATTCGGTGAGAATAGAATATAAATATCCCCCCCCCAATAAAAGGGCAGAGAGAATTCACATATATCTTAGAGATCTCGAGTGGCAAAGTAGGTTCATGAAGAAAGCGGGCACTGCGAAGGTAGTGATATCTACAAAGATAGCGAGCTCTAGATAGGTAGTGATCTCTGCAAAGGATGTTCGCTTCATGGTGAAAGTGGTTTCCGCAAAGGCAGGTGTGCTTTACTAATGTGTGAGCTCTGTGAAGGTTTGATCTTTGTGAAACAATGTGCTCTATAAAGGGTTGAACACTGTTAAGGGTTGAGCTCTATAAAAGGGTTCAGCAATGTGAAGGGGCTTTGCAAAGGGAGGTATTGAATACCTGTTTAAGTGAATGAGAGCTTGGGAAGACACCACATATCTATTCAATATTATACTGGTTTAAAGATAAATAAGAGTAGAGTAAGAATAAAAATTGAGTATTCCCAACTGAAGACTGAAAATTATTTAGTGTAGTTTAACTATGATGATTCTAATCTGAGATGGTATTCATTTTTATAATAATCACAAATGGAGTTTGTGATTATAGAATGTAGAATGAGAATTTTAATTTCACCTGGTTTTTCACTGAAGAATAAGGATAGGATGATCGTGAAACTTTCAAGTTTTCTACAGGGAAGAATAAGAGAGATAGTTTCATGCTACTAAGAAAGTAACAATTGAACAGTGGAAGATCAAGAAGAAGTGTGATATCCAAAAGTTATCAATAGGTGGAAGAATCTATTGGTGTTTCAGACTCTTATCAATAAGGAGAAGTCTTTCTTCAGAGGAAGTATAAAGAACCAATGAGGATCTATATGTTGGACTAGGTCATCATCAGTTCTGGAAGATTGGATTTTTCTCTTCCCCCTCAAAATTTTAGGGACTCACACTGGCTAATGGGTTATTTTCTTAGCCCAACCACTATAAAAGTTACTAAATTATAGTGGATAATCCATGCACCGGTCAATACAATACATGGAAAGGATTTAGCTTCTCTTATTTAGTGGTGAACCTTGTAAAAATAACATATTCTATTTTTACTAATTTCATATTATTTTATAAAATAGGGAAAAAAGAACAAGAGAATCAAGACCCTAACAGGTTAAGAGGTAGAGGGATAACAAGTTGGAATTGTTTTAAAAAGTTCCAAACACTAATTCCCCTCCCCCCATCATCATTAAGAATATCCCAAATTGGTCCTCTTAATTGATATTAGACTGAGGTTCACCTTTGTTGGATTCTCTAAATTGAATATATTATCTTTTAAATACTTGAGTTTCTTTCCTGACTCAACAATGAAGTGCAATTTTGGTTATTATTCAGTTACCAATGATAAGAAGGATACATCTACCAGGACCATGATGAATATAAAAATGAAGGATAAGACAATGTTTAAGAAGAAGTACCAATTATCTAAAGAAGATGCAATATATATTCCTACATAATTTATTGACTATGAGGAAATATCAGACATGGAAAGTAATGAGAAGGTGGGTCAAGTTTCCACTAAGAGGATTAAAAACCTTCTGAACACAAATGATCAGGAGGTATGGGTTAGTACATTTGGAAAATATAATCTTGAGGAAAATTATATCAAAATTGGTGATTAAAAATCTACCAACTCTCATGAATTATTATTTGACAGATTAAGAATGATTCTTCATGGTATTCTTGAAGAAAGTTCATCCCTAATTTTTTGAGTATTTCAATGTATGAAAAAATATATCACCTAGCTAGAAGAAGAAAATAATGGTTTGGAGAAGGTTTTGCAAGAAAAAAATGTTGAATTTATAAATCTCTCCAAACAGGTTAGAGCCTTTGAAGAAACAAAGAAGGAATTTGAAATAAGTTCATCAAAATGTCTCAAAGAATTTGAGGAGAAAGATGGAGTTAACATGACTCTAGAATGGAAGATCCATGAACTTGAAGATGATCTGAATAAGATCATTGATGTCAAGGGTTTATATTTAGAAGAATCATCCATGACGATCTAAGAACTTGACTCTTTGTTACAAAGAAAAGTTAAGTTTAATGATGGTGAAGTTGGAAGATTAAAGAAGACTTGTGAAGAGAATATTATCACAATTTAAGGCCTTAATATCATCCTCAATATGGAATGTCTAAAATTGGAAGAATAGTGTGACAATCTTGAGGAAACACATATTGAGCCCTCACAAAAGAAGGCTATAGTTTGTAATAGATTTGAATGTTCGTTAGAGGATTCTAAGGGTGAAACAACTCCAAATTCTGATAACAAGATAATGACATCACTCATTCATCTATCACAAGAAGCTGAGTAGGATAAGGAAACATCCATACCATCTTGTACTCATATTTCTAAATGTGTTTCCACAAATTGTAGAGGATGGAAGAAAAAATTCTAAATAGATATGGATGAGAAAAGGTAATGAGAAACCTACCACTATGGCTAGGTTGGATAGGAATAAGAATGTGGAATGTGGTTCCACATAGAGAGAATGAAAAATTAAGAAGATGAACCAACAACTTCATACAGAAGATATGAAGAAGTCAAGATTTTTGGGTCAATGTTAGTGCGAAAATAGGATTTGGAATTGTGCATTAAACTGTTGGTACATTCCTGAAAATATAAACACACAAAATAATCCAATCTCAAGGGGGAGGAAGCCAGGGATGAAGAAGAAACATCCATAGATCCAGAAGTAGCTGTATATTGAAAATAGATTTGGAATTCATGATAAAATCTGTGATGTATGCAATATAAGTGGTCAAAAGGTTGGTACAAGACCATCTCAACATGGTTCCAAAGCATATAAGAATAAAAGACCATAGAAGATGACCACGAATGAAGAATCTCCCTTCAAAAGAAATAAGAATAATGTATTAAAAACAAATCCACCTAAGAATATTTCAAGAATAAATGGTGGAAAAACATTGGATTCAAAATCTAAGAAGGTGAAGGGTGGTGAATCCAAAAGAACTTCTAAAAAAGTTTACACTTAGAAGTAGCCATGTGGAAGATGTAATCTTGATGCCTCAGTTCCTAATGACATATTGCTTATCTGGTCAGAATATTTGGAATGAATGAGAAAAAATGAAGATGTACAAGAAAAGGCTAGTGAAAAAATAAAATTAAGATTCCAAATTAATTAAAGGAAGATATATGCATGATGTGAAACAAGGTTGGTTTCCCTGTTAAAATATTCATTACACATATTTTTGATAAATAATAATTTCTAAAAATGACGAAATTTGCACCAGGAGATGTTATGTCTTTGAAATCTCTTGAAGAGGGAAGGCTCACACACCTAGATATGGAATAAGTATTGAAATACAAACAAGCACAATGAGAACTAAAGATAAAATGTGCAAGTGTGAAGAGTGGAACAAATGAAGGATGTTCGTTGAGAAAACCATCTCAATCTAGTTGTTCACATTGATGAATTATGGAGGATACACCTTATTCACTTAACTCATTGTATATTTAATTTATTATGATAATATATTGAATTGAAGGTGAAGAAAACTATCTGGGGGAGAACCTGAGAAGTAGTGAGTTCTATTAACACATGATAGCAAAGCTGAAGAAGTTGTCATGCTTGGAGGATTCTTCAATTGGTATCCAAATAACATTATGATGAAGGATCACCTTTGATATAGATGATACGAAGTGTTTTCCATTGAGGGGGAGATAAATGAAAAATCTTCTTGAATTATTTTCTCTATGGGTGTCAAATTATTCTAGAAATTTCTTGAATATCATGTCATTGGAAAAGGTATATCATTTCATAATCTCCCATCCTTGGTTACTCAAAATAAATACAATCTTACACAGGAGGAGTAAATGATTTAATCAGTGACATAATATGAATGGATGTGTCCCAAAATCACTTATTATACCTATTTCACTTGAATATTTTTTATCCATTTCATGAAGTGAGTGAAGGAGTTTCTTGTTGAGTTTTCTTAGAAAGATTTCATATCTTCAGCCTGGATTGAATGTGTAAAGATCCTTGAAGAAAAATACATGAGTTCTCATCTCATAAGGTATCATGGTCAGTGGGTAATGAACAACCATGTTGTCTAAATAAAATCCAATTGTTTTCTACACCGGGCATTGCTCATGTAGACATAGTGTGAAATGATAGATGGCACATTACTTAAGTATGGATTGATACCCTTTTCCCATGGACTTCGTATTTATTTTCAATAAAGGGAATATAAGTGAAATGAAATATTGAGAAGTAAAAAAAGGGTAGAGAAAGAAAAGGGAACGAGGGAGAGATTCACATTGACATTGACACATTCATTTGAAGATAACTTTGGGTATTTCCAACAAATACAATGGGGGAGATTGTTGGGACCTATTTCATGTTTATGTAGTAGTTTTTGTCAATAGATTTTAATTAGGTAGTCAATGATAATCAAGATGAAGATGGAGACATCCAAATTTAATGAAGATTGGTTGAAGTGATGGGGCATGGAGAATCGTTATGGAATCATAACAGTGAATTTCATGCTTGAGAAATTATCCATGTTTTTAAATTAGACGATTCTTACACTGCTCTTAAAGTTCAAAATACATGTATCAAAGGTGATACATTGGGTACAACATTGAAGTTGATTGAAGAAGCCACAACTTTTGGATGAATAGATATGCTTGGAGTTATTTGAAATTAACACTCCAAAAGGAATTTAGGATTTGAAGAGAGGACGAAGAAGTACTTTGGAATTCATATTCAAAAGAGTATAATAAGAAAGAATGATGATTGTTGAAGATGAATATAAGACGTGATGTAGTGCATGTAGTTAGCACTATGAGAATAACCAAAATATGATGACACATTTCTCTTCGGTATTTCACTAAGAACATAATTAGTTTAGAGAACTTGTAATGAAATATTTATGAAGGAAATGGGGAGAAATGATGAGGTCAATAGGCATGGTTTGTTTTGGTGAAGCAGGTGTCTAAGGTGGTGCAATTTTATAGTGTTTTCCAATTTTTCGGTGTCGAAAATTTTGAGTTGGGAGAGCATCACAAAAAGTGGATTTACATGAAGATTTGATCAGAATTTTGGAAAAGGCATAAGTTTCACAAATATGGGCTTCAGGAAGTAGATTTTTAAAATACATGAAGAATGTTGACAGTGTTTTCTGTGACTACGATAATCATCATGAATGGTAGAGGTGAAGAGATATATAATAGATAATTGCGGAGGTTAGAAGAATTGAGAGTGGAGAATTGCGTCAGTGCAAAAGATTTTTTGGGACCCTATGCAATTACAACGTGCTTTGTGATACATGAATATTTCCACGAAGCTTCGTGAAAAAAATAAAATAAATTTGAATGAAATTTAAAATGGTTGCAAAAAGGGATTACGTGGTGATGACATGGCACCTAATTTTCTAGAGATGGTGGAAAAAATCTATAAGTAGACACCCCTAAGAGAAGGGTATAGAGACTTCAAAAAATAATCTTAGAGCTATCAAGTTGTGAAGGATGTTCATGAAGAATGTGAGCACAATGAAGGCAGTGAGCTTTGAAAATGCAGTGAGCTCCTCAAAGGTAGTTTGTTTTTTGAATAAAGTGAGCTCCACAAAGGAATATTTCTTTGTAATGATAGTGGTTTCCGCAAAGGTAGTGGTGCTTTGCGAAGATGTGAGCTCTGAGAAGGGTTGAGATCTGTGAAGCAGTGTGCTCTGCGAAGGGTAGAGCTTTGTGAAGGGGCTTCACAAATAGCATAAATGAATACCTAGTTTAGGTGAGTTAATGAGTGATTTGAAAGAAAACACATATCTATTCCATATTATATTGTGTTAAAGAGAAAGAATAGAAGAAGAATAAGAACAGAGTTTTCCCAACTGAAGGCTGACAATTATACAAGGAAATTTAATTGTGATGATGCTATGCTGAACCAGTATTAATTCTTATGATAATCACAAAGGGTGTTTTTGTTTCTAGAATTTTGAAGGAGATGTTTCAATGCAGTTAGTTTTTCACTAAAGGGGAAGGAGATTTAGATTGTGAAACATTCGGGTTTTCTACTGGGAAGAAGAAGAAGGTTTCATGCATACTACTAACCATGTAACAAGTGAAGAGTGTACGGTCAAGCAGTAGTGTGGAATCTAATAGGTCTCAAGAGGTGGAAGCCTCTTTTGGTGTAGTAAAAATTTATCCACAGGGAGAAGACAATCTTTAGAGTAAGTATAAAGAACAAAAAAGGATCTACAAGTTGGACTAGGTCATCACCAGTTTAGGAACATATGATTTTTTACCTTCCCGCTCAAAGGTATAGGGACACACATTGAATAAAATATTTTATTTCTTATAAAACCAACTGTACTAGTTACTACATTATAGTGTATAATCCATGAACGGGTCATTACTATAAAGGGAAAGGATGTATATTCTCTTATTGAGTGGTGAACCTTGAAAAAATATAGTGTCCTATTTTTAATTCTATCATTTAATTTCATACGACATGGAAAAGAGAACAATAGAATCTAGATCCTAAAAGTTCAACAGGTATAGGGATAAATTTTTTGAATTAGTTTAAAATTTCTCCAACACTGATTCACCCCCCTCTCAGTGTTAGACATATCCCAAACTAGTCCTCTCAATTGGTATCAGAGTGAGGTTCACCTCTATTAGATTGTCTACATTGACGATATTCTCTTTTGAAGAATTGAGTTTATTTCCTGACTCAATAATGAAGTGTAGTTTTGGCGAAGATTCATTTACCTTTAAGTAGAATGATATATCCACCAAGACCATGATGAAAAGGAGAAATAATGAGAAGGAAAATTTAAATAATAAGTCCCTCTTATTTAATGAAGAGGAAGTATCTGGTCCAACAAACCTTGCTGAAAATGAGGACATATCAGACATGGAAAGTAATGAAGTGGTTTCTCAAGTTTCCACTAATAATATCAAAAAAAAATCATACCTAAAATGATAAATAGGTATGTGTCATTACATTTTGAAATTATACTCATGATGAGAATGTGAGCACAAGTCATGATTATCAATATACAACCTCAAGAATTATCTGTTGATAAATTAAGATTGATTCTCTATGGTATTCCTGAAGAAAGTTCATACCTAGTTTGCAGAGTATTTCAATTTTTATAGGACAATATCACCTAGCTAGAAGAAGAAAATTCTTTTTTGGAGAAGGCATTTCATGAAAATATTATTGAATGTCTAAAGATCTCTACACAGGTTGGAGCCTCTCATGCAAGAAATAGGTAATTTGAAATAAGTTCCTCAAAATGGATCAAAGAAGTTTATGAGAAATAGGGAGTCCACAAGACTTTAGAAGTGAAGATCTATCCACCTAAATATGAGCTAATGAAGAGAATTGATTTCCAGGGTTTTTATTTGGAAGAAACTTCCAAGAAGATCAAATAATTTGACACTTTGTTATAAATAAAAGCTAAATTGCCTGAAGGTGAAGTTGAAGATTAAAAATACTTGTGAAGAGAAGATGACAAAGATTGAGGAACAAAAGATCATCCTCAATATGAAATATCCTAAATTGGAATCTCAGTGTGCCAATATTGAGAAGATACATATTGAGCACTCACAAAATAAGGTGACAACTCCTACTAATATTCAATGTTCATTGGAGTATTTTAAGGGTGAAAAAACTCTAAATTGTGATAAGTAGATCATCAATTCACTCATTCATCTATCACAAGCAGCGGATAAGGATAAGGTTCCATCCATACCATATTATACTCATGTTTCTAAATTTGTTTCTATCAATAGTGGAGGTTGGAATAAAAAGTTTAAACAATCATGGATGGGGAAAGGTGATGAGAAACCTACCACAATGACTAGGGTGGATATGATGAAAAATGTTTAAGACAGTTCCCTATAGAGAGCACAAATAATTAAGAAGAAGGCCCAACTACCTCATAGAGAACATATCAAGAAGTAAAGATTTGTGGGTAAATTTTGGTGCTTAATTTGGTTTTGTGATTGAGCATTAAACTATTGGTTTAATCCTCAAAATATAAAAGCACAAAAGAAGCCCATGTCAAGGGAGAGGAAGCTAGAGATGAAGAAGCAATGTCCACAAATCCAGAAGCATCTATATAATTAAAATATATTTGTAATTATTGATATCATTTGGGATGAATGTAATAGAAGTGGTCACAAGATTGGTACATGCCCATCTCAACATGATTCAAAAGTTGATAAGAATAAATGTCCACAGATGCTATCCAGAAATGAAGAAGCAACATAGGGAAGAAATCAGAAGAATGTTGTAAAAAATAAAATCTCCCCCAGGAAGATTTCAAGAAGGAATGGTGAGAAGACATTGGATTCCAAATCCAATAATGTGATGGGTGGTGCATCCAAATTAACTTCCAAGAAGGATGAAACTTAGAATAAGCCATGTGGAAGATCCAATCTTGATGCCTTAGTTCATAATGACTTATTGGTAATCTGGCTAGAAGATTTGGAAATAATGGGGAAAAAAGAATATGCGTAGATAAGGCTAGTGAAAAAAGTAAAAATGAGATTCCACATAAAGTATAGTAAGGTCTATGTGTGAGAAGAAAAAAGGATGATCACACTATTAAAAATTTCATTACACTTATTCTAGCTCAAGACGAATTTCTCAAAAAGATGAAAGTTTCTCTTGGAGATTCTAGTTCGTTGAAAGCTCTTGAAGAGAGAAGACTCACACACAGAGTGAGATGAAAGAAGTATTTAAATCCACACAAGCACAACCAAAACTGAAAATAAAATGTGAAAGTGTGAAGAGTGGAACAAATAAATCATCTTGGTTGAGAAAAAAATCTCAACCTAGCTGTTCACATTGATGAAGCAAGGATGATCTACCTTATTTCATTAAATCTTTGTAGATTCTATTTATTCTGATAGTACAGGGAATTGAATGCGTAGAAAACTCTTAGGGGGAGAAGCTGAGAAGTAGTGTGTGCTGTCAACACATGATATCAAAGATGATGATGTTTCCATCCTTAGAAGATTCTTTAATTCATATCCAAATAAAAATATGATGAAGGATCATCTTTTTATGAATATTATAATAATTGTTTTCCCATGAGGGGGAGACAAATGGAGAAGATTTCGAAAATATTTTCTCTATGGGTAAAAAATTATTCGGGAAATTTCTTTAATATCCTTTCATTGGAAAAGCTATAAACTTTATTAATCTATCATCCTAGTTCACTCAAAATAAAGACCATCTTAAAAGTGGGAGTAACTGATTTAATCTGTGACATAAGAAGAATGGAAGTGTCCCAAGGTCACTTTTTCTACTTATTTCACTTGAATGTTTTTTATCTATTTATTTAAGTGAGTGGTGGAGTTTAAGTTTGATTGTTCTTAAAAATATTTCTTATCTTCATCCTAGAATAAATGTGGAAAGACCGTTAATGAAAAATACATGAGTTCTCATCCCATAAAGTATCATGGTTAGTGGGTAATGCACAAACTTGTTGTCTAAATAATATCCTCCTATTTTTTAAACCAAGAAGTTCTCATGTATACTTATAGTGAAATGATGGATGACACATTTCTTAAGTATGGATTGATACCCTTTTCCCATGGAATTTCTATTTATTATCAATATGGGGGGATAAAAGTGAAATAAAATCATGATAATTAAAAAAGGCGAGTGAAATAAAAGGTAATTATAGACATATTCACATTGACATTGACTCATTCATTTGAAATAGAACTTTGGGTGTTGCCAAAAAATATAAAGGGGGAGATTTTTTGGACCAATTTTTTGAATAAGTTGTATTTGTTGTCAATAGATTTCAATGAGGTTGTCATTGATAATCAAGATAATGAAGGAGAACTCCAAAGTTAATGGATATTGGTTGATGTTATGGTGCCTAGATAATTGTTTTAGAATCATATAAGTTAATTACATACTTGAGTAAATATCCATGCGGTTAAATCAGATGATTTTACACTGCTTTTAATGTTCAAAACACATGTATCAAGGGAGATACATTTTCTACAACATTAAAGGTGTTTGAAGAAGCCTCAACTTTTGGATGAAGAGATATGATTAGTGTTATTTTTCATAAACACTACAAAAGGAATTGAGGATTTTATGTGAGGATAAATAAGTACTTTGGTATTCATATTACAGAGAGTATTTGAAGAAAGAAGGATGATTGTTGAAGATGAGGAGTAGACCTGAAGTAGTGCATGGTCTAGGAACAATGTGAATGACAAAAATATAACAATGATTTGCTGGTGTGTATTTTACAAATATCATAAGTATTTTAGAGAGCTTGTGAGTAAAGATTTATGAAGGAAAGGTGGAGAAAAGATGTTGTCAACCAACATGGTTGGTATTGTAGAAGCAGGTGTCCAAGGTAGTGTAATTTTCCAGTGCTTGCCAAATTTTGGGGGTCCCAAATTTAGAGTTCAGATAACATTGTGAAAAGTGTATTTCATTGAAGATATATTAAAAATATGGAAAAAACATATGTTTCATGAATATGGGCTTCATGATGTAGATTTCGCAAATACATGAAGAATATTGATGGCGTTCTCTACGACTACGACGAGCTTTACGAATGGAAGAGGTGAAGAGCTCTACAAGGGAGAATTGTTGCAGTGAAGAGAATTGTGAGTGGAACATTGAGGCAATGAAAATGATTTTACTCAACACTATTTGATTATGATGAGCATTTCAAAACAAGAAAATTTCCATGGAAATTCGTGAAAAAGTGATAATTTCAGCTGAAATTTCGATGCTTTTCAAAATGGGACTACATGGTGATGATGCGACATAAAATTTTCTAGATTTGGTGATAACTAAATATAAATAGGCCCTAACCACCAAGATAAGGGAAAATAGATTTTAAGAAAATATTAGAGATCTCAATTTAGGAAGTAGGTTCCCAAAAAAAGTGAGCACTGCAAAGGCATTGAGCTCTGCAAAGGGAGTGAGCTCCACCAAGGTAGTTTTATTTGTGAATGAATTTTTCTTCATGATGATATAGATTTTTAAAAATTTAGTGGTTCTTTCTGAAGGTGTGAGCTCTGTGAAGGTGTGAGATCTACGAAGGTGTGAGTTCTGTGAAGCAGTGTGCTCTGTGAAGGAGTACACTCTGTCAGGGGTGGAGATTTATGAAGGGTTGAGCTTTCAAAAATGGATTCACAAAAGGAAGTTTGGAAAACCTGGTTTAGGTGAACGAGTTATTTGGAATACACCACATATATATTCCATATTATTCCTTGTTAAAGAGAAATATGTGGTGAATAAGAAGAATAGTGTATTCCCAACTAAAGGCTGACAATTATTTAAGGTAGTTTAATTGTGAGGATGCTAAGCAAAGCTTTTATTAGTTGTTTTTATAATCATATTGGGAGTTTGTGATTATATAAAGTAAAAGGAGAAGTTTTAGTGCATCTAGTTTTGCACTGAAGAAGAAGGAGAAAAATGTTGTGCAGATTTTAGGTTTTCTATTGAGAATAATAAGAGAGTTACTTGCATGCTTCTATGAAAGTAACAAGTGAATGGTGGAAGATCAAGCAGTAGTGTGACATCCAATAAGTCTAAATAGGTAGAATATTCAATTGGTTTTTCAAACCCTTATCAATAAGGAGCATACTATATTCCGAGGAAGTATAAATATACTACAAGGAGTTGAAATTTGGACTAGGTCATCACCAGTTCAAGAAGATAAGATTGTTTCCCTCCCCCCTCCAAAGTGTAGTGACTCACCCTGGCGAATAGATTATTTTCATATCCAACCCATAGTAATAGTTACTACATTATAGTGGAGAGTCTGTGTACTGGTCATTACAATAAAGTTAAAAAACATAACTGCTCTTATTGAGTGGGTCATGTGCTATTTTTACTTTTTACATATTATTGCATGTGATAGGGAAAATAGAACAAGTGAATCAATATCTTAATTGTTCAAACGGTACAACGATAAAAAGTTGGAATTGGTTTAAAAATTCCCCAAAATGGATCCCCCCCATCTTAGTGTTAGGAATATTTCAAACTGGTCCTATCAATTGTTATCCGAGTGAGGTTTACCTTTATTGGATTATCTACATTGAAGATATTCTCTTTTAAAGACTTGAGTTTATTTCATGGCTCAGCAATGAAGTGTTTCTTGGTTGAAGATTCATTTACCTCTGAGAAGAAGGATATATCTACCAAGACCATTATGAAAAGAAAAAATAAAGAGAAGATAAAGTTGAATAATAAGTCCCTCCTATCTAAATAATAAGAAGTATCAGGTCCTCCATACCTTAATGACAATGAGGAGATATAAAACATGGAATGTAATGAGAAGGTTGCTCAAGATTCAACCAAGATGACAAAAACATTCCTAACTCAAATGATCAGGAGGAATGTCATAGTACATTTTGAAATTATACTCATCATGAAAATGCTATCACAAGTGGTGATGATCAATATAAAACCTCTCAAGAATAATCATTTGATAGATTAAGAATGATTTTGGAAGGTATTTTTGAAGAAAGTGCATTATTTGTTTTTGGAGTATTTCAATGTATGCAGGAAGATATCACACAGTTGGAATAAGAAGATGTTGTTTTTGAGAAGGAATTAAAATAATTTTTTTGAATGTCTAAATCTCTCTAGATAGGTTCGATCCTTTGAAACAAAAATCACGGAATTTGAAATAAGTTCCTCAAAATGACTCAAAGAAGTTGAGGAGAAAGAGGGAGTAAAAAAGACTATATAAGAGAAGATCCATGCACTTGAAGATTATATGAATAAGGGAATTGATTTCAATGGTTTATATTTGTAAGAAAATTCATAGAAGATCAAAGAACTAGTCTATTTGTTTAAAAGAAAAGTTAATTTGCATGAAAGTTATGATGACCTGAACCCGGATGCCAATTAGAGGGTGCCTCAAGACCAGTGGGCCACATATCCTCAAGTGCATCTTCCCAAATTCCAAAGGCTGCTAAATAACAGCTAGTTCCTAGAGTTTGTCCATTGGAATACTATTCCATCATAATCAGAGTATAGAACAATGGAAGAAATATAAAGGAATAGTAAACAACAGAAGCGATATAAATAAATAAACAATATAGTGAAAGAAAACTGAAGCACTAGATAAATGAGGATAAAAATAACTGCATCGACCAGAATAATGATGATGTAATGTCGTGTTACTAGAAAACTAGAAAACATGGATACCACACAATAGGCATAACAGTTCCATAAGATAAAAGAAAAAAAAGACTACTCCCAGAATCTAGTGATCCAACTCGGTCATCTGCTATTAAGCTACATCATAATAACACACAATCAAGTATTGGAATATGTATGATTCCCTTTGTCAATACCTACAACCATGTAATATAATCCGAGCACCAAATGTCACCAAAAGAGGGTATGAGATAAATCTCAGTGGTCAACCACCAACAGTGTCTATAACATCCAACCCATGTAATGGAATATAGCAGTGTGCATGAATGAATATATAAAGTAAATAAAGATGAACAATATAACTAAATACCCATGTACCTTCTTTATCCCTCAGTTTGTGTTTGAACATGTAAGAATTTCATTAATTAAGCAATTACCATTAAATTTTAATAGGTTACTTGAGGCGTATCCAGCATTGACATCACCTCGTGATAGTATAAGTACTGAAGGTCCCAAGACGTAACAAAGAAACCTGAAAATGATATCCAATGAGGGAGTTATAGGGTAATAACCAAGCTAACGTAAATATCATGGAATACTATCTCAGTAGTATCTGAGTCTAGCTTAAGGGATAAGAGTGTACTACAAGGAGCATAATCCAAGGCATTCTACAATAAGGCACCTACAGAGTCCAAGGTGATCGACCAAGGTAAAACAGATATAAGCAAAGATAGGGCCCTATGGGCTTCCACTATTGCACCTACTAGTCAATTCTGGATCCAAGGAGTGTATCTGAGGTATCCCATAATACAGAAAAAGACCCTATGGTAGTATACCAGGCATCCAAGGAATATAAAAGAAGTAGAGTATAGGTGGGTATCAACCTAAGGAAACCTTATCCTTGATTCACAATGGTGTTCCCTAAACCTATGGTATTCTCTTCTCTGAATCAAAGGAGATATCGAGTAATTCTATTTCTATTTGATATTGAAATCATGTAGTAATTAATTTGGTTCATGTCTTTCCCTCAATTAGTCTGGATAGGTCAAGTTGAGTTGAAACCATCTATTTATTGGTTCATGCCTTGTCCTCTATTAGTGTGGATAGGCCAAATATCATTGCAACCAATTAGTCAAGTTTAAATTAACAAAAAAAAATATTAACTTATTGAGGTTCACTCAACTACATTCCATGAACATGGAAAGGGGTACTACAGACATGTAACCTTTATTCAATCTCTTTTAATAAGGCCAAGTTATATACTTAGTATACTTTCAATTCAACATTTCACATTTAATAATAAATTTGAAAGAACATACCTTAGGTGGGTCAAGTGGTGAGCATACAAGGTATATGACATTATAAAATTCTCAGTAATAACAAACCAATAATTATAGGAAGGCTCACTTTAATAATTTTGAGCAAGGGAACACCCAAACGCTGGCTCAAAAGTTCCAAAACACTAAAACTATATATATGGCATAACCTTGGACATGAGGTGGATTGAGTTGTGCGTGTAACCACTAATAACTAATCACATATTTTTTTAATAGAATAACTATCCGATTCTAACAAGTATAATAATGGAATTTAAATTTAATAAGTGTTCCCAGATGGAATTTGTAGGCCCCACAAAAAATTTCCTAAATCAACAAACTTTAGGGATGAGTTATAGAGCACCCTCCTTAGGGTTGTACGATACTTCAACTTCGGTATCGGCCCTGGATTTTCCTTGGATCAGAGTAGATGTAAGAAATAGTGAAAAATTATCACATGGAACTGTCTAGGTCAAGAGAAAAAGAGATAAAGAATAGATAAATAGGACACGAGTACTTATTGTTGCACATCTAATGTGGCAGACAGAAGCTCGATCATATGCTGGACGAAGGAGATATTTTGATCCCTAGAATTGGAATTCAAAATGATCCATATTTTTGAAAATGGTGGAAAATCCCACTAGTTTATGAGTTGGGAGGAAGGAGGAGGATTAATAGTTCATTAAGGAAAAAATAGAAAAGTTACCCAGAAAAAATAGCCTACACATGGTTTGTCCATACATTTTTTCAAACTGAGCACAAACCATGTGGGGTGGATCTACCTGAATAGTTTAGTCAACATGATTTTTCAAACCATGCACAACTCATACACAAATACCTGGGAAAGGGGGGTGCTCTCAGGGTTAAGTCGTCTGACCATGCACCAATCGTGCGTGGCGGCTGTGTCTAAAAAAACACTATTCACAAAATTTGGAAAACCATGAAGAAATCTAGCATGGTTTATATTAAACCATGAACATAGTCTATTTTCTCCAAAAATATGGGTTCTAGGCTCCAAACAAGCACCAAACACCTTCAGAACCTTTACTAACTCATTGGGCATCCATATTAGGTCCAAAGTAAAGATTAAGATTGAAAATGAAAGGATTCATACCTAAGTGAAAAACCAAGTTCTTAGAGTCTCCCCCCCGTAAAATAACTCACACTGAGTTCTCCTTAGAAGGGTAACGAAACACTATTTGAAAACAACTCTGTTTATTGGGCACGTATACCAGCTTCCCTCTCCCAAGTCTCATTCTATACTCGGTAATGCTTCCATAGAACCCTTATGAGAGGGAAATAATTTCCACAGAGAACATATGTGCTTCAATTAACAATGCGTACTGGATACTAATCATAGATAGAATCAGTATCTGACTCAACTTACTCAGAGAAAAAGGTATGAGATGGGTCAACATGATATTGGAGAAGTTGTGAGACATGAAAGACATCTTTCATGGCACGATACCTTTGAGGTATTAGCAACTGATAGGCTACCAGCCCGACTCTCTCTAGAATTTCAAACGGCCCAACATAATGAAGAGAAAAATTTCCCTACTTCTTTAACATTTATTGCTCTAGATTGGGTGATACTCAAAGAAAAACATGATCCCCAACCTCAAAATCAAGAGTTCATCGACAGTAATCGACATAAGATTTCTGCCTAGATTGAGAAGTAGTCATACACTTCCTAATTATCTTGACCAGTTCTAAAGTCTCCTGAACAAGATGAGTTCCAACTATGACTACCTCACTTGCCTATATCTAGCACATGTGTGAATGAAATGACCTACTATATAAGGCCTAAAAATTATCCATCCGAATTGTTGCCTAAAAACTGTTATTATAAGAGAACTCGACAAGAAAAAAATGCTTCTCCCAAGAACCGCTAAAATCAAGGACACATGTTCGTAGCATATCCTCTAGAACATGTATCTTCCATTCCGATTGTCCATCGGTCTAAGGGTGAAAAGCTATGCTTAGAAGCACATGGGTTCCCATAGATTTCGAAAAACTCTTCCAGAACTGTGAAGTGAAATGATAATCCCTATATGAAATGATAGTATATGGAACCCCATGTTGTCATATGATCTCATGGACATACAGTCTTCCCAGTTCAAAAATTGAGAAGGTCTCCTGAATAGGGATGAAGTGGGATGATTTTGTTAGTCTGTAAATGACTACCCAAATAACATAACCACCCCTAGATGTCCAAGGTATGCCAACTATGAAATCCATTACAACATCTTAGCATTTACATTCTAGTACTGGAAGCAGCTGTAATAGGCTTGTAGTTCTCTAGTGCTTCGCCTTCACCTACTGACAGGTTGAACACCTAGTTATGAAGCCTACAATCTGAAATTTCATTCCAAGACACTAATATTAGCATCGCATATCATGATACATATTCGAGATTCCGAGATGAACTGCCCACTAAGAAGCGTGGGAATTTTTCATCTACTCCTCTCACATATCAGCAGGAACCCAAATAGGTCCACATAGATGCAGAACATTGCCTTTGTCCATAGAACAATCCGAAGGTGGGATATCTCCTAATATAATCTCTTAGAGAACCAATCCTTCATTATTTGAAAATTTCATACTCTTCACCTTCTCAAGGTGGGAAGAGGTAATAGTTAAGGAGGAGAGGTAAGAATTATCATGACTGAAATGAACCTGTAGATGAAGTTTAGAAAAGAGCTCCATTAACTTCTATTCTTCATTGGATTCTTATAAAGCTTGTGTTTGATTTTTCTGACTCAGTGCATATGCGACCACATTTTCCTTTCCAAGAGTATAAGAAAGCTCAAAATGGATACTGTAGCTACCACTACCTTGATGAAAAACCTCACAGTAATGTTTCCTACCACTGGAAGAACTAATGTCCTGACGCGGTACTGATCCTTCAAACCTGGTACTCATGCCATCACTCTGGATATGATTAGTGATAAGAGCCTCATAAACTATTGTAGAAAAGGTAGGAAGGCCAAATACATTCACATGAGTTCAGATGGTGTACATGATCCTATCCTCAAAACGTCTAGCACACAAAATCTCATCACCGATAAGAATCAGTGAAAAGTTCAGTAAATCCATGAAACCTACTGAAAATTACATAACTTACATATAACCCTACTCAAGATGCATGAACACTCTGGATCAGTAAGCTCATAGTTCCTGAGGAAATAACTAATCATAAAAGGTAGTCTGGAAGTCATCTCATAACATGCCCCGATGACAACCAGCCTGGGTAACCACATCCCACCAATGTTTGGAAAAATCCCAGAGCATGTATTTAGAAATCTTGTTCCTATTCTTGAGATACCTTTCTAGATGCTCAAATATATAAAACATGGCCTCTATAAATGACACATCAGCCTGAGAATCTCCATCTTCTGAAAAAGTTGGAGGATGCTATTGCTGGAACTCACGGGCCAGAATAGACAATGTAGGTGGAACCCATGGATCACCTTTCATGGACTACATCAGATGTAAGAAACTATCACGGACTTGGGAATTAGTTTCTGGATTAGGTACAGAAGGCGATCCCTCAAGTGGGACTTCTGGAAGTAAGACTGGAAGCTTAGGTCCCACCATGTCTGGAACATGGTTGTTACTACCCCCATGGAGAATGACACAAGGACATCATTGCGGGATTGGTCTAAAAATTCTGAGAACACACCTTAGAACTAGCTTAGTAGCATAAAATAGCATCACTAGTAGAAACTGAATGTATGAAAAACTCACTACCAAAGGCATACTACCCAAACTACCTTCTTAGACGACCATGAATCGATAAGTTCTCAAGTATATGTTTCAGGTCATATTTTAGTTAATTTCTTGGTTCAATCCTTTAACTTTCATAAACATGAAAAGTTAGGATAAGGAAGTGCAATCAATTCATTTTAGATTTCAAGATTCACTTTGTAATGGGTATCCATTTGCTATGACTTAGGGCCCATACACCAATCACTAGAAACGGCACCCATTTATTTATAGCATAATTGATCGAATTCGTAAATTACACATCCCAAACTGTGAGTTCCCATACACCTCATGAATTGCATCAAGAAATAACTCAATTGTATCCAAAGTAATAAAAGTACAATAAATCAAAAAAACATCACTCTATAATCACAGGTATATCAAGAAATGAAAGGAAATGAAATGAACCTATATGGAATGGAAAAATGCATGACATGTGATTTCTAGGCACCTATAATGACGCATGTAACAATGATACTTTCCCTCATATCATTAGGCTAAGGATTAAATAAGACCCTCAATTAGAGTAATAATCAACAACACCACAGAATATGTGCATCACCCAATGGTGAAACAATGTCAACTGTAATATAAAAAATAGAACCACAATAGTATTTTGGGTAACATGGATTTTACCCTAAACATGGGTTCACGATGCCCAAGAAAAGATTATTACCAAGTCACAAGAATTAATATTCTCCAATATAGTATCTCCAAATTGTAAAGAAAGAAAAGAAACCACCTTTGATACCACTTTATGACAACCAAGACCCGGATGCCACTCACCTGGTTCCCTGAGCCTGGTGAGCCACATGGCCTCAACTGTATCTTCCCAAATTCCAGAGGGTTCCATATAGTATTGAGGGACTAGGGTGTGTTCATGGGAATACTCTTCCATGATTAGAAGAGTGTAGAACAACAGAAGGATTATAAAGGAATAGTAAACAATGAAAGGAATATAAATAAATAAATATTATAACAGAAGCAAACTGAAGCACTAGATAAATGAGAATAATAATAACTTTATCAACTAGAACAATGATGATGTAATGTCATGTCACTAAAAAACTAAAAAACATGGATATAAAAAAATAGTCATAACAGTTCCACAAGTAAAAGAAAAAAAGAGACTACTCCATGCATCCTGATATCCAACTCAGTCATATGTTGTCAAGCTCCATCCTTACAGCACACAATCACGTATTAGAAGCTGTATGTTTCCCTTTGTCAATACCTACAATTATGTAATCTAATTTGGGTACAAAACGACGCTCGGAGAGGGTGTGAGATAAATCTTAGTGGGCCACAAGCAACGATGTCTATAACATCTGACACCTGTAATGGAATATAGCAATGAGCATGCATTCATATATAAGGAAATGAAAGATATAAAATATAACTAAATACCCAAGTACCTGCCTCATCCCTCATATGGTGTCTGAAAATGTAACCAATTCATTAATTAAGATAGTATTATTAGTGAGGGTCCCAAGACGCAAGAAGGAAACCTGAAAATGATATCCAATGAGGGGGTTCCAGGGTAATAACTTAGGTAACATGAATCTCACGAACACCAACTCAGTAGTTTCTGAGTCTATCTAAAGTGGTAAGAGCGTAATTCAAGGAGCATAATCCAAGGTATTCCACAATAAGGCACCAACTGAGTCCAATGTGATCGACCAAGGTAAAATAGGACTAAGCAAAGACAGGGCCCTATAGGCATTCCCCATGGAACATAATAGTCAATTCTTGATCTGAGGAGTGTATTAGAGGTATCCTATAATAAAGAAAAGTAACCTATGGTAATATACTAGTCATTCAAGGAATAGACATTAAGCTAAGTATAGGTGGGTATTAACCTAAGAAAACCACATCCTTGAATCATAAAGGGGTTCCCGAGACCCAAGGTATTCTCCTCTCATAATCCTCAGAGAGATCAAGTTAGTCCATTCCTATTTTATATTTCTATCATGTAATAATTCATTTGGTTCAAGTCTTTCCATCCATTAGTGAAGATAGGTCAGGTAGAGTGGAAATCATTTTTATGGGTCCAAGCCTTGTCCTCCATTAGTGTGGATAGGTCAAGCAGTGTTGCAACCAGTTAATAAAGCCTTAATTATCCAAAAAGGCATATTAAATTATTAAGGTTCACTCTTCTACCTTCCATCAACATGGAAAGGGGTGCTACAAACATGTAACTTTATTCAATTGCTTTTAATAAGGCCAATTTATATACTTAGTATACCTTCCATTTTATATTTCTCATTGAATATTAAATTTGAAAGAACATACCCTAGGTGGTTCAAGTGGTGAGAATACATGGTACATTCCATTATTCAATTTTCATTAATAAAAATAAATTTATTATAAGAATGCTCACATTTATGAAGGTCGAGCAAGCACACACCCGAACAGTGGCTCAAATGTTCCAAAACACAAGAATCCCAAATATGAAATAACCTTTTACATGAGGTGTATTGAGTTGTGGGTGTAACCACTAACTACTAATCACATATTTTGAAAGATCATAACCATACAATTCTAAAATGTATAATCATGGCATGTAAATTTAAGAAGTGGTCCCCGATGGAATCGGTGGGCCCCATATGAAACTTTCATAATCAATGAACTTTTTGGATGAGTTATAAACCACCCACCTTAAGGTTCTACCATCCTTATCCTCTGATATTAGCTCTTGATTTTCCTCAGATCATAGTAGATATATTAATGAGTTAAGAACTCTCAAATGTCACTATCTAGGTTGAGAGAAAAATAGAGGAATAAAAACTAAAGAGGACTCGATTACTAATCATTGCACATCTAATATGGAAAATAGAAGCTCGATCAGATGACATATGAAAGAGATTTGTTGGTCCCTAGATTTGGCTTTCAAAAAGATCCAAATTTTTGAAAATGGAGGAATATCCCACTGGTTTACAAGTTGAGAGGAAAGAGGGGAATTAATAGATCATTAAGGGAAAAATTGGAAAATTACACATAAAAATAGCATGTTCTTGATTTTTCTGCACAGTTTTTCAAACTATTCGCAATCCATGCTAGTCGACTCTACTAGAATAGTTTGGTCTGCACGGTTTGTTAAACTGTGTCCAAATCTTGCAAGGATACTTGAACAAATGAGGTGCTCGCACGGTTTGGCCGCACAACCAAGTGCTAACTGTGTGAGGTGACTCTATTAGAAAAAACATCATCTATATTGTTTCCTCTGAACCGTTATCATAGTCTATTTTCACCGAAAATATGGGTTCTGGGCACTAAATAAGCCCTAGAAACCCTCTAAACCTTTACTAACTCATTATGAATCCATATTATGTCCAAAGGAAAGATTTACACCGAAAATTAAAGGATCCAAACATGAGTGAAAACCCGGGTTCTTACAAAGGTGAATTTGGAAGATTAAATAAGAATTGTGAAGAAAAGATGATCCTGATTGAAGACTAGAAGATCATCCTCAACATTGAATGTATAAAACTAGAAGTTTAGTGTTCCAATCTTGAGAAAAAACATATTGAGACCTCACAAAAGAATGTGACAACTGCTACTGGTATTCAATGTTCATTGGAGGATTCTATGTGTGAAAGAACTCAAACTTGTGATAAGAAGATCATGACTTCACACAATGATCAATAAAAAGTAGCCGATAAGGATAAGGTACCATTCATACCATCTTATAATCATGTTTCAAAATGTGTTTCTACAAATAGTGCAGGCTAGAGGAAATAGTCTAAAAAGATATGGATGAGGAAAGGTGATGAGAAACCTACCACCATGACAAGGGTGGATATGAAGAAGAATGTAGAAGATGTTTTCCCACAGAGAGAACAAAAAAATTAAGAATAAGGCCCAACAGCCTCATATGGAAGATATCAATGATGGTGCTGCAACAGGTTTGGGCACTGTGCATTAAAATTTTGGTACAATCCTTAAAATATAAAAACAAAGAATCCCATTTCAAGAGGAAGGATTCCAGAGAAAAAGAAGTAACATCCACAGATCCAGAATCCTCTATATACTAAAAATAGATTTGGAATTATTGATAACATATGTGATGTATGCAATAGAAGTGGTTACAAGGTTGGTACATTCCCATATCAACATTATTCCAAAGCTGATAAGAAGAAACGAAAATAAAATCTGTCCAGGAATGAAAAAGCTACCATGGGTTGAAATCAACAGAATGTTGTAAAAAAATACTCCCAAGAATGAAATGTGAGAAGACCTTGGATTCCAAATCCCAGATGGTGAAGGGTGGTTCATCCAAAAGATCTGCCAATAAGGATGACACTCAGAAGAATCCCTGTGGATGATCCAATCATGATGCCTCAGTTCCTAATGACTTATTAGTTATATTTCCAGAATATTTGGAAAGAATGATAAAAAAGGAATATGAAAAAGGTAAGTCTAATGAAAAAAGTAAAAAAAAGATTCCACATAAATTTATGTAAGGTCTATGTGGGAGGTGAAACAATGATGGTTACACTTTTAAACATTGCATTACACTAAGTACAACACAAGAATAGTTTCATAAAAAGATGAAAGTTGCACCAGGAGACACTAGTGGTTTTAAATCTCTTGAATAGAGAAGGATCACACCCACAGAGATGGAATTATTATTGAAACCCACACAAGCCCTACTAGAACTGAAGATAAAATGTGAATGTTCAAAGAATGGAACAAATGAATCATCTTGGTTGAGAAAAACATGTCAACCTAGCTATTCACATTAAGGAATCAAGGAGGATCTACCTTATTCCCTTAACTCTTTGTATATTCTATTTATTATGATAATACATGGAATTTAAGGTGAAGAAAACTCTAATTGGGAGAACCTGATAAGTTGTGAGTACTGTCAAAACATGATTGCAAAGCTGAAGAAGTTTCCATCCTTGGAAGATTCTTTAATTCGTATCCAAAAAACAATATGATGAAGGATCACAATTGATGAAGAAGCAAAAATTATAATCTCTATGGTATGAAATTATTCTAGAAATTGCTTTAAGATCATGTCATTGGCATGGTATTTCATATCTTAATATTTCATCCTGGGTTACTCAAAATAAAGATCATCTTACAAAGGGAGTGTTACTAATTTAATTAGTGAAATAAGAAAAATGGATGTGTCCCAAGGTCACTTATTCTACCTATTTCACTTGTATTTATTTTCAATAAGGAGAATATAATCAAAATGATTTATTGAGAAGTAAAAAAGGGTAGAGAAAGAAAAGGGAATAAGAGAGAGATTCACATTGACATTGACACATTCTTTTGAAAGAGAGCATTGGGTATTTCTAACAAATACAAAGGGAGAGATTTTTGGGACCACTTTTGTGTTTAATTTGTAGTTTTTGTGAATATAATTCAATGAGGTTGTCAATGATAATCATGATGAAGAAGGAGACATCCAATTTTAAAGAATATTGGTTGAAGTGATGGTGCCTAGGGAATTGTTATGTAATCATAGTATCGAATAACATGTTTGATAAATTCTCCATGTTGTTAAATTAGATGATTCTTTCACTATTATTACAGTTCAAAATACATGTATCAATGGTGATACATTGGGAAAAACATTAAAGGTGGTTGAAGAATACTCAACTTTTGGATAAATAGATATTATTGGAGTTATTTAGAATTAACACTCTAAAAGTAATTGAGGATTTGAAGTGAGGATAAATAAGTCCTTTGACATTCATATTCCAAAGAGTATAAGAAGAAAGAAGGAGGATTTTGGTAGATGAAGAGAAGACACAGAGTTGTTCATGGGCTTGGAACTTTGAGAATAGCCAAACCATGAAGATGCTTTGATATTCTATATTTTACAATGAATATAAGTAGTTTTGATAACTTGGTATGAAATCTTTATGAAGTAAATAAGGAGAAAAGATGTGGTCAATCAGCATGGTTGGTTTTTCTGAAGTTGGTGTCTAAGGTGGTGTGGTTTTCCAGTGTTTTCCAATTTTTTGGGATAAATTTTTTTGAGTTGTTATAGCATTGTGAAAAGTGGATTTCATTTAAGATATCATCAAAATATATAAAATGTATAAGTTTTGATAATATGGGATTTGTGAAGTATATTTCTCAAAGACATGAATAAAGTTGATAGTGTTCTCTGTGACTATGATGAGCTTTAAAAGTGGAAGATGTGAAGAGCTCTAAAATCAATAATTATAGAGTTTAAAAGAATTTTGGGTAGATCATTGCAGTGGTGCAAAGGATTTTATGGAATACTATGGGATTACATCGATCTTTGTGGTATGGTAAAATTACCATGGAGTTTTTTGAAAAAGATATAATTTCAATAGAAATTTAGGAGTATTAGGAAATGGGATCACATTGTGCTTTAATGGGAAAAAAGGTTCTGAATTAGGTTCTCCCCTGAGATAGGGGTAGAGAGACTTCAAAAAATCTTAGAGCTATCATGTTTTTAAGATGGTTTGCAAATAAAGTGAGCACTGTGAGGGTAGTGAGCTCTGAAAAGGTAGTGAGATCAGCAAAGGAAGTTTTCTTTATGAAGGTAGTGAGCTCGGAAAAGGCATTTTTCTTTGTAAAGATAATAATTTTCACAAAGTCATGGGTGCTTTGCAAAGGTGTGAGCTCCACGAAGGGTTGAGATCTGTGAAGCAGTGTGCTCAAAGAAGGGATAAGCTCTACAAAGGGTTGAGATTTGAGAGGGGGATTTACAAAGAGTAGTATTGAATAACTCATTATGGTGAATGAGTTCTTGGAAAGACACCACATATCTATTCTATATTATACTATATTAAAGATAAAGAAGATAAAAAGAATAAGAATAGAGTATTACCAACAGAAGGATGAAAATTATTTATGGCGGTTTAATTGCGAGGATTCTAAGATGAGATGGAATTAATTTTTATGATAATCACAAAGGGAGTTTGTGATTCTATCAAGTAGAAGGAGAAGTTTTATTAAATCTGGTTTTTCACTGAATAAGGAGAAAAATATTGTGCAGATTTTAGGTATGCTTTTAGGAAGAATAAGAGGGTTTCTTGCATGCTACTAAGAATGTAGAAATTTAAGATAAGAAGATCAAGAAACAATGTGAAATCCAATAGTTCTCAACCGGTTGAAGACACTATTGGTGTTGCAAACACTTATCAACATGGAAAATACTGTCTTTAGAGGTAGAATAAAGAATCATCAAGGAGTGGTAAGTTGTACTAGGTCATCACCAGTTTAGGAAGATAAGACTGTTTCCCTTCCCCCATGAAAGTGTAAGTACACACACTGGATAATAGATTGTTTTATTATCCAACACACTATAACACTTACTAAATTATAGTGGAGAATCCATGCACCGGTCATTACCATACACCTTTAGAACATAGCTGCTCTTATCGAGTAGATAACCATGTAAAAATATCAGGTTCTATTTGAAGTACATTGAACTTATTGCATACGATTGGGAAAAGAGAACAAGAGAATCAAGATAATAATAGGTTAATAGGTGTAGGGATAAAAAAGTTGGAATTGGCTTAAAAAGTCCCCAAAACTAATTTACCCCCTCTCAGTTTTAAGCATATCCTAAATTGGTCCTCTCAATTGGTATCAGAGAGAGGATAACCTTTATTGGATTCTTTACATTGATGATATTATCTTTTTAAAACTTGAGTTTCTTTCCTGACTGAACAATGATGTTCAGTTTTGGATAATGTTCAGTTACATCTGAGAAGAAGTACATATCTACCAAGACTAGGAAAAATAAAGGGAATCGAAAGTTGAAGAAGAAATCCCTTTTATCTAAAGAAGAAAAAATTATTTGGTCCTACATGCCTTGATGATAGTGAGAAAATATCAGACATGTAATGTAATGAGAAGGTGTCTCAGGTGTCCACTAATAATATGGAAAACCTTTCAACCTCAAATTATCTATAGGTATGTGTTATTACATTTGGAAATGATACTCATTATGAAAATTCTTGTATAAGTGGTGATGATCAATCTACAACATCTCAATAATTACCTGTTGATAGATTAATAATGACAATGTGTGGTATTCCTAAAGAAATTGAATCCCTATTTTATGGAGTATATCAATTTATATTGGAAGATATCACCCAGATGGAAGAATAAAATGATGTTTTGGAGAAAGGATTGTAAGGAAAATTTGTTTAATGTCAAAAGCTCCCTAGACAGGTCAGATCCTTTGAAGAAAAAAATGGATAATTTTAAAGAAGTTCCACAAAATGGCTTTAAAAAGTCAAGGAGAAGGAGTATGTCAACAAGAGTCTAGAATAGATGATCCATGCACTTGAAGATGAGCTGAATAAGAGCATTTATTTCAAGGGTTTCTATTTGGAAGAAACTTCTATGAAGATCAAAAAACATGACTCTTTGTTACAAATCAAAACTAAGTTTCATGAAGTTTAAGTTATAAGATAAAAGAAGACTTGTGAAGTGAATTTTATCATGATTAAATACCATAAGATTATCCTCCATATGAAATGTCCAAAATTGGAACCTCATTGTTCCAATCTTGGGAGGAAACATATTGAGCCCTCACAAAATAAGGTGATGGTTTCAACTGGTATTCAATGTTCATTGGAGTATTGAATGGGTGAATGAACTCAAACATGTGATAACAAGATCATGAAATCACTCATTGATCTAACACAAGTAGTTGATAAGGACAAGGAACCATCCAAAACAACTTTTACTCATGTTTCTAAATGTGTTTCTACAAATAGTGTAGGTTGGAAGATAAAGTCTAAAGAGATATGGATGTGGAAAGGTGATGGGAAACCTAACACCATGACAAGGGTGGATAGGAAGAAGAATGTGGAAGATGGTTCCCCATAGAGAGAACAAAAAATTTAGAAGAAGGCCCAAAAACATCATATAGAAGATATCAAGAAGTCAAAATTTGTGGGTCAATGTTGGTGCTAAAACTGCTCTGGGCATTGCGCATTAAACTGTTTGTACAATCCTCAAAATATAAAACCAGAAAGGAAGCCCATCTCAAGGGGGGGAAGACAGAGATGAAGAAGCGATATCCATAGATCCAGAAGCATCTATATACTGTAAATAGATTTGGAATTCTTGATAACATCTGAGATGTATGCAATGTATATTGTCACGAGGTTGGTACATTCCCATATCAGCATGGTTCTAAAGCTGATAAGAATAAAAGACCACTGGAGCTAGCCAGAAATGAAGAAGCTACACTGGGATGAAATCAGAAGAACGTTGTAAAAAAAATCATCCCAATAAGATTTCAAGAAGGAAAGGTGAGAGGACCTTGGTTTCCAAATCCAAGAAGGTTAAGGGTGGTGCATAAAAAAAACTACCAAGAATGATGACACTCAAATGAAGCCATGTGGAAGATCCAACCATGATTCCTGAGTTCCTAAATACATATTGATTATCTGAATAGAATATTTGGAAAGAATGAGGAATATGGAATATGTAAAATCTAAGTCTAGTGAAAAAAGTAAAAATATTATTCCACATGAACAAAAGGACGATATGTGTGAGAGGTGAAACAAGGCTGGTCACACTACTAAAAATTTCGTTACACTTATTCAAGCTTAATAATAATTTCTTAGATAGATGAATGTTTCACCAAGATATTATATTGCTTTGAAATCTCTTAAATAGAGAAGGAACACACACATAGAGATGGGAGAGGCATATAAATCCACAAAAGCACAACCATAACTGAAGATAAAATGTGAAAGTTTGAAGTGTGGAACAAATGGAGAAACCTAGTTGAGAAATCCATCTCAACATATCTCATCACATTGATGAAGCAATTAGGATTGACCTTATTCCATTTACTATTTGTATATTCTATTTATTCTGATAATAAAGGGAATTGAAGGTGATGAAAACTATTAGTGGGAGAACCTGAGAAGTAGTGAGTGCTATCAACACATGATACCAATGGTAAAGAAGTTTCCAACCTTGTAAGATTCTTCAATTGGAATCAAAATAACAATATGATGAATGATAACCTTTGATGAAGATGATAATAAGTGTTTTCACTTGAGGGGGAGATAAATGAAGAATCTTCAAGGATTATTATCTCTATGGGTATTAAATAGTTCTTAAAATTTCTTAAAGATCATTTCATTGGAAAAGGTATTTCATTTATTAATCTCTCATTCTTGGTTACAAATATTAAAGTCCATCTTACAAAGGGGGATTAACTAATTTAATAAATGACATAAGAAGAATGGAAGTGTCCTATGGTCACTTATTTTTCCTATTTCACTTGAATGTTTTTATCCATTTTTTCAAGTAAGTGCATGAGTTTCAGGATGATTGTTCTTAAAAATATTTCATATCTTCAGCCTGGAATGAAAGTGAAAAGGCCTTTGTAGATAAATACATGATTTCTCATATCACAAGGTATCATGGTCAGTGGGTAATAGACAACCATTGTTGTCTAAATCAAATCCTCTTTCCTTCTACACCTAGAATTGATCACATATACTTAGAGTGAAAATGACGGATGGAACATTTCTTATGTATGGATTGATACCCTTTTCCCATGGAATTTTATTTATTGTCAATCAGGGATATATAAGTGAAATGGATACTTGATAAGTACAAAATGGGGGAGAATGAAAATGGAATAAGGGATAGATTTACATTGACATTGAGACATTCATTTGAAAGAGAACTTTGGGTATTACCAACAAATACAAAGGGGGAGTTTGTTGGGACCACATTTGTGTATAAGTTGTATTTTTTGTCAATAGATGCCAATGAGGTTGTCAATGATGATCAAGATGAAGAAGGATACCTCCAAAGTTAATGGATATTTGTTGAAGTGATGGTTCCTAGAGAATTGTTATGGAATCATAGCATTGAATAAAATGCTTAATAAATTCTCAATGTTGTTAAATCAGATGATTGTTACACTTTTCTTAATGTTCAAAATACATGTATCAAAGGTGATAAATGGTCTAAAAAAT
This sequence comes from Viscum album, assembly GCA_963277665.1. Taxonomy (NCBI): domain Eukaryota; kingdom Viridiplantae; phylum Streptophyta; class Magnoliopsida; order Santalales; family Viscaceae; genus Viscum; species Viscum album. The sequence goes on along the minus strand of OY728131.1, from coordinate 709,613,157 downwards.
TAATGGGTTTTTAATAAGACCCAAATTTTGGAGGAAGATTGATGATTATAGTTATTTGGAATTAACACTCCCAAAGGAATTGCGGATTTGAAGCAAGGATGAAGAATTAATTTGGAATTCATATTCCAAATAGTATAATAATAAAGAAGAATTATTGTTGAATAAGAAGAGAAGATAGGAAGTAGTGCATGTGCTTTGCCCCATGATAATAGCCAAAATATGACGATGATTTTCTGGTCTATATTTAATAAAAATAATAAGTAGTTTGGAGATGTTTTGATATAATATTTATTATGGAAATACGAATAAAATATGCTCTCAATCATCATGGTTGGTTTTGCAGAAGCAGGTGTCTAAGGTGGCATAGTTTTCTAGTGTTTGCTAAATTTATGAGGCCTAAAATTTGTATTTGGGATAGAATTGAAAAAAGTGTATTTACTTGAAGATTTAATCAGAAGAAGGAAAAGGAATAAGTTTCGTGAATATGGGATTCATGAAGAAGATTTCAAAAAGACATGAATAATGTTTACGGTGCTCTCTACAAATACGGCAAGCTTCGTGAATGGAAGGGGTGAAGAGATCTACAAGTGATCATTATAGAGGTGAAGAGAATTGTGAGTGGAGAATTATGACAGTGAAAAGTAATTGATGAAACACAATATGATTATAGTGATATTTGATATTTGTAAAATTTCCATGGAGCTTCGCGAAAAAGAGAGAATTTCAGATAAAATTTCAGAGCTTTGAGAAATGGGATTTCATGATCTTGACATGGTGTAGAAGGTTCTAGAGTCGGTGGGAATCACCTATAAATATCCCCCCCATGAGAAGGTCATAGATACATCACAAAAATCGTAGAGCTCTCAATTTGCGAAGTAGGTTCATGAAGAAAGTGAGCATTGTGAAGGCAGTGAGCTATGCAAAGACAGTGATCTCTGCGAAGGTCGTTTTCTTTGAGAAGGCAGTGAGATATGCAAAGGTAGTTTTTTTGGGAAGGCATTGAGCTCCGCAAATGTAGTTTTCTTCATTATGGCAGTGGTTTTTTCATACGTAGGGGTTCTTTGCAACAGTGTGAGCTCTGCGAAGGGTTGAGCTCTGAGAAACAGTGTGCTCTGTGAAGCAGTGTGCTCTGTGAAGTAGTGTGCTCTTTGAAGGGTTAAGCTCTGAGAGGGTTTGATATTTTGTAAGGGGATTCAAAATGGGAAGTATTGAATACCTAGTATATGTGAACGAGTTATTGAGAAGATTACCTATCTCTATTCAATATTATACCATGTTAAATAGAAAGATGAGAAGAGGAAGAAGAACAGAGTATGCCCAACTGAAGGATGAAAATTATTCATGGAAGTTTAATTGTGATGACACTAAGATGAGTTGGTATTAATTTATATGATAAACATAAAGAGATTTTTCAATTCTAGCAAGTAGAAAGAGAAGATTCTGTGCAAACAGTTCTGCACTAAATAAGAAGGAGAATAATATTGTGCAGCTTTCAGGTTTTCTACTGGGTTGAAAAAGAGGGTTAGTTGCATGCTTCTAAAAAAGTAACAAGTGAAGAGTGGACGATCAAGGTGCGGTGTGACATCCAAAAGGTATCAAAAGGTGAAAGACACTGTTAATGTTTTAGGCCCTTATCAATAGGGAGAATATTGTTTTCAGAGGCAGTGTAAAGAACCAGCAAGGAGCTGCATGTTGGACTAGGTCATCACCAGTTTAAGAAGATAGGATTTTTTCCTTCCCCCTTCAATGTGTAGAGACTCAAATTGGGTAACATGTTTTTTTCTTAGAAACCCACTCTAAAAATTACTTCATTATAGTGTAGAATCTGTGCACTGGTCATTACCTTACAGGTCTAAGATGTAGCTTCTTTTAATGAGTGGTGGACTTTGAAAAATATTGTGTGCTATTTTTACTAAATTAATTTTCTTACATGCGATAGGGAATAGAGAAAAAGAGAATCAATATCCTTACAGTTCAAGAGGTACAAGTATAAAAATTTGGAATTGGTTAAAAAGTCCCCAAAAGTGATTCACCCCCCCCCCCATCACAGTGTTACACATATCCCAAACTGGTCCTCTCACATGACCTAGGTCACCTTCCTAATCATCCACATTAACCTAGGTCATATACTGGAGTAACACTTCACCTAGTCTACCAAACTAGGTTCCCAAATCTTTAATTACTCCTTTCTGATTACACATGTCACACCCTGACCATGGAAACTCATTTATTTTTTCACTTCCTGAACTTGGATATTTTTGGTTTATGATTGGGTTGTGTCATGAATAAATTTTTTGAATATTGGAATTTTTGGGAGAGTTTATGGCCTGTGTATATTTTCACAGGGCTTGGGAAAATTGTGAGGTTCAGTTTTAGGAACCAGGAAGAGGCATCCCACATGGTTGGTGCTCTGTTTGGTAACTGTTCAGCCAACCCATCTGTATTCCCCTTCATTCCAGTATGGTGGAAAGGGTTGAAGTATAGTCTGGAAGACTGTGCAGCCAAACCATGTGGCCTTACCTATGTTTAAAAACAATACAATTAAATTAAAAATAAATAAGAAAAATAAAATGAAATAAAATGAATGTTTAATAAAAAAAATAATAATAATATTTTGATATTGATAATATGATTATGGTTATTGTTATTGTTATTATTATTATTATTATTATTATTATTGTTTTTATCATTAGGTTATTATTGTTTGTAGTTATGTTTCGATAAAACCCTCAAGAAACCCCTACCCTATACCCTCTCATGTCTCCCCTCCCTCCCCTCTTTCCTCTCCCTGCACCCCTACACACCTCCTCTCCTCAGGGACCCACCTCCTCCCACTCTCCCTCTAGCAGAGGATCCTAACTTGCATAGTGTCTCCCTACTCACATAGCCCCTCCCACTCATGGCCTCCCTGATCAGGTGAGACCACCTCAAAAGAGGACCTCCAGCAAGTGGCTCCCCCTCTGGTGCACCTCCTTCCCCTAGCATGCCACCCTACCTCTAGCGACCACACCCTCTCCCACTCTGGTGATTATTTCTTCTCATCCCCTCTTTATTTATAGGGTTTTAATGGTAGTTGTTTGTTTTATCAAAATCTAATGGTTATTATTCTCATGTGGTTTGTGTTTCTTCTAATTTAGGGTTTTCGGTGGGTCCCACATGCCTTGTTCATCCGTCTGTTGTAGTGTTGTTGCATCTACACCCTTTTGAGGTAGGTGATTCCATGTTTTTCGTTTCCAATGAAATATTTTGATACTATAAAAGTTTCAATTATGTTTCTATACATGATTCACATACCCAGGATACTCTTTGTTATCATAATATGATATTTCCAAATCACTATATTTTGTTAAAAATAGGTTTTGAGGTGATTCTTGGTTTATGATTATATATGTCTATCCTTAATGTGTTTGATTAAATGAAAAAAAATTGTTAAATTTTTAAATATGATTCACACCCTAATATAGACTTCATTAATTTGTTGTGGTGTTTTTTTGATGCTATAATTTCTTAAACTTATCCTTCAAAATTTTTCTTTGATTTTGCCTGCATATTTGTACACCCATTGTGTTTGATGAAATTCTATGTGTTATTTTTTGAATAAAATTGGGTGATTTGTTAAATGTTTAACCCCATTGTGTTATGATAAAAAATTGGCTTTTTATTTGAAAATAAGTGTGTGTTTCGGTAATCTTATCGCCTTGTGGTTTTGTGGATGTATTTTGGAAAGGCTTTCATGGATTTTAAAAAACTGGTTTTTTATGTTTTGGAAACTAAATGGGATTGTTGGGTTGTTTTAGAAAGAAAGTGGTGTTTTTTAAAATGATTTCAAAAATGGGTTCTTGGTAATCTTGAGTATGTTCATTAGATGTTGGCACATCCAAGGGTGCACTAGGTGTACACATGGAGGTGGCCTCAAATGAGGATGACAATTTAAATGGTGTGTTTACTTCAATCCTGGTTTCTAAAATGACTCTTTGATTTTTAAATAATGTTGGTTCTTATGTGTGATTAAAAAAATATGGTTCTTACAAATGAAATCTTAAGAGGGTGTGCCTGCTTGGCACTTCAAGTATATTTTGGTAAATGTTTGGAATATGGGTCCATTTGGTATATTTTTTATGATTGTATATCTCTTCAAAGCTTGGAAATGATTTAAAGAAAATATATTGAAAGTTTGAACTTAAAGGACTATTAGGATTTGAAAATATAAAATTGGTGTTTGATGATATTTTGGAAAAAATTTGGAATTGTTTTTGGTAAACACATTTTATTATGTAAAGCTAAAAGCCCATTTGCAAATTTTCATGTTTTAAAGAAAGGGGTTGAAAGTTCATATTTTGTGATGGCCCAATTGGTACTTTGTATGATGTTGTGTGTGTGTATATATATATATATGGCACCTATATTGGAGGGATATCACTTTATGGTTTCTCGTATAGGGTGTTCGTGTTTGGGGTAAGAATGTTTGGGGATGGCAGGTAAGGCGAGTCACGCTTGTGAGGGTCTCCTACTTACACAGTTCATGTATATTTATCATGGTTTCCTGGGTATATTTTAGAGGATTGAGCAATGGTTATTGATTATCCCTAAATAGACAGGTTGGTACCCCTTGGATTGCAGGTAGGATAGATGGGATGGCCACTAAATAGGCAAGTTGTGGGTGGGTAGTTGGTTATAGAATTAGGGGATTCACCATATGATGAAAGGTGGTTACGAACTACGTACGTACAATGTTCTTTTAGATATTTTTAGTAAATACCATGGTTACCTCATATATCTTCTTTTTTTTATACTTTGACACTTAGTATTCTGTTCACCCTACTAATTTTTTTAGCACTTCCCCAGTATTATTTGGTTTGGGTTCTTATTATAAAATGGTATTTTGTTTTTAAAATCAAAGGTGGCATGTTTTTTATTTTATAACATGAAATCTATTTCTGTTTAATAAAAATTTGAAAAATGTATATTTATAAATGTATTTCAAACTAGTGTTAACGGAATGTTTTCACGAAAGGAAAATACATGTATTCTGTGGTTTATCTTTGGCATTACTACTGAGAATTTTGGTGCTCAATCCTACTTTATCTTTTCAGTTTCAGGATCCTATAGTGTTGGATTCCTCTTGGAGCGAGCATTGTTCTATGTCTTATGGTGACCCATGAAGTTAGATGTAGGTATGTTTTTTTTGTGAAACTCTATTGTTATTTTTTTCAGATGCTAGTGTTTATTTATTACGTACAAATTATATTTATTTATTTGCCTTCTGTTTATGGGAGAAATATTTCATTTCTATTTTAACATGATGCTCAGCGCTTGTCTATTGCCCTTGGTGACTTAAAATGCCCTTCGGGCCATGCCGCAAGCTAGCTCGGTTGGCCGATTTAGGGTTGACCTAGGATGGTTCATGAGAAAATGTTATCAGAGCAAGCCCTTGTTATTTAGGGTGTTCTGTAGTTAGTGATTTGGACTACTAAGACATGTGAGGTAAGTATAGGAAGGGATTCATGAACCCTTTCCCATGATGATCCTCATGTTACTAAGGGTAGTCTGAGAATTTAGTGTTTTGTATTTTTTTTGATATAGGGATGAAAATAGTTGTGAGATGGTGTCACATTGTGATGCCACATGGAGTAGTGACCCATGTGGATTCCATATGCCCAGTTCAAGTACCTCTTAGTGTTATGAATTACTTTGGGCATAGATCACTATGATGTCACTGAGTTAGGAATAGGCACTAATTCCTCATTCCAGTGGTTGGGTAAATTTTGTGCTTTGTCTTCGATTTGGTTGGTGTAAGGGTTTTTTGAAACTAAAAATGGTTTTTGAAATGAGATTTTTTTCCCTTAACTAGTTTTAAATTGTTAAAGTGGGTTTTAAAAATAAAAGCGTTTCAGATTTTAGAATTTCATAAATGCTTGAATTTTTTAAAAAAATGGCTTGAGATCATCCTTGGGTGCTCATTATGAGTTCTTTATCATATGAAGGTGTGTATGGAAAGTGTGGGTTAGTGTATGGATGAAACCAGATGAACACTTGCGAAATGGTTCTTGGTATTTCATGGGTGTGTATTTGAAAATAATGTCTTGGATTATTTTTTCATTAGTGAATTCAGAAGAGGAAATGATTTTGGAAATTGAATTTGGTTTTAAGAGTGGGTTTTGGTATTTGGAAAATGGCCCTGGAAGATAGTAGTTTTTAAATTTAAATGAAAATGGTGGATTTTGAAAAGGTATGTTCTAGTTATTCTTACGCAGTGTTTAAATTTCAGAAGATTCCCCAAATTTTTTTGATGAGTCGTGCTCATTTGTTTGATTCCTCTTGAATTTTGCCTATTTATCATGGTAATTGATGTTTTTTAGAGGTAGTGGAGTGTTATGAAGAGGTAGAGAGTGTCTTTGACCTATTTAAACTCCTGAGGTTACTAAGGTTCACATTATTTTGGGTTTTTTTGAGGTTCTCGCCTTAGGCTAGTGGAAATTGGTTGTCCCACCATCGTTGCAAGTTGGAATGATGTGTGATGTGTTTATGTTTATCTTTGTCTAATTATTTTTACCCGAGGAGGTAAATAAAGAGAAGAGGGAAGATCTCTTGTGTGTTCAACAAGTCCAGTGGAGGAGGAAGGTCTATGCTGACCACTTCAATGAGTTGGTTTCAAGAGTGTAGGCAGTTGGAAATATGATGTTTCATATCGTTTGTAAAGGTTCTCCATCTAGAGAGAAGTTAAATCTAGAGGAAACAATCAATAAAGAATATCTTTTGTTGGGTTTGGCTTCTCGTTCGTCAGACCATTCTGGGGTGTGCCATTAGTGCATTTTGCTCGGGCGTTCAAAGCCATCTTGTTGCATCCCTTGGAAGGCCTACCATTGTTGTGGCTGTTTGGGTCATCTGGAGAAGTTATACATGAAGCGTCACACGAAAAAGGATATGTGACTGGGGGATGTTAGTGGCTAACTATGTGGCATGAATTTTTCTATTAGAGCCTCAGCCACAGGTCTTGGGCTAATGTTTGCGCAAAGGCAAAAGTTTTCGGGGGTGTGTGAAATCTTAGTATAGTTTCATTCTAAGAGTTGGGATGGAAGTATCTAAAGTTTCTTTTTTATGGTTTTGTTACCATTGTGAGTTAATATTCTCGTCTTTAAAGTGTGATGAACCTATCCTTTCACTATCAAAATGGTTTCATTTATCTAAATTTGGATTTTTGAAAAATTAGTTCTCTTTAAAATGTGATCAACCTTTATGTGGGTTGGTTTTAGTTTTGATGCTGCTCGTATAGTGATGTGAGTTCTTGGGTTTTATCAAAAGTGGTTAATTGTGTATCTAGTTTTATATTGAGTTATTCTCATGGGTTTCCCTTAGTGTTGGGGGATTATCTTGTGAAGGAAACCTCTAGTTTTGGAAGTGGTGTTGTTTCTCTTGTGCTAAGGAAACTAGATTAGTTTTTGTTTGGAATTACCTTGTTCCTGGTTTAGGTGGTAGTGTTGTTTGGGTTTTAAATCCCCCATGATAGTTGAGTCCTTATGGTGGGAATAACCTCCTAATGTTCTCCTCTTGTTCTTATGCTGAAATTTCTTCTTGATCAGTCAGGTGTGAATGGTGGAGTGAATAGTCACCTTAATGTTCAGGGTTTCTTTCAGTTTCAATTAGGCATTGATTCATTTTATGTATATATTTTGGATGGGTGAATTTCTAAGGGAAGAAAGTGTCTATGGTGGGTAGAATTGTCACACCCAAGAATTGAAAACTTCTTTATCTTTTCCCTTCATGATCATGGATCTTTTAGGTGAGGTTCGTGTTGATTTACATGTAAATTTTGAATATTGGAATTTTGGGTGAGTTTTTTTCCTATGCGTGTTTTCACATGGTTTGGGAAACAATGAGGCAACCGTGAAATTTGGTTCTGGGAACCGATTAGAGGTATACAACTTCATTGGCACATATTTTGGTAACCATGGGACCATCCTGTGCGTATACCCCTTCGTTCCAGTAGGATGTGTACGGTTGGCGCAATGTCTGGTAGAACGTGTAACTAAACCGTGCCGCCTTCATTGTGTTTAAAAAAATAAAATTAAATGAAAAGTAAATAAGAAAAATAAAATGAAATTAAAATAATGTTTAATAAAAATAATTATTATCATAATAATGATATTATTATATTATTATTATTAAGATGATGATGATGATTATTATTATTATTATTTAGTTATTATTATTATTATTATTATTATTATTATTAGAGTTTTAATAAAACTCTCAAGAGGCCACTCCCCCTTACCCACATGTGACACCCTTCCCTCATCACTTCCCCCTCACTGTGTGCCCACCACACACCTTCTCTCATTTGGCGCCCACCTCCTATGGTGTTCCATCCAGCGGTGACTCCTCTATCGCATGTTGCCTCCCTACTCACACGAAACCTCCCTTGCATGACCTACCTGCTCATGTTCAACCACCCTAGCCAGGGCCCTCTAATGGGAGGCTCTCCCACCATCTCACCTCATTCCTCTGGCGCTCCATCCCGCCTTAGGCGGCCATACCTTCTCCCCCTCTGGTGATTATTTCCTCTCTCCCCCTCTCTATTTATGGGGTTTTAATAGTGGTTCCTTTTTTTAAAAGACCCGAATTGTTAGGGTTTTTGTGAGGTTTGTGTTTCTTCATATTTAGGGTTTGCGGTGGGTCTGAGAGGCCTTGTTCTTCTTTCCATTGAAGTACCGTTATGTCCGCACCACTTTGAGGTTGGTGAATATGTGTTTTTTATTTTTGAAGAAATATTTTGATGCTTGAATAGTATCAATTAATTTTTATACATTATTATCATACCCAAGATACTCTCGGTCATCATAATATGATATTTCCAAATTTTTATAATATTTAAAAATATGTTTTCAGGTGATTCTTGATTTATACTTATATGTGTCTATGCATAATGTGTTAAATTAAATAATAATATTTGTTTTGATAATTTTTGAAATACTATTTTCAACCTAATAATGCACCAAGTTAATTTATTGTGGTGTTTTCTGAATGGTATAATTTTTTAAAAATAGCATTCGAAATGAATCTTTGATTTTTATCCTATGTATTGGTGCACCCATTGTGTTTGAGGAAATTCCATGTGTTCTTTTAAAAGAAAATTGTGTGATTTTTGAAATGTTTAACCTCATTGTGATATGATAAAATTATTTGTTTTTTATTTGGAAATATGTGTGTGTTTTGTTAATCTTATGGTTTGGTGGGTTTGGTGACGTATTTTAGAAAGGCTTGCATGGATTTTAAGAAAGGGGTTGTTTAAGTTTTTTTCAACTAAATGGGATGGTTATTTTTTTAGAAAGTAATTGATTTCTTAATGATTTAAACAAGTGGTTCTTGGTTACCTAGAGTAGAGATATTGGATGTTGGCTCATCCATGGGTGCACTAGGTGAACACATGGATGTTCCCTTAAATGAATATGACACATTGAATGCGGTTTTTCCTTCAATCTTGGTTTTGAAATGGATCTTTGATTTTTAAATAACATTGGTTCCCTTGTATGATTTCAAAATGATGGGTTTTAAAAATGAAATCTTAAGAGGGTATTCCCACTTGGTACATTGAGTATGTTTTGGTAAACTTTGGGAATAAGGGGTCGTTTGATATATTTTATAAGACTGTATATCTCTTCAAAATTTGTAAAGGATTTTATAAAAATATATTGGAAGTTGTAACTTAAAGGCCTATTTGTAATTGCAAATATAAAAGTATTTTTTGATGTTATTTTGGAAATACTTTGGAAGTGTTTTTGGTAAGTGCATTTGATTATGTAAAGCTAAAGGTATGTTTGGAAATTTTCATTTTTTAAAGATAGGGTTTAAAAGTTTATATATTATGATGACCCAATTTGAACCTAGCATGATATGGTGTATATCTATATGAATCATCTATAAGAGGTATATCCCTTTATGGGTTATCCTATAGGGTTTCTATGTTAGGGGTAGGCAAGTGTGGCGACGACAGGTAAGGCGAGTCACGTGTGCATGGGACTCCTACTTACATAGTTCATGTATATTTACCCGGGGTTACTGAGCATCTTTTAGAGGATCAATTGATGGTTGCTGATCAAAACAGATTATATGGGTTGGTACCCATTGTATGATAGATAATCTAGGTGGGATGTGCCACTTTATTGACAATTTGAGGGTAGCCAGTTGGTAATAGGCTTAGGTGATTCACCATATGCCAACAGATGGTTCTGAACCGAGTACATCTAGGTTCCTTATATAGATGTTTAAATAATCCCATTATTACCTTTTATATGTACTTATTTATATCCATTGGAACTTAGTATTCTTTTTACCCTACTTATTTATTTTTATCATTGCCATAATATTATCTATTTTGGGTTCTAGTTATAAATTGGTCATTATAATTGAAAATGGAAGGTTTCTTGAGTTGAATTTTAAAATGGGTAAGCTATGTTTGTTTTATAAAATGTGAAAAACTTATTTTTATACATGTATTTAAAACTAGTGTTAATGGAAATTTATGGGAAAGAAAAAATCATATATTCTGTGGATTATCATTGGCATTCCAATTGATCTTTCTGGTGATACTCCTAATTTATATTTTCAGTCTTAGGTTCCTATAGTTTTGGATCTCTTTTGGAGAGATAATGGTTCTTTGTTTGGTTGCGTACCACGAAGTCAAATGGTGGTGTGTTTTTCTATGAAACAATGTTCTTTTTTTTCCATTGCTAGTGTTTATTTATTCTGTTCAGTTTATATTTATTTATTTGTCTTCTGTTTATTATCCAAACCATTCCCTACTATTTTAACATTATGCCCGACACAAGTTTCTTTCCATTGGGGATAGGGAATGCCCTTTAGGCCATGTTGCAGGATGACATGGATGGTTGGTTCAGGGTCCAACCGGGATAGTCCGTTAAAACCCACTTTTCCAAAGTCATCGAAATTAGTGAAACATATTTCAAGTTAACCTACTTGAGCACCACTTAACTATGGTCACCTACTCGATATACCATTTTTCTATGTCATCAAAAACTATTCATATTCTCCTAGTTAACATATTTTGATGCCCATGCACCCATTATACCCACCAATATGTCCAATGGTTCATACTATGGGGGATCTTCTCCCTTACCACCAATCAAGATTAGTGACAGATTGAAATCTTGGACCTTTACCTCAATCTGTTTTCTTTTAACATGGAAACTAATGTAAAATCAAGATCCACACCAAGAAATTTTCAAAATAATAGAAACAAAATTTGGGTTGTGATATATACAAAACCCACTTGGAATAAAGATACTTATATCTATCCATAAAATGGATTGGGTTTAGAATCTTCACTTGGTTTCCTCATATTCCTTGATTCAATATTCTACTCTTTCTTTCTTTATATACTTAGCTCATAGGTAAAATTCTTGGTTTTATCATATTCCTATAGCCAATATAACCCTCTTAGTGTTGTCATTCCCCTTGACTTGAGATACTTCTTTTGGTTTCCTCATATGATTTGAGAAAATATACTTCTCTTAGTTTCCTCAAATATGAGTCAAGATTGTCTTCTATGTTTTTTAAAACAACTTAAGTCAAGATAATCCTCTTAGTTACTTAATTCCCTTAAATTGGAGAATCTTCATGTGTAAAACCAAAATGTAAATTAATTCATAAGTCCCACACCAACCCATTTACATGTAAATTTCACCTATTATTTCATTATTCATGACTTTATAATACCAAAAAGTCATCATAGATGAACAAAAATAAAGGGAACCACTTTGTTTCTTGTCATATTTCATAAACTTTAAGCCATAAGATTTTAACTAGAGGCCAAAAGAAGTTTTTATTATTCCTTTCACAAGTATATGTATGAAGATCCTTTCATTGGACTAATCCAAACTACAGAAAACCTATCTTCTCTTTATGAAGGAGCCTGATTACTTATTATATAGCAATCAATTCTAGCATGACTTCCTATATAGATAAAAACTATAGGGTAACTTAATACTTAGAACAAATTACTGATAACATAGTTACCACATATAGTTTCTTCTTAAATTCATGTTGTTAGTTAGTCAATATGTCCAATTATATAATCGATAAGGATTCACTGATTTTTTTAAATATATGATAGAGTACTTGAATGAACAATAAAACCCATAATGAGATGAGACTATTTCTCATTCTCTTATCTAATTGAATGTTCCATCATCACCACTCTAGAAGATTGAGTGGCCACTAATATTTGGAAAGTTAAAGAGTCACATGAGACCAAACTTGTCAAAAAATTTCCCCACATGGGGTGAATTCTATTATAAATATAATTTTAAACCTAACATTAGTCATTTACATAAAAAATAATTTTATTGATAATAAATTATTAGTTGAGATTCTATAATTATGGGGTTTCTCCCATATAGTCCAAAAACAATCCATGATGAACATGACATAAGATATAAGGATCTATACCCATCCTGGGGGATATCACACATCGAAAAGGGTTTCCCTTAACCACAAATCAATGTAACATAAATCTTATACAATTTTTACTTTTATATCAACCTTATATCTAAGAAAATGATTCATTTAATTACATACGCATCTTCAATAACATTTTATAGTGAATGTAATAGTGTAGGAGTACCTCTATAAAGGGATAAATCAAACCTAGGATATCTAACATGCTAATTTAGATGGGTTGAAGTGATAGAGGCTGAACCTATGTTGGAAATACCACTGGATGAATCTGACTATCATATCCACCTCAAACCACTTTGGGAGTCTCTTCTCAGATCAAGAAAATTATAAACTTCTTTTTCTCAGATACGTGGAAGAAGATGATCACTATATCCATAAAACGACACAAATGCTTCCTAGGTGGGATTCTATTCACCATTCCCATTAATACCAATGTGTGATTATAATTCAATATCAAATTATAAATTAAGTTTCTCTGTTTCCATTCATCTAGAATAGGGAACCCAGAAGAAGAACCTATCTATGGATTCCATTCACTATAACTCAAAAGTGGGTCCATGTTCAAACTCTATAGAACATCCTAAGGCTCATCAGTATATCTAGATAATGGTATGTGTTCAATTACATATTATAATTAACAGAAATCTTAAAAAATTCTTAATGTTTGACTAGGTGATTGGTCTAATAAATGCCTCAAAAATGGGGGAATTCATTAAACCACATATAGTTCCTGAATTTGATATATAAATTTATCTAGAACACAATAGAATATTGGATTGCAATGTAAAAAAGAGATATAGCTACATCTATATCATACTAGGGATACCCTATCACATTTGTATCAAATAATGTTTACTTCTAAATTCATTATGAGTATCATAATTTGGTAAAAAACAACTCAGATTATAGATATAACTCTTCAAAAGAAATTTGTGTTTCTTATTATAGGTTTTACATCTAAAAATGCCAACATTTTAGAGAAAAACAGTGACTTAAATCATGATACTATGAAAAAATGAAAAATATGTGTTATATATAGATAATTACACTCACACAAAGGTACAAAATGAAGGATTATATACCTGAAATCAATTGAAATACCATAAATTGGGATATTTTTTTAAATATTCTTCTACCAACCACTCAATGAGGTAGTGCCAATTAAAAAAGAATATATGTTGACATATCCACTTCCTAAATTACACATAAAATGGCATGAAAATTGATATATAAGAAGTGATTTCCTAGGAGAAGGATATAATAAATAATCTTGAGAAGATGAGTAGTGAATCTCTCTAGGGAAACATACCCACTCAGTCTAATATTTTTTATAATGCTTCCATTTCTTCTTCTGAGGATCCTATTAAATGGGAGGAAATTAATTGACTCATAAAGGTATAGTTAATCCACCCCATAAAATTTAAATCATATCAATCAGACCATTTCACTTTAGATTCATTTTATTATCAAGAGTTCCCACCAATGGGGAAGCATCAAACGCTAGTTTATAAAATTCTCATATGGCTAAATTAGGTGGTGGTATTATAGGAATTATTAAATGATCTTACTAATCAGATAGAATCTATGAATGGATAATGTGTATAGATAAAACTAGAGGGTAAATCATATCTTGTGTAGGGATTAATTTATTCTTCTACCCAATTTTAAGAAAATAAAATTGTTAAAATTAGATGGAATGGGAGATACAAAGAAACAATCATCCATTTTCTTCATAATATGGGTTTATATTGAGAACCCTAGAAGAAAAATAAGATTAAAAACTCAGATGATCCATGAAGACCTTTCGAGTTATTAATTTTTTTTAGTGTAATAACCTTACAAGAAATTTTACTGAATTATAGGAAAATTTCCATCGACAATTCATCTGCTAATTAAAAAATATACTATGGACAATATCTATATTTATGATATATAGTTTTAACAAGTGAGATAATGATAAATTCAATATTTTCCTCAAAATATTGAAGGGTTTGACATAATATTTAGAAATAGATCTTCCCCTTGAACAATAACAGGATTCTTATATCGAGAACCTATTTGGTGAGTGGTTAACGCTGACCTAAAGTTGCTTAGTGGTTTCCAATGGTTGGTGACTATAGAGAAATGTGTCTATGATTCCATTATATGAACCACACAAGATACCATCTAGCACCATTTTCATAGATAACGAATCCAGGGAAAGAAGAAATAGCTTATATCACCCTCAAATTAATAATGTTTAGGTGATGTGGATTTGAATATAGAAATAATAAAGTTTATTCCTTCCATAATGAATAAGTCACTATAAAATTCATTTTTACCTTTAAGAAAATCATATTTATATTTCCATAATTTATGAAGAATGATGAAACATGGAATAATGATCATAAAAATTATTTCCATTACCATCATTCAATAAATCTCAAGATCTATGAATGATTTATCTTAAAAGTCTTAGTATATTATATGGTCAATTGTGGTCAAGTACCCTTAGATAGTCTTAATACAAGTGTAGAATGTGTGTCGACCATTATTCTCAAAGAGGTGGATGAATGGTATAAGGTCCCTTATAAGAAAATAAACAAATTTAATCATCAAATTATCTAGATTATAAAAACATAATACATCATCATAGAATGGATGAATCAACCATTCCTAATACCATTTGTATCTATAATTCATGTTATATCTCTATATACTTCATTTCCTCCTAATATAAAATGCAATCTTTATAATAAATATTGAGAGAAATATGGGTCTTGAAGGATTCCAAAACCAGTCAAAAATCCCATTTACTGGATGCACTCAATATTGGGAGAATGAGCACGGTTTCCCTAAATGAGATACTATTCTCAGGAGGGCCACCAAAAGGAACTGTCCCACTAAAACATACATTTTCCATAAGAGTAACATCAATGGAAATTGTCCCACAAAATTAGATCCTATTCTCATGAGAAATACCAATGTTAACCATCCCACCAAATGAGAGACTCCTCTCATGAGGATCACAAATAGTAAATTTCACACTAAATGAGATCCAATTAATTGAAAAAACATAAATGTTAACCATCCCACTAAAAAATCATCTTAATAAGATGTACATAAATTAGAAACATTCCACCATACAAGACCTCAATCACTATCCCACCCAATGAGATCCTATTCTCACAAGGACAACCAATTAGTACCCCCCACAAAAAGAGCACCTCTTCTAAAAAAATATACCTATTCAACTTAATCAATTTTATTTATGTGATGAAATAACATATTGTTAAATAATTGTTTTATTAAATGGGATTTTATGATTCCATCAATATGAAACCCACAAGATCCAAATAATTTTCACCTAAACCTAAAAATTTAACTCTTGAAAGAGACGATCACACAATTACACAATCATAAAAGGATCAAACATTTATCCCATCCTCTAGTATTGGTATTGAGGATGATGAAATTAGAGATAACCTATATTCCTTAAAAGAAATTATATTCAACCTGTTTGATTACATTGAATGAAATGTTAAAATAATGTATTCCCAAGGTCAAAGGAACAACCAATCACTGGCGTCCCAACCAATACTTCCATAATCACCCACCCATCATGCCATTGAGAAATGAATGGATCTTTTTATTTCTTATACCCACTGGCCTATTGAATATCTAAATTACATATCTAAAAAAACATATAGCTTTTTTGAAATGATAAAATAAAAATATATGGATAATAATTAGAGAGTGGCTCTGAAAAGAAATCCTCTACATGATGGTTTTGGGTTATAGCACCACATTCACTGGTTAGACCCATGGAACATCAAACTCTTTAATGGAGAACCACCTTTTTGGGTTATTAGAGATGTTTTACTCACTATAAAAATTTAAAATTCCATTATAATGGCCATCCTTACAGTGAAGTACCCCATATCACATGGATGGGAACATTTTTATATTATTGAACCCCTCATCAGGTGTACTCTAGACATCATTCCACCTTGTTGATCACCAAAAAATCTTTAATATAGTCGAAATCCCTTCTCTCTAAGGGCGGTACCATCAATATCCCAATATTAAATTTCTTTAACATCAGACCCATATTGATCTCAATTAAGGAACCAATTATATGATATCAACTTCTTTAATTTGATCATGTTGGTTAAGGAATTTGTGTCGCGCATGGGAAATGATGTTGTAAACCTAACCTGGGAAGATAAAACCAACTATATTCCTTGAAATTAGTTAAATATAATGAGTATTTATCCCTTTATTTAGAGAATAATTTAATTGATATCTTAAGGATAAAAAGACTTATAGAGGGACCATTTGAATTATTACCCCTGTGATCAATTTTTAGGACATATAATCAAGAGGTGCTTCATGTTCTTGGATTAGATTAAGAAGAAAAAAATGAGGGGATAATGATATATATTACACCCAAATCTCTACTTTATCCATTTGAACACCCAAAACAGAACACAAAAAGTGTATCAAGGAATAAAGGCCTTTTATCTATTGGAAATAGATGGAATACAGTCTATTCATTTAAGACTTATCCAACAAAAACATATATCCTCAAGCCCTTTTTTTTTGAAAACACACCTTAAGTGCCTGAAAATAGAAAATTGACCTGGGGAATAGACCATAACCCACAAAAATAGATGAAACACACAATAAAATATTGTGGAAATACTTCTAGGACCCACAGGTATCTATTTCAAAACCCATGTTATTCACCTCTGTATGACATCCCAGATCCAGCCACATGTTCCTTGGAACCTACATGACCCACCTTAGGAATCGATTATCATCGAGACCCCTTACCACTTCTGTATTCCTAAGTACTATTAGAGAACCATAGACCCTCTCTAAGAAGAAATCACCATTGAACAAAAAATTCAACAAGATCCAACATCACCATTGCATGGAGAGGAACTTTTAGGATCAATATAGAGATTAGAGAATAGGGGGTGTAGTTGAAATTCACGCTTAGGCCACCACTAAGCACAAATAATTGAATAAGATCCACATGATGAAGAAATGGTGTCCATAAAGGGATAACATAGAGATATATGTGACCTAGTTTTACGGATCCAACACCATAGAGATTTTTTTAGTCTAGAATCTTGCATTTGGCCACACCCACAATTGAAGGTAACTCCAAATAACCGCCCAAGGACCTAAAAACAAACTATTAAGGATAAATTTAAGGTATAATAATAGTGGGTTTGACCAATAAAGTGATGAAAACGCATACCCATATGTAGAAGCTAGATCAGTGGCACACATCATATGGACCATCAAGGTATAAACACATTAACACCATCACCCAAGAAGTCATCAAAAACCACTTAAAGATTCTCCCTTGTGACTTGGTGACACTACTACCGGACTTCCCCTTAACAACGCTGACATTTATTAGTGCTAGAAAAATTCATTGAGAAATTCCATATTTATTAGTGCTTATATTAGTTCTGATGAAGGGGGACCTTTATGAGTGCTAAAAAAGCACTGATAAAGGGTACCATTTATCAGCACAATTTTTAGCACTGATAAAATCCCACCTTAATCAATGCTTTCTATTTTCACCGATAAAGGTTACACTATATCATCGTTTTACTTTTAGCATTGATTAAAGATTCCCTTTATGAGCGCTAACAATATATCACTGATAAATGGTACAATTCATCAGCGCTTTATTAGAACTAATGAGGGTTCGAAAATTAAAATTAGTTAATTTTTTTAACAATTTCATTAATTAATTAATTATTGTTAAAAATGAATAAACATATATATAAATTTTAAAATTTATTAAATAGAATATATGAAATATAAAAATATATAAAATGAATAAAATGAAATAATTCAAAAAATAAAAATTTAAAATGAGTAAATTAAGAAAAATATTAAACATCTTATCAATTAAATACTTATTTATAAAAATGAATAAATGTAATATATATATATAGATTATAAATATTTATAAATATTATATATTAAATATAGATATATAAATGAATATATAATCAAACAAAAAAATGAATAAATTATAGAATTATTTAAGAAATTATTAATGAGAAAATCATTAATAAAAATGAGTTAGTATACTATATATATATATTAATTATAATTATTAATAAATAATATATATGAAATAAAAATATATATATAATTAATAAAATATTAATTGAAAACATATTAACGTCTTATTAATTTTCAATGTTTTTTTATTTTTCTGTTTAACATATATCAAACGTTGTGTGGTACATTGATTTCACACACACACACATATATATGTGTGTGTGTTATTAATGCATTTTCTATGCAAATACAAACACAAATTTATGTACACAATATTTAGAAACACATAAACCTAATATTTATGTAATTTATTCACACTTTAGTATATTTTAGAATTTTATTTTTAACACTCTTATAGTTAGGGCATTCATTTTTAATTTCTTTATTTTTATTATATTTTTGAATTCATTTTCTGTTATTTATTTATATTTATTTATTTTTTATGTTTTAGTATTTTCAATATATATTCATCATTACTTATGAATATATATATATATATATATCCATATTTTTTTAATAATTTATATTTAATTAATAAAATTTATCTATTTTTTCAATATTATTAAAGTGCACTCATTTTGAATTATTCAATTTCATTCATTTTTAAAATTCATATATTTAAGATTATATATCCATGAATAATGTTAAAAATATATTTTTGAATAAATATTTATAAATAAATATGTTTATAAATGTATATTTATTATATTTATAAATTTATAAATTCATAATTATTATAAATAAGTAATAATTATTTTTTAATAAATATTTTTATAATTACAAATTAATAATTATATATCTTTAATAATTATAAAATTATAATAATTTTTTTAAAATATATCACTTATCAGTGCTAGAATTTTAGCACAGATAAGGATCTATACGTATTAGTGCTAAAAGTGTTATTAAAAATAATTATTATCTGTACTAAAATATTAGTGATGATAAAGATGTTTTTATCAGTGCTTTCTGATACCTGATAAATCTAAAGATTTATCAGTATTTTTTTGGCCCATATAATGATCTCTTTTATCATTACAGACCAATTTAATATTGACAAAAGGGATCTTTATCAGTGCTTTTCCAAAAGTGATGTTTAAAGTGTTCTCGATCTATTTTAGAAAACCATAACTGGTACTCACTAATCATGATTATGAAGCTATCACGGAACTCCTCTACTATCAGTGTGACTCCACTACAATCCATAGAATTAATCAAGGATAAAACACAACATATTCTATTATTTTCTTTTCCTATATTGTTATTTGATCTTTTGGGTTCCCCATTTCAGGTTTTTGCGATGTTCCTAACCTTGAAGAACCCTACACCTCATCTCCTCGTAGCTATTAGTGTAACTCATATGTGCATTTTAATGGATTTTTGATAAGAATAATATCAATAGTTTAACTTCATGCAACCGGGATGAGAGATGTTGTGCAATTTAACTTTCTACTGCTAGGTTAAATTTGTGCAGTTTAATGTCATGCAACCAAGACGAGAGATGTTGTAATGTTTAACATATTTCTTCTAGAATTAATTTTTTTAGTCTAACGACCTATAAAGAGGATGATATATAGTGTGTAGTTTGACATCTTGAATCTTAGATGAATTTTTGTAATTTAACATCAGGAAAATAGGATGAGAGACACTATGCAATTTAACATCATTCTTCTAGGATGAATTTGTGTATATTGACATCATGTAAGCATGAAGAGAGATGGTCGATAACCACTATTCAAATTATTTATGGAGAAATATAATATTAGTGTGGGTTTTGACTCGTGCCTCATCCATTGTGTCCAATGTAAATTCTCTATTTTGTGGATCATCTTGGATTTGCTTTCCAAAAATGTTTTCGGAAAGTGGAAAAATGATTTCCAGAATTAGATTTGCTTTAAAAATGAGGCTTTTTATATTGGAAAAAGTATCCTTAGAAGAATGTGGTTTGATATTAAAAATGAAATAATGGATTGTGAGAAGGTTTTTTTCACCCAAGATTTCCTTTTAGTTTTGTTTCTGATGGAATATGAACATGATTTTATTATTTTTCTGTTATTCAGAATATGCTTCCCAGAAAGGTCCCCGCTATTTCTTGTGGGTCTCACCCAGTTTCTACTTCTCCTCCGTTTCTACCCATCTTCCATGGAAATAAATGATTGTTATAGTTAGTAAAGTGTCTTGAAAAAGTTGCACATGTCTTTAGAGTGTTGGTAAATCCCAAATATGTTAGTTTTTAAGCAGTTCTAGGTCTTCTTGAGGGTCTATCTTTAGAATAATTGGAGTTTTTTTTCCATCCATTGATTCAATTTGGGTTTACATGGGAAGATTTTTTGTACCTCTTTGTCTGATGGTTTATAGCTAAGGAGGTGAAAATGGGGAAAAGGGAAGATCTCTTGATTGTCCAAAAAGGCCAATGGATGGTTAAGGATTATGTTGGACACCTAAAAGAGATGGATTCCTTTTTTCTGGAGGTGGTGTCATGAGATCTATTGAAAGCTTCTCTTTTTCATTTGGGGTCTTCATCCAGAGATCAAGGAGGGGGTCCTCTTCTCCAAGGATCCCCATGTTTAGAAATTTGTGGATGAATTATTTTTAGTTTATTTGTTGTGAAAGAAGCACAAACACATTATGTAAGTTGTTGTCTCCTACTTTGTGGTGAAGCCAACCATTTTTTCCTCATTTGTGTGTGTAGATATTTTATGTTCTTAATTCATTTTAAAAGTTTGATGAAAATATCATTTTTTAGTTCAAATTGTTTTTTTGACTATGAACCTTTAAAAGGTTAAAATTTCATGATTTAGTTCTTATCTTTCAAGTATTCTTCTCCGGAGATGTCTATTTTTGTAGAAATTTATCATTATTCAATGTGTGCGGGTTCATTTATATTCTGTATTTTGATCGTTTATACTATTATTTATACTATTATAATGTGTTCAAAAAATATTTATGTCTATTTGGATCCATCGATAAATGAAACCAAAATAAGGATTGGATGTGCATTACTCATGAATTTAATAACGTGACTAATGATTCTATGGGAAATTCACTAATGTTGGTTAACTACCGCTTAGAATAGAATCTATCCTAAACTCCATTCCTAGCATCCCCATGATTCTCTAATCTCAGACATGATCACCACCATCGATATCATATCACCATTCACTATTCACATTTCCATATCTTCCTATACTCAATTAATATATTCATGTAGCTTCATGAATCATGAATCATTACAAGTAGTAAATGAGTGCACGAAGAGTCAAAAAATTAATTTCAAATGGTGATATAATAGAGATGGTGGTGATCATGTGTGGGATGAGAGCATCGCAAGGACGCTGGGCCGGATGTTTAGGTCATATGCTTTGCTAAACTGTATTTAATCAATATTAGTGAAGTGAATACGAAATCCTTAGTTTTTTTATTAAGTTATATGTGGACCAAAGAAACCATTTGGAAATATGTAATGGAAATTTTATGATTGGATTTCTCTATTTTACAGAAAAATTATATAATGAAACATTGTTTTAATTTTCATTATTCATTAAAGAGTTAATTTATTTCATAATATTTTTATCCATGTGTCATGCCTTTACAGGAAGAGAAATGATGCTTTATCAGATCAATCACAGAGGTAATCTTTATGTTTTCACAACTAAATTGTTATGCCTATAATTAATTCAATGTTTCATATTTATGTTTAATTTTTTTATTTTTACTCATATATTAATTGTTTTCATATACTAGTGGATTATTTTTTTTCAAGATGAGGTACTTGGAAAAAATTTCACACTTCTTATCCTTTATAACCTTTTAACCCCTATAGTGTTTCATTTATCATATTCTTTCACGTTAACTCCATTGCCTTTTCAGGAAGAGAAAAGACGACGCCTCTTCTCAATTATAAATGTAATCTTGATATTTTCATAGTAAAATAATTGTCCATATAATTAATGTATTATTTAATATTTATGTTGAATATATTTATTTTTAGTATTACTCATAATAATAGTTTTCTAATACAGTTGGATTAATTTTTTCGAGTTTATGTGGTTTTTTTAAAGCTTCCCATGCAGTGTTGGTAGTTCAACAATGAATGTAAATGGAAATTGTTGTAACATTGACATTTGGTATTGATTTTGAATGTATGTAATAATTTTTATTTATTTAATTTTATAAACCAATGTTTGAAATGTTTATAATATAGTATATTTTTTTGGTATTTGTATTGTAAATTTCATTTCATTTTAATTCTATATTGGCACTTTTTTTATATTAGGTGTGTTTCGGGTGATGTGGTGCGATGTTACAACACACTACATTGGTGATATAGTGTGCTATTACAGTACACCACAGCTAGTCCCTTTATCAGTGCTTTTAAAAGCACTAATAAAGAACACATTTATTAGTTCTTTTAAAATCAATGGTAAAGGACACATTTAGTAACACTTCTAAAAAAAGTGATAAAGGTATACTTTATCAGTGCTTATATAGTGCTGAAAAAAGATTCCTTTTGTTGTTCTAAATGAAATCTTTGATAAATGTGACCTTTATCACCTCTTTTAAAAGTGATGATAAAGTTATCATTTATCAACACTTTTCAAACACTGATAAAATTCCTGGGCTTTTAATGTTTCTCACATTTTCCGCACTTTTCTAGCACCGATAAAGGCCATTTCTAGTTCTCTTAAATGCCAGTTCATTAGTATTGTGAGAAGACCCTGCCATTATCAAGATCTCTATCCTTAATATTGAGAACATAAAGAATTATTTAATACGTTCCATCCTTGATGAAAAGTATTTGTTTTGGTAATAATGGTGATAACTATCACTGAATAAGGGGAACATAAAAGAGAGGGATGAGAGAGAGAGAGAACTCAGAAGGGAATTACCATAATGTTAGATAGACCTGATTAGGTAGTAATTGTAGATTATCCTTATTATTATCCCCAGCACCATATTTTGGGATATATTATCGAAGGGTTATTTTCTATAAAACATTCTCCCCTTAAGTGGCTCGATAAGGTCCGTATAGAGTTATAGAAGCTTGAGACTCATGTAACATGCATGCGAGTCATTATCATTCTTAAAGACATGTGTCATGTCTGAATAACAATATTAGATTAATGACGTCATTTATATGTTAATATATACTTCAAAACATAGGTTCCTTATCATAATATTTTAGACTACATTCCATAAGGTCCTAGTCCAAATACCCTAAACTACATGACATGAGTTCCATAATATATAACATTAAACATTTTGATTCCAATTACATCATGTGTGAATATAAAGTACTCGTAGGGTTCAATCATATATAACCTAAAATTATGTGCCTATAATTTTTAAGGGAACATTATTGATAGATTCTTATTATTTTATTTATGTGTATTGAAATCCATATGAAAATCTAGTTTTTTATCACAAATTATAGGGTTTATAAAACCAATGACCATGATTCCTCTATAACATTTTTATGCCCCACTCCATTTCTTGTGTGGTTTAATTTACCTTACTATTGAATATAAGTTCATTCCTATTGACCTAATGTCCCATATACAACATGATAGTGTAACTAAATATTATTAAAAATGATTTTTGACATATCCTTTTACACCCACCTACTTCATACCTTTTATTTATAAATCACCACAAACTAGACACCTTAAGTTGAGATACTCATATAGGCCTCTCCAAAATCATTTAATAAAGATACTTCTCTTGGAAACCCAAAACATTGAGTTGATACTCTTATCTTGGATTCTATTCTCATAGAAATTGTTAATGGGTCAATTGATTAATTTTAATGGATCACGTTAGGAACAAATGGTAAACATTGCAGTTCCCATTCTGCAACTATGTACATATTAAGGAAACTTTCCAATCACGAAATAGAGTCTCCCAAAATCATTTATTTATATTCTAAGGGGGTTTTGTATTTTCTATGTTACTAATGTACATCATATTAGAACAAATAAATATTCAACTATCTCTTATTAGGATACTAGAAGACATTATTTACTTCATTTATGTTCTCTATGCTAAGACCAAACAAAATTATATTTATTTTTTATGACCTTATAAATTAAATACACTATTAAGGGGGCTCTAATTCAAATGAACATAAACTATATGATTTTTTTAGTGCTTAATGACTTTAAACTATATATATTATGAGTTTTTGTCACATGGTATTAAACTGTATGAGATGATGTCCCTATAATAAGACCTTAAACAACATGACATATGGTTCCTTCCATATAAACATAATCTATATGGTACACAATCCATCTCATGTGAATATAAACTATTCAATTTAGTTTATCCTATAATAAAATAAACTTCATAGTGTGGAATATTCCACATGACTGCAAATTGAAAAACACCCCTTATATAAGTGCACGATCATCATGAGAGTTCTCTTTATTAAGAGATTTGATATCATTGGAAACATCTATTTTCCTTAATTTCATGGTTCACCCAACCTAGAAAAATCCCCTTAATATAAGTACATATAAATTGATTCCTGTTACCATGAGATTGATTTTTGTGTCGGGATCTCTCATTTCAGCTCCAATAACACTTTAGATTTCCATTATCGACTCTTCCCATGTGATGAGAACTTTACCAATTCAATTAGGTTTCATAATTCCTTATTTTACCATGAAAACCATGACTTTCTCTATTTATATATTATACATTAGGTATATCTATATATTTTCTTCCTTCTGATATCTATTTATGGATTCCTTCCTTTTATAATATTATATATATAGAGATATCCAAATATTTTTTCAGATGGACCAACTAGAAACTGTTATCCACATCTAATCCTCTACCACCATTCTTGGGTATATGTTTTCTAATTCACATTGGGTTTCCTCCAATAGACCTAAATTTAAATAAAACCATTAGGTTTCAAGAAAAATATATAATTTTATTGAAATTAAATCAATATAACTAATGATTCTTAAATTTTCAATTTGGCCCCAACTATTAATTTCATCGCCATGAAAACCCATCAAAGAATATGGTACCCTCATTTAATTCATGATAATTTCCCATATATATGGATATATCACCACATATTTGGTCAAAGATATATAACCATAAACATCACCCACTTCTTTGTTCAAATTTTCATGACCTTAAAATTCAGCCCCATTTTATACAAGATGTGTGATCATAAACGTAAATAACCAAATTTTTATCTAAATATTAATACTTTATAATAAAAAATAAATATTCTTAAATTCTTCTTAGTTCGAAAAATAGTAAAGGTTTCCCTAATAAAAATTCAAGTCTTTGCATGCTATGTCATTCCTTTTCATGTATTAGGAAAATTATATATTGTAAGAAACATAAAAATAGACATAAAATCATTTCAGTTAGAAAACTAAAAATTGAAACCATAAGAAAAATTCCAGTCTACGCCTTTTCATCCTTAACCTATAATGTATTAGATAAAACTTAGAGTGAAAATTTTTAATGGATAATTTTTTTTGGGACCAAAACATGGCCCTAGAAATATTGAATCTATGCTCACTATACCCACTGGTTTAGGAAATTTTTTTAGAATATATTCTTTTCCCATATAGGAGAGATTAAACTGTTCCATGGGTATATTTTACTTTAATAAAAAAAATCTCTTCACATTGAGAATTTTATACTTATTATAAGACCATGCACTCAATTAGTTTCATGTTTTATACCTCCACCATGAGAATGTGTTCAAAACATAGTGGCATAACCTATATGGTTACTGCACCATTATTGAATATCGTTTTATCTATAAACCAACTTCATAAATATGATATATGAATCACAATAATCCACAAATTTAAGTCAATATTTTGTACTTGTTTTTAAAAAATCCTTGGGATTATAATCTTAGTTCCTCCTTTTATAGAAATTGTTACCGATAATTTTCTATTCGAAAAATGACAGCTCTGATTGGTAATAATATTTGGTCTATGTATCCATCATGATAATAAATGGCACTTTTCATCTTGTGGAGAAGAGCCCCTGAGCCCATTTACAATTTTTTTATGATGTTGTTGTAGTCTCTAAATTACCAATGGATTACTTATTCACACCCATATTTATTTTACATTGGCTCATATATTCTTATGTTATGATTTACGCATCCCATAATATCCTTATTAATGTGGATTTAAATACCCATGATGTTACAAAATTTTTCATTATACCCATTGTCAAGGAATTATTTTTACATTATATTTACTTTACCACCTCATATCTAGGTATAATGTTTCAATGAAAAACAAAATTCATTGAGCTTAGATAACTTATTTCTAGCTTAAATACACTGCGTCTAGAAGGTCATTGTGGTAGCCAAATTACACGAGTCAAGATAATCCTCTTCAAAACATTAAAGTATTGAGTTTAGTAAACAAGAAAAACTTTTATAAATGAAATTACATTTTTGAGTGAATAAATTAATTATAATGTAATGTAGTCATAAAATAATATTCACTAGATTAACTATTTTGGATAACTATAGTCTATTTGATATATAAAAATGTTTTGAATCATAAAAATTGTTAATATAACCATTGTACGATGACCATTATGTTATTTTATTATGGGTTATGATAAATTAATATTGACACAGACCATAAAGAGTAATGGCCTTGACCAGTGGGATCATACCCTATAGATCCCATTTATCATAGCTTCCAAGGAAGATAATATCTTTGGGATTTTCCAAGAAATAAGTCTAAGACAAGATTCAATAAGTATGTCTTGTTAAAAACTGTTTATGGTATAATTTCAAGCTCATGGATAACATGGACCAAACCATGTTTACTAAAATACCCCTAGGAAAATCAATCCATCGCATACCTTACTCTTAAGGAATACATTAGAGTAAGAAGGGGCTAGTTATTTAGACCATAATAGTTTGAATTTGAATATATATTTTTATTTTTAATAAAATAACGATTATATTTATCTTCTTTATTATTAAATTATAATGATTAAATAATAAGTCTAATATGAATTATATTTTGATATAATGAAAGAAAATTTTTACTTTTGGGAAATATAAAATTTCAATCAAGACACTCTTTTTGATGAAAAATTTTATTTTTTAAAATAAATTATTTTTTAATAAAATACTATTATTAAATAATTTTTATTAAATATAACTAAAAATTTAATTTTATGATTTGAAATTTTATTTTTATAAGAGTATATAAAATATGTTATTGTAAAAGAACTAGTGTTTTTTTAATAAATGGGGATTTGGATTAAAAACTGTATGTTTTAATATTTAGATATTTATTTTTATAAAATATAAACTATTGTTCAATTTTAGCACATTGAAATTATCCAACGATTAATTTTTCATAGTTTTTGGAGATTGTGAAATTTTTGGGTAAAAATTAAATATGATATAAATGTACTATATGTATTATGACATCATAATAACCCATAAGTGGTGTGATATATGACATAAAATTTATCCTAGAAAAAAAATTATTTTTCCCCTGCTAAATTTTGTGTTTTTGAAGTTATTTGATTAATTTTATAACCCCTTAATTAATCCTCCAAAACATATATTATATTTTATGGTTTAAGAATCAATTATTTATAAGCATGAATCACTTACACGTCCCTAAAGGTGTTATTTTATTTATTTTTGTACTTATACATAAAAAATAATTAAATCCAATCTTTTTTGGTAGAAAAAATGGAAAAAACAATGTGATTGTTTGCGTTTTGGATTAAATTATTGTTTAGATTACAAAAACTATGTTTAGAAATTAATAAAGAATTCTTCTCACTTTTGATATAAAAACCAAAAAAATATTTCTTTTACCTTCACTAAAAACTCTTGGATTGTGAAGTTACTTTTCTTATTCCCTCTCTAGAGCCCTCTAAAGATTCCCCAATATCTTAAGAATCTCCTACCAATAACTATATCGCATGATATCAAGGTAAAGGATCCTTTACATCTCCTTATTCAAGCACCTTGTTTATATTATTCCTTTATATTTCCAATTTCTCATGAAGGGATAAGTTATTAAATTTCCATCTACTTTACTTCCAATTAAAAATTTATTAGAGACCCCTTTAACACTCATAAATCCCTTCTATGAATATATATGTATCGCCATTATGGGGCTGAAATTAACCTATGATATTTTATGCAAAACAATTTGGAATACCCATCCCAATCTCCAGTCAAGGGTTTTTACCTAGATGTACCTATCATTAATATATTTTGGAATTCCATGTATAGAACCCACACTTTTTCATCATTAGATTAAATGTGATTAAATATGATGTTATGTTAAATAATATATCTGGAACACTTTCATGTACGTGATATGAATGTGACTGTTGGGCCCATAATTATATATCCCACCAATACATTGGGTAATGTTTTCTTCTCATGATATTATATCTATGGGGAAAGGGAGGATATCCGAAGACCACCTTGTAATGATTTATTAATATTTAGTTCTGACTTATTCTTATAATGTCATGTTTTATATTAGTTCCAAATTCCGACGTTTCCTTGATCTTATCATGTTATGTTGTTCCAAATTTATCAAGATTATGATTCTCACAACTCTGATGTCTCATTGATAGTCCAATTGAATCACATGTATTACTTTTATCATGTTGTTTATTTGATTATTCCCTTACTAAGCTTCATAACTCACCCCTTTCTTATGTGAATCCCCAGCTAATCTCATGAAATTTTAGAAAATCCCAATAATATAAGTGCATGTTACAATTTGTTTAAATAATTTTATTATATTTATTTTTCAACTAATTATTTTATGTACCTAATTATCCAAAGAATCTAGGCCTCATGATCTTTTGGGGTTGTATTACATGTATATCAATGAAACTACAAATGAAATAAAGATAATTAAAATAGTTGCTATCATAGTTGGTATCAGAGAAAAGTATATTTATTATTGGGATTAGGATTATAAAAATATAGTAAGAGACTTAGGGATAATAATAAACCTAGTATATCATCCATAAATTTTGATAAATTATAGACTAAATGGTATCCATGAAAGTATATACCTCTCTAGATACTTCAAGTGGATGTGGCTTTTGCATTGTCATACCTAGGTGTAATAACCCCAAAATGGGCTGATTGAGATAAAATCAATCATTACCTAATGCATGGAAATTGGCCTTACCAAACACATATTTTTATACACCTTTGGGATATTATTTGGTAAATTGAAAATTTCTTTATGAACCATTATTAAGGGAAAATAATTAAGATAATATTTTATATTAGTAAATATATCAAGGATAAATTAGATTAATTCTTAGAAACCCATAGGTTAAGGAATATATGTCATTTATGAGTTATAAATTTAATTTCCATGGTTTCCCATATATATGTTTAGTTGATTAAAAACACAAATCCCAATTTTTCCCTTCATTTTAGTCCATGGATGAAAATAGGAGGAACTAAGTCAAAACCAATGTGAGGGGTAATATGTTGAATTCCCATTTGAGATACCCAGCACGATGAGAGAAGGAATTTAAAATAATATGAAAATACTCTCTCAATTAACATAGGTTTTTAATAAAATAACAATCAGGAGGAATTCTAAACCCCCCTAAGAAATAATAAGCTAATGTTGAGACCTTTATGTGAAAAAGGCCTCTTACTTTCAATGGATATTCTGATCCTTAATCAGGGAGAAATAGATTGAATACATTAAAAAGATATCCCCTATACTTAAATATTTTGAGTAAGACAATTTCATACTATATATTTTTCATATATAATGTGAATATTATCAATGGTAGATGATGAGATAAAATTTTATTCCAATTTAGGAGATCAAATAAATATAGTAGAACAAATTCAAGTATATTTTTTGAAATATATTTTCTATGCGCTCTCTGATGTAAAATGGAGATGGATCCACCAGGACATAAAAAATGACCTTCATAATATCTTCATAATATGAATCTATCTTCTTTATTACACATGAGTGTATAGTTTATCACTTATTTGGTGGGATAAAGAAGAGTCTATGAAAATCCTTATCCATCTGGTACATCAAAATATATGTAGAAATTATCTGATATTCACTCAATGTTGAAATAGGGATCATTGAATCTCAATGTTATCTTAGGGATAAGATGTGGGAAATGGAGTTTAATTATTGTGGTTATATCGAAAAGTATCAAAGGGGAAATAAATTCAAATATCCCACTTTTCAAAAGATTGGGGAGAATCATCCTAAAAATTGATATAAGGGGGGAAAGTAAATGATTTAAGTAGGAGAAGGAGAGACACATAACTAGTGATTGAAAGTGGGAAAGGCCCACGAATGTGTTGGAATAAAGGAATGATTTAGCAAACCCTCATCATAATTCATGATGTTTAAAATAAATGGATCAAGGACAATATGTGAATATATGAACTAAGCAAAGGGCTATCAATGATAACAGATGAAAAAACCTCTATGGCCTAGAGATTGTGGAAAAGATTATTCCATCACAATTACTAAGATGAACCCTAAAAATAAATAGGTGACATGTATATTAGTTATTCATTCAAGGATAGTGAACATACTATTTGATTCTGGTTCTATTCATTATTTCATATCATGAATGTTTTGTATAACCATTCAAACTCCACCTCAAAACATGGATGTCAACTTATTAGTGAAAACAGAAGATGAGAAAATTATTACAACCCAAGTATATAACTCATCCCCTAGCCATATTTTCATGATAAACTTACTAAAAGTCCTTATGATACTCCCTTCATCAAAATTCGATGCTATTCTTGGTATGGATTGGATTTCATTGTATATATCAGACATAAATTTCCAAGACCGGGAAATCACCCACCGTATTGAAAATCACACTATAATTATGTATAAGTGAAAGGTGTTGATGTATCTCCTCTAGTATTATCATATAAATCATGGATATTACTACATTATTGGAAAGCGTATATTGACTAAATGGTTAATAATAGTGAAAATATCATCCTTTATGACATGCCCATTGTAATCTAATTCAAAAATGTGTTTCCAAAAAAACTTCCTTTTCTTTATCCATGTCACGATGTTGAGTTATCAATCGATCTTATACCAAGTTGTTTAAAAATATCAATTACTGTTTATAGAATGGATATTGTTAAACCAGAAGACGCAAAAATGAAACTATAGGATAATCTTGATAAAGGGTTTTTATGACTATGTGCTTCAACATGGGGTGTAATGATTATCCTAATCATGAATAAGAATAGGAAAGTGTACCTCAACATTGATTATTGTGAGCTCAAAAAGGTCATGATAAAGAAGAAGTTTCCTTTTCCAGAGATTTATTTATTTATTGATCAGCTATGTGGAACCCAATACATCATTAATGTGAATATTTATTCAGGGTATTACAAAGAAAGGGTGAAGGAGGATAACCATAAGACTAATTTTCATACAAGGTATGAGATTTATGAGTTCATAGTGATAACATTTAGACTCACTAATACTCCAAAAAATACTATGCACTTGATGAAAAGTTTATTTAGGGTTTACATTGATAGATTTGTGGTATTAGTAATAGTTTTTATTCTTATGTACAACAAATTAAATGGGGAAAATTTGGATCATAAATTTTTTTTTACTTAAGGCCTTGCGAAATAAAAAGTTGTTTTTAAAGTACAATAAATGTGAGTTCTATATAGAGGATGTAATTTTTTTTGGGAATGTTATCACAAATAAAGAGATATCTATATATCCATAAAAATATAGGTAGTTATAAGATATCACATACCAACCTTAGTGATGGAAATATATAGTTTCCTTGTATTAGTTGGGTGCTATCGTGGATTTGTGGAAACATATCAATATTATCAATATCACTAACCAAGAAAACATGGAAGTGGGTGAAGATTGTCTAGATAAATTAATGTGAAGATAGATTTAAAGAGATGAATAAGAGGCTTGTTTCTGCACCTATACTCACATCACTAGACAGTGGGGATTAATTTGTGATCTAGTGTTGAATCTAAAAAGGTTTTGGGTTGTTTACTATTTCATGATAAAAAATTGATAAAATAGTCGTCATTCAAATTACATATCCATTATTAAAAAAACAAGACACATGATCTAGAGTTGGTTGCAGTGATCTTCACATTAATGATTTGGTGACATTTTATCTATGGAAAAAAGCGTAACATATACACAAATCATAAAAAGACAATAGAATATATTCACAAAAAATTAGATATATATGTGCCAAGGAAGGTGGTTAGAGATGACCAAGGATTATTATTGTTTAATAAACTGCTATCATAGGATATTAAACAAAGTGGTAGATTCAATGAGTAAAAATCATCTCACAACCCTCTCTATATTGAGCATTGAAAGGAATCCAATCATCATAGACATGAAAATGATAAATATGGGAATAATAAAATGATATTCATCCAACATTAATAAAATAACTAATCAATCACCTATTATTAAGAAGATCAAGGAGTCCAAAAAAGATGATGTGTTTCTATAGAAGAATATATCAAATATACTAGAGTTCAACTTTGCTGAAGATGAAGTTATAAGGTTTGGAACCTAAGTATGTGTCCCATAAAAACTAGAACTGAATGGAGAAATTCTGGAGAATGAACACAGATCATCCTTCTCTATTCATCAAGGAATCACTAATATATATATATATATATATATAAAGATAGACATATAGTGGGATAACATGAAGAGAGAGAATTTAGAGTTTTCATCTCGATGATTGGTATACCAACAAGTCAAAGTGGAATTAAAAAATATAAGTGTACGATGAAACCATTTCCCATAAAAGTATGGAAATGGGAAAAATAACAATTTATTTTCTCATAGGAATCCATAAGACCCCAAAAGAACATAACACCATCTAGGTTCTTGTCAATCACTTTACTAATTCCATGAATTTCTTTACTATCAAGGAATATTCCTCTCTTGACTAACTTGCCATGATAGACCTAATGGATGTGGTAACACTACATGGAGTTCCACTATATTTTGTTACTGATCAAGAATAAAGGATTATCTCCTGGTTTTGTAGAATATTTTTTCAATATTTGGATATATAAATTATCTTCAACACTACTTGTCACATTCTGACTGATTGTCAGTCTAAAAAGACAATTAAAACTCTGGAGAATATGATGGGATCATGTCCAATGGATTTCAAGGATGGTGGGACCAACACCTTCCCCTAATGAATTTCTCAAATAACTGGATTTTCCATTATTTCATTAAAATAGAACCTTTTAAGTATTTGTATGGGAATAGGTGTTAGAGTCCAACATGATGCACTGAATTTAGAGTGTTGAAGCTGATGATGCACAATATTATCCATGAGATGAAAAAAATTCAAAAAATTCAGTGTCATATTAAATTCAAGAAATGTCTATGGAAAATATACACATAAAATAATCAATCAGACATAATTTTTATGTTAAGATATTAGGTGTTAATTTGAATTATTCCATGAAATATATTCATGATGTTTGGGAAGATGAAAAATCATAGTCCAAAATACATCAACCCATTTGAGATCCTTAATCGCATCCGAGTTATAGCTAATCAACTATCACTACCACCAAAAATATCTAATGTAGATGATATGTTTCATGTATCCCAATTGAGTAAGTACACACTAGACCCATAACAAGTACTGAATCCATACATGGTACCATTGTATAATGATACTTAATACTAGGATAATTCAGTGAATATATCAGACTATAGAAATAATGTTTTATGAAATAAGAAAACTCATCTGGACAAAGTGTTGTGCCAAGACCATATGTTTGAGGAAGCAACATGGTAACTTGAAGAGGTGATGAAAAAGAACTAACCTTATATATTTTCGTGTATGAAATGAAAATTTTTAGGGAGAAATTATTGAAGTGGGGAAGAATGATAAAACCCAAATATTTATAAATTAATTTCCATTTTTGAATGAATAAATTCATTATTAAGTAATTTATAGTAGAAAACACTTACACAAGTTTTAATATTTTGGACATTTATAATTTATTGGATTTAGAATACGATTCGGAATCATTACCATTGATAATATAGCCATTGTAAAGTGAATTTGTTTAATTTTCTCTTATGTTTTATGATAAAGTCTAATTGATTTAGGTGGACTGAGCGGTGACCTCAATAATTAATATCATTCCCTATGAATCCCATTTAGAAGAGCTTATGAGGGTGATAATGTTATATCAAAGTATATAGAAATAGGTGAATATAGGTGGGGGTGGTGGTGGGGGGGGGTAGGGTTAATAGTGCATTTAAAATAATTCAATTGAATATGATTATAAATGTGACTTGATAGTGTTAAAAATGATGTAGAAAAGAAAAAAATAACACCGTATGTTTTTTATTGTTCTTTATTTCTCAAAGATCCTAATGTACTATTCAATTTTCTCCGCTCATATAGAAGACCGTAATTCACTAGTTCTTTACTATTGATATGGAGTAATAACCCAATTATGAATTGTTATACCCTTTGCATACCAGGTGGTATAACCCCAGACTTTTTAAAGTGTCCAAACACCCATTCCTTTTTTATGGTAGGAATAAAACTACCGTCATTTTAGATGTGTGGAATAACCTAGTATGACAAATTTTGGTTGGGAAAAGTTTAAACCAAACTCTAGAGTATAGACATAGAGTATGATGAAATACAACAGTGAAATTCAGGAAGAAATTAAAATAGAAGTGAAGAAGTTAAACTTGGAATTTTATGTAGATCAATATAATTTTTCACTTTAGGCGTGGATTATAAAAATGATGAATTCCATTGTGATCAAGGCAATATAAAAATATTCATATCCCAGATGAATTACTTAAAATATCTCATATTAATGTTTTATTTTTCTATGTATATGATTCCATTAATTTCTGTTGTCAATATTTGTGTAAAAATATTTGATGAGATTAATTTATCATGATTTTATGATTCTATTTGCCAATAGATAATCATATTGTTAACTATAAATATCTTAGAGTGTCACTTTGGATAATCACATAAGGACACATTAGTAAAGCAATAGACATGTAAAACATACCCACTACCTTAATTTTAATTAACACGCTTATACTTAGAGAGTCTACACACTTTTATTCAAGCATGTAATAATATCATAAAACATTCAGAATAATAGTTACAACTAAACAATATATTTCATTTTTATAAATTAGTTAAAATAATAATAATAAAGAATCTATTTATTATAATGTAACAATTCATAGAAAATAGACTATCATACATCATACTGTATTTGTTATAAGTTTTTAGAATTATTTCTCATAAATTGTTTAGAAAAAATATAATAATTATTTTTTAAATATAATCATTAAAAATTGTTTTATAAAAAAGTCTACATAGAATGTGAATAACAGTAGAAGGGTGTTTCTACCTTCTAAAGCTACCATTGGTGAAGATTTTCCATTTTATGTGACATACCATTCAGTGTGATATACTGTCTAGTGATCTACCATTCAGTGATCTATTATTCAATTTGATGGAAGAACTGCTATTGGTTCGGAAAAGCATGATACCAATGCACTATGTAGCTATCATCACTGAAGGAGAGATACTGTGAATAAGGATGGAGGAGAAGTTGTTGAAAGAAAAAAAACTAGGGTAAACTTCTGTTGATGAAGGGATGGATGTACTACAATTTTTGTTGGATAGATGAACTACTAAAGGATGTTCCCGATACTTTTGTGGTTGGTGAATGATTGAATGTTACGGGCAAGGATGGTAACACTTCTTTCAAGATATCTACCATTGATCCAATGGTATTACCATGGATGAGGAGAAACTCTTAATACATGATCTAATTTTGAATTTTATATTAATTAATGAATATTGAAAATGGTTCTTCATCTTGAAAATTAATATATTTCAAAACATGAAATCTTCTAGGTGAAGAAGATGATCGACCTACCTTATGAAACTCTAATCGAGCTTGCCTAATTTTCTAACCTTTGAAATATTAATATTCCTCAAAATTTATTTGAATTCATAAAAACATATCATAATTTCCTCAGAAACAAGAACAATCAGCTCCTATAAAAACTTCAGATTTGATATATGGTGGATCAATTTTTCTCTATGGAATATAATAACTTCTATGGAGTCACTCAATGAAGTATATGTTCCCTCTAAAAGTTTTTTGAATCATATGAATCATATCATATGACCAAGATCTTATCCATATTGTTAAAATTAAAGATCTATTGTTCCCTATATCACTGAGTCCCACATAAGAATCCTATATGGTTAAGCCTCTAATATATCATAGAACTTCCTCCACAACCGTTTGAGCTAGCTTCAATGGATTAAAACCCGTGACACTACACACCCTCCTAGGCATCAAGGGATAGCACCGACCTACGTTTTCCCACTATCCATCCTATGAGTGTGCTATTCATATACTTTCTTTCAAGACTAAACACAACCCACCCATGCTCTCATTCCACCATAAAGGTATTTGGGTTGGATCTCCCATGGGGTTGACCTTGTTTCCCCTTTTTGGTTGAGTTGGCTAGCCCAAGGGCTTGTACGGCTGGACATATTTTATAAAAATGTCGACCAAGTATAAAATTATAAAATAATAATAAAAAACATAATATTAAAATTTTAATAAAGTACCAACAATCAATTATAATTACCAATTAGATATAAAATTAAACTTCTAATAATGTATCATT
Source organism: Viscum album (assembly GCA_963277665.1). NCBI lineage: Eukaryota > Viridiplantae > Streptophyta > Magnoliopsida > Santalales > Viscaceae > Viscum > Viscum album. The sequence continues at coordinate 709,575,859 of OY728131.1, read as the reverse complement.
AATCATTTTAAAAAAATAATACATGAAATGAATATTATATTGAAAATTTGAATAATATATTATTGAATTTTAATATATTTAAAAATATTAAAGTATTAAAATAGATTTTGAAACAATATCCCATTTTCTGTAAACAAAAAAAAACAGACATTAATTTAGATTTTCATATTTTTTTACTTACAAAAATATTCTCACCTATTTTTGAATCCATGAAAAAACGTAATTATAATTTAATCTTTAAAGATGCTTATCTTTTTAAATAGTATAAAATTATTTGAATTTTAAAAGTAAAATTATTTTATAAAAAACCATGAATTATTTACAAAATACATGTAAGGATACATTTAAAATAATGTACAACTTTAATAGACCAGTAATTGTAAAAATAATAATTATCAATAAAAAATATATATTTCCCTGAATTCAAGAAATTAATACAAAAAGTTGAAGATTATTAAATAAATGTTTAAAATGCTCGAAAAATTAAATTCCCATAATTCTGAGTTCCAATTTTAATTTTTCAAACCTTTCAGAATCTAGTGCATTAGTAAAGATGTCTTCTAATCGGTTCTCTATTGGAATGTCTTCCAAAACAATATCCCCTTTATTAACATGATATCCTAAAAAGTGAAATCTAATATCTATTTTATTTGTCCTAGAATTTTGTAAATGATCTTTATATATAGATATGTTAGAACTATTATCATATAATATCGGAATTTTATCTATGTAAACATTAATATCATAGAATTTTTGTTTTAACGAATGATTTTGTGCAAAAAAAGTAGTTGTAACAATGTAATAAACCAATGATTCGGTTAATTATACTGAAAATTTCTTTTTACAACTCCATGAAATTAGGAATTAAAATAATATACGTTGCATACATGATGTTCTCTTCCTGTCAATTCTATAATCTCCAAAGTCAGATTCTAAAAATTAAAATAGATTAAAATTGTTCTGATTTGAGTAATATAAACCTCTTTTGAATGATCCTTCAACATATAAAATTATTCTTTTGAAAACCATTAAATGAGTCTATTTTGGATTAGAAAGTTATGTAACACACATAGAGATAAAAAAAAATATTTTGTCTAGATGTATTTATATACAATAAAATTTCAATCACTCCCCTGTACATTTTATCATTTATAGACTTTCTAGATTCATTCATATCTATTTTTGAATTAGTGATCATTAGAGTTCTCAAAGTTTTACGTGAAACAAGATTAAATTTTTTACAACATATTTATAATATTTTGGTTGATTTAAGGATCTTTTCTTTGTAAAATTTTAAGGCCAAGGAAAAATTTTAATTATCCCATTAGGATCATAAGAAATAAAGTAATCATTAATTTTTTGAAATAAATACTATGAATATTATTTCTGGATCCAAATAAAAAATCATCAATATATTTTTATAATTGAAATATCAATATAAATTTTATTTGTAAATAAGGTTGGAATAACCTTTTATTTATTAAATTTATTTTGCCGTAAAAATAATGTAATTATGTGAGACCAATATCTTGGATATTTCTTTAGACCATATAATTATTTAAATAGTTTAAAAACATGGTTTGTGAATTAAATATTTTCAAAACCAGGTGGTTGATTAACATAATCCTCTTTTGAAATTAAACAATTTAATAATGCACTTTTTATATCCTTTTGAAAATTTTAAAAAAAATTAAAACCTAAAAAAGATAATAAAATCCAAATGGATTCTAATATTGATATGGGTGCAAGTGAATCTTTAAAATAAATGCCTTCTTCTTATAAAAAACCTTGGGAAACTAATCTAGCTATATTTTTTACTATATTACAAGACTCATCCTTTTTATTTTAAAAAATCCATATTGATCCTATAGAATATTTTTATTTATATAACTCAAGAAGACATAAATACTTATTTTTATCATATTGGATAATTCAACTTGGCATAAAATTTATGAAATTATAATCTTTTAATGATTATTTAATATTGTTATGTAAAAAATCAGCTACAATGAAAAAATTAACATGAATAAATAAAACTTATTTTCTTGTGCTTATTCCAGATTCATCACATCCTATTTTATTTTATATTGAATCACCTCTGTGAGTTTTAAAATTTTTAGTATCATATTTAGAAGAGATATACCCCCCCACAACTTATTCCTTGACATTTTTTGTGATACCACCTTCAATGCAGAATTATTCACATTATCCAAAAAAACTAACATATTTTGTAATATAATTTTCATTATTTTCACTGAATTTCATATATAAAGATTCCTATATTGATAAAGTTGTCTTATTATATACCCTATAAACTTTACTATTATTTTAATATGATATAAAAATCTCCTAATAACTTTTATCATAAAATTTTTCCATATTATATTTAGTATATAAAATGTTAACCCCACAACCAAATAATTTGAAGTATCCAATATTTGGTTTATTTTCGTTTAAAATTTCATAGTGGATTTTCTTGAAAACAGGTCTAATGTAAACTATGTCTAAGATATAGAAAGAAGTTTTAACTAATTAAATCCCAAATTATTTTGGTATGTTGAATTCATTTAGTATTTTTCTTTCCATTTCCTGAATTATTCTGTTTTTCCTGTCTATAACCCCATTTTGTTGTTGTGTTCTATGGGTGGAAAAATTAAGGAAATATCCATTACCTTCACAAAATTTTTCAAATCCTATATTAAAAAAATCCTATTTTATTACTTGTAATTTATGTTATTAAATTAACCTTTATATTTTTAATTTGTTTATCAAATGTACTAGATTTGTTTAATGTTTTACTTTTGTGGGATAATAACATAGTCTAAGTGAATCTACTAAAATCATATAAATTATATATATATATCTCTTACTTCCACAATAGGATGATCTCATGTGTATAAATAAATAAATAATAATTAATTTTAAGAATCTAGCAGTGTTAACCATATTAACTGATCAAAATGAATCTTCGAAATTATTAACTTTCATGCATGAATCACAAAAAAACATACTAGATTTATGTTTATATTATTCCAGAACATTTAAATGTTTTTCCAAATTGTATATATGTCGAAGATGAACATGTAAAAAACTTCTGTTCCAAATAATGTTGACTATTTCTATAGTTTTTAAACACTTTTCGTTTTTCTACATTATTTCTGAAAAATATTGAGAATATAAATTTTCTTTTCTATTGGAATAAATAAAAACAGTATTAAATTAATAAAAATGAAATTTATTATCATCATACTTTACACTCATACCATCATAAAAAATTTATGATATGCTAATTAAATTGTGTTTTAATATGTTCATATAAAAAAAATTAGAAATTATAATAGAATTTAATATATCTACTTATCTAAAACCTTTGACCTCAACTTTAATAATTTTACAAAAAAAAAATGAAATTCTATAAAAAGAATTTATGTATATAATATTAGAGATGTAACCATTCATATGTTTGGAGCACCCACTATTTATATACCATATATATTTATAACTCTTTTGGATGGTTACCTATAAAATATATTAGGTAGATAATTTTTTTGGTACCCAGGTAATTGTTATGTCCAAATAGATCAGAAATAATACTACTAGAAACCAATAATGATTTGTGAAATTTATTATTGGTTAATATAGCGTATACATTCATAGAATTAGATGAATTTGTGTCTCCTAGTGATTTAGTAAATCATAATGAACATTCATTTGCATAATTCCCTTTTGGATTACATATATAGAATGAAACTGTTGAAAATATTTCCTTACTAATTTTAAAAAAATTAGTTATTTACATATTATTAATATATTTATTATATGAAAATATTTGTTTTTCATAATTAGTTTTCTTAAAATCTATCTTCTTATCAAATTTTTATTTTCCTCGAACAAAAATATATAGGGTTTCTTTTAATCGAGTTATTTATCTTTTAAGATTTTCATTATATTTTTTAACGACTTCTTGGTCATAAAAAAATTAATTGTTGAACATTGTACTATATTTTTTTTAGTTACTTATTTTCTTGTTTAATAATATTATATTCTATTTCAATTTTCTCTAAATTTTCACAAACTAATTTAAATCCCCTTTCTTAACCTTTATTGGTTTTAACATGAAATATTTCCTTCTTTTATTCTTATATTTTAATTTTAATTATTTCAGAATATACATCATTTATACCACTTATAACCTTCTAATTTTCTATTTTTAGTTCATTTTAAAATTCATCAATTCATAAAATATAACTTGTAATATTTTTTTTGTTTAGTTAATTCATTAAATTAAATTTCTATATCAAACTCATAACCAGAACTATAATTATTATTAATGTTTAATGCATTTTTTATCTAAAAGAATATATTAGCTGATTATTTTTTACTCTCATAACCATAACTACTGGTGCATGAATCTTTTATACATCCCTATATAACATGATATGCTATTTTTTCTTGTATTTCTTATTTTTCCTTTCTTATTTCAATTTTTTTAAAGTCTGATTTTATTTGTCCCTTTTCCTATGCTCATAAAATATTAATTAAAAACATCATTTTTACTACCTTCACCACTTTTATGACCCTTTATATCATCCTTTGGATGATATATTCTAGGATAATTCTTAAATAATCTCTTTCCTTTCATGTACTTGTAGTATCATAGGATAAAATTATCAATTTCCTCTTTATCTCTTTTCTATAACACAAAATAAATCAAATTAGAAGTAAAATTTATATTAGATTTGAATGATATACCATTTAGTTTTTTTAATATTATCAATAGTTTCATTCTTCATTTCCATACAGTATTGAATAAATTATCCTATCTGCACATCCATTGTGTATTCAGTGAAATACTTACTCTCATCAATTTAAATTCCTTTGAAAACCACTTTTTGGGTAGACATAAAAGTAATATTTTAATAAGAGATCCATTATTCATGACCTCCCCATGTTAAACCATGATATTCACTATATTATTTAATATGTTGTAAATCTCATTGATTCACTCTTTCTTAGTCACTCTGAATTATTGAAACATTGATTTGGGAATACCTAGAGTGGTTTTATACAACTTGGTAGTGTCTCCAAGAGTTACTTTTCAAGCCCTCTAGATGTCATAAGTAGTTTTCATGAAGAAATATGGATATACATATTTATAATTAGGGGAAAATAAGTAATTCCTAACTTTTTTATTTAGAACACATTTTTTAGACTAAACACCGATAAGATTTTCTAAATCTACATCAGTTAGTTTATAAGTCTTTCACATAATTACCCAGAATTTGGGTCCTATATTTTTTGAAAATACTCATATCTGATCTTTACATTGAAAATATTATATTTCATTGATGTTTTGATTTATTATCAGATTTAACATCTTGAATTTTTGAACATTCAAAACAAAGTAGTGGTTATTTTCCTTAGGATATTAATTGTTGGAAAATTGTTAATTCCATATAAAAAGTGAAATAATTAAAGACAATTACATAAAAGGAACCACCCCTTGATACCAATTTTTATGTCAAATTATATGGAAATAGGTGCTATAGGGGAGGGGGTGAGGGTGAATATTCTTTTTAAAATAATTCAATCGAATATGATTATCAGATTGAATAAAAAATGTAAAATTTGTAGTAGAAGAGAAACAAATAACACCAGATGTTACTTATAGTAGTTCAGATCACCAAGATCCATATATAAAATAAAATATCCTCTATTCAGTTAGGGTACTAGAATTTAATTGTTCCTTACTTTTTATAGGGATAAATATCCCAATTACAAACAAACATACCATTTTCACACATGGTGTTATAACCCTTGACATTTAAAGGGGTCACAACCCAACTTCCTTTGGTTTGGGTGAAGTAATCATACCTTACATTACTTGTATATGGGAGTAATAACCTAGTATGATGGATTAAAGATGTTAAAGTGTAAAAAAACTCCATAGCTAAAAATGGAGGCTAAGAATAAATACAACAAGGAAATCCATAAAGAAATTAGAACAAAAGTGAAGCAGATGATGTTCAAATTTGATGCATCTCAAGATATTCAATCACTTTAGAAGTGGATGATGAAATTTATTAATTAATATGTGACCAAGGAAATGTTATAATAGTCATATTCAAGATTTATCACGTCATAAAGATCAACTTAAAGTTGTATTTTTCTATCTCTATGATTCCTTTGATTTCCATAGTTAATCTATTTTAATTATAATTTTTGAGATTATTTTATCATACTTTACTGATTCAGAATTTGAATGGATAATCATGTAATTAACTAAATATATTTTAGATCATATCATTCACTAATCACATGAGAAAACAGTTTAAAAATGGTAAACATATAAAATATTATGTTTACATTAACTTTAATTAACACACATATACTTAGTGTGTACATTCTCTATTATTCCTAAATGGAATAATATTGAAAAAATTATAGAATGATAGTTAGAGAGAAAATATATTTTATGTTTATTAAATATTTAAAATAATAATAATAAACTTACATTTTATTAGAATTTAAATATCTAGAAAATATTGTACCGTACAACATTCTGCATGTGTTATAAGTGTTTTGGATTTTTGTTTAGAAATTATTTGAACAATACATAATTATATTTTATGAATATATAATAATTAAAAAATGTTTATTTTAAATATTCTAAATAAATATTTATAATTTTGATGAAAAATTATTTTATAACAAATGGTAGATAGAATGTACCTAGAGGTAGCCCGATCATACTAATGTCGCAAGCTATCATTGGTAAAGATGTACCATTCAGTGTGATATATCATTCTTTGATATACTATTTTGTGAGATCTACCATTTAGTGATGTACAATTTCGTTATCAACCATTTAGTTTTAAGGAATAACTATTGTGGGTTTTTTGAAGCTTTCTATCATCCTACTGTGAAGCTACTATTCATCAAGGAGAGCTACTGTGAATGAGGTTAGTGGAGAAACTAATGAAAGAAAAAAACCCTTTGGACCTTCCATTTATGAAAGTATGGTTGTAACATCATTTTATTTGGTTGGAAAAACCACCATTGGAGGGCCCTTGTAAAATCTTTGTTCTTAAATGATTGACTAATTTTTGGAAATTCTAGTAGTACTTCTATCGAAGGATATAATGTTGATCTAATGGTACTTTCTTGGTTGAATAGAAACCATTGATACAATATCCACCATTGAATGGTAGATTAATGAATTAATCTTGAATATTGTTTTTTATATTGATATCATTTACATTTAAAAAAATATTCCTGGTGAAACAAATGATCAGTCTCCCTTCTGTAACTCTGTTTACAGTCGGCCAAATGATTAACTCTTAAAATATTCATATACATGAAAACATAGTTGCATGCATGAAATCATAAAATCATCACCTAAAAACATGAATACAGATATCTCATTGAGTCATAATATTTGATATATGGTTTTTTGACTTTTAGCTCTAGTGTAAATGAACATACCCAATGTCACTCGATGAAGAAGATGACCCCATGAACAATCAAGCAGATCAAATGAATTAGGTTAGATTGTCGAGGTATTGTTTATATATTTAAAATATTGGAGCAATAATACCCAACTTCACTATGTCCCACATCATAATACTATTTGATCTATGTCATAGGTATATCATACAACTCAAGCATCAAACGATCAAGCTATCTAAGGGAGAACTAAACCCTTACACTACACAAACTCCTAGACCTCATAGGCTTGCTCCGACCTACATTGACAAACTAACCCTCATGTGGGTATGCTATGAATCCATAATCATAAGGGTCTATAAAAGGCCCTCCCATTCTCGATCTTTGCTAAGTAGGTCATTGGGTTGGCTCTCCCATAAGGCTGACTTACTGTCCGCTTTGTGGTTTATTTAGCAAGGCCCTGGGCTGGTAATGATGGCAATATATTTCAATAAAGGACAGTAAGTAAAACCTAGTAAAACAACAATAATAAAAAGTATATTTAACATTTATTGAAGTGTAGTTAATCATTTTTTATTAAAAAATAGATATAAAATTAAAATTCTAATCATGTATTAGTAATCAATTCAAAAAACAATACATGGAATAAAGATTATTTTGAAAATGTGAATAATATGTTAGGAAATTTTAATTTAGCCAAATATTTATTATAGTATTAAAAGACATTTGAAAACATATTTCATTATTGGGATTTTCCCTTGACCAATACCAAACTATGATTTGACAACTAAATATTGATCGAAACCATTTATATGACAATTTTAATCTCATTGATATCACGACCCAAACCATGTTTTCTAAAACACAACATGAAAATCTCACCACCACAAAACATACTCTTTGGTAAAATACCATAGTAATAAGGGGTTATGTATATATACCATAACAGTATGATTTTTTATATTTTATATTTTTAATAAAATAATGATTATATTTTTAATTTTTATTAATACTATATAATGATGAAACACATTTTTTGGAAATATATCGTTTCAATCAACACAATTTTTTTGAAGAATAAAAGTATTTGTGAAATAAATGATATTTTAATAAAATATTATTATTAAATAATATTTATTAAATATAAATTATAATATATATTTTTTAAAGTCAAATGTAACTTTTATAAGATTGAGAAGAACATTTATTATTTAAAAACCCAATATTTTTCAATTAATGGGGATTTTTATTTAAAAGTGTAAATTATTATTTTTAGAGAATTATTTAAAAAGATAAATATTATTTTTTAAATCATAACACAAAAATTATCCAATAGTTAATTTGTTATATTTTTAGAGACAATCAATTTTTTTGGTTAAAATTAAAAATGGTAAAATTATATTATTATTATTATCATTATTATCGATCAAAACATATTTTCACAGCGTTGGATTACGGATTAGTATATATGACATTATACTGAACTAAAAGTGATTTAATATATTCCATAATATTTATAAATGTCCAAAATTATGTTTCCCCTTTAAAATAATGTGTTTCTAAGTTATTTTTTGAATTTTATATATCCTTAAGAAATTCTTCAAAACAAATATTTTATTTTGATGATTTAAAATAAATTTTTTATAAAAGTGACAAACATTCACATTAACATGTATATTATTTTAAATATTTTGGTTTTTAGACTTATATAATAATTAAATAAACCCATATTAGGAAGAAACAATGGGAAAAACAATGGTTATTTTTGTTTTTTGGACTAATTTATCTCATAGAATCCAAAGTCTAAGTGTAGAAATTAATAATGGATTCTCATCAAATGTTTTATAAAACCCTACCCATATTACCATTCCTCTTCACTCAAAACTCATTTATCATGAAGTTAATATACACTTGCATCTCTATATATCTCCCAAGGTTCCATGGAGATCATAATAATCTTCTCGCAATCATTAAGATGTACCCTCAAAAGGTAATGGATCATATCCCTCTCCGCTTTATTCAACCATATTATTTTTAATATTCCTTTAAATTGAAAAATTTTCATATCACTATATGTTCATAAAAGCACATAATACTATAGTTATGATTTCTATGTAACCATATACCCCTTTCACTCTCAATAATCCTTTATATTAATATATATATATATACACAATAATTATGATACTGAAATTATACTGCGATTCTCATTTTTAAATAATGTGCAGTGAGTACCCATCCCCATTTCAAGTAAATGGTATTGAGCTAGATGAACCTATCATTCATTAATTGGGTAATTATATATATATAATCCACCCTAATTAGTCATAGGATTAAATTAGATAAAATCAGATCCTTTTTGGAATGATCTATATGGCACACATGTGCATGTACATTATATGAATGTGATGGGTTAGACTGAAATTATATATCCCTCTAATGCATTGGGTAATGTTTTTATCTCATGATATTCTAAGTATGATTCAAGGTGGGTTATCCTAATTACACAATGTGTCTGATGTATTGACAGTTTTCCATGACTTATTCTTAGGATGTCATGTTTTATGTTGTTTCTTGATTCCCATGTTGCCTTGAAGCTATCTTTTTATATCTCTCCCCAGTATTCAAGAATATGATCATCACACATTTTATTTATCATTGATATTTCAATTTAATTACATGTATTTATTTCATCATGTAATGCCATGGATTATTACTTTACATGGATTTACAGTTCACACCTTTCTAATGTATGTCCCCAGGTTATCTAATTTAATATTATAAGTCCCATGGAATATAAGTGCATGTTGTAGAGTTTTCAAATAAATTTGTATTTATTTTATAATATGTTATGTTATGTACCTGATTACCCAAAGTCACTAGAACTCACAATATTCTAGTCTTTTATTAAGTATATATTTATATAATAAAACATGAAATAAATTGAAATAAATTATGGATTTTTATATTCTATGTTCTCCTTAAAAAAATAACCTTCAGTACTTTGTCCTCATCCTGTGACCGTAAATTTTTTAATTCAATGGCGCATCCTGTAAGACCTTAAACTGGTTAGAGTTGTATATAATCAGTATATTTTTCCATACACAGAATCCTAATCTACATAAAGACCTCTTACCCAGAACTAAATGTATCATGGTTCCAATTCAAATAAGATATGCAGTTATTTTTAGAACATTTATTCTAGGTCAAACTATAATACTATATTTTCACATTATCCCTAGTGTTGATTCCATTTCAATTTCATATTGGGTAACACTAATCCATCACTCATAAGTGAATTCATTGATTGAATTTCATTTTCTACCTTGTATGAGTCATTGAATATATAATCTATTTCAAGAAATAATTAGGACTTGAATCTATTCCTATATGATACTTAGTGACATCCTGATAGTTTATCCTAGACTCAATCAAAAACTCATGTTTTGTCCAAACCCAAAAAATGTATGGTCACCACATTCAGGTCATATTTTCTAGACTGAAGATACACTAAGATTCCATATAATTAAACCCATATATCTTATACTAGGTATATCCATAGAGTTGGTTTACATTCTAATCCTATATAAAAGTTAAAATTCACATATCATGAACTGTGTGTGAATTGGTTCAATTCTCAATAGGTATGTTTTCATTTTTTATGACATATTATAATTCTAGCCTTAAATTACACTTTTCTTCAATCCACCCTAATATCCTTGCATTTTGTCTCACAAATTTATGTCAATAATTAATCAACTAAAACATCACTTGGATACCAAAGGTCCAAAATTTAGTATTTCCCTTAGAATCATCAAAATCCTTGAGTTGAGATCTTCCTCATGAAAAAACAAATGCATTGAGTCAATATCCATCTCCTAAAAATAGAAATCCTTGAGTCATGATTCACCTCCTAGAAATCCATGATCCATGAGTTGTGATAACATTATTGGTAATATAAAATCATTTATTCTATACACTCTTCATGTAAATACAAAATTCATGATTCAAGATCACTTAAATGGTAATAAGAATGTTCTATGTCGAGATCCTTTTCATAGAAATATATAAGCCTTGAGATGAGATCATACTCTTGGTGGACATATTTATGATGAGGTTTCTATTAAGACATTTATGATTTTAATGTAATTTCAAAATGTTATTTATATTACATTAGAATTATATTTTTAATTCTAAAAAATAATCCAATTCTGAAGGCGAGGGTACTTTTTTAGAACCAAAAAATACATACTATGAAAGTTTCTATAGAATTCATGAAACAGTCCTCAATGAGAGAATAAATGAATTCATTGGTAGAAAATTATATTTATTCCTGAAAAATAATCATATGAAAATGATTTCCCATTCATCAAGGGATATATATTCATCAAAAAAATTTCCCAGTTCGGTGATATAGTAGAGAGAATCTCCAATCGGGGGTGGGTATATATTTTATACATTGTTGATGAAAAGAGTATAGAAACCATAAATATAATTTTTAGGATATTCTAGACATTTTTTCCTAAAATCTATGTGGTAACTGTATTGGTAGGGGTGTATTCATATTTTTAGGATTTTATTTGACTTGTCATAAAACCAAAACTGAATCCAAGATCAAAAGTTATGGTTATTTTAAGTTGGAAGGATTTTTTTATTAATTTTGTTTTCATGCCCAGGTGAAATCTATATGTGAGACCTACCTATAACATTACCCACCATTAACGCCCATATAAAAAATCATAGATATTAACATGCCCAAAAATACTCATGTGCACTACCAAATGTTTCCACGTGCACTCAGAAGCCATACCCGGGTTCCCAAAGCAGTTATTTGTACCCATGCATAGGAAATTATATATAAGGACCCTTTCCCTCTCATATAGACTTCTAGTATAGGGGATGTTAGGTAGAGAGAACTAGAGTATATATAGCACTTTTTTATGAAAACAAATTTTCTATATAATCCCCATTCATATAATCATCAAATCAAAACATAGGGAGATGGGATTAAAAATTTTATTCCTATGACATTTTAAAGGGACCATGCCCTAGAAGATGGAGTACATGAGTGCCCAGGAACCCAATATTTGATAACATGGGGACTAACCATCTAGTCAGTAAGGCACATGAGTACCTAATTACTTGAAAACCACTTCACCCATGCCACCTACCAGAGCTCCCACTTCAACCAAGTAACCTACATGGGGTTTCCATTTATCTATTCCACCTAACTAGGTTAATAATTTTTACAAGAATCCTACCCAGGGGCCCAATTAACTTATTATACCTATCAAGTGACCCACTTCAACTATTCCTCTATCCCAAGTTCCCAAATTTCCACTATCAACTACATGGGTACCCCAATCCACTGAGTTATCTACATGAGTGTCACTTAATCGAGGTCACCAATCTAGGCACCCATATTAATAATTTTCCATAAATTATTTCCCACTTCATTTAGGTCACCTACCTGGGATCCCCATTACAACACCCTGCTTTTTTTAAAACAAATCTATGTTCAATAGCAATGAGAAACACAACACTTAGTTTTACTGAACCACAATATAGAATTACTATTATTATTATTTTAACTTGAACAGTATAATATATAAATTAAATTTGGTTGTATGAATTATAATAAAAAATTTTGAAAATTAATTAGGATGTATAAAGAAAATATATTGATAAATTTGGGCTTAAATTTTCGTAAAATATTTATAGTCATCATAAATACTTTTTTCTCAAAATAATAATTTTTATTTTCTTCTTTTAACATATAATATAAATAATTTTTTTCATATTTTAGAATACTAATTTGAATAAATGATCTGAATGTTTGAAATAAAACTGTCAAAATAAATTTAGGCTTATTTTATTTTATTTTTTTTAAAGAGTTTAATTTTTTAATGAACAGTAAAAAATAAAGGTTTTTTAAAAACATGATTTTTTTAAATCATTCAAAAAATAATATTTTTTTAAGTTGGAGTAAAAGAAAAATAAGTTCAATAGTTTTATGATTAATTAAATTTAGTTCATTTTAATAAACATATGTTCAATTTTGATATAAAAATATTGAATAATTACTAACACTTTTTCATATAGAAACTGTTTTTCCATAACCATTGCGAATTTAATTTTAAATTAAATTATGTAAATTATAAGAGTTTAGTATGAAAAAATGGATTACATATTTATAATTAACAAAATAAATATTATATAATATATTCATCATAATATTTTCTCATAATTAATATTAAATGTAGTAAGAATTAATTACCAAAGTTAAGGTTCAAACAAGTTAACCAGGGGTTAAACTAAAAATATAATTGTTAAAATGAGATAAAAACTTGTAAAAATTATATTTTATTGATATATTTGGACCTTATATTACATAATATTTCATAATTATCTATTTTATACCCTTGGAGTGTGTAAAATGGGGTGTATCTTTTTTTTAAGGATTCCAAGTGTGTCCTCCCCCAATATTTTAATAGGGCACCCCCTATACTCTCATAAATAAACATCAAAAGCCTTATGCTTCAGCCAATACCTGACCAAATAAAATACTTAGTTCCCTCACCACTTATCATAATCCTTGGTTTGATCATAAATCCCATCAAGGAAGGATTTTATTTATAATCCTAAATAGTTAGTCTGAATAATATGTATCATTCTTAATCGAGCATCTTTGTGTTGTTTCTTCTTACAACTCCTCCAAATATTACTCAATAATGATGATATAATAACATATTTATCTCTAATATAATAATATTTTACTATGTTATTTTCATAAATCAATTCAATCTATACTTCTATCAAATGGGAAATGAAACCATCATTCATGTATACGGTAGATTACCGCCTCAGGAACCGATGTAATCTATTTTCCATCATAACCACTCATATTATTTCATGATTATGGATATAATTTTTATCAAATATATTAATGAAATAATTTTTATTATGAAAATTTAATATATTATATTACATCTTTTCATATAATCCATTTTACAATGATAATATTGTTCGTGTGTATGATAGACTACTGCATCTTAAAGAAATGTGATTCATTATTTACAAATAAATCATTTGAATGGTATATGTAAGAGTATTTAAACTAAAAATATACTATTTATTATATAATTATATTTCATTAAATTTAAAACAACAGTTATCTATTTTCCACTATGATCGTTGAAAAATGGAAATGTTACGCAAGTGTATTCAAGACCTACCATCTCCCTGATTGTAACATAGCTCATTTTTCATACCAATAACTACTGTTTATTTATAAAAGTACAATTTATTTATAAAAATTATATGTATGTCATGATTATTATTTATTATATGATTAAACAATAATCTCAATGACCATAGTCATCCTTCATTGATGATTTTGGACATATGAGTCGAACATCATCAAAACGTCTGAATATAACCTAAATGAATAAGTTATTTAATATAACATGATAATAAATAAAATTAAATGAATACTAAAGTTGAGAATAGTTATTAATAAAGAAAATAAAAAAATTAATTTTTTTTCAGGAAGATAAAGAAGTCATGTTACAATTCAGGCATGAGGTAAGGAATCTCTCTAAACCAACATTTTCGATGGGTTGTGACCAATATATCTAAAACTCATATTTTCTATATATTTAATGTTATGGAATTGTTATAAATTATGTATATAAGTCTCTCAATTAAACAACTATATCATTCTACCTTATTTTATGGGGTAATAATTCCCTTTGTTCATTTCTCAAATGCCTTCATTATGAACACTACTACAAATAGGGCTTATAATAGCGCTAAAAACTGCCTTTAATAGTGCTAAAAAAGAATTTTTAATCTTAGAGAAGATAAAGGGGGTCCCCATTATTAGTACTAAAAATAGCGCTGATAAAAGTGCTCATTTATCGGTGCTTGCTTAGCGCTGATAAAGGTAGTCTTTGTCAGTGCTATTTTCAGCTCTAATAAATGTATAATATATCAGTGCTAAAAATATCACTGATAAACACTACCTTTATCAACGCTGAACTAGTTTTGATAAAGGCCAAAGATCCTGTGTGAAACCAAAAACTGCGCAGAACCTACATAGAACCTGCACACATGGCATAACCTGTGCAAAGCACAAACAACACCCACACACAAGCACAGAAGAACAAAAATTCTACATACTTATACTTGAAAACATGAATAAAAAACAATACACTTATATATACATTTCAATCAATGTTATATTTGGTTACAAATATAATTATCCAACAAACAGTTAAAAAACATTGATGTTTCAGCCTTTTTGCATCCATCTGCTCTAAAATATTGTTGTCCATGGCGTTGGTTTCCAAACAAAGAATTTGAACTCAGGAAAAATATTTCACCTATATAAGAAAACAAATATTATGTTATTAATACAATAATGAAATAAATTATAAATTACTATGAAATAATACATTAAAAAAATGTCAATTGTTACCTATTACAACATTTATTTTCATTAGTTCATAGGTCTAGGAGAGATGACTATAGAGCGGGAGTTCCATCCCCATTGTGATGTGATGACCTGGGTAGGTAAATATTTGTCGGATGGTTTGTGTATTGTGGGGACTTTCATGAGGATTTCAGGATATGATGACACATAGGGGACCCAAGAACATTCCCACGATATATGTGCTCATGTTAGTCTATATAAGAAAGGAACAAAACTCATGAAACATGACCTTATTTACTCAGATTGCTAGCAAACTACCAGGATGCCTAGATAGTAGAAGGGGACTCACTCTAGTTATACCTAGACGATGGTTTCATCCTTCTTTTAGCTAATCTTGGGGTATGTACATCCTATTAGATTCAAAAACAGATTCTATTCCAAAAGAGATTGTATAAAAAGAGTGGCGGATACTAGGGGAGAAGTCCTACAAAGGAACAACACTAATGAATGCCTATAAAAGATAGCATTGAGAAAGAAGCACCAGGACTCTTACACAAACGTTTCAGTACTCATATCGGTGGGTAGGGAAAGACCTCCATAGACAGATACCTAGATAATAGAAATGGAAGAACTTAGCACACATACAAGATTCAACCCACTCTATTCCTAACTAGCGGCATTAGAGGGAGGACTTAGGGAGATCAGTTGGGATCAGAGGGGAAATAAATATTCTGGTAAATAAATAGTTATGGACTTAGATATAATGCTCATACTTATATTGATATTTCCCTCTGGAAGAGACTCCTTATTGTAAATATACTCGATCGGGATACCCACCTAGAAAATGACTCCTTTATTCCTTTTGTAAGGCCTACCCCTTATAGAAGGAAGAGGTCGTTCAACACCTGATTGTAAACCAACCATAGGAGGGTCTGAAAGAGATAAGACTCTCTAATCTTCTTACAGAATGTAAAAACTACCTAACCTATAGAGGATATTAAAAATTATATTTTCAATGAATAAGAGAGGCCTTCAGGAACTGTAAAAGAGATGGTGACCAGGGGGAGGATAAAAGGTTGTTGTTGTTGATCTCTTCTAGGTAGAAAAATACACAAGGTTGGGCCAAGATCAGAAGGAAAGTTTTGATAAATCTATCTGTCACAAGGGTCCTCCCTCACTCTCACTAGAATAGTGAAGTAAATGATTCCCCATTTAGGCTCCCTAGTGGGATCCCTTCCCTCAATGTGCAATTCAAAAAATGATTATCGTATAATAAACACTGAAATAATATTGTCCCCTTCAAAAGGAATGCAACCAGACTCAAAAAGTAAAAAAGGATCCTTCTGATGCTCAAAATATTCTGGTTTTGTTGGAAGGCGACAACTCAACAGGACCCAATACTAAGTTCTTGCTTTAGTCCAATGGCTCCTGCTTCCTCGTAGGAATAGGATTGATCTACCAGTTATCCAGACTTTCTCGTAATATTACAGGTTGAATGGTGCGGCCTTATGACATACTTGGGAGTGTCCAGATCATAGAAACCTATTCTTCTTGAGAAAACACACACTATAGGACTTCTTCTTGTACTTAATCATAGTAAAATGCCTCTCTCATGTAGAGGGGAATTTTTATGAAATTTGATACCTCAATGGTTTCTCCGGGCTCTGGTGTTGACGTTTCGGGTTGGAGGATACAAGCAGGCATAGGGGAATTAATAGAAATGGGAGGCACATATCCCAAACTTGTCATGGTAAGTTCTTTTCCCTCCTATTTTTCTAGATTCTACTCTTGGGTTGCACATTTCCTATCATCTTTGGTTGGCTCATACCCCAGAATATGGGGATAAAGGGGTTCACTATATAAACAATCCCTTCTTTGATCTCCATCCTCACCTTCCATCAACAGTTTCTCAAATAGGGTTTTTACACTATATAGGAGTTTAATGTCTTTTATTTCTATTGTGTCTATCTATGTAGACAAGCCTTATGTAAGTACAGAGTGACATGGGTATCCCTATTAGGATATCATCTCCCAGGGGAAGAAAACCCACGAGATATTTAGGAAGTGAACCACCTCGATCATAATAAATGATTTATGATGGTTCAAAACTGTTGCTTAAATGGATAAAAGGCCTAGTCAATATATCCATACCTCTAGCCCCCCCTATCTTAGGTTTAACTAGAGTCACCTTCCCCTCACTGTGTTCCTCGAAGCAATCTCCTTTAGCAACCAGCACCGGCCCTTCCAAGGCATTCACCCTGCCAAAAATTGCCATAGTTCCCGAGCCATCCTTGAATAACTTTCTACTGACCTCATACCTCTGATCAGCCACCACTGTAGGTTGAGCCTTCCTGCCACTTCCTTCTGGTCTTTCTTCCTATATAATAGGTACCGCCCTTGCACCAACCTCCAATGCCTTACTCAGGACATCTCCTTCTCCTCGAACAGAGCCAAGACCAACCACAACCTTCATTCTACAGTCATCAACCAGTTGTCATTCCACCACCCGGAGGTGAGGCTCCTTAACCACACCTTCAGGTCTTGTTTGCTCCTACCCTGGACCCACCCCTGCACCAGCCTCTGAAACCCTTCCTAAAGCACCTCCTACCCTTCAGGTAGACACCTGGGGATCTGAACAACTAGCCTTCCCTGGCCCTCCCTTATTTCAAACCACCACTGAATGACCCAAGTGGTAGCAAACAGAACAATAATCTGTCCAGTCCTCATAAACCACCTGCATTTTTCACCTATACTCTTCTCCAATTGTAATCCATACATGATCAAAAGGTATCCAGGAAGGATCCAATTCCACACAAACCTGGTGATTAACCGGGTGACACAAAAATTCTGTTCGAGAATCAGAACATAAATACCTTCTTACGAGATTACCTTGCATGCGAATAACAGCCGGATTCTGAAAAGGCGGTGGTATACCCCACACATATTCACCTCCAATGGTAAGAGAGTAACCAAATATAGTATATGGATATATATAATATATAAATATGTATACATAGTTAGAATAATCCCAAATGAGATGGTAAGGGAAGTGTTGTTAAAGGCACACACATCCCCAAGCGGACTTTGTGCCTTATTGCACCGTGCACCATTGAAAACAATGGGTAAGAGGATATCCATCTTACAGCTCATTCAAGGAAGAAGAGTTGCCAACAGTTACCAAAGTCCATCAATGATACCCATTATCTCATGAATCTACCTTGAAATAATTGTGCAAGTCAAACAAAAACACATGTGCTCAAATACAAGTTCAAACAAATGAGATACCGAACATTGAAATTTCTTAAAAATGAACCAAGGGGTACCGACGTGTGAGAGAATCCAAACTGTGCCTGGTACCACTCCACCTATGGACCATGTCCATGGGGCTACATGGAACCAATTACATGTAGCATTACTTGTTGTACATGTGGAATAAATGGTGTGTCCAAACTAACTGGGACCAGGTCGTGTGCTGGTGGTCATGTGCTATTGGTCATGTCCATATACTTGGGTATGCGGTCATGTACTTCCTCATGGGATCCAATCAATTTGATTCACCAGATGTGTTGTAATACTGGGTAAGGGGTACATGAAGTGTTGGAGAACTACATGAAACTCCATAATTATGATTTACTAAAACCCTATCCACCACACACACTGGGCTACACATCGTGTGTTCATCCTTGTACATAGCGTGTAGTCGGGTTTTCTCCAGATTCTCAAATACTATCTCTGCATGTTGAATCTGATCCCTTGACTTTAATTTCAGAAATATTTATATTTAGGCCCTATATCTAACTGAAAATGGTGGATATAGACCATATTTGTTGTTTCCATCCATCATTTGTTGGAATATGTATTTCGTTGACCCTCGGTGGTTTCGTCGTTCACCCCATACGCACTGCATACCATCATGCCTTACTTCAATATTGATTTGTTCAAAGATCAATAATATGAATTTGGGGATAGAAAACATTGAGTAATAAATTAAGATTTCAATACATCATAGCATTCTCAATCCACAATTGGTACATATCCATAGAAGGGATCGATCTGCTCAAACTATTTAATCAACAAGGGTGTATACATAAAATTTAAGATTCCTACTCGGATATTGGATCATTTTTCATAAAAAATCATGCTATATAATGATTGAAGGAAGTCATTGTGTTCATTGTATCTCGATTTGATCTAATATTTCATTTCTTCATCATCCAAGGTTATTCACTAAATAAGGTTGGAGGATAATAAATGATCATATATAGATAACATAAGTAGTATGAATTCACCATTAACCTATTTGTGTACAATCTTCCCTCAAGTATGATGTCCATTTGTTTCTAAACACATCTATATCATCTTCTGAATATGAGTTTTTGTGACAATCATGGTAGTACTGAAAAAATATAAATACAAAAAGGATTAATAAATATTTTAAATGTACTTGTTATTATTTTCTAAAATACCACATCCAGGATGCTAGTTTGTTGATGAAATATGATCTCTTTCATAAATTTACAAACATAATAACCACAGTCCTTTCATTTTGTTTGTTTTGGACACTGTAGAAACATCGAAAAAAATAAGTAATTTGTTTTGATATGCGTTTGTATAGTGCAATGTTATAATATATACTGGAATACTTTTCTAGTTGTAGATATTGTAAGCGTTCTTATCCTTAGGCCCTGGATTCATTCAATTCATTAGACGATATTGATGCACCACCCTATCATAACAGAATCCTCATTAAAAGATAAAATAAATTATATAACTAGATGTTTAGTTTTAAAAAGTTGAATATAGTGTATTACAAATTAACAAACTCCATCATGTGTGGTTGGTTTGTTGGATATCCACGCATTGAATCCAGAAAATAAATCTTTGGAGTATCCAAATTGACTAGAATCAGTATCCAATGGTTCCTAAAAATAAAAAAATTTATAAGTAAAGAAAGAAATGAAAATATAGTTTATGTGATTAAATTGTATAGTTTTACCCCTGCATCATTGGTATTAAAAAGAGTCTGTCATCCGTAATTTTGTTTTCAAACGATTTGAGCAGGGATGACATTATTGCAACCTCTTTATCAGAGTCTATTTCATCTTCTGAAGAGGTGGTGTGAGGACTAACGAGTCCAAATTTTTGTTCAGGGGGAAATCCCTTCAACTGTTTTTCATATATACGCCTATGATAAATATAAAATGTATTTAGTCGTAATTATTAGAGTATATCATATTTTGTAAAATAAAATCAGGAAAACATACCTCATGTATACATTTACAACTGAGGTGCCTAGCCATTCTTACTTGAAGAGTTCATTTACATTTTCAGCCCTAATGAAATCTGATGTTTCCTCTCCATACATATTTTCTTCAAAATCAACTGTGTGAGTATTGCCGTCTTTCAAATTTTTATCCACATGAGGCTGCAATGATATTAACTATTGATATATAATGGGAGGGGTAAAGGTGCTCTTATTAGAACATTTTAATTGGTTGGTTGATCCTTGAGATAGTTTTGAGCTGATATTTTGTTTCACCCCACACTATTTGTTGTTCTGTAATAAAATTTATCAGTTCAGACCTCTTTTCATTAAATGTTAAAGGTCCAGCTTGATAAATAAATTGGAAATGGATACCTTTTTGTCGACACGTTTTTTACAAGAACTGTGGCCA
The DNA here is from genome assembly GCA_963277665.1 of Viscum album. Lineage (NCBI taxonomy): Eukaryota > Viridiplantae > Streptophyta > Magnoliopsida > Santalales > Viscaceae > Viscum > Viscum album. The sequence continues at coordinate 709,554,304 of OY728131.1, read as the reverse complement.
TACGATGAATGTTCCAACAGCTTATTCAACCATACAAATGTTGTCATTTTCATTTGGAATAGGTAGTTCATCACTCCTCTCATTATCTACGTTAATTGACACTCTGAGATGATCTTTTGGAAGCTGTCTGTTGTGTAGAATGTCGTTTTGTGTATTGAACACCGTAGCCCTCTCTACAAGGCGATAGGTGGGAGTTGATAGATATAAATCATAGTCATTTTCACCCTGTATAATATTAGTATAGAAAAGTTATCAGTGTCTATGTAAATCAAATTTCATAGAAACAATTATTAAAATATTGATTACCTCATCTAAGTCTGTTTTTTAGGGGAATGGCTCACCTCAAAGCTGGTGGGGGTGGGACGGGATCATCATGCATAGGTTGTTGTTGAGTTGTTTCTTCTCTTTGCCTCTCCCCCATCAATTTTGTTATCATCTCTCTCTGGTATTGTACTTCTTCTTGAAAAATAGATAATTTTTCTTGTTGCTTTTCCATTTTTTCATTTTTATCCTATGCTTGTTTTTGTTTTTGAAAATATTTTTGAGGTGTCACCCCAAAACCCGCACATCTGACGCAGCCATACTATTCTGGCTGCTTCAAGGCTGCTGAAAGTATGTCTCCATCTGGTGCGGTTGTTAGTGATTCTTGTAACTATGTCAGATAGAAAATATAGAAAAATAAGTAGTTATTGTAATGTAATAGCGATTTAAAGCAAATCAAATTTTTATTAAGTCATACTTACACATGTTTCCCACACTTTTTGTGTGTTTTCATATATCAACATCCCCTCTTTATTTACATGATCCTCCTTCCATAGCACATGGAATGGGATGGATATGGATTTTGATTTTGATTCATCAATCTACATATAAACAGAGAAACATGTTTATGGTGTTGTTTTATGTCACATAAAAGTAGTATGATAGATTTAAAAGATGTACCAATTTTTTCTCAAGTGCAGCGTACCCCATCCTTGCATTACGGTAAGGGTACGCTGGTTCTGTTGCATGTTTTTTATTTTCAGCACTCAGTTTCTGTTTCATAAATAAAAAACTGTTAATCAAAGTGATGAATAAAAGAAAACGTCAAACAACGTATTACCCCACACAATGTACCTGAAAAGTATGCTCCCCACTACGGTTTCTAAACGCATCCCACGCTCCTTGGGATATCAAGTGTGTGTAAAGAGGAGGTGGGTGCAGCTTGATTTTCCCTTCTACATATTTAAGATGATATTTCATTAAAATTGTGTGGAAACCTCTATTAATCCTTCCTGCAACTCTTAATACATATTCCTTGTGCGAGGCATCTTCTATAAATGAACTCTTAAATGCATGATGAAGAATAAGTCAATGTTTTAGTATTTTATTTTATTTTTATTAATTAAAAAAATGATATCATAATGTTACCGTAATCTTTTTTCCACGTTAATGTATTCAGCCCCATGACAGCATGGTGACACGACTATACATCAATCAGCACGCGTTTCCGAGTGACGATTCCAATGTAGCTACTAAAGATGGCTCCGTTGGGGTTAACATGTTGGCCTCGCTTATTCCATCCCACCTCAAATTTGATGCCTTTTTATTTTGTCTTAATGATTTTGGATAACACTATAAAACTACGACACTCTTGTTTTTTTGCACTTTCAGGGTTTCATTTCCTACCATTTCCTCAGATGTAGCATCAATATTTTCCCCCGGAGTGCTAGCATCAGCACTGGGACCAACAGAAATAGGTTGGAAAACCTGTTGTACCTCATCATTGGGACCAGCAACAACAGGTTGAGAAACCTGTTGTTGCTCTGCACTTGGGCCACTAGGATCTAGTTGAGAAACCTATTGTTGCTCTACAGTGGGACTACCAGCATCTGGTTGAGAAACCTATTGTTGCTCTGCACTGGGACCACCAGCTGTTAGCTGAGAGACCTTTTGTGCCTCGGGATTGGGCACATCAACAGGTGCAGAAGTCATTATCTATAGAAGTGGTTTAATATTTAATTTAGATTACATAAAAACAGCAGAAAACAAATAATAACATAACGTAACAAAATTTATATTACAGTAAACAAATAACCTGATTATTGTACTCTCTTTTTTTATTTAATGGCTGAAGAGATTTGACTCCTCTATCAACTATGTAAATCCCTTCATTGTGGTCTTTTCTTACATACAAAATGCCATCTACACTAGGACCATTGTGAAATGATTGCGAAGTCCCTATAAAAGGTTCAACCTCTGTTGAAATTTCATCTAAACCTTTAGTTGTTTTGGTCGATAAAAGAACAATTGACCAATTTCGGTTTGTGGGGTCTGGAATATAAAATACTTGTACTGCCTATGATTCCATTATAAATGGTTCATCTTTCTCCCCTTCCTTACTAAAATCAACTTTCATGAATCATAATTCATCTATTTTAACAGCACTATTTTTATCAACCAACTTGCATTGAAAAATCGGCACTTTGAATTTCATATAATCCAACTTCAATATTCGTTTGATGATGCCAAAGTATGACATATTCCCATAAATTGTATTTTTTTCCTTAGCACCAGAAACATGAATCGCCTTAACAAAAAGTATAACCCCACTATTTTTCATGGTACTGTATTCATCATGTTCATTAATATAGAATGTATAACCATTAACTGCATAAGCATTGTAAGATAATACGTACACACTTGCTCCTCCGGCTAGCCATCTAAGTCGTTCTGAAATGGAGTCTGGATTTTTATCTAACTGCTTAAAAATATGGTCTCGAAACCATCCTATAAACTATCAATTATGTGTATCTGATATCTATTTTTCATCCCTAGAAGGATTCAAACACCTAAGAATTTTGTTGTGGGATTGAACATATGGGTCAACGTCGAAACTGTTATGAAAAACATAAAGGTGGGCCTGCTCTTGATCTGTAATATTGATTGTGACAACCTATATTCCAGAAATTCCTTCACCCTCAAGCCTCTCAGTGTGATGAGATTTCGGTAGGCCAAGGATTTCCACACCCGACAGGTATTTAGTACAAAATTCAACAGCTTCCTCAATAATATATTGCTCCGCAATACAACCCTCTGGCCGACTTCGGTTTTTGACATAACCTTTCAAAATCTTTATATACCGTTCAATGGGGTACATCCATCTATAATGAACAGGACCACATAGTCAAATCTCTCTCACCAAATGAACCATAAAATGAACCATCATATCGACAAATGTCATTGGGAGGAACATTTCAAATTCACATAATATGATGGAAATATCTCTTTCCATAGTTGGAAATATTTTCAGGTCTATAACTTTTCTGCATATAGCATTTAAGAATAAACCGAGCTTCGTTAATGTATGGCGGACATTCTTGGGAAAAATGCAACGTAAAGCTATTGGAATTAGATCTTGCATCAAAACATGGAAGTCATGTGATTTCAGACCCTTTAATTTTAAATTGCTCATTGACATGATGTTCTTGATATTTGATGAATACCCCTCTGGAACCTTTACGCCATTCAAGAAGTTGCAAAACTGATATCTCTCCTACCTGGAAAAAGTGTAAGCAGTAGGAGGAAGAAATGTTTGTTTTTCACCCTTCACTGGTGCCAACTCTTCTTGTATTCCCATCTCAACCATGTCCAATCTAGCCTTAATTACATCCTTTGTTTTTCCGGGTGCATTTAGAAACCTGCCGATGACACTATCACATACATTTTTTTCAACATGCATAACATCAATAAAACATCTGACATACAGGCAATTCTAGTATGGTGATTCAAACAAAACTGATCTCTTTTTCAAACCAGTTTTCGTAAGGTTTTTCGAAAATGGTTTACCAAATGTAGTGTCCAAATATTTTACTTTCTCAAACAATTGATCACCTGTTAGTGTAGACGGTGAAGTACGTTCTTTTGATCTTCCATAGAATGATGTCGTCCAGGATTGGTTGTTATGTCTTCGGGGTAGAAATCTACGATGTCCTAGAAACACGGTTTTTGATGAATGTTTCAACCTAATTGACTGTGTACCTTGTTCGCAAACGGGACACCCTTGAGTTCCTTTAATGCTATATAGTGAAAAATTTCCATAAGCAGAAAAGTCATTTATCGTCCCGTACAACTTGGATTTCAAAGTGAAATATTTATTTTTGTAAGAATCATACAATGTAACACCTAAGTCCCACAATATTTTCAAATCCTCGATCAATGGGGCCAAATAAACATCAATATCATTACCCGATTGTTTTGATCCTGATATAAGCATAGATAACATGATGTCTTTTCATTTCATGCATAACCACGGTGGTAATTTATAGTTTACCAACATAACCGACCATGTACTGTGACTACTGCTTTGAAAACCAAAAGGATTCACCCCATCTGTAGATAACGCCAGACAATGGATTCTCGGCTCATTCCCAAATTTAGGATACTCGTGATCAATTCTCATACACTAAGGAGAGTCTTTCGGGTGACATAGTTTCCCATCTTTAATTCTTGTATCTGCATGCCATGTCAATTGTCCTATAGTCTCCTCACTTCTATATAGGCACCTAAACATTGGAATGATTGGGAAGTACCATACAACTTTCATAAAACTAGAATAATCTATCTTGTATCGAGATGCAACACACTTTGGGCATTCTTTAAGTGATTTGTGGTCCTTGAGAGACAATATACAGTCATTCGGGTAGGCATGTAATCTTTCAGAGATCATACAAATCGATCGCAGCATTCGTTTGGCATCGTATGTTCAGATTGGGAGTTCATTATCTTCTGGGAGCATGTCATTTAGGAGAGCAAGTAGTTCCATAAAACTGGTGTCACTCCTCCCGTTGCCTGCTTTCAAATTATACAGCTTCAATACGGCTGACAATGTTGTATATTGAGTTCAAATATCATAATATGGCATTTTTGCACAACTCTTTAACTTCTCAAACAATTTTGGGCAATCACGAAGTTCATCTTCAACTGTCCTTTTCATTTCCTCAATACAATCTTCATCATCATTAACATCTGTAATCACACCCTCCATACGATCGTCTTCACTGTTCACGCTTGTAATCATATCATATGATCTATAAAATGTCGTGTTATCTGAGCCACTGAAAAATCAGGTGTTCATCCAACTCCTCTGGACTAATTTGTCTTGAATAACAACAACATAAACAAGGACAAAGGATTTGAGAAGGTTCACAGGCATGATCTTCTGCAAACTTAATAAACTCTTTCATGCCATCTTCATACTATTTTGTCAATCGATTGGCATTCATCCATTCCTTATTCATATTCATCATATTTATGGGTTTGATCTTGAACTTGCCTAATATTATGTTTTAATTAATATGGTAGCATTGTTTGGGTTTTATAAAAAAAATCATGGAACAAATGCCTCTAAACTCATGTGAAATCCATATACATGGTGTGTTCAGTATGGTGAACATCATGTTTGTATAAGATACCTGATTTAATCTGACATATATCAAATTCATTCCAAGTTATTCTTACAAAGACTTAATGATGCCTTTGAAAATACATGACCTATAGAACAACTTGAGCTAAAGGTGTGTAATTTAGATACATATTGAGTCACATCACCAACTATGCATCACATTTTTGTGGAATACACGTTGTGTAGTCCTTAAATGACCACTAGGGGTGTATAGTCTATACACATCAAGTTTCTATGGTATTTATACATGGAGTGAGTGAAGTAAAACACATTTCATATGGTTCTACCATTATTTCATGGCATGTACATGGTTTCATGCTAAAGTATATGTCTTGGAGATACATTGCGTGTGACCTAGGTTCACATGACATGTAACATTTAAAATGAAACTTACTCCAAGCTTGAGTCAGAAGATTAGTCATGTGGTGCAAATTTTTGAGATAAATGTTGTGTGACATTAAATTCTATATGAAATCCATGTATGGTGAAGCATGTTCCATTTAACAAGAGTACATACCATGTATTTTAACGTGTCTCATAGAGTCCTCTAGAAGTGGTTTTCTAGGATTCAGTGGAATTGAACTAGTAACAATGTGGTGGTTCCATTGAAATGGGTAAAGTTTGGATTGATATTCAATGGTGGAAGAACTACGACATGGAAAAAAATGGCATATCAATCATGACAACAATCGCAACACCATACAAAAATACAACCGTGATCACAATCATAACACCATACAAACCAAAGAATCACAATTTTAGATTTTACAAAGCATCCCTTATTCAATTTTGTTTGTTAATTAAGGGGTTATCACAGAAGTTTTATCATCCTGGGGTGTTCATAAATAATTCTAGTATACATAAATTACCAATTTTATATTCCAATGTTCAACAAGAACCAAACAACATTCAATTCATTTAGTGCACAATCAAGGACCACCAACAACCACAATTTTCAGCGGGGCATTTAGCACATACATTTCACATTATAACCATCAATATCAAGGAGTAATAACATGAGAACAAGAGGAAACCAATGAGTAACAGGAGAAAACTCACCACGAATGTGTCGTTAAGCACACGGCAGAGGTGCGTTCGTGGCAGAGGAGAGGCGCACAATAGGGGATATTTCCAACTGAAAAGAAAACATAAAATAGGAGAAACCCATGAGAATAAAATAATCTAAAACCGAGTACACCATTCACCACATCCCACAAACCCAAAGAACCCACTAAAACCAAAATCAACCCACACCATGGTTAAACACACCTTAATATAACAAGAAATTATAGAACCCACCTCTGATATAACGAGTTCAACATAATTTTAAAATATAAAAGATGAACATACAATGGGTAAGCCCTGACCAATAGGTCCTCCTTACTAGGTATAATCCCCATGTTTATTCTAGACAGTATATACAAAATGAGTAAGCCCTGATCAATCCTCTGTTACCACACCTTTCACGACAGGCCCCATCCAAATGGTGGCCATTATTAAGAACCCCACAATCCCACCCTGATGGTGGTTGTTATCTTTAGATGATGGAATGTCCCAACCAAATTGTTTGACATAATTAGATAACACATCACACATGCAGGAAATTCTCTCACCTCATCCTATATCCAATGGATTCTTGACCCATGCATGTTCTACAGGTAATTCAATAGCATAAAAATATACACTATATAAAGGAATAATAAGGAATATCAAGAATAGTTCACAAGGGGATATAAAATAACCATTAGATCATATATAAAGAATGATTTTCAAGGTCTACTCAGACTCTTATAAGCAATAACATCATGAAAGGTAATCAAGTGTAAACCATTACATTAACATTAAAGGAACTCACAAAACACCCAATGGGGTAAAAATAAACTCCCATCAAACCTGACATAATAGTCCGGTCAAGCTCAACCATCAACCACTTATTCATCACATCATCACAAAAATATAGATTCAATAATAAAACCTAAGAAAAAATCATATCGAATACACATATTAAACCATCAAATATTCATCTTCTCATTTATTGTTCGACTTTCCAAATATCCATAGCCTTTTCCATCAATAAAAATTGTTGAAGGTTTTTTTTTCTTTTGAAAATAAATCTATGATCCAGCCACTCAAATCCCGCATGTTACTTTTTCATAACAACCAATTCCTACCATCTACTATTAGGGCCTTCTAACATGAAGGGGTAAATTTTCACCTTAATAAAATCTTGAATCTAAAAGTACTCATAAAAAAGCTTTAACATTCTAAAAAAATACACATTAACTTGAGGATCATTATAATCGTGTAAATATAGTGTCTTTTGAAAGAGTAACTCATAGGAAATATTACAAGATTCATCCCTTCAATGTTCCAAAATTGGAGACTCATTGTGAAGGTGTGAAGTTTCTTATACCTATGTTTAGACAACACAGACAATAAACCCAATAAGATGATGGTCCATATGATTATTATCCCATTGTGTTACATCAAAATATTATTCATAGAGAATATTCATGGGTCTCTTAGAGGAATTATGCAAAAAAAACATTAGAAAAATCATTGGTGACATCAAAATATTACTCAGATTAACAACTCAGACTAGAGAAATGGTAAAATAAATCACATTACACAACAAAACTAGATTTTTATTATTAATCTATAAAAGTAAAAAAAATAATAGAAATTTATAAAATTATATCATATTATTTCTACAGTTTCTTTCCCAAACCACCCTAGTCAATTAAGGATCATTATGATGAAACCTGGATAAATAGTTTCTAAAAATTACCTCATATGCCCCCATAAGATATCCAAAATTGTGTACTGACTTTAATGTAAGATGCTGAAACTACACCTCTATTACAAATTCATCACAAAGTATCTCTGATACCCTGGTTCCTAGATACCTGATTTGGAACTAACAAATCCTTGTGGGTGTCCCTAATACGCATTGGCTGCTGACTATCGTTTGGCACCATAAAATATAATAGTGGGAAGAATTTTCCAAAAAAATATCGAAAGGTAGAAGATACAAGTAAATATTCCCAACAAAAAATAGAGAGAATTTTCAAAAAACCAAATAAGCATAACAATACCCAAAACAACACATTATCAAAGTATTCAGAAAAAAAGAATAATATCCCAAAGGAAGAATAAATCCAAGAAAAATGGATCAAGAACAACCACAAACTCCACTTGGAACATTTCCTTTTTTCAGACATATATAAATAAAATCAAAATCTTCTGAATGGAAAAAAATTGAATGTGACCTAAAAACCAAGTAGGGTTTCACCAAGGGCGGAGGCAGCGCCTGCAGAGGCACCGGCAGTCGCGGAAGCGGGGGCGGAGGCAGTGGAGGTGGTGGAGGAAGAGGACGAGGAGCAGGAGGATGAGTAGGAGGAGGACGAGGAGGAGGACGACGACGAGGAGAGGTCGTAGTGGACGACGGGCCTGATTCAGCTTCTATGAAAGCTTGGCCACGTGCGAGCGGGGAGGGCCTATTAGGGTTATTAAATAAAGACAGATGGAACCGTTATCAGATCTCATTAAAAGAACTGATAACACATTCATTTATCAGTGCTTTTTTAGTGCTAATAAAGAGATACCTTTATCAGCGCTAAAAAAAGTGATGATAAATGTCGCCTTTTATCATCGCTAAAAAAACGCTCATAAAGGGTACACCTATATCAGTGCTTATTTTAGCGCAGATAAAGGTAACATTTATCAGCGCATTTAGCGAGCACTGATAAATGCATACCTCTTTATGAGCACTTTTTGTTTAGCGCTGATAAAGGGAAGTGCTTCCCATGCCTTGTTTTGTGGTAGTGGAAATTTTATTTTGATTATGATATGAGGCAAGATTATGAAATAATTGATATGTAATGCATTAGGATTGAATTCATTTATGTGTAATATATTTATCAATAATATGTTATGATTGGCATAAAAATATATCTCTAAAATGCATTGGGTAAATTTTTAGTCTCATAAGACCTCATTTATTGGTTTAGTGAGTAAAGATAATCCATTATAGAAGTTTTTCCACCATGTTATTTTTTCTAGAAAGTTAGACTTGACTCATGTTTATCTCATGTTAGATGTTACTGCCACATTAACTATGTTACAATGATCTTATGACATCATGCTTCTTATATTATTATTTCATATGATTACCCATGAACCTTGCCTTTTATGATATCATGTTATATCATTAACTCACATGTTATGTTTCCTTATGAGGTATATTCCCTTGCTAGGATTTTTATATCACCAATTTAGTTTATGTATTTGTTAGATTATTATATAATGTTTTAAGAGCTCAAATGGATTTAGAAGACTATTATGGAGAATGAAATAATGATGTCATGTTTTAGTTTCCTTTTGATTTAATATTAACCTAGTATTCCAAAGACACTAGGAATCATGATATTTGGGATATAATTATTGGATATTTATGTTTAAAAATCATGTAATAATATGTTTAAAAGTCCTGGGTCCCTAAAGTTAATACCAGAGAAAATATTTAGTTATACTTTTTAGCTATGGTGATAAAACTTTAGTGATAACCATATGGATAAGTATAAGGATAAGTATATGTATAATTCTATGTATAGAAAAATATTTTTGAAATTTGGTGAAGAATAGATAGAGTGGGATATAAGAAATAACATACCGGTCTAGATTCCACATGTGGATGTGGACATGATAGAGTTGTTCCAAGGGGTAACAAACCTAAAAAGGGAACATTGATCTGGACACAATAATTATCTAGTTCATGGTAATAGGCCTTGAGGCACAACTGTTTTTACACTCCTAAGAGAGATTCTTTGTAAATTCACACTCTTTAAAAACCATTATAAAGGACCTAAAAAAATTAGGTTAGGAAACCAAATAGGAAAATTACTACAAATAATATAGATTGGAACCAAGGAACTCATAAGTTAGGATATAATTATAAATTATAATTTGTTTATTCTATATTTATAAGTTTCCCTCCTCATACTGTTCTTTTTTTATTTTTAGTTTAGGGTAGGAATTAGGAAAAATCATGCCAAAAAACAACATGATAAGTAATGTTATGATTTAACTAATGATATTTATTATATTATGGGAGAAAGAGATAATAAATTCATGTTAGTACTAGATCAACTTGATAATGTTATTAATGACATCATGAATCATGTGGAACTCCCTACTTCTCCTAAGAAAGATCAAGTTTTAGTCGAGTATTTTATTTAAAAAAGGTCTCTTAAATTACATGGATATTATGATCCCCTCCTCACAGAATAATGGATTAACTCAATTTAGAATATATTAAATATCATAAAATTTGTAGTGGAAGATAAAGTTGTGAAAGAATTTTATTACACTGAGGGAGAATCCTATTATTAGTGGACACTGATCAAGAACATAAAATCCAAAGGGGATATTGATTCCATGGTGGGGGAAGTATTTAAGAAAATATATCTCAATAAATATTTTCCATGAAATCCCTATATTAAAATGGATATGGATTTCCTTTCACTGAAGAAAAAAGAAGAATATTTTATCAAGAAATATGAGAAAATTTTCAAAAGGATTTCACTATACTTATATGGATTGTTTATCAACACACAATGTAAGGTGGGTTATTTTTTAATTTTCTTAAATCCAAGAGGATAGAAATATTTTTAGATTATATTATTTGAAATATATGATTAGATTTTTAGATATACTCTCAAAGTCAAGTTAGGTATCAGTGAATCTCAATAATATCATGGGATTGGGTATAAAAAGCATAAAATTGTGTTTGGGGGGGCTTAAAAACAAATAAATCCAATAGAGAAATGAAAAACCAACATTCCACTTGTAAAAAGTGAGAGAAGAAGAATAATGGAAGTCATCTGTTGGGAATCAAGAGATTCTTCAAATATGGAAAAGAGGAGAATCTGGCTAATCAATACCCAAGATAAATAATAAATTCTACTAACATTGAAGAAGAAAATAAGTTTTAGATCAACACTCAACCCATGGTGCAGTATTTCAACTATAAGGAAAGTGAGTTTTATACAATCTAATTCCCTATGTTAAGTGTTTATAAAGACAATAAATGATAAAAACCTCCATGTCTTAGAATTAAATAAAGATAATATGATATCACTATTGTTGGGGTGTATCTCAAAAAATGACGTAGTGATAGTCATAACAGTTATTCATTCAAGATTAACAAGTATACTACTTGTATCTAGTTCCACACGTTATTTCATATATTTTAAAGTTGGTAGAACTATTCAAGAACCATCTCAAAACATAGGGGTTGAGATAAATATAAGAACAATAAATGGATCGATGGTTGCGTACAAAGTATTTAAATCATCCCCAAGGAAATTCTTTTGGAAAAAATATTATAGAAAAAAATGACTTACTTGCATTATTGGATTTTGACATTATATTGGGAATGTATTAGTTGTCCTTATATAAAGCCAACATCAACTGTTGAGAGAGGGAGATCAATATTCCTATCCCAAGGAATCCTCATATTTTATACAAGAGTAAGGGGGAGAGTGAAACTCCACTAGAATATTATATTTAAATGCGGATAATATTTCCTTATGAGGTAGCATATCATGCTATAACGATTATGGAAAAGGAGAGTATCATGCTTAGAGGCATTCACATTATGAGGGATTATGCTGATGTATTTGCTAAAGAGTTGACTTGTTTTCATCTTAAATGATAAGTTGAGTTATCAATTGAACTTATCTATGGATCTATTCCCATATCAAAGAATCCATAGAGTATTCAACTACTGAGTTGGAAGATATGATGAATTAGTTACAAGAGAATATGGAAAATGGTTTTATACTCCCAAATGCTTCATTATGAGGTTAATTGTTCCTCTTCATCAAGAAGAAGGATGTTTCAATGATCCTATACATTTATTATAGTGAACTGAACAAAAATATTGATAATTAACAAATATAACCTCCCATATATAGATGAATTGTTTGATCGACTACGTGGAGCCCAATGTTTCGCTAAGGTGGGCCTTTTGTCAGGATATTCACAATTAAAGGTGAAGAAGGAAGATATTCCAAAAAAAACTATTGTTTGAATAAGGCATGGAAACTATAATTTCACAGTGACACATTTCATAAGGACTAATTCTCTATATATATTTATGGACTCGACAAATAGAGACATAAGATATTTCATTGAAAAATTTGTGGAAGTCTTTATAGATAATAATATAATTTACTCTAAAAGAAAGGATGAGTGTTAAAAAAATTTGAATACAATGATGAATGATTTTATAAAGGATAAGATATATAAAAAGTATAGTAAATGTGAGCTCTATATGAAGAAAGTATCATTCTTAGGGAATATAATCATTAGAAATGTAATATCTATGGACCCTTATAAGATAAAGTCAATTAAAGACTATCTGATAACAACATCCGTGATGGAGATATATAATTCCTTGGACAATATGGGTATTACAAATTATTTGTGATAAAATTCCAATTATTTTCAAAAAAACTAGCCAAGATTACATTGATGGTATTAAATTCTTTTTTGACGAGTGAATTTGAAGATAAATTTAATGAGTTGAAAAATAGGCATATCACTGCAGTTGTCCTAATGCTGCTTTCATGTGGGGGAAACTTCACGATATATAGAAATTATTTGTAAAATATCTTGTTATGTGTAATGATTCATAATTATAAATTTAAAATCTATGCCGCAATTAATTTTAATGTTCTTGAGTAGAACTATCCCACAAATGATCTGGAGTTTGTTGTAGTGATATTTGCTTTGAAAAAATGGTGGCATTATCTCTATGGGGAGAAGTGTGAAATATATACAGACCCTATGAGACTCAAATATTTATTCACATAGAAGGATATTAACATACACCAATGAAGATGGTTAGAAAGGATCAAATTTTGTTCCACTAAATCCTTTACCATCTTAGGAAATCTAACCAAGTGGAAGATGATATATGTATAAATGACCCGACAAATGCAACAATGATGATAAATGAAAAGGATCCAATATTTTAAGAATTTTAAAGGATATAGATGAAATTATGAAGGAAGTAACATCATCATTACATCTTGAAAGTATTTCTCAACCATCTCCTCTAGAGATGTTAAAGGATGATCAAAGAGATGATGATGGGATTTGGATTAATGTGGATTCAAAAATATAAGGGAAATCCTTGAAGTTAAAAATTGATGGAGAATTAGTTGTAATATTTGGTTCATAACAATGTGAACCATAAACTAATTATATAAACTAGGGGCTATTGAATATTTCACATTACTCGACCATATTCATCTAACCCTATAGAATGAATACGTAGTTAAATCTAGAATAGAACTATTGATGGAAAAATATTAAGAATGAGATCATTGAATACACATCAAAGTATCTGGTAATTAGGCATATAAATGATGAATAGAAAAAGTCTATGTAAATGAGAAAGTACCTACATGAAAATGGGAAAACATTACCATATACTTTTTTTTGTATTCTTCATAAGATATGAAGAGGAAACAATGTAACATGGGTTAGAGTGAATTTTCTTATGAAGAATACCCACTTATTCTAAATTTGATAAAAAAATCTAACTCTATCATCCTAAAAAGATATACACCACAGAGGTGGTGAGGTAGTATGTAATGCCCCAACCCTAGTTACCCAGAGCTGGTGAGTTATTGTGTATCATTGGAATGATTACAATGAATCAAGTCCTGAAGGACCTATCAGTTTCACAGTCTTGGAAAATAGATTACATACATTAACATTACATTACAATTTCAAACATAAAACACATCATAGATATTTCTTTGAGAACATCTTTATTCCATTTATCTTAACCCTACATATCAATCATAATACACTTCTTGGAATCCTGGGAAAATAAAACATAATAAAGGGGTGAGCTCAGATGCCAAGTAAGGATAAATAATTTAGTGGAAGCTATAAACTTTTAAAGAAAGATATGGGATAAAAACAACAGCCTTTTTAAACATAAACTTGAACATAATATAAAAAACTTAAATCAAACAGTACCATATAAACATGCACATGGATATTCTACTAGTCGAATAATCACATGTAATAACTATTTTCATAATGAGGGAATGCCAAACGTCGGACATCATTACCCCATAAACAAGGCCTCGTTCCAATACTACAAATAAACTTTTTATCAAGGCCTTATGCCAAGAAACTAGTTTGTCTCATGAGACCTGCTGATGCATCGATGAGCTATAGCGGGCTCCACCCATCACTTACTAAGTCCACCACATTCCCCATATGAAAAAGTTGAAACATAACAAAAACATTCTTATTAAAACAAGCATAAGAAATGTTAATACATTAACCATAAAACATGAATGGTATAAAAATAGAACATCCATAGTAAAACATATCATAACTTATTCAATACAATATGGAATATTGTATTATAATAAATCAACCCCAATAAAATATAATATCCAGTAAAGGATGCTGACATAGTTGAAAATGATGAGTAAAACTTTTTGAGAGATATAACCTTTTTGTAAAATCATTTAAAATTCACACATTTATAAAGGAAGTAATTTAAAATAGATTTTTGAATCAAAGTGTCCCAAACCACTTTGAATATTTTGAAAAGAATTATTATTTCAAAACATTCAAGTCTATATAAATAAATCCTTAAAATCATTTTGAATACATGGACACTAATCAAAAATATTTAGAAAGATAAATCTTTAAAACATTTAAAATTATGATCTTAATAAAGAGTACCTTTCAAAAATCCTTAAAATATTCATTTTTAAATAATTTTTATATTAAATGGACATGGATGATAAAAATGTTCCAGTAAATACTTACACATAAACAATCTTGGATAATAATGAGATTGAGGAATTAACCCTTACCTTGCACTTTCCTTTAGTCGAGGGTATGTTTAACCTCCTGTATAATGATTTTAGTATGTTATTAAATTATACCAGAACCATATTAATATTTATGATATCATAAATTATTCATTTATGACTTTATAGAGCCCATTTAATAATAATTTTCATTATAAAATAACATTTCGGGTAATAATCGCTTTCTTTATCATACGTGTTTTAACTTGTTACTCTTGATTGTATCACATAGATAAATATTTAAATACCTACAGAATATAAAACATGATTTATATATCATATATATTTAGAATATAAATATGTATTATATATATATATATATATATGAAATGAAAAACACCGTTTATAGAGACGGTAGTCCGTACGTACGCATAAACGTTGTTTCCGTTTTCATATCGTATTGAATAGAACTAAGTGAATAAGATATATGTAAGTACATATATATATATATATCTAGTAGAATTATTATGTCATATATTACATACTTATAAGTAATATATATATTTTTATAATCGTCAATGAATGGTGAACTTGTAAATGAATCTCCTCGCGTCATGGAGATATTAATCCGTACGTAAGAACATATGGTGACATGTCATTCAAAGGATGTATAGAATAATGAATATGGTTGTACCATTTTTATAATAACACCATAGTATATAGAAGATATTGGAGTTATTATTTTATAATGGAAACAACAAAGAAAGAGGAAGTGGAAGAAGAAAGGAACTTGAAAGAGGTGATGAAATATTTACCTCTTCTTCAGGTTATTCCTTTTGATTTGATCAAAAGGGCTCCATATGTTGGCATTATGACCTAATTAAGGCCTCTAGGATTACGGGAGGATAGTTGGGAGTATATTTGGGTAGGGGTTAGCTGAGCCAAATTTCTTTGAAGGTGTTAATTAGAGTGAAGGTGGTGCTTTTTTATAAGAGGGGTGAGGGGCACCTTAAGAAAAACATAAAATATTATTTTATAAGAAAATACTTTTCAGTTTATAATGGCTCCAAAATGTATTATTTAAAGTCTAAGGTAGGTATGGGTCGAAAAACACTCAACTAATAGGTTTTATATAGGTTTAGGTCACCATATTAACCTTAACTTTTATATTTAACTCTTAGTTAAATAGTTTTACATTTACCATGTCTCTTTTTATTTTTATATTATATGGTTAATAAAAATACTATAAATTTCCAATAGAACCCCAATCGGGTCATTAATGTCATATATATTTTTATATAAGTCTTTTTTCCTAACCTTTGATTTTTAGTACTATTATATCAATTAATAATATAATATTTGTTTTAAAAACTCTTTTTACGTCAATTTTGACACTATTTGGTATTTTGTTTTTTATAAATTCATAATAACATTATTACTTTGAAAAAAATTAATCTAATCAACCCTAATATGTCATATTAACATGGAAAATTATTTTAATTCATAAAAAGTCTCAAATTAAATTTATTCCAATATTTATAATATCAATTATTTTAATGTTTCATTAATATTGTAATTACAACATCATCATTATGTTCTAAATAAATTTAATTATTTAGTGTCTAAAAAATATAAATGAAATACCATTATGTATTAAATATTTTTATCTTTATAATGAATATTTATAGTCTAATTTATCTTATGTTTAACCCTATATTAAAAATGTTTTAGTTATTAAACTTTGAATTTAACACTTTTAACTCTTCTTTGAATTAAATAATAATAAATGTATTAATCTAAACCAAGTGGACCAAAGAGGTTCATATTTTATTAATAAGGTTTTTTGGGTTTAATTAAACTTATCCAATAGAATTAGTACATGTGTTAAGGTAAAAATAATATCATTTTTACCCTTAATTACCATATTTACTTTTAACCATGGTAAATAAAAGTAAAATGTTACTATTCAAAAAAAATTATTTTCATCTTATTGAACCAAATTTTTCTTACTGATATCAACGGTTTCTCTTGGATTTTTGAAATTCCACTCATAGAAGTGGTAAAATTACGTTTTATGCGAATTTGCAAATTATTTGAAGAGGTGGGTAGAAGACGGTGAAAAGTTCGATAAAAGTTTATATATCTAATATTATTAAAACATGACTCCAATGAATTACAATGAACATATATAGGTATTATGTATCAATTTTGAACTAAAATAAATTTAAATAAAATAAATAATTATCTAAATAAAAAGTCGGTTTTAAACAATAACTAAGTGTTTTCCCTATTCATCAAAGATTGAATGTTTTTAAAAAAATATCAAAAATTTACCCTAAAATAATTTTGATATTCCAAATTCAAAAATGAAGTATATTTTAACAAATTAAAAACATATAAGGGGAATTTATTAATTTAAAATTTATACTCGTTGTCAAAACGAAAAGGCGTATTTTTAAGAAACAATAACTATAAAAAGATTGACACTTGTTTATGTCCAATTTCAAAGTGAAATTACTTAAAATGACTAGAATTTGATTAAATGGTAAAAATATAATCTATTTATACTTAAGAACCATTAAAATGTATAATTTAACACTATAAATTATTTTTATTAAAATTTTGTTTTCATTTAAAATATAGTAATTTTCACTATTCACGCAAATATGAAAATTATCAAAAAAACCAAAATATTATTGAAACTAAATTCTTATGTCTCGATTATAAAGAAGAAGTTTACTTAGTCAAATTTAATATATAAAAGTTTCAAATATTGTATTTAAAAAGGGTTCACCATTAAAAGGAGGTAAAAGTGCATTTTTTGAAAAATACATCTTTTATCTGAAAAAATGAATTAGTTCTTACATTATCTCTAAGAAACTCATTATATGAATTCTAAAATTATAAGGATTATATATAGTTCAAAATTCAGTTAATACTATTCATAACTGCTTTTGAATGACTAGTTTGGTAAGTTGTGGTGCGCTTGAACTCGGTGTTGCGTGTAGTGCAAGTTATTGGATATTTTGAAGAAATAACATACTACAAAATCTTGGGGTGTTACATTCTTCCCTCCTTCAATAAATTGTGTCCTCACAATTTGAAATTGTTTTTTGAAAATAGATGTTTGATAATAGAAAATACCTTTGTGGGAAAACCCACATCAGAGATTTGGTTAATAAAATTTATTCTTAATAAGAGGAAAATGGAAAGGAAATGGTCACTACCAAATTATAATCTTGATTAAGAGAAAATTGGTGTAAATTAGAGACACATATTTGGAGGGAAAACGTAAATATTTATAGAGAGTTATTGGGGTCATTATTCACAAACAAATGTAAAATTGGGGGCCTCAAATCCATCAATCTATGATGATTTGAAATACCATCAGTTCAAAAAAACATAAGATATTAGGATAACAAAATTTTGGTTTTAAGATCCTTCCCCAAAGGTTTAAGAATAAATTTACCCATAGAATAAGAGGGAAAATAAATTATATATAAATATATATTTATTTATATTTATACTTGACAAGTAGAGTTTCATCCTTTAACTAATTCCTACGACGAACTCATCTTTCACTCCAAAAGATTTCAAAAAAAACTATTTATCCTAATCGTATGTGGTTCCAAAAATAATGAATTTATAATTCATATATCAGAAATTTTAAAAAAGAAACTACATTATACAATACCGGACATCACATAGGCCAGTGGTAGGTGATGCACCTTTTTCGCCCTTCGGTTGCGGGTTCAAGTCTCACGGCCTTGTCGGACATGACTGGTTGTCGCCCGACCTCTAGGTTGTCCTTTTTATGAAAAAACAAAAATTACCTCAACAATTGTATCCAATTTCTAACATAATCCATTCCTACCTTCAGACTTATCCAAAATACTTATATCCAAACTCACAGTCCCAAATTTATAACAAAGTTAAACACAATGAAGATCCTTTTTGCCACGTAATAACATGTGAACACCTTCGTCATGTATTCTTTTAAAACATGGTAAAACCCTGAATTACCATAAAACCATATTGATTACATTCATCCTCCATTATCCTTTATATAATACTTGATATATTCCTTATATCAAAAAATTTTGAATATTCCAACAATTATGAAATAAACAAACTATTAATCAGTTCCAAGGAAGTCATGAATACCCAATATAATTTATCCAAATCAACCATCTTTTATTCCAAAATCACTACCTCATTATCAGGACCATATTAAGGATTACCATTCCTTCAACCATGTATTTTCCAAAAAGTGTAGGTTAG
Source organism: Viscum album (assembly GCA_963277665.1). Classification (NCBI taxonomy): domain Eukaryota; kingdom Viridiplantae; phylum Streptophyta; class Magnoliopsida; order Santalales; family Viscaceae; genus Viscum; species Viscum album. The sequence goes on along the minus strand of OY728131.1, from coordinate 709,534,729 downwards.
TTTTACGTCACTTTTCATAGAACCATATAATCTCAAATCCTCAATAAAATAGTATTGCAGTACAATCCTTATTTATCTCTATAATTCATATTAACGGTATATTGTTGATGCAACACGAAAATGAAATAATTATACAATAACTACATAATAACACTAGTCATTCGTCTTCATTTGTATAGTATCATGTCTTTATTACTATTCAATAACATCATTTGATGTATACTCTGATGATTGGGACATTGATTCGCATAGTGTCCCAATGCCTTGAAGATGAAGCATTTTACATTTCAAACTTTTTTATTGCCCTTTCAATAATATACTTGGTGTCATTTTTCTCCACCCTTATAACAAACTCCCATTCCCTTCAAGAATTTACCAAGATGATTCTTTTCACAGTTATAACATATGGAAAAATTATTATTTTCCCTCTTCCCTCTATCCATCTTTCTCTCTTCCATCCTTTTCTTCTCTTGCTTCCCTTAAAATCCATAGGACTCAGAGAATTCTTTACTTATCTTATTAACACATGATACTAGTTCTTCATATGTTGAGAATACATGGGAAACTATTTCCCTTCTAAATTTTGGTTTAATATAATGAAATATATGATCCTTCTTACTCTTTGGATCATACATATTACTGGAGTTCACATTCCCTCTACTGGGTGCCATTTCTATACAACAGCATACACTAGGTTGGTTTATGAATTTACATGAATAATTCCAAACTTGTAAAATACCTAATGTCAAATGAATAGTTTTGGATATAATCCATAATCATAGAAATATTTTCCTTGAAGAGGTATATACATGTAAATCCTTCATAATGATTTGTAAAGAAAATGAGAATTATCCTAAGCATATCCCCCGGGAGTGTCGTAACCAATGTGCAGCAAGGTCCGTTGTCATGCAGCAGTTCCCGTTTGAGTCTAGCTCAAAGCGGGGTTTTCTGGTTTTACCCCTAAGTACATCTTTGCCAGATTCGCCTCTACCTGCTCGTATCCAGACAGGGATGTATTGCTTGGAAAACTCACAAAATCTCTATAATCCAAAATTATAGGAAGTTCTTCTATACTAATCCTCAATGTCTATATTAGGGCTATGTGCTCTAATCAGAGTTTATCTAAATATAGTTACCAAGGTTTGTAATAAAATTCCTCTAATTCCACCTATAACACCCTGACCCCAGTTACCCAGAGCTGGTACATTATTACGTATCATTGGCATGATTAAAAGTATTCAAGTCCCAAAGGACCGATCAGTTTAGCAGTCTTGGAAAACAAATTACATACGTTAACTTTACATTACAATTTTAAACATAAACCACTATATAGATGGTTCTTTTAGAACACCTTTATTCCATTTAGCTTAACCATGCATATAAATCTTAATATACTTATTGGAATCCTGGTAAAATAAAACTTAAGAAAGGGGTGAGCTCAGATGCCCAGTAAGGGTAAATAATTTAGTAGAAGCTATAAACTTTTAAGGAAATTTGTGTGATAAAAATTATAGCCTTTTTAAACATAAACATGAACATAATATGGGAAACTTAATTAAAACATTAACATATAAACATGCACGTGGATATTCTACTAGTCGAATAATCACATGTAATAACTAATTTGATAATGAGGGAATGCCTAACATCGGACATCATTACCACAAAGTCAAGGCCTTGTGCCAAGACTCCAAATAAAATTTTTGTCAAGGCCTTGTGCCAAGACACTAGTTTGTCTCATGAGACATACCGATGCATTGATGAGCTATAGAGGGCTCCACCCGTCACTTACTAAGTCCACTGCATCCCTCATATGAAAAAGTTGAAACATAACAAAAACATTCGTATTAAAACAAGCATACGAAATGTCAATACATTAACCATAAACCATGAATGGTATAAAAATAGAACATCCATAGTCAAACATATCATAACTCATTAAATACAATATGGAAGATTGTATTATAATAAATCAACCCCAATCAAAAATAATATCTAGTAAAGGATGCTGCATAGTTGAAAATGATGAGTGAAACTTTTTGAGAGAAATAAACTTTTTGTAAAATCATTTAAAAGTCACAAATTTATAAAAGAAGTAATTTAAAATATATTTTTGAATTAATGTGCCCCATAACACTTTGAAACATTTGAAAATAATTATAATTTAAAAACATTCATGTCCATATAAATAAATCCTTAAAATCATTTTGAAAGCATGGACATTAATTAAAAATATTTAGAAAGATAAATCCTTAAAACATTTAAAATTATGATATTGATAAAAATTAACTTTCAAAAATCCTTAAAATATTCATTTTAAAATCATTTTTATGAATAATGGATAGGGTTGATAAAAATTTCCCTATAAATACTTACACATAAACAATCTCAGATAATAATGAGATTGATGAATTAACCCTTACCTCACACTTTCCTTTAGTCGAGGGTACGTTTAACCTCCTGTATGAAGATAATATTATGTTATTAAATTACACAAGAATCATATTCATATTTATGATTTCATACATTATTCATTTATGACTTTATACAACCCATTTAACAATATTTTCTATAATAAATTAACATTTCGGGTAATAATCGCTTTCTTTATCGTACGTGTTTTAACTTGTTACTCTTGATTGTATCAATTAGATAAATATTTAAATAATTACTGAATATAAAACATTATTTATATATCATATATATTTATAATATTTATATGTATAATAGACATATATATGAAGTGAAAAACACCATTTATGGAGATGGTAGTTCGTCCGTATGCATAAACGTTGTTTCAGCTTTCATATCGTATTGAATGGAACTAAGTAAATAAGATATATGTAAGTATATATATATATATATCCAGTAGAATTATTATGTTATATATTACATACTTATTAGTAATATATATATTTTTATAATCATCGATGAATGGTGAACGTGGAAATGAATCTCATCGCGTCGTGGAGACGGTAATCTCTATGTACGCACGTATGGTGACATGTCATTTAAAGGATCAATAGAATAATGAATATGGTTGTAGCATATTTATAACAACATCACAGTATATAGAAGACACTGGATTTATTATTTTATAATGGAAACAACAAATAAAGAGGAAGTGGAAGAAGAATGGAACTTGAAATAGGTGATGAAATATTTACCTCTTCTCCGGGTTCTTTCTTTTGATTTGATCAAAATGGCTCGTTATGTTTGCTATATAACTTAATTAAGGAATCTAGGATAAAGGAAAGAAAATTGGGAGTATATTAGGGTAGGTTTGGGCCAAGCCAAATGACTTTGAAGGTGTGAATTAGAGTGAAGGGGGAGTGCCTTTTTATAAGAGGGGTGAGGGGCACCATAAGAAAAACTTAAAATATTATTTTATAATAAAATAATTTTCAGTTTCTAATGGCTCTAAAATGTATTATTTAAAGGATAAGGTGTGGATGGGTCGAAAACCACTCAACTAATAGGTTATAGATAGGTTTAGATCACCATATTAACCTTAACCATTAGATTTAACTCTTAGCTAAACAGTTTGTCATTTTCCATGTCTCTTTGTATTTTTATATTATATGTTTAATAAACGTAATATAAAATTCCAATAGAACCTGAATAGGTTAATTAATGTCATATATATTATTATATAAGTTTTTTGGCCGAACCTTATATTTTTAGGACTATTATATAGTGTAATTATATAATAATTTTTTAAAAACTCTTTTATGTCAATTTTGACACTATTTGGTATTTTGTTTTTTCTAAATTCATAACTGAATTATTACTATGAAAAGAATTCATATAATCAAACATAATATGTAATATTAACCTATAAAATTATTGTAACTAATAAAAATTCTCAATTTACGTTTATTTGGATATTTATAATATCAATTATTTCAATCCTTCATTAATACGGTAAAAACTGCATCATCATTGTGTCATAAATAAATTCAATTTTAAAATGCCTAAACACTATAAATAAAATAAAATTATTTACGAAATCTTTATATCTTTCTAATTAATATTTATAGTCAAATTTATCTTATTTGTAACCCTATATTAAAATTTTTTTAGTTATTAAACATGAAATTTAACACTTTTAACTCTTCTTTGAATTAAATAATAATAAATGTCCTAATCTAAACCAAATCGACCAAAGAGGTTTATATTTTCTTCCTAAGGCTGTTTTGGGTCGTATTACACTTAAAAAATAGAATTATTACATCTGTTAGGGTAAGAATAATATCATTTTTACCCTAAATTACCCAATTTACTTTTAACCGCGGTAAATAAAAGTAAAAAGTTACTATTCACCAAAAATTATTTTAATCTTATTGAACCAAATTTTTCTTTCTGATATCAACCGTGTCTCTCGGATTTTTGAAATTCCACTCACAGAAGTGGTAAAAAAATGTTTTATGCAAATTTGCAAATTCTCCTAGGAGGTGAGTAAAAGAAGGTGAAAAGTTCAATAAAACTTTATATATCTAATATTTTTACTAGATGAATCCAATGAATTACATTTATCATATATAGGTATTAGGTATCTTTTTTGACCTAATATAAATTTAAATAAAATAAATAATTATTTAAATAAAAATTCAGTTTTAAACAATAACTGAGTGTTTTTCACTATTTATCAAAAAATGAAAGTTTTCAGAAAAATAAAAAAATTTACCCTAAGATAATTTTGATAGTCTAAATTCAAAAATGAAGTCTATTTTACCAAATTAAAAAATAGAAGTTTCATTTATCAATTTAAAACTAATTTCTGTTGTCAAAACCAAAAGGTGTATTTTTAAGAAACAATAACTATAAAAAGATTGACACTTGTTTATGTCCAATCTAAAAGTGAAATTACTTAAAATGACCAGCATTGGATTAAATGGTAAAAATATAATATATTTATACATACAAACCATTAAAATGTATAATTTAACACTATAAATTATTTTGATTAAAAAAAGTTCTTTTTCAGTTAAAATATAGTATTTTTCACTATTCACCCAAATATGAAAGTTATTAGAAAAACACAAAAAATTAATTAAAACTAAATTTTTATGTTCAGAATCTAAATAAGAAGTTTATTTTGTCAAATTGAATATATAAAAGTTTCAAATATTGGATTCAAAAAGGGTGCACCATTAAAAGGCGGTAAACGTGCATTTTTTGACAAATTAGTTCTTACATTATGTATAAGAAACTCATTATATGGATTCTAAAATTATAAGGATTATATATAGTTAAAAATTCAGTTAATACTATTCATAACTTCTTTTGAAAGGCTAGTGTAACATGTCGTGGTGCGCTTGATCTCGGTGTTGCGTGTAGTACAAGTTATTGGATATTTTGTAGAAAAAATGTACTATGAAATCTTGGGGTGTTACATAGTATAGAATGGGAAAATTGATTATATCTAATTGAGATATGATATTTACTCCCATGTTATGGAATCACCTTAAATATTTTATAAATACAGAGTTTAAATATAGTACGTCTTATCACTCCCAAAATAATGGCCAATCTGAATGGACTATTCAGAAACTAGAAGAAAAGATGAGTGCATTTTTGATGGACTTAAAAGAAGGTTGAGATCAATATTTTCCTTTATTGGAGATATTTTAAAATAATATATTCCACTCAAGAATCCAAATTTTCCATTATGAAGACATTTATGATAAATGATGTAAAACACATGTAAGCTATTGGTACCTAAAATGGTTGAGGAAAGGTTAGAATATGTGAAGACTATTCATCATCGCATCAGGACATCCCGAAGTCGACAAAAGAGAAATATTTATAATAATGGATGGAACATTGAGTTTGAGGTGAGGGATATCGTGTTTATCAACATATCTTCTTGTAAGAGAGTTAGGAGATTTGGGAAGAAGTCAAAGATAAGCCCCAAGTATATCGACCCCTTGGAGAATCTTGATCGCATCAATGTTATTGGTTATTGACTAGCACAACAACCAAAAAAATGCTCACGTACATGTCATATTCCATTATCACTCTTAAGGATGTACATAATAGATCCCTCACATTTACTTAATTTAGAGGTGGTGAAGTTGGAAAACAAGCTCTCTAATGAGGAGCAGCCAGTGAAGATATGGGGTTGTATAGATAGATATCTACACATCATGGTGACTTAATTGGTAAAAGTGCTATGTGAGAACCAAAAATATGAAGAGGAAATCAGGGATCCATAGGAAGAGAAGATGAAGAAGTTACCTTAAATGTTTTAACTTTGACATATAATATGAATTTAGAGTTATAAATTATTTAATCAGGGAACAATGATGCACCTCATTTTTTGTTAAAAATAAATCTATGTTCAATAGTGCATACAACATGCAGCATCATGTTTTAACAAACATAAATACACTATAAATATTACTATAAAAAACTACATATTATAAACTATCTATTATATTATGTGATATGAATTGAACTAGAAACATTTAAAAATAGAGGTCTGAAAGGAAAAAAAATATATATATTTATAAATAAGCAGTTAATTTTTTGTCAAACCATTATATGCTTCCAAAAATATTTTTTCTCAAAAAATGACATTACTACTTTTTGGGAAGAAATAATAAAATCAATTTTAAATACTTTTAGAAAATTTATTTGAGAAATTTAAATTCATTTTTCAAATAATTATTTCATAATTATCTTACGATTAATTTTTGGTATTTCTCTAAAATTTTAATTCATAATGAATAGTGAAAAATCATGGTTTTCATTAAAAACTCTCTTTTCATTTAGATCATAAAAACTTTATATATATATATTTAAAAATTATATAAGTAATAGTAGTTCATCAATGTTATGAATAATCTAATTTATTTCTTTGGAATTTATTTCGTGATTAAATTTTATATAAAAACATTTTATACTTTTGAAAACATTATCCTTGGAAACTTTTTTTAGTCATGTGTGTGGGTTTAATTTCAAATTAAATTATTCCAATTCTATTAATTAAATTTGGAAATATTTATTAAATATTTGGATTTGTAATAACTAATATTAAATATTAATTTTAAACTAATTTTTTGTCATAATGAATAGTAAAAACAATAAAAATTGATTACCTCAATTAAGATTAAACTGTTTTTACCGGTGAGTTAAAATAAAAATAAAAGTGTTAGTATTATCAAAAAATATTCAAATTCCTATTTTTTGTTTTATTTTGACATTATATCATCTAATATTCTCTAATGAGACAAATTTTAGCCTTGTGGTTTGGGTAAAATGCGGGTATACCTTTTTCATTCCAAAACATGAGTATGTGTCTTCTCCCCCACTAATAAATGGAAACCCCCTCTTTTATCCTCTTTACACTTCAAAATACTTGTCATTCAGCCAATAAATTTATAAAAAAATTACTTACATACCTTCAAACATCATATAATCCATTTTATTATCAAAACTCCAATCTGTAAAGACTTTAGGTGTAATCTTGAAGAGGTTTTTCCATGAAGTATCATTCTTAACTAAGAATATTTGTTTTATTTAATCATTCACCACCTTAAAAATTTACTCAATCATGATTATATAATAAAATAAATCTATCCAATATAATAATGTGTTATTATGTTAGTTTGATATCTTAAATCCATCTCCACCTCTATCAAATGGAAAATGAAACTATCATTCCTGTGTATAGAGGACTACTGCCTCATGAATCGAGGTAATTAATTTTCTATAATTGCCTATAATTTATATTACTTATGATGAATTTATTGTTTATATATGATATTAATGAAATATTAGTCTTTCTTGAAAATCAATATATCATATAAAGATTTACCATACCATTCTTTGAAGAATTATAGCATCGTTTGTGTGTTTGATGGAGTGTCGCCCCATGAAGTGATATGACTCTTTTATTAGTACAAAATCACATGTATGGTACATGTATGTGTATTTCAATAAATAATATTATATTTATTATATAATTATCCTTACGTAAATTTAAAGTAAAACTGGTAACCATTCTATTTTTTTATCATTGAAAAATGTATATGTAACACATGTGTTTGTATGACCTATCGCTTTCAAGTTGGTGACATAGTTTATTGCTCAAAATAATAACTAAAGGATATTTTTAGAAGTATAATTTATGAATTAAGATTATTATTATTTAATGATTATTAATATTTTGATGGTGAAATAAAAATATCTATGACATTAGACAACCTTCAAAGTCTATTTTGGTTAAATGAATCAGACATCATCCAAACAGAAAACATGGAACTAAATGATCATGTAATTAAAGAAAACATAATAATAAATAAAATAAAATGAATAATAAACATGAAAATGTTTCTTAATAAAGTAAATAGTTTTTATAAATTTATTTTTTATGAAGATAATGAATGAACATAAAAAATAAGACTCAAGGTAAGAGATCTCTCTAAACCGCCATTTTTTTCAGGTTATGACCAATATATCTCTAAATAAAATTCATTCTCAATTTAATGTTATTGAAATATTTTTTAATATTTTATATATGTCTCTCAAATATACAATTATATTATTATTCCCCATTTTATGTGGAAATACATTCCTTATGTTCATTTCTCAAATGGCTTCATCATGAAATTTTCTTAATTATGATTTAAGGCAAGATTATAGAAACCATTTTATTTCCATGGGTGATCCCTATGTAATAAATAATGATTGAATTTATTTATGTGAAACACATATATCATAAACATGTTCTTATGGGTTTTACCAAATATAACTCCAATTAACTGGTTAATGTTTTAGTGTCATGAGATCTCATGAATGAGATTATGAAGTAAACTTAATCCATTATGGTACTTTGTCCACCATGTGATATTGTTTAGGAACTTATCATTGACTCATGTTTACATAATGTTATATATTAATGAAAACTTTCTTATATTACCATGATCTTATGATATCATGTTTCTTATGTTGCTATTTTATCTGATTACTCAGGAGCCTTCTCTTTTATAGTATCATGTTATACCTTTGACTCATACGTTATATTTCTTTTTCAGGTTTGTTCCCATACTGATATTTTCAGATCATCCATTTATTTTATATATTTTATTAGTTATCGTTTGCAGTTTTAGGAGATAAAATGGATTTAGGATATTACAATGGATAATTTAATAAGTATTTAGTTTTTTGTATTCCTTTTGATGTAATATGAAACCAATATTTCAAAGTTAATTGGCATCATGATCAATGTGATGTGATTATTTTATATTTATATTTAAAAATCATGCATTAATATACATAATAATCTTTGGTAACTGTACCCAATTTACAATATCATCTACCTAACCGACACTTTGACCATGATACCTAATTGGGCGCCCTCTAACCCAGGACACCTACAGGAGTTTCCATTCTACAAGGTCACCATTATGGGTGCCATTCATCCAAGTCACCTACTTGGGAACAATTTTCCCATACCATTGGGGATTTAGCCAATATACCCTAGTTTAGATCATTAAAAGAAAAAAATATAGAGCCTTTAGAGAGCCCTATATTATTCTTTTATAGAACCCCATTAAAATTCATGAGTTTCACCTTAAATATTTCATTTTATGTAAAATAGTATTTATGTTTCAATAACTATCAATCCTATATTAGGATGATATATTCACATATATCTAAAAAACTCCATGAGATGAGATTCTACTATTGGTTTTCTCATATTCTTTGGGATGAACATATCCTATTGGTTTGATTATTATTCTTAAGTTAAAGTGTATTATTAGTTTCCACACACTAATTTTGTGTAGAAAATTTATTTGTTTCATCGTATTCATTTATTTTGTATGCTACTTGAGGTATCCACATATGCCTTGAGATGAGATAATGTTCTTGGCTTCCTCATTTTCCTTGATTTTATATTATACTCTTAGTTTCTTCACACACGTTGAGTCAAGATAAACCTCCTTGTTACTAAAATCCATTAACCTAGCTCATTTATTAGAGTAAACAATAAATGAATGTTCATGAATGAGTCCCACACCAACCCATTTCTAGGAAAATTTAACATAGTTGTCCATTATGAATGATTATAAACTATTTGGAAGTGGTCATAGTTGAATGACCTTAAAAAGAACCACTATGGTATTTATCACTTAAAATTAAATGGTATGACATATCCAATTAAATGGAATCAAACTACAGTGGTTTGAATTCCCTTTATAGTGATGCATATGATGTCCTAATCATTGGCTCGATCCCAAATCCACAACACATCCCACATAAATATGATAAATCCAAATTCCATCATGGATGGTGATAAATTCTAGAGTATCCACCCCTTCAAAAAATAGAGTAAACAAATAAAATAATCAAATGAGAGATAATATAGTTTCGACATGAAGTTTCCTCTTAAATACTTACTTTTAGTCAATTAAATTTTATGGTAGTGTTATCAAGAAGGACCCATGAACATGTCTTAAATCGACAAGAGAGTATCAAACTATAAAATATTACCCATTTATAAACATACCTTTCATTCTATCATTCATAAAAATAGTCTATCTTCTCCACCGAGGTGATCAAGAGGCCTCACATACATAGAAAGCGGGAGGGTCACATGTTACAAAAAAATTACCAAAATGGTCTCATGGGTGGGTGGGTGGGGGGAAGTCCAAAACAATTGTATATAATGACTTACCAAAACATATTTATGATGGAATTGCTCAATTAAATAACAATATGAAATTAATTATGAAAAATTAAATGATCTATCATAGTACCTATATTAAAAATAATAATAATAGTCTTTTTGTGGAGGACAACATTTATCTCAACATTGATAGAAAAATCATTGAAATTTTAAGATGAAAACCAATATTTGTGACATATATGATATCCATAAGAAAATAATTGGTAAAAGAAAATTACACCACAAAAGTGTATTAAAAAATTCAAAACTATCAATGCATTAAATGCATAGGACTAATAAGGATGAAAATCATTCTGTCTTAAAATTCCATCATAAAAAAGTTACATATAAATAGATACATTTGTAGCTTTGTTTTTCCACAGTTATATTTAGTTTCTCCCTATTATCTCATGAAAAGGACCTCTTGATCCAAATTTACCATTTAGGATCCAACTGTGTTGGATTTTTACAAATTTAGGCACCATTTATCTAAATATAATTTATTTTGTTTTTTATTTTGTTTCAATATTGTATAAATTTTTTGGTTGTTATTCAATTATCTTTATGTTAATATTTTAATAATTTGCTTTAATTATTATTATTTTTATTTATTTAACTCATTAGTTTATTTAAATATAATTTTTTGAGTAAAATGAAGAAACTAATATCAATAAATTATTAAAAATTATTTAAGTGTTAAATCAAATACTTATAAAAATTAAAAATTATTTATTTAATATTAAGTATAAATTTTCACTAAAAAAATATTTTTAATTTATATAAATTATTATAAAAAGTTAATTATGAATCATTTTAAATAATTAAAAGATTATTTTTTGATAAAAAATATAAATGGCAGAAAATTATTAAAATCAACAATAAATTATTAAAATTTTAATGTATAGAATCCTAGTTAAAAAATAGAAATATTAAATATTAAATTATAAAAAATATTTTTTTTAAAATAATATTTATAAATTATTAATTTATTATAATACTTTGTTATATGATAAAAAATATGATATATTGTTTTTCATTATTGAATTATAAAATTATATTTTTTAAAATTTTTGAAAACCATTCTATGTATTGGATCAATAATAATTACGGTAGAACATAAAAAAACCTTAATTATTTAATTGTTTAAATTTTACACACAATTATAATATATATATATATATGGGTGAAATTGTGCAAAAGTTATATCGATTGCATATTTTTTGGATGCACAGAAAACTCCAAAGCATATAAATTCATTTTTGTATAATATAATGATTTAATTACTATTAATAAACTTATTAAACTAAGAAATAAATCTTTGATGAATCAAGGACTACCTCATTTCCTGACCATGTCTAAATTAGGGAATTTAGAAATGATAAATTAGTATCTCAGGAGGATATAGTTGAGGATATTCATAAAAGTAAACAATATTGGATTAAAAAAATGTGTGTTACACCCCAGGTTTTATTATGTAATTACCTTTAATAATTCCGATGTGTTGAATAACTAGTCCAAAATTCAATATTGAGATAAAATTAACAATGGAATATATAATTAAGGAATACAAAACATTATAATATAGATGAACCAATTAATACTAACTGGTAAATAAGAATTTTTAATGGATCATAAATAGTTAATAAAAAATATATATGAATAATATTATGTAAAATAAATTTAAATAAAATTATGTCAATATTAATAATAAACCTATGTTCACTATAAATTATGTAAAAGTGTGTTTAGAAAATATGGTATTAAATGTAATGGTTTTCATTAACAAATATCTTTTCATAAAGTCATATTATTTCTTATTCAACCATGTTCTTCTATGTTAGATATATTCCACCCTATCTCTGTCAACTATTTTATTCTCTCTTTCATATGAGGAAAATTATATTTCCTTATCAAAATATTCTTTTTTTATTGATTCTCCATAATTAAAATAATATGATGTAAAGGAAAACTTCCACCCATTATTTTAGGTACTCCTCTTCCATATCATTATTCAATATTAACCGAAATATTTATTTTATTTATTATAAAATTAAATTATGAATTTTCTTCTATAACTCTCACATTGATCATTAATTCTATTAAAAAAGAAAATTTTATGCCTTTTATATTGATATGAGTTACATTAAATTATTAAAAATTCTTATATAGAATCTCTTTAAACTTCTATAATATTTTATAAAAATAAAATTAATTTTATTCTTTAATAAATTTATTTGTTTTAATGGTTTCTTTATTGTGTTTTTTAAATTTTCAAATTATTTTTAAAAGTCATTTATCAACAGCTTGAAAATGATTTTTAATGTTAATTATATCTTTGTTTTTATTAAAATGTTATAAAACAAAAAAAAACTCATTTAATGATTTATCTTCCATTTATATTTTATTCAGCAAGAGATTCAACATCTATGGATTTTATGTTTCATGTATAAATATCAAAACATTCTTCTGTTATGTTTTTATAGTGATTGAATTTTGGTAATCATTTGTCCTAATTTTTATTTATATCTTATGAGATAGCTCAAGGAAAATGATATCAAACTCATTATATTTATATGAGTTAATCAAGATATTATGTATGAATAATTTATTATGTCACACACAAATATGTATATATAATTGTACTATAGGTTGGACTAAAAATTTGTATCTCTCCAATACATTGGTTAAAGAATTGTATCTCATGAGATTACTATGTCTTGAGAAATATATGTCTTTTCCAGCCCATTTTGTAAAGGGACATATTTGGTTAACCTATTCCACTACAATATGAATGTATTTTTTTTATGATTGAAACATTTTTAGTATATAATATGATTATGTGTTTTACACATCCCTATCTCATGCCACATTCCCATTTTATGTCACCAATGTTCATAATTGTGGATTTTACATTCTTAGGCCATCGAATATTATATGCTTTCATGATGTTACTTTTATCAATATCTTTACTTATTCCATGATCTATGAATATTATATCATGAATCATGATATCTTCTTATTATTATAAAATATTATTCCACTACTCATTAAATCTCTTATATCTTCATACTCCTCACATGTTAATGATTTAATGATAATTCTTCTTTGACTTAGGATTTACTCCCACTAACCAAGACGTTGACCACAAACATTTATTATTTTTCTAATTTACATAGTAAATGAATATTATTATTATATATTTTATTTATTTAAGGGAATAATGGGTACAGAATTATTATATAATAAATTTATATTGTGTTTTAAAATAATACAATTATATTGATAATATCCAAAGTCACTAAATACTTGGGTTTTTATAGTTTAATTTATTTGTAAGTTGATTTATATAAACCCAGGAAGTTAGATGTCTAATTTTTTATGAGAAATTGGTTTAAATATTTTATTATATTAATAGAATTAAAAATCTATATAGTTTGAATAGAAAGTTTCATTAGTTGAAATGAATGTATTGTTAGTTGAGACATCCTCAAATTTATTTTCCATAATCACATGAATATTTAATCTAAATTTATTGGTTATTATGGTTTATTATTCACCCTAACCATTTTAGTTTTAGTCATTGGTTGAAACAATGAGAAATTTAAAGAAAATGAATATCAATGAAAACTCAATAATTATCACCATGATAAACTATATTATATTTTATATCTTTTTGTAAAACTCCATGGATTTTATTTAGATGATTAAGAAGAAAAATAGTGTACACTGATCATGAAATCAAAGGAAAAGGTTTAAATTCACCTTGTATAATGGGAGAGTTTATGAAAGTATTTTAAAATAAATATTTCCATCAAAATATTTTCTTAAAAATGGGAAGAAAATTCTTTGAACTAATGAATCATTTTTTTGAATATATTAGATCCTATTAAATGAAGTTAATGAGGAGTTCATGGGGAATATCCTACTTAACCAATGATCTTGAAAGTTAAACTGATTAGATCTGTGGTTGATTAAATTGAATTATCCAAATATCATATTTGATAACTGAATTTTGTAACTATGATATGATTTTTCATGTAATAAATCATATTGAGGAAATATTAATCAACTTCCAACATGATGAAAATATGGGAAAAAAATAATTAGAAAGGTTTCTCAAAGGAATGGATAAATTTATTTGGTGTGGAATAATAGGACTTCAAGAACATCAGTGTTAATTAGAAATGAAGAGTTCAATTAACATATTATTGTAGATGAAATTTTCTCCAAATAACCCACTTAAGTATAATGTTTCAAATATAAATAATTTGGGTACCATAATAAAAATTCACCAATATAAGGGTTATTGATGTTAAATGATCTCATAAACCTACAAATAAATGGATAATAGAGAAGCTCATGTGATCCTTGACACTAAAAAAGCCCATGAAAAAAATTTGTTGAATGGTACCAAAATTATCCACTCAATAACTAAAAATATATTATTTAATATTGCTTTTATGAATTCACTTATAACATATAATTTCTCAAAAACTATTAATTTCTCACCTTAATGATTGTATATTTAGTTATCAGTGATTTATACCAATGGTTCAATGATTATGTTTTCAATATATAAATATTATTTTATTGAGTCATGTGGGATGGTAGATCCCAAAATCCACTTATTTTCCAATTTTTTGAAATTAATGTGGTTTTTCGAATAAATTGAATCTTTATACATACATATCAAATTAGTTTTTTTTAAATAATCCCATTTCAAATACTTAATCATCCCATGATATTATATAAATTCATGGATTATTATGAACTCTCAACGGAAATTAACTCATTAATATTGGTTTTTATACTAAATATAGATGAATATTTGGAATCAATAGTTGGGGATGAACTAAAAATTTAATGTATTACAATTATATGGTAATATGTTAATTTATTCATCTAAATGTTTCTTATACTTCCCATAAATTATGTGGTTGAGTTTTCAATACAACCCTTACCATGTTATATTCCAATACTATAGAATCCTTACAAAATATCCTGTATTTAATTACAGTAATTGAATATGATAAGTGGATATTGAAAATGATTTTGTAGAACCAGTTTCATCACTATTGGGAGAATTATCTCTCTTTATTAAGAATATTGACTAGTTAATGCACTCATGCATTGATTATCATGAGATTTATAAGATCACGATCAAGACAAATAGTCCTCTACCCCATATTGGTGAATTTGTTTTACCACCATCGAGGGTATAAATACATGTACATGTTATCTCTTTAGTCAGAATATAATCAAACGTAGGTTAAAGGGGTGGAAATATTCATGAATATATTCCATAAATTATTTGGACAAAATAAATTAATGGTGATTTATTTTAACTTAAAAATCAGACTCTTATATTCATGGATTCGATGAATAGTTTCATTAGAGATTATATGGATCATTTTTTGTAGTATTTAAAGATGAAATTATAAAATGTTAAAATAGAATGGATTAATATAAATAGAATTTTAGGATTGTGGTCAGAGTAAAGGAATGAATAAATGGGATGCCAATCTTATTAGTTGTGAGTTTTGTTTAGAAAACACAACCTTCTGGGATATATAATCACATGATAGGGTATATCAATGGAACATTTAAAGATATAGGTTATTGAAAAATAACCTAAAACAATAAATTTAACATATAAAAATATTTTTTTAAGATTAATTGGAAATTGTATATTTTTTGGTCAAAATTATCATGATTATGAGCTCTACTAATCAAGTTCACTTAGAAGTGAGTAAAGTTTTTCTAGATAATAGAATTTGAATATTGTTTGAAGGATAAAACAAGGGGTTTATTTTCTACACATGTACACAAAATACCTAAAGTGGATAAGGGTTTTTGATATAAAATGATTATTTAAAGAATTTATTGTGTTTTTAATATGAAAAATATTAATGAGATAAATTATTATTTACATCAATTAATGGATGATTAGATAAATTAAATGAGGTGTGATTTGGAGTTAATGGGGGTGAGTTTTATTTTAAATATTGGGATATATTTTCTATAAATATATTTGTTGTATATATTCTAATGAAAATAGTCATAAGTATATATTTACATAGAAGATGATGAAAAAGCACCAAAAGAGATGGTTATAGTTAACAAAGGGTTATGACTACTCAATAAATTACCATCCTTGGATTGAGAGAAAGGTGCATGATGCTTTATGATGAATGGATCATTGTACCATATTCATTATGAGGGTTAAAAGATACCTAATCTTCATAAATATTCAAAGGGTTGGTATAAAACTCATAAAATAACCAATTACATCAAATATATATTAAATTATTACTTAACCATCTATCTAAGTGAAGTTCAAGGAGGAATATAAGTATTAAATAGAGTAAAAAAAAAGTTGAAAATATTCTATAGTTTTACCTTGAAAATTGATTGTTTTTTTTATTTGAAAATTAAATATTTGTTTCATTTATATATCAATTGAATATGATATTTTTGATGATGAATATATCCCATCGTTATCTATTCCCCCCAGGATTACAAATATATATAGTTCTTTAGAATAATGTCTGATGAGACAACATAAATAGTGTGATTGCAACATAGGTAATCCTTGTACCTCTAAAGGTAACAATGTAGTATTAGTTTTGGTTTATCAATTTAAAATGTCATTATAAATGATTTTTATTAGATAATATTGTTTACTTTATCTTCATGATAAGATATTCATAAATTAGGTTGAAATGTTTTAAAGAGTACTATATTCATTTGCATATAATCAAAATCTGTGGTTGACATCAATATTATAGATAAGTATTCAATAAAAATTAGAATCAATATTGGTTTATAAGAATACTTATCACCTCATTTTTTTTCAATATAAATGGATGATTCATACTTTAGAAGATATTCTAGGATCTCTCTTGATGGATTTAAATGGAGTATGGTTCAACATTTTTCATTGGTTAAGTTCTCATATGATAATAATTTCCCCTAATAATTCAAATGGATCCCTATGAGGATAGATATGAGTAGTGATGAAGAAACCAAACATTCTTGGATGATGTTAGATAGTGAAATTTATTAGAAACATATCATTAAGATGGAATATAATATATTTTTTAAAAGATTAAATGTTAATAGAATATCTATAAAAATAATCATTGAAGAGATATAGACTTCAAGGTTAGTGATAATGTTTCAACTTTAATATCACCAAGTAAGAGGGTTATTTAATCCGAAAAGAATGTAAATTTGACTGATAGAAACATATTCAACTTTTTGATTCATGATCACATGGGTATTTAAGTTTATCTTTTTTATACTCTCACAAAACCTCTCATTGGAACCTGAAATATTCTATGTATCATTTTTTGGAATAAAATTCTAGATCCATAATTGGTTAAAATCTCAAAAGTTCCAAAACTAGAACATGATCTATCTTATAAGTAAAAAATAGTTGAGATATTGGATCATAGAGTTTAAATACTACAAAATAATATATCTCATATGGTTATTATTTTGTTGATAAATAATAACATTGTGGATAAATCAGGGGAACCTTATGATATAATGTGAAAAAATAGGCTCATCTATTTTTATTTGAGTAATGATATTTTGAGGGGGAATTTTTTTGGGGGGGGGGGGTGACTATAACACCCAATATTTTTTTTAAAAATTACATGAAATAATTTCCATGTGTTGGATAACATGTCTTACAAACAATTAAGGGAAAAAATGAACAATGAATTATTTTCTTGAGGTATAAAATGATAATATAAAATGAAGTATTAAAATAAATCTAAATAAAACATAATTAGGAAAAATATAGTAGGAATGAATACACATGTAAATGGAAACATTGTAATCTTGAAATAATCTTGTTTACTATTTCCCATAAAGACCAGGGATCTTTTTATCACTATAGAAAAATGAAAAACATAATAAAGATCATTGGAATTTTTAGTAAAGAGATAGGATTAATGAATTTAAATATGTATATAAGTCAATATATAAGAATTTAAAATGGAAATATTACCATTATACAATCATTGGTTATATGGTTTTTGGTCATAATTGTGTGTTGGAGTTCTTTAATTTTCATGGATCCTTTAGATAAAACTTACTAATATATTAAAAATAATATATTTCAAATTTAAGTGATATATAATAAATAATTAATAGATAAAAGAAAAACATAACAATTCATTAGTGATAACATGATGCATTTTAAAAAAGTGTGATTATATATGTATATATATATAATTTTAAAAATTAAATCAAAAAATTTTAAAGAATAGTTTTAATGTAATTTTTTTATTTATACAGAATTAAATGAACATACAACAAATGATTAATAGTTTTCAATATATATGAATAAATTCATTAAATATTTAAAAATATATATTTCTTAAAATTATTTTTAGGCATTATGAATTATTATATTTGTATTTAATTTTTTATCAATTTTAGAAATTTAATTTAATAAAATGAATTTAATATTAGGAATTAATTAGTTGAAAATATGTAATAAGTACTTGTAAATTAAGATACCATGGTATCTATGAGTTTCAAATAAAGGGTAAGCTAAGGAAAATGAATTAAGTAATGAGTAAAGTGATAAAATATTTTTTCATTGCTAAAATGTTTGAATAAGAGCATAGATGACATATCCCCATCCATTATCTAGTTTAGAGAACCTTTATATGAAAAATTGAATTCCTTATATATTAAAGAATGAGTATTTTCCAAAATACAACATAAAATCATCTATAAAAGGGACATTCATCTACTTATTCAATGACAAACCTATGATATTTTTTTTCCATTCTCTATCCAAATTTACTCTGTTTTTAGCTATCTTGCACATTTATATTCACTTATTCTCAAAACAGATCCCTAGATCCTTCCAAAAAAAATGGTGGGATCAAAAAGAGTTCACATTCTTACATATTAAGGTTCATAATCATCGATTTATTTTCATTTTTATATTTTTTCACTTTTCTTTATTAAATATAATTTACTAATTTATTT
Organism: Viscum album; assembly: GCA_963277665.1. Classification (NCBI taxonomy): domain Eukaryota; kingdom Viridiplantae; phylum Streptophyta; class Magnoliopsida; order Santalales; family Viscaceae; genus Viscum; species Viscum album. Next base: position 709,515,042 of record OY728131.1, on the reverse strand, counting down.
TTTCTAAATAATGTAATTATCATTTTGTTATAATAATATTAGGGTGAAATAATTACGTACTCATCCATTTATATTAAATCATGTTCTTGTTTATGTCAGTTTAACTATTTCTCAAATGTTTCATGTCATCCTTGTACATGGGTCACGCTAATACACTCTATATGAGCCTAATTTTATAATATTTCTCCAAATATAATAGGATTAGTTTAACTATCTATTTTAACAATGAAGTATTATTTTAAAAAGGGATGATTGTGAGTACAAATAATTTACTAACATATTTAATAAATTAATAATTATACTAGGATTTAAATTATAAAATTATGAGATATATTTATATATGTATGTATGTCGATTAATTAATTGAATAAATTTTGTTATTTAAATATTAATTGAAAAAAAACATTTCTAACTATTATTAATAAACCATTATAGTATAATATATGCAACAATCAAGGGACTCTAGAACATTTTTAACACACAGTCGGTAAAGTTAACTATTAATGTTTTATAAATGGGTAATAAATAAATTTAGAAAAATGATATTTAGTAAAATAAATATACATAATAGTATATTATACTTTAAGGATAAACCTCAGTTCTTTATATAGGTTTATAGTGTGCATATGAGAAAGAGGGAATTAAATTTAATGGTGTTCTAGAATCAATCTTATTATATTGAGTCATGTTCCTTATTATAGGGATATTTTATTCTTTGTTTGATTTATTTTAAAATTTTTTTAATCACTTTATTCAATTTCATTATTGGGAATCTATATGTAATTATTATAATATTTTTTCATTAGTTTGTAAATGATAAAAATACATCATTGTAATGGAAAATTTCAACCCTCTATTTTGTGTATTTCATTTCTAATTTCATGTTCATTATCAACCTGATTTTTTCGGATTATTTTGAATGTATGACATGTATTCTTTTATTTCACTCATCTATTTATAATTATATTTATTCTAAATGATATTTTATATATATTTCATTGATTCATGGTTCTTTAAACTATTAAAAATTACAATGAAGTGATTCATAACACTTTTTGGAACCAAGTGTGAAATAAAATTTTAAAAAGATATAAATTTAATATTTTTTCATTATGATAAACATCATGATTCCACTTCCAATTTAATCACATCCTCATTGCATCTCATGGATCTTACATTATTAAATTTTAGCATAAATATTAAATTGAGACCATATATTTTCAAATTTTAATTGGGAATATATTATGATCTTTTTCAGAGATCATCAATTAATGGAATAGAAATCATAAACCTCTAGATTTTCCATATACACTCAATAATATTTTGGGATCATCTATATTCTATGCTCATGTGAAATCACGGAGAGTCTAAGGAACATTCAATATCGATATGACTGCATGATCATCAATTCTTCGATTTGGGTTGGAGAACACCATTCAATGTTCCTTAAACACTCCATTATCTCTTGATAACTTGAGGGAGAGGAGATATATTCTCTACAATTTTTGGTAGAAATAGCATGCAATAATAGTTACTTCAATTTCCTTAAATGGATCATGGGTATCATTTACAAAAGTTTCCCTTCAACTCTTGAATAAATTTAACCCTTTAAACAAAACCATATTCACAGTGTATGGCACAATAATCATAATAAAAAAGTCATAAATATTTTTTCACTTATGAGAAACATCTAAAATGTGTTATTTGATAAAATATGTTCCATTATATTAACTCACTTATATAATAAATTTGTTAACAAAGCTTCAATAAAACAATTATTCATTCATAAAATATAATTTCATCCTAAATGATCAACTTTTTCAAATACTCTAAGTAAATAAATACAATCTATATTATTCAAACCATGAATAATGTTTTATTTGTTTATTTCTTACAATTTATTTAACTCAAACATATATTGACCCTTACCGAAATTCCCACAAAGTCCAAAAATCAAATTTAGTATAGTTGACCAAGATTCTAAATATGATTTGTGTGTGACTCACTAAGAATTTATCATAATAGAAGTGAGTGATACCCACAGACTATAAGAAGAGTCTAGAAACCCATCAAGTCTCATAAAGAGATAGGTTTTAGTAATAGAAATGACCACATCTTATAAACCCACAACATGTGATATAATTTTTTTATCTCACAATATCTCATAAAGAAAGACTCGCACATCATTTCAAAATCCTTTATTACATTATTATAAATTAACTTTTTTGGATAGATTTACATTTTTCAACATGACCATTTATTCAATAAAGGTACTACCATCTTAGTCAGCTGGGCCTAAGTAATATCTTCCTTTTGGAAGTGATAAGTTATATCTCTACCATTAAACCAATGTTATACCTTTAATTATGCAACCAATTCAAGTTAACTCACCAAATCATAAATGGAATGGTTCTCATCTTTAATCAACATAAGTGATCAAATAGTATATTTTTATAATGATCTCAAGTCAAGAGAATAATACACATGCTTTTAGATAGAACCAACCCATGACACCCAAAACATGTGGGGTTACTATTAGTGGCTCAGTCATTATAATGCACGACACTCGATATTACCTATTGAAAACTTCAATAAAATAAGTCTCGATGCTTCTAAGACCCCATCACCTAATAGTTATACATAATTTGTACCTAGATAGAAAGATATATTTATACTATAAGACATATGTTTAAGATCATTATAATATTATCTTGTGGTTCTTATAGCTAGAAACTTCTACAACCTTTTGAAACAAAAAATAATACATGGAAATTACTTTGTAAATAATGGATGAACAAATATCCACACTATTATGGTAAGTATATGTCATGATCCATTATCTATATACATGACATGGAAATAAAAAAGTACTATTAACGTTGGTTATAGGGCACCCACATTTACCAAACTCCAACTCACACTGGATCCAACATTATAAATATCTCGGTTAGCACTCACATTATAAGATCATTCTTCTATAAGGTTATGTATTCAGTTACTAGTCCTTCCACATTTCTATATATGGACACTATGATATTTGTGACATTACTTCCTTACGTAAAACTCATCAAAAGATGATATTATAGAGTATATTTCTTTTACCATATATCTATAATTGATATATTGGATAGTACTATTATTATAATCTTATCATAATATATATTTTCCAGAATACTTTACTTACTAGGTGAGATTTTAAGAAATGGAACAAATCATTATGAATTTTAAACTTCTTCTTTATTTGTATCTAAAGATGCAATGTACTTGGTATTTTTAGACCCAAACTACACTAGCTTGAATGAGATTATCATATTCCCTACCTTATCCTAACTACAATATAAGATAATATTGAACTATAATATAACTAGTTTGTGTCCCATTATAACTAGAGTCCCTTCATCTTCCACTACAAGATAGACATCCCTTATACTTTCTAATATAAAATTGGATAGTTTTTACTATAACCAATGTAGTTCTTCTCGTTTTATCATATATTTTCTTACCATTAGGTATATATTGGAAATATCCTATCTAGTACATAACATGGAATATCTGATATATCCAAAAGTTAAGTGTACGGAACAATTTTAACCATTTTAATCTCCTCTTATGTCACATATATGGATTCTAAGAGATATTTATTCCATATAAAATTAAAAATTATTCTCGCTAAAATTATTTATATTCTTTCTCAGTATGTGTACATTGATATGGTCTACATAACCCATATATCTATGATGCATTCCTATCATAGGAAATGGAAAAACAAAATATTATTATCGTAATGTAGTGTACATGCTGACTAGGGTTGTATCACTTGAGAAGAATCATAGTCAGTTGAATCACTAATTATAATTCATATAATCTATTTCTATTTTTTATATTATTTATGAAAAAAATGATTTAGGGATTTTTGGGAAATAAATATAATGTATTAAAATAACACTATCTTAACATACAGAAGAAAATAAATGAAATTAGTGAAGAATGGTATTGGTCCTTGGAGTTTGATACACGGGTTATTTGAATATTAATTATATGTTTAAATTCAATTTTAGAATCCTATTACATCATATATGGATTTCTCATATCAACATTGAGTGGTAATTTTACATTTTGAGGAAACTAATTGGCCCAACAAAAGTTCACCTACCTCAATAGTAGGAAGGAATGAATTTGAGATTCATGTTGTGGTGTACGTTTCCAAACCCAATAATTTAACTCTCATCCATTAAAAAAGATTCATAAAATTTGTGAATTTGAAGTGAAAAAATTAGGAACACGATGTATCCTCGCCCAAGGTCAAGCATCAGGTTAGTCACTTTCCATTGCGATGTGAATAAAAATAATGTTTGAAAGAGGTAAGAGAGAGTGAATGTAGAGACCCGAAGCCTGACGTACATGGACATTACATTAATTTTGTGGAATACTTATTACATAACAAAAACACACACACAAGGATCGTAATAGTTTAGTGTCTTTGGAAATTTGGAATATAATCTTCTAATCCTGGTGAAATATCTTCAACATCTCCCATAACGATCTTCCTTTTTTATACCTAAAACCTTTCTTTATATCCTGGGTAAAAGTAAACATAAAAGGGTGAGCTCAAATGCTCAATAAGGGTAAACAAAAGAAATATCAATCACATCGTATACACAAGCACATAACTTTTGAAAATCATAACCTGCAAAAGAGATCATAATTTCATAACATGGGATAAATCATGGCAGTGAAATGTAATCACAATAATCATAACATAAAACATGAAACTTTGTGGAATACACACATAATCATATAGAATCATTTTTTGTTAGTCAAGACTCATTGCCAAGACTATCTTAGTGGAAAAGTCCCTTTTCTGAACCGAGTCACCCTCGTTTCAGTCCTGTTTCACTGAACCGGTATAACCTACCATTCCAGCCATGTCTATCTCATGAGATATAAAATCTTTACCCAATGCATTGGAGGGAGATATAGGTCCCAACCATCTCATAATGATACCATTCTTATGTGTTCCACAAAATCATAAATCATACATCATTGCATAACCCATTTAATAAAAATGGGAATCTTAAACATCATGACATCATAAAAAAATTCATATACGATAAAGGAATTCATAAAAATAATTCCATCCCAACATAATCAAATCAATGTAATAATAGGGATAAAATCTGAACCATTTTATTATCTTAGATGGAAAATAATTTTGATAAAACACTTGAACTCCATTCTTGAGAAAAATATCATTTCTACTTCAAAAACACTTTTCCTTTCTTAACATGTCGTACAATTATAAACTAAAAGAAGTTGATTAAAAATAAACTTGAAAACTTGTAAAGGAAGATTCTTGGAAATAATGTTTTAAAAATCCATTCATTCCATATAAGTTAAAAAAACATTCTTCGTACTTTTGTCGGAAAAGTCAAAAAGTACCTCGTACGAAAAACGACAAAAGATTCCTTTCATATCCTTTACTAAAAACTCATCAAAGGGTAAAGTTGGATTTAAACAATTGTAGGTGGATGGAAATAATATTACATATTGAGAAAACATGGATGTGGATGATAAAATACACCCTAGTAAATACCAAAGTATAAACAATCTCGGATAAAAATGAGATTGTGATATTTCCCTTACCTTATGTCCGATTTGCTTCGTAAGTGTCCGAACCTCCTCTTCTTTTAAACGCCTCTTTGAATCCTCCACTTAGGGAACTAATATTTGTCTTTGAAGAATACCATGACCTCTAGGATTATTCTAGGGAAGTGGAGAAGGTATTTTGGCAGGGGTTCGCCGAGCTTGAGTGCTCAAATTGGTGTGAGGAGGAGGGGGAGGAGGTGCCCTTTTATAAGGGAGGAGAGGGGCACCTTTGGAATAACTCAAAATATTATTTTATATTAAAGTCAAAATCGGTTTATAATGGTTCCAAAGGGTCTTATTTCGAAGGTAAAGTGGGGATGGGTCGAAATCCTATCAACCAATAGGATTTAGACAAGTTTAGGTTATTATTTTAACCTTATCAATTAGATTTAACTCTAAGTTAAATAATTTAACCTTTACCGTGTCTTTTTGATTTCTTACACTATATGGTTAATACACTTACTATAACATGCCAAACGAACCCCAAATTGTTTATTATTAATATATATATCCTTATTGAAGTCATTTGGCTGAACCTTAGAATTTTTTAGGAATAAAATAACAATTAACAATATAATATTTGATTTAAAAACTATTTTGTGTCAATTTTGACACTATTTGATATATGATTTTTGTGAAAGTCATAAAATAATTATATGTTCAAACCAAGTTGATTAAATCAACACTAATATATCATAGTAACCCATAAAATTAGTGGAATTTATAAAAAGTCTCAAATTACATTTATTTTGGTGTTTATAACATCAATTATGTCAATATTTCATTAATAAGATAATTACTGCATCATCATTGTGTCATAAATAAATTAAACCTATTTAATGTCTAAAAATTAGAAATAAAATATCATTATGTAGGAAATCTTTTTAGCTTACTAATGAATACTTATAGTCGAATTTATCTTATGTATAACCCCATATTAAAAATGATTTACTTATTAAACTTTGATTTTAACTATTTTAACTATTCATTAAATAAAATAATATTAAATGTCATAATCTAATCCAAGTGGACCTAAATGGTCATATTTTATTCCTAAGGTTGCTTTTGGTAGAATTACACTTATCCAATAGAATTAGGACATGTTTTAGGGTAATAATAATATCATTTTTACCCATAATTACCCTATTTACTTTTAACCGTGGTAAAAAAAAGTAAAAAGTTACTATTCAAAAAAAATTATTTTCATCTCATTGAACCACATTTTAGCCCTTGATATTAACCGTGTCTCTCGGATTTTCGAAATTCCACTCACAGAAGTGGTAAAAATAAGTTTTATGAAAAATTCAGTTTTTTAACTACCACTTAGTGGTTTCACTATTCATCAAAAAATGAAAGTTTTCAGAAAAATACCAAAAATTTGGCCTAAGCTATATTTGATATTATGAATTCAAAAATGATGTCTATTTTATCAAATTCAAAACATATCAGTTACATTATCTAATTTAAAAATTAATTCCCGTCGTCAAAACAAATAGCGTGTTTTTAAGAGATAATAACTAACAAAAGATTGACACTTGTTTATATCTGGTTTAAATGTGAAATTACATCCAATGAACAACATTGTATTAAATTGTCAAAATATATTCTAAATATACTTGAAAACCACTCAAATTAATAATTTATCACTATTAATTATTTCAATTAAAAAAGTAGTTTTTAATTAAAATTTATTAATTTTCACTATTCATCAGAATATGAAATTTATCCGAAAAGTACCAAAATTTCACCCTAAGCTAATTTAGATATTCCGAATCCAAAAATGAAGTCCATTTTGAAAAATAAAAGTTACAAAATTTCAAAAAGTGGTTATTACTATTCATAACGGCTAGTTTTAATAATATTTTAATAGCATATCGTTGTTTAGTGAAACTCGGTATTGCGTACTACACACGCTATCAAGGAAGGTCGTGATTGCGTGTAATGAAAGGCATGTCAAGGATGCGTGTTGTGCAAGCACCTTTTGATGTAGCATACAACACAAGACATTAATGAAATTAAAAAGAATATTTTTCATAAAATCTCGAGGTGTTACATTCTACCCCCCTTAAAATGAATTTCGCCCTCGAAATTCGTCGGGGTTATAAATGGTTTACTACTTGAAAGTTTTTTAATAGAAACCCACATCGTAAAAAGGAATACCAAAACCAATCTTTAAAAACAAAAGTATGAAATGTAACGGTTACCCAAATAAACTAATCACTGGGTTTCCACATAGGTGAAAATAGGGATATGGAAGAAAAATCTAACCATCATGTTCTGAAGGAGAGTGGTAGAGAACATGGCTATGGAAAAACCAACAATCACAAATCCATAAATTTGTGACGATCTAAGGCACCATCTGATTAATCAGATATAAGAGCACTAGGACAAAATTTTTGGTTTTCAAGATCGTTTCCCTAAAGTTGAAGAATTTGAATTAGAATAAATACTTACTTTATTTTGGTACAATCTCACTGTTGTTCGTGCCTTGAACATTTTGTATTTCATCTCTTAAATAAATGAAGTTGAATTTGTTATTCGTTAAGTGTTAGCAGATCATGTGATAGAATGACAGGTCATTCCATCTGTCTCAAACAAAAGGTTAACAAAAGTTATTAAATATACATAAGTCATTCTATAGTGAGATTAATCATATATGGTTCCTAAAATGGACTTATACTTCATATATCATACTACTTAATATAATAAAACTAGTTTCTACTAAACAGGGACTTCCTATAGGCCAGTGGTAGGGGATAAAGGCCAGTCACACTTCGGTTGCGGGTTCGATTCCCATAGCCTTGTCCGACGCGAAGGGCTGTCGCCCGTCCTGCAGGTTGTCCTTTTTCTAAAGCTATATTACTATAACATCCCATCAATAATATCTAAAAACATTTTATCCTAACTTATTTCCAACATAATCCATTATAATCTTTAGGCTTATCTAAAATACATCGGTCCAAGCTCATAGTATAAAGAAAATGATTACATGAAATGTCACAGAACAATCACGTTAATGCCATAATTTATCCCCCATATATCATAAGATATATCTTGTTGGTCAAATTACAAACATGTGAGTACCTTAATCATGTATTCTCTTGAAGAATGAATACCCATTAAACCTTAGTGAAAACATGAATGCTGACAAAAGTTAACTCTTTCCACATACCAAAATCCAAAATTTCTATATACTCAAACCATGATATCACTTAGTCCTTATATCAATCATGAGCTCATGAATACTGTCAAACATTTAATTTTCTCCTTATCCCTTCATTATGTGCATATCATCTACTTTACAAAAATATTTCATTCACTTTTCAAGGTTACTGATGCCATAAAATTATTGAAAACCACAATAGGCCAAAACATAAATACTCCAATATTCCATGATACAACATTATTTTGGAATCCCATTACATAAACACTTAATCATTCCACCACATCGTTGTCATATTCAACATCGCCAATAGTGATCGCATGTGAATTCCCTTTGTCCTTTGCCTTAAGCGGTTGCTCATGTCGATCATCACTAACCCTTGGATTAGGGCATTTATTAGCATAATGCCCCATTTCCTTGCACTTGAAACATTGAAGTGTTGGTGGTGCGTTCTCTGCAGTGTTTGCTTTATTCACATCATTAGAAACCCTTTTTCCATTACTTCGACACTCAGCTGCTCGATGACCTTATTTTCCACACTTAAAACATTTTCTAGTCCCTTTAAGACAATCTCCACCATGCTTCTTTCCACACTTTGTGCATAAGGAAACATTCATATTCTTTTCACCATTATTCTGAGATTTCTCCTTGAACTCCATCTTTCGTTTCTTGTCAAAACCATGAGATGGATATGTAACACCAACTTCCATTTCTACCTTGATAGCACAACGCACAATTTCTTCATAGCTACTGAAGTCTCTTATAGCTAATTCCCTTCGAAGACTTGGTTTTAAGCCACTAAAAAATCGATCAACTTTACTTTCAGGTTGGATGATAATGCCAGATGCATACCTTGCAAGTCTTGTAAAATTCGCTTCGTATATACCAACAGATTCATCATCCTTTTGATTTAGTTCGAGAAACTCCTTCTCCATCTTTGTTTGAAGAATACGAGGGAAGTACTTATTGAAAAATAAATTCTTGAACTCGTCCCATTCCATGGACTCAATTTCAACTCTTGGCCTCGTATTCTTGATAAGATTCCACCATTGATCAGCTTCACCTTCCAAACGATATACTGCTAAGATGACTTTATCATGTTCAGAACATTGAAGAACTGAAAATATCTTTTCAGTGGTACTGATCCATTGTTCAGCAACAAGTGGATCGGAAGTCCCACTGAAATAAGGTGGACGTTGCCTCATGAAGGACTCAATAGAATATTGTTCCCTTCTCTGCTCATTTGGAAGTCCAGAATGATTCATAGCTTGTGTAAGTATAGCAATAAGATTTTGCACTCCATCTCCCATAACATTTGTTTGTTCAGGAGGACAATCATTGCATTGTCCATTACATTGATCAACACGGTTCCTTCGGGTTCCAGCCATCGTCTAAAACCCAAAAAGAATAGTGTGAGAGGCAAAAATCATGCTAGTGAAAACAACATTATAAAGGGGGAGTATCTTCAATATATAACTTCTTAGGTTAAATTCTATGATCGTTACCGTAGTTCTAGGACTGTATCTTATACGTATAATTATCCTTAGGGATATCCCTAGACATACCTTAGAAATATCTCTAGGGATCTCACTAACGCTTTCACATCCTAGTTTCCAAAGGTTGACGAAACCTTTCCTTTGATACCAACTGTAGAGACCCGAAGCCTGATGTACATGGACATTACATTACTTTTGCGGAATACTTATTACATAACAAAAAAACACACACAAGGATCGTAATAGTTTAGTGTCTTTGGAAACTCAGAATATAATCTTCTAATCCTGGTGAAATATCTTCAACATCTCCCATAAAGATCTTCCTTTTTTTTATACCTATAACTTTTCTTTATATCCTGGGGAAAAGTAAACATAAAAGGGTGAGCTCAAATGCTCAGTAAGGGTAAACAAAAGAAATATCAATCACATCGTATACAAAAGCACTTAGCTTTTGAAAATCATAACCTGCAAAAGAGATCATAATTTCATAACATGGGATAAATCATGGCAGTGAAATGTAATCACAATAATCATAACATAAATCATGAAAATTTTTGGCATACACACATAATCATAGAGAATCATTTCTTGTTAGTCAAGACTCATTTCCAAGACTATCTTAGTTGACAAAGTCCCTTTTCTGAACCGAGTCACCCCCGTTTCAGTCCTGTTTCACTGAACCGGTATAACCTACCATTCCATCCATGTCTATCTCATGAGATATAAAATCTTTACCCAATGCATTGGAGGGAGATATAGGTCCCACCCATCTCATAATGATACCATTCTTATGTGTGCCATAAAATCATAAATCATACATCATTCCATAACCCATGTAATAAAAATGGGAATCTTAAACATCCTGACATCATAAAAAAATTCATATACGATAAAGGAATTCATAAAAATAATTCCATCCCAACATAATCAAATCAATGTAATAATAGGGAAAAAATCAGAACCCTTTTATTATCATAGATGGAAAATAATTTTGATAAAACACTTGAACTCCATTCTTGAGGAAAATATCCTTTCTACTTCAAAAACACTTTTCCTTTCTTAACATGTCGTTCAATTATAAACTAAAAGAAGTTGATTAAAAATAAACTTGAAAACTTGTAAAGGAAGATTCTTGGAAATAATGTTTTAAAAATCCATTCATGCCGTATAAGTTAGAAAAAACATTCTTCGTACTTTTGTCGGAAAAGTCAAAAAGTACCTCGTACGAAAAATGACAAAAGATTCCTTTCATATCCTTTACTAAAAACTCATCGAAGGGTAAAATTGGATTTAAAAAATTGTAGGTGGATGGAAATAATAACACATATTGAGAAAACATGGATGTGGATGATAAAATACACCCTAGTAAATACCAAAGTATAAACAATCTCGGATAAAAATGAGATTTTGATATTTCCCTTACCTTAGGTCTGATTTGCTTCGTAAGTGTCCGAACCTCATCTTCTTTTAAACGCCTCTTTGAATCCTCCACTTAGGGAACTAAGATTGGTCTTTGAAGAAGACCAGGACCTATAGGATTATTCTAGGGAAGTGGAGAAGGGATTTTGGCAGGGGTTGGCCGAGCTTGAGTGCTCAAATTGGTGTGAGGAGGAGGGGGAGGAGGTGCCCTTTTATAAGGGAGGAGAGGGGCACCTATGGAATAACTCAAAATATTATTTTATATTAAAGTCAAAATCGGTTTATAATGGTTCCAAAGGGTCTTATTTCGAAGGTAAAGTGGGGATGGGTCAAAATCCTATCAACCAATAGGATTAGACAAGTTTAGGTTTTTATTTTAACCTTATCAATTAGATTTAACTCTAAGTTAAATAATTTAACTTTTACCGTGTCTTTTTTTTTCTTACACTATATGGTTAATACACTTACTATAACATGCCAAACGAACCCCAAATTGTTTATTATTAATATATATATCTTTATCTAAGTCATTTGTCCGAACCTTAGATTTTTTTAGGAATAAAATAACAATTAATAATATAATATTTGATTTAAAAACTATTTTGTGTAAATTTTGACACTATTTGATATATGATTTTTGTGAAAGTCATAACAGAATTATATGTTTGAACCATGTTGATTAAATCAACACTAATATATCATAGTAACCCATAAAATTATTGGAATTCATAAAAAGTCTCAAATTACATTTATTTTGGTGTTTATAACATCAATTATGTCAATATTTCATTAATAAGATAATTACTGCATCATCATTGTGTCATAAATAAATTAAATTATTTAATGTCTAAAAATTACAAATAAAATACCATTATGTAAGAAATATTTTTAGCTTTTAAATGAATATTTATAGTCAAATTTATCTTATGTATAACCCCATATTAAAAATGATTTACTTATTAAACTTTGATTTTAACTATTTTAACTATTCATTAAATAAAATAATATTAAATGTCATAATCTAATACAAGTGGACCTAAATGGTCATATTTTATTCCTAAGGTTGTTTTTGGTCGAATTACATTTATCCAATAGAATTAGGACATGTTTTAGGCTAATAATAATATCATTTTTACCCTTAATTACCCTACTTACTTTTAACCGTGGTTAAAAAAAGTAAAAAGTTACTATTTACCAAAAATTATTTTCATCTCATTGAACCACATTTTAGTCCTTGATATTAACCGTGTCTCTCGGATTTTTGAAATTCCACTCACAGAAGCGGTAAAATTAAGTTTTATGAAAAATTCAGTTTTTTAACTACCACTTAGTGGTTTCACTATTCATAAAAAAATGAAAGTTTCCAGAAAAATACCAAAAATTAGGCCTAAGATATATTTGATATTATGAATTCAAAAATGATGTCTATTTTATCAAATTCAAAACATATTAGTTACATTAACTAATTTAAAAATTAATTCCTGTCGTCAAAACAAATAGCGTGTTTTTAAGAGATAATAACTAACAAAAGATTGACACTTGTTTATATCTGGTTTAAATGTGAAATTACATCCAATGAACAACATTGTATTAAATTGTAAAAATATATTCTAAATATACTTTAAAACCACTCAAATTAATAATTTATCACTATTAATTATTTCAATTAAAAAAGTTGTTTTTAATTAAAATTTAGTAATTTTCACTATTCATCAGAATATGAAAGTTATCCGAAAAGTACCAAAATTTCACCCTAAGCTAATTTCGATATTCCGAATCCAAAAATGAAGTCCATTTTGAAAAATAAAAGTTACAAAATTTCAAAAAGTGGTTATTACTATTCATAACGGCTAGTTTTAATAATATTTTAAGAGCATATCGTTGTTTTGTGAAACTCGGTATTGCGTACTACACACGCTATCAAGGAAGGTCGTGATTGCGTGTAATGAAAGGCATGTCAAGGATGCATGTTGTGCAAGCTCCTTTTGGTGTAGCGTACAACACAAGACATTAATGAAATTAAAAAGAATATTTTTCATAAAATCTCAGGGTGTTACAGTGAATGACATTAGGTTTGAAAGAGAAATAGAGATTGAATAATATTGAATAACGTGAATTAAATTTTAAAGAATGACTTCAAGGGAATGTAATAAAAAATAAAAGGAAAATTATTCATAAAACAGAAGATTCCCTAGAGAATAGTGAAATAGAGGATCCTTGGGATTTGATTTGATTATTATATCATAAATTCTTATTTATAGGACATAATACACCAAGGGTTCCATCAATGGTGTCATAAGTTGGTCAAAAAGTCAACCTAGTGGGTATTGTGGTCATAAAATTGGTTTTATTCATAAATACATTGAATATGAATGATCTTGGTCTATCCTGAGAGTTATACATCATGTAAGTGGTGTACACAACATTTAATGTCTGGGTCCAAGATCCTTTCATTGATTGGTTCAACTACTGACTCACAACCAACATTACTTCTAGTTACATGCCCTGAATTTCACTTACATGACATGTAAATCTATTTTCCAGTCAGTTTCTCTTAATTTCATCTTATTTAAACAATTCTTAGCCCAAAACTTATTCTTCACTTCTCCTGGACCATGCAATATCACCAATATACCTTAAAAATATTCTTATCATTTAGTACTTCCTTATGATGTTGCATGAAGTGTTGTGGATCACTATATTCATATCTTTTTTTCCATTTTTAATCAATCTCAATATATAAGTACAAAACATAAAAAAAAATTAAACAATAGAAATAATATTCAATTAAGTTGTGAACAGATTATAATTTATAATAAAAAATGCATGAAAAATATTGTTTTTTAATCATCCATATTAAAACATGTTTCCTATAACTTGGGTTACCACTTTAAGTTAATATTTTGATAATTGGTTCAAACCCAGTCTTAGCTAGTTGTAAGACTAATAAAAATTTCAATATGATATAAACATATTTTACTTGGAAATAGTGGAATTCGCACTAACCTCTTATAGACACATGGTATACGTTTTTTTTAAAATAAATATTATATTATCACATTACTTTCATTAATCCATAATTGGAACAATGTAACTTTTATTTCTTATTGTAATTACTTGGTATCATCCACAATTTTTGGTTGTGTTAGGTATACACCTTCCAAGAGATGTGGTTGTGGAATCTGATATATTTTTATCATAGAATGTTATGATGAAAAGTAAAATCCCAATGGTTTTGGGAATTATAACATGGAATAAGCAATCGATACTTATTAGTACCATGATGGTACCACTCATGTATTGTCTCTCTTGATTATTCACTAATATATTATCTTCAATTAATTAAAATTCTAAAACAAAGGATTTATTTCAGTATATGGAATCCATTTTATGTATTCTTATAAAATTTTCTATTAGAGATGATAACAATTTACTGCTTCCTTTTTGGATCCATTATTCTCAATTAGTAATGTACCCCCTTCCATAGTGAAAATAAAACCACCATTATGGTTTTCACATTATTACACAATATATGTCTCTAAAAAATTCCTTCTCTATGATATGTTAGGAAACTGTTCCTAGTCCAACTAATTGTGCATCTCAAACATTGGCATAAACCAAGTCAAAATTTCCCCCACAATATAAAACACGAATATGTATCATTTTTATAGAAATATAGTCAATCTCTCAACTAATACTTTTCAATATTTTGTACTTATATAATATCCTCTATATACTTTATGCCTATATCCACAATCTAACTAATCTACTGTACTCAGTATCCAGTGTAGTCTATGATGGATGATAGACTTCTGAAACTAGTTTCAAACTACTAAAACATAACCTTAGCCTATGCTAACTCATATAATATCCTAAACCCATAAAATACACATGTATTGATAGAAGATTAAACAATTCTATACCTTATTATTGTTGGGGTGTTATAACATTTATAATATATAGAAGTTGATCCATGATTTTAGTCATTAATTATCACCAATGAAAATATCCAACCACTAAAATCTAATATTAGCTTCCCGTTCCCATGTTTCCTCCTAGAAAGACCGGTGATACCACTACATGACTAAATGTGGTACTATTTTACCATGGTAGATTTAATTCATTTGAATATCTCTATAAACAAATAATTCATTGAATGATGAATTAGAATCCAAATTTAAATCAACTATGTTGATCACATTAGAAAGCTTGGTGATGTGTCTCTAAAGTTGAGATACATGGAATACATCTTTCACTAGATGAAATCTAAAAGGGTGAAAAAACCAGTAAGCCATGGTATTGATATTCTTTGAAACCATAAATAACCCCTCATATGAGTATTATAGATTCCCTTTCCATAAAAAACAAATATGTACTAATTAGTTAAATCTCCAATGAAAAATCATTCACACACCTCAAATTTGATAGGACATAATCTCAAGAATGCATATGAAAAAATCATAATCTATTCTTTTGCTAAAATTTGGAATTAGTTTTATACAATCTAATGTCTCTTGATATATTTTTGAACCAATAATAAAATATTACATTGAATATAGTTAGAACATGGGTGATTTAAATTACATTGCATACATGTTTTCAAAAGGTTCCATCTTATTTGATAATGTATAGTTTCTTTTATATCCAAAATTGGTTAAGAAAAGACGACTAACCCATGAATCACGAAACTGATGGACTCATGCTTATGAGATGTCCTCCAACACCTGGATAGTACATTTAGACTACCCATTGGTTTGAGGGTTGTATTCCATGCTCAAATGAAGATATGTATCATGTTTCATATGTGTCCACTAGTAGAAGAGAGATGTAAATTACACATCTCGATTATATATGATACTCTTCACCACACAATTATATCATAATATTTAATAAACATACAAATATATGATCTCATAAATATAGTTTTTTTATCTATAAGAAATGTGAAACATTGGTAAATTTTTACACACTAACCCATAACACATATCTACATTAGGGTGTCTCTAAAAGTCCTATTATAGATTTCATTTTCACATATTCCAATATAAAATGGTGAATGAGTAGATACTAAAGAAGGCTTGTGGGTCACGATTTATCAGCCTTCACCTAGAATCTGGTGAAGCCTCATGGAATGTACCCCATAATGAATTTCTTCTTCCCAGACCACCAATAATTCTTACAGATTTCATGGAACATCTTAGTAAGACCAGGGGGAAAACCCCATCTTTAGGTATGTGGATCATGCAACATTTCCTTTCAAAGGATCATAAGGACCGTAAATCCACCTTGTATATATAAAATCCCATCACTATCCAGGGAATAATCTAGAAGTGGATCCCTACCATATATAAATCCCCTTACAAACCGTAAGTATTAGTATGAAGACATACTATCCTTAAATATCTAATGTAGTGTCGATGTTATTAGTAAGGATGAAACACCCAATGATTTTAAATGTACCTCAATTAAAATAAACATAAACCATTTGTTAGCTTCTTTTACCTACAACCCAAGTCTATATAAACCATGATATAATGTACCTTTATAACCTAGAAATTATATTACTAAGTATGAATAATATTAACCACATTATGAAATATATGTATAATGTTTTATGATAAAAATTTATTTTTATGAAATCAATTTTAATAAAATCAATTAATAATTAAAATAACTATTTTTCCACATGTTTATTAATTTAAGAAATATATTTATCACCATTTAAAAATTATATCAATGAAATATATATTTAATTTATATTAAAAAATTAATAATAATACATTAAATAGTTATTTAAAGTTTATTAATGAAGATAAAATCATTTAAATAGAAAAAGAGTTTGTTTTCAAAAAAACTATTTCTATGTGCGTAATGTGTCTTTATGGTAATAAATTGACTAAATAATTATTTATTAATAGTTTTAATAAATTTTTTCTTAATAATATATTTAATTAAATATTTTAAGATTCATTTAAAAGTTTTTACATGGAAAATAAAGAAGATAGACTCAGTTTTATGCTTAAAAATTCATTTTTCTAAAAACAATTTTTTTTTGCGTTTTGAACACTTATTTTAAAATGATATTTTCATATTATAGAGATTTAATTTTTTAAAATGGATCCCATATTTGGAATAAAAATATTAATATTATGTAATAAGTTTAAATTGATGTTTTTTCATGATGAATAGATACATAGGAGAAAAATTCAGTTACCACGGTAAGTGTTAAAATGAGTAAAAACGTTTAAAGATTTTAGTTTTAGGATTAATATGACCTAAAAACCTTTGAAAATTATTTTTTATGGTTATATATAGACCCTATATAATATAATATTCAATTATCAGTCTTTTATCGGATCTTCGTTCTGGGGTAAGATATGAATATATTTTAATCATTTAAAAATTCCATATCTGACGTCTCCACCCCCTATAAAAAATACCACCTATCTTATCTTCAAAATAATTCAAGATCCCAATATATCTGCCATTACCTAACAAAAAAATTTTATATAAAACATTTTCACATCCTTTTGGTATTAGTTTGAAAAAATAAGGCTTAAGGTGTAAGATAATGGAGTTTTTTCAAGGAAGAGGTATAACTCTTAACCAAGTAATTTCAATTTAATTTATTTTTAAAACTTTTTTAAACATGGTGTATCCATCATAACATGATGAATTATATATCAAAAATATATTATGTTTCTATTATAATTATTTAATAACCATTTATAGACATGGTTTCTATTAAATTTGAAATGAAATAATCACTCATGCGTATGTGTGGACACCTGCTTCCACACAGCGATACAATTCACCTTCCATAACAATTTATCAAGATTAGTTATTATTATTAATTTAATTATTACATATTATATTTATAAAATATTTATTTTTATTTAATTATAATATCTTATCTACCTTCTTACCTTCCATTCCATTGGAAAATGATAATATCGATCATGTGTATGTGTGGACTACAACCTCCACGAAACGATATGATTCATTTTTCATCATTGATTTTAACAGATTTAATAAGGATATATTTAATGATTATATATTATACCTATTATATAATAAATATTATTTAAAGGTGAATTAATTTTTACCTTCCTTTAATTCAACTAAGGAAAAGATGAAACATCACTCAAGTGTACATACAAACTACCATCTCCACAAAGTATTGTAATTCGTTTTTTATCCCTAATTTATTTAAATGTTTATAAACTATATATAATAAATAAATTTGATACTAATATCATGATTAATATTATATACATTATTAAAATATGATAAAGTTCTATGTACTAGAACCATTAAACTAAAACATGCATATATAACAAACAAATTTTAACCCAAATGTTCATTTTAATGATGGAAATTTTAATATAAGTTTAACTAGAAATTATAAATAAATGAATCATAGTATATTATGAATAAATATGGATTTGGAATTTGTATATAATAAACCTATATTTATTATATAGTATTTAGGACTCATATGTAGAAATATGGGACTTGAGGTAAGGGTTTTGTAACGATCTAATTTCTTTTTAAGATTATCTATGAAAAGTTTCTGTTGAGAGAATATTAACATTTACACAAGTCATATTTTCTAAAACCCAAGTTATTCTTAGAAATTTTATATATTAGAACCATTTATCTCTTTTTAGTACATAAAATTGTCCAGAAATATTTTTAAAGAAAAATTGAAAAAATTTGGTCATTGGTATTCTTCTTCCATATCTATGCTATTCAAAAAGTTTTCCAATTTTTTTACCTATATTTAAAATTATATATATAAAGTTAATTATAATTACATTTTTTTTAAAAGTAATATTTTTTAGTAAAATTTATCTAAATATGTTTTTTGTGCTTATCTATTTTTTTTGAAAAGAATGTTTTACTTTAACTTATATGACATGAACATATTTTTCTTTTGTTATGAATATTTTATTAATTGAATTTTCCTTTATGAGTTTCCAATTTTATTTGTAGTTAAAAACAAATTCTCAATATTCTACGAATTTTCATTTAAATTGTTATCAGAATAAAAGGATATTTTTAACTTATTTTGAGAAAATGGTTTGAATGATATTTTAATGCTATTTATCATCATTTTCAATTCCCTTTAAGGATTTTTATACTTCACTGGGGATATGATATTATGATACCAACCAATTTCAATCTCTCTAAGCAAAAGGACTTTTCCATAAACATTACCTAATCCTTAGTATTAAAACAAGAATTTATTTTCTTATATTTGTAGAACATTATTGATTAGAGATTTATAAAATTTATTCATCATCCATACGAAAATAAATATTATATCAAAATGTGGAAACTTACACATAGTATCTATTTTTTCCACAAAACAAAAAAATTATTAAATAAAAAGTTTTTTATGTCATATATCAACAATTTTGATGTTGACCTCATCCTTGTCTCTAATTATACTCAAAACGTTATTAAAAATATTCTAAAATTTCTAAAGATTACAAAAATCATAGTAAGGGATATAAAAATAAATAGAGAAACATAATAGTATGTGAATACTTATACAATATTTTTTTTAAAATTAAACTTTTGGCTCAAAATATGAATTTTATTACTTAAGAAACCTACATTCTTGTATAAATATTTTTATAAAATATTTTATAACTAATCATAAGGAAAAATAATACTTATAATTCTTCCTTTTATGTCATGAAAATGTTATGAAATATTAATAAAAAAAATAATACAGTTCATACATACAGAGACGAATTTACATTCCTTTAAACACTAGCTCATGAATAATAACATGAGTGAATAACATAAAGAAAATGACATCATAAGATTATGAAAACATAAGAAATGTGATAGGAACAGAAAACATGAAATATGAATAAGTTAAGGTTAACTAATATGACAATATCACATGGTGGATAGTGTCGCATCCTAGATTGGGTTTACTCCCAAATCCCATACATAATGTTTCATGAGAATAAAGATTACCCAAAGAATTGAATAGAAATATGGGACATCCATCATAAAGTGTACATGATTATGTGTTCCAAAAGGGGAGTCAATAATAATGAATAATCCAAATAATTAACCATGTAAACAAATGGGTTTCATAATCTTGCCTCATATCATAATCAAAAGTGATTTCACCGTGATGTGATAAAATGTGAGTTAGAGATAAAACAAGCATAATATTAAAAGAAGGGTTGTCTGGAGTGATCCCTTACACCCAAAACCAAAACATTTCAACATATCAAAATATCCACTCTATTTAAAACTTTTTTGTAAGAACATAGAATAAAGTGAAATAGGGTTTTACATTAAAGAAAAAATTTATTCTTATAAATTAATATAACATCAGATAATAGTTATGATGAAAGTAAAAATTATTGACGCCATATACCTTAAAACAAAACACCATTTTTTGTATTTTATAAACAAATTCAAAACATTCCATATAAATTATATAAAAATATTCCAATTGAAAATATTTTAAAGAAAGTGTAAATAGATATAAAATCCCCCTTTTTAATGTGTTTATGTCTATATAAAAATATCAATAAAATAATTTTAAAAATATTAATATGGAAGAGAATGATTTAAAAAATAAATCTTTAAAACATTTAATACAAGGTTTTAAAGTAAAGTTTCCCTTACCTCTATCTAGAATCATCACATATGTTCCTTATCTTCCTAAATAATAAAATTATTTTAATTATTTAATTTCTTAATAATTTTTTAATGGTTATTATTCCCTTACTTTCGCTAATTATAATGTTATATATAATAACTTAATGGATTAAGTTCACATCGTGTTTTGTTGATATTTAGATCATTTTTCAAAAATGACTTCTGTAGTTTTGGAAATGCTCAAAGTGGAAATTATTTCATAATATTCAGAAAAAAAATTAATGAAATAATTATTTTTTTACAATAAATATTCTCTTAAAACCAAGAATTAAATTTGGTAATGAAAAATGAACTGTGTTAAAATTATGGTATAGTAGGTCATACGTATGCTTGAGAAAAATTTCCATATTTCAATGATGATGATGTAAAGAAGGATATATTATTTTAAATTTAAAAAAATATAATTATATCATTATTAAAATATTATTTCTTTATTTACACTTATATACACCATCCATGTGATGTGGTAATGAAAAACAAATCATGTCACTTCATAGAGGTAGTTACCCACATGTACGCATGAAGGATGTTATCATTTTTCAATGAAGGGAAAGGTAAGAAAATATGTGATATATTAATTTTAAAAAATTATAATTATGTCATGAATATCATAAATATTCATTAAATAAAATATCATAAATATTTGTGAGATGAGATGATGGAAAATGAATTATATCAGTTTGTGAGGCAGTATTCTACCATACCCATGAATGATGGTTTCATTTCCGAATGGAATGAAGATGAGTAGTAACTAGATAATTATATTAACAAAAAAATTAATAGTATATATAATGTACTGGTATTATTATTTCATCAAATTTTAAGAAGTTTTGAATGATTCATAAAAAGATATAACACTACGACACAAAGCTAAAGACCAAAACACTTCTTTAGAAAAAATCCATTTATTTACACCTTAACCACTCTATGTTATTTATTATACCAAAAAATATCTATATAACATGGTTAGGTATGGTATAAAAGGAATTAGGTATGTATTTAATGAACTATTTTTTATGATAACGAACTTCTATTGATGTACACTACATTAATGTTTTGGTAAAATTATTTTGTTTTGGTTAATGAATTATTTACAGAGAATATGAGGATTATTAAGGGTATAATAATGGTTTAGGACATGAAAATGGAATAAAAAGGATATACTAGGTAGGTTAAATGTTTGGTACATGGTTAGTTGTAACTGTGCACCTTATCTATAAAGCATATAGGGAGAAGGTGCAGGATTAAAAAATTGTATAATGGGGAGATTGAAATCCAAGAAACATTGGATAAATCCATTTCACACATCCATTGCCTGGTTGGTCAAACCGTGCAAACAAACGACATGCCTCATTATTCTGGGCCTAATTTTCCACTTCCCCGTATTTATTAATGATTTATAACTCTAATTTCTCACACATTTTTCTTTTAGAAACCTAGGGGATAACCCCTTCCTCTGAAGCTTCCATGGGAAGCTTATTCATTAATACTTATTCATTTGGAGAGTGGTTAGGTGCCAATCAAAGATCTGAGTGATTCTAACAATTCGATTTATTCTATTATGTAGAGAAGGTAATGTGTGGCTATTGTTATCTATCCAAATTTCTAAAGACTTGTGTTTTTCATAGGATTCTATATTGGAGATTTCAAGATTGCTTGATTTCAAATTTATTAATAAGGTTAAGTGAGCATCCATCTACAAACATTAGTTAGGTAATCTAAAAGTTATATCCCACATTATTTATGTTATTTATGTTTATTTGGTTGTGATATTTGTGGAATTATTCTATTTTTTGTCTTACCTTATAGGAAATGATTGAATTGGTATTTAAATTACGTGTTGGAATCCTCGTGTTCCCCATTGAATTTAATGAGGATGAATAGATATGACATATGGAGACCCCTATGGTGGGACACTTCCTTGAACATGAAATATTTGGTTGTTGAATGATATATTCAGTGGATTGTGATATTGAACTAATTGTACATGTGGTTAACCCAAAAACATGTAAATATGATATGATTGGAATAACATAAAGTTTTAAGTATTTCATGGTGTGTAAATGGATGGATGTGATAATTGTTTAATAGGAAGAAGTCTCATGGTTAAATGGATTTTATGTCTAATAAATTGTTTTAATTTTTTAAAATAGTAAAATTGGATTCTATTGGGAGTTGATTAAATAATGATTGTAAATAACCATTGAAATGTGGTTAAATGGAAATGGTTCAACTTTTTTTATTATGAGATAAAATGGTTAATGATTATGGGCCTATTTGAATGTGAAAAAATGGTTGGTGGGATGTTTCACTAATGCACCAATCTTTGGGGTGTTATAGACTAAAGATTCATGTTCCCTTATACAAGTATTTTTTTTGGAGAATATATTGATAAACATGAACTAATGGGTTTGAACATGGTGTTCTGTATCAGGATGGGATGGTCAGACATAGGGTTATGAATCCTTCTAGATTCATGGATAGTTGATCTATTTTTACTGAACTATTAACCTTCACCGACAGATTAGATGAAATAAATGGGATTAAGTATGATTGATAAAAAATGGGGAAAACATTAAAGTAATAATAAAAGTAATAAATATGATATATATTAAATGATGTAACTTTTTTTTTGGAATTTTCTTTATTATCCATACTTCTTTATACACTATATTAGAATTTATATATTTTTTTGACACCATTGGTGGTGGCTAGTTGAGTTTCACTCACACCCTACTCAAGCCACCATTAGGTACCCCCACAATCTTCAGGGTTGCAGTTCAGTATAAGAGTGAATTACCAATGCTTATGGGTTGATTTAGGATAGGGAGATGTTAATGGGTGAGGGGACCATACCCGATGTTGGGTCTCATTATTTGTATTCCTTATCATGTATTTGTTTTGGGGTTTCCTTTACTATTTTTACAATATGACTTGACATGCTATATATTTTTTGGTTGTGGGCATGTACCTTATTTTTGGATTATTTTGTAATGCATGATTATCTTTTTTGTTGTTGTTTCTAGTAGTTCTTATTATACACATTATGTCTTACTTTTATATAGATGTAATTGTTTCTTTACCTAATTTATTATACCCTCACTACTAGTCGGTAAGCTCTAGATTATGGGGAGGTATGCATGAGGCCATGTGGCGAACTGAATTGAGGCACTAGTTAGTTTCTCTCGAGTTATTACATTACAAAGTGGTATAAATAAATATTCATTTATGTTATTGAATTTAATTGGGGAAGATATACTTGAGATTAAGAGGAATTAGTACTTACCAATGAGATCTTTCCTGAAAGTATCTAACCATTTTATTTGGGAAAACCAAGTACCAAGGGTTCTATTTTTGTTCTTGATGTTTTCTTTTATCATTGGATATTATTTCACCTTGAGTGATGCACTTGGAGTGTGATGTTATTAATTTATGATATTTCATTCATGGATCATCATGGAATGATATTTTTATATGTATTCATCATTTTAGGTAATTTGGCATACATGTTACATGCATCATTCTAGGAACACATAAGAAAATGGGTTATGGTTGTCTATGAAAGTATAAAAGGCTTATTGATTCTATTATTATTGTAAGGGAAATTTTTGTAATGAAAATGTTATAATTGTGAAAGGAATTGAAATATTGTTGTGAAATAGAAAAAATGGAATGAAATTTAATGTGAAAATATCGGATTTGTTTCACCCCTTGTTTGAAATGGCCAAGGTTATGTGTGATTGATAATAAAGATAGGTTAGTGGTTATTCTTTATGTAGTTTATGAAATGAGACTCAGGGAAGGTTATGAAAATATTTTTTATATTAAAAGAGAGTTACATATATTGGATCCTATAAAATTTTTGGTATAGGGTGGTGTTAAGGCTATAGAGTTTGGGATTAAGTTCATCTAGATGATTCTGGATCACTTGGATAACCCACCTCAAAATATTGTTAGCTAGAGTCCTATATATTGTGGGAAGAAATGAATCCTTGGTGGGATATATGAAAATGAGAGTAGTATATGGAGGGAATGACATGGAATGAATTCCATGACATGTTCCCTGAACACTTTTATCCTGAGAACATGAGGAAAATGAAGGTTTAAGAGTTTAAGCATTTGACTCAAGGAACTATGTTAGTGATGTATTATAATAAATGCTTCACAGAGTTGAAATAAAATTCTTTTAGATTTATCAGATTCAAGAATATTATTTTTAAGAACTTTCATGGTGGGATAATATGTGATATCATGTCCTAGGTAAATATCATCTGCCTGAAGAGGTTTACTGAGGTGTTAAATCAGGCTCTCATTTCTGAAGGGAACCTGAATGAAGCGTCTATTGGAGGAATAGTCATTGTAGTTGAGTGATCATGTTGTGAATATTATAAAATTAAGAAGTGATTTTGTGACTATTTCCAATAGATTAGTGTCATACATAGTAGTTTGGGAAGATGAACTTTCTCTAATGGAGGTAGCTCAGTCATCTACTATCTGTTTAGCAGGCCATGCCACATGTTGGTCCGGTGTAGATGAACACCAATTTAATTAAAATAATGTGGAAGGATGTTTCACATATAGAGGTTATATTATAACCCATGGTAGGAAGGAATTGGTGGAGGACTTAGTCTTGTACAGAGAACCACTAGAGGGTAAGCTACTCTGTCTTAGTCAAGAATTTGAAATTCCTCTGGTCGTACCGGTCATGGTGGGGGACAATGCACTTTAATAAAGAGAATACATACAAGTAAGATTTAGAAAAATATAAAATCATACCAGATCACATGGTATATGGGAATGAAAAATTCATATAGTTTATCCTATACCCATTAATCAATAGGTTGTACCATCAATTGTTCGAGGTATAATTCTTGTATCTCCTATATTTTCTTGTACACTATTTTATAGAGGGGTCTCAGACTCTTTTATATTTTCGTAGTTTATAAGTGTTTTGAGTATATTAATTAAATTTGTGTGTGGGGTTTTTTCAATTGACTTATTATAAAAAGGACAAGTATAAAATGTCAGACAATGTATGAAGTGTACTCTCAAGGTTGGTGGTTTCCCTATCCTTTAGGACTTGTTTTTGCTCAAGATTTCAGGTTTTGACACCAAAATAGGGATGGATTGGTTGATTTTGTATTGATCTCATACCTATATTTATCACTAAACTGTAATGTTCATGTAACTTTGGTGTGACAGTTATGATCACAGTGGGGAATGAGATATCCAGGCGAGCCGTGTAAGGCCAGTTTTTTCAGCAGTTATGTGAGTTCATAGTAAAATTGGAATTCCTTATTCTTGATTATGGAGAAGTAGATCATGATTCTATTCCTCCTATGATATATTAGTTTTAGGATGTGTTTCGTATAGATTTGTATGGATTTACACCTTAGAGGGAGATTGAGTTCATGATTGAGCTGATTCCTTGAGATGAGTTGGATTCTATTCCACCATATAGAATGGTTGCCACATAACTTATAGATCTCAAAACATTGTTGGAGAAATTAGATAATAAATGTTTTATTCATCTAAGAATATATCCACATGGTTCACTAGTGTTTTTTCATAAAATTCCTAACAAGATGTTTCAGTTTTGTGTCAATTACAAGATGTTGAATAAGATGATAGTTAAGAATCTGTGTCCTCTTCTTTGAATCGATGATATTTTTAACCAAATCTGGGGTTCAATCCTATTATCCAAGATTTATTTGAGTTTATTGTTTCATCATATTAGGGTGATACCTTCAGATATATTGTGGACTATATTCAGGAGAACGTATGGTTTTTATGAGCTTGTTGTGATGCATTTTAGGTTGAAAAATGCTCATGATGTGTTTATGAACTAAATGAAACAACTCTTTAACACATTCTTAGATTAGTTTGAAGAATTTTTCATAAAACACATCATGGTGTACTCTCAGACTCATTATGATCATGCCAAAAATCTTGACATTGTCTTGAGTACACTGAGACTACATCTGCTATAAACTAAGTTATCACTACTAGACACTACTACAAACACGACCTTTATCAGCGCTAAAAATGACCTTTATCAGCACTAGAAAAGCGCTGATAAAGCCAGCATAGATAAAGGGGGGGGGGGGGGGTCCCTTTTATCAGTGCTCCGAAAAGCACTGATATAGGACCCCTTTATCAGCGCTAAAAAAAGCGCTGATAAAAGGGGCCTTTTATCAGTGCTAAAAAAAGCGCTGATAAAAGTACCCCTTTATCAGCGCTTTTTTTTAGCGCTGATAAAGGGGTCCTATATCAGCGCTTCCTTTATCAGCGCTCTCGTTTTTGCGCTGATAAAGGACCCTTTTATCAGCGCTTTTAAAGAAGTGCTGATAAAAGTTAAAAAAAATTAAAAAAATTATAAAAATTTTTAAAAAATTTAAAAAAATTTAAAAAATACTGCCAATCGGGGGGGGGGGGGGGCTTTTATAGCGCTTGACCCCCCCCCCTTTACAGCGCTTTTCGGCCCCTATACAACACCTCACGCACCCCACACACCCCCCTCCACCCTTTAACAGCGCTTGCTCCAATATTCCCCATGCGCGCGCACCCCTGCCTCCACCAGGATTTGAACTCGAGACCTCCCCCCTGCGCGCCTAAGCCCTTACCACTACTCTATTTTGATTTGCTTTCCAATTCATGATATCTATATATATATATATTTATTTATATTTATTCGTATAGTAATATATATTTATATTAATATATATATATAGTTATATTATAATATATATAGTAATATTAATATATATATATAGTGGTATTAATATATATCTACATCTATATATATATATTTATTCGTATAGTAATATATATTTATTTTAATATATAGTTATATTAACATATATATAGTTATATTAACATATATATAGTTATATTAACATATATATAGTTATATTAATATATATTTATATAGTTATATTAATATATATATAGTGATATTAATATATATATTTATGGTG
This sequence comes from Viscum album, assembly GCA_963277665.1. Lineage (NCBI taxonomy): Eukaryota > Viridiplantae > Streptophyta > Magnoliopsida > Santalales > Viscaceae > Viscum > Viscum album. The sequence continues at coordinate 709,486,648 of OY728131.1, read as the reverse complement.
ATATTAATATATATATTTATAGTAATACTAATATATATATATATGTAGTTATATTAATATATATATAGTTATTAGATTAATATATATATAGTTAGATTAATATATATATATAGTTAGATTAATATATAGGTATATAAATATTCATATATTGGTATTTTAAATAAAATGGTTATTAGTTATTATTTAGATAAAAATAATATATTTTATATGTAAATATGTTTAATTATTTATATAAAAAATTTAATTTTTAGGTGCGAATATATAAAAAATATGTACATATAGTTATATATTTGATTATAAATAGCAGTTAATTATAAAAAAGGATGAAATTACAAAGACATAATATCAATATGAATGTAATACCTTGGAATAAATTTAGTCCCCACCAAGAAAAGACAACAATACCCCCTTAAACGAGTTTGAAAATCCACAAAATGTTAAAGTATAATAAGTGTAAATGTACATTTATACTTATCTAAAATATATTTAAAAATTATATATTATATTTATATAACAATATAACTATATTTATATATTAATATATTTTTAATTTTTATTTTGAAGTCGACCCTTTATCAGCGCTAAAAACCACTGATAAAGGCCCCCCTTTATCAGCGCTACTAAGCAAGCGCTGATAAAGGGGGCCCTTTATCAGCGCTACTAAGAAATCGCTGATAAAGGGGGGGCCCTTTATCAGCGCTACTAAGCAAGCACTGATAAAGGGGGGCACTGCGAAAAACTGTTTTTTTGGTAGTGAGAATTCAAAGCTATTGATAAAAAACTACTGTCATGGGAAATAAGGATCTCAGACATTTAATGTTTATTTCCATGATTATAAAACTATCCATGATTTTATTCCAACCCACTCCCATTTTCTACCCACCTCCACACAAAAATCCACCTTCTTGAGACCCTCCTTATCCCCATGACTCATCATGACCCTTCTACTCCTAGAGACCCTCCTTAATCAAGGTTTCAGTGATCCCACTCATTCAATGATTACACTAAACCTTTCCATGATCATCATACTTCTATGTATCCACCCCAACTTCCCATAGACACTACTATGATGCATCCTCCCCACCTCCTCGTCCGACGCACCTCTAACATAGCCTTCCCACTTCCCCATGACCCCCTTCTCCAATTCAGCTCTAATACCGCTTTGACATGGATTTATTGTGGCTTAAATGATGCCACCCAACTGCTGTGATCCTCCTTCTTTGGCTCGACCACCCGTGATTATTATTGTCCTATGTGATCACCCCACCTTCATGATTTATTAGCCATACCAAGAAATGATATTTTGATTTTTAGCTATCCTCATTCGAATGATCCAATGAAAAAATGCTTCCTTCTGCAATTTGTCATCAGAAATCAATTCTTTTGTTGCATCTATCAAATCGAAACTACATAACTAGTTAGAGACCCCCAAATTTCCCCTATAAACTTATTTTTATTCTACTATAATATATGTTTAGTTAGATAGTGAATGATTGTTTTTCTATGCACATACACTTTAAATATTTTTCCCTACATTAATGACTTCTTTTTTATCCCATTGTAATGTTTTCTTAAAATATTATTTTTCCACTATTGATACATTATTATACTCTATCAAATGTATGAGTTGGTTATATTTCATATTATTCCATGTTTATATATATGTATGTATATAGTGGTGATTGAAAATCATTATTTTCATTAACTTTTTGAATTTGATCATATTCACACTACTAGAAATGGAAGTTTTCCCAACTCTTTTATCCCAATGGCTTATAAAAACTATTGGGAAAAGGAGGCAATACCAACGGTTTAACAAAACCGTTGGTATAGGACTCTTTATAGGAGCCTTTACCAATGGTTCTCTTGAACTATTAGTAAAAGCTTTCTTGTATGAGGCTTTACCAACGATTTTATAGAACCATTGGGTAAAGACTGTTTTTAGGGGATTTTACCAAAAATTCTATATAAACTGTTGGGATAGGCACTCTTTCCCAATTGTTTTTAAAAACCATTGGGAAAAGTTTTCCCCAATTAGAAGCCCCTCCTCATTCACGAACAAAACTGATTGTCGAGCAGCAGGCCATCCTCGCTCAACTTTCCCCATCTGAACTGCCAAATCTCTATCTGATCTATCTCAAATCAGGTATTTTCTTCTTTCTACACTTAAAATCTTTAAGTGTTACCTTATTATTTTTGTTATTCATCTAATATTTTAGTTTTGTGTTTTGATTTTGATGTGTATCACTTTTTTTCTGTTTTGATTTAACCAAGATTTTCTCCATCCCATCAGATCTATTTAATTAATTAAATCTTTAACTCTCCATAGGAGGTGAAACATCATAGATTCATTGTAGTTGGATTCCATATTTTCTAAGTATGTGTTTTTATGCTTTTTCTACATATTGTAATTAATTGTTACTTCCGAATTAAATTATATGTGTTTATTAATTTTTAACAATATTTCTATGAATGGTTTCCTTGAACTTCCTTGTGAAATATTATTTAATCCCATTCTCATTGAATTGAAAATATCCTAAATTTGATGACTATAATTTTGACATCTTTCAAATTTTTAGGAATTATTAAATTCCATGATGGTTTAGATTTATTTTCAAAGAATATTTAATGAATGAATTAGGGAAATTGAGACTTTGTCTCGGTTTTTTATTCAAGGAATGAAATAAATTTATTTTAATGAAATGAGTTTAACTATTTAATGTTATCTATGTAGTTTAAAATGATTGAATTTTTGAAATGACAATGAACCCTCTTGGAATGAGGGGGTTGAGGGGGCTGTCTGGGGTGAGGGGGGCTGTCTGGGGGTGGGGGGGTTGTCCGGGTGGGGGGGGGGGGGCTGTCCTGGGTAGGGGGGTTGTCCTGGGTGAGGGGGTGTCCGTGGGGTTGAGGGGTTGTCCGGGGTTAGAAGGGGATGTCCGGGGGGGGGGGGATATCCGGGTGGTGTGAGGGGATGTACGGGGGTGGTGGCTCTCTGGGGGGTGGGGGCCATCCAGGGGTTGGGGGTTGTCTGGGGTGGGGGGCAGTCCGGGGGTGGGGGGTTTTCCGGGGTGTTGGGGGGATTTTCGGGGAGAGGGGGCTGTCTGGGGGGTAGGGGAGCTGTCCGGCTGGGGGTGGGGGGATTTCCAGGGTGTTGGGGGTTTGTGTGGGGTGGGGGCTGTTCGGGGGGGGGGGGGGTGTTCGGAGGGTGGGGGATGTTTGGGTTGAGGGGGGGGGGGGGTCTAGGGGGGTTGGGCTGTATGGGTTGTGCGGTGGGCTGTCTTGTTGGGGGGGGGGGTTGTCTGGGGGGTGGGGGGCTTTCTGGGTGTGGGGGCAGCCCAAGGTGGGGGTGCTATCCGGGCTGTGGGGGGGGGGGGGGCTTTTCGGGGGTCGGGGCTGTCCGAGGAGGGGAGGGCTGTCTGGGGAGAGGGGGATTTCCGGGGGTGGGGGGGATATCCGGGGGTTGGGGGGCTTTCCGGGGTGGCTGGGGGGGGGGGGGGCTCTGGGGTGGGGGCTCTCTGGGGGGTGGGGTGGGGGGGCTCTCCGGGGTGAGGAGGGGTAGTCCGGGGGTGGGGGTGCTGTACAGTGTGACTGGGGGGATATCAAGGGTGAGGGGGGCTATCAGGGGTGAGGGGGTGGGGGTGCTGTCTGAGGTATGGAGTGGCCGATACCACTCAAAGTGTCTCACTTTTATTTGAAATGGACATGATTTTCAGTGAAAACAACAACCGACATACATAAAACTTATCAAATGCATTCGGATTGTTTTGATACATTAGGAAAATGATACATTGGTCATTTTTTATGGGTACGAGTAAAATTCACCTCAATCTGAGACACGGTGTGGATGGTATCACTCAAAGTGTCTCACTTTGGTTTGAAATGGAAAACATTTTAAATGAAAACCACAACTGACATAAGAAAAACCGACCAAACGTATTTGGATTGTGTTGATACTTTAGGAAAATGATCCAATAGTAATTTGAGATGTGTACAAGACAACCCCACCTTAATCCAAGGCACGGTGTGGCCAGTATCAATCTAAATGTCTCTATTTTTTTTAAATGTACACCCTTTTAAGTAAAAAGAACTGGCATACGGAAAACCGACCAAACATATTCGGATTGTCTTGATACTTTTACACAATGATCCATGGGTCATTCGTGAGGTGTACAAGGAGAAGATACTTCATTCAGATGCGCGGTTTGTGCGGCATAGCTGAATATGTGTTTTTAGGTTTTTCTCATGCTTGAAAAGCAAGCGTGGGGTCGTCAAAACTAGTCGAATGACCTCAGAATGCCATGAAATTGGACAAAAACAAAGGGTGGGTGAATTGTGAAATGGTCAGCTAGACATCACATCAATCGAAGGCATAATGTGACCGCAGTGGCTGAAAACGCACTCCGCGTGTCGTAAATGGCCAAAACATGCATTTAACAGTCAAATGCCTTTACAATGAAATCAGAAGGACTTGAAATCACACAAAAAAACCCTAATTATTATTTTTGAGGTGTACGAGGAGAAGACATGTCATTAGGACGTGCGGTTTTCATGTCACAACTGAATATGTGTTTTTTAGGTGTTTGGCGCACTTGAAAAGCATGCGTGGGGTGGTCAAAACCGGCCGAATGACCTCAGAATACCATGAAATCGAACGACAACAAAGGGTGGGTGAATTGTGAAATGGTCGGCTAAAAGGAACATCAATCGGATGTGTCGTGTGACCGCGGTGGCCGAAAATGCACTCCGCGTGTCGTAAATGGACAAAACAATTGTTTTATGGTCAAATACATACCCAACGACATCGAAATGACTTGAAATCACACAAAAACACCCTAATTATTATTCATGAGGTGTACGAAAAGACGACACATCATTCAGACGTGCGGTTTGCATGGCACGACTGAATATGTGTTTTTCAGGTGTTTGGCATGCCTAAAAAGCGTTCGTGGGGTGGTCAAAACCACCCGAACAACATCGGAATACCATGAAATTGGATGAAAAAAAGGGTGGGTGAATTTTGAAATGGTCGGCTAGACGGAACATCAATAAGAGGTTTCGTGTGACCACGGTGGCTTCAAACGCACTCCGCATGTCGTAAATGGCCAAAACATGCATTTAACGGTCAAATGCATGCCGAACGACATCGCAATGATTTGAAATCACAAAAAAACACCGTAATTATTATTATTGAGGTGTAAAAGGAGATGACATGTCATTTGGACGTGCGGTTAGCGCGGAATGCCTGAATATGTGTTTTTAGGTGTTTGGCGCGCTTGAAAAGCGTGCGGAGGGTGGTCAAAACTAGTCGAATGGCCTCAGAATGCCATGAAATCAGACGATAATAAAGGTTGGGTGAATTGTGAAATGGTTGGCCATATAACACATCAATTAGAGGTTTCGTGTGACCGCGGTGGCCAAAAATGCACTCCGCGTGTCGTAAATGGCCAAAACTTGCATTTAACGGTCAAATGCATAATGAACGACATCAGAATGACTTGAAATGACACAAAAACACCCTAATTATTATACGTGAGGTGTATAAGGATACAAAACGTTATTCGTACATGCAGTTTGTGTGACACGACTGAATATGTGTTTTTTAAGTGTTTGATGCGCTTGAAAAGCATGCGTGGGGTGGTCAAAACCGGCCGAATGATCTCAGAATGCCATGAAATCGGAAAAAAAGTGTGGGTGAATTGTGAAATTTTTTGGCTGACAACACGTCAATCGGAGGTGTCGTGTGACCACGGTGGCCGGAAACACACTCCGCATGTCATAAATGACCAACATATCTGTTTTACGGTCAAATACATACCGAACGATATCTGAATGACTTGAAATCATAAAAAAATTCCCTAATTATTATTCTTCAGGTGTACGAAAAGACAACACATCATTAAAATGTGCGGTTTGCGTGGCATGGTAAAATATGTGTTTTTTACGTGTTTGACGCACTTGAAAAGTGTGTGTGGGGTTGTCAAAACTGGCCGAACGACCTCAGAATGCCATGAAATCGGATGACAACAAATGGTGGGTGAATTTTGAAATGGTCGGTCAGACTTCCCATTAATCAGACATGTCGTGTGACCGCAATGGCCGAAATTACACTTCGCGTATCGTAAATGGAAAAAACATGCGTTTAACGGTCAAATGCATGCCTAACGACATCAGAATGACTTGAAATCACACGAAAACACCCTAATTATTATTTTCGAGGTGTATGAGAAGACGACACATCATTAAGATGCGCGGTTTACACGGTACAGCTGAATATGTGTTTTTTAGGTGTTTGGCGCACTTGAAAAGTCTGTGTGAGGTGGTCAAAACCGTCCGAATGACCTTGGAATACCATGAAATGGACGACAAAAAAGGTTGGGTGAATTTTGAAATGGTCAGATATACGGCACATCAATCGGAGGTGTCGTTTGACTGCAGAGCCCGAAAATTCACTCCGCATGTCGTAAATGGCCAAAAGACATGTTTTATGGTCAAATACCTACCCGATGACATCAGAATGACTTGAAATCACACAAAAACACCATAATTATTATTCGTGAGGTTTATGAAATCATCCCCACCCCACCCCTTGGATAATCCCCCACCCCCGGGACAACACCCCACACCCCTCATAGCCCCCAACCACCTGGATAGCCCCCCTTACCCCGGACACACCCCCCCACCCCGGACAACCACCACCCACCGAATATCCCCCCCTGACAGCTCCCAACCCCTCAGATAGCCCCCTTACCCCAGACGGCCCCCCTGGACATCCCCCACCCCCTGGACAGCCCCCCACTCACCCCGGACATCCCTCCACCCCCCGGACAGCCCCCTGCACCACCCAAACAGCCCTCACACCCACCAGACAACCCCACACACTACCCTGATATCCCCCACCCCCGGACAACCCCCACTCAATTATTTAGTTCTAATCTGTATGTCCTAATGTTATTCATCTATTTTTTTATTATCTGTTTTGATTTGGTCTAAACTAGATCCCTCTCTCTTTACCGAGGCTGGGAACTCCTTCCTCCCTATATATCGATCTGAAGTATATCAAATTTTTAGTTCTACACTCCAAATCGGTATTTATTAACTTAGTTTTAATATTTTACATCTATTATTGTTTGTTTTTCTTTTGACTTGACTTAAACCAGGTGGTGCCGTGTGTGGCATGACATACCCAATAATTACAATTTGATTTGTTTTCTATTTCCATTCTATAATAAAGTGTCATGATTATATGAATCAAGTGTATTTGAATTCATCATATCAACTCCTTTTATGTAGTTAGTGAATCATATCGAGGCACGGTGTGGCCGATACCACTCAAAATGTCTCACATTTATTTGAAATGGACAGGATTTTAAGTGAAAATAATAACTTGCATATAGAAAACTAACCAAACGCTTTCATATTGTATTAACACTTTATTAAAACGATCCATGGGTAATTTGTGATGTGTACGAGTCAACACCGCCTCAATCTGATGCACGGTGTGGCCGGTACCACTCAAAGTGTCTCACTTTTATTTGAAATGGACAACAATTTAAGTGAAAACAACAATTGATATATGGAAAACCAACCAAACACATTCAGATTGTGTTGATACTTTAGTACAATGATCCATGGATCATTTTGTGACGGGTACGAGTCAAACCCGCCTCAATCTGAGGCACAGTGTGACCGGTATCACTCAAAGTGTCTCACTTTTGTTTGAAATGGACAACATTTTAAGTGAAAATAGCAACTGGCATACGAAAAGCTAACCAAACGCAATCAGATTGTGTTGACAAATTAGAAAAATGCTCCATGGGTCATTTTTGATGAGTAAAAGTCAACCCCGCCTCAATTCGAGGCATTTTATGGCTGGTACCACTCAAAATGTCTCACTTTTATTTGAAATAGGCAGGATTTTATGTGAAAACAACAACTTGCATTCAGAAAACTGACCAAATGCTTTCATATTGTCTTGATACTTTGGTAAAAATATACATGAGTCATTTTTAATGTGTTATAATCAACCTCGACTCAATCCGAGGAACAATGTGGCCGATATCACTCTAATTTTCTCTCTTTTGTTTAAAATGGCCAACATTTTAAGTCAAAACAACTGACATACAGAAAACCAACCAAACATATTTGAATTGTTTTGATAATTTATCACAACAATACATGAGTCATTTGTGACATGTAAGAGTCAACCCCGCCTCAATCCGAGGCATGGTGTGACTTGTATCACTCAAAGTGTCACTCTTTTTTTTGAAATGGAAAACATTTTAAGTGAAATCAACAACTGGCATACAGAAAACTGATCAAATGCATTAAGATTATGTTGATACATTAGGAAAAAAATAAATGGGTCATTTGTGACATGTATGAGTCAACCCCACCTCAATCCGAGGAATGGTTTGGCTGGTACCACTCAAAGTGTCTCACATTTATTTGAAATGGATGGGATTTTAAGTGAAAACAACAATTAGAATATGAAAAACCAAAAAAACGCATTCGGATTGTGTTGATACTTTAGCACAACGATCCATGGATCATTTTTGAAGGGTACGAGTCAATCCTGCCTCAATATGAGGCATGGGGTGACCGGTATCACTCAATGTGTCTCACTTTTTTTGGAAATGGACAACATTTTAAGTGAAAACCACAAATGGGATATAAAAAACTAATCAAATGCATTCAGATTGTGTTGATACTTTAGGAAAACAATCCATGGATCATTTGTGATGTGTACGAGTTAACTCTGTCTCAATAAGAGGCAATGTGTGGCAGGTACCACTCAAAATTTCTTACTTTTGTTTAAAATGGACAACATTTTAAGTCAAAACAACTGACATATGGAAAACTGACCAAACGTATTCGAATTGTGTTGATAATTTAGCACAATGATCGATGAGTCATTTTTTATGTGTATGAGTCAATCCCACCTAAATCCGAGGCATATTGTGACTGTTATCACTCAAAGTATCTCTCTTTTATTTGAAATGGACAACGTTTTAAGTGAAATAAACAACTGGAATACAGAAAACTAATCAAACACATTCAGATTGTGTTGATACTTTAGGAAAATTATCCATGGATCATTTGTGATGTGTAAGAGTCAACACTGTATCAATCCAAGGCATGGTGTGATGGTTACAACTCAAAGTGTCTCACTTTTGTTTCTAGTGGACAGGATTTTAAGTGAAAACAACAATTGGCATACGGAAAACTGACCAAATGCATTCAGATTATGTTGATAATTTAGCACAATGATCCATGGATCATTTGTGATGGGTATGAGTCAACCCCACCTCAATTCGAGGCATGGTGTGACTGGTATCACTCTATGTGTCTCACTTTTGTTTTAAATGGACAACATTTTAAGTGAAAACAACAACTTCCATACAAAAAATCTTCACAAGGCTACACATAGATTCTTGAAATTAAGGGATAAAAAATAAAATATGGTCTACTGGTCACATGTTATTAGAAGAAAATATTCACAAGGCATATATTGAAACATAATGGGTCATAGTATATATAAAAAACATGAATTATATTAGGATTGAGTCTCAACATCCCATCATGAACATGCACCAACACTCATTTTATAATTCTCAATCACATGTCGTTCATTCTATACAATAACATAAAACAAATAAATATCATATAGGGATTTCATATGAAACCTATGAACACTCAAGCATACCATATAATAAATTGGTCAACAAGCCTACACATAGATTCTTGAAAAATAGGTTTCAAAGTCTCATAAAAATACCCTAATGGTGAGGAATACATATGGTGACACCATAGCCCCATAGATCACCTCAATCCCATCCTCAAACAGTGGGTTTTAGGACCAAAACAAATTCCCTTTGGGAACCCAATACCAAAGACATAATTAAATATTCATACCCACTACCCAAGATGGGGATTCATCTCACATTACACCGAGGAGAGCAAATTACAATTAGCCACATACCCCCTTATACTAAATGAAAAGTCTATGAAAAACATGTAGAATATTTCGATAACCCATCTCATATCTCGATATTGGAAAATGTTTCCCACTAACACATCAAGAACCATTTGTACATGGATACATAATAATTAGAGTAATATAAACATCCCAAGTGCTTCCTATAACTCATCCTAGGTCTAAGCACTTGGCCACTACCATTGTCTATCTTACGGTTATCATGATCTTTGTCCACTCTACCCAATTTTTTCTATTGGTTTTAAGATACTCAACCCAAGACCATGACTAAACATCCCATGTTCTTCTTATAACATGTAGGTTTTTTCTCCTGTGTGTATTAGTGTTGTGGTTTGAGTGAGGAATGAATTATAAATTTCTAATACTCTTAGGTGTGTTGGTGTTGTGGTTTGAGTGAGGAATTAATTCTAAATTTGGAATACTCTTATGGGTGTTATTGCATTTTTTATAACATGTAGCCTTTTTCTATTATTGGTTTAATTGCATTTGAATTTATAAATTTCTAAATTTCTAAATTCTGGAATGAATTATAAATTTTGAATACTTTGGATGGGGATTTTGTATTAGTGTTGTTGCATGTCCGTAGAGGGGGAGGTGTGTTGCTATGGAGTTGTGTAGTTGCAGGTCTAGAGAGGGGAGAGGGGCCTGCTTCTGTTGAGAAAATGTATACCAACTTTTTTCAAAACCGTTGGTATAGATTCTATAATATAACGATACAAACAGTTTTGTTATAATCGTTGGTATAGGTTTATACCAGTGGTTATAACAAAAATGTTGGTATAGCCTTATGGCATGCCATATCCCCTCTATACCAATGGTTTTAAACTGTTTGTATAAGTGTAACACACATATACCAATGGTTTCACAAACTGTTGGTATATGTTATACTTTAACACACATATGAAAACGTTTTGTAACAAACCGTTGGTAAACCTTTTATTTTGTCACCAATACCAACGGTTTTCATAGAACCAATGGTATAGGCCTATTTTCACAGCTTACTTGGCCATAGTTGAGGTAACCGTTGGTGTACTATATACCAATAGTTTTTATGCCTTTACCAATGGTTGTGAACCGTTGGTAAAGTGTAAAATCTCAGTAGTGTTAACATGAAATAAAACCAATATTACATAAAGATTATATGTATAATAATGTTTCTATGAACTATTGAATGTATTTTATTTGGTTATAGTTTATTTTAAACCATTTATTGAAAACTGACTATAGAACTTATCATTTATTATAAGTGTTTTTTAAATGTGTTTCCCATTGAATAAATAATTTTCCACAACTTAGTTATGAATATTTTCACTAATAAAACAAATGATCCTTGTTTTTTAAATTGAGCATCATATGTGATAAGTGTATAAATTGTTTCTCATAAGTGACGTGAATAAGAAAATCAATCATTTTGGTATAATTGCAAAAACAATACCTCATTTACAGGCCAATTTGAATGTCTAATGATAGATGTCATTTTAACTTAATTTTTTCCCATTTTGAAAATAAAGTTCAATCTGTCTTATCTGGTTCTTTTTCCACACCTCATAGGATCAAACATTTGTTATAATAAAATATTCAAATTTAATAAATTCTTACTAGTTAGTTATCCTTTTTTTTTCAGTAATATGATAATTTTTTTTACTTATTGTCTTTATTTTGTGTGCATAGTTTCAAGTACAATGATAAATTATTACATGATTCCATTTTTTATTTGAACAATTTTACCGGTGTAATGTGATTTTGTTATTTTTCCTTTATTATTTCAGTATGGTATCAATGTTCTAGTATTTGAGTATTTCCTATGTATGTAAATGGGGTTTTAATGATTTAGTGTCGATTTATATAAAACAGTTCAACTATTTTATTTTATGTGTAACTTTTTATTGATTTTAGTATAATATTGAGGATGAATTTCTTCGATTAACAAGTATAAGAATTAATAATTTATTACAAGTGTGATGTTTAGTAAATTCTTTAAAAATTGAATTAATCTGACATGAGTAGTAATTTAATTTTAAATTACTGTTCATTTTCTTATAGGGTTTTACGTCTGATGAAAAACCCCAAACAAATGACGCAAGTACTATATAAATTTCATCATTGTAACTAATAGTATGTAATAATTTATTTCATATATCATTTACTATTATTTTAAAAACTCATTCAAAGATATTCCTTTCAATTTTTATTTTTTTAGTTGTTGATGTTTTAGAGATTATATTGTAAATTTTTTCATGAACATATGAGTTTATTTGTAAATTTTTTTGAGTTTTTTCTTCTTATATGGTAACATTTTTTTAAAAATTTCCTACTATAGATTCCATATAGTTTAAATATTAATTCTGTTAAACAAATCATCATCTAAATAAACATATGAAGACCATTTAAATTTTTATATATTAACATAATAATTATATTATTTATAAATGGTTTATATATGTATTAATATATTAATATAGTTAATATTATTATAAACATATATATTAATACTATTTATATTTTTATACTAAATATATGTTAATAAAATTTATAAGTTTATATGTTAACATATTTTTTAATTTTCTTCGGTTTAGATATGAGATTACAAGACCCAGATGTATCCTGAAAAGCTATTGGTTTTATATATAAAAATAGATGTCCCAAAATCAACCCCATGCTATTGATGAGATCATAGACTTTTGGGATATTTCTCATTATGATAAAATTTATTCTTTAAACGTAGATTATTCTTGGGTGGTTTATCAATAGTGTAATTATTTCACCATTATCAATAGTGATAATTAAGCGAGTGTCATTGAAACTGATGAGCAGTGACTTAGTTCCAATGATATTCTTCAAACTAATGAAATGTTAAATGTTATATCCTTCTCTTTACCTCTAGGTAACAAAACTAATACTATTTTTTAGAAAATAATAAGCAATTTAACAAAACTAATATTGATTTTTTTCTTTCCATTCATAGATAGTTAAATTATATTTGATGAAATACTTTAAAAAGTTGATTGTGTGTTCTATCTTTAGTTTTCTTCTTTGGGTGTTAAATAAAACTTGATTTTATATTTAATTTTCATTTATGTAATTGTGAGTCTGAGTATGGATACGCTTTTTTTATTTTTGTATTCAGTGGTAGCTAAACACTTTAGAAATCTCTTTGTAGGAAATAAAGATCATTCACTATAGTTCAGTGTTTTTCCGCTACTTATAAAATAGTATAAGTGGGGTATCTTATGGTTTTATCCTATATAGAGAGTGAAATATATTGAGAAAAATTCTTATTGAAAATTAAGAATTTATTTTCTTCAGAGTTTAACTATGTATTAAACTACTTTAAGAAAATTTTCAATCATCGTTGTTTTATTTAACTAGTTTCCATAGTTTTTTACTCATTCATAGTTTTTGAATCTAGATCCTCATCCAATATATTACAATTATCTAATTTTTCGAAATATTAAATCAATGAAATCATAACAATAGAAATAAAATAGAAAAAGATATTTCCTAAATATTTACCCAAATTATACCCAGTAAATTCCTTATTATTTATCAATTCTCCAATTTTGTATCATCTGTTTTCACTATATTCACTCATCAAAAATATGTAAAAAATAGTCATATAATACGTAAAATAACATAAAAAATTCCAATTTGGAAAATAATTTAGTAAATAATATCTAAAAGGAGATATCTATTAAATTTTAAAAATGAAATAATTCATTTATATGTAATCAAGACAAATTAAATAATTAAGTCATTTATGAAATTTTCTTTTCATTAAAAACATATGTATACAGTTCCATAAATAATTTATACCTCAAAAACATATACATGATATGAAGTTTCTATTGATATCATAACATAATACTTTATCAATGTTGTAATATTTTGGACATCATGGATTCTTCTTTGGTTCACCTACATTGATTCTAAATTTCCCAACACATATACAAATGGACAAACACTAAGATATAATTGAAATACTATATATTTATAGTTTTAACCTACTTCATACTTTATTGTGTAGGATCCAATTAAAAAATAACCACCAGATAAGTATCATAAATATCATAATATCTTCATTAATGATACATATATTTTCGATGATGGGTAATCCCTTCCTTTAGTAGCTCAAAATTTCCAATCTCTTCATAGAATTTCCTGAAAATTCATTTCTCTCTTAGAATTAAAAAGTCTCTTATAATAAAAAAATATTCCACATATTTTTGAAGGAAAATTTTCCATTAAAAAGTTAGAACATGACTTCTTTCAAAGATTAAGAGAAATAATTCCTTGACTCTAAATATATATTTTTTTGTGGTGGGTAAGATTATTATGAGTCATCATAACTTTATATTTATCATGAAGGGAATTAAATTTTTTATAACCCTTGACATTGTGTTCTTCATTTAATTTTTACATGTAAAACTTATTAGTAATATAAAAAACAAAGTCCTATAAAGGGTATTAAATTAAATTACCAAAAATGATCCATGCATTTTCATCCTAGAATTGATTATTTTATTTTTCTTATTTTTGTTTAGTTATACCACATTAAAATTAAAAATGTGGATAAAATTTTTTAGTGACTATTAGCATAATGATTGGTTACCGAATTTAAGTGGACACTAACACTGTCACCAGACATCAACCCAAAATTTCCAACATATATAAAGTTGATGTCCCTAAGACCATTTAAAATTCCATATATATTAACATTGTTAAGAAGGGTTTTAAAATAATGAATTATTTTATGAACACATTCTAAATATTTGATATTATTTATCAAATTTGTGAAGGGTGACATCTTAAATTTTCCACAAAACATATGTTATTCATACTAAAATTTCTACCTAAAACTCCCCATGTTACTATCCCCATTTATAAAGTTTTCACTTTATTTTTTCTACTTCTCCTCTAACCTACATTTCATATTAGTATCCCATCCTCTCATAAATTTTCTAATTTTAAAGAACCAATTTCCGTAAAATATTCTTAATAAATGTAATTCATTAATTATTCCTCGTGCAATTTTATTTTCATATTTATTAACACAACACTTGTCATAAATATGAATAAATTAATACAACTATTTTTGTGCATCTGTATAAAATATTCCATACATATTAATTAATCTAGGTACAATTTAATTATCATATTTATTAATAAACACTGCTCAGGTATAAGAGTTAGAATAACTTACATACAACTCATTTTTAAATTTCAGTTTGATATCATACAAAAGAATTATAAGTTCTGATTCCTTTAGGAATTATATATTATTAAGATAAAAACAAATTTACTATCAATATAAATTTTATATTACAATATATTAGACCAACACAGATACTTTGATAAGAAGACTTATGTAATTTTTTTATTTATGAAATTCAAGAGATTCTCATAGATTCCTTGAAATATTTTGACTATTTCTATGTTTTATTATTAGTCATAATCATTTTTTCTTTTATATTTTTCACAAATTTAACCATAATAATAATTTTTGTTTTATCTTTTATTACTATCTAGCATTATGTCGTTATTGGATCATCAAGTTACAATAATGGGGTTTTGGAATTCATGATTTTCATCATCTTGACTGGATAGAAACCCAATGGCATGAATATAGGATTTATAGTTCGTTAATTTACTTAAAAATATCATCATAGCATCTTTACATCAGTATATGAAATTTCTTTGAATAATATTATATTTATAACATTAAATGAGATGTGGTAATCTCACGTAAGAAAAAACTTGTTTACCAATACTCGTAGAGAGTTAAACTGAATATGAGATCATGTAATACTAAATATTATGTTTTGTGAGATGAATTAGGCCACCCATATACCCATGTATGAGTGTTCTCATATAATATATTTTCCAAGGGATTCTACATTCTAAGTAACCCTATGTGACTAATATCCGACATTTTCATGATATTAAATTCAAGGGTTATGATGGTCACATAAGATTAAACTAAATTAATATAAAATCATCAGTACTCAATGTAGAATAAAAACTACTCATTTATAAGGTTTACTGAAACCCAAATATCACCAATGAACATTCACACAACTACCATCCAACCAAAAATGGATGAAAGATATATTAGTTGATAGTGAATGAATAACATACAATAGGGAAGATTTGTGAGTGTTCATACTTGGAGAAATCACACCATTTATCTAATCCATATTAATGTAGATCTAGATATTTATCATGGAGTAAAATATGCATGGATATTCGTGGGTTTAAATAAGAATAACATGTGATTCATTTTTAAACATTTCCCAATTCCATTGTATTGGAGGAGGAACTATGGGATTTTGCTATGGATTTGATTTCATTTTGGTTTCTTTGTATTCCAATTTCTATTATAAATTAATAACATTTATTCTATTCTTATGATTACAGTTCCAACTGATCTCTTTTGCTTTTCGTAATTATTACCTTCACCTCCATGATCTTAGAGAGTTAACATGATGTTTTCTTAGAGAGAGGTTATTTGATATGCATATAAATCCTTACGCATTAAAGTTTTAATTTTGTGTTCAAACTTTTTGGATTCAAAAATATTCATGGATAATAAGTTGATGACTATTATTCTCATTAATTTTTCACATTTATTTCTTTCCCCTCAGTAGAATTAATTTAACTTCCTTTATTTAGTTCATTGATTTAAGGTAGAAACATGGGATTGTATGGGGAATGTTGAGAATGATATTTCTAGGGATGTGAGTGGAATTATCTCTTGATCAATGAGTAATCCATTTATTTCATATGATGGAGGTGGATAACTAGTGAACTCAATGATTATTAGTTAAAATGGTAATTCAACCAACAATATTATGAAGAGATATATTCCTATATATGTTAAAGTGTGAGAGTTGAGTGATAATTAAACTAGTAGATGTGGATGTGGAAGAACTCCTTAGTACCAATAATCAGAGTATCACTTTATTCATAATATTATTTTATCTACATTTTCTTTTTTTTCCTTCATTCATTACATCACACTCATAAATTCCTATATTTCATTTCTCCCATTTATTTAAAACACAAAAAATGAAATAAGTATTAGATCAATTAGTGTTTATCTAGGAACTTCATTAGAGAATACCATAGATATCTCTATACCTTAATTAATAGGGGATTGTTAATATTCAATTTGAATCACTAAATCCTTCAATAAGATTTTTTTGAACAAGGAACGTCCTTAATTTCTTTGTAGTTCCCATTTATTCTTCTCCAACTATATAAAACTTTTGGGAGTATCTGGATTCAAGGGATAATGGAGTATAATAGTGGATGATCATTAGTGATTGACCACTTATATATTTTTATGCTTTTCTATGTAATTTAGTCTAAATCGACATACATAAATATAAATTTTATGAACCTTCAAAAACATTCATGCATAAATTGAAAAATGATAAGCTAAAGTAACACATTAAATTGATATAAATCATGAGAAATAAGCTCATATTTTTTTTTAAAAAACTCTCAATACATACACATTTTAAAATTATGAAATATGGAATGACTGTAATACATAAATAATATATATATATATATTCTTATATTAATTCATGTAATAATTTTGATACAAACAATAATAATTTCATAAAAACATTTTTTTCATTCTTATATTTCCTCCCCTTATGCCCCATATCATTCTTACCGAAATATTAAATAATAAACAATAATATAATAATAATATATATATCCCAAAAGATATTAAAAGATACACATTTTAATATGGGTTCATATTAGGCATAAATTTTAATTTAAAAACACTATAATACTATAGTATATATTGCTAAGAAAGTACTTATGAATCTTCTTATAATCATTATTATACAAATATTGAATACATACACACATATGGTTATCCCAATTCTTATTATCATTCCAATCCTTATAAAATTACAAAAATACACATATTTTAAATTTGTTAGTGCATATGTTTATACTTTTTCTTAAAAACATGCTTCTATACAATCAAATTATCAAATTAATAGTGTGAATGCCTCTGAATACATTTATATCCATTCTAAAAATAACTATAACAAAGAAAATTTTCAAATACTATGACATAAATGTTTAATAAAAAACTATAATATATAAAGCATAAAAAATGAAATTGATTTGGATTTTTTATATAGAGAAAATATATTATTTACATACATATGTGTATTCTTACAATCATTTTAAACTAATGTGTATACAAAAATGTAAATAACACACTTTTTCATGTTTCAGTGCATCTGATTTCTTTTTTTTATAGATATTTAATAATATATTGAAATTTTAAAGTTTAAAGTTCTTATTATTATGTTGATGCTTCTATAAATACTAATATACATACACATTATCAAATAATGTAATATAAATTTTTTAACATTATGCCTATGTGTTGAATTATATTAACATTTTTAACATGAAAAATATAGATAGTTGTTTATGAAACAATCACCCTTATATTTCTATTTGAAAAATTTGTTCAATTGAATCATGTTTTATCTATGAAATGATTTTTCTCATGTATAGAGATAGGTTTCTAGAATTCATGGATAATGATTCACTATAGGTCACCCATCAGAGTAATTTATTTTTTACATATCAACCATGGTCTTTATATTTTTTAGTTAAGTTACATGCATGGAATTATATATTTATCACAAATTTTAATCAATATTAACTTATTATTAAAAAACATGAATCATTCAACCTAAAATCTTCTTAGAAAATTCAACTTTTTCAATTCAAAAAGTACTCATTTAATAAAAATTTTCATTAACATATTTACATTTACTCATATATTATAATGATGTTTTTGAATAAAATTTTAAATTTTGTGAAACTGTTAATCCTTATTGATAATTTTTCCTTGAAATTTATGGAATATTTTTTCTCCTGCATCTGATTTATAAGGCTCATTATGAGCATACAGAATGGTATAAATTTTATTTTGTATTTCTAAAATACCCCAATCAACAAATACCTCCTCCAAAATATTTTTTATCACAAAATAAATTATAGTTTTTAGAAAAACCTACATTACATGAAACATGTCCACATCCCTTTAAGGGGATAACATTCCAATAAATTTTTTTACCATCATCCATCAATGATGAAGACCATTTAAATTACTGTGACATGAATTCATCACACTACAAAGTCCATAAATCATAGAAGACTTCAATAATAAAATCCCTTCATGCTTGATTATCATCAACCCTCAATGATGATGAACCTTAGTAATTATTGATAGAAACAATGTGCATAGTGGTTAGTTCATCTTATGTAGTACCTTTTTGTAAAACCACTAGAAGAATTTTTTCATAATACAATCCAAACATAATGTTCTTAGTGTAAACATTACCAATACATATTTTTTTCACTATGTAGCCTATTATACTTCTATTAAATTAAATAAATATAGTAAAGAATAACTTAATTATTGATGTGTTATGATTCCATATCTCAGAAACAATTCTAATGAGAAATTAACTGATAATATTTCTTCCCATTAAAATTAATGGGGGAATACTAGTTTAATTTAAAAACAATTTATATCAAATATATGTATTGATAACAGTTCATGTAAATAAAATGTGTTATATAAAATATTTGTATGATCTTTATTAGTATAACCATTGTATTTTTTTCGTTAATCAAATGTGTTTAAATTTATTTTCATTCGTTTTAGGAGGATTCTTATTCTTCTTACACTTATTTAGATTCATATTCCAATGGGGATATCACTGATTATGCTGGTGGTCTGAGAGGAGGTGATAATGATGTTAGTGTTTTTGTAGGATATGATTAGCATTGTGATAGTTAGGGGGATACTAATATTGAGGTACATTTCGAATGCAAATTTTATTATTATTTTATATATATTGAAATTTTATATTCTTTATCTCGGAGATAGTTTTAATTATTGTGAAATATATTTTATTATTTTTGAGTTATGTCTCTATTATATTCTTTTTTATTATTTTAAGATTCAATGTATGAGATCTATTTGAGTGATGCAGGCATGGTGGGGATTTATGTGAAGTAGGTGGGTTTATACATTATAATATAGGTAGGGATTGAAGTGTTTGAATTATTATGATATATTTTTTATTATGTTTGAGATATATTTTTATTGTATTCTTATTTTTTATTATGTTGTAATGATGGTGGTTTGAGTGTTGTTGGAAGGGTTAGGAGTGCTACTAGTAGGTTAGGAGTGCTACTGGCTATTGGAAGGTTTGAGTGATGCTGATTTTTCTATTCCATTGCAACAATGGATTGGTAGGAGTGCTTCTAGTGTGGTAGGAGTGATGCTTGCTGCTAGAAGGTTTGAGTCCTTGTGAATTTTTTATTCAGTTTTACTAATTAATTTTATTTATTTTTTGTAAATAAATGGCCATGGTTGGAAACCGTGGCTATAGGTGTACTACCACCTCCAGAAATCTTGGCAATCAATGTACAGTCACAGTTGGAAAATGAGTTTATATAGATATATCCATGGTTTCCAGCTATGTATATTTAATACTAAAAAATTATCTATAGCCATAGTCTCCAACCAAGGATATCGGTGTACTACCGTAGTGAAAACCATGGATATAGTTATATATCCATGGTTTTAACTATGGCTCAAGCTATGTCCTCATTTCCATTCCAATAAGAGCCGCAGTCTACCTAACAATTTCCATAGATTGAATTTTAAGTAGTATATCCATGTTTAGTTTCTAGACCACAAATTATATTATTTGGTCACAACATCTACATGGATGGTGTGTCAGTGGACCCAGAAAGTGAAAGTAGTTTTATCATGGGAGGATGCGATGATTTTTCTTTATTAGGAATATTATAGGTTTGTTTGACTATTACTGAAGGTTTTCCAAGTACATATCTCACTTAGAAGAACCAATTTTGTGATTGAACAAGAAGTGTATGAATTTAAAATGTTCCATAGTATATGATAATGCATTTGAGGAGTTGATGAATCTATTGACTACTATGCCGATTAAGATCTTAATCATGTTGAATAAGAAGTATAACTTGTTTTATGATGAATCCAAGGCTGAAATTGGTGTAGTGTTGATACAAGGAAACTGGGTAGGGGTGTATGGGTCTTGATAGTTGTCACCAATTGAATTAAATATCCCCAAACATGAACTATCTTTCGATACGGTTGTTTATGATTCAATGTGTTGATGACTATACATATTGGGTGAAAGGTTTATTTTCTATACTGACGTTAAAAACCTGAAGTATGTATTTTTTTCTCAATGGTATTTGAACATCCGATAATGAATATAGGTCATGTATATGAAATATTTGGATTTTTATTTGGACTATATGCTAGGAAAAGGGAACAATGTTTCTAATACTTTAATGATAAATAAACAGACTCAGGAAGTTCAAGAGTCTTATTCTGAGTAAAAAATGATGTATTTGTTCATTGAGACTCATATAGATGTTCATAAGTACCAGGTATAGATGGCCTTGACATCCTTGGCAGTTAATAAACATTTCTAGGATAGGTCAAAGATAGGATGTTTGAGGATCTAGAGTGTTTGGCATTGAGGTAATTCCTTGATGGTGTGGAGTCACCTTCTGATTGTACAGTGAAAGTTGTTGAGTTCATTTAAGTTCATGGCTATGCGGTTGTTCCTACGTGTATGAATGAAGAGTAGATGCATGAGTTTTAGTCTTCTAAGTAGGTGGTGAATCCAGTTTTGAAAAAAAAATGTCAATTAGTTCTAGATACTATTGGTGGTGAGGGGTGAAAGAGGAGGTTTCATGTTTCATGATGTGGTGTTACACCTCTCAGCAGGTAAAGGCTGAGCTTCAGTGATTGGGAGGTATGTTAATTCCATTTCAAATTATGGAATGGATGTAGGATGATGTCACCATGGACGTCTTGGTATGAATTCTAAGGACACCATGGAAGAATAAAACAATACGGTTAATTTTTGATTAGTTTAAAGAGGTGTTACACATATTACCGATTTGAGATAATTTTATCATGGACTAGTTGGGTGACTTATATGTTAGGGAGATAGTAAAACTACATGGGTTTCCAAAAAGTATTATTTTATATCTTCATCCTTGTTTCACTTCAAACATTTGGAAAGTGTAGTAAAAGGAACTCGGTACCTAGGTTCTTCTCTGTATGACTTTGGAATCAGAAATAGGTGGAAAATCATAGTGTACTATCCATGCGCTAGGGGACATGCAGAGATAATACATCTTTGATTTTGGCGGAACCCGAGAAAAGAAATTGGAGGTGTTTGAGTTCATATAAAACAATATCTACCAGGATAATATTCAAATGGAACTAGACAAGGAACTCTATGGTAGGGCATTTAGATCACTATTGTGTTGGATAAAAATAAGAGTGTCATATTAATTGGGATTGAGTCTCTTGGGGGAGAAATCAGAGCTGGTTTAGTTAATTTGAAAAAGCATGGATACAGCTCAGAGTAAGTATAATTCATATGCTTATCGAGGTCTTTGACCTCTTGATATTCTAGTGGGTGATCATGTGTTCATTCGGGTGTCACCAAGGTTGGGTCTCCATCATATTAGAAAACATGGAAAGTTGGCACCCAGGTTTGTGTGGTTGTTTGAGATCATAGAAAGGTTCAGACATGTGGTGCACTGATTGGATCTTATACGATGGTATAGTGGTATGCATGATGTTTTTCATGTGTCACAACATCCATAGTATCACCTTGACCTTTCTCACAAGTTCATGGTGGATGGTGTTGAGTTTGAGTATTATACATACTTTGGGGAGCATCTGATTCATATTGTGGATCACAGTGAGAAAATCATGAGGTAAGGATTAACCATCGTTTTGAGTGGTGTGGCATCATGGAATCGTTCTAGAGGAAACATGGGAAAAGGAGATTGATATTCGAGTGCAATGGCCTGATATTTTGACCTTGGATACTCATTAATTCATAGTATTGCTACTCGAGGATCATCTGTCATAAAGTGGGGAGGTTTTAAGATCCCAAACATCTAATGAGGCACACTATATTTATATTTTGGTTAAATGAATATCTTTTTGTTAATGAATTGTTTCCTGAGAATATGAGGATGCTCGTGCGTTTCCCAGGGGTGCGAGACAAAAAATTGGAAACAAAGAGGCTATACTAGGTATGGGGAATAGTTGGTGCATGGTTAGAAGTTACCGTGGTCCATAACCATGAATCCTATAGGGGGAGGGTGCATGGTAGAAAAACTATGCGAAGGGGATCTTACAAACCAGGTGAACATGGTTAAAGCCATTTTGTATGGGAACTATATAGATTTTCGGACTGTGCGGGCTCCCAAGAGAGTATGAAACCCATGACCCTCTTGTCCAGAGGGTCAGACACAGTTGGCAAATTCTTTTTCCTACAATTCCACCAAACCATACATTTCATTAAAAAGGGGGAATTTCCTATTTTCCCCCTTTGAATTAATGTTTTCTTACCCAAATTTATACCCTATTTTCCTTCCAACAACCTAGGATATGAATTCCTTCCTCCCAAGATTCCATGGTAATTTTTTCATTGTATCCTTGTCCTTTTATAGTTCTCTTGGGTGAGAACCAAAGATTTGGGTGAGTCTAACACACCTCTTACATCTATTTTCTAGAAAAGAGAATGTGTGGTCGTTTTTATCTATATGATGTCCAAAACCTTTTCTTTACAAAAGATTCTATTTTGGGGATTTGGAGGCAGTTTGAGTTTGAATAAAGGGAGAAGTATTATTGATAATTTATATAAGAACAAGTGGTAGGTGTTATAAATGTTATTTACCACAGCCTTGATGTTAGTTATGTGTATATATTTGTGATCAGGGTGTAGTTATGATATGTTTTGTATTCCCTTATAGGAAATGATTAATTGGGTATCTAAATGATTTGTTGGACCCTTCATGATCCTTGTGGGATCAGATGCGGATGAATAGATCATTCCTAAGGACACCCATGGGGGTGGTACACACCCTTTAACATGAAATATTGAGATGTTGAATGAATAATTGAGGGGTTTATGATATTAAACCAATTTTAAATTCTACTAAACTAGTAACATAGCAAGAAGAGATGATTCTATAAAATTAAAGAGTAATGTAGTTGATGGTGTGTAAATGGTTGGATCAGATAATTGGATAATGGGGCTTGGAATCATGTTTAGATGGCCTGTAATGGGGAATAAACGGTTCTAATGTGTTAAAAATGATATGAAGAAAATGTTCTTGGAATTCAGAGAACAATTATTATAAATCATTATGAAAATGTGATTAAATGGAAATGGTTCACCTTATTATTTTTAAGATAAAATGGTTAATGATGATGATCCTATATGAATTTGAATAATTGTGGGTGTGATGTTGGAATGATTCCTCACATTAGTGAGTGGGATAGATTGATGATCAGGATGCTCATATTTATTGTAGTTTTCTTGGTGATGGGATGATTCTCCTAAACCCAATGGTATATACAAGGTGTTCTATTTTTTGTTTGGTATGGTCGATCACGGAATTTAGAATCATAGTATGATTCATGGGTAGAGGTTCCATATTTTCTAACTGGTGACCCTTGACACATGGCTCAGACAACCGACACGGACCAAATAAGTTATGATGAAAAATATGAAAAACATGGAACTAAGAATGAAAATAATTGGTATAATAAATGTTTAATGATGTAACCTATTTTAGTTGTTGTTTACCTTGTTATCTATACTTCTTAATACACTGTATTAGATGTGATATTTTATAGACACTATTGGTGGTGACCTAGTGAGTTTCACCCACACCCATATTCAATCGCTATTGGGTACCCAAGAAGAATTCATGGATTTATGTCAAGATAAGAGAAATTAACTATGATTTAGGTCTGATTTGGGTCTTAGGTATGTGTGTGGATGAGGGGACCAGACCTGATGTGAGGACCTCTGTTTGGGATTCTTCAACATGTCTTCATTTTGGATTTTCCTTTACACTTGGAACTATATGACCTGACTTGGAATAGTTTTTATTTGGTTGTGGGTATTTACCTAGTTTTTGGAATTAGTTTGTAATAAATTAATATATATTCTATTATTTCTATTATTTGTAATTATATCTTCTATGAATTACTCTAATAAAGATGGTATAGTCTTCCCATATGATTTATCGGATCGTCACTACTAGTCAAAAACCTCTAGCATATGGGGAGGGACACTTGAGTTCATATAGAGAATTATCCTAGGGAACCAACTATTTTCACCCATAGTGGGAAGTTTCATTTATAGTGTGATGAGAAGAGGATAAGAGGAACCTTTTATAGAATAGGCTAATGTAAATCATATAATTTCCTAAAATATAAAATTAATATAAATTATTTCTCCAATAAAAATTGATCAAAAACTATATATTTACTATATAAGATTAATATGGGCTGATATAATTTCATACAATAAAATATGGAACTATTAAACTTTGTTTTTAACCTTATCTCATTTTTTTAACCCAAGTAGTCCCTTTTGAGAATTATGACAATAACAAAAAAATTACTCTTTAGGGATTATATTTATAATAAAAGGAAAAATTGCAAATAAGTATATTGTGATTGATATTTTAAATAATATCATAATAATTTCGAGGAATACAATTTTTTGAGGAATTTATATCATTTAAAAAATATTATTTATTGTAAAATATCATTAATGTTAATTTTTGAACTATTCATTTCATTTGACTTTTAAAACAACAAGAATGTAACTGAATTGAAATATAATATAGTAAAAACTAATAAAATGTTATATTTATCTATGAAATTATCATAAAAAAATAATTCAATAAATTATATTATTTTTAATATTTTTAGTTTCATTAATTTTAATTTTTTATTCGAATTAGTACTGTGTCGACAATGTGTAAGAGTTTATTTTTTTATATAATAACTAAACACCAGAAATAAATTACTTTGAAAAAAATCATATATCTATAAAATTTTTATTTTTAACCAAACATTGTCTCTATTTATATTAATGTAAAAAATTTTGAGATAATAAATCAAAGAAAATGACACTTTTAACTTTTCTATTTATAAGAAAAAATAAAAAGTTAAAAATCATGGATATATGGAACCATGTTACCATATTTTTAAATGAGGATAATTAATTATGAAATAGTCACACAAAATAGGATAAAGATAAGTTCTAGGGTCATTTTATAGACATTATCATATTATTTTTATCCTTGATTACCTGATTTACCCTTACTGTGGTGATAATTATATACTTTTGTTACTATTGATAATGAAAAAATAAGAGAGATCTATTTAAAATATTTGGATAACTTAACTAAAAATATGGAACTTATTTTAAATATTCAATTTCTATTGGTGGAAGAAATTAATATAATATTGAAACAAAAACAATAATAAAAATAGTTCCCAAAAAATGCCTTTTTATGTATAAAAATGTTACATTCAAAATTAATGATTAAAATTAATTAAAAAAATATAATTGGATTATATTTAATCAAATGAACTAATAATATTCTAAAATATAAAACCCAAAATATAATTTGAATTTGTGAATACTTTAAAAGAAAATATTGTTTTTAATAAAAAAACATTATTTTTCACTATTCATTGAAAAATTAAACATTTCAGAAAAATATAAACATTTAACCATTATATATTTTTGATATTTTTATTTAAAAAAGGATATCATTTTTATTAAATAATATTTAAAAAAGTTACAGATAATAATTATAACATTTGATCAATAAAATATTAAAACCATTTTCGAAGAAAACGTAATTTTATAGAATAAAACGACTTTACTAAAATTTTAGTGATTATTTTCAATTAAATTATAAATAAATATGTATTTATTAAGAGCTATATATATATATATATATATCATAATAAATTTCATCTCATTAACACCAACTGATTCAATGGTATTCCTATAACAGTCACATTGAAATCATAATATTTTTATAGAATATCCAAATTCATTTAATGCTAGGTGTTGTCTTCCAAGAAATATTTTGAGGAAAGTTGTATTTTATAAACATGGGGTGTAAATCCACCATTTTATATATTTCATACTTTAAATTTGTTTTTGGTCTCATTAATTATGTTATTGACATCTAAAAATGACATTGTTCAAATCCCACATCATAAAATGGGTTTATAATACTTCATCTTGAAAAGAAAGAAAGGGAAGCATGAAAGTAATATTGAATAACACATACTGGGTTTTGAAAAAGGATAAAATTAATTATAAGTGAAAATAAGGGTGTGGAAGAAAGGAATAATGTCTAAATAATGATGGAGTGTGACTGATATCATTGATCACAAGAAAGTGAACAATCACGATTGATTGAAAATTAACTTTTTATTTCAAAATCACTTTTATGGAAAAATTGGGAAACCATAAATGGAAAAATGAAAAAGTTATGACATAGAGATAATACAAAAAACCATTAAATACAAGACATAAAATATTGGAATTAGACACCTTATATAGCCCTTAGTGATGTGTAATTACCTTTGTATCCAAAAAAATCCTCATATGATCTTTAAAGTGGTTAGCAATATTGTCTCATGTCTGGATATATTCTCCCACGTTGATTTTCTATTAGTTTAAACCTCAATCTAAAATTCAATTTTTTTTGTTAATAGACATCCTTTGATTATCATGTAGATTAACTTGGATCATTCTCTCATAAATTTTTTCCACACCCTCCTTTTTAACCTTGGTCCAAACAAATCCTTCTTGGAATTCTTCCTTAGAGTGAAGAATGAGATATACGTGTTTTCTATTTTTTTAAATTTCCTTTTCTAATATTCTCATCTCAATAGAACCTACTTTCTGATGTGGAACTTAAATATTGTCACCAGTAATCTCTTTTCCCTTTAGAACTCCATACTCCTCAATAAGTTTATCACCTTGCACAGTGATTGCTTTCATGTTTAATTGGTCATTCATGGTATTTCTGCATTCAAATTCCATTTGGGCCTCACCCATATTGGTCGACCATATTTCCATCAGTTTGGGAAATTATGAATAGTATTTTCACCCTTTATACTTTTCTTTATTAGAAATAACGAATCTTCTTGAGTCTCAGTTTCCCCTTTTCATTTTATTCCTCATTAGGATACGAAGTCCTTTCCATAGAATTCCCTCCAAATTATATACTAAGAGTTGGATGAATCTATCATAACATGATTCTACCTTGGATAAGAATTTTGCTAGTTTATGGACATCTAGAACTTCAAAGCGATTGCCCAGATTTAGCACCGGAGCTTCCCTATTGGGCCTTAGCTTAATCAGTGACTTCTGCCATCCCTCATTAATATCAAAGTTTATCTATATTTATTTTACTCTTGTTTTGAAACAAATATAGTGTGTATATCTTCTGATTTTGATGGGGAATTTTTTATGATAGTGTTTAGGTCTAAAGAACCCAATACACTCACCCCTTAGACCCCCTGTTCATTGCCGCAAAGCTGGTAGATGAACCAACTCCTCTAAACCATAAGATAACATAAATCCCTTGTAATTAAGGACTATTTTTTCTATATCAACCTACATATACCCCTACTTAGAGTTAGATTCATTAAAAATTGGATCAATCTCCCCATGTGTGGAATCCACGTAGGACGTAATTATAGGAATGAGTAGTCCTGAAGGACCTGACCCCTCTATCACTTCTAAGCGAACCAGAATGTGCATATCTGAGATGAGATACATGAAATACCATTTTAAC
This sequence comes from Viscum album, assembly GCA_963277665.1. Lineage (NCBI taxonomy): Eukaryota > Viridiplantae > Streptophyta > Magnoliopsida > Santalales > Viscaceae > Viscum > Viscum album. The sequence continues at coordinate 709,457,886 of OY728131.1, read as the reverse complement.
CATCCAAATAGATCCACCACCTTCAAAACAGAATCCCATGAGCATGAATCCATCATAGAGGAGACAAAATTCCAATCCCCGCCTGTCTGGTCCTTCGAAATTCTATCATAAAAAAGTGACAGAACATTGTCACCAATACCTGACCCATCCCTCCCCATCAATTGGATGTTTTTCCTGAACACAGGCATACACACTGCCATCTAGTGCCCTATTTTATTAAAAATTGAACATAATTCAACCCATGTCTCAAATAAAATAGATTATTTGAATCAAAATTTTCCCCTATATGAACCAAAATGAAATCTATAGGCCTTCTTGAAACATCCACTTGAATGAAGATTCGTGATGAAACTAGTTGAAAAAAAGTCATTGTTATAATATAAGAACACTGAAATATACCAACTAAATTCCCTAACAGTCATATAATTGAGGTATTATGGAAAGGGGTGGGAGTTCTGGAAATAAAACCCAAAGCACTGTAGTTGGGGAGTCACACTTCCTGAAGAAATCATCTAACCATTAGATCAAGAAGAACTGAGATCTAATGACTAATTGGGGTGCATTAGAGTAGGCTAGGATAAAATCATTCTCTGATGAAAAGATTATAATTTTGTGTCTATTTTCAATGAGGTTGACTATATCTCGATCCTACAAACCCCAAAAACCAAAAACAAAGCTATCTAACGTGTCCACTGAATGTCTATAACACTTGAAATGAGCTACCATTGTCAAGATATGGAAATCATTCAAGATTATTTTAACATGTATGAGTACCAAAATTAGTTACTAACATACCACATAATTTCAAATAAAAGATAATAATTTATTCCTATTATCTTTCAGAATCATCCAAAACTAAAATTGTGAGCACAACATAAGATAATTCCAAAAATGAATAAACTGTTACACAAAGAAATACAACATGAATCTCTAAATCTTAAATTATAACTCCCAAAGTTCAAATAATATTATTTTATAAATAACATAACTTAAAATTTTACATAATATTCTCGAAAAAGTTTGAAACCCAAAATTTGTAAATTTTTTATCCCAAATTTTTTCGATATTGATTTGGTATTTATTTTTTTGTTAACATTATTCACTCATAAAGTTACATATCTAATATTTACAGGGCCTAATTATATAGTCTCCAAAATATTTGAATCACTTCCATAAATAACATGAATCAACATGAAGCCACATTAAAATCATATATTATTTCAGAATATATTTCAACCTCTATTTATCATGGAAAATCCAATAATATTATGTTTTTCATAATCATATAAAATTCCCCAAAAATTATAGTGATATTCCTATGAAGTAACATTAATCACTAGTTGAAAATTCACTTTTCAATCCCATGGTTATCTATTAAATAAAACATTGGTTTCCAAATTTTATTACCCCATAATTACCTAAATTTAATATTTCAATTAAAACCTTAATGGTTATCAATATATTTAAACTTGTTTCCAAAAAATGTTAACGAATTCTTCCACAAATAACTTTTCACTAAAACCCATTTTAAATCCAAGGGTTATGTTATCTTAAATGTCTCCAAAAATTCTCTTAATCATACTAAAATTCTATCACTTAAAACCTCAATGAGGGTGTAAAATCATTTAAGCTTTTGATCAAACTTAAACATATAAATCTATAATGTTATCCATAACACTTAAGTTAACATATAATAAAAACTTGATAATCTTTAGAGTTGTCTAAAAATTTTCCCTAATAGAAACAATTAGAAAAAAATATTAAAAAGTTCATAATATTGATTTTTAAGTAAATAATTCATTTTCTTACATTTGAGGATATTTAAGATTTATAGTTCTATATAATTATTCCTTAACCTTTAAATAAATAAATATGACATCACAAATTATATACCACCACCGAGTATCAATTTTGCCATAAAAAACATTTATGATATAACAAGTTTTATTTTCATGACATATCTTCACAATTTTAATTTTAGCCTCATCCTTGTCCCTAATCATCCTTCAAACCCTATGGAAAATATTTTAAAATATGATATGAGAACAAAAATATCTATAAGATACATAAAAGGAAATAATTTTACTTGTTAGTTCATGGATACTTATATAAGATTTTCCTTTTTTAAAATTTAACATTGTGCAAAAAATAAACACATTATAACCCATAAAACCTACATTTCTTCCCATATATTTTTATATAACACTACATAAGAAATATTAAACGGAAAATATTATTCATAAACGTTCATTTTAAATAAAGAAAAACTTATGAATAATTCTTCAAAAATTTCAAACATTTCACCCTTTTAAAGAGGAATTATGTTATTTTAAATATAATCTTTGTTATAATAACCTGATATGAATACATAAAGAACATGATATTGAAAGATCATGAAAATATAGGAAATTGGTTATTAACAAAAAACATTACATAACCATTAGTAAAGGATAAATTCTAAGTAAATATAAAATGGTTTATAGAGTCCCATCATGGATTAGTTTTACTTCTTAATCTGATACATAATGTGTGAAGAGAGAAAAGAAAAACCCAATGTATTGGGGATCTATCTGGGTGAACCCATCATAACTTGTACATGATAATTAATGAAACTGGAGGAAATCAATAATAATTAAAAAACATAATATTTATCAATTGAATGAAATTAGTTTCTTTATCTCTCCTCATAACATATTTAAACATCATTTCTTAAAGAAGGCATTTGTGAAATGAATATAAGAAATGTATTTCCTTATCAAAGAAGTGATATTAGGATATGTATATATGTTAGATAAATATATATAGAATTTGTAGGAATTAAATAAAATTAAATAAAGATAGAATTTTATTTAGAGAATTAATGGTTATAAATTTAATAAAAATAGTGTTTCATAGAGATCCCTTACACCCATAAGCAAAACACTTTAAGATATAAAATATCCATTTAAATTAAAACATTTTTAAACATTCATAGAATTAAGGGAATACTGATATTTTATAGAAGAAAATATTGGATATTATGATGGATTAAAAAATAAAATAATTATTACAATAGTTGGAAAAACTATTGATGCTATATAAGTGATATAAAACAATTTTTTTCCTTTTTTAACGAAAGTCAAAACATTCTCTATAAAATACATAAAAACATCCCTTTTGAAAATATTTTAAAGAATTTAAAAAGATACACAAATTTTCATTTATAATTGATTTAATTCAATATAAATTAATCAAAAAAATAATTCTAATATAATGGACATGGAAAATAAATATTTAAATAATAAAACTTTAAAACATTAAAAAAGAGGTTTTTAAAGTAAAGCGCCCCTTACATCGAGCCTAATGCATCTTATAAATTACTTATATTCATAAATAATAAATTTATTTTAATTATTTAATTAATTAATAACCTTTTTAAAGGTTATAATTCGTTTTATTACCCTTATTATTATGTTTTATATAATTACGTAATCAATTAAGTTCATATTGGATGTTTTAACAATATTCGACTCATATTTACAAAATAAATGTGGTAGTCTGAATATGGTCAATGTTGTTATTATTATATCATATACATAATATTAATAATGATATAATTATAATTTTTATTCATAAATTATAATTTTATAATCAACTGTGAATGGTGGTTATAAAAAATAAACTACATTACAACAATGGAGATGATAATCCATACAAACTCTTGTGAAATGTTTCCATTTTTCAATTATCTTGATAGAAATAATTCATGAATTTGATTATCTTTACATAATGATCCTTATAAAATAATTTTCATATAATTTATTTAAACACCCATATATTAACTATCTACATGATGCGGTAACGAAAAAATAAACACATCTCTTCGTGGATGTGGTAATCCACACGTACTCACTAATGTGGTTAGAATTTTCAATGAATGAAAGGGTATGAAAATATATGATATATTAATTTTATATAAGGGTGAATATTTCCTTAATTTCATATATATAAATTAAAAAATCCTTCATAAATAGGCATGAGAAGTGATGATGGAAGACTAATTACATTGGTTCATGAGGTGGTAGTCTATTGTACATGTGAACGATGGATTTGTTTCCCATTTGATAGAAGAGGAGTGGGATTATGGTTATTCCATTTACATAAAAATATATTAGTACATATATTATACTTGTGTTATTTTTGCATAATGTTTTAAGAATAATTGAGTCGGGTAGAAGAATAAATAAAAATTAAATATATTATTATATATAATATACTGGTGTTATTATTTTATTATGTTTTAAGAATATTTGAATGAGTTATAAGAAGAAATAAAATAAAACATTCTGTTAAAAACTATACATCTTCTTTATAAAACTTTTTTCTATAAACCATAAACTCTCTAAGGTTGGTATTATCCGAAAAAGGGCTTATAGAATGTAGGGATGGATTTTATTAAGGGATTCAGTAGGTATTGTCCATGTTAAAATATTTTTTATGTGTGAAAAATAGGAAATGAGGGACCTTTTTATAAGAGAGTGTATGGGAACTCTTTAAAATATTCCCCTATCTTTTTTATTTAATCCCCCATTAACCATTTTTACAATTATAGTGATAACAATGTTTTTTATTCTTTAGGGGTCAAGATAGTTAAAATAAAATAAAAATTGGCCAATAAATTGGACATGGTTGATATTTTAAACTCTATAAACAAATATGGTAAAACATAAAAGTTTTAGGAATTTTAGACCATTTAATTGAATATTATTTATTTTAAAATATCAATAACACCAATAATTAAACTACTCACTTAATTTGACTTTGAAAACCACATCAAAGTAAATGAATTATAATACAATTTTTTTAAACATCCCTATCATGTTATATTATTATAAAAAATTCATGGAATATAATAATTCATTAATATTACTTTAATTTTAATATTTTTAGAATAATTTATTTTATTTTTATATTAATTGAATAAATATTGTGATAATTTTACATAATAATTTAAGGTAATTATCTCATTACTAAAAATTAAAAATAAATTACCATGATGAAAATTTAATTTATCCGTAATATTAAAATTTAGAATCGAACATTATCTCTTTTTATCCCAATGTCAAAAATTTATAGATAATAAAATATTGATAATGAAATTATTGACTTTTCTATAAATAAAATAATATAATGGTCAAGATCACAGAAATATTCCACGAAGTCGCAAAATTTCCAAAACCTAGATTGAAATTAATGAACTAAAGTAATTAAATATGATACATGAAACTGTTAGGGAAATTTCATAGTCCTTATAATATTTTTTAAACCATAATTACCTGATTTACCCTCACCACTATGATAATTATTTACTATGGTTACAATTCATAATGGAAAATTTAAAAGGTAGATTTTTACAAAATTCAGAACTCCTAATTCGAAATATCTTATCCATTTTTTAAGACTAATGTTATATTAGTGGCATAAATTAATTTAATATTAAAATGAAAAATGTAATGAATTTTTTTCTTCAGAAAAATGGATTCTATGTATTAATATGTTTAAATACCAAATTCATGTATAAAATTCCTTCCAAAGAATACAATTGGATTTTTCTTAATAAAAAGTAGACAATTTTTTTTAAACTTTTCCAAAATAGAACTTATCTCTTTAAATGTTATAAAATAAAATAAATATTTGAATAAGAATTTTTATTTTTCACTGTTCATTGAATAAATAATTTTCTTTTAAAAGTATAAAAATTTCATAATAAAATAATTTTGATATAATGATTTACAAAATTATATCATTTCTATAAAATAATAGTTTAAACTTTTCTTTATATTTATTATATAATTTTCTCCACAAATTAAATTAAAACTATTTTAGAAGAAAACATATTTTTGAAAAATAAATTAGTTTTTTTTCACAAAAAACTGAGTGATTACTAGATATGAATTTAGAAATACCTTTCTATTGATTATGATATATATATATATATATATTATTACATTTAATCATATTCAAACCCACTAATTAAATGCCTGAGTTATTGTGGTCACATTTAAATAATTATAAGTTTTTAGTATATCCTAATTCATTTAAATCGCAGTGCTGCATGTTAAGAAAGATTTTAAGCATAGTATAATTTTAATAACTCCTTTATTTTATAGTATGGATCATGATGATGATGAATTAAATATGGTTTTATGAGATCCATTTAATTCAAATGAGTTAATTAATTTATGATAAATACTTTATGAAACCCATTTATTTTATAAAAGTTATGCTATGATGAAATTATGGAATATTTAAAAAACCAATTTTATTTACAAGGGTAATTATATAATGAATTAATGAATGATTTATGATATTGTGGAGCACATATGTGCAGTTTTGATTATTTAATGGGAGGTCCAACAATTAGATTACAATCTAATGGTTTGGGTAAGGAATGAAATATCATCCGATAGAAAATAATAGAATAGGAGTGGAACCTTATTAGTAAGGGGAACTATCAAATAATGTAGTTTTTAGTGAACCATGAATAAGTAAATTATAAAATTTGGACTTAACCAAGTCCAATAGGATGGTTTTTGTAGTGATTCTTGACTAGGGAAATAATTTTCTAAGCTCATGTATATGGAATAAACATACTTTTTTTAATGATTATAATATGATATCATAGATCATAATTCATTATTGATGATTTTTTTATAGTATGACTTCTGGATTTTGTTATAAAAATGAATCATGCCATGATTTATGATTAATGAACATTGACTAATCATTTATGATTTTTTATGATCTCGATAGTTTCTTATAACCTCATAATTTTCATATAATCACTTATGACCAATGATTTATATATCTTATTTTTAACCTTACTGAGTATTTGAGCTCACCATTTATCATGTTTTCTTTTCCATGGTTATGAAGAATGGGATTGAGTGGTGTATGTGTGGGAATTATAAAATGTGTGTGTATATTTGTGGGAGATCTTGAATATATTTCATGAAATTATATTAATATGTATCTTGTCCCCAAATACAGTAATCCTTTATAGTTATGTGTGGCATATTGTTAGTATATGTATTGAATATTCATCTAAAATGATGCAATATATATATATATATGAAATGATTGTTTTTAAACAGTTTATATTAGAGCATGGTTAAATATTTTTTCGATATTAAGATATGAGAAATTTGTTGAAAACCTTACTGATAAGTTTAATTATAGGATAAAATGTGATAGATTTGGTAATGTTGGGATTGTGTGGTTATCAAAGAAAATAAATCCCTATCGAGATCCTTGAAGGATTATATGACTATGAAACAAATTCACTAAGGGGAAACAACTATGAAATGGGTGGATAGAGTATTAAATGAAACTTCAATGGTGCACAATGAATGGGTATAAGACTGCACTCATTGTTAGACTCTCCCTGAGGATGTGTTTGGTTTAATTACCATTTTCTTTAAGAATCATTATGAAATAATATTATGGATAATGGACAATAATGGACTAGGTTAAACCAAATGTGTTCCATATTTAAAATAAGGTTTCATGATTTAGAAATCCTATTACTGTTTTTTTTATTAAATGACTACTCTAGGGTTATTGATTCTGACACTATGATTTTTTATATTAGTTAAGGGATATACCTAGATGTAATTTAATCTATGATAAATATGATGGGAAATGAAATCTATATCCTCATGAGAAACCAAATGAAATGGGATGGTATGTGAAATATTATAGAAATTCTCACCCAACTCCCTCAATATATTAATGGAATCATGAATCACACTGGTCATCCAAACATATAAAAGAAAGAATGAATCTCTATTGAGTCATTTATGAATGAACATCCACCTTCATAAGATGGTTCTTATGATCCAATTATTACTGAGAAATGGATAATTTCTATTGAAAAGATATTACTTTATCTCAAATTCTTAGATCATGAGAAATTTATATTGGATGTGTCTCCTTTGGAAGGTGAAAATGATCTATGGTGTAATCTTATCAAAAATATGAGGCAAGAGGAGTAAAATGATTCCAGGGCATGGGAATATTTTGAGAAGGTATTTTTCAATAATTATTTTCTCAAAACTCTTCAAATGAAAATTGAAAGGGAATTATTATAACTAAAATTGAACGATGATGAGTGTATCAGTATATATGAGGAAAATTTCAAAATAATTTCGTGGTATGATTTGAGTTTTATTACCAAACCTAAAAGAAAAACAGAATCATTCATTTGGGGATTAAGAACAGAACAATAAAACTCATTTTCTATAAGAAGAATTAATAGATATAAATAAATTATTTTATATTTTATCAAGGTGAAAGTGGAAATAAGATACTCTCAATGTTCTCATGGTTTTAGTGACAAAAAGAAAAAGATGTTATTTTGAGGAAAATTAAAATAAAAAAACCTATTTAGTTAATAGAATTAATCATTATTCATTACAAAAGTGTGGAAAGAAGCATGGTGGAAGTTTACTTATGTTATTTCATAAATTGTTTAAGTTTTTAAATGAAAGAAATTGAGAAAAATGATTAAAAAGTTATGATAATAGGATATTAATTAGAAGGAATGGTGAAAAATATCAACTAAATGTGTGACCCACCGTCTAATTTTATAATTTCAAGGATATTGAAAATTATACCTATAAGTTCCATAATATAAGGATTAAAGATTAAAATCAATTCCAGAGACATCTTATGCTAGGTGAAAAATTGAAAGATCAAGGAATCACAACCTATGAAGTGGTTAAAAAGAAATATGTGCTAGAAGGTACACCTACCATCCACTCTAGAATTAATTTTTTTTATTTCACCACATATATTCCCACTCGTTTATATTTGAATAATTTTAAAAGGGTATCATTTGACCACAACAATTGTTAGATGTTGATTTAGTAATAAAATCTACGAATGGTATGGTGATGATATGTCAAATCTATATATCCACCCTAATAACAGTTTATAGGAATATTATTCCTTATGATCTAGGGATCCCCCTTATAGTTGAATTTGATAGGATTTTTTTCATTGATTGGATCTCTCTAAATAGATCCCATATCATTTTAAAAGGATGAAAAGTCATGTTTGATGTTTTGATTCAATATAATAGTATATTTTAGCGCAAGGATGAATATTAACTTCCAATGGATGTTACTTCCATTATATGTATCTTATAGAAAATATATAAGGGATATTAATAAAAAATTATATGGGATAAAATCAATATCAATTATTAGCATATTGTTTGAGATTATCATGATATATTTCATAAATACTTGAACAGTAGTCCTCTGAATTATGATGTCATGTTTTCAATAAATTTATACAGAGTGTTACACCTATTTTTAAGACTCCAAATATAATTCCCTCAATTTTGTTATAGGAATTGAAGAAGAAACTCCATGAAAATATTTATAAGGGACTCATACACCATATTGAATCACTATAGGGTGAATTGATTCTTTTTTATTTAGAGTAATGTTGGGTCAACGTAACTTTTCATTGATTTTCAAGAACTTAATAAGATAATATTCAAGGGAAAGTATCCTCTACCACATTGATGACTTGTTTTATCAGCTACAGAGAGCATAATAATTATACAACATTGATCTTCATTATATATATCATTCATTTAGGTTAAATAAGGAAGATATTACTAGGGAAAACATTTTTACAAGGTATAGTTAATATAAATTGACCAATATCCCTACTATATTTATCGATTTAATGAATATAGTCTTTATATATTACCTTGATCATTTTGTGGAACTCATTACTAATGATATTATTATAAATTATGAGAGAAAGGAAGATCATCTTGATCATTTTAAATTTTTGTTAAATGCTCAAAGTAATGTGAACTTATTTTTCAATTTTAAAATGTATGAAATCTGGTTACATAAATTTTCATTCTTGGGTCATATAATCTTCAGTGAGGGTATATCAGTGGATCCTTTAAAGAAAGAAGTTTTTGAGATATGACATAGACCAACCAAAAAAATGGTAAAAATAATTTTATTGAGTTGTAAGGATACTAATATAAAATTCTGATCGATATATAATGGTTTTATAATCCACTAAACAAAATGAATCAAAAGGGAGGGAATTTTATCTGGACAAATGAATGTGATAAAAATTTCAAGGAGATTGAAAAAGGATAGTCTTTGTACTTGTGCTTACACTATCTTGTAGTTGAGAAGGGTCTATGATCTATGATAAATAATCAAAGAAGATACTAGTATACATCACCACATATAATGAAATGGTAATAGATTATGGATCGATATAATTGAGAAATCATAAACAAAATTATATGAATCATGGTTTAGAGTTAGTAAAAGTAATTTTATAATGAAAATATGGATACATTATCATTATTGGTGAGGATGTGATATATATATAAATAAAAGAATCATTATATATATATACACATAGATAGATTGACATATGTACCAAAATATATTTTTGGAGTTGATTTTAGTTTATGACTTCTTAATACATACCATCATAAGAAGCTGAATAAGGTTGAAAATGATTTGAGTTGGAAATAACCTTATTGTTTGTCCAAGATAATGACTGAATGAGATATAATATTATTCAATTTGTAAAAGATGGATCTTGAAATCATGAGTACTGGGGATACATTATATCATTCAAAGATAAATGTTCAACCATCCATACATGTGAGGATTAAAGAGGCATATGAGGATCTGAAACCATATAAAAAAGCCAGAAGTGATCCTATGTTGTAATGGAATGATAAGGTTAAAGAACCAAGTATGTTTCCCATAAATAATAGAATATTAGAATAGGTTATAATATGTTTATCGTAGTTTATTATTATCCATTCATCCCAGAATTTTGAATATATATAGAGATTTGATAGGGTATTTTTAAAGGACCGTGTTTTTCTAGTTTGTGTAAATGTGTGAAAGTTTTAGTTTTATGGTTTAGAGTCTCATTATGTGTAAAATGTCTATTTTACATTATAATATGATCTTAGATAATTTTTATAACCACTATGTTCCATAATATGGTGTTTTACCTCGAATATGATTTCCGTGAAATATTGAGCCATTCGAATTTTGGTGAAATGTTTAATATTAAATTAATTGAAAACTAATTTTTTCTTGCATGTCCATTTTGTGATATATTTTTAATGGTTTATTATAATTATATTCTAAATTCATAGAATATTCTTAAATATGGGGTTTTACCTATGTGAGGAATAATCCCATTATGGGTGTTAGGGCTTTTCATAGACCCATTTTTGTTTTCTTTACTTCTTCTTCTTATTTTTATTTTTTCATTTTTTCCTTTTCTTTTATGCTATTTGGACTCTCATTTTTACATCATTAGGATATTTTTTCATGAAACTAACATAGGTATAGGGAGATAAGAGGTAGAGTGGGGTGGAGGCGACACCCGGTGAGCTGTTGTGGAGCAAGGTCACATGTCGACATGTGTGTGATGCACCCACACATGTCATTTAATTTCTGTGGGATGCCATAAGATTAGAACATTATTATTTCCATAACATCACTTTCTTCTAGGGAATATTATAGTGAATTTTTTGGGTCTATACCTTTGGAAAAAGAATCTGGTAGTAGCTACCAATGGCTTTGGACCTTTTGGAGTATGAGTCATTTCTAATTGGTTCAGTTTAGGAATGAAATTTCTAGAGGGTTGATGGTTTGATTCAGGAATAAGAGAGGGATTAGGATCAATATTGGGGATCTATAGAAAATATGATCTTAATTCCAACTTGATAAGATCCTAAGGTTTAGGCTGCGAGGAAAGCAGAAGTCCCAAGTTGATTATGGTCAAATCATCTAGTTCTACCTTAGAGGTAACTATTCCTTGATTGGGAAATTGTGACAACCTAGATGCATTAGTCATAGATTAAAAGGTACAAAATATTTCAAGATATTGGTCATAACCTAATATACTCCAACTAGGATTGAGTCATTCACTCTAGTATCCCATTGTTGGGGATGTCCAAATGATTTGAAAAAATTAATTAAATATTATCCTAATTACTAATCATTAATGTTACCATGTTTAGAACTAAAGATCTATTATTTTTAGATACCCTTACTGTCAATCCCTACCCTGGGTGGTTTATCCACACATGATAGGACTGAATGTGAGTGAATGAATAATTGACATGGTGCACAACATTTTAAAAACATTGGAGTTTAAAAAATTGAAAAACCTACAATGGATTAAGTTACTAATGGTTACGTGCATGAAATTGAGATTAAGAAATGTAAATCAAAATTAATTGATTACTTGAAATATAAATGGATGAAACAAAAGTTCATTGATTATCCGTGTTCGGAACAATGATGAATGAAATAGATGATGCAAAATTTGAATGAATATTGTATTGAAATAAAAATATTGAAAAGAAAAAAATAAATTTGAGTAAAGGGTAAAAATAATAGAAGGGAACAAGAGTGGAATGAAATACACAAAAATTGACTACTGTATATATCATTAAAATCCACTGTTTGATACTTTATTTATACCTGAAAAATTATATGACATGTAATGAGGATTCAGGTCGTGTAATGCCGATCTCTATATTCATCCATGGATTTTGAATCTGCACGTATCTCATGCTTATCTCACTTGAGATTTGAACATTTTTTCCATTCGCATCGTGTATCAGCAACTCATGACATGTAACTTCCTTCAAGATTTATCTTCAGGGTGGGAATTTCATTCAAAGGGTTCATAAAGATTATTGGCCACTAAAATCATGTAATCACTTCTTCACATGTAGTCTTAGTTACTTGAGTCACGACTTATATCACGACTTGCAGCATGATGTGAAACCCTAATACACATCATGTAATGAGATTTCAAGATGTGAATAGGAAAATTCTATTATTTTTCTACACATTATCTATTAAAACTTTAGACACCAATTTTTTCCAAAAGATAGCACATACCAAGCATATTATTGAATAAATAATTTAAAATACTTAACTAAATGAAAAAAATGTATATATAATTTCAACTTATCAAATTCAACCACACATCAATAATTTCTTTTCCTCAAGAAAAAATGTCTCAATAGTGATTTCAAAAAGAAAAGAAATTTTTAAAACATGAAACATTCATTATGTAAATGAAAATTAAACTAAGTGTTAGTAGAAATGGTTATAAATAAGAATCATCCCTGCATAGAAAATTTATCATGCCTCATAGATCAGTTATTTGAAAAAATTAAAATCTTTTAATTATCATCTCTTAATTATTCATTGAATTTCTATATGAATTTTAAATTTACCCTACAATTAATTTTCCCTCATCACTCAGGGTAAAATGAAATAGAAGTTATGCTCATACCCTGAGTATATGCTCTTAACCATAGGTTTACATTGGTTTTATCACCTCCACTTTGTAATGGCAAGTAAAAAATTAATCATGAGGGATTTAGCAATTAGGTTCTAATGACTCTAAGGCTATGAAAAGGTGGGTAAATAGTGAAAATCATGTTCAAAAAGGAGGGTAGGAACTGAATTATAATGCATGAATGTCATGACGAGTGTAATAAAATGACTCATTCAAGTCCACACTCCAAAGAGCTCAGGTTGAATCCATTTATATGAAAAGTAAGTGAAAAGGGTTATATCCTACTCCTTTTCTTCTATTATGTTTTTATTTTTATGAAATCATGTCTAGGCCAGATCTCATATCCATCCCCTAACCACATATGACCCTTCAGGGGAGTCATCAGTCTAGAAATAGTGATTTATAACCTTATTAATACACAACCCATGCCAATTTTTCATTTCTTTTGCATCTTTAAAAGGTATAACATACAAGTGAAATGGTAAAAAGTATTAATTGACTGAAACCAAAAATTCTGATGAGCAACACATTACATCTCTACAATATAATCATCACATTCCATTTAAAAGTCTCCCCCACACTTGTTCAATAGTAAAATTATGCATTATACAAGTAGTTGGGTGTGAAGGGAAAATCATATTGGAATAGATTCATCCTGAAAAGGTCATTCATGGAAACTACATTCTTAATAGGGGAAAGATGCAAGGTGGTTCATAAAAAATAATTGGCTTAATAGAGATTTCCTCAATCATTTTAAAATTTTACTTGTTCAATTATAGCCACAATAAGATCTTAATTAAAGTTAACATAGGTTTACATGTACAAGGTATCACTAAATAAATATGATCATAATGAATAGGAAATTTAGGATAATAATCCTCTTGGGAATGAGAATAAAAATAGAAACTAGTGATCACTAGGGGCATAAAACCAATCAGTAAGTTAATTAACCCTCATTTCAAAAAACAAACGTTGAATTTGAATTAAATCAATAATACTCAACAATCATCCTAAAAATCAAAAAAAAAGACAAAACATTGACTTAATCAAATTACAACTCAATTTTTTCTTTTATTTAAATGGAAATAATATTTTTTAGGTATAAATCCTGCTTTTAATATTGAAAAATTCCTTATAGATAGATAAGGACATGAAAAAATAAAGTGTATCAAAAGAGAAAGCCACAAATAAGTACCCCAGACTTAGAAGGAGATAACTACTATATTTTCCAAGGAATTACTATGATAGTGTTATAGAAAATTAATTTATGAAAAATGAAATGGAAATAAAAATGTTAAATAAAATGGGAATTGAGAGATCCATAAAATAATTTAAATGCATTGAGGGAAATGGTGTTGTTGTGATGCTAAAGACGGGTCACTTTCAAAATGGGTTAGAAAACAAATCCTCCACTAATTAAAACATTAGTCCATAGGTTTACAACATTGATAAGTAGTATAACAGGAATGTGGATAGTATGATGAGAAATCATAAAAAATTTATTTCAATTTAGTAGTTTTTTAGAATAGGGATAAAAAGGGACTCAAAATTACTAGAAAAATTCTCTAGCATGACGACTTAATCTAAAAAATGATCAACTATGGGTTGCATCCCATAAAGCTCTAATAGAACATCATTAGCCAAAAGGATGGAACAAAATATATGGAAATGTGGTCCATCAGCTCAATGTATCCTATGGTGTCTATATCTACTTTTTGTAGTTTCATCCAACTCAAAGGGTGATTGACATGATTGATGACTTCAAGAGCAGCATGAGAATGGATCAGATGAGGAGAGAACAATATAAGCTCCTATGGTGGCTACTTCTATGCATGAATTTATAGTAAAGTTCATAAAGTTGACACTCTATTTTGGTCATGCGTTGAGTCACCCATTGAACGCAAACATAAGGTGGTACATGCCCAATGATAACAACCGAATACACTATCGAGATAAACATGGTTATTTTTAAAATTAAATGATATAAAAATCCAGCTATGTAAAAGTGATGAAAATTCAGATCTCATATATATAGAAGAATGTAGTAGTATAATGTGTGGGAAAATATAGACTATAAATAAAACAACCAGCCCTATCACAAAATTATATAAAAAATGGGTAAAAGAACTATGGCTAAGATAAGCCTCCAGAACCAAAAATCTTCTCCAACATCCTATCCCTATCTGGTGGTGGTGAAAGCTATCTATACGGATCAGTTTCAGTGGATACCTCAGGGGTAGATAGATTGGTGTTGAAGGGTTGAGTCATGGAGCTAGGAATATGGGCTTGGGTGGGTGGCCGAGATGTGATAATCCAAATTGGGGAAGTGAGTCTGGTAGCTAGATCGACAAAGGGTACCTCGATGGTAGTGGCAGTGGTTGGTCACTTTCCTCATAGGGCCTACTCAGCTAGGTTCGACTATTGGGTGGTGGGATCAATGATTTCTGAGGGTATGTTAGGATTTTTAATGGGTGGTGTGAGAGTAGTGAAATAGGAGGGGATAAAAGGGACTGGTGGTGGTGGGGAGTCAGTGGTATAATGGGATGGAGGTGGGGTGGTGAAATCAAAATGCTCTGCGAAGGGTATATGTAAATGGTAAAAGATGAAATGAATGTTCTCCCAGATGAAAAACTACATAGACTAGAGATTTGGTATGGCAGAATGGGTGGATGGTGAAACGGTTTATGTTTTAGTGGTTGGTGTGGGGATATGGGTGGAAGGTGCAGGTATGGATGTGGTGGTTGGATCAGTTGTAGGGGCTGTTAGTGCCGATCGGTCTACTGCATATTCTGCCTCATGAATTCCTGGGGTCTAGTGGAAAATATCATCTTCCCTTACCAATATCTTCATATTGTACAACATCATGAAATAAATGATCTCTATGTATTAGAGGGAGGTGAGTGGAAGAACAACAACAAAAACACCACGATGTATGGTAGGGAGATTAATGTAGGAACCACCCATCAGTGTACCTATGACCCATTGAAGATGAGACCTGTAGTAGTAGGTGAAATATATATCAATATTTTTTTCTTGGCCACCCAAGACTACTACCAATATGTGTACATCAAACTAGATCACACTACCATGTGACTCTACTGGTGAAAACCATTCATGTGTCAAAACTCTATGAAGTATTTCAATGATTGGCTATACAACTGGGTAGACTTTTTGATATGTTGGTTAGGTGGTATCTAAATGTCCCATTAAAACATATTCCATTGGTTTCTCTAATTGATCCAGGGAGACTTGAGATAAATTGTGTAAAATACCTCGTATGCACCAAGCTTTTTTGTATGAATTCTCATGCCAATACTAAATTCAGTGAAATATAACTCATGTGGTTTGCCACTGAAAAGGAATTATAGGCTATCAATGGACACCTAAAAGTATACAGAAACTCCAAATATAGATATATGTACGTATCCTCTCATACCTTAGGAATTTAGTCTAAATGTAGTGTCTCTATGAGGTTTTGGATGTCATCACTAATGTTCAGGCAGGCAAGAATAAGAAAATCTATGGTCTTGTTCATCCTCATAGAATTTTCCTACAACTGGGTGAGGTTGAAAAAATTATTCAAGCTTGAGAAGAATAGAAGTATATGTAGGTGATGTTTTTCATTTCTAGTTGAGTAAAAATATCTATATGAGTATTTGACACTGGTTTCAATGTTAGGAGCTTAAGGTGTGAGAGGTGCAATGCCATGTGGGTGCTTGGCTAGCGGTTTCTCATCATGGTCTGATGATGAATTATAATGAGGGGGAAGAGATAGGAGGTGGGTCGGGTGCTCGACATTAATATTAGGGGAAGAGGGTTCAAGAGGAGAGGGGAATGGAGGGTTGGTTCCTGGGTTATAAAAAGTAAGGGAGGTCTTGGTGGGGAAGCGCGGGAGGGAGGTGGAAGGTCGAGGGGGGGGGGGGGTTGGCTTATCGGGTAATGAAACTAGGGTTCATGAAATGTTTTTAAAAAATGTCTCAGGGTGTTACACAATGTGTATACATGTTTCATGTCGCGTAATTATGATTTTTAGGATTGTTTACAAAATAGGTACATGTTGCGTAAGAATGTTACACAAAGTGTAATTTATAATTTTAGATTGATTATTATTCATATCCTATCCTCCATCTCATGAAATATAAAATGATTTCCTAAGTATATCCTAATCTATTAAAGGATAATATGTCCTACCCTAGGATTTCTCCCAGTCATCTCTTCTTTTAACATTGATATCTTGACCCAATAATGTATCAAATTAGCTTAAGGATGACAACACAACCTTCACATTAGGGTTATTGATAGATTTTTAGCCTTTAACCATTATCCATGAATGGTGCCCCACCCTCCCACTAAATTTCAATGGTTCAATAAGGAACAACATGAATTGATTTAGAAGGGATAGAACATCTGGATTTCATTTTCCCAAAAAATAATTTATATCTGGGATTGTAGAAGAGGACCTTATTTCCTGGAATAAAGATACATCTTGAGATGCCCTGATCATTCCATTTTCTTATTCACACCATATAGATCATGAAATTTTTATAATCATATTTTATGATTTATTCCAATTTAGCTAACTGTAGCATCTGAGGTTCTTCATGTTTCTCCAAATCCAAATTTATCTTCATAAATGTCCAATAGAACTGATGATCTAGTTCAATTGGAAGGTGACATGGTTTCCCATAAACCGGTCTGAATGGTATTCTACTAATTGGTGTTTTTTATGCATTTTAGTATGCCTATAGTGAATCGTCCAATATCATACTTCAGTCTCTTCAAATTGTATTAACATTTTTTCCCAATATTTTTCGATCTCCCTATTTGACAGTTCAACATTCCCCCTTTCTTGTGGGTGGTAGGGAGTTTATGTATTGTAGTGGATTTCATACTTTTCAAGAAATCCTTTAATCTCATGGTTGGTAAAATTTGGTCCTAGATCATTAATAAGTAATCTTTGAAATCCTAACCATGAGAACACATTAGTTTTCAAGAAATGCATAACCACTTTCGTTGTGTCATGTGATGGGGCTTCAACCTCTACCAAACATGAGAAGTAATCAATGACAACTATAATTTAGAACATTACATGTGAACTGGGAAATGATCCCATTAAGTCTATTCTTGAGATATTGAATATTTAAACATCCATGATGGGGTTTTGAAGCATTTCATTTCTTTTCCCAATATTCCCAGTTTACTGGCACCTGTCACTGCTTTGATAGAATTCACTTGCATCTTGGTTTAACATGGGCTATAAAAGTCTAAATTGTTCAAAATATTCTATGTTGCACTCAGGTCCATGATGTCCTCCTATTAGAGACACATGACACATTTCTATCAAAATTGGGATCTAATTTTTAGGGACGCAATTTCCTAATAATCCATCAGCACAACGTTTGAAAAAGAGTGGTTCATCCTGGTTGTAATGTTTTACTTCATCAATAAACATTTTCATTTGTTGATATGAGCGGTATTTATGAAAAAATACCATGGAGAGGTAATTATAATTTTCAAATAACCATGACTAAAAATTAAGGTTAAAAAGGGTTTTATTAGGAAAATCGACTTCGATGTCAGCACCGTCGTTATCCATGATGAGTAGAAGAGGCAGTAAGTATAAATTTTTAGTGATCACATTTTCCATGCCTTTGGTATCATTGATAACAATATCAAATTGTTGGATTAGGAGGATTCATCTTATAATCCTTGTCTTGGCACGCGTCTTATTCACTAAATTCCTTTTGTTAACATGATTGGTGTGCACAATCACCTTGGACAAGGACAAAGAAGAATAGAATATCATAAAGGTATACACTATGGATAAGAGTTCTTTATTAGTAGTTATGTAGTTGAATTTATGAAGATTCGGTGTGGGGCTGAATAAAAAGGTAATACAAAATATGTGACAAATTATTTGTCCTAAAACAACACCAATAATGATGTCTCTAGCATTACATATCAATTAAAACTCCTTTTCCCAGTTAGGTGAAATGATTACAAGGGATGATATCAGGCTGTTATTCAAAGTGTTAAATGGCTGATGAAATTTTTTAGTGAATTTAAAAGGAACTTCTTTGGTCAATATGTTTTTTCAATTGGTGGGAAACTTTTGAGAAGTCTTTTACAAATCGCCTGTAGAATCTAGCATAGCCTAGAAATATTATTATAAAATTAACTGTTGAAGGATAGGGTAAATCCTTAATAACCATTATCTTGGCTAGGTCAACTTATATAACTTCCATATATATATTATGCCTATGGACTATGCCTCATTGAACAATAAAATGACAATTTTCTAAATTCATGACAAGTAATTTTTCTTCATAGAATCGAAAAACTAACTCCAAATTGCTTAAGTAGACTTAAAAAGATCTTCCATAGACTAAGAAATAATCATCGAATATTTATAATAATTCCTCTTTCATATCATAAAAAATATGCATCATGAATCTTTGAAATGTGGTAGTGGCATTACACATTCCGAATGACAAGAGCATATATGCACAGGTGCCAAATGGTTATGTGTATGGGGTATTTGAGTAATCAGTTGGGCTGACTACAATCTGATTGTATCATGAATATACCTCAAGGAAATAGGATAATTCCTCTCTAGAAATTATTTAAAACATTTAATCCAAGATGGGAGAAGGGAAGTAATCCTTTCTTGTTGCTACATTCAAGCTTATGTAATCCATGAAAACTCTCCAACCATTGATGGTACATGTTAAGATCTATTCATTTTCCTTAGTTGTGTCCACTATGATTTCACATTTCTTGGAAACTACATGTAGTGGTCTCACTCACTCACTATCAGAAATGGAAAAGAGTATGCAACATGTAGATGTTTTATCACTTCCTTTTTGAAAAATTCTTTCATTAGTGGTATGTGTAGTAGTTAGGGTTGTAATTTGGGATTTTAATGATCCTCAAGTAGAATCTTGTGGGTGAATATAGTGAAAATGATCACTTTTATGTCAGTTAATTACAAGGAAATTGACTACTTATTTATCTTCAAGACTTCTACCAATTTTCCTTCTTTTTACTGAGATAGTTAAGCTTTGATGATTTCTTTCAGAGTGGTTGTAGCTCTTAATTACGAATATATAATATTACTGGGTAGAGTCTTCAATTCATGTTTTGGTGGATGAATTATTGAGGGCGGTGAAGTATGGAAATTTATCCCTTGTGAGAGGTTCATTTAATATCAATTCCTCAATATCACAGTCTTCTTATTCATATGAGAATGACTCCTCACCGTCTTCTTCAATGTCTATATATTCATTTATTTCTTGGGTAAGAGAGATAGCATTGAAATAAATGGTATTACCTGATTGTTGGTAATCATTGGAAAGGTTGAATACTACCTATTATTCTCCAAATCAAAATATTATATGTCATTGAAGAAAACCTATTAAAATATTTCATGAGGATAAGAATGGTCTTCTAAGAATATTGGGAATTTAACCTTATTCTTCCATGTACAGAACTAGGAAGTCTATAGGAAAGATGAATTTATCGACACTGACTATCACATCCTTAAGAATTTACCTATGGTAATTCATTGATCAGTATACAATTTTTAGTTCCACTCATGTTGTTTTGAGATATTGGATTCTCATCTTACAAAATACACTCATTGTAATTAAGTTGATGCTTGATCTAGGATCACAAAGAGATATTCCAAACATACATTCTATAATATCACATGGAATTGAAAAGCTCTCAGGGTCTCCCATCTTCGGTGGGATTTTATACTGAAAAACACCAGAGCATTATTCATTCAACTAAATGACACCAAGATCTTCTATTCTTATTTTATTAGACAATAGTTGTCCCGGTGTGTTGAACATTCGTCCTCCATCATCTACCACATTGATGACAATTTGTGATGCTGGTGGGAGACCTTGGTATAATATCTAGAGCTAAATCTACTTGTCTAGTCCACGGTGTGGTCACTTCCTCACCAGTTCCATAAAACCTTCCCAAGATTCCCATGAATACTCTCCGTCAGTTTAGGAAATTTTTTAAATGTTGTTAAAGAGTTTCCATGTCGATATCGGCTATATGAATTTGTCTAAAATTGTATTAGATAGATCATACCATGTTGTTATTATCTTGGTATCTTGAATCTTAATCCAATCCCCGACTGTATATCACAATTATATGGGAAAGATGCAAAGTTTGATTACTTATTATGATGATCCTTGGTTTCGAAAGGTATCATATACTTTCAGGAAGTTGGAAATTTTCTCATAAGGATATTTGATCTAATTTCCACTAAATTATCGCATGTTCTAGGTCAAGTGAATGAGTCTAGGTTTTATTTCAAAAGTATGAGCTTGAATAAGAGGATGCATTATTCTTGGTGTAGCACCATGGATTGATGGAAAGACATAATCTATAATGGTTTGTTCTTACTACATCATGTACTCCTCAAAGAACACTTATTGTGTATTTGTAAGGTTAGGTGGGCTGGGTCCTAGTTGATTTTTTTGGTTGTCTATGTTTGAAGACCGACATCCAGAAAGATACCATTCAATATCGGGATCAAAGTCCAAATGTTCATGTGCTTCAAGGCTCCTTGAATGAGTTGAAGGGCCTTGGTACATGCATTGTGCCATAGAGAAGGGACAGAGTGGCATCTCAAAAAAGATAAAGAATGAAATGGGGTGAGGGAATAGTAATACCAGGACTTTTCTAGAGGCTTGACTATGAGAAGAACAACTTTACTACTCCTTGGAAACGATGCCAAAAGTTTATTTGCCTGCACGCGTCATTGAGTTCACACATACTCTAGTCATAATATAATTGTATAGTTTCCCAAACATCAATTTATATTAGGGTGTAGTATAGTGAAATTATTGGGTTGATCCCACGGGAAAAGGAATATGGCACTAGAAACCTATGACTTGGGACCTTTTGTTGTAAGATTCCTTTCTAATTGGTTCATTTTGGGAATGCTACTTATATAGGGTTGATGGTTTGCTTCAAGAATAAGAGTGGGATCATGATCAATTTTAGGGATCTGTATAAAAGATGATAATAATTCTCTCTTTTTAGGATCCAATGGTTTAGGATGCGAAGTAAGAGAATGTCACTATGGTACTATAGTCAAATCAATTAGTTATACCTAAGAGGAATCTATTCCTTGATCAAGAAATAGTGAAAACCTGGATACATTGGGCTTAGTTTCTATTTCAGAAATTATTTTAGGATATTGGTCATAACATAATCTACTCTAACTATGATAGGTTCCTTCACTATAATATCCCATGGTCTGGGATGTTTAAGTACATTTAAAAGGGAATTAAAAATTATCCTGATTACTAATCCTTAAGGTTACCAAGTAGAGAATTAAATATTTATTAATTTCCAAAACCCATGATCTAAATTCCTACTATTCGTTTTTGGAATAACTATGAATCAATGTTTTGATGCAAAATGGAATGAATATTGTTTTAAATAAAAAATAATGAAAGGTGGACAAAGAAATTTTAGCTTAGGGTTGAGGGAATAGAAGGGAATGAGAGATGAATTAAAAACAAAGAAATTTTCTATTCACGAGCTCTTTCAAATCTACTACCCTGCTAATTTATTTATAGGATAAAACTTACATAATGTGTAATGAGGATTCATGTAGTGTAATGTTGATCTGTGTATTACTCCCTGGAATTTAAATCTACACATATCTCACAGGTATCTCATCTAAGATTTGAAGAATTGAGTCCTTTATTTATTATGTCAGCAACTCATGATGTGTAACTTCCATCAAGCTTTATCCACAGGGTAGAAATTACATTCATAGGGTTCATGACCTATATTGGACACTCACATCGTTCAATCCCTTATTCACATATAGTCTTCACAACATGATTCATGAGTTGCTTAATGACTTGGGGTATGTGGTGAAACCCTACTACATGTCCTGTACTAAGGTTTCTGAACGTGTAATTGGTGAATTCTTCTATTTTTATGAATTTTATCCTTTGAAACTTCAGATGCTTATTTTCTAAAAAAATCATCACATACCAAGCACATTATCAAATAAATGATTTAAAATCCACAACTAAATTAAAGAAAAAAGTATATATAATTTCATCTTATCAGTGGGTGGAAAGGATTCAATGAAAATATATGTGGTTTTATTACCCGAGGTTTGACTGATATTTATTTTATTTAATAGAACTTTTTTATGGTTTTCTTAAATTTTAAGCAGTTATATGTGTTTATAGGGACCCCATGGGGGTTAATTTGAGATTAATTATGGGTAAAAGAGGATTCCAAGAGGATTGATGGGGTTTATCACCATCAAGAACAAATCATACAATATATGGTTTCAAGAACATATATAATGGGTTATTAACATTTAGGGAATATTATGTTTTGGTAACCACACAGAAGGTAATTTTAGAACAATTCTATAGTGGGACATGTCCATGTGATCAATTACTTTGTAAGACACCCCATTTACTATGGACAAAGACTAGTTGTAGGAAACGACCAAACCCCATGTGTGAACTAGCCATGTAGTAGTACCCGATTGACCCCATGAGTCACTCAGCCATGATCTAGTGAACATATATACCTTATGTGTACCCATTTATATTAGAAGTACATGGAAATGCTGGATATTTGAGAGTGGTCATAGATTACGTCTCCATTTTTACCAATTTGAGTGGTTTTTCCAATTTTCACCCCATAGATAAAATTGGAAAAAATAGGCCTACATTTTGAGAATTTTCCACTTATAATGTAATGGTTAATCCCTTTGGTTTATTTAAGGAACTCTAAGAAGAGATTCAAGGGGAATGAGTCATATCAAAGATTTGTTTCTTATAGTAATTGAATCTAGTGGTCTTATGAGAGTGATAAATGGGATGATACTAAGATTTAGGATGCGAGAGTTGTTGGATGACATGTTTAGGGGTAACGGAGGTCCTCAACTAGTGTGGCTTGAGATAATCCATAGTAGCATGAAAAGTTTTTTACTTGAAGGTGTATATAGTTTTAATGTTTGGGAAAGCCAAGATTGAAATGGATATGGTATGGGATTTAGGCCATCTATAATGTGAGCTTTTACCCATTATGTTTATGAGTACATGTGATGTATGAAAAAATGTTTTGGGATGTGTTACCCCCAAGTGGTAGGAATTGGCTCCACAGTTGTGATTAAGATTAGGACCACATGTGGGGTGACTTTCTATGTGGTATCTTATAGGACCCCAATACAATCCCTTGTGTCATTTGACCCTAGAGATAGGGTATTCTATGAAATTTGATGAGATGATTGTGATTGTGACCTTAGAAACTGAATTGATGATTTGATTCTCTTTAGGCTCAAATGAACAAGATCTCACTGCAAGGAATCTAAATGTGGATGAGTTACAGGGAATTTATATGGAAACTATTGTTAAAGGTTTATTTGTTTATTAATTTCATGATATACAACCTTGAAGAATTTTTATAAACAAATGACATAATCCCATTAGATGGTCGAGATGTGTTATATAGAAAACTCCCCTAGTAGGGAGGCTTGTGTTAATCATAGGATTATAACTTAGATGCAATGCCCATAGTTCTTATTACACAAATGAGAACACTACCACATGGTATATATTTTATCTTTATAGGTATTATACCCTAGATGATAAAACCACCATTTAATAGAAATGTGATACAACTGGGATGGAGCATTTTGGAATAAATACCTAGATCTCTGATACTTATGGTCTTATATCCCGACTAAGAATCATTTCACATTAGAGTTATGTGATGACTATTGCATAAAATAATAGTTGATGATTGTGATGAGTATAGTATACTCCCATATTGGAGGTCCATGATACTATTATTTGGGATTCCATGGTTCTGGATAATGGGTTAATTTTTTATATTGGGATGGATCTTTTTTAGAAGAATTCCAATGTTTTTTGATAATTATGGACTTATGTCCTAGTTGATAAAAATCCCATTGTGTAGATATTTGATGTATATTGTTACTCCCATAGTGGTGGTCTATGATTAATATTTCACACTTTAATCGTAGAGGTATGTGATATTATTAGTTGGGATTCCATGGATTTGGAGCTGGGGTTGATTTTGTGTATTAGGATGGAGATTTTTAGGATCATTACAAAAGTCTATTATACTTATGGGATTATATCATGGATTAGGAAACTCTCATAGGATAGGTTCATGATACCAATTATGTATTCCATGGAGTGGCCCTGAATTGTATATTAGTTTGTAGAATTATAGGAAGTGCTCATAGACAGTCCAGTTTTAGCTAAAGAATGTTTGAGTTGATTGAGGTCGTAGAACTAAGGATTGATAGTAGATTTGTTTATTTTTTTTCAATTACCAATATACAAGTTTGGTCATATTTCTTTAGTATTCACTTATGATAGAATGTTATAGGTTCACTATTAGGGGTGTCATAGTGATATTTATTTCTCACCGTCGTATATGCACCTCAATGTGAATGCTGACCTTATGTTTACTTTAAGGTTGTTCACAAATCCACAATGGATAGAGCGGAGTCCCATGATTTTTTGATCAAGCAGAGACACTCATGTGCGGTCTTTATATCAGGATGTTGCAACCCAAAAATCATTTTGAAGTGGTATTTGGAATAACTCATATTCAGCAGTGGAGCCTGATATATTTATTTATCTATTTTATTTTTGCAAACGGGAACATCTTAGCATACCCTCTGTTTTTAATGAGATCATGATTTTTTGAGTATGTACGCAGAATGTAATTTTATTATATCATTCATATTTTTCTTTATCGATCTTCTCTACATTATATTTTGTGTATGATGATGGATTGTTGATCTATGATTGTGAAATATGATATGGTGGTATAATCTCTTCACAACACCAACTTAGGCAACAGATCCTAGTAAAAAACTCAATCAAATCCTGAGGATCACCTAAGGTCATGTATAGAATCATTGCGATTACTTTTTAGACTGAGATGGGTTAGGACATTACAAATTGGAATTAGAGGATTCTTTTAATTTTTTCTAACTATTTGTGGAAATATTATCCATGAGTTTTAGTAATTTTTAGAGGTTATAGTGGATACCAGGCTTCATCATGAACTCCTTAATTGTTTGAATTTTTTGGTTTCTAGGGATGAGATTGATGTTTTAGTTTTTTAATATTTTAGTTGATGTGATTTTCACCTTTGGTGATGAACATGATGTTTCAATTTATTAGTTTCTATATTTTAGGCTCTTATCCTATTGGTAAGTGAATATTCATGGATTTGAATTTTGTTATACAGAGGAAAGAGGTACCACATGCATCATTCTTGGAAAGCAAGCATCACATGACATGTAGGGGAATGAAAGTGTGATTATTATCACTTACCAAAGGTTCTACTATATAAAGTGTTAACAAATTATCATATTAGGTTTTATTATAAAGGTACATGTTGGTGATATAAACTACTAGTACAATATTTATATGTATTTATATCTGATGGAAGGTCATTTAGATCTATGGAGATATGCTTGTCAATGACGAAGATATAATAACTTAGTGTATGAGATCTTAGTTTGTTTATTTAAAGTTCTTATAACAACCTATATATACTTTTACCATATATATATGAATTATACATTACATAAATGAATCATTTGATGGTGGTTAATTTGATACAGATCAATATACGGTGATTCCTATTGAATATACCCAATTTGTTTTTTTATTTAATGTTCTAGTAACAACATCAATAATGTCTTCCAATATAACTAGGAATAAAACACAATCTAAACCAAAATCATGTTTTTGGTTCTTTAGTATGGATCATCCATGATGATGCAGTTATATACTTATGACCCTGAATGAGTTTATATTCTTGAGGTAGAAGACCCTTAGGCTGATTCTTAGTGAGAGTCAGTGCCTAGATAGGTTATTGAGTTGGCATGGGATGCCGTTTTGATTGGAGACCATGGATTGGGTGGTTTGGAATGTGGTTCCATGAAACTTTTTATATGGGTGCAATGAGTAATATCCTATGAGCCAAGACTCATTTGTGGGGAATGAAATTTTTTACAAGGTGGGAGACATAGTGAACCTGAGATATGATGTAGTATTCAATGAGTACCTGTCCTATTTAGTCAAGGAAAACCCAGGAGAGGGGTTAAACTAGGTATTTGAGTGTCTTTGAGGCTAAAATCATGGGTGTGTGATATATTTTAAGATCAATTCACCAGAGGTTATAAAAAAGTTATGATAGAGGTGTGATGATGCCTTTAGTTCAAGTGAAAACACCTTCGGTGGTTTTGTATTGAGTTTGGTTTCTATGGAAATTAATGTCCGTGTGCTTGAACCTATTGAATTTTGATATGATTTAGTAGTATGGTGGGAGTGTGGATAGATGATCATGACTTAGTGTTACATTGGATAAATGATAAGCATGTATTTAAGTTTTGTATAGGAGATATGTTCATTTTCAATATAATTTTATTGGGTACTATGACTAGATGTAACTGACCTTCATGAGGATCAAGGTTTATTATTCAAGGCATGTTAGATTATGTTATTAATTCGAGGCTCATGTGATCATGAGAGCCAGTGAGATATTTTTAGGGAAATCATTATACCTTGAATAGGAGAGTTGTGTTTGGCATGGATTCTTGGGATAATTACTTATTGATTGAGGGCATGTGAACACATGTCATTCATAATTCACGTTGGATTATGTTAATTCTTACTGTGTTTGTTTGGGTATTGAGGAAAGATGATAAGTGTAGCAAAAATGGAACTATTGATTCCATTTCATAGGGAGAAATGTAAGGAAATAATTATAGTGGGGATCACACCATCAGATGTTGGAAGGAGTGATCCTTAGTTTAAGTGTTTTTTGAGCATAGAGGGTAGAATTTATGGTCATTCAGGGATGTGTACTTGATTTTTTCCCATTTTTTCTCATGTGTGATTGGTTTATCAATGTATATTCATTGTGTTTAGTGATGGATGGAGAATGGTACATGAATTTGGTGTTTTTATGTGATATGATAATATGGATTTGCTTATGGTTGGGAGTATGAGATCGATCATGGTTAAATGTATCTTATGTAAAGACAAGGTTCTGGGAACTATGCTATCTGTCATGGATGGCTTAGACATCACAGTTTTTGTAGATTCTCGGACAAAATAAGAACTCTTGGTTAACATCTTAGGGTTCTTGATGATGAGAAGGGTTTTGTTGGGGAGGATGTAAATAATCATGTTCCTTTAGGTTGTTAAAATTATATTAAATTTTATATTTTGGTTAGCACTAAGAATATGACATAATATAATTTTTATAACAAATCCTTTCATTCTAGAATAGGGTTCTTACACTAGGACATTAGTTTGTTGAAATTTCATGCCATTCAAATTTGGAGGAATATTTAATATTTAATTAATTAAATATTAATTTATTTATGCACATTTGTTTGGTGATATATTTTTATTAGATAATTAGATTGAGATTCTATCATCATGGTGGAATCCCATGTTGGGGGGTGTATTCCCAGGTGATTCATAATCCCATCAGGGACACTGAGGGAATGGATAAGCATCATTTTATTTTTTTTCTTTTAATTTTTCCTTTTCCCTTTTATTTTCTAAATTCATCACATTGGATTTCCACATATTCCCCTTTGGGATCCTATATCACATGTATAATAGAGGAATATGGAGATAATTGGGAGAGGGGGAGTGGTTACCACCCGGGGAGCCTCTATTAAGTGAGAGCAGGAGTTGACAGGAGCATTATGCATATTCTATGTGAGGCTATGGAGTTTTATGCCTTTAATTGGGCCCATTTTATATTTTTAGCTATAGATCCATGGTAATAAGTTATTCAAAATATCTAAACCCTTATATGTGTTACTAGAGACCCCATGAGGGTTTATTTGGGATTACTTTGATCTAAACGAGACTTTTGAGAGGATCAAAAGGGTTTCCCATTTGGAAAACCCAATCATATGACATGTAATTTTATAGATACACATAATTTTAAATTTTTTTGGGGAATATGATGTTTTTGGAATAAAATTTTATTTACTTGTAGTACACACCATGTAATGGGACATGGCTAGGTGGCCAGGTACAAGGGAAAACATAAGATTTATAGAGGAAATGACCATGTAATATTACATGAACATACCCTAAGTATTCCATAGAGGTGTAGTAGTATATGTCCATATCACATGAGTGACCTATCCATGTGGAAGTACATGGATAGACACTTGGTGTACCCAGTCCATGTAGAAGTATATGGACTTTTTACTTCTCCAAATTAAAGGTACATACAATTTACATCTCCCTTGTAACCCATTTTAGGGGTTTCCATGATTATACACCCTAGAGAATAATTTTTTCAAAGACAACATCCATTTTGAGTTTCCTTTAACATTGAACGTAATAGTTGAACCCATGGGGACCTTTAAGGACTTGTAAGACGAAATTTTGGGAGAACAAGTCAAGAAAAATAGGGTTCCATCCATTAATTGAATCTAGAAGTATCCTGAGAGATATATATGGGATGAGAACCGGAGGAGGATCATGAGAATGGTTGGAATATGTGGCATAAGTAATCTCAGGTCATAAAATAATGTGTCTTGGTATATTCTCTGGGAATATATATTAGGTAGTGACTAGAGTTGGTGGATAGGATGGGTGTTTTGACCAATATAGGGTGACATGGTAATGGGATGTTCTTAAGGCTATATCCATTGTTAGAATTTCCTCATTATTCATGTAAGGCCATGTAGTTTTAGAGACTGGGTTGTCGGATGTGTTATCCATAAGCGATGGTCATTGGAACATGGGTTGTGATTAAGATCTGGGACCTCACATGGGGTGCCTTTCTATGTATAAATTTATAGAAAACTGGTAGGTGACGATGTGACCTATTGACCATAACTAGAGGGTGTGCGTGAGAATTGGTAGAGATTATTTTAGGTGTTACCTTAGAACCTAGAACGATTATTGGAGAATGTTTATCTTGTGAAGAACTAAGTCTCACATAGAGGAGTCTGACCATGGATACAAGATGGATCAGGCATATATCCACCCATATTTAAAGATTATTTTCTGATACATTTCATAGGGTATCCCCTTGGTATTTTTTGATAAATAAATATAATATGACCATATGGTGGTCATGATGTGTTATACAAAACTCACTTAGTTAAGAGTCCCATGATATTTATAAGATTATGACTTAGTTAATATTCTTATAGGTATTTGGACCCATATGATAGCACTCCTATAGGGAAGGGTTGTGATGTATATAAGGAATATACCTCATATGTGAAAGCCCACTAAAAGGGTGTTATTTGATACAATGTGGATGAAGCTTTATAGGATCATTTCTCATTGGTGTGATCCTTCCAAGATTATATCCCTAAAGAGAAAACTCCCATTGTGGTGGTCCGTGATGACTATTATATACTCCCACAGTAGAGGTATATGATGATTTTTATATACTCCCATTGTGGAGGTCTAATGTAAAATTATTTTTCTTTCCATGGTATTTGAGTCATGTTTGATATGAAATACTTGGATATGGTATCCTAAAAGTATTTCTTGGGTATGTGATAATTGTTGTCTTCTGTATAGGATAAGAAAACTACCACATTGGAGGTCCGTGGTGATTATTGTGTACTCCCATAATGGTGATTCATGATGGCTAATATATGCTCTCATATTAGAGGTATGAAATATTATTAGGGATCATAAAATGAAGTTGGAGCGGATATTGATCTGGAATACTATGATAGAGATTTCTAGGAATAACCCTCTAGTCTGTGATACTCATGGGATTTTGCAATGAATGAGGAATCTTTCATAGAGGAGTTTCATGATACATATTGTATATACAGTCGGTTGAATCATGTTTTTTATTTTTGTTGGAATAATTATGAAACATTATTAGAGATGATATGGAATTGGATAAAATAGGTTTTGGTCGATTGAGATTACATACCAACAGATCGGAAACAGATTTTTAATTCATTTTATTCAAGTTATATCTTTTATAGGATGGTCATATCTTATAAACATGGACATATGGAAAAATTTTATAGGTTCACCATTGGGGGTGGCCTACTAATATTTATTCTTCGCCCCCTATATGTTCACCTTACATTGTATATAGAACTTATGTCCTTTTTTATGTCTAGCATGGACCCACAATACATGGGGCAGGGGCCTAGTATTGCATGATGGAGGGGATCCCCTTGTGCGAGGTCCTTATATTGGGATGGTGCATCTCAAGAGATCAGAGTACTAGGTATGTTTCCTAGATTAGAGTTGGAAATTTATTCTTATGTATTTATTTTCCCCAATTTGTTTTGTATATAGGATCATCCAAAAGGATGGTCAGTTGTTGTATATGGGCATTGATAATGGGGTATGTATTCAATACATAATTTTATTATATCATTCATCATTTTATCTTATCTATCATTTATATATAATTTTGTTTGTATGATATTGGTTTATTTATTTATGATTATGCACTTTGATATCACTACTGGAAAGGCAAGCTTTCAAAACACTTTTATACAAACGGTTCGAAAGAACCGTTGGTATAGGTGTCCATTACCAATGGTTTTAATAAACCATTGGTAAAGGTGTGGTTATGGAAAGATTTCCCAATGGATTGATGAAACCGTTGGGAAATCCATGCTTTTCCCAATGGTTTTTAATAACCGTTGGTAAAATCCCC
Source organism: Viscum album (assembly GCA_963277665.1). NCBI lineage: Eukaryota > Viridiplantae > Streptophyta > Magnoliopsida > Santalales > Viscaceae > Viscum > Viscum album. Next base: position 709,425,774 of record OY728131.1, on the reverse strand, counting down.
CCCCCCCCCCAAATTTACATAAATAGAACCACATTCCCCCGACTCCCAGAAGCGCCCGATTTCTAGAATCACATTCCCCCAGACTCCCAGAAGCACCCACCCAGGTGAACCTCTTCCATCCGATTAGCAGAAACTCCACCATTTAGGTTAGACTCCTTCAACCTCTTCTCATATTAGCTAACGATATCCTTCTATTCTCAACATTTCCTCATTTATTTAACTATTTAGAAAGATCACTCCATTTTTTCCTATTTCTATGGGTTTTAGAAAATATTATGATTCACTAATCCCTTCACGAATTATGTACTCAAATCACTGCATCAATGTACACATTGTCGAATTAATGTTTTCATTACACATATACATTTATAAGGGCATGGTCTCTTTCTTGTGTTCTAATTTTAAATATTCATAGTTATTTTTTTAATCTCAATGCTCCAAATATTAAAGCTTCATTTATATGAACTCATAAGAAATTGTTTGTAATATTTATTCATATAATTTCATGAAAATAACTCCTTTAATTAAGATCATGTAAAACATGAAGATCTTATTCATCTTCATTTTTGTACACTATGTGTGTTACATAACAAGTATGTATCATGTTTCTATCAAAATAATTATATATATAAAATGACACACTGTTCACTTATCCTTTACACAGTGGAACATATGGAGTATGTTCTTAAACTTTGAAAAATAGTATGTGGTCCCTAATTATTCTTCACAGAAGAAATAAGAAATACGGAACCGTACAATCCAATTTTATTTATGAATAAAATATCTAAAAAGGGAACTCTTGGTGGGACCTCTCCTTCTCCCATTTAATACTTCTTCCTTCTTTATGAAACTATTTCACAGAATGTCAAATTTGCAATATTAATAAATATTAGTTTTCCTAATACAACCATTAATCATTCTTCCTTCAGCAACATACATGAGTTATAAAATAACATTTTTAAAACACAATGAACATTTTCACTGATTTGGGGTTCCTCAAAATGCTGGGGAAAATCAGAATAATAGATGTATTGAATCTTGCATCTCATATGGTTTCATGGATACAAGTTCAACTCAAAAATCATTATTGCGTGGTTCAAATATCAAGAGGACCAAGGGATTATTATTCTTCACACAAATGAAGTTGTGTTTATCTCTTCCCTTTATGAACAAAAAATCCCATGATCCACTCTATTTCACTCCCAAAAATTATTATTCGTATTCGAGATAAAACACAATAGAACTTGTATGGAATGGATAGATATGGTACTTTCTGTGGGATAGGTGGTTTTCCTTTTTTTAGGGGGGTGATGTGGTACATTATGTGGACTTTAGTTTGAGTGTTATGAAATGTAATAACATTTCACAATATCTCTATTTTTTAGCATCAATAACTTATTTAAAAAACTCTCTTTACACATTCTGCATCTTTCATGAAAAGACTTCAATTTGTAATATCTTGAACAATTTTCTGTTGGGTCTATGCTGTCTTCTTGTATGTGATAAATGAAAAAATTACAAAACACATATCACCTCAACTTTATGCCCACATAACTGAATTATTATATCTCTACATTGATTTAATAGTTCACTACATCAACTAGATACTCCCTCCCTTATCGTTTATTTAAATATATTTTCGATTAAACTTCTATATTATTGAATTGCTTATGACGAAATAACTTATAGCAATTTGTTTTACAGAATGGATATATGTTGGAAGTCTGAAACCGATCAGATATCAAGTGATTTTCCAAACAACTTGGAGAGATTTTTAGATACTTCATTTCACAATGCTTCAGATAGTGGTCGCATACACTGCCCATGTTCCAATTGTGTTGGTAGAACTTGTTTGAGTCATGAAGAAGTCAGCTACCGCATAACCAAATATGGATTTCAAGCAAACTACTATGTGTGGTATCACAATGGGGAGAAAATTAAATCTCAAATTAATGATGATCAAAATGAACGGACTAGACTGGAAAATTTGTAAGATGATCGGTTTCCGTTTATTCATCATCATGAAAAAGAAAGGATTACAACTCAATAAGACTTCAATATGAGGACAAATGATGCATGTAATGAATATGATGATATTCTCAGAGTGAAAAAATTGAATGATGCTGCCACGAATCCAGTATATCGATAATGTGATAAAATGAAAAAGATGGAATTTTTAATCTGATTGTTTCATGGGAAAACTATCTATGGGATTTCTAATACAACAATTGATTACATTTATACCTTATTAATGGATTTAATTCCAGATGATGCAGATATTCCCTGAAACCGCAATATGGCACTGAAGTCTGTTGAGGAACTTGGATTTTCAAGAAAAAAAATTCATGCTTGCCTCAAAGATTGTAGTTTATTCTAGGAGGAAACCACTGAATGAAATTATTTTATAAAATGTGGCACATCCCACTTGAAATCAAAACCTGGTAAAACATCATCCTGCGTTCCACAAAGAGTAATGTGGCACTTTCCATTGATCCCCAGACAGCAAAATATTTTTATGTCTGATGAAATATCAATAAAAACGAGATGGCATGATACCGAGAGAAAAAAGACTAATGATGAGTTGGTGCACCCTACAGATGGATTTTCATGGCAGAGATTTGATGCTCAATATCATTATTTTATAGCTAACGTGTGTAATGTGAGGTTGGGTCTTTCATGTGATGGTTTTAATCTTTTTGGTAAGATGCTTACTTCGCATAGCACATGGCCATTTTTATACACATTTATAATCTCCCCCCATGGTTGTGTATGAAAAAACTTGTTACTTTCATTATTATACTAATATCTGGACCTTCTGATCCCGACATTTATATTTACCTATACATGTAACCTTTAATAAAAGAGTTGAAACTTCTTTGGGATGTGGGTGTACGCACATACGATGGATATTCAAAAGAAATATTTTAGATGTGTGCCATGCTTATGTGGATGATCAATGATTTTTCGACTTATGAAATGATGTCTGGATAGAGAATAAAGGGGAAACTGTAATGTCCTATTTGTATGAAGAATACAAGATCCAGAAGTCTGAAACATCATTGTAGTTTCAGTTTTATGGGACATCGATGATTCTTGCCAATGGACCATCCATATAGAAATAATCGTTGAAGATTTGATAATACCATAGAGATTGATGATCCACCTCTGCATATGTCTTGAACTGATGTGCTTAATGAAGTGAAATATTTCTGTTTTTCATCCGGGAAGGGTTAAATGAAATCTGGAAAGAGAAAGAATGTTTCCATTGAAACGTGTTACAATTAGAGGAAGAGGAGTATCTTTTTTTTATTTGCCTTATTGGTCAACCAATTTGTTACACCATTTCATAGATTCAATGCACATTGAAAAGAATATATGTGAAATGTTTCTTTTGATACTTTTAAATGTTAAGGGAAAGACCAAAGCTGATTTACAGTCTTGGCATGACTTGGTGGATTGGGGCATCAGACTAGAATTGCATCCAATGTGTATCAGTGAAAATAATTGGCAAGTTCCATGTGCTTTTTATGTGATGACACCTACGAAAAAACAATTTCTAGAAGTATTAGAGACTATTAGAGTTCCTGATGGCTATTCGAGCAAAATATCTAAATGGTTCAATGAAGAGAGTTGAAGTTAAAATCTTTTAAGACTCATGATTATCATGTTCTTCTGCAAGAGTTGATTCTAATATCAATATGTCATCTTTTGTCCAATAATGTAAGGGTAACTGTTATTCGGTTGGGCCATTGGTTTAGAGATCATTGTGCTATGAAATTTTCCAAGTCATTCTTGCAAACAATGTTGAATGATGCCCCATTAATTTTGAGTGAGTTGGAGAAAATATTTCCTCCATCATTTTTCACATGAATGTTGCATCTGACTATCCATATTCCGACTGAAATACTTCTCGGAGGACCTATTTCCTTTTGTTGGATGTATCCAACATAAAGAAATATGTATACATTAAAATCTTATGTCCAAAACCGGAATCATCCTGAAGGTTCTATCGTGAATGGTTACTCGGCTCAAGAATGTATGGATTTCTACTCAATGTATTAGTCTAATCTTACTATAATAATGAAAAAAACTATGAGAAATGAAGAAGAATAGTATGAGAAAATTGATCCCAGTTTTCCATCACTTCCTCAAACAAGAGGAATTCCTGGATCATATACATTGAAGACATTAAACCTTGAAGATCTGGAGATAGCACATCGTATAGTTTTTTTCAACTATGATTTGTTCGATGACTACATCCGGTAACTAAATTTAATATGTATTTCTTAAATATATATATGCTTCAAATTTTTTATCTACAGGGAACATAACACAATGATAAATAGAATGCATCTTTCTTTATCTTTGAGAAGGAGGGAGGCTTTGCATAGAAAAGATTTTTCTGCTTGGTTAAAATTGAAGGTAAAAATATTATTGTTTAAAATAATTAAATCAATATTTAATTAAGTTTAATATTCATTTATATTGCAGGTATTGAGTTTTCTTGCTGACTCTGTCTCTAAGGAAATAAGAGCTTTGGATTTTGGTCTTAATACCGTGGTTCGTGAATGTAAATCAGTTGTTATCAATGGATACAAATTTATTGTCACTGAACGAGAAAAGAACATGAGAACAAAACATGATGGTGTTATGGTTACTACAACAACAGATTGTTATTCCTGTGCATCAGATAGTAGATCGTGATTTGAAAATGTGGGTTATTATGGAGTCGTTGAAAAAAAAATGATGGATTATTACTCTCATGGACGAGTCACGATGATGAAATGCCACTAGTTTGATTTTATGATGATATATGACACATTTATTGATGAGTGTGGATTTTGAGTAATTAATATGACTCGCACTCTTGCTACCAAAGAACCATATATTTTGGCATCAATGGATAAACATGTTTTTTATGTCAAAGACCAACTTCGACTTGAATTTGGTGTCATAGTTGAAGTAATTCCAAGACATATTTTTGATGATGGTGATGATGGAATTGACACCATCCCTACTACTATTGGAACCAATCCATTTATTTCTTTTGATGACTCCAATAGCTCAATTGTCAGAGTTGAATGTGAACCTGAAGTTGTGTTGGGAAATATATAAAATCATCCATTAATGTTATCAATTCTTTTTGTTTACCTCGAGTTGGGTTGTTATGGTAGGTTCTATTCAAATTGATTTAATATTGAAACCTTCATCATCTACCTGAGCTAAAGAAATTACATTTTTCCTTAATTTTGACAATTGATTTTCCCTCTCATTTATTTTGTTTCTTGGGTTACACATTAGATACCCTTTTCTATTAACTTCCATATTTGTTTTCAAATGTAGGAACTGAAACCAATTGAAGAGAGGCGACTGAAACAGATTATGGAAAACAATCATTGCATGACCGAGCAAGGAATTCCCCAACTAGTGCATGCAGTGAGTATTTTATTTAAAATATATTTATTTAAATTATATATAATGTCATGTGATTATTGTTTTAAACACTTTTTCCGGATCCATCTACTTTGCGATAGTTACTTTATGAGCAGCCAAGTAGTGGTCCCATCACTCGGGGTGTTTGTATGAGAGGGTGGTATGGGAGCTAGACGATCTGGTTGGCATACCCGATTAGACCCTACCCCTCTCACTGACATATCATCCTTCCCACAATCTGATCCCGGTGTGCCGTTAGGGACACACAAGATATTTAGTGTTCCTATGATTTCACTACCCTTTAAATCTGACCCTCCTCACCTGTATATACCATATACGATGATGATTCCCACTCCCCATCCATCATTTGGCCATCCATCCCTATCATATTATTTTACTACTAGTTAAATCTATCCAGGATTTTATATTCCATCTTCTTTGACTCCTGCTCCACCAAAATATGTCCCTACGGAGCATACATTGGGGGTCACTCCATTTGTACTGGGTGTTCTTTTAGTTTCTGCGGATCCAGAGGCGCCCATTGATCAGACTACCACAGGTATACTTATACAACCCTAAAAAATTGTTACACCATTATTTATTTTCATTATAACATGTATTGATAAATAATTTTTTTATTTCTTAACAGATACATCTATTGATAGGAGGCAGGGGAGAGGGCATACACCCATGCGTGCAGTGTGGAACCGCCGCACGCAGTTGATGGTGGACTACAATGAAGATAGTTAGATTATTTAAAAATCAGGGCAACAATGTTGGAATTTTTTGGCGATGCTTTCCAAATACTCTAACATCATTCCTGCCAGCCTGCTCTCATGGAGAAAACTGCCAAATGAAGTCAAGGATAAAGCATGGACAGAGATATGGGTAAAAAAATTAGTTGTATTTAATGAAATATGTTAATTTTTGTATTTATATGAATTAATATTTTGGTTTAAACTGCATTTTAATTTCCCTGATGGTGAGGGTGCACGACCAGCACGTCTAAAGGATTTAGGCGAGCTTTAGAGATCATATAAGAACGAGTTGTACATTGGCTGGCGTGATAGAGTGGGCACAGATTTGGAGGCAGTCCCTATCATGGATTATTTTCCATTAAAACAATATCGACAGATGATTACTCATTGGTCGACTAGCTAATTTACGATATTAATCAAATTAGAAGGATTTAAATAAAAAATTTCATGTTTTTTGTTAATAATAATTATTGAATTTTATGTAGGATGCATCTAAAAGAAATAAAAAAACTTTGATGCTAAGAAATAGGACCACACATTGGGATGTACTACGATTCCAGATCATGAGAGACAGGTGGTATGACTGTTTATAATCTTTCATTACGACTTGCACTTTCTATTTCTTCCTCCATAATTTATTTGATTGGTAAAGTTGTTATATAATTTTAGTTATGAAATTACTGTTTTTTTGTATCCTAATTTTAATTATGGTTTCCTACATTCAATGTCACTATAGTGGTATAAATTGAATATAGAAGGATGTGTGCCTCGAGCAAAACTGTTTTGCTCGAGTAAAAAGAAGAAAGATGGAAGTGCGGTTAATGAACCAACTCAGCAGCAGAATGTAAGTTTTACATTGTAGATTTCAATTTTTAATCTCTATTTTGTAACTTAATAATAAATTTATATTTGTAATAGGATGCTTTAGAGGCCCTTGATTCCCAGGAACCTGACAATTTTGAGCCAAACAATGACTAACATCAGGTGTTGGGAGATGAGAACCCTGGTGGAGTACGCTGCCAGCCTGGGAAGAGTATAGTTCTGACGAGGTATTGGACCTCTTCAGGTATGAGTTGTAGTGCCACTGAGTTGCAGTAGGTTAAGGCACAAGCAGAACAGGCTGAAAAAATGGCCACAGAGATGACAGAAAAGTCTGCTATGGAAAACACTTTATTTATGAAACTGATGGAATCTTTACGTCCAACACTTCCCCTAGAGGCCAGAACTGGTTTTGAGGAATACATGTCATCGATGAGTTCAACATATGGTGCACCAGGTGGCAGTTCAGTGGTGTTCGAGATGATGGCGAAGAGGAGGCCGAGGCAGAGGAGGACGAGGGTGAGGAGGAGGCTGAGGTGGAGAAGGAGGGCGAGGAGGAGGTCGAGGTGGAGGAGGAGGGCAATGAGGAGGCCGAGGCTGAGTACGAGGGTGAGTAGGAGGAAGGGGACAATGATGGGGATGACGATGAGGATGAGGGTGAGGGTGAAGATGATGGTGATTATAATGATGGTGATGAGGGAGAAATTGATCCGTTACATTTTTGACTGATATTACTTACCATTGATGTTTATTTATTTTTTGTGCCTAAATATATCTATGATTAGGTAGGTCACATTATCTATATTTATTTATCTATAAAAACTAAAACTTAATTTGATGATTTTCTATGAAATCCCCCTATTTTAATGAAATTGTAATTTTTTAGAAGCTGATATAATGGAATTATTTTTTAACCTTTAAAGAATTTTCATAGAAAATATTTAAATATCATCACATGAACCCAAGACAGCCCCCCCAGAAAGCCCCACAGACAGCCCCCGGACAGCCCCCCCACCCTCCTCCCTGGACCCCAGACAACCCTCGCAAACAGCCCCCACCATCCTCCCTGGACCCCAGACAGCCCCCACCCTCCTCCCATGACTCCGGATAGTCCCCTGGATAGGCCCCGGATAGCCTCCCCACCCTTCTTCATGAACCCCTGACAACCCCCCATATAGCCCCCCGGACAACCTCCCGAACAGCCCCACCCCCCACCCTCCTCCATGGATCCTGGACAACCCCCCGGACAGCCCCCTAAACAGCCCCCGTACAGCACCCCGTAAATCCCCCGACCCACCTCACTGGACCCCAGACAGCCCCCGGACAACCCCCTGGACAGCCCCCTGGACAACCTCCCCACCCTTCTTTCTGGACCCCGGACAGCCCCCCGAACAGCCCCTCGGACGGCCCCCACCCTCCTCCCTAGACCCCAGACGCCCCCACCCTCCTCCATGGACCCTGGACATCCCCCCCCCCATCAACCGGATCTTTAATCTACACTTGACGGAACTCAAAACTCCCAAGTGATGTGTACAAGTCAACCTCACCTCAAAAAGAGGCACAGTGTGTCCGGTACCACTCAAAGTCTCTCAATTTTATTTGAAATGGGAAACATTTTAAATGAAAACAAATAATGACATACAGAAAACTGACCAAATGGATTCGAATCGTGTTGATACTTTAGAACAATGATCCATGGGTCATTTTTGACGTATACGAGTCATCCCCACCACAATCTAAGGCAAGGTGTGGCCGGTACCACTCAAAGTGTCTTTCTTTTGTTTAAAATGGATACTCTTTTTTTTAAAAACAACTAGCATATGGAAAAACAGCCAAACGTATTCAGATTGTGTTGATACTTTATCACAACAGTCCATGGGTCATTTGTGATGTGTTCGAGTCAACCCCACCACAATCCAAGGTACTGTGTGGCCAGTACCACTCAAAGTGTCTCACTTATATTTGAAATGGACAACATTTTAAATGAAAACAATAAATGACATATCGAAAAACAAACAAATGGATTCAGATTTTGTTGATACTTTAGCACAATTATCCATGGGTCATTTTTGACATGTACGAGTCAACCCCGCCACAATTCAAGGCACAATGTGGCCGGTACCACTCAAAGCGATTCACTTTTATTTGAGATGGACAACATTTTAAGTGAAAACAAAAACTGGCATACGGAAAACTGACCAAACACATTAGGATCCTATTGATACTTTAGTAAAACGATCCATGGGTCATTTGTGACATGTACGAGTCAACCCCCCTCAATCCGAGGCACGGTGTGGCCGGTACCACTCAAAGTGTCTCACCTTTATTTGAAATGGAAAATATTTTAAGTGAAAACAAAAATTGGCATACAGAAAACCGACCAAATGCATTCATATTATGTTGATACTTCAACACAACAGTCCATGGGTCATTTTTGACATGTACGAGTCACCCTACCTAAATCTGATGCACGGTGTGGCCGATACCACTCGAAGTGTCTCACTTTTATTTGAAATGGACAACATTTTAAGTGAAAACAACAAATGGCATACGAAAAACCGACCAAACACATTAACACATTTTTATTCTATTGATATATTAGGAAAAGGATCCATGGGTCATTTGTAATGTGTATGAGTCAACCCCACCTCAATCTGTGGAACGGTGTGGCCGATACCACTGAAAATGTATTTCTTTTGTTTAAAATGGATACTCTTTTATGTAAAAACAACTAGCATACGGAGAACCAACCAAACATATTCGAATTTTGTTGATACATTAGCACAATGATCCATGGGTAAGTTGTGACATGTACGAGTCTACCCCACCACAAACAAAGGCATGGTGTGGCCAGAAACACTCGAAGTGTCTCACTTTTATTTGAAATAAAGAACATTTCAATTGAAAACAATAAATGACATACAGAAAAATAACCAAACGGATTTTTATTGTGTTGATACTTTAACACAATGATCCATGGGTCATTTGTGACGTGTACCAGTCAACCCCACCTCAATATGAGGCATGGTGTTGCCGGTACCACTCAAAGTGTTTCACTTTTTTTGAAATGGGAAACATTTTAAGTGAAAACAAAAACTGGCATACAGAGAACTGACCAAACGCATTTGGATTCTGTTTATACTTTCGGAAAACGATCTGTGGGTCATTTTGGACGTGTAAGAGTCAACCCTGACTCAATACGAGGCACAGTGTGGCCAGTACCACTCAAAGTTCCTCACTTTTATTTTAAATGGACAAGATTTTAAGTGAAGACAAAAACTAGCATACAAAAAACTGACCAAACTCATTCAGATTGTGTTGATACTTCAACACAATGATCCATGGGTCATTTTTGACTTGTAAAAGTCAACCCTACCTCAATCTAAGGCACAGTGTGGCTGGTACCACTCAAAGTGTCTCACTTTTATTAGAAATGGACAACATTTTAAGTGAATACAACAACTGACATACTGAAAACCGACCAAACACATTCTTATTTTGTTTATACTTTAGTACAAGGATCCATGGGTCATTTTGTAACGTGTATGAGTGAACCTTGCCTCAATCTGAGGCATGATGTGGACGGTCCCACTCAAAGTGTCTTTCTTTTATTTAAAATGGATACTCTTTTAAGTAAAAACAACTGGCATACGGAAAACCGACCCAACGCATTCAGATTGTGTTGATACTTTAGAAAAATGATCCATTGGTCATTTATTATGTGTATGAGTAAACCTTGCCTCAATCCAAGGCGCAGTGTGGCCGGTACCACTCATAGTGTCTCTCTATTATTTGAAATGGACAACATTTTAAGTGAATAAAACAACTGACATACGGAAAACTGACCAAAGGAAATCATATTCTATTGAAACTTTAGGAAAACGATCTATAGGTCATATGTGATGTGTACGAGTAAACCCCACCTCAATTCGAGGGCTAGTGTGACCAAAACCACTCAAACTTTCTCACTTTTATTTGAAATGGACATGATTTTAAGTGAAAACAACAAATGGCATACAGAAAACTGACCAAACACATTCAGATTCTGTTGAAAATTTAGGAAAATGATCAATGGGTCATATGTGATGTGTAAAAGTCAACCCCACCTCAATTTGAGGCATGGTGTGGTCGAAACCACTCAAAGTGTCTCTCTTTTGTTTAAAATGGACATCATTTTAAGTGAAAACAACAACTGACATACAGAAAACCAACAAAAGGCATTCATATTTTGTTGAAACTTTATTAAAATGATCCGTGGGTCATATGTGACGTATAAGAATCAACTCCACCTCAATATGAGGGCTGGTGTGGCTGGTACTACTCAAGATATCTCACTTTTATTTGAAATGGACAAGATTTTAAGTGAAAACAACAACAGACATACGGAAAACTGACCAAATGCATTCAGATTCTGTTGAAAAATTAGGACAATGATATGGATCATATGTGACGTGTATGAGTCAACATTGCCTCAATCCGGGGTTCAGTGTGGCCAGAACCACTCAAAGTGTCTCTCTTTTGTTTAAAATGGACATCATTTTTAGTGAAAACAACAACTGACATACGGAAAATTGACCAAATGCATTCAGATTCTGTTGAAACTTTAGGAAAATATTCCATGGGTTATATGGGACATGTAAGAGTCAACACTGCCTCAATCCGATGGATGGTGTGACTGGTATCACTATAACGCCCCGACCACAGTTACTCGGAGTCGGTGCATTACTTCATAACATTGGCATGATTACAAAAGATCAAGTCTCGAAAGACCGATTAGTTTGGCAGCCTTGGAAACACTAGATACATTCATAAAAGTTACATTACATAATAAAGTAAAAAACTAAAATAACAAGGTCTCCATAGTCCACACTCATAATCCCCTTCTGACTATCCCTGCAGGTCATTCATAAAATACTTCTTCACATCCTGGAAAATATTAAAACATTGAAAGGGGTGAGCTCAGATGCTCAGTAAGGATAACAATATAGCGGAAGCTTTCATAAATAAAAATAAACATTTAAGGCAATGCATAACTAAACAAAAGCCTTTTAAACATGAACTTAAACATAATAAGGAGAAGTAAAATGAAATAATGCCATTTACTTATTCACATGGATATTCTACTGGTGGAATAATTACATGCAATATCAATAACCACTTTCATAATGATGGAATGAATAATGCCAGACTATCATAACCACGTATTCAAGGCCTCGTGCCAAGACCACAAATAAGATTTTGTCAAGGCCTCGTGCCAAGACACTAGTTTTTCTCATGAGACCTACCAATGCATCGAGGAGCTATAGCGGGCTCCACCCGTCACTTATTAAGTCCAATGAATTCCTTATATGAATAGGTTAATAACATCATAAATCATAACATAGTCGTATCACATAAAACATGCATAAAGGAAACATAAAATTTCCAAATTTCAATCACAAGATATCAATACAACACATTGATATAATAAAAACACTTTAAAAACCATTTTCAATACCAAAATTAAACAAAATGAAAACTTTGTATTTATTTTTCATTTTAAAAAAAGTTATGGCTTGTAGAGGAAGCCAAAACTCAAATAATGGTCATGGCGGTGGAGAAGTCATTGTTGCCGCATATGTATGGCAAGAAAAAAATTCCCCTTTTGTTGCTTAGTAAAACGCTTCATATAAAAAGATTCCTTTTGAATAAACGTAAAAGTCAAAGTGGTTTATACACCATATAAACGAAATTTGTGTATAAAAAAATATGCCTCAATGAAAGGAGATTGAGATGAAGACCCTTACAAAGATAATTTTTTTAAATAAAGTAGATCTATTATGTGTATTCACTATAATTACACATAAATAAAGTACAAATACAAGATAGGACATAATAATATCTTGACATAATTTGAAAGTAGGAGATTAACCCAAAGAATAGAAATTGGGTTAAGAAGTTCCCTTACCTTGCGTCCTGTCTTGACTCGACCGTTCTTTAACCTCCTGAATAATAAACTAGAGTTAATTTATAATTGCTTAAGAACCTTTTTCAGGTTTTATATTCCTTTTATATCAATTATTACCATGGTATGAACATTATGTAATTATTTAATTTAATAACGGTCGTTTTGTCGATCTTTGGTACTTGAGCCAAAAATAGACTTCTTATAATTACAAGTTGTTCATGTGGTGAAATATCCATTATATCCAGAATTATATTCATGATAGAGATATAATATATCTCATATATATATCCAGTATATATACATTCATTCATAATATTACATAACATTTAGAGGTAAGAAATGAAATGCACCGTTCATGGAGACAGTAAGCCGTACGTACGCATGAACGCTACTTTCATTTTTATTTCATATTTAATGGAATGAAATCATAATTATATAAAAGTATATTATAATTCCAGTATAATATCATATATAATATCATTTACTCCATCCTTTATACATCCCACATATGGAATTAACGATTCAAATCACCTTGATGGGGCGGTAGTCCGCACTTCCTAAAATGAAAATATCGCGTTTAGCCATAATGGAAACAATAAAGGTATGCCATAAATGAAAAATACAGAACCTTAAGTAAAACATAAAAATATTATATATCATATATATAAATAGAGTGACATCTTAATGGCCACCTTTGAAGGTGTTATATGAGTGTTGAACAATCATCGTTTCGTGAGGCAGAAATTCGCCATCCACAGAAACAGTATGTTCTTTAACCATTAGATGTAGGTGTGTGTAAGTGTAGCTCGAATAATTCTTATAACAACATCCTAGTATATTAAGGATACTGGTGTTGTTACAAAAGAAATGAATAAAAAGAGTTTAGGGGGTTGGATAAGCAAAATAAAAGAAAATAACATAAGAGAAGACATTACCTTAAAATCGGGTAACTCTTTTGATTTGAGCCAAAGGCTTCCTTGGGAAGCATTATGCCCAAAGAGAGGCTTCTAGAAGTAAGGGAGGGAAATTGGGAGAGTATTTGGGCAGAGGTTGGCCGAGCCAAAAGGCTTTTAAAGTGTGAGTAATGTGGTAGTGGTGGGGGCCTTTTATAAGTGGAGAGGAGGGGCACTCTTGGAAAGTAATGAAATGTTACTTTATTATATAATGAGTTTCGGATTTTAAAGGTCCCAAACTTATATAATTCTAGGCTAAGGTGATAAGGGTTCTAAATCTACTCATACAATAGGTTTTCGACAAGTGTATGCCTTGAAATTTACATTATCTTTTCATTTTATTTAAATCGTTAATTAATGAGGTAATCGCTGCATCAGCATGGTGTCATAAATAATTTAATTTTTTAATGTATAAAAATTATAAAAAAATATCATGATGTAGAAAATATTTTTAGATTTCTAATGAATATTTATAGTCAAAAATATGACTTGTATAACCCCATTTAAAAATTGTTTTAGTAAAACAAATTATGTTTGTGACATTTTTATTTTAACTTTAAATAAAAGTAATTTATGTCATTCTCCTACCAATGTGGCTCCATGGGGTCCCCAAGTTGACCCATGGATTGTCTTGGTCGGAAATAACACATCCAATAGGGGTAGGACAAGTTTAAAGGTATTTTCATATTTTTATAATATCATTTTTACCTTAAATATCACTAATTACCTTTAATCACGATTAATTAAACATAAAAGTTACTATTCACCAAATAATTATTTTAGTCCCATTGAACCACATTTTACTTCCTAATGACAACCATGAATGTCGGAATTTTTAAAATCAAATCACATAAGTGGTAATGTTTCATTTAAACGAAAAATTAGTTTTTTACCTACCACTTAGTGGTTTCACTATTCATCAAAAATTTAACTTTTTCCGAACAATGCCAAAATTTCACCCTAAGCCATAATTGATATTCCAAATTCAAAAATTATGTCTATTTTACAAAATTCCAAACATATAAGTTGCATTAATTAATTTTATAAATAATTCCTGCTGTCACAACAAAAAGCGTGTTTTTAGGAAACAATATATATCAAAAGATTGACAATTGTTTATGTCTAATTTCAAAGTGAAATTAATTATAATGAACACCATTGGATAAAATGGTAAAAATATATTCTAATTATACATTAAAACCACTCAATAGTATAATTTATCACTATAAATTATTTTGATTAAAAAAGTTGTTTAATGTATTTTTCACTATTCATAAAAATTTGGAAGTTCTCAGAAAATTACAAAAAATTCAACATAGGCTCATTTCGACATTCCGAATCCAAAAATGAAGTCCATTTTGAAATATAAAATATATATAATTTCAAAAAGTGGGTATTACTATTCATAATGGCTATTTTGATTAGTCGCGGTGTGTTAGAATCTCGAACTTGCGTACAATGCAAGCTATTTCATTATTGAAAGAGAAGCGTATCATGGACGCTCGAGGTATTACATTCTCCCCTCCTTCAAAAAATTGCATTCTCGCAATTTGAAATTTTTCTTTGAAAATAAAAGGTTGAAAATAGAAAATACCTTTGTGGAAAACCCACATTAGAAATAAGGTTAAAAAAATTTAGCCTTAATAAGAGGGAAAGGGAAATGAAAAAGTCACCACCCAATTATGATCTCGATTAGGAGAACATTGTTGGAAATTAGAGACATATAATTGGAGGAAAAATGTAAATATTTTTAGGGAGTGATTGAGGTCATCAATCACAAACAAGTGTCAAATTGAGGGCCTCAAAGCCTTCAATCTATGTTGATTTAAAATATCATAAGTTCAACAAGACATAAGGTTTTAGGATAACACATTTTTTTGTTTTAATATCCCTTTACTAAAGTTTAAGAATTAATTTATTCATAGAATATGATATAGGTATATATATATATATTCTTGACAAGTAGAGTTTCAACCTTCAACTAATTTCTACCACAAACTCATCTTTCACTCAAAAAGATAATAGAACTCAAAAATATTATATTTATCCTAATCGTACAAGGTTCAAAATATTAAAACATACCATTTAGATTACGGAAACTATTTTGTAATAACCAGGGACTTCCTGTATGCTAGTGGTAGGTAAAAAAGTCCTGTCGCAATATGGTTGTGGGTTCGATTCCTGCAGCTTTGTCCGAAGCGACGACTTATCACCCAACCTGAAGGTTGTCCTTTTTCTAAAACTATTATAATATTCCAAAAATAATATTCAGAAATTTTTTAACCTTAAACATTACTATCCAAGGTTTAACTTAATCCATTCCAACCTTTATAGTTATCCAAAATACTTCTGTCTAACTCACAGTCCAAATTTTATGAGGAAGGTAAACATAATGAAGATCCCCTTTTTTCGGTGTAACAACATGTGAACACCTTCATCATGTATTCTTTTAAAACACTGAAACATCCTGAATTACCATGATCCCTTATTCCTTATAGAATACTAGATATACTCCTTCTGTCCAAAAATGTATACAAATCATCAATCAGTTTCAAGGAAGTTAAGAATATCCAAAATAATTTATCCAAATCAATCATGTCTTATTCTAAAATCACTATCTCAGTATCCGAACCATATTATGGTTTATCTTTCTCTCAATCATATATTTTCCAAAAATTTAACCTAATGTGGAGTCACTTTTCATGGTTCCACACAATCTTATGTCCTTGATGAAATATTACTGTAGTACAATCCTTATATACTCAATAATTATTATAACCAGTACATCATTGATACAACACTCAAATTACAAAATTCTTTAATAACAACATAAGAACTATAATCATTCCTACTCATCTGTGGTAGTATCATAACTTGATTATTATCCAATAACATCATTTGGGTCACACTCTGATGATTTGGACATTGGTTTGCGTAGTGTCCCCACTCCTTACAGATGAAGCATTGTAAATTTGAAACCTTTTTCTTACCCTTGCAGTCACGCACTTGGTGTCCTTTTTCTCCACACTTATAACAAACTCTCACTCCCTTCATGCAAGTTCCAAGGTGTTTCTTCCCACAGTTATCACATATTAGAAAATTCTTCTTTTCCCACGTCCCTTTTTTCCATCATTCTCTCTTACATCCTTTTCTTCTCTTTCTTCCCTTCAAAGCCATAAGACACATAGAATTCTTTACTTATCTTATAAACACATGATACTATTTCTTTATATGTTGAGAACACATGGGAGATTATTTCCCTTATAAATGTTGTCTTAATACCGTGAAAGATATGATCCTTCTTACGCTTTGGATCATACGTATTGCTGGAGTTCACATTCCTTCCACTGGGCACCATTTCTATACAATGGCATAAACAAGGTTAGTTTATGAATTGCAATTAATAATTCCAAACTTGTAAAATACTTAATGTAAATTGAATGGTTTATGGATATAATCCATAATCATAAAAATGTTTTCTTTGAGGAAGTATATACTCATAACCCTTCATAGTGGTTTGTAAAGAAAACGAGAATTATCCTAAGAATATCCCCCGGGAGTGTCATAACCAAGAGTGCAGCAAGGCCCGTTGTCGTGCACTAGTTCTCGTTCGAGTCTAGCTCAAAGCGGTGTTTTCGGGTTTTACCCCTAGGTACATATGTGCCAGAGCTGCCTCTACCTTCTCGTATCCAGATAGGGATGTATTGCTCAGAAAACTCAAAAAATCTCTATAATACCAAAATTCTAGGAAGTTCTTCTATACTAATCCTCAAAGTCTATCTTTGGGCTATGTGATCTAATCAGAGTTTATCAAAATCTGGCTTCTAAGGTTAGTACTAAACTGCCTCTGATACTAACTATAACGCCCCGACCCCAGTTACCCAGAGTCGGTGCATTACATCGTAACATTGGCATTATCACAAAAGATCAAGTCTCGAAAGACCGATTAGTTTAGTAGCCTTGGAAACACAAGATACATTACATCATAAAGTGAAAAACTAAAATAACATGGTCTCCATAGTCCACACTCATAATCCCCTTCTGACTATCCCTGTAGGTCATTCATAAAATACTTCTTCACATCCTGGAAAATATTAAAACACTGAAAGGGGTGAGCTCAGATGCTCAGTAAGGATAATAATATAGAGGAAGGTTTCATTAATTAACATAAAAATTTAAGGCAATGTATAACTAAACAAAATCCTTTTAAACATGAACTTCAACATAATATGGAAAAATTAAAATGAAATAATTCCATTTACTTATTCACATAGATATTCTACAGGTCGAATAATCACATGCAATATCAATAACCACTTCCATAATGATGGAATGCATAATGCCAGACTATCATAACCACGTACTCACGGCCTCGTGCTAAGACCACAAATAAGATTTTATCAAGGCCTCGTGCCAAGACACTAGTTTGTTTCATGAGACCTACCGATGCATCGAGGAGCTATAGCAGGCTCCACCCGTCACTTATTAAGTCCAATGCATTCCTCATATGAATAGGTTTAAACATATCTTAAAACATAACTTAATCGTATCACATAAAACATGCATAAAGGAAACATAACATTTCCACATTTCAATCACAAGATATCAATACAACACATTGATATAATAAAAACACTTTCAAAACCATTTTCAATACCAAAATTAAAGAAAATTAAAACTTTGTATTTATTTTTCATTTAAAAAAAAGTTATGGCTTGTAGAGGAAGCCGAAACTCAAATAATGGTCACGACGGCGAAGAAGTCGTTGTCGCCGGATATGTACGGCAAGAAAAACATTCCCTTTTTTTCATTTAGTAAAACTCTTCGTATAAAAAGATTTATTTTGAATAAACGTAAAAGTCAAAGGGGTTTATACACTGTATAAAAGAAATTTGTGTATAAAACAAAATATGCCTCAATGAAAAGAGATTGAGACGAAAACCCTTACAAAGATCATTTTTTAAATAAATTAGATCTATTATGTGTATTCACTATAAGTACACATAAATAATGTAAAAATACAAGATAGGACATAATAATATCATGACATAATTTGAAAGTAGGAGATTAACCCAAAGAATAGAAATTGGGTTAAGAAGTTCCCTTACCTTGCGTCCTGTCTTGACTCGACCATTATTTAACCTCTTGAATAATAAACTAGAGTTAATTTATAATTTCTTAAGAACCTTTTTCAGGTTTTTTATTCCTTTTATATCACTTATTACCATGTTATCAACATTATGTAATTATTTAAGTTAATAACGGTCGTTTTGTCGATCTTTGGTACTTGAGTCAAAAATAGACTTCTTATAATTACAAGTTGTTCATGTGGTGAAATATCCATTATATCCATAATTTAATTCATGATATAGATATCATATATCTCATATATATCCATTATATACATTCATTCATAATATTACATAACATTTAGAGGTAAGAAATGAAATGCACCATTCATGGAGATGGTAAGCCGTACGTACGCATGAACGCTACTTTCATTTTTATTTCATATTTAATGGAAGTAAATAATAATGATATAAAGGTATATTATAATTAAAGTATAATATCATATATAATATCATTTACTCCATCCTTTACACATCCCACATATGGCATTAACGATTCAAATCACTTTGAGGGGGCGGTAGTCCGCACTTCCTAAAATGAAAATATCGCGTTTAGCCATAATGGAAACAATAAAGGTATGCCATAAATGAAAAATAAAAAACCTTAAGTAAAACATAAACATATTATATATCATATATATAAATAAAGTGACATCTTAATGGCCACCGTTGAAGGTGTTATTTGAGTGTTGAACAATCATCGTTTCGTGAGGCAGAAATTTGTCATCAAAAGAAACAATATGTTCTTTAACCATTAGATGTAGGTGTCTGTAAGTGTAGCTTGAATACTTCTTATAACAACATCCTAGTATATTGAGGATACTGGTTTTGTTACAAAATAAATGAATAAAAAAATTTTAGGGGGTTGGATAAGCAAAATAAAACAAAATAACATAAGAGAAGACATTACCTTAAAATCGGGCAACTCTTTTGATTTGAGCCAAAGGCTTCCTTGGGAAGACTTATGCCCAAAGTGAGGCTTCTAGGAGTAAGGGAGGGAAGTTGGGAGAGTATTTGGGCAGAGTTTGTCCGAGCCAAAAGGCTTTGAAAGTGTGAGAAAGTTGGTAGTGGTGGGGGTCTTTTATAAGTGGAGAGGAGGGGCACTCTTGGAATGTAATGAAATATTACTTTATTATATAATTAGTTTCAGATTTTAAAGGTTCCACAAATATATAATTAGAGGCTATGGTGATAAGGGTTTGAAATATACTCATCCAATAGGTTTTTGACAAGTGTATGCCTTGGATTTTACATTATCTTTTCATTTTATTTAAATCGTTAATTAATGAGGTAATCACTGCATCATCATCGTGTCATAAAGAATTTAATTTATTTAATGTCTAAAAATTATAAAAAAATATCATAATGTAGGAACTCTTTTTATATTTATAATGAATATTTATAGTGAAAAATATGACTTGTATTACCCCATTTAAAAATTGTTTTAGTAAAACAACTTTTGTTTGTGTCATTTTTATTTTAACTTTAAATAAAAGTTATTTATATCATTTTCCTACCAAAGTGGCTCCATGGGGTCCCCAAGTTGACCCATGGATTTTCTTGGTCGGCCATGACACATCCAATAGGGTTAGGACAATTCTAAAGGTATTTTCATATTTTTATAATATCATTTTTACCTTAAATATCACTAATTACCTTTAATCACGATTAATTAAACTTAAAAGTTACTATTCACCAAAAAATTATTTTAATCCCATTGAACCACATTTTACTTCCTAATGAAAATCTTGAATGTAGTATTTTTTAAAATCAAATCACAGAAGTGGTAATGTATCATTTAAACGAAAAATCAGTTTTTAACTACCACTTAGTGGTTTCACTATTCATCAAAAATTGACGTTTTTCAGAACAATGCCAAAATTTCACCCTAAGCTATAATTGATATTCCGAATTCAAAAATGATGTCTATTTTAATAAATTCCAAACATATAAGTTGCATTAATTAATTTTATAATTAATTACCACTGTCACAACAAATAGCGTGTTTTTAAGAAACAATATATATCAAATGATTGACAATTGTTTATGTCTAATTTCAAAGTGAAATTAATTATAATGAACACCATTGGATAAAATGGTAAAAATATATTATAATTATAAATTAAAAACACTCAATAGTATAATTTATCACTATAAATTATTTTGATTAAAAAATTCGTTTTAAGTATTTTTCACTATTCATAAAAATTTGGATGTTCTCAGAAAATTACAAAAAATTCAACATAGGCTCATTTCGACATTCCGAATCCAAAAATGAAGTCCATTTTGAAATATAAAATATATATAATTTCAAAAAGTGGGTATTACTATTCATAATGGCTATTTTGATTAGTCGTAGTGTGTTAGAATCTCGAACCTATGTACAATGCAAGCTATTGCATTATTGAAAGAGAAGCGTATCGTGGAAGCTTGGGGTGTTACAATAACTCTATCTATCTATTTTTTATTTAAAATGGGCATCATTTTAAGTGAATACAACAACCGGCATATAGAAAACTAACCAAACGTATTCGGATTGTGTGGATACTTTAGCACAATGATCCATGGGTCGTATGTGACGTGTTCAAGTAAACCGTGCCTCAATACAAGGGGGGGGGGGGGTGGTGTCCGAAACCACTCAAAGTGTCTCACCTTTGTTTGAAATGGAAAAAATTTTAAGGGAAAACAACAACTGTCATATGGAAAACCAACCAAACACATTCAGATTCTATTGATACTTTATGAAAACGTTCCATGAGTCATATATGATGTGTACAAGTCAACCCTGCATCAATCTGAGGCACTGTGCAGCTGATATCACTCCAAGTGTATGTCTTTTGTTTAAAATGGACATAATTTTAAGTAAAAACAACTGGTATATAGAAAACCGACCAAACATATTCGAATTCCATTGATACTTTATTTTGGGGTTATTAGCTTCTAATTTCGGAATTCAATCATGTTTGTGTTATAGAAAATGAAATTTTGTATGTATTCATAATTCTGTATAACCCACCCCCTAGACACCCCCACCCCCGTGGAAAGCCCCCCACCCCCAGGACAGCCCCAACCGCTTGTATGTCATATTATATATATGTTATATATAATTCATAATTCTGTATGCAACATAGTTCATTTTTTATGTGTTATTGAATCATAATTCAGAATTCATTACATAATTCAGTATGCATGTATTCAATTGAGAATTAAATTGTTAATTATGTATTACGTAGGGTAATTGGGTTCATATACATGATTATAATTGTGGTAAATTCCAGGGTTATAAGAGTATCCTATTTTTATGTGCTTTCGTGTGCTATAGCAGGTTTATTTGTTGTTGTTAAGAGTGTATGCAGGTGTATGTAATTGAGTGTGCAGTGGAGGAGATTTTAGGTGACTGGTATGCCAAATTCTAGAAGTAAACTATACCAATGGTTTACTAAAACTATTGGTATAGTGCTGTACATACATTTACCGACGGTTTTAGTAAACCGTTGGTAAAATATGTAAATGATAGTATTTCCAACGGTTGTAGAAAACATTGGGAATACTCATATATACCAACGGTTATTTAAACCATTGGAAAACTAGAAATTACACTGCCTTTCCCAATGGTTATACTAAAACCGTTGGTAATGGGATATCCCAATGCCTTATTTACCAACGGTTTGCCAAACCGTTGGTATATAGTATACCAACGGTTTGGCAGCCATTACCAATGGTTTGAAACCATTGTTAAAGGCTTAATTTCCAGTAGTGTATGTGGTTATTGTCTCCTAACAATATTACCTTAATCCCCCACTACTAATCGAAAACCTCTAGTGTACGATGAGGAAAGACTGAGGTCACATAGAAAATATATCTAGTTATTATATAGTGTGAGTTGGGATGGGATGTTACATTATTTTTTGGGGGACAACATGAAAATAGATATTGGAGAGAATGTATCACATTGACTAATATGTTAGAAAGTAATGTATGTTAGAAAGAAATATAAGGGGATGTTACAACCATTAACTATACCAAAGTATAAATAATAAAACATTACCATAGATATCACTATTTAACTCCCCAAGACATCTAAAGGGAAAAATTACATTTGTTTTGTAGTGGATTACATTTTTAATTCAGAAAATTTAATTACAACCCAAGAAGATTTATCTCCAAATCATTTTCTAAGATATAGATTAAGAATTTGCAATGGTTTTATGGAGTAATGTATCCTATTATATTTGATTAGGATTTATGGTTTACCCTGATTTTCTAGATATATTCAACAATATCTGAATATAGAGTAGAAATTTATCATTTTATATCATCCTCAGATAGAAGATCAGTCTAATAAGACTATTGAAACTCTATAAGATTTTCTAAGATCATATTCAATGGATTTAAAATGTGAATGGGATCAGCAAATTTCTTTATTATAATATTCTAAAAACTATAATTTTCACATGATAATTCTGATGGATCCTTATAAAGACCTATATGGTGGAATGTGAATAAATAACACATGGTAAGATGGAGCTAGTGAAAGAAAGTTACTGGGACCTGATCTAACTAAGGAAATGGTTTAGATGGTTAGAGTCATTCAACAACACATCAAGGTAGCATAGAGTCGACAAAAGAGTTATACTGACAATCATTAGGGAGATATGAAAATAAATGTGGGTGAGAGGGTATTCCTATGAATTTATCCATGGAATAAAATTATGAGATTCAAGAATAAGGAAATTATGAGCCCTAGAAATTTCAGTTCCTTTGAAATTATTCATCGTGTTAGGTTGCTTTTTATCATTTGGCAGTTCCACCAAATCTTTCTCAAGTTCCAGATGTTTTCCATATATCCCTCATGAGGAATTATAGAAATAATCCTCCACATGTTTGGAACATAGATTTTGTACCACTAGATAATTTTAATTCTTATGGATAACAAATAGTAGGAATCATGAATCATAGTGACAATGTCCTACAAAACAAGACAATTTATGTGGTTAAAATTCGTTAGAGGAATCTAAAATTCAAGGAAGATAAAAGGTCATATAAGGATGTGATGAAGTAGAGATATCCTCATTTATTTTAGTTGAATATTTTAATTTTTTATTGAATATTTTATTACGTGGGTGGTATAATGTGACAAACAAAACCTTTATATGTATTCACATCAAAATAAACTTTAGGTATTTGATAGTTTTCTTTACACACACACCTGAGTCTAAATGAATTAGGATATAATATACCTTTATAGCCTTGATATTATAATATCGGTTATGAATTGTATTTAAAACATTATTAAATATATCTTTAATGGTATAGGATAAGAAAATTTTATTGATAATAACTCAATTTTATTAAAATAATTTAATGATTAAAATTCATTTTTCTACGAAATTAATTTTCATCATGTTATGTATTTTTATTTAAAAAATTATATTTATCATTGTTGAAAAATTATTTAAATAGAGTATATTCTTAATTATTATTATTAATTAATAATAATTTACACATTTTTTATCTAAAGGATATATATTATTATAAAAACATTTAAATATAAAAATAGTCAATTTTCATAAAATTATTTTTATGTGAGAAAAGTGTTTTTATAATAATAAATTAAATAAATAATTATTTATTAATGTTTTTAATGAGATATATATATTATATTCAATATTATATTTTAACATTAATCAAGTATTTTTTACTTGGTAAGGAATGATGTTAAACTCAGTAGACTGGTGAAAAACACATTTGGCTAAAAATGGTTTTATTGGGTTTTGGACACTTATATTAAAATAAAATTGTTAAACCTATATAAATGTAATAGTTTATAATTAATAACATATTTTTAATAAAGAAAGTAATATTATGTAATATGTTCTACAAATGTTTTGGTTATTATGGGTTGTATCTTTTTTTAAAATGTTAGTTAACCCTATAAGAGTTAATCCATGTTAAAAGGGTGGAAACTGAAATGATAAGGGAAAACATGACCTAAAAACATGTTTAAATACTATTTCATGGGTATATTTCAACCCTATTCCATATCATACTTTAATATAATTCATTTTTAAAATTTTTCTTGCGTAAAACATTAATATACTTTAATCTCTTTTAAAATTTCAAGTGTGTCATTTCCCTCCCTTATAATAGAACATGATCTCTATTGTCTTCCTCACTATTTTACAACTTATTATATCATAAAATAAATAACAAAATACTTTTCTATAATTCGTGAAACCTTATTATATGTCCTAGTTTGATTATAATAATATCCTACTAGGGATTAAGTAGTAATCCAAATGAGGTTTCTCAATGAAGTGGCATAACACTTAACTGAGAACTCCAAATTTTATTTTTTACCACCAAAACTAAACCCATTGTATAAAAAATAAAATCATAAATATGGTATAATAAATATACTGGTTTGTTATATTTTTTATTTCAAAACTGTTTTCTACCTCATTCCCTTCAAATGAAAAAATAATGTATCACTCATGAGTATATGTGGACTACCGCCTCCACATAGCGATATGATTCATTTTCCATATATATATTTCATAGTTTGTTATTGTGATAGGTTTAATGAGTATATATTATTTTTTTGAAATAATTATTCTTATTTAATTTTAATATATTATCAACCATATTACATTCCCATGAATCAGAGAATGATAACGTTGCTCATGCATATGAATGGTTGTAAAAGTGTTAATAAAAAATAAATCTGATAATTATGATAATTATTAATATTGTTGATATGATTAAATAATTACCATTGTGTGGGTACTAAAATTATCAAAATGAAACATGAATGGAAAAAACAAATTTTAACAAGAATATTCATTGAATTTTTTTAAATTGGTGACATGAACCGGTCACCCAGCTCATGCCCCCAAGAAATTTATAAAATAAAAAATGGTTATAATAAAATCACAAGGTGTAATGAATTTACACCAATAGGGTATTTAAAGTGGATAAAATTGAATACTCTAAGAGAAACTAACCAAGAAACAAGGGTTACAACTCACAATACCCAATCAAAAGAAACAAAACCAATGTGGATCTACATGTGAGAAAACATACTCATCCTTTTTGGAAAAAACAAAATATGAAGAAGGGGGTGTATGATAGGGGAGAAAGAATTCCAGGGATTCATAACATTGTTTCCATAATAATATTAAAATAAAAAACATTTTCACACATTTTTATGTTTTTTTAGTTAAAATGTTATCAAAAGAAAAATATATTTTTCTCATGTTTTCAAAGAATGGATCTAATGTTATTTTAATGGTCTTTTTCATCTATATCAACATCCTTTGTGGATTGTTTTAATTCACGAGGGATATGATCTTATGATACCATCCACATAATTTCTATTGATATCTTATAATCATGATGATTTACGAATGATTCTATGAAACCTATTTCATTCCCGTGGGTTAATTAAGTTATGATGAAACTTTTATGAAACCCATTTATATTCCACAAGTTATGATATGATGAAGTGATGAAATTATTTTGAAACCCATTTGTTACCAATATTTAGGATATGATGAATTGATTAATATTTTATGATATTGGGGTGAACATATATATGGTTTTTATTATGTGATGAGTGGACCTAGAATTATATAGGCATCCAATGCATTGGGTAAAGAATGATATATCATGAGATAATAAAGACATGACTGGGGAGGTAAAAAATTCTATAAATTACTTTTTATAATAATATAGTCTTGGTAGTGAACCATGACTAAGTAAATAATATAATGGGGAATGAACCCTGCCCACTAATATAGACTTGGTTTTAACAAACCCAACTACAATAAACATGATTGAACATACACATTATTACATTGGTATAAGATAAAATGGATCACATTTCTAAAGAGTAATTAGTTTAGTAATCTAGAAGAATAAGATAAATACATGAATCTTATTTTACATATGAAATAAAATAAACAAAATAGTATAATTAAATACCCAGTATCCTTGAAACTAATTAATACATTCATTGTTCATTTATCAAGTAAATGAAAAAATAAGTGTGAGATTAAAAATTCAGTAAGTGTAACATTAATATGAATATATAATGAGTAAAAATAAGGAATAATCAATATTGCATGGTACAAAATAGTAAAAAATTTCTATTTATCAATAAATTGAACACAAAATTTATTCCCATATAATAATAAATTAATAATCTCATGGATAATTGTTTCTGATTTTTCAATGGTGAAAATTCATACTATTGGACTTCATGATCAGTGACTTATTACAATATATTTTGAAGTATAAGTAGATATACACTCAAACCACATTTAATAAGGATAGTCATATGGGTTGTCTTATAAGAACTATCAATGCATCGTGGGGATATCGATTACTAGGCTAAACAAATAACTATTTTTCCAATGCATTCCTCATATATAAAATGATGAATAATATGATTAATAAAAAAATATCTATAATTAGAAAAGAATATGAAATATCAAATTTTCCCCATTCAATCAAATAACTTTCATATAAAAGTCAAAATATAGATATGGTATAATGTTTAGACAATATGCATATCCATGATATAAAGTCTATAGATATGTGTGAGAAATGTATTATAAAGTGATTGATGATCAAAATGATGTGAATTCTACAAGAGAAATTTAATGACCAAAAAATCAATCATGGGATGTTGGACATTAACCAATTCATCAAAAAATAGTTTTTTAAGTAAGATAATATTTTTCAGAAAATTATGAATTTGAAGTGTGTAATTATAAAAACACTTCTATTATAATATCCATTGGAAACTTTTAGAGGAATCAAAATAGTTTAAAATGGTTATGGATATGGTAAAATATGTTAATGCCTTATTTGATAAAAAGAAATATTCCTGTTGATTTTTTTTAATGAAATGAAAAAATGAACCTTTATAAAAAATTAGAAAAAATCAATTAAAACCTTGTAAAAAATCAAATTTAACATAAAAATTATGTAATAATTCTCTTTAGTAAATAAAAAAGACTTTTTATAAACGTTTTTTGAAAATCTTTAAAGGGAAAAAATACACCCGATTGAAAAGAGAAAAATGTTCATGTTTAATTTTAAATTTTTTTTTGATTAATTTATGTTCCAAATAGTGATAATTTGGAATAAAAAATTAAATTAATTAAATATGTAATGTAAATGAATATATATAGAGTTTATGAATTATATATTAAAATTTTCCTTTAATGAAAATATAATATGTCTTAAAAAATTGAGATTTGTCATGACCCACCCCCGGGGCCCGCATTGCGACTACCCCATGCCCGCCTTCCATAAGCCAGCGGCTGGAGACTATAACCAAATCGGAATTCCCTAAAACTGGGAAGGCATTGCATTTATAAATTGTAAACACACACAACCAAAGTATAAGAGGAAGCAAACACTAAGTAAAAGTTGTATAACAAGTGTACTGAAAGTAAAGGGGGCTAGAATATAAGGCCAACTGTAAAGTAGAAATACAACTGAAAGCAAGTACTACTAAAAAGGGACAAACAGCTGGAAGGTGAAAGTAGCTCATGGATCGTCCTCCAGGGATCCTACCTGAAGGGTAGGTACAGATGACATCCTCAACACTCCACATTCTTCAGACTCCACCATGTACCGATACGTCGTAAGGTCCTCCTCCAGGTACCGTATAGTCCTAGCGCTCTCGGCCTTCGTCATCGCTGTCGGTCGTCTACATCCAACACAATGAGGTGCGGGAATAGCCCGTGCCGGGGTGAGTATAACGATACTCAGTTGGGACCCCGAGACCCTCAAGGTCTCACTAAATACAACAAGGATAAACCACAAGGTATGATTTCAATGAATAATCATTACTTAGGTATATGCCCATACATATACCTAAGTTATCAAGTAACCCATCTCAATCATGAGGAAAACACAAAGGTCATTGACTCAGCTCAAACTAGGATTTTCATTATCAAAACCACAGCTGCTGTAGAACTCCACCTATGTCGAGTACAGTGGCCATGTCGTGACTCCGAGGTGCTACTCACTATCCTTAGACTACTGAGGTACTCCTCCTGTCGAGTATCGTGGGAAAGCTAAGTCACACAGAGAGGCTTCCCACATGGGGTGTATCGCCTCACATAGTAGAGCTCCCCATAATATCCTACAGAGGAACTCCTCCTATCGAGTACCACGTGTCTGCCTCCTCACATAGTGGTGCTCCTCTGCCATGGGTCTACTGCCTCACATAGTAGCACTCCCTACTGGGCTAGTCGAGTCACTCCAAATCAAATCGGTCAAGCAGTCGTTAGGTCTCAGCTAGCTACTAGGTCTCCATACTCTGCTTGCTCGTCTCCAGGAGGGTCCGCCCCACGAGCTACAAGCTGATACTCCAAGTGTCACGAAGTCGCACATAGAAGTATCTCAAAGGTCCGCCACATCATAGGAGTCTCAAAGAAATAGACGACGCATCATTCGGACGCCCGGTTTGTTAGTTATTAGCCTTCTAATGCCGGGGGCCTGGTTGGATTCATGTCCGATCCAACCTGACTATAAATCAAAAATACCAAGAACTATTGTGGGGTATACTCAAAGGGACGACTATGCTCCAAGAATTTCAGCGCCGCTGACGTTTCATCAAATGGACGTCCGATGCCAAAGATATGCCCAAGAAATTAAAGGGAGCAGTATGGGCCCGGGTCCGGTCCAACCCAGTCGGACTGACGCGGCCCAACCCTCTCTGGGTCAACCTGGTCTCGGTTGACCCAGACTGACTTGCTGGGTCTGACCCAGCCAGTTGGGTGGCTCAGTCTGCTCAGTTCGGCCAAGTCCACTGGGCCTGGCCCAGCGGACTGCGTGGACAATTTGGGCCGAAATTCATCACGTGGGCGACTCAGCCCGAAGGGCAGTGGCAGGTTCGACCGGCACCGCGAGGGGCGCGGCTCGGGCTGCTAGGCCTGAGAGGACAGTGGCAGGCCGCGCGGGGCGCGAGCAGGTTGCAGGTTGCTGAGAAGTGTGCGGTAGGGTGTGGGGGCACCGGGTAGGGCGTTGGGGTGCGCGTGTAGGGCATCGGGGGGCGTGGGAAGCCTACCGGGATGCACCGGGCTGGGCGGCTTGGGCGCGGGGGCACCGGGAAGGGCGCCAAGGGGGGTGCCGAGCAGGCAGCCTAGGCATCAGGCAGGCGGCCTGGGGTCAGGCAGGGCACCTGGGGGGCACCGGGCAGGCGACCTAGGCACTGGGCAGGGCGCGGGGCGCACCAGCAGTATGCGGGGCGCGCCGGACAGCACGCGGGGCACGCAGGTAGTGTTCCAGAGGGCCAGGCGGCTGCGGTTTCGGCCATGGCGTGCGCCGGGTAGCTCACGGGTTGGTGGGTCGGGCGGTGCTCGGCCGGCGGCGTGGGTCGCGGAGGTCGCGGGCTGCGTGACCTTTATTCACCGTCTTCGTCTTCATCACCTTATTGACATGCCGTCGTTACATCGACGCCGACTCAAGGTTTTGAAACCACAAAGGTTGCGGAGGGGTCGGGCCATGTTCGTTTGGCCCGAACCCTCCCCGTTAGAATGATAGCAAGAGGCTCATGAAGTTGATTCAACATGAGAGGATAAAGCGAAATAGCATAGAACACACCCCTACCTTTTTAATTGTCAGGTGTTAGTTCGTCATGGGGGAAGACGATGTCGTCGTCGTTCGTCGTACGCTTACACTTCCGAGCTCATGCGTCAGTTATTGGCGATGAAGATGAAGGAATAAGGGTCATCGAAGAGGTCCCACATCGGAAGGGGGCTCTGAGGAAGAAGTCAATGTAGAAGTGTCGTCACCGGCGTCTTCGCATTCTTCGTTGGAGGATACAATTCTCCCAAGATCTCCACTAAAGAGTGAATAAATGTGCAAAAGTAATAGATTTTAATCTATTATGCCCGTTGGCGTGAATTAATTATGTGGGCCCCACATAATTAAGTTCATGTCGTTTGCACAATTATTCGAAATTCAAAAAGAGAGGAGAGGCTCCTCCAAATTAATTGCACGAGTGGTTGGCATTTTAAATTTGGGGAGTTTCGTGGGGGTTAGGGGACCGGGTGGTCCCCACCTAATTAAACATAAAGAGGGTAAAGGGGGGTTTCCTTCAATTAATTGGGGGTTTTTGGGAGATTTTATCTTCCTCCATTAAGAGGGGAGTTAGAGACCAAGAGGCTCTCCCTCATTAATGAGGGAGAGATGTGAGGTTTCCTCCCGTCCCATTGAATGGGAGGTTAAGCCCCGTGTGGACCCCACATCATAACCTCTCGTGGGATGTTATACTGATCGAGTGGTACCCACCCCAATTATCCTCCCATGGAAGGTTAGGGTGTGGCGGTCCCACAACAAACTCCCATGTGAAGCTTTTATCCAACTTTACCACATGTCGTGGATTCTACAAAAATAAAATAAGTTGTCACTTATTTTATTTTATTAATCCATGTGAAACCCAATAACCAACTCTCATACCTGACCAACCGTTGTCAAGGTGAAAGTCTTCTTAAGAGAAAACCGGCACTACGAGTTTAACGGTTCCCTCTGATTTCAATTCCGTGTAGCCGTTCAAAAGTTATAAAAACTCTCTCGTACGTTTACTAAACATACCCAAACAAGACTTCAGAAATTGATTCCGGGAACACTGGGCCTCAGAATCAGGCGCCGTCAGAAACTGCAAACTCATAAAATTCCCATTAATAAAAAAAATTACATTGAAATCTAGTGTTTACATTCTACCCACCTCATAGATCTATGTCCCCGTAAGCTATAACTCAAACTAAGGGAACAAAAGGGGGTACCGAGCATGCATCTGAGCCTCCCACTCCCTTGTGCTGTCCTGGAGGTTCTCGTGCTGCCAGCGAATGCGCACCAGAGGAATTGGTCATACACGCAGGACCCTATCCTGTCGATCCTCAATCTTCACTAGAACCTCCGTGAAAGTCGCCCCGTTATCGATGTCTATTTCCCCGTGGTCGATGATGTGGGAGGGGTTGTGCATGTATCTCCTCAGCTGGGATACGTGGAAGACATCGTGCACCAGGTGCAACTGAGGTGGAAGAGTTAGGTGGTAAGCCACCTCGCCTACTCTTCTAAAAATTTGGAAAGGTCCGATGAATCTCAGAGAGAGATTTCCGCCTCGGCCAAATCTCCATAGACCACATCGAGGTGAGACCCGTAAGAAGACATGGTTGCCATCCTCGAACTCCCGAGGTGTCCGTCTTCTGTCATCATATGACTTCTGACTGCTCTGTTCCGTCTTCATCCACTCCTGGATGATCTGCACCTTCTCTGTGGTAGCCTGAACCATCTCTGGTCCCACTAGTGCTAACTCCCCTGGGTCTATTCGGCACAATGGCGATCTACAAGGTCGTCCATAAAAGGCCTCAAAAAGTGCCATCCCTATGGTGGAGTGATAGTTGTTGTTTTAAGAAAACTCCACTATGGGAAGGTGTTCCTTCCAGCTGCGACCGAAGTCAAGGACGCATGCGCGGAGCATGTCCTCAAGGGTTTGGATGGTCCTCTCGGTCATCCCATCTGTCTGAGGATGTAAGGTGGTGCTCAAGCAAAGATGTGTCCCGAAAGCTTCCTGTAACCCCTTCCATAACCAGGAAGTAAACCGTGTGTCATGGATGAAGATAATATAAGATGGTACTCCATCCAAACGCACAATCTCCTACACATAGAGTCATCCCAGTCTCTCTATTGAGCCTTGCTCTCTGATCGGTAGGAAGTGGGCCGACATGGTGATTCTGTCAACGATCACCCATATCGAGTCGTGACTGCTGGATGTACATGGAATACCAGTCACGAAGTCCATGGATATCCCATCCTAATTCCACTCTGGGACCTCTAAAGGCTGAACCATTCCTGCTGGTACCTGGTGCTCTGCCTTCACTTGCTGACAATCGAGGCACCAAGAGACAAACTCTGCTACATAATTCTTCATACAAGGCCACTAGTGCTATCATCGAAGGTCCTGGTACATCTTCGCCACTCCTGGATGTACCACTAGTGGGGAAGTGTGGAACTCCCTCAACACCTCTTCCTGAAGTGCAACTGGTACAATGGTATGTTCTATGAAGAGGATGACGTGCTCCCCACCTTCATAAAATACATCAGGTACCTGTCCTGTGGATATCTGAGCACGTCGCGTCTTGTAGTCAGCGTCCCCAAGCTACGACTCCCTAAATCACTGAAGAAGTGTGGGAGTGACTGTAAGAGACTGTAGATAGGCTACTCCATCCCTATCTTCAAAGGATAACTGCAACACAACCAGATGCTCTTTCACCTCACCAAGAAGTTGAATGCTTGATCTCCTGATGAGTGCATCACCTACTACATTCCCCTTCCCAGGAGTATAGACTATCTCGAAGTAATAGTCATGGAGGAACTCAAGCCACCACCGCTGTATCAGGTTCTGGTCCTTCTTAGAGAAGATATACTTGAGACTCTTGTAATCAGAGTACACTGTAAAACGTTCTCCCATAAGATAGTTTCTTCCCTCGGAATCCGAGGATGACCGCCTTAATGGGAGGTTAAAACATTCAGATCGGTTTCTAACGAGTTTCTTCATAGAACCATAAACATCCAATGTTTCCACATCCATTCGAACCTACTTTCCAAAGGTAGGTTCTCATTAGTTTGTGGATTGATGAGGCTTAGGAATTTGCATTGGTCGAGAGGATGGGAGATCGGAATCATCACACCTTTTTGAGGGAAATTATTGTCTACTCCGGGACTCTCTTTATAGATTTAAGTTATGTTCGTGAATCCTTATTACATTACCAAGTATAAAATGAGCTATCCTTCAGATCTAACAATCAATGATTAAATATGTAGGAAATTTAGAGAATCTTTTGTATGTATTCAAGGTTCTTCATCGATAGAGAATTATCTGTATTTGTTAGAGATTCTTGGTCAATGGTACCCTTCGACACATTTATACAGAAGTATCTTGGTCATTATGATGAGCATTCTGGTTTTAAAGCCACTCAGTGGGGCACTTGAAGTTTATTGTCATTCATAAGGAAATGGATTATTTTATAGTTGGGATCGAACCCGTAGACGGGCTACCTACATATCTTTTAAAAAAAAAGGAATCAGAACCCATGTAGTTCGAGTAAGGGAGTATGATTTTTATGATTGATGGCTCAAAGAAGGATGTCACAATTACTTTTACCCTCTAAGCTCATGTGAGTCATGCTCGGTGTGA
Organism: Viscum album; assembly: GCA_963277665.1. Classification (NCBI taxonomy): domain Eukaryota; kingdom Viridiplantae; phylum Streptophyta; class Magnoliopsida; order Santalales; family Viscaceae; genus Viscum; species Viscum album. The sequence continues at coordinate 709,391,515 of OY728131.1, read as the reverse complement.
GAAACAAGTGGTATTGGTAAAAATTAGACAATTGTTCCATGAAAGATGCAATCATAAGAAATAATGTGGGGCTTATGTATGTATGACTTCCCAGATAAATGAAGGTTATGATTTACTTTAGGGAAAAAATATAGGAACAGGGTCCATAAAGGTATATGTGCTTCATGGAGATTTTAAATACTCTAACTTGGGGCTTACTCTTGAAAAGGAGGCCCAAATTAGGAGAAGACTTATGATTGGGTTTTACTCCTAAAAAGTAATCCTGGATCAAAGGTAAATTAGGACTATTTAAGAGAAATTAAGACGGGGGCTTACTCCTAAAAAGGAGGCCCAGGTCAAGGATTAAGGTTCAGGGCTTACTCTTGAGGAGGATACCCAAATTAAGAGACTGGGGCTTACTCATAAGGAGGATTCCCAGATTTGTGAATTTTAAGAATTGGGGATTACTCCTAAGAAAGATGCCCAAGCTTGAGATTGGGGATTACTCCCAAAAAGGAAGCCTAGGTTAGGGGATCTGGGGCTTACTCATTAGAAGATTCCCAAAAATTAAGGGACTTGGGGCTTACTCCTAAAGAGGATGCCCATATTAGAGGACTTAGGACTGGGGATTATTCCTGAAAAGGAGACCCAAGTTAAGAATTCTCTCATCTTAAAGGATGAGGTTGAATGAATAAAATCTCAATCTTTAGTTACATAAAGATGTATAAATAACTAGGTTTTGAGAGATATTCCACAAAATTCCTTTCAGATAAGGAAGTCAAATCAAGAAATCATGCCATAAAATGGCTTTGAAGAGTGTCTTGAAGACTGAATCTTGAATAGGAAAGGTGTAATGGCTTAAGAGGGGTGAAATGGGAAAGAAAGGCATCCAAAAAGGAAGGGGCGCGCAAGTCCTGGAAGGCACGCAGGTACTACGTAGGCGCGCAAGTTTTGGTCATGCATGTATACACCTGCGCGACACATGATGTACTTGCATGATGGTTAACCAGTAGGGTAATACTTGAGTGACTCTTCATTAAAGCCTTTATAATCCTCTTGAGGTTATTCCAGAAGCGGGGCGCGCAAGATCTATTGAAGGAGTAAGGCGGCGCGCAAGTGTGGCCCTTTTCCCTTGAGGTTTGGCCACTCAGGCACGCACGTGTTGATGAGTTTCAACACTTAGGCCTTCCTCCCACTCTTTAGATCTTCCGTTATACGTAATAAATTACCTTAGAAGTGTTTTAGAAGCTTTGAGAAGAGACTAGGGCACTGGGAGCTCAAATCTGAGTTTCTGGAAAAAATTCCTCCAGAAATGGGGGGCCCACAGGGTCTATTTATAGGCAGGAGAAGACCCCGTTCAGTTACCACTTAGGTCGCGCAAGTCACTTGTGCGACCATAAGGCATCGCACAAGTGTACTTGCACGACAGTGATAGAACTTGCGCGGCACATGTGTTTTTGATCCCTTGTTCATGCCTTTGTCGATTTTTGATATTTTCTTCAAAGGATGAATCAATTTGTGCAAAGTCATTTCCCTTTACCTTTCGTTGGACTCTGTGACAAAAAAGGAGCGTAAAAAAAAGTCCTCCCTCAGAGTTGGATCCGAAAGAAATGAGGATTTGACTCTGAGGAAATCTAAGACATCCAAAGGAAAGGTGGCCCGCAAGTCTTGATGGCATAGAGGGCGGCGCGCAAGTGTGCATCGTGCAGGGATATGGCCCTTGATCGCGCAGGGTACGACACGCAGGGTCTCGACCGCATTTATAAATAGGGGGCCTCACTTCCGTACAAGCATCTGGATTTCTAGACTTCATACCTTCGAGCTCTCGCCGTGCAGGTCACCTTAGGCGCATAGGTTGCTCTGTTTTCTGGTGGTTTCCTTGATTTCATGCTACTGTATAGTTATTTGTACTTGCGCGGTTTATACTTGCGCGTCAAAAACTAGCACGGCCCTCGAACACTTGCGCGTCTTGTTTAGACTTCCGCGCTTTAATGCCTTAGCCATTTTTTTCGGATTCTTTCACAAATTTTATGAAAAAATAAACCCATTTAAGAGTTTAATTTATTCAACTTTTGTGCAGATTCGATGGATCCTAAGGGATTTAAAACGTCTGATTAATTGGATAGCAAGTGGATTGATGACATGATGAACATCATTGGCCATGATTACTATGATATCTGCGACATCACTCTCCCAGATTTGGATAAGTACTTGAAGAAATATCATCTTAATTTCCCACAGAGCATCTACCTACCTCTATATGGTCATGGTCATATGCAAGGAGTCAATGTTCCAGATGCAAAGAACTATACACCTGAAATGCAGCTGCACTGCTACTCCTTCATTTTGGTTATGTTGTGCATTAAGAGAAACAACAATGGTGTGAACTTTCAAATTCTTCCTCCATGTCAATTCCTTGTAGATATGAAAATGGAAAACCCATGGGCTGAAATGTTTTCCACTGTCAGTTGGTGGAGAGAAGAAAAACATGGTATTAGAGCAATATCTGAAAAGAGTACTCTCTCCAAATGGCTCTTTACTTCAAATTCTCTATTCTCAAATCCATGTATCCACCTTCCAAGTCTCTTGGATAGAAACAGAGTCATTGTTTGATCAGCATAAAATTTTCTCAAACTGCACTCAAGAACATCCTTTTACAATTGTTCCAAGAAGAGCTGGTATCACTGCATCTCTTATTGTATCCAGTTGAATGAATGAATTCCAAGTGATTTCTGATGAAGCTCGGGGTGCCGTAAATCAAATGAAGAGTTATGTTGAAAGCCTCTTGTAATTCTTGAAAAAGAGAAGAGACTCCAGTCTGTGGATGTCCTTCTAACTCTTGTTCATCAATGAAAAACACTTCCACCTTTACTCATTTGTACCTGCATTCTCTTTTTCTACATGCTTTAGATTTTACCTAAGACAATGGGCCTAGTAAGCATAGTTTTATTTTTACTAGGATTAATGTAAATAACCCTTCAAACTTCAAACCTTTTAATTGCTCAATGTTACCTAAATCATACAAAAATATATGTTTAGTGAACTGGGAACTTGACTTTTATTCAGAGTTCCCCTGTCTTTTGTGGGCAGTTTAAAGTCATGCACATCAGACATAAAAAAGGGCTAATGTTTAAGGTTGAAATAACTTTGATCGAAATGGATTAGAATTGAATCAATTCCTTGAAAATTCATCTCAAAACATATTACCATAATCATGTATGAGGGACAATATGTAAGCTATGACTTAAGAATATTTAAATATGAGGAATGATATGAAAAAGATCTAAAATGCATTAGAAGAAGTAGTTTCCAAGAATGAAGTTACCATTTTTTAACAAACCCATTAGGGGGTTGGATTATGCAGGGCCACCTAAGGGCATTGGCGGCATAGTTAAATAAAATAGTATTTTTTGGCTAACAAGTCTCTTATGTAGAATGTTTATGCAAGGCCACCTATGGGCATGTGCTGCATAGTTTGGTAAAAGAACTCTCAGAAATTTACTTTCCTAGTGAAAAAAGCTAGTGAAAGGTTATGGAGATTCAAATCTTCCAAAGTATAGAGTTTTCTGTATAGAAAGAGGTATTTGAATATGGAGAAAATATTTCCAAACAAAATTATCGATGAACTGGATGAATATCACTCCTATGAAGGTCTAACCCAAATGTAGGGAAGGAGAATATAAACCATAGACTTGAATACTTTCAGATCATGAAAAATGATATGGGACAAATATGTTAAGGATGGATATTTTTGTGGATCTCTACATACTATCATTTAAGGAAAATAAGGACAAAAGAGAAATTCTTCCCAAGAATGAAGTTACCACTATCCGACAAACCCGTTAGGGGGTTGAATTATGTAGGGCCACCTAAGGGCATTGGCTGCATAGTCAAATAATAGTATCTTTTGGCTAACAAGTCTGTTATGTAGACTGTTTATGCAAGGCCGACTATGGGCACGTGCTGCATAGTCAGACAAAAGAACTCTCAGAAGTTTGACATTTTTGTGACTAGAAGTCATGAAAAGGGTTATGAGGATCTGAAATATTTAAGGTTAGGATTATAACACATAAAGATGGTTATTTTTAAATGTGTACAGAGATACATAGATCAATGCTAACCATAATCATGTTGTGGATGGGTCCTGAATTGAAATGTTGGACTTCACTACGTATCCCATAAGGATGAGAATCAAGCCATATGTATTTCTTAAACTATAGTTTCACATCATGTGGGACAAAAGGATTAGAGATCTCAGTTTAGGGTCATAGATCTTGGACCATTGTAAGAAATACACAGTGTGTGTTTTCATGGGGACTTTTCAGCCAAGGGACTAAAAGTGAAATTTGGGGTTAGGCCCAAAGACTTGGGGCTAGATTCGAGGGACACTCCAACGTTTCTACGTATCCCATAAGGATGGGAATCAATCCCACGTAGTTATAGAACTATCCTTTGTACAAATTTGGTTCGTACATGTGAAGGGTGAAAGGGGAATTTAGTGTAATGATGGTTTAACCCAAGATAAAAGGTTCGGGCATTTCCATGTATGCACGTAGCCTTTGAAATGAAACATGATTGAAAAATCAATGAAAATAATGGTTCCCTCTCAGGTGAGGGTATCAAAGAAATTTGTAGTTAATTGTCATACTGGAAAAATGTTTTGTATAGCTTAACGTCGTATAACAAGGACGAAAGTGAAACAATGTAAAGATATTGATTCTAAGGGCGGTTTCACGAATTATCATCGTATTAGATAGAGATGAATCGACATGAAGAGACTGGTTTTGGGCTTGAACATTGGGAGGTTTCCTACATTACCATCCTAGAAGGAAAGGATCAAAGTCTTTGTAGTTCAATTAAAGAATGAATTAATGATCAAGTTGTTCTTGAGGACAATGACCTAAAAAATGATGTTAGGACTTACACATGGTTAGTGGCACATAGAGAGTGTTATGGTTGAGGTTTGCTCTAAGCTCACATGAGTCATACTCAGTGTGAGAAACAAGAGGTAACAACAACCTTAACGATGCATAGTTTAATGTCATGTAGGACATATAAAGGGACTATACAGTTTAAAGTCTTGCAGTTAGTACTATTGGTGCTGCACAGTTTAGTGTCATGTATCAGGGACAAAATACAGTTTAATGTCATGTAGGACGTATTATGCACTTTCTGTACAGTTTAGCGTCATTTAGTTAGGACGATGGGGACAATAGAGTTTAACGTCATGTTGGACGAAAGGGGGGGACTGTGCAGTTTAATGTCATGCAGTGAGGACAAAAGAGTGAACCATTTTAACGTCATGTTGGATGCATTGAGGATTTTTCCATAGTTTAACGTCATGTTAGATGAAAAAGGGACGATATAGTTTAGCGTCATGTTGGATGAAAGTGCGAATAGTTTAAGGTCATATGCATGGACCATGGATGGTGCAATTTAATGTCATGCTGGATGGTGGTGTTGTTTAAGGTCATACAGGACCTTTGATGATTATGTAGTTTAACGTCTTTCTGGACGTAAGGGACTTTTATACAGTTTAGCGTCATATAGTTAGGATGTAATAGTTTAACGTCTTTCTGGACGTAAGAGACTTTCAAATAGTTTAGGGTCATATTCATGGACCATTGATGATGCAGTTTAAGGTCATACAGGACCTAGTTGCAGTTTAAGGTCATACTGGACCATTTAGGGAACTTTTTCACAGTTTAACGTCGTGTGGGACGAAAGTAAAAATAGTTTAAGGTCATATGTATGGACTGTTGCTGTATAGTTTAACGTCATATAGCAAGGATGAACTGGTGCCGCATAGTTTAGTGTCATGTTTTAGGGACAAACAAGACCTAGTTGTAGTTTAAGGACATAATGGACCATTTAGGGAACTTTTTCACAGTTTAACGTCATGTGGGACAAAAGTACAAATAGTTTAAGGTCATATGTATGGACCGTTGTTGTATAGTTTAATGTCATATAGCACGGACGAACTGGTGCCACATAGTTTAGTGTCATGTTGCATGGACAAACATGACCTTTGCAGTTTATACAAAATACTTCTTCAAAAATCTGGCATTGGTTGGAGTAGTGATGAGTTCTCCATCCATTGAGATTAATGAATAAGCTCCATTGGAGTAAACCCTATATTGAATAAGGTCCTTCCCATTTTGGATCAAGCTTGGGAGGTTTCTTTCCTGGTATCATTGGAGTTCTGAGAACTAATACCAATTCTCCCTGAGTGAATGAACGAAGACAAACTTTTTTGTTAAAAGCTCATGCTATTCGATTTTGATAGACTTCCAAGTGGTGCAAAGTGCACAATCATTTTTCATCTAACTGTTCCAATTCATTCAATTGATTTTGAGATTGTTCATCTGTAGACGATTGATCACAAATGGCCACTCTGAGCGAGGGTAGTTGAACTTCAATGGGCAAGACGGCTTCTATACCATATATCAGTGAATATGGAGTTGACGGAGTTGCAGTGCGGGTGGTAGTCCGATAAGCCCATAAATCATGAAAGAGTTTATCAGTCCATGACCTCTTATCTTTATCCACCATCTTTTGCAGTATATTTGAAAGAGTCTTGTTAAAGGCATCTATCTGGCCATTGTCCACTGCATGATACTGAGATGAATGGTTGGATTTGATGTTGTATTCTTGATACAAATTCTTCATCTCAGATGAACAAAAATTGGCGCCATTGTCCGTCAATATGGTATGAGGGACACCAAATCTGGTAATGATGTTAGACTTGATGAAGCTAACAATGCATTTAGAACTGACCTCCTTGAGAGGTATTGCCTCTGCCCATTTGGAAAAGAAGTCAGTAGCAGTAAGAATATACTTAAACTGCTTAGCCGTAGCCGAAGGGTAAGGTTCCACCACATCAATTCCCCATGTGGAAAATGGCCATGAGTATTTAGATGTATGAAGCAACTCTGGTGGCTGATGAATGAAGTTGGTATGTACATGGCATGAATGACACTTCTTTTTGAAATCGACACAATCTCGTATCATTGAAGGCCAAAAGTATCAAAGCCTTCGAACCTGATCAGACAGTCTATGTCCAGACTGGTGGGCACCAAAGACTCCTGCATGCACTTCTTTTATGACAGCCATAGTCTCTTCACCATCAATGCATCTGAAGAGAACTCCATCAAAACCACGTTTGTAGAGAATTTTCTCTAGGTGATCTGGGCTATCATAAAGAGTAAAATTAACCACACTTCGATGGATTTGTTCTTTCTCAGCTCTATTAGGTGGAAGTGTTCCATTTTGAAGGTATTCCATGATAGGTGACCTCTATCCTTTAGTATGACCATACGGTTCAGGAATGGGACAAATTTAATAAATTTATTCTGTCCTGACTCGAACATAAGGTGAAATTGCACGACGGTGGTCAATACTGATGGTTGTCTTGTCCAAATTTGGATCTTCCAGAGCTGTGGCAATATTAGCCAATGGATCAGCTTGAGCATTTTGTGATCTTGGGACATAAGAAAATGTCGGTTCCAAAGGGAATTCCTCCATGAACTCTCTGACGTAATCATACAAAGGGATTAGTTCTTCTTTTCTGATGGCATAATCACCATTGAATTGTTTGATTACAAGTTCTGAATCACCTTTCACATTTAAGTGATTCACTTGTGCTTGAAGTGCTAATTCCAAACCTATGATGAGATCTTGGTATTCTACTTCATATTGGTAACACCTTCCCACAATAAGAAGGAATAAGGTAACACTGCCTTTTCTGGAGAAATGAGAACAATTCCTAATCCAACTTTGTTGAATTTAGGAATTTCCATTTTCCTCCCAGTTGGACTTCTAGAAGCACCATCAAAATACATTTCCCATGCCTAAGGACTTTCTTGAATAGAGAAGACTTCCTCATCAGGGACTTCAATATCTGAAGATGCGTCTTCCACTGAAGGGTGTTCAGCTAGGAAATCAGCCAGAGCTTGGCCCTTTATCACCTTTTGAGACACATACTGAATATCGAATTGCTGTAAAATAACTTCCCACCTTTCAAGATGTCCTGTAAGCATTGGACGACTTAGGATAAATTTTAGCGGGTTATTGCGAGATACCAATTGGACCTCGTGATGTTGCAGGTAGTGTCTCAACTTCTGAACTGCAAAGATTAATGCCAGGCAGCACTTCTCAATACTTGAATACCGGGTTTCTACTTCAAGAATGGTTCGATTGAGATAGTGGAGGCTGTTTTCATTCCCAGCATCATTCTTCTGAGCAAGAAAGGCACCCAATGATCTCTCTAGAGCTGTCATGTAGAGGATAATTGGTCTTACTCCAATAGGTGGCATTAGTACCGGTGGACTCAAGAGGTATTTCTTAAGAATATCGAATTCTTCTGGACATTCTTTAGTCCACTGGTAAGTGACTCCCTTCTTCATCAATTTGGTGAAGGGTAAACTTCTGCCTGCTAAATTGGCGATGAAATGCCGAATATAGGCTAAGTGTCCTTGAAGTCCTCTTAATTATTTCAAATTTTGAGGAGGTGACATATCATGGATTGACTTGGTCTTCTCAGGATGGACCTCAATACCATTATGGCGTACAACAAAGATGAGAAATTTTTCTTAGGTTACCCCAAAAGCACATTTTAAGGGGTTCATCTTCAAATTATATTGTCGAAGCTTGTAGAATATGACATCCAAATCAGCCAAGTGATTAGAACGTTGTTTGGATTTAACTACAAAATCGTCAAAATAGAATTCAACAAACATCCCTAAGAAGGGATTGAAGATACGATGCATGGCACGCTGATATGTTTCACATGCATTCTTTAATCCAAAGTGAATTACCCGGTTACAAAACACATCCTGAGGGGCTCTAAAGGCTGTAGATTCCTCATCTTCTGGGGCCATTCGGATCTGATGATATCCATAATATCCATCCATGAAGGAAAGTGCTTCATAGCCAGCTGTTGCATCAATTAGAAGTTCTATAATCGGAACTGGGAAATCATCCTTAGGACAATGCCGATTAAGATCTCTGAAATCGATGCAAACTCTAATTTGTACGTTCTTCTTCTTTACAAGGACAATATTATCCAACCACATGGGATACTGAATTTCTCTGATGAAGTTAGCTTTGATAAGCTTATCCACTTCATCTTCAATTTTGGAAGCATAAGTTGGGTGTGTTCTTCTGGCGACTTGCTTAAATCCTCGATGTTCTTCTGGTAAACCCAAATGATGAGTAGCAACATCAGGATCAAGCCCGTGCATTTCTGTATAGTTCCAAGAAAAAATATCTCTATTTCGCTTTATAAAAGAAATATACATCTCTTGCTCTTCAAGGGTCATGGCCGCACTGATTAAAATGGGGCGTGGATATCCTTTTGTACCCAGATTTATTTCTCTGAGTTCATCCATAGTGGTAGAGATACCCTCTTCAAATGCTGGAGGAGCATCTCTGAGATCTTTATCTTCTTCTTCTTCGTGTGTTATTTCTTCTGTTTCTACTTGAATATTAGATGATAAAGAAGAATTCTCATGATCTGAAGAGATGTCAAAATTTGCATATTTTGAAGAAGAAGCTTCCATTTCCAACCCGATTGGTGATGAAGGGTCTTCTTTAGGTAATAAAGAGGAGATGATGGATTGAGAATCGACATCATTATTCACCTCTGATGTTTCTATAACTTCTTATGGCCGAATTGGTGAAGCATAGACTTGTTGGATTTCAGCAGATGAAATGAAGACATCACCATTTGTGCTTTCATCACTGCTTGGTAGATTACCAATTTCTCCCACGTTGTCTGGCTCGATTTCCATAATTGACATTATGGATAATTCCATAAGAGTATTTTGATTTGGGTCTATCTTGTCAATTTGACTGATAGGCAACACATAACATGTACTCACATGTGTAAATGGATTTACTAGAATTTTTTCCAAACCATATAGAGCATTAACTTTGGTAATCTCCTTTGTTATGGATTTCTCCCTTTGCTTCATGTGATAGAATTCTGTCTCAATGTATTGAGAATCACAAGTCTTGAACGGGGCCTTATCACCATACAATATCCCAACAAGACCATCGAAACAATACTTGAGGCATTGATGGTATGAAGAAGGGACAGCTGCATGTTGATTTAACCAGGGTCTTCCAAGAAAAATGTTGAAGGATGAGTCTTGATCAACAACCATGAAATCTGAATTGGATACAAGATCTCCAAACTGAGTTCTGTGTGTAACTTCACCCAGTGGTTCTTATTCATTTTTATCATATCCCTGTAGTATCATGGTGGAGGGAGATAAATCAGATTCCGTGAGGCCCAATCGACGAAGTGTACAAATGGGCATGAGGTTGACTCCTGAACCATTGTCAATGAAACCTCTTCGAACATCCACGCCATTGACTTTGCCAGACAAGTACAATGGTCTAATATTCCCATGCACAACATCATCTTCAACTTTATCAGTAAAAGATATTATTTCATGAAATTCTGTAGGATTATTCTCTATGTGATAGACTTCAGCTGCAGTAATTTCAGTTTCAAACTCTTGAGGACATGACAAAGCCTCGATTAGTGCTTCCCAAAGATCTTTTGACTGATTCAAAGCATCCAGAATTGATAACTTGGATGGTACTTGGGCCAAGTGTTTCAATATATCATACTTTTGATCCAGAGGTCTGCGTTTCCCAATTAGAATATGTGGTTTAGTAGGTACTTTGGAAGCAGATGCTTTGGAAGTTGATACATCTTGTATTGGGATAGGAGTTGGCAATATTCCTGGTTTTGGAAGATTAGAACGATTAGATCCATTTACTTGCTGAGAGGAAGAAGATGGAACCTTTAACCGGTCTTCCAAAATAACTGTGTCAGGAGTTAATTTTCTATTGGTAGAAGAACTTGCTTGTTCTTGCTGAGCTCGCTGAAGGGATCTACCACGATTTTCTGTTGCGTACACAGTTCTAGCAGGGGTAGAATTGGAATAGTGGCTTCTGAAAGATCCACGTCTTCCCCTATATCCTGAGCCCCTGGAACATCCTATGATTCCTCTGTTTGATACAGGGAATTCAGGCTCATCAAAATTGAAACTACGACTGGAATATGGATCTGTTAATTGAATCATATTTACAGAACCGAAGATTAACTCTTCACCTGATGAAGACTCTGCCTGATTAGCCTGTTTAGGCTGTACCGTTTGGTGGGGTGGTGCCCGTGGCTTTGAAGTAGATGGCATGAATTCCTCCAAAGTCAGAGACAAATTAGGCTTTGACACATACTCATCTTCTTCTGATTATTTTTCTTTCTTTGAATCATGCCATTTCTTTGAGGACATTCCCTCTGACGAAGTGGGTTTTGCCACAACATTCATGGCAGAAGACACAATTGGTTTCCTTAATTGTGTTCGCAAAATATCATGAGTTCAATTGATTATCTTTCTGACCATCCAATCATCATACTTTTGTTTTTATGCTTTTGACTTCCTGCCATTCATCTTCCCCCTCTGTAACTGTGGCAGTGAAACACGCTACCTGGGCTGAGGAGCCTTTCAATGTGACTTGTCCCGAGTCGACCATATTTTGCAGGAGGTCTTTGAAAAAACCAGTCCTAGATGGGATGCCCCAATATTTGATGAAAAGGGAAATAATTAGGATGGTCTTCATCTCCTTTCTTGTTTGGCCTCTTGGGTATTGGCAAATGAACCAAATTGTTTTCCAGAGCTAAAGTGAAATAACCAGGAACTTGTTCATTTCGGAAAGAAAATGTTTTTCTCTTCAGATCCTCAAATTGTTTTCGTCTTTGATATTTTTGATCATCTGGACGAAAAGGCCTTTTTTGTTGGCGCTTAGAAGGTGGAGCCCTTCGAGAAGATGAAGGTTTTGAGGTAGAAATAGGTACAGGTGCTTGTTTAAGCATAACTGTAGCAGTTTCTGCTTTACACATTCTCCTTCCTAGAGCTGATGGAATTACACGAGATTTAGCCTTAGCCTGTATAAGGGAATCTTCAATCTACTGAGCAATTGAAGTAATGTCTCGAAACCCTCCTCTGTATTTCACAGGGATTAACAGCGTGCGTAATTCGTCACATAGATTTTCCATACAGGTTGGCAAAAATTATTCTTGAGGGAGTGATAAACTCAAGGAATATGTTAATCCCTTCCATCGAGCAATGAAATCAGAGACCCTTTCATTTTCCCTTTGCTTACAGTTTGTAAGATCGAAAACTATTGTCTTTGAAAAAGTTTAGCTAAACTGAAGGAGGAATTTTTGGCGAAGATCCTCCCATCCGGTAATTGACCGGGATTGCAAGCTTGTATTCCAAACAAAAGCTGGTCCTTACAAGGTTCGCATTAAGCATCTGAGTTCCACTGCTTCTTGCTGCTCCGGAGTTCCCATCATAGGATCGCAACAAGACACGTAATGCATCAAATGTTGTTCAGGATCACCTGATCCATTGAAAATAGGGAATACATGGTTCCCAAAACTGTATGGAGGAGAAATTGAATCTACCCATTCAGTGTAAACATTCTTTTCTGGCTGAACTTGCCTACGCTTCCCTTCCATAGTTTCTAAACAAGCTGTTAATGACTCAATAGTAGTTATTAACTTTTGAGAAACATACGGTTGAACTTGGACTTGGGTTGGTGCAATGACTGGAGCTTGGACAGATGTGGCGATTGGTGCTGCAGCTGATGGTAGCACTGCCAACTGTTGTTGCACTTGACCCATAGGATTAGACCTGTGAGGGTGTACTAATAGAGGAGTATATTCTTGATCCATCTAAGTAGCTGCAACAAATTTCTTTGGCTGATTGACTCCAGCATGCTTAAGAAGAAGACTACTCTGAAGTAGTTCTGCATTCAACCTTCTTAATTCTTTCATTTCATCCTCCTGTTGTGAAAATCTCTGCTCTATTGAGAGTGATTGACCTTCTCCAGAGGAAGGATATGTAACCTGGTTCTTTCCCCTCCCTTTGTTGGATCCTTTTCAGAGAGGGGGAAGTGGGTTACTCGAAGGATTATCTAGGTTCTGAGTAATCCTTTGACTTCTTGTATGCACATCTTCTTCATTTGTGTTGGTGCATACATCTTCTTGAGTAGGAACCTCTTCATCTGAGTCCCCTGAGTGAGCCTCATCTGGTGGATCAGAAACAACAACATTGATGACATTGATTAATGCATAACACATCGCATCCCTTCTATCATCATTTCTGTGATATTTTCTTCTTCCATGTCTTTGATGAGACATTGCCTTTTGTTGATTCAATCCCTCAGGATATTCTGGATGAACCGTAATTTGGAGGGAATCTCCTGATAATTTGGCTCTTCATTCCTCTTGAGGTTTCTTCCCTAATCGGGAAAAGGCCGAATTTCTCTGAGGAGGGGATTGATGATTTGAAAAAGTCCCCAGTCCAGTGGACTGGGATTTTTCCTGCTTCTCTCACTCAACTCCCCAAATGCTTTTTGTTGATTCCGAGGATTGGTTTAAAAGAGTCCCCAGTCTGGTGAGCTGGGGTAGTTCTTGACATGCTAAGTCTAATAATTTCTTGAACGTCCTCATGATCATGCGAACCTTAGTATGAAAATTAGCTGGATGCATTAATCTGTATCCGCTTTTATCACCCGGTTCAACAGACCTTTGGATGATTTCCGACACTTCTGTCATTTGGTGATGTGCTTGCTCCAAACGAGAGGCCTGTTCAATATTCTCTTTTTCTTGATGCAAGAGTAATTCAATAAATTGTTCTCTGTATTCTTGATTTTGAGAGGAACTATTTGAATCTTGTTCTTGGGAAAGCTTTTGATTACAAACAAATCCCATTGACTGTGGCCGGCCATGGGCAATAACATTGCATGAGACCATTTTCGGCGGGATTTTCTGACTGCAAAGCACTGTCAAATGCAGTGCTCCATGAACACCCCATCCTCTGACATGAATACCAGATGGGGCATTGGTAATTAACTAACACAATCTTCTTAGTGCGCCAAGGCATGAACGTTGAAGGGCTCTCTACTGCTTTTCAGCCATTGGATATCGAGAGACGGATAGAGACGCCAAATCAATCTGACGTTGTAACCATTCTATTATCTTAATATGATTTTCATATTCATCATAAGATAATACTTTTTTTTTTCAACTGACAAAGTGTTTTCTATATGTTGAGACGAATATCATGAATTTCATCTTCCGCCAACATTTCTGGAATATTATACTGAGAGTCAGCCAGAGGCCAAAACATAACTGGCACTTCACCTTTCGCCAGTTGTTCTCTCATATTCATCATTTCCTCTTTATCATTTGATGAAGATTATTCTACCTGATTTGACCAGAGTTGGTGTTTCCTTGTTGCTTAATTGGATTCAACAGGATTTGTAGAGTAATCATTGATCAAACTAGAAGATGCATGACTTAGGGGTGGTTCGGAGAATGACCTACACCCTGGTCTATCTTCTGATTGAGAAAGTATTTCACCTGCTAGCGATGAAGCTTCAAACATGACTGGTTTTTCATTTGCAAGTACATCAAGATAAGAGGGATTTCTCGACACTACATTGTCCACTAAAGCATTTTCTGGGCAATGTGCATCACTACTGCGGAGAGGACTTTCATAGCGAAATTCATCATCATGGGGAGGACCACCATAATGGGTTACAACAAAAGATGAGATCTCTTGCTCCTTGGTCTTCTGACCACACAGAGGATTCCTGTGGCTCTCATCTGAAGATGAAACTTCGAGATCGACCGATTTGTCATGAAGCAAGCCTTCATGAGGATGTGTCTGTTGAAGACCTTCAGAATTAATGTTCCCACTATTGGGAACTGAGGGAGTAGAATCTTGAATTCCAATAGATAATTTTCTGAGGGATTCATGAACTCCAGCATCGAGCAAGGCCTTTGTTACAGATTGGCTCTTGATCTCCTGACTGTGTTGGGCGGGTCTTTTTCATAGACGCCTTCTTACTCGCCTTGGAAACCACTTGTTGATGAAGGTGGCTGCTCTGAGCAGGTGTGTGTGCCTGATCAGGAAAGATAGTCAGGTTAGGCTGATGATCTCCTCTAAAATCAGGTGTATGTGCCTGACTTGGTCATTCGTATGATATGGGGGAGTATGCCCCATAACCCTCTTGGACTGGAACAGATGTGTGTGTCTGTTCTGGAGTGAATTGTTGATGTATCACTCCACTGGTAAGGATAGATTTATGTTTCTTTCCCTGAGATGCCACTGAAGTTGTTATAATATCCTGGAAAGCATCCAGAATATGAGCAGGGATTTGCTTCTGCTCTTTCACCATTGATAGAATATTCTTGGTGACTTCAGTTTCTAGAATGGGAATATACGTCTATTCCGGGCTTGGAGTAGGTGTATGTTGTAGAGACCCGAAGCCTGACGTACATGGACATTACATTACTTTTGCGGAATACTTAGTACATAACAAAAACACACACATAAGGACTGTAATATTTTAGTGTCTTTGGAAACTTAGAATATAATCTTCTAATCATGGTGAAAGATCTTCAACATCTCCCATAAAGATCTTATTTTTTTTAAAATCTAAATCCTTTCTTTATGTCCTGGGGAAAAGAGAACTTAAAAGGGTGAGCTCAAATGCTCAGTAAGGGTAAACAAAAGAAATATCAATCACGTCATATTCATAAGAACATATCTTTTGGAAATCTTAACCTGCAAAAAGAGATCATAATTTCATAACATGGGATAAATCATAGTAGTGAAATGTAATCCCAATAATAATAACTTAAAACAAGAAACTTTGTGGCATACACACATAATCATAGAGAATCATTTCTTATTAGTCAAGACTCATTGCCAAGACTATCTTAGTGGACAAAGTCCCTTTCTGAACCGAGTTCACTCCTCGTTTCAGTCCTGTTTCACTGAACCGGTATAACCTACCGTTCCATCCATGTCTATCTCATGAGATATAAAATCTTTACCCAATGCATTGGAGAGAGATATAGGTCCCACCCATCTCATAATGATACCATTCTTATTTGTGCCACAAAATTATAAATCATACATCATTGCATAACCCATGTAATAAAAATGGGAATCATAAACATCAGGACATCATAAAACAATTCATATAAGATAAAGGAATTCATAAAAATAATTACATCACAATATAATCAAATCAATGTAATAATAGGGATAGAAACAGAACCCTTTATGGAAAATAATTTTGATAAAACACTTGAACTCCATTCTTGAGGAAAATATCCTTTTTACTTCAAAAACACTTTTCCTTTCTTAACATGTCATGCAATTCTAAAATAAAGAAAGTTGATTAAAAATAAACTTGAAAACTTGTAAAGGAAGCTTCTTGGAAATAATGTTTTAAAAATCCATTCATGCCGTATAAGTTAAAAAAACATTCTTCAAACTTTTGTCGGAAAAGTCAAAAAGTACCTCGTACGAAAAATGATAAAAGATTCCTTTCATATCCTTTACTAAAAAATCACCGAAGGGTAAAATTGAATTGAAAAAATTGTAGTTTAATGGAAATAATATTACATATTGAGGAAACATGGATTTGGATGATAAAATACACCCCAACAAATACTAAAGTATATACAATCTCAGATAAAAATGAGATTGTGATATTTCCCTTACCTTAGGTCCGATTTGCTTCATATGTGTCCGAACCTCCTATATAATGATTTAAATAATGTCATTGAATTATTCCAGAATCATACTCAGTGTTATTATATCATATATGGTTCACTTATGGCTTTATATTACCCGTTCTTTTGTAAATTCCATGTTAAAGAGTGTTTTGGGTAAAATCGTTTCATTTGTCGTCCGTGTTTTGACTTGTAATTATTCATATGATTACTTAGATCATGATTACTTAAATCCAGAATATAAAACATGATTTATATATAATATATATTCAGAATATATATATATATAATAGATTATTAAATGGAAAGAAATACACCGTTCATGGAGACGGTAGACCGTACGTACGCATGAATGATGTTTTCTTTTACTTATTGAGTTGAATGGAATTAAGTAGATGACATACATATATATACACATAAATCCAGAATCATTATTATGTCATATATTTCATTATTACTTATTATATATACGTTATAATCATTCATGAATGGTTAACATGGAGAATGAATCTCATCACGTCGTGGAGACGGTAGTCCGTACGTACGCACGAGCGATGATATCGTTCTCATGATCATGGAATTATATTGGAGTGTATGTATACTATTTCAGAATAAATATCAATTTAAAATAATCATATATAGTTATTATAGACACCATTATACCCATCCAAGTAAGGTGGTGGTGGAAAGTAGATTACACCACGGCGTGGAGATGGTATTCCGTACGTACGCACGCACGGTGATTTTGTTTTCCGCAGGATGGATAGATGGTGAAATAGGGTTGTTTCATACTTATAATAACATATATGTATATGAGTGATACTTATGTTATTACTTCATAATGAAACAACCTAAAAAGAAGAAGTGGAAGAAGAAATAAAGATTAATGAATCGGTAAGGGACATTACCTCTTCTTTGAAGTGCCTCTTGGAGATCTCCTTTTAGGGCACTAAAATTGGTCTTTGAGGAAGACCAGAACCTCTAGGATGTTTCTAGGGAAGTGTAGAAGGGAATTTGGCAGGGGTTGGCCGAGCATGAAGGCTCAACGTGGTGTGAGGAAGATAGGGAGGAGGTGCCCTTTTATAAGGGAGAGGGGCACCTTTGGAATAACTGAAACTATTATTTTATTATAATGTAAAATTCGGTTTTAAATATCCCCACATTGATTAATTTCTAAGATAAGGTGGGGAGGGGTCGAAATCCTCTCATACAATAGAATTTATACAAGTTTAGGTTCCTATTTTAACTTTATCATTTATATTTAAGTTTAAGTTAAATAATTTTACTTTTACCGTGTCTTCATGTGTTCTTAGACTATAAGGTTTATAAACTTACTATAAGCATCCAAACGAACCCAAAGTTGTTTATTATTAATATATATAACCTTATCTAATTCATTTGTCCAATACTTAGATTTTTAGGAATAAAATAACAATTAATAATATAAAATTTGTTTTAAAAACTATTTTATGTCAATTTTGACACTATTTAGTAATTGATTTTTGTAAAACTTATAACAGAATGATTAGTTCGAAAAAATTTAATTAAATAAATAATAACATGTCATATTAACCTATAAAATTAGTGGAATTCAAAAAAAGTTTCAAATTATATTTATTTGGGTATTTATAATATCAATTATTCTAATTTTTAACTATTATGGTAATTACTACATCATCATTGTGTTATAAATAAATTAATTTATATAATGTCTAAAAATTATAAATAAAATATCATTATTTAGGAAATCTTATTATCTTTATAATGAATATTTACAATCGAATTTATCTTATGTATAACCCTATATTAAAAATGTTTTAGTAAATAAACTTTGATTTAAACTCTTTTAACTCTTCTTTGAATTAAATAATAATAAATGTCCTAATCTAATCCAAGTGGGCCTAAATGGTCATATTTTATTCCTAAAGGTTGTTTTTGGTCGAATTACTCTTATCCAATTGAATTAGGACATGTGTTAGGGTAATAATAATATCATTTTACCCTTAATTACCCTATTTACTTTTAACTGTGGTAAAAAAAGTAAAAAGTTACTATTCACCAAAAATTATTTTCATCTCATTGAATCACATATTACTTACTGACATTAACCGTGTCTCTCCGATTTTTTAAATTCCACTCACAGAAGCGGTAAAATTAAGTTTTATGAAAAATTCATTTTTCTTAACTACCACTTAGTTGTTTCACTATTCATCAAAAAATGAAAGTTTCCAGAAAAATACCAAATATTAGGCCTAAGCTATATTTGATATTATGAACTCAAAAATGATGTCTATTTTACCAAATTCAAAGCATATCAGTTCCATTAATTAATTTAAAATTTAATTCCCGTCGTCAAAACAAATAGCGTGTTCTTAAGAGATAATAACTATCAAAAGACTGACACTTGTTTATGTCTGGTTTAAATGTGAAATTACATCCAATGAAAAAAATTGTATTAAATTGTAAAAATATATTCTAAATATACTTTAAAACCACTCAATTTAATAATTTATCACTATTAATTATTTTGATTAAAAAGGTTGTTTTTAATTAAAATTTAGTAATTTTCACTATTCATCAGAAAATGAAAGTTATCTGAAAAGTACCAAAATTTTACCCTAAGCTAATTTCGATATTCAGAATCTAAAAATGAATTCCATTTTGAAAAATAAAATTTACAAAATTTCAAAAAGTGGTTATTACTATTCATAACGGCTAGTTTTAATAATATTGTAATAGCATATTGTTGTTTAGTGAAACTCGTTATTGCGTACTACACACGCTATCGAGGAAGGTCGTGATTGCGTGTAATGCAAGGCAAGTCAAGTATGCGTGTTGTGAAAGCTCCTTTTTGTGTAGCGTACAACACAAGACATTAATGAAATTAAAAAGAATATTTTTCATAAAATCTCGGGCTGTTACATTCTACCCCCCTTAAAATGAATTTCGCCCTTGAAATTCGTTGGGGTTATAAATGGTTTACTATTCGAAAGTTTATTTAATATAAACCCACATCATAAAAAGAAATACCAAAACCAATCTTTAAAAACAAAAGTATGAAACGTAACGGTTACCCAAATAAACTAATCACTGGGTTTCCACATAGGTGAAAATATGGATATGGAAGAGAAATCTAACCATCATGTTCTGATGGAGAGTGGTAGAGAACATGTCTATGGAAAATCCGGCAATCACAAAGCCATAAATTTGTGACGATCTAAGGTACCATCTGATTCATCAAATATTAGAGCACTAGGACGACATTTTTGATTTTTAAGATCATTTCCCTAAAGTTAACGAAATTGGAATTAGAAGAAATACTTTCGTGATTTTGGTATAGTCTCACCGTTTGTAATTCTTTGGAAAATTTCCACTTCATCTCTTAAATAAATGAAGTTGAATTTGTCATTCGTGATGTGTTATCATATAATGTGATAGAATGATGTGTCATTCCATCTGTCTCAAACAAAAGGTTAGAAAAGTTATCAAAAAACACATAAGTCCATCTATAGTGAGATTAATCATATATGGTTCCTAAAATGGACTTATACTTCATATATCATACTTCTTAATATAATAAAACTAGTTTCTACTAAACAGGGAATTCCTGTAGGCTAGTGGTAGGCGATAAAGGCCAGTCGCACTTCGGTTGTGGGTTCGATTCCCACAGCCTTGTCCGACGTGATGGGTTGTCGCCCACCCTGCAGGTTGTCCTTTTTATAAAGCTATATTACTATAACATCCCATCAACAATATCAAAAAAGTTTTATCCTTAAACAATACTAACTTATGTCCAACATAATCCATTCCAATCATTAGTCTTATCTAAAATATTTCGGTCCAAGCTCATAGTATAAAGAAAATGATCACGTGAATGCCATCATTTATCCCCCATATATCATAAGATATATCTTGTTGGTCAAATTACAAATATGTGAATACCTTAATCATGTATTCTCTTGAAGAATGAATATCCATTGAACCTTAGTGAAAACATGAATGCAGATAAAAGTTAACACTTTCCACATACCAAAATCCTCAAAATTCTATATCCTCAAACCATCATATCACTTAGTCCTTATATCAATCATGAGCACATGAATACTATCAAAAATATTAGATTCTTTTTATCCCTTCATTATGTTCATATTATCTACTTTCCAAAAATATTTAAATCACTTTTCATGGTCACCGATGCCATAAAATTATTAAAAACCACAATAGACCAAAACATAAATATTCTAATATTCCACGATACTATATACAACATCATTCTGGAATCCCATTACATAAACACTTAATCATTCCACCACATCATTTTCATATTCAACATCGCCAATGGTGATCGCATGTGACTTCCCTTTGTCCTTTGCCTTAAGTGGTTGCTCACGTCGATCATCACTAACCCTTGGCTTAGGGCATTTATTAGCATAATGCCCCATTTCCTTGCACTTGAAGCACTGAAGTTTTGTTGGTGAGTTCTCTATAGTCTTTTCTTTATTAAAATCATTAGAAACCCATTTTCCATTACTTTGACACTCAGCTGCTCGATGACCTTCTTTTCCACAATTAAAACATTTTCTAGTCCCTGTAAGACAATCTCCACCGTGCTTCTTTCCACACTTTGAGCATAAAGAAACATTCATCTTCTTTTCACCATTATTCTGAGATTTCTCATTGAACTCCATCTTTTGTTTCTTGTCAAAACTATGAGATGGATAAGTAACACCAACTTCCTGTTCTACCTTGATAGCACAACACATAATTTCTTCATAGCTACTGAAGTCTCTTACAACTAATGCCCTTCGAAGATTTTCTTTTAAGCCACTGAAGAATCGATCAACTTTACTTTCAGGTTGGATGATAAATACAGATGAATACCTTGCAAGCCTTGTAAAATTCGCTTCATATATACCAACAGATTCATCATCCTTTTTCTTTAGTTCAAGAAACTCCTTCTCCATCTTTGTTCGAAGAATACGAGGGAAGTACTTATTGAAAAATAAGTTCTTGAACTCATCCCATTCCATGGACTCAATTTCATCTCTTTGCATCGTATTCTTGATAATATTACACCATTGATCAGCTTCACCTTCCAAACAATATACTGTTAAGATGACATTATCATGTTCAGAACATTGCTGAACTAAAAATATATTTTCAGTGGTACTGATCTATTGTTCAGAAACAAGTGGATCAGAGGACCCACTGAAATAAGGTGGACGTTGCCTCATGAAGGACTCAATAGAATATTGTTCCCTTCTCTGCTCATTTGGAGGTCCAGAATGATTCATAGCTTGTGTAAGTATAGCAATAAGATTTTTCACTACATCTCCCATAACAATTGTTTGTTCAGGAGGACAATCATTGCATTGTCCATTGCATTGATCAACACGGTTCCTTCAGGTTCCAGCCATCATCTAAAACCCAAAAAGAATAGTGTGAGAAGCAAAAATCATGTTCGGGAAAACAACATAATAAAGGGGGAGCACCCTCCATATCTAACATCTTAGGTTAAATTATAAGATCATTACCGTAGTTCTAGGACTATATCCTATATGTATACTTATCCTTAGGGACATCCCTATACATACCTTAGAAATATCTCTAGGGATCTCACTAACATTTTCGCATCCTAGTTTCCAAAGGTTGACTAAACCTTTCCTCTGATACCAACTGTAGAGACCTAAAGCCTAATGTACATGGACATTACATTACTTTTGTGGAATAATTAGTACATAACAAAAACACACACACAAGGACCGTAATAGTTTAGTGTATTTGGAAACTCGGAATATAATCTTCTAATCATGGTGAAAGATCTTCAACATCTCCCATAAAGATCTTCTTTTTTTAAAATCTAAATCCTTTCTTTATGTCCTAGGGAAAAGATAACATAAAAGGGTGAGCTCAAATGCTCAGTAAGGGTAAACAAAAGAAATATCAATCACGTCATATTCATAATAACATATCTTTTGGAAATATTAACCTGCAAAAGAGATCATAATTTCATAACATGGGATAAATCATAGTAGTGAAATGTAATCCCAATAATCATAACTTAAAACATGAATCTTTGTGGCATACACACATAATCATAGAGAATAATTTCTTATTAGTCAAGACTCATTGCCAAGACTATCTTAGTGGACAAAGTCCCTTTCTGAACCGATTTCACTCCGCGTTTCAGTCCTGTCTCACTAAACCGGTATAACCTACCGTTCCCCCATGTCTATCTCATGAGATATAAAATCTTTACCCAATGCATTGGAGGGAGATATAGGTCCCACCCATCTCATAATGATACCATTCTTATGTGTGCCACAAAATCATAAATCATACATCATTGCATAACCCATGTAATAAAAATGGGAATCTTCAACATCGGGACATCATAAAACAATTCATATAAGATAAAGGAATTAATAAAAATAATTCCATAAAAACATAATCAAATCAATGTAATAATAGGGATAGAAACAAAACCCTTTATGGAAAATAATTTTGATAAAACACTTGAACTCCATTCTTGAGGAAAATATCCTTTCTACTTCAAAAACACTTTTCCTATCTTAACATGTCATAAAATTCTGAACTAAAGGAAGTTGATTAAAAATAAACATGAAAACTTGTAAAGGAAGATTTTTGGAAATAATTTTTTAAAAATCCATTCATGCCGTATAAGTTAAAAAAACATTCTTCGTACTTTTGTCAAAAAGTAAAAAAGTACCTCGTATGAAAAACGACAAAAGATTACTTTCATATCCTTTACTAAAAGCTCACCGAAGGATAAAATTGGATTTAAAAAATTGTAGGTGGATGGATATAATATTAAATATTGAGGAAACATGGATTTGGATTATAAAATACAGCCCAGTAAATACTAAAGTATAAACAATCTCGGATAAAAATGAGATTGTGATATTTCCCTTACCTTAGGTCCGATTTGCTTCGTATGTGTCGGAACCTCCTATATAATGATTTAAATAATGCCATTGACTTATTACAGAATCATACTCATTGTTATGATATCATATATGGTTCACTTATGGCTTTATATTACCCATTCTTTTGTAAATTCCATGATAAAGAGCGTTTTGGGTAAAATCGTTTCATTTGTCGTCTGTGTTTTGACTTGTAATTATTCATATGATTACTTAGATCATGATTACTTAATTACAGAATATAAAACATGATTTATATATAATATATATTTATAATATATATACATAATAGATCAGTAAATGGAAAGAAATACACCGTTCATGGAGACGGTAGACCGTACGTACGCATGAACGTTGTTTTCTTTTCCTTACTGAGGTGAATGGAATTAAGTAGATGACATACATATATATACACATAAATCCAGAATCACTATTATCTCATATATTTCATTATTACTTATTATATATACTTTATAATCATTCATCAATGGTTAACGTGGAGAATGAATCTCATCGCGTCGTGGAGACGGTAGTCCGTACGTACGCACGAGCGATGATATCGTTCTCATGATCGTGGAATTGTATTGGAGTGTATGTATGATATTTCATAATCAATATAACTTTACAATAATCATATACTATTATTATGGACACCATTATACCCATCCAAGTAAGGTGGTGGTGGAAAATAGATTACACCACGGCATGGAGACGGTATTCCGTACGTACGCACGCACGGTGATTTCGTTTTCCGTAGGATGGATAGATGATGAAATAGGTTTGTTTCATATTTATAATAACATATCAGTATATGAGTGATACTGATGTTATTACTTCATAATGAAACAACTTAAAAAGAATAAGTGGAAGAAGAAATAAAGATGAATGAATCAGTAACGGACATTACCTCTTATTTGAAGCGCCTCTTTGAGATCTCCTTTTAGGTAAATAAAATTGGTCTTTTAGGAAGACCATAACCTCTAGGATGTTTCTAGGGAAGTGGAGAAGGGAATTTGGCATGGGTTGGCCGAGGTCGAAGGCTCAAAGTGGTGTGAGGAAGAGAGGGAGGAGGTGCCCTTTTATAAGGGAAGAGAGGGGCACCTTTGGAATAACTAAAACTATTATTTTATTATAAAGTCAAATTCGGTTTTAAATAGATCAAAATTGATTAATATCGAAGATAAGGTGGGGAGGGGTAGAAATACTCTCATCCAATAGAATTTAGACAAGTTTAGGTTCCTATTTTAACCTTATCATTTATATTTAACTTTAAGTTAAATAATTTTACTTTTACCGTGTCTTCTTGTGTTCTTAGTCTATAAGGTTAATAAACTTACAATAAGCAGCCAAAAGAACCCCAAGTTGTCTATTATTAATATATATAACCTTATCTATGTCATTTGGCCTATCCTTAGATTTTTAGGAATAAAATAAAAATTAATAATATAATATTTGTTTTAAAAAATATTTCATGTCAATTTTGACACTATTTAGTAATTGATTTTTGTAAAAATTATAACAGAATGATTAGTTCGAAATAAGTTAAT
Source organism: Viscum album (assembly GCA_963277665.1). Taxonomy (NCBI): domain Eukaryota; kingdom Viridiplantae; phylum Streptophyta; class Magnoliopsida; order Santalales; family Viscaceae; genus Viscum; species Viscum album. The sequence continues at coordinate 709,366,433 of OY728131.1, read as the reverse complement.
TAAATAAATACTAACATGTCATATTAACATATAAAATTAGTGAAATTCATTAAAAGTTTCAAATTTTATTTATTTGGGTATTTATGATATCAATTACTCTAATTGTTCACTATTATGGTAATTACTGCATCATCATTGTGTCATAAATAAATTAATTTATTTAATGTAGAAAAATTATAAATAAAATATCATTATGTAGTAAATATTATTAGATTTATAATGAATATTTACAATCTAATTTATCTTTTGTATACCCCTATATTAAAAATGTTTTAGTAAATAAACATTGATTTTAACTCTTTCAACTCTTCTTTGAATTAAATAATAATAAATGTCCTAATCTATTCTAAGTGGGCCTAAATGGTCATATTTTATTCCTAAGGTGGTTTTTGGTCGAATTACTCTTATCCAATAGAATTAGGACATGTGTTAGGGTAATAATAATATCATTTTTACCCTTAATTACCCTATTTACTTTTAACCGTGGTAAAAAAACTAAAAAGTTACAATTCACCAAAAATTAATTTCATCTCATTGAATCACAATTTACATACTGACATCAACTGTGTCTCTCGGATTTTTGAAATTCCACTCACAGAAGCGGTAAAATTATGTTTTATGAAAAAATCATTTTTCTTAACTACCACTTAGTGGTTTCACTATTCATCAAAAAATGAAAGTTTCCAGAAAAATACCAAAAATTAGGCCTAAGTTATATTTGATATTAAGAACTCAAAAATGATGTCTATTTTACCAAATTCAAAACATATCAGTTGCATTAATTTATTTAAAAATTAATTCCCGTCGTCAAAACAAATAGCGTGTTCTTAAAAGATAATAACTATCAAAAGATTGACACTTGTTTATGTCTGGTTTTAATGTGAAATTAAATCCAATGTACAACATTGTATTAAATTGTAAAAATATATTTTAAATATACTTTAAAACCACTCAAATTAATAATTTATCACTATTAATTATTTCGATTAAAAAGGTTGTTTTTAATTAAAATTTAGTAATTTTCACTATTCATCAGAAAATGAACGTTATCTGAAAAGTACCAAAATTTCACCCTAAGATAATTTCGATATTCCGAATCTAAAAATGAATTCCATTTTGAAAAATAAAATTTACAAAATTTTGAAAAGTTGTTATTACTATTCATAACATCTAGTTTTAATAATTTTTTAATAGCATATTGTTGTTTAGTGAAACTCGTTATTGCGTACTACACAAGCTATCGAGGAAGGTTGTGATTGCGTGTAATGAAAGGCAAGTCAAGTATGCGTGTTTTGCAAGATCCTTTTGGTGTAGCGTACAACACAAAACATTAATGAATTTAAAAAGAATATTTTTCATAAAATCTCGGGTTGTTACATATGTGCCTGCTCCTGTCCTCCTTTTTCTATCAGCGAATCCTGACAGTACTCAAGTGTGGGGGCAGAGAGTTGAGTCTGCCTCCTATTTGTTGTCGGGGCTTTTCGACTAACTTCTCCGAATTCTACCAAGCGAGACTGTTGGTAGGCTTGATTAATGCTAGCAGGTGTATGTGCCTGCTAATTGCACTTCGCCAAACGTGGTTGACGTGATCCATCATATTTAGTCAGAAGAGCCTACTGACTAGCTGATGATGTATAAACAGGTGTATGTTCCTGCCTATAGTACTCCACCAGAATTGGCAGGCGGGATTGGCGTGATGCTGCCAGACGAGTCTGCTGGACAGCGTGTTTAAAACAGGCAGGTGTATGTGTCTGCTCGTTGCTTGACACCAAGTAAGGTTGGTGGACTTCTCTATAGATGGCAGAGATGAGAACCTGCTCACTGTTGACCGGATTCCGCCTCTGGTAGTTCATCTTGCCTTCTCGGGTTCGAGGAACCTGAGCCGAATGCCTGGAGTTGGTACCCTCATCATGTTGAGGGTGCACTGCCGCACGAGTCTGGTGGCAATTGATGGTGGGAGCCCTCAGGAAGGACTCCTGTCTGTTTGAATTAAGGTCCTGAGGGACCTGCTCATTCACCTCCCCAGCATAAGGGAGCGAATAGTGATTGCGTTCTGAGGATAACGACCCGAAATGGTTGGAGATGGTAGTCAGCACCGCCTTCTTCTTGATCACTAGTCGTCGTTGTCCGGACGACCGATGTGAGTTGTTTACTTGGAGGGCTTGTCGGGCAGCCTCCAGAGTTTGGATGGTACCGTGTTGACTGTACTCCTTAACCAATGCGTTTGATACCCAGCATTGAAGATGTTGAGTTGGTGATATCATCCTAAGAGCGAACGACGATCCAGCAGGAGTAGCTGCAGTGGCATTTACAGCAGCAGTATTCACAGGTGTGAACTTGAGAGCAGCCATTCTAGAAATGCAGAAGATCTTGGAAAAGAGTGCCTGTTTGATATAACAGATGTAATCAAGATAAATTCAGCCACTAAATCTTTTGGATGAGAACATATGTCAATGATATTTTTTGTTGGCCCTCTCATTGAGTGTTAAATAGGGGCCTAACAAATGGGTAAAACATTATTTTAACTTGGTTAAGGATTCATGTTGGGTTCACCATTTTTGTTTCCCTCAGAATCTGGGGATGACCACCTTGATGGGAGGTTCAAACATTCCGATTGATTTCTAATGGGTTTGTTCATAGAACCGGAAACATCCAATGATTCCACACACATTCGGTCCTACTTTCCAAAGGTAGGTGCTCATTAGATTGTGGACTGATGAGGATTAGGAATTTTTATTGGTCGAGAGGATGGGAGGCCGGACTCATCACACCTTTTTGAAGGGAATTATTGTCTACTCTGGGACTCTATTTATATATTTAAGTTATGTTCTTGAATCCTTATTACATTACCAAGTATAAAATTATATTTCCTTCAGATCTAACAATCAATGATTAAATATGTTGGAAATTTAAAGAATCTTTTGTATTTATTCGAGTTTCTTCATCAATAGAGAATCATCTGTATTTGTTAGAGATTCTTGGTCAATGGTACCCTTCGACACATTTATACATAAGTCTCTTGGTCATTATGATGACCATGCTGGTTTAAAGCCACTCAGTGAGGCACTTTAAGTTTATTGTCATTCAGAAGGACATGGATTATTTTAGAGTTTGGATCGAACCAGTAGACGGGCTACCTACGTATACTTTGTTTAAAAAAGGAATCAGATACCACGTAGTTCAAGTAAGGGAGTATGATGTTTATGATTGATGGCTCAATGAAGGATGTCACAATTACTTTTACACTCTATGCTCACATGAGTCATGCTCGGTGTGAGAAACAAGAGGTATTGGTAAAAATTATAAAATTGTGCCATGAAAGATGCAATCATAATAAATAATGTGGGGCTTATGTACGTATGACTTCCCAGATAAATGAAGGTTAGGATTTACTTTAGGGAAGAAATCCAGGAATATGTTCCATAATGGTATATGTGGTTCATGGAGATTTTGAATAATCTATCTTGGGGATTACTCCTGAAAAGGAGGACCAAATTAGGAGAATACTTATGATTGGGTTTTACTCCTAAAAAGTAATCCCAGATCAAAGGTAAATTAGGACTGGTTAAGAGAAATTAAGACTGAGGCTTACTCCTGAAAAGGAGGCCTAGGTCAAGGATTAAGGTTTGGGGATTACTCCGGAGGAGGATGCCCAAATTAAAAGATTGGGGCTTACTCCTAAGGAGGATGCCCATATTTGAGAATATTAATAATTGGGGCCTACTCCTAAGGAAGATGCCCAAGCTTGAGGTTGGGGCTTACTCCTGAAAAGGAAGCCCTGGTTAGGGGATCTGGGGCTTACTCCTAAGAGTATGCCCAAAAATTAAGGGACATGGGGCTTACTCCTAAAGAGGATGCCCATATTAGAGGACTTATGACTGGGGATTATTCCTTAAAAGGAGACCCATGTTAAGGATTCTCTCATCTTAAAGGTTGAGGTTGAATTAATGAAATCTCAATCTTTAGTGACATAAAGATGTATAAATCACTAGGTTTTGAGAGATATTCCACGAAATTCCTTTCAGATAAGGAATTCAAATCAAGAAATCATGCCATAAAATGTCTTTTAAGAGTGTCTTGAAGACATAATCTTGAATAGGAAAGGTGTAATGGCTTAAGAGTGGTGAAATGGGCAAGAAAGGCACCCAAAAAAGGCAGGGGCGCGCAAGTCCTGGCAGGCGCGCAGGTACTGCGTGGGCGCGCATGTTTTGGTCGCGCAGGTATACGCCTGTGCGACACATGATGTACTTGGGCGACAGTTAACTAGTAGGGTAATACTTGAGCGACTCTTCATTAAAGCCTTCAGAATCCTCTTGAGGATCTTCCAGAAGAGGGGCGCGCAAGATCTATTGAAGGAGTAAGGCGGCGCGCAAGTGTGGCCCTTTTCCTTTAAGGGCTGGCCACTCAAGCGTGCAAGTGTTGATGAGTTTCAACACTTAGTCCTTCCTCCCCCTCTTTAGATCTTCCGTTATAGGTAAGAAATTACCTTAGAAGTGTTTCGTAAGCTTTGAGAATAGACTAGGGTGTCGGGAGCTCAAATCTGAGTTTCTGGAAAAAAATCCTCCCGAAATGGGGGGCCCACATGGCCTATTTATAGGCAGGAGAAGACCCCGAGTGGTTACCACTTAGGTTGCACAAGTCACTTGCGTGCCCATAAGGCGTCGCGCAAGTGTACTTGCGCGACAGTGATAAAAGTTGCGCGACACATGTGCCTTTGATCCCTTGTCCATGCCTTTGTCGATTTTTGATATTATCTTCAAAGGATGAATCAATTTGTGCTAAGTCATTTCCCATTACATTTCTTTGGACTCTGTGACGAAAAAAGAGTTTCAACAATAGTGCTGCCACTTCTTCAAGGTAAAGACCACTGCTGCTAACTCCAAGTCATGGGTATCATAGTTCTGCTCATGCCCTCTCAGCTTCTGAGAACCATATGCGATCACTTCTCACTCCTGCATGAGGACACACCCGAGTCCGGTCCCTGATGCGTCCTAGTAGACTACGTACCCTATGCCTTCTTCTGAAAGCCTCGAGATGGGGGCACTAGTCAGCCTCTGCCTCAGCTCCTGAAAGCTCTACTATCATCTCTCTGACCACACGAAGGGTTGGCCCTTCTTTGTCAAGGCTGAAAGTGGTTCTGCAACTCTGGATAATTTTGGATCAAATCTCCCGTAGTAGCCAACCAAACCCAAGAAACTTCGTACCTCCGTCACACTCCTTGGTGGCTCCCACAAAAGTACCGCCTCGATATTTTCTGGATCCACTGCAACTCCAGCCTCCGAGATGATGTGTACCAAAAAGTGGACCTCTCAAATCAAAAAATGGCACTTCGAGAGCTTTCTATAAAGTCGGTGCTCTCTGATTGTGTCTAGTACTACCTGCAAATGGTAGGCATGGTCCTCATCAGTAGTCAAGTATATCAGTATGTCATTGATGAAGACTGTAAAAAAGCGATCGAGGTATGGCTAGAAGATACTATTCATGAGAATCATGAACACTGTTGGAGCATTGGTTACGCTAAAGGGCATAACCAAGAACTCGTAGTGGCCGTACCGACACCTGAAGGTCGTCTTATGTACATCCTCATCTCGAACTATAAGCTGGTGATAGCCTGATCTGAGGTCTATCTTCGAGTACCCTCATCCTTACTTGAGCTGATAAAAGAGGTCATCAATCCTCGGAAGTGGGTACTTGTTCTTCACAATCACCTAATTTAGGAAATAGTAGTTGACACGGAGCCTCAAGCTCCCATCCTCCTTCTTGGAGAACAGAATCGGGGCTGCCAAGGGAGAAAAACTAGGTCAGATGAATCCCTTCTCCTGCAAGTCCTCCAGTTGTACCCGCAGCTCATGAAGCTCAGTGGGAGCCATCCAATATGCTGGAGTAGATATCAGTGCCATTTTGGGGTATAGGTCAATGTAGAAGTCCAACTCTCTATGAGGAGGTAGTACTGGAACATCATCAGGGAAAAATCCTTCTACTAGTCCACCACTATAGGATAAGTCAGAATCTCCACATCTACTACCCTGGGGGTAAGACAAGCCAACTGGTGAGTGATTGGCTATACCCTCCTCCGAGTAAGTCCATCCTATGCTACAAAGACCCCCTTCTTATCGGTGAAGGTAAACCAGGTCCCATACTTGCAGGCACACCACACTTTTCACCGAATACAGTCGATCTGAGCATGGACTGTAGATAACCAGTCCATACCCAAGAAGACGTCGTAAGGCCTCGACGCCGCTACTAGGATATCCCAACCGAAGCTATCACCTCCTAGAGTAAGCTCGCACTGTCAGCACCACTGTGTGATCATCGAATCATCTCCCGTAAGAGTCTCTAGTCGTTAGGATCGAACTAATGGCTCCTTCGGAATCTACGAGATCCGAATGAGGGAAGTGGAAATGAAATAGTGACTCACACCTGTGTCTATAAGAACTACATATAAGGTGGAGTATACACATATTTTACCTCAAATCATCTCTGGAGCACCGTGATCATAGGCCTCAGCTGCCTGAAGTTGTGCTCTACCCTAACCACCCGCTCCCTGTAGTCGGGGTGGACCTCCTGTTGGTGGTGGGGGAAACACCTCGTAACTCCATCCACTGCCATCTGCATGGACATCTCCTCTTCCACATTCACCTCTGTCCTGTGGACCGCCTCGATCGAACCACTACCTCCGCCTGGGAGGTCCCTCAACTGACTGTTGATTGTTCGTGCGGCAGGTCGGACAGTCACGAGCCATGTGACCCTGTCCGCCGCATGAGTAACACTGCCTGACAAGTCTGGCTCTGTCTCCACTCTAGGTGACCCACACTACTGATCCTGAGTCATGCGGTTGACCACCTGTAGGTCTGGTCCTCTTGGACCTCTGCATCATTTGTCTACTTCCATCTATAGAAGACTCCACTACATGTCGGCTAGTGGTGGGTCTTGCTGCTGGAGACTGCTGAGCAAGGAAACTCTCCACTAGGAGGGCTCGCTCCAACACCCTTGTCTGTGTCGAGATGCTGTGAGAGAAAACTGAAGCTCTGATATCTCCCCCATGTCCCTTCTCAAAGGTTGAGGCTCTGAAGAACGGGTCCCATACCATATCGGTGGAGTAACAAGAGAGGTCATTGAACCTCGCTGAGTACTGCGCCACTATAATGCTACCCTGCTATAGATGTAGTAGCTTCTGTATCCGCATTGCTCGAAGGGTGGATGGGAAAAACTCCACCTAAAACAGGCTCTCAAAGTCTGCCCAGAGCTGCGTCGCCTTATCATGGACCTGAAGCCTCAGGCTCCACCATCTGCCTACTGCTGCCTGAAGGAGGATGGTAGTAAGGATCACCATGAAATCTTCTGGTGTCCCTACTAGTCTAAAGACTCTCACCATAGCCTCCAACCAATCCTCAGCTGCCTCTGGGTCCGTCTCTCCCCGGAACCTAGGTGGCCTCTGGTGCTGGAACTCATGCAACGCGCTCAAGTGGTGTGCATCGTCTGCTGTTGGGGATGGTGGCATCGGTGGCCCAACATGAAGTAGTACCACTGGTGCTTCAACTAGAATAGGGCCTTGTACTGAGGCCTCGTTGCTCAATGGGTTGTCAGCATGTACAGCTCTCGGGGCTCTAACTGGTCGTCCACGGGGAGGCATCCTGAAAGAAATAGATGCGACATAGTCAAAAGACTAAACTTGGTGAGCTGACCTAGTTTGAGCTGACTTAAAAAAACTTTTGAAAATACACACACAATCAGTGTTTTCGTGCACTAAGTCGGAAATCAGAAGTCAGGGTCCTAGTGTATGGATACGTCGACCACCCACACTAACACTGGACACCCTGAACTGAAAACAACACTTAGTACCCTTAACACTACTACTTCACATAAAAGAAATATCAGAATCCTAAGTTCTGCTGTAGAACTGACGTCCTCTGATACCAATTTTCCACGACCCATCCCCCAGGGCCCGCATTGTGACTACCCCAGGCTTTCCTTCCATAAGAAAGGGGCAGGTGACTAGCACCAAAGGCGTAATTCCCTAAAACTGGGAGAGCATTACCTTTATAAATTGGAAACACACACAACCAGAGTACACGTGGAAGAAAAAACTATGTAAAAGTTGTATAACAAGTGTACTGAAAGTAAAGGGGGCCAGAATACAAGACCAACTGTAAAGTACAAATACAACTAAAATCAAGTACAACTAAAAAGCTACAAACAACAGGAAGGTGAAAGCAGCTCCTGGATCATCCTCTGGGGTTCTTACCTGAATGGTAGGTACAGATATCCCCCTCAGCACTCCAAGTCCATCAGAATCCACTATGTACCGATACGTCATAAGGTCCTCCTCCAGGTATCGTCCAGTCCTGGCAATCTCGGCCTCTGGCGGTGATGTCCGTCGTCTACATCCAACACAACGATGTGCGGGCATAGTCCGTGCAGGGGTGAGTATAACGATACTCAGTAGGGACCCCGAGACCCTCATGGTCTCACTAAATCCATCATGGATAAATCAAAAGGTATTATTTCAATGGATAACCATTAATTAGGTATATTCCCATATATATACCAATGTTATCATGTAACCCATCTCAATCATGAGGAAAACACAAAGGTCATTGACTCAGCTCAAACTAGGATTTTCGTTATCGAAACCATGACTACTGGAGAAATCCACCTCTGTCGAGTACAGTGGACCTGTCGCGACTCTGAGGAGCTAATCACCAACATTAGACTGCTGAGGTACTCCTCCTATCGAGTACCATGGGACAGCTACGTCACACAGAGACACTTCCCACTTGGGGTCTGCCACCTCACACAGTAGCGCTCTCCCTAATAGCCTACAGAGGTACTTCTCCTATCGAGTACCATGTGTCTTCCACCTCACACAATGTTGCTCCTCCACCATGGGTCTACTACCTCACATAGTAGTTCTCCACATTGGGTTAGTCGAGTCACTCCAAATAGAATCGGTCAAGCACTCTTCAGGTCTCAGCTAGCTACGAAGTCTCCGTACTCTGCTCGGTCGCCTCCCGGAGGATCTGCTCCACGAGCTACAAGCCGATACTCTAAGTGTCATGAAGTCTCATGTAGAAGTATCTCAAAGATATTCCATGTAATAGGGTTCTCAAAGAAACAGACAGTGCGTCATTCGGACGCCCTGTCTGTTAGTTATTAGCCTTCTAATCTCGGGGGCCCGGTTGGATTCATGTACAATCCAACTCGGCCGTAAATCAAAAATACCCTGAACTGTAGTAGGATATACTCAAAGGAACAGCTATGCCCCAAGAATTTATGTTCCGCTTACGGTTCGTCAAACGGTCGTCCGGTGCCAAAGATATGGCCCATGAAAGTTAAGGGAGCTGTATAGGCCCGGGTCCGGTCCGACCCAGTCGGACCGACTCAGCCCAACCTAGTCTGGGTCAACCTGGTCTGGGTCGCCCCAGACTAACATGCTGGGTCTGACCTGGCCCGTTGGGTAGGTCAGTCTACTCAGTTCAGCCTAGTCCGCTGGGCCGGGCCCAACAGACTGCGTGGAAAATTGGGGCCAAAAGTCACCACATGGGCGAATCGGCCCGTAGGCCAGTGGCAGGTTCAGCTGGTGCCGCGAGGGGTGCGGCTCAGTGGCTTGGCCCGAGAGGCTAGTGGAAGGTCACGGGTATGCCGGGAAGGGCGCGTTAGGGTGCGGGAGTGTCGAGCATGGTGTGTGGGAAGCGTGTCGGGACGCGCCGGGCAGGGCGGCCTGGGCGCGGGGGCACCGGGTAGGGCGCCTGGGGGTTGCCAGACAGGCGCCCTGGGAACCGGATAGGCAGCCTGGGCGTCGGGCAGGCGTCTTGGGATTCGGACCGGGTGCCGAGGGGACGCTGGGCAGGTGGCCTGGGCACTGAGCAGGGTGAAAGGCGGGCCAGCGGCCCGCGGGGCACGCCGGGCAGCACGCGGGGCGCACGTGTTGGGTACCGGCGGGCCGGGTAGGCCACTGTTTCAGCCAGGGCACACGCCGGGAAACTCGTGGGTAGGCAGGTCGGGCACCGCTCGGCCGGTGGCGCGGGTCGTAGAGGCCACGGGTACCACGACCTTTATTGGCGGTCTTCGTCATCGTCGCCTTATTGCCATGTCGTCATTACATCGCCGTCGACTCAAGGTTCCGAAACCACAAAGGTTGCATAGGGGTCGGGCCGTGTTCATTTGGCTCGAACCCTCCACATTAGAACTATAGCAAGAGGCTCATGAAGTTGATTCACGTGAGAAGATAAAGCGTTAAACAGCATAGAACACACCCCTACCTTTTTAATCATTGGGAATTTGTTCATCACAGGGGAAGTCGATATAGTCATCATTCACCATACGCTTCCACTTATGAGCTCATGCATTGGTAGTTGATGATGAAGATGAAGGAATGAGGGTCGTCGAGGAGGTCCCACATCGGAAGGGGGTTCCGAGGAAGAAGCGTCGTCACCGGCGTCTTCGCGTTCTTCATTGGAGGATACAATTCTCCCATGATCTCCACTAAAGAGTGAATAAATGTGCCAAAATAATATATTTTAATCTATTATGCCCGTTGGCATGAATTAATTATGTGGGCCCCACTTAATTAAGTTCATGTCGTTGGTACAATTATTCGAAATTCAAAAAGATAGGAGAGGCTCCACCAAATTAATTGCACGAGAGGTTGGCATATTAAATTTGGGGAGTTTAGAGGGGGTTAGAGGCTCAGCTGGTCCCCACCTAATTAAACATGAAGAGGTTCAAGGGGAGTTTACTTCAATTAATTGGGGGTTTTGGGGAGGTTTTATCCCCCTCCATTAAGAGGGGATTTAGAGACCAAGAGGCTCTCCCTCATTAATGAGGGACAGTTGTGAGGTTTCCTCCCCTCCCATTAAATGGGGGGTTAAGCCCCGTGTGGACCCCACATCATAACCTCTTGCGGGAGGTTATGCTGCTCGGGTAGTCCCCACCCCAATTATCCTCCCATGGGAGGTTAGGGTGTGGTGGTCCCACCACCAACTCCCATGTGGAGATTTTAACCAACTTTACCACATGGCGTGGGTTCAACAAATATAAAATAAGTTGTCACTTATTTTATTTTATTAATCTACGTGAAACCCAAAAACCAACTCTCATACCCGACCAACCTTCATTGAGGTGAAAGTCCTCTTAAGCGAAAACCGCTACTGCGATTTCAACGGTGCCCTCAGATTTCAATTCCGAGCACCCATTCAAAAGTTATAAAAACACGCTCGTACGTTTACTGATCGTACCTGAACAAAACTTTAAGAAATTGATTCTGGGCACACCGGGCCTCGGAATCAAGAACCTTCAAAAACTACAAACTCGTAAAATTCCCATTAATAAAAAAAATTACATGGAATTTTTGGTCTTTACAGATTGTTAAATAAATATTTACCACATTGGTAACATTTAAATTATTACCTTTTGAAGGATTAAAATAAAATTAAAACTTTAATTACCATGGATTACTACATATTCATCTTATATACATAAAATGGGTATTAGATACACCACATTAGGGAAAAAGGGTCATGATACCAAATATATCGCAATGGTTTGGTAATTGGGACGAAATCCCTTAAAAAAGAATACCTTTAATGTGGGAACTTATCAAGGAATGATTAATTGTAAAAAAATAATTCTAAAAAAATAAGTTGTAAATATAAAACAAATAATAGGTTAATTAATAAATAATAATATTACATAATTAATTAAGTTGTGGTATAACTCAATAAATAAAAATTGATTTAAGAAACCCCTTACCACATACTTACACTTAGTTGAACATGATTTTGAAATCCTTTATAAAAAATTTAGATTTATTATATTTAAACAATAGAACCATATTCATATAAAAAATATCTTATATGAACCACTTATAATATATTATTACCCATTGGTAAACAATCCTTCCTTATTATCATCAATTCAGGTGTTAAGTGCATAGTTTTCTAAATAAGGATTAATTTATAATGTTATAGTTCATATATATATATATATGATACTATTTAATAATAGAAAAAATTGTATTCATGTTTTAAAAATAATATTTATTAATTAGATACATTTTTGGAGTCATTTGTGTAGAGTGGAAATGAAAAACAAATCACATCTTTTAGTGGATGTAATAGGGCACATGTACCCACATGCGACGTTACCATTTTTCAACTGATATATGAAAAAACAGTTAAGTATTACTTTAAAATTTCACAATGAAACATTTATCATAAATATCACTTTATTCCCTTAAATACTCATATAAAAACCTGTTTTTTGAGGTGGTTATTGAAATCAAATTACATCCATCCATGAGGCAGTAGTCTTTCATAGACATGAGTGATGGTTTTATTTTCAATTTAATGTAGAAAGATATGGATAAAAAATATTAAATAAATATAATAACATCTTTGTATATGGGATATAATGTTGTTATTATATTATCAGGGTAAATCCATAATATATCGTGGTAAAAATAAAATTAAAATGAAATTGTCGAGTTAAAATGATTCTATCTTATTGAAAGAGATCATCTACAACTCATCTTAAAGACCCTAAATCCTTTTATGAATATCATAAACTCAAGAACATTGATAATGATTTTGGGGAGATATATTTTTATGGTTTTTTATCAAAATTGATCAATATGTGTGAAGGGGAGAAATAATTATGAATGGAATCTAAAATAAAACATAACTTAGTTTCCAAAGAGGTTAAAATTAGTGGGAAGTGTTGATTCAGACATATAGAAGAATGGTAATGTACAAAGAATAATAGAGATTTTTAAAGAAAATAATAAGGATAAATTTAGATACTACCAAATAATAAATAAGTGTGGGTGAAAATGATCATACATTCTCTAGAAATAACATTAAAAATGAATAAAAAAGAATTTTTATATTCCTATTCTATAGAGTGGATGAATTATTTTAATATGGATGACGATAAAATAAAATTAAAATATGTATTCAAGTCAATAAACATAATTTCATCATGTAGTTGTGTGATTTAATTATTCTCCAACTATTTTCATTGTATATTCTAACAATGAATGAAAAAAATGAATTTTTTGGCATGAAGCATTGAAATATACTTCTAATATATCATAACATATAAAAAATGATGGAAAGGTATTCCTCTTGTCACTATCCTATTACCAAAACCAAAAATGGACACTAAATTCCATGATACCTAATATTAATAAATATTATTTTCAAATATAAATATCAAGGATTTAAAAAATAATACCTAAATATTTACTCAAATATTACAAAAAATAGGAATGTCCTAAAACTCATCAATGCATCCATAAAAAGTATTCAAATCCAAAGAAATTGGAAAAATGATTTCAAAATTTCCATTTCCGATTTACCTTTAATACCCAAACTACATAAAGTGTCTCTTAATGTAACATACCAATCGTTTAAATTCCTTGATAATATATTCTCCTATAATGTACTAATAACCCTAATCATCATAAAATCTAAATGAATACATATATACTTCAAAAATATATCTCTATACTTATTCGTTAAATAAAATCAAAGAATAAAAACATAACAAACCTTATAAAAGATAACATAAATCAGTATTTCATCAAATCACTACTAAATTTCAAAATTTCAAATTCTTGCTAGTTTAATTTTTCAAAATCTGTCAACTCTTTATCCCCACTAAAATGTATTACATCAACCTCATTTGTATATTAATGGTTTTATTTTCCTCGAAAATGTGTTTTACAAAAACATAAACATACCACTAAATAAATTAACTATTTTATCAATACCATCCAATGTATGCTTGAAAATCCTTAATGTAAAACCACTACAGAATGTACCTTAGATTTTCAGGATTCATATAACCTGAATATCATCTATTAAACACTTCTAAAACATAAATCTCAAATCCCAATACAAAAACACAGTCATTCCACTTTAATTATTAAAATAACATTGAACCTTCCTTGGATAAAGATTAAACCCTTAGATTAGGTCATTGGATCATATATATTATAGGTTCTACACATATAGACCATTAACATTAGATTAATATGCATCACATTATAATATTACATGCCCAAGGACCAAAATAGACTAGTTTATTTGGAGACTTGGAACACATTCTTTTAATCTAGTGAATGATCTTTAATATCTCTCCTGAAGATATTCCACTTTAGTACTCATACATAATGCCTTTATCTATAACCTGAGGAAAGGAAATATAATAAAGTGGTGAGCTCAAATTCTTAATAAGGTTAAACAAGGATATATGTAATCATATTAATGATCATAAGGTTATGAGAACATGAGAATAACATTTTAATATCATACAATACACATCAAAGATCATATACATGAGTCATGACATAAAGATTATAAGTTCACAAGACATGAATAATAATATAATCAATAGAATAATCCTTGAGGAAAAAAAATTAGGAATAAGAAAAATAATTTTTTTTCATACATGTAATCATATTAAATAATTACATATAAGTCATCTATTATATCCAAAAACTATTTGGGCACTTCATGGGGGATACACCTACTAGGAAAAAACACACCAACACCCCCAATTGCGGCCATTTTCTTGTAGTGTAATTATTTCACTCCCCAAACCATCTTAGTAGTCAAGGTTAATTACCAAGACCATATTAATAGTCATTGTTCCCTCCTAAGAACATCTTAGTGGAAAAAATCCATTACTAAACCGAGTTCACTCCCCATTATTATGATGTATATCTCATGAGGTATAAATATTTACATGATTCATTAGATGTAGATGTTGGTCCCACCCTTCACTTAATGAAATAAATCATATGTGTGTCACAAAATCACAAATAATCATCATATTATAACCCAAGAAACTAAATGGGTATCATAGAAATGGAATCATATCATTAAATGTAGAAATTTGATTGGTTTCTTAATATTTTTATCAATGTATAACCCATGAAAAGAAGGGGGTCTTCTATTTTTTTATCATGGTATAACTCATTTAAGAGAAACATGTCTCCTAAATTACATGACATCAAAATAATAACCTCTTAGAGAAGAATATGAATGTTAAACTTTGATAATAACCCCAGTAATACATATGTGACAACAATTAATTTTATCTTAAGTGGAAAATAATTCCTAAATTTATTTTAAAGACATTTTCTGAAAAAAAAATATCCTTTCCACTTAGTAAAAAACATTTTAATCATAAAAGTTTTTGAAAAACTTTTTATTTGAAAACAAACTTGAAACCATATAATATAATCTTTATTTTTTTTTAAAAAGTTTATTTAAAATAAAATTGAAAACTTATCAAGTAATCTGGAATTTTTTTAGAAAACCTTTTCATTGAAAATAAAATTTATAATATATAAAATAAGCTTGAAAATATTTTGAAAAGTGTTTCTTTTAAAATTAATTTGAAAACATTTGAAAACATTTTATTTGAATATAAATTCTATAACTTATAAATGATGCTTTAAAATGTTTTTAAACATTTTATTTGAATATGAATTTAAAAACATATAAAAAATCTTGACAATTTTATTAAAACCTTTTCACTGAAAAATAATTTTGAAAACATATAAAAGATTTTTGGAAACATTTTTAAAACCTTTTCTTTTTTAAATAAATTTGATAAATAATAATGGATTCTTGAAAAAATTTTGGAATTTTTTATTAATAAATAACACAATTAAAATTATATACATTGAAAAAAGTTTTAAGAGATCATTTAATGATATTTTTTTAAAAAAAATTAGGAAACATGGTTTTTTGAATAATGTATATTTCCGACCTAAGGCAGACATAATGTCATATTTTCATAAAAACATTTTTTAAATTATCTTATGTACCAAAGAGTAGAAACATGGTAATATTACTTGAATATTACATAAATAACCTGAGAATAAGAAAATAAATAATAATTTATGAGATATGGATCATGATATTTTATTAATGGAAGCATAATCTTAAGCAATCCTGATAAATGATGTGATTTTAGAAATAAACTCCAACCAATTTGGTAAATATAAATCCTAAACCCTATGAAAGAATACAAAAATATGAATCTTAAAATATAATGGAAATAAGTATATCAATTATATAATATGTAAAAGGGCAGTATATAAACCATGTAAATTAATATATGTTCACAACATAACATGTTTCTTAAAGAAGGAAAATTGAGAGAAAATTACCTTACAGATTTGGTAACTTATGAACTATGAACTCCATGAAAGGGATATTATAAAATAGATTTATAAATTCCCATAATTTTATGAAATATAATCACAAGATATATTTGTGGGAAGTATATAAACCACATAATATAAAATAATGGTGGATAATGAATAATTCTCATTGAAATAATAGTAAGACTTGAAATCCCCTTACTACTTGAGTAACTTATGAATATGGAGATATATGAAATAATAACATAATTTGAAACTTTTAATATCATGAAATAAATTAAATTAATTATATACCATGTATTATCAAAGTATAAACACACAAAAAAATAATAAAAAGTGGCGAATATATCATATATCACCTAGAAATAAATGTGAGATGAGAAAACCCTTACGTTAAATCAAGTATTTCTTTATACACATTCAAACATGTTGTATAATAAATATAATTTTATGATAAATCTACCTTATAATAATATAATTTCATTTCATAAAATATATTATATTATTATTAAAGTATATTAACTATTTATTAATAATTTTGTGTTAAGGTTATGTTTTGGGTAAGAATCTCTTTGTTTTTCATATATGATCCTACATGTTATTCTTGATCCTTTTACTTAGATAATGATTTAATTAATTAATGAATTTAAAATATGATATGAATATAAAATATATTTACAATTTAATTATTTTTAATAAACTAAAATATATATAAATATTAAATGGAATAAACTGTTCTTGGAGACGATAGACCGTACGTACACATGAACATTGTTTTTGTTTTCTTATCATATTGAAAAAAATGATATTAATTTTAATATATATATATATATTATAAATACCTTATAATTATTATTTCAAATATATATATATATCACATAATTTTAATAAACCAATCCTTAAAAAACAATCCATGTAATGTGTTAATGAATCACTTCGCTTTGGGGAGGTGGTAGTCCACACATCCACAAACGAAGTTATCATCTTATAAAAAAAATGTAATCATGATTTTATGTGTTATATAATAACTAAAAAAATTGAGAAATCATAAATTACATATATATAATTTTAAAATAATAATTCTATCATTATTCTCAACCTTGAAAGGTGGTAATAGAAGAGTGAGTGACATAAGTTCGCAAGGCGGTAGTCCGCCGTAATTACGAATGAGGATTGTATATCCCATTTGATGGAAGTGTGTGTGAGTGTGGTTTGTAACCTTAACATAATGAAATATTATTATATGTATGATTCCTAAGTTTTTATATAATCATGTAATAAGAAGAATTTAATCAGTATAGAAAGAAATAAAACCAAAGATATTGTTGAAGGATGTTACGTCTTCCTTGGGTAACTCTATTTTGTTTTAACCAAAGGGATTTCTAGGTCAGATTTAATCTAAAAGTGATACTTCAAGGTTTAAATTATGTTATTTGTAAGATTATATGGGATGTTTTTGGATGATACAAAGGTATTTATATTTATGAAGAAGTGGGGGGGGGGTGAGTGCCTTTTTATAGTGGATGAGGAGTGGAATTCTTGTAAATATAAAAAGCTAAACACTACTCAGGGGAATCCATTACATAATTTTCTCTAAATAATTATAAATGTTTTCTAAAATTGATTATATGGTTGAAATAAGTCCACAAAATAGATTTATTACATTTTTAAGGGTTATTTGGACCCTACTTTTAATGTTTTACCAATAATTAAACTCAGTTTTACCTTAATCCCAGTAAATGATTTTAATTAATTCCAATAATATTTTTAGGTATAAATTAAGTTTAATTTATTATAGATTATATATTATTATTAATCCATATATGGAATCATATTTTATGAATTTAAATAACATAAGTTGTAGAAATTAATTTAAAAATAATCCCCCCGATGAGACAAAACCACATGTTTTTATAGTGAAAATGTTCAAATTTATGATTCGATTTTCTATATAGTTTCAAGGTAAAATTTATTCCAAAAACCTAAATTTTATTAATATATTTATTATTTTTCTTAATACTATTTAAAAAAAATTAAATATAATTTCACTATAAAAATAAATCAGATTAAAAAACAGATTTTAATAAATATTTAGTGTTTTTCTGTCACACCTCGACCTCGAACACCGGTTTGTTTTATTCTATTTTTCTTATTTACTCGGTCCCACATATTTTGGATGAGGTTTAGTTGGGATCCGGTTAGAAATTTTCGAGGTTGGATGTTTTTGGTTGGTCTTGGGTCGGAGTACGGTCACCGCACCGTTAGCGGCGACCGTGTGGCTAGTCATGGTGAATGTGCGGTGGCGTGACACTTCAAATAAATAATAAATTAAATAAATTAATTAAGTTAATTAAAAAACACTAAATAAAATTTTATATCGATAAAACAAGGTTAATATTTAAATTATAATAATGAGAATTTGTTTGCGCATGTGGTAATATTATTATTATTTAATTTGGTAATAATACTGTTATTATTAAATTGTTATAAATATAATTATTATTTAAAATTAAATGCAATAAAATTATCATTTTATTAACATTAAGTTGTTATTAATTTCTTTTTTTGTTATTAATGTTATTTTTATCATTTTTCTATTAATATTATTACCATTATTATTATTGTATTATTAGTATTATTATTATTATTATTTAAAATGAAATGGATAATAAATGATAATCATTATTTGTTTTTTTTAATATTTACTAGTTTTATTATTATTAGTATTAGTATTTTATTTTTCTTAATGTTATTTTTTTTAAACCCTAACCCTACCCTGCAACATCCCCTATCCCCTCCTCTTTATCGCGCCACCAGCCCCCCTCCTACCCAGGCCCTCGCCTGTTTGGCATGCACGACGCCGCCACCCCCCTTCTCGGAGGCCTCCTTCCCGCGACCCCGTGCCTCCCGGTACGACTCGCCCTCTGCATTTTCCTGCGCCTCCCTCTTCCCCATTCCAGAAAAACCACCCACCCCCCTCCCCTTGCGCTGGCATCCGCTCCTCCCAGCCACAAGAGTCATTGCCGCTCCAACATCTCTTCCCAGCGCCACTCCCCATTCCGGCCT
Source organism: Viscum album (assembly GCA_963277665.1). Taxonomy (NCBI): domain Eukaryota; kingdom Viridiplantae; phylum Streptophyta; class Magnoliopsida; order Santalales; family Viscaceae; genus Viscum; species Viscum album. The sequence continues at coordinate 709,347,190 of OY728131.1, read as the reverse complement.
CCGCTCCTGGCTCACCCTCCTCCCAGCTGTGACCCCACACCCCCTGTCCTCCAGCAGCACCTACAGCCTGCTCATCCATAGGCCCTCCGCCAGGCCTCCGTTATTCTCCCCTCTTTTCCTCGGCCGCGCCTTCCGCACAACCGGTCTCACCTTTCCCTCCTCTACAGTCTGGTAGACCCCCTCCTACTTTCCCTTTTTTTCAGCGCCGCACCACCCCTTACCGGCATGATTTCGGCGAACCCGACCCCCTTCTTGGCACATTACCGATGAACCCGACCATGCCTATCCGACGACCAACAGCGATGAATTCGATCCATGTTGTGCAGTGCTTCTATGTTGCCCCGGAGTGTCCGCGAATCCACTTTCTGAGTCCGCGAACGGTGTTTTAGGTCATGTCAGACCTCGTTCTATCTACCGTCGCTGAAGGCGAAGCGATTTAGATCGCTTCGGATCGTCCGCCATTGTTTGCGAGGCGTGTTTGGCCTCGCCGCACGTTTTGGTTCACCGACACTATCCTAAGTAAGACTTGTTATCATGCGCACTTTTATTTTATTATTGTTATTGTGTTTTGAAATCCCTTATATTTTATTACAGTGCGGGTGATGTTTTTGGATGCAATCTCGGCTTTCTGCGTGTTTTCATTGTTTCCACCACCGTCCGAGGTGATTTTCTCTATCTGTTGTCTTGTTGCACATTTTATTTAATTATTTAATTATTTATTTTTGGCTCATGTATATGTCATTGAGTCCCTGGCGTTTAATTGGATGAACGAGGGTCTTCGCTGCACTCATTTTGGGTGTCGGAATTTTTCACAGGGGGTCGAGATCATTTCAAATTGTGTGCGCTTTTGTCGAAGTGCATGCACATCAGCAGGGTGTGGTTTGAGTTAAAGAGATTGATGTGTATATTGTTCGAGGTAGGCATTTCCATCTTTTCTCTCTTTTCGAAGCTTTCCAAAGGCACTTGCTTGATTTCATTTTATTTATAGATATTATTTTCACCCTTATCATCCTGATATTTTATTCATTGTAGTGTTTCTTCGATGGTTAAAAGTGTTAAAAAATGCTTTGAAATAATCCCTTAGTTATGTGTAGGTGGTCCCATGTCCTTGCTCTTAGTTTTAATCCATTAAAAGTTGTGTTCTCTTAATTAAATCGTAGATTATGTTTCGTACCTCTATTTTTTTATAGTTAACTTATGACCATGTTTTTCTTGTTGAAAGGTTTGACAAAAATGGATTTTTGGATGCTTCTTTATTTATACACTTTTTTATACCTTGCCAACTTGGCTGGAACTAACTGACTTTATCTTCAAATGGTATTGTTGGACTTCTTGAGTGTTGTTTTCTAATAGAAACTTTTTATTGAACTTGTTTGTCCTACGTTGGTTAGTTTTGTGGAACATAGTGCTTTTGTAGAAATGATTTTTCATTTCTTTAGATTGGTATTTTTCTCGAATCCCTGGTTTTATAAGCAGTTCTTGTTTTCAAAATGATGTGGACCTCTGCGTGCAGTTTTTTTTAAATTGGTTTGAAATGAAATCCATGATTATATGACCGTTTGGATTTTTAAATACAAAAGTGGTGTTTAGAGTCATTTTAGAAGAGCTTGTGCAATGTTTTCATAAAGGCATTTGATTGTGCAAAACGAGAGGCCCGATTTACAACTCCAAGTGTTTGATAAAGTGGATTTTGATAACCGAATGATGCGATGGCCCAATTGGAACTTTGAATATTTGACATGTATGCATATATATAAGTATAAGGGGCGCTTCTATCTAGGGTAACCCTCCATGGGTGAACATATAGGAAGCGTCCATGTTTGGGGTAGGCAAGTGCGGTGAGATGAGTCACACGTGCGAGGGCCTTCCTACTTACACTGTATTATTATAACCACCATGGGCTCCTGGGCATCTTTTAGATGATCGAGTGAGGGTTACTGATCAACCCCGATTAGACGGGTTGGTACCCCCTAGATTTGTTGTTAGGCTAGGTGGGCTTTGCCATTGGATTGGCCAGTTAGGGCGGCCAGTTGGTTATAGACTTAAGAGATTCACTATATGTCGGAAGGTGGTTCTGAAACCGAGTACGTCTAGGGCTCTTCTAGGGATGTTTAGGATCACCCATGGTTACTAAGTATTTACATTGCTTGTTTGATTTCGGTGAATTGGTTTATTTTTAGTTTCAATTTTACTTGTTTCACTCTAGCCCAGCTTTCGTATCTTTTCTGTTTTGGATTTCATTTATAAAATAGAAAATGTTTTTTTTTGAAATGGTATGTAGCACGTGGTGGGGTTTTGAATGATAATAACATGTTGCATATTTTCAAATGTGAAAACCCTACTTTCATATCTGTATTTCAAACTTGTGTCATTGGACTGTTTTGGAAAAGAGAATTTTTGGACTCAGTGGTTTATTCTTGGCATCCTTACTGAGCATCTTGGTGCTCACGCCTATTATATCTTTTCAGTTGCAGGTTTTCTTTGCTCAGGTTTTCATGGGTGAGTTGCTCATTATGGGGGAAAGGCTGGCCTTAGTTGGGAGGTGACGAAAGGGTCACAAGGAGGGATGTTTGACTTATTTGTCTTTCTGCTGCCAGTTCTTAGTTTTATCATCAGTTTTTATTTGTCTGCTTATCTCTTTCGCATGGGCCAAATTGTTCCCAATGATTAAAGTTTTGATGCCCGACACTTGTTGCCATCCCGGGGGGATCGGGAATGCCCCTCGGAACTTGTCGCGGACCGACTCGAGCAACCGCCTCAGGGTCGACCTGGGCTGGTTCATGACAAAATGGAATCAAAGGGAGGTTCTTGTTATTTGGGATGTCTGGTAGAAGGAGATTAGGACTGTCGCGACTCAGGAGGTAAGTTACGGGTTGGTTCCTGATCACCACCGCTCGTAACGAGACCTGAGTTACCAGGGTTAGTCCGGGATTTGATCCTTTTGTCTTTGGTTATTTTGGACTGAGGGATGAAAATGGAAGTGAATTGGTTCACATTGCGGCCTCATGTGGGGTGGTGACCCATGTGGAGTCCAAGTGCCCGGTTTAAGGTCCTCTTAGTTTTATTTCTTACTTGGGTCATGGCTCACCACCATGTCACCGAGTTAAGCACAGACACTAGTTCCTCATTTTGATGGTTTATAGTTGGTTGTGTTTCATTTTAAACTTGGTCTATGTGTGTGTGTGTGTTGAAAATTAAAGTGATTTCATAATGAAAAAAATGGGGTTTCTTCTAAATTGTTTTTGAAATTACTAAAGTGGGTTTTTAAAGAGAAGGTGTATTGGTTTGGAAAAACTTGGAATGTGTTTGTATTTGGTAAGGAAAATAAGTGTTTGAACCTTGACACTCCTTATGAAGGGTCACACGTGCGTGGGTATGTATGGTGGTGCATGGGGGCACTTGTTCGCAGGCGATGTGAGCAGGGTTGAATGAACGCACATGTGACGGTTCATAAGGTACCATATGTGAGTTTTAAAATATTAAAGAAATGATCATTTGGAAAAGTGATATATGCTTGTGTTTGTATATGTTTGGATTATGGATATGTTTCCCTTGGCTTGTGTTATTTCTTTGATTGAGTTTTGGCTTGGTGCCGGTTTCGATTTTTGTTTTTTTGTGTCATTATGAGTATGCCGCCTAGAAAGCCTCCAAAATTTGTTAATAAGTTACGCCCAGATCCTAGTTCTTTTGTGTGTTGCCTGCTTATCGAGGTAATTGATGTCTGTTAGAGGCCGTTGTATAGTTCAGAAAGATAGTGTGTCTTCAGGTTGTTGGTAACTCCCAAGGTAGTTAAGGTTTGTACTATCCCAAAGTCATTAGAGGGTTCAGTTCTAGACTAGTAAAGATGGATGTCTCACCAGCGTTGATGATTGGGGTGTATTTTGTTGTAATTGGCTCTAGCGAACATTCCCCATCTGGCAATGAGTGCATGCCGGAGGAACCTGTCGCCAAGACACCATCTTTGTCTATGCCGACTCCCAGTTTTTCTGACCACCCTCTTATGTGCCACTAGTATTACTAGTTCGATAATTCTAAGACATTGTATTTCATTCCTTTGAAAAAAACATGTCACTATTGTGGTCGTTTGAATCATCGAGAAGAAGAAGAAATTGGGTACTAGAGAATGAAAATGCCTGAGTGTGAGGCAGGGGATGCTTCAGCCATCAGAGGCCCAACCACAGGTATCGGGGGGAAGGTCGTGCACAGTCAAGAGTTGCCGAGGGTGTGTAAAACCTCACTTCAGATTATGTTTTCAGATTTCTAAAGGGAAATATCCAAAGTTTTCTTTTTCTATTATTGTCTTCACTGTAAGCTCATCATTGTTGTGGTCGTGCGATGAGCTCGTTCTACAGCAATCCAAGTAGCCTCATCTACTCTTGGTGCAACTTCTAAATCATTCGAATTCATTTTAGGGGGTTGGGGTAAGGGAAAAAAACATGTTCTGATTTTGAGTATGGTCTCAGCTGCGTACGTTAGGGGGATGTTTGGTTCTATGAAGTTAATGGGTGTTGCTTCTGGGTTCTTTATTAGGCCGGACACCTCTTCGTGGGGTTTCATATAGTGTGTTTGAGTTTTTTAGGGGATTCCCCCTTCCCGGTGTCTCGGTGTGCCAGTTTGTTTCCCAAAATAGTTCTATTCTAGTGGTGGTGTTGTTCCGTTAGCATTGAGAATGTGGGACGAGTTCAGTTTGGGGAGTTCCCGTGTTGCCCCGCCTGGGGTGGTGTGTTTTAGTTTAAAGGTTTCAGTGTTTGTAAATTTCTGTGGTGTGGAGAACCCTTCCATGTTCTCCCCTCAACATCAGACAATGATTGTACTTGAGTTGGTAGGGTGTGACTTGTGTTAGTAATGGTCACCCCGAGTATCTCAGTTTCTTCTGGTTTTGCCTGGGCATGGACTCAAGTTATGCTAACTGTTGACTTAGTGACTTTCTGGGGGCAGAAAGTGTCTGTGGTGGGGAGAATTGTCACACCTCGACCTCGGATGCCGGTTTGTTTTATTATATTTTTCTTATTTACTCGGTCCCACATCTTTTGGATGAGGTTTAGTTGGGATCCGGTTAGAAATTTTCTAGCTTGGATGTTTTTGGTTGGTCTTGGGTCGGAGTACGATCCCTGCACCATTAGCGACAATTGTGCGTCTGGTCCTGGTGAATGTGCGGTGGCGCGACACTTCAAATAAATAATAAATTAAATAATTTAATTAAGTTAATTTAAAAAAACTAAATAAAATTTTATATCGATAAAACAAGGTTAATATATAAATTATAATAATAAGAATATGTTTGCGAATGTGGTAATATCATTATTATTTAATTTGGTGATAATACTATTCTTATTAAATTGTTATAATTATAATTATTATTTAAAATTAAATTCAATAAAATTATCATTTTTTTAACATTAAGTTGTTATTAATTTATTTTGTTGTTATTAATGTTATTTTTATCATTTTTCTATTAATATTATTACCATTATTATTATTGTGTAATTAATATTATTATTATTATTATTACTTAAAATGAAATGGATAATAAATGATAATCATTATTTTTTTTAATATTTACTCGTTTTATTATTATTATTATTAGTATTTTATTTTTCTTATCGTTAATTTTTTTTAAACCCTAACCCTACCCCGCAACACCCCCTATCCCCTCCTCTTTGCCGAGCCGCCAGCCCCCCTCCTACCCACACCATCGCCTGTTCGGCCTACGCGACACCGCCACCCCCCCTTCTCGGAGGCCTCCTTCCCGCGACCCCATGCCTCCCCGTCCAACTCGCCCTCTGTATTTGCCTGCGCCTCCCTCTTCCCCGTTCCAGCAAAACCGCACACCCCCCTCCCCTTGTGCCGACATCCTCTCCTCCCAGCCACAAGAGCCGCTGCCGCTCCAGCATCTCCTCCCAGCGCCACTACCCATTCCGGCCTCCGCTCCCGGCTCTCCCTCCTCCTGGCTGTGACCCCACACCCCCGGTTCGCCAGCAGCACCTACAACCTGCTCATCCACAGGCCCTCCGCCAGGCCTCTGCTGTCCTCCCCTCTTTTCCTCGGCCGCGCCTTCCGCACACCCGGTCTCACCATTCCCTTCTCTACAGTCCGGCAGACCCCCTCATACTTTCCCTTTTTTTGCAGTGCCGCACCACCCCTTACCGGCGTGCTTCTGGCGAACCCGATCCCCTTCCTGACACATTACCGGGGAACCCGACCACGCCTGTCTGACGACCAACAACGATGAATTCGATCCATGTTGTGCAGTGCCTCTACGTTTCCCGGGAGTGGCCGCGAATCCCCTTTCCGAGTCTATGAACGGTGTTTTGGGTCATGTCAGACCTCGTTCTGTCTGCCGCCACCGAAGGAGAACCGATTTAGATCGCTTCGGATCGTCCTCCATTGTTTGTGAGGCGCGTTTGGTCTCGCCGCACGTTTTGGTTCAACGGAACTATCCTAAGTAAGACTTGTTATCATGCGAAAATTTATTTTATTATCGTTATTGTGTTTTGAAATCCCTTATATTTTATTAGTAGTGCGGGTGATGTTTTTGGATGCAATCTCATCTTGCTGCGTGTTTTCATTGTTTCCACCACCATCCGAGGTGATGTTCTCCATCCGTTGTCTTATTTCACATTTTATTTATTTAATTAATTATTTATTTTGGGTCATGTTTATGTCTCTGAGTCCCTGGCGTTTAATTGTATGTACGAGGGTCTTCACCAGACTCATTTTTTGTGTCAGAATTTGTCACAGGGGGTCGAGATCATTTCCAAGTGTGTGTGCTTTTGTCGAAGTGCGTGCACATGAGCAGGGTGTGGTTTGAGTTAAGGAGCATGGCGTGTCTATTGTTCAAGGTAGGCATTTCCATCTTTTCTCTCTTTTTGAAGCTTTCCAAAGGCACTTTCAGGATTTCATTTGATTTATAGATATTATTTGCACCATTATCATCCTGATATTTTATTCATTGTAGGGTTTATTTGATGGTTAAAAGTGTTAAAAATTGATTTGAAATAGTCCCTTAGTTATGTGTAGGTGGTTCCATGTCCTTGCTCTTAGTTTTAATCCATTCAAGGTTGTGTTCTCTTAATTAAATATTTAATTATGTTTCGCTTCTCTATTTTTTTATAGTTAACTTATGACCATGTTTTTCCTGTTGAAAGTTTTGACAAAAATGGATTTTCGGATGCTTCTTAATTTATGCACTTTTTTATACCTTGCCAATTTGGCTAGAACTAACTGACTTTATCTACAAATGGTTCTGTTGGAATTTTTGAGTGGTGTTCAGTAATAGAAACTTTATATGGAACTTTTTTGTCTTGTGTTGGTTAGTTTTGTGGAACTTAGTGCTTTTTTAGAAATGATTTTGCGTCTCTTTTGATTGGTATTTTTCTCGAATCCTTGGTTTTATAAGCAGTTCTTGTTTTCAAAATGATGTGGGCCTCTGCGTGCAGTTTTTTTTAAATTGGTTTGAAAAGAAATCCATGAGTATATTCCCGTTTGGCTTTTTAAATACAAAAGTGGTGTTTAGAGTCGTTTTAGAAGATCTTGTGCAATGTTTTCATAAAGGCATTTGATTATGCAAAATGAGAGGCCCGATTTAAAACTCCAAGTGTTTGATAAAGTGGAGTTTGATAACCGAATGATGTGATGGCCCGATTGGAATTTTGAATATTTGACATGTATGCATATATATAAGTATAAGGGGTGCTCCTATCTAGGGTAACCCTCCATGGGTGAACGTATAGGAAGCGTCCGTTTTTGGGGTAGGCAAGTGCGGTGAGATGAGTCATGTGTGCGAGGGCCTTCCTACTTACACTGTATTATTATAACCACCATGGGTTCCTGGGAGTCTTTTAGATGATCGAGTGACGGTTGCTGATCAACCCCGATTAGACGGGTTGGTACCCCTTGGATTTGTTGTTAGGTCAGGTGGGCTTTGCCACTGGATTGGCCAGTTAGGGCAGCCGGTTGGTTATAGACTTAGGAGCTTCACCATATGCCGGAAGGTGGTTCTGAAATCGAGTACATCCAGGGGTCTTTTAGGGATGTTTAAGATCACCCATGGTTACTAAGTATTTACATTTCTTGTTTGATTTCGGTGCATTGGTTTATTTTCAGTTGCACTTTTACTTGTTTCACTCCAGCCTAGCTTTCATATCTTTTCTGTTTTGGATTTCATTTATAAAATGGAAAATGTTTTTTTTGAAATCGTATGTAGCGCGTGTTGGGTTTTTGAATGATAATAACAGGTTTCATATTTTCAAATGTGAAAACCCTACTTTCATATCAATATTTCAAACTTGTGTCAGTGGAATGTTTTGGAAAAGAGAATTTTTGGACTCAGTGGTTTCTTCTTGCCATCCCTACAGAGCATCTCGGTGCTCATGCCTATTATATCTTTTCAGTTGCAGGTTTTCCTTGCTCAGGTTTCTATGGACTAGTTGCTCGTTATGGGGGAAAGGGTGGCCTTAGTTGGGAGGTGACCAAAGGGTCACAAGGAGGTATGTTTGACTTATTTGTCTTTCTGCTGCCAGTTCTTATTTTTATCGTCAGTTTTTATTTGTATGCTTATCTCTTTCGCATGGGACAAATCATTCCCAATGATTAATGTTTTGATGCCCGGCACTTGTTGCCATCCCGGGCGGATCGGGAACGCCCCTCAGGACTTGTCGCGGATCGGCTCGGGTGACCGGCTTGGGGTCGACCCGGGCTGGTTCGTGACATTTTCACTATTCAGAAAAAATAAAACATCATAAGGAATTAATAATTACTAACTAGAAGTAATTTTTGATATTCCAATCTCAAAAAAGGATTTATTCTTCAAATAAAAATTACAAAATTTTAACAATTATATTTAAAATAGGCATGCCATTAAAAGGGTGTAAATTTGTTTTTTATAAAAACACAGATTTTTATTCATAATATTGGATTTGTTATTATATTATTCCTATAAAATCTATAGGATGAGTGTAATTTTATTTATTTAATATATAATATATATTTTCTAAACATTTGATCATAGTTGTTTTGTTTAATTTATTTAGATAAAATTATGTTCTTATATAAAAAATATTTTTCTTAGAAAAAAATTTATCTACTCTCAAATAGTAATAAAATTTATTTCAAACTAATTTATATCCAAAGGATTTAGTTTACATACAAATTTAAATAAAATTTTCAAAATTTAGTTAATATTATTCATAAATTTTATTCCATTGGATAGATGATAAATATAATAATATTTAGGAACAATGTTAAAAGTATATTATAGTTAGGTAAAACTCGGCCCGGCAAGTAACACATGATATCACTGGAACAAGGAATTGGGTGTAACACCCGCCAAAAAAAGTGTTGTGTGTACCAAAATATAATCTAATTATTGCAGGTAGGAAAATATTAACTTAATGTTGTATGCATCGCAAACCAAAATTACAAATTTCATATTACACAATCTATATTCGGTGTTGTATGAAATGAAAAATATAAAAGTGTTTAAATTAATTCAAAAATTTATTTCAAAAATTATTATGGTGTTAGATTAGGTACATAGGTATAAGATGTAACATAGGTCTATTGTCCATGTATAGTCTGGGGGTTCACTATTGGGGTGTTCCTCTATTCCCTATGCCCATTGTCCGAGGTAATTGATATGAAAATTTTTGGGGGATTCACTCATGGGGTGTTTCTCCACTTTATAGTTCTATAATCTATGGACTTGATTGTGCAATAGTCATTGATTCTAGTATGATTAGTCTTCTATACTAACTTTGGGTGATCATTAGTATGATGTTACATGTAATTCTTATTTGTATTGTATTTTATATGATATGTGGTGTATTATTTGTTTTTATTTTACTACATTGATTTTTATGAAATGATTTGAAGTGGTTATACCTATTTTATTGGGAAATTGTGAAAAGCATAGAAATTAAATATGTTTTCATGATTTTGATATAAAATCTATTCAAATATTTTTTAGGCCATGTTTTCATTAAAGTTGATAATTTTCAAATTATTTTACATAGAATTGAAATGGAACACCTTGGTGGGATCCTAGTGATCCTGTTTAGCTCACACCCTATGCAACCCTAAAACGATGCATAGAACATTGTATATATTTTGATATAGGGAAAGGAAAGAAACCCCAGTGAGGTAGAGAGGATTATGTTATCATAGTATGGGTAGCTGGTGGTGAGATTGTCGTGGGTTTTCTTATAATATCACATATATTAGTCATTTTTTATTTCAGTTTTCTTTTGATTTTGGACTTGTACTTTGGGATGTTTTGGATTCTTTTGAGTTTTATTATTTACACCACCTCCCTTTATGTATGGAATAAATTATCTCTTCCATTTTTTCTCTCTATTATGCATATATTCTATATATTTTCTTCAAGTTGGGTGAAATCATTCCCTCTAGTTGTTTTTTATTCCCAGGTGCTAGTCGCTAGTTCATGAGGATTGAGAACACAATTAGGGATTGTGGTAATTCATTTTAGGTACATATTTGAAAGGTAATCTGGGTCCAGTTTTTCATAGATTGTTATCAAAGGTGTTCTTTCCATTGGAGAGCTTTCATTTAGATGTTGGTAGACTAGAGATTGGATTTTGGGGACTTGAGATTAAGGTTAAAGTGAATGTCTATATAGATCATTCTGTAATGAGACTCATGTTAATAGGGTATGTTGAGATGTGTGTCTCCTCACTTGAGTTCTTGATCTTGATCTATATTTTTTCTTATGATATTCTATTATGAAATGAAGTTATTCTCTAATTCAATTATTTCCTCACATTTTTTGTGCAGTCGTGTTCCTAAAATATGTATTCAATGGGTTTCTTAGTAGGGTGAAAATGATGATCCTCAGTGGAATATGCCTATAGATCAGAATATTTTTTAGGCTATCATATGTGAATTTTTTTCTACTAACCAGAATGTAATTCAAGTACAAAACCCAGTTTTTTTAGGTACAACTAGGAGCAGGATAAGATGGTGATCGATCATAGGCGTTCTTGCACCAGAGTCCACTATGCATTAATGGTATAAATAAATATCAAGAGTTGGGATTATTATTTTGAAAGATTTGATAAAATCTATGAATTCATAGTTAAAAATGAGGGTGTCAACGTGATGTGTTTGGTGTTCAGATCTGAGGGTCATACTAAGCGATGATGGGATTCCATAGTATAGGTTGATATGTACATTGTCTTGGACTTGAAGGGTTTCAAGACATTATTCTTCTAGTAGTTTTATCTAGATTCACTGATGATGGTGACATCTCTGGAGTTTATCTATTTATAGTAGGGAGAGCATTCAACAATGACATACACCAATCAATTTAATGATCATGTTCATTTTTCTCGAGAGGTGGTAAAGAGCATCCTGATGAAGGATTTGAAGTACATGAGGCTTTGCAAACGAATATCAGATTATAGTTATTTATGATAAATCCTTATACCTATATAGGGATTTTAGAGAGGGATATGATGGATGAGATTGAAAAAATAGGCAAGGCTAGTTATTTTACCACTTTTCTTCCACACATTACAAGAATAAGTGGACCACATGGGAAAAAAGTGGGAGTGGAAACATTATCAAAGGATATATAGAGGTGGTTCCCAATGTAAAACCTCATCTAAAGCTTTAGTTATATCTCATGGTGTTCCCCTAACTTTAAATCAATGTTCTGTGGTTGTATACACACGACTCTATTTTCATGTACCTTTAAATATGTGTAACAATTTTAGATGTTATGGGAACCCCCAATTTTTATGTTAAACTATGTATATTCCTTATTATTGTCCAAGATCATCGGCACCAAAGGCTACTATGATATAGTAATATTCTTCGAGGAGTTCATGGATCTTACCTTAGGCCTCCATAATGAAGCACCTTCACATGGTAGATGAGATTCTAATCGAAGTAGATGAAGGTCCAACAATTGTGAGAGGTTCCATCTTTATTACATCTTTAACAATGATTTCTTTTTTTAAATGGTTCTTCCTAGTTTTTTTTATTTCTATATGTTTTGTTGATATGCCAAAAAATCCAATTGATATAATTTTCTTTTTCATGTAGTTAGTGAGACCTCTCGGATAAGGGAATTATTAGGGGTTTTGGAGTACTCTTTCACTATCGATAGCTGATTTAGAGATAGTCTAGGATTTCCTTAGTTGTGATCTCGATCTGTTTGATGTCATCATCTTGATGTATTAGCTTTTAGGTCATTATTTTGAGGATGATTATTATCATCAGTGTGATTAATTTATTACATATGATGCGAGATATCAGTGGTTTCATGGTGAGTTGTATACAAGGCATGGTCATACAAAATCATCCCTTCCAGAGCTGATGAGATTTTCCTATAAAGTCACAGTTGAGTCCAACTAAATTTTTTTGAACTTCTCACTATTTTCTCAGATTTTATTGATGTTTTCCCATATGATTTCTCTAGTATTCATCTAGAGAAGGAGGTAGATTTTATGATTGATCTAGTTTTAGGTACATAACTGACTTTATTACCCTCTTATCATATATAACTAATTTTTTTAAAAGATCATGATTTTGTAGGATGAAGTAATTGAAAAAGGTTTGGTTCAACATAGTGTTTCACCATGTGAATATAATGTGGTCTTTACCAAGAATGAAGATGGTTTATACCGATTTTGTTTGGAATATCATAAGTTGAATTGAGTAATGGTTAAGAATAAGTATCTTTAACCCATGTTGATGATTTATTTGATTAGTTTAATGGGTAAAAATATTTATCAAAGATTGATCTTTTGTTGATTTATCATCAGCTTGGAGTTTAGAAGAATGATATACCGAAGATGACATTCAGGATTACATATGGGCATTAAAAATATATTGTTATTCCATTTGGTATAACTAACACTCCTATGTTTTTATATATTTAATGAATTAGATACTCCTTTAGTACCTAGAAACTTTTTTGGTAGTGTTCATGGATGGTATTTTGGTCTATTTGAGATCTATGAATGATAAATATCACCTTTTGAGTTCTGTTATAGAGAACCCGAGTAGTCAAAATTTTTATGTAAATATTTTAAAATGAAATTTCTATATCCAGGAAGTGATTTCTTAGGGAACATAATTTATGATAATTGATTATCAGTTGACCCTTTAAAGGTGGAGGCATTATTTACATAGAAATAACCACATAATGCCATTTAGATTTACTACTTCGTCAGTCTAAATAGATACAATCGAAGGTTCATCAAGAATTTATCAAATTTGGAATCACCTTTAACTACTATTAATAAGAAATGGTTGAAATTAACATGGGATGAAAAGAATAAGTCTTATTTCAATGATCTGAAATTTATTTTGATACCAGTACCTATTTTGATCTTACCTGTCCCCAATTAGGGGTTTGTGGTTTTTTGAATGCTTCAGTCATAGGTTTGGGTTATGTTCATATACAGGGTGATCATGTGATGGATTACAGCGCTCACCAGCTTTGAAACCATGATAAAAATTACCCCACTAATTATTTTGATATTTCAATGCTTATTCATGTACTTAAGTGTTGGTGGCACTATCATTATGGGTTGAAGATCATAGTTATTTCTAACCATAAGAGTCTGATTTATATGTGTTCATAGAAAGACTTGAATCTTATGCATAAGTGGTGGGTGGAATAACTTTAGACATTTGAATTCAACATCACCTACACCCTAGGGAAGTGGAATGTTATTTTAGATGATATTTGTAGAAAAGTACCATCAAAATCTATTTTGGAATCTAAGGAATAAAAGAACCTCAAGGGACACTCCACTCAGTTTCACTTGTATTCATAGGATGATGTTTCATGTATGGTTCTAACTACTGTTCAACTATCATCATCTCTATTTGAGGCTATTCTACAGAGTTAGTGAGAAGATGATGAGTTTAGATGAATTCAAGAAGCCCAATATGGTGGGGAGACCATTTTCTGGTCGGTCTCCCTCTTGAGATGGTATACTCTATTTTTGGGATTGGGTTTTCATCACAACATCTATTAGGATCTTAGTTTTGTTTAGTGGTAATAGTTTATCATGGTATTTTCACCCATGAACTACGAATATGTATTATGAAATGGGAATGAGGTTTTGGTTCCTAGATAGGAATCATGACATTATAAATTCTATATCTCACTGTTACACCTACCATAAGAGAAATGCAGAGCATCTAAAACACTCCGGTTTACATTACCCTCTTCTAGTATTGGTTTAGAAATGGGACAAGGTGTAAATGGAATTTTTTTTGGATTACAATGGACTCATTGAAGAAGGAATTCTATCTAGTTGGTTATTGATCAATTAAAAAATTATTCTCTCTTTGTTTTGTTCAGAATAACAAATAAATGTAAAAATATTAGTCAGATATATTTTTTTACACATCGTGAGTTAACATGGGGCTCCTTATACCATTACTTCAAATAAGGATCATTGGTTTAGTTTTAGGCTCTGGGAGAGTCTCTAAGTGGAGATGGGGCTTAGGTCTTGTTGAGTATAACTTACCATCTATAGAGAAATGATCAGACTAAGCATACTATTTATATCATGAATGATTTTCTATTAACCTTCACCTTGTATTTTTGTTGATCATGGGATATATATTGAATATGTTGTGTTTTATTATAAAAATAATAATAACTCATTAATAAGGATGGATGATTTAACAGATTTTTATGGTCTCCAGTATGGAGAAACTATTTATAGGGAAGAGGTGGGTGATGCCACATTAGTGGGAATGAGTCTGATTGAAGAGATTTTAGCAAGGATTAATGGTATATATTGGCATACAGTTATAACACAGACTTGAAAAAAATAATATTTCAATCAGTGATGCCTTCCTTTAGAGTTATCCAATGGTTATTGAGTTTTCTTGAGTGTTTCTCCTTAGTTGGGTCACTATCATCTTATAAAGGAGGAAAAGTTGTATTAAATATATGTTGGACAGTTTGAGGTCCTTGAGAATCTTGGGAATGTTCCTTATTATTTTAAATTTTAAGTTTATTTAAAAGGTATTCATGTTAGTTTTCATAAATCATAGACTAGTAAATACCATCAGGATCACTATCATGTTTTGAGTTGGAGTTGAATGTTTATATTTTTTAGTAGGTTGTAGAGGGAATTGAATATCAAGGGAAAGTCTTTCATGGGAAGTTTATTTCATTGGTCTGAGCTTTATTGAGAAATAGATAAGATTCACAAAAGACTTGGGATCATGATTTGTTGATGAGGCAGTCGTGACCTAACATCTTTTCAAGAAATTATTCTTAAACATGACTTCTCATGGACAATAGGTCTTATGGTGGGGGTGTTTTTAACATACATTTACCTAATTTCAAGTATTTATTTTCTTAATTTTCATTTATCCCTCTGTTTTTCTTGGTTTTAGGACTCTCAAGAATAGATAGATTTTACTAGTGAAAATAACATAAAGTTTGGGGATGATGGTTTTTTTAATTAATGGATCATGGTTATAAATGTGTTAAATAGTGTTGTGGGGTTCTCAGTATGTTCGGATAAGACACATGGTGGTTTTGGATTTTGAGATGGTTTTTTGACTCTTGTTGTCTATAGTAGATACAGATGACATGAAAAATGGTTACTAGTCTTGAATTTGTCTTCAAGAAGATTTTATGAGTTGGATGTAGGGATTGAATGTATTACATACTGTGTAAAATTTACATGTCATGAAAATAGTGAAACTGGGTTTTTAATATGAGATGATAGGTTTTTGGTGTATTTTATATTTATGGATTAGACGATATGAAATGGAAATATTTGTAATTTCATTATCATGGGTTGTTTTTAGGGTCATGTATGACTGATATATTTTTCAATCAAACTTAGGAATATCCTCTATTGAGAGAAGGTATCTACTAAGAGATTTTGGAGACCTTCTTCAGGTATGGATTGCCTCTTTCAAGGATTGAGTGTCAATGTGGCCTCCAAGGGTTTATCCAGGTTTGTAATCCTTTCGATTCATTATACCATTAATCATGATAGCACCATTATATTGTGTTATTATATCCATTATTCTATGATGATAATATTCATGATCCTTTCTAGAACAATTGTGTTATCTTCTTTTGGAGGCTGTCCATTATGTTGGTTGTCGTTTAGTATGGGAGTTTCTTTGAGGTTTGTTGCGACATGACCTATCTACCTACTATTTTTCTTGTTGAATCTATTATAACATGTGTTTATTGATTATAGTACTATGTTAATAGTATTTATTTTTATTACTTTCTCATGGGTTTCATTACAAGCATGTGAGACCTAATTTTGAGGAAGGTGGTTCAGTCTCTAGCCTATGATAGATGAATTCTATTTCTTTGGGTTTGATAAATTATTTTATAACTGAAATTGAATAATTTATTTATTTATTTGTGTGTGTGGAAATAGTTTTGAAAAAAATATGCTTTTAACATTATTTTTTAAAAATAAAAGGGTATTTTCCAATGCACTGTGAAATGGATTTCTGGAATGATTTTCAAATAATGTTTTTAATGAAATGGTTTTGAAAGTAGATCACATTGGGATATTTTTCTACTTAGGTTGAAGGTGTATTTTACAACTATCCCCCATGTTTTGTTAGGCGGTTCACTCAAGGGGTGTTACTCAATTTCTGTAGACCCATTTTTGAAAGAATTAATATTAAAATTCTTAGGGGTTTCACTCATGGGGTATTTTTAATCTCATGAGGCATGTGTTATAAAGACTTTATTGTACATAAGTCATTGATTGTGGTGTGAGTTGTTCAATATCATGACCAGTAGTAATCATTGGTGTGATGTTACCTATTATTATGATTTTTATTGGATATGATATAATATGTGATGTATGATTTGATTTTATTTGGATACTTTGATTTATATAAAATGCTTTGAAAATGTTGTTTATATTTTACTGGGTAATATAGAAAATGCGGAAAATTAAATTTTTTTCAATGATTTTGATATTAAAAGTGTCTAAAGATATTTCTTGCCCAATGTTTATTAAATTTGAGCATTTTCCATGTTATTGTATAGAGAATTGATATGGAACACATTGGTGGGATCCTACTAATTTTATTTATCTCAAATCATGTACACCCCTTTTAGGCTGGGTAGACCTTTATATGTATTTCGATGCAGGGAAAGGCAATAAAAGTTAGGTGGTGATATTTTTGTTAGATAATTATGGGTAGATGGTGGGATGTTTCCCACAATATTTCATAGAGTATCCTATTTTCTATTTTTGGTTTTCATTATTATTAATCATGATCTTTGGGATGTTTTGAATTCTTTTCAGTGGTATCATTTATGCATTCTTCATTCAGTTATGAAAAATATTATATTTTATTTTATTTCTCTCTATTTTGTATATATTTCATTTTTTTCTTTTGGTTTGTAAAAATAATTAACTCTATTTGTTGTTTGAATTCCATGTGGTAGTTTTGAGTCTGTGTGGATCGAGAATTCCCTTCGGGTATGTGGAAATTTGGGTCGGGTAATTGTTTTAGAGGGTATATGGTTCAGTTTCGTCATAATGAACTCTATAGTATGAAGAGTTTAAGCATAAAGAAGGGAGGGAAGGGTTTAGAATAAATATTAATTAGAGAGTCATGCTATTATGGGTGATCACTGCACTCACACACCTCTCTCTGTTCCACCAGAAACAAAATTAAAATCTTAATAATTAAACACATAATTCTAGAACACTATGAAAACAACACCCAAGGATAAGCCTCGGGTTAGTCACTCCACATTGAAAATATAATATATCACATTGTATGAGATTGATAGTGGTAGAGAGAATGGATAGAATAAATCACTTTAACTAAAATTTAACTAATGGTTCAGAAAGAAGAAATAAACTAAAAACTATAGTAAAAACTACTTAACCAGCTGTCTTCTCCCTTTATAATTTTTGTATACATATATGTTTGTATCTCTATTGTCAAAGATTACATGTTTTTTCCTAATATTAATCTCCAAATCTCAATTAGTATTTAATTTAGATTATCATCCCTTTATTACATATTTTGAATCCAGTGGATTCTATGGGGATATTAGGCCTCTGATATTCCAATGCAACAAATCCTACAATATGGGGAGAATTCATGCAACATAACCTCCATTAATTTTTTAATGTTTCCTTGTTTTTATGACATAGCCTAGTTTTCAATATAATAACCTCCATATTTCTCAAAACCAACTACTTCCATATTTGGCACCTCACACAGTGTCAGGAATATCCTATAATGCAGCTTCCATCTCTTTTTATCCTTTAACATATTTCACAATTAAAGGATGCTCTACAACATGGAAAATATGGATTCTCCAAAATATTCTAGCTCCCAATTCAAATTACATAATGATCAATTTAGTTTTTTAGTGGAGAAAAATAAATAGAATATTGGTAGTGGAGACCCTTACATATCCTTTGAAGTCACTAGAATACCTTAACAGAGCTCTAATAAACCCTTATGTAGTGTTTGAAACCAATCAGTTATCCTAACAAAGTTATGTTTTTATCTTTACATAGTGAGTAAGATACCCTTACACATCATGTGATAATTATTTTTTACAATTATCTACATTTTATTACCTTTACATTGATCTAACCATGCCTTTAAATAGTGTTTTAATGTCCATTGTTTCCCTTAAATAGTAGCTGACTACCATAACAGAACCTTTATTATTTTCAAGATACCCTTAAATGTCTTTTTAATTACAACCACATAGCCCTTGAAATCCACCATTTTATAAGTAGAACACTTTTACCCCTATGTAGCCATTTGGCTATGCATAAGGGTAGTTGAAAACTTCACAAATTTTTTTGAAAACATAAATATTCTATATTTTGACCAAATTTTTCCCAAGTGAATCATTGAAATTAAAATCAACAAAAATTTAATAAATTAATTAATTACACGGGGGAGATAAATAAAATAATCATTTAAATTCATTATTAAAATGTAAAAAAAATTCAGGAAAAATAATGGAATTTAATACCCCTAAACTTGAAATATGATTGTCTTGAAGAATTGAATATCAACAATGAATTCATATAGGGAACTAATTCTTCAAATATAAAAATTTCAATGAAATTAAATCAAAAAATTATCAATGTTAATTTAATAATTAAATATATATATATATACATATATATATATTTATAATCAGCATAACATAACATTTTTCAAATAAACAATCAAAAAAAGTGTTTTACTTTCTCTCATTGTAAAATGATGTGCCTTCAATTTACCTCTACTCAAGCTTCTCAATTTATTATTATTAATAATTCCAAGTTGTGATAAACATTACTTTGAATTTTCTTATTATCTTATCATTAAGGGTACTTATTCAAGTATATTTATGATCATACAATGGGTGCATGTTCCTTTTCTATAGGATTTCAAGGGACCCAAATTCTTCACTTTGTGAAGACAAAAATAAAATGTAACCATGGGGGTTTTTCATTAAGGTTCTGAGGACTATGTGGCTTATGTTAGGTAGGGATTTAAATTTTTTTAAAGGATCAAAAGGATGTTAACTCTAAATCATTATTAATGAAATCTAAATAAATGTTTCATTAAAATCCGTCATTTAAATATTGACAACACCCTTTCCCATGATCAATGTATAGGTCATGTATAATGTAATATTAATGAAAAATCTTCATCCTCTTGAATTTTCAATATTATTTTCATTTTTTCACTTTTTAAAACTAATTATTAATATTTTTTATTTTTTATAAAGTTATTATTCAAATAAATCTCACATCCACCCACTAACCATATATGATAAAACAATTATTATAGTAATGGTGATATTTGAATCTCATAAGTCTCAACCAATTGTGTTTCTTCATTTTTTATTTTCTTCAATTTATTTTTTTATTTTTTTAATAAATTAAAATAATGAAAGTATAATGATTGAATCCTGATCCCATTTCATGAAATATATCCCTGAAACTTATTCCTTATAAGGTTTTTCTTCCCTTCCACCATGACTTCCCTCATCCCCACAATTCAAAATTAAAATATCATATAAAATACTAAGAGGATGGTAGGAATAGATATAAATGGATTGAAATGTGGTTAATTCTTAACATGGTTAGTCTTGGTTTCTATGGATTAAAAAAGGATAAAAGTAAAATTTAGTCTGAAGGATAAGTTATAAATCATTTAAAATTCCATAATTATATTAAATGCTACTTTGTATAATTATAACCATAAAAATATCCAATTTATGTTCTAGTAGGTGGAATTGAAAAATAATAATCAAGAAATATTCTCATGATGTAATTGAAAAAATTTGTTCTCGAAATCATCTTGTGAATAGAATGGATGAAATTAGACAGTCACTCAAGGAATGAATTAACAATACCAAATCAATTCTAATGTATTTCAGAAATTAAAAGAATGAAAATTTTAGAGTAATTTCATTATATTTTACAATCAACTACCTTAAATAATGATTCATTGAAATATTATCTATGAATTAATTTGTTCATTCAATTCCTTATTTTCCACATTTAATCTCATTCAAATTAAAACATAAGACATGACATCAGGGTATTCCTAAGAAACCCATGCCACATAGATATTTCAAGTTAAGGAAAAAATCCAAGTGTGGGAATGAAAATTCATTTTAAAGTTCAAAATACAGTTTTAAAATAATAATTGCAGGGAGTTAAAGGATAAATATAAAATTGAACCACCTTAGTAATGATTCTTTAATTGTCTTCCTTATTGCAGTATGAGGTTTCTTCAAGGCGTCATCAATGACCTAGGTAATAAAATAACTTATTAATGTATAAATATCATGTCATTAACATTTAAAATGAATGAGGGTGATTGTGTTGCATGATACAATATTCCAAAAACGAAATCATAAAAAGATAACTAAATACATAAAAAATAAATAAAATAATTATATGTTTTGGTGTAATACCCCAAAAAGGCCCTTGAATTTTACGACCATAAAAAGTATTGTAACACCATTTATCCAAGGTCAGATTGTGGGTGGAGATTCATTGACTTAATCCAAAAATAGTTCTCCACTCTTATTTTCACTTCTTATTCATTCATGTTGAGGTATCTATGGATAGATTACTCCAAATACACCCCCATGGAAATTAGATACAACTTGATTAATAGAGGTAGGATGAAATACAGGACCTAATCATTTTCATTTGTCACCTTCACACATTCTTATTCTTTTACCATTTTTAAATTAAGATATACTAGATTAATGGAATAATTACTGATAAATTTAGAACAAAATTTTACATGAACAGAATTTAAACACAAATAATCGAAAAAATTATTTAACTTAACTCTAGGCAGTTTGTGTCATCTTTTCTAGGAAGATACACTTGGATTATGTTGTAGATATCCTTCAATAAATGTTCAAAATTATTGGGGATCTCCATGTCTTCATCATTAGGTGAATATTCTTTTCCTCTATCTTCTGAGAATGAAAAAATGAGTTTTCCAAATCTAAAATTTCATAAAAATGAATGGTGATAATCAATTTAGTTTAAATACAATTATCTAAGAATGAGTTCACATAAAGAACATATTCGTGATTTAGTTTGGATTTAATATCCTAATTGAAAAGAACTTACTCTAGTTGAATTCAGACTCTTACACTCTTTTTTCAAATTCTACCACAATAGTAGATTCTTCATTTTCCAAGGCTAGGGTTAGGTATAGTGGTGAAGATTATTATACTTTTTTAGGATTCTAATATCATATTTCAATTCATATTAATGATATATGTCATCCAAATATTTTTGATCTCCCATATATAATACAATAGAGAAATTTAATTAATATATATCATCTATCAATGGTTGAGAGAGGTGGTATATAACATTTAGTTTTTCTTTCATTACCTCATCATGTTATTAAAATTTGAAGATGTGTGGGGAAATATCTTTCCCTATTGGCTTAAGTTTGGTTTGATCTTAATACTCATCATTTATTTGTTCCAATTTTCACTTCACCATCTTCATATTTCCTTCAATATTTTTCAACCATTCTTTAATTTTTTTCAACCATATGTTCATGATATTTCACCTATGAGTTATTATCCCATGAATAATAATCTTAATTTTAATACATAATAGATTTTTTAGATATATATATATATATATATATATAAACTATAAAAAATCTATAAAGTGATAATGAATGAACTACCATACTGATTCCAGACCAGAACACTATGTTTTTACATGCCTACCATTGGCCAGTAGAAAATCCACTCTTTTCTCCTTAATGCAGCATAGTGGCTAGCCATGTTTATCTCACTTGAGGATATTTATAATCGATCACTTTATGTACTTTTTCACTTATTATATTTTTAAATTTTTACTTATTTTATGAAATCAAATTAATGTATGGGAGTTTGGATTAAACAAAATACAAAACTAAAACCTAATATGCACTTGCAATGCTAAATAAGAACGATTTTAGTTAGTAAAGGAAGGTCTTTTTCCTTTGGTTATTTTCTTGTGCTCTTCCATTATATATTATTTTTGTTTAAGTTCATTTTGAAAATTAATCCCATCATTAATGGATATTTACCCTCTACAGTGAGTTTGAAATGTGTGAGGCCAATGACATCTCTTCCGCAGACAAAATATCACCTCCTTCGATATCCAAGTAAGATAAACACCTTAATCTATAATGTAATACCTTATAAAACTATGATACATAATATATCATTTTTCCATCAATCACCCTTAACAATATCATAAGAAGATTTTTATACAAGATAAGGGAGGGAATGATAATATTTTATATAATAAAGATGATGTTGAGATTAAGGTCATGGAGGACTATAACTACACCAATATATTTCTCTCTCATTCACTAGAAATTAATTAAAAACTTAATAATTAAGGTGAAGAATTCATTAAAACTTTAAAAATCTCCCCAAATGATATTCTTTTGGTCATTCACTCAATATTGAGATTGTAAGAAATTCTAGTGGAAGAAAGGGATAAATAGAAAATAAATAGAATGAATAAATTTTTTAAAAGAAAAAAGAATTTGTTATAAAGAAGAAAAAATAGAAACAAATTTAGAAACTATATAAGAAGTAGTATTCTTCCATCACTTGAGATCCCAATCCACTCTATGTGGGACAAAATTTCTATATTTATAGGCATAAAACTCTACAAACTTCAGTACTTATATGTATTTTTAACTATCTGGTTAACATTTCTTTTTTCTTTCCCAAGTCAAATCTCAAAATCTATTCATGTATCCATGTTATATTTTCCTAACATGAATATTTAATTTCTATTTCATTGATTCTACAATAATATTAGTCTTTTTATATTATGGAACAATAAACCCTATGACATGGTGAGAAATATTATGGTATAGCATCCATCTCTAGTTTATCTTCCAATGGCCTCTACGATGTAAGGATATCCTATGGAATGGATAGATTAAATTATCTAGTAGATCAGATCTTTTCTTTCAGAATATACAATGATACATGTTGTTCAGTATTAGTGGAAAAAAATTTACATCAATATTTATGTCCCTTGTATAGTCTACTAAATATATGTAATCCCCATAAACATCCCTTATCTACCATTAAAAAATGTTTGAAATCAATTTTTAACCCTTATATAGTGATGGTTTTACCTTTATTCAGGGAGTGGAATTCCATGACACAACTCGTGATAATTAGTGTATACCCTTACACAACTCTTCATACCATTACATTGCTCCAACCTTTCCTTTATGTAGTGAATGAAAGTTCATGGTTACCATTAAAAAGTAGCCGGATACCATAATGTAACCTATATTATTTTTGATAAACCATTATTCAACTTCTCAAGAACCCTTACACAAGCCCTTAAATCAACCTATGTATATATAGAAAAAATTTACCATTATGAAGCCCTTAGGCCTTGTGTACGGGT
The DNA here is from genome assembly GCA_963277665.1 of Viscum album. NCBI lineage: Eukaryota > Viridiplantae > Streptophyta > Magnoliopsida > Santalales > Viscaceae > Viscum > Viscum album. Next base: position 709,323,254 of record OY728131.1, on the reverse strand, counting down.
AACTAAAAACTTCACCAACATTTTATAAAACCTTCCAAATCATTATTTTTACATCATTTCCCCAAATTAATAATTGAAAACAAAATAAACCCCATTTTGATAAATCAATTAATTACATGGGAAAAAATTCTAAAAAAATAAATTTAATTCATTATAAAAATGTTGTATTTTTTTATTAAAAATAATTTAATTAGTTGACCATTTTATTATTATTAATGAATCTTTTATAAACTAGATTCCTATTTTAAGTTGGAAATAAAATATAAAACATATAAAAGACAAATATTTTGTATTCTTGAAATCATTTTATATATTCCTCAATAAATCTTAGGTAAATGGATTTAAAATAATGGCGAGTGAAAAATATTAGTAAGGGTTAATTACAATGGAATACATCATGGGTAAAAATGGAATAATTAATATGGAAAGGAAGATAACAAAAAACAAATCTTATTTATTCAATAAATTGAACAAAACATGAATCCATGGATAATATCAAATAAATAAACTCATGGATAAAAATATATAAATTATTTATAAAGGAAATTCATCATTCAAAATTTCATGACAATTCATTATGCCAATAAATTTTCAAATATGTGTTGGTATATACCAAAAATCCATTTAATAAGATTTTCAAACAATTTTTTCTAACAATACATGTTGATAAATTGAAAGTCTTTCTATAAACACACCCCACTAATAAATACATTTCCAATGTGTTCCCCGTATATTGAATAATCAACAATATTCATTATTATGAAATACATGTATTGAGTAAATAATAAAAAATATCAAAATTTTCACAGTTAATCAAATACCATTCATTATAAAATATTATATTTAGAAATGATATAAAAATAAAAAAAATACGAATATCCATGACAGAAATAATATGGATAGGAAATAAAGATATTTTATCTAGTGAAGTATGATCACAAGTAATTGATTTTTTCAAGTGAATTTCAATGACCAAAAAATCATTCCAGAGATGAGAGATAAACCTCAAATTATTATAAAATACTATTTTATCCTCAAGTCAAGTATTTTAGAGAATAAAATAAAATATAAGTGAAAAATAAGAAATAAATTTTCATTAATTTTTTTTAAATTAACTCAAAACTTATTGAAGAATATATATAGTGTAAAAAAGTCATGGTGGAATAAAAATTCATTGACATCATATATGTCAAAAAGAAACACTCCTTTTAACTTTTTATAAAGAATGTTAAAATTAATATTTTAAAAAAATATAAGAAATATTCAATTAAATAATTTCAAAAAGAGAATTATAATATTAAACTTCATCAATAAATAATATGAGAATATAGAATAAAATGTTTCAATTTTTTTTAAATACAGGCATCGAAGAAAAATATACCACATCAAAAAGAGAAAAATATTTTATTTTGTTCAAAAAATATCATTTCTTTATTTAACATCAAAATATATGAAACTTTTTAATAAAACGTGGAAACACATTCTATATCTAGTGTGTACTAAAATATTTATAATTTATGAAGTATAGTTTATAAGATTTATTGAATGAAAACATGTAAAATCCAAAAAAAATTAGATTGAAAAATAAATTATTACAACTTTAATAACATTTAAATCGTAACCCCAATAAAGTGTAAACATTCATCAAAATATTAATTACCATAAGAAACTAGAGGAAATATAATTAAAAACAATTATATTTCATTTCACACATAATCATGGAATAACACAATCAAAGAAGTAGTGGTATAACTCAATGAATAGACATGGAGTTAAGAAACCTCTAACCTCACCCTTATACTTAGTTGAAAATTATTTTTAACTCATATATAATAAATTTAAATTTAGTATACTAACATAAATGATCCATATTAATATCTATAATATCATATATGATCCACATATAACATATTTTTAACTCGGTTAAACATTCTTCTATATTATGATTTTTTAGGTGTCAACTACTCAGTTTTATCATGCATGTTTTATCACAGATGTTTCAGTTATAGTGAATAGGTTATAGATTAATTATATAATTAATTAAAATAATTATATAAAATTAATATTTAATCATCATATTTAACATTATAATCATTTATGTACGATGATAATGAAAAATGAGTCAAATATCTTCGTGGAGGTAGTACTCAATACTTATGCATGAGAGAAACAATAAATTTTCAATAGACCAATGGGAAAGAAGTAAGTAATATTTTATGATTTAATAATTAAAATTATATAATAAATAAAATTTTATTTATTTTACTCCACCTATACACACCATCCATGTGAAGAGGCGATAAACAAAAAATTACATCGGTTCATTCGATGGTAGTTCACCGTACACATGAGCAATTATTTTACTTCCCATTTGATAGAGAATTAGATTGATAAATATTATTAGATCAAAATAATAACAACTTATTATATGAGATATATATTTTTAGTTATATTTTAATGGTTAGGCCAAAATTGTATTTGGTAAAAGAAAAAGAAAAATGAAATTGTTCAGTTAAGATAATTATATCTTCTTTGAATAGGAATCTTTATATCTACTCTTATGGATAATATGGTTGGTATTTTAGGTATAAAATTACCTATATAACAAGGATATGTATGATGGTTAGATATTTTTGTATGGTTTTTTCAATCTAAATTGTTCTAGAGGTATGAAGTAGGTTCCTTTTTATAAGTGAGTTGGGTGACACACATGTAAATTTTTAATGTTATAAAATATTATTAGGTCACGTTAATAAAAAAATTGGTTCCAAATTGAGTCTATTCAGAAGGTGAAATAATATTAAGTTTAAATATATTCATCCCATAAGATTTAGTAAATTCATATGATAATTTTAACTATTAACAATTTGTTTGACCCCATTGTAAACCTGTTTTAACCTACAATGTGGTAACAATTTTTTGCAGTTTTAACTATTCATAATGAACTAAAATGAAATAAAATAAAAAATATATAAAAATTATGATTAAAAAATTTAAAATAATATTATCACATTATATTTCTATAGGTTACATAATTTTAATTTAAATAACTATGAACACTGAAACAAAAACCCGTTTTAGAAAAATAAATTTTTAAGTATATAACTAAATTTACATTCATTACATTCACAATAAAAACTAGAAAATGAATGTTAAAATATTTTATTGAATTTATAGTAAATAAATTTCATTAAAACTATTCAAAAATAGAAAATAATTTAAATCATTAATATAAAAACACATATCCCAAATAAAATCAATTTTCTGAAAAATGTGTCTTTGATCCCAAAAATAAACTTATATAAAATCATTTTTAATGATAATTCATATGAAATTAATTATATTATATCACATTAAATTAGGGTAATGTTACTTTAACATTAAATCCAAAAAATAATTATACTTTTACTTGAAAATAAATGATTTTTATTTGAAGATCGATATTTTCCACTATTTAATGAAAAATAAATCTGGTTAGAAAACTTCTGAAAGGTCACAATTAGATAATTTTGAAAATGACATTAATTTCCATATATAATATTTATAATTTTTTTTTAAATTAATTAAAATTTTCACCCACAAAATTTAAAAAAATCTATGTCTGAAGAATTATTTTAAAGTATAAAATTAATTCAATGAAAATTCAGTACTTATTTATTCGGAATAAATTAAAAAAAATCATCATTCAAATATTTAATAAATATTTTTCATAATGAAATTATTACCATTCACAACAACCAATTTGAAGTCTATATTATAATGTACCATGCTTCTTTTAAGCTCATTGTTGTGTGTCAAGAAAGCTATTGGGAATAATATTTTATGAAGAAAAATTTTCATAGTGTTAAATTGTGATCCTTATAAAGAAATTTATTTTCTATTATTATGTGTATGAATAAAATATTTCTTATTCTAATGATATTTTCTCATGATTGGTGGTTGATTATTGATGATACAACATATTTATGACTTATGACTTCTATAGTTACCAATAATTAAGCCATTATTTATGATTAATGATATTTGATTGATTGAGTGTGATTTTAATAAGTTATAATAAAGTTATCATAGCCTTGTACTTATATTATGGTGACATATGATCTTTGGTTTATATATCCTATGTTTATCCTTACTGGGAATCTATGTTTACCCTTTCTTAAGTTTCCTCTCCCCAGTTTACGAATAATGTCTTTCATGGGGATGTTTATGAAGTGTAATATGTGAGAAAATACATATGGGATATGTTCAAGATCATTCAAAAAATAATAAGATTATTTATGTAATCATTAAATATTTTAAACCTTTCTAATTTTAGGGAATATATTACTGTGATACATATTTAATATTTATATAAAATGATGTAATATATAGAAATGAAATTCATGGGCTGCCTCAAATGAGGTAATAATAGCTTATCCTAGATACCCACAAATATTGAGATGAATCTCAGTTAAGTAACCAATAAGATTACAATTTCTAATTTCCTCATAATTTATCTAATGTAGTTCCCTATTACTTAGTGCATCTTCCATTCTGTTAACTTCTTAAGGGATGTATATTCCTTTGAAGTGAGTAACTATAGATATGCAACCAACATTCTATACTGAAGGCCCATGTCATTTTAGGAGAAAATATACATGAGGCTATTATGGTTAGTGTGTAGTATAAAACTATCAACAGACAAGTAGTAATCCCAACATCTTAGTATTTGTTCCAATATCACCAACTATAAATCATTATTTATATAGATCTGTTAATATCACTTCAAATTATTTATCTTTTTCCAACAAGGGTATATATACTGGTAAAAGAATATTTTTTGGTAATGTTTTTTACCAACATATATTCCCATAATACTAAACTATTGGTAATTTTTTTTTCAATAAATATAATTTTGAAAAATAAAAAAGTTATGTGGTAATTATAATAATACCAATAGATGATATATTTTATGGTTTTTATGTAATACCAATATTTATATTTTTTCTAATATATTATTTCTAAATAAAAAATATTCTTCTCTATTACAATATCAATTACAGTTTGTAAAATAATATAATTATATATAATATGGAAATTATAATTATTATTTAATAATTATAAAATTAATTTTAACTAAACAACTTGAAGTTGGATTCCCATTTGGAATTCAATCCAAAATAAACATTACCATATTATTTAACAACTACTCTAACTACTATTATAATTAATATTTAGTAATAAAACAATAAAATAAACAAAATCTACATTTAAAATTTAGTAGAAACAACCACTACCCAATATAAAAAACACTAGTACAATTTAAAAAGGAATAATGGGATTGAAAAAAATAGGTATATTTTCTGCCATAAAAAATAGAAGTAACATTTCATCCCACAACCATGTGTTTATGGTATATATGATGAGGGAAACATTCATAGATACTCACAAAACACATTCCCATTTAGAGGATGCTCCCAAATTTGGTCCATCGGGTTAGTTTGGCTTATATTCTCCATAGAATTAGTCCTTTAAGTCACCTACTTCCTCAGTATTGTGAAAACCTATCATTTGAATAAATATTAGTTTACATTCACATTCCTTCTATTACATAGAAAGGAATAACATGACAGAACCTATATGACCCATCCATGACCTTGAGTTAAATAATAATTGAATCGAAATTATAAAAATCCCTTCTCATGTGGTCTAATATATCTCAGAGATATGGTTTATAGATGCAATAAAAAGAATTTAATAAAAAATAATGAAAACACAAATATGAGTACACATAAAATAGAATGAATCAGAGGAATAAATTATTTATATGAAAAAATTTAATGTAATAACTATAAAATGGTTCAATTGGCTTTATAGTCACTAAAAATGAGGCCTTTAGGACTCCCCTTTATTAATTTTTTGCACATCTATAGTAACCCTAAACATCAATTAGACTTCCACTTTCATTCCAAGACATGAGAAAGACTAAAATAATATATTTTAAAATACCATAATTATTTTTAAAGGACAATTCCAACTACTAGCACTGAGCTCTAGAATTCTGTAATGGATTCTCACATAGGTGATTATGGAGCCTATCCCTTGCTACATGTATCGCTGTTCACATAAAAGAACAATCACATAGTAGAAATGTCAAAGATGTATTGTAAATATTTCTCACCTAAGAAGAAAAAATTTATATAGGATAAATTATTATATCAATCAAAATTCACATTGTACATTTGATAATAATATAAAAATTATTTATTTACCTGAGTTTATCACCATAAATAATTACCAATAAGATAATTCACTAAACATTCAAGAAGCTATTTTTTCTGATTATTTTTTTAAAAAATTATAAAAATTGATTTTTTTTCTTGAAAAAAGATAACGATAAATATTTTATTAAAATAATGTTATTTTAAACAATATGAAAAGGTTTATATGAAAAAAGAAAAGAATAAATAAGAACAAGTAATTTATTTATTTTATCCAATTGGTGTCATAAAATGAGAATGAAAAACTCTCAGAGACACAAATACTTATTAAAAAAATAAAAACATGTGAAAAATAGAAGAATAAAAACTTATTTTTTAAGGTATAAAATATAGAAACATAGAACTCTACACCCATCATAAACTCGTTCAATTTATTTACTCTTATTGGCCAAATAAATTCGTCGCAATCTGAACACATAAGAAATTCCATGTTTTATACTATAGTAAAACTAAAGCACCCTAAATATTAAATTACATAAATAAGAACCTACGAACAACAGAAAAATATGAGGCCACTACCATGACAAGAACATCCCAATTACGCTCAATTTGATAAAAAATCATTAAACTTTTTATAATAAATAATAATTTTTTGTTTCTAATTTTTTTAAATATAATAGGTATATTTTATTTAATGTTTTGAAAGTACTAAGATTATATAGGAATGAAAATACATTAAAATAACATTGATTAATAATTTTTTTAATAATTTTTTTCATTAAAAAAATTATAAAAAATCCCCACATAAACAATTCATTGAAGATATAACGACGCTATTAAAATTATGGAAGGTGTGAAAGGTATTTTCTTGATAACCTTTGATTATGGAATTCCATTCTTCAATAGTTCTTTGAAAGAATATTAATTTTTATCTTCACATTCTACCAAAAACCTGATTAAACTATAGAAACCATTGATTTATTAACAGAGTAATGAGGATTATTACAAGTTCATTTGTAAAATGTTTTTTATCATATACATAGTTAGATTTATAGTATAGAGTGAACCTTCTTTGTAGAGTCTTGATGTGGTAAATTTTTTCAAAAATATACAAAGGAGGGAAAGACCCTGAAAGAGCCCTATAGTATCCTGCAAATTGAATATGGAACAATTTCATGATGTAGGATCAAATATTTTTCTAGGATATAGATACATGACACTATTGTGAATAGATGATAGCTATAATTTAGTAATAGAATATATGACTTTATTAATCCTAAAATTTCTAGAGATAAACTTTAAAGTGTTTAAATGAAATTTCTAATTAATTATTTGATTAAAGAGTAACTAATGAACCAAAAAATGACACTCAAGTAATAACTCTTTGAAAATTAAAATTATAAATTTTTACTTCAATGACCCAATAAAATCTTCAAGTTGAGTATAATATAATGCAGTTTATAGGTGAAAAAGAGTTTATCATTTCATTATCTTACAATTTGAATTTATAACATTTTACTGATAAAACCCCAACATATATTTAGTTTTATAAGATGATTTATCATTCATGAAAATTTTAGAGGGAACCTTTAAAAGGATGAAATGAAATTTTTAATCAATTATCTTAGTAATCAGAGTATTTATTAATGAAAGGATATTAAAATGAAATTTATCATCAATGATCTTCACGATCAAATGATAGTGGTTATCAATGCTCTTATTTATCCAAAAGATTAAAGTTCTATAATAAAGAGATTTTTGTTTTTCAAGGTTCTTAATCCAAATTACCTCTTGTGGAGAATTAGTAATGATTTATTTAACAAAAATGAATGAGTTTAGTTTCTAGAAAATAACCATTGAACAATATAGTAGTGAAATTGATAAATTTAATGGATTTGAGGGTGAAGATAGAAACCCAAAAACTACCCCAAATTCAATACATTGAATCAATCATAAAAACTCTAACAACTGAAAATCACAATAACTATCAATCAATTTGATCAATGAATAAAATAAATATAAGTTTAATAGTGTTAGATACTAAAATTTCATAAAAAATAGTTATTTATTTTTATAAGAATATTCTAATAAATGTTGAAAATCAATAAATGTGATCAAATTAATACAAGGAAAAACACATTAGTGTATCAAAGTAATACCAAAGTCCAATTTCATCAAAAAAGTAAGGGTGTAAAAATAAATTTTAGGGGATGAGGTGGAATATTCTTACATGTTAGATTCAAAAAGATACAATCCATCACCCAACTGATTCACATGTACCACTCACCATTGAATAAAATTAATATTACATGTACCCAAAGCCACTGCAATTCTAAAAAAATACCATGAGAATCAAGGGAAAGAGAAGAATAATGAAAATGGTTGCTCACAACATTCATCAGTACCAAAACCATGATGAGCCCATAAAATTGAATTTTAATATAAATTCCCAATATAATACACAGCACTACCTTATTTAGATTCACTATAAGTGATGATAATGAATGAATCACCACCACTATAAAGAATCATATGTAGATATGTGAAACTCGAAAAAATAGTCAACATGAAAAAAAAATATATAAAAAAGAATGAAAGACTTAGTGGAATTTATTTAATACCATATTTGGAACCTTTCTCCCATTTTACCGATAGAGAATTATAATTAAGAAATTAAATAATAATAATCATATAGAATTTCATAGGGAGTTGTTGAATTCTAGTAATAAAACCAAGATGTGACTACATTGAGGAGTCCTCACTCATCAACATATCTATAATGAATGTAGGGTTTTTTCAATAAAAATAAGAGGTGAACCAAACTAAGAATTTTTTATACTCATATAATGTTCTAAATATAGAAATTATATTCATAGAAAACCTGGTCAAATATTACTACACATCAAAGTACATCATACCTTAGGTTAAACTCTATAAAATTCCATGAAAAATATTGAAATCCCATAACATTTATAAAAAAAATATATTTCCATATTAACTAATACATACCATATTTATACATGAAATGTTCTTAGATAACATTGATAGTTTTAGAAAAAGAAGAACATGACTATCTCACGGCCTCAATTACAAAGTTTCTCATTTTTTTTGGTAGAATAAAAAACCACTTACAACATCTATTTGATACATAATGTCATGAATAACGGGGATGAATTGGAATTACATGGAATTGAATGGATAAATAAAACCTTCAATGGGGTGAGAATAGTGCATGGAAACTTGTAATTATTAGGTACTCTGAAGAAAGAAGTATTCCATAAAGAATAAAAATACTCATTTTCCATCTCAAATATTTCAACCCACTCCATAATGGAAGAGAGGATGTGAATAAACCAAATAATTATTAGGGTATACTTATATATGACTTAATTAGGCTATAGGGAGAAGTTTTACTCAAGTATGACATGATTATGTGGGGATGCATGAGGATAGTGGAGGATGAATGGGGATGGTTAGGGAAGGTGTGGGTCATGTGAGGAAGATTGTGGGATGACAGGGGTTGAACAAGGATGGTGGGGGTCATCTGGTGGGGATGATATAGAAGGCGTGATGATTTCTGAAAGATGGTGACATGTCATAGCCGAGGGGGCTGATGGAATATGAAAAGTGTTGTAGAGAAGGTAATAGGGGTCATAGAGGATACATGCCGTGTTGAAGGATAGTGGGGGTGGACGTGGCAGGAGACTCTGAGGGTATAAATTATATTAGAGGAAGTATGGGGTCACAGAGGTTGAAGTGACGTTGGGGGTGGAGATTCTGTTTTGGTAGGGTGATCACATGGTGGTGTGGTTGAGGTGAATTAGGGTAGGGGATGGGTAGTGTTTTTTAGAAATAAAATAAAATAAATATTTTCATTTTGTTTTTTTCGAAAATATAATAAATATATATATGAGTGATAATTTTTCTATAAAAAATGATAATTCTATTTTATAATATAAAATAAAATCTTAACATCTTAATGTCAATTATTAATGAAATAATATTACCAATTTTTTTTATGAATCTTAGTTACTAAATTTCAATAATTATTTTTTCATGTTTATTAATTTATAATTTAATTTTGTTTATTAAATTTAAATAAATATTTTAATTGTCATGTTATTAGTGATTATCAAACATATATATAAATATATCATAAATTATAATAATTTAAATTAATTTTTTATATTTTTTTAAAAATATTTATTAAATGAACAACATTAAAAAAGACAAACACTATTTATATTTATAAAATAATTCAAACTTTAAATCAATGAATGATGTATTTTTAACAAGATATAAAAAACATGGATACTTACACTGGTCATTAAAATAATAATAAACAAATAATTTGGATTCTATTAATTGGTTATTGATAAAATATTTTTTTTATTAAATGGTTAATTATAAAAAAAAAATTATTGATGGTAGAATATTTGTTAGTAATTTTTATTACAACTAAATAATTCATGTGTTGGTAGATAACACTTAGAATTATTATGATGAAACAATATATTTACCCATTGGTAAATATTTTGTTGGTATTGAGTGGTCAATATCAATAGACATGTATATTGGTAAAAAAAGTATAGAAATAAAAAATTAATACCCATAAAAGTTAATATCATTTGGAATTTTCTTATTTTACTAACACATATATGACATGTTAATTAATTTCTATTGGTATAAATTATTTTATTCTCATGGATGATAATAACTATGATGATATATAGTCAACTAATCACCCATCATGCTTCAAAAATACTCCAAGAGTAACCCCCAAAACTTCAAAATATGTGGTGTACATATTACCCATCATATGTAAGGTCATGATAGATATATAATTCAAACTAACCTTTAGCTACCAGAAAGATCTAAAAAATGCATTGAACCACTCATAAATCACCCCTTCATGGTGGGTGGTTTCATTAGTTGATCAAATTATGATTTTTACTCAATAAATCTTCTATAGTATTATAATATTTCTAAGAATCTATTAATATCATATACATTATTGGATTATTCCTAAGAAACCAATTCCTTGATTGACTTATTTTTTATTGATAAAATATCCTTATATATCAATCCATTTAGAAAATGAAACTCTATGATAGAAAACATTCATTACCAAAGCTTGAAATATACCTGATGATCTCTTATTTTACATAAGACAACATTGAGATGTTGAGAATGATCCTCCTTCAATTGAGAGTGTACTTGAATTTCATAAATAAATATGATAATACACAAATCCAAATAAGAGTGGAGGATTATATAAATCGTGGTGATAAAAACTACCCATGTGTTCATAAAATCTACCCATGTGTTCATAACATCAATTTTCATTATAATATACCCATATAGTATATAACATATTCATAATGTAGTATAATAAATATTAATATTCCTCACAAACAATAGATGGTATCTCTTCGATCTAAGAGAACCACTTATATCCCGACATATATTTGATTAAATCATATATATATTAGATATGATAACAGTTCATAACAATAACATTGTTTAGCATATAGTAATCCAAATATAAGAACAATGAACCATCTCCCTTCTTAATGAATAACCTAGGATCCCAATAAGGGGATGTGCACAGGAGAGTGAATCAACTCGCCTCAAGGACCTTTATCTAAACCTTCACCTATATATGTTCTATAGAAACCATCCTAAATGGGGGAATGGATATGAGTTCCATGCCTTAAATTAGGTTAATCCTGAAATTATAATATATATCATGTGAAATCCCTAAGAATTAATTAGAAGAGATGACCTAGAACAAGATAAAAATAATATTAAATTCATAAATTCACGTATCCATATCCAAAAAGAGCATAAAAAGATATATTAATATAATGATATTGATGGTTATGCCCCTAATTTATTTTCTATAGATCCATCTCTATAATATGGGTATATAAATCACCCTAAACAGATGTCAAATATACCCATTAGTGATAGAATTTAGTGTTTGATAAATATCACTTATTTTAATCCATCCTAAGGATCAAATCGAAAAATATATATCTAAGAAAATGAAATAAAAAAATATACTATATCCACTGATTATGAAATAATACTCTATTAATTATTGGATACACTGTAATCACAATGATAAGGGTGTGTTAGTAGTCATCACTCCATACAGGTACTCTATAACCCCCCACACTTAATCTTAAAACAAAGTGGATATAAATGGGGTTGACACAAACATTTTGAATAAAATAATTAGAACATTTGAGACTATATGAACTTTACCTTCATTGATTGATGACACCTTATTAAGATTATTTTTAGTCAGTTTGATAATATGATGTTGGACTAACCCAGAGCACCATCCCAAGATTCCATTACCCTTATCCATTTTAATGGACCACTCTAATGCCTCTAGTACCATCCTTTGTATCAACATACATACCATTGATATCCATATGTGTAGTAACTAATAACATGTAGTACATCACCTAATCATACTATAAATCCTTGAGTCTAAACGTCATCAAGAAAACTATATGACTATGATGCGATCAAATAAAATCATTGAATATATATTGTATCCACATGAAAACCAATTAATAGTTAGATTATGGAACTATAGTAGGGTATACCTCACCCTAAAAAATTTATATCATACTAGAGGAGTCATCCCCAATGAGAAAAAATATAATCCCCAACCCTGATAAGTCATTAAATTACCACATGACCTAGAATAATTAAAACCCCAATTTCATCTTCCAAAATATTAACTCTCAAATCTAGAATATTAGCTATAAAAAATTGTCATAACACCACATATTGGGTTCCACTTAGAAATGCGGGCCCAACCTACCACCTCAATAAGAAAATTTTGGAATGAACCATTCACTGAAACCCATATCTGGTGGTTCAGATCATGTTCAAAATAGGAAACCTGAGAAATAAAATCACCTAATAAGATGGGATAAACAAAAAAAATAGTAAAAATAGAAACATAGTACATTAGTGATATTCTCTCAAAAATAGGATGAATATAATCCTGATCACCATCATATTTATACATCAGGGGAAATAACAAATGAAGAAATAGGAATGAAATTTTTTCCAAGATAGACCCATATCCAAACCTTTATAGTCATGAAATTTTAACCAAAACTAATGGTAGAGTATGAAATTTTGTATTAATATGTTAATAGTTTATTTTTGATAAATTACAATTCCCTAAAAATTATTAAATTTATGTTGATTAAAATTTAATCATTGATTGTGTGAATGTATTAATTTTGGATTTGAATAGTGATACTTTATTAAAAATTTTATTTTACATGTTTATGTTAAAAATTTATTTAAAGAAATTAGTATCATAATTTATAAATTTTGTTTTACTATGTTTTTTTACTTTGTGGATTATTTTTAACAATTGTCTAACCATGTAAATCCCATAAGGGGTGGGCCTTATACTACTCATGGGACCCGAGGTTCAACCGCATGGGAGAGACAACCTCAACAGACATAGCTATGAAAAAATGGGTGAGTTCAAGTTCACGTACAAGGTGGGAAGAGGATAATTGAGCATGCATAGAGCTTGTTAGGTGTGTAAAATGGCACACAGGGAGAAGGAAGGTTGTACTAGGCCATATTTTTGTGTTAATTTTTGTTTCAGTTGCCTACCCCAATTCCAGATCTAAGTAGCAGTGGGAGAACATTATTAATATAGATACATTCATCTAGACATATTTTCAAAGTGAGAATGAAACCCATGATACACTAATACATTATTAATATAGATACATTCATCTAGACATATTTTCAAAGTGAGAATGAAACCCATGATACACTAATATTATGCCTTTAAAATATATTTCCATTTCATGGACCATCATATCAGATCTTCTCTACCATACGGTCAATGCTTGGGGTTTTCCTCTACCTCCATCATCATCTAAGGTTATTGTTCATGAGAGTTTATAGGATTTATGTATTTTGAGGCTACCATGGAAAAACTGGGATAATGTATTCATACCGAAGGATCAACACTATTTTGAAGAAACACCTAGAGAAATCGATCAACCACTACATCACTTTCAAATAATATATAGGTATATATTGATAGAACATCTCTCAAATGGAAGATTATTGGATTACAATAACTCATTTATAATCCATGAAAGAAATTCCTTCATCTGTTCGATAGTATCACTAACCAGGTAGTTTATATATACAATAGTTGACTGCAATTAACTGTTCATTAATGAATGTTCCTTTACTCTACAATGGTTGACTTCTAGAAACAGGAAAATAATGGTAGAACTATTGTTTCTCTTCAAGTAGTAGCAAAATAAAGGTCAAGAAAATAAATTTTCTCTTCATTATAAATCATATTCAATAATGGTATAGTAGATATCTTTCCTCTAATGATAATTCAACCTAAGTAGCAAGGAAATTGTTCTTACACCGATAGTAGCTCTTTAATTTTTTATTAGTAATAGAAACTCATAAAAATAGTTGATCTATTGTTCACTATTGAAAAAAACAATTGAATGACCCTATTTTCTAAAATGGTAGATCCATGCATCAGACAATAAAAATGGTAGATCTGTGATGGTAGCTTGTCAATGGTAGTAACACTATTCTACTAATAGATATTTCTATTAACCATTCAAGTTATATATATTTATATATATTATATTAATTTATAAATTTGAAATAAATATTTTAATTAATTTTTAATTATTTATTGCTAAAAAATTAGTTAAAAGTTGTAAAAAAATATTTTTGAGCATATTTTATACACATATACACATGAAACAAAAATTGTTTACATGGATATGTTTTTATTACATTTAATATTTTATTAAACTACAAGATTATCATTTTTTATTTTAATTGTTTTATAAATGTATACTTTATATTATTATTCTACAAATCATATTGGAAGTTTGATATTTTTATTTCAAGTAGAAATAAAGCATGTGAAAATTATTTATATTTAGAATGGTATTTACAAAAAATGAAATGGTATCATTATATTTTTTATGTGCTACTGCATGACCTGTAGTGATTGGATCACATGATACTATAAGGAGATATTTGAGTAAATGAGTCCATATTTATCTATAAGTGAAGAAATTAGAGGATAAAACATATTTATATATCTTATTTTATAATAACAGTGACAACAATCACTACTGGAAAAAGGGCCTATACCCATGGTTCAAAACCGTGGGTATAACCCCCAAAACCGTGGGTATAGCCCCCAAAACCGTGGGTATAGGCTATACCCACGGTTTTGGGAACTGTGGGCTGAAACGACGTCGGTATAGGGGTCTTCAGATATACCCACGGTTTGGTAGAATCGTGGGTATAGGTGTTTTACACAGAAACACCACACTGTACAGCATGGCAGGGAACTTCCACCACGGTGTTCAACCATGGGGAATTTATTCAGTTCATTTAAAAAAATTCGCGTCCAGCATGTTTTGACCCCTGCATGGAATGCGTACCAGTGAGAACCTGCACCAACCAAGCCAACACCACTATTGGTATTTATATATTTATCACTTTTATTATATTAATATATTTGTTTATATGAAAAAACGTAAACGGCGAGAATCGAACTACCGACCTATCGGTCTTCGAAGCCGCACCTTACCAACTAACATGTAAACATTTTTATCCTATAATCGTATGTCTTTTTACTTATAATAATGTAAATAAATTAATTGGAAAAAATATCAGCTGGAATTCGATCCTGGGATCGCGCTGAATATATTTACATCGGGACCAACTAAGCTATTGACAGTTTTAGTTTATATCTTTGTATTGTCATAATAATATTAATAAAAAGTATGTTCCCGCCAAATTGCCACCAAATTTTTTTACCGTCCCGCGTAATTTTTCCCCCCGCCAAAACGGGGGAAATCTATACCCACGGTTCTCCAAAACCGTGGGTATAGTTCTTCAAAAAAACCCCAAACACCCATGGTTTTGAAAAACCGTAGGCATAGGTTTTTTGGGAAAACCCTATACCCACGGTTTGGCCAAACCGTGGGTATAGGGTTTGAAAAAAATACACATATGCCCACAGTTTTTCAAAACCGTGGGTATAGGTGTTCAAAATAAAACTATACCCACGGTTTTAAGCAAAACCGTGGGTATAGGTTTCCTATACCCATGGTATTGGAAAACCGTGGGTATAGGTCCCATATTAACCCTATACCCACAGTTTTTTGTAAAACCGTGGGTATAGACCAATTTTCCAGTAGTGAATATTGTGATGCATTTAATTGTTAGACATTTTATCATGAACATATATAAATTTTTTCTCCTTATTATGATCATTAATAGACTTTTATAGAACTATTTTGTACTATTACAGTGATCAGGATCATTGAACTTCATCATCCTCATCATCATATCTTTATTTTTGGTATCATTGTATTTTTTACTTATTTTAATATTTTCTTTGTCTGTTTGTAATTTTTATACCTAGTTTATGATTTTTATAATCAGAAGCATGTTTTATTTGTTCGGTTATTCCACCACCCAATATAGAGTTTTTGGTTGTTTCTCACATCCAAATTTTAGGTTTATACTAGGTTAAGACTCCTAAAAAATTTCTGGTTTGTGCTTCTTTTTATATGTAAACTGATGATTTTGTAACAAGTTCTCACACCTCTAAAATTTAGTTTCAAAGGGAATACACATATTCCCACTAATTTGATAAGATTTATGATTGGACTAAGATTTTTGTGATCCAAAAAATAATAAAATAACTTTTTTATTTATTGATATTTCTTCCACGTTACAATTATTAATGCAGCACTCATTAAATATTTTTTTATTAATAAAAATCTGACAATTTTGGTCTTTAAATTTATAATGAACATTCAAACTACTGTTTTTATTGGCATCACCCAAGATCCAACAATTGATATTAGATTTAGGACAATAAATATGTGATCCTGATACCAAAAAACTAGTATTAGAGTGTGAACTTATATTAGTTATCACTATTTTTGTTTATTTTTAACTCAAGGATAACCTGATCATCCATGAATTAACAATATATTGAACAAAACAAACATTATATAAGATGGTAAGAGTCAATGTAAATGATTAATGGATTCCACAAAACCCCCATTCATAGATTTAATTTACTATGGTCATTGGTTGGACAAAATGGAATCCTACATAGAACAGATAATTTTGGATCATTGGAATATCATAGAGAATCCCTATGAGTTACCCTAAGTTAATCCAAATACACTTTTTTGTGATGATATGAATATGTATTTTATAAATAATTATGTGAAATAATATTTTAAACTATTCTATATAAAAGAGTGTCTATACCCATTTTTCATCTTGAATGATATACCATGACATATAAAGAATACTTTGAATCACTCACAATGGTACTAAAAATATAAAGGTGACCAAGATGGGATTACATTGAGGCGAATATAAGGAATTCATGATGGAATATAAAGAGTCTATAAACCAGATATTAAATTAGTTTACAAGTATTACAAAAAGAATGAGTGATATTGGAGAAGTAATAGAGAACACAATTGAAGGTGAATGAGTACTACTGTTTCTTCAACAGATATGACATGAAAAGAAGGTGACCATTGATAAGATTAATTATTTTAATGAGTATAACTTAGATGAAAAAAATTATATTTGATGTATTTAAAGTTAGAGTTTAAAAACATAGTTGTTCAGAAGTCTAAAAAGAGAAAAGGTATAAATTTTATGTATAATTTTAATGAATTATCTAATAATTCTAATACTCGGTTTTAGTAATGTGAAAATTAAGTGATAAATATTTCAAGAGGGTTTTGAAGTTCATGAAAAATGTTTTTAAGGGACATATTGGAAGATCATTCAGAAAGTATTATAATAAAGGAAACTGTAGTAATAATAATGATGTTTCATAATTAAACTTTTATTAATGTAGGAATAAAGTTCATATTAGAATAGACTTTGAAAAAATCAAACATATAAATAAAGAAAAAAGAAGTAAATATTAAAACAAAATTAATCTTTATTTGGATATTGGTAATATTCTGAATGTTCAGATTCTAGTAGTGATTTTGAATGTGAACAGGAGACAAGGAACCTTACTCTAAGGGGTATAAAGTGTCAGGTAACTGATTCAATTTTCACTCAATTAGTTACTCTTGCTAATGTAGATAATAATTATATAATAGAAAATGATAATATAACATAATATAATTTATATTCTAATTTTGATTTTATTATTCTATGATTAAATAATTGCATAAATAAAAGAATAATTAAGGCATTATGGAGTTAGTATAATTGAAAAATACTTATACATAAGAATTAATATTAAGTTACGGGTTAAATAAAATGAGAAACAAAAAAGGGAATCTTATAATACGAAAAATTTTCTTTCCAAGAATGATAAATATAAAATGATTTTGGATTATAATATTTCATAACTAGAATATGAAAATGAATGACTAAAAAACATTCTAGTAGTGAATAATAACGATTAATAAAGATGATTTAATTTTGTTTTAGAAGACTTAAATGATGTCTATAATGATTTTAAGAAGCTTAATAAACAAAATAATAAACTAATAAACACATATTTTGGAAATAATGTGAATATGGGTATAGATTTCGAGTCAATTCAAATGGATAAAATGAATTTGAAAAATGAAGTTTTCAATCTTAAGTAGAAACTATTTAGATTTTTTTAAAGAAAATAAATATATTACAAAATGATGTAATTGATAAAACTGGACACTGATAATAATGATTTTGATTATAACACTTTTTCACCAAGGTTAGATAATACTAAATTTATTAAAAGTTTAAAAGGATAATTTCCATTGTAACCAATCCAAAATATAGTGTATAAGGTTAATAGTCTAATGAATGTTCACTAATATTTACAAAGTTATTTGAGAATTTAATGAAATTTATTTCAAGATATTTATTTCATAAATATCCCACTAACAAATGTTCATAATTTATTTGGGTCACTAATTTTATTTTATACTAATCCATTTGGACCCAAGTTATATTGGGTATGAAAATAGTTTGTTTTATTGTTTATTTTTAGGAAATCTACCTTAGAATTCTGAAAAAGTTATGGTATTTAGATAGTGGATACTCTAATAATATGATATGTGAAATTTTAAAATTTATACCATTCAATTCATGTGATGGTGGTCTAGTAAAATTTTGATACAAATAAATTATTTAGATTAAATGAATTTGAAAATTTGGTTTTTCTAAAAATATAATTATTTAAAACGTACTGTTTTTAGATGGTTTATAACAAAATATAACAATTATATCATATATTTGTGGTAATGTATCAAATTCTATATTTATAAAAGATAAATTTATATTTTTAAAAAATAAAACTATTTTATTTTTTGAAAATATAAATGATAATTCTTATACTGCTGAATTTTTTACCTAACGAAACAAAAGGTTAAGTGTTTGAATGTTGTAGAAGCTGTTGACATTCTGTGGAATAAAAGACTATTGTAACACAACTATAATTTATAATATTTGACTTTTTAAAAAATTTAATATATTTTATAGCTTTTAATGCATGAAATACTGAGTTATCTTGTGTTACATGCAAGAGAGACTCTCTTCAACAACTTCTGTAAGACCGAGTTTTACTGAATAAGAATGTATTATTAATATATCATTTTTTAATATAATAATATATAACATATTCATTTAAACAAAATTTATGAATATTATTAACCAAAATATGATATTTATATATATTCCACAAAATATTAATATTAATTTTATTTGTTTCCTAGATAATTATATAAGAAAAAAAATCCAATTTTGTGTATATAAACTATATTTCTCAAAAGGGGGACATCACTTCTTTCTAATGGAACACCTATTTTAAAAAAAATTGAAAATTGAAAATTTATTTTTCAAAATAAACTTCATTTCTTTAATTCAGAATAGAAAAATCAGTTTTGGGGAATTTTTTACTATATTTCTGGGAAGTTTCATTTTTTGATAAATTGTGAAAAATACATCATTGTAGTTAAAAACATCCTTTTTATTTAAAAAATTAATATATTTTAATTTTAATTTTTATGTAAGAATAGATAAATTATACATATATTAAACAAATTTAGTTCATGGAAATCATTATTATATTGAATTTCGATATAATTTTTTTTTGAACATCAGAAAATTTTCATTTACTCACATTCTATCCACATCGACCGGATTGGCATTAAAATTAATTTATCCACCTCTATGAATTGAATTTGAAAAAATGGATTAATGACGTTTTAATAAGTGTGATATTTAGTGTCTAATATAATCAACATAAAGTTTTTTTGATATTGTGAATAGTAAGTTTAGTAAATTTTTATTTACCACGGTAAATGGTAAATTGGGTAATAAAAGGTTGAAATAATATTTTCATATCATAATATTATCCAAACACATGTCATAATTTCATTGGATGAGTTTTTCTCAACCAAAATAATCTTTAAGAAGAAATTATATCCTTTTTAAGTATCTTGGGTAAGAATAAAACATTTATTATATTTTATTTAAAGATAAGTTAAAAATGGAATACTCATATATTTAATAATTAAATCATTTTTAACTAGGGATCTACAGAAAAAGATCGACTATTAATAGTTATTTGAAAGATAATAAGTTTATATTCATCATGATAGTTTATTTATAATTTTTAGAGAATAAATTATTTAATTAATTAATTTAATATTAATGATGTAGTAATTATTTAATTAATGGAAATATCAAATAAATGATATTAAAAATATTAATGTTGATATAATTTTAAATAATTAATGAAATAAATTAATTTTATATATAACCTTGATATTTTAGTGATATATTATATGTGTTGGTTCAAATTTATCATGTTGTTTTGATATTTATAAAATAATCAATAATGCATTATATCAAAATATACATAAATGATACTGTAAAATATATAATATTTTAATAAATGACATAAAAATAATAAAAATATAAATTATAGAAAAATAAATAGATTACGGTTAAATATTTTTTCAATGATCCATTTTGGGTTCTTTTGACATTTATTAGTAACTATATGAACTTTAATGAGTAAACAAATATAATTTTCATGGTAAGAGTTAAAGGGTTTAATTAAGGATTTAAACTAAAAGACAATGTTAATATTTTAACCTAAAAATATATAAAAATATTTTTTCTGTGATTATTTTGAACCCTAAACACATTATATTATAAATAACTCACTTTGAAGCTATTTGAAATTGAAAATCAATTTATATTAATTTAAAATTTCAAAAGATTCCAAGAGTGTCCCCTTTTATAAAAAGGCACCTTCTATTTCACTTACTCACACAACCATAAGCATTCTATCATGAAAAAACCACTCCCATTTCTTCTAATTACATTATTATAATGGTTTTTAGGTCTTGGTATTCTAAAAATACCATCTCTAGTGTCCCTAATAAGAGATCTGAAGGAAGTCCACTGAAGAAAAGGTAATTGTTTTTCCAACTCATTTAGGATATTTTCCTCTCCAACTTCCTCTTCCTTTATTATTTATATACTAAAGTAATATATCTTGTATCATCTATATAAATATATCTTATTATGATTATTTTACAACCCTATTCCTCCTTTTATCCATCCAACTAAAAACAATATCACCATGGGTGTGTATGCACGACTTACCATCTCCAAATTATGGTGTAATTTGGTTTTCATAAACACATTATTTAGATGGGTATAATGATAAATAATATATATATATATATAATAAATATGATAGTATATTGATTCAATATTATTAATATACAATCCAATTTTGTACCACTTTACCATAAAGGATATGGCATCTTCACTCTTGCATACATACGGTCTACCATCTCCACAACGTGATGAGATTTATTCACCATGTTAGCCATTGAAGAATGTTTATATAAATTTATATAATTAATAAATATAATATATATGAAATTGTGATAATTTTGGATATTTTTAACATATATCCTATTCAAAATAACTGTGACATTCGTGAAAAACATGTATAGGAAAATGACACAATTAACACTCAATACGAGGGTATCAAAAAATACTATTAACAAATGGGTGATAAGATAACATATAAGAACATCGATGTTATTATAAATATACATATAGTACTTTTATAAGTTAATAACATGTTTAAAATCATGGTACAAGAGGTTAAAATACCTTCACCCAAAAGGAAACACAAGGTAGGGGACTGTGTCTCAATATCCTTTCATTGTGACATAGTATGATGTTATACCCTGAACATATTTTATATTGTGCATATACTTCTATTATGAAATTTCATATACATATTTTCACAATAATCATGTTATTTAATGTTTTTTAAATGCATAATATCATGGATATTATGGTTTAAATTTTCAAATTTATATATGACGCTTTGAATGTTTAATGATTTAATTTTATCTACATTTCTTTATTATTGATATTTTATTTATTTATATGAATATAAAAGTATTATAACGGCAATTTTATGTCTAATTTTATGTTCTTTCAAATGATTTCAAAAGGAATATTTTTAGTGTTTTATGTAAGGTACTCTTTAACTAAAACATCATTTTAAATGTTTCGAATGATTTGTTATTATAAATCATTCACATTCATGTCCATGTTTTCAAAATGTGTTTTGTTGAATTTATTTATAAGGACATGAATGTTTTAAAATAAATTTTTTTGAATTTTTCTTGATATTTTTCACAGTTGTGTGGGAAAATTTGGTTTAAAAAACTCATTTAAATTTTTTTTCTTTTTTAAAACAACGAATTTTGAATAAACGATTTTAAAGTAAAAGGGGGTATTTATCTAATAAAATTTATAATGACTTCATTAGAGTATTTTTAATTCCCTTATCTTATTGTGTTGTTTTGAGATTGTTCAGTCTGATTTTGGGGTTTCTCACTTTCTCCCTCAAAAGTGTTTTAATAATAAAAATGTAATTTTCAGTCAGTCAATCTCATGCTTATTTGAGGGTGAAATCTTATGATATCATGTTCCATATTTAATTAAATGGTTTATGATTCAATTTTAATATGGATGTGCTATTTTGATACCATTCATATATTATGGTTATAGTATTCAAATTTCATATATTATTTTTAATATGAATGTTTATGTTGATTATGTTTCACCTTTTAATAAGAGGACTACATTTGAATTAGTAAGTGATGGGCGAGGCCCCCAATAGCCCTTCGATGCATCAATAGGTCTCATGAGAAAAACTAACTTGGGTTTTGACTAATTTATTACTCATTTATGTATGTTTTCTTGGATAAATCCTTAATGGTATGTTTATGATGTTTAGAATTACACATTCCCCATTAGGAGACTATTATTTATGTTTGATGTAATTATTCGACTAGTAGAATATCCATCTTTAAATATCATTCTCTTGTGATTATTTATATATAATTATTTTGATTTATTATTTCCAAGTTATTTTCTAGTTTATTTTTGAATGGCTTGTGTTACATTTATACACCTATAATTATGGTTTATGATTATTCACTCATAATAGCATTCAATGCACATTTACCCTTACTAAGTATCTGAGCTCACCACTTTGTAATGTTTTATTTTCCCCAAGATGGAAAGAATTTCAGTATTGATATGGAGGCTTAATCTAGGAAAATAATGGAGTTTTTAAAGATTTTATATGTTGTATTTAATTTTTTAAAATGTAATGTAATTTTCTTGTACAAAATCTTGCTTCAAAGACTATTAAACTAATCAGTATTTTATGATTTGATTCCTTGTAATAATGCCAATGTAATAAAGCTATATACCCCACATTATGGTTTAAGATTATTAATTCAAAATATATTTCCCTATACGATTACACTTATTGAGCATCTGATCTCACCCCTTTCTTGTGTGTTTATTTTACCAAGGATTCCAAGAATTTTTTTTATTGATAAGGAGGGTTAAGCTATGAGAATAATGGCATTCTCAAGGATTTTAGATGTTGTATTTTATGTTTTAAATTTAAATTTAATGTTTTTATATGTAATATGGAATTGAAGGTAGTTCAACTAATCAAATATTTATGATTTGATTCCATGTAATCATGCTGATGTAATAATGTAATGCATTGACTCTGGGCTCCTAGGGTTAGGGCATTACAGTTTGTATCCGAGTATGTTTATAAGAAACCTTGAAAACTAGATTTAAAAAACTTATATTTGGGAATATTACCCAAAGGATGAAATTGAGGATAAATATAGAATATATTTCTAGTAATTTGGTAAAGTAGAGATTATGTGGGTCTTCTTAGTTATATAACCCTATCTAAATATTATCAGTGGATGTGGTTTTGGAACAAATATACCTAGGAGTAATTTCTCAGATTAGGGGTTCCAGGCCTAACTTAGTGAAACCCAGTACTGGAAAACATGCCTTACTATACACCTTGTTTGACACATCTGGAGGATATGCTTAGAAAATTTCTCATTTTCTTTACCAACCATTAAAATGGATTTGAAAGTAAATATCTTCCTCAAAGAAACCATAATTTATGATTTTTAGATTTATGATGCAATGATTTATGTTATGGGTTATACTATATATGGAGTTATACATTATGATTTTTTAAAATAATCATGTACATGAAATTATTTTGAAATAGTGTCTAATAGAAAGAATGTGAACCTCACCGATGCGTGGGATCCAGAGAGTAAGATGGATCATATATTTCTTTGTCTTAGGACTATATTTCGAAGGGAAAATGTCTCCGAAGAATTCTCGTCATTTGAGTACATAATATCATGTGATAATTGTACCAGTAAAGAGTACTCTAAGTACAATAGATTTGGATGAAATCAAGAGAATTAAAGGACAATTAAGAAAAAAAGGATAATGTGAATATGGGATAGAATTATTTTTCCACATGTAATAATTGTGGAAATATTCACCCCAGTGCATTATTAATATAATTTTTAGTTTTATACAGATGTGGATATAAAGGAAACCCTGATTGGGACTTCAAGGATAAGTAAAAGGATTCTAATATATAGTTTTTTACCTGTAGGGAGATGGGACACTATACAAATCATTGTCACATGCATCAAAGGAGTATACCCTAAAAGAGGCTAATGGATCATGGTCAATATTATGATACTACTATAAATTTAGATGAATGATTGATGTGATTATGTTTGGATTCCTGAATTATGTCATTTGAGTATTTTTATCATTGATGTACTTGTTATAAGAATAATGGAATATATAAGTATTTTACTACATAAGATTTTCATTTTAGATTCGAGATCACATGCTGGATGGTACCAAGAAAGGGTATTCAGTATAATGTTAAACTTTTAAAAAAACACATGATTGAGAGAAATATTATTCTTAATATGTTTAGGATACTAAGATAAGGATTTTAGAATAATGAGATGATAGATTTGGGTAAATTAAACTGGATAATACTAAATACCTTATAACTGATTATTGGTTTGTTGAAAAAGTTATTTATGCCATCATTTATGATGTTTAATTTATTATTGTATTTAAGTGTATTAAAAATAATCTATGATCTATTCTAGGAAAAATGAAGTATTCATGTTTTTAGTAATGTTTTATTATAATTAAATTGATTACCATGTTTTAAGAGGATACATTATTAAGGTATTCACATATTTGGAATGTAAAAGATAAGAGTTTATTCATGTTTTGGAAAGATTGAAGATATGGTCATTTTGAAGAATTTAACAAGTTATAAAATAGTTTAAATTGATATTTGGATAATGTTTTAGAGGTTAATGTATTACTTCACCCTACGATGAAACATGTACTCTGAAATAATGTATAAATAGTTTAAACCACAACCAAAGGATACGAATTTATTTATAGAAACATATCAAGTAAATATATTTCTTTAATTTATTATAGAGTGAATGAATTCCTCAAAACTCTTAGAAAATGATGTAAGAATGAAAAATTTTAATTTTTGTTGAAACCGATGTTATTTCAAATAATGATATATTTAGGGCTTTGAGGACCTCAAATTTTCATTGACCATTCACTTGTGTGTGGCCTCAATCACACCATATAAATACTTACACTTTTCTTCCATAATGTATCTCTTCTTTCCACTAATGTTCTTCATTTCAAAATCATAGTCTTGTAGTGAACAATACATTTCCCATTCTTACTTGTTGAAAATATTTTTTATTATCATTATTTATGATGCGGGTTTATCAATAATAGTTTCTTCAAATATCAAACTCTTGATTTCTGAGATCATGTTTAAACTGAGATGACACATTTTAATTAAGTCAGGTTGAATGTAACACCCCAAGAACTTACAATATTTTTCTTTTTTAAATAAATGTAATATATTCTATAGATTTTAATGTCTGCAACACTTAATTAGCTTGTTTTACATGGAAGACTGAATTTCTTTGATAGCTGGTGCAAGACAATGTTTTACCGAATAATTATATAATATTAAAATATTATTATTTAATATAACAAGAAATAACCTAGCTGGTTGAATAGATACTATGAATAGTATTAACCACATTATGAAATTTAATTATATTTCATAAATTTCAAACATTCATCTTATGTGTTTCCTATACAATTATATATGAACCAATCCAATTTTACGCATAAAAATTATATTTTTCAAAAGGGAAATTTACTGCTTTGTAATGGACCACCTATTTTAAATATAAAATCATGAAATTTAATAATTTTTATTTCCTTAAGTAAAATTCATTTTTTATTCAGAATATCAAAATTATATTAGTGTATATTTTTTTTTATTTTTCTGAGAAGTTTCATTTTTTAATGAATTGTGCAAAATACTACATTATAGTTAAAAACAACCTTTTCATTTATACAATTAATATATTTAAAATTTATTTTTAAGGAAAAAATTCATGAATTATACATATATTTATCCAATTTAGTTCATTAGAATCATTTTTATTTTTAAATTGGATGTAAAAACATATTTAAACTTTAAACATTTTATTTTACCTGGTTTCTCACAACGTTTGCGAGATTAGATTTAAACATAATTTATCTACCTCTGGGAATTAAATTTGAAAAGGCAGACAATTTTTTTAAAATTATTATGATATTTATATTCCAAGAGGATCAAATTATTTTATTGGATATTGTGAATAGTAACTTTAGTAAATTTATATTTACCATAGTTAAGGTTAAATCATGTAATTAAAATTAAAAATAATGTTATAATATTATAAAAATACAATAACGCTTATATTAATAACATTTGATTAGAGGGTTTCAACAAAAATAAATCATAGGTTTAAATTATATCCTTTTAATCCACTTAGGTAAGAGTATACAATTTATTATATTTTATTTAAAGATAAGTTAAAAATGTGATACTCATATTTTTAATAAATATTTCATTTTGAATATAGCGTTATGTAGATAAAAAATTCAAATATAAATTTTCATTTGAAATATAAAAAAATATATATTTATAATGATAATTTATTTTTAATTTTTATTGAGTAAATAATATAATTACGAGATTTCATAATAATGATGTTGTAATTGTTCAATTAATGGAAATATCAAATAAATGATATTAGAAATATAAAAATAAATATAATTTTACATAATTAATAACATACATGAATTTTATTGATAAATTATACATGATAATGATATATTTTTTGTGTGGGTTCGAAGTCATCATGTCTTTTTGGTATAAAAAACAAATAATGAATTGTATCAAAATTGAAATAAATTATACTTTAAAATAAATAATATTTTATTAAATATTATATAATTCATAGAAATATATAATTAAAAAAAATAACTATAACATGGTTAAATATTTCATAAATGATCCTTTTAGGGTTGTTTTGGAATTTTATAGCAACTACATGAACTCTAATGAGTAAAAAATCCATGTTGTGGAGGTAAGAGTTAAATGTCTTAACTAAGGGTTAATGCCAAAAGATAAGGGTAATATTGTGGCCTAATCATGTCTAAAATTATTTTTTATCATATTTCAACCCATAATTATATTATATTCGAAATAACTTAATTTGGAGCTATTTTATGTGGAAAATCAATTCATGTTAATTTAATATTTTTAAAGATTCAAATAGTGCCCCTCCACTCTCTTATAAAAAGACACCTCCTCTCTCACTTTCGCACACCACCATGCTCCTTATATATCGAAAAAAACATGGAAATTTCTCAGAAAAAAATTTCTTAGATAAGTTCTAGAGGTCCTTTTCATTAAAATGGACCATCACTAGTGTCCCTAAGAGGGGTTCCAAAAAAAATCCACCAAAGAAGAGGTAATTATTTTACCAACGCTTTCAAGTTCTTATCATATTCAAAACCATCTTCCTATGTTTTTTCCATAAAAAATTAATAAATATTGTTTCAGATATATAATGATATTTATTATTAATATTGGACATCGATATTATTTTATTTATCCATCCTACGAATAAATATCACCATCTGTGCATACATTCAACTTACGGTCTCCACACTGTGGTGTAATTTGTTTTTCATCACCACATTATTTGTATGGTTATAATGATGAATATAATAGATATAAATAATATATATGATATGATGCTGATTTTTTATAGTTAATATACCATCCAATTTTTTACCCCTTTACCATTAAGGGAATGATACTATCGCTCGTGCATACGTACAACCCGCCATCTCCAAAACATAATGTGACTCATTGACCATGTTAACTTTTCAAGAATGATTATAAAAATTTATATAACTAAAACATGTTATATTTGTTAACATAATATCATTCGGTATAGATTTTAACTATATCTTATTCAAAATTATTGATACATTCATGACAAAACATTTGTAGTAAAATGAAGGAGTTAACACCACAAAAAAGGTTTATAATGAAACACTATTAATATATGGGTGATAAGATAATATAATATGATTATATATTGTATTATAAATATACTTATGGTTCTGGTATATGTTAATAACATGTTTAAAATAATTATGCATGAGGTTAACATATGTTCGCTCAAAAGGAAATGCAAGGTAAGAGACTTCGTCTCAATCTCCATTCATTGAGACATAATTTGATGTTATACACCCACAATATGTTATAAGGTATATATAGAAATAATATGAAATTTCATATCTATATTTTATCTATAATCATGTTATTTAATGTTTCGTTAAATGTATTATTTCATGGAGATTTTTTTTAAAAGGTCAAAGTGTTACGAGATGCTTTGAATGATTACAGATTAAATCCTCTCTCCATTTCAATATTCTTGATATTATATTTATTTATATGAATATAAAATGATAATAGAGGAAATATTATGTATAATTTGAGGATCATTCAAATGTTTCAAAATTAATCTTTTTAAGCTTTTATGTTTGGGTCGATTTAACTAAAACATAATTTTAACTATTTTTAGGATTTATTATTCTAAATCATTTTCATTCATGTCTATGTCTTCAAAATATCTCATTTTTAATTTATATATATGGACATGAGTGATTTAAATTGATAATTTTTTTTATTTTTTTTCAAAGGTTTCAAAGTTTTATGGGACACTTTCATTAAAAAATATTTATATGTATATAATTTTTATTTTACAAATGCACAAATTCGGAGTAAATGATTTCAAAGTAAAAGTGTTATTTCTCTAAAGAAATTTATAATGATTTTATTAAAGTATTTTCATATATGTAAACATTCTTATTGAATCTTAAACTTAATTTAGGTTGGTCTCTGATGATATCATTTTCCATATTTCATTCAATGGTATATGATACATTTTTTTTGGTGGATTTCATGGGACTTAATATGTAATGGGTTGGACTCTCTATAGCCCTTTAATGCATCAATAGATGTCATGATACAAAATATCTTGGGTTTTGACTAATGTATATCTTTTTTATGTATGGTGTCTTAACTGAAGCCTTGACTATATGTTTATGATGGCTGACATTATAAATTATTTTGTTAAGAGATTAGTATTGATGTTCCATCTGATTATTAGAAAATTATAACATCCATGGTTAATTATCATTCTCATGTAATTATTTGTATGAAATTATTTGATTTATTCCTTCCATATTATGCTTTAAGAGTATGTTTGAATGTCTTGATGAACTGAAAATTAACATTTTAATTTCCAAATCACTTTTGCGAGAAAAATGGGAAACCCAAAATGAAAACATACAAGAATAAACTCATATCTAGACTATAGGAACTGATCCTCCCCCAAAAACTAAATTATTATGAACAAAATCCACCTCACATGACCGCTCAGCAAGCTATCTCATGCAGAGTTGCATGGGCCAAGTATAGATGGAAAAGTCATACCCTCTCATTCATCCTAATCCGAATGTCCATGCATGTGAATGCTTCCTGCTCTAAAACCTTGTCTAAAGCTGATCCTAGTAGAGTGTTGGTTGAAAAATTTACAATAAAACAAAATTCCGAAAAACTGCATCAATCCTGCCCATTATAAAATCCAAAAACTACAACATAAAATAATCCAAAATTCATATTCAAAAAGTCACAAAAACCCATTAAACTGAAAATCACCTTCAATGTTCCTAAATTGGGTACTGGGTCTCATGTCCCAGAGGACAAATAAAACCACCACACTACTCCTCCTCAGAGAGAATGGAATAATTCTGGAACCAGAAAAGAGAACCATGTAACCAATGGTAGGACGAATTGTGGGCAAACAAATCTCGACACCATTGCTCACCTTAGACATCAACACATCATATCAAGACCCATCATCTACAGAAAAATGAATATCAATAACCAAGAGCACAACCAAAATTGGTCGACCCCATAGGACAAAATCTTGAAACCCTTGGATCGTCACACAAAAGCTCCTTTTATGCAGAAGAAGAAATGAAAAACAACGAAAAAAAGAACCATCTTGATAGGAAGATTCCGCATCGCATAAAATAGGAAACCCCCAACAAAGAAAGC
Organism: Viscum album; assembly: GCA_963277665.1. NCBI lineage: Eukaryota > Viridiplantae > Streptophyta > Magnoliopsida > Santalales > Viscaceae > Viscum > Viscum album. The sequence continues at coordinate 709,292,024 of OY728131.1, read as the reverse complement.
ATAACTGAAGAAATGTCGTAGATGAGAAGAAAACCCCAATGAACCAACGTATTAGCGAAAGATACATAAAAATATCTAAAGCACGAACCCATAATAATAGCAGAATATGATCCCATTAGCCCCCAACATACCAGATCTGAAGGAACAATGAAGAATAGGCAACATCGCTAAAAATACAAGAAACCAGATCCAAAGAAGCATCATAGAAGAGGCATCATACCAGATCCAAATTAACAACGCTGAAAGATACATCCGACCATTGCCAATGACAATGCCCACTTCACCACTAAAACCCTCACCGACACAAAAAAAAACCAAAACATTGTGGCTAAATGAACCTGACATCATTGAAGCCGAAAGCCGAGACACCTGAAAAACAAAAGTTGAGAACGACCCTCCGACCGCCGATAAAGGACGAAGTCGACCCGAAAACCTCCCAAGTTGCCATTGATTAGCGTTCTCCTGAAGACCTGAACTTGTTATCATGAAGCTACTGAGCGAAAAAGACTAGCCGCGGGTGGCTGATGCAGTAGACCCGATGCATATGAAGAATGCCCCATAGATCAAGCTGACACCAGAAATGCTCCATTGATGAAGACAAAGAGTCTCTTAAGAGGTGGAAACCCTAATCACATCTAGATCCTCTCGGATGAAGCTGAGAGCCCCCATTTGAATGGATTTAATTTCAGTTATATACCTCACCCTTAGGATTATGCTTATTCATTTGTAATGTAATCCGTTGTACACTTACCCTCACTAAGAATATAAGCTCATCTCTTTCTTATGTTTTATTTCTCTCCAAGATTCCATGAAGTTTATTTCTGGTATAGAGGATTAATATAGATGAATAATGGGCTTCTCAAATATTATATATGTTTATTTAATGTTTTAATTTGAAATTTATAGTCATTGTATGTAATATGGATTCAAAGATAGACAAATTGATCAATCCCTTAAGATTTGTTTCCTAGTAATCATGCCAATGTAATAAAGTAATAAATCATCTCTGGAATTATGGGGTCTACAAATTACAACTTGTGAATGAAAACATTATACTACTTCATAAATATTAAAATACTGTGAAAGTTATTCAATTTCCAAAATTACATACATGTATGTGCTTTTTTCTGATTCATATTTATATAGTAATTAACACAACGATGAATATTAATATATAAATAGTGTTACTACTACTGGAATCCTAGAATTTTTACACATTGACTTGTTAGTTCCTATAAAAATTATATGTTATGGTGGTAAGAGGTATGTATTTTTAATCAAATATGATTACATTTGATTTCTTTTTAGTGATATCATATAAAAAATGAAACATTAACTAAATTCTACGATTTCTGTTAGATTATTTAAAACTTCAAAAATGGGTTAATTATATATATCAAATGAAATTGAGGTGGTGAATTTCTTAATTTATAATTTGACACATTTTTTGAATAAAATGGATATAAACACAATTTTTCAGCCCCTATGATAGAAAAAAATGGGTTCGTAGAAAGGAAAAATAGATATATATATACAATAAATGGATAGATAAATGATTGTGGAATATTATGTGCCCATATATTTTTGGGATGAAGATTTAAATACAAAATTTCAAGTTTTAAATAATGTATATCGTAGGTATTATTTTTAATTAAGACCTATTATGAATTTTTTAAATGGTTTAAACCTATGGTTATAGATTTTAGGGTATTTGGTTTAAAATCATTTATTGAAAATACAAAAGAAAATTTAGTAAAATTATATTGTAAAGGTGATAAAGGAAGGTTTTTACCCTATTCTATAACTAGATAAGAATATATAGTTTTTGATAAGGTAACTTATTTTTTGAAGAGTCAGTACATGCTTTTTTTCAATGAAAATGTCAGCCTGAAGAAAAATTATTATTTAAACAAAGATGATTATAATTTTAAGTAAATTAATTTTGGTGAAGATAATGACTAATAAAATTAGAATAAATCATTTGAGTGGTAGTACATCACTTCTAAAAATGATCATAACAAGTAGAAAAAACATAAAGATCATGAAATTGGAAATGTAATTGCACATGTAGAATCTTGTATATAAACCAAAAAACCTATTTCAAATTACAGTTCAATCTCTGCTATTGTTTCTGTATTTGTTCTTATTCATATTAATATTGATTTATTTGATTCAAATTAGATAAATTCGTTTCATTATTAATAAAGTAAATTCTAGATAAATAAAGTGTTGAATTTGGTTTAATTTCTAAAAGATAAACGTATTATTGTAAATAAATATATTTTTATAATTACATAGAGAAAACATGAAAAATTGCTAAAAATAATGATAGACTTGTTGCACAAGGAGATTATCAAGATAAGGGAATTGAATTTTAAGATTCATTTTATCCTTTTTCTTGGATGGAAGTGATTATAATTCTATTATCCTTTTCTTATTTTCAACATATAAAATTATTTATAATGAATGCAAAAAGTGAATTTTTAAATAGAAGAATTTATGGGATGTTTATGTTAAACAGACCCCTGGAATTAAAATTTAAAAGTTCTAAAAAATGTTTTTAAATTTAATAATGATTTATATTGTTTAAATATTTTTCCATGAGATTGTTATGAAATCTAACTCAAATTTTAATAAAAAAATATTTTGTTAAAGACAAGGTTGATCCTAACATGTTTATAAAGATATTTTTAAATGATATCGTCATTATAAAGATTTATTTTAATGATATAATATTTAGATCAAAAAATTATTTACCATGAATTTTTTTTATAAACTATTGAACGTGAATTTGATATCAGTTTAGTCGGAGAATTTAAATTTTCTCTAGTTTTAAAAATTAATAAAATAAAATATTTTCTTTTCTCAAATCTAGCTATATATTCCAATGAATATTTTAATTGTTCTGGAATTATCTTATTATTTATATAAAAACCCCATTGAGTAAAATTTAAAATCACACTTAAATTAATCAAGAAATGCAATTGATATTAAACTGTGTAGCGATATGATTGGTAGTTTATTGTATCTCATTGCATCGAGAACAGACATAATGTTCCCAGTTTGTTTTTATGCCCAATTTAAATCAATCATGATGTAAAGTCATCTTAATGTTGTTTAGTGTGTTATTAGATATATTAAGGGAACTATAAGAATAGATTTATTTCATACATATCATTTTTTAATTTTTTTTCTTACTTTAATTCTCACTATAGAGATTGTATAATTGAACGAAAATGAACAATATGTATTTGTCATGATCTTGGTAAAAGTTTAATTTCATGAAGCTCTAAGAAAAACAATCATTAGAAAAATCAATTGTTTAGGATAATTATGTTTCTACCACTACTTTTTGTTCATATAATATATAGATTAAACAATTTTTTTTTGATTTTAATATATTTTTATAACATTTCAATCTTCTGTGATAATTTAATTGAAATTTCAATTTCGAAAAACCCTTTGAAACAATCTGTAATGGAACAAAAAGACATTATATTTATTTTTCTAAGGGATCATGTAAATAAAGGTAATATTTTCTTGAAATTTTTCATATGGAGAAAAAATTGTTTCCGAAATTCACTAAAGCATTAGATTCTATCATATTCAAGAAAATGAGGTTTCAACAGGGTATTCTTGAAGATTAATTTTTCTGTTCAGAATAATTTTTTATTTATTTTTAATTGTTTTATATTTTAAAATAATGTTTTCATTTATATTGTAACTTAATTTTATTTTTTATGAAATTTTTATAATATATTAGTTTTAAGTATTTTCTACTATTTAAGAGGAAGAATGTTTTAATGATTTCATTTTAAATATATTTTTTTGAAAATTTCAAAAATAGGTAGAATGATTTTGAATGATTTAATATTTAATAAATGATCAGTTTTATAATATACAAAATGGGGAGATTTATAGTTATTTAACTTCTGTATTAAAAATTTAACAGTTTTGTTTTGATAAATTAATTTTTCCTCACAATATTTAAATTTGAATTGAATAAAATGTTAAAATTAATTTAATGACTGTATTAATTTTTGGATTTATTAATGATACTTTAGTAAATTTTATATTTTATATTTTGTTTCAAAATAATTTATTTAAATATATAATGTACATATTTCATATATATTTTTTACTATTTTTTCCTAATATGTATTAAGATAAAAAATTAGCCAACTGAGGAAATCCCACACACGATATCCCTTATACCACTTAGGGGGAATTAGGGTTAGACATATGGGAGAGCTGACCTCAGGGAACCAAGTCATGAAAGAATGGGTGAGGATGAATTCCGGCACATGCGAGGAAGGAGACTCTTGGGTGCACATGGATCCTACATGGTGAGCATGGTGGCATGATGGGGGAAAGTTGTTCATCTCTCCCTATATATGTGTGTGAAGGTGTTTTGTGTGTTGACCATAGTGATGGATCAAATTAGTAGTGGCAGAGGTTGATTAATAGAATGTAGCTCATCTATCCGTGTTCTTTTGGTGGTACAAAAACCCATGCTACACTATTACTCCACCTTTAAAATGTATGAATATTTCATGGACTATCAGATCAGATCATATAAAACCATCAAATCAGTGACTATGTTCATATTCTACCTCTATTATTGTCCATGGTTACTATTTTATAGAGTTTTCAGTAGTTCTGAATGTCAAGGATTACATGGATGAACATAGCTACAATTATCATGATGAAGGATTGAGAAAAGTATAATGCAAACTATCCACCACCGATTCAACCAATACTTTACTCTAACGGTTGATCAAGTTAACCTTTGATGGTATATCTCTTAAACTATAGAATACTAGTTGATGATAGCTCATATCTAATATAAAAAATCACTCACTACCTCTGTTTGATAGTAATACCACCTCATCAATACAATAATTTAAGTGTTAACTGCCAAAAATTATTTATCAATGGTAGTTCCTTCACTCTACAATGGTTGACTACCAGAAAATATTCAACAATGGAAGCACCTTTGTTTCTCTTCCTAAAGTAGCAACAATGGTTGACCTCTGCAATTTTTTCTTCACAATAGATCATGTTTAATCAAGGGATGATAGATCTCTTCGATCTAACTTTAATTTAGCATGGGTAGTAGTTCAATTCTATAATATAACATTGTAGATCCTCTATTTATTAACAATAGTAGTTACTAATATTCAAGAGTATATCTTTAGTTAAATGTTGATCACAAAATTCAACAAGACCTATTTTTTTCATTGGTAAATCTAGTTATAGTATTATAACAATTATAGAGTAGTGAAGGTAGATTTTCATTAGTACAAACACCTTTTTACCCCCATCTATTTTTTTCTATTGTTAGATAAATTTTTTAAACACAATTTTTATATTCTAATTTCTATAATTGAAATAAATATTTTAATGAATATTTTAATTTTTTTGCTGAAATATATATTTAAAAGTTGTGTAAAATATTTTCAGTAATATTCTATACAAATATACACATGCAGTAAATGTAGTTTGTGATGTAATTTTTTTATCACTTTTAATATTTTATTAATCCTCAAGTTATTCATTTCTATTTTAATTATTTTTTAAATATGTGTTACATTATATTTTTATAGAAATCATATGGGATGTTTCTATTTTTTATTTCATGTAGAAATAAAGATCATGATAATTATTTTTATTTAGCACAATATTTACAACAAAAGGTAACTATAACATTATATTTTGTCATGCATAAACACATGGCATGTAGCGATTGGATCACATGAGGCTCTAACGACATATTTGAGTTAATAAATATTGATTAATCAATTAGAGATGCGGTGAAGGGATAAAACTACTTTATATATATTATTTGATAATAACTTTTACAACATTCATGTGGTACAATTTCTTGCTGAAAATTTGATTAAGAAATGTTGCAATGTCTGTTTCCTTAAAATGATCATGAATTGACTTGTACTATACCATACTCTACTATTTTATTGGTCAAGTTCATCAAACTTCATCATCTTCATAATTAGATATTTCATATGGATTTTATTTTATTTTTTTTCATTTTTTATTATTTATTTGTCTATTTTTAATTTTTTCATTTCAGGTTTATGATTTTACCAATCAAAAAAATTTCATTTTAATTTGGTTATTCAAATCCCAAAATTTATGTTTTGGGTTGTGAATCTTATAAAAATATTAAGTTCATACAAGGTTAGTAACCTTGTAAAATGTTTGGGTTGTGCCGCCAATTATTTGTAAAATGTAGACTCCACAACAAGTTCTCACACATCTAAATGTGAGTTTTGGAGTGGGTACTAATCATCTTAATGAGAAGAGATGGTTGATGAGTGGATGTGGATTTTGGTGATCCAAACCACTATAAAATATCTATGTTATTTTTTTATTCCCTCTACATAACAATTATTGAATACAACAGTCACTGATGTTTCTTTTATTAAGAAAATTATGATAGTTTTTATCTTTAAATTTTAAATGACTATTCACCCCCTCTAGTATATATTGAAAGCACCTATGACACAAAAAACTCATTATTCATCATCTCATATATATATATATATCCAACCTCAATATTATGTGTAGAGTTTTCTCAATATGGAAAAATATATTTTTTATCAACTTAACTGAAAATGAAGCATCCTATAGTCCACCCTAACAAGTAAATTAAGGTAAGCAACATAACCAAAAAAACACTTGTAAGATCCAATATTGTAGTTACAACTTGAGGAGATCTAGTTCCATTATATGATATAATATAATGAAAACTCTCTTAGTACTACTGATCAATTAAAGTTATAGTTCTAATTGATGATATAACTTGTGGGGAATGCTCATCCCCACCCTCCTGGTCCTTAAAAGGTAGTTTCTATTGTGACATGTCACATCAATTACAAATGCATGAACCATAATTAAATTTTATTACAATTATTAGGATCATAAACATGATAAGTAGAAACAAACATTTCATATTAATATGATTTACATGCATAATAAAATATAAGGGTCTAATATAACTTAAACAGACTTTAGACCTACCTCTCTTTGGGATATGAAAATTTTAATACTGGATTTTCATAATCCACCATTATAACATTATAATAACATAAGTATAAAAAGAAATATCACTTATTAGAATCCCACAATCTACTTATATCGGAAAACACTATATAAGTTTCTTCTAAAACATTAAATAACTGAAACCTATATCATAATCAAGGTTCTTAATCGTAATAAAAAACATGAATGTTATGTTAATCTGACTTGAAAAATATTATACATGAGCCTTAAATATTTAACCAGATGGGGAAAATAGTGAAATACATAAATTAAAAATAACAAATCCTATTTTATATAAATAAAAAATAATAGCATCTACAAATTAAGAGAAATAAAATCATCCCTAGTAACATAGAATTTCCCCACACTTGTGTTAGCTACTCCTAATCACAAGGCCTACTTTAATTTCTCATAACATCCTACATCCAACTTGCATATCAAAAACTATTTTTTTAAATAAAACAGATCTAGTACAAATTTATAATTTCCATGACCCAATCCAATGGAATTTTGATTGAATTGAATTTCTAAATACCATAAACACACCTCTTAGTTTTCTATAGTCTATTGTTTACCAGTGAGAATCTGTAGGTTATCATGGGGAGACTATAACCTTTTGTATAAATTCTAACACAAAATAGTGTAATCCATATTAATAAATTTACATCAGAATATAACTAAATACTACATACATTACATCTATGAAATAACTATAATTAAATAATATTTTATATGCTATATCAAAACATGATACAATAATGTCACACAAATCATACATAAAAAATAGAATTTCTCTTTTGCTAATCATATAGAGAATGGTCTAGAATTAGAAAATGACTAGTGATGAGTAAAAAAATGTACCCTAGCCATGGATTAGTCCCATATCACAACTCTAAAAATTGATCTACAATTAATCCATTAAAAATGAGGACATTTACATTACCCATGTCACAAACCATAAATTCCAATATGTACACAAATATTCCCATGTAGGTTTTGAGGTTAACTTACTTGGGTACCACCAATGATATCCCAAAACTAATTTATTTGTATATATAATTATAAAATTCAATGAATTTAGAGTAATGATAATAAACATACCCAATAATAAATCATAATTATATTGGTGACACCCTCATGCGTGGAAAAATACTCCAAAGGGAGAAACCATACAAAACCTATCCAATACTGATATATGTCTTATCCTATCACCCAACAAGATATATGATAAATTTATCTTTCTATAAACAATAATAATTAATTATGAATAGGAATAATGTAACATTGTTCACGCTCCTTTCATCACAAAATCTAAAGATTGTAAAAGGGGAATATCTTAGCTCAAAGTGATTCAACCTTTGGACAAGTATAAAAAAATTAACAAAGGAATAAATAAGAAGAACATTGTGCAAGGGTCGCGCAAGTTCTATAGTGGTCGCACAAGTATACTTGAGTGCTACAATGGTCGCGGAAGTACACTTTCACACCGAAGTTTGTCGCGCAAGTCACGTGCGCGCCCCAGGTGATAACCGCCCGAGGTCTTCTCTAGACTATAAATACCCCCGGTGGGCCCCGCATTTCAAGGGGAATTTTTATGGAATTCAGATATACTGCTCTGAAAACCCAAGTCTCTTCTTGAGGTCTTCCGAACACTTTTAAGGTAATTATTTACCTAGAATGGAAGGTCTAAACAAGAGGAGTAAGGTCTAAGTGTTAGAATTCACTAACACTTGCGCACCTAAGGTGTTTTACCCATAAGGGAAATGAACATACCTGCACACCACCCTACTTCTTCATCAAAACTTGCACACGTCTCTTTTGGAAGTACCTCAGGATAATTATAAAGGCTTTGGTCAAGGATCACCCAAGTGTTACCCTACTTGTTAACAATCACGCAAGTACCTATGTGTCGCGTAGGTATACCTATGCGACCAGGACTTGCGTGCCCACGCAGTACCTGTGCGCCTTCCAGGACATGGGAATCCCTGCCTTTTTGGGTGCCTTTCTTGCCCATTTAACCCCTCTTATTCCATTCCACCTCTCCTATTCAAGATTCAATCTTCAAGACATTCTTCAAAGCCATTTATGGCATGTTTTCTTGATTAACTTCCTTATCTGAGAGGAATTCTATGGAATATCTCTCAAAATCTAGTGATTTACACATATTTATGTCAGTAAATATTGAGATTTCATCCATTTAACCTCATCCTTTAAGATGAGAGAACCCCTTAACCTGTGCCTCCTTTTTAGGAATAATCCCCATTCATAATTCACATATCTGGGCATCCTCCTTAGGAGTAAGCCCCATGTCCTCTTTAACCTGGGCTTCCTTTTCAGAAGTAAGCCCTAGTATGAAAGTTCACAAGTATGGGAATCATCCTTAGGATTAAGCCCCATGTCCTCATTAACCTGGCCCTCCTTTTCAGGAGTAAGTCCCAGTCATAATTCCCATTAATTTTGGGCATCCTCCTTAGGAGTAAGCCCCAAGTCCCTAAATCTGGGCATCCTTTTTAGGAGTAAGCCCCAATATTAAAATTCCCAAATATGGGCATCCTCTTTAGGAGTAAGCCCCAACCATAATTCTCTTAACCTGGGCTTGCTTTTCAGGAGTAATCCTCAGTCTCAAATATGGGCATCCTCTTCCGGAGTAAGCCCCAAGTCCCTTAATTTTTCAAGCCCCTTAACATGGGCCTTCTTCGTAGGAGTAACCCCCAACCTTAATCTCTCTTAACCAGTCTTAATTTCCTTTTGATCTGGGCTTCCTTCTCAGGAGTAAAACCCAATCTTTAGTCCCCTTCTAACATGAGAATCTTCTTTAGGAGTAAGCCCCAAGATTAGAGTATCCAAATCTCCATGAAGCACATATACCATTATGGACCATGTTCCTAGATTTTTTCCCTGAAGTGAATCTTAATCCTCATCTATTTTGGCAGTCATACACACATAAGCCCCACATCATTGCATCTTTCGTGGTACAATTGTCTGGTTTCACCAATACCTCTTGTTTCTCACACTGAGCATGACTCACGTGAGCTTAGAGTGTAAATGTAATCATGACATCTTTCTTTGATCCATCAATCATGCATAAGAATCATACTCCCTTACTCGAACTACGTGGGTTCTGATTCCTTTTCCAAAACAAAGGATATGTAGGTAGCCCATCTGTGGGTACGATCCCAACTCTGAAATAATCAATGTCCTTTTGAAAGACAATAAACTTCAACTGCCCCACTGAGTGGCTTTAAAACTAGTATGATCATCATATTGACCAAGATACTTTTATGTATCAAAGGATACCATTGACTAGGAATCTCTAACAAATACAGATGATTCTCAATTGATGAGGAACCTTAAATGCATATAAAAGATTCTATAAATTTCCTACATATCAATCATTGATTGTCACATCTTATGGAAAGCTCCTTTTATACTTGGTAATGGAATAAGGATTAACGAACATAACTTAAATCTATAAAGAGAGTCCCTGAGTAGACAATAATTCCCCTAAAAAAGGTGTGATGAGTCCGAACTCCCATTCTCTCAACCAATGCAAATTCTTAAGCCCCATCAGTCCACAACTAATGAGTGCCTACCTTTGGAAAGAAGGTTCAAATGGATATGAAATCATTGGATGTTTCCGGTTCTATGAACAAATCCATTAGAAACCATTTGGAATGTTTGAATCTTAAATCAATGAGATCATCCCCAATTCCAGAGGGAACCAAAAAATAGTGAACCCGACGTGAATCCTTAACAAAGTTAAAATGATGTTTTGCTTATTTGTTTGGCCCCTATTTAAAACTCAATGAGAGGGCAAAAAAAAACAATCATTGACATATGTGTTCATCCAAAAGATTTAGTGGCCGGACTTATCTTGATTATGTATGTTATATCAAACAGGAACTCTTTTCCAATATCTTCTGTATTTCCAAAATGGCTTATCTTAAGTTCACACCAGTGAATATGTTGTTGGAAGATGCAGAGAGAGATTAATTATGGTCACCGGATTCACTACATTTAATGAATTTGACACCCTACAATTATTTCCCCAATTAATTTGGTAAAAGTCATTTAATTGAGGGTAGAACAAAGGGTGTGAAGGAAGGCTATAAAAAGGGATCTCCTCCTAGAAATTTCATCATCGGATTCAGAAGCAACACATCTTCATCCCGGAGTGCAGTATTTTGTGAGGAATTTCTCCATATTGTACAAGAGAGAATTTCTTGAGTGTTTTCTCCTTGTAATTGAGAGAGAATTTGTACCCACATTTTACCATAGTGAAATCCTTCTATTTGCCCGTGGTTTTTACCCCTTTCATTTGGGGGGTTTTCCATATTACATCTAGTGTTGAAATTAATTCCACACTTTTGCACTTTATTTTTAATCGCACAATTATCGTTGTATCAAAGGACCCTTCATTTACGATCCTAACAAGTGGTATAAGAGACAGGTTCGTGGCCCAAGAAAATTCTGTACCAATGACATGTCCAAATGGTGGTGATATACAAGATTGAAAAATTCAATGGAAATAATTTTTCATTGTAGAAAATGAAGATGCAAGCAGTGTTGCGGAAGGATAATTGCCTACAAGCAATTGGAGAGAAACCAACAGGTGTGACAGAAGAGAAATGTAGCGACATGGATGGGAATGCTATTGCCAACCTTCAATTGGCTTTAGCAGATGGGGTCCTGTCAAGCATTGTAGAGAAAAAGATGGCGAAAGAAATTTGGGATACTCTAACAAAACTGTACGAGGCAAAATCACTCCACAACAAAATTTTCTTGAAGAGAAGATTTTGCACTCTTCGAATGGTGGAGTCATCATCAGTGACTGACCTCATAACACCCTCAATACCCTTTCTTCTCGACTTATGACTTTGGGATATAAAATTGTGGATACTGAACGTGCAGAGATCTTGATCTAGAGTTTTCCAGATTCATATGACCAACTCATCATCAACCTCACCAATAATATCCTGACGGATATGGTGTCCTTCAATGATGTTGTAGCTATGGTTCTCAAAGAAGAATTTCGGCGCAAGAAAAATGAAGACAGACAAATGACTTCACACCAAGTGGAAGCTCTATCGATGGAAAGAGGAAGAATGATGGAGCATGGTTCCAGTGGGAGCCAGAATCATGGCAGGTTTAAATCAAAGAGCAAGAAGAAAAATGTCAAATTCTACAATTGTGGTAAGAGGGGGAATGTGAGAAAAGACTGCTGGAATAAGAAGAGTGGTGAGAAGAACTCTCAAAAAAATGTGGTGAGTACATTGGGAAATGGCGATGAACTAGTCAGCGATGCAGCGACGACTATTGATGGAAGACATCACCTCGATGATGCATGGATTATCAACTCAGGAGAAACATGGCACATGAAATCTCGACGGGAATGGTTTGACCAATATGAAACCATCTCGGAAATACTTGTGTACATGGGAAACGATCATACATTGAAGATCGTTGGAGTCAAAACCATCAAATTGAAGATGCATGATAATAGAGTTCGAACCGTCCAAGGAGTATGCCATGTGGAGGGCCTCAAGAAGAACATCTTGTCCTTGGGACAATTTGATGATATCAGATGCAAGAATCACACCGAGAATGTAGTGATGAGAATTTTGAAGGGCGTGCTTGTAGTAATGAAGGCGAAGAAGATCTCAAAGAACCTGTATGTGCTTATGGGTGAAACGTACAAAGAGGCGGAGATAGTTGTTGCATCAACTACCTCAATGGAAGCGTTGACGACGTTATGGAATCAGAAGCCTGGCCATATGTCAGAACGAGGCTTGAAGATTCTTGCGGATCAGAAGTTGCTTCCTGGGCTGAAAAAGGTATCCTTACCATTTTTTGAGCATTGTGTTTTGAGAAAGTAATACAGGTTAAAGTTCGGGACGTCAACAACAAGAAGTCAGGAGATCGTGGAGTTGATTCATTTAGATGTTTGTCAAGCACCAGTTATATCTCTAGGAGGAGCAAGGTACTTTGTATCTTTCATTGATGATTATTCCAGGAGATGTTGGGTGTTTCAAAACAAAAGGAAATTAGATGTTTTTGAAGTCTTCAAAACATTCAAAGCACGAAAGGAGCTTGAATCGGAAAACAAGATCAAGTGTCTAAGGACTGACAATAGTGGAGAATATACAAGTGAGGAGTTTGATTCTTTTTTTTCAACATGAAATCATCAAGAGAAAGTTCACGGTGGCGTACACTCCTCAGCAGAATGGAGTGGCAGAGCAGATGAATAGAACCCTGTTGGACAGAACAAGGGTGATGCTAAAGACTGCAGGATTCAATAGGACAATCTGGGTGGAAGCAGTAAATATCGCTTGTTTTGTGATCAATCGATCCCCTTCGGTGGAAATTGATCTCAAGACACCGATGGAAATGTGGACTGTTAAACTCGCTGATTATTCTAATTTTCATACTTTTGGAAGTCCTGTATATGCACTACTTTATGACAAGGAAAGATCGAAGTTGGACTCAAAATCTAGAGAATGTATCATCTTGGGATACGCTGATGGTGTGAAGGGGTATCGTTTGTGGGATCCCACTGCCCACAAATTTATCATCAGCAGAGATGTCATTTTCACAGAAGACAAGGTGCAAATGACAACTGATCAAGACATGGAGAAGAAGAATACAGAAACTACAATAGTCAAGGTGAAGGAAGAAACAAAGGAAGAACCAGTTTCCTATGAGGCATTACCAGAGCATGACGATCAAGTACCGATTGAGTCTGGACCACGATGGTCAACTCGGGAGAAAAGAGCACCAGTATGGCACTCAGACAATGTCACTGAGAGCAATATTGTGTATTGCTTATTGACAGAGGATGGAGAGCCATCTTCCTTTGTGGAGGCAACCCAGAGTCCAGATGTATCCTCATGGACGGTGGCGATGTAGGAGGATCTCGAAGCCCTGCACAAGAACACGACTTGGGATCTTGTTCCATTACCTCATGGAAGGAAGGCCATTGGGAATAAATGGGTCTTCAAGATCAAGAGGGATAAAACAGACAGGGTGGAAAGATATCATGAAAGACTGGTGGTCAAAGGATATGCTCAGAAAAAAGGTATTGATTTCAATGAAATATTTTCTCTTGTTGTTAGACTAACAACTATTCAGGTAGTTCGGGCTATGTGTGCTGCCTACACTCTACATCTAGAGAAGCTAGATGTAAAAACAACTTTTCTTCATGGTGATCTTGATGAAGAAATATATATTCTCTAACCAGAAGGTTTTACCAAAAAAAGGTAAATAGAACTTGGTTTGCAGGTTGAAAAAATCTCTATACGGTCTCAAACATGCGTCGAGGTGTTGGTACAAGAGATTTGATTCCTATATCATGAGCATTGGATACAGGATACTTAATTCAGATCCTTGTGCATATTTCAAGGGTTTGAATGGTAATGATTTTATCATTTTGTTATTGTATGTGGATGACATGTTGGTTGCAGGCCCCAACAATGATCAAATCCAGGAGACGAAGGCACAGTTGGCTAGGGAGTTTGATATGAAGGACTTGGGACCCGCAAACAAGATTCTTGGGATGCAGATTTACCAAGACAGGAATAATGGAAAGATTTGGCTATCACAGAAGAATTATTTGAGGAATTTCTTGAAATGCTTCAATATGCAAGACTGTAATCCAATTTCCACACCTCTTACCATTAATTCCAATTTATCGTCTACAATGAGTCCTAGCAGTGAAGTAGAGATGATGGAAATGTCTCGAGTGCCGTATGCATTAGTAGTGGGGAGTTTAATCTTTTCCATGGTTTGTACTAGACCAGACATTGCAATTGCAGTTGGAGAAGTTAGTATGTACATGGAGAATCCAGGAAGATAGCATTGGAGCATGGTGAAATGGATCCTGAGATACATCAAGGAAAACTCAGATGTCGCATTATGTCTTGGAGGATCATATTTTTCTATCACTGGATATGTTGACTCATATTTTCCAGGTGATTCTGACCAGAGGAAATCCACTATGGGTTATGTGTTTACTCATGCAGGAGGAGTTGTGAGATGGATCCCAAATCTACAGTCAGTTGTGGCTTTATCCATGACAGAAGCGGAGTATATGGAAGATACACAAGCTTGCAAAGAGGAAATTTGGATGAGAAGGTTATTGGAGGAGCTTGGGCACAAACATGACCATATTCCATTATTTTGTGACAGTTAGAGTGCCTTTCACATTGCAAGGAATCCATATTTTCATTCCAGGACAAAGCACATTGGCGTACAATACCATTTTGTCCGAGATGTGGTGGAGGAAGGAAGTGTGTACATGAATAAAATTCACACTAAATAAAATCTGGCAGATTTCCTGACAAAGGTGATTAATTTTGAAATGTTCAAATGGTGCAGATCTTCAAGTGGCCTTGTAGATACTTGATCAGCAGACTGGGTAGATAGAAAGGATGTGTGGAGATGTGATTAACACTTAATCAAATCTCCAAGTGGGAGATATGTTGGAAGACGTAGAGAGAGTTTAATGATGGTCACCACATTCATTACATATAATGAATTTGACACCCTAAAATTATTTCCCCAATTAATTTGGTAAAAGTCATTTAATTGAGGGAAGACCAAAGGGTGTGAAGGAAGTTTATAAAAGAGATCTCCTCCTGGACTTTTCATCATTGGATTCAGAAGTACCACATCTTCATCCCGGAGTGCAGTATTTTGTGAGGCGTTTTTCCATATTTTACAAGAGATAATTTCTTGAGTGCTTTCTCCTTGTAATTGAGAGAGAATTTGTACCCACATTTTACCATAGTGAAATCCTTCTATTTTCCCGTGGTTTTCTACCCCTTTCATTTGTGGGTTTTTTCACGTTACATCAGGTGTTCACTTTAATTCCGCACTTTTTCAATTTATTTTTAATCTCGCAATTATCGTTGTATCAAAGGACCCGTCATTTATGATCCTAACATATGTCTTCTGTGAAAACCTCTATTGTGAATTCCACTGCTGCTACTCCTACTGGATCTTCGTCCGCTCTGAGGACGACATCACCTACTCAGCGTCTTCAATGCTGGGTATCAAATGCATTGGTTAAGGAGTACCATCAACACGGTACCATTCCAACTCTAGAGGCTACCCTCCAAGCCCTCCAAGTGAACAACACTGACCTGTCGTCTAGACTACTACGACCATTGATCAAGAAGAAGGCGGTGCTAACCACCGTCTCCAACCGTTTTGGGTTGTTATCCCCAGAACGCAATCACCATTCACTCCCATATTCTGAGGAGGTGAATGAGCAGGCCCCTCCGGGCCTTAATTTAAAGAAGCAAGAGTTCTTCCCAAGGGCTCAAATCAACAAATGCCACCAGACTCGTGCGGCAGTGCACCCTCAACATGATAAGGGGAACAACTCCAGGCGTTTGGCTCAGGTTCCTCGAACCCAAGTAGGCAAGACGAATCACCAGAGGTGAAATACGGTTAACAGTGAGCAAGTTCTCATCACTACCATCTCCGAAGAAGTCCACCAACCTAACTTGGTGGAAAGCAACGAGTGGGCACACACACATGCCCGTTTTAATTCCACTGTCCAGTAGACTCGTCTTGCAGCATCACGCCAATCCCACCAAGAAATTCTGGCGGAGTATTATAGGTAGGAACATACACCTGTTTATACGTCATCATCTAGTCAGCAGGCTCGTCTGACTACATATGACGGATCTCGTCAACCACGTTTGGTAAACTACAATCAGTAGGCACAAACACCTACTAGTACTGATCAAGCCTACCAACAGTATCGCTTGGAATCATTCTGTGAAGTCAGTCGGAAAGCTCCGGCGACAAACAGGAGGCACACTCAACTCTTTGCCCCCACACTTGAGTACTGTCAGGATTCACTGAAAGGAAAAAAGAGGAGAGGAGCAGGCGCATACACCTACTACAAGCACAGAATGGACGTATATCCCCGTTCTGCAGCTAAAGTCACCAAGAATATTCTATCAATGGTGAAAGAGTAGAAGAAAATCCCTGCTCATATTCTGTATTCTTTCCAGGATATTATAATAGTTCAACAACATCTCAGTGAAAGACACATAAATATATCCCTACCAGTGGAGTAACACATCAACAATTCACTCCGGAAGAGACACACACATATGTTTCAGTCCAAGAGGGTTGTGGGGAATACTCCCCCATATCATACAGACAACCAAGTCAGGCACATACACCTGATTTGAGTAGAGATTGTCAGCCTAACCTTTCCATCTCTCCTGATCAGGCACATACACCTACTCAGAGAAACCACTTTCGTCAATAAGTGGTTTCCAAGGCATGTAAGAAGGCGTCTAATAAGAAGACCCACCCAGCACAGTCTTGAAATCAAGAGCCAATCTGTAACAAAGCCTTGCTCGATGATGGAGTTCATGAATCCCTCATACAATTATCTATGGTAATTCATGATTCTACTCCCTCAATTCCCAATAGTGGGAACATTAATTCCGAAGGTCTTCAACAGACACTTCATCATGAAGGCTTGCTTCATGAAAATTTGGTCGATCTCGAAGTTTCATCTTCAGATGAGAGCCACAGGAACCCTCTATGTGCTCAAAAGACCAAGGATAAAGAGATCTCATGTTTTGCTGTAACCCACCATGGTGGTCCTCCCCATGATGATGAATTTCGCTGCGAAAGTCCTCTCCGCAGTAGTGATGCACATTTCTCGGAAAATACTCTAGTGGACAATGTAGTGCCGAGAAAGCCCTCTTATCTTGAGGCACTTGAAAATGTGAAACCAGTCATGTCTGATGCTTTATCTCTAGAAGGTGAAATACTTTCTCAATCGAAAGATAGCCCAGGGTGTAGGTCATTCTCTGAACCACCCCTAAGTCATGCATCTTCTAGTTTAATCAGTGATTTCTCTACCAATCTTGTTGAATCCGATGAAGTAACAAGGAATCACCAACTCCGGTCAAATCAGGTAGAATAATCTTCATTGAATGATAATGAGGAAATGCTGACCATGAGAAAACAACTGGTGAAAGGTGAAGTGACAGTCATGTTTAGGCCTCTAGCTGACTCTCAATATGACATTCCAGAGATGTTGACGGAAGATGGAATTCATGATATTCGTCTCAACATATGGAAAACTATTTTTCAGTTGAAAAAGAAAGTACTATCTTATGAGGAATATAAAAATCATGTTAAGATAATAGAAGGGTTACAACGCCATTTTGACTTGGCATCTCTATCAGTTTCTCGATATCTGAAGGCTGAAAAGTAGCAGAGAGCCCTTCAACGTTCATGCCTTGGGGCACTAAGAAAATTGTGCCAGTTATTTTCCAATGCCCCATCTGGTATTCATGTCAGAGGATGGGGTGCTCATGGAGCACTACATTTCACTGTGCTCTCCAGTCAGCAAAGCCCTCTGAAAATGGTCTCATGCAATGTTATGGAATGTGGCCGGCCACAGTCAATGGTTTTTTTGTAATCAAAAGCTTTCTCAATAACAAGACTCAACTAGTTCTTCTCAAAATCAAGAATATAGAGAACAAGTTGTTGAATTACTCCTGCATCAAGCAAACACGAATATTGAACAGGCCTCTCATATGGAGCAAGCACATCATCAAGTGACAGAAGTGTCAGAAATCATCCAACAATCTTTTGAACCAGGTGATAAAAGTGGATGTCGATTGATGCATCCAGATAATATCCGGACTACGGTCCGCAAGATCAGGAGAGATTTTAAGAAAGTCTCAGACATAGCATGTCAAGAGCCACCCTAGCTCACCAGACTGGGGACTCTTTTAAACCAACCCTCAGAACCAACAAATAGGATTCGAGGAGTTGAGCAAAGACAACAGGAATATACCAAGTCCACCAAACTGGGGAATTTTTCAAATCATCAACCCCCTCCTCAGAGAAAGTAGGTATTTTCTCGATTGGGGAAGAAGCCACAAGAGGAAAAAAGATCCAAATTATCAGGATATTCTCTCCAAATTATGGTTCTCCAAGAAGTTCCCGAGGGATTGAATCAACAAAAGGCAATGTCTCATCAAAGACATGGAAGGAGGAAATATTGCAGGAATGACGGTAAGAGGGATGCAATGCATTAAGCATCAATCAATGTCATCAATGTCGTTGTTGCTGATCCAACAGATGAGGCTCAATCAGAGGGTTCAGATGAAGAGGTTCCTGCCCAAGAAGTTGTATGCAGAGACACAAATAAAGAAGGTGTGTGTACACGAAATCAAAGGATTACTCAGAACCTAGGTAATCCTTCAAGTAACCCTCTTCCCCCTCTCCTAAAAGGATCAAACAAGGGGAAGGGAAAGAATCAGGTTACATATCCTTCCTATGGAGAATTCCAATCGCTCTCACTAGAGCAAAGATTTGCACAACATGAGGAAGAGATGAAGTAATTGAGGAGGTTGAATGCAGAACTACTTCATGGTAGTATTTTTTCTAAATGTGCTAGAGTCAGTTAGCCAAGGGAATTTGTTGTAGCTATTGAGATGGATCAAGAATATCCTCCTCTATCAGTACACCCTCACAAGTCTAATCATATGGGTCAAGTGCAACAACAGTTGGTGGGGCTACCATCAGTTGCAGCACCAACCACCATACCTGTCCAAGCTCTAGTTATTGCACCTACCCAAGTCCAAGTTTAACCGGATGTTTCTCAAAAGTTAATAACTACCACTGAGTCATTAACAGCTCGGTTAGAGACTATGGAAGGGAAGCGTGTGTAGGTTCAACCAGAAAAGAGAGCTTACCCTGAATGGGTAAATTCATTCTCCCCCCCATCAAGTTTTGGGAACCCTGTATTCCCTATTTTTAATGGATAAGGCGACCCTGAACAACATTTGATGCATTACGTGTCTTGTTGCGATCCTATGATGGGAACTCCGGAGCAGCAAGAAGCAGTGAAACTCAGATGCTTCGTGCGAACCTTGCAAGGACCAGCCTTTGTCTGGTATAAAAGCTTGAAATACCCGTCAATTACCAGATGGGATGCTCTTCACTAAAGATCCCTTCTCCAATTCAGCTCATCTTTGGAATAGACAACAGTTTTCGATCTTACAAACTGTAAGCAAAGGGAGAATGAAAGAGTCTATAATTTTATTGCTCACTGGAAGGGATTAACATATTCCCTGAGCTTATCACTCTCTAAAGAGGAACTTTTTCCAATATTTGTGGCAAACCTGCATGAAGAATTACACACACCACTGATCCCGGTGAAATACACAGCAGGGTTTCGAGACATTAATTCAATCGCTCAACAGATTGAAGATTCTCTTATACAGACTAAGGCTAAATCTCGTGTAATTCCATCATCCCCAGGAAGGAGAACGGGTAAACCAGAAACTGCTATAGTTATGCTTAAACAATCACCTGTACCTGCTTTTACCTCAAAACCCTTATATTCTCGAAGGGCTCCACCTCCCGAGCATCAACAACAATGGCCGTTTCATCAAGTCGATCAAAGTGACCAAAGATGGAAAAAGTTTGGTGAGTTTAAGAGTAAAGTTTATTCTTTCTAAAATGAACAAGTTTTTGGTTACTTCATTTTGGCCCTGGAGAATAATTTGGTTCAGCTGCCGAGGCCCAAGAGGCCAAACAAGGAAGGAGATGAAGACCGTCCCAATTATTTCCCATTTAATCAGATGCTAGTACATCCCATCCAAGAGTGTTTTGTCTTCAAAGACCTCCTAGAAAAGATGGTCGACTCGGGACAAGTCAAAATAAAAGGCTCTTCAGCCCAGGTAGCATGTTTCACTGCTATAGTTCCAGAGGAGGAAGATGAGTGGCAAGAATTCAAAAGAAAAAATGCGCAAAAATATGATGATTGTATGATCAGAAAGATGACCAACCGAACACATGCTATTTTTTGAACACAATTGAAGAAACCAATTGCGCCTTCTGCCATGAATACTGCAACAAAATCCTCTTCAGAGGGAAAATCCTCAAAAGGGTAGCATAATTCCAAGAATGAGGAACACTCAGAAGAAGATGAGTATGTGTCAAAGCCAAAGATGTCATTAACTCTGGAAGATTGCATGCCATCTACTTCGAATCCTTGGGCACCGTCCCACCAAACGGCATAGCCTAAATTGGATAGTCAGGCGGAGTCTTCATCATATGAAGAGCTGATCTTTGGTTCTGTTAATATGATTCACATAACAGATCCTTATGCCAGTCACGGGTTCAATTTTGATGAGCCCGAGTTCCCTATATCAAATAGAGGAATTAGAGGGAGTTCCAGGGGTCTGGGATACAGAGGAAGACATGGATATCCCAGAAGCCACTATACCAATTTTACCCCTGCTAGAACTGTGTACGCAGTAGAAACTCGTGGTAGAGCCCTTCAGCGAGCTCAACAAGAACAAGCAATTTCTTCCACCAATAGAAAATTTAGTCCTGGCACAGTTATTCTGGAGGATTGGTTGGGGGTTCCACCTTCATCCTCTCAAAAAATAAATGTATCTAATCGGTCTAATCTTCCAAAACCAAGAATATTGCCAACTCCTATCCCGATACAAGATCCATCAAATTCCAAAGAATCAACTTCCAAGGCACCTGCTAAACCACATGTTCCTATTGGGAAACACAGACCTCTGGATCAAAAGTATGATGTATTGAAACACCTGGCCCAAGTACCGGCCAAGTTATCAATTCTGGATCCTTTGAATCTATCAAAGGATCTTCGGGAGGCACTCATCGAGGCTTTGTCAAGTCCTCAGGAGTTTGAAACTGAAATTGTTGTAGCTGAAGTCTATCATATAGAGAATAATCCTGCAGAATGCCATGCAGTGATATATTTCACTGATGAAGATGAAGATGATGTCATGCATGGACATATTAGACCTTTGTACTTTTCTGGCAAGGTCAATGGTGTAGACATCCGAAGAGCTTTCATTGATAATGGTTCAGGAATCAACCTCATGCTCATTCGTACACTTCGTCGATTGGGCCTCACAAAATCTGATTTATCTCCTACCATGATGTTACAAGGATATGATAAAAATGAACAAGAACCACTGGGTGAAGTTACACTTAGAACTCAGTTTGGAGATATTGTATCAAATTTAGATTTCATGGTTGTTGATCAAGACTCATCCTTCAACATCTTACTTGGAAGAACCTGGCTACATCAACCTGTAGCTATCCTTTCATCATACCATCAATGTCTCAAATATTGTTTTGATGGTCAAGTTGGGACATTGAATGGTGATAAGGCCCCGTTCAAGAAATGTGAGTCTCAATACATTGAGGCGGAATTCTATCACATGAAGGGAAAGGATAAATCCACAACCAGGGAGATTACCAAAGTTAATGCTCCATATGGTTTGGAAAAGATTATAGTGAATCCATTTGTGCATGTGAGTACAGATTATGTGTTTCCTATCAGTAAAATTGATAGGATAGACCCAAATAAGAATACTCTTATGGAAAGATCCATAATGTCGATTACGGCAATCGAGCCAGACAACATGGGAGAAATTGGTAACCCACCAAGCAGTGATGAAAGCCAAAATGGTGACATCTTCATTTCATCTTCGGAAATCCAACAAGTCTATACTTCACAAATCAGGCCAGAAGAAGTTATAGCAACATCAGAGGTGAACAGTGATGTCGATTCTCAATCCATCATATCCTCTTTATTTCCCAAGGAAGTCCTTTCATCATCAATCGAGTCAGAAATGGAAGCTTATTCTTCAAGATGTTCAAATTTTAACATCTCTTCTGATCATAGAAATTCTGCTTTATCATCTACTATGCAAGTAGTAACGGAAGAAGTAACACATGTTGAAAAAGAAGAGGAAGATCTCAAAGATGTTCCTCCAACATTTGAAGTGGGTATCTCTACCACTATGGATGAACTCAGAGAAATAAATCTGTGTACAATAAAAGATCCACGCCCCACTTTAATCAGTGCGGCCATGACTCATGAAGAGCAAGATATGTATATATCTTTTCTAAGTAAAAATAGAGATATATTTTCATGGAACTATACAGAAATGCCCGGGCTTGATCCTGATGTTTCTAATCATCATTTGGGTTTACTAGAAGAACATCGATGATTTAAGCAAGCTGCGAGAAGAACAAACGCAACTTATGCTTCCAAAATTGAAGCTGATGTGGATAAGCTTATCAAAGCTAACTTCATCAGAGAAGTTCAATATCCCATGTGGTTGGCTAATATTCTCCCTGTAAAGAAGAAGAACAAAAAAATTAGTGTTTGCATCAATTTCAGAGATCTTAATCGGAATTGTCCTAAGGATGATTTCCCGGTTCCGATTACAGAACTTTTAATTGATGCAACAGCTGGCTATGAAGCACTTTCCTTCATGGATGGATATTCCAGATATAATCAAATCCGAATAGCCCCAGAAGATGATGAATCCACAACCTTCAGGGACCCACAAGGTGTGTTTTTCTACCGGGTAATGCCCTTTGGCTTAAAAAATGCAGGCACAACATATCAGCATGCAATGCATCGCATCTTCAAGCCCTTTTTAGTGAAGTTCGTTGAATGTTTTGTGGATTATTTGATGTTCAAATATAAAAAATGTTCTAATCACTTGGTTGATTTGGAATTCATATTTCGCAAGCTTCGACAACATAATTTGAAGATTAACCCCTTAAAATGTGCTTTTGGGGTAACCTCAGGAAAATTTCTCGGCTTTATTGTACGCCATCGTGGTATTGAAGTCGATCCTGAGAAGAAAAATTCAATCCTTGGTTTGTCACATCCTCGAAATTTGAAAGAATTAAGTGGAATTCAAGGACACTTATCCTATATTCGGCATTTCATCACCAATTTGGCAGGCAAAAGTTTACCCTTCACCAAATTGATGTAGAAGGGAGTCACTTACCAGTGGCCTGAAGAATATTAAAAAGAATTCAATATTCTCAAGAAATAACTCTTGAGTCCACCGGTAATCATGCCACCTATTGAAGTAAGACCACTTATACTCTACGTGATAGCTTTAGAGCGATCATTGGGTGCCTTTATTGCTCAGAAGATTGATGTTGGAAATGAAAACAGCCTCTACTACCTCAGCCGGACTATGCTTGAAGCAGAAACCCGGTATTCAAGTATTGAGAAGTGCTGCCTGACATTAATATTTACAGTTCAAAAGTTGAGACACTACCTACAACATCACAAGGTCCAATTGGTATCTCGCAATAACCCGTTAAAATGCATCCTTAGTCGTCCAATGCTTACAGGACGTCTGGCAAGGTGGGAAGTTATTTTGTAGCAATTCGACATTCCGTATGTGTCTCAAAAGGCAATAAAGGTCCAAGCTCTGGATGATTTCCTGTCTGAACACCCATTAGTGGAAGACACATCTTCAGATATTGAACTCCCTGATGAGGAAGTCTTCTCTATTCAGTATAGTCTTCAGACATGGTAAATGTACTTTGATGGTGCTTATAGAAGTCCAACAGGGTGGAAAATGGAAAATCCTAAATTCAACAAAGTTGGCTTAGGAATTGTGCTCATTTCTCTAGAAAAGGCAGTGTTACCTTATTACTTCTTATTGTGAGAAGGTGGTACCAATAATGAATTAGAATACCAAGCTCTCATCACAGGCTTGGAATTGGCGCTTCAAGCACAAGTGAATAACTTAAATGTGAAAGGGGATTCAGACCCAGAAATCAAACATGCCAATGAGGATTATGACATCAGAAAAGAAGAATTAATCCCTTTGTATGATTATGTCAGAGAGTTAATGAAAGAATTCCCTTCGGAACCAACATTTTCTTATGTCTCAAGATCACAAAATACTCAAGATGATACACTGGCTAATATAGCCATAGATCCGGTAGATCCAAATCGGTATGAGGCAACCATCAGTATTGCCCACCGTCGTGCAATTTCTCCTTATGATTGAATCAGAACAGAGGAAATTAATGAAATTAGTCCCATTCCTAGACTGTATGGTCATACTACAGGATGGATGTCACATATCAGTGAATACCTTCAAAATGGAACACTTCCACCCAATAGAGCCGAGAAAGAAAAAATCTGGCGACGTGTGGTCAATTTTACTCTTTATGATAGCCCAGATCACCTAGATAAAATTCTCTACAAACGTGGTTTTGATGGAGTTCTCTTCAGATGCATTGATGGTGAAGAGATAATGGCTGTCATGAAAGAAGTGCATGTAGGAGTCTGTGGTGCCCACCAGTCTGGACATAGACTGTCTGATCAGATTCGAAGGCTTGGATACTTTTGGCCTTAAATGATACAAGATTGTGCTGATTTCACAAAGAAGTGTCATTCATGCCAAGTACATGCCAATTTCATTCACCAACCTACATAGTTGATTCATACAGCTAAATACTCGTGGCCATTTTCCACATGGGGAATGGATGTGGTGGGACCTTACAATTCAGCTACGGCCAAGCAGTTTAAGTATATTCTTACTGCTACTGATTTCTTTTCCAAATGGGTAGAGGCAATACCTCTTAAAGAAGTTAGTTCTAAATGCATTGTTAGCTTCATCAAGTCTAACATCATTACCAGATTTGGTGTCCCTCATACTATATTGATGGACAATGGAACCAACTTCTGTTCATCCAAGGTGAAGAAGTTGTATCAAGAATACAACATCAAATCCAACCGTTCATCTCTGTATCATGCAGTGGCCAATGGACAGATAGAATCCTTCAACAAGACTCTATCAAATATACTATAAAAGATGGTGGATAAAGATAAGAAATCATGGCCTGATAAACTCTTTGATGCTTTATGGGCTTATCAGACCACCACCCACCCTGCAATGCGGTCAAATCCATATTCACTGGTATATGGAATGGAAGCCGTCTTGCCCAATGAAGTTTAACTACCCTTTCTCAGAGTAGCCATTTGTAATTAGTCATCTACAGATGAACAATCTCAAAAGTGATTGTATGAATTGGAACGGTTAGATGAGAAATGATTGTGCACTTTGAACTACTTAGAAGTCTATCAGAATTGAATAGCACGAGCTTTTAACAAAAAATTTCTTCTTCGATCATTCACTCAGGGAGAATTGATATTAGTTCTCAGAAATCCAATGATACTAGGAAAGAAAACTCACAAGCCTGAGCCAAAATGGGAAGGACCTTACTCAATACATAAGGTCTACTCCAATGGAGCTTATTATTTAATCTCAATGGATGGATAACTCATCACTACTCCAACCAATTCTAGATTTCTAAAGAAATATTTTGTATAAACACAAAATACAGAAACGGTCCGTGCATATGACCTTAAACTATTTGCACTTCCCTTACGTCCAACATGACATTAAACTGCACCATCCACAGTCCATGAATATGACCTTAAACTATTCGCACTTTCATCCAACATGACATTAAACTGTTCCCCCCTTCATCGTCCTGGCTATATGAAGTTAAACTATATAGATGTCCCTTACGTCCGTCAAGACGTTAAACTGCATAACCAATGGTCCATGCATATGACCTTAAACTATTCGCACTTACGTCCAATATGACGCTAAACTGTATCGTCCCTTTTTCGTCCAAAATGACGTTAAACTCTGAAAAAGTCCCATATACATCCAACATGACATTAAATGGTGTACTCTTTTGTCCTCACTGCATGACATTAAACTGCACAGTTCCCCTTTTTCCAACATGACATTAAACTCTATTGTCCCCATCGTTCTAACTACATGATGCTAAACTATACAGAAAGTCCTTTAATACATCCTACATGACATTAAACTGTACTTTGTCCCTGCTACAAGACATTAAACTGTGCAGCACCACCAGTCTTAACTGCAATACTTTAAACTGCATAGTCCCTTTACATTTCCTACATGACATTAAATTGTCCATCATTAGGGTTGTTGCTACCTCTTGTTTCTCACTCCAAGTATGACTCATGTGAGCTTAGAGAAAACTTCAACCATAACACTCTCTCTCGTCTACTAATCATGTGTAAGTCCCAACATTTTTTTAGGTTGTTGTCCCTAAGGACAACTTGATCACTAATTCATTCTTATATTGAACTACGTGGACTTTGATCCTTGCCTTCCAGGCTGGGTACATAGGCAACCTCCCAGGGTTCAATCCCGAAACCAATCTATTC
Source organism: Viscum album (assembly GCA_963277665.1). Lineage (NCBI taxonomy): Eukaryota > Viridiplantae > Streptophyta > Magnoliopsida > Santalales > Viscaceae > Viscum > Viscum album. Next base: position 709,264,888 of record OY728131.1, on the reverse strand, counting down.
ACATCAGTTCACCTCCATCTCATACAATGTTGATTCGTGAAACTACCCCTAGAATCAATATCTTTACAATGGTTCACTTTCTTCCTTGCTATATGACGTTAAACTATACAACACTTTTGTTCAGTATGACAATAAACTACAATATTCTTTGATACCCACACCTTAGAGGGAATCATTATTTACATTGATTTTCAATCATGTTTCATTTCAAAGACTAAGTGCATACATGGAAATACCTAAAACTTTTATCTTGGGTTAAACCATCATTGCACTAAGGCCCCCTTTCACCCTTTACATGTACAAACCAAATTTGTATAGAGGGTAGTTCTAGAACTATGTGGGCTTGATTCCCATCCTTATGGGATATGTAGGAACATTTGAGTATCCCTCGAATCAAGCCCCAAGTCTTTTGGGCCTAACCCCAAATTCCTCTTTCAGTCCCCTACCTGAAAAGTCCCCATGAAAACACACACTGTGTATTTCTTATAATGGTCCAAGCTCTATGACCCTAAACTAAGATCTCCAATCCTTTTGTCCCGCAAGACATTAAACTGTAGTTTAATAACTACGTATGGATTGATTCCCATCCTTATGGGATACATAGTGAAGTCCAACATTTCAATTTAGGACCCAGCCACAACATGATTATGGTTAGCATTGATCTATGTATCTCTACATTCATTGGACAATAACCATCTTTCTGTGTCATAATCCTAACTTTAAATATTTAGATATCTCTATTACCCTTTTCATAACTTTTAATCACAAAAGGCCTGAAATTCTATGAATTCTTTTGCTTGACCATGCATCACGTGCCCTTAGGAGGCCTTGCATAAACAGTCTACATAACAGACCTGTCATCCAAAAGATGCTATTATTTGACTATGCATCCAATTCCCTTTAGGTGGCCTTCATAATTAAACCCCCTAATGGTTTTGATAAATTGTGGTAACTTCATTCTTGGATGGAAAACCTATTTTGTCTTTATTTGTCTTGATAATATGTAGGGATCCGTAAAAACAGCCATCCTTAACATATTTGTACCATATCCTTTTTCATGATTTGAATGTATTCGAGTCTATGGTTTATATTCTCCTTCCCTATGTTTGGCTCAGACCTTCATAAGAGTGATATCTATCCAGTTCTTCGATAATCTTGTTTGGAAATATCTTCTCCATATTAAAGTACCTCTTTACATATAGAAAATTCTATACTTTGGAAAATTTAAATCTCCATAAACTTTCACTAGATTTTTTAGCACTAGGAATGTGAATTTCTGAGAGTTCTTTTTCCTGACTATGCAGCACGTGCCCTTAGGTGGCCTTGCATAAGTAGTCTACATAATGGACCTGTCATCCAAAAGATGCTTTTTATTTGACTATGCAACCAATTCACTTAGGTGGCCCTGCATAATTCAACCCCCTACCGAGTTTATTAAATAATGGTAAATTCATTCTTAGGAACTACTTCTTCTAATGCCTTTTAGCTCTTTTTTATATCATTCCTCATATTCAAATATTCTTAAGTCATAGTTTACATATTTTTCCTCATACTTGAGTATGGTAATATGTTTCCAGTTGAATTGTCAAGGAATTGGGTCAATTTTAATCCATTTCGGTCAATGCTATTTCGACCTTAAACATTAGCCTCTTTATGTCCAACGTGCATGACATTAAACTGCCCAAAAAAGACAAAGGTTCTCTGAGTAAAAGTCATGTTCCAGCACACTAAACATACATTTTGTATGATTTAGGTAATATTGAGCAATTAAAAGATTCAAAGTTTGTAGAACTATTTATAATAATTCTAGTAAGAATCAAAATATTCTTACTAGGCCCATTGGCTTAGGTAAAATTTAAAGCAGGCAGCGAAAGAATACAAGCATAAATGATTGAAGATAAAAGTACTCTCCGTTGATGAACATGAATTAGAAGGACATCCACAAATTGGAGTCTCTTCTGTTTTTTAAGAAATTAAAAAAGGCTGTCGACATAAGTCTTCACTTGGTGAACCGCATCCTGAGCTTCATCAGCAGCCACTTGAAGCTCATACACCCGACCAACTTCACTCTTTTCAGCCTGATGGAGTGCCTTCTTGGCATCCACAATGGTCTTCATACCATTCATTTGAGCTCCCTCTAGTGAATTATTGAGTTGGTCAAGTTCTCCAGTAACAACATCTAACTGTTTCTGGAGTTGCACCTACTGGATGACTTTTTCTTTGGTCTTATGCTTCAGCTCCTTCATCTTGGCAGCATAATCAGCATCATCCCGGGATACTGCAGCCTCAAATTTGCTAATATTGACTGAAAACATCACCCTGGACAGATCTTTATGGCACTTTTTCTCCTACTCCCTTCTTAAGATGACTTGCTTAACCATGGTATGGATCTCTTGGTATCCAAAAACAGCAAGTCCTAGCATGACGAACTGGGATGACAACTGGGAAATATTTGATGACATCTCTTCTAAAGGCACCTCAGATATGATTTTCCATGTGTTGTTCCATTCCTTGCGTCGTGAAAAGCTGAGCGCCTTAAGCACCTCGGGGTCTGATTCAACATCATCATCACAGGGGGGGCATGTAATCTAGGATTAATGCACATAAGGAAGTTCCTTGTTGTTCTTCTTCCCCCCTGAACTTGGTTGCTTCAACTTCTACTGGTGTTTGGGTGGAAGTTGAGACATCACCTCTAGTTCTAACCATTGTAGTGGATAGCCCTGTTTGATCAATTAAAAGTATGGTTAGTTTCATAGAACAATGGAAGTCGGTTGTCTATCTTGAAAACTCAGTCCAATCATTAATTAACAGTAGATCAGCAGCTTGAGAAGACTCCTCTCCATCTTTCCTAGTTTCAACAGAATCTTCAAGATGGGTCTCATGAGGGTTTACTGGGTTTAACTCCACTTGAGCTAATGTTTCTACAATAGTAGGGTTGACATCAATGTCCACACCTTCTTCAGGCATTGGAAGTTCAACAGCTTCTTGGGATTGAACTGCATATTATTTTTAGTCATGATTGGAAGTGTAAATTATATGATAATTTACTGGACGAAGGATAAAACTCACACCCAAGGTCTTCTAAATCACATGATAACTTATCATGATCATAAAAATCTTTGAAATACATTCCACGATTCATAATTTCATCCAATGATATTTCAGAATGATGGTTAGTCTCACCAGTGGAAGCATTTGATGTATCCTCTTGGCGACCCTCATTATGTGGACCCTGACCCTGGACAACTTCTTCAGGAAGGATGACAGATTCAGTTTTCGTGGCCACCAATGATTCTGGTGCAGGTTCTTCTCTACTTGTAGCAGCAGTAGGAGCAGTACTAGGAATATATGTTGGCTCTTTTTCAGAAGTATCCAAGTCAGTATGAATATGCATTTCTTCCACAGCACCCTCTGTGGTCCTCAAAGGAGGATCAGTACTTTCCCTTTGATGGGAAATTGAAGAATCCCCTGCAATCCCAAGTAAAATGAGCAATCTTTTCGTGGTTTAAGACTCATGATTATCCGAAAGACTTACCACTTCTATGAAGAGTTTAGCTATGGTGTTCTTCCTCCGATGCTTTTGCTTCCCTGGCTTTTTGGGAGTGTCAACAGTCTCCATTATAGGTACCTTAATGGGAGTTGGGAAATCCATGTGCAACTCCTCATCCATGGATTTCTAGCCCAAAGATATCTTTCCCGGTTCACGAGGAGATTCAGCATCATCCCTGATGGCAGTACCACCAGGGCTATACTGTGGCGAAAGAACCTCAGTAGTTTTGGCAAGCTGCAAGATGAAGAAAACAATTTCCTTGAATAACAAATCTTCGACTGAAATCAAGTTGCAAAGTAAATAAGGAATGAAAAATTACATCTTTAGGAGACACATACTCATGCCACTCCTCATCAGTGGCGCTGTGATCCATCATTTCCTTCACCCACTTGGTGATATGGATAGAATTTCGGTGGCATATATGTAGGCCTTCAACTCTTTGACAGAGGCTCTTACTTTATCAGGGTTATCCTTGAAATGAATATTTGTAGGAGCCTAAAGAGTCCCTATTCTAGGAATACGTAACCCTTCACATAGCTCCATCCAGATAGTTTCAGTATCGCAGTATACATCCCGCCATGCCTGGATGGCCTCTGGTCGTAGATATGCAGGTGTACTAGGAGGCTACAAGGAGGGTCCTCCAATATTTGATTTCAGTTTCATCCCAAATCCTGCAACTATAGAAAGAGAATAAAAACTTGTTACTCTATAATGTTACTTTCAATTAAAATTGCCTCAATAAAGTAACTCACCAGGAGTTGATGGAGTGACTCTATTGATTCTGAAAGGAGGATTATATACGGCACATGGCTGTTTTGACACATGTTGTATCTCCTGAGAATATGATGAATCAGCCTCGGTTGAAGAACTCGGTGAACCAACTTCAGGAGTAGAAGAATCACCTACCACCTGAATTTTTTCTTTCCCAATGGTTCTCTTCTACTTCCCAAACTGTTCAACAGGTTTATTCAATATGGCCTTAGGATATGACTCTATCCAGTTTTCTGCACACCATACGGTCAAATTGCTTACCGCTTCAGAATTTGGTAAGTCAAGGACTGCCCCAGTCCTTTCCATATCCATTAGCAACCACAGATTCTGAGCAAACATTGGATGCTGCTTTGATCTGATGTGCACTGGAGGAGATACAACAATTGTCTTCATACACTTGATTTGTCGTGCAAATCGCTATGGAGCATAGGCCTCACCTATAATTTCCCCATCAATTCTGGCGGCCAGTACACCATCTCTGTAGGCCAGCATATAAGACCTCTGTTCCAAGCTGGCTGATCCATCGTCAACAAATCACCCTATCGGCAGATTTACATAGGGAAAGAAGTGGAATTCCTTATACATACCCAACCTTGGACTAATATCATAAGCATTGACACAAGTGACAAACTCCAGAGAAGTCCTGAACATACGGCCTGAAAGAACTTCCAGGAATCTGTATTCCATTTTGAACAGCATATGTCTGGAAGTGAGTGGTGATCCATCCCCATAAAACATAGAATGATCCAACAAATCTCAAAGGAGACTTACCCATATAGACATGGAGTATGCTCTTGTGAATCTTTACCAAAACTGGGGTAGCCAACCCCATTATCTTCCTCTCAGCTAACTTGGCTGTGATAACGAAGGTCCCTGGCCTGATGCCTCCCTCCAAATATCTAATTGGAAAAATATAGACACTGATCCATAAGGATAAAAAGCCTACCGGACGGGTCTTCTCCGAGATTTTATGATTCACTTTATACCCCCATTTCTCAAATGCTCCTACTTCCAGAGTTGGCCAGAATGTGCCAGGAATACCTCTCTTATCTGCTCTAGGGCAGCTAGTAGGATGAGTACAGGGGGGCCCCCTTTCCCTCTTCTTCTTGAGAAACACATTCATCCATTCCTCTGGATGAATATCCATTCTAGAATAAGTCTTTGAAGTATTTAATATTTTGAGTTTATGTTAAATCTTCAATAACTCTCGAACAAACTTCGGAGTCTTCTTCGGATCATTCAAAGTTGCCTTTAGAGGGGTTAATTTTTCATACATATCACCCAAAATTGGAACCCCTGAGATCTTGTAGACATCCCACAAACTAATACCTACTTCTCCATGGGTCAGATGGAAAGAATTCATTTCTGGGCTCCAGTGGCTAAGAAAATCCGGTGCAAAATTATCATTCCTATAATCATACGTTTACCCAGCCCAGACGGCATCATAAATTGCAGCTCCCTTAAGATCCTCGACAAACTCTTCACAATTTTGTCACACCCAATAAGCCCACATCCAAGTTGGCTTCACCCCTCCTCCAAAACGGAATTCTAATTTCTCCTTCCAATTTTTGGATTGATCCATCTGAGAATTTCGAATGATTGAAGGAAAAAAATGTGGTTGCAACTCAGGTTTGTGAAGTTTCAGATCTGGTGCACAAGAGCTATGATGCATTATATAGGCCTTCTTTACTATTACAGCATTAGAAAATTTTCCTGCGATTGAGACATTCACTGAAGAAAAGTTGGTATACGACTGAAACCAAGAAGGTGAGAGATAGATTTTTGCCTCTGGAATATTGACATCTTGCAGATGACCATGGTCATATAGAGGCAGATAGATGCTGTGTTGGGAAATCATGATTATATTTCTTCAGATTATTAGCCAAGTTCGGAAGAGTGCTTTCACAAATGGAATAGTAATCATGGACAATGATGACCATCATCTCATCAATTCTTTTGCTTGCCAGTTCATCAGTCATTCTGATTCTCTTTGGATCCATTTGATCTGCACAAGAGTTGAATAATTAACTCTTAAAGTATGTTAATTTTTTCATAATATTTGTGATGGATTTGAAGAAATTGGATAAGTCATTAAGGCATGCAAGTCACATAGTTGGCGCGCAAGTCTCCTTCGGTCGCGCAAGTATTGGGCGCGCAGGTTTCACCGTGCAAGTCTAAATACCATAATAGCATTGCAACATAAAAAATAGACGTGCGATTCAAGAATCAAGAAGCACGGACAAGCAAGAGCCGTGAGTTAACTTGTGCACCGAGAGCAAAGAACAAGCAAGATCCGGGTGCTTTAGTGCGGAGTGAGGGCCTCTATTTATAGACAAGGCCATACCCCTATGCGCTAGACCCTGCGTGCCAGACCCTGTGCGCCCGAAGCTCATTTGCGCGCCATACCATGCGCGCCCCAATTTCCTTTTGATTATTGATTTACTCAGAGTCAAATCCTCATTTCGTTTGGATCCAACTCTGAGGGGGATCTTTTGTTGACACTCCTTTCATCACAGAATCTAAAGATTGGAAAAGGGGAATATCTTAGCTCAAAGTGATCAACCTTTGGACAAATATCAAAAAATTGACAAAGGAAGGAATAAGAAGAACATTGCACAAGGGTCGCGCAAGTTCTACAATGGTCGCACATGCATACTTGCACGCCACAATGGTCGCAAAAGTACACTTGCGCGCTGAAGTTGGTCGCGCAAGTCACTTGTGCGCCCTAGGTGATAACTGCCCAGGGTCTTCTCTAGCCTATAAATACCCCCAGTGGGCCCCCTATTTCAAGGGGAATTTTTCCAGAATTCAGATATAGAGCTCTGAACGCCCAAGTCTCTTCTTTAGGTCTTCCAAACACTTCTAAGGTAATTATTTACCTATAATGGAAGGTCTAAAAAAGAGGAGTAAGGTATAAGTGTTAGAATTCACTAACACTTGCGCACCTAAGGTGTTTTACCCTTAAGGGAAATGAACATACTTGCGCATTGCCCTACTTCCTCACCAAAACTTGTGCGCCTCGATTCTTGAAGTACCTCAGGATAATTCTAAAGGCATTGGTCAAGGATCGCCCAAGTGTTACCCTACTAGTTAAAAATCGTGCAAGTACCCATATGTCGTGCATGTATACTTGCGCGCCCATGTAGTACCTGCGCGCCTTCCAGGAATTGCGTGCCCCTTCCTTTTTGGGTGCCCTTTTTGCCCATTTAACCCCTCTTATACCATTCCACCTCTCCTATTCAAGATTCTGTCTTCAAGACATTCTTCAAAGCCATTTATGGCATGTTTTCTTGATTAACTTCCTTATCTGAAAGGAATTATGTGGAATATCTCTCAAAACCTAGTGATTTACACATCTTTATGTCACTAAAGATTGAGATTTCATTCATTCAACCTCATCCTTTAAGATGAGAGAACCCCTTAACCTGGGCCTTCATTTCAGGAATAAGCCCCAGTCATAATTCCCAAATCTTGGCATCCTCCTTAGAAGTAATCCACAAGTCCTCTTTAACATGGGATTCCTTTTCAAGAGTAATCCCCAGTCTCAAAGTTAACAAGTATGGGCATCCTACTTAGGAGTAAGCCCCATGTCCTCATTAACCTGGGCCTCCATTTCAGGAGTATGTCCCATTCATAATTCCCATTAATTTTAGGCATCCTCCTTATAAGTAAGCCCCAAGACCCCTAATCTGGGCATCATTTTCAAGAGTAATCCCAAATCATAAAATTCCCAAATATGGGCATCCTCCTTAAGAGTAAGCCCCAACCATAATTCTCTTAACCTGGGATTCCATTTTAATAGTATGCCCCAGTCTCAAATATGGGCATCCTCTTCAAGAGTAAGCCCCAAGTCCCTTAATTTTTCATGTCCCTTAACCTGGGCCTTCTTCTCAGGAGTAAGCCCCAGCCTTAATCTCTCTTAACCAGTGTTAATTTCCTTTTGATCTGGGCTTCCTTCTCAGGAGTGAAATCCAATCATAAGTCCCCTCCTAACTTGGGCATCTTCCTTAGGAGTAATCCCCAATATTAGAGTATCCAAATCTCTATGAAGCACACATACCTTTATGGACCCTATTCCTGGATTTTTTACCTGATGTAAATCTTAATCCTCATTTATTTGGGCAGTCATACACACATAATCCCCATATCATCGCATCTTTCATGGCACAATTTTCTGGTTTCACCAATACCTCTTGTTTCTCATACCGAGCATGACTCACGTGAGATTAGAGTGTAAAAGTAATCATGACATATTTTATTGAGCCATCAATCATGCATAAGCATAATACTCTCTTACTCGAACTACGTGGGTTCTAATTCCTTTTCCAAAACCAAGGATACGTAGGTAGCCCATCTGCGGGTACGATCCCACCTCTGAAATAATCAATGTACATCTAAATGACAATAAACTTCACGTGCCCCACTGAGTGGCTTTAAAACCAGTATGATCATCATAATCACTAAGGGACTTTTATGTATCAAAGGATACCACTGACTAAGAATCTCTAACAAATACAGATGATTCTCTATGGACAAGGAACCTCGAATAAATATAAAAGATTCTCTAAATTTCCTACATATCAATCATTGATTGTCATATCTAAAGGAAATATCCTTTTATACTTGGTAATGTAATTAGGATTCATGAACATAACTTAAATCTATATAGAGAGTCCTGGAGTAGACAATAATTCCTCTAAAAAAGGTGTGATGAGTCCGACCTCGCATCCTCTCGACCAGTGAAAATTCATAAGCCCCATCAGTCCACAACTAATGAGCACTTACCTTTGGAAAGTAGGTTCAAATGGATATGGAATCATTGGATGTTTCCGGTTCTACGAACAAACCCGTTAGTAACCGTTTGGAATGTTTGAATCTTAAATCAACGATATCATCCCCAATTCCAGAGGGAAACAAACATTCCATGAGTTTTAAATGAATAAATATTTATATCTTAATGTGACTTTTGTATTTAAAATAATTCTTCCAAATAAAAGGAAACCCATAGGATATGGAGACAACTAGTCACATCCAAAAATGTCACGAGACTCAAAAACATGATTTATCGGTGACTAGGGTGAAATTACCATAGTTTTCCTATTTCATATCCTATTTTAATCATTTTTAAATGTATAACATAATGTATATCAGTATATATATGCATTATATATTAAAAATTATCATTCTTACTTAGAGATTGAAAATATTTTTCTAGAGGCTGTACTTTTGATATTCTCATGGTTAATATTTTGATCCATTTATATAATTGTGTAAAGATTTGATACTTTATATAAATTAAAATTTATGTTACATTTAATGATTTATCTTTCATAAATAATGTTATTAAGATAAATAACGAAATTATTGTTTTGATTTTAAGAACAAAATAGTTAATATATAAACTAAAATAATTTCTTAGGAATTATATAATTTCATTTTAATGTTAAATTTATGAATTTTATAATTTTATGTTGATGAAAAGAAATTCAATTATGGTTTCATTATATTTCAATTACTATACCAACTCATATTTTCTATATATACTTTTGGAATATTGTATGGATTATTTTTGTGACCAGATGCTGAGATGAATTGTGATTCTCAGGCCCTGTGTGACGAAAATAAATGTTTGAAATATATTTAATATATTAAATAAAATATGCACAAATTTTTCCTCAAAAGTTAAATAAAATCTAAATGGAGGCCCATTTTATTTATATGATTACACTATTGATTTCATTTTTTTGGTTTTACCATAGGTGTGATATAACCATTGTTTGTATGGGGTGTTTATAAAAAATTCAACATGAGCATAAAATGAAAAGATATTTTAAATGAATTATTTAATATATTCATTGACAGAAAATCCTAATTTCTTTTCTTTTTAACATACTTGTAGTATAATATTATGGTTATCCTCATAACCCTTAAAAATAAGGAGAACTGTTGTAGTGTGTGGAGGATGATCCATCGACGAACGAAAACTAGGTCGAGGATCCATGATCGATGTGGAAAAGAATAAGAGGATCTCACCAATGAAAATTATGAATTATCATATTTCAATAGTGTTCGATCCAAAATATACATAGGATTTTGATTTATGTGGTTTCCCCTATTTATGATTCTTTCTATGAAGACAAATCAATCAACTAAGCAATTAATTAACAGATCAAGTGCATTGTGGGCATGAGTTGAAATTATTCGATAATTTAAAATTTCTTGTAGTTTATTATATATATATATATATTTATTAGTAATTATAATGAATACTAATGGAGGATAAAATGAACATTGATAGAAGCTGGTTCCTTGGGGTTTTTCTTTGTTCTTTCTATTTTACGATTCTTCGTTCGTGAGGAATCCCTTTTCGTATGGTTTGGAAAATACCCAAAAAATCAAAATTTTCACACTCATTTGTACATGAAACTATTTAATATCATATATATGGAAATGATGAAATGAGGGGTTCATGTGATAGTGGAATTAGTTGTGGATCATATGGTTTTTGGATACCAGATTTGTGTTATTTGATGTGAAATGATAATATGATGTACGTAGTAATTTTATGGATATATTCAAGGGATAAATCCTATTGTACGATGATAGAAAGTTTATAACTCTATTCAATAATGTTTTCTAGAAATTTGGGTGTCTAGATTGGTGGCATGTGGCATGGGAGGAGACATATAATTAATCTCTAGGTTTCTAGAAAATTTTGTAACAAAAAACATGGTTTAAGGAGCCACATGCCTGGTGGAACACTCACAAAAATGGAAAGGGTTTGAGGATAGAGTTAAGTATCAAATGGAATCTTACTCTATTAGATAGAGTGTGGACCCACCCTGATGGCTTGGTGTATACCTAGGATGGTACATAAATGTATCCAAGATTACACAGGCATAGGTACACAGTGTACTCTGACATGAACATTTCCTTGCCAGATGAACATGGGAATAACCATGTACCTGGACACATGAAAATGTACAATGGCATGAGCACACTATTTAATTTTTAATGAAAATTGGAATTGGATATTTTACCTGCCTATCCATTTCCAAATCGACACACTATGTACTCCTTTAATGAAGGCCTAGATTCATTTTCCTATGTATCATGGACATGTTTATTTTTGGTGCACTCTATATATCAACTCCATGATGGTTAGTATGGAATACAATCATACATATATAATAATGATCCATTCTATAGGAATTCATGGACATAGTAGTTGGAATCCTTCCATGAGGCTCAGAGTCTGATGCTCTATCATCTTCATAACCTATGTGGATGTATTGGTATCATAATGACCAACTCTATGCAGGTGTCGATCCTTTACATAGTGGTTCATTCTAGATTGAGTTGTTGGTATACCCTGTGGACTTGGGTGTGATCCTCATATGTGTATCTTTTATCTTCTATCTTCTAGCATATGTCTAATATGGGGAGACCTGATGAGTATGACCTCTCAGATGAATATCATCAGTGTTATCTAATTCATGGAGTGTGTTCTCCTGGAAGAGTGCTATGTGGAATCTTCAAGTAAGAATCCTATGATAGAATTCCTATTTTGAAATTAATAGGAGACTATGTTTATTTTTTTATTATATTTCAATATTATTATTACTTGATCTATAAACCAAATACATGTATAGAGTTTACGATTATCTTTTTTTATATTTTTCGCTATTTCAAGGTGTACCACTAGGTATTGTTATACTCAACCATACACGGGTTTTGATTGGAAGTGTTGTGTCTTGTGTAGATGTCTGACATTTTGATATTGTGATAGAGGATATAGAAACAAACAGTTCATAGTTATCAAGAAATATTGAGGTGTGATCCTATGATTATAATGATAGTAGTCCTCATCATTACATTCTGGTAGGACTTGTCATCAGATTCATTGTGGTAGGATTTTATTTGGACCTTTTTTCTTTCCATTATTTCTTATGATACTATGGTTGTGGGATTAGATGTATTCATGCATGGTTTATTTCATTTGTTTTAAATTTCATCATTTTATAAAAATGGAGGTGGGTGTGTGTGTACATGTACATTTGGCTATGTCATCCCATGTTTGTGATTTTCCCACTAGGAGATACACAATAGCCCATAGATTATTAGAGGAGAGCATAGAGAGTTGTAACATAGGCCTCACTGGGATGGTTCATGATGGATTAGTTTTACTATAGTTGATTCTACCATAGTACCAAAGATTATGAGTTTGGTTTGGGGAAATAATGTTAAGTGTTTTGAGTTTATCTTTTAAGACAAGGACTCCAATGTTGGTTTAGTGGCTATTGTATCCATACAACAGGACTCTGAACACATTTCATTTTAACATGGTACTAGATGACACATGTTCTAGGTAAAAATGGTACATGTAACATACATGAATCAGTTGTGGATTCCAATCCCTTCTTCAGTCAGATTTCCAGATATAATTATTGACCATGATAGACCATTTGTATTTTAGGATGCATCCACAATTTATTACATCTTAGAGATTGAATTAGGATCATAATATTTATTCCCTAAACTATGAGACATCAATACAGGGACCTGATAGAGAGGTGTCACCTCCAGGTGGTGTACACAATTTTCAACCACCCTTAGAGAAGCAGATCGTAACCACAATACTAGAAAATGAGGTGCACATACTGAACACACTTCACGAGTTTTAGTGATGGTGACCCCTCATGATTTGAGGGAAGCCCACCCCCTAGGTAGTTGAGACAAGATTGAGGAGGTGATATGAGTTTCCTGTATGGTCAAGACTCTAGAAAATGAGATGCTGGTTGGGGTAGTGTGTCTTCTCCATGGATCTATATGGTGATTCTGGGGCTTAGTGACCTAGTAATAGGATGAGGTGACTCTAGCATCATTAGAGTTTGAGTGGATTTTTAAATAGGACTTCCCTATAACTATGATAAGCGATGTGCACATACATGAGCTTCTACAACTTCAGCAGGGCAGCACAATAGTAGATGGTTATGCATCAATGTTCAAAAACCTCTTGAGGGACTCGATGGATATGGTTCATAATCAATTATTCTGGGCTCGAGCCTTGCGGCTGAGACTGCATAGAGTCATCTGAGACATCGTTATACCTATATGAGATCTAACCAATGATGGGGTACTAGAGTGTGCTTTAGTGGTTGAGATTTTCCTAGAAGAGTAGACGTAGACAATGGTCCTAATTTCTTCAATTGGATTACCAAAAAACCGAAATCCATACTACAAGGTCACATGACCTGAAGCACACCTCTCCATTCACCAGAGGTGTCTAATAGCAACGAGGGTCTAAATAAGTGATTGTGGGGATATTATACCCTCATATAATAAACTAATCATTCTTGATGCACAAGAGAGGTATCACAATGCATGTGGAAACTCTTTAAAATACCAATAGAAGTATCTCAAGGATTTATATCAAGATTATCAATTCCAAAGGTGGAGTCCCAGCCTAACCCTGAGGTATCACTATAGTACATTCATCTAAATTCTAATTCCATGAACACCATCCAAGGAGATACTTTCATAATTCCATGTATCGCTTGTGGTATGGTAACCCTGAGTCTGTCTCGGTATCACACGTAAGGGATCAAGTATCACCCGAGGCATGGTGTAGCCATATTTCCAATAGGACTGTCCTTGGTTTCGGCTTATGGAACCATTATCAAATACTTCTATAACAAATTTCCCTAGGAATCCCTTATCTTTAAATATAAAACATCTTTTCATCGGTGTGTCTGGTTGTAATCCATCAATTAGGGAGATTCCATCAATTAGTCCTTAATAAAGAACCCATGTTCTCTCCCTGGATCATATCTAGTGATCCACACAATCACTGTACATATCAATTCACACAATATTCTGAAAAACATAATAAAAAGTTGTGTCCCTACAACCCTTACAAACCATTATAAATGAGTCATTACATTTAATATAAAATACATAGGGCAATACGTCTTATGAAATTCAAAATCCATGATCAATTCCAATACAACCAAATCATACAATTCAATTAATTAAAATCATATCATCACAACAATTCCATTATATTGGCTACATCTTAATTGTTCCCGTTAAATTATATAAAGAGGCATAGTTGTACCACCCTATTCAAAACATTTAATCAAACTAATTTAATCAGTCATGGTCAACACCAAGAACCATTATTAAACATTTATCCTCAGATGGTAACACATGGAATTGGCCAAATTAGAAGGATTTTCTTTAATTTAACTCGCATGGGAATCAAGTTAATTGTCTACTTGGGCAATTCCAACTATAAGAGGACTTAACACCTAAAATGATTCTTGATTCATTTAACACTTATATAAAATGGGGAAACATCATTTTTTAATAACTGAAGAGTCAAAAAGGAAAAAAATTACACAAATAACATATATATGAGGTGCATAAGAATACCAATCCAATAATACAAGCATGTATGTAATTCTATCATCACTTTTTAACTTGATGGAAACCTACCTCCATTGTTTTATTAGAAAATTGGACATGTAATTCAAACAATTATTTCTTACTCATTAAAATGTTTATATAAATTTGGTATCTCAATTTATCAAAATCATAACATAATTCAACTTAATTTAAAGAAAAAACTTAGAGTATTTTATTAATTAAAAAGGGAAGATGAAGAGACACCCACCTCAAAAGAATAACCAGACCGAACACCTTGGTTCTTGACATTTTTATCGGTGACTCCTCTAAGTTTATTCCTCATTCCTCCTTGAATATGGACCTTTGAATATACATATGGACTCTTAGCCCCTATGTACATTTTCACAAGTCCATGAACACATACAAGGGGATCATTACACATATCATATATGCTTATACCCATCTCCACTCACACTCATAAATATTTTTCATATATATATATAAGCACATCAAGACCCATATATATAGTTGCACATACCTAGATGGATATATATATATATATATATATAAAGGGGAACTTATAAATACATATAATCCTTCCTATGCATACGCGATGTGTCACCTTTGACTCTGACGACTCGAACCCGCCTTGAGGAGAAACAAAACTCACTAAAGGGATTACTGGGGACCCATAATAAACCAAATGACAAAAAAACAGTGATAGACCAAAAATAATATATTAAACACTTAACTCAAGCGGAGAAGATAATGTAATTGACCTAAAATAGCTCACCATTGGCAGTGAAAACTGAAATAACATGGAATGTTTCTACACACATAAAGATAAATACCAAGAACTCATAAATCACAAAAATCCCAAATATAAAATGAGAGACAACAAAGAATAATGGAAACAATTACCGAAAATCATTTATTTGTCGGAATAAACACTTTGATCTACTTATTGTTCAGTGGAGGACGCCAAAATTTGATCCAAGGAGTCTCGATAGATCCATTTCACACCACAAAAATAAGAAGAAATTTCAAAAATCAATCCAAATGAAACCCTAGGGTTCAAATTAAAAGGATAGGGTGATGGGAATAGGAAAATCAACCAAATTAAGTGAGGAGAATAGAGAATAATTTATTACAATATAAATTCGGACAAGACTCATAAAAAACTGGTTGAAATTAGAAACTGATGGAGGATATGAAGAGGTGTGACATGTGCGGCCAAGGAGAGCCTAGAGAGGGGCCTTGTATCAGGATCTTAGTGGGGGAGAGGGAGTTGTGTGTGGAGGGGTAAAGGAAACCCATTATGGGATATCCAAAACCCAAAAAATAATAATAAACCAAATAATAATAATAATAATGTTATTAAAACATTTCTTTTATTTTTTATTTTCCAATTTTCTCATTTCACTTTTATTTTTAATTTGAAATTAATTTTTTTTAATTTCATTAAAAAGAACTCATCGCATTTAGGTGTTCCATCTTAAAAAAATTTGTTTTGAAACTCTATTTTCGAAACATCTCGTGCAATAAATGAAAAAATTTAAGTTCCCCATGAAATTTTTTTCCAGTTCAAAATATGGGGTGTTAAAAGCATTCCATATTAGAAATTTGTGTCCTTTATAAACCTTTGGGAACAATGAACACATCTCCTAGCCTATAGGGGTCATTATGTTTTATTCAAATGGTTGTCTTTCATTTCAAAAAACCAAACACACCATTCCTCCCTTATTAAAAAACGACACATATGTTTCCAAAGGCCAAGGAAAACTCATTTTTGAACTGAAACACTAAGATGAAACTTACCTAAGCCCATTATCTTATGAAACCATCAAATCATTATATCATTAAATATCAGGTCAAAGGTATTTCCTACCTTAGGATTCAATATTATAAAGGGGAAAATTCCGAGATACAACACCATGAACCTTCGAAATTTCTTAAAAAACATGCCTTTAAGTGTTCTGGGGAAGATTCATGCATAATTCTGAAAATAGTTAAAATGGTCGATTCCCCATCTATCTCAAAGCCCAAGTTGAGCCAATATTTCATGAAAATCCATATCCAATAAAAACTGCACTCATCACATCTGACAAGGTAATGGAAATGGTTCTTCACTGATCTCTCCATTGAACAAGAGAGACAACTAGTCGATCCACTCTATCTGACCATTCAAGGAGACACTATTCATAGAAAACATCTATTTTTATAAACTGAACTGCGATGTATTCTTTCTAGGTATCTCACATTTACCATGTACACATCCATCGAAGACTATATAAATGAATTCCAGTGGTGTTAAATGATTTAATCATTATCAATCATGATAACATGTCTTGGATAACAGCAAATTAAATTGAATGGAGTAGAAGGAACTAATAAAAGGAAGTCCATACTCAATTTTTACATGTGAGACATTGGTACAAAGACAAGATGCCCACATCAGAACATTGACTGATCCTAGAGCGGTATCATCTTGGTGGTCAAACTAGATGAAATTTTGGGTTTCAAGAGTTCTTCCAATGAATTATTATATGAAAATCCAAGGATCACTCAAGATTAACCAAGTCTCGATAATTACCACACATTCAGTGTGAAACACTACGATACCACTAAATCCACACAAAACATTTAACCTATAGTGTGGCATAATACTAATGATCTCTTATTCTATAAAAGATGATGTCATGATAGGGGACATGACCATCTCTTAAGAAGAGTACACCAAGAGGATCGAACAGTTTAATGATAATCACTCCTAATTACTGGAAATAAGAACAGTCTATCCATAACTAGTCGAATCACATTGAAAGAAATGTAGATTCATCTACCAATGCACTGTAATTAACTGATCACCTAGACCATATAACTTTACGTATCCCAAACACATTAATGATTAACTAACAATGTTCAACCAGGTCCAATGATGTTTTTCATGGCTTTTATACACCTCCAGCCACACAAACGGTGTGCTTCCAAGATATATTTGACATGATTTCAAGCCCACAAGACTCACAGTCATTTGAATATGATCGACCATATTTAAATGGCCCTCTTTATTTGTGTTACCCACTACCCAGAAGAACACATATTTAATAGAAGCAACATGACAAATCACACCTTACTTGTGTCCCAAACGAAGAAAGAGAAGATAAACTAGTCACTCAAAATAATTCTAGATCAAAACCACCGAAAAATTACATGTTACATTTCCCCGAGTCACACTCACAAATTTCAAGAAGAGTGAAAATGAAAACAAAATTGAATCGACCAGCATGTCAAACACTTGAGACTCTAGAAAGTCCTCATGATAATTAGAAAAAATATGTTTGTATAATTCTTAGGTAACTGTACTTTAGAGATGGCCTAAGAACACACTAAAAAAAATATATGTTTTCCATCACTAAGGGAGAATAGAGAGTCAAGAAACTGACAAAACAACCAACCATATCTAATGAATTTATAACCATCCAGAAACGATCATTACTTGATGCTTACAGCCATATCGAAGGCAAACAAAGAAATGACCACCCATCTAAAAAAGGGTATCATTTTAATGGAAAGGGAGTCTGATTAGGGATGAAAACACCATATAATAAGAAGCACATAGTTTTTAGCAAGGAATTTAATATTTTAAGGGTGATACCTACTATGGGTTATCCCCTTACGAATGAACAAGCGCTGACCCTATCTCTAGGTCACACAGACAAAAAATTTACTATACTAAAGAGTCTACCATCTAAGTAATTTTTAAAAATAAAGAATACCCATAGAAAATTATCATGCTTCTGTTCTAAGGAAACTCATCTGGAAACATTAAACTATCCTAGTACGAGGGTTTAAACAAATAAAACCATATATTGTCCTATTTTATTTCAATTTCATTGATTCAAAATTTTAATCTTTAAACATTGAAAATAATTAACTAACCCATAAAGGTTTAATAGGGAAGTCTCAACAAACTTCATTTTATGGTATTTTACACTTCTTGACATTCAGTCCTAATTTGGTGATTTAGGAAAATAATATCTCTTTTAATAGATAAGGAGACCTATGAGTGTCCCATTTAGCCATCCTGGATTATTCAAAAAGAAACCAAATAAAAATTACTTAATTTTAGAAATAGAAAACACCCAAACAGGTAATCAGATAAGAAATATTCCACCAATAGACCTATTTGTGCCCAACTGCGCTTTTAGAAGGTCAACCAATTCATTTCCATCCCCTAATTAAAGATATTTTAAATTTCAAATTATTTTACATTATAACAAAATGTAATATATATATAATGGTCATATGGTCTTCCATCCCCCAATTTATGAAGCAACCATATACCCCAAAAATTGAAGATTGACTACCATTAATCATATGAAAAAAATTAGAACATGTCATCAATTACATATTTAAAACAAAACTAGAATGTTTTAAAAGAAGTTAACACAGGAATGAAATACAAAAAGAATCATGGTGTAACACCCTGACTCGAGATGCCTCGATTCAGTGAATTATTACATTAAATTTTCATGATCACATGAAAATCACATCCCCAAAAAAGGATCAGTTTGATAGCCATGGAACTACTAGATAAAAACATAAGTTTTACGTTACATCCTAAAATGAAAACAACATATTATCACTTTAGAAAATACTCATATCCATTAGAATATCCATTTATGTTAATCATAATATACTTCTTCACATCCAAGGGAAAATAAAACATATGAAAGGGGTGAGCTCAGATACTCAATAATGATAAACAATATAGCAGAAGTTGTCATAAATAACGATAAAATTTTAAGGAATGTTATAAAACTATAATACAATCCTTTTAAACATAATATTAAGCATAATATGGTAAGAATAAATAAAATAACTCTATTTAAAATTTCACATGTATATTATACTAGTCGAATTATCACATGAAATATTAATAACTAATCTTATAATGAGGAAATGCATAATGCCAGACATCATAACCATACCATCAAGGCCTCGTTCAAAGGCCCTTACCATACCATCAAGGCCTTATTTCTATATCATTACCATATTATCAAGGCTTTTTTTCAAGACACTAGTTTGTCTCTTGAGTCCTACCGATGCATCGAGGGGCTGTAGCGGCCCCTTCCCATCACTTACTAAGTCGAATGAATTTATTTTATAAAATGGGTAAATCATAACCAACATGAAAATTCATATTAAAACTAGCAAAATAAATTTTAATACATTAACCATAAACCATGAATAGTATAAAAATAGCACATCCATAGTCAAACATATCATGAAACCATCAACACAATATGGAAGATTGTATCATAATAAATCTACCTCAATATAAAATAAAACCCATCAAATGATTTTGAAATATATGAAATATTCTAATAAATTCATTAAAACCCTTTGAGGTAAATTTCCCTTTTTTACATTAAAATCAGTTGGAATCCGCACAATTATAATAGAAAACATTTATTTTGAAAATAACTTTATAAGATTTTAAGTAAAGCATCAAATTGTTAAGGCATCTTAATAGTGGAAAATATATTCTTTAAATGTATAAGATAATGAAATATTTCCTTAATATGTCAAAATAGTTATAAAGATCCTTTTTTGAAAAATGAATGAAAAATTCATTTCCATTTTTTTAAAAGTCAAACATGTGTAAAAATTACTTTAAACCATTGTTGATAATATTTCTAATTAAAAATTAATAAACATGGATGTGGATGATAAAGATGTTCTAGTAAATCATCATGTATAATAAATCTCAGATAGTAAAGAGATTGTGAAATTAACCTTTACCTTAAACATTCCTTTAGTCAAGGGTGAGTTAGCCTCCTCTTTTACGGGTATCTCCTTTTGGTTTTCAAAAAAGGACTCCATAGAATGGCTATAATCCCAATGTATGTCCTCCAAGATGAAGTGAGGGCGGTTTTGAGGATATGTTTGTAGGGGTTTTCTGAGCCGAAGGGCATTAGAGGTGTGAATGA
Organism: Viscum album; assembly: GCA_963277665.1. NCBI lineage: Eukaryota > Viridiplantae > Streptophyta > Magnoliopsida > Santalales > Viscaceae > Viscum > Viscum album. The sequence continues at coordinate 709,244,164 of OY728131.1, read as the reverse complement.
AATAGAAGGAAAAGTGCCTTTTTTTAATAGAGGTGAGGGGAACCTTTGGAATGAATTAAAATATTAAATTAATATAAATTATTTTTAAATCCCAATAGAATAAAACTGAATTATTTATAATATAAGATGAATATGAGTTGAAATTATCTCAACTAAAGAAATGAAGAGACATGTTTTGATTTTATTTTAAACCTTATAATTTTGATTTATCTTTATTTAATCTATTTAATTTTAATATTATAAATATTAAATGGTTATAAATATTAAATTATATGGCGTTGATGGTCTATAATTTGAACCTTTATGACATTATAGAACATATAATTTTCACTTTTTAAATTTTTTTGATTTTTATGATTTTTAAATAATTTAATAATATGTTATTTGTTTGTAAAATGTCAATAGTGTCCATTTTAACGCAATTCATTCATTTGACAATAAATCATATCCGAAAAGAGTATAACATTGAGAAAAATCATTGAATATACTACCAACATGTCATAGTCACAAGAAAATTCATGGAGGTCTTTAATTAATTCAAATTATATATCTTTTATTATTTTTAAAACCATTTATTTGATATTTCTATTAATAAAAAAAATTAAATCAAAATTGTGTCATTATTAATGGTTATTATTTAATATAAAAAATTATAAATAAATTTCTATGATATAGATAATTATTTTTGAATTCCATATAATACATATTTTAGATGTTATCTTCTAGTTATTCATATATGAAAATTAATATCCATATATAAAATGAGAGTGTGACATTTTGTCGAATTCATTAATTTTTATTATATTCATGTCGTATTCATGGGAAAGTGGTCATTAAGTAATTAAATTTAGAGTCATAGATGATATGGGTTTAAATTAATTATCCAATAGGATATTTAATGGTGTTAAGGAAATTATATAATATTATTTTTACCTCTAAAACCCCGATTTAGCTTTAACATTAGTAATAAAAATAATTATTAAAGTTTCTATTCATAATTCTCAAAAGTCAAAGAATCCTATTAACGTAAATTGTACCCAGTGATTACTAATATATAATATATTTTTACATTATTTAAAATACTGATGTTTCAGTAATTATTTTAAAATTAATTTCTATTGTCAAAATGAGAAAACATGATTTGTTAAAAGTAAAAATCATCAAAAGATTGACATGTGTTTATATCTAATTTTAATTTGGAAAAACCTACGATGACCTAAATTATATTAAATGAAATATACATAATCTAATTATACTTTAAATTCAATTAAAATAATAATCAAATAGTACAAATAAATTGGATGAATTTTTTTTGAATTAAAATACAGTAATTTCACTATTCATTAAAATATGATAATTTTTAGAAAAACACCAATTATTTTGTTCAAAATAATTTTTTTTGTCAATTATAAATAAGAATTTTGTTTTCTAAAATTTAACATATAAATGTGTAAAATATTGGATTAAAAAAGGGCTCACCATTAAAAGGCGATAAAAATGTATTTTTTGAAAAATACATTTTTTATTCAAAAAATTGAATTGGTTATTATATAATGTCTAATAAAAAATGAGATAAATATTAAAATTTTATGAAATATATAAAATTGAAAATGTGGTTAATAATATTCATAACCACTTCTTAAATGACTCTCAGGGTGTGCTTGAACACAGTGTTGAGTGTAGTGCAAACGATTCAATTATTAAAAACAAGCATACCGTAGAATCTAGGGGTGTTACATTATCCTATCTTCAATAAATTGCATCCTTGAAATTTATTATTGGGATTTATGACTATGGGTTGGACATTTCAAAATACCTTTGTTGAAATCCCACATTGACCAATGGATTAATGAGACCCCTATATTAAAATAAATAAAGAAAAGTATGAAGGTTATCATAAATAACACATACTAAGGTTCCATGTAAGAAAAAAAGCATATGAAAGAAAATATAGCCATAATGTGTTGATGGATAGTGATAGAGAAAATTATTATTTCAATGTTAACAACTAGAAATCTATAAATTGGCGATGATCCTAATTGACTATTTGATCCAGAGCCAAAGGAAGTACTAAGATTTTTTTTGGTTTTATGATCCTTTCATTGGTGTTGTAGAATTAATTTACATCATATACTAAGAACACAATGAATCATACTTAATTGAAATTTAGAGATTCATCCTTTAACTAATTCTTACCACAAACTCTTCTTTCCCTTCAAAAGATATTAAAACTCAAAAATTTTATATTTATCTTAATCGTATATGGTTCCAAATATATACTTATACCATTTAAATAATGAAAACTACGCTAAACTTACCAGGGACTTACTTTAGGCTAATGGTATGTAATGAAGCCTTGCTGAACTTTGGTTGTGGGTTCGATTCATGTAGCCCTGTCCGACGTGATGGGTTGTCTCCTGACCTTTGGGTTGTCCTTTTTGTTAAAATATATTATTATATCATTCCAAAAATATCAATAAGAAATGTTTTATCCAAAAAAATACTATAAAATGTAAATATAAATTTAATCTGACCACAATAATTTTCTAATATACCTATGTCAAAATTAACAGTTGAAAACGATCTCTAAATTTTTAAAATGAATCGTGACATCAGATTCCCCAAAAAAATAATGTATCTATTTTTGACAGATACATTTATATACTCCAAGCCTTTATGAAATAAATAATGCTTTAAAATCCTTAAATATGAAGTACAGTAGTGCAATCCAAAATATAGTAATATAATTCTTGAATCCAAAAACATAAATTCATTAATTATTCCTGTTTGACTGTAAAAATAGCATAATATTGACCTTGATCCATTTTCATCTTCTAAGACATATTTCATTGACTATTTAGACAATAATTTTAATAATGTCCCATATATTTAAAATTATGGCATTTCACATTTATAGCTTCTTTATTTCCGAAACAATCATGAGCCTGGTGTCCTTTTTCTCCGTACTTGTAACAAACTCCTATTTTTTCAAGAATGTACCAAGGGTTTTTTTTCGCACAATAATCACATAATGGGAAATCCATATTTCTCTTTTTACCAATATTTATGTCTGGATCCACCATTATCTTCATTTCTTTCTTCACATTATTGTTATAAGTCTTCGTGATTTTCTTCTCATTATTTATAGCAAATGATGCTATATCTTTAGTATGATGGGAAATATTTTGAGACTAGTGCCCATAAGAGGAATGGTTTAAACCCATAAAAAATTGATCAATATTACTTATTGAGTTACGTATGTAGTCAATAGCATGCCTCACTAACCTTGTGAAGTTAGATTCACACATTTCAACATTCTCATCCCCCTTCTGAATCAGACTCAATAATTGAATCTGCATATCTTCTCATAGATCATGTGGAAAAATATTTTTTTGGAAGAGTTGTTAGAATTCCATATATTCTATAATATCTAGCTCATAATCATCCATCATGTTTTGAATTAATTCCCACCATTTATCTACATATTTTGATAAGTGATAGTCTTCCATAACATCCTTTTCCCTTTCATTACATCCCAATGAAAAAAACTATTTTTTCTATTGTGATTATACATTTATCACCTAAAAAATGTTTTTTAGTCCCATTGAATTTTGGTGGCTACTACCACATGAAGTGGTGTGACATTTATTATCCATATTTTGGATCAAGATGCTCTATAAAAGTAAGGCTATTATTCAAAACCCGAGTTAGTTATCTCGGTATGGTTATAAGTCATTAAAAACCAGTTTCATTACCTTCTCCATAATCATTATCTTATATAGGAGAGAAATCCCTACACATATTGCGTTTTTTGATATGTTTTACACTCCTTCAACTAGGCACCATTTCAAAATAATGGCATAAACTAGATTAGTTTATACATCATAATGAATAATTATAAAAAATTAAAATACATAACATTTATAGAAAAATTTATGCATATCTAATTTGTAATAATATACATGGTTTTTTGAGGAAATAGTTAATCATAAATACTTGATAATGCTATGTAAATAAAATATGAATTAATCTAATCATATCAGCTAGGAGAGTCTAACCAGGTGTGCATTAAGGCTTATTGTCATGTAATAGGTTACCCCAAGTCAAGGCTGGAACACCTTGTAGGAGTTATTACTCCCAGGTACATCACTTTTTGATCCACTTCCATTTGTAGCATCCAGATAGGGATGTATTTTCTAGAAATACCCACATACTATTCTTATTACCAAAATTATAGTATGTTCTTATATACATATCCTCAAATTTTATCTTAGGGTAATGTTCCCTAATCAAAGTTTTCATGAATCTTATTTCCAAGGTTTTTACTAAATATCCTCTGATACCAACTATAATGCCATAACCATAGTTTCACAGAGTTGGTGAATCATTACATTACATTAGATTGATCATAAGAAAGTCAAATCTCATAGGGACGATCAGTTTTGATTCTTTGGAATGATTAGATACGAACATATTTTTACATTACATCTTGAAATGAAAACAATACATTATCCTATTTGAATACTCTCATATCCATTAGACTGTCTATTTTAGTTAATCATAATATAATTCTTCATATCTTGGGAAAAAATGAAACATAAGAGAGGAGTGAGCTCAAATACTCTGCAAGGATAAACAATATAGCGAAAACTGTCATAAATAAGAATAAAATTTTAAGGAAAGGTATAAAATTGGAACACAATCCTTTTAAACATAATATTCAGCATAATATGGAATGAATAAACTAAATAAGTCCATTTAACCTATCACATGTATATTCTAATAGTCGAATAATCATATGAAATATCAATAACTAATCACATAATAAGGAAATTCATAACTTCGAACAACATATCCATTCCATCAATGCCTCATGCTAATACCCTTACCATATTTTCAAGGCCTCGTGCCAAGAACCTTACCATACTGTCATGGACCAATTCCAAGACACTAGTTTTTCTCATGATACCTACCGATTCATCAAGGGTCTATCAGAGGCCCTTCCTATTGCATACTATGTTAAATGTATTCCACTTATAAAAGGGGTAAATGAAGACCCGCGTAAACATTCATATTAAAAATTGTGTATGAAATGTTAAAAAGTTATCCATAAACCATGGATTTTATAAAAGTAGCACATCCATATTCAAACATATCATAAAACCATGAATATAAAATGGAAGATTGTATCATAATAAATAAACCTCAATCAAGCATAAAACCAAAAATAATATGTTGAAATTGATTGAAATAGTCTAGTAATTTCCTTAACACACTTTGAGAGAAATATACATTTTTTTACTTCGAAATCATTTAGATGCTACACAATCATAAAAGAAAACATTTATTTTGGAAAAACCCTTTTAAGCTTATAAGTAAAGCTTCAAAATGTTAAGGAATAATAACAGTGGAAAATAACCACTTGCACTGTATAAGATAAAAACATTCATTCTATAATTTTTTGAAAATGATATAATGTACCTTGATTGAAAAATGGTAGATGGATTCCTTTCAAAATGTTTTGTAAAACGAAAAACATGGCTAAAAATGACATTAAACAATTGTAAATAATATTTTAAATTACATTTTTAAAATCATGGAAATGGATGATAAGTATTTACCAGTAGATAATCACATATAATTAATCTAGGATAATAAAGAGATTGTGAAATTAACCCTTACCATAAACATTCCCTTAGTCAATGGTGAGTTTGCCTCCTCTTTTTCAGCTATCTCATTTTGGTTTGCAAAAAAGGAATCCATATAAAGGATTTATACCCAATGTATGGCCTCTAGGATGAATTTAGGGATGTTGAGAGGATATGATAATAGGGTTTGGTCGAGTCAAATGACTTTGGAGGTGTGAATTAAAGATAAAGAAAAGTTCCTTTTTATAAGAGAGGTGAGGGGCACCATTGGAAAGTATTAAAATATTAAATTAATATAAATTAATTTTTAAATAAAAATGGCTCCAAATATGATTATTTTGAAGATAGGAATAATATGAGTCGATATATATTCAGCCAATAGAATTTATAAATGTTTAATTTTATTTTAAACCTTATAATTTTGATTTTTCTTTATTTAATCTATTTAATTTTAATATTATAAATATAAAATATTTATAAATATTTACTTATGTTATTTTAATTGTCTATAATTGGACACTTAATAAAATTTTGGACCTTATAATTTTCAGTTTGAAATGATTAAATATTTTTATGATTTTTAAATAATTTAATAATATGTTATTTTTATAAAATATCAATATTTTCCATTTTGACACTATTCATTTATTTGACTTTATATAAAATCCACATAGAAGAAAACTTCAAAAAAAACATTTAATATACTACAAATATGTCATAGTATCCTATAAAATTAAATTATTACCCAAATTATATCAAACTATATTTCTTTTAATATTTTTTAAACCATTTATTTGATATTCCTATTAATAAAATAATTTTTTCATCCCTATTATGTCATCAGTAGGGGTAATTATTAAATCTTATAAAATTATAAATAAATTACTATAATGTATATAATTATTTTATTTTTCTATATGCTATAAATATTATATTTTATCTCTTATTTATCCATATATTAAAATAAATATCATATATAAAATGAGAGTGTGCATTTTGTCACATTCATTAAATTTTATTATATTCATGTCAAACTCATGGGAAACAGGTCATTAAGTGATCCATTTTGAACCAAACATGATAAAAGTATAATTTATTAATTTAATAGGATATTTATAGGTGTTAAGGTTAATTTAGAATACAAATTTTACCTACAAGTACCTGATTTTCCTTTAACCTTGGTAATAAAAATAATTATTAACGTTACAATTCATAATTCCAAAATTTAAGTGTAGCCTATTAAAATAATTTCAAAAAAATGATTCAAAATATGGAATCCATTTTTAAGATTTAAATCACTGATGTTTTAGTAATTATTTTAAAATTAATTCCCGCTGAAAAAATGAGAAAACATGTATTTTTTAAAAGTAAAAATCATCAAAATATTAACATGTGTTTGTTTATATCAAATTTTTATTTAAAAATAATTCCAATGAATTGAATTATATGAAATTATAAAAAAATAAAATAATTATACATTAAATATAATTATAATTATATTCAAACAATATAAATAACTTAGATGAAAAAATAGTTTTGAATTAAAGTGCAGTATTTTTCACGATTCAGTAAAATATGAAAGTTATCAGAAAAACCCCAAAAATTTGTCCAAACTAAGTTTTTATGTTCCAATTCTAAATAAGAAGTATATTTTTTAAAAATAAACATATAAAAATGTCAAATATAGTATTTAACAATGGATTTCCATTTAATGGTGCTAAAACTATATTTTTTTGAAAAATAATGTTTATTCAAAAAATTGAATTTTTTCTTATAAATTGTGTAAGAAACAAATTATTTTAATGTCAAAATTATATGTAATATATAAATTTCAAATTTTAGTTAATTGTATTCATAACAATTTCTTAAACGGCTTGTCGGGGTGTGCTCGAATTTGGGGTTGCGTACAACACAAGGTATTGAATTACTAAACAAAAGCGTATCGTGGAAGCTTTGGCTGTTACGTTCTCCCTATAAGAATCCGATTTTTCACTCAGGTATAGATCCCATAATTTTTGGTCCAAATCATTAATTTGGTCCTAATAGGGATTCTAAATGAGTTTGTAATGTTTCTGAGGGAGTTAGGGGCTTCTTCGGAGCCCAGAACAAATCGTTTTGTGGAAAATAGGCTTGGCACATGATTTAGAGTAAATTGTGTGGATGGTGCTTTTTTGGACAATGCCACCTTGCATGGCTGGTGAACGACCATGTCGCCTAGACCTAGAGATTCCGATTTTTTACATAGGTACCTATTCATGGGTTGCACTCATTTTTACAAACTATACAGACCAAACCATTCGAGCAGAGCCATCCGACACAGTTTGACAAATCGTGCGGACAAACTGTGTGTAGGCTAATTTTCTGAGTAAATTTACAGTTTTCCCTTAATTATATTATTAATAATTATCCTTCCACTTAATCTGAGATCAAATGTAATTTATCTCCATTTTCACATATTTGGAGCTTTTTTATGGCAAAAAAATGATCAAGAGATCTCATTCGTCTGACATCCGATCGAGCTTCCATTCATCACGTTTGATGCCCAGCAGTAAGAACTCGATTCCTATTTAGCCGTTATTTTTCTTGTTCACTCTGTATCTAGATATAAAAATGTGAGAGCTTATCGCTTTTTCTTAGATCTACACCAATCTGAGGCCGATCAAGGGCCGCTACCGGAGGAGAAGGATCATACAACCCTGAGGTTGGTGGTCTATAACTCATCCCTAAAGTTTGTTGGTTTTGGAATATCCATATGGCCCCCACCAATTACATTGGAAGACATTTCTTAAATTTACATGCCATGATTATACTTGTTAGAATCATATAGTTATTCTCTTTCCAAATATGTTTTTATTTGTTAGTAGTTATATCCACAAATCAATCCACCTCATGTCAATGGTTATGAAATAATTGGGATTTACTGTTTTGAAATGATTGATCCACCATTTGGTTGTGCCCTTGATATAAATTTCTAAAGGTGAGTTTTCTTATAATAAATTGATTTTTAATAATGATAATTTCATAATGCCATGTACCATGTATGCTCACCACTTAACCCGCCTAATGTAAGTGCTTCCAAATGATTATTTAACGTGAAATTTGAAATGGAAAGTATACTAAGTATATAACATAGCCTGGAAAAATGAAATTGAATAAAGGATACATGTCTGTATCATCCATTTCCATGTTGATGGAAGGTATCAGAGTAGACCTCAATAATTGATTATTCTTTAATAGTTAATAAAAACATGTTTAAATGGTTGCGACACTAAATGGCCTATCCACACTAATGGAAGACAAGTCTTGGACCAATAAAAAAATGGTTGCAACTATACATGACCCATCCTCACTAATGAAAGGTATGGAATGATCCAAATGAAATATTACATGATTATAATATGAAATATAAATGGACTAACTCGATCTCACCTTGTATTCTGAGAGGAGAATTCCTTGGGTATCAGGTACCCCATTCCGATTCAAGGATGTGGTTTTCATTGGTTGATACCCACCTATACTCCAATTCTTGTCTATTACTTGGATTCGCAGTATACTACCACAGGGTCCCATTCATTATTAATGGATACCTCATATTCAGTTCTTGAATCCATCATTTTCTAGTAGCTTCCATGGTGAAATCCCATAGGACCCTATCTTTTCTTCGCCTCGTTTTACCTTGGTTGATCACATTGGAATCAGTGGGCACCTTACTATACAATTACTTGGATTACGGTACTTGGATTACACTCTTACCCATTAGCAATTATCATATATTACTGAGTTATAATTCCATGAGATTTAATTTTCCTTGGTTATTACCATGGAACCCCATCACTGGATATCATTTTGAGGTATCTTTGTAATGACTTGTGACCATCAGTACATATACTATCACGAGGTGATGTCTGCGATGGCTAGGACTCATATAACCTTTTAAAATTAAATGGTAATTATATAATTAATTAATAGGTTACATTTTCAGACACCAACCTATTGATGAAGAAGGTACTTGGTTATTTAGTTATATTGTTCTATTAGAATTACTTTAAAAATGCATGACTACACACTGTTATATTCCATTATATGGGCTAGAGGTTATAGAAACTGTTGGTGGTGGACCACTGAGATTTATCTCACACCATCTCTAGGTACCTTTTGGTACCCAAAGTAGATTACTTGGATGTCGGTGTTTACAAATGGAAGCATATATCTTCCAACACTTGATTGCTTGATGTTTGTGTGGAGCTCGATAGCAGATGATAGAGTTGGATGTTGGGATTCTTAGACAAGCCTCGTTTTATTTTACTTTTTGGAACATGATATTATTATTTTCTTGTATCCATGTTTTCCAGTTTCCAGTGACATTTCATCACATCATCATTTTTCTAGTTGATACGGTTATTATTATCCTCGTTTATCTATTGCATTAGTTTCCTTGCACTATTAACTTATATTATTTATATTGCTCCTGTTGTCTACTATTAATTATATTGCATCTACCATGCTATAATTTGCTAATGAGGGAATAGTCTTCCCATGGACACACACTAGGACCTCGATGCTAGTCAGCAACCTCTGGTAGTTGGGAAGATGTGCTTGAGGCTATGTGGCCCACTGGGCTCGGGGCACCCATTAAGTGGAATCCAGGTTGGGGTCATCACAAAGTGGTATCAACGGGGTTTCTTTTCATGCTTTACTATTTAGATACAATAGAATGGAGAATAGGAATGATTGGGACTTGGTCAATAGTCGTTCATGGGCGTCGCAAAGCCATGATCGGGTTAAAATCCATGTTACCCAAAATGTAATTGTTTTTCTGTTTTGCCTATTACATTTCATATTTTTTCACTATAGTGTGACACACACTCCATGTGGTGTTATTGGTTATTACACTATTTGAGGGTCTTGTTTTATCCTTAGCTTGATGATATGAAGGCAAGGATCAATTCTACCTGAATCATTATAGGCACCTAGAATTCACATGCCATGCATATTGCCATGACATATAGGTGCATTTCACTACTCTGCATTTCTTGATATGTTTATGATTTTTGAGTGATGTTGTGATAGTTTCTTTTACATGTACTAATTTATATTTTATTGAGTGATTTATTGTCTCAATTCATGAGGTGTATGGGCCCTCATTGGTTGGGATGAGTAATTTTCCGATTCGATCAATTATACTATAATGAAATGTGTGTTGTATCTTGTGATAGGAGTATGGACACTGAATGATCAGAAATGACTATACATTATAAAGAGAATCTTGAAATATATAATGAAATAGTTGAACATTATTATCCCACCTTTTCATGCTTATGAAATTTAAATGAGTGAACATGGAAATTAACTACAAAATGATATGAAACTTGTACTTGAGAATTTACCGATACCTGGCTCTCTAAGTCGGTAGTCTGTGTAGTATGCCTTGGTTAGTGAGTATTTTGACATTTTTATTCTATTATTGATTCTATATCCTTTCTTATACGATTTTTTATAGGTTGGTGCTTCACATTTTTAGACCACTACCAACACGATGTCCTCGTGTCATTTTCGTGGAGGGTGGTGATGAACATGCTTCAGGCAGGGTGGGCCCTGATGAGCCAATCTTACTTCCAAGAGTTCCACTTGAGGCACTATTTGTTTTACTTGATCCAATTACTGATTCCCACATTCATGATAGTTTCTTATGTATGATTCATTCAATGCATGGTGCCCCATGGGTTGCACATACAATGGGTTATCAAACCCATGAGTTCCAGCAGCAGTATCCTAATACTTTTTCAAGGGATAAATGTTCTCATCCAATGGAGCCTTTATGAAGAGGCCATACTGTGTATATTTGAGAATCTAGAAACACCTCCAGAGTAGAGATTCATTCTTTCTACATACATGCTTTGGGATCTTCCAAGCATTGTTGGGATGTGGTTACCCTGGCTAGTCGTCATCAGGTAATGTTTTTGGTTAACTTCCAAATTACCTTCTATGATCAGTTCTTTCCTCAGGCACTGAGAGATAACCGAGCCAAAGAGTTCATGCATCTCGAGAATGGTTCTATGTCAGTTATGGAATATTCATAATGTTTCACTAATTCGCAGCACCTTTCACCGCTTCTAGCTGGTGATGATATCTCACATGCTATAAATTTTGTGGATGGGCTCTTGTAGGACATCAAAACATAGTTGAATTCCTTTTTTCCTTTCTACCTTTTCTCAAATAATATATCATACACTTATCACTGAACATAACCTCAGGTAATGAATGAATTTATGTTTGAAAGATTCGGGGCCATGTTAGGCTAGTAGTTCTTCTGGAAGAAAGAAACGTTCCATCGAGGTTTTTGGTTGTGGAAGTGGTAGCCATAGTATCCAATTTGATAGCACTGTAGTGTGTCATCAATGTGGAAGAACATGGGACAAGAATTTCCAATGTTATAGAGACCCTATAGAGTGATGATCTCGCGGCTGTATGGGTCATCTTCATCAATTTTTCAATACCATTTCCCTGACTTCAAGTGGAAAAGGATAAACATCTGCTCCACCTACAGGTGTGAGTTCTTTTGAGCTGTGTTTGGTGGGAAGTTGGAATAGCACTGGTAGGTATAGAGGAGGAGGAGGTCGTGGCTATGGTAGTATGACCCCTAATCACCAGAAGAACTAACAGAGCAACCATGATCATGGTAGTCCATCTGTTTGAAAACACCATGAATCATGTTGGTTGCATTCTTTACAGCTGACACCCGAGGATTAGGATGCTGGACCATCTACAATAAGAGGTACTATTCTAGAATCATCAACTATTTTCTCTTCTTTGTTTGATACTGGTGCTTAAAAATTATTTATTTTTGTATCTATCATGAAAATTTATGCACTAGATATAATGTATCACTATGGTGTAATGATGCTCGATACACTGTTGGGAATACAGACAGACGGAATATGCTAGTGCAGGGACTATCACCTTGACGATGGCAGTTACCCTTTCTTTTGGAATATATTTGTTCCTAATATGACTGTATTTGATTTCATTCTTAGGATGGACTGGCTATTCCACAATCATTCCTTTTTAGACTATTATCACTGTAAGGTTTCTTTTACATCACCAGATGACATTAATTATCTTTTCAAAGGTGAGTGGGAAATCGAGGCTGGGAGAGATGGACCGAAACATAATGGGATAGGTAAAATTACTACTCAGATTGAAAATATTTTCATGGAGGATCATGGTTTGCTTCAAAATAATTTATTTCCAATTGTTAATCATTTCAAGGATTTCTTTCCCAATGTCTTTTCTGGATTACCTCTTAAGAGAGAGGTAGAGTTTACAATTGATCATGTTCTAAGAGCAACTCTAGTTTCCAATCCTCCATAAATGATGGAACCAATTGAGATTCAAGAGCTCAAATAGAAGATAGAGGACCTAGATTACATGTCATTTATATGGCCTAGTATATCCTCTTTGGAATCACCTGTAATTTTTGTTAAGAATGTGGATGGAACACTTTGTTTATGAATAGATTACAGAATGTTGAACTAGCTCATGGTAAATAATTAGTATCAACTTCCTCAAATAGATAATATATTTGACCATCTCTGAGGAGTAAAGGTGTTATCTAAGATTGACCTGAGATCAGGTTACCATCAGGTGCAAGTCAGACCATCAGAAATACCTCATACAACTATCCATTATAGATATGGTTTGTATGAGTATCTAGTTATATCATTCGGTCTTACGAACTCACATGTCGTTTTCATGGATTTGATGAATAGGGTTTCCACCCCTATTAGGACTCTTTTGTTGTGGTCTTTGTGGATGATATCTTGGTGTTTTGTCACACTCATAACAACCATGAAAAACATCTTGAGATCATTCTGAGTACACTATGTGAGAATCATCTTTATGCCAAGATTTCTAAATGTTATTTCTAGATCGACAAGTTCAACTTTTTTGGTCATATAATTTCAGAATTTTGAATATTGGTTGACCCTAAAAGGATTAGTGTTGAAGTTTCCTAGAAACAGTTCTAAAACATGTATACAATGTTTCATGGGGATGGCTGGATATTATAGACATATGATATAGGGCTTCTCACATTTGATTTACATATTACTGGACTTACAAAGAATGTTATTAAGATGTTGTGGTCAGAAGCATGCAAGAATGAATTTCTGGATATGAAAAAGAGGATTGTATCAACACCTATTCTGAATCTTCCAGAACCAGGTAATGGTTATATTTCCTTCTACGATTCATCATACATTGGACTTGGAGCAGTGTTGATGCCGGGAGACATGGTTGTTGCGTATGGATCTCGGTTGTTGAGGCCTCACGAGAGAAATTACCGAACACATGACCTTGATCTAGCAGCTGTTTTCCATGCCTTACATTGTTGGAGACCTTATCTGTTGGGTGATCACTTTTTTGTCTGTAGAGATCAAAAAATCATTAGGTATATCTTTTCTCATTGTTCCGCAAACCTCCGATAACAGACATGGGTAAAATATCTACAATACTTTGATTTTGATATTTCCAAAATACCACAAAAGGGAAATGTGGTCAGTGATGCATTGAGTTGGTAAGGTCAAACACAGGCCATAAAGGAATCTAGTGATGAATGGAAGTTTTAGACCCTATTTTCTGAACATCATCTAAAGTTTCATGGCTGTCACGATAAGTCATACCTCTTAGCCTTAATAGTTTCCTCTTCCCTCTAGAAGGTGAAGAGTATGCAGTTTTTAAATCATGAAGGATTGGTTCTCTATGAGAGTATATCAAGAGATCACCCACCACTGGATTGGTCTATGGATATAGACAACATCTTGTGTCTATGTGGACCTATCAAGGTTCCTACAATTATGAGAGAGGAGTTGATGAAATATTCCCACGCTTCTCAATGGAAAGTTCATATAGGAATCTCGAAGATGTATAGAGATATGCGACCCCATTATTGGTGGCCTGGAATGAAACATCATATTACAAGATTCATTACTAGGTGTTCCACCTATCAGTAGGTTAAGGTGGAGAACCAGAGACTTGTAGGCTTGTTACAAACACTTCTAGCCCTGAAATAGAAATGGGAAGATATTTCTATGGACTTCATAGTCGACTTACCTAGGTTGCTGAGGGGTAGTGATGTTATCTAGTTAGTCATTTACTGACTGACAATATCATCACACATCATTCCTATTTTGGAGAATTTCTCAGTTGATAAACTAAGAAGAATATATATCCATGAGATCATATTATTACATGGGGTTCCACCTACTACCATTTAAAAGAGGTAATGTCGCTTCATTTCATGATTTTAGAAGGGTTTTTAGAAATTTATGGGAACTCAAGTGCTTTTAAGCACAATTTTCACCCTCAGACTGATGGAAAATCAGAACATACAATACAAGTTCTAGAGGATATGCTCCGAGAATGCATCCTTGATTTTAGTAGTTCTTGAGTGAAGAATATCCCTCTCACTGAGTTCTCTAATAATAAAAATTTTTAGGCAACAATTTAGAAGGGTCATTTTGAGTCCTTATATGGTAGGCCATTCCGGTCACCCTTGTGTAGGCTAGAGGCAGATGAGGCAGCCTAACTAGGTCCTCATCTCGTTCAGGAGACTTCCAAATAGTTTCATTTGATTAGGAAGCATATGAAAACTGCTCAGTTTAGATAGAATTATTATACAGATCATCGCCAAAGGCCTCTTGAGTTTGAGTTTGGGGATCATTTTTTTCTTTGGGTATTACCTAGGCTAGGACATAGATAGTTATGGAATCAGGGAAAGATGCCGCCTCATTATGTCTGGCCATTTTAAATTCTAGAGATAGTCGGGCTGATAGCCTAACAGTTACTACTACCTCAGAGGTACCATGCCATGCATGACTAATTTCATGTCTCATAGATTCATCAATATCATAATGACCCATCACATACCTTTGATCCCAAGTAATTTGTACCAATGCAACCACTAAGGAGTATCCAATATGCATCGTTGACCAAAGCACGAAGGCTCCTTGAGAAATGTTTGTTCCTCTCGTACGGGTGCTATGGATTCATGGCCGAGTACAGGATGAGACTTGGGAGGGGGAATCTGATGTACATTCCCAATGGACAAATTTGTTCTCAGACAGTGTTTCTTTACCCTTGAAAGGAGAACATGGGGGTGAGTTCTTTTAAAGGGGGAAGACTGTAAGAACCCGTTTTTCAACAAGATATATATCCTTTAATTTTTGGTCTAAATCATTAATTTGGACCTAATATGGATTTCAAATGAGTTATTAATGATTCTGTGGGTGTTTGGGGCTTGTTTGGAGCCCAAAACCCATCTTTTTGGGGAAAATAAGCTTGGCGCATGGTTCAAAGTAAACCACACGGATGGTGTTTTTTCAGATAGATCCACCTCGCATGGTTTGTGCATGATCATTAGAACTAACATGGTGGATTCCCCTTTTCCCAGTAGTACACATGCATGGGTTCACATAGTTTGATAAACCGTTTAGAACAAACCGTTCAGGCAGAGCTGTCCCACGCTGTTTGCACATGGTTTGACAAACCGTGTAGACAAACTGTGTGTAGGCTAATTTTTTGGGTAAATTTCTAGTTTTTCCCATAATTATCTATTAATCCTCCTCCTTCCTCCTAATTCAAGAACCATTGGTATTTTTCTCTATTTTCACCCATTAGAATCTTTTTGAAGGAAAAATCTCAGGATCAAGAGATCTTCTTCGTCCGACATCTGATCGAGCATCCGTTCGTCATGATGGATGTCCAACAGTGAGTACTCGGGTCATCTTTACCTATTATTATTCACTTCAATCTCGACCTAGATATCACCATGTGATAATTATTCCCCTTTTACGAGTTCTACTCTGATTTATGGAAAAGTGAGGATGGATACCGGAGGATAAGGATCTTACAACCCTAAGGTGGGTGGTCTATAACTCATCCCTAAAGTTTGTTGATTTTGGAATGTTCTTGTGAGGACCACCGATTTCATCCAAAGCTATTTCTTAAATATACATTCAATGATTATAATTATTAGAATTTTAGGATTATGCTCTTTCCAAATATGTGATTAGTTGTTAGTGGTTACACCCACAACTCAATCTTCATCATGTTAATGGTTATTGCAGAATTGGGTTTTAGTGTTTCAACATGTTTGAGCCACTATTTTTGTGTTCCCTTTCTTGATGTTGCTAATGGTGAGTCTTCTTATAATAAACGGCTTTTTAATAATGATAATTTAATAATGAAATGTTCCATGTATGATCAACACTTGACCCGCCTAAGGTATGTGCTTCCAAATGATTATTTAAAGTGAAATGTGAAATAGAAAGTATACTAAGTAAATAATTTGGATTTGAAAACGAGATTGAATAAATGTTACATGTCCGTAGATATCCTTTCCATGTATATGGAAGGTAGTATAGTGTACCTCAGTAATTGATAATTCCTTAATGGTTAATAAATACTTGATTTAATGGTTGTAATTTTTATTGGAATATCCTCACTAATGGAATACAAGGCATGGACCTATAAATAAATGGTTGGAACTCTACATGACCTATCCACGCTAATGGGAGTCATGAATTGAACCAAGTGAATTATTATTTGATTACAATATCAAATTGGAATGGACTGACTCAAAATCACCTTGGATTCTAAGAGGAGAATACCTTAGGTCTCTGGAACCCCATTCTGATTCAAGGATGTCGTTTATTTAGGTTTATACCCACCTAGACTCTAGTTCCTATCTATTCTATGGATGTATGATATACTGCTGTAGGGTCCCTTTAATTATTACAGGATACCTCAGAAACACTACATGGATCTAGAATTGGCTTGTAGGTTCCATAGTGAAACCCCAAAGGGCTCTATCCTTGCTTGGCACCATTTCACCTTGGTCGATCACCTTGGACTCAGTAGACACCTTATTTTTGAATGACTGGATTAATCTTCTTGGATTCCAATCTTACCCCTTAGATTGACTCAGATACTAATGAGTTAGCATTCCCTAAGATTTACGTTACATTAGTTATTACCCTAGAACTCCCTCCTTGGATATCACTTTCAGGTTTCCATATTACATCTTGGGACCTTCCCTGCATATACTATCACAGGGTGATGTTAGTGCTGGCTATGCCCCACGTGATGTATTTACATTAAATTGTAATTGCATAATTAATTAACTGCTTACATGTACAGAAACCAACTATGGGATAAAGAAGGTTCTTGGGTATTTAGTAATATTGTACTACTTTCTTTACTTTATATATAAATGATTGCACACTTTTATATTCCATTACATGGGCCGATGTTTATAGACACAGTTGGTGGAGGCCCACTAAGATTTATCGCACACCCTCTCCATGAGCCTTTTGGTACCCATAGTAGATTACATTTTTACAAGTGTTGAAAAAGGAAAGTATACAGCTTCCAAAACTTGACTACTTTCTATTAGGATGGAGCTTGATAGAAGATGAACGAGATGGATCTCAGGATGCTCGGAGTAGACATGTTTTCTTTTACTTTTGGATCATGTCATTCCAATTGGATTCTATCAATGTTTTGTAGTTTTATAGTGACATGTCATCACATCATTATTGTTTTCGTTGATATAGTTATTATTAACCTCATTTATCTATTGCATCATTTTTCTTCTATTTTTCACTTATATTATTTATATTTCTTCTATTGTTTACTATTCATTCTATTCCATCTACTGTACAACACTCTGCAAATGAAGTCATTATCTTCCTACAAACACACACTAGGCCCTCGCTACTAGTCGACAGCCTCTGGGATTTGGGAAGAGGCGCATGAGGCCATGTGTCTCACTGTACGCGGGGCACATGTTATGTGGCCTATGGGTCTGGGTCATCACATTTCCCTCCTTCAATAAATTACATCCCCACAATTTAAACTCCGTATTGAATACTAGGGGTTTGAAATTGAAAAATATCATTGTTGAAATCCTTCATAGACAAATGGATTAATGAGACTTATATTTTAAAATAATGAAAATAGAGTATGAAGGTTATCGGAAATGACACATACTGGGGTTATATGAAGGAAAAAATAGATATCAATGAAAATGTAACAATCAAGATCTGATGGAGAGTGATTGAGAAAATTATTAGCATAAAGTTAAAAACTAAAAAGATAAAAATATGTGATAATCCTAAGGGACCATTTGATTTATCTAAAAATAATATTCTTGGATTTTTTTTGGTTTTCTGATACTTTCCCTTGTGTTGTTGAATTATTTTACATCAAAGACTATGAACACAAGTTATCATTCTTAATTGACATGTGGAGTCTCATCCTTTAACTAACTCCTACCACAAACTCATCATTCTCTTTAAATGATAATAAAACCCAAAAATAATTTGTTTATCTTAATCATATAAGGTTCGAAATATAAACATATACCATATGAATAAGGGAAACTATGTTATACTAACCATGTAATTCCATTAGGCCAATGGTGGGCGATAAAGCATTGTTGTACTTTTGTTGTGGGTTTGATTCCCACAGCCTTGTCCGACACGATGGGTTGTCGCCTGACTTTCAAGTTGTCCTTTCTATTAAACTATATTATTATAACATTCTAGAAATAACCTTAAGATCTGTTTTATCCTCAAAAAATACTATCCAATGTACAACATAATCCATTCCATCATTAAATATTTTCCAAAATACTTTTATCCAAATTAATAATCCAAAAAGATCGCCAAATTTTTAAAATCAATCGTAACATCAGATTCCCCAAAAACATAATTTACCTATTGTTGAAAAATACCTTTATATCCTTAAAATACATAGTGAAATAATTCATGCTTTTAAGTCCTTAATTAATAATTACTGCAGTTCAATCCAATATATAGTAATATAAATCTCGAATCCCAAAACATAAATACATTAATTATACCATTTTGACAGTAACAATAACATAAGATTGACCTTGATCCATTTTCTTCTTCTGAGACATACTGGATTCTTTAGAAAATCATTTTCATAATGTCTCTTATATTTACAGTTATAGAATTTCACATTTATAGCTTATTTATTTCCCTAACAATCACATTCCTAGTGACCTTTTGGTCAAATCTTGTAAAAAACTCACATTCCTTTCAATAAAGTATTAGGGTGTTCCTTACAACAATTATCACATAAGGTAAAAATCCCAATATCCCTTTTTAACCTTATCCGTATCTTGCTCCACCATTATCTACTTTTCTTTCTTCAGTTTAATGACATAAGAATTAAATATTTCATTTTCCATATTTATAACACATGAGACTATATCTTCATGTGATGAGATTTATTGTGAGACTAGTGCCCATTAGAGGAATGGTTTTAACCCATTAAATAATAGATCAATCTTACTTCTTGGGTTATGTATGTAGTCCACAACATTCCTCACACTCCTTGTGGAGTTAGCTTCATAATTTGCAAAATTCTCATATTCTTTCTGCCTTAGGCTCCAGAATTCTATCTCCATATCCGCACAAAGATCGCGAGGAAAGTATTTTTATAGAAAGAGTTATTTAAATTCCCTACCTTCCAAATATTCTCTCATTTCATCCTCCTTCATGTTTTGAATTAATGACCACTATTTATCTGCATCTCTTGATAGGTGATAGACTTCCATAACAACTTTTCTCTTTCATTACTCCTGAAAGAAAGAAATATTTTCTTTAGGGAACTTATTCACTACTTAGGTACAAAAGGATTTGTAGTCCCATTGAATGTTAGGGTATATTGCCTCATCAAGCTGTCTAACATTGATCCTCCGCATTGTGGATTAGGCTTCTCCATACGGGTAAGGATATTATTCATAACCTGAGTTAGTTTTCCGAGTATGGTTTTAAGCTGTTCAGATCCAGTGGTATCACCAGCTCCATTATTATTATCTTGCATAGTTGGGAAATCCTTACATGGATTGTGTGTGTTGATATAGTTTCCATTCCTTTCACTAGGTGCTATTTTTAAACAATTGAATACACGAGATTAGTTTATGTATCATAATTCATAATTCCAATCTATTAAAATACTTTATATAAATTGAAAATTTTATGCACATATAATCCAAAATCATAAACATGGTTTATTTTAGGGAATAGTTAATCATAAATCATTCATAATGGTTCATAAAGAAAATATGAATTAACCTAAGCATATAACCATATGGAGTCAAACCTGTTGCATTGTAAGGCTAGTTGTTTTGTACCTGGTTACCCCGAGTCAATCTCAGAACACCTTTTCAGAGTTATCAATCCTAGGTACATCAGTTCCAGAACCACTTCCACTGGTAATATCCAAAAAAAGAATTATTTTCAAGGAATACCCACATAATCTCAACATTACCAAAATTCTTGGATATTTTTCTGTACTTATCATCAAAATCTATCTTAGGGTAAGGTACCTTAATCAATGTTTTCCTAAATCTAATTTCCATGGTTTTTATTAAACTTCCTCTAATACCAATGATAATTAGCCGACCCCAGTTTCCCAGAGTCAGTGCATTATTACATTACATTAGCTTGATTAAATGAAACTCAAATCCCAACAAACTAATCAGTTTAGTAGCCTTGGAAATACTAGATAAAATAAAAGTTTTATATTACATCTTGAAATGAAAACAACATATTACCCCCATTGAAAAATATCATATCCCTTATTCTATCCCTTTATGTTAACCATAATATACATCTTCACCTTCTGCGAAAAATTAAAACAAATGATAGGGGTGAGCTTAGATGATCATTAAGGATAAACAATATAGTGGAACCTATCATTAATAAACACAAAATTTTAATTCAATATATAAAACGACACCCAATCTTTTTAAGCATAATATTCCAAATAATTTTGAAAAAATAAATCAAATAATTCCATATAATCTTTCTCATGGATATTCAACTTGTCGAATAATCACATGAAATATTAATAACTAATATCAAAATGAAGAAATGCATAATATAGGACATCATAATCACACCGTCAAGGACTCATGCTAAGACCATTACCATTCCATCAAGGCCTCCTAACCAGACTATTTCCATACTGTCAAGGCCTTTTTCCAAGATTTTAGTTTGTCTTATGAGCCATATCGATGCATCGAGGGGTAATAGAGAGCCCTAATCATCACTTACTAAGTCCTATTAATTCCTCTTATGGAAGAAGTTAATCATAACCAACATAAACATCTATATTAAAACTATTATACAAAAAGTTAATACATTAACCATAAACCATAAATAGTATAAAAATAGCACATCAACAGTCAAACATATCTTAAAACCATCAATACAATATGGAAGATTGTATCATAATAAATAAACCTTAATCTAACATAAAAACTATCAAAGGATGTTGAAATAGATGAAAATGATCAAATAAATTCATTAGAACTATTTGAGAGAAATATCATTTTTTTTCTTTGAAATCATTTAGAAGGAACACAATTATAAAAGAAAACATTTCTATTGAAAATAACCTTATAAAAATGTAAGTAAAGTTTCAAAATGTTAAGGCAACATAACAAAAAAAATATATTCTTTCCCCTTATAAGATAAAAAAATATTATTCCTCATTTTAAAAAATATAATCTAGTACCTCGTTTGGAAAACGACAAGAATTTTACCTTTCAAAACATTTTGTAAAAAGTCAAACTTGGGTAAAAATGACTTTAAAATATTGTTGATATTATTTTGAATTAAATTTTAATAAAAATGAACTTGGATGATACTGAATTCTTAGTAGATACTTACATATAAGCAATCCTGGATAACCAAGAGATTATGAAATTAACCCTTAACTTAATCTTTCCTTTAGTCTAGAGTGATTTAGCCTCCTCTTTTTCGAGTATATTTTTTTTGTTTTGAACAAAATGACTCCATAGAATAACTTTATTCAAAAGTATAGCCTCTAGTATTATGTTAGGGAAGTTAGGAAGATAAGGTATTAGTTTTTGTAAAAGCCCAATCGCTTTGGAGTTGTTAATTAAAGGGAAGGAAACATGCCTTTTTATAAGAGAGGTGAGGGGAACCTTTAGAAAGTATTAAAATATTAAATTAATATAAATTAATTTTTTAATCCAAATCACCTAAAAGTGGATTCTTTCTATTATAAGATGAAAATGAGTCTAAATCCTCTCAACAAAAAAAATTTAAACATGTTTTGATTTTATTTTAAACCTTATCATTTTGATTAATCCTTATTTAATCTATTTAATTTTAATATTCTAAATATTAAGTGGTTATAAATATTTACTTATGTGGTGTGAATTGTCCATAATAGGACACTTTATTACATTATATACCTTATATGTTTCACTTTGAATTTAAAAAAATTATTTTTAAATAATTTAATAATATTTTCTTTTAAAAAATATCAATAGTGTCTATTTTGACAATATTCATTTACTATATATTAAATAAAATCCAAAAAGAATATAACATCGAAACAAAACATGGAATGTACTACCAACATGTCATAGTCACCTAGAAAATTAATTGAGGACACTAATTAATTCATGTTATATTTGGTTTAAAATTTTTAAAACCATTTATTTGATATTTCTATTAATAAAATAATTTATGCATCACTATTATTCCATCATTAGTGGTAATTATTTTATTTATAAAAATTTTAAATAAATTTATAATATGTAGATAATTATTTTATATTTCCATATACTACATATAGTATATGTTGTATCCTATTTATCCATATACATAAATTAATATATTATATAAAATTAGAGTGTGACATTTTTTCACATTCATTAATTTTTATTATATTCATGTCATATTCATGGGAAAGTGTTCATAAAGTGATTCAATTTTGAAACATAGTTGATAAGGGTAGAATTTATTCATCTAATAGGATTTTAATAGGTGTTAAAGTACATTTATATTAATATTTTCACCTCTAATTACATGATTTAACTTTTACCATGGGAATATAAATAATTAATAAAGTTACTAATCATAATGCCAAAAAATAAAAGGAGGCTATTAAAATAATTTTGACCCACTGATTCCAAATATTGATTCCATTTTATATATTTAAAATAGTTATGTTTTAATAAATAATTTAAAATTAAATCCTACTGTCAAAATGAGAAAACATGTTTTTTTAAAGTAAAAATCATCGAAAGATTGACATGTGTTTATTTCCAATATTAATTTGTAAATAATTCCAACTACATTAATTATATAAAATGATAAAAACCTAATCAAAATATAATTTGAATCAAATTAAAATAAAAATCAATCAATTTAGATAAAATCGATGAAATACTGTTTAGAATTAAAATGCAATATTTTTCATTATTCATTTAAATGCAAAAGATATCAGAAAAACATAAAAAAAAATTACAAACCAAATTTTTATTTCCCACATCTAAATAATAATTTTAGTTTTTCAAATTTGAAATATAAAAGTGTGGAATATTTTATTTAAAAAGGGTTATACATTAAAATGTGTTAAAAATTTATTTTTAAAAAAATACTAATTTTTTTTAAAAAATTGAATTTTGTCTTATATAATTTCTAAGAAAAAAATGAGATTAATATTAAAACTATACGGAATACATAGAATTGAAAATGTAGCTAATACAATTCATAACAGCTTCATAAATAACTAGTCATGGTGTGCTTGAATTCGATGTTTTGTAGAGAAAAAGCTATTGAATAATTAAAAAGAATCATACCATGGAAGCCTAAGGTGTTATAGAAGGAATATTAAAACCTAATAATGTTATGTAACAAATAATTCTAAAAAAACATGCTATATCACTCAAGGAACACAATATATATTAGAAAGTAGCCTACATAAGAAACTACATGGCATGAAATATGCATGGCATGAGAATTCTCAATGTATCTAATATGATACATTTAATTATTTATCCTTATCATAATAGACATAGGGTACAATAACATAATTCTCATAATTCGATAAAAAGTGGAAAAATATGTCAATCACTATAGGTTAAATATTTTCAATAGTAATAGTAGAAGCACGAACAACAATCCCATCCTGGGACACTTGGTCTTCTCTCAGACATGGGTTGTTAATCACAAACATGACTAGTACACATGAATAGATACATTCCAGATATCCTATCTACCTACCCAAAATAGTAAGAAAAAGGAAAAATAATCTCTGATACCACTTTGTAATATCCTAACCTGTATTACCACTAAACTAGTAGCATGATCAATGGGTTACATGACCAAAAGCATGCCTCCCTATTATCCAGAGATTGACGACTAGAAGTGAGTCTAAAAAGGTGATGGTGGGGAGAATATACCTTCATATTAGAGTTTCACAATGGTATAATACAATATAATAATCATTTAGAATTAAAAACTAAAGATAATTTATCCCAAAGCAGTGAAAGAATAATATTACCATTACATAAAATATGCCCAATTCTAGCTACAACAATACATGTATGTCTAGATGATGATAGATATATGAAATAAGTATAACATATAATCCTTTAAATTTTAGAACAAATACCAGACTCAGATAAAGAAAAGACTCAATCATGAAGTCAATCTCTATGAGCATCCTGAGCTCAACTTCAATCTTATTAACATAACTCCTCATGTATAAGCCAACAACCAAAGCATTCAACCTAGGTCGTGAAAATATAGTATCTAATCAGGTACCTATGTGAAATGGAATCCCATGTAGGGTATGAGACATAAATCTCAATAGCCATGCACCAATTGTGTCTATCCCAATGCAGTAGTGATTATAAAATAATGACAATGTTTTATTTATATAAATCATAGGACAAATAACAGATATAAAGACAACACCCTGGTCTGGGTTCCTAAAAAGAAACCCATCCCACACCACCTCCTTCAGCCTAAGATGAGTGTCTTAAAGACGTCCATGTGCAAGAAATAATATGTATACAAAGGAAAAACTAAACATGGAATCTCAAAAAGGTCTCCCCAAGCTTATGCTTTTGCTTGGGGTCTAATTCATGTGTTAGAAACTAAGTGTGCTAGAAACTACATAGAGGTATCCCAATGCAGAAGTGAACTCTATGAAATATCAATAAAAGTTTCTCATGAATTAATATCAAGACCACCAATTTCAAAGGTGGAGTCCAAGTCCGTCCTTGAGGTATCTGTATGGTACATCAATTTAAAGTCCAATGCCACTTATCCCATCCAAGGAGAACCTTTACGAATTCCGAGTATTGCTTGTGGTATGGTAATCCTGAGTCTATCCAGTATCTCATGTTAGGGATCGAGTATCACCTGAGGTATGGCATAGCCATCCTTCCAGTAGGTCATTCTTTAGTTTCCCCTTATGTAACAAATATCACATAATGGTATAATAAATTTCTTAGGGAAGCCTTTTCCTAGCAATCCAAAACACCACTTCCTAGTGTGTCGAGTTGTAACCCCATCAAGCATAAGGATTCCATCCATGAATCCTTAATATGGAACCCATGTTCTCTCCCTATCCCATATCAATTGATCCAGACAAGAAATTCCCATATCAATTCACATTAGTAGTTTCAAAATGTAATAAAAAGTTGTGTCCTTACAATCCTTATAAACAATTGAAAATGAGTCATTACATTTAACATAAAATACATAAGCGAATACCTCATATGTACTTCAAAACTCGTGATCAATTCCATTACAACCCAATAATTCAATTCAAAAAAGGAAAATCATATCAACATTACCTTTCCATTCCGTTTCTTACATCTTAACCATTCCCATTCAATTGTAAAAAGAGTCTTTCAAATAGCACCATATAAAAAACATTTAATCAAAATAATTTAATGAGTCAAGGTCAATACCAAGAATCATACCAAAACATCTCTCCTTAGATGGTAAATCAAGTCATTCGCCTACTCTGATGGCTTTCTGTTAATTTATCTCATGTGGGAAGCATTGTAATTTCCAACTTGGGTAATTCCAACAACAAGAGGAATTAACACCTAAAAGGAGTCCTGATTCAATTAAAACTTATATACAATGGGGAAACATCATTTTGGAATAACATAAGAGGGTAAAATGAAAAATATTTATTAACTAACAATCAAATTATGTTAAAATAATTCCAATGAAATTAGACAAGTATGTATGTAATTCTATAATTACTTTTTAGCTAGAAGGAAGCTCACCTCCATTGGATGTGTTTTATTATAAAATATGAATTGTTCTTAAAAAAATTCCTTTTTTCCTAATTAATAATTTTATTCAGAGTTGGAATCTCAATTTATCAAAATAATTACATAATTTAACTTAATTTATTGAAACACATAAACACATTTTTTAATTAAAAAGGGCAGTTGAAGAGACACCAAACTCAAAAGAAGAACCATCCCAAACACTTTAGTCCATGAAGTTTTTATTAGAGACCACTCAAAGATGAAGCCTCTTACTTTAGGGCATATGAAACATCACATATATATAAATAAATATAGCCTCTATGTATGTATTCACATGTCCATTAATGCATACAAGGGGATCCTTACACATAACTTATATGCCAATACCCGTGTCCACTAAAACTCGTATTCATTTTTCATATATATATATATATATAAACAAACATATCACCATATATATAATTTCAAAACCATGGATATATATATATATAATGGGGGGTCTTATATATATAAGACTACCTATGCAGACGTGGTGAGTTGCCTTTGACTTCAGTGACTCAAACCTACATCAAAGACAAATGAAACCCACGACAAAAATTAATAGGGGTTATTAATCAACCAAAGGACCCAAAATATACAAATAAAAAACCAAAAATGGATATAAAACACTTACCTCAAGTGGCGATGACAATCAAATTGACCCGAAACACCTCACCTTAGGCGGCGAACACCAAAATCATGTGGCAGGGTTCAATGAACTTAATGAAAATACCAAGAACTCACAAATCACAAAACCCTAATTATTAAACGGGAGACCATGAGAAATAGAGGAAAACCATACCCAAAATCATTGGTGGGAGGACAAAAACACTCTTAACTACCTTTACATCAGTCAAAGTTGCCAGAATATGAACCAATGAGTCTTGATAGATCTATTTCACACCCTAGAAATGTGAGGAAATTTCAAAAATTGTTCAAAACAAAACCCTAGGGTTCGGCTGAATGAGATAGCATGACGAGAACAGGAAAATACTCCAAATTATGGGATGATTATTGAGATTAAGGTATTAACTCTGATTTTCAAACAAGATTCATCATGAAAAATGGATGAAATTGGAAACCGAAGGAGGAGCTCGAGTGGTATGACATGCACAACCAAGTAGAGCCCTCAGAGGGGCTTTGTCATAGGATCCTAGAGAGGGAGATGGAGTTGTGCATGAAGGGTTATGGGAAACCCTTATTGGTTATTAAAAACCCTAAAAATAATAATAAACTTAATTATAATAATAATAATTAAATAATAATAATATAATAATAATAATAATTTTATTATTAATACATTTGTTTGTTTTTTCATTTCCATTTTTGTTATTTCACATTTATATGTTATTTGAAATTAATTATTTTTAATTTATTTAAAAAGAACTCATCACTTTAATGTGATCCAACTTATTAAATTTTTTCAAAACCTAGTTTTGAAAATAGGCCATGCAATGAAGGAAATTTTTTTAATTGCCCTGAAATATTGTTGTCTGGTTCAAAATGCGGGACATTAAAATGGTTACCAACAGTTGGCATATAGAAGTAGACTATTAATTAGTAGTATAATGACCCATAATTTACATACATTGTTATTAATTCAGAATTGAAGTACACTTATTACAACATATAACAAAACAATGAAAGGACCATATAGGTATAGTGTCTTTAGAAACTGGGAAACATAAACAACAGGTTCATAAAACAACTACATTGTCTCCCTTTTATTTTATCATATCTAGAGTCCCTTTTTGGAATATCTTACTTATTATCCTTCTTCCTGAACCGGGGAAAAGAAAACATACAAAAGTGTGAGCTCAAATGCTCAGTAAGGGTAAGAAAACGAAATATCAATCACATCATATTCATAATAACATAACATTTTGGAAATCTTAACCTGCAAAAGAGATCATAATTCCATAACAAGTGATAAATCATACTAGTGAAATGTAATCCCAATAATCATATCAAAAAACATGAAACTTTGTGGAATACACACATAATCATAAAAAATCATTTCTTAGTAGTCAATACTCATTTCCAAGACTATCTTAGCGGAAAAAGTCCATTTCTGAACCAAGTTCACTCCTCGTTTCAGTCCTGTTTCACTGAACTGGTTTAACCGTCCGTTCCATCCATGTCTATATCATGAGATATAAATCTTTACCCATATAATTTGAGGGATATATAGGTCCCACCCATATCATAATCATACCATTCTTATGTGTGCCACAAGATCATAAATCATACATCATAGAATAACCCACGTAATAAAAATGGGATTATTAAACATCATGCCATCATAACACAATCCATATAAGGTAAAAGGACATCATAAAAATAATTCCATCATAAAATAATCAAATCAATGAAAAAATATGTATAGAAACAGAACCCTATATTATCTTAGATTGAAAATAATTTTGATAAAATTCTTGAACACCATTCTTGAGAAAAATATCATTTCTGCTTCAAAAACATTTTTCTTTTCTTAACATGTCATAAAATTTTAAACTAAAAGAAGTTGATTAAAAATAAACATGAAAACTTTTAAACAAAGATTCATGGAAATAATGTTCTAAAAATCCATTCATGCTGTATATGTTAAAGAAAAACATTCTTCTCGTACTTTGGCCAGAAAAGTCAAAAAAGTACCTCGTACTAAAAACGACAAAAAATTACTTTCATATATTTTACTAAAAACTTATCAATGGGTAAAATTGGATTTAAAAAATTGTAGGTGGATGGAAATAATATTACATATTGAGGAAACATGGATGTTGATGATAAATATTCCCTAGTAAATTATGAAGTATAAATAATCTCGGATAAAAATGAGATTGTGAGATTTTCCCTTACCTTAGGTCCGATTTGCTTCATACGTGTTTGAACCTCCTGTATAATGATTTAAATAATGTTGTTGACTTATTACAGAATAGTACCCATTTTTATGATATCATATATGGTCATACTATGAGCTTCTTATTAGTAATATTTCATAGTTACTTGTTATTCTGGTGTTTATTGCTTTTTGTTCTTATGCGTGTTTTGTCAAATAAATTCCTATTCTTCTTTTAGGTCATAGATAACTCATTTCCAGAATGGTATTAGTTTAATATATATATCATATTTATTCATTCAATTCATTTATATAGTCATTATTCAATGAAGATCATGTAGAATGAGTTGCATCACATCGTGAAGACGGTAGGTCGTACGTACGCATGAGTGATGATATCGTTCCCATGATCGTGGAATTATATTGAAGTGTATATATAGTATTTTAAAATAAATATCAATTTAAAATAATCATATATAGTTATTCTTAAACCCAATATACCCATCCAAGTAAGGTGGAGGTGGAAAACCGATTACACCACGGCGTGGAGACGGTATTCCGTACGTACGCACGCACGGTGATTTCGTTTTTTGTAGGATGGATAAAAGGTGAAATTGGGTTGTCTAATATTTATAATAACATATCCATATATGATAGATAATGATGTTATTACTTCATAATGAAACAACTAAAGAAGAAGAAGTAGAAGAAGAAATATTGTTGAAAGAATCGGTAACATACATTACCTCTTCTTTGAAGCACCTCTTCTTAACCTTCTTTTAGGGCACTAAAGATGGTCTTTGAAGAAGACCAGGACCTCTAGGATATTTCTAGGGATGTGTAGAAGAGAAATTGGCAGGTCTTGACCGAGATTGAAGGCTCAATGTGGTGTGAGGAGTAGAGGGAGGAGGTACCCTTTTATAAGGGAGGAGAGGGGCACCTTAGAAAAAACATAAAGTATTATTTTATTATAAAGTCATATTCGGTTATTAATAGCTCCAAATTGATTTATTTATAAGATAAGGTGGCTATGGGTATAAATCCTCTCATAAAATAGATTTTAGACAATTTTAGGTTACTATTTTAACCTTATCATTTAGATTTAACTCTAAGTTAAATAATTTAACTTTTACCATGTCTTCTTGTTTTCTTACACTAAATGGTCAATAAAATTACTATAACAAGCCAAAATAACCCCAAGTTGTTTATTATTAATATATATAACCATATCTTAGTCATTTGGCCAAACCATAGATTTTAATGAATAAAATAACATCTAATAATATAATATTTGTTTTAATAAATATTTTATGTCAATTTTGACACTATTTGGTAATTAATTTTTGTGAAAATCATAAAAGAATTATTAGTTTGAAAAACGTTAATTAAATCAATAATAACATGTCATATTAACCTATAAAATTATTGTAATTTATAAAAAGTCTCAAATTACATTTATTTGGGTATTTATAACATCAATTATGTTAATATTCCATTAATAAGATAATTACTACATCATCATTGCGTCATAAATAAATTAAATTATTTAAAGTCTAAAAATTATAAATAAAATACCATTATGCATTAAATATTTTTATCTTTCTAATGAATATTTATAGTCGAACATATAATTTATATAAACCCTTATAAAAATTAATTACAAAAATATTTTTGCTAATGTCAATTTTGTCTTTACATTAAATTAATTAATCTAAATTGTCATTATCACTACCAAGTGTCTCAATGGGGTCCCAAAATCGACCCAAGTATGCCCATGGTCGGCCACTACTCATCCAATAAGGTTAGGACAAGTTTCAAGGTAATTTTGAATTATTATAATATTATTATAACCTTGAATTACCCTATTTACCTTTAACCACACTAAATAAAAATTACCGTAGTTACTATTCATAATATACAAAAAAGTGACATATTAACATAATTTGGACCCAATGATTCCAAATATGGAATCTATTTTTCAAAATTCAAAACATAGAAGTTGCAGTAATTAATTTAAAATTAACCCCCTTGTTAAGAAAACGGGTTTTAAAAGTTAAAACATTGCCAAAGATTGAAATTTTTTTACCTATGAATTCAATGTAAAATTAATTCTACGGATATAAATTATATTAAATGGTAATAATATACTCTATATATAATTTAAAACCATTAAATATTACAATTTAACCATATAAATTATTGTGATGAAAAATGTTGTTTTTAATTAAAATATAGCGTGTTTTTACAATTCATCAAAATATGAAAGTTAACAGAATAATATGAAAAATTTATCCAAATTAATTTTTATATCCTGATTCCAAAGAATAATTTTATTTTGTCAAATTGAACTTATAAACATGTCAAAAACTATATTTAAAATGGGTGCGCCATCAAAAGGCGGTAAAACTACATTTTTTAAAAAATACTTCTTTTATCCGAAAAACTGATTTTGTTTTCATACCACATTTTAAAAAATGTGTAAGATGAATTATAATGTTATAAAATTTATAATTAAGTTAATAATATTCATAAAGTCTAGTTTATAATATAATAATATAACTTTGTTTAGTGAAACTCGGTATTTCGTACTACACCTGCTATCGATGAAGGTCACGATTGTGTGTAACGCAAGCCAAGCTAGTGTTGTGTGTAGTGAAAGATTACTTTGTGTATAAAATAATAAATAAAAAAAATATACTGCTCATAATATATTAGGGTGTTACATTCTACTCCCTTAAAATGAATTTCTCCCTCGAAATTCGTCACTTCATAACAAACAGATGAGGATACCTCTCTCTCATCATATCCTCAAGTTGCCATGTAGTTTCTTCTAATTGGTGGTTCCTCCATAAAACTTTCACCAAGCAAGTGGTCTTATTCCGTAGGACTTTTTCACTACGATCCATAATCTATATCGGATGTTCTTCATAAGAAAGATCGTGCTCCAGCGGTACAACTTCTGAGCTGAGTACATGTGAAGGACTGGGTATGTACATTCTCAGGAGAGATACATGGAACACATCGTGAACTTGAGAGAGATTCTGTGGAAGCACCAATTGGTAAGCTACCTTCCCAACACGATCCAGTATTTCAAAAGGACCGATATACCTAGGGCTTAGCTTTCACTTCTTTCCAAATCTCATTACTCTCAACCAAGGAGATATTCGTAAAACACTTTATCACCCACTTCAAACTCAAGGTCTTTTCTTCGATTATCAGCAAATTTTTTTTGTCAACTCTGAGCTGATCTTATGTTTTGTTGAATAAATTGGACCTTTTCTACCATCTCATCAACAAGATCAAGTCCTAATAGCTTTCTTTCCCCAACTTCATCTCAGCAAGTTGGAGTCCTGCATTTCTTTCCATAGAGAGCTTCATAAGGATCCATATGAATACTGGAGTGAAAGCTATTATTATAGGAAAATTCCACCAAAGGTAGGTTTTGACCCCAACCACCTTTGAAATCCACAGAGAAAGCTCTAAAAATGTCTTCTAGAGTTTAAATTGGTCTCTCAGAATGACCGTCTGTCTGAGGATGATAAGCAGTGCTGAAACTCAACTCTGTATCCAGAGTATGCTGAAGACATTTCCAGAACATTGAGGTAAAACTCGGATCCCGATCAGATATAATGGAAAGTGGTACTCCATGAAATCTTACCACTTCCTTCACATATATCCTGGAAAGCTGATTCAGAGAGAAATCCTCTCTAATATAAATGAAGTGTGCCGACTTTGTAAGACGATCAACTATGACCCAGATAGCATTATTGCCTTTGGATGTTTTAGGAAGTCCGGTGAAAAATTCCATAGTGATGTTTTCCCATTTCCATTCTAGTATGGGTAATGGTTGTAACATCCCCTTAGACTTTTGTCTCTTAGCTTTAACTTGCTGAAAAACCAAGCATCAAGAGACATATTCAGCAACATCTCTTTTCATGTCATCCCACCAGAAGTACTCTTTCAGGTCCCTATACATCTTCGTGCATCCAGGATGAATAGAGAATGACGAACTATGAGCCTCATCCACCTGCTCCATCTTTAATTTGGGGATGGGAGGAACAGAAACCCGATTCCTGAACTTTATTATCCCATCACAATCAAGGTTAAATTCAGGAACATTTCTCACCTTCTTTTGTAACTCTACATCTTCTTTCTGTGCCTCTTCAATCTTCACATGTATAGATGTTTGAACATTCATTTGAGAAAGGTAATATTTTTCCCCTTCCATTATAATTCCATGATCCATCCTTTGTAAATCCATAAATATTGGATCTTTTGTGATCCTCATCATTGATAATCTAGCATGGTCTTATTTACTTAATGCATCTTCCACCTTGTTTGCTTTCTCAGGGTGGTAATGAATTGATCAGTCATAATCCATAATCAACACCAACCATCTTTTTTGGTGCATATTCATCTCCTTTTGTGTGAAAATATAATTTAAACTTTTATGATCAGTATAAATATCACACCTTTCACCATGAAGATAATGCCTCCAAATCTTTAATGCAAAGATTACCGCAGCTAACTCTAAATCATGAGTTGGGTAATTTTGATCATGGATTTTCAACTGTCATGAGGCATAAGCTATCACCATATCATTTTGCATGAGAACACACACCATCCCCTTCTTGGATGAATCACTGTATAACACAAACCTTTCTCCACCACAAGGCAGTGTGAGCACAGGTGCACCAGATAACCTTCTTTTCAACTCCTTGAAATTCTCTTCACATTCCCCCATCCACACAAACTAAACTCCTTTTAGAGTAATCCTAGTGAGTGGATTAGATAATCATGAAAAATATTTCAAAAATCGTCGATAATATCCAGCCAAACCAAGAAAATTTCAGATCTCAGTTACTATTGTTGGTCTCGGCCATCTTTTGATAACCTCTATTTTTGCTGGATCCACAGATATCCCCTCTTTTGAGATTATGTGACCCAAAAATGAAACCTTTTGAAGCCAAAATTCACACTTGGTAAATTTGGCATACAACTTCTCTTTTCTCAGGGTCTTCAATACAATTCTCAAGTGATCTTTATGTTCATCCTTTTTCTTTGAATAGACAAGAATATCATCTATAAAAACTACCACAAACTGATCAAGATAGTCTCTAAAGACTATATTCATCAGATCCATGAAGATAGTAGGGGAATTAGTAAGACAAAAAGGTATCACTATAAATTCATAGTGTCCATACCTTGTATAGAAAGTCATCTTTGGTATATCCTCCCTTTTGACCCTCAATTGATGACACCCTGAACGAAGATCAATCTTGGAAAAGTATTGAGCTCTGTGTAATTGGTCAAATAAGTCATCAATGCGTGGGAGAGGATATTTGTTCTTGATAGTGATCTTGTTATGTTCTCGATAATCAACGCAGAGTCTCATTGATCCATATTTCTTCATAATAAACAGAACAGGTTCTCCCCAAGGTGATGCACTAGGGCGTATGAATCCCTTATCATGATTCTCATGGAGTTGCTTCTTCAATTCTAGCAACTCAATTGGGGCCATTCTATAAGGTGTCTTTGAAATAGGCAAAGCACCCGGTACGAGTTCTATTGAAAACTCAACTTCGCGATTTGGTGGAAGACCCAACAATTCCACCGGAAAGACATCATGAAACTCCTGTACAATGGGCATATTCTTAATCATGAGTTTCTCACCAACAATTTGTGATAAATAACCTTGATTTAGTGGAATCAAGACCCATAAAATGGAAGAAATTTCCACTGGAAGGTTATGTTCATCCTTTCATCGATAGTCGATCATAGATTGATCTGGAATATGGGATGTGACTTCCCTTCTTTGGAAATTGATATGAGCTCCATATAAAGAAATCCAATACATGCCAAGAATCACATCAAATTCCACTATAGTAAGGATCAGAAGATTTGCAGGAAGCACTTTCCCACAAACTTCAATTGGAGAAGAATTATAAAATTTTGATGCGACTATTGTGCCATTATGGGTTGTCACAGCTAACTCAACATCTAATTGTTGAGGTAATACAACGATACCCTTAGAAAATTCTTGAGAAATAAAAGAGTGGGTGGATCCAGAATCAAATAAAACATTTGCTACTTTAGAGTGAATGGTAAGTGTACCTTTCACCACTTCGTTATCATACTCCACATCATTGATAGAAATTTCATGTGACATTCCATTATATTTAGACTTAAGATTTTTTTGACGTCGATCATCATCAACAACCCTTGGATTAGGGAATTTATTAGCATAATTCCCCATTTCCTTGCACTTATAACATTTATGTGTAGGAGGTTCACTCTATGTCGCCTTTTCTTTGTTCGCATCACTAGACATGTTCTTCCCATCATTGCGCCATTCAAATGCCCGATCAACTTCCTTTCCACATTTGAAACATTTACTTGTCCCTTTAAGATAAATCCCTCCATGTTTCTTTCCACACTTTTAGCATAAGGGAAAACTCATATTCTTTTCAGTGTGCTCTTTAGATTTTCTTTGAATTCCATTTTCCTATTCTTATCAAACGCATATGACTGATGGGTTACTCTAATATATATATCAACCTTGAGAGCACATCGAACAATTTCCTAGTAGCTATTGAAGTCACTTATGGCTAACGCCCTTTGAAGACTTGGTTTTAAGCCAATAAAGAATCGATCGATCTTACTCTCAGGTTGGATAATAATACCCGAAGTGTACCTTTCATGCCTTGTAAAATTTACTTCGTAGGTACCAACAGATTCATCATCCTTTTGCTTTAGTTCAAGAAAATTATTCTCTATCTTTGTTCAAAGAATACGAGGGAAGTACTTATTGAAAAATAAGTTCTTGAACTCATCCCATTCCATAGACTCAATTTCATCTCTTGGACTCGTATTCTTGATAAGATTCCACCATTGATCAGCTTCCCCTTCCAAATGATATACTGCTAAGATGACTTTATCATGTTCAGATCATTGAAGAACTGAAAATATCTTTTCAGTGGTACCGATCCATTGTTCAGCCACTAATGGATCAATAGACCCACTAAATGAGGGTGGACGCTACCTCATGAAGGATTCAATAGAATGTTGCTCCTTCCTTTCCTCATTTGGAAGTCCTACATGGTTCATAGCTAGAGAAAATTGTGTGATCATGGCTACAAGATTTTGCATTGTAGCTCCCATAACGTTTGGTTTCTCAGGGGGACAATCATTGCATTGCCAGTTGAATTCCACATTAACACGGTTCTTTCAGGTTCCAGCCATTGACTAAAACCAAGAAGAATAGTGTGAGTAACACTAATTATAATAGGAAAACCACATAATCAAGAATAAAATTTCACACTTAAGGTCTTATCATAGGTTTTTCATGGCCATTTTTAAAACACTACGATTGTTTTCTATGCTTAGACTTATCCTTAGGGTTATTACTAAGGCTTTCACATCCTAGTTTCCAAAGGTTTACTATACCCTTCCTATGATACCAACTATAACGACCCATAATTTACATACATTGGTATTGCTCCAGAACTGAAGCACACTTATTACATCATATAACAAAACCATGAAAGGACCATATAGGTATAGTTTATTTAGAAATTGGGAAACATAAACAACTGATTCATAAATCATCTACATTATCTCTCTTTTATTTTATCATATCTAGAGTCCCTTTTTGGTATATCTTACTTAATATCCTTCTTCCAGACCTAGGGAAAAGAAAACATACAAAAGGGTGAACTTAAATGCTCAGTAAGGGTAAACAAAAGAAATATTAATCACATCATATTCATAATAACATAACATTTTGGAAATCATAACCTGCAAAAGAGATCATAATTTCATAACATTGGATAAATCATAGTAGTGAAATGTAAACCCAATAATCATAACTTAAAACATGAAACTTTGTGGAATACACACATAATCATAGAGAATCTTTTCTTAGTAGTCAAGCCTCATTTCCAAGACTATCTTAGCGGAAAAAGTCCATTTCTGAACCGAGTTCACTCCTCGTTTTAGTCCTGTTTCACTGAACCGGTTTAACCTGCCATTCCAGCCATGTCTATCTCATCAGATATAAATCTTTACCCAATGCATTGGATGGAGATATAGGTCCCACCCATCTCATAATGATACCATTCTTATGTGTTCCACAAGATCATAAATCATACATCATAGCATAACCCACGTAATAAAAATGGGATTCTTAAACATCTTGCCATCATAACATAATCCTTATAAGGTAAAAGGAATTCACAAAAATAATTATATCATAACATAATCAAATCAATGTAAAAATAGGGATAGAAACATAACCCTATATTATCTTAGATAGAAAATAATTTTGATAAAATTGTTGAACTCCATTCATGAGGAAAATATCCTTTCTACTTCAAAAACATTTTTCCTTTCTTAACATGTCATAAAAATTTAAACTAAAAGAAGTTGATTGAAAATAAACTTGAAAACTTGTAAAGGAAGATTCTTGTAAATAATGTTCTAAAAATCCATTCATTCCATATAAGCTAAATAAAAACATTCTCCTCGTACTTTGGACAGAAAAGTAAAAAAAGTACCTCGTACTAAAAACGACAAAAGATTCCTTTCATTTCTTTTATTAAAAACTCATAAATGGGTAAAATTGGATTTAAAAAATTGTAGGTGGATGGAAATAATATTAAATATTGAGGAAACATGGATGTGTATGATAAATATTCCATAGTAAATTATGAAGTATAAACAATCTCGGATAAGAATGAGATTGTGAGATTTTCCCTTACCTTAGGTCCGATTTGCTTCGTACGTGTCCGAACCACCTGTATAATGATTTAAATAATGTTTTTGACTTATTCCCGAATCGTAATCATTGTTATGATATCATATATGGTCATATTCTTAGCTTCTTAATATCAATATTTCATTGTTACTTGTTATTAGGGTGTTTATTGCTTTTTGTAATTATACGTGTTTTGTCAAATAAATTCTTATTCTTCTTTTAGGTCATAGATAGCTCATTTCCAGAATGGTATTAGGGTAATATAGATCATATTAATTAATTAAATTCATTTATATAATCATTATGCAATGAAGATCATGTAGAACGAGTCGCAGCACATCGTGGAGACAGTAGGCCGTATGTACGCACGAGCGATGATATCGTTCCCATGATCGTGGAATTGTATTGAAGTGTATATATACTATTTCAGAATTAATATCACTTTAAAATAATCATATATAGTTATTATTTACATCATTATACCCATCCAAGTATGGTGGTGGTGGAAAACAGATTACACCACGGCGTGGAGACGGTATTCCGTACGTACGCACGCGCGATGATTTTGTTATTCATAGGATGGATCGAAGGTGAAATAGGTTTTTTTCATATTTATAATAATATATCAGTATATGAGTGATAATAATGTTATTACTTCATAATTAAACAACTAAATAGGAATAAT
This sequence comes from Viscum album, assembly GCA_963277665.1. NCBI lineage: Eukaryota > Viridiplantae > Streptophyta > Magnoliopsida > Santalales > Viscaceae > Viscum > Viscum album. The sequence goes on along the minus strand of OY728131.1, from coordinate 709,205,044 downwards.
TAGAAGAAGAAATAAAGTTGAAAGAATCGTTAACGAACATTACCTCTTCTTTGAAGCACCTCTTCTTATCCTTCTCTTAGGGCACTAAAAATGGTCTTTGAAGAAAACACAGACCTCTAGGATATTTCTAGGGAAGTGGAGTAGAGAAATTGGTAGGGGTTGGTAGATCTTTAAGGCTCAATGTGGTGTTAGGAGGAGAGGGAGGAGGTACCCTTTTATAAGATAGGAGAAGGGCACCTTAGGAAAAACTTAAAGTATTATTTTATTATAAAGTCATATTCAGTTTTTAATTGATCCAAATTGGTTTATTTCGAAGCTAAGGTGGTGATGAGTCGAAATATTCTCATCCAATAGATTTTAGACAAGTTTAGGTTACTATTTTAACATTATCATTTATATTTAACTCAAAGTTAACTAATTTAACTTTTACCGTGTCTTCTTGTTTTCTTACACTATATGCATAATAAACTTCCTATAACAAGACTAACGAACCCCAAGTTGTTTATTATTAATATAAATAACCTTATATAAGTCTTTTGGACAATCCTTAGATTTTTAGGAATAAAATAACAACTAATAATATAATATTTTTTTAAAAACTATTTTATGTCAATTTTGACACTATTTGGTAATTTATTATTTGTGAAAATCATAAAAGTATGATTAGTTAGAAAAAAGTTAATTAAATCAATAATAACATGTCATATTAACCTAGAAATTTTTTTAATTCTTAAAAATTTTCAAATTACATTTATTTGGGTATTTATAACATCAATTATGTTAATATTTCATTAATAAGATAATTACTGCATGATCATTGTATCATAGAAAAAATTAAATTATTTAATGTCTAAAAACTATAAATAAAATACCGTTATGTATGAAATCCTTTTAGGTTTCCAATTAATATTTATAGTCGAAAATATAATTTATATAACCCCTTATAAAAATTAATTACTAAAAGATTTTTGTTAATGTCAATTTTGTCTTTACATTAAATTAATTAATCCAAATTTTCATTATCACTACCAAGTGGCTCAACGGGGTCCCAAAATCGACCAAAGGATGCCCATGGTCGGCTACTACTCATCCAATAATGTTAGGACAAGTGTCAAGATAATTTTGAATTATTATAATATTATTTTAACCTTGAATTACCCTATTTACCTTTAACTGCAGTAAATAAAAAATACCGTAGTTACTATTAATAATATCAAAAAAAATAAAAGTAACCTATTAACATAATTTGGACCCACTGATTTCAAATATGGAACCCATTTTAAAAAATTCAAAACACAGAAGTTTTAGTAATTAATATAAAATTAATCCTGTTGTTAAGCAAATAGGTTTTAAAAGTTAAAACATTGCCAAAGATTGAAATGTTTTTACCTATGAATTCAATGTAAAATTAATGCTAATTAAATAAATTATATTAAATGGTAAAAATATATTCTATTTATACTTTAAAACCATTCAATATTATAATTTAACCATATAAATTATTGCGATGAAAAAAGTTGTTTTTAATTAAAATATAGCGTGTTTTTACTATTCATAAAAATATAAAAGTTACCAGAATAATATGAAAAATTTATCCAAAGTAATTTTTTATGTCCTGATTACAAAGAAGAATTTTATTTTTCCAAATTTAACTTATAAACATGTCAAAAACTATATTTAAACTGGGTGCGCCATCAAAAGGCTGTAAAACTGCATTTTTTGAAAAATACTTCTTCTATCTGAAAAACTAATTTTGTTTTCGTACCTCATTCTATAAAATGTGTAAGATGAATTATATTGTTATAAAATTTAAAATTCAGTTAATACTATTCATAAAATCTAGTTTATAGTATAATAATATATCATTGTTTAGTGAAACTCGGTATTGCATACTACAGACGCTATCGAAGAAGGTCACGATTGCGTGTAACGCAAACCAAGTTAGTGTTGTGTGTAATGAAAGATTCCTTTGCATATAACATAATACATAAAAAAATATACTTCTCATAAAATATCATGGTGTTACAGGTAGGGGGCTGACATTAGTCTTAGGGACCTGGACAAGTGAGTCATTTTTTGAGGAGGCCCGAGGATAGAGGTTATATGGTTTAGGGCTCACTTTATCAGTCTAGTTAGTCCTGGGAGGGATAGTGATACTCTTTTTCTAGTATGGTATGTATTGCATGAGATTTTACGACCTGACTGGTGGATAACATTGAGATAGTGGATGGACCATTGAGGTATAGGAAGCAACATGATTAGGAAGGTCCACGGTACGACAGACATGGATGTAGATCTAGAAGAGAAGATAGAGGTGACATATGCATTGAATTTTTATCGCCACCTCCCCTAGGTGGTCCATTCTAGGCTTTGGGATATAGAAGACCAGGGTGGTGGTATCTATAGGAAGTCAAATATTTTTAAATAGATTCTCTGAGGATGATACAAGTTATGATCTATGATTTTATACCTTCTCTTTAGTACTGATATACATAGGTTCCAGTAATTCCTTTATTTCCACATATTTGGGTTAATAATTAGATATTCTGGTTAATCCCTTGGATCTAACCTTGAACTTATAAAATCCTACTTGATATTTCTTAGAAATCATACAGATTTACCATTCGTGGTAACTAACTATTAGGGGTGAGAGTTATTATTGGGATATCTTTGATGTAGTGATGGGGCCTTATGATTTTATCTTAGGTATGGAATAGAAATTGGAAATTCATGACCAGATCGACTACTTCGGGTGGAGGATGTGGTTTTGCCATAGCGATGTGACTACATTTTCTATTATAGGTGAAAAGTTAACATAGACAGTACAAGATGAACTCATTAATAGGAGTGTGCAGTTGAGTTGTCATTAGTTGGAGAGAAGGAATCTAGTTACAATGACTATCAAGAGTTTTAAGTTCCATATAATGTTGTAAGAGTATAAAGACATATTTATTGAAGAAGTTCCATTCTTACCTCTCCACAGAGAGATAGATCTCTACCTTGGTCTACACCCTAGGATGACCTTAATATCTATGATAGCACAAGAGATGGATCCCACAGAGAGTTGAAAGTTGAGGGTGCAATTGGCGTACTTTTAGGGGAAGGGATTTGTTACACCCAGTGTTTCACCATGGGAAGCCCCCATGTTCTTCTCTAAGAAGGCGTACACGAGTTTTAGGTTATGTGTGGAATATCGTCACATAAACCAGGTGATCATAAAGAACTTGTATCCACTACTTAGGATCAAATACCTCAATGATCAGTAGAGAGGGGCATGCTGGTTCTTGATGTTTGACCTCATTTCCGACTGTCTCTAGTTGTGAGTATTTGATGAGGATACTCGAAATAAGAAATTAATATGTCACTAAAATCACTACATGTATTTTGGGATGCCTTTTGGAATGATGAACACCCTAGCAGTGTTAATGGGACTCATGAACCACACATTTCTGCCCTTCTTAGACTAGTTCATAGTGGTCATCATCGAATATACCAATTTATAGTCAGTGTCAAAGGAATAGAACACGATACACATTAGGACAGTTTTGGATGTAATATAAGAGAAACAAAATTATTTTAATCTCATGTAGTACCATTTAGATTTTATGGAGGTACAATTTCTCATATTTGTTATCTTAGAAGATGGTGTTGTCGTGGAACTGACAAAGGATGAGTCTTTGTTAGATTGTGTGCCACCCAAGAATGTGATGTAGGTGAAAAACTTCTTTGTTATTGTATGTTGTCACTAGATATTCATAAAATAATTCCCCAAGGTATCATTTCACATGACATTATGGACCTGAAATATGGAGCTGTCCATTTTGACAGAGAGGTGCTAGTTGGTTTTTCAGAAGTTGAGGCGGAGATTGCTGATTTCTCCCATCTTGGGAAATCTGGAGGAGGGTTTCAAGTATATATTTTTTATCAATAAATTAGGAACTAGGATTGGTTGGGTTATAATTCATAGGAAGGAGGTGATAGACTATGGTTCATGTCAGTTGATAACACATGAGATGAAATATGCGACCCATGATATTGAGTTAGCAGTGGTAGTCTACTCTCTAAAGATTTGGAGACATTATAAGATGGGTGTGTGTCTTATCCTCTATTATGACTAAAAGAGTATAATTTTATCTTATATTAGAAGGATATTAACTTGAGATATATGTAATGGATATAGATAGTATAGGATTATGACTTCTAGATTGTTTATACTCTCAGGAAGGGGTATGTGGTAGTATATTCTCTTAGTAAGAGATCACGTTCATAGTTGATGAAAAAGGAATATAAATAGTTTTCCTTATTGTAGTTATCATTTGGGGATAGGGATGGATTAAATTACCTCAATTAGTAGGATGATAACCATCCTCTTATACAGTGACTGAGGGAGGATGGACTTGGAGATGATGACTATGATACCGTATGTACTCAAATATCTAATGGACATGCACTTGATGGATTTTTATGATGGTGTGGATCATAACATTATTTACCGAGGATACACGATGGTACTAGTGATGTTGTAAGAAGAGGTTCTGAAAGAGTTTAATATATCTCATTTTATGATATATCAAGGTGTGGAAAAGATGTGATAAGACATCTGACATTAGTTTTTGTGGACATGGATGAAGTAGGGAGTTGCCAAGTTTGTCTCTCAATTCCTTACTTGTCAGAAAGTAAAGGATGAGTACAAGGTTCCTAAGGGTTTATCTCAATTACTAGAGGTTCCAGAGTGGAATTGGAAGGGAAATCTATGTACTTTGAGACACATATACCAAGTACACCCTAGGGACAGAATTCCATCTAGGTGATCATGGACCTACTCACCAGGTCAATCTACTTCCTTGACTTATGAAAGTATTGTTTAGAAGAGGGATTACAACACCTCTACATGTAGAAGATAATCCAAATCAATTATTTCAACATGATGATAATTTCTGACCATGATTCATGCTTTACATATAGGTTTTGGAAGGGGTTACATGAAGTGTTTGGGACTTAGTTGCATTTGAGCATGGATTTTTACCCATAGGATGCTGACCAAACTGAGCAGACCATTTCAGTTTTGGAGGACATGTTGTGAGTGTAAATACCCTAACCCCAATATCCTATAGTTGGTGGTAACGATATTATATCGGTAACAGGTACAAGATATGAAATCCCATTATATTGAATAGTTTAGTATTCATTTTAAACTAGACTCATACTTGAAAATTAATATTACATTTTAAAGCATAAAATACAGGATGAATTTATTTTAGAAAACCATTTTTTGTTTTTTGTATCCATAAATAGGATTAAAAAAAAGTCCTCATATCCTAGGGAAAAATAAAACATAATAAATGCGTGATATCCAATTTTATGTAAGGGTTAGTGAATAGTTGAGCCTAAGAGTAAATTATACCATAAAAATATGATGATCTAGAAAGCTTAACCATGGATATTCTACTTGCGGAACAATCATACAGAAATCAACGACTAGTCTCCAAATAAGGGTATTCATAATGTTGGATGTCTAAAACAAACCATCCATTCCATGACCAAGAATTCTATATAATAGGTAAAGGACTTAACAAAAACTTCGTCATGTTTGTTTAATGAGACCAACCGATGCATCAAGGGGAAATATCAGGCCCCCAAAACAACTTAATAAGTCAAATTAATTCTCCATATGAAGGGGGTGAAACATAATAAATATATGCATTCATATTGAATCTTGTACATGAAATTTAAATAATTTAACCAACCAGTAAATATAATCAAAAACTATCTAGAGTAATATGGTAAATGACATAAAAAACGTGTTGGTTCTCGGTGCAATAGAAGCACAATTTGGCCGACGCCCAACTTTAATTTTTACCATGATCAATGTTTATTATGGGATAAATACAATGACGCATTCCAGTCTCCATAGAATAGAATAATATATTTAGATAAATTAAGAAGAGGCCTGAAACCTTTAGAGAGGATTTTTCACAACATGTTTATAATTAATTTAACCAATTTCATAAAGAAAAGAATACATGGATCTTGGGTACATTCTTCGTTGTTGATGTTTATTATTTAGAAAGACCATTCTGGGTTGTCTCATTTCACTTTTGAGGATACATACCTGAATCCCTCTAGCAGTGATCCACATGTGCTCTAATGGTGGTTGATCGACATCAATCATTCTCCGGGTGACAACGTAGTGAAGTGAGTGTCTTGTGTTGGTCATTCTTGATTGCTTTTTATTAGGTTTTGAAGATCTTCTCTCTTTATTGAGAGGATAAGGAAGAGGAATATAGAAAGAAATTTTTTAGCTCAACAAATCACAATTCACCGGGTGTGTCATTAAATACGTTGAATAATAGAGGTATGTGTCTATTTATCGACTTGGGGATTTAGTTACAATATTTAATTCCTTTATAGAAAATATTACATTCATAAACCTAGAGGAAACCCATGATTATAATAATAATACTACGTGATTATTTATTGTCCATGAACTTGCACAAAATAGAATTAAAAATAAATTTTTGGGTCAAAATATAATAGTAGCATTATTATTATTTTAACTTGTTCCAACTAGTCAAATAATTATTTACCATCTTTCAAATAATTATTTCACTACTAGACCAGACTTTGTCTAATATAACTCAACTTCCATTTATTGAACACCTGAATAAATAAATCAATAATTTATTATCTTAAATTAATATTTTATTTATAAACTAGAAAATAAATAATTATTAAATGTTCAATAAAATAAGTAAATATATTTTTCCCACAATCTAGTGAATAAATATTTATTTAATTTACTAAATCATTTTAACATGAACAAAATTATTCCCCTACACTGAGAATAATATTTATTCCATCAATTAAATTCAAATAGAATTTAACTAAGACCACGAGAAACACTTAGTGTGTGACCCTCTATGATTATTTCAAGTGGCATTAGGTGGGTTTTCCTAAAGTACAAGAGTAATGTATAGAAATGGGTCATGGTACCCAAAAGAAGGAACTTAATGTTGGAACAATGACATCAACATTTGAACCCACAATGTATAATATAATCCCTTTGTCTCAATATGTCATCAAGATGGTTTCATGATAGTGTCATCAACCTTGATGCTTGATATATCATTCTTTCAATACCTAAAAAAACTCATCATTACACTATGAACATGGAATTTTGTGCGACTGTTCTATTTCAATGAATGGTATAAGATATCAAATTTCAAAAATGGAAGGGAAAAATTCATCCTCGAATTATCCATTAATAACATGTCATTCATGACACACCAAATGTACCATACTTCATGCCAACTATCTGTGTTATGGTTTTAATTATTAAATCAAAGTGCATGAGTCATGAAACATATAAATGATAATATTAATGTCTAAGGATCATTACACATGCTCGTGTGTATAAATATCTGATGACACTAAAACATGTGGAATTCCTACTAACGGGTTTGTTCTCATAATCACCCATCTTGGAGGTTACAAAGTGCCAAGTTCATGAGAAGATGACTCATTTGATTACGAGTACTCACACCTGATGGTCTATTTAAAATGTGTCCCATTATAGTATTCCATCAAACCACAAAACTATATTTAATAATTTTTTCCAGCACTTCATGGTTTTCATCCATCCAACGACCCGAAGACCTGCAATTTTTTATTATATGATAAAACCTCTTTTTAATGGAAGAAGGGGGGAAACCCAAACAAACATCATGGACATAAATCAAATAACATCCAAAGGAAAAAGAGTAAAACTAGAATGACATTAAGAAGTTTCCCCTCCCCATTATTTGGTCATGATGTAGCACTCCATCATTGCAAGGCTGTTCAGCAAGCAAATGTCCTATGTCAAAGAACATGCCCGATCCGATGGCTGATGCCATACCCTCTCAAACAACAAAATCCAACAACCACTACAAAGATAGACCGCTAGTACTGGATCCTCCTCTGGAGCTCATTCCTTGTAGTCATGTCCAGTTTCCCAGCCTTCCCACCTTCAGGCTTCAATGCCTCCACATAACCAAATTAAAAAAAACCACTTCCAAATAATCCGAATTTCGACTCCAATCCTCCACGATATAGCAGAATTCTACCAATACCAAAACCAAAACCAATACACACCTGCACACCAGACTCCATAAATCCAAATCCAAAAACACATATCACAACAGTTCAAAACCTCACCGATGACGTGGGATTCTTGTAGAATCACTTCCACCGACGCTTCTGCAACCGACGATGCCGAAAGAGAAAAAACGAACCCATAGCAGATCAAAACCCACATAAACAACCAATCAACCAAAATCAAAGCATCAGAAAATCAAAGACAAAATCAAACCAGCACCGGGATGATGATCACCCGAACACCACCTTGGACAAGACCTTGCCGCAAACCAGAGCCAGATCCCATCGCTGCCACTATGATTCTTCCCGGAGACCAAATAGACCCACCCCACACACTACCATCTAACACACCTTGGTGCCGACCCTCAAACAGGGTTGGATTGTCGATTGCTGACAACACCGCTCCGCTGAAGAAGCCCTACATAGATTAGAAGGGAAGAGCGAGAGAAGGCCGGAAAATGGTGGGAAGTGCCGATATGGCCGATTCCTCCCTCGACGTCGCCACTGAGTCCTACCGCGGAGAGAACACCGAGAAAGAGCACTAAGGGATGAGTCAAATCCAACCCAAGGCGGAGAGAAGATGGGCGGAGACAGGGGAAACCCTAACGATTCGGCTCCCCTTGCGGGCTCATTCAGCCGTATTCCAAATTTCATGGTTGTCATCATAGTGAGGAACTTCTATGACCTTGACAATGTGACAATTACTCCATGACATTATTACACTATTTTTAGGAAAAACAATGAAAAATATGTAATAAGATTTTTAATATTTTAAATATACAAGTAATAAAAGTAAAATGATTTTGTTCTAGGACACCATCTAGTACAAACTCCCCCATGGACTAGAGCCAACTACCTATGACTTTTAGTGTAATGCCCCGACCCCAGTTACCTAGAGTCGGTGCATTATTACATAACATTGGCATGATCACGAGAAAGATCAAGTCTCGAAAGACCGATTAGTTTAGTAGCCTTGGAATAAGTAGATACATCCATAAATTTTTACATTACATCATAAAAAACATCTTGTCTTAATATCCTCTCATACTATCCCTGCAGGTCATTCATAAATTACTTCTTCATAATTCTGGAAAAAATTAAACATTGAAAGGGGTGAGCTCAGATGCTCAGTAAGGATAACATTATAGAAGAAGCATTCATAGATAAGTATAAACACTTAAGGAAGTTTATAACTAAAACAAAAGCCTTTTAAACATGAACTTCAGCATAAAATGGGAAAGATAAAACAAAATAATTCCATTTACTTACTCACATGGATATTCTACTAGTCGAACAATCCAATGCAATATCAATAACCACTTTCATAATGATGGAATGCATAATGCCAGAATATCATAACCACATAGCCAAGGCCTCGTGCCAAGACTACAAATAAGATTTTGCCAAGGCCTTGTGCCAAGACACTAGTTTGTCTCATGAGACCTACCAATGCATCGAGGAGCTATAGCGGGCTCCACCCGTCACTTGTTAAGTCCAATGCATTCCTCATATGAATAGGTTTAAACATAACAGAAACATTCGTATTAAAACTAGAATACGAAATGTCAATACTTTAACCACAAACCATGAATGGTATAAAAATAGCACATCCACAGTCAAACATAACTCATTCGATACAATATGGAAGATTATATTGTATCACATTAACCTCAATCAAGAATAATTAAGGATGTTGACATAGATGAAAATAACCATCAAAACTATTTGAGAGAAATATCTCCCTTTTTCTTGAAATCATTTAAAAGTCACACTATTTGTAAAGAAGCCATTTAAAAATAGATTTTTGAATAAAAGTGTCCCATACCACTTTGAAACTTTTTAAAAGGAGTTTTAATTTCTAATCTTTAATGTCCATATAAATAAATCCTTAAAACCATTTTTAAAACATGGACATTAATGAGAATGATTTAGATGAATAAGTCTTTAAATCATTTAAAAATGGTATTTTAGTTAGAGTTTCTAACCAAAAGAGAGACACTTGAAAACAAATAATTGAGGTAATAAAAACTTTGTAATATCAAGAGAATAAAGGGATTCATGATATACTATGTCAAAGTACATTATATACACCACATAAAAGTGATTTGGTGTATATCAACAAAGAAGTCTCAATGGAATGTAAGTTGAGATGAAATCTCTCATAAAGGCCATATCCTTAGGTTAAGGATAAATCAACGACATAATTATGTGTGACAAATATAAATACACTAAATATGATTGGATATTCAGTGTAAAAAAATCAAAGGATATTCACACATATTCTTGTAAAAACAACACCAATGAATTGGATGTTTAACTCAACAAATGGTGAATGAGTTAAAATTACTCTTATCAAATTCATATCAATGACTTGAGAATTATCAATGGAGTGATTATGTGTATCAAAAATATATCAACAGAAAAGGGGATTGGAAATTATGACAGAAGCAAATGAATAGATATTCCACACATAATCTCGGAGTAAAATAATCAATGGAGTTTGCGTAAAGCCGAATAAATGGAAATTGGAATTTCAAATTCCCTTATCGATTTAGTAACTTATGAAACATTAACCCATGAAAGAAGGATAACACAATGATGATGTAAATATACATGAATTAAAGTATATTACACAATTAATACAAACATGGGCAGCACACACACCAAATGCAACAAATAAGTGGTGAATAATGGAATTCTCACGAAATTAAGAGTGAGTTAAGAAACCCCTTACCACGTTGTAATCAACTAAGTCGTATGACCAAAAGTTAATAACCACCAAATGATTTACAGAATAAAATGAATATAAAGAGAATAATGATAATATATATCAAATGGCAGCACACAATATACCACTTTCAATAAATTAGTGGCGAACAATGGAAATCTCACGGAATTGAAAGTGAGATAAGAAAATCCCTTACTTTGTACTTTTTCCTTGGTCGACGGTAGGTTTAACTCCTGTATAATGGTGAAATAATTGTTATTGAATTATACAAGAATCATTTACTTTAATATGATATCATATATGATCTTTTAGCATTGATTTGTTAATAATATCTTAGAATTATCGTCATTTCGGGTGTTAACAGGTTCATTTTACTTTATATTATTTGTTATGTGAGCCATATTAGTTATTAATGGGATGTATATTATTCATATCCAGAATGATATTAAGTCCTTAGATACTATTTTTAAATCATCATATTATAATTATACTTGAGTGGATATGATGGAGAATGAATCTCATCGCGTTCTTGGAGACGGTAGTCCGTACATACGCACGAGCGACAATATCATTCTTTTGATATTAAAATAATATATAATTGGATGTTATATCATATATACAGAATCATTATCATGTTATATTTATTATTTCCATGAGTTACACATCATTATTATACCCATCCAAATAATAATATATTGAATAACAATTACACCACGACGTGGAGATGGTAAGCCGTACGTACGCACGTATGGTGACATGTTATTCAAAGGATGGATAGAATACTGAATATGGTTGTACCATATTTATAATAATATCACAGTATATATGTGATACTGGAGTTATTATTTTATAATGGTATTAACAAAGAAAGAGGAAGTGGAAGAAGAAAGGAACTTGAAAAGGGGTGGTGAAAACATTACCTCTTCTTCGGGTTCTTGCTTTTGATTTGATCAAAAGGGATCCTTAGGTTGGCTTTCTGATCAAAATAAGGCCTCTAGGTTGTAGTGAGGGAAGTTGAGATAGTATTTGGGCAGGGGTTGGCCGAACAAAAGGGCTTTGAAGGTGTGAATAAATGAGAAGGAGGAGTGCCCTTTTATAAGAGGGGTGAGCGGCACCTTTGGAAAAGCTAGAAATATTAATTTATATTAAATTCATATTTGGTTTATAATGGCACCAAAGTTTATTATTTAAATGTTATGGTGGGGATGGGTCGAAAACAACTTTACCAATATAATTTAGACAGGTTTGGGTCATTATATTAACCTTATCTTTAAGTATTAACTCTTAGTTAATTAGTTTCACTTTTACAATGTCTCTTTGTATTTTTATATTATATGGTTAATAAACTTACTATATACATCCAAGCGACCCCCAAGTGGTCCATTAATGATGAACCTATCATGATATAAGTCTCTTGGACGAACCTTGGATTTTTGCGAATTTAATATAAATTAATAATATAATATTTGTTTTAAGAACTCTTTTATGTCAATTTTGACACTATTCAATAGTTGATTTTTTTGAAACTCATAGCAGATTGATTACTTCTAACAATGTCAATTAAATCAATCCTAATATATCATATTATACTAGAAAATTATTTTAATTCATTAAAAGGTTCATATTATATTTATTTGGGTATTTATAATATCAATTCTTTTAATTTTTCACTATTAAAGTAATTAATTCATCATCATTGTGTCATAAACAAATTAAATTATTTAATGTCTAAAAATTATAAATAAAATATCATTATGTAGGAAATCGTTTTATCTTACTATTGAATACTTATAGTCTAAAATCCAACATATATAACCCAATTTATCAATTGTTTTTCTAAAAGATATATGCTTGTGTCATTTTTATATTTATTTTAACTTAATTAAAATAAAGTGTCATTATCACTTACAAGTGGATCCATGGGGTCCCCAAATCGACCCAAAGATGACCATGGTCGACCATGTATCAACCAATAGGGTTAAGAAACGTTTTAAGTTAATTTAGTATTATTATAATATTATTTTTTTAAACCTTGTTTACCGGATTTACCCTTTAACCATGGTAAATAAAATATTTACCGATGTAATTATCCAAAATGTTTAAAAATAAACGTTATCTATTTACACAATTTGTACATCCTGATTCCAAATATGGAATCCATTTTTCCAAATTCAAAACACAGAAGTGGCAGAAATTAATTTAAAATTAATTCCTGTTGTTAAAACAAAAAGCGTGTTTTTTAGATATAATAACTATCAAAAGATTGTCATTTGTTTATGTCTGGTTTAAATGTGAAATTATGTTCAATGACCCACATTGTATTACATGGTAAAAATATATTCTAAATATACTTTAAAACCACTCAAATTCATAATTTATCACTATTAATTATTTTGATTAAAAAAGTTGTTTTTAATTAAAATTTAGTAATTTTCACTATTCATCAAAATATGAAAGTTATCCGAAAAGTACCAAAATTTCACCCTAGGCTAATTTCGATATTCCGAATCAAAAAATGAAGTCCATTTTGAGAGAAAGAATTTATAAAATTTCAAAAAGTAGGTATTACTATTCATAACGGCTAGTTTGATTGGTTATGGTGTGTTAAAATCTCGAAGTTGCGTACAATGCACGCCATTGCATTATTCGAAAGGAAACATACCGTGGAAGCTTGGGGTGTTACATTCTCCCCTCCTTCAATAAATTATGTCCTCGCAATTTTTAAAATTGTGCTTGGGAATATAATGGAATGTCCCACATTGGAAAAAGAGTCAATAAAACTATCACTTTAAAAGAAAGAAAGAGAGGTATAAGGGTCATCCAAGATAACCCATACTCGGATTCCATATAGGAAAACATGGATATGGATGATAAACTAAGTGTCATGTTCTGATGGAGAGGGATAGAAATCATGATCAGGATAAAGTTAACAATAAGAAAACCACAAACTTGTGTTGGGACAAACTACCATTAGTCTCCTAGTAGAAAAGTAAACGGACACCATTTTTTTTGTTTTAAGTTACATTACATAAGTATGAGGAATTCATTTATGATATTTACTAACAACATTAAGAGATATACATACTTTTTAAGTAGAGTTTCATTCTTTAATAAGTTTCCACCACTAACTCAATTTTTTTTAAACGATGAGTATTCAAGAAGACTTGGTCACACTGGAAGAGCTAGAATAAACTTCTATAGAATCACATGATCCATGCAGGATAAACTATATATTTACATTGTATTTGAAGATTAATCAAAACCAAAATGGTTAGTGAATGATCTAATGATCCCCCAAAAGGATATTCCTTGAGATAAATATGCACTAATCTTAATTTCTAAAATTAAACCAGCAATACCCCAAAGTTAAATAAATACCATTCAATAATCAATTGTCCTTAAAATCCTTCAATATAATCCACACTAATATTGAAACCCAAAACATAGAAGAATTTGATTATGTAGTCTCCCATGTTAAATTGTATCTCCAAATGACATCAAATACTCTTAAAGTCATATACTTAAAAGTAATTAACATCATCACATATTCTCTATTATAAGTTAATCATTTCCATAAATAACCCAAATCACTATAAATACACAATAAAAACGTAGATAAAAATCTACCACTACTCTATAAATGAAACCCCATTGTATTCTATTTTCCTTGGGCATATAGTGTTCCCAACAAAGCGAACATCTTCCAAAATAACATTTATCACTTAATCACCAAATCATTTTCCTATACCTAGGGTATTCATTTGATAAGACATAAGAACCCAAATCAACTGATTATTGATCAATAAAATCATTTAACTAAAAAAAATAGTCACACTAACCAGGGACTTCACGTAGTCCAGTGGTAGGCGATAAATCCCAATCACACTTTGGTTGTGGGTTCGATTCCCACAGCTTTGTCCGACGCGACGGGTTGTCACACGGTCTACGTGTTGTCCTTTTTCAAAAACTATATTTTATAATATTACCAAAATGAGATAAATTTCTCAAAATAACATAATTTAACCACAAATGTTATATCATACCTTGCCTTTTCATCACAAATTATAATAACTTATAATTTTCTCAAAAGCCAATGATCATATAAAACCAAATGGTTATTTATACCTATATCCACAAGAGAAGAGACAATTCTTCCTCAAATATCATTCTCACATGGAAAACTGCGGGGTTACAAATACAAGAGAAAATTATTCCAAAGTAAACCCATCAACAAGGAGTGCTAATATTTTTAAATTTTTCTCCAACCATTTATTTCAACATAGCTTCTTCTTTGACCAAGAAAATATCCTATAGAATAGGACATTCACTCGGGTAATGGCCAGGTCCCCTACATTTACGGCAAATGTCTGTAAATGGACTCTTGGGACCATTTTTATCTTCTTCCATAGTACTCTTCATTTTTCTTTGGAAATTCTTCACTTTATGTCCTTCCTTCCCGCACGTAAAACATTTCGTTGTCCCATTGAGACAATTTCCTGGGTGTCTCCTTCCACATTTCCTGCATGATGAAAATTGAGGGTTCTTTTCTCCATGGTCTCCATTGCCGGAGCACTTATTATTTATCACCTTTCTCTTCCTTGTTGAGTCTGGGAGTTGGTTAATATATATGTTGTTGATCATATTTTTGGAAAACTGATTTGGCATAAAGACGATATCTTTTACGCTTATCAACATTCCATTTTTTTGCTCATTGCCACCACCGTTCCCACCTTGTACATCATTCTCAAAGTCACTATGACTTCCTTGGAATCCAGCCATTGACTAAAACCAGAAAGCATTGTGTGAGTAACAATAGTCGTAAAATCATTTAGAGATTAAAATGTCACCATATTCTCAATTTGAAACATATTAGGATTAACCAAGGTCATTTACACTCATCTTATATATATATTACTTAAATCGGTTTGTAAAGAAAATGTAAATTATCCTAAGCATATCCCCCGGGAGTGTCGTAACCAAGAGTGCAGCAAGACCCGTTGTCATGCACCAGTTCCTGTTCGAGTCTATCTCAAAGCGGTGTTTTCGGGTTTTACCCCTAGGTATATCTGTGCCAGAGCCGCCTCTACCTGCTCGTATCCAGACAGGGATGTATTGCTCGGAAAACTCACAAAATCTCTACAATACCAAAATTCTAGGAAGTTCTTTTATACAATCCTCAAAGTTCATCTTAGGTCTACGTGCTCTAATCAGAGTTTATCTAAATCTTGCTTCCAAGGTTTGTACTAAACTTCCTCTGATACCAACTGTAATGCCCCGAACCCAGTTACCTAGAGTCGGTGCATTATTAAATAACATTGGCATGATCACGAAAAAGATCAAGTCTCGAAATACCGATTAGTTTAGTAGCCTTGGAATAAGTAGATACATCCATAAATTTTTACATTACATCATAAAAAAACATCTTGTCTTCATATCCCCTCATACTATCCCTGCAGGTCATTCATAAATTACTTCTTCATAATCCTGGGAAAAATAAAACATTGAAAGGGGTGAGCTCAGATGCTCAGTAAGGATAACATTATAGCAGAAGCATTCATAGATAAGCATAAACACTTAAGGCAGTTTATAACTAAAACAAAAGCCTTTTAAACTTGAACTTCAGCATAAAATGGAAAAGATAAAATAAAATAATTCCATTTACTTACTGACATAGATATTCTACTAGTCGAACAATCCAATGCAATATCAATAACCACTTTCATAATGATGGAATGCATTATGCCAGACTATCATAACCACATAGCCAAGGCCTCGTGCCAAGACTACAAATAAGATTTTACCAAGGCCTTATGCCAAGACACTAGTTTGTCTCATGAGACCTACCGATGCATCGAGGAGCTATAGCGGGCTCCACCCGTCACTTGTTAAGTTCAATGCATTCCAATTATGAATAGGTTTAAACATAACATAAACATTTGTATTAAAACTAGAATATGAAATGTCAATACTTTAACCAAAAACCATGAATGGTATAAAAATAGCACATCCACAGTCAAACATAACTCACTCGATACAATATGGAAGATTGTATTGTATCACATTAACCTCAATCAAGAATAATGATGGATGTTGACATAGATGAAAATAATCATCAAAACTATTTGAGAGAAATATCTCCCTTTTTCTTGAAATCATTTAAAAGTCACACTATTTGTCAAGAAGCCATTTAAGAATAGATTTTTGAATAAAAGTGTCCCATACCACTTTGAAACTTTTTAAAAGGAGTTTTAATTTCTAAACATTAATGTCCATATAAATAAATCCGTAAAACCATTTTTAAAACATGGACATTAATGAGAATGATTTAGATGAATAAGTCTTTAAATCATTTAAAAATGGTATTTTAGTTAGAGTTTCTAACCAAAAGAGAGACACATGAATACAAGTAATTGAGGTAATCAAAACTTTGTAATATCATGAGAATAAAGGGATTCATGATATACTATGTCAAAGTACATTATATACACCACATAAAAGTGATTTGGTGTATATCAACAAAGAAGTCTCAATGGAATGTAAGTTGAGATGAAATCTCTCATAAAGGCCATATCCTTAGGTTAAGGATAAATCAACGACATAATTATGTGTGACAAATATAAATACACTTAATATGATTGGATATTCAGTGTAAAACAATCAAAGTATATTCACACATATTCTTGTAAAAACAACACCAACAAATTGGATGTTTAACTCAACAAATGGTGAATGAGTTAAAATTACTCTTATCAAATTCATATCAATGACTTGAGAATTATCAATGGAGTGATTATGTGTATCAAAAGTATATCAACAGAAAAGGGGAGTGGAAATTATGACATAAGCAAATGAATAGATATTCCACACATAATCTCGGAGTAAAATAATCAATGGAGTTTGCGTAAAGCCGAATAAATGGAAATTGGAATTTCAAATTCCCTTATCGATTTAGTAACTTATGAAACATTAACCCATGAAAGAATGATAACACAATGATGATGTAAATATACATGAATTAAAGTATATTACACAATTAATACAAACATGGGCAGCACACACACCACATGCAACAAATAAGTGGTAAATAATGGAATTCTCACGAAATTAAGAGTGAGTTAAGAAACCCCTAACCACATTGTAATCAACTGAGTCGTGTGACCAAAAGTTAATAACCACCAACTGATTTACAGAATAACATGAATATAAAGAGAATAATTATAATATATATCAAATGGCAGTACACAATATACCACTTTCAATAAATTAGTGGCGAACAATGGAAATCTCACGGAATTGAAAGTGAGATAAGAAAATCCCTTACTTTGTACTTTTTCCTTGGTTGACCGTAGGTTTAACTCCTGTATAATGGTGAAATAATTGTTATTGAATTATACAAGAATCATTTACTTTAATATGATATCATATATGATCTTTTAGCATTGATTTATTAATAATATCTTAGAATTATCGTCATTTCGGGTGTTAACGGGTTCATTTTACTTTATATTCTTTGTTATGTGAGCCATATTCGTTATTAATGGGATGTATATTATTCATATCCAGAATGATATGAAGTCCTTAGATACTATTTTTAAATCATCAAATTATAATTATACTTGAATGTATATTATGGAGAATGAATCTCATCGCGTTCATGGAGACGGTAGTCCGTACATACGCACAAGCGACAATATCATTCTTTTGATATTAAAATAATATATAATTGGATGTTATATCATATATACAGAATCATTATCATGTTATATTTATTATTTACATGAGTTACACATCATTATTATACCCATCCAAATAATAATATATTGAATAGCAATTACACCACGACGTGGAGACGGTAAGCCGTACGTACGCACGTATGGTGACATGTTATTCAAAGGATGGATAGAATACTGAATATGGTTGTACCATATTTATAATAAAATCACAGTATATATATGATACTGGAGTTATTATTTTATAATGGTAATAACAAAGAAAGAGGAAGTGGAAGAAGAAAGGAACTTGAAAAGGGGTGGTGAAAACATTACCTCTTCTTCGGGTTCTTACTTTTGATTTAATCAAAAGGGCTCCATAGGTTGTCTTTATGATCCAACTAAGGACTCTAGGTTGTAGTGAGGGATATTGAGATAGTATTTGGGCAGGGTTTGGCCGAAAAAAATGGCTTTGAAGGTGTGAGGAAATGAGAAGGAGGAGTGCCCTTTTATAAGAGGGGTGAGGGGGACCTTTGGAAAAGCTAGAAATATTAATTTATAATAAATTCATATTTGGTTTATAATGGCTCCAATGTTTATTATTTAAATGTTATGGTGGGGATGGGTCTAAAAAAACTTAAACAATAGAATGTAGACAGGTTTGGGTCATTATATTAACCTTATCTTTAAGTATTAACTCTTCGTTAATTAGTTTCAGTTTTACAATGTCTCTTTGAAGTTTTATATTATATGGTTAATAAACTTACTATATACATCCAAGAGACCCCCAAGTGGTCCATTAATGATGAATCTATCATGATATAAGTCTCTTGGCCGATCCTTAGATTTTTAGGAATTTAATATCAATTAATAATATAATATTTTTTTTAAGAACTCTTTTATGTCAATTTTGACACTATTCAATAGTTGATTTTTGTGAAACTCATAACAGATTGATTACTTCAAAAAAGTCAATTAAATCAATCCTAATATATCATATTATCCTAGAAAATTATTTTAATTCATTAAAAGGTTCATATTATATTTATTTGGGTATTTATAATATCAATTATTTTAATTTTTCACTATTAAAGTAATTAATTCATCATCATTGTGTCATAAATAAATTAAATTATTTAATGTCTAAAAATTATAAATAAACTATAATTATTTATAAAATCTTTTTATCTTTCTAATGAATATTTATAGTCTAAAATTCAACATATATAACCCTATGTAACATTTGTTTTTCTAAAAGATATATGCTTGTGTCATTTTTATATTTATTTTAACTTAATTAAAATAAAGTGTCATTATCACTTACAAGTGGATCCATGGGGTCCCAAAATCGACCCAAAGATGCCCATGGTCGACCATGTATCAAACAATAGGGTTAATACACGTTTTAGGGTAATTTAGTATTATTATAATATTATTTTTTTAACCCTGGTTTACCGGATTTACCCTTTAACCATGGTAAATAAAATATTTACCGAAATAATTATCCAAAATGTTTAAAAATAAAAGTTACCTATTTACACAATTTGAACATCCTGATTCCAAATATGGAATCCATTTTTCCAAATTCAAAACACAGAAGTGGCAGAAATCAATTTAAAATTAATTCTCGTTGTTAAAACAAAAAGCGTGTTTTTTAGAGATAATAACTATCAAAAGATTGTCAATTGTTTATGTCTGGATTAAATGTGAAATTATGTTCAATGACCGACATTGTATTACATGGTAAAAATATATTCTAAATATACTTTAAAACCACTCAAATTCATAATTTATCACTATTAATTATTTTGATTAAAAAAGTTGTTTTTAATTAAAATTTAGTAATTTTCACTATTCATCAAAATATGAAAGTTATCCGAAAAGTACCAAAATTTCACCCTAGGGTAATTTCGATATTCCAAATCAAAAAATGAAGTCCATTTTGAGAGATAGAATTTATAAAATTTTAAAAAAGAGGTATTACTATTCATAATGGCTAGTTTGATTGGTTATGGTGTGTTAAAATCTCGAAGTTGCGTACAATGCACGCCATTGCATTATTCGAAAGGAAACATACCGTGGAAGCTTGGGGTGTTACATTTAGTCCACCAGACCTCAAATTATGATCATGTTTCTACTGAGTCAAGGCATTAGTAAAGGGTTCTACTACGTTGTATTTCGTGGAAATACTACTTTCTGCAACTTCACCTCTATGAGAAAAATCCCTCATGTGACGATACTTTTGAAGTATTTTCTTCGTCTACTGATGTGACCTTGGATCTTTTATGGGAGCCCCCGCTGCAATTTTATCATATTACAGTGTGATGGTATATTTATTGCTAGTTATCACATAAAACTAATGGATGAATATTCATATCCAAACTACATCATTAGCTTCCTTATAAGTAGAGATATACTCAGACTCTACTATAGAATCTATGGCCACACTATACTTTGATCTATTCTAACTCACTAAACCTCCATTCTATGTGAAGATGTATCCTGTTTGTAACTTCATGTCATCTTGATCAGTTTGGAAACTAGCATCTACATATCCTCTCATGACTAGTTCTTCATATCTTCCATAAAATAGGAACATATCCTTTGTCTACCTCATATACTTTAGGACAGTCTTGACTGCCATACAATGGTAGTCACATGGGTCATCTTGTTATCTGCCTAACACAATCAGTGTGTAGGCAACATCAAACCTAATACATAGCATGGAATACATGACAGACCAAATTGCTGATGCATATGGAGTATATACCATTGTCTTTAATTACTCATGTGTATAGGGACACATTTTCATGAAAATATGAATGCCATGTGATGCTGGAAATGATCCTTTCTTGGATTGTTCCATACAAAATCTCTTTAGTGTCTTATCAATGTATGTACACGGACTTAGCCCCCACAATCCCATGGATCTATCACGAAGGATCTTGATCCCAAGAATATATGCTTCCACACCCATATAATTCATGGATATGCACTGATTCAACCACGCATCAACAGACTGTAATACAGGTATCTCATTTCTAATAAGTAATATCTAATCAACAAATACTATAAGAAAAATGACTACACTCCCACTAAACCTTTTGTAGACACAAGGCACACATTTAGTCTTGATAAAACCAAATTTCATTATGGCTTCATCAAAATGAATGTTTCATGATTTGGATGCATTCTTTAATCTAGAAATGGATTTCTACAACTTTCATAGCTTATTATCATCTATTGGAGTTATAAAACCTTTATGTTGTGTCATATAGACATCTTCATGAATGATCTCGTTAAGGAAGGATACTTTGAAATCCAGTTTCCAAATCTCATAGTCATGGTATGCGACAATGACCAATAGAATTATGATGGATTTAATCATTGAAATTGGTGAAAAGGTTTTATCATAGTCAATTTCGAGACACAAATTGAACCCTTTTTAACCAGTTGTGCCTTATAGGTACAGACTTGTCCTTCCATGTCCTGTTTCTTTTTGAACACCCATTTGCAACCAAAAGGATTTATATCAACCAGAGGTTCTACCAAAATCAAGTCTTGTTTTTTGTGCATGTAATCCATTTCATAATTCATGGATTCTTTCCACTTGGAATCATCTACACCACTTAATTCTTCCTTTTAGGTTAGAGGATCATTATTATCAACTAATAATGAGTCACTATCATCAGTTACTAGAAAACTATACCAATATGGTTCTCTAACCTCTCTTTTACTCCTATATGGTTGTTGTGTCTCTGGAATTTTTTTTATTCCACAGGGCTTTGTGGAATCTGTTCATATTCCAACTCTTGTGTACCTTGAGCATCGAATTCAATGAATTCTATCACTCTTCGTCTATCTCTTTTGGAGATGTGATCCTTATAAAATAATATGGTGTGTCTTTCCACTATAACTTTTTTATGAGGGGTTGTATAGGTAATATCCCCTTATTTCCATGGGGGTATCGTATAAAGGTATACTTTGTGTCTCAGGGTGAATTTTTTTTACCATTAGAGACGTTAAAAAATTCTTCACTTCCCAACCCATGTGATTTCGATAACATGGATTTATTTCCACCCCATAACACATATGGAATACCATTTATTGATTTTATTGGTACATGGTTTTGTATGTGAACAGCCATTTGTAATGCATATCCCCTAAAGGATAATCGAAGACTTGTATGACTCATCATTGATCTCACTATATCCAACAAGGTGTAGTTTCTTCTTTTACTCACACCCTTATACTGGGGTGTGTAAAGAGGAATGAGTTGGGACGGGATCCCAAACCCTCGTAAGTAATCAGTGATGTATTGATTAAGATATTCTCCATCTATGTGTTAGTGGAGTTTCTTAATCTTCTTATCATGATGGTTCTCAAATTCAATCTTTTATTATTTTAACTTATCAAAATAATCCTACTTATACCTCATTAAGTAGATATATCCATATATACTAAAATCATCATTAAAAGTTAGAAAGTATGAGTACCCTCCCTTTTCTTCAACTAAAAATGGTCCACACAAATTAGTTTGAACCAATTCAAGATGCTCATTGGCCCTTTCACCTTTCCAACTAAATCTGGGTTTTCCATTTTTCCTTGAAAACATGCATGAAATACACCAAGTGGTTTTAGTATGAATCAATATAAATATCAATCTTGATGTAACATTGAAAAGCGTATAGCATTTACATGACCTAGCTGGTGATGAAAAAATTGGGTGTGGTATGCGTCATTTGTAGTATCTTTGTTATCAATTTTCATTAATTGGTTTTCTTAATCCTTCATGTAAGGACCATTATAAAAATGTTCTGTAACAAATCAAATTATATCTTAATAAAAGAAGAAACATGCACTCCCAAATAAGAAAAAATCCATATGTGTCTAATCTGGATACAAAAATAATATTTTTACTAACAAATGACAGATAATAAAAATCCTTTATCCTAGGACCAATTTCAGTGGTAAATGTGAGGTGTTAGTCCATGATAGCTACATCAGTATGTTTGGCTCCACTGACTACTCGTAGATCTTCCTCCCCTTTTTCTATATTTCTTAATTTCCATGGATCATATATTTGGATACATATGTAACCACCATAAGATTTATATAATACCCAACTTGTAGAGACAGATAGATTACATTTGATCACAAACACACCTAATGCTTCTCCATGCTTCTTTGGTTGGGTGAGGTTTTTCTTCTAGTGGCCCTTCTTGCCACATTCAAAACAAATATTTTCTTATTCCCTTGCCTTCTCTTTGATCTACCATTTCTTGGAAGGGCGTGAAGAAACTTTGGGCTTAAAGATCTTCACCTTACCTTTCCTCTTATTCTCTATATGGAAAAATGGCATTTTTTTGCTTCAAATATTTGTCCACTTGGCGAATAAGGATAAGAAGATCAGATAGATATTCAAAATTTTGTTAATATTGAAATTAAGAAAAAAGCTAGATAAGATAAAAGGGAGTTATGCAAGAATGAGATCGGTACCAAATTATTTGGGGAGTTTAAACCCTAGAACCTCCAGTCACTCAATATTTCCAATGAGCATGACTATGTGAGGCCTAGATATGGCACCCTCTCCAAGCATACTTTGAAAGTTGTCCTTAGAGATCTCCAAATATTCTTGTTTTTCTCTCTCCTATTAAAGACCACAGAGGTGCTTGAGCATGCTATATACACCCATGATTTCGTGAGACTTCATGTTCTCAATTGACATTGATGATAGAATCAAACATTGAACATCAATGGTATCATTAATTTGTTTCTCATAGAACAAAAACTCTTCATCACTCGCCTCTTGCGCAAGCTAATTTGGTAATGATAACTCCGGCACGTAAGACTTCCATTCATGGCATAGAATATCCCAAAGGTGTCTAAACCATTCCTAGAAGTTACTACTGATGAGGATGTTGTGTTTATCCATAATTGATCACAGGGACTATGTGGTTAATGAGTTTGTAATTTTATTCTAAAATTTAAAGATAGGATGACTAATAAATTCTTGATTACATTTTATGAGAAATAATAAATTAATTATATTAATTCTCCCACCATTTTATCATGTCCCAATGGCCCTCCCTAGTGAACTCAGAATGTATAGTTTCAATGACATTCTAGTGGAAATGATCCATATTTCACTTTGTATAACCCCAACAATGGTTTGTCAAGCTATATGAAGGTATTTAGGTAGGAATGTCTTTTCCAACTGTTGTCTTGCAACTCCTAGATCTGTTGAGTGGACTCCCCATTTCTGAAATCCTGACTTTGGATTTCCTCAACTCTTTACTCCAATATTACACCAAGTATTGAAAGGGTTATTCCTCTTGATGTAATATGGTTAACTCAACCAAAAATATTTCATACAGTCTTCTTGTATTATATAAAGTGTCCTAAAAAGTGTTGGCCAAACACATAGTATATTGAGTTTTTCCTTTAATCAAGTAATAGAAGGCATGGTTTGGCTTTATATTTTATTTGAAATATTTTTATCTCTTATGCGTGAATTTATTATTATCATTATCACTTTCTTGTTAATATTATATGGAATATACATAAGTTATTAACCATGTCTTGATAATATTTACTCATAATCATGGGTTTTCTTAGTTCCGCCTTGCATGCTTCCTTAATTCACTAATTATGTGATCACAATAACACATCCATAATGATAAACCATGAAACTGACAGAAATAAAATAATGTAAACGGAATGATCACGAGATATTCTTTTCGTTAGATTATCTATCACTAGATAAACAAACCTTGACCTTGGAGATAAACACCTTGAACCAGTTGGGTTTGTGTTTACAACTTTCCATCTATCCACCTCTATATCTCAGGGGATTGGTTATGTCTTGGATCCTGATTGAAATTTCTCCAATATATTGGGAGTTTCCTCCATTATGTATATTTTTTTAACTCACACACAGGTGAGGAGAAAAAGGGGTTTTTACCTAAAAGAAACCATGGGCACACATTCCCTACAAATTAATGAGGAGAGATAGCTCGCATGCAAACAGTTAATTTAATAAATAAATTAGAAGGAAACCAATAACATAAAAACGTATTGTTCTAGCTCATGATCACCCACATACATTCAAAGAGTTGCATATTTAATAAAATTAGGATTCAATTACTTATTAGTTATTTATTAAGATAATTTGGGCTTGAATCGATTAATTATTATTTATAATTAAGCATTCCTTTTATATTAATCCTTTTCTGAATTTCCTTGAGATTGTTATCTTTGTATATAAATGCACCATGGAGTTTTCCTAGTGAATACTTGTTCCAATCAACCAAACACATATTATATTCTCATAATATCTTAATCTTATGACATATGGTATACAAGACATTTCAACGTAAAGAGTAACAACTTGTAGTATGATTTATGCATGATGTGTAGTTCTGAACATTACACAAACATTAATGTTTTAACTTTGTGTGATCTGGTAAAGTAAATTGTGTGTATTTATGACTACACGGTGTAAACTAAGTTCACAACTAATCTTTAAGTACACACAATGATACTTTGTGTGTGAAGAATACTTTGGAAATTTCAGAGTACATGACATGTATAGTAGGATACACACCATGTTGTGTCTGCGTTACATGTTTACTGGTCAGATTAGCCTGGTATGGGATATGTGGTTTGTCCCCCCCAACCCTAAGGGACAACACACCATGTTAAGTGGGCCACATGACATGTAATTTGGTAAGAGTGTGCCTATATGTCTTGGTTAACTCGCGATGTAGAATTAACTACATCTCATGAAATAAATTCACACGACTTACGTAATTGACGAATTACTCATAATTAGCTTAACACGGCTACCCAACTTGTAGTATGGATTACACAAAGTGTATGGTAGAGAAGCCAGTGTGTATGTACAAACACATGGTGTGTACTTTCGTGCCACCAAGAAAGAATCACCGACACCTCCTAATGAGTTTTGTGTTTTAATTTAAATTAAAAAATCATTTGTTTCATTGAAAACTACAAGAAAAAAACAAAGAGAACATATCTTGAAATCCAGATTACAAGAACGGTTAACCTTGAATTGGAACAATAAACTATTTTACCATAAATTAGAAAACAAATTATATAAATAACTACAAACTATGGTGTAACTGCTCTGACTCCATTTGTAGGTTTTGGGGAAAGAAGAAGTACGGTTGGGCTGGCGTATAACTTTTATTTTTGCCATGATCAATGATTATTCTAGGATAAATATGAAAATGAATTATAGTCTCCATGAAATAGAATCAAAGATTTAGATAATGAAGGAAGAGGCCTGAAACCTTTAGAGATGATATTGCACATCATTTTTGTAATTAATTTAATTAATTTCATAAAAAAAGAATAACTGGATCTTTGGTACTTTCTTTATTGATTATGTTGATCTTCTATAATGACCCTTATGGATTGTTTCATTATGCTTGTGAGGATCTAAACCAAAATCCCTCTAGCAGTGATCCACACATGCTCTGATGGCCTCTGATCGACATCACTCGTTCTTCGAGAACTAGCACTGTGAAACTAGTGTCTTATATCAGTTGTTCTTGATGACATGTTCTTTGGTTTTGAAGAATGTATCTCATTCATGAGAGGGCTGGGAAGAGGATTCAAGAGAGAAATTTTTAATTGTGTAATAATAATTAAATACATTAAAAACCTTAAAAAAACCCATGCTTTTAATAATAATACCACGTCATTATTTATAGTGTTGTTAACATGTGCAAAATGGAATTATAAATAAAATTCAACATCAAAAAACAATAGTAGCATTATTATTATTTTATCCTGTGTGAACTAGTTAAATAATTATTTACCATTTTTCATGTAATTATTTTATTACCAAACTAGCTTTGGTCTGCAGAACTCTACTTCCATTTATTGAACACCTGAATAAATAAATAATTAATTTATTCTCTTAAATAAATATTTTATTTACAAACTAGTAAATAAATATTTATTAAATTTACAATAAAATAAATAAATATATTTTACCCACAATATAGTGAATAAATATTTATTAAATTTATACATTCATTTTAACTAGAATAATATTATTACACTACCTTGAGATTGATATTTTTTTTGATTAATTAAATTCATAGAGAATTTAACCAAGAACACTATAAACACTTAGTGTTTGACCTTATATAATTCATTATCATTGGAATTAGGTATGTTTGCCTAAATTCCAAGAGTGTTGTCCGAAAATTGGTCAAGGAACCCAATATAATGAACTTATTTTCTCAACAATGACATCCACATATGAACACTCACTGTGTAATATAATCCCATTATCTCAATATCTCATCAATATAGTTATATGATAGTGTCAACAACAATTATTATTGATATACAGTACTTTGACTACTAGAAATAAACTCATCATTACACCATGAACATGAAATTTTATACGATTGTTCTATTTCAATCCAAGGGCTGAGATATTAACCTCAACAAATGGAAGGGACAAATCCTTCCTCGAATTATCCATTTATATCATATCATTTGTAACACACAAAATGTACCCTACATCCCACCAACTGTCTAAGTGATAGTTTTAATCAGTAATTAGATGTGTGAGATTCATGACATGTATTAATGACCATCATAAATTCTAAGGATCGTTACACGGGATTGCAGATAGGAATATACAACAACACCAAAATATGCATAATTCCTACTCGCATCTCTATTCTCATAATCTTCCATCGTGGGGATTACCAAGGGAGAACTTCATGAGTAGAAGTCTTATCTACTTATGATTACTCACTTCTGATAGTCTGTATACTATGTGTTCCATTGTAATATGTCATCCAGTCACATAACTATATTTACAAATTTTATCATAACACTTCAAGGTTCTCATCATATCGGGGAACTATTATGAGCTTTTCAATGTGAAAAATACTTTTGGTTATTATTAAACTATAATCATATAGGACAATGAACAATATGTAATATGATGTTTAATATTTTAATTATACATGTAGTCAATGTAATACCAGTTAGTTCTAAGACCCCAACTCTTACAAAACATACATCCCTGGTCAAAATGATCATAATCCATTTTAAAAATGATTAACGGTATCATAATAGATAAAAATTAATAATTAATAGGATTAAACAAGGGATTTTGACATTGGTACTTTCATAAGATCATTAAAAAATTATGGAAGAATTCCCTTTTTAACATTAAAATCACATATTATTAAAATGTTGTGAAATTAAAAATAAAAAAATTATTTGAAAACAACTTTTTAGTATTTTATGTAAAACAACAAATAATTATTGGGTTATCATATTGGTAAAATCCACTTATTACGTTTATGTTTTTTAAACATTATTTTTATATTAAAAAAAAATTAAAATACATGTTTTAAAATAATGTTCTTTACAAATATGACTTCATTGTTGATAGTTTTTATCAAATGAATATATTATGATTAATTGAATAAAATATACATAAAAGAGTGTAAATACTATAAAATATAATCAAGTTTTATTTCATAGATAATCATATAATGATGTAATCTATAGAGTAGATGTTTAACCCAAATAACCGGAATTGGTTTTCAAATTCCCATAACTTAGGTTCGAAATCCTTCAATGTGTCCAAAGCTCCAATATAGTTGTTCTAAACATATTAATTAACATATAAAAAAATATTTGTGATTTCATATATGACCCCCTTATAGCAATTTACATCTCTTTTAGTTAGATTATTTTATTCATTTCACAATTTTGGGTGTTAATTGTATTGTTTCTCATGCATGTTTTCTATTAGAAGTCATTGTTCTATTAAAAAGGGTTTAGATCCAACATATGAAGAATAATATTAATTTAATTAATATTATATTTAATCAATAAATATCTTTTTCTTACCATTGATTAATTTTTAACTATGAAAATGATCTACATCACTTTATTGAGACAGTAAGCCGTACATATGCACAATGGATTATATCATATATAAATGGATGAATAAGTAAAGAATTGGAAGCTATATTAATTTTATAAAATCAATATCATATCATAATTATCATATATATCAATTATTCTCATAACTAGAACCATCTGAGTAATGTGAGGATGAAAAACGAATTACCCCACAACGTGGATAGGGTGAGCCGCACATATGGTACTTTCCATTTTTATAAGAGGCATAAAAGATAAAATACGGTTGTTTGATAGTCATAGTAACATCTTAGTATATATATGATACTATATTTATTATATTTACAAATAAAATACACATGAATATTATTCATAATAAGAAATGAATTTGAATGAGTTGGTAAAACAATTACCTATTCATTGGCAAACCACCTTTAGATATATTATTAAGGGATCTAGGGATGGACTTTTTGGAATACCAGGACCTAGAGAACATTTATAATGACGTTATTATGAGACATTTTCATGGGATTTTCAATAAATAAGGCTAATTGCGGTGTCATGAAATGAATTAATGAGTTACCATTTTATATTTATCCGAGGGGCACCCTTGGAAAACCTAAAAATATTAAATTATAATAATCACATTTTCTATTCAAATACATCCAAATAGACATCTATTCGATTTTAAAATGAATTATTATCATAATATCATCATTAAATATTTTTTAAATGTTTTGAGATTATATTAAACATTATCATTTTTATTGACCTTAGTAAACCTATTTTATTTTTAGCTTTGGTAACAATTTATTTCTTATAAAAAGGTGGTATTTTGTTAACTTGTAAAATTCCCATTAGAACATAAATAAATAATTTATGACATATTTTACCAAATAATAACCCATTTTTATTCTTTAAATATTTTTTTTTATTTTAAGATAATTTAATTAAATATGATTTTGATAAAATATCATTAATGTAAATTTTTACACTATTCATTGCTTTAACCTTAAAGAAATCATGAAAAAAGACACCTTTGATCAAAGTTATTTAATACACCCCTAATATGTAGTAATCATCCATAAAATTCATCAATCACTATAATCATTTCAAATTATATTGATTTTAATATGTTTAATATCATTTAATTGATTGTCTCATTAATATAATAATTAATACATCATCATTGTGTAATTATTTAAGGTAATTATTTATTCACTAAAAAAATACACTGATTTAGATAAATATTTTATATTTGAAAATAATATCTACAGTAAAATACTTCTTCTAAATAATACCATATTAAAAATAATATTGTTATTAAAATATAAATGTGTCATTTTTGTCGTTTCCTTAAATAAAATATTATTAATATCATAACCTCATCCAAATGGTTTCTAAAACTCATAAATAAATTTATACCAATAATATAAGTTTATTTAGTTCAAAATAAAATCTTATATTCATTCACCACCAACCATTTTCTCCATTTGGACACAAAAAAAATGATTAAGACAAAGAAAGTGAAATTTACTATTTTCATTAATCTAAATAATATTAAAGTCATTTTCATAGAAAAGTGACCATTAAATAGAACTAATTAGAATATTAGGTTTTAAGGGTCAAATATAATTCATTAAATAATACCTGTTAATGTTTTAGGTTAATTTTATATTCCTTATCATTCTATTTTTACCTCAAATTACCCAAATTACCCATTACTATGGTAAAACAAATTACCAATGTGTCTATACATATTGATCAAAAAGAAAACATAGATACGTAACAAATTAATAAATTCTGAATAAAAATATTAAATAAACTTATAATTATTAGAAAACAAATGTTTCATAATTCAATTCAAAACTATTCCCACAAAACACAATGAAAATTAGTTTTACTGAAAATGTATTTTTATGTCAAAAAACATACATGTAAAAAACAAGATATAAGTATTATTAAAATAAAATTGAATTGATTATTTATAACTATATACATCATAGGTTCAATGGAGATCAAATTAAAATCATAATATGTCTTTAGATAATGAAATTGAAAATTTTATAAAAATCTATATTTATTGACTATTAACTAGAAAATTAATATTTTTTGAAAAAATACTATGAATTCCTCATAAGATAATTTTAATATTTCAATTTTAAAAATAAATATTATTTCCTCATATAGAATTTATAAATTTTTCAAAATTAATATTTAAATTAAGCACATCATTAAAATATGTAAAAATTGCATTTTATAAAAAATATATCTTTTATTTTTAAAATTGGATTAATTCTTATCATAAGACTATTAAATTTATTTTATGAATTTAAATACATTTTATTTATTATATAACATATAAATTTCATTAATAAATTTCAATAACAGTGAATAATTTAATTTATTATGATAAAATTCTATCGTGTCATAGAAAAATAGTTTGTTTTATAAAAACAACCTTTATGATTAATTGGTTTTTATTTAAATTTATAATTAATTAGTTTCAAATGAATACATTTTATAGATATGTATAAACTATATTTTCATAATTTTGTTAATCTCATTCATTACTTCCATTATAATGACAAGGTGATAACTATAAGAATAATAATATTTAATTATATTTTTGATCTCAGTGTTCTAGGTAACATAAGCTGTCAAAGAAGTTAAATTTAAAAAGAGACATGCCATAAAATCATGGAGTGTAACAATATCCCATCCTTTAAAATATGTCAACCTTGAAATATAAAATTGTGACTTGTAATCATGTTGTTACCTTTTAGAAATACACTTGTGGCAATCCCACATCATAAAAAGGATTAATAAAATCTACTCTTAAAAATGAGAAATTGAAATTTGAAGGTCACCAAAAAATTAGGCACTCCAACAAGGTAAAATTAGTGAGAAGTGAAAATATGTTCATGGAAAAAAATCTATCTATCATGTTCTGATGTAGAGTTATAGAGAGAATGGTCATTATAAAGTTAACTGTAATAAAACCATAAATACATGATCGGTTAAAATACCATTGATTTTTGAGAAATAGAATTAAAAAAATGATTTTTTATCCAAAATTCATTACCTAATGTTGAGATATTATTTTAACATAAATATAGAAAATTGAAAAAATAAATGTACCTGATTTAATTCCATCTTCTAAGAATAATATCATCCTTTGGAAGTGTTTCGTTCTATTCCCACTTCATTTCATACACCAAGATATGGATTTTCAAGATGATTTATTCATACAAGAAGCACTTTCAATGAATAATGTGGTCTCTAAGTCATTCCATTGGCCTATAAAGTTTTACTATAACCAAAAACATCAATACATGTTATCATCAAATAATAATTTCCAAAGTTTATCTTAATCAATTCCATAAGTATCCAATATTAAGAAAAATCCTAAAAAGGTATTTCCAAATTCAATGACCAAAGATTTAGATGGGTGGTCACTAAATTTCAAAATTAAACTTAGAATCCAATCAATAGAAGGTTATATTAATCTCACATACCAAATATATGAATAAATTTATCACCTAAAAACATTATTGAGAACATGCATGATTAAAAATTTGCAAATAATAATTACTACAGTACAATCCTAATATATCTCATGATTCATATTACTAGAATATCATAACTTAATTCTTGAATCCAAATTAAAAATACACTTATTAATACACACTGACTATAATAACAAAATAAGCTTGAAATTTATCCCCATTATTCTTCTAATAAACATTCCATTGATGATTGGAACATTCATTTATGTAATACCCCATTTCTTTACACCTAAAGCACCAGAAAATTTCTTTCATTCCTTTTCAAATCATGAGCATGGTTTCTTTTATCTTTAAACATGTATCAAAATCCCATTACAATAAAGCATGTAAAAGGGATTTTCCTTCCAAAAAGTATCACATGTGGGGATATCCTTATATCCCTTCTTCCCTTTATCTACATTTATCTACCATCCTCTCTTTCTATTTCTTCCTTTTGAAGTCATAAGACACGAGGAATTATTTCCCCATATTGATAGCACATGAAAATATATCCTCGTAGGGTGAGAATGTTTGGTTAGTGTTCTTTGAAGAATTGGATTAATACCATTGAATAAATGGCCAATCATACACCTTGGGTTACATATGTAGTCTCCTACATGCCTTTAAATCATATAAATTTGGATTCATATTTAGTATAATTCACTTCATTATTTAATATCCAACATAATAATTCTCTCTCTATATCTGAGCACTATTTAGAAAGAAAATAATTTTCCAAGAAAAGTTCCTTTGAATAATTCCATTCCATGTTTTTTATTACCTTACCCTCCTTATTATTATTAATCATTGACCACCATGGATCTGAATCACTATAGGGATGATAAAACGCACTAAAAATTTTCTACTTGTCATTACAACAAAAATAAAGAGATATATTTTCAAGGGAACTTATCCACAGCTCTGCTACAAATGGGTTTGTAGTACCATTGAAATATAGAGAGTTCTGACACATAAAGAGGTATGAAATTGTTACACCATGATGTCGATCAATATGATACTCTATACAGGAAAGGTAATTTATAATAACCTCAGTAAATAGCCCCAATATAGTTATCATTTTTTCATCTCCAGCTGAATCTCTAGTTCCAACAAAATTATCTTTCCTAGGAGGACAATACCTATATTCATAAATACAGTTTCCATTCCTTCCACTATGATCCATTTCTAAAATAATGGTACAAACTATATTTGATATTAAAATTATAAAACATAAATTATAAAATTCAAACTACTGAATCAAATAACCTATATTGAAAATTTATTTCAAAATAATTTATAAATGATAAGATTGGTTTCATTGGGAATATATCAAATTTCTGTGATAGAGTTTCAATCTTTAATTTATGATTTACTAAATCTAGATCCCATTTTGTCTTCTAAACTTTCTTTGATACCAAATGTAAAGACCCAAAACCCATCATCATAGAGTTAGTGTTTTCATTAATAAATTTGAACCATGTAAAGTGATCACATCCCAAAGGACCTAATAGTTTACTAGTCTTGGTAAACTAGAAACATATTTGAAAATACACATTACACTCAAAATCATAAAAGACATAAATAATTTCTTTGAGGAAGAAAATTTCCTCTTAGTGTATACTTGCAAAAAAATCACCAAAAACATCCTCATATCCTGGGGAAAATAGAACATATAGAATGGGTTATATAAAATGATCCATAAGGGTAATTGTATAGTGGAAAAAATGAGTAAATAAAGAATAAATAATATGACAAGATAAAATATCTAAAACACATGTCATTTAATCAGTAGCATGGGCATACTATGGAATATTAAAAAATAACCTACAAATAATCAAATGAGAAATAAAGTGTAACCATGTATACTATTCAAGTCAAATAAAAACATTTAAATCAGTTAATAATATCATAATTAGGTAATATATAATGTGGGATGTCTAAAATATACCATCAATGTCTTATCCATGGATTATACAAAACTAGGTAAGGACTCAGCCGAATATCGATATAGTTTGTCTTGTGAGACATACTAATGCATCGAGGGACTATAGTGAGACCTTCCCAACACATAATAAGTTTAATTAATTACTCAAATGAAAATAATTAAACATAACCATCATATGAATTTTTGTTACAAACAGTATACAAAATGTAAATTATTTCCACAATCATTAAACATAATCATAAACTATCTATAGTAATATGGATAATGGTAACACAATAGTCCATCCTTTGTCAAACTCAACATAAACCCATAAATCATATATGATAAATGGTATCATAAAATTTAATCCTCAATAATTCAAAGGATGAAATAGAGAATTCTAACATAGATAATTGATTAATATCACAGAGAAATTCTTGAGTAAAATATCCATTTAAACATTGAAATCACTTATTATTAAAAATATACACAATTATAAAATAAAATATTTTATTAGAAAAGAACATTGTAATATGGTAAAGGAAATTTAAAATATTAAGGTTTCATGAAATCATTAAAATCAATTCATAACATATACGTTTTATTAAAAAATTATTCTTTTAAATTTTTTTAAATGAAAAATTTAAAAGAGTATTTTTAAAAGAAAGTTCCTTAAAAATATAATTTAATTGATGTGATCATTAATCAAATGAATAAATAATGTTCATTATCTTTAAATACCTATAAAAGAGGTGGAAATACAACATAAGCTACACAATTTTTTACATTTCATATAATAGTTTTAACAAAAATTAATATGTTCATTATGTTTCATTGCTTTCATATAAGTAATTAATTAGACATATTAAGTGATGGGCAAGTCTCATTATAGTCCATCCCAAGTAAAAATGAACATAAAACTTTAAATAATATATGATAAATGGGATCATAATAGTCCAACCTCAATAATTAATAGGATTCAACAGAGAATGTTGACATAGATAATTTAATAAGAACACTGGGAAATTCATGATTAAAATAACTATTTGAACTTTAAAATCACTTATTACTAAAAAGATGCACAATTATTAAAGAAATAGTTATCATAGAAAATAACCTTGTAAAATTGTAAAGGAATTTTAAAAAAATTATGCTTTCATGAAATCATTAAAATCAATTCATAAAATATATGTTTTATTTAAAAAATAATTCATTTAAATTTTATAAATGAAAAATTTAAAAGAGTATTTTTTGAATAAAGTTCCTTACAAATATCATTTAATTGATATGAAAGTAAATAAAATGAATAAATTATGTGTATTGTAATTAAATACCTATAAAATAAGTGGAAATAAAACATAATATAATCAAGATTCATTTTTCACGTAACCATAGAATGACATCATTAATGGAGTAGAAGTTAAACCCAAAGAATGGAAATTGGGTTATTATTTCCATTATCTCAAGTTCGAATTACATCATTGTGTCCAAACATAATATATTGTATTTTTATATATATTATTAAATTATATTATAATTAATATTTATTATTTCATATCTGTCCCTTTTATAATAATTTACCACTCATTTATTAAGAATATTTTAATCATTTCTCCATTTTGGGTGTTAGTTGTATTATTTCTCATGCTTGTTTATTCATTAAAGTTGCACTTATCATGCATAGAATATAGATAAAAAAACTCCATAACGACATTAATTTCATAAATATGATATTTAATAATTAGATATATATTTAGAAGAATTATTTAATGTTAAACATGGAAGATGAATTACATCTCTTTATGGAGACGGTAAGCTGTACATACACACGATCAATCATATCATTTCTAAATAGTTGAATGGGTAATTAAGTGGTTGTTATATTCATTTTACATAATAGATATAATTTCATAATTATCATATATATCTATTATCTACATCATTATAACAATATGTGTAAAGTGGTGATGTAAAAAAATTACACCACTATGTGGAGATGGTAGGACATATGTTCAGTGCTTTAGTTTTTTATAGGATGGATTGTAATGTCCTGGAATTTCTGTATAAATTTTATTTATGGTTACGCCATTTTCAGGTTTTCTCACAGGAAGCCTACACCGACTAAATTAAGTCACACGTAGGGTAAACCTGCCATCCTGAGTGCAACGGTGCCCTCAGATTTTTGATCTAGGAAACCATTTAAGAGTTATTTCACTTTTTTCAGGAAAACAACTTAATCGTGCTAATTATGTTTAAAAGAACATAGATGGATCATTACGGGCACTCCAGGGCTCAGAATCAAGAGTCTTCAGGTTTCACTGTCTCGAAATAATTCCATATAATTAAATAAAATTATATGGAAATTTCGAGACATTAAATTCTCCCCAGCATAGGGATTTTCATCTCTAAAATTCAAAACACAGACAGAGGAATCAAATGGGGGTAGAAAGCATGAATCTGAGCCTCCTGATCCCATGTGCACTCCTGAAGGATCTCGTGCTTCCAATGAATGCGCTGTAGGGATATCGATCGCCCATGAAGGACCCGCTCCTGTCGATTTGTAAAACTCCACCAGGAACTGCAAAAATTCACCTCATTGTCAAAGTATATCTCTCCCTAGTTGATAACGTGTGAAGGATCATGCACACATATTGTAACGACCCAAAGTTTCATTAATGGAAAATCCCTCTTGATCCAGTTAAATGTTTCTTTATGAAAAAAATGTTTTTATAAGATGTCAACTTCTTTAGTTTTATGTTAAGATTTGTGACCGTTACTTTTATAGTCGTTGAACAGTGATCATCTGAGTAGTATAAATATAAGGCTTTAATGAAACCATTTCTACTCAGACAAAGGAAGCGATGGCCTCATCCAGTAGAATTGCCCCTTACGAAACCCATTTGTCGGAGCTCGGAAAAGAGGTGGCGTCTTTGTGCTTTTCCCTTGACCAAGCCCAAGCTGAGCTTCATCAAGTCAACCCGAACGTGATCGTCTACGGGAAAAATGGAAGTTGATAGAGATTACCACTCGAGCGATGTTATCCGAGCAACCCCAAGAGTCTGTCACCATCGCACACCTTACCCTTAGGTCTTATGCGGCTATTTTAAGGGGTTATGTAACAAATAAGCAGCACCATGTTCATGTACATTATTTTTTGTATATACTAATGAATATAATTTTTTTGATACATTGTAATTAGTTTTTAAAGTACAAATGGTGTTTTTAGTTATTATTTAATTAAGAATTATATTTTATTAAATTAAAGGATTTTTGAATTAAATAATATTTTAATAAAATATTATTATTAATATTAAATTAATTTTTATTAAATATAAATGATCTTATAATTTTATGAATGCAATTAACATTTTTATTAAGGTTTGAAAGCCATTTCTGTCAAAACCCGTGAATTTTTTATAAATGTCGGTTTTTATTTTAAAAGTTAAAATTCATATATTTAGAAAATTATTTAGATAAAATAAATATTATTTTTGGAATCAGGACGTCGAAATTATCCAACGGTGAATTTTTCATAATTTTCTGAGACAGTCAAATTTTTGGGTAAAAATTAAATACCATTTAAATATATAATGTGTTTTATGACATCCTAATGACCCAATGGTGATGTAATAAAATACCATAATCCTTATCTTCGGCCAATATGTGTTTTATCATTAAAATAATGAGTTTTTGGGTTTGTTTGACTTACTTTTCAAAGCATTAATGGAGCCCTCAAGACTTATTCAACACTTTGCCTTTTTAAATTAATTTCAATGGGAGTGTGACTCACCTCCACATAAGCAACCCTAATTTTTTAATAAGTTCTGACCTTGGACTTGTAAAATATTATTTTCCTCTTTCCTTTTCCAGAAACCATGGGCAAATACCATGGGATGGTTTGTGGTTTGGATTATTTTAATATAAGGGGTCCCAAACCTAAATAATAAAGAATTCTCTCACCTTTCCTATATAAACCCACCCAAGCTCCCACTTCCTCCTCACTCAAAGCCCTTGAAGTTCGTCCAACCTCTGCCCTACTCTCTCTATAATCCTCTCAAGGTGCCCCAAGCTCCCAA
This sequence comes from Viscum album, assembly GCA_963277665.1. NCBI lineage: Eukaryota > Viridiplantae > Streptophyta > Magnoliopsida > Santalales > Viscaceae > Viscum > Viscum album. Next base: position 709,165,997 of record OY728131.1, on the reverse strand, counting down.
GAAGCCTCTCACAAGCCTCTCTCTAGCCTTTGGAAGCACACTTCCAAGTAAGGGGTTTTCTTCCTTTCTCATTTTTGTCAATTTTCTTTAAGTTGTATTGCCTTTTTTTTTATTTCAATTATGAATGTTGGGGTATGGTTTCGCACCTCCCCCATACTGCCCTCTTATTTTTTGAATTATGGGAGAACCCTTTCTCTCTCATTAAATGCCTCCCATGTACACCCATTACTATGCCGAAATTCCGAAAGGAACTTCTCTCTCTTCGTTTACATTCAAGCAATACTTTTGTATCATGAATCTAAATTCCATTTCTATTGTTGGGACATGTATATATATGATCTCCTTACTTTACATTACATGTAAATATGATGAGTAACCCCTTTCTCTCTCATCAACCTTTTTTATGAATTCTTATGTCACGCCGTTACGCTGCCGAAATCGCACCGATTTTCTAAGCCAATGTCTTTGTGTAGTGAATACCATGCCCATTTCTCCATCAAGGGTATTAAACTTTATGCACATTTACATATTGATTATAAATTTTCATGTATGAATTCCACATTCCTTTATCGTGGAAGAAATGATTATGTTTTATGAATCCATGTTTTATGATCCATGGGGCACACTTATGCATGAAATGAAATGTTTAAGAAGGGTGCGCCCTTTATAGCGCTCCAATGCATTGGGTAAAGTATAGTATCATGATACGTCATGTGCAATGAGTGTTTACTCATGCTAATTCAAGTGCAACGAGGGTTTACTCGTGCTTCAAGTGCAATGAGGGTTTACTCATGCTCCATGTGCAATGAGCCTTGGCTCATGCTAATTCAATGTTAAGTGTTGTTGCCACATTTCCATGTTATGATTATCATGCTTTATCATGCCTTTATGTTCATGTTTCTATTATGCTCTATTGATATTCCTATTGCCTAACATGTATTTAACTCCTCATGTTATTCATTGTTTACTCCCTTACTGGGCTTTATAGCTCACCCTTTTCTTATGCATGTCCTCAGGTTATCCCATGCAATGCTAAGTACGAAGGAATGTAGTGGTCATGTAAAGGAAGTTTTCAATAAATATGTTGTATTTAAAGTTTAATGTTTTTATGTAATGATCCTAAGCCCCAAAGACACTAAAACTCTCGATCTTCTTTGTTGGATCAAGTGAAGTTTTATGTAATAAAGCATGTTTAAGTTGTAATAAGAAGCAGGGTTGTCATAGTTGGTATCAGAGGATAGGTTTAGTTATTTTTGGGATTAGGAAACCCTAGTAAAGCCTTAGATACAAGACGAAGCATAATAAAAAACATCCCTAAGTTTTGGTAAATACTAAGTAAGTGGTTTATCAAACAAATATATCCCTGTCTGGATACGAGCAGGTATAGGCGGCTCTGGCACAGATGTATCCTAGTGGTAAAACCCGAAAACACCGCTTTGAGCTAGACTCAAACGGGAACTAGTGCACGACAACGGGCCTTGCTGCACTCTTGGTTATGACACTCCCGAGGGATATGTTTTGATAAATTCACAATCTTAGTATGAACCCTTATTAAGGGAAAAATGCCCCTAAGAATATATGTTAGAAGGAAGATCATGAAAAGCATGGATTGAATCCTATAGACTCATGAGTTAAAGAGATTAAAGTTTATTTATAAGTCATCAACTTTTGTCTTTAGATTAGCCTTTATGTGTTACCCCTAACTTTCCTTTTATTCCAGCCAATGGCCGGTAATAGGAGAACTCGGGCTAACAACCGTTGTGAAGATCAGTGTGATGATTGTACTTATGAGATGCCCAATCCAATGGGAGCGGGAATCGCGAACTTTGTCACGCTTCTCTCTCAGCTAACTCAAGTTTTGAATAGAAACACTGGTCAAGAGGAACGTTCAACCCCCCCTAAGAAAGCACAAGTCGCTATTGAAAGCTTCATGAGACAAAGGCCTCCTACTTTTAGTGGATCATCTGATCCCACGATTGCTGAACAATGGATCTACTCCATTGAAAAGATATTCTCCATCCTCCAATGCTCTGAAAAAGAGAAGGTTCTCCTGGCGGCTTATCGTATGGAGGGTGAAGCTGATCAATGGTGGACATTGATCAAAAATACGAAGCCTGAGGAGGAGATCGAGGCTTTGGAATGGAAGGTATTCCGGAAGATGTTTTTCGATAAATATTTTCCACGCACCCTCCGTCTTAAGATGGAAAGGGACTTCCTTTCCCTCAAACAGAAAGATGAAGAATCTGTGGGAGCGTACGAGTCAAACTTCACAAGGCTTGCACGATACGCTTCTAGCTTTGTCGTTACCCCCGAATGCAAGGTTGACCGCTTCTTTGGTGGGCTGAAGCCTAGCTTGCGGAAAGCATTAGCGATCCGTGACTTCGACAGCTATGAGGAAATTGTCCAATGTCCCTTCAAGGTTGAAATGGAGATCGGAGAATCACAGGGGTATCATGGGGACAAGAAGCATAAGGTGGACTTCAATGCTGGTGGTCCGATGGATAAATCCAACGACGCTAAGAAATTCCAGCACCCCACTTGCCAAAAGTGTGGAAAGAAGCACCCTGGAAATTGCCTTAGGGGGACAAGAAAATGCTTCAAGTGTGGAAGAGAAGGGCACCTAGCTGTTAACTGTCAGCAAGAAGGACCCGCGGCTGCGACAGAGGAGAGGAACGCTCCGTTCGAACCTCAACGCGTTGTTCAATGCTTCAAATGCAAAGAACCAGTCATTTTGCGAATCAGTGCCCTAATCCAAGGGTTATCGGAGGCAATCAACAACCTCCAAGACAGAAAGGAAGAGCTTTTGACATCACTTATGCCGAAGTGAACCCCGACAACGAAGTGGTGACAGGTACGCTAGTTATTCATTCACGAATAGCGAACGTACTTTTTGATTCAGGTTCTACGCATTCTTTTATATCTCAAAAGTTTAGTAGAACAATCCCTGCACCACCACAAATCATGGAAGTAAAGATGTCGGTGAGTACGGAAAATGGGGCAATCATTGCATCCCATGAGTATAAGTCCTCCCTTATTATAATATGTGGATTGAATTTCCTAGCGAACCTCGTCATACTCCCTTTGGTGGAATTTGATGCAATTCTTGGCATGGATTGGCTTTCCTTATATAGAGCCAACATAAATTGTCGGGAGAGGGAAATCACACTCCATATGGAGAATCGACCCCCGATTCTTTACAAGTGTCAGGAGGAAGATGAATCTCCTTTAGCTCCATCATCTCAAGAGTGGATATTATTTCCTTATGAGCACGCATATATGGCTCAGATGATTAAGTCCAAGGAAGAAACCACCCTTGAAGAAATGCCTATTGTGAGGGAATTCGCTGAAGTATTTCCCGAGGAACTTCCTGGTCTTCCTCCAAGAAGAGATGTTGAGTTCTCAATTGAACTTATACCTGGGGCGCTACCAATATCCAAGACTCCATATAGAATGGCTGTTGTTGGGCTTGAAGAGGTGAAGAAACAACTACAGGAGAATCTGGATAAAGGGTTTATATGCCCAAGTGCATCACCATGGGGTGCACCAGTCCTCTTCGTCAAGAAGAAGGATGGGTCAATGTGGCTTTGCATCGATTATCGTGAACTTAAAAAAATCACGATAAAGAATAAGTATCCTCTCCCAAGAATTGATGACTTGTTTGATCAGCTGCATGGAGCACAATACTTCTCCAAGGTCGACTTGCGGTCGGGATATTATCAAGTAAGGGTGAAGAAGGAAGATATCCCCAAGACTGCTTTTCGTACAAGGTACGAGCACTATGAATTCATTGTAATGCCTTTCGGACTCACCAATGCTCCAGCAATATTCATGGACTTGATGAATAGAGTCTTTATAGATTACCTAGACAAATTTGTGGTAGTCTTTATAGATGATATTCTAATATACTCCAAAACCAAGGAGGACCATTAGGAGCATTTAAAAACTGTACTAGAGACTTTGCGCAAGGAGAAGCTCTATGCAAAGTACAGCAAGTGTGAGTTTTGGTTGAAGGAAGTCTCATTATTGGGTCATATCATCACAAGCAATGGGATATCTGTGGACCCCTCCAAAACAGATGCCATTGATGGATGGCCGAGGCCAACATCAGTAACTGATATCCGTAGCTTCTTGGGGTTAACTGGATATTATCGACGATTTGTGAGAAATTTCTCACGATTGTCCAACCCTCTTACCAAGCTAACTCTAAAGGGAGTAAAGTTTTCTTGGAGTGATGAATGTGAAGAAAGCATCAAGGAGTTGAAAAGGAGGCTTATCACTGCACCCGGGGTCACTTTACCCACAAGTGGGGAGCTTTTTGTAGTATTCAGTGATGCTTCGAAGAAGGGCTTAGGATGTGTGCTGATGCAGAATGATAAAGTGATATCCTATGCCTCAAGGCAGTTGAAAATCCATGAGCGAAACTATCCAACGCATGATCTAGAGTTGGCGGCGGTGATCTTTGCCTTGAAAATCTGGCGGCATTATCTCTATGGAGAGAAATTTGAGATATATACAGACCACAAGAGTCTTAAATATATATTCACACAGAAAGAGATTAATATGCGCCAGAGAAGATGGATAGAGCTCATCAACGATTATGACTGTTCAATACATTACCACCCTGGGAAGGCGAACAAGGTGGCGGAAGCCCTAAGTAGAAAGGATCCAGCAATTCTATCAATGATGAGAATTGAGAAGGATCCAATCTTCTTAGACTTGATGAAGATGGATGTGGGAATCATAAAGAAGGGAAAATCATCAATCCTTTCACAAAGGATTGCTCAACCATCTCTTTTGGAAAGGTTAAAGGATGCTCAAAAGGATGATGCGGGAATCCAAGAAAAAGGGGAAGCTATCAAAAAGGGAAAATCCTCAGAGTTTAATGTTAATGAAGAAGGAATTGTGCGGTTTGGGAAAAGACTACGTGTTCCATCAAGTTCGGAGCTGAAGAAGGAACTTTTGGATAATGCACATAGTTCAAATTTCTTTATTCACCCAGGGAGCACAAAGATGTATCGAGATCTCCAAGAAAACTTTTGGTGGGATAATATGATGAAGGAGATCGCTGAATATACATCAAAGTGCCTGGTGTGTCAGCAAGTGAAGGCAGAGAGGCAGAAGTCTAAGGGGATGATGCAACCATTGCCCATACCAAAATGGAAATGGTAGAATATCACCATGGACTTTGTCACCAGACTTCCAAGGACATCCAAAGGCAACAATGCAATCTGGGTTGTTGTGGATCGTCTTACAAAGATTGCACACTTCATTGCTATTCGAGAGGATTTCTCTTTGGATCAACTGGCACGAATATATATCAGGGAAGTGGTACGGTTGCATGGAGTACCACTATCTATTGTGTCTGACCGAGATCCAAGATTTACCTTTAAGTTTTGGAAGAGTCTTCAACATGCTCTGAATACTGAACTAAACTTCAGTACGGCCTATCATCCTCAAACTGATGGCCAATCCGAGCGGACTATCCAAACACTTGAGGATATGTTGAGAGCGTGCTCAATGGACTTTAAAGGAGGATGAGATCAACATCTTCCTCTGGTTGAGTTCTCTTATAATAATAGTTTCCACTCGAGCATCCAAATGGCACCATATGAAGCCCTGTATGGGAAAAGGTGTAGAACACCGGCATGTTGGGATGAGGTCGGTGAACGTAAGCTGCTTGGACCAGAAATGGTCGATGAAATGGTGGAGAAGGTGAAAACCATTCAGTAGCATATCAAGGCAGCCCAAAGTCGACAGAAGAGTTATGCAGATAATCATCGACGAGACCTTGAGTTTAAAGTCGGAGACATAGTGTTTTTACGCATATCTCCGTGGAAGAAGGTCATGAGGTTTGGAAAGAAAGGGAAGTTAAGTCCAAGGTACATCGGCCCATTCGAGATTCTTGATCGTGTTGGGGTTGTGGCCTATCGACTAGCACTTCCACCGACTATGTCCAAGGTGCATGATGTCTTTCATGTATCCCTCTTAAGGAAGTACATACCGGTCCCTTCACATGTACTCTCTTCCGAGGTGGTACAATTGGAAGATGATCTTTCTTATGAGGAGCAACCATTGAAGATCTCAGATCGTAGAGAAAAAGTTCTACGAAATAAGACAATGCCCCTCGTCAAGGTGTTGTGGAGAAACCACAAGTTTGAAGAAGCAACTTGGGAGTCGGAGGATATGATGAAGCTAAGTTACCCACATTTGTTTTAGTGTGGGAAAAGGAAAATTTCGAGGGCGAAATTTCTTAAGGGGGGAATGTTGTAACGACCCAAAGATTCATTAATGGAAAATCCCTCTTGATCCAGTTAAATGTTTCTTTATGAAAAAAATGTTTTTATAAGATGTCAACTTCTTTAGTTTTATGTTAAGATTTGTGACCGTTACTTTTATAGCCGTTGAACAGTGATCATCTGAGTAGTATAAATATAAGGCTTTAACGAAACCTTGATGCAATTTATTGTATTGCCTTTTTTTTATTTCAATTATGAATGTTGGGGTATGGTTTCGTACCTCCCCCATACTGCCTTCTTATTGTTTGAATGATGGGAGAACCCTTTCTCTCTCATTAAATGCCTTTCATGTACACCCGTTACTATGCCGAAATTCCGAAAGGAACTTCTCTCTCTTCTTTTACATTCAAGCAATACTTTTGTATCATGAATCTAAATTCCATTTCTATTGTTGGGACATGTATATATATGATCTCCTTACTGTCCATTACATGTAAATATGATGAGGAACCCCTTTCTCTCTCATCAACCTTTTTTATGAATTCTTATGTCACGCTGTTACGCTGCCGAAATCGCACCGATTTTCTAAGCCAATGTCTTTGTGTAGTGAATACAATGCCCATTTCTACATCAAGGGTATTCACCTTTATGCACATTTACATATTGATTATAAATTTTCATGTATGAATTCCACATTCCTTTATCGTGGAGGAAATGATTATGTTTTATGAATCCATGTTTTATGATCCATGTGGCACACTTATGCATGAAATGAAATGTTTAAGAAGGGTGCGCCCTTTATAGCGCTCCAATGCATTGGGTAAAGTATAGTATCATGATACGTGATGTGCAATGAGTGTTTACTCATGCTAATTTAATTGCAACGAGGGTTTACTCGTGCTTCAAGTGCAATGAGGGTTTACTCATGCTCCATGTGCAATGAGCCTTGGCTCATGCTAATTCAATGTTAAGTGTTGTTGCCACATTTCCATGTTATGATTATCATGCTTTATCATGCCTTTATGTTCATGTTTCTATTATGCTCTATTGATATGCCTATTGCCTAACATGTATTTAACTCCTCATGTTATTCATTGTTTACTCCCTTACTGGGCTTTATAGCTCACCCTTTTCTTATGCATGTCCTCAGGTTATCCCATGCAATGCTAAGTACGAAGGAATGTAGTGGTCTTGTAAAGGAAGTTTTCAATAAAGATGTTGTATTTCAAGTTTAAAGTTTTTATGTAATGATCCTAAGCCCCAAAGACACTAAGCCTCTCGATCTTCTTTGTTGGATCAAGTGATGTTTTATGTAATAAAGCATGTTTAAGTTGTAATAAAAAGCAGGGTTGTCATACATCTCCGTAGATGTGACACACAAAAAACATTATGAACCTGGTTTATCTGTGGGGAAAGAGATATATGGTACACCACTACACCCACTCTGTTGAGAATCTAGAAAGGTCCGATGAACATCTAAGATAACTTAATGCTCCGAACAAATCTCCGCAAATCTCATCAAGGTGAGACCCATAGAAGGACATGGTCTCCCTCCTCCTGTCTGCATAAGACTTTTTGTCGACTTGGAGCAGTTTTCAATAGCTAACAAGTGAGGCATCATGATACAAACTATGCCTATACATCCTTCATCTCGGGCCATCAGTACTGACGACAGAGGTACTGGTACATCTTCTTCACTCTAGTATATGCCATTAAAGGGGATGTATGTATCTCCCTCAATTAATCCTTCCGAAGAGTCACTGGTACAATGGTGCGTCCTCTGAAGAGGATGACCTGATCCACACATTCCGAAAATCCTTGAGAAGACCGTCTTGAGGATATCCGAGAAAATCGGGCCTCATAGTCAATGTATCATGCTGTGCCCTCTGAATTTGCTGATGAATTGAGGGAGTGACAGTTATAGATTATAGGTAGCTACTCCATATTTATCTGTAAAGGATATCCGTAGTGCGACTAGCTGCTCCGATGCCTCACTCAGAAATTGTAGACTAGACCTCTTTCTTTGGGCATTTTCTACCATGTTCCCATTCCCAAGAGTATAGAATATCTCGTGGCCATAGTCTAGGATTAACTCTATACATCGTCAACGTATTTGGCAAAGGCCCTTCTGTGAGAAGATACACCTAAGACTATTGTGATCAGTGTAAATAATAAATCAATCACCCATCAAGTAGTGCCACCACATCTTCATTGAAAATACCATTGCTGCTAACACCATGTCATGGGTAATGTAGTTCTACTTGTCAGTCTCTATCTCATCCTCTAAAAGCTTTATTGACACTTCTCCATTCACAAGAAAGGCTCCCCCTTTTTCATCAAAGTTGAAAAGGGTTCCCCTACCCTGGAGAAGTCGGGTACAATTCTCTAGTAGTACCTATCCAAAGGAGATATCCCTCTCCCTTAGAGGAGAAAATTCTAGAAATATATTTTGAAAAGATGTCCCCATTCTCTTCCACTCTTATTTGGAACTAAAAACTGAAAACTCCTACTACCATGAGGGTAAGTTTGGCCAACTCAAGAGTGATCAACTGAACCCTCCTATGCATGAGTTTATCTTATGCTTCTTGGGTTTATTTTTTTACTGGCCAAGGAGAAACCCATTCCCATGTTGTAGATAAACCACACACGTTTTCCCCAATACAGTCAATCTGAGTATGAAATGTGGATCCCCAATCCATATCCAAACTAACGTCATATGGCCTCAACGCTGCAACCAATAGGTTCCAACCGAAACTCTCTCCTCAAGGGTCAGATCACACCATCCACATTAGTGTGATTATCAAGTCTGCTCCCAAAGGTATCTCCATACGTGATGGTCAAGTTAACATTTTAACTAGAAACTCTAGGTATTTGAAAATATTAGTTGAATGAAGGATTGATTGTTACTCATTTATATTGATATGGAAACTAGTAGTAGACACAGACCATACCTCTAATCATTCCTGGAGTCCTTGGGTCACATTCCATGACCTCGTGTAGCTACTCCCTTCCCTATTCCTTCAGCTCCCTAAGCCTAGTGGGGACCACCTTGAGGTGGTGGCAGTAACATGTCAAAATTCATACCCCTCATGCTGCTCTCCTAGATCCACTACCCTATCTGCTGCCCTACTGATTCATCTGTCCCAATAACTTCTTCTTCCTGAAACATTTTACATGCCCAAGTCTCTGAGACTGGCATTAGTTTCCTACTTTCATTCTGCTAACATTCACTGGCTTTATTCATTCAGCCAAAAATCATTCAACCAAAAAGATTCCCTCTAGAACCCTAACATATGTAGGAATGAAAAGAGGATTAGATTTTGCTTGGATTTCCCAAGACACACCTCAATCAGAGGTCCGAGCCCTGAAGCATTGATCGTACTGTATTCATTGAGTACCTAGGATGGTTGGTCCACCTCAATGAATACTCACCTACTGACATGTTGTCATACAGAAGTTGTAGAAGATCTAGGGAATTCTTATCCCTTAGCTCTTTATGGAAAGTGACCCCCTTCTCTGAGGATGTTTCTCAATCTTATCAACATAAAAATTCACCTCATCGCAAGATCACGGTAATCTAAACCATGTCATCATTCTGGTGAGCCACATAGAAGGCTCTCTACCAGGAACACCATTTGAGCGAATGGTGCCCCGACTAGATGGAATCTTAGCCACCTCCTCAAGCTAGTACTTAGCTGCCTATGGGTTAGGCTCACCTCGGAAACTGAGGGGTATCTGATGATAAAACATGTGTAAGGCACTAAGCCTATATGTGTCCTCTACCAGTACTGCCAGTTGTAACTACTGACCAATGAGCAATGATATATCTAACACACTACCTGAAGCTACTATCTCAGGAAACAGTCCACATACTGAAGCCTCATCACTATGTAGACCATCCTTATGGACACTCAGTAGAAAATACTAGAAGCTAAGATCACCATCTACTCTACTGGTGTCTCAACTAGGCAGAAAACTCTAGCCACAACCTCCATCATATCCTCAGCCACCTGTGAGTCTGCCTCGCCTCAAAACCTCAAAGCCTCTGTGCTGAAACTCTAGAAACGCGCTCTGTTGGCGTGCCCCCTCGGCTGGTGGGATCATGGAAACAGCTGACCAATGGGTAGTGGTGTTGCTGGTATACCACTCGATGGTGCTAACATCATAAGAGGGACCTGCACTGAGGCCTCATCACTCGATGGGCCGTCATTGAATACTCTCTTAGGAAAATTGGGTGGATGTCATGGTTAAAAGTTATACATGTTTAGCTAACTCAAGAAAAAACAAGAAAGACTTTTCAAAACACACGCAATCGGTATTTTCGTGCACATAGTTGAAAATTAGAACTCAGGGTCCCGGTGTATAGATACACCGACTGCCGAACCAAGACTAGACTTCCCAAACTAAAAACCACACTCATAACACTAAACACTTTCCACATAGAAAAGATTAGAGTCATAGTTCTTCGGTAGAACCAAAATCCTCTGATACCACTTTGTCATGACCCATCCCCTAGGACCCGTGCTGTGACTTCCCCAAGCCTGCCTTCCATAGGTTAGGGGCTTGAGACTAGCACCGAAAGGTATATTCCATAAAATGGGAAGGCATTGCATTTAAACCTGTACAATCACATGGTCTGAGAACACAAAAAGAATCAAATGTGAATTAAAAAGCTGTAGTAGAAGGAGTGATGGATGTAAAAGGGGATGGAATATAAGCCTAACAGTAAACGTACATGTTCGAATGAAAGTACAGTAAAACTGAATGGAAAAGGAAAACAACTACTAGGTTTTCCTCTGAGGTTCCTACCTAAAGGGTAGGTATGGATCACATCCACTACACTCCACATCTACTCATCTTCTCTGCGTCACGTCACGTTGAATGGTCCACCTCCTAGAACCATCCAGTCTTGGCTCCCTAAGCCTCAATCAATGTTGTATGTCATCTGAAAATGACACAACAAGGTGTTAGCAAAGCCCGTGAAAGGGTGAGTATAACAATACTCAGTAGGGACCCCTTACCCCGAAGGTATCCTAGAGTTTCACAAAGAAAAACCACAATGGTAACACCATGATGGTATATTACCACATAGGTAGAATACCACATAGCATAACCTCAATCACAAGAACATGGTAAAGACAGCTCACACAAGGATTTATTCTAGGGTTAGTAACAAGTAATATCCCCTGTAAAAATGTTGAACACCTTGGCTACTGGATAACTCCTCCTCTATCGAGTACAGTGGGCCTACCGCATCATATAGAGGCACTTCCCACTAACCTTAAACTGCTGAGGTAATGCTCTCCATCACGTTCCATTGGTCTACTAGGTCACAAAGAGCCACCCACCCCCATCCTGGTCTACTAAGGTACTCCTCCCCATCGCGTACCGCAGCCGCTCCACGCTATGGCTCGCCGGGACATACAAAACCACCCACCCCCATCATGGTATCTTAAGGTACTCAAGATGAAAGAACGTGGGTCAACCCTTGTGATAAAACCCGAAAATGGAATAATTGTAATTTAAATAATTAAATAAAATTATTTTATTTTTCAAATGATTACTATTCGGGCAGGGCCACCCTTGTAGGGAGCCCCTCTTGCGGGCAGGACCGGACATTGACCCATCCTAGACAAGTTCGGGCCAGGTCGGTCCATCCGGGCCAGGTCGGTCCATCCTGGTTAGACAAGACCTGGGCCCAGAAACATACAATGGACCTTATCTTGAGAACCAGATGCCCGTTTGATGAACTGTCTCTGGAATTGGGACCCATGGAATGAAACTATACTTTTTACCTACTGAATTAGCATTTCCAAAAAACATGGAGTTTGGCCGGGTTGGATCACCCTCGAATCCAACGGGCCCCTCATCACTGAAATGACATTAATTCATAGAACGAGCATCAGACTGACATATCGTCTATTGCATTGGAACCCTTATGACTTAGCGGATAATTGGGTTAATTCTTTGTGAGACTTCGTTTTGTTTGAGAAATGACTGATGGCATGGGGTGCGATTCTTCCAAGCGCACTACGTGCAGAACCCTGTGACTGGATGAGATCAGGCGACTGCTGACTTTTCGACTCAAAGTGACTCGACGGCCATGGTACGCGATGGGGAGGAGTACCTTAGGAGACCACGATGGTGGTGGGAGGTTTTTTGTGACCTGGCGGGCCACAGTGAGGAGTGGCCGCAATACACGATGGTGAGGAGTACCTTAGCAGACCACGATAGGGGTGGGTGGCTCTGTGTGACCCGATAGACCCACGATATGCGATGGAGAGCAGTACCTCAGCAGTTCAAGGTTTGTGGGAAGCGCCTCTCTATGACTTAGCAAGCGCACTATACTCAATAGGGGAGTTTTTCTCTAACAGCTGAGGCTTTTGACCTTGTGACTGAGGACGTTACTTGTTACTAACCCTAGAATAAATCCTGGTGTGAGCTGTCTTTACCATGTTCTTGTGATTCAGGTTATTCTATGTGGTATTTTTCTAATGTGGTAATCTACCTTCGTGGTGTTACCACTATGTTTTTTCTATGTGGAACTCTGGGAGACCATCGGGGCATGGGGGCCCTACTGAGTATCGTTATACTCACCCCTGTATGGGTTTTTCCCACACCTTGTTGTATCTTGTGCAGATGACATACAACATTGATCTAGGCTGAGGGAGCCATGAATAGACAATGATTAGAGGTGGACCGTTCAACATGACATGACGTAGAGGAGACGAGTGGATGTGGAGTGCAATGGATGAGATATGTACCGACCCTTCAGGTAGGAACCTCTGAGGAAGGCCCAATAGCTCTTTTCCATTTTCTTTCAGTTGTACTGTACTTTCATTCGTACTTTTACATTTACAGTTGGGATTGTATTCCGGCCCCTTTTACTTTCAGCAATCTTATTACTACAATATTTTACTTCACATTTTATTCTTGTTGTGTTGTCAGACCGTGTCCTTATACAGGTTTAAAGGAAATGCCTTCTCCTTTTTGGGAATATGCCTTTCAGTGCTAGTCGCTTTCCCCTGGCCTATGGAAGGTGGGCTTGGGGTTGTCATGATTCGGGCCCTAGGGGACATGTAGTGACATGGATAATAGGTAGAATATACCTATCTGATAATAAAAATAAAATATCAGTATAAATATTATACTATATTTATTCTTTTAGGAGTTAAATAACACATGAAGTGGAAGTATAAAAATAATTTAATTTGATTGAGTTGGTAAACACAATTACTTCTTCTTCGTCATAATTCCATTAGATCTCTTATTAAGCGACATGGAGATGGTATTTCTTGAAAAATAGGACCTCAAAAACATGGATGAGGATGTTATTAAGAGTTACGGTTAGGTGTTTAGAGCAAGAAGGCCCATGTTGGTGGAATTAATTGTAGTAAGAAGTTACCTTTTATAAATGAGTTAAGGAGAACCATTGGAAAACCTAAAGTTATTGAATTATAATAAAATAATTTTATATCTAAATAAGATAAAATGGACATTGATTAAAATATAAGACTATATAAAGTTGTAAAATCATAATCAAATAATTTTTTTATTTGTTTGGGTTTTATTTTAATCCTTATCATTTTGATTGACATTAATTATCCTAATTTTATTTTAATTATAGTAATAATTTTTTCATTATTAAAAGGTGGAAAGGTTTAACTTATAAAATGTAAATTATACCATAAATAAATAATTTATTTAATATTAGACCAAATAAAAATAACTTTTTATATTTGAATATTTTTTTAATTATTTTTAAATAATTGAATATAATAATATTTTTATAAAATATCATTAGCGTCAATTTTGACACAATTCATTTCTTTGTCTTGAAGGAAATCTAGAAAATAAGATAAATAATAACAAAGAAACAAAATACACCACATGTATGTCATAATCATACATAAAATTCATGTTTATCCTTAATTAACTGATATTATATTTATTTTAATAATTTTAATATCGTTTATTTGATAGTTTCATTAATAAAATAATCCTTACATCATTGTTTTATAATTAATTATGTTTATTATTTCTTCTTTGAAAATTAAAAATAAAATACTATGATGTATATAAATATTTTATCTCTCTAAATGATATCTGTAGTCAAATATATCTTTTGAATAACTCCATATTAAAAATAATATAGTTATTAAAATATGAATGTGACATTTTTTTCTTTTACTGAAATAAAATATTATAAATATCAGAACCTGATCCAAATGGTTCCCATAAATAGTAAAAAAATTAATATCACCAAAATAATTTTACTATTTTTAAAATTGATACTCATATTTTTTCAAAACCTACATTTTCCCTATGTGGAAATATATGTGAGGTTTTAGACAAAGAAAGGAAAATTTTTAAATTGCCTTTATATCAATAATATCAAAGACTTTTTTCACGAAAAATAATCCATTAAATAAGTAAAATTATAAAAATATGTGTTGAGGGTAAAATATAAATAATCTAATAATAATTGGAAATGTTTTATACTTATTTTCTAATCCTTATCATATTATTTGTTCCTTAAATTACCCAATTTACCCTTTATTGTCGTAACCAAAATTACCAAAATTACAATTCCTGTTGGTAAAAAACTAAGTGACCTATTTACTAAACATAAAATTTTTGAATATAAATAATGAATTTATTTTTCAGTATTCGAACAAAATAAGTTTCATAATTTAATTTAAAATATATATCACAAAACACAATGAAAAAAATATAATTGAAAAATTTATTTTTATTCACAAAAATATACCTATGCCAATATCTGATATAAGGATTACCAAAATTAAATTGATTATATAATTTATAAATAAATTTTTCGTAAGTTCCATTGATAATAAAATAAAACCATAAAGAGGATTTAATTTAATGATATTGGTAATTTTATAAAAAATAGTAATATTTTACAACCCAATAGAAAATAAATATTTTCTGAAAAATACCAAAAATTAACCCTAATAATATTTTTACATTTCAATTTAAAAAATATAGTCAATTTTTACCCATATAATTTATAAAAGTTCCAAAATTTATATTTAAAACAACTATGCCATTAAAATGCTAAAAAATTTCCTTCAGAAAAATATAGATTTTAATATTAAAATTGGATTCATTAGTATCTTAATACTATAAAACTAATTGGATTAATTTAAATTTTTTTATCTAATATATAAAATATAAATTTAATTAATAAATATCATTAATATTTATTAATTTAATGTATAAAGATAAAATTATTTTGTGGGCATAAAAGATTTTTTTTAATAAAACAATATCCTTTATGTTCAATTTGTTTTTATTTTTAGATCTAATTAATCAGAAACAAATTAATTTATTTTATAAACATTTATAACTTATTTTTTAATAATTTATTTAATCTCACTCATTGATTCTATTTAAAAATCCATGTAAAAACTATCAAAAGAAAAATATTGAGTCATATGTTTAGGATTGATGTTATGTGTAATGTAAGCAATCAAAGAAGATAAATTTTAAAAAAGAAATACCATAATATCATGGGGTGTTAAGATGACCTTTCATGTTGTAATTTGGTCATATTTTTTAGGACAACTTTCCATTGGTCGAGTTCTCACAAAACAAAAACTACCATTCCACCATTGGTACGACACTATTCAAGTTCTTATTCGGGTGACCTTGCAGGTCACCATATTGTTGGATTGAATGAGGAGAGTCAACACTTCTGGGCCTAGCGTTGGTGTGGGACACTCTTTAAAAGGTGTCCATCATCCATTTGCAGATGAGGATTTCACATATCCATCAGAAGTCTTATGTTGACGGATAATAGAGGCATTTGGAGTTTGAGGAGGTAGACCATGTGTTTCTACGAGCTTTACCTCGATGTGGTTTATAGATACATTCCTAGTGTTCCAATAAATCTCTATGATTCAGTATCCCATTATAGATACTATGTAGAGTTGGTGAGGTTGAACAATTATTCTCTCTCCCACTACAGTTAGACCAGGTAGATGACATCTTCCATGTGTCGCAGCTGAGGAGGTACGTGCATACCCCATTTCATGTTATCAACTGGTGTGAGTGATTACTTTAGTGCATGTCCACCATAAACATAGGAATATTAATGAGATAACCTAGGAGTGGGAAGATCAGATGCATGATCAGTACCCACATCTTATTGATAGAAAATTGTTTTGGATTTTTTTGGGTGTATATCCCCGTGGTGGGTAGAATGTAATGTCTTATATTTTCCATGTATTAATTTTTTTTTCTTGGATTATTTTTGTGATTAGGAATTGTGAAGACATCCAGATACAGGTACCGATGTGATGAGAATAAATTATTGAAATATATTAAATATATTCACTAGCACGGTCATGAAATTTTCAAGAAAAAGTTTAATAAAATTGAAATGGAGGATGGGTTCAGAAAAAAATTTGAATCACTGAGTTCTTATGGTGGGTTCTACCCTACCTATGGAAAAACCATTTTCGGCTTAAGGAGTTTGGGAAAAACACAACCAGGGTGTAAACTAAATAAAATAATTTAAAATAATTATTTTATTAATTAATTTTATAAAACAACCTAATTTATTTTTTTAACACACCTATGACATATATTTTGGGTTATATTCATAACACTAAAAGTAAAATAGATCCCTTGAATAGCATGGGGGGAAGATCCATTCAAGAATGAAAACCAAATTAAGGTTTCATGATTGGTGTAAAATAGATATAGAGGATCTCACCAATGACAATGAAACAACTTCTTTATTTATTAGCGATCTATTTGAAATTGAGGTGGGATGTTGATTTATGAGGTTTCTTCTCAATAAGTGATTCATATGACAAAAATTAATCAATCAACTAATGAATTGATTCATGATAATGAATATTATAGGTAAAGGTCAGAATTATTTAGGAGTTTGATTTTTTCGGTATATTTTATATATCTTCATTTTTCATTCTAACGGAAATGAATCAAGGATGAGGTATATTCATCAGGGTTTTTATTTTTTATTCAATTTTCCCATCCTCCATTAATTAAGATCAATCCCTTTGGTAGTAGTTCACCAAGTACCTAAGGAGTCTAACATTACATAACAATTTCATGGTTCAACGGTTCGATTTGATTTATCCAAACTCAATGCGGGGAGGGTTTTGTGTGAGGACATAAGAGTAAGTGGATCAAAAGGTGTTGGGATACCTGATTTGTGTTCTTTGATGAGAAATGATGGTTAGACATATGATTCCATTTTTCTAATGGATTAATGGTTCAAATCCCAATTTATGAGGGAAAAAATATTCAGATGACCATAGAGTCATAGTTTACAACAATGTGAGTTCTAGATTTGGGGTTGGATATGCATGAGAAATGCAGAAACAAGATATGGGATTCTATAAAATACCATAACACATGATGGGTACGGTGGATCCACATGCATCGTGTGAAACTAGAAGTAGTGGGTAGGGTTTGATGATGATGTTATGTATCAAAGGTATGTTACACACCATTTGACCCCTCCTCGATAGCTCAGTGTGTACATATGATGGTGCACGAACATGTAAAGGATTACATGGGCATAGGAACACCGTGTACTCTAACACATACATGGCCAGGCCATGTATACCTAGTAAAACCTATGTAAATAGACATGGTAAAAAAAACACGGGAATTTTAATGCATATTACTTTTACATGAACATGGACATGTGCCATTTTACATGGGTAGGACCCAGTTCTGAAGTGACATTCCATGTACCACTCTTACACATTTTTTACTCCTTCAGATAAGGTTTTGAGCCCTTCTCCTATATTTCATGGTAATGTTTTTTATGGTGTGTTCCATATATCCATTCCCTGTACAATTTTATGGAATCAAGTCCTACACATAAGGTATTAATCCTTTTATTCAGACATCTTTGGTAGAATTGATGGAATCTTTCCATGAGGCTTTTGGTGAGATCCTCTATCTTATTATTTCCCTGTATGGAGTTCTTTGTGTTTTCATGACAAAAACTATGAGGGTTCCGATCCTAAACTAAGATATTTATCAAAGATTGAGTTATTTGTATACTCTATGTCCTTAGGAATGATCCTCACATGTGTATCATATCTCTTCTGAGTTATAACATTTACTTACTATGATGAGAACCAATGAGCACAACCTCTTAAAGATACACAATCTGTATTGTGTGACTCTTGGAGTATATTCTCAAAGACAAGTTCTATGTGGAACATAGAATAGGAATCATATTATAGAATTATGGTTGTGAATTTTCCTTGACACTATGTGTATTTGTTAGGTATATTTGGATATTAATATTTTATGTCCTAAATACATATTCCTTTGTAGAGATTATTGATATACTTTTGTTAAATTATTTGCGATTTCGGGGTGTACTAGTAGGAATTTTTATACATACCCATGCACAAGCATTTCCAAAATGTATTGTGTATTTTGAATATGATAAAAAATTTAATGGAGTCCTACACTTTCCATGATCAGGTGGTTCTTAGTGAGACATACGAACTGAGGTGTGTTTCTATTGTAATCCAAACAATAGTCCCTATATTTTCTTTCAGGTTGGACTTCTTATCAAAATATCTATGTTGGGATTCTATTGTTCTCTATCCACATTCCATTAATTATTATCATACCCTGGATATGGGACTAGATGTTTTCATTCATCATTTCATTCATTTGTATAATCATTGTATGGGTTTGGAGATGTGTGTGTCTATATAAGTACTTGAGGTTAATGCCTCACATGTTAGTTATATGCCTACTCTATGATGGCCATGAGTCATCGTCCTATTAGAGGTGAGATTATGGAGTCACTACATGACCCCATTGGGATAGGTCATGAAATTTACCAAGGGGTTAATTGTTTATTATTTTGTAAAACATTTTATTTTGGGATAAATAGTGAAAAAGTCAAATTTTCAAAATACTATAACCTTTATGATATTATTATGATGTAATCATGAATGAATAAATTTAAAAATATTTTATTTAAACAAATACGTCTCTAAAGTGTTAATTAAGGAATTTTATAAAATTATTTTGAATATGTGAATGCA
This sequence comes from Viscum album, assembly GCA_963277665.1. Classification (NCBI taxonomy): domain Eukaryota; kingdom Viridiplantae; phylum Streptophyta; class Magnoliopsida; order Santalales; family Viscaceae; genus Viscum; species Viscum album. The sequence goes on along the minus strand of OY728131.1, from coordinate 709,146,685 downwards.
ATATTGACTTTTGGGATCATTTATTAAGTCTTATAAAAAATCGAAAACTATTTTTGGGTTATTACATTTAACGATATGATTGGAAGGTTCCATTTTGTTTTGGATTGCTAAAAAATTAATACATCATTATTTTTTATAGATAATTATTTTTTTGAGTTAACATTTTTATTTTTTATGTATAAAATGATTTGTCATGCTAAAATCAGACGTGTTTCAGAAATCATTTTTCATAATTTTTGTGATATTATAGTAAAATGAATATTCTATAACATATTTAATTGAAAATATATAGAATATATTACATATATGTAATTATTATTTATTAAAATTTTCTATTTCCTTTTTTTGGTTACATAAATAATTTATCCTAATAAAAAGTAATGTTATCTCAGTTGAGGTTTAATTGGGATTAAAGGTGTTTGACTAGGAGATAAGGTTTGAAAAATCCATCAAATTTACCTATATATTTTTGGTTGAATATTATTCATCCATATTTCATATTTTATTCAATTTTAGGGCACCTCCGTGACACTCTACCATAATTAAGTCATTTTAATATTTTATAACTTTAAATAATTATAAGAGTACCCCTCAACTCAATTATAGAAGGGAACCAGTTTTCCTCTCTTTCACATATAATTTGACTGATTTTGATAAAGAAATATCTATAAAAATACCATACCAAACATACCATCCAAGATATGTAGTCATTTTTTTCACAAAAAAACCCTATAAGGTATATGGTTTATCCTAAAGGAGGTTTCCAAAGAAGAGGTATAATTTTTTCCCAAGTTGTTTCATTTTATATGTTCTTATATATCATAAAACTATAACTTAAACTTGATGATATAATTAAATTAGTATATTTCATATACTGAATTATTATTATGTTAATTGAACAATCATTATTCACATATACCATCATCCTATTGTTAAATAAAACATCCCTCACACAAACGTTTTAACTACCACCTCTATAAAGAGATGCCACTCATTTTCCATTACTTATTTTAATGGATGGTTATAATGATGGAATGGATGTGTAATTATTATACTCACAACATAATTTTTTTAAATATGATATATCATCTACCTTATATCCCTTGTATCCATTAATAAAACATAGATCTTGCGTTTGTACGAAATACCATCTCCACGTAGTGACATTTTTCCTCTTTCAATACCACCTCAAATGAATTATAATACGAAAGGAATTAATAAATAGATATGATAATTAAAATATATATATAGTCTATTAATGATAAAATATAACTTACATTTATTTTACAATATACAAGTAGGTAAAAAACGTTTTTCATGAACACTTACGGACTATACTCCCCATGAATGATGTGTTTCATTTTTCTATTTTCGCATTTCATGGACGAATAAAAAATTATATGTAGTTAATAAATGTGACGATAATCTCATTAATTTTATTATGTAGATGATGGAAGTATTACCTATTTTAATGTAATAAACCTTTCTATGTCCTTTTTAAAGTGTAAACTGAATGTTCTCAAAACATCATATATGAACATAACCGATTTATTAAATAAAAACATTATAATATAGAATAATAAAAAATAACTAATAAATAAATATTTTTTGATTAAATTATTTAATGAATATAATTTTTTTCTTTGATAAATTAGTTGATGTACAGGGAAAGTTAGTACTCGTGGTAAGGGGTTTCATAAATCAATTTCCTTTCATTGGGTCTTACTAATAATTAGTTGTCCATATCATGAAAATATTAAGTTTGTAATGACGTTGTGTTTTTTCTATAATTTCAATTATTTTATGTGGATTTAATTTTTTTTCACATAATAACTTTATTGATTAATTCTCAATTAAATGTTATGATCTTTGTAAGGGTTTCTCATCACAAGCATCATTCTTTTGATACATGTTTTATTATATGTTCGTATTCAAATTTATATGGGGGTATATGATTCCAAATGAAATACTATATCATGAATAACTCTTTTATTATGATATTTAAAGAAAGTTTTAATTTTCTGTATTCATTAGGTATTGATTCAAATTTTATAAATGTTGTAAGATTTTTTATGGTCTCTATTTTAATTCATCGAGACATGTCTCATGATATGAAACAATATTTGTTTTTATTTGGTTTACTTACTACATAATGTATATGTTTGGACATATTATTTCATAAAAATTATGTGATTTATAGAATATTATTAAGTTCTTTTATTAACTGGGGTTTTTTATTCAATCAATACCAATGTTTAAATGATTTATGATCTAAAACTTATTTACTTGAGAAATTCTTTTAACGATGAATATATATTAACTTTTATGTTTTATAAATGAAATATTGAGATTAAATATCATGAATCACGTTTGAATCACGCAATGTTATGTTCCTTCTCATGTTATTTATTTCCAATTCATTTTTTCTTTTAAAAGGGTTTTAATGGGTCTTATTTAAAATTTTTGTTTTAAATTTTTTAATGAGTTATACCAAAACTTTTTCTACTCTATTAAATTTTCTTTTTTTAATAAATATATTTTTTAAATAAATATTTTTTGAACTTGTTATTTAAAATGATATTTTAAATTCTTTTAAAAAGGATTAAAATGAAATTTACAAACATCTTTCACATGGGTAACTTTTATCTTTCTTTACAAAAGTTTGAAATTTTTTTGTAAACATTTATAGGATGAAAAAATATTCTTATTTTCAGGAAAATTATTTTTTATAATTATTACTTTACAATATTACAAAGATTTTTAAAGGAACCCCATTTCCCAATTTTCTATAAATTTTAGTTTTTGAATATTACCAAATGAAAAGAATATTCCTTATTATTTTCAGAAGTATATTTATAAATGACTTTTTGAAATAGATATTCTCCTCTTTCAAAATATTATAAATTATTCCAATTCTTAATTAAGGGTATTATCAAATTATACCATTCACATAGTTTATTTGGATTTATTAAAATGATTTTCTGAAGACATTGTAATGAAATCTATTTATTTGTGATTTTTTAATTAAGTTATGAGAAGAATGATGGTTTTTTTATGAGTATTATGTAGTAATTATATCTATATATACAATATTACTGATGTTTTTCTAGGAAATTTTGGATGATGATATATGAACCCTATATTGTTCATTATGATGGGTGAGATCAATATATTTTATTATTATTAGTGAGCCTGGTATATCTCACAATCATCGATGATCCCAATATAGCTCTCTAATATATTGTGTAAAGTGAAAACATTTACTAGTTATAGGTTACTCAAATGATATTGGGATTAAATAGTTTGGTTTTTACAAATAGTAATTTTAAGAGTGATTAGAAAATAATTTCTCAAGATACCTACATGTTTTCTCTATGTAATTATGACTTCTAATAATTACTTTAAACAATGAATGATTTCCCATGGCTTATGACTGTCGAAACAAATGTCTCTTATTTTATACTAATTATTTATACCATGAATGATGATTTAGGATCTATGATTATGTGTATGAATTATCTTATATTATTACCATGCACATTGATTATTTTCTCATACCCTTATGAAAATTTATTATAAATAATTTTTATTTCCAATGTTTACCCTTATTTATAATTTTAGATATCCATTCTTATGTTTCATTTTCCAAAAGATATGAATTATGACATTAAGAATGTTTTTTTATATTAGGGTTTCCTGAGTATAGAATATTATCAGAGATATAGTGGACTTATCATGTAATAAAATGATTTGGTATAGTTTAAAAAAAATCTTTATGATGATAAAGATATGGGTTTAAATTCATAATGTATTTTTCCTAATTTATTGAAACACTAATCTTAATGGTTAATGGGTATATAAATTACTCAATATTACCATTTTATATTTTAAATTTTGATGGTTAATGTTGAGTCTCATCTATTGGTATCAAAGAAATAATTTTAGAGATTATTTTTTAGCACCAGATATGGGAGTATGGGTCCATGGTGTTAGATATAGTGTCACATCGTACATTACACACTCATGCTGACAATAGGGAATTAGTACCCATATTATAATAATACATAATTGGTTAGAATGTTATACTATATCCATAATAATATAAAGGAAATCAGGTAGCACATACTATGTCCATGTGAACAGTAAGAGGAGGTAAGATGTTTTATATCTCGTGACCTTATTAATATTAATGGTAGGTGTGCATTTTGTTATATGATCAAGTGGGAATTATGTACCAATGTAATTGGTATATGGTCCATAAATATTATTTTTTAAAATTTTAAGCATATCTACCCTCATCATAAACATCATAGGTTAAATGGGAGAAACATAACATACTATAGTTTATAACTTCATGATGGGTATGTCATCAGAAGACATAGAAATTATATTTTATAAGTGGTAATGCTCTCCCTATTAATAGTCTATACCTGAGTTAATAGGAATTTCATACCATAAATTACATGTAACGTTCATGTCCTGAATACTTAGATTGTACCCATGTAATTTTGTCAAAACACCATTCGTGCACCTCCCTATCACATACGACTATTGTAAATTCAAAGGGTTGAAGGACATATATTTGGATGTTATTACCCTATAGAGTAATTTATGTAACTATATAATGTTCACACAGAAATTTACCATGACCAGTTGGAACAATGAGTGAACTGGTATAAAACTAGTTAATAATAAATATGATTAAAATACAATATGAAAAAATAGCATAAATTATATTGAAATAATTTCACATAAGAAAAGTTCAAAACAACATACAAGACCAATGAAGGAGGTTTAAGTAGAAAATGATTTGAAATACCTAAATTGTGAATGGAAGAAATGATCCATGGATCAAAAAAGACAGCTCCCATATATGATGTCCCCTATATAGAGCTAGAAGATAGCCCCTAAGTACATGATGAACCATCTTCCAAAATAACAACATGAATCCACATAAAATATATACATAGAAACCCATAAATACCCATATTATGGAATTTTTCACTTATTTTCATAATTTACATTAAAATATGCATGAGACCATAGAATTGCTTGAAGAGGATGATCATAACATGATCAGTGGGAATTCACAACCTTCCCCTAACTACCATCCAATAACAAAAATTAATAAAAGGAAAAATACAAAAAATGATGGAATAATTTTTATAATTAAAAATTGTAGAAAAAACTACTTCTACATGGATATTAGTTATAAAAAATTAATCAATATACTAGGAGGATAAATACCTTCCAAAATATTCATATATACTACTACAAAATATTTGGTGTGATCTAGCCAAGGAAACTAGGATTTACATCCTAGTAATATTATGAAGGATCATTATGGTTCCATAAACATCCTTGGGTAAAGGAAAAGGTGTATGATTGAATAAATAAAACCCTAATTTCCATATAAGAGAATAGGGTAAAGGGTCCACTAGATACAGAACATTGTGAGCCCATACCGACAAAAAATCATTTAATATTTGGGGGTGTATTTTTATAAATCAAAAAATTAATTATATATACATTTTTATATGATTTAAAATTATAATATTGAAAATAGAAATGAATAAGACAACATATTAGAAATAATTCCTTTGAAATATTTATACATGATAATTTTTACATTATTTTTACATATATAATTATAACGAAACATGGTAAATAAATTTTTCTGATTGGCTACATGACATGATTAACAATGTAAGGATGTTGTAAAATAACAACAAAAATATATTAAGTACATATAAATTATTCAAAACATACTATCCAGAAAAATTATTATTAATTAAAAGAAAATTATTCTGAACAACCATTAATTAATTCTTAAATGGGTTTATTAGTTGGAAACAACCCTTTCAAATATAATTACCTAATCTCCAAACCAGTTCATTCTCAACCTACTAAGAGTGTGTAATGAAGAATTGGTCCACCTAACATAACTATTTTAGAATTAATTTTCATGGTATAAAGGATAATGGTATGTTTCCACAATAATGAAAGATCCAACCCTAAATATGGTATTCCAGGGACTTAGTCTTTAATAATAATGTATTTTGAATGTGGAAAGGTAAACAATGTGGTAATGGCCCGGGTTTTTGGGGATTTTTTACTTAGTAAAAATCTGATGTTTGAGGTATTCTGGGTGTTCTGGAAGGCCATCCCGACTTCTTGGTGACTCTTAGCGGTAGCCTTGTCCTACTGGTAGCCTCGGCCTACCCGTAGCCTTAGCCTACCGGTGACCGTGGGGTACCGGTAGCTCTCGGCTACCGGTAGCTCTCGTCTACCAGTAGCTGTCGCCAACCGGTATCTCTCGGCTACCGGTAGCTCTCGGCTACCTGTAGCTATCGCCAAACGGTAGCTCTCAACTACCGGTAGCTGTCTCCAACCGGTAGCTCTGGGCTACCGGTAGCTGTTGCCAACTGGTAGCTCTTGACTATTGGTAGCTATCGCCAACCTGTAGCTCTCGGCTACCAGTAGCTCTCGCCTACCGGTAGCTGTCGCCTACCCCCAAGGGTTTTTCAATAGCGCTTACTTTTTGCGTGAATTGGGGTTTAATCCTTGTTTTGACCCCTTTAATCCTATTTTAAATCCCATTAATGCCCATTAATGTCGTTTAATTAAATGATTTGTGAGGTACACTAGTGTGCATCAGTTTAAGCCGCCCTGAAAGGCGGGGACCCTTTAATGATGTGTGGGGTGTCCCAGCCCTGTGGTCAACCCATGATCCCGCTCCTTACATGGTTTTGAGTTTTTTTTCTCTGTATCTTAACAATCTAGGGAGTACTGTATCTCATCCCTTATCATCATTTATAACCTAATGGACTTTCTATACGTTTCTTTTTTTCTATCACCCTGCTGTCGGAGTACCCTTCCTCCCGATGAGTTGTAACCCGACGAAGTTTTCCTTGATCGTGTTCCGTGGAGCTCCTACTACTCACGCGTGGACTTAATCTCGATCCATGATCAGTCAAGTAGGGGTTTCAACTTCATATCTCTTTTCTGTGTATCTTGTGGGGTGGGTATGCTAATGTTTCTGTAGAATTGGATGAACCAAACTTTAACGAAGATAATAAAAAGATTCTAGAGAATGAAGGGGAGGGGTGTGATCGATGATGGTGCTCTATTTTTCTCCTCTTTCATGATTAATGATTTCTGAATTGTGCGGGCTTACGCCTACTGAAAATCATGGCCGTTGGTGGTCCTTCTCTATGCACTAATAAACCCTTAACCCTTGTGATGTTTAAATGGATTGTATTTTGGTTGTGAACCTTTTGATTTGTATATGAAATTGGTTAATTAGGTATATTCGGTTAAATAAATTGGAAGCACCAGGATGAACTCTTTTTCTATGATAACCCTAGTTTAAGCCCAGTGGAATTGAAATCATGGAGTGTGTTAAATCTTTTAAATCTGAAATACTTGTTGAGTCTGCCCTGTGTTGGTAGTTATGGTTTGGTTGTTTCCTCCCCAGGCCGGGTACGAGTGACCTTATGGTTTTCTTGGACATGGGCTTAGATTGCTGGGGTGATGTGGGTGAGGATGGGATCCTCTATTTGTATCACGAATTGGGGTGGGATCCTCTTCTATTGTGAAACCTTATTATTCATAGTTCTGGGAACTTGGGACTATATCTCACTTTGACCTGATTTGGTTCCAATACTTGGAGGGGTCTCACTTGATGTGCTTTTACAATTGAACCAGGTGTGAATGTTTAAATTGCTACTGGGTGTACTCTTTCCTGGGCATGTTCTTATGATTACTAGTTTCCCAAGTAGGTGCATAAACTTATTTAAACATTATTACTGAACATGAAAACCATGATGGGACAACTAGGGATTTGGTTTGGTCTGAGTTGTGACTTGGGCAAGGGTGTTGTTCTCCTCTCTTATGAATGAATAGTCCGGATAGTGTTCTTTAGGCTGGCTGAAGAAGAACCTAGATTGGTAGAGTGCTTGTTACCTATACATATACTTGTAGTTTTTTTGTTTCTTATTCACACCCCACCCAAGTTGAGCACTTAGTGCCGAACACCCCCATTTCATGGGGGAGGCTGTTTTTTCCAACACTCCTATGAGTGGATGGTTATTAGCTCATATTCTACTCCCTTTCCCGAATAACCCAAGACTCTACGGGCAGGATGTGATGGCCTGAAGTCCATTATTAGCCCAAGAATCTACGAGCAGGGTGGTGTGGTGGTTGGCCCAGGTGTGTGCCGACAGGTGGATTCCCAAGTATCTACGAGATGAGGCCCAGGTGTCTTCGGGCATGGCAGTAGTTCATCTAGTCCAGGTGTCTTCGGGCATGGTAGCAGTTGTTCTGGCCTAGGTGTTTGTAGGAGTGGTTACGTGTGACAGTTGTGGTCCAGGTGTCGGTGGGTGGGTTAGCGGTTTTGGACCAGGTGTTTGTGGGTGGGTTGTGTGGTTGTGGCACAGGTGTGTGCGGGTGGGGTATGGCAGTGGGGCTGCGATGAGAATGGTGGGATTAGTCTGATAAGTAGGATATCTTCACTAACTAGTGGGAAAGTGGCGCAGGGTACCCAAACATCGATTTTCTATTACTATACATTACTTGACTTGTGTTATTTGTGGATTGTTCCTTGGTGAGGCTTGGGTGGTTAGTTTCCTTGCTAGGTGATTGGTTATCTCTTTTCTCACAGGGCATTAGTATGCCTCCCCACTTCTGCATGAGAGTCTTTGGTTTTTCCCTACTAAGTATACTTGTATACTCACCCTACATATATAAAACTGCTTTCATGTTTCCAGGAGGACTTCAGGGATCGTGCGGGACCGTACTGGATTGGAACTTTGGGAAGGTTTATTTTGTTGTTTCCCGTTTTCTTGGTATCTTTTTACCTTTGGAGTTTTGTGACTTGTATATTTTACCTTTGAACATGCATATCTGAATGGTTTATTTTCAGCCGTATTTGAAATTTTAGTTTTGGTGTTGTGGGATTTACTATCTTATCTCTCGATCTTATTATAAGAAAAAGGGTAATTCTTTCCATTTAGTGTGTGATTCTATACCCTTGGTGTTGGTCACCACTCCAAGACCTATTAAAGGTGGGTTTCAGGGGTCATTATCTCTCCTTCAACTTAAAGAAGGAAGGGCCTGGAAATCTGCTGACCCTTCGCTCCTTTTGGTGACGGCGGGTCATGAGAAATGTGACTATTTATTCCACACATAATCTAAACCCTCACACTAGGTTTATGGAATAAAATCGAAAGGAAACATAATATTTTACATGTATTATATGAAGTGGAGATCAATTCCTATTATTTTCACAAATAGTAAAAAGGAAAGTGGGGGATTAGTGAGAGTTCCTATTCTCACATAATCAATAAAATTGACCCCACCCCATCTTATCAAAATGCAAAATGAACATTGGAAATTTTAATCCTTAGGGTGAAGTGGTATGTGTGAGAGAATTCAAGGGAGGATAAAATATTCTAATTGAAGGAAAAAAACATGATAAAAAGAGTTTTTAGCATTAAATATAGGTGTTTAAATGAACAAAATGTTATTTTTAAAAATATTTCAAACCAAGAGACTATAGGGAATTTGGTAACATACCATGATGTACATGATGGATCTTAATAGAAACACCTATAATTACTCACCCACTCAAACTACTAGGTAGAGTACCACATGGTATCTAGGTAAATTGTTTGATCTCCCCCCCCCTTTAATTTGAACCTCAAAATCCTATAAAACAACCACAAAATCTAAAACAATTAAATTTACTATAAATAGAGTATCAAAGTAATTTATTTATTGGGGAAATATCTTAATGAAACTATTTCCAAAAAATTTTACAAATAACCTCAGTTCTTAAACATATTAACTCCAATATTTGTGGATATAATGTGAAAAAAATAACCTATAAATGAGGTTCATTACAACCTCATGACTATTAGGCTTCTTATCCTTAAGATACATCTTTATATACTTGACATAAAAAATATTAGAAAAAAATAATCTATATAAATTGAACTAATTTATTAATATATATTAGAAAAAAATGGTGGAGTGTCCCTATAATTATGAAATTCTATACAAAAGATATCTACCAAACCCAACCCTTATTAATGGGGATAAAATAATGAATTAGGTGATCCAAAAAATCACTGACTCATTTACCACAAAACTAGACCCTTTCAATACGACAACCCTAAACATCCAACAAGAAGACTAAAAATGATATATAGATACATTTATAGAATAGAAATAACTTTATAATAGAACCCTCAAATCCCCATACATTCAACACTAAGGAAATTATTTTTTAATGATTTATGATTTATATATTCCAAAGAGTGGAAGGGATATCTCTGGGAAAAAATGGGGAAAATAAAAAACACAAATTTTAATAATTTTCTTTATTAAAATTTGATCGCACACATATATTTTTTTTAAAAAAATTTATTAATTTTTTTTAGATAATTAACACTTATAATATGAAAAATTAATATAATATAAAGGAAAACACATTTTAATAGAAGATTAGTGTGATATTTAAGTAACTTCACTTCAGGTAAAAAGACACTATCATGTTAATATAGTTATATTTTCATTATAATTTTATTATTATCTTATAATAGTGAAATAATGATATAATAAAATCAATTAATTATGCTTACCAAACTATTTAAAAATAGAATGACTATTTAAAGAAAACTTCACTTTGTAAGAATAATTTAATTCAACTAATAAATACAAAAAAAGTTAAAATACTTAGTCGAACATAAAACAACACTTCAATTATTTAACCTTCTTCAACATATTTTTCTATTTGAAAAATGACAAACAATGTTAATAAATTAATAATTAAAAGATTTAATGTTATAACTATTCATAATGCCCACTATTGGTGATTGGGTGGTATGGGCTTAGGGTGGGGGATGCGGGTGAGGGTTTGGTCATGGGGTTCAGTCCCATAGCCTATGTTTTGAATACAATTTCCTTACTTTCACTGTGTTCCTTGGCATCAGATATAATCAAAATTATATAAATATTTATAATCATTGTATTTTGAAATATATATAGTGTTTTAAAACAATTTAAAGGGTTTTAAATAATATTTTATAAATAATCACATTATTGAATTAAAAATGAAAGAAAAAATAACAATATTTTAAGGATTTCACCATTATAGAAATAAATTTTAATTGATTTAAAAAATTAAATAAAATATATTACAAAAATGAAAATTTAAATTATAAAACCAAATTTCATTAATATGATGCAACATCAATATATCTTCCCAAAATACGAAGATGAAACATTTCAAAACCAAATACATTGTATAAAAGTACAATTTAGAATCATTGTTATATATAAACACCTATATATGAAAAACATCATCTCTTTAATTGTTTGAAAGAATTTATTTACAAAATAAATTCATTTAATGGTTCAAAAACATTGAAATTTAACAAAACTACTGTTTCCCATAACATTTATATGAAAAATATAAATATAAAAATCCAATACATAGTAAAATTCGTTGATAAAAAACCTACATTTTAATGAAACATTATAAATTCAAACACATAAAAACACATGTATCTTTAAATTAGAATGTGATGAATACCTGAAATGAATACCTTAAAAAATTATCAAATAAAAACTACACCTGGGTTATCTAAAATTAAAAACATCTTCCCATTAAAATTTATAGCGAGTTTAGAAAAAACCCATTAGTATCATAAATAAAATTAAATAAATAATTTACATTTTAAAAATATCTTTTAGTGTTTATTATAAATTAGGTTATTTTTAACAATATGGGATTTCACATTTAAAAACAAAATATAAATATATAAAAATAAATATAATTTAATCCATCATATACATTTTTTCCAATTTCATTAAAAATGTTTTATAATTAAATACGTTTTAGGAATTACTTTGTCAATATTCATCCATTTAACTATATATATTGATTTTTCAATATTTTTCCAACTCTATGATTGTCAAACAATAAGGTATTTTTTTCTAATAAACCTGTAATCTATAAATTTTTATTTAAAATAATAAAATCCAAAATAAAATTTACAAAAAATACAATTTTTATAAAAATAAATATAACTTAGTTATAAATAATTTTTTTCAAAAGATTGTTTTCATAATTATGTTCTATAAAAATTTGATTAAATAAATAGAGGACGAAATACAAGAATATATTGTATTATTAGTATGTCATGGGGAGATCATAAAATCAATCACATTAATAATACAAAATCAATTAGATGAAAGAACATACAAGAGTAGAAAATAAGATATAGGTAAGTCTACATTATCTTTTAAAATTTAAAAATAACTTTAAAGCCTTAATTTCAGTGAGAATAATGATAGAAGATGTATGAGGAGTGGAGAAAATTTCCTTCTCAAAAAACAGTTGATGAAAAATTGGTTTGAAGAAAACCCAAGGTGGGTATTGAAAAAGAATAGAAGAAATTACCATTATTATCTCTATTTTAGCAATTCAAAATAATTCCACTAGGTACATAGTGAAAAAGAACCATCCACTGAGTGGAAGTCACGTAAAAGAAGTCCCATTAGTTTGATTTATTGGTACCCGATGAAAGAAAATCATAAACCCAGTTACCAATTTCTTACACCACCCAAAAATTCTACCCATTCAATATTCAATGAAATATATTGTAATACTTTTTAACAATTTTACCTTAACTAGTTATATACCCTAGTATTACAAAAAATACCAATACTTTATATAATTGTTTTTTAAAACATAAGAATGTTGGAAAACAATTCATTTTCAAAATATTTTTTAATTAAATCATCGAAATGAAGGTTTTATAGTTTCACTAAAGAAAATAATAAAACAAATGGAATCACATAATCCTAATTTACTTTAAAACCACTATCTTGTGAAAAAAATAGGCAAAAACAAATTTTAAAAACATACGTTTAAAATAGTTTTTATCAAATCATCCAAAACCATTTTAAAAAAAATAATATTTATTATATATTATTCCATAACATAATTTAAACCAATATTTTTTTAAGAATAATGGTTAAATTCATCAATTTAACACAAAAAAATATTTTTAATTTAATTGAAACTCTTAAAATAGTTTTAGAACTATTTAATCATGGTTAAAATATATTAATTTTTTAATATTCCCTAAAAGAATATTAAAATAAAACATTGGATTGGTGATAGTAAATCTTTTTATTAATATAAAGGAATGATATTTAAGGAATACACTTAAGCACTAACCATGAAATCCCAATTGAAATAATGATTCAAGACTACATTAAGGGAACACATAGATATCAAACATGATAAAGAAAACCTATAACTATATAATACTTAAAATATCATTATCTATTTGATATATCAAAATTAAAATCATCAAACCCAAATATTAATGGATAATCAATTGAAATACCAATTGGTTTTTTGACATGAATGTGTCTCAGTTGACAATGAGAACGAAACTTTCTAGGTTGATTCACATTTATCTCACCATTATATATTCTTTTACCAAAAAATCTTACCATGTATAATATAACCTGTAATGATTTAATGGTTTTTTTAAATACATGACTCTAGGGTCTCACCAATAAGAATTATAAATTTACTTGAAAAAATTGATGAAATAAAAAAATATCATTTAACACATTAATTGGAGTTATTTAAAAATAACATTAATGAAATATGAGAAAAATAATATTAGGTATTGTCTCAATCAAAGTAATCAGTTATAGACCCATATTTACAAATTAGTCAAAAATAAATATATAAGATAATAATATTAATTTATTTAATAATATTTTAACTAATTTGAATCATTAGTTTGTCTCTAAAAATTTATAATAAATAATCATTGAAAATAAAGAATACTTAATGGAATTATAGAATACATATGCCTTACTATTGACACCCAACATTATATATGAGACTTGAAGTCATGAGAAAAACTATAGAAAAGGGTAATATAGAACCTAAAATATCATGGACTGACCAACAAGGGCCCACTTGTACAGTATTAAGCTATGTGTGACACCCCAAGCTTGTATCCAATAGATCAGGGGATGTAGACCAAATTTATGTAGTCATATCACACAAATGGGAGGCCTTATCCCAATGAACCTTCAGGAAGACACACTTCTCCAAATTCCCATTCAATGTTGAAAGGTGAACTACAACAGACACATTAATTAATTTATAACATCTATCCATTATTATACAATGAAAAATATATATGAAATAATAAAATATAAATAAAATCCTACTAAAAACTAAAAAAAATCCAACCAGTTGAGTGTGAGGGGGCTATTATAACACGTAACACCTAGTACTAACATGGTATGTCTATCCATAACTGTTATTTGCCTATTAATATTTCAAAAAGTACTGTATAAAAAGGATTATAATATAAATAACACATGACAAGTGTGGGAACAGCCCATGTTGGGGTGAGTATAAGAATACCTAGTAGGACACCCTAAAATCAAGAAACATAAAGAATGAAGCAAGTACTCAACTCATCATCACAAAAGTATGTAAATATATATATGAGACATATAATATTTTAAAAACAAGATATATAAAATATAGAATCGATTTATTAAATAGAACACAACTAAAATACCCATCGTAAGATTATGTTCGAGGTTTCATGTTAACTGTCATCTAGGAGATCGTAGTCCACAAGCCATGATCTCACCAATGCCAGTCATTTGAGAGGGGTTTCTATTTTGTAAAAAACTAATATATTATTTAAAAAACTTCAAGGGGATCGGTACACATATATGTTATCACAATCATGGATAATGGGGGACACTGTAAACCATATCAGGAATAACCTACAATGTAGTGTATCATAAACTATTGTTTTTTTGGTCATGATGAGGCTACAAACCCAACCAAAGGAAAGAAATGTGATAGGGGATCCCACCATGTTCCTCATAATGGAAATAATCAAATCTCTATCAGATACTAAAACATTAGATACTATCACAATCATATGATTAAGTAGTAATATCACATTTTACCTTAGTAGGTGTGGACCAAATGAGAACACATTGTTGATACTAGCCTAGAGATGAAAAGATTTGAGGGAATCCACCCAACACATTGAAGAACTAAAATAAGAAGAATTAGGGATCTAAACTACCTATTAAAGAGTATATAGTGTTTCCCATAATGGTTCGTGGAATTTCACACTAATCCAAGAACTTCCCATGAATCACAATCACAAGACATGTTTTTATCTAAAATACATGGTGTGTCCTATTACGACAAACGATGTATAGATCTCAGTCTAGAAATCCTTGTTCCAACCTATCATACTAATATACCATAACTTCTTACTATGTTCTATGGGTTTTATTATGTAAACAATCTATTTTCTAATACCTTTTCAATTTAAAAGGTGTATTTTCCATGTTCCATGACATGTTTGGGCTGGACCGACACTCAACGTGCACTACCCTGCCCATACCCATGTACCTTCTGAATTATATGTTGTATTCCCCTATATACATGCTGTGTGGATCCATAGAAACTCCTAGGAATCTAATCTATTTAAAAACCATGAAAACCACCAAGGTTTACACAATATGTGTCTTGGAATAGAGAGTGTGTATCTCTACATGTATACCTAGGCATGTACTCCCTATAAACAATGAGATGGATGATTAAGGGCCACACAACATGTGGGACCACTACACACCATGTGATATTCATCTCCATGTGGTAACCATGTACACCACACTAAGGAGACTACACAACATGTGATCCTAAACTACACACTATGTAGATGATATTTTTTAGATTCCTAGTTTTATCACATGGTTCCACTCAGTCAAAATCCACCGATAGTTCTTCCACGATTCTTTCCCATAATTATGGATCAAGGTGGACTAAAATTTCATCACAACGAATTGATAGATTCAAGATATATCATCCAATTAGGAAATTCCAACTATCATATCATGCCACTCATGCATTCCAAAATGAAAAGTTGGATTCTCTGATTAGAACACTATTTTCCCACAGTCTTTTTTGTACCTTGATTTTGTTGTCAATCCTAATCCCAAACATGAATAATGATATATTGCATTATAGATTAATTTTCCATTGATTTTACACTAGTTTTCTTACTACTATACTAATTGAATGCTGATGATGAATGAATGATGAAATTTGGGAGAAGAGAAAAAAACATGAGGAATAAACCTTGACCATTGGATGGGTTGTCCTAAATTCAGTGTCACTTGAAAAAATTAAAAAGAGCTAATAAACAAAAATACATGTTTTTTTCAATTTACTAAAATTGTATGTAGATAGATCTTATCCCGTAAGAATGAATAACCCATGAATCAATGTGCTACTAGATTTGATTAATGTTCATAATGTGATAATAAAATGGAGTTAAATTTTAAAATTGAAAAAATATCCAACCTCATTTTCTGAAAATTCATTGACAAATAATGGATTTGTGCCATTTTCAATAATGAGATCTATGAGATCTGTTGTCAACCCGATGGCCAATGCTTGATGTATTATTTGTTTCCCCTGAACTCTCCTCTAATGACCTCCGTATCAATACCTTGGGATATGAAGTTAATCCTAACGAATCAAAGTATATATGTTTTATATATAAAATATTAGGTCATGGTGATATAATAAATAATAAATTAATTAATTAATTTATTAAATTAGTCATATGCCTATGAATACACTAAATAAAATTCCAAATTCCAAAAAAGGTTATGTGTTAAATATGGTATAATCTAAACTACATATTTAATGTAGTTATAGTAAAGACCGGTAAAATTCCAGGGAAATTTTTTTTCTAATTTTTCTTTGGGATTTTACAAGAATGCAGTTTTTGACGACACCTGATTCCGAGGCCCGGTGTGCCCGGAATCATTTTATGAAGTTCAGCTCAGGTACGTTCAGTGAATGAATGATCGGGTTTTCATAACTTTTGAACCGGTGCTTGGAATCGAAATCCGAGGGCACCAATGAAACCGCATCGCCGGTAATTACTTAAGAACACCTTTTCCGGAGTTGCGTTTTCTCGGGTGAGGTTATTAATTAAAGGGGGTAACTAAAGAATAAAATAAAATATTGTGCTATAGATTTTATTTTTATTCTATGTAGTTTAAACCTATGCTTGATGGTTGGAGTGGGACCCACTAATATCCTAACTCCACTAGGTAGGATATTAGTGAGGTGGGGCCCACACAAGCCCCACTCACTTTATTTCCCTTTTACCTCCCATGTGCATTTAATTTGGTAACTCACCCACACCCCCTCTTAAATGCCAAGTCAACTCTCATGATTTATTGGATTATTAAACGCCTCTTTGATTGGTCAACGCACGTTAATTAAATCGTTATTTATTTTTTATTTTCATATAAAGGATGGCATGAGTAATAAAATAAGGAAACGCCTAATTTTATTATGGTTGTTTCGTTGTGCGAGAAGGATTGGAGAGGAATTGCTCAAGCCTTGGAATCCTCATCTTCCTCCATGAAGAACACGAAGAACACACCATCACCAAAGAAGAACGCCGACCTCCGACGAAGGACGACGATTAACGCTAATTCCTCAGAGATCGACGAAGTGATGCCGTGTACCGCGACGAAGATGATCCTCTTCTCCGCAACACCGAAGATCCTCTTCTCCGCGACGCTGTGTACCGCGACACCAACGATCCTCCTTCCGCGACATCGTCTTCCGCGACATCACTTTCCCACGAAAAACCTCGTTCGATGACTTCATCGAGGTAGGGGGTTTGGTTTATTTTAATTTATGTGGATTATATCCTCGACATATGATTAAATAGTTGAAAGTCGTTTAAACCACTAACGCAGTGGGTGTGGACCAACAGACAAGTCCGAACATGCCATTCTATGTTCTTGATGCGTGGAATGATGGGCGATGATGAAATGGGACTGTTGAGCGATTGGAGGCCTTCACAGTAATCTACGGGCCCCGAGACGACCCCAGGTGCAGATGGGAGCATGAAGAGACCACCAGAGCAGCTCCGGTGGCCCGTGGTTTTCACCGGTGGCCGGAGGCGGTGACCGGCACCGACCGACCACCCGGAGGCGACGACGTCCCAGCGCGCCGCGAAGAGGACGGTCGTGGCTGAAGCTGGGGCAGCAGGCGACCGGGATCCCGCTACTGCGCGGGACTCCGGGGGGAGACGCAGTGCCCAGTGCCACCTCCGCTGGCAAAGGAGACGCCCCCATGTGGGGGTCACAGTTTCAATCAAGGGGGGTAGCCGCCCCCCCTTTCCGCTCGGCTTGGCCAGTGCTGAGATGGCCGCATGTGGGCCACGCCCGCGCAAGGCCAACCGGCCGCCTAGGCCGGGCCGGGATGCGCCGGTCAGGCCGGGCCATGCCCACTGGGCTAGGCCGCACCCTAATGGGCCGGACTCGGACCTGGTTCGGGTCGACCCAGTTCGGGCCAACCAAGGGGTTCTCGGGCCGGGTCGGTCCGGGTCCAAAACCTCCTAAAACTGGACTGGTTCGTTCTTTTGCCTATATCTTGGAATAAGGACCTCAGATCGACGCACCGTATGTTGCGTGGCGATCCTTGGAACGAGACCATTGTTTCGGTATATTACACTCATGGTTTTGGAGAACATTAGGTATGGCCGGGTTGGTTCGAACACGAAACCAACTGGGCCCTCGGAGCGGAAACACTTATAACATGGGCTCTGGACGTCCGATTGACGTGCCGTCGACGTTGTTGGATTCCTCTTAGTGAGACAGACCTTTTGGCTTACTCCGCTTGAGGTTTGGATGCAGTTGGAGTGCGGTTGGGTCGGTTTTGACTTAAAAACCAACCGGGCCCCTGGAACAAAAAAACCCATTACTCTCAGACCGGGCGTCCGATTGACGCGTCGTCTGTCATGTTGAGTTCCTCTTGTCGAGAGGGAACATTGGGATACATCAACTGCGGACTATGTGTCAGTTGATGTATCGACCCCCTTGGCTCGTTGGGCGGACCCTCCCAGAATCGAGCATACTGTGTGCGGGAACCCTAGAGCTGGCTGTGACTGCGATGAAGACCATACTGAAATCCTATGTGGGTTCGACGACAATGATGACTGTACTGAAATAATACGTGGGTTTGGCAGCGATTAAGACTATACTGAAATCCTCTGTGGGTTCGACGGTGATGAAGACTGCACTGAAATCCTACGTGGGTTCGGCAGCGATGAAGATCGTACTGAAATCCTCCGTGGGTTCGACGGCGATGAAGACTGCACTCAAATCCTACGTGGGTTCAGATGCGATGAAGACCGTACTGAAATCCTCCATGGGTTTGACGGTGATGACTACTGTTCTTGTATCCTACATGGGTTTGGCAGTGTTTGACTCTGTTCTTGCTATCCTACATGGGTCTGGAAGAGTAGCTGTTCTGTATCCTATATGGGTCCGACAGCTTAGTTGGTTTAGTATCCTACATGGGTCCCAACATAGATGAATCAGTGGCTATATCTGATCATCTCTATCACCTTACGAAGAAGTATACCTGTGTGAGATTAGTCTTGACATTAAATCAATATGTTCGATATGATTGACTTTCTTTCCTATGCTGATTGGGTTATGTTATCCTGTGTGGTTTGGGTTGTACTATCCTGTGTAGACGTGATCGAACTTGGGCTCAGATGTTGGAGCTGAACTGGAATTAATGACTTAGGTATATGTATGGGCATATACCTAAGTAGTGTTGGATGATACTTCATGATTGTATATTCCTTTGTGGATTACCCTTTTTGGATTCTGGGAGACCTTCGGGGGTCTCAGGGTCCCTACTGAGTAGCGCATACTCACCCCTGCATGGGCTATGCCCTCAATACGTTTTGTTAGATGCAGATGACGAACAACCCCGATTGTGGTTGAGGCTTGTGGAGCAAGTCGGTACCTGGAGGTGGACCACTGGGTGGGACGTACATTGAGCAGATGGTTGGACCCGAGAAGCTGAGGAGGCTATCTGTACCCACCCTTCAGGTGGGACTTCCAGTGGATGGCTCAACGTTGCTGCATTACTTTCAGTTGCTATACTTCTTTCCATTTGTACCTTACTTTCAGTTCGGGTTTGTATTCTGGCCCACTTACTTTTCCACACTACTTTTGTATCCAGTTTTACTTAGTGTTTACTTCTGCTTTCTTACTCTATGGTGTTTGTTTACTTTATTAAGGCAATTCCATCCCCTTTTGTCGGGATTTACGCCTTGGTGCTAGTCACCAGCCCCTGGCCTATGGGAGGCAGGCTTTGGGTAGTCACGGCACGGGTCCCGAGGATGGGTCATGACAGTTATCATATTTCCAATATAAGATTTTATTAGGGAGTTATTCCATTATTTATCAAAAATTGGGTGTGTGTGATATAATATATATAATATTTTTATTATATCATCACCATATCTCTACAGACTCAAATCTCAAATTGACCCAACACATAACTCTTAAAATATTCTATAAAATGTTCAATAGATTTAATAGGAATAAATTAGGATGGTACATTCATTCATGGTTATGAATTTTTTTCCTAAAAAGAAAAAGGCGACATAAAAATAGGAGGATAGTGGGATTGCATTGAGGAATCCCACTCTCAAGTTATCTCTTGACGATTCCTTTAATGCCACTTTATATGAACAAAGGTAATCACTCACTCGTAGATGATCTTCTCATTTTGATCTAAGATCTCATCGAGTACTCTACAAAGGTAGCTCTATCATCAATGTACAGTTCCACCCAATTGAAAACATGTGATTGGTTGTGCACATACCTCCTCAGTTGCGGTACATGGAGGAGTTTTTGTACCCAGTCTAATTTTGGTGGTTGGGATAAGTGTTATACCACATCATAAACCTAATGAAATAACTATAATGGGTTGATGAATATTTGAGATAACATACAATATGAAAAAAATATCCACAATCCATGTACAGGTGACACATTTGGAATATTATATTCTTTAACCAATAACTCTAATAGACTCTATAATTGGTCCAAAAAAGACTTATGATGGCTATAAGAAGACTTCATTCTCTCTATGCACCTTCTCTTTCACCATTCCAGCCAAATCTGGGCCCATATGTGCAGAATCCCGTGTTTTAGTCCAACATAGTGGTGTCGTAAAAGGTCTTCCATAAAATAACTCTAATTGTGTCTTACCAATGGTAGAATGATATAAATTATTGTATGAAAAATCCACTATGGATAGGTGATCCTCCCAACCGTGGACAATATCTTGCATGTAAGCCTCCAATATGTCGTCTTTAACCTGAATGGTCCACTCGGTCTGGCTATTAGTCTGGGGGTGAAATTCAATAATCAATTGAAATTGACTCCCAAATACATCATATAATACTCTATTTAATCATGGTGTGAAGCGATAATCCTAGTTAGAAACGATCATTGTGAGGACTCAATGAAGCTAGATTATCTATTGCACATAAGGAAGTTCTAATATATCAAGTAAACTCTTCTCGCAGATAGCATGTAAATGTTATGAATTGTTGAGTTAGTCTATGTTCACATAGAGGAATTTGTGCCCTCTATATTTTCATGGGAGTCCCATGACGAAGTCCATCGATATTCTCCCCATTTCCAACATGGAACCACATCCTTCACCTACTAATAAGTTAGGCATCGAGTGTTAATCTTAGTAACATGCTATAATATATTTGTCCCCCAAACACGATTCCAAAGGGTATGGGTACATTCATATATATCTTGGATATGTTTATAATGGGAAACAACCTCTTAGGAATCTCCTCATTCACTATTATTATTGTCATCATTTGTACATAGATGGAAGATGTAATCCTTACCTTTAAGAAATCTATCAATAACATATCTAGTGTGTATCTAGTCTTTCTAGACCTCTTAATCAATATCTCTATGTTATACCTCCATAACACACTTGTAATGTGGAGGGGTAAAAAAAATCGATTCAAGATGCAATTCACTATCCTCATCTTCAATGGTCATCTATAAAAAATCTTGACTACTCTATCACCTCACTAATCAACAATTGCGAAAAAAATATAACTTGAGAATTTGTTACAACAACTATGACCTTAGGTTTCTCTAAAGACATGGCTTCCTCAAACTTAAATGAGTCCACTATTTCATCCATATTTTTGAAGACAAATTCTAATAAATGGACCTCCTGAATTGATAATTGATATTTTAAGAGGTTACCATAAATATGACACTCAATGGGATGTCTAGAACCATTGAAAAGTGTCTCTCATTCTTCACCTATGATACCATGTACACTGGGATGCTATCAGGGGAGACTAAAAGAAAATAATTCTAGAAGGATTTGATGGTCCTGGATCATAATTCTCAAAAAATGGTAAAAAATTCAACACACCAAATGGTATCACCATTAACTCAAAGAAACCCTAAAATATTATTAAAGTATTCTTCATTATTACCTTCTCTAAAACTCGATGACGGTTATAACCTATCCTGAGGTTTAAATTTGAGATCCAATTTTCCCCGAACCTCTTATCAAAGAAGGCCTTTATTTTCAAGGGTGGACAATCCTCCATAATAGCAACATAATTTAGGTGAATTCATTGAAAACAAAGCCTAAAGATCTCATCCACCTCTAAGGGAAACAAAAAAGGGCTATACAAGTGAAAAAACTATATCCGTAATATCCCCCATATAGTTTTCTCCAACCACACCATTTGTTCTCACAACTACACAAGATCATTTGATATACTAGCTTGGATATTGGGTCATCCCTAGTGAATTTATATGTAGAAGAAAAACTTTTGATGGGGAAATAAGTATGAAAAATCCTCAATGAATACATACACATACTCCTCCAACATTGTAGGAAAACAATATTTTACAACATCAATTTATCCATGTATCACACTAGAAAACATATAAGAAATTAGATATATCATACTTTAAATGATCTCATCCTTTCCTGCATGGGATTCCTTCTCTCCAAAAAGGAAAACCATATCCAATCTGAATAGATAAACCATATAATCTTTATAATATAGTAAATATGTGCATGATCTATTGAGAGGTAGTCTATACTGAGGACGACATCATATGGTATTATATTTGTAATTAAAAGTTCCTATGAGAATCTCTCCCCTATAAGATTCTAGTTCCACAGTCGGTATAAAAGTGTGATCATTGAATCTCTTCTAGAAGGAGTCACCAACTATAAAAGGGGAGTCCAAAACTCCACTCATAAGCACTAGGTTTCCAAAAATATATGTATCATGGAAAGAGTTGATAACACTATTGTCTATCAATAATGAAAGAAAAGTTAAAAAAATACATGGAATTTACCTCAAATCACACTCGAGCTTTTGGGTCATAACCATCAATTGCATGAAGATTACAATGAACCTAACCACTATCTACCTTAACCTAGAGTGGACCACCAGGTTGTGGTGTTGGTGTTAATATACCAAACAACCAGCCACATCATGATTCACTTCAAGTTCCTCTACAATTCCCACCACCCCAAATCATCTTTTATCCAATTACTGCCCCTTATTGAGTGGTCTATCGAACAACTAATTGTTTTCATTATGATGGATATGAAAATATCATGTGAGATTTACACTTATATCACATTAAGAACAATCCTTCTCCCTTGATAGACTGATCTTCCCCCAAGTCCTTCAAGAAGGACACATCATATTGTGCCACGACATACATCAAATGCATAATATCAGTGGGTCTTGTACTCCCTAGATCCCATGTAATTATTTACATGCAATCTCATGACATGAATTCAATCCATGAAATTAATATTAAAGTATCCATAGATTTATCAATGGATATGTCTCACATGATGTATCCACTAGAACAACAAGCAGTGGGTCTATGCACTGATCAATAGGTGGATGTACTAACTTTTGTCACTTGGGAAGGACAACCACACACTCACCATGCCCCTTCATATAGGCCTCATCATTCATCTGGTCATACCATTGACTTTAATACCAAAAGATCACTGGATATAATCATTTAAACATCCTTTTAGAAGGAAATATGTAACATGGTCAAGAATTATATCTGAGGGTACAAAAATAGGAATGAAATCGAGACCAACCCATTCAAATATGATTCATGTACTAATAAATTTTCCCGAAACCAGTACCTATATATACTGAGTCAATAATCAAGTTTATAAATACATAGTGAATGGATATTTTTTTACTATGTTAACACTAATTCCATTGCACGGAGTGACAATTTCAATACACAATAACAATATATGCATCAATCCTAAAACAAACCTCATATATTTGACAATCTCCGTACTCTAGTACTCTGATAAAACATTCAATAATACCAATATTTCATGAAATAACCCTCCAGGGAACATCTGGCTGGTTGTAAGAAAAGAGTGACACCTAAATCCTACACCCAATAGGCCAGGGGCTAGAGAATAGACCAAATAGGCATATCACAAACATGAGAGGCCTTAACCTAATTACTCATACACAAACACACTTCTCAAAATACCCGTACAATGATTAAAGTTGATATAAAAATGATACCATAATGAATTAATAATTACAATCCCCTATTAGAGTATGATAAAATCACTTAAAATATTAAATTACAAATACTAACCATAAAAAAACTAGAAAAGAAGTTTTACCAGCTAAGTTGGAGGGGACTAATATCTAAGGTAACACTTAGAAAAATCACATGAAATATTTCCTAGACTATGATATGACCACTCCTAGGCTTCCAAAGAATCCATAAAAGGATTGTAAACTACATAATACATTACATGTGTGGGTAGAGACCATACATGGTTTTGTGTAACAATACCCAGAAAGGAACCCCAAAATCAACAATCATAAATCTTCACGAGAGTATTCATCTCATTATCCCAGAGGTACGCTGGTTAGGATGTGAGACACAATATTTGTAAAAAACTAGATATACACAAGATATACTACAAGTCCTAAAGATGTATTAGATAAAATTCGAACCACATTATTATTCTCATGGATTCAAGGAAACACTAATATGAGAGGTCTCACTCCCCGATCCATGTGATCACCAATGGAAATCATCTGAAATGTCATGCTCATCAGGCCTCAATAAATAGTTTCCTACTGAAACTCCATGGATTTTCAAAAAAAGAAATGGGTTTACACTAGAGAGTCATGGAGGGAACCAAAAGTACAATATGAAATAGAATTATGAGTAGGGGATCACACAACCATGAAGGTTAGTCCTGATAATTCCAAAAACCTCACCTAAGGAAAATGCATACGATAGGGGATCCCACCCAGGGCCTCACATAAGGATCCATGAAAACTCTAGATGAGAGTAAAACAATAAATAAGATCATAATAATATGGTTATAATGTAATTAAAAAATGTACCCTGATTTCTATGTATGAGGGGAGCACACCTAACTGAAATTGGTCTATAATAAAACAATTTAAGGCAATCCATTTAACGAATACCAAAGATGAATTGAGAAGAATTAGTTCTCCACCCTTCCCCTCATGTAGTACATTATATGTGCCATAGTGGTATGAAACATGTCTAACTAAGCCTAGAACTACCCTTATCTCATGATCACACAACATTCATTTATCCAAAATAAAAGGTGTGCCCCATGGGGGTACACTGGGTGAATAAGTATATCGAGAACATTTCATAAATTCTTTTCTAGACCATGTAACATAGAATGTTCCCATTCACACAGAGATTGAACATTTACACATTCCATATCTGGGTACATTTTTTAAAAAAATTACACAGTGTGTTCCACATATCACATGATGTAAGGGGCAAGGGAGACACTCAACATGTGTTATCTATCAATGAACATGTACCTTCTAATTTATGTGGAATATTTCCTATCACACATGATGTGTTGTATAAAGACTCGTAAAAATTCAAGGGGAATTTTTTCTTAATTTTATTTGGAATTTTACAAGAACGCAGTTTCTGACGACACTTGATTCTGAGGCCCGGTGTGCGCGGAATCCTTTTATGAAGTTTAGCTTGGGTACGTTCAGTGAACGAACGAGCATGTTTTTTTCTAAATTTTGAACCAGTGATCGGAATCGAATTCCGAGGGCACCGATGGAATTGTCGCACCGATAATTGCATGGAAACAACTTTTCCGGATTTGTGTTTGCTAGGGTGTGGTTTTTAATTTTTCAGGTTAAGTAAATGAATAAAATAAAATGGTGCGACCAATTTATTTTATTTTTAGTCGCTTAAAATAAGTTAAGTGGATGATATGGGAACCACAATATCCTTCCCACTTGGTAGGATATTTGTGAGGTGGGGCCCACAAAATCCCCACCGTTTCTTTTCTTCTTAAGTAACGCACTGCACCCCCCTTTTTAATGAAGTCAACTCTTTTGTTTAATCTGGATATTAAACGCCTCATTAATTGGGCGATTTTAAACTCCTCAATTAATTAATTGTTTCTTTTATTTTTTAATTTCAAAGTGTTGGTTTGAGTGTTAATAAAATAAGACAACACATATTTTATTTGGGTTGGAAGTTGTTGTGTGGAGAGGATTTGGAGAAAAGACTTCTTCTTCGACGAAGAACGCGAAGAACGCGAAGAATGAGAAGAATGAGAAGAATGAGAAGAACGCGAAGAATGCATTGATCTCTGATGAAAAACGCAAAATCCTCAGAGATCAACTACATGATGCCAAGTACTTTGGGTTCGGCCTGGTTGGTTCGTAAACGAAACCAACTAGGCCCTCGGAGCGGAAACACTTATAACTTGAGATCCGGACGTCCGATTGACGTGCCGTCGACTTTTTTGGATTCTTCTTGAAGAAAATAAACATTTGGAATTCTTCACCTGAGTTTTGGATGTAGTTGGATAGTGGCTGGGTTGGATTGAACCTGAAATCCAACCGGGCCCCTAGAACGGAAAAGCTGATAGCTTTCAGACTGGACGTCCGTTTGATGATCCCTCAGCGGCGTTGATGATCACTTTGAGATATGGTCCCTATGAGAATACCCTATGAGGGTTTGGGGTATATTCGAGATACGGCGGGGTTGGTTCGCACACGAAACCAACCGGGGCCCTCGGATGAAAAGGCTAGTAACTCACAGACCGGGCGTCCGACTGACGCGTCGTCTGTTGCGTTGAGACCCATAAGACGAGGCGGTCCTTTGAGATACTTCTTCGTGGAACTTCGTGATAATTGGAGTATCGACTGGTAGCTCGTGGAGCAGACCCTCCTGGTGACGAGCTAGCCGAGTGCGGAGACCTAGTTGCTGGCTGAAACTTGACGACTGCTGATCTATCGACTCATTGTATTTCGGATATCCTAGTTGGGAGTGCTTGGTTGTAGTGGCAGACCCACAGCGGAGGAGCACTTGGTAGTAGCGGCAGACCCGCGGTACTCAACAGAAGGAGTACCTCTAGAGGATATGAGGGGGATCGCTTGGTTGTAGCGGCAGACCCACGGTGGAGGAGCGCTTGGTAGTAGCGGCAGACCTGCGGTACTCAACAGAAGGAGTACCTCTGAAGGCTATGAGGGGGAGGGCTTGGTTGTAGCGGCAGACCCATGGCGGAGGAGTGCTTGGTAGTAGAGGCAGACCCGCGGTACTCAACAGAAGGAGTACCTCTGAAATCTATGAGGGGTAGCGCTTGGTTGTAGCGGAGACCCACAGCGGAGGAGCACTTGGTTGTAGCGACAGACCCGCGGTACTCAACAGAAGGAGTACCTCTAGAGCCTATGAGGGGGAGCCTTTGGTTGTAGCAGCAGAACCATGGAGGGAAGCACTTCGTTGTAGCAGCAGGACCACAGTACTCGACAAAGGAGGAGTTCGGTGCGCTTGGTTGTAGCGGCAGGCCCACTGTACTTGACAGAGGAGGAGTTCTCCAGCAGCCGTGGTTTTGGCATCATGAAGAAGTAGAACTGTGTGAGCTGTATCTTGAATTTCAATCCTTATCTTCAATATGATTGACTTGATATCCTATGTGGATTACATTATGCTTTCTTTTGTGGATTGGGTTGTGGTCTTCTGTGTGGACTTGGTTGTACTTGAGCTCGGATATTGGTGCCGAACGAGAATTGATTACTTAGGTATATGTATGGGCATATACCTAAGTCGTGCCGGATGTTACTTCGTGTTTGTTTCTTTCTTTTGTGGATTTCCCTTTGTGGATTCTGGGAGTCCTTCGGGGGTCTCGGGGTCCCCACTGAGTAGCTTATACTCACCCCTGCACGGGCTATGCCCGCACTACGTTGTGTTGGTTGCAGACGATGGACAAAACTGATCGTGGTTGGGGCACGAGGAGCAGGTCAGTACCCGGAGGTGGATCCCTTGGCAGGGAATACTCGGTGTGGACGGATGGACCCAAGGAGCTGTGGAGGCTATCTATACCCACCCTTCAGGTGGGACTTCTAGAAGATTGCTCGAGGCTACGGCTTTACTTTCAGTTGCTGTTTTCCCTTTCCAGTTATACTTTACTTTCAGTTTGGGTTTGTATTCTGGCCCACATACTTTTCCTCACTTTCTGTTGTACACAGTTTTTACTTAGTGTTTACTTCTGCTTGCTTGCTCTTTGGTGTTTGTTTACATTCCAAATGCAATGCCTTCCATTTTTACAGGGAATTACTCCTTGAAGCTAGTCACCAGCCCCTGGCCTATGGAAGGCGGGCTTGTGGTAGTCACGGCATGGGCCCCGAGGACGAGTCGTGACATGTGGTGCCACATGGGATTATAGGCGGGCACTACCTATACATTTTAATCAATAAAACATGGTTTACATGTCATGTTTCTTGGAGGACACAACTTGTATCTCTACATGGCTTTCTAGGAGTGAAATCTCTATACATGCGGAGATGAACCACTAATGATCACAGAACCTATAGTCCCACCACACGACACATGATATTCATCTCCACACGTGAACCCTATACACCCTACTAAGGTGAATACCCAAAATATAATCCTAAATTATAGGCTATATATTTTGGATTTTTCTAGAATCTCAAGTTACTCACATGGTTTCGATCATGCCTCTGCATATACAATTTCAACTATGATTCAAACCTAGAATTTAGGGTTTAGGTTAAAAATCATTATTTTAAATCAATGTTTGGATCCCATCGACATCCTACAATTGGGAACTTCTAACCTTAACATGATCTTTCTACCCATGCCAAACTACAAACCATAGGTCTCTGATCTAAACCTTGTTCATCCATAGTCATTTTCTCACCTCAATTATGTGACGAATCCTAATCCCCAAGTAGTAGTTATGATCCATTTCACTATATAGTGTTTATGAAATGATCTTCCAGTGGGTATCAATTGAATTTATGACCAAATGTAATATAAAAAATCAATGAATTGTGAAGTGATGGAAAAATCACTAGAAACATAAGAAGAACGAAGCCTATCCATTATTTTCCCTGGCCTCAACTATTTTACATTATAATAAAGAAAAACCAACCAATAATCAATAATAGAAAATTATATCAAATCTTCAAAATTAAAGGAAGATAGACCTAATCCCTCAATCATGAATGACCCCAAATAATTTTATAGGTAGATTTGATTGACATTTATCATGAGATAATATAATGGGGAAAAATTAACAAAGGAATAAAAAAACACCCTACATCATGTTTGGATCGTTCGTTGAAGATGAATGGTTCTGGGCCATTTTCATTAATATGTTCCACAAGCTACCTCAACACAAAAATTTCACATGTATTATACTTCATTTCTTATTCATTAACACTCCTCCAACTACCCATCACTCAATACCTAGGGTTACACGGTTAACCCTATGGATTCTTCATGATATGGTTTTTATAGATAATATTTTTTCATGGAGATATAATAAGTAAATCAAGATGTAATTTATTAAATTAATAATCATACCATGACTAAACATAAAATAATTCATCAAAATAGAAAATTTTATGTCAAATATATAGTAAAGTTTGTGCTTTAGTATCAACGTTAGTATTAGATTTATGATCTAATAATATATTAATATGTTATTCTGTTATTTATATAAAATCCTGGGAATTTGATATAATATATTTAATATTTTTATTACATCAACATCAAGGATTTTTAGGCCTCAGATTCTCACACCATCTCCATACCTAGAAATGTAAATATTTTTTAAAATATTCCTAATTATTACTGGAAAAAATAAATATGTTACATAGACAACCCCTGATATCTCAAGATTTCAACATAATTATTCTCAAAAGAAAATTAATGGGAAACTTACTTAGTCTTGATGATTAATCTATTTGATAATCTCAAATCTAATTCTTAATACCCCTTTTGGGCTATAATAAGATTGTGTAACATATATGAAAGAAATACTCAAAAATTACCCAGATCACATCATAACAACACCTTAGAAAGATATTCAAATCTTTTTAGGATGGTGTAAATACCTAGGATTAGATAAAATACACATGGTAGATTGTTTTACACGTTAATGTAATGTATGAAATGATAGAAGGTTCATTCCCAAACATTTCAATTGCATTTGGAATATCGAGTGAACTGATAAAAAATAGATAATGAAATATGAAATTTAATTTTTAAACAATAATAAATGTATGACATTATATGACATTCAATTTTTTTTAAATTCAAAATAACTAAAAATACCTAATAAAAGAGGAATATGAAGGCAAAGATACTACAACCATAAATCATGCAATCCCAACATGGCCTAGGGGTGTAAAAAAAGGTCTCATAGGTGATGATTTCCATGTAAATTTTGAGTACAAACTATAGGTCAAATAAAAACATTCTAGAAAAATAAAAACACTTATCTAATAAAAATCTGTACTAAATATCCAATAATTCCAACATTATATGGAATTACACATACCAAATGATCTTCTTATATATTTTTATTCATATTAAAGGGTCCTATATTGGGTGTGAGAATAAGAAAATCATTTGCGGTCACTACCCACCCCTATATACCTATCATAAACTGTAGTTTATACCATAAAAATATAAGCTTAGTGGAAATACAAAGAAAAACTAATAACTTGATCAAATATAAAATTTAACATGTATTTCAACGATAATATCTAACTACTTAGACAAGGATGATCTATACATTCATCGACTTACTTTGAGAACATCACGTGGGATATGAGATGATAACGTTAGTGAAAGAATGATACCCATATCAAACATCCTAATAAAACAAGCTAACTAACCATGTATGACAATGATATTTGGTGATATTTTTCAAGTTAATTTAATCTTTTCCATATTATACTTTACACATAACACATATTTTATGTTTTTTCACAAATAAATCTAATCATATATTGTGTTACACGGAACACTGAGTATAAATGAAATGTGACTTATTACTAAAATATAATTCATTAATATGATAGTCATCACCAAGCCATTGGAATGGTAGGTTTGAATATAAATAACTAAATTATTAATATATGGTCTACAAATATATATAAAATGAATTATTATGTGACCATTTATTTAAAAAATAAACTAAATGAATTATTTTTATGAGAACTAATTTTAATGTAAGAAACGATAATTCACATAAATAAATTGAAAAAATAATTTTAGAGAATGATTTTTGTGAAAATAATATAAAATTTATATTCAATCAAATATTCAGCATTCAACATATGTGTTTTCTAGAAAAGAGATAGGAATAGATCCAATTTTACAAATAAAAACATAACTATTATAAAAAAAGTTTTTTATCGCCATTTTTAGTGCACTTATTTTTAAAATAAATTTTAAATTATTTGAAAAATAATTCTATAAAATAATAAAACATTATTAGATAATACTGTAAAAATAATATTATGGTGATGTTTGGGGATTTTTCTGAAAAGTTTTATTTTTTGATGAGTGGTAAAAAATATAGAATTCTAATTGAAAACTACCTTCCCATTAAAATTATTTGTAATGTTAAATTATATATTTATTTGTTTTTAAAGTAAAAATAGTTATGTTATTCATACATTTATCCAAATTATGTCATTATAATAAATTTAGAAATGAATTTTGATATAAAACATTTGTATTCTCTGGAGCATTTAGTCCTCAAAAAACCCATTTCTCTTTACATTTACAGGGTTAATTTTAAATTAAAAATTTCCAATTATCTAGATAGAATTTATAAAAATGTTTTCATATTATGATTCATAATAATTTATATTATATAAAAAAAAATTATAGACATATTTTTCCTTTATCCCTTCTAAGATCTATTATAATACATTTTTGAGTCTTTTGACATGAAAACATGTGGGTAGAATTCTTTCTTTTTTAAAATGATAAAAGAGTTCTACTCACCTCACTTATAATCAGCCACGACTTTTCCTGTCATTCTCACACAACAAAATTCTATTGGTTATACAAATAACTAATGAAATTACACGAAAGTTTATTTAATATCATCCTATAAGACTTATGTTTTACATAACTACAACCTACGAAGGAGTTTGGTTCACATATACGGAGGATATCTGAAGAAGAGGTTACATTCATCATCGAGAATTTTTGTTTTTTTATTTATCCACCTACTTAAATTATTATTTTAAAATGATGATATAACAAAAAAATATCTCCTAGATACACATATTTTTTCATTTAAATGGAATTAGCTATATTAATCTCCACTTCCATAAAATTGGTAATGAAATCACCATTCATTTTTCCATTACCGCCTCTCATGGTTCGTTATGATGATTGATATAAATTATATATATATATATATATTATATTTATAAAATTATATACCACTATAATCACTATATAATATATAACATTTTTTCTATCTATTCCGTAGAAGATACGATAATGTCGTTCATGAGGACAACAAACTATTACCTCGCGAAGCGATGTGAGTCGTTTTCAATAACGATTTAATAGAAGATAATTGGGATAAATATATGTGATATAAATGAAATAATTATGATTTTAATAAAATATTTTTGATTCTAAAAAGATAATATATCATTTTATTTATTACGTTTTTACCCATAGAATAGTTATATTAATGTTCGTGTACAAGTGGACTACCGCCTTCACGAAGCGATGTGACTCTCCATTCATCACCAAATCAAATGTGTGTTATGTATAATTATATTTAAGGATATAACATGGTATATATGATATAATTATAATTATGTAAATTTAATATATTACTTATCTCCACTCCATATTGATCAATGAAAAATTGAGATGTTACTCAAGCGTATGCACATCTTAAAGTCCCCAAGATCGTAACATACTTATTTTATAAATATCATATTTCAAGATTAGTATTAAATTAGTAATTTTTGTATAACTTTTATAATTATTTCCATATAATTATACTCTTGATTGTTGAAATGTGATCAATTTAAGCAGACCAAAAATAAAAAATAAAATCATATATAATAGACAATGTGGTTATTTCCCAAAACATATTTTTTAAAATAAAATTGTTAATAAAAGGTACTGAAATGAAATAAGTAAATAATATATGGTAAGATATATGTAAGTGTTTTTATTTAATATATTAATAATATTCTTATATTTTTTTCATAGGAGTTTTGAATGAGTATGATGGAATTCGAGTATTACGGTAAGTGATTTTTATCTCACTTTTTTACTTTTATGAGACACATTACATATTAGAAACCTATTTATTTTATATGGTGCATATAATGACCATGGATCTGTTATATTATTGTTTTCCATAAAATTTTGAGGATTTATATTTCCATTGTTTTTATCTATTTTAGGGGGTCTATTTTTCAAAAGTTGACAAACTAATAATGGATTTTAACCACAATTTTATTTCTTTGGTACATAATTTGTGCTATGAACCTATATTCATCTAGAACGTATCGATACGTAACATTTGACATGTATTATTATGAATATCCTTCTTTTAATAAAATTATGATTTTCATTTAATTTTATTATTTAATGGGGCTTAAGATTTAATGTCACCATAGTGGTAAGAGTATTATATTACAATCCTATCGTTTAATAATATTTTTTATAAATATGCTTATAATGTTGAAATATTATAATATATCTCTTAATAAGATCATGAATTTTCTTATAATATGATTATGTCATGATTATAAAAGTTTTACCTATATTTGTTTTCTCGTTTTGTACTAATGAGTTTTAAATTTGTTTTTTGAGAAATCATGTTTTCTTTCGGAATTTTTTTTCCAAAACCATGTTTTCTAAAAATGTTTTAAAAATTTATTTTTAAAAGTAGAAATGAGAATTTCCTCCTTGATTTTTTAGATGATTTTTAAAATATTTCATTATAAACATTCAATGTTAGTTTTAATGAAATGTATTTTCAATAAGGCATATGTTTGTAAAAAATATATTTTCAATGAAATGTTATTTTCTAAAAGTAATGTTTTAAATGATCTTTGAAAATAAATTTAAATCAATGTTGACATCTATTATTGTTATCTATTTTTTAATTGGTATATGAAAAAGGGATAGCATTAAAATTATTTATCTGAACGGTTCATTATAAAAATATTTTTATGAAACTAGTTTCTATTAAACTATATAAACGATGGTAGAATTGTGTTGAAACACTTTTAATTTTCACATGTTATGCTATGATAAAATGTCAAAATGATTATGGAAACTGTCACTTTTACATAGGTCATGATATGATATAATGTCTATGAAATCCATTTCCATTCATGTACTATGATATGATGAATGTTTTTTGATCTTATAAGGCACATATGTATTATTTTTATTATGTAATATGAGGGACCGATAAAAAAAATCTCATTTGAAAAATGACCTATGAGCTTAGAGAGTACACGAGTGGTTATTCCTAGCCCAAGGGGGGGGGGGTACATGGGTGGTTAGCCCAAACCCAAAATATTGTATATGAGAGGACATCCTAAGGCCTAAGTAGTTATATGGGTGGTTAGACCAAGCCTGACATGTTATAAATGTCCTTGTGGGTTGACTTTACATAATATTTTCTGTACTTCTGTGTATTAAAAAATCTATGTCTTAATACAATTATATGCTCTTGTGGTTAATTTTCTTTGATTACCTAATGGTTCATGTATTATGAACTACCAATATTTATTCCATGAATCAGGATTATGATCTTTGATACACATGGTATGGTATATAAATGTCATTCTCATGTCCTGATACACTTATTCACATGTTATACTTATGTGTCTCCTTTTTTTACCCTTACTGATAATCTGGGATCACCCTTTCATATGTTTCCTTTCCCAAAGTTATAAGGAAATGTATTATGTGTTGTATGTCTATGAAAAGTACATAATGATAATATATTAATGGGTTACACTGAAGATATTTCAAGAATTAACATAATTGTGTTATAAGTCTACATAGTCACTAAAATATTATGGTTCTCATGAATATGTTTTTGTAATATAATGAATATTCAAGTAAAAATATTTAATATATCTTTATAAAAATACTGGGTCACTATAGTTGTTATCAATGGAAATTTTGATTTAACATTTTGAAAATAGTCTGATAAAATATTTACTGATATTCTTAATTATATTTCTAAGGTTAGTTCAAGGTATTTCACTAAGGATAAATCTAAATATGAGGCAATGTATAGGAAAATTTCCTAGAATTTTGGGAAAGGATAAGAAAAGTGTTTTCCAAGAAACTAAATTCAAGTATTGTTAAGAAAAGTGGATATGGGTATGTTATAGAGGTACCTAGGAGTAATAACACCAAAAAGGTGTATTTGGATGCACTCGATCATCACTGGGTTTACAAAAATAGTCCTTACTACACACCTGATTTGACACTACTTGGGGATACGCTTTGGAAAAACAAAAAATATTTATGAACCATCATAAAGGTTTTAAATATATGGTAACCATAAATAAGAAATTATAAATACAAGGAAACATATATTAAAAAGAATGTGTCTAGATTTAGATATCCTAAAAGTGATTTTCGTTATTATTTGGTTTCCCATTAGGTTTAGTGTTTCTCAGACTAAGATTTTTGGTTTTACACAATTGAAGAAACTCAAAATAACATAAATGAAATTGAATGTTATATAAAATTGGAAGATGTGTTGTCAAATGGGATGATGACTGGAGTCAATGATATTGTGAGCATTCCTAATCAGTATTCCAGGAACATGATTAACAATGTGGACCTCAATCTACCATCTAACTCACTAAATATGTGATTAATAGAGTGTGCTAAGTGTTTGGGTTGTGGATATGACATAATAAATAATATTTAGTTTTATATATGTTAATAATGTGGGAATAATCACTCAAGGGAATGTCTCAGATGAAAAAGAAGATGTGTTGGGTTTGTAAAATAAAGAAACACTGAAATTAATTGGAAAGTAAAAAAATTAAAAGTCTAGTTTACTCAATGAATGTCAATAATGGTCCCCTTAAGGTATAATCTTCTTTTGAATGTCATAAATGTAGTAACTATGGGTATTATTTAAGTATATGTCCTAAAGAGAATTCCCATTAAGATAATAAACAATTTTTTATGTGGAATGGTTATATTTCAGATGATGTGGAGACTAAAAATAATATATGAATGGAATGATCAATTTTATTTATTATCAAAGAGTAAAAAATTGAGTGGATCAACAAATATGGTCAAATATTGGCACTATGAATTGATGAGAAGAAGATTAATCTTGAGGAACATGTCTATACATGGGATAAGCTAACAATCATTTTGAAGATGATATCAAGTGAAATCTAGATACACAGGAAACTATGCTATAATGTGGCTTATATATGGTGATTAATTCAAATAATAATAGTTTTTTATATATTTATTTTTTTGAGTTTCTTTTGTATTTCACACACTTAAGGTTTGACATGTTTGGTTACCCACTTTTTTCTTAAAAGTGTTTTGGAAATAAAACATTAATTTTTTCCAGTCAATGTATAGTAGCGTTAAGTAATAAAGCAATGAAACATTTTTAAGAGTGTATGAATAATGTAAAATCATTGAACATATTATGTATTGGAATTCAAAAATTATAAAATACATAAGGATTTGGTTAGTATAATTCCTTTATTAAGGATTTTAAAGAATACGTTGAATTATATGTAAGTCCTAAAACAGTTATTTAATACAAAAGTTATATTCATGGGAAAAACATGATTAATATTAAATATAACACTTAACATGTTCCTAATGTTGGGAAAATAGTGCTTATTTTGGATAATGATATGATAAAAATGGATAAAGTTAATTGGATAGTGCTAATGACCATCGAACTGATTAATGATTTTTTGAAAATGTGTATTATACTATCTTTGATGGTGTTTACATCATTTTATTGATTTATGGAATATCCCAAAAAATCTATGTTATATTTATGTAATAAGGAAGAATTTTTGTTTTCAAAATGATTTCACGTTTATTCAGGTTATTACCATGTTATAGGAGAATACAATATGAATGTATCTACTTGTTTGGTGTGTGGAAATATAGTGCTACATCATATTGTTTGGGGGATTAATAATAATGGAATATTGAAAATTTAGTGACATTATTTCTAATGTTTTCGCTATTAATCTTTTGGAAGGGATATAAGGATAACCATTTATAAAATGGGTTTTTTCAAACAGTTTATATGTGGTTTTAAATATTAATGTATTATTTCCCCATAAGAAGATTTATGAACATATCGTTCTATTTTTTTTGATAATAACTTGAGCTAAAAGGAGTGAATTATCATTCTATTTAATGTTCTCATGATCATTTTGGATTCATGAAATATTCACCATCATTTCTGAGTGTAGAGATAATGTAGAAATTTATCAATATACAACCAAAGGATGAGATTGTACTTATAAAATGGATTGAAATAAAGTAAGTATATATTTTTTGGGAAAATTAATCAAATTTAAGAAAATGATCTGTAAATAAAATTATTTCCTATTATTTTAATTCTTAATGACATCAATGATAATTTTCACACTTAACTAGGTTATGTTTTTTAGTCGTTAACCTTCTATGGATCACCCTATTTCTTATGATCAATGATCTCTATCACTTTATGGAATTCCTTACACATTTCATCCATGTACAAATTTATTTACTTCCCACTAATGTTATCCTATGTGAAAATCTTGTTATGAGTTACTATAGGTAATCATTTTGATTCCAACATTAAGTTTATTATGTGGATTTATATGAAATAATATTAAAATATTAATCCTTTTATGACTGAGATTAATTTAGAGGGTAAAATTCATTTTTTGGGGGTAGAATGTAATCCCATAATATTTGATGATTTTTTTTCAAATAAATTTTAAATTTTCAATATTATTCAACACATGTAACACTGGTTATGTCTTGCGATAAATGTTACACGAATAGTAGCTTTCATTACACAAAATGTTGGGCTTAAACAAAGTGTGACTTATTATTAAAATATAATTATTTTATATGACAGGTATCTCCACAACTTTAAAAATGAAGGGTATGAATAAAATTATCCAAATTATGAATATATTATTTACACATATATATAATATTAATTAATTGGACACCATTTATTTAAAAATGAAAATAAAGGAAATCATTTTCTAAGAAACTATTTTTATGAAAACAAACATTTTTCACCTAAATAAATTAAATAAACCATTTTTTGTGAAATATTTTAATTATATATTAATATTATATATATATATATATATATATAAATTCAATAATTTATCTAAAATTTATCTTATGTGTTTTCTATAAAGGAAACTATAGTTTGTCCGATTCTAAGCTTAAAACAATATCTATATAAAAAAATTTGTTTCCATTTATTGGTGCACTTGTATTAAAACTAAATTTTCATAAATTAAAAAAATTAATCTTATAAAATAAAAATAATTTTTGAAATACAAAATTCATAATTATATTATGGTGATTTTTTTGGATTTTTCTAAAATGTTTCTTTCATTGATGAATAATGAAAGACATTGAATTTTTATTAAAAACATCTTTTTCATTGAAATTATTTATGAAGTAAAATTATATTTTAATTTCTCTGTAATTTAAATTTATTTCAATTATATATAAATAAATAAAATTTATGAAATTTTAATCAATTTAATATTTAATTTATATTAAAAACATTGAAAATTATTGATCATTTTTTATAAAAACCTAATTTATCACTATGTCTTTAGAATTAATTTATTATTAATTTTTTTCAACTTATGTGAATGTATTTTTTAAAAATGTTTAAATATTTTCAATCAAAATAATTTATATTATCAAACAATTTCAGATTAATTTTTTTCCAAAATGAATAGTAAAATAATTGAAATTATTTTGCACGACCAAGGTAAAATTCGATTTACCATGGGTTAAACAAAAAAGATAAGTTTAAAAAATGACCCAAAACATTTAAAAAAACCATTAACATTAAATTGTTCTCAATTACCCTCATTTTTTAGAATAATCCATTTTGGAGAATTCTGACATGAAACAAATGTGGGTTGATTTTTTTACTTTCAAAAAATATTAAGTGTGCCTCTCACATGACTAATAAATGGCCACCCTTTATCCTCTCCTTCTATGACATTAAAGCCATTTTTTATCATATAAGACATCCAAAAATAACATACCAACTTTTCTCCCCTCATATTAAATTCCTTTGATTGAAAAATAATTCAACCTATGAATTATTTTGGTGAAAAACTAAGGAGGATACCCAATAAAGAGTTAACATTTATCAATCAGTGATTTTTATTTCATCATAAAAATAATTTAGTTATTATTATAAAATTATGATATAATTACCTCATTATCTTGGATGTATTGAGGTATTTGTTTTGTTAGTTTGAATACCTAAAACCACATCCACTTTAATCAAATAGGTTACAAAATCATCATTCTTGTGTTGGACAGTCTACCGCCTCCCGAACCAATGTCATTCATTTTTCCATTAACACCTAACATAGTCGGTAACAATGATGGATATAATGTATATGTATATGATATTTGTAAAATTATTATACCTATTGAATAATTATATCAAAAATAAATTTGTATTTTCCATTCATTATGGGATACTATAATGTTTCTCGTGTGTACGACAGACTATCAACTCCCAAGTCGAAGAGATTCATTTTCACTAACACATTACATAGAAGAAAATAAGAATAAATATATGTAATATAAATGAAATTATTTTGATATTAATAATACAATTTCAATTCTTAAAATATAATACATCATTTTATTTCATATTTTTCAATCACATAAATACGATAGAATCATTGTTGTACATATAGATTACCGCATTCACAAAGCGATGTGACCTTATTTTGATCACCACACAACATGGATGATATGTATAAGTATATTTATTGAAATAATATGGTATTTATTATATTAGTATACTTTTTTAATTATAATATATTACCTACTGATTTTCTATTGTGATCGTTGAATAATTGAAATGATACTCAGGCGTATGTATGATATGTCATCCCTATGATCATAATGTACTTAATTTATCAAAAACATCATTCAAGATTGGTATTAAAATTTACATTTTTTTCTAAATATAATAATTATTTCATGATAATTATTATTGATATTATGGTACCATGATAAGAGTAAATGTTCCAAAAAGAATAAGTCAAAATATATACAAAAAACAAAGTGGTCATTAACCAAAACATGAGTTGAAAAGGGAATTGTTAATAAGAAGGTAATACAAGGAAAAAAATAAATATAATATGGTATGAAAAATATACTCTTTTTTATATATTATATTTATAATATACATATATTTATTATATTAGAGGTATAAATGAGAACAGAGGAATTCAACACTTATAGTAAGGGATTTACGTCTCAGTTTTTTTACATATGTGAGACACATTCCATATTCACCACCTATTTCATTTATGTTGTTTATATACATATCATCAATTTAATTTATGATTTGAAAAAATTAAATTATTTTTATTTATCGATCCATTTTATTTTATATATTTTAGTGGGTTTATGGATCAAAATTCAACAAATTGATAATGAATTTTGCCTCAATATTCCTTCTTTAGGAAATAAGTTACATTATACACCTTTATTGTTCTATGAGGTGTATATAATTACACTTGTACATGTTTTATCATTAATATAGACTTATTTAAATTTTATTTTATGTTTTATTTAAAGTTATTCTTTCATGGGTATTATGATTCATTGTTACTAAAGTGGTAAGAGTTTTATGTTAAAATCTCATCATTTACTAGGATTGTTTGTTATTATTATTCCAGTTATGTAATCAAGTAATATATCACTCAAGAAACTAATAAATATTATTATCACCTAGTTTTTTCGTGATAATAAATATTTATCCCTTATTTTCCTCTCTATATTTAATCAATTGTTCAAAATTATATTTTTTTTTGAAAAAACTACTCTTAAGTCGAAAAGTCTTTTTATTCCAAAATATTTTTTTTCTAAAAATGTTTTCAAAAACGTTTTCAAAAAGTTATTTTCAATATGGAAATGATAATTTTCTCAAGAAATTTTGTAAATTATTTTTAATGTTTTAAATTATAATCTTTTAATGTTTTTATGGAAAAAGATTTTCAAAAAGGTTAATATTTAATAAAATTTTTTCAAAGAGAAATATTTTCATCAATGAATTTATTTAATGAAATTTCAATATGATTTCTATATGAGATAACATCCATTGATATTTCATATTCTTTAATGAAGATATAGATAATGGAAAATATTTTTAATATTTCTATGAATTTTTCACTATTAAAAGATGTTTATAAAAACTATTACTCTTACTCAGGTCATACCATGATATAATTATTATGAAACCTAGATATTTTTCATGAGTTATGATATGTTGAAATAATTAAATGAATATGGAAATTTTATATTTTTTTGATATCATGGTATAATTAAATTCTTACAAAAATCATTTGATACATTCTTTTATGATATGTTGATTTTTTAATCCCATGGAAAACATATATATGATTTTAATTGTGTGGAATAAGGGAGATATATCTGTTTAAAATGAATTTTGAATTAAAAAACATTCTATGATATTAGATTGTATATGACTGATTTTCAAATCCTGATAATCCGGGTACATGGGTGGTTATCCTTAACATGAAATTAGATTCATGGGAGGTTCTCCCATGTCAAAATTAAGTACATAGGTGGTTAGCCCAAGACTAACATTTTATGAATTTCTTAATGGGTATCCTTGATATAATATTTTTTTCACTTATGTTTATGCCAAAAATATATTTATTGTGCCAGTTTTATGCTCTCATTATTAATGGTATTTTATTCCCTTGTGATTTATGTCTTATGAACATCAAATATTTATGCCATTAATAAGGAATGTGATATTTGATATGCAGGGTATGGTTTTAAAATTTTATGACAACGTTCGCATACCCTCATTATCATTTTCTACTTACGTATCTCCCTTGTTTATCCATACTGAGCATATGAGGTCACCCTTTCTTATGTTTCCATTACCCAAGTTTTTAATAAAGGTTTTAAGTAGGTTATTTACATGATGAGTTATTTAATTGAAATATATTTATGGGTAAAATTGATGTTTGTCACAAAATTTAGAGGATTAAGTTTTATGTTTACAAAATTCACTAAACTATAATGGTATTGAAGTGTGTGTTTATGTAATTTGCAAAATATTCATCTAAAATGATGTAACATCCATGTATGAATATATAGGGTTATTATAATACATATTAATATAAAGTTAATGATTTATTATTAATCAAGGATTTCCAATATTTCTATTATCTTGAATAGGGGATGCGGTATACATCATTCAGGGTGTTGCAAGTATATCCAAAAAAATCAATGTCAATCAATAGGGGGATTACTTGCATGATATCTATATAGAAAATAAAAAATATTTCTAAAATATTTATCATCATATAATTTCATTTAAAAATTAATAATCCCTAAGATGTCATTTTATTCTGAAGAATAACTTCTTCATAACGTTCTTTACAATCATTTAATGTAAATAAAAATAAAAAAACATTGAAAAAAATTATTTATATTGGTAAAAAGATATGATTAAAAAAGTTTCCATGATGAAAGAAAATAAAAAATGATATCAAGAATTTTTAAATTCATTAATGCATGATAAAAAAATATCAATTATACATAAAATATCCATAAACATCATAAAATAATTATAAAATTACTAATTACATTGAAACATCCCACTCAAATTTAAATCACTCAAACTAATAAATTTTTTAACTAAACCCATAAAGAGTATGAGTGGATAAATGGGTTCACATAAATAAACCATCAAAGAATGAATTATCAAGGTACAAATGTTGAATGTCTGATTTTACAACAATGATTAAGTGAACCATATATGTTTGATATTAGGTAATTAACTGCTAATAGAAATGAACATATAAAATAGAAATAAAAATATTTGAATAAATTAGACACACTTAGACTTGACCATTAAGTTAGGTTGGTCGAATGAAATTAAAATTAAACATATGACTTAAAATTACATAGAAGAGGAGAAGAGGATTTTGAGTTATTTCTATGATAAATAATTTGAAAGAGGAAGATTAGAGGGTATACCTACCCTCTCATACTCATGTAATTAATTACATAGTGTTACATCACCATAGTAATCATTCTTTGGAAAGGGAAATACTAGTGGACTATGGGATAAGAGAGGGGGAGATTATGGGGGGGTCATAGGATACAAATGTGGGTGAGAAAATTAAAAAGGGTTTCTATTGTTAAAATATAAATTTAAATACCTAAAAATCTATTAACAAAAATAATTATACCTATTTTTTTGAAAAATCCAGTGCCTGGATAGAAAACCAAGGCACCATTATTATAAAGGAAAAAAAATTAAAAGAGTTTAAAAGACTGAATCATATTACAATCATTATTATGAAATAGATGTAAGTCTGCAGGAAGTTCATCAATCTAGTTAATGTCTTGATTAACTCCCTTGTTCACAAGACCATCAGAAACCATGTTAGCTTCATGATATATATTATTGATGATGTAGTTGATGTCGAGAAGAGCACAGATTCAGTCTATCCAACAGGTGGTGATCATCCATGCAAAATGCATCACACCATTCTGAACTACTTGCACAATAGTGGTCGAGTCACACTTAATCTAGAGGATGTTCTGACCACATTGTTTGGAATAAAAGACTGTATGAATCAAACAACATTCACATTTTTCACCTCTCTCCCTTGAGATTAACACTATAACTCCCATAAAAATTATTCCAGCTCATATGTTCTTCAATTTAATTCAATTACAGGATTAAATTAATAGATTAGAACATAAATATATATAAAGATATGAGGGTCAAAACCTCTAACAAACTCCAGTCATTATTGATTAAGTCAATGATAAAAGGTCTAGATATAAATAGAAACTAATAACCAATGAATAGTGTCTATTATAACCCCCCAACAAATTGTATTCTCATCCATGGGAAGGATATTGGTTTATATGGAATAGAATA
Source organism: Viscum album (assembly GCA_963277665.1). Taxonomy (NCBI): domain Eukaryota; kingdom Viridiplantae; phylum Streptophyta; class Magnoliopsida; order Santalales; family Viscaceae; genus Viscum; species Viscum album. The sequence goes on along the minus strand of OY728131.1, from coordinate 709,102,125 downwards.
TATTTAAAAGTAAATATTTCATATAAAAAACCATGTTTGTCTATATATCACAAAAAATGATAGTGGATTACCTCTTTTATGAACTCATAGAATAATAAGATAATAAACACCCATGTATATACACAGTGGTATAATAATATACATGGTGATATTAAAATTCACCAACAAGATTATGTAAATTCTAAGGACATGAAAATCTACAATCCCAATCATACTTTAATATTAATATGGAATATATATAATACCGATTTATAATATAGAAATAACTATGTAACCCAAAAATCATATCATTATTGATTCAACACTTAATTATTTGGTACATAGTGTTTAATGATTTATGATACATACATGTTATATAGATGAAGTAATATCTAAATGAGTAAATGAAATAAAGCCATATCAAACCCTTTTAATCATTTTATGTAGTATCACATGTCTAAATTTTATTTCCAAAAAATGGTTTTATTTAACTAAAACATTTTTTTGTAATATTAAATTTAAGATATATTATCAATGAGTATACCATAATGAAAATATATCAACTTTTAATAAAAATGAGGTTAACTATCTCTAGTAAACCACTTCATAATTTTAAAAATAATCATGTTAATCTAGTCATGTTTAAATTATAAATATCCTAGTAATATTATAATTGTTAAATCATAATATATTAATTAATTAAATTTCTTACTATTTAAATGAATAGAAATATGTATGTAAAAAAGTTGAGTTAAATGGTTAATTTTAATTCAAATATTTAATTTAAGAACAATATTAAATATCATGATAAAAAATAGTCGAGACTCATATTATTCAACGTATATATGAACAAGAATCAATCTTCCATTTTCTATCTACATTGAGTAAAATAATAACTCAAAGAGTTTATAAAATATATATTTATAATCAAAGGAGTTTGAAATTATGGAATTGTTAAAAAAATTAAAGTACATTACAAAATTTAAAAATCATGATATTAAAAAACAAAATAAAGAAAAACTATAAACCAATTAAGTAAATCACCATTAAAAAATAAATTTTTATTAGATTGACCAATCGTAAATCAAATTTAAAACAATAATAAAAGGTAAATTTTAAAAAATTTCTTTAAAATAATGCGACATCAATCCATTTTTGCATAATACATAGTTGAAATATTACTAAAAAAACACCATTTTAGTTAATCCAATTTAAAATCACCATAATATCATAAAATATATATATGGAGAACATTATTTAATTAAATGTTCAAAAAAATTAATATAATTAGGTAATTTTTTAAATTGATAAAAACTTTTAAATTTCCAAAAAATTATAGTTTTCATGAAATTTAATTAAAAAATATAATGTTATTATTTCATTAAATTATATAATTTTCAAATAAACCACTTAATTATAATTTTGAATATACATTGGAGTTTTAATAATTAATGAAAACCATTACTTTCTCATAAAAACTAATTTATGCATAATATGATTTTTTTTGAAAAAAATGAAATAAATAATTTTTGTGATTTATCTTAACAAATAAACATGTCCTCACTACCATTTAAATTTAAATTAGAGTCAACTAAACTACTAATATGAGAAATATAATTAAATAATACTTTCCCATTTTAAAATTCCATAAAATAGTTTATTACTATAAAATCCATTTTTTACCTGGATAGATTCAAAATTTTAAAAAATAAAATAACTTAAAAATGAACATAATTTACATAATCACAAATGTAAAAACAAAAAATTTTATGATATATTTATATTAAAATAAATACAATTACATTAATATCATACACTACATGGAAGCATGAGTCCCAATAGATCATAATAGAGTATATCGTTATAACCTTGCTGTTAAATTAGTGGAATTGATTGGTATAACTATTTTCTTAAAAATATTAATAAAGGATTTATATAAATAATATATATTATAAAATGATTACTCAATTTTGGATAATGTATTTATATAAATAATGAATACACTGTTTTCCTAATATGATTAATATTTATTTTTTTGTGAAAATAATTTAATTAATTTATGAATATTTTAAAAAATCTATTTGAAAAAATTAATATTATTTTTGAAATAATAATTCCAAAATTATCATATGGTAAATTTTTGAGAATTTCCAAAAGAGATTTATTTTTCAATTAATTGGGAAAATACTGGTTTTTATTGAAATTTTATTTTTATTTATAGCATTTACAGAGTACCATTTTGTTTTAATATAGTTTTAAAAGTAAAATTAGTTCATTTATATTATTTATAATCCATGTAAATACATTATAATTAATTTTATATAATATGTTTTTATAAAAATGGTTTACACATAAGAAAACATTTTCTTTCTAGATAACCATTCTTTGTTGTGTTTTATGGTTTAATTTTATGTTAAATTACATAAATTATGTGAATTTATTTTTTTAAATGGATTTAAATTTTATAATAATAATTTACAAATTTGGTAATAATTTTAATTTCTTTTTTGTTATAATAAATAGTATAAATATTTATAAAAAATCATTGTGGTTAAGGTTAAAAAGAGATTACAAGGGTGTGGGGGTTAATCAAGAGAAAAGAGTATATTTTCTAGTTATTGTTTTATAAAAAATATTTTGTTTCCAAATTTTCTTGAAATAATATCTAAACTAAAAATATATATCCATTTTGAAGTAATGTATCTTGAGTATGACATTATTTGATTTTAATCTTTCACGATATCCCAAGTGTATCCTCTTCCCCACTAAAAGGACCCCTCTCTGTTCTCTTCATTACAAGACATTGAGAAATATAGGTCATCCAATCCTTATAAAATTATAATATAATACATCCCTAGAAAATTATTTGATTTTAAAGACTTATTAAAATGATATTTCAATTTTTCTAAATATAGGATCTAAAGGATGCTTACTAAATAAGAGTTCATTATCTTACCCGACCCCTTATAAATTATTTCTTCTTCCAATTACTCAAAATAAATTGTATTAATTATAAAATATTTATTTTAGTATCCAAAAAATACCAAAATTTTGTAATGGTTTTGGAACCTCAATTATGAAACCTCTATTCCAGGAAATGGGAAGTGAAAGTATCACTCATGTGTATGTGTGGACTACAACCTACACATAGAAATACAATTAATTTTTCATCACAATAATTCATGGATGGTTATTATGATAAGATTTGTATCACCCCGACCCAAGTTACCCAGAGTTGGTGCATTATTTAAATACAATGACATGATACCAGGAAATCATGTCCCGATAGACTGATCAGTTTAATAGTCTTGGAAATAGATTATATACATCAACTTTACATTATAATTTCAAACATAAAATAAAACATAGTTAGTTCTTTGAGAAATCCATTATTCCCTTTTTTATTAACCCTGTATATCAATCATTATACAATTCTTGGAAATCCTGGGAAAATAAAACATTACAAAGTGGTGATCATAGATGCTCAGTAAGGGTAAACAATTTAGCGGAAGATAACATAAACAATAGGCATAGTGAATAATTGAAAACACATGCCTTTACAAATAATAAACATGAACACTTTATAGAAAAAATATGAGCTTAGTAAATAATGCCATAATAAAACCTAGTCATGGGTATTCTACTAGTATAATAACCACATGAACCATATATATTATTTTCATAATGAGGGAATGTATAATGCCAGACAATCTGAAACATTTTTTCAAGGCCTCGACCAAGACATCTAAAAATGATTAAGGCCTCAACCAAAACAATTATATCAAATTGGGAAAGGCCTCAGCCAATTCCACATATAATTGTCTCATTAGACCTACTAAAGCATTGAGGAGCTATAGCAAGCTCCAACCATCACATACTAAGTCCAATACATTCCTTCTATGGAAATTTTCAAACATAACATAAATATTTATATTAAAACTAGCATACGAAATGTCAATACTTTAACCACAAACCATGAATGGTATAAAAATAACACATACATAGTCAAAAATATTTTAATATCTTAAATACAATATAAAATATTTTATCATAATAAATCAACTTAAAAAAAGTATAAAATTAATCAAACTATGTTGACATAGATGAAATCAAAACTATTTGAGAGAAATATGCCTTTCTATTTTGAAATCACATAAGAGTCACATAATTATAAAATAAAACATTTATTTTGAAAATATTTTTATATGATTTTAAGGGAAGATTTGATGATTTTATTACTATGGAAAATAACTGCAACCATTGTATAAGTTAAAAAAACATTCTTACCATAATTTTCTCGAAAAGGTCATAAAGTACCTTGTTTGGAAAACAAAGGAAAGATTCCTTTCAAAACATATAATGTCAAATAAGGGTATGAATGAATTTAACCCATATTCTAGTAAATATTAAATATGTTTTGGAATAAGTTTTTATGAAGTATTTGGTTGATTAATAGGTCCCAATAGATACTTATGTAAACACAACCTCGGATAATAAAGAGATTGTGAAATTAACCCTTACCTAGAAATTTCTTTTGGTCGAGGGTATGTTTAAACTCCTGGATAATGACCATAGTATGTTATTAAATTATAAAAGAACCACATTAATATTTATTATATCATAAATTATTCATTTATGACTTTATACTACCCATTTAATAATGATTTCCATGTAAAATTTACATTTTGGGTAATAATCGCTTTACTTTTCGTACGCGTTTTAACTTGTTATTTATGATCATATTATTTAGATCATGATTTAAATACATCCAGAATATAAACCATGATTTATATATAATATATATTTAGTATATAAATATATATAATAGATAGATATATGAAATGGATGGCACCGATTATGGAGACGGTAGGTCGTACGTACACATAAACACTGTTTCCGTTTTCATATTGTTTTGAACGAAAGTAGGTGCATAGGATATATGTTAGTAAACACACAGAAAAACACACACATATATATCCAATAGAATTATTATTTCATATATTACATAATTATTAATAATATATATTTTTATAATCATCGTTGAATGGTGAACGTGGGAATGAATCTCATCGCGTCGTGGAGACGGTAATCTATACATACATACGAGCGACAATATCATTATATTAATTGTGAAATCATATTTAATTGAATAGTATATAATATTTAAAGAATAATTAACATGTTATATTAATTATTTAAATCTGTTATACTCATTATTATACACATCCAAATAATGATGTGTTTGAATAACAAACGACACCACGATATGGAGACGGTAAGCTGTACGTACGCACGTATGGTGAATTTTTCATTCATATGATGGATAAAATAATGAATATGGTTGTAACATTTTTATAATAACATCATAGTATATATAATATACTAGAGTGTTTATTTTATAATGGAAACAACAAAGAAATAATAAGTGGAAGAAGAAAATGAACTTGAAAGAGGTGATGAAATATTTACCTCTTCTTCAGGTTTTTCCATTGGATTTGATCAAAATGGCTCTATAGGTTGAATTTCTGATCAAATTATAGACTCTAGGTAAAAGGGAGTAAAGTTTTAAAGGTTTTTGGGCTGAGTTTTTCTGAGCCAAATGGATTTGGAGTTGTGAAATTAAGAGAAGTGGAAGTGCCCTTTTATTAGGGGGGTGAGTGTAACTTTAGGAAAAGATTAAAATATTAATTTATTATTCAATAACATTCGGTTTATAATGGCCCTAGATGAATTTATTTTGACCCTTAGTTGATTATTGGTCGAAATACTCTCAACCAATAGGTTTTATTCATGTTTATGTTACCATTTTATTCTTATCTTTTAGATTTAACGCTTAGTTAAATAGTTTAACATTCCCATGTCTTCTTGTATTCTTACACTATATGGTTAATAAAATTACTCTAAACCCACAAGAGAACCTCAAGTTATTAATTGATAAAATATATAATATTATTTATGCCATTTGGATGATCCATATATTTTGGGGAATATTATATCAACCAATAATATAATATTTGTTTTAAAAACTAATTTATGTCAATTTTTACACTATTTTGTATTTTCGTTTTTTAAAAGTCATCACAACAACATTACTTCAAAAAAATACATTAAAAAAATACAAACATGTCATATTAACCTATAAATTTTTTTCATGGCATCAAAACTTTCAAATTATATTTATTATAATGTTTACAATATCATATATTTGATTCTTTTATTAATAAAGAAAATACTGCATCATTATCGTGTCATAAATAACTATATTTATTTTATGTATAAAAAATATAAATAGAATATATTCATGCATGAAATCATTTTATCTATAAAATTAATATTTATAGTCAAAGATATCAATTATATAACCCTATATGAAAATGTTTTACTAAACGATACATGTTTTTGTTATTTTTGTCTTTACTTTAGATTAATTAATATAAAACATCATTATCACTATAATGTGGCTACATAGGGTCTTAAAATAGACCCAAGGATTCCCATAGTCGGACATGTATCATAAAATAGGGTTAAGACACTTGATAAAGTAATTTAATATTATTTTAATATTATTTCTTTACCTATATTTACTGGATTTACCCTTTAACCATGATAAATAAAATATTTAAAGAAGTAAATATTCATAATGTATAAAAAGAAAAGTTACCTATTTACACAATTTGGACCACCTAATTCCAAATACGGAATCCTTTTTTTCAAATTCATAACACATAAATGGAAGATGTTAATTTAAAATTAATTCTCATTGTCCAAATAGAAAAGCGTGTGTTTAATAAATAATAACTATCAAAATATTGACACTAGTTTATGTCCATTTTAAAGGGAAAATTACATCCAATGACCTAAATTATATTAAATGATAAAAATATAATCTATTAATACTTAAAAACCATTCAAATGTATAATTTAAAATTATAAATTATTTTAATTTAAAAAGTTGTTTTTAAATAAAAGTTAATATTTTTTCACTATTCATCAAAATGTGTAATTTATCATAAAAGCACCAAAAATTTATCCAAACGAAATTATTATTTCTGTCATCAAAAGATGAATTTAATTTCACTAAATTGAATATATAAAAGTTTCAAATATTTTATATAAAAAGGGTTCTCCATTAAAATCCATAAAACAACATTTTCTAAAAAATACCCCTCTTATCTTAAAAATTGAATTTTTCTCATATTATGTCTAAGAAAAAAAAAATATGAATGTTAAAATTATATAAGATATATAGAATTCAAAATGTGGTTAATACTATTCATATCCTCTTTTTTTGAATGGCTAGTTTTGTAAGTCGTGGTGCACTCGAACATGGTGTTGCATGTAGCGTAAGTTGGTGAAATACATTGAAGAGATAACATACTCTGAAATATTGGGATGTAACATTATTCTCCCCTTCAATAAATTTCTTCCCTGTAATTTTTTTTTAAAAATAATAAGTAAAAATAGAAAAATACCTTTGTGGAAAACTCAAATCGGAAATTAGGTTATTAAAATTTAGTCTTAATAAGAGGGAAATAGAAAAGAAAGAGTCGCCACCAAATTTTGATCTTGATTAGAGGAATATTGGTGGAAATTAGAGACAGATAATTGGAGGAAAACATAAATATTTATACGGAGTGATTGAGGTCATCAATCACAAATAATTATAAATTTGAAGTCCTCAAAGCCATAAATCTTTGATGATTTAAAATATCATCGGTTCAACAAAACATAATGTATTAGGATAACACTTTTTTGGTTTTATGATCCCTTCCATAAATTTTAAGAATTAATTTATTCACAGAATAATAGGAAAAACATATACTTGACAAGTAGAGTCTCATCCTTCAACTAATTCCTTCCACAAACTCATCTTTCACTCTAAAAGATAATAGAATTCAATAATATTATATTTATCCTAATTGTGTAGGGTACCAAAAATAGTGAATTTATAATTAATTTGTTAGACTATATAAAAAAACGAAATTATACAAACCAGGACATCACGTAGGCCAGTGGTAGGTGATTCACCCTTGTCATCCTTTAGTTGCTGGTTCAAGTCTCACGACTTTTCTGGATGCAACGAGTTATCGCCCGACCCCAGGGTTGTCCTTTTTAGAACAATCCAAAAATAATTTTAAGAAATGCTCTAACATTCATAATAGTATTTAATGTAAAACTTAGTCCATTCCAACCTTAAGACTTATCCAAAATAATTCTGTCCAAATTCACAGTCCAAAATTTATATGGATGGTAAACACAATAAATATTCTTTTTTCTAGGTAATAACATGTGAATACCTTTCTCATGTATTCTTTTAAAACACGGTAACACTATTAATTATCATAAAACAATAATGATTACATTCATTCTTCATTATCCCTTATAGAATACTGAATATATTCCTTACATCAAAAAATGTTGTAAACATCAACAATGATGGAATATAAAAATCATTAATCTGTTTCAATGTAGTCAAGAATATCCCATAAAATTTATCCAAATCAACCATATATTATTCCAAAATCACTACCTCAACATGAGAACCACATTAAGGTTTATCTTTCCCTCAACCATATATTTTCCAAAACAATTAACCTTATATTGAGTCACTTTTCTTTGTTCCACACAATATCAAGTCCGCAATGAAATAGTATTGTAGTAAAATCCTTATATACTCAATAATTATTATAACATGTACATAATTAATACAATACTAAAATGAAACAATACTTTAATAACAACATAAGAAATCTAATCATTCCTCTTCATCTTCGGTAGTATCATAACTTGATTATTATCCAATAGAAGCATTTGGGGTATACTCTGATGATTTGGACATTGATTCGCGTAGTGTCCACACTCCTTAAAGATAATGAATTGTACAATTGATACCTTTTTCTTACCCTTGAAATCACGTATGGGTTGTACTTTTTCTCCACACTTACAACAAACTCTCATTCCCTTTAAGCATTTACCTAGGTGATTCTTTCAATAGTTATCACATATGGGAAAATACTTCAATCCCCTCTTTCCATTCTCTATCTTTCTCTCTTCCATCCTTTTCTTATCTTGCTTCCCTTCAAATCCATATGACTCAAGGAATTATTTACTTATTTTATTAACACATCATACTATTTATTTATATGATGAGAATATGTGGGAGACTATTTCTCTTTTTAATGTTGGCTTAATTAAATGAAATATATGATTCTTCTTAATCTTTCGATCATGTATATTGCTAGAATTCTCATTCCATCTACTAGGCGCTATTTCTAAACAATGACATACACTAGGTTAGTTACAAATCACAATGCATAATTCCAATCTTGTAAAATACTTACGTAAATTGAAAAGATTATGTAAATAATCTATTATCATAAATTTTTTTCTTTGAGAAGTATTACTCATAAATCCTTCATAATGGCTAGTAATGAAAATGTTATTTATCCTATGAAAATATTCCAAGAGTGTCGTAACCAAGAGTGCATCAAGACTCGTTGTAATGTACTAGGATACCCCGAGTCAAGCTCGAAACTCCTTGTCGGAGTTTTCACTTCTATGTATATCTGTGCTAGAGCAACCTCTACCTACTCATATCATGACAGCGATGTATTTCTTGGAAAATACACAAATATCTATATTACAAAAATTCAAAGATGTTCTCCTATACTAATCCCCAAATTCTATCTTAGGGTAATGTTCTTTTATTATAGCTTATCTAAATATACTTCCAATGTTGTTGTAAAACTTCCTCTGATACCAAATCCAATGCCCCAACCCTAGTTTCCCAGAGTCGGTACATTATTTTAATACATTGGCATGATACAAGGAAATAATTTCTCAAATTACCGATTAGTTTAGCAGTCTTGGAAATAGATTACATACATCAACTTCACATTACAATTTCAAACATAATATACAACATAAATTGTTCATTGAGAACAAAATTATTCCATTTTAGCTTAACCCTAAATATCAATCATAATACACTTCTTGGAAATCATGGACAAATAAATCATAAGAAAGGGGTGATCTCAGATACTCGTTAAGGGTAAAAAATTTAGCATAAGATAACATAAACAATAGGTATGATGAACAATTGAAAACACATGCCTTTACAAATAATAAACATGAACACTTTATGGATGAAATATGAGATGAGTAAATAATTCCATATTAAAACATAGACATGGGTATTAAAATAGTTGAATAACCACATGAACCATCAATATTATTTTTATAATGAGGGAATGTATAATGCCAGACATTCTGAAACATTTTGTTAAGGCTAGTACAAGACGTCTAAAAATTATTAAGCCATCGACCAAAACAATATATCAAATTGGGAAAGGCCTAATCCAATTACACATATAATTTTCTCATGAGACCTATTGATGCATCAAGGAGCTATAGCAGGCTCCATCTGTCACATATTAAGTCCAATACATTTCTCATATGAAAATATTTAAACATAATATAAAAATTCATATAAAAACTAGCATATGAAATGTCAATACATAACCCATAAACCATGAATGGTATAAAAATACTCATCCACAGTCAAACATATCAAAAATAATTAAATAAAATATGGAAAATTTGTATCAATATAAATCAACTTTAAACAAGTGTAAAATTTATCAAAGGATGCTGACATAGGTGAAATCCAAACTAATTGAGAGAAATACCTCTTTCTATTTTGAAATCCATTAAGAGTAACATAATTATAAAAGAAAACATTTATTTTGATAATATTCTTATAATCATTTAAGGGATGATTCGATGATGTAATAACGGTGGAAAATATCCACAACCACCATATAAGATAAAAAAACATTCTTACCTTAATTGTGCCGAAATGGTCATAAAGTACATTGTTTGGAAAATGATAGAAAGATTCATTTCAAAACATATAAGGTCAAATAAGGGTATAAAATAATTTAATCCATATTATAGTAAATAGTAATTTTTTTGAAATACATTTTTAAGAAAAAATGGATGTGGGTGATAAAGAGGTCTCGATAGATACGTAAAAACAACCTCAGATAATAAATAGATTGTAAAATTAACCCTTACGTTTCACTTTCCATTGGTCGAGGGTATGTTTATCCTTTTTTATAATGACCATAGTATGTTACTAAATTATACTAGAACCATATTCATATTTATTACATCACACATGATTCATTTATTAATTTATACTACCCATGTAATAATTATTTCCATGTTAAATTAACATTTTGGGTAATAATCGCTTACTTTATCGTACATGTTTTAACTTGTTATTCTTGATCGTATCATTTAGATCACGATTTAAATACTTAGAGAATATAAAACATGATTTATATATCATATATATTTAGAATTTAAATATTTAAAATATATAGATATATGAAATGGAAGGCACCGTTTATGGAGACGGTAGGCCGTACGTACGCATAAACACTGTTTCCGTTTTCATATCGTATTGAACGAAATTAAGTGAATAATATATATATATATATCTCTCTATTAGGATTATTATTTCATATATTACATACTTATTAATAATATATACTTTCATAATCATCATTGAATGGTGAATGTGGGAATAAATCTCTTCGTGTCGTGGAGACGGTAAACTGTACATACGCATGAGCGACAATATCATTATATTGATGGTGAAATTGTATGTAATTGAATACTATATCATATATACAGAATAATTAAAATGTTATATTTATTATTTATATCGGTTATAATCATTATTATACCTATCCAAATAATGATGTTTTTGAATAACAAACTACACAACGACGTGGTGATGGTAATCCATACGTACGCACGTATGGTGACTTTGTCATTCATATAATGGATAAAATAATGAATATGGTTGTAAAATTTTTATAATAACATCATAGTATATATAAGATACTCGATTTATTATTTAAGAATGGAATCAACAAAGAAAGAGGAAGTGGTAGAAGAAAAAGTATTTGAAAGAGGTGATGAAATATTTACCTCTTCTTTAGGTTCTTCCATTTTATTTGATCAAAAGAGCTCTATAGGTTAGATTTATAATCAATTTAAGGACTCTATGTAGAATTGAGGAAAGTTGGTAAGGTATTTGGGTAGCAGTTGGCTGATCCAAATGGATTTGGAGGTTTGAAATTTAGATAAGGGGACGTGCCCTTTTATTAGGGGGGTGGGGTCACTTTAGGAAAAGAATAAAATAGTAATTTATTATACAATAATATACAATTTATAATGGATCCAAATGAATTTTTTTAGATCCTAATGCAGTTATGGATCTAAATTATCTCAACCAATAGGTTTTTTAAAAGTTTAGGTTACCATTTTAATCTTATCGTTTAGATTTATCTCCTAGTTAAATAGTTTAACTATTACTGTGTCTTCTTGTATTCTTACACTATATGGTTAATAAACATACTATTAACTTCTAATAGATCCCAAAGTTGTTCATTAATGAAATATATAATATTATTTAATCCTTTTTTCCAAACCATAGATTTTTTGGAATTTTATATCAACCAATAATATAGTATTTATTTTAAAAACTAATTTATGTCAATTTTGACAGTATTTAGTATTTAGTTTTTTTGGAAGTCCTCACAACTTGAGTACTTATAAAATAATATATTTAATCAATACGAACATGCCATATTCACCTAGAAAATTCGTGGATGGCATAAAAACTTTTAAATTTCATTTGTTTTAATATTTACAATATCATTTATTTGATTCGTTTATTAATAAAGAAAATGCAACATCATTATTGTGTCCTAAATAAATATATTTATTTTAGGTATAAAAATTATAAATAAACTATCATCATGTAGGAAATAGTTTTATATTTCAATTTAATATTTATAGTTGAAAATTTTAATTATATAACTCCATATAAAAATGTTTTACTAAAAGATACATGCTTTTCTTATTTTTGTCTTTTCTTTAGATTAATTAATATAAAATGTCATTATCACTAACAAATGGCTCCATGGGGACCTAAAATAGACCATAGAATTCCTATGGTCGGAAATTTATCATAAAATAGGGGTAGGTCACATGTTAGAGTAATTTAATATTATTTTATTATTATTTATTTACCCATATTTACCAGATTTATCCTTTAACCATGGTAAATAAAATATTTACTGATAAATTAATTTCCATTGTCAAAATATGGAATCCATTTTTCAAAATTCAAAACACAGAAGTTTTAGAAATTAATTTAAAATTAATTTCCATTGTCAGAATAAAAATTGTGTTTTTATGAAATAATTACTATCAATAGATTGACACTTGGTTATGTCCAATATAAATGTGAAATTACATCTAACGACCTAAATTATATTAAATAATAAAAATATAATCTAATGATTCTTTTAAAAAATTCAAATGTATAATTTAACACTATAAATTATTTCTATTAATAAAGTTGTTTTTAATTATAATTTAGTATATTTTCACTATTCATCAAAATATGAAAGTTATTCGAAAAGAACCAAAAATTTATCGAAACTAAATTTTTATGTCACTACTCTAAATATTAATTTAATTATAGTAAATTGAATACTTAAAAGTTTGAAATATTGTATTTAAAAAGGGTTCTCCATTTAAAGGCATAAAACTGCATTTTTTGAAATATAACTCTTTTATCATAAAATTTAATTTTCTCTCATATTATGTTTCAGAAAAAAAATTAATGTTAAAATAATATAGGATATATAAAATTTAAAATGTGTTTATAATATTTATAACCTTTATTTTGAATTACTAGTTTGGTAAGTCGTGGTGCACTCGCACTCGGTGTTGCGTGTAGCCCTAGTTATAGAAATACTTTGTAGAGATAACATACTATGAAATCTTGGGGTGTTACATGATTAATGTTTATATTTTATATTTAGGATATAATTATTATTTGGTGGTTATAATACCATATCTAGCCTCATACTTTCCAATCAGTTGGAAAATGATAACACCATTCGTGCGTATGTGTAGACTACAGTCTCCACTAAGAATTGGGATTTGTTTTTAATTTATTATTTACGTGATTGTATATAAAGGTATATTTAATGAATTATATTATATATATGATATAATAATTATTATTAAATTTTGAAATATTATTTACATTTCTTTCATTCATCAATAGGGATTTGAAAAAAAGATTCATTCTTACGAACATTCCACAATCTCTATGAACTGTATATTTCATTTTTATATGTCTACCTTATATGGTTTATGATAACCATTTACTTAATAAATACATATTATATTTATATAATTAATAAAATCATGGAGATTATGTAACTATGATCCATGTATAAGGACTATAACTACTGACCAGATGTTCTTATGGAATGTGAAACAATTAACACCCAAAAATGATGGTTTCAATAAATAATTATTTATAAATGGGTGTTAAATATTATAATTGGATAATATGTTAAATTATACGAATATACATGATTTTATATAGATTTATAATAAATTTAAATTTATTATACATGTGGATTTATTTCATTAAAAAAAATGTTGAACATGAGTTAAGGGGTTTACGTTTCAATCTCATTGATTATCAACATTATTTTTCATTCAGTTTTAGATGATTAAATTTTGTTACATATATATTAATAATCCCATGAATTATCTTCCCATATAGGTATTTTTTTGTATTACATGTATTAGATTCAGTTTTCTATCTTTACGAACTTGAGAGTCTAAATTGATTTTTAGGAAATCGAAATTTATTTTTATTTTTAGTAAATTTTTTTCTCCCTTATACATGTTTTTAAAAAAATTTATTCAAGAATGTTTTAATATTATACTGTGACTGTTTAAATTCATTTTTACCCATGAATTATTTTAAATATAATGGTTTAAAATTAATATTACTTTAATTCCATGAATGGGGTACATTTTACTTTTTATAAAAAATGTGAATGGAATCTTTGTTTTAACATAAGGACAGGAATATAATTTCTCACTATCATTACATATAAGTAATTTGAATATTCCTTTAGAAGTCTCAAAATTTATTTTCCAATAAATTTATTCCTTATCATTTGTGAGATTCTTTTTTCTCAAAAAGAAATTTTAATGTGAAATTGGTATTTTTTAAAAGAAATGTTCCAGTGATATTTTAAAGTAATTTTTCATATATGATAACATTAATTAGTTTTTATTTTTATTTAATGTGGATATGATCCAATGATACCATTAAATTTCATTAATTGGATATATAATGATGATTTTTATTTATGTATGATTCAATGAATCATAGTTCTTTCCCATGGGATAATAATGTTATGATGAAAAATTTATGAAACTAGTTATTTTCAATGGGTTATACGATGAAAAAATGAGAAACAGTTTATAAAATGCATTTAATTTTACATGGGTTATGCTATGATGTATTTTTTAAGATATTAGGAGAAAATATTTATTAATTTAATTATGTGATGTGTGGGATTACAATTATATGGGCCTCCAATTAATTGTGTAATAATGGATATCTCAAAAGAAAATAAATTATGGAATGGGGAGTGAACACAGTTTAATAAGGGACTATGTTCACTATGTTATTATTTGGATTTAAACATGATATTGGATATGATGGATTGGGATGTGAATCCAATCCAATATGATATAATTGGAAGTAAATCTTGACTTAGTAATTTTCATCAATGATTATTTACATGATAAAAACATATGCCTTATTCCATTATTATACTCTCATTGATCATGTTATTTGATTCCGTTATGATTCATGTCTTATGAAATGCCATGTGTTATTAAACGAATCAATATTATAATCTATGATATGATTGTTACAGTATTTAAATGTTAATATCATGATCTCATATTGTTATGATTATTTGATACTAAAGATATCATTTAAATATCCCTCGTATACTGTTACTAAGAATCTGTGATCACACTTTCTTATACATTAATTCCCCATGATATGAAAAACGTTTTAATTATGATATTTCAAATAAGGGTGATAGTTCTGAGTAACATAGCAAGATATGACATAGATCTCCAATGAATAAGTTTTTTATGTCTCTATGTTTCCAAAGACTATAAAAATGTATGGTTATAACATGGATAATAATATTATATGCTAAATATTCAATTTATAAGGTGTGATATTTTTTTACAAAAAGTATGGGTCTTTATAGTGGGTACCATAAGATGGGTTTTTTTTAATATTTAGAGTTTAGAATTAGAAAAATTTGGTAAAATCACTTGGGATATGAACTTGTAAAAGATAATATCCTAAATTTTTTAAGGAAGAGATTATAGTATTTTCCCAAAAATATATCCCTATATGGATACAATTAGTGGACATGATATTTGAACAGATGCATCTAGGGGTAATATCCCCCAAAATATTTTATTTGTTATATCTCAACCACTAGTTTGTTTCAGGATTAGTGTGACCATACTACTGACCTATTTTGACACTCTTGAGGGATATTATTAGGTTAATACCATTTTTTTGTGAACCATTATGAAGGATTTCAGTAGATGTTGATCATTGATGACAAATTTTCAACCTAAGGTGCTATAAATTGCAAAAAGTGTCATGATTTATAAATACTATAAATTATTTTCTAGATTAATCAATCTTTTTAAAAAGGCTAAACAGTCATAGTAACAATTTTTGTTTTAGTAAGGGATTGAAGATAGATGAATATAGTCAACGAGGTAATAGGTTTGCTAAAAATGAAGTACCCTATTTTAGTTTTGATTTATGAATTCTTTTATATCTTGAAAATTTTCAAGAAATTTTTATTCAAATACTCAATAATTATATATTGAATTAGTAGTGATAACACTTAATTTTACCATGACCATATCTCTAGTATATGATTGTTCTCCAATAGTTGTTTTTGGGATTGTGATTCTTAAAAATAAAATTATATTACATATAGTTTTTTATATAATTTTTTGAATGGAATGTATATATTTATTTAAATCCCAAATATATTTCTATGTAAATTCAAATTTTCTATTATAAACTATCCTATGATCATCTATTAATTTGATGATAAATATAAACTTCTATTGGAAACTGAAACCATTGAATGGGTCTTTTTTCCTATTCAAAACAGTTATTTATCTCATATGGTTAGGGATACAATAAACATAAAAGATATTAATATTTTATGGGATATTGTTTAAGTCTTTCTAGAATTTATTGTTCCTCTACTAATTCGGGAAGTTGGGTATCTAGTAGAACTCATACATGGTGCGACACATACGAAAAATACTCCATATCAAATGGCCTCAATTGAGTTGTAGGAAAAAAGAAAATAATATAAGATATAATTGATATGGGATTCATTCTACCTAGGGAATCACCATGGGGTGCACCTGTTATTTTTGTTAAAATGAAATATAGATTAATGCAATTATTCATTAATTATCATAAACTTTAGAAGAACGTAATCATGAATAAGCATGCATTTCCCTATATTGATGTATTTTTGGATCAAATACAATGAGATAAATATTTTTCCCATGATTTATCTTCAATGTGGGTATTATAAATTGTGGGTTATAATTGATTAAAAACCTAATAGAGCCTTCTATATGAGGTGTAAACAGTATTAATTTGTAGTTAATGTTTTTTCTTACTAATTCCCAAATAATATTTTTGGATTTAATGAATAAAGTCTTTAGATGTTTCCTTGATCTATTTTTTGTTGCCTTTATAGAAAATATTCTTATAAATTTTAAGAGAAAAGAATAGCGTTCATTTCACTAGAGGATTATTTTAATGAACCTAATAATGTATAATTTATATTCAAAATAGACTAAACCTGAATTATAGATATAAAATGTTTCATTTTAAAGTCATATAATCTCAATTGAGGGTATTTAAGTAGACCCTCAAAAGATGAAATTTACTGAATTTTATCCAACACCGACCATTATGACTAAGATCTATAATTTTCTTAGTTTGAATAGATATTATCAATTCATTTTAGATAATTTATCTCGGATTTAGAACACACTCACCAAGATAACTCAAATCGATCCATGATCCTTTAAATATATGAATCTGAGGAAAATTTCATAGAACTAAAGGGAATTGATTTATTTAATGAACCTAATAAAAGATAATTTTTATTCAAAATATACTAAGTATAAATATGGATACAAAATGTTTCATTTTAAAGACATATAATCTCAATTGATGGTATATAAATTGATCCATAAAATAAGAAAGTTATTGTATGTGATCCCAAACCAACCACTTTGACTAAGATACACAGTTTTATTAGTTTTAATAGGTATTGTCGATTCAGTAAAGATAATATATCAACAAATTGAAATCAACTCACCAATATATCTCAAAGAGATCCATGAAACTTTAGATATGTGAATATGAGGAAAATTTCATGGAACTGAAGAGAATTTTAGTCATCGCACCTATTATTAATCTACCCTATTGAAGAGATGGGTTTGTGAACTTTCATTGTGCATAAAAGAATGTACTAGGAATCGGATTATTGAAGAATTATATTGTGATAGATTATTCTTTATAATAATTTCTGGTTAATGAGAAGTATTTCCCAACTCATGATTGGGATTTAGCTATGGAAAATTTTTCATCAATGACTTGGAGGTTTTATATTTAGGAAAAAAGTTGTGACATATGTACTGATCCAAAAAGTTCAATATATATATTAACTCATAAATAGTTGCATATGTCCCAGAGAAGATGGTTTATGTTGGTAAAATATTTTTACTTCTCAGTACATTACCAAATTTGGAAAGAGAAGAAGGTGGAAGATTCCCTACATCAAAAGGACCACAAAAGATTATGATTAAGGTCCCAAAAGGTCCCATATTTCTATATTTTCAAATGATGGATATTGAAATCCTAATGTAAGGGGAGAAAATTATTCTTGATCAAATGAATTTTCAACGATCTATTCATGTGAATATTAAAAAGAGGAAGAAGGAGGATATGGAGTTGAAAACAATTGTAAGATATATTCATGTGTTCAGAAACAATTGTGAGGGAATGATATTTTTTAGGAAACATGTATTTGTTCAATCCATACACTTTTTGAAGAAATAATTATTTTATGAAGCTCATAGTTCATCGTTATCAATTTATCTGGGTAGTAAGAAGATATATAGATATTTTAATTAGTGTTTATATAGGGATAACTTAAAGAGACTTATTATAGAGTATGCATCTCACTGCTTTTCATGTAAGAAAGTCATGGCTATGAGAAAAAAGTATAATGGGATGTTACAACTATAACCCATATAAGAATAAAAATGTGAAAACATCAACATAGATTATGTCATCAGACTCCCCAAAACATATAAATGAAAGAATTCTATTTATGTTATACTTGATATAATTATTATGTTACGACTTTTCATTTCTATTAGAGAATATTACTCTCTTGAAAATAATTATAGAATATAAATTAAGAAGTGGTAAGATTTAAGTGGGTACCATATTATATTTTATTTGATCAGGATCCAATGTTTACATCAATTCTTTGGGAAAGTACTCAACAAGATTCAGAATCAAATTTTTGTTTTAGTAAAACTTATCATCCTCAAACATATGGTCAGTGTGAGAGAACCATTCAAATCATAAATGATGTACTGAGATATTATTCTATAGAATTAAATGTTACATGTGATGAACACTATTATCTAGTCTTGTTTTCTTATAACAATAGATTTCAATCGACCATTTATATTTCTCGTTATGAATCATTCGATAGAAAAAAGAAAATAATTCAAACATGATTGAATTACATTATAGAAAGAAAGATATTAGGACTAGATTTAGATAAAGAAATAGCAGAGAAGGTTAGAGCCATTAAACAATACATAAATGCATCCTAGAGTTCATAAAAAATCAATGATGCAAATTGTTGGTGAAATATTTAATTTTAAGTTAGTGGGATGGTATTCCTACAAATTTTATTGTGGAATAATGTTATGATATTTTAAAATTAGGTAAAACTCATCCCAATACATACTCTCCAATTTTTGATTATTGATTAAGTATGGACTATATATTATCAAATAGTGCTTCCACCAAACCTCTCCCATGGTCATTATGTGTTCCATGAATTTTTCAAAATGATGTACATGACTGATGCTCCACATTTAAAAAACTGAAATGTTACACTATGAGAGAAATATATTTATTAGAATGAACAATTGGTAGAAATATTTTGATTATAGATATAAAATTCATTAGAACAAGACAAATCACATGGTTAAAGTTATTTGGAGGAATAAAAAATTAGAAGAATCTTTTTAAGAACACGAGGATATGATGAAATAGAGACATTATAATTTTTATTTATCAAATTGACTGATTTTCATGTGAAAAATTATTTTAATGTTGGAATAATTTAACACCATGATATTTTAATATATCTTTCTCTTTAAATAAATTTTAATTCTTTAAAATATTACTATACACGCAAGACCCAATATAAAAAAAAATAATATAGAATAATATTATAAAAACCCCATTAAAAATGTGTAATAATGTGAATAAAGACTTTATTTTAAATATTATTAAATGTTTTATATAATTAAAATATTATGGTAAATTAATATTCAATTTTTAGTAATGTTTTTGTATCTTTCAAAAATATATTTTACTCAAAAATGGTATTTATTTCGTTTTTTGTAGGAATAAAATAATTATTTTCTCAAAATTTGATAAAATTTATTTGACCTAGTTAATTTAATTTTTTATATCATCATAAGAAAATAATATTAAATTTAATTTTTTAGAATATTCTCAAAATATTGATTTCTCAAGGAATAGTTAAAAATACTAATTAATATTGAAATGTTTTTTAAAATTTAATGAATTTAAATGTATTAATTTTAATTTGATTTTTTAAAATATAAAAATAATTCATTGATATTATTTATAATTCACTTATTTTTATTATAATTAATTTTATTTTTGAAATTAGAAAAAAAAATTGTACTTAAGAAGGCCTTTTTATATAAAACCATTTTTCATCACATTTGTTGGTTTAATTTTAGAATAAATTCCTAAAATTATATGAATTTAATTTGAAGAAATGAATTAAATGTTTTAAATAAATATTTATATATTTTTAAATGTTCCCAATTTCATTTTTAATTTCAATGAATTGTAAAAATATAAAAAAATTCTCCATGGTTAATTATAAAAACAGGTTTTCTAGGGGTTAAACTAAGAGATAAGGGAAAATTATCCAATAATAATTTCATAAATCATATTATATTTCCATATTTTTACCTTATCCAATACCAAATTAGAATCTATATACATTTGGAATAAGTTTTATTTGAGTTTTTCAATGTTATAATTTAATCCTTTAAAACATTTCATGTGTCTCCTCTTCCTAACATATAAAATTACACCCTACATTATATTATTTACACAAAGTTGAGTAATATATAAAGACCATGACATAATTGATTATATTGTAAACTACCTTGACCTTGAATTATATGTTTTGGCCTTCTTAGAAGACTATTCCAAGGGTCTTTAAGAATGGATCTAATGGAGGCCTAATGAAGAATTGGTAATCATCCTTCCTGGTATCTTTCAAATTATACCTTATTCAACCTATTATTTATATATGGTCTCCATTGTAAAATAATATTATAATTATCTATAATATACTGAATTATTATTATTTTTATTATATAATCACCATTATCCACAATCTATTTTGTCAAATGGGAAGTGAAAGTATCGCTCATGCATACTTGTGGACTGTCGCCTCCACTTAGTGATACAACTAATTTTTCATCGCCATATTTCATTGATATTAATCATTATGGGATAAATGTTTATATATATTATATTTATGATATAATTATTCTTATTTAATTATTATATCATATCTTCCTTCTTACCTTCCCATCCATTTGAAAATGATAACATCACTTGTGCATACATGTGACAACCACCTGCACGATGTGATGCTATTGGTTTTTAGTTATCTATTTATATGGATGGTAATAAGGATATATTTAATTATTCTTTTTGATATATAATTTTTATGTAAAAGTGAATTATTATTTACCGTTCTTTAGTTCCATCAGTCAAAATGTGAAAACTTTGTTCATGCATACGTACGACCAAACACATCTATGAACTGTGTATTTTAATTTAATATATATATATATGTTATGGGTGATTATATATATATATATAAGATTTATTATATTTATTACTTGAAAAAAAATTGTTGGTGGAACCATGATCAATAAAAAAAACAAAATCTACCGAACTATAGTTCTGATGAAAAACGAAAGATTTAACACCGTTTAATGTTGGTTTAGTAAGGAGTCATTAATTATAAGTTTTGAAATATTATAATTGGATAATATATGAGATTATAAATATTTAAATGATTCTATTATATAATTATAATATATTTATATTTATTATGCATGAGGTTAGCATGCTTTCTAAGGTAGTCTAACATGAGGTAATGGATTTCTGTTACAATGTAATTTTTTATTGGGATAGTTTAGGATTAAGTTTATGGCGTTGAACTTTTATGACATACCTCTAAATAATCCCATGAATTGTATTATATTCGAGTTATTTCTATGTATTACCTACTTTCATTGAATTATGTTCTTGAAAATAGCTTTGTATATAAAAAGAATGTTTTAGAGGAAAATAGACATTATTTCTATATTTGGTTGAAAATTATTTTTCTACCTTATATATGTTTTCAAAAATGTTTTGAAGAGTTATTTAATATTATAATTTTTTTAATTTCATTTTTACCCATGATTAATTTTTAATATTAATAGTTTAAATTGAATCTTCTAATTTTTTTCTGAAAAAAGAACATTATACATTTTATTAAAAATATTAAAAGAATCATTTTTTATTGTACATCACATGAAAATAATATCCCTATGTCATAAGTGATCAAGTATTATAAGCTTCCCTTTCTGGTTTCTTTGTAATTAGTTTCCATTTTTATTTTAAAAATAAAATTTATCCTTATGTAATGGGAAATTTTTTGATATTTTAAATAAGTGATTTTAATTTTCAAAATTTATTTCCCCCATGAAATGTTCCAAAGAATTTTTATATTATTTTTTCATTTAACATAAAATAATTTAATTTTAATTATTATTTAATATGGATATGATCCATCAAAAACATCTAATTATATTCAATGGAGGTCTACAGATGATTATGGTTTAAATAATATTCATTAAAAACAATTTCTTACTTATGGTTGAATTATGTTACGATGAAAACATTACAGAGACCATTTTTTTCCATGGGTTATAGGATGAGGAAATAATAAAAATGTTATGAAATATATTTCCTTTCCC
Source organism: Viscum album (assembly GCA_963277665.1). Classification (NCBI taxonomy): domain Eukaryota; kingdom Viridiplantae; phylum Streptophyta; class Magnoliopsida; order Santalales; family Viscaceae; genus Viscum; species Viscum album. Next base: position 709,078,770 of record OY728131.1, on the reverse strand, counting down.
TTGGATATTTCATGATGAATGTTTTATAATCAAATGTAACACATATGTATTATTGTTTTGGGATGTGTTGGCTAGGAATTATATAGCCCTCCAATGCATTGTATAAAGATGGATATCTCATGAAATAATAAGGATGAGAATATGGCATGGACCCAACTAAGTAGTGGAATCTGTCAACTATTATATTATTGGGAGTGATTCTAGACTAATAATTTTAAGTATTGAGGGGTAATCCCAATCCACAATGATAGTTTTGGAAGTCAATTTTGAATAATGAAATGATTTTCACTAATTCTGTGTATGCAAAAAACTTATGCCTTATGACAATGTTATGCTATCGCAGTTCATTTTATTTATAAAATTTAGGATTCTATTCATATGATCTACCGCGATTTATTCCATGAATCATGATTATGATCTACGATATGGTGGGTATGGTTTTCAATGTTTAATATTAAATTCTTAAAAACTTATACTCATTTAAATTGTAAGTGACCATTAATATATTAATTTTTTATCTCTTATAAGAATATGAGCTCACCCATTCTTTTTTTTCATTTCTCATGGTTATAGATAATGTCTTTATGTATGATGTGTCTAAATAAGGTACTATTTATGGAAAACATAATTAGATATGACGTAAATCTCATATGAAAAAAGTTGTTTATGTATGCCAGTTTCCAAAGAAATTAAACATATACAATTAAAAAATGACTCGTAATGTATGTATTAAATATTAATCAAATAAGATGTTATTTTTATCTATGAAAAGTATGGGGGTCTATATTATTCTTATATTATTTCTCTTTTAATATTTTATTTCCTTTAATACAGTATTTGAATTACTAAATCTGTGAAAACCCGTGTGACTAAAACTATTATTGTACTTATGTCTTAGAACAATACCATTTTAAAAAAATAAGGTAATTTGGTTCATTCATAGAAACATAATTAGTTAAAACCATTTTCAAATAAATAATAAAATAATTTCATTTAGAAGAAATTAATGTTTTATAAATGATAAATTCTAACTATGATACATGTGTTATAATTTTTTTTCAAAGTGGGGTTTGTTTTTTAAAGATAGAGCTTAAAAATATCCCTTATTAAATGGAGGAAGAAACTCTAGATTAGATGGTATTTTCAAAAAATCATGTGTAAATAATCAACATAATCCCCTATATAAGATGAGTTAATAGAGAATAAATTTTTATGATTATATATGGATGCAACCAACACTTAGAGGGGGTGGGGATGAATCGGTGTTTCTATAAATTTACTATAAATTTCCATTTTATCCCTATAGAACTATTCCCTTATCTAGTAAGAAAATCAACCTAGTCTTATCTTTCCAATGTGAGGAATCCATATATATAATAGGATACCATTATAAGAGAACATTGGCAGTTTTTAACAAGTGTTTTCTACCTAAGGATGATGACATCCATGATAAATCATTGTTCTTATTCCATATACACAACTTCCATATTATTAACAATGATGGAATGTGAAATGTTAGGACCTCGAAATCTTTATCCAACCACCAAATAGGTACAAATAAATTATCTAAATTATATTATGAAAATCCTTATGGAATATATGATTTAACCCACACATTATGAATAAGGTCACTAATTGAAATGTCATGTACGTCCTGAACAATATAGATGCAATCTTATTCATTAGTTCTAAAATTTTTATGGGATGACTCAATTTTATTCGTAATTATAGATCATATGAATGTTGTTGGTTGGAATATTCACCTTATCAAATTTAGTGAGGACTAATTTGGCATAACCAAACTCAATCCCTTATCTCATTTTTCTTCCTAGTTTTGAAAGGCTCTTTTAAAGGATTTTCTGGATCAATTATCATTGTTCAATGAAATTGGAAACTTCTATGAATGAACCATTAGTTATATTTTTATACTTTTATTCAATACAAAATTTATTAATCAAGTACAATGATATATCTATATTTTCATTCTATCTTTATACTTTCATAATATGAACTGATATATGAAGCAGAGATTCTCATCTCATTTTATCTCATTTTATTTACATATTTATTCAATATATTGCATGAATAAACTTATTCTTTAGTATCACATTTACAATATCTTAACATAGTAAAATTTTTGTTTTCTTTTTCTTCAGTATCCATGATAAGTCAACAGTCTCACACTTATCGATTTTCATTGTTTCAAAGAAAAAACATAGTATCTTAGGTCTTCATTTTATTTGAAATCATCTTATAGATATGGATTTTTTCATCAGATTCATTCCTTCATAAAATATTTTAATTAACATAGTTATACTCTTAATTTATATACTACATGAAAACTCCATTGAACTTTATCTTTTTAGACACATGAATGAAATAATCCATAGGGGGCCTTTATTTATTTTTTATAAATCTTTGTGAGTCCCATAATTCGGGATATCATTAACACATTGAACATGGTTTGGTTATCATTCTATCATAGTTTTTTCTACTCTTCTTATTAATCCAAAACATCAATTACCTCACAAGACATTAAGATTCATATACCCATGCCTTTCAAATTTTTTACCTCAGGTCAAAGTCATAGGAAACAAAGTTATATGCTAAAAATTCATATGATAAAAGCGATATTATTATCTTCAAAGTCATAATGTCTTAAATGAAACACATTTTAGTTTGAATAAATATACTCATCATATATTATTTTTAGAAATCCAGACCATTATGGTTATCAAATAAACTCTACAAACTCATATTTTATAATTAATCCTATTTACCTTCATCTTTATAGCATATATTATCTTGCAACATGTCTATCAATAATGCACTCTAGAACTCACTCCTTTTTTAATTCATCTAGAATCATGATTTTCTTCAGATCATCAGGATATTTTCTATTTTAGGAACTCAAAATGATCTTGATGATTATTTCTAATTTTATCAGAATGCATGGATTTTATAATTTCACAGTCACTAATGTTAAAATTATAGATTTTCCTCCTCTAACATACAATTATGCTATGTTGTACTGTAAGCTATATCTTATGCTTACATAATGGTTACTTATAAAAAATATATTATAATTATGTATATAAATTGGGGTTACTAAATATTATTTTATAACTCAGGGACTCCCTATCAAATATTTCTAGAAATATGGAATCTTCTTTACATTGAACACTTCATGTTGAGTTTACCCTTACATGAATCCTAACATACTGATTTACCTCCACCAACCACTTGCACAACCAATACATTGGAATTTAGTTTTTTTATAGTTACCTTGAATCATGATTGTGGCTCCACGATTAACTTGATACTGGTAACAACATACCTTTAGGAAACCAACAAAATTTGAATATCACCGTTACCTAAGTCCAAGATTTTTGTATTACCTTAACATAAGCATCACCATACCTTAATACGGGTGTGGAAGACAAGTTAACATTTATATAGCTTGATGTGTTTCAACATTACCATTAAATAGAATATATAAATAATTATTTACCCTTAAAAAATGGTACAATTCATGATTTTCTTTCATAGATCTTCTTATCTTATCTAAGTTTACTCAATCCACCATAAATATTATCATAATTTCTTCAAATAAACTAGTGGATTTTATAATCACTTCAAGATAACGTGCAATTTTTCAAAACATTCTACAAAATAAACCCTAGAAACTACCTCATTAGTTTTCCATATGAGTTGTGGTAGAAATTATTCCACATACATTATGACACACTACCCATGTTGGTGAAAACACTTCCATGATTAAACATACTCCTACTTAACACACATGGGTTTGGGACTTCTAATTACTTCCAACCAACTCATCATATGAATTTTCTTTTTATTAGAAATAAATACCACAAAAACAAGTATTTTTCATCAATATACCCATTTTTATTCATTATCAATCAAAATTATAATTTCATTCTTATACCAATTATTTAAAATAATTACAAAGAAAACGAGAGATGATGATATCACATCATTATTAAGAAACTGACTATCAACCATTCCACAATATGTCTACATGATCCATTTTTTGGTGGAGAAATTTATATCAATGTTGTCCACTAATTAGTATAATATCATACTAAATCATATCTCACATAAAAATATATTATGGTTTGTTCAATAATATATGGGTTGAAAAAATTGACCATAATCGTTAACATGATATTACATAGAACAACAACCAGTGTTATTTCACTCATATCTGTACAAAGTTAAAAAATATTCTTGTACAAGTTGAATGGTTTAAATAAAATCCCCTTTTTCATATAAACATTTATTTAGATACCATTAATTTAAATGTAAATAAACCCCTGAATTTTAGTATAAATTATTGATAACTATGGATGAGTGAAAGAACACAAATATTGTTCACAAAGACCAATGTTAAGAACCCTCAAAAAATATAATATTTATATAAATTACACGAACCTGGATGCCACTAAAGATAAACTTCTCCAAATGGGATAATATATATCTCTACTTTCTAAAGTAATAATTTTCATTAGATTTTATTTTGATTTCAAATTGATAAATCATACAAAAATGATCACTTATTTAGATATTGAATAATTAATCGATCATATTTTACATCATTTGTACTTCATTTAAGAACATTAATCACCATTGATTCCATATATAGTTCGATCATAGATACAAAATAAAAAATTTCTAGAATAAAGTGTAACATAATTTTTTCCCTAGTGAGAGAGACAAGGTTGATAATTTCTACTCAACCATGAAACACTTCCATTTTACGATCCATATTTTGATGGATTGTTCATTTAAACATTTCTAGATATATATAAATTATTGGGTTGGATATATATTATTTTATCTCCTTGTGAGAGATATTATTTTAATATTATCCATCAAGACATGTGAATCATCATGTTCTAATTTCTTTTCCATAATTATATCTACTGTATAATTATGATTGTGGGACAATAATTTTACTTCTTCCTAACTGGATTATAAATTCTACAAAACTACTCTTGATATATTGGGTGACCCCCTTTTGAATAGTTAATATTATATTAAATTTCTTATTCATATATAATATTTTTCTTCTTATTGTATTTTTCATTCTCATAGGATTTAATTTATATTTTTTTATCGAAATCTAGTTACTATATTTACAAATAAACATTATGAATTTTCCCAGCTTGATTATTTTTTCAACGTGTATTTTTAAGTTTTTTCTTCACTAATTGAGTCCATTTAATTTTATATTTGTTTTTTCTTATATTATAATATTTATTTACCCTAGTAACACTACCCCTTATAGAATTTATGAAAAAAATTTATATTCCTATTTTTCTTTATAATAGAAATTCTCTTATTTTTGTTAGGGGATAATTTTTCTTCATTTTATTGAATTTCATTGGAACTAGAATTATCTTTTTTATTTTTCCCCATGGTTAAATAACCAACTATCTTCATAAACATATTATAAATGTTCTTTTTAACGATTTTCATGTGATTATTTTTTAAGAAAGTCTTATTTATATTCTTTTTATTTTGAGGCATTTTTTTCCCATTCATTTTAATAACTTTATTTAATGATATATGAATTCCTTACTCTTAATAGTGACTATAACTATTGTAAACATCAAAAATTATTCCTTGTATTTCAAATCTATTTGAGTTATAGTTGATTTTGTTCATAGTATATGGATGTTTCTTTTTCTGTGACTTGGTCCCCCTAGAAATGGGCTTCCATTATCATTGTTGAATTGGTCGATTATACAAAAAATACACTAAACTATAATGAAATATATTATAATAAAACATTAACAAATAATATTGTTTTCTTTATTTTAAAAATATATAGTTTACATTTTTTTGAACTGGATATTGCTACTATTAGCATTGATCTCAACCAAATGGAATTAATTTTTATAAAAAAACCTTATGTACATGCTCTCATAAACATTACATATAGTGGTATAATCCTATATGATTTTATTTATCAACTATTTTATAGGTTAAAATTTTATTCCTTTACTATATGAATAAATATATTTAAATCAAATATTATTTTAAGTGGTTAATGGTACATTATACTTTTTGGCTATAATATATTAATCAGTTGGAAATAATAATACTTTTATGCCTTTATATAGTGGTATTCGGGCCTAGGGTTCCTTATTAGTAGTTTTTGTGCGACTAATATTCCATTGAACTTATTTTGATGACATGGAATGAGTTTTTTGAGGATTTTTATATTTTCATTCATGGTTAATGAATCATATACTATGAATTTATTTTTTAGGATCCACTATTTTTTAATTTCTATAACTTTAGCTTATCATCTTATTATCTTCATATTAATTCATTTTGATATCTTATTCTAGTACATGGAACAAATATTGAATCATATTTTCAATGATCTCTAGCTCAGAATTTGGGATAACAGTAGTTTCTTTAGGTGAATAGTTATTTTCCTCATGCACTTTCATGAATTTTATATTTTATGAAATATAATGATACCTTTATTTTAATATATGAGAATCATTTTCCATTCCTTTTATACATGGAATTTTACAATCATACTTGTTTGTAGAGTGTTATAAAAATCAATATTCATTATTCCAAATCTTTCCCATACTTTTCTTAATCTTTGTCAAGTGTTGCGGTCTCCTACGGCGTACTCTTGAGTGATCCATAAATAATTGTGACTATTTATTTGGGAAATATTGTTTGGGTATTCGTCAAATAAGAAAAATAATTATCATTTTACTTATCAGAAACCTATTAAATAATATTATATACACTATTTGTGCTTTGATGTTCAAAAATATAGTTTTTAGAAGAGTTTTTTGTGATGTTATATACTTTCATAGGTGATGAAATAAATATAGATGGTCTGTTGTCAAGTTCCTTAGTGGTTTCAACTATTGGATCTTCACCTTCCATGAAAAATTTCTTTTTATCGTATTTATTTCCCAAGGAAATAGAATTTCCACTATTTTCTAAAGAGGGATGGATTATTATTTTGAGTTTCTTTAAGAGAGAAAAAATAGAAATATTTAGACAATATCTTCATTGATTAATTTCAATTAGTATAGAGTTTATGTTCTTATATTTATTATATAATGAATCTCTAAACTTCTTCACATATATTTTATTCTAATTAATTATTCTCTTTATAGAGATATATTCCATAGTTTCTTTAGTAGGAGATTAAAAATCTTATTAAAATCTACACTTCATCTTGTGTTGGAATAAGGAAAATTAATTCATAAAATAAAGAATCCATTCAATATAATCCATATTCTGGTGTAACCTCACTATGATACTAATTTTTAGATCATAAAGAGACTTTTCCAACCCTAGGGGATAAATCAATGTTTATATTATTTTACACTAATTGTATTTTTATCCCTTTAAAACTATTACATTATTTAGTGAGAGGATATCTATTTGTTTATTTCAATTCTAGTTAGTATGCAGATATAGAATAAGGAGTTAACATAAGGGAATTTCAAGGTTTTTCATTGAATTAAACCTCCGTTTGGATTAATCTAACCCTATTATATCATGCTCATTATCACACATGAAAAATTTCATTCTTATATTGAAAGTAATATTGAGAAATGGTATGAACTTTAACTCATTATCATGGAACTAACTATGTACAAAGATGTAATGCCCTGACCCGAGTTACCCAGAGTCGATGCCTTATTACAAAACATTGGCATGATCATAAGAGATCAAGTCCCAAAATAATGATCAATTTTGTATCCTTGGAAGTATTAGATACATACATAAGATTTAAATTACACTATGAAATAAGAAAAACAACATTGTGTCTCAATTGGAAATACTCAAATATCTTAGTTAATCCCTGTAGGTCAATCATAATATACTTTTTTGCATCCTGGGAAAAATAAATATAAGAAAGGGGGGAGCTCAGATTCTTAGTATGGATAATCAACATATAAGAAACCATTATAAATAAAAATAAACATTTAAGGTAATGTATAAAACTAATAGAGAAGTCTTTTAAACATAAACTTCTCCATAATATGTCCAAGATCAATCAAATAATTCCATTTACTTATTCACATGAATATTCCACTAGTCGAATAATCACATGTCATATCAATGGCTGATTTCTTAAAGATGGAATGCATAATGTCAGAAATTGTAACCACATAGTCAAGGAATCAAGCCAAGACTACAAAAAAAATTTCAAGTCCTTGTGCCAAGACACTAGTTTATATCATGAGACCTACCGATGCGTCGAGGGGCTATAACAGGCCTCTCCCTTCACTTACTACTTCCAATGCATTCCTCGTACGAAAAGGATGAAACATAACATAAACATTCATATTAAAAATATAATATGATGTGTTAATAAATTAACTATAAACCATGAATGGTATAAAAATAGCACATCTAAATTCAAACATATCACAAAAACCTTCAATATAATATGAAATAATGTATCGTAGTAAATCAACTTCAAATGAGGGTGTAATCCAAAAAATGATGTTGGCATAGAAGAAATAAATCCAAAAATTATTTAAGAGAAATATATCTCCCTACTTTGAAATAATTTAAAAGATTCATAATTATAAAACCAAACATTTATTTTAAAAATATTCATATAATCTTGTAAGGGATTCTTTGAAGGCATTATAACAACAGAAATTTTCCACACGCTCTGGATTAGTTAGAAAAAGTTATTTCTATAATTTGTAGAAAAGGTAAAAAAGGACCTATTTTGGAAAACAGTGGAAATATTCCTTTCAAAATATTTTATAAAAAGTAAAACATGGGTATAAATTGCTTCAACCCACAATCTATGAAATATTAAAAATGTTTTGAAATACATTTTTAATAATCACAGATGTGACAGATAAAGAAGTTATAGTAGATAATTACGTAAAACATCCTAGGATAAAAAAATTGATTGTAAAATTAACCCTTACATGTTATATTTACCTATAAAATTAGTGGATGGCATCAAAAGTTTCAATTTACATTTATTTTTATATTTAAAATATCAATTATTTTAATCATTCATTAATAAGGTAATTACTACATCATCATTGTGTTATATATAAATTTAATTATTTTATATATAATAATAATAAATAAAATAACATGATGTAAGAAATATTTTTAGCTTTCAAATGAATATATATAGTCTAATTAATCTTAGGTATAACCCTATATTAAAAATGTTTTAATTGTTCCATTTTGAATTTAACACTTTTAACTCTTCTTTAAATAAAATACAATAAATGTCATAATATAATCCATGTGGATAAAAAAGGATCATATATTTGTCCTAAGGTTGATTTTGGATGATATACACTTATCCAAGAGAATTAAGACATGTGTTTGGGTTAATATAATATAATTTTTACCTTTAATTACCGTATTTACTTTTCAAAGTGGTAAATAAAAATAAATGATTATTGTTCACCATAAATTATTTTCATCATATTGAACCAAATTTTACATAATGATGATAATTGTGCCTGCTAGATTTTTGAAATTCAATTCACAGATGTGGTGAAATTATGTTTTATTCAAATTTTTGAATGTGACTAGAAGGTCGGTAGAAGACATTAAAAAGCTCAATAAAATTTTATATATCTAATATTATTATAAAATGACTCCAATGAATTATGTTGGACTAATATAGATATTATGTATAAATTTTTAGTTTAAAAATATTTAAATAAAAACAATAATTATTTAAATAAAAGTCAGTTTTAAACAATAACACATTGTTTTTCACTATTCATAAAAAAATGGATGTTTTGAGAAAAGTACCAAAAATTTATCCTAAGTTAATTTTGATATTCTGAATCAAAAAATGAAGACCATTTTGAGAAATAAAATATATAAAATTTCAAAAAGTGTGTATTACTATTCATAATAGATTTTTGAACGACTAGTCTTATTGGTCATGGTGTGCTAGAACTCGAAGTTGCCTACATCACAAATTATTGAATTATTTAAAGAGAAGCGTACCATGGAAGATTGCGGAATTATATTCTTCCCTCCTTCAAGTAATTTCATCCTTGAAAATTCAAGAATATCACTGCATAAAAAGAATTAGGTGGTTCCTCATCATAAGTTTATCAGGTTCCCATGTTGCCTCATCTATTTTATGGTTTCTCAAAAGAACTTTTACTAGATAAGTCATCCAATTTTCTAACACATGTTATCTGGAATCAAGAATATGGATAAGATATTGACAATAAGACAGATCTTGTTCCAACTATAATGCCTCGACCCTAGTTACCCAGAGTTGGTGCATTATTACATAACATTGGCATGATCACAATAGATCAAGTCCCGAATGACTGATTAATTTAGTAGTCTTAGAAGTACTAGATACATATATAAGTTTTACATTACATTATGAAATGAAAAAAAGACATTTTGTCTCCTTTGGACACACTCATATCCTTTACCCTATCTCGGCAGGTCAATCATAATATACTTCTTCACATCCTAGGAAAAATAAAACATAAGAAAGGTGTGATCTCAGATGCTCGGTAAGGATAACCACACAGTAGAAACTGTCGTAAATAAGCATAAAAATTTAAGACAATTTGTAAGACTAAAACACAAGACTTTTATACATAAACTTCAGCATAATATGAAATATATAAATCAAATAATTACATCTACTTATTCACAAGGATATTCTAATATTCGAATAATCACATGTAATATTAATAGTTAATTTCATAATGGTGGAATTTATAATAGCAGACATCATAACCATGTAGTCAAGGAATCAAGCTAATAATACAATCAAAATTGTCAAGGAATTGTTCTGAGACACTAGATTGTCTCTTGATACATACTAATGAATTGAGGGGCTATATCAGGCCTTGCGCATCACTTACAACATCCAAGGCATTCCTCTTATAGAAGGGTTGAAACGTAACATACACATTAATATTAAAACTCGCATAGGAAATGCTAATACTTTAACCATAAACCATGAATAGTATAAAAATAACACATCCATAGTCAAACATATATCAAATTACTTCAATATAATATTTAATATTTTATCATAATAAATCAACTTCAAACAAGCATATAATCAAACAAATTATTTTTACAGAGATGAAATCAAACCAAAACTATTTGAGAGAAATATCTATTTCTACATTGAAATCATTTAAAAATTGATAATTAATCAATAAAAAACATTTATTTTGAAAATATTCTCATAGGCTAGTAAGGGATGATTTGATGGCATTATAATGGCGGGAAATATCCACACCCACCGTATATGTTGAAAAAACATTCTATCCTTAATTTGTCGAAAAGGCCATAAAGTACCATGTTTGGAAAACGATGGAATGATTAATTTCATTTTTTTTATAAAAAATAAAAAAATGTTATAAATGAATTTAACTCATAGTCTATGAAATAGTACAAATATTTGTAAATACATATTTATGAAAAAAAATGTGAATGATATTGAAGTCCCAGTAGATCCTTACGTATAAATAATCTCAGATAATAAAGAGATTATAAAATTAACCCTTAACTTGTACTTTTCCTTATTTGAGGATATGTTAACATATTTTATAATGGTTATATTATTGTTATTAAATTATACAAGAACCACATATATAAATATGATATCATATATAATCCTCTAATATTGCTTTGTTAATAATATTTCTGTAGTATCACTGTTTTGGATGTTAACTGATTCGTTTTCTTTTATATGTTTTTTTATGGAAGTCATGTTTGTTATTTATAAGATGTATTTGATTCATATGTTGAATTAAATTATGTTCCTAAAAACTATTTTTAATCATCAAATGAAAATTATTCATGAATAGCTATGATGGGGATTGAAATCTCATCGCGTCGTGGAGACGATAAGTCGTACGAACGCTCGAGCGACAATATCATTCTATTGATGGTGAAATGGTTTCTAATTGGATGTTATATAATATATAAAGAATAATTAACTTTTTATATTTATTATTTACATCTATTATACTCATTATTATATCCATCAAAATAATTAATGGTTGAATAACAAACTACTCCATGACGTGGAGATGGTAAGACGTATATAAGCATGTATGGGGAGTTTTCCATTCATAGGATAGATAGAATAATTAATATGGTTGTAACATATTTATAATAACATCTCAGTATGTAGAAGTCACTAGAGTTATTATTTTAGAATGGAAATAACAAAGAAAGAGGAGGTAGACGAAGAAAAGATCATTGAAATAGGTGATAAAACTATTATCTCTTCTCTGGGTGCATCCTTTTGATTTGAACAAAAGGGCTCCATAAGTGGTATTTCATGTCAAATTAAGGCCTATAAGTTTAATTGAGGGTATTTGGGAATATATTTTAGCTTCTATTGTCTGATCCAAATAGATTTGGAGGTGTGAATTTGGGAGAAGGGGAAGTACCCTTTAATAAGAGAGGCGATGGGTAGTTTAGGAAGAGCTTGAAATATTATTTTATTATAAAATCATTTTCAGATACTAATGGTTCAAAATGGATTAATTTCAAGGATAAGGTTTGTATTGCTCGTAATACTCTCAAATATTATGTTTAAGAGAAGTTTTGGTTACCATATTATCCTTATCTTTTGGATTTAACCCTTAGTTAAATAGTTTTACTCTTACCATGCCTTCTTGTATTTTTACACTATATGGTTAATAAAGATAATTTAAAATTTCAAGAGAATATAAAGTAGTTCATTAATGACATATATAACATTATTTAAGTCTTTTTAAAAAAATTTAGTTTTTTAGGATTATTATATCATTTAATAAAATAGTATTTGTTTTAAAAACTCATTTATGTCAATTTTGACACTATTCAGTATTTGTTTTTTTGTGAAAGTACTAACAACTTGATTACATCAAAAAAATACATTGAATCAACCATAATATTATATATTCTACTATAAAATTAATGTATGTAATCATAAGTTTAAATTTAATTTTATTTTAATCTATATAATTTCAGTTATATTATTCTTTCATTAATAAGGTAATTACTGCATCATCATTGTGCCATAAATAAATTTAATTATTTTTTTTCTGAAAATTATAAATAAAATACTATGATGTAGGAATTCCTTTTATATTTCTATGGAATATTTATAGACTAATTTATCGTATGTATAACCTTATATTAAAAAAATTTATTTATTAGTATTTGAAATTAACACTTTTAACTTTTCATTAAATAAAATATAATTAATGTCCTAGTCTTACCAAACGGAATAACAAATGATCCACTCTTTGTCCTAAGGTTGATTTTGGTAAAAACAAACCTTATCCAATAGGATTAGGACATGTTTTGGGGTAATTTTATATTATTATAATATTATTTTTAACTTTATTTACCCTATTGATTATTAACCGTGATAAATAAAATTCAAAAGTTACTATTCACCAAAAAGTACTTTCATCCTATTGATCCAAATTTTACTTACTGATGTCAACTGTGTCTTTCAGAATCTTGAAATTTAATTCATTGAAGCAGTAAAATTACATTTTATGTAAATTTGCAAATGTGTCAAAAAGGTGGGTAAAAGAGGTAAAAAAGTTCAATAAAATTGTATATATCTAATCTTATTATAAAATGATTCCAGTAAATTAAATTTTACTAATATATGTATTATTTATCAATTTTTACTTTAAAATAAATTAAAAATAAAATTAATTATTTAAAAAAAAAAGTCAATTTTTATGCAAAATGCATTATTTTTAACTATTCATCAAAAATGCAATGTTTTCAGAAAAATACCAAAAATTAATCCAAAGATAATTTTGATATTTTGAATTCAAAAATGATGTTTATTTTACCAAATTCAATTTATAGGTGTGTGTAAAATTAATTTTATTATAGTTCACAAAGGGACATAAAAAGTAGTTATTTTAATAAAATAGTTTCTCAAAATATATGACTATTTTAACAAAACATATAAAGTCCTTAATAAAAACTATAAATAACATTTGAAATTTATTTGGTACTATTAATATCATAATATTTAATTGATTAATAAATATATCATTTAAATAAATATAATACTAATGTGTTGTTTCGCAGAAACTCAATCTTGTATATAACACAAGCCAAGTCGGTGTTGTATGGAATATAAGATATTAAATTACATTAAAGAGATAATGTACTTTTAAATATTGAGGTTTTACATTCTCCCCTCATTTATTAAAATTCATCATCGCAAATTGAAATTTTTCTTCGAAAATAAATGGTTTATAATAGAAAATAACTTTGTGGAAATCCAACATCGGAAATAGGGTTAATAAAATTTCACCTTAATAAGAGGGAAAGGGAAATGAAAAAGTCACTAACAAATTAAGATTTCAAATAGGGGAACATTGGCAGTAGTGAGAGACACATAATTAGAGGAAAACATAAATATTTATAGGGAGTGATTGAGCTCATCAATCACAAACAAGTGAACAATAAATGGAAAATTGGGGGCCTCAAAGCCATAAATTTATGATGATGATTTAAAATATTATCAGTTAAACAAAACACAAGGTATTAGGATAACACATTTTTGGTTTTATGATAATTTCCGTAATTTTCAAGGTAAAAAAATAATACTTGGAAAGTAGAGTTCCATCCTTTAACTAATTTCTTAAAAAAACTCATCTTTCACTCCAAAATATAATAGAACGGAAAAATATTCTATTTATCATAATTGTATAGTGTTCCAAAAAAATGAATTTATAATTCATCCAGTAGAACATTAGAAACTACCACATTATGTAGACCAGGATATCACAAAAGCATGTGTCAGGTGATGCACCTTTTTCTCCCTTCATTTGCGGGTTCAAGTCTCACAACCTTACCGAATGCGATGGGTTATAGCCTGACGTCCGGGTTGTCCTTTTTATAACAGTCCAAAAATAATATTTAAAAACGTTTTAAACTAAATCAATAGTATCAATTTTCCAACATAATCCATTCCAACCTTTATAATTATCAAAAATACTTGTGTCCAAACTCACATTCCATAAATTTATAAGGAAGGTCAAATGGCATAATGAAGATCTCTTTTATCACATAACAACATGTGAATACCGTCATCATTTATTGTATTAAAACAAGGTAACAACCTGAATTACCATAAAATCTTACTGGATTAGGTGCATACTTCCTTATTACTTCAGTAAAACATAGAATATTGGATATAATGCTTAAATTAAAAAAAGATGTTGTCTTCTCAAAAAATGATGGAATAAACAAAGATTAATTAGTTCCAAGGTAGTAAATAATATCCGATATACACTATAATTCTTATAACTTGTACATAATTAAAATAATACTCAAATTAAAAAAATTTTTAATAACAACATAAGAACACCAATCATTTCTCTTCATCTATGGTAGTATCATAACATGATTATTATCAAATAACATCATTTGGTGTAGACTCTGATGATTTGTACATTGATTCACATAGTGTCCCAACTTCTTGCAGATAAAGCATTGTACATTTGAAACCTTTTTCTTACTCACATAATCCCATAATTGGTGTCTTTTTTTCCACACTTATAAAAAATTCTAATTTTTCTTAAGCATTTACCAAGGTGATTGTTTCCATAGTTATCACATGTGGGAAAATCTTCCTTTCACTTCTTCTCTTTATCCATATTTTTCTCTATCATCATCATCTTCTCTTTAATCCATTTAAAGACATAAGAATTTTGTAATTAATTACTTATTTTATTAACACATTATACAATTTCGTCATATGATGAGAATATATGGGAGACTATTTCACTTCTAAATGTTTTCTTAAGAACATGAAAGATATGATCTTTCTTACTCTATGGATCGTGCATATTGAATGATTTCACATTCCTTATATTGGGCTCCATTTCTAAATAATGATATACACCAGGTTAGATCATATCATAATTTATAATGCAAAAACTATAAAAACTATAAACAGTAATAGAATATTTTCACAAATCTATTATCATAATCATAAAAATGGTTAATTTATAAAAAAATTTATTCATAATCCTTCATAATGGTTTGTAAAGAAAATGTAAATTATCCTAATCATAGTGCACGAGAGTGTCAAAATAGGTGCGCAGTAAGGCCCATTATCGTGTACTAGGATACCCCGAGTCAAGCCCAAAACTTTGTATGATTGTTTTCACTCCTTAGTAAATCTGTGAAAGAACCACATCTACTTTTAGTATCCAAACATGGATATTTTACATGTAAAACCCAAATAATATATACATTAACAATTTTTTTGGATGTTATTCAGTACTAATACTCAATGTATATCTTAGGGTAATGTTCTCTAATTAGAGTTTTTATAAATCTAGTTTCCAAGGTTTATACTAAACTTACTCTAATACGAACGGTTACACCCTGACCCTAGTTACCAAGAGTAATTGCATTATTACATAACATTGGCATGATCAAAAGAGATAATGTTCTAAAATAATGATCAATTTAGTAGCTATAGAAGTACTAGATACATGCATATGTTTTACATTACATTATAAAATAAAAAAACATGTTTTCTCCTTTGGAAACACTCATATAATTTAGCTTATCCCTACAGGTCAATCATAATATACTTCTTTGCATCCTAGAAGAAATAAAACCTAAGAAATGTGTGAGAACAGATGCTCAGTTAGGATAACAACATAGATTAAACTATCATAAATAAGCATAACCATTCAAGGCAATGTATAAGACTAAAACAAACACCTTTTAAACATAAACATTAGCATGATATGGAAAAGATAAATCAAATAATTCTATTTACTTATTCACATGGATATTCTACTAGTCAAATAATAACATATAATATCAATAGCTAATTTCAAAGTTATGGAATGCATACTACCGGACATCATAACCACATAGTCAAAGCATCGTTCAAAGACTACAAAAAACAATTTGTCAAGGAATTTTCCCAATACAATAGTTTGTCTCATGAGACCTACTGATGCATCGAGGGGCTATATCGAGCCCCTCCCATCACCTACTATGTCCAATTCATTCCACATATGAAAAGGTTGAAACATAACATAAACATTCATATTAAAACTAACATACGAAATGTTTATAATTTAACCATAAACCATGAATGGTATAAAAATAGCACATCCATAGTCAAACATTTCACAAAAACATTAAATACTGTATGGAAGATTGTATCATAATAAATCAACTTCAAATAAGCATATAATCCAACAAAGGATGTTCACATAGATGAAATCAATCTAAAATCAATTTGAGAGAGATATCTCTTTCTACTTTGAAATCATTTAAAAGTTTCTTAATTATAAAATAAAACATTTATTTTGAAAATATTTATATAATTTTTTAATGGATTCTTAGAAGGCATTATAATGGTGTAAAATAGTCACACTTGTCATATAAGTTAAATAAAATATTTCTTTAATTTGTCAAAAAGGATGAAATTACCTAGTTTGGAAAACGACGGAAAGATTCCTATCAAAAAAATGTATAAAAAGTCAAAAAAGGGTATAAATGACTTTAACCCATAGTCTAGGAAAATATAAAAATGTTTTGAAATACATTTTTAAGAAACACAGATGTGGATGATAAAAATGTCCCAACAGATACTTATGTATAAACAACCTCAGATAATAAAGAGATTATAAAATCAACCCTTATCTTGGACTTTTCCATATTTGAGTTTAATTTAACCTCATGTATAATGGTTAAATAATTTTTATTAAAATTATACAATAACCACATACATAAATATGATATCATATATGATCTTCTGATATTTCATTGTTAATAAGATTTAAGTAGTATCATTCTTTCAGGTGTTAACTGATTCATTTTCCTTTATAGGTTTTGTAATTAAGCCCATTTTGATATAGATTGGATATATTTGATTCAGATCCAGAATTATATTAAGTTTTTAAAAATTATTTTTAATCATTAAATGAAAATTATTCTTGAATGGTTACGATGAGAAATGAAATCTCATTGCGTCGTGGGGACGGTAAGCCATACATCCGCACGAGCGACAATATCATTCTATTGATGGTGAAACAGTGTCTAATTAGATGTTATATTGTATATAAAGAATCATGAACAAGTTATATTTATTATTTAAATCAATTTTAATCATTATTATACCCATCCAAATAATGAAGTGTTGAATTACAAACTACACCATGACGTGGTGATGGTAAGCCATACATACACCTGTATAATGACTTTGTCATTCATAGGATGGATAGAATAATGAATATGGTTGTAAAATAATTATAATAACATATATGTATATATAATACACTATATTTATTATTTTATTATGGAAATAACAAAGAAATAGGAATTAGAATAAGAAAATAACATTGAAAGAGGTGATAAAATAATTACCTCTTCTTTGGGTGCTTTCTTTTGATTTGAACAAAAGGGATCCTTAAATTTGATTTACGATAAAATTAAGGCCTCTATATATAAGTTAGGGTAGTTGGGAGGATATTTGAGTAGGGTATGGCCAATCCAAATGACTTTGGAGGTGTGAATTTGAGATTAGGGGAAGTACCCTTTTATAAAAGAGGTGAGGGGCACTTTAGGAAGAGCTTGAAATATTATTTTATTATAAAATCATATTTTGGTTTATAATGGATCAAAATGGATTTATTTTGAGGATAAGGTGGAGATAGGTCTAAATCCTCTCAACCAATAAATTTTATACATGTTTAGGTCACCAAATTAACATTATCTTTTAAATTTAACCCTTAGTTAAGTAGTTTAACTCTTAGCATGTATTCTTGTATGTTTACACTATATGGTTAATAAAGATACTATAAAATTCCAAAAAAATGGTTAATTAATGATTTATCTAACATTATTTATGATATTTGGCCAAATTTTATATTTTTTGGAATATCATATCATTCAATAAAATAGTATTTGTTTTAAAAACTCATTTACATCAATTTTGGCATTATTTAGTATTTTGTTTTGTGTGAAAGTCATAACAAATTGATTACTTAGAAAAGAATATTTTGAATCAACCCTAACATGTCATATTAAACAATAAATTTTTTGTATTTCATCATAAGTTTCAATTTACATTTATTTTAATATTTATAAAATCAATTATTTTAATCTTTCATTAATAAGGTAATTACTACATCATCATCATGTCATAAATATATTTAATTATATAATGTCTAAAAATTATAAATAAAATACTATGATGTAGGAAATAGTTTTATATTTCTAATTAATATTTATAGTAGAATTTATTTTATGTATAAACCTTTATTAAAAATTATTTAGTTATTAACATTTAAATTTAACACTTTTATCTCTCCTTTAAATAAAATATAATAAATGTCCTAATTTAACCCCATTGAATAAAAAAGGATCAAATTTTTGTTCTAAGGATGATTTTTTTCAAAAAAACTATACATTAGAATTATAACACATGTTGGGTAATTTTATATTATTATAATATTATTTTTATCTTTAATTACCATATTTACTTCTAACTGTGTTAAATAAAATGAAAAATTTACTATTCACAAAAAAATTATTTTCTTCCTATTGAACCAAATTTTACATATTGATGTCAACTGTGTCTCCCGAATGTTTGAAATTTAATTCATAGAAGTGGTAAAATTACATTTTATGTAAATTTTCAAATGTTCCTAAAAGGTGGGTAATAGACGTGAAAAAGTTCGATAAAATTTTATATATCTAATCTTATTATAAAATGACTCAAGTGAATTACCTTGAACTAATATAGGTATTATGTATCTCTTTTTACTTTTACAAAATTTAAATTAAAAAAAATATTTAAATAAAATATTGTTTTTTATGTACTATACAGTACTTTTCACTATTCGTCAAAAATTGAATGTTTTCTAAAAAATACAAAAAATTCAACGTAAGAAAATTTTGATATTCTAAATTCAAAAATAAAGTCTATTTTACCAAATTTAATTATTAAGAGTATCTAAAACTAATTTTATTACTTTTCATATCATATTATTTAATTGATAAATTAATATATCATTTATATAATTACATAGAATCATTAACATTCTTATTTATTATTTACATCAATTATACTCACTATTATGCCCATCCAAATAATTAAGTGTTGAATAAAAAAATAAACCATGATTTGGTGATGGTAAGTTGTGCGTAAGCACGTCTAGTGACTTTTTCATTCATAGGATGGATAGAATAATGAATATGGTTGTACTATATTTATAAAAACATCATAGTATGTAGAAAGTGATGGAGTTATTATTTCTTTATGGAAACAAAAAATAAAGAGGAAGTGGAAGAAGAAAAGAACCATGAAAGAGGTGATGATATAATTACCACTTCATCATGTGCTTTCTTTTTATTTGAACAAAATAGCTCATTAGGTTGCCTTTTTGATGGAAGTAAGGCCTCTAAGATGTAGTGAGGGTAGTTGGAGGAGATTTGACCAAGGGTTGGATAAACCAAAAGGATTTGGAGGTGTTAATTTAAGAGAATGGGATTATCCCTTTTATAAAATAGGTGGTGGGAACGTTAGGAATTGCTTGAAATATTAATTTATTATAAATTTTTTTTCAGTTTCTAATAGATCCAAAATGATTTATTTCAATGCTAAAGTGGGGATGTTTCGAAATTATCTCAACCAATAGGTTTTAGACAAGTTTTGGTCACCATATTAACCTTATCTTTTAGATTTAACTCTTAGTTAATGAGTTTATCATTACCATGCCTTCTTGTATTTTTATACTACACGGTTAATAAACGTATTAGAAAATGAAAAAAGAACCACAAGTTGTTCATTAATGACACATCTAACCATATCTATATACTTTGTTTGAACCTTAGATTTTTAGGAATATTATATCATTTAAAAAAAAGAGAATTTATTTCAAAAACTTTTTTATGATAATTATGACACTATTTAGTGTTTGGTTTTTGTTAAAGTCATAACAACATGATTAATTTGAAAAAAATACCTTGAAAATTTTTTAGTTATTAAATTTTGAATTTATCACTTTATACACTTATTTAAATAAAATAAAATAAATGTCCTAATAAATGTATTCCGTGAAATAAAAGTTTGAATACAAAAATTATATGCAAGATACAAGCATTGTTATGATCGCAAGAGATCAAGTCATGAAAGACCAATCAATTTAGTAGTCTTAGAAGTACTAGATACATACATATGTTTTCCATTACATTATTAAATTCAAAAAAACCAAAAAAAAAGTGTCTCTTTTGGACACACTCATCTTCTTTATCCTATCCCCACAGGTCAATCATAATATACTTCTTCACATCATGGAAAATATAAAACATAAGAAAGGGGAGATCTCAGATTCTCAGTATGGATAACAACATAAGGGAAACTATCATAAATAAGCATAAACATTTAAGTAAATGTATAAAACACAAACAAAAGCCTTTTAAACTTATACATCAATATAATATGGAAAATTGATTCAAATAAAGCCATTTACATATTAACATAGATATTCTACAAGTAGAATAATCAAATGTAATGTCAATAGATCAATTTATAATGATGGAATGCATAATGCAGGACATCATAACCACATATTCAAGGCCTCATGCCAAGACTAAAAATAAAAAAATTTCAAGGTATTGTGCCATGACACTAGTTTGTCTCATGATACATACTGATGCATCGAGGGGATTTAGTGGGCCCCACCAATCAGTTACTACGTCCAATGCATTCCTCATATGAAAATGTTGAAACATAGCATAAACATTTATATTAATAATAGCATATGAAATGCTAATACATTAACCATACACTGTGAATGGTATAAAAATAGCACATCCACAGTCCAACATATCACAAAACCATCAATACAATATTTAAGATTGTATCATAATAAATCAGCTTCAAACAAGCATATAATCCAACTAAGGATGTCAACATAGATGAAATCAATCCAAAAAATATTTTAGAGGAATATCTCTTTCTACTTTGAAATCATTTAAAAGTTTCATAATTATAAGTGAAAACATATATTTTGAAAATATTCATATAAGAATACAAGGGAAGATTCAAAGGCATTATAACAGCAAAAAATAGCCACACCCACCGTAAAAATTAAAAAATAATTCTTTCCTTAATTTGTGAAAAATGTCATAAAGTCCCTTTTTTGGAAAATGACAGAATGATTCCTTTCAAAAAAAAATTATAAAAAAGTAAAACAAGTATATAAATGATGTTAACCCATAGTCTAGTAAATAGTAAAAATGTTTTGAAATTCATTTTTAAGTAACATGGATGGGGATTATAAGGAAGTACTAATTGATAATTACGTATAAACAACCATGAATAATAAAAAGATTGTAATGTTACCCCTTACCTTGCACTTTTTCTTAGTTGATGGTATGTTAACCTCATGTATGTAATGACCCGGACCTGAATAGCCACCTGATTGGTGCTAAATGGGTTGGGTGTTACTCCCTTAAGAACACCTCCCCAAACTCCAAAGGCTATCGACTAGTGGTGAGAGTCTTATAGCTATAGTGGGGAGGCTATACCCTCTCTAATTATAATTCTAGTACTGGTCCGAGTACAATAATAAAGATGCATCATAATAAACGACTCAGTAGACTCAAACTAGACCCGCCGAGTGGATGCACTTTTAATATCGATAAATAGAGAAAGTAATAAATATAATCAACAATAGAAGAAAGTTAACACAATAGCATGATGATCACGTATAACTACTACCGAACAACAAACATGCATCCAAAATAGGTCATACATATCCATATATATATTGGGTGCCAATGGCTAACAAACAATAGCTACTTTGCAAGTAAGCATGAGGATACCTGAATGAGAGAAAAACAAAATAACTCTTGGTAGGAAAGGCCACAATGTCCATACCATCTCCTTGCAATAGCTAATGCAGCCCAGATCCCGAATTTGACCTCTTTCCTGCACATAAATCCATAAAGTCTGCACGCATTCTGAAGGGCCCATGCAGGGTGCGAGACAAATCTTAGTAGGATACCATGAAATGGAGCATACCCAATATAAGTGTTCAAGCTGGAATACAGTTATAAGGAAAACAATAAACAATATGATGCACAAATAAACATAAATTCCACTGTTTCTCATCAGCCACCATGAAGTACCACCTGCTTCGGCCAACTCCAGAATCTCTATCATGTAATCGGGTACCATGTTCCCCCTAACATCATGTGTCTCAAGTATCAACATCCCAAAGTCATGCCCCATAAATAGTAACATGGAGGATCACTAATCCCTCTCCTAAAAGAACCAACTGTAGGGACATCGATGTCTTCCTTCAAATAAAGTAATCGGCGGGACATCGATGTCTTCCCTCAAATAAATTAACTAGAGGGACATCGATGTCTGCCCTCAAATAATGTAACCGGAGGGACAATGATGTCTGTCCTCAAATAAAAATGATCATTTCCCCCAACCTGACAGCTTAAATGCAATCCCCTAAAGGCTCCTCCCCTTCCACATGACATCCTACAAAAATCACCCCAACCAATAGTACCTAAAAAATAACTAATGGGGGCCTATACCCACACGAGTGGTCAAAACCACCTCATCTCATAGTCTATCTATGTGCACTTGACTCAAAGTTCCAGGTGAGAGGTAATAACCAAAATATTACCTAAGCCACAATGTCTCTGACACCTCATATCTCTGTGACCATGATGCTAAAGTATCACAATCTCTATATCTAGGTAACTCGGGCCATGCCCAACCTGACAGTCCTCCTACCTCAAGACGATGTCCATGATGCCCAATCCCATTGTCAAAACCACCCAATGTAACCCGGGCAAAGCCCATCCTTTTATCCACATCACTCAAGAATATCTGGTCCATTCGCAACACAACCAAAAAGGTACAAGCATATTCAATTCAACAATTACATATATAGAAATTTAAACAAAATACATAAACTGGAAAAACAATCTAAAAAATTGGAATAGATGAACCAAGTGTTGTCCCATACTAGCAATGTTGTCTTTAACGTCTAAAACAATTCATATCAAGGTTTAATAGTCTAAACTCAACAGTTTTAAACAAAGCAGTTCAGTTATAACCATTTTGACATTCCCTGGCCAAAATTCCCCGATGAGCAATGACCACTCACCCGGCCCTACTCAAGAAACACAGGTAATAGAGAATACAGAAACATATCCCATAGGTCAATGAACAATTATACAGGAACTAACTTGTAAATTAGGGTCTCACTCATAATACCCAAATACTCTCTTTAAGCCGCGCCACCCAAAGGTCTGTGACTGCAAAAAAGAAGGTATGCACCACCTACCTGAGACTCATAGACGTAGGCCCATATGATATCGAGCTCCAATTTGAAGTTGATATTCATAGATTTACATTTTCATCAAAACCCAGCAACTTTGCTCGGATGGAATTTGCGGTGTACGATTCTAGGAATCAAAAATAGAATAGGGTGCGTGGGTTTTGCATCGCTATTGGGATCCTACATCCACTGACAGATCAAAGAACGAATGACAAATGAAGAATATAGGGCTTGGTATGTTCTTTGGGGTTTTATAATGGAGAGGTCCTGATGTTGGAGAAGAATAATACATTTTATGAAATAATATATGACAGCCTTTCACTTGAGAGAATTAAAAAATTACATGGAGTGTATTTGAGAAGTACATGTTTTGTAGTTTCCTTTTCCGTACTCTAACTTAGGTGGGGTAGCCACACAGCTTGGATTCTCCACAATGGATGACACACTACTTGGTCCCAGCTTGTACATAGAAGATAGGATACATGGTGTGTCTAGTAACACTACACGCTGTGTAGTAGGAAATTTCTACATGGTCATCACTCGGCTTGTACTTGATGAGAACGCGGCGGGTACTTGCCTATCCCGTACATGGCATGTACATGAAAGGACACAGCGTGTAGTCTGGAAATTTTCAGAACATCCCAGATTTCCCAGTTTTCTCAGGAACAATTCAATAAATCAAAAAGGGTCATGATTTTGACCCGTTCTAAAAACACGAGTTCTTACAATCTCTCCACCTTAATATAGCTCGTCCTTGAGCTATCAAACGAAACCTGAATATGGCACTGAACATACCACCCAGATCAATGTAACCCAGACTCCCTCAGACTCAATCATTTTGGATAAATTCGTCAAGGGGTTCCCCACCTTATGAATTTCCTAACTCGGTCTCAACCCGAAAAAAACACAAAACAAGAAAAGGATTACTAACATGTTCATGAACCCATGGTAATTTCAGGACACATTGTCAGTCATATGCCTCATTGGTGTTCCTGTGTCGTTTCCAACACCCAACGTATCCCGCACCACATCGGTGTCCGCCTCTACGAAGTCCGGTATCCCATAGATGCTCAAAATAAAACAATATTCCATGCACCTAATGTAACCTACATCCTCGATGCCCTGATGCCCACAACACCTCAATTAACTAGCATCCTAGATGCCCCTAATGCTATGAATTTGATACATATATATAAAATTATATAACGCGCCCGATATGGGGATAATCCCACTAACTTGCATCTAGTCATCCCACAAGAATCCAATGCACCTCGTGCACTCAAAACGGACATGCCTCAGTAGGTCATTCCAAAAGAAAATGAGAAAATCATGGCCACACTTGCGGTGTACCTCAAAATGTTGTCGGCTCACCAGCCTACTTAGACTCTGGCAGCTCCACAACATGCACTTGGCCTAATGTATGGCTGCCTAATGCCTGACCTCCCAACGGTGCTGCTCTAGTCACTAGACAGTAACCCCTCAGCTGGATCCAACTGTCTATATCACGTCCTCCACGTGCAGCTGAACCTCGGCTACCATCACCTGGTACTGATCTTGAACAAACTCTAGATGCCACAGTCTGTCCTGGTCCCTTTTTGTCGGCAATCTTAGAAGGCTGCCTGTAGAACCTCTCCAGATGCCCAACCTGTCCACATGCTCGACACTCCTTTGGAGGCCTATCGCAATGAGTCTGAACTTGTCCGAGATTCCCACACTAAAATAAAACCACGGAAGAAATACTACGAGGTGGTATAGCTGAGTCCATGTCTTGACCGCCCTGCTGGAACTCATTATGTCCTCACTTCTTGTTGTCCGAACCATCATCTGAAACTCTTCCCCGACCAACCTAGGGCCTATCCCTATGGTTTCCCTGTGCTATGAGCACCTAATTTACCACCTATGAGAATGAACCCCGCCTGAATATATTCACGTGGATCTGAATGGCTTCTTGCAAGCCATCCATGATGTTCCTCACCCTTGCCGTGTCATCGATTACCATACTTGGTGCAAAGTGAGACAACTCAGTGAAAGTAGATGCATAGTCCATGAAAGACATGTCTCCTTGCTGAAGACTCAATAATTCCTGAGCTCTCTTGGCCATCAATGTCTCTGGGTAGAACTGCTCAAAGTAACTATCCTCGATGTCATTCTATTCTAGTCCATAATTCCTATGAGCAAAAACTTTCACATCCCACCAATGCTTCGCCAGTCCTCGCAGCAGGTACGTCGCCAGCTTGACCATCCACCCTTGAGGTGTCTCGAGCTGCTCAAAGATCATCTGCATGAACTCTATATAGTTCTCTACCACCTACGGACCACCCTCACCATGAAATAGTGGTGGGTGCTACTACTAAATATCCAGTGTCAAATATTCCATATTTGGATCTATTATAAAGACCCATAATTTACATACATTGTTAATACTTCAAAATTGAAGCACACTTATTACAACATATGACAAAACCAAAAAGGACCGTATAGGTATAGTGTCTTTAGAAACTGGGAAACATAAACAACTGGTTCATAAATCTTCTACAGTGTCTCCCATTTATTTCATCATATCTAGGGTCCCTTTTAGCATATTCTACTTAATATCCATCTTCCTGACCTGGGGAAAAGAAAACATAAAAGGGTGAGCTCAAATGCTCAGCAAGGGCAAATAAAGGAAATAAAA
Organism: Viscum album; assembly: GCA_963277665.1. Lineage (NCBI taxonomy): Eukaryota > Viridiplantae > Streptophyta > Magnoliopsida > Santalales > Viscaceae > Viscum > Viscum album. Next base: position 709,051,728 of record OY728131.1, on the reverse strand, counting down.
ATCATATCATATCTTTTTGAAAATCATAACCTGCAAAAGAGATCATAATATCTTAACATGGAACCAATCATAGAAGTGAAAATGAGATCCCCATAATCAAAACATGAAACTTGAAACTTTGTGGCATGCACACATAATAATGGAAAATCATTTCTTGTTAGTCATGACTCATTGCCAAGACTATCTTAGTGGACAAAGTCCCTTTCTGAACCGAGTCACCCTCGTTCCAGTCCTGTTTCACTGAACCGGTATAACCTACCGTTCCAGCCATGTCTATCTCATGAGATATAAAATCTTTACCCAATGAATTGGAGGGAGATATAGGTCCCACCCATCTTATAATGAATCCTTTCTTATGTGTGCCACATAATCATAAACCATACATCATAGCGTAACCCATGTAATAAAAATGGAATTCTTAAACAACATGACATCATAAAACAATTCATATAAGATAAAGGAATTCATAAAAATATTTCCATCACAACATAATCAAATCCATGTTATAATAGGGATAAAAACATAACCCTTTTATTATCTTAGATGGAAGAAAATTTTGATAAAATACTTGAACTCCATTCTTGAGGAAAATATCCTTTCTACTTCAAAAACATTTTTCCTTTCATAACATGTCATACGACTTTAAAACAAAAGAAGATGATTAAAAATAAACTTTAAAACTTGTAAAGGAAGCTTCTTGGAAATAATGTTTTAAAAATCCATTCATGCTGTATAAGTTAAAAAAACATTCTTCTCGTACTTTTGTCGGAAAAGTCATAAAGTACCTCGTATAAAAAAAACGACAAAAGATTCCTTTCATATTCTTTACTAAAAACTCACCGAAGGGTAAAATTGGATTTAAACTATTGTAAGTGGATGGAAACAATATTACATATTGAGGGAACATGGATGTGGATGATAAAATACACCCCAGTAAATACTTACGAATAAACAATCTCGGATAAAAATGAGATTGTGATATTTCCCTTACCTTAGGTCTGATTTGCTTTGTATGTGTCCGAAGCTCCTGTATAATGGTTTAAATAATGTTATTGACTTATTCTAGAATCATACATATTGATATGATATCATATATGGTCATATTCTTAGCTTCTTGTTAGTAATATTTCATTGTTACTTGTTACTCGGGTCTTTATTGCCTTTTGTTCTTATGCGTGTTTTGCCGAATAAATTCTTATTCTTCTTTTAAGGTTATAGATACATTATATCCAGAATGGTATTAGTGTAACATATATCATATTTATTCATTCAATTCATTTATATAATTACTATGTAATGATGATCATGTAGAACGAGTCGCATCACATCGTGGAGACGGTATTCCGTACGTACGCACGAGTGATGATATCGTTCCTATGATCATGGAATTGTATTAGAGTATATGTATATTATTTCAGTATCAATATTACTTTATAATAATCATAAATAGTTACTCATTACACCATTATACCCATCCTTGTAAGGTGATGGTGGAAAATAGATTACACCACGGCGTGGAGACGGTATTCCGTACGTACGCACGCGCGGTGATTTCATTTTTCCGTAGGATGGATGGAAGGTGAATTAGGGTTGTTTAATATTTATAATAACATATCAGTATGTAATTAATACTGATGTTATTACTTTATCATGAAACAACTAAAGTAGAAGAAGTTGAAGAAGAAAGAAATTGAAGAGATCGGTAATGGATATTACCTCTTCTTTGGAACGCTTCTTTGAATCCTCCACTTAGGGAACTAAGATTGGTCTTTGAAGAAGACCAGGACCTCTAGGATTATTCTAGGGAAGTGGAGAGGAGAAAATGGCAGGGGTTGTCCGAGCTTGAGTGCTCACATTGGTGTGAGGAGGAGGGGGAGGAGGTGCCCTTTTATAAGGGAGGAGAGGGGCACCTTAGGAATATCTCAAAATATTCTTTTATATTAAAGTCAAAATCGGTTTATAATGGTTCAAAAGGGTCTTATTTCGAATCTAAAGTGGGGATGGGTCGAAATCCTATAAACCAATAGGATTTAGACAATTTTAGGTTATTATTTTAACCTTATCAATTAGATTTTACTCTAAGTTAAATAATTTAACTTTTACCGTGTCTTTTTGTTTTCTTACACTATATGGTTAATACACTTACTATAACATGCCAAACTAACCCAAAATTGTTTATTATTAATATATATATCCTTATCTAAGTCATTTGGCCGAACCTTAGATTTTTAGGAATAAAATAACAATTAGTAATATAATATTTGATTTAAAAACTATTTTGTGTCAATTTTGACACTATTTGATATATGATTTTTGTGAAAGTCATAACAGAATTATATGTTCGATCCAAATTGATTAAATCAACACTAATATATCATAGTAACCTAGAAAATTAGTGCAATTCATAAAAAGTCTCAAATTACATTTATTTTGGTGTTTATAACATCAATTATGTCAATATTTCATTAATAAGATAATTACTGCATCATCATTGTGTCATAAATAAATTAAATTATCTAATGTCTAAAAATTATAAATAAAATATCATTATGTAGGAAATCTTTTTAGATTTCTATTGAATATTTATAGTCGAATTTATCTTATGTATAACCCCATATTAAAAATGTTTTAGTTATTAAACATTGATTTTAACTATTTTAACTATTCATTAAATAAAATAATATTAAATGTCGTAATCTAATCCAAGTGGACCTAAATGGTCATATTATATTCATAAGGTTGTTTTTGGTCGAATTAAACTTATCCAATAGAATTAGGACATGTGTTAGGGTAATAGTAATATCATATTTACCCTTAGTTACCCTATTTACTTTTAACCGTGGTAAAAAAAGTAAAAAGTTACTATTCACCAAAAAAATTATTTTCATCTCATTGAACCACATTTTAGTCCTTGATATTAACCGTGTCTCTCGGAGTTTCGAAATTTCATTCACAGAAGCGGTAAAATTATGTTTTATGCAAAATTCAGTTTTTAACCTACCACTTAGTGGTTTCACTATTCATCAAAAATTGAAAGTTTTCAGAAAAATACCAAAATTTCACCCTAGGCTAATTTCGGTATTCCGAATCCAAAAATGAAGTCCAGTTTGAAAGATAAAATTTATAAAATTTCAAAAAGTGGTTATTACTATTCATAACAGCTAGTTTTAATAATATTTTAATAGCATATCGTTGTTTAGTGAAACTCGATATTGCGTACGACGCAAGCTATCGAGGAAGGTCACGATTTAGTGTAAAGCAAGCCAAGCAAGTGTTGTGTAGAAAAAGATTCCTTTGATGATTTATATAACATAAAAGTCTCGGGTGTTACATTCTACCCCCCTTAAAAAGAATTTCGCCCTCGAAATTCGTCACTTTGTAACAAACAGATGAGGATACTTCTCCCTCATCATATCCTCAAGCTCCCATGTAGCTTCTTCAAGTTGGTGGTTCCTCCATAAAACTTTCACCAATCGAGTGGTCTTGTTTCATAGGACTTTTTCGCTACGATCCAGAATCTCTATCGGTTGTTCTTCATAAGAAAGATCTTGCTCCAGCGGTACAACTTATGAGCTGAGTACATGTGAAAGATCAGGTATGTACTTTCTCAGGAGAGATACATGGAACACATCGTGAACTTGAGAGAGATTCGGTGGAAGCGCCAATCGGTAAGCTACCTTTCCAACACGATCCAATATTTCGAAAGGACCGATATATCTAGGGCTCAACTTCCCCTTCTTTCCAAATCTCATAACCCTCTTCCAGGGAGATATTCGTAAGAACACTTTATCACCCACTTCAAACTCTAGGTCTTTTCTTCGGTTGTCGGCATAACTTTTCTATCGACTCTGAGCTGCTCTTATGTGTTGTTGAATAGATCTGACCTTTTCTGCCATTTCATCAACGAGATCAGGTCCTAATAGTTTTCTTTCCCCAACTTCATCCCAGCAAGTTGGAGTCCTGCATTTCTTTCCATAGAGAGCTTCATAAAAAGCCATCTGAATACTGGAGTGAAAGCTATTATTATAAGAAAATTCCACCAAAGGTAGGTGTTGATCCCAACCTCCTTTGAAATCCATAGAGCAAGCTCTCAACATATCTTCTAGGGTTTGAATTGTTCTCTCAGACTGACCGTCTGTCTGGGGATGATAAGTAGTGCTGAAACTCAACTCTGTATCCAGAGTATGCTGAAGACTTCGCCAGAACTTCGAGGTAAATCTCGGATCCCGATCAGATATAATAGAAAGTGGTACTCCATGCAATCTCACCACTTCCTTTACATATATCCTGGCAAGCTGATCTAGAGAGAAATCCTCTCTAATAGTAATGAAGTGTGCAGACTTTGTAAGACGATCAACTATGACCCAAATAACATTATTGCCTTTGGATGTTTTAGGAAGTCCTGTGACAAAGTCCATAGTGATGTTTTCCAATTTCCATTCGGGTATGGGTAATGGTTGTAACAACCCCTTAGACTTTTTTCTCTCAGCCTTAACTTGTTGACAAACCAAGCATCGAGAGACATATTCAGCAACATCTCTTTTCATGCCATCCCACCAGAAGTACTCTTTCAGGTCCCTATACATCTTCGTGCTTCCAGGATGAATAGAGAATGAAGAACTATGAGCCTCATCCAGCAGCTCCTTCTTTAATTCGGGGATGGGAGGAACACAAACCCGATTCCTGAACATTATTATCCCATCACAATCAAGGTTGAATTCAGGAACATTTCTCACCTTCTTTTGTAACTCGACATCTTCTTTCTGTGCCTCTTTAATCTTCACATGTATAGATGGTTGAACATTCATTTGAGAAAGATAAGATTTTTCCCCTTCCATTATAATTCCAAGATCCATCCTTTGTAAATCCATAAATATTGGATCTTTTGTGATCCTCATCATGGATAAACTAGCATGGTCTTGACGACTTAATGCATCTGCCACCTTGTTTGCTTTCCCAGGGTGGTATTGGATTGAGCAGTCATAATCCTTAATCAGCTCCAACCATCTTCTTTGACGCATATTCAGATCCTTTTGTGTGAAAATATATTTTAAACTTTTATGATCAGTATAAATATCACACATTTCACCATAAAGGTAATTCCTCCAAATCTTTAATGCAAATATTACCGCAGCCAACTCCAAATCATGTGTTGGGTAATTTTGCTCATGGATTTTCAACTCTCATGAGGCATAAGCTATCACCATATCATTTTGCATAAGAACACACCCCAATACCTTCTTGGATGCATCACTGTCGATCACAAACCTTTCTCCACTACAAGGCAGTGTGAGCACATGTGCACTGGATAACCTTCTTTTCAACTCCTTGAAATTCTCTTCACATTCCTCTGTCCAAACAAACTTAACTCCTTTCCGAGTCAACTTGGTGAGTGGATTAGATAATCATGAAAAATCCTTTACAAAACGTCGATAATATCCAGCCAAACCAAGAAAACTTCGGATCTCGGTTACTGTTGTTGGTCTCGACCATCTTTCGATAACCTCTGTTTTTTCTGGATCCACAGATATCCCCTCTTTTGAGATTATGTGACCCAAAAATGCAACTTTTTGAAGCCAAAATTCACACTTGGTAAATTTGGCATAAAGCTTCTCCTTTCTCAGGGTCTTCAATATAATTCTCAAGTGATCTTCATGCTCTTCCTTGATCTTTGAATAGACAAGAATATCGTCTATAAAGACTACCACAAATTGATCAAGATAGTCTCTAAAGACTCTATTCATTAGATCCATGAATATAGCAGGGGCATTAGTAAGACCAAATAGAATCACTATAAATTCATAGTGTCTATACCTTGTACGGAAAGCCGTCTTTGGTATATCCTCCCTTTTGACCCTTAATTGATGATACCCTGAACGAAGATCAATCTTGGATAAGTATTGAGCTCCGCGTAGTTGGTCAAATAAGTCATCAATGCGTGGGAGAGGATATTTGTTCTTGATAGTGATCTTGTTAAGTTCTCGATAATCAATGCAGAGTCTCATTGATCCATCTTTCTTCAAAACAAATAGAACTGGTGCTCCCCAAGGTGACGCACTAGGGCATATGAATCCCTTATCAAGATTCTCCTGGAGTTGCTTCTTCAATTCCTGCAACTCAGTTGGGGCCATTCTATAAGGTGTCTTTGAAATAGGCAAAGCACCCGGTACGAGTTCTATTGAAAACTCAACTTCACGATTTGGTGGAAGACCCGGTAATTCCTCCGGAAAGACATCATCATACTCTCGTACGATGGGAATATTCTTAATCGCGAGTTTCTCACCAACCATTTGAGATAAATAACCTTCATTTAGTGGAATCAATACCCATAAAATGGAAGAAATTTCCACTGGAAGGTTATGTTCATCCTTGCATTGATAGATGATCATAGATTGATCTGGAATATGAAATGTGACTTCCCTTCTTTGGCAATTGATATGAGCTCCGTATAAAGAAAGCCAATCCATGCCAAGAATCACATCAAATTCCACTATAGGAAGGATCACAAGATTTGCAGGAAGCACTTTCCCACAAACTTTGATCGGAGAAGAATTATAATCTTTTGATGCGATTGAGGTGCCATTAGGTGTTGTCACAGCTAACTCAACATCTAATTGTTTAGGTAATACGGTGATACCCTTAGAAAATTCTTCAGAAATAAAATAGTGGGTGGATCCAGAATCAAATAAAACATTTTCTACTTTAGAGTGGATGGTAAGTGTACCTTTCACCACTTCGTTATCGTACTCCACATCGCTGATAGAAATTGCATGTGACTTTCCTTTGTCTTTAGCCTTAAGAGTTTGTTGACGTCGACCATCATCATCAACCCTTGGATTTGGGCATTGATTGGCATAATGACCCATCTCCTTGCACTTGAAACATTGAAGTGTAGTAGGTTCATTCTGTGTATCCCTTCCTTTGTTTGCATCATTAGACATCTTCTTCCCATTATCGCGACATTCAAATGCCCGATGACCTTCCTTTCCACATTTGAAACATTTACGTTTCCCTTTAAGACAACTCCCTCCATGTTTCTTTCCACACTTTGAGCATAAGGGAAATCTCATCTTCTTTTCAGTGTGTTCTTTAGATTTTCCATTGAATTCCATTTTCCTCTTCTTATCAAACCCATATGACTGATGGGTTACTCCAATCTCCATCTCGACTTTGAGAGCACGTCGAACGATTTCCTCGTAGCTATTGAAGTCCCTTATGGCTAACGCCATTCGAAGACTTGGTTTTAAGCAACTAAAGAATCGATCGATATTACTCTAAAGTTGGATAATAATACCAGAAGCGTACCTTTCAAGTCTTGTAAAATTCGCTTCATAGGTACCAACAGATTCATCATCCCTTTGCTTCAGTTCAAGAAACTCTTTCTCCATCTTTGTTCGGAGAATACGAGGGAAGTACTTATTGAAAAATAAGTTCTTGAACTCGTCCCATTCCATGGACTCAATTTCATCCCTTTGCCTCGTATTCTTAATAAGATTCCACCATTGATCAGCATCTCCTTCCAAACGATACACTGCTAGGATGACTTTATCATGTTCAGAACATTGAAGAACTGAAAATATCTTTTCAGTAGTACTAATCCTTTGTTCAGCAACTAATGGATCTGTAGACCCGCTGAAAGAAGGTGGATGCTGCCTCATGAAGGATTCAACAGAATGTTGCTCCTTCCTTTGCTCGTTTGGAAGTCCTGCATGATTCATAGCTTGAGAAATTTGTGTGAGCATGGCTACAAGATTTTTCATTCCAGCTCCCATATCGTTTGGTTGCTCAGGGGGACAATCATTGCATTGCCCATCGCATTCCGCATTAACACGGTTTCTTTGGGTTCCAGTCATTGACTAAAACAAAGAAGAATAGTGTGAGCAACACTAATTATAATAGGAAAACCACATAATTCAAGAATAAAATTTTCACGCTTAAGGTCTTATCCTAGGTTATTCATGGCCATTTCTAAAACACTAAGATTGTGTTCTATGCTTAGACTTATCCTTAGGGTTCTTACTAAGGCTTTCACATCCTAGTTTCCAAAGGTTGACTATACCTTTCCTCTGATACCAACTATAACGACCCATACTTTACATACATTGGTAATACTTCAAAATTGAAGCACACTTATTACAACATATGACAAAACCACAAAGGACCGTATAGGTATAGTGTCTTTAGAAACTAGGAAACATAAACAACTGGTTCATAAATCTTCTACAGTGTCTCCCATTTATTTCATCATATCTAGGGTCCCTTTTAGCATATTCTACTTAATATCCATCTTCCTGACCTGGGGAAAAGAAAACATAAAAGGGTGAGCTCAAATGCTCAGCAAAGGCAAATAAAGGAAATAAAAATCATATCATATCTTTTTGAAAATCATAACCTGCAAAAGAGATCATAATATCTTAACATGGAACCAATCATAGAAGTGAAAATGAGATCCCCATAATCAAAACATGAAACTTGAAACTTTGTGGCATGCACACATAATCATGGAAAATCATTTCTTGTTAGTCATGACTCATTGCCAAGACTATCTTAGTGGACAAAGTCCCTTTCTGAACCGAGTCACCCTCGTTCCAGTCCTGTTTCACTGAACCGGTATAACCTACCGTTCCAGCCATGTCTATCTCATGAGATATAAAATCCTTACCCAATGCATTGGAGGGAGATATTGGTCCCACCCATCTTATAATGAATCCTTTCTTATGTGTTCCACATAATCATAAACCATACATCATAGCGTAACCCATGTAATAAAAATGGAATTCTTAAACAACATGACATCATAAAATAATTCATATAAGATAAATGAATTCATAAAAATATTTCCATCACAACATAATCAAATCCATGTTATAATAGGGATAAAAACAGAACCCTTTTATTATCTTAGATGGAAGATAATTTTGATAAAATACTTGAACTCCATTCTTGAGGAAAATATCCTCTCTACTTCAAAAACATTTTTCCTTTCATAACATGTCGTACGACTTTAAAACAAAAGAAGATGATTAAAAATAAACTTGAAAACTTGTAAAGGAAGCTTCTTGGAAATAATGTTTTAAAAATCCATTCATGCCGTATAAGTTAAAAAAACATTCTTCTCGTACTTTTGTCGGAAAAGTCAAAAAGTACCTCGTATAAAAAAAACGACAAAAGATTCCTTTCATATTCTTTACTAAAAACTCACCGAAGGGTAAAATTGGATTTAAACTATTGTAAGTGGATGGAAACAATATTACATATTGAGGGAACATGGATGTGGATGATAAAATACACCCCAGTAAATACTTACGAATAAACAATCTCGGATAAAAATGAGATTGTGATATTTCCCTTACCTTAGGTCCGATTTGCTTTGTATGTGTCCGAAGCTCCTGTATAATGGTTTAAATAATGTTATTGACTTATTCCAGAATCATACATATTGATATGATATCATATATGGTCATATTCTTAGCTTCTTGTTAGTAATATTTCATTGTTACTTGTTACTCGGGTCTTTGTTGCCTTTTGTTCTTATGCGTGTTTTGCCGAATAAATTCTTATTCTTCTTTTAAGGTTATAGATACCTTATATCCAGAATGGTATTAGTGTAACATATATCATATTTATTCATTCAATTCATTTATATAATTACTATGTAATGATGATCATGTAGAACGAGTCGCATCACATCGTGGAGACGGTATTCCGTACGTACGCACGAGTGATGATATTGTTCCTATGATCATGGAATTGTATTGGAGTATATGTATATTATTTCAGTATCAATATTACTTTATAATAATCATAAATAGTTACTCATTACACCATTATACCCATCCCTGTAAGGTGATGGTGGAAAATAGATTACACCACGGCGTGGAGACGGTATTCCGTACGTACGCACGCGTGGTGATTTCATTTTTCCGTAGGATGGATAGAAGGTGAATTAGGGTTGTTTAATATTTATAATAACATATCAGTATGTAAGTAATACTGATGTTATTACTTTATCATGAAACAACTAAAGAAGAAGAAGTTGAAGAAGAAAGAAATTGAAAAGATCGGTAATGGATATTACCTCTTCTTTGGAACGCTTCTTTGAATCCTCCACTTAGGGAACTAAGATTGGTTTTTGAAGAAGACCAGGACCTCTAGGATTATTCTAGGGAAGTGGAGAGGAGAAAATGGAAGGGTTTGGCCGAGCTTGAGTGCTCAAATTGGTGTGAGGAGGAGGGGGAGGAGGTGCCCTTTTATAAGGGAGGAGAGGGGCACCTTAGGAATATCTCAAAATATTATTTTATATTAAAGTCAAAATCGGTTTATAATGGTTCCAAATGGTCTTATATCGAAGCTAAAGTGGGGATGGGTCGCAATCCTATCAACCAATAGGATTTAGACAAGTTTAGGTTATTATTTTTTACCTTATCAATTAGATTTAACTCTAAGTTAAATAATTTAACTTTTACTGTGTCTTTTTGTTTTCTTACACTATATGGTTAATACACTTACTATAACATGCCAAACGAACCCCAAATTGTTTATTATTAATATATATATCCTTATCTAAGTCATTTGGCCGAACCATAGATTTTTAGGAATAAAATAACAATTAGTAATATAATATTTTATTTAAAAACTATTTTGTGTCAATTTTGACACTATTTGATATATGATTTTTGTGAAAGTAATAACAGAATTATATGTTCGATCCAAATTGCTTAAATCAACACTAATATATCATAGTAACCTAGAAAATTAGTGGAATTCATAAAAAGTCTCAAATTACATTTATTTTGGTGTTTATAACATCAATTATGTCAATATTTCATTAATAAGATAATTACTGCATCATCATTGTGTCATAAATAAATTAAATTATTTAATGTCTAAAAATTATAAATAAAATATCATTATGTAGGAAATCTTTTTATCTTTCTATTGAATATTTATAGTCGAATTTATCTTATGTATAACCCCATATTAAAAATGTTTTACTTATTAAACTTTGATTTTAACTATTTTAACTATTCATTAAATAAAATAATATTAAATGTCATAATCTAATCCAAGTGGACCTAAATGGTCATATTATATTCATAAGGTTGTTTTTGGTCGAATTACACTTATCCAATAGAATTAGGACATGTTTTAGGGTAATAGTAATATCATATTTACCCTTAGTTACCCTATTTACTTTTAACCGTGGTAAAAAAAGTAAAAAGTTACTATTCACCAAAAAATTATTTTCATCTCATTGAACCACATTTTAGTCCTTGATATTAACTGTGTCTCTCGGATTTTCGAAATTCCATTCACAGAAGCGGTAAAATTAAGTTTTATGCAAAATTCAGTTTTTAACCTACCACTTAGTAGTTTCACTATTCATCAAAAATTGAAAGTTTTCAGAAAAATACCAAAATTTCACCCTAGGCTAATTTCGGTATTCCGAATCAAAAAATGAAGTCCATTTTGAAAGATAAAATTTATAAAATTTCAAAAAAGTGGTTATTACTATTCATAACGGCTAGTTTTAATAATATTTTAATAGCATATCGTTGTTTAGTGAAACTCGGTATTGCGTACGACGCAAGCTATCGAGGAAGGTCACGATTTCCTGTAAAGCAAGCCAAGCAAGTGTTGTGTAGAAAAAGATTCCTTTGATGATTTATATAACATAAAAGTCTCGGGTGTTACATCTATACCCTGCGCACCTCTGTCAATCCCCTGCAAGAAACGTAACAGGCTATCTCAGAGCTGCTCGTCGAGCCCTGGCCTAAACACTACCAAACATGGTTGTTGTCTTGCCTTCATTAGATCCTGAACCTGATCCTGTCCCTGAGCCTATACTTATAGATCCTGCTCTTCCTTTACTAGATCCTGAACCTGTTCCTACACATGCGGCAATGTCTCATCTCCTGTCTGACGCTCCATATGAGTCGACTGAAGGAACCCATTGAATACCAGAAATGGTCAGAAAACCCATATATATATATATATTCAATGTAGATAAATAAAGACATAAAGAGGTAGAATAAAACAACTACCCTTACTCTCCCCCAATGTAACCCATGTGCACAACATCCTGGCTTCATGGCCCCCTTACCCACCCTTAATAGAGCCAAGTATAAAAAGTACCTTTCCCCAGGCCTGTCTCGACAAAAAACATTGCCTCAAACCAACGACCTAGTCACCCAATCATGGTGATAAAAATCACCTCAATCATAGTACCTGCCTACTCATACAAGAACTGTACTCAATTTCCCTACAATTCTACAAATACTCAAAGCATGTCATATCACATTTCAATAACCATGAAATTTTTAACATGAATTTCACCTATTCACATTTGAAAAGAATACAAGTGTAACACCCCAAGATTTCATAGTGTGTTATTTCTTCAAAATAATTCAATAACTTGCACTACACGCAACACCGAGTTCAATCACACCATGACTTACCAAAAAAAATAAATTCAAAAGAGGTTATGAATAGTATTAACTAAATTTTAAACATTATATAATCCTTATAATTTTAGAATCCATATTATGAGTTTCTTAGACATAATGCAAGAACAGATTCATTTTCAGTATTGCACTTTTATCAACTTTTAATAGTGAAACCTTTTTAAATACAATATTTTAAACTTTTTGACTAAATGGGACATCAAAAAATTTAAAATGAAACATCCCAAGTTTCCACGGTAGGCTTTCCCTTTGAATAATACAGTAGCGTGTGTTGTACGCAACTTTGAGTTCTAACAAACCACAACCAATCAAACTAGCCATTATGAATAGTAATACCTACCTATTAAAATTTTAGAAATTTTATCTCTCAAAATGGACTTCATTTTTGGATTCGGAGTATCAAATTTAGCCTAAGGTGAAATTTTGGTACTTTTTGGATAACTTTCATATTTTGATGAATAGTGAAAATTACTAAATTTTAATTAAAAACAACTTTTTTAATCAAAATAATTAATAGTGATAAATTATGAATTAGAGTGGTTTTAAAGTATATTTAGAATATATTTTTACCATTTAATATAATGTTGGTCATTGGACCTAATTTTACAATTAAACCGAACATAAACAAGTGTCAATCTTTTGATAGTTATTATCTCTTAAAAACACGCTTTTTGTTTTGACAACGGGAATTAATTTTAAATTATTTTCTGCCACTTCTGTGTTTTGAATTTAGAAAAATGGATTCCATATTTGGAATCAGGATTTTTAAATTGTGTAAATAGGTAAATTTTATTTTTAGACATTTTGAATAATTATTGCGGTAAATATTTTATTTAACATGGTTAAGGGTAAATCCGGTAAATAAGGGTTAACAAATAATATTATAATAATCCTAAATTACCCTAAAACGTGTCCTAGCCTTATTTATTGATACATGTTCGACCATAGGCATATTTGGGTCGATTTTGAGACCCCATGGTGCCACTTGTAGGTGATAGAGACACATTATTTTAATTAAGTTAAAATGAATACAAAAATGACACAAGCATATATCTTTTAGAAAAACAATTTTTACATAGGGTTATATATGTTGGATTTTAGATTATAAATATTCATTAGGAAGATAAAAAGATTTCCTACATAATTATTTTTTATTTATAATTTTTAGACATTAAATAATTTAATATATTTATGACACAATGATGATGAATTAATTACAATAATAGTGAAAAATTAAAATAATTGATATTATAAATACCCAAATAAATATAATATGAACCTTTTAATGAATTAAACTAATTTTATAGGATAATATTATATATTAAGATTGATTTAATTGACTTTGTTAGAAGTAATCAATCAGTTATGAGTTTCACAAAAATGAACTATAGAATAGTGTCAAAATTGACATAAAAGTGTTCTTAAAACAAATATTATATTATTAATTGATATTAAATTCCTAAAAATCTATGGTTCGGCCGAGAGACTTATATCATGATAGGTTCATCATTAATAGACCACTTGGGGGTCTCTTGGATGTATATAGTATGTTTATTAACCATATTATATAAAAATACAAAGAGACATTGTAAAAGTGAAACTAATTAACTTAGAGTTAATACTTAAAGATAAGGTTAATATAAGTACCCAAACGTGTCTAAATTCTATTTTTTGAGTTTTTTTCGACCCATACCCACCTTAACATTTAAATAATCAACTTTGGAGCCATTAGAAACCGAATATTAATTTATTATAAAACTAATATTTCTAGCTTTTCCAAAGCTGCCCCTCACCACTCTTATAAAATGGCACTACTCCTTCTCATTTCTTCTCACCTTCAAAACCTTTTGGTTCGGCAAAACTCTTCCCGAATAATCTACCAACATCCCTCACTACAACCTAGAGTCCTTAGTTTGATCAGAAAGCCAACCTAAGGATCCGTTTTGATCTAATCAAAAGGAAGAACCCGAAGAAGAGGTAATGATTTCACCACCCTTTTCCAAGTTCCTTTCTTCTTCCACTTCTTCTTCCTTTGTTATTACCATTCTAAAATAATAACTCCAGTATCATATATATACTGTGATTTTATTATAAATATGGTACAAACATATTCAGTATTCTATCCACCCTTTGAATAACATGTCACCATACGTGCGTACGTACGGCTTACCGTCTCCACGTCGTGGTGTAATTGTTATTCAATATATTATTATTTGGATGGGTATAATAATGATTTGTAACTCATGTAAATAATAAATATAACATGTTAATGATCATGTATATATGATATAACAACCATTTATATATTATTTCAAAAGAACGATATTGTCGCTCGTGCGTACGTACGGACTACCGCCTCCACGAACGCGATGAGATTCATTCTCCATCATATCCATTAAAGTATAATTATCATTTGATGATTTAAAAATGATGTTTAAGGACTTGATATCTTTCTGGATATGAATAATATACAACCTATCCATTACAAACATGGCTTACGTAACAAAACATATAAAAGAAAACAAGTAAGTTAACACCCGAAACAACGATAATACTAAGATATTATTATCAAATCAATATTAAAAGATCATATATGATATCATATTAATGTATATGATTCTTGTATAATTTAATAACAATTATTTCACCATTATACAGGAGGTTAACATACCCTAACCAAGTAAATGTACAAGGTAAGGGGTTTTCATCTCACTCCTTATTCCCGTGAGATTCATGCCATATTGCCACCATCACCTTTTGTGTGGTGTATGTACTGCCCATAATTATATTATTTGTGTAATACACTCTAATTTATGTGTTTTTACATATTCATTGTATGATACCTCTTTCATGGGTCATATGTTTCATAAGTTATCAAATTGGAAAGGGTTATTTCGTAATCTCTTCATTATCTGAGGTTGTTTATACGTAATAATCTACTGGGATCTCTTTATCATCCACACCCATGTTTCTTAAAAATGAATTTCAAAACATTTTTACTATTTACTAGAATATGGGTTAAAGTCATTTATACCCTTTTTTGACTTTTTATAAAGGAATATTTTCGTCATTTTCCAAACAAGGTGCTTTTTAACCTTTTCGACAAAATTATGGTAAGAATGTTTTTTTAACTTATACGGCGGGTGTGACTATTTTCCGCCATTATAAAATCGTCGAAGCTTCCCTTACAAGATAATAAGAATATTTTCAAAAAAAATGTTTCATTTCATAAATATAAGACTCTTAAATGATTTCAAAATAGAAAGAGATATTTTTCTAAAATAGTCTTTATTTCATCTATGTCAACATCCTTTGATGGATTTTAAGCTTATTTGAAGTTGATTTATTATGATACAAAACATCTATATTTTATTGAAGGTTTTGTGATATTTTTGACTGTGGATATGTTATTCTTATGTCACTCTTGGTTTTTGTTTAGAGTATTGACATTTCATAAGTTATTTGTAATCCGAATGTTTATGTTATATTTCAACCTTTCATTCAGATGAATGTGTTAGACAAGTATGTTCTGGGTTGGGGACTGGTAAAAGTAAGCCCTCCGGTTTGGTCTCCGGTTATTAGAGGAACTCCGGTTTGGTCTCCGGTTATTAGAGGAACTCCGGGTTGGTGTCCGGTTATTAGAGGCACTCCGGGTTGGTGTCCGGTTATTAGAGGCACTCCGGGTTGGGTTCCGGTTACAGTTAGCCCCTAGGTCTTGGGACGAGGCCTTGACAAAGAAATTAAAGTTCAACATTATGCATTCCGACATTATGAAAGTGGTTATTGATATTTCATGTGATTATTCGATTAGTAGAATATCCATGTGAATAGTTAAATAGAATTATTTCATTTTACTTTTGCCATACTATGTTGAAGTTCAAGTTTAAAAGGATTTTGTTTTAGTAATTCATTGCCTTAAATGTTTATGCTTATTTTTGAATGTTCCGCTATATTGTTATCCTTACTAGGCATTTGAGCTCACCCCTTTTCTATGTTTTATTTTTCCCAGGATGTGAAGAAGTAAGTTATGAATGACCTGCAGGGATATTATGAGGGGATAATATTGTGGACTATAGAGACATTATGTTGTCGTAGTAGTTTTTCACTTTATGATGTAATGTAAAACTTATGAATATATCTAGTGTTTCCAAGGCTACTAAACCAATCGGTCTTTTGAGATTTGATCTTTCTTGTGATCATGCCAATGTTATGTAATAATGCACCGACTCTGGGTAACTTGGGTCGGGACATTACAGTTGGTACCAGAGGAAGTTTAGTACAAACCTTGGAATCTCGATTTAGATAAACTCTGATTAGAGCACATAGATTTAAGATGAATTTTGAGGATTAGTATAGAAGAACTTCCTAGAATTTTGGTATTGTAGAGATTTTGTGAGTTTTCCGAGAAATACATCCCTGTCTGGATGCGAGCAGGTAGAGGCAGCTCTGGAACAGATGTACCTAGGGGTAAAACCCGAAAACACCGCTTTGAGATAGACTCGAACGGGAACTGGTACACGACAACGGGCCTTGATGCACTCTTGGTTACGGCACTCCCAGGGGATATGCTTAAGATAACTCTCATTTTCTTTACAAATCATTATGAAGGGTTTATGAGTATATACTTCCTCAAAGGAGACATTTTTATGATTATGGATTATATTCATAAACTATTTAATTTATGTTATGTGTTTTACAAGTTTGGGATTAGGTATTGTTATTCATAAACTACTCTAATGTATGCCATTGTTTAGAAATGGCGCCCAGTAGAAGAAATGAGAACTCTAGCAATGCACATGATACAAAGAGAAAGAAGGATCATATATTTTATGGTCTTAATCCATAATTTACAAGAGAAATAGTCTCGCATGTATTATCATCATATGAAGAAATAATATCATGTGTTGATAAGATAAGTAAAGAGTTTACTGAGACCTATGGCTTTGAAGGGAAGAAAGATAAGAAAAGGATGGAAGAGAGAAAGATGGATAAAGGGAAGAGGGAAAAGAAGAATTTTCCCATATGTGATAACTGTGGAAAGAAACACCCTGGAACTTGCCTGAATGGAATGGGAGTTTGTTATAAGTGTGGAGGAAAATGGCACAAAGTACGTGACTTCAAGGGTAAGAAAATTGTTTCAAATGTACAATGCTTCATTTGCAAGGAGTTTGGACACTACGCGAACCTATTTCCCAGTCATCAGACTATGCCGCAAATGATGCTATTGGATAATAATCATGTTATGATACTACCACAGATGAAGAGGAATGATTAGAGTTCTTATGTTGATTATGTCAATTGAGTGTTGTATCAACAATGTAATTGTTATAATAATTATGGAGTATATAAGGATTGTACTGCAGTACTATTTCATTAAGGACTTGAGATTGTGTGGAACAAAGAAAAGTGACTCAATAGCAGGATAAATTTTTGGAAAATATATGGTTGAGAGAATGATAAACCATATTATAGTTCTGATACCGAGGTAGTGATTTTGGAATAATACATGATTGTTTTGGATAAGTTATATTGGATATTCATGACTACCTTGGAATTGATTAATGATTTGTATACTCCATCATTGTTGGGGTTTAAAACATTTTTGGATTGATGAAGTATATCCAGCATTCTATATGAAATAAGGGAGCATGAATGTAATCAATAAGGAATATGGTAATTCAGGATGTTTCAGTGTATTAAAAGAATACATGATGAAGGTATTCATATGCTATTACGGGGTAAAAAGGATCTACATTATGTTTACCTTCCTTATAAATGATGGACTGTGAGTTTGGACAGAAGTATTTTGGATAGTTCTAGTTTGGATTATTTTGGATTGCCATAAAAGGACAACCTGGAGGTCGGGCGGCAACCCGTCGCGTCCGGCAAGGCTGCGAGACTTGAACCCGCAACCGAAGGGCGATAAGGGTGTATCACCTACCAGTGGCCCATGAGATGTCCTGGATTAAATAATGTATTTTTTTAAATGATCTGGTAGATGAATTATAAATTCATTTATTTTGGAACCCTGTATGAATAGTATAAATAGAAATTTTTTTACGTTCTATTATCTTTTAGAGTTAAAGATGAGTTTGTGGTAAAAATTTATTAATGGATAAAACTCTAATTATAAAGTAAGTATATCTCCTTATGATCTTATCCAATCTCATAAATAAATTCCTCAACATTAATAAAAGGAACTTAGAACAAAAATTATGTCCTAGATGGTACCTTAAATCATCACTAATTTATGGCTTTGGGATTGTTGGCCTTTTCATAGCCATGTTCTCTACCACTCTCCATCAGATAATTGATGGTTAGATTTCTCTTCCATATCCATATTTTCCTACATGGAACCCTAGTATGTGTTATTTTCGGTAATCTTAATACTTTCCACTCTTTATTTTAAATAGAGGCCTCATTAATTCATTTTTCGATGTGGGATTTCAAATAAGATATTTTGAAACGTCAAAAATGTGTTATCCTAATACCCTATGTTTTGTTGAACCGATGGTATTTCAAATCATCATAGATTTATGAGTTTAAGGACCTCAATTTTATACTTGTTTTTGATTTATGACCTCAATCACTACCTATAAATATTTACATTTTTCCTCCAATTATATGTCTCTAATTGCCACCAATGATCTCCTAATCGAGATCATAATTTGGTGGTGACCCTTTCATTTCCCTTTTCCTCATATTAAGACTAAATTTTAGTAACCCAATTTCCGATGTGGGTTTTCCCACAAATATATTTTCTATTTTCAACCTTTTATTTTCGAAGAACAATTTCAAATTGCGAGGGTGCAATTTATTGAAGGAGGGGAGAATGTAACACCCCAAGATTTCATAGTGTGTTATTTCTTCAAAATAATTCTATAACTTGCACTACACGCAACACCGAGTTCAATCACACAATGAATTACCAAAAAAATCCATTCAAAAGAGGTTATGAATATTATTAACTAAATTTTAAACTTTATATAATCCTTATAATTTTAGAATCCATATTATGAGTTTCTTAGACATAATGCAAGAACATATTCATTTTCAGTATTGCACTTTTATCAACTTTTAATAGTGAAAACTTTTTAAATACAATATTTTAAACTTTTTGACTAAATGGGGACATCAAAAAATTTAAAATGAAACATCACAAGATTCCACGGTACGCTTTCCCTTTGAATAATACAGTAGCGTGTGTTGTACGCAACTTCGAGTTCTAACACACCAGAACCAATTAAACTAGCCATTATGAATAGTAATACCTACCTTTTAAAATTTTAGAAATTTAATCTCTCAAAATGGAATTCATTTTTGGATTCGGAGTATTGAATTTAGCCTAAGGTGAAATTTTGGTACTTTTCGGATAACTTTCATATTTTGATGAATAGTGAAAATTACTAAATTTTAATTAAAAACAACTTTTTTAATAAAAATAATTAATAGTGATAAATTATGAATTTGAGTGATTTTAATGTATATTTAGAATATATTTTTACCATTTAATATAATGATGGTCATTGGACATAATTTTACAATTAAACCGAACATAAACAAGTGTCAATCTTTTGATAGTTATTATCTCTTAAAAACACGCTTTTTGTTTTGACAGTGGGAATTAATTTTAAATTAATTTCTGCCACTTCTGTGTTTTGAATTTAGAAAAATGGATTCCATATTTGGAATCAAGATGTTAAAATTGTGTAAATAGATAACTTTTATTTTTAGACATTTTGAATAATTACTGCGGTAAATATTTTATTTATCATGGTTAAGGGTAAATCCGGTAAATAAGGGTTAAAAAATAATATTATAATAATAATAAATTACCCTAAAACGTGTCCTAGCATTATTTGTTGATACATGTTCGAGCATAGGCATATTTGGGTCTATTTTGGGACCCCATGGTGCCACTTGTAGGTGATAGGAAGACTTTATTTTAATTAAGTTAAAATGAATACAAAAATGACACAAGCATATATCTTTTAGAAAAACAATTTTTACATAGGGTTATATATGTTGGATTTTAGATTATAAATATTCATTAGAAAGCCAGAATGATTTACTAAAAAATGATATTTTATTTATAAATTTTTAGACATTAAATAATTTAATATATTTATGACACAATGATGATGAATTAATTACTATAATAGTGAAAAATTAAAATAATTGATATTATAAATACCCAAATAAATATAATATGAAACTTTTAATGAATTAAAATAATTTTCTAGGATAATATGATAAATTAGGATTGATTTAATTGACTTTTTTCGAAGTAATAAATCTGTTATGAGTTTCACAAAAATGAACTATTGAATAGTGTCAAAATTGACATAAAAGAGTTCTTAAAACAAATATTATATTATTAATTGATATTAAATTCCTAAAAATATAAGGTTCGGCCAAGAGGCTTATATCATGATAGGTTCATCATTAATGGACCACTTTGGGGTCTCTTGGATATATATATTAAGTTTATTAACCATATTATATAAAAATACAAAGAGACATTGTAAAAGTGAAATTAATTAACTTAGAGTTAATACTTAAAGATAAGGTTAATATAAGTACCCAAACCTATCTAAATTCTATTGGTTGAGTTGTTTTCGACCCATCCCCACATTAATATTTAAATAGTCAACTTTGGAGCCATTATAAACCGAATATTAATTTATTATAAAACTGATATTTCTAGCTTTTCCAAAGGTGCCCCTCACCCCTCTTATAAAAGGGCACTCCTCCTTATCATTTCATCACACCCTCAAAAACTTTTGGTTCGGAAAAAATCTGCCCAAATACTCTCCCAACATCCCTCACTACAACCTAGAGTCCTTAGTTTGATAAAAAAGCCAACCTAAGGAGCCCTTTTGATCTAATCAAAAGGAAGAATCCGAAGAAGAGGTAATGATTTCACCACCCTTTTCCAAGTTCCTTTCTTCTTCCACTTCTTCATCCTTTGTTATTACCATTATAAAATAGTAACTTTAGTATCATATATATACTGTAATGTTATTATAAATATGGTACAAACATATTCAGTATTCTATCCACCCTTTGAATAACATCTCACCATACGTGCGTACATATGGCTTACCGTCTCCACGTCATGGTGTAATTGTTATTCAATATATTATTATTTGGATGGGTATAATAATGATATGTAACTCATATAAATAAGAAATATAACATGTTAATTATTCTGTATATATGATATAACAACCATTTATATATTATTTGAAAAGAATGATATTGTCGCTCGTGCGTACGTACAGACTACCGTCTCCACGAACGCGATGAGATTCATTCTCCATCGTATCCATTCAAGTATAATTATCATTTGATGATTTAAAAATGATGTTTAAGGACTTGATATAATTATTGATATGAATAATATACAATCTATACATTACAAACATGGCTTACGTAACAAAACATATAAAAGAAAACAAGTAAGTTAACACCCGAAACAACGATAATACTAAGATATTATTATCAAATCAATATTAAAAGATCATATATGATATCATATTAATGTATATGATTCATGTATAATTTAATAACAATTATTTCACCATTATACAGGAGGTTAACCTACCCCAACCAAGGAAAATTACAAGGTAAGGGGTTTTCATCTCACTCCTTATTTCCGTGAGATTCATGCCATATCGCCACCATCACCTTTTGTGTGGTGTATGTACTGCCCATAATTATATTATTTGTGTAATACACTCTAATTTATGTGTATTTACATATTCATTGTATGATACCTCTTTCATGGGTTGTATGTTTCATAAGTTACCAAATTGGTAAGGGTTATTTCGCAATCTTTTCATTATCCGAGGTTGTTTATACGTAATAATCTACTGGGATCTCTTTATCATCCACAACCATGTTTCTTAAAAATGAATTTCAAAACATTTTTACTATTTACTAGAATATGGGTTAAAGTCATTTATATCCTTGTGTGACTTTTTATAAAGGAATCTTTTCGTCGTTTTCCAAACAAGGTGCTTTTTAACCTTTTCGACAAAATTAAGGTAAGAATGTTTTTTTAACTTATACGGCGGGTGTGGCTATTTTCCGCCGTTATAAAATTGTCAAAGCTTCCCTTACGAGATAATAAGAATATTTTCAAAAAAAATGTTTTATTTCATAAATATAAAACTCTTAAATGATTTCAAAATAGAAAGAGATATTTTTCTTAAATAGTCTTTATTTCATCTATGTCAACATCCTTTGATGGATTTTAAGCTTATTTGAAGTTGATTTATTATGATACAAAACATCCATATTTTATTGAAGGTTTTGTGATATTTTTTACTGTGGATAAGTTATTCTTATGTCACTCATGGTTTTTTTAGAGTATTGACATTTCATAAGTTATTTGTAATCCGAATGTTTATGTTATATTTCAACCTTTCATTCAGATGAATTTATTAGACAAGTATGTTCTGGGTTGGGGACCGGTAAAAGTAAGCCCTCCGGTTTGGTCTCCGGTTATTAGAGGAACTTCGGTTTGGTCTCTGGTTATTAGAGGAACTCCAGGTTGGTGTCCGGTTATTATAGGCACTCCGGGTTGGTGTCCGGTTATTAGAGGCACTCCGGGTTGGGTTCCGGTTACAGTTAGCCCCTAGGTCTTGGGACGAGGCCTTGACAAAGAAATTAATGTTTAGAATTATGCATTCCGACATTATGAAAGTGGTTATTGATATTGCATGTGATTATTCGATTAGTAGAATATCGATGTGAATAAGTAAATGGCATTATTTCATTTTACTTTTTCCATACTATGTTGAAGTTCAAGTTTAAAAGGATTTTGTTTTAGTAATGCATTGCCTTAAATGTTTATGCTTATTTTTGAATGTTCCGCTATATTGTTATCCTTACTAGGCATTTGAGCTCACCCCTTTTCTATGTTTTATTTTTCCCAGGATGTGAAGAAGTAAGTTATGAATGACCTGCAGGGATATTATGAGGGGATAATAGTGTGGACTATGGAGACATTATGTTGTCCTAGTAGTTTTTCACTTTATGATTTAATGCAAAACTTATGAATATATCTAGTGTTTCCAAGGCTACTAAACCAATCGGTCTTTCGAGATTTGATCTTTCTTGTGATCATGCCAATGTTATGTAATAATGCAGCGACTCTGGGTAACTAGGGTCGGGGCGTTACAACAGGCATGGAAATTGATATTTTTCACATTTTATTAGAACATAACATATAATATGTGCAGTTATGAAATTGAAATACCCTAAAAATGTGCCTATCAGAAGCCAAACAAACAAGCCTTCCCATATTGGGCCAAGGTCAAATTCTCCTTTATCGCACCGGGTCAAGGGTTACACATCACAATCAATAACATCACACACCATGTGAGCCACGGAGGTGGAAACCATATAAACCATAGTATGAGGAAAATAAAACAGCAATTCCCACCCATGGAATCTTGGTTCATCCCTTGTACCGGTGGATGCAGACACCCATGCACAAGCTAGAAACCCAGTTCCAGTAATAACCTATCTCCATTCTACCATATCCTAAATAGTAAAACCAGCTGAAATAAAAGAGAAGTCTCAATCTCATTAGTATCCAGCAAAATAATGCTACTAAATACCTATCAAGAACTCCTCTGATACTAGTTTTTAATGATCCAGACCCAAACAACCATCTGATCTGTGCTAAACAGGTCGAGTGTTACTAACTTATGCACAACTCTCCGAATTCCAAAGACTGCCAACTAGTAGCGAGGGTCTTATAGGTATTGTGGGGAGGCTATACCCACTCAGATGATAATACTAGTACTGGTCCGAGTATAATAATAAAAATGCAGGGGAATAAATGACTCATTATACTTGAACCAGACCCGCAGTGCGGAACCACATTCAATATCGATAAACAGTGAAAGAAATAAATATAAACAACAACAGCAGAAAGTAAACACAAAAACATGTTGTTCATGTAGAAATAATATGGAAAAATAAACATGCATCCAAAATACTTCATACATATCCATATATAAATAGGGAGCCAATGGCTAACCAACTATAGCTATGTAGCAAGTGATCATGCTATTACATGAAAGAGAGAAAAACAAAATAACTCTAGATAGGCACAGCCTCATGGTCCATACCATTTCCATGCAATGGCTAATGTTGCCCAGCTCTTGAAGCTGACCTCTTTCCAACATGTAAATCCAGAGAGTCTACACACGTCCCGATGGACCCATGCAGGGTGTGAGACAAATCACAGTAGGATACCACCCAACGGTGCGTACCTAATATAAGTGTTTAAGTAGACATGGATTTATAAGAAAAAAAACAATTCGATGCACAAATAAACATAAACTCCATTTGTGCTAAGTAGCCACCATGAAGTAACACCTTTTTCTACCAATAATGGAATCTCTGTCATGTAACCCGACACCATTTGCACCATGACACCACGTGTCTCAAGTACCGATGTCCTGAAGGCACGCCCCAGAAATAGTAACCCGAAGGATCAACGATGTCTATCCTCAAATAAGTAACTGGAGGGACACCGATGTCTAGCCTCAAATAAAGTAACCGCAGGGACTGCGATGTCTACACTCAAATAAAGTAACTGGATGGACAATGATGTCTGCCCTCAAATAATGTAATCGGAGGGAGAGTGATGTCTACCCTCAAATAATGACGAGCCTCTGCCCCCTACCCGATAGCCTAAATTATATCCCCTGAAGGATCCCCACCTTCCATGTGGCTTCCTACGACTAGCACCCCCAACCAATATTACCTAAACTGCAACTAACGGGGGCCTCTACCAACAAGAGTTGTCAAAAATACCTCATCATAAAGTCTCTTTGTGTGCCCACTACACAAAGACCCGGGTGAGCAGTAATCACCAAAATAGTACCCAAGCCACAATGTATTTGACACCTCGTGTCCCTTTGACCATGCAACTCAAGACTGATGGTTTCGACATCCTAGTAACTCGGGCCATGCCCAACCTAACAGTCGTCCTGCCTCAAGTCGACGTCTATGACGCCCAATTCCATGGTCAGAACCACCCAATCTAACCCGGGCCAAGCCCAACCTATGACCCACATCACTCAAGAATATCTAGGCCATGCCCAACACAACCAAAAAGGATCCATCATATTCAATTCTCCAATTACATATATACACATTTAAATAAAACCCATAAACAGAAAAAAAAATCTAAACAGTTGAAATACATGAACCATGTGCTATCCCAAACCAGAAATGAGGTCCTTAACATCTCAAAAAATTCATATCAAGGTTTAATAAACAAAACTCAACAGTTTCAAAAAATAAATTCAGTTATAACAAATTTGGCATTTCCTGACCAAAATTTCCTGATAAGCAATGACCACTCACTTGGCCTTGCTCAAGCAACACAGGTAATAGAGCATACCCAAAGGTATCCCATAGGTCAATGAACAATTATACATGAAAAAACATGTAAATTAGGGTCTCGCTCAAAATACCCAAATATGCACTTTAAGCTGCACAACCCAAAGGTATGCAAAAGAACAAAAGAAGTTATCCACTACCTACCCGAGACTCGTAGACATAGGCATGTCCGATATCGAGCTCTAATTCAAAGCCGATATTCGTTGATTTATATTTCCGTCAAAACGAGACAACTCTACTCAGATGGAATTTGCGGTGTGCAAGGTAATGAATCATGAACCGAAAAGGGTGCGCAGGTTTAGCCTCACTATTGAAATCCCACAGCCACTGACAGATCGAATAATGGATGATGGATGAAGAAGATAGGGATAGGTATGTTCTTATGGTTTTTGGAATGGAGAGGTCCTGATGTTGGGGAAGAATAATATGTTTTACATAATAAGATGTGATGACCTTTCACTTAAGCGAATAAAAAAAAGCACATGGTGGGTTTTTAAGAACCAAATGTTGTTTAGTGGCCTTTTCCATACTCCTACTTATGTGGGGTAGCCACATGGCTTAGACGCTCCACACAAGATGACACATGACTTAAACATAGCTGGTACACAGAAGAGAGGATACACGACGTGTCGAGTAACACAACACATCATGTAATGGGAAATTTCTACATGGTCATCACACGACATGTACTTGGAGAGAACATGAATGGTACTAGCCTAACCTGTACACGACATGTACTTGAATGTACACGATGTGTAGTCTGTAAATTTCCAGATTTTCCCAGTTTTCTCATGAATAATTCAAAAATTCAAACAGGGTCAGGATTTTTACCCGTTCTAAAAATCAAAGTTCTTACATTGTACAACGGTTATATCATTGTTATTAAATTATACAATAACCCCATACCTAAATATGAAATAAAAAATGATCCTCTAATATTCCTTTGTTAATAATATTTCAGCAGTATCATTATTTCGGGTGTTAACTGATTCATTTTCCTTTATTTATTTTGTTATGTAAGTCATGTTTGATTTTGATAGGACATATTTAAATCATATACAGAATGATATTATGTTCTTAAACTTTATTTTTATTCCTAAAATGAAAATTATTCTTTAATGGTTACGATGGGGAATGTAATCTCATCACATCGTGGAGCCGGTAAGCCGTACACACACATGAGCAATAATATCATTTTATTGATGGTGAAATAATATATAATTGGATGATATATTATATATACATAATCATTAACATGTTATTTTTATTATTTAAGTCAATTATACTCATTATTATATCCATCCAAAAAATTAAATGTTGAATAACAAACTACACCACGACGTGGAGATGGTAAGTCGTACGTATGCACATATGGTGACTTTATCCTTCATAGGATAGATAGAATAATGAATATGTTTGTATAATATTTATAATAAAATCAATGTTTTTATAATTTATTGGGACTTATTTTTTTTCTATGGAAACAAAAAATAACGAAGAAGTGGTAGATGAAAAAAACATTGAAAGAAGTGATTAAAATAATTACTTCTTCATCAAGTGCTTTGCTTTTTATTTGAACTAAAAGGGATCCTTATGTTGGTTTTCTGATCAAAGTAAGGCCTCTAGGATGAAATGAGGGTATTTTGGAGGATATTTGAGAAGGGTTCAGCCAATCCAAATGGCTTTGGAGGTGTTAATTTGAGAGAAGGGTATGTTCCCTTTTATAAGAGAGGTGATGGGGACTTTAGGAAAATATTGAAATATTAATTTATTATAAAATTATTTTCAATTTCAAAAAGATGAATTTTTTTTGAGTATGAGGTAGGTATGTGTCTAAATCCTATCAACTAGTAGGTTTTAGACAAGCTTAGGTCACCTTATTAACCTTATCATTTAGATTTAACTATTAGTTAAATAGTTTATCATTTACCATATCTTCTTGTATTTTTATATTAAATGGTTAACAAACATACTATAAAATGACAAAAAAACCTCATGTGGTTAATTAATGACATTTATAATTTTATATAATTTTTTTGGAAGATGCTTAGATATTTAGGAATATTATATCATTTAATAAAATAGTATTTGTTTTAAAAACTCATTTATATCAATTTTGACAATATTTAGTATTTGGTTATTGTGAAAGTCATAAGTACTTTATTACTTTAAAAACATACATTTAATCATCCCCAAAATTTCATATTAATCTATAAAATTTGCGGATGGCATAAAAAGACTCAATTTACATTTGTTGTTATATTTATAATTTCAATTATGTTAATCTTTCATTAATATGGTAATTACTACATCAGCATTGTTTCATATAGAAATTTAATTATTTAAGGTCTAAAAATTATAAATAAAATACCATGATGTAGGAAATATTTTTATCTTTCTAATGAATATTTATAGTCTAATTTATCTTATGTAAAACCCTATATTAAAAATGTTGTAGTTATTTAATTTTGAATATAAAACTTTTTACTCTTCTTTTAATAAAATATAATAAATGTCCTAATATAAACAAAGTGGATGAAAAATAATCATATTATTGTCATAAGGTTTTTTTGGTCAAAATAATCTTATCAAATATAATTAGGAGATGTTTTGGGATAATTATAATATCATTTTTACCTTTAATTTCCCTATTTACTTTTAACTATGGTAAATAAAATTCAATAGTTATTACTGACGAAAAATTATTTTAATACTATTGAACCACATTTTAAATACTGATCAAAACCATGTATGTCATATTTTAAAAATACAATTCACAGAAGCGGTAAAATTAGGTTTTATACAAATTTGCAAATGTGCCTAGAAGGTGGGTAAAAGGCGTTAAAAAGATCAATAAAATTTTATATTCCTAATCTTATTATAAAATACTCTTATGAATTATATTGGAATAATTTAGGTATTATATATCTATTTTTGACTTCGAAATAAATTTAAATAAAAAAAATAATTTTTTAAATAAAAGTCGACATTAAACAATAACACAGTGTTTTTCACTGTTCATAAAAAATTGAATGTTTTCAAAAAAATACAAAAAATTCACACTAAGATAATTTTGATATTTTGAATCTAAAAAAGAAGCCTATTTTGAATAATAAAATTTATAAAATTTTAAAAAGTGGTTTTACTATTCATAAATACTTTTTAAATGGCTCGTTGGATTCTTCATGGTGTGCTAGAACTCCGAGATACGTACATCATAAGCTCATGCAGTATTCAAAGATAAATGTACCAGGGAAGCTTTTGGTGTTAAATAATTCCATATTACAAATAATTTTGTCCTAAAAATATCTAGAATATTACTGTGTAAAAATATTCGGGTGGTTCTTCATCATAAGTTCCTCAGGTTCCCATTTTGCCTCTTCCATTTAATGGTTTCCCCAAAAAACTTTTACCAGACGAGTCCTCTAATTTCTCAACCCTTGTTATCTGGTATCAATATTCAAGATAGGATCTTCACAATAATACATATAAGGTTC
Organism: Viscum album; assembly: GCA_963277665.1. Taxonomy (NCBI): domain Eukaryota; kingdom Viridiplantae; phylum Streptophyta; class Magnoliopsida; order Santalales; family Viscaceae; genus Viscum; species Viscum album. The sequence goes on along the minus strand of OY728131.1, from coordinate 709,022,339 downwards.
CAATTATATTTCTTTCTATGTGAGTACATGCGTTTTTTCACACATGTATTTTCTCAACCGTGATACATGGAACACATAATGAAATTTGGAGAGACATGGCGGCATTGCCAAATGGTAAGCTACAACATAGTTTCATTCTAATATTTTGAAAGGTCTGATGTACCTGGGACATAATTTACCCTTCTAACTAAATCGTATAACACCCTTCCATAGAGATACCTTAGAGAACGCATGATCCCTTACTTGAAATTCCAAATCCTTCCTTTGGTTATTAGCATATATATTTGTCCTACTTTGATCGTATTTGATGTGGGTTTGGATAGGATTCACCGTATCCGTTGTTTCCTCAACATTTTCTAGGCCTATGCATTTTTTTTCACCAACATTATCCCACCAAGTTGGTGTGCAACATATCATTCCATATAAGGTTTTATATGGCGCCATATGAATACTTGAATGGAAGATATTATTATTATAAAATTATACCAGAGGTAAATAATGAGCCCACATACCTTGAAAGTCAAGTGAGAAGGATATCAACATGTCTTCTAAGAGTTGAATAGTCCATTCTGATTTTCTATCAGTTTAATGGTACTAGGCAGTGATCAAACAAAGTTCAGTATCAATGGATTTATGAAGACTTTTCTAGAATCTTGATGTAAAACTAGGATCACAATTAGAATCAATCGATAGGGGTACACCATGAAGTCTTACAACATCATTAATATATAGTCTTTCTAAACATTCGTTTGGGAAATCCTCACTTATAGAAATAAAATTTGTTGACTTGGTTAGGTGATCGATAATGACCTATATTTCCTCATTCCTTCTAGGAGCCTTTGGTATCCCCATGACAATGCCTATCATAATATCATCCCTTTCCATCTTAGGTGTGGTAACTGCTTCCATGAATCATCTAGGATAATGTCTTCTAGCCTTTACATGTTGAAAAACCAAACATCTTGGCACAAAATCAATAATCTCTATGTTCATGTTGTCCCACCAAATATGGTCCTTCAAATCACTATACATCTTAGGGCTACCAGGGTGTATAGAGAAATTGGATATATGATCATCATCCAACTATTCATTTTTTTGATCAGTTATATCAGGAACACAGAGCTTCTTCCCAAATTTCAAAATTCCATCCTCAGATACGATGTCAATCAATCTATCATCATTCACAACATTAATTTTCTTTTGAAACTCCTCATCATTTGTATCAGAATATTTTATTCTGTTTAGTAAAGATGTTTTGGCCACCATTTGAAAAAGTATTGATGTTTCTCCTTCCATGATTATTACCATATCCATCATTACTATATATATGACCATAGGATCCCTTTCAACTCTCATCTTGTTTAGAACTCCATGATCATTTCTTCTCATAGAATCTTCCACATTATTTGCCTTTCCCGAGTGGTAGTGTATCTTACAATCATAATCCTTGAGTAGATTGACCCATTGCCTTTTCCTCATGTTGAGTTCATTCTATGAGAAAATATACCTAAAACTATTGGGATTAGATTATATGTCACATTTTTTTAACATAGAGATAGGGTCTCAATATCTCCAGAGAAGTAATTTCAGTTTCTAACTCAAGATCATGTGTATGATAATTTTTTTCATGTATTTTAGCTACATTGATTCATAGTCAATAACTCTATCATTATGCATAAGGACACAACCTAGTCCATTCTTTGAAGTACCCCTATAAATTAAAAAAACCATCATTCTCTGATGGTAGAGTCAAGATAAAAGAATTGAAAAATATTATCCTCAATTCTTCAACGAATTCGTCACACTATTTTGGCCAAAAAAAATTAGCCCCTTTACATGTGAGCTTGGTTAATGGGTTAGACAATCAGGAAAAATTCTGGATGAAATGTCGACAGTAACCGGATAAACTAATAAAATAGTGTACCTCAATTATACTTGTCGGTGGTGGTCATTCTTGGATTTCCCTTATCATTGAAGGATCAATGGAGATTCCATCCTTAGACACAATATGGATAAGGAATGAAATATCCTAAAGCCAGAAGTCAAAGCTTCTAAACATCCCATATAATTAATTTCATCTAAGAGACTTTGGAATACTGCACACGTGATTTTCATGATTTTAGTAACATTTGGATTATACCATGATATCATAAATAAATACCACTACAAAGTCATCAAGATTTTCTATCAAAACTCTATTCAATATATCCATGAAAAAATAGGGTTCATTATTCATTCCAAAAGGCATTACCGACATCTCATAATGCACATACCTGATTCGAAATGTTGTCTTTAGAATGTATTTCTTTTTCATGCACAACTAATGATATCTAGATCGAAGGTCAATCATTGGTAAAATATTAAGCTTCATGAAGTTGATCAAATAAATCCTCAATCTGAAGTAAGGGATACATGTTCTTTATTGTTATATCATTGATCTCTCTATAGTCAATGAACAACCTCATAGATCCATATTTCTTCTTAATGAAAAGAACATGGGCTCCCCACAGAGAAACACTATGGAGAATAAATAATTTATGACTCAATTACACTAGTTGTATCTTTTGTTCCACTAATTCCACATAGTCCATTCTATATGTGGTCTTCGATATGGGCCTTGAACTAGGAATTAATTCAATGGAAAACTCAATTTCAGATTATGGAGGATGTCCAGGTAAATCCTCTGAAAAAACATCAACATATTCTTTCACAATAGGTACATCCTCTATTTTTACATTCCTTTCCTCTCCCATAGTTATGTCACTCCCTTCTTCCCCAATAATTTAATTTAGTAAAGCTACAGGGGTGGATCTTGATGAAAATCAGATGGTGATGTTTTTACTCTAAATATAAAGTATTCTTTATCATCATAAAAAATTGTATCCTCCTTATTCTTAAAATAATGTTTTGCATTATGGGTCGAAATCCAATCTCTATCGAGGATTATATAAAATTCCATCAAGGTTATGATAATAATATCAGAATATAAAGCACGTTTATAAACCATAATGGTAACCGATTGAAATAACTTTGTTGCAATGATGCTTATCTTGGATGTTTTGACTGACAATTCACTCAATAAGTTAAATTGGAAATATCTAATTTTCTTGGAAAACTAGGATAATATGAAAGAATGTGTTGATATAGAATCAAATAAAGAATTGGATAATTTTTAAGAAATGATTAAAGTACCTACCACCATACAATTAAGAACTTCAACATCAGTATTAGTGATTGCAAAAGCTTGGCCTTGATCCCTTAGCCTTTTCTGAGGTATGTCATCTTAATTTTTAGGAAATTTATTTTCATAATTACCCATTTTTTACAATTGAAGCATTTAACATTGACAACCTCCTTATTTCCCATTCAATCACGTTCTTGGTGGCCTTTTTCTCTACACATGTAACAAAATATCGTCCCCTTTAGGCATGTACTATGATGTTTCTTCCCACAATTACTACAAGATGGAAATTCAACTTTTCCACTATTCCCCTTATTTATTTTTTAGAGTGTTTAACATAAAGTTTCTTATCTTGATTTTATTTAAAGTCATAATACATAGAGAATTTCTTTTCTGTCTTGATAGCAATTGAGATTATATATTCATATGAAGAGAAGGATTGAGAGAATAATGCTCGATGGAGAAATTGATTTAACCAATCAAATAATTGATCAATATTACTGATTGGGTTATGTATATAATCTCCAGTATGCCTTTCTATCCTTGAAAAGGTATCCTCATACTTTGTGACATTATCATCCACTTTTTGCCACAGACTTAGAAATTATCTTTCCATATCTACTCGATGCTCACGAGGAAAGTATTTTTCTAATAATATCTCTTTAAACTCCCTCCATTCTATATGTGATACTTCTTCATCCTCATTTTTCTTTTGAACTAATGAACACCATTGCTCTGTATCTCTTGTGATGTGATAAACTACCATGAAAACCTTTTCTCTTTCACCACTCCCCAAATCATGAAATATATTTTCTAATGAATTTATCCATTTCTTAGCAACTAATAGATTTTTGGACCCATTTAATGTTCTTGGTTGTATCCTCATTATGCGGTATAACATTGATCCTCCACGTTATGGATTAGGGTGATCTATACAGGTAAGGTTATTATTCATAACCTGAGTGAGTTTTCCTAGTATGTTTATAAGCTATTCCGCACCAGTTGCATCACCATATCTACTATAGTTATCTTTATTAGGAGAGAAATACCTTTATGGATTACATGCATTGATACGGTTTTCATTCCTTCTACTAGGTGCCATATATAAACAATGGCATACACTAAATTAGTATATAAATCGCAATGCATAATTCCAAACATGTAAAATACATAACCTAAATTGAACAGTTAATGCATATAATCCATAAAAATGTTTTCATTGGGGAAATATTTACTCATAAATCCTTCAATATTGGTTTGTAGGGAAAATGTGAATTATCCTAAGAATATCTCCCTGGAGTTTCAAACCTGGTGCATAGTAAGGCCCATGGACGTGTACCCGGATACCCCGGGTCAAGCTCACGCTCCATGTTAGAGATTTAACTCCTAGGAAAATCTGTGCTAGAACCACATCCACTTGTAGTATCCAAACATTGATGTTTTTCTTGGAAAACCCACAAAATATAGACACTACCCAATTTTTTGTATGTTCATCAATACTAAACCTCAAAGTCTATCTTATGGTAATGTTCTCTCATCAAATTTTTTATAAATCTAGTTTCCATGGATTGTACTAAACATCCTTTGATACCAACTATAACGCCCCGACCCTAGATACCCAGAGTCAGTGCATTATTACCTAACATGTCCACAATCACAAGAGATCAGGTCCCAAAAGACTGGTGAGTTTAGTAGCCTTGTAAATACTAGATACATACAAAAGTTTTAATTTACATTATGAAATAAAAAACAACATTGTGTATCATTTGGACAAACTCATATACCTTATCCTATCCCTGTAGGTCAATCATAATATATATCTTTACATCTTGGGAAAAATAAAACATAATATGGATGTGATCTCAGATTCTCAGTAATGATAACAACATAGTAGAAACTATCATAAATAATCATAAACATTTAAAGCAATGTATAATAATAAAAAGTAATACTCTTAAACATAAAATTAAGCATAATATGGAAAAGATAAATCAAATAATGCCATTTAATTATTCACGTGGATATTCGACTATTCAAATAATCACATTTAATATCAATAACTAAATTTATAATGATGGAATGACTAATGTCGGACATCATAACCACATAGTCAAGGCCTCATTCCAAGAGTACAAATAAAATTTTTGTCAAGGCCTTATTCCAAGAGACTAGTTTGTCTCATGAGACTTACCGATGCATCGAGGGGCTATAGAGGGCCCTTCTCATCACATACTACATCCAATGAATTCCTCATATGAAATGGTTTAAACATAACATAAATATTCATATTAAAAAAGCATATGAAATGTTAACACTTTAACCATAAAACATGAATGGTATAAAAATATTACATCCATAGTAAAACATATCACAAAACTTCAATACAATATGGAATATTTTTTCATAATAAATAAACATCAAACATGAATATAATACAATAAAGGATGTTGACATGGATTAAATCAATCCAAAAACTATTTGATAAAAATATCTCATTCTACTTTGAAATCATTTAAAATATTCATAATTATAAAAGAAAACCTTTATTTTTAAAAATATTCATATAATATTTTAAGAGATGCTTCAAAAGAGTTATAATGGTAAAAAATAGCCGCCCTCGCTATATAGGTTAAAAAACATTCTTTCCTTAATTTTTCTAAAATGGTCATAAAGTACCTTGCTTGGAAAATGACAAAAAGTATCATTTGAAAACATGTTATAAAAAGTAAAACAAGTGTATAAATGACTTTAACCAGTATTCTAGGAAACAGTAAATTTTTTTGAAATACATTTTTAAGAAACACAGTTGTTGATGATAAATAAGTCCCAGTAGATACTTACGTATAAACAACCTCAAATAATAAAGAGAGGGTCAATTTAACCATTACCATGTAATTTTACTTAGTTTAGGGTACATTAAACTCATTTATAATGTTTAAATCATTGTTATAAAATTATAAACAAACCACATACAATAATATGATATCATATATGATCCTATGATATTGCTTTGTTAATAATGTTTATGTAGTATCATTGTTTCTGGTGTTAACTGATTCGTTTTCCATTATATGTTTTGTCACATAAGTCATGTTTGTTAAGGATATGATGTATTTAATTCATATCTAGAATGATATTATGTTCTTAAACATCATTTTTACTTATCAAATGAAAATTATTCTTGAATTGTTATGATGGGGAATGAAATCTCATCGCGTCATGGATCCTGTAAGCTATACGTACGCATGAGTGATAATATCATTCTTTTGATGTTGAAATTGTATATACATTGATTGTATATTATATATACATAATCACTAACATTTTATATTTATTATTTACATCTATTATACTCATTATTATACCCATCCAAATAATGATGTATTGAATAACAAACTACACCACGACGGGGAGATGGTAAGCCATACGTACGCATGTGTGATGACTTTTTCATTCATAGGATGTATAGAATAATGAATATGGTTGTACCATATTTATAATAACAAAATAGTATGAATAAGGTAGTATATTTATTATTTTGGTATGGACAAAACAAATAAATAGGAAGTGGAAGAAGAGAAGAACTTTGAAAGAGGTGATGAAATAATTATCTATTCTTCGGGTGCTTCATTTTGATTTGAACAAAAGGGACCATTTGATAGGATTTCTGATCGAATTAAGGCCTCTAGGAAGAATTTAGAGTAGTTGAAAGGATATTTTAGCAGGGGTTGTCTGAACAAAAAGGCTTTTTTGGTGTCAATTTGAGTGAAGGGGATGTGCCCTTTTATAGGAGAGGTGAGGGGAATTTTAGGAAAATCTTGAAATATTAATTTATTATAAGATGATTTTTGGATTCTAATAGATCAAAACTAATTTATCTCAAGGATAAGGTGGGGGATGGTTGAAATACTCCCAATCGATAGGTTTTAGGCAAGTTTATGTCACCATATTAACCTTATCTTTTGGATTTAACTCTTTGTTATACAGTTTAACATTTACCATGTCTTTTGGTATTTTTATATTACATAGTTAATAAACATACAATAAAATTCCTAGAAAAAAACTGTTTCATTAATGAAGTATATAACCTTATCAAAGTCCTTTGGATGAACCTTTATTTTTTAGAAATATTATATCATTTAATAAAATAGTATTTGTTATAAAAACTCTTTTATGTCAATTTTGACACTATTTAGTATTTCATTTTTCTGAAAGTCATAAAAACTTAATTACTTATAAAAAATACATTGAATCAACCCTAACATGTCATATTAACCTATAAAATTCATGGATGGCCTAAAAACTTTCAATATATTTTTTTTTTAATATTTATAATATCAATTATTTTAATCTTTCATTAATATGGTAATTAATGCATCATCATTGTGTCATATATAAATTTAATTATGTAATGTCTAAAAATTATAAATAAAATACCATTACGAGGGAAATATTTTCAGATTTCTAATGAATATTTATGGTCTAATTTATCAAATATATAACTCCATATTAAGAAAATTTTAGTTATTAAAATTTGAATTTAACACTTTTAACTCTTCTATAAATAAAATATAATAAATATCCTAATCTAATCCATGTTTATAAAATACGGTCATATTTTTGTCCTAATATTGATTTTGGTTGAAATACACTTATCCAATATAATTAGGACACATGTTGGGGTAATTATAGAATCATTTTTACCTTTAATTACCGTATTTACTTTTAACCGTGGTAAATAAAATTCAAATGATACTATTCACCAAAAAATATTTTCATCATATTGAACAACATTTTACTTACTAATGAAAACCATGTGTTTCAGATTTTTGAAATTTAATTCATAGAAGCGGTAAAATTAAATTTTATGCAAATTTGTAAATGTTCCTAGAAGGTGGGAAAAAGACATTATGAAGCTCAAAAAAAATTTATATTTATAATCATATTATAAAATGACTCCAATGAATTATATTGGACTAATATAGGTATTATATATCTATTTTGACTTTAAGATAAATTTAAATAAAAATAATCACTATTTAAATAAATTCGGTTTTAAACAATAACACAGTTTTTTTCACTTTTCCTTAAAAATCGAGAGTTTTTAGAAAAATAGCATAAATCAACCTAAGATAATTTTGATATTCTGAATAAAAAAACAAAGTCCATATTGAAAAATATAATTTATAAAATTTCAAAAAGTTGGTATTACTATTCATAACATCTTTTTAAATGGCTAGTTTGATTGGTCATGGTGTGCTAGAACTCAAGGATACGTACATTTCCAGCTATTGAATTATTCAAAGAGACGTGTATCGTGGAAGATTGGGGTGTTACGTTCTTACCTCCTTCAAATAATTTTGTCCTCGAAATTTTGAGAATATTACTACTTATAAAGATTCGAGTGGATATTCATCAGAAGTTTCACAGGTTCCAATTGTGCCTCTTCCATTTTATGGTTTCATCAAAGAACATTAACTAGAAGAGTTATCTGGTTTCTCAACACTTGTTCTCTTGTATCAAGATTCTTGATAGGCTCTTCAAAATAAAACAGATCTTGTTCCAGATCTATTATTTCATATGTGAGTACATGTTTTTGGGCTAGGCATGAATTTTATCAATAGTGATACGTGGAACTAGATCTGTCTTATTATAAAGTGCATATCAAGATTATTGATACCAGAGAACAAGTGTTGGGAATCCAGATGACTTGTCTAGTAAAAGTTCGTTGGAGAAGCCGTAAAATGGAAGATGCAATAAGGGAACCTGATGAACTTATGATGAAGAACCACCAAAATCTTTTTACATTATAATATTCTAGAAATTTCAAGGATGAAATTATATGAAGGAGGGAATAATTTAACACCCTCATCTTCCACGATATAGTTTTCATTGAATAAAGAAACTGGCTGCGATTACGCATGTCCGAGTTGTAGCACACCGCGAACAATCAAACTATCCTTTTTAAAAAGAAGTTATGAATAGTAATACCCAATTATTGAAATTTTATAAATTTTATTTTTCAAAGTGGACTAGTTTTTTGCATTTGTAATATCAAAATTAGATTAGGGGGAATTTTTGGTATTTTTCTGAAAACATTCAATTTTTTTATAAATAGTGAATAACACATCATTATTGTCCAAAACTGACTATCATTTAAACAATTATTGCTTTTATTTAAATTTATTTTAAAGTAAGAAAAGATACACAATACCTATATTAGTCCAATTTAATTTATTGTAGTCATATTATATTAATATTAGATATCTAAAATTTTATGGATCTTTTAAACATCTTTTACCCACCTTCTAGTAATATTTGCAAATTTGCATGAAACGAACATTTTCTGCTTTTATGAATTGATTTTAAAAAATATAACAAACATGGATTCCATCAGTAAGTAAAATGTGGTTCAATAGGATGAAAATAATTTTTGGTGAATAGTAACTTTTGAATTTTATTTACCATGATAAAATGTAAATAAGGTAATTAAAGGTAAAAATGGTATTATAATTACCCCAGCACATGTAATAATTCTATTGGACAAGTGTATTTAGACCATAATCAACCTTAGGTCAAAAATATGATCATTTTTGATCCACTTGGATTATATTAGAAAATTTATTGTATTTTATTTAAAGAAAAGTTAAAAATGTTAAATTCAAAATTTAATAACTAAGACAATTTTAATATAGGGCTATACATAAGATAAATTAGACTATATATATTCATAATAAAGATAAAAATATTTCCTACATGATGCTATTTTATTTATAATTTTTAGATATTAAATATTTAAAGTTATATATGACACAATGATGATGCAATAATTACCTTATTAATGAATGATTAAAATAATTGATATTATAAATATAAAAATAAATTTTAATTAAAAATAATGGTGCCATCCACGAATTTTATAGGTTTATATGAAATTTTAATGTTGATTCAATGTATTTGGTTCAAAAGTAATGTTTTTATGACTTTCACAAAAACCAAATACTAAATAGTGTCAAAATTGACATAATTGGGTTTTTAAAACAAATATTATTTTATTAAATGATATAATATTCCTAAAAATATAAGGTTCAAGAAAATGACTTAGATAATGTTATATATGTCATTAATGAACCACATGAGGTTCTTTTATAAATTTATCATAAATTTATTAACCACATAATATAAAAATAAAATAAGACATGGTAAATGATAATCTATTTAACTAAGAGATAAATCTAAAAGAAAAAGTTAATATGGTGACCTAAAAATGTCTAAATCCTATTGTTGGAGAATATTTCGACCCATACACACCTTATAATCTAAATAAATAAATTTTTATTTATTAGAAACCTAGTATCATTTTATAATAAATTAATGCTTCAAACTTTTACTAAAGTGCACCTCACCTCTCTAAGGGCACCTTTCCTTATCTCAAATTAACACCTCCAAAGACTTTTGGTTCGGTCAAACCCAAATAAAATATTCACCCAACTACCCTAAATTCATCTTACAGGCCTTACTTCAATCATAAATCCAACCAAAGGATACTTTTTTTCAAATTAAAAGTAACCACCCGAAGAAATGGTAATTATTTCATAATCTATTTCAATGTTATTTTCTTCTTCCACATCCTCTTTATTTTTTGTTTCCATAAAACAATATTAAATCCAGTACATTATACATATTGTAATGTTACTATAAATATAGTACAACCATACGTGTGTACGTATGGCTTACCGTCTCCATGTCATGGTGTAGTTTGTTATTCAACACTTCATTATTTGGATGGGTATAATAATGAGTATAATTGATGTAAATGATAAATATAAAATATCAATGATTCTATATATATAATATAAAATCCAATTATATATGATTTCACCATCAATAAAATGATATTATCGCTTGTGCGTACGTACGACTTACCGACTCAACGGCGTGAGGCGATTTCATTCCCCATCATAACCATTCAAGAATTATTTTCATTTGATGACTAAAAATAATGTTTATGAACTTAATATCATTATTTATATGAATAAAATACATCATATACATAACAAACATTAATTATGTAACAAAACATATAAAGTAAAATGGATTAGTTAACACCCAAAAAATGATACTACTGAAATATTATTAACAAAGCAATATTAGAGGATCATAAATGATTTCATAATTATGTATGTTGTTCTTGTATAATTTAATAAAAATGATTTATCTATTATAAATGAGGTCAAAGAACCCTCTACTAAAGAAAAGTACAAGGTAAGGGTTAATTTTACAATCTCATTATTATCCGAGGTTGTTTATACGTAAGTATTTACTGAGACTTATTTATTATCCACTCTGTGTTTCTTAAAAATGTATTTCAATTTTTTTCTATTTTCTAGACAATGGTTTCATTTCATTTATAACCTTTTTTGACATTTTTTCAAATGTTCTGAAAGGAATCCTTCCATTGTTTTCCAAACAAGGGAATTTATGACCTTTCTAAAAAATTAAGGAAGGAATGGTTTTTAACTTATACGGAAGGTGAAGATATTTTTCACCGTTATGAAACCTTCGAAGCTTTCCATACAAGAATATATGAATATTTTCAAAATAAATTTTTTCTTTTATAAATTTGTAACTTTTAAATGATTTCAAAGTAGAAAGAGATATTTCTCTCAAATAGTGTTTGGATTTATTTCATCTATGTCAACATCATTTTTTGGATTATACTCTTAATTTAAGTTGATTTATTATTATACAATCTTCCATATTGTATTGAATGTTTTGTGATATGTTATAATATGGATGTTCTATTTTTATAACATTCATGGTTTATGGTTAAATTATTAAAATTTCATATTCAAGTTTTAATTTGAATTTTTATGTTATGTTTCATCCTTTTCATATGAGGAATGCATTAGGCATAGTATGTGACGGGCGGGGCCCACTATAGCCCCTCAATGCATCAGTAGGTCTAATGATACAAAATTTTTTCTTAGAATAATTCCATGACAAAATTTGTTTTTTATAGTCTTGGCATGAGGCCTTGACATTGTGGTTATGATGTCCAACATTTTTCATTCCATCATTTTGAAATTACCTATGGATATTCCATGTAATTATTAGACTAGTAGAATATCCATTTGAATAAGTAAATTGAATTATTTGATTTATATTTTCCATATTACATTTAAGTTTAAGCTTAAATGGCTTGTATTTTAGTCTTATACTTTTTTATAAATGGTTATGCTTATTTATGATAGTTTCCCCTTTGTTGTTATCCTTACTGAGCATCTGAGGTCACTCCTTTCTTATGTTTTATTTTTCCCAGGACGCGAAGAAGTATAATATGATTGACCTACAGGGATAGGCTAAGGGATATAAGTGTGTTCAAAGGAGATACAATGTTGTTTTTTTAATTTCACAATTTAGTGTAAAACTAATGTATGTATCTAATAAATCCAAGGATACTAAACTGATCAGTCTTTTGGGACTTGTTCTCTTGTGGTCATGAAAATGTTATGTAATAATCCACCGACTATGGGTAACTCGGTTCGGGGCATTATAGATTACATTAGGACATTTATTATATTTTATTTAAAGATGATTTAAAAGTGTTAAATTCATAATTTAATAACCATTTTTTTAATATAGGGTAATACATAAGATAAATTAGGCTATAAATATTGATTAAAAATATATAAATATATCCTACATCATGGTATTTTATTTATAATTTTTAAACATCAAATAATAAAATTTATATATGACATAATGATGATGTAGTGATTACCTTATTAATGAATGATTAAAATAATTGATATTTTAAATATAAAAATAAATATAAATTGAAATACACATATCCAATAGAATTAGGACATGTGTTGGGGTAATTAAAATATCATTTTACTTTTAATTACCGTATTTACTTTTAACCATGGTAAATAAAATATAAAAATTACTATTAACCAAAAATTATTTTCATCCTATTAAACCACATTTTACTTACTAATTAAATCTGTGTTTGTCATATTTTTTAAATTCAATTCACAGAAGCAGTAAAATTATGTTTTATGAAAATTTTCAAATGTTCCTAAAAGGTGGGTAAGAGATGAAAAAAAGATCAATAAAATTTTATATATCTAATATTTTTATATAATGAATCCAATGAATTATAATGTACTTATATAGGTATTATGTATCTATTTTTAATTAAAAATAATTTAAATAAAAACATGAAATATTTAAAAAAAATCGGTTTTAAATAATAACGTAGTGTTTTTCACTATTCATAAAAAATTTATAGTTTTCAGAAAAATACCAAAAATTCACCCTAAACTAATTTTTATTTTCTGAATCCAAATACTAAGTACATTTAAAAAATAAAATTTATAAATTGTGAAATATGTGGGTATTACTATTCATAACTACTTTTTAAATGACTAGTTTGATTGGTCGTGGTGTGGTAGAACTCGGAGATTCATACATCGCAAGCTATTTCATTATTCAAAGAGAAGTGTACCGTGGAAGCATGAGGTGTTACAAAATAAATAAATAAATTCTTTGTCTTTAACTCTTTAACAGTATTGCATGCGACCTATGCATTTTGAATTGGATCAGTAAGGCAATTCTCAAGTCCCTTTTGTATAGTATTGATATTGAGATTCCTAGGTGGATCATGTGTCTCCCGGGGGGGGTCAATCATTTGTGAGAAACTCTTAATTCATATATTCAGTATATAATACTCAACACATTAATTATATAGAACCTATACTATTAGTTATAATTTATGTATATTTAGAAAATTTCCCTCAATTTTATTTTATTTTGTTATATAGATAATGAAAATTTATCCACACACATGGATCATTACAAGGTTAGACCTCAATGTGAAAACCTACACCTTTCCATGTTGAGTCCTATCATGACATAAATTATTCTTCTTATATTAGAATCATATACTACAAGTATCATTTGAAGGAACCCTCCCTAACCAAATTTCATTAATATATTAATCAAGTAAATTATCTTTATATTGAGTTCCATTATTGGGAAACCACCCAAAAAAAATCTTATATCTTGATATGAATGTTGTAGTTTTTCATGTTGGAACAAAAATCCATTGAGTAATCTTCTCAATAATCATCATGGGTAGTTCTTAATCTACCTCAACTTATTCCATTATATTCAACATGAGTGTTTTCTTTATCCTCTCTAATACCTTGTGCTTCTATGGGATATAAATTTCAATGGGAATTTGAATTTTTATTCTATGGGACTATTACTTTACCATGACATGGAATGATGTTATGAGAGTTTTGTAATCATAAATACATGTTTTTTGTAAATGTATTAATATTATAAGGACGGCTTTAGGGTTCATGTAATCACTATAGGGGGAACATGTGAGAAGGGCTACTAAAAATAGTTATAGTAGAACATTCACACCATAAATAGTGAGTCAAAACATGAATAAATTTCATGGGTCTATCCAGGATATGAAAGTGGGATGGGCAAGGGATTTTGGGTAATAAACATAATGGTTATGAAAAAAACCTATATATTAGGATGTTTCAAAATTTCATTAGTATTTTTTTAATTATTTAGTGGGTGATAATTCCCCATTTGAACTTCATACAAAGCGCTCAAATGGGGAGGGTCTTAGCCGGACCCCCTCATTTTCCCCACTATCTGGGGGGGGGTTCCATATAAAATTCATCATTTCAAATAGGTAGGTTATTACTTATATACATTCCCATTTAATTTTTATTTGGTTATCCCTAATATGGGTCCATTTTCATTTTGGGTTTTTAGCGATTTCATCTAGAACATGGTGGAAATATCCTTGATCATTTTGGATTTCATGTAGCCTTGTTAGAGTATGTCATGGAATAAAGTTTTCTCATTTACACATATTGTTTTTAATATATATTTGATCATATTATATTTTTTTCTTAGATAATTAGATTCATTTAAATTATTTTCTATAATGCAATTTTGAGGAAAATTCAGGATTTCATGTTACTAAAGCCCGAGTCTACATTAAGAGTTGACCATACACCATCACTCATACTTATGGTATTCTGTGGTCGAACATGGATATTTCTTGAATCATTTTCTATATAATTAATTTATATTAATTAAAAAATGTATTCAATAATTTATTTTATTTATTGGACTGATTTTGATCCTCAAGGGGATCGGAAGTGGCTATATTGACTTGGAAGATCACATGAGAGTGTTGTCGGGATAGAATTAAGAAAGGATATAACTTATTTTAGGTAGGTAGTATTTGATACGTGCACTGTTTTTTTATGAATTCATTATATTTATACTGATGTGTAATATTTACAATGAGGAAAATTTTCACATTTAGTTTAAATTTTTTTTGATTAATTATTTCATTTATTAAAATGATATGCCCTAAATGTAGCCAAATGAAAATTCCACATTGGTACGTGTGAATTAGTTTTATTTATCATCTATTTGAGAATAATAACATAAATTTCAATGAAACTATATTATTGAGACCTCATGAGATGGGTGAAATGGAATGCAATGAATGAAACCATAGTTTAGAATCTCTAGTGTAGGTGGTGTTGTAACATCCTCATGGAGGAAGTTGATTGTGAGCACCAGTTGTCCCTAGTGGGATGAAACATGACCATAGGTATGGTGAGATACTAACATTATGTGACCATGGATTACAATACATTATTTGGGCCATTTATTCAATGTGTTACCTATGAGGTATACTCATGAGACCCATGAGGTCATGCTATGTTATGACATTTTGGAGCATCGTAACCTCCATCGTGTCATGTGTTATTACCTGTGTGACATTACTGAGATTGAGAACCCAAGATTGGTAAATTCACCCCAATATTTAGTAATAGGAAATAATGTAGGCCTCCTCTCCCTGAACATGATTTAAGGTACTAATGTAGGTCTCTAGGGACCGACCGAACATGAGTGGTTATGTATTGTTATGGGTAGAGGTGATACCAAGAATTAACTTAGAACTATAACCAGACATGTGGTCACACTAGATAGTGTATAGTGGTGATGAGTTTAGGAATTTAGTTAACCCAAACATTATATTTATTATTTACTCTATTAAATTTTTTATGAAACTATAAACACCCAAAAATAAATTCTGGAATCCAACCAATGGGAATAATGTTGTGTGACAATGATATTGTTGATGCCCTGCGGTTCTTCATGGTATCTAATTTTATAACCTCATATGATATTGTGTGATATGAAATAGACACCATAGTTTCATAGTGTGTGCCTAATTTATATCATATGATTTTAGTATTAATCCTCAGGATTAATTCTCAGGAACATGGGATTCAACCTCAGGTCTTTATGATATGTTATGGATTCCATTGTTCCCCATAATGCACATGTCTAGGTTATAATAATTCAGGATTGGGAAATTATTTTATTTATTATTATTATTATTATATGATTCCTTGGTCATACCTAGGATATAACCATTCTATCCTGATGATACATGTAACTGATTTGGATTCCCAAGATGCATAGGATTTGTTTTTTTGACATGTTTACATGGAGAATATTCTGATTCAATGATTTCTTCTATTGTTTGGGTACCATATTTTGTATGGTCCCAGTTTCTTTCATGAGTTATATATCCAATTTTAAACTTTAACATTTTTTATCTATATGATAGTTCCCAAGATAATAAGGAAGATTTGTAGTCTATACAATACTTTTTTCGAGGCTAAGAACCTTGGTTTTCGGAAAGAATTGGTGAGGTGTATGGTTTGTGATAACTACATTGCTAAACCATGTGGGAACTTGAGGGTATCACAAGGTTTTCCAAACTATGAAACTGGGGACACATGAGTATGTAAAAATTGTAGACATATTTTAAATATCAATCTCCTAGTTATCACACATTTTTTCTAACCATATTCCAAACATGGTGAGGGGTGTTTCCGTTAGGCAGTGACGACACATGATCAATTCATTGGTTGGCTAACCTTGTGGCCAAAAAATGAGTCCCCTTAATATTTGGGTAAATTATCCTCCCAAATTTCTTAATTTAAAATTATTAACCTATCTTTATTTCTACCTCATGAACATCAACTTACCTCTAATGGAGGCTCTCCATGTCATCCACCTATGATTTGAACCAACTCCCTCTTCTGGACTCTTATCAAACCATTGTATAGCGGAATGGTAAAAAAATAGAATGTGATTTAATCCATAACATTAATTTATTGGGTTATCTCTCCATCTTCTGCATTATTTACCAGTATGATTATTATCCCTATTTAAGGCCTTTTTTCCATTTCTCCATTTTCTTCAATTTTATAACAAATAAGAAGCTGATACCAGAAGAGTGTTCATCAACAAGTTTTAGGTTGGTGGTTAATAAATTTCTTTTATGGCTCATCATTTATACATGGTTCTACTCATTTTTTAATTTTTTTCCATGATTTTACAAAAAAATCAATTTACCTTAAATAAGATGCATAATTTAACACCCAAACACCCAGAATGGCAATCACTTATTGATGGAGGAAAATAAAATCATAATGAGACACCCCTTCAGTGATACATATTTATTCATATTGGAAATATTGTTTATGTATTAACCAAAACAACCTTCTATGTATTTGGTTCAATTTTAAAAAGTGATTAAATTAATTTTAATGTATAAAATTTTCATTACAAATTGGGAAGTATCATTCACTTGGATCTACTTAATTTGAATTAACATGATAAATGGCATGACACCACATATAAACAATTTTCATTTATTAATTAAAAAGTAATTACATGAAGTATATAAAGTGAATAAAAGGTAATGGTTATTAATTGGTCAAGGAATTCCTTTTAAATATAAGGATCCTAAAATATTAGGGACTATAATTCAATTAAAGGAGGGGTTAGACTTGAGCCACCCATGGATTCTTTGGGGAATGACTAGAGCACTCAGAGGATGCCACCACTATTCACTAAGAAGGTTTTCAAGGGAGGTACTCACCTTATAATTTCATCATTATATAAATTTTATATGAATTCCTCCACATAATAACAATGATTAATTTTCCATATATCCAAAAATCAAACTTCCTTGGATACAATCCTTCGATTATTCCTGATTTCCTCATGTAAGTGGTGCCTTAGACTCATACCATGAGACCCAATCATACTTAGCCTATGATTTATTGTGGATGTGATTCATGGACTCACTAAGACATTTTTCTAGTGTAATTCCTTATGTATACCCCTTAGATTACACTTATACCCCTATTCTTTGGCTTCCTAGTTTATTTGAATGAGAAGGATAAATATTCTAAGGTCAAGGACATCTTTGTTACCCCTTAATTCCAACCAATTTATTACTATTTTTTGGATTCCATGGTTATGCCTTGGATCAAACTTTACATATTTCATCTTCTAGGACACCATGGTTTTATTATTAGTCCCTAAAAATTTATAAGTCTCATGCTGGGAATATTCCCACTTTGAAAGAAGTATTTATGGTTTTCTGAGCATCTTATGAGGTTCTTGAGTTTGACATTATTTCTATTTCAGTTAGCATATTCCATTTCTTATTCTCTTACATACACATGGTTATGTTTATATTTATATATTAGACTTGTTATAAACATTGTTAGTGGTGGCCTACTGTGTATATCTGACACCCAACTCAGATAACAGATTGGTACCCAGACAAACTTCATTGATAAAATTAGGGAAAATGAAAATCACTTAATCATAGATTCTTTATTTGGACATACAAAGTGGGGTTTTAGAATTGTACCGAGCATAATCCAATGATGTTATTAGAGATAGTTTTTTTATTTTCTTTATTTTTAATGTACATGCATTTTATGTATTCCTGCTATTATATATTCCCACTAATTTATAATTACATCCGGATAATGAAATCATTTTTACATAAAAATGGGTTTTCTTGTTCAATATATATATATATATATATAATTTGAATGTTTATCCTTTTAACTGGATTTGTTGATTATTATTATGATTCAACTATTTATATACTTCTCATTATTCTATTGTGTTACACTCTGACCAGATGGTATAATATCCACATGGACACAACATGTGCCCTTTCTATTATTCATTAGATTCTTGCATATAGGGATTAAACACTGAGGCCATGTTTCCCATTGGGTTCTGTTATCTATGAGTAAATTGATACCATGACATCACAACTTTGAGATATTTGATATATCTAAATATGGAAAGATGATGATGATTCCTAAGATATAGAAATTTAAATATTCATGATGATTTTTTTATTTGATCCTTTATATTATGGTTTCCTGGGATAATCTCCATGATTATGTAATTATAAGATTTTAGTGATATTATGATTTTCTTAGATACACATAGACACTTGCTTGGGTAGGTATAAGAAATCAAGATATAAGAACAAAGGATAAATTGTGGATTATTTATTAATTTATATTCTATAGTTTATAATTGTCTCATATTCTAATATATCACATGAATATATCAATGCATAGATAGTATAGTGTGAATCCACTTTGGTGGCACTCTACTAAGTTATATACTCACACCCTCTTGGAATACCATTAAACTAGGGTAATCATGTTTTATTACATTGATATAGGTTTTGGATGATATGGGGTCTAGTGATCCTTTATTGAGTATGGTTTGGAGAAAAGGATGATGTATTTATGGGGCCTCAGTGTCTTCACTTCGATGTGAGCATGACTATTTGAGTTCGTCTGACATATTTCACATTGTAATAATATTCCATTAGTTTTTTCAATTTCATAAATACTCAATTATTTGATTATTTATTTTTTAATCTTAAACTCTCATATAGGGCATATATTTTCCCCAGTATAGCATTATGGACTCCTTCTATTAGTTTCAAGCCTATGGTATAGAGGCAGGTGCACCTGATGTATTGTGGTGGTTCGGTATGGGGAACCAATCGATTTTCCTTTGGGTTGGCATGTCAAAATGTGATATCAGAGATTATTCTTGTTTCTTACTACTTTGGGAATTGGTAGAATAGAGATATAGGAATACATCAGATCATGTGATGGAACCTTGACTGGTGCATTATGAACACATTTTCTACAAGAATTCAATGGTACCCTAGGTATGATATTTATGTTCATGGATTGTACTGATATTTTTGTTGTGACTTTCACCTTGTGTGATTCATATATGATTTGAGATTTATTTTTTATGATTTTTGGGAGTTTTGGATCTTATCCTATTGGCTAGAAGGGAGTTTTGGGTTTTGGATTCTGGATTTCCAAAGAAATGTTTTATCATGAATCAAACCATTAATATAAGAGTTATATTATATATATGACTTATAGTGGTTATATCATCATGGATGATAGAGGATCAACTATTTAATGTTTCATCAACACTTAATAATTTTTCCAATATATGTAATTAGTGGAATTATACTCACTTGTGATGATTTATATGAATGATTTTTTTATTATGTTGGAAAGTCTTTTGGATCCAATAGTGATGATATTAGGGAAAAAATTATAGTGATATATTACTTTTTGTAGGGTAAAAGTGTAGACCCTTAGGATTGGTAATGATGGTAAATACCTTAGTGGGACACCCTATAAGGGTGAGTGTGGGATTGTTTCAGTGCTCTAATGTTACAGTAAAATCCTATATGGTGTCTCCCCATATATCATAGAATGTAATTCTATCGAACTAATCTTTATATTTATGGTTATTTGGCATCAATCTTCTAGGAAAATACCATTATGTATATATGACTTAGGATTAGATTCAACTCTCATAAGAGTGGACCCATTGGATGATGTTCTATGAGAATTAGTTCTTCAGAAGGATATTTGGTTGGAATGTGATTATATTGTTTACATGAGACCACTATGAGGGAGATGGTATGTGAGATACCTTAAAATATATGAATAGTAACATGGGTTGTACCCCAAGATCTATGGTATTAGTGATAAATTGTATAATGTGATAGGTGATTGGACTTAGTGGCCCTTGAGATTTGACTCTGTGTTTAGTGAGATACATCCTTTTTACAGTGATTAAAAGAAACCCATGAGAGGGGTTGGTCCATGGTTTTTTTGTGACCTATGGAAAATAATAACGGGTGGGGTGTTTATGATATTTTACCGATGTATAGAAGTGATATCAAGGGTATGATGCAGGAATAACGACACCTTATATTCTTTTATGAAGGAACCTATGGTAATATTTATTTGGTTTTTAGGATGCATAAATCATTGATGGTACATGAGTGAGAACCCACTCATTGTAGATGAGATTGGGGTTGTAGATGTACTTGTTTCATGTGAAGTTATTTAGGATGTAAATCATTGAACAATTTTATGTGAGTCGAGGGATGAGGAGTTTATGTGAAAAATACATAATGATGTCCTGAATCCTAGATGAGTATTTTGAAATATCATTCCATTTTATAGGGAACATAGGGAATGGAGTGGGTTTGATGACATGACCAATCTATAATTTTAGTATAGAAATATGATGCTTGGGCTAAAATGAGAATGGATTGGGAGGTGTGATACCCATGTGATATGGTATCTATAGGGGTGGAACTCCAAGATCAATATTAAGAAATCCATTTGATGGGAAGTGTACCAATTACCATTTTATGATGATACACTTGTTATAAAATTTAATTTTACTAAATATTGTTAATAATGCTCTTGTGATCCTAAAATGGGTTTTAAGTGAAATATCATATTTTCACTTAACAGTGAGTGAGAAGGAAACACCAAAAAATTATGTAAATTATTTCTTGGAATGAGAGTTATTGAGTATCACCCTTAAATTGGATGGGTCTTTGACAGGGTTTTACTGGTCATTGGATGGTTGATGTGGCAGTTAGGAACCAGCGAGATAAAAATATGTTTTATCATGTACCATGTTAACAACATATTTGAGATTCAGATGAGAATTTGGATTGATTAGTTCATCTGAATCAGAATTAGGAAACTTTTTATTTGATTTAAAGTGGTTATTGAGGTTCCCTATTTTGTGACATGATTCTGGAGCTGAATGTTTTTATTCACATTATTCTAGGGGTGAACCTTGTGAAACAAATACAGTAACTGAATCTGTTTAAAATAAAATGAGGGGGAATGTAAGGGATATCATGACCCATCCCCCAAGGAATGTTTCCTATCTATCACCAGCCCTCCTTCCATTGGCCAGGGGCTGGCGACTAGCACTGAAAGGCGTATTCCCTAAAATTGGGAAGGCATTTCCTTTATAACCTGTAATCATACACAACCAAGCACACAACATTATACGAACACAAGTGAACTGTATAGTAAAAAACACTGTCTATTGAAAGGAAAAGGTGATAGAATACAAGCCCAATAGTAAATTACAAGAAAACTGAAAAGTACAAGAATAACAGAAAACATATCCTATAAACACCTTCCAAATATCCTACCTGAAGGGTAGGTACAGCTTTCAATCAGGTCGTCTCTATGGTACGCCTCATCTAATGTCCACCTCTGAGCTACCTCCAGTCCTGGTACCCTCGTCGTCAGTCAGCGATGTCTGTCATCTACACCAAACACCACAAGGTGTGGGCATAGCCCATGCAGGGGTGAGTATAATGATACTCAGTAGGGACCCCGATACCCACAAAGGTCTCAAAAAATCCACAAAGGATAAACCAAAAATCATGAAAACAACTATTAACCCTACTTAGGTACATGCCCATACATATAACTAAGTTATCAAGTATACCCATCTCATTCATGAGGAAGCACAAGGTCTAACTCAAAATCCCAAAGCTCAAATGTTCCACAATGGAAGGATTAGAAAGGAGGTAACACCACAAAGGTAAGTACCAAAAAGGTAAATCTACACAGAATAATACCAAAAATATATCACCATGAAGGAAAGTACCATAAAGGTACCCACATCGAAGATTACCGCAGAGGTAAAAACTCAGCTCAGACCAGGTATAACTTAGGTAATATAGTAAAGATGATTAGATTTTACCAATAAATCATCTTAATATGTTAAGAGGCAGACCCACACAGGATCCTAAATCATGAGACCCACATAGGATCCTAGTATATCATCAGACCCACACATGATCCTAGTACAGTAGAACCACACAGGATTCTAGTACATCATTAGACCCACACATGATCCTTGCACATCAGACCCACATAGGATCGGAGAATAGTCCCACATGGATTCCTAGAGTGGATCTAGGTGGGATCCTCGATCACAGACCAACGAAGGATCCCATTCTAATGTAACAGCTAGCTGAAGGGTTCCCGTACTAAGCTCGCATGATTTTGAAAGGATCCACTACTCAAGCCATAGGTCAATAATCCAACTACCACAATGTCACACGAAGAAGTATCCGAAAGGACCTCCACATAATAGGGGTCTCAATGCAAAAGACGGTGCATCAATCAGATGCCCTGTCTGTAAGTTATTAGCCTTTTAGTCTGGAGGGCCCGGTTGGATTCGTGCTCGATCCTACCTGAACATACCGAAAATTTATCCAAATCTTAAGTGGGGTATACCAAAAGGATTGTCTCGCTCCATGGTTTCCGACACAGTAGACAGTTCATCAAATGCAGGCTCAGTGCAAAAGTAATGGCCAAAAGAGCTAATATCGGTCGAAGTTGGTCCGAGGCCGGTTCGACCCGACCCGACCCGGCCTGGTTCAACCCGACCCAATTCGGGTCGACCCAGCCCGCTGGGTTTGGCCTAGCTCGTAGGGTCTGGCCCAGACTGTGCCGGGCAGCCTGACCCGCGCTGGGCGGCCCGACCTAGACGACCTGATCGTATGTAGAGGGGAGTCACGTGCCCCCTGCTTCTACTCACCAAATGGACGAACTAGTCCAGTTTCCAAGCAGCACGCGGGATCCGCCACAGTTCTCGCTCTGTCCAGCTCGCCCGGCCAAAATGGTCAGCCCTTGGTCCTCCCAGTGGTGCGTCATGTGCCGCCCCTCTGTGGTCGGCCGAACATCGGCCACCCACCTTTCACTGTCGCAGCATAAATCCTTACCCATTGCTTGTTGGGTGGTGCGAACACCCCCTATCATGTGTCCGACCTCTTCTGGCCACCACCCTTTCTCTATAGTGGCTGATGGGCCGCGACCCTTCCCTGGTGGCACGGTTGCACCACCGTAATCTTCACGGTCGACTGTTTTTCCAAAGCCCTACCGGTTTCGGATACCGTCCTCCTCCATTTTGAAGTACATACCATGAACCAAAATGATTTTGCGGAGGGTTCAAGCCATGTTTGTTTGGCTCGTACCCTCTGCATTATTGTGGTAGCATGTGGTTCAAATATTTCTTGAATCACAAAGAATTTTCAAGAATGTTAAAGGGGAAATTCAAAACAACAATCCCTACCTCGAAGGTTCCATTGGTGATCAATGAGGAGGGAAGAACAGACATCAGTTCGTTGTCGTTGAAGACATCAGAATTCGTTGCCTCCATAAGGTGTATCCGATCGGGGCTCGAGGTCAGTTCCTTGTTCTTAGTTGGAGATGGCGCGCTCCTCATTAGAGATGAGTTCCTCCAAGTTCTCTTATGATTCTACCCATGCCAACAATTTCTCCCCCAAGGAAAAATGAGGAGCCAATAAAATATTTTTTTATAAATTTTATTTAGGTTTTCATCATTAAACAATTGGTGTGGCATAATTAAATGGGGGAATAATTATTGGGGAGTTGAGAGGTCTCCCCCCATTAATAGGGGTTCAGGTGCTCCCAACCACCATGGATTTGAATTGGGGGTTTTTCTAGCTCAAGTGGTCCCCACCACCGAGCATTCAATTGGGATGATAAAAATAAAATAACAGTTTATTTTATTTTTATTTCCAAAAAAAATCACAAAAAACTAACTTTCACCCTCAACCTACAGAGGTCAGGGTGAAGGTCTCCTTAAGAAAATACCGGCGCTTCGAGTTCAACCGTGCCCTCAGATTTCAATTCTGAGAACCGGTTCAAAACTTAAGAAAATCCTCTCGCACGTTTACTGAGTGCACCAATT
This sequence comes from Viscum album, assembly GCA_963277665.1. NCBI lineage: Eukaryota > Viridiplantae > Streptophyta > Magnoliopsida > Santalales > Viscaceae > Viscum > Viscum album. The sequence continues at coordinate 708,997,114 of OY728131.1, read as the reverse complement.
TGTTTTTCATAAATTCATTCCAGGAACACCAGGCCTCAAAATCACATGCCGTCAATTTTCTAGGACTCGTAAAATTCACATATAATTAAAAAAAATATTTACATGGAATTTCTGGTTCATTATAAGCGAATAAAATTACAAGATTTAGGAACATCATATTTTTAACAAGCTAATACTTTAATATAATTTCATTTTAGAATTTATTTTTCCTTCTATATATTTTTTTTCACATCACCATGTCAATTTTACACTACAGACAACACTAATTTATATTGCGTTACATGCAAAACTGGGTTTTACCATCTTTTATGGGTCACCAATTGAAAAAACATTATTTGAAACTTTTATATATTTTAATTTCCTAAATAAAAATAATTTTATAATTTTTAAATTTAAAATTAGATTTGTGTCATTCTTTGATATTTTTTTAGATGTTTTATTTTTTTAAATAGTGAAAAATACTACGTTTTAGTTGAAAACATAATTTTCATCTAAAGAATATTTTTTGTTTAATTATATTTGAATTATTTTTTAAGTCCCAATAGACTAATAATATATCTATTAATCAAATTTATGCCATTGGAATTATTTTTATATTTAATTTAGTAATAAATACACAAGGAACTTTTTAATGTTTTCATATTAAAAACATGCTTTCTAGACACATCTACGGGATTAGCATTAAATATAATCTTGACACTTCTATGAATATAATTTTCAAAAATTGACATAAAGGGTTGTAATTAGAATTACATTTATATTCATATAATATTAATTAATTTTTAACAAAAAAATAGTAGTGAATTTGATTAAAATTAATTACAATGTTTAAGGTTAAATTAATCTTAACAAGGGACTAAACCATAAATATAAGAGCCATAATGTCCTAATTTTTTTTCTAAACGACATTTCATACAAATATTATGACTTTATCCAAGACAGGACTTAATTTTTTGAGTTATTGGTATAATATTTCATGAATGTTACAAATATAACAAGTTATGTAATGAAAAAGATAGAAAAGGAACATTCCTTACATTTAACATTCATAAATATTTAGAGTATGAAAGAAGCATAATAGATTATGCTATAATTTTTTTTGAAATATAAATATGTAATTTTTATCATAATTATTTATCATTAATTTTTAGATATGAATTAGTTATAATAAATACATAACAAACACTAACAAATTGATAATTTAGTTAGAAGTTAACTATAATAAATGATACTATAAATATTAAAAGTGAAGTAAATTGATTGTATTATTGTTCGGAATTATTTTTTTAAATGAATATATCATCTAAAAAATATTCTAATTTAATATATGTTATTTCCAATAATTATTTTATATTTATAAATTCAAATTACATAAATAATGTCAAAATTTTCAATAATTTCATTTTACAATAAATGATAATTTATTAAATGATTTTAAATAAATTAAAATATAATATTCTTAAAAGTGAATATATGTGTTATTAAATATATTATATTTTCCATTTAGGGAAAAATTTATATTTTTTAATTAACATATTTATTCATATATAGTAAAAAAAAATATTATCACAACATGGGTAGAAGTAGTGTTTTCACACGTTACATGTGTTGGCTTAAAAACCAATTTCCCACGCATATGGGATTTTTATTATTAAAAGTAGTAATGATTTTTTAATTAATTGGGTATAAATTTTATAATAATTTTCACTTCAATTTATTCATAAATGTAAACCAAAACGAATAATATATGGAAATATAAAAACTGTGGAACAAAATTAAAAAACTGAACTTATTTTTATTTTGTAGAAATTTTTATCGAAAATAAATTCACTTTAAACCATTATAATTTCATTTTTTAAGAAAATGAGGTAAGGGATACCTCCCAATAGTGTATCTATTTTGGTATTAACAAGAATTATTCTCTAGACTGATTATAAAATGGCATTCAGTAATCTGATTCCACACAGTTATCAAGCCACTTTTTGTCATCTAATATCTAAAAATATAGTCTATAAACAAACCTAACCTAAAAATAGTATCCTCACATTATGAGGAATGACAATTGGGGATGATTTTTGGTATAAACCAAAATGAGTACCTGAAAAGGAGGTAACATTATTTCATGATCATTTTTTAATATATTTCTGAAACCATTAAATTATTCTTATTAATTGATTATATAATAACATAAGTATCCTAAATATATTGAAATATTTTTATGTTACAGTTTCATCCTATACCTTTGCACCCTTACCTCAAATGGGAAACAAACTTACCGTTTCTGTACGACGAACTTTGACCTCTTGAAATGTTGTTGTTTGTTTTTCCTTTACTACCAATCATGGTTAAGAATTTTGATAGAAAACATGTTTTTATATGATATATATATATATATATATATGATATTTATGTTTTATTCATACTTATTTAAATTTTATATAAAATTTAAATTTATTCACAACATTTGTTGTAGATACGATAACATCATTTATGGATGAGTGGACTACCACCTCCTCAAAGCGATGTGATGCGTTCACACATTAAATGGAATGTATTAGTGATGGTTTTTATTAAATATATCTATTTTAAATGAAATATATGTTATATTAATGACATAATAAATATTCTTTAAATATAATATATAATTTTATTTATTACACTTAAGTGTGCATGCTTTAGTATAAAAAATTGTAATAAGTGAAGTAAAAGTAATAATAAAATTTAAAAATGCTCAGATGAAATTAAATAATTAACAAAAGTTGGTTATTCATAATGATAAAGACAAATGTGAGAAGTCAGTCTTGAGGTAATAGATTTCATCTCAATTCACATTCAACTAAGACATATTTTGTGTTATACACCAATTCACTTTTATATGGTGTATATTTTTTACTTTGACATGTCATATCAGGGATATCATTATTTTTATTATTATTATTATTAATTTTTAAGTTTCATTTCATTTTATTACTTCATTCGGTTATGATTAAAATGTTTCAAAGTGATGTGGAACACATTAGAGTGTTTAATGATTATTCACCGCAAGAATATTTTAATGTTCTTTCAATGGTATTTCCATTCATCAACAACAACAAATCTTATTGTTACTTTTCCTACATAGATTAAATATTGATATATATACACTATTTATTCAATAAAGACATTTTATAATGTATAATGTCGATTAACAGAATCAATTATTCGATATGAAGGATGATTTATATAGGCTGTAACAGGTGGGGCCCATTCATTATATATCCCCTTGATGGATCGACAGGTTCTCCAGAGACATATAAGATGGAAAAATTATATTAATTTCAACATGTATTTTTATACCATATTTTGAAAGGTCTTGACGGTATAGGTTTTAATATTCCTTAGACCTCACATCATGTAATAAAATATTTCCTTCATAGATATTTCAATTATTATTGTTATTATATATGAGATTTTTATATTTTTAAATATATTTATACATATCATTCTCTATTTATTGATTATATTTAATGTGTTTTAGTTATCTACCATTCTATATTGAATATTCCTTATCCAATTGTTGTTGTGTTCATGTGTTCTCAGTTATTTACCATTCCATTATTCTTATTGATTCATTATTTCTCACATTGTAATTAAACTTACTAAGTATTTGAGATCAACATTATTATGTTTCCTTTACTAATGTTATAAAGAGAAATTAGTTTAATTAGTTTCAAAGATACAATGATTTTAATTATATTTTGTTTCATTTTAATTTCCCAATGTATTACGGGTATTATGTACATAATCCGGATTTCAAAACTGCTAAACTATTCGGTCCATTGGGATTTGAATTTTGTATCTATGAAAATTTAATAAATTATGGCACCTGATATAGTCTTTTGGGGTTAGGAAATTAGAGTTTTTATTCAATAAAGTTTAGTATAAACCATGGAAACTATATTTTGGAAAACATATATTTAAGATCATATCCATAAGATATAATTTGAGGATAAGTTTAGATGAACAACCCAAAAGAAACCATGTTTTTGATTATGAGACAAACTGCACATAAATTTTGAAATTTAATTTATTCATTTAACTACTTTTGGGATTATACATCATAATATATAATAATGTATATTTTTTAATTTAGAAATGGTTCCTGGAAAAATGAATGTGAACCTCACCAATGAACATGATCATAAGAGTAATAATGATCGTCTCTATTATGGTATTAAGACAATATTTCTATGAGAACTAGTATCCCATGAAATCTAATCATAAGAGGACATAGAATCATATGATAACGAGATAGAGAAATAATTGAATAAGTGTTTTGGATTCATTGGGAAGCATGAGAACAAGTGGACAGTTGGAAAAAATATGAATAAAGGGAATAAGGGAATGAAGTATTTTCCCACATGTAATAGTAGTGGGAATAATTACCCCAGTACTTTTTTAAAAGGAATGGGAGCATGCTACATGTATTTAAAGAAAGTCCACCTTTACTTTGATTTAATGGATAAGTAAATGGTTCCTAGTGTAAAATGTTTCAAATGTAATAATATACAACACTATACATATCAATTTATCAAGTGTAAAAGGGATATACCAAAAAATATACTAATAGATCATGGTCAATATTATGATAATGCCATAGAAATGGAGGAATTATTATTGTTCTTATGTTTGGATTCACTAATTATTTCATTTCAGATATTTTAAATGAACTAATGGATAAGATAATTATATAATATTTGAGGATTGAATTATAACACTTATTCTTTAATTATTTGATATCATATTTTGAATGTTACCATGAAATTTGATTTGGTAGAAAGTTATATTTTTTGAAAAACACTTGGTCAAGGGAAAGATAACCAATAATGTATTATTGATATTGAGATAATGATGTTGGAAAAAAGATATTGTTTTTTTGGATAAAGTAAATTGGATAATACAAACTACATTTGGACTTATTAATGTCCTGATGAAAAGTATTTTTACGCCATTATTGATGGAGTTAACAATTCATATGGATTTAAGGAATATATCAAATTACATGTGTCATACTTAAGGAATAAGTAATAATACATATTTCCAATAGTGTTTTATAGTAATTCATTTAAATACCATGTTACAAGAGAATACATGATAATGATGCTTCCATGTTTGATATGTGATTATTAGAGATAGACTTCATTTCATTTTGAATAATAATAATTTCAATTTGAAAATTCAAAGACCTTATTTCTAAAAGTGTCGGATCATAATAATTTGTAAATGATGACTATTTATGAAATATTTTCTGTTGTACATTGGATGATGTTTTCGAGATTATTTTATTATAGAATTATATGACGCAACCCAAGCTAATAAATTGAGTAAAAATAATTCAAGGAAAAATCAAAGGATAATATTATCCTTATATAAATATATATTTACTTATATTCATGGAGGGTGAAATAGTTTGTTTAATCGAGGGAAATGGGTATTGAAACATTTATTTTCATATTACCAAAAAAAATTATGATATTAATAACTTTTATTCACACCTCCAGTTTACGGTTTTGTGTTAAACAACTTTCTCATGATCATGCTCTCTATCACTCCCCATCAAAACATGATGGTTAAATTTTTAATGCCGCGACCCCAGTTTCTGAGAGCTGTTGTATTAGTTAATTAATTTGGCATGAATAAAATGAATAAAATCCTAAATAACTGAGAATTTCACTTGTTTAGGAAAACAAGATACACACATAGGTTAAACATTACAACATGAAATTAAATAAAACATATATGTTTTACTGGGAACATCCAAAACCCTATATTTTTCTCTGCAGGTCATTCGTAAAATATGTATTTTTGTCTTTAGTAAATGAAACTTAAGAAATGTGTGATCTTAGATTATTAGTAAGGGTATGAAACATAGTGGAATATATCACAATCATAAACATTAGGCATGGTTAATAACTAAATCCACATGCCTTTAAAAATAATAAATAAGAACATAATATGGAATGAATATGAGTTGAGTAAATATTCCATAATAAACCACTATATTTGGTATTATACTAGTCTAATAACCATATGAAATTTTAATTAACTTCATAATGAGGGAAATTCTTATTCCATACATAATAACCATACCATAAATGCCTCGTGCCAAAACCATAAATAATGATTTCGTCAAGTCATTATGGTAAGAGAGTAGTTTGTCTCATGAGACCTACCGATGCGTAAAGGGGTTATAGTGGGACCCACCCATCACATAATATGTACAATTAATTTCTCATATGAATATGGATAAAAAAAGTATATAATTTCATATTGGAACTAACATCTGAAATGTAGATAACTTTTCCAGAACATTAAGCATAAACACTAACCATTAAGAGTAATATGGTGAAGGGTATCAAGATAGCACATCCATAGTCGAACTAATAAGAAAACCTTCAACAACATATTTTAGATGATAATATAAGAGATAAAACTAAATTAATTTAAAGATTATACAAGGGATGTTAACATTTATTGAGATACTTTTTAATGAGAGCATTGAAAAAGTCATGAGCAAATAATCCTTAAATATTTCAAAGTGTCCCATACCACCTGGAAAATTTCAAAAAACCCCTTATAATATCATGAGAATAAAAAGACTTTTGATATAATATACTAAGGGGTAGTATATACACCAAATGTAAGAAATATTTCGTTAACAAGGCATATATCTCATAAAAGTTAAAGTGATATGAGAAAAGTCATTTTTTACTTTGGAAAGAAGAGTTCTTTTGAAAAATCATTTGTATTTGTCATGAAATAATATTGTAAACATTTTTATATTATAATATAAAAGGTTAAGAAATTTAAATTATATTCTATTTTTAAATAAAGTCATAATGAGTTGAAATCAGTTAAAAAGAGTTTTATAGATGATTTAGAAATTAAACATTTTAGTGCAGTTTAAGGAAAATATTAAACAATTTTAAAGCGAAAAGGCATGTATGTTTTCATAAAATCAGAAATGAACAAAAATAGATTTTTCAAGTAATGATTCCTAATTTTATAAAGATAAATATTTCATAAAACAAATAAGAGAGTGAACTTCAAATTAGGTAATAATTCAAGAAATTCCTTGAATGGGGATTTCATTTTAGAAGAATTTTTGAAACATTACATGTAACTCACCAAAAAATAAAGAATGATTATGATTGGTACACATATATAGATCATTAAAACTAAATTAATTAGGAGTAAATTATAATAATAAAGAATTTAATTTAGGTTAAAAGAGAATAAGAGCAACATGAATTAAAATAGAGGTTCTAGTAGAAAAAACTTACAACTTTATAATCAATTGAATCACATGACCCAAAATTAATAATCATCAAAAGATACATTAAATTTCAATAAAATAAATTGATTCATGATATTAAACATAAATTTTGTTATACATACACCATTCAATGGTTAAAGTAGTGAATACAGAATAGCTCACAAAAATTGAAGTGAGATGAAGAAACCCCTTACCTTATGTCTCAAGGTGTTATCCACTTGATCTTAATGGCCTAAATAATCAAATTTATGTTCAATAATAAATAATTTAATAACCTAATATTCATGTTATTTATTTACAATAACCTTATAAAGTTCACTCATGGACCTTTTTATGGGTTAGTAGGTTCTATTTCATTGTTTGGGTCCATTTGTTTCATGATCGATATACTTATATACATGAACAGAGAATACTGTAAAATGAGGATGGTTTTCCAGAATTGAAGTTATATGTTATTAGTGAACATCAAGAAGGTTACATGGTTTTAAATTTCATTTTGTTACTTTGATAAAAGATGAATCATTACATAATTTATTTAATGATTAACATTGGGGTTAATTAGAGGTTTTTGAACACAACGAAGTAATTGTTATTTATAAATAAAAACCATGTGTACAATAAGATTACATAACCATCAATTTGACATAATACATATATTATAGTATGGAACAACTATATTATTAGTTTCATGACCATATTTGAATATGTTAATATAAATTGAAAAATCATCATCCTTGAATGTGGAAGATAAGCACATCTCGGATGGTGTTTTATTACTATTAGCATAAAATAAGTGTAATGGAGAGATGATAATAAAATATTCCACCATCATAAAAAATTTTATTAAATGTGTGGTATTGGATTTTTCATAGAATTTGGATAATTAGCGGCACATTTATAATAGATAACAATGGTACTTGAAAATAAAGTAAAAGGATTGAAAAGTCAAATTTACCTCTTGAAATAATCTTCCTTGAGAGCCTCTTTAGGAAAAAAGATTTTGGATTTTTATGAGACCATGGGATTTTAAATGTGTAGAAGGTTATTGGGAGGTTATTTGGGAATAATTTAGAAAACTAACAAGGATTTAGTAGAGTGAAGAGAAGAGGGAGTGAGGGGGGGGGGTTATAGTGGAGGAGAGGAGTAATTTTTGAATATCTTAATATTTATTTTATTAATTTTCTGAAGAATAGAAATAGTATCGATTCTTATGACCAATAATAGTAATATGTTCATGTGAGTTCAAACCAAGTGGTCTAACATCATTATTACATCACTGATGACTCAATAAATCTTGTATTTATTATTTATATGAAATTAACGTATTTTACTATTCACTTAAAATTGATGTATTTTTTAAAAATTAAAAAATTCCCTATAACCATTTTTCATTGTGTAAAATCCATGAATGAACTCCACTTTATCAAAATAATTTTCTAATTAAGTGAAATTGTTTTTTTAAATAATAAAATTATTTACGTGAAAGAATACAAATTTTATCTTTAAAATAACTTTTATAATTGTTTCAAAAATTAAGTATGGTATCATAATGTTTTCCTAAAATCTTAGGACAAAAGAATATTTATTTAGGAACCCATTTTATGAAAATTAATTAATTTATTAATTTGAAATTTTTATTAAATATTTATTAGTCACAAAATTATGAATATTTAATAAATAATGTATAAAATATTCTGTTTCATTTATAAGGTGCCTAAATATTATTTATAATTCTATGAGTGCGATTACTATTCACAAGGGTCATATTAAAATTCCTAAGGGTAAAATTAATATTTATGAATGTAATTTAATATCCATACGGGTATATTACTATTCATAAGGTTAGGTTACAATTCATGAGAAAATTATTTTCGTTCTATCAGTGTCCAAAAACCACCCTAAACGCAACTGTGTATGTCAAATTTTTGAAATTAAAATACTTGAAGGGGAAAAAATAAGTTTATTAGCTGAGTTATAAAAAAGTGTTGTTTAGTAGATACTTATTTTTTCATGCATTCAATATTAAATTTATTTTTAAATCCTTGGAGTGTTTCATTATCCCCTCTTTATAAAAAATTTCTTCCTCGAAATTTTGAAATTGAATTTCAAAAGTTAGTGGTTGATACATCCAAATACCCTTGTGGGAAACCCATATCCGAAATATGGTTAAAATATCCTCTTAATAAGGGTGAAAGGGAAATGCATTAGTTACTACAAAACTATTCATTCATATTTGATAACATGGTCATGGAAGAATAATCAAACCATAATGTTCTGATGGAAAGTGATAGAGATCATGCTTAGATGAAAGATCATTAACACAAAACCATAACCTACAGTTATGAAAAAATTGATAATAAGGAAAAAATTATTTAAGAATATTTTCCTAGAGGTGAGGAATTATTCTACTCTATAAGAGTATGATATACATTTCTCTTTCATAAACACAATATAATCCTTTTTTTGTGCCTTGAACTATATATACTTAATCTATTTGCATAGGTTTCTTCATATGGTGACATTAAACTATAAATCCACATACAGTGATCATCTTAAATCATTTCATAAATGGTTTATGTTTACAAAACATAATGATCTAATACTTTAGAATCACTCTATTATCTATCCTTACCAGATCTATGTACACTAGGTCCTTCAAAATCCACATTTGTTTAGATCCCATGTTCTATCCTTCTCAATGAATCTCTTACCTTATTTTCCTTTAATCAATATAAAGCAGTCCTAAATTTTCACATTCTTGACATGTATAATTTTTTCATCATGTGTCCTCTTGAAATATGGTAATAACTCAAATTACCATAAATCCATATTTGAAACATGCACTCGTCATTACACACGCTATTGGATATATTAAATATATCCAAAAATGTTATAAACTCCATCAATGATATCAAAGACCACTTTTCGACAAATCAAATATCAGTTTTGAGGTAGTCTGTGCTTATCCAAATGAATCATTTATTCATCATTAGAAATATATTAAGGGGTTTTCTTCTCTCAATCATGCATTTTCAAAAAAAATTTAACATCCCAGTAAATATATTTTCTTGGTACTATTCAACTTATGGTTTCAAATGCTTAATGAAAAAGTATTGTAGTACATTCCCTATATGTTTGATAATTCTTATAACCAGTGCATTGCTGATTTTTTATTCAAATGACATGATTCTTGACTAAGAATATTTAACATTCTACTTCATCTTCAGTATCATCTTCACTTTATCATTATCCAGTTTCATCCTTTGGGGTATAATCCTTTAACGCTTGGGATATTGATTCTAATAGCATCTCATCTTCTTAAAGATGAATCATTGTACATTGGAAACATTTTTATTTCTCTTACAATCATGAAATTGGTGTCCTGCATTTCCAAAATTATAACAAACTCCCATTCCCCTTAATCATTTACCTAGGTGATTCTTTCCCCTACAATTACATGTGGGAAAACGATTCTTTCCCTTCTTCCCAGTATCCATTTTTTTCTCTACAGTCCACTTCTTCTTTTGCTTCCCTTAAAATCCACAGGACTCATAGAAGTCTTTACAGACCTTATTAATACATGAAACTATATCCTAATATGACGAGGATACTTCGGTGAATATCTTCCCGTGAAATGATAGATTTTAACCATGATAGATATGATCTTTATTACTATTTGCATCACATGAATTGGTGAAGTTCTCATTCCTTCTTCTTGATGCCGTTTCTAATCAATTACATATACTATATTAGCTTATAAAATTACAAACTCTATATAAATTTAATTATTGTATTGTTTATAACATAAATTTATAAATCAAAACTCTTAGAACCATATAAATTGGATACTTTATAAATCCATCATAATGCCTGATAATGAAAATGTGAATTATCCAAAGCATATCCCCCAGGAGTGTCAAACCAGGTGTGCAGTAAGGCCCATTATCATGCACTAGGTTTACCCATATCAAGAATAAAACACTATGTCAGATTTTTTTCTCCTAGGTAGATCTATTCCAGATCCACATCCACTTTTAGTATCTAGAAAAGGATTTATTTTCTTGGAAAATCCAAATAAACTTTTCGTTACCAAAATTCTACGATGTTCTTGTATGTGTATCATCATGTTTATCTGTGGGTTTTTTTCCTAAACAACTTTTTCTAAATCTAGTTTCGATGTTTTCTACTGAACTTCTCTTCATACCAACTGTAATGCCCTGACCCCTATTGTTTGGAGCTGGTGCATTATATAATTACATTGGCATGATTACATGGTATCCAATCCCGAAGGGATAATTAGTTTATTATTTTAGAAAAACCATATATATACACAGGTTCAACATTAATTCTTGAAATGAAATAAAACAAATATGTTTTTTTGGGAACATCCACAACACTATGTTTACCTCTACAAGTCATTCATCCAAAAGTTCTTCATATCCTGAGAAAATAAATCTTAATAAAGGGGTGAGCTCAGATACTTATTAAGGGTAAGAAATACAGTGGAAGATATCAAAAACATAAACATTAGGGATAGTGAATAACTAAAAACACATGCATTTATAAAAAATAATAAACATGAACATAATATGGATGAAATATGAGCTAAGTAAATATTACATAATAATGAACTATCATGGGTATTTATCAATTAAAATAACCACATTAAATTTTAATTAATATCTTCATAATGATGGAAATGCTTATTTTGGACATCATAACAATACCTTCAATGCCTCGTGCCAAGACTAGAAATTATCATTTTTTCAAGGCCTTGTCCCAAGATCGTTGGTTGTCTAATAAGATATACCAATGCAATGAGAGGATATAGCGGTCCCCACCCATCACTTACTAAGTCCAATGGATTCCCCTTTTGAATGGGGATACACATTAACAACACATGCGTTCATATTAAAACTAACTTTTGAATTTTTGATAACATTCCCTCATCATTAAGCATAAACACTAATGATTAAGAGTAATATGGTGAGGGGTATCATGATAGGACATCCATAGTCAAAATTTTCATAACCCGACCCAACGGGGCTCAAGCTGCGACTCCCCAAGCCCGCCTCCAATAGTCTAGGGGCGTGTGTCTAGCGCCGAGTAGGCTATCACACACAAGGGAGGTATTAGCCTAAGGAACCTGTACACACGCACCCACATACACCTCCATGAAATAGTGCAGAGATATATAAAACTGAAAATAAAATGCATGCATACAACTATCCCAAACCAGAGTGCAACAGTAGTACCGAAATGGAAAAACAGGGCCAACCAAAATAAAACTACAAAGGAATACAACATGATCAGAATTAGGGGTACGCTGGCAAAAGCACCACCAGAAAGCTCCTCGGCACAGCTCCGATAAGATTACTCGGTCAGTCCCACTCACATAGCTCCGCCTGCTCTAGGTCCTCTTAGGAATCCATCGAATGTCCTGTGGTCTACACAAGACACAAACATGTGCGGGCAAAGCCCATACAGAGGTGAGTATAACAATACTTAGTAGGAACCCCAAATAACCAAAATAAAATAGAGAAACTGAAAGGCAACCGTCCACTCATCCCAGCCAGAGGGAACCCGGAGGAGAGAGAAACTCCATCTCATGACCATCCTCAGCTAAAAACAACTAGTCAGCTCAACTCAAGTGTATTCCCATACATACACCATGAACAATCCAGATATACTCATCTCATGCACCAAGCCACATGAGGTATCGACCTCATCACCAGCAATGGTTCACAATAAGGAGAACACACTCCACGATCACTGTCATCCCAGATGACACTCGTCCGAGAGATACATTCAATTGGATCCCACACAAACATCCCAAATGCTCACCCAAGAGACCACGCTCGACGGATAACGTCACTAAGGAAACCACACTAAAACAACATAAACCACAAACTCCTCAGATAGGGGAACACTCCTAGGGTCTGATTGGGGATACCAGAACCCACACCGGTATATGAAGATCTCAAAGATAGAGGATCACTTCTAGTGTCCACTAGGGAATACCGAAACCCGATCTTTTATTCATAGATCTCACAGATATGGGACCACTATCAGTATTCACTGGGGGATACCACAACCCGCTCTGGAATTCGTACCAAAACAGGTCACTCAGCTAGAGGATGGTCACCCATGTCACGACGGTCACAACGATACCAAAACCCTATTTGGTACAACTCGTGCTGTAGGGGATCGAACTGATGATACCACAACCCTACAGAAACCACGTGCTGAGTAAGGGATCGTATAACGAACGATACCACAACCCCACCCTACAAGAAAACCACCGTTTAGCAGCGGTTTTTTCGCAGCAGTTTTAAAAACCGCCTCGAAACGCATTCTCGGGCCGCCATTTCGCGGCGGTTTTAAGAACAGCAGCAAAAAAACCGCCGCTAAACGGCAAATTTTTTTTTATTTTTTTGTAATTTTTTTATATATTTTTTAAATTTTATTTGAGGATTAGCGGTGGGTTTTTAAAAAACCACCTCGAAATAGTGGCGGTTTCGGTAAAACCGCCGCGAAATTAAATGAAAAAAATAAAAAAACACGAGAAACCCCGAAATCAGTAAAACGACCATAACTTTTGATCTGGGCATCCGTTGAAGAGCCACGACCAGTAAAATCGAAGCTCATGAAGAGATCTAGAGTCACATATAATCAAAACCATGAGACGGTAAACAGTGTGGATGATATTAGAGTTATAAAAAAGTTGAAAAAAGTTATCCACCTTCAAATGGCCATAACGTTCGCTCCGGGTGTCCGTTTGGGCTCTACCACATATCAAATCGAAGCCAGCGAAGAGAGCTACGCAAAAAACCGAGACAAGCGTGCTTCTATCGTGTTTTTCGACCCCAAAAACTCTTCCTAAGGCCTCCAAAACCCTGTTTCTGTCACTGGTGTCCCGTCGAACTTGTCTTCAAACAGACTTAACTTTCGATCCGCGTGTCAGTTCGGCCTCCTCCACATGCCAGATCATAGCTCGTTCCATGAGCTTCAGTTTGACTGGTCGCGGTGCCCACATGCACTCCTAGATCATATGTTATGGCCTTTTTAGTGGATATCGGGTTTGTTATGTTTTTCAATGCCTCGTTTCTAACACCCATTCCCTGTCATCTTTTTTTTAAATGGTCGTAACTTCCGATTCGCTTGTCCATTCGAACTCTTTCACCTTTCAGGTCGAAAGGTGTTTCAGGATCTTTGATTTGACAGGTCGCAGATCTAAAATGGACTCTCAGATCATAAGTTATCTCCGTTAATGTGAGTCCAATGTTTTTGTCCCTTTATGACCGTTTTGACGGGTTTTAACGGTAGCTCCATTTATTACTGTTTATTTGGGTTTCCATGACTTGTTATCTTTATCAATGGGTTTTTATGGGTTATTATGGTGATTATGTTGAATTATTAAGGAGTTTTCCAGAGTTGTCACGAGTTTTCATGCGTTCTCATTTTTTCTAATGCCTCATTCTTCATATGCTTCTCCATCCTTTTTCATGCGTTTTCATGATTTTTCATCCCTTATCACATCTTTTCATACCTTTTCATGTGTTTCCTTTATTATTTATTATATTTTTTTATAATATACTTTAATTTATTTATTATCTATTATTTGTAACTGGTTATTTATTATTTATTATTTATTATTTATTATTTATTATTTGTTATTTATTTATTATTTATTATTTATTAGTTATTAGTTATTAGTTATTATTTATTATTTATATTTATTTATTATTTATATTTATTTATTATTTATATTTATTATTTATTATTTATATTTATTTATTATTTATTATTTTCTATTTATTATTTATTATTTATAATTATTTATTATTTATTATTTATTATTTATTATTCATTATTTTTTTTATCATTATTTATATTTATTTATTAGTTATTATTTATTAGTTATTAGTTATTAGTTATTATTTATATTTATTTATTATTTATTATTTATTATTTATTATTTATTATTTATTTATTATTTATTATTTATATTTATTTGTTATTTATTATTTATATTTATTTATTATTTATATTTATTATTTATTATTTTCTATTTATTATTTATTGTTTATATTTATTTATTATTTATTATTTATTATTCATTATTCATTATTCATTATTTATATTTATTTATTAGTTATTATTTATTAGTTATTAGTTATTATTTATTATTTATTATTTATTATTTATATTTATTTATAATTTATTATTTTATATTTATTATTTATTATTTATATTTATTTAATATTTAATATTTTTATTTATTTATTATTTATTATTTATATTTATTTATTATTTGTTATTTATATTTATTTATTATTTATATTTATTATTTATTATTTATTATTTATATTTATATTTATTTATTATTTATTATTTATATTTATTTATTATTTATTATTTATATTTATTTATTATTTATTATTTATTATTTTTATTTATTTATTATTTATTATTTATATTTATTTATTATTTGTTATTTATTATTTATTATTTTCTATTTACTATTTATTATTTATATTTATTTATTTATTATTATTTATTATTTAATATTTATTATTTATATTTATTTATTATTTATTATTTATTATTTATTAGTTATTATTTATTAGTTATTAGTTATTAATTATTATTTATTATTTATATTTATTTATTAATTATTAATTATTATTTATATTTATTTATTATTTATTATTTATATTTATTTATTATTTATTATTTATATTTATATTTATTTACTATTTATATTTATTTATTATTTATTATTTATTATTTATTATTCCTTATTCCTTATTTATTATTTATTATTTATTATTTATTATTTATTATTTATTATTTATTATTTATTATTTATTGTTATTGAGTTTATATCTATTATTTATGTATTATTTGTTTTTTCAATTAATATATATAAGTATATTAAATTCTGTTTATTAACCACATGGCGAGCTTGCTGGAGTGGTAATGGTTTTGGAAAATATGCAAGAGGTTAGGGGTTCAATATCATCAAACGCAGAATTTCTTTATATTGCATGGGTATGCATGTGCATGTGCATGTGCATGGGCATGTGCATGTGCGTGTGCGTGTGCGTGTGTAGGTGTGTGTGCATGTATGTGTGTAGGTGCGTGTGCAGGTGCGTGTGCAGGTGCGTGTGCAGGTGTGTGTGCATGTGCATTAATATGAAATAAATAAATAAAGAAAATAAATACGAAATAAAATAAATAAGTAAAATACAATAAAATAAAAAATTAAATAAAATAAAAAAATAAAATAAAAAAATAAAATAAATAACTAAATAAATAAAATAAATAAATAAATAAATATATAAATAAATAAATAAAATAAATAAATAAATAAATAAAATAAAATAAATAAATAAATAAATAAATAAGAAAAATAAATAAATAAATAAATATATAAAAAAAATAAAAAAAAATAAAAAAAAATATATAAAAAATATATAAAGAATATATAAATAAATAAATATATAAATAAATAAATATATAAACAAATATATATATAAAATTAAAAATAAAAAAAATAAAAAAAAATAAAAAAATAAAAAAAAATAAAGAAATAAAAAACCGCTGCTAAAAAACCGCCGCGAAACGTTCTGCGACGGTTTTGAAAACTGCTGCGAAATTGTTTCTCGACGCACGATTTCGCGGCGGTTTTTCAAAACCGCCGCGAAACGAAAAAAACCCGCCGCTAAATGCCTTTTTTGCCGTAGTGCCACTATAATCCTCATACTGAGTAGGGGATTGTATACCCGACGATGCCACAACCCTACTGAGCATGACCCACAACATAGGGGATCATATTCATGATGATGCCAAAAACCCTATGGGGTTAACCTGCTAGATAGGGGATCGCTGCCCGTGGGTAAGCCGTCAAAGCGATACCAAGAAGCTGATTTAGGGAAACTATGCTAGATGATCTCACTCCGGGCCCACTTGAGGGTTGTCACAACTCGAACAGATTAAACATTCAATCAAGAGGATCACAAACCTATAATAAGGTTATGATGCCGTACGAACTCTCATAGGAACTAACCAAGGGAGTATCATCAACCAATTCTTGTCCAAACATTGCTAACCCAAGCAACACGCCACAATGCCACGTCGCACACCTCCAAGGCCGATACCGAGTCCACCACCCCGATCCACATGGAAAAAAACACAGGATAGGCTGTTTGATCGCCCAAAATAGACAACCGGTGAAGAAGGAACTATTCACCTTTGCGAGCCCATGCGGGCCCACACAAATATCCTGAAACTCATCAAACGGATCATACCACTGCGATCCCCTCAGAAAAACACACGGGATCCACTACTAGTTCGTCCCAAACGGACCCCCGGTAAAAAAGGTATTATTCACCGAAGGCAGCTCGGGTGGGGCCCCTGCCTCAATCCTGAATCTCATTGAATGGATCAAACCATTGCGATCCTCTCGAAAAAACACACAGGATCGACTATTCATCCGCCAAAATCGGACTCCTGGTGAGAAAGTTGCGTTTATCTGTAAACGCCGAAACCTAGCTTCGTGGGGCCCGCACCCCAAACTCAGTCCCAAAACCCAGAAACCATCATGAAAAGTCAGTCGTACCATCTGGGTCTCAATGCCACAGATGACACATCAAACAGACGGTCTGGGTAGAAGATACAACCGCCCAAAGTCGAATAATAGTAAAAATATCATTATTTTATTCGACGTTTCAAGATCCCAAGCCATGATCCCGAAACTTCAAAACCCTCGAACCCACCTCAAAGAATTCACCTTATTTCTAGGGCTATGTCGCTGTAGACGATGCACAAATCTGACCCCTAGATTGCATGAAACGGGGGTTCTAAAACCCCTGTGTACAAGGAGAGGGCCGGACTGGCTTGGGCCAGCCCGCACCAGCCGCCGCCGTCGTGGTATGGCGCCCTGCACGTTCGTGGCTGGCTGCCCCCCCACCGCGGGGGTCGCCACTAATTGGCACCGGACCGCCACAGAACGGCGGTCCTGGTTGATTGTCACAACCCGCCGCTGTGGGCCGCCGCCGCCACCAGCCACAGCCGCCGCCACCGCACCGCTACCATACCAGCGGACATTCTCTGGGCCGTCAGGGGCACCCCGGGGGTCCAAATGCGCATCCGAAGGCATCTGTGTGCCCCTCGGGACCGAATTTACATATTTTCAGGCTCAAAACAGAGAAAAAACCAACCAAATTGGGATCAAGGATTTCGAAACTCAAAACACCTACGTGTTGGCAGATCACCGAAGCTTTGGGTGCAGAACGACGCCTACAACGCGCAGGAGCTCAATCTGCTGACGATCAGTGCTGAAAACGGATGTCCGGGGCTTGATCGGGTGAAGAAATGAAGGAGGGATGGGGTATCTTCAGCTCCTACGCATACAAGGGGTTGGGGGGGGGAGATGGATTTTTATTTTATTTATTTATTTAATAAAAACCTCATTTCATTTCCCCACCATCACACCTCAGACCCGGCAACCGGCGCCGACTAAACTTATATCGCGTCTAGGGTAAGCACGACGTTCCAAATGCAACATCACAATCAGAATTGCGACCTGAGACTCCATTTAGAAATTATTCGAGCTGATTCTCATGAATAAATTTTTCCATTTATTTACAAAAATAACCCTGGTGGATTTTCTCACAGCAGGCCCGCGCACGCAATGTTTACACCCCGCCTAGGGTAAACGACACGTTCCGGGTGCAACTGTGCCCTTAGATTCCGTTCTGAGCTACCATTTAGGAGATAACACACCCCTGACACATGCTTAGTATAAAAAACATAATATTTTTATAAAATTAATCTCAGTCACACCGGGCCTCAGAATCGCACGCCGTCTTCGTTCCTAGCTCTGGAATTATTCATAGGAATATTCCAAAGTCTGACAGGGTTAAAACCCAAGTCAATACATCCTCCCCACATTATAAATTTTTGTCCCTGAAAAGCCATAAGCACAAAGAAAGTAACTGTACTCTCAACTGGGTCTCGCACGCCTGCGAGTTCGCCAATAAACACCCATGATCGAACATATAAGTCATAGAAACTCATCCACCAAACCTCAACACATTTTGCTTTGGGTGGAACTGACTCACCCGCACGGTTTTGAACGTGTCATAAAAACGTGTCTCAGAGGGGGAAGGATCCCTCTTCCTCACACATTCTAAGCATGCCGAACAACACACATATAGGGTCTTACTAACACCATGAACAAAACTAGAGGAAGCAACAGAAATGGAAGAATACTACTAAACAATGTCTATCAAACTACTGGAGAAAGTAGAAAAGACACAAGGCATGCCTCTATCCATTCGTAGAGCCTCAGGGTGAACATCCTTTAGGGAATGAAGTTGTTGTTACCCTCGGCCACCAGCTCCCTAAGCATGGCGTGGACCACCTAAGGGTGGGGGTGGTGGAAACTGATACCACCTACCACCTCCTACTGCTTCACCAGATCTGTCGCCACGTCTACCACCCTGTGAACCTCCTTGCTTGAGACACTGCCTCTGCCAAGGCGGTCTGTCGATCGGCTCCCTCTCAATAGCACGACAGGTCGGACAATATCTAGCAAGATGTCCCTGATTGTTTCAAGTGTAACATCGCCTCTCCAATAGCTGACCAAAACTGGCATGCAAGCCCTGTGAGCCATGAACCTCAGATCACCCATCCTGCGGTCGCCTCCTAAAACGTCACCCACTTCCGGGCCCCTGAGCCTGCCGTCGGATACCAGATGCCGATCCGACTGACAAAGTCTCAGCTCTCACATTCCCAACACTAATAGGTGGGATCTTCTAAGCCAAAAATCTCTCCACCACCAACTCTCTCTCCTGCGCTCGACCATAGGTGGGCAGACACAAGGAAACCACACCTGCTTGGATGTCCCTGTGTAAGCCCTGCTCGAAGGTTTGAGCCCTAATTAACATCCCTTGAACCATATCCAGGGAGTAGCACGGTGGGTCTCTAAACCTCATTGAGTACTCCGACACAGTCATGCCCTCCTGCCGAAGCTGTAGAAGCTATTGAATCCTCACTGACCTCAGTGTCACCGGATATAACTATTCCCTGAAGATCCACTCAAACTCTGTCCAAGTGAGCGTCTCCTCATCGTGGGACTGTTTCACCAAACTCCACTATCACCTGGCCGAACCATGCAGAAAGCTCACCGGTAGGACCACTATCTGATCTGGAGGTGTCCTCACCAGGCAGAAAACTCGGGTGACTGCTTCGAGCCAGTCATTAGCTACATGAGGGTCTGGATCACTCTAGAACCTCATAGGTCACTGCATTTGGAACTCGTGCAGCACACTTAGCCTGTGCGCAACCTCATCCTGCACTTCTAGCACAACCAGCTGCTCAACAGGTGGTGGTTCAACTAACATACCACCTAGAGGTCCAGCCTTAGAACATATGCCCTTGTTCATAGCCTCCAAACGGGGTGAATCATCACCACAATCCCACTGCGGAACTCTTGCTGGCTGTCATCATGGAGGCATCTCGGTATACAATCAAGACGCACCAAGGTCAAAGAATATATCTTGAGAGCTGACTCAAGAAGAATAAGGGAAACCCAAAAACCCAGTCCTCTATGATGCGTATACCGTTATTTCCCTACAACTAGTGTCCAAACGTCCCGAGTCGAAAGTCAGGTTATCAGAGGCCTGGTGTATGGATATGTCGGCCATCACACCAACACTGAAGTCCCTTCCCTAAAAGCCGAACATGAAACATCCTAATACTACCACTATGCAGCCCAAACTGAACTCGCAGCTAGAACAGCTACACACTGAGATCCCAATAGTGGAACCTCCTCTAATACCACTCTATCACAACCCGACCCAATGGGGATCAAGCTGTGACTCCCCAAGACCACCTCCAATAGGCCATGAGATGATGTCTAGTTATGAGTAGGCTATCAAAAAAAGGGAGGAATTAGCTTAAGGTACCTATTCACACGCAGCCACATACACCACCATGCAACAGTGCAGAGATATATAAAACTGAAAAGAAAATTCATGAATACAACTATCCCAAACCAGAGTGCAACAACAGTACAAAAAAAGAAAAATAGGTCCCACCAAAAGAAAACTACAAAGGCATTCAACATGCTCAGAAGAAGAGGTACACTGCCAAAAGCACTACCGGAATGCTCCTCAGAACAGCTCTAGTAAGACTCCATGGTCAGTCCCACTTAGAAATCTCCTCCCACTCTGGGTCCTCCTAGGACTCCGTCGAAAGGCTTGTGGTCTGCACAAGACACAAACATGTGCGGGAAAAGCCTGTGTAGGGGTGTGTATAACAATACTCAGTTGGTACCCCAAAAACCCAAAATAAAAGAGAGAAAATAAAAGGCAACAATCTGCTCATCTCAGCCAGAGGGAACCCAGACGAGAGAGAAACTCCATATCGTGACCATCCTAGGTTAAACATAATGAGTCAGCTTAGCTCAGGTGTATGCCCATACATACACCAGGAACAATCCATATATACTCATCTCACGCACCATGCCACATGAGGTACTAGCCTCATCACCAGCAACGATTCACAACTAGGAGAACACACTCCACGATCACTATCATCCCAGATGACACTCATCTAAGAGATACACACCATCAGATCCCACACAAACATCCCAGACGCCCACCTGAGAGACCACACTCGACAGATAACATCACTGAGGAAACCTCGCCGAAACAACATAAACATCAAACTACTCATTTAGGGGATCCCTCCTAGGGTCTTCTAGGGGATACCAAAACCCACACCTGTATACAAAGATCTCATAGATAGGGGATCACTACCAGGGTCCGATGGGGGATACCACATCTCGAATTGGCATTCGTAGATCTCACAGATAGGGGATAATTCCCATGATCTTCTGGGGGATACCACAACCCGATCTGGCATTCACACAGAATCATGTCACTCAGATAGAGGATCGTCACCCATGTCATGATGATCACAACGATACCAAAACCCTATCTGGTACATCTTGCGTTGTAGGGGATCTTACTGACGATACCACAACCCTATAGAAACCACGTGTTGAGTAGAGGATCTTATAACCAACAATACTGCAACCCCACTATAATCCTCATGCTGAGTAAAGGATCATATACCCGATGATTCCACAACTATATTGAGCATGACCCACAACATAGTGGATAATATTCCCGATGATTCCATAAACACAATTGGGGTTAACCTGCTAGATTGTGGATCACCGCTCGTGGATAAGTGGTCACAACGATACCAAGAACCCGATCTAAGGAAACAATGCTAGAGGATCCTACTCCGGGCCCACGAGAGGTATGCCAGAACTCTAACAAATTAAACATCCCATTGAGATGATCCAAAACCTATAATAAGGTTGTGATGTTGCGTGAACCCTCATAGGAAAAAACCAAGGGAGTACCATCAACGATTGTTGGTCCAAACGTCGCTAACCTGAGCGACCCACCACAATGTCATGTCGCGCACCTCCAAGGCCGATACTGAGTCTACCATTGCTATCCACATGAAAAAATATGTAGGATAGGCTGTTTACTTGCCTGAAACAGACAACTGGTGATAAAGGCACTATTCACCATAGCTAGCCCATGCAGGGCCCACACAGCGATCCCGAAACTCATTAATCAGATCATACGAGTGTGATCCCCTCGAAAAAACACAAGTGATCCACTACTCGTTCGTCCCAAATAGACCCCCAATGAAAAAGGTACAATTCATCGAAGGAAGCTTGGGTGGGGCCTATGCCTCATTCCCGAAACTCATCGAATGGATCACAACAATTACGATCCTCACGGAAAAACACATAGGATTGACTATTCATCCACCAAAATAGGACTCCTGGTGAGAAAGCTGTGTTTCTCCGTAAATGCCCAAACCTGGCCTCGTGGGGCCTACATCCCAAACATGGTCCCAACACCTGGAAACAATCATTAAAAATCGGTCATGCCATCAAGGTCTCAACTCCACTGACAGTACTTCAAATGAACTCTCTAGGTAGAAGATAAAATGGCCTGATGTCGAATAATAATAAAAATATCATTATTATATTCGACGTTTCAACCTCCCGGGTCACGATCCTGAAACTTCAAAACCCCCGAACCCAACTCAAAGGGTTTTATTAACTTCCAGGGATGTGTCACTGTAGACGGCATGGGAATCCGACCCCTGGGTTGAATGAAACGAGTGGTTTTAAAACCCTCATGTACTAGGAGAGGGTCAGACCAGCCACTCGGATGCCGCCGCCGCCGGGGCACCCTAGGGGTCCAAACCTGCATCCGAAGGAATCTGCATGCCCACAGGACTAGATCTACACATCTTTAGGCTCAAAACAGATAAAAACAAACCAAATCAAAATTTAGGATTTCGAAACTTAAAGCGCCTACCTGTTGGCGGATCTCCGAAACTTCGGGTGCAGAACAACGCCTGCTACGCGCTGGAGCTCGATCTGCCAACGATCGGTGCTGAAAACGGACGCCATGAGATCGATCAGATGAAGAAACAGGGGAGGTATGGGGTTTCATCGGCTCCTTCACGTACAAGGGGTGGGGGGAAGATGGGTTTTTATTTTTTTATTTTTAATAAAAACCTCATTTCATCTCCCCACCA
Organism: Viscum album; assembly: GCA_963277665.1. Lineage (NCBI taxonomy): Eukaryota > Viridiplantae > Streptophyta > Magnoliopsida > Santalales > Viscaceae > Viscum > Viscum album. The sequence continues at coordinate 708,973,152 of OY728131.1, read as the reverse complement.
TCACACCTCCGACCCGACACCAGTCACCGACTAAGCTTATGTCATGCCTAGGGTAATCACATCGTTTTGAACACAACAGAGGACTCAGAATTGCGATTAGAGACTTCTTTCAGGAATTATTCGAGCTGACCCTTGTAAATAAAACATTCCATTTTTTACGAAAACGCCCCTAAGGGCTTTTCTCACAGCAAGCTCGCGCCCGCAAAATTTACTCCTCACCTAGGGTAAATGGCACGTTACGGATGCAACCATGCTCTCAGATTCCTGTTTCGAGCTACCATTTTGGTGATAACACACCCCTGCCATGTAAATAGTATAAAAATACTTAATGTTTTTATAAAATTAATTCTGGGCACACCGGGCATCGGAATGACATGCCGTCTTTGCGCCTAGCTCTGGAATTATACATAGGAATATTCCAAAGTCTGACAGTGTCAGAACCCAAGTCGCTACAAAAATAATCATAAAACATTCAAAAAATATTGTACATGATAAAATAAGAGATAATCATAAAAAATTACAAGATTCAAAAAGGGATTTTTAAATAGATGAAGATACTTTTAAACGAGACCATTGCAAAATTAATGAGAAAATAATCCTTAAACATTCCAAAGTGTCTCATACCACCTTGAAACATTAAAATTATAATCCCTTATAAAATCATGAGAATAAAGAGACTCTTTATATAATATAGAAAAGGGAAATAAATACACCACAGGAAATAAATAAGTGGTGAATGATCCATATATCTCATAAAAGATACTGTGAGATGAGAAAAGTAATTTTTACTTTGGGAAGAAGAGTTATTTTTGAAAATCATTTGTATTTGTCATGAAATTAGATTTTAAACATTTATATCCAAAAAATAAAAGATAATTTAATAGAAATTATATTTTAGGATTATATAAAATCTTATCGATGTGAAATTTTTTAAAAATAGTTTTTAAAGAAGCATTACAAATATAACATTTTAGTGTGGTTTAGGGAAACTATTAATGGATTCTAAATCAAAGAGGATTTTTTGGTTTCATAATACTATAAATTAACCAAAATATATTTTAATGCTAAAATTTGTGATTTTATAAAGATAAAAATAACATAAAACTTATTATAGAGTGAAATTCAAAATAAGTAATAATTCGAGAAGTTCCTTGAATGAGGCTTTCATTTCAGAAGAAGTTTTAAAACATTATTTTAAAACATTTAACTCCCCATTAAAAAAAGAAGGATAATGATTGGTAAAAATATATATAACATTAAAAAAGAATATATGATGAGTAAATATGAATAAATAATAATTTCATTGAGGTGAATATAGAATATGATCTACCCGAATGAAAATGGAGGTTCGGGTATAAAAAACTTACAACTTTATAGTCAATTGAATCATATGACCAAAAATTAATAATAATTAAATTATACATTGAATATAATTATAACAAATTTATTCATGGTATTAAACATCAATGTGATGTATACATACCCCAAGAAGAATTAAAATTTGTTAATACAGAATATCTCACAAAAATGGAAGTGAGATGAAGAAACCCCTTACCTTAAGTATGAAGGTGTTCTCCAATTGATCTTAATGACATGAATATTCAAATTTAGGTTCATTAATTAAAATTACCAGAGCCTCAAATTCATTTAATTGATTTATTATAATCTTATTAAGTTCATTAATGTCCTTTTTTGGGTTAACAGGTTCAATTGCATTGTTTAGGACTATTAGTTTCATGAATTGTATACTTATATACATGAATGGAGAATTGTGTAAAATGAGGATGATTGTCCAAAATTGAAGTAATCTGTTATTAGTGATCATATATAAGGTTAAATGGTTTTAAATATAGTTTGGTTGCTTTGAGTGAATATGAATCATTATATAACTTATTGGATAATAACTGTTTAAGTTAATTAGTGGTTTTTGAATACAACCAAATCGTTTTTCTTTATAAATAAAAAATGTGAACACAAAAATTCCAGAACCATAAATGTGACATAATATATATATTATAGTCTTATTCAACCATAAGGATTTTTTCATGACCATATTTTAATATGGTAATATAAATTGAAAACCATCGTTCTTGAATGTCGTAAGTTAGCACATCTCAGATGGTGTTTTTTTAATATTAACATAAAAGAATGGTAAAGAAGAGATGATAATAAAATATTATGTAATAAAAACAACATTATAGTACATGTAAGGTACTGGAGTTGTCTAAACATTTCTATGAGGAGAGGTGAGGATAAAATATAAAACAAAAAAACTAGGAAATGGAGTTAAAGAATTGAAAAATGGAATTTACCTCTTGAATTAATCTTTTTGGGAGCCTCTTTATGGGAGGATATTTGGGCTTTTTATGAGTCCAAGGGATACTAGATGTGGGGGAGGATCATGGGAGGATATTTTGGAGGAATTTAGAGAAGGTAAAAGGCCTGAGAGTATTGAATATATGAGCGAGTGAGGGGTGGGGTGGGGGGGGGGGGTTATAGTGGAGGAGAGGGGTAATTTTTGAATATATGAATCATTATTTTAGTAATTTTATATAGACGTAAACTAGTATTAATTCACGGGATCTTGAGTAGTAATATTTACTTGTGAGTTATAAGCAAGTTTTATTACATCATCTATACATCACCTATGACTCAATAAATAAAATATTTATTATTTATCATAAATTATCATATCTTACAATTCACATAAAACTGAAGTATTTTAGAAAAGTGACAAAAATTCACCACAACCATTTATTGACCTTTAAATTAAAAAAAATGAACTTAATTATATTATAATAAATTTATAAACATGTGAAATTGTTTTTTTAAATAAAATAATTATTTACTTGAAAAGATACAGATTTTATAATTAAAACTGATTTTATAATTCGTTCAAAAATTAACTATTGTATCATAAAATTTTCCAAAAATCATAAGACAAAAAATATTAATTTCAGAACAAATTTTATGAAAATGAATTAATTTATTAATTTTAAATTTGAATTAAATATCTATCAATCACAAAATTACGATTACATATATAATAATATATAAATTATTCTACTTTATTTATAAGGTTCCAAAATATTATTTATAGTTTCATGGGTCATTTTACTATTCATAAGGGTCATATTACTATTCCTAAGGGTATATTACTATTCATAATGGGTGGTTACTATTCGTTATGGTAGGTTACAATTCACTAAAAATTATGTTTATTGTATCAGACTCTAATAATCAAAATCGATTCAACCTTGTATGTCATATTTTCAGTATTCAAATCCCAGAAGTGGAAAAATTATGTTTATTCGCTCAGTTATAAAAAAGTTATGTTTTTTAGAGACACATTGTCTAATGCAGTCGACATTAAATTTATTTCTAAATCCTTGGGGTGTTACAATATGTTTCTTTCATGTCTATGTTTTCACTAATTTTCTCAATTTTGAAAGCCTAGTTGTTTGTGGACATTGCATTATACATTCCCTTCTTTTAGGAAGATGTGTTATTAGACCTATTTTTAATGTGGGGTTTTCATATAATAGTATTTTTAAATATCAATCTTGATACTAAAAAGATCATGTTTAAATTGAGGGGATGCAATTTAATTAAGGTGTGGAGAATGTGACACCCCAAGATATTAAAATATTTTTTATTTTGCAATAAATTTATACCATTTCAAGATTTCTTTAAATGAAACACCATGTTATGTTTACTCTTCACACACAAAATAGTTAGCTTGGATTACACATAAGCAAGAGTTTTCCACCTTTTAATTATACACCTATTTTAAAAATAATTTTTTAAATTTTTATAATTTTTATTTGTCAAAATAAAATTAAATTTTGATTTTATTAATTAAAAATTATGTTAGATTAATTTTTTTTATGAGATGCTTAATTTTTGTTTAATAATAAAAAATACTCAATTTTAATTAAAAGATACCATTTTGTCAAAAAAATTATTAATGAAAAATTATATTTTTAATTTGTTTTAATGTCAAAAAATATTAATTATTTAATTATTAATCTAATTTGGGTCATTTTAATCTATTTTATATTTAATTCATATATGAAGACTTAATAAACTCTTGATCATTTTCACGTTAAAAACCCACTTGTTTGCCATGTTTGTAGGATTTGCATTAAATTTATATCTTCTTATTCTGTGAATTAAATTTGGAAAAATGGAAATAAATAGTTTTAATTAGTTTGATATTTATTATCTAATAATATTAAGATAATTTATCACCAAAATGGTTAGTAAAAGTGATTAAAATTAATTACATCAATTAAGGTAAAATTAAGCTTAATAAGGGACAAAACCTTAAGCATAATGGAAAAAATTACACAGACACTTATCCAAATGCCACATTATGCCAATTGTTCTACCATAAAACCAATGTGTAAAAGTATAATGAGTTATTTGGATACAATTACATTTATTTGACCAATATAATATGTTAAGTAAATAGAAAAAAAAATTCATACCTTTATCATTTATAATGATTAGGGGAATGAAAAAAGCTACATAGTTTTAGTTATAAACATTATTATGAAACATAAATAATTTATTTTTATCATAAAAATTTATCAATACTTTTTTGAGATGAATTAGTTTCATTTAAGGATTAACGAAGGCTAATTGATGAATTATCTAGTAAACAGTTAACTAAAATAAACGATACAATAAATATTAAAAGTTAAGTAAAATGATTGAATTATTGACCTTTATTATTTTATTAGATGAATATATCATGTTAATTTATTTTTCATTTATTATTTATTAATTACAATAAGTTTTTGATATTTTTAAAATAAAATAAAATAAATAATGTCAAAATAAATATTAATTTTATTTTAAAAAAAATAATAATTTATTTAACGCATTAAAATTACTAAAAATTATATGTTCTTCAAATTAAATATTAAGTGATAATAAATTTTAAATATGGTCCATTTATGGACCAGTTTGTATTTTATAATTAATATATTGATCGATAGATAAAAGAAACATTGTTAGCACGGTCTGGGATAAAGTGGTGTTTTTGGTGCGTTATGCCTTCTTGTATTAAAATTAATTTACAAAACATATGGGATTTTAATTTTATATATTAGATATAATATTTATAATTAATTGGGTGTAAATTCTATAATAATACTCTTGATAATTAAGTCTTAATTATAAAATTACATATGTTATAAAACTTATTACAAAAATGAAAAACGAAAATGAAAAATATATGAAAAAATGAAGAGTAAATATTATAAAAAAATCAATTATTTTGTAGTGATGAAGATTTCTATTGAACATAAAATCACAATTTTCCATTATTTTTTTCATTTTATAATCATATGAGAGAAGGGAGATCCCCTAATTGTGTATACCTTTAGGTATTTTCAATCATTTCATTCCCCTCCATTATAAAAAGGCATTCCCTATTCCACTTCATTAAACTACTAAAAGAACATTGGATCATCCATAATATGCCCGAATAGTCTCCAAACAACCATAAAATAAACATATAATCTTTATATTTGGCATAAAATCCAATGAATCATTTTGTTATAAACCAAATGGAGTTACCAAAAAATGAGGTAACATTTTTCAACGATCACTTATGTTTTATTTATTCTAAAAACCATTAAATAATAATTATTAAATTATTATATAATAAAATATTTATCCTCAATAAAAAGAAATTATTTTATGTTAATGGTTATAGCTACACCTACACAATCTTCTATCAAATGGGTAATTAATGTACCATTGGTGTATGATGAACTACCACATTGCGAAACAATGTCATTCATTTTTCCATTACCACCGTTCATGGTTTATAATTATGATGTAAAACATATATTTATATGAGATATATTGTTTTTATGTTGTATTAAATCATATTTAATATTTATATAACACATACCTCTATGTGTTTCATTTGATGTAAATCTGATAACATCGTTTGCAGATGTTTGCACTACCGCCTACACAATGTGATGTGATGCATTCCCACAATACATAGAATGTATTAAAAATGGTTTTCAGTAAATATATGTGGAATAAATGAAATATATATGATATTAGTGAAATAAATAACTTTATGTAAATATAATAAATCATTTTCTTTATTACCATTTTCCCACACTGAAAAGTGATAATATTGTTCATGGATGTGTAGATTACTGCCTCCTCAACACGATGCAGATTCATTACATCAAATGAATTATATATATAATTATATATATGATTATATAAAATTATATTTATGATATAATTAAAATTATTAAGAGATATAATATTACTTTACATCTTTTGATGATGATCATTGAAAAAATGGAATGTTATTGATGCAAATGTATGAACAACCACCTCAATTATTACTACATTGAAACATTTTTCATAACAATATTTTGTAATAGGTTTTAGTTGAATATTTATGGTATTAATATTATAATAATTACATGATTATGATTATTTATATGTTTATATAACAATCCATTGGATGATATTGGATCTACAAAATCCTTTTTTGACACATGAATGGAATTTGGTAAAAATACCTAACGTAAACTCAATTGTTTATATAGTTGTATAAATAATTGAAATAAGTGAACTAAATGTAATAATAAAACTGAATAATTTTCTTAAAAAATTAAATAATTAACATAATATTATTATATAAGAATATAATGATCCATGTGACAAGTCAGATTCAGGGCTAGGGACAATGTCTGAATTTTCATTCCATTGAGACTTATTCTTTGTTATACACCAATTGAATTTAAAATTATATATATACTGATAATTTACATGTTATATCATTAATCTACTTATTCTCATGATATTATATTTTTCATATAATGTTATTCATTTATGGGGTTTATTATTAATATGTTTCAATGTGTTATGGGACACTTTTGAGTGTTTAATGATTATTTTAATCAAGAATGTTTTAATTATATTTCAGTGCTATTTATATTAATAAATATAAAAAAACATGTTGTTACATATACTTCAGTGAGTATATTTTAATAAATCCATATATTTTTATTGAATATGGATATTTGATAGGAAATATTGTTAATTAATTGAATCAATAATTTGATATGAGGAATTTTTTAGAAAGGAAGGGATATGTGGGGCTTGGAATTTTTATAGTGCCTTGATTCATTAACATGTTCTCAGAATAAGAATATGTTGGCCAAATAAAATGTGTTTCTACCTATATATTTAAACTGTCCTGAGAATGGCCTGGAAAATTATGTTTTCATGTTCCTTGAACATGATTTCAAATAATTATGCATTTCCTTCAAAGTTATATAAATTATAAATGTTATTATCCATGATATTTTCATATGATAAAATCTATGTATGCATCAAATTTTTATTTTATTGAAAAAATGTAATGTGATTCAGTTATCTACCATTACTTATTGACTATTTCTTATCTAGTTATTTAGTGTCATGTGTTCTTAATTATATACCCTTCTATTATGCCTATGGATTCATTATTTATTCTACTTTAATTAAACATAGTTATCATTTGAGGTCACCCTTATTGTATTACATTTACTTGGTTTTTAAAGAGAAATAATTTGAATAGGTTTTGAGGATTCTAATATTTTACTTATGTAATTTTTTTTCTTTTACCGATGTATTGTCTATATCATATATGATATCTAGTTTTCCAAAAATACTAAAATTTTCAATCCTTTAGGATTTAAATTTTCTATTTTTAAAAATTTAATGAAGTAGGGAACCAATTTTGGGATATTGGGGTTGTGTTGTTGCAATATTTTGTATTAAATGGGTCTTTATATGTTTTATTGGGACATTTTTGTGGAATGTTATGTACATCTCTGCCTTCTTCAAGGGCCATTGATAATCATCTGTTTCTGTTTAAAATCATATATGTGTGGTTGTAATAGTTTTTTATTAGGGTTTATATATATGTTCCATTGTTGCGAGAAGGAAACTACCTCGAGTTTTTCAATGAACATACATGTTTTTATTAGCAAATTCAGTTGAAATTAATGGCATGCATTGAGATTGACCATGAAGAGTTGATTTTTATAGTGGGGTTCACCATGAACATGATGTTTTGGTTGATCACCCAATAGTGTGTTTAGGTGGTGGGGTTCCATGGAGTGCATTCTTGATGTTCCAATTATGGTTACAAGAAGTAGATCTTTTTTTTGTTAAATGATGCACTTATTTTTTGTTGATTCACAACTAGATCCCATTTGGTATTCCCGAGGAGTGTGACAAAAATAGTTTGGATTAGTGACCTATATAGGTTGGGTATGCTAATTTAATATAGAAAATAATTCATTACCATGAGAAGTTTTATGGCAGGGACATTATAATACCACATGTCAATATGGGTTAAAAAATATTGTGTGAATATTGAAATTCATATAGTAGATGGTTTATTTTGAGAACCATGATACAAATTGGGTATTCTGAGTTGTTATGTAATAAATATATGTTTTTTAAATAGTTCTAACTTTTGTGGAATGACTATGGGGTTGATTACAATATAGAAGAAATGGTGATCAAGGCTATGAGAAATAACAATATAAGATCTTTAATTATATCAATATGGATATGTGAATAGAATGAACTTCATGAGGTATATGGGGACAACAAAGAGGGATGAAGAGGTATCTAAGGGAAAATCTCAAAAGGTCATAGTGTAACCATATGTGTATGATCAAGAAAGTAACTGATTATTTGTTTAATTTCCAATGGGGGATCAACAAAGAATTATTTTTTTAATTTAAACACATATAGAGGGTCTTGGATGAACCTCCCCTTCCTCCTTTCTCCTATGTTTTGGGTAGTTTTGGGTGTGATTTTGTGGTGTCAGGGGGTAGGTTTATCCTTTTATCCAAAATTTATTTTTTATCCTCCATAATTATAGTACATTTTAAATTAGGGGTTTTATAAATTTGAACTAGATCATGGTTGAAATTTCTATGATGGATGGGGATTTCATGCAACATGGTTATATAATGTCTTGAGACAATGTCCACTCAACACCATACTTAGTTTTGATGATTTATTTTTCCATGGTATATTGTTATAATTTTTTTTATTTAATGATAACTATTTTTCCATTTCAATGAATATGTTATATTGGGAATTTTGTGTATGTTTTTCCACAGGGTGTGTCGAGGTTAGACCACACCCCATTTCTCATGGTTTTGATATGCTGAGGATGGCTATTGATATATTAGGAATTGTTTTGTATTAAAATCATTTTCAAAATTATTTATAAAATGTTTTCTTAATCAAATTAGATGCCATGCCTTGAATTAGGTCCTCTTAATGATTTGATGTGAATGGATGGGCCTAGATAATATCATGTGTGCGATGTTGGATTGATCAACAAAAGGGAAATAACTTGTTTGAGGTACGCGGTCCTCAATAAATTCCCTATTGTTTATTTCTTTACTTTAGTTCTGTGATGTATTTCCTCACAACTATGGGAGTTGGAAAATTTAGCTTAAATTATATAATGATTGATTTAATTATTAATTAAATAATAAGCGTAGAATGGAACCACGTTCCTAGGATATATTGGTCCTTGTGCACATGCCTCACGTCTCATCCTTCAATGATAAATGCCTTAAATATTGACAATAATAGAATATTGAGACCCCATGAGTGTGATGGAATGAAATAAAATAAAGTGAAGATTAGTTTAGACTCAATAGTGTAGGTTACCTTAGAACTTCCTCATGGAGGAAAAGGATGACTAGTAATAATTGGCCCAATTGGGATTTAGGTTGACCATGGGTTAGGTGAGTGATAGAACTAGAGTGAATGTGGAGTTTGAGATGGGATTTATGAATATATAAAATGATTTTCCAACATTTTATTCTCAAGATTTCACTGAGTCCATGAAATGTAATGATATTTTGAAGAATGTAACATCTTCGGTGTGATGGTTTATAACTTGAGTGGCTTTGATATAAATAAATATTCAAGTATGGTGCGTCCACCCATATGTTTACTGAGATGATCCGAAGCTGGGTACCTCTCTAGGGACATGATTATTAGGGCCTGAATATGTTTCTAGTGACAAGATAACCAGGAGTAGTTGTGCATGGTTATGTGTTGATATAGTTGTTGGTGTGTCATTATAACCCACACTAACCATGTGAGGACATAGGTACATGGATTGTGGTGATGTGTTTAGGTTTTCATCCAACCGTTATCCTATATTAATGAATTAACATGGATATTTTAAATGATGATATGGATACCCAGGTCAACTTCATGGGAATTATCAAGATGTCATTATTAGAACATATATCTATATGGGATGATTTTGATGCCAAATGTCCCATGGATTCCTAGAATTTGTAGGTTCCAAACAATAAATATAAAGAGATATTGTTTCTAGAATTATTAACACTATGCGATGATTGGTTCACCACTAAAAATCACCCAATTGATCCAAATGATACATGCACTCGACTAGGATGCTGAATATTCCTAGGATGTGATCATTTGGCATAATTATTTGGAGTAAATTACAATTTAGGTATTCTTAATGTTCATATGAATCTTCTTTAAGACATTTTGTATACCTGGAATGTGCGGAGATTCCTAAAAAATGGAATTCATCAATTTCTCCATTCATTATTATTTGTCATATTTTTAGTCTTTCAAATTTCTATTCAAGGATATACCCTGAATTATATTATTTATAGGATTGGAATGATATAAAAAAAATAATATATTTTACTCTATATTAAGCAAAAATGTATAGTCAATTGGGGTCCCCAACCCAAGGATAAATAGTTGATTATTTATTTGCATACTTCTTTTTTATAGTTTATTTGTAGTTGTTTTTTAGTATGAAACATCTTAATGTCACAGCACATTCATTAAGGTATGATTCCTAAATGGTGGTTCCCAACTAAATTATGTACTACCAACCTTCCTGATCCACCATTGTGCTAGGGTACCCGAGTATCCTTCACTTTGTTACATGGTAAATTTGGGTTGAGGTTCATTATTTCTTGACTGAGTAGTATAGATCGAATATATAGAATACTAGTATGAGGTATTTATGAATTCTTAGTATCTTTAATTTTTTGTCATGATTGTTTTACTATATCTATTGGATTTAAATTTTTTATTAAATGCTATAATTTATTTTAGTCACTTACATACTCTATAAATTGGATATTTTTTATGACTTTTCAATATATTATAGGGTTTATAGTATCACAAAATACTTCTATTGACCCCACTGATAATTGGATATGTATGGAATTTGGGGTGGGAGCCGAATGTCATGTGGTGGTTCAGTTAGGTGTAATGGTCAAGTGGAAACTTGGATGGGATGTTATTTCCTCTTTTTGGTAGAATGTTATTCTAGAGTTAAAACTCTCTTAAATTTCCAAAATATGCATTAAAAACACTTCCTTGGGGGCCGATGTCTTGCACACATCCCTGTTTTTTACCATTTAGAATATTCCAACTCTATATGATACTCATTTTTTCTAACTCACCTCTATCGGATGGGCCTTTTTTGGTACACTTGTCACATTTTCCTATTTCTAGTTTATGGGTTTCTAATTCTGCCCATTTTCAATGATGTATACTATTGGTAGGTTACTCACACTACATTTCATGTAGAAGTTCCTCTCAAAACTAATTATTCCACTAAAATAAATTATTATTCCCCTAATTATATAGGCAAGCTCCCTCTAATAGGTATATACAATACATATGATTTAATTTTAAATTCATGATAACTCAACATTTGAATTATTTGACTTTAATATATTTATTAAGATATCAGGATTTGAATTCATTGGATTCACCAAAATTCATTATATAAAATATCATCAAAATGTCCTAAAATTTTTGTGATAACCATTATAATTCCTATATAAATATTTTTTCATTGAAATTCTAACTAAACATCATCAAAATGTATGACATTATGAGATATTTTTTAAAGATACATAAGCCCCTATATGGTTATTCTTAATATTAACTCCTCTATATAGAAATTCTCCACCCAATATTCCTTTTATATGATCTACTTAAATCAGTAATTCTCTATTTTATAGATAATTGTATGCAATAAACTCTCTGGTAAATCATAGTAAAATATTTAATTATCGATGTTCTCTTTACCTGATACTTTTTTTCCAGACCCACTTTGTCTAAAAATTATTATCATATGAACATAGGATTTTTCATTCTGTAATATTCATACTTATTATTCTGGTGATCATCACTTTTCTAGGTTCATTTTTTCTATCTAATAGATTTAATAAATTTTCTCCATTTATCACAACTCATATGACACCCTCCATCCTACCATCCTACATCTGATCATTGAATCATAAATTCATGTATCGAACATTGTATATACTCATCCATATGACTTCATAACATAAACTCTGTAGAGTTGATAATCGATTCATTTACTAATTATAAAAATAAAAATATATCACTTATTACTTTTTAAAATAAAAATATCATATGGGGATGTTGTTTTTATTGTGAATCTTAAACCATTTAATATTACACCACATATATTGAGACATGTTTCTTTGAAAAACATCATAAAAAATATTTATAGAATATCCATTTAGAATATCCTTCTAGTGTCACTGTATAATATGGATTATCTATGCTTGAGTGAAAAAATATATTTTTAAGATGATCTTAACAATCATTCCCTAAGAATGAATCATATGGGATTTTTAAAATATTTAATGTTATATATCTTTCTGATCATCCTGGTTGCATCAACCTCAGTGTAGTTTTTATAATGGTTTTACCTTTTCGATTACTCACTTCAATAAATCTTTTAAATCTCCATAAACCATATATCCTTCCAAATAATTATTAATATCATTAATTTCCATATCTAATGTATTTAGTAATATTTTTATCTGTGGATAAATTTCAATCAAAGGATCCTCAATTTTATGTATGTTCTTTTGGTCTACTGTTATTTCATAAGATCTATATGCATATTTTCCATAAATTTAGGCAGTTAATTTTCATAAAAATACTAAAAAATAACATGCATAACTATCGACTGATGAATACCTCAATCCCCCCAATTTTTTTTAATACCCACTCAAAATTATAAATTCAATAATATTTATACCCATTATTGATAATAAATTCGAATTCACATTTATCTCATACTTATGAAAACATTAATGAAGGGACCTACATTCATCCCTTTTTAATGATATGAATTTGGAATATCCCTTATTTACATATTGGGTGGGGGTGGAACTTTAGTCAATGATTATGTTCATATCTTTTTTCTTTCCAATGTAACTTTATTTCGTTGAAAAAAGGGTACCATAACTTTTGTTATAAGAATAATCCATAAATCAACTTACTTTACATCTATGAGAGTCATGCTCGATATAGAAAATAATAATAATTTACTCAAACATTAATGTTATCCATATAATTAATCAAGTGATGCTAAATATTACATAATATTATTTTTTGACAAACATTCATTTGACTTTCATTCACCAAACTCTCAAATATTCCTCTAAAAGAATATCCAAACTTAAAAATCAGTAGGTTTGTCTCCTATTTTCCAAATGATTCATAATTGTCCATTAATAATTTTTTTCATAGTTTTTATTTATATTTCATATTTCATATAATCAGGAGAGAGTATAGACAACATACGTCATGGATGAAAACTGATTTGATTGTCTGTATTTCTTATTATCTATATCTTCTTCAACATTATACTAAGCCCTAACCTCATTTTAGTACTCCCACTGAGTTAAATGAATGTAAATTCCCTATTTAATGTATTTTATAAAAAATATTAATTGGAATAAGGTGGATTTTTATTCTTATAAAATTGATCAATATAGATGATAATGTTTCTCTACCCTAATTTTTTTAATTTATCTTCATTTTCATTCATCCCCTCACCCCTATATTTCTATGAATTTATCTTCTTGAATAAAAGGTATTTTTTGTCCTTATTTGTTATTTTAATAATATATTGTGTTTCGTTCTTATATTCATCTATAAAGTAATATTCAAAATTGTTATCTTATTTTGTCTATATCTTTATTTCTTCCTCTAACTTATTTGGCTAAAAAACCTTACAAACCTATGAGAAATATTCACCTTTATTTTTATGATGATATTTGTTTACAAACCCAATTATTACTTATAATTTTTGAATATTTTTTGTACAATATTATCCAATCAGGGTAAAATTTTCATTAAATATTTTGGTGGGTAACTAGAAATGCTACACCTTCCAATAACTTTTTATCTCCTAAAAAGTTACTCTTATGAAGTAAATTACCCTGAAATTCAACTTCATCATTGAATATTTATTCCACCAATACATTATTCAGGTGTTTTCTCAGATTTATTGACTATAATTCTTGAGATTTCTACATTTAACAAGAACATTTATTATTAGTTCACCACTATCCATGAAGTGGCTATTTCTTATATAGAAGTATCTTTATTTCTTTAGTAGGGAATTTTTTGGATTTTTTTATTGTGTGAAACCTCCATATATCTTTTGAATTTACTCACATTAATATATACATATATAATATATTAGTGTCTATTTACCTTCATATTTTGTGGTCTTCTACCATTACTACTTGTTGATTTGTTATTTCTAGAATTAAACCATTATTAATTTCAATAATTTCTTCAAAAACATCCATAAAACATTAATATATATTCAAACCGGATAGATGTTAACAAATTTTTCTACATTTTTGATATATGGGTGTACATATCTGAGTTTATTATTCCATTAAAATTTATCCCCCTAAATTTTGGTCATCATTATCATCCACACATTGTAATATTATACTATAAATTGATATACATGTTTACAAACCTTAAAAAACACCAAAAATAATCAATAAGCCTTGGATTCCTCCATTGTGTTGAATTATTTAAGGTGAAGACATCTTCTGAAACATATTTATTTCAAAAAAATTAATATTTTCTTCTAAAAATTTCTTGGAGAACTAATTCCTTTTTATTTTCTTATTTCCACCTTTATAAAATCAGTGGGTTTCTCATTTTGTATCACACATTTTTTTAGAACTATAACCTTCATTATTCCATCTATGAGAGTTAGACCTTATTGATTTATTTGAATGAGGGTTATTTTTTTCCTCAATATATATGAATATGTTTCTAAAAATGATTTCATAGTATTCTTTATAATATATTAATCCTTTCTAAAATTATTACAATCCTTAGGAACATTGATTGAAAATATTTTCTCAAATTCATATGATGATTCATATTAATTATCCTCAACATTTCTCAATATTACCATATGTTCAGGGATATTTAAATTTAATATATTATAATTATTTTGAAGACAAATGAATATATCATAAAGTTTAAATATTATATTTTTTATCACTTCCTAATATAAACAAGGAACACCTTTTGAAGAATGATAAGTTTTCTTACTCAAATTTACTTGACCTCTAGCTGAGTATTTTCAACCAGAACAAGTACATTGTGATTATCTTCTAGCGCATGGACAATTTCCATGAAAACTTAAATTGCAACCAAATTTTCATTGAAACTCTTTTTTAAATTTTCTTCCATTAGGTTAATTTTTTATTGATAATTTTAAAACATTTTCATCCTTACCATCAATGAGTTACTATGTTTTTTACACTCACAAAACTTCTATTATATTTAATTTTCTTTCTCTTCAAATTTATGTTTCACCTATGACATTTGTTCCTATATTCCATTAATATGTGAATATATATGTTTTATAACATATATATGGATATTTATCTTGAAATATGTGATTTTATAGTAAATAAATTCAGTAGTTTCCACTCATACATGCTCTTAATTACTTGAGAAAGTAAATTCTCGATGAATAATTTTAACTGATTTTGAGGATTTCTTTCTATAAATTTAAAATTTCAGTAGTGGTGGATAATCTTTATATTTATTTTAAAAGGATAAATTCCACCACTTTTGAACATATTTATTTTAGTGGTTGTTCAATGTTTTGTAAAAAATCATCATGTTGATATAAACATGTATAACATCAAAAAAATCATATCAATATGAACATTCTTATCTTCTAGAGAAAAATTTTCTTAAAATTTCAGAAAGTTGAAATTTATATAAAATTGATAAATAAATATTGGAACTAAAACTTGTAGATATAAACAAAGGTAATATTATTATTCTACTAATTCAGATTCCCAGGTTGATCATATAGTTACCATAAATGGGGGTGAATTAGTAGTGGCCACAATTTATTTAATTTATTCAACATAAAAACATCAACATTTAATTTGATCAATCCTATGATATATATTTGGAAATATATATCTATAAAAACAATACTATTAAAATTTTACCTTATAATATGTATAGAATGTAATGTAAACATCACATTAGTATTTTTACAAGGTTCAATGTCAATATAAGGACCCACTTCTAACTGTTTTGGATCCCATTGAGTCACTGATTGTTTCACATTTATATTAATCACAGATTACATGTGGTGTGGGAAGGAATCACCCATAATAAAATTAAATAATTATATTATTCTAGTGAAAGATCTTTACACTGTATCCCTAAGTTGGTCTATCTCAACAAAAGATCCACATATATCCTGAAGGGAATGTTATAATTGTTTATACTAGAACCACTAGTATTTCTGTAATCATATTGATCTTCTCCATATAATTTTTTATATTCCTAAATATATTCCATTATAATGAACATGAATATCATAAATATCCTTTTTCTGGTTTAATATTATTACAAAGTTATCACTCACTTATCTTTATTAAAATTGTGTTTACAAATATTCATCTAGGACAAGTCCTTCAAGTAATTATCTAGTTTAAATGTAGTTTTTGGTACCCTCTAGTCATGTCACCTATATATAAGAATCCTTTTGACTAATATGCCACTATATCATGCACATTTTCTCCAAACCCATGTCAAGTATTCTTCTATTTGGTTCATATATTTTTGATTCTTATGCTCTTTTACCAAGTCAATTATTTTTCAATAACTCATACTAATGTTAAAATATTACTTCCTATCAAAATTAATAATCCCACTCAACTCAAGTGTTATTCCAATATTTATTTATAAAATATTAAACTAATTGATATGAGGAAAACATGATATTAATTTTGAAATCTCCAGTTTATCAACACTTGAATTTACTACCTTCAATATCTTAACAAATATATTTGGATATGAATTTAGTAGAGGTACTACAAAACATGCATCAATTATCAATAATAATTTATCAAAAAATTTAAGAATCGTGATCTTTAATTTTAGAATATTGATTCACTAAACATTAAATAGGAATTAATCAAAATGTTTGAATTTACATTGCTTTTTTAAAGTCCCTCAAACCTCGAACCTATTCTTATAAATATTATATCTTTTATTTGGTAATTTATATTCCTGTATTAATTCACAAGGATATTCTTCATTTGGTAATGTTCTAGACTGTATTCCATTGTAATTAATTCTCTATATGATAAATCATCATCCAATGCTTCTTTTTTGGATCTTCTTCACAAGGCACAACTTCATCTGGATCCACATTGTTTTACATATTATATCCGATAAACATACAATGTTCATATAATTAGCATCATATTTATTGGTCCAACGATTATATCTTTTATTTGTACAATTTTTTCAAATGATTGACTCATTAATTTTATACACTAATTATAAATCATAAGGTTTCATTCATCTAATTATAATAAATTTGGGACTAATCTTTATTTAACCGAATACCCATGACTTCATAAATGTAGATTTTTATATCTATAACTTCATCACATGAAACATTTTATTTCAAAAAAAAATCATTTTTACCTTGTACAACTAAAAATTTAGTTGATTATTATTCTAAATCTATAAATATATAACATCACAACACACATTATTAAACTCGTTTCTTTAGCTATATTTTTAAATACCACTTTCATAATTCCAATTGAAAATTTTCTTATTGTGGTTCATCACTTCATTAATTTTAAAATTTTAGGGAAGTAACTCTTTTTATCATAAATAATCATATTAAATTTAATAGGAATGAATGATAAGGACTTTTAAAATTTTTGAATGTGTTATTTCCTGATAATCCTGGTTTTTTCAACATTAATGGTATTCTTCTAATGGTTTAAACATTGAGATTACATACATAATTAGAAATTTAAAATAATACAGTGATATTATATATTTACAGATCATAATTATGTTCATCATTATCCACATCTTTTGGCTTGTCCAATATTTATATCTATTTAGTTCATTCTTCTAATATGCCTCCATTTCAAAGTATGACCTTTTCATTACTATTATTATAGAACAAATATAAAGAAAATTTCATTCATTTTACAAAATGAATTTTCTAAAAAATACTATCAAACAATATTGTATAAAATCATCATTATCAAATGGTTACATTAGGTGAGATCTTATTCATTTGTTATTTCAATATGATATATTGCCTCAATAATTTCTAAAATTTTAGATCACATATATTTTATAGGATACAATTATCAAATTTTTAGATGATTGTGTGGTCTAACATACAATAACAGAACTCACTTACTTCCCTAATATTTATTTAGTTTATATGAAGGCTATTCTATATGAAAAATTGGATAAATATTACCTTTTTAGTGCACTGGGATAAATCACTTCACATAGAACTTGTTCTATCTCTCTCCCCATTAATGGTAAATTATGTCTTTAAAATGTTTAGTATCATCTATCTCATTTCTTCAATTATTTTTAACATGTAAAATATGTATAGGTACACACAACTGATATTCTTAACTACAATTTATATTTTTTTCTTCTTATATTTTTTCATTATATTTAGGTGATATATTTCATTGTAATTATCTTACGTTGAATATCTTTAAATATAGGACCTTGTGTCTTCTTCTTATTGGGTCTTTATAAAGAAACAATATTATCCATTTTCTTCTTTCTCAATGTTTTAGAAAACTCATCATATTTGGTCATTTGCTTTCCCAAAATACTTATTCAGATCTAGCTGAAGATTAAAACATCATTTCATTATGAAAAACTTGAATTACAACATTCTTCCACTTCATTTCTATATTATAAAAAATGGAATGGAATAAAATATTTATTATGTAATGAATGCAATAATCAATAATTGATCCATTATTTTTCATGAATTTCTCTCCATGATTCAACTAATTAAAAATATCATTGTAGGATTAACCATGGTGTGTTCATCATTCTATCAATATTTCTTCTTTTCGTTAGGCACCTCATTATTTACATGTTCACTGTATGACATTGAAATTAGTTAAATATTTACTTTACCAAATTTTTACCTCAAATCAGAGTCATAAAATAAAATTATTATTCTTAAAAAGAATAAAATAAATAGTTATGCTCGTATATGTGTTATAATTATATTAAATTCATAAATTATATTAGAATTAATATGGTCATCAATTTTATATGCTCAATAACTCAATTTATGACACTAATTACATTATCTCTTTAAACATAGCCTCTATCAATCATTGTAGTCATCGTTTTCATTACATCTCATAGTTTATTCCAATATGTTAATGCTCCATACAACATTGAATTAAATCCTACAATTTGGATAGAATATATATGTTCTTATAATCATCGTCGAGTCTTCCCATTGAGGGTTTCCAAATATTTTCAATGATTATATATCATTTATTTAAAATATATGGATCATGGAAATTTTTAATCACCATGATAATATCTGTAGAGTGGCCTCCTCCAACTCAACATTTTTTTCTTTTGAAAGTGTCTTGTAACTCCCCTTTATGATATGGGTCATCCCAAATAGTTGTATTACCATTAAATAGGTAACTGGTAAACTTGGAAGTTACTTCCAATTATTAGTGACACAATTAAATTTTTTTTTAGAAATTTTCTATGACCATTTTATGGTCAATTCATGTTCAATCCACATTTATCTGATTACAGGAATACTGATTTACCTTTATAAAGCTCAGGCATGTCCTTTACATATGATATTTTTATCTATAGTAAACATTCCACATGATTTTAACACATTTAATAACTTGAATTGAGTATGAGCCTAATTTTATTCATTCATAACAACTTACCTGTGACATTTATATATGTCATACATTTTAGAAACACATTGATGTATGTATCACCATACATTTTTATAGTTTTGGATGATATATTTACCATTCAAAATCTAAATAGATTTCATTATTACCTTTAAATATATTGTAAAAATAATTATTTACCATTATATAGATTGAATGGTTATGGATATATCATTATACAACTACTAAAATTCTTAAAATAAACTACATCTACCATGAACATCTATATAGTTTATAAACATGGCCAAAGGATTTATTAATTACTTCAAGATAACTGGTATTTCTTCAATAAACAACACAAATTTACTTTTAGTTTCCTCCTCAGTCCTTTTCCATATAATTAGTCGATCTGATTCTTTCACATCTTCTTTTATGTATAACCCGCGATGAAAGAAACACATCCAAACATCAAGGTATCCATCCTTAATGCACTTGGATTGGAAAATTACAACTATTTTCAATTACCTTATAAGTTAAATTTTTTCTTAGTTTATAATAAATAAAAATCATTCCAACTCAATTCATCCAGAGGATCATAAAAGAGTGTAAGATAATATAGATGGAAGTATACTTTGAATTTCCCAATTTAATACCACTATATAATAATTAGTTTATGTGATTGAATAAAAAAATAAAATATAAAGGGGACATATTTTCAGTATTAAATTGTTTTTAGAGAGGTATAGGGCTTGAGAAAATAGATGTTTTATTTAGATGAAAATAGAATATAGGACCATTCCAATACCTCTTTTAGGAAAACAAATA
This sequence comes from Viscum album, assembly GCA_963277665.1. NCBI lineage: Eukaryota > Viridiplantae > Streptophyta > Magnoliopsida > Santalales > Viscaceae > Viscum > Viscum album. Next base: position 708,952,195 of record OY728131.1, on the reverse strand, counting down.
TGTCACCACTAATTATTTTTTGGAACACCAACACCCACCATAATATTAATAAAATATAGATACCCCCACATGTTTATCTGTTGGGAAACTTTTAGAATAAAATTTTCCATTTTTTCACTTATTAACCCCACCAGAGAAATAAAATATTTAATAAATCAAAAAACCTCTTACTTGTCCTTATGCCCATATCATATTTACTAAATATATACTTTATACTTCCCAAAACATATAACTAACAATGTTTGTATTTTTTTGAAAACAGAAGAATATAAGAAATCCATTTCAATATAACATTCATTCTTAATAAAGTCATATAAAAATATTAAAAAGTTTTATTAACAATGAAAAAAAGTTAACCACATTAATATTATCAACATAAAAAAGAAAATTAATTTTCTTAAATAATTTGGAAAAATCGATTTTCAAAACAAATTCCACTAAATCACAATGTCTAAACAATTTGAAAAACGAGTTTTTAAAAAAGAATCTGTAATATCTCATCTATATCAACTTAACATAATATAAAATTATTTATAAGAGATTTTTAATTCTTTATTTTATCCCAAAATAATTTGTTTCAATTGAATTCCAATATTTTAAACCATTATAAAACCATTAAATTCATTTGAATATAAAATTCATTACATTGCATTACCTACAATAGTTTTAAAATGAATATGTTTATTTTTGATATAAAATATATCTATCCCACTTTGGGAATTGTTTAGAAGGAATATAATAAACAACTTCTTGGAAAACGATCTGTGTAGGATTCCACTACAGACATACAAAGTGAAAACATAAGATATGGACAAACTTTAATTTGATAGATAATTGAAATATCACTATATATTAAATATCTCAAGATTTAATACATCACCATGGAAGATCTATAATGACTAAAGGGAAAAAAATTGGGTTTTTAATTATTGTACTCAGTGAAATTGGATATCAAAATCTCATTTTTTAGGTTTAGAAAACATAAACTCTCCATTATAATTTATTTTTAAAAAAACACCTAACCTTTTAAATCATAGATTGAATGCCTTTAAATATATTTTTAAAATAATATTTTAGGATCTGACCAATAATTATTATAACCATATTTTAATACATTTTATACATAATTTAAAATAAATTTTAAAACATTTAATGCTACACTTTAGATATATCATGAATGAACTAGATGAGAACCAATATTTGGGAGTGTATTAATTAATGTAATTAGTTATTGGTGCATATTAACCTAGTGTCTAATAAAATATAAATAAAAAAACTCTAATTATTTATTTTAAATCTATAAATTTATAAAAAAACATTATTTTTTTAAACAAATAGTAAAATTAAATAATCAGTGATAAGTGAGAACATGGCATGGAGTGATTCCCTATATGTTCCAAAATATTGAACACTACATGATGTGTGGGACTAAAATTTATTACAGACACATTATAAAGAAACTAATAGAAATAATTTATATTCCAACTCATTATATACCCACAATTTATATAAATCATTTGTATATATATTCATACCAAATATTTACCCACAATTTTAAAAAACCAATGGTCTAGTACGGGCTATAAAAATGGTTTTTCAAACACCATGGGTATAAATACTTAAAATTCAAGATTCCCCTCGGGATCCCCCTCACCTCCTCATTAGAAGACCAAATCTACCCTCACCTTCTATGAGACTCAGTATCCCCCTCCCCTCCTATGGTGATGCTTCCCCCATCAGCCATGTTTTCTCCCTCTATTTATAGAATTTTCTTATTGCGATCTTTGAGAGGAAATCTTTCCTTCATCCTTATTCCTTCTTCCTCTATCTTCAAAGTGAATAAAAATTATATTATCCAATGTTCTCCAATAATTCAAGGATTTTTTTTATTTTTATCTTCTTTGACGTCAGATTTGAGAGTTCTGAATATGTTTGCTATTCTACTGGATATTGTTTAATTTTTAATCCATGCATGTGATTCTATAGGTGTCTGTTGGAATCACTTCTCTAATCATGTTTTACAATTTATAGTCTAATATAAATCAAATATAGAGTACTAAATTCATAAAAGTAAACTTTTAATTACAATTTATTTAAATTAAAATCTATCCAATGTATTCTTATGAGTTTAACATAAATTTTAGATTCTTTCCATGGAATATATTAGTTAATAATATTTATGTTTACGATAGGGTTTAATTTTTGTTTTTATTATTCGATAGTAATGGGATTTAGTTATTGAAATTTAATTTTTTATATCATGAACCATGGATAAAATATTTATTATATTTTTGAAGGCCAAAAAGAAAAAATTGTACGATGATTTACATGATTATAATATTGCAATTAAATTTGGTATATTTCTTTATCTATGATGGTTAGTTATTAAATAATTCACAATTATATTTATAGTAATTACCCATAAAATTTCTTAGAATTCATTATTATGTTTATGAAATTAATTACTGATAAAATATTATTTAAAATAAATAATTTTTTGGATTCCAAATGTTTATAAATTATAAAAACATTATTATGTAAAAATACCAGTAGAAGACTTCAATAAAAGTCATGAAATAATTATATAAGTTAGAATGGAAAACTCGTTGTATTATATTCAATTAATGAAATATGGTTTCTATTGATAATGATTTACATAAGATTTTTTTTCTTTATGAATCATTTAATTGTATGAACCTTATTTTTACCCATTTTGATTAACTATTGTGTATTACATTGTTATTTCCTGAAAGATTGTAGTTTATTTTGGGAGGGAATAACTGACCTTAATTATTATAAAGAATGTGGTATATCTCGGTGGAATGAAAATTAAGATGGAATGCCATCTAGTGTGACAAAGAATGTTATGTGGAACTATCCATTGATTATAGATAATCAAAATCTATTCATGTCTACCGAAATATCAAACAATATACTATGGCATGATAAAGAGATAATTAGAGGTAATGATGAGTTGGTTTATCTTGCAGATGGGTCGGGATGACATGCATTTTTTCCACAACATAAATATTTTTTGGATGAGGTTCATAATGTAAGGTTGGGTCTATCATGTGATGGTTATAATCTATTTGGTTAGATTATTACTATTCATAGCAAGTGGTCAACTTTTATTCAGGTTCATAATCATAATCCATGGATATGTATGAAAGATCCTTTCAATTTATTAGTTATTTTAATATATGAACCTTTTAATTGAGGAAATTATATAGAAATATACTTGTATAATCTAATAATATATTTGATTGAACTTTGGGATATAGGTGTGAACACATTCGATGCTTTTTACAAAATTATTTTTCAGATGCGTACTTCCCTTCTATGAACTATAAACAATTATTTTACATATAAAATGATTTTGGGTTAGAGAACAAATGGAGAACTATAATAATATTTTTCATGAAGAATACATGATTGAAAAGGATTAAATATCATCATAGTATTAGTTTAAGGTGGAATCAATGATTCTTTCTAATGGGTCCTCAATAAAAAAATAATCGTTAGATGTTTGATAGTACTTTTAACACCAAACAAGAACCTTAATGTATTATAGGAAAAAATGTGATTAATTAATTGAAATATTTCATCATTTCATTAGGGAATAGAAGATTAAATATTAAAAGGGGAAGAATATTGGAAAAAAATCACTATACAATTGGAAAAATATATGTCTCTTTTTCAATAATCCATATTTATGTACAATGCTATTATCTAATTTGTATGATGTAATGTAAATTGAAATAAATATTTTTGAAATGTTTATTTCATTTATCTTAAGTATCAATGGTAATAATTAAGATAAATTCTGATCTCTTTGGTCTTGATGGATTAAAATATTCAACCATAATTGCATCCTATGTGTAATAGTGAAAACAAATAGAACGTTTATTTTGCTTCTTTATGTAATTACAACTTTAAGGAAAAATAACATTATGGATGTATTGGAGAATATTAGTGTTCATGATAGCTATTACTGCAACATATCTAAATGAACAATAGATTGGAGTTGAAACAAAAATCCATAGAAATTCATGATTATCACATATATCATTAGGAATTGATTTCAATTGAAAAATTGTATTTTCTATCCAATATTATGAGGTGAAATTGATTCACATGTGCATTTTTTAGATAAAGTTGTGTTAATTTTTTTCTATATCCTTCTTGATAAAAATGAATATAGTGGAACCGTTAATTTTTTGTCAGTTGGGAAAATATTTTCCTTCATCATTTTCACTTACATACTGCATTTAATAGTGCATATTATAACTGAAACACTTTTTTGGGAAAGATAATACTTTTTAGTGGATGTATCCTACTTAAATAAATATGTGCACAATGAAATCTTATGTTCAAAACAGGAATCCTAAAGAAGGTTACATTGTGATAGATTATCTAGCTCAACAACGTTAGGATTTTTGTTCAATGTATTTTTCTGATGTGGGTATAATATATATATGAACAATGATAAATAAATATGATAACTATGGGAAAATTTATCCATAATATCCATCTATTCCCCAAGAAAGAGGGATTTATGTGTCATATACACTGGCACCATTGAGCCTTGAAGAGTAGTATATTTCACATAAAATGATCTTATTTAACTTTGGGTTTTTAAAGACTATATCATGTATGTAATTTTTATATTTAAATGTTTTCTCAAAATATTCTATTTCATATATAAATTAATCTTTTATAATCATTTTATATTGGGTACATACAAAATATTATAAGCAGAGTTCATCAGCCTTTTCATTTGAGAAGTAGAGAGGATTTCCATAGAAAATAGTTTTATTCTTTGTTGAAATCAATGGTATAACTATTACAATTGTAAACATAAAAATATAGATATTCATTTAATTTTATTAGTAATATATATATCGATAATTGATATTTTCTGTTGACTCAATTTCTCTATAATTATGATTGTTTTATTTTGGTTCAAATTATTTGTTTTTTGAATTAAAATATTTAATAATAATTGGGTATATATTTTGTACGACTGATCAGTCAATGAAAATAATAAAAATCATGTTAAAATTATGTTAACTGTTATAACAGACAGTTATTCCATTGAAGTAGATAGTAGATCTCAATATGGAAATCATTCTTATTATGAAATTTTTGGTAAATTATTGTTATTAGATAAATATTCTCAGGGTCGAGTCACTATGATGAAATGTGAATAGTTTTATTTAAGGAAACGATATGGTACAAAAAATTTATAATTGTGGATTTAGATTTATTGACATGTGTCAATTCCAAGAAACCAATGAACCAAAAATTTTGTCATCAATGGAATTAACATGTGTATTAGGTTAATAACCATAAAATACCTTATTAAGATTCCATTAATGAAGAAGTTCCAATAAATTGTTTTCATGATTGTGGGGGTGAAGTTTAAAAAATTGATTCCCTTATTGGTGCTGACTAAAATATTACAGTTGAGGACTCATATCGTCCCATTGTGATAGTTGATGTTGAACATTTTGTAGTGGTAGGTAATATATAGAAGCTATAATATATGTTAAAGTCCAATCAATTTACATTAACTTAGGTTTCCGAATTTGGTACTACTGTAATTACATTAATTTAGATTCATTTTGGAATGATATATTCATTTTAGTATTATCTTTTTTCATTGAATTTAATTATATATATTTCAATTAATAAAACCTATTTTAAAAAGGGTTTTAAAAAATGTATAACTTTATTTTAAATTATTGTTTGTAAAACATGTTATATATTTTTTTATGAGTTATTTCACTTTTATGTTGGTTTTATGTTTTTTAGAAATTGTTTACACTTCATTCTTATAAAGAATATGAAAAATATATAAAATGCTCAAAGGAAGAAATTAATTTTTAATTATCAACAGATGAAAGACAGTGAGCTTCTTTTTGTAGTTTCCATAGTGAGTATAATAAATGTAATATTTTTATTATTAATTCTATATAAAGTCATGATTTTATAAATTATAAATTTTTATGGATATTTATTTAAATCGGAGTATAAAACTGGTCATCCTACTAGTTGGGTCAGAATGTGGGTTTTTCTAAATCTATACATGGAACCCGTCATACTCATTCCCACCATGACCATCAAGGAAACACCCTATATGCCACACCGTTACATCCTCCACTTGAGCCTCCCAGGATTTTCCCAGTCATGCCTCCACTATCATCTAAATTTTCCTCATTCTCCCATACCATGTCTACACCAACTCCAGGGATATTCCCACCATTACCATATAAATGTTCTATAATTTATCACAAACCCTACTACCCATATCATTTCATGTCAACACATCCTCTATTTAGTACTATCCATCCCAGATATAATGATTCTATTCATTCATAATCCACTCTAATGAATTTACATTACCTAGAGAATGCATTGCAATAGGCACATCCTTCAGAGGATGATGATTCCAGACAACCCAAAGAGCTATCAGAGCTAAATGATAATTCTACAATCATTTGAATTATAAGTGTATGAAATTATTTGACATCTATTTTTTTCTTGTTGTATAGTGACCTCATTATTTTTTCCCTTTGATCTTATCTTGTATGATATTATATTAGGTGATGTCGGAAGACCTGTATGAGTGATGCCTAGAACCAAAAAACACTAATAATGATGGATTAAAATGATTAGAATCACATGATAGGTAAAAATACTAGGTAGTGTAGAATATTATTTGCATATTTAGAAATGTACAGTGAAATCATTCTAGTGAAACTAGTCTCATGGAGACATATTGACAATGAAATCAAGGAGAAAACATGGGCAGATAAATGGGCAAGGAAAATTGTTAAATTTATTTCTATATTAATTTTTTATTAATATGATTTAACATGTTTGTTGAATTGTTAGTTTATAAATCCCGATGGCGATGATTCTAAGGTTACAAGGTTGATGGATCATTGGGAGTTCAAGTGATCATATAAGCATGAGTCAAATATTGGTCTAAAGAGTGGAGTCGGTCCTTATTTAGAGGGTGTACAAATAATATCTAATTATCGAACAACACAATATCATGAAATGATCACATATTTGAAGTGTGACGAGTTTAAGGTGTTTATAATCATTAATGGTTTTCAGAAAAAAAATTAATTCTTGTTACGTGTATTGAATATTTGTTTTTAGGGATTGTGAGGAATGAAAAAATAACAAAGATTCAATGACATATTTTCACAATTTGGGGAGAACTAAAATGCCCGAGAATGAGATGTTTTAGGTACTTTAACATGAATTTAAATAATATCTAAATTCATATTGTTTATTAGTTGTATTTTAATTCATAAATTTATGTTATAATTTGATTAATCCATTTCATATAAGAATGGAAATAACCCTTTCAAATGGCCTAATGGATTAATGGCCTAATGGACAAAAATCCTAATGGCCTAATGAACCAATGGGTAATTGTTTATTGTCTTAATGGCCTAATTTCCTAATGAAAAATTGTCCAATTGGCATAATGTACTTATATTCTAATGGTATAATGGTCTAATGGACCAATAGTTTAGTGACCTATTGGCCAATTTCCAATTGGAATAATGGCCTAACAGACAATTTGACTAATGGCCTAATGGCCTAACGGACTAATGGACAATTGACTAGTAGGACTAATTTAATATTGTCCAAGTTTCCTAATGTCCAATTGTACTAATTGTCCTAATTTACTGATGGCCAATCAGACAATTATTCTAATATATAAATGTTCGAATGACCATATAGGTGATGGTCTTAATGGCCAATTGCACTAATTGTCTAATTTCATAATGACATAATGTAAAATTGTGCAATTAGCAAGATGGACAAATTACCCAATAGGTCTAAGGTCCAAATTACCTAATTGGGCAATTGGAATAATGTTCTAATGGACTAATGGCCAATTATCCCAATTGGACTACGAGACAATTTTATAATTGACCTAGTGGATTAATGGTCAAATGAACTAATGGCCAATTTTCTAAATTAACTATTTTCCAATTATACAGTTGTCATAATGGAAAAATATCCTAATTGAAAAAATGTAATAATGAACAAATAAACTAATGGTAAATTGGAAAATTAGCCTAATTATCATGATGAACTAATTGGCTTAAAATGACTAAATTTTCTAATTGGCCGTAACCGACCTAACTAGACTAAAATTTCCAATTAAGTGGACTAATTGTCATAATATTCCTAAATTGGAGTAAATGGACAAGTTGACCTAAATTGGTAATTTGGCTAAATGGATTAAATGCACTAATAGACAATTTTTATGTTGGTATAATGGAATAATGGCCAAATTGACATATTAGTATAATGGCATAGTAGCATAATTTCCATTTGTATGAATGTACTAATGTACAATTGGCCCAATGTCCTAATGTACTGATTTTCCAATTATTTTAATAGATTAATCGCTTGATGGACAATTGGAAAATTGATTTAATATTGTAATGGACTAATGGTCCAACAGGTTAATCAGCTAATGGCCTAATGGAATAATGGCCTAATGGGCATTTGGACTAATGGAATAATGGAATAATGAAAAACTGGCCAAATGTCTTAATAACCAATTATAATAATGTTCTAATGGAAAATTGACCGATTGGAGTAATGAAATAATTGACGTAAATTACCTAATGGACTAATTGGCATAAATTGTCCAAAATGGTATAATTGGCCTAATCGGTCTAAATAAATCACCAAATTGTCCAAATTGGCCTAACTTGGCCTAAATATCCTAATTAGTCTAAATTTACAAATTGAACTAAATATCTAAAATAGTCTAATTAGCTTAAATGACTAATGTTCTAATTGGAATAATGGCCTTATTGAATAATGTACAATTGGTCAAATGTCCAAATGGACAATTGGATATTTTTCTAAAGGCCAAATGTTTTAATTGGGAAATAGTAACAATGGCCTAATGAAATAATGGGGAGTTTGAAAATTGTCCAAATGGCTTAAAGGATGGTAGGACTAATGGCCTAATGGAATAATTGGAATAGTGGATTCATGTACAAATTTTACAATTGGCATAATGTCCAAATTTACAATTGAAAATTTTGTATAATGTCAAATTGGACCAATGACCTAATTGGATAATTTTCCTAATAGATTAATTTCCCAATTTCCAGTTTCATGAATGCCATGATAGCCTATTTCCTAGTCAGCCTAGTGGCCAAATTACCTAATTTTATAAATTTCCCTATCGACTTAATGGACTAATAGAAAATTAGACTAATTGACTAATGTCTTATTGTCCAATTTTCCCCATATCTTATTGGACTAATGGCCAATTGGGCTATTTTACAATTATACGAATGGCCCCATTCTTTATTATACTAATGGACTAATGGTGTAATGGCATAATTGACTAAGATATTAAGGACCTAATTTACTAATGGAAAATTGAATAAATGGACTAATTTTTTAATTGAATTAATAGAATAAATGAATAATATCCAAATGGTGTAATGGAAAAATGGATAGATGGCCAACTGGACTAGTGTCCCCATGGCCTAATGACCAAATGGACTAATTGGCATAACCGACAATTGGTCAACTGGAAAACTGGTACAATAGAAAAATATATAAGTTCCCTAATGATAAATTGGAATAATGGACTAAATGGCCAATTTAAATATTGTTCTAATGTAATATTGTCTAATTGGCTTAATTAACTAATGGCCCAATGGCCTAATGCTCAATTGGGATAACAGAATAAGTTCTGACTTGCCTAATAGACTAATGTAAAATGGGTCTTATGGAATAAAGGACAACTGTCCTATTGGACTAATGGACTAATGAACCATTTTTCTATTGGACTAAAAGAATAATAGAAAATTGGCCTAATGACCTAATGTACAATTGGCCTAATTTCATAATGGTCAATTGTCCAATTGAAATAACGAATTAATAGACTAATGGAAAATTTGATTATTATCATAATAAAGCATTAGACTAATGCCCAAATTTCTTAATGGGAAATTGGACTAATGTCATAATGTCCAATTTTCCAATTGGAATAATGGACTAATGGGCTAATTTCATAAAGGACAATTGGCCTAATTTTTTAATGGCCTAATGTCCAAGGGGCCTAACGGTCTAAATGTTCAATTGGCCTCATAGAATAAGGATCTAATGGTTAATTGGAAAAAATAGACTAATTTCTTAAAGGACAATTGGAATAATGTCCTAATGCCCTAATAAACTATTGTAAAAGTGTTATAATGGCCTAATGGTAAATTGGCCTAATTCCCTAATGACCTAATTGGAAAATTTTCCAAACAGCCTAATGGCATATTGTTAAATTAGACTAATGGAATAAATAACTAAGTGGAAAATTTACCTAATTATTTGATGGACTAAAGGAAAATTGGGTTAATGACCTAATAGAATAATGTCCAATTATTATAATGTCTTAATAGAGAATTGTACAATTGGAATAATGGCCTAATGGACTAATTCCCAATTCTTCAAGTGAAAAATTGGCATAAATTCATAATAACCATTTGAACAAATTGAATTATTTCTTATGTTTAAATTGTCCTAATGTACTAATGGTGTAATTGATTAATTTCATAACAGACTAATAGAATAAATGGATTAAATGGACAAAATAGCCTAAATTTCCTAATTGGAATAATTTTCATAAATTTTTTAAATGGTTCAATTGGACTAAATGAACTAAAAGGACGTAATGGAATAATAAGTCTAAAAGGAATAATTAGCCTAAATGGCCAAATGCACCAAATTCATAAAAATGATTTAATTGGACTAATTGGTCTAAATTTGGATAAATTCCATAATTGGTCTACTTGGGCGAATGGCCAACGTGCCATAATTAGGATAGATGGGACTAAATTGGCATAAATTACCTAATTTTGAAATTCCATCTAAATAAATGGCATAATTGACTAATTGGGATAAATTTACCTAAATGGCCTAATTGGCCTAAATGGAATAATTGGTCTAATTGGAAAAAAATGACTAATTGGACTAGATTTAATAAATTTCTTACTTTTACTAATGGGGATAAATGAACTACATGAACTAATTAGCCTAAAGGTAATAATTAGACAAATGGACAAATGTTAAGATCAACAACCAGCCAAATGGCCAATTTACCAAACAACCTGCCCAAAAAATAAACCTATAAATAGAATGATCCAAATTAACAAGTGTATGAATAACTAAAGAACATAAAACAAATATAATTGATGCTAAATGTATATAAATTAGGAATACAAATCACACCCATGTTTACCAGGATAATTAGATTGAATTTTTTATGTTATGCCACTAGTATTATATTATCAATTAAATGTATATAGAGATACTTTTTAATATTAATGTTTTATTCAAAAAATAAAAATTTTAATTAATTTTAGGTTTATAATTATTATATTATTCAATAATGTAGTGTTATAACAATCAATGTCTTTTATGTAAGAAGTATTTGGAATCAAAATCCATGTTCCTCAACAAAAATTATTTTTATCGAGTAGAATGAATAAAGATCAAACTTCAGTAAATGCAAAAATATAAGAAATGTTTGAAATTTATTTATTAAAATTTAATATATTTAAATTAAATTCATAATTAAATTCGTTGTTTATATTTTCAATAGTGATCTCTATAGGACCTCGTTGAGAAAGAAGATGAAATATTTGGGTTGAACGGTAATTTGTGTCCAGTATTATGTGAGAAGAACCAAGGGAGAGTCCAATGTAGAAAAAAATAGTACCAATTATGTGTTTTAGCTAATCAGGTGTCTCTCAAACCACTCAATTCACCTAGCTGCAAAAAAATAGCGATGAAGTTGTTGAGGCCAAAAAATAGCTTTACAAGAGCGTGGAAGAAGTAATATGATTTCCAAACACTTTTAAAATGCAATGTTAATTATAAGTATACCAGTTTTATCAAAGATGGTACTACTATTGATCCACATATTTCATCAATGATCACTTTATACGATCCTTGAGTGATTCCAATAAGGGTCCTAGGAGTATATGTATTCTTCCGGAAAAATCTCTACTCATGGTTCTCTTAACCATGGGTATTGATATATTGCCATAGTTTATCCAAAACCACGGGTATGATAAAATATCATACGATATCACCATGGTTGGTTTAGAAACCATTGGTTTGGATTCTTATGGATGAATCCATCAACAACAATTCATAAAAACATGTGTATAAGCTATAACCAAAATTTTATGGGCTATACACATTATTATAAACCATGGGTATAAGCTATCTTCTAGTAGGGAGTAAAAGTAGATCATGGACCCCATTGATAACTAAAGTGTTAACCATATTTATACTGAATGCAAATATTTATGGCTTACATCCTTATTCTTGCTGATTCTGTCTTTAAGGTACTCAAAAAAAAATCAAATGGCCATTATTAGGTTCTGATACCTTTTGTGACATATAATACCAAAATATCAAAATATTACTTAGATTACACCATCAATTAATTTTAGGAACACCTCAAAATTTAATGATGTTTGAGAATATTATAGGGGTTGAAAATTTAATACTACAAAAAAATGTATGAAATTATATAGATATAAAATATTATTCAGAATAATTTTATATATCTAGAAAGTACATTAATGAGGTGAAACTCAACAAGGATACCACACACTTAAATCAGGAAGAATAAACATGGCCTAATGATCCAAGAATAATGTCCCATATTGGTGGTCCTATATATAGATATTGATGAAAGCATCTAGGTCTCATCTAAATCTCTTAGTAGAACCTAACCAGATTCAACTCAAAATATATGCTCCATATTCCATTTATCCTCAAGTTTCTATTGTTTTTAATTTACCTAAACAATGTTCAAAAGAATATTAACACTTCATATAGGTGATGACTTATGGTATGTGAATAACATACTCAGTAGGTTTTCACCACCTTCCGCTAACTACCTATCATAATCCAATGTGTATACACTAACAATATAGAGTTATAGGGAATAAGGACAAAAAAATATTCTCAAATAATTAATTCATTGCGGATGTTAGTAATAATATTTAACAGTATATATTTGTTAGATTCGTACCTTTAAAATCCTACATTGATCCCATTTTGGAGTATATAATATGCTCTATTCGTCAAAACCAAGTTACATATCTTGAGGGACCTAATAAAAGGTAGTATTTATACAAAACACATCATTGTGGGAAAGGGGAAGGTGCAAAATTGAATTCATACAACCAATTTTCCATTTAAATGGAATAGGGGTTGGGCTATACTAACACAACCACTAACTAGTTTATCAATAGGGGAAGTTCCAATATATGAATTAGATGAAAGTGATATATCTATTTATGTATACATTACCATTAGGAAATTTGATATAGATATGAATAATATCTAATATGATTCTATATACCCCAAAAAACGTTGATATGTTATTATATACAATATTTATACCTGTTAAATAATAGATAAACAAGGAAAATAAATATTTTATAATTGCCAAATGGGATTATTTATAAATTCGATAAGATTATATAAAACAAAAAAAGATATAATGGTCCTAAAATTTAATGAAACCATGTTTACATGATAAATAAAGAAAAATTAAATCAATAGTAAAACAAAACATTATAAATTAATTTATTTATGTATTTACTAATGTAACACCCTAAAATTTTAATATAAGAATACCTTAAATTAAAGCTACATGATCAGTAGTTTTCCTCATATGCAACATTGAACCTAAATGAAACTATGATATATTTAGAGAAAACATAAATATTTATGTATGAACATTACAATATTCAATTTGAATAATAATAGATGAATATGAGTAAATAGTTTATGAAATATATATAACATGAAAATAAAGTATAATTTTAATATGAATGAAATTCAATTGGTATAGAAAAAATATATTAATATTTTATACATTGAAATTTATTTATCTAAAAATTACTTTTTAATGTGATATGAATTTATACTTCAAGAATGATATGATTAATAATGATAAAATATATTTTATATTGATTTTTTCATAATACTAATTTAACAAGTAGATAAGATTAAATAGGAATGAGAACTTTTAATATCCAAAATAAGATAATTTTTTTGAAAAAGTGTTTTCATTATATCCGAAATTTTAATTTAATAGTAAAATTTAAAAAATATATAATTTTAATTTTAAAAAATGATCATTAAATTTTTTTATCTTTGTAATATTTTGTTAGATTTTTTTTCAACATAAATTATATTATTTTAATAGTGAATGCCTTATTTTTATTAATAACATGACTTTTATTATGTTTTTAGTGTATAAGTATAAATTTATAATTATTTGAAATTTTTTAGAAGAAAAAAATATTTCTTTATATCTGAATTTATTGTTTTAGAAATGTTATTTTTAATTTACAAGACCTTTTCTTAAATTTTAAAACCTAAGTTATATTTTCTAAAAAAAAATTTATTATATTTTACATTTTTATTTTAAAATTAATATTAAAAAATTTTAGAAATTGAAATAGATATAAAATTTTTAATTAGAATGTTTCAATTATATAATATGGGATATTCTATTTTTGTTCAAAAAATTAAAGTTAACTTAGGTAAAAACTAGTTGTCACAGAAAAATCTAAAATGATAAATGCAATGAGTCTAAGTGTAAAAATCTTAAAAAATATTTCAATAATGTATTATAATGGGTGGTTGAGGACTTTATAACACATATCCAGTCCAATATCAATTATTTATCATTTTTGGAGTCACTTTCGATGATATTTAATTTCCATTATTGAAAATATTCATGTATTTAAAAAAATAACATCCCCTTTCACCTATAAATGAAGCTATCCATTCCACACATCCCCTAACACAACAAACATCATTGTTAATATATAACCATTTCCAAACGTCTCTTAATAACTCATATAAACAATAATTATGTTCTAATATTCTCAATATTCCACCCCTTAAAGGTTTATCCCCCTTTGTAATGAAGATAATCCATGTTGTAGGGTTTATATTTCTTACCACTCCACCCACTTTTCTATTATTTTATGTGTGCTTCATCCTAATCAATTTTAGTTGAAAAATATTAAAATAAAAATATAACTATAATTACTATTATGTTAGTTTATTGTTAAGATGGTACAAAATTTAACTACCTTCCCATTTTCCAATAAGAAAAATGAATATGTGAAACATGTATTGTGTTGACTACCCCCACCATGACATAGCATATTTTATTTTCCATCACCAACATAAAAGGATGGTCTAAATATATAATTTAATATATAATAATTATATTTATGAAATATTTTATATTAAAAAATAATAATCCAATTTTCTCATTTTCTCTATTATATGTAAAATGAAATAATCATCCCTACATACATGTGGACTGCTACATCCATGAAATAGGGTATACCATTTTTCATTATTTACATTAATTTATGGATATAAGGATTGTACTAAAGAGTTAAAATGATTTTTATGATATCAATATGAATATTTATAGATAAATTATAGTACATATTGATGATACTCACAACAGAAAAATATCGATAATTCAATTAGATGAAACAAGTGAACTATGAAAAAAATGATCACTTATTTCTAAGTAATGTATTTTTAAAGTGGACATATTATCTTTATAATTCATTATAATTATGATATGTTATTGTATTAAATATTCAAAAATATCATTATGATTTTGGTATAATGATATTAGAATAAGACCACCTAATCATCCATTAATCATGGTATATTCATGTTTGGGTTGGTTTAACCGCATATTCGAACAATGATATGAATCTATGCAATAAAGGAATATGGAAAAACATTATAGGTATTATATGATATAAATATGAAAATAACAATTCTCTATTTCTGGAATGTTAATATTCTTATAATAATCATTAATTAAGAAAACACATTTCATTCAATAATATTTACCGATGCCTGGCCTTATTAGATATTATCTTCATTATTTTTAACCAAAAGTTTCTTATAATGTAATTTTTGATTTATAAAATATAATTTACCACACATTTAATTATATTATATATAATTTGGAATTAATTGGGTAAAATAATATATACCGACACTTTGTTTCTTCTCAAAACCAGTTTAAAGAGAAAATTATTACTCACACCCAGTGTTTAACATAGGTAAAATGTACCTAATATATATGCATATAATTAATATAAATTTCAAGTATAATTCATTATAGTTGTGAATGTGTTTTTATATTATCCTAAATTAGTTATTCAGAATGTTTGGTGCACGTTCCTAATTAATCATGACCAAGGTAAGGGTTTTCTTCTAAAATTTATCAACTTGAAAAAGGTTTGATATTACACACTTAATTTCATTTATATATTGAAAACCATATTATTTTATATATAATATCATATTTTATGTTTTAATCATTGTATTTTAAGTTCAATTATAAGACCACGTATTCACAGTGTTGTTATTAAAATATCTCTCAATCTGGAAGGTTTCTTTGTTTGAAACATTAGTTCCTTAAGACATATTTATATTATGCTGTATGATTTTCATCGAATGGTGTGTTCACTACCAGTGGATGTATTTTTATAATATATTTTTTTATTTTATGTGAATTACTAATCCAAATTAGTTCCCTTTTATAAAATGGATTTTACTCATTTTTACCTCTATTCTAAAACTTTTTGTAACCCAATTTTCAATGATTGAGTTATGATCATACTCTTGGACATAATTTTTTTTTACATTTATATAATTTATAAAATTATTTTTTATTATATTTTTTTCATGTTAATGTAATGTTATACCACACAATTCACCTTTTTACAATATTTCTTACGTTATTGATAATTTTTCTAAAAATGAATATTAATAAACCACGTATCCTATACTTGAGTTGTGTTTGTTAGTCATGAAATTTTTTCCTCCATAATTTAGTTCTCCCAAGAAAATATTTTATTCTATTGTAATTTATCTACCTCTATATATAAGATATGTTTCGATACAAATTAATTTTTTTAATCATTTTACAATGTGTGTTTTAATAAAATGTGTTTTAAAAATAACCAAACGGGATTTCATTTCCTCTTAATATTGATTCATTCCTACACACATTTATCTAAGATAAAAAATTTGTCTTTTAATGCCCCTATAATTGAATTCAAATTTTAACAAAAAAAATCAATGAAATTTCACTTCAAATTTTAAATTTTTTTTGATGTTACCAGTGACATCATCTTTGAATTCAATGTTTAAAATGTTTACTAAAAGAGAATTTATTTTTTTTACATAAATCTCACTTTTAGTTTCCAAAATTACTTACCCAGTGATTCACTATATATACTCTATATAATATTACTATTTTTGGTTTATGAACATTCATTATCAGATAATCGTTTTACAAATAGCCTATTGCATATTATCATTCTAGAATTATTTTTCAAGGATCTTTTTCATCAATGTCAAAATCCTTCTAGGGATCCTTTGTAAAAATAGGGAGATGTTGTTTTCAAACCATCCATTTTATTTCTATATATGCTTTATGATCATGTTATTCGATATTGACTTATTTGTATACTCATTCATCAATATGGTGCAAACTAAATATTTTACATATTTTTGATTGGATGATGAATAATTAGAAATAAATTCATTTTAGTGATATAGGGTAGATAATGGTATTATATATATTGTTATTGTAATATGAACTAATATTTGTATGGTTACTATATATTTTTGATCATCCACCTATTTCTCTAGATGGTTTATGATCATGTTGTCCGTTTTGTTGATATGTGGAAAATTATAAATATTATTGATGATTATTTTTTACTAACATAGGATGATTATGTGTTGAAATTAAATTTTCTTATTATTTATATTTATTTATATTTATTTAGTTTTAGGTTCCTTACGGAATGTTACGAACTATCTTGTTGTCTCTTATAGTTAAGGCATTGAACTTAAACATGAGAATTATGTGGCCTAAAATTATATATTCTTTCGATGTAACAAGAGGTCTACTGAGACAATGATAATTTTTTGGTGTATACCTCACCCATATCAATATATTTTCTTGGAACAAGGCCTTTACAATATGTTTTGATGTCTGAAATTATGTATTTCATCTGTAGCAGAATAGTATTTCCATTATCAATTTTTACGTATATTGTTATAGATATATTTTGATCTTAGATTATATTTCTTATGGAATTATCTAGATTATTTATTCACAACATTTTATGTATACCATGCTTATGTTTTTAACATCTTTAGTTATATTTTTCCCTTACTCATCATTTTAGCTCACCCATTTCTTTTGTTTCCATTAACCAAGTTATGAATAAAATAAATATAAGATACATTTTTAGAAGGATAAAACATGTGAATGAACTTGTGGGATATGTTTAAGACCTTATATATTAAATAGTTTCTTATATAATGGAAAAATCTCTATCTATATGAAGAACATGATATTATTAGTTTTTTTATTAATTCGTTAAAATTCTAAATGTAAGAGATAATGAGAATGTATAAATTTAATTTTATCTTTATGTAATGTAATTATTGTATAGTAACATCTATGATTTATTATTTATTATTGAATACAATATTTAATGTATGTATTAGTGGATCTATATTTGGGTGTGTAGTTTTTTGGAGTCACATTTTGTAGTTTAGAATGTTGTAGATAATATCAACATTTAGGAAGTTTTTTAGGATATTTTATGGGTTGATAAGTTAAATTTGATCATAATTTCAAGTGTATATATAACCCTTTCTATTAGTTGAGGAAATATATAATATTTTGGGAATTAGGATAAGAGGAATTTATGGGAATTCATAGTGATAAGTCTATGTATGAAATGGAATCCCAATATTTTGTTAAAGTATTGACTATGTGGTTTTACTCAAAATTTAATCTATGAATAAATAATAAAAATTGATATTGGAACTATCAAATATATACCTAGGATTAATATTAGGTGACACAAGTATTTAATACTTATATATTACAAATTTTTTTTGAATATTAAATACATATCATCGTAATACATACCGCAGATGCGTAATGGTTTATTGTATATGGATACTAGATTCAATTAATATTATTTCCTATAATGACCCGGATATTACATGTATTTTTTTTAACTATATGGAATTATTACGTGTCTATAAAACTTGACAAAACCTGATTTCGAGGCCCAATGTGCACAAAACGATTTTTTAAAATTTTTTAATGTACATTCAGTAGACGTACGAGCATCATTTTCTATCATTTGATATGGTACATGGATTAAGAATCATAGAGAACTATTGAATATGTAGTTCCAAGATTCACTTAAGGGAGGATTCACTTTGACAGTAGTAGGTTGGGTGAAAAAGTTTGTTTTGTAGACATTTGAAAAAAAATTAATAAAATAACATGTTATGTTATTTTGTTTTTTTCCTTTTCTTTTTCCTCCAACAGACAAGCGGCATAGAGGGACCAATTCCATGTCAATATATTAAATGTCTAGACTTCTCAATTCTTTGTAACAAAACCATAGGAATTAGGAATGTTTTTTAATTAATTGAATCCCATTAACTCCATGTGTGTTACTCACACTCCCCTCTCCTATTTATATAGAGGTTGGGGCGAGTATTGGCATGACTTCATCATGCGACAAAGTTCTGATAAAGAGTTGTGATTCCAACCACTTGAAGGATGGGACCAGTTCTTGCGAGTGGTGACAAGAACCACTAAATAACGAACCGAAAAATGATGATTGAGGAGTGTCATTGGTGTCTTATTGCGGGAATGACAAATGCCAAATATTCCTCAAAAGAGAAAGTTTTATAACAATCTTGATTTAGGGATTTATCTTGTTTTAATTTCTAGTGGCTGCTGAATCATTACTACCCTCTTGCTATCACGCTAACATGGAGGGAGTGAACCAAAAGAACAAGGCTCAGACCCTAAGACTTTTTTTTGATTTTTTGTGCATTCTTAACAAGATTCATTTTCAGGTTGGATGAAACCCAAGGCGGAGGGTGATAGTGGTGGCTGGAAACAGCGAGCCGTAGAGGAGATAGAGGCACACCATCACATGCCACCGGTGGAGAAGGTGGCGGTTGCACCTGAAATGGGTGAAGATAACCGCGAAGGGTTGGCAGTGCACTGGCGCATTCCGCTAGAGAAGAGAGCTGTGATATATAGCCACAGCGAACAGCGGTGACCCGCATCGGCCGACTATGGATGGAGGTGAGAGGTGCGTCGTCGCACGCCGTTGGCGGAGGCCGTGGCTTGGAAGTCGCTTTGGAGGGATGAGACCCACATCAGGTCCTGTGGGAAACCTGGAAGCACCAAGAGGCACCATCACTTCGACTTTTGATTAGGGCAGACCGCTCCCCATGTTCCAGCTAGGGAGGGCCCCAATCCAGCAGACCACACCTCCTGCGGGCCGCACCCCTCCATGGGTCGGGCCGCGCGGGCCCCAACATGCAACACTGCTCCGTGGTTCGGGTCGTGGCAGCCCAGCGGGCCGCACCGTCCATGCAGGTCAGGATAGGTTATGGCCCAGCTGGTCGACCCCCTGTGGCCTAGCCCATTCAGGTCAGACCTAGACCGGGTCAGACCGAACACAGACCCTTCGAGGCCTCGTTTTGATAAAAGAGCCATAACTTGAAATCTGGGCATTCGTTTGAAGAACTATCTACTATGCTGGGACTCTTGGAGCAAGATGGTCATTTTGGTATACTCCACTTGAGTTTTGGAAATTTTTTGAGTTTTGTTGGGTTGGATCTGACCCGAATACGACTGGTCCCTTGGAACAGAAATGTTTATAAGTCATAGACTGGGTGTCCGATTGACGCACTTTCTGTCATGTTGGAACACTCAAAACATGGAGGTCATTTGGGATACTTTTTATGTGGCTTAATGGGAGTTTTTGTATGACCGATGTCTTTAGGAGAGGATCCTCCTAGAATCAATCATTCTATGATCCAGAATCCAATGGCTGGTAGTGAGGCGGAGGTTAGAGATAGATCATACTATGGTTAGTAACTAGCATTCCTATGTAGATCAAAACTGATCCTATGTGGGTTAGAACTTTTGTGGTTCAACGCTCAGTGATCCTATGTGGGTCAGCGCACACCGATCCTATATGGGTTAGATCCTGTGTGGGTCAGCGGGGGTTAGTACATATTGATACTATGTGGGTCAGCCTCCATATGGTCATCAGCAGAGCCTCTCAACAGAATAAGATGATCTTGATTTACAAATAATCATATGTACTTCAGTACTTATACCTAGTCTGATATGAGTCCTTTAACTTTGTGGTATTACCTTTTTGGTCCTTTTATATTCGTGTTGTTACTTTCAGGGTGTTACCTTTTTATAATTCTTATCTTTGTGTTTTTACCTTCTTGGTGTTACCTTTATAGTACTCTCACCTTCATTGGGTTACCTTCGTGGTGTTACCATAGTTGTATTATTCCTTCGTGGATTAGTTGTAAAAATGGCTTAATGGTTGGAACCTTAAGTTTCTCTATGAGTGAGATGAGTATCTTTTGATAACATAGGTATATGTATGCACATATACTTAAGTAGAGTTGATTACTACTTCTTGCATTATGATTTAAGTATTTCTTTGTGGTATTTTCCTTTGTAGAACTTTGGGAGACGTACATGGCTCTCAGGGTCCGTACTGAGAAATTTTATACTCACCCCTACATGGACTATGCCTCCACCTTGTTGTGTCTTGTGCAGATGATGGACAGTGTTGATCAAGGCCGAGGGATCCAGGACTGGATGATGCTCAGGGCTGGACCATTCGACGTGACATGCCACAATGACTACTGATTGTGAGTTGTACCTACCATTCAGTTAGGATCCTTGGTGGACTATCCAGGAGATATTTTTCACTTTTCAGTTGAAAATTTACTTTTCATTTTGGCGTGTATTCTGGTCCCTTTACTTTCAGTACACTTTTTACAATAGCATTTTACTTTTTCGTTGCTTCTTGTTGTGTTCATAGATTGTGTGTTTGTATAGATTTAAATTAAATGCCTTCCTATTTTAGGGAAATGCCTTTTCAGTTCTAGTCACCATCCCTTATCCTATAGATGACGAGATTTTGATAGCAATGACATGAGCCCTAGGGGACTGGCTGTGAAAAAGTGGTATCAGAGTAGTCGGTTCTATCAAAGAACTAGGACTCTGATCATTTCTATGTGGCAGTAGTGTTAAGTATTATGATGGTGTTTTTTAGTTTGGGGAATCCATTGTTAGTGCGGCGGCCAATGTATCCATACACCAGGACCCAGAATTCTGATTTCCAACATAGGGAACAAAAATTCTAATTGCGTGTGTTTTAGAGAATTTTTTTTATGATTTCTTTGATTCAGCTCACCAGGTATAACTTATCAACCATGGTGCACCTTTTTTCTTTCAGGATGCATCCACGTAGATAGTCAGCCAGGATTCCCATGATAGTACATGATTACGGCCCACTGAGCGATGAGGCCTCAGTTCAGGGCCCTCATACAGTGTTATCACCTTCGGGTGGTGTACCAGCAGCACCACTACCTATTGGGTATCCGTTTCCACCAACCCCACCAGTAGATGGTGCACCCCGATTGAGCGCATTGCATGAGTTTTAGTTGAAGAGGCCTCCAAGGTTCTAAGGAAAGATGAATCTGTAGGTAGGTGAGAACTAGCTAGAGGCTGTGGATTGAAATTTTCACTTAGTTGGGACACCGGCTGATCTGATGGTGATCTTAGCTTCCAGTCTCTTCCAGAGAGCAGTTGGAAGATGGTGGAGTCTAACACTCCAGTTACATGATGAGGTGACCTTCACCTAGTTGGACTTCATGGTCAATCTCATGGTAGAGTTCTTCCAAGTGACCCTATGCTCTGTGCGTATAGAGGGGATGCTAGACATACGACAGGGCAACATGACCGTGGACCTGTACTTGGCGATGTTCAATGATCTCTCCCGCTACTTCACCAACATGGTACGAGACTGTTTCTTTAGGGTCTAGACATTTGAGAAGGGTCTCCGAATGGAGATTAGATCACTGATGATATTTCTCAGCATTATGACACAGACTGGGGTGTTAAAGTGAGCACTATTGGTGGAGAGCTTCTTGGTTGAGCAGGCATTGACAACGAGAGGAAATACCATATGTCAGGTATAATAGTCATCTGCAGCGAGCAGTGAGCGGATGACACAGTGGCCCAAGTGGGCCAAACCGTCTGTTGGATGAACTCGGGATACATGGTCCGTGGTGTAGGGATCACAAGATAGAGGAGGATAGATAATGAGTCAGTACTGCTACTCGTGCGGAAGGTAGGGTCACATGGCACGTGACTACCTGACCTACCTTAAGAACAACTGGCATACAGTCGAGGGGCCACCAAGGTAGAGTGAGAGGTTTGAGTGAGAGGTTCCGCATGGCGGTGTATGTGGTATAGGAGTTGTTGTGCAACATGTGGTGGGTGGTGATTCGATGTTCTTCTGCCACCACCTGCAGGTGGTCCACCCCTGCCATAAGGAGAAGGAAGATAAGGACGAGCTCACATCTATGTAGTTGAGGCCTCCGACCATGGTGCTCTATAGATGATAAGATGTACGATTTGTGTCTACTCTACCTTAGCTTCAGTACTTATAGGCACAAGTTCCAGTCACTATTTTATTTCCATGACATTTGTTCGAGGATCAGAGATTCCGATGGAGCCTTTGGCTCGATCCTTACAACTAGAGAATCCTATGGGAGGGTATTTGACAATTAGACACTGATTTCTGTAATTTGAGATTACTCTAAGAGGTTAGAGATTCAGATGGGATCGTCTAGTAGCAAGGCCGAGGCATTATGACTTCATATTTGTTATTTATTGGTTATCCACATTCCATGCTCATATTGACTAGATTAGCCATAATGTGTGGTGTGTCTGCGAGGATGGGACTAGGTTTTCCTTCACAGGAGAGTAGGGAACCTTTTCAGAATATAATGAACTTTCCCAGAGAAGGGTGAAGCCGATCACACATCAGTTGTGTAGCCTTACCATCAGAGTAGTTGATGTTGAGAGTATGAGCTATCCTGTATTGGTGGACAATATGCTGATGTCTTTTCTAATGATGTTCTTGGACTACATCCACACAGAGAGGTAGACTTTTACATCAAACTATACTCCTGGATGATACCAATATCTACACCATCATATCGGATGGATCCCGCAGAGCTTCGTGAGTTACATGTATAGCTGGAGGATTATCAGAGGAAGGGGTTCATATAGCCTAGTGTTTCTCTATGGGCAGCCTTGATTTTGTTTTCCAAGAAAGAAGATGGGAGATTGAATCTCCCTGTTGACCATCGGCGCCAAAAACAGGTGATAATGAAGAATAAGTATCCACTTTAAAGGATAAATGATCTCTTCGATTAAATGAAGGGAGCTCGATGGTTTTCAAAGATATACGTTAGACCATGCTATAATCAACTCAGGTTACGAGATGAGATTGGGAAGAAGATGAACTTCAGTAGTCAGTATGGCCACTATGAGTTCTTGGTCATGACATTCAGTGTGACCAACACTCATGCAGTGTTGATGGGACTTATTAACAGGATATTCCCGCCATTCCTTGATCACTTTGTGGTGGTCTTTATCAACAAAATCTTGGTGTACTCAGTGATGGAGGAGGGGCATTCCTATCATCTTGAGATAGTACTGGATATGATCCGAGGGAACCATCATTATCGAAAACACTTAAAGTGCCAGTTTTGGAGATGGGAGGTCCATTTTTTGGACACATTATCTTGAATGCTAGAGTATTTGTGGATCTGGTGAAGATAGAGGTTGTGCTAGATTTGGATCCCCCCAAGATTGTGACAAAGGTGTAAAGTTTCTTATGGTTGGATGGGTACTACCATAGATTCATAACCGACTTTCATAGAATGGTAGAACCCTTCTTAGCATATAAAAAGAAGATACATCCCTTTGTATGGATGGAAAGATGCCAACCGAATTTTCAGGAGCTGGGGAAGAGACTAAAGAGTTCCCTTATCTTGAGGCTTCCAGAAGAGGGCGTTGGGTACGTAGTCTAAAATGATGCATCATGGACCGAGATTGGATGTGTCCTGATGCATGAGCGAGCAATGATCACTTATGATTCTCAAAAGGCAAGACAACATGTGCGGAACTGTGCCACCCATGACCTCGAGTTAGTAGCAGTGGTCTTCTCCTCGAAGATGTAGAGACATTACATGATGGACAAACGTTTTACAGTCTAATCTGATCACAAGAGTATCAAGTATATCTTCTCACCGAAGGACATGAACCTGAGATATCGGGGTTGGCTGGAGTTCCCCTAGGACTATGACTTTGAGATAGTGTACACTCCTCAGAAGGGAAATGTAGTGGTAGACACACTAAGTATGAGGTCTACTTTACAGCTTCTGAGTGAGGTGAACAAGAAGCTAGCTACGTTGCAGATATGCTTTGTGGAAAGAGATGGTGCATCTTACCTGTAGTCTATGAATATCACTCTCCTACATATTTAGGGAGTTCAGGAGGCACTGCTTGGGGAAATTAACTACAAGGATCAGCGTGCATAGATATCCACATGACTAGCACCTAATGGATTTTCTGAATGTGGGGAGCACTTCATACTCTTTAGATGATGCACCATCTTACCTATAGAACTTGGGAGGAGGTGTTGAGGGAGTTCCATACGTCCCCTCTGGTGGTACATCCTAGTGTGGCAAAGATGTATTAGAAATTTTGGCATCAACACTAGCTTCCAGGGATGAAGAAAGTAGTGGCAGAGTTTGTTTCACGATGCCTCACTT
Organism: Viscum album; assembly: GCA_963277665.1. NCBI lineage: Eukaryota > Viridiplantae > Streptophyta > Magnoliopsida > Santalales > Viscaceae > Viscum > Viscum album. The sequence goes on along the minus strand of OY728131.1, from coordinate 708,926,335 downwards.
TTCATCAAGTTAAGGTCAAGAATCCGGTTCCAGTAGGCTTAGCGCAACCACTAGAGATATCAGATTGGAAGGGGAATGGTATCTTCGAGAACATTATGATAGGGATTCCATGTACATCCAGGGGACATGATTCCATCTTTTTGATCATTGAACGACTCACCAATTCAGCCCACTTCCTACCCATTTAAGAATAGGGATCAGTAGAGGGCTTGGGATGCCTCAATGTACATGAGATTGTATGACTTCATGGGGTGCCATCGACGATTGTCTTTGATCATGAAACATGTTTTATGTGCTGGTTGTGGAAGGGATTATAGGAGGTGTTCGAGACTCAGCTATGTTTGAGCACTTCCTTTCATCCTCAGGCAGATGGTCAAACAGAGTAGAATATATAGACACTAGATGACATGCTTTGTTCTTGCCACCTAGATTTTGGATGTAGTTGGGAGGATCTGTTTCCCTTAGTGGAGTTTGCATACAAAAAAATATATAACTCCACTGGTGGTATGGCACCATTTGAGTCCTTGTACTTTTGACCATGTAGATCACCTCTATGATAGACAGACCTTGGGGTGTCATCACTTTTGGGTCCAGAGATGGTACAATCTACCACTGAGAAGGTACGGATCATCACAGAGTAGATGAAGACAGCACAGTGTAGACATAATTCATCTACCAATAGGAGACAGATACCTTTGGAGTTAGATGAGGGAGATTGTGTCTTCCTATGGGTATCACCACGATGAGTATTTTAGTGATTGGGATGAGGAAACAAGTTATCTCCGAGGTCTATTAGACCATTTCTGACACTTCAGAGGATTAGTAAGGTGGCATACCTCTTGGCACTGCCACCATAGTTGGAGAGGGTGCACGATGTCTTCCATGTATCCCAGATGATGGGATACCTAAATGACCCATCTCACATCATCGACCATGGAGAGATGGACTTTTATGATGGGGTGACATTTACATATGTTCCAGTAAAGATTGAGGATCAATAAGATTGGGTCATTTATGAATGATCAATGCATCTGGTGTGCATTCTATGGAAGTATGAGAACCTCCGAGAGAGGACATGGGAGCAGGATGCTCAGATTCATGATCAGTACCTCCATTTGATTCTTTAGTCTATGTTGTGGCTTTCAGGGATGGAAATACCTAAGGTGGGGATAATGTAAATACCCATATTTTCAATTTAATTTTTTTAATAATATGTTATTTTACGAGTCTACAAAAATTAACAGCGCGTAATTCTGAGGCCTGTCGTTTCTGAAATGATTTTTTGATCTTTTTTATGGTATGTTCAGAAAATGCGTAGGTGACATTTTTTAACTTTTCAACCGGTGCTCGGATTAATAATCCAAGAGCTCCATTTAATCCACAGTGTTGGGATTTGATTAAGGGAGGCATCACTTCAACAATAGTAGGTCGGGTGAAAAAAGAAAATTTTGTAGACATTTGAAAAAAAAATAACATGTTATGTTATTTTATTATTTTTGTTTTCTTTTTCCCACAACGGACAAGTGTCGTGGTGGGACCAATGACAGTACAATTCATTAAATGTATTGAATCCTCAATTCTTAGTAACACCACCATTGGAATTAATAATGTTTCTTAATTAATTGAACCCCATTAATTCCATCTGCATTACTCACTCACCCCCTCTCCTATTTATATGGAGCCTGGAAAGGAGTAAAGGCAAGACTTCACCAAGAGATGAAGTTCTTATAAAGTGCCGGAATTCCAACCAATTGGAGGACGGGATAGGTACCAGTGAGCGGTGACTAGTTCAACCAAATCAAGAACCAAAAGATGAATATTGAGTGGCATCGTTGAAGGGTTTTTGTAGGAACGACGAACACCGACTCTTCCTCAAATACATATGTTCTCTATGTATTTTGAGGTAGGGATTTATCTTGTTTTAATTTAAAGTGATTGTTGAATAATTACTATCCTCTTGCAATCAAGATAACATGGAGGGTGCATGCCAAATGAACAAGGCCCATACCCTCCCCCTTTTTGTTGGAATTTTGGTGCATTCGTCGAGAGATTTTTTTCAGTTTGAATGAAACCTGGTATAGAGGGTGACGACGGCGGCCGACAATGGCCATCCATGAGGGAGATTGTGGCATCCCATCATGCACCGCTGGCAGAGTAAGCCGCTACCATTGCAGCGGCGAGTGAAGATGACGTAAGCTCCGGCTGGCTGTGAAGGCGTGGCAGTATTCCATCACACCCTGCCGGAGAAGGGATCTGAGGCATACAACAGTGGCCGGCAGTAGCCGGCTGCAAACAGAGGTGAGCGGAGTGCCATCATGTGCCGCTGAAGGAGGAAGAAGCTCAAAAACCATGGAGGAGGTCCAAGACCCGCAATGAGACCTGCAGGAAACCTGGTAGCACCAAGAGGTGTCAGCACTCCACCTTCCGAACTAGGGAGACTGCTCCCCCCATGCCGGATAGGGCAAGCCCTGCTCTAGCGGGCCATGCCTTTAGCAGGTTGGGCCCCTCCATGGGCCATGCCGAGCGATCCCCAAAGGACCATGCCACTCCATGGGCCGGGCCATGCCGGTTTATGGCCTAGCAAGTCAAGGCCACTGTCATCCAGCCCAGCATGGTTGGACCCAGATCAGAGTCAAACCCTTTCATGCCCAATTTCTCTAAAATAGCCATAGCTTGAAATCCAAGCATCCATTTGACAAACCGTCTGCGGTGCATAGAACATTGGAGAGTGAAGGTCCTTTTGGTATACTCCAATTGAGTTTTGGAGAAAGTTGGTGTATGTACGGGTTAGATTGGATCCGAATCCAACATGGACCTTAGAACTAAAATGCTAATAAGTCACAGACCGGTCATCCGATTGACATTCCATCTGTCACATTGGAACCCATAGAACACGGTGGTCATTTGTGATACTTGTTCGTTTAGATTTGGGGTAGTTGAAGTGTGACTAATGGCCTGATGAGCAGATCCTCCCATAATCAAGCGTACTTTGAGCGGGAATCTAGTGCCTGACAGTGAGGTGGAAGTTGGAGACAGATTATATGGAGGGTAGTACCAAGCGATCCTAGGTGGTCAGAACCGATCCTGTGTGTTTTTGATCCTATGTGGGTCAGAGCTTAGTGATACTGTGTGGGTCAGGGCATACCAATCCTCTGTGGGTCAGTAAGGGTTTGTACTTATTGATCCTATATGGGTCACACTCCGTATGGTGACCAGCAGAGCCTATCAATAGAATAAAATGATATTGATTTATGACTAATCATATGTACTTCAGTACATATACCTAGTGTGTGATGAGTCTTTTACCTTCTTGGTGTTACCTTTTTGGTTCTTTTAGCATTGTAGTGATAACTTCAGGGTGTTACTTTGTGGTACTCTGAACTTCATGGTGTTACCTTAGTGGTGTTACCTTTGTCTTACTCTCACCTTCGTGGTGATACCTTCGTAGTCTTACCTTTGTTATACATTCGTGGATCAATTGTGAAAATTGATTCAAGGTTCGATCCCTATGTTTCCTCATGAATGATATGAGTATCTGTTGATAACATATGTATATGTATGGGAATATACCTAAGTATATTTGATGAATTCTTCTTGCATTGTGATTTAAGTCTTTCTTTGTTGTATTTTCCATTGTGGAACTCTGGGAGACATATAGGGGTCTCAGGGTCCCAAAGGAGTGTTGTTATACTCACACCTGCACGGGCTATGCCCACATCTTACTGTGTCTTGTGCAGATGACGAACATCGTTGATCGAGGCTGAGGGAGCAAGGACTGGACAGTTCTCAGAGGTGGACCATTTGACGTGACATGCTATAGTGACTATTGATCATGAGTTGTACCTACCATTCAGGTAATATCCATAGTGGACAATCCATGAGATTTTTTCTATTTTCAGTTGTACTTGTACTTTTCAGTTGGGCTTGTATTCCAGCCCATTTACTTTCAGTACACTTTTTACTACAAAAGTTTACTTCATGGTTGCTTCTTGTTGTGTTCTTGGATTATGTGTTCATACAAGATTAAAGAAAATTCCTTCCCCTTATAGAGATATACCTTTTCGGTTCTAGTCGCCATCCCTTGGCCTATGGAAGAAGGGATTAGGGTTGTCATGTCATGGGCCCACTTAAATATATTATTCATAACATAGGAAACGAAAAGATATGAAATGGTGAACATAGATGTTCAATAAAGGTAAAAATAAGAGTTATAAATCTATAACCATATGTGAGAATTAGAAAAGAATAAGTTTATGTGAACATGGTCATAACTTATGATTATCATACCAATTAGTTAGTGATCAATAATCATAAATCCTGACACAAGGATTTGTCATAAAAAGAAACATGTCTAAGTGTGTGGAATCATTAATAATAAATCATGAAGCATGATAATATATATAAGAATAACTCATAAGATTTTGGTATACACATAATCATAAAAAACCATTCCTTTATCTGGGATCAATGTTAGGACTATCATAGTGGATTGGGTTCACTTATCATCCCATCATTTCCTTAGTAATGGATCACTCCCTAGACTACCACAGTGGAAAAAATCCCTTAAGAAATGGGTTCACTACCCATTATAGTTCTTGTTATCTAATGATATATCTATATTTACACAATGAATTAGAGAGATATATACTTTCGAGAACATCCTTCACATAATAAAAAAAATTTATATATGTGTTCCACAAGATCATAAAACATTTGTCATATCATTATATAATTATATCATAACCAATCGAAAAGGAAATCAGTTTCATAATCATGTCATCCTTCCAACACAGAAAACCCCATTGAAAAGAAATGAGTTTCATAATTTTTCCAACATAACTTAATGACATAAGGTAAAGAAATGAGTTTCATATAATCATCCTAAAAATAATATCATCATAATACAAATAATGAAATAAAGTAGATATTATCACCAGAACATGTCCCTAATAAAGGATAACAAGTTTTAATTTATATTTACATAGATGGAAAATACCTCTAAAAAAATTAACCATTATTTCAGAACATGATTAAAATATCTTTTTCCATTGAAAACATTTCAACTGAAATTTAAAAAAATATTAAGAAAAATATTTTCATATAAAATAAAAAAGGAAACCATACAAATATTCTTCAAATAAAATAACAACCATAATGAATGTAAAATAAATTAACACCGTATGTATTGTAAGAGAACATTTTCACACTTTTGTAAAAAGTAAAAAGTTAATTGTTAGAAAAATGATTCATTAAAAATATTAATTTAAATATTGTATTTAATGTAATATATAATTAACATTAACATTAAAAAATTTCATTTATTTTTAAAAACAACCATAAAATAACTAATAAGATAATGGATATGGAAGAAAATTATCACAAACCTAAGTGGAAATCTATACATCATTTATTTAAAAAAAATTCTCCCTCATTTGAAGTACTAATGAGAAGAAAATTGTATTTATAAGGCCCCAAAATTAAACATTAAATAATTGTGAATTATGCAAATAATTAACATTGAGGATCATTTTAGGTTTGGAGTTTTAGAGAATTTGGCCATAACCGCTACATTAAATCTCAAAAATTACAATGTAGACACTTCTACTCAGTATCAATTTTACTTAATAAAATAAAAGATTCATAAAATAAAACAATATTTCTTTTATTGATATTAATCTTGTTGAGTTGTTCTTTTCTACTTACCCTACCTTATACCCTGTGAAAAAATATTTCAAAACATGGGATGAGCATAAAAAAACTATGTTAGGGTTATAAAATATAGAAAGAAAACATTAGTTCATCAATACATGCAAAACATATGCTCTTTAACATACCTTGTGAAATCATAAGATGTATGAATAAAACATTGAAAACATAAATCATAAAGGTTACATGAAGAATCCATATAAAAATTACATTGTATCTTTCATAGCTACGTAGGGAGTTACATTTTGTATACCCATTATAGTATATTCCCTATGTCTCTTAGGATAATCTTTATCTTTTACCTCTAACATGTTAACCAATGCATTGGAGAGCTATGTCGGGCTCACCCACCCGAGGTTTATCACGGAACCACCTCTATATGTATATAATTAACATTAAAAATAACATATTCATAAAACATTAAACACGCATAAAGGAAATATAACATTTCCACATTGCAATCAAATATACCATTTCATGATATTGAAATAATCAATTCTTTATCAAACCATTTAAAACATTTAATAAAGTGATTTTTAGTCAAAGTGTCCCATACCATATTGAAGTATTTGAAAGAAATTTTAATTTCAAAACATTATTTTCCACATAAATAAATTCATAAAACCATTTTTAAATGACGGAAATTAATGAGAAATATTTAGAAGAATAAATCTTTAAAACATTTAAAGTGATATTTTAATTAGAGTTCCTAACCAAATGAGAGATGCTAGAATAAAAATTATTGAGGAAATCAAAAATTTATAATTTCATGAGAATAAAGGGATTAATGATATACTATGTTAAATTATAGTATATACACTATATAAAAGTGAACTGGTGCATTACAACAAAAAGTCTCAATGGAATGTAAACTGAGATGAAATCCCCTATAAATATAGCATCCTTAAGTTAAGGATAAATCAATGAAATAATTATTTGTGAAAAATATAAGTACACTCAATATGATTGGATATTTAGTGTAAATAAATCAGGGTATATTTATATATTTTCATCTAAAAACAACACAAATTACTTGGATGTTTTACTCAATGAATTGAAATTTGGTTAAGATTACTTTTATCAAGTTCATATTTATGACTTGAAAATTGATCAATGGAGTGATTATGTGTATTAAAAGGATATAAACACAAATTCAAGTGGAAATTTCTATATAAATAAATAAATAGTGACTTTACACATAATCTGGGAGTAATATAATCAATGAATTATGTGTAAAACCCAATGAGTGGAAATTGAAATTAGAAATTCCCTTGCCGATTTGGTAACTTAATCAACATTAACGCTATAAAAGATGGATCATAAAATGAAGATATAAATACGCATAAGTTAATTTATATTAACAAAATAATACAATCATGGGCTGTACATACACCAAACAAAAGGAAATAGTGACAAATATAGCATTAATCTCACGGGAATAAAAAGTGAGATGAAAATCCCCTTACCACATTATAATCAATCGAGTCATAAGACCAAAAGTTAATAACCAAAAAATGAATCATAGAATAAAATGAATATAAATATAATCATTATATTATGTATCAAATTTTAGTAAAAAATTCATCACATGCAATAAATAAGTGGTTAACAATGGAAATCTTATGAAATTAAAAGTGAGATAAGAAACCCCTTACCTCATGTCCGATCTAACTCGTATGTTCCATGTTATTCCAGAATAATAAACATAAGTTAATTTATAATTCATTGAGAACATTTTTCTAGATTATTATTTTTTATATCTCTTATTACCATCCAATAAATATTAATTAATTATTTGAGTTAATATCGGACAATTTTTCAATGTTCAGAACTTTAGTAAAAAATAAACTTATAATTATTACAAATTGTCCATGTGGATAAAATTACATAATCTCTAGGTTGATATTAATTATTTAGATATCATATATATCATATAAATCTAGTGTATATGTATTTATAAGATTCTATATCATTTTTAGTTAAGAAATGAAATACACCGTTCATGGAGATGGTAAGCCGTACGTACGCATGAACACTACATTCATTACTATTTTATATTTAAAGGAATTAAAAATTAATAAAAATTAGGTATATTATAATTCCATTATAATATATATGTTATGTAATTTAATTAACTCCATCCTTTATACATTCCACATAAGGCATGAGCGAGTCATATTAATTCGAGGGGTGGTGGTCTGTACTTCTTCAAATGAAATTGTGGTATTTACCTATTATGGAAACCGTAAAGCGGTGATATAAATGAAAAATAAATAAGTATAGATACAATATGAATATAATATATATCACATGTAAATGAATTTATATCTTAATTTCCACCATAATATGTGGAAGAATAAGATTGAAAAATCATCATTTTGTGAGGCAATAGTTCGCCATCCAGTGAAACGGTATGTTCTTTATCCATCAGACGGAGGTGTTTGTATGTTTAGTTAGAATCCTACTCACATAAAAAATATTATATTGATGATAATGGTTTTTTTATAATAAAAAGTAATAAAAAGAGTTTATGGGGGTTTAGAAGTAAAATAAATGAAAAGAACTTAACATAAGACGTTACCTTTAAATCGAGTAACTCCCTTTGTTTGAAACAAAAGGATATATTGTTGTTAATTATGCCTAATGTAAATATTTTAGGTAAAAGATATGGATCTTGAGAGATTATATAGGTATATATTTGATGATCCAAGTTGCTTGAGAGGTGTGTGTAATGGGTAATAGGTGAGGGATTTTTATAAGGGGGGGAGTGGCTATTTAGGAATGTTTGAATATTGTTCAAAATAAAATAATCCAATAAGAATTGTATAGGGTTTGGATATTTTGTCAATATTTATAATCTTATGTACTTAAATCCTTCATTAATGAGGTTAACATTGCATCCTTATTGTGTCATAAATAATTTTATTTATGTGATGTCTAAAAATTATAATAAAATACCATGATATAGGAAATATTTTTAGCATTCAAATTAATTTTTATAGTCGAAGTGATAGATTATATAAACTCCTATAATAATTGATTTACTAAAAGATATATGTTTATGCCATTTTTTTCATTTATTTAAATTAATTAATATAAAGTGTCATTATCATTCTTATGTGGCTCCATGAAGACCCAAAATCGACCCAAAGATTAAAATGGTCATAAATGTATCAAACAATAGACTTAGGACACATTTTAGGGTAATTAAATATTATTATAAAATTATTTTTACCTTTAATTACCATATTTACCTTCAACCGTTGTAAATAAAAGCCCTAAGTTTCTAGTTACAAATTATTTTTTATCTTATTGAACCAAATTTTACTTACTAATAACAACCATGTATGTAATATATTCAAAATTCAATTCATAGAAGTTGAAAAATTTTATTTAAATGAAAACTTCTGTTTTTTTAACTTCTACTCAGTGTTTTTACTGTTCATCAAAAATTGATTTTTTTTAAAAAAAATACCAAAATTTCAGCATAAGATATATTAAATATTCCAAATTCAAAAATGATGTATATTTTACAAAATTAAAAACATATATGTTTCATTAATTAATTTAAAATTAATTCCCATTATCAAAACAAAAAGCGTGTTATTTACGAAATAATAACTATCAAAACATTGACATTTGTTTATGTTCAATTTCAAAGTGAAATTACTTATAATGTCCAAAATTTGATTAAATGGGAAAATATAATCTAATTAATCTTTAAAACCAATTAAAAATATAATATAACCAAATAAATAAATTAGATTAAAAGGGAGTTTAGAATTAAAATACAATATTTTTTACTATTCTTTAAAAATGATTTTTATCAGAAAAATACCAAAAATTTACCCAAAGTAAATTTTTATATCCCAATTATAAATAAGTATTTTATTCAGTCATGTTTAGAAAATAAAAGTGACCATAACTATATTTAAGGAGGGTTCCCAATGAAACAGTGGTAAATCGACTTTTTACGAATGTTAGAGTATTTATTCTTAAAATTAGATTCATTCATATTTTATGACTCTAACATTAATTAGTTAAATGTAAAACCATTTAAGAAACATGTATAATCTTAAAATGGTTCGTTCTGTTCATTCCAAAAAATTCAACAATTAGGCGTTAACTACTATTTAAAATAATAATATATTATTATTTTTCAGTATGACCCAACGTTGTGTGCACTGTAAGATTTCAAAGAAACCAGTTGTTGTGTATCGGGTACACCATCGAACATATCAACCCATTTAAAGTAAAATAAATATTTATTTCAAAAATATTAATAAATATAAATATGTATTGTTCTTAATTTACTTGGTATGTTACATCCTTCCACATTTTTTGAAATTGCGTCCTCACAATTTTACAATTGTGTTTGAAAATTTTATTAAAATTACCACATCAGAAACAGAGTCAATAAAACTATCAATTCAAAAGAAATAAATGGAATTAAAAAGGTCACATGACATAACCCATACTATAATTCATGAAAACATGGACATGGAGGAGAAATTAAGTGTCAAGTTCTGATGGAGAGTGATAGAATACATGACTAGGAGAAAGTTTACCCCTAAAAAATCACAAACATGCGATATGTTAAACAGTATTTGGTTTCCCAGTTAGAAAAGTAACCAGACAACTTTTTTTTATTTTAAGTTCCTTTTCCTAAAGTTGGATAATTTTTTATGAGATTGAATAAGGATATAAAGAAATATACTTACTTTTCAAGTAGAGTTTTATCATTTAATATGTTTCTACAAAAAACTAATCTTTTTTACAAATGATGAGTATTTAAGATGACTTCTTTACATCTAAAATGATAGAATAAAATTCTAGAGAATCACATAATCCACAAAAGATGAACTATATATTTTCCCAATATTTCAACATTGACCAAATCCAAAATAGTTAGTACAATTTCAGATAATCCCAAAAAGGATAATCTTTTTAAAAAATAGAAATATTATTCCAAATATCCATAAATCAACAAACAACACACAATGTTCAACGAAGACCATTAAATAAATAAATTTCCATTAAATTCATCAAAGTAAACCATGCTAAGATTGAAACCCACAACTCTAAGGGATTTAATCACATAGTCTTCCATTGTAAATCTTAATATTTATCTCCAAACAAAATCAACTACTCTTAATGTCTCATACTAAAGTGTAATTAATATAATCACACATTCTCTATGATAGGTTAATCATTTGCATAAATAACCCAACTAGCCATAAAACATCGATTCTTACAAAATAAAATTTCATCCATTATTCCACAAATCAAATCCCATTGTATTCTATTTTCCTTAGGCATATAGTGTTTCTTCAAAAAAGAGAATGTATTCAAAAATAAAAATTATCACTTAATCACCAAATAATTTTCTTATACTAAGGATATCAATTTGATAAAACATAAGTTCCAAAAATAATCTTATTTGTGATCCATAAAATCATTTAACTAAAGGAATAACTCACATTAACCAGAGACATCACGTAGGATAGTGGTAGGCAATGTGACCTTGTCTCCCATCAGTTGTGGGTTGGATTTCCAGAGACTTGCTAGACGTGACAGGGTGTCACCCATCTTACAGGTTGTCCTTTTTATAAAACTGAAAAATACCCCTAATATATTTTAATCTCAAAGGTTTTATTATACCAATCATTTTCATCCCACTAATTAAAACTTCAACATCTTAATGAAGACTTATATATATTGTCATTTTTTTATTTCACCTCCATAAGATAAAATAAACCAATTCACAAAAGATAGAACATTATACATTGATCATGGAGTCCACATGGTTTCATTGTCATCTTCTTAATGTAGGTAGAAGGTCCATGCATTTCAACAATGATTTAGATATCCTTCAAAATCATTTTCTTCCTTCATCCAAATACAACTTGTACATCATGTGTCATATGGGTCTTCGTTGAAAAATAGTTTCAAAAAATATTCTTGTATAACATATAATTTCAAAATATCTAATAAAATTTATTTTTTAAAATAGTCAGACTGAGTTTGAGTTGAAAATTTCAATCAATGCTCCTTTTAAAATAAAATAAGTATGTTCTAAAAGACTATAATTTAAAATCAAATATAAATAGGTTGCACAAGGGCCCCCTTCTTCAGCACCTTTTTCAAAATCATAATATGCTCCAATATCTTGTGATAAGGAAAAATATTTGAAAATGCCATGATAATATTTACCTTTCATGAAAATATGATAATATTGAGAAAATAAGTTTTTGTTAAAAACAACCCATGATCCACGATGGTATTGTGGTATAGTGGAGGTGTTTTATGTCTCAAAAAATTACTTACAAGTGGGTTGTATGTTAGAAAAAGATTCATAATCATCTGAACTTGACTTTGTAATAATTATTGGAAAAATGTCATTAGGAAGAGATAGGAAAGTTGTTTGAGATCCTCCTCCTTCAATTTCTAACTGACTTTCATTGATTATTAAAAGTTATAAAACTAGTATTTAAATTAATGTATAGACATAGATATTAACCATGGTTCTAATAAAAACACTTAATCCCTATAATTGTGTAAACAGACCTTTGATACCAACTATAAAGCCCCATTCTTAAAACATTACATAATCTTGAATCAAGTTAATAATTCACATTGGTGATATTTTCAGTTTTGAGTTCTAGAGAATTATGGAATCACTATTACATTAAATCTCAAAAATTATTATGTAGAGACTAAAACTCAGTATTCTTTTTTTTCATAAAATAAAAATTCTTAAAAAATAAAAATTATTATTTTCTTGATATAAATATTCTTGAGTTTTTCCTTTATCTTGCCCTTATTTATACCCTATGAAAAAACATTTCAAAATCACTGGATGAGCATAAAAATCTCAGAACGAGTTATAAAATAAAGAAAGAAAACATTAGTACATCAATACATACAAAACATTAGCTCTTTAACATACCTCATAAATTAATAAGATGTTTGAATAACACATAGAAATCATAAATCATAAAGGTAAATTGTAGCATCAATATCAAAATTACATTGTAGATTTCATATCTGTGTAGAGAGTTACATTTGGAATACTCATCACATTATATTCCCTATGTCTCTTAGGATAAAATTAACATTTACCTCGGTCACATTACCCAATGCATTGGAGAGATATCTTGGGTTCACCCTCCGTAGGCTTATCATGGAACCACCTGTATATGTAAATAATTACCAATAACCATAACATATTCATGACACATAAAACAAGAATAATGTAAAGATAACATTTCCACATGGTAATCACAATATATCATTCATGATATTGACCTAATCAATGCTTTCTCAAACCATTATCAAAACTATTTAAAATGTTTAACAATGAGATTATTGAATCAAAGCGTCCCATACAATTTGATGAATTTGATAGAAATTTTAATTTCAAAACATTCATGTCCACATAAAAAATCATTCAAACCATTTTTAAAACATTGAAATTTATGAGAATGATTTAGAAGAATAAATCTTTCAAACATTTAAAGCGATATTTTAGTTTGAGATCCTAACCAAATGAGAGAAGCTTGAATAAAAATAACTGAGGTAATAAAAAATTTATGATATCATTATAATAAATGGATTCAATATATACTATGTCAAATTATAGTATATACACTATATAAAAGTGAATTGGCGCATTACAACAAAGAAGTCACAATGGAATGTAAGCTGAGTTGAAATCCATTATAAAGACTATATCCTTAAGTTAAGGATAAATCAATGACATAATTTTTTGTTAAAAATATAAATACACTCAATATGATTGGATTTTCAGTGTAAATCAATCATAGGAAATTCACACATATTCTTCTAAAAACAACTCTAATGACTTGGATATCTAACTCAATGAATAGAAATTTGGATAATAGTACTCTTATTAGGTTCATATCGATGACTTGATAATTAATAAATGGAGTGATTATGTGTACCAAAAGGATATACACACAAAGGGTAGTGTAAATTACTATATAAATTAATTAATAGTGATTTCCTAGACAATCATGCAGTAAAATAATCAATGAATTATGCGTAAAACCCAATGAGTGGAAATTAAAATTAGAAATTTCTTACTGATTTGGTAACATACTAAACATTAACCCCATGAAATAAGGATAATAAAATTAAGATGTAAATACCCATAAATTAATGTATATTACACAAATAATATAATAATGGGATGTAAATACACCACAGAAAAAGAAATACTGGCAAATATAGCATGAATATCAGAGGAATAAAAAGTGAGATGAAAACCACTTACCATGTTGTAATCAATCGAGTCGTAAGACCAAAAGTTAATAAACACTAAATTAATCACATAATACCATTAATAAAAATAGAATCATTATAATATATATCAAATGGAATTAGAAAATACTCCACATGTAATAAATACGTGGTTAATAATTGAAATCTCATGAAATTAAAAGTGAGATAAGAAATCCCTTACCTCATGTCCGATCTAACTCCTACATTCCGTGTTCTTCCAGAATAATAAAAATAATTTTATTTATACATCAATAAGAACATTTTTATATTTTATTATATTTTATTTCACTTATTACCTGACTATAAAAATTAGTTAATTATTTGAGTTCATATCAGACATTTTGACGATGTTCAGAACATTAGTCTAAAATAAACTTGTTATAATTACAAATTGTCCTTGTGGTCAAATGTCCATTATATACAAAATTATATTCATGATTTAGATAACATATATATATATATATATATATTATATTTATTTATAATATTCCATATTATTTGGTGTTAAGAAATGAAACAAACCGTTCATGGAGACAGTAATCCGTACATACACGTGACTGCGACTTTCATTTCAATTTTATATTTAATGAAATGAGAACATAATAATAAATTGGTATATTATAATTCTTGTATAATATCTATGTTATGTAATTTAATTAAATTCATCCTTTATACATTTCACTTATGGAATGAAAGAGTCATCTCACTTTGAGGGGCCAGTAGTCCGCAAATACTCAAATGAAATTATCATATTTACCCATAATGGAAACCATAAAGGTATGATATAGATGAAAAATTTAGAAGTATATATAAACTATGAATATAATATATATCACATGTAAATATAGTTTCATCTTAATGGCCACCATAAGAGGTGGTAGGAGAATATTGAACAATCACAATTTCGGGAGGCAGTTTTCACCATCCACAAAAAAGGTATGTTATTTACCCATTAGACGGAGGTGTTTGTAAGAATATTTTGAATACATATAATATCATCAACATAGTATATCTACTATACTTTTTTTAGAAAATAATGTAATTTAAAAATTTTATGGGGTTGGAGATGTAAAATAAATGAGAAGAACTGAAGAGAAGACGTTACCTTTAAATCGGGTAACTAAATTTGGTTTGAACCAAAAGGATTTCTTGAAGTTCTTTCTTCCTAATGTAAGACTTCTAAGTGGAATATATATGGATATTGAGAGAATATTTGGGTAGAGATTAGATGAGATAGGGAGAATTAGAGGTGTTAGTAAAGGGGTAGAGATTAGGGATTTTTATAATGGGGGAGAGGGTCTCTTTAGGAATGTTTGAAAATATTATTTTATTATATTATGAATTTCGGTTTTTAATGGTCAAAAACATTTTAAAGTTGAATATTAGATTACTAATTTTCGAAATAAAATCATCCAATAATAATTGGATAGTTTTTGGATATTGTTTTAATCTTTATAATCTTAATTATTTAAATCATTCATTAATGTGGTAAACACTGTATCATTATTGTGTCATAAATAATTTAATTTATCAGATGTCTAAAAATTATAAAAATAATACCACGATGTAGGAAATCTATTTATATTTCAATTTATTATTCATAGTCGGATAGATAACTTATATAACCACATGTAATCATTGATTTACTAAAATATATATGTTTGTGTGATTTTTGTCATTACTTTAAATTAATTTATATAAAGTGTCATTATCACTCTTAAGTGGCCCCATGGAGTCCCAAAATTGACTCAAAGATGCCCATGGTTTGAAATGTATCAACCAAAAGTAATAGAACACATGTTAGTGTAATTTAATATTATTATAATATTAGTTTTACCTTGAGTTACCCTATTTACCTTTAACTGCGTTAAACAAAAGTCAAAAGTTACTATTAACCCAAAATTATTTTCATCATATTGAACCAAATATTATTTAATAATATCAACCATGTGTGTCATATTTTTGAAATTAAATTCACAAAAGTAGTAAAAATTTATTTAAGTAAAAAAGTTGATTCTTAAAAAACTACTTAGTGTTTTCACTATTCATAAAAAATTACCATTTTTCAGAAAAATACAAAAAAATTTGCCTAAGATATATTTTATATTAAAAATTAAAAAATGATGTCTATTTTACTAAATTAAAAACATATAAGTTGCATTAATTAAATTAATATTAATTTCTGTTGTCAAAATGAAAACCGTGTTTTTGAAGAAATAATAAATATCAAAACATTGACAATTGTTTATGATCAATTTAAAAGTTAAATTACATATAATGACCAAAATTGGATTAAATGGTAAAAATATAATCTAATTACACTTTAAAAAAAATTAAAAAGATAATCTAACTATATAAATAGATTATATTAAAAGGTCGTTTTATATTTTAAAACAGTATTTTTCAATATTAATTAAAAATGAATTTAATTAGATAAATACCAAAAATTTTCCCAAAGTAAATTTTAATGTGAAGATTATAAAACATAATTTTCTTTTGTCAAATTGAAAAAAATAAACCAAAACACTATTTAATGAGGGTTCACCATCAAAAAGTAGTAAACAGACATTCTTAAGAATATTAGAGTGTTTATGCTTAAAATTTGTTTCATTCACATTTTAAGCCTCTAACTTTTATTAGATAAATGTAAAAACATTTTAGAATCATGTTTATTTAAAATATGGTTTGTAATGTTCATTTTCGCCAATACACTGTCTAGGAGTTAACTAGCATTTAAAATAATATTATATTGTTATTATTTTGTGTAACTCAACGTTGTGTACAATGTATGATTTCAAAGAATCCCATTATTTTGTATTAGGTACACCATCGATCATAGAATCCCCTTTAAAGTAAAATTAATATTTAAGGCACAAATATTAATAAATAAGAAAATGTATTGTTCTTTATTTACATGGGATTTTATAGTACATGTAGATAAAAATTCCTAGAATAACTATATTAGAATAAAATCTATTTGTTTTATAGGATATGGTCCATAAAATTCCCCTCATTGGATTTTTTGCTAAGGTAGACCCTTAATTAATTGTGATTGTGAAATAAATCCCTTACATTAAGTCACATATTGCTTCATAAACATTAAAATTAACTATATAATAAATATATTAAATATTTTTATTCATCAATAAAATACTATATATCATTAATTATTAATTTTTAATAATTATTTTATTAATAATTATTCAATAAAATGACCATTTGGGTGAAAATCAATCCTTTTTACATTTATGTATCATTATGGTGGTTTAAATACACGCACCATATTCTTGGATTAATCAAATTCATGATCCTAATAATGATATCAGTTTCAATGTTATTCATTATATATACTTTGATAACCATTCATAAAAAATTATTGTAAAAATTAATTACATTACTTCATGTATAAAATAATATGTACATAGGAATGGTTATATTTTCATTTATCAGTGGGTGGAAATAATTAATTGTAAGTAAAAAAATAAAACTTTATAAAATCATTATTATATCCTAAATATGATCTATATTAATGATATATGACCTTACTTTTATCTATGTATAATTGAAGTGAAAAACAGATGATATCGATTCGTGGAGGTTCTAGTCCACATTTACACATGAGAACATTACCATTTCACAACATATGTAGAGGTAAGATGGAAAAAAGATATTTTATATAGAAAAGCATCAAAATTTCATAATTATAAAAAAAGAAATTAAATTCACCATAAGTAAAAATCATGATTGATGGTATCAAAAGTGAATCATATCACTATGCGGAGGTGGTATTCCACACATACACATGAGCGATACTTTCATTTCCCATTCGATGGAAAGGGGGTGGAAAATGTTTTTTCCATTATCAAAATAAAAATAATGATTATTGATGATAATAAATTAATTATTTTATAAATTTTATGATATTTCTAAAGGTGTAATAAAAATAAATAAAATTACAAGTAATTGCTTAAGAGTTATAACTCTTTGTTGAGAAACCTCCTTTGGATTACAAAATTGGATTTGAAATGATGGTATTATGGTCAAATAAAGACCTCTAATACATGGGTATGGATGTTAGTACAAAATTTGGGTATTAATTATTCGATATAAGTGGACATTGATGTTTGAGAAAGATTTTAGAGGTGGTGTTTTATTAAAAGGGAGAGAAATGATACACATAGAATTTTTCAAAATATGAACTTATATTAATTTTCCACTCAAGAAAAATTATTCCAAATGAACATCTATTATAATTAATGATAACAAGGGGTATTGATATATAACAGACCATCTCATTATAACACATTAATTCATGATTTATTACATAAAAGTACACATAATACATCCTGAAATATCATCAAGTCTAGTGTATTTGGGAATTATGTACATTACATAACAACATAAAATAACAAAACCCCTATTTATTGAAAGCATCATTAACATGCTAGATCATAAATTTACATTGGATAAAATGGGGACATACATATGAAAGGGGTGAGATTTAAATCTCAGTAAGGGAATAAAAAAGGAATAACATGAAGATAAAAATACTTGTTAGACAATAGTAATATCAATTGGGAATAAGAAATATTAGGAATCCTAAAAATGAATAATGAGACATGATATAGAGTGATAATCATAAATGGAACATTGGAAATGTGGAAAAATATTAAAACATTGCATCATAAACATTGGTCATGTCTAACTATCAATACATCATGATGGACAATGTCCCTTAAAGTAATCATTCCCACTCCCTATCCCAAAATTATGTCTAATGAGACTAAAATTACCCAATGCATTGGATTGATATTTAATTCTGGTCGCATCCATCATTTTCATTTCATTCTCATTCTTATGTGTGCCACATAGATCGTACAACACAGTTCAATTAATCATTGTATTTTATTTCATGATCAAGAAGTATGGAATACAAACATTTAAGTACCAAGTCATTGAAGTGTAAATTTATAAAGATGAACACCCTTTATAGTAAATGGGTATTTTATTCACTACACAATTGTTTTAGAATGGAAATATCACAGTGAAATTTCACTAGGATAATAATATAATGGAAAATTTTATAAAATGTACTAATGAGAGAAAATGGGGTTATATGATCATTTGGACATAAAATGGGTATTATTAAGGAAATGCAATGTCATATCCAAACAATAAGAATTGTAAATATAAGGCATATGATAATAAATAATATTATGTAATGAAGAGAATGTGAGGATCACTTACTTGAGTGTGAGACACTAAATGCTTGGGAGGGGCTTCTTGTGAGCATGATGGAAGTTTGGGAATACTCTAGAGATGGTAGGGAAGTGTAAATACGTTCTAAAAGGTTTTTGAGTTAAGATAAATATAATATTTCATGAGTTTTTATAGTAAATGAGTGTTTAATTCATTAACGTTTTTTAAAAATTGTTTTTGGACTCTATATAATAAACATACCAAAATAACAAACATTACCATGGTTTTTCCATGGTTTCTTTCAAAGGGGAATGCTTTTAGTTATTTTATTAGGCCAATGGTTGAAAATAAAAAAATACACTTGATTAAAAGGATGTTTTTCATACTTTATGAAAATGATTATAAGACCTTAAAATATATTAAGAGGTTTGGAGGGTTTACAAAGGCCTTTTAAAATTTTAAAAATAAACATGAAATCATTTTATTTTAATGTAAGCCAAATATTTTCCTTGGGATACCCTTTATTATAATTATTAGATCACATTTTTTCTATTATAGAGACATAATACCTAATTTATATTTATAAAATTAAAAACAATATATATATAATCAAATTTTCTTGGACTACGATTTACCCATTTACAAAATCTCATCACTCTCTTCCATATAGATATATAGAGGAATATCATTCTTCCATTATTAAACTGTAGATCCCATTGAAGAGTGTATGTGTTTCAATATTGTCATCTCTGACAAGTATTTATTTTATTTATAATGGTCTTACTCTTTTCCACCATTTCCTCATCCATTTTTGGACCTATATGTCGGTTACCCTTATTCATCCCAACATTCAGTTGTTATGCACGTCATCCCATAAAGTGAATCATAGTGATCTGTTTTGATTCTAGATTGGAAAATGTTATTGTATTATACTTTGACTCGAAAATATGTTGGTCACATCCTTCTTTGAAGTCCATAGAACATGTTCTTAACATGTCTTCCAGTGTCTAAATCATCTACTCAGGATGACAATCAATTTAAGGATGGTCGACCATACTAAAGTTTAACTCGGTTTTAGAGTATATTTGAGGCTTTTCATGAACATCGAGGTAAATTGTAGATATTTATCTGATACAATAGATAGTGGTACTCTATGAATCCTCACCAATTAATTGATGTATATCTTAGTAATTTGGTCAAGGTAGAATTCTTCCCAAATTTTGATAAACTGGGATGTCATTGTAAGATGATCCACAAAAACCCATATGACATTGTTTCCTCTAGATTTCTTTATATGTTCTATGATAGTGTCTATGGTGATATTTATTCATTTCTATGTTGGCATGGGTAATGGTTTCATCATCCCATTATGCTATTTCCGTTCATACTTCAATTACTGACATACCAGACACATTAATGTATATTCTATGATCTTCTTGTTCACAGTTTTCCACCAATAGTGTTCTCAGATATCATGATACATATTTGTGACTCTTGGATGGATGTAGAAGGTTGATCTTTTTGAATCAACCAAAAAATAATTATTTAACTAAAAATTTTAGTGTACACATAGTCTTGACCCAAATCAAACTATATCTTCTTTATTAATATTAAAATCCAAGGATATACATTTTATTATATCATCCACTTTATTATGAATTCCCACATCAATTATATGACCATAAAATATATTTTTTGTAATGGAAGGTTGATAAATGATTTTTGAAAGGATTTATGATGTTTCTTACTTCATTATTATCATTTCCATCCTTTTCAAATCTAATTAAATTAGTTATATCTCAGTTCTCATCAATGATAGAATTGCAAGATCTTTTCAACTTAGAGAATCCCCAATATTATTCTATTTACCAAGATTGTCGTAGATTGAGAATTAAATGTTCATGAATAGATATAACTATCTTCATTAAAAACATATTCATCACTTTACATGTGATTATATATTTTTTGACTTTTGTGATCCATATAAATTCCATATTTCTCCCCAAAGAGGTAATTCAACCATATTTTGAAAGAGAAGACTACTGCAGCCAACTCCAAATCATTCCTATAGTTGTTATTTTAATATACATTCAACTGAATTGAAGAAGATTCAACAAATTTTTCATTCTACATTAGCACACATCCAAAAACCTTCTTTAAATAATTGATGAATACCCTGAAATGTTCATCACTTGTAGATATTGTGAGAATAGCTGTAGTGATATGCATCATATTTAACTCTTTTAATCTATATTCACATTCATCACTCCAAGAACATTTTACACCCTTCTGAGTTACCTTGGTTAGAGGGTTTGAAATGCAAGTGAAATTTATCAAAAATTAATGATAATACCTGGAAAATCTAAGGAAACTATCAATATCAATCATAGATGTTGGCCTTGTCCATCCTTCAATCAAATTTTTCTTTGAAGGGAACAATGATAACAAATTTAATGAAATGATATGTCAAATGAATGATACTTCCTTCAACCAAAAACCACATTTTTTGTACCTGGAAAAAATAATATCCTTTTGTAACGGTTTTAGCATAGCTCTAAAATGATTCTCAGGGTCTTACTAGGTTTTAGATAATATTAAGACATCATATACAATGGATAAAACAATTTTTCCTAGGTAATCTCTATGGACCATATTTATCATGTTCATAATGACTTCTAGTGCATTAGTGAGACCTAAATGCATCATTATGAAATCACTGTGTCCTTACCTTGTACAAAAATCAGTCTTAGGGATATCATCCTTATTCAATATAACATTTTAATATCCTGACCGTAGACACACCATAGGTAAATATTGTACTCCATGTAGATGACTGAACAAAACATCAATCTGATTTAAAAGATACTTGTTTTCATATTGTTACATTTTTGAGCTCACAATAATCAATATAATGGAATATTAACCCATCTTACTTCTTGAAGAAGAGGACTGGTTCACATCATGGTGAAGCACTTGGAAATATGAACACTTTATCCATATTCTTCTGTAGTTTTTTATTTATCTCATCATGTTACATAAAAACCTTGCAATAAGGAGTGTTGGAAAATGATAATTCCCCATAAATAAGCTCGATTTAAAATTCATCCTCTCAGTTTGGATGAAGACTTAAAATTTCTTTGGGAAACAAATCAGTTATGATATATATAATTACTCAGAAATAAATAATATCCATGATTGATATGTAGGTTCTAAGGATGATTCAACCTCCTCTTTCCACTTTTATAGAATTAGAGGAAAATTCTTGATATGGTTAGTGGTTTCATTCTCACAGAAATATATTTCAGATCGATAAAGGGTAATCTAATCCATGCCAAGTTTGTCATCAAATTCATCCAAAGGGGGGTGGGGTATAACACGGTTCTCAGGTATGTTTTTCATTAATAGTTTGATAGTTTATGATTTATATACATGGGTAGATATAATTTCTGAATGCTTTTTTCACTAATAGTTATACTTCATGCTTTGTGGTGGGGATTGAAATGTTATTCTAAAATTTTGTGGCATGAAGGAACTCGTAAAACCAAAATATAAAAAGTATGTTCATTATCCTTGAATGAATAACAATATCACCTATAACTACTTAACTGTTTATATCCACTGTAGTGGTTGTGATGGAAATAGATAGACTTTGCTACATTGGAGGTTTTTTGTCTCAAAAAACCCTTGGTATAGTGCATTGGTTTGAAAAGATCCATGGTACCTTGCAGTTGATGTAGTGAAAAATACACTGAGGGGTTAATGAATAATTACTTTCCTCGATCACATTAGTGTTTTTATCCTATATTTAATCTCTTACTAGGTTCTATTTGATCATGAACATCATGAATTTCCTCACACCCCATTGGAAATTTCCATGGTTCTTCATTCATCACCATTGAAAAGTGGGATTTGAAATTTCTAGGAACCATTATATTTCTCCATATAACCCCCATAAATAAACTCTACATATAGATTATTATACTAATTATACCCTTGAGATTCACTGATCTCTATTTGGTCTTCGAGGGAACAAAAGGCAAATTCCCCATAGCATTCAAAGTGATAGACCACCAGGTCTTTTGTAGACTAGGTTATACCCCACCAAAGAAAAGGACAATCTTTCATTTTTGGGTAACAAAAAATCTAATGTTTTATCATAAAATAATTATGAGGTTTTCCTTATATACCCCAATATATTCTTCATATTTGTTTCTTGAGTGAAAAGAAGTACCTTTCAATTTTTATTCAGAGATTGCAAGGAAAATATTTATCAAAAATAGTTTCTATAATTCCTTCCATCTAATAGATACGATATCTTCTTCTAAATTCAAATTATTGATCAATGTACCAAAATAATAATCATCTCCCTCCATGTGATAAATATCTAGTATAAGATTAACTTGATAAGTACATTGGATGGAGAAGAGCTTCCCAATGGACTTGATCCATTGTTCCTTGATTAAGATACAAAGTGATACATTAAAATTATGAGTCATTTGTATCATAAAGGACAAAATTTAACATTGTTATTTTATAGGTGGATTTGGGTTTTAGTCCTGATCGCAGTTTCTATTCAAAAATTGAGCCAGCTGAGACAGTATCATCACAATGATTTTGATTCCTACTCCCATTAGGTTAGAAATATTATTGGGGTAGTCATCCCATTTCCCATTGCATTGATTATTTAACCAATACTACATGTATTTTACCACTTTCTGGAATAATATGGAAATTTGGGTTGAATATATTTAAACTATTAAATACTTAATAAATAATATAGTGAAATTAAAGGGATAACTTATAACATACATGTTTTTCTTAACTTATGTGTTTTTTGTGATTAATCTATGTTTTCTATGATCAATTTTCAAACATATATTCTTATGGTAGTTTCATATTCCCTTAATAATGGTTCATAATCATCTTATGAATTTACCAAATCACATCCCTCTATAGTTTCAAACTAGGTTTGTGATAAGGCTCGTTATTATGTACCAGGTTACTCCGATTCATGATAGACACAACTTGTTATAGTAGTCACACATAAGAACATATGTGTCAGAACCACATACCCTTGTAGTGTCCATATAGGGATGTATTTTCTTGTTAAGGAACATAATCTATATTTACCAAAATCTAGGGATTTTATATTTTACATAGTATCATCCCTAAGTCTTTTAATATATTTTTTTAATCGTAATCCCAAAATAACAAATCTTTTCCTTTGATAATAATTAAAAAAACCCTTTTATTTATGAAAATTAAATTAATTAATTATAACCTAAAATTAAACATAATAAAACCTATAATATTGGTAATGATAGTACTTTTAAAAACTAGTTATATTACATAAAAAAATAAAATTAGGAAAAAATCATCTTTACAAAAGACATAATTAACATGCTCACAATTAAAACTGCCTAGGACAATATGGGTAAATATATAATGGGTGATCTATGAAGCTCATAAATGGAAAAAACATGTCATAACATGATGAGAATAAAAAATGTTAAGCAATAGGGATATCATTGGTGCCTAAAAAGATTTGGAATCATAGTCATGAACAATGATACATAGTATAACATGAAAATAATAAAGGAATCATGAGAGATATGGTAATAACTTAAAACACTACATAATAAACATAGTTCAAGAATAACATCCAAGACATCATGAAAAAAAATTAATATAATGGAATCATGTTCACTCAATACCCCAACATGGTATCTCATGAGACTAAACATTACCCAATCAATCAGTGTATGATATATACATGAAAGTACCATGTCAATAAATTTTAGGTGTATAAAGTAGAAAATCCTTGATAGGAAATTGGTATGGTATTCACTATATAATTGTTTTGGTATGGAATACTCATACTCAAATTTCTATAGCATAAAAACAGCCCATAAAAATTTATAAAATGGGTTTATGAGAGAAAAAGGTATCTATGATCAATTTTACATAAAATTTGAAGTATTAGGGACCTGGAATGATATATGACAATACTATTAATTGGGAATAGAAGGCATAAGATAATAATGAATATTGAATAAAGAAGAGAAGGTGAGGGTCCCATACTTGAGTTTTTTACTCCAAAAAATGGGAGGATACTCTTCAAATATTAAGGGACCCTTTGGAGGATACTAGAAAGGGGTGGGAAGAGTAAAAATGTTCTAAAAAAATTAATAAAGATAAATGGGATATTGGGTGTGTTTATATATCAACTGAGTTAGGAATTTTTATCATTTCTAAAACATAGGTCTTGGACACCATATATTAAAATAATGAAAACCACAATCCATCCCATGGGTTTTCCCATGGTTTATTCCAAATTTGATTTGTTTTAATTATTTTATATGGGAAAGGGTTGAAAATTAGTAAATAGTACATATTATTATGTCGGAGGGAGTCATACTCTTAATGAAATTATTTTAAACACTTAAACTATTTTCATGGTTTTGGAGGCATCAAAAAGGATTTATAAAATTATACAAATAAATAAAAAATCACATTATTCTATGTAAAATAGTTATTTGATTGTGGAAACACATTATAGTATTTATTAAATCACTTTTGTTTCATTATGATGTCATAATAGACAAATTATATTTATATGGAATTTAATTTTTACCTGAAAATTAGATTAAGTCAAAAAATTATAAATAATTCACCATTAGATAATTTAAATTTTATTATTTTAAAATATAATATTAATTTTATTGAAATTATTTTCTAAATATGTGAAGGATCACTTTAAAAATAATAATCCTCATTTATTGCAAAATTTTTTGGTTTTTCTGACAATAATAGTTCACCAACCCTTATAAAATTAGAATTTCACTTCATAAAAATTAAATGATCATTTACATTTGGTGAAAATAATTTTATGTGAACATTTTATTAGAATAAAATTTATTTAAAATTTTTACTAATTCATTGATGTAAAATCTATAATTGAATTTGAATACAATCCAAAAATACTATTCATGTTTTATTGTATTAAAATTAAAAAAATTACAAATTAATAATAATAGTATGAAAATATATTCATTATTATGTAAAAAATAATTTACATTGTCACATTTCTAGGGTCTTGTTAATTATCCTATTATTACAGCATAAAACACCATAAGAGTAAGGTGTGCGATAGTGAGACTTTCATTGGGTGGTTTAGTGTACATGGTTTCAGTTGTGTTCTCTATAAGTTTTAACTTCTCCCAATAATAATTTCACCCATGTTTAATTTTTTGGTTGTCATCTTGGCCATGGTCAATGGAAAATTCCAGTGATGGTATCTCTATTGTAGGTTCCCATAAATGGGCTTCATAGGGTACGATCATAATGGTTGAGGTCATCACTTACTTTTTCTTTGTCAATTAGAATTGTTAAAACCATATATTTACATTGATCATGTTATTATTGTTCAATGAATATATTATCATTGGTAAGTATTCTAAATATTCATTTAAATAGGATATAATGAGACCAAATATGTGCATGTATTTTCTATAAACATAATATATAATTAAACATTTAAATAAATCAAAAGGAGAAATCTATTTATAATAGTTTATGATGTTAAGAAATATATCTATAAAATATTAATTATACAAGTTTATTTGAAAATCATAACCATATCACTTGTTTTCACATCCGATAATTTAATTTCACATAATGTTGGTAACATTTTTTTTATTATTTGTAATATTATTTATGGAAAAAAAATGAAAGGTGGATCATTATTTAATTTGAAATTTTTTTTCCAAATATGGAATAAATTATATCAAAATCAATTTCTACAAGTTTTAAATTTTAATTTTAAAATATGTCTGTAAAAAAAATGAAATCCTATATTTAGAAAAATAAAATTTTAATTGTAAAAATGTATTAACCTTCATTACATTCAAAATAAAAACAATAGAATTATTATTAATATTTTTTTTATAAAATATATATTATATAAATCTATAAAAATCATTTACCAATAGTATTTAATTTAATTTCACTAACTAAAGTAAATTTCGCTTAATTTTTTTTTGAGAAAAATCACTTTTCATATTTTTAAATGATTTTACTTTATTTTATAAACAATTGATACCCAATGAATTTATTTTATACCCGTGTAAAAAACATCTATTTAAAAATTTAGTTGTTGTTATTCTTAACTTTTAATATCATGTCTTTGAGTTATCTTACACATTAAATAATAATAACTTAACAATATTTTATGGTTTGGTTAAATTTATTATTGCGTGTGAAGAAATATATCAAACACTTTAGAATTATTAAAGAGAAACACATGATAATGTCTTAGGGTGTTACATTATACATCCCTTATAAAAATTTTATCCTTTAAATTTCATCACTATGATAAAAATAGTTTTGGATAATAAATCCTCAACAAATCGTTTAGTTCCCACAATGTTTCTTCAAATATATGGTCTCACCACAAAACCATTACCAAGTTATTGGTATTTTTTCATATAAATTTATCCATTAGATACAAAATCTTGATTGTTTTTTATTATATGAGAGATCATGGTCTAATTTAATGACTTGTTAGTTCTGTGTATGTGATTTATTTTGTATGTACATTCTCATGAGACATACATGAAATATATCCTGAACTTAAGAGAGATTCAGTGGATGTGACCTGAGATAAGAAGCTATCCCAATATGGTCAAATTTTTTGAAAGGGTAAATCTATCTAGCCCTCAGTGTTTCTTTCTATAAAAATATCATAAATCTATTTCTTTTGGAAATTCATAGTAATAAGTTCTCATTAATTTTTACTTGCAAGTTTAATGGATGATTATCAATATAACTATTCAATAAACTCGGATATTACATGATTATTGTTGAATCGATCTAACCATATCTCTCATTTCCTCCACTATATCATAACCCAATAACATTATTTCTCTAAAATTATCCCATTACATGTGAGATTATCACTTCATAATATAGTTGTATTTTTACAGAGCCATCTAAATGTTTGAGAGAAGGATATTATTATAATATAATTCTACTAGAGGATGGTGTTGATCTAAAAGCATTTAAAATCTATATATATGGATATCAACATATCATTTAGGTTTTTAAATGCCCACCCATGCTTAACATACTTTTGAGGATGATATTAAGTGCTAAATATCAACCTTTTATTCAGCACCCAGTAAGGAATTCTCCAAAACATTGAGGTAAATATTAGATCCGGATAAGATATAATAGAATGTGTTACTCCATGAATCATTATGAAATAAATAATTTATATCCTAGAAATATGTTCAAGATATAAATTGTTTTCGATGGAATTTAAATTTCTAGATTTTATAATATGATCAACCAAAACCCAAATAACATTATGGCCTTTAGATATTTTGGGAAATATAATGAAAAGATCTTTTGAAAATGTCTCCCCTGTCCATTATGGAATGATTAAGGGTTATAACATCCCATTATGATTCATTCCCTTAGACTTAGCTTTTAAATTTACTATTAATCGAGATACATACTTCATAATATCTCTTTCCCTATTATCCCATAGAAATGCACTTAAATATCTATAAAAATAACCATACGTCTTAGATGTATAGAGAATGATGAAGTTATAGATTCATACAATGAATAATTTTTCATGTTTGTCATTGACGGGAAACACACTTATTTCATAAAAAATAAAATTCTATTTCTGTGATGGTTGAGCTCTTAAGCATCACTCACCTTCTTTTGATGTTCTGCATTCCTACATCCATACATCTTTATTACTCACAATGATCATTGTATTGTTAAGAATTCATCATAAACATATTTCATATTTCCCATTTTTTAATTATTTCAAGACTCATATTCTTAAAAGACATAAATATTGGGTCCCTTTAAATCCTCATTATAGAAAAACTATCATTGTATTTCTAACTCAGAGAATCTACCACCTTGTTTGACTTCCAAGGGTGGTAATTTATTAATTAATAATTATATTTAATATGTTTAAACCATCTACTTTTCTTCATATTGAAATATTTTTGTGTGAATTTAAATTTCAATATTTATTGATGAATATGTATATCATATATTTCACTATAAATATATTTATTAAACACTAAAATATCTAAATTACTATTATATTCCCCTAACTACGAGTTAGATAATTTTTATATTGAATTTTAAATTGGAAAGAGACATAAACAATATCAATAACATTATTCATGAGGAAAAAAACCACTCCTTTATCCAATTCATCATAATATATTAAAATCCCTTCTACATTTAATGGTAGTGTATGTATAGGTTCATTAACCGACCTTTTTTTAGGCTTTATAATTTTTTTCTCAAATACATCTATCCAAAGGAACATGGATCCCATAGAAGTAACAATTTTAATTAAATTTTATAGCCATGATAAATACCTAAAAAACACTATTAGTATCCTTTTAACCCAATTCAACTATAGATCATATTTGTTATGGTTGTTCTATACCATTGTTCAATAAATTCCATCCTAGAATGATTTTTTGATATACCCTTTCTTGAAAATTTATAAACGACGAATGAAAATTTTAGTAACTATATTTCACACTTGTTGAATTTGGAAGAATATATTATTTTCTATGGGTATTCAAAAAAATATTTATATAATACCCATTCTCTTACATTCACTTATATTTCCTAATAATTTCTTTTATAAAGTCTCTCAAAAAATTATTAAGGTAACCATTGAAAACTCTATTCATTCAACCCTTGATGTTGACAAGGGCATCAGGCATTCCAAATAGAACCATTGGAGAAACACTAGGTCATATGAGTCCATTTTCATGATTTACCATGAAATTATTCTTCATTTATTGTAACTCAATTAATTTCATTCTATATTGAGTCTTTGAAATATGTATATCACCTGGTATAAATTTAATTAAAAAATAACCTTCACAATTCAGTAGAAGATTATGGAATTATTCAAAAATTTCGAAATTATAAATTTAAAAAACAAGCTTATATTAAATAACGAGTTTATCCCCAACCATTTCATATGAGTATAAATCATGTGAAGTAAATAAGACCTATATAATCCATGTAACTTCCATTTGAAGTTCATATTCATCCAAACAATTAATTATGTTCATAAGATGATCCAAAATACCAAATGTGACTTCCCTTCCCTAGTAATGGTATGAGATCTATACAGAGAGATCCAAGGAATATCCAACAACATTTAAAATTCAACTAAATAGGAAATAAAAATATTTTCTAGAAGCAGTTTCCAAAAAATATTTATTTGAGAGGATCCATTGTTTGAGATGCAATCATTGCAACTTCACGATTTTTTACTAATATATAATCATCCAATAGTTTAGGGGTGACATGATAACATATCAAAATTTTCAGATATTGAATTGTAGAAAAATATATAATCAAATAAAATATTTATATTTATTGATTGGATCATCAAAATACCATTCACCACTTCAATCTTGTGACCCACTTCAATAGATTTTATTTCATTCTCATTCTCTTTTTCTCTTGTATTATGGGGTTTCTAAAACTATTTTCTATAATTAAAACTCAAATTCATTAAAATATAGGAAAAAATTTATACCCCTTACAACTAAATAATTAGTGTGTGGGTTAATCATTAGGTTATTAATTATCACAATTCCATTCATTAATTTTACTCTTCAAATAAGTACAATATTATTTTTAGTGATTAATTAGTTTCCACACTAAATAAATTTACTAGAACCCATATGTAAATTCCCTCCATGATTCCTTTAACACTTTTGACATGAATGAATATTAATATTTTTCTATAATGGGTTTTATCATATGAATATCATTGAAATTCCATATTTCTATTTTCTATATAATAATTTGAACATTTAGAGTCTCTAGTTTGTATTTTTATCATGATATCACATTAAACAATTTGTTCTATGAAATGATTTTTTATAGTCTACGAGGGTTGGATACTTGGTCTCAAGATAAATTTTACTTTTAGGGTCGATGATAAAACCTAAAACATACAACACATGTCTTGATAAATATCCCCTATATGAATGTATGGATTCATCATCATTCTACTTATTTTCTGGAAATTAAATTTCTATTTTCAATAAAGACTTAAAAGAAAATATATTTTAAATAATAACTTCTTAATATTTTCCCATTCCATGAAATTAATTTCTTCATCTTTTCTCATATTATTGATAATATTACACTATTGATCATGTTTACCTTGAAAATGATACTAAAAAAAACAACCTTCTTATGGTCAGAGCATTGGAGAA
Source organism: Viscum album (assembly GCA_963277665.1). Taxonomy (NCBI): domain Eukaryota; kingdom Viridiplantae; phylum Streptophyta; class Magnoliopsida; order Santalales; family Viscaceae; genus Viscum; species Viscum album. The sequence goes on along the minus strand of OY728131.1, from coordinate 708,894,839 downwards.
AAAAGAATATATTTCCTAAAAAGCGGTCAATTTATTAGAAATAAGTGTTTCAAAGTAACATATGAATGATTTTTTTTTCATTTAGTTGAATAAAAGAATCATTAAAGAGTTTTTCATAACATTGGATATTTGTAAATTAATAATGATTCCTGTTATCATTAATAAATTGAGATATTGGGGTGAGAAAAGATCTAATATTTCATATCCCATATACCATTTCATTTGTTTTCTCATAAGGATGGTCATTTAATATCCTATCACATTCAGTGATAACATGATCCATTCAAGTATATCCATTGAGTATGACATAAATGAACCATGTGAGAGAAAATAATAATATTCATCAACAATTTAATCATAAAAAGGTATTTATTTGATGTCTAGAAAATGACATTTTTCATTATATGAAACCATAGGTATAACCATAGTCATTAAAGTTTATAATATATTCAAATCCATCATAAAAGTTTACAAACAAATGTGAATTAAGCCACACGTATCCCCAGGAGTGTCTATCCATTTGTATAGTCATAGGTTCACTCATTTCTCACCATTGATGACAGAGATAATACAAAATTCAACTCTTCCAAAGTTGTTACCCCTTCTTGGATATGTTCCATATCCTCTTCCACTTGATAGTGTTCATACATGAATATATTTTCAAAGAAAACACACATAGTAAAATGGTTTAGTTTCATTGAATACTAGAGTCATAATCATCATAAATAATGAAATATATTCAATATATCCCATAATGATATTCTCACATAGTATAATTCTTTATAATACCTTACTTAAAACCTATCTTAAAACCATGGAAAAGGAAACATAATAAATGATGATCTTTGGTTATTAGGAAGTATAAATATAAGAGATATCAATCAATGATCAAATGTGAGCATAAGATATGTATATGGGTATGAGAACATGATCAAAACTTACTATAATCATACCCAATAACGAAAAATATCATTAATCATAAATCATTCATTAATGATTTTCCCGAATAAAAGTTATTCACAAGTGTATAGTATCAACAATAATCTACCATGTGTCAAGAGGACATATCATGATCATAATACATATGTATGTGGAATATATGCAAGGATATAAAATCATTTCCCTAGTCAAGGTCCACTTCTAAGACTATCATTGTGAATTGTGTTCACTCTCCATTCCATTATTTCCATAGTTAATGTTAAATCCCAAGAATATCATAGTTGATATTTTCCCTTAATGATATGGGATCACTCCCTTTTCCAATACTAATTATCTCATGAGATATCCATATTTACCAAATTAATTGGAGGGTTATTTAATTATAGTCCCACCTTTGACATAAACAAACCATACAAATGTGTTCAATAATAACAAAAAATAATCAACATATCAACATATAATCATATCATAACCCATTAAAAGGATTAATGTTTCCTAATTATGAAATTACTTAATAATATAATACACAATCGAAAAAATTGGTTTCATAAAGTTATCATCGTAACGTAATTAACATATGAGCAATAATAATGTTTCATAGAATCATCCTCAAATAATCATCTTCCTAAGATATATAATGAAATTAAGAGAATGGTTTCATATGTTCATATCTCAAAAAGTTCATAACAATCTTTAAATTGTAATGTAATTGATGAAAAATAACTTTAAAAGAATATTTAATCATTAAATTGAAATCATTATAAAAATACCTTTTTCTTTTATAACATTTTATCTAAAAATTCCCATAATATTGAGAATATATTTCTTTTCAAATTACCCAGGAAAATTATAATGAAATTTTAAATTAATAAAATAATCATGAAGACGGAAAATTATGTTCATACCATATAACTTAAATGAGAACATTCTTTTTAGACTTTTGAAAACCGTAAAAATTGACATGTCTTGAAAAACATTCTTTTAAAAAATTCCATATGAACCATTTTATGTAATGTGAATGATATTGAAAATGGAAATTCTAAAAAATTTAATGTAAAATTAAATACTTTAATCAAACAATATTGTAGACGACGTACATAAAATAAAAATTTATCGACCAAAGGGAAAAAATATCGACTTATATTTTATTTTTATCACACATTTGAAGCACTAAAGAGAACAAAGTGGACATAATACATAAAAAATAAAATTATTAATAGTGTCGAATAAGTTATATGGGGTTTTTAGTATAATATTCTTATAATTTCCCTCAATATAAAATTAGTATAGGCTATGCTAAAAAAATTTAGATTGTAACATAATTCTTTTTGCCACATGTCTAATTTTACTCAGTACACATTAAAATATCATTTATATGAAAAAAATATTTACTATAAGTATGTTCCATAACCATATCCATAAATAAAATACAATGTATCATTATTTTATAATTTAAAATTAATATTTTATTAACAATTATTTCTTAAAATGAATATTCATGTGAAAATATGCTCGTTTTCCATGAATGTTTCATTTTTATTTACTTTTTATTTTAATTTTATTTCATGGATTCTTATTATATAGAATTATAATGATGATTTTAGTTTCATATTTATTCCTTATAAACTTATTAATAACCATTCAAATAAATTTGGTGAAAAATTAATTATTTCATTAAATGAAAACAATAAACCATACAAACACATGAGTAATGCTTTCATTTTTTGATGGATTGATAAAAATAATGGTAAATAAGAAATAATCATTAAAGGATCATTATTATTTTATAATATTTCATATATTAATAAAATTATTCTTTATTATCTGCCATGTAGAGTAGAAATGAATAGAAAATCACATTACTTCGTGGATGTGGTAGTCCAAATGAACACATGAGCAATGTTATCACTTCTCAATTGATAGAAAAGAATGATGAAAGATAAGATATAAAAATTTGATAAGAATAATTTTTTCATAATTATAAATCAAGGAAGATGGTGATGGAAAATGAATCATATCACTACAGAAAGGTAGTAGTGTACAAGTACTCATGAGAAACTCTTTCACTTACCAATAGATTTATACGAGTTAGAAAATCGTTAAACCATAATCATAATAAAAATTCATAACATTTAAAATAAATAATTATTTAATATTAATTTATACTAATTACTCATAAGTAGAATAATAATACATATGACTAAAATTACTCGGTTAAGAGTTGTACCTCTTCATTGAGAAAACTCCTTTGGTTTATACCTTACTCCTTGAAGGGGAGGTATGTTGATCAAAAAACGACCAACGTTAAATGTGGAGGGATGTGAGTAATGTATTTGTTTTGATATTTTCCAAGATAAAGACCTATTTATGTGTGATTAAGAGACAGTAGTTGGGGATGTTTTATAAGGGATGGAGAGGACACAGTAGAACGTTTTCCAAATATGTAAATTTATTAATGGGTTACTCAATAAAAATGATTCTAAATAGATAATTATTATAATACATGATATTATAGGTTCATAATCTCTCCATAAAATAATAATTTGACATGTTTTTATGGAAAAATCACCCTTGTATTTTTATTTAAGCCCACACATAAACCCGTTTTTATCTTTAAGAGTGGAAACAAATTTTTATTGTTTTTACTATTAAATATGAAAAGAAATGAATGTAGTATTGTTTTCAATTTTAGAATTTATTTTTAAAAATATGGATTCAATTTTATCAAATTAAATTTATATAATTTTTAGAATTTAATTTTTAAACTACCATTAATGACATAATGATAATCAATTTTTAGAAAAATATATTTTTAATCATAAAACAAAATTAACATTCATTCTTTTCCTAGTATAATTAATCAAACAAAATATAAAAAAATTATTTAATATAATATATAAAAAATAAATTAAAATAATTAAAAACTATTGAATAATTTAATTTATTAATGTAAAAATTGATTTAACCTATAAAAATATTTTTTTGAAATATTATATATTTTTTACTTAAATTTAATTAAATTTTATTTTAAAACAAATTGATAACAAAGTAATTCGATTTATTCATGTGTAAAAATATATTTTCATAATTTTTTTAGATTTTTTCATAACTAATAATATAACAACTTGTTGATAATTATCACATTTAACAAAAATTATTCAATAATATATCACATTTTTTTATAAATCCAACATTGTGTGTGAAGAAAGCTATTGACCAATTAAAATTTATTAAATTAAAAAATATTATAAAATATTATGGTATTATATAATATCCCTAAAAATTATGAATTGGTTGATAAATTGATCTTCTCCTGGTGCATGAAAAATTGGTATAACTACACACCTGGTCTGATAATGCTAGGGGATATTACATGGTATCTAATATTCCCTTTTTGAACCATTTTGAAATATTTTAGAAAGATTTTTACTAGTTATGTTATAGAAACGAATTGAAAAATGAACATGGATAACAAAATATTGGACAAAAAGTGTGATAAGTTGAACTAAATGTATAATATTTTTAAAAAAGGTGTTATATAGGAATACATAATGAGATAGATATTTTAATATTCATATTTTGGATATTATCATAACAATTTTGGTTTTATTATTTTTTATAAAAAATATTATGATGATGAAGATAAGAATTGTGTGTATATATAGACCACTATTTTTCATAATAAAATATATTAAAATATTTAAATTTTCATAAATTATATTATATGCCTATTATGATAGAAAATGGGAGTTTCCATGTCTTACATAAGTTTGTGATATTGATATTTTAATATAACATAAATCTAAAAAATCATCACAATTTTCCTTAGTGAGTGATATTTATCAATTATATTCTATTATATATTAAATTTTATGAGGCTTAAGTGAAAAATATATTGTTTTTTCTTTATATCAATACTTTAATGTTTTGGAAACATATATTAAATGGAATTAATATCATTGAATATTGATTTTTTGACATGGCTATATTTTTTCAGATAACTACTGAAGAAAGCATGATAGAGATATGGATTAATATTTGGATTAAAATATTATTTCTTTAGAGATAATAATGTGTAAATTGATTTTAATAAAAGTGAGCCATATATTATTGAAAATATTTGAAATGATTATTTAGATAATAAAAAATTTATCTGTGATATTTTTGGGGATGTTTTACACAATTTTTTTTATTTTGATAAATATTGAATAGTATTTGAATTTATGAAGTAATGGACAATATTATTTTTTTGTAAAATATATTGTTAATTTTTGGAAGAATAAATGTCCTCAATATGGTTTAATATAATAGTTTTTTAAATTGATTTTTGAAATTCATATTTTCGGGAATTCTTGATTATGATATATACACACTTGATTAAATGGTTATATGAATGATTAATATTGTCTGAAGAAATATAAGAATCCTAATTTATCCTAAGAGTGTAATATAGAAGCTATATTAGAATTTATATCCATAATTGTAAATATGTTATGAATAACCACACATTAAATTATTACTAAATTATAACAAAATAATTATTATGTAATTTATTAAAGGGAATAACTGTAACCCACTGAGATTTTAGTATTTTATTTACTTTAATTTTTAAAATTATATATATATTTTTCACAACATGTGACACCAAACCAAAATGAAATTTTGATATATAGAGATAAAATATTAATATTTGTTTATGGCCATTAAAATCTAGTAATAGATTTTTCCAGAATAAAAAATAGTTTCCAATTTATGAAATAATTACAATAAGAAAACAAGGATTACATTTAACATGAATGAAATTAAATTGATATTAAAAAAATGAAAAATATGATCATTTTATACATAGAAATTTATTTATTTATGAATATGGGATTTTTATATGATATTATTTTCAATTCCAAGAAATATGTGATAAATTATGATAAAATATATTTGATATGAATAATTGGTTAATACTTATTTAATTATTTAATAATAAGGAATATGAATAAGAATTTATTGTATTCTAAAAAATATAATTTCCTTTGAATTTTTTTTAATTATATATTATGTATTTATTATTATTGGGTGACCTAATAACAACTTTTTTATATTCATTTATTACCATTACATGTATATATGTTGATATTATAGGTTTTTATTCATACTAAAATTGTTTTCATACTCATTCATCCACTACTTATATGGTATGTCCTTAAGTTTTGTATCGTATAAACAAGATATAGAAGTTACTCACTATAACGATAAACTGAAGATAATATGAAATTAATATTAAATAATTTATCTTTGGTCTAGATACATATGTCTGATTGGGCACAAAAAATGTATGAATTTTTTTTTGGTGGCCCAAAATCCATGACGTTAAAGTCTTGGTGGGAATATTGTGTTGGGTGCATCATTGGTGGTATGACATTGGTTTAATGACTAAGTTAAAAAAATTCACTTCTCATTTGATGAAGTGATATATCATGGGCTTAGGTTTTCTAGGATGTTAGTAAATTCCTCATATATATGGTCATGGTACAATGTGTAAAGTCTATCTAGTAACATAACAAAATACATAAAGCATAAAAAGTATGATGACACAAATTTTAATCCTGATTTATGAGATACTGTGAGGTAAATAAATTATATTATATAGAACATGCTCATATAAGGTAGTCAAAGTAATGAAATTATTTATCTTTTTAGGTGTGTTATGGGTTTCTATACTCTTTTCCCGGTCTATGATTTGGACTCATTAATAATGATACAAGGACCTAGATGGTTACATAAAAAGTGTTTCCATAATTCCCAACAATAAAAATGAATAGGTCTTTTAGATGAAGTTTTCCCCACCTGTGGGGGCTAGTAGTAGCAACCCCGACCCCAATAGCTAGGAGTTGGTGTCTTACAACACTATATTAGCATATGATGTGATGAATTTCATCCGAAAGGACTAAATAGTCTAGCTATTTTTTAAAACCACATATATACATGATACCAATCTTATACCAGGAATAGAAAATAAAAAATAGTACAAACCAAAATAAAATTCTCAACATCATTGAAAACTCAATCAAAGGATTCAACATCATAAACAAGGAAAAGAAAACAAAATAAGGGATATTCCAAATTACTATTAAAGAGTAAACTGCATTAAAATTTATCACGAATTAATAAGAACAACCAATATAGAAATATAAATAGACTACCACACATGCCATTTAAATAACTGGATAAGGAAAAATACTCATGGAAAGGTAAATAACTGAGAACACAATCCATTTAAATAACTAATTAAAAATTAAATTCACCGAGTGGGAATCTCATAATGAAAATATTATGGATAAAAACAATAAAAATGAATGAAATTCTTAATTATCATACATCATGTATCCTGTGAACATTACAACTTCACCATCAAGATCATTAAAATATTAGTTTAGAACATACTACTACAATGAAATTTTTAGAATATTGTTTAAAAATACTATATAAAAATGAATAGAGCTTATCCAACCAATTTTTTTTCTCAAGAGACTACTGGAGCATAAAGTTGCCTGCACTAACTTGTCCCAAACCCATGTATTGAATGTAAAAATCATTCTTATTATATAGAATTATAGATTTTATTCATAATCAATGGTCTTTATGAAATATATATTTCGAATAAAGGATATAGATTGTTAATTTTTATAAATCCAGTATATTTTTTAATTATATGGAATTATTTAGAGACCAAATGCTCAGACATAACCTAATTTCGAGGCCCTGTGACCTGAAGTAGAATTTGGAACTTTCGTTTTAGTATATTTAAATAAATGAGTTAGTTGGTTTATATAAATTTTAATCTGGTTTTCAGATCCCAAATTTATGGGTACTATTGAACTCAAAATGGAAAGATACGCCTAGAATGGACCTAACTTCGACCAACAAGAGTCAACCAGAAAAATTAATTTTAATATTTTTTAGAAAAAAATAAAAAAATACTAAAATGTTATTTAATTTTCCCCCAAATATTGGGTGGTGGCACGATGGCTCTACATTGTGGTGACAAAGCGATGACAAGTTGAATTAAATGAATCTCATTAATTGATCATAAATGTGCAGTGAATTGATGCATCAAAGAAGCGTAACAATGCGATGACACAACGTAACAAAAATGTTGCATCGTGTTTTCTTTGAATGGTTTAACCGGTTGGAGATATGAGGATAAAAAGATAGATATTATATAAGGAACCTATGGAAAACATTCTCCCCAACATCAACAACGAATGCCAGATAATCACCAGGTACATTGATGCACTTCGAAGAACGAGACTAGGGAGTGTCGAACGCCAATAGATCTAGAATTCTTATAGATGGATCACTTCAAAAGATGAACTCGAATGATTTACAGTTTTTATTTGTTTTATGTTTCCTTATTAGTTATTCTAAATGACTAATGCAGATCAACTCATGAGAAGGTTGATCCCCAGATCGCTCGTTTTTGCGGCATGGTACTTTTCTTGGGGGTCTACATTGGGATTATTTATTAATTATGATAGAACATTAAACCATATCCCATGATTTTAATCCTCTAATGTTGAGGGTGCATGCTCACATGAAAAAGTACTGATCCCCTCTACCTTGTTTATTTTTTTTCCATTCTTCGTGACCACATATTTGAAATGGCGACAATGAGGATTCAGGGCCATCAATGGGAAGATGGCATCCCCAGAGGCCATAGGTGCAAGCGGCATGAAGAATGGAACACTGGAGTGGACCAGTTTCTCCATAAAATAACGTGACGGTGTGACAGCCCTAGTAGATGTCATAGGAAGGGGGTGACATTCCATGACATTGCGCTATAGGGAGCACCATGTCCTGCTCGGGCCCCCAGTAGCAGGCCGGTGGCCAACAAACATGTGATGCACCTTTGACCACATCGATGGAGCGTGTTGCGACTGGTGTCATGGCACAGGGTGCTGGCAGGGGGTCCCTCGGCCATGTATAGGTGGAAGGTTTAAATGACATCGGCCGACTGTGGTCCATACAATTAGAAAGCCATCAGGGCATCTGTGTGGGAGAGAACCGGCCTACACAACGAGATGGCTAGAGGGTGGGATGGACCTGACCAGCGGGATGGACTCAGGACATGCCGGATACGAGTAGGGTCAGTAGACCCAGGTTGGTTTGGTGGACAACGGTCCTGGTCGAGTTATGTCGTCTTGAACAGGTTAGACCAAACTCAGACCCAACCAGAGCCTTTTCGAAAAACTTCTAATATCATTAAACCAGACATCTGATTAATGAGCAGTTTGTGGCATTGGAACTCTTGTGATGATACAGATCATTTCAATACTCTAAGGAGACTTTCATGGTTTTTTAAATATGATGAATATGTTGAGAAGAGGTTCTTACAAATTTAATATCACTATGTGTGGAGATCCTAATACTAACTAATACCTGAAGACTGCGGACAGGATAACCTATGTGGATCAACTATGATGGCCTAGTGGGAAGTGGCTCTCGGTGACCCGACATTCCAATAGTGGGGAGATGCTCTCTGTGACCAGGTAGTCCCACAATACTTGACGGGGAAGAGTACCTCAATATGATGGCCTAGGTGGGAAGCGACTATGTGTGACCTGGGATGCCCATGGTGGGGAGAGGCTTTGTGTGTCCTAGCATACCCACGATACTCATCTAGGATATGTAACACAATAATCCATGGTTTGGAGGAAGTGGCTCTGTGTGACCCAAGATTACCACAGTGGGGATTATCTCTGTGTGACTTGGGATACCCATGGTACTCATTGGGGAGGAGTATAACAACAACCCAAGGTTTTCAGTGATGTTACTGATAGTCATACTTTTCGCACTCTGAAATATACCTCTTTTGAGATGCCTTTCTTCATGATCATGATTCGTGGTAATGATTCATGGATTTTTGTGTTTTTTACTTGTTGGTTTTGGTTCCATACTAAGTATTTTTTTACTCACCGCATCATGATCTTCACCTGCACGTGTTGTGTCTGGTGGAGATGACCACCACCTTGATAGAGGACTTGGTGGCCCAAGAATAGGTGGTTCCTAGTGAGGCTAGGCAGGAGGAGATTACTTTTAGGGCTTCTAAGGATAATCCACACTTACCCATTGCGTTTTTAGCCAACAGATTATCATAGTTTCCTTGTATATTCTAGTTTTTAGATCTTAATTTTTTATGTTTGAATTCTGGCCCATTTGACCTATAGTTTGTACTTACACTCATTGGTTGTTTAGTGGCATGCAAGTTCTCTTTTCTAGTTTTCATAGGACGTGATTTTATGTGTGTGTGTATATGTACTCATCCAAATTCCTCTCACTTGTAGGTTGACACCTTTGGTGCTAGTCACCAATCCTTGCTCTTCGAAAGGTGGGCTTTGGGGAGTCACGACATGGGCCTCAAGGGATGGGTCGTGACAAGATTAATCAATATTAACCCAAATAATCCAATATATTTAAATAGAAACACCATATGTAAAAATGTGATATGGTTTAGGAAACACTAATTTATATTAAAAAATAATATTAAAATTTAATAAAAATATAATGTCTAACAAAAAATTACTATATTGGTGTGATTGTTTCAATGGAATATTAATAATAACAAAAGAATGTTAGATTGTATAATATCTTTTTTCATTTGGTAATTTTCATTTTAATATTCCATAGAAGAAATAATTCAAATTAAAACATTAAATACCCTAAAGAATAAATTATTCATGATATAACAGGTTAAAAATAAAGTATATAAACCACCAAAAGTGAATTTCTTCATAATAGAAAATATGCTTAAATGAAATGTAATTTTAGATGAAAAACATTACCTTACACTTTCCTTCAGTTGAAAATGCTTTAAAATATTTTATAAATGTTTTAGTAATGTTATCAATTTTAACAATAACCATATTTCCACTTATAAAATCATAATAAATCATTTGTTTAGTGATTATAACCCATTCATTAATATTATTTCATTATTTTCATTGTTTCGAGTGTTAATTGATTTGTTTTTTCTTAAATAACCTGGTTCGTTTTCATATTATAATGTATTATCATATCTCTAGTAAGAACGATGAATTATTTATCACATTCTTTAAAAAATATTACATTTGAAACTAATCACGAGTGATGGTTACGAAAAATGAAGTGCATTATGATCATTGAGAGCATGATCTATACATAAGATTGAAAAATGTTCCCATTTTCTAATAAGTATTATTGAAAGGAGGTAATTAACATTTTACAATTATATAATGGTAATAATATCAAAAAATACATATTAGTTTCATATACATATATATATATTATCAATCTCTTATGGGGATGTAAATAGCTTCAGATCACTTCATGATGGAGGTATTCCACACGTACCTGAAGAATGTTATCATATATACATGATTGAAACAAAAAATATATAGAATGATATATATTATATTTATAGAAATATAAATATTTAATTAATATATTAATTATTCTATTAATATCACATATAATAAATGACCTTACCCTTATCATCTTCCATGTAAAGTGTTATTGAAATAGAAATCATATCAATTCATGAGGTGGTAGTCTTCTGTATACAAGAGAGACATTATCCTATCTCTTATGGAATAAAAGGAAACAATATATATTATTTAATCACAACATAGGTATAAATACGTTATAAATATCATATTTATACTTTATATTGATCACCATATAACTCCATGAGAGGCATAAATTACCAAAATAAATCTTATAAGGTGCGTTTAAGGAATTGAGGAAGTGAATTGGGTAGGTCATGGTTGAATGAAGCGGTTTTTATGTGTGTATAATAGAGGAGAGTGAGTTCCCTTTTATAGTTGAAGAAGAGTGAATTTTTTTAAATACACAAAAGTATTCTCTATTTGGAGGATAATCATACCTTATGTTGATGCATGATTGATATTTAATGAGGTTGATAGATCATATGTTTGATCCACACCTCCATCAAATAATAAGAAACAAGTATTAAATATTTTTTTCCTTAAATTCTTTGTGTCCTTATTTTAACAATTTTTATTTCCCACTATTGTAACTAGTTATCAAACATGGGGAATTTTTCCATTATGACTAAATTAAATTAATTATAATTAGATATTTTTTTCCCACTAATTAGTTGTTTTATATCCAATTTATAAATTAGAATACTGAGTGTTTTGATTTTTTTTTAACACAAGTGCATGTACGTTTAAAAACAAAATTTTAAACTTAACTTCAATAATAGAGTTTATTTACAATATAGTAATCAGTATATATTTTATAAATGAATAGTTTTTTCACGAGAGAAAGATATTTAAAGAATTATTTTAGTTTAAATAAATCATTACATAATTTTGAATTTTTAGTATTTTAAATCATTTAATATAACATAATTTATCACAAAATAACATTACTATTGATTTTGAAATTATTCATTTAAATTGAATTTGAAAATATCAAGGCTATGTTGGAATTAAAATATATTATTTTAAAATTATTTTTTCATGATATATTCATCAAAATCATATTTCAACATGATAATTTATTCAATTTAATTAACTTTAAGTATTTTTAGTACAATTTAATTTACTTTATTATTAAGTAAAAAATTACTCTATTGGTATTTCTTTTAAATTTAAATTAATTATTTTATCTCAAAAATTAAAATAAATTATCAGGATAAAAAAATTTATCTTTAAAAGGGATTTATAAATCAGAACATATAATATTTTTTTTATATCACTACTTTATTCATATTAAATATATGGATAGTATCTCTTTTTGTTTGACTTTTAGCTAACCGTTTATATGGGTCATATTCAAATAAATGTGGAAAGGAATTAAAATATTTTTATTTAAAATATTCAAATAAAATAATTATATATTATTGAATTTTTTTTAATTTTCACTCTAAACATTCTACTTTAAACACCATTAAATCAACTCATACATTAACCATAACAGTTAAATTTAACTGCATTCACCCTTTATTTTGGTAAAAACAAAGTAGAACATAATAAAAATAATAAATAAATCAGATTCAAAATATAGAATCAATATTTACAAATTCAATTCATGAAAAAAAACAAAATTATTTTATATTAATCTTGTATCCATGATAAGAAAAGGGTTTATAAAGTGAAAATGTTCAAAATTTTAATTTGTTTTTATATCTAAATTCGTTATGAAAATGGTTTAAATAACCATAGTTTGTTTAATTGATATTAAATTAATCTAATTTAATTATAAAACCAATTAAAAATATAATTTTTCACTATAAATTAATTAAATGAAAAGATAATTTTCAAATAAAATTCACTATTCTTTACTATTCATTATAAAATGAAATATTTTAAAAACAATTAATTATATGATAATTTTGTTATTAAAAAAATATATACTATATTTTTTCCAATATATTTTAAAAAATTATTATAATTTAATTTCAAGTAGAGTATGAAAATAATGGGTAAACAAGGTTTCGTTTAAACTCTTTGTTGTGTGCATCACTAGCTATCGACAAAATATAATTAATTATTAACGAAATATATTATAATGTATTGGTTTGGTTACCAAAATAATTCTTATTTATGAGAAATCATAAATAAAAATAATTCAAATATATTATTAAATATTAGAATATTGATGACTGAATTTATTTTTCAATGAATTCACTGGATATTTAATTTTAAAAATAAAAACAAAAAGATTGAATTTTTCGATCAAACATTTGATGTTCAATGTTCAATAAATTATTACTATAGATTATATGATGATTTAATGGTTTTAATTTTATCATGTATTATGTTAATATCTTATAAGAAACTGATAATATATTTATTACATTTATGATAATTTTAATTAATTCATAATTGTGTGAAAGTTCTTAAAATGAAGGTTATTACTTTCCTGGATTCTATGTGAAATTTTGGAATGTACATAATAATTATATAAGATCATTTCCGACTCAATAATAAAAATAATAACCATTTTTATGAATTTATAGAGATAATATATCTTCTCCTCTCCTCCCAAGATTTTCAAGAGAGAATCTGATGAATGAAAAATTACAGATTGATCCCATCATCTCAATCGAGTTCTTCATTCATTACCTGATATTTGTGACATCATAAAGTTTATTTATTTCTAATTATATCACCCAATAATTGAATAAGGATGACCCAAGATACCATATACATGTTTATGTGATCTAGGGGATGTTTATCATGATGAATTTGAGCTACTGCATGCCATTGGTGAGCAAATAAATTTACTGATTTCCAAAAAATAATGTAGTGTTTACGATTTCCCTCAATTTTAATTTTCAGGATTAAATTCAATTTAATGATGTCTTATGATAGATCAAAGAAATATTTTTTGTGAATTAAAATTTTATAATTTAATATTAACCATATAATTCTGAATTGAGAATTTTTTATGTTTCCCCTGCACTCTGAGATACTTCAATTTTAAACCCAGGGAATAAATTGATGCCTGGTACTTTAAATGTTCATTTAAATTTTCTAGGGTTCGAGAAGATTATTTTGATATAGTCTATAAAACTGATTACATGTCAATATGAGTTTGAATGGACAATATATTTTCACCCAAATATTTATGGGGTCATTTTATAATATGAGATGATATTTAGTGTTTTATGTTTTATTTATATTATTAGTCTACTTGTCCTTTGTATTTTCTATTAGGGAATGATTCAAGTGCATTTCCTACAAGTCAAAAATAGTGGTATCCAACTAGGGTAGTCTTTGTCTTGATAGATTGCTATAAAAGTCTAAATTAAAAGACATAAAATTTTAAAAATAATTTAACTGTATACTTCCAAGGGAATGGAAAATATTTAAAAAAATAAGATTCCACACCACGTAAAATATGTGTAGAAATGTTTGCCTCTCCATTTATGGGGAGGGTGATGTGTTTGACTAACATTAAAAATATTATATATTTATATTAAAATATATATTATATAAAATATATATTATAATATTACATATACATATAGTATTTATATATTAACTTAAACGGATGCCCCAATTAGAATTGCGCTAGACCGGGTTAGTTCAGATCCATCCTACTAGTCATGTCAACCATATCACAAGCCTTAAATTAATATATCATGATATTTTTATGGTTGCAACAGACCCGATTTATTTTTAATTTATGATTAATTGTATAGAATATAATAAAATCTTTTCGGATTCTGTGGGATGTATGGATGATTAATTAAAATTATTTTAGTAAAGGTTAAATAGTTAAAATAAAAGAAATTTCTATTTTGGAAAATTAAAATTTTCTTATACAATCTAATTGAATGTTGTAGGACCAAAAGCCTATTCATATTTATGCAAGTTTTATTTATTTTTTATTTAATATAATTATTATATTTATGTTTTAAAATGTTATAATTATTATATTTTGAAGATCCCTATTTTTTGCCACCCTCGTTAATTTATATGTTGGCTAGATTGTATATAATAATGTGATAAAATTTATTTATTCACCCAATGTTATCCTCACATGCATGTGAGTATACATTATGAATACCAAAAGAGTATGGGGTGATGTGGTTGGAGTTAAGTGATGGTTTCAACCAAATAAGTGAACGATATAAGAGTTTAATTCACTGAATTTCATGTTACGTATCGATATAAGTATTTCCCTTAAGGTCGCACTTAATCCATTATTTTATTGATTGATTAAAAAATTCTAATAGAAAAAGATAATGTCATTATTTATTTTGTTTATCATATTTATTTTTTTATTTTTTGAATATGTACGTATTATGAATGATCAGATACTAGGGTACTAAACAAGGACACATAGATTAAATGATCATCTGCAGTGAATGTGTCATTTTTAAAGTCATGGTTAATGTGAGAGTTTGATCACTTATAATAATCACATTAAATGGAAAAATATTTCCTTCACTGAGGTAAATTATCAAATTTCTGAAAGAAGGTATTTTGTTATGAAGTTTTACCCTTTACTTCAATATAGAAATAGTCAATTGTTTTAGGTGAAAATCAACCATATTTTCTGAATTTTATTATTATCATCCAGTTATTAATAGATTTTTGGGATGAATTAATATAAATTAGTAGAAAAGGGGTATCCAAAACTTGGTTATTGCATATTTAGAATAAATTCACTGAGAAATATAAATAACTTGTTTACAAGAGATGTGACTCCACTCAACAAATAATGGAGTTGTGTGTTAATGTGTCTATCTAATTAATGTTACACCATAGACTATTGGGGTATGTGAGAATCCATAGCTTAGGATATTATGAAATATTAATGGATCCATTCCATTAGAGTACTAAAGAGACTATGTATTATATATATATAGTAATTGTGTGATTTTACGATTTGATAAAATAGTGGGATAAATATAATGTTAAAATTTTAAAAAAATTTACAGATGACTAAGGTATGTTACAGATCATTTAAACATTATTTTTTTATATCAAATGAAAAATACTACCAATTAAATTTAAATACAATATATATTACATTAATTGAATATCTCATTCAGTCGTAGCATCTTAGAGTGGTACATGTTCTCAAACATAGTATAATTCCAATAGAAAGAGAATTATGATCCATTGTCCCCATTTCTTGTAGACTTACCTTAGGGAATTGTGATGGCACCTAATGGTAAATATAATAAGTATATGTACAATGTTCTAGTTGTTCTTTGTTTTAGGTTGTTATCTATTTTTAGTATGTTTCAGAGAATGCATGGGGAAAATGATGCTTTCCAAGTGATTTATTATCTCAAAGAGTTATACTAGGAGAGTGTGGTGCATGAATGATATAATATATCGAGTTCATTGTAAACATACAAGATTGTAGAATAGAATAATCCATGACCTGACATTCCCAAGATGAACAGGTACATATGGAGACTCAAGACCCTTAGGGATGAAACTAAATAATGAACTAAAAACATAGCACATTATTTCCTCTTTATTAAATTGATTGTGGGATTTAATCATTAATTATACTCAAAATAACATTAATATGCCACTTCTATATTTTTTGTCCCCATTTATACGTGCTGATAAGTATATAAATAATTTTTATACATATATCATTATGGTGAATATGGGAAAGAGAGAAAAAGATAACTTGTCAATCTCTAAGTATGAGTCAAGGAAAATAATTCATCATTATTTAATGAAAACCAAAATATAGAGGGAGTTTAATGGAAAGGAGGCAGTCTACATTACTTAGGTAATGAAAGGAAACTATATGAATAATTTTACATATTGGAAAAAGAATTAAGGTGATTATTACGCTTCCAGTATATTTTTCATTAAATGAATTTTATCTAATAATAAAATTTGGGTGTTGGATACTACATGTGGACTAACTATTTATATTAAAATACATTAACCAATTAGATCAAACATGATTAGAAAATTGGGTTGGATTTTTAAACAACATATTGTGTTAGAATAGAAACCATAACAACTGTAGATTATCATTATAATGTTCCAACTGTAATAGTTCTTGTACTAAATAAATATTATTTTGTACCATCTATTTATCCAAACATAATATCCACTTCATGTTACTATAGTATGTGATTTTATTTCATTTTTGTAACTAAATATTTTTTTAGGTGTAATTATAACATATTTTAATGTGTGAAAAACCAAAAAAAAAAGTTGTATATACTTGAAATATAATTTTTTTGGAAGTTAATGAAAAATATGGTGATAATGACTCATATCCTCCCCTCTTAAGGTGCATGTTTCTAGTTTATGTTAATTTTATTTTTTATAAACCATCATAAAGATCAGTTTCTAGACTCTATTTAGTTAAAACCCTTGGATGCATTCCATACCTATTTATAAGATAAAATGACCAAGGGTACTTATTGTGGGAAGGGAAAGAGATCCAATGAACTAGTAGATATTGTTCAAGCTTATGTATGTTGTATATTACAAGTATGAGAAAAATAGATTTTTTTCTTTTTTCATTATTTTTTCAAATGACTATAGCATATATGGATATATTTACCCAATTCCGTATAAATCAGCTTATTTTTGCATGCTTAAAAAATATTAGAATAAATTAGAGAATCAACATGGTAAGAATATCAAGAAACAATGATTATTCCGTTGCATAGAATATCATAACCACATTTCAATCATCCATATAATGAATTTTGGGATAGTTTCTCAACTCAATCCCCCATATACACCACAATGGAATGGTTTTAGTGAATGGAGGAATCAAAATCTACTTGAAATTGTCAGAACAGTACTGAGTCAGAAAAATCTACCATTATCCTTTTAGGGATATACATTGAAGCCTACCATATATACACTAAATGGGTACCGACTAATGTTCAATATGGAATTTCATATGATTTAATGAATGGTAATAAGCACGATCAAACCACAAAACATGTATGGGAATGTGAGGATATTATAATGACTATACCTTTTGAAAAATTTACTTTTTGGAGCATGAAATGCATCTATATAGTTTATCCTATGGAAAATAAAGGATATTGCATATATAAACCATTAGATAAAAATGTGATTAAGCAATGGAATTTCTTATTTATAGTTAGGGAAGACATTTCAAAAGGAAGTTTTGGGAGAAGATTAAATTTAATAAAGGTGATTCCCTAGATACAATTGTGTTGGTACAATAGCAAAATCTATAAGAGACTGTGGTTCTTAAAGTTGTTCTTTAGACACAAGTACTAAATTGTTTGATAGAAGAGTTTTGATAAATGGGTAGATATTATTATTTTTATGACCATCTCAGTTGATGTATTACTAATAGAGAATGATAAAACTCTAACCTATAAGGAAGCAGTAGATGATATAGATACTACTAAATTGTAATATTTCATGCATTCTAAAATGGAATCCATGTACCAAAATCATGTTCTGATTTGGGTAGACCCACTATATGATGTAAAAAACATTTGATGTAAATGATATTTAAGGAGAAGATTGAAATGAATAGTCATGTGAGCACATGTAAGACCTAGATAGTAGAAAAGTGTTTCATGAAACATCAAGATATCAAATTTGATGAAAACAGCTTCCCATACTCTGTTATAAGACGCATAATAATATTAATTATAATAAAAACATTCCATGATTATGTAATTTTGTAAATTTATGTCAAAAATACTTTTAAAAATAGTAATTTGTTTGAATATGTCGATATGGCACAACCTCAAGGGTTTAATATAAAATAGAGTGCTAATATAGTTTGAAATATCCAATGATTAATTTTTAGATTGAAGCATGAATCATTATCATGTTATGTTTTTTAATAAATCCATATGAGAATTTGGTTTCATTAATAATGAATGTGTTACATGTGTCTATAAGAATTTTAGTAGGAGTTCCAACAATTTACTAGTATTATATGTTGATGGAATAATGTTCATGATAAATCTTGTATAAATATTGTAGTCATTGAAGACTTGGTTAACTGAATTATCATCTTTGAAATTCTTAGGTGAAGAAACCAATATTATTTGGGATAGGATCTATCTAGATTGACCTTAGAGGCTGCTTTAGCTATATCAATGTAAATATTAAGACAAGGTTCTGGAAGACTACAACACGGAACAATCTAAGAGAGGATTCTTGATAGTACCATAAGGAATTAATCTCTCTAATAACATGTGCCTTTATAAATAAAACGATGTTGAACGAATGATTGCAACACCTTATGTTTTTACAATGGTATCTATCTTATTTTCCATGCAATTTAGTTGGTCTGATGTATCATTTTCTTTACCTATAGTGTATATATATCAAGAATATCCCAATGAGCTACATTGTGAAGCAGTAAATTATACCCTTAAGTATATAAAAACTACAATTGGTATTATAGATACCAAGGCTGGATTACATTCCACTGAGGGAGGGGGGGTTTAGTGGTGTCCTTGTTTTATGAATTGTTATACTTTTAAATTGAACATCATGAAATTGTTAAGTTTATTTATACAATCAATATTTTCTCTCAAACTCACCTTATGGGTAATTGTAAAATAAGGGAAGGAAACATATTGTACTGATATGGTTTGACAATGATTGTCCTTCTCCTTTCCATGTTGGTTATACACCCCCACATGGATTGTATTCACTATCCCCACATGTGAGTACAACTAGTTAGACACCTTATTTCCATAATTGGATAGAGACCCAAATTGTTCTTGTTAATTGATTGGTTAGAAACCCCAACTAATAATATTCCAATATCTAGTTAGAAACCCAAACCAAAGGTTTCTCCTTCATTTTTCCTAGTGATAATATGACTTTATTCATATATAGTCATCCTCTAAAAGAATTATGGGTGTATGTTCCTTATGAAAAAAATCTTGAACATCATAAACACATGACTTGATCAATCTTGTTGATCCTAAAAACTTCAATCATTTATTGAATGATATAAATTCTACATCTTTAAATGCATGGGTTCATGGAATCATGTTCTTTATAATTTACCCCTCTTTAGTTCACTCCTATAATTCTTTCAAAAACAATTGTTGCACAAAATCTCAAAATGTTCTTATGATATTTTTCTATATTTAATCACATGCAGTCACATATGTTTTTAAAAAATAATTTTCATGTGAATCTCAAAAAATTAAATGATTTAATTTTTTATTTAAATCCTCAATTAATGTATTTAAAATTGAACACATTAAATTTTCATCATCAAATAAATAATACCATAATATGGGATTTTATTTATTTACCCATTATGAATACCGCATTAAAGTAGTATTTCCATTTTTTATTTCAAATACAGGAATTTGTATTTAATTGATGAATAATTTGAAAACCAGAGGGTTATTTCTTCTCCGCACATTGCATTGGTGGGTGGCAAAAGATTTCCTTAGAATGCATGTATGAATGCATGATCATGGATTTTTCCAAGGTAGAATCTCATTCCTTTCACAGTATAACAGAAATCCACATAAAAATATTCCTTTTTTAGCATGTAATTGATGCAGTTATAATATTAGAAAGTCTGGAGTATATTATTTCTTATAACATGACATTAAAATACACCACGTATTATCATATTTAAGAACATGAAGGACTCAAGTGTTACTAGTAGTTTCAATTTAGGATAAAAATATGTGTGAATCAATTGTTTAATAATGTATCAAAAAACAGATGCCCAAAGAACTGGGTATCATCTTATTCATGAGACATCACCAATTATTAATGAATTATCCAAAATACCCAAAAGTCCCAAGCTCTCTTTTTTTCCAACACGCATGGATCTGTTCATGCTAACATCCATGCATCTCAAAATCCTAAAGAGCTTCGATTTCATGTTCTTTACCCGGGGTATTCATTTTGAATACCCATGGATCCAAATCTCATGAATGTTTGATATATTTACTCATTTTTCATGAATTTAACATATTTCTACATGAATTACACATTTTGAACATACCTATACAGAAATATCAGATTTTTCTTCTTCTAGGATCTCAACATCTTTAGATGTTCACAACGATTGTGGTTTCTTATCATTATGCATGTCCATATATGAAACAAGTTAAAAATACAAACACTAATCATTCCTAGATCTCTTGGAATAGAAGAGTCTCTATCAACCATGTTCATTTCCTCGACCATGATCCTCACAACTCGATCGTGGAGGAATATTTTTTGCATAAAATCCACTAATGGGACTGGAGGAAGAAAACACACTAGATCGATTGGGAGTTTGAAATCATATCATATGACAACCAATCTCCAATCCTATTTTTTAAAAATGATGGAAAAGTTGAGTGTCAGGACACACACCACATCCGTACTATCAATGATTAGTGGGTGGTATATAAATCAACCATTATCAATATTGTACCATAATTATCTTCCCCCTCTCCTCATACCATAACACACTAATTCCACCCTGCACCATAATTCTTCACATGGTGGCATTATTTCCCTCACATATATATTTACTGAGCACTCTCCTATGGGAATATACCCCACTCTATCAGTAATAGATTTACTTGTATTATTCCATAGGGAATATTTGACTCCCTGAGTCACATATAAGTATGTGGTAGACATGTATTGGGCTATTTGATGGTTGACACCTATGTTTAGTAACCCCATCATAAAAAATAACCTAGGATAAATCTAAGTTCAAAATGAAATTCAATATTCAATACAAATTCAAACCTGAATTCAGTTTTCTTCTTCTCTTATTTATCCTCATTTATTGTTTATAAAACTTAAATGAAAACTAATATTTGTTCATTGAAACATCTTCACATCCATATGAAGTAAAATAGAATGTACAAATTTCATAAATTATTTTTTATGAAATCACTTTTTCTCTTTGAATTCACTTGTGGCGAACAATGTGCAGGCTCCTTTAGACATATGTTAATAATTTAATATGACTTCAAACAATCATAAAATTAGTAAATCATAGATTACTGCTCAATCATGGAATGGAAATCAATGAATTTATAAAAATTCAATTGGAATCAGTACTTCATAACTAATTAATAAATCATTGATAATAAATAAAATCACCAGGGCCAAAAATCTCTCCCATTGTATTTTGATTTCAACAGGGGATAACAATCTCATATAATATTTCTTTTTAAAATATATTCTCTTATTTTAAATGAATGGGATGGTATCACATGATACATTCCAAGTAGCCTTTATCTTATCAACTCTCTGTCTACGTGGGCTTTCTCAGTGTAGAAAACAAGGGTGATATAGCCTAGGAAATCTATGTTTTCCATAAAACATACTCACTTGTGATATCAAATGCATAGTTTCTGAGATTTTAATAACGAGTTTCCAATTTCTAAAATTTTAAATCATTTGAAAAATTAGAAAGATTTCAATAAACACTTTATGATGTTCATGTGTATTATAATAACTCCCTCTTTGTCACATTTTATCATTAACCAATAAATTAACCTTAACATGCATATAATAAAAAGGGATGAGAGTGTGACCTGAATACCTCATGCATTTTTTGAATCTTGCATCGAGGAATGAACACATCTTCTCATCTTGTAGACTTTAAAATAATGAATCTCCATGAGATAATACATCATTTTTCCAAATATGAAAGCATCAACCTTCTCTTAAAATTCCCTATATGTTAGCTAAAACATATTTAACAATTGGGATCAATGAGGAACCTATTATTTCATTAGTGTAAACAATAATGGTGAAATATCTCTCTAATAATTACTTTCTTATTATTTCAAATATCATTTTGAAATGTTCTTTCCATTTGTGATATCCATTCTTCTTTTTCATAGCCATAATTTGATGGATAAAATAATTTCTCAACACATAAAAGGAAATTAGATTCATCATCTGAATCCCTAGATGGATCAAATTTCGCCCTTTTACTTAGTAAACACCATTGTTTGAAAGTGAAGTACAACTTATTCTAATTAACACCTTTCTTCCATTGGGGTCTCTTCTCATCCTCATCAAAATCAGACTCAGAAATTTTTTCTGGAATCACGTATGAAAACATTCCATGGATATTACAATTCCATAATTTGGGTTGTGTTTTTGTTTTTATATTTAATTTTTTCAAACCATTTTAAAAAAGAGAAAATATAAAATTTAAATTATATTCAGCCGCCATATATTATGAATTAAAGGATTCAATAATTTTTTTTATATTTCTCCCTTTCCCATGGATTCAAATGACATTTAGAATATTTATTTCTTCTTGAAAGTATTAATGTTCATCATCTTATAATCTAAGTGAATATTGTAAATTTCACCATGTGAATAATCAGTTCTTTCTTATAGGGATAATACCATTGAATAAAAATAATCTGGAAAATTTTCGATTAAATTTTAAAAATAATGGAATCATCATCATTCTCACTAAAACCACTTATATTATTGATAATATGATCAACTATTATAAAATAATGATTAATATATTCACCAGTAGTCATTTTAAAGTGATGAAATTTTCTTCCCCACAATTTTATTTTATTTTCCATGAATTTTATGTTACCTTCATAAATGTTTTTTAATTCCTCATAAATTTCTTTTTCATTTTGAAGACCCATGACCTTTTGTATTCCCTTTCGAATAAATATATTATGAATAAATTTTGTGTTATTCCATTAACCTGTAAATTCATTATGTCTATATTATTCATGGGAGGATCCTTGGTAATAGGTGGATAACCTATTGTGGTATAATCTATTACTTTGAGGATAAGTGATAGAGGATAAGAAAGCATAATACTTCTCAAAATATGATAATTTGAGCCATTGATAATGGGAACTTCTTACCAATTTAAAAGTTGATATTTTCCATCTATAGAGAATCTTATTGTATCCTTAGAGGTGAACTTTTCTCTGATACTACTAATAGAGCCCCGAGAGGTATTAGTTTCTGCTGGGGGAGGGGGGATGAATTATTGGTTTCCTAATTTTATGAATTTTTATCCATTTAAATTCAACCTATTGAAATTGTTATTATTCTTGATCAACTCAATAGTTTCAATCAAACTCACCTCCTTTTCATTAGTATAATAATAGAGGGAAACACATAGTATTTAAAATGATTGAAAATTATAGGTATAACTATTTTCATATTGGTTAGGAACCCCAACATGGATAACCTTAACTATGTACACTTGTATGTAAAACTAGTTAGACACCCCAGTTCCACAATTGGTTAGAAACCCCAATTGATATTCAAAATTGATTGGTTAGACACCCCAATCAATAATACACTAACTGTTTGTTTGACACCCTACCCAAAAACTTCATATTCAGTTTTCCTAGTGATAGAAATATATTCTTCATAGATAATATTATTCCTCAAGAAATATGTATGTCCCTTCCTTGTGTAATAATCGTCAAGTTCTTAATTCTACGACTTAATCAATATTATTTGTATCATAAACTCTAATAAGATCTTGAATAATCTCAATCCTCCATATTTAAAATCATTGGTATATTAAATAACATTCTTCAAGATTTAAAAAGATTTAGCTCACTATAAAAATTCTTTTGGCACAATGGTTTCAAGATGTATAAAAATCATCTTACTATTGAGTTCAATCATCCATTACCTGCATGAATATATTTATAAAATTATATTTTTCATGTGAATATCAATAAATTCCATGATTCAATTCTCCAAATGAAATCCTCAACTAATTTTTTTATAATTATACACATTCAATCATCTTATTCAAATAAATAATAACTGAATGTTGGAAATTATTTAATTCCACCTTATGAATATCGTCAGATAGGTATTTATTTCATGGATCATCTGAACAAAAAAAGTGTATTTTTCATCGAATGTGATATTGTTCAATGGCCATGAATTATTTTACCACGCATGAATTCTTGAATTGTCATTGAGTCTTCATATATAGTATCTCATTCTTATCATGATATAAAAATACCCATAAAAAACCCTACATTCATGCATGTAATTAATGAACATAATACAACCACAAGACTTGGGTTTATTATTTTTCTCATACAGAAATATAGTACACCACAAATTTTCATCTTTATGCACCCGAATAACTCAATTTTTACAACTTGTTCCATCACATGATATCAATATCTATAAATCACATGTTTAATTATATATCTCAATATATATTCCTAAAGACTCGAGTATCATAATTTTCATATGACATCACATTTTATTAATCCTATATAACAAATAACCAAAAGAATTAAGCTTTCACTTTTTGATTCTATGTGAATATCTTTTCATTTTAACTTACATATATCTTGCAATCAAGAATAATTTGATTTCACTATTCTTCATATATATAGTATTCATTTTGAATACCTATGGCTGCACATTTCATATGATTTTCAAAACCTTACATGATTTTAATGCGTGAAATGTGTAAATACATGCATTCCATATTTCAATTATCTCTATGTATAAATAAAATTATTTACTTCATTTGAGAATATTGGAACATTAAAAGATCACATGGCTTAGGGCACCATACATTGACGCATGTCCATGTATGAAAAAAGTTCCCAACAAATGCATTAATCTCACATGGATCATCAGGGATAAAAGTAACAATATCATACCTATTCATGAACTCAATAATGATCATCAGGACACTATAATGAACTCAAGAATGATCATCATGACACTATCATGGTAAAATATCCAATGCATTGAAGCCTCTAATGAGAATGGAGGGATATAATGCCCCATCCCAATCGGATATTTGAGATTAGCTAATCTAATGAAAAATATTTTATATATATTTTTAAAGATGGAGTAATAGTAGTTATCCTTGACATGTACCCAATAAAAACCATTAGCAATTAGGGAAACATATATAAATCAACCGTGATAAGAATTTTCCCAAAATTATATTCCCCTATCCCAATATGGCCTTATTCCAGTTCTCCTTGACTCTATGTTTTCCCACAAAGTGGAACCACCACCCTAACTTCTTCTCATCCTAATCATGCTCCTACAGGCCTCCGAAAATATCTTCCAACCGTTGCATGCTCTAGCTCATTCACTATGGTGAAAATGACCCTATGGGTCACAAATATGCTTTTGGTAGAGCTAGCTAAAGGTTATAGTTATCTGGACTCTATTTTTTAGTATCATCGTCAATAAATTTTACTTAGGTTAAATCTAAATACAAATGAAATTCAATCTTCAATAAAACATCCAACACGATTTCAATTCTCTATATCTTTTTATATTCCTCATTTATTCTAATTGAAACACAAATATATACTACTATTTTTAGTGGAAACAGATTCACGTCCATATTCCATAAAATAGAAGGCATGTGTTTCATCAATGCTTTTCATGAAATAACTATTCACATGGATTTGACTTGTGGACCACTATGTGAAATCTTTTTTTCCCATATGTTAATCATATAAGATCCCTTCATACAAATATCAAATTGGAACATGTTTGATAATTTCTCATGTATAAAATCCAATACTATGAATATATATCAATTATCAAGGCATCACCACATCATCACATATTGACATATTATTGATAGAAAATGGAATCACTAGGCCCAATAGATATGTTACTTATATATGGAGGAGATGGAGATAATGTAATTAGTGGAAAAAAGATGGCATATCTTAGATAAATTATGATGATATGATATTATAGTCAGGATATATCTTTTTTCTATGTTGGTGTTTCAGTGTGTTTGATATGCTCGAAGTAGTCTGTGGTCATGGATTCTATAGAATAATCTGAGTATATAACAGATTCTAATGTAGCTAAAGAAGCTGATTAGATACATAACTTTGTTTATGAGATTTTTGTTATCCCAAGTAGTTCAGATCCATTTTTTTTAATAATATGGTAATACTCTAATTATGTTTCATGATAATGATAACTAATAACATTAGAGGAAAAAGTGCATTCTTTAGAATCTTCACAACTTAAGAGATTTTATTCTAAGAGCTGAATTTGAGATTAGTAGAGTAGATTATGTGGAAGGAATTGAAGAAAATATGACAATAGAGACAACTCAGCATAAGAATATTATTCATGTGGGATATATAATGTTGAGAGTTTTTATTATTTTGATCTTTTTGATCTGGGAGTTTTGTGAGTGGTTTCCACAGACCAAACTTCTTTATGTACTTTCATTACCATTACATGTTTATAGTTTTATATATACATGTGTATATCATTACCATAATAGTTTTGATACTTATACATTATCTTTCATTCTGAAATTTTAATTAATTTTCATTTCATATCAATATATTATAGTAGTTCCTAGAAATAATATGAACCAAAATATAATATGATAGAAATATGACATATATTTCATATAATCTAAATAAATAATTTAAATGGTGCACATAAAATGTCTAAATATTAGGTGATGGGGGATCTTATGCATTGAATCTTCTTCAAATGAAGTTCTAAATTGGAGACCTTGAGTAATTGAGATCAAAAGGACATATCCAATAATAGTGATACAAAATGTTTAAGGTATTATTAGTTGTTCATATCTATAAACTAGTATATTACACCCTTGAGTTGAAATATTTATGGAAGTGTACCATTTGATCACGTATATTGATGAAAAGAAAAACCATGAATTTAAAGTCATGGAAAATTAGCTTGTTTTGGGTGAATCCATGTTGGTATTACATTAGTTGAATGTCCAAGATTGAATTTTTGACTTAAGAGTTAAACAAGATATATATTATAAGACCAAGTTGACCAAGATGGTAGTACCTTAATCAAATCTGTTGCCATGGAATTATATGGTATGTATGTTTTGTAAGGTTATGAAATTTAAAATGCATGAAAATGATGATGGAAAAAATTTCAATCATGAATTATGAGATATCTTATGATGAAGAAATTATATTTCACAAAATTTACTCATACGAAGTAGTTATTTCTATAAAATTATGTATCTATATTGTGGCTATGATGTTTTTCTAGAATCATCTATTAGTCTTTGAGTTGAACTCACTATATCAAGATAATGACTTAGAGGGTCACAAAATAAAAGTATCTGCAAGTTCCACATATTCATTTGAATACGTGTTTATGATGAATTGGTACCCATGTAGAGATGATAATGAAAATACGAGTATGATCAATCACAAGTAAAATTAATTCAATTATATTATTCAATATTATAATAGTTGTTTGATCATAAAATTGAATATAAGAAGATATAACTTTTCAAACTATCATATTATGTTGAAAGATTATTACATTATATGCAGAGATTATGAGAAGATTTAATGGATTTTATTTTACTATGTAAAATTTCAATATGTTAAAAGTGAGTGATAAAATGTTCATGAAATTCGTGAATTGTTTAATAAAGTCATAATTTTATATCGGGGTGTAAAATTAAATTAATTAAATTATAAGGACTAAATTATAATCTTGTAATGTATAAACTATGTATATAAGAACATTTTAATCTAAAGAATAATAAGATCAAATGTTTTGATGAGTTTATAGGGCTATAATCCCCTCTATAATCCTATAAATTGTTTAGTGAGATAATAAAAGGAAATAAAAAGGTTATAAAGAAACATACATCTGGATCGAGACTTCATTTTTCCTAAAATCTATGTGATGTAGTAAGAAACATAAATTTCTCACACTAGCACATAATAAATAAACATTAATGATCAGAGAGTTATTCTACATGTACAGATGATCTAGAGGACAAATAGCTTGGTGCCTTTGAGCCATTACATGTTGATCTCAAGTTAATCAAATCGTTAATTTTAAATTAACAAGGAACCATTTATGGTTTCATTTGATTTTTTTCTCATTTTTTAATTGAATTTCATGTGATCCTATTAAAACTATAGGCATTGGGTTTTTTGAATTCAATGTTTTAACATGAACGCAACTCCAATATTTGGAATTTCTAATTTTTATCTCTTCCGGTACACCTAGAGTTATAGAAATTTTTATTAATTGATGTTAGAATATTCTTAATAGACTATCCCAGAAATGTTTAATCCCCATCACAAAGGTTATTATCCATCTACTAAGTTATAAATGTTTATCCACTCCATACTCCATTATATTTCATTATGTACATTTATTATTCTTAAAATTTCATTTCACCATATTAAATTGATAACATGAATATCATTATTAAATAATTATGATATTTTACTAAATGTAAAATCATTATGAAACTCCCCGTTTCCATTAAGATAAATGAATAAATGAATCTTAAATTGGGTAGACTACTACAAAAATAACGCAACACATTTAATTTTACCTAATAAACATAAAAGGATATTCCTAATATGTATTTTAATATATAATTATGATATTTATGCCATATTTTTTTAGTCTCAATTATTAACCATGTTAATAGTTTCCCATATTCTATAGAAATTGAAATCATCATCTATGTATACATGTAATCTACCGCTATTGTAGTATGTTGTATTCAAATATCCATTACTTCCATATATGGATGGAAAAAAAGTTGTATCAAAGAATGAATACGGTATAAATGATACCATTATTGTTTTATTATAAAAAATAAGAGAATATATTAATGATAAGATCAGAAAATGGTTATCATTATCTTAATTATTTGAAACCTGTTAAGGAAGTGGAAAATGAGCACTAATTTCTATGTAAGGACATTATTTAATTTTTTTTTTCTCTTTATACATATTAAAATTATTATATATTAACTTAATAAAGAACATTTATAAACTTTATTATTCTGGTGTTATCATATTAAAACCAAACAACCACTTAATCATCTATTATTCATGATATATTAATATTTGTTTTAGGGTAACCAGCTATTTGAAAAATAGTATGAATTTACATGAAAAATGATTATTGAAACTAGATTTTTATTATAACAAGATATAAATATATAAATAATAATTTATTTTTGGTAATTTAATGTAAATATTCTATTTGACTATTTAATTAAGAAAACACATTATGTTTGTAAATAATAAACAAAATATGATCGTTATTGATTTCAACTACCTAGTTTGTAACCAAAATGTTTATAAAATGAAATTATATCTTTAATAAATATCAATAGAAATTTATTTTAGTATTTTATATTAACTTATTATGATGTAATTTGGTAAAATAATAGAAAATGACACTATTTATATAAAACTAGTACAAATTTAGAATGATTACTTACACTTATAGTTAAAAATATTGAAAAACATAACGAATATATATGTATAGAATGAAAATAAAGGAGGTGTATTAAAGGATATAGTTTTTAATATGTTTTTATGTAGTTAATGTATATAATGTAGTTATTTAGGATGTTTAGTGTAGGTGGAAAATGTATTAGTAGTGAGGTAGGGTTTTTCATCTCAAATTCATCTCTTTGAGAGATGATTATTATTATGGACCTTTTTTCGTTTATGAGGTGAATATAATAAATAATTGAGATATAATAAAATTTTTTAACTTTAAATGATGTCATTTAATCTTCAATTAAAGGCCCAAAGATTCAATGGTATTTATTAAATTGTTACCCAAGCCATAAGGTTTCTTTGTCTCCAACTCATGTTCATCGAGACATGATTATGTCATGCATTAGGTTTTTAATTGAATGATGTTATCACTACCCCTGAATACTTATTTATCACATATTTTTTTTGAAAAAAATTACTATGCTAGTTTATTTAATTTTTATTCAATTTCATTAATGAAATTATTTCCCCAATTGTAATGCTTTTAGTAACCCAATTTTCATTCACTGAGTTTGGATCATCATCTTAGACAGAAATGTTTTTAAATTCAACCAATTTATTATATTATGTGGTATTATATTTCTTACTATGAATTTACATTTATACCACTAATTTATCAATTTTGAAAAATTTCATTGATAGGTGATTTTGGTTTTATTAAGTAATATTTAGAACTCATGTATTATTTCATTATGTTCTATAGTTTGGTCACAAACTAATTTGTTTTGTTATTCGGTTATCTGACCTTGAAATATTTTAATATGAAAATTTCAATAAATCTATTAGGAAAAATATATTTTTATTGGAAATAATGTTTTCCTACTCTTTTTACCATGTGAAGTTTGAAAAAAGGTGTTCGGAAAATAATAAAAATGATTGTCTATTTCACATTCTTATTTTTTGTCTTAATGTACTAATTTAACCAAGTTAATATTTATTTATTTCAACATCACTTTAATTTTATATTATTTTATGAAATTAATGGTATCAAATTATTTTTAACATATTTTTTTAAAAAAACACTTTTAGAAGTGACTAAAAACACCTTATTTTATTTCAATGATAAAAATGTTTTATAAAATATCTTATAAATTATCAATTCCATTTCCATTTATATTTTCAAAATGATTTACACTAATAGATATTATGATTCATTATTTAAACTCTAATATAAATTTATATCATGGGGAAGAAAATCATGAAATCCAAAAAATCTAACTCTCAATCCCTTTTTGGGTGTTATCATTTAACTAATATTTTTAATGGATTTTTTTTGTATATGCCAACATCCATCAAGGATTTCATTGATACACATTGGATATTTAAGTTTAAAATATATAAATTATTTATATTTATCGATTATGTATCACCATATAAATTACATTAAAATAGCAATAATCTCGATAAATTTCACTACATGATACAATTAGCATTAAGTGAGTTGTGATATAATATATAAATACTATTATTTAAATGTGGATGTAAAATCCCATATATTAAATTTTATGTAATGAACAGTAATCAGAATAATATGAAAATATGTATAGGTTTTAAATAATAAAATATTCATGATGAATTCTTAAAAAATAATCATTTATTTTTTGTGAATTAATTTTATTGTACAAAAATACATTTTCTTAAAAAGTAAATTCTGTTGCATTTTGTACATTGAAATTATAAATAATTTTTATCAATTTTAGAACATTTTTTATAAAAGAAAAAATATTTCTCAAATTATAATATCAAAAATAACTGAGGGTTATATTTTTATATTTTATGAAGCAATTGATTATACATTGTATAGTGAAAAGTACATATTTTTAAAATATTGTCCTTTATTTTCATTAAATCGTGCAAATAAAAAATTAAATTATATTTTTTATTTAGTAAAAAAATTAAAAATTATATATTTTATTTATAATAATAAAAATATTATCATTTGAATATAAAATTTTTAAAATTTTTATGTTAGTTAGTTTTTAGGCTTAAGGACACATTTTTCTAAAAACCATTCTTCATTACATTTTATAAATTTATATTAAATTAATTACTAAAACTT
Source organism: Viscum album (assembly GCA_963277665.1). Lineage (NCBI taxonomy): Eukaryota > Viridiplantae > Streptophyta > Magnoliopsida > Santalales > Viscaceae > Viscum > Viscum album. The sequence continues at coordinate 708,862,062 of OY728131.1, read as the reverse complement.
ATATATTTTTAATCATGAAAAATAGATAAAATATTTAGAATCATAGTTTAATTTTTTTTAATTTGAATCTTTTATTTTGGTTCATTATTAATTTTTACTATGTTATTCAATTTTTTTCATGGTTAGGGAACAACTAGTAATGGAACATTAAAATATATGATAAGCTATCAAAATCAACCGAAAAATTTCATATATTTAATTTTTTTGGTATTTATTGTCTATAATTATATAAATATAATTTTTTTTCTATTTTTTCACATTTATGTTTGACTATGAGCTGTATAATATCATTAAAAAAATGGAAATACAAAATGTCTCACTCTTACATCGAAATATCTCTTTTATGCTCACATGGGAATACAGGTAATTTATAAATGAATATTAAAGGTTATTTTGAGAAAAATAAAATTAATTACATGAACTTTTTTTATTAATTATTATTTTTAAATATTGAATTACTCTAACGGGTTACACAACACAGACACAAATCTTGTAAAAATAGTGAAAAAAATAGATGTATAAAATTTAAGAACATTCGAGTAATATATTATGGGAAAATATTGAGTTTCAAGAATTTTTTATAAATAGAACATATTAATAAAATGTTATAAGTTTAAATTTGAATTTAATAACTATCTTTATGATGGTAAAGTAAAATTAAATTAATAGTCCCAAAAATGAAATTAAAGATATTTTATTATAATAATATTTTTCGGAATGATTTAAAAATTATAAATTTTTTTCATTAGAAAAAATGTATTTAGAAATGATTTAAAAGTTCACCCCTTCACAATTTTTTTTACAAATTCCTTCTTTATAGGTAAATTAATTACACTTGATGATTGAAAAATATATTACTGCAGTAAAGGAGAAGAAGGGACAACGCAAGGATATATTGAAGAGAGAATGGATATAATGACCTATAAAAATTTCTAAATACAAATTTATTTGTTTATTTACATCATATATCATCATAAATTTTATATTATTCCAATGTGGAATCACTTTTTCATCAATGGAAATTTATAATATTTTAATGTTTCTAAAATTTACAAGAGTTCCCTTCCCCACCCATATAAATTGAAACCCCTCCTTTATATTATTTATACAAAATTGAAGAATATATACAGACCAAAACATGAAATTTTAGGTTCTAAAATCACATATACATGAATTAGTGGCTCTTGTAATATTAAAAGACCATTCCTAGTTTGGATCTAAAGTTGGCACACTGAAGAAGTGGAAATCATCTTACGAAACCTCTGTCAATTAATTTCTTCTAATAGAATTTCTCTATATATTATAGTCATCATTAAATAATATCTTCAGAATAATAAATATATTGAAATTTTATTATGAATATGAAACCACCATTATCCACCCTCTATTTCATTAAATGATAAGTGAATTTTTCACTCGTGCGTATGTGTGAACTAGCACCTTCAAGAAGTGATAAAATTTATTTTTAATCACCATATTTCATAGATTATTATTATTATGGTTTGATTGTTGATAAAATATATTTATGTAATAATTTTGATTCAATAATTACAATATCATATCTGCCATTGAACATTCCCATCCATTGGTAAACGAAAACGTTGATCGTGTACACGTGTACTGGTGTGGACTACAACATCCACAAATAGATGTGGTTTTTTGATTTACTTTTTAATTGGATAGTAATAATGAAATATATAATGTATATATAAGTTTTTTATGGTATAATAATGTTTCAGTATGTATAATATAATATTTATATATTTTCCTTCTTTTATTTAGAAAATTAAAGAAACATCCATTTGTAGGTAACACCTATCACCTCTATGAAAAATGTAAATCATTTTCATATCACAAAATTTAATGGATGAATCTAAATTTATTTATTATGAATTTATATGACATTAATATAATGAAATAAATTATAGAGATTATTAATATGATTAAAATATAAAGTATAGAACAATCTAAATAGAAATTCCATGAAATTTGAATGACTTATTTTTAGGGGTTGAAAATTTAATTATTTTTAAGGGTTGAAAATTTTAATAAGGATTTATCAATAAGTGGTGAATATGGCATATGGCACACATAAATAAAATTGAGATTAGAAATACCCTTATATAAATACTTAATTGCTTTAAAAAATATATAACCTATTAAATAGTAAATTAAAAAAAATTATAACCTATTAAATATGTAAGGGTTTTCCATCTAAATACTTCTTTATTAAAACATGTTTAATGTTAATCACCTAAATAAATTTATGAGGTGTATATATTGAACATTGTACATGAGATATTATTAATATTTTATAATAATTATTTTAAAATCATTAATTTTAGGTTATTTATTCATTTGGTGTATGACACTAATGTTACCAAAGAAGTGAGAGATTTATATTCCAATTTCAGTTTAATAAACATTGTTTATAATTGAATTTGAATTGAAGAAAAATTTGTGATTTTGATATAATAAATCATTTTTGTCTTTTTACTTTTATATTAATTTATTATTCAAGTAAGAGTACAATTTGATTCTTGTTAGTAAATAAAATGACTAATAAAATGTTTTTAGAAAAAACGTACTATATTTCATCTTTGGTCATGAATATTTTTCTATCATATCAAATTTTATGTTAAAATATTATAATAATGTTATTATTATTGTCATATTGATTTTATTATCACAGTTTCCCATGTTTAACTTTCTATAAAAACGTTTCAATGAAATCTTATAATAAATTTCTGAACTAATTACTATTTTATTTTATTGAAAAAGTGGAATGAATATATTTTTTAAAAACTCAACATGAATATATATTCTTTTAATTATGACTACTAAATTATTCGAAGCTTCCTCTACATGTTTCTATAGTTATTTTAAAAGAAATTTTTTTCATGTTTTTTTGTTTTATTAGATTTTAAATAAGTTATATAAAAATGAAGATGGAATTTTCCTCATTAAATATTTAAGTGGAAGTTTAAATAAATTTTTCCTCAATAATAATACCCTTTGATGTTAATATCATTTAATAGTGATATGATCTGATCACACCATCCTAATTAATTTTCTTGATGATTTATGTTTTTTAAAGTGATATGTTTACAAAACCGATTTATTCGCCACAAGATATTCTATGATGCAATGTTTATGAATTTTTATTTCTTTTTTAAGGGTTAGAATATATTTATATGATGATTTTTTATAATCATGTAATACACATATGAATGGACTATTATTATGATATTTTAGGTCCTAGAATTATATATCCCTCCCATGAAATGGGAAATTAATGTTAACTCTTGAGATAATAAGAATTGGAATCAGGAGTAAACCTAGTTTAGTTAGGGACTCTATCCACTATAATAATATTGGACATGAACCCTGACTAAGAATATGAGAGTCATGTTAGCACACCGTTGATTAGGATATGATGGAATGAGGAGTGAACATAATCCAAATTGATTGTATTTATAGTGATACTTGAATAAGGAAATTATTTTATATTCTTATTAGTTTTATACAAAATTATTTCTTATTCCAATAATATTATTTAATAGAGAATCTTCATTGATAACATTATTATTCATGTATAGTTCCAAAAAACTTGTTTTTCAAGAATTTTTTTCCAAGACCATTACCATACCGTTATGGCCTTCTACCAAGGAACTTGTTTGACTCGTGAGACGTAGTGATGCATCGAGGGGCTATAGCGGGTCCCACCCATAACATACTATGTCCAATGCATTCATCTTATGACATGGGTAAATCATAACCAACATAAGAATTCATATTAAAAATAACATATGAAATGATAATACAAAAACCACCAACCATGAATAGTATAAAAATATCACATTCGCAAACATATCATAAAACCATCAATACAACATGGATGATTTTATCATATTAAATTAACCTCAATCACGCCTAAAATCCAACAGAGGATGCAGATATAGATAAAAATAATCTAATAAATTCAATCAAACACTTAGATAGAAATATTCCTTTATTATATTGAAATTATTTAGAAGTCACACAATTATAAAAGAAACATGTCTTTTGAAAATAACTTTATAAGCTTGTAAGTAAGGCATCAAAATGTTAAGGAATCATAACAGTGAAAAATAGTTTATTTTATTATATATGTTAAAAAAAATATTTATTTGATTTATTAAAATGGTTATAATGTACCGCATTTAGAAAAAGAGAGAAATATTCGTTTCAAAATGATGTGTAAAAAGTCAAACATAGGTAAAAATGACATTAAAAATTATTTAATTTTTTTGAGTTATATTTAAGTAAATATGGACATGGATTATAAGGATGTACTAGTAGATACTTATATATAAGATATGTCAAATAATATATAGATTGTGAAATTAACCCTTACATTATAATTTCTTTTAGTATAGGGTGAGTTAGCCCCCTCTTTCTCGGGTATCTCCTTTTGGATTGCACAAAAGGACTCCTCAAAATGGATTTTTGACCAATTTATGGCCTCAAGGATGAAGTGAGGGAAGTAAGGAGGAGAAATGGGTAGGTTTTGGCCCAGATAAATGGATTTTGAGTAGTGAAATAATGTTAAGGAAATGTGTATTTTTAAAAGAGAGGTGAGGGGAATATTTGAAAAGTATTAAAATATTAAATTAGAATAAAATAAATTTTAAATCCAAATTCCTCCAAAGTGGATTATTTAAAATATATTATCTTTAAATTCTCTCAAACAATACAATTTATACATGTTTTGTTATTATTTTAAACCTTATCATTTGGATTTATAATAATTTAATCCATTAAATTTTAATATTATAAATATTAAATGTTTATAAAAAATTACTTTTGTGGGGTAAATATTCCAAAATTAGAAAATTTATCATATTTTATACTTTATAATTGTCATTAGGTAATTTTAAAATATTTATATGATTCTTAAATAATTAAATAATATGTTATTTTTTAAAATATCAACTGTGCTTGTTTTGACACCATTCAATTATTTGTCTTTAAATAAAATCCACACATAATATTTCTTTGAACAAAACATTGAATATAATACCAACATGTCATAGTAACCTATAAAATTCGTGGATAACCATAATTAATTCACCTTATTTTTTTAATAAATACTTAATACATTTATTTGATATTTCTATTAATTATATAATTCCTCCATCACTATTGTTTCATCATTAATGGTAATTTTTTAATCTATAATTTTTTTAAATAAATTTCCTCAAGGTATATAATTATTTTATATTTACATATACTATATATAGTCAATGTTGTTCCTAGTTATCCAAATATTAAAATTAATATACTTATATTAAACGAGAGTTTAACATTTTGTCACATTCTTTAATTTTAATTATGTATATGTTATATTCATGAGAATGTTTCATTAAGTTATTCCATTTAGAACCATATATGATAAGGGTATTATTTAGTCATCCAATAGGATTTGGACTAGTGTTAATGTATTTTTATAATATTATTTTTCCCTCTAATTACCAGATTTACCTTTAACCAGGGTAATAAAAATAACTAATAAAGTTACGATTCATAATACCAAAAAATAGACTGCTAACATAATTGGGATCCACATATTCAAAATATTCAATCGAATTTTCAATATTTAAAACAAAAATATTTTATTAATTAGTTGAAAATTAATTCAAGTTGACAAAATGAGGATACATGTTTTCATAAAAGTAAAAATCATCAAAATATTGACATGTGTTTATATCGAATTTTAATTGGTAAATAATTCTGATGACCTACATTAATTTAAATTATAAAAACATAATCTAATTATACTTTAAAAACAATTCAATGGATAATCAAATATGTTAAATAATTTATATCAACAAACATTTTTGAATTATAATAAATTTTTTTCACTATTCATTAAATTTGGAAAGATATAAAAAATACCCCTAAAAAATATTCCAAATAGAATTTTTATGTCCCACGTTTGAACATGATTTTTTTTTAAATTTCACATTTAAAACCATGAAATATTGCATTAAGAATGTATTCTTCATTAAAAGTTGTCAAACTATATTTTTTTGGAAAATTCATTTTTTTCAAAAAATTTAATTTTTTCAAATATAATGTCTAAGAAAAAAAGGGATGAATATTAAAATTAAATGGAATATATAAAATTAAAAATGTGTTTAATAATATTCATACCCACTTCTTAAATTGATATTTAGGTTGTGTTCGATTTTGGTATCACCTGCATCATAAGCTATTATATTATTAAAAGGAAGCGTATTGTGGAAGCTTGTGGTAGTGCATTCCCACCATTCAATAAATGGTGTCCTCTTAATTTAAACTTGGGATTGAAAACTAGGGGTTGGAAATTTCAAAATACCTTTTTTAAATCCCACATTAAGAAATAGATAAATATAAAATTTAATTTAAAATAAACAAAGGAATGTTGAAGGTTACTGGAAATAACACATAATAGGGTTCTATGTAAGAAAACATGGACAAGAATGAAAATAAAAACATCATGTTCTGATAGAGAGTGATAGAGAAAATTATTAGGGTATTCTTAACAACCAGAAAACTATAAATCTATGATGATCATAAAGGAACATTTAATTCATCTAAAATGAAAGTACTAGGAAAAGATATTTTGGTTTATGATCCCTTCCATTGTGTTATAGAATTAATTTATATTATAGACAAAGAACATAAGGAAGAACACTTAATTGGTATCTAGAGTTTTATCCTTTAACTAATTCCTACCACAAACTCATCTTTCGCTTCAAAAGATAATAAAACTCAAAAGTATTTTATTTATCATAATCATATAAGGATCCAAATAAAAAATTATAACATTAATATATAGAAAACATTGATATACTAACCAGGGACATCCTATAGGATAATTTTAGGTGATATAGCCTTATTGAGCTATGGTTGTGGGTTTGATTTTCATTGCCTTTTCTAATGTGATGTGTTGTCACCTGACCCGTGAGTTTTCCTTTTTTCTCAAACAATATTATTAAAACATTCTAGAAACCACCTTGAAAATTTTTTTAACCTCAAAAATAATATCTAATGTATTAATTAAACCATTCCAACCTTAAAAGATTTTAAAAATACTGTTGTTTAATTAACATTCTAAAAATTTATCTAAATATTTAAAATAAATCATAACATCATATTCCCCAAAAATCAATGTATATATCATTAAAAAATACCATTAATACTCAAAAGCCTTAATGAAAGAATTCATACATTCAAATACTTAAAGGATATGTACTGAAATACAATACATGATATTGTAATGTAACTATTGAATCTAAAGACATAAAAACATTAAATATTACACTTTGACTGTAGAAAAAAATAATATTGACCTTCATCCATTTTCTTTATATAAGCTTCCTTTCATTTATTATTTGGGAAATGATATACATAATGTGTCATATAATTACCATTAAAACATTACACATTTATATATTACTTTTTTCTCATACAATCACGAGATTAGTGGTCATTTTATCAATACATGTATTAAACTCGAATTAATTTTGGGAAATTACTTTGTTGTTTCTTCCAACAATTATCACAGAACAGAAAATCCTTCATTCCATTTTTACCTTTATCTTTCTCTTGCTCTACCATTCTCATCTTTTCTTTCTTCACTCTAATGTAATAAGAAATTTATTTTTCTATATAGATAGCACACTAGACTATATCTTCAAACAATGAGTAATAATTTGAGACTTGTGCCCATTGGAGAAATTGTTTTAACCCATAAATAACCAATCAATATTAATTCTTGCGTTATGTATGTAGTCCATTAAGTGCCCCTATCTTTTGGAAGTTTTCTTCTTACTTTTTGACATTCTCATCCCCCTTCTGCCTTAGATGTAGGAAGTGCCTCTCGATATCCACTTGTAGTTCTGGGGGAATAGAATTTTATAGAAAGAGTTCTTTATATTACCCCATTCCATATTTCCTACCTCTTCATCCTACATCTTGTTTTGAATTAACGACCACCATTGACTTGAATCTCTTAATAGGTGATAGAATTCCATAAAAACCTTTTCTATTTTATTACTCCCTAATGAAAGAAATATTTCTCAAAGGAACTTATCAACTGCTCAGTTACAATAGGTTTTTTTATCATTAAATGTTGGGGGTTGTTTCCTCATGATGTGGTCTAAATTTGATCATCCACATTGTGGATCAGGCTGCTCTACACGGGTAAGGTTATTATTCATAACCTGGGTTTGTTGTCCTAATATGGTTATAAGCTATTCTACTCCAGTTGTATCACCTGCTCAACCATAATTATCTTCTAGACGAGGGAAATCCTAATATGGTTTGTGTTTATTGATACAGTTTCCATTCCTTCAACTAGGCACCATTTCTAAACAATGACATTCAATATATTAGGTTATACATTATAATGCATAATTCTAAACTGGTATAATACATAACAAAAGTTAAAAAATTTATGTATATCTAATCCATAATCATAAACGTGGTTTCATTGAGGAAATACTTAATAATAAATCCTTCATAATGATTTTTAAAGAAAATATGATTTATCATAAGAATATCCCCCCGGAGTGTCAAAATAGGCATGTTGTATTGTTAATTCCCTATCTATTTCTATGAGAATATGTCCTGTTAAATAAACAATTGTCTCCAAAATGGTCTACTCACAGATGGATTACAAATGGCATGTTGGTCTGATTAAGAAAGTAAGTGTTTTCATTAAAAATTTTGTTTGGACCATAAGTAAGATTTAAATGAAGCGTGTGTCCATTCCCTGGACCACTTGTTGTAAACCATTACATAATGGTGGTTTTGGAATCTAAAATATTAGTCTCTTTAATGATTCTCTTCAAGTTAGGCCAACTTGGAGGTTTCTTCACAACAACTTTGACTCTACTGCTTCTCTCAAAAAAAGATTCATTACTAAGATAAAGAATGGAAATATGAATTATATCACATCTTTTACCTAGAAATATATTAAAAAATACTTTACCAACATCATGAAAAAATCTAGATGGATGGTCAGTTTGATATCTCCATGAAGTTTTGGCTTGACAACTAGACTGGTGCTCCTTTAATTTCCAGGATTCTCCCCAATTAATTCCCAGATAACACCAACTCCACTATAAGGGTTGTTCTAAACTCCCATAACATTTCTCTTCTGGACAACATTAGTAATGTTATTTCAAATTATCCCTACTCCAACTCCGATGATTTCCTCATTTGTGAACCTATTTATAATGGGATCCTTGATTCCAAGAATTTTTATAATCGTAATTTAATAAATTCATATTCTAGCTTTAGTTGGTTGAAATCCTATATAAAGTGTTGGGTTACGACCTCAATACTTACTCCTTTTTGGCATATTGTGCATAATATTGTCCCCAATGTTGTTTTCCTGCATTCTTTAGGGATCCAACATTTCTCTAATTGTCACATGTGCAACCAATATTGAAAAGATACTAACCATATGTTTTACCTTGTGCTACAACTTCAGATATTTGGAACTATATATTTGATATATTTTTTTCAGATTGATACTCCATGATTCAATCATCTCCCTATAGTTGCGTTGTGTAGATTTTTAATCATCGCAACAAATCAAGAATATTTTTTTGACAGTTGTTGCTGAGCTTCTCCGTGTGATCTAGTACAATAGAAATAATATTCTTCATAATAATTTCTCTTGTAGGAATATTGTTGGTCAGACGTGGATTCTCGTCTCCATCCATGATGCTTTGTCGATTTAGAAATCTTATTGTGACAACACTGTTGGAGACATTGATATCTTGCACCGACTTCGGATTTCTGGTCCTTATATGTAGACTAGATGCTCTTTTGATGTATTCTAGAATGTACTATTTTTATGATGGATCAAATTGAATATTGATGGTTCTTTAAAAAGATACCTTGGACCTATAGGGTTTGGTGCTATTTTCAGATAATATCTTGGACAATGTCACAGATGCTTGTTTGGAAGTTGTGGAATGACCTCGTCTTTGGAAGTAGAAATGTTGGGGGTGATCCATGCTATTGATTTTGCGGAGAAAAATTGTTGGAACTACATTTGGATTGAAATTGATTCAATCAATATTGTACTGGCAATTTAGACTGGGTGGTACATTATAACACCCCCAAGATTTCATAGTATGTTATCTCTTTAAAGTATTTCAATAACTGGGGCTACACGTAACACAGATTTCGAGAGCACCATGACTTAATAAACTAGCCCTTCAAAAAAGATGTTATGAATAGTATTAACTAAATTTTAAATATTATATATCCTATATAATTATAACAATCATCTTTTGTGTCTCATAGAAAAAATATAAGAAAATATCAATTTTTCAAATGAAGGCAGTATTTTTCAAAAATGAAATTTTACTGCCAACTAATGGTGAATTTTATAGATGAAATATCTGACACTTTTATATTAATTTTGTCAAAATAAATTTCTCATATAGAAGTGGGACATATAAATTTATTTTGGACAAATTTTTTTGTACTTTTCTGATAACTTTTATATTTTGATGAGTAGTGAAAAATACTATGTTTTAATTGAAAACAAATTTTCTAATAGAAATAATTTATAGTGTTAAATTATGAATTTTAATGGTTTGGAAGTATAATTAGATTATATTTAATTCATTTAATAAAATTTAGGTAATTATAAGTTATTTCAAATTTTAATTTGACATAAACACATGTTAATATTTTGATCATTTTTACTTTTCAAAAAACCAGCGTTTTGGTTTTGATAATGAGAATTAATTTTAACTTATGAAATGAGACTTATATGGTTTGAATTTGGTAAAATGGACTTCATTTTTGAATTCTTAATATCAAAATTAGATTAGGTCATAGTTTTGGTATTTTTTTGAAAACATTCAATTTTTGATGAATATTAACAAACACTGCATTATTATTTAAAACCGACTTTTTACATATATAATTATTTAATTTATTTAAAATTATTTTAAGTAAAAAAATATATATAATACCTATTTATATTCAATGTAATTCATTGGTGTCATTTTATAATAAAATTATATGTATAAAATTTTATTGAACTTTTTAACGTTTTTACCCACCATCTAGGAGCATTTGAAAATTAGCATAAAACATAATTTTTGCACTTCTGTGAGTTGACTTTCAAAAATTCATAAGACAAGATTTATATTAGAAAGTAAAATGTGGTTCAATAAGATGAAAATAAATTTTGGTGAATAGCAATTTTTGACTTTTATGTACCACGATTAAAAGTAAGTAGTGTAATTAAGGGTAAAAATGATATTATAAGTATCCTAAAATGTGTCCTAATTATATTAGATAAGTGTAATTCGACTAAGAAAACTTATAAATAAAATATGATCCTCTTTGGTCCACTTGGATTAGATTAGGACCTTTATTATTATTTTTATTTAACGAAGAGTTAAAAGTGTTAAATTCAAAGTTTAATAACTAAGCCATTTTTTATATAGGGTTACACAGAATATATATTCAATTATTAATATTCATTAGAAATATAAAAATATTTCCTACATAATAATTTTCTTATAATTATTATACATTATATAATTTAATTTATTTATGACACAATGATGATTTAGTAATTACCTTATTAATGAAAAATTAAAATAATTGATATTATAAATATCCAAATAAATGTAAATTGAGACTTATGATTAAATCCACTTATTTTATAGGTTACTATGACATGTTATGGATGATTAGATAATTTTTTTCGTACTGATAAGGTTGTTATGACTTTCACAAATAACAAAACACCAAATAGTGTCAAAATTGACATAAATTAATTTTCAAAACAATTACTCTATTATTGGATGATAAAATATTCCCAAAAGATCAAGGGTTAATCCAAAAGGCTTAAATAATATTATATATGTCATTAATGAACCAATTTATGGAATATTAGATTTTTAGAGTAATTATACTAATCATATTGTGTAAGAATACTAGAAGACCCTATAAAAGATAAACTATTTAAATATAAGTTAAATCGAAAAGATAAGGTGACAATGATAACCTAAACATGCCTAAAAACTACTAGTTGAGAATATTTCAACCCATAACCACATAATTCGAGAAATAAATTCATTTATATCCATTATAAACTGAAAATGATTGTATAATAAAATAATAGTTTAATCTTTTTCTAAAGTGACCCTCACCCCTCTTATAAAAGGGGACTTCCCCTTCTCTCAAAATAACACCTCAAAATCCATTTGGCTCAGCCAAAAACTGAACCAATATCCTGCAAATTTCCCTCAATTCATCTTAACGGATTTATTTTGATCATAAATTCAACCTAAGGAACCCTTTTATTCAAATCAAAAGGAAGAACATGAAGAAGAGGTACATATTTCACCACCCGTTACAAGTTCTTTTTCTTCTTCCACTTTCTCATTCTTTGTTGTTTCATTTCTAAAATAACATCTCCAGTACCTTCCATACACAATGATGTTATTATAAAAATGGTACAACCATATTCATTATTCTATCCATCATATTAATGACAATGTCATCATACGTGCGTACGTATGTCTTATCGTCTCCACGTCGTGGTGTAGTTTTTCCATCGAACACTTCATTTTTTGGATGGGTATAATAATGATATAACTGATGTAAATAATAAATATAACATGTTAATTATTATTTATATATTATATACCCTCAAATTACATATTATTTCACTATAAATATAATGATATTGTGGCTGGTGCGTACGTACGAATTATTGTCTCCACGATGCGATGAGATTCATTCCCACGTCCAATATTCAACGATGATTATGAAAATATATATTACTAATAAGTATGTAATATATGAAATAATAATTAAATTTTAAATATATATATATATATATATTTACTTACATATATCTTATTCAATTACTTCTGTTCAGTACTATTTGAAAACATAAAAAGTGTTTATGCGTACGTACGACATAACGTCTCCCTATATGATGCCTTCCATTTCATATATCTATCTATAATAAATATTTATATTCTAAATATATATGATATATAAATCAGGTTTTATATTCTGTATGTATTTAAATTTTTATCTAAATGATACGATCATGAATAACAAGTTAAAACAGATACGATAAAGAAATCGATTATTACCCAAAAAGATAATTTAACATGGAAATAACTATTAAATGGGTAGTATAAAGACATAAATTAATATTTAATGACTTGATAAATATGAATATGGTTCTATTATAATTTAATAACATACTATGGTCATTATACAAAAGGTTAAACTTACCATCGACCTAATGAATGTGCAAGGTAAGGTTTATTTTCTTCAATCCCATTATTATTCGAGGCTGTTTATGTGTAAGTATTTACTAGGACATATTTATCATCGATACTCATATTTAAAAAAAATATTTTCAAAAGGATTATTTTATGTTTTTATGGTAGGGTCTATTTAACTAGGTCATCATTTTAAATGTTTTAATGATTTATCTTTCTAAATCCTTTTAATTAATGTCCATGTTTTCAAAATGATATTAAGGATTTTTTATATTGACATGAATGTTTTGAAATGATAATTCTTTTCAAAAGTATGAAAGTGGTATGCGAAAAATTCATTCAATAATCTCATTTAAATTAATTCCTTTAAAAATGTGTGCCATTTAAAAGTTTTCATGAAAAACGGATATTTCTCTCAAAGAGTTTTACAAATCATTTTCATTTATGTCAACAAATTTTGATGGATTTTAAAATTGATTGAAGTTGATTTATTATGATACAAATCATCAATATTGTATTGAATGTTTTGTGATATATTTGACTGTGGATGTGTTAGGTTTATACCATTCATGGTTTATGGTTAATTTATTGACATTTCGTATGATAGTTTTAATACGAATGTTTATGTTATGTTTCATCCATTTCATATGAGGAATGTATTGGACTTAGTAAGTGATGGGTGGATCCCGCTATAGATTCATGGTGCATCTGTAGGTCTCATGAGACAATTAGATGTGGAATTAGCTGATGCCTTTCCTAATTTGATTTATGGTTTTTGTTGAGGTCTTAATAATTTTAGATGTCTTGATCGAGGCCTTGACAAAACGTATCTGAATTTCTGGCATTATATATTCCCTCATTACGAAAATAATATTGATGTTTCGTGTAGTTATTCGACTAGTAGAATACCCATTATTTGTTTTAAAATTTCATTATTTACCCAGATCATATTTCTTCCTTAAAGTGTTCATGTTTATTATTTTTAAAGGCATGTGTTTTCAATTATTCACCAAACCTATTGTTTATGTTATATTCTGCTAAGTTGTTTACCCTTACTGAGCATCTGAGCTCACCCCTTTCTTATGTTTTATTTTCCCAGGATTTCCAAGATGTGTATTATGATTGATATGTAGGGTTAAGCTAAAAAGAAATAATGGAGTTCTCAAAGAACCATTTATGCTATATTTTATGTTTTAAATTGTAATTTGAAGTTTATGTTTGTAATCTATTTACAAGGATACTAAACTGATCGGTCTTTTGGGACTTGAATTCCTTGTATCAATCCAATGTATTAATATCATGCACTGACTCTGGTTAACTGGGGTTAGGGAGTTATAGTTGGTATCATAGGAATTTTAGCAGCAACCTTGGAAAAATATTTAGATTAACTCTGATTAGAGAATATTACACAATGATTGGCTTTGAGGATTAGTATAGAAAAACTTCCTGGAATTTTGGTACTGTAGAGATTTTGGGTATTTTACAAGAAATACATCCCGGTTTGGATATGAGCAGGTAGAGGCAGCTCTAGCACAGAAGTACCTAGAAGTGAAAACTCTGAAAAGGAGTTTCGGGCTTGACCCGGGGTATCCTCATCCACAACAACATGCCTTCATGCACTCTTGGTAATGAAAATCTTGGGGGAGATGCTTAGGATAATTCACATTTACATAACAAGACATTATGAAGGATTTAGGAGTAATACGTCCAGCAATAAATTTTATTATTATTATCGATTATATGTATAATATTTTTGATTTATGTTAGGTATTTTACAAGTTGGAATTCTGCATTTCAAATCATAAACTAATATAGTGTATGTCATTGTTTAAAAATGGTGCCTATTAGAAGGAATGATAATTCTAGTAATACGCATGATCAAAAGATTAAGAAAGATCATATATTTCATGGTATTAAGCCATCACATAAAGGGAAATAGTCTACGACGTATTCTTATCATATGAAGAAATAATATCATGTGTTAACAAGAGAAGTAAAAAAAATTCTCTGAGCCTTGTGGCTTTGAATGGAAGAAAGAGAAGAAAATGGCGGAAGAGAGAATGAAGGATAAAGGGAATAGGGGAAAGAAGAATTTTTTCTGATGTGATAATTGTGGAAAGAATCACCTTGGTAAATGATTTAGGGGAATGTGAGTTTGTTATATGTGTGGACAAAAAGGAGAACAAATACATGATTGAAAGGGTAAAAAAAGTTTTCAAATGTACAATGCTTCATATGCAAGGAGTTAGGACACTACGTGAATCAATTTACAAATCATCAGAGTATACCACAAATGATTCTATTTAATAATAATCAAGTTATGATACTACCGAAGATGAAAAGGAATGATTAGTGTTCTTATGTTGTTATTAAAGTATTGTGTCATTTGGGTATTGTATTAATGATGTACATGTTATAAGAATTAAATACTATATAAGGATTTTACTGTAGTACTATTTCATTAAAGACATGAGATTGTGTGGAAAAAAGACAACTGACTCAATAACAGGTTAATTTTTTTGGAAAATGTATGGTTGAGAGAATGATAGACCACAATATGGTTCTGATACTGTGGTAGGGATTTTGGAATAAGATAAGATTAATTTTGATAAATTATATTCAATATTTCTGACTACCTTGAAACTGATTAATGATTTGTATATTCCATAATTTGTTGGATTTTACAACAATTTTGGATATAAAAGTATATAATGTATTCAATAAAGAGTAAGACAGCATGAATGTAATAAATATGTTATTATGGTAATTCTTCTTGTTACCATGTTTTAAAATAATACACGATGAAGGTATTCACATGTTATTATGTGGAAAAAAGAATATTCATTGTGTTTACCTTCCATATATATTTTGGAATATGAATTTGGACTAATGTTTTTTGGGTAAGTCTAAAGGTTGGAATAGATTAATTTTGACATTGTATACTATTATTAAGGTTAAATAATTTCTTAATATTATTTTTGGATTGTTATAAAAAGGACAACCTGGTGGTCGGGTGACAACCCTTCACATCCACCAAGGCCGCGAGACTTGAACCCAAAACTGAAGGGTGACAAGGGTGGATCACCTATCACTGGCATAGGTGATTTCCTGGTTGGTATAATGTAGTTTTTTTAAATTGTATAAAAAATGAATTATAAATTCATTATTTTCGGAACCCGATACGATAAAAATAAATAGAATATTTTTTATTTCTATTATCTTTTGGAGTGAAAGATGAGTTTGTGATAGGAATTAGTTGAAGGATGAAACTCTACTTGTCAGTTTTTTTTCCTCTTATTCTCTGAGTAAATTAATTCCTAACCTTTAGCGAAGGGATCTTAAAACAAAAAATATGTAATCCAAATACCTTAGGTTTTGTTAAACCTACGATATTTTAAATCATCATATATTGATGGCTTTGAGGCTCTTAATTTTACACATGTTTGTGATTGATGACCTCAATCACTCCCTATTAATATTTACAATTTTCCTAAAATTATGTGTCTTTAATTTCCACCAATGTTCTCATAATAGAGATCATAACTTGGTGGTGACTTTTTCATCTCCATTTCCATCTTATTAAGAATAAATTATATTAACCCAATTTCTGATGTGAGTTTTCAACAAAGATATTTTTCTATTTTAACCTTTTATTAAAAAAACAATTTCAAATTGAGAAGACTCAATTTATTGAAGTATGGGAGAATGTAACACCCCAAGATTTTATAGTATGTTATCTCTTCAAAGTATTTTAATAACTTGCACTACACACAACATTGAGTTCCAGCGCCCCACGACTTACCAATCTAACCATTCAAAAAAGTGGTTATGAATAGTATTCACCACATTTTTAATTTTATACATCATATATAATATTAACAATCACCTTTTGTGTTTCTTAGACATAAAATAAAAAAATTTCAATTTTTCAGATAAAGGAAGTATTTTTCAAAAATTCAATTTTACCATTTACTAATGGTGATTTTTTTAATGCAATATCTGATATTTTTTTATTAAATTTGACAAAATAAAATTTTTATTTAGAATCGGGGCATAAAAATTTATTTTGGAAAATTTTTTGGTACTTTTCTTATATCTTTCATATTTTGATGAATAGTAAAAAAATACTATGTTTTAATTGGAAACAACTATTTAATAGAAATAATTTATAGTGTTAAATTGTGAATATTAAAAACTTGGAAGTATAATTAGATTATATTTTTATCATTTAATAAAATTTAGATCATTATAAGTAATTTCGCATTTAAATTTGACATAAACAAATATCAATCTTTTGATAGTTTTTACGTTTTAAAAACCCATATTTTGGTTTTGAAAAGGGTAAATAATATTAAATTAATAAATGAAACCTTTATGTTTTCAATATGGTAAAATGGAATTATTTTTTTAAATTTGGAATATCAAAATTATCTTAGGTTAATGTTTTGGTATTTTTCTGAAAATTTTTGTTTTTTATTAATACTGAAAAACAATATGTTATAATTTAAAACTGACTTTGTATTTAAAAAATTATTTATTTTATTTAAATATATTTTATGTAAGAATAGATATATGATACCTATATAATATATATGTAATTCAATGGAGTCATTTTATAATAAAACTAGATGTATAAAATTTTATTCAACTTTTTGTCGTTTTTACCCACATTCTAGGAGAATTTGCAAATATGCATAAAAATTAATTTTGCCACTTCTGTGAGTAGAATTTCAAAAACCTGAGAGACACTATTAAAATCAGTAAGTAAAATCTTGTTCAGTAAGATGAAAATATTTTTTTGTGATTAGTAAATTTTGACTTTTATTTACCACGGTTTAAAGTAACTTGGGTAATTAATGGTAAAAATGATATTATAATTACCGTAACACATGTCATAATTATATTTTATAAGAGTAATTAGACCCAAAAAAACCATAGGAATAAAATTTGATCCTATTTATTCCACTTGGATAAGATTAGTATAATAATTATTATTTTATTTAAAGAGGAGTTAAAAGTGTTAAATTCAAAGTTTAATAAGTAATCCATTTTTTATATAGTGTAAAACACAATATAAATTAGACAATAAATTTTAATTAGAGATATAAAAAAGATTCCCTAAAAAATGGTATTTTAAATATAAGTTTATAAATTAAATAATTTAATTTATATATGACACAATGATGATGCAGTAATTACCTTATTAATGATATATTAAAATAATTGATATTATAAATATCTAAAAAAATGAAAATTGGGTCTTCTGATCAATTAAACTAATTTTATAGGTTAATATGACATGTTATGGTTGATTATAATTTTTGTTTCAAAATTATATGGTTTTTATGTCTTAAAAAAATAAAATACCAAATATTGTCAAAATTGACATAAATTAATTTTTAAAAGTAATACTATATTATTGGTTGATATAAGATTCCCAAAAATCAAAGGTTCTTCCAAATGGATAAAATAATATTATATATGTTATTAATGAGCCACTTGTGGTTCTATTGTAAGTTTAGAGTAAGTTTATTAACCATATAGTGTAAGATTACAAGAAGACACGATAACAGTTAAACTATTTAACTAAGAGTTAAATCTAAAAGATATGGTTAAAATGGTAACCTAAACATGTCTGAAACCTATTGGTTGAGAAAATATAGACCCATAACCACCTCAGACTCTAAATAAATTCATTTGGATCCATTATAAATTGAAAATGGTTATATAATAAATTAAAATTTTAATCTTTTCCTAAATTGACCCTCACCCCTCTTATAAAATGGCACATCCCATTCTCACAAAATCACACCACCAAACCCATTTGGCTTGGCAAACCCCTACACAAATATCCTTCCAATTTCCCTCAATTCAACCTTGAGGATTTAGTTTGATCTGAAAGCCATCCTAAGCATCCCTTTTTATCTAATCAAAAGAAAGAACCTGAATAAGAGGTAAATATTTCATCACCTCTTTCATGATCTTTTTCTTCTTCCACTACCTCTTTCTTTGTTGTTTCAATTATAAAATAATAATTCTAGTATCTTCTATATTTTTTGATGTTATTATAAAAATGGTATAACCATATTCATTATTCTATCCATCATATGAATGAAAAATTCACTGTACATGTGTACGTACGTTTTACCATCTCCCCGTCATGGTGTAGTTTGTTGTTCAGACACTTCATTATTTGGATGGATATAATAATGAGTATTAATGATATAAATAATAAATAAAATATTTTAATTATTCTTTATATATGATATACCATCAAATTACATACAATTCCACCATTAATATAATGATATTTTCACTCATTTGTATGTAAGGATTACCGTCTCCACGACGCGATGAGATTCATTCTCACATCCACTATTCAACGATGACTATAAAAATATATATTATTAATATGTATTTAATATATGACCTAATAATTACACAAAAAATGTTAATTTTACATGTAAATCATTATTAAATGGGTATTATAAAGTCATAAATGAATCATGTATGATATAATAAATTTGAATATGGTTCTGGTATAATTTAATAACATAATACGGTCATTATACAAGAGGTTAAACATACCCTTGACTAAAGGAATGTGCAAGGTAAGGGTAATTTCTTCAATCTCTTTATTATCCAAGATTGTTTATATGTATGTATTTACTGGGACATATTGATCATTGATACACATACATCCTTAAAATGCTTTCAAAAGGAATATTTTAAGGTTTAATGGGAGGGTTTATTTAACTAGATCATCATTTTAAATCTTTAAAAGATTTATATTTCTAAATCCTTTTAATTAATGTCCATGTTTTCAAAATTATTTTAAGGATTTATTTATATGGACACGAATGTTTTGAAACGATAATTCTTTTCAAAATATTCAAAGGGGTATGAGACACTTTGATTCAAAAATCTTTTTTAAATTACTTCCTTTATAAATGTGTGACTTTTAAATGATTTCATGAAAAATGGATATGTCTCTCAAAGAGATTTACAAATCATTTTCATCTATGTCAACATCCTTTGATGGATTTTAAACTTTTTAGAAGTTGATTTATTATGATATAAATCTTCCATTTTATATTGAATGTTTTTTGATATATTTTTCTGTGGATTTTTTATTTTTATAACATTCATGGTTTATGGTTAAAGTATTTTCATTTTGTATGCTAGTTTTATTATGAACATTTATGTTATGTTTCAACCATTTCAAATGAGGAATGTATTAGACATATTAAGTGATGGATGGAGCCCGCTATAGCTCCTCAGGGCATAAGTAGGTCTCATGAAACAATTAGGCATGGAATTTTCAGAGGCCTTACCAAATTTGATATATGGTTTTGGCCGAGGCCTTAATCATTTTCAGACATCTTGGCCGAGGCCTTGACAAAATATTTCATAATTTATGGCATTATACATTCCCTCATTATGAAAATAATATTGATGGTTCATGTGGTTATTTGACTAGTAGAATACCCATGACTATGTTTTATTATGCCATTATTTACTCAGCTCATATTTCTGCTTTAAAGTGTTCATGTTTATTATTTGTAAAGGCAGGTGTTTTTAATTATTCACCATGCTTATTTTTTATGTTATATTCTGCTAAATTGTTTACCCTTATTGAGCATCTGAGCTCACCCCTTTTTATGTTTTATTTTCCCAGGATTTCCAAAATGTGTATTATGATTGATATGTGGGGTTATGATTAAAGGGAATAATGGCATTCTCAAAAAACCTTATATGCTGTATTTTATGTTTTAAATTGTAATGTGAAGTTGATGTATGTAATATTTTTCCAAGGCTGCTAAACCAATCAGTCCTTCATGACATGATTTCTTTGTATCATTTCAATGTTTTAAAATAACGCGCCGACTCTGGGTAACTAGGGTCGGGGCGTTACATAAATCTTTCCTGGACGCTCACTACCCATTTGATTAATTTTATTAAAATTCTCATAGAAATCAACTACATTATGACTCGTAAATTTCATGCAGTGAATAAGGTAGAAGGTAACCTTGCTCCTAAAGGAGACAACCAGGACATAACATGGCCTGATGATTTCCCTAGACCCTGGCTTATTTTTTATGAGAAAGGCTGTTATAAGATTCTGTTCTTCATACTCATGTTTTCCTCCTTTTTTCTCTATTCAATAATATGTTCCTCGGTCTTTGACTGAGGCACCACCAATTGGAAAAATATAGTCTTGGAGGAATTTTTGATAAACAAGTGCACCAGGTTACCCATAGTCAATCCTGAAACCCCTTGTTGTAGTTAATACTCTTTGGAACATCTGTACCAGAACCACTTCAACTTGTAGTATCCCTAATGGGGTGTATTTTTTAAGAATACCCACAAAATATCTACATTACCAATATTCTAGGATTTTCTTCTATACTTATCCTCAAATTATATCATAGTGTAGTGTTTCCTTAACAATGTTTTTCTAAATCTAATTTACATGGATTGTACTAATAATCCTCTTATACCAACTACAACACCCCTACCCCAATTTCAGCGAGTCAGTGAATTATTACATTACTTTTTCATGGTTACAAGAAAATCAAATCAAGAAGGACTAATCAGTTTAGCATCCTAGGAAATACTAGATACAAACATAAGTTTTACATTACATCTTGAAATGAAAATAACATATAATCCCATTGGAAAACACTAATATCCCTTAGACTATCCCTATTGGACAATAATAATATACATTTCCTCATCCTGGAGAAAAAGGAAACATAAGAAAGGGGTGACCTCAAATGCCTACTAAGGATAAAAAATACAACATATGCTATTATAAATAAGAATAAACATTTAAGAAATGGTATAAAACTAAAACACAAGCCTTTTAAACATAATATTTAGCATAATATGGCAAGAATAAGTCTAATAATTCCATTTAAACATTTATAACGATATTCTAATAGTCGAATAATCACATTCAATATTACTCTCTAATCTCATAATAAGGAAATAAAAATTGTCAAACAATATAACCATACCATAAATTCCTTTTTCAAAGACCATTACCATACCGTCAAGGACTCGTGCCAAGACCATTACCATACCATTAAGGAATTATGTCAAGACACTAGTTTGTCTCATGAGTCCTAACGATGTATTGAGGGGATATAATGGGTCCCTCTTGTCACTTAATAAGTCCAATTCATTTCTCTTATGAACGGAGTAAATAATAAATTACATAAACATTCATATTAAAACTATCATACAAAATGCTAATACATTAACCATAAACTATGATTTGTATAAAAATAAAACATCCATAATTCAACACATCATAAAATCATCAATACAATATGAAATATTGTATCATAATAAATCAACCTCAATCAATCATAAAATCAAACATACGATGGTGACATAGATGAATATAATCTAATAAATTCATTAAAACTCTTTGAGAGAAATATCCATTTTTTTACTTTGAAATCATTTAGAAGGTGTTCAATTATAAAAGAAAACATTTCTTTTGAAAATAACCTTATAATATAGTATGTAATGCATAAAAATGTTATGGCATTATAACTGTTGAAAATAGATGCTTGTGACATATAAATTGAAAAAAAATCTCTTGTTAATTTGTTGAAATGTTTATAATGTATCTCCTTTGGAAAACTATTGAAATACTCCTTTCAAAACTTTTTTTAAAGACACAATCCTGGGTAAAATATGACAATAAAAAATAGTAGATAATAATTTGAAATAAATATCAATAAAAATGGGCAAGGATGATTAATATTTTTTAGTAGGTAATTATATATAATCAATCTAGGATAATAAAGAGACTGTGAAATTAACCCTTACCTTAAACTTACATTTAGTCGAGGGTGAGTTGGCCTCCAAATTTTTAGGTATATCCTTTTTGTTTAAACAAAATTACTCCTGAGAGATTCTTTATTCCTAATGTATGGCCTCTAATATTAAGTGTGAGAAATTGGTAGGAGAAGTGGGAATGGGTTGACAAAGCCAATCTTATTTGGAGGTGTTAATTAAAGAGAAGAAAAAGTTCAGTTTTAAAAGATAGGCGAGGGGAACCTTTGGAAAATGATAAAATATTAAATAAATGTAAATTATTTTTTAAATAAAAATGGGTCCAAAGTAGATTTTTTATAATATTAGATGAGGATGAGTCTAAATCCTCTCAACCAATAAAATTTATCCATGTTTTGAATTTATTTTAAACCCTATGATTTTTTATTTATCCTTATTTATTCGATTTAACATTAATATTACAAATATTAAATGGATATAAATATTTACATAAAATGTGTCAATTTTCCATTATTGGAAACTTTATTTCACTTTAGACCATATAATTTTCAACATGTATTTTTAATATATATTTATGTTTTTTTATTAATTTAATAATATTTTATTTTAATAAAATTTCAACAGTGTCCACTTAAACACAATTCAATTATTTTTCATTAAATAATATTCACATAAGAAGTTAACATCTATAAAACATTGAATATACTCCCAAAATGTAATAGTCACCTAGAAAATTCATGGAGTAAAATATATAATTCAAATTATATTTCTTTTATTATTTTTAAAACAATTTATTTGATATTTCTATTAATAAAATAATTTCTCCTTCAATATTATGTCATAATTAGTGGTAATTATTTAATATATAAAAAATATAAATCAATTTTTAGGATGTATAATTTTTTTATCTTTCATGAGACTACATATAGTCGATGTTATATCCTCGTTATCCATATATAAAAATTAATATGCTTATATAAAATTAGAGTGTGACATTTTCTCGCATTAATTAATTTCTATTATATTCATTCCATATTAGTGGACTAGTGGCCATTAAGTGATTCCATTTCAAAACATAGATTATAATGTGCTAATTTAGTCATGAAATGGGATTTTGACAGGTGTTAAAGTAATTTTATAACATTATTTTTACCTCAAATAATCTGATTTATCTTTAACCGTGGTAATAAAAATAATTATTAAATTTACTATCCATAATGCCCAAAATATTTCCTATATACATAATTGGGAACCATAGATTCAAAATGCCGAAACCATTTATTATTATTTAAAATAGAAAAGTTTTAGTAATTAGTTTAAAATTAATTCTCGATGACAAAACAAAAAAATGAGGTTTTTTAAAAAAAAAATCAAAAGATTGACATGTGATTATATTTAATTTTAATATGAAAATAAATCCAATGACCAGAATTATATTAAATTATAAAAACACAATATTCTTATAATTTAAAACCAATTAAAAGGATAATCATTCTATATTATTAAATTAGATGAAAAAACAGTTTTGATTTAAAATACTATATTTTTTACTATTCATAAAATTTTTATAGATTTCAGAAAAGCACCAAAAAAATTTCCAAACTTAATTTTTATGTCCCACTTCTAAATAAGAAGTTAATTTTTTCATATTGAACATATAAAAGTGTCAAATATTGGATTTAAAAATGGTTCACCACTAAATGGCAATAAAACATTATATTTTGGAAAGTAATTTTTTTATTCGAAATATTGAATTTATTCATTTATATAGTCTAAGAAACAAATGAGATGAATATTAAAAATATATGTAATATTATAAATTAAAATTTTGGTTATTACTATTCATAAAAACTTCTTAAAAGACTAGAAGTGGTGTTCTGAAATTCGGTTTCACATGCAACACAATCTATTGAATTATTAAAAAGAAGCGTTCTATAGAAGCTTGGGGTGTTACATTCTCTGATCATTCAATAAATTGTGACCTCATAATTCATACATAGGATTGAAAACTAGGGGTTTGAAGTTTCAAAATACCTGTTTTGAAATCCCACACTGACAAATGGATTAATGAGACATTTATTTTATAATAAATAAAGGAAAGTAAAAAGGTTACATAAAATAACACATACTAGGGTTATATATAGGATAACATAGACATAAAAGAAAATGTTACTATCAAGTAATAATGTAGAGTCATTGAGAAAATATTTAGGATAATTCTAACAACCAAAAATATATAAATCTATGATGCTCCTAAATGACCATTTTATTCATCACAAAAGAATGTACATGGATTTTTTTGGTTTTTATGATCCTTTATCTATTTTTATAAAGTTAATTAAATACATTTACTAAGAAAAGAAAGAATACTAATTAATTAATATGTATAGTTTCATCCTTTAACTAATTTATACGACAAGCACATCTTTATCATCAAAAGCTAACAAAACTCAAAAATATTTTGATTATCTTAATCGTATAAGGTTCCAAATATATACAAATTCCATTTAAATAAAAAAACTATATTATAATAACCAAGGACTTACATTAGGCAAATGGTAGGTGATAAAGCCATATTGCACTTCATTTGTGGGTTCAATTCTAATAGCTATGTATGACATGATGGGTTGTCACCTGACCTACGGGTTGTCCATTTTCTCAAACTATATTATCCCAAAATTCTAGAAATAACTTTATGAAATTTTTTAAACTAAAAAATAATATCTAAAGCACAACTTAATCCATTCTAACATTAATATTTTTCCAAAATAATTTTGTCCTAATTTCTAATCTGAAAAGGTCTATAAATTTTTAAAATCATTCATAACATTAGATTCCCAAAAAAATGTATCCATTATTTAAAAATAAAATTATATCCTGAAAATCCTTAATAAAATAAATCATGCTTCTATATCCATAAATAAGAATTACTATAGTACAATCCAAAATAGAGGAATATAATTCATTAATCCAAAAATTTAAATACATTAATTATTCCACTTCGACTGTAGTAAAAACATAGTCTTGACCTTGATCCATTTTCTTCTTTTGAGCCATATTTCCTTGATTATTTAGACAATTATTTCAATAATGTCCCGTCTATTTAAAATTATATCATTTGGTATTTATATTTTATCTTTTCCTTGCAATTATGAGCTTGGTGACCTTTTTCCTTACACATGTAACAAACTCCCATTACTTTCAAGAAAGTACCTAGGTGTTTTGTCCCACAATTATCACATAAGGGAAATCCTTCATTAATATTTTTACATTATCCATATCTTTCTCCATCTCTTTCTTCTTTTATTACATCAATTTAATTTTATAAGACTTAGAAATTTATTTTTCTATCTTGATAGTAGATGAGTCTATAGCTTTTTAGAATGAGAAAGATTATGAGACTAGTGTCTATCAGAGCAATGGTGTTAACCAATCAAAGAATCAATAAATATAACTTCATTTGTTGCGTATGTTTTTAATAGCATTACTCTATAACCTTGTGAAGTTAAATTCAAAACATTGAACATTATTTCCCTCCTTCTACCTCAGACTCTTGAATTATCTCTCCATATATTTGTATAGATCATGAGGAAAATATTTTTCTTGGAAGAGATCATTAAATTACCTCCATTCCATATTTTAGACATCCTAATATGACTTCATTTTTTGAATTAATAACCACCAATGGTATGAATCTTTTAATAGGTGATATACTATCATAATAACTTTTTCCATTTTGTTACTCCCCATGGAAAGAAATATTTTATCCAAGGAACATATCCACTTCTCAACTACCAAATTATTTTTATTCCCATTGAATTTTGAGGGATGTTTCCTCATAAAGCTGTCTAACATTGATCATCATCATTATGGATCAGACTTCTCCATATGGGTGACGTTATTATTCATAACCCGAGTTAGTTGTCCTAGTATGGTTATATGTTGTTCAGAACTAGTGGTATCACCTGATTCATTATCATTTTCATTCATTGGTGTGAAATCCCAACCTGGATTTTGTGTATTGGTATGGTTTCCATTGCTTCTACTAGTCTCCATTTCTATACAATTACATACACTATATTAGGTTATGCATCATAATGCATAATTCCAAAATAGTAAATTATGTTACATAAATTGAATAATTTTTATATATCTAACCCATAATCATAAACATGGATTCTTTGAGGAAATATTTATTCATAAATCCCTCATAATTGTTTTTAAATAAAACATAAATTATCCTAAGTATATGGTCTCTGAGTATCAAACTAGTTGTGTAATAATGCTTCTTTTCGTGTACCAGGTTACCTCATGTCAAGACCGAAACACCTTGTTAGAGTAATTATTCCTAGGTACATCTGTGTCAGGACTACTTCCACTTGTATTATCTATATAGAGATGTATTTTCTATTAATACCCACATAATATATACATTTCCATAATTCTAGGAAGTCTTTCTATACATATCCTCAAATTTTATCTTATGTTAATGTTCCCTAATCATTGTTTTTCTGAATCCAATGTAAAAATTTTATACTAAACATCCTATAATACCTACTGTAACACCCCAAAACCGGTTTCCCAAAGTTGGTGCATTATTAAATTACATTGGCATGATCACAAAAAAATAAAATCCTGAATGACCGATCAGTTTAGTAGCCTTAGAAATTCTAGATAAACACATAATATTTACATTACATCATTAAATGAAAACATCGTTTTATCCCATTTGAAAACTATCATATCCATTAGACTATCCCAATTGTTTAATAATAATATACTTCTCTGCATACTGGGGGAATATTAAATATAATAAAGGGGTGTGCTCAGATGCTCAGTAAGGATAAGCAATATAGTAGAACCTACCATATGTAAGCATAATATTTTAAGGAAATGTATAAAACCAAAACACAATTCATTTAAACATAATATTCATCATAATATAAAAATAATTAATCAAATAATTCCATTTAATCGTTCACATGGATATTCTACTAGTCAATTAATCATAAGAAATATTAATAAATAATCTCATTAAGAAGAAATTAATAATCTCAGACAACATAACCATACTGTAAAGTCCTTGTTCCACGAGAATTACCATACCATCCTGGACTCATTCCAATACCATTACCATACCATCAAAGCATTTTTCCAAGACACTAGTTTGTCTTATAAGACCTACTGATGCATTGAGGGGCTCTAACTGGACTCACGAATCACTTAAAAAGTTTAATTCATTCCTCTTATAAAAGGGGTAAATAATAAATGATATAAAAATTCATATTAAAACTAGAATATGAAATATTAAAACATTAACAACAAACCGTGAATAGTATAAAAATAGAACATCCAAAGTCAAACATATCATAAAACTATCAATACAATATGGAAGATTGTATCATAATAAATCAACCTAAATCAAGAATAAACTCTAATAAGGGATATTTACATAAGTGAAAATAAACTAATAAATTCAATAAAAAACTATTACATAAATATCACTTTATTATGTTGAAATCATGTAGAAGACGCACATTTATAAAATAAAACATTTCTTTAAACAATGACCTTATAATCTTATAAGTAAAGCATCAAAATGTTAAGGCATCATAACTGTGGAAAAAAGGTATATATGCTGAATAATTTAAAAAACATTCCTTCCATAATTTTTCAAAAAATTTATAAAGTACCTCATTTGGGAAACAATAGAAAGATTCTTTTCAAAACATTTTGTAAAAAGTAAAACATGGGTAAAAATGACACTAAACCATTGTCGAAAATATTTTGAATTAGATGTTACTAATCATGGACTTGTTTTATTAGGATTTCATAGTATATACATATGTATAATAAATATTGGATAATAAAAATATTGTGAAATTAACCCGTACCTTAAACATTCTATTTAGTTGAGGGTGTGTTAGCCTCCTCCTTTTTAGGTATCTCATTTTTGGTTTTACAAGATCACTCCATAGAATGATGTTCTACGCAAAGTATGGCCTCTAAGATGAATGGAGGGATGTTCAAAGGATAAGTGGGTAGGGTTTGGATGAGCCAAATTGATTTGGAGGTGTGAATTAAAGATAAGGAAAAGTACCTTTTTATAAGAGTGGTGAGGGAACCTTTAGAAAGTATTAAAATATTAAATTAATATAAATTAACTTTTAAATCCAAATAGCTTCAATGTGGATTATTACTAAGATAATATGAGGATGAGTCAATGTACTCACAACCAATAAAATCTATACATGTTTTTATTTTTTTAATCCTTAGAATTTTGATTTATCATTATTAAATCTATTTAATTTATATATTCTAAATATTAAATGGTTAAAAATATTTACTCATGTGGTGGAAAGTGTCCATAATTGGACACATTATGAAATTGTAAAACTTATAATTTTCACATTTTAATTTTTAACTATTTTTATGATTTTTAAATAATTTAATAATAAGTTTTTTTATAAAACATCTATAGTGTCCATTTTGATAGTATACATTTTTTTTAATTATATTAAGTCCCCACATTAGATAAATTAAAACCAAAACATTGAATATACTCCCAAAATTTAATAGTAATCTTTAAAATTCAAGGAGGACCTCAATTAATTTAAATTATATTTATTTTAATATTTTTGAAACCATTTATTTGATATTTATATCAATAAAATAGTTTTTTCATCATAATTATTTTATCCCTAGATGTAATTTTCTAATCCTTAAAAATTATAAATAAATTTATCTGATGTAGATAATTATTTGATATTTATATATACTATATATAGTTATTGTTATCAATTGGTTATCCATTTACTAAAATTAATATACTTATATAAAATGAGTGTAAGACATATCATCACATTCATTAATTTTTATTATATTCATATCGTATTCATGGAAAATTGGCCATTAAGAGATTCCTTCACAAACCATATATTATAAGTGTTGAATTTAGTCATCAAATAGGATTTTTATAGGTGTTAACATAATTTTATAATATTTTTTACCTATAATTACCTAATTTATCGTTAACCATGGTAATAAAAATAATTACTAATGTAACTATTCATCATTCCCAAAAATAAAGGTAGAATATTAAAATAATTTAGACTTACTAATATTGAATATTGAATAAATTTTTTTATGATTTAAAACACATATGTTTTGATAATTAGTTTAAAATTAATTCCCTTTGACAAAACGAGAAAACAATTTTGTTAATGTAAAAATCATCTATGAATTGACACATATTTCTATCCAATATTAATTTCAAAAATTTTACAATGACCAAAATTATATTAATTTTAAAAACATTTTCTAATTATAATTTAAAACCAATTAAATTTATAATCATACAATATAAATAAATTAGATTAAAAACCAATATTTTTTGCAGGACAACTGGTGGTACCTGGCAGGCCAGGACACGGGGACAATGTTTATGGTAGGGTGCTTGTACTATCAGTGTGGCCCAGTTTCTATAGTATTGAATACTAAGGAAATAATTTTTCATACCTTAAAAGGGGACTTATGATAATGTAAAAAATATTTTTTAGTCAGTAGGTATTTTTCACTATTCAATAAAATATTAAAGTAATCAAAAACATCAAAAATATGCCCAAACATAATTTTTATGTCCTTATTTTAAATATGAAGATATTTTTTTATCAAATTGAACATATAAAAATGTCAAATTTTTTATTTAAAAAGGGTATTCCATTAAAATGTGTAAAAATGTATTTTGTGAAAAACAATTATTGAAAAAATTGAAATTGTTCTTATATGATGTCTAAGAAACAAATAAGATGAATATTAAATTATATAATATATAAAAAATACAAAATATGGTTAATACTCTTCATAAAAGTTTTTAAATAGTTTGTCAGGGTGTGCTCGACCATCGTGTGGCATGCAACGTAAGCTATTGAATAATTAAAAAGAAGCGCATCGTAAAAGCTTGGGGTGTTACAAATTTAATTTTGAAATCATGTTTTGGGAATTTAGACTAGATTAGTAAAGTGTTGGATCGTTTTTATAAGATATTTTGGGTTCATCTATCCCACTTTGTGGGTAAATAAGATGTTTTTTGGGACTGGGAATGGTTTTTTTATATTTCATCTATTAGAGTTTATATATTTTCACTGTTGGTTGATGCACATGAGTTGTGATATTTGAAAGGCATTATAGATATTTACCTTGTCCTGATATGACAAAGAAAACTATTACATCAATTATTATAGGCACATATAATTTACATTCCATTAATATGTTGTGCACAATTCGTGCCATATAAGTACATTTCACTTATTTCATCTCTTGGGTTTCTAATTATTTTTGACTGATCCACGGTTTTTATATATTACTATGATAATAAACTCTCTTTTAGTTAATGATTATTAATTATTTAAAGTGTAAGAATCAATAATTTTTTAACTATATTGGTTTATTGTGGCTTCTTAAATAGTTATTTTTTATCCATGATAGGTGTGCACCTCTTGTTACATGAGCTGGGATTTGGTTTTGATTGAGTGACAACTAGTTTCAAATTATTAGTATTATGGGTCCTTATTTTTTAGAATGGGTAATCAACCAAGTCAGGCCTTTATATTTTGAACATTAAATTCGGGGACTGAATAAATGAAATTCTAATAGACATTATATGGGTATCAATTTCAATTATAAAGTGTATGTTCCATTATTTTCTAGGAATAAAGATCCAGTAAATTGAAATTTTTTTATATTTATATAAGAAAATAAAAACATTAAATGTGAAAAATGTCTATTAAAAAGAAATGGTTTTTAGTAAAAGGGGATACAAAATGAAATTAAACCATCATATATCAGAACCCCTATAAATTGATGTTTAATAAATTTACCAATATCATGTCATTAAAAGCGTGTAGTTGGGGTTGTGCCATGTGTAGTGAGACTATATTCTTGTGATCTTTTTTTTCTAGTGATTATATCTGGAAAAATATTTATTTGATGTGCGTTCATGGAATTTGTAGAACTATTCCACAACAATGTCATTGAGTCATGAACCATGAGGGTGTAGAAGACCATGCTCTAGAGATGGTGGGTGTTGAGACACCAATATTATCACTGAGAGTGAAAATTGAGGCACTACCAGCTCTACCTAATCTGAGCACTAACTCTAAAAATCATGATATGTTCTACATATGATATAGTCAATGAAGTATTCCCCATGAACTGCACCAACTATGGTCTATCTTACTCTATAGTTCAAGTAGTAGCATACTCAATCCTTTTCAGAGTATGGAAGTCATTAGGATGTTTAGTCTTAGATAGATTCAATCAATATATCTTCGAGAATCTAAAGACACCTCTAGAGAGGAGGGTCAATCATGATACATTGACACTATTTGATTCTACCAAATGATAGGGAATTTGATCTCTTAGACTGGTTGACCTAAAGGCATTATATAAGAGGACTTTTTCAAACACCTTCATTGATTACTTTTTCCCACAGACACAAAGGGACGACAAATCTAGAGAGTACATACAATGAAATTAGGGTTCTATGGAAGTCACAGACTACAATTTTCTTTAAATTTTTTTAATGGGTTTCACTGCTTCTAGAAATTGGTGAGTTATTGTGAGTGAGAGGATTTTAGGATTGGATAAATTATAAAATCTAATCACAAGTGAATTTATTTAACCTAAATAATTTTTCTAGGATCATGAACTAGAACCTTATCACTGAGTGGAACCTGAGGGAAGGTGAATGTTCTAGGAACCGTCGTTTAGTGTCAAGGTAGGTTAGTAGTTGTTCTGGTATTAAGATTATTTCTGTTAAGGTTTCTCATTAGAGAAGTAGTGGATAGAGTATCCTCACTAGAAACTCAATTATATTCCATCAGTTTCGATGAATATGACATCCGAAGTCTCATTGTGATAGAGACAATCTTGAGTATCACTCTTATAGCTATATGGGTCATCCTCATAGACACTACTGGGATATTCCATCTTCTTCTAGTGGAAAATAATCTTCTCGATCTCCACTAACTGGGGAAGGATCATTTCCCCCATGTTGTGTTGGAATTTGGAGTTGAACTAGAAGGATTCGACAAGGAGGAATTCATAATCATGGTAGCCAAACTAATGTTTATTAACACCAGTACAACAAGCCAGACTTAGAAGGACAATATACTGTATAAGGTGTTATTCCAGTAGCCTTAACTATTCCATCTACTTTATTCGATATAGGATCTTGAAAATCCATTATCTCTTCTTCCACTATGGAAGGTATCCTTCTATAAATTCATAAATTATTTGGTAAGATGTCCCTAGACGCACTATTGGGAGTGTGGTCAGTGGACATATGCTATTGTAAGGACTACCCTCTTAATTTAGGAATTTATACCTTTTTATTAGACCTCTTCATGCTTGATATGATAGGTTTTGTTGTCATTATTGGAAATGATTGGACTTTCCATATAACACTTATATAGAGGGCTATTACCATAGGGTGTAATTTACATCCCATAGGGGGTATCACTTATCATTATAAAGATTAGTGGAATATCAAGACTAGTTGAGCCAAACTAAAAAAGCTTGGGCTAGTTGGAGTTTCCAACATGATTGCTAGTCTCTTCATGGAGGAGTAGGAAATACGTCTAACAGATTTTCCTCCCATTGTAGTTCATTTTATGGTTGTATTTCCTATTGACGTTTCTGAATTAACTCACGAAAGAGGTTGAGTTTATGACCGAGATAATTTCAAGAGAATCTCTAGGATCAGTTCCTCCACACAGGATGACACATATTGAGATCCATGAGATTAAGTGATAGTTGAAGGATTTAGAGTTTATTTTTTTCATACTGAGTTCTTCAAAATGGGATTAACCCATGAATTTAAAAAAAATAAGATGGGACACTTTTTTTATTCATGTAATATTGATGGTTCAACGACCATGAAATTTTGAATCCATAGAAACTACCCTAGATAGATTATCCATTTAACCAAATATGATGATATATAGTGTTTTTGAATATCAACATGAGAACTGACTACATTAGGTGTGTTTCAATCCTTCATATACCCCATGTACTGATTTTTGAATTTATTAAGCTTTATACGAGTATCTGGTTATACTATTTGGTCTCAATAACGTGCGTACCATTTTTAGGGATTTTAGGAATAGGCATTTCCACCTCTATCTGGATTCCTTCATCATGGTTTGGTTAGACGACATCTTGTTTTAGTTTCATACTCTGTGAGACAATGATAAATATCATGATATCCTTTTGAATACTTTGTGGTAGAATAAAATATATTATAACTTCCTCATTGGGATTGGCTATGTTAACTTCTTAAGTCATTTTATCTCCGAATCAAGAGTATCAGTTGACCAATTGAAGGTGAGTGTTGTGGCTTCCTTAGACATTCCAAAGAATATTTTTGATATAATTATTTTAATGTGGATATATGGATATTATAGGAATTCTATAAAATAATTATATGTCCTTTTTTCACCTATTATTATTTTGAAAAATAAGGGTTTTATGATCTTGTTTTTTAAAGATTACAGGAAAGTCTAAAATTTGCTGAAAGGAAGTCTTACATTGGAACTGATTCTAATTCATTTATATCCATGAAAATACTATATTGTTTTATATGATTAATTAGGATCAAAACATGGTGAATTAATGATGCAGGTAGTTGATTTATTTTATATAGATCATGTTAGTTATGGCATCATGGCCATAGTTACATGATATATGACATCGATCTTGCAAGAGTTGTTGGTGCAATGCATTGTTGAAGACATTAGATAATGACTGGGAGCATTGTGGTGTATACAAAAGATAGTATACTAAAATATATCTTTACACAACATTAATTGAATCTCATAGAATGAAGATGGGTTGAATACCCTCATTATATGGACATTGAACTTGCATTAATGCTTAGAAAGGGGAATTCAGTGGTTAATGCATTGAGCTAGAAAAATTAGGCATAATCCATACATGAGGCATGTGATGAATTTTAATTAATGAACATATTTTCTGAGATAATCCTAGCGTTTCATGATATTTATGAGAAGTATTGTCTTTTATCCCTATATGTTTCCACTACACTCCTTGATAGGGTGATGAGAGGTTATTTTTCCGATCCCAATGATTTGAATATATGGTAGAGTATATAATGTGAGGAACCACATCAGTATTGGTCTGTTGATGGAGATGACATTCTATGTATACATGGGAATATTTGAGATTATATAGATATGATAGCGGAACTAATATGAGTGTCACATGATTCTAAGTGGGTAGTTAACCAAGCATCTCCTAGATGTATTATGACATGAAATGCCAAAATTGGGGCCTCTGTTGGAAAGTTAGACAACATATTTTATGAAATGGGATCCAAATTTTGGTATCTGAAGGTGGAACACTCATGAACTAAAAGTTTTTTATAGTTGTTTACAGTCCCATAATTTATATGGGAATACATTTTGATGGGTTTTTTCATTATCTTACTAAGGCCACCTTAAGGTTGAAACATGGTTGTTGTAGTCTTGGAGTAAAAAATGAATGTATCCCACTTCCACCCATCCATTTTTTTTAACATTTTATGATCTTGGAAGATTGTATATATAAGTGATCATACATATAATAGGGTCCCTCATGCTATTATTTTAGATAGGGATGCTCATTTATCATTGATGTGTTGGCTGTGGTTATAACGATCTATGAGTACGCATGTGCTCACGAGTACATCTTTTCACCCTCAAATGCATGACTAGTCAGAACCGATGATAAATGTGATAGAGGAAGTACTACAATAATGGTTATTTTTTTAAAAAAAAATTCATGGATGAATTATATTCCTCTCATATAGGAAATATATAAACACATATTTGAGGATAAAATTCATATGGATCTGTATGAGGCATTGTATGGTATGTTATTTCGTTTACCCCTTTTCCATTTAATGCCAAGAGTGGCTCTAATACATGGCACTCATCTTGTGTAGGATACTTCAATGAATGAATAGTTTATCAGAAATAATTTTTATATAGCTCATTCTAGATAGATATTTGATTCACATTATCATTGATGAATTAGGGTGTTCATGTTCAGGGAACCTGTTTTCTTATAGGTATAACCCATGTTTGAGAATATGTGGATATCGAGGAAAGGGATGTTGTATCCTCCCTTTATAAAGACATTTGGTATTGTGTATAGAGTAGATCATGCATACTATCAGTTACCAATGCCACATAGGTACCATGGCATGCATTAAATATTCCATGTTTCATATCATCACTATTATCAAGAATACTTGTATAGTACTTATGATCCCAATGAGGTTGAGTTATATACAGATAGTTCTTTTGAGGAGTTTACCATATGCATCATTTACCAAATAATGAAGGGTCCCTATGGATGGTCAGTCACATTAGTATGGGTGTTATGGTGTCATGACTAGGTACAAGATGAGACATGGAGAGGGAGGTCGGTATATGTGCTAAATAGTCGAGGCTAATATCAGATAGAGTTATCCTACCACTGGAAGGGTATATTTGGTATGAGTTAATTAATGGGGTAAATTAATTATGTACCAAGTATTTATATGAGGTAAATATACTTTATATTTTTTTAAAATACATTTTCTTGGGCTTTTTATAGATGCCTAACGAGTCCATGGATATTTCGGGGGGGGGGGTCTGAAGCGTTTTGAGTGATTAGAAGCCAGAATAATATAAGAACTCACCGGGTTTCATAGTTAACAGAATCTATGCAGCCCATACCACACATTTTCTCACAGCCATTCAAGTATTTTATGAATTAAAATACAGGAGCATGATATTCTGTAATATTTTGGATAGGGCCACACATCCATTAACAATGTATGAAATTTTTAGCATATCTAAATGGTGTGGTTAGGGCATGGTTCCCTATACCGTGTCTCCAAACCAAGAGGGTACCATCCTTAGGTAGTGTACCACACACGGTTTTCACACAGTTAGGCCAAAAATTTTCCCAAACCATGAAATCCCTAAAAATTATGAAAAACATCCATTTTTCTAATAATGATTTATACGTTTAACCCCCATAGTTGTTTTCCCATTCAAGTGGACAACCACCTATTTTCTCTTAATTTATTATCTAATGATCCTATAACCTAGGTTTTTTAATGAAAATTTTAACTCTAATCTAATTTAATCATCGTTATTATCATTGGATGTGTGATGGAAATATATTTATTCATATTACCTCTTTAATTTTCTATCATTCTATCGACAACATTATTTTGTTGTAGCCTCAGATATATTATTTTTTGGGTGTTGATCCATTCATCCATTTTTATCTGCTGCATGATAAAATAAGAGATGATACTAGATGAATAAGGTACGGAGGTTATAGAGTATGTGGTCAATGAGTTTTTTACTAACTTATCACCATTTATATATAGTTGTCATTTATGAAACATTAGTTTCACCAAGAATATCAATTTAAATTAATATTCCTTTATTATAATCACTGAACCCATATTCTAGAGCCATTTTTATAATAGTTCATCATGTCATTGGAGGTTATAAACTCAAATATAACACCCCCATTTTGGGTTATTCCTTAGTTATTACTTGGTAACCCATGTTGGGTTAATTTAAGACACTGTTTGTGTGTACTGGACTAGATCTTGATAATATAAGTGTTTAAAATTAATTAACAATCATTTAAAATATTGAATGGAAAATATATTATAGGTGTCACTTGTAAATGAATGAAAAATTTAATTTCTCATTGGTTTATATCCATAAATTAACTTTTCATGATAAATGAAAGGAAATGGTAGGAACATAATACATGTTATCATAATTTAAAGGATTTGGTTGCATGTCCTTATCCCACTTTTCCATGATTAGTGAAAGGTGAATAGATGAACATATTAAATTATTAAAAGGAATTATTATAAAATATATTTTACTTACATATGATATAAATATAATAATTAAAATTTACCTATAGAATATGTATCTTTATTTAATTATAGTAGTGTTTAGACCTGGGATAGCTCTGTATTCCTAAGGGAATTCCGTGAGCACAGAGAGAGAAATTTCTATTCAAAGGTACGGTTTCCAATGGAGAAACTAACCATGGAACATGGTCCATTTGTACTAGAATATTACTAGAAGAACACTATACGATCCCTTATCTATCATAATGATATTAGGATGCCTCATATATACTCCTTGGATCTAGCTTGACATCTTCATGCTTTTGGTTCTATGGATTCACCCCATTGGGCCCAGTCATTCATAGCTTATGATTACCAATAATAAGATTCTTTTATGTATTTAGATTAACTTATAGTGGAATTAATTTTGGTGTTTCCACTTGTAATACAGTAAAACTCTTAGTTCTTGACTTTGCGAGTTATTAAAATGAGTTGGATGACCCCTGAGGTCAAGGATTCCTTGGTTACACCTTAGATACTAATTAATATTTATTTTAACTATTTTAGTGTTTTTTTATTTTAAATGATTTATGTATATAAAATAAACATAAAACAATTAATTCAATGTTCTTGTGTTCAAATACATTACTAGTTACGAATGATGTTGGTATTAGATGATATTTTGGCATTGGTTAACATTTAAATTTATGTATAGACTACACAGTTTGTATTGAAAGACTGGATCGTTATTTATAGATTTATATTGAAAACCATTTATTCTACATTTAGACAATAAATCTTGAAAATTGGATACCATACATGGAATTAATAGGTTTAAATTTCATTTACAGTTACCTTTTATATTTGGTTATTATGAATAATGACCGGGATAAATATTTGTTAGATCGGTAGAAGTATATTAGGAAAATAAATGATAAAACATTGAGATATGGTAAAAAAATCTATGGAAAACGTACTTATATTTCATTTTATAAGTATATATCATCAATAATAATACAGAATTCTAAAATGTTACCTTTATTTCATTTATAATTTATTATTACTTATATAATAGTTTATGTAATGAAAAATACAAAATCTCAGTCTCTTTATTTTAAGGATATATTATTTGTTATCATTGGTATGCCAACATACTGTGAATGAATATTAAATTTTATTTTTATCTTAACAATACTATTTTCACGATGATATTTTTTTCACGTTTTTAGTGATTATATAATTACCATAAATGCCTATAAAGCACTAACACAATACTTGTTCATGCTTTGGGAAAATCAAAATAAATAAATTAAAAAACATTAAATCTAATATAAATTGAATAAATTATTTAGTTAACATAATTTGTTTTGTTAAATATTACATTTAATAAATAATTTAAGAGTTTATATTTAAAATCCTTCAATAAATTACATTCTATAAACTCTAATTAAATGAATATTCTCATAAGTGTATTAATTATATTTTATGTTATTAATGTGTTATTAAATGTATTGAAAATTAGAAAAATATTATAAATAGACAATTGGAATGTTAAATGGTTCAAATTTTTATCCCTATAATATTTGGAAGATAATTTCTTATCTTTTATGTAAACTTGAAACCTATAATGATTGAAAAATGTGTAACATGATTAAGGATTAAAATTTCTAGTGAGGGGTTAGATTAAAAGGATAATGGTTAGATGAAAAAACAGTTTTATTTCTATTTTATGTTTGTATTTAGATTCAATATCATCTTCAGTTCTAATATTATTTAATTTGGAACCCCTTTTCATGGAATTAGAATATAAAATATTTTTACATTTTCAAAAATTACAAGAGTGCCCCTCCCATCCATTATAAAACTAAACCCATAATTTTAATTATTTACACATCATTGAGGCATATATTTAACCAGAATCCTAAAAATTTCAATTATATTATTATATATTAATTAATTAGTGGGTTTTATACATATAATACAATTAAAATTGTCTTTGACAAGAAATTTGAAGGGGGCCTTCCAAACAAGAGGTAATAATCTTTCTTGACCACCTTTAATATCTTTATTCACCAAACTACTCGTAATCAGTGGTTTTCAACATAATATAATATATTTAATAAAATAATCATACATAAAAGTCACAATTATTATGAATTTATAATTATCGACAACATATTTCATTAAATGGAAAGTCAAATTATCGCTTGTGTGTATGTGTGAAGTACCACATCCATGTAGGAAAGAAAACTAATTTTCCGTCGCCATATGTAAAGGATGGTAATTATAATGGGTTTTACGATTATTGATGATATTTATTAAATAATTGTTATATTTTATGTATAATAGCATATCATCATTCTTACCTTTCTATCCTTTGAAGACAATAAGAGAGCTCGTGCATATGTGTGGACTACCACCGCCCCAAAATATGGTGATGTGTTTTTAATTTCAAATTTAATTCCGTAGAAAGAAGGATATATTTAATTTTCAAATATTTTATTAATTATATAATCATTGTTATGGAACTATAATGTAAATTTTATCTTTCTTTCATTGTCATTTTTAGAAAATTAAAACAACATTCAAGTGTGCGTATGACCTACCTTCTCTTAAATTCTTTAAATAATTTTTCAGTATCTACCTTTTATGGACAATTATAATTTTTTTTAATGAATATAAAAGTAAATAATATCATTAATATGATTTTGGATATGATTAAACCATGATAAGAGTTCAATGAATGAAACTGATGATCTAAAACATCCACCAAAAATGAAATAATTAACTCTCAGAAACAATGATATCTTTAAGGAACTATTAATAAATGGGTGTTAAAATGTTATAATTAGAAAATTAATGAATATATAAGTATGTAAATGATTCTTTATTGTAGCTATAAATTTTTTAAATGTATTCAAAATGTTGATAGTGCATTTTTTTTGAAAATGTAACTTGAGCTATCGGTATCATCCATGTCCCTTTTATTTTCCCGAGATATATTCCATATCCATCATTTAATATTTTTTGTGTTGTATACACTTAAAAAAAATTTTATAAATATTTCATTAAAATCATGTTGATAGAAAACTCTTTATTATGTTTCTTAATCAGTGGGGTTTTGATTCTGATATTAACAATGTTGTGTGTGTTTTTTTGTCTCAATATTATTTTGTCGATACATGTTTGATGTTATATAACTTATTATGATTTTTGTTGTATATAATTACCCTTTTTCATGTAATATCATTAATAAAAATATTTTCATGTTATTTAATGTTTTATTTGAGGTTAATATTTCAGGGATCTTATGATATAAAATTTACCAAAGCTGGTGAGAGATTTATGTTTCAATCTCATTTTTATGCATATTATTTATACATAAATTAATATTTAGGTAAATTGTAAGAAAAATATAAAATGAAACACTTTAATTTTATTATATTATGGTTATTCATGTAAATTTTTTGTTATATCACCATTCTATTCTCTTTGGTAAATTGAAAAACATTGAAAATAATTTTTTTTAATCGATTTTAATTCCACATTTGGAATTAACCATTTTCATCGATATCTATGTCTCATTAAATTTTTTTAAGAATGTTTTTAATATTATCCTATGATTTTTAACTCAAATATTATTTGGATAAACTCTAAATTAAATATTTTAAAAGGAATCATGTTTTCATTTTATGAATGAGGTACTTTATAATTTTTGGAGATAATGTGAAATGAATATTTATGATAACATAATTGGCATGAACCTAATTTCACTATGTTATTACTGATCAGTTCATTGAAGATTACTTTACATGTTTCAGGTTTAATATTAAAGGTAATAGTATTCATAATATTTTGGATAGTTTAATATTATAGATAATATTGTTAAAAATGAAATAGTCATTTTCTTCAAAAAATATTCTAGATATCATTTCATGAAATTTTTTATCTATATTGACATAAATTATTGTCAATATTTATTTACATGGGTTATGATTCAATAATAGAATCCTTATTCATTATTTTTATTTTTTATGATTTAGGATAATGATATTTTTATAGAACTCATATGTTTACCATGAGTTATGCTATAATTAAATATTTTCAAAACAAATTTCCTTTCCAAATGCTATGATATATTGATATGATGAATTTTTTATGATATTATGTCACATATATGAATGGATTATTATTATTAGATTTTTGGTCTGAGAATTTTATATCCCTCAAATGATTCGGGTAATAATGGCTAGAAGATGATATTATAATAAATGAAATGAGGGTTAAACCTAGTTCAGTAAGGGACTAATTCCACTATTATCGACTTAGGAGAAAACCCGGAATAAGGATAAGAAAGACTTGGGTGATAGACTTGAATATATACATGATTTAATATAGAGTGACCCCCATCCCCATTGATATTTTTTACAATGATCCTTGACTAATGAAATAAATTTCTATTCTTATGGGTATTCTATAAACATATGTCTTATGCCAATGTGATAATCCAACAGATCATGTTTATTGATTCCATTATAATTTTTATCTTCTGAAATTGGATGTCTTACTCCATGAATCATGTTAATTTTCTATGATTTCCTAGGTATTTTTTTCAAATTTTATTATGATGTTCTCATACCCTGATGCTCATTTTAGGCTTATATCTCATTTTTTCTCTTACTGAGCATTTGAGCTCACCCTTTATGATGTTTCATTTTCCCTAGGATAGGAAGAATAGTTTTAAGTATGATATGTATATGAAGGGTTCTAGTAATGATGAAATATGTGGGAAATGATATATATCGTTTATATACCATTTGGTTTTGAATAAATGTTTTTAAGACAATAATCATTTTTGGTTATGGCATGAATTATAATATAATATTATTAATATTCATCAAATAAGATTTAATATTCATGTACTAAAGTATAGGTCACTATTGATAATGATTGGGTTATTCCCATAGTGACTTA
Source organism: Viscum album (assembly GCA_963277665.1). Classification (NCBI taxonomy): domain Eukaryota; kingdom Viridiplantae; phylum Streptophyta; class Magnoliopsida; order Santalales; family Viscaceae; genus Viscum; species Viscum album. Next base: position 708,819,036 of record OY728131.1, on the reverse strand, counting down.
TCCTGATATTTAATGCTCCCTATAGTGTAAAAATAACATTTTTCGTAATTTAGATTAGATTTTCACCTAGAAATAATGTTATTCTATTGACATGGGTAAAAGTATTATCATTTTATATGTTGTTATATATATATAGATGACTATTGGAATGTTGTATATTTATTGTTTGACCATCCCCCTTCTTTATTAGGATGGTTTATGATCATGTTATCCCTTTTATTAACATGGAGAAAAGTAATTACTATCTTGATAAATATATAATACTAGCATGTGTTCACTATGTATTTAAAATCCTAATTTTCCTTTTAGTGATATACATGTTTTATACATTTTGAGGCTCTTTAGGGAATAACATGAAATGTAATGTTGGCATTTATGGTAAATAAATTAGACATAGAAATTTTATGGTTGGTGTCCAAAATTATATGTCTCTTCAGTAAAATGATTGGCCTTATGAGAAATCAAATCATGGGATTTGGTATATACCTACACCTATATTAATATAGTTTCTGAACACATACAATGTGGAACATATTTTTAATGTCCAACAATACAAATTCTATTAATATGACATAAATATTTTTGATATCCATTATTTTATGTATAATCATGGGTATACAATTCATAATATTTTAGTTGGGTATGGAATCATTTATATTATTTATTTCTACCATATTTTATACACTATTATTTTTTTTAATATCATTGGTCATATGTTTCCTAAAAGTTTATCTAATCTCACCACATTAGTATGTTTGCATTAAAAAATTTATAAATAAAACTTAAACACACGACCAATTTATATGGATAAGACTGTTTAATAAATTTTTGGGAGATATTGAATAAACATTATGAAATAATTAGCTTTATACATATTTAGAATAATTTATATTTTATATATATAATAGAGGGGTTATTAGTTATTTTTTCCCTAATCCGCTAAATCTATAAATCTATATGTTTATAAAATGTTTGTAATGAAATATTTACATTAATTAATTTAATAATGGGATAGTTAAATCAATGAATTTATAGTTGGTATCAAAATAATATGTTAAATGTGTGTTAATAGAAATATAATATGGGTTGTGAGTTTGGGTAATCACAATTATTTTGAGATATCACATCAGAATGTAATCCACTATGTCATAAACTATTGCTTGCCTAACCCTTTAAGAGTGTGAGTTAGTGATGGGGATTACTTACATAAACCCTTAATGAAATATTCTTCAGGGACCTATGGATGAAGGTATTTTTCCACAATAATTATTGAATAAAACATAAATGGGAGATATAATGTACTTAATAACATCAAAAAATAATAAAAAAATAAAAATGAAAAACGGTGTGCTTACCTCAGCCTATCCTAAACTCAACCCGCAAACTATATATGGTAAATGATGTGAAAAACCAAATATTTCAAATTTAAAAGAGTAATAAAATATTTTTTTAGTCATTATAAAAAATAAATATGAGTATGAGAGGGAAATATAATCCTCAAATCATCAAGGAAGACATCCTATAGTAGAATTTCGACACCATGGAACAATAATTTAATAAGAATCCCTAGGGGGAATTTAGATGAGAGAGGGAGTGTAGGGAAGGATAATATAATCCAATTATGGGTGAAAACAAGAAGTAATATTTTTGAGGATTAAATATGGAAATTAAACATTAAAAATCCAATTTCAAAAAACATTTATGCTTTGGATTCTATCATGTTCCCTATACTACATTATTGAACAATCTGGGGATCTTAAAAAAATGTCATGAAACAAAAACCCCACCAAGTACTCGATAAAAGAGTACTATGATCCTCATTTACTTTATTTACCTCTCCCCTTTCACATAAATTTTTTAGCTCTAATTTATTTCCATCCATGTATTCTCCACATAATTTTACTCTTGTAATTTGATTAACATATTAGGTTATTATGGGAACTAAAATTAAATTGTTGGGGTTAGAACCTCCTACCACCCTTATTCCCCGTTAATTCAGAACCGAAAGACCTAGGTACATAGAGAAACTAAAGAACAAAAATTAGTGCCATCAGATTAAAAACCCCTTAATGATGTTTCATCATGTTACTCATCATAAGGGAATCAATATTCTTGGTAATGAGAACTTGAAAGAAAAATAATTTTATGGTATAATAAAAAAATAAATAGAACAACATAAAAAATAATAATTTAAGGATAACAACATAAATTTTTTTAGTATATTATGTATTTGGGTATCACATATTTCCCACCAATCCCTATAACCATATTGAATTACCTAACTAATTAGGAAATATTAGCTTAATTATGGATAATTCTCACCCGATATATATGTTATTCAAATCTAAAGAGGATATAAATCATATCATAACCCATTAGCATATAATTTCCAATCTAGTATCTCATCAAAATGGTCAACCACATTCAAAATAAATATTATATAAACCTATCATATCACAAAAAATCAATTATTACCTAATGTAACACAACCTAGTGTCTTAGGTAGAAGTAAACAACGTTTATCTTGAGTATTTGGTCTATTATGATCTTGGAAAATAAATAAAAAATAGAATACCACACATTTATACAATTATAATACAAGGAAATTAATATTGTTTACAGATTATGTTACTTAGAAGTTCTCAGTAAATCTATCATATCACATTAAACATTGAAGAAATATAATAAAAGGAATGTTCTAGAACCACATACCTCGATTGAGTAGATCAATTTTCATTAATGACTATTAGTTTATTCAGCACTGATCAATGGATTTTAATAATCCCCCCATTATTTCGTATAGTATTATAACATGATGTTTTGAATTGTATTTTTCGGTAGTTATTATTAGATATTAAGAAATTATATAAAAATTTTCTTAGATATTCATGGATAAATATAGATTTAGTGACCATACATGGGAACAACATTTGGTTAATAATACATAGAAATTGTATACATAGAATTGGATATTTATGACAATCATTAAAGTAAATGATCTAGTTATGATGTATTAAATCCTCTTTAGTTCATTCATAGAAACATTTGTGATTGGAATATTTGATAGTTTTATATATGAATAAAATTAATTAGGATTCATAATTATTAATGAATATAAATGAAAATATTTTTTGGAGAATATTGGAAGATTTTTTAAGGGAAACATAATAGTAACATATCATAGAATGAGGATTTAAGAATTGAAGGTGAAATTATAGAAGGATTTATGACAATCTAACATTATTTGAAAAATTTTTAATATACATAGAGACATAGTTATTTTGTTGTTTTTAGACATTTATGATGACATGAATAATTAAATTTCATTTTTAAAAAATAACATATTAATGTATATGAATAACACTATTAGAATTACTGAATTTTGATATAATTACTAAAAAATAAATATTTAAAGATAACAAAATAGTCTCACTAATATATTTTAGATTTATTAGGTTGATATATAATATTAATATAGAGGATTAGATGGACATTAAGGATTAATCTTGGTGGTACAGAAGATTAAATTAGATGATTAATAGATATTTAGGATTAAATTTTCCGATACAAAATAATATATTACATTATGTTCTAGGATTTTGGAAATGTTTAGAGATAATCTTATATAGTATTATTTTAATGTGTAAGAGTTTTTTAGCTTAAAGTTTCACAAAAGGGAAATGTAATAATAAATTTGGCATTTTGTAAAATTCAACAATTTTCTTTAAATGCATTGATGATTATCTAATCGTGATGTGTCCCATGAAAGAAGAACATTGACATTAAGTCAGATATTTTTTCTAGATATATGTGGAAAACTAAATCGATAAAGTATTGGTATAATTATAAAGTGAATGAATCATGTTAACAGTAGGAATATATGGACCAATATGCTTCCATTTTTGATGAAATCCTATAGTCTGAATTTTATGAAATAACTAGAGAGAATTATGTGCTTTTTGAATAAAATTATTTATTTTATTTTTTATTCTCATTTATAGTGTTTTTACAAAAAGAAAATTTGGATTATGCTTTGATATAATAATATAGAAAATTATAATAATTTATCAATTAAAGTCATTGTGATAATTTAGAATTATTTGGATTAATGATATGTAATATTGATTTTATTTAAATAATGTGAGTATCTGACCATCATGGAGCTTCAATTTTGGTGGAAAAAATGACCATTACGATGATTTTACTCCATAAAATAATAATTATAAAATAATTATTTTTTTGGATTTGTAATAGAACAAGATTTTTTTGTAAAATTATAAAATTTAATGGATATTATTTGGCACAAAATTAATGGTTGAACAAAAGGGGGATTTTTTTCATATTTGTGTTTGAATTGGTATCATTTAGATATAGTGATGTTCGAATATTTTATTGCATTGTTTTAGTAATATTAATGTATGAAAATATAATGAATTGATCTATTTATTTTATGCCATTTATGGAGGGAAATATTATAGAATATATTTATCCTTAAAGAGATGAATGACAACATAATAAAATATAAATATCCTTTCCATTGATTTTATATAATGATGGAAACCATACCCTTTTTATCTATAGGCTATTATATACATATAAAATTTTGATAGAATATAGAGAGAACTATTAATATATTTGGTTCACTGAGAAAGACATAGAGTGGAAATTTTATATAATATTACTGACCATTCTAGTGATGGTTAAGATTAAGGATATGTTGATGATTCATTAGTACATCATGATATTGAGATATTAGTTCATAAATATTATTTATAGTGTATTATCATAATTTTTATTGTTTAGTGTATTAATTATATCTAGATTTCATGGAATATAATGACTTAACTCTCTTTATGAGGAGTTAATATCATATAGAGATAACGAAAATGGGAATAGTGATGTTGAGAATATTTGAGAGTCAAATCAGAATTGAAGATACACAATGTTCTTGTTTTATATTCTGATCACCGTGAAATCTAAATTTAAAATAACATAGAAGCGACGATCACATCTATAATTTATCAATATTTTCCCAATGTAGTAAATGAATCAAAAGTACTGGATGTTATCCTTTTTTTATAGTGAACAACACCTAAACATTTAAAGGTATTGAACCCTAAGACTGAGTGGCCAAAATAAATTCATGTATCTGTTGAACATGTGAGGCTTAATTAATTTTTATAAAAGCACACTACTATTATATGCGACGCTGACATAATATAGTATGGGTGAACCATGTAATATAATAAAATTTTACGTGTCATGGATTTCTATGTCTATTTTTATTGATTTAATAAGAGTTCAATATATAGATAAATTTTATTGAAAATTTTTATTATCACATATGAAATATTGTTTATTAAGAGGAAAATTGAATGGAAAAAATAGTAAAATTTCCAGATTTCATCATTCCCCTCTTCGGGTACAAAAATTCATCATCGTCCCAATAACTTGTATCTATTCTAGTAGCTTTGAATTGATGTTATTTCTTATAAATATATTTGTTGATTTGTTTCAAAATTTTATACATACATGAGGCCTCTCAATTTTATTAGTAAATATTTATATGGTTTGAAAATGAAGATTAATTAGTTTATAGGTGTTTACGGGGATGATATTGTATAGGATGTAAAATGAGATATTGATTTGAGAAATAATAATGAATTAGTATATGAAATGAAGATATAATATTTCATGACCTATATATGTATAAGTAGGGTCTTCTATAATTCAACTCATTTTTATAATGCTTTAAATATATGTAAACCATTGTAAGAAATTTGTGGGGAATCAATGGATTTGAAGGTGGTTGTGGAGTTTACCTCAAGAGTTGGTATCAAGATCTATAGTAATTAGTAATTAGTGAAAAAGTATTCTGAAAATTTTCTTATATTAATATAAATCTATAAAAAATGTATCAATTCATTAGGATATGATTCATTTTTTCTAACATTGGATATTTTGAAATAAAATACAACATGATAAGTGAATGTAATGTTAAGGGAAGGACACCATACAAATTTCATAGGGCAAGAAGGTACGTAATAAAGAAGAATCTATTACATTGAAAAAGATTAAATAGATTTATGGAATTCCAAGACCTATCATGAAGATCTTTTTATGAATAAAAATTCATGTGTGATTCAAATTTTCCTTCATAGTGATAATTAAAGCTAAAATAGACAAGGAAGAATGAATATATTATTTCTTTATAAAGTGAAGTTTTTCATGTTGATAACGATTCACTAGATAAAAGAATATTTTAATTGATTCTAATGTAAATTGAGGGGAAACAAAATAAGGAATCCTTAGTGGTCTAACGAAAACTAAAAAAATCCTATAGATAAAGATTTGTGGATGAACACTATAATAACAAAAGAATCATGATGAATAATGCAATGATAAAACATTAAAGAAGAAATATGAGAAAGTGTAATTAGTGTCATAATGAACGGGATTCCAAACCTACACATATGGATAATTTCTATTTAGATATAATCTTTTTAGTTTATAAAAGTATATTCCCTCAAATTATAACTACTAAAAAGGATTTTAGGTAGTTTATTTTAGATGGGTCAGTTTCTTAAGAACAATAACATTTCGAAACATTTAGAGTATTTGGAATTCCCCCTCTCCCCTTGTATTTAATTATTATTACTATTATTGGAGTGTAACATGTTTAAAAGGGGATATGATTCATTGGTTGAGTATGTTGGAATGAAAAATTAACTTTAACTTAAATTGGAATGTGATAAATGTTGAGTTAAAAAATGTAGTATTTAAAGTGGCACTAGAGAATAATATGATATTACAAGTGATGATCGATATATTCAAGTGATTTTAAAGATTAATATAAAATTTTGAAGAATAATAATGAATAATATAGAATACAAAATGGTGTGTCAGTCCGTATAATATTTTATCCTACATTGATGATTTTTGAGGATTAACTGATGGATATTTATGAAATTTATAGGGGAAATTAATTGTTTATCCAACATTGAAAAGATATAAAATATCGACGAATAATGTTTCCACTAATAGATGTTATTTGAATCAGTTGTGTATAAATATGTGATATCATGGGGGAGTTTGTTTTGATATATTCAAAGGATACATTCCTTATATGGTAACTTATAAGAACCCTATGATAAAAGGCAGAACATGGATTAATAGTTGTTTCAAAATATTGGTTTAAAAAGTGGCATTAAATAGTTGAACATATGGAATGACTCAAAAAACAAGTATAATAATATTAATTTACTAAATATATTCTATACGTGTGGCTGAGTTCATTGGTATTATATTTATTAAAGTTAATATCATATGATTTAATAATTTAAGGACATAAGTTTGTGAAATATTCACAATTAATATTCTTATAATATATTATTTATTTTACATTGATTTTTAAATCAATAGGATAAAATGATTTTTTAATGAGACTTTTCTTAGTGGAAGGTTTAATCACAGAAGATATTTTGGAATTCAAATATATTTTCAAGAGATCTTTATAAATATATAAAAATATTAAATTGATAAAAATGTTATATAATTAGTATTGGAGATTGCGTAGAAGTTTATGTTAATGGGGGGATCAGTTCTTATAAATATGATGTAATAAATTTTAAGAAAATATAGAAAATATATAAATAATATTCAAACACCATAATACATTATGATATTTTCATTTTAGAATAAATTTAATAATTTTCATTATTTTTTTACATGCAACACAAATTTAATCTTTCATAAAACACATCACTACGATTAGCTTGCAGAAAGCTAAACAGCAAGCATATAAGTGAATATAATATCAAGAGACTTTAAGATATATTGAATATTTTATATATTTTCAATAATTATTTTATGTTCTTCTAATAGATTTGAATGAAATATAATGAGAACAAATCCAGTTTGATGTATAGAAAGCTGTAATTTTCTATAGGTAGTTTTGCAGCCTTTTAATGTTGCACATTTTTTAAAATTAAATAATATCCATTTTATAAATTCTATTTTCAAAAATAATATTTATTTTTGAATTAAAAATTTCATAAATTTATAATGGTTTATTTTTGGTATTTTTCTGGGAAGTTTCATTTCTTGATGAATAGTGAAAAATACTACATTTCATTTGAAAAATTACTTTTCATTTCAATAATTTCTAATGCTAAATTATATTTTCAATTGGTTTTAAAGTAAAAATATTTTAATTACACATCTATTAGTACCATTGTATATAATTTAATTATTTTTATACTTAATTTATTTATAAAAACCTAATTAACTTTTAAACATTTTAAAATTTAAACACCACTTTCTCACAATATCTATGGTATTATATTTAAATTTAAATTTTCAAATTATGTTAATTTAATTTATAAAAATGGATATACATTGATGTATTTTTTATAATATTTATAGTATAATAAAATAAACATATTTTTTCTAAAAATACCATGGAATGTAATAAGATTAATTACAACAATTAATAGAAAAAATACTTTATGTAGTTGTTAAACATTAATCATATGGTGAAAAATCCTAGAAACTTTTCCAAAATACATTGTCTACTAATATTTTGACCAATACCATGTTTTTAAAATTTAATGAGTCTATGGGATACTATTTCAACAATCTGACCTATATATTAAGTATAGTATGGAAGAAGATAGAAAATGAACCTTCTAACTATTAACATTTATAGTGCCCCGAGATATGGAAAAACATCATATTTTTTTATAGATGTCATTTTGAAATATAAAGGAGTTATTTTTAACATAATAATTTAGAATTAAATTTTAGGGATTTATTATATACTAAAACCTTTTATGAAATGCAAACATTGTGATGATTTAGTTAATAATTTAATAAAGTAAATGATACTAAAAATTTTAGAAGTGAAGAAAATTGAATAAATAATTGTGTTACATTATTATTATAGATGAATATTTTATTTTATGTATATATGATGTTAATATATTTTAATTCCTTAATTTCCTTGATATTTTTATATTTAAATTAATTAAATATTGTTAAAATGAACATTAATGTTATTTTATATAAAATTATATTTTATTTAATTATATAAAATTTAATAAAAATCCAATATTCCTAGATTTTTTAAATCTTAAAAAATAAAAAAAATGGTATATTAATGGAAAATTTTGTATTTTATAATAATCATATTGATCCATAAATAGTAAAAACATTGTTAGTACAGTTTATGTTAATGTAGTGTTTTTATGCATTACATGCAATTATTTTAAAAATAATTTCTAACAAACATGTGTTTTTTATTTTTTAAATAAGATATTATATTTATAACTTATTAGGTATATATTTTCATATATTCTTCATATAAATTTAGCTGTAATGTTTATATTACTTAAGTTAAAAATCTAGTTACCTTTCAAAAACCAAAATGGTAAATGTGGGGAACTCATATGTTAAGGAAACAATTATAAAAATGAAATTATTTTTGCGTGTTAGATGTTTTTATCAATAAAAAATCCCCCTAAATATATTATTTACCCAATTTAGTAGTATTAGATGTTTGTGAGACCTCCAAATAGTGTTTACCAGTACGTATTTATAAGAATTCCACTGCTCATCCACTATAAAAGGCCTTCACACCTCCCCTACCTTAAAACATTCAACACACTTTAGATCACACAACAACTGATCAAATAATATCCCAAAATTACTAACCTCATACTGTAAGCCTTTATCTTTTTCTAAGTGAATACAAGGAAGAATTTTGGTACAAAACAAAAGGAGTTATCCGAATAAGTGGCATTGATCATTAATGAGCTCTTTTGTATTATTTCATTATCCACCACATAAATTATTATTGTATCAGACTTATATAATGAACTAAATTTCCTAAAAATATTGATATATTTCTATATTAAAATTATTTTTTAAAATTTCACACCATTCCATTAAATGGGATACACTACTGTCATTTGTGTGTATGATGACTACTACCTCACTAACTGATGTCGATGATATTTTCAATTACCAAAATTAAAGGTTAGGAATAATGATGTATTTATAGTTTTTATAAGATATATATTATATTTAAAATTTATTTATGATTCTATAATTTTTATATAACACATACTATTATACATTCCATTTAGTGGGAATACGATAACATTGTTTGTGGACGCGCAGACTACCACCTCCTCAAAGTGATGTGATTTATTCATGATATACATGGAATGTATAAAAAATAGTTTTAAATTTTTTTTTCTGATATACATGTCATAAATATGATAATTTAATTATAATATATATCACTTATTTTTTAAATATGATAGGGAAATTGATATAGCGTTCATGTGTATATACGACCAGCTATCTCCAAGAATAGTGCACTTCATTTCTAATCTACAAACATTAAGGATAACTATAACTGTGTAAAAATGAAATATATTTAATATGTAAATCATGGTTAATTTTTTTGATATTATTTTACTATGATCTATTTAATATAAATGAAAAATAACCAATCGAGACATACTTAGAAAACAAGGAAATTACACCCAAAACTGCGAAAATAATGAATTAATATTAAAAAATAATTAATAATATCTTATAATGGGATTATACATGATATCAATAAAATTAATATTGTTATGTAAAAATTTAATACCATTCTTAATACCAGTATATATGAGGTTAAAGATCATTCAACCAAAAGATATTATTATGTAAGGAATTTTCATCTCACTTTTTACATATGTGAGAGAAATTTAATATTCACTACTTACTTATTTTGTGTGTTTTATCTACTAATACTTTTGTATATTATATTAATAATACTTCTATATTCATTGTAATTAATTTTTTACTTTTTTTTATTTCATCCATGGGTTTTTAATTTTTAAATTACCTTATGGTAAATGTTATTTTGAAATCTCACTTTCTTTTTTGATTGTTAACTTTCTCTTGAAACAATAACTTTATTATAATAATTTTTCATTTGAAATAGAATTTATATTAAATATAAATTTTAATATACTATTCATATGAATATTTTATAAAGCATATTCCATTTTAACATAAGGTGTTTTATTTGAATGTTATTTTATGAACTATGGAATTATATATAAATACATATTATTTATTAAATATAGATATTTAAAGAGAAGGAAGATTTTTTATTAATTAAATTGATTAATTGATATATGAGGAATGTTTTGGAATAGTATAAAATAGGTGTTTCCCGACTATAGGTTGCCCCTCGAAGCATCAATACTTTCCCATGAGGAAAATCTTTTGACCAAATCAATAATGTTTAAAGTGTATTGTCAATAGATTTTGATGGTAGAGGTATTATGTAGCTAGGAAACAATAAGTCCAATAATCAAGAATTAGCTTCATTAAGATTCTATAATTATTTATCCATTATATCTTTTATTTACATTATCTATGAATGAAATTCATTCATTACTTATTAATTAAATTTAATGTCATTCAGTGATTCACCATTCCATATTGATTATTCTTTGTCAATATGTTTAAATGGAAACCATGATCAGTTATTTACATTTTTTATTTATTATAGTAATTTATTCAGGATTTATTTATCTGCATGCTTATCCTTACTGGGAATTTGAGTACACCTTTATTTTTCTTCCTTTCCCCAGGATATGAATATGAATTCTTGGAATGATTTTAAAGGATGCCATTTATTTTTTATGTATAATGTTTTATAATTTCTCAATTTAAAATGGGTATCATATATTTAATATGGATTTCTAAAACTAATATACTTTTAGATACTTTAAGATTTTATTCCATTAATTCATGAATATGTAAAAAAAAGTATGGCACTAGCTCTAGTGTTCTAGTATCTGGGTGTCACAAGGGGTATCAAAATATGATTAGTAGAAACATTGGAAACTAGATATAGAAAAACATATATTAGATTGTTAACCCGATGATATAATTCTTTTTATATGTTTAGATGAACATCTCGGAAAAACCATTTTCATGGTTTTGTGATTAGATACACATAAATTTTACAATTTATCTTTATTATTTCACTAGTTTTGAGATTATGAATTATTTCACATAATGAATTGACCTAATATAGTGTAGTCATCATTAAAAATGGCCCCTAACTAAATTAATAGGATCCTCACTAATGAAAATGATCTAAATTGTAATAAGGATCATATTTTTTTATTTTAAGCTAATATTTCGAAGGGAATTTGTCACCGAAACATACTCATCATTTGAGGAAATTGTATCATGAACCAATGTGATAGAGAAATAATTAATTAAGTGTTATGTCTTCTGAAGGATGAAATATCATATGAAGATATCTAGGATAAATATGGATAACAATTTTTGATAAATAAGTATTTTCACATATGTGATAACTATAGAAAGAAACAATTCGATAATTGCTTGAATGAAATAAGAATTTTTATATGTGTGGATATAATGGAAAATATGTTAAATAATGAAATTGGAAGAATAAAAATGATAATATTAAGTGTTAAAAGATCAAGGATATAAAGACATTAAAATATTAATTCCCAAATCATTAGGATAATACATATCAAAAGAAGATAATGGATCATGGTCAAGAATATTATATTTCTACATACGAAGACAATTGATTAATGTAATTGTGTTTGGATTCAATAATTTTTCCATTTGATTATTTTACTAGTGATGCATTGGTTATATTAATTTTGAAATATATATTAATTTTAATGAAGTAACTTCTCATCATGCATTTAATGGTGTGGGTTGATTGGTACAGATGATCGAGAAAACTGAATCAATGAAGAGTTGAATTTCATGCAAAACATAAGATCGAAGGAAGTAAAATACTTAATATGTTCATCATGTTGTGACATAGAATTAAGTATAGAGATATTATTTATATTAATATGGTAAATTGTATAGTACTGACTAACTTGGAACTAATTAATGATTTGATGAAAATGTGGCTTATGATATTATTGATAAAGTTTACAACATTTTTGGATTTACGGAATAAAAATAATAGTCCATGTTCTACATATTTATTAAGGAATAATTCATGTGTTTAATAATTGTTTTATAGAAATTCATGTTATTACCAAATTTAAAGAGAGTACATGGTGAAGGTATACACATGTTTGGTACGGAAAAAAAAGAGCCACTTCATGTTGTTTAATAAGTTCATTTTGGAAATTCAGTGAACCTCTTTCTAATACGTTGGATCATAATATTTTGTAGAATTTAAAATTTAATGAAATGGTTTGTTTTAACTTTGGATATTGTTTTAAATGTTAATTTATTACATCAACACATGATGCAACTTATTCTATGAGATGAAGTAGAAATAGTTTAATGCACAACCAAAGGATATGAATGAGTTTATGAAATATAAACACCTCAATAATATTTTATTATATTATTATAAAGAGATATAATTACACAAATCTAGGTAAAGGGTCATCAAATTTTTTTAATCCTAATATCTTATTTATTATTGAAATTATGGTCTTCATATCATCAAATATTTATGGATTTTTATCCATCAACATTCCACTAATCATTTAATTGTTTGTAATTAATGACTTTAATAACTCTCTATAAATTTGTAATCTTTTACTCAAAGTACATATTATAACATTCCAATGATGATATCCCATATTAAATCCTATTTATATTTTGTTCCATTTGGCATTTGTACTTCTCATTTTCTCTTTTTGAGGGGTTATTTTATTAACTCTTTTACAATGTGTGTTATTTAAACAATAGTGTTTCCAAATATTAAACACTTGATTACCATGATATTGTTTGAATTTCGAAGGAAAAATTTAAAAATAGTGTGTAGAATGGAATTCAACAATAATTTACAACATTTTCCTTTTATAGTGAAATTAATTACATTATAATATTTATTTATATGAAAAAATAAATTATGTTTTTTCTACATAAAACACTGATATTAGATATTGGAACACACATCAGTAATTGTCTAAGAGAATATAAGATCCCAAGACTTGAATTTATTTTTAAAATTTTCAATATATTAAGTAAACTATTTTGAAACTCATCTAATAGATACAATATTCATATACTGAGAAAAAACATATTTTTAAGCATTGAATGTTGTATATTTGTATAGGCGATTTTATAGCCTTTCATTAGAGAATTTAATTTAAAACTAAATTATGACCATTTAATAAATTTTTTGTATAAAAATAAAGATATTTCATTTATTTATAATTTCTAAATTATATTATAGTGATTATATGTATTAATATGAAAAGATTAATTTTTTGATAAATATTGAAAAATTCTGCATTTTAATTGAAAAATGACTTCTATTAAATATTTATTAATGTTAAATTATATTTTAAATTGATTATAAAACAAAAATAGATAAATTAAACATATATTAATTCAATTAAATTCATTTATTACATTTTTATACTGAATTTATATTAAAAACAAAATTATTGTTTGAACATTTTAACTTTAAAAGATCTCTTTCTCACCACGCCAACAAGATTAGATTTATATTTAATTTTAACAATTCAATGAATATAATATGGAAATATGGATATAAATATTTGGAATCCATATTATATTTATAATATAATAATATCATCTTAGCCCCACTGTTGGTGGTTGGGTGGTAAGGGCTTGGGGGGGCGAGGGGCAGGTCACGGGGTCAAGTCTCAAGGCTTGCGATTTACATGTAATTTTCTTCCTTGTGTGTGTGTCGCTTTTGCGGTTGTATCCAAATGTTTCATAATAATATCATATTATTATTTGATAAAAAATATCACTGATTGTAAATAAAATATATTAGAGTGATTAATGTAAAACATACTTTACATAGTGGTTAAAAATTAATCTTAAGGAGAAACGATCTATGAAAATTTTCAAAATACAATATATTCCAATATTTAGACCATATTCCATCTTGGTTTTTATTTTATTAGATTGTGGGATACTATTCTATGACATTGACATAAATTATAATTTATAAAAAAGGAACCTTCTTTACCTTTAACATTTATAAATCCATGAGATATAGAAAAAATTATATTATCAGTTATAAAAATAATTTTTAAAGATAAAAGAGTTGTTTTTATTACAATAATTTATACTTAATTTTTAGGTGGAGTTAGTTACTAAATGTTCTAATGAAATTCTATAACATTGTTTATTAAGTTAATAATTTAAAAATTAAATGATTCTAAAAATCTTAAAAGTGATGAAAATTGAATGAATTATTATGTAACATTATTTTTTATTTGAATATGTCATGTTATATAGATTTTAATTTAATATATATGAATTCAATTATGTAATTTATATATTTAAATTTAAATTAATCAAATAATGTCAAAAATTAAAATATTGTTTTTCATAGTAAATGATATTTTATTTAATGATTTGAAATTCTGTACAACGTTTATATTATGAAAATTTATTTTTATGTATTAATTTATATAAAATATATATTTTATAGATCAATAATTATTTTATAATGAACATAAAGACCCCTAAATAGTGAAAACATTGTCTGTAGGTTTTTGGTTTAAGTAGTGGGATTGTGCGTTACATGTGTTGGTTTTAAAATTTATTTCCAACACACATGTGATTATATTCACTAAATTATATATAAAATTTATAATTAATTGTGTCTATATTTTATAATAAATCAAACAATATTTTATTTTTAATGATAAAAATTACTTGGTTATAAAACTGGTAACATTAATAAAATCCAAAATGGTAAAATTGTGGAAACATAGATGTAAATGAAGATAACTATAAAAATAAAATTATTTTTGGTTTTTTGTGGTTCTACTGAAAAAATATTCCTCATTTATTCGTTATTTGTTATTTTTATTCACCTGAGAAAAGGGATACCTCCAAAATTTTTTACCTTTTGGTATTTTCAAGAATGCCACCACTCCTCCAATATAACAATCCATTCAACATTCATGTTCCTCTCACATCCATGAAACTTTGGATCATCTATACCCTACCCATATAATCTCCAAAAAAACCTTCCCTCACCCTTGAATCACAAATTTATTCATAACTAAATACTATGAATAATTTCATTATAAATGGAATAGAGTTACCCGAAGAAGAGGCAACATTCTTCAACGAGTTCTTTTGTTTTATTGCATTCTCCAACTATTCAATTATTATTGTATATTTATTATATAACAACAAAATTATTATAAATATACTAATATTAATTTAACTTATTGTTTTTTAAATATAATTTTACTCAATTACATCAAATGGGTAATATAATCGTCATTCTCGTGTATGGTAGACTACCGCCTCATGAACTGGTGTCATTCCTTATTCGATTTCTACCTCACCAATGAAGGATAATATTTCATAAATACTTTAATAATTTGATATATATTATATTAATGTTGGTTTGTTATGAATAAGAATGAATGCATCTTGGAGATATGTAAATGAAGATATTGTAGGATACCATAAAAGGGAAAACATTTCGTAGATAATACAAAATAAATAAAAATACTAAACTATGGTTTGATGATTAAAATAAAAGATATGATTTTTGGGGATATATTGATATGTTTAAATTTTATCTATAGATACATTAAAAATATGCACTATGAGTTTTATACATTTCAATGAAATTATATTTAAAACATAAAGACTAGTGTATGTGTAATAGAAGACATATGGAATAAAATATTGATTTTTTCTATAGAAATGAATTAGTGACTTATCATTGAATGTGGATTAAATATTTTAAGATGAAATTAATTAACTTTTAATGATAATATGATGTTGTTTGAACAAATTTTGATCTATTCAGGAAAATCAATGATTTATGTGTCTATCAAAGAGTTGTTATACATAAAATTAGCATGGAATTTAAAGATAATTTATAAGAATAACATAGATGTGAATAATAATAACACCATTTATAATATTGAATATTAGTAAGAATATTATAAAATTAAATACGTGAAAAAAAAATATTTTACTATGTTAAATAAAAAACATCTAGATGATACCTAATATTAACATTAAGGACCATCAAGATATGTATAATTAATATAGTTAGTATATAATGATAAACAATATCATCAAGTAATACATAATACTAAATCCACTAATATTTTATAATACATTATAGACACAAATTAGTTTTCGGAAAAGTTTGGTGAAATTTGTTTAGACTTTTTCTTTGATGCATAAAAGTTTTTTAAATAATAATTTTCTAGAAAAATAGATTATCTATTAATAAACTAGTTAATTCATATGAATATAAATTTTATTTTATACTTTTAGAAGAAGATATATAATATAAGTGTCAGGTGAAATAACGTTTAATGTAATTAATTCAAATAATCAATGTAGATATATTTAGATAATTAAGTAGATAAAATCATGAATGATTTGGAAGAAGGATTAATCTTGTTCAAAGGATGAATAAATGGATCTATTTCCTTCCATTATTAAAAAATAATAATATTTTAACTTATTGATATAATTGGACATGATTTTGGTATGTTTGTATGAATATATTTAGAGGATTCTGGAGACTTATTTATTAGTTATTCAAAGTGGTTTTATAGTGAAAAAATATTTTTTCTTGTTTTTGATAAAATACAATAGAAATTCATAATTTTTAATTGAAATAAATAAATATTCATATTTTGAAAATATTTTACAATAATAATAGATAATATTTTATAGAATTAACAAATGGTTAATATTTGACCAGTATGGAGCTTTGACTAGGGTTAAATCTTTAATAATTACATTGATTTGACTAGGGAAAATTGGAATGAGAAATTAGATATTTCTATTTGATGGATTTACCCTTGACCTTGATTTTTATAGAAATCATAAGTTGGTATGTTGATATTATTTGGAATTGGAATAATATATCACAAAGAATAGAGAATATTTCCTTATATTTGAGTTTGATAAAGAAATTTTCAGTTCTAGTCTTGGTTGAATATTTGAATCGATATTTCTAGAAATATTAATTTTAGAAATAGGGAATCATTGTCCAAGATATTATTTTTCCATTTATGGTAGAGATTTCAATTGAGTGCATACATCATCATGAAGGTGAAAAAGTTAATGGTGACATGGAAATATCAAATAACCTTATTCTTGTCCTTTATGGGAATCATAATATATTAATTTGTAGTCTATGGAAGTAATATAATATCATTGATCAAAATAGAAATTATAACTAACATATATTGTTTTTTTCAAGAGTGATAGACGTAGTGAATTCATATAAGATAATTCCCATATCTAATTAATATAAACGGGGTAAATAAGGAAATATTTCATTACTATATCCAATATTTAAATAAAAAAGTCGAATGAGAATAATGATTATTTGGGATTATACTTAATTTGTCCAATATTATCATTCTTGGGATGATTTTAGGGAATTCAAAGATTCAAATAACCTTTTAAGTTGTTGGTATCATATTTCTCAAAATAATAAGAGTGTAGTAAAGTGAAACATATTAAATCATCAATCTGAATAAAAAGTTACATTATGATAATGATTTATTTTTTTATTATGGAGATAAAAATATGTCTACAAACTAATAAAACAACATCACTTCTATAATCCCCGATCCCATCATGAATTAATGAATGAGAGTGAAGAAGGAAATGTTATCATTGGGAGGAAGTTCACAACCATAAACAATATATATTATGTGATCCATATCATGGATTTAAAATTACAAAATCCTTTATTTTTAGAAATAATGAATGTTATTTTGTTTTAGTTTATTAGTACACTACTTTAGAAAACTCTATGAACATAACATAATAAAAGTTATCAAAATAAAAACCATGTGTGTTTTTTATTTTATCATACTCTATTGATAATTTCATGATAGTTAACCTGATGAAAAAGACATATTAAACATGTTCAAGATATAATATATATAATATATGATAATGGGGGAACATAAATTATTTTTAGAAATACCATGATTTACCCCACTCTTAGAATGTACACCTTCATTCTAGTCCCAATAGATATCTAGTGTATAATTATATAATAATAAGATATTATAATAATGAATAAAGGATAGATTTTAGGATTACCTCTGGTAATAACTAGAGATTTACAATATCTTGATTCAGGCTCAAACTAAGGAGATCCATCTATGAAATCAGAAGACTGGAGGGAGTAGAGGAGGGGAGGTTGTGCAACCTTATTGGAGACAACATGAGAAGAATCAAAATTTATTAAACATTGATGATATTTTAATAAATTAATTATAATTTTAAAAATAATATAGTGGATTATATATTACTCAGTCTACTAATAGAACATATCTAGTACCCCACATGTACAACCTTTAGGGTCACTATCCACCTGGTGTATCTCTATGTTTTTAACACTTTCTAGATTTTTTCACCTATACTCTGTCTATAGAAATGGGTACCCAAAATTCATTTTCAGTCATGATTGACTTCATATTAATGGTAAAAACTTCTTATTTCAACCATAACAACTTACAACTCCAATAATATCCTAAGACCATCAAAATACATCAGTCTTGGTTGTGAATGTAAACAATTATACACCATGTAATTTGAGGGGTGATATATAGTCTAACCCAAATCTTATTTATTTATTTTATACAAGTATCAGTGAGTAATATTAGTTCAAAAAAATCATTCAAGAACTGATTATTTATAAAGAGTCCTCAAAGGTTACTCTCTACGAAGCACTAATTTTGAAAAATGATCTAATTTTTTTCATAAATAATATTTAATAGAATCACATAATACCACAAATATTTATGGTCAAAATATACTCTTAAGGAAATTAGCATAGTAAACTGAATTGGTGGATTCCATCTATATTCATATTTTATCAGTACAATTTTCTATATTTATCTATGGTACACCAATATTATTTCCCCCAATTTAGCATAGGGACAAAGGGAAATATTTTGGTATAATTAGTTATGTTATAAAGGTTATAATTAATATCCATCTTGATATACTTAATGGATAGACACATTATGGGACATATGGGTCACCTATTCATAAAACATTTGAATTAAAATAGTACATGTTTGGATGTTAATGATGTAGTAATTCATTTCATATTATTGGAGTATAAATTGATTGAGATGATGATGATTATTTTCTTATTATATTTAGTAATTCTTTTAGAGTATGAAATTTGGTTATTGATAAAGATAAAAAGAATTATAATATTATGAATTATAATTTTTAGGATGGTGGTGTGTGAGGAATAGTAAAACTATTCGTATAATCTTTATTACAATTTTGGAATACTTTTTTGATGTGTTTTGTTAAATCGCATAGAATGAACTAGTAAAAAAATTTTATAAACAAAGAATACATAAGAATCAAATAATTTAACCACATAATATTTATATAAATGATAAATCTTATTAATAATGAAGCTCCATATTTAAAATAATGGGGGATAATTATAACTAAATAAGAGTTTTTTATTCATAAAGTGGTCATATCATATCTTGTTTATTTTATTTATTTTTTGGAACAGAAGCTTAATGTTGAGGAAATTGTGATTTTTTAAAATAAAGATAAATATTAAAAGTTTAGTTTTGCTGTTACTAAGAATATTTAAAGTTTTTAATAGGATGATAAATATTTTAGGTTTAATAATTCTTCAAATAAAAATACAAATATAAAAAAAGTCACACATTTATAAATTTTTTATTATTATGATTCATGTGAAATATGATTTATATGATAGATGGGTTATTTTATTTTATTTTTTTAATCAGTGGATTATCAAATGGATGGTAGACATGGGATTTTATAATATTATAGACTGGTTTAGAAAAAATGGAAGTAGATTCTTTGATAGTAAATACCAATTGGTTTTAGAAATATTAAACTAATTCTGAACTATTTGATGTTTTTATTAGTGAATGATAAGCATTGTTAAATGACCTATATAAAGATATGTTAATAGTAAGGGTGATTTAGTTAATAATGGATCATTTTTTATATAATATAAATCATCTCAATATATTTATATAAATTAGGAATAAATCAATTTCCAAAAATTATATTTAATAATTTAAATTTTTTGATTTTAGAGTATACTCTTCCCTATAAAAACACAACATATTTATTATTCTATGGGTGGAATATGAATGTTACTTTTAAAAAGCCTTTTTTTATTCGAACATTGAGTATTTTATTCATTATTAGGTGTCCATATAGTGTAAATTTAAGTGTTTAAGGGGATCATTTCCTATATTGGATCATGATTAAGAGGAAACTATTGACATAATACATAATGGAAATTATAATGTAGGTATTTTAAATGAAACTCATCATGAGTGGTAGGATTATGAAATGTTCTTTGAATTATATTTCAAAAAAAGTTATTATAATATATCGATTATTAAAATGAGATTAAATCATTTAATAATGATGTGGCCCCTGGTTATAGGAACATGATATATGAACAATTTATTTCATTCCTTTTTTAAAAATATAAATTTCTTATTAATTTGAATATTTAATTGGATGAAAATAAAATCATTAATATTTTATTTCTCAGGACTTTTGGGAGAAGAATATGTTATTTTTATTCTCAAAACCATAGGTTGTTTTCCACTATTGTTATCATACACTTTCAAAATAAGCACAGTTGAGATTTTCTGAACCTATCTCATATATTATTACTTCATATAAGTTATAATTGTTATGTTACATTCATTTATTTGTATTTTCATGGAATTATTTAAAATATACGTGTTATTTAATAAAAAAATATATCATGGTTTTGGTATAAGATTACATAAATGTGGGAAATATTTAGTTGCTACAATGTTTAATTTATATTATTTTAATTCCCAAGGTTCATAATTTTTAATTATATAAATAATGTAATAAAATGAATTTTTATAGTTTTTCATATTATGTTTAGACTATAGATATTTGTAATTGGAATCAAACCTTTCCTCTATGATTTATGTCTGAGATGAAACAAGAAAATTATACGAGACATATTTAGGTAATGGAGAGACTATTAATTAAAATACTTAGTAATTTATATAATAAACATCATGGATGTAATTTTATGATAAATTTTTTTGTTTAAAAGGATTATGATTCATTGAAATGGGGATATTTCTAATTCTATTATAGTATTAGTTTTTCTATGAAAAATTATAATATCAATTTAAAATGAAAATCTTGACCCTTATTATACATTATTATAGGAATGCTATTTCATTTTTTAAATCAATGAGGGTCCTGTCATAGTATTATCATATTTCAAAAGATTTATTTATTTCTTCTCAACATATTTCCCAAAAAAGGCAATTAATAAATATTAGATCGTGATATGAGACATTTTTAATTTTCCTGTGTTTTCTATGAATCTCTCACCACACCATTTTATAGGAAATATTATTTTTAATTTATAAAAACTAAAAAAATCTTAAAAATACCCATCATAAATTTATAAATAATGATGTGGATAATTTCTAAATACCAGAAATAAATCTTTTACTATTTCAAAAACAATATATGTGATATAAGATAATCTACTTGATATTCACAAAGAGTGAGTTCTTAGTAAATTATTCAAGTTTTCTTATATTCCCTAAGTATATGTATTATTAATTTTATTACAATTGAGTTTAGAGATACTAATAATATTAAAAAATATATGAATAATATCTTATACATTAGATGTAAAATTACATTTATTATTTATTGTGTTGTCATCTATTAATATTTATATATTATTTATTTTAAAAGTGAGTAAAAATGTACATAAGTTGATTGAAATATTTTTTTCTAAATAATTGTTTTTTTACTGATGTAACCAACATAATATCTTAGTGATTATTAAAAATATTTATCTTTTTGATATTAAATAATTATTAAATATTTGAGGTGATGGTGATGACAGTTAAGACCTTTAAAAATTTTCCATGGTGTTAAAATTGATGGAACCATCATTAGGAATTATTTTATGAAATATAAATGTTATTATTCAACTCATTATATTAAAAATGGTTTTGTCTATAAGAAACTGCAGAGGTTTAGTTTTTAAAATCATAATTTCAATATTATTTAACTCAAGATGGATAAAAATTATTTTAAATATCAACTTTAAAAAAAATTAATTTCTTATTAAATTTTTATTTTTTCATGATTTAGTTTTGTATATTGTGTAAAATTTGCATCATGTTGATATATATGAAATAATTAGTTATTAATAATGAAAATGAAATTTTTATTGAAATCAAGATATTGGATTATAAGGAACAATTATCATTCTTATTTATGGTTGTTGTGAAATTTCTATTAGTTGGATATTAAAATATCACTCATACGACATGAGACCTAGTTCAATGTGTGTTAGAAAACATAAAATACGATGTTTCATAAAAAATAAGTATTATAATATAATTAAATAATTTATTATATTTTTCGATATATTTAGTTGTTTAATATATTGTTTTTCCCATTTATTTCAAAGTAAAATATTGTATTTCGTCTATATTATTATTATTATATCATGTCATCACACCCTTGTTTTATTTTTTTACTTAATATTTTTTATATTTTTCGGTAATTTTGAAGTTTCAAGGTCCTCCCTTGTTTTTACAAAATTATTGGGGTTTCTCAAAGACTATTTTTATAGTGGGAGACCTCATCATATTGTTGGGAAAAAACCTTGGAAATTTGGAAATTAATTTCATCATGTGAGTTTCCCTATTAGATTTGGTCATTCATACAATGACATTTCCCATTCTATGGTTGCAACTTAGGGGATCTTGTCTGAATTGGCATGTTAAAGGAATGTTGTAGTTTCTAATGTGGTTGTGGGTTATCTATAGTTCATTATTGTGCAGTGAAATCCATGTTGTCGTGCGTTTTAACCAAAATAAATATTTAAAATTTTTTTTACTTCATTTTTTCAATATTTTGTATTAATTATGGATATATACCCTTATCCCCCCTATCAGTCTCACAAAACCTAGATGTGACCCCCTTATCATGCACAATTCCCTACATTAATGCATATTTTTAAATAGAGATTTAATTCTTCTTTTGTGATTCAAGAATGAATATCTGATGCTGGGGGTATTATTCAATTTCTTTCCTTTATCTTTATGTTTTAAAATTTTTTCCTCTTTCCCTATCACTCTGTCTATCTCAAACAATCCATATAGTATTTTTTGGACCTAATTTTTATGATTTTTTAAAGTTATGGATCGTGATGTCTCTTTCGAGCACCATTCATATCGTCTTTAATGTTTCCTACCATTCTACATAGATATACAATCAATTTTACCCATGTAATAAGCTTTTATTTGAGAAACACCAATCTATTTAGTTATAGTAGAAAGTTAAAATAGTTTATTGATAGTATTACTTATTTTTATTGAATTTATAAATAGAAATTTTGGTTTTATGTTGGTTTTAATGGAAAGTTATTGGTTTCCATAATTTTAATAATTTTTTAAATGTGTTTCTACTAAAATATGGAAATTTTTTTTTATTATGTGGTATGAATATCCCTTTGAAAATTGTATTGAATTTATGAAATATTTCTTGTGTTTTCAAATTTAATTTTCACTTATCTTACTTTCCAGTTCATGCCGTAGTTGAAATATAATATATTGTTAAATTATACAAATACTTTAGTTTAATAAAAAGTGAAGTTTAAAAGTTTTTAACTTTATTGGGTTAAAAATGATTTAATTATTGAAATTTGAATATTTAAAGGGATTTTATATAAGGACGTGTAATTATAATATAGATTTAAAGGGTTGTTTTGAATATAATATTTTGGGTAATTTCTTAAAAATTCATTTAAATTAGTGTAAGGAGACTCAAACCGTTTAGTGTATTTAAAGAAGGCCTGATTTTGGCTTTCAAAAGTGTTTTCAAAAGTGATTGTGTGTGAGACACTATTAGGCCTGTTAAATTATTTTCCATTTATGAGTTATGCATGATGTATGTAGTAAAAAGACAGTGGATGGAAAGGGGTTGTTTCTTGTAATGGAGATAGAGGTGAGGGTGAGATATAATTATGCTATGTGATTTTTTAATTGAAAAATATTATCATTGGTCACCTTCACCTTTTATTTTCCATGGTATCCTAGGTAACTGTGTTGGAATTCTCGATTCACGATTCAATTAGATGTTATATAATATATGTGTTCCCCCACACTTGGTCTATATTATAAGGCTATTTGAGAGTTCCCTTTGATGAGGTTAGGCATGGGGTATTTAAGAGGGTTGAATAAGGATGCACTATAGGATGAATGGTTATTACATGTCTAGTAAAATCAAAGATTGTATCATTTTTAACTAGTGGGTAGAGCCCATGAAATTATTACATTGTTATTGATTGAATGCATGGTATTAATTTTAATTCTTATTAAATTAATTGATTGATTTTCTTTTATGAAAAACTTAGATCATTCCTTTTGTTAATTTTTTCCCATTCATGATGGGGTTCCAAAATTTTATATTTTATTCTAGCAGTGTGAGTTAGTTTTGAAAATGAATTTGAATTTTTTAAAGTGTATTTTAAACGAGAAAGAGTTACTTTCTAAAGTGTGCATATATTAAAAATGTTTTTCAGTGTGAACTTTTAATTTATGATAATAAAGATAAATGTCTATAAAAAATTCTCATGAAATATTTGTTTTAAATGTAATTATGAATTATTAACAAATGATACTATTGTATTTAGAAATAGAATGAATATGGATTTATAGATAATTGTTTGGTTTCTAGAAAGGCATATGACAGCCTACTAAGGTTATTCATTTTAATGACTCTATTATATTTTAGTCATATATTTTTTGTTTCGATCTTAAATATTTATGGAGAATTGACTATTTCAATATTTGTTCACCCATTAGGACCATGATTATGATTGACTTCATTATTTGTTATGTTATTTCTTTACAACACTATCCAATATAACCTTTAACGCTTACTGTTTATCATAATAATTGAAATTTTATATGTTTACCTTCTATATTCAATAAATGTGATTGTTTCTATACATTGTGATGGAGGTAAGAAAAATAAAATTTATTTTTATATCATTTAAAATTGAATAAATTATATATATTTTATCTCATTGTTCATTGACAAACATCTAATGTATTAAGTGGTCATGCATTTTGAGGAAATTTTATAACATGTATTTAATGGATAAACTATTACCACTGGCCATTTCTAATTACCATATTATTTTTTCCTTATTAAAGGGACCTAGAACATCCATTAGGACGAGTACTAGGACAATTTTGTTGTCCAACTGTTAGAACTCTAGAGTTAGTTAATTAAAAAACAGTAACATAACCTATATTCTTAATATGAGAACGCTCTTAATGAGACATTTTTTATTTGGGGAGTAATTCTAGTGTGCTAATATAGAATTCATAACATGATAGTTTTTTTCATGATATAGTCTTGATATATCTATTCTAATTCCACGAGTATCGAAGGGATGTTTAGGCTTGAGTGTTGGATTTCGATTATATTTATGACCTGTGTTATTTTTTGATATAGAATTTATTTTTTAATTGATAATGAGTTTCAAGTGATTTAGGGGTTCTATTAATATTGTGTTGATGGTAGTGGAAGATCCAAATATAAAAATCATGACTCCCTAGTGAGAAAACCATGTAGAGCCTGTGTGGATGGTTCTATGGTCTCCACTAAACATACAAGGGGTATTATATTTCAATTTATATTTATTGTTAAACACTTCTATTCCTATGTAACTCTTAATGATATTTATAACTTTTTTGTGGGGTAGTAATATTTGTTTTATAATGTTCAAAACTATTGTAATGAATATGATTTAGTGTATTTTATTATACCATAGTATTGATTCAAAATTCTTAATGATTGTGTTGGTTGAAAATGTAGTTATTTTTTTAAAGGATGTTTGGTTTCATAAATTGGTTTTTGTGAGTTATTACAAATAATTTTGTTATTTTAAACTGATTTTTATAATGTTTTTTTATTTCAATATGGGTTTATGATAGAAATATGTACTTGATAGAAATTAATTAAATATTATATTTACTTTTAAAATGATTAAAGTGGTAATAAAATTTCAAATGTGTTTTTATTTTCATCTCAAATAAGTAGTGGTGTTTTAATATTGTTTATTAATATATAATGTTTTTAATAATTCTATATTATGTTTTTATTATGTGTTGTTATTTTGGGAGATTATTATTTTATATTTTGACAAGTTACAATGAGTCCATTTTATTGATGCTTGTGACATAAAATAATTGTGTTCATATATGATGTTACATAAACTATTCCTCTTATAAATGTCATGAAAAATGATTGATCATCTATTTCATGGAAGGATACATAGGGTGATGTTCTCTGTCATTTATGTGAATTTATGCCAGCTGGTAAAATTTTTTATTCTCATAATCAAGAGTTGATATTAGAATACATATTTATATTTAATTTAAATCATGTATTATTTAATTAATATCACATATAGTTTTTTAAGTGTTTTAGGTACATCATGATTTCATGGGAAGTATCATGATGAGTTACTTGAAAATATTTGGACATATTTTCCTTGGGATGGTTCTTTGAGTTGGTGTATCCGTCCATAGTTTATTGGGAGGAGGTGAGTTATTTTTTATTTGATTTTAGTTAGGAGTTATCAATATTTGGTGTGGATAGTGTTTTATAAAATGGTTTTGATCCATGTTTATATACTAGATTCTTGGAGGATAGTTTCATGGTGGTTGGATCATTAGAAGACCTTCAGGTCAGTTTTAAGGAGTCTAGGGCCAATTTTGAGGGTTGTGGTCATGATACGAAGGCTTGTGTGCTTCGAAGGCTCGTGGTGGTCTTCTACGGTCGTAATGTTGGTGGCACATGATATGTATTGTTGATCTATCATGTCTGGGCATGGTGATGGGTTATCTCTCTCGACTTCTTTTCTTCTTTCTCTTTTTTGGATTCGCCTGTTGTTGTAGATTCGATTTCTATGGTTTTGTGTGGGTTTTTTTTGGAGGAATCTATCGAGGAATATAGTTATTTTGTGTTGTGAGATGGTTGGCTATGTTACTCTGGCCTACTAGGATTGATGATTTTCTTGTTGGACCTGCATTTTTGCTTCGGTCCTACACATTGTGAATCTGTTTTCTTGGGATTTTCAAATTGGAAGTACTTGTGATGGTTTTCAGTGGGAATAACTCGTGATGGAAGGGTATTTTTGGTGATTTCTGGTTTTTTGACTTTGGCATGTTGTGTTTCCTTATTGAAATCGACATCCAAGGAAGCATCTTGTTTTTTTGGTTTTGGCTTTCTCAGAGGAGGATGGAAGGAAGAGGCTCCTTTCTTGTCAATTACTTTGTATTGGTGAATCTGGTGGAATTATGGTGATGTTGGATTGTAGTATGTGTGATTTCTTGAGTTTTTTCTTGGATGCTGGTTGTTGAGTGTTTGGATAGTTTTAGTTTCGAAGGATTGGATTTTGTGATACTGGACCCGACATCAGGCAACAGTCTCCATAGGTGGTTCTGGAGTTGGAGGTTCATCTTTGCAAGGTTTTTTGGATTTTCTTATTTGAGAGGGAATGGCATCAGCACTCAGATCGGGCCTATACTTTGACACATGAAATTTGCTTTCCGAATAACCTTACAATATTAGAATTCTACATCATGTTCAAATGCTGGGAGGAGCTATACTGTGATGTACTTTCTGGTTATACTCATTCAATCTTTTGAGTGGTTTTCCTTTGTCAATGATGTGTTTCTTGGGTTTCCACCCCCTTAATTCCTTAAAAGGGTGTTTAATCTTTTATAATAAAAAAATTTGAAGGTCTTCAGGCCATTTGAAGGATAATTATAGAATATTTCCATCATGAACTGTGTGTCTGAGTTGATTTTATCTATTTTAGAAGTGCCCTTAAATTATGGGGAGACTTGTGTCAGGTCATCATCTTATATAGTATTTACCTTTGGATAAGTGGAATATAGATTATTCCTTGTTATTCTAGAATAGGTATCCTATATTAAGAAGATATTTTCTAATATTTCAAAGTCTTTTGATTGAATGTTTGGTTGAGAGATCAAGCCATGTTTTTTTGGATTCATCCTTATTCTTTTTGGACCCACCCATCATGAATAGATGTGGATTTTATTTTACAATTATGATTTGATTAACATTTATCAAATAGTATTTGTGTGAATAAACAGGAATGATAGGATGATCTATCACATTAGAGATTTTTTTCTCGATTTTTTTTAATTTTGGGTCATTTTTAATTTTCCATTTGTTGCCACTGTTTTTCGAGTATTTGAGGGTTCGTATGTCTATGGGTATCCTAGCCCTATTATAACACTCCAAAATATTCTATTTATACAAGAATTTTGATTTTAGAGTTTCTCCATGATAAATGAATAAAAAAATGTTTTTTCACATGTTCTGGTGGGTTTATGAGGGATCATTTATTAAAAGAACAACTATATGTTTCGTGTGACACTAGAAATGGTTATCATTGATTAGTAATATGTAAACAGGGAACTTTAAAATTGCATAATCTAATGTGTACGGTATTTAACCCACTCGATTCTAAATATTTTCTGGATTTCCAATTCACAACTATATTAATTCATAGATTCTTACCTATCTCTCTCTATGGAAAATTTTCAAATGATACCCTCCCATGAAGATCATCCCAAACATGACCAATCCTCCTTTAATCCCTAATTTTCATGGAAATTACAAAAATTTTCCTCATGACTGATGTCAAAATCTAAAAATTTGGTACTCCTCTTCCCTATCTTCTCCCTCTTCTCTTGTTTCCTTTTATTTTCTTCTTCCCATGTCCCTGAGTCTCTCCTAAAAACCAATAGGGTGTTAGTTTGACCCAATATTTTGGATTATTTTTATTTTAATGAGTATGATAACTCCTTAAATTGCCATTTCATCCTATCATCGATGTCCCCAACCTTTTTCCAATAATTTCAAGACGTTTTTACCCATGTCTTATCCTTTAGTTATAAAAAAATTAATAGATAACTTATTTTAATTTTTTAATGGTATAATTAAATTTATTAATTTAATTTATATAAATATAAATATATATTCTCTTCGTTTCCATAGAAAATAATTAGTTTCCCAATATAATTTATTTTTAAATATGTTTTTACCAAACCATTCACTACTATTTTTATAATGCTTCCATAATGTCCATTTAAAATTAATATAGAAGTTAATATACATGTTTTGGTTATTGGAAATGATTTCTATGAGGTTTTACTTTTAATTTAAATTTCAAAATAAGGAGACATTTCAATAATGTATTCATATGTATTATTTAAATTAATTTTTGGTTAATAATGGTTTTCATGCTATTTTTCATTGGATGTATTAAGTTATTATTTTCGATACTTTCATGGTATTTTAAAAAAAGAGGTGTTATTTTAAAATAAATTTCATGGGCGTTTTAAATGGAATTTTTTAAAAATTTAGTGAAAATTATATTATTTATTTATAAATGGACTCAAATTATAATTGGATTTCAAGAAGTTCCCTTTGAATATATCAAGTGGTTTTCAAATGGGTGGGTATGTGAGTCTGTCATAATCCCCTTGAATTTATTTCACCTTACGATTGGTGTATGATGTTTGTGGTGATCAAATGATGGATGTAAATGGAATATTTATCGAGAAGGTTCTCTATGTGGGGTTGATTTATTATTATGCTCCATGATGATTTATTTTATCACTACTATCATTATATATCATCACTTTGTTTTGGTCATGGAAACCTGGGTTTCCATGTGGAATGTCTAGTTTTAGGCTACACTAGGTTGTCACATGGTAGTTATGTTCCACCTTATTATGATATATTTTTGGGCTAGTTGGGAGATCCCCCATGTGGATCAGTGTATGTTAGTGAGATGGGTTTCCATAAGATGCACCATTGGATAATTGTTTGGTATATGTTTTCTTTAGTCTAAGACTTTCCCACCACTGATCATATATTTGACCTGAATAAAACTATTCATTAGGTGTCGTTTTGATATAGGTTATTTTGTAGAATATCTATTTTATCCCCCGATTGATAGATTTTTTGGAACACATGGTTGATTCCATTGATTAATTTAATTTCATTTATTATATGGTTCTATTGTTTGGTTATTTATTCATGTAGTGTATGTTTTTAAAATAGATTTTTCAAAGGTTTTTGTGAAATATATATTAAAAGAAAATGAGTTACATTATATGAAAAACATTTTTTAATGATATGTTTTCCAAGTGTGTGTTTTTATTTATGAAAAACAAAGAGGATATTTTATACATGTATTCAAATGTGCAATTTGGTAGAGTAGTATATATGTATGATTAACCTATTTTCTTATTTTATTTAAAACTATCATGAAATTAGATTTGAAACTATTGGTTAGTACCATGGAAATGTGTGTAGGGACATTCTCATTTTGTTTAGAGTAAATCCTATATTATATATTGGTTTCTTGTTTTTGGTTAATATATTTTCGACATAGAGTATGATGATTGTTTCAGGATTAGATGGTACCTTGGGATTATAAGGACCATAATGTTTATTTTAATTTATATAATCTCTGTATTACAATAGCCAAATAATATTTTATTTTTTACCTTTTAGTTTGTATGGGATTTATAATATTTTTGGAGTTTAAATATTGAATTAATAGATCTATTAAGACGTGAGATAAGATAATTAAATTTTCTTTTATTTTTATTTTATTAAAAATATTATATTTTTGCACACGGATATCTGACATATGATTAGTGCATGTCCAATCCTTTTATTTATTCACATTTATTTTAGTTAAATCCCATTCCTATTATATATTTCAAATTTACTAAATCATTTCATCATCTTTTGTGGATTAAGAAGGTCCCATAAGCCTTGTAGTGGTCTAACATAGGCGTATTTTGAATGGATTAATAAATTTATCCAATTAATGAAATTTAATTTATTTTTAATAAAATTATAACTTATGGACTATTTTGTAATTATATATGATATTATTATGAGTATGTGTTCAAGATTTTATATTTCTTCACTGGTCGGTAAAATCAATATTTCTATAGGGGAAAATGTTTATTAGGTGATTTAGAATTCTCATACTGCCTATATTTATAATAATGAATTTTTTTATACACATGTTCTTTATAAATATTTTAATTTTATTTGGAATATTTATTTCAATATAAATGAGATTTATTTATATCATTATTTTATCTGTAGGTGATATATTAACATTTCTTTATATAAAGTATTTTCCTCATTCAATTGAGTGGTAGGTATATTGTGGTTTCATTTTAAAATATATAAAATGGATCATCTATGGATCAGTTGTAATTAGATAAGTCATTATTGATGGATTATTATGATCATATAAAGAATTATATTATGTATGTTATTTTGTTAATTATTGAAGTATTTATCATTATAGAAATAATCCAATTAAATATTTTATGGTTTTATTAATTGAAAAATTGTAATAAAAAATATTAATATTAAGAAATAAAAACATATATATTCATATATATTATATGAAGTTAAAAATATTATTTATCAGACTAAAAACAATATTGTGTCTAATAATACTCCTTTGTATCTCTTCCTATATTATAAAATATATACAGAGTTATGGTGGTGGTTTTCAAAATATTCTCTAGATAATTCCACCATACAATATGAATATAAAACATGTTGTGGTTTATTTAAATTTTAATTAGATAATTGACAAATAATTACTTAAAATTTGTAAATGATGGATCCGGATTTTGTTATAAATAAAAATTAAAGAGTCAGATAAAAAATGGGAAATAGGTGTAGATTATGTCATATATTGAACGTGTTGTGAAGATTTTATTTTACGATGTTTTCAAATTATATAAAATGAATGGAGAAACCAAATCATGTTTGTTATAATGATTTATTATTTTACATAATTTAAATTTTAAACAACATGTTTTTCTTGGTTCATAAAAAAAGTCATGTTTTTCTAGGTTTCAGAATGTTCAAGAAGATACCAATTCATAGTTGGAAGAGGATTATGTTATGATTACCATTAGATATTGAATTATATAATTGGATAATAATAAAATAATAAGTAAAAAATGAATTTTTTAAATTATGTCATTGTTTTATATTTTGTACATTAAATCATGTAATACTGTGAAGAAGAACATTGTGGTTAAAAATATTTCAATTCAAATGTGAACATTTAAACTATTTTAAAAGAGTAATGATATTGATATTATCAGTAGAGTTTTAGTATGTTTTTTTTGGGGAAAAATGTATATTTTTAGTAGTTAAAATTCAATAAATGAAAATATTATTAATTAAAAATATATATTATATATGCCTAAGAGGGATATATATTGAAGATCAAGGACTCTGAGTAAGAATACCCGATGAATAATGAGAAATTTTAATGAAACAAATTAGAGAAAATGAATGTAATTAAAACTCTTGGAAATACTAATGTAAAGGAATAAAAGAAATAGAGTTCATAAAAATGTTGAAAATGTTTATAATAATAAAAATATTAATAATGGTATAATATGTTTCTTTGAAAAAATAGGTCAAAATTTTCATTTGAAATCAATAGTGTTTCATAACATGTGAATTGATAAACAAGATTATAAATTTATTTTGACATGAATAGAGAGAGATAGTATATCCAAACTAATAATTTAAATAATAGTACATTTTAGACGATTTTGATTATGGAATTTTTTTTATTTATTATTTAGATATAACACTGTATGGGTGAACCAATGATTGAATGTTTTCACGTATTCTTTATTCCATTCATATATTTTAAGGATATATATTCTCACCAAAAATTGTTTATTGACTGTGAAAACATTCCGATAAATGTATGGATATAATTTTCTTAATGATTATTTTTTTGGTAATTATAATATAAATTACATAAAAACCACATAAAATGATCATGTGACTAGGGAGATTTCTGTACATGTTTAAATGAATACAAAAATACCTCCATACATATCATTTATATAATATATTTTTAAATTACTGAATAATTACATTATGTTATATATATAAATTTCCAAAATACATGTAATAACATTCCCATGCACATTTAATAAATTTAACACACGTTTTGTGAATCATTTTTCTCCCCATAGGTGAAACCCATGAACCATAAATGTTAGAGATTATGTGTATATTTTCCAAGATCCTCCTTCCCACATGTCACCCTTTATTCTAAAACATACAGTTTTAATTAAATTGATCCCAAATTGTCTCTATAATGTAGAGATCAATCCATTTGAAATATTTGTGATGTATTTCCCTTATGTGGGGTGTGGAAAAATAATATCTTAATGAATTCCTTTTGGGCCTATGGTTTGTGTGACCATGTTTCCTATAAAAAGGATAAATTCAATCGAAAACAATATATATGTTGTATTCGTGACTGGATAGTTTATTGTAAGGGCATTTATTTTAATGTACCTCTATGATGCCTGGATGTTTTAAAATAATATATATAAGATATAAAATAGGTTATCTAACATCGTTCTTAATTGAACACCCAAATAGAATTATTTAAAATATGTCTAATATAATGTTGATGTTGAACTAAATGATATAGAAAAGGGTTATCTAATTATGAATTATATGTATAATGGTCATACTCAATACTTATGTAATGATTAATTTTTTAAAAATAAGAAATCAATTTTTGGTGATGTTATTTTGTGCATTAAAAATACTTCTTCTTCAAAAATTGGGTTTTACTGATTTTTGTGACAAAATATTATAATTAATTTCTAAAAAAAATAAATTTTATTTTATAAAGAGTTTATAATTCAGGAAATAAGAAAATAAAAATTATATTCTGGTGAATTTTTCTCTGTTTTTCTAAAATAATTGATTTTTAATGAATATTAAAAATTAACAACTTTATAGTAAACAATCCATTATTTACAAGTTTCTTCAATTTAATTTTTTTAAGTTGGTTTTATAATTTTTCTTGTTAATTTTTATTTAAAAAAATTTTATTAATAAAATCAGAATTGAAATTATGCTTAATTTTTATATAAAAACATTATTATACGTAAAAATTTATTTTGTTTTTTTCTGAAAATCCATTTTTCATTGAAATTTTTAGGTTTATTTTAAAAGTAATTTCTAAAAATTATAGGAACTAAATTTTGACAAAAAAAAATATTCCATATATGTAATAAACATTTCCACATTTTTCAAATAGTAAAAATTTATTATTTGTCATAGTGAATAGTGAAAATTGTAAATATTTATCACCATAGTAATGGAAAATTCTAAAATTACCATTTGTGTTTCATTTTGTTGATAAATAACTATATAATATTTAAATTAATGGAAAATTCTAAAATTACCCTTTATTAATTTGAATATATATATTATTTTTTGATATGAAAAATGATATGTTATTAATGGTTATAAAATTATATTCAAATTATGTATTTCTTTTTATGATGGTAATTTTTTAATTGTTATTATGAAATTATTACCACGAATGCTTACGCAAACACAACACACTACTTGTGTCGGCAGTAGAAAACTCATTTAAATAATTTCAAAAACATTAGAGGCAATATTTTTTTTCAATGAGTTATGGTGTACAAGGAATTCCGATCTATATATAAAATTTTTTAGTAATGATTTCAATTTTTTAAAATAATTTACATTTCTATCAAGATATTTTGTAACACAATTATGTGAATAATATAAAAAATGAATTTTATGGCATTATATATTAAATAATATGAAATAAAAAATATATAAAATTAATAATAATATTTTTAGTATAAAAATTAATTCTATATTTTTATCATATCAACCATTAGCACTTATGGGTCACTTTTCCTTGTATTATATCTTTAATTACCCTTAATGGGTAAATAAACATTGTTATTGTGGTAATAGTTAAATGGGTTAACGAGTGGTCAAAACTATGATATAATTGTTTAATAATATCTTAAATTTGTCTAAATTTTCATGTATGTGAGGATTTATATATATATTTAACCAATTTTATAATTTCACTAATTTATTAATACATGAAAATTGAAATTATTTATATTAATTTAATACTTTATGTGATTCCAATAAAGACCATCTCCTCTCTTATATAAGGACACCACCTATTATCTCTTTCTCCCTTTACCTAAGCTGATTTTCATGAAAAAAACTTCACAAAAATATTATTATTTACTTCTTTATCTACATTCAAATGGTTTTCTTCCTCGTAAAACATCATCCATGTGATCAATAATTAGACATCCAAAGGAGTTTCTTTAAAGTGGAGGTATTCGTCTTAATCGAGTGTTTTAATTTTAATACATCATCTACCAAGAGAAATTCAATCCTAAACATTACAATAAAAAAATTACTCATATATAATATAACAATATGTTATTAAATTAATATAATAACATTACTAATCCCTATTTTTCATTAATTGGAAAAAACATCATTTGTGCATATGTGTTGACTTCCGTCTCATGAACCGATATATTTCGTTTCTTAACACCGTCATTCATGGATGGTTATTATTATGAATTTAATACACATAAATGATATTCCTGATATACTTATTATTCTTTAAATATAATATATCATCTATTTTTATATAATTAAAATAATTAAAAATGGAATCATCACACGTGCATGTGTATGAACTACCATCTCTATAAAGTGATGCACGCCATATTTCAAAAAAATTTCCTCATGGATGTTTATTTGTATGTATATAATTTAATAATTTTTTTGCATGAAAATAAATATATATATGTAATATTTTTTTATTTAGTTATTATTTATAAAAATAGTAAAATCACTCATCATGGGTACATGCAGACCACTGCCTCACGAGCTGATGTGTTTTGTTTTTCATGTCTAATTTTGATGGATATATGTATAATTGAAATTTTTGTATAAAAATGATAATTATATCATTAATTATATTCGAAATATGATAAAAACGGCCCATTGAACCTTGTTAATTATAGTAAAGATATTTCTTATTTATGATCTAAACAGCCTCAAAACACCTTATGTGGAGATAATAGATCATGTAATTAAATATTTCATTAAAATAAATCAAATAAATGGTTAAATGTAAAATAATAAACCTATAAAATAGAATTAGATCAGTAAATAATTAATATATGATTTTTATACAACATTTATTTTTTAACAACAAACAATAATTCTCAAATTTGATAGGAATCCATTCTCTTACAAAAACATGATGTAAAAAACTATTTAAATAATATTTTTATATGAATCTATAATTTGTTAAATTATTTTACAATTATATTTTAATTTCATAACAATTTTTTAAAAGGATCCATTTTTCTATTTTCCAAATAGGGTACTTTATTAATGGATGTTTAATGGGGATCTATGCTTAATCATTTACCAAATTAATGGATTTTATTACTATCAAAACTATTCCTTTCACTGGAGATTACATTATATGTATCAATGGTTATTTTCAAAGAAAAAAATTTCTCAATATTCCTATAATTCTTATTTAAAATATTATCAAAAGAAATGTTAATTTTCCTAATTTCTTAGAAATTATCTAAATTTTATTAAAAATTCATTTTTATTTAAATCACTATACATTAATATTTATTAATTATATAATATAGATATATTCCCATGAATCCATAATAATTATTTATCTATATAAATTATGATTACATTAATTATATTTTCATGAAACTCATTTATTTTACATGAGTTAATCAGGCAATATAGGAAATATTGTTCTTTAAAATTGTGTTATATTGAAACATTTAATATTACGAATGTTTTTTAATTAAATTGTACTCAGACATATTCTTGGATTATTAATATTTTCTTCTATTATAAAATAATTATGTGTGGTTCCATTACAAACCAAGGATGGGTGGATAGATTACAAACTATGGAAATGATGTTATGATACAATCCAAGGATGTTTGGGTCTATTTTATCCCTATAATGAATTTGGTATTGAAACAAATCAAAATCATTTAAAATTAATCCTAATTGTCAACAAAGTTAAATTGTTATTTTTTAGTCCTATGTAATGTGGGAATTATCTATATAGGTGACTGCATAATTAATTTTTTATATTTATTGATACCTATAATATTTTTCAACGGTTTCTCTGAGTTCTAACAGATCCTTTTACTGACGTTTACATTCATATAGAACATGATTGTTGACCTATATTACTCTTTCCTTCTGTTAAATCATTATTACATGTCTCATGATTTATGATCTATGTTTTTATTTCTATTAATTATCATAAATTATGTTCATGAACATTGATTATGTCATGATACCCTTATTATCGTATTATAATTCCTAATGACATTCAAATATTATCTATTTTGTTTGCCCTTATTGAGCATTTGAGGTCACACTTCTTATGTATTCAATTTCCCTACATTATTTGGAATTCTATTAAATGAATTATGTAAAGAATGGATTCATAGTGGATTAACGTTATGGTAGATTTTAAAGACTTATTATGAAATTATAAAAGATTATTATGATAAAAATATTGTTTAATTAAATACATGAGTCTTGTGTTGTATGAGTTTTTAATAATTATCTATATCACTAAAAATAAAAATTATTGGGTTTGTAAGTTATCCAATATTTTTTTGATTCTATATAATTCTCATATCTAAAATGGTGTCATTATCATCAGTTTTATATTTATAAATTTAATTATTATGTTTTTAGCATTATATCTGAGAGTACAGGTTTGGGACTATTATAGTATTCCCCAGGACCCAAAAAAATTTCAACCCTTACTTACATTGAACCCTTATAAGAACACATATGATATTTCTAGTATACCCATATTTTCTTTTCACATAACTACTTTTAATCCCAGTGGATATGAAAAAGAGATATTGTACCCCTTTGTAAAATAATATTCTATATCATAGATAAAATTTCTTCTTGGTGTTACTCTTCATATTATTAGACCTCATGGGATGGTCAATCACAAACTATAGTATAATCTATATTCCTCATCTTAAAATTTTGTGTCGTGATTCCGCTCTTTATATTCTCAAAAGTTTATTTATTTTAGATCCTTTATTATTCGTATTTTTCCAAAATATAAGCCCCATTATTCAATTTATATATTACAGAGACTCTTTTTATATCTTTATTCCATTAGATCCATCCCTTATTGGAGTTCCCAATTCTATAAACATAAAAAACAACTAATTAATCATTATTATATGTTTTATCTTTCAAATAAACCCCGTATTTTAAACCAGTTTTTATACTGATGAAAATATAAAGTTCTACCAATGTATATATCATAAACTCATACCACTACAAGGAATATTTAATATAGTGTTCCTATTTTTATGGAAATAAAATTATTAGAAAATATACATCATATATTTCCATAAAATATATGATTTTGACCCTTTTGTGTGACCTTAAAATAATTGAAATTAGTTGTCACAAGATGATATTAAAAGACATAAACATCGATCTTCATGAATTCATCATAAAATTCATAAAAACCGCTCTATAAATTTATTTCTAAGATTCATGTTTTCCTTATTAATCACCCTAAAATTAACAAAATTATTTATTATATAAAATTTTCACTTATTATTATATTGATTTAGATTGTGAAAATTAACTATATGGGATTTGATTCCCCATGGAAGATATATACAAGGATCCATCACTGGAATTAATCCCTACACTATTTCTCATTACACACCATAAATTAATCATTCTCCATCATAGACATTAATAAACAGTAAAATAATATTAAATTTCACCATAGGGAACATTAAATTCAGTGAAACATTTTAATTATTTTGGGGGATATTAAATCTATGTACAATCTAAATATCTTTTTAATATTATTGGTCGGAGTAGAGTACTCAACTGGGGGTGAATTTAATATCTAAACAAAATTTATGTTTGAAAAGGTTTCCTGAAAAGTTTAATAATAAATTTAAATACATCCAGTTAAACAATGTAATACGGTTATAAAATTTTGAATGTTTAAATAACTTCTCAGAAGATTTATTAATTCTTAGAAATCTTAATATCAGTTATTAATTTTACTTTTGATGCTATTATAATAAGAAAAATCAATTATAACTTCACTCCAAGATTAACTTTCAATGAATGTTTAGTGATTTATGAATTATACACTAAAACAAAGTAAACTAAATTAAACAAAAAACCAGAAATAAAACAAGTGGTTCAGTCTCATGCTAAAACCTAATCCACTCTACTTGATGATCACCTGCCACCAAGAAGATTATATTAATAAACTTCATCCATACAGTGGATAGGGTTAAATAATAGTACACAGGACTGTCCAGGTCACACAACCTCATCCAAATTTCTTCGTGGTTATGAAGTATCAGGTCACATAGGTACCTCTTCCACACTTATCCATGGGAATAAGAAAGTGTAAAAAGATGTGAGAGGAAGGATATCTTGTATCCTTAAGTTTAATGCAGGATAAAATGTTTGTTTTTATAGAGTCACACAGACACACTGATCAAATGCTAAAAATAATACACAATAGATAAAAGATGATGAGACGAGTTTAAAAGTGCTCTGAGTGTTTTTCTATGTAGCTCTAGACATCTAGGATGAATCAGATGTATGAATCATGTCATCTTGTGAAAAAAAAAATTATTGCAGGCCTGCTAGATCTGTCTCGTGTTCTTCATGGAGTCTTTATTAAGATGATATTATTGAATCTGATCTACAGTATTCCAGCTTTTTTGGATTCAATATTGCTTCGGGTGTTATTAAAAAGTGTTGAGTTTCATGTTTCAGATCTCTTCTCATGAATGAGCGTGCTTCTTCGTTATTGTGCACACTTCATTCGCTATGCTATACTCTTTTTATTTCTAGACACACTATTATTTTTATTCTTGAAATTCATGTGTGGGAGCTGATATAATGAATGTATTCTTCACCTCATACCTCGTATTGTCAGGTGACATGTCTACCAAGAAACATTAATTTTGCTAGTGCATTTAAGAGCTTCAAATATGACCGTTAGAGATTAAATTGAAAAACAAAAAAAAATAGATTCAGAAACGGTGTCACAGTCTATCTGGAACTAGTGTCTCCCTAAAACAGGATATCCATGAAACAATGTCTCCTTGAAATAGTGTCTCCTTGTTTTCCTTTAATCGAAAAGATATTCATGATGGCACAGTTGTATAGATATCAGGAACAGGTAGCACAAATGTTGTGTCTGATCATTGTGTTTGGATGGTCACAGTGTCTAGATTGTCACGGTGTCAGGGTACAGTGTCTGGGTCATGGTGTCTGGTCACAGTTTCTAGGTCACGGTGTCTGGGTCATGGTGTATGGTCATAGTGTCTGGGTTATGGTGTCTGGCCACGATGTCTGATCACGGGGTCAGGGTCACAGTGTCTTGTCACGGTGTGTAGGTCCTTTTCTAAAAAACCATTACCGGTGGCCGACTCATGCTTTTCTAGTCCTATCCAAATATCTGTACACAGACATAAATAATGATATTCATAGAATGGATTAGACTCCAACATTTATCAATAAAATTCTCTACAACACAAAGTGAAAATAGTTTACCATAACTATTTAAGTCATAAAGAAACTTATAATTTGTACCCATTATTTGAGACATATTAAATCGGATTAAAAAGTTTTATAGAATGTATAAGATTAGTGATAATGAAAACATGATTAACATTTGAGGAGTCCAACATTCTCCCCCTTTTGATGATCACAAATCTTGTGAGTGAGGGACCTATTCTTAGGGAATGTGTCTCGTCCTTTTCTTTAGTGTGCATATCTATCATTGTGAATATCTCTCCTCCTTTTGGGATTATAAAAAATAATACAAAAGTAAAAAAATACATAAGAACATTTCCCAATGAATCATAAGGATAAAAAGTTTCATTACAAACAGTAAGAAGAA
Organism: Viscum album; assembly: GCA_963277665.1. NCBI lineage: Eukaryota > Viridiplantae > Streptophyta > Magnoliopsida > Santalales > Viscaceae > Viscum > Viscum album. Next base: position 708,776,984 of record OY728131.1, on the reverse strand, counting down.
AAAATACAGAAATCCTCCCTATGAAAAGATAGTGCTTATTTGTCTTCATCACCCGATGTATTCTATTTTCCCTTCATAGAATCATCACTAGAAGTCACAGGAGATGAAGTAGAAGTGGAAATGTAAGTGAATATGCCGACATAGAAGGTAGAGGGAGTCCTTTAAATATAGAAGGGACAAGGTAGGTTTGGTGAAGGACCGAGGTAATTGTTGGTCAAGGATAATGGGTCTGATCTGACTTATATTTTGAGAGACAAACATAGAAGATGAGGCAAAGGTAGATTATGAGAAGGTAGGTGAACTATGTCTCAAAGGTGTAGCTATAGGAGCCAAAATAGCAGTACTCTGTAAATGAAGATAATGCCTCAAAAGTTTGATGGAGCCTGTATTAATCTCACCATCATACTGTCTGGCTTTCTCAAAGTCATCCTTGTTCTCCATAAACGTGTACAAAAAATGAGTAAGTTCATTGAGCTTTTGGACATGAGTTTTGAAAACATGGGTGATAGGAGGGATTCAAATATTCTCTATAAGGTACTTGAAGCGGTTTGTCATGTCATGCTATGAGAAGATCCTATTGAATTAGAAGTCCACCTTTGTAGTAATCTCCTCCTGATCATAATTTTAAATTTTTGAATGAATTATCACCAAATCAAGAACTTTTCCACTATTCTTGACAATAATAGATAAAGACTCTTTGTCAAAGCCACTGAGCACAGACTGATGTTCTTCTTCGATAACTATTCTGAGTAGATCACTATCCAAAGAGGGTTTCAATGACTATCCAAATAAATTAGAAGTTTAAATAGCTAAATTAAGTTACTTTAATTGATTTAGAACTTTTTGGAGACAACCCTTATGCTCATCAGTCTACTTGTTAAGACCAATAACAAACTCAAACATCTCTTGAAGAATTTTCTTATTTCTTTCGGCTACCTTGTCAGAAAATTAGGATAGATTATGATAATTGAGGGAGGCATCTTCCAAGTGAATATGACTACCAATATCATTAATTGGATGAGAAAGAGGTTCTAGTATTCAGTTCATCACTCTCAGCATATTGTTAACCATAGATCTGAGAGACTTCACTTCCACACTTAACTGTTTATTCTCAACTCTGAATTCTTAAATTTCATGAAGCCTCTTGGGATGAATATTCCAAATTATTTTCTCTAAAAAAAGAGTGCCATCTCTTTCACTTAAGTTTTTCACAGGAGCAGGTTGAGTATTCATGATCTTTTCAACCCTATCCACTAGGGTAACATTAAATGCTTTCATGTCATCCTTACTCACCAAGTTTGGAGGTTCTTATGATGGTTCAAAAATAGGAGCTAGGACATGCTCAAGTTCTTTTGGAGCTATAACACCCAGAGAATATACTAGTTTAAATTGAAACACTTTCGATAGATCTATAACTTTAATGGTGGCTTCCTAGGAGTAATTAACCTCAAAATAACTAGGTAATTTATACAATGTATACACTATGCATGGATTAATAGGAATCACCAATGAGCATGTACCCAAGTGGTATAGGATTCTGCTTGGAATCCAAAAGACCCAAGATCAAATCTGGATAGGGATGAGTTTCCGGGTACTGTAGCAGGGTATTGTAGCGGGGCACTGTAGCAGGCACTTTAGCAGCGGTGGAACTGTAGCAGCGGCAGCACTAAAGCTGCGGGGAAACTGCTCTAGGATACTGTAGCGGTGGCAGTACTATAGCAAGTACTGTAGTAGTGCAGTGCACTATAGCAGTACTATTCACAGCGGGTCTTTTGGGCCAAAAAATGGGATTTCAAGCCTTGTATTTAGGCCACTTGGCCTTGGGCCTTCAGACTATGTATTGGGTGTCTCTTTACCCTCTAATAGGTCTTCTCTTTAATAATAAATTGAGGCTTCAGCCCCAACCTTAAAAAAATGGGTTAATAGGATTGGGCACTTCAATAATTTCTATACTGGGATGATTATCCCCCTCAATAGGTGCATATTTCTCAGGATTAACAAGTTTGGATCCAGGATATATTTCAAATATTTCATCCCCAATAGCCTCTCTCATTTCATTATAGCCAACTGAAATGATTCCTCCATTATCTCTTCAGCAGATGGGATCATTTTAAGAACTGGTTATTCTTCCACATGTTCATCATAAAAAGCTTCTTGTACAAAAGAAACATATTATTATATATGTTATTCTACAATATCCTTTTAACATAACTTAGACATTGATTCTTCTTTGGAAGTAGGTTGTTCTACCAAATCAAACATCTCATTAGGGACATGTAATTCCTTCTCAATTAAGTCTTGAAGAACATGTTAACTATCTTTCTCATCCAGAACAGTTTCCCTTGTAGGTAAAATAGCCTCTTCCTCTTATTCCTCATCAGAATATTCCACAATTTCATCTGGTTCCAAACTAGGATCAGAAATGTCTTTACGTCTTAAAGAGTGATCCACTTGATGGAACTTTTCATACACCCTGTCATTATCCCCACCCATTATTTTCTCCATGTATTCCAAATTATTTTAATTCTCTTTATATTAACAATTAAAAGAACAAATACATTGTCCTTAATGAATTATTCATTATGTCCAACTAACCCTTTAGCACAAAGCAAAGATGAGATTAATCTTGAGTAGAACAAGGAGGTTGACTTTGAGGTTGTCTTGATCAACTCACACATATGAAGAATAAAATATTTTCATAGGTTAATCATGGGTACATTTTTCATGTGATATATCAAGAATACATTCTTATACTTGATTGTAGAAAAATCATCTTTTCTTATACTTGATTGTAGAAAAATCATATGGAGAAGGATGACCTCTCTATTAGTAATCACAAATACCCTCATGAGGTATCCATAGGCATGAATCTCATTACCTTAAATAAAAGGCACATATATGGCCATTTATCCAGCTTCTCACAAAAAAATCATATTCCTTAAAAAAATTGAACGAACTGATAAAATTGTGCAGCTATATTTAGGTAAATCGATCAATCCTTATTTTTTAACCAATCCAACCATAATTTCTCTTTTATCACTTTCAATAATAAGGACTTACATGACAGAATACAATTGGGACAAATCTATTTTTTAGGCACGAATATTTTATTCAATAGATTCAGATTCAAAGGACCGTTAGAAGATAACTTTGTCTATTTTTTAATCTTCTTCTTTAAACTATTCTTCTCAGGGGTTGATGAGGATGGTCATTTCATTCTAGGAATTCAATTATGTTTCGAGAGAGAGAAAGGTTGAATGAGGGGTTACGGTTTGAGAGAAGATTTCTCGGGTGAATGAAGGAGTGTAACTTCATTTAATTTTATCTTTTAGGGATACCAAGAATCCCAAAATCAAATTCATGGGAAAGTAAAAGAACACAATAATAAATTATCACGAGACATGAAATAATATGTAAATAAAACAATAAATCATCTTTACGGTGAGCCCATGAAAGAAGTTTACGGTGGGACCGAAACTGACTGTCACGGTGAGATCGTAACATGATTTCACAGTGAGACCGTAACAGGCTTTCACTGTGTGACCATAAAAATGTGATTTCTAAACAGTGTGACCATATTTTCTGAGATAGTAAGTTCTAGATAGTAACAATTATATAGTAATTATGAGACCGTAAACATGGAACAATACACTTTCTACATAAGATTTATCATTCCCAACTCATGTATGACGTAATCTATTCACTCATAATTTAATGGTTTGGTGAATATATCGGCAAGATGATATTCAGTTCCAATTAATTCCAAAGTGATATCACCTTTTTGATAATGATCTCTCCAAAATTGATGTCTTACCACAATATGTTTTGTCCTAGAGTGTGAAACATGATTTTCTGAGATGCTAATAGCACTTTTATTGTCACAATTTATAGGCACATGCATAAATTGATATCCATAACCTAGATATGTGTGTCCCATCAAAAAAATATCGACACAATAACTACCAGAATCTATGTATTCAACTTATGCCATAGATAAAACAACAATGTTTTTTTATTACTACACCATGTTACTAGTGACTTTCCTAAAAAGTTACATGTTTCAGAGGTTCTTATTCTATCTAACTTACAACCACTAAAGTCAGCATCAGAATAACCAACTAACTCAAATGATTTTACTCTGGATTTAACAGTCCTAGATTGGGTGTATGCTTGAGGTATTTTAAAATTCTCTTAACAACATTTATATGAGATTCCTTAGGGTTTGATTAAAAAGGAGCACACATACACACACTAATTATAATGTCATGTAGGCTACCTGTTTTGTAGATTATACTTCCAATCATCCCCATATAAGTGGTTTTATCAACACATTTTCCATGTTCATCAAGATCAAACGTACAAGTAGTACTCATTGTAGTGTAACTGGTTTTAGTGCAATCCATTCCAAAATATTTTAGAAGAACTATAGTATATTTACTTTGATTTAAAATAATACCATCATTATATTAAAAGATTTAAAATCAAAGAAAGAATTTTAGTTCACCCATTAAACTCATTTCAATTTTTTTTGCATCATTTGAGAAAATTCAATACATAAATAATTTCATTAAGATCCAAAGATAATTCTATCTACCTAAATTTGAACTACTAAAACATAATTGGAAATTTTTTTTATAAAAAGGGTAAGGTCAGATATTCCTTTTGTAAAACCTTTGAAAATAAGAAACATACTTAATCAATCATACCAAGATCTTGGAGCTTGTTTAAAACCATATAAATATTTTGATAATTTAAAAGTATTATTTGGAAAATAATTATTTGTAAAACTAGGGGGTTCTTCAAAAAACCATCATCAGCTATATACCCATTGAGAAATGCACTCTTAACATCCATTGTTATAGTTTAAAATTCAAATGTGAAATATAAGAAAGAAAAATTCTGATGGTTTTAAGTCCAACTATTGGTGAAAAGGTCGCTTCATAGTCAATTCTTTTTTCTTGACTATTTAATCTTGACAATTTTCTAACTATATTATCATCTTCATCTATATTATTTTATAACACCCAATTAGTGCCTATGGTTGATGCATCGTTGGGTTTGTCAACAAGTTTACATACAATGTTCCATTCAAACTGATTAATATCTTATTCCATAGAAATCACCCAAAATTAATCATTGATAGCATCGTTAATATTTTTAGGATCAATTAGTGACAAAAACACTTGATATTCAACCTGATTTCTAAGAGAAGATCTAGTTTGAGTTCCTTTATCTAAGTCTCATACAAGAGAAAATAAATGATGGGTCTTGAGAGTTCTATCATCTCTAGAAAATGAAGGCCTAGTAATTTCAGTTTCTTCAATAGATTTAGTTTCATTATGACTTGAATATAATGACTATCCAGAACTAGAATTTTTTACTAATTTCTTCATAGGATGGGTAGAGGATTTTGAATTAATGTCCATATTTGATACATCATTCTCCAGGTTCTTTAGAGTGGTTTTAGGATCATCTAGATTTGTTTCATCAAATTTAACCTGGACATATTCATCCAAAAATTTAGTTTTTTGGATAATAACTCTATAGGATATACTAGAGATTGAATATTGTAGAAAGATTCCTCATCACTCTTGGATAAAAATTTTCCAAGATTGTCTTTAGTATTAAGTTTATAAAATTTCGAACGAAGAACATTGAATTAGCTTACTTTGGGTTTTCTATTATTCCATTACTCATATGGAGTTCTTTTAAGAATAAGTCTTTTCAACACTCTATTAATAATATAGCATTCTGTATTTACTACTTCAGCCCAAAATTTAAAAGGTAGGTCATATTCCCTAAGCATAGTTCACGCTATCTCCTGTTGGGTTCTATTTTTTCTTTCTAAAACTCCATTCTATTGAGGGGTTCTAGGGGCATAGAAATTATGGTTATATCCATTTTGTAAACAAAAAGATTCAAACTCTTGATTTTCAAACTCTCCACCATGATCACTTCTAAAGGATTTAATTCTATGTCCACAAATATTTTCTACAGTTTTAGCATATTTGTTAAAATGGGAACATGTTTCACATTTTTGGGCCACAAATAAAGTCCATGTATATCATGGAAGTCATATATAATAACATAGACATAGTTTTTCCCATTTAAAATAGAAACTCTAGATGTTCTAAAAAATCCATGTGAACCAATTTGAAAGGTTAAGATATTGGCACATATTTCTGTGGTTTGAAAAACAATTGTGTGTCTTTTCCTTTTGAAAAAGATTACACACTTTATCATTTGGAAACTCATGTTTGGGTAGGTCTTTAACTAAGAATATTCAAGTTAACTTTCTAAGAGATTGAATATTATATTGTCCTAGTCTCATATTCTAAAGCCAATCCTCTTTGTGAAAAAACACATAGAAATGAAGTATTTTGAGTGACTCATGTTTCTAAGTTAAAAAAATATACATTTTAATATCTTAATGCAGAAAATACTAATTAATTCTTTGAATTGGAAACATTACAAGAACCATTTTAAAATTTAACATGAAATCCATCATCACATTGTTGTGAAATACTAAGCAGATTATATTTCAACCAATCATCAAAAAGTACTTTGTAAATTAAAACTCATTTAGAGTAACCGATTTGTCCAAGGCCAATGATATTTCCTTTTTCATTGTCACCAAAGGTGACATGTCATCCATCAATTTTTATTAAATTCTGAAATCATGAATAGTTTCCTATCATGTGTCTTGAACACCCACTATCCAAGTACCATAAGATTTTATAGGAGATCATTAAGTAGATTTCCTACAAAATAGTTAAATAAAATAAATTTTGGTACCCATACCTGTTTGGGTCTAGTAATATTAGTCACTAGTGCTTTAGGAACCCATATATTCCCCATAGGTTTCCTATAAGAATTATGTAATGTTCCTTAAAAATAATTTCAATTTGGTCAAGAAAAGAATGAAATAGTAGAGAGTGTATCATGACTTGAACTAGATGAATGTTTTCCAGAATTAGGAGTAAATCTGTATGTCCTAGACTTAAGGACAAAATTAGTTCTTCCAAAATTCCTCTTACCAGGTCTATATCTAATACCAGTAGCATATTTAGGGGAAATATACATACCTAGAATTTGTACTAGAGTACCATTACCATTATTAAACCTTTCAAGATCCTTTTCCAATTTCTCATTAGATAAATTTAGTTCATTTTAATCTTTAAATAGTTGATAATTTTTATCCCTTTCTATTCTAAGTTAAAACTTAACAGTTGAGGTAAGATCAAGTTCTTTTTTTAAATATTTGTATTTATATTTTTATTTATTATATGTCTCTTCAAACATATTATAGTACCCGATCATTTCTTCATTAGACATATTTTTAGTGTTACATTCATCTCCAAAATAATATGAATTATGTACAATAGATTCTGGTGTTTCCTTAGATGTGTTTTTCATAAAACTCACATTGAATTTGTTAGCCTATTCATCATGTGAAGATTCTGAGTCACTTGAACTATTCTCAGAAGCAGTCAATGTTGCTTTCATTACATTTTTATACTTTCTATCTTTGTACTCATATTTCTTTTTGTACTTGATACTGGGATCGTTAGACTTTACATGTCCCTATTTCATATACTCATAGCAGACTATCTCATCAGACTTGTAACATCTTTTCCAATCTTTCTTCCTTCTTCCTTTCTGATCATATCTTCCCTTAAAGTTAGGCGTTTTGAAAAAAAAATTCTTCTTGTAGAATCTCTTGATCCTTCTGGTGAGTTGATCCATCTCCATATCACTATAAGGTGATGATTGTTCACTGCTCTATCTTTCTCTAGAGACTTCCAATTTCCCATTCATGTTTTCTTTATAAGTGGTGGGTTTGAATTCAACATATTATTTTTGGGTTCATCCTCCTCTTCCATGTTGACCTTCAGCTCCTCTTCATACATCATCAATTTCCAAATGATTTATTTTACAGGTAACTTGCTGTTGACACATGACTCTCTAACAGAGACAGAGGTTCCTCTCCATCTATCTGGTAGACATCTGGGAGTCCTCATAATTTTTTCTTGGGTATTGAATTCTCTTGTAAGAGAAATTATTGTGTAGAAAATTTCATTGAAACTAAGATACATGTCAGAAATAAAATCATCGAGTTTCATTTTAAAGTTATCATATTTAATAGTATAATTATGAAGTATCATTTCATCACACTAGATGTTTGTTCATGTGAAAGAGAAAAAGTATTCCAAATTTAATTGGCAGTTCTACTATGCAGAAATTCTATAAAATTTTTCATCTCTTAAAGAGAAATATAAAGCATTCATTGCATTGAAATTCTTATTTTATGTAGTCATGGTATGTTAATCCCATGTGATTCTATCAGTAATATGAATATTATAATAATCTATAATTGAAGACCAAATTTCAAAACCCATTCTTTTTAATTGCATATTCATTTTAATTTTCCATTGGGCATAATTGGTTCCATTATATAATGGTGGAAAATTTGTTGCAGCACCATCCAATATATTATCCATAATAATGAATGACTATGAAAGAGTTATAAATTTTGAATTAAAAGAAATTTAAATATCTTTAAAGTATAAATAAAATCACCGTTGAATAGGCTCCAAAACAGAGTCTTAATAGGAATGAAAACTCCTTTGTTACCAAATGTTGGTTAGAGTAAAATACTCTAGAGGGGGGGGGGGGGGGTTAATTGGGTATCTATTCAAAAAATTTGTTGGAAAAAGTTTCTGTAAAATTTCCCCAATAAATTTAAATACAGCCCCCTTAATCAATGTAAAACAGTTTAAAAGTTCGATTGTTCAATTAACCTCTTAGAAGATTGATTATTTCTCATTAATATTAATATTATTTATTAGAATTACTTTTGAAGCTATTCTAATTGGGTAAATAATTTATAGCTACCTTCCAAGATTAAATATCAATATAAGATTAATAATATCTGAATTATATGGTAAAACAAAGTAAACTAAATTAAAAGAAAAACAGAAATAAACCAAGTGGTTCAGTCTCATGACGAGACCAAATCCACTCCACTTGGTGATCACCTGCCACAAAGCAAGGTTATATTAATAAACTTGATCGACACCTTAGATTGGGGTAAACATCATGACACAGAACTATCCATGTCACACAAACTCTTCTAAAGTTCTTCAAAGGTAGGAAGTATCAGGTCACATAAGGACCTCTTTCACAATAATCCGTGAGAAAAAAATAGTGTAAAAAGATGTGAGTAGATTGATATATTGTATTTTCTAGTTTAATATAGGGGGCATTGTGTATTTTTATACAAAAATACACACACTTCTTGAAAGATAAAAATAATACACAACATAGAAAATATGATGAGATAATTTTATAAGTTCTTTGAGTGTTTTTCTATGTAGCTCTAGACTTATATGATGAAGAGGATGCAAGAATCATGTCCTCTTGTGGAAAACAGAGTATCTCAAGGTAGTTATATCTGGCTTTTGTTCTTCATGGATTCTGTATTGCAAAGATGTTCTCGACTCTGATCTATGGTATTCCATCTTTTTGGATTCAAGAATGCTTTGTGTTTTCTTCGGATGTGTTGAGTTTTTGTTTCGGTTCTCTTTTCCAGAATGCTCATGCTTCTACATTGTCATGCACACATGTTTCTCTATGATCTACTATTATCGTTTCTATCCATGCTTGTTTTTTCTGGGAATGCATGTGTTAGAACCAATGGGATGCATGTATTCTTCACCTCGTACCTTGTACTGTTAGGTTACATGTCTTCAATGAATCATTAATTATGTTAGTACATTTAAAAGCTTCAATTATGACAATTAGAGATTAAATTGAATAATGAAAAAACAAATTAATAAATGACTTCATTGTCTATCTAGAAATAGTGTCTCCATGAAACAGTGTTTCCTTGAAATGATGTCTCATTTTTTATTTTTTTGCGATGACACAATCATGATGGAATAATTGTATTGAGATCAGGAACATGTAGCACAAATATAATGTCTGATCACGATGTCTAGAAGGTCATGGGGTCTGGATGGTCACGGGTTCAGGTCACAGTGTCTGGTCATGATGTCTAGGTTATAGTGTCTGGTCACTGTGTCTGGGTCACGGTGTTTGGTCACGGTGTCTGGGTCACGGTGTCTGTTCACAGTGTCGGGTCAGAGTGTATGGGTCACGGTTCTAGTCACGGTGTCTCGGTCATGGTGTCTACTCACAGTGTCTAGTCACAGTGTTTGGGTCATGGTTTCGGGTCATGGTGTATGGGTCCTTTCCCAGAACAACATAACTGGTGCCATACTCACGGTTTCTCAGACTCAGCCAAATAACTGTACACATACATAAATAATGATATTCATAGAATGGAGTAGAGTCAATAATTTATCAAGGAATTCTATTATAACACAAAATAAATAGTTTACAACAATTATTTAAGTAATAAATAAACTAATCATCTGTACACAAGATTAAAGATAGATTATACATGATTGAGAAGTTTTAATGAATTTATACGATTTTTGATCATCAAAACATTATTAACACATGATGAGGCCAAAAAATTTGACACAAAACTCAAGAAAACAAATATATTCTCAGGGTTACAATAAATTCTATTCAAATCCTTATTACTTCATAGGGACCCTTAATTCCATTTTTTGATAAAATTTTCTTTTTTTGAATGGAAATATACTCTTACTTACTCTTATGTATTTCTATTTTACCGTAAATATTTTTTATAATCCAAATAATATTAACTAGGTGTCACATAATATCCACATATTCCTTTGTAATTCTAGGTTTCCATAAATTTTTACCTAACTAGTAATGATTTTTGGAGCACATTAAAAAATATATTAACGCAATAAATATGGCTCAATTGATAATACACTGTATTATAATCTCATCAATACAATTTTTTATGGAATTATACTCTACTATTTCATTCTATTCAATATAAACTATTGAAGAAGCATGAACATACAAATTTGTGATGAGGATGAGAGAATCCATCATTAAATACTAGAGATATAAATTAATGATATATCTTATTATATTGATTTAATCTAGAAAAAATATTTTACAATATCTATCTACCATTATATGGTGCGACGAAATGTAGAATAGAATGGTACTAATACTAAGAAGTATTTTATTAGCATGAATTAAATAAATAAGAGGGTCACCAACAAGAAAATAAGACCATTTATCGAATGATTAAAATTTTCTTCCAATAGGTTCCATTATATACACCACAATACACATATAATCGCACATCATAATAATAATAGAAGTTATATTGAAAACATGTGTGGGTGGAAATGTATAAGATAAAAAATGGTGAACTGAACATGAAATCCATTACATAAAAAAGATATTGAGAGACAGAGAATATTTACTTTTGATGATCCGCTAATATATTATTTTTATGACATTTGCGATATCTCAAATAATATCTACCAATAGATGTTGGGTTATTGTGAATTTTAAAATAAAATTTGGTATCATGATGGATTCACTGAATCTTGTGAACCACAATCACCATTTTATTTATTTAGTGCATCGATGTCACTTCAATAATGACATTATCTTCAGCTCTCGATAATTTTCACCCGCTTACACTAGAATTGTATATTTATCATCAGATTGAGATCATATTAGTGTATGAAAATATTCTATAAGTTATGATCAAAACCCACATGAAATTGTATGAGATATATGAAGGGATAATGCAATGTCATGTCATTTTCCATGGGCATGACATTTCTTATTCTAGTTTTTAAATCCTAAAACCACATTAATGGGTGAAATGTATCTTTACTCTACTAAATGTGCATAGATATATTTTATGAAGGTTTAATTTATTTTCTAGAATATTTTTAAACTCTGGATGTATAAGTAACCATGTATTTCATATATAAATATCAAATATTTTTATATCAATATTAAATTCATTTTAGAGACACATGCTCGAGGACAATAATATTTTAGTGTCACTGTAGACTAAATGAACATTATTTGTATTTCATGATAGATCTTCCACACCCCCACAAACATCTTCACACATAGTAATCCTATTTGGAATAATATAGATAATAATTTCTTCATATCCTGGGAAAGAAAAACATATGATAGGGTGAGATAAATTCTTAATAAGGGAAATCATTGGAGGTATCGATATATGATAATATGAAATACTAAGATAAGAAAAATTGAATATGAAAATAAACAATAGGTATAATGTTCATAACAAACGTTTAATATATCATAAACATGAGTAATCATATAAAACCACTTCAATTAGGTAAAAATTAGTTTATAATAGTGCGAAATAATCATAAATCAATAATAAACCTTAATCTCTTGAAATAAAAGTGTGGAACCATCGTAAATATAGAAAAAAAATTATATTTCATGGTTAAATACCAAGACCATAAATATTTTCGATCAATAATCATCAATTGTTTCCCATTATTGTCCAAGACAAACCTATTTCCCATATTGTACCACGAATCACCTATTTCCCATGGTGGATCAATCCCTTCAACTTGTTTCCCATTAATATGTCATGAGATATAAATCTTTACCTAATTAATTAGAGGTAAATATAGGTCCCACCCATCTCAGGATGAAAAACATACTTACGTTTTTTACAATATCATATAACACTAATCATTTCATCACATCATTTACCATGTAAATAAAATAGGTTTTATAAACATTTCATCAATTCAACATAACATAGCCCAAGAAAATTTAATGAGTCTCATAAAACATTCCATAAATTTAAATATTATCCATATATATGAACAATAACGATTGTATCATTCAGTATAATAATCATTAAATCATATATAACATCAAATTATTTTTTTAGAAGGAGAAATATTATAAAATATTACTTGAATGTTTTCTTCTATTAATATCCTTTCCACTTTTAGAGAAACATCATAAAAACATTAAATTTTATAAAAACTAATTCTCTGAAAATAAAATTAAAAACAAATAAATGAAGCTTCATAAATATTTAAAAAAAAGTTCAATGGAAAATATCCTTTCCCCTTTGAAAAAAACTTTTTAAAACACAAATTATTTTTAAATTTATTTTCTTTGAGAGTAACCATTGGAACTTATAAAATAGTATTTAAAAACAATTTAAATCATTTCTGGTGGATTTTTTTTGAAAAATTGAAAAATACTATTTAAAATATAAATTATTTTAAAAATCATTTTATTTAAAAATTCCCTATTAAAATTATAAATAAATCATTAAGAAATTTATATATCCTGATGGGATAAAATTCCATGCACGTTAAAACAAATTTTCCTCACAAAATTGTAATAAAAGCCAAACGAGACTTGTTTTGAAAATGAAATGAAGATAAATTTTAGTTAATTTATAATATAAATTAGGGTAAAAATTATTTAATATTACATTTTTATAACATTAGATAAAAAATTTAATACAATTTTATAAAACATTGTTCTTCCATAAAAATGGTGTTTTAACAAAAGAGAAAAAAATAAGAAGTTTTTTTTAAGGAAAATCATTTTAAATATTGAATGAAAAAATGAATAAACTTATTGAAAAACAATTATTCATAAATAACCATTTTTGAATGAAATTCCCGAAATTAGTTAAATATGAATCATTATATTTCATTATCAGAAGCATGAACATCAATAATCTCGATAAATTTTGAGATTGTATCTTGAAAACCATATCACTTTAGTAGTTTTGAATCATAAACACCACAAGATAATGAACATCAATTAATACTGATATATCATTTTAGTAAATAACATCATCATATCAAATGTAAAAATAGTTTTTATATTCACCTAATGAAATAATATAGTTTTATAACTCAACTTAGGCCTCAAAGATGACAAATTAAGAATAAAATAAGTTACACTGAGTTCAAATTTCCTAAAAATAACTATAGAATCCAATATAATAAATATAAAAATTATTGATATTTTATAAGACCATTTTCATATATATAATATCATATATGATGTACTTATACCATTTTGATACCCTTTTATTAAAAATTCGTTGTTAAAATAATGTTTCGAGTAACAACTCTTTCATAATTCAAGTTTGTTTTTGTTGGATATTTTCTATCCTTTCATGGTTCAATAATCTCCATAAATTTAACAATTATATTAATATCATATATATATTTAGTATATATGTATTTATAATATTGAATAAAATTTGTAAATCGAAAATAAATCACACCATTCGTGGAGACGGTATGTCGCACATACACATGAATATTGCTTCCATTTTCACAAAGGATGACCTGAAATAAATGAAAATAATATATTTCATTTAAAAAATATTTTTTATTTCATATTTTGTAAATATATTTGTTTTATATACCATAATTACCTTCCATGAAAACTGTTAGTGAGAAATCGAATCGCATGGCTTTACGATGTGGTAGTCAGCCGTACACTAGAACATTGTTGATGTATCCCCCACATAAAAAAAATTAAATAAGTATATATGATAAAATATTTATTTTTATATATCTATGAAACAAAAAAAATATAAATAAATTGTATCCATCATCGTACCAAACCCTGAGAGGTGTTGATAGAAAATGCATCATATCGGTTCAAGCAGCAGTAGTCTACCGAACACATGAGAGAGGATATCATTTACCATATGAGGTAAGAGGAGATTGATGTAGCTCCTGAACATATAATAATAAAATTATTGAATGATAAAATTTGTATGTATAATATATTTCCATTTTTAATTTATTTTTAAATGAGGTAGATGAAGAAATAAAATAAAAACGATTATTCAATAACGTTACCTCTTCTTTGGGTAAACTCCATGGTTTTACACCCAAATAATTTATACGATAGATTTATGATAAAATTAAGAAACATTGGATTATAGGATAAATTTTAGGATGTAATTATTGATGGTATTAGATGAAATTATGGGTTTTGGAAGTGTGAAGAAGAGATGAGAGAGGGTGTCCTTTTTTAAGCGAGGGAGAGGGAACACCTAATATTTTTGAAAAGAATAATGTGTACCCACATTATTGATATGAAAAATCACCAAAATGGGTAACTATATAAACTAATCGGTTTTATGGTCACAATATGTTGAAAATGATGGTTTTGGAATGGATTTGGGTAATTTAAACACTTTTCATTTTAGTTTATCCTCTAGGTAAACTCATTCATATCTTGAATGAGGTAATTAAAATTTACTAAGTTTAATTTTCAAAATAGTAAAAAATTAGGTTTTAATTATTATAAAACATAAATTTTTATAAATCCAAATACTGGGTCCATTTTGAAAAGTTCATATCTCTTATGTGGTAGAATTATGTTTAAAAATAAACATGTAGATGTGAGGGAAAAATAGTTCTCAAAAGGAAAATTTTTCATAAGTATAGAAATTTTTCATATCCGAATTCAATAAGGAATTGATTATAAAGAAATGAATTGTATTAATAAATATATAATTGAACTAATTTTAATTTTAATTCCATATTAAAACCATTTTAATGTATTAAATTATTTAAATAAAATGAAAATTATTAATAAATACCTATATATTTTATTATTCTATCATAAGTTTATCTTCTAAAAAATGTATAAACATTTCACGCTAACATAATTTTGAAATAATTACTTCAAAAATAAATTTCATTTTTTCCAATAAATTTCCTAAAATTAAGGAAAATTATTTAAAAATATGTTCACAAAATTTGATTCAACTAATTTTTTGAAAATTACAGTTCTAACCACAAAATTGGATTTATTATTATCTGATTATTAGAAAAAAATGAATATTACAAAATTTATTGACTATATTATAAAAAAAATTCATTAAATTAGTGAAACAAAAACTGATTAATGTAATCTATTTTTTAAAATTAGTTTGTTCTCTTAAAAATGTTTTCAGAAATATATTTCTTTTAACTTCAAATGATTTTTAATTATAACTTATAATTAATTTTCCATCAAAGAATAAATTTTATATACATGTATGAACTATAAATTTTCATAATATTGTTAATACTATTCATACCCACCATTCCAAAAGCAAGGTTATTACCATAAAAATATTTTAAAATTATGCCATTTTTTGAAAAAACTTGAGGTTGCATGTTATGAAATATAACATTGATGTAGATTGTAATTCTTGTTATCCAAGAAAATTAGTTTTTTCAAAAAAAATAATAAATACATAGGGTGTTCCATTCTACCCCATTGAAATTATTTTATGCCTCATAATTAATGAATCTTATATAAACATATGTAGATACTTCTCCCTCTTCATTTCATAAAATTCCATGTAGCTTCTTAAAAATGGTGTTTTTGAAAAAACAATTGACCTAGGTAGTGGTCTTATTTTAGAGAACGTTCCCTCTATGATCTATAATATCAATTGATTGTTCACCATATTAAGGATCATGATCCATTTGTATGGCCTATAAGTTCAATAAATGTGAAGGATTATGCATTTTTTTCTTCAGGATAGACACTAGGAATAGATCATGTACATGATAGAGATTTAGTGTTATGGCCAAATGATAAGCTACTATACTAATACAATCATAAATATTAAAAGGAAATATTTAAATATGATATAAAATTGAATTATTTACAATCCTCATAATATTTATTAATGGATATGTTAATAAGAATAATTAGTCACCACCTTCAAATTTTAGATAATGATATAAATTTTCATCATGACTTCTCTATCGACCTTGATATACCCTGATGTGTTTCTAAATGAATATAAACATCTCTGCCATTTATTATTATTTATTATGAGAAAATAATATTATATGTTTAACTTCATTATAAATGTTTAATGTACTATAATAATTTCTATATAGGGATTCAAAATCCATCTGAATGGTCGAGTGAAATATATTGTTATAAGAAAACCCAACTAGGGGAACATGTTTATTCCCAAAACCATTGAGTTGAATAGAATTAAATATCATCATATCAAATATATTTTTAATTGTTCTATTATATTAACTATATATTTTAGGATGAGAGAGTGTGATAAACCATAACTCTATATCTAGAATATATTGAACACTTAACATTGATGTAATCCTTGTATCCAGATTAGATACAATATAATGTGGTACTTCATGTACTCATACCACTTCCTTAATATATATTTTTTAATGATGATAAAGAAATAAATATTATATGATTGTGATGAATAATACATACATTGTAAGGTGATAAAATACCATCCATGTAGAATTATACCCTTGTGATTTTTTTGGGGAGTCCAAAGACAAAACCAAAACTGATTTTGTCACATTTCATTTCTTGTGCGGATAATGGTTATATAATTTTTTTAGGACTATATATCTCAACCATTTGTTTTTGAAATAATCAGAATAATGATTCATACTATACAATACAAGTTCTTATGTTGTCTAATTTGAAATAATATTTCATTAAGTCCAGTAGTATACTCAATAACCTTGTCTCCCTTAGGTTATGGGTTCAATCCCCACAACCATAACAAATGCAATAGTTTGTCACCTGACATGCAGGTTATCTTTTTTTCTAATGGTACTTTTACATAGTTTAAAAAATGTTCCATAATTTAAATATCCAATAATTAACATAACGTCAACGGTTAAAGAAACACTAAATTTTTCTAATAACATTAATTATATTCCCAAAAAATGAAAAGGCATTCCTCCTCAAAAAAAAATTTATATAAAAATATATAAAAAAACAAAGGGTTATATTTCCATTTTTTAGTCTAAAATTATCCTTAATATTTGTATAAATTAATCACATAAAACAAAAAAAAATTGTTTTTAAGGATTTTAAAATAAGAACAAACTTATACTCATAAACCCACGATGATGCACATAAATCTTACGTTAATTATACATGGAGACATACACACTCATAAAGGAAATCACCATTTTCTCAATATATTAGATCATATTTTATTCAAAAATATTTCTTTTCAAATCTTGGGTCCATCCATTAACTAATATAATATCAAATGTCATTTAATTATTCAATAATCCATTTAGAGGGAGATAATCATTGCTCAAAACCACATCGAATTTATATAAATAATTAATAATATGTTTTTTATAGGGCACATTAATACCAAATGAAATTTCAAATTCCCATCAAAGGAGAGGTGGAAAATTGTTCACTAATTATAATGATTTACTAATTGTATTGTGATTGTATAATATTTCCCTTTGTTTTTTATCATTAGAGGTTATTATGGATTATCTTTCTCCTTTTTCCCATATATTAGGGAATTGATTCACATGATACCCAAAATCCATGCTTATTAAATAATAGAATATGTATAGTGCAGTAGTTGGAATACTATTTCACTCCCTTACATTAAATAACCAATTAATCACATTATTTAATTTTTGGGTTTTATAATCTTCCTTTCTACATTTAATGAGTCTCCCTATTCTACTCATACAATTCCATTGATGATTTAGGTGGTTCATTAGTTGGAATACTATTTCATACCATTAAGATAAATACCCCATTCATTACATTTTTACATATGTGGGATTTATGATCTTCATTTCCACACTTTATGAATCTCCTCATTACATTAAAATAATTACATTGATAATTATTTGAAAATTTTTGGAATGTATATGGATGGATTTTCTTTCTACCATGTGATTTATTCATGTTTTCATGATAATCTATTTTCATTTTCTTAAAAAATATATTTTAATGGTGGGAAACACCAATTTAAATTTATTACATGAGTACAAAATGATTTATTTTCAATGCACCTAAATGATATTATAACCAGTTATTTTTTGGAGATTTCATTTTAATCCACCAAATGATCAATAATTTTTTATTTTTGTAATGATGATTAAACCAGATGTGAAATTTGAAGTACTTTTAAAAATATATTAATAGGATCTAATATATTTATCATCCTTCTTATTAAGATTAAATATTTCCTTCTACATAGTTATAAAAATAATATGAGGAAACTACTAACATAGAAATATCATTATATACTTTCCCATTCATGGAGTCAATTTTATTCCTCATAAATCATATTCTAAATAAGGATCTAATGCTGATCAACTTCACCTTCAAAATAATAAACAACTAAAGAAAAATATTTCATTTTTAGATCAATCGAGAAATAAAAGTACATTATCAATGGTGCTAACCCATCACTATAATAAATTTGGATTAGAAGACCCTCTAATAGAAGGTGAATGTAGTCTCCTAAAAGAATCATTTTAACTGTATAACCCATTTTAATTTTTTTTATATCTATATTATTAATGTAATGCGAAAGATGTAAGAGAAAAGATACATGTATCAGTATCATGTCATCCATAACTGTTGGTTTCTCAGATTGAAAATTATTTTATCATCACATTTTTCTTAAACAAGATCCTTTGGGTTCGATACATTGAGTAAGAAAAATATCATAGTTTGAGGAACAAAAATAATTGGAGAAAACCAAATTATCCTGAAAAAACATTATTAGTATGTCTAAATCACGACACATTCATTTCAATAAATGACACCTTAGGTTTTTTATGGGACATCGATGATCATTATCTATTTAATTACATTATAATGGTTTATATATAAAATGTTTATCAATCAAAGATTACCCACCATGAGTGTCAAACCATGTGTACAATAAGCCCAACTGTCGGGTCCCAAGAAATGGTCAAGTCATGCCTGACATGTTTTTTTCAATTTATTACTTCTTTGTACATCGGTGCGAGAACCACATCCATATATAGTATTAAAACTGGGATTTATTTCAATGAAAATAACACAATATCTTTCTTACCAAAGGATTAGGATTTTATCAGATACATAGACATATTCATAGGGTTTTCAATATTGTTTTTTCTAATAGTAATAATCAAATTTTAACTATTCATTTATCTCTAATTCTTACAGTTTGTCCTGTAATTTTCATATATAAATATTATTTAATTTAAGAATAATATTAAATAAATTTCATAGACACATTCCTAAGGACTTCATGTTATTTGGGATACTTGAAACCCAACATTAAAATTTATGAATGATCTTCAATATCTGACCCAAATACCCTATAACATAGAACTCATCATATCGATACTATACCAAAATTTTTTTTTCATAACCTGGGGATAGACACACAAGAGTCAGTGATCTTATATTTTCAATAAGTGTAAAAATAATAGATATAAATATATAATAATATGATTGAATAAGATAAAAATAAGTTTAATTGAACAAGAATATATCTTAAGAATTGAATACTGAACAATTCATTGATTATAAACATGATTCATGGAATAAAATATTATGATTTTAGAAAAAATTGGAAAATAGAGTGAGAAATCATCACAAATAAATCATGAAGTGTAATTTCATGTTAAAAAATTTATCACTATCATTATAATACAAAACAAATTCATATGTTAAATTAAACTGCAAAGAAAATAAATATTGTAGAGTATGTCGCATCACCTATAACCTATTATTGATCAGTATATACATGTTTCCCACCATGGATTGGGACTCACCTATTTACCATAGTGAATAATGCAATTTTAGTAGTTTTTTTAAATTATGACATATGCAGATTTAACCAAATCATTTGAATAAGATATTGGTCCCATACGTCTCATAATAAAATCCAACCATATGTGTTCTACAATATCATAAAACATTACACATATGATCCAATCATAACTCATATATATAAAATGTGTTTCATGAAAATTTCACAAAAATCACACTAACGTAACTAATGAAAAATAAATGGGTTTTGAAAATATTTTTTCATTTAAAAATTTACCATATATAATAAAAGACGATATCATTAGCTATTAAAACAAATATAACATAAGTGACATAAAAGAATATAATATTAGATAGAAAATTATTTTAGAATATCACTCGAAATAATTCATTAGGAATATGTCCCATTAAAATTTATGATAACATTTTAATACCATAATTAATTTAAAATAAATTCTTTGAAAATTCATTTTAAATATATAATGTTATTTTTAAAACATTGAGTGGGAATAATGAATTACAATGTTATATAATATAAATCAAATGATCATTTCATATTTTTGGTAAAAGCCAAACATGAATTGTTTTGAATATGAAATTAATATTATAATTAAATTTATTTAAATAATTAAAAAATAGTAAATTTTTTGTTATTAAATAATTTGGATAATGTTAAAAAAATTAGAATATTTTTGTAAACCATAGTTTTAGAAGAAAAATTAGTTTTTAACCAAAGGGATAAATAAACATGATTTTTATTAAAAACATTATTTTCAAATATTGAGTACCTAAATATATGATAATTATGGTAAAACATGTATTACCGTGAAATTACCAAAATATAAAAATATTAATTTTGTTCTTGAGAGTTGGATCATAGTATTTTTTCATCAAAATCGTTAATATAAACAATCCATATATATGATCAAATTACATTCTAAAACCAATATGACATTGGTAACATTGAATAATAATCACCATGAGATTATAAAATTAAATGAAACATAAAATATTATGATATTAAAAAAATTATTGATATTACTTGTCATGTGGGTTGTATGTACACCTCAAAAATTAAGATAGGTGCATAACACAACATTTCTCTAACAGAAAAAAATATATTATGTTTTATTCTTCATTCCTTGAAAGAATAGTAGAATATTATATAACAAATATGAGTTTATTAGTAACATATTATATGAATATAATAATATATATTATATCATATATGATGTACTTATCCCATTTTATAACCTATTTATTCACAATTCTTTGTTAAAATTATATTTCGGGTAATAAATAATTGATTTTTACATATATTTTGGTTTTGTATATTTGGTTATTTCACAATGAAAATTTTTCTATCATCTCCAAAATAATAACCACGATATAAAAAATCATATATATTCTTTTTTTAATTATTTATATTAATCCATAAATGTTGGAGATATAAAACTAAATACACCAATCATAGAGATTGTAGGTTATATGTACTCATGAACACTGTTATCATTTCCTGAAGAATGAATGAAAAGAATGTAAAATTATATAATACCTTAATTTAATCTATTTTATCATATTTTTATCACTTATATTGATTAAATTTACCTTAACTTACTTCCATGAAAACCAATATTGAAAAAAAAAATCACATCCCTATGTGAGGCGGTAATCTTCTCTACACACGAATAAGCTTATAATATCCCCCATTGATGGAAATTAAATAGGTATATATGTTAATTTATTTAAATAATTTTATTAATTTTAAAAATATCATATATATATATATATATATTATCCATCATCATACCTAATCATTGAGGAGTTTATATAAAACATGTCGCATCTGTTTGTGAAGTAGTTTCCCACTGTACACAAGAGCGAAGTAATCATTTTTTACATGGGGTAAGATGAGATGGATATAGATCATGATCATAGTAGAATAAAATATTATTATATTCAATATTCTAATTATTTTATATTATAATTTCTTAATATGATTTTAAAAGGGTGGCGGAAGAACTAAAGCAAAAATTCTCCCTGAAGAACGTTACCCCTTCTTCAGGTAACCACAATAAAGTAGCATCAAAATACTTCCTACCATGGATTTATGTTAAAAATAATTATTCTAGGATTATAAGAGGTAATTATAGATGCTATTTGTTTAGGTATTGGTTGAATATATTAGTTTTTTAGGTTTGAAGTGAAGATAAGAGGTAGTGTCCTTTTTTAAGTGGGGGTGAAGACACACTTTTTATTTTTGAAATGAATATTGTATAACCAAGTTTTTTATATTTTTAAAATATAAAAAATTTGTAATTATAGAACTTTATAAGTGAAAATGTTTAAACACATCCATAAAATGGATGTTGGGTATGTTTGGGTCATTTTTTAGGCCTTGCCTTTTTGGTTTTACCCCTGGTAAAACCATTTTCATAACCATGGTAATTGACTTTTTATTATTTTACTATTTATAATGCTAAGAAATTATGTTGAAGATATTATAAAATATAAATCATTCCAAATAAAAAATTTGGGAGCCCTTATACCAAATTTAATTCATCTATTTGACATTATTTCATTTTAAATTACGTGCATAAATGCAATGAGAATGTTGTTTTCCAAAAAGAAATGTTTTTAAGTATATATAGTTTTGTTATCCAAATTTAATAAATAATCAATTAAAATTAAATAAATTTCGTTAATAATTATATAATTGATCTATTTTTAGATTTAAATTTATTTTAAAATAATTTTTCTTGTTAATAAATTCATTAGCATATGAAAATTATTAATTAAAACTTTTATAATTCACTATTAATCGAAAAAAATTTATTTTTGTAAAATTTTAAAAACAATTCCATAGTATAATTTTTAAATTATGATTTAAAATTTTAGTTTAATGTTCAATATAAATTTTATAAAATTTGGAAAAAACATAATAAAATATAAGTGCAGAAAATATGAATTATTTTTTTAAAAAAATTTTAATTATTAAGAATAAACTTCTATTTATTTTTATCTAATAAATTGAAAAACCCTAATATTAATGTTAAAACATATTAATGAACTTATAATATAATTTTATCATTAAAGTTATTCATTAAAATTTATTCATTTAATTTTTCAGATAAAACAACTTTATGCGCTTAAAATATGTTTTCAGATAAAGATTCATTTTATCTTTAAGGGGTTTTTAATTTAAATTTTTTTATTAATTGGTATCAAAATAATTTATTTTAAAAACATGAAACAATGACCTGTATTTATTATATCATTAATACTATTCATTCCTCTAATATGATGGCTAGGATGAAATTATAAAAGTATTTTAATAGTATGCCATGTTTCATTAAAACATGGTGTTGTGGGTAATAAAAGAGGAACTCAATGTTCTTTGTAAAAAAATATAAAATATGTGTTTAAAATGAATTATATTGATGAAACTAAATTTATTCTAAGGAAATAATTCATAAAATCCTCATGTTCTACAAGATTATTTTTGGGAGATTCTAATATATTTAATTTTCAATAAGATAATATTTATTTATTTATTTATTAACCAAGATAAATGTGAGAAAATATTAATCAATTAAAAAATAAAAGATAAACCATTTCACAAATAAATTGTCTTAATGATAATAAGTTTTTGCTATGTATTTTTTAATTTATTTTTTAGTTTCAGGACTTCGGATAAACTTATTTTGTGTTGTTCAAATTAATAATGAGAGACATGGTTTAATTATTTTAAATACCCTACTATATATCTCTTTATATGGTTAACTACAATAGATTGAAATACCTAAGATATTATTGGAATATATGGGTATCATCTTTGATTTGAACTAATGATGTTGTAGATTTTAGATGAATTGTAATGGAGTCTATCAACAAATCATTGAGGAACCAAAAATACTCCAAAAATATAGAACTTTTATATATTGATTAACTAATTCTTCATTTAATACTGATAGATATTTGGTTCTTGAATTTTTTTTTGGAGAAATAATTGTTATATTATATGGATTATTCCTTTCATAATGATATGATATCTTATTATTTTATCTATGGTCTTAATTTTAAATAATTTATCTTTTTTATTGAATTTTTTTCCAAATGAATCAATGGGTTCCTAAAACCTTCTTATACTCTGATCTGTTTCATTTTTTATCCCCCTTATACCTCTAATAAAAATTTATCTCCATTTTAATTTTTAATGGGTGGTGGTTCTATGAGATATTCTTTATATGATTCATTAAATGGTGCTCTAGTGAGGGTTACACCATGATGGTGTAATATTGATGAAACACATATTTCACGTATATTTTGATAGTTTTATATGAAATAAAGAGTAAAATTGAGTAGATTATTGATGGGATATGGATGTTGAGGGTCGATGACAACGGTATGGGTGAATATGACTAAAGAGGTGATGGTAGTTTGTGTAATTTATTTATTGCATGATAGGGATGTGATGTAGTAGTGAAGATTACTGTGGGGGTGATAAAGAGTGAAATTTATATTGGATTAGTATTTTTTAGATCTTGATTATTTATCGAGTGATGTGTGGTCACCCAAAAACAAGTTTTGTTTCACATGTTTTTTAAGTAGGGTTTCCATAATTGTATTAAATATCACATTGTGTGTACTATTAATACCCATATTTTGTTTAACATGGACACACACACCCTGATACACTAGAGTAAATAACCAAACTAATCCTTAGTCAACAAAAACGGTGTGGTCTATTTATACATCATTATTACAATAGATGTAAAAATTTAAAGAAGAATAGTGGGATCTTGTCTATATATCAAACTCCAAAAACTGTTTCTAGACTATTTTATTATGTAGGTTGAGTTGATACTGCCCATGACTCAATACTACACATTGGATAATCCTTGAGTTTCATAGTCCTTGTAATGTATAATTACTTTAACATTATACGGTAGGTAATATGATTGACCAATATATTAACATACCAAAAAAAATCCATTATGATGTAATGTCTATTTTAAAAGGATGTGCATGTCATGTAATAACCATCTAATTGAACATTATGTATCATACTAGTTGGGTTAAATTATTATAAGAATGGGTGGTCCATTATATTCCCTTTTTCATAAAGAATGTGAGACTGTGGTCATGTAAATATTAATTTAAATCTTATAATGATTTTTTGGTATATTTAGTATCTTATCATTTTAAATATAACTACACGGTTTGGGTATGGTGCTTAGAGTTGAAACTATGTCAGTACTCCCCAAAATATTTTCTTATGGTAGGGAGCATGTCCCAAAAATGTGTTATTGAGTCTACTCACCCACATAAATATGGGGTGTGGGTATATATATTTGGTAATGTATTTAGTACTCCCTTTTTTAAATAATACATAGGAAATCCATTGAAACAAGGATTTGATACATCACAATGGATCAAAGATGAGGTTCCTAAAATTTATGTATTTTTGGAATGGGGATATTATTCCATTCTTCTAGAGGGTTTAAAAAGTTTTTTATGAATATATGTCAATAAAATTTAATTATATATGTGAAATTAAAATATGGAGAGATCTTAGAGAAGATTGGTTTCTTCCCCAGGAAGCACAGAATAGTTAGAATTGCTTCATAGAAGGGATTGGTGGTTGTATTAGTAAGGGAGAGAAAAATAATAATAAAATATATGTATATTAATAGAAATCTATGTATAAATAAGTAACTAAATTAAAAAATAATCAATTTTTCATGAAATTGGATGTTGTTACAATAGTAAAACCATATATATATATATTTATAAGAACAAATAAACTAACTAAACCACCTAATTTATCTAATTATTAATATTATATAACCCTCATTGATAATATCTTTGGTGATAATTACACATGGGTCTTTCATTTTTCTTCATTAAGAATCAAGGTTGTTTTTGTTCTCACATACCGGTCTAATATAAATAAAACATTAACTCTAATAATAGCCACTTTTATCTCACTTGATCCAAAAAATTATATTGACTTAGATGAATACCATATATACTTCACTATTTTATTATTAATTAAACAATATATGTATGGATCGTATTGGATTTCTTGAAAGATACTCATTCCTTCTATATTATCCAAACCCTCAATTCGACGTTTTGGTTGATTCTTCCTCATAATTGAGTCACAAAGAATTATTTTTAGTGAGTTCTATGATGGAAGGATCAAATTACAGTTTGAGGAAGATAATACATGGCACTATATGTATATGCAATAAGGGTGGATGATTCCATGCATGATAGACCAATACATTTTAGATGTTAAAATAATGAATCCAATTCCACATTGATTTCCTTTTAATAAATATTATTTTATAATCTTAGTTATGTTGTTTAATATACCATTAATTACAACCAAATATTACCTAGGTCTTGCATTTGGGTGGCACCTATGCATGCATCCTCTTGCATATTTATTCCCATGCATGTGTGCCCTCAAGACCCCACTTACACAGAGGCTTCAAATTCATCTTGATTCACCATTGTGTAAAACCATATGCATTGGAAACCAAAGATTTCAACACTAAATATTTTTTTATTTAAATATATTTGGAATTGTAGCTTCTAATTCCATGCTTATCCATATATACACTACATCACTTCTTTACTCAATCATACATTAGTGATGTTTTAATCTTAATTTTCCTTGGAATATCTCATTATAATATCCCCAAATCAATTTTTCTCTATCTAAAAAACATAATTACTTTATTATGTACAGATGAATTATAAACTATAAACATAATTGAAATCTAAATATCATGACGATAAAAAAAGACAAAATGTCATCTGAAAGACATTTAAAGGTTACTAATTCTTTAAAAATTAATATTTTTATTTAAATCTATGAGTAATATTGAAAAATAAATATAATCGAACCTATCATTACTACCCCACCAATTGTTTTCTTCACTCTAGTAAAAATATATATAACATTCAATGCTAATAACAAAATTAAATTTAAAGAATCATTCAAATTTCACTAAATTGATGAAAATATGTCCTCAAAATGACATTAAAATATTTATAACCTTTTATTCCCATTTTTTTATACTTGAAATAAAAATATATTTTCACTCATCACCAAAGTAAATTGAAAATTTTTATTTATTATCACACATGGAAAATTTTTGTTTATCATCATCTTATAAAATATTAATTTTCTCCTCACTATAGGAATATGAAAATGAAACTAATTATAAGGTATTGTAATGGTAATATATATTTCATAGAGTATGTGGAATTTCTTTGAAAAATATAAGGATTAAAATTTTAGCATTTAGTTATAAATAAAAATGATGATAATTTATGAAAATCAATGAAATTTACATCATTGAATTCCTATAAAAATGTAACGTATCCTAAAAACATTTTCATATTTTGATGTGGGCCAAAATTAAAATACATAGTGTATTAAATTTTTTTTAACCATTCTATAATTTAAATTTTTTTATGATTTATTTAAAATGATCACATTTTTCATTTTTTAACTATATTATTATAATATTTTTTAAGGTATTGTTTTCTGAAAAATGAAAATTAGTGAATTGACTCGTTCCCATTGTTTTTTAAGTGACCAAAGTCATAACATTCCCTTAAAATTTACACAACATTTTATTTATTTCTAAATTAATATAAAAAACTCCTACCCCACACTCCAATAAGAAAACTCAGTTAAATATTTAAGTTTACGTTTGGTAATATATAATAAATAGAATATATGGATTAAAATAATAAATCCTTCTTCAGTTAAAAGGAACTAAAAAAGGATTGACAAAAACATAGGTTTTCAAGGATAACATGGGATATCAAAATAATATACTTAATGACTTTTTTCAAAAAATATCATAAACTCTAAATCATTAGAAAAAATAGATGAATTTTTAGGTATGAATATACATTCCAATTCCGTCAAATAAAAGTGGTGCAAGTATGAAGATTAAATAAAAAAGTGTAATAAAATACCCATGATAGGAAATATAATATGGGTCATTCACATAATGGTTTTATTTTCAATGGAAAGTCAAAAATAAAATGTTATATAATAAAAACCAGTAACAATTGTAACTTCCATCAATCTGAAACACTCTCACATGGATGAATCAGGTATGTTATGTGACCTCAATTGTGCCAACTCGTACGCCATATAATGCTGACTAGCACCGAGGGTATGAAATATATTGTGTTGACAATATAACTTATAGTATAGAGTTAAATAAAAGTGTAAGTAAATAATATTATAAATTTTCAAAGTGGGGAAACAATAGAACCAATACAATTAAAAATAAAAACAATACAATAAATTCTAACTAAATAATCTAATAAACTAAGAATGAATAATGTAATATCCTACTAGAATTAAACAAATAACATCCCAAAGTCGGATGCCACATAATAGTGCTCTGGTCTCCACTTAGAAATAATTTCTCCTAATAAGTTTTTCCATCTGATAAAAAATTAGGATACTAATGTGTCATTACATCCCTATTGTCCTACATGACATCCTCAAAATGGTTGTTTTTTCTAAGTGAATTTCTAGGTGAGTTGTCTCGTTTCATAGGAAATTATCAATAAGGTTTAGAATATCTTCCATTTGTTCACCATAAGAATGTTCATGCTCCAGTTGTATGAACTATGAGTTTTGTACAAATGATGGACTAGGTATATACTTACTCAGGAGAGATACATAAAAAATCACAAACCTGAGATAATTTTAATGGAAGCACCAATCGATAAGATACTATACAAATACAATTAAATTTTCAAAATTGATCGATATACCTTGGGAATAGAAATCATTTGTTTTAAAAAGAATAGTTTTACCATATTACTATGTATCGATCAATTAATAATTCAACTCTTAATATATTAAAAAGGATGAATTTTTTAATGCTGAAGCACTAACTACAACAACCCTTGTATTTATTACACATTAATTCATGATTTATTACATAATAGAACATATAAAAAAACCATAAGATTGATAATTATAGTATCATTGGGTAATTATATATATTACATAACAAATTAAAATAGGGTTATTTTCAATTATTTGAAACATCCTTAACATTCTCATAATATCCTGTCATACAAATATATACATTAGATAACTTGGGGACAAACATAAGAAATGGGAGATCTATAAATCTTAGTAAGTGGATACACATGTAATACCATGAAGATAGAATTATAAGTCAAAAATTAGGCATATAAATGTGACATAAAATGGGTGATTATTCATGACATGAACATTGAGTCATTATATAACATGATAACATAAAGGCATCATGGAAAATTTGGAAACATCATTAACCATGACATCATAATCTTGGGTCAAGTATAACCACCAATAAATCTTAACATGGTGGAAAATTTACAATGATGGATTAGGTTCACTCCCTAATACCTTTTTTTGTTTTCTCAGAATACTAATTCATTACCCAATTCATTGGGTCACTGTATAATTATGGTTTCACTTGTCACTTTCCTATCATGATCATGCATAACTATTCTACATAGAACAGTCAATATAGGTTTATATTTCATCATATTTAAATCCATGATATTGGATTATAGAATACATAAGTTGGGCTCTCTAACTAAAGTAGTATAGTTATGTCTAGTTGAATACCCTTGAGTAAAAATGATGATGGTATTCAAAATAAAAAATTATTTGCATTGCATAGGTACAGTAAAATTTAAGCATCATAATAGTAGTAATTAATTTTTCATAAAACGTTTTAATGATATTGAAAGGGGTGTATCATCATTTTTATGTCAAAATAATTAAATCATGGATATGTAAAATTATATCACAACATTGGGAATTAGAAATAAAAGGCATAAAATAAAGAAGATATTGGAACAAAGAGAATAAATATATGAACTCTTAAAATGAAAGGGTGATTCCAAAAATGTTGGTTGAGCTTATTAAAATATTTGGGGAACCTTGGTATGAATATATAGATATAATGTATGTTAATGACATGATTAATGGTTTTTTAGTGAAGAGTAATGAGATTTTTATTTGGTTTATATAGGAAAAGAGAGGGGAGTTCATTATTATTTCTCAATCATAGGATTTGGACTTCATATAATAAAGTAATAAAAAACAAAAAAATAGACCATGGTTTTCCCCCATTTTTTCTACCAAATAGATATCATTTTAATTATTTCTTAATTCAATTGGAATAACTCATTAAAATATTACCATAAATAATTTGGTAGTGAGTCATGTTCATAATGGAATGATTTTAAAATATTAAAATATAATTTAATAATTATAGGATTCATAAAGTATTTATAAAATTACTAACAAGGAATAAAATAAGTTAATTTAAATGGTATACATGTAATTGGACAAGGATAACCTTTACAGTATTTATTACATCATTTTGGTCATTATGATATCATGAAACACAACATATATTTATAACATATTTAATTTTTACCATAATATTTGAAAATCTCACAAAATTATGAAAAACTCACTATTGAATAATTAATAAATTAAGATTAAAACATTATTTTTTATTTTATACATATTATTTTTTAAATATGAGGCTTTTCACTTTAAAAATAATAATTTGCATTTGTTGAGAAACATAGAATTCATTTTTGACAATAATAGTTTATGAACCCTTATAAAAATTATTTCTGACTTTATAAAATTATATTATCAACTCTACATAATAAATATTATTTAATTAAAATATTTTATTAAAATATAATTTCTTTCAAAAAATCATTAATTTATCAAAAATAATTTCTTAATTGAAATTACATATTACCCAGAAATATAAATATTGTTTTGACAAATCAAAATAAAAATCATTTATAATGTAAATGTAATAATAAGTAAATATAATAATTATTGTATTAAAAATTCAATATACATGTTAATATTGTAAGATTCTTGAAATATATCCCTTTATTACAAAATTAAACGCCCTAAGGGAATGTTATGCGATAATGATACATTTATGGGGTGGTTTATTGTAAATGGTTTGGGTTGTAATCTTGTTGAGATGGAACATACACCATAAATAGTTTCAATAATTATTTATTTTTTGGATATCATATTTGGAATGGTCAAGGGAAAAGTCTAGTGACTTTATCACACATAAAAGCTATGATAACTGGTATTTATAGGGTACGATCCAACGGGTCGAGGCCATCACTTCCATTGTACGTGTCGATTGGATTTATAGAAACTCTATATTTATAGTAATATTAAAATAACTATTCAAGGAATATATTATTAGATATTATGATGCCTAATTGTATTTTATATCTAATGGGATTTGAAAAAACAACATATGTAAATGTGTCTTATATTACCATAATACATAATAATACATTTAATAAAATCAAAAGTGTAATTTTATTAATAATGGTTTGGGTAATAAAAATCTTCTCCACTTCATAAATTTCACCGTAGAAATTTTCATTTCCCACACTAAAAATTATGAGGTTAATTTGATCTCACGATCCCATCCATTTCCCACATCTCCCTTCAAACGTGTTGTTTCACCATATAACATTAACTAAGAGTATTATCTTTTTTCATATAACATTGTCTCTATGATCTAATAACTTCATCAAATTCACCTCATATTAGTGATCCTTCTATAATGGTATAATTTCTAGATTTATCTCATATGAGGGGTCTGATATGTTATCCTTTTATTGGGATATGTGGGATACAACATTTACTTGAGATATTTTAGGAAGGAGTGATAGTAGATAGGCCACCACTCTAATGAAATCGAGGTTCTCCAGGAGACGAATGAATATTGGAATGATATTTCTCTTATTCTCAAGTATCATGAAATTATTTTATAGATACATGTGTAGGATTACCATATATCCATCCTTAATCTCTAGGTCTCATCGATAATTATTTGAATAGCTCTTTTGACAAATCTCATCAACCTTGGTGTGCTGTTAAATAGTCTTGCCATTTCAACAATTCTCTCCACAATTATAGGATCAATGAGTATGTTTCCCCCAACATCATCTCATTATGTTTGTGTTATTTGATTCTTCCCATATGTGGAATCATAGGAAGACTTTTGTATGGTTTATTGGAAACAATTATTATATGAGAATTTTACTAGAGAAATATGTTGATCCTATCCTCCTTTGATTTCAATTGACTAAGCTCAAAAAATTTATGTGAGTGTCTATATTGTCCACTCATATTGGACGTTGGATTGAGGGTGATATTTTGTAATGAATTTTAACCCAGTATTTATAGCAT
Organism: Viscum album; assembly: GCA_963277665.1. Classification (NCBI taxonomy): domain Eukaryota; kingdom Viridiplantae; phylum Streptophyta; class Magnoliopsida; order Santalales; family Viscaceae; genus Viscum; species Viscum album. Next base: position 708,744,136 of record OY728131.1, on the reverse strand, counting down.
GCCGTAGAGTCTTCCAGAACATGGGGGTAAATCTTGGATGTTGATTAGATACAATTGATAGTGGTGTTACATGCAGTGTCACCACTTCTCTATTGTATATCCATACAATTTTATTGAGTGATATGTCATGTATAATTTCAATGAAGTGATAATTATATCTAATAATACCCACTACAACCCATATAGTAGTATTTTTTCTTGTTGTCTTTGTTAGAGTAGTGACATAATCAATGGTTATGTTTTCCCATTTCTATTAAGTAAGAGTAATGGTGGGACCATCCCCAAGATTTTTTTTTTCATTTCATCCTTCTTAGGTCTATTATTATATATACCCTTATAGGGGGTGAATGAGGGTATGGAATATTAAATCAACTTCCCCTTTTTTATCTTGTTTCTTTGTTAGAAAAAACTATATTCTCTCTCCTTCTCATTGTAGAGTATAAAAAATTCTTAATTCCCTCATATGAGACGTCGATTTTTCTTTGTTCACCCTCAATGGGATATGTCTAATGAGCATACACTAGTAATCTTCCAATGTATCAAATCCACCATAAGGGCACTATTGTTTACAAGTTCGAAGCGTACTCACTGTCCCTCCTAGATTACAGCCAATCACAATATGAAAGATCACATATCTCTCTACTATATTGTTCTATATACTTATTTTGAAGATCCACTAATATTTTCCATCTGCAAATCCCATCATAATCACAGATAATTCCTTCAACCACAAAAAACAACTCCATCACCAATCATCAAGCTCCATTTTTTTAGAAATGTGAATCTCATCACTTTCGCAAAGACCTCCACCAAAATTATTTTATCCTTCATGAAAAACAAATCACAACACCCATTTTACTTAAATTTATGACATTTCCATATATTGATGAGATCATTGAGGAAATCTACTTTTCGTGATAAAAACCAAACTACAAATATTGGGCCTCAAATATTTTTTAAACAATTGAAAACTATGCCACCTTGTTTCTGTTCTTTTTGTACTTCCGCAACATCTACCATTCCATTTTCATGGTTTATTGTCAACATTGATTTCGAAAAATATCTCTATAACTCTATGAAACTTCCATAAAACATGAATTTTCAAAAAAACACAACCAATAAAAAATATAGAAATATTACCTAGCAGGGTTTTTCCCAACAATCCTTCACTTTCTGACATACAAAGAACCATGATGTATATTATTAAATTTCATTATTCAAATTGTCCTATAAATTCAATTTTCATATATATCAATATTTTTTTGTGCTCCATGAATAGATGGATATGTTAGAACCTCTCCATCATCAAACAACACCTTATTTGTCTTTGGATTTGACAGTACATATATTCGTTACCCAAATATTACAACTAATTCATCGTTAATTTTTAATTTTGAGGTTTTCCCTTTTCTTATAGATTATACCCTCTTATGAATTCCCATGTCATTTTTTCAAGAATCCTTTATCTTCTATACATTAGGTGGTTGATAAATTATTTACGAAATGACTTATGGTGTTCCTTCTTTTATGACTCCCATCTCCTTCCTTTTCACTTATATAATGATTGAATCCTTCTCAATTCACATAAATGTTAAAATTGCTTGATAATTTATACATAGATAATTTGATACTTTATTTTTTTCCCAAGATAATAGTGTCTTGATATGTTGTATCCTTAATAATATCTAACCATCTTCACTGGTGCTTATTCATTTATGTTTGAGTGAATATATACTTGAGCCTTTTATGATCCTATTATATTTCACAAATCTCCCCAAAGAGAAAATAATTTCATATTTTTAATGTTAATATCACAAATCCAACTCCATATCATGCATTGGTTAGTTTGGTTCATGGACATTAAATTTCCATGAATCATAGGCTATAAATTTTTCATTCAGCATTAACACACCTCCCATGCCCTTATTTAATTTTTTTGTATACCATGAAATGTCCCCCACTTGTGGGTCGAGTAAGTGAAAATTCCATGATAAGTATATATTTCAACATAATCAAACTCTCTTCACATTAATTATACAAAAAAACATGACTCCCTTCCATGTAAAATTGGGTATATAATATGAAAATCATGGAAACATTCTCGCAAATCAATGATAATACCGATAAAATCCAAGGAAACTATATATTTCTATCACAGTTTCTAGACATGTGACTCAATAAACATTTTATGTCACTGAATGGTCCATAGATATCCCACAACTAGTGGTATAATTTCCTAATAATGAGACTTCCTTCATCCCAAAACATTCATTTAATTTTCTTTTCATAGATATTCTCATTTCATAAGGTTTTTAAGAAAGTGATAAAATTCTCCACATGATCCTCATTACTTTTGGAGTATATTAGAATATAATCAATAACGACTACCACAAAATATTCAGGTAACCTATTAATAATCTATTCACCAATTTAATGAATATTTATGGAGTGTTTTTCAGTCTGAGTGAAATTTATTTGAACAAATAGTACCCATACCTTGTATGGAAAGTCGTCATGGCGATATCCTCCATCTTCACCCTTACATGATAGTACATTGAAAAAATATTCACCATTGAGAAGTATTGAGATCCATGTAGCTAATATAAAATGATATAAATATACGATAGAGTGTAATTTTTCTCAATTGTGGTCTTAGTGGGCTCACAATAATCAATGGAAAGGCTCATTGACCCATCCTTATTCATAATGTAGAGGACTGGTGGACCCCATGATGAAGCTCTTAGGCCTGTGAACCTGTTATCTAGATTCTCATGAATTTTTTTCTTATATTCCTCAATTTATATAATAACCATTAAATATAGAGTCTTGGATAATGAATATTCAGTAACTATAAGAGTGATAAAAAAATTATACCGATCTGACATGTGAAAGAACATGCAATTCTTCTGGTAATACATCAGTGTATTCTCTCACAATTGGAATGTATTCATGATGACATTTTCCTTAGACTCAATCACTTTATCTATATACACTTTCTCATAGGGTAATAATATCCATGGTTGATATGTTGGTGATATGGATGATTCATCCCCGTCCTTTCACATGTACTGAATTAGGGGAGATTCACGAGATAGAGTGATTTATATATTTTGGAATCTTTTCCAAAATATAGGGAATCGAAATCCATAACATGAATTTCTTTAATTAAACTAAATGGAGTTTCACAGGGTTCTTTTTGAAGTTCATCCCATAAATTTTGACTGGGGGAGTCATATACTTGGGATGCAGAAATTTCCCCCTTTTCACTTTTCACTCAAAACCCATATTCAATTCTTTTTTGTGGCTTTAAAAGTGTTATAATAGCCATGTTTTATTTGAATGAATGTATATAACTAGAATCAAAAAGCACATTATGTATTTTAAAATGAAAAATGACCATACATATCACTACTTCATTGTTGGTATCAACCTCTGTAGTTGTAATGGAATAAGCTCACCCTTGCTTACTTAAAAGTTGCAGTGATGATTATCACCAAAAACCATTGACATTATTAATTGGTTTGAAACCATCCCTTATTCCTTATTATGGAAACATATGAAAAAAGGTTGAGGGTGGATAGGAACATTTTTATATTCCATTTCCTAGGTGGGGTTCTCCTATCAGAAATATCTAGAAAGGTGCCCTTCCTTTCCACACGTAATGTATTTCCTCACCCCACATAGAAAACTTTTAGGGTGATTATTTCAGTAATTTTGATAAGTTGGATGTTGAATTTTCTTACCACCTTTATATTTATCCATTTCACCTCAAGAAGTAAACCCCAACCTTTTATTCTTATCCCCATGAGTCCCCCGATATTTTTTGAAATCCATTTTTTACTGTGACGGAACATCCCACAATTTCTATATAGTTATCAATGTATCATATCTCTATGGAATTTCATAAGAATGGTTTTATCCTTACAAAGAAGTGATCAAATTTACATTAATAGGTAATAAAAAATGTAGAGGCATATCGTGCAGTTATTTTCAAGTATTCCTCATACACCCTAATAGAATCATCAATTATTATCTAGAGGGAAAGTAAATAATTATCCATTTTTAGTCTAATTGTGTTAGGATTTTTTAGGAAAACATTTTTAGAAGTTAATTCTTCACCATCCCTTTGATCTCTTGCTATAGGTTTTTATTCTTGAATAATGTCCACCACTTATCATATTCTTCTTACCTATAATAAAAAATCAGCATAAACATATATTTTTCATAATATTTATGGATTGAGAAGATCTTCACAATTGAGTTGATCAATTGTTCCGTTATTAATGAATAACATGTTCCATTGAAAATTAGGGTGCTTTATTAGATAATGGTTCCATTTGAAAATTTTTTTTTCATTGGGGGATTTAGGCCTCCCTTGTGATTGATGTTTCTATTCAGAACCCAATTCAACTGAGACATTATCATCACAAAGTTCATTATCCCTATTCCCAATGGGTTCAACATTTTTTTTATCCAGTTATCACATTACCCTTTACATTGGATGTTTACTCGGTTCCTACTATTCCATTCCATTGGAAATATTAAAGGTAACATTAAAGATAATTATTTTTAGACTAATATAACCATAAAAACGAATCTAATATCATTAATCTGATAACTTATATATTTAATTTATATCATTAAAATAATAATTTTTAGGTTTCAATCTATGTTATCCATGATATATTTTATAATATAAGAACTTATGGATATTTATGTTATCTTAATAATAATTATTAAGTAGACTTTGAATTTACCAAATAATATCCTAATGGATTTTAAAAATATTTATGGGGTAGTTCCTTTTTGGAACACCAGTTCCTGAATGAGTCTATCTTAATAAAGTGTTTTTGGGTTTCACAACTATATAAATCTATTCCAAATGTACATTTTGTTTTTTATCCAGACATGGTTTTATTTTATTAGAAAACACATACTCTATAAAATAAAAAAAATTTAGGATGCATTATTTTTTTCTTATTCTTAAGTATTTCGTTAGTTTTTTATATTCATAATCCCGAAGTCAACTAAACAACAGTTTGATACCAAATATGATAACCCATGTCTTTATTTCACATAAATTAAGGATTTATTATGTAAAGGTACACACAATCAACCTATGATATTGATAAATATAATTTATTTTAGTAATTTAGAAAAATTTATTATAACATAAAATGTGGTACATCCCCATACTTGAAAACATACTGAATATGCTTCTAATATTTCATTATACATTAAACTACATGGGATAACTGGTGAAAATAAATAAGAAATGGTTGAGCTATAAAGTCTAGTGTGGGAATAAACATGGAATAATATGAAAAAATTAATACATGCTAGAAAATATTTACATAAATGATATTTAAAAGGGGTAAGAATCATAAACATGAACAATGAGGAATGATATAGCATGATAACATAAAGGCATAATGAGAAAGGTCACATCATCTTTAAACATGAAATCATAAATATAGGTCAAGGGTAACCCCCAAGACATCATAAAAAAGGGGTAAAAGACTTGTGATGGATTATGTTTTCTCACACATCCCCTGGATGATGACTCATGACACAAAAACATTACAAAATTCATTTGAGTGCCATATAAGTCTGAGCACACCGATCACTTTCACATTCTTCACATTCATAAGTGTTCCATGTATAAACATCAATATAGGTTCGTATTACATCATATTTAATTTCAAAATCATGGAATATTTAATTAATAAAGGTATATACCAAATCAATGGATTATAGGTATGTCTAGGTTGACACACTTGACAAGAAATAGAGATAATATTTGTTATAAAAAATAGGTTTTGAATGAGAAAATTGCAGTAAAATTTTGGTATCATAATGATTATTCCTAAATATTAATAAAGATGTTAAATTAGAGATAAATGGTTAAAATAATAATTTTTAAATCAAATGGATAGTAATACTGTTGTCTAAAATGATATCCCAGCATTAGGAATTAGAAATACAAGTAATAAAATGATAAAGATACTAGAATAAATATGTGATGGAAAGGATATCTTACCTTGAGAGGGTGACATCAAAAGCTTGAGACAAGATACATGACAGATTTGGGGCATCCTGAGAGTAATTTATAGAGGGGTGGGAAGAGTAAGTATGTGAATAAAGGTGTTCTTGTTTATAATAAAGCGATATTTGGTGAGTTTAAATAGGAAAAGAGAGGGGTGGTTGTTATTAAATCCCAAAAATTGGTTTTCGACTCTACAAAATAAATTAACCAAAAAAACAAAAATAAAAGGTTTAACAAAATGATTTCTAAAAAATGGGATTTATTTTAATTATTTCATATGACCATTGTCTAAAATCAATAAAATATTACGCTTGGTGATGTGGAAGTGAGTCATATTATGAAATAAATGATTAAAAAATTGTAAAATACAATTATGTTTGGAGGATTCATAAAAATATTATAAAATTAATAAAATATCTTAAAAATGTAATTAATTTTATAGGGAACATATATTTGGTAGAGGATACCTTTTAGTTTATTTTTTATATATTGTTGGTTCACTATTATGTCAAATTACACACTGTATATTAATACCATATTTAATTTTTACCCAAAAATTTTAATGTCTATAAAAATTATTTTAAATTACCCTTTAGATAATTTCTAAAGTTAGATTAAAAAAATTATTTTTACGTTATCAATATTATTTTACAAATATTTGATTTTTTCTGAAAAACAACCATTTATATTAATTGATAAATTATATATTTTTCTATTATAATTGTTTATGAATTTTCATAAAAATATTTTTGACTTCATAAAATTGAATTATATACTATAATAAATAGATATTATATAATCATAATATTTTATTAAAATATAATCAATTTCAATAATAATTAATTTATCAATATGAAATTCCTAATTAAAATTACATATTACCCAAATATAAAATTTGTGGTCTATCAGATAAATGAAAAAATTATTTATAAAGTAAAATTAATAAGTAATATATATAACCGTTATTCTATTGAAAATACATTATACATTTTCATGTTGTTATTGTCTTTATACACATACTTTAATTACACCATCAAAATCCTTAATGGTAAGTTGCATGATGGTGATACATTCATGGGGTTGTTCGACATACAAGGCTTGGGTCATAATCGCAATGATATTAAACATCACCCATAACTGGTTATTCTCATGATTTAGTTGTTTGATATCATATTGGGATTATTCATGTGAAAATACATGCAATGTTATCTTCTATAGATGCTCTGTTAAATGGGAATTATAGGGTGTGATCCTAGATGTTCTGGCCATCACATCCCTTGAATGCGTCAATTTTATTTATAAAAACCCTCTGTTTATACTAATCACATGATCACTGTTCAATGGAAATATTATCACATATTTTTATTCATAAAGTTATTTTAAATCATATTGAATATAATAAAACTAAATTAGTCAATTTGTTATCTATAACCATAATACATAATAATACATTTAATTTAATAATATGGTAGATTTAATTTATAAATTCTCAGGTCGTTACACTAAAAGATCAAAATATCTATGATAGAATTATAATTTATTCCATATATCAATAGTTATCATAAAAACGATATTTTTCACAAGTTATAAAACATAAATATATCTCTATATGGTGAATTTATATGTTAATCTCTAAAATATCATCAAAAGTTGAACATAAGAAATTCAATAAATGGATAAGAATATGACCATTCCTAAATGAAAAATATATAAATAAGGTAACCAAATTTAAAAAAAAAAACAACATAAAATTAACCCTAAAAATATAATAAAGATGGTCTTAATATTCACAAAGTAAAAACTTGAATACCATTGTCATATTTTATAAGAATATTAAAAAGAACCTAAATTAACCTAAAACCTCCTTGTAAATATGCTTGTTTCTACATTACTTGAATTAAACAACATATTATTTAGTAAATTACATAATAAGCATAATGTTGAAAACTCCATCAATGATAACTTAAAATGATTTTTAACAAATTATTTTTTAGTTCCAAGGTCTTTAATGATATCTGTTATGCCTTATCCATATCAACCAACTCTTTATCAAAATTGTACACCATTTTCACAACATTAGAAACATATTATGTGTCAAATTCACTTAATTATGTGTTTTCATCAAAATATAACATTTTAATCATTTCAGTTTTTAGATCATATTTAATATTAAAAAAAATTTTAAAAAATACTCAATGTAAAACATCAATAGAACAATCCTTATACAGTTAATGATTCATATAACATTATTCTAGATTTACCATAGATAAACACTTAAATCATTACACATTATTATTATACCATTAAATATGTATCAACATCTTATTCATTGATACCTATTCCCTTTAATATTTCATTTACAGTATCTTCATCATCAATAATAAAACTATAACTTGTGCCATAATTTTTATCATCTTCTTGAACTTTCCCCTATAGGACCTCAATTTGTATAATTCTTATACTTTCCACACTTATAACATTCAACCATTGAGGGTTCCATAGAAAAACCATTATTCTCATCCATTTTTCTAAATGATGAGTTCATTTTTCCCCAATAATAGCTGAATTGGTGTACTTATCAAGACATAAAACATCTTCTCATTTCATTGACACATTTGTAAGAGTTGCTTTTCACAAATTCTTAATATATGTGAAACCAAATATTCATTTCACCATGGTCACCACCACCAAAACTCTTAATTAAATCTATACTTACCTTATTTTTTGAGTCCAAGAGTTGGGTAGGGTTCACGATGTTAATCATATATCGGGATAACTTATTAGTCATTGTCCAAATATCCTTCACTCTAGTAATCATTCCCTTTTTTATTCAATTAGGACATTTCCAATCATAGTAAATGTTAATTTTATTAGTTCCCACCAATAAATAAAACCAAAAATCATAGTCTGAGTAACTATATATATATATTTGGAAACCACATAATCATGATAAATCACTTATAGGGTTTCTATATCATGAAACATTCTTTTTAATCTATGAAACCTTAATCTTAACCAAGGCCATTCATGGTCATTATTTTATTGTTTTCATGATGATTTGTAATGATTTTTTTTAATTTAAAAAGTATATCCTAATGAAGTTTGAAACTAAGTGATCAATATGGATAATTTTATAAACTAGATAATGATAGGGTGTAACTCAATGGACCCTTTTCAGAGTTATTACCCTAGTAAACTTTGTTCCATGACCATATCCAATTGTAGTATTCTGAATGGGATGTAATTTCATAGAAATCAATGTACCTATCAATTACCAAAATTCCAGGACAATATTATATAATCTGATTCATCCTTATACTTATACTTTTCAATATACCTAGAAATATACAGAGAAATATACCTTTGGGTCTCACTAATTTTTTCACATCCATGTTTCTAAAGGGTAATGAATCCTTCACTGTGATACCAATTTTGGACACCCAGAATTGTTGTACATATATATCACATATTAATAGATAAATACATATTAAATTTAACAAAAACAATCCCATATATAATATTTATTTAGTTACATTAAATACAAGGCTCACAATTATCTTATTCAGGGAAATATATTTAGCATCTGCCAAAAAAGTTCATTCCCATTTTTACTCTTAAAAAAACCCACATAAAACATTTATTCAGAAAAATGAATTGAAAACATATGAAAGTTTGAAAGAAAAGTCTCAATAAGGTTAAACTGGATAAATACATAAACAAATCATGAGCATAACGGTATGGGAAGGTGGGAATGAAACATGAAAACCATACCCAGTATAGCAATGATCAAAATGTTTTGTCATGGAATTAAGACTCATATTTCATAAGACCCAAATCATAACGGAATTAAAAACTTGATCCATGAGAGAATAAAATAATACATTGTTTTTTGGCATACAAATAACCTTACAACATTACGAACATGTAAAAATAGAAGCATTCTCACTCATTCAGTCAAGTACATTAAATCAGCCCCTATAATAAACATATGGACATGAAACCATGTCCACAAATAAAATTATGAAAATGAAATATAGGTCTATACAGAACAATCTGAACTAGAAATTAGTATCAGAAATATCATTTTAAACATGTCTATAGGTTCAGGCATAAATTTATCTATATATAGTCTGGTTCACACATAACATTATTCACTTATCATCAGGTTCATGCCAATCATTGTTAACATTTAATCTAGTTTATGAATATTATATTTACCCATGAGTTATTTATATTTAAGAAAATTCATTGAAGGTATATATAGAACCCACCAAATACATAATACAATCATCTTAATTTTACAAGTGCATAAAACATTCATCCTATCATAACCTTTAAAAAATGGATAGGTTCCTTAAAAATATTGTTACGTTAATAAACCTTGGAATGAAATGAGTTTCACAAACATCTTATCAATGTAATAACAAACCATCAGAGAAATGATTAGATATTGTATCACGGGATATAATATCTAATAATTCTTATGTAACATCAAAGGATGTAATCTTAGATGAAAATTGATTATGAAAAAAATCACATAGAACATTTCTTTAGGAAAATAGACTTTCCACATTGAAAAAAACATTTTAAAACATAATTTTTTTTAAAATACATATATTTGAAATTAAAAATTAAATTAAATAATTTAATAGTTAGTAAAATGTGTAGTCATGATGTTAGAAATTTCTATACACGTTAAAATAGAGATTCATTTCACATTTTCATTAAAATCCAAAGATGCCTTATTTTTAAAATGACATAAAGATTAAATTTAAAACAATATGTATAAAGTAAAAAATGAGTAAAATTATTTAGAAAATACTTTACCTAATATTAAAATATTTTTTAATTTTTTTAGAATACACAGATATGTATGAAAAAGGGTTTTCAAATGAAGATAGATATAAAGTCAGTTTTTCATAAAAACATTAGTTTGAACTCCTTAGTACATAAAGAGATGAAAATTATGGTAGAAAATGTTTCCTCATGAAATAACTATATAGGATGAAAATTATTTAGTTTCTTGAAATGTGAATCACAAGATTTTATGATCGGAAACATAAACATAAACAATCATAAGAAACAATGATATTGTATCACAAAATCATTACCACATTAGTAACATTAAATCATATGCAATATGAATGATATTTCATCAAATGGATATATAAATCCAATAGTTTCCCCAAAAATCATCATAAAAGTCATTTTGGGAAGTGTACACACCATATAAAAAATAGGTGGTGAATATGTAATGTGCCTCAATGATGTAATAAGTTGGATGAAAATCCATTTCCATAATTTCTTAATTATTTTGTTCACATTTCAACCGACTATATAATAAATATATGTTTATTATTTATTTATTATAGAATATTAATCATATTTATCAAACAATATATGATTTAATTGGGATCTAATAGTCCCCATTTATTAACATTTCCTTTTTAAAATCTTTTTTGGGATAATAATAAATATATTTTTCAGGTTTGTCATTGTTTTTTATTTTCATTCCACATAATTTGATCAATTTATATAATATATAAAATGTTAACCATCTTATTAATATCAAACTTATTATTTTTATATATATTTAGGTAAATCCATTACTGTTGGAGATAGAAAATGAAATACACATTTCAAAGGGACTATAGGTCATACATGTGGATGAACATTGTTTCCACTTTTCCAAAAAATTAAATGAATGAAATTTATATAATATAAAATAAATAAAAAATAATTTTTATTTCATATATATCACATTTAGTCACTAATTTAACCGTAGTTACATTCCATGTAACTGTTTAATGAAACATAATCACATTTCTTAGGAGGTGGTGGTCCATCATACACATGAACAATATTACCCTCTCCCACATCACAAATAAAAAAGTATATTTATGTAAAATGTATCATAAATAATTATTCAATATATCCATATTGTCATCCATGTTTGACATAAATGAATACAAAATCACATAAATTTGTGAGAAGGTAATACACCGTATAGAAGAGTGACATTATTGCTTTGCAATGGGTATGGTGGTTAGGAGGTTATGACATCTTAGCCTGACTTACCACTAAATTGGTTACTGAAACAGTCACCACATGGACTCAAGCGTTCCTCTATGTATGCCAGAGACAATTTAATAGAAACGAGGGTCTAATGGTGGTATAATGGGGAGACTATACCCTTATGGTTGGAGTAACATAATGGTATTCCCAAAGTAAATAACAAAAACTAGAATCATAAGCAGTAAGTAAATGAAAAATAAATAGAATATAAATAAAATAAAATAGTAAGGAAAGACAATTCCATTATAAATAAATTAATTCATTTCATAATATGATACAAAAAAAAAGAAGGTTACACACAACACACATCACAGTACAATACCAAAAATAAATAGAAGATTGAAGAATCCTCAAGGGTGGCCTCCATGGGCATCCTGACTTCCAAATCAGTTTTTAACTACTTTCTCCTAGGTATAATGCTTCTAATAAGAAACAAATAAATAATTTTGATGAAGAGGATATGCTTGGGTACCCTTCTATAATGGTAGCCTGATCAAGGTGCGAGATATGCTCAGTAGGCCCCCACTAATGGGGTCTAAATCATAATTCAGTTCATGCATGTAAAATAATTAGTGTTCATGTATGTTAAATGTAAACCAAAAAATGAAAAATAAATAAACAACCATGTTTAACTTGGGTTCCTCAAGGACACATGGCCCAATGATAACTACTACAACCTATGCTAGAAATATACAAACCATAGGAAACCTGTATATGATGGTAAGGTAATGGTGATAAAAACACATCATAGAAAGGTGTAGTGATATGAACAGAAACCAGGCATCTGATTTTTCTTGGCAGATGCATCCCCTAGATAAAATATATTCTTTATTATCCATTTTTGTTAAAGTAACTAAAAATATGAAATAGGGGTCATCGTAGGCCTTTATTAGGTAATACTCAAATAAAGAAATCATGTGTCACACTAGGATCACCATAACCCCCAAATCCATCTGATTCCATCCATTTTGAGGCGTGAATAGACTTGAATGAACCCCTCTTGGCATAATGTAAGACAAAAAGATATAATCCCATAACCAGTATCTCATGTAGGGGACCTAGCCTCACCCGTGTTCTAGTACAATCATCTAACTAATGAGCCCATCCAAGGGGTCTCCCCAAAGAAACTGGTATCACTCATGATCATGTAAAAGGAACACCCAGTGAGCCCATAATGGAATACCCTTATCGTTCCTAGAGCATGCACAATTTTTCATTGAAGTTGATCACATGGATGATGAACCCAAACATAAAATTCCATGAAAGGAACCCAAATATACCTCACGTAGTTCATAATTTAATTGATAAATTAAACTAAAAAACATAAATATTGAGCTATTAAGCATGAATTATCCTAAAAGTAGACATATTAAGGTAGCCAAACCCATTTTCCATGTCATTTAATAAGAAAAGGGTCCATACATCAGTTTGTCACACAAAATCTGAAAATTAATAGTAATAAATACATCCCATTTAATAATGAATACAAGAAGGACATAACCCATATAAAATATTCTAATTGATGATAGTGAACCTCAATAGTGCAGTTTTATTATAAAACATAACATTTTTTTGAAAAAAAAATTCGTTTAAATTAAATAGTTCAATTTCATCCCAATGGAAAAAACTTATTATAATAGTATTTTAAAATAGGTAGAATATCAATTCATAAAAAATTTGTGTTCTACACCACATTTTGTGTCTTCTTCATGTAGAGCAAAACATTCATTAAGATATTTTTAATGATCCTTAAATAAGGGTTGGCTCTGATGAGGTAGAGACTTCCACCCACATCAAGAGGGATCCAAATTTATAACAAGGAGAACTACGAATACTGAATGGAGGCAAAAAAATATTTATAAGTGATGTCGGGTATGACTAACACATAACATATGATAAAAATTTAGAAAACAATAAACCATAATGAGAAAAAACATAGACCACCTACCTTGTTCTTGGGTCGATCCATAGGTCCATCGTTAAGGATTAATTCAGTCTGGTTTGAGGTAAAACGTAAAAAAATAATGAACTAGAAATATGACAAATGAACTCACACCAAAATAGTGTAGCAGATCAGAATTGATTCTTTTAAATGAAGAAATATGAGTCAGGATCTTAGTAATGTAGATCCAACATGATCAAAAATTCACAAATCTAATTTTGGATGAGGTGGACATCACCATCTCCAACCGGAGAATAATGAGAGATCCTTGAGACGAGGGAAGAGATTCATGCGGCTAGAGGTAGAATAAAATAAGGATGAAAATATAATTTAACTTTATTATGTTAAAATTGGAAATTTCACCCTCAAAACCGGATCATAAGGTTTGGTCATACATTGCTTCCAGATTCTGTGCCAGCTGTTTAGATCCTACTTCTTAAGGGCCACACATCTGTTGGGTTCTCCCACATAGTTTGACCATCCATGCACCATCCATGTGTTGAACACTGCAAACACACATCCTAAATGTCTCTATGAAAGAAGGATGGGTGTACAGTTTGGGAAACCATGTGCAGCCTATGTGTTTCACTACTTCTCACCTAAAGAAGGCTCATATTTTGTACTGGTGGGTTGCAAAATTTCAAAAAAAAAAACAAGTTCCCTAACTAGTCCAACCCAAAAATTCATTTTTGGGTCCTAGGGCTCCCGATATTCAATAGGACACCCATGACACCTCTTGTTCATCCAAAAACATCAAAAACAACCCATTAATGCATTCTATCTCACAGATGTACATCTAATGCTTGGTTTAAAAAATAGATCAACCACCAAAAGTATGAATTCAAATTATTTTTGAATTTTATCCATATAAGAACATAGAATGCTCTATATCCTGACCATAAAACATATCATACGTAATAATACTTGGGGATGATGAATAGAACATCCCAAAGACTACTTCGGTCATGTAGTCTTATTCAAATAGATGTGTTTCATTTTCAATTCCCATCACAACATTTATAATCAACTAATAATATAGAAAATAATGCATAAAAACCCAAACCAACACTTGTATTACCATGTTCAAACATCAAGAAGGTTCCAAACCAAGGTTTTCATAAAGAAGACCTGGCCATTTTTTGTCTCCTTCACTAAAAGTTTCAATCTTTTTCTTATACAAACTGAGTTAAACTTTTCCACTATTGGAACACTAATTTAAATCAAGCATCGAGTTTCCAACATCACTCTTGGTATAAATCATAACATAAAGTATTTGTCGACTCCCAAACAGTTTAATAGGCCTGTTCGATCCAACTTTTCATTTTATGACTCAGTTGTTATCCACCACAACTACCTCGACCCAACACCTTTCCATTAATTAGTACTCCACCAACTGCACACGAATAGAGAAATGGTTATAGAGTCACATCAACTCTTATCAAATATTCTCATATCACATATCTTAGATGTATGATGTATTTAAGAATATATACCAAATGCCTTCAGTTAAAGGCACCCTAAGACTTCTCTAAGAATGATCACATAATCCTATAACTAGCTTCAAATAAGCCTCCTTCTAAGACATCCATTTAAGTAATCTTTCCCCAACCCAACCATGGTCCTAAACCAGATCTAACATGGTTGTATTGATACCCTTTTTAAAATGACCCATATGAGCTCAATTTTAATATACGGAAACCTTAGAATAATCATCAGGAGTTCAAGGGGAACAGATAAGGAAATTAATAATTAAATTAAATTGGAGAGTCATTAGTATGTATATTAATGTTTAAATTCCATGAATAGTTACGAGTCTAAAAGTGGCATCTGCCTTGTAATCGTATAAAAAGGGAAAAACTACTTTCCCCGAGTTTATCCAAGGAATTCAAATTTAGGAACCCAAGTATCAATCATGACTAACCAGGATTCTATGTACAATCATTCTTCAAGATATCACTCAGATAGAGGGACCTAAATAATCCCAATGACTTTTAAAGAATAGAATTTTGTACAGCTGATGCTCTATCAGTGCACACAAATGAAATAAAGATATGTGATATGGGTGTCATTAAGGAAATATACACGGAAATGATTTTAACTATTTCCCAAGAAAATATGATACACTTCCACTACATAATAATGATGTTCCCAATATGTTTTCCGCCCAACCATACCTAACCATTAAAAATTAGAACAATAAAACCATTAATGGTTGACTTATTAAGAAAAATATACATTTCACCTACCATTACATAAAAAAACATGTCCATGATACATTCACCTCCCAAGGCAACCCATTTTCACTTAAGTACAACCACCACAACCCAATCCGGATAGACGGTGTCTTCATAGGTTGTGTGTATATAACATGTAAACATTTTTGTTCTCCCTATCCATCAATAATTTTTATAGAGAAAATTACTAGTCATAATGTAATCTTAATAATGAATGACCGTTTTCAAATGGTCTTATCATAATTGTGTCCGCTCTACATGTAAGAACATATTTAACTATATTTGAAGTGAATCTCCATAGTATAAGGGTGTACTTAATAATGTATTTACATAGTAAGGGATCTCATCCCACATCCCTAACTCCATAGACCACTAACCACATGTCCTTAAAGTGGGAATCACACTTTAATAATAATTAAAATCAAGAGATAGGAATCTATCCATTTATGAGTGCTAGATCATATTCACATCTAGAATCACACATAACTCCCCCTTGAATTATGTAAATTTTCACCATAACATTATGAATAAAAGACAAAAAAAACTGTCCAACATGATGAAGCACCACATATTCTCTAAAACATCATCTCAAACATTGGGACAAGTTGATTGTTTATAAAAACAAGTCAACATATTCTTGATGTGACCAAAAGATGTAAACTATTAGCCCATTTCATATATGATTATAACCTTAGTCTAATGTCTAACTACCCCATTTATGAAACATGAAGGGAATCGAGTGCACCAATGTATACTACCCCAAGATTACATGAGAAAACAATTCATTTTCAATATTTTCTCTAGAATGAATGGACTTATGAATTTGAGTATTGGATCTCCTGAAAAAGTTCAAACCCAAATCCCTATTACTCCATATGACTATTAACCATATTTATGATATATCGAGTAGTCTATCACTAAAGATAAAGGAATAAGTATCGTAAGACCAACTAAGTGTCCAACCATGTCATATGAATTCTAAGTCAGATGAAACTAAACAATACACAATATCCTTATGGCACAAGTGACATGAAAAGGCTGTGAGAACCCAGAGGAACTACCTACAATAGGATATCCCATTACAGAAATAGGATGTTTCGACCCTACCAAGGGTTCAAAAAAGAAAAGGTCATTTGTTTAATAATCTAATCATATAGGTTTGGGATATAGGAGAATGATCCAATAGAAAACAATTATATTTCCATTTCAAGGGAGCTACTTAGAGAAACACTAATCTAAATTTACATGAGGGTGATGCTAATAACAAAAACTCATGATCCCTTTTTATGGAACTAAACCAAAACTCATTTAATCCTTTAAATATTTCTTGGTTTAGTGTTAAAGATAATAATTCCAGTCATAAATAAATATAATGTATACATTTCATAAAGAAAAACAGGAAATATATAATAATATCCATTTAAATATTATCCTTTTGGAATCCCATTATAATTATGGCATTTTATCCTGATACCCCATTTTAAACACCACTATTTTATCCATAAGGCCTCACACAATTACCAATCAATTAAAATTAAAAGGTATTCTTTTAATTAAATTTTAACAAATAAAAAATAATTACACCTTATAGTTACATGAAAATTTATATTAGTATCTATAGGCAATTTAAATGTCCCTCAACACAAATTATAATCCCACCACCACATGTTTATGATTTAAGGAATACTAAAAAGGAAACCTATGAGGGACCAATTAATACAATTTAGTTTCTAATAAGATCAAGATAATAATTTTATCATTAGTTATTTAAAACACCATCAACAATACATTTTATATGAAACATGCCCCAACAAAACTACTTGGGTCTAGCTGTGCATTTAGAAATTTACCATACATGTCATCAAGCCTAAGAAATAAGGGTAAAATCCATAATAAAGAAACTAAATAATTTACGGACAAAAGTAAACCACATTTATATTTTAGAATTTTCTAAAAACATGTTCATTAAATATGGTTCAGTTTTATGGATTACCTCCGCCCAAATTATAAAGCGCCCATACACCGTAAAATTAGTTGGGGTTCCTATCTAATCGTAATAAATTCATCTAGAATTTGAAGAAATTAAATTGATTTAACACTCATGAAATATAATTTTAATATGTAATCTATATTCTCATTGGATCGATTATATGGGTCACACTATTCCAATTCATAAATTCCAAATACAATTTACAAATTGGATATTGGATCCCATTTGAACACAACCATGTTATTAGGAATAACAAAAAAATTAACATATTAAATATTTATACAATATATTTGAATTATATAGAGAGAATATACAATGTTTCAGTAAAATGGTTTATCTCCTTTCCATTTATAAGAATCCCATAAACCATTCAAATTTTGAGTTGACTCCCATTTAATATAAACCAGCATATTTCGGCCCATTCTAAACTAAAATAGGAGCATCAAAAAAAACATGAACTATAATTTGTTGCCTAATTTTGGTAATAACTCATACATGATTAATGTGTCACTAAGCATGCTAAATAAGAAAAATAATTAAAAAAAGAATATAATGATATAACATTAGAAGGAAACATTCAGACATGGAATATAAGAAAGCATGGTAATTTAAATTATAGAAGAATGATATTAAAATAAACAATTTGGGGTAAATTAACATGTTATTGAAATACCAATAATATAATATAAAAATTATTTCTAATAAACCATGAAATTCATATCCACAAATTCAAACTACCTAAAAATGCAATTCTATATGGCATGGAATATGTATGGTATGAGGATTCTAGGTTCGTATCATGATGTAGGTAAAGCTACCTTTTATACACACTAGTTAATGGGTAAAAATGTATTCACATACATATTTAAAAAGTTAAATGTGATGGATTCACTCAAGGTAAATTCAAAATCAAATTAAGTACTGAATGACATGAAAAATTATTCACATACTTAGACATATGGAAATTTCCTTGTACATGAGTTGTTCACTCATGGAAATTGCTATTTTAAATGTGCAGAAACATTCCTATTCTATAGGCTACCAGTCAGAATAGCAGTAGAAATGGAAAACAAGGGGCTCTAATAAAACATTGAAATTACCCATCTCGACTAACCACTAAACCCGAAGCCAAACTAGTCACAACATCGCTTCAAGTGCCCCCTCCCCATATTCCATAAGCTTCCTACTAGTGTTGAGGGTCTAATAGTGGTACGGTGGAGAGATTATACCATCATGGTTATAGTGTAATAAATGAATACCCGATGAAAATAAAAGAAAGAAGAAGCATAAGCAGTATGTAAATTGAAAATAATTTGAAGATAAATATAATATTTGAATAACAAAGGCCAATGACACAATAAAAAAATTATTCAATGTTAGAAGATACTAAAAAATAATGTAGGAAACAAACATAATACAATACAATAAAATAAATAAAATAAATAGTTTATAGAACAAAATCCATGAGGGAAACCTCTAATAGAATATAGAGCAACAACTAAATCTTATTCTCTTAAATCCTAGGAACGAAACACAACACAAGCAAAGGATGAAGACTTGCGAACAAGAGGATCGATTTTTGGTACCCCTATACAATGGAATCTCGATTAAGGTGTGATATATAATCAGTTGGACACCAGAAATTGTGTATAATGCATAAATTAGTTCATGTATCAAAATAATAAATTTTCATGAATGTAAAAAAGTAATAAAGAAATAAAAAATGTATAAACCATGTCAATATCTTGATTCTCAATGACAATTTTCCCAATGATATTTATTACAACATACGTCCGAAATTTCATGACCAAAGGCAACCGATACAAGGAGATAAGGGAATCTTTATAATGAAATCCTCGTAAATAGGCGTAGTATGGTGGACTAAACCCAAAAATGTGATTTTCTTTAGAATAAAATTCCCTTTGATAATATATATGATTTTTTTTCATTTTCATGAAAATTAACTACCAATAAATTACTATAATCCAAGTTCCATCAGAGGAAATACCTAAACTAGGAACCCATTTATCATAATCCAAGAACTATAACTCTCACTTCAATTAGAGTTCATCCAATGTGATCCCTGAATGGTCCCACAAGTATCACTCCTGACATAATGTGAGATAAAAAGACTATAATTCCTTACCCAGTTTCTCATATAGGGGACCATGTATCACTCGTGTCATGGTAAAACTATCACATAGATGATACCATCCATGGTGTCTAACATATAGAACCAGTGTCACTCATGATGATTAAAATGGAATGCACGGTGATCCCATACTAGAATTCCAATATTTCCCCCATTATATGCACAAATCACCTATAAAGGTGAACACATGCAAAATAGACTCATCATTGGAATTCCATGGAATGAACCAAAGAATTGATCACTACATTCATAATTCAGTTGATTAATTAAATTAAAAATACAATGGTACAAGATAGTTAGAATGAATGAGAATGATACTATACACATTAATTGTGTGACACCCATTTTCCATGTCATTCTAGAAGAAATAGGGTTACACACTTAGTTAAGATACGTCACAAATAAATGAAATAACTACAAAGGCCATCACATTTGATAATTAATCCAAGAAAGGAATAAAACACATATAACATTCCAATTGAAGAAAAAAAACCTCAATAGAGGGGTTCTATAAGAAATAAAGACAAAATTCTAAAAGAATTCATTAAATTTAATTTAAATAAATCAATTTCAACATAAGGAAAAAAATCAACCGATTTCAATATTAATTTAAAATAGAATGCATCTGAATTGAAAATTTTATTGAGTATGACACACAAATGGGAATATTCAGGATATGGAGGACAACATTCATCAATATCTATTTAATGAAAAAACCCTAAGGGTGTCTCAAATAAGTTTATATCTTCTAACAACATCAAGATGGATTCTACATTATAACAAGGTGGTCATAGCATTTTAATGTGTGGAAAAAGATAATTTATATGTGACCCCCCAATATTACTATCACCCAACAAGAAAATATTTATAAAAGAAAAAAAATTTATGGGAAAAATGATAGACCATCTGTATCATGCATAGTTGACCCACGCATCCAACATCGAGGATTTATTTAGTCTGATTTCAGAGAAATCAATGAAATAGATGAATTCATTAAAATTAGGTAAAATGATCTCACACTAAAATAGTGTATTAGATACGAATATAAACATTATAAGGAATAAATAGTAATATATAAATAACGGATTTGGAACCAATGATACTAATGGCACTCAAATCCGACATCTGATGAGGGAGATATCATCATCCCTAGGAGGAGGATCTTGAGAGATCCACGGGAGGTGGGGGAGCATCTTGATTCAAGAGGGATTGGAAAATAAAGAAGAATAAATGATTTAAAAACATTAATGGAAAATGGAAATTTCACCATCAAAACTATGGAACACAGTTTGGCTACATGGTTTGTCCAAACCACGAACCAACCATGCATCTCCTACTGCCTAAGGACCATACCCCTGAACGGTTTCCCAGCACAGAATGAAAAACAATGCTCCAACCATGTGATGAATAATGAACACACCCTATCCAAATGGAAAAAATAATTAAGGTCAGGTGTAAGGATGAGGAATCTGTGCCTATCCCCTGTAGTTCACTACTACTCACCTACACCCGGGGCACAATTTTCAATAGTGGGCCACATGGTTTCAGAAAACCCATCCACCTTACATGTCCTCCGAAATCTTGAATTTTCAGGTCCCGAAACTCTCAAAACACCACAACCCACCAAATACATCTATCTAGATCCAAAAAAATCCAAAAAAACATTTAATATTAGAAACTCTCATAATTACATTCTGAATATTGGTTTATAAAAGATAAGACCACAAAATGTCAAAATTCAAATCCTTTTGGAAATTTTCAATCCAAAATCACAGAAAACTACAATGAAATATGTGGTATTATATTTTTTAAGGTATAATAATATCATAAATATCACATATTAGTATAAAAATCCATCATTATATCCATCATTGAGAAGCGATGATAGAAAAAAAATGACAACAGCTCTCGAGGTGGTAGTTTATCACACAAACAATCAACAGTTTTTTACCAATTTAAAGAGGTGGAGATGGTTAAAAGTAATGAAATTAACATTAAAAAATATCAGTATTTAGAAAATACTTATGTTATTATATCATCAGGGTTTAATACGACTTATGGTGGTGGAGGAAAAATAAAATAAAATTCCTAGTATGGGATGTCACCACTTCTACAGAGTACTTTTTTCTTTATTTTCACTAATGTCCTCCCTAGGGTTGATTTATGACAAAAATAAGGATTATAAGATGAGATGAGGAAATTATTTAATGAATTTGGAAAGTTATTGGATGAAATAAATGTTTTTTATGTTTAAATAGGAGAAGAGAGGGTTAGACTTTTATATGTGATATGATTGTCACATTTGTAATTTTTTGAAAAGGAAAAGGCGTACTTAAAAAATTCACATTAATAAAGGCTCCAAAATAGTCCATTATTGAATATTAGTGGTGATATGTTATGAATATGGTCATAAAATTTGTGTTGGGAATGTTTCCAAGTCATTTTACCCCTAATAATTTTAATTTAACACCTCTCTAATCCAGTTTTAATCTTATCCATGATAATTATTTTTTATCACATTTAATGTTTATAAAGGTAAAAAGTATGTTTATATTATTAGATATTAGATATTTGTATTTTTTCAATCAGGGTATAAAATTTTCAATATTCCATTCAATGAAATGGGAAATTTTTATTTAATTTTAATACCACATATACGAAAAAGTGGGTTTCTAAAGAGAAATGGTTCAAAAGTTTAATTGGTTTTACCTCAAAATTAAACATTAAATTGATAAAAATGACATAAATTTGATTAATATATATATATATATAATTTATTTAATTTTAATTTAATTGATTATATTAAAATAATTTATATATTTCAAAATTCTATAAACGAAATAAAAATTCATAAGAATTCATTATTTTCACTATTCATTAAAATACTTATATTTTTAGAAATTTATTAAAATTACCCTAAGATAATTTAAAATTTATAAATACAATAGTTATTTAAATTTTACCAAATACATTTTCTAAGAGTTTCAAATTTTAATTATAAATTTAAGTGTACCAAAGGTGACAGACTACTTTTTGTAAAAATATATATATTCAGCATTAAATTGGATTTACTCATTTCACATGTTGGAAGAACACATAAGAAAATTTTTAACAATATAATTAAATATATAATATATAAATTCCGTTAAAATAATTCAAAAAAATTATTTTTTAAATTTATTGAGGTAAAATACATTTTTCCCAAAATCAATATTTTATTTCAAAAAAAAATATTATTTATATACATATAGTTATTTTTTAAAATTATAATTAATTGGTTACTAAGTAATTTATTATATAAATGTGTGTAAAAATTTAATTTTAATAAATTATTTAATCCTTTTCATACCAACTACTCGAATTACATAGAGATAACAACCATATTAAATAGTAATATTTTAAATATTTATCAGATTCATTTTAATCTTAATGTTATATGTAATGAAATATGAACTCACTATTGTGTGTAAAAATATAAAACTCAGTTTTGAGTGTAAAACAAAATATCAAAAGGATTAAATTTATTTTTTTCAATATAGTTAATCAAATTTAGTGGTATTATAATATTCAACCTCACTCATGAGTCTTCAAAAACTAAAATATATTCAATAGTATTTCATAGACATTATAAATATTCAAAATATTTAGGAATAATCAATATATGCATGATAACATGGAATAAAATATCACATTCTTCCCTCTAGAAAGTAAACCTTTTATTTATTAACCCAATAAATCTTATTTCCACAACTTATATGATGAATAATAGTAGATTCGGTCTTGCCTTTTCTCTATCTCTCTCTTTTATGCAACGTATCCACAATAATAAATTATATCAAATTTCAGCCACCATTATTTATTTTTAATATACTCAATCATGTGGATAATTTTATTATTTAAAAATATAATGATTTTTAAAATACAGTAGTGTGGTTATATCTATTATTTTCATTCCTAAATTATCATTTTATTTTCATCATAGTCATATAAAATTTCTCCCCACTTTATTAAAATATTATAATTATTTTTTTCATCTCATAAAATAATACTTACTTTTTCCATTCAAAATGATTTGAAATATTCTTGTAAAAACTTATATATGTTATCACCAAGAATGATTATAAAATAAAAAATTATGAAATAATTTGTGTAATCATTCCTTGATATTATAAATACATTATTAATTAATTATATATTAATCATCGGAAGATTTATGAATTAATCAAAGTATCGTGATATATTTTCTTTGAATACCATCATGGAATCATCATATTTTTATCAAAAAAATATACTGTTGTTCAATCATGGGGTCCCATAAATATCACATATAGTCTATATAGACCACTTATATAAGATCATGTTGAAGATTACTTATTCTATAATGGTTTCACACAACTAATATTTTAGTTATTCTATTATTGATCACTCTTACCTATCAAAACAAGTACCATTACTTTTTGGGTAATTGAACCTTATGTATTTCATGGTTATTGTAGAATTTTCCAAATCCTTATAATTTAAAACAGGGTAAATTTTATTTATTAAAGGAACTTAATTTTTTTAATTATTCATATCTAGCTCAAAAATATTCTCTTGAATACCTTAAATCAATAAAATTATATATTATATTGAGTCCTAATAATTTTATGTATTCACCTCCTTCTTCAACTCAGTGATTATTTTATATATATTACTTTGTCTCCAAAATATTCCCATGTATTCTAGTTGTCATGTATATACTAATATTAAATATTGGGATTACATTAAAAAAATAATATTTATTCTAATTTATTTCAAATATATTTGTATGAACTCCTAGATAAACCATTACCAATTTCATTAAGTTTCAATGTTACTATTATTTATTGATCAGTCTCTTGAGTTATGATTATATTTCATTATGTGGTTATGATCATTTCTATTATATCACTAATCATAAACTTCTATAAGTTAACTCTAGGGATTTCAACCCAAAAACAAATACATTTAAATATATCAAATATATTAAAAATAATTAAACCCCATAGAAATAACATAAAAAACATCCAATTTATTCTAACCCATTTTTAAAAAAACATTCTCAAAAATTCCATGGGTTGTTCAATATCACCATATTGATTTTTTTTTTCAACCACAATGACTCACCCCAATTTTCCTCAAAATCATATAATTTCATATAGATAAATATCCTGATAATACAATACTAAAATATCAATTCTATTGAGTAAATGATATCCCCCGGTGATATGAAAATTGAAGAAAATTAATTTTGATACATTACCTTAAAAGAACACATTCAATTATTCCTTACATTTTAAGATATATATCATTATATTGAAAAAATATACAATAGTTGTGTACCATTACCACCATTTAAAAATATATTTTAAAAGAATTCGGGGAATTGCAATATTCCTCATGTTAAACAGGAAGTGAATACATTTTTATTAAATATAAATGCCTCAAATATTTTTTTTGTATGAATTTAGTACTGATAGAACCTATTTGACCTCTTTTAGGAATTAATTTGAGAATTATATGTATATTTGAAACCATATATTTTATCATTGGATATCTAATTTTAATGTATTTTGAAATAGGGTGTCACATTAAACTCTGGGAATGACAATTTGAATTTTTTCGTATGAAATTTAAATATTCCTCTAAATTATTAACACCAAATATTACATCATATCCCTCATCTAGATCTATTATATATTATAATGTGTAACAGACACTTAATAATCCTTTATAGTACTCAGTGTCAAATATTTTTCTTCTTAAAAGGTTGGGTCACCAAAATTTATTTTAAAACAAATATTCATCCAAATTTTTATATCACCTAATAACTGTTTGTACACAAATTAGTATTACTGTGTCAAGATAGGTTCATGTTATCACCACTTCTATACAGAAACCCCTTTTTTTACTTTTCCTTGGTGTATTTTAGAACCTTCTTTAGAGCCAATAAGTGTGTTTTTCGTATGATATTGATAGTATGATCCAAATTTCACTACAAGAACATTTTCTAGTCTACATGTTGTGTGAAAACATAATGAAACTATCAAACAAATAAAATTATTCAGATTGACATTTTTTCTTTAATATATTTGATTATCTTGAACCAATCTTATATGGGTGTATAAACCAATCTATAATATCCCATGCCAAACATCTTCAACAAGTCCCTGAAAATTTTTTCATGGGATAGAAAATTTAATCATCCCTTTATACAATATAAAATAAAATATCATAACTCATATCATCAAACATATATATATCAAAATTTCATTTCATTTACATTGATAATTATTAAAAATAATACTCTTATTTTACAAAAAATGTTTATATATTCAATATAAACAATGATAATAAGAGTATATATTACCATTTTAAACATATAAATGTTACTGTAAAATTTGATTTTAGTGAAAATTATCTACGTGAGAAAGCCACATGATTTCAATTAAAATTTCTAGGGACCCGTTTTAGCCCATAATGATCCACATTCATCATAACCACTATATTATAATAATTTTCAAGAAAAAATGATCAGTTGTTTCAAATTATAATTCATCTTCATGATCCCCATTCAAGGAAAAAAATTCACATCTGTTTGGTAGATTTTGTAACACCTTTTAGAATTAGTATATAGATATATCATAATGGATTCAACCATTTAAATTATATAAAAGTTCTCATAAAAATAAACTATATCAACTAATTAATCTTTATTAGACATTGTTCGTGATTTATCTCATAAAATATTACAATTTCAATTATGCTGGTTTCTAAACACCTAGTTGGTTCGAATAACATTATTCATTTTTGGGAAAACAATAATATCTCCCACATATTTCCATTCAAAATTATCTATATCTAAATTCATTTAATTTATCAATTATTTTTTTAATATCATTTACAATTGATAATGGATCAATTAGTGAATTTAGTGTTGTGTTGTTTTTATGTATCTAATTCCTTATAGTATGAAAATATACATTATAATTTCCAATTATATTTCATGGTTCAACATGATTTGTTATCTACTTATTTTTATATTTCTCTCATTTATAAACTATGAATTCATTAGTGGTTCGATCAGAGTTAATTTAAACATTAATATTCTCAAGTACTTCTTGTTTCTCCCTACTTATTTAAGAATCATACATATTTTCTCCGTCAAAATTTTTAGAATATTCAATATTTTAGTCATTAGATTATTTTTATTTTCAATAATATTTTCATCATAATGGTTTAATATATTATTCATCCATTTGTTCCTATAATTGTTTCATAATATAATATTTCAATAAACTGTAGATACTACATCTTAAACATTCTCATAAAATTTTCCAAGATCTAGATTTATATTCAAATAAAACATTGAATTTTGAACACTCCAAAGTATGCAATAATAGGAATATTTTTCCATGAAATTTCACATGAATTCATAGTGGACCCATACCTCAAAAAGTACATATTTTTAAAGTGTACATATTTACTTACAGCTTCATTCCAGAAAAAATTTGCGACCTTAAATCCTGTTAGAATGTTTCTTCCCATCTCAACACGAATTCTCTTTTCCTCTATAAAAGTTCATTTTATTAGTTATGAATATGGATCTTTATTTCAATTAATTAATTTTTTTATAAATATATGATTAATATGAATTTAAAGAAAAATCCATTCAATTATTTATACTTAGATTCTTGATATAGACCCCTATATTTTTTAATATATCCACAATTTTTTTTCCTGAATTTTCACTACATATGACTTATTATTTATAAACATAACATTATTCATTATTTGAAATTAAAAAATTAATGAGAAAAAATATTAATAATCTCCTCTGGATTTGATAGATATAAATTTGACACTATGTTTTTGGATAATTTCATGGATTTTTTTGTTTTCAATAATAATTTATTAATATTTATTTTTCTGTAAAAAATGGGAAATGTTAAACAAAATTGAATACAGATTTATAATAACTAAGAGATTTTATTTCTAATTTTTTTAATTTTATTATTTGTGGTGTTTTTAGAATGAAATTTTATTTAGGAATATTTAAATGTTATGGAAGATTCTGATTTTTTCTCATAGCTATTTTTTAGGGGATTTCTAAAAAAAATAGGCCATCCTGGGTGAGCTTTCAACCAAGGTCCACATTATACTTAGTTTTTTCATAAGGGGCCATCCAACCATGGAGATTATAGGTCAGATAGGATAATAGGAAAGGTTATGAGTAGAGAATCAATCCATGCACATGTCCCATGGGTGGTAAAATATCACAGGCTCTCTAGGCCAGAACCGATTGAACAGATGCATGGAGCTATTCTATATTGCGGTTGGAGGATAGAATCATCAGGATAGTGAAGCCTCGTAGTTATGGGGGGTGTACTATGGAACCCCACTAACAAAAATGAGTTGTTGTACCTACATCCAATGCCATAATATCTCACCCATGCTCCATCTTTTATTATGTTGGAATGATGTGTGGTCGTGCTCCACCATTCTCCGCTATAGCTCAATCGCAGCCACTCCTATCCACCTATTTTGAATCTGTTTTCATATTCTTCCATCACTGTTACTAATCCACCTCTTCTGTCTACCTATATCCACCACAACTCTACTCCATGGCATCATGTAACTCACCTACCAGTACTATATCACCAGGGGATCATTGGTGTTTCCATGCTTTCCATTCTAGTGCCATTTCCCCAACCTAAATCCTCTATGACTGGACACCACATGATTTTCTTGATCTCTATCCTCCCTATATGATCCCATGATCAGTATGAGTTGTATCTGAGTCCCTTGATGACCCCCATGAAACCCATTCCATCATAATATAGCCACTATGAAGGCTTTAGTAGAAGATGATGCATCCTTTTCACTACTACCACATCACTTGAGCTCCCTCTCCAGTACCCATGAAAGCTACCACTACCTTTCCACATCCATGATACTAAACCCATGAAAAAAATAGAGAAAAATAATCCCAAGTGGATAATAGTCTATAGCCAAATTGTAAACAACAATATTCTCTAGGTGTTTCTCCTTTAACAAATGTGGGTCTCTTGGGTGTGATAATAAGAGAGATCTGGTAGAGCTTCAGCTTATTTTAAGGAGTTGATGTCCCCTACAAAAGGAATCATTATATACTAAGGTATATGATCTCTCTATTGAGGCCACACTTCACTTCTCCCTTTCTATCATCGTCATCTTCATTTTTATTTATATTTTCATTTATTTAGTTTTAGTTTAATTTCACTTGTAATTTAAATTCCTTTTATAATTATAAATATATGCAGGTTTTTAATTTTATCCCACCCATCTTCTTTTCTTCTTCTTGATTTAATTTTCAACATTTAATTATTATTATTAATATTCTTTTTAGATTTTTATTTTAATTTTTTATTATCATAATCTTCTATTTTTTTTTAAAATTCTCTCTCTCATAAACATTATTTTTTATCTTGGTATAATATTTTTCATCCAAATTCTTTTTATTTTCTAATTTTTATTCTTATTATTTTATTTTATTTTAATTCATTCTCTCTTCTATCATTCCACATTAGTGACATATTACCCTAAAAAATGAGCAGCTAACCCCAAGGCCTGGCTCAAGGGAGGTAAAGGTGATTATGAATTTTTATTATCGTTTATTTTATATTTGTGGTTGATTTGGATAGCATACATTGGTGAAGAGAATTTCCCCTATGTAGTGAATTTAACCCAGTGACATTAAACTCAATTTATTTCAATAATTATGTTTATCCCCTTTCCCTCTGACTATTGTCTTACACTTCACATGACAATGTTGAGTGAATCAATGAATGAAATGACATCGATATAGCATGGTCCTAGAAAATGGAACACTCTTGACTTTGGATTGACATAAACCTTATTAAAGGGGGATGTGGAAATAATATTTCTTAGTTATTCAAATATTTAAAAATATATTATCTATAATAATTCTTGTAAATTTTCCTCCACCTGTCATCTTTACACCCATTCTACCATATGTGTCTCATCAATACTACAAAAATGGTCATTATCAGCGCTAAAAATGCTCTTTATCAATGCTAAAAAAGAACTGATAAATGAAACCTTTATCAATGCTAAATGAATGCTAATAAATGTCTGTTTTATTAGTACTCATTTACTGCTGATAAAAGCTCCATTTATCAGCGCTAAAAAAGCGCTGATAAATGCCATGTATGCGGCAACGAAACATTCTGCAGCAGCACACCCGAATTCCTGAAAACAATTCAGCATCTCAATAAGCTAATTAGAGAAAGTATACCCATACAAAATTAACACATAAATCATAAGATAATTAGACCTAGTATACCCATACAACAAGTATACACGTACACCATTAACACATAATTCATAAGTTAATTATGTACACAAAGAATTCAATTCAAAATTCAGGGGGTTTGGGGCTATTCAAGGGATTGGGGTGGATTTACAAGGGGGAAGGGGGTGTCTGTCGGGATGGGGGTGTCCGGGGGCGGGGGGGCTTTCCATGGGGGTGGGCTGGTTTCTAGGGTGTCACGGGGGGGGGGGGGGTTCCCAGTGGTGGGGGTGTCTAGAGGGGTGGGTGTGTCCAGGGGGTGGGTTAGTGTCCAGGGCGGGTGGGGGCGGTCCAGGGGGATGGTGGTGTTGACTAGTACACATCACAAAGGACCTGTGGATAATTATCCTAAAGGATCAACACAATCTAAAAAGGTTTGGTCAGATTTTCATAGGTTAGTTGTTGTTTTCAATTAAAATTTTGTCCATTTTAAACAAAAGAGAGACCCTTTGAGTTATAGCGGTAACACCATGCCTCATATTGAGGCGGGGTTGACTCGTAAAGGTCAAAAAGGACTCATGGATCATTCTCTTAACAGTTCAACACTATACAAATGCATTTGGTCAGATATTCTTGTAGGTCAGTTGTTGTTTTCCCTTTAAATTTTGTTCTTTAAAAAAATAGAGACCCTTTGAGTGATACCGGCCACACCGTTCCTCAGATTGAGGCGGGGTTGAATCTTACACATCACAAAGGACACATGGATCGTTCTCCTAAAGTATAAACACAATCCGAATGGGTTTGGTCAGATTTCCTTTGGTCAATTCTTGTTTTCACTTAAAATTGTGTCCATTTTAAACAAAATATAGAACCTTTGAGTGATACCGGCCACACCGTGCCTCAGATTGAAGCAGGGATGACTCGTACACGTCACAAAGGACCCGTGGATCATTCTCCTAAAGGATTAATACAATATTAATGTGTTTTGTCAAATTTCCGTACGACAGTTTTTGTTTTCAATTAAAATTGTGTCCATTTTAAACAAAATAGAGACCCTTTGAGTGGTACAGTCCACACCATGCCTTATATTGAGGCGGGGTTGACTCATACTCATCACTACATACCCTTGGATCGTTCTTATAAAAGATCAAGGCAATCTGAATGTGTTTACTCAGATTTTTATAGGTCAGTTGTTGTGTTCAATTAAAATTGTGTCCATTTTAAACAAAAGAGAGACCCTTTGAGTGTTAGCGATCACACCATGCCTCGGATTGAAGCGGGGTTTACTCTTACAAGTCAAAAAGGACCCTTGGATCATTATTATAAAAAATTAAGGCAATAAAAATGTGTTTGGTCATATTTTCATAGGGCAGTTGTTGTTCTCAATTAAAATTGTGTCCATTTTAAACAAAAGAGAGACCCTTTGAGTGATAGTGGTCACACCGTGCCTCAGATTGAGGCGGGGTTGACTCGTAAACATCACAAAGGACCCGTGGATCGTTCTACGAAAGGATTAACACAATCCAAATGCATTTGGTTGAATTTCCGTAAGTCAGTTGTTGTTTTCACTTAAAATTGTGTACATTTTAAACAAAATAGAGACCCTTTGAGTGGTACCGGCCACACCGTTCCTCAGATTGATGTGGGGTCGACTAATACACGTCACCAAGGACCCTTGGATTGTTCTTATAAAATATCAAGGCAATCCGATGCCTTTGGTCAGATTTTCATAGGCCAGTTTTTGTTTTCAATTAAAATTGTGTCCATTTTAAACAAAAGAGAGACCCTTTGAGTGATACCAGGAACATCGTGCCTCAGATTGGGGTGGGGTTGACTTTTACAAGTCACGAAGGACCCGTGGTTAATTCTCCAAAGGATCAACACAATCGGAATGCGTTTGGTTGGATTTCCATAGGTCAGTTGTTGTTCTCACTTAAAATTCTGTCCATTTTAATCAAAATAGAGACCCTTTGAGTGATACCGGACACATCGTGACTTGGATTGAGGCGGGGATGACTCGAAAAAGTCACATAGGACCCTTGGATCGATTTTCTAAAGGATCAACACAATCTGAATGGGTTTGGTCAGATTTCCGTAGGATAATTGTTGTTTTCAATTAAAATTGTGTCCATTTTAAACAAAATAGAGACCCTTAGAGTGATACTAGTCACACTATGCCTCGGATTAAGGTGGGACTGACTCTTACACATCACAAAGGACCCATGGATCACTCTCCTAAAGGATAAACACAATAAAAATGCGTTTGGATGGATTTCCGTAGGTAAGTTGTTGATTTCACTTATAATTGTGTCCATTTTAAACAAAATGGAGACCCTTTGAGTGTTATCGGACACATTGTGCCTCGAATTGAAGCGGGGATGACTCTTAAACATCACAATGTACTCGTGGATAATTATCCTAAAATATCAACATAATATGAATTGGTTTGTTCAGATTTCTGTAGCTTAGTTTTTGTTTTCACATAAAATTTTGTCCATTTTAAACAAAATAGGGTCCCTTTGAGTGATACCGGTCACACCAAGCCTCGGATTGAGGAAGGGTTGACTCGTACATGTTAAAAGGATCCTTGGATCGTTCTTATAATATATCAATACAATTCGAATCCATTTGGTCAGATTTTTGTAAGACAGTTGTTGTTTTCATTTAAAATTGTGCCCATTTTAAACCAAAGAGAGACTCTTTAAGTGCTATCGGCCACACCGTGCCTCAAATTGAAGACGATATAACTCATAAACGTCCCAAAGGAACCTTGGATCGTTATCATAGATAATAAAAACAATCCAAATGTGTTTGGTCTGATTTTCGTAGGTCAGTTGTTGTTTTCACTTAAAATTTATTACATTTTAAACAAAATAGAGACCCTTTGAGTGGTACCGGCCAAACCGTGCACTATATTGAGGAGGAGTTAACTCTTACACGTCCCCAAGGACCCTTTTATTGTTCTTATAAAAGATCAATGAAATCCAAATGTGTTTGGTTGGATTTTCATACGTTAGTTGTTGTTTTCAATTAAAATTGTATCCATTTTAATCAAACAAGAGACCCTTTGAGTTATAGCGGTCACACCGTGCCTCA
Organism: Viscum album; assembly: GCA_963277665.1. Classification (NCBI taxonomy): domain Eukaryota; kingdom Viridiplantae; phylum Streptophyta; class Magnoliopsida; order Santalales; family Viscaceae; genus Viscum; species Viscum album. The sequence continues at coordinate 708,710,292 of OY728131.1, read as the reverse complement.
GATTGAGGCGAAGTTGACTTGTACACATCACAAAGGACTTTTGGATTGTTCTCCTAAAGGATTAACACAATCCAAATGCATTTGGTTGGATTTCTGTAGGTCAGTTATTATTTTCACTTAAAATTGTGTACATTTTAAACAAAATAGAGACCCTTTGAGTGATACCGGCCACACTATGCCATGAATTGAAGTGGGGATGACATGTACACATCATAAAGGACCCATGGATCGTTCTACTAAAGGGTCAAAACAATCTGAATGGGTTTGGTAGAATTTTCATAGGTCAGTTGTTGTTTTCAATTAACATTGTTTTCATTTTAAACAAAAGAGAGACCCTTTGAGTGATAGCGGTCACACCGTACCTTGGATGGAGGAGGGGTTGTCTCATACATGTCCCAAAGGACACGTGGATCTTTATCCTAAATTATCAACACAATCCAAATGTTTTTTTTGGATTTCCATAGGTCAGTTGTGGTTTTCACATAACATTGTGTACATTTAAAACAAAATAGAGACCCTTTGAGTGGTACCAGCCACACTGTGCCTCAGATGGAGTTGGGGATGACTTGTACATGTCAAAAGGGACTCGTGGATCATTCTCCAAAAGTTTCAACACAATATTAATGGGTTTGGTCAGATTTTTGTAGGACAATTGTTGTTTTCACTTAAAATTGTGTCCATTTTAAACAAAATAGAGACACTTTGAGCGATACCGGCCACACCGTGCCTTGAATTGAGGCAGAGTTGACTCGTACACATCACAAAGGACTTGTGGATCATTCTTATAATTGAAAAACGCAATATGAATGCTTTTGGTCATATTTCCATAGGTCAGTTGTTGTTTTCACTTAAAATTTTGTCCATTTTAAACCCAATAGAGACTCTTTGAGTGATACCGGCCACACCGAGCCTCAGATTGAGGCATGGATGACTTGAAAAAATCAAAAAGGACCCGTGGATTGTTCTCCTAAATGATCAAGATAATCATAATGTGTTTGTTTGGATTTCCATAGGCCAGTTTTTGTTTTCACTTAAAATGTGTACATTTTAAACAAAATAGAGACCCTTTGAGTGGTACTGACCACATCGTGCCTCGGATTGAGGCAGGGTTGACTTTTATACATCACCAAGGACCCTTGGATCGTTTTTATAACTGATAAAGTAAATCCTATTCCATTGGTCATATTTTTATAGGTCAGTTGTTGTTTTCAATTAAAATTGTGTCCATTTTAAACAAAAGAGAGACCCTTTGAGTGATAGTGGTCCCACCGTGCCTCGGATTGAAGCGGGATTGACTCTTACACGTCACAAAGGACTCGTGGATCGTTATCCTAAAGGATCAACCCAATCTGAATGCATTTGGTCAGATTTCCATCGGTCAGTTGTTGTTTTCACATAAAATTGTGTACATTTTAAACAAAATAGAGACCCTTTGAGTGATACCGTCTACATCGTGCCTTATATTAGGGTGTGGATGAACCATACACGTCAACAATGACCCGTGGATCATTCTAATAAAGGATAAACACAATCCGAATGGGTTTGGTCAGATTTCCGTAGGTCAGTTGTTGTTTTCACTTAAAATTGTGACCATTTTAAACAAAATAGAGACCCTTTGAGTGATACCGGCCACACCATGCCTCGGATTGAGGCGGGGATTACTATTACACCTCAAAAAGGACCCATGGATAATTCTTATAAAATACAAACACAATCCGAATGTGTTTGGTCAGATTTCTGTAGACCAGTTGTTGTTTTCACTTAAAATTTTGTCCATTTTAAACCAAAGAGAGACACTTTGAGTGCTACCGGCCACAACATGCCTCAGATAGAGGCGGGTATGACTCATACACGTCACTATGGACCCATGGATCGTTCTTATAAAATATCAACACATTCCGAATATTTTTGGTTGGATTTCCGTAGGTCAGCTGTTGTTTTCACATAAAATTGTGTCCATTTTAAACCAATGAGAGAACCTTTGAGTGCTATTGGCCACACTGTGCCTCAAATTGAGGTGGGGATGAATCTCACACGTCACCAATGACTCGTTAATTGTTCTCCTAAAGGATCAACACAATCTGAATGCATTTGGTCATATTTCCGTAGGTCAGTTGTTGTTTTCACTTAAAATTGTGTCCATTTTAAATAAAATAGATACCCATTGAGTGGTACCAGCCACACCGTGCCTCAGATTGAGGCATAGATGACTCTTACACATCAAAAAGGATCCATGGATCGTTCTTTTAAATGATCAAGACAATCTGAATGCGTTTGGTCAGATTTTCATAGGTCAGTTGTTGTTTTCACTTGAAATTGTGTCCTTTTTAAAAAAATGGAGAACATTTGAGTGGTTCAACATTCTTGCATGTAGCTAGTTCATATCATCTATTAAAATTGAAAAATGACTCATTTTAGAGAGGATGTTTTATTTAATAACAATTACAATTTTCCTACGAACATTTACATACAACAATGTTTCATCTTTTGATCCCCTTAACCCCTCTCAAAAATTACCACCAATTGTACATGTCCCCAAGTCAGATCTTCATTGTATTTGTGTACAATATGCCATCAAGTATCCAGCCCCCTCATTTATGAACACATATATATTTTCATGTGATTATGAGTCTTTTCGGCAGTCAAAGTAGTACTGCTAAATATAAAAATAGAGAATTAATAAATAAACTAAAAAAACTAGTAGTTTTATTTTGAAAATACCTCTTTAGGGATGCTAGTTTGTTGATGAAAAATGATCTATTTCATAAATTTACAAACATAATAACCACAATCATTATTGTTTGTTTGTTTTGGACACTTCAAAAAAATTGACCTTTAGGAGAATAAGTAACTTGGGTTGAGATGTGTTTGGATAGTGAAATTTTATTATATATACCCTGATATTTGTCCAGACATAGTACTTGCTCACCTCCTTATGCTTTGCCCCTGTCCTCATTCCTTTTTTAGATGATAATGATACACTACCCTATCATAACAATATCCTTAGTAAAAGATAATATAAATTATATTACTTGATGTTTAGACCTAAAACGTAAGATGTAGTGTCTTACAGATTCACAAAATCTATCAAGTGTGGTCGGTTTGATGGATATCCTTGCTTTGAGTCCCGAAAATAAATCTTTGGAGTATCCAAGTTCACCGTAATTAGCAACCAATGTTTCCTAAAAACACAAAAAGGAATAATTAATAAAATAAGTGAAAAATATAATTGATATGCTTTAATCGTAGATTTTTACCCCTGCATGGTTGGTATTAGGAAGTGTCCGTCATCTGTAATCTTGCTTTCAAATGTTTTCAGCAAGCCGTTCACTGTTGCATCCCTTTTTTATGGCTCTAATTTTGTTAGGTGTTTTGATGTGGTATGAGGATTAACGAGTCCAAATCATGGCTCATGGGAAAATTCCTTTATCTGTTTTTCATAAATGCGTATGTCAACAATATAAAATGCATTTAGTCATGATTTTCACATTAGATCACTTTTTGAAAATCTATTCATGGAAACATACCTCATATATACATTTACAACTATGATGCCTAACCAACCATTTTCAAGGATCTCCTTTACATTTTTAGTAGCAATGAAATCTTCACTTTCCTCTCCGTATATATTCTCTTCAAAACCCACTATATGACTATTACAATCTTTTATCTTCTTATCCACATGAGTCTTCAATGCTAGTAAATGTGGATAGAGAACATGTGGTGTTATTGTGCTTTCAGTATCACCTTGGGATTGGTTATTTGATCCTTTAGATGGTTTTAAGCTGACGTTTTTCACCCCCCTCCCTTTCTCCCTCTATAACAACATTCATTGGTTTATCCCTTTTTTCATTAATTGTTAAAGGTTTAGCTTTAAAAAAGGAAATAAATACAACTTTGTCTGCATGTTCTCTTAAAATTTGTGATGGCCATGCAGTGAATGTCCGAATAGCCTTTTTGAGCATATGAATATCAATGTCAACAAGTGGAATAGGTAGCTATACATTTAGCTTATGAGCTATAGTAATCGACACTTTCAGATGATCTTTCGGATGTGGTCTATTATGCAGCGTGGCTTCTGGGATATTGAACATTGTAGCCCTCGCTACAAAGTGATAGGTGGGTGTTGACAGATATAAATCACAATCATTATAACCCTCTAGAAGATCAGTACAGAAAAATTATCAGTGTTTGTCTGATACACATTTCATGGGAACAATTATTAGAATATTGATTACCACGGCTAAGACAGTTCTTTGATGGGAATGGCTCGCCTCAAAGCTGGTGGGGGGTGGGGTGGGATGTTCACGTGTTGGTTGTTCCTGACATGTGTCTTCCCTTTGCTTCCCACCCATAAAAGTTTCTAGCAACTCTCTCTTCCATTGCAATCATTCTTCAAGGGTTACAATTTTTTCACTCATTTGTTCCAATTTTTCATCTGTATCATCCGTTTTTTCTTCTTCTCAAAATATACTCGGGGTGTCACCCCAAACCCTGCACCTATGACACGAACTTATTTTTCTGGCTGCTTCAAAGCCGTCGATAATAGGTCTGTATCCACTAAAAGAGTAGCTGATTCCTATGACTGTCAGATATAAGAAAATAAGTACATATTTTTTTGTAATAGCAATTTAAAACAAATATTTTTATCATCGAGTCATACTTAAACATATTCCCCAGACTTTTTTTTGTTCTCATCTACTAACTTCCCTTCCTTATTCACACGTGCCTCCTTCCATATCACATGACGTGGGATGGAAGTGTATTTGGTTTTAGACTCATAAATCTACATATAAACATAGAAATATAATTATGATGATCATTATTGGCACATAACAATATTACTGTAAATTTAAAATATGTTCCATTTTCTTTTCTAATGAAGCATACCCCATCCTGGTTTTACGATAGGGGTACGCTGGTTTTGATGCACGTTCCTTATTTTATGTACAGAGTTTCTGTTTCCAAAATGAGATATTTACAATCAAAGTGATGAATACTGGTATCCTCAAACAACGTATTATCACCCACAATGTACCTGAAACTTCTCATCCACACGACGACCAATAAATGCATCCCATTCTTCTTGGGATATCAGGTGAGCGTAGACAATGGGTTGGTGCAGGTTTATTTTACCTTTGGAATCTTTCAGGTGAAATCATATTAAAATAGTGTGAAAACCTTGATGAATCTTTCTTACAAGCCATATTACATTATCCTTGTGTGAATTGTCTACTATAAATGTACTCTGCAAGATATTGAGAAGATTAAGACATTGTTTTATTATTTTATTTTCTATTAAATTAAAGAAATAAATTCATAATGTTACCGTGATTTCTTCCCAGATCACAGCCTTTATCCTGAACACAACAGGGTTCCGTGAATCTTTGTCAATCAGCACACGTTGCTAAGTGAAAACTCCAATGTAGCTGCTAAACTTATCCTTATTGGGATTCACATGTATTCCTCATACATTCCATCCGACTTCAAATCTGATGACTTTTCTTTTCACCTTAAGAACATTGTCTAACACCGTCAAACTATGACGCATCTGTGTTTTCTACAACGTCGGTCCTTCATTCCCGACCATTTCATCAATATCAACATCATCTATATGTTCTTCTAAAATGTTATCGACAACATGTGCTGATGGTTGGTGGACCTCAACAATAGGAGTAGCAGGAGCCACAACATCAGGAGAAGCAACAGCCATAGCAGGAGTAGTCGGAGCAGCGGGAGCCACAATAGGAGGAGCAGCAGGAGCAAAATGAGCCACAACAGGAGCAGTAGTAGTAGCAGGAGCAGCATCAGCAGGAGCAGCAGCAGCCGCAATAGTAGCAGTTTGAGAGACTTATTCAGCCTCAAGGTTAGGAGCACCAGAATGTGCAGAAATCATTATCTACCAAAGAGGTTGAACAGTTAATTTAGATTACATAAATTCTGTAATGATAAGATAATGACATGAGATATCAAGATCTATATTACAATAAAAATATAACCTGTTTATTGAACTCTCTTTCTTTTTTTTTCAAAGGTTGATGTGATTTGAAACCTCTATAGATTATCCAAATCCTTTCATTGTGGTCTCCTCTAACATCCAAAACATCATCTACATTGGGACCGCTCTGAAATGATTGTGACGTACCACTGAAAGGATCATCCTCAACTAAATTTTAATTGGAAAGTTCAGTAGTTTCGGATGATAACAGAACAATCAACCACTCCAGTTTGTGGGATCTGGAACATAAAAAACTTGTACCGCTTGTGATGCCATTATAAACTGTTCGTCTTTGTACCCTTCTATTTTAATACCACCTTTCAAAAATCCTTGTTCATCTATTTTAGCATCACTGTTGTTATCAACCCATTTGCATTGAAAAATAGACAATTGTAATGTCATACAATCCAACTCCCATATTTGTTTGATAATTCCAAAGTATGACATATTTTTATAAATTGGATTTCTATTCTTACTAGAAGAAACATGCATCGCTTCAGCCACTAGTGTAACTCCACTATTTTTCATGGTACTATCTTCATCATGTTTATCTGTCTTGACTGTATAAAAATTAATTACATAACCACTGTAAGATAATACATACACACTTGGTCCAATAACTATCCATCGAAGTCATCCTGAAATTGAATTCAGATTTTTATCCAACTGCTTAATAATCTGGCCCTGAAACCATCCTATAAACTAGTGATTATGTGTATTTGATAACCATTTTTCAGGCCTTGATGGATTCAACTACCTAATAATTTTTTTGTGAGTTTAATATATGGAGAAACCTCACAATTGTTATGCAAAACATAAAGATGGGCCATCTCCCGATCTGTAATACTGATTGTCACAACTTCTCTTCCAGAAATTCCCACACCCTCAATGCGTCCAGTGTGATGAGATTTTAGGAGACCAATGCTTTCTACATCAGATAGGTATTCAGTATAAAATTCAACGGCTTCCTCAACAATATATCACTCTACGATACAACCCTCTGGCTGACTTTGATTTTTGACAGACCCTTTCAAAATATTCATATACCGTTCAACAGGATATATCCATCTATAGTGCACATGACCACAAAGTCGAATCTCTCTCACCAAGTGAATCATCATGTAAACCATCATATCAAAAAATATTGGTTGGAAGAACATTTCTAATTCACATAGCATGATTAAAATTTCTTTTTCCATAGCTGGCAATTTCTCCGGGTCTAAAACATTGCTACATATAGCTTTGAAAAAGTAACAAATATTGGTTAACGTATGACGAACATTCTTGGGAAAAATGCAACGTAAAGCTTTAGGAATTAGATCTTGCATCAAAACATGGAAATCATTTGATTTCAAACCTTTTAACTTAAAATAATTCATTGACACAATGTTCTTGGTATTTGATGAATACCCCTCTCGAACCTTTACATCATTTAAAAAGTTTCAAAACTGATATCACTCCTCCGTAGAAAAAATATAAGCAGCTGGAGGAAGAAACAGTCGATTTTTACCCTTCACGGGATCCAACTCTTCTTTTATTCGCATGTCAACCATGCCCAAACTTTCTTTAAAACCATATTGTTTTTGATAGGGGAATTTAGCAATGTTCCGATAATACTGTCACTTAAATTTTTTTTCCACATGCATCACACGAAGAAAATGTCTAACGTACAAACAATTTTCATATGGTAAATAAAAAAACTGATCTCTTTTTCCAACTAATTTTGATAAGGTTTTTCAAAAATCATTTACAAAAAATAGTATTCAGATCTTTTACTTTCTCAAACTGCTGATCACCTGTTAGTGGAGACGGTGTTGCACGTTGTTCTAAATTTCCATTGAATGATTTCATCCAAGATCAGTACTTATGCCGACGAGGTAGAAATCAACAATGTCCTAGAAACATATATTTTGATGAATTTTTCATCCTAATTGATTTTGTATCTTCTTCGCACATAGGAAACCCTTGAGTTCCTTTAATGCTATAGCCTGACAAATTTCCAAAAGCAGGGAAATCATTTTTTGTCCCATACAACATCGCTCTCAATGTGAAGTATTCACTTTTATAAGCATCATACAACATAACACCTGAATCCCACAATAACTTCAAATGCTCGATCAAAGGATTCAAATAAACATCAATATCGTTACTTGGTTGTTTTGGTCCGGATATAAGCCTAAATAACATGATAAATTTCTGCTTCATGCATAACCAGGGTGGAAAGTTATAATTTACCAACATAACAGGCCATATACTATGAGTGTTGGTTTGAAAACCAAAAGGATTCACTCCATCTATAGATAATGCAAGACTAAGGTTTCTCGGCTCTTTTCCAAATTAACGATACTCATGATCAATTTTCTTTCTATGAGAAGAGTCGGACAAATGATGTAATTTCCCATCTTTATTTCTTTTATCTGCATGCCACGATAATTGTCTTGCAGTTTCTTACCTTCCATGTAGACGCCAAAACCAGGGAATGATTGGAAATTACCATACAACTTTCATAGGATTCGATTTATCTTTATTTTAATGGGAATCACCACACTTTGGGCATTCTATAAGTGATATGTTCTCCTCGCGAAACAATATACAGTCTTTCAGGCAGGCATGTATTATTTCAGAAATCATACCCCTCGAGCGTAGCAATCGTCTATCTTCATATGTCCAGCTTGGGAGCTCATTATCTTCTGGGAGCATGTCATTCAAGAGAGAAAGTAGATCCGTAAAACTAACATCACTCCATCTGTTGCATGATTTCAGTTTATAAATCTTCAGTAAAGCTGACAATGTTGTATACTTAGTGCAACCATCATACAATGGTGTCTTTACACAACTCTTTAACTTCTCAAGCAATTTTGGGAAATCAAGGTGTTCATCTTCAATTTTCTTTTTCATTTCCTCAATACAATCTTCATCATCATTGACATCTGTAGTCACATCCACCATATGATATTCTTCATTATATATATTTGTATGCATATCTGATGATCCATAAAACACAGTTTTATCCCAGCTAGTAGGTATATTCACTTTTTCTCCATGATTATTCCAACATATATAACATCGATCTATTCCGTGAAATATCAAATGTTCTTCCAACTCCTCTGGAGTAAGTAGTCTAGAATAACATCAACCTAAACACAAAAAAAGGATTTGAGAAGGATCCTTTGGTTGATCCTTTGCAAACTTGATGAAATATTTTAATATGTTCTCATACTCCATTGTCAAATGATTAGCATCCATCAAATCATTATTCATCTTCATCCTATTTGATTCTCAAATATTAGTATTTATGGTTCAAGTACACAAAACAAGAATTTCAAATACAATAGAATATTACCAATTCCTTATAAAAATAGAGATTAATAGAGCCTAACCATTAGTATTTAGTCATCTTCATTAAATATAATTACTTTAGATTCATTATATTTTCCTCAAATCACCCCAGACTAAACAAAATAATAATCAAGAATGATACATCTACCATTCCTATGTCTCCTCCCTACATTCAATATCATCATTCCTAAATACCCATATATCCACACATACACATGTCACAAACACATAAAGAACCATATCCACAACCGAACCAAAGTACTAATATGGATTTCAATCAGGTAACTCAAATCAAGTGGTGGTGTGTAAGAAATAATAAGAAAATATAATAAGTATATTGTCACACATAAATCTCAAACTGGTGTAAATAATCCAATAAACCTAAGGTGTCATTCCATCTATAAAAAACTCTGAAGCAGCCCATATGTGACAGTAGTCCCAGGTGGTGAAGGTTCCTGAGGAGGAAGGGGAGAACAGGCACCTATCGGGGTTTGAGGTCAGGTCACTGATGTTTAAGGTGTCCCGATACTCCTACAAGGGTTAATTCTATATTTCAAAAACCATGTCCTAGTACCCTAGGATGTTAACCCACTGCTTGTGGAAGTGAAACTGTTCCTGAGGATCATGCCAAGATGTAATGGAAACCAAGAGGGGGGTAGGGTGAATCAAAATACCTAAAGCATGATGGAAAAACATGGTATTTGAGAATAGGTTAGTGTATTTCATGTTGGATAGACACCTATCCAATAGACTCCATAAGCGGTGATGGAACCTACATTTGTTGCACATGATGAAACTGTCACCTGAGAAGCTAAGATCAATGAGGCCCTTCCCATCCATGAACTAAACAAACTCCATGATGGCCTTCATCGGGAATGGGATTCTACCAGTCCTTTCCTTTACGTTAGAAATGACATTAATTTCTCCCCCAAGAAACAATGGATGGTGTCCGGGAACAAAGGTATTTTGTTCACTCCATAGATATTCCCTTTGAATATGGTCATAGATTCCAAAAACAAAAGTCACAAGGAAGGAGGTGTCACCTTTGGACACCTTGGTAGTTATGAATTTATTGCAATCTTGAAAGGTCTCAACAATATATTTATTATGCCTGAATACCTATTTGTGTCTGTTGGAGGGGTCAGAGTGTAGAAATCCATGCAACATAATCTTCCAGGATAATTCTATTATTATTATAGGGTTTTTTGTGTTATTTTACAGTAACAACAAAGACATTATGCTTTTTTATTTCTATAGTGAGGAATTCCGATTTAACATGGGCAGTAACACCATGATAATTACATATAAAAATAGTAATGATGGTTAGGACATGGCTCTGGCATTGGATCTAGATTTAGTAGCCTTATTGAGGTGGTAGGATGATCTCTCATTGAGGTCCCTTGATTTTGAACTTGTTCATAATCCCTTCTGGTTGGTAAGCGTTATATGGGTTGGAGATGCGAATCCAAAGGGGATGTGGAAGTATGGGTAATGAAACATGGGTGGTTGGTGTGGGAGTTCTCTTGGGATCAATATGTATTTGGAGTAGGATGACAGGCGCAAAGCCATGGGAGACAGAAAAACCACTGCTAGGAAGGGGACTTGCCAACACAGAGAAGCAGTCGGTAACCTCAGAGAGGGAGAAGGACAAAGATGGAGTTAGGGGTGGAAAGCATAAAAATATTGGTGGTCTGGGAATCATGCAATACAAGTGCACTGCCAGACAAAGTCACTTAGATAGCATGAATGAAACAAAGGGGGAACCCCTCGAAGAAAATAGGGTTCAAGTATTGGATGACATAAAAATGCATCAGAACCGGGTGGTGTTGTCTTTAAAGAAAAAGGATATACTTGATTCCTTACATTACAGTGACATGGTTTTGGATCTATGAGAATCGATGTTACCTAGGAGAAATCTAGTGAAACTGGTATCCAAGTGTGAAAGACCTTAAATTTTTCATAAACTTCACTCTAATAGTGTAAACTCATTGATCGCCACTAATGATGAGAATATAAATCTTTCCACTAGTACTAGTTTTCTCAAGAGATATTTTACAAGAATAAACCATCCCTTTTAAAGAAAATCAACCCAAGTCAAACATTCACCAAAGATTCCACATTTTTATTTACTGTAAAAAAAACTATACTAATAGAAAATCCTAGAATAATGAGGTAATGATAAAAGAAAAAATAAATATGTCATAGCCACATATGTTCAAATGGCATGTGAAATTATAAAATATTCCCCATAAAACACCACTAAATTAAAATTTCAAACAAAAATATGCTATTTAATCATGCCTCAAATCATGATGATACTCGTGCCTTGATACTTGCACAGTGATGCGCCTAATCAACATCATAATCCACAACTTCGATAACAAGATAACAAACTAGAATTCATCACCTTAGGAACCTCATCACCCATTTCCAACCCAACATAACCTAATAATATAATTAAATCAAAGCATATATATTCTATAATTTAAACCACACATTCTCATAAAGGTGATATTTGGAAGAATTTATATAACATATCTAGCCATACCACCATCAAATTGAATGGTTTCAAGGATCTAGAATAAACAAATGCCAAATCACCTAAAAAACAACTGTAGTCATTAGAAAAAACGTGATACCTTAGGAGTAATAGAAATATATTGGATGATAACCCCCAAGAAACCCATCAAAATATGTAGGAAAAACATTCATGAATCTATGATGAACCAGAATCATCACCACCAGAGGAAATGAAACCTAGGGATGAAATAATTCAACACAAAATCTACTAGAACACCATTGATGGGCAACCCTCACATCTAAAAAACTCCAATTAACAATGTTTTAATAGTGTGATATGATTTATAGGATAATAGTTCTAGAACCATTAGAGAAGTTAGACCAAACTTGAGCTTCGACAAGGGGCATTACCCTAGAGACAAACATGAAGAAGAAAAGGATTAATCATTTAGCCTACAACCATCACAATCTCAAATATCCATTAAATCTTTCATGCCAAATCAACATATGGTTTTGTGTGATGGGAGAGGAGAAAAATATTAAAAAATGATTTGGAAAACATGCCTTAAAGGGAGGTACGGCAAGGCAAAGCTCAGCGGGCGATAGATGTCCGGCAACGCGAAGCTTGAGGGTGTTGCAGGTGGCGGAGGTTCAGAAAAGTGAAGCTCAAGGGTGGAGGAGGTCTGACAATTCAAAGCTCAGCGGGAGGTGGAGGTCCAGCAATGAGAAGCTCAAAGGAGGTGGAGGTCTGGAAATGCGAACTCAGCGGGAGGTGGAGGGGAGTCGCAGGGTTCCAGTACTACAAGAGCTTTAGGTCGTGATAAAACGAGGGTACTATGTGACCGAATTTATAAAAAAATAGACTAAGGTTTTATTAGCTATAACAAAGCAATGATAAAGACTACCTTTATCGGAGAAAAAAAATCACGGATAAATCCATCCTACATCAGCGCTAAAAGTTTAGCACTGATACATGGATTCTTTATCAGTGCTAAGATTTTAGTGTTGATACCGTGTTTCTTTATCAGCGGTTTTTTCTTTGTGCTGATAAAAGGTGGTTCATCCCAAACCCCCCAAATTTTCTCCTCCTAATGCCTCATATCCCTATCTTCTCATCTCCCCATCTCCCCCAACCCCCATCGTACCATATCTACCTCCCTATATCTCTCTGACCTGTTGATTTCCAGACCACATACCTCCCTCAAAATGTCATCTCTCCATCTCCCCATCTCTCCCTGAACCCAACCATCCTCTATTACATATTCCACCAATTTCGTTTTCCTCAACAAGATATTTATTATCTCATAGAAATAGATTATTATCATTCAATGGAACTATGTATAATTCGACTGAGTTTCCAATAAATCCATCCTTAAGCATCACAAGTCATCTCGTCAATTTCTTTTTCACACAGAAGAATCTACATCACCAAACCCTAAAATGAGTTCATCCTCCATTAATAACTACTATAATATATATTACTATATTGGATTATGTATGTATAATTACGGCTTCATGATACTTATATTTTATTATTCTTTGTCTTCTCCTCCTCTCACCAATTTCTTCCTAGTTCTGATGTCCCTAAACCCTAACATCCCTATATTGATGAATTTAGGGTTTTTAGCATAGAGTTCATGATGTGTCTTCAATGAAATTTTCTTTATGAACATAAAGGGAACTAAAATAGTCTTTATTCTCTTTCTATCCACAATTGTTCTTATTTGATAGTCAAAAAAATTTCTTTCCACTTTTTACTTATAAATTATGTTTTCTATCCCATTATATGTATTCTTACTACTTCAAGTATGCTCTGGTCAAATGAAGTATGTTCTTAATTTTTAAAACAAACATCAATATTTATAACATGTTTTTCTATGTTCTCATCCAAAATTATAATTATTAATTACTTGAGTTGGTTCAAAAAAACATAGTATTGTTTTTTTTAAATTTGGAATGATTTGTTATGGATTTGTTATCCGATAATGAATTTCTCACATTCTTATAATAAAAAATTTATCATAATAATGATTAATATATTTATGGAATAATTAATTATCTTCTATCATCAATTTGTGTTACAATCATTGTTGGCAGATGGTGTTTGTCAAGAATCGTCAATAAAAGCTTCCAGATGAATTGAAAGTGTGTTAAAATATTCAATTTCTATTTGAAATTATGCTCTTTTGATTATAAAAATTATTTTAATTTAATATTTCTATATATGAATTTTGTTTTCCATCTGAAATTTTTATTAAATAAAAGTTATACTTGTCATTATTTTAATTTTATAGTTGATGTGAATCTTTAAAAAATGATTATTGACCAAATTTTCTGATAATGATGCAACTATTATACACTTTTTTAATCATTAATTTCTTTATAATATAAATTTTATTGATTTAACCCATAGTTATATCATTTTTAGTGAATATTTACATGAACACTATCATCTGAGGATCTTAGAATCAATATTTGAATGGTTTTTTTGAAATATTTAATTGTCCCTATATTTTTTAAAATATTTTGATCACTTCTCTGGATTATTCCTGTTCAAAGAACCTTTTAGATTCATTTGTAATTAATTTTTTTAATCACAAAAATTCAGAATTATAAGAATATAAATAAATGCAATGTCAACTTTCCTTGTATTTTTTAAAAAATTTATGATCTAAGGTGACTAAACATTTATTTCACATAGATATATATTTTAAAATATATATATATATTTTATTATTACCTCATAAATTTACCTGCTTAAATTGTATATGTTTTGTTATAAATATATTTTTATGGTAAATATATTTATCAATTATTTTATTTAAAATGGCCAAAACCAACTCTTCTATATCCAATTATAATTTCTATAATCATTTATTTTATAAAACAATTATATTTTCCTTCCAATTGCATTTATTATTTAACGAATCAAATAAACTATTTATTTTCAATATCGCTTCTTACAGTATCATGATATCCACAATTTTGAATATATCAATATAAATGTTAAGCTGTTATTATGTTTTTCTCCATTGAAAACCACATTCTTGACTGCAAAACTTATTATCATATATTTTGTGTTTTTAGTTTGAGTGGTTTATAAAGAAATCATTTTATTTAGAAAACATTATCATCGAATAAATAAATATTATTGAATTTCAATCAATAATTTTGTTTCAATTATTCTCATAATTCAACAGAAAACCATAAATGGACTTTAACTCATTCATTATGTCTCCTGCATGCACACAGTCATGTCAATCCTGACAACCACAAAGGGTATCATGATGCCAAGTAGAAATTCTAGTTCAGAAGGATAGAAAATTATTTATTCATTTTTTTCTTAATATATTTATTTTGTATTTCTAATATATGAACCATATATCTGAAAACGTCATCTTATGATACTATTCATTCTGAAAAAATACACTTTACAAATGATAACATTTTTATTGAATTTTAATCAATTTTAAATGTTATTCTGTGTAAAATATAATGAAACTTTCCAATGTTGAAATTCAATTCTTTATTTTATCAAGGTAAATATCCCATGATTCTTTGTATTCTACCTATATTGTAAATCACATAGTGTTTTCTACTGGACCTTTTATATATTATATATCATGATACTATATTTCATAATTGAATCTCTAAAGTGTTATAGGTCAGCTGAGCTATGTTTTCTTCCAATCATCATCCATATGATTATTGCGACATAGATATTATAAAATTTATTCCTTCAATAATTTTTTGTATTTAATATATTATATTAATTTATATATTTTTTATTTTTAATTTTTAATTTTCCAACAAAACATTCATTATATGAATTTTACTAAATACACTATATATGTTTATTTTATAGTTAAAATTGTTAATACACATATCAGATGATATAAAGATATGTAGATATTATTGAAAATGTTTAAAAACATTAAGATAATATTTTATTTCTTTCTTATTATTAGATGAACTAATTAATATTTATTTTCCTATCAATTTAGTTCATATACATTATTTTTTCTATGGTGAATAAATATTAGTTTAATGGATCCTGTTTTAAAAATAGTTATACCCACATTGAGCTAAAAATTCAATTATTTCCATTCATTAAACCTATATCATAAAATATAAATACCGGTATATATTTTCTAAAATCTAATAAAATTATTTTACACAACTATCTATAATTTTTATAATTCCATTAAATGTTTTAGTATTTATTTATAATATTGAGTTCCACATCATCATGAGTTTCCTTTCTCTCCATCTGTTTTTTCTTCACAGTTAATAATTCATAATATCTATAGGTCATTTATATGAATTAAAATAATTTTTATATATATAAACCCCATGATTATAAATCCGATGTCTACATTTTAATTCCCAATGTGTTTTTATCTTGACTTTATTTAGATTCCATTTACTATTAATACATTGAACAAGTAAATCTCTTCTTCATGATAAGCCTTTATAAGTATGTTTTCTTCCAATCATCATCCCAAATTTCACTATCATGAGTTTCACAAGTGCATATTGATTTTATTGGACTATTTTTTGAATAATAAAATTGTATACCAGCTGGATTTAAATTTATCATTATGTTATCTTTGTAAAAAAGTTAGATATGAATTTTAATTGTTCACGAAGACTTATGAAATATGAAATTGGGAGTTATTACAGTTATTGATAATTTCTTCCTGAAGTTAAATTAAATATTATTCAGGTTATATTAGTTGTTTCAACCAGACCATCTATAGATTCCATGTTCTATTATTCCATTTAACAACCAAATATATATGGTGTGATAGGCCCACAGAGGCATATTTTGTTCCAAATATCATCCATATAAATACTATAATGTAGAAGTAATGAAACATTTTCTTTCATAAAATATTTCTTTCAAATATAATATTTATAAGTTTATTTATTAGTTCAGATTTGCAGTATTTCAACATAGACTTCATTTGGGGTGCTATATTCATTACACCATATATTTTTATATTTTATGGTTTAAATAGATTATTTCCATTTCACAATATATTTAGTAAAGATATATGTTTTTTAATGTTTTTTTCAATATATAAATGTAACTCCCCGACCCCAGTTACCCATAGTCATTGCATCATTACAAAACATTGGCATGATACAGTGGATCATGTTCCGAAAGACCGATCATTTTAGTAGGCTTAGATGTAATAGATACATTCATTAGTTTTACATTACATCATGAAATAAAATCATCAAAAACATTTTGTCCCATTTTGAACACACATATATACATATTATATTCTTATAGGTAAACCACATAATACTTCTTCACCTCCTGGGAAAAATAAATCATAGAAAGGGGTGAACTCAGATGCCCAGTAAGGATTACAATATAGAAAAATCTTTTATAAATAATAATAAACATTTAAGGAAGTGTATAAGACTAAAACAAAAGCATTTTAAACATAAAAATAATCATAGTATAGAAAAGATAAAATAAAATAATTCCATTTTGATAATCAAATGGATATTCTACTAGTCGAATAATCACATGCAATATCAATAGCCACTTTCATAATGATGGAATGTAAAATGCCTGACATCACAACAAAATAGTCAAGACCATGTTCCAGGACTAAAAATAAGATTTTTTCAAGTAACTATGCCAAGAAAATATTTTTTCTCATGAGACCTACCAATGCATCGAGAAGTTATAGCAGGCTCCACCTGTCACTTACAAAGTCCAAGGCATTCCTCATATGAAAAGGATTAAACATAACATAAACATTCATATTAAAAATGGAATATGAAATGTCAATATTTTATCCAAAAACGATAAATGGTGTAAAAATAACACATCTATAGTCAAACATATCACAAAACCTTCAACACTATATGGATGTTTTTTATTGTAATAAATCAACTTCAAACAAGCATAAAATCCATCAAAGGATGTTGATATAAATGAAATCAATTTATTTAGAGAAATAAATATTTCGATTTTGAAATAATTTAAAAGTTATATAATTATAAAATAAAATATTTATTTTGAAAATATTCTTATAAGATTTTATTGGAATCTTCAATGATGATATAACGATGGAAAATTGCCACACCCAACGTATTAGTAAAAAAATACATTCATACCTTAATTTTGTCAAAAAGGTCATTAAGTACCTTGTTTGAAAAATGACGGAAAGATTCCTTTCAAAACATATTGATCAAATAAGGGTATGAATGACATTAACCCATTGTATAGTAAATAGTAAAAGTGTTTTGAATTACATTTTTAAGAAAACATGGATGTGGGTGATAAAGAGGTCCCAGTAGATACTTACATAAAAATAAACTTGCATACTAAAGAGATTGTGATATTAACCATTACCTTGTACTTTTCCTTAGTTGATGGTTTGTTAACCTCCTGTATAATAGATAAAACATTTTTATTAAATTATACAATAACTATATACATAAATATGATGTCAAATATGATCATCTAATATTGTTTTGTTAATACTATTATAGTAGTATCGTAGTTTCATGTGTCAGCTGATATGTTTCCTTTATATGATCAATTAATTAAGCCATGTTTTTATGGATAGGATGAATTTAATTCATATCAAGAACATTATTAAGTTCTTAAACATTATTTTTAACCATAAAATGTAAATTTTTCTTGATTGATTATGAAGGGGAATAATCTCATCGCGTTCATGGATACGGTAATCCGTACGTACGCATGAGCGAAAATTTCATTATATTGATGGTGAAATCGTATGAAATTGGATGATATATCACATATATATAATCATTAACGTGTTACATTTATTATTTAAATCATTAATTGTATGAACCCAGGTTTTAAGCCTGTAAGAATTTGAAATTTTCCTGATGTTATTCTCGAGCAGGGCATTTAGACGACGTGTGATTCCGAGCCCTGGTGTGGACAGAATTAAATTTTAATTTTTTTCACACTAGACACACCAAATAAACAGAATAAATCCAATACGTTTGCTCAGATTGGAAAACCGAGGGCACCGTTGGATCCGAAGCATGTCATTTACCCTAGGAGGGGTGTAACTTTCACGGGCGCCGCCCTTCGGTGGAAAAGGCCACCAGGGGAATTTTCATAATTTAGAGGCCTCAATCATAAACTTTATAATTTCTGAACGGAGGCTCATATTAAAATTTTGATACTATTGTTGTGCTCAGAACGTGGTTTTTACCCTAGGAGTGTCTTAACCTCGACCACGTCGAGAGTGTTGGTACGGGCCTACTGGTGGGAGTTTAAAACTAATTATTTTTTTAATTAGGTTCTCTCCTTATTAACCACTCAACCCTCATCCTTATTCCCTATTGAATCTCCCTGGTGAAATCCCTCTCAACAAGCATCAAGCCCCTCTCCCCACTTCTCCAAGGTGCGGCAGTTCTGACGGTCTGTCGACGAAGCGACGGGCTACGCCCTGCGACGTAGGCTCGGGTTTTTTTCATTTTTAATTACAACAACCTCTTAAAATGAAAATTTTATCATCAAAAGGATGTTTTCCTATCAATATTATACCATAGTGACATAGGATTCGATCCGAGATTTATAACATTCTTCTCGGATCGAAAATCCGAGTCTCCAGGTGTTCGGGGTGACCCCAGGAAGTTTTCCGGCCCAATTTTGGGTTTTTCGGCGGTTCTAGGTGGCGGAGAGGCTCCAAGTGGTGGCGTGGCGGGCTCCTGGGTAGTGGAACGTCATGGAGGGAAGAGGTCAGCGGTGCGGGGCGCGATAGTGGTCATGGTGCGCGCCCCCGAGCGGGAGACCGACACCCGCCTTCGGCGAGTCTCCCCACTAGATAGAGACCAGGCACAAGGGCCGGTCAGCGCAGGTGGACAGCAGGGTAGTGGCTGGGCCACGCGGAAGGGTCGTGGTCTAGCATTGCGGGCTGGCCCAGGACGGGTGAACCGGCTAGATCGGGCCGGTCTAGCCCTAAGGTGTTACCCCCCTTGTCTTCGGACACCCGTAACATTCATTACGAATGTCAGTTATGAATTCCATCTGCAGCAGAGCAATCCTCAAATCAATTCAGAGTTTTTGAGATGGTATCATAGATTTTTAATTCCCAAGATGGGGGATCGGTGGCACAATAGACCATTAAGTATTGATTAGCGTCTCGCCTGGATTCTTCATTCAGATAGCGTGAACACATCCGGAGTCCGTTTAAGGTACCGTCTGTGACGTTGTGACCCTGGCATCGAGATGATGTTGTCTAGTGTGATTTCAGGCATTAATGTCAGATTAGAGGCATGGGACCCGTGGTCCGTCTTTTATTTTGTGAGAATCATTTTGTGACTTTTTCATCAGACGTCCGTTCAGGGAAAATGAGTAGTCTTTTTGGCGTGTTTTTCTGAGAGCATCACGATTGTGCAGTTCACCTATCCTCTTTTGGGACTCAGGTATGGGCCCCACGAGATGTCGTATGGGCATAAAGCGGTGTTGAATAACTTTTTCATTCAGAGTTCGTTTCAAGCTAGTAAATAGTCTATCTCACATGTTTTTTCACGAGGATTGCAATGGTATAATCGGTTTTGGTGTGCGGAGCCTCTTTCGAGATATCATTAAATGCGGAATCCTGAAATGTCATTGATCAGAGGTTCCTTTGAAACACTCCAAACCAACATAAGATAGAGATGTTGGTGACACCCAGAGATGGTTTGGGCAGGGCGGAGTTATCAGACCAGTTCAGGGTTTACCCTCCTGCGGGGCTGGGCAGTGGGTTACCCACCGGCGTATCAGGTTTTACCCTCCAATGGGACTGGGTAGTGGGTTACCCATTATCCTTAGGGTATACCCTTTAGTGGGGCTAAGCAGTGGGTTACCCGTTGACTTTAGGTTTTACACTCCAGCGGGGTTGGGCAGAGGGTTACTTGATGACCTCTTAGAGTTTACCCTCTAGCAGGTCTAGGCAGTTGGTTACCTGACAACTTCTTTTTAACTCAGCCATTTCTATGTGTCTATTCAATGACTTCTCTCTATGATTACCAGATAGGGTCCCTTGGATGTACGATATAGCGATAAGACAGCTTTGATGTGTGGGACTGATGGGCATCAGTGATGGGTATCCATAGAACTATTGGCGACTTAGCTTGGGATGAGCTTAGAGATGGATATCCCCTTACACACTCATTCAGGTATCTTGTTAAGCACATATATATACAACCTACTCTTGTTCCCACTCCTTGGGTTCAGTTACTCTCCTTCTAGGAAGGGAAAAGACACATGGGGTATGCCACGTGCTTTCCGTGTCTATCTCCTCTTGGTCGGATGAGTATACATCCTTTCTTTTGAGGGGTTGAGTTGCACTATATTTACTGTATCTTTCACTATTCCTTGTTCTGTCTACTACTCACCATTTTGGTACTGCCTTTATTTCTCCCTCAAACATTCGGGACATCCTACAGAGTATCTTTATACTCAACCCTACTTGAGCTTTGCCCGCAATTGGTGTGCCCTTGCAAACGACAGCCAGGTTGATCGATACTACAGTGGAGCGTTGAAGACACAAGATCATGGGCTGCATTCAGTGTTCATAGTAAGAATTTCTGGTGTGAGACTCACCACCTATTACTTTTTTTTACCTTTTTATAGGTTGTGGAACATTTCTTGTTGGTAGGTGTTTTGCCTTGTTTAATGATTAGTATAATTTTCAGCACTTTACTTGTTCTGCTTTAGAGGTCGATTCATGTTTTTATTGGGATTATGTAGTCCATACATCGGTTTCCAATTTACTATATACTTTTTCATTGCGTGGACTATGTGTGTGTGTACAGGTACTTAGGGAAAGGCCTACCCAAGATTTTTATGCCTTTGGTGCTTCTCGCCAGCCCCTGGCATATAAGGGCGGGCTTGGGGTAGTTGCGGCGGGAAACCGGTAGGGTCGGGTCGTGACAGAGTGGTATCGGTGGATATTTAATTCCATGGGACATTGTTCGGACATCTCTAAAAATATATTGGTTGGGATTTAGGTAAATAGTGTCGACGTGTCTCGAGGGAGGCCCTCAGGTTAGGGAGTCCAGTGATGGTATGGGCGGACGATGTATCCATTCACCAGGACCCTGATAACCGTCTATTCGACTTGTACAATTAGACACTTAATGAAGGGAATTTGGAACATGCATCTGGTAGGATTGAATCTTTGACTGTCCTTTTTGAGGCAGCTCCCCTTTGTTGTTACTGATATATATATATATATGCTAATCTGATCATGGCAATCATTGATAATTTTTACGATGCCCCCATGACAGCTGCTAGCTAGGATACCCTCTTTAGTTCGTGAAGACGACCTAGCGAGTGACGAGACAACAGTTCAGAGACCCTCACAGGATCTCCTTCTGCGCAGTGCTTCAGTTGTATCCCCTCCACCTGGAGAGCGGAAGTTATTACCACTAGCACAAGACATGGTTGATTGATAGAAGAGTGCACTCTGAGACTTCCAGGGTCAGCGGCCGTAGATGTTTCGTGGGGACCCAGATCCCCAGGCAGCGGAATACTGGATAGAGTTCGTGGACTGACTTTTCAGGCTAGTACAGACACTAGTGGACCAGATGGTAGCCATAGCTTCCAACCTTTTCCTCGGGACAGTCGTGTGTTGGTGGGGGTTGGTTACGCAGACCCACGACGAGTCGTCTCTCACGTGGTATATCTTCCAGCAGCACTTCCAGGAGGACTACTCTCGCTCTTGTTTACGCTCTATTAGGATTCGGGGGATTTTGGAGCTGAAGCAGGGGGGATGAATGTGGTGCATTACTCGTCTTGGTTTACCAATCAGACATGCTACTCACAAGATATGGTTTGTGATAGTTACATCTGGGCGTGGAAGTTTGACCAGGGTCTTCACAGGGAGATACGGGCTAGAGTAGTACCCCTATGCATCCCTACTTATGCCGGGGTGGTAGAGCGGGCACTCGTGACATAGAGATTCATGGATGAAGGATGCCAGTAGGCAGGGCCTAGTAGTGGACGCATTAGAGAAGTGTCTTTAGTAGCAGCCAGGCCACAGAGAGCAGATCCTCAGTCAATGAGACCCTTCCGTGAGTATTATCAGGGGAAGGGTCGTACACCGCAGTGGTGCCGTAGAGAACTGGGATAGTCAGGAGAGATTTGGTGCTATGCTTGTGATGGACGAGGTCACCTAGCATGGGACTGCCCGACCAGGCATACTGAATAGCCATGGTACGCAGTAGGCACAACGTAGCGGCAGAGGAAGTGTCGTGACCAGGGATCCCCCAGGCGAGGATAGGGTGGCCCCCATGGAGGTGGCGCAGGCAGAGTGGCAGGACCTGGAGGTGGGGGATGTTTTTTTGAGGTCCTTCCAACACCACCACTGGGCTGCCCACGCTAGGCTCAGGGAGATGGTAGTTGGGGCCGTAGGCAGCTTCAGGCTATGGGTGTTCGTGTCCCCCCAGCACACGAGATAGTCTGAGTTATGATTTGTATTTACTCTACACATTATTCGGTACAAGTAGACACAGGCGCCAACCACTCCTTTATATAGCTTATTTTGGTACAGGAGTTGTAGCTTTCAGTAGAGGCGCTGACACCTACACATAGCCTCGAGGTTCTTACGGGAAGTGCCTCGTTAGTGACCTTTATATGCAGATAGTGTGAACTGTCATTCGGAGGTGAGAGTTTCATGTGGGACCTACTCGTCCTCATGATGGAACATTATGATTTCATCTTGGGAATGGATTGGATTTCCATGGTTCATGGCCAGATTGATCATCTGTGTAGACTAGTCAGATGAGTCCATTCTGATGGGACGAGGTTCACCATCCTTGGTGAACGATACCTCGTGGCAGATTAAACGGGTACTTCGAGATGGAGGCCATTGCCTTTTTCTCACCAGTTTGAGATCATGGATCTTGGAGCAGCAGACGCTACAAGCACCTAGATTCCTATCGTTGTAGAGGACTACATGGATGTCTTTCCTGAGGATGTCTTGAGACTACCTCTAAGGTGAGATATAGAGTTCTGCATTGACTTACAGTAGGAGACTGCCCCGATATCATGTGCAACATATCAGATGGCACCCACAGATCTTCTGGAGCTACAACATCAGTTGGAGGACCTTCACGAGAAGGGATTCATCAGGCCCAGTGTGTCCCCCTGGGCAGCTCTGGATTTTTTTGTGAAAAAGGTAGAGGGGAGTCTACAGCTTAGTGTGAATAATCATCACCAGAATCAGGATATGATAATGAAAAAGTACACTTTTCTGAGGATCGATGAACTATTCGACCAGTTGAGAGGTGTGAAGTGGTTCTCCAAGATTGATCGTCGATCCGGCTATGACTAGTTGCGGGTTTGTGACGTAGACATCCTGAAGTTGGATTTATATTGTCATTATGGGCATTATGAGTTTCTGGTGATGCCCTTTGGCATGACAAATTCCCCCGCCATTTTCCTGGCATTGATGAACTAGATCTTCCAGCCATACTTGGACCAGTTTGTGGTTGTCTTTATTGATGACATACTCATATACTCTTTGATAGCGGAGGAGCATGCTGAGCATTTGAGGATGGTCCTAGACTTACAACGAGAGCACCATCTGTATGGGAAGCTCTTGAAGTGTCAGTTCTGGATTTATGATGTTCACTTTCCGGGAATGTCATTTTGGAACAGGGTTTAGTTGTAGATCCCGCAAAGATAGAGGCAGTGCTTGCTTGAGACCCACCCAAGAATGTGTTTGAGGTGCGAAGATTCCTTGTCTTGGAAGGGTACTATAGGAGGTTTGTGGAATATTTCCCCATGATTGCTGCCCCTTAGATCACATTGACGAGGAAGGGATGACCATTCAACGGGACTGATCAGTGCCAGAAGGCTTTCGAGGTGTTGAGATAGAGGCTGGCTCGTGATCCAGTGTTGAGGCTGCCAGAGGAGGGTGTTGAGTTCATGGTGTACTACAACGCATCAGGACCTGGGCTCGGGTGCATGCTGATGAAACAGTGGGCACTCATTGTATATGGGTCGAGGCAGTTAAGGCCCCATGAGCGGAATTATGAGACTCACGATTTGGAACTGGCAGCGGTGGTTTTCGCCTTGAGGTTATGGAGACACTACCTTGTGGGTGAGTATTTTTGTGGTCTACTCAGACCATCTGAGCCTCATGTACATCTTCATACTGAGGGATCTGAATCTGACATAGAGGCACTGCCTGGAGTTTTTTCAGGACTTTGATTTCGAGATAGTCTACACTCTAGGGAAGGGAAATGTGGTAGCATATGCTCTTAGTATGAAGTCCCAGGCTCGTTTAGTGCGGGAAGTTTCAGAGCAGCTGGCTTCCCTATGGCTGACCTTGGTGGTGGAGGAGGGTACAACATTCATACAGTCAATGGTGTTGACTCCTTCACTCCTTTAGTGTGTGAGAGAGTCGCAGTTGGGGGATGTCTACGTAGAGATAATGCATGATCAAATATTCATGGGAGACACACCCGATTGGTATTCTGAAGGAGGAAATCATGAGATCCTGTTTAGGGAAGAGATGTAGTACCAGTGGAGATGCGGGGGGAGGTGGTTAAAAAGTCTCACACTTCTCCCTTGGTCGTACATCCCGTTGTGCGGAAGATGTACAGAGACATTCAGTGGCATTTTTGGTGGTCTGACATGAAGTGGAGCGTAACTGAGTTCATTTCTCGATGTCTTACCTATCAGCATGTGAAGGAAGTGCATCAGGTTCCGAAAGGGATATTGTAGACACTTGATATCCCAGAGTGGAAGTAGGATGGCATATCTATAGACTTCGTCATATGACTTCCGCGCACAGCAAAGGGCCACGATTCCATTTGGGTGATAGTGGACCGACTCATGAATTCGGCGCACTTCCTTGCCATCAGGGATAAGAGTCCGGTGGAGAGTATAGGGCAGCTGTATGTTCGTGAAATAGTTCGCCTTCATGGATTACACTCAATGATCATCTCTGATCATGACCCATGGTTTATGTCGCATATGTGGTGAGGCCTTCAGGAGGCATTCGGGACTGGGCTGCAGAAGAGTACAACTTTTCACCCCTAGACGGACGGGCTGACCGAGCGCACTATCTAGCTGTTGGAGGATATGCAAAGGGAATGCATGTTAGACTGTGACCTAAGCTGGGAGGATCAGTTTCCCTTGGAGGATTTCACATACAACAACAGTTACCACTCTACTATAGTCATGGAACCTTTAGGGGCCCTTTATGGGAGACCCTGCAGTTCACCGTTGTGCTGGACAGAGGTTGGGGAGACCTCCCTCGTGGGCCCAGAGTTTGTGAGGGTGACGATGGAGAAGGTGCATGTCATTCATGAGTAGATGAGGATGACTCAGAGCAGATAGAATTCCTAAAGAGACTGTCGCCTCAGGCCATTGGAGTTTGTGCGGGGCGGACCATGTCTTTTTTAGAGTCTCTCTGAGGCGTTGTACACAGAGGTTCAGCCAAGGAGGCAAGCTATACCTGAGGTTCATCGGGCCCTTTGGGATCATGCATGGGGTTGGTGAGGTTGCCTACCATCTTTATGTTCCCCAACAGATAGAGAGGGTGCATGACGTCTTCCACATGTCGCAATTGAGGAAATACGTGCACGACCCTATCCAAGTCATCGACTAGGGAGAGCTGGACATTGAGGATGGAGCCACCTTTAT
The DNA here is from genome assembly GCA_963277665.1 of Viscum album. Classification (NCBI taxonomy): domain Eukaryota; kingdom Viridiplantae; phylum Streptophyta; class Magnoliopsida; order Santalales; family Viscaceae; genus Viscum; species Viscum album. The sequence continues at coordinate 708,683,785 of OY728131.1, read as the reverse complement.
GGAGTACCTAGTGGCGATTGAGGACCTCCAGGAGAAAAATCTCTGTGTATGGACCATTCCTTTAGTTCGAGTGTTGGGGGAGAACGAGACGGTGTAGGAGAGCACATGGGCACGAGACAACTAGATGCGGGCTTAGTATCCCGAATTGTTTTTGTAGTTTTGTTTTTCGGGGACGAAAAACATGAAGGAGGGAATGATGTAAGAACCTGGATTTTGAGCCTGAAAGACATTAATTTTTTTTGATGTTATTCCTGAGCAGGGCGTTCAGACGGCGTTTGATTCCGAGCCCTGGTGTGGCTGGAAATAAATTTTAGTTGAGTTCACACTAGACATGCCAAATAAACAGAATATCTTCTAAACTGTTGCTCGAATGAAAAAACTGAGGGCACTGTGGGGTCCAGAGCATTCCGTTTACCCTATGAGGGGTGTAACATTCACAGGCGCGACTGTTCTGTGGAAAACGCCACCATGGGCATTTTCGTAATTTAGAGGCCTCGGGCATAAACTTTATAAATTCTGAACGGAGGCTTAGATAATAATTTTGAGGCCACCATTGCGCTGAGAATTTGGTTTTTACACTAGTAGTGGCTTAACCATGGCCGCATCGAGAGTTTGGGTATGGGCCTACTAGTGGGAGTTTAAAACTAATTAAATTTTTTTAATAAGTTTCTCTCCTACTTAAACACCCACCCCTCCTCCTTCTTCCACCTTGCCTCTCCCTGGTGGAACCCGTCTCAACAAGAATCAAGCCCCTCTAACCACTTCTCCAAGGCGCGAAGGCTCCGGCGGATCATTAGTGAAGCGATGGGCTAGGCCCTGCGACGTAGGCTCATGGTTTTTCTTCATTTTTAATTTCTGGATCCTCTGAAAATGACCATTGTATCATCAAAATTCCGTTTTGATGTCGAATGAATCCCATAGTTTCATAATATTCGATCTGAGCTTTCTAACGCTCTTCTCAGATTGAAAATATGAGTCCCGGGGTGTCCGGGGTGACCCCAGGAATTTTTACGGCCATATTTTGGGTTTTCCGGCGGTTCCAGGCTGTGGCGGCGGGCTCCCAGGTGGCGGAGACGCGGCTCCCAAGCAGCGGTGTTGTAACACCCCGAGATATTATGAGAAATTTTCTTTTTAATTTTATTGATGTCTTGTGTTGTATGTTACAACAAAGAAGTCTTGTACAACACGCAACCCTAACTTGTCTTCATTACATGCAATAGTGACCTTCCTCGATAGCGTGTGTAGTACGCAATACCGAGTTTCACTAAATGAGATATTATTATAATATTATTATGAACTAGTCGTTATGAATAGTAATACCAACTTTTTAAAATTTTATAAATTTTATCTTTCAATATAGACTTCATTTTTGGATTTGGAATATCGAAATTTGCTTAGGGTGAAATTTTGGTACTTTTTGGATAAATTTCATATTCTGATGAATAGTGCAAATTACTAAATTTTAATTAAAAACAACTTTTTAAATCGAAATAATTAATAGTGATAAATTATTAATTTGAGTGGTTTTAAAGTATATTTAGAATATATTTTTACAATTTAATACAATGTTGGTCATTGGATGTAATTTCACATTTAAACCAGACATAAACAGGTGTCAATCTTTTGATATTTATTATCTCTTAAGAACACGCTATTTGTTATGACGATGGGAACTAATTTTTAAATTAATTAATGCAACTGATATGTTTTGAATTTGGTAGAATAGAAATCATTTTTTATTTCATAATATCAAATTTATCTTAGGCCTAATTTTTGGTATTTTTTTGGAAACTTTCATTTTTGATGAATAGTGAAACCACTAAGTGGTAGTTAAAAAAACTGAATTTTTCATAAAACTAAATTTTACCGCTTCGGTAAGTGGAATTTCAAAAATCAGAGAGACAAGATTAATATCAAAGACTAAAATTTGGTTCAATGAGATGAAAATAATTTTTGGTGAATAGTAGCTTTTTCTTTTTTTTACCACGGTTAAAAGTAAATAGGGTAATTAAGGGTAAAAATTATATTATTATTACCCTAAAATATGTCCTAATTATACTGGATAAGTGTAATTCGACCAAAAACAACCATAGGAATAAGATATGACCATTTAGGCCCACTTGGATTAGATTAGGACATTTATTATTAATTTATTTAAAAAGGGATAAATTAGTTAAAATCAAAGTTTAATAAAATTAATCATTTTTAATATAGGAATATACATACGATAAATTCGACTATAAATATTCATTAGAAAGATAAAAGTATTTACTAAATAATTGAATTTTATTTATAATTTTTAGACTTAAAATAATTTAATTCATTTATGAAACAATGATGATGTAGTAATTATCTTATTAATGAAATATTGACATAATTGATGTTATAAATTCCCAAATAAATGTAATTTATGACTTTTTATGAATTAAAATAATTTTCTATGTTAATAATCATGTTAGTATTGATTTAATTAACATTTTTTGAACTAGTCATTCTGTTATGATTTTCACAAAAATCAATTACCAAATAGTGTCAAAATTTACAAAAAATAGTTTTTAAAACAAATATTATATTATAAATTGTTATTTTATTCCTAAAAATCTAAGGATCAGAAAAATGACTTAGATAAGGTTTCATATATTAATAATAAACAACATGGGGTTCGTTTGGCTTTTTATACTAAGTTTATTAAACTTATAGTGTAAGAAAACAAGAAGACACGGTAAAAGAAAAATTATTTATCTTAAGGTTAAATCTAAATGATAAGGTTAAAATAGAAACCTAAACCTATCTAATTTTTATTGGATGAGAGGATTTAGACCCATCCCCAGATTATATTCTAAATAAATCAATTTGGAACTATTATAAACTGAATATTACATTATAATAAAATAATAGTTTTAGTTTTTCCAAAGGTGCCCCTCTCCTCCCTTATAAAAGGGCACCTCCTCCCTCTCTTCCTCACACAACTTTGATACTTCAAGATCGGCCAAACCCTGCCAAATTCTCTTCTCCACTTCCATAGAAATATCCTAGAGGTTCTGGTCTTCTTCAAAGACCAATTTTAGTGCCGTAAGAGGAGGTCTCAAAGAGGCGCTTCAAAGAAGAGGTAATGTCTGTTACCGATTCTTTCAACTTTATTTCTTCTTCCACTTATTCTTATTAGGTTGTTTTATTATGAAGTAATAACATCAGTATCAATAATATACTGATATGTTATTATATGTATGAAACAACCCTATTTCTCCATCTATCCATCCTACGGAAAACGAAATCACCGCACGTGCGTACGTACGGAATACCGTATCCACGCCGTGGTGTAATCTATTTTACACCACCACCTTACTTGGATGGGTATAATAGTGTCAATAATAACTATATATGATTATTGTAAAGTGATATTGATTCTGTAATAGTATACATACACTCCAATAAAATTCCACGATCATGGGAATGATATCATCGCTCGTGCGTACGTACGGAATACCGTCTCCACGACACGTTGAGATTCATTCTCAATGATTAACCATTCATAAATGATTATAAGGTATATATAATAAGTAATCATGAAATATATGACATAATAATTATACTGGATTTATGTATATATATACTAATGAGATCCAATTAATTGCATTCAATTCAATGAGGAAACGAAAACAACGTTCATGCGTACGTACGGCCTACAGTCTCCATTAACGGTGTATTTCATTACATTTAACGTTCTATTATATATATGTATATTCTGAATATATATTAAATATAAATCATGTTTTATATTCTGGAATTAAGTAATCATGATCTCTGTAATCATATGAATAATTACAAGTCAAAACACTGACGACAAATGAAACGATTTTACCCAAAACGCTCTTTAACATCGAATTTACAAAAGAACGGGTAATATAAAGTCATAAGTGAACCATATATGATATCATAAAAATGAATATGATTCTGTAATAAGTCAATGACATTGTTTAAATCATTATACAGGAGGTTCGGATACGTACAAAGCATATCAGACCTAAGGTAAGGGATAATTTTTCTAATCTCATTTTTATCCGAGATTGCTTATTCATAAGTATTTACTGGGGTTATTGCTATCATCCATGTCAATGTTTTATAAAAGTGTATTCATGTATTTTTAAAGTCCTTTTTACCCATTTTTGACTTTTACTACATGGTATGTATGGAATCTTTCTTTTACAAGGTACTTTTTGACTTTTCTGTCCAATGTACGAGAAGAATGTTTTTTAACTTATACGACACGAACAGATTTTTACGGTTTTATAAAGCCTTCATTTAATGAAGCATCCTCCCAAATATTTCATGAATAATTTTTAAAAAATCCTTTTCTTTTAAAATTTCATGAAATTTTGTGAAAAGAGAATGATTTTTAAGAAGAAAGGATCTTTTCCTCAAGAATTCATTTCAAGTGTTTTATCAAAACCATTTTTCATCTAAGATGAAATTATTTCATATGTTTATGTTTCAAGTATCATGTCTCTATGATTTACATGGTTTCACTTTTCTTATGATGAAATGTCCATTTGTTTTATATGGATTATGAGATGATGGGATGATGTTTATGAAACCCATTTTATTCTTTGGGTTATGATGAAGGTTTTATGTTTATTTTGTGGCACAAGTAAGAATGATTTCATTATGAGATGGGTGGGACATATATCTCCGTCTAATGCATTGGGTAAATATTTATATCTCATGATATATACATGGCTGGAACGGTAAGTTAATATAGTTCAGTATTACAGGACTGGAACGAGGAGTGAACTCGATTTAGAAACGGAATTTGTCCACTAAGATGGTCTTGGCAGAAATGCCTTGGCTACCATGGAAATCATTACATGTGCTTAATGGATGCTAAAATTACATGTTTTTCCCATGCTAATTTATCATGATTAATGTTTCTTCATGATCTATGCCTTACGTACTACCATGTTTTATGTCATTGCTGAAGATTTTGATGTTTAGATTTTATGCTCATGTTTTTTTTACATTCAAATCTCTAAGGATTGTTTTATGTTCTCTATGATTACCCTTACTGAGCATTTGAGCTCACCGTTTATATGTTTTCTTTTCCCCAGGACTTAAAGAAAGGTTTTAGGTAAGGAAACGAAAACGGGAAGATCGTTATGGGAGGTGTTGAAGATATTTCAACATGATTAGATGTTTATATTCCGAGTTTCCAAAGACACCAAACTATTACGGTCCTTGTGTGTCTGTTTTTATTATGTATTAAGTATTCTGCAAAAGTAATGTAATGTCCATGTACGTCAAGCTTTGGGTCTCTACCGTTGGTATCAGAGGAAAGGTTTAGTCAACCTTTGGAAACTAGGATGCGAAAACGTTAGTGAGATCCCTAGTGATATTTCTATGGTATGTCTAGGGATATCCATAATGATAAGTATACGTATAGGATATAGTACTAGAACTACGGTAATGATCTTCGAATTTAACCTATGATGTTGGATATCGAGGGTGCTCCCCCCTTACTATGTTGTTTTTTGTAGCATTATTTTTGCCTCTCACACTATTCTTTTTGGGTTTTAGAAAATTGATAGAAACAAGATGATTCATGATAATGGAGGATATTATGGACAATGGAATGATATTCTTCATGAAAACCCAAATGAAATGGGATTTGGAATTCCAAACATCATTATTATGCTGAATCAGCAATCTCATAATATGATCAATAAACTCAAATTTGGTAAGTTTCCTGACTCAGCTAATAAGAGAAAGATGGAGTTTCATGATGATCATAGAGGAAAGAAAGTTCAATTTCCCTCATGTAAATCAAGTGGGAAGAGGCATCAAAGTGAATGTTTCAAAGGAACTGGAAGATGCTTTGGGTGTGGAAAAGAAGGACACAAAGCCAGTAAGTGAAAAGGAAAAGGTTCAGTTAACACCATGGATGAGGATAATGGTATTGCTACGACATCAACAATGGTTAAATGTTTTAAATGTGGAATGTACGGGGATTATGCAAACCAATTCCCTAAGGGAATGTCTCATGAAGAGAATCAGTATGGTCATATGGGTAGTATTTATGTTGATGATGATGAATAGACTACAAATAATATGTGAGATGAAATAATTGTTGAAGCTCGGCCAATGGTTTAAGAGGCTAGTGGAATGATTACATGTTTATCAAGTGTAATGTTGTATATGTAATCTCATGGTACTATGGAATAAAGAGAAATCTAAGGGTTGTTACACTGTTGTCTTTCCTTATGTTTTGAAAGTATATGTTAAATGGTACGAGTAACCATGGAAGGTTATTCAAATATTTTTGGAAAGTATATGATATGTGAAAAATGAAGGAATAAGAAGATAATGAGATGTTTTATTCTATTCATGAGATCATGATAGATATAATGACTATGTGATATCATGGTTTGAGTATATAGAATTTTGAGGATTTTGTTATGTGGAACGTGTTAACTTTTAACTACATTCATGTTTTCACTAAGGTTCAATGGGTATTCATTTTTCAAGAGAATACATGATTAAGGCCTTCGAATGTTTGGTATGTGACCAAAAAGACATATCTTATGATATATGGGGATCAACGATGGTATTAAATATCTGGTAATCTTTTTCACTAAATTATGAGAGTGGACTGTAGTATTATGGATAAGCCTAGATATTGGATTGGATTATGTTGAACATAAGTTAGTATTGTTTAAGGATAGAAGTTTTTTCGATATTATTAATGGGATGTTATAGTAATATAGTTTTAGAAAAAGGACAACATACAGGACGGGCGACAGCCCATCGCGTCGGACAAGGATGTGGGAATCGAACCCACAACCGAAGTGTGACTGGCCTTTATCACCTACCACTGGCCTACAAGAAGTCCCTGGTTAGTAGAAACTAGTTTTATTTTATTAATCGGTATGATATATGAAGTATAAGTTCATTTTTGGAACCATATATGATTAATCTAACTATAATATGGACTTATAACTTTTTCTAACCATTTGTTTGAAACAGATGGAATGACCCATCATTCTATCACATGATCTGCTAACACATCACGAATAACAAATTCAACTTCATTTATTTAAGGGATGACGTGGAAATTGTTCAATTCACGAACAACAGTGGGATTGTACCAAAATCATGTAAGTATTTCTTTTAATTAATCAACTTTAGGGAAATGATCTTGAAAACCAAAAATGTTTTCCTATATCCCTTATATCTGATGAATCAGATGGTACCTTAGATCATCACAAATCTATAGCTTTGTGATTGTTGGATTTTTTCATAGCTATGTTATCTACCAGTCTTCATCAGAACATGATGGTTAGGTTTCACTTCCATATCCATATTTTCCCCAATGTTCTCTTATGTGGAAACCCAGTGATTAGTTAATTTGGGTAACCATTATGTTTCATACATTAGTTTTTAAAGACTGGTTTTGGTATTCCTTTTTTACGATGTGGGTTTCTATTAAAGAAACTTTCTAGTAGTAAACCATTTATAACCCCGATGAATTTTGAGGGCGAAATTTATTTTAAGGGGGGTAGAAGGTAACACCCCGAGATTTTATGAGAAATATTATTTTTAATTTTATTGATTTCATATGTTGTACGTTACAACAAAGGAGTCTTACACGACATGCAACTCTAACATGGCTTCATTACATGCAATCGTGACCTTCCATAATAGCGTGTGTAGTACGCAATACCGAGTTTCACAAAACGATATATTATTATAATATATTTATGAACTAGCCATTATTAATAGTAATACCAAATTTTTGAAATTTTATAAATTTTATCTTACAAAATAGACTTCATTTTTGGGTTTGGAATATCGAAATAAGCTTAGGGTGAAATTTTGGTACTTTTCGGATAAATTTCATATTATGATGAATAGTGGAAATTACTAAATTTTAATTAAAAACAACTTTTTTAATAGAAATAATTAATATTGATAAAATATTAATTTGAGTGGTTTTAAAGTATATTTAGAATATATTTTTACAATTTAATACAATGTTGGTCATTGGATGTAATTTCACATTTAAACCAGACATAAAAAAGTGTCAATCTTTTGATAGTTATTATCTCTTAAGAACACGCTATTTGTTTTGACAACGGGAACTAATTTTTAAATTAATTAATGCAACTGATATGTTTTGAATTTGGTAAAATAGACATGATTTTTTAATCATAATATCAAATATTGTAACACCCCAAGATTTCATAGTGTGTTATTTCTTTAAAATAATACAATAACTTGCACTACATGCAACACTGAGTTCAAGCACTCCATGACTTACCAAACAAGCCGTTAAAAAGAGGTTATGAATAGTATTAACTAAATTTTAAACTTTATATAATCCTTATAATTTTAGAATCCATATTATGAGTTTCTTAGACATAATGTAAGAACAAATTCATTTTCAGTATTGCACTTTTACCAACCTCTAATAGTGAACCCTTTTTAAATACAATATTTTAAACTTTTTGACTAAATGGGGACATAAAAAATTTAAAATGAAACATCCCAAGCTTCCACGGTACACTTTCTTTGAATAATACAGTAGCGTGTGTTGTACGCAACATTGAGTTTTAACACACACCACAACCAATCAAACTAGTCGTTATGAATATTAATACCTACCTTTTGAAATTATATATATTTTATATTTCAAAATGGACTTCATTTTTGGATTCGGAATATCGAAATTAGCCTAAGGTGAAATTTTGGTACATTTCGGATAACTTTCATATTTTGATGAATAGTGAAAATTACTAAATTTTAATTAAAAACAACTTTTTTAATCAAAATAATTAATAGTGATAAATTGTGAATTTGAGTGGTTTTAAAGTAAATTTAGAGTATATTTTTACCATTTAATATAATTTTGGTCATTGGACATAATTTTACAATTAAACCGAACATAAACAAGTGTCAATCTTTTGATAGTTATTATCTCTTAAAAACACGCTTTTTGTTTTGACAGCGGGAATTAATTTTAAATTAATTTCTTCCACTTCTGTGTTTTGAATTTAGAAAAATGTATTCCATATTTGGAATCAGGATGTTCAAATTGTGTAAATAGGCAACTTTTATTTTTAGGCATTTTGAATAATTACTGCGGTAAATATTTTATTTACCATGGTTAAGGGTAAATCCGGTAAATAAGGGTTAAAAAATAATATTATAATAATACTAAATTACCATAAAACGTGTCTTAACCCTATTGTTTGATACATGGTCGACCATGGGCATCTTTGGGTCGATTTTGGGACCCCATGGATCCACTTGTAAGTGATAATGACACTTTATTTTAATTAAGATAAAATGAATACAAAAATGACACAAGCATATATCTTTTAGAAAAACAATTGTTACATAGGGTTATATATGTTGGATTTTAGATTATAAATATTCATTAGAAAGATAAAAATATTTCCTACATAATGATATTTTATTTATAATTTTTAGACATTAAATAAGTTATTTTATTTATGACACAATGATGATGCAGTAATTACTAAAATAGTGAAAAATTAAATTAATTGATATTATAAATACCCAAATAAATATAATATGAAACGTTTAATGGATTAAACTAATTTTCTAGGATAATATGATATATTAGGATTGATTTAATTGACTTTTTTCGAAGTAATCAATCTGTTATGAGTTTCACAAAAATCAACTAATGAATAGTGTCAAAATTGACATAAAAGAGTTCTTAAAACAAATATTATATTATAAATTGATATTAAATTCCTAAAAATCTAAGGTTCGGCCAAGAGACTTATATCATGATAGGTTCATAATTAATGGACCACTTGGGGGTCTTTTGGATATATATAGTAAGTTTATTAACCATATTATATAAAAATACAAAGAGACATTGTAAAAGTGAAACTAATTAACTTAGAGTTAATACTTAAAGATAAGGTTAATATAAGTACCCAAACCTGTCTAAATTATATTGGTTGAGTGGTTTTCGACTTATCCCCACCTTAAATGTTGAATAATAAACTTTTGAGCCATTAGAAACCGAATATGAATTTAATATAAACTAATATTGCTAGCTTTTCCAAAGGTTCCCCTCACCCCTCTTATAAAAGGGCACTCCTCATTCTCATTTCTTCACACCTTACAAGCCTTTTGGTTCGGCCAAACTCTTCCCAAATACTCTCCCAACATCCCTCACTACAACCTAGAGGCCTTAGTTTGATCAGAAAGCCAACCTAAGGAGCCCTTTTGATCAAATCAAAAGGAAGAACCCGAACAAGAGGTAATGATTTCACCACCCTTTTCCAAGTTCATTTCTTCTTCCACTTCTTCTTCCTTTATTGTTACCATTCTAAAATAATAACTCCAGTATCATATATATACTGTGATGTTATTATAAATATGGTACAACCATATTCAGTATTCTATCCACCCTTTGAATAACATGTCACCATACGTGCGTACGTACGGCTTACCGTCTCCACGTCGTGGTGTAATTGTTATTCAATATATTATTATTTGGATGGGTATAATAATGATGTGTAACTCATGTAAATAATAAATATAACATGTTAATGATTCTTTATATATGATATACCATCCATTTATATATTATTTTAATATCAAAAGAATGATATTGTCGCTCGTGCGTACGTACGGACTACCGTCTCCACGAACGCGATGAGATTCATTCTCCATCGTATCCATTCAAGTATAATTATCATTTTATGATTTAAAAATGATTTTTAAGGACTTTATATCATTCTGGATATGAATAAGATACAACAAACATCGCTTATGTAACAAAACATATAAAAGAAAATGAGTAATTTAACACCCGAAACGACGATAATTCTAAGATATTATTAACAAATCATTGTTAAAAGATCATATATGATATCATATTAATATATATGATTCTTGTATAATTTAATAACAATTATTTCACCATTATACAGGAGGTTAACCTACCCCAACCAAGGAAATGTACAAGGTAAGGGTTTTTCATCTCACTCCTTATTCACGTGAGATTCATGCCATATTGCCACCATCACCTTTTGTGTGGTGTATGTACTGCCCATAATTATATTCGTTGTGTAATACACTCTAATTTATGTGTATTTACATATTCATTGTATGATACCTCTTTCATGGGATGTATGTTTCATAAGTTACCAAATTGGTAAGGGTTATTTTCGCAATCTCTTCATTATCCGAGGTTGTTTATACGTAATTATCTACTGAGATTTCTTTATCATCCACATCCATGTTTCTTCGAAATGCATTTAAAAACATTTTTACTATTTACAAATAATATTAGTTAAAGTAATTTATACCCTTATGGATTTATAAAGGAATCTTTCCATCGTTTTCCAAACAGGGTGCTTTTTAACCTTTTCGATAGAATTATGTTAAGAATGTTTTTTTAACATATACGGCGGGTGCGGCTATTTACCGCCGTTATAAAATCGTCAAATCTTCAATTACAAGATTATAAGAATATTTTCAAAGACAATGTTTTATTTTATAATTATGTGACATTTAAATGATTTCAAAATGAATATTTTAAGAATTTCGGAAAGGTACTCTTTATCAAAATCAGAATTTTAAATGTTTTAAAGATTTATCTTTCTAAATCTTTCTAATAAATGTCCATGTCTTCAAAATGGTTTTTAAGGATTTATTTATATGGACATGAATGTTTTTAAAATGTTAATTCCTTTCAAAATTTTCGAAGTGGTATGGGACACTTTGATTCAAAAATATCTTTTAATTACTTCCTTTATAAATGTGTGACTTTTAAATGATTTCAAAAAAAAGGAGATATTTCTCTCAAACAGTTTTGATTTCATCTATATCAACATCCTTTGATGGATTTTATGATTATATGAAGTTGATTTATTGTGAAACAAAACTTCTATTTTGTATTGAAGGTTTTGTGATATGTTTGACTGTGGATGTGCTATTTTTTTATACCATTCATAGTTTATGGTGAAAGTATTGACATTTCGTATGCTAGTTTTAATACGAATGTTTATGTTATGTTTAAACCTTTTCATATGGGAATGCATTGGACTTAATATGTGAAGGGTGGAGCCCGCTATAGCTCCTTGATGCATCGGTAGGTCCCATGAGACAAACTAGTGTCTTGGCACAAGGCTTTGACAAAATCTTATTTGTAGTCTTGGCACGAGGCCTTGACTATGTGGTTATGATAGTCTGGAATTATGCATTCCAACATTATGAAATTGCTTATTGATTTTTCCATGTGATTATTCGATTAGTAGAATATCCATGTTAATAAGTAAATGGCATTATTTCATTTTATTTATGCCATACCATGTTGAAAGTTCATGTTTGAAAGGCTTTTGTTTTAGGTATACATTGCCTTAAATGTCTATTCTTATTTATGAAAGTTTCCGCTATATTGTTATCCTTACTGGGCATTTGAGATCACCCCTTTTCTATGTTTTATTTTTCCCAGGAAGTGAAGAAGTAAATTATGAATGACCTGCATGGATGTTTTGTGGGGATATGAGTGTGGATTATGGAGACATTATGTTGTTGTAGTAGTTTTTCATTTTATGATGCAATGTAAAACTTATGAATATATCTAGTGTTTCCAAGGCTACTAAACCAATCGGTCTTTCGAGATTTGATCTTTCTTGTTATCATGCCAATGTTATGTAATAATGCACCGACTCTGGGTAACTAGGGTCAGGGCGTTACAGTTGGTATCAGAGGAAGTTTAGTACAAACCTTGGAAGCTAGATTTAGATAAACTCTAATTAGAGCACGTAGACCTAAGATGAACTTTGAGGATTAGTATAGAAGAACTTCCTATAATTTTGGTATTGTAGAGATTTTGTGAGTTTTCCGAGCAATACATCCATGTCTGGATACGAGCAGGTAGAGGCGGCTCTGGCACAGATGTACCTAGGGGTAAAACCCGAAAACACCGCTTTGAGCTAGACTCGAACGGGAACTGGTGCACGACAACGGGCCTTGCTGCACTCTTGGTTACGACACTCACGGGGGATATGCTTAGGATAATTCTCATTTTCTTTACAAACCATTATGAAGGGTTTATGTGGATTTACTTCCTCAAAGGATAAATTTATATGATTATGGATTATATCCATAAACTATTTAATTTATGTTATGTGTCTTACAAGTTTGGGATTAGGTATTGTTATTTATAACCTAATCTAGTGTATGCCATTGTTTAGAAATGGCGCCCAGTAGAAGGAATGAGAACTCCAGCAATGCACATGATCCAAAGAGAAAGAAGGATCATATCTTTCATGGTCTTAAGCTAGAATTTATAAGAGAAATAGTCTCCCATGTATTATCATCATATGAAGAAATAATATCATGTGTTGATAAGATAAGTAAAGAGTTTACTGAGTCATATGGCTTTGAAGGGAAGCAAGAGAAGAAAATTATGGAAGAGAGAAAGATGGATAAAGGGAAGAGGGAAAAGAAGAATTTTCCCATATGTGATAACTGTGGGAAGAAACACCCTGGAACTTGTCTGAAAGGAATGGGAGTTTGTTATAAATGTGGTGGAAAAAGGCACAAAGTACATGACTGCAAGGGTAAGAAAATGGTTTCAAATGTACAATTCTTCATTTGCAAAGAGTTTGGACACTATGAGAACCTATGTCCCAGTCATCAGAATATGCCGCAAATGATGTTATTGGATAATAATCAAGTTATGATACTACCACAAATGAAGAGGAATGATTAGAGTTCTTATGTTGATTATGTCAATTGAGTGTTGTATCAACAATGTACTTGTTATAATAATTATGGAGTATATAAGGATTGTACTGCAGTACTACTTCATTAAGGACTTGAGATTGTGTGGAACAAAGAAAAGTGGCTCAATATCAGGTTATATTTTTGGAAAATATATGGTTGAGAGAATGATAAACCATAATATGGTTCTGATACCGAGGTAGTGATTTTAGAATAATACATGATTGATTTGGATAAATTATATTGGATATTCTTGACTACCTTGAAACTAATTAATGATTTGTATATTCCATCATTGTTGGGGTTTAAAACATTTTTGGATTGATGAAGTATATCCAGCATTCTATATGGAATAAGGGAGCATGAATGTAATCAATATAGATTATGGTAATTCAGGATGTTTCAGTGTTTTAAAAGAATACATGATGAAGGTATTCATATGCTATTACATGGTAAAAAGGATCAACATTATGTTTAACTTCCTTATAAATGTTGGACTGTGAGTTTGGTCAGAAGTATTTTGGATAAATTCTAGTTTGAGATTAATTTTGGATTGCCATAAAAGGACAACCCGGAGGTCGGGCGGCAACCCGTCGCGTCCGGCAAGGCCGCAAGACTTGAACCCGCAACCGAAGGGCGACAAGGGTGTATCACCTACCACTGTCCCAAGAGATGTCCTGGATTAAATAATGTAGTTTTTTTTAAAAGATCTGGTAGATGAATATAAATTCGTTTATTTTGGAACCCTGTACGGATAGTATAAATAGAATTTCTTTTACGAGTGAAAGATGAGTTTGTGGTAGAAATTTATTAACGGACAAAACTCTAATTATAAAGTAAGTATATCTCCTTATGATCTTAGCCAATCTCATAAATAAATTCCTCAACATTAAGAAAAGGAACTTAGAACAAAAATGTTGTCCTAGATGGTACCTTAACTCATCACTAATTTATGGCTTTGGGATTGTTGGCCTTTTCATAGCCATGTTCTCTACCACTCTCCATCAGATAATTGATGGTTAGATTTCTCTTCCATATCCATATTTTCCTACATGGAACCCTAGTATGTGTTATTTTCGGTAATCTTCATACTTTCCACTCTTTATTTTAAATAGAGGCCTCATTAATTCATTTTTCGATGTGGGATTTCAACTAAGATATTTTGAAACGTCAAAAATGTTTTATCCTAATACCCTATATTCTGTTGAACCGATTGTATTTCAAATCATCATATATTGATGAGTTTAAGGACCTCAATTTTATACATGTTTGTGATTGATGACTTCAATCACTACCTATAAATATTTACGTTTTTCCTCCAATTATATATCTCTAATTTCCACCAATGTTCTCATAATCGAGATCATAATTTGGTGGTGACCCTTTCATTTATCTTTTCCTCATATTAAGACTAAATTTTAGTAACCCAATTTCCGATGTGGGTTTTTCCCACAAAGATATTTTTTATTTTCAACCTTTTATTTTCAAAGAACAATTTCAAATTGCGAGGACGCAATTTATTGAAGGAGGGGAGAATATAACACCCCAAGATTTCATAGTGTGTTATTTCTTTAAAATAATACAATAACTTGCACTACACGCAACACTGAGTTCAAGCACACCAAGACTTACCAAACAAGTCGTTCAAAAGAGTTTATGAATAGTATTAACTAAATTTTAAACTTTATATAATCCTTATAATTTTAGAATCCATATTATGAGTTTCTTAGACATAATGTAAGAACAAATTCATTTTCAGTATTGCACTTTTACCAACTTTTAATAGTGAACCCTTTTTTAAATACAATATTTTAAACTTTTTGACTAAATGGGGACATCAAAAATTTAAAATGAAACATCACAATCTTCCACAGTACGCTTTCTTTGAATAATACAGTAGCGTGTGTTGTACGCAACACTGAGTTTTTACACACACCACAACCTATCAAACTAGCCGTTATGAATAGTAATACCTACTTTTTGAAATTATATATATTTTATATTTCAAAATGGACTTCATTTTTGGATTCGGAATATCTAAATTAGCCTAAGGTGAAATTTTGGTACATTTCAGATAACTTTCATATTTTGATGAATAGTGAAAATTACTAATTTTTAATTAAAAACAACTTTTTTAATCAAAATAATTAATAGTGATAAATTATGAATTTGAGTGGTTTTAAAGTATATTTAGATTATATTTTTACCATTTAATATAATTTTGGTCATTGTACATAATTTTACAATTAAACCGAACATAAACAAGTGTCAATCTTTTGATAGTTATTATCTCTTAAAAACACGCTTTTTGTTTTGACAGTGGGAATTAATTTTAAATTAATTTCTGCCACTTCTGTGTTTTGAATTTAGAAAAATGGATTCCATATTTGGAATCAGGATGTTCAAATTGTGTAAATAGGTAACTTTTATTTTTAGACATTTTGAATGATTACTGCGGTAAATATTTTATTTACCATGGTTAAGGGTAAATCCGGTAAATAAGGGTTAAAAAATAATATTATAATAATACTAAATTACCCTAAAACGTATCTTAACCCAATTGGTTGATACATGGTCTACCATGGGAAACTTTGGGTCGATTTTGGGACCCCATGGATCCACTTGTAAGTGATAATGACACTTTATTTTAATTAAGATAAAATGAATAAAAAAATGACACAAGCATATATCTTTTAGCAAAACAATTGTTACATAGAGTTATATATGTTGGAGTTTAGATTATAAATATTCATTAGAAAGATAAAAAAATTTCCTACATAATGATATTTTATTTATAATTTTTAGACATTAAATAAGTTATTTTATTTATGACACAATGATGATGTAGTAATTACAAAAATAGTGAAAAATTAAATTAATTGATATTATAAATACCCAAATAAATATAATATGAATCTTTTAATGAATTAAACTAATTTTCTAGGATAATATTATATATTAGGAGTGATGTAATTGACTTTGTTCGAAGTAATCAATCTGTTATGAGTTTCACAAAAATCAACTAATGAATAGTGTCAAAATTGACATAAAAGAGTTCTTAAAACAAATATTATATTATAAATTGATATTAAATTCATAAAAATCTAAGGTTCGGCCAAGAGACTTATAACATGATAGGTTCATAATTAATGGACCACTTGGGGGTCGTTTGGATGTATATAGTAAGTTTATTAACCATATTATATAAAAATACAAAGAGACATTGTAAAAGTGAAACTAATAAACTTAGAGTTAATACTAAAAGATAAGGTTACTATAAGTACCCAAACCTGTCTAAATTCTATTGGTTGAGTGGTTTTCTACCTATCCCCACCTTAAACTTTGAATAATAAACTTTGGAGCCATTAGAAACCGAATATGAATTTAATATAAAATAATATTTCTAGCTTTTCCAAAGGTACCCCTCACCCCTCTTATAAAAGGGCACTCCTCATTCTCATTTCTTCACACCTTCCAAGCCTTTTGGTTCGGCCAAACTCTTACCAAATACTCTCCCAACATCCCTCACTACAACCTAGAGGCCTTAGTTTGATCAGAAAGCCAACCTAAGGAGCCCTTTTGATCAAATCAAAAGGAAGAACCCGAAGAAGAGGTAATGATTTCACCACCTTTTTCCAAGTTCATTTCTTCTTCCACTTCTTCTTCCTTTGTTGTTACCATTCTAAAATAATAACTCCAGTATCATATATATACTTTGATGTTATTATAAATATGGTACAACCATATCCAGTATTCTATCCACCCTTTGAATAACATGCCACCATACGTGCGTACGTACGGCTTACTGTCTCCACGTCGTGGTGTTATTGTTATTCAATATATTATTATTTGGATGGGTATAATAATGATGTGTAACTCATGTAAATAATAAATATAACATGTTTATGATTTTATATATATGATATACCATCCATTTATATATTATTTTAATATTAAAAAAATGATATTGTCGCTCGTGCGTACGTACGGACTACCGTCTCCACGAACGCGATGAGATTCATTCTCCATCGTATCCATTCAAGTATAATTATCATTTGATGATTTAAAAGTGATGTTTAAGGACTTTATATCATTCTGGATATGAATAAGATACAACAAACATGGCTTATGTAACAAAACATATAAAAGAAAATGAGTAATTTAACACCCGAAACGACGATAATTCTAAGATATTATTAACAAATCATTGTTAAAAGATCATATATGATCTCATATTAATATATATGATTCTTGTATAATTTAATAACAATTATTTCACCATTATACAGGAGGTTAACCTACCCCAACCAAGGAAATGTACAAGGTAAGGGGTTTTCATCTCACTCCTTATTCCCGTGAGATTCATGCCATATTGCCACCATCACCTTTTGTGTGGTGTATGTACTGCCCATAATTATATTCGTTGTGTAATACACTCTAATTTATGTGTATTTACATATTCGTTGTATGATACCTCTTTCATGGGTTGTATGTTTCATATGTTACCAAATTGGTAAGGGTTATTTTCGCAATCTCTTCATTATCCGAGGTTGTTTATACGTAATTATCTACTAAGATTCCTTTATCATCCACATCCATGTTTCTTAGAAATGCATTTAAAAACATTTTTACTATATACAAATAATATTAGTTAAAGTCATTTATACCCTTATGGGTTTATAAAGGAATCTTTCCGTCGTTTTCCAAACAGGGTGCTTTTTAACCTTTTCGACAGAATTAAGGTAAGAATGTTTTTTTTAACTTATACGGCGGGTGCGGCTATTTACTGCCGTTATAAAATCGTCAAATCATAAATTACAAGATTATAAGAATATTTTCAAAGACAATGTTTTATTTTATAATTATGTGACTTTTAAATGATTTCAAAATGAATATTTTAAGAATTTCGGAGAGGTACTCTTTATCAAAATCAGAATTTTAAATGTTTTAAAGATTTATCTTTCTAAATCTTTTTAATAAATGTCCATGTCTTAAAAATGTTTTTTAAGGATTTATTTATATGTACATGAATGTTTTTAAAATGTTAATTCCTTTCAAAATTTTCGAAGTGGTATGGGACACTTTGATTCAAAAATCTCTTTTAATTACTTCCTTTATAAATGTGTGACTTTTAAATGATTTCAAAAAAAAGGAGATATTTCTCTCAAATAGTTTTGATTTCATCTATGTCAACATCCTTTGATGGATTTTATGATTATATAAAGTTGATTTATTGTGAAACAAAACTTCTATATTGTATTGAAGGTTTTGTGATATGTTTGACTGTGGATGTGCTATTTTTTTATACCATTCATAGTTTATGGTGAAAGTATTGACATTTCGTATGCTAGTTTTAATACGAATGTTTATGTTATGTTTAAACCTTTTCATATGGGAATGCATTGGACTTAATATGTGACGGGTGGAGCCCGCTATAGCTCCTCGATGCATCGGTAGGTATCATGAGACAAACTAGTGTCTTGGAACAAGGCTTTGACAAAATCTTATTTGTAGTTTTGGCACGAGGCCTTGACTATGTGGTTATGATAGTCTGGCATTATGCATTCCAACATTATGAAAGTGCTTATTGATTTTTGCATGTGATTATTCTATTAGTAGAATATCCATGTGAATAAGTAAATGGCATTATTTAATTTTATTTATGCCATACCATGTTGAAAGTTCATGTTTGAAAGGCTTTTGTTTTAGTTATACATTGCCTTAAATGTCTATTCTTATTTATGAAAGTTTCCGCTATATTGTTATCCTTACTGTACATTTGAGCTCACCCCTTTTCTATGTTTTATTTTTCCCATGAAGTGAAGAAGTAAATTATGAATGACCTGTAGGGATGTTATGTGGGGATATGAGTGTGGATTATGGAGACATTATGTTGTTGTAGTAGTTTTTCATTTTATGATGTAATGTAAAACTTATGAATATATCTAGTGTTTCCAAAGCTACTAAACCAATCGGTCTTTCGAGATTTGATCTTTCTTGTGATCATGCCAATGTTATGTAATAATGCACCGACTCTGGGTAACTAGGGTCGGGGCGTTACAAATATAGCTTAGGGATAATTTTTGGTATTTTTCTGGAAAATTTTATTTTTGATGAATAGTGAAACCACTAAGTGGTAGTTAAAATAACTAAATTTTTCATAAAACTAAATTTCACCACTTATGTAAGTGGAATTTCATAAATCAGAGAGACACAGTTAATATCAAGGACTAAAATTTGGTTCAATGAGATGAAAATAATTTTTGGTGAATAGTAACTTCTTACTTTTTTTACCACGATTAAAAGTAAATAGGGTAATTAAGGGTAAAAATGATATTATTATTACCCTAACACATGTCCTAATTCTATTGGATATGTGTAATTCGACCAAAAACAACCTTAGGAATAAAATATGACCATTTAGGTTCACTTGGATTAGATTAGGATATTTATTATTAATTTATTTAAAGAAGGGTTAAAATAGTTAAAATCAATGTTTAATAACTAAATAATTTTTAATATAGGGTTATATATATGATAAATTCGACTATAAATATTAATTAGAAAGATAAAAAGATTTTCTACATAATGGAATTTTATTTAAAAAATTTAGACTTAATATAATTTAATTTATTTATGAAACAATGATGATGCAGTAATTATCTTATTAATGAAATATTGACATAATTGATGTTATAAATACCCAAATAAATGTAATTTGAGACTTTTTATGAATTAAAATAATTTTCTCTGTTAATATGACATGTTAGTATTTATTTAATTAACTTTTTTTGAACTAATAATTCTGTTATGATTTTCACACAAATAAATTACCAAATAGTGTCAAAATTGACATAAAATAGTTTTAAAACAAATATTATATTATAAATTGTTATTTTATTCGTAAAAATCTAATGTTCGTCCAAATGATTTAGATAAGGTTAAATATATTAATAATAAATAACCTGGGGTTCTTTTGGCTTTTTATTGTATGTCTATTAACCTTATAGTGTAAGAAAACAAGAAGACACGGTAAAAGTAAAATTATTTATCTTAAGGTTAAATCTAAATGATAAGGTTAAAATAGAAACCTAAACTTGTCTAAATTTTATTAGATGAGAGGATTTCGACTCATCCTCACATTAGATTCTAAATAAATCAATTTTAAGCTATTAAAAACTGAATATGACTTTATAATAAAATAATATTTTTTGTTTTTCCAAAGGTGCCCCTCTCCTCCCTTATAAAAGGGCACATCCTCCCTCTCTTCATAACACCACATTGAGCCTTCATGCTCGGCCAACCCCTGAAAAATTCTCTTCTCCACTTCTATAGAAACATCCTAGAGGTTCTTGTCTTCTTCAAAGACCAATTTTAGTGCCCTAAGAGGAGGTCTCAAAGAGGCGCTTCAAAGAAGAGGTAATGTCTGTTACCGATTCTTTCAACTTTATTTCTTCTTCCACATCTTCTTATTAGGCTTTTTTATTATGAAGTAATAACATCAGCATCACTCATATACTGATATGTTATTATAATTATGACACAACCCTATTTCACCATCGATCCATCCTACGGAAAATGAAATCACCGCACGTGCGTACATACGGAATACCGTCTCCACGCCGTGGTGTAATCTATTTTCCACCACCACCTTACTTGGATGGGTATAATGGTGTAAATAATAACTATATATGAATATTTTAAAGTGATATTGATTCTGTAATAGTATACATACACTCCAATAAAATTCCACGATCATGGGAACGATATCATCGCTCGTGCGTATGTACGGAATACCGTCTCCACGACGCGATGAGATTCATTCTCAATGATTAACCATTCATAAATGATTATAAAGTATATATAAAAAGTAATCATGAAATATATGAAATAATAATGATACTGAATTTATGTATATATATATGTATGACATCCAATTAATTCCTTTCAATTCAATGAGGAAACGAAAACAACGTTCATGCATACGTACGCCCTACCATCTCCATGAACGGTGTATTTCATTCCATTTATCAATCTATTATATATATGTATATTCTGAATATATATTATATATAAATAATGTTTTATATTCTGGAATTAATTATTCATGATCTAAGTAATCATATGAATAATTACAAGTCAAAACACGAATGATGAATGCAACGATTTTACCCAAAACGCTCTTTAACATGGAATTTACAAAAGAAGGGGTAATATAAAGTCATAGGTGAACCATATATGATATCATAACAATGAATATGATTCTGCAATAAGTCCATGAAATTATTTAAATCATTATACATGAGGTTTGGATACGTACGAAGCAAATCGGACCTAAGGTAAGGGATAATTTTGCAAATCTCATTTTTATCCGAGATTGGTTATTCGTAAGTATTTACTGGGGTTATTACTATCATCCATGTCCATGTTTTATAAAAGAGTATTCATGTATTTTTAAAGTCCTTTTACCCATTTTTGACTTTTACTACATGGTATGTATGGAATTTTTCTTTTACGAGGTACTTTTTGACTTTTCCGTCCAAAGTACGAGAAGAATGTTTTTTAACTTATACGGCATGAACAGATTTTTACGGTTTTATAAAGCCTTCATTTCATGAAGCTTCCTCCCAAAGATTTCATGAAGATTTTTAACAAAATCATTTTCTTTTAAAATTGCCCGACATTTTGTGAAAAGAGAATGATTTTGAAGAAGAAATGATATTTTCCTCAAGAATTCATTTCAAGTTTTTTATCAAAACCAATTTTCATCTAAGATGAAATTATTTCATATGTGTATGTTTCATGTATAATGTCTCTATGATTTACATGGTTTCACTTTTCTTATCATGAAATGTCCATTTGTTTTATATGGATTGTGAGATAATGGGGTGATGTTTATGAAACCCATTCTATTCTTTGGGTTATGATGAAGGTTGTATGTTTCTTTTGTGGCACAAGTAAGAATGATTTAATTATGAGATGGGTGGGACCTATATATCCCTACAATGCATTGCGTAAATATTTATATCTCATGAGATAGACATGGCTGGAACCGTAAGTTAATCTGGTTTAGTATTACGGGACTGGAACGAGGAGTGAACTTGATTCAGAAAGGTACTTTGTCCACTAAGATGGTCTTGGCATCAATGCCTTGGCTACCATGGAAATCATTAAATGTGCTTAATGTATGCCACAATTACATGTTTTATTCCCATGCTAATTTATCATGATTAATGTTTCTTCATGATCTATGCCTTACGTACTGCCATGTTTTTTGTCATTGCTCAAGATTTCGATGTTTATATTTTATGCTCATGTTTTTTTTTACATTCAAATCTCTAAGGATTGTTTTATGTTCTCTAGGCTTAACCTTACTGAGCATTTGAGCTCACCCTTTATATGTTTTATTTTCCCCAGGATTTAAAGAAAGGTTTTGGGTAAGGAAACGAAATGGGGAATATCGTTATGGGAGATGTTGAAGATCTTTCAACATGATTAGATTTTTATATTCCTAGTTTCCAAAGACACTAAACTATTACGGTCCTTCTGTGTCTATTTTTGTTATGTATTAAGTATTCTGCAAAAGTAATGGAATGTCCATGTACGTCAAGCTTCAGGTCTCTACTGGTGTGGCAGACCCCTGGGTGGAAGACCAGCATGGTGGGCGGAGGTCACCGGTGCGGGGCTTGACAGGGGTGGAGGCACGCAACCCCGAGCGGGAGACCGAAACCCACCTTCGGCGGGTCTCCGTGCAGGATAGCGACCGACCACGAGGGCCTGTCAGTGTGGGTATATCGCGGGGTAGGGACCGGGCCGCGTGGAAGGGATGCGGGCCATCGGTTTTGGTCGGGCCGACCGGTGCGGGCTGGCCTAGGCCGAGTGGACTGACTGGACTGGGCCAATCCAGCCCTAAGGGGTTAGCCCCCCTTATCTTCGGACACCTGTAACATTCACTATAGGTGTCGATTTTGCATGTTTTCTATGGAAGCATGATCCTAGAATCGAGTATGATTTTTTTAGATGGTCTTAGAGATTTTTAATTCCTGATATGGGGGCTCGGTGCATGACACATCGTTATATATTTGTTTATCCCCTCACCGGGATTCTTCGTTCGGATGGCATGAATAGATCTGGAGTCCGTTTAAGGCACCATCAATGGAATTGTGACCCTACCGTCTAGAGAAAGTTTTTGAGGGTGGTTTCTGGCATTGAAGCCGGAGTTGAGGTGTGGGCCCCACAGGTCATCCTTTAAGCTGTGAGCAGCATTTTGTGACTTTTTCATCGGACGTCCGTTCAGGGCGAATGAGTGGTCGTTTTAGCATGTTTTTCCGAAATCATCGCGATGGCGCAGCTTGCCCGACCTCTTTCGGGACCGAGGTGTGGGCCCCACGAGATGTCGTATGGGCATAAAGTAGTGTTGAATAACATTTTCATCAGGAGTCCATTTCAAGCATGTAAATAGACAATCTCACGTGTTTTTTCGCGAGGATTGAAATGGTGTAATTGGATTGGGCCTGCAGAGCCTCTTTCTATATCTCATTAAATGTAGAAACAAAAAAGGGCGTTAGTCTGAGGTTCCTTTGACGCACTTCGAACCAACACATGGTAGTGATGTTAATGACACCTAGAGATGGTTCGGGCGGTGCAGAGTTATTAGACTAGTTTAGGGTTTACCCTCCAGTGGGGCTGGGCAGTGGGTTACCTACTGATGTATCAGGATTTACCCTCCAATGGGGCTAGGCAGTGGTTTAAACATTGACCTTAGGGTTTACCCACTAGCGGGGCTGCATAGTGGGTTACCTGTTGACCTCAGGGTTTACCCTCTAGCAGGGCTAGATAGTGGGTTACACATTGACCTTTTGGTTTACCCTCTAGTTGGGCTGGGAAGTGGGTTACCCATTGACTTTAGGGTTTACCCTCTAGCGGGGCTGGGAAGTGGGTTACCCGATGAACTCTTAGAGTTTACCCTCCGGCTGGGCTAGGCAGTTGATTACCCAATGTCTTATTTCCGACTCAGCCCTTTCTATGTGGCTATTTAGTGACTTCTCACTATGATTACCAGAGTGGGACCCCTGGTTGTACTATATAGCGATGAGACAACATTGACGTGCGAGACTGATGGGCATCAGTGATGGGAATCCTTTGAACTATTGGTGACTTATCCTGGGCCGATATTGGAGATGGAGAACCCTTTATGCACCCGTTCAGGTTTCTTGTTGAGCATATATATATATACCCTACTCTTGTGTCCCAATCCATGGGTTCAGTTACTCGCTTTCTAGGAAGGGCGAAGACACATGAGGTATGCCACATGATTTCCATGTCTATATCCTCTTTATTAGACGAGTATACTTCCTTTATTTTTTTGGGTTGAGCTACACTCTATTTGTTGTATGCTTTCACTATTCCTTGTTCTTTCTACTACTCACCGTTTTGTTACCTCCATTGTTGCTCCCTAGAGCTTTCGGGGAATCCTACTGAGTATCATTATACTCACCCCTTCTTGGTCTTTGCCCGCACTTGGTGTTCCCTT
The DNA here is from genome assembly GCA_963277665.1 of Viscum album. Classification (NCBI taxonomy): domain Eukaryota; kingdom Viridiplantae; phylum Streptophyta; class Magnoliopsida; order Santalales; family Viscaceae; genus Viscum; species Viscum album. The sequence continues at coordinate 708,658,482 of OY728131.1, read as the reverse complement.
GAAGACAACGGACAGGTTGATCAAGACTACAGAGAAGAATATAGGTCATAGGTGTTTGGGCTGTGATCAGTGGTCATAGTAGGACTTTCAAGTGTGAGACTAACCAGCTGTTACTTTTTTTTAACTGTCGCCGGGTTGTGGCACTTTACTAGTTGGGCGTGTGTTTTTCCCTTTTTATTGTTCAGTCTACTTTTCAGCACTTTACTCATTCTGAATTATAGTTCGATGCATATTTTTTATGGGATTATGTATTCCATATTGTGGTTTCCTTTTTACTCCGCACTTTTTCTTTGCAGGGGCTATGGGTGTGTGTGTACAGGTACATTGGAAAAGGTCTCCTCGAGATTGTTACGGCTTCGGCGCTTGTCACCAGCCCCTGGCCTATGAAGGCGGACTTAGTGTAGTCACGGCTCGAGACCGATAGGGTCGGTTCATGAAATTTATACTCATTATTCTACCCATCCAAATAATGCAGTGTTTGAATAACAAACTACACCATGACATGGAGATGGTAAGCTGTACGTATGCACGTATGGTGACTTTGTCACTCATATGAGGGATAGAATAATGAATCTTGTTGAACCATTTTTAAAATAACCTAATACTATGTAGAATATTCTAGAGTTATTATTTTATAATGGAAACCACAATGAAAGAGAAAGTGGAAGAAGAAAAGAACTTGAAAGATGTGATGAAAAAATTACCTCTTCTTCGGGTTCTTCCTTTTGATTTGATTAAAATGGCTCCATAGGTTGGCTTTATGACCATTGTAAGGCCCATAATATGATGTGAGGAATTTTGGGAGGATATTTGGGTAGGTTTTGGCCGATCCAAATGGCTTTGGTGTTGTGAAATTAAGAGAATGAGAAGTACCATTTTTTAAGAGTTGTGAGTGTCACTTTCAGAAATGCATGAAATATTATTTTATAATAAAATAATTTGCAGTTTCTAATGGCTCCAAAATAATATATTTAAAGACTAAGTTAGGTATGGGTTGAAAAACATTCAACTGATATGTATTAGACATGTTTATTTCACCATATTAACCTTATCTTTTAGATTTAACTCTTAGTAAAATAGTTTGACATTTACCATGTCTCTTTGTATTTTTATATTATATGGTTAATAAACGTACTATAACAAGACGAGATAACCCCATGTGGTTCATTATTAATATATATAACCTTATATATGTCCTCTGTCCAAACCCAATATTTTTAAGAATGTTATATCAATTAATAATATAGTATTATTTTTTAAACTCAATTATGTCTATTTTGACACTGTTTAGTATTTGGTTTTTGTGAAATCATAAAAGCATTATTACTACGAAGAAAAATTATTTAATCAACCCTAACATGTCATATTAACTTATATAATTATTTTAGTTCATCAGAAATCTCAAATTACTTTTTTTGAATATTTATATTATCAATTATTTTAATCATTCAATAATAAGGTCACTACTGCATCATTATTGTGTCAAAAATAAAATAAAATATTTATTGTATAAAAATTATAAATAAAATATCATTATGTAGGAAATATTTTTATCTTTATAATGGATATTTATAGTCGAATTTATCTTATGTATAACCCTATATTCAAAATTGTTTAGTTATCAAACTTTGAATTTAACTCTTTTAACCATTCTTTAAATAAAATAATAATAAATGTCCTAATATATTCAAAGGGGACCAAAGGGGATCATATTTTATTCCTAATGTTGTTATTGGTCGAATTATACTTATCCAATAAAATCAGAAAATGTGTTAGCGTAATTATGATATCATTTTTACCCTTAATTACACTATTTACTTTTAACAGTGGTAAATAAAAGTCAAAATTTACTTTTCACCAAAAATTATTTTCATCTTATTGAACCACATTTTAATTACTAATGTTAATCATGTCTCTCAGATATTTTATATTCAACTCACATAAATGGTAAAATTATGTTTTATGCATATTTTTAAATGCTCCTTAGAGGTGGGTAAAAGACGGTAAAAATTTAAATGAAATTTAAATATATCTAAACTTATTATAAAATGACTCCAATGAATTACATTGAACTTATAAGGGTATTATTTATCTATTTGGACTACAAATAAATTTAATTAAAATAAATAATTATCGAAATAAAAATTCAGTTTTAACCAATCACACTGTGTTTTTTCACTATTCATTAAAAATTTAAAAGTGTTTAGAAAAATATCAAAAAATCATCATAAGCTAATTTTGATAATTTGAATTCCAAAATGAAGTCCATTTTGAAAAAAAAAATTATAAAATTTCAAATAGTGGGTATTAAAATTCATAACAGCTAGTTTGATTGCTCGCGGTGTGTTAAAATCTCAAAGTTTCATAAAATGCAATCTATTGCATTATTCAAAGGAAATCATACCATGAAAGCTTGGGGTGTTACATTCTTCCCTCCTCCAAATAATTTGTTCCTCAAAATTTCTAGAATACTACCGCACAAAAATTATTCAGGTGGTTCTTCATCATAAGTTCCTCTATTTCTCACATTGCCTCTTCTATCTAATGGTTTCTCCAAATAACATTTACCTGATGAGTCTTCTAGTTTTTCAACACTTGTTAATTAGTATCTATAATCTTGACACGATCTTCATAATAAGACATATCATGTTCCAGTTCAATTTCCTCAAAGGTGACTACATGCATTGTGTCAGGCATGTATTTTCTCAATAGTGATACGTGGAACACATTGTGATCTTTGGAGAGACTTAGTGGCATTTACAAATGGTAAGCTACTTCCCCAATTCATTCTAGAATTTTGAAAGTTCTGATGTATCATGGACTTAATTTACCCTTCTTACCGAATCATATAACTCCTTTCCATGGAGATACCTTCATGAAAACATGATCTCCTACCTGAAATTCTAAATCCTTCTTCCATTTATCGACATAGGTCTTCTGCCTACTTTGAGCTTCTTTGATGCGGGATTGAATAACCTTTACCTTTTCCATTGTTTCCTCAACATGTTCTAGGCCTACGGGTTTTCTGTCACCAACAGCATCCCAACATGTTGGTGTGTGACATCTCTTTCCATATAACGCTTCGTATGGTGCCATATGAATACTTGAAATGAAGCTACTATTAAAGGATAATTCTACCGGAGGTAAATACAAATCTCATATACCATTAAAGTCAAGTGAGAAGGATCTGAAAATGTCTTCTAAGGGTTGTATAGTCTGTTCTGATTTTCCATCAGTTTTAGGGTGGTAGGTAGTGCTCAAATGAAGTTCAGTATCCATAGCTATCTAAATACTTTTCCAGAATTTTAATGTAAAAAAGGGATCACGATCAGAAAAAATCGATAGGGGTACTCTATAAAGTCTTAAAACATCATTAATATACAATACTGCTAAACGTTCAAGTGTTAAATCTTCTCTTATAGCAACAAAATGTGCTGACATGGTAAGACGAACAATAATGACCCGTATTGCATCATTACTTCTCGGAGTCTTTAGTAGCCCCCTAAAAATGTCCATCATATTATCATCCCATTTACACTCAGGAATGGGAAGAGTTTTGATGACTCAACTAGGATATTGTTTTCTATCTTTCACTTGTTGGAAAACCATTCATCTTGACACAAAATCAGAAATGTCCCTTTTAATGTTGTCCCACTAAAAATGTTCCTTCAAATCTCTATACATGTTGGTGATGCTAGGGTGTAAAGAAAAATTGGAGCTATGAGCATCATCCAACAATTCAATTTTTTGATTAGGTATATCGGTAACACAAAGTATCTTCCTATATTTCTATATTATATAATCATATACGAAGTCACTCAAAATCCCATCACTTACATAATTAATCTTATTTTGAAACTCCTTATCATCAATCTAAGAATTTTTTATCCTTTCTTGTAAAGAAGGTTTGGAAACCATTTGAAAAAGTATTGATGTTTCACCTTTTGTGGATATTTCTATATCCATTTTTATTAGATCCATTAAAATAGGGTCCCTTTCAACTCTCATCTAGTTCAAAACTCCATGATATTTTCTGTTCAAAGAATCTGCCACCTTATTTTCCTTCCTCAGTTGGTAGTGTATTGTGAAATCATAATCTTTTAGTAGTTCAAGACATCTTAATTACCCCATGTTTAGTTATTTTTGTGAGAAGATATACTTGAAACTATTTTGATCAGTATAAATCTCAAATTTTTCACCATAGAAATAGTGTCTCCATATATTCAAGGAAAATATTACAGTTCCTATGTCGAGATCATTAGTGGGATATTTTTCCTCATGAATTTTTAGCTATAGGGATGCATAGTAAATAACTCTATCATTATTCATAAGGACACAACCAAGTCATTTCTTTGAAGCATATCTATAAATAACAATCCCATCATACCCTGAGGGTAGAGTCAAGAGTGGGGTGTTTACTAATCATCTCTTCAGTTCTTCAAAAAATTCTTCACACTCTTTTTTTCAAACAAAATTAACCCTTCTACGTGTGATCTTGGTTAATGGGTTATCCAACTGGGAAACATTATGGACGAAACATAGATAATAACCATCAAAACCAATAACACTACGTAACTCAGTTATACTCATTGGTGCTGAACATTCTTGGGTTGCCTTGGTCTTTTAAGGATCATATGATATTCCCTCCTTAAAGACAATATGTCAAAGAAAATAAATCTCTTGAAGCCATAATTCACACCTTCTAAACATCCCATATAATTCAATTCTTCTAAGAGTATTTAGAATAATGAGAATGATATTTTCATGATCTTCTTAGATTTTGGATTATACCATGATATGATCAAAAAATACCACTAAAAAGTCATCAAGATATTCCTTGAACACTATTCATTAGATCCATGAAGATAGATGGTTCATTATTTAATCCAAAAGGCATTACTGTAAACTCATAATGTTCATACCTGGTTCTAAAGGCTATTTTCGGAATGTCTTCCTTCTTCATACACAACTGATGATATCCAGATCATAGGTCAATATTTGAAAAATATTGAGCTCCATGATTTTGGTTAAATAAATCATCTATGAGAAGTAGAGGATACATGTTCTTTATTGTTTTATCATTGATCTCCCTGTAGTGAATGCACAACCATGTAGATCCGTCTTTCTTTTTAACAAAATAGGATAGGGGATCCCCATGGAGAATCACTAGGGAGAATAAATCCTTTATTAATCAATTACTATACTTCTTTCATTAGTTCCACTAATTCCACAGTGGCCATTCAATTATGGGTCTTCGATATGGATCTTGAACCAAAAATTAAATCAATGGAAAACATAAATTATTATTCTGGAGGATATCCCGGTAAATCCTCTAGAAACACATCAAAATTTTCATCCACAATAGGTACGTCTTCTATTCGAAAATTCATTTCCTCACCCATAATTATTTCATTCTCATCCTCCCCAAATATTGAATTTAGTAGATCTACTAGGGTGGATCTTGATAAGAATGATATGGTGACATTTCTGCTATGATGATATGGTACTTCTTATCATCATCAAAAATTGTAACCTCCTTCTTCTTACATTAAATTTTTACATCATGTTCTGAAATCCAATCAAAACCGAGGATTATATATAATTAAACCATGGGATTGAGGATTAGATCAAAAGATAAATATCTTTTAAATTCCTTAATGGGTAGTGATTCATAAAATTATTTTTCAATGATACTTCCCTTAAGAGTTTTCACTGAAAACTCCCTTGTTAAATCAACGTGGAAATATCTAATTTTCATTGAATACTGGGAAGATATGAAACAATTTGATCATCCAGAATCCAATAAATCATTTACTAAAATTGAGGAAACCATTAAATTACTTCCACCATGTCTTTTGGAGCTTTAACCTCAGCAGTAGTGATCATATAAGCTTGACCTTGATCCCTTGGACTTTTATAAGGAATGTTTCCCTAATGCTTAGGAAATTAAACTTCATAATGTCCCATATCCTTGAAATTATATCATTGATAATTGGTAGCTTTTTTTCCCTTACAATCACTTGAAATATGGTCTTTCTATACACATTTGTAGTATACTCCATTTTTCTTTTTAGACATGCACCAGGGTGCTTCCTTCCACTATTACTAGAGGGTGGAAATTCAACTCTTCCCTTCATCCATGTTTCCTTATTTCCTTTCCCAGAGTCTTTATAATATCTCTTCTTCTCTTTGTTTGCTTTAAATTTGTAAGAATTAGAGAATTCATTTTCCATCTTGATAGCACATGAGACAATATTTTCATTCATTGGGAAGGATTGGGGGACAAATGATCGACAAAGAAATTTTTTTAAACCCCCAAAGAAATGATCAATCTTACTTCTTGGGTTACGTATATAATCTGCAGCATTCCTTGTTAACCTTTTAATGTTAGCTTCATACTTAGCGACATTCTCATCCACCTTTGGTCTCAGACTCCAAAATTGCCTTTCCATTTCTGCTCGATGGTCACGAGGAAAGTATTTTTCTAAGAAAATCTCTTTAAACTCCCTACATTCCATATTTGATACCTCTTCATCCTATTTTTTGTTTTGAATTAATGACCACTATTGATCTCCATCTTTAGTGAGGTGATAAAATACCATCACAACTTTTCCCCCTTTGCTACTCCCCAAAGTATAAAATATTTTCTCAAGGAACTTATCCATTGTTCATCTACAAATAAATTTGTAGACCCATTAAATGTTGATGGTTTTTACCTCATGATCGGTCTAACATTAACACTCCGCATTGTGGATCAGTGTGCTCCATACAGTTAAGGTTATCGTTCATAACCCATGTGTGTTGTCCTAGTATGGTGATAAGCTGATCAGCACCAGTTTCATCACCATCTTTGCTATAATTATATTGACCCGGAGGGAAATCCCTGCATGGATTACATTCATTGATACAATTTCCATTCCTTCCACTAGGCACCATTTCTAAACAATTACATACAATAGATTATTTTATAAACCACAAAACATAATTTCGAACTTGTGAAACACTTAACATAAATTGAGTTACTTATGGATATAATACATTATCATAGAAATGATTTCTTTGAAGAGTTATATACTCATAAATTCATCATAATGGTTTGTAATCAAAATGAGAACTATACTAAGCATATCCCATAGGAGTGTCATAACCAAGAGTGTAGAAAGGCATGTTGTCATGCACCGGGTCCCGTTCGAGTCTATCTCAAAGTGGTGTTTTCTAGTTTTACCCCTAGGTACATATGTGACCGAGCAGCCTCTACCTGATTGTATCCAGATTGGGATGTGTTTCTTGGAAAACTCACAAAATCTACAGAGTACAAAAATTTTATGAAGTTCTTCTATACTAATCCTCAGAGTCAATCTTAGGGTAGTGTTCTCTAACAAGAGTTTTATAAATCTAGTTTCCATGGTTTGTACTAAAAATCATCTAATAATAATTCCAATGCCCTGACCCCTATTACCCAAAGACTGTGAATTATTACATAACATTGGATGTACTAGATACATTCATAATTTTTACATTACATCATGAAATAAAAACATCAATAACATTTTGTCCCTTTTTAAACACACTTATTTACTTATCTATCCTTGCAGGTCATCCAAAAAATACTTCATCACATCCTAGGAAAAATAAAACAAAGAAAGGGGTGAGCTCAGATGCTCAGTAAGGATAAAAATATAGCAGAACATTCATAAATAAACATAAATATTTATGGCAATGTATAAGAATAAAACAAAAGCCTTTTAAACATAAACTTTAGCATATTATAGAAAAGATAAAATCAAATAATTCCATTTACTTAATCACATGGATATTCTACTTTTCTAATAATCTCATGAAACATCAATTGCCACTTTCATAATGATGGAATACATAATGCCAGAATTAATAACCACATATTCAAGGCCTTGTGCCAAGAAAACAAATAAGATTTTTTCCAGGCCTTATTCCAAGACACTAGTTTGCCTCATTAGAAGTATAGATTCATCGAGGATCTATAACATGCTCCACCAGTCACTTACTAAGTCCAATGCATTTTTCATATGCAAATAATTAAACATAAAATAAACATTCATAACTAAACTAGCATACGAAATGTCAATAATTTATCCATAAACCATGAATGGTTTAAAAATTACACATACATCGTCAAAATTATCACAAAACCTTCAATACAATATGGATGTTTTGTATCATAATAAATCAACCTCAAACAAGCTTAAAATCCATCGAATGATGTTGGCATTATTGAAAACAAAACTTTTTTAGAAAAATAAATCTTTCTATTTTGAAATCATTTAAAAGTCATATAATTATATAAGAAAACATTTATCTTGAAAATATTCATATAAGCTTTTATGGGAAGCCTCGATGATGATATAATGATGCATAATATCCACACCCGCCGTATAAGTTAAAAAAGGCATACATACCTTAATTTTGTTGAAAAGGTTATAAAGTACCTTGTTTGGAAAATGACAGAAAGATTACTTTCAAAACATATATGGTAAAATAAGGGTATAAATGACATTAAACCATATTATAGTAAATATTAAAAATGATTCTAATTACATTTTCAAGAAAGAACTGATGTGGATGATAATGAGGTCTCGCTAGATACTTACGTAAAAACAACCTCGGATAATAAAGAGATTGTGAAATTTACCATTACCTTGTAATTTTCCATAGTAGGTGGTATATTAACCTCTTTTATAATATTTAAAACATTTTTATTAACATATACAATAACAATATACATAAATATAATATGATTTTTGATCCTCTAATATGGCTTTGTTAATAATACTTGAGTAGTATCATCATTTTTGGGTGTTAACTAATATGTTTTCATTTATATGCTCGGTTATGTAAGCCATGTTTGTTATGTATAGGGTTTATTTTATTCATATCCAGAATGATATTAAGTTAATATTCATTGTTTTTAATATAAAATGAAAAATATTCTGGAATTATTATGAAGGGGAATGAATCTAATTGCGTTCGTGGAGACGGTAATCTGTATGTACGCACGAGCGACAATATCATTATATTGATGGTGAAATATTATGTAATTGTATGGAATATCATATATAAATAATAATTTACATGTTATATTTATTATTTACATCATTAATACTCATTATTATACCCATCAAAAGAATGAAGTGTTTGAATAACAAACTATACCATGACATGGAGATGGTAAGTCATACGTATGCACATATGGTGACTTTGTCATTCATATGATAGATAGCATAATGAATTTGGATACACCATTTTTATAATAAAATCACTGTATATATAAGATATTGGAGTTATTATTTTTGAATGAAAACCACAAAGAATGAGGATGTGGAAGAAGAAAAGAACTTGGAAGAGGTGATGAAATATTTACCACCTCTACAGGTTCTTCCGTTTGATTTGATCAAAAGGGCTCTGTAGGTTGGATTTCTGTCCAATGGAATTCCTATAGGATGAATGGAGGACATCTTAGAGGAAATTTGGGCTGGGGATAGCCAATACAAATGGCTTTTGAGGTGTGAAATTACGATAAGGGGAAGTACCCTTTTATAGGAGAGTTGGGGGTCACTTTAGGAAAAGCTTGAAATATTATTTTATAATAAAATCATTTTCGGTTTCCAATGGCTCCAAAAAAAAATTAGAAGCTAAGGTGGGGATGGGTCTAAAACCTATCAGCCAATATATTTTTGACTGGTTTAGGTCACCATATTAACCATAACGTTTATATTTAACTCTTAGTTAAATAGTTTGACATTTACCATGTCTCTTTGTATTTTTATATTTTATAGTTAATAAACTAACTATAACAAGACAAGAGAACACCATATGGTTAATTATTAATATATATAACCTTATCTATGTCTTTTGGCTGAACCATATATTTTTAGGAATATTATATCAATTAATAATATAGTATATTTTTAAAAAACTCAATTATGTCAATTTTGAAACTATTTAGTATATGGTTTTTTTGAAAATCATAACAGAATGATTACTTTGAAAAAAATATTTAATCAACCCTAACATGTCATATTAACTAATAAAATTACCGGAATTCATCAAAAGTCTCAAATTACATTTATTTGTATATTTAGAATATCAATTATTTTAATCATCCATTAATACGGTAATTACCGCATCATCATTTTATCATAAATAAATTAAATTTTTTACTCTCTAAAAATTATAAATAAAATACCATTATGTCGAAAAAATATATATTTATAATTAATATCTATAGTCGAATTTATCTTATTTATAATACTATATTATAAATGGTTTAGTTATTAAACATATAATTTAACTCTTTTAACTCTTCTTTAAATAAAATAATGATGAATGTCCTAATCAAATCCATGTGGAACAAAGGGGGTCATATTTTATTCCTAAGGGTGTTTTTTGTCAAATTATACTTATCCAATAGAATTAGGACATGTGTTAGAGTAATTATAATATCATTATTACCCTTAATTTTCCTATTTAATTTTAACCGTGGTAAATATAAGTCAAAAGTTACTATTCACCAAAATTTATCATCATCTTATTGAACAACATTTTACTTACTGATATTATCAATTTCTCTCAGATTTTTGAAATTCAACTCATAGAAGATTTAAAATTATGTTTCATACAAATTTGCAAATTCTCTTAGGAGGTGGGTAAAAGAAGGTAAAGAGTTCAATAAAATTATTATATATCTAATATTATTATAAAACGACTCCAATGTATTACATTGAAATTCTATATGTATTATGTGTCTATTTTTTCATAAAATAAATTGAAATAAAATAAAAAATTATTTAAATAAAATGTCGGTTTTAACCCATAACGTAGTGTTTTTCAATATTCATCAAAAATTAAAAGTTTTCATAAAAATACCAAAAATTTACCCTAAGATAATTTTGATATTCTGAATTCAAAAATTAGGTCCATTTTAAAAATAAAATTTATAAAATTCCAAAAAGTGGGTATTAGTATTTATAATGGCAAGTTTGATTTTTCGAAGTGTGTTAGAATCTCGAAGTTGTATACAATGCAAGACATTGCATTATTCAAAGGGAATTATACTATGGAAGCTTGGGGGGTTACAATAAATGTATATTATCATTTAAATTTATTATATATAAAAATTTCTATTTGGAATTATTGCATATCTTATTATTTATTTGATTTTCGAATTATTTTTTTTGGGTCTCATTGATTCATTCTTTTACACTTTCCTTAATCCCTTGCAGTAATCCCCTATAACACTAGAATAAGTTACCCAAAAACTACAAATAATCTATATCCTTTGGTTAGAATCATTAAGAAAAATGTTCATTAATAATACATAATTGGTAATTTTCAAAATGTAGGTTAACAATTTAATGCACCCTATTACTATTTCAACCATATGATTTGGTCATTATTTACATCTTTACCACTGGGAATTTTGTTTAACACCAAATTATGTTCTTCAATCCCTTATTGAGTAGTATAAATTAATATGGTTGTTTTCATAATGATACTCAAAACATTTACAAAATTTACCCCAAAAAATGTTACTCTTCAACATATTCATCCAATTTATAAATATTTTTTATTATTATTATTCAATATAAATAATGTAATATATTATTTTCTATTTCTCAATATTTTATTTTCCATATTTAAATCTTGGATTTCATTATATTTTTATAATGATATAAAAAACATATATCACTTCATAATCATAATATTCAATAATAAAATATCATTCACTATTCTTTTTATGAACTAATTATAATAGAATAAAATTATTCTCAATTAAGGATAGTTCATGCATATGTATACATGAATAACAACCTCAGTGAGTTATTATTAATTTTTTAAGAACTTCATTGGAAAGTAATTATATAAGAAGTATGAAAAGGATGACTAATAAAAAATGCTAAAGAAAAGAGAAACACTAGAAAAGAGAGTTTTATACTTTCCCTTAATTTTATTTCCATAATGATAAAATAAATATAGTAATTCTGAATTGTGTTTTAACACTTATGCCTGCATTGATAACAGAAAAAAGTAATGTTTGGAGGAGATAAAATTTTGATTGTGTTGTGTAACTAAAAATGAACCCATTGAGTAAAATAATTCTATCTTAACTCAAAGATAAAAATTACCCTTGAAAACATGAAAAACCTTATTTTTATAACTCTATCATTTAGGGTCTATAATATTTTAATTTATTGAATCAAAATTTAATATGTTTTTATTTCCCTAATAAACATAAATGTGAGATATTTTTTTCGCTAAACATAGATGACACATCAATGGGTCTCCCTATATAACAATTAGATAAATAATTTCTATTTAATAAGTAAGATCAACTGGTATCCAAACAAAATTATTTGGAAATTACTTTGTGAAAGGTTGTGTGTGTGTGTGTGTGATAAATCAAAGCCCCATCAGTAAGTGTAAAGAAAAATTTGAGAGGTGATTGATTTTCCCTGATTCATTGAAATATCTATTCTAATTAGCTATAAGGGATTACTATTTCATGGGACTATATAGTTCTGGAATAGTACAACTTTATTCATGAAAAAGTGCATTTTATATCTCATAGTTAAAAGTGGGAATGTTCCAGGATATTGATAGGGATAATGGGAATGGTAAATTTTTAATTTATTTGAAGAAGACAAAAAAATGTAACTGGTAATTACATTTTGATGAGTTAGTAGTTAGGTTGAATTTTGAAGCAAGATAATGATCTTGAGTTAAGGAGGATTAAAACGATGTTTCATATCAACATTGGGATTCAAATATTTCATTATAATTTAAATATACAAGATTAAGGTAGATATTAAGTGGATATAGATTTCTAGTGAGGTCATTTTTTTATAATAATGAATAAAGGAAAATATTTATTAACGGTGGGGAATGTGATTCAATTTTTTGATTTAATTTATTAATTTAAAATTGTATATATTCTATTTATTTTTAGTAGGTTTTTGCATAAATAAATTATATTTTAATCTTTTTAGTTAATTTTAGAATAATAATTCATTTTCATTGATTTTATACCTTAAAATCAGTAAAATAGAATCATTATTAAAAATCGATATTTTCATAATTTTGTTTGTGACATCAATGTGGCTTATTTATTTAATTTTTATAGTAAAAATGGTATACATGATAGATGGATCCCTCTACTAATGTTTATCTTTTGGGAAAAGAACACTCAACCAATATACATCTTTTTGGATGAGACATCTTCTTTTGAGATCACACTGAAAGAGTATGCTCCAGCTATCATGGAAGTCAGATTACTCCTTTATCTAACATCGGTTATGAATTGTTGATATAAGGACTGTATTGTAAAATATTTTTCCACATAAATATTGGAATTTTTTTTATGGAACTCATTAATCATTGGAATCATGGAAGTTTATTGATTCTGAGTCATTTATTTCTCGAACTATAGAAACTCTGGGCTTCTATCATTAATGTTAATGGAGGATAGGGTTTTCTATTCAATTGGGTTATAGTGGCAAAAATATTGTTCTGATTTTATCAAAGTATGATCTCAATGATCATATTCCACTTTAGCTGATAAAGGTAAACACATTGTTAGAAAATCAATAACATTTCCTATTATATTAATTATTTCATTATCCATTTACGATGAAAATAGTTATAGATTTGATGAGAGGGGGAAACTAGTTATTTCAATGCATATGTAGATATAAATTTATATAGGATTCCATGAAATATATTGCAGTGGTGTAAGATCTATCAAGAGTAGTACTTTATCAAATTTGATCGGGATGAGGGCACTGGATAGAGGGAAAAAATTATGATGACATGTTATATAAAATCATCAAAAGGCATAATGCTGTTCATTTCTTCCACATGAAAAATGGTACTAGGATTTGTGATGGATCAATCAATTATATTATATTTTGGTCATATTTTGGGTGAATACTCTCCATTATTTTTTCTCACATTCTGTCAAATTATTATTTACGACCACAATTCCACGCTCAACATGATGAACAAACTGATTTGATGATGAAAATACAATTTTTTAGATAAGGATATAAAAGACATACAATACTCTTTAGTTGTATATATTCAAGTCCATTTTTATAATATAGTTGTCCATAATAAAATGAATATAACATACATTGATACATGTTATACAGAATATACTATTTACACTGTCTACTATGTGTATGGGTATATCAACTCTATGCACATGTCACATATAGTACAAATACAATAAGAAAAACAATTTATAGGTGTATGAATATGTTAATATAAATTACATTAAATTATAACCAAATTATTGTAGGCATGTTTTGCATTGATACACTATAAAAATAATAAATGCCTATATAAATATTATCCCATTTTTCTCTAATAGTAAATATATATATATTATGCATTCTTTTTATAAAATCCTTTAATTATAGTATGCATAACGATTCAGCGAATGCATCAACAGTTGGATTTCTATTTATACAGTTACATTTATATTGCTACATGATTACATTTTTTTTAATAAATCTGCATATGTATAGATAATTGTAGAGTTACATATATAAAAATTAGTGATTTTGACTACACCTATATTAATTTTTTAGATAATTCATTTTCAATTAGCAAGAAACTATGAGAGACTCCAATTTTGTTTTTCTTTAAGGAGTTTTCCATTGTTTTTTTCTTCATGTTTTAATTAATTTGTGTATACATGTATATATCATTGTAAACATGTTCATATAATTATTATTTCTATTCATATTATTGCATTCAAATTGTATGTCAATATTTGATTCTATAACACAAATGTAGTTATTAACTTACTATTTTATATAAATGTTCTCTTTCAAACTCAACCTTGAAATTGTGATCACACTATTATAATTCACCTAGGAAGAGCATGGTTATATGTGATAATGTGGGTGGAGTGGAACCAATAAAAAAGGATGTGATGCAGCATCCATATCTAGTGAGGGAACAGTTTCCAAATGTTTCTTATTACATCACCAGTCCCCCACCCTAGTGTGATACTCATTCTCTTATATCTCTACAAATCCCTTCTTATTATTTTGAAGAATTCATGGATTTTGGACTTGCAAACTTGCACCATTTAATTAATCAGAATAATTTCCTCAATGATTCATTAATAATGTTATTTTTCTACCAATCCATTTTAATATTGAAGTTATGCATAGTTTTGAATCACTATGTAATTACGGACTTGCTCATTTTCTGATGAGGCCATTATATAATATCTTTTTTCTTTTATTAAAATATTGTGATATTTTGTTGGATCTGGATTATTGATTTCTCATATTTAAAATGCATTGGACAAATAGAGTCGATATATTTTATTGACACTTATAGTAGTTTTTTTCATTAACATAAGACTTTTTAAAATATTTATAAATTCACTCATTATATTATTTTTGGGATACATAAAAATCAAACATATTCACCTATGTAATTACATATCACACTAGTAACCCTTTCACAAAATGTATTGGATAATGTACAAAAAAAGATTTAAAATAGTCTTCTGATAAAATATTCAAAAAGAATACTCTATGTCAATAATGTAAATATAATATCCACATTTTTACCACAAACATATAGGTATATTGTTTATAGACATTCAAACTGATCTATATTTATTATTATACTATGATCATTTCAATTCAGTTTGCAATTATATCTCTGTTATATTAATAAGTAGACCAATAAACATCAATGAAATATGAAAAAATTGAACATAATGACAAATATTTAGAAAATATTCTTTATGTATCAAATATTATTGACACATTCTTTCTCTCATGTATTGAATTTTTCTAATGATTTTTAAAAAATATAAATTATGAGGGTGTGTATGTGAATTTTCAATTAAATGATTATGTCATTCAAATTCATGGGTTGGATACTAGATTCTAAATAAAAATAATAGAAATTAATATTGATATTTCATGATTGGATTATAAAACTATAATAAAATATATGAAATAGAATAATGATTGATCCCAAAACCAAGTTTTTTTTCATTAACTCATTATGTTTTTAATTTTAAGTTAGTTTAAATAATAATTTTCTTATTATTGTTTTAAATATTGAAAAACAAAACATCCTCTATTTTTTTGATAAAACAACTCATAAAATTACTAGTTTAGGTGAATTTTATTAAGTAGGTGAATGAATTGAGAAGCTCCTAAATTGAGAAGACCCTTGTCAACCACTATGTTGCACAATGAAAATAATTTTTATTTTCTACTTCTTATGGAAAGAATGAGTCTAAAACTGGCATCATTTCTGGGGAGCCAAACATTAGTTCATCTAATTTTTCTATTTTCAAATTTTACAACTATATTATTTTGTAAAAATAAAAACAAAAAAACCATGTCCTTAATGATTTCAAATTATTTTTAT
The DNA here is from genome assembly GCA_963277665.1 of Viscum album. Lineage (NCBI taxonomy): Eukaryota > Viridiplantae > Streptophyta > Magnoliopsida > Santalales > Viscaceae > Viscum > Viscum album. The sequence continues at coordinate 708,642,042 of OY728131.1, read as the reverse complement.
TCAACGTGGACTAATTACTCCCAGGTGCATGAACTGGATGTTTAAGTACCCTAGAATACTGTAGGATGTTCATTTATATCTTATTGAAAAATCATGGGATATTAGAGCCAAATTTTTATAGAGGATTTATCGAAGGACCACATCAATTATTTCATAGATACCCTCAAGATAATAGTGGTTAAAGTATTTTCGAAAGAGATTACTGAATTCTGAGATTTATTCCAAAAAATTTTATGATGAATTGAAAAATATATAATAAGTGTGTTCTTTATTTCATCCCAACACCTTTGAATATGTATGTCCAGGATATTTTCAGAAATAGGTGGAAAAACAAAAATTCAAATTCAATATACAAGACCTTGAAGAGATTGTGAAAGACCTAAAAGGCCATATGGATTGTATAACTACATATGACCAAACACCATCATATAAATCTAAACCTAAACTAGAAGATGATACTCTTTTCTTCCCTAATTTACTAAAGGGGGATAAGGAATACGACTTTCCTGCTGAGCTATATGTTTGATATCAGTATGAAATAGATGGCTTTGAAAACAAATGTGAGGATCTAATTAATCTACACAAACCATTCAAAGAAGAAGATCCAACATCAATAAATGAAGAAAACACCAAAGTGGTAGAATTTGAATTAAATACATTAGATCATGACAACCTATGTCCACCCATTGAGTTCCAACATAAACAATGTCTTACCATAGAGGTAGATATTGAAATTGAATCAACTAAGGGATTTGAAACTTTTTTGACTCTATTTCATGTAATTTTATTGAGACTTGATAGTGTATCAATCCATAATATTTTAATTATATTTATTCAAACATAATTTTATATTACTTATAGGAGGATGTAGAAATTGGACATTCACATGGTGAGGAACATATAGAGCTCCGTGTTTTTTATGAATATGCATTCGAGGGGCCCCATCAAGAGATCCAAGTAGCTAATGATGAGGAAATCATACCAATATGTTCCCATGTTAAATAAGTTAAATTACTTATTAAAAATTCAAATTCAATTCAATTAAAAAAAATCTATTTTCTTCCCCTATTAACAGTCCATTTTTTAGAACCGTGTGAATCCATCATAAGAAGAGCACAAGGAGGAATCACTTAATTCAACCATTTAATAATATGGTCCATACTTCAACATATCCCCTCCATTAAATCCATACCTAATTATGATTGGGGTATCTCTACAGATCATTCCTTAAGAGAATGAAATGATATGTAAGCTAGGAAAATCAACATTTGGTTGTTCAAGTAAATGAAGATCCCTCAACCATCAGATTATGGATAACAGTTGGTACTTCCCTTTATAGGTAGTAATATTTCTAGGCCCACATGTGGTATAATAACAAGATTAATCACTTTAAACATCATTTCTAATAATATAGATTTTAATTTCATTTCATAAGATTTATTATAGAAAGAATAACACTATCTCTTATCTTTTTAACATAAAATTGAATGATCCCTGTGCTTAATTGAGCAATTTTATTTTATAGGTTATTGATTTCACAAGGAATCCCTCCAACAGTGAAAGAGAAAATATGAAAAATAATGGTGGGAATGTGAGTTCTTCATAATTAATTATATTTTAAATTCTATATATTTTTTATAAAACTTTTTTTGAGGTTTAAATAATAATTACATGCCCATTCTTGGTTTTATGATTTACCTGAATTGTCTTGTGGACATGAGTGTCATAGGAATCCTTCAATGCCATATTTTATATTTCATTGTTAATGATATTGAAAAATTTAAGATACATAATTTGACGACTAATGTGAATAATTTCTATTAAAACGAAGAGCCGTGATTTAAGGGAATTGATTAATTAAAGTAAATTAAATATACCAATCATTTTTATTGTTTTGAATTTCTGAAATTTATGTGAATTGATTTCATATTATTAATCATGTCGTGAGTGGTTGTCCCAAACCATATTCTCTATTCCCAATAGGATTTCTCAACCATGTAGTTGCTATTTACTTTCGACCATATTTCATAATTGATATTGGGACATGCCACATAATATAACATTCATTTAAAATTATAAAAGAGATAACTTTGAAAAAACAAATTTAAAAGGGTTTAGTCATCTTTTAATAAATGTCTTATCCATAAATTCTATCTTTACATCAATCCATGTTAAGACCAAAGAAACTATGAATGAAATTACAAGATATGAGACATGATTCAATCCATTTTATACATTCTTATCATAATATTATAAATTACAAGTTATTTTATTGTTAATGTGTGTAGGTGAAGGAAATAATGGTGAAAGGGACGAAATAAATTCCACAGAAAAAGTGTGGGGATTGTTATTGTAGAGATGTAAAAAACTACGTATATAAAATTGATAAACTTTCAAGAGGGAGAAAAAAATCATTCATTAAGATTAATTTTTTCATGAACTTTTGTTTGACAGTTTGAGGGAACTGATAGTTTCTACTTTATAGGGGAAAATATCATGGAACTTTTCATTAAATATCATTATTTATGTTTTAAGAGATTAGCCTTCTCCCATAGCCTTAATTTTTAACATCAATTCCTAAAAAAATTAAACCTTATAGTGATTTTAATATAAATTCCAAGCATTCATGATTTTATGTTTTTTATGTTTAAAATATAGACAAAGTAGTTATTTTGAACGTCTATGGATAAGGATCATGTTCTCATGGTATGATCATAAATATAATAGAATTTTATCAGGAGTAATGCAGGAAAATATTAAAAAGTGAGGGAAATAATGATTTGGAATGATTAATAATTATAAATTAAGGAATTTGATTAACAAAAAGAAAACATTATGCATTATCTTATAGTGATATGTAAATATATTGATTTGACTGTTTCTTTGAAAATTTAGATGCTAAATTGATATTTTATATGGAATTTTATAATATAGATTTTACGTATATAATTATTTTATTTTATTACATTATAATTTGATTATTTATAAAATTGGTACCCTCATTAAATTTTTATTATGATTTTATACTTGAAAAAACCATGATTTGAGTGTCTGTTCAATTTACAATCATAACATTGATTCATATTTTATTGAAAATTCTAATCATTTTTGGATGGTTTTTAATAATAATTCCTTTATATTTAAATGTTTTATTTAAAAAATGTGAAATTCTTAAACTAGAATGAATTTGGATTAAAATAAATTAAAATATGTTATTTTTAATTTTTGAAATGTATAATGTGATATAATATTAAAATTTTATTTTATTCATGACGGTTTGAAACATATGGAATGTTTGGATTTCTTCTCCTAACGCTTTTTCGGAGACTATATAAAAAATAGGGCTTGTTGGATAAGACTTAAATCAAGGACCACACACCACATAGGTGGAACACATGGGGACTATGTGGCCATAAAGGCATCGAGAGGCCCATCCTAAGAGGTAAGGCTATGAATGGGGAATCAAGTCATGCATAGGTCACATGGGTGGTGAAATCATATAGGCTCACTATGTCTTACCCAATGTTAAGACAAAGATGACGATGGGGGTGATCATTTTTATTTTGTGTATTTTATTATTAAGGTTTGTTTTGAATAAATGAAATAATTTCACTTTGTTTCTGGAAACAATCATACTGAATTTTATTTTATAATAATTATACTCATGTTTTAAAAGAAATCAGACTCACTGTAAAAGTCCATCATAACAAGAATAATATAGTTGGAAGAAATGGTTCTGATCAGTCTCACCTCGGGTCTGACTAAATGTGAAAACATATTTCTTAAAGTAAATGGCCATTGTATTCACTCTGAATATTATGTGAAATAATTGTTTTGTTAGATAATCAATTTCTTTGGGATGACGATAAATAAAAATTCATGATTCTTTAATATTTTAAAATTCTCATTAATTATATGTTAAATTGAGAAATTTTGGTGCAAGCATGATTTAAGACTGGGAGAGTGAATGAGATTATACCAATTTAAATGTGGTTCCAATTGAAAATGTTTTACTAATTGAAAACTATGGTAGATTGAAAATGTGTTTCCAATTGAAGAAGTGGTGATAAGGTAAAAGGTGGTTCCAATTTACTGTAGAATCTTGAATTCCATCGGATGATAAAAAAACATTCCATAACTGGAATAATCTTAATCAGTCAAATCTCTATCAGAAATGATCATACCTTGAAATTATTGTATCCAAAAATTATTGTACATAGGGTAATTCTACTCTGTATATCATAATCTGACTGAGTTGAATAGATATATCAATTTATGAAGGAAGATACAGATAAACACTGATATACTCTCAAATATTCTTTTCAAGAGGGTCATTAAAGAGTGAATAAGACAATAAAAAATGTTTTAAACCATTTTAAAAGGGTTGATTTACTTTTTTTTAGATGATTTAATTGAATATAATAGATTCTTTATTGATTTTTCATTAGGGATTATTTTTGAATAACACAATTTTGATTATAATCAGTTATGAGAATCATATTCAGCAATCGAATTGAGACAATCAACTTCCAAAAATAACAATAATAAATTGTAATCGTACTGATGAATCAACTGGATGTTTGTATAAGAGAAGGTTAAGATTTTATAAGCTTCAATATTAATTGAGAATCATTGAAGAATGCATAATGTTTCTGTTATTTTAGGAGATGTTCATATTTGGGTGAATTTAGGTGAGCAGGAAGGTGTTTTTGGATTATCACCTAAACCTATTTTGGGTCACCTACATAAGGAGAAAAGTATGTTGAACATGATAGATGATGGAGTAATGTTCATCATAGTAAGTGATACTTTTTTGATCATGTATTGAAGTAGTTTTGATGGTTATGTGAAAGAGAAGAGGCAACTTCAAAACGTTGTATTTGGCTGATAGTCATACTCAATATTTATCGAACTCAGTTGGTAATCATATTCGTCTTATCATTTGTATTCAGCTAATAATTTATTTGGATATTTAATGTTCTTCTAGATTTCTGTATTGGGTTTCTCAGATTGTGGAATAATTATACTTGGTTTTATCATAATCATGAATTGAATTGGCGTAGGTTCATTACTACTTTATTCAGAAATAAAAGTGGGCTGGGAGAATCGTCCATTGAGGAATCATACTAGGAGATCAGACCACAAAAAATCCGAGTGAGTTCCTTGCATCAAATTATAGGAGGTTCTTACCTTTCTTGTAGGTGTGAAATTGGGGAATTTTTTTCCATTTAATAAATTTTCCTATTTGAAAAATAAAAATAGGTAACATGTGTTGTCACACAAACAATTGAATTACCTTATTTGTGAAAAGAGGGTTCACACAAACTTTTGGAGTTTCCACAATGTGATACACAAGTGAATGAAAATATCTTACTTGTTGTAATATATGGATTGTTTTCTAGTGGCTTTTATTGTATACTATTGTCAAAAAAACATACCATGGACATAACTATTCGTATTGAATAGTGAATCTTGTAAAAACCTTTGTTCCTATGGATGTGTGCTTTTTCAATTGGGAATTGATTTTTTCTATTGAAAGAAAACCTAAAAGAAAAATTTCAACTGATATACCCATCCCCCTCCTAGTGATAAAAATACACTAATTGGGAACATACAAGTGGTAGAAGAGTGTTGGTTCCCTTCGCTTATTCATTACTGATAGAGAAGTGGAAATCTATGAACAATATATTTATTCCATTCATTGATGGAAATAATTATAATATCTAGAAGGGTAGAATTCTGCCATATATTATTCCTTTCAGTTATGATATTATTGAAGATTCAACAATTTGGTTTCTTCCCATTGATGATAAATATCCTCTTACATCTAATAATAAGAAAAATATGGAGAATGATGGAAGGGTGAATTTTTCTTAGTTTTAATGGATTTCTAAATGTTAAATCTTAAGAGTGAATTTTTTTTACATAGCCATAGTCATACAAGAAAAATTGGATAACATATAAAAAGTTAATGCAAAAGTCTATATGGAAAAACATCAAATATGGAGATTGAATTATAAAGACACGATGATGGGTGAGCATGAATGTGTTGGAGATTTCATTACCAGGGACAATAATATTGAGAGTACTATCGAATGTCTTGGGGAAAATATGGATGAATTTGTACTTTTTAAAAAGATATTGAGAATCATACTTGAAAATTTTGATGAAAAAGATTCTTTATTAAAAGAAAAAGATCCTAAAACATTATCTCTTGATGATTTCCATAAAACTCTTACCTCTTATGAAATGAGAAGAAAGAAATCTATGAAGAAAAAAACAAAAGCATGTTTGGTTCACAAAGGGTTCTCACATATTGAAGGAATTGATTTCGATGAAACCTATTCTCTAGTGGCCAGATTGGAAAAACATAAAATCTCTATTTTTATTTCTTCATAATGAGGCTACAAGACCATTCAAATGGATGTTAAATCTGCATCATTGAATGGTGATCTTGAAGAGTAGGTTTATATTGATCACCCTTGTATATTTTTTGTTGGAAAGGTTGAAAGATACTTATGCATATTAAATAAATACTTATCTGGGATAAAACAAGCTCTGAGGGAATGGTATTCCAAATTGGAATCATTCTTACGAAAGATGAATTTCAGGAAATGTAGAGTGGATAGTAATAATTATATTTGATAAATTCAAGGGTATTCTATCATTGTGATCATTTAAGTTGATGACATTATCTTTTGTGGGAACGATGAAAAATATTGTGAAATATTTTCTAATGATATGAATAAAGTATTCATAACATCGATGCCAGGGGAAATTAAATAGTTTCTTAGGTTAAAAATCATTAAAAATAATAAATTCATTTTTCACTCCCATGAAAAGTATACTAAAGAACATCATAATTGGTTAATCCAGGAAATTGCAAAAACCTATTTCCACACATATTTTATTGGGAACAATGCTGAGTAAAGATAGATATATAAAAGAAGTGGATCAGAAAGGTTATCAGATGCCGATTGGAAGCAAATTGTATTTGAATGCCTCAAGTCTTGATATTTTTTATGTTTTTACCTTATGTGTAATATCTATGAGTACTCCAAATGAATAATTATTACTTTGAGAAAAATAATTCTCAGATACCTCAAAGGAATAATATAATTCAAAATTAGGTATCACAGCTAAAATAGTATTGAGTTATTTTGGGTATTCAGATACCGATTGGGTAAGAAATTTAGAAGATAAAAGATCCATATTTGTGGTGGTATTTTTTATTTGAATGAATTTTATTATTTAAAATTTAAAGAAACAAAATTTGATAACTCTCATTTTGGAGGAATCTATGTTTTTACTGCCAATCATGTCATTACATACCTCATGTTGTTGAAAACACTATTGAAAGATTTTCTTACTAAAGGGAAGATACCCTCGCTCTTTGGGCGTGACCATCAAATCACAATAAATATCACCAGGAATATAGTACAACATTATCATTCAATTTATATTGATATAAAATATCATTTAATCAATGATCATATAGTAAAGAATGAATTGAACCTCGAGTAGGTTACAATATCTAAACATGTTGCAGACATTTTCACAAAACCGTTGCTAAAGGAATCATTATCAGAATTAAGGTTTAACATGGGTGTCCAACCACATTGTATTTAGGTTTAAGGTATGTGTTTCTATCCCCTATCTCATATTACCATTGTATTGTACTTTCAAGAGGGATAATTGTGTCATAAATCATTTAATTCTTGAAAAAAGAGATATTTGTGGGTAAGTTGTGAATTCTTCATTGTTTTTTGAGTGTACTAGTCTAACTTGTTGTTGGAGTGGTTGTATAAAAAGAAATAGTTTTGTATTACATGGAGGATGAAGAAGATCTAAGGTAAGAAAAATAAATATGATTTCATAATCACTAGTTTTGGACAACATGGTTTTTCAATCAATTATCCTTGTTTCATATAATGACTTAACTCATGTAGGCTTAAAATTTTTATTATGTAATCCATTTCTTGAGGATATAGATTTTTCTGATTTATGAAAAACTGGTTGAAAAAAATCAAAAGGTAGAATTTTTAGGACCAAGATGATGACAAGGGAGATGGTTTTAATGTTGAGCCGGTTTGGTCCGGGGAGGGGAGGTCTTCGCATCCTGACCCCTCTGTGCTCCCTGCGGTGGTACCGTGGCTTCCGCTCCTGCTGTGGATTATCGCTATGGGCTGTTGTGGTTGCTGATTCAGAGCTGCGGGTGTAAGACCGTGTTTTCGCCGGCATACTCTCCGGAGCGCTCCAGGTTTGTTCTCAGCAGTTTCGTTGGTCCTATGGGGAGATCTCAGCTTTTTCTGGTTGCCACTATCCCACTATGGTTGAGTCGTTTGAGGATCATAAGTGACATTTCCCAGTGATTGGGTTTAAGACTTTGGATTTTCTGGTTCATTTTTCGGTGGTTCTAAGATGTTTGTGAAATCTCTGTTATTTTCCATGCTTTCTATTTGATTTGGCGACGACGGACGCCGGTGAAGCTCGCCAGCGCTCCGGTGAAGCTCGCCGGCGCTCCGGTGATGTGGTGCTCGAGGCGGTGCAGGCTCACGGCTCGAGGGTTTGGTGATGGTGGTCAATAGCGTGATGGGGACGTTGGTCCAGCAGACGAGGTGCTCCGGAATGCGTGATGGCGGATGGCGATGGGATTGAATGTTGAGGGTTCTCGTGGCTCGAGGTTTCCTCGGGTCCTGTAATTTTTATTTTGAATTGAGCTGTTTTGGTTACCGCTTACCCATAAAGCGGGTTTATTAAAAATCCAAAAAAAGAGAATTTTCAGCAAAAGTGAATGGTCATTATATTCACTCTGAATATGATGAGAAAGAATTGGTTTTCTTGATAATTGGAGACTCTGTAACATAACTAAATAAAATGTGATGATAATTTTATATTTTTTAATTCTCATAAATCATTATTTGAATTGATAAAATATTCTATAAACTTTATGGATGAAAAGGGGAGTGAATGAGATGCTACCGATTGAAAAATGGTGCCGATTAAGAATGTTGTACCAATTGAAAAGTTGTGTTGATTAAAAAGGTGGTGTTGATTGAAGAAGTGGTGTTGATGGAAGAGGTGGTGCTGATTTACTATATTATAATGTATTCCATAAGTTGATATAAAAAATTTTCATACCTAGAATGATCGTATCTAGGATGATTGGAATCACAAATGATTGTACCCATAAATAATCATATCTATATATGATCGTACTCAGGCCAATCATAATCTGAAAGATCATACTATTTGTATCATGATCAAACTAAGGTCAATGGATGTTTTAATTACTAAAGTATGATACATATGAAAAAATATTCACTCTCAAATGTTCTTTTCATGTGGTTAAAGAGTATAAGTTAAAGAGATGATTAAAAATGTATTCAACCATTTCAAAAGTGTTTAATTACATTTTTTGGATGATTTGTTTGATGATAAGTGATTACTGAGTGATTTTTGGGGGTATTATTTTTAAAATACATGATTTTCAATCAAATCAGTTCTGAGATTCATATTCCGCTATTGGATTTAGAAAACCAGCTTCATAAAATATGACTCGTCAATTGTAAATTTATTGATGATTCAAATGGAAGTCTAGAGAAGAATAAGGGAAGATTGTAATAGTTTTTAGATGAATCAAGAAGCATTAACGAAGTCATAAATGTTGTATGATTTTCGAAGAAATATAGATTTGGGTAAAATTAAATGATCGGGAATTTTTTTTGGGATTCCCAGATAAACATATTTTGGGTCACCAATACATGGAAAAAAGAACATTGTACTTTACTGATGATGGAGTATTATTCACCGAAGTAGAGAGAGAAGCTCTATGTTTTTAGTGAGAAGATGTGATACAATTTTTTACTTTTTTAGAAGAAGTTTCAATAGTTTTGTCAAATAGAAAATGATATATTTCTACATTGTATTCTTCCGATCATCATACTCTGGATTTATCGCACTCATCATGTCATCGTATTTGGAATTTCATTTGTATCCAGCAGATCATTATATCGAGATGAATTAATTGGCATTGAGATTTCTGTATTGGGATTCTTGGACTGAAGAAGAATAGTATTGGGTTTTATCTTACTAATGGATTGAAGTGGTCGCAATTCATTAATACTTTATTGACAATGGAAATAGAACTAGGATAATCATAATCGAAGGAATCAGACTTGGAAAATCTAGCCCAGAAAAATCCGTTAGTGTGTTCTACAATAATGTCTTGGATGTTCTTACCTTTCATATTGGTAATAAATTAAATAGTTGTCTTCTATTGAATAAATCAGTTTATTTTTAAATGAAACACATATAACATGAGTGGTAACACAAAAAATTTGAATTACCCTATTTGTGCTAAGAGTGAATATGCAGAATTTTGGATTTTCTTCAATGTTCTAAATAAGTGACAACAAATATCATACATGTTATAATTTAGGGATTGTTTTCTAGTGGATTGTTTGGTATTGTATTGTATCCATACAATACCAAGGACATTTTTATTCATATTGAATTGTGAACCTTGTAAATACTTATGTTTCGGTGGATGTGTGTTTGTTTTGTTTTTAGCAGGTTATTGAATCACTAACAGAAAGAGTGGGTCATATCAATCTAAAAAATACAGAAAAGAAAAATTTTCATTGGTTCACCCCCTCCCCCAACCGGTGATGCAATTACACTAACTGGGCACCTACAGACAAGATCACTGACGCATGGGGATACTCTATGCAGTAGTGAGAGGAGAGAATCATCAGAACGATGTGATAAATAGAGGTGTGGGATGTCCTATGACACCTCATCAACTTTTCTGATCCTCTGAACCAACGTCCATCCTTATTAGCACTTTTTTTCACTCCATCATTTTTTATAGGACAACTATATCACTGTTCTCTTCCATGCTTCTCTGTAGATTTTCCATTTCCACCTTAATTTTCATCTCCATCCACCACCATTGTCGGTTCACCTCCACTCTCCACCTCGCACCACCACTAATACACCTCCTAGAATCACTCGACTCACATGACGAAACTACACAACATGGGGATTTCATATATTTCCATGCGCATCATTCAGGAAACACAAACACTAGTGAAATCCTCCGCTGTGGAGTTCCATGATCTCGGCTTGAAGTCTATCCCCCATGGATGTGTCCCTGATCACCATTTTTCACCTTTGAGGCCTATGATAACCCCAGTGCTACCCATTAGATCCTTCTCTGGAAACTATGAAGTCTCGATGTGAAGAGGTGGCCTATAACATACCTCTTCCCCCCTCACTGAAGCTCCCCCTCCATCACCCATTCATGCCTCTACCACCTTCCCACTACCACACTATAAAGCCTCAACATTCCCCAAATAATCAATTTTTTCACATGGATGGAAGTCTATGTGCAATGTTTAAACACATAAATGAAGAATTTGTTTCTCATTTCAGATCGATGGGTATTGAAAGTGTGATATCAAGAGAGACCAATAAGAGGGGACTTAATTCCTGGAATCTAAACCCCTCACTATAATGCCAATATTATAAGGCTATTACCCCTTAAAAAGAAAATAGTCGACACGGAGGGAGAAAAAATATCCAATGAGGCCACATTGCAGTACTCTATTTTCTTCTTCTTGTTTATAATTTATAATTTAATTTAATTTAATTTATTTTTTAATTAATTTTATTTTTAATTAAAATAATTTTTCTTAATAGAAATCCCAAAATGTTTTTAATTTATGTTTACCATCTATATTCTTTTCTTCTTATTCATTTAATTTTCTTATTTTAATAATAATTTATATTATTATTATTATTGTTTAATAATTTTAATTTTATTTATATATTTTCTTCTACATATATTTTAGTTTAAATTCTCTATCTACCTCTCTCAACCCAATTCTTATGAATGTATACTTTTTGTTTCTCATACAGGTAATTTTTATTTTTTAATTTATCTAATTTCTATTTTACATTATTTTTATTTTTCCTATCTTCTATAATTAACCCATTTTGATCTCATTCCATCAAAATTGAGTGGATGACCCCGATTCTTGGATAGTGAGGAGGTCTAGGAATTCATGATTTTTTTTAATGTTTATTTTCTTTTTGTGGAAGATTTGACTAGAATGCATGGGTGAGGAGAATTCACCTGGGGTGTTGGATTACCTCAATGACATGAAAATCATTCCATTTCTATAAATTATTTTAATCTATTTCCCTCCCTTCATTGGATTGATCTTCACATGATTAATTTTAGTGAATCAATGGATGAAACAACACTGAAAGAGTATGGTCCTAGAAGATGGAACACCCTCAACCAAGGTGTGACATCATCCTTGATTAATGGAGGAGGAGGGAATAAGATTTAGTAGGCATTAAATGATTTAAAATTTATAAATAAAAATTATATGAAATGATTATGAGATTTTTTGTTTATATTATCAATAAAAAATAAAACATATAAAGGAAAATAATTATAGAACCCATAACCAAACCCAAAACAAAATGTTTTCTTTTTTAACTCATTCTTTATAGAATTTCATGTTAATTAAAATTATCATTTTTATGACGTTGTTCTAAATATTAACAACCCAAAAATTTTATCTATTTCAAGTAAAATATATAAAAAATAACTAGTTTAGGTGAATTAGATTATGTAAGTGAACATATTGAGAATCTCATCAGGTTAGTTGATCTTAGTAAACCACAGTGATGTACTAGGGAAAACATTACTTTTTTCTATGCCCTAAAACAAGAATTTGTTTAGGATTTATTCCTCAATGTCTTAAAAAATATGAGTTATTTAATTTATGTGTCATATTAAACTAAATATTTACATCCATGTAACATTAGAGTTAATTTTCCATTTTGAATATATTTCACAAATATCAATCCATTCGCTCATTAGTTGAGGAAAGTATCAGATCACATCTTCTCATAAGATCATGTATACACTCTATAGAATAATGAAGATAAAACCATTGTTCCATATATTTTTCTCATATTTATTTTTATAAATATTGAGAATATTTGGAATACCTAATATGAAATAAATTTTCACTTATTCTTTCTCCCTTTTTACTTATTCTCCCATATTTTTTTTTATTTATAATTATTAAATAATTACTCTAAATAAAGAATATAATTCCCATATTTAGAATGATTATTGAATCCATAAAAATCCTTTTGAATCAATCTATAAATAGAATATTTTTCAAAATAAAATATTATACCAACAACACTTAATTTCAAATACCTCTAATCTTTTGGAATCTAACATTTCCAAAAAGGGAATACACCTTCCACATTTTATTAAATATTCCATAATTCTCTTCCTCCGTCATGTTAGATTAGATTGCACTATTAATTTTATATTCCTTTATTATATTACTTTAATTAAATGAAACATCAATAATAGCTTACTTTTTAGCTACATCCCTTATTTTGACATCATATCTCAAGTATGTTTATGAGTTTCTCAAAGATGAAAAGTCATATATTATTAATTAATGTGACCCATTTTATCACCCATGTAGAACATTTTTCCAAAAAATGAAATCTGTTTAGAAAAAGCAATTTTTTTCAACAATTGACCTTGATTTCATTATTCTAAGACTATTTCTCCATCCAATAGTGATGTTTCTTTTCTTTCAAATAATCCTCCCCATCAAGTAATTACCACTTTTTTTATGTGATGTTTTCTCCAAAAACAATATGATTTATGTGAAATGTTTCTAAAATAGAAATGATAAAAATTGATATTCAGCTTTCTATAAAAATATAGATCTGGTTTCTAAAGGATACATTGTAATCTATAGAACATATTATCTATTTTTCCTCTAATTTAAAGAATATTTCTTCCAAATAACTCTCCCAACACCTCCTTAAATAGGATTTTATTTCCATGGCCTTTATCATCCCATACATGTATTGATTTAGTTATTGGATATATAATATAATTTGAAGATAATTTATTAACATTTTTGAAATTATGATTAGAATTTAATTTTTTTCTCTATGTCTAAATAAAGAACATTTTGAGATGATTAATATTTAATTTACACAATCTTGTTTAAATATACCAAAATCATTTTTAATAAATTTTAGTCTTAAATGAACCATTATTTTGTATTACATAACTCTTATACTATTACATTATGCCTTCCATTATAATATTTAACTATTTTATCTTTATCTGAAAGAATTTATTTTATTTTTATGGTTTAAAAACATGACTATCATCTATTTTAGAAAGAGATTATTTTTCATTATTACTATTTTCATCGTATTTCTCCAAGTTCCCAAATTAGTTTTTTATAGTTTTTTTCTTAAGAAAACTTTCAATTTAAACTATAAAAAATGATCTATACAAATCAACTCACCTTTATCTTAATTATTGCAAGAAAAGTATTTATTCATTTCAAAATTAGTTATAATGTTCTTACATTTTTAGAAACCTCTTCTTTTTAATTAATATATTAAATGAAGTAATATTTCATTTCTTTTATAATTATACTCTTACTTTTACACCATGAAAATATTTTTATTCTCTCAGTATATATTTATCTTCCTCTATATTTTATTCCATTTTTTCTTTATGTCCTTTCTTTTTGTTCATTATCCTTTTATATTCCACCTTTTTATTTTTCACAATAGTTGGAAAATTAAAAAACTTCAACATATATGGATCATTATAGTTGATGAATCCATTTTAATTAACTTATCCATATTTAATATTCTATTTGATATGATCCATGATTCTTTATAATATAAATCATTTTCTTCTTTATCTTATTTTTTAGTAGATGTTTCAAATTTCACCTCTTTTATTTTATATTTGTTAATAGTATTAAATTTTATATCATCTATGATATTATACTTAACCACTATATATTTAATCATCTATTAAGTGGTATATATGTTATTCAAGTCTTCCGGAGATAAATAATCTCAATCTTAAAATTTATAAACATTAGCATCGAACCAACCTGGGATGTTTCTCATTAATTTATTAATTGTAGTCAAATCATAATATGTATCTAGGAATCCATTGATGTTATTGATGAAATAATTTTCACTTTTGAATTAGTTATGAATATTTTACAAACATCTATCATTAGATCATTAATCATGCCTATATATATTTTCATCTTTGTTCATTACCATTAAAATTTTCATCAAAGATTCCTTCATGTTTATCCAAAACATCTTTTTCATTTTTGAGTCCCATTACCTTTGTATATAAACATTATAATAGTGAAATAATTATAAAATTTTAGGACATTAAATTGTCTTCAATGTGTTTGTTTTCCAAAAACAAAATTGTTGTATCCTTCTCAATTGTTTTAAATACCACTGTAGTAGTATAAATTTCTTCTAGAAAATGTGAATGAAGATATCCAAACATTCAATTTTCATATATATGATAATTATTTAAATCAAAAATAGGTATACCTATTCTATTGTTAGAAGTTTGATTCTCAATTTTCAATATTAGTTTAGACTTATTATTTTATAGTGAACTTGTTTTTATCTTTTTCTAGTTGATGTACCCGGGTAATTGTTGATGTTTTAGAAAGTGTGATAGATGAATCAATGGTAATATTTGTATAATTTATTCTTCTAAATTTATGAATATGACTAGATAATATTCTAATTCACTCAAATTTAATCTTAACCTCAACTGTATAAATTAGAATCAATTAATATTTTAACAATAAATAAATATTTACAAGGGTTTACCCCTATATGTGAATATACTACATTAATTTCTTGGTTAGAGTTTGATATAAAGATTTTTCATATGTGTAGATAGATGTTTAAAAATAGGTGAGTAGGTAAAAAAAATTCCTTAAAACTTCAACTATTGGATTTCACACCATAGTAATCCCTCAGGTAGGATCACATTCCATATCAATAGGACAATTAAAATCTCTCAAAAGTATAGGATATCATTATCTTTTAGTGTGTCCCTCGTGTATTCAATTATTTTTTTCATAACATGTATGAGTGGGGGTTAATTGATGTACTTTTTTTATTTTCAACAGATTATATGATCTTACAACTTGTTTATATGACTTCAATTAGAATAATATATTCAATAGTACTACATGAATGTCGAAATTCTTTTTAAGATTTGATAATGATGAACTTATGCATGAGACCATGATATAAAACATTATATTCTTCCTTCTCAACATCATAACTTCTTGGGATGATCCTGATAGTTATTTATTACATGATATAGATGATGAAGAAAATTAGGTATTCCCATTGACCTCAAATTGTTTCTTTCTCTTTAACAATGTATATCAACATAATCACATAGTATTTAACTCTTGACCTCCTTAAATATTTTTAATTAATAATGTGACGTGAATATTGTTTCAGTATTTAAATATGGGGAAATCATTGAAATCAGATAAAATCATTATCTGTGTTCTCTTATACATAATAACTTTTAATTATTCAATAAAATTAAAAAGCATTATCCCATATTTATTAAAAACATGTACTAATTATTTCATTCCGTTTATAAAAATAACAATACTATCAATCCTACTAGTTTAAAATTGATTTTTTGAAACCATGTATATTTTATTGACATAAATTATATATATATATATTTCTCTTTTTAAAATAATCGAATAAGAAATTCGTGATCTTCTTAATAAATTACTATATAATTATCCATTAATTGTCAATTGATTTATGACTTAATAAAAAAATTTATTAAATTTGAATCCCATCACAACATCATCACATTTTGTATCAACAGAAATACCATATTTTGAAAATGGGTAAACTCTTATTTATCCCCTATAGTCTTCATGTGACTCATACATATACACATGGAATCCCTTATCCATTACATGGGAGTTTTTATGCTATATATTCTAAATTTATTCATATGGATGAATTTTACATATTTATAAATAAATTTTCTATTTAGTCATTGTACCTTATTTATTATACGCTTATTTGTTTCATATCTAAATTTTTATTCTGAAAATCCAATATAATTTTATGTATTAATGGAGCTTAAAAAATTATTTCACTTTTTAGTTAAATATTTAATTTGACTCTTATACATTGTTAATCTTTTACTTTACATATAATATTTAGTCATAATACTTTTACACATTCATCTCAATCATCTCAATGTTACCTTTACAAATCTTAGGGTGACTCTACCACTTTCTCAAAATATTTTATTTGATATGTATGATCTACTCTTACGTATTTATAGTACATTCATATAGACAATAAAATATTCCATGAATTTCAAATATATTAGTGTGAATAATTTAAGAAACCCATATTCATTCTTCTGATTTTAAAAGTTTTGTTTACCTATAAATTAGACTCATTGAGTAATTTTGACATATGGAAGATATTTTTTAGGAAATATCAATTTATATAAGATATATAACATCAATAAAATAAATAAAATGATCCTAGATCAAGTATATAACAATAAACAATCCCAAATCAACTCAGTAATATATCAACAACTCCAAGAAATCCTCAGGAATAACTAATTAATTAATAAAAATTTTCTGAAAAAAATAAAACACATCCTCATTAATTTGATGGGTTCTTCATCATAGATTCCAATATATGTTGGGTTAAAATCCATAAATGAGAAAAAAAATAGTGTTTAGAGTATTTGAGGGTTATCTTTGTGGGGTAACTAGTTAATTTATTTATGAAAGGTGAAATGGGGTGGAAATGACCTGTTGATATTTAAGGCACCAGTGGCTTTCCATCGTTATTGAAATTTTATAATTTTTGTTCTCTGTTTTTTTATACAGATGAAATTTTAATTAATTTATATTTCGAAGACATATAATGATTTTTATTCATTTATTACTCATTCTGTATCAATTTTAAAATCTTATTTATTTCCCATGTTCATCATTATTTATCCTTAGTCTTATGAATTTGTTTATGGATGTGTTGAAAATGAAATCATGGGTGGTTATAATCACATCAATCAATGATCCCATTCATGTTACATATATCATCATCCTAATATTAAAAATATTCTGTAGCATTATTCATAATGACCACCAATTAGATAGGAATTTATCCAGTTGCAATGCTAAATACTTGTATGTGAAGGGATAAAATAAAAAATAAATTTCAATTTCAAAATGGATCTTATCAGTGTGGTGTGGTGGTTTTTAGTGTGAGAAAGTGGTCTCATGGGTTTTATATTGTAAATGTTTCTAATGGGTAGCATAAATAGGTATTTTGAGGAATAATAAATGGGGGATTGTAATCCAATAAGCTAAAAATGGAGATTAGGTCTATAGGAATGCTGGATAGTGATTGAAGGGATTAGTGGTGAAAACCATACTAGAAGAGATGAATGAAATCATTGGTAGATGGGTTTTCTATAGATTATGTTAGTGACCATAAAGGGTGAGGTCACTAGGATACACATGAAGTGTAATGATGATTTAAAGAATATATTTTCGAGGATGAGTTAAATATCACATTGTTTATTTCTAAAAAATACAATATTTTTCATAGTAACATGATCTAGGATGTATTTGATTTTTCACATAGAAAATCACTAGAGAAAAAATGATTTTCTCTGGGAAACACAATATCGTTATATATAACACAAAATTTAATGAACCAAGATTACATATTATTCCATCTATTATATTTTGAACCCTGTATCACACAATGTACATGTCATATAGTTTTAGCTGATGTTGCACAAAACAAGGTCGTACAATCCAACTAACCCATGATATTGACATTCAATGTAAATGTGGACTAAATTCCATCTATATAGTAAATTAAAATACAATATGGCATTGTACATGGAATGTAAGCCTGGAGGGATGCATAAGATTACTTGAGAGTTAGTCCATACTATATAAAATCATTCCTCGATTACATTTCATAATATCAATATTCATTTATGAAATTAAATATATTAATAATCTATTTTGATTTTTTTATAAATAACATGAAGGGGTTTTTCTCCTCATCATTGGAATTCATTTTGGAGGAATTTTGTCTTGATTAAAATTCTTAGGGCCATTGTTATGGTGACCTGACTCGAGCGAGGAATTTAGATTAAAAATGGGGTCAGTACCCTATTAGAGACAACAAAATGAAAATTTTAGGGACCCATGAATGCTTTTCAGAGTCGATAATCCTTCATGGATTTAGGTTGTATGATCATTAATTTATTTTTTTTGGTTTATAATCTATACTACATTGTTCTAATCATGGTTCAAGTTCCCAAAAAAATAAATGGACTTAGTACCCCTACATGAATTTATGGTTTGGGACCTATAATTTTGGTATTGTATGCATTATATTAGAATTCAGTTTTTTTAAAAGTCCCTCATATAATAAAAAGATTTGATACATCCCCTTAATATGGGTGGGGGTAATCCATATGTAATAATGGGTAATTTCCTATGTAATGATTCTTGAATCCTCTATTAATAGAGAAAGAACAACCTCAATTTAATTATTCGTAATAAGGAATGGGTCCTAAATAGTGGTATTTATTCCCTAAACTTATATCCAATCCTTATCATGGTGTGGGTTCACCATAATTATTTTAAAAATGTGGTCAAGAAGTTATACGTGATAGAAATTCTGGTCTCATGTATCTAATTATATATTGGAACATATGGTTGAATTTATTATATAATTTATTTTGGGGATATTATATGAAAACATTTTGAATGTTTTTTTTCTACTTCATCTTTAGTTTCAAATAGGATATAATCGTAAATAAAAATAATCTCTAATGACCAAGTCATTCTTATTTCCCTATGTTTTCTCTTCAAAAATCATATTTATTTTCTTTTACGTCTCTGCCTATTGTTCTTAGGTTTTTATTACTGATCTTATTTCATCATTTTATTTTTATTTTAAATGTATAATTGAAGGTATTTTGATATTTATTCCAATATAGACATTGATAATACTATATTTAGTTTTTTCATAGATGAAATAAAACATGTATGTTTTTGTTGATTGGTGTCAATTTTTTGGAGCTGCAACATAGTGGTGTATGGTTGTTCCTTGTGGAGAGATATTTTTCTAATGATTTTACAAATTCAATTAAAAAATTATTCATGTTCCCTTATTCACTATCAATCATACGTAGAGCCTTTATCATAATATTGTACTTTATTTTGATGGTTTAATATATAGATACATTTTAAATAGTTATTATTTGATATATTAATTAATGCTATATTTTTTTCATCTATCATAGTTTTTTTATATTAGATGGTTATATTTTACATAGGTTTGATATAGTAAAATTCCTTCCTTGTATGATATACCTACTTGGTTTTAGTCACCAGTTTCAGTCCTATTGGATGTGAGCTAGGGGTGGCACACTCTACCAAACTACCATCCTAGGTCGGTCGTCATCTAGTTAGGTGATACTTGATGAGGCTATGAATACATAAACTATAATGGAAATAAAATAAGATACATTAATCTTCATGAACAATTCTAACAATTTTATGATTATATATATTTAACGTGATAATAACATCCTCCTATACATGGAGTAATGGGAAAGGATTTTTCCAATGTCAAGCTAGTTATAAAAGAGTCACCCATGATGGATCCCATTCATCTCAGAACCCAGTAGTTTGGATTAGAAATCCGCACCATATATGATATAGAAGACACTAATTCATTATAATTAAAAAACATGAATCATGGAAGGAGGTCCTACAAGTGGAAATACACCCCCATTATCTAATATGTTGATACCCACATTTTGGTCATCACCCCCAAGTTATTTTTCATAAATTAAATTCTCTCATGAAGTGAGTTCCATGTTGCTTTGGGTTATAATTCCCACCATGGATTTCACAACCTATGGGAATAACAGAACCCCATGGGGAAATACTACACACAAATATATTGAAGAACCATGATTAAGAAGAATCATATTTCAATTTTTATCATTTCTAACATACATTGATCTTTATTTTCTAATAACATCCATATTTTTTATACATAATAACATTAAATGGGGAAACATATTCTATATTAGTGTCCCTATATATATATATACTTATATATGCAAAAAGAGTGAGATCAATTATCAATTTTCCAATATCCATAATTCATTAGAGTTTTTTATAATATCAACAAGAATATATTAAAATTTATTGCAAACAAATTGAGAAAACACCCTATTATTAAGATACCTTCTTGAGGTAAATATTTACTTAATAAAGTGTTTTATCATTGGTGTAAAGATTCATGAATTTTTTTTTGATGCACTGCGAAATAAATTTATAATCATTCAACTAATGGATAATATAATGCTGCCAAAACTCGAGGATGATAAATAAATTATAGAAATCCTACACAATGAGAGAAAATACCACTGGAAATTAGATTATTTATGTGATTAATAAATTAATGATAATGTCAATACTATATACATGTGAGAGTATTATTCTAGATATATAACATTAAATCATGTGATGTGATACTATCCTCAATTAATCATTAACATCAAAATAGTTCATGGAGGAGGAAATTTATTGGATCTTATATAACATAGATGTGATGTGTATTCACTATAGCAGTGGATGAATAACATATACCATAATTAAATTGAGACATCCTAGGACCAATACATCCTAATCCATTGCTAAATAGATACTCTATATAATTATATATTTAATATAAAAATATTTAACTTAATTTTTACTACCCATTATTAGAATATCAATATCGAACATTGGGTTAGTTTTATAACAAAGGTATTTTGGGTTTATATATTTTAGATAATTTAAAAACCCATTTTAGGTAACCTTACTCATATATTTCTCACCAAATGGGGTTTTTAATTATACCATGACTTTCTTATTCTATAATACTTCATTATCATATCCAACAAAATTATCCTTCCATGATATCGTTATCGGAATATCTTTTATAATATAGTTATTCATATCGTAGGTAAATTGAAACATGAGAAATGGTGTAACTGGATACCCATTAAGGTTAATCATTAGAAATAGTAATCGATGATCATATATAATAACAAGATAAGTATATGTTTCTTGCTACATAAATAATTTCCATTGAGATTACATTAGAGAAATCATTCCCATCATAACCTAGATCATGAACCATGATTCAGGGTATAATGATTTAACATTATATAAGATACATTGGATCCATTTATCGTGAGTGACGGGGAAATAATATTTTTCAAAGGAACCACTAAAATTATAATAAGGATCGTAGAATTCAAATAATTATCTAGAAAAAGAAATCATTAAATATGAAATCATTTAAATAGGATAATTTCAACATTTTATTAGGATAAAATTGTATACAATTAACTCTATTTCTCTTAGCAGATTCTTATATATAAAAAACTGAATCATTATGATTAACATCCATCTGGTCATCTCTACACCATTAACTAATGCAATGGTGGTCTATATCAACTCACCTATCTTCCTGATCTATATTAGGATCACACATCCTCATGTTCTATATCGAGTCCACCATTCATCATGAGTTATATTGAGATCACTGAGAATCATCAACAATTTCAAAGAAAATTGATATAAAAAATATAGATATATCATGAATTTAATCATAAAACTCAATGAAATTTCCGTCATTTAATCATTACTAGATTAACACATAGAAAAAAGGGGTGTATATTGATTTTATCATAGCATAATTAACCCATGGGATTTATAGAATTATCCTTAAACAACCTCATAATATGATATTAATAGAAATAAAATAGATGTTATTATAATATTATACAATTAGTGAGGTATAACAATCCTTAATTTTTTTTTACATATACTAAATATACCTTTATAAGAGAACATTTACTTTTCATTGAAGATAAATAAAATATAATTTTCTTTTAGTATCATAAAAAAATAAGAATTAAAAAAATATTGAGAGAAATATTTTCATTGAAAATATTCATTTAATTTTTTATTTTAAGAATGATAAAAAATAATGGCCATAGTTGGGGAAAATGTGATCCTGTAGTATAAGTTAAATGAGAACATTCTGTTTACACATTTATAAGAAGTCAAAAGTGAGTCATACATAAAATATTTGAAAGGATTAATTTTAGGATTATATAAAAAAATTCAATGGTAGTAATAATAATCCTTCAAAAAAATTATTTATAGATAAATCTATTAACAAATTATTTTAAATAACATGGAAATAGAAGAAAAATGTCATTGACCAAAGAATAAATACAATCTTTTTTCATAAAAACATTTTATGAATAATTTTGGGTCCAAAGATCATAATATATATCTAGAAATTCAAAATACTATGAATAGATACATGAGAAGAAATTATTTTTGGTTTTAGAGATAAATATTATATATCATCATTTAATTGAAATTTTAAAAAGAAAATCCAGAAAGAAATGAGATTGAAATATAAATCTTTACCATAATGGTGACATTAGAATCATAATCCCTGTAAATAAACATAAATAAATAGAAACATTAATAACATTACTGTAAATATATTCAAGATATAATTTATCAAATTGTTAGTATGTAAATTTCATAAATTAAAATATGTGTATAATAAGAAACATGTCCCAATAAAACCATATTTAGACAAATAGACCTTACTTTTTTTAATCCATGAGACAAAAAATCATAAAATATAGAACCAGAGATAAATTTTAATGTAACAATATTTTTAATGTGAAAAATAATTAAAAAAATTAATTTGATGTATTTACCGCACATAAAATAAACAAGTGGTGATTATGGAGTTTGTCTCACAAAAATTTATGTGAGAAGAAAAATATTTTTCTTAAATCATAACAATATTTTTAAATGACTATAACCACATATATAATGAAATTATAATTATTATTAATCTATTACAGAGCCAAATTCATATTTATCATACCATATATTAATCACTAATAACATCTTATCACCCTTTAATTAATAGTTCTTTTTTAAAATAATTTTTCTAATTGTTTACTATTTTTTGTTTCAAGAATGTTTCTGGTATATTGGTTCTATCCATTACACCACGGTTTTTGTTTCATAAACACTAGAATTTTAATAATTTAATACATAAAATTTTTATTACTTATAAACACTTTGATAACCATTCATATAATATAATGATGAGAAATTAATTTCATTACATCATAGAGATGGTAGTCTGTATGTATTAACAAGTGATGTTTTCAATTGTCAATGGATGGAATGATAAAACTATAAATAGTAATAAATCATATAATGAATCAAAATTATAGCATTTATATAATATATATTCTATAAATATTTTTTTTCCATCTATATAAATTATGAATTAAAAAATCACATCTCTTCATAGTGTTGGTAGTCAACACATACACATGAATGAAATTATTATACTATAACAGATGAGATGGTCATAAGGTAGATAAAATTTTTAATTTATAGAATAAAGATAATCATTTCATAATAATTGTAACACCCCAAGCTTCTACGGTACGCTTCTCTTTGAATAATGTGATAGCGTGTGTTGTACGCAACATCGAGTTCTAACACACCACAACCAATCAAACTAGCCATTATGAATAGTAATACCTACTTTTTGAAATTATATATATATTATATTTCAAAATGAACTGCATTTTTGGATTCAGAATATCAAAATTATACTAAGTTGAATTTTTCTGAGAACGTCCAATTTTTATGAATAGTGAAAAATACTTAAAAACATATTTTTTAATCAAAATAATTTATAGTGATAAATTATATTAATTAGTGTTTTATAGTATAATTAGAATATCTTTTTACGATTTTATCCAATGGTGTTCATTATAATTAATTCCACTTTGAAATTGGACCTAAACAATTGTCAATATTTTGATATATATTGTTTCTTAAAAACACGCTATTTGTTGTAACAGTGGGAATTAATTATAAAATTAATTAATTCAACTTATATTTTTGGAATTTTTTAAAATAGACAAAATTTCTGAATTCGGAATATCAATTATATCTTAGGGTGAAATTTTGGCATTGTTCTGAAAAACTTCAATTTTTGATGAATAGTGAAACTACTAAGTGGTAGTTAAAAAACAAAATTTTTCATAAAATTTAATTTTACCGCTTCTTTGAATGGAATTTAGAAAATCCGCGAGACATGGTTAATATCAAGAAGTAAAATGTGGTTCAATGAGATGAAAATATTTTTTGGTGAATAGTAACTTTTTACTTTTATTTACCACGGTTAAAAGTAAATAGGGTAATTAAGGGTAAAAATGATATTAATATTACCCTAACACATGTCCTAGTTCTATTGTACAAGTTTATCTCGACCAAAAACAACCTTAGGAATAAAATATTTTCATTTAGGTCCACTTGGATTAGATTAGGACATTTATTATTATTTAATTCAAAGAAGAGTTAAAAGAGTTAAAATCAAAGATTATTTACTAAAATATTTTTAATATATGGTTATACATAATATAAATTCGATGGTAAATATTAATTAAAAAGATAAAACTATTTCCTACATAATGATATTTTATTTATAATTTTTAGACATTAAATAAGATAATTTATTTATTACACAATGATGATGCAGTAATTACCATAATAGTGAACAATTAAAATAATTGATATTATAAATTCACAAATATATATAATTTGAGACTTTTTATGAATTACACTAATTTTATAAGTTAATATGACATGTTAGGAATGATGTAATTAAATTTTTTCGAAGTAATCATTCTGTTATGAGTTTCACAAAAATCAACTATTGAATAGTGTCAAAATTGACATAAAAGAGTTTTTAAAAAAATATTATATTATTAATTGATATTAAATTCTTAAAAATCTAATGTTCGGCCAAGAGACTTCTATAATGATATTTTTATCATTAATGGACCACTTAGGGGTCGCTTGGATGTATATAGTAAGTTTATTAACTATATAATATTAAAATACAAAGTAACATGGTAAATGTCAAACTAATTAACTAAGAGTTAATACTTAAAGATAAGGTTAATATAGTTACCCAAACCTGTCTAAATTATATTG
This sequence comes from Viscum album, assembly GCA_963277665.1. Classification (NCBI taxonomy): domain Eukaryota; kingdom Viridiplantae; phylum Streptophyta; class Magnoliopsida; order Santalales; family Viscaceae; genus Viscum; species Viscum album. The sequence continues at coordinate 708,615,979 of OY728131.1, read as the reverse complement.
GTTGAATGGTTTTCGACCTATCCCCGACTTAAAATTTAAATAATCAACTTTGGAGCCATTAGAAACCGAATATTAATTTATTATAAATTAATATTTCTAGATTTTACAAAGGTGCCCCTCACCCCTCTTATAAAAGGGCACTCATCCTTCTCATTTCTACACACCTTAAAAGCCTTTTGGTTGAGCCAAACTATGCCCAAATACTCCTCCAACTTCCCTCACTACACCCTAGAGTCCTTAGTTTGATAATAATGCTAACCTAAAGAGCCCTTTTGATCAAATCAATAGGAAGAACCTGAAGAAGAGGTAATGATTTCACCACCTTTTTCCAAGTTCCTTTCTTCTTCCACTTCTTCATCCTATGTTATTTCCATTCTAAAATAATAACTCCAGTATCATATATATACTGTGATGTTATTATAAAAATGGTACAACCATATTCAGTATTCTATACACCCTTTGAATAACATGTCACCATACGTGTGTACGTACGACTTACCGTCTCCACGTCGTGGTGTAATTGTTATTCAATATATTATTATTTGGATGGGTATAATAATGATGTGTAACTCATGTAAATAATAAATATAACATGTTAATGATTATTTATATATGATATACCATCAATTTATATATTATTTTAATATCAAAATAATGATATTGTCGCTCGTGCGTACGTACGGACTACCGTCTCCACGAACGCGATGAGATTCATTCTCCATCGTATCCATTCAAGTGTAATTATCATTTGATGATTTAAAAATTATGTTTAAGGACTTGATATCATTCTAGATATGAATAATATATAACCTATCCATTACAAACATGGCTTACGTAACAAAACATATAAAAGTAAATGAGTAAGTTAACACCCGAAACAACGATAATACTAAGATATTATTAACAAATCAATGTTAAAAGATCATATATGATATCATATTAATGTATATGATTCTTGAATAATTTAATAACAATTATTTCTCCATTATACAGGAGGTTAACCTACCCCAACCAAGGAAAAGTACACGGTAAGGGTTTATTTCACAATCTCTTCATTATCCGAGGTTGCTTATACGTAATAATCTACTGCGATCTCTTTATCATCCACATCCATGTTTCTTAAAAATTAATTTCAAAACATTTTTTCTATTTAATATAATATTGGTTAAAGTCATTTATACCCTTGTTTGACTTTTTTATAAGAGTTTTATAACAGAATCTTTCCGTTGTTTTCCAAACAAGGTGTTTTTTAACCTTTTCGACAGAATTAAGGTAAGAATGTTTTTTTAACTTATACGGTGGTTGCGGCTATTTTTTCCGTTATAAAATCTTTAAAGCTTCCCTTACAAACATATAAGAATATTTTCAAATAAAATGTTTTATTTTATAAATATATGACTCTTAAATGATTTCCAAATAGAAAGAGATATTTCTTTAAAAAGAATTTTGATTTCATCTAGGTCAATATCCTTTGATAGATTTTACGCTTATTTAAAGTTGATTTATTAAGATACAAAACTTATATATTGTATTGAAGGTTTTATGATATGTTTGACTGTGGATGTGCTATTTTTATACCATTCATGGTTTATGGTGAAAATATTGACATTTCATATGCTAGTTTTAATACAAATGTTTATGTTATGTTTAAGCCTTTTCATATGGGAATGCATTGGACTTAATATGTGATGGGTGGAGCCCGCAATAGCTCCCCGATGCATCGGTAGGTCTCTTGAGACAAACTAGTATCTTGGAACAAGGCCTTGGCAAAATCTTATTTGTAGTATTGGCACGAGGCCTTGGCTATGTGGTCATGATAGTCTGGCATTATGCATTCCATCAATATGAAAGTGGTTATTGATATTGCATGTGATTATTCGATTAGTGAAATATCCATGTGAATAAGTAAATGGAATTATTTCATTTTATTTTTTCCATAAAATTTTAAAGTTCATGTTTAAAAGGCTTTTGTTTTAGTTATACATTTCCTTAAATGTTTATTCTTATTTATGAATGTTTTCGCTATATTGTTATCCTTACATGGCATTTGGGCTCACCCCTTTTCTATGTTTTATTTTTCCCAAGATGTGAAGAAGTAAATTTTGAATGACCTGTAGGGATATTATGAGGGGATACTAGTGTGGATTATGGAGACAATATGTTGTTGTAGTAGTTTTTCACTTCATTATGTAATGTAAAACATTATGAATATATCTAGTGTTTCCATGGCTACTAAACCAATCGGTCATTCGAGATTTGATCTTTCTTGTGATCATGCCAATGTTATGTAATAATGCACTGGCTCTAGGTAACTGGGGTCAGGGCGTTACATTTGGTATCAGAGGAAGTTTATTAGAAAGCTTGGAAGCTAGATTTAGATAAACTTTGATTAGAGCACGTAGACCTAAGATGAACTTTGAGGATTAGTATAGAAGAAATTCCTAGAATTTTGGTATTGTAGAGATTTTGTGAGTTTTTCGAGCAATACATCCATGTCTGAATACGAGCAGGTAGAGGCGGCTCTGGCACAGATGTACCTAGGGGTAAAACCCGAAAAGACCGCTTTGATCTAGACTCGAACAGGAACTGGTGCACGACAATGGTCCTTGCTGCACTCTTGGTTACGACACTCCCGGGGGATATGCTTAGGATAACTCTCATTTTCTTTACAAATCATTATGAAGGGTTTATGAGTATATAATTACTCAATGAAAACATTCTTATGATTATGGATTATATCCAAAAATAGTTAAATTTATTTTAAGTGTTTTGTAAGTATGGGATTATTTATTTTGATTCATAAAATGATCTAGTTTATACCATTGTTTAGAAATGGAGCCTAGTGGAAGAAATGGAAACCATATCAATACACACACTCCATGTAGGGATTTCACTCCTACTCAAGATAATTATAGTGGAGCTGGTGATACAACTGGTGCCGATCAGCTAATCACCATACTGGGACAACTTACTCAGGTTATGAATAATAACTTTACCCATATAGAGCACCCTGATCCACAACGTGGAGGATCAATGTTAGATCAATTCATGAGGCAACAACCACCAATGTTCAATGGGAGTACAAATCCCTTAGTAGCTGAGCAATGGATAAATTCCCTAGAGAAAATATTTCAGTCTTTGGGGAGTAGTGAAAGGGAAAAAGTTATCATGGCGGTTTACCGACTCACTGGATATGCTGATCAATGGTGGTCATTGATTCAAAACACAAAGGAATATGATGAAGAATCAAATATGGAATGGAGGGAGTTCAAAGATCTGTTTTTAGAAAAATACTTTCCTCGCGACCATCGAGCAGATATGGAAAGGCAATTTCTGAGTCTGATACAGAAGGAGGATGAGAATGTCGCAAAGTATGAGGCTACCTTTACAAGGTTAGAAAGGTATGCTGGAGATTATATACATAACCCAAGAAGTAATATTGATCGTTTCTTTGATTGGTTAAAACCATTTATCCGTCGAGCATTAGTCTCATAATCCTTTTCATCGTACAAAGACATTGTCTCATGTTCTATCAAGACCAAAAAGGAATTCTCTAAGTCTTATGTATTTAAATCAAATCAAGATAATAAGATACCTGCTGATCAATCTGGGAATGGAAATAAGGGGAAGAAGGGAAAGGATGAATATCCATCCTGTGGTAAATGTGGGAAGAAACACCTCGGTACTTGCTTGAAGGGAATGGGAGTCTGTTACAAGTGTGGTGAAAAAGGCCACCAAGCTCGTGATTGAAAGGGGAAGAAGGAAGCTACCAATGTTCAGTGCTACAATTGCAGGGAGATGGGACATTATGCAAATGAATGTCCTATGCGTCAGAAGAACTTACCTCAGAAAAGGCCAAGGGATCAAGGCCATGCTTATGCTACCACTACTGCTGAGGTAGAAGCTCCGAAAGACGTGGTGGTAGGTAATTTAAAGGTTTCCTCAAGTTTAGAAAATGCATTATTTGATTCTGGATCATCGCATTGTTTCATATCTTCCCAGTTTGCTAAGAAAATTAGATATTTCCAATTTTATTTAAAAAGGGAGTTGTCAGTTAAAACTCCTAAAGGATGTATCATTGTAACAAAGTTTTGTGAATCAGACCCCATTAGAGCACATAAATGTTCTTTATCTGCTGATATCATCGGCATCCCTATGATTGAGTTCGATATAATCCTCTGTATGGACTGGCATTCAGACTATGATGGGAAGATTTATTGTAAGAAGAAAGAGGTCACGATTCTTGATGATGATGATATGGAACACCTTATCTTTAGAGCAGAATCGTCACCACCTAATTCTTATCTAGATCCACCCCCAGTAGCTCTACTGAATTCAATTATTGGGGAGGAAGATAATGAAATAACTGTGGGTGAGGAAAGGAATGTTCAAATAGAGGATGTACCTATTGTGAAAGAATATGTAGATGTATTTCCGGAATATTTACCTGGACATCCTCCAGAACGAGAAGTTGAGTACTCCATTGACTTAATTCCTAGATCAAGGCCTATATCGAAGACCCCATATAGAATGACCACTATAGAATTAGATGAACTAAAGAAACGACTATAGGAATTGAGTAATAATGGATTTATTCTCCCTAGTGTTTCTCCATGGGGAGCCCCTATTCTTTTTGTTAAAAAGAAAGATGGATCTATGAGGTTATGTGTCGACTACAAGGAGATCAATGCTATAACAATAAAGAACAAGTATCCTCTACCTTGAATTGATGATTTATTTGACCAACTGCATGGAGCTCAATACTTTTCAAATATTGACCTTCGATCTGGATACCATCAGTTGTCTGTGAAGAAGGAAGACATTCCGAAGACAGCATTTCGAACCAGGTATGGGCATTACAAGTTTACTCTAATGCCTTTTGGATTGACTAATGCACCCTCTATATTCATGGATCTGATGTATAGAGTTTTCAAGGAGTATCTCGATGAATTTGTGGTGGTATTTATTGATGATATCTTGGTATACTCAAAAATCTATGAAGATCATGAAAATCACTTGCGCATTATCTTGAAGACTTTGAGAAGACATGAATTATATGGGATGTTTATCAAGTGTGAATTATGGCCTCAGGAGATTTATTTTCTTGGCCATATTGTCTCTAAAGATGGAATCTCTATTGATCCTTCTACGACTAAGGCAATCCAAGAATGGCCAGCACTGACGAGTATAACTGAGGTACATAGTTTTATTGGTTTATCAGGTTATTATCAACGTTTCGTCCAGAATTTTGCCCGATTGGCTAACCCATTAACGAAGCTCACACGTAAAGGGGTAAATTTGTTTGGACAAAAGAGTGTGAATAATGTTTCAAAGAATTGAAGAGAAGATTAGTCAATGATCCTATATTGACTCTACCATCAGGGAATGATGGGTTCGTTATTTATAGTGATGCATCGAAGAAAGGACTTGGTTTTGTCCTTATGCAGAATGATAGAGTTATTGCCTATGCATCACGACAGTTGAAAATCCATGAAGAAAATTATCCTACTCATGATCTCGAATTAGGAGATGTGATCTTTGCTTTGAAGATATGGAGCACTACATCTATGGTGAAAAAATGTGAGATTTATACTGATCACAAGAGTTTGAAGTATATTTTCTCACAAAAAGAACTCAACATGAGGCAAAGGAGATGGCTTGAATTACTCAAGGATTATGATTGCACGATACACTACCACCCAGGGAAGGAAAACAAGGTGGAAGATGCTTTGATCAGAAAAGATAATGGAGTTTTGAACAATATGAGAATTTAAAGGGATCCAAATTTCATGGATCTAGTGAAGATGGACATGGGAATAACCTGGGAAGGTGAAACATTAATGCTTGTTCAAATGGTTTCCAAACCATCTTTACTAGAAAGGATTAAGAGTTCTCAGATCGATGATGAAGAATTTCAAAAGAATATTAAAGCTGTGAATGATGGGAGATTGAGATACTTTGTGTATGAAGATGGAATTTTGAAATTTGGGAAGAGACTTTGTGTTCCTGATATACCTGATCTAAAAAGGGAATTGCTGGATTATGCTCATAGTTCCAATTTCTCTATACATCCTGGGAGCACCAAAATGTATAGAAATTTGAAGGAACATTTTTGGTGGGACAACATGAAGAGGGATATTTCTGATTTTGTGTCAAGATATATGGTTTATCAACAAGTGAAAGCTGGAAGGCAACATCCTGGAGGAGTCATGCTAGCTCTTCCCATACCGGAGTGGAAATGGTACAATATTACGATGGACTTTGTCCTGGGACTACCAAAGACTCCTAGAAGGAATGATGAAATATGGGTTATTGATGATCTTCTTACCAAGTCAGCACATTTTCTTGCTATAAGTGAAGATCTACACCTGGAAACTCTAGAATGACTATTTATAAATGAAGTTGAGAGACTTCATGGAGTACCCCTATCGATTGTTTCTGATCGTGATCCCCATTTTACTTCAAGATTCTGTAAAAGTCTTTAGAAATCCCTGGATACTGAACTTCATTTCAGCACTTCTTACCACCCTCAGACAGACGAACAATCAGAACGGACTATTCAAACCTTAGAAGACATATTGAGATCTTGCTCAATTGACTTTCAGGGTATTTGGGATCAGTATTTACCTCTGGTATAATTTTTCTATAACAATAGCTTCCATTCGAGTATTCAGATGGCACCATATGAAGCATTATATGGAAAGAGATGTTGCACACCAACTTTTTGGGATGACATTGGTGAAAGAAAACTTGTAGGTCTAGAACTAGTGGAGGAAACGATGGAAAAGGTGATGGTAATCCAAAATCACATCAAAGCAGCTCAAAGTAGGCAAAAGAGGTATGCCGATAATCGAAAGAAGGATTTGGAATTTCAAGTCGGTGATAATGTTTTCTTGAAGGTATCTCCATGGAAGGGAGTTATACATTTTGGTAAGAAATGTAAATTGAGTCCCAGGTACATCGGACCTTTCAAAATTCTAGAACGAATTGGAGTTGTAGCTTACCGATTGGCAATGTCACCAAGTCTCTCCAAAATTCACAATGTGTTCCACATATCTCTGTAGAGGAAATACATGCCTGACCCAACGCATGTACTCACTTACGGGGAATTAGAACTAGAACTCGATTTGTCTTATTGCGAAGAGCCCGTTAGGATTCTTGATATGAGAGAACAAGTACTAAAAAACCGGACGACGCGTCTGGTAAAATTTTTTTGGAGAAACCACAAGATGGAAGAAGCAACGTGGGAACCCGAGGAACTTATGATGAAGAACCACCCGAGTCTTTTCATGTGTTAGTATTCTGGAAATTTCGAGGACGAAATTACTTGAAGGAGAGGAGAATGTAACACCCCAAGCTTCTACGGTACGCTTCTCTTTGAATAAAAGAGTTTTTAAAACAAATATTATCTTATTAATTGAAATTAAATTCCTAAAAATCTAAGGATCGTCCATGAGGCTTATATGATGATAGTTGTATCATTAATGGTCCACTTAGAGGTCTCTTGGATGTATATAGGAAGTTTATTAACTATATAATATAAAAATACAAAGTGACATGGTAAATGTCAAACTAATCAACTAAGAGTTAATACTTAAAGATAAGGTTAATATAGTAACCAAAACCTGTCTAAATTCTATTGGTTGAATGGTTTTCTACCTATCCCCACCTTAAAATTTAAATAATCAACTTTTGAGCCATTAGAAACCGAATATGAATTTATTATAAATTAATATTTCTATCTTTTCCAAAGGTGCCCCTCACCCCTTTAATAAAAGGGCACTCCTCCTTCTCATTTCATCACACCTTAAAAGCCTTTTTGTTCGGCCAAACTCTTCCCAAATACTCTCCCAATTTCCCTCACTACATCTTAGAGGCCTTAGTTTGATCAGAAGGCAATCCTATAGAGCCCTTTTGATCAAATTAAAAGGAAGAACCCGAAGAAGAGGTAATGATTTCACCACCCTTTTCCAAATTCCTTTCTTCTTCCACTTCTTCTCCCTTTGTTATTACCATTCTAAAATAATAACTCCAGTATCATATATATACTGTGATGTTATTATAAATATGGTACAGCCATATTTAGTATTCTATCCACCCTTTGAATAACATGTCACCATACGTGCGTACGTACGACTTACCGTCTCCACGTCATGGTGTAATTGTTATTCAATATATTATTATTTGGATGGGTATAATAATGACGTGTAACTCATATAAATAATAAATATAACATGTTAATGATTCTGTATATATGATATACCATCCATTTATATATTATTTTAATATCAAAATAATGATATTGTCGCTCGTGCATACGTACGGACTACCGTCTCCACGAACGTGATTAGATTCATTCTCCATCGTATCCATTCAAGTATATTTATCATTTGATGATTTGAAAATGATGTTTATGGACTTGATATCATTCAGGATATGAATAATATACAACCTATCCATTACAAACATGGATTACATAACAAAACATATAAAATAAAATGAGTAAGTTAACACCCAAAACAACGATAATACTAAGATATTATTAACAAATCAATGTTAAAAGATCGTATATGATACCATATTAATGTATATGATTCTTGTATAATTTAATAACAATTATTTCATCATTATACAAGAGGTTAACCTACCCCAACCAAGGAAAAGTACAAGGTAAGGGTTTATTTCACAATCTCTTCATTATCTGAGGTTGCTTATACGTAATAATCTACTGAGATCTCTTTATCATCCACATCCATGTTTCTTAAAAATGAATTTCAAAACATTTTTACTATTTAATAGAATATGGGTTAAAGTCATTTATACCCTTATTTGACTTTTTATAAGAGGTTTATAAAGGAATCTTTCCATCATTTTCCAAGCAAGGTGCTTTTGATCCTTTTCGACAGAATTAAGGTAAGAATGTTTTTTTACTTATACGGCAGGTGCGGCTATTTTTCGCAGTTATAAAATCTTAGAAGCTTCCCTTACAATCTTATTAGAATATTTTCAGTGAAAATGTTTTATTTAATTAATATATGACTCTTAAATTTTTTCAAAATAGAAAGGGATATTTCTTAATAAAGAATTTTGATTTCACCTATGTCAACATCCTTTGATGGATTTTAAACTTATTTAAAGTTGATTTATTATGATACAAAACTTCTATATTGTATTGAAGGTTTTGTGATATTTTTGACTGTGGATGTGATATTTTTATACCATTCATGGTTTATGGTGAAAGTATTGACATTTCATATGCTAGTTTTAATACGAATGTTTATGTTTTGTTTAAACCTTTTTATATGGGAATGCATTGGACTTAATATGTGATGGGTGGAGCCCATTATAGCTCCTCGATGCATCAGTAGGTCTCTTGAGACAAACTACTGTCTTGGAACAAGGCCTTGGAAAAATATTATTTGTAGTCTTGGCACGAGGCCTTGGCTATGTGGTTATGATAGTCTGGCATTATGCATTCCATCATTATGAAAGTGGTTATTGATATTTCAGGAGATTATTCGATTAGTAGAATATCCATGTGAATAAGTTAATGGCATTATTTCATTTTATTTTTTCCATACAATGTTGAAGTTCAAGTTTAAAAGGCTTTTGTTTTAGTTATACATTTCCTTAAATGTTTATTCTTATTTATGAAAGTTTCCGCTATATTTTTATCCTTACTGGGTATTTGAGCTCACCCCTTTTTTATGTTTTATTTTTCCCAGGATGTGAAGAAGTAAGTTATGAATGACCTAAAGGGATATTATGAGGGGATAATAGAGTGGATTATGGAGACAATATGTTGTTTTAGTAGTTTTTCACTTCATGATGTAATGTAAATCTTTATGAATATATCTAGTGTTTCCAAGGCTACTAAACTAATCGGTCTTTCGAGATTTTATCTTTCTTGTGATCATGACAATGTTATGTAATAATGCACCGAATCTGGGTAACTGGGGTCGGGGCGTTACAGTAATAAAATATAATCATTAAATTAATAAATATTTATAATCATGAGTGTTACTGATGGAAAAAATATAGTGGCCATGGAGATGGTAGTCCATACATATGCACGATTACATATTAATGTTCCATTATAATGTAGATAAATGGGTAATGGTGTTTATTTTAATAGAATAGAATTTAAATAATATAATTTCATTGGTTAACTATTTCAACATGGATAAATAATATTTTGATGATATAGAACAGTAAATAATGGTAATATGATACAGTGACAATGATCACTTCATCTCCAAGAAACGCTGTTTGGATCTCTTCTTAAGAACCATTGGGTTGGTCATTTAAGAATGAAAAAACCTCTAATATTTTTGTATATAATATTATATTATTTTGAGTTAGGGTTTTACCAAAATATGTGGATTCATAATGAACATAATAGATAGTGAATATATACCCTTTTATAAGGGTGCTGTGTGGGGAATTTTTATTTAATAAAATATTAAAATATAATATGTATATAAACCATGTAAAAAGGATCCAATGTTCCATATAGTTAAGTATTATAGTATAAGTTTGAAACATATTCAACCAATAATATCTAGATAAACTCATGTATCATTTTCAACGACATCTCTTAGTTTAATCCCCTCCCTAACCCTTTTATCCTAAATGATGGTAACCAATATTCATAGATTTTAAGAGATAATATTATCATTATAAAAGGGAATGTGGAACATAAGTGGAAAATATTTTATATTTTCGACAATGTCCCATTCCATTTTGAAAATTTATTATGATTAGGAATTTTAAATATTTCATTACATATTTTTTATCATTAAATAAACTTAAATGCATTTTCATAACTATTCACATATTTTGACATTAAAAAATAAAGATTACCATGGAGTTAGAAGTTTAATATTTAAATCATAAATTAATCTCAATTTTTATCCATAAAAATAATTCAACTATTTAAAATATATAAATCACCTTATTGTTAATATTTTAAAACAAATCACTTTGATATTCCTTCCATATGCATAAGCTTTACATTAGTGATGTCTTAGTGTTTTTTGAAATTATAACATAGAAAATGGAAATTAAATTAATATATTAAATTTTATTTATTCATATTAAAATTAAACACTTATAATTATTCATAATATCCTTTAATTTTTATGAAAACTATATTATAGATATTAAAAGAAATGCAGTGACATTTTGTACATATTCATTAATTTAAATTATATATAAGTTATAATAACAATAACATTGATAAAAATTAATATTTTTTTATACATGATAATGATTATAAAAAAATATACACTGAAAACGATATTAAATAATTTTTTATATATTTTTAATCCTTATCTAAAAATTTCACCCTTTTTTAATCCTTTGTGACCTTTACTGAGTTGTTAACATTTTACCATACTTTCTATTCAATATAACTAAAAATTATGTGGGAATTATTAAATAATATTAATTATTATGATTAAAAATATGGAATCCAATTTACAAGAATAAGTTCTAATAATTTGGGGTAATCAATATTAATATCCTAATATAAAATGATGAAAAACTGTATCTAGAGAAAATGTATTTTAATTAATAAAAATGATTGTACTATCAGTCCTTTATAACAAAAAACAATCATATAGATTTTAATATATTTTATTTAATTTAGTATCTAAAAATTATAATAAAAACATACATACATAGTAATTAATTTAATTTAAGTGTAATAAAATACATTGAGAACATAAAAACTATTTCCAAAAAAATTAATCATTTTCCCTTGAAATTAATTAATATTTAATTAGTGAAATTATTTTCTCACAATTTTATATCATGTAAAGTACGAATGGATTAATTTTTATTAGAAGAAACACTGAGGAATGGAATATACATACACCTTAGTGACATGAAATTCCTTTTTATCAACATAGAAAACATTTCCATCTGTAAAGGACATAAATTTATATATTAAAATAAGAAAACTTATCATATGTTAAATATTTAGTAATCTATGGTTTTACCACTAAATTACATGTAATCATAAAAGGGAATAATAAATAATACCTTAAGATATAGGATTTATAAATCAATCTCTGATAAAATATCACTAATTCCAAATTTTTATCTTAAATTTGTTCTTAAATATTTATCCTTAAAAATCATCCAAAATATGCTTTAAAAATTACAAACCCAAAATTATAAATGTTTTATCATATATTCTTATAAGATCAAATTATTATTTATCCATAAATAAAATTTAGCACTCATAACAAAACATACTGAATATGAATATACCCTAATCATATATTATCCTTTATATACTATTAATTCCCAAAAATTAGATGAATGAGATTAATTACCCAATATAAGGATATATAGATCCACATGTAAACTAAAACATTAATCCTCAAATAACATTATATTCCTGAAAATTGTATTCTATTTACCTTATTAATATAATATTAAAAATATAGTGTAATTACTCAAAAATAACATTAATCGCATAGTCCAATAATCACCCCTCAATATCATAAATTTTAAAAATATGATAGACCGTTTAATCGCATGAACAATAACAACATCATCATCAAAGAATACATTATCCTTAAACATTATGTGTTTCTTTCAACTTATGTCTATGATAAAATTCGTTCAAAATAACTTTATACTAAATCAAATGTTATTCATAAGGTGTAAATATAACTCAATGCTATTTTGAAATGCATTAAAATTTTTAAACATATCCTTAGTCACATTAAAACCCGAAAATATAAATCATCAAAATAAAATCAATGCATTTAAAATTATGATCTTCTTAAACTTATCAACGTGTAATTATTTTCGTAACTCATTAATTTGATTTTTAAAAAGTTTTTCCAACCTTCAATGTTATCTAAACTAATATTTGATACCAAATTAGATTGCTCGATACCTATACACCCAGATATGTTTCTGAAAAACTCTTTATTATTTTAGCTTTGATACCAAAACAAGATAATAACACTTTACAATCCATAATTAAAATATCTGTAGCCACAATCTAGTCACATACATACCCATGAACTTTTATTTTTAGATTTTTTAAATAATATTGAAAAATAATTCTATGTAATAAAATTCATGTGTTAATAATCAAATGTGTATTTTTCGCATTATACCAAAAAAATTTATTCTATTATAAGACATCAATATCACCAAAAAAATTCTCCACACATGATATAATTCTAGCCATATTATGCATAATATAAATCTTTATATTCTTGGGAAAGGGTACATTGTAAGGGTTGATCTTAGATAATAAGTATGGGTAAATATAGGACATTTCAATTGATGATCATATATAAGAATAGTATAAGTATAATGGTATAAGATTATAATAAATGCGCCTCAGCATAGAAAATGATAATTATTAACCATAAAAATATTGATAATAAAAAACATGTAATTTATTAAACATTTAAATTTAGAAAATATACAATTGATTAAAATATCCAGAAACAAATGAAAACAATATTGTTTATTAGAACCAATATAATTATACAATGTATAAAATAAATTTTATTTGTATCTTTGAACATCATACATTCATTATAGAATCACCTAACTAAGAAAATTCCATTAGGATAAAATTCCATAATGTTAACATTATCATCTATTAAAAGTAATATTTATATATATATATAACTACATAACCACATAGGTCTAATATCAATCTAGTTAAATCAATCAAATTATCAAATGCATTAGAGGGCTATATATGGATGAACCACCATAATGAGATGTATTATGATCACTTTTCTTCAAGAGCTATATCAGAATCATAAATCATCATGATCTATAAATTGATTGCCTGTAATTCTCAATAATTTATATAGAAAATTACTCGAATATTTTCCATAAATCTTAAATTTAATTATAAAACTAAAATAATATACAATCATTCACTTCATAACTTTATTTAAACATGGAAAAGAAATGGGTTTCAAAAGGATTTGATCCGAACAAAATTAACCCATGGTAAAGTAACATGTCTCATAGAGTAATCATGATATCATCATTATGATAAGTCATTAAGAGAAAGAATAATCATATGATCATAATATAATACCACCATTAATGCATAAAAATCATTAAATTATGTTTACATAGAAAAATAATTTTAAAATATCATTTGAAAAACTCATTAACAGTAGGTAAAATATAATTTTAACTCATTATCATTAAAAACTAAAAATTACTATAACATTAGGGAAAATATTTTCTTTAAAAATAACATAGAAACATGTAAATGAATATTCATATAAAATAATAAACATAATAATGGGAGAATCCATTCCTTCCATATATGTCAAAAGAGAAAATTAATATAATAATTTTGAAAAAAAAATTAAAGTGATTCATATTTAAAAAATTTGAAAATAATAAATTTAAAAATTTTAATTAATTTAAATTGAAGTGAATATTTGGTTTCTCAAACATCTGTGTAGAGATGAAAAAGTCCACATAACATTTTTAATAGTGTGTACATGTAAAAAAAATTTTGTTAAAAAATGGGAAATATGTTTTGATTTTATTACAGTACTTTTCAATCATTATAAGTACCAGAGAGAAAATTGGCACTAATAAAAAAATTTAAAAGAATAACATTACTTTTGAATCACAAACCCATAAAATTAAATTAATTCATATAGAACATTGAACACCATAAATATGAATATATTAATGATATAATATATACAAGGGTGAGTACATACACACTATATAGACAAATTGTTGAATAACAAGGAACATGTCTCAACAAAACCATATGGAGACAATGAACCTTTGCAATTTTGGTAGTTATCCAAATAAATATAATCATAAAAAACGAAAATTTGATGGATTTATAAATAAATATAATATCAATGGTAAAAATAATTCTAAACCTTCTTGGAAATTATATACACCATAAAAATAAATAAAGTGATAGATATGATATATGTCTCACAAAAATAATTAAGATGTTAAATCCTTATATCAAACAATAATTTCCATTGTAAGTGCTCTTAAACTCTATAATAATAAATTATTATTTATTATAAATAAATACCATAAAAATATACATAATTATTATACCATATATAACTCGCTTATATCCCCATATCATACATTTATTAATAGTTCTTCATTAAAATTATTTTTCTGGGTGTTAACATTTCCATTTTTCATGTATGTTTTGGGTAAGCTCGTTTCAGTCGCTAATACTTGGGTAGGTAATTATCATATAAAAATCACAATCAGGTCATAAAAATATTTTTTATTCAATATATACAATATTATAACAATTTATATATGTTGGTGATATGAAATGAATTACATTACTTCTTGGATGTGATAGTCTTTACATACCCACAAGTGATGGTTTCACATTTTGATGGATGGAATGAATGAAATGTAAGTATTAATTCACCCATTCAAGAATCATAATTATATCATGTATATTAGATATATTCATTAAATCATTCCTTATGAAAAAATAAATAAAATGAAAATATAAAAAGAATCTCTTTGCTTCATTGAGGTGGTATTCCACATGTACAAATGTGGGATGTTATTAGTATATAAATGTGGGAAGGGATATAATATAGATAATATTATATATTTACAAAATAATATATATTATCTAAATATCATATATAATATTTAAATAAATACATATATGACCAACAATGATAGAAAGGTATGTATTGTAAAATACATAATTCTTAAAGAAGGCAAGTCTATAGATACAGACAATCGATTTTCCATTTTAAAAAAATATATTGAAAATAGATGACATTTATTATATTAACATAATTTAATTTAAGTGATTTAATATTTATGATTCCACTATGTTAATATGGTCAGAGAATATGAGGTGGTGTTACAATAAGAAATAAATTTAAACAGAATCAATGAAGATGATTACCTGTTTCTTTGAGGAACCTCAACATAATGTCATATTAGAGAGCATTATTTTTTTACGTTATTAAGCATACATACTCTATATATCATCGTGGGTTCATGGTTTGTTTAACTATGTGCCTAAATATAAGGATCTCAAACCCACATATTTGGATTCAGTAATGAAAATAATGTGTATATTTTTTATTGAAAAATTAACAAAAAATAAATAGTGACATATACAATTGAAGACCATTTCAAGTCTAGGATTTGAAGAATTATAGAAGAAAATAATTTTTTGTTCTATTTTTACAAAAATAAAACAAAATAGAATAATTTTATATTTATGTGTGTACTTCTTAAGAGAATTCTTCCATCTTAAAACATATGAGATACAAGTGAAAATATTTTTAAAATATGGAATCACAATTAAATTGGCTAGTAAGAAGTTTTAAAACAAGTGAATTTTTTTTATAAAAGTATATTTGAAAATATATTTTAAAAACATTTTATATAATATATATATGATATATAAAATACATTTCAATCTATTTAAAAATTTTTATAATTTTGAAACAATTTCAAAAAAATATACTTTGAAAATTAATTTGGATTTATCATTAAAAATATTCTGAAAATAATAAAACCATTATGGATTAAATATATAATTATAAGATCTTAAAGAATTATAATGGCTAAAAGAACCCTTACTAATTGGAATAAATCTTGTGAGGTCATTCATTCGCTCCATATTTTTCATTTTCCCCCTTAATACAGAAGTGATGGATCATATTTTTAAGCAACTATTTTGATGATAAGCCTTCATAAATAACAATTTATTAAGAACTACTCAAAAGTATATATTGATATCATTTTCAAAGAATAAAATAATTTCATACCATCTTGGATATGATAAATCACTTTTTTCACAATACTTGTAGGAGAAATCCAAATTTATTAATCAATACTTACATTTACAACACATAAACATTAACTCTTTAAAATTAAATAATTTATTTTATTAAAATTTATGAAAAGTGACGTAAAATTATTTAATATGTTCATTTCATCTAATTCGCATGACATTCACATAATAATAATAGAGTTAAAAAATTAAAGAATTAATAAATTCCATTTTCTATAATTAAACAATAGATTTTAAAATAATCAATTCAAATATGTTAAATATATAATTTTAAAAATAATAAATTAATTAATTTAAGAAAAATAATTTCTCTTATTAATTTAAAAATAATTACATCACTTACAATAATACAATATAAAGGATAATATTAACTGAAAAATAAATATTTTCCCTCATATAAATTGAAAACTAAATCCAGAAATCATAATTTCTTTCAATATCAGAATTTTAGAACAACTATAATATATTAATAACCATAATATAGATTAGATTTTTAAAATTTAAAATTTTATAATTAACCCTTACCAATAAATTTTAACATAGAAAATCATATATATGATAAATAAATAAATAATCCCATATGAAAATTTATATCTAAATTTATAATACATAGTTTCTTTAATTGTTATAGCTAAATCATAATTCTGAAAAATAATATCATTCTATTTATAATTTTCATGAATAATTAAGTATAATATTCAAAATTCATAACCCATACATCAATTATCAACAAGGAGGAAAATGTATTATTGAATATTTATATTACTAAATAATATAGATTGTGTGAATTAAGCCATTTTAGTGTATTATAGATGAGTTTCTTCCCATTATATAGTGTATTTTTTAGTATCTAAAAAAATTGGTGGTTTAATGTGGCATAAAAATTATGTATATAAATCTATTAATTCACCCATGATATTGAACAAATAGAAAATAAAATCATCCAAATAGGGTATGTTCTCTAAATTTATCCATATCCAACAATATGGTAGATCAAAACAAATATGTATATGGTTCCATATAATTACATGACCAGAATTGGTAAATCTGAATTAAAAATATACAAATGAACTGATTTTGATTTCATTCAGTGTTTATGTTCTTAACGATGCTTCTAAGGACCCATAAATAAGAAGCATAATTAGCTAAAATAGATGAAAAAACGAATTCACTATTCATAATAGGCATTAAAACCTCAAGCCATAATCATTGAAAATGATTCTACATTAATAATGAGATAAAATTTCATATACTAACCAAATGCGTTCAGTTTGAACAGGTAGGAAGATGACTACGAAGGAAGTATGAAACACATAAAATAATAAAATACATATACCTATGCCATATTTGGAAAACATAACTCCAGGGGAAGGAATATGATAAATAGCTTGCACCCAATTTACCATCTGTGAGAAAAATCGTTCCGTGTGTGATCTTGGTTTTTCATTTGACCTCAGATCTAGTGTTTGAATTCTACTATAAATAAAACCAACGTCGGCAGTAGAACATGTTTGGTTTGGCTCGAACCCCATCAAGATCGAACCTCGCTTCACGGTCGTATCCCCATTTCACTCTCCCTTTTTTGATATATGGCCGACCATTCATCTGGGGCTAAAACCCATTTGGTTCTTGATAATTCCTATAATAAGAGATTTATATTTTCCTCTAACAAAAATATAACACTCAATCACTGAATCTAATATTATATTTCTTATTTTTCATTCATTTTTTAATAAATTTATATTTATAAATTGTTTTTATAAATAAAATTTTAAATATATTATAATTCAAATTTTGATTAATAATAATACTCATATACATTTATTCTTTGTTTATAATTTCTAATTTATATAAAAAAATTCATAAAAAATATATTACCTTGAATGAAATAATAATAATAATTTTATTTTTATTTTATAAATAAGTAAAACAGAAAACATTTAAAAAAATTATGTTATTAAATAATAAATATTGTATCTTATAAATTTCTAAACAAAACTATATTTTCTAAAATATTTTAACCATTCTAGACTAAAAATACTACATCTCAAAACCATGATTTTCTATAACATATAAACATTTTGAATTATTTTTATTTCAATATAATGTTTTGTACAAGAGGTATTAATATTTAAAAAAATTATCTATCATTAATATTTTATAAAGATATTAAATAATTTTTTCCAAAACATAATTAATAATACATTTTATTAATAAATTATTACAATTATTAATTTATAAATATAATTTCAAAATGTAATTTTAAATAAACATTTACATATTCATTATATCATAATAACATTCCTTAAACTAATATAATCAATTTATAACTATTAATATGAAATCATATTTTAAAATATAGAATTTTTTATTTTGGAATTTTTTATATACATTCATTTAAAACATATATTAATTCTACGACACTATATTATAAAAATATTATTTATAGAAAAATAAATTAATATATTAAAATTTTAAAAAAATTATATTTTGTTATACCAAATACCATAGTTTTATAAATGTTTATCTTAAAACCATTCATTGTTAATATTAAATTAAAATAATATATTAAATAATTTTGTAATTAAAATAAAATTACTATTTGAATTTCATGGTATATTATATTATCACTCCCACCTTAAAATAATTCTTCCCTCATAATTTATTCATTGAAATTTAAAAATTATGAATTTCCATCTATAGAATTAAGAATATTATAGAACTCACAAGGGAACATAATTATCTATATGTTTCAATGAAAATTATATCACCTGTGTTTATTTTTCTCAAAATTCAATGTGTAATGTCCAATATTGTCGAGAGAATTTTTATTATAGAAATATCAATTATCTGAAACCCACGCATCAAGAATCAGTACTGATAATACAATGTTTTTTTTCTTAAAAAAGTAATTGAAAATACACAAAGCTTTATAAAATCGAGGACCTTTTCTGGAATATGTTCTAGAGAATTATACAATACAATTTAGTTTTACCAATGTTTTACAAAAACATTATGAAATAAAATAATTTTCATTGCATATACAAACTGCTTAAGTTAATTTTTCTAACCAAAAGCTTCCAAGATAGATTTGAAAATATTTTTAAAATATTGGACGAGCATTATATTTCCAAGTTATGTTTATTAAAACAGTGAACACTCTTTTATAAAAATAAATTTTTAAAAATATTTAAAAACACTTTTATAAAAAATATGTATTAATATTTGATATATATAATAATTTTTAATCCTTTTAAAAATAAAAATAATTTTGAAACCATTTCAAAACAAATCCTTTAAAAAATAATTTGGATCTCTCTTTAACGATATTTTTGAAAATATTAATACCCTTATATATTAAACTGAAACTTAGAAGATCATATAAAATGAATTTTTCCGTAAGAAATATCATCGGTAAGAAAACATACCACGAGGTCATGGGTTTACTCCCAATTCGTCATACCCATACTTCATACCCAAGAGTCAGATCAAAATATGAAGAAATTTTTTTGAAGATCCACCTTTCTCAATCACCATGCATTAAAACCTTTTCCAAAATATATAATGAAATGGTATTCAGACCCTAAAAATAATTTTAGTACATCTTGACATTTATAAATCAATTTACCACAAAACTTGGATGATAAATCCATATTTCTATATTATTTCTGACATTTAAAACACATAAAAAGTAATGAATTAAAATTAAACAATTTCATTTATTAAAATGCATGAAATAACATTTTCAATAATCAAATATTTCAATTTCATCAAATATTTATGAAATTTATATTAGAATAATGTCACTAAAAAGTTAAATAATAAATAAATTCAACATCATTAAATAACACAATGTTTTTAAATTGAAAAAATTGTAATTTTTTAAAACATTGAATTTCAGCATAATAAATGCATATCTTTTAAAATAATAAATGCCCATATTAAATTCAAGGGAAATGTATACCTATATATCATATACATGTACATTATTTTTATGAAATATTAACAAAAATTTGGAAAATAACTTCCTTAAAATTAAAAAAAATTAATGAAATAAATATTTTAAAAAAAATATTTCCCTTACCATAATATAATAAAAAGAAAATGAGTAATTGAAAAATAATTATTTCACATTATATAAATTCAAAAAAAAATCTAGAAAACATAATTTCTTTCAATATTTAAATTTATGATCTACTTGGAAATATTAATAACCTTTATAATATTTACATAATTATTATTTCAGTATTTATAGTTAATCATTACAAATAAAGTTGAACATAAATAATAAAATTTATTTTAATTAAATATGTATCCCTTTTGTATAAATTAATATATTAATATATAATACCTAATTTCATTAAATATTATAATTAATGAATAATTATACAAAATAGTAGCAACATATTTATAATTTTTAAGAATACATAAATATAGTTTTCTAAATTATTAAACCTTTCCATAATTAATAATAAAGTAAAAATGACATACTGATATTGGGTTTCAATTAATGGGAGAAAGGGGACTAAAGAGCCATTTCATGTATAATAGATGATTTTCATTTATTTAAATTGTGAATTGATGTTTATGAAAATAAATTGGTGTTTTAATGTGACATATAATATATGTATGTGTGCGTGTGTGTGTGTGTAAATTTATCAGTCACTACACCCTTAATTTTGAAGTACACAGAAATTAAAACATCTTACCAAATGTTGTTATGTGTATTTATGGAGATCCAACAATACAACAGATGAAAAAAATATATATATAGTTATTTCTTCAAATCAGTAGGATAGAACCAATCAATAAGAATTAAAAATAAATGAATACACTGATTTCAATTTAAATTAGTGGTTATCTTTTTCATGAAGCTTCAAGGAATCCCCAAATAAGCTGTAATGTTTTTTGGAAATTGATGAAAAAAATGATTAATGATTCTAATTAGGCATTAAATACTCACGCCACAATATTAGAAAAAATTAGTTTACTTTTATACAGACATTGAATTTCATTTGTTAACTAAAGTAATTTCGTTCGAATGGGTAGAAAAATGAAAAAGAAAGAAGAATAAAATAACTAAAATAACAAAAGAACCTACCTTTGATAGATCTAGAAGAAAAATCATAGGATAAGGAAAATCATAGATAGCTAGCACCCATTTCCCTATCTGAGAGGGAAACCATTTATTGTGCGTTCTTATTTTACCATTTGACCACATTTATGGGGTTTATTTCCTACTACTAAATGAACCACCATCACTAGTTGACTTCATTCATTTTGGCTCAAACGCGGTCTATGATTGGAATTACCATCATGGTTCAATCTCAATTTCACTCCACCTTGCTCGATCTGTGATCAATTTTTCATCTGGGTTCAAATACACGTTTTTGCTCAACATTTCCTTTGATAAGAGGTTTGGATTTTCCCCACTCAAAGATGAAACCCTCAATTCCAGAATCATACTTCATTTTTCTATTTACAGTTTTATTTTATTATTCATTTTGTTTTAAAAAATATATATTCATATATCATTTTGGTAAATTAAATATTACATATATTATAATCTAAATTATGTTTAATAATAATACTCATATTATTTTATTATTTATGTATAATTTCATAAATTATATAAAAAAATTAAAAAAACATATTTCTTTGAAAGAGAATAATTTTCAATTTTTATAACTAAATAAAAAGGTAAAATTTGAAATAAATTTTTTATTTTTAAATACTAAATATAGTATTTTCTAAATAAAAAAATTATAATTTCAATAATGTTCTAAAAATTATAGATTGAAAATTTTACTTGCCAAAACTATGATTTTCGATAACATATAATCATTTTTATTTTTTTCCAAATATAGTTTAGTACTAAACATTTTATTGTTACATTCTATTATCTACCATTACCATTTTAAATTACACAAATTAAAAAATTTGTTTCAAGTCAGTATTAAACACCTTTTTTAATAAATCAATCAAATTATTTATTTATAACTATAATTTCAAAAAAAATATTTTAAAAAATATTTACATATAATTTACCTGAAAATAGTTTTCATTATAATAGAATTAGATATTCAAAAATATTAACATTAACTCATTATTTAGAATAAACAATATTATATATTGGATTATTTTATTAATATAAATTTATTTAATGAATATATTAATTCACCTAAATTAGGATATAATAATGATATTTCTTGAAACAATATGGTGATATTTTACAATTGTAAATAGAACACACTTTGATTATACTAGAAACTATTGTTACCAAAATGTTTTTATTAAAACAATTTCTTCTTAGTGTCAAAAAATAATAAAAATATTTAATAATTAATTAATTAAAATAGAATTACTATTTAAATTTCATTGAATGTTGTACTTAATGTGAAGGGGGTTTTCTCTTATAAAATATCCATACACGATTTCTGCATGAATTTTCAAACATCACAACTAGACCTTGTAAGGAATGATTTCAATGCTAGTTGGTCCTGTATAGTTAAAGTATTATTTTTTTAATTGTTCATCACCTTATAGAGCCATGAAATTAAAATTTTCCCATGTTTAATCTATACCTAACACACACATTTCTCCTCCCCCAATTGTAAATTATCTTATCCCTATATACTCTCCTCTCCCCCTATTATATGAATAATATTTAATTCCATAATCATGGTTCAATTTTATTATTTCCCAATTCTTTTTCATCATATCAGTAATTCAAAGACTCATCTTAAATCATTTCATTATTTTGTACTACCAGATAAATAAAAACTCTATACAAGATAATATTCCCCATTTATATATAAATATTTTTCATATTTTCTCTATGTTTGAATCATATTAAAGGTTGATATTAGATGAGTTAATCCTCCTAAAATTATGTTAGTGTTATATAATTTTTCCCCCACTATCTAGGTGTTTATGAATTCTCTCTATTATAATGCACACCAGAATAACTATGCGTTTCTCCTGTTAAATAAAAACATTTAAAAATTTTATTTAGACTATAACATTGATGTAATCAAGACCCTTTTAAATATTTGATGGTTGAAAATCACATTTTGAACCACCAATTTAGGTGGGTTGTATAAAAAAACATTTATTTTTGTCCATTCTTAAAACCAAAAAAACCAATGAGTTTGGTTTTGTTTTAAATTATAAAAGGAAATACCGAATTTATTAAATAAGTAATTTTATATTATGTATACTCTCTTGAATTGAGTTAATTCTTAATATTATACCATTTTATGTAGATAAACAACCATTAGGGTGAGATGGAATTGTATCTTATTAATGATGAGTCATTAACATATTCTGAAACTGATAAAGGGGATGTGTTTTTATAAATAAGATTTATAGAGATATTTCCCCTTGTTAAAAGAATATATAGTTGAAGTAGGTTAATGGTTTAATGGTTGAATACCACCACTTGGCATCCTGTCATTATAAATTAATGGTATTATTGAATTAAATGAATAAAATTGTAAATGGAATAATAAATTAAATTGAAATGAATTTTTATTTAACATGTATATTACATGACCTATAGACGCTTGTCATATGTATTGTGACTTCTATTTATGGACCATAATTTTTAATTAACATGTGTTTCGTGACATGTTATGGTATTAGATTCTTGAGGGAGATCCTTAATCACTCATATTTCTCCACCCAGATTCATTTCTGTGACCACTATGTGAGATACAACACTAGGTTTCAGAAAATTTATTATACGTTTGATGGTTTAAAAATTTATTCAAGGAATCACTATCATACAATAGAATAATAATTCAAAGGATTATCACTTTATATTAAGCTTGAGGTCCTCTAAATGTATTGTCTTAGATTATTACCTTTTTATCTATTCATTCTTATCATTGCATTAAATTAGACTTTTCCCATGGTTATTTATAATTACTTTTCTAGTAGAACTCTTCATGTTATCCCTTATATTTCACATAGACTCTATATATCTAGTATTCATATATTATTATTATGATATGTATCTACCTTATAAGGCCAAGGAATCCATTGATTTTACATGGGTACTACAACAAAATTATTATTAAATAGAAACTATGATTATGTTCCATTTTACCCTAAAAATATTATGATAACATAATCCGAGACACATGACTTTGGCAGACGGAGGCATGGGCACTGAGGTATCTGATTTGGAGTGTTATCACAACATGGTAAATATTCATGTTGTTTACATAATTGTTTTATACCTACACACTATTAAATCTTATATTAATATACTATATTTTTATTATACCAAATTAGTGATGGTTTATTGATTTGTACTCACACGCTATTCTAGATTCTGTTGGGTATATAAACATACATCATGGATTTGGGTAGAGTTAAAGGGAAGCACATACCAATGGAATATTGATCACTTTGAGGTTGGTAGCAGATGACTGAGCTTGTTCTAGAGATGATTAAAGAGATTTTTTTGGAATTTTTTTCATTTTTTTATATATTTATGTAATTTATTTCTATATCAATTTTGGAATGATTCTTTTTTCTAGTAATTTACATCATCATTATATGATACTGCTTATGTATTGACTGTTTATTATTATCGAAATGTTTCTATCCACTACAATGTTTTTTATTACCATCACTATTTTCATCTCTTATAAAAGTGGGTATAGACTCCCTACCGTACCAATATATTTCCTCACTACTAATTGGTTGTATGATCCTAACCTTCTATATAGTCATCTCAGGAACATTTTTATTTACTCTTGGTCATTTTAAGTACCTTTATCTGGAGTTATGTTTTGGGGTGTGTTTGGTTATGGTTTTAATAATATTTATGGATAGAGGGTTCTGCACGATTTACACATGGTTTGAAAAACCGTGCGCCTCATCCCAAGTAACCATGTAACAACATACAAGGAGATCTTCATGGTTCATAAATGGTTCCCCAAACCATGGGCCCCAAAAAGGGAAAACTATGTATGTAGTTTTATTTCATCTAAAAATTATTTAAAAAATTCCCTGATCCCATGAAACACACCCATTTTGACCAAGGATCGGGCTTGACATACCTTGGATGATCCCAAATAATCTTGTAAGGGTTCCAGTGTCATTAGACCTCTGTTATACAGGATTAAATGCCTAAATAGAATATATGCTCTTCTCTTGGGATGTTTATTTTATACTGAGGCCTATCTCAATCTTTCTTTAATCATGTCTTGATCAATTTGTGGGGTTTATCCTCGATTTCATCAAATTTAAATATATGTGGTGATATATTTATCTAGTATTTATATAGAGATCTATATTTATTAGATCTTAATATTTTGATATCATTATTTAGGTATTTAGATCCAGAATCTCAGATCTACGTTGTTGTGCTAATCGGATTTAGGGGATTTATGTTGGAAAAACTTCCATTAATGAATCAATGTGGGTGCTCTAAATTTTATTCCCATAGTTGAGGATTTGAAATGTATATGAAATATTGTAGAATATATAGCACCCTTTTGCAATTTTTTTCTTTATAATGGGTTAATTAGATTGACCAATTGAGTTTTTGATGTTTTGTTGAAACATGTGATTAATTGGGGAATTAACAATGAGACCAAGGGTATTCTCTATTAGATAATTTATTTTTTAAAATTAGTTATAATAGATAAGTGTTGTAATACATGTAATTAATTTTGAAAATAATTATGAGATATCGAGTTTGCTAATTGGAGATAATTTATTTTGAATTAAACTTGTTCATTGAAATTAAGATATATCTATTTTTTGGGATTAATTATGAGGAGTTGAAATTTAGAATGAGATAATTAATTCTGAATAATTAGTTATAGAATATGAATTGTGATTTAAACTAATTAATTGATAAAGTAATTAATAGTTTTATGCACTTAGTTAACTATTCATTTGACTAATTGAATTGATGTATTATCTAATTGTTGAATGAGTAATGGGATTGGGGTGGATAATTAATTGGTAAAATAATTATGTGAGTAAGAATGCACACATGGTTATTATAAATTGAAAATTACAAAGTGTATCATGGTAATAGTACATATTAGTCAGAGAATGGAACCATGGTCATTCAAATGTGAAGTATACATGGTAACTTTGTCACTATGATTATGAGGAAAGAGAATGGGAATATGGTACTTCTATTGAAGAGTAAGCATGATAACATGGTTATCTTATAAATTTTTTTGATATTGGTTACATTGAAAATCTAGCTAATAAATGTGGAATTAAAGAATTTAAGTTAAGGAACTCTGTGTTATGGCCTCACAAGAGAATATTCAGACTCTGTCATGAGTTGAATCTAGATCTAAGATATCATAGCACCTTGAATAATTAGATCATTAGCTATAAGAAAATATTAAGACATGGTATTACCTAGGGAAAATTTTATACTCTGGTATAAGATGAAGGTTGTATTGAAGTATGGATATCCATGGGAATCATGGGGTAAATGTATTTAGATACTAATAAATGAAAATCTGATAAGCTATTTATTATCGAATTGTAGTTATTTCATAATACAACTTCATGCACTATCTTTTTACTGTACTTTTTTTAGAAATATTTAATTGTGGCATACTATGTTTTACTCACACCCTCTCTAGGTTGCTTGATCAGTACCCGAATATATTATATTTGTGTTGAACTAGATAAGGGAAAAGGCCCGTGGATTGGTGGTTGATTGGGGACAGAGCGTGGAGGAGGGAACCAGACATGGTTTATCCCCCATTTGGGGAGTTGCAGTGTATATATTTTTGGCAACATATTTGAAACATGACACTTATATTGGAACAACATGTTTTTTTATTTCAGTTCAGTATTGTATTTCAAATTTGGTTATCTGGTTACATGAGTACATGTTTGGTTATATATGGTTCCAATTTTTCTTATTTATTTATACTGGAATTGTAATCTGATTTATGAGGATATAGACTCCCCATTAATGACATACAAGACCCCCACTACTATTCATAATCATCTAGAGTATAGGGAGGTGAGCTTGAGGTCATTGGGAAAACCGGCTTGGGGCATAGTAGTGTGGAACCCGAGCTGGTATGTAACAAAGTGGAAGCAAAGGTTCCATTTTTCATTCTTCTTTACTATCTAACTCTTTTGGGAAAGGATGATAACAGACTAGGAAGTTTCAAGAATGGTAATGAGCTCGTGCATGGGAGTTGTGAACCCATGTATACGGGAAGACGTATGTACATATGGTGTGATTGTTGTTATTTTTATATTTTGGTATAGTTGGATGATATTTCAACTAGGGTGACTCAATTTCGGTGCGATGTGATTATTGTTTGTGAGAATTTTCTTATATTGATTCATGGACCAGAATGAAAGGAGATTTGTGTCTTCATGCATCATTCTAAGCACTCAGAGTTATTGTGACATGCATCATTTTAGGAATGCATGGGGAAATGGGTTATGGTTATGTTGTTGAACTTAAACTATTTTATTTTTTGAGAGATTTTAATGAAAAATGGTGTCTAAAATGAATTGAGGAAGATTTTAAAATGATGAAAAATGGTAGTAATTGGGTTTCTAAATGAGAAACATTATTATGATTGTGTGTTTACCTTGTTAACCAAAACCCAGTAGTAGGATGATTTAGTGTAGTGATTGCGCCTGGGTTTTTACTATGTAGAAAGGTGTGGGAAAAGGAATTGTTCTGTTTATTTCCTCTTATGTAAATGTTATAAGGATCTGTGATGAGACTTGAGATGTGTGTTGTTATATGAAGAGAGTATTCCACAAGGTTTCCTGTTGAGGGGATGCTTAAGGGGCATTCCTAGGAATGGATTCCCAGTTAGGTAACGTGTGGATCTGATAATGGAAATGGAAGAAAAAGGGGAAAAGATTCGAGATAAATTCTCTCAATTCATGCAATAAATGGAATAATCCCTAGGGAGGGTTTTGAAAATTATCTCTGAGTTGACAAGAGGGTTTTACTAGCAGCACCCTACAACTTTTACAAGAGAGAGTGGAACTAAAGGAGTTTAATTCTTGGTTGAGTCCATAGATAAAATACTAGACCATTTGGACACTGTGACTTAGAGGAGGGTCATGTTGTCTGCTCATTTGGTACATGGATCAGCAAAGTACTGGAAAGACAATCCAATGAAAACTTTAAAGACATGATGATAATTTATGGAAAGACTTCATAGAGAGGTTCTTGGTTCCCTTTTATCTAGATATGTTGGGAAAAGATAAATATGTGGAGTTCATGAATCTAACATAGGAGAGATTATTAGTGAAGCACTATGTTAGATGCTACATAGATCTATAACACTTTTCTTTAATGTTAGTAGGAGATAATGTATGTAAGAATATATGTTTTCGGGATGGAATTAAGTGTGAGAATAAGTCACTGGTAAATATAATCAGGATGATGAAGTTTAAGGAAGTGGTGGATCATGATCTTCTAGTTGAAGGGAACTTGAGAATGGATTCTAGTGCGATACAGGTAGTAATTTCTGGATGATCCAGAGGTGTGACATCTAACTGATGAAAATTCCATTATGAAAACATTAGCCTAGGCAGTGGGAAGAAGACTATGTAGACAGGGGGTTGTTTGGATATGTCTTTATTGGGGTGATCTGTCATCATTGTGGCAGGTCAGGACACTATCTTTGACATTTTTTAGACCACCATTAGAGTGTCGATCTTGTAGAGAGATGAGACATATACAGAAATATTGCAGGTCTTAGTGATAGACTGTTACTAAAGGAGTATCTTAGAATAGTTAGAGTATGGGAAGAGAATATTTTACATGAAATCCGGATGAGAGTTGGAGTTCTACTAGTAGAGGTGGTAGAGTTAGTAGATGTGGTGCTTTTGGGAAGGAACTCCCATATCAGCAAAGTGGTGCTACTAAGGGGAGTCATACATCATCATAGGGAAGAGGGGTAACATAGATACATGCAGTACATCCTACACTTGTGGATATCAATTTTAGATCATCGATGGTGAGAGGTATAATTCTAGATGATTTTACCTTTTCTAGTTCGTTTATTGATACTGGAGCCTCTTATTATTTTATATCTACAAAACATGTTAATGGTTTGAGCTTTCCGGGGATGTTTTTTAGTGGGGTTATGACTATAGATACACCATTGGGGGTATAGATTAATGATATCAATATATGCAAGGGATGTTCACTTGGGATCATGGAATATACTTTCTTATATGATCTTTATGTTGAAGATATGAATGACATTGGCCTAATTATGGGTATGAACTGGATAGTCGCATACCAAGCCCACATAGACTGTCACCATAGAAGGTTTATATTTACATCTCTTAAGGGTGGCCAGTATATTTATTGTGGTGAGTGGGATATCTAGGAAGGATGAGTGTGGACAATTAATTAGAAACTGGGAGACATCACAACCCATGTTTCTAGTCATTTGTTTTATGACATGTGTGTTAGGAAATATGTCCTTCACCGGTAGTGGAACTATTTTAAGAGGCCTTTCCATAGGACTTCTTTGGGATACCACTTGAGATATATGTGGAATTCAATATCGAGCTCATTTTGGAGATATAGCCAGTATCTATTCCACCATATATAATCACACTAACAGAGCATCAAGAGCTCAAGCCTCACTTGGAAGAATTAGAGAATAATGGATTTATCCATCCAAGTATGACACCTTGGGGATCACCTATTCTCTTTGTAAATAATGGTGACATGATCTTATGCTTTTGTGTCAATTACCAGAAGTTGAATAAAATGACTACAAAGAAGTGATATCCTCTTATTCATATGGATGAACTGTTGGACCAATTGAAGGGCTCTTCTGTGTTCTCTAAGATTAATTTGAGATCAAGGTATCATCAGTTGAGAGTATATAATTCTGATTTATTGTGTCCTGAATTCATAAGTAGGTATTTCCTTTCTATGTATTTGATAACACTATTTGGGTAGACAAATTCATAAATAGCATTGGTGTCCTTGATGAACAAGATCTTTCATCTGTATCTAGATCATTTTGTGGTGGTTTTGTCGATGAAACCTTGGTGGAATCCATGAATCATGAAGATCATTACCAACATCTTGAAATTATCCTAAGTACATTAAGAGATCATCATTTATATTCCAAGATATATAATTTTCATTTTTTGGATTGACCAAGTACACATCCTGGGGAACATCATCTCAGAGGTAGGTCTGTCAATGGACCCAAAGAAGGTTCATGTAGTGTTTTCTTGGGAGAAACCCAAGAATATTTTAGATATTCAAAGCATAATTGTATTTGAGGGGAATTTCAAGAGATTCATCAATGATTTTCCCCATTTGTAAATGCAACTACCGGGCTTGAAAAAAAGGGATTAAGGTTTGAATAGGCATATTCTTATTGGAGAGATTTTAAGGAGTTGAAGAAGGCCTTGACATTGGAACCAATATTGATCCTACTAGATTCAGGTGAGGATAATATGGATTATTTTGATTCTTTTGGGATTAGAATTAGAGCTATATTGATGTGTGGAGAATGGTTTTTTGTTTATGGGACTCGACAAGTGAGTCCTCATGAACAGAATTACCCTACGTAGGATCTCAAGTTTGAAATAGTATATTATGTTATTATGTGTTTGTGACACAATGTTTTGGGATAAAATTTTATGGTTTTTACAGTTCACAAGAGCTTCAAGAATATCTTTTCACAACATTATTTAAATCTTCAGAGGCATTGTTGGGTAGTGTATATTCATTCATTTGATTTTGAAATGGCATATATGACCAGGAAGCATAATAGTGTGATTGATGCCTTCAGTAGTAAAACTGAAAATCAGGTGGTTCAGAAGTCAAGTGTAGAGTAGAATACAATGACCTTGCTGGATAAAATGCATGTAGTGGTTCAAGAGAGTTTGCAGAAGATGACCTGGGTTTCATTTGTAGTGGATAAAATGCTTTTGATATGGATCTGTTGTAGATAGTTTGAGAATACAAGGTTCTTTTCACTAAGGGAAAGCATTAAAGGTGGGGAGACATCTTCATACTATATGATTGATGTGGATGTGACCATCAATGTGAATAATCATGTTGCGGTACCTACAAGCATGTGGGATGAGCTCATGTAGAAATTGTGTACCTTGAAGTGGGCGGTTAATATAGGTGTAACAAAAATGCACCACGACATACGAAGATAGTTTTTATGGACATGAATGATAAATAATATAGAAGGTTTTGTGACAATATGCTTCACCCATCATCAGGTAATGGTAGATTATCAATGACCTAGAGGATTGCTACAACCATTGACTATTATGAAATAGAAGTGGGATGACATGACCATGGGTTTTTTAGTGGCTCTTCCGAAGATTATTGATAAAAATGATTATATTTGGTTCATTATGGGTTGACTGAAAAAGGCAGTGCATTTCTTTCCTTTATGAGAAACCTTTATAGTAGAACAGTTAGTAAAACTATATGTTCATGAGATTTTCTATCTTCATGGTGTTTCACGGACTATAGTTTTAGATTTTGATTCAGGATTTACTTCTATATTCTATCAGGGATTGTATAAATCATTTGGTATATAGGTTTTTTTGAGTACATCTATCTACCCAGAGACCGATGGGTAGTCAGAATGTACTATATTAGTTCCTGAAGATATTATACAGGAATGTGTGCTTACCTTTAGTGGATCTTGGAAATATCACTTGGATTTAGTGAAGTACACTGATAACAACAGTTATTAGGAAACAATAGAGATTGAACCATACGAAGCTCTTTTTAGAATGTATTGTAGATCACCATATGCTGAATGGGAGATATGGAATCAGATTTTTTAGGACCGAATCTCAGGCAGGAGATGTCATAGCTAGTATAGTTGAGTTTGAAACATGTGGTTATGGCTCAGAGTAGATAGAAGTCATATGATGATATATGGAGAAGACACATAGAGTTTGTAGAGCATGATCGTGTGTACCACCAATTGTCTCAAAGGTTGGGTCACCATAGGATATGGTGGCATGGTAAGTTGGTGCCCTAGTTTGTTGGGACCTTTGAGATAATGGAATGAATAAGGCTGGTGGTGTACTAATTGACTCTCCCATAAAAATAAAATGCTTTGCATGATTTTTTCTTTGTATCACAACTTTGGAGGTATCAACCCAACCCTTCTGATGTGATTGATGTGGATGAAGTTGACCTTGAATGAGATGATTCATTTTAAGAGAATATGTTTTGTGTGTTATATTGTACTGAGAATGTGTTGTGAGAAAAGATCATGATGATAGTTCATGTGTAAGGGAAACATAGACATCTTCAATAGGAATCATGGGAAAGAGAAGCATATATAAGGGCTTAATGGACCAGTCATTTTCGAATTGAATCTTAACAAGGCTTGGGAGTGCAGCTAGTGGACGTGATGTAATAAGGTGCAGATATTTTAAGATCCCAACCATCTCTAAAGTCATCTCGTACATGTTTCCAGGTATCTATGGTTTTTTAAGTACCATTGTGTGGTGTATTGTTTTGGGGTGTGTTTGGGTGGTGTTTTAAGAAAGGATAATGATAGGGTGATGTTCATGGTTTTCCCATTGTTTGAAAAACCAAGAACCTAAACCCATGAAACCATGTGACCCTGGATAGTGAGGTCTACACTGTTCATGCACGGTTTCCCTAACCGTGCACCCCTACTAGAGAAAACCATAAGCACAGTTTTATTTATTCTAAAAACTATTTAAAAACTCCCCGAACCCCCAAAACATCATCATTTCAACCTTGGCATAGGATTGAAATATTTTGGATGATCCTGGAGCATTTTGAAGGAGTTCCAAGGTCGTTCGACCTGTTTTATTTAGGTTGAAAGTCCTGAATCGAAGATCTGATCTTCTCCCAAAAAGTGTATTTCATCCAGATGCATATCTCAATCATTTCTTCTTCTTCGCATGATCTTTTTGTGGAGGTTATCATATTTTTATTCAGATATAAATCTATTTTGTGAGATCTAGATCTATGATTATATATATAGATCTAGATTGATTATATAATATTATTTTGAGTTCTTTATTTAGGGATTTCGATCTGAAATATCATATCTACGCCATTGTGTTGCTCATATTTTGGGGATTTTCATTGGGAGAACATCTGTCAATGAATCTAGGTGGGTGGTCAAAATCCAATTCACATTTTTTTGTATTTTTTTATGAATATGCAATATAGTATAATTATTATCATCCTATAAAATTTATTTTCATCACATTTTGTTTATTAGATTAACCAATTGATTTATTAATGTTTTTTTGAAATTAGTTATTAATTGGGGAATTAATCCTGAAACTAAGCGGCCTCTCTATTAAGAAAATTAATTTTGAATAATTTGTTATATAGGCTAGTGGATTTATTATTAATAATTAATTGGGAAATTATTTATGAGATATCAAATTTGCTATGTTCAGATAATTAATTGTGATTTAATTAGGTGTTTTGAGATTATTATATAGATAATTAATTTTGGGGTTAATTATGTTGTTTTGTGACATAGAATGAGAGAATTTATTATGGAAAATTAATTATGGAATATGAATTGCGATGTTGACTAATAAATTGATAAAATAATTAATGATTTGATGAACTAAGTTAATTATTGTGTTGACTAACATAATTCATGTGTTAACTAATTGTTGAATGAGTAATGGTATTGGGGTGGATAATTAATTGTTAAATTAATTATGTGATAAATAATTGGAAAATTTTCATTATAAATTAATAAGTGAAAATGGTAGCATGGTCCTTATCATTATGAGTTAGATAATGAGAATATGGTCAATCTAAAATGTAGTATACATGGTAACAAGGTCATTATTCCTATGAGTAAATAGAATGGAAACATGGCCAATGTATTGAGGAGGAATCATAGTAACATGGTCATATTACCAATGTTTTTTATATTGTTAACTTTCATAATAGAGATTATAAATTTGAAATTAATGAATGGAAATAACAAAAATCTAATTTATGGCCTCACCTGAGAATATTCGAACCCCTTCAGGAGTTGAATTAGGTAATGAGATATCCCAGTACCCTAAATACATCAAACTTTAACTAGAAGCAGATATTAAGATATGGTATTACTTAGGGAACCCATTCCTCTTCCTCATTATGAGATGAAGTTAATATTGAGGTAATGATATCCTTATGAAATCTAGAGAAAATTTTGTTAGATAATAATATATAATAATGTGATAAATTTTTTATTATTTGATTTTACTTATTTCCTTGTAAAACTACATGAAGTATATTTTGATTGAACTTGTTTTAGACACCATTGTTAGGGGCTTACTAAGTCACACTCAAACTCTATTTATGGTGCCTGATTATTACCCAAATAGATTATATCGTTGCAAGACTATATAATGGAAAAGGTCCTATGATAGGTTGTTGATTGGGGATAGAGCTTGGAGGAGGAAACCATACATGGTTTGAGACCTGTTTGAGTAGTTGTGGTGTCTTTATTTTTCAGTTACATATTTAACCCATGAAACATATATTGGGATATAATGTTTTCCCTTTCAGATGAGTATTGAATTTACTATTTGGTTGTTATATGACGTGAGTGATTTTTTTGTTATATATGTGTCCAATTTTATTTATTTATTTCTGGTGGAATTTTATTTTGATAAATAAGGGTATAGTCTCCCCATGAAGGACTTACCAGACCTTCACTACTAGTCAGAAGACTCTAATGTATGGGGAGGCACACTTGTTGTCATATGGTGAACTGACATGGGGAACCGTGGAATGGAACCCTAGTTGACATGTTACATATATACTCACTAGTATATAGGGGATGCACATTTGAGGTAATGTGGCTAACTGAGTTAGGATACTTATGAGTAAAAAAGGAATAAGATGTCACAATATCAAATATTATTAATTTTTCACTAAGAAATAAGTAATTATTATCCATGTGATTATTTAGATTGTTATTCATGGATGTATTTCAAGGGAATGTGAATAGTTATATGAAATTATTTGATTATTATTTATCAGTTTATTATTTTTAATCCCTTACTTATACTTGTATAAAACATGATTTATGATTTCCATTACTAAGAATATGATCTAAAACATGTTATGTTTCCATGTTTCCCTAGGTAATAAAGAATAATATTTGTAAAATATATATGTCTATATGTGTATCATTTTCATTAAATATTATAGAAAATGATGAATAATTATTATGTAATTAGATATGGAGTCGTCATTGCCATAGTTTATTGTAACTATCATAAACAAAATGATTATAAGGTAGTGGGTATGTATGTGACTTATTATTTATTATTATAGTTTAAATTATGTATGTTGATTTTTTTCATGTCATTCGGTATTGGATCTAGTATGGAAAGAACATGATTTTACCACTAGGGTTGGGTGTAGAATTCTGGTGGTTCCATTGTTTGTATCATAATATATATTATATATCTTTATTGGTTATGATATTATCAAATGAGAATAATATAATTGATTTAAAAACACTAATGTGTTATTAAGATAAAGGTTAATCATAATTTCAATGGAAGGATACCCTTTTAGGGAATTATGTGAAAATATTTTTTGTTGATTAATGAGTTTATTTAAGATGAATGTACTATGGACAACCCTTTGTGTCAGTTTGTGATTTAATTTTGATTTAATAATAAATGATATGAGATTTTATACTATTTATAAATTTGAATGACCAAACATTATTGAAAAACCAATGGATATGTCTATATATATAAAGGAATCCTTAAATTTTGGAAAATTAAATAGAGTGTGGTTTCATAGTAATAACAAATATATTTGGATACAAACAAGTGCATATTATCTATGGAAAGGATAAAACTATGGTTAATTTTAATACCCCAAATCTTGTAACCTAGAACATGCGGTAAATTTTCGACATTTTTTTCATATATAAGGGGTCACATCTAAAAAGATAAAAATGTTTTGTAGCCTTGGAAAACTTGATACAGTATTGAATATCAAATTAATTTTGAAAACATAAAATT
Source organism: Viscum album (assembly GCA_963277665.1). Lineage (NCBI taxonomy): Eukaryota > Viridiplantae > Streptophyta > Magnoliopsida > Santalales > Viscaceae > Viscum > Viscum album. The sequence continues at coordinate 708,579,123 of OY728131.1, read as the reverse complement.
AAATAAAATATTTTCAATGAAAATATTATTATATCCTATTGAATAGCCTTACTTATCAGTCATAGTACACTTCCAAGAATCATAGAGGAAGGTAAAAAAATTAAATTGGTGAGCCCAGATAATCAGTATGAAAATGCATTCATTGAAAACTATCATAATATCTATGTGGAATAAATAATATGGAAGAAATATATAATTATATAATAATTCTATGTAAATAGTATCATGAGAGTGACACTTATCCATGGATATCATAATAGTTAAAATAATCACATGGACATAAATAATCAATATCTTAATGATGGAATTCATAATGCCAAGCATTTTAAATTTACCATTATGGCCTCAAGTCAAGACATCAAACATAAATGGGTAAGGATTATATAAAAACCCCAATATCTTTTGAATCATGAGTCCATCCAATGAATTTCGGGGATATAATTTGACATACCCATTACATAAAAATTCAAAATAGTTTATCATATGATAGGGGAGAATAATTAATAGAATAAACAATCATCATAAATATCTGTATATGAAAACTACCACAGAAATGTCATTATTTGTCCCTTGTTAATAGTAACAATAATGATCCTATGATATCCAATGTAATATTATTAATGGAATCAATTGAGTATATTATTAGTAAATTACATGTTTTCAAAAATCTTTTTGTTTTAGATAAAAATATTTTAAAAATATCACATGATCATTTTTGGAAGAAATTATCATATCCATTTTTAAATCACATATTTAAAAAAGAATAAATATCCATTATATTATGAAAAATATATTCTTTGAAAAAAACACTTAGTCTTATAGATTAAACATTAGATAAATTAATAGTTATGAAAGCGTGAAGATTCAATGATGTATTATAAGTTAAAAAATTAATTGTTTAACCTATAAAGAATATAAATATTTTCTATAGGGTAAAATTCATTTAAAATTAAATTTTAAATTTATTTTGAAAAATCAAAATAGAGTTTAAAATTTCTTAATGAATTATATGAAATTTAAATAATGGAATTCTCGAAACGTGTTTATAAAAAATAGGTCTAAAAGAAAAAAATCAGCTTTAGAAGAAATAAGGTGGGATTTTCATAAAAAAATATCTATCATATAGCATTATAATGAGACGAAATATAAAGAATTTTTTTTAAAATCATATAGATAACTAGATAGAATGAAATTTGTTTTTATTTTAAATATAAAATAAATTATAATTTTCTTTAATGTATATTTAAAGATTAGCAATCTCGAATTAAAATTATATTATAGAATAAACACCTACCTCTACAGTAACTTCGAGAATCATAAGTCCCTAAAAATAAAATTTTTATAATAAAATATAAAATATGATTAGCATTAAAAAATTCATGATACAAAATATTAAATTAGTAGTATAAAAAACATATAAGAATAAGTGGTTATATGAAATATGTCTCACAAAAACAATTGGGTAATGAGAATCCTTTACAAAAAATGTAAAAGTAATCAATCAAGTTATTATTTATAACAAATTTACTTCAATACAAAAAAATAGATAAAACAAAGAATAATAAAAATTAATTTCTCACATAACATTCACATATCACATGAATAAATAATTAATATATCCCAATGAAATAAAATTGAGGTATAAAATCTCTTACTATGACTTTGACTTATGATATACACAGTTTATATTCATTATAATAATAAAATTTTAATTTTATATTTTTTAATAGCCATTTTAAATAATATTAAAATATTATTACCCTTTTTATTTTATTAATTACCATGTCTTATATATTTATAAAATTAAGTAAGTACTTGAAAGGCGTTTTGTGGAAGTTTTGTTCATAAACGAAAAATAACTTTGGTAGGTTGACCATGATCATAGTGGTCATGGTTGGAAAATCTTAAGATTTTTAACCATGACATAATTATAAATTTTATATATTGAATACATTTTTTAAAAATCAATGACATGTGGATATGAAAATAGAATCATATATTCTCAGAGAGGTGGTTGTCCTTGCATTTTCTCTGAAGACATTATAATATTTAATCGGTGTAATGATAGAATTGTAAGTAATATATTATATTTCAAGTATAATAATTATGTCATATATATTTTATATATTCCTTAAATATATCATAAGACCCATTCACGACAGACAGTTATGGAAAGATAATCGTAAAGTTATATAGGGTCGATAGTCCGTACATACATTAGAATGATACTTTTAATTATTCATTTGAAGGGAATGGGGTGGGAAATAGTACTAATATAATATTAATAACAACTCTTTAGTTTTATGATATTAATATCATTATTTATAATATATAAAATTTACTTATAAGATTTAAAATAATAAATTTATTTAAAAATGGTTAGGTAAGATGATTACATCTACACTAAGAGGCCTCCTTTGGCTTGCGCCTTATGCCTTCTTAGGATGACACTTGAAAAATAATAGAAGAAATAGTAAGTGGATATGAAATCAAGGTATTTATTATGGATGGGAATTGATAATACTGTTATGAAATTTTGTGAATACAGAATAATTGGATGTTTCCATTTATATGTCATATAAGGGAAAAAATAATTTACAAAAAATAATTAAATATAAAAGATAACATAATCAGATAAATTACCTCAAAATAACCATAATATAAAATGTTGGAATTTATAATGTAGAAAAATCTTTAATAAATAAAATTTTTACATTTATTTTTATCATTTCAAACCTCATAATAATGTTTGACACCCTCATTTTCCCATTTTAACCGTACCGATGGTAACACATTCGTTAGCCTTTTAGGGTACTAAATTTTCATATAATATGAAACGTATCTAAAAAGTGATCCATAGATGACATTTTGGAAAATTTTATATCCCATTTGTAAAATTTTAATTTTTTATTCTATTTTAATCATTAAATAAAATTTTTTATCATAAAATATTATTAATTCCATTTTTTGGGGTATTTATTTTTTTTGAACTCAACGAACTGTGGAGAAAAATATATTTAAAATAATGAAACATTAAAAATAATTTTAAAATTTTAAAAATATATTAAATTAATTATATAAAATTATTTATCCAAAAAATATAAATTTTTTATTTTTAATACCACTTACCATGATTTTTCATCGGTTTTTTGAAGCACTGCATTAGTGTTTCTTAAATTTTTAATATAACTATATCACTAATAAAAATTAAAAATAAATTATTATCCTAAAAATAATTTATTAAACTTAATAATTAATATTTATAACCAATCATATTGTCTTTATATCCCAATGAAAATATATTATAGATATTAAATGAAATAGAGTAACATTTTGTAATTTTCATAAGATAAAAAATATAAAAGTTATTATCAAAGGAAAATGGAACCCAAAGTCCACATATTCTATGTTATGATGGGTATGGTCTAATAAATATCATAAAATGAAATAAATACTAGTTTGGGTTGATTTTTAGACCTTATCCTCTAGTTTTTACCTTAATTAACTAGTTTTACAAATTGTTTGGATAATGAAATTTTATCATTGTCACTATTAATAATAAAAAAATGAAATCGAATTATTTACCATATATGAACACCATTATTACAAAAATTTAATCCCTTAAGATGATTAAATTTTAATAATTGATGGAAATATATTTTAATATTAATGGATAAAATGAAATAAAAAATGGTTTTTTAAAAGTTTTCTTTTATGCTTAAAAATGATGTTGTAAAAAATAAAATAAAATATTTATTCCAATGAAATTATTTCTATTATACCATATAATATTTGTTTTATATAAATTTAAAATAAAATAAAATAAATAATGGAAATATTAATTTAACTATATTATTTAAAATAATGATCATTTTACAAAAATTGGTATTTTTCATTAATCACATAAAAATCAATCTTTTTAGAAATATCCCAAAATTCCAACCCATTCCTATCATGATATTATTATAATAAAAATCATATCTATATTTTAAATAAAATATAAAAAAAGTGAACTAAATTCTTTAAAATATTCTTCTATAAAATTAAATAGAAACCATTTTTTATTCAAAAAATAAATTTACTGAAAATTGGGTACTTGTTTATTATCACTATCCATTACATTATAATTATATATTAACTTTATAAATATTTTAAATAATATGGTTATGCCTAATCACACTTCCAACTTAAGATTATATTTTTGATGGACACATTTAAACAATACTTTTTTGCAGTATATCATAGTTTTATTAAAGTTTGATTTTGTGTATTAGGCAAGATTTGAAGCATAGTATCATACATTTTTGGGGTTTTATTTTCTACACCCATAACTAAATTGGATGTTTTTAATTTTTATCTTGATAATAAAGTTTTAGATATATTATAATATGTTTTTTGAAAACAAAAATCATATAAAGTGATAATAAAAAATTCATTGGAAAGGGAAAGTGGGGAACATCAACGTAACCAAAAATAATACATAATAAGGTTCTTATAAGAGGAGAACATTAGTAGAAAATGAAAATATAGATATGTAAGAGAAATATAACATCCAAATAAATATAAAGAGTTATATAGTATAAGCTCATGATAATGTTTATGACTATAAAAAATAAATTAATTGGGGATAAAGAATGCTATCAACTCATAATAATTGAAGGTAATATAATTACTTATTTATTTCAATAACATTTTTCCAAAATTGAGAGATTATTTTACGTCAATATATAGAAGTCAAAAAAAATACATGCTCGATTTCTTTCTATTTCATAATAACAATTTAATAATTTTTTGTTTTACAATCAATTTTAGCTTCTCTGTCATCTCTTACTCCACAAAATGAAAATTCAAGATGAATTTATCATGTTTGAGGCCCTAAAAGAAACCTTTTGTGAAATATAATATCCTGTAATGGGAAAAATTTTATTCTTACTTTATCTAGAAAAAACAAATACATATATCACAAGTTGATATAATATATAATAAGAATAAAAAATTATATGAATAACAATACATTATCACCCAAATATTCATAAAAAGAACATAATGATAAATTTAAATCATTCCATAAATATTTAAAATTATGATTCTTAAAAATATTCTAGACATAAATGAATCTAAAAACCAAGAATAATTTTGTCACGTGTTATTCCAAGATCAAATTATCATTAATTTCAAAACATTATTATGCATTCAAATATACATGAAATTTATATTCCAAAAAAATCTCTCTATAATATGATAAAATTTCCATAAAATTAAATTATTACTATAAAGCCATAATGAAATCATATCAGATTCCAAATTTAAATTCACCATTTATTCTATAAATAAACCCCTATCATAAAAAAAAAGTGGATTTAGCACAATCATATAATATTCTAAATATAGTGGAATTCGTAAAAAATAATATTAATGACATAATTACTAAATCGCTTTTGAAACATATAGTTATCTCTAATGTAAAATATATGTTCCCAAAATATAATAAAACATTTATCATAATTAACCATATTAAAATAAAATATCAAATTAAACCAAAAGGTCATCAATGCGATTTAATAAATATCCCTAAAATATAAAATCAATCTTCCTCAAATTACCTTTTCACTAAAACACATACTAACCAAATAGGATTTATTTCCATAAATGTCATTAAAAATACCTTTAAGAATCCTAAACACCCATTAAACAACATCTCAAAAATGGTATCTATACCTATAAAATTATGATCATGCTTAAATATATGACACTTTTGGTTTATAACATATCACTATGACATGTAATAAGTTTCAAAAGATTATGTCATATCATTCATCATAATGGTTTATAAGGAAAATTTGGATTAACCTAATCACATCTATGACATGAGTATATTCATGTGCTCTATCTATGGACAGATCATTATGAACCAGTGATGTTTGGATTATTACCCAATCCATCCATTTCTGCACTATTACTCATAGGTGCATCTATCTGACAATTGTATCCATAGTTTTGTATCTAGACATGGATTTATTTTCTCATAAAACCATATAATAACTAATTTATAGAAAATTCATGATATTTCATTATACATTTAAATATTCCTTGAATCATTAATAAGATAATATTCTCTAATTTGTATGTTCCGTAATCTAGTTTCCAACATTCTTACTAAACATCCTTTAATACCAAGTATAACACTCTAAATCTAATAACAAGAACTATATGTTTATTTTTCTACATTAACCTAAGATACAAGGAATCAAATTCAAAGTGGTTAAATAGATTTTTAGTATTAGAAAACTAGAGACATTATTGAATCTCACATTACATGAGAAAATATAAAATACTAAATAGAGTTTTTTTATAACACTGTAATTCACTATAAAATATCCATAAATTTCAATCATAGAACACTCCAATAAATACAGGGGAGGTAAAAAAAGAGTGATTAGGTTCTTAATCAAGGAATTCATACTGGTGAAAATATCATAAAATAAATAAGGCCTGAATAATTTAGAAGCAACAAGTGATAATAAAATAATTCAATAAGAATTTTCTCAAAAGATTGAAACATTTCCACAGAAAATATAACTATTTGAATAATAAAATGAACCTTAATAATTGATTTCATAATGGATGAATCCATAATGGTATACATCATAAAAATAATATTGAGTTACTATTCCATTAAATAATACATAAATGGGTCAGGAGTATTCTGAATAACCAACTGGTTTTGTTTAATGAGACCTAAAGATCCATATATGGTCTATAATGGGAACCACCAATCACATACTATGTCTGAGGAATTTATCCCATGAAAATTTGTGGATAACAAATATATTGCGTAAAAAATTATGCATATTTGAAAAGTATCATAAAAATGAAAATATTTTTCCCCATTCAATAGTACAACATAATGATCATAATATATACATAGTACTACGTTGGATGGTATTGTTGCAGTAATTCCCAATATATAATAACATTCAATAATGGATATTGAAATTGATGAAAATACATTTAAGAAATAACTAGATGTTTTATTGTGAAAAAAAATATTTTTATTTAAAAATTAGATATTTAGAAACTAAAAATTTTTTTATGGTTAAGGAAATTTTTTTATTGAAATGAAAAATGAAAACTTGTATATTAATATTAAAACAAACAAATAGTCATGGTAGTGGATAATTTTAGTAAATTTTATATGCTAAATAATCATTCATTCTATACTTTTAACGTATATTAATATGATCTAGACATGATACCTTGAAAAAATTCCTTGTAAAAAATCTATAATCATTGTTAAGGATTGTCTGAATGTGCCTTTATAAAACATTTAATTTTAAATTGTGTCATTGAAGAATTATTATAATATAAATTGACATTGGATGAAAATGATTTTGATTAAATATGAAATAAGTACATTTTTTCAGTAAATATATATTTGATCATATTATTTATCAAAGAGAGAAAAAATAAATGATATAATGAAATCTATAAAGATAAACTCATAAGAGGAAAATATAAGGATTCTATAGAATAAATAGTTTATAATTTTCCTCAACTGATATTTAAGAACAAAAAAACCACAAATTAAAATTCGTCTATAGAATAAACTAATACCCCTTCAGTAAATTTGGAAACACAACCCCTTTAATGAAATAACTTTAATATAATACATAAATAAATTGAATATAAATATGTCCATGATATAAACTATTAAAAATTTAGTATAAACACTATACATAAGAAGCAATATGTGAATATCACATATGCCTCAAAAAACAATATTGAGACTATAAAGCAATAAAAATATTATTGAATTCATCATTTAAGTGATTGTGTGTAAATAATCAAAATCATTATAAATTATTTAATAAAATCTCAAAGGTCATTACGCACATAATCATTTAATAACATATTCTATAAATAATTAATATAACCCAATATAATGAAATTTTGTTAAGAAACCCCTTATCGCAATATAACTCAATATGAACATACATAATATTCTTTATAATAAACATATAATAATTTTATACATGACTAGGAACAATTTTTAGGTTTATTCCATGATAACAATCTTGTATTTTCATTTATAATCATGTCTAATATATTTAGTAATTCGGTTTATTTCATGTTCGATGCTCTAAGGACATTTTTTTCATCGTTGGATAATAAAATTGGAAGTATGACCATTTCCAAAGGGTTCACATTTCCATCACCTACATAATTCTAATAGTAACATAATTATATTTTTTATATATTAAATAATATTTTAGTTTTATTCCTTGAATTTATAATAGTAAAAATAAACCACATCACATCCTTGATGTGGTAACCCACACTTATACATGAGAAATGTTATAATTTTATATTTGGTAGAAGGATAAGAAGGTAATTAATATATTATAATTTAATATTATGAATCATTACTTAAATATTATATATGATCATTAAATACATCAAATCATTCCATCCTTGAAATATGGTGATGGAAATTGAATCACATCGCTACCTTGTGTTGGTGGTCCAAATATACAAATTATTGATGCTTTCATTTCCCATCAAATGAATGTAGGTAAAAAATGGTTATACCATTATTATAATAAAATATTAGTATATATATGATACTTGATTCATTATGTTATTAATGATAAAATATATTTTGTGTAACTATGAGAAGTAGTAATATTTGAAAGGGTTATGTTATAAAATTACACCTTTTTAATATTCCACCTTTGTATTAAATGTATTTCTTTATTAGGATGATCATAATGGAATAAAAAAGATCTACTAAGTGAAATAGTTTTATACGATGGTATTAGGGTTGGAATTTTCTGAGTTATAATTCGTAAACATGGTTATAAAATTAGATGAGTAGGTTCACATTTATAAGTGATGGAATGATAACCATATAAATAATTAAGATATATATATATATATAACATCTATAAAAATCATTAATGGGTCATAAAATTTCTATAATTTAGAAATAATTACATTATACGATTTCAATTCATTAAAATAATAAAATCTAGACATGTCAATAAACTAATTTAGACCTTATGTTTTTTATTAACCCCCTTTTTACTCTTTATAGCATTAATTATCATTTATTTTGTTCCCTGTAATTATCCTAAATTTTTGTCTATGGATATATATGGATAAAAAATTATTCATTTAAGATATTTTATTCCATTTTTCATGACAATTTTCTTCTTTCAAAAGATCTGTGATTGTTAAATTACTTTTTGAAATAATATATATCCTAATATATCAATAAATATATACTTGTGACATATCATTTAATTTGAAATTAATGAGATCAGATAGAATTTATATTTTAATATAAACACATTTACCATAATATAAAATATAAATTTACTATGAAATTCTTGGAAAACTAGGTTACATCTAACACATAATTATTTTGTAGTTTTTAAAATAATTTACCTTGATTTTTCTACTACTTGACCAAGAATTATATGGAAGTTGTGTATTTGTTTAATGTAATTATATCATCACTGAAAATAAAAAAAATTACTATCATAAAAATTGTTAATATTTAAATAAAAATTTATAAAAATTTATTACTTATTTTTGTCCAAATGAAAATATATTTGAAATAATAAAAGAAAGACAGTGGAATTTTGTAATTTTGATACAGAAAAATATTAAAAATGGTATTTCCAAACACAAATGCCACCAATATACCATATTTTTTATATTAGGATGTATATAGAATAATTAATCTCATCTAATGAAATAAATGTAGTTGTTTTCTTGATATTGAGATCATATCCTATAGTCTCAATGTAAATCAACTTGTTGTGCCGATTTTTGTGAAGACAATCATTTACCATGGTTAATATTCCTTGTGAAAAAATATGAAATAATATATATATATATCAAATTCCAACCTCCATATTCCATATATTTAATAATTGATTCAATAATAAATGTTTATATTTGGAAGAAATAAAAATTAATATAAGTGTATAAATGCAATGAAAAAAATTTGTTGTTAAAATATGTCTCTAAAAATTCGACTAATATCAAAATAAAATACAATATTAATTATTATGGTACAATTAAAACAATTTTTAATATAATGGAATATATTATAGTTAAAAAAAATAAAAAATACAATGTGGCTTTTAGATAAATGTTTTCGGTGAAAATAAAAGATTCATTTACAAAAATTCATATTTTTCAATAATCACTTAAAAAATCATGGAATAAAAAATCTATAAATTCACCATAATCCTAATATGAAATTGTTATTTAAAAAATGATATCCATTTTTAATATATAATTTCCAAATGTGTCAGTAATTGATTATAATATCCCTATACAAAATGTAATAAATTTATTTTGAAGAAACTATAATTTGAAGTATAAAATGACATCATTGAATATTTATTGTATATTTATTATCAATAATAAATGAATTTGGATTATGTAAAACGTTGATACTTATTTTTAATAATGTTTTTATTCCTATACATACAAATAATATTACATATTGGTTATAGTTGTCACACTTAAAAAATAATATTTTTAATATATATCATTATTCACTTGAAGTTCAGTGTTGTGTGTTAATAAAGCTATCGATCATATTTTTAAATTTTTTTATGGTGCTAAAATAGTTACCTTATATAGGTTGGTTGGGGTAAGCTATCAATTTACTTGATGCACAATGAGTGACCCTAATTATACACATGGTTCTATACTACTGAGGGATATTATTTTGTTAATACACATACTCAATATAAACTTTTATAGAGGGTTTGATAAATACCATTACTAATTTTATTTATAGTAATTTTTTAAATTAGGATTAGGGGTTATGTTATTTTTTTTGTTGATTATTATGGATAAAATTAAGGAATGAAAATTAATCTTATGAAAATTATACAGGGACGTATTTATATATTTTTATGGAAATAATTCTTAATAATGTTTGGGATGATTTTTAAATGATTTCTAAAGTTCAATAATTTTTGACATATTTTTTAAGTTGATTTCATAGGTCAAATATTTTAGTTTACAAACGTTTATACATATTTTACTTATATTATGGGGTTTAGTTATTTGTGGAAATATTTTTTGTTAAATGGTGACTGTTATTATTGAGTTTTTGAACAATAAAATATATTAATTTCTAACATCATGGATTATTCATATTTAATTGAGTGTTAACCTAATTAATCCTAATCATTTTTTCTATTAGTTAATTTCTATATATAATAATAAAATATTATCAGCCCTTTTTCGATCATATGATAATGTTAAACATAATTTCCAAGCTTCAAGAATGAAACATTCATCATAGATTTTTATCATTTACAATATGAGATAAAGAACAGGCTAAAAACATCTCAAAACACAACAAAAGGATAAATTTATTATTATAAAATAGAGATAAGTAATGTGTGTATATTTTCTCATATTTCCAATTTCTATGGTCACATAATTCCTCAGAAATAGTATAGTTGGAAGAATACTTTATAATTACTTGTGCAGGAAATATCTTTCTTTTATTTGAGTATGCATCTTGAAATTAGTTCACAGGTATGACTATGATAGTTTAACATACTAGGTTTTATAAAAACTAAAAGATACTAAGATTACATTGTAGTAATATAAAAACTATTTCTAATGATAATATCTACAAGTAAAACTAATCTAATTCCAAAATAAATTTATTATTTCAATAAAAAATTATAATTGTTATGATGTATTTTATAATTTACATTTCGTGAGAGAATGTAATTACTACGATGACTAATTTTTAGTGAAGTGTATAAGGCCTTGTATAGGAATTTAATAAAACCAGTGTATATATATGGTTTTTGAAAATATAGCCATTTAACACATAGTTGTTATATATATATATATATCTATGAGTTATATATATTTAAATCTAATTATCATATAATTTCTTATGATAAATTTCACATAATGTAATTAACAAAACTTAAAAATTTGTTAATTTAAATGAAATATGGTTAAGAACATTAAAATATTTAAAAATATATTTCCTATAAAAATTATTTCTAATTATATTTTATTTTTTTATTTAAATAATAAATTCCAAAATAATATTTTTTGAATTTGATGAAATAAAATTTCCCATAGAATTATAAATATATATATTTTTCTATGATTATTTTTTTGAGTATTTTTATAAGATTTATTTTTTGGTGAATTGTAAAAATTATCATTTTTTCAATCACTGCCACTTTTATGGAGTCATTATGGTATTATAATGATTAAAAATATTTAAAATCATATTTTAATGACAAAATATATGTTTATTAATTATTTTAAATCATTTTAAAATATCATTCTACATTTTGAAACCCATATTCGAAATTTTCAAACAAGAGTAACCTTTTATTCTAAAAAAATAAATATTTTCAATTCCATTATTAATTTTACTAATTAAATAGTTACATTCGCTATTTTAAAGGATATAAAGTCTGATAAATTTCCATTATTTATTCAAAATAAATATGTTTAATAATTATCATTTCTAAAAATGACTTTCATTTCGAATAATTTTTATACTTAGAATGACTTTTTTAAAATAAAATCATTTTCTTCGTGTTATGCATAATAATAATAATTTTATTTTTTTACCACATCTACATAAATAATCTTGTAAAATGAATTAAATATTTTTAATAATAATTATAAATATTTTATAATAATTTCAAATTAATTTTCCATCATTAAAATGTGTCACCACTATAAAATCATTTCACGAAGGTAGAATGTAAAATTAATTCTGAGGGGGGGGGTAGAAATAAAGATATAGACACAATAATCACTAAAATATGAACAACATTTATTGTATTTGTGGATTTAATCCATCATATTCCTTATCATCTTATTTTTTCAATATTGACTTCAATTTATTATGAAATGGACTTTATATTATTTTATTATGCTTAATATTTATAAGAATGAAACTCCCCTCACATATTAATGGGTACCCTCAATTTTATCATTTAAAAAACACTTTAGAACCTTAAATCCAAAAATATAAACCTGTGTACCTTTAAAACCCCTTATACATGACCTAGAGGTTCCATTATTTCAAAAATATTCATTCTATAATCCTTATTTTGTATTTTAATGTAGATTATCACAGGGTGATGAAATGATCTTTTCATGAATTTTTTGTTTTTGATCTTATTAAAATTCACCAAAATAATCTAGAATAATTTTTAATAAATTAAACAACAATACATAGTATATATAAATGTTTCCATTTTATTGGTACAACCAATTTCTGTCAACCTTACCTCTAATGAAAAAATAAAATGTCGATTATTTATATGTGAAGAATATAGACTTCCCAAAGTGATGTATTTCATGTTTCATCAAAATAAATCATTCATGGTCATTGATTTATTTAAAAATACAGTATTTTTACCAAATTTTATGTGACCTGATGCCTAATTCCTAAAATGATTTAGTTATTCTTTCATTGCATTCTTTCATTCCCACTTCACCATTTTCCCTTCTAAATATCTATGATATCACATGATTGATTTTGTTTGTGGGGGTTTCAAGTATTGGTTCATAATAAATCACCATAATTTTAATATTTTCATCTCTTAAAGAAATTGATAATAGTTCCCACACCCAAAAAAGGAACAAATATACATTCTAAAGGCTGACGGTCATTTGGAGATTCATAAACAATGATAGTAAGGAACTCCCATTGGTCAATAGGAATGGAGGATGAGCTCATCACACCCATTTTTGGGAATTGTTTAAAATTCTAGGACTCTCATAATGATTTAATATATGTTCCTTAATCTCTTCCAAATCATGATACAATGTTCACTAAACAAATAAAATGATCGATTGTTGAATCCTTCTATATGTAAAGGGGGTTTTATTGATGTGATCAGCTGTATGTATCTATTGTTATCGTAACATTTATTGTTATTTATTATAAATATGCAGATGATTATATTTTGAGGCCATATAAATAGGAACTCTGTAGTTTTTTTCAATCAAGGGTGGTGATTGGTTGTACAAGGATATGTTCGAACCTTTATGAGGTTTCCTACATATTTCATGTATAAAATTATTCAAAACCCATTTAGTTAATTAAATTCCAATACATTATGTTTAAAGTCAGGTAGAAAAGACAAGTCTGAGGGATCTTAAGAACTAGGTATTAAGCTCGATCCTTAGAAAGGTGTCCAACATATCCTACTGATATCATAAATTGGAGTCATCTAGTTGGATCTGTTGTAATCCCATTGATGGAAGAAGATATATAATTAAATCCCATTTGGGTTATTACCACATAGTTTACCAATAAGGTAAGGACTATTAAAATAAAACCAAGATTTATTCTCTAAAATTGGGGTAATACTATAATGTCTCTAAAACGGGTTTACACACTGTGGTTTCTATAAATAGGGGAAATTTATTATTCCTATGATATAATAATTTTACATCCCTAAGACACATGAGTAATGATAATCATGATAAAAAAGACATAAATATTTACCAAACTCGCTACATAATGATATAGGACTTATGTACTATAGATTCTCTTATGGGGTGTTTTATAAATAGACGAGCCTAATGAAGGAATCCTACATATCCTACTTGTACATGGAATCAGTGTCCTTGTTGTTCAATTAGATTCTGAATCCACTAATGGATGAGGAAGAAATATAAACCCATATGATGGTTTGGCTCCCACATGATATAGTGTTTGAGACATGGAACGAATGACACTAAGATGGATTCCCATAAGATCTAAAGCCTTATGAAGGCGTCCTACATATAATGTTTAGATATGAATAAATGTTATCATAGTTTTATACATTACAAACGTGCTGATGGGATTGAATGGGTGATTAAAAATGGATTAATTATTTTAATCCTCGTGGTTTTAGAATGTTACAGACTTATACTAAGATGGAGTCCCTGTGGAAGATATCTTAACCTTACCCTCTGACGGATAATGATTATGAACCACTAGTGGAAAAAATAATATGTTTGGATAGCATGGGGATACCATAATATACATAATATTGTATGAGTATCCATTCTAAGAATATTATGTTGAGTTACAATAAAAATGGGTAATTCAGATCTAAATACTCATGTTCTTGGGTTTACATGGTTTAAGGGTACATTCCCAAGTATTTATGATGGAAAAGGCAAGAATTTCGGGGGGGGGGGGGGGGTTTATTCCTGACAATTCCTAATTGAATTCATAACAAGCCCTTGGTTTCTTTTTAACATCTATAGGGTGTCAGTATGATATGACTTGGGTGACATTCCAACATGTCCTTAGTGGCTAATCATCATGTTTTTAGTTTCTTCTTAACAGATCCTGAGTGTCTTCTTGAAAATCCCGACTTGTCCCTGGGTTCTTAGAATGATGGAAGCTAATAAAGAAATGATATTCCACAAGATAATTTTGATGTGTATGATGTTATGTTCATGATCAAAGAATATAAGTTTAGGTCTACTCACATGATCATGGCTGATATTTCTATGGGATTCCAGATGATCTGGATGACATGTATGAATGACTATCACATGACAAAGATGACATGTATGGAGGAATTTTTTTGGATTGTGAGAGATGTTCTAGGGTTTTTCGAATTATTCCACTGAATTTTATTGATATTATTTTCATGATAAATGTACACACATCCAAGGGTTTCAAACGATGAAGGTTGATATGTTCAGAGGACTTTGAGTTACTTGGATGACATGTTCAAAAGACATTGTGTGACTTAGATAACATGCCCATGTGATGTTTCATTGCCTGGATGACATGTCCTTAGTGATGTTTCATGACCTAGATGACATGCCCAAATTATTTCATAATACTAATGAATAGGTCATGTGAATCACATTCTCACTTATCATGAAAATAAGTGTATCCATATTCTAATAAGGCTTTCATTTTTCTTTATTTCCCACAAAAAATCCTCAAAATCAATTTGGAAGTATCTTATTGATTCATCCCACAATTATTTCAATACATGTAGACCCCTATTAAAACTCCATTTGGCACACTAAGAGTCCTTCCTATGATAAATAGGGTGGTCATGAAAATGAAATATATATTATATGTAATCTTTTTTGACATTCCCAATGTTTAACTAGTCAATGACCTTTAAGATTTAGAGGGTTTCTGATCCAATAATTCCACTATCACATTTTTATTAATATTTGTGTGTTTTTTGTGATGAGTTAGAGGAATTTATTGGCATCACCACCTGAGATTTATTACACATTAAAAAACAATATATCAAATATATGGGTTTGAGTCGGTGGATCTTCATTGTTTGTTCATAAGCCTCTCATCGATCATCCATGGAATCAACTTTGTGTGGCATGATAAATAGGGGCTATGATATCACTTCTTTATATCCATATTTATTGGACCCATGGACTTTAAAAGGTATATATCCTAATAAAATCAATGTGTTGATGGGGTTTCACATGATAAGTATTATACAGTAAAGATACTTTTAGAGATTATGATGACTATTGGAGAGGACTTTAGTTGATCATTGAAGTCTTTCTGTGGGGCCTTCATGGGTTCATGTTGGCTAGTTAGAGCACCTTCACATGAAAAAAAACATAATTATACTTTTCATAATGGTACCTACTTTTTTATATTTACTTTATAAAACCTATGGTTCTTGACCTTCGATTATCAATCAGGGATTCACTTGATCAAATATAATTGTATGAAATCATTATCATGATGGAGGTGAGGCTTCCAATAGCATTTATGTGATGAGGAAAACATGTCATTGGGGATTTCAAATGATCTTTTTATAGATCATGTGAACTAGTTACACCCTTCTAATGGAAAATAATATAACATCCGTTTGCATGAGTGTTTCGCATTTTCAAGGTTTGTATCTATTGCGTTCCTAGTCCTTTGAATTTTTCCCACTAGTTTTTCATCATTGAGTTTCATGATCAATAATTGATATCATGATGATATTCAAGAATTTTCATATATGTTTACCCTTTTTGACGGTGGTGAGTCACATTATTAATGATATATCTCATGATGAAATTCGATCAATTTCATGGAATATTGACCCACCTGTCTATAGATCTGAAGGAGAATAACATGATCAATTAGTCATGTTTGTGGGCCATTTTTATGATTAAGCTGATATACACAATATTTCACATATAGAATGGATGCCATTCTTTTAAAGATATAACATTGCCTTCGAACTGATCATGTGTGTTTTATAATCCATACTTATTAAAATCAATGTAATTTCTATCGCACGAAGATTCCAAACTTTTGATATTTTATTTCATGAAAGGCTTTGTTTGATTTTCATAAATCTTTTGTTTTAAATTTCACATGATTAGAGGCTCTTTTATGGAATCCTTTTCATGATCTTGTGGACATGTAATAGGGGCTATGGGTGATCTTGAAAAATTAAAGTGATGATTATGACTCAATTGTGCGTTGTTTCCATGGACATGAGATCACGTGTCTTATTTGGTGTCACACAATTTGAATGATCATGCTTCTTAATATTCGTGTAGGAATTTTTCTACTTTCTTAGTTTTGTAGAGGAACTTATACCTACACCTTAGGTATTTATTTTCCTTGGAAATTTATGATTCAAATTTGGTTGGCATCAACAAATCCATTCTCTTAGAAGTGAGGTTTCAAAGGATGGGGACTTGGTTATGAGGAAAGTAAATGTCCAAATGTGGTAATTAGGCTTCCAATGGTATCTACTCTAAGTGGATGTCGTCCATTGAGGTGACCTTTTGTATTCTGTGGGGATCCCTATAAATAGGGGAGAGATGGGCCATTAATTTTATCGATGACATAGACCTTCATAGATATTGTGATATCCACTCTCACATGACTTATTGACAAGACCGCTTTGTGTAACCCCATCATGATAATCAATCAAAATATCCAAACATATTATCTCACCAATTGATCAAGTTTATATTGGTGATTTCTTAAATATTATATTAAATAATTTATGGTAAATCATTTTAACCATGATCCATGTGCTTAGATGAATTGTTTTCTCATATGATTCATTAGATCTACTGGTTCTATCATGTGATCTTAAGATCATTTGATGGTAATTATGACTATGTAATCGTCACCTAATATAAAGTATTTAAACTAACCACACGATCACTATATTATTCATGGTTTACATGATTCAAAAGTCCTATATCATTTCATGAGTTCAGAAACCCTTATGTGAGTCATGTGATTCACATTCTGTTGTCTAAGCTATGAAATTATTTTATTCTTTTTGGAATGGTTCCCTTCCAATATAACATGTTCCTCTTGATCTATATAGTTTGATTCATATTCACATATGAATCTTAATGATTCTATCCAAAGAGATTTTACTGATGGGAATATAAATTCATACCCCTGGTACTATGTATTTTTTGAAAATGAGGTTTTGAATGGGCTTGTTGTAAAGACTCGGAAATATCAAGGGAAATTTTTTCCTAAATTTTCTTTGGAATTTTCCAAAAAACGCAGTTTCTGATGGCACCTAATTGTGAGGCCCGGTGTGCCCGGAATCATCTTCTGAAGTTTGGCTTGGGTACGTTCAGTGAACGAATGAGTGGGTTTTTCTAACTTTTGAACCGGTACCCGGAATCAAATTCTGAGGGCACTGATGGAATCGCAGTGCCGGTATTTGCCTAGAAACGCCTCTTCCGGAGTTGCGTTTGCTCGGGTGTGGTATTTAATTATATACTGACCACAAAATTTTAAAGTATATATTCAATCTGAAGGAATTGAACATATGACAGTGGAGATGGCTGGAATTAATCAAGGATTATGATTGCACGATCCATCAACATCCAGGAATGAAAATAAAGTGGCTGATTCTTTAAGTAGAAAATGTAATGTCTCATTAACCATACTACATTTGGAACGATATCCTTTGGTTGTTGATTTGATGAAATTTTTTAATAGAACTTGTTTGTGCAGGAAATTCTCATGTTTTGTTTCAGGTGTTAGTGAAATCATCTCTATCAGACAAAATAATGAAAGGGTATAAATAAGACAATGAGTTGCAGAAAAAGGTAGAGTTGGTTAAGAAGGGTATGTTCCTGATTTTAATGTTGATATGATTGTGTATTGATGTTTGGGATGAGATTATTTGTGCCTTGTGATTCACAGCTGAAGAATGAGTTTTTATGTGAAGATTATAGTTCTTCATTTTCAGTTCATCCAGGTATTACTAAGATTTACAGATATATTTGGGAGTATTACTGGTGGGATGGAATGAAAAGAGATATTTCGGATTTTACTGTGAAGTGTTTGACTTGTCAACAGTTTAAAACAGAGTGGCAGTTACTGAAAGGGATTCTTCAGTCATTACCAAAGCCAGAGTGGAAATGGGAAAATATATTCATAGACTTTTTTATGGGATTACCGAAGACATCTTGAGGTAATAATGCAATCTAGGTTATAGTTAATCGATTGAAAAAATCGGCTCATTTCAATCATATTCAAAATACATTGTCTCTAAATCAACTTTCCTGGTTGTATGTTAAATAGATAGTTAGGTTTCCTTGTGTTCCCCTTTCCATTGTATCTGATCGGGATCATGGGTTTACTTCTAACTTTTGGAAAGGCATTCAGAAGTCATTGGGTGATAAATTAAATTTCAGTACAACTTTTCATCATCAATCATATAGATAGTCGAAATGAAAAATTTAGACCATGGAGGATATGTTATGTGCATGGTCACTAGATTACCAGGGATGTTGGGACCAAAATATTTCTTTGGATGAATTTTCTTATAATAACAGTTTTCATTCCATAATACAGATGGCTCCATTTAAGGAATTATATGAAAGGCAATGTTGAACTCCACCTTTTTGGGATGAAGTAGGTGAAATGAATCTTATGAGACTAGAATTGGTATAAGAAATGGTAGAGAGTGTTTAGTTGATTCAGAAGCACCTGAGAGCATCTCATATCAGACAGAAACGTTTTGCAGATAACCGAAGGAAGGATATTTATTTTGAGATAGGTGATCATGTCTTTCTCAAAGTATCTCCATGGAAAAGTGTGATGTGTTTTCTATGATGTAAAAGTTGAGTCCGAGGTTCAGTGGACCATATGAAATCATGTAAAATGTTGTATCAATTGCATAAAGAGTGGATTTACCCCCAATTTTATCCTAGGTACACAATTGTTTTCATTTTTCGATGTTGATAAAGTAAATGCCAGATCCATCTCATATTTTGATCCTAGAGATACTTCAGTTGGGAGAGAATCTCTCTTATGAGAAACAACCTGTCCAGATTATTGACCGTAGAGAGAAAGTTTTGCAGAATAAGGTAATTCACCAGGACAAGGTTTTGTGGAAAACCCATGTAGTTGAAGAGGCAAAGTGGGAATCTGAAAATTCAATTAGGGATAAACACCCCCACTTATTTTGATAAGTGGATAAAAATTATGAGGACGCAATTTCCAAAAGTGGGGAAGGATGTAACATCCCAGGTAAATGAATAATAAGTGATTTTCATATTTATTAATATTTGTGAATTAAATATTAATTTTACATTCAAAGGGTTGGTATGTTCGATAGCGTATCTGATATGCAACAACGGGTTTCTTTGAAATATTATGTTGCACAATAATAATATAATATTATTATTTTAAATGGAAGTTAACTAATAACTGTTGTATTGGTGAGAATGAACATAAATTACAACAATATTATTATACATGTTTGTTAAATATATTTTCATTTATCAAATAAAATTTAAAGGCATAAAATGTGAATGAATTTAATTTTAAGCATAATTTACATTAAAAGGTCGATTTACCACCTTTTAATGGTGATCCCACTTTAAATATAGTTTTCGTCACTTTAATACATTCGATTTTTCCCAAATAAAATCCTTCTTTAGAATGGGAACATCGAAATTTACTTTGTGTAAATATTTAGAATATTTTCGATAAAGGTCATTTTTTAATGAATAGTGAAAATATTGTATTTTAATTCAAAAATGTGTCTTAATATAATTTATTTATATTGATATATTATCATTAAAATTGGTTTTAAAGTGTAATTAGAATATATTTTTACCATTTAATCTAATTTTTGTCATTGGAATTAATTTCACTTTGAAATCGTACATAAACGAGTGTCAATCTTCTAATAGTTATTATTTTTTAAAAACACACTTTTTGTTTTAACAACTGGAATTAATTTTAAATTTAATTAATTCCACATTTATGTATTTAATTTGGAACAATAAACATCATTTTTTAATTCATTATATCAAATATGTCTTTGGCTGAATTTTTGGTATTTTTCTGGAAAACATCACTTTTTGATTAATAGTGAAACCACTTAGTAGTAGTTAAAAAATTGACTTCTTCATTTAAATGATGTTTTACCACTTCTGTGAATTTAATTTTAAAAATAAAACATAAATGGTTATTATTATTAAGTAATATTTCGTTCAATATGATGAAAATAATTTTTGGTGAATTGTAACTGTTGACTTTTTTTAACCATGATTAAAGGTAAATAGGAAAATCCAATGTAAAAAAAATATTATAATAATTCAAAATTATCTTCACACTTGTCCTAACCTTATTTTATGAGTAATGGAAGACCTTGGGAATCCTTGGGTTGATTTTGGGACCCCATGGAGCCACTTATTAATGATAATAAAACATTAGATTAATTAATTTAATGTAAAGGCAAAAATGACAAAAACAAAAATCATTTGGTAAATTAATTATTATATGGTGTTATGTAAGTAATACATTTCTATATAAATATTCATTGGAAAGATAAAAATAATTACTACATCATGGTAGTTTTTTTATAATTTTTAGGAATCGAATAAATTAAATTATTTATGACACAATAATGATACGATATTTACCTCATTAATAAATGATTTGAATATATAAGATTATAATGATTAAAATATTATCCAAAACCAGTCCAATTCTTATTGGATGATTTTATTTCTACCATGAGTCATATTATCATTGACATTAATGATTTTTGGACCTTTAGAAACCAAATATCATTATATTATAAAATAATATTTTCACACCTTCCTAAAGAGACCCTCCTCTCCCTTATAAAAGGAGACCACTTCTAACAAATTCCTCACACCTCTCAAGCATATTGGATCGTCCAAAATTTGCCCAATTAATCTCCCTACATCACTCCCTTCGACCTAGAAGCCTTACATTAGTTAGAAGGCACTTTAAAAAATCATTTTGGTTCAATCCAAAGGGAGTTACCCAAATTAAAGGTAACAATTTATCTTAACTTTGTTTCTTTTATTTTACTTCTCTAACCCATAAACTATTTTTATTTCTTTATTTTAAAGAAATACTAGTATCTTGAATATACATAGATGTTGATATGAGAAGTATTCAAACTACACTTACACACAACTCCATATAATGAATAAAGAACATAATGTTTCTGTAGATGGAAATCTAGCGTCTCACAAAACGATGATTGTTCAATTACCTCTACCACCTCTCATTGAGGACATTATGATGGAACAGTATTTATATAAAATATATATTATGTTTATTTTTCTTAATTCTTCTGTATCTTCCATTTATATCATACCCTTATGGTTTCCATTAAGGGTAAACACGATAATTTCATTTGAAGAAGTGCGGACTACCACCCCTCAAAGTGATATGACTCGTTAATTCCATATATGGGACGTATAAAGGATGGAGATAATGATATTATATATGATATGATACTATAATTATAATATAATTAGTTTTCATTATGTTTTAATTCAATTAAAATAAGAAATATAAATGAAAGTACCATTCATGTGTACGTATGGATTACCGTATCCATAAACGGTGAATTTAATTTCTTACATACAAATGTTATGTACTATTAAAATACTTCTACATACTAGAAATATATGATATATAAGTCATTAAAATAATTTTGGTTATTATGGACTATTGACCACATGGACAACATGTAAATATAAGGTGTTCATTTTTTACTCAAGTACCAAATATCGACAAAACAACCATTATTAACTTGAATGATTACATAATGTTTATAACATCATAATAAGTAAGATAAAAGGAATAATAAACTATAAAAAGGATCATAATCAATTAGAAATTAACTCTAGTTTATTATTCAGGATATTAAATAATGATCGAGTCAAGTCGGACACGAGGTAAGGGACATCGTCTCAATATCCTTTCATTGAGGCATATTTCGATAATATATATATATACCTTCTTCTTTTACATGGAGTATAGTAAAACCCTTAGAGTTATAATTTCATTCAAATGGAATGTTTTTCTACAAAGCATTTTACTAAACTACAAATGGAATGTTTTTATCATTTGCGGCGACAATGTCCTCTCTGTTGCTGTAATTGTTATTTGGCTTCCTCTATATGCCTTAATGTTTTCTAAAATGAAAATGAAATCCCTTATTCTATTTTTGGGTGTTTTGGTATTGAAATTGATTTTTCAAATGGATTTATTATTTCAATATCTTCAAATTATTATTTGTGATTAAAAATTAAAAGTTATTAGTGAAATTATTATATTTTCAATATTTTATGTGTTATGATTTTATAATGGTACTTGGACAATTTATAGGTGGTTACGTGATAAACCAAATGACGAGGGGTCCCGTGATAAACCAAGATGAGTGGTTATGTTATAACCTCCAATGCATTGGGTATGGAAGTCAGCCATATGGAAATTCCATTATGTGATATGCGTGGAAGTCGACCATATGGTTATTCCATTTAGGTATGTTTATGTCCCAATTAACATTTATATGTTATGTGTTATTTATATTGGTTTTATGGTAATCATTTGGTTACAATAAGTTATGTAGAGATCTTTTATTCTATGAAGAGTATTTACTACTTCATAAAGGTGACAAGTACTACTTCTGTTAAAGTAATCATTGTTTACATGTTGTTTTAAAAAACATACAATTTTCCTACTTTGTGTATCCATTACTTAGATTTTTTAAGATCATTCCATGTTTTTTAAATGTTTTTCACAAGAAATAAGTTTGAATTGGGTCAAGGATGGGATCAGGGAAAAGTCATGTTGTTTTAAAAATGGAACTAGACATGACACTTTTTTTTCAAGAGTTCATGTTTTGTGAAAAAATTGAAACTTAGTAGAAGTGTCTAATTTGTATTTGAAATGGAATTTAATAGTTATGGCCTACTTCCCTATAACTCTACACCTGAAAATATCTTCAATTTGAATTATTTTTTAATTCAATATTGTGTAATGTTTTTTGGTTGGGTCTTTTTAAAGAGATATCAATACATTAATGTATTTCAATGATGATTAATACTATTTTTAAAAGGGGTAGAAATTTGTTTTTAATAAGAACTATGTAAGAAGGTTTATAAAGTAATGAATTATCAATTAGGTGGACCATGCTGGCTTCCCAAGACGACTCTATAGAAGGGTATTATAAATGATAGAAGACTCATGATTTTGTAGGATATAAGAGACCATGAGTGGAGCTTATATATAAGTATTGATGTATGACCAGTGACTTTGAGCAACAGGTGTGTATGTTTCCTAGACCATGATTGGTAAAAAAAGATTGGGGATGATTTTACCATTACATAAGGTGAAATAGTGAAGATAATGTAGGTGATATTTTTCGTGTAATGGGACTATTACATATGGTCAATGATGTTAATTATGTGTTTTTTATTTGGACTTGTAATCATGGATCATACTATTTTCCTGACCATGATAACTCAACTTTCTCACAAATATTTTAGGTGGAAGGAGGAAAAAATGTGGGTCCCTTATGACTTGTTCATATAACATTAGTGTTCTAAAAATTTATAATGATCTATGGGCTCCAGTAAATTAATGTATCATGAAAGAATCTGAAAACTAATACAATTCATTGAAGTAACATTATGATGTATTTTAAAAAATTTCTAACCAATGGGAATATTTGGGGGAATAAAGTTGAGATAACTCATGATTGGAGTAGTTATGCAAGCTAATATTTTTATCATAGGAATACCAATGGAATATCCATGAAAATGGGGGGAGAGATTTCATATTTATAGGTATTTTAGATTTCAGAAGTTTCTACATCACACAACATTCCTTTTATCATGAAAATATGGGTTCTGAAATGTTTATAATTTATTATTTAGAGTATGTATCAGGTATACATTTAACGTTTGGCGTATCCTAACCCTTTTCTTAAGGAATCTCAAAACTGATGTTTTGATATATTTTAATAAATTTTGGGATTTTCTTATAAAAATCATGAGAACATAACTTTTAATCTATATTTTCTTTTCAAAATTCATTTTCCCTATTGATCCACCTTGAAGATGTTTGAAATTACCACAAATTGATATTTATAATGAAAACAATTCATCATGACCTCTAAAAATATAATATGATTTGGAAGAAGGGGATCATACTTTGAGGAAAAAACAATTGTTTAGTAATCTTTATCTTCTCTCACATATCTCGAGTTAGGTATTTAAAACCCTTGAATGTGTCATGAAATTTGTGTCATGTAAATGTATCTATGATTGACATTTACTAATAAATGAATGTACGGGTTCAGTATGGAACCTCAACTTTTGAAAAAATTTATCAAAATTATATTTTCAAGAAACTCAATCTTACAAGAACACCCGTTGATTTAATCCTTAGATGTTCCTAAAACTCATGATTATATTTAGTGTTTTTAGTGATAAATTTTTGAGTGAACTAAACATCATATAATCTAATAATTTTACTTCTGTTAACCATAATTTTGGATACATATTAATTCAAGAGGAAAATAAAATTTTTGTGAACCAACATTAATATATTTATATATAAAATTATAAATGTTTGGATAAGATTATGATTCTTATAAAATTGGATAAATATTTTTTCAAACCCCTGATAACTCTTCAGGATGGATTTTCTAGAAAATATATATTTTTATGTTTATTGTGTGGGGCCATATGGGGTACCTATTAAGTAGCTAAATTATTTTGTATATTTTTTTAATGATTGCATTATTTTATAAGACGAATATATGAAAAAAAATTGTTTTTGTTTGGGGAAACATAAAATTTTTCACTGATAAGATATGGTTGATGCCACTCATGTAGTGAAGGAATACAAACTCAGAAACATATACATTGAGGATAATCATTCAAGAACCATTATTTTATATCAATAAACACTTTAGGTGTTCCAAACTCATTATTCGATAATTTTCCATGCTATAATTACACAGAACCATCGCGCTTTGAATGTTTAATGTGACCTATGTGTAGGGGTAACATTACAGATGATTAGGAATTAGTGTAATATTCACTCTCAATATTTATAGAATTTGGGGATGAGAATCTCTAAGGGATTTATGAAGAATATAGGACATCACAGTTCCATGTACTTCATTATCTCGACCAACTATGTTGACTATTATGTGGTGAATAGAATACAAAACCATCAAACATTATCATGGGGTGGTGGGGATTTGTTTGTGGTATCTCCGCAATATTTTTAGGATCCCCACAATTTGAATTCAGTTCAATGATATTATTTTATCTCCCACTACATTAAGGTTCAGAAAGAATATTAGGATTCATATAATATTGATTTGGGAATATTAATGTGAATGGTGAAAATTTAATTATATTTTATTGAATCCACCCATCTATCCATCCCTAAATTTTATTCATGACATGGATCAATTTTTTATAGAATTTTCAGGAGGGTCAGTTGTCATGGTATCCAAATAGTACACTTTTCTTTATTGCCATTGTAAGCTTGTGTCTTATTGGATCGTTATTGAGAAAAAATATTAATAAATATGGATAAAAAGAAGAAGGCATTTCTCCAAAAATTCATGTTCATGGAGTTTCTACCAGCATTACTTGAGTTGATGGTTTATTACCATTAGAGACACACTTATGGGAGTGTGTATGATATCCCTTTTCAAATAAGAATTGACAATAGATTGGAAAATAATCAACCAAAATGTACCCATTTTATGAATGATATTTGATATTTTTGGGATATCTATATAAGGAATTTACCACATAGTCTCTATATCCCCTTAATGTTTTTATATGGATGAGACATGACATACATTATAGAATATAAATTCCCAATCATGTTTTCCCCTATGAACATGACCATTAGGCCTTGAATTCAAAAAATTGTAAGGGAATGGGTTACAAAAGGGGGCTCATCTAATATTTGAAACTCTATAAACGTAAACATTCATTTTTTTCTAACTCACATTAGGTAAATGATTTAGAAATTGAGGGTTACCATTGAACAAATGTCATATATAAAATCCTTTTAAGTCGTGTAATTGTTCACATGAGTCGATGACAACACATATTGTTAGACATACACCCTAAAATGAATCTTTCTCATATTCTATTAAATTCTAGACATAACATCGTAGGCTATACCAAAATCTATCTGGATAGGCACTCCATAGATATTTTCCTACTCTTGGATTTTTTTTCCAAGAGGTCCCTTGGGAGATGATTGTGTTTCCACTAGTCAGTCACACAATCAGTCTAAACCACTACTATGAACATAGTTTGGTAGAAAATACATTTCTTTAGTTTTCTATTAATGGGTGTCTTGAGAACAAAAATATATTAGTATTAGGGAGAGGAATATAGATAGTTAACTAAAATTAGGGGTAATCCCCAACTATATAGCGTAGTATCTATGAGGGTATATGTGGTTGTTGGATATCCCCATGGTCATATACTCATATTTCAGATAAGGCTTCTACTTATAACATATCTATAGGCATGGATCTATCGATGATGAGGATGTATGGGAAATAGAAATTCTATATGACCTCCACATATAGATGTAGAAATAATATAGGGAAAATTATGTGATGTTTCATAAAAATTTTGGATGATACAAAATTCCATGAGCTCTAAGTGGAGGGGTATTACATATGTCTGAACTTCAAGATGGAAATACTATAGTGATATAAAATAAGATAAATTATATATACCAATTATTTTGGTCTCTTAATTGGTTACAAGGATAAATTTAAAACTAAGGTTTGACTATATTTCTGGGATATAGTCTTTGTCATCATATCATATATTAAGAAAAACATGTACTACTAATGTGAAATCCATGGTTGGTGGATAAAATAATATGAAATAAAATTTTATAGTTCTTTCTATAGATGTTTTGGATCATAATGTGATGTACCCTGATGTAGGTTTGATAGATTACTATGTCAAGTAATGTTTTGATTTATCCACAGTGAAATAAAACTCTATTTTTAATATTTGGGATATCATGCCCAAGGAAAACTTATACGAGATAAATATCAAAGATTTAAATCTCAATAATGTATGTTTAAAAAACATTCTATTTGACATGTAGTACTAAATTTAATTCCATGATCTCATTAACAATAATTTAGTTTGGTACAAAAAGGATGATGGGATAATTATATGTCCCCTCATGATTAAAATATAGTGGAATTAGACTAACATGTGGGGATGAAATCACTCAATTCACATTCCCTACTTATATTATACAGGGGCATGTACATTGGAATTTTTTATGAGATTAAAACTATATTTATTGTGGGATGAAAATGGTGGTTTATAATTTCAATCCTCTAGATTCATAGATTTAACTTTGAAACACATTATTATGGTTTTCTTTTATTAAGAGTACTTGATTAGTTATCCATGATTACTCACTTGTTTTAATTAAAAAGGTTGTGAGATTCATCCATGAGGGTCGTATTAAAAACTATTGGTGTTTAATACAGTGTGTATAGAATTAAAATAATTATTCACCACTTTATAAGACATGGAATTTTGTATTGATAAAAAATGTCCCAAATAAGATCCATGAAGTGTTGACAACTTTGATGGAAAATAATTTTTTTTTTATTCGCAACAAATACTATATCAATCCATTTATTTATTACCTATCATTAACACTAACAAAATTTTTAATAAAATATTATTATAAATGATGGTGGATTAAGATGGGAATCCATTACATGAATGTATATGTGGAATGGAAGATGAACGTTAAAATTTTGTTATAACTCTTGTGGTTGGCTGGACAACACCTACTATTGGTAACCCTTATTCTAGGGATGGAAGACGTATCCCTAAATCGGTTTTAATAATAGTTTTTTAACTTCTAATTTCTAAATGGGAAGAAATCCTTTTCATTAGACATATACTTCCACTCTGAAAGAGGTGCTCATAGAAATTTTCAATACTTCATCTATAGAATATGTTATGGTAATGATGGTTGATTATTATAATGGTTCTAAAATTTCACTTACACAACATGATATATATCTAATCCCAACAGATGTGAAGTCACAGTAATATACTATCACTATTGTACTCATTCATTTCCACAATTTCAATAATTCTCTAGAGGAGCTGGAAAACAAACAGTTCGTTGTTACCGATTAAAACGAGATGACCCAACACTGGTAATGGATCAGTATTCAGAACATAATCACTCAAATTTCAATTGGAGACATAGTGGGTTAATTGGGTTACATTTGAATATGGAATATAAACCTCATTACTGGAGGGCTTTTGAACCATTCACTCAATATATTAGATTTGGAAATCTTGGTATAGATGGATTGTTTATATTAGAAACATTTTAGTTCTATTCATTATGTGTTAATCTCTAGTGGTTTCAAATCTAGTCATGTGGACATAAATGAGGATGACTGGCTGGTGGATGTGGAATGAAATTGTTAATCAATCACCTCTTTTATTGAAGAGAAATTCATATAACTAGAATATGAATTGGTGGTAAAAAGGAATATGTAGACCACAACACATATCAATAATATGATTTTGATATTAAATGATCCAAAATATTGGTTCATATGGATTAGGTTTTATCTTTGTATATAGTAAAATTGAAGGGGATAAATTGATGATGATAATTTATTTAATCAACATGATAGACTATATGCATGATTGATAAACCATACAATCTATTGGAATAATATGGGAACTACTTATTTTTGTTATTTGAGAGAGGCTGTAATATTTCGATGAACATACTCTATTATTTCAAGAAATTATAGTTTCACAAGTATAAATCCTAAATTTTTTACTTTATTCTCTATGAAAAATTCTATTAAATAAAAATATAAAAACCAATATTCCCACACATGGAATATTCATTGTGTAAGAAACATGATATAAATTAAATATTTTTTTATTACAAGAGAGTTCTGTATAGGGGGAGATGTGTAAAGATAACAATATCTTCTTGATCAATATTGGAAACACATAACTATTAGGGAACAATGTTGTTTTGATTCCTATATTTGTTCCCTACCAATGTGATGGTTTCATAGGGGTTTTAAAAGATGGGTTTTAAAATTCCACTTCTTCATAGTGAATGTAATGAGAGGAAAATTATGACTTCTAAAATTTGATCAAGTAGATGAAGGGGGTTTATGGGTTTAGGAGGAATATTTAACTAATTAAAAATATGGGTTTAAATACCATAATACTGAATATATATCCTCTTTTATTTATAAAATGGATGAGAGGTGGGAATTTTGATCATTATAACCCTGTAATAGAGACTCTTTATAGATATTTGGGATGGTTCTCTCTAAGTGTATTCCATGTATGTGAGTTAATACATTTGATCATTGTGTCATCACAATAGTGGAGATAATTTTTATATGAAGTTTGATGTCAACAAAATCTATTGACATTATCTGTGTTTATGGAAGTCAAGAATCGTCATAAAGTATTTCATGAGTCCAAGTGAAATTCCACCGTGTACCATGTGTATCGATGGAATATACCAATAAAATAGAATCCCCGAATAAAAGTGGGGGAAATTAAAATTCCAAATGGGCGAGTGTCACAATAATAAGATTTGGACTCACTCTAGGTATGATGTCCAGGTTTATTCCATAGAAACATGATTAATTTTTTCAAAGAAATGTCCATAAAACTATTAATGTATACCGTTGTATTACTCATATTATGTGGGTTATACTTTTAGGGTTATGTTTCGAGGCATAGTGGGTGGTTCCTATTAAATAATTTTATCTAGGACCATGATGTGTAATGGGATATTAACTAAAATGGAAAAAATATGGATTGATTTTAATATTGAATCATTATTTGGAAAAACTCATGGAATGTACAAATAGTTTAATTCAAAGATTCTTTGACCTAGGGAGTTACTATAATTTAAGGCCATACCTCAATGAAAAATAAGGGATAATATTTTTTTTCCACATATCATGGAACAATGGAGTTTCTTTTTTAAAACATGCAACCAAAAATAGGACAAAAAATATATTATTTTTAGGGGATGAAGATAAATAGGAAATTTGCTTGTCTATATTGAAATGGAGAAATAGAAAAACCCCAATGTTTAATTACAGCCTACATTCAATATTTGATTAACCCAAGATGTATGTATTCTATTTGAGTTATTTCTTACTATATCAATGTCTCTATGAATATATCTTTATAATTAAAAAATGAACATGAATTTATTTTTCATAAAAGAATAGCTAATGTTATCTTTCGTTCCTTTATCACGTGATCATAATTATAAAACCTCCAAGAAATATCTAGTTTATTCAACAAGGAAAAATATCCCAAATTTTTTCTAGTATAGGGGACAGACAAATGCATTTAAAATATAACTTGAGTCAATATTATAATAAATTTAAATAATTTCATGGGTATAGGAAAAGGTGTACATACATCACTATATATACAATAGAGTAAAAATAAACCAAATATAGTAATAAAAAGTTGTGATGTAGGAGACCAATGACCAATAGGGGTTTACATCTTTTGATATAACTAAGGTATCATAATATTTAATGTCATGTGATAGGAGAATTAACTATATAGTTTAACATCATTAATGGAGGACTATGAACATCGATTTTAATGTCATATAGTAGGAATGAAATTAAAGGAAACTCAATCAGCTAATGAGGAATACAATTGGAATATGTAATGAAACATGGTTCATAATTTTTTCTTGAGATACAATTGGTTGTTAAATGCCACTAAAATAACCTCGTATTTTTTTAATAGATGAATGATATGGGTTCGAAATTATGAATCTTCCACTAATAGGTCCCCTGAAAATTTGGAGACTATTTATAAAATATTTCATCATATTAGACATGAACAAAACATGAATATCCATTAATGTGAAACATTTTGGATATTAATACCCAACCTAATAATATGGTATTTGATGATGGAAAACAATTACTTTAAAAATAATATTGAATGGTGAGTGATAGATATTTCAGAGAATAAAGTTTTACATATTTGAAAACCATATTATTTTGACATATTATTATGTGTATAGTTAAAAAAATTATTTTCTACTATTGATATTGTATTCTAAACACAAGCCATGTAATGTTACTTTTGATTGTTCTCCTAGGTGTGTACAACAGATGGGAGTAAATGTTTTGGATAACGATTACATCACCATGTTGGAATCCATTTAGATAAAAATGGTTTATAGGGAAATTTATGATCAAAGGAATATATTTCATTAAGATATCCGAGAACCCTGGGGATACAATATTATATGTTTGTTATATTGATGTTCTTTACATAGAATGGTGAATTTTTAAACCCTAAAAAATATAGGATATATTGTTAATTTTACATGGGGGTAATGAATTATTACCATAGTAAATATAAATTTATGTAATCTAGATCAAACCATGAGATTTTCTTATTTATAGTAATGGAGGATGGAATAAAAATTTCTACTTGTTTAAGGTCATGGAGTATATGAAAAAATAGGAAGGATATATTATATATCACAGGAAAAAACATGATATAAAAGGAATGGGAGAGCTCAATTCTGATAAAAAGGAGTTCAATGGATGATGTTATATAGTTTATGTTTTTGATGTTTGGTCCAAAATCATGGAAATCTATATTTAATATGAGGTGAAGAAACCCACATGCATAGCATATTAAATTACATTATACAAAGCATATAGGAGGTGTGCACAAAATTTATGTTCAACTTGAATCAACTAATAATGGAGGTCTTTTAAAATTGTTAAAACCTATAATAATACAATGTATTTTTTTATTATATTTCTTGGAAAATAGTGATGTAATGTTTCAAGTCCTGAAAATAAGATTCTTGGAAAAGAGTGATAAATCCTCTCTAGAATCCTCCAAAACTAATGGGTATAGTGAGAATTTTCAGGAATTTATGTGGTCAAAATGATAATTCCAAAAATCTTTGATTCATTTCTATTTTCTATTCCATTTTAGCAATAAAACAATGGAATTATTTACTGTGAATATGTTTGTATTTTTCATTGATACTCAATTGTTGGGTTTTATCCTGAGGGGAAAACATTCATCTTTCTTAGGGAAGTTTGGATTATTTTAAGTCAAACTAATGATGTTCAGTGTTTAGTGTCATATAGATCTTGCTTAACACGTTTTGAGTTTATGGTCACCCAATAATGAACAGTAGTGTGATATCGGTTTAAAAACATGATGATTAGCCCAAAAAAGGGTCATTATGTAGAAATATGGGCATCTCAACTTGATGTGAGTTAAGTTCACACATTCTATCCAAAATAATCCTCTGTGGGGATTTTCAAAACTTATGTTCATGATTACTAAGTAAACATTGAGGGGGTGTTTAACTATTATGCATAGGAAAACTAATTTTGTTATTAATGGGTCCAATATATATATATATATAACATTAGTGAGGTCGAAAAATACAATTTATAGCCATGATTCGTAAAATAATGTGGACCTAGAGTTTGGTTTCATGTATATTTCAAAACCACCATATAAGGGGAGCACCACTATAATGTGACACATAGAATCATTTCATTTTTGATAAGTTTCATGTGGTAATACTTGGATGGGAAATGATAGACTTATCAATTTTCATAGGATATGAGATCAACGAATAAATATAAATCCAATAAAATGAGAATCATGTAATACATAAATCCATGTTCTTAGATGAATATATAATTGACAGACAGAAGGGGGAAATGAAAGGAATGGGTTCCTTAGTGAAAATCGGTGGCAAATTCTTGATTAACATATATAAAATCAACTCCATCATAAGAAATAGGGGATGTTTCATCAGGATAATAGCCAGACATGGAATTGAAGATATATCCAACACTATGTGTCCCATCCAGTAGGAATTAGGATACACATTGTTCTACAAGTTTTCATAGTAGAAATATAAAATTAAAAGTTGTTATCCTCTCAGGTGAGGATCCAAAATATAACAAATTTTAAAGAAATCTAATGAGGACTAATCAATGATTTTCAATATCATATATTGAGGATATTTTTCATTGAGTTTAACATTATAACATGGTGATGGGAAATAGTTTTCTGAAATTAAGTGTGTAATATTCTTGACTAATAAGAAGGTATGTCCTAGCCTATGAAACATGAAAGGAAATAAAAACACAACATGAATTGAGGGCTAAGGTGATCAGTTCTACATAGACATCTATTAGAGATTTTGAACAATGTTTTTGTTCATGATGATGAACCAAATTAGATTTGTGTTGTATAAAATCATATAGGTAGGTCAAGGGGACCAATAGTATACAATCTTGATGTTTGGTATAGTTTGGTTGGGAAGACTATTTATCAATATAAGAGAAAACAAGCCAGGATTACATAGCCAAATGTCCTATTCGAATTGGTGCTAGAATATGTAGTATAAAGAATAGGGTTAAACACGCTTTATTATCTTTTATCTCTGAATATTGAGGGAAATTTTGTATATTTTATTGTAAATAATCTCATACTAAAGGGTAAAGAAAGTCCATGTATTGTGAATGGTAGATAATTATCCAAAATGATAGTTAACTGAAAACCAATACAGACTACCTCTTATGTGGCGATTAAAATTTTATGGTTATAGAACATTCACCACATTGAAGTGGTCAATAAAAAATCAGGTGGGAAAATATGAAATCAATTGAAGGACCCAAATACTAGAATTCAAAGAACATAAATGGGAAAAGGAAGAAGAAGGAAGCCTAAGAAAAGGGATTCAAGAACTATGGTTGATGTAGTAATCCATTGGGATTTCAACATATATTTTATGGTCATATAACAAAGAATGAAGGTGACATTTTCTATACAACACTTGGTGAAGGTAAACCCATACATGAACTAGAGAGGATAACATCACCATAGAGAGTCCCACGAGAGGAAAAAGGGCTTTTTGTAGTTTATAGTAATTTTTTTTTCAACTAATGGATCACTTAATTCAAAAAAAATCTTCCTTCATCATTTTTGAGGAATCATCTTAGTAAATACTGTAATACAATTTGAGAAATGATTCTTGTGGGAAAGCAGCATTAGATAAAATTCAAGGACACTTGAGAGAACATATTCGGCTTCCAAGGGTTTATTATTTGAATGAAATATCGAATATTTGATATGTCCCAACAAATGGTGAATCATTTCGAAAGAAAATACATACTTGACTAATTTAAATTACAAATTTACATGACTTCACAAATATATTGGTACTACTGAAATTTTATTCCATCAAAGAAATGTGTAAGTGTATAAAGTATGTCTCAACATCATAGACATTAATAAAAAAAGTGAAGTGAAAAGAGGGTTGAGGATAACTATTGAACATGTCCTTTAAATATTTGATACACTACTGCACCATCATGGATGGTTGATAATGAAGCATTAGGGTCAACTATAAACAACATATTTAAAACACAAGAACATCATGTTACATCTATAAGACCACTATGTGGTGTACCCTAAATTAGATTTGGGAATTTGAGTATTGTGTTATCACTATAGGGGAGACCATTATAATTAGATTAATTATTGGGATAAAAATAGTGCAATAACCAATGTGTACAGGTGATTTCAAGAGGATAATGTGGTAAATTTCAACACATTATGTTTAATTTCACCATTCATTGAGATAATCATGATGTTTTCAAGTATAAGTAATGGTTAAAACAACCTCCTAAAATAAGGTTTTCCTAGGCATCAAACAATAACCAAGAACCCAATGAGAGGGTACTAATCATTATAAGAATAAAACAATGATGAAATATAAATGACTGAAATGTTATATAAGCTCAAAATAGAAATATGGATGTGTCTACATCTCTCATGATGTAGGAATGAATTTATATGTAGTTCTAGGTGATTTAAAATTAATATACTTTAACCAATATAAGAATCTAATGTGAATGTGACAAACCAGTTCTCTAGTTGAAGCATTATATTATGAGTCATTAAAAAGATAGTTTATAGTATTTCAGCTTGTACTATAACATTATTAGTTCAATATCATATATCCAAAACATTGATCATGTTGTTTTAAATATTATATAAAGATGATATGTCATATAGTTTATATTTATGTGACAGTACCCATTCATAGTAGTTTAATGTTATAAAAATTGATATGTATTATTTCTTTTAATCACTTGTCGTTTGGAATTGGGTTCTAAAAATGTTGGCATTTATTGATTCAGAAAATGGTAGTTTGTAATTTAAGGTCTATAGCTTGAAAATTAACTGTTTTTCATTTTAGATACATTCTTCTTAGAAAATAACTTTTCAATTTAACATCTTAAAATGATGACATATTTATGTTCATCATAAAGTAATTTATATAGAAAAAATAACCCACAACAAGTTTATAAAAACTAATTATTATGAAAATCTTAATTTCTGTGTGGCTTGATACACAACAAAACCTTGGTGATCAGTGGGTTTTAAAAATTAAAATAAACCACGTGGATTGATAAGGGTCCTTCCCACTTGGGTTCCTATAATGGTGTTTTCCACATATATGTCATTATTGTTCTTAATCATGCGACTAAGTCATCATTTAGAAATAAATTAATGAAAACTGTATTGTGGAATGCTGATGCCAAATAGTTATTATAGAACTAATTATTTTGTTGTTCTTGAATATAGTTCTCAATAACAAAATCCGTCTCATTTTAAATGAAATGGGAACTTCTTTATATTTTTAATCATTAAAAACGGCATTTCAAATGATGAATGATTGATTTAATGGAATTTTTTTTTCTAATCTATAAGTTATGTGGTATAGAGTTTTATTGGTGGAATTTTCAGTCTTTATTTCATATACCATTTCTCCATAGGAAACATTTTTAGGATGGATTTTCATATTCTAGTCATTTATAATTTTTTTTGAAATACTCATTCTATCTATTTTATAATACATGATAGAAATTTTTTTTGTTGGGTTGGTTGAGGAATTTTTCTTATAGCTTTATTATTTTAGTGGCTTGGATGTTTTTTTGACATCCATTGGAATGGTACAAGGAATCCCACAATTATAGATGATGTGAGAATTCATGAACTCGACATGGATATTGTCTTGGACACCTTTGGTGATATGGATTTATTTTGATTTTGGATGAAATAAGTGGTATTAAAGAAAAACATCTACTCTACAACTATTTGTTATAGGTAAGGACCCATGACGTAGTCCTCACATAGTAATGGTCAAAACATATTTACAAAATAGATATGTTATATTGGTTGATGTAGAAATTTTCAATGAATATTCAAATCAAAGTACTCTTTAGTGGGTTATATAATGTCATGAAACATAGTGGTCCAAATGTATCCACCCCTATAACACATATGGGATAACATCAATCCAAAATATTAATGCCCACATGACTCGAAAAATACCTCCACTAAAATATAAGGAATATCCATACCATAAATTAAATGGAGAAGTACCGCATCATTGTTTTCTCAATAATAGATGTTATATATATTTTATTAATCATAGTTTGCATCATTCATCATTAGATGATAGATTTGGTCTTGCTCGGCTCAGCCATAAGGTAGAGATTCGTGCTGGACGTATTCAACAAAAGGATTGTCTATTTAGACACACTCTCTTCTATGAGAGAATTTGAGGGCCCTAATAATTGAAATCGGGTAGAAAGATGATTTGTATTTACATACATACTCTTTATACATTGATATTTAATCTTTATATATTTATAATCATTTATTTTTACAAATACAAAGTAGATAACATTAATTGTGATAAGATACACAATATTATTATTTCATGAAAGTTCTTCATAATTTCTCTGAATGATCATCCCATATAGTAATCATATTATACATACAATAGATAACATATTTAATCCTAACCTATAGATGGTAATAATAATAAATCTTGAGATTATATGCATATTGATGGTGAAAATGTTGATATTGAAGAAAAATTAATCATAACATGATCAAAAGATTATGAAAAATTATGATTGAAATTTTAAAACCATAACCTGAATATGATAGATCATAATATTGAGTAATGTTATAAATCATGGTATTTCATAAGACATCAATCATAATGGAATAAAACATCATGATCCATTTGATAATAATATTGGAATAATATATATGTTTTTGGAATACACATAAGAATAAAAATACATTTAAGTAAAGGATTTCCATCAAAGAAATCATTTTGGATTAGTTTTAATCCACTATCAATCAAATCATTAGCTAAAGTTCACTCCAAGGTCTATCATAGTGGATAGTTTCCCTCATTTAACTAGGTTCACTACCCATTCCAGCCTATATTTTCTCATAATATAACAATATTTACATAATGAATTGGAGGAATATATAATTCTTAGTTCACCCGTAACATAAAAAATTCCTAAAAATAAGTTCTTGAGGATCATAAAACATTTATAATAGTATAACCAATGGATGGAAAATATGTTTCATAAAAAAATTAATCATAATTTTATAGAATATGGATAATAATTGGGTTTCATAATGGTCTCAAGATAACTTAATTAATAATTAAGAATGAAATAGGTTTAACAGAATCATATATATGTAATAATCATCAAAATACATTCAAATAATGAAATTAGATGGTATCATTGGGTCAAAAAATTTAAATCTAAAATCTTTTCCAAATATTCATAAAAAATATTTCATTAAATGAACATTAAGTACTTGTAAAATAAGGTTCAGTGCGTTGAGTGATCATGATGGTTGTTAAAATCTAGTCATGTTGTGTGATTTAAAACAAAGATTCTTTTCATATTTCTGTTAAAAAGTGCAGATACATAATATAGAAAATTATAGGAAATATCCTTTTAAAAATTTGTATAAATTTAATAATGGTTACAAATAACTAAAAAATACCTATGAAATATTAATAAACATTAATCAAAATATTTTTATAAAACATGGTTATTGAGGAAGAAAGATATTTGAACGTATATAAAAAATAAATCATTATGCTTTATGAAATATTAATTATTGTAACATGCAATATCCATAAATAGAAAAATAAAAATAAAATTGATGTGAATTTTGATATTTTGGAAATTAAATTTAGTCATTGGAAACATAATCCTAAAAAATCAAGATAAAAAATAATATAGTAACATACATCACATACCACATGTTCGACTTACATAAATACTTCTATAAATTCATTTATAATTCATTTAGATTTATTGTAATTATATACTATATTCATGAACATCCTTATAATATCTTATATAATCCACTTATAAAATTTAAACATAAAATTATAAATAATTCCTTACAAAAAATATCATTTCTAGCTATTATCAGTTTCATTTTTCCTGGGAATTTTGTTTTGGTAGTTCATATGTATTTTTTACATTGAATATGGTCCAATATAATATATAATTTTAATGAAATTAAATATATAATATACATTAATATTTTTTATAAATTTATTTTCATCTATATAATTTGTATGTTAAAAATGAATTACACCATTCATGGAGATGGTA
Source organism: Viscum album (assembly GCA_963277665.1). Lineage (NCBI taxonomy): Eukaryota > Viridiplantae > Streptophyta > Magnoliopsida > Santalales > Viscaceae > Viscum > Viscum album. The sequence continues at coordinate 708,539,203 of OY728131.1, read as the reverse complement.
GGCCACACATACGCATGAAAGTTTTTACAATTTACATTTTAAAGAATGAAATAAAGCTTAAAAATAAATCACATTTATAGATTACTTTTAATATAATATGTTTCAAATATATTTATTATATATATCAATATTTCAATCCATGTAATGAAGAAATAAAATATGAATCACATCAGTTCTTGGAGGTGGTAGTCCACACGCATGGAAGAGAGATATTATTGTATTACAACTGATTAAAAAATAAGAATGGTGATATGGTATTATAATTATAGAATAATAATGATATAATAAATTTTCTATATAATAATTTATCCCGTTACAATTACCATCAATTAACGATTGTGATGTAAAATGAATTGTATTTCTATATTTAGGTGGTTTTAACGACTTACACAGGAGCAAAACATTCACTTCCCATTTCATTGAAAAGAGGGTCAAAAAGGTGGTTACAAATCATAAAAAATGTAATTATATTATAATAGTAATTTTATTTTTTATTATGAATACCCCATAATTTTATTATGTATACGAATAAATAAAATGAAAGTGTTCGTGTAATATTATTTCCACTTCATCGTTTTTCCTCCTTTAGATTCCTTCTTGATGGCAATTATATTTATATTTTAAAAGGATATGTACCAATACCACATTGATAGGGATTTTTAAATAATTTTGGTAATTTTATAGACAAGTTATTTTTTTCAATGTGTTAACAGTAAGATAAATCATTGGTTTTCTTTTATAAGATGGTGATACCATACACATTGAATTTATTAAAAGCTTATAATACAATAATATAGTACTTAAGTAAAATGGCTCAAAATTCCAGTATGTTAGATTTTGGGATAGTATTGGGACTATATAAATCAATAAAATATTATTTAGTTCTGTTTATATGGTTAAATTAACCCTATCTCTTGATTTACCCCCAGTAATCATGTTTTAACTTTAACAAAAGTGAAAAGTTTTTTAATTTTTTACTATTTATTATAGCCAAATAAAATTAGGCTCATTAAAGAATATGTAAATTATGATTACAAATATATAATCAGGTTTATCAAATTAAATTGACTTCATTTTTCTATATAAATTTTAAATTAAATCCCAAAACAAAATGAAAATAATTATACATAAATAATGTGCTCAAAAGTATAAAATGTAGTTATATAATTATAAAAAATAAATAAAAATAAAAATAACATCAAATGTAAATTTCATAATAAAAGTGGAATAATTATACATTTAAATATGTTTTAAAAAAATTAAAAATATTTAATATTTTTTAAATAAAAATAGATTTTTCCATAAATATCCATACTTTTAACTATTCATTGGAAAAAAATCTTCTCTATAAATTATGAAAAAAATTATTATAAGAAATTTGTTGAAATTGTGAATAAAAAATGGATTTAAATTTTTCTAATAAATTTTTAATAGTGTTTTAAATTAATTATTTTATTTTCTCATAAAATTATATAAAACCCCATTTTTTAGGAAAATGAATTTTCAAAGAATATAAGACTTTACTAAAATATCTATACTTATTTATCATTATATTTAATTTATCCAAATCATATATACATCAATTTAAAAATATTATTAAAAATTTTCAATCTAATATCTTAATTTTTATGTTATAATAGTATGTTATATTATGATTCAATTATATTCAGGGTTGTGTGAATCACAAGCTATTTGGGAAAATAAATTTTTTTGAAATGAAATTTATCTTAAATTAAAAGGTGGTAAAAATCCACCACCATTAAAATAAATTATTCCCTAGATATTTCATCACTATGATACAAATAGATGAAGATTTCTATGATCTATCACATCCTTATGTTCCCAAGTATCTTCATCTAATATCTAATTCCTCTAGGATATCTAACCATGTGAGTTGTCTTGTTACATAGAACATTTTATCTGAATTATAACATAGAGATGATTTGTTGTTAATAAAAAATATCATAATCTACTAGTGTAATATTTATTTCTGTAAATTTAAAGGACTTAGTATGTACATCCTTAAGGGATACATAAGAAAAAAAAACATTAACATGATTGAGGTTTACTGGAATCTCCAAGTGATAAATTACCATCCCAAACTAATAATGAAGCTAAAATGGGATAATATACCTTTATAATCATTCCAATATTTTCAATCTAGTAATGTTTTACCACATATATATTCATTGAAATAACATGTCACTAAATTCGAATTTAATACTTCTCAATTGATTTTTAGAATAACTTCTCTTCCAGCATCAAGCTACCATAATAATTTATAGAATGTGTATAAACTTCAAATCCATTTCCTAAGATAAATAGAGTCACAATAAAATTATTTCCCCAACCCAATTAAAATATGTAATATTTAAATCATTCATTCAATTGTGTTATTCATTAGTATCCATATGAATGCTTGATTGAAATATATTATTGTATGAAAATGTGAGAAAAAAAAAATTCTTGATCTCGACAACCATGGGAATCTATAGAATAATTTATAATAATATCCTAATGGGTTTAGTGGATCTATTAGACTAACACAACTATTTATTTTTAAATGTATTAATGAATAATTACACTGAATTCATATTGTTGATGACATCATTAGTTCATAATGCTAAAACCTGAATCCCGATAACAGACAAAAATAATGTGTTTTCTTTATTGAACCATACCAATTTCATATTATATATTCTAGAAATTTGACTAAGGGAGTAATTTTTTTGATAGAAATATCATGTTCTGAATTCCTAAGGTTAAAGATAATGACCCAAATAGAATAATGAAATTAAGATTTTTTAGGGAGCTTGATGAAAGAAAATCCATTGTGACATTTTCCCGTTTCTAGTATTATAAGATTAATTTTAATGAAACCCATTTATAATTCCATATATATCTTCCTTAACATAATAATTTTCCAATCAATGATATACATACTCATCAATAACTCTTTTGAATTTTTTCTACCATTATTACTCTTTTAGGTATCCATACATCATCATACACATAGAATGATTTGAGAATTATAATTTATAAGCATCATCTAATATATCATACTAAAAATTTGGTATAGAAGGGATACATACATGATTCATGAACCATACCATTTCATCAGATATAAAGTCAAACTCTAAAAAATTTAGTAGCTTCATTTTTAACACCACATCCACCTTTTATTCATCTTCAATATCTATATGAATTGGAGGCTGAGAAATATAATACTCCTACTCATCCATTAGGATTTATAGATCTAACCTTCAAAAATAAAAAATATATTGTATCCTTTTTATAATTATCATATATAAAATAGAATGAACCTTTTGTATCAAATCACAAGTCACATTATTATCTTTCCCGATAATATATTGTATTGATAATACATGATCATTAATTAACACTAACCGTATTATTAGATTAGTATATATCTCTTTTTGACTGAACATATTCATTAATAGTTTAGGATAAGTATATATATCATACCATTATATATATATATATATAATTCCACTATATCTTTAATGAAAAAATTTTCACAACTAACTATAAATCAGAATTTGTGGAATCTTTTGCCATAAACTATTAAATTTTATGAGGAAAACGATATAACCATATATTTCTACATGATGATGCTACTTAGACACTTAATCAATGCATCATAAGATATCATAATCCATTATACGCTATAGTGTAGTGTAATTATAGGTTACCTTCCTAACCATTTCATTAAATCCCAGAAATTTCCCTCACATTCATCAATCCAAATGAACTTGGCTTCCTATAGATTAAAAAAATTAGGTGGACAAGACAGTTGGGAAATATTATCTACAAATAATAGATTATATCATTACATGCCAATAAAACAAAGGCTCTCAGTCATTTTTGTTAGTCTATGGATTGTTTAATAATTTATATATTTTATGGGTAGACTTATATAAACTCTCTTGAGAAAATAAAATCCAATAATGAAATATTATTTAGATAAAATTTACTTTTCGTAATTTTTTTCATACAACTTTCATTTCTCACATTATATAGGGAAATCGTCGAGTTATCTAAATTACCTTCTTTTACATTTGAATATATAATAATCTAATCTATATATACTACCATAAACTGATAATGTAATATCAAAAGACATTATTCATTAAAACCATCAAGATAGTTGAAGAATTATTAAGCCCAAATGGAATAACTATAAATTAATAGTGTTCATACCACATAGAAAATAATTTTATGGGTATGTATTCACATTTTACAGTAAAAATATAGTATCTATATAGAAATAAATCATTAAAAAAATTGATCTCCATATAAATGATAGTGTAAATAATTAATACGGGGAAGATGATATTTTTTCATGATTGTGATCTCATTATTCTTTGGATAATAGATTCAGATTCAAATTGATCTAACATTTTTCTTATCTTAAAAGAACATATGCTCACCCATAGTGTTGCACATTGTGAAATGAATCACTTACCAAGAATATCCTATTGTATCTTACCTAATTACATCAACTTGTTCTGGTCCATTCCACAATGAGTCATTGAAATAGTTAAAGCTCAAGTTATGAGTTTTATTGACAACTCGAATTTAGGATTAAATGAATTCCTAGATTACCAAAAAACACTTATAAAATTATAAAATAATTTATATTGAGATTCACCCCATTCATATTTGATAATAGCGCCCTTTGAAAAAAATTTAGACCCGTATAATTGATTGTATTTCAATTTGAATTTCATATAAATCATCACATAGATATATCATTAATTGTTTGTTAAAAATATATAATGTGACTTCCTTTCCTTGGAAATTGATATCATATCTTTGTAAATAACGCCAATACATTCCGAAAATGAAATAAAATTCCAATAAATTAATAACACAATGATTTAATTGAGGACAATTCCGATAAAATTCAAACGGAATAGAATCAAAGACTTGAGATGAAATCATTGTACAAAAAGGATTTTTATCTAGTAACTCAAAATATAGTCATTGAGGTTTTATTTTGATAACCTTATAATGTTATTTTGAAATTAGAGAGTGGGAAAAATTTTAATAAAATATGGTTTTGGTAATTATTGAGTTTATTTTAAGTTATCCATTCACCACATCATTATAATAACTCATTCTATTGTAATATTGATCACATGAGATTTCCCATTATTAAAATTGTTAAGAGGTTACCAATGTAGATCCCCATAATTACCCTTTTTATTTTAGAATTGTTTATAATAATGTACAGAGTGATTCAATTTGAAACTGTGTAGTGTGGGTGTTATATATTGTTGTTATTTCTATCCCTTATTAGCTTAATTCTTCTTCCTATCACATCTGCAATTGATTTACTTATAAAATTTCTTTCAAAATAGAAAATATTTTTTATCCCCTTAAGAAAATATCCTCCATGATGCCTTCCACACATAAAGAATAAATAAAATCCATTTTATCATCTCAATTATTATTTTATTTTAATATCCTTTTAATTTCAACTTCATTTTCTTATCAAAACATCGAGATTTTTTGGTAACACCAATTTTCATATCTTCCAATATCAAATAAAATGATTTATTCAAGTCAACTAATGTCTTTTATTTATATAATCCATCAAATACATTGTTTTAAGATACCAAATAATCAAACAATATGACAACCTAGTATGGAAATAATACCATAAACATACATCTATAGTCTTCTAAAATTTTCTATATAAAAACTAATGGATTCATCATACATATACTTCTATCTGAAGGAAATATTTACCAGTTTTCTAACTAATAATTTGAGGAATGTTATTATAGAAAAATTATCTCCTCATTCTAAGACACTCTATGCAGTCATTTTATTCATAATATTCCACCACTTATCTGGTTTTACATCTAAAAGATGAATAAATTAAATAAACGTTTCATGTTTTGAATGATGAATTGATATACCTTTTTGGGGTACTCATCCATTATATAGGCACTATAAGATTAGTAAAACAACTAAAAGATAGATGATTGTTACTCATAAGGGTCTCAACAGAACATTGTTTCCTTCATTCCTAATTTGGATGCTTCTTATGATTCATATAATAAGTATGTTTTGAAATATTAGAAACATGATTTTTTATTCAAGATATAATAATATTTTGATTCTCAAAATAATATTCATTTCATTGTTCATGAAATTTATAACTAACATTGTTCCTTCTTGTTTTATCGACTGACTAAAACCAACAAACATATTATGATAAACATTAATTATAATGGGAAGAAACGTATTCTAGAAAAATAATTCAGAGGATATTTAAACACAAACACCTTATTTATAATATATGATAGAGTAGAATTATCATAGGTCATTTATGGCCTTATCTATTCAAATCCATAATGAAAATATCAACTAACCAAAGGATATCTGCAAGGAGACTCAAACTAGATTGGTAGTAATTGAAGACTCACAATGAACTAGAATGATTGTCAATTTATAATCAACTGACATTATTTGGTTTTATTATCACTACATTCATCTGATATAAACAATATCCAATTATAGTTTCTAGAAAAGTATGTATTTATAGGAAAGCCACATAATATCATGCTTACCTAAAATATATGAGGGTATCCTATACATATACTTATTCCCATGGTTTTTAACAAAATAATCTAATCCTAATATACAAATATTGACTAAAAATGTCCAATAATACCAACAAACAATAACCCATACTTTTTATACATAGTTATTACTTATTAATAAATAAATATTTATTATATTTTTCTAATATATACTTTAGGACCAAAATGGTATAGTGTATTTGGAACTAGATACAAAACTATCTTATTTCATGAATTATCTTCATCATCTCACTAGAAAATGTCATACGTAGTACTCTTTTTTGAAATACCCCACATTAAATATTTTTTCATAACCTATAAAAATAAAACATATGAATGGGTGATTGTAGATTCCCAGTAATGGTATAATAGATAGATATCAATTATCACATAACGATAAAATGTAAATACGGTTATGAGAACATATGAAACATATTTTAAAACCACAACCAAAATATCATAGATCATAAACTTCTGCCATTTCACAAATCATAGAAGTGAATAAGATATGAATAAAAAATAAATCGAAGACCATTATCCATGAAATAATAACATTGGCACAAGACATATGTTTCTAAAATATAGATAAGAATAGAAAAACATTCCCTTTGTAATTAAGCTCACTATAAAGACTAAAATAGTAGATTGGGATTAATTCTATGTCCCTAAAATAATTATTCCCAGTTCACTCAAAACAAAATCATATTTGATGGTGTCCCTTACTAAACTGGGATCACTTTTTATTCTATTCTGTATTATGTCAATATATATCTATCATCGCCCTATGTGTTAGATTGAGATGTAATTTCATACCACCTTTTACATAATGAAGATGAAATATATGTGAGAAATATGATAAAAGAAAATTTACCATATTCTAACCCGTTTAATGGAAATGGGTTTCATATACATTATATCATTTGATTATTTAAAATCCAATTAAAAAGAAATGGGTTTCTTAAAGGTTTCTTTATAACCTTATTATCCCATTGGAAACAAAGGAGTTTCGCCCAATCATCCATAAATAGAAATTATAAAAATAAATCCAACTATTTGAAGTCATTAGTTTTATTGGATCACATTCCTCATAAATAATATATAACATCAAAGGATTCTATCAACGTTTGGAAACCCTTTAAAATATCACTAGGACATTTCTTGAGGAAAATACAATGTTTTTTTTGAAATCGCTTATTAAAAATATAAAAAATTTACAAATATTTAAAAATGTTTTATATATAATTAAAAATTTAATATTATAACATAATTATCAATTTTTTTGAGTGATCGTGATGGCAAGGGGAATTAAATTCTTTATATCCACAGTAAAACCATGTTTCCTTTCTTCTTTTTAAAAAAAAATGAAAAGATCCTCCTTCAAAAATAATAATATTAAAATTCATTTTTAAAATTCAATTATGGGTAATAATTAATTAATTTTTTGTAAGGATAATATAAAAAAATATCCTTGAGATTTTATTATAATTCATGTATATGGAAGAAAACAAATTTGATCGAAGAGAGAAATAAAGTTAGTTATCATTAAAAAATGTATCAGTCACATAATTTCATAAATATGGAAAATGTACACTCAAGATATAACAGGAGGAGAATGCATTTATTAATAATAATGATATATATGTCCTAAAAAATAGTCTAAAAAACATAATTATTAACAATCCTGATAAAAAATGAGATATTATCATTCACCCCATAACACCTATTCAACTTGGTTCGAAATCATTCTACCCTCATGTATATTAAATTTTATTTTGTTATAATTAAATAATATATTCACTTAAAATCTTATAATATCATTTTTGATCCACAGATAAAATTTTAACACCCATATATTACTAATACCAAATTAAATTATCATGTCCTCCTGTTATCTTTTTCATTTTTCATGATAATTTTTTATTCATAGTTTCCATCCTTTTACATTGATTAGGGTTAGATTATTTTCATAATTGTAATCATGATATATATATAATATTTATTAAATATATATATTTTGTTTAAACTATATAAGTATAGATAAAAAAATTAATTTCATTTTCATGAAGATAGTAGGCCATACGTACACATTTCTGTGGTTTTTCACTTTTCAATAGATTGAAAAAAGGACATGTTAAAAAAATCACATTTAAAAATTATTATTATAATTTAATTATCATATACAATAATTAAGTGTATTCATTTTTATGAACCTTATGATGTGAAAAAAATCACATCACTTCATGGTGGTGGTTTTCTACATGTACACATGAGAAACATTATCAATTTCCAATGAATGGAATAGTATACAGATATAAAAGAAATTATAATTATAGAATAATAATTATATAATAATTATAATTTGTTCACCATAAAAACCTAAACATAGATACACCAGTTTTTGATCTATTTATTAGTGGTAAACCTTTATTTTAATGTTTTCGTTTGATTTCTAGTCATGATATTGAGTTTTTGGAGTTTTTGGAATTTTTTCAAGGGGTGAATCGTTTTAGAAAAGAAAATAGTAACCATGCGGACACCATGTACCAATTTCTAGATAGACAAAACCAACAACACTACCTTTTCACGACTGTGTGGTATGTTCTAGAAAAACATTTTTTTGTTTTCTATTAAGAAGAGATGCCTTCATGGTTACTGAACAGTTACCACACAGTTTGACAAACTGTGCGGATTTGTCAGGACATTAAAAACATGTTTTTATTTTTTTCTCTTCTCCAATTTTTACCTAGGTCTAGATCCCTCTCCTATATATAATTTTCTCACACTAAAGTAGACCCATTCCCTCAAATATATATTTTCCTACCTCCAAGGTTCATTCACTTTGGATATGAGGTATGATTTTGGATTCTGAGTCATTTTTCTTCCTCTCCCTTTCCCCTTCCATGGCTTGGTTTTCATTGGGGTTTTCTTCTTTTCCAAACTCTAGGGTTTGGGTTTTCTAACCTTTGGTTAGTTTTTCTAGTGTCTATGGTGTTTCAATCGCACGTAGGGCCTCGATCTCCCAATCCTTGAAGTTTTATGGCATCCATACATGGGTTCGGCAGGATTTTCCACTATATCCAAAGGCTCATCCATTGATGTCTGGTGTTTTAAATAAAAATATAAATTTGGTTCTCACCATTATAGAGGATTTTTTAGAATTATTATAGAATATTGTAATTTATTTGGGTTGTTAAAAATTGGTCGTAAAATGATTTTTGTTTAAATTGCCTGGGATTATAGTAGCTAGGATTCCTGTTTGAATTGTCATAGTTTTTTGTAAAGGAAAATTGGGTATTTTATGAAATGAATAGCCATTATTATGTCATCATGTATATTTTTTATTAATGAATTTGGTTTTGTGTGTATTATTTTTTAATGCTATGTATTTATTATTGTATTAAAACACTTTCTAAAGGGTTTAATGTTTGTATTGTTATCATTTTTGTTCCATTAAATAATGTGGGTCAATAGTGATGGATTTAAAGAAGGTGGAGATTTTGTGGAGAAGGTTTCCAAATATTATATTTGATGATAGTTGTGACATTTGATGTTGGCACATCTCTGGGTTCAGTAGCCTTAGACTTGGGTGTGCCCTGAATAGATGATAGATCATTTAAAATGTTATATCATTAAAAACTGTTGCTTCCTAAAATTGTTATTTGGATTCTAAAGGATGTGGGTTCTTTTTTGAATTTTCAATGGAATTTTTTTAAAGTGTAGATTCAAATGGTGTTTCCATGTGGATATTGGTTTGGGTTTTGAAAACTATTTTGTTTTATTTCATGTTTGGCACATTGAAATTAAATGTGACATTTTTAAAAAAAATTAGTAAGGGTTGTGGTTTGGAAAGTTCATGTACCCTGTTTGTGTTTTAAGTATTTTATAAAATGTTTTTGATATTGGAATTTTGGGATGGAACATTTGGCACCTTTATGGTGTTTTTATATTTATGTATTGGGTTAATCTTTATAGGAGGGATTTATCAGCATTGTTTATCGTACATTGGTGATTGTGCATGGGGTAGGCATGTTCAGTGATGATAGCTGGGTTGAGTCACATGTGTGTTGGACTCCTACTTACACAGATGTACTACCACATTGGGTTCTTGAGTGTCGTATATATGATCAAGTGATGGTGGCTGACCAGCCCCAATTAGACAGGTTGGTACCATCTAGATTTGTAGACATACCATGATAGGTTTTCCACTTGATTGTCTAGTTGAGGGAGGCTAATTGAATATATACATAGTGGATTCACCATATGCCGATATTTGGTTCTGAACCGAATACATCCATTGGTATTATAGGGGTATTTAGAATCACCCATGGTTCTTATTTATATTTCTTATTTACTTTCAATTGTACTAGTTCTATACCTTTATTGTTTCCCAACATATATTTTTTCCCTTCCTAGTTATTTCTTACATTGGTATTTGATTATAAAATGGATTTTGGTTTTGTAAAGTAATTTTATTATGTGTTTTTTTTAAATTTTTAAAACCATAATTTTTTAAATGTATTTCAAACAAGTTTCATTGCACTATTTTGGAAAGGGAAAATCATGGACTCTGTGGTTTATTTCTTTTCATCCCTACTGATCATTTCGGTTGTCATTCCTATCATTCCATTTCAGTTTGAGGTTCACCTTTTGGTTAGGATTCAGATTTTAGATGCTCATTATAGATAAGGACCGGTCTTGTGGATAGAGGTGACCAAGAGGTCACATGTAGATCATTGGAGGCGATTTAGATGTTTTTGATTTATTTTGTAGTCAGTTTTTTGTACATTGTATCTAGTTTAGCAGTTTTTTTATTATGAATCAGTAGTTTAGATATGCTAAATTTTATGTTTTTCCCATTTATATATCTAGTTCAGGTCTCTTTTTGGGCTTATATTGTTCCCTAAGTATATGTTTTGATTCCTGGAAATTTATTCCGTCCTGGGGGGTTAGAAACTCCCCATAGGACATGTCGTAGACTGAATCAGGTGATAGTTTCAGGGTCAACCAGGTTGGTTCATGAAAAAATGGTTTCAAAGAACGTTCTTTTTATTTGGGGTGACTATTAAATTGATATTAGTACTTTCAAGACTCGAAAAGTCAGTGCGGGAAGGACATCATGAACTTTTTATTGTTCTGAACCTCGAGTCATTAGGTGTAGTTTGAGTTTTGAGTCTTATGTCCTAGATTGTTTTGGATTGAGGGATAAAAATTGATGAGAAATGTTATCATGTTATGACCTCACATTGGTCGGTGATCCATGAGGGGTCCAAGTTCCAAGTTCATGGTCCTCTTAGTGTTATTAATTACATGAGAAATGCCACACCATAATGTCGTCAGGCTAGACAGATGCCCTCATTTTGGGAGTTTTTTTATGGGTGTGTTTCATTTGGGTGTTGGTTAGAGTAAGATTATATAGAAAAATAAAGTGGATTTTGTGATTAAAAATGGATTTAAAATGAAAATTAATTCTTGTAAATGGATTTAAATTGGTATGATTGATTTTAAAATTGAATTTGTTTTCTATTTGAGGACATGGATTGGTTGAGACCCTTAGTGTTCCACATATATGTTTTTATTAGTGTGTCTATGGATGGAACATGCGTGTTAGAATCTGAATATGAAAATGGATAGACACACATGTAAAGGTTCATAGGATACCATGGGTTGGGTTTTTGAGTTAAAGGACGAGTATGATTTTTTTAAAGTGTATTTGAATGAAAAAATGATTTCAGGAATTGGTTTTTCTTAAAAAATGGGTTTTGGTGGCTAGGAATTGTCCTTGGAAGAAGGCTGTTGTGAATTTTAAAAATAAAATTGAGGTTTTTAAAAAATGTATTTTTTATGGTGTTAAAGTTAGGTTAGCCTCTAAGCCAGTTGATTTCACTTGATGTGTTCTTCTTGTCTATGCCTTTGTTTGATGATGGGTTTGTCTTGTGATTTCCAAGTTGCATCATAAATTCCACCTGGAAAGGTCCCCATGGTCTCAAAAGACTCATTCTTAGTTCTTGGTTTTTCTTTGGTGTTGTATATTCAATGTGGTTATCGATTTTTCCCTGAGTCTGTGGAGTTTCTTGAGGATGTCATGTGTGATTTTAGGACATTGGGAAATCCTAAAGGTGTTAGAGTCTATGCAGTTCAGAGATTGTTTTAGGGTGTATCCTTGGACTAGTGGGATTTGGTTTCCTCTTCATAAATGCATTTTGAGATGATGCATGAAGTGTTTAAGACCACTTTTATCAAACGGTTCATATCAGAGGAGGTAAAGTTATGTAATGTCTCAGAGATGTGGTGTGTTTGGTAGGGTCAGTGGTCAATAATGTCTTAAATTGGCTATTTTAATTATATGTCTCCATTATCTGTGGAATTAGCTTCATAAGATCTCATTAAAAACCCTCTTTGGTCAAGGGACACTGTCAAGATATTTTAGAGAAAGTGATCTCATATGAAGAAACTTGTTTTGAGATGTTGGTGGATGAGGCATTCATATATGAGATGGTTTTCTGAATGTCTTCAATGGTGGTTTTCTCATGAAGGATCCTCGCATACAGAGGTAGATGTACTAGAGTGACATATTTCTAAAAAACCCACTTTTTCTAGATTTGTTTTCTAGTTCATCAGACTATTCACTTGTATATTCTCTTTTTTGGAAGGTTTGGACTCTTGTTGATTCCTTGTCTCATTTATTTAATGGATTTTTATCATTGTGGTTGTTTAGGTCATTTGTAGATTTTTTTAGGGAAGTGATGTCTCAAAAGGAAGTATTGATTAGAGGAAGTACTACAAGACTATGATGCAGGAGAATCTTCATCCATTAAATCCCATACATATGTCTCGAGGTGAAGCTCGCGCACTGTCAGGATTTTCTATGGAATGAGAAGCCCGTGCCAAGTCTTCAATTTCTTAACATTTCAACTTCTGGTTTTTTTCTTATTGTTAGGTAATGGTGTTACAGAAATTTTGTATCATATTGTAAAAATTCGTCATTTATACAAAATAGTGTCCCTCATAAATGCTCAATTTAATTATGGAATTTTTGACCTATAGATAAATGGGATCATTTTGTTTTTCACCTAAGTTCCATTGGTGCTATTTTGGGAAAGGCTCTGGTTTTGTGAAGGGGTGTCTGATAGATTCAATCCCTTTTTTAGTTGTGGTTGGGGGATTATGTGATCTTTTCCTGGTGTGGGAAAATTGGCTAGTTTGGAGTATGTTTTTGAGTTTGGGTGGTGTTATTGATCACCCTTGTATAGAGTATTTTCAGTCTTTATTATGAGTTTCCCTATTTCAAAACATGGTATGCCAGGTTATTCCATAGTTTCTATGTTTATATTAATGGAGAGGATTTGTTTCTCTCATTTTAGTGGTTGGTTTATTTCTAACTGGGAGTTCTCATGTTCCCCCTGGTGGTATTGTTGAGTTATAAATTCTTATGGTAGAGGAATTCTTGTAGTGGGAATAAATCTCTCATGTTAACCCCTTGTTTTTTGTTAGGGTTTCACTTTGATTTGTATGGTGTAACCTATGGTGATTATGTTCAATCCAGGATCCTTAGTTTTCATTCATTTTTTATTGGCATGGACTTGAGTTTTAGTTATCATGTGGAATAGTGACATTCTTGGGGTAGAAAGTGTCTATAGTGGTGAGAATTGTCACAACCCAACATCAGATACTCATTTTTATCATTTTAGTAGTCATAAATACTAGGTTCAAGGTGAAATATTTAGTTCCATTAAATATTTTGTTATTTTGGATTTTGGAAATTTTTTTCAAGGTGATCGTGATTTCCACATGGTTAATAGTAAAAGTACAGACACCATGCGGTTGTTGTTGTTTGAACAGAACGGACCACAAGGCCTTTGTACAGATGTGTGGTGGGTTCCAAGAAATTGTGTGGTGGCTTTCCCTTAGGTTGAGAGTCTCAAATGGTTACCACACATTTTGGAAAGTTGTGTGGTCTAACCATGCAGGTTAACTATGAAATTAAAAAATTATTTCTATATCTCTTTCCCTTTTTACCCTAGGTCGGGATCCCGCTCCTCGCTCTTCTTTTATCACACCAAAGGGGACCCAACCCCCTCTTTCATGGATCTCCCTTCCTTCAGGTTGATTACCCTTTGGATCAAAGGTATTATTAAGTATTTTGATGTCATTTTTATTCTTCTTTTTCTTTCACATTCCTTTTCATGATTTTCTTGGCGGTTTTCCTTCGTTGTTGAACCCTAGATTATGGTTTTCATAACCTTTGGTTCTTTTTTATTGTGTCTTGGGGTTTTCAATCATAGATAAGGCCTCAATCGCCCTCTAAATTTAGTTTTATTCCATTTGTACATGGTTTCGGTTGGTGTTTCCATGTTGTTCATTCATAAGGCTCTTCCATTAATTCTTGGTTTTTTATATAAATTTATAAATTGGGATTGAACCATTATTGAACCATTGTTTTAATTTTATTAAAACATTTTAGAATTGATTTAGATTGTTTAAAATATGTTTTATATGATTTTTTTGTAATTTTCCGATGTTTATCATATATAAGATACTTGTTTGAATTGACTTTGTTCTTTTAAATATTAATTGGTCCTTTTATGAAATGCATAGTCATTTTTATGTTTCAATGGAAATTGATTGGTAATGATTTTTGTTTGATGTATATTATTTGGTTATGTTATAGAATTATTATTGTGTTAAAACACATTCAAAATGGTTTAACGGTTCTAATGTTATGGATTGTGATCTTTTATATAATGTTAGTGAGTGGTGACAATTTTAAGGAATGTGGTGATTTGTTTGAAAAGGTTTCCAAATGTCTTCTTGGAGGATATATTTTTCATTGGATGTTGGCACATCCATGGGTGCTCTAGGTGGTGTTACGTCAAATGATTATGGAACTTTTAAAATGGTATATCCATAAAAACCATGGTTTTGTAATATTATTCATTGTATTCAAAAGGATGTGTGTAAAATTGTATGTTTTCAAATAAATGGATTAAATTGGAGTTTCAAAGGGTCTTTCCATTTGTCTCTTGTTGTGGGTTTTGGTGAATGTTTGGTTTAAAGGACCATTTGGCACTTTGAACTCAAAGGTGATGTTAATTTATGTTTTTAGTAAGGGTTGTGGTTAGGATATTGTGTGTGCCTGGTTGGTAATTTAAGAGTCTTAAAAAATGTTTTTGATATTAACACATTATGATAGCCTAGTTTGAACCTTAATGATGTTTTGTATATGTATGTATAGGGGGAACCTTTATATGTGGGATTTCCCTTTAGGGTATATCATATATTGGATTCCTTGTATGGGTAAAGCAAGTGTAGTGATGACAACTGGGTTGAGTCACTTGTGTGTTGGCCTCCTACATACACAGCTTTAATACCACCATGGGTTCTTGGGTGTCTTATTGTTGTTTGAGAGATGGAATCTTCTCATCCTTGATTATATGGGTTGATACCCTTTGGAGTTTTAGATAGGCTATTAGGGTCGTGCCACTATATTGGATAGTTGAGGGAAGCCAGTTGGTTATAGACATCGGGGATCTACCATACGCCAACAGGTGGTTCCCAACTGAGTACATATAGTTATTTCTAGGGATGTTTAGAATCACCCATGGTGCTTATTTAAATTTCTTATTTACTTTCTGTTGTACTAGTTCTATTCCTTCATTGTTTCTATGTTTTCATTTTCCACTACACTGGTCTTACATTCATTGGAATTTTATTATTAAATTTCTTTTGGTTTTGGAAATTAAATGTGTTGAGTTTTGTATTATAAAATATAGAAAACCCTAATTTTGTAAAAAAATCATACTAATGTCATAGGACTATTTTGGGAATGAAAAATCTTAGACTTTGAGGTTTAATTTTTTGGTATCCCTACTTAGCATTTAGGTTCTCCCACCAATCCAACTATTTCTATTATAGGATTGGATTTTGTTCAGTTTACCTAGATCATATGCTCATTGTGGAAAGGGTTAGTCTTGTGGTTGGAGGTGACCAGGATGTCACCTAGAGTTTGTGGTCAGCATTTTAGTTATCTTCGTTTTAGTTACTAGTTTGTCTTGTTGTACTTTGTATCTAGTTCTATTGTATGTTTTTTCTAATTTAGTTGTAATATTTGCACCATTTTTTGTTTATTTCGTTCATATCACTAGTCCTGGTCGCTTTTCTATTGTCCTAAAATCATTCTCAAAGTGTATGTTTTGATGTTTGGCACTAGTTGTCATCCCGGGGGATTAGGAATGCCTCATGGGACATGTTGTAGACCGGATCGGGTGACTGATTCACGGTTGGTCTTGGTTGGTTCAGGACATGAAGATTATATTAATCATAACAACCATATGATAAATGTAGTGATAGATAATGAATTGTGTCTCTAAATGGGGGATGGAGTCCACACATCCAGATGAGTGATACCTTCACTTTACATTTGATGGAATATAGGATGATTAAATGTGGTTATATAATCACAAAAACATTTCAATATATTGAGGATACAAAATTTATAATTTTATAATGGGTAATAATTATTTGGAAGAGGAATAAAAATAAATACATTGAAGGATGATTGGTAAGATGATTATGCCTTATTTACATGGAATCCTTTAGATCCTTTTTCAATGAAAATTTGAAGGATATATTACGAATACAGTCACATATAATTCATTTATATGAGTTTTGATAGAATAAATTTTAATGTTTTGTCTAGTTAAATCTTTCATATTTGGGTAATTTAGATAAAGGAATTGTTTCCGTCTATATGTGTGGGAGAGAACAGACTAGGAATTTATTAATCCAGCCAAGTATAATAATTTCAAACATAATAACAGTTCTTACAAATAGATATATATAATAAATATTTATAGGAAGAGGTATAAATATTTCCACCCAATAGTATTTAGAAATCTTTAAAATGAAATATTACACTTACACCTTGGTTTGATTTCTAAAAAACAGATTTTAAACATTACATTGGTAACAACATTTTATTATTTTTACTTTTTTTTATAAAAAAATAGAATGCGGCCTTATTAACAAAATTATTCATTATAATTCATAATACTGAATCCATTTTATCAGGTTATATTTATTTAATTTTCTAAATTTAATATAAAATTAATCCCAAAAATCACAATGATGATATTTTTTCTGAAAATTTATTTTTTATTATAAAAAACTTTTATGACAAAATTGTACATTTATAAAATTATATTTACTTTAAATGGATTGAATCATAATATAACTAATGTATTTTTATTCTTAAAACAAATTTGATTCCAAATTTATCTATTAAATTATTTTACTTAAAATATAGTTTTCAATGAAAATCAATAATTTTCTCAATTAATAAAAATTTAAATTTATTCTATATATTTACAAAAAATAACAAAAAAATAAATTTTATATTCTAATTTTAAAATACAAAGATAATTTTTTCATATCCATTTTCTAATAGTGGAATAAAATATTTAAATTTTTTCACAAAAAGAAAAAACACTTATTTTAGGTAAATAGTATTTTTAAAGCATATAATGTCTTTTTTAAAAATTGATAGTTTTTTTACTAATATATTTAATTCACCTAATACATTTATATATATATTTAAAAAATTGGTTATTTGAATTTACTCTACCATATTTGTGGAAATATTTTACTATAAATGTTATTCTGAATCATTTAAACTCGAAGATTTTTGAATCACAATCTATCAATGAAATAAAATTAATTTGAAAATAAATATATCATAAAACCTCAGAGTGTTATAATTCACCAACCCAACTTTCCTTAATTGGATTAATTAGGGGGATCTTCATCTTATAATCATCATAAATGAAGATAGTGTCATGATATCGACCTCTATGAGATGCGACCAAAATTTATACGTTATATTCTATGTAATTTAAGGATCATGATATATGATTCCCCATTAGTTTGTAGGGAAATTGAGGAACCTTATCATGGGTTTACTCATGTAATGGAACAGACTAATTTTTATAAATATTTTAGTCATTGTTTATTAATTTAATAACTAAATCAATTCCTCATTTCTTCTGAAACCATGATTTATTAATCACATTGGAAAATATAGAACATGTGATTAGTGATTAATGTTAATAATAATTGTTGGTGCACCCCGATGGGACTAGGGATGATTTTTACATAAGAGACTTTGTGGGAATGATGAAAACCACTCCAAGGAAAACCCTATTTAGCTTAATGTTATTATCCCTTCCATCAGGTTTTCGCTATTGGAGTCATCAGAGGGAATTATTCAGCATTTTATTTCATGATTGATGGAAATTACATCGTATTTTGGGAAACTGACATCCAAGGGAAAGTCTTTAGTTGTTTGGTATGCAATTACTAAATCTTCTTTTGCTTTACCCATGTAATCCTATTGAGTAGAAGAACTTAATTCCAAACTATCAAAGTGCCACTACCCACTATAAAACTCTCACATTCAATATAGTATTCTTTAATATATGCTTCATTAGTTCGATATAGGAGACTTGGTAAGTATCATCATGTTTTATGTGGTTCCCAAAAATATAATCCCTGTTGTCCATTTAAGGTCATTTTCTCAATAAGAGAAAACTTGATATCAATTTCGTGTTGCAAAAAACTCATAAATTACAAATGTTTATCCATTCTAAAACTACTCTTATGAGCCAATATAGAATCTATATTCCATTATATGGTGATTATGTAAATTTCTAATGGATTCCAAATGAATGGAGACAATATAACAAGAGAATGAAGTAAGAACTTTCTCATTTCATATAATACCACCTAATATTCCACATCACACTTTTATGTGATTCATTTCATCATTATTATAGGAAGTATCCTAAATTTTCTTTATAAATTTTCCTTAAAATGATATGTGTATGGAATTTAAACCAAATAAACATATAAATAACGGAGATTACAAAAAAGGAGAATTTCAGTAATGGCCTTAATATTCTCTTGGCCAATTTTTCCCCTATATCTGACAATGAATCCCATAAAATACATAATGTAACCCTAAAAGCACACTTAAATTAGATCACTTGCAGGTGTCTGGAATAATGAATGTTGAACATTTTTTCCAAATCCTCATGGTTTTGGTAGAAATCAAAGGATTTGAAAATAAATTCTTCCATATATTATTCTAAAAGATCTCAAAGTTGGGCCTTGAAGATGCAGTGCACGGTGGGATAGTTACTTTACCCATAATTATTCATGTTGAAGGTATAAAATAGGTATAAATATGTTACATAGGGTTCTTAGAATGTGGTACCCTTCTTATCTCCAACAACCACATGAATTTAATTATTTTTGGAATATTTTTCCCATGATGGTGATGTTATAAAATCTAATGGTTTCTTCAACAATTTACATTCTGGCCTAAAAAGGGAATCCTTACCCTAAGAAACGAAGGTTATGATCCATGAATTTTATAATAAATATCATATGTTTGTTCAAATTATTCATTTGGATGATGTTGGCCAACCACATAGGAAATTGAATTTAATGATGATGTTCAGTTGAAAAACATGTCAACATTGGTCTAGGCCAAGGAACCATGGGATAAATGCATCTTCCGTGGATCATTTATAAATCCGAGATAATATTTAAAAAGGTTCATATTGTGTATTGAAACCTACGTATGGGTTTCATAAAATTAGTTGTATTTCTTTGAAAATATTACATGGTTCCTTTCAATGAATGAAACATACTATATTTTCATTAAATGTTGTGTAAAGAAAGTTCCAATCATACTTGGATATTCTATAGTTTTATGTTTCACCAATTCATATAAATTTTTTTTTTCGATACTACTTTTTTAGATGTATATGGATCTTCAACCAAATACTAAAAATTATGATTATGAGGACTCGTGGGATTAGATGACACCTCAGTCATTGAAGACTATGATCAATAATATTTTTTTGGTATTGATGTTGAATACTAAAAATCAGATGATTCTTTTCTAGCAATATAATCACCATGTTAATAGAAGTTCACATCCAATATACTGGGAAACATCCATAATATTTCACCATTTATATAAATAAAATTTTTCATTTCCAACATCTAATGGGATTATCCTATTATCTAGAAGACACGAGGTAGAATTTGATTGTTTTTTAAAGGATAGACCTTATGGTATATCACAAAGGTATTCACATGATTCAAATGCACCTATCCTAATTATGGTAATGGTGTGACTTGAGAGAATTATTTGATATTAAAAATAATGAATTGGTTCCCATTGTTTTGTATTTTCTCCCCCATAGAGTGGATGATATGTATACAACTATTATATAATTCATATCTGGTATATGGTAGGGTGGTTATCAAATCATGGGAGTATTTCACATGATTTGTATCATCAAACTAAGGATAATTCCATTTTATTTTGTAATATATGCACAGAAGATAATACGATTTTTATGTGTCAATGGTAGAAGCATCACATTGAGTCATCCCTACATGACCATTAAAAGAGTATTTGATGAAATTGTGAAGTGCCTATTTGACAACTGATTAAATGGGGATCTAGGGCCTACCCAATATTTCATTGAAGGAGGTTTATTATGATACATACATAAAGAATTATTATATTATAGATATGCAATCTTGGATTTCAATTAGACCATTCCAAATAGTTTTTTCTCACACTTATCATACCCTTGTATTTACAGGTAGGGTAAGAAAAAATTAGAGATTATATCACCAAATTTAAAAACCGGATTGTTTAGTATGTTATTAATTATGATTCTAGTGTCCAAAAAACAGAGACAACCTTATATTCCATTATAAATCTATTTATATATAAAGGGGTGAATGTATCATTAACTGATCATTCAATCATATTTCTCTAGAGAAAGATAAGTTTTCTTGATATTATTCCTGACCAAAATCATTTGATTTTTATTTTTTTAGTAGTTTTATCATTAATTTAAAAAAAATAAGTCTTTTAGGTTCTTTGATATGAAATTTACAAACCATCATTCACTAAATATATGTATCTAGGATCATGATCTAATAAATAATATTTGTACGATGCCCACACGTGTCATACATACTATTAAGAGGTGTATCTTTCCCCCTAAATAATTTTAACCTTTACCATATGTTTAAAGGGGAATAATAAATGGGGTACAAGAACATGAATAGTATATATAGTAAATCATTTGTGACTAAAAAATTGTAGTTAAACAATATATGGTTGTGAATGAGTCTTATATGGAAATGAATTAGCAATATATTAGGATAGTTAGATGGGAATTTGAGTAAACTAATAGGATGATACATAACAAATTCCACATTATAATCATTGATAAATGATTGTATTTCTGACTCATAAGGATTGTAAAAAATATTAGTGATATCTCATAATGTATTTTCCATTATAAGGGGATTTTCCAATTCCTTTTGAGAAACTGACAATGTTCATAGTGTATAAAAGTTTTTATTAATCACTAATACATAATTATTATTAAATAAATATGATATAATATAAATAATAATACATATTATCATCACTATATGGGTCTATAATGATCAGACATGTCTTGGAACCTCCTCCTAATATATGAGGCAAGATTTTAGTAAGAGTACAGATCAGTTGTGGCACTAAAAAGGATTTGGATTATCATCATGCCATTAGTGATGGCTCAATAAAGCATTGAAGGGTCTAAAAGATGATTCACCCCATCGATGTACAGGGTTCACCATGATGTGTTATGGTAAATTCATAAATGAAATAATGATATCATTGGAATGAATGACTCTCTTTTTGTTTTTCTAGTCCCCAATATTTTTGGGTCCCTTTTTATGAGAAAATTTTTAATTACTATACTTATAAATCATCATCTTGGGTGGTAAATATGAATATAGTATGCATAAATGGGGTAAAAAATTATTCATTTCCATGATATACCATTCCTTAGAGCTAATCGATGTTGAATAAGAACAGATTGACATTGTTTCTAGGAATACTGTATTTTGGGAAGCTATTGGGATTGTTTGTTAACTCATCCTCCAATGGCTTCGGGATCTCCAATAGTTTGAGATTATTCTTATTTGAGGAATATTTGAAGAAGAAAGAAATTTTTTAATCCTTAACGGATTAGATGCTTTTTGTTTTCCCACCTATGTTAACTATAGACTTATATCCCAAAATATACCATTGGTGATTTTATTGGTATGATGTTCTTCCTGGTGGGTCAAGTTCAATGTTAGTACATGGATCATGATTGAATGAAAGATATAATTCTACATAAAAATAATTTTTTCATACCTAAGAATATTATTTGACAGTTTAGGAATATGTAATAGCTGTGTTTGTTTTTTAATTTGTAACATCAATTTATCGAAGCACAAGTCACCATCGATGAATTCTTAGAGCCTGGCTGGATAATTTACTGAAATGAGGTCTCGAACTATATAATCTAATATATTCTCAATACACATAACCATTATCACTTAATAGGTTATATTAACATCATTAAAATATTTTTTAACTATTAATATAATCAATTATGTTAGAAAAAAATTATTTTTTTCACTAGTTTCATCTATAGAGATTTGTAACTCCCATCCAATGCAATTAAGAGCTGAACATGTAAAATAATATCAAAAAATATTCTCTAATATAGTGATAGATGATAGTGATATTTTCCATTAATATATAAATCTATGTCCTTCCAGTCTCTAGAAAAAGTGAAATTTCTAGGAATCCTCTTACTCCTCTAGAGTTCCCTACACTAGGACACATGTAGAAGAACATTGGGCAGTATACTACTCATGTTCACATGTACATTTGAAAGCGAAATAAAAACTGATTTTCAAAATCAAGCTTTAATAGAGAATGATCATCCCATGATATAAATGTTCTCTATTTAAGTTTCATTTTTTTTAGTTTAAACGGTTGTTGGTTCTCTAATTTTATTAATGTATGTAAGATATTGAGGAAGAAATAACTAAAAATTGAGGTATTATTCTGAAGGAAAGGGGAATGTAATCTTCTCTAAAACCCATGAATGTTCCCAAATAAACCCTATGTGTGTAACTTTTGAGGTTAAGTACCTCTTGTATGTTTCACTAATATTGATCACAAACAAAAAATACAACATTTTCCCAATGTCCAATAATTTTCCTATAAAAAGGATCCTTGGTTTCCCCATTCTCATATTTTCAAAGGAGAAAAATTTGGAACAATGTTATAGTTTCCCTATTCACTCATCCAAGTTCTCAAATCCCCCAGGTAGTTTATCAAAACATTAAACATATTGTAATTAATCAAAATCAATGGTATTTGTTTCCCTTATGGTCTATAACACTAAAAATATATTCAATGAATCAGAATATCCTTATTCTAAAATATGAGGGTAAAGGAAATTTAACCAACTATACACTTGTATTCAACTCTTCCAAGGGAATAAATAGAGACACCGTATAACGACCCATACTTTACATACATTGTTAATACTTCAAAATTAAAGCACACTTATTACAACATATGACAAAACCACAAAGGACCGTATAGGTATAGTGTCTTTAGAAACTGGGAAACATAAACAACTGGTTCATAAATCTTCTACAGTGTCTCCCATTTATTTCATCATATCTAGGGTCCCTTTTAGCATATTCTACTTAATATCCATCTTCCTGACCTGGGGAAAAGAAAACATAAAAGGGTGAGCTCAAATGCTCAGCAAGGGAAAATAAAGGAAATAAAAATCATATCATATCTTTTTGAAAATCATAACCTGCAAAAGAGATCATAATATCTTAACATGGAACCAATCATAGAAGTGAAAATGAGATCCCCATAATCAAAACATGAAACTTGAAACATTGTGTCATGCACACATAATCATGGAAAATCATTTCTTGTTAGTCATGACTCATTGCCAAGACTATCTTAGTGGACAAAGTCCCTTTCTGAACCGAGTCACCCTCGTTCCAGTCCTGTTTCACTGAACCGGTATAACCTACCATTCCAGCCATGTCTATCTCATGAGATATAAAATATTTACCCAATGCATTGGAGGGAGATATAGGTCTCACCCATATTATAATGAATCTTTTCTTATGTGTGCCACATAATCATAAACCATACATCATAGCGTAACCCATGTAATAAAAATTGAATTCTTAAACAACATGACATCATAAAACAATTCATATAAGATAAAAGAATTCATAAAAATATTTCCATCACAACATAATCAAACCAATGTAATAATAGGGATAAAAACAGAACCCTTTTATTATCTTAGATAGAAAATAATTTTGATAAAATACTTGAACTCCATTCTTGAGGAAAATATCCTTTCTACTTCAAAAACATTTTTCCTTTCATAACATGTCATACAACTTTAAAATAAAATAAGTTGATTAAAAATAAACTTGAAAACTTGTAAAGTAAGTTTCTTGGAAATAATGTTTTAAAAATTCATTCATTCCGTATAAGTTAAAAAAAACATTCTTCGTACTTTTGTCGGAAAAGTCAAAAAGTACCTCGTACGAAAAACGACAAAAGATTCCTTTCATACATATTACTAAAAACTCACCGAAGGGTAAAAATGGATATAAAAAATTGTAGGTGGATGGAAATAATATTACATATTGATGAAACATGGATGTGGATGATAAAATACACCCCAGTAAATACTTACGAATAAACAATCTCGGATAAAAATGAGATTGTGATATTTCCCTTACCTTAGGTCCGATTTGCTTTGTATGTGTCCGAAGCTCCTGTATAATGGTTTAAATAATGTTATTGACTTATTCCAGAATCATACATATTGATATGATATCATATATGGTCATATTCATAGCTTCTTGTTAGTAATATTTCATTGTTACTTGTTACTCGGGTCTTTATTGCCTTTTGTTCTTATGCGTGTTTTGCCGAATAAATTCTTATTCTTCTTTTAAGGTTATAAATACCTTATATCCAGAATGGTATTATTGTAACATATATCATATTTATTCATTCAGTTCATTTATATAATTACTATGTAATGATGATCATGAAGAACGAGTCGCATCACATCGTGGAGACGGTATTCCGTACGTACGCACGAGTGATGATATCGTTCCTATGATCATGGAATTGTATTGGAGTATATGTATATTATTTCAGTATCAATATTAATTTATGATAATCATAAATAGTTACTCATTACACCATTATACCCATCCTTGTAAGGTGATGGTGGAAAATAGATTACACCACGGCGTGGAGACGGTATTCCGTACGTACGCATGCGCGGTGATTTCATTTTTCCGTAGGATGGATAGAAGGTGAATTAGGTTTGTTTAATATTAATAATAACATATCAGTATGTAAGTAATACTGATGTTATTACTTTATCATGAAACAACTAAAGAAGAAGAAGTTGAAGAAGAAAGAAATTGAAAAGATCGGTAATGGATATTACCTCTTCTTTGGAACGCTTCTTTGAATCCTCCACATAGGGAACTAAGATTGGTCTTTGAAGAAGACCAGGACCTCTAGGATTATTCTAGGGAAGTGGAGAGGAGAAAATGGAAGGGTTTGGCCGAGCTTGAGTGCTCAAATTGGTGTGAGGAGAAGGGGGAGGAGGTGCCCTTTTATAAGGGAGGAGAGGGGCACCTTAGGAATATCTCAAAATATTATTTTATATTAAAGTCAAAATCGGTTTATAATGGTTCCAAAGGGTCTTATTTCGAAGCTAAAGTGGGGATGGGTCGAAATCCTATCAACCAATAGGATTTAGACAAGTTTAGGTTATTATTTTAACCTTATCAATTAGATTTAACTCTAAGTTAAATAATTTAACTTTTACCGTGTCTTTTTGTTTTCTTACACTATATGGTTAATACACTTACTATAACATGCCAAACGAACCCCAAATTGTTTATTATTAATATATATATCCTTATCTAAGTCATCTGGCCGAACCGTAGATTTTTAGGAATAAAATAACAATTAGTAATATAATATTTGATTTAAAAACTATTTTGTGTCAATTTTGACACTATTTGATATATGATTTTTGTGAAAGTCATAACAGAATTATATGTTCGATCCAAATTGATTAAATCAACAATAATATATCATAGTAACCTAGAAAATTAGTGGAATTCATAAAAAGTCTCAAATTACATTTATTTTGGTGTTTATAACATCAATTATGTCAATATTTCATTAATAAGATAATTACCGCATCATCATTGTGTCATAAATAAATTAAATTATTTAATGTCTAAAAATTATAAATAAAATATCATTATGTAGGAAATCTTTTTAGCTTTCTATTGAATATTTATAGTCGAATTTATCTTATGTATAACCCAATATTAAAAATGTTTTAGTTATTAAACTTTGATTTTAACTATTTTAACTATTCATTAAATAAAATAATATTAAATGTCATAATCTAATCCAAGTGGACCTATATGGTCATATTATATTCATAAGGTTGTTTTTGGTCAAATTACACTTATCCAATAGAATTAGGACATGTTTTAGGGTAATAGTAATATCATATTTACCCTTAGTTACCCTATTTACTTTTAACCGTGGTAAAAAAAGTAAAAAGTTACTATTCACCAAAAAATTATTTTCATCTCATTGAACCACATTTTAGTCCTTTATATTAACCGTGTTTCTCGGATTTTCGAAATTCCATTCACAGAAGCGGTAAAATTAAGTTTTATGCAAAATTCAGTTTTTAACCTACCACTTAGTGGTTTCACTATTCATCAAAAATTGAAAGTTTTCAGAAAAATACCAAAATTTCACCCTAGGCTAATTTAGATATTCCGAATCCAAAAATGAAGTCCATTTTGAAAGATAAAATTTATAAAATTTTAAAAAGTGGTTATTACTATTCATAACGGCTAGTTTTAATAATATTTTAATAGCATATCATTGTTTAGTGAAACTCGGTATTGCGTATGACGCAAGCTATCGAGGAAGGTCACGATTTCGTGTAAAGCAAGCCAAGCAAGTGTTGTGTAGAAAAAGATTCCTTTGATGATTTATATAACATAAAAGTCTCGGGTGTTACATTCTACCCCCCTTAAAAAGAATTTCGCCCTCGAAATTCGTCACTTTGTAACAAACAGATGAGGATACTTCTCCCTCATCATATCCTCAAGCTCCCATGTAGCTTCTTCAAGATGGTGGTTCCTCCATAAAACTTTCACCAATCGAGTGGTCTTGTTTCGTAGGACTTTTTCGCTACGATCCAAAATCTCTATCGGTTGTTCTTCATAAGAAAGATCTTGCTCCAGCGGTACAACTTCTGAGCTGAGTACATGTGAAGGATCAGGTATGTACTTTCTCAGGAGAGATACATGGAACACATCGTGAACTTGAGAGAGATTCGGTGGAAGCGCCAATCGGTAAGCTACCTTTCCAACACGATCCAGTATTTCGAAAGGACCGATATATCTAGGGCTCAACTTCCCCTTCTTTCCAAATCTCATAACCCTCTTCCAGTGAGATATTCGTAAGAACACTTTATCACCCACTTCAAACTATAGGTCTTTTCTTCGGTTGTCGGCATAACTTTTCTGTCGACTCTGAGCTGCTCTTATGTGTTGTTGAATAGATCTGACCTTTTCTGCCATTTCATCAATGAGATCAGGTCCTAATAGTTTTCTTTCCCCAACTTCATCCCAGCAAGTTGGAGTCCTGCATTTCTTTCCATAGAGAGATTCATAAGGAGCCATCTGAATACTGGACTGAAAGCTATTATTATAAGAAAATTCCACCAAAGGTAGGTGTTGATCCCAACCTCCTTTGAAATCCATAGAGCAAGCTCTCAACATATCTTCTAGGGTTTGAATTGTTCTCTCAGACTGACCGTCTGTCTGGGGATGATAAGCAGTGCTGAAACTCAACTCTGTATCCAGAGTATGCTGAAGACTTCGCCAGAACTTCAAGGTAAATCTCGGATCCCGATCAGATATAATAGAAAGTGGTACTCCATGCAATCTTACCACTTCCTTTACATATATCCTGGCAAGCTGATCTAGAGAGAAATCCTCTCTAATAGCAATGAAGTGTGCAGACTTTGTAAGACGATCAACTATGACCAAAATAGCATTATTGCCTTTGGATGTTTTAGGAAGTCCTGTGACAAAGTCCATAGTGATGTTTTCCCATTTCCATTCGGGTATGGGTAATGGTTGTAACATCCCCTTAGACTTTTGTCTCTCAGCTTTAACTTGTTGACAAACCAAGCATCGAGAGACATATTCAGCAACATCTCTTTTCATGCCATCCCACCAGAAGTACTCTTTCAGGTCCCTATACATCTTCGTGCTTCCAGGATGAATAGAGAATGAAGAACTATGAGCCTCATCCAGCAGCTCCTTCTTTAATTCGGGGATGGGAGGAACACAAACCCGATTCCTGAACATTATTATCCCATCACAATCAAGGTTGAATTCAGGAACATTTCTCACCTTCTTTTGTAACTCGACATCTTCTTTCTATGCCTCTTTAATCTTCACATATATAGATGGTTGAACATTCATTTGAGAAAGATAAGATTTTTCCCCTTCCATTATAATTCCAAGATCCATCCTTTGTAAATCCATAAATATTGGATC
The DNA here is from genome assembly GCA_963277665.1 of Viscum album. Lineage (NCBI taxonomy): Eukaryota > Viridiplantae > Streptophyta > Magnoliopsida > Santalales > Viscaceae > Viscum > Viscum album. The sequence goes on along the minus strand of OY728131.1, from coordinate 708,509,993 downwards.
TTTTGTGATCCTCATCATGGATAAACTAGCATGGTCTTGTCGACTTAATGCATCTACCACCTTGTTTGCTTTCCCAGGGTGGTAATGGATTGAGCAGTCATAATCCTTAATTAGCTCCAACCATCTTCTTTGACGCATATTCAGCTCCTTTTGTGTGAAAATATACTTTAAACATTTATGATCAGTATAAATATCACACCTTTCACCATAAAGGTAATGCCTCCAAGTCTTTAATGCAAAGATTACCGCAGCCAACTCCAAATCATGTGTTGGGTAATTTTGCTCATGGATTTTCAACTGTCGTGAGGCATAAGCTATCACCATATCATTTTGCATAAGAACACACCCCAATCCCTTCTTGGATGCATCACTGTAGATCACAAACCTTTCTCCAATACAAGGCATTGTGAGCACAGGTGCACTGGATAACCTTCTTTTCAACTCCTTGAAATTATCTTCACATTCCTCTGTCCAAACAAACTTAACTCCTTTCCGAGTCAACTTGGTGAGTGGATTAGATAATCGTGAAAAATCCTTTACAAAACGTCGATAATATCCAGCCAAACCAAGAAAACTTCAGATCTCAGTTACTGTTGTTGGTCTCGACCATCTTTCGATAACCTCTGTTTTTGCTGGATCCACAGATATCCCCTCTTTTGAGATTATGTGACCCAAAAATGCAACTTTTTGAAGCCAAAATACACACTTGGTAAATTTGGCATAAAGCTTCTCCTTTCTCAGGGTCTTCAATATAATTCTCAAGTGATCTTCATGATCTTCCTTGCTCTTTGAATAGACAAGAATATCGTCTATAAAGACTACCACAAATTGATCAAGATAGTCTCTAAAGACTCTATTCATTAGATCCATGAAGATAGCAGGGGCATTAGTAAAGCCAAATGGCATCACTATAAATTCATAGTGTCCATTACTTGTACGGAAAGTCGTCTTTGGTATATCCTCCCTTTTGACCCTTAATTGATGATACCCTGAATGAAGATCAATCTTGGAAAAGTATTGAGCTCCGCGTAGTTGGTCAAATAAGTCATCAATGCGTGGGAGAGGATATTTGTTCTTGATAGTGATCTTGTTAAGTTCTCGATAATCAATGCAGAGTCTCATTGATCCATCTTTCTTCATAACAAATAGAACAGGTGCTCCCCAAGGTGACGCACTAGGGCGTATGAATCCCTTATCAAGATTCTCCTGGAGTTGCTTCTTCAATTCCTGCAACTCAATTGGGGCCATTCTATAAGGTGTCTTTGAAATAGGCAAAGCACCCGGTACGAGTTCTATTGAAAACTCAACTTCACGATTTGGTGGAAGACCTGGTAATTCCTCCAGAAAGACATCATCAAACTCCCGTACGATGGGCATATTCTTAATCGCATGTTTCTCACCAACCATTTGAGATAAATAACCTTCATTTAGTGGAATCAATACCCATAAAATGGAAGAAATTTCCAATGGAAGGTTATGTTCATCCTTGCATTGATAGCCGATCATAGATTGATCTGGAATATGAAATGTGACTTCCCTTCTTTGGCAATTGATATGAGCTCCGTATAAAGAAAGCCAATCCATGCCAAGAATCACATCAAATTCGACTATAGGAAGGATCACAAGATTTGCAGGAAGCACATTCCCACAAACTTCGATCGGAGAAGAATTATAAACTTTTGATGCGATTGATGTGCCATTAGGTGTTGTCACAGCTAACTCAACATCTAATTGTTGAGGTAATACGGTGATACCCTTAGAAAATTCTTCAGAAATAAAAGAGTGGGTGGATCCAGAATCAAATAAAACATTTGCTACTTTAGAGTGGATGGTAAGTGTACCTTTCACCACTTAGTTATCGTACTCCACATCGCTGATAGAAATTGCACGTGACTTTCCTTTGTCTTTAGCCTTAGGAGTTTGTTGACGTCGACCATCATCATCAACCCTTGGATTTGGGCATTGATTGGCATAATGCCCCATCTCCTTGTACTTGAAACATTGAAGTGTAGTAGGTTCATTCTGTGTATCCCTTCCTTTTTTTGCATCATTAGACATCTTCTTCCCATTATCGCGACATTCAAATGCCCGATGACCTTCCTTTCCACATTTGAAACATTTAATTGTCCCTTTAAGACAACTCCCTCCATGTTTCTTTCCACACTTTGAGCATAAGGGAAAGCTCATCTTCTTTTCAGTGTGCTCTTTAGATTTTCCTTTGAATTCCATTTTCCTCTTCTTATCAAACCCATATGACTGATGGGTTACTCCAATCTCCATCTCGACTTTGAGAGCACATCGAACGATTTCCTCGTAGCTATTGAAGTCCCTTATGGCTAACGCCCTTCAAAGACTTGGTTTTAAGCCACTAAAGAATCGATCGATCTTACTCTCAGATTGGATAATAATACCAGAAGCGTACCTTGCAAGTCTTGTAAAATTTGCTTCATAGGTACCAACAGATTCATCATCCCTTTGCTTCAGTTCAAGAAACTCTTTCTCCATCTTTGTTCGGAGAATATGAGGGAAGTACTTATTGAAAAATAAGTTCTCAAACTCGTCCCATTCCATGGACTCAATTTCATCCCTTTGCCTCGTATTCTTAATAAGATTTCACCATTGATCAGCATCTCCTTCCAAACGATACACTGCTAGGATGACTTTATCATGTTCAGAACATTGAAGAACTGAAAATATCTTTTCAGTAGTACTAATCCATTGTTCAGCAACTAATGGATCAGTAGACCCGCTGAAAGAAGTTGGACGCTGCCTCATGAAGGATTCAACAGAATGTTGCTCCTTCTTTTGCTCGTTTGGAAGTCCTGCATGATTCATAGCTTGAGAAAGTTGTGTGAGCATGGCTACAAGATTTTGCATTCTAGCTCCCATATCATTTGGTTGCTCAGGGGGACAATCATTGCATTGCCCATCGCATTCCTCATTAACACGGTTTCTTCGGGTTCCAACCATTGACTAAAACCAAGAAGAATAGTGTGAGCAACATTAATTATAATAGGAAAACCACATAATTCAAGAATAAAATTTTCACGCTTAAGGTCTTATCCTAGGTTATTCATGGCCATTTCTAAAACACTAAGACTGTGTTCTATGCTTAGACTTATCCTTAGGGTTCTTACTAAGGCTTTCACATACTAGTTTCCAAAGGTTGACTATACCTTTCCTCTAATACAAACTATAACGACCCATACTTTACATACATTGTTAATACTTCAAAATTGAAGCACACTTATTACAACATATGACAAAACTACAAAGGACCGTATAGGTATAGTGTCTTTAGAAACTGGGAAACATAAACAACTGGTTCATAAATCTTCTACAGTGTCTCCCATTTATTTCATCATATCTAGGGTCCCTTTTAGCATATTCTACTTAATATCCATCATCCTGGCATGGGGAAAAGAAAACATAAAAGGGTGAGCTCAAATGCTCAGCAAGGGCAAATAAAGGAAATAAAAATCATATCATATCTTTTTGAAAATCATAACCTGCAAAAGATATCATAATATCATAACATGGAACCAATCATAGAAGTGAAAATGAGATACCCATAATCAAAACATGAAACTTGAAACTTTGTGGCATGCACACATAATCATGGAAAATCATTTCTTGTTAGTCATGACTCATTGCCAAGACTATCTTAGTGGACAAAGTCCCTTTCTGAACCGAGTCACCCTCATTCCAGTCCTGTTCCACTGAACCGGTATAACCTACCGTTCCAGCCATGTCTATCTCATGAGATATAAAATATTTACCCAATGCATTGGAGGGAGATATAGGTCCCACCCATCTTATAATGAATCCTTTCTTATGTGTGCCACATAATCATAAACCATACATCATAGCGTAACCCATGTAATAAAAATGGAATTCTTAAACAACATGACATCATAAAACAATTCATATAAGATAAAGGGATACATAAAAATATTTCCATCACAACATAATCAATCCAATGTAATAATAGGTATAAAAATAGAACCCTATTATTATCTTAGATAGAAAATAATTTTGATAAAATACTTGAACTCCATTCTTGAGGAAAATATCATTTCTACTTCAAAAACATTTTTCGTTTCATAACATGTCATACATCTTTAAAATAAAATAAGTTGATTAAAAATAAACTTGAAAACTTGTAAAGGAAGTTTCTTGGAAATAATGTTTTAAAAATCCATTCATTCCGTATAAGTTAAAAAAAACATTCTTCGTACTTTTGTCGGAAAAGTCAAAAAGTACCTCGTACGAAAAATGACAAAAGATTCCTTTCATACATATTACTAAAAACTCACCGAAGGGTAAAAATGGATTTAAACAATTGTAGGTGGATGGAAATAATATTACATATTGATGAAACATGGATGTGGATGATAAAATACACCCCAGTAAATACTTACGAATAAACAATCTCGGATAAAAATGAGATTGTGATATTTCCCTTACCTTAGGTCCGATTTGCTTTGTATGTGTCCGAAGCTCCTGTATAATGGTTTAAATAATGTTATTGACTTATTCCAGAATCATACATATTGATATGATATCATATATGGTCATATTCTTAGCTTCTTGTTAGTAATATTTCATTGTTACTTGTTACTCGGGTCTTTATTGCCTTTTGTTCTTATGCGTGTTTTGCCGAATAAATTATTATTCTTCTTTTAAGGTTATAGATACCTTATATCCAGAATGGTATTAGTGTAACATATATCATATTTATTCATTCAATTCATTTATATAATTACTATGTAATGATGATCATGTAGAACGAGTCGCATCACATCATGGAGACGGTATTCCGTACGTACGCACGAGTGATGATATCATTCCTATGATCATGGAATTGTATTGGAGTATATGTATATTATTTCAGTATCAATATTACTTTATTATAATCATAAATAGTTACTCATTACACCATTATACCCATCCTTGTAAGGTGATGGTGGAAAATAGATTACACCACGGCGTGGAGACGGTATTCCGTATGTACGCACGCGCGGTGATTTCATTTTTCCGTAGGATGGATAGAAGGTGAATTAGGGTTGTTTAATATTTATAATAACATATCAGTATGTATGTAATACTGATGTTATTACTTTATCATGAAACAACTAAAGAAGAAGAAGTTGAAGAAGAAAGAAATTGAAAAGATCGGTAATGGATATTACCTCTTCTTTGGAACGCTTCTTTGAATCCTCCACTTAGGGAACTAAGATTGGTCTTTGAAGAAGACCAGGACCTCTAGGATTATTCTAGGGAAGTGGAGAAGAGAAAATGTCAGGGGTTGGCCGAGCTTGAGTGCTCAAATTGGTGTGAGGAGGAGGGGGAGGAGGTGCCCTTTTATAAGGGAGGTGAGGGGCACCTTAGGAATATCTCAAAATATTATTTTATATTAAAGTCAAAATCGGTTTATAATGGTTCCAAAGGGTCTTATTTCGAAGCTAAAGTGGGGATGGGTCGAAACCCTATCAACCAATAGGACTTAGACAAGTTTAGGTTATTATTTTAACCTTATCAATTAGATTTAACTCTAAGTTAAATAATTTAACTTTTACCGTGTCTTTTTGTTTTCTTACACTATATGGTTAATACACTTACTATAACATGACAAACGAACCCCAAATTGTTTATTATTAATATATATATCCTTATCTAAGTCATTTGGCCGAACCTTAGATTTTTAGGAATAAAATAACAATTAGTAAAATAATATTTGATTTAAAACCTATTTTGTGTCAATTTTGACACTATTTGATATATGATTTTTGTTAAAGTCATAACAGAATTATATGTTCGATACAAATTGATTAAATCAACACTAATATATCATAGTAACCTAGAAAATTAGTGTAATTCATAAAAAGCCTCAAATTACATTTATTTTGGTGTTTATAACATCAATTATGTCAATATTTCATTAATAAGATAATTACTGCATCATCATTGTGTCATAAATAAATTAAATTATTTAATGTCTAAAAATTATAAATAAAATATCATTATGTAGGAAATCTTTTTATCTTTCTATTGAATATTTATAGTCGAATTTATCTTATGTATAACCCCATATTAAAAATGTTTTAGTTATTAAACTTTGATTTTAACTATTTTAACTATTCATTAAATAAAATAATATTAAATGTCATAATCTAATCCAAGTGGACCTAAATGGACATATTATATTCATAAGGTTGTTTTTGGTCGAATTACACTTATCCAATAGAATTAGGACATGTGTTAGGGTAATAGTAATATCATATTTACCCTTAGTTACCCTATTTACTTTTAACCGTGGTAAAAAAAGTTAAAAGTTACTATTCACCAAAAAAATTATTTTCATCTCATTGAACCACATTTTAGTCCTTGATATTAACCGTGTCTCTCGGATTTTCGAAATTCCATTCACAGAAGCGGTAAAATTATGTTTTATGCAAAATTCAGTTTTTAACCTACCACTTAGTGGTTTTACTATTCATCAAAAATTGAAAGTTTTCAGAAAAATACCAAAATTTCACCCTAGGCTAATTTTGGTATTCCGAATCCAAAAATGAAGTCCATTTTGAAAGATAAAATTTATAAAATTTCAAAAAGTGGTTATTACTATTCATAACGGCTATTTTTAATAATATTTTAATAGCATATCGTTGTTTAGTGAAACTCGGTATTGCGTATGACGCAAGCTATCGAGGAAGGTCACGATTTCGTGTAAAGCAAGCCAAGCAAGTGTTGTGTAGAAAAAGATTCCTTTGATTATTTATATAACATAAAAGTCTCGGGTGTTACACACCGTACAACTATGGAAGATTATATCCCATGTCCTTTGACCTAGATCATCACATATCCCTTCTATCACTTTTCTTAATTCTTCATATATTTGGAATTGTATACATTGTGTGAATCATTCATCACACCACCAAATAAGATATTTATTGAATCCATCATTCCTCCCCTATAGGGTAACTTGGTAGAATCATTTACACTCTTACATGTATTATTAGGGGGAGATATTGTTCTATATATTTTTATATGGAAAAACATTGTTTCAACTTTTATACCAATCCTTCATAAGCATCCATGATTTGATAGAATAAAAATCATTTATCTAAAATTTTCATTTAGATACCTAATTATTAAGGCCACTACCAAATTCAGAAAATTAATATATTTACAATATACACACAACTGCGATACACTTTCAATCATAAATTTTATTGACAAAAGGAGTATCTTTTTTTCTTATCTCTATGGATATATTCCATAGGGGTTTTAAAATATGTAATTTCCTTAATAATATGTTTTCTAATAATATAATCCTATAAAAAATACACTAGGACACGTAGAAAAACATAGAATACCCAAATTCAATCTCGATTTTTCTATGCATGTGGTGGATTCTATATTTTTCCGAGATAGAGGTGTACACAATTATATTAATCCATGTATCAACTCTTTATATCCCCAAATTGAAAATAATCCTCTTCTCTGCTACATGAACTATGTGGCATCCACATATTTTATTTTAAAATATCATCTTTATAGTCTATGTGCTATCCTAAATGTGGAACTAGTAATGATTATAACCTAGTGAAATTCTCTTTTCCATTAATAATTTTAAAATGAAATCACTCCTATAGTAATACCCTAATAATTCTTGTAAGATTCCACCCTATTACTATACTCATACTCAATACCACATCATGTACAAAAAATTGGAAAGAGTATTAGAGTATAAGGTAACACTCTATACATTATATGTAATAATTTCCTATTTATTACTTTTTAAATTAGATATCAATAGCAATATAAATAAAGAGAAATATCCTTGGGGAATACTTAATGGAAGTGACAATTTCATACTCAGTGTCATGATCTGATTTAATGTGATTGATCCTTAACTGTCTCTTTTTTCTCACATCAACTGTTACTCAAGTTATTATTAGATATATGGGTTCATCAATCAACAAAAATTACTGAAATTTTACATTGGGCCACCTTCACAGTTATATGGTTTAATAAACATATTATATTTTTTAAGGGAAAAAATCATTCCAAACTACACGTTTCAGGATTCCTGTTTCTATTCTGATATGTACGAAATCTCCCAGAGGTTCAAGCCAAAGATCATATTACCATATATTATCACCAATAAAAATCCAATCCTCAAAATGGCCATTTATCATGTGAACACCCAAAAATAATTTTATAGAGATATATTCTCCAAGATATACATTATTTTATCCCTCATATAATACCCTACATATGTGTTATCCTAGCATGATTTTGTGTTTTCACAAAATTCATGACATAGATTTCCCCTATTGTAAAACATTAAACTATATCACCAATGTCATAGTTTTATGATATTAATCATCCTAAAAAACATCATTATCACAAGACATAAAAATGAATGTACATTTTTATAAAATGACCATATATTTTTTTTATTTAAACTATGTTGTTATTGATTACTATATTGATGGTATATGTACATGGGAACTCTCCAGATTAAAGAAAAAATCAAAAAAATTTATATCCATTCTCACTGTGTTATATTCCTCATTGGATCATTATTATAATAAATAATATAGATATATTCATGGATGTATATATGTGAAACTCCATTAGTTTATAATACTTGTGGACAATCCCATTATCTGTTCATATGACTAATAAAATCATTTTCCCACTGACAGGTCCATATTTCTTCTAAGCAACATAACATTATTCTCATTATCATTTAATCATTGTGAGACCTATATTCACAAGGATATATTCCTTACAAGTTCAACTAATCATTATAGATAAATATTTTCTCCATGGTCAATCGGAATGGGTCACCCATGTGTAAGTCTCACACTAACCATTTTTGGAATATTTATCAAAAATATTCCCTTACCAAGAGACATTATACTATATATATTAGTCATTCCCACATGAACAAAAAATGAACAATTTTCTTCATTATGTTTTTTCAAACCATATCAGCTCTGGGTCCTTCTAGAAATATTCATATGAGACCCCTTTATGGTCCTTATCCCAATATTGCAAACATTTATTTCCATCTTAGATATAGATACACTCTAGTGGTCCAATATATGGGGAATTAGAACATAGTGACCTATATACCAAAAATAGTGTTTAATAAAAAGAGAATGATGGAGAAAATCTTATATATATGTGATTTAATTATAGGAAAACCTTTGGAATAAATAGCTGATTATGTTGACCAAATACCATATACATGTAAAGATAATCACATTGAAATATACTAATTAATGATTTCTAATGTTTGAGTAACTAGTCCCATAATGAGATTTATAAATTACTCTTGGACACATATTAAATCTATAATATTATCCTAGAATACGTAATAATTCACCGTAATGGAGTGTGATGATAAACCACAAATCATCTTAACTAATATGGGATACTAATTTTCATTGGTTTGAGACCCCGCAAACTGCAAACCATTAGAGATAATGTTTTTATCCCATCGTGGATGATTGAGTAATTAAGAGATTCTTGTTCCATGAATAATAAAAATCATAAATCATCGGTTAAAAGTGTTGTTACCCAATGAAATGTTTTTTCCACACAAATCCCTTTAAAACCAATCAACATTCCACCCTACCCCAGTTCAAAATAAATATTACCGAAATTAAAATCAGTGTTATTTACAATAAAATTTGACACCCCATAAATAATTAGTTATGAATGATTTCTTGGATTTTATGTTTTGTTAATGGGTTATTTTATTTTTGTTTCTTATTCCCTCTTATGACCTTCATCACTGAAATATCACAACCCAGTTTGTTTACATTAAGAAAAATAATTACGCCTCAATAACTTCACATATTGGGGATTTTTCAAATAAATGGACCTTTTCAGACACCAAGACCCTTTGGCACTAAATGAAAAATGAAGTATCCTAGAGTAAAAACTGATTTGTTCCATTCCAACAGTGGATGTTGTGTTCTAATCCATCTATGGCAAGAAGCCTAGATGAATTTTTACACAATGATGTTGCGTGAATGATTGGTAGAGATTTTTTTCCACCATGATCCACTTCAAGAGTATTTCCTCAAATGAAAAAAATAGTTATATTATCGTGGGAATAATAATCATGAGCTTTTCTATGATTTCAAACTAATTGGGGAGCGTTATAATAGGTCTCATGTCAATCACCTCTTTAAGAACCATATGACACTTAACCCATAGCTTTCAATTAAATATGCCTTCTTAGAAAACCCCACTCTTTTTATTTAGACCCAATTGACTTGGAGATCTCACTAGGATTGTTGTTCTACCAATTACAAATAGTGGTCCCCTATACCCTCTTCAACCATATATTCCATGCAATATATCATGGAAGAAACAAGAGGATACTAACAAAAGCTCTACAGCACTAAACATGCATACTAATATAGTATGGAAAAACTTGAAGACTCTTACTAGAATATTCAATAAGTAAAAAGGAATAAGAAAAAAATTTCAAACAAATATATCTATCTTAATAGATTATACCAATTGAAACTAGATGACTTGAGTTGGATCATATATGCAATCCCATCTGGGATTGTGAATAAATCTTAATTCCCACAAACTAAGACCGCCATAAATTGTTTTGAAACAAATGTATGGCATTTATTCCAAAATTAATTATATAGAAGTACCAACATATATTGGTAGAAAATACATCAAAAGGTTTTCAGCAAACATTGTTTTCCACAAAAGGAAAATAACACACTCTCTTACCCACTACCATAGAGACTCATTGACATATATCAAGATCCACATAGGACTAGACACACATTCCTTCCCAAATTCCAGAACACCCTTCTTAAATACATGTGAAGAATTTAGAATAGTACATGTAAGAAAGTAACCATGAATATAGAGATAACAAACCAATTTTCACAACTATATTAGTGGAATCACATATTCATTCCAAATCTGCAAGGAAATATTAATGTAATTTGGAAGTCTAGCAATATCATGAGCATATTTTGGTTACAAAAAATAGAATAGGTTATATTAAAAATATAAGTATAGACACCAAGATCTATTATATTTTTTTGAATCCATTATCCCTATCCAATGGATACAATGGGGTTGCCAAAGGAAAATCTGATATATGAAAGTTGTTATTCCAGACACATGACTACATCTACCCAATAGAGAGTATCAAATTTGAAATCAGTCTAGGATTATCCAAAATATTTTTAGTAGGTCCATATACCTATTTTAAATTTTGTTAGTTATATTGAAGAAAATGAACATTTATCAATGGATGTAAAATAACTTCTTAAATAATTATTATGTTAATCATGAATCAATAGTTTTGAAGTTTAATCCTATAATATCTCTAATGGATGCACTCAAGGACTTCCTTATTGACATAACCCCGAAGGTAACCCCCTTTAGGTAGTAAAAGAATTTATCATAGAATAATTTCCTAGTATGTGGAAAATTAAAATACTCCATGTCATCAAAATATCAAATGAAAAGATATTAATCAACTTTAAGCTTTCTACAATAAAATTCCTTACAATGGAAATTGTCATAAGAATACTCACTATAGTCACAAATCTCATCATAATGGTAGTTATAGGAATAAATTAATTCACTGTTAACGACTTCTATATAGTTTAATATATAATCAATTGGAAGGTCCTACCATTTCTCATGATACATTGTGAAATAACTCATATCATGGGTAACATGAGTCATTGTGTCCAACAATATAAAAAAAATTATCTCAAAAGAAAATGTTTATTTCTCAATATGAATAAATCATAAGGGAATGATGACTTTATAAACCACCGAAGAATTTGTTAGATTGCAACATAATAAAGAAGATTCAAATAAAAATCGATCTTCAAAACATTAAAATTTTGGAAAAAACACTCTAATTGAAATTATTATGGGGTTCTGTCGCATAATATTAGGAGAACACCTTGTTTTTAAAGAGATATCTCTCCAAAGATAACATATCTTTTATGTTCTATACCATAACAACCACTCAATATAACCATATAAAAACTTTAATAGAAGATTTTATACACTATATCCAACATAACCAGTATATGAATCATTATTATTTGAAAAATATATTTATTCCATGCATATAATTTGAAAACCATGTTAAGAAAATTCAAGTATTTTATTGATAGTTTTATTTATCCATCATTTTAGAGGAATGACTCCTATGGCTTGAAATGATTTATGATAATATCAAACACCCATACCTTGATACATTAAGGAATATATTTTAGTTGATTTATGTCACTTCTAAGGTTCTGTATACCATAGTATGGGGGAAAATTGATCATTATATTTCTCCCGACTTCCAAATCAATAGAGAGCTCTAAGAGCGAAATCATTTAACATATTTATTTCTAGTTAATTCTCTATGTGTGTTGGTTTTTATACTCAAAAATACGTTTCTATGTCCATATCTTTTAAATGTCAATCCCAATGAGAGAATCCTATTATAAAACTCTTATAACAAAATTGTAAATCTGATTAATAGATATATTTTTAAGAAGGAAAAAAACATAAAGAATAATATTTCATTCAAAAGTGAGTATATTTCTCTTTAATAATGAACTTCACCTAGATCATTCTCAGAAAAAAAAATCCTAAAATATAAAGAGGTATGAAGAAGTATTTTCTAGAATAGACATTCTTGAAAAACATCCAACTCTTTTGGGGGGTTTACATAAACCTCTACATTATTTATGTTAGTAATAATTTTCCTGAGTAAGAGTAGCGTAATAAAAAAATACATAATAATTTATCACATTTAATGATATTTATTTATCATTTTGGAAACATATGGAATGAGTATCTATGGAATCTCTCATTCCCCTCTATAATATATTCACATTGGAGTAGTGAGACTAAATAATATAGGCATCTTGAAGCTACAAATCGAATCATTCTCTCATAAGGAAGCCCACCTCTACAAATGGTGACATTATACTCAATATATACACTAAGGGTGGTGATCCACCATGTCTTAGGATGATTATATGATATTGGATGTATGATATGGTTTGTCAAATTTCATCGGTAGTAGCCTTGTAGATGATGTGGATCCTCAATATAGTGTTGGAGAGTGAGATGAAGTTGTTTCTATTTAGAATATGGTTTTCACAAAACAAATTAATGATTTTTCAATATGAGTAACCAACTGTATAGAAAACAATTGTAATATCCATCAAATGATGAGGTACCACCCCTTCTATGGGATTTAGAAAAATAAAATCAGAAGGGTGTTTCTAAAACCCTAACCGTTACCCAAAAAAGTTAAAATCTATACCATTTATGTATGATTCATCCAGTACAAGAAATAGATAACATAGTTTAGAATACCCAATACTGACTTACTCAATGGTTATATCCATTCATGTCATACACTCTATGATGTGTCAGACATTTCTATTTTAATAAATCTCCCTCTACAAGAAGAGCATTTCTTACTAATAAGAGAATATATAAGTCACTCTCATAATGTGGGAAATATAAAATGAATTTATCTTGATCTAATTGAGAAATATTATCATCAATTATATATATTGGTAGTGTCCATCAGAATATTTGGAAATCAACCCTACATATAGTCTCAGTTTCTATCAGTAGTTAACTCATGAAGGCCCACCAAGTCAGGCTCTACATATCATTGTTTATGTTAAAAAATATTTCCAATCATTTATTATATGAAATCTCATAGATATTATCTATTCAAAGGAAGTTAAAATTGGATATATTAAAAGTATTAGTTCAGTAGTGAAACTAAATAGAAATAATTACTATGATTGGGTGGCCACAAATCCTCCTCCACCGATTTTCAGAAATCCAACATTCCCAATTTTTTATATAATTGGTTTCAATGAGGATCATTTGAAGTATTTTTTATATAAATTTGGAACTAAAATAAAAACCCTAAAATTTAGAGGCAACTAGGATAAGATATATTCAAAAAACCCTTGACTGGATGATATTTTAATGGTAAAGAAATATGTATGCTAGATCAATTATAGGGTAAGAAGACATATGTTTGTAGTATCTACACTAATTAATCTCCTTGTTGAGGAACATGATAGTCCTATACCACTTAAAATATATAAAAATCTATAATGATAGAGCATCGACTTTATCACCTAGTTTAAATTTATATCCTATTCCTTGAACATAAATCTTCTATAAGAAGAGTCATTAGAGATCATAGTTTAAAAACATTGTGACAAATTAGAAACACCCCTCATCCAATTAAATTACACACCATCACTTTTTAATTTAGGTATAGTTATGTATAGTTTTTCATATAATATTTTTAGATCAATCCCAATGCCATGGAAAATACCAAAACCACTAGGACAATGGGAGGGAATAGTAAAAATTAAAATTGTTACAAAAATTCATGCTCTGAAAAAAAATCTTGCACCTAAACCTACACAATACCACATGGATATCCCGCTTGAACATACATTCTATAAAAAAAATTATTAGTAATGGATAAAATATTATAGTAATGAGATATATATATTGTAAAAATATAATTTATTGTTTCTGAAATGACTTTCCCCTGGATATTTGATCACAACCATTGAATTGTTTATATGATTCTAGAACTAGTTTTCCTAATCTTTTCACCATTAATTAAAATGTGAATTACTGTACACACCAATTGATATTTGGTAATTCCATAATGGTGTGATTCTTCTGTAGAAAAAATTTATAAAATGTTGTTTATAGAACATGTTATTCGGGCTAAACACCAGTTCAAGTGGACAGTGTTTCCAGAACCATATCCCAAGAATAAAGATAAAAGAAAATTGTAAATAATAATGAATCATTAAAGTTTAATAATTTTTTGACAAGAAATATAGTAAAAATGGTTTATATTATCCAAAGGGAATAAATAAACTAGCCATTTATGTGTTCAATTTCATCTACACTTGTGTGACTAGTATCTTAAGCTCATACTCTACAAAGAAATGGTATACTAAAAACCATAGTAACCTTCATAGAATGAATAATGTATAAAAAATGAAATCATATCGATTACCAATTTACTTTGATCCCTCAAAATTTTCATGACTTCTATAAAGAGAGGATGGGACCCCCCCAATGGTTTAAAGGGAACCTTCCCACCACATTAAATCCCTATAAAATAATATTTATATTTACATATCTATAAATGTGATTCAATTTTCAAATCATTTATCTAAAAAATATGAAGACTTATATTGTTAGATGGTATGTGTGTATGATATACTCTATTATAAAAATGTACGATAGAATATATAAGTATGAGATTCTCAAATACAAGAGGGTGGGGGTGAATTGTACTTTTAAAAAATCCCAAAGGAAATTTTGCATAACCAAAATTCACAACACCTGAATGTTCTAAATACTTGATCGATTCCATAAGAGTGATTCCGGGAATTAAACTTAAAAAAAGTTTACACCAACTAAGATTCTACCTAAAAGCGTATAGAATCTAACTAAATCATAGTACATGTAAGGAAGTATAAAAAATTTATACTTTCCTTAACAATACAAAATGCAACAGAAAAACAAATTAGTAAAACTACAAGTAACAAACAATAATTCATTTAACCCAAAGATAAGGGTATCCAACAATCCTGGATAAGAGGTCCCATGATTTATACATTCATGAAGGTCTATCTTACCCACACTAGGATACGCCCTCAATACAAAGATTGAATTCTGTCTTTCTATCCCTGTAATCCCTCATCTATCAGTTAATCGACACCTTTGTCTTCTTATCTCTGGAAGCCCTCGATTGTATTAAACAACAATTGGAGTCGCACAAAGAAAGCCTTATAAAGACAATGTTTAAACAAGTTGTTCAAACATTCTGCATGAAGCCTTGAGAGTTGATTAGAGTCTCTGTCTCTAGAAATCACTTTAACAGCATGTAAACACCAACGTCAAAGAAGTTGTATAGTGTTGTAGCTTTTTTTCAGATGACCTACTATTTATAGGTGAAGCTCTATCGGTCAGCTCCCTCCTTCAACGGTCATATTTATCCTTGAATTTCGGAGGGACCTGTACACGTGTCACTCAACCAACATTTAGTTGTTAACTAAAGGCACGAAATCATTTTATATTAGAACAAGTGTAAGTATAAGTAAAACTGATGTTTGGAATGAAAGTAAATAAGAGTTTGGAATGTAAGCAAAGTAAGAAAGTATGTAGACTATCTAAAAATAGAATTCGGAGTCTATAATAAAGATATATTTGGATTCTGTTTTGTAGGAATTAGGAACCTGACTTCTATAGAATTCTGGAGTCTAAATTTCAAGGAAATTTGGAATCTAGATTCACAAGAATTTGGAACCTAAACTTACAGTGTTCGGACTCTAACTAGTAGAAGTTTGGTGTCGAACTCATATAAGTTCAGAGTCGAACTCATAAAAGTTCGGAGTTGAACTCATAGAAGTTTAGATCCAAACTCATAGAATTTCAGAGTCAAACTCATAGAATTTTGTAGTCGAACTCATAGAAGCTCGGAGTCAAAATCATAAAAGTTCAGAGTCGAACTAGTAAGAGTTCGGAGTCGTACTCATAGAAGATCGAAGTAGAAATCATAGAAGTTTGGAGTCAATCTAGTAAAACTTTAGATCCAGAATTCGGAGTCTTAAACAGAATTCTTCATATCTAAGTATTATATGATTCTGAGGTTTTTTGGTTACAATCTGAATTTTACACTTAGAAAAAAATGTGATTGAACAATGAGAACAATGTAAGGATAAATTTCCTTGGGGAAGGAAGTATTCATTAAGAAAATGAAACAAGGGGTAAAAAAAGATTTTCCTTAAGATAAGGTGTTTGTGATTTTCAAAACATGAAGGAATAGAAAATTCATAAGGAAAACATTACTGACTCAAAAATCTCCACCTTATTGGAAAGAAAAAACCTCCTTTAGAATTAGAATAAAAGACCTTAAAAAAATTCAAACTTATCTCCCTTTACATATGGACAAAGATGAATATGACTAACTCCCCCTTAGGCTTTTGAACTCTAAGGATCGTATTTTGGAATTTCCAGAATGGGATTTTTCTTGAGTACGGAAATTTATTGAACTAAAAAACACCTCCTTATATTAAATCCCCCTTACTTCGGGATACCTCTTTTACATATGAATATTTTTCCTTCTATCCTTTAGATTTTCCTTCTTCCTTTTTGAGTTCTTTTTCCATCTCCCACTTTGTGATTTTCATAAAGAATTTGAGAGAATGGAAAAAAATTAAGTACCTGAAACATTAGTAAGGACATACAAACAACACAAGCAACCATATTTTTCATTAATATTGAATGAATTTTTACAAGAAAATACATTAAAACAAAAGATCGGATTTGTCTTTTTGTCTTCTTTTTTCCTTGGGGATTAGCTTCTTCATAATGATTTTTGGATTATTTTACTCTTTGTGGTCCTCCTCAGCTTTCTTTTCTAAGGTTTTAATCTTTTAATATTGAGACTTCATAGCCTCATACTGAGCTTTAAGAAATTCATCCTTCTTTTTAAGCATCTATTCGATCTCAATCCAGAGATCTCTTTCCCCAATCCTGCTTTGAGCAACAGAGTTATACTTCCCATTCAGATCCTTCACATATTGATTCTGAGTAATTTTCTCAAGGGTCATCTTTTCCTGAGAGATTCTGCATCTTGGCATCCCCGCTATCAAAAGATACTTTTACATCATTATAGAATTTGATCAAACTATGCCAAGTCTTCATCAATTTTCTTTGACCATAGAGTCATTTTGCTACATGATTTTCTATGGACCTCAATATTATAAGTAAATTTTTTGTGTTCTGCATAAATTTTCAAACATTTATCTGTCACCATGGATACAGATTCTGACTTCTAATTTAAGCTATGCTGAAGCATCTGGAATCTAGATTCTACTATTGGAATGATCAGAATTGTGTCTACCAACTTCTTCCGAGACTCAACGACAAAATCATGTCCCAATACAGATGGCTCTGAATTTGATATCTTTCTATGTGAATGTTATTCTTCTATTTCGACCATCTTTCATTTAAAAGAGCCTCCAACTGGATTTTTCTTTATGATATCTCTCGTTGGGTTGTCAATAAGCACTTGATACCCCTTATCAACTTTTTGTACGGTTTCCTCATCAGGAGATTCTTCCTCACTTCTAGATAATTTAACTCTCTTGTCTTCATCAGGTTTCACCTTCTCTGCTCCTTCCACAATAAAGTGCTTTTCATAGCATTCTTCCTCAGATAATTCATTCTCATTCTCTTCTTCCTTGTCATCATATTTGATTCCATCTTTTACATCTTCCTTTCTAGGAGTGACAGGCTTGGAGGATTCGGCCCCAGATGTTCGGAGTGGTAATTTTTCTGATGGATTTACCTTATCAGGATCTTCTTCGACCTATTTAATTAGATTATCTAAATCACCACTTTCTTCTTCTACTTATTCTTCTTCTTCTACATCTTCAACAACTTCTTCCACTTTATATTTTACCGGAGTGAAGAAATTATTCCCAGGAGTCTCGGGTAATGGTTCGACAAAGAAATTTTCTGGTATTGGAATATTTGCAGATTCTATTTATGTGGCTTTCAAAAGAGATTGGACAACATTAGTCTCAGACATTTTCTTCTTCATATTCTTATCTTTTTCTTTCATCTAAAGGTTTTCAGTAGTCCTTTCCCATAAAGACTTATCTTTAGTAGGGTCCAATCCGAACTGAGGTTCCCCTTTTTCCTCTTTTCCTTATCTTCCCTCCATTCTGCAACCACATCATCTAGATATGCTTTTTGTTTCTTCGGTTTGGGAGGTGCAGATTGATATTCCTCAGCTTTAGGAGTTTTGACTGTCTCCTCCACTTCTATCAGCATTCTTTTCTTGCCATCCTTCTTCAATGGCTCATCTTTTTCAATATTTTCTGGATTGGCTTCTGCCTCTCCCTTTGGAATATCATAAAACTCTTTTGTCTCAATAGAATTAGCAATATTCAATTTTTAAGAGTGTCATTGCTAACAAGATTAAGTTTGAAATTCCGAGACTTGGATTTGTATGCAAACTTAAATGATTTGAGACACCAAACTATCATCTTTGAATGTAAGGCAGGATACATGATAATTTGGGCTCTAATATTTTTATTCTTGATGTTCTTGATTTTAACAATTACATGCCTCATAAAATTGATTTTCCGTAGATTTACCAGGAAGTCTATGAAATATATATCACTTTTCATGAGGGTATGTTTTTAACCTTTTCTCGGTTCTAAGAATCCTTGTACCCATAGCTGAAGGATCTGGTCATCAGAAGATAGGTGATAATTTTTTTCTGTCTTGGAATCAGCAAGTCCAACAAATTTCAAGGCCATTACCTGAACAAAATTACCTTGAACATCTGAGAGGTTGTGTGAGGAAAATTATGCTTCTCTATCATATGCCAGCCCCACCAAGCTTTCATCCTTGGTGTATGTAAGTTTGTATTTCTTCCAATAACTCTTAAAGGAGAATTTTTCACTTCCCTCTTCCTTGAAGAAATAAACTAATTCCGAGAACTCTATAAGTAATTCTGGATACACCATATCTTGATCACCTATCTTAGATATACATACATCTTCCCAACGATTCAACTTAATATACTTAGAAATTATAGAATCATACTTGAAAATGTTTGGATGGAGGAATCCTTCCCTATATACTTGCCATTTTGAGATTGGCGTCATGGAAGACATTTCATGAGAAGTGTCTTCTATAGACATTCTAATTTTAGGGACTCTGAAAGATTCGGAACGAGATTTAATAATTAAGGTAGATCTTTGAGATGCAAGAGCTTAGAAATCAAGGTGGGACATCATTAAGGGTCACCTTTATATAGGCGATAGTGGTGAACTTTCATCTTCCAAAACCAATCTAATGGATAAAAAACTCTCTGGTCTGATCTGACAGTTGAAAACATACCCGCAAGGAAATCTTGAATCCGATATTTTGTGGTTTAAAAAAACAATTAGATTTAAGAAGAAAGGAAAACGAAATATTAAAAGAAAATACCAGCAAGTAAAAATGACTATGAAAACTTAAGTAAGGAAGTAACACCTTTCAGATTGTCTAGGAAGTTTATTCGTAATAGGTAATATTCTTCTTGAAGAAAATTATACTACAAAAAACTCACTATGAAAAACTTACTATGAGAAACGTAAGAAAAATATTTATTGCAAAAAAATTGAGAACCAAAACATGATTACGAAAATTATGAGTACCAAAATTCCTATTAAGAAAATTCTCATTATGAAAATTTCCATTACAAAAATTTCTATTACAAAAATTCCCATTACTAAAATAATCTTTAAGAAAATTTGGAAAAAACTACCACGATCATTTTCATTACCAGATATTATAAAAAACCAACAATGAAAAATTTCATTATGAGAGATTTTGAAAAACTAACTATGAAAATTTTCATTATGAGAAATTTGAACAACCGTCTATGAAAATTTTCATGAAGTGAAATTTGAACAACCAACTATGAAATTTTTCATTACGAGAAATTTGAAAAACTTCAATAAGAGATGTACTCCCCCTATTAAAAGGAGTTTATTACTGTTAGGAGAATGGTTCAACAGATAGTTGATGGAGGAATATTACCTCAATTTTATCATCCCAAACATCTATTTAATGTATTCAAATCTATCAGAGGGTAAAGATTTTGTGAAAATATCATCAAGTCGATCTTGAGTTCTGATTAATTGAAGAATGATATCTCCTTTTAGTGTGTGATCCCTAAGAAAGTAATAGATAATATCTATGTGATTTTCATGAGAGTGATGTGGATGGTTTTCACTAGGGGAAATAGAACTTATGTTATCACAAAAAATTTGAGTCTTTGTAAAACTTATTCCATAGTCTGTGAGTGTGTGTTACATCCACAACACTTGCACACAACAACTTCCAGCTACTACATATTCTAATTCAGTAGTGGAGAGTGCTACTGAGTGTTTCTTATTTCAAGACCAAGAAACTAATGAATATCCTAAGAAATGACATGCTCTGGATGTACTCTTTCTATCCATTATACATCAACCAAAGTCAGCATCTGAAATGCTTTTTAATACAAAATCATTTACAAAAGAATAAAAGAGTCCTAAATCCATGGTTACCTTTAAGTAGAGAAAAATTCATTTACCTACCATTAAATGATATTCCTTAGGGTTAGATTTATATCTTGCACATATCATACTGAAAACAACAAGTCTGGTCAACTAGCTATTAAGTAAAGTACATTTCCTATCATACCTCTAAAAGATGTTTGATCTACTGGTTTCCCAGCTTCATCAAGATCAAGTGTGTTTGAGGTACCAATGGGATTACTTATACTCTTAGTGTTGTCATACCCATGCTTTTTAAGAATATCATTAATATAATTATGTTGGGATATGTTGATTATTTCTGGTTTTAGAGAAATTTGAAAACCAAGGAAAATTTTTAACTCACCCATCATACTCATTTCAAACTCAAATTTCATTAGATCTGCAAATGAATTAGTTAAAGATTGCCGAGATGAACCAAATATAATACCATCAACATAAATTTGAGCAATCAAAACATTTTTCTTATCTTTATTTATAAAAATATTTGGATCTTCATTTCTCTTAACATAGTTATTTTGAAGAAAAAATCTTGTATGTCTATTATACCTAGCTCTTGGGGCTTCTTTAAGTCCATAAAAATCTTTGGTAAGTCTAAAAACATGATCATGATGTTTTGTTTCTTCAAATCTCGGAGTTTGTTCAACAAAAACTTCTTCTTGAACATTACCATTAATGAAAACACATTTAACATCCATTTGAAAAATCTTGAAATTGACGAATGCTGCAAAGGAAAGTAAAATATGAATAGATTCAATTTTAGCTACTAGAGCATAGTTTTATTCATAGTCTATTGAATCTTGTTGATTATAGCCTTCATCAACTAATATATCTTTATTTCATACGATTATTCCATTTTCATCATGCTTATTTGTTAAGACCCATTTTACTCCAATTATAGACGTTTCTTAAGGTCTTTCAACCAAGGTCCAGACTTTATTCCTCTCAAATTTATTTATTTCATCTTGAAAGGATTTAATCCAATCAACATCACATAAAGCTTCATTAGTTCTTTTTTATTCCAATTGGGAATGAAATGCAATATTTTTTACTTAATTTCTTAAGGATCTTCTAGTCCTTATAGGTTGATTGACTTCACCAATGATGATATCACTGGGATGGTTCTTTACAAAAAACTGGTTTGGGTTTTGAAGAACCTATTCATCAACATAGGGTAGTAAATATTCTGGGGTAAATGCTTCTTGAACATTTTCCTTATCAGAAGTATTTTCTATCATAGGTTGATAATCATTTTTTGAAAACACATCCGAGGATGGAGGTTGAGGTTGTTTAAAAACAAAAGGATCAGTTTCATCAAATTTTACATGTATTGTTTCTTCCATGATACATGTGATTTTGTTGAAAACTCTGTAATCCTTAGAAGTAATGGAGTAGCCTAAAAAAATTCCTTCAATTGATTTTGGTGCGAATTTGTGTAAGTTATATTTAATATTCAGAATGAATACCGTGTAGCCAAAAACCTTAATGTATGAAAGTATATGTTTTCTACCATTCCATAACTCATAAAAAGTTTTATTTAGAAAAGTTATAATCAAAACTCGATTTATAGAATAATAAGAAGTACATAGAGCTTCAGCCCAAAAATGCTTGGCTACAGAATACTCATTCAACATGGTTCTAGTTATTTCATGATAAATATTATATATTCTCTCAACAACTCCATTCTGTTGAGGTGTTCTTGGTGCTGAAAATTTGTGATTAATACCTTTTCTACTACAAAATGTTTCAAATTCATAATTTTGAAATTCTCCTTCATGATCACTATTAATAGTTTTCAGTGGATGTTTTTTCTCATTTTTGACAAGGGTTCGAAAACTTTTGAAATAAGAAAAAGCATCAGACTTCTTTGCTAGAAAATAGACCCTTGTAAATCTAGTGTAATCATCATCTAAGAAAAATACAAAATACATACCCCCAATGCTTCCATCTTATGTTGGAACAAAAATATCCATGTGCTCTAACTGTAGTGCATCTATTGTTAAGACTTCATTGATTTATTTAAAACATGATTTATGTTTCCTTCCATATTGACAAGGGTCACAAAGATTTTAAGAATCAAATCTAAGCTCCAGTAGATCCTTAACTAAACCTTTCTTAGAGATTTTGAATATGTTCATAAGGTTACATTGTCCTAACCTTTTATTCGACATCCAAGAATGATCTTCCATTGCACTAAGGCAAGGTAAGTCCTGGCTCCTAAGGTCTTCTAGGTTTATTTTGTAAACATTATCTTCCCTAATCAAAGAAAGAATAAATTCTTTCTTGGAATTGTGTACTATGATCTAATCATTACTAAAATTCACAAGGTAGAATTCATCACATAATTGAATTATGCTGATGAGGTTGTTCTTAAGACCTTTAACAAATAAATCATTTGAAATCATTGTTTTTCCATGAAGAACAATGTAACATATACCAATAATTTCTCCCTGAGCACTATCTCTGAAAGATACTTTTCATCCTTTCATTTTGATAATATTTTCAGAATATTTTTTGTTACTAATCATATGTCGGGAACATTCACTATCCACGTACCAAGTATTGCTATTGGTACATTCCCTATTTTCTTGAAAATAAGAAAAAGTTAGGATTTTGGAATCCAGACTTGCTTGGATCCTGAATTTTTAGAAAGAAAAATTTTGGGTACCCACATCTTCTTAGAAAAATAAGCCTTGTGAAATTCTAATGATTTGGTTTTTTAAGGAACAATTCATTTCCCAGTGACCACCACACTGACATTTAGTATAGAATGGGGCACTTTGAGAAACAAAGTATATGTCACTAAAAATCTGTTAGGAACTAGTGTAACCAAAACCAGAAGTGTTCCATCGAGGTCCGATTTGTGAATACATTTTACCAAAAAATTTCTTTACCTAGGGTAATGTTTGACAAACAGTTCCTCATGGAAAATATTTCATATTTGAGTTTGATAACCACGTTCTTGTCTTCAAAAACTTTTGATTTTGAACTGGAGATATCCCCGAAAACATCTTTCTTAGAAATTACGTTTTCTATATATTTTTAAAGATTATTCTTCTCAGAATTTAATTCCTTAAGATTTTTTTAGATACTTCCAAAATCAGTATTTTTATTATCATGATCTTTATAAAGATATTATATTTCCTTAGTATGAATATTATTTTTATAATTTTCCTTATCAAGTATTTTCATGAGTTTTGAATTCTCATTCTCGAGAAGTTTAGAAAACCGAGAAACTTCTTCATAGTTAGGTAAAGTATTATCTTCATCAGAAGAGGATTCTTCATCAGAAGAGTTATAATATTTACTATCATTAGTAATCAAAGAAACAATGGTCATTGATTCAGCATCATGTACCTTATCCATAAACCAGTGATTATCAATATATATCCTCCCTAAAAGGCCATGATTCATTTGTCATGAAGATTCATAATCTGATGATTCATCTGAAGAATAACCACCACAGGCACTCCAGGTGTCATTAGATTTCAGAACATTCTTAGCTTTTGCTTTGTAAAACTTATTTCTATTCCTTTTAGAATGTCTATCTTTTCTTTCTTTCTTCTTGAGAATAGGACAATCTAGTCTTATGTGTCGATCTCTCTTTCATTCATAACATGTTACCTATGAATCTTTCTTATCTTTTGTTTCTTTCTTTTTGTATCTAGACTGAATGTTCCTTTGTCCAGCAATCTTTTTCATCCTTTGAGAAAGATTGGCTAACTCATTTTCTAAGACTTCACTCTCACTAGATACATATTGGATAATAACCTTCATATATTTGGAACTAGTAACTCTCTCAGGAGTCTTAGCATTCATGTGAATTGAAGTTGTAGTAAAAGAAATACTACCATTCCCATTATTCTTCTTTATGTTGTCAATATCTCTCTTCATTCTAGTTTCATGTTGAAGAAGACTTCCAAATAGTTTATCAATAGAAATTTGAGTAACCTTTCTGTTTTCATCGATAACAGTTCTTTTTAATTCCCACTCTTTGGGAATAATATCTATGATCTTTTCAACAAGGGCTTCATCATCTAGACCTTTCTCTCCCATTGATAGTAAACTACTCACAATAGTTATGAATCTCTATTGCACTATACAAATTCGTTCTCCATAAGGAAAATTAAAACCATGATACTCAGCTCTGAGCATGGCTCTTCTTGTCTCAATCACTTTAGATGTACCAAAATGCGTAACTTCAAGATTCTCACTTATATAGTTTTCTGTTTCACAAGAATAAATTTGGCTATAAACATTCATAGTCATTAAACAAAGCAAAGTATTGAGTACCTTATAGTTGAGTTGGTATTCATGCTTTTCATTATTGGTAAAGGCACTTACTTCTTTATCATGAATTTTGTATCCTCTGGTAAGCATTTTAATGTTATCTACCGCAGTATTGATAATGAAATTATTCATACGATCTCTCAAATATTTGTAATCATTACCATAAAAAATTGGTGGTCTAGTAAGATTTAGGTTGTCAATATAACCAAGATTTAATCCTTCCATCCTTATGAAAAACATTGGCACAAAAATTTGTTATAAGTATAAGTCTGTAAACAATAGAAAATATTCTAAGCAAGAAGAATTGTATCTTAAGAAAAAATTGAATCTGAACTATGATTCCGAAAAAATTTATTCCAAAATGTATGAATCTGAAATATGAATCCGAATGTTCAATTTTGTGAAATATGGGGGGAAAACTTATGAATCTAATTGTGAGATTTATTCAGATTGAACCAATTCCTCTAATACCAATTGTTCGATGGTATGTGAGTATGATATACACTATAATACCAAATGTTGGACAGAATATATAAGTATGAGATGCTCAAATACAAGAGGGGGGTGGGCGAATTGAACTTTTAAAAAATCCCATAGGAAATTTTGCATAACCAAATTTCACAACACCTCAGAGCTATAAATACTTGCTCGATTCTGGAAAAGTGATTCTGGAAATGAAACTTTACAAAAGTTTACACCAACTATGATTATACCTTAAATCGTATAGAATCTAACTAAATCAGAGTACATGTAACGAAGTATAAGAAATTTATTCTTTCCTTAACAATACAAAATGAATCGGAAATACAATGTATTAAAATTATAAATAACAAAGAAAAACTCTTTTAACCCAAAGAGAAGGGTATCCAAGTACCCTGGATAAGGGGTCCCATGATTTTTACTTTCATGAAATTATGTCTTACCCACACCAGGGTAATCCCTCAATACAATGATCGGATTCTTTCTTGCTATCCCTACAAGCCCTCAACTATTAGGTAGTCGACACCTTTGTCTTCTGATCCCCGAAGACCTCGATTGTAATCAGCAACAATCGGAGTCTCTCGAAAAATTTTTGCACAAGGCAACGATTGAACAAGTTGTTCAAACTTTTTGCATGAATCCTTGAGAGTTGATAAGAGCCTCTCTCTATAGAAATCACTTCAATAACATGTAATCACCAATGTCAAAGATGTTGTCTAGTGTTGTAGCTTCTTTTCAAATGAGCTCCTTTTTATAGGCGATGCTCCAACGGTCGGACCCCTCCTCCAACGGACATATTTCTCCTTGAAATTAAGAGGGACATGTACAAGCATCACTCAACAAATGGTTAGTTGGTAACTGAAGGCATGACATCATTTTATATTAGAACAACTGTAAAAATAAGTAAAACTGAATTTCGGAATGAAAGTAAATAAAAGTTCGGAATGTAAGAAAAGTAAGAAAGTCCGTAGTATATCTAAAAATAGAATTTGATGTCTATAATAAAGAGATATTTAGATTCTGTTTTGTAGAAATTTGTAACATGACTTCTATAGAATTCCAGAGTCTGAATTTGAAGGAAATTTGGAGTCTCGATTCACAAAAATTTGGAACCTGAACATACAAAGTTTGGAGTCGAACTACTAGAAGTTCAGAGTTGAACTCATAGAAGTTCGGAGTCGAACTCATAAAATTTCTTAGTCGAACTCATAGATGTTCGGTGTCGAACTCATAGATGTTCGGAGTCCAACTCATAGAAGATCGGAGTCGAACTCATAGAATTTCGGAGTCAAACTAGTAAAATTACGGATTCAAACTCATAGAAGTTCGGAGTCGGACTAGTAAATGTTCTGATCCAAAATTCATAGTCTTAAACAGAATGCTTCATATCTATGTATTATATGATTCTGAGGTTTTTTAGCTACTATCCGAATATTACACATAGAAAATAAATGTGATTGAACAATGAAAAAAATGTAAGGATAAATTTCCTTTAGGAAGGAAATTTTCCTTAAGAAAATGAAATAAGTGGTAAAAAGAGATTTTCCTTAAGGTAAGGTGTTTGTGATTTTCAAAACATAAAGGAATGTAAATGTCATAAGGAACAATTTATTTACTCAACATATATGAATTTGACTACCTCTTTAAATAACATAATGTAAGATAGATTTCATTATGTACTATGGGGAAAAGGATGAAGTTGTTGAAACAGATATTTATATTGAGTACATGAACATGAAAAATCAATATATCCTTCCAAAGCCGTGGGAAAATAACAATAAAAGCCTTAGTAAGAGCCAAAATATACTTATTATTAGACTAAATCTCAATACAATATGATCATATTTAATGACTTAATGGAAAATAATTAATAATTCATTTATTTCTAGATTATGGTATCCAATGATCAATCCATGCCAAAAGTAATAAAAATATACCAAATTTATAGTGAGGAAATATAGTTTCTTGGACATTAAACTCTACATCATAATCCTCAATCCAGGGAAAAATCATTGTGTTAATTAGAAGTACATTTATTAGAAATATTACATATTGAAGAAAATTAATTTTATTCATGTAAATGTCTCATTCAGGGATTCTATGAATTCATCAAAATTTATACATAAATAACTCATATAAGATCATTTAAACCCTTGGGTGTTTATTATTGTAGTGATTTGTACCAAAGTGTATAACGAAGTAATTGTTTCCACATAATTTAATAAATTTATCTCCTTCAAAGATAAATATAAAGATACCATTTTATATGGGAACACAAATTCCATGTATATATCTAGATGATCGGTCATCGATGACCATTGAGTTTTGGTCAACAATGTGACTAGAATAAATCCATTGTTGATGTATACATTCTAATGATTAAACCATGGAGATGTTCAAATCTCCCCATAATTTGATAATACATGGTTATGAAAGTGTATAACATATTCTAATAGGCTAAATCAGGTATAATGCTTCAAATAGAGATCTCAAAATTGACTCTCAATTTAGGATTGTCAAAAAAATAGCTCTTAATAACATAATGGTTGGCCTTGATTTCTTCTGCATGTAGTTGTTCTATAATTGTATAATCAGGGTCTTAAATACTCTAATGGAAAGTGAATAGGCACTTTGTTTTGTTAAAAAAATTATTGTCATTCTTATGAGTATTAGTAACTTTATGTACTATTATACCGGAGATATGGAAAATATCCATTGATAGATATTGTTCCCCAAATCACTACTTCATTTTTTAGAAAAAGAACTAGTTAACCCATTTCATGTAATGAGTGTGGAATATGTTCCACCCATTAACTAGATTTAGGATATTACTCTATATCTATGAATGAATTGAGTTATTGGAATCCAATATGAAAGGATAAAACAATGAATCAACATCTTATCTAGTGTTTTCTTAGTAACTACCCTCATAGACTGGGCGCAACCAAGGGATGGATGGACAAAAAAATGAGCATTCAAATTATTAATTCTCCATATTGAATCTATATGCGGGTTGGGAAGACTAATATTTATATCACACAAACGAGTATCTATCTTCAGATCATCCTCAACCACAGAGGTAGAAGATAGATGCATCTCCTCGGTATATTTAACCTCGTTTTCACAATATTTTCCATTCTCCATATTGAATCTATATACGTGTTGGGAAGACCAATATTTATATCACACAAACGAGTATCTATCTTCAGATCATCCTCAACCATAGAGGTAGAAGATAGATGCATCTCCTCGATATATTCAACCTCGTTTTCACAATATTTTCCATTCCCAATGAGGCTAGATATATTAGTGAAGGAAATTCCCCCTGAATTAATAATTATATCCCAAAGGGGAGAAATATTATTTTATAACCAAAATATAAAGAGATACATGCATCACTCTTCTGGTCATAAAATTCTGCAATTTCATTGGAAGGAAAAAAAATCTAACATCACCTAAAAAATTACAGTGTGTTGGCATTCCATATACCCTGATAAAATCATAATAAAAACAAAGAATATCCAAAATATTCATGTCGAAAATATCCACACACACTAGCAATTTTTGAGCCTAGGAAAACCTACTCATCATTCATATGAGATTAAAATAATCTCATATAATGATTTTCCCTCATGAATTTCCCTTAATTGCCTACATATATCAGGATTAAGTATATTTAGGTGTTGGAGAGAAGGTCCACAATAAATCGTAGTAGAATTATTATAAATTTATTACTTTAATGTCCAAGATAATCCTCCTCATAATTGGCAGAGGAAAATTATTCCCCTATATTGTCTTTAATTCCTGAATGAGTTCCTTCACCACCCACTCTTTCCAAGAATTTCTAATCGAACTAAGATAAATAAAATGTCATAGAATACCCTCCATAAATTGAGGAAAACATTTATAAAACCATTAATAGCCTCAATCATGAGAATCTAGGTGCAAGGGAGAATGTGCAACCATTATTATTTAGTGTCACTGAGTCTCTCGAAGGAAAAAATGTATATATCCTTTATAAAGAAGCATTTAAATGTATTTTACAACAATAATATGTAAATTACCAAAAATAATATTGATATAAACACTCATGATTTAGGCCAACCTTGGGCACATAATGGTCACATGAAAGAATCCAAAACACTTTTGGTGACTCACACTATTTTGGTTGATTCCAAATTAAAAAAATGAAATTATTTCATTTGTGAGTTCTAGTTCTGAAAATTTTATATTAATATTTCTATGGTTATCAAAAATAAAACTCTAATGAAGATAAAAATTTATTTCTTATATATCAATTTGTATTTAATGGTTATGATTTCTTATTCCCAATTATAGAAATTATAATCAATGCGATCATTGTTTTCTAGAACCACTATTTTACGGATTTATATTCATAATACCAAAAATTCATAATTTTTTCTAAAGATTAAGAGGACTCTTCATCCACTGAATCCCATGTAGAATATTGTTATCGACTGACATCCCCCAGTTTATAAAATGTTACAATCACATAACAATGTGCTATGAATCTGATTTTTTACCAATTCTAATATAATAAAATGTAATTGAATGTAAAATAATTGGTTGATTAGTACCTCCATCATTGAATAAATATTTATTATCATGAGAAAGTATTTATCAATTTACCACAATGTAACCGGAATATCAACCCCATATAATGTGTTTTGTTGGTTACCTTATGAATTTTTATTGGTTTCATAGTATGAATTATAAGAATCAAAGTTAACCTTGAGAAGGAAAAGGAAATTATTTATATTCTTCCACATAATAATATCATCTATTTACTAGGGTCTCATGTACTACTTCCATACATTAGGAACATCGTAGAAAAACTCATCAGAATGTGATTAACCTTCCCCATGGTTTTGATGAAGGGTGGGACATAATAATGGGTAGAGTATCATCATGAGGATTTTAAAATTTCTATGTGATACCTATGAAGAATAATATTTTTTATTCAACCAATGGAGATGACGTTTATCATCACATAAGTGGAAAATGTAGATCAATAAATTGATAAAATTATTGTAAAAAATAATGATGTGGGAAAATCTAATTGTCTCCAATATATATGAAAGATATTTCTATAGGCTAAGAACTGATACTTTGATATCGATAATAATTTTCTTACATTAATAATTTTTACTAAAAAATTAATCCACTACATTTATCATTTCATGTTCTATTTTTTCTCTGACATCGATTAGATCATATACATACTCAATAACTCCTTGTATACTTGATAAAACTCATTGTGGGAGTCATTCTATAATAGTTTTATATATAAATAATACAATAAATGTAAGTCAATGATAATATATTGTAATAATTTCTTATGATGAATCCCATTATAGGAAGCACACTAGTAGATTGAGAATCACATGGTGAAGATGTACTCTTACATTAATAAAGTCTATAATTCGAAGAAATGTACTTTGATGGTGCCACCTAAAGTCCAAAAAGATAAATTGTAGAAGACACAAAAATAAACTAGGTCAATTAAGGAATTATCCTAATTTCCATTCTAAATTAGTAACTACATATTATTTCATATTATAATAAGGATGAAAAAACAATGATGTAGCATACTATGAAATTATTTTGGGTTTAGATTTAGAATTGTAGATACATGTTTTTACCTAAATAATAAGGTAGAGTGACAAGAGGTGATTAATAAAATTTAAGTTGAATATTTAATTATAAACAATAATTTATTACCATATTCAATAATACATGATGTCTAATGGTACTTCCTTTTTGATCCAACATTATCTCGGGATCACCACATACAAAATTCTCTAGTAGATTCATTATCTAATACAACCACCACCATGGAAGACTAATTCTAAGATGAATCATTTATCAGAATCTTATAAATTGGCATAGTGTCAGGTTTTACTATAAATGATTTGTAATAGATTATTGAGATTAATAACACCTCAAAATAGATGTTTTGATATCCTCACCAACAAATACGACTAATAGATGGGTTTTTCTTATTTTTTGCAACCTAAAAGGTGGTAATCTATCATTAGAATGTGAAATGAAATAATTTATCTCATATTATGAATTCAATTTTACACTTCATAATAGTAAAAATTCATATAGAACCATCTATACATTGGGATATGATGGATTTAGCCTCAGATGCATTGATGGAAGAGACACTCTCCAAATTGTGCATTAAGTAAGTGTTGATGCTTGTAGTTATCAAAAATTACGAACAAATATCCCTTATAATATTTGGATTCATATATACGTTTTCCCATCAATGGAAAAAATTGATATAATGCAGTAAAAATTTCATGCCTTTCAGATACATTCCAATATCATTCATATACCCTCAGTATTATAGTTTTCCACAAAATATTCTTGGTTATTTCCCATCTATGGAATTGATGAAATGGGGCTACATCCAAAATCTATAGTCATCCAATTTATGTTTGAAATTACTGTAACTAATTTAATTCCAATGTGTGATGAGGATATCTCCCCTTAAGAGGTGAAGATAACTGCCATCTTCTAATTTGTGAAGAAAAAAATAATTACTATACTTTGTGTGTATAACACCTTGAGTTTTTTTGGATAATTTTTTTTAATAAATGTAATTTATTTGATATCATACAATAAATGAAACACCAAGTTAATATTTTTTTACATGAAACCATGGGTTATCTTATGTTACACATGACACTAATTTTTAATAAACCATGATATATTAATAATATAGTTATTTGAATTTGTAATTTAAAAACTATCCATTAAACAAAGCTATGTGAATAATAAAAAACAATTTTTAAATATGAATTGTAATTTTTTTATCACAAAAACAAATTCATAGAAGAATATTTAATTTTGGTTTAGTCTTTAGATGTTTTAAAACTATTATTTTCTAATAAATAGTATTTTTATTTAATTTTTCGAACATTAATAAAATTAAATTTTCATACATTTAAAAAAATTGATAAAATAAACTTCAATTTTGAAAATACCATGTCAATATTAACTTAGGAGTATTTTTTTATTTGAAAAAGTTTCATTCCTTGAATAATAGTGATAAATATTTAATTTCATTTAAATTTATTTTATTATATTTATTTAAAAATATAAATTATATTTTAAATTTGTTTTAAATTAAAATTAGTTTAATTAGAAATAAATAAATCAAATTAATCTCCTTATAATCAATTTCATATTGAAAATTTATATAAAAAATTGTATTCTTTTGAACATTTTCTCTCTAAAAACAGTCTTTCTCATCCCACCACCAAGGTTAATTTTAAATTAAAATTTTACACTAATAATAATTGAATTTGTTAAATTGGTTACCATATTTTGAATAATAATTATTTCTATTTTTTAATATGATAAAATTATTTTTATAATATAATTAAAAGTTATAATTTTAAAAAAATATTTACCATTGTGAATGTAAAAATGGGATTACTAGGGACGATAAACTAAACATATAAGGGTTTCAAGCAACCCACAACTTTTCCAACACTAATCGGATTCCCAGGACATTACCTTACAAACTATAGTATTTAAAATAATACCTCTCTAAACATCCATCCTGATAAAATCATGAGTGCACCTTTCTCTTTTCAAAAAATTACTAGTGTGACACACGCCTCACCTATAAGAGGATACTCACTATCCTCTCTTTTACACAAAATCAAACCCTTATTATCATCAAAGACCAGAAATTATAATTTTCTAAAATTACTAAAATAATCCTATTGTCCTCATTTTTTACATAAATCCAAACTTTGAAGGCTTTTGGTGTAAACCTGAGGAGGATTCATGAAAAAGAGGTAACATTCATCAATAAATGTTTTGTATTATTTATTCCTCCACATCAATAATTTATTATTATACCATTATGATTTAATTGAAATATTATCATCACAATAATGAGTTTTTTATTTACTGTTCAATACCTACAAACATTTAAACTTCTATAAAATGGGTTATGAAATCATTGTTTGTGTGGGTGGAGAAATATCACCTCGCGTACCAACATCATTCATTTTTCCATTACCATGACTCAAGGATTGAAATAATGGTGGATTTGTTATTTCTATATGATATGTATGTTTTTATTATAATTTTTTAATTATTATATCATGCATACCATCTTATTGTCCATTTCTTTAGAATTAAATAAAGTTAGTCTTTTGTGAGACGGGCTACCACCTTATGAAGTAATGTGATTCGTTCATGAATTATAGGGAAGGTAATAAGGGTCATTTAAATGATCATATGTGATATATGTGACATATAAATTTTTCTATAATGATAAAGTACAATTTGTATTTCTCTATCTAAATCATAAATGAAAATGAAAACATTATTCATGAATACATATATCCTACATTTTCCATGAGTACTGTATATGATTTTCAATCACTAAATTTTATGGATTAATATAAATAAACATATATATAATAAATTGAAATTTTATCATGGTTAAATTAGTATATATTTTGAAATCATGATAAATTTAAGTGGACTAAAAATAAAAAATCAAAACAAATATGAAAAACAAAGGGGTTATTACCTAAAACATAACATTAATAATGAATTGTTAATAAGAAGGAAATGAAATGAAATAATAAAATATTATATAGAATTATATATATATATATATTTATTTATTTATATTGTAAAAAATTATATATATATATATAAATTTATTTACTATACATAATTATGGAAAGTGTATGATAGAAGTCAATACATATGATAAAGGATTCATAGACTCTCTTTTATTTCTCGGAGACAAATGTAAATTCCCAAATTGTTTCATTTTTGTGGTTCATATAATTATCATTTGACATTTTATTTCATGAATACTTGTATTATAATGATATTTAATGTTTCATTTTATGTTTTTATTTATTTTTGAATATGATTCAAAAAATTACTAACATTTTAATGGACTATTATTCTCTCATTTATTTTTTAGATACATAAGAAAATTCCCCGATGTTTTCATTTCTGTACTATGTATACTACCCCTTTTATATTTAATATCATTAATTTATTTATCCATATGATATTTTATGTTCCATTTTCTTTTATACATTAATTTTGATCACTCTTTAATGTTAGCAAAGTGGTAATGATTTTATGTTACAATCATATCATTTTTCAATATTGATTATGATTAAGTTTACCATGATAAAATATTAATATAAATATACCATGAAACACTGGAAATTTATTATACACTAGTTACACATAAAATTTTCTTTTAATAATACTATTTTACCACTATATGGTAGAAAAAATAATTTAGAAACTATTTTTATGAAAAGCTGACTTTATTTCTCACTTCGGTTGGAAATATAATTGCTTTCAAAAAAATGTATTCTTAAACAATTATTATTCTCTTTTGATTTTTAAATAACTTTTTTACCCATTATGGATTTTAACTAAAAAAATATTAGAATCGTGAGGTTATATTATAAATAATTAATGTTTTCATTTTACTAAAAATATGAATGGAATCTTTGTTTAATGTTTTACAATGTGAACGAAATATCCCATTATCGTGAAAACTATTTTCATTAAATAGTTCTTTATAAATTTTCACGGTTTCTTCAGTGAAAAATATTTTAAAGATATTTTATGTTTTAATATTTTTCAATGAAGAAAGGGTATTTCCCTCATGAAATGTTTTATATAATAATTCAAATTATTTTCAATCTATAATGACATCTATTTATGACACATATGCCATATTGGGTATATGATCCAAGGATAAAATTATTATTATTCCTCTAAAAATTTAATGTTTATGATTACATGATATTTATGAAACCCTATTAGGCTTTTAGGTTTATACCATGATAAAAGTTTTCTAAATAATGGTTGTTTTACCACAAGTTATGTTATGATGAAATGAGGAAATGATTACGAAATATGGAAATTTTAATAAGTTATGATTTGAGGAAATGTTTATGAAACCCAATTCATTTCATGGGTTATGATATAATGAATTTTTAATGATCTTCTATCACAAAAAAATATGGTTTTCATTATGATAAGGGTATGAGATATATCTCCCTCCAATTCATTGAGTAACTATTTATATCTAATGACATAGACTATAATTTCATAGGGAGAAAAACTAATTTATTAAGGGAAATATTTCGCTATGGTGGTCGTTGGAGTAAACCTCAACTACTATTATGGTTTTTAGTGCATATCCATTTTAATTTAATATCCATGTAACCGAGCTTTGACTACTGTAGAAATGATTTTTTATGATTATCTATATTCGATAAATCTATGCCTTATGCCAATGTTATTCCCTTACGGATAATGTTCATTTATTCATTGTATGGGCCATGACTTATAAAATACCGACCTTATTTGATAACCCAATATTTTGATCTTTTATATGTAGTGTATGTTTTTCAAATGTTACACTTATGTTCTCATAAACTTATGATCATGTTATTCTTATATTTCACCCTTCATTACACTTACTAAGAATCTCAACTCACCCTTTATTAGGTTTCCATTATGAAGGATGTGATGAAATTTATTACATGTGATATGTTTAATAAGGTTGATATATGTAATGATCATAATGTTAGATGATGTAGTTTACCTATGGACTAGTTTTTTATTTTAACTATGTTCCAATGATACTAATCTGTATGGGTCCACATACATGTGTTTTTGTACTGTAATGTATATTCCTAAAAATTTAGTAATCAATATATATGAATATAGTAGACATTATATATGGTTTTACATGAATATATTAGTAATTAATTTGAATCTAGGATGATAAAACCATATTGATGTACCTAAAGACATGCCTAATGATAGATATAAAGATAATTCAAAGTATATGTAATTTTCATGGAAGGTTGATAAAGAGTTTCCAGAGTGGATTCCATTATATTACATGCCTATCTAGAAATTAAAAAATGACGTGGATCTGGAATAGAGGTGACTCTGTGTAATAACTATGAAAATGGTGTATTAGTTTAGACTCGATTACCACTTACTGTTGGACAATGGGTCTTGTTGCACAATTTCATTGACAGTACGTTGGGATACTCTCTGGAAATTTGAAACCCCTTTAAGAACGACAATTAAGGCTGTAAATAGATGATAACTATGAAAAACCTATGATAAACCAAACATCTCATAGATTGTAGAGTATTTATTTATTTATGAATCCTATATGTTATTTTTCAAGATTATGGGGTTCCCCATAATGGTTATTGTTTATCCCAATATGGTTATTATTTTTAGTAAATAACTTGATTGTGAAGGAATCTTGTTAATAATGAGTGTGATAGACAATGAAATAAAATTTCACTAGAGCACCCAATCATTATTGGGTGTAGAATGAAAAATATCATTTTTATGATCACACGGCCTTCTCATTATACGAATCATGATGTACATAAAATAAATTGAGGTAGCATCATTATCTTGAGTCATTAATGAGAAAACATCCACCATATTTCAATGGATATTTTGATCCACTAGTTTCTAATCAATGTATCATCACCCCTAAAATGTTATTTTGTATTATCTAGTGTTTAGAACTAAAAAAGTGTTTTTTTTCTACCATTGGAAAGGTGATGTTGATCAATGGTTGAATTTTATCAAGAATTTGGGGAAAAAATATGGAACTGACTCCATGGTTTGGGACGAGTTAATGAACATATTTTTCAATAGTTACATTCCACATATTCATCATTTGAAGTTGGATAAGGAGTTCCATTAGAGTATGAAAAAGATTGATGAATATTTTTGTTCCTATAAGTGAAATTTTAAAAGTCTTGTAAGATACATTTCTATTGATTTTATCCAACCTGAATTTATGGTTGGACAATTTATTATTATCCTAAAAAATATCTAAATGGTGTTATCAATTAGATACATTTTTAGGTATGAATATTTTTTATGTTCTATTAATATAGAAATGGATATTTTAGTTGTATACAAATAATGTTCTCTAATAAGAATATAAAAATTTAATTCAATAGAAAATCGAAGAACCATGGAGAGAAAATAGATGAGACTTAATTTAATCTAAATGTGTGGCAATAAGAATGGAGGAAATTGAATTAAGGGTAATAGTAAATATTTTATGGGTTGAAGGTATGTTCATTATGAAATTGATTTCTAAAGATATGGCATGATGTTATATTGTGATCTGAATAGAGATAAAATTGATAGAATAACCCACCCACAATTTAGTTATTTGAAAAAAAGGATTATAAGAATTTTGATAACAAATTCCAAAATCCAATGGTTGTTTATGATGATTGATTTCCAAAACATGTTAAGCCATGAGACAAAGGATAATTTCATAAGATCATTATTTAGAATAAGGGGTGCACTAAATGTGTGGTAAAAGGAATACTTATTATTCATTCTAGAAATGTTAATGACATATTTAGATTTAGATCTAACCATTCATTCAAATCTAACGAATTTTCAAGTTGTATAAATATGCCAACAAAACTAGTAAGTGTTAAATTGTAAGTGAAACCCCTTAATTGAATAATGATTTCAACTTAATTATATAATTCCTCACAGGTGTACATTGGATTGAAATTCATTTAAATAAATATTTTTATTCTTCAACATGTTGAATTTGTTGTTATACTGGGACTGGATTGGATTTATGTGCAGAAATACCTCATTAATGTGTGAGGATGTGAAGTTAGATTTTATTTTCAAAACCAAAATATGATCATTTATTAATGTGATGACTTGTGAGAAATACTAATGGGTATCATATCAGTTTTTTCGATCCAAATTCCCATTTTAAAGGGGTGATTATTTGAAATGGTAAGGAGAAACACGAAATTAAGGATTTCCCTATTTGGTGGTATTTTTTTTTCTCATTCTATAATATTTTTGAAGCCTTATACTAAAACATGACATTCGGTACTCAATAGATCTAATACATGGTTCCATACCAATATGAAAGATTTAATAAAAATTAAAATATATTGAGTTGTAGGAAATTAAGATGTAACTATAGGAAAAACATGAAAGGGATTAATTTGGCCATTTCTGTCACCTTAGGATGCACCTGTACCATTTTAATAGAGAAGGACATATCAATATGACTCAAAATTGATTATCAAGAGGATTAAATATCACAAGTAAGAACAAGTATCCTCTTCCATATTTCGATGACTTTTTTGATCAACTGTTTATAGATCAATACTTTTCCAATATTTAACATTTTTATGGATGTCATCAATTCAGGGTCAGGAATATTCCCAATGAAATATTCTATAAGAGTTATGGAAATAATGGATATGTTTTTATTCTATCCTACCTTATTAAATCCCCAACTATATTCAATTATTTATTGAATAGATTCTTTATAGGTTATATTAACTAGATTGTGATAGTCTTTTTAGATTATATTATTATCTATTCAAAGATAAATTAATATCATGAATACAATTTAATAATATTACTAAATACCCTTATAAAGGTAAAACTATATAATAATTTTATAATGTCTGAAGTTTACCTACAAAAGGATTCATTTCTCAGTTATATAATTTATTAGAGGGTATATAAGTATATCCATGAAGAAAAAATTTATTGAACGTTGGCCCATATCAATCATGATAAATGAGATCAAATTCTTTTGTGGTTTAAATGGATATTATCAATGGTTAATAGGTAATTTATCATGACTATCTAATCCTCTAACCAGGTTAACTGGAATGTGATCAAAGAGTCTTTGGATAGATGAATGTGAGGAAAATTTATTGAATGGGGGAAAATATCAATCAGTGCACCTATACTAACAGTACCCTACACTATATAAATGTGTTTAATCTATAGTTCTACTTATAATATTGTATTGGGATGTCTTTATAATAATAAGTACATGGTTAAGGCTTACACCTCTTAAAAATTAATGATTTAGGAAAACATTACCCATATCATTATTTAGAGTTAGTTGCGGCAATTTTTTCAATAATGATATAGATGAATTATCTTTAAGTATACATCTGTGATATATATACTGACCATAAAATGTTATTGTGTATATTCACATAGAGGAGTTGAATATGTGCTAATAAGACGGTTAGATATGATAAATGATTATGAATACTCAATAAATTACCTCTATAGAAAGGAAAACATGGTGGACGATGCAATGAATCAAAAGGATCATGCATGCCTATATATGATTAGGATTAAAAAAGATCCAATATTTAAGGGTTTAAATAGTATATTTCTTAAATTATATTGGAAGGGATAAAATATGACATTAATTATTTTGAAAAAAAGTAAACTATAGTTTATTACATAATATCGCACAAATACAACCCAAATGATCAATAATTACAGAGTATTCAGGAATTAGTTTCATTACATAATGACATAAAATAGGGGGTATATCACCATTATTGAAAAATTCTTTAACACTCTGATATTTTCTTTTCATTCTTAAAGCATCATGCAATAACCTAGGGACTTACACAAGAAAGGGTTGAGCTATAAAGCCCAATATGGGAATATAAAAATAAAAAAATGAATTATTTATTACCAGATAGATTGTTAGTATTTCCAAGGAATTTAAAATATGATTAAATCATAAACATGAATAATTAAGCATGATATAGCATTATAACATAAAATAAACATGGGAATGTGTAAAAACATTTAACATGACATCATAAGAATAAGTCATGGATAACCACCAAAAAAACATAACATACTGTGCTTAAGATAACCACCCATGCACCATACATGGTGTCTCATGAGATTAAAACCATACATAGTTAATAGTATAATTATCTGGGTACAATCATTACAATCATATCATTTGAATACATAATATTGCCACAAATATCATATAACTAAGAATATATTTCATCAAACTAAATCCCGTGATATTGGAGTGTCAATTAAATTCTTATAATTCCATAGTAAATTATTTATGTGTTTGTAATAGTCAATAGGCATGATAAAAAATGGGTGTGGGTATTCACTACACAATTGATTTTATAGAAAATCACTATGAAACTCATGTAGTATTATGGGGTACATAAATGTTCATGGGAGGTATTAATGATCATGGAAGGGGTATATAAAAATTTTCAAATAATAATTGATGTTTGGGGATATTAAATAATGTATCCCAACATTAGGAAGTAGAGATAAAAGGCATAAGATAATGAGGTTACTTGAATAAATGATAGAATGGTAGGATCCCTTACCTTGATAGTGTGGTTCCACAAGCTTGCGCGGGGATTCTAGGGAACATAGAAAACCCTACGGAGGACTCAACATATAGTAGGGTAGAAAAAGGATATTCAACATTTTTTTGATTGAAGATGAATAGGATATTGAATGGGATTATATAGGAAAAGTGAATGGAGTTCTTTATTGTTTCCCACACATATGTTTTAGACTATGTACAATAATTTAATAAAAACCACAAACCATCGCACATTTATCTCAAATCAATTCTTCCATATAAGAGTGGGTATCATTATTTTATAATTACAAAAGTGTAACTTATTAAAATAACTCACTTGGTGTTGTGGAAGTGAGTCATTTCCTATATGATATGATTTCGAAACATTAAAATATTATATAGTTTTTGGAGAATTCGTATGTCTTGATAATGAAAAAAACCTCAAAAATCATTATCTAAAATGGAAAAATATATTTGGCCTTGGAATTGTTTTATTGTATTTATTACATTACTTTTGGGTCATTATGATATCCAAATGCTCTGCAAATATTTAAATCCTATTCATTATTACCCAAAAATTCAATTGCCTTAAGAAAATATATCAAATTTCATTGTTATTTAATTGTTAAAATATGATACTTAAAATAATATTTTTATTATCCAAAAAAATTTATTAATATAAGAATTTTTACTTTTCAAACTGATTCTACACTTATCAAGAAATGTTTGGTTTCTTGACAATATCTATTTCAAACCCATTTGAAAATTATATTTGTCATCATAAAAATTAAATTATAATTTTCATATAATTTCTTTATTTAATAATTATATTATATTAGAATAATATTTATTTCAAAACCCCTTTAATATATTCAAATAATTGATATTTTATATTTCTTAAAAATACAATTGTATTTTTAACGTGTCAAAATAAGACCAATTTATAAAGTAAAATCAATAAAAAGAAAACAATATTATTACGTAATAAAATATAAATATTCGTATAATTATGTTCTGGATATGTATCATATTATTACATTGGAAAATACCATGAGTAATAGGTCGATTGTAATAAAATTTTCATTTGGTGGTTTGACATGTTTAGTTTGGGGCGTGATCTCGATGAGCATTAACATCTCTAATAAATAAATTTTATCATGATTTAGTTGGTGGATCGTAGATTGGGATAAGTAAAGCTGCAATTCTAAAAATTCTATATCTCTCATAATATATGATAAATAATATTAATATGGTATGATCCTATTGGTTGAGTCCATCACTTCCTTTTATGTGTAAGTTTGACTTGTCAAAACCAAATATTTATAATAATCACGTGATCACTACTCAATAGATATATTATCAATTATTATCATTGTTAATGGTATTTTATATCCAAGAGTATATTATAAATCCTAATAAGTGAATTTTTTTCTATAACCATAACACATAAAAATACATTTAATTTAATCACAAATAGAATTACGTTTTTCTAATATCAGGTTATTAATATCATCCCCGCTTCAAAATTTTCATCCGAAAAATTTTAATTTCACATATTAAAATACATGATGGTAATTAAATTTCATCACCTCCTCAAGTTCCCACATAACATCTTAAATCTTTTGGTTTCCTCATAGAACATTGACCATGTGAATTATCTTATGTCGTAGAACATTATCTCTACAATCTTAAATCTTTACTTGTCGATATTCTTATGAGAGAACATTATCTAATAGTACCACATTTGGATTCATCACATGTGAGTGGTATGGTATATACTTCCTCAATATGAATACATTGAACACATCATATAATTGAGATAGGTTTGGT
The DNA here is from genome assembly GCA_963277665.1 of Viscum album. Classification (NCBI taxonomy): domain Eukaryota; kingdom Viridiplantae; phylum Streptophyta; class Magnoliopsida; order Santalales; family Viscaceae; genus Viscum; species Viscum album. The sequence goes on along the minus strand of OY728131.1, from coordinate 708,466,961 downwards.
TGGAGTGCTTGTCGATAGGCCACCACTCAAATGCAATCAAGGATCTTGAAGGGAATGATGTATCTTGGACTACAGTTTCCACTTTTCCCAAATATCGTGAAATTATTCCATAAAGACATGTGGTGTAATATGTTATCAAGAACCTCAAAATATATAATTCATTAATGATTGTCAGCATATATCTTCTATAAACTATGATCTACTCTAATGTGCTTCTGAATGGTCTTGACATTTTCCACAATTTCCTCAACCATTTCATGACCTTGCAATTTATGTTTCTCTAATATCATCCCAGCATGGTAGTGTTTCATACCTCCTACAATAATGATCATCATACAGAGTGATTTGGATTATTTAGGGGAAACTATTATAGTAGAATAAACTGACCATAGGAATATGTTGATCAGATCCTCTGTTTAAGTCAACAAAGCATGTTGTTAACACGTCCTTGAGTGCATGGATAGTCCACTCAGATTGGTCATTACTATGAGGGTGATAAGTCATGATGATGTTCAAATCAATATTAGATCAAGATAAGAAATCATTTAATACATGGAGGTAAATCATAGATTTCAATCAGATACAACTGATATTGGTTTTTCATGTAGCCTCACTACTTATCTAATGTATATCCTTGAATGTTTATCAAATTTGAATATCACTATAATTTTAGTAATTTTAAAAGACATTATAAGATGATCTACCAAAACCATTTTCTAATTAATTCCTTTTTATGTATTTATAATACCAGTGAAAAATTACATTTTAATTTTTCCCTAATTCCTTGTAGATATCGGGGATTGTTGCATAATTCCCTTGGTTTTTTATTTCTAAATTCACTTTCTAACATAGTAGAAACATTGATGTATATTTAGTGATCTTATTCTTCATATTCTACCAACAATAGTTCTCTCAGAGATGTCGATACATCTTTATGCTCTATAGAGGGTTGTATAAGGTCGAGTTATGTAAGTCATCCAACAACTCCCCATTTAATTTGGGATTTTATTGTATGAAATATCTTGACGCAAATCAATCAACACATTTTCAATTAATCTTGACCATTGATGATTTCCTGTTGATTATATCTTTAAACTCCTCCTGATTCTTCACATAATCTATTTGATCATCCTTCATATTCACCAAAAGTGAGGGATCATCAATCATTTGTGAATGTGTTTAGGATATTTCTTCTTTTATAATTCTCATGTTCATCATTTTCAAGACTAGGATGATCTGATCATTCCCAATTATCATTAAAAATAATACTATTACGTACTTTATAGATATATTTTCTACCATGTTATTTTCATTCCCATGATGGTAGTGTATTGAGCAATAATATTTCGTAATTACCTCTGACCATCTTAGTTGGAACATAATCGACTCCTTCTTTGTGATTATATATTTGATGTGCTTTCGATTCATATATATTTTACACTACTACCCAAGGTGATAATGACACATATTTTAAGAGAAAATATTATTGTATCCACCTCCATATCATCTGTATGGCAGTTTTAGTCATGAACATTCAATTTCCTTTAGTCATATGCTACCACTTTATCATTATGAATTAGTACACATCCCTTGAACTTATCATAAGCATTTTTTAATTCCATGAAAAGTTCCAAAAATCTGGGTACCATAAGTACATGAGTAGCTATAAGCCTCCTTATTAACTTTATCATTTTTTCATGTTAATTATTATAAAAAAACTTTACTCCCTTTCAATTTAGCTTGGTTGCCGGGTTTGATAACCCTGAGATATTTTCAAAAAATCGTTGATAATTCCAAACAATTTCAATTTAAATATTTATATAATTCACATATGTTGGCTTCAACCATATATATATTTTTTTATTATTTTATAGGATTATATATTTCCCTCTACATTAGATTATATTACCAGATAATGATGTTTCCTTCAAACATAACTCACATTTTTTGTTCTTTACAAAAAGTGTCATTCTTCATAAGGGCTATAGAAAATTACTCAAATGATCCTCATACCCTCCTATAAATTTGTATTATATTATAATATAATGTATAAATAATACCAAAAATTTATCAATTTATCCTTTAAATATTCTATTCATCAATTCCATGTAGATTTTGGGAGCATTAGTGAGCCCGAATGGAATTACTGTGAAATTAGAGAACGATTAGCTTTTACAAAATGAATTCATGGGTATATCCTTATTGGTAAACCTTAATTGATAATACCCTGACCAAATATCAACAATGGAGAATTATTAGGCTTAATGTAGATGATCAAAAAAGTCATCAATCAGTTTTTAAAGGTACCAATTATTTATCATAATCTTCTTTATCTTGCGATAATCATTGAAAATGTTAATTTACCTTTCCTTATTTTTAATATAATGGTTTGGTACACCCCATGGTGAGACACTTGGATATATAAACCCTTAATCTATATTCTGTTATATTTTTTTCTTCATATCTTCATCTTCTACAATGCCTAGACTATATATATTTTATTATAGCTTCAATTTTCTAGGTATATGATCGATTAAATCTTCATCCTCTAATTTATGATTAAGATCATACAATTATTTGGGAAACATATTAGTGTATTCCATTACAATGGGAATGTATTCAGTGTTTCTATTTTCAATATACTCAATCATATGATGCTGATTTGTTTGTTCATTGGGAAATAATTTTGATGCATGAGATATTTCTATTAATGAAAATCCATCCTCCTCATTGAAATTATAATGAATTGATGGAAGAATCCTGATATAGAGAGTTATTTTCATATCATTATGTGTCTATTTTCTCTGTAAAAGAAGAATAAATCCATACCCATATTATCATCAAATTAAACTAAAGTGAGTATCATGCGGTTAGATGGGATGTTTCTCCCACAATGTTTTATGGTGGATTAGTTATATAATAACAATGTAATAAATTATTTATTTTTTGTTTTCAATGACATATTTATATCTGTACTTAGTGGTTTTTTTTTGGAATAGTTACACTATAATTGTGTGATGTGATATAATGTTGAAACTATAATCAAAACAAATGTTCAGTTTTTTTGAATGAATTACTAGAAAACTTGTCACCACTTTGTTGTTAGGATCCACCTTAGGGATTTCAAGGTCAAATTCTTAACCATGATTCTATGGAGGTTTTTGGCATTGATTGTGTCATAACACCCATGGTTTAGTGTAGTGTTTTAATATTGTACATGTTCCTTGTATTGTAAACATTAGAATAAATTATAATGGTTGACTAGAGTATTCCTAATTTTTTTATGTTGGTGGGTTTTTCTTGTTCACAGTTTCAATCAATGTTCCTTTCCATTACCAATCTAAATAAGTTCTTCATCCCTCTATTCCTATTATATATTTTATTTTTTACATAGTTTTTACAATTGGGTTGATGGAATTTCTTACCACTATTATATCTCTCCATCTCAGCAATAGAATTGTACTCAAATTCTTGCTTCTTATCCTCATGATACAGATGATATTTTTCGATATCCATTACTACATTAAGGTGACATCAAAAAATTTCATAATAGTTAGAAAATGATCAGATTAAAAGGGAATTTTTTCGAGTCCATTTTATACCTCCAAAAAGTGTTCAAATTTTCACATGGGGTAATGAAAAAGCAAGAGGCGTATCAGGCCATCCTTGTGATGTTATCCTCATAATCTTATATGGATTCATAATATTTTTTCTTGAGGATGAGAAAATAACTTTTCTTTTTTTGATGGAATGTGTAAGGTATATATTTTCAGGAAAACATTTTTTGGAATTCCATCCTCTGAATTATTTTGATATATTCTATATGCATTGTATTCTTGAACAATTTCCACCACTAATAAGCTTATCCCTATATATTATAAATATAAATTATAAACATTCCATTCATAGAATAGTGAATGACATGGAAGATCAACACCAAGGAGTTGATCTATTATTCTGTTATTAAGGGATCAGATGATTCATTTATTGTTAGAGGCCTTTGTTGCATTACGGTCTCAATTAAAAATTTTAATTTCTTTAGGGGATTTGAGAGTTCCTCATAATTCATGATTCAATTAATAACATTATTCAACTAATTGGGTATAATCACAAGGTTCTTAATTCCTTCCCCTATCAGGTTAGAAATCTAATTTGTGTAGTTTTCATACTTACCTTTAGAATGGTTGTTCACATGGTTCCCCATATTTTTGATTATTTTCAAATCTAATAGGAAAACAATGGTTGAATATCTTTATACTATTAAACTCTTAAATGGGAATCCTAAAACATTAAAGCGGTAAATTATAAATGACATTTATTACATAATAACTTATATAATTCAATATATATTATCCATGATCTATATGGTTACAAAGACTCTTATGGGATTTATTTCTATTAATAATGGTTCATAATGATCTGTTGAATTTACCAATGCACATCCCAATGTAGTGTCAAAATAGGTGTGCAATAAGGCCAATTTTCATGCATTGGTTTCCTATAGTGTCCAACTTAATGAGGGGGTTTTAGGATTTACCCCTACATACATCTATTCCAGATACACATCCACATATAGTATCGACTCAAGGTTTTATTTTGAAATAAAAAACTTATACTATACTCTAACAAAATTTAATGATTCCTTTTTTATGTTTAGTCTTATCCGTGTGTATTTTTCTAGAGTTTTTTAATCGTAATCCTCAAAAAATAACCATTCCTTAGATACCAACATTGGCAACCCTTGTTTTTGAGAAAAAATATATAATAATTTATTATATAAGAGAACATATAAAAAAATATGGATGATTTAGAAGTCTAGTTTCCCTGGGAATTAGTATAATTACATAAAATCTTCATAATAGGGGGTACATTTCCATTATTGAAAACTTCTTTAACATGCTCAAATTATTCTGTCATTCATATAACTATATGGAATAACCTAGAGACATACCTACGAAAGAGGGATATGTAAATCCCAGTTATGGGATAAAAAAATAATAACATGAATCTAATATTACATGTTAGACAACAACCATATCTATGGGACATAAACACAGTGTGAATCAAAAACAAGAACAATGAGGAATGATATAGCCTGATAACGTAGATGCAATATAGAAATGTGGGAAAAACTATTAACAAGTCGTTGTAAGTGTATGTAAAGGATAAACATAAAGAAAACATAACATAATTTTCATATGATATTCTATTTTTCACTATAAATTGTGTCTCATGAGACTAACACATTACTCAATGCATTAGAGTTCTATCCGGGAACACCCATCATAATCATATCATGTACATGCATAAGTGTGCCTTATAGATCATGTACAGATTAACATATTTCATCATATTTAATATCATGATATTTGAGTCTAAATTATATAAACATAATTCTATAATAAAATATTTATATGTCCAAAAAGGATCACACCATTGATATAAAAATCAGTATGAGTATTCACTACACAATTGTTTGATGAATAAAATTGAAGGAAATTTTTTGCCTCATAACTGGGGTACATAAATGTTCATTAGAGGGATTATTAAGCATTAAAGGGGCCACTAATCATTTATAAATACGGTATGTTGTGGGATAAGGAAGAACATATCCTAATAATAAGAAGTGGAGGGAAAAGGAATAAGATAATGAAGATTCTTAAATAAAAGGGAGATTGAGTGGAGCACTTAACTTGACAGTGTTATTTCAAAAGCATGTGAGGAGCTGATTGAGATATTGGGAGCTCCTTGGGGGTTTTCAAAGAGAGTATAGTATTGAAAATATGAGATCCATTGTTTTATAGTGATTATGAATGTGATATTAGAATGGTTTATATAGAAAAAGCGAGTTGATTTCTTAATTATTTTAAAAACATGTGTTTTGGAATTTGTATAATAATGTAATCAAACCCACAAATAATCATATGGTATTTTCACATTGAATATTCCTAATATTTTGTTTTATATTATTTCATATGGACAGTGGTCTAACATGTTATAATAATACCCTTGGTTATGTGGTAGTGAGTCTTGTTCTTAACGAAATAATTTCCAAACCATAAAATATGGTATAGTTTTTATTGAATCAGAATGTATTTATTTAATTAATAAAACGACAAAGAAATTCATTATTTTAAATATGATAAATATATATGGTTGGTTATATATTTTATAATATTTATTACATTATTTTAGGTCATTATGATGTTATATTGCATACCCTTTATTTATACCGTATTTAATTTATAATGAAAAATTGACTATCTCGGAAAATTATGAATGATTCACCATTGGATAATTATTACATTATTATTCTAAAAATAATATTTATTTCTTCCTATTAATTTTAGAAATATGTTAACTTCTTATTTTTAATAAAATATACATTTATTAAGAAATGTATTGTTTTTTATAATATCAATTTTAACCCTTATAAAAATTACATTTGTTACCATAGAAATTTTAATTTAATTTACATTTAAAAATAATTTTTTTAAATATTTTTTTATTGAAATATTAATTAATTCAATAATCCATTCATTCATTAGAGTAATTAAAAATTCATATTACTCAAAAATAGGATTTATGTTTTACCATATCAAAATCCAAACCATTTATAAAGTAACAACAATATGAATAAAATTTATTCAAAATTATCTAAAATTTACATCTTCATATTATTATGGTCTTGATACATCTCCCTTTTTTACATTGGAAAACACCCAATCGGTATGGTGGGAGACTGTGATATTTTAATGGGGTAGTTCAGTTTATATGGTGTGGGTCATGATATCAATGGGAATGAAAATCTCCCATAAAACATTTCTCCAGATTTTTAGTTAATGGATATCATCTTCGGATTAGTAGATGTAAAATCATAGAGGTTATATATCCCTATGATTCTATGTTAAATGGTATTCATAGTGTACAGTGTTATAGGTTGAGTCTATCAATTCCTTTGTCAAGATCAATTGGATTTATCAAAATCCTATATTTATACTAATAACAATATCATTATTCAGTGGATATATTATCAATTTTTATTATGATTAAAAGTATTTTAAATCTGATAGGATATAATAAAAAAAAATTTCTTTAACCATAATATATAATAAGAAATTTATTTCAATAAAAATGAGGACTTTATTTATAAAATAATAGGTGATTATATAAAATAATACCTTTCTCAATTGAATGTTAAACTCTCTATCCATGTTAAAACTTAAGAGACACGGAAGAAAGATGTAGTGCAGAAAAATAAGATTACAAATTTTCCTCAGTTTAACCTTGACCTAAATAGAATATTAAGGGTTAAGAAACATGTGTTTGTTCTATTGACACCATATTTTTAAAAAGATATAGTTCGAAGATGATAATAGTTATTTATTATCTATTCATGTGAGATGTAAAAAAGATATATATATATATTTTAAAGAGTATTTATAGTGGGATGGAATGAAGAGAGATATTGTAGTGTTTTTATCTCATTTTTTGGAATGTCATAAATTTAATGTTGAAGGAAAAAATTCTAACGGGACTTTATATCCGTTACCCATAGTAGAATTAAATTGGGAAAACATCACCACATATTTTTTTCATTGGTATCACCAAAATTTATGAAAGAAAAAATGAAATATTGGTTACAGTAGATTGTTTTACTAATTCTTCAGACATCATCACTTTTAGAGAAGACAATTATCTATATTATATTACTTGGATATAAATTTGAGTGATGGGATGATTTCATTGATTACCACATTACATTCTTTGTGATTGAGATCTAATATTGATTTCCATGTTTTTGTGAAGTATACATCATGATCTAGATAATGAGTTGGGTTTCGTCACTATATATAATCCTCAACATGATTGTCTATCTAAGATAAAAACTCAAACCCTAGAGTATATTTTGATATCCCTACCTTTGGAAGTCAAAGATGACTGGTATAAAAATCTTGCACAAGTTGAGTTTTCTTACGACAACAGCTATAAATCAAGAATTTATATGGCTCATCATGAATACCTATATATAAATAACCATAGATCTTTAACATGCTAGAATGAAGTTTGTGAAATAAAGTTACTATGAATTGATATATTTGAAGAAGTGTAAGAGACACTTAAATCCATTCTACAATGCATCAAGGCTACTTATATACAACATAAAAGGTATTCTAATAATCTCTACTGTGATATATAATGTGATTTTGGTGACAAGGTGTTTCTAATTATTTCTTCATGGAATAAGGCTATGAGATTTCAGAAGAAATAAAAAATTATCCCAAAGTATATCAATCTATTTGAAATTCCCAATCATATAACGACCATAGATTATCATTTGGTATATCCCTCAATCCTCTTTCAGTTCATGATTTTTTCCTATATATCTCTCCTGGTAAAGTACATACTAGAACCACCAATTTATTGTAAAAATAAGTTATATCAAAAGAGAAATTTATTTTTTTCGAGGACAACCAGTGGATATTTTCAATAATACAGAGAATGTTCTATGAAATATGTTAACTGACATGGTTATTGTTTTTTTCATAAAACACCAGTTTGGGGAAGCTCTATGGGAACTTGAGGATATTTTCAGAAAAAATTATACTCAATTATTAATATTAGAGTGATGAATTTTAATGGTGAGATAAATTTTAAGTTGGGGGGAATGTAAAACCATAATTTTTTATGAATAATTTATTTAAAAAATAATAATTTATATGAAATCTTCTATTACACTAAACACCATGGTGATCATTCTCTACACTCAACCTTGGGTAAGCATATGTCACACATGACACTATGTTTATAGAAAACCATTGTATACTATGAATATAGTTATTCAAATATGAATCTTACAATCTAGAAGTTATAAAAGGAAATATGATTAATTATAAATATTTTTTAAATATTAATTATAATGGTTTTACTTAAATGAAATATATTTAATTTTTAATTTTTTTTATAAAGACGTTATATCATTCAAAAATATCATATTATAAAATCGTGTTTTTTAATAATATTTTTGAATAGTAATGAAATTAATTTTTAACACTTTTATAAAGATTGTTTTATAAAATAAACATCAATTTTTTAAAAATAATTTCCAAATTACATTAGGGTGATTTTATGTATTTTTCTAAAGAGTTTATTTTTTATTAATACTGTTAGATACTGAATTATAATTATAAAATTCATTTTGTTTAGATTATTTATAAATTTTAGTTATATTTTAAAAAATATTAATTTAACATAAGTTAAATTATTAAAAATTAATTTATATCATTGTAATAAATTTTATATTTATTTTTGATATACAACCTTTATAAACTTCTAATCATTTTTTCTTTAAAACTGGCTTTCTCTTCAGGTTTAGGAGATTTATTTTAAATATACATTTTTCACTTATGTGAATTAAAGTTATAAAAATGGATTCTATTTATAAAATCATCTTATTTTAAATTTTATAATATTTTAAATATAATTTTTGACCATATTAAATAGTAAAAAAAGAAAAAAACTATTAATCATTGTTGTGGTAAAAATGGTTTTACCATGGGATAAATTATAAGGATTGGGGTTTAAATGAATCCAAAATATGGAAAATAATATTGGATTAATATATTTAGACATAATATATTATATTATTTATAATTTCCATTTTTAATTCGTTTTTCATTATAAATATGTTCACACATAGTATTGTTTTCTAAAATTACAAAGGTTTCACTCATCACTCATATAAATAGCCACCAACTCTCCTCTATTACTCAGACAATAAAAAAACAATCATAAAATAACTACCCAAATAACTTCCCAAAGCCATTACTCAAAAATGAAAATCCATATTTTTGAAATAAATCCAACCTTAGATACATATTGGTGTAATCTTATGCGGGATTCTTGAAGAAGATTTAGTGTTCACCAATGAGAGTTTTTATATTATTTTTACCAACACAAATTAAAATTATTATTATAAATTACTAATATAATAAACACAATATATACCATATAGTGAGATGTTTTTATGTTATGTTCATGACCTAAAACCATCTCCAATTCCATAAAAGCGTTAGAAATCATTGTTCTAGTGCACGGGCGACTACCGCCTCACGACCAGATGTCATTCATTTTTCCATTACCACATCTCAAATAAGGATATAATTATTGATTTATTATTTATATATAATAAATATTATATTATTATAATTTTCTAATTATTATATCTTGCAATCCTTTATAATATTTTTTCTGTGGGAATACGTTGATGTCGTACGTGTGTAAGTCAAAATATCGCCACACAAAGCGGTGTGATTGGTTCACACATTACATGGAATGTAATAAAGACTGGTTTACTAAAAATATGTTATATATATTACATAAAATTAATTTTTAACGGTAATATATAATATAACATAATTTCTATCAATCCAAAAATAAAAAGGAAAAAATTTTCATGCTTACTTATGGCCCACTGTCTTTGTGAATAGTGTATTTCATTTCAATCAATATATTTTTTGAATTACTCTAAATAAATATATAATGAATATATATTTTATTTATAGCATTGCTAAAATTATAGATTTGGTGGAATTATTATAAAATTATGTGGAACAAACATAAAAAAACAAAAATATAAAAAAAACTAATTATTACCCAAAACGAAACATTAATATGGGTTTATGAATTGATAGGTAACAAATAGTGATAATAAAATATTATATGGTATAATATATATAACTATTGTAATTTAATTTATTCATACTAAACATATATATTTTATACATGAGTTTTGAACACTTACAAAAGAATTTGAGACTCAAGGTAAGGGATTTCTACTATTACATTTATTTCTAAGAGGAATATAATAATTCACCACCCTTTAAATTTGATTGGTGTATATAATTCATTATTAATATGTTTTATAATAAATAATTTTATTTTAATTATATTAATTTTTTACTTTGATGTTATTATTTATTAGGGATTACAATTCAACAGATTATTAATGTGGTAATTGACTTCTAGAATCTCTTTTATTTTAGGGAGACATATGAAAAGTCACAACTTCTTTAATTTGTGTGATGTATATACTACCACTTTGATAGTTAATATCATAAATACAATTATTTTAAGGATATTTAAAAATTTATAAAATGTTATTATTTTCTGATGATTATGAATCCAAAATTACTAAGGTGGAAAGGTATTTTTGTGTCAATTTTTTTTATTTGAGATGCATGTAATTTTTTTACAAATATATTCTTTCAATAGGTGCATATAAATTACCATGTACATGTAATATCAGGGATTTATTTATCCTAGTTACAGTTTATTTTTCATTATATGTTATTTCTTAATAGAAATCATGATTCAATATTACCAAAGTTGTAATGATAATATATTACAAACTCAACATTTATGAGGATTATTTGTGAGTAAGGTTATGATGGAGAGATTTTATAATCCTAATTTTAAGAAACTCGTGAATATTATTCTCAAATGGATATTCAATATATTTTTAACTAATATTTAAAAAATTACACTCTTTGGAACTTACAATAATTGAGGAAATGTTTTTTAGAAATTATGAACTAATTTCTCCATTTGGTTAGAAATAAAATTTCATTCATAATCATGTTTCCTAAAAATGATATATTTTTTTCTCTTATAATCACATTATTTTTAAAATAAATTTTTTAACATGTTTGAATTTGAAAAAATATATTTTTAATGGAATCCTCATTTTTTTCCAAACAATTACGATTTGTATTTTACCAAAAAAGTGAAACAATTCATTGGTTTAATTTATATGGTATGAATGAATTATACACCCATAATGACCATTGTTTTATTTTAATATTACATTATATTTTTTCTTGTTTATTTTTAATTAAATTGAATAATTTTTTTAAATTTTTAAATAGTGTTTCTCTAAGAGGAAAAGATTCTTTTCTGATTAAATAATTTCATGATCTTTCAAATTAATTTTCTCTCTATGATGAGTTCTTTTGAGGTTACATATCCATTAACATGGATACTCTTGAAGGATACCATTATGATTAATTCATTAAAAATAATTAATTTATGATAGAATGATGTTTCAGAATCTGTTCCCTCTTCAATGGATTATTACATGATAATGATCTTATGAAAACCATTTCTTCTTCCCTGGGTTATGCTATGATGATATTTATAAATATTTATAAAACATTCCATTTTTTCATATGTTATAATGTGATTAAATTAACATGGAAATAGTTTAATTTATAGTGTTATGATGTGACTAATGTTTAATGTTTCGATGGAACTCATAATTATGGTTTTCATTATGTGTTGGGTGGGACATATTTCTCCTTTAAATTCATTGGGAATATATTTATATCTAATGGGATGTACATGATTGAATGAGGATTTTACCCAATTCAGTAAGTCAATTATATAGATATTATGGTCTTGGGATTGTTCATCGACTACCATGATTTTTTAAGAAGTGAATCCATTCCACTATGATAGCCTTGGAAGTGACCCTTGACTAAGTTGGAAATTTCTTTATGTTCTTCCTTTGAGGAAAAAAAATCTATCTTATTCGAATATATTGATCTCATTACTCATTCTCACTTATTAAATTTTTAATCATATCATCTAATGTAAAAAATATGTATTCCATGACCCATTATTATGATATTTTACATACATGCTATGGTTTTAAAATGTTATTCTCATGTTCTCTTCTACTTATGATCATGTTATTTTCATGTATCTTACTTTTTTACTCTTACTAAGAATCATATATCACCCATAATTATGTTTCATTTCATTAATAATTGATGAGATTTATTATGTATGATATTTCAAAGAATTTTTCTAGTTATAATGGTCATATTGGGAGATCATTGAGTTTACCTATATACTAGCGGCAATTATTTCCCAGATTCTAGAAAAACTAAACTATTAAGATCCACATGAACCTGTTTCTATAATGTAATGAATATTAATAAAAATGATATAATACATTTATATGATAATTAAATGAAATTATATTATACCTCATACTATATTGACAAATAGTGGTACAATGTTTGTCTCTTCTGAGATAAAAAATTATGTATCCACAATACGACATTAAGTATAACAATTCATTACTCTATTATGGAGTTATAAAATGTTAGGTCGACGCCATAATATGAATGTATCTATGAACATCCAGAATATAGAAAAAATACATGAATTCTTAGCATCGATAACTATTTAATTCTTTTTAGACCTACCACACTATGGCCCATACACTAATTAATGAAACCATATATTTTTTGAATAAAGGAGAAATTAATTTGGCTCTATATATGTACAAATTCACACACTTCTCACTACCATTTACTACATATTGTTAGTATATAAATTTTATTATATGTATAAGAATGATTTTCAATGAAATGATGTCAAAATATTTTGAAAACTAAACAACATGGAAGTTAATTATAACTAATTTGAATGATATGTTAATATTAAAGATTTCCTTTGTTCATTCCCCCGTTAATATCTTGTATTATTTTTCATATTTACAATGATACCAAGAAGTAAGCCTCCAATTATTGAGCAGAATGAGGATGAAACATACATAATACACAAGGTCTAATATAAGTGATATTATTCATTTGATTGTATATATAAAGAATTCGCTACATTTTACTCTGATTAATGTCTTATCAAGAAACACATTGGATAGTTTTCATGTTAGTCATTAGGTCCTTTTTATAAGACCTTAAACATCATGGAATTTTCTCCCCTACAACATAATATTAAATAGTGTGTCATAAGTCATGTATGTAAGAATATAAACAAAATAGCATGTCATTATCTACAGACAACATTAAACTGAAAGGTTTATTCATTATTGTATTGTGTAAAATTACATGGTAATGAATTCACTATGTGATGTAAAACTACATTTTTACCATCCTTAATGTAATACATTAAACTACTTGGTAAACATCCACATTTAATTAAAATAAATTATTTGATAATATCCAAAAAATGGATACCAAATCTTTTGTTATATGATACAAAATTTTCTTTCATGTCCCCTATAATAATTTGAGTTATTCATTAATTATTACGTAATTTTTTCATTGAGTGTAACACCATGAGTTTTTATGAATTATTTAATTTAATTATTTTTAATTACTTTTCTTTCGTACATTAAATTATAAAAATAGTAAATATTTCAATATATAATACAGAAAACAATGATTTATGTACATTCATAACTTTATTATCATATGTTTCACACCACACTGAGTTTTAACTAAACCATGTTATATTATCAATATATTTTATTAAATGTGGACATCATAATGCAGCAAATAAATGTAGAAATATAAAAAGTTATAAATAATATTTAAAAATTTATAAAATAGTTTTTTATAAATAAATTAAATTGATCCTGAACACATAATTTTTGATAAAGTATTTTTATGTTTCAGAAACAAGATTTTCACAAAAAAAATTGTTTAATGTTTTTTGTGAACATTAATTAAATTTATAGTTTAATCCATTAAAATTAGAAATTTTTAAAATAAATCTAATTTTATAATTTATAATTTAAACATTATGTTAATATGTATATCAATGATTTTCCAAAAAAAGCTTCATTTTTTGATGAATAGTGAAAAATACTGAATTTGTATGAAAAAATTCCTTTTTGTCTAATTTATGCACAAAGATAAATTATATTTTAAATAGAATTTTGAAGTCTATATAGTTCTATTTTACATATTTTAGTCCTATTTGGTCTTTTCAATCCATTTCAAAATAAAATATTATATAAAAGCATTGTAAACTTTTGATCATTTTCACCTTAAAAACTCACTTTCTCATCACATCTATTAGATTAACATAAAATTAAAATTTTCAACTTCTATAAATGGATTTTGAAAAATTCTATTTCATATTGGGAATATTTATAATTTATATTTTTTAAAATGGTCAACATTTTTTTTCAAAATAAAATTGTCAATGTATTAAAAACTAATTGCATCGATAAATGTAGATATGGGTTTATTGTGATTTAAAATAAAAAGATATGGATACAATTACATATCCCAATGTCTAAATACCATTTTAAGGAACAATTTCTACCATTAAACCTATATGGTTCAATTATTTCTAAATTTTTTACCTTTTTAAACATGATAATACGGGCCGAATTTTCTCATTCAAAAATATTTACGTTGGGCTCTAACTTCAATTATAAGAGGCTTACCACTCTACTCTCTTATTCACATCATAAAAATTTTTTTAAAAAAAATTACCTACCCATATCACATTACATATACCATAACCACAACCTATAATCCTTATTTTTTTCATAAATCTATCATAGGAGGTCTTTTAGTGAAAGTCTAGGGGGATACCCGAGGAATAGGTATCATTCATCAATGAGAATATTTATTTTATACTTTCCTCCACAACATTTTATTATTTTTATATCATAATAATATAATGAAATTATTAATTTTAAAATACTTATTTTATTATGTAATTTAAATGACCTAAAACCTTCTACACTTCTATAAAACTGGTTATGAAATAATCGTTCATGTGTTTGAGGGATTACCACCTCACAAAACTATGTCATTTAGTTTTTCATTATAACCTCCCAGTAGTGGTCATATTGATAGATTTATTAATAATATATGATTTTTATGACATTAATATTATTATGAAAATTTCGTATCACAAATACCATCATGATTTCAATTTTTTTAATATGATATCATTATTCTTGGGTACAGTGTTGTTTTGCCTCGTGAACTGATTTTACTCATTCACGATTTACAAGGAATGTTTTAAGGCAGAGTTTTTTAAAGATTTGCGATATATATGACATAAAAATTATTATATAATTTTAATTTAAATCAATTACTTTTATTTCTTTCAATTCAATAATAAAATGAAAAAACAACGATCATGTGTATATACAACCAACAATTTTCAGGAACGGTGTATTTCATTCAATCAACATATTATTTGATTATTGTAAATAAATATATTATCAATATATATATATATATATATAATATTTATATCATGGATATAATTATATATATTTTTGAACATTGATAAATTTAATAATTCAAAAAATACAACTAATCAAAATATATATGAAAAACAAAGTGATTATAACCAGAATTATAACATTAACATAGAATTGATAAAAAAATTAATAAAATGTAATTGGAAAATAATATTGGGTATATATATAAATTAATATGTTTATTTATTATATTTATAAAAAACTTATATGTTTTATAAAATGGGTCTGAACTAGTACAATGGATGTCAAGACTTAATGTTTGGGATTTCTATCTAACTTTTATTTTTAGTGAGGCATAATCCATATTAACCATGTGTTTATTTTATGTGGTTTATATACATATCATGAATTTATTTTATGATTATTATACATAAAATTAATAGTATTTACATACCCATTTTATGGTCTCTCTTAAATGGTGATTAAGTTTGAAAGTAACCAAATTATTAAGGAATTATAGATACAATTTTCATTAATGGACAAGTACATTATGTTATGCACATATATTCTTTAATTAGGTGTATATACATAAAATATGACGTGAAATATAATTAATTTATTCTTCATCATAGGTATTTTAACATTCTGTTAATGACATTCTATTATGGTCCTTGTGATTCAATGTTACCAATATTATAATAATTGTATGTTACAATCTCATCATTTATATGGATGGTTTATGATGAAGTATGATATGATGAAATGTCATGATCAAAATCTAAATAATTTTAATTAATATTTGTATCTTATTCTTATTAATGATATATTCATTCAAAGGTGAAATTTTTACAATATTTTTAACATGAAAATTATATGAAAATGTTTTAATTATAATCATACCTTATATATCTCTTCAGTTGGAAATATATTTTATTCAAAAAACATGATATCAAAAAATGTTCCAAATTTTTTTAATAATATATAATTATTTTTAAATTCATTTTAATCAAATATATTTTTTAAAAGTGTTTTGAGAAGAAACTTCAGGTTGTTTTACAAAGAATTATCTTTTTTTATTTTCTAAAAATGTGAAATGAATCCACATTATATTCTATATGAAACGAGTCAAAATTTCTAATGTAAGGACCAATAATTTACTGGTATATTACATTTTATATTTTCAAGGTTACATTCAATGAAAAAATCTTCGAAAAATTATTATGTTTTAAATAGTGTTTTAAAATAGAAAAATATATTTTCCTATATAAATGTATTAAATGATCGATAAAAATTATTTTACATTAATTATTTCATCTATTGATGTTACATATTCTATACTAGGAATTTGATCTAAGTATACCATTCATATTCATTTTCTGGATAGTTTATTTTTATGATGATTTTTGTTTATGAAACTCACTTAATTTATATGGGTTACACTATGGGGAAATGCTTATAAAACCCTCTTCATTTCATGGGTTATTCTAGGGTGAAATGATTATGAAAACTAAATATTTTCCATAGGTAATGGTTTTTTGAAATTTTTGTGATACACATTTCATTTAATTGGTAATTATTTGATGAATATTTATGATCGTATTAAACACATATATATGATTTTATTATTTGATGGGCGGAATCTATATCTCTGACTAATGCATTGGGTAAATATTTATATCTCATGAGATTGACAAGACTCCAGTGTGAAGTGATCCCAATTTAGTAAAATATGTCTTGAATGGGATTTGAAACTAGATCAAGAATATTGTAATGGAATGGGGATTGATCCTTGTTCAATAAAATACTTTTTGCACTATAATGGTCATGGAAGTGCATCCAGACTAATATGGAAATGATATTATATGATTTTGTGTATGAAAAAAATCTTTGTCTTATTCCTGTGTAATTCTGTTATGAATTAGGTTCATTGATTACCTAATGATTCATTCCATATGTACTTCAAAATTCCATTCCATGACTCAAGATAATGAATTTTTCTATACCTGATATGTTTTTCAAATGTTATTATTGTTTTCTCAAACACTTGTGTTTATGTTATTCTTAAATATTTTCCATATTTAACCTTAATGAGAATATTAGTTCACCGGTTATTATGTTTTCTTTCTCCATTTTATGATGATATGTATTATGTATAATATTTATAATAAGGGTTTTAGTTGTGAAGACTATATTAGGTGACGACGTAGCTCACTTATTGAATATAGATTACGTATATATGTTTACAAAGGCACAAAACTAATATGGTCCTCATCTGTTTAATTATGAAATATAATGAATTTTTCCATAATTTATGTAATATATATGTATGATAATCCTATGTCACTATTTTTCTTACTAATTATGTGATCATAGAGTTCTTGTATGACCATACTATTTAGTGTAACAATATGAACTATTAAATAAATGGGATAAAAATGGTAACCCCTATAAGACCATAAACATGGAAGAGAGGCTAGTTTAAAAAAGTCCAATTTCAAAACATATAGGCCAGATCAATTCTGGAATCCTTGTAACACAATATTAATTGAACGAAATAATGTTAGATCTCCCATATTGTTTTTATATGATTCAGTTCTATTCAAGGAATCTTTCTCCAAAAAAACCGTGATTGCCTTGATTCATATCATTACATGATACATTGTGATGAAAAAATCACCCACTCTAGCTCGGGTTTCAATTTTCATCAATAATAAATTCCCTCAACCATATATAAGTGGCTAATATTCCTATGGTTTCATAATATATAAACTATGTATTGACTAATATCATTACAGTGTATATTGTGATTCCCAAAATTACAAAGTGTGTTCCAGGCGCAGAGATCAAAAATTTACCAAACACATCTTGGTTCTAAAATAGATAAATCTTCAATAATTATAGGACCTTAATGTTATTATAACATTTATAAATGTTCTCATAATATCAAGTGTTAATATTATTTAAAAAAAACTAAATCCTTGAATATTACCTTCCCTATGTGTATTCCAGACCTCTATGGGATTTATCATCATGGTTCCCTCATTTATTAACATATTCATAGAAAAGACCATTCTCTTATATATCTATCTAATCTATTGGGTAAATTCTTAGTAAGAATAATTTGTTTCTTCATTCTTGGTTACTTTGGGATACATAGTTAAGTTAGAATGTTTTAACCTATATATAATTTTGAATTGTAAAAATACACATTTCCCTATACATGAGAATGATATTATAAATTAATTTCAAAATAAATAACTACATTTTAATTGATTCCAATTCATCGTGAGACATAATCATTCTAGGATCTTTAATAATTGGTCAAGACAGAAAACCCAAAAGTAAAATATCATTCTATTTTCTCATATATTTGATCCAGGTCAATATAGGGAAGGCTCATAAGAACTATCTGTGGATTTATTCACAATTATTTAATGATATTTATTAATTCTAAGAAACATTTTCATGGGCCTAACCAAACATTATATCAATAATAATTCCTTCATCTTCTTCAAAGAGGGGTTTCTAATATATATACATTAGTAAACCAACACTAGCATGTTAGAGATCATAAAATACTCTCCCATCCCAGGATGTGGTGATATATCCATAGACCATTTCAATTATAAAATTTTCCATTTTAAAATAATAAAGTTATAGTCATTTTCATATGAAATTAAAATACCGAAGAAATGTTCCACTATGCATGACATTTAACTACACATAAAATCATATTATATAAGGCTTAGTCTCCATAATGGAGTGATTGGTCCATTTAAGTGTTTATATCATTATATATTCCCATAATAAAATATTTAAATAAAACTACCATTTTACCATTATATTATAATACACATCTAGAGTATATTCTTTATACCTAGATACAAGTCTTCGTTTATTTCCACCCATTTTAAGTGAATAATTGAAACATAGTCCGGAAACATACAAACCCAAAATTTTACCACTAGGATTTCTGAACACTTTTTCATCCTGAACCAAACATCATGATTTAAGAGGCCTATATTTCTGAAAAAACTCGCTTTTATTTTGGTAATATGTTCATTAATTATTTCAAGTAAACCTTCATAGTACTATATAGATTATTCCCATAATATGGATCTATATATTTTCACCCAATATGGACAATAAACTGGAGGTATCATTACTAGATTCATATTTTTTTCATATCTTTTATATATAAATCATGGAGTTATTACATTGAAATTTATTATTAATTTTGATATTTAATTTATTTTGTGATTTATATAGGGGTACCACAAATATTGAAAAAACTAAAAAAAATAATGAAATATGAATATTAGAGATACTTCATGCCACATCCTTGTAATGCCCCGAACCCACATACCATGATTCGGTGCATTATTACATAACATTAGCATGATACAAGGAAATCATGTCCCGAAAGATCGACCAGTTTAGTAGCCATGGAAGTACTAGATACATTCATAAATTTTACATTACAATATAAAAAGAAAAACAACCACAACATTGTATTCATTAACCACTTCAAAATCCCATAGACTATCCCAGCAGGTCAATCATAATATACTTCTTCTCATCCTGAGAAATATTAAACATAGAAAGGGGTGAGCTCAGATTCTGAGTAAGGGTTACAATATAGAGGAAACATTCATAAATAAGAATAAACATTTAAAGAAATGTATAAGACTAAAACAAAATCCTTTTAAACATAAAATTTATCATAATATAGAAAATATAAATAAAAATAATTCTATTTACTTATTCACATGGATATTCTACCAGATTAATAATCAAATGCAATATCAGTAGACACTTTCATAATGATGGAATGCATAATTCCAGACATCATAACCACATAGTCAAGGCATTGTTCCATGACTACAAATAAGATTTGGTCCATGCCTTGTTCCAAGACACTAGTTTATCTCATGAGACCTACCAATGCATCAAGGATCTATAGGGGGGATCCTCCCATCACATAACAAGTCCAACGCATTCCTTGTATGAAAAGGTTTAAACATAACATAAACATTCGTAATAAAACTAGCATACGAAATGTAAATAATTTATCCATAATCTATGAATGGAATAAAAATAACACATCCACTGTCAAACATATCACAAAACCTTCAATACAATATGTAAATTTGTTGCATAATAAATCAACCTCAATCAAGAATAATATCTCGTAAATGATGTTGACATAGTTGAAAATGAAAACTATTTGAAAGAAATTCCTATTTCTATTTTGATACCATTTAAGAGTCACATAATTAGAAAAGAAAAAAATTATTTTGGAAATATTCTTATATGATTGTAAGGAAAGATTCGATGATGTTATAACTATGGAAAATAGTTGAACCCTCCGTATATGTTAAAAAACACTTTTACTTTAATTTTGTCAAAAATGTCATAAATTACCTTGTTTAAAAAATGACGAAAATATTCCATTCAAAACATATAAGGTAAAATAGGGGTAAAAATGACTCTAACCCATAGTCTAGTAAATAGTAAAAATGTTTTGTAATACATTTTGAAAATAAAGAGATTAATGAGAATGTTTTAGAAGAATAATTATTTAAAACATTTAAAATGAAGTTTTAGTAAAATGTCAATTAAAATGAATCCATTTTAAAGCACTTTTATAAAACATGTACAGGGAAAATATATATGACCCAGTAGATACTTAGGTAAAAACAACCTCTAATAATAAAGAGATTGAGAAATTAACCCTTACCTTGTTCTTTTCATTGGCCGAGGGTATGTTTCCCTTTTTTATAATAATTAAATGATTGTTATTAAATTATTAAAGAACCATATACATGAATTTTATATCATATATGATTATATAATATCGCTTTTTAATAATATTTTAGTATTATCGTTGTTTCAAGTGTTAACTAATTCATTTTCATTTATATTTTTGGTTACATAAGAGGTGTCTTTTATGGATATGATGTATTTGATTCATATACCGAAAGATATTGAATTCTTAAACATTATTTTTAATCATCAAATGAAAATTATTCTTGAATGGTTATGATGGGGAAATGAATCTCATCGTGTTCGTGGAGATAGTAATCTGTACGTACGCACAAGAGACAATATCATTCTTTTGATATTAAAATCATATGTACATAGATGGTATATCATATATACAGAATTATTAAAATTTTATATTTATTATTTAAATAATTTATACATTATTATTATATCCATCCAAAAAATTAATGTATTGAATAACAACTACACCACGACGTGGAGACGGCAAGGCGTACATATGCACGTATGGTAGATTTGTCATTCATATGATGGATAAAATAATGAATATGGTTGTAAAATTTTTATAATAACATAATAGTATATATAAGATACTATATTTATTATTTTATAATGAACACAACTAAGAAGGAGGAATTGGAAAAAGAAAATAACTTGAAACAAGTGATGAAATATTTACATCTTTTTCGGGTTCATTCTTTAGATTTGTTCAAAAGGTCTTATTAGGATGGCTTTCTAAACAAAGGATGGACTCTAGGATTAAAATAGGATAGTTTATAGGATATTTGGTAGGGTTTTTCCATGACAAGAGGCTATGGAGGTGTGAATTTGAGAGAAGGGGAAGTACCCTTTTATAAGAGCAGTGAGGGTCACATTAGGAAAAGCATGAAATATTATTTTATAATAAAATTATTTTAGGTTTATAATGCATCCAAAATGAATTATTTAAAGTGTAAGATGGGTATGTGTCGAAACCCTGTCAAGCAATAGGTTTTATATAGGTTTAGGTCCCCATATTCACTTTATATTTTAGATTTAACTCTTAGTTAAATAGTTTTAAATTTACCATATTTCTTTTTATTTTTATATTATACAGTTGGTAAACATACTAAAAACATATATGAAAACACCATGTGGTTTATTATTAATATATACAACCTTATATAAGTTTTTTTGATTAACCATATTTTTTTAGGAATACAATCTCAATTAAAAATAGAGTATTTGTTTTTAAAACTCAATTATGTCAATTTTTCCAATATTTAGTATTTGGTTTTTGTGAAAGTCCAAAAAACTTGATTACATCGAAAAAAATAAATTTAATCAACCCTAACATGTCATATTCTCTTATAAAATTCTTGCATGTCTTTAAAACTTTGATATTATATTTAATTTAATATTTATAAAACCATATATTTGATTCTTTCACTAATAAGGTAATTAATGCATCAATATTATGTCAAAAATAAATATAAATATTATATGTCTAAAAATAATAAATAAAATATCATCATGTAAGAAATATTTTTATTTTTCAAATTATTCTTTATAGTATAAGGGATCAATTATATGACCCCATATAAAAATATGTTACTAAAAGATATATGTTTTATTTATTTTTGTCTTTACTTTTGATTAATTAATATAAAATATTGTTATCACTCACAAGTGGCTCGATGGGGTCCCAAAATTGACCCAACGATACACATGGTTGGAAATTTATTAACCAATTGGAATAGGACACATGTTAGGGTAATTTAATATTATTATAATATTATTTTTTACCCTTACTTACAGTATTTACCCTTCAACCATGGTAAATAAAATATTTACCGAAGTAATTATTCATAATATCTCAAGAAAAAACATACATATTTACACAATATAAACCTCTTGATTCCAAATATGGAATCCATTGTTCCAAATTCAAAACACTTCAGTGGCTAAAATTAATTTAAAATTAATTCTCGTTGCCAAAAAAAGTGTGATTTTAATAAATAATAACTATCAAAAGATTGACATTTGTTTATGTCCACATTAAATGTAAAATTAAATCCAATGACCTAAATTATGTTAAATTATAAAAATTTATTCTAAGGATACTTTAAAACTACTCAATTTTATAATTTAATACAATAAATTAGTTTGATAAAAAATTGTTTTTAATTAAAATTTAGTATTTTTTCACTATTAATCAAAATATGATAGTTATCAGAAAAGTACCAAAATTTATGAAAAATAAATTTTTATGTCATTCTCATATTGAAGAATTTAATTTTACTAAATTTAAAACATAAATTTTTCAAATATTGGATTTTAAAAAGGGATCTCCACTAAAAGGTTGAAAAACTGCATTTTTTCTGAAAAATACATCTTTTATCTTAAAAACTAATTTTTTCATATATTATTTCTCAGAAAAAAAAAATATGAATGTTAAAATTATATAGGATATATAAATTTTAAAATGTGGTTAATAGTATTCAAAAACTTTTATTTGAATGGCTAGTTTGGTAAGTCGTGGTGTGCTTGAACTGGGTGTTGTGTATAGTACAAGTTATTGAATTACTTTGAAGAGATATAGTAATATGAAATCATGGGGTATTACATTCAACCCTTATTTAATAAATAGCGTCCTCATAATTTAAAATTTTTCTTTGAAAATAAAAGGTAAAAAACAGAAAAATACCTTTGTGGAAAACCCACATCCGAAATTTGGTTAATAAAATATACCCTTCATTAGAGGGAAATGGAATGAAAAAGTCACCACCAATTTATGATCTTGATTAAGAGAACATTGGTGGAAATTTGAGGCACATAATTGAAGGAAAATCATAAATATTTATAGTGAGTGATTGAGGTCAACAATCACAAACAAGTATAAAATCGAGGGCCTCAATGCCATCAATATATGATGATTTAAAATATCTTTAGATCAACAAAACATAAGGTATTAGGATAAAACATTTTTTGTTTTAAGATCCCTTCCCTAAAGTTTTAATATTAATTAATTTTTTACAATAAGAAGAAAAAATATACTTGACAAGTGTAGTCTCATCCTTTAACTAATTTCTACCACAAACTCATCTTTCACTTCCAAATATAATCGGATTCAAAAAATATTCTATTTAACCTAATTGTATAGGGTTCAAAAAATAATGAATTTATAATTAATTTTTCAGACTATTTAAATAATTATTCATTATACGAACTAGTACATCACGTTTTCTAGTGTTAGGGGATCCAACCTTATCGCCCTTCAGTTGTTGGTTCACGTCTCGCATCCTTATTGGACGCGACGGGTTGTCGCCTGACCTCCGAGATGTCCTTTTTATAAAAATACAAAAATAATTTTAAGAAATTATTTAACCTTAATTATAGTATCCAACAACAAACATAATACATTCCAACCTTTAGAAATATCCAAAATACTTTGGTCCAAACTCATAGTTCAAAATTTATAAAGAATGTAAAAAAATGAAGATCTATTTTTCCACGTAATAACATATGAATACCTTTATCATGTATTCTTTTAAAACGTTGTAACACCATGAATTACCATAAAAACTTATTTATTACATTCATTATCCCTTAGTTCTTAAATAATACTAGATATATTCTTTTTATCCAAATTTTTTTAATATTCCAGCAATGATGGCAAAAATAAACCATTAATCAGTTCCAAGGTAGTCAAGAATATCCAATATAATTTATCCAAATCAATCATATATTATTCCAAAATCACTACCTCAGTATTAGGACCATATTATGGTTTACTATTCCTTAAACCATGAATTTTCCAAAATTGTTACCTGAAATTGTGTCACTTTACATGGTACCATACAATCTTAAATCCTTAATGAAATAGTACTTCTATTACAATCATTTTTTATTTCCATAATTCCTATAACTATACATCATTGATACAACACCCAAATTAAATAATTATTTATTAAAAAAATAATTACTCTAGCCATTCCTCTTTATCTTTGGTAGTATCATAACTTGATTATTATCTAATAGCATCATTCGGGGTATACTATGCTGATTTGAACGTTGATTCACGTAGTGTCCCAACTCTCAGCAGATGAAGCATTGTAAATTTCAAACCTTTTTCATACCCTTGAAATGATGTACTTGGTGTCCCTTTTCTCCACAATTATAACTAACTCCAATTCCCTTCACGAATTTACCAAGGAGATTCTTTCCATGGTTATCACATATGGGAAAATCCTTCTTTCCCCACTTCCCATTATCCATCTTTCTACCTACCATCCCTTTCTTCTCTTTCTTCCATTAAAAGCCCTAGCACTCATATAATTCATTACTTATCTTATTAACACATGATACTATTTATTCATATGATGAGATTACGTGGGGGACTATTTCCCTTCTAAATGATTGCTTAATAAAATGAAAGATATGATCCTTCTTAATATTTTAATCTTGTGTATTGTTGTAATTATCATTCCTTTTACTCGGCATCATTTCTAAATAATGTCATACACCAAGTTAGTTTATGAATCACAACGCATAATTCCAAACTAGTAAAATACCTAACATAAAATTAAAATATTATACATAGAATCTATAATCATAAAAAAAATTCTTTGAGGAGTTATTTACTTCTAAATCATTCATAATGGCTTCTAAAGAAAAAGTAAATTATCCTAAGCATATCCCACGGGAGTGTCATAACCAAGAGTGCAGCAAGGCCCGTTTTCATGTAGCAGGATACCCTGGGTCAAGGCCAAACTCCGTGTCAGAGTTTTCACTCCTAGGTACATCTATGCTAGAGCTGCCTCTACCTGTTCATATCCATACATGGATTTATTTCTTGGAAAATTCCCAAAATCTCTACATTACCTAAATTATAGGACGTTCTTATACACTAATCCTCAAAAACTATCTTTGGGTAAAGTTCTCTAATTATAGTTTTTATAAATATAGTTTCCAAGGTATATACTAAACATTCTATGATATCTATTTTAATTCCCCAACCCTAGTTACCTTGAGTCGGTGCATTATTACATAACATTGGCTTGATGCAAGGAAATCATGTCCTAAAAGAATGGCCAGTTTAGTATCCTTGGAAGTACTAGATATATTCATATGTTTTAAATTAAATTATAAAATGAAAAACAACAATAAAATTGTCTTCATTAACCACATTTAAATCCCATAGAATATCCATGTAGGTTAGTCATAATATACTTCTTCGCATCTGGAGAAAAATAAAACACAGAAAAGGGTGAGCTCAGATGCTCAGTAAGGATAACAATATAGAAAAAACATTAATAAATAAGTATAAACATTTATGGAAATGTATAAGACTAAAACAAAATCTTATTAAACACAAACTTTATTATAATATAGTAAATATAAATCAAAATAATTCGATTTACTTATTCAAATGGATATTATACTAGTCAAATATTCACCTGAAATATCAATATCCACATTCATAATGATGTATTGCATAATTCAAGACATCATAACCGCATAGTCAAGGACTTGTTCCAAGACTACAAATAAGATTTTGTCAAGACCCTGTTCCAAGACACTAGTTTGTCTCATGATACATACTGATTCATCGAGGAGCTATAGCGGGCTCCACCCGTCACTTACTATGTCCAATGCATTCCTCGTATGAAAAGGTTTAAACGTAACATAAAAATTTATATTAAAACTAACATATGAAATGCCAATACTTTATCCATAAACCATGAATGGTATAAAAATAACACATCTAGAGTCAAACATATCACAAAACCTTCAATTCAATATGGAAGATTCAATCATAATAAGTCATCCTTGATCAAGAATAATATCACGTAAAGGATGTTGACATAGTTGAAAATGAGAAATATGTCAAAGAAATACCACTTTATTTTTGGAAACCATTTATGTGTCACATAGTTATAAAAGAAAACAATTATTTTGAAAATATTCTTATAAGATTGTAAGGGAAGCTTCGATGATGTTATAATGGATGAAAAAAGCCACACCCACTGTATAAGTTAAAAAAACTCAAACCTTAACTTTTCATAAAAGGTAAAAAAGTACCTTTTTTGTAAAACGATGGAATGATTCCTTTAATAACATATATGGACAAATATGGGTATAAATTACTTTAACCTATATTCTAGTAAGCAGTAAATTTTTTTGAAATATATTTGGAAATCATGACATTAATGAGAAAGGATTAGAAGAATAAATAATTAAAACATTAAAAATGATGTTTAGTAAAAATTCCCTTGAAAATAATCCATTTGAAAACACTTTTATGAAACATGGACATGGATAATCAATATGTCCATGTAGATACTTACGTAAAAAAACCTCGGATAATAAAGAGATTAAGAAATTAACCCTTACCTTTTACTTCTGCTTGGTCGAGGGTACATTAACATCCAATATAATATTAAAATCATTGTAATTAAATTATACATGAACCATAGACAAAAATATGATATCATATATGATATTCTAATATTCCTTTTTTAAAATTATTTTAGTTTTATCATCATTTCGGGTGTTAAATGATTCATTTTACTTTATATATTTTGTTACTTAAGATGTATTTGTTTCCTATTGCGAATGATATTGAGTTATTAATCATTATTTTAAATCATCAAATGAAAATTATTCTTGAATGGTTACGATGGGGAAATGAATCTCATGGCATTCATGGAGATGGTAATCCGTACGTACGCACAAGCGAAAATATCATTCTTTTTATATTAAAATCGTAGGTAAATAGATGGTATATCATATATATCGAATCATTAAAATGTTATATTTATTATTTAAATCAATTATACATCATTATTATACCCATTCAAAAAAATAATGTATTGAATAACAACTACACCACAACGTGGAGATGGTTAGTCGTACGTATGCACGTATGGTGACTTTGTCATTAATATGATGGATTGGATAATGAGTATGGTTTTACCATTATTATAATATCATCACATTATATATAAGGTACTAGATTTATTATTTTATTATAGAAACAACAACAAAAATAGGAAATGTATGAAGAAAATATCTAGAAAGAGGTGATGGAAAATTTACCTATTCTAGATGTTCTTTCTTTTGTTTTGATCAAAAGGGCTCCATAGGTAGGTTTTATGACCAAAGTAAGTTCTCTAGGATGAAGGTAAGATAGTTTAGAGGATATTTGGGTAGGGTTTTTCCGATCCAAAATGCTATGGAGGAGTGAATTTGAGAGAAGTGGAAGTGCCCTTTTATAAGAGAGGTGAGGGTCACTTTAGGAAAATCTTGAAATATTATTTTATAATAAAATAATTTTCAGTTTCTAATGGCTCCAAAATGTTTTATTTAGAGTATAATATGGAGATGGTTCAACATAATCTAAACCAATAGGTTTTTTACAGGTTAAGATCACCATATTAACATTATCTTTCAGATTTAACTCTTAGTTAAATAGTTTAGAATTTACAATATATCTATGTATTTTTATATTATATAGTTAATAAACATACTATAAACTTTCAATAGTGTTGAGTCAATAAGGTTTTCCTTATGACTTTTCCATTCCTTCTTGTTTTGAAAATCACAAACACCTTATCTTAAGGAAAATTGCTTTCATAAGAAAAATGCTTTCTTAAGAAATTTCTTTTATAAGCAAAATCGCTTTTATAAGAAAAATTATCCTTATCTTATTTTCATCCATATTTTTATTAAGTATGAGATTCAGATTCATTTCTATTTTCTCAAAATCATTGAAACTTTGATATAAAGCATTCTGTTTTAGGATTCGGATTCTGGATAAAAACAATAAGGAAGTTTCATTCCGAATTCCAGATATGAACTCTGACTAAGTTCTATTCCAGATTCATGATACGAATTCTGAAGAAGAATTCTCATTAAAAATTCCAATGAAGAATTCTCATTACGAAGTATATTGACAAATTATCATTACGAATTCTGATGACGAATTCTCATTATGAATTCTGATGACGAATTCTCATTACGAATTCTGATGACGAATTCTCATTACGAATCCTGATGACGAATTCACATCACGAATCCTGATGATGAATTCTCATTATGATTCTTGATGACGAATTCCTATTCTGAATTCTCATTCTGAATTCACCTATTAAACAGAATTTGAGTATCTTTGTTTTATACACTCTGAATTAATTCAGACTCTGAAAAATATCTTTGTTAGACTCCGAACTTTTATATTGCTTACAATTCTAAAATTTTTCTACTCTTATTATTTTCATTACACTCCAAACCTTTACTCTGAAGCGTTCATTCCGAACCTTTGAGTCAGAATTAAAACGATGTCGTACATTCTGTTACACTTGTTTTGTTATAAAACGATGTTGTCTGTTTTGTTATAAACTAATTGTTGTCTAAGTGACACGTGTACAGGTCCCTCCGATCTTTAAGGAAAATATGACCGTTGGAGAAGGAGCTGACCTTACCTATAAATAGGAGCTCATTTGAAAGAGCTCGGGGCAGAAAAAAAAGTGCTGAAAGGCTGACCGATCTTCGACTCATGTGATTACATGCTTGAAGTGATTTCTAGAGAGAGAGGCTCTTATTAACTCTCAATGCTTCGTGCGACTCCGAATGTTGGTGATTACATTCGAGGGCATCCGGGGATAGGAAGACAGAGGTGACGACTACATTGATGTTCGAGGGCTTCCTTGCTGAGGAAGACAGAGGTTACCAACTACCTTGAAGTTTAGGGCTTGCGGGGATAGCAAGACAGAGACTCTGATATTTGTATCGAGGGTTTACCCTGGTGTGGGTAAGACAGACTTGCTTGAAAGTATAAATCAAGGGACCTTTAACCAAGGTTGTTGGATACCCTTCTCTTTGGGTTAAAAGACTTATATCTTGTTCTTTGTAGTTTAACTACTTTTTTTTATTTCCGCTGCATTTTGTATCTTAAGGAAAGTATAACTTTCTTATACTTCCTTACTTACTCTGATTCATTTAGATTCTATATGCTTTAAGATAGAATCTCATATTGTAACTTTTGTTAAGTTTCAATTTCCAGAACCATATTTCCGGAACCCACTTTTGGAATCTCATTCCAAGTTTGCATTCAGTGTTAGAGGTGTTGTGAATTTTCTTAGTTTAACATTGTTAAACTTAGCCCTTTCCTTTGCTTAAGGAAAACATAGTTAATCGTAACTAACTTTAAAGGATCCAAAGGAATTTTTAAAGTATACAATTCACCCCCCCCCCCCTCTTGTATATTGAGTATCTACATCACTATTTCGATCCTACAATTGGTATCAAAGTTCGGAAACCTCATACTATATACCAATCGTACAATTGGTATCAGAGGAGGTCTCTGAAATACATGTACTCACATACAAGTTTTTCTTGCTCATTTTATTATTCCGAACTATCTTATTCCGAACTTTTCCCATTCCGAACATTGTTATTACGATTCTTTGCTACTAACAAGTTTTTGTGCAAAGTTATTTTAAGTATGGAAGGAATTAATGTTGGATCAATTGATAATATGAATCCTACAAGACCACCCATATTTGATGGTAATGACTATGAATACTGGAGAGATCGTATGAAGACTTGTATTATCAATACTAGAGTGGACAACTTTGTTATGCTTAATGGTGATTATAAAATTCCTGACAAGGAAGTCAGATCTTTTACTAATCAGGAAAAGCAAGAATATCAACTAAACTATAAGGTACGCAATACTTTATAATTTTCAATGACTAGAAATATATATAGCCAAATTTCTTCTTGTGAAGCAGCTAACTGTATTTGGAAGAAGTTGGAAGTTACACACTTTGGAACTTCTAAGGTAATTGAGACTAGAAGAGCTATGCTTAGAGCTGAATATCATGGCTTCAACTTTCCTTATGGATAATCTATCTATAAAGTCCAACAGAGATTTATGACTATTGTCAACAGTCTACAATATATGGGAGAGAAAGGTTTAGATGATGAAGCTCTTGTGGACAAGATAATTGATATTATGCCCAATGAGTGGGAGTCAAAGAGAACAACTATAGATGAGAACAGGAAGGACACGCAAATTACTCTTGATGAATTATTTGGAACTCTTCTACAACATTAAACCAGAATGAAGAGAGATGCTGACAATATTAAGAAAAAGAATGGAAATGGTACTGTTTCTTTTACAACAACATCAAATCAGATGAAAGCTAAGACTCCTGAGAGAGTCACCAGATCTAAGTCTAAGAAAGTTATTTTCCAATCCGAATCTAGTGAGGGTGAAGTATCTGAAAATGAATTAGCCAATCTTGCTCGAAGGATGAACAAGATAGCTGGATAGAGAAATTTTCAATCCAAGTATAAGAAAAAGGGCAGGAAAGATAAGAAAGATGGAGAAGTTACTTGTTATGAATGTAAAAGAGCTGGACATATTAGATCAGATTGCCCTATGCTCAAAAAGAAAGAAAGAAAAGAAAGGCATTCAGACAGGAATAGAAAGAAATATTATAAATCCAAATCTAAGAAAGTTTTGAAAGATAACGACACCTGGAGTGCCAGTAGTGGTGACTCTTCATATGAATCTTCTGATTATGAATCTTCAGGATAGAAGAATCTTGGTCTTATAGCTAGATTACCTATTGTTAATCATTGTCTTATGGATAAGGTACGAAATGCTGAATCTTTTACCAATGTTTCATTATATTCTAATGATAGTAAGTATTATAACTCTTCTGATGAAGAATCTTTTTCTGATGAAGAAAATACTTTACCTACTTATGAAGAAGTCTCTAGTTTTGCTGAACTTCTTGAGATTGAGAATTCCAATCTCAATAAGAAACTTGATAAGGCAAACTCTAGGAATTCTATTCTTATAAAAGAGATATCAGATCTTTCTAAAGATCGTAATAAGAAAAATGCTGATTTTGAAAGTATTTCAAAAAATCTTGAAGAAGTAAGTTCTGAGAAGAATAAACTTTCTAAAGAGTTAGAAAAAGTAATTTCTAAGAAAAATGTTTTCGAGCCTAACTCTAGTTCAAAAACTAATGATTTTGAGGATAAAAACTTGGTTGTAAAACACAAGTCCGAAATTTTTTCCTTAAATAAGTGTTTATCAAACTTTACCCATGGTATGGAAAATTTTGATAAGATGTATTCCCAAATACGACCTTCAAGAAATAAATCTGGATTTGGTTATACCCATGCAAAACCTATTTTCAGTAACAATTATTTTGTTCCTCAGAGTGCCCCATTTTGTACCAAGTGTCAATGTGGTGGTCACTGGGAAAAAAATTGTTCCTTAAATAAAACCCAATCTCTAGGATTTCACAAAGCCTACTTTTCTAAAAATATGTGGGTTCCTAAAATTTTATTGTCTAGAAATCTCGGATCCAAACATGTTTGGATTCTGAAAGTCTAATTTTCTTCTTGATTACAGGAAAACAAAGAGAGTACCAGCAACTATACATGGTACATGGATAGTGGATGTTCCCGGCACATGACTGGTAACAAAAGCCTTTTTGAAAAGATTATCAAAACGAAAGGAGGAAAGGTAACTTTCAAAGATAATGCTAAGGGAGAGATTGTTGGTATAGGTAATATTGTTCTTCTTGGTAACACCTTGATTTCAAATGTTCTTTTTGTTAAGGGTCTTAAGCACAACCTCATTAGCATAAGTCAGTTATGTGATGAAGGTTACCTTGTGAATTTTAGGAATGATAAGTGTTTAGTTCACAATTCCGAGGAAGAATTTATTCTCTCAGCCAACAGGCAAGAGAATATTTACACCTTAAACTTAGAAGACCTCAGAAGCCAAGATTTACCTTGCCTAAGTGCAATGGAAGATCACTCCTGGTTATGGCATAGAAGACTAGGTCACTGTAATCTTAGGAACCTATGTAAACTCTCTAAGAAGAAACTAGTTAAGGATCTACCGGAGCTTAGATTTGATTCTTCTAAAGTTTGTGATCCTTGTCAATATGGAAAGCAACATAAATCTAGTTTTAAGTCAATTGGTGAAGTCTCAACAACCAATGCATTACAGTTAGTGCACATGGATCTTTTTGATCCAACACAAACTGGAAGTATTGGAGGCAAATACTATGTGTTTGTTCTAGTTGATGATTACACTAGATTTACTTGGGCCTATTTTCTAGCAAAGAATCTGAAGCTTTTTCCTATTTCAAATGTTTTAGAGCTCAAGTTAAAAATGAGAATAACCTTCCATTGAAAACTATTCATAGTGATCATGGAGGAGAATTTCAAAATTTAGATTTTAAACTTTTTGTAGTAAGAAAGGTATTACTCACAATTTTTCAGCACCTAGAACTCCTCAACAGAATGGTGTAGTTGAAAGAAGAAATTGAATTCTTCAAGAAATAACTAGAACCATGTTGAGTGAATATTCTATTGCTAGACATTTCTGGGCTGAAGCTGTAAGTACTGCTTGTTATACTATAAATCGAGTTTTGATTAGACCTTTTCATAATAAAACTCTTTATGAGTTATGGAATGGTAGAAAACCAAGACTTTCCTACTTCAAGGTGTTTGGTTGCAAAGTATTCATTTTGAATACTAAAGATAACTTATATAAATTCGCACCAAAATCTGATGAAGGAATTTTCTTAGGTTATTCCACAACTTCTAAGGCTTATAGAGTTTTTAATAAAAATACTTGCACTGTTGAGGAAATAGTACATATAAAATTTGATGAGTCAGATCCTTTTGTTTTCAAACCATCTCAACTTACATCTTCGGATGTGTTTTCGAAAACTGATTGTCAACCTTTGATAGAAGAACCTTCTGATAAGGAAATTATTCAAGAAGATACTTCTGAAACATTTACCCCAGAAGACTTTCTACCCTATGTTGATGAACAGGTTTTACAAAAACCAAATCAGATGTTTCTTAAGAATCATCCTAGTGATAGTATCATTGGTGATGTAAATCAACCTGTAAGGACTAGAAGTTCCTTAAGAAATGAAGTAGAACATCTAGCATTTCGTTCCCAATTAGAACCTAAAATCACTGATGAAGCTTTAGGTGATGATGATTGGATTAAAGCCATGGAAGATGAACTAAATGAATTCGAAAGAAACAAAGTCTGGACCTTGGTTGAAAGTCCTAAAGAAACTTCTGTTATTGGAGTAAAATGGGTTTTTAGAAATAAATGTGATGAAAATGGAGTCATAATAAGAAATAAAGCTAGACTTGTTGCTAAAGGCTATAATCAGCAAGAAGGAATAGACTATGAAGAAACCTATGCTCCTGTAGCTAGACTTGAATCTATCTGTATTCTACTTTCCTTTGCAGCATTCTTTAATTTCAAACTTTTCCAAATGGATGTGAAATGTGCTTTTCATAATGGTTATGTTCAAGAGGATGTTTTTGTTGAACAACCTCCTGGCTTTGAAGCTACAAAACATCCTGATCATGTTTTTAGACTTACCAAAGCATTGTATGGCCTTAAACAAGCCCCACGAGCATGGTATGATAGACTCACTGGATTTTTGCTTCAAAATAACTATGTTAAGGGAAATGCAGATCCAACCCTTTTTGTAAAGAAAGATAAGAAAAATGTTTTGATTGTTCAAATTTATGTTGATGACATTATATTTGGTTCAAATCAACAATCTTTGACTGATTCTTTTGCAAATCTAATGAAATCTGAGTTTGAAATGAGTATGATGGGTGAGTTAACATTTTTCCTTGGTTTTCAAATTTCTCAAAAACTAGAAGGAACCTACATATCTCAACATAATTATATTAAAGATCTTCTTAAAAAGTATGTTTATGACAACACTAAGAGTATAAGTACTCCCATTGGTACTTCAAACTCTTTAGATCTTGACGAATCTGGGAAACCAGTAGATCAAACATCTTTTAGAGGTATGATAGGAAGTCTACTTTACTTAATAGCTAGTCGACCAGACTTAATGTTTTCAGTATGCTTATGTGCAAGATATCAATCCAATCCTACAGAATATCACTTAATGGAAGTAAAAATAATTTTTCGCTACCTTAAGGGAACCATGAATCTAGGATTATTTTATACTTCTGGAAATGATTTTGTTCTAAAAAGCTTTTCTGATGCTGACTTTGGTGGATGTAGAATGGATAGAAATAGTACATCCGGAACTTGTCATTTCTTAGGAGATTATTTAGTTTCTTGGTCCTGCAAGAAGCAACATTCTGTAGCACTTTCCACTGCTGAAAGTGAATATGTAGCAGTTGGAAGTTGTTGTGCACAAGTGTTGTGGATGCAACACACACTCACAAACTATGGCCTGAGTTTTTCTAAAACTCAAATTTTGTGTGATAACACAAGTGTCATTGCCCTCAGTAAGAACCCTGCACATCACTCCCATGAAAAACACATAGATATTAGGCATCACTTTCTTAGGGATCACACACTTAAAGAAGATATTATTCTTCAGATTATCGGAACGCAAGATCAACTTGCTGATATTTTCACAAAATCTATGCCTTCTGATAGATTTGAATATATTAAACAAAATTTAGGAATGATAACTATAAGGTAATATTTCTTAATTAATATTCTGTTGAAAAAAATCTCCTTACAGTAATAAACTCCTTTTCATAGGGGGAGTACATTTGATTGTTTGTTTAACAAAGTTTTTCAAAATTTGTTTTCAAACTTTTCGGAAAGAAAATTTCCGGAATGGAACTTAAGGAACTAAAATTTTCCAAAATGAACATTCTCATACATAATACTTCTAGAATAGAAGTGTTCATATTAAAAATTTCCGGAATGGAAAATTACGTACTTGCAGTTTCATAACCATATTTTTGTACCGATTTTTTTCGTAATGTGTTTTTCGTATTGACTTTCTCGTACTGAGTTTTTTCGTAGTGAGATTGTTTTCCGAAGGAAATTTTTGAGAGCATTGTCTTTTCATAATAAAGTTTTTTTCGTAATCATCTTTTTATATTATCCATTACGAATAATCCTCCTCAGCCAATCCGAAAGGTATGATTTCCATACTCAAGTTTTCGTAGTCATATTTTACTTGCTGGAATTTTCTTGTAGTACATTTTCGAGTTATAGTTTTCTTAATTCTTTGTCTTAATAAAAACCTCAAAAAGATCGGATTCAAGTTTTCAACCATCATATCTGATCTCATCTCATTCTAACCGTTAGATCAACCAAGGAAGTCGAACCGTCGTTTCATTGCCTATATAAAGGGGACCCACATATTCATCCCACATCGGTTTCAAGCTCTCGCGTCCCGAAGCTCTGCCCCTCTGTTTTAAGGCCGCTCTGAACTACAGTTGTCTCCGTTCTGAACTTCTCAGAGGATTACAGATCCGAATGTCTGCGGAGTTAGTTTCTCAAGAAATTTCATCCACTAAGCCTATTTCGCAATGGTTAGTTTACAGAGAAAGGTTAGTCCATCCGGATTTCTTCAACAACTATGATTCTCTTATTTCAAAGAACATTAAGTTGAATGGCTAGGAAGATGTTGTTGTATCCAAACCGGGGACTCAAGACGATGTTTTTACAGAGTTACTTGTTGAGTTCTATGAAACAGTTTCCTTCTTCTAGGAAGATAATAGGGAAAAATTTTCTTTCAAGTCGTATGGCAAGACCTACAAAAATTCTTATACCAAGGCAGCAAGCTTGGTAGGGTTGTCCTATGAAGGAGAAGCCGAATTTATTTCTCATGTATTGCCGGACTCTAGGGGTAGCTTCGACAAGGAGAAAGCCTTAAAAACTCTCAGAATGGCTGATGACAAGGCTCCGAAGATTGAAAGTCTATCCACAAACTTCTGAATTCTAGAGTTGTGGGTGCAAGGACTTATCGTACCGAGGAAAGGTGATAAAGACAGCTTGAAGAAAAGTGAAATCTATATCTTAGATTTCCTGATAAATCTAAGAAAGTTTAACTTCATGAGGCACATTCTTATAACCATTGAGAATCTTATGAAGGGAAATCTCAGAGCACAAATCGTAATGTACCCAGAAATATTATCAAAGTTGATAGTTCGGTTCCTATAATCTTTCAAGGAAGCCTGCAGATCTAAGCCAAGGGTTTGTAAAAAAAAATTTGTTTGTGATGACACCCTTAAGAGGATGGATGTGGCTTTCAACAAGGAGATTGGTGAGTTCGTTGATTTGCCTAATCAAGAAGAAGCGGTTCCGAAGGCTGCTGAACCGGAATCATCCAAACTAGTAAAGAAAAGAAAGTTGAAGGAATCTGCAGCTGAAGTCGAAGATCCTAAGTCTATGGAAGCTCAAACTGCACCTCCCAAACAAAAGAAGAAGAAGACATATCCTGATGAGGTTGTTGCGAAGTGGAGAGCAGATAAAGAGAAAAGGAAAGAAGGGGATCCACAGTTCGGATTGGACCCTGCGGAAGCTAAGGCATTAAAGGAGAGAACTGCTGATGAGCTTGAAAAACAAGCAAAGGAGAAGAAGCTCAAGAAAAAGATGACAGAAGCCGAGGCAGTCCAAGCGTTGTTAATGTTTAATGAAATAGTATCCGGAAGCATCCCAGTTCCGAGATCTTTCTCCCTGGAATCTCTACCTGAGACTCCAAGAAGAAACCTTGATTTTCCGGAAGAGACTACAGCTGAGCATGTTGAGAAAATCGAGCAAATTCAACAAGTGGGTGAGGAAGAAGAAGTTGCTGAAGGAAGTGGTGAAACAAGAGCTCTTTTGAAACAAGTGGATGATTTTAAAGGATCACCTTCGGAACATCTATCACTCCGAACTTCAGAGGCTGAAACCTCTAAGTTAGTAACTCCAGAGAAGGATAAGAATGGGGAAGATTTTGTTCAGAAAGTTGTTGATGAGATTGTTCAAGTGTCTACTGGCGAGCAGAAAACTCCTGATCAAGAATCAATTCCGAAAAAAGACAAGGGAAAGCAACTCCTTGTTGAAACTCCGAAATCAGTGGCTAGCAAGAAAAGGGAATTTGGTTATTCATCTAAAAGGAAGCTGGAGCTTATTGAGGAAGAAAATTCTCCAAGTAATGTTTCGGATTCGGAGTCATCCCCGTTGGGGCATGATTTTGTTGTCCAGTACTTAAAGAAGTTGGTGGGAACCATTCCGACATTCTCTAGTATTGATACAAGATGTCAGATGCTCTAACATGCTTTGAATCAGAAAATTGACTCCGTATCTATGGTTATGGACAAGTGCGTTGAGATTGAGGCTCAGTTCAAAACGTTTCTTGTTGGTTACGAAGCTCATAGAAGATCTTGCAAGAGGATGAAAAACTGGTCGAAGAAGACCGTGGAAGAGATGAGGTTGTTCGATGAGTTTCAAGACAATGTTAAAGATGCTTTTGAAACCGAGGACAAGAAAATAAATGAGTTAACTGCATCCTTTGAAGATAAGTTGACAGAAGAAAAGAACTTCCGGATTCAAGAAGTGAGAGATCTGAATGGGAAGCTGAATTCCGTTTCTCAAAACTGGAATTTTGAAAGGGATCATCGGATTGATTTTGAAGAAAGGATGAAGGCTCAGGAAGAATAGATCAAAGCCCATGAAGAAAAAATTGAAGCTCAATCCACAAGAATAGTTGTCTTAGAGAAGCAAGCTGAAGAAGATCATAAAGACCTGAAGAAGATTAAGACTATTCTAAAGGGGCTCATGATGAAGGGAAAAAGATCCGAAATAACCAAATCCGATATTTTTGTTGTATTCTTTTTGTTGCTGAGATTTCAAATTTAATGAAAGTTGTGATTGTCGTTTCTATTGTTGTCATTACTAATTTTTCAGGTACTTTCATATTTTTTTTCCATTCCCTCCAATTTTTTTGAAAATCACAAAGGGGGAGAAGGAAAAGATTCTTAAGAAAAAGAAGAACTCTAATAAGAGTTTATCAAAGGGGGAGAAGAAAAAGATCCTTAAGAAAAATAAGAGGTTGTTTAAGGGGGATCCTTTTCATTAAAGAAGACCTTCTTATTTATCACTTCGGAAATCTGAATACGATCCTTAGAGTTTCAAAGCCTAAGGCGGAGTTAGTTGTATTCATCAATATCCTTAAAGCAAAGGGAGATAAGCCTTAATGTTTTTCTTTCTTCTTAGAATTTCTTTTTCATAAGAATGTTTGTGCTTACCAAAACGGGGGAGATTGTTGAGTCAATAAGGTTTTCCTTATGACTTTTCCATTCCTTCTTGTTTTGAAAATCACAAACACCTTATCTTAAGGAAAATTGATTTCATAAGAAAAATTGTTTCCTAAGAAATTTCTTTTATAAGGATAATCGCTTTTATAAGAAAAATTATCCTTATCTTATTTTCATCCATATTTTTATTAAGTATGAGATTCGGATTCATTTCTATTTTCTCGGAATCGTTGACACTTTGATATAAAGCATTCTGTTTTAGGATTCGGATTCTGGATAAAAACTATAAGGAAGTTTCATTCCGAATTCCGGATATGAACTCTGACTAAGTTCTATTCCAGATTCAGGATACGAATTCTGATGAAGAATTCTCATTGCAAATTCCAATGAAGAATTCTCATTACGAAGTCTGTTGACGAATTCTCATTACGAATTCTGATGACGAATTCTCATTACGAATTCTGATGACGAATTCTCATTACGAATTCTGATGATGAATTCTCATTACGAATCCTGATGACGAATTCTCACTACGAATCCTGATGATGAATTCTCATTACGATTTCTGATGACGAATTCCTATTCCGAATTGCCATTCCGAATTCACCTATTAAACAGAATTTGAGTATCTTTGTTTTATACACTCTGAATTAATTCAGACACCGAAAAATATCTTTGTTAGACTCCGAACATTTATATTGCTTACACTTATAAAATTTGTCTACTCTTATTATTTTCATTACACTCCGAACCTTTACTCCGAATCGTTCATTCCGAACCTTTGAGTCAGAATTAAAACGATGTCGTACATTCTGTTACACCTGTTTTGTTATAAAACGATGTCGTCTGTTTTGTTATAAACTAACCGTTGTCTAAGTGACACGTGTACAGGTCCCTCCGATCATTAAGGAAAATATGACCGTTGGAGAAGGAGCTGACCTTACCTATAAATAGGAGCTCATTTGAAAGAGCTCGGGGCAGAAAAAAAAGTGCTGAAAGGCTGACCGATCTTCGACTCATGTGATTACATGCTTGAAGTTATTTCTAAAGAGATAGGCTCTTATTAACTCTCAAAGCTTCGTGCGACTCCGAATGTTGGTGATTACATTTGAGGGCTTCTGGTGATAGGATGACAGAGGTGCCGACTACCTTGAAGTTCGAGGGCTTCCTTGCTGAGGAAGACAGAGGTTACCAAATACCTTGAAGTTTAGGGCTTGCGGGGATAGCAAGACAGAGACTCCGATCTTTGTATCGAGTGCTTACCCTGGTGTGGGTAAGACAGACTTGCTTGAAAGTATAAATCAAGGAACCTTTATCCAAGGTTTTTGGATACCCTTATCTTTGGGTTAAAAGACATATATCTTGTCACTTGTAGTTTAACTACTTGTTTTTATTTCCACTACATTTTGTATCTTAAGGAAAGTATAACTTTCTTATACTTCCTTACTTACTCTGATTCATTTAGATTCTATACGCTTTAAGATAGAATCTCATATTGTAACTTCTGTTAAGTTTCAATTTCCGGAACCATATTTCCGGAACCCACTTTCGGAATCTCATTCCAAGTTTGCATTTGGTGTTAGAGGTGTTGTGAATTTGTTTAGTTTAACTTTGTTAAACTTAGCCCTTTCATTTGATTAAGGAAAACATAGTTAATCGTAACTAACTTTAAAGGTTCCAAAGGAATTTTTAAAGTATACAATTCACCCCCCTCTTGTATATTGAGTATCTACATCACTATTTTGATCCTACAAAGAGAACATAATGTAGTTAATTATTAACATATATAACCTTATATATGTCTTTTGGCCAAACCTTAGAGTTTTAGCGATGTTAAATCAATTAATAATATAGTATTTGTTTTAAAAACACAATTATGTCAATTTTGACACTATTTATTATTTGGTTTTGGTAATAGTCACCACAACTTGATTACATCGAACCAAATATATTTAATCAGCCCTAAAATTTCATTTGCACATATAAAATTTATTTATATCCTAAAAACATTTAAATTATATTTATTTTTATATTTATAAATCCTTTTATGTGTATCGTTCATTAATAATGTAATTACTGCCTCATTATTGTGTCATAAATAAGTATATTTATTTTATGTCTAAAAATTATAAATAAAATATCATCATTTAGGAAAGATTTTAGTCAGTCAAATTAAAATTAACCATCAAAATTATCATTTATATAACCCCATATAAAAATGTTTTTCTAAAATATACATGCATTTCATATTTTTATCATTACTTTTGATTAATTAATATAAAATGTTATTATTATTCCCAAGTGTCTCCATGGAGTCCCAAAATCGACCCAACGATGCACATGGTTGGGCATGTATTTACCAATAGGAATAGAACACATGTTAGGGCAATTTAATATTATTATAATATTATTTTTTACCCTTGCTTACCAGATTTACCCTTTAACCATGGTAAATAAAATATTTACCGAAGTAATTTTTCATTATTTCTCAAAATAAAAGTTACTTATTTACACAATATAGAC
The DNA here is from genome assembly GCA_963277665.1 of Viscum album. NCBI lineage: Eukaryota > Viridiplantae > Streptophyta > Magnoliopsida > Santalales > Viscaceae > Viscum > Viscum album. Next base: position 708,424,540 of record OY728131.1, on the reverse strand, counting down.
TTTATGATTACAAATATGGAATCTAATTTTCAAAATTAAAAAACTATAAGTGGAAGAAATTAATTTAAAATTATTTATCGCTATCAAAACAAAAAGCGTGTTTTTAAGAAAAAATAACTATCAATGGATTGAAACTTGTTTATATCCATTTAAAATATGAAATTACATCCAATGACCTAAATTAGATTAAATGATAAATATATATTCTAATGATACTTTTAAACCAATCAAATACATAATTTATCTATATAAATTATTTCGATTAAATAAGTTTTTTTCAATTAAAATTTATTATGTTTTTCACTATTAAACAAAATATTAAAGCTATTAGAAAAGTAAAAATGATTTTTGAAAACTAAATTTTTATATCCCTATTATAGATAAAATTTTAATAGAACTAAATTGAATATATAAAAGTACAAATATTGAAATTTAAAAATTGGTTCTCCATTAAAAGGCTGAAAACGAAATTTTTTAAAATATGCCTCTTTTTATCTTAAAATTTAATTTTTATTATATTATGTCTAAGAAACAAAAAATATGAATGTTAAAAGTATATAGGATATATAAAATTTAATATGTGGTTAATACTATTCATAACCTATTATTTAAACCGCTATTTTGGTAAGTTGTGGTGTGCTCAAACTCAGAGTTGCATGTATCGCTAGTTATTGAGTTATTTTGAAAATATAATGTACTATGATGTCCTGGGTCATTAAAGTCTTGTTTCAATGTGGCATGACATTGGAATTTGGAAGCTGAAATAATATTATTTGATGATGTATATTTTATTCAATGTTGATGTTATAAAAGGAGGACCATTTTTGATTGTTGAGAATGAATAATTAGGTTGATTTAGAGATAAATGGACTTAAATAAACATTTAATGTCCTTTATGTCTATTAGGATGTGTACCAAGAAGACATAAATAGCTTGAAAATAATCCAAAAACGTTCTAAACCACTCATTAAATTTCATTAATCCTCTATTCAGTACATAAAAATAGTTGTAAATCATGGGGCATTTGAGCACATTACATATCATGAATATAACTTACACAACTAAAAATTCTAAGAAGATCAAAGAAAATTATTAATTAAATTCAATTATTATAGAGGACATCAATTAAGACTGGAAAAAACTGGAGTTGAAATTTTGACTCATTTATGAAGCCATTTATGGCACAACATGCACCAATGATCCTTATAAGTACAAAACCCATCTAAAGGATTCCAGATCAGTTCCTAAGGATCCACTACTACTATATGATATCTAGATGATGATGTTAGTTTTTCCCTTTTATTTTTATTTTTTATTCCATTTCTAATGTAAGGGGTATACATATTTTTAATTCAAGTATTTTCCCTTTATTTTTTCATCACTCTTTCCCTTCCAACAAAAATCTCATTATTTGGATTCTCCACATTATTCTTTAAAATCAATTCAATTTTCAATTGAATTTGAATAACCTAAGTTTTGTCCCTATATTATTTTTTTATCTTTTCTTTATTATTATGAGTTAAATTTTTTAATGATTAAATTATTTTTTTCTGGATAAGTCAGAAATTCATGGGTGCAGATAATGTCCACAGTGAAATAAATCTCTAAAATATTCTTAATTCCTACAAAGGTAGGAGAACTTTTTTTAAAAAAACGGTTTCCTAGGTAGGAAAAACTCCCAAAAAAGTTACAGAGTATGAATCTAGTTGTAATGTAAAAGGATTTTCAAATTTATTTTAGATAGACAGTAAATAATAAGTGGACCTATGTAGCCAACCCTAACCAAGAACTTCATTAATAAATTTTATTTTGTTTGAGTCTTCATTTTAGGGATGTATTATTATTTTAATTACATTTATTTATTAAAAACCAACACTACAAAATTTCACGGTTTTCAGAAATATATTAAAAATAAAAATTAGATTACATGGAATATAATTAGTGTTTGATTGAATGTGACACCACTCAAGTGATCCAACCCTAATCATCCTTCATATTGCATTAGGGAAAAAAATTACTTTCTTTATGATAAGAATATGTCAATATTCATTATTTAGAATGGATTTCTCAAATTTTCAAACACCAACATTGAATTATAGAGAAATACATTGTTCAAATATGTTCTGCATTAATCACATGTGTAACTAATTTATATCAACATTCTATAACCATGAACATTATGATATTATTTATGAAGTAATCACTCTATGTTAAATAGGATCAAATTAAATTAATAGAATTTGGGGGCCATTTATTTTATTATTAACATTCATAAACTAAATGAATCGTGATCATTGACTACGTGCAACCACACTTTAACATAGTTTATAATAGCATTGGTCCAACCAACCTCTTTTCCCTGAAATTTATTTTCAAAAAATAAATACTGAATTAAAACAAAACATTTAAAATATGGGCACTACCTTTGTGTGGTAGAAATTATTAGAATTTTGAATTCCATTTAAATAATATATTTTCCTCAAGCATTCAATATAGGCTAACCGCCATAAAATTTTGGGAATTTTCACATCCATAAAAATCAATTTCAAAATCAAATTATAATAAGAATATAATTTATTCCATTTATATTCGATATACTGTGAAATTAATCAATGTTAAACCATATGGGGAACTGTGTAGTCTAATCTGATTTTAATAGTATTTATGGTTCATGAACCCATCTAGAATAATCCTTCATTGTATAAAACTAATTCATTTCAAAAGACATTGGATTATAAAATAATTCTACGTGGATATCGGTAAAAATTGCATTAGACCTTAAAGTAAACCTCTACTAGATAACACATATTATTACCCCGGTATGTCTCTATTTATGATCCCTAGATTTATCCAATAAACTATAAGAAACATATCCTCAAGATGATAATCTATTATTTCTCACACCCTAAGACAAAATTATAGTAGAAACCCTCATTTTAATATAGTTTTCAGTCATCCCTTTCATATTTGTCTCATCTAATTTAATTTATTTAAAAACAAATTTGTTATGACTTAAGAAATATATAATTGAAAAATTAAAGTTTACTAGACCCCTCAATTTTTTGAATTTGAAAAAATAAAAAATTATATGAGGGGGAATTTGATATTTCACCACAAAACCATTAATTATTCTATATCCTGTTTCATTGTGTAATATATACCAATGTACAATATTCATTTTGGTAAATTAATTCCCCCTTCAACACAATAGTCCACTCAAGCATTGGGATCTCTACTCATGTTGAGTTTTTTCATTCCCTTATTTGGGGAACTCCCTCACATATGTGGCAAAATATATTTTTTCTTAAAATATTCCATGCAATGGATAATGATATATGTCCTTAAGATATATAAATCTATAGTCAAATATATACATATTTAAATTGTATTAATATAAGTTCCACACATCATGACCTCAATCTATATACTCTTGTGATAAATTCATAAGGCCATATACATCAATTATATTGTTCCATATTTTATTACAAAAAATATCAGAATAAATGACAATCAATACACATTATGATGATAACCATAAAATTAAGGCTTTGAAAAAATGTCAACTATTTGGATGATATATGAAAACATGGTATGATTCATTAAAAAATCAAGCATTATTAGTTGACAAGGGAACGATTCTTTTTTAGGTTTATAATCGAGAAACTGAAGCCAGAGAAAACTATGAGTCTTTTCTCGCTATATATCACCCAATATAGGACTTATTAAAATGTTTAGGAAAGGAATAATAGCTTTAATAATTGTAGAGTACATTTTATAATTCCTTTGGAATTTAGGATGTTATGGCCAGGACCCTTAGTGTACATGAAATTTAGAGCATTTATTCATCCTACCATATATATTTTATCAATCTATAGAATACATATAAAAAGAACATAGAAATAACTTCATTATTATAAAACCCTTTTGAATAATGGATTTTATTCTAAATCCCCATATCCCTAAAAAATTGATTCAACTCATTCACAAGTATGGACCAACTCTCATGTAATATTGATGGTAGTTATTCCTATACATGCCCTTGAGAAACACTTAATAGAAAATCATCCAACTTCAATACATAGAGATAATATTCCACATTGACAGAGATAATCAATTAAAAACATATACAATCAATGGTATGATCTATTATTCTATTTTTTGACCATGATTACATGACTACATTGAAGTATTAGTCTCTATAATTATTACAATGGTAGAATTTTTAATGGTATCAATATACTTATAGAGTAATTGGATAGATACATGTGCCTTATCAGTATTATATTGAAGCATGACTAGATCCTTTTGCTTATCCTCAAAAATAATATGAATATTTTTTCAACATGAAAACTATAAATCCATTTCAATAAATATGGATTTTATCATGTTATTGGTGGAGGTTTACTAACTCTTTCATTGTGGAATCATATTTTTTTTTGAGATAGATCACATATTGATCATTCAATGAAACTCATTTTTTTATTCATTATTTATGTAATATTAATCTTTTTCATGAGACTTTTAATCCTTGATATCATTAGATTTTGTCAGAAATGGTTCCTTGAGAAAAATATGTTTTAAAACACTCTCATATTAACATAGTCGAATGACATCCTTCATGAAATAATATATTCATGATAATAAAACCCACATATAGTTATATGTTATATAAATTGAGGTGTTAGTAATGTTTTGATGGGATTTATTCTATTGATATATTTATAAAAAAACATATATGTATTGCTAGATACATTGAAAAAATACACACCGAGTTTTTGAGGCCCCCATGTCTCCCTCAGAACTACTCATATGACATGATACATAACTGAAAATATATTAAATAAGGTATAATGATCATATAAACTCTATTAAGTGGATTCCTTATTGAGTGGATTCACCCCTATCATTCTATTATGGTCGAATCAAAGGAAGTACCACTTTTAGAGGCTATTCCACTGATTTTGACACTACTGAAAGTCATAAAAATCAAAAAATGTACTAATTGAGATAATACAAAAAGTGTATAATAAATACAGTGAGACATATATATTTAATCATATACACATATATTTATGGATCTAGGTTTTTACCTATGATTCTAATTTCATCATCCCATAAAGTGGGTATTTCATGAGTGATCATTCCTTCCATAGTTTTTTCAAGGCCAACTTCAAAAGACCCATGTGGGTCCATTATTTTAGGAATATAGTTCAAGGACCCGTATTTAGTAAGGATATCAGAAATTTCAACACCATACTACTTGATATAATTGGTTAGGATATATTTATATTAGGATACAAAAATCAGAAATTATTATTGGAACGGTATATATATGGAGACTAATACTAAATAATCATGTAAATTTTTTTCCTTTCAACTCTTTAGTGAAATTCAAAAACACTTTATAAAAATTAGGTGTATCAATGTGTGTTATAATATCTTCTACTGTTATAAGTGTTGAAGGAAGAATATTTAGCCATTTTAATCTCAATATATCAAAACAACAGTAGATATTCTTGATGAAATTTGAAATTATTATTTTGTTCAACTCTATTTGAAGTAACACTTGTGGGAAACTCATCGTAATGTGGTGATATAAAAATTCATTAATGGATTACATATTAGGGTTCGTAGAGAAATGGGTTTCTAGTAGGTGTTACTTCTTCTATTTCTATTCATCCCTGATGTTAATGTTTTAGAAAATATGAATAATGTTGTCATCAAGTGATCTACTTAGGAATCAATATTTACCACATACATGATCCATGTCAAACCAAGAGCATCTTCATCCCTAATAATCGCTTGATAATCCATTGATCCTTGAATAAACCCTATGTTGGAATACCCTTCAATATATTTGTTCGAGTTTTATAAATGGTAAATGACCATTGAAATGGGACACAAGGACCACATCAGTTGACCGTGACTCCTAATCCACAATTTTATATCTTTTCTAAGTGCCGATAAAATCTATGTTCTTTAAGAGACCCTCAAATAAGAATGATAATTTTTGAAGAATAATAGATACTATTATAGAATGATAAGATAACAGTTGTTACATCATTTTAGAATCATATACATTCATTATAACAGGGATATTTTCCCCTCCATCATTATCATGAGTTGGATAGCTTATTTCTATTAATATATTTTTTCTACATATACGGTTTTAACTAAAATGATATAAACTCTATATAGGGAATCATACTTTATATTGATATTATATCCTTTAGATTTTTTATGTGAGGAAATAATTACATTTCTCTTCATAGAAGTATTATTTTTGATGAAAGGCGTATATTGTATGCCTTATCAAATATCATAACTATATGAGGAATGTGAGAGTTTCCTTTATCAGTCTCTTCTTGTATAATCCTCTATCATGAAGAAAACTATACATCTTCAAGAGTAATTGACCACTTGGACTCATAGGAGATACTAGATTTTGTATATATTAGTGATTTAATTAGTAGTGATTATCTCCCCACCACCTCCAAATTATGTTGATTTATTTTTTCTGTAATTGTTTATCAATTAAAAGAATAAAAAGACATGTGATTTATTATGAGATGAACATAATTGGTGATAATATGTTAATTTCATTATTATATTGGTCATTCAACCATTCATTCAGTAGTTACTCACTATATATTTTTTCTTACATGTATCAGGGATGGGATATAGATTTCACAAAAATAGAATACTAAATCTATCTCTCAAATTTACTTCCCTATCACTATAATATTTGAGTCATAATTGATGAGTGTGGATAATGATATGTCCATAAATAATCGAATACACATTTACAGTCAATATTTTCCATAAATCCATGATATCTTTGGGATTTTTCTACTATAATTAGTCCACCTCATTTGGTATTTATTCTAAGGACTCCTCAGTTGATTAAGAAGAGGATCCGACATCATTTAAAATCAGTTTGTTTTTGGGACATTCCACTAAAATTGGAGTCTAAAAAATGATACATGGATTCATTCCCAGTTATAAGGATGGGATCAACTTTCTCAACATCAGTTAATATAGGATTTCCACTCTATAACACTATGCAGCCTATAGTGTGGGTTGTTTTGGTGATTCAAGTGCCTATTTATTATCCCACTCTTTATAATCTCTCTTCCCTAATTTTTTTTCCATATTGGATTCATAATGATAATAAATTGATTTATTAACTATTTTATCATACAAATATGATATGATTAAATCATAAGAGTTATGAATTCCTAAGGCCAACCTACTTGATTTACTCAATGGATGTAACTTAATCACCTCATGAGAGACTTCAAGGGGTAGTATTACCTAGAATTATCTTATAAAAATCAGATTATTTTTGGAGTGAATACCCATTGGATATGACACACTTTGATATTTTTTCCCCATAAAGTATCATATAAAACATTATGAATCATGTTTTTAACAAAAGGCTTCGCCATATATCTGTATCACCAATACACATTTTATTAAAGAGAACAAATATGATATCATATTAAAATCATCAATTTCATTGTAAACTACTTTCCTTGGGCATGGATAGCCACACAGGATGTAGTTAAACACTACAAATAGTAATAAAATATCAACAGTTGATACATATATTAAATATATACATCTATTGAAAGGGAAAATTTGAATAAATTGGGGGAATCAGTACATTGTAATAAAAACATTTTTGAGTATAATATATGTGATAAAGTGTCTTTTTATCCATTCCTATAGCATCTTGAATGGCCAAAAAAAGAATCATTTTCTACATAAAAAATTGAAAAATCTATGTTGGATAGTTTCCAAAATAAGAGAATAATGTATTATATTCACCCCTTCTACTAGAATTGAAATTTTAATAAAATATATTGGTCTATCAGCACCATTAAAATTTCAAACTAGAATATATATATGTGCTATGAAACATTTGTAGGATACCAACAATTCAATTCCTCATAGGGATATCTGGATCAACTATACTACCACACTCTTCATTGTGATCCTATTCAATTATATGCCAATAAAATCTTGTTATTCTCTAATTTTCCTCTCTTAGTCACCATTTTGGATATTTTTAACATATTCCTTTCCCATGTGGTATCATTAATGAATCCATACATACATTATGGTGGATTTTTAGATGCTGGAGGTGGCTATTCCTAGTGAGCATTAAGGATGTATTCAATAATTCATTATATATGATTTTTGTATGTTTATATTTGTATAATTATTCCTTTTTGGGTATGAATTCATCATATATTGCCTAATGTATGGGAACACTAAAATTTTGTAAAAATCCCATAAACTAATGCTCACTTCCCAAAGTTTCGGATAGATAGTGGTGGCTTATGGGATCTATTTACCAAAAAAATCAGGAATAAATTAGTATGTTGATAAACATATGATGGAGAAACCAATATGATATCAAAAGTTGTGTCTCCCAAAAGGTCAGCATCAAATTTAACATACAATATAGAAATCCTAAAATCCTATAACCATTTAGGACCACTCATACTCTTGTATGAAGGTAACATTCTTCATTCCAACATTTCAATAGATCGGTGTAAGAATGATGTATAATAGAAGAATATAAATGTTTTTTAGCTAAAAAAATATAGTATTTATATCTAATTATCCATACTATGTTTTATTAGGAATATATCATGTATTCACATCCTTGATGTAGGAACACACAACAAATTATTGGATATATTCCATTTTTTATACTCACTAATCAATGAAAATGTTTTAATTTTATCTAATAATGGAATATTAACATCCATCGGAAGGAAATTATCATATATTAAATCACCTATAATATACTCATGATCAATCTCTTTCAAGTGTCTTAAAATGTGTGATTGGAAAAAGTCACATGAATAGTAGTTTCCTGGTACAAAAATTTCAAGAATTCCTTAAATGACTGGGAATCCTTATCATCAAAATTAGGACTAATTTAATTAGCAATAAAATATGAAAAATAAAAAAAAGAACGGTTTATTAAAAAAATATTTACATAAGGTGAATATACACATGTCATGATGACAACCAGAAAAGAAATAGCCCTGAAAAATGGTCATGTCCTATTTTTTTCTCACATTTGAAATTTTTCCAATAATTAGTGGAAATTTGATAAAGTCAAATGTTTATTTCCAAATGAGTTCTATAATCCCTTAGATGAAATTTTTCAGTGTCCAAAATCACTCACCTAGGTAGTCTTCCCTTTGAATTCTTTCATGTCGGTAAGTTCTCAGATTTACTTCTATTATAAACTTTTCTATTCTTTATCACTAAGGATAGAACCACATACAAGATGTTATCGAACCATTTCCACCATATATTAAATCCATAAAGGAAGGGTTAATCTCAATGATGATAACACACCTTGACTTAGAGTAGGGGACTAGGTAACCGTAGAATAAATAAATCATCACCTTAGATCAGTGGAGTAGATGAAAATTTGTTTCCACACCAATTATTTATAAGAACTAGCCAGAGGTTTTTTGCGATGGCATTGAGAATTGTTCTTATAAACAACATGCTAGAATTTTTTACCAATCCCACTAACACAAACTAACTAAAACATATATTAAAAATCCTATTTTATTCTAATTTAATTCATGAAAGTTTCAAATTTAAATCAAAAATAAATCCCCATTATTCCCATAATAACTAGTAATGGGGGGTCGGTTGTTCACTATATCCATCCATGAAATAGAAAAATATCTTGCAGAATGAGTACCTAAAACACATGAAATTTTTTTTCCCTACAAATAGAAATGTAATAATCCTTTAAACCCTTAAGGTGTTCTTAGGTTAACCTTTCACAAGTCAATTTTGTGACTAACAACATAACATAGGTTGAATTTATGTTAATATCTTGAGTAAGATACCACCTTAACCCAAGGTCCCAAATTTTTGGACATGCACAATGATTTGGCTCTATAATTCCACCGTTTAGGAGATAAAAAATTGATCGAATCTCTTTTTATACTAGTCTCTCACCAAAGCTATAAAATATCTCAGATAACATATTAATTCCTAAAAAATGGTAATTAAAACTAATGATATTATTTGAGTTCCATAATGGTCCAAAACACCAAGAACCATTTGTTTGAACCAATTCCTCTTAAGTGAAACAACACTAGGGTAATAAACCCTAATGAAAATATAAACACACACACCCCTCTCCCATAGGTGTCAATAAATAACCCTTATGACTTGGGATTTTCTCCACCCATGTATTTTTGTACATACCATCACTTCTGTCAAGTATCTCATAGTAATAGACTTAATTTATTCCCCCTAGAACACCCTAGGTGAAACCATTGTTACATTTCCATTGAGTATCTTTGTCATATATTTCATCACATATCTATAGAGTATATTCATGTATTCCCTCATCCATTGGACCTAGTGTCACTTAGAATATTCCCTAATTTTAAACCTTTTATAAATTGGGAATGTCATTCATATTTACATTTTCGTAAAGAAACCCTTAATTTTTTCTCTTGTATCAATAAATCAGGAATGTTTAAGATTTGATTGTTGAGAATTACATTAAACAAAATTTACCTTTGGTTCTAATATTATCAAGGCCTCTAGTGAAGGAAATGAATTCAGGGATTCATGATATGCACAGTAACATTCTCCATTATCAATTATGAATCCCTTTGATAAAATTAGTCTATTGTGTAAATCACTCAATAGAATGGGTGCCAAAGAGTTTAACAATAAATCATTCCCATGATAATATGGGTCTAAATATTTAGGAAACTTGTGAGATTTAAGCTTATATAAGAAGAAGTAATTAGTTATCCCAAATCTAAGTTCGATGGGACCGGTCTCCTGGTGGATGCATGAGTCCACCTGATGAAAGATGTTGCCATAACTATTGTAATCCCAGTATCCACCCTTCCACTCCACTAAAGTTAAGTAGAAAAACATATGTGGTGCATGAGATGTGGGTAATATAAACCTTATTGCTTCTAACTTTAACTTTACAACATGTGTATTTTCCCTGAAATTGGAACAGTTAACATTGAATATCATGTACCATTCTCCACTTTACTCTTATTTTTGAAATTAAATCCTTGAAAATGAAATATTCATGACATTCTTACTAGATTATACCATCCTCCTGCCAATATATTATATAGATCATCCTTCCAAATAAAATGGCTAGAATATGGGAGAATAATGTCTCCCTCCATAAATCAAACATGATTTGTTCTGGTAAATTATTTCATTAATCATGAATTAGAAAATAGATAGGGTTACCTCAATTCCTAAATCCCAATCAAACATAGTTCCACACTGTCATATAATCGACCATAACCTTTGTTATATAATGTTTTTCACCTATATCATGAATCATATGATATTAGATATATGTTTTAATTTTTTCATTATCATCACAGAAAATTATTTTTTCACCTCCTTACATAGTATACACCCCGAAAACCAAATTCTATTATTAAAGGTATATAAGACATCTAAACAATGTTTGATCTAATTCCTTTATCTAATATGATTTGTAGGAATCCACCAGGAGGGTGAACCTAACAAAAATTGGTCAAATATTATAAACATCCAATATTTCAAAATTAACATGGACTTATACCATTTGAAATCTCATACCATGTATCATAGATACTTATTCTCAAAAATATCTATAACCATATTCCCAAAAGAAAACCCCAATATGTGAAAGCCATGTATTGTTATATGTTGCTTCCCCTTTCATGACATAGATGTCCCTACATCATGACATTAAAGTGTGAGGCCAATGTCATGGTAGAATGATGATAATTATTTACAATAACTTCATTTACATAATACATAAAACCACATGGTATGGTCTTGTCACAAAATGTTAAACTATGTTATTTTAACTCTGTGGAATTTTTTTTAGGATATGACATGAAGGATGACTCTACGTATTATAAACACAACATCATAAGTTATCAATATCTATTATCATGTGTCATTATTGCTCTTGATATCATTTATTTCCTCCTTATGCCTAGTCATATTTTTTTAAAGAGTTGATGCCTTGGTCAATGACCAAATCACAAAGTAAAATAATAAAAATGCGGGGATTAAAAAAGTCAAAATAACAGAATATTTTTACAATCATCATCATAAAAAAGAATAATATCATTAGGAAGGTTAACTCGCTAAGTAATGTCTTGGTTAAAACCCATAGTTATATACTAATGAGTCTGGATTTTTTATCCATTTGGGAGGTATTATTTGTGGCCCATCTATTTATCAGGGAATATTTTTCATAAAATCAAGTCCCAATCCGAAGGTACATATTCCCTTAATTTATTATTAAATTATTAATATTGAGCCATATATTCAGTGAGAAAATTATTTAACAATATATATTCCTTATGGGAATGGCTCATCCTAATTGAACTATGTTATTACTAAGGTAAAATATAATAAATCACACATGTTATAGTGAATCAACAAACACTACTAGGAACCTTTCTCAAATATTTGGATACTATATGATGTTAAATTGAATTGATTGGTCCATATTACAACATAGTAAAAGGTATAATGTTCCCATCTATGTGTAACTATACTATGAGGGTTCACGTTAATTTCACAATGATTAATATGAAGCCACTTATGTCCCCAATCATGACATCCCAAATATCTACAACCTTCTTAAATGAATTTGAGTGCCTTAGTAGGACTTGTGAGGCCCATAGTAAGTCTTTGATAGCAGGTGCGAAAACCGGTAATGATATTAACGTGATAAATTTAACATTCAGGATGGGTATCATTCTAAATATCTTTTTTTTTCTCCTGAATTATTATCCTTCCCTTCATAGTGATTTAAAATGATGACATTTAATATAACATCTGTTAGTGGTGGAGAGTGGTTTGCATTATATGGTTGGCCCATTTGATAGAGTTTTTTCATCTTAGTATACGATAGTAAAAAGTAAAACATATTTCACTAAAAATATAATATAAAGATGGATATATGAATCATCCATGATATAATGAAATAATATTATACTCCTAATACATATATATTGAAATTTCTATTAATACAAATTTGAGTTGGTTTATAAAGAAACATAATGTTAGGGAATTTCACCCATTTAGAAATATTTTTAAAGTTATTAAAGGTGTATATATATTCTTGGTTTTGTAATATTAAGAATATAATGGTGGTGGATCTGTATACATATATTGATCTTGAGGCATCATCTTGAAGCTCTGAGGTAGATAATCATAGATCTGCAGGTGCCTTCATCACAACAAATTATTTTTCAGCATCTTGTATTTCTCAGAAATTATTTTAATTCTATTGTCTATCAAGAGGGTAGTCCTTCTACTGATTTCAACATGATTTCATATGACAAATATGAGAGGATGGAGGAATAATTGATGAAGAACTACACCGATATGGATTTTTTAAGGGAATAAAAATCATTTGATACAAACTTCTTTAGGAGCAAGATCCATCCTACTAATGTGATGAATGATTCATCAAAATTTCCATATTTTTTATACAATATAATGAAATATTTTGTTAAGGGTGTCCATTGAGAATGTTTATATTTGATTATCTTTGTTAATATTGTAAAGATGTCAGTCATTGGGTCTAATATTAAACCCACTTATAGTGTAGATGTAGAGAGAATCGATGGTCATGGTGGTAGGTATAGTCGAATGGAAAACCCCAAAACGGACACTATGAAATATTATATATGATGATATTTTTAGAGGTACCATAAGACTTTTTAGACCACATCATATGGAATATAAATCCTCTTATAATGGTTTTCGACACTAAGTAAGTATTTTTATAGTGTGAACTACTCTTCATAAAATTCATAAACTTATAGATCATAAAGATCAATGGTAATGATGGGATCATATCCCATTCCCAACCACTATTTGGGGGAAGAATATAGAAGATTAATCTAAATTCACAAGGTAATATATTGTGTACATCACCCATATCTACAAAAAACTCTCCTAGTATTTTGGTGAGAATAGAAATTTCTATGTCAATAATTATGGGGTACATTAAATTTATAGAAGCTTTATTCTTTTTTTAGTGCATAGTTGACATCCCCATGAATGTACATAGGATAGTTATAGATAGATGATGTAGATTAGTGTTGAGATTAAACATATCCTACATGTTTTTGGCCTCCAAATTCATTCGATTTCATCAAGTGGGTGGATGTTTTTTTACTTCTATGTGGTTTTAGCAGAGGTTTTGTAACTTAAAAATCCCATAAATCTTCAATAAAGGTAAGAGTGTCATCAGATCATTCTAGGTAAAGGATGTTTAAATGGTTTGTAGACATAATGGGTGGGATTTCCCCCTACATACACCATGTTATTTCTATTAGAAGCATGATTATATGTATTCCATGCCTTCACGAGCCATATCCTATGTGGGAATGATTTACTCCAACTCATATTGGAAAAAATGGAGTTGATAACCATCAATTTTATGTGTTTCAATATTGACATAGGGAAAGGTTAACTAGTATCCATATTAGTGGTTTTTATGCGATTTAAGAACATGTTTATGGGATTTCTAAATTGTTTTATCCCAAACCACTACACATGTTGATTCTAAATGGGGAATATATTTTGATATTGATTAATAGTTTTAATTGTATAATATTCATTTGAATCAAAAATGTCTACATTTATAAGGATAGTTATTTTATTAGAATATAATTTCATACATATATATTAAATCATTATATATGAACATCCAATAAATTTAACAATTATAATCATGGGGAAATAAAATTTTAGGGTTTTGGAGAATATATAAATTAATATTACATTTAATTAATGATATTAATAATCTAACATAATGATCTTCGCATATATTAAACATCATAGACATACCCTACATAAACATTTATTCATAATTTGTTGAAATGTAGCAAATGGAATGGTGCGTTCTGATGTTCAGTGATGATAAATTTGGTAGATAATAATCAATGATAATATGGAATAAGTAGATAAGAACAAGGGTATGAGTTTAGGAATATAACATTTAATATTCATTATCAATCTATCATGGACTAAAAATATAATATATGTAACAAAAATTATCATTTTAAAATACAAGCACCATAAGAGTAGTAAATCGTTTCAAATAAATCATGAACAATATGTTTTGTTCATGGAAATGGGGAACCATCATAAATGTTTAAACCATTTCATATATCATTGTTAAATATAAATACCATCAAATTATAATGGATAAGCATCCAGACATGTTTCTTATATAATAAAATGTCACAAATCATTACATCTTTTTCATTTTGTATCAATAACATTGAATTGTTACCCATTATGGATCAAGAACATTAACATTTTTCCCATAGTGTATAAAGCTCATAAATATATCTTTATATGTTATCTCGTGAGATATAAAACTCTAAACAATGCATTATAAGGATATATATTTCCATTTCCACCCATATAATATTAACAACTATACATATGGATTCCATAATATAATAAAACCATCCTCATATCTTCATATCATAACCAACTAAATTGAAATAGATTTTATAAAATTTTCACAATTTATTCATGACATATACCATATAAAATAAATTTGTTTCATATAAATATTAATATCAAAATCATAAAACATATAGATAATGAATATTTGTGGTATCATTGGTTTATATCCCTTATAAAAATTAATTATCATAGAAGGATGTTAGCATTCTTGGAAAATAATTAAAAATAATCACTAAAATATTTCATTGAGAAAATACCCATTTAGCATTGAAATCGCATATTTATAATATATAAATCCTTTAAATATTTAAAAAAAATTCATTTGAAAATAAACATTAAAAAATATTTGGAGATATTTAAATAATTTTGTTTTCATAATGGTGGTAAATTTTATTCATTTTTTATATGTTAAAAGAAAAAATGCTTCCCACATTATTGTAAAAGGTCTGAAAGTCCATAGCTTAGAATATTAAAAGATGATTCTTTTTAAATAATTTATTAAAACCTAAATCATGGGTAATGATTAATTTAAACAATCATATGTGAATATTAAAAAATTAGCTTGAAAAAATTTTCTTAATGAATGGATGTGGATGAAAAATAATTTTGGAATGAAGAGAGAAGTAATGTTAGTTTTCATTAAAACAATTTTTTTGGTCACTTATGTTTTTAAATATAGACAAATTAATGGAACCCATGTATTCTCCACAACAAACTATTTGATAAGAAACAAGAAATTGATTTATCTGAAAATGATAGTATAGTTTCCTTAATATAAAATCAATCATCATCAATCCTTATTAAAATGGGATTGGAACCTAAATACCTTACCACTCAAAGACTTTCGAAAGAGATAAACCTAAATAAATTTTTACAAACATATAATTTAAACGTAATGAATTGAAATTCAATAATGGTACATATATACAACACATAATTAAACCAAGTGTTGAATACAAGACATGACTTTAATAAATAAATGTGAAATGAAAATTCCATTACCTCAAGTCTCATCTTTCATTATAAGAATTGAACCGTCATGTCAAATAAATATAGATTTATCAAAAATATTTTATATAACCATACTTATATATATCATCCAATATATGATTTACATATGGAATATTATTACCCATTTATTATTAATTTTTCCTCAAAATTACCATTTTGGGGGATAATTACTTCGTTTTTCCTATATGTTTCAATTCATTAGTCCAAGTAATTTCACATTGATCATGGTTCAATCATCTCCAAAATTTTAATAATGAAGTATGAATAATTTATAATCATTATGTATATATTTATTTATTTATATTTAACCATAATTTTTTTATATAAAAATGGATTACAACATTGAGGGATACAATTTTCCGAATGTATGATAAAACGAAAGTTCAATTTTTTGATAGATTGGACCAAATAAAGGTAAATGATAATCCGTTTCATTAAAAAAATCTATAAAACATATATTTATGATATATATTCCTTAAATATATTCTCCATACCATCTATTTTATAATAAAATTGATAATATGAATCACATCCCTTTTTGGAGGTGGCGGTCCAAACATACAGATGAACAACATTGTCATTTTACAATTCATTGAATTATAAGAAGTTAGGAAAAAATAATATAATTAAAAAATAATATTTGTTACCTACATATTATTTATAAATATTACATAAAATAATATGAAGAATTATTTTGAAGAAAAACAAATTACACTACTATGTGGGGACGGTAAGCAATATTTATTCAACAGATATTATTTCATTTTCAATAGGAGAGAAAATTAGAGAAAAAAGGTTTTCCCATAATTTTAATAATAATTAAATATAATTAATCGAATTATGTAATTTTTTTATAATAGATACCACATATTTTTAGTGTATATAATGAGACATGAAATTGAAATATCTCAATTAAGACTCATAACTCACCATTGAGAAACTCTTTTTTTTATAAACCGTACTCCTTGAAATGTTGGATTTTTGGAAAGATTAAATGTTCAAGGATATGATGATGAAATCTTGGATGATATTATATATTGTATTTACAAATCTATATAGATCCATATGACGTATACAAATGTGGTTGGGGGTTTCCTTTTAAAATGGAGGGAAATGGTACACTAGGAATTTAAAAAACAATATAATATAATTAAGACACTCTCAATATAAATTATTCAAAATTGGAATATATTTAAAAGAAAAATGTTATAATGTTTAAATAACATTATATAATTAAATTTATACTGGTTTAGGGTCATCTTTATTCTAATCCTTTGGTTTAAACCGTTGTTTAATGAATTTGACCTATACTATTGAATCAAATTTTATCAATATTAGAGGGATATAGTTTTACATATAAAATTAAAATTGATGAATACATAGAAAAGGTATCAAATATTTTACCCAATATTATCCATGTTTTCTGTTTCAAGATTTTTTTTATTTTAATTAACTAAATAAATTATCATTTTCATAAAATATCATTAATGACATTTTTTTCATAATTAATTTCATTTTACTATAACCGCATTAATGAAAATATTTAATTCAATTATTATACTTAAAATATCAATAATATGTTTTATATATCTTAAAATTTAATGCAACACAATAATTCTCTTAAATTGTATTACTTTTAATATTATTGATTTTTTTTATTAATTAAATAAATACTATGTTGGAATTGTGTATGGATTTAAGGCAATTAGTCCCTTACTAAAAATTAAAAATAATTTTATCTGATAATATATTATAAATATTTTAAATAATTATTTAAAACTAAATATTAAAAAAATTTATAATAATGGATATAATTAATGATACTAAACTTATGACAATGGAATTTCATATTTATTCTAATATTAAATTAAGATAAAGGTCATATTTAAAAAAATTGGAACCAATTATCCATATATTTGATTATTGGATGGAATATTATATAATAACTCATAACCAGGAATGTCTAGCCATAAGAAAAGCTTCTGAACAATTATTATATAATAACTCATAAAATATGATTAATTCAACTATTAGATATATTTTAAGGAGTTATCTAAAATTAGTAACCTTGTTCTTCTTGTTTTACCCTTACCAAGGTGAAAAAAATTAACAATGGTCACTACTAATATTTACCGAAAAATATAAGGGGAATATTTTCCGAATTTTATCCTTATAATTAACAATAATGTATCCAAATTTTGAAATTAATTCGCCAGAAGTTTCATGAATTAAGTTAAGATGAAAACATAAAATGCAATGGAATATAGTTTTTTTTTTAAAATTATGTATTAATTTTTTTACCAAATTCAACCACAATATTGATCCAATTACACATAATTGAATTATAAATATAATATTAAAAGAATTTTTCTTTTCAAAAATTTTAAAAACATTAAAATTTTTCAATTTTTAAAAAAATACATTATTCAAATAAATTGTACTTTTACTCTTTACTGGGAAATCAAAGTTTTTTGAAATATCAAAAAAAGTTACCCATTGATAATTTATATATATATTTATATAATTAATTATATATATAAATATAATATATATATATATATTTAAAAAGTGATTTTTTTATTTTCCTCAAAAAAATTAATAATTTTTTGGGGTTACATTGTAATTTTTGAGCCTAATATAACTTTATGAAAAACTAAATGCATTTTTTAAATAAAAACCAATAAATTTTAATTATATGTGACATTTATGTGATTTTTTAATTAATATATTTTCTAATTTATACCTTAAAATGAAATAGATTGGTTATATTGGTGATATTTAGATAATAACACTTCATCATTCGTTTATGCTCAGTGTTGTTTATCGAATATTCTAGTAAATATATTGTTTTTATTTTTAAATCACATATTGTAAAATCCCCACCCCATTTTAAAATAAAATTAATATTCACATTTTAAACATTTTATCATTAATAAATGGTTTGATAATTTAAAATTCTCTTCATGAATATCAAAAACATAAAAAATGTTTACAAAAAGGTACATTAAAAAAGGAAATGTGGAAAACATAAAGGTTACTGAAAATAAAATGAAACAAATCATTATAGAAGGGGAAATATGGTTGGATCTTATAATTTATTCATGGAAGAGATAAAAATTGATGTACTAATATATATTCATATGTAACATGGCCTATAAAAAGTTAACAACCACAAAAACATAAATATGTAATGGGTGAAAAACCATAAATTCATTGAAAATGAAGGTACATGATAACATTTTTATTCTAAGTTCAGTTTCATATAGTTAAAGTATTATTTTAATATAATTTTATAAAAATGATAAAATATACTTACCTGATTTATTTTAATTATATTAGAAAATTTTAACCATTATTTTTATTTTTTGTATTTTGTAATTCATGGCATATTACATGAAATGAAAATTAATTTTTCATTCCTGGATAAATAAAATAAACATTTAATGGTTCCTAAGATCCATAAGTCAGTCTTCCTATCTCTATATATTTACAAAATACAAAATATTTGGAATATTTTGTCAAATGTGGATCATTCATATATTAATATCTAAATACATAGAAATAATAACAACAGTTCAACGTAATCCATTACATAAATGGATATCCTTAAGACCCTTCCAAAAAAACCTTGTCCTAAATCAACATCAAGAAATTTTGAAATAATTTCTCCATGTTTCCAAACCAAAATATATTTATCCTCCCAATAAACATAAATTATATGTTAATGTTAAATACTAAACACATGAATGCCATGATTTCTCTTAAAATTATCTACTAATATGAATCTCCATAAATCCTCCATTAAAATATATATTCTTCCAAAAAACATGAAAAATATTTATTCCAGATGATAAACCAGAAAATATAAAATGTATTTGATAAATATAAAATTTCAGTATATTCCATCAAAGATAACATAAACCAATTTTTCATCAAATATCTTTTTAGTTATAAGGTCTCTAATACTATTACATATACTTTAACCGTACTAATCACTTCTTTATCCCAATAATACTTTATTAACCAAACATAAGGAATATATTAAAAGTTATATCTCAAAAAATTGGGTATTTTAAATAAAATATAACCTTACAATTTAAATTCTTTTCATGTCTATTAGTACCACTCAATATATTCTTCCAAATCCTTAATTAAAAATTTAAAAATAATAATCCTTATATTTTTTTTGATTCATAAAACTATAATACAATTTATAAAAGAATAAATAGCATAGTTCATAAATACCATTATGTAAAAAACATCATGCATTTAACATTATAATTGTAATATTAACTATTATTTGTTACCTTATTCAATAAAAAATTATTTTTTTGTCATTTAGATTGACATCATCCACAATAGAAAAACATTGACTCATACAACATTAATAGTCCAATTTTTTGGGATTCCCCCTAAAACATTGATTTTCATAATTAACATACATTCCACATTTAAAAAATTCAATTATAGATTATATATTATGTAAACCAATATTCACATCCATTATGTAAAATAAATGTCTCATTCTTCTTTGGGAAATTAATTTCTCGATGTCCTAATTTTCCATATAAAAATATCTTCTAGTTCCTCTTAGAAATTATAGTGAGTGATTAATCACACATTCTAGGAAGGTAAGAATCCAAATATTCTTTATTAAATTGTCTTAATGAAAAACCGTTTTATATTATTAGTTGTTTTAATAATGTTACCAATGAAGAGGATATTAATTATATAATTATATAGTTGATGATACCTAATGACAAGGTTTTTCTTTCCAGCTATTGTTTCCCTTGGTTATCCAAATGGAAATACATTGCATTATGTATCAAATTAATTATTAAAACAATTTATAAAAATATATAATTTAATAGAATAAATCATTTTCATGTTAATAAGTATGATTTAGATTTTTATATTCACTATAACAATATTGTGTAATTTTAAAATGAAAACGGAAATACATTTAATTTAAGCTCATTTTTTATTAGTTTTTATTTAAAATATAATTTATAAATTATAAAATACAAGTTTTAAAAAATTAAATTATATTATGAAATAATAAATTATATATAAATTATGGTGATAATTTTTATTTTTTAAAATATATTTATTTTTTGGGGAATAGTGAGAAATAGTGATTTTTTGGGAAAATGTCATTCCTTGTCAACAAATTAAGTAATTTAAAAAATACTATATTAATTAAATATTACATCATGTAATATACTTTTAATTACGTGTAATAAAATTTTTATTTCATTATATTTTATAAACATATTTATATTTTAATTATCTATATATTGTGTTTCAAAAATTGATTGTTTTTATTTTTAGAAATGAGATATTTTTAAAATATAATTGAAATAGAAAAACATATTTCCATTCTATTTAATTAAAAACCCCTTTCTGAGGAATGATATAAATGAAATATATTGATTATATATCAATAAATATTAACTTAAATTTGTAAAATTGTGATTACTAGTCAAAGTGTCGATATAAAATCATCATCGGCATGAACAATACATATCTTGAAAACCCAAATTTTCATCACATTTATGGGTAAAATTTTAAATAAAATTATACAAATTATACAAATTCAATTTTCATAAATGTATTAAAAATTTATAACCATCATTATTTATATTCGGTAATATGTTCGACTTATTTTTTGTTCAAAATTAATAGTGAAAAAATTAAAATATGTTTATTATAGATAAGATAAATATAGATTTACCATGGGTTAAAATAAAATTATATATAAAAAAATTACATAAATTCTAGTCTAAAATTACTAGATAACCATATCTTTTAACATATAATTTATATTTCTACATATTGAACCATTTTAATACTTGTTTCATGTGAATAATGTGGTAACACATTTTTCTTTTATGAAATTAATAGTCTTCCACTCACATCACTTATAAAAGAAAACCGCCAATATTCTCTTATTCACACCATTAAATCCCTTTTCATGGACAATACCGACACAAATTCAATCTTTAATTCCTTAAACATGACCAAGATCACCCAATTTTATTATAAATCCTTTATGAGAAGAATTTTAGTGGAAACCAAATGAGGTTGTTTGAGTAGGAGGTATCATAATTTACAAAAAGTTTTTATATTATTTATAAATCCACCTTTGTAAAATATTAATAAACTAAAATGATATAATAAAACTATAATATCCGATATTTTTTAGATTTTGGGATGTCAATATCACAAATTTAAGGACCAATGTTTTTTCACACTGTAATTTTCTACAGAAATATAAATTTTTTCCTTCAGAAGACCATGAGTGGTAAAATGGTCATTTTACCCTAAAATAAGATCTCATATAGTTTTTCAAACCAATATATTTATCCTAGAGGTGGTTTTTCACCCTAGGAAAATATTTCTGTAAAAATATGAGTTATTCAAATATAAGTTATATAATTGCTGCTTTATATTTCGTAAATTAAATATTAAATAGTTTGCATTGGTTTGTGTAGAAATAAATTTTGATTGGAACAACGTATTGATATTCTATCTCTATATTTTAGTTTTAAATATGAGTCTATCCTAGATGAGGCATAAAATCTATATGTAAACTGGTTCCAACCCTGAACCCTTTTTTCTTTTATTTTTCTTTATTTCTTTTTTCATTCCATTCATTTTATTTTTCTTTTTTCTTCCTTCTTCTTATCACTTATTCCTTTTTGAGGGATCTGGTTCTACGTGACTAAGAGAGTAGAGGGATAGGTATAAGGATATAGAGATAATATGAGTGGGAGGATCCATTGTAGATCCTTTGATGCGTTAGATCTCTATATGCCTTCGGTAGACCATGGAATCGAGCCAAACATTGGAGGTTTCCACCCAAAGGAAGGCCTATTTATGTTTTTATAGTTTTTTCGCATTGTGTTTCCATTTTATTAATTTAATTAATATTATGATTGTGTGGGGACAATATTCGATGGATCTGTTGATTTGGTTGTGAAAATAGGGGTTTTGGGTGATCCTAGTGTTTTTTGTTTAGGAAAACTAGGCTACACGGTGTGTAGTCCAGGGTGAAACACCATGTGTTTTTCCCATTTGGGGAAGATGATGTTTTAAGGAGTAAATGGCATGTAAATTGGTGTACACACTTAGTACATGTACTTATCCATGTATCCATGTACCTGGGTGTGGTTACCTATAGAGGGGTACATGGATGTGTAGCGTATACAACCAACCCCCTTCTGGGTAGCACTCCGTGTAAAAGTACATGACCTGGCCATGTAGACGACCATGTTGGTTGATGGACACATGAATATACCCCATGTTGGGTACACATCATGTACTCACCATACACGCCCTGTACCTAGTGTATTTACAAACCCAAACTGAAGGGAGTACACACGCATGTGGCAGTGTGAGGGTATACTCCATGTACGGTCTTTACATGTCATGTACTCCTCCCTTGGTACCATTTTAGGGTCTTTTTTTATTAAGTGTCCTAGTGTTGGAATCAGACCTCTGAGTATTCATTTCAATTTATTTTTTCATATAGACCATGATGGTGAAACTAATGGAGTGATGTGAGGACTCATATTGTATTTTTTGGGGTTTATATCTATACATTTTGGTTATTCCTCTATCTGTTGAATTCAATTGAGTCCTTAGAGAGAGAAACGGCATGAATGAAAGGTTGGGTTCTAAGTCCACTCTTGTTAAAGACCTTTTCTTGGATTATATGACAACTATATCTTGTGTAATATACATTTGTGGTCTTACATTTAGGATGTATCTATTGTGGGATGATCCATTTTAGCATGAGAGGCCATGAGAAAAATTGTTATTGAGGATCTTATGTTAGATTCGTATATTATATTTCTAGTTACTGAGGATCCTCTGAGGGATTATATTACTTATATGTAGATCAAGGGAGTCCCTTGTAGGATTCTTTACATGTGTTCCATTTTGAGGATCCTGTTTAGGATGCCTCCATTTACTTGTCATTCAAGGTTCCCATGTAAGACTCTTCCATCACCTTTTAAAAATAAGGATCCTAAGTAGGATAAATTATCTTGAGTTTATACTATAGAATAATGAGTAGGGTGCCTCTTTAGTGTTTGGATTGATGGCCCAGTGGGTTCCCTGTATTTGACCGACCCTGATTTAAACATCGGGTATTCATATTGATGGTATCAAGTGTCACCTTATAATATTTCTCGAACTAGTAAGACCATGGGGCTATGGATGGAGTGTTTGGATAGGCATCTATTCCACCTACACTCATTTTTTTATACGCATATGTTTTTAATACTGATGTAGTTATTGTTACCAGAGGTGCTTCCTGGTTGGGGGCTATTGAGCATGACGTGTCGCGTATTACATTCTATTTGGATGCTAGGACATTCATCCTAGGATCCTTATTTATAAATGGGATTCCCAAATGTTCTTACATAGGATCCATCTTCTTATCCATGTTATTTATGTCAATTACTTGTATACCCATATGAACTACGTAGGGCTTGGATGTTGAATCTGGATATATATATATATATTGATGTGATGACTAGAAGTGTCTCCTAGCAACTGCTCCGTAATCCGTGCATGATTTTTATAGTATTCCATGAGTGATACATGGATTTCCTTTATAAGAATACATTTGGTGGAGATATAGTGTTGATATCTTATATTCCCAGAGTGATACTTGGATCCTCATTGTAGGAATTCCTTGGATGGACATAGAGAGATGATGACTTGTACACATTGAGTGACACATGGATTCCCATTATTGTGATTCCTTGGATGGTCTCAGAGGTCTGGTGCCTTATACGCCTTGAGTGAAACATTGATTATCATTATAGGAATTCCATAGACAGACTCATAGTCATGATGATATATGTTGAGGAATGATTACGCTCTCATGGATCTATTACGAGACTCGAGGTGTGTAGAATAGTGTCTCACTATTTATTTCACTCTTTATATGGTAATAAAATCCTAAGAATAGTGGTGTCTTATTCCCTTACCAGTGGTGGGGATGATTTTAACCTCCTCAACCTATGATCAGAATGATAATGCTCTTCCAGATCTATAACACCCCGATTTTTTATGAGGTATATTATTTTTAATTTATTGGTGTCATATGTTTTATGGTACCACAATATTAGCTTCCACTAAACACAACATCATCTTTTCATAGTGTATAAATTACATTATTCTTGTCTTGTTTTACACATAATTTCATGTTATTTTTATATTATTCAAATCACATAAGACCGACTTTAAGAAAACAAAAAAATATTATTATGATATCATATCACCTAGTCAATATAATTGTGATTATGGAAAATAAAATTATAAAGATATTCCTCACATGTGTACATATTAATAATTATTTGGTGATCAATTAATTATAAATTAGATTGAGACACTTTTTAAATTAAAAGAAATGTTTTTTGAAAGCTTTGTGAATAAAATTTATTGAGTTTATGAAATAATAAAATCACTCTTGATGAATTTTATTAATAAATTATATGTGTAATATAACCAATATAATGTCTAATATTCGTCTTAAAAGTTTTATATAAATGATATAATAATAATTTCAATTTTATAGATAAAATAATTATTTTTCAAAAAAAATGTTGTTTTTCCTCCTTTTGATAGAACAAACATTTTAAATATACAATTTTGACCCTCTTATATATTATATTTAACAAAATAACCATATTTTTGGAATAGGGGTATAAAACGCTACTCTAGATGATGTTTTTATATTTTTCTAATATGTTTCATGTTTTAATAAATAGTAAAAATATACAAATTTTTAATTGAAAACATCTTTTTTAATTGAAAAAATTTATATAGTTAGTCTATATTATTGAATAATTTTAATTTTTTAATCTATTATATTATCATTAGTTAATATAATTTCAATCATTATCCTAAATTTTACACTGAAATTAGATGTAAAAAAATTTCAATCTTTTGGAATGTTGTAACATTTATAATCTATTTTTCATTCTGACTATGAGATCTATTATAAATTAATTACTGAAGCTTCAGTGTTTTGAATTTTTAAAAATGGCCTCCTAATTTTTTAAAATATTTTTTCCAAATTAATTAAATATCATTCTTAAATTTTTGGTCATTTTGAATAGTAACTTGGGGAATCTTTATTACAATGGTAAAAGGGTAAATTAAGTAATTATAGGAAAAAATAATATGAAAAAACTACCCTAACACTTGTCCTAATATAGTTTTAAAAGTGTATTTTGACCTAAATCCTCCTTGGGTAAAAATGGAATTCTTTGAAATCCACTTGGATGAGATTTTGACATTTAATTTATTTTATTTAATGAAATGTCAAATTTGTCTTACTCAAATTTTAATAGCATTATCATTTTTAAAATATGGTTATAGGAAAGATAAATTCCAAAAAATAAATTCATTTGAAAGATAAATTATTTTTCCTTTATCATTTTAATTTATTTTTGATATTTAGGAATATAATAATTACATTAAAGGCTTTTACATTGATGATGTAGAAATTATTTAATTTATAAAAAATCATTAAATTTGTTTTTATTCAAATGAAAATAACCATTAATATAAAAAAACAAATGAAAAATTATTATTTTTTTAGTATATCTCATCCATAATCATCCAAGGGTTGAGTTATTAACCATTTTGACTCATACAGAAATGATTATGATACAAATAATATTTTATTAAAGTTAATGTTAATGTTTCACATTCATGTTTTAATAATTTTAGAATTTTTAATGTATAATTTTACAAGAGATATATTAGTCTATATGTTTTATTATTGAATATATAGGATTTTCCTTTGACATAGTATTTTTCAAAAAAATTACCCAAAAAATAAGTGTATTAAATAATTTCACAAAAGTGATATAGCAATTATTTTATTAATGTAAATATCAAATTAATGTTGTTAAAAAAAATTAAAATAAATATACATTGGGATGATAACTATATCTAATGAATATTACAGATTACCTTTAAACCTTAAGGATATATCAAATTATTTTTTGGTTAACATCATATCATTTTATTTTTGAAAATCTAATTAAAAAATATTGTCAAAATTGACACTATTGATATTTAATTAAATTAATTTATTATTAATTTATTTAAAATAATATAACATTTTTAAAAATATATAATTATTATCATATGGTATAAAATTTCTTTAATTATTCATGTATAGTTTAATTTATATCAAATAAGTGAATATTTTACCCTTTTAATATTGAAATATTAGTCTCCTTAGATAAAAATTATATATAATAACAAAGTGTTAATTAAATATATACGGTTTATATTGACATAGAAAAATGAATAAAATTTATTGCTAAATATAATAAAATATTATATCATCTCATCTGTTAAATTAGTGAATTTTGGATATTTTTTCTATGGCTATTAATTTCTTTATAAATTACTAATTTTTAAACTTCACATGGTTGCCCACATCTCAATTATAAAATGGAACTTCCTCCCTCATTTATTAACATCACATTGAGCCATAATGCTTTTAAATTACCTACTCATTTCACATTTATTTTCCCTTGTCGCATTCTAGAGGTGTTGGTGTTCTCAAAAGACCATCTATAGTGACATAAGCTGATTTCTATACGATGCTCACTGAAGAAGAGGTAATGTCTTTTACTGACTATCTCAAGATCATCTCTTCATCTACTTCATATTCATTTTTTTATATTATAATTTAATATATATAGTATCACCTATATACTGAGATGTTATTATGGTTCTGGGAAAACCATATTTCACCATTTATCCAGCCTATGAAAAATGAAATCACCACACGTGAGTATGTACAACATACCATCTCCAAGCCGTGGTGTAATCTGTTTTCACCACCTCATTACATTGATGGGTATAATTATAGAAATAATAAATTTATAGGATTATTATAACATTATATTTTAAAATAAATATACACCATCTACTTCCATACCATTCCACAATTATGGGAATGATATCATCACTCATGTGTACATACAACCTACCGTCTCCATAATGCGATGTGATACATTCTACATGTTATCAACTGGAGGATGAATTAAATAAATGTATTGAATGAGTTAATATGATATATATATATATATATATATTATTAATATGATTCTATATACAATATGACTATAAACTATGAAGATGAATCGTAACTTATTCAACGAAACATGCATAAGAATACATATCAGTTAACACCTGAAAAAGGAGTAATAATAATACATTATTATATAGGTGTTAGTATGGTCATATATTATATAATAAATGTTACCATTATTATTTAATAGGTTAATTATATTATTCGATTGATTATATTGGATTTTATGATACATACAATAGAACCCAAACCTAAGGTAAAGGATAATTTCAAAATTTCATTATTATCATATATTTTTTATATTTAAGTATTTACTAGGGTTTATTTATCTTCCATTTCAATGTATTCTAAAAATTAAATCATAAAATGTTTTTCTATTATCCTAGAAATATTTAATTTAATTTTTACCCATTTTTGAATTTTTTACAACATGTTTTGAAAAGAGTCTTTCATTCATTTTCAAAACATGTTACTTTTTGTCGTTTCTGACCAAAGTACAAAAAGAAATTTTTTATACATATATGGAATGAATGGATTTGTATGATTTAATAAACCCTTGTTTTTCTGAATCATCCATTAAAATATTTCAAGGTTATTTTTTGGTAAAGTACTTTCATTTAAAATTGAACTTCATTTTAAGAAAAGGAAACCTTTTTTGATGAAGAAAAAATGTTTTCCTCAATAGTTAATTTCAATTATTATATCAAAATTATGTCCCATATTAGATGAAATTTTTATATGTTTCATGTATATTATCCCTATTATACATATGGTTGATTATATTTTTCATGGAATGGTATTTATTAAATCCTTTCATCTTCCATGGGTTATTTTATGATGAAATTATGTTTACGAAACACATTTTATTTCAGGGGTTCTGATAGGTTAAATGATTTATGTGTTTGTGGTACATATATGTTTGATATTAATTATGTGATGGTTGGGACCTCTGTCACTCTTTAATGCATTGGGTATGGATGGATAACGCATGAGGTATATATGTTATGTTGGAACCTGATTTCATATTCAAAATTCTATCCATAGACATGTTTTTCATGTCTATTAATTTATGAGTATACATGGGTTCCATGTCCATATGTTTATGAAAGGACATGATTTTTGGAATTTAATTTAATGAGTGATCCTATTACTATTTATACATGGTCACATAGTTACAATTGGATGTGTATGCCAAATTTCAAGCTTTATGTAAATTTTATAATCTTATGAATTATGTTATTTGATTTATTTATGATTCATGTTTAACTTTTACATGAAGGGAATGATATTTTAATGTTATGTTTACAATGTCATACCATTTATGCTCATGTTTATGTTTATATATCACCCTTGTTTACTCTTATTGATAATCCGAGATCACCATTTATTATGTTTTTTTCCCTAGGTGATAATGGATGGTTTTTGGTAAGATTAAAAAAGGGGAAGTTCTTTGTGGGAAACATTAAAGATATTTTACTACAATATAATTTTTTGTTCCATGATTCCAAAGTCACTAAATTAATATGGGATTTGGGTGTATATTTTTTTATTGTATTAAATATTCTACAAAATTAATGTAATTGCCATGTACTTCAATATTGGGTCACTATAGTTGGAATTATAGTGAAGGTTTAGTCAACCTTGGGAAACTATTATTAGAAAACTTTTACGAGATCCTTTCAAATATTTCAAGTGATATATCCAAGGATGTCCCTAAAGATATGTTAGAGTAAAATGTTACGACCCTTGAATTTTTTTATTGATCATAGTTAACCTGGAAATATACCTAATATTCTATAGCTTGAATGCACTTCCCCTTGATTATGTTGTTTTTGTAGTATGATTCATTCCTCTCACCCTATTCTTTTCGGTTTTTGACAATGGATGTAACCCAAAAGAACAAAATTAATGTTGGATGTGATGGGAAATTCAATGATTGTCCACCTAAAAAACTAAATATTATGGGATCTAAAATACAGAATATTTTTTCAATGAATCATACTAGGATTCCATATGAACAAATGGAGGAACAATGTCCTCTTTAATTTCTATTAAGGAAACATCTACCATACATTAGAAGAATTACTGACACCCTGGTTGCTGAGAAATGGATTTGTAACATTTAAAAGATATTTTTCATTATCCACTATTCAGAACAAGAAAATCATATGTTGGGAAATAATTGATTGGAAGTTATACTAAATCTATTATGAAACATTTTCAAGAATACGAGGAAACAAGATAAAATTGAATCCACAGATTAGGATGAATTCAAGAACATATTTTTCATTATGTACTTTCTTGGTATTCTTCGTACAAAAGGGAGATTGAGGCTACACATCTATCCCATTGTTATGATTAGAAAATATGGATTTAGTTCAAAGGAAACTATATAAACTATGAATAAATTAAAATTATATTTTATTTATTCTCAATGTGTTAAAGGACAGAAATAGAAAATTATCTTAAGGGGACTAATAAATTTTTTATAAGTGGGAAATGATGACATCAAGCATTTTATTATTGAAATAATTTAAGTAGTCAGAAATATTCAATGAATGAACCTTCTGCAAGTCAGTATTTCAAGTTCGAGGAAAATGGAAATTTTGCTAACTAATCACCAAATTAAAGGTCTAATAATTATGATAAAATTCAGAAATATATTAAGGAAAAAGGAAAATGAAAGTCACATGTGATCACTATTGGGAATACGGTCTAAGATTGTGATTTTGTTGAATGATTGAGTGTTTATGTATTATAAATCAAAAATGATTTTATCTATGTACATTTATGGTATTATGGAATAATGAAACATATATGTATTGTTCAATTTTAGTTTTTTCATAAGGATTTAAGAGAATATAATGAACGGTACTAGTAAACATGAATTGTGATTGAAGTAATATGTTGATGTTATTGGAAAAGACATGATTAAAGGAAGGATAACTCTTAATATTTGAATGAAGATGAGATAATGATATTTGGATAAATTTTGTTGGATATGAATAACTAAATTGGATCCTAACTATTTCTTTATAACTGAGTAAAGATGGTAGAAATTTTTTTATGCTATCATGGATGTAGTTTAATATTTTGGGTGTAATAATAAAGAAATGTGCTTGTTTTTAGTAAGGTTGTATAGTAAAGATTATACATTATGAAGGAATTCATATGTTTGGAATGCGACTAATAAGATATACCTTATAATGTATGAGGGATAAATGTTAATCCATTTTAGTTGACCTCTTTATAATGTTTTGGATAATTAGTTTTCAAAAACATTTTAATGTTATCCATATATATATAGTTTATGTTAATACTTGAATTAATATTGTTAGAATACAGTATTATCCCACCATTGGTGGACTTATGAACATTTTATAACATTCCATAACCATTTTTTGTGTTAAAGATTGATTGAATAAAATATCATTCTATTTATGGATCAGACACTCTACAAACACTTGAAGAATGAAAAGTTCAACTTCATTTTTTTTAAATAAGAGATAAAGTGGAAATTTTCCTGGCATGACTAATAGTGGCATTATACTATAATCAAGTAATTATATCTTCTCATTTAATTATTCAACATTAGGAAAACGGGTCGGGATGTAAAATGGTGTCATATTATCAGTGTTTTTTATTATATTAGTGTATTATTTAATGATTTTTTATTTTATTGTTATGTCGATGTTAACATTCTTTGGATCACTCACTTTCTTGTTATTAGTGATCTTTATCAATATCTATGATTATTTATTCTTTTCCTAAAGTCCCAAATCATCACCTATGTTCTCCTACGTTGAGATCTATTCATGATTTACATTTGGAAATTTTTATTTTCTACCAATTACATTTTAAAAAGTTGTTTTATAATTCATTTTTATGATGTGAGTTTCTATGATGGATACTCTATAGTATTAATAACATAATAACCTATATGATTTTTAATAGAGAAATTTGTTTTTAGGGTTTAGAATATAGCACCCTAATATTTTAATGAGATATATTATTTTTAATTTTTTTGATGTATTATGTTGTACACTACAATAATATTATATTTCACTGCATGAAACACCCTCTTATATTTTGTTATACAAAACACTATGCTTGTATTGTGTTACACACAATTTCATTTTCTTTTTATTGATTTCATTTCACGCAAGATCTTGTTTAAGAGGAAAAAATGAATATTATTATGACACTTTATAACGTAGTCATTATAATGGAGAGTATGAACAATTGAATTATGAAAATATTTTTTACAAATGTATATATAAATAATTTTTGGGAGTTAAATTAATTATAAATGAAAATAAAACCGTTTTTAAATAAAAGTAAATGTTTTTCTAAAAAGAAAAATGAATATAAAAAAGAGAGAATATAAAACAAAAAAAACACTTTGATGGTTTTTATTAATAATATATATATATATTATCAAATATAATGTTTAAAGTTCATATAATATGTTTTATAGACATGATATAAGAACAAAATGAATTTTTAGGATAAAAGATGTATTTTTCCTAAAATAAATTTTTACCGCCTTTTGATTGTCCACACATTTTAAATCTGGTTTTGATAGTTTTATATATTTTATTAAAAAAATAAACTTCATATTTTTAATAGTGATTTAAAACATTTCTTTCGATGAATATTTTATATTTTTCTGATAAATTTAATGTTTAGATGAATAGTAAATTATACTAAATTTTAATTGAAAACAAATTTTTTTCTTAAAAGTCATTTATATAGTTTAATTATATTATTGAATGATTTTAATTTATAAATAAAAAATATTTTCATATGTTAATATAATTTTTTTAATTGGAATTTATTTTACCATGAATTTAGATGTAGAAGTATTTTTATATTTTGCAATGTTTTAACATTTAAAACATGTCTTTCATTATGAAAATGAGATTTATTTTAAATTAATTATTGAAAATTATGTTTTATGGATTTACAAAAAATTATTCCATATTTGTAATCAGTATTTTTATATTATTTAAATGGATTTCTTTCAGTTTTGGGCATTATGAAGAGTAACATCGGTGATTTTTATTCATATGGTAAAAGGGGAAATCACATAATTAATGGTAAAAATAATATGATAAAATTACCATAATGGATGTCCTAGTATCATTAGATGAGTGAGTTTGAACCTAAATCATCGCTGGGTCAAAATTTTATTCTTTGGAATCCACTTGGATGAGATTAGAACAGTTAATTTATTTTATTTAATAATAACTCTTATATGTCTTACTCTAATTTTAATAACTTTTTCATTTTTTAATTAAGGTTATACATAAGGTAAATTCTACTGTATATTATAATTTTAATTTTATAATATTTTTAATTATCATGGTAATTTATTTGTTATTTTTAAGGAATAAATAATTACATTACACGCTTATACATTGATTATGAAGAAATCATTTACTTGATGAAAAAATAATAAAATTATTTTTAATTAAAATTATAAAAAACATTAAAAGACAGAAACACAAGAAAAAATAATATTTTTAGAGGATATATACATCATAATAATCCAAGTGTTTAGTTATTGACCATTTGGATCCATATAGAAAAGATTAGGGAACTTTTAATATTTTTTTACTGTGAGGTTAACACGTTCACATTCAAGTTTTAAGAATTATAATATTTTTAATGTATGGTTTTCTATATGATATATTCTAATAATATTATTATTATTAAATATATAATATTTTTATTCTTAATATTATCTTATTTTTCATTTTTAATGAAAAAATAAATATAAAAATAATTACCCAAAACTAACATATTAATTATTTTTTTAACAGAAATATCATTTTAATGTTATTAAATTTATTAAAATAAATATTTTTTGGTATGATTAATATATAAAATAATTTTTAGAGATTACACCAACAACTTAGTGACGTAATAAAATATTTTTATGTAAATAAAATATCTTGAAACTTTAAAAAATCTAAAAAATCAATAGTGTAAAAATTGACACTATTTATATTTTCTCATAAAATTATATTCTTAAATTAATTAAAAAAATAAACTTTTTTAAAATATTTAATATATTTAATATGGTGTAAAATATTCTAAATTATTCATTTATTGTCAAATTTACATCAAAAAAGTGAATAATTTATACATTTAATAATGAAATATTTGTTACCATAGTTAAACATTATAGAGAATAACAAAGTGCTAATTAAAAGGATATGGTTTAAATTGAAATAAAAAAATTCCTACAATTTATTTGTTGATTAAATTACTATCTTATATAATAAATTATTATAAAATATGACATTTCTGATATTTTGGGATGGGTTTTTAGTTTTTTATAAATTAATATGTTTTTAAATTCTAAAGGTGCCCCTCACCTCATTAATAAAATTAAACCTCCTCCCTCATTTATTCACAACACATTATGCCTTATATATCTTCCATAACCTAACCATTTCTCTTATAATCTTCCTTAGTTACATTATAAAGGTTCATGAATTCTCAAAAGTTTGACTTGAGTTCCTTAACAAGGGATCTATATAGATCATGCTGAAGAAGAGGTAATCTCCTTTACATACTCTCTTAAGATCATTTCTTCTTCTACTTCCTATTCTGTTGTTTTTTCTATTATAAATTAATAACTCTAGTATAAGATATATAATAAAATATTATTATAGTTCTATAACAACCATATTTCACATTCTATCAATCCTACCAAAAATGAAAACACTATGTGTGCATACATACAACATACCATCTCCACGCCATGGTGTAATCTATTTTCACCACCACCATACATGGATTTATATAATGATGGAAATAATAACTATATATTATTATTACAACATTACATAAATTTTGTAACAAAATATATATACCATCCACTTCCATACCATTTCACAGTTATGGGAATGATTTTGTCACTCATGTGTATGTATGACCTACCATCTCCACGATGCAATATGATTCATTCATAGTGTTCCCCCTTAAATAATAAATTTTATAAATGTATAGAATGATTAAATTTGATATGCAAATATATATATATATTATTAATATAATTCTTTAAATTATATAAATGAATGAAATGAAGAAGAATATTAACTTATTCGACAAAACATGCATAAGAAAAAGAAGCAGTTAACACCTGAAAGAAGTGTAATAATGAAATATTTTTAAATGGGTGTTAATATGATCATATATGATATAATAAATTTAAATATATTTAATTATTAAGATAATAAAATTGTTTAATCCATTATATATGAGTTTATGATACATACGAATGAATTTAGACCTAATCTAAGGGACAGTTTCACAATCTCGTTTTTATCCATGATTGTTCATACAAAAATATTTAATTGGGTTTATTAATCTCTCATATAAATTTCTTCTAAAAAATATTTTCTAAATTGTTTTATTATTCTCCATGGGATTTTTAAAGTCATTTTTAGCTATTTTTTTTCATTTTATAACATGTTTTGAAGAGAATATTTATTTTATTTTCCAAATGAGGCACCTTTTGTCTTTTCCAAAAAACATTATGAGAAGAATGTTTTCAAAACATATATGACATAAATGGATTTTGATGACATTAAAATTCTTTATTTCCATGAAAAATACCTTACAATATATTGAAGTTATTTTGCATGAAATTCTTTTCATTTAATACTGAACCCTATTTTTAGAAAAGAAAACATTCTTTTCAAAGAAGAATGTTATTTTCCTCAAAAATGACATTCAAGTGCTATATCAAAATTATTTTGTATATAATATTTAATTTATTGTATTTTTTAAGTATATTATCTATATTATTCATATGGTTTATTATGTTTATGATGGAATGATATTTATTAAATCCATTCATTTTACATGGATTATTTTATGATTGAATTATGTTTAATAAACCCATTTTATTTCATGGGTTCTGATATGATAAATGGTATTTATTATTTCTGAACACATATAAATAGTTATCATTAAGTGATGGGCGGGACCTATATCTCTATCCAATTCATTGTGTAAGGATATATTACTCATGAGGTATATATGTTACGTGTGAACCTGATTTCATGGTCAATATTCTATTCATGGATCTGATTTTCATGTCCACAATTTTTTGAGTGGACCCTGTTTCTATGTACACATGATTACACAAAGGCCTCATTTTATATACTTAATACAATGAGTAAACCTATTACAATTTATACATGTTCACAATGTTACATGTTATCTTTTATTCTATAATTTCATGCTAGATGAAGATTTTATGTTCTTATGAATTATGTTTATTAATTTCTTTATGATTCAATTTGACCTTTGATATGTAAGAAATTATCTTCTAATGTTATGATAATGTTCTCATGACCCTTATACTCATGTTTATGCATAAATATCTCTCATGTTTACTCTTTCTAAGCATATGATCTCACCAATTCATATGTCTTCATTTTCCCATGTTATAATGGACTGTTTTATGTAGGATTAAAAAGGGGGAAGCTATTTGTGGGACACATTGAATATTTTTAACTAGAATAGATGTTTCACTTCCATATTTACCAAGGAACTAAATGCATATTGAATTTGAGTGCCTATATTTTAAATTTATTAAGTACACTACCAAAATAATGTAACTTACATGTATGTCAATATTGGGTTGTTACAAGATCTGTTATGAGACTCAAGCGGTGTAGCACGATGTCTCACCCATGGGTACTTTCATTAAAGATCGCCTAAGGGTAAGGCCCATCACAGTCATCCGTGATTCGAATGTCGTGACAGACTTTGGAAATAGACCTAGAGCTCAGATAATGGACAAGATTTACAATCATGGTAAACATGAATAATGGATTAGTGACTTTTTATAGGATGTCCATATGTACTCCATGAAATACTTATTTATAGGATTGATCATCGGTATGCGGTATCCATATTTACCGGATTGACTATCGGTATATGATATCCTTGATAGTGATTGAAGGTGAGTGTGTGTGAACCTAGATGCAGGATGAGTATCCCCCTATGGTGATGTATCTCACCCTAATACTTTTCTAGCATTGGCTGATGTAGGTATATGTCTATTCGGATTGCAGACACATGGATTAACGTAATGATAC
This sequence comes from Viscum album, assembly GCA_963277665.1. Classification (NCBI taxonomy): domain Eukaryota; kingdom Viridiplantae; phylum Streptophyta; class Magnoliopsida; order Santalales; family Viscaceae; genus Viscum; species Viscum album. The sequence continues at coordinate 708,386,743 of OY728131.1, read as the reverse complement.
TTGGCTTGATTGGCATGATATATAGCTCAATTCCCATCTAATAGATCTTAATGCAATTAGGATTAAGGACCCTAGGATATAAAGATGATGTGGTTTCATGTTATATGATTAAAAAAATCATGAATATTCATATATATATATATAGGTATGGGACTATTCTTGTATAGGTATATTAATATGGAAATCCCTGGTGGTACATTCTCGGTTGATCAAGATTATTGACCTAGGGTTCGATAGTGATTTTTTTGGGTTTTACATACCTATTGTAGTGGTGTCGCAGCGAGGGTGGGAAGTTTCTTTGTCATACACTAATAGAATCATGGTTTAGAGGTTTCCTTTTAGAGTAGTCGACTAAGATTATTTATCACCCATACACGTGAACCTTGGTGTACCTATAGACATTATGTATACATTTCGAGTTGAGCATGATTTTTATGGTGGATCGGGCTGAGGCCAAGAGTTTAATGATCTAGTAGAGATGATCATGTGGTTCTAATTATTTTTCTACTATAGTTTGACAGTGTCTAGAGACCGAGTACGTGGTCTGACTCAGAGTTTGTATAAGAGCTGTGTACATTTAAATTCAGATTCTTTTAAACTTCTACATCTATATGGTTTCCCCATAAGGTGATTAGTTTTGTATTGAATGAAATAGTTATTTGATATTTTACATTATTTCATTTATTATTACAATATATTATTTTTCATTTATTTACTATATCAACACTCTGTTGTTCTAATTTGGTGTTTGATACTTAGATATTTTTGTAGTTTTCATAATCTGATATAAGGGAATAGTATCCCAACTTTTACACCATAGTCCCTCACTACTTCTATGTAGCCTCTGTTGCAGGGGGAGGCCTGCCAGATTCCTTGTAACCCACCATCTTGGAGTACCAGTTTAGTGGCCTCTGAGATGGGTCTTTACAAAGTGTTATCAGAAGCTATTCTTTTTCAAGACCTTACTATTTGGGATATGGTAGATAGGAGTGTTAGGAATTTTTCCAAACCTGAGATAGATATTAAACTGGTGCATTGAAGAAAACTTGTTCTGATAGGAAGTCCTGGATACTAGTGAATGGGATTGTTGTTCTGATCTGTGATGTTGCAGTTGTATATGATTTTCTCCTTGAGTGACCCACACGATATGTGGTTGTTATGATTTTTTATGTATATATATCTCTTAGAAATTGTAAAGAGGCCATAGATTGATTTTGACTCTTGGTAGGAAAATTAAATTGGTATCTCATGAATAATACTATATATGTTAGGTTCACACCATATAGCCTTTCTAGTGTGTGATTTTATGGATGGAAGAGGATTTTGGGGGAATATATGCACATATATATTTCTTTCTGATGGAAGGTTATGTGGATTAATACTGTGTTATTTTATTTTGAGTCTGATGAGTTAGTCCTGATGCAAAATATGTGTAGCGACCCAAGTAGGTTGATAGGGCACATGATTTATTTTTTATCCCTTTGTAGTGTTGTGTTTCATAGGTCATTATTCTCTAGTTGTACAGGTGGCTATGACGTCGACGTATACCAAAACCCTGCTTTCAAACTGGACCTCTAGGGGGTACTACCGTATTGGTATTTCTAGTGTGTTTCAGTTTTGTTATACTACATTGGTTTTGTGAACTCCAACGAGCATCTCCTTCTAAGGATTCTCGGGGATGATCTGACCCTTGTACACTATGTTTTCAGTTATATTCCTCATAGTTCGTTGTTATATTTACATTCTTTTGAGAGGTTTTGATATTTTGGGCTAGGTGGATAGGCCTTGTGACGTAGTTGTGAGGATTGTTCCATGGGGCTATGTGGGAGACCTGGAGGCCCTTAGTTTGATTCAGAACCATATAGGTTGATGATTTTTTTGTTCGATGGTAGATTTCATGAGAGGTGGGACCATGTTTTTTTATCAATTTTAAGGGAGTGATCTGGGTTTTACACTTTTTTGTGATCAAGGCATGGTAGGTACTCATGTTTTTTTCTATATTCAGGTTAATTTCATCATCATTTGAAAAATAACATTGGGAGATTTTTTTCATACTATCATCAACGGGTAGGACTATTCGGTTTCTTGGATAGGTTGACCAATGATTATGATGTTTTTAATGTAGTCATATCATAGGTAGATACACATGACTTGAACAATTTGGGGTGATGGCCAATTGTGGAATAAATCGTGGAACAAGTGAGGTGCTCTATTTTGAAGAGGATTTATGAGGGGACTTTTGGATTAATGAGACATACATTCCATGTAGCATGATTAGCATTGAATTATAATATATTACTCACTGATGTATGATTCTGGTGATAACAATACACGTTGGTAGCTTATAGTATCATTTGAATCTAAATTTTTGAGTTCCCAGGTGCGATACATGGAATAATATCTTAGGACATGGTGTGGGCTTGGATACCAGAAGCTATGTTGGAATGCCACTCTTTGGTATTGGTGATATTGTGAAATGATGGGTCACTATGAGATGGTTGACCCATTGCTAAATCATGGTCAGGTTTTGATATGATAGATATTGTGGATTGGTGGGAGATATAAACTCCACTTAGTGGAATCTTGGTGTACTCCTATAAGAGATTATCATTGTAAATATTTAGTCATCTTGAGTATACTAAGATTCATTTAGAACTATTTTAAGAACCTCTTTCTATTCTAAATGTTCTTCCCTAGGGGAAAAAGAACCGGTGGAAGTTGCACTTGAGGAGTGGTGTAAGTTAGTTAATATGGTTGGTAGGTTACCACTGGCCATTGGAGGGTGGTGACCCTCGTTTTCAATTGAATTTGGGAATTCTTCATCGGTTTTTGAGCTCATGGTTTTCTCGTGAGATGACACTAAACGTATTCTTATAGCGGGGAGTACCAGATCTTTCACTGCTAAATGTGTTCGATGTAAAAGGATGTTGTTGATTCTATTTGGATTGATATTAGATATTCATTATATATTGGTGGTGTATATTCTTGGGTTGATATAATTCCCTATAGATATTTCACTAGGATTCTCTGGGACAAGAAAGTTTATGGTGGGGATTTTGTAAGGACTGTGGTTTTTTGGAAATTTCAATTTTGAGTGGAAATTTTAATTTTTTCATTCTGATGCTCATTATGGGTAAAATAATTTTTCCCCCCTAATAGATGATTTTGAGTAATTTTAATTACTAGTCTGTTTTACCAAAATAGGGTTTTCACCCTAGGAATGGATTTTGGTGGAAATATAATTCATTCAAATTTTAGCAGAATAATTAATAATTAGTATATAATAAATTATGTATTACATTTTTTTGTAAATGATCATTTAGACCTAAAATTTGGATGGGGAATTGGATTGATATTTTTTCTCCACTGTTGAGTCGAGAACAGGGATTTTGTCTATGGTGAATCATAAACTCAAGTTGGGTGTTTGGCCAGCATAGGTCCCATTTTTTTCTAGGTTTCGTTTCATGTTTTTCCATTCCTTTTCATTTTGTATTAATTATTTCTTCCTTATGATTCTCACATAGGCCCCTCCACATGTTCATGTATCATGCAACCGATATATTAGTGGGATTGGGAGAAGGAGAGAGTGATATGAAGAGAAGTAGGAACTGTCGTAGAGCCTTCGACCTTCTACTTCATTATACAATGAATTTGGTCCGCATAATCGAGCCAATATTTTTTAGTTTCCACCCAAAGTATGACTCATGTCATTGTTCACCATAAATCCCCATATATTTTTTTATTTTTTAAATTTAAATCCCTATTATACTTGTGTGTGACCCTTGGTGGCTGAATCTGTTCATTAGCAAGAAAAAATGAAAATTTTGGGTGATCTGAGGGTTTTTGGTTTGGGAAAACTGGGCTACATGGCACATATTACATGATGACATATCGTTTATTAATAACATATGCAAACGATTATGTTTATTGAGTACACACTATGTACAAAGGGGTACACAATGTGTAACAGTACGTGGCCATGCCTCCGAGTACCTAAGAATGGCTACCCATGTAGGGGTACATGGTCATGTATTGTACATGGCCAGAACACATGTTGGGATACATTTCCATGTAGTGTACATGGCCAAAACCAATGTGGGTTTCACACCGTGTAAAATTATATGACCTATCCAAAAAGATGGCCAAACCGATTGTGGGACACAAGCATCTTTCCCGTGTTGGGTACATGTCATATACTCATCTTACATGTTGTGTACCAGGGGTATTTAAATGGCCAGTCTGGTGGGAGTACACAACCCAGTCATGATCTGACGGTACATGCCATTTATGGTCTCTATGTAATATGTACTCATCCCTTGGTACCAATTTATGTATTTTTCTCTTTTATTCCTCGGTGTTGGAATTTCACCTTTGATTTGTCCATTTTTAGTAGTTTTCTATGTGAGTAATGATGGTAAAACCCATAGAGAGATCTGAGGGATGATAATGGGTGTTTTGGGGCATCTATCCATATGGAGAGGTTCTTCCTTGAGTAATAAAATTTAGTTTTCTCTTGAGAGAGAGACTTGGTATGAATGATATAATGGGTGTTCATACCAACCATGTTAGACACCTTCTTCTATGATGACCTGAGAGAAATCTCATGTGGTGGATGACATCAGGATATTCGTTTTAGGATATATCTCTTGTTCCCTTTTGGCCTAAGAGGCCATGATAATAGTTGTTATTGAGGATCTTGTGTATGTTGCCTTTATCTTTTAATTGATTACCAAGGATCCCCTGAGGGATTCCTTTTCTCTTAGGGAGATTGAGGGAGTCTCTTATCGAATCCCTTACCTACGTTCTATTTGGAGGATCCCGTTTAGGTTGCCTCCATTTTCTAGTCATTGGAGGATCACATGTAGTATTCATCCTTCACCTTTTATAGCATAAGATCTCAAGTAGGATGCCTTCTCTTATGTTTAGACCATAGGATCCCGAGAAGGATTCCTCTTCAGTGTTCATATAGAGTGACCTAGTGGGTGCTTGAAATTTTAATGACCATGATTTGTACGTCAGGTTTGGTTAGAGATGTTATTCGTTGTCACCTTATAACCCATGCCAAACTAGAATTCCCATGGGGTTATGGATTGAGTGTTGGGATGGGCATTCTAACCACCCTCACTCATGTGTTCTTTCATTGACATCATTATTTATGATGCAACGATGGTTACCAGAGGTGTATCTAGGTTGGTGGATTTTGATCTAGATCCAAGGAGTCTTTGTTTCATGAGGGATTCCTGGTACTTCTTCTGGGGATCCTTGTTTCTTGTTGGGATACCCATACTTGTTTACCAATGATCTGACTTCCGAGACATGTTATTTTTTATATTTACTACTATACCCAGAGGTACTACTTGAGACATGGATTTTGATCATATATATATAAATATATTGTCATATATATTTTTCCGGGAGGACCAGTGTTTTTTCTTGTTATCTGATTGTTAAATCTTACATGATTTTTATGGTATTCCCAGAGTGATACTTGGATTCACAATGTAGGAATTCCTTGGATGAACTTAGAGGGATTATGACTTATATTACCATACTGATACTTAAATTCCATTGTAGGTATTCCTTGGACATACATAGATGGATAATTACTTGAATGATTAGATTGACACTAGGATTCACATTATAAGAATTAATTAGATAGAATTAGATGAATTATGACTTGTATTCCTTGAGTGACAATTGGATTTGAATTATAAGAAATAATTGTAAGAACTCTAAGACTGGATGAAAGATTACGCTCTTCTCAATCAGTTAAGAGACTCAAGGGGTGTTTCATGGAATCTCACCAGTGAGTTCTCTATTTATACAAATATGCAACCCCAATACTCGTGGTAGATTACTCTTTCCCAAGTGGTGGAGATTATTATGATCTCCTTGGTCTTCGATCAGAATTATTAGGCACTTCCAGATCAATAATGAGACTTGAGGAGTGTACCGTGACATCTCACTGCTGATTTCACACTTTTTTAATATCACATAAGTGTAATCCCCTTAGGGTTCATCGGATTTCCTAATGTTGTGAACTCATACAGACCAAGACATAGGACATAAACATTCGACTATATTTAAAGCCTTGGTCATCATGACTAGTTGCTTGGTAACCTTTTACAGGATTTCTGGATGTACTCTATGTAATCCTTTGAAGGGTTGATTTTTGTTTTTTGGTGTCATTATTTAAAGACAGATCAGTGGTATATTATACCCTCATTAATGATTGGATGTTAGTGTATATGAACCTAGGTGTAGGACGAGTGTCAACCTATCATGATATAACATTCTCATTGATTTTTTAAACATTGGTCGAAGTAGGTATATTTCTATTGGGATTACAGACACAGGGATAAACTTAATGAAACATGACTTGATTTTAACAACATACAATTTAATTCCCTTGCACATGATGTCAAGGCAATCAAGATTACAGACCCACAGATCGACTACGGATGTGGTTTCATGTTATTTAATATACATTCAATTGAATATTCATATTTATGTATATATATATATATATCTGTATAGGACTAGATATATATATATATATATCGATATAGACATATAGGGAAGCACATTCCTTGTTGACAGGGATTACAGACACTTTGTTCGAATATGATTTTATGTTGGGTTTTACTTACCTTTTTTTTATGTCCCAATAAGGATGAGCAGTTGATTTTGTATAAATGTGTAGAAGCATGTTTTATAAAGTTCATATTTGGGTGGCCTACTGAGATTATTTATCACCCCTACATTTACACCGTGTTGTACAAGTAGACCATATATATTCTTTTCTAGTTGAGCACAAGTTTCATGGTAGATAGGGCTGAGGCCCAGAGTTTCAAGATTGCGCTGAGATGGTTGTGTGGTTCTTTTGATTGAGTTACCATAGTTAGATAGTTTCTGGAGACATGGTATGTGGTCTGGATAAGAGTTAGTAGTTAATCCATGTACATTTACTTTCTGATTCTATTGTACTCATGTATCTGTATTTTAGGCCTAGTGGGTGACTAGTTTTATATTGTATGATATAGTTTTTTTTGGGATTTTATAGCTTTTTATATATTATTACAACATGTTCTATTTTATTTATTTACTACTTATGTACACTATTTATTTACTAATTAGTATAATACACAACTATTTATGTTTTTTTCTTACTCTGATATAAGGGTGTAGTTTCCCAATTATCAAACCCTAGGACCTTGCTACTAGTAAGAATCCTATGGTATATGGGGAGGCATTCTTGAGAGATTGTAACACATTGGCTCGGAGAACTAGTTTAGTGGAATCCAATTTAGGTTGTTATAATAACCTAAATCCATATTATCTTCCATAAAATAGAAAACCAAAACATCATTCATGTGTAATGTGAACTACCTCCCCACAAACTATTGTGATATTTTTATCAATTCCTCTAATGGATTGTTATAATTAGGTATTTAACGTATTTATATTATATTTATAAAATTATAATACATTATGTGTTATGATATCACATATAACTATTTTATATTCCAATGTGTTGGAGATTCGATAATGTTACTTGGCTGTATGAGGGACTATCGCCTCCCGAAGAGACATGATTAAATTTTCACTTACTCTTTTCTTGGTTAGAAATAAAGGTAAATTTAATGAATATGTGTGATCTATATGAAATTAATATTAAATTAATTTAAAATTTATCATTTATAATGTATAATATATTTCATTTACATTTACTTTTCCATTCACTGAGAAATTATATTGTCATTCTTCTATACATGTGGACAACAACCTTCATATAGTCATGTTCTTGTTTTCATATCACCACATCACATGGATGATAAATATAAGTGCATTTAATTATTCATAACCATTTTCTTGTACCCATATTTGAAATTATTATTATTTATTGATTACTATTATGAAGATGATGGAATAATTTACTCTTTGGCCATAGTTAGCCCGCTAATCTCATTTTGGAAAGTAATGTCGAATTTCATGAAAACATCTGACTTAAAAATAATTGATTAAGTATTCTCTTAAAAATTATTAGTAAGTGAAATAAAAGAACGAATAAACATGAAAAATTACCCAATGAAATATATAATTAATATTTTTTTATTTTATAAAGATAATGAATATACATGATGAGTCAGACTCATGGTATGTGGCTTCATCTAATCTTCCACTCATAGAGGATGATTATAATGTTATGTATCTTTATTCATTTGTAATTTATATATATAATCCATTTACGATTTTATATCACTAATATTTTTTTCATGATATTTAATGTGTTTAATGTTAATCATTCATGGGTATTAGATTCTATATATTTTCAATGTTCTTAGAAAATTTTATTTTAAAAATAACCTCTTATAATGGTTTCCTTGTAACATCTTTTGTCTCCAGTGTATATGTTTTTAAAATGACATAATTTTCGATACGTGATAGTTTTATAAAAAAAATTTTATTTTTAATATTTTTTTTGAACAAAATTAATCTTTCAATGAAATATTTTACTTTTTTCCATTAAAAATGAATTTTCTATTTTATCATATACTTAGACAAAGAATTTTCACACCACTATAACCATTATTTTATGTTTGTATTCAATTATAATATTACATGTTTTATTAAATGAAAAAAAATCTTTACAATTATTTTATAATGAAAATGATATTTTAAAAGAAAAATGGTATTTCGATATTTGAATGTAATTTGAATATGAGCTTAAATGTTTTTTTCAAGAGTTTTATGATGAAAAATATCAAGAACAAATTTTTTTATTCATGAAATTGTACATATTATTTATACATGAGAAATTGGTGGGCTTGATATAGATTATACATTGGGTTTTACCCATTATATGTCATGGGTGATCCAGATATATCTTATACGATGGCTGCTCCATGATAGTGCTCTATTGAATTAGATAATTCTCTATGGATGATGATGAAATAATGTGGGAGTTTCCAATGTGTCTCCACTATATATTTAATTTAGATCCAATAATGTTTTACATGGGCTTAAAAAATATTGCGAATGGCATTCCCTATGTTTTTAAATAGGGGTTTTGTATTTCTACTACAGGCATCAATGATTTTCCGTGAGAAAAATGTGTTTATTTTGTTCATATAAATTGTTTATTTATTTATAAGGAAAATGAGGAAAATTATAGTATTTATTGGGTTTCCATTTTTTTAAAGGACTAAAGTTTTTCATTATTTTATCCCCTTAGATTTTTCAACTCATCCTATGATTTCAAAATGTTTTTATAAGGGTTTGATGATGGGTATAAGAAAGGAATAAGTCAAGTATAATGTTATGAATATTTTTTAAGACAATAAATATTCTTTTACATTACAATATTTATCTTTTCTAAAAAATGTACAATGATTATGAGTTTCATGTTTTTATTATATGGTTTTATTATTTAAAATTTCTGTCATTATTCTATAATACTATATCCTAAGATTCCTAAAATTTTAGAAAACTAATTCATAACATAAAAATATTTATTACATAATAATTAATAATAAGTCATTATAGTTGGTACCAAATGAATGGGTTTGATAACTTTAGAGTTTAGGAAAATATTAATTTCATTACCTTGAATGATTATAATTTATGGTTAATTTGAAATGATATATAATTTTATGATTACCATGTTTCTTCATTCAAAATATTTTTCAAAATTTAATTTTTTTTATAGGAATAATTAAATATATTGTATGATGTAATTGAAATGGAAATATCATGCCAAATTATCTTCCAAATATGGACCAAATTTGAACGGACCAGTTTATATAGTGATGGATCAGCAGAAACACAATATGAATTGTTCTGGAATAAGTTCTAGAAAATATATTGATTGTCCACATATGAGCATGGAAATATAGGATAATTCTATGAGACAAAATAAACAATAATTTAGTGGAACCTCATATCTAGTGGTTTTGGACAGATTAATCAATGTAATGAATATGATATTTAATGTAATGTGGTGTTCCTAATTTCAGAAGGTACCCCTTTTAGTTTTACAATTTTAAGGAAATGTTGAACATTTGTGTTATTTGGTTAGTAATTCAAAACAAAGAGATATGTTTTATTCTTTGGAAAGAAATACATTTAAGAATAAATTACATGAGAAATTTTTCACTAATGTTGGTCTACTATGGATAGAAAAACAATTTTGGGAATTAAGGAAAAAAGATAAATATTTTGTATCCCTATATGATTTAAAGTACAATTGATTAGCTAGGTATCTGCTAGATTTTGTTGAAGAATCTAATACTGATATTAATAAGTTTTCCTCAGAATTAAAACCAATTTTATGAAAATATTTGGTCGCAAGAACATTTAAAATTTAGGAGAAGGTGGTTCTTCATAATGAGAATGTTGAGAAGTATTATTCCAACACTTATTATTTTTAGATATGATAATAGTACAAAAATTTCAAATTTAAATGAATTGGATAAATAATCATTAAGTATGTCTAAAGTTAAGTCCCATACAGGTTCCAAGTATGGTAAATATAAGATCAATAAATATTGGATAAGATGTCGAATGTTTTTCTTATGTGGTCAATTTGGTCACAGAGATGATGATTGTATGGAAAAGAGTCCCAAACAATCAAATAATGGGCTAAATGATTGTCGTTAAATGGTGAGATGTTCTTTCTATAGTGAGATGGTTCATTATGAAAACATTTGTCTGAAGATAGGTTCACATGTTGGAAATAATCGTGATCAGAAAAAAAAAATAGTGTAAAAGAGTAATTTTCCACTACTATAGTAAATGTTTGACTATCGAATAAGGTTATAATGGCTATAATACCCATTTATGAAAATTATTTAAATGATCTCCTTGACATTGGATCATCACATTATTTCATTTATGATTTTTTTTGAAAAATGGATATATTGGAACTTTAAAAAAAGATATAACTTATGGTGAAAATTTTGGTTTGAAATATAAAATGATCCCATTTTTTTGGAATATTCCAATTTTTAATATTAGGATATTCATTCCATCAGATGTAGTTAAATTATTGTCGTACAGATTGATATCATTTTTGTTATGGATTTATTTTTATTTTATCATGCTATGATAGATAATACACTGATGAAAATTATATTCAATGATTTCATACACTTGATAACTTACCATGTTTTTAGTAAATTTATTAGAGATGGAAGTGAAATTTACCGTTCATATATTGTTGAAAACCATGAAATTTTTCAAACTGGTGATTTTATAATAGTGAATGAAGACATTGATGTTTTTTCAAATTAATTAAATTTTCTAATTCCATACTGGGAGGTTGAGTTGACTATTGAATTAGTTCTTCACGATAAGAGTATTTCAAATACACATTATCGAATGGATCAAGTTGAACTATTAGAATTGAAAATTAAATTATATGGGTTTCTAAAAAGTTGTTTCAATAGAACTATAACTTCACCATGTTGTGCTGTATTTTTGTTTTAAAAAATAAATATTTATCAATAAGTCTTTGAATTTATTATAGATCTTTGAATAAGCCCACTATTAAGATCAAGAATCATTTTCCTTATATCGTTGATTTGTTTGATTAGCTCCATGAAGAATAGTATTTTTCCTAGATTGATCTTATCTCTGGGTTCCATTAGTTGAAAGTGAAGGTGGAATATATTTTTGACATGTCATTATGATCTAGATATAGTAATTATGAGTTGTTAGTAATTTTATTTGGATTATCTAATGAAACCATTCTATTTATGATCCTTATAAATTGTGTTTTTGATGAGTTATTGGATAATTTTGGTGAGTTTTTTATAAATAAAATTTCATATATTATAAATGACATAATGAAAATGAAAGGAATATAAGGTTCATTTTTATAATGCTGAAGAAAAAAAATAGGGAATATTTAGTTAGTGTGAGTTTTAGTTTAAAATAATACTTCTTCATGAAATATAGTTTATAAAGATGGAATAAAAGATGACCAAGTTTAATGTAAATTTGATAATGAGTGTTCATGACCTACCAATATCCTATATATTTTAATTTTTATTATATTAGTTGTTCACTGGTGTCGTTTGATTGAAATTGTTTCTCAGTTTCCTTCCACACAAACAAAATAACAATGAAATATAGTCAAATTCATCTAAAAAAAGAAAGTAATGATTTCTTTCCAAAAAAAGACAATATTTTTGAATGAACTATATTTACCATACATTCCTGAAATATAAAGTTTTTCTAAAAATATAATGCTTCATTGAAGGTAAATGTTTATGTCCTGATATAGAATGACCAGGTAACTGCTTATACATTATGTTAGTAGAAACCTCATGAGTTAAATTCCCATACACGTGAATTGTTATTATATTTTCTTTTCCTTATATTATAATTTGGATAGATAATTTTTATGAAGTATAGATTGAAAGTAATATTTATTAGAAAATTTTTATGTATATATTCGCTCATAAATAGTTGAACAAGATATATATAATACTGTTGGAACTGGTTAAGGATTATTCCTTCATGATTAATTAGTATCCTGGAAAATAATACAACATGGTCGATGAATTAATTTAGAAAAATAATATAATATTTACCATGTTACATTTCTGAGATGACACTCTATTAAATTTTTTATTGATATTTTTATTAGAACGTGTGGACACAGAGAGAGTCCTTGTTTTCATTCATGGTTCAGTACAGTTTACTCTTAAGAATGAAAGCTCAAGAGGAGGGTCATAATTTCAAGGAAATGGTTTAATTTATTAATAAGGGTAATTTTACAAAGATTAATGTTGATTAATGAAAGGTTATTATATTAGTAAAAATATTATTTATGCTTTATGGTTTCTATTTGGGGAGATATTTTTTGAGTAAATCTCATTGTTCTCTATTTTTTTAAAAGTGGTAGCACAAATATGTACAATGACCTTTTGGTCTATTACGAGAGGGAGAAAATTAATATATATTTTTCTAACTATACTATCAAAATATTAACTTATAAAAATGTTAAAGAAGAAAAATAATTACTAAAGGAAATTATTTATCCTTTTTCAATACCATACTACAAATGTAAAATTATATTAATGGATTTCACAGTGGGATTACCGAATACATCTCAAGGTAACAATGTAATGTTGGTTTTTGTTGACAAATTTACTAAATATGACCATTTCATTACCATTTGAGATATTGTGTATTTATATAATCTTTCACAGATATATCAAAAGTGAATAGTAATTTTATATAGAGTTCCTCTCTCCACGGTATAGGTCAATGATTAATGGATCACATCAAATTTTTGAAAAGTACTACTGAATTTTTTAGGTACATTATTAAATTATAGTGTATCATTTCATCCTCAAGACGATGGTCAGTATGAGTGAATGATTTAGCACTTGGAAGTTATGTCTCTTTCATTCTCAATGGAATACCAAGAGTATTGGGATCATCATATTTTTCGGTTGAGCTTTCTTATAGAAACTGTTTTCATTCCAATATACAAATGAATCATTTTTATGAATTATATATAAAGTTATTTTGATGCCATCCTTTTTAGATGAATTATGAGAAAGAAAATTTAGAGAACCATGGTGAATAGAGTAAACATTTTATATTGTTTTTTATTTAGCAACGCATGAGGAACACTAAAATAATGAACACTTGTTATATGGATAATCAGAGGAAATATATTTCTTCTAAGGTAGATTATAGTATTTTTCTTAACGTAACACCACTAAAAACTATTGTTCATTTTTTAGAAAGAGGATTTCAATTCACTGTTCATTGGAAAATTTTATACCATAGGTAATGTTGGAAATTTTTTTTATTGGGTGTATTCTCCTCTAATTTTACCCTTGGTACACAATATGTTTCATGATTTAGTGTTTAGGTAATATATTGATGATTTATCTCTTATTTTGATCTATGAAGTTATTTAGTTGGATGGTATACTTTATTATGAGGAATAAAAATTCTTGATTCATCACCATAGTGAGATATTATTGCAGAATAAGGTAATTCATAAGGATATGGTATTGTAGAAAATCTAAATTGTTGAAGAAGAAACAAAGAAATATAAAAATTCTATAAGGAAATGATATAACCACTTGATTAATAAAGGAATTAATTTTGAGGATTAAATTACTAAATAAGAGGAATAATTTTAAGACTTATTTAATTTATTTAAAATCCATTTTATAATTTATTAATTTTAATTAGATAGTTTTATTATTTATTGAAATATTAGATACTTATCATTTAAAAAAGGAAATAGTATTAATTAATCAATTTTGTTGTAAGGTTTTAATTAAAAGATTAATTATTAAATTATAGAATATTAATTTGATAAAATAAATGCTATTTTTAAAATAATAATATTGAAATTAAATTTGGTTGATTTTTTTTTAATTTTAAAAAATTATTTATTTTTTATGAATAGTGAAAATATTATTTATTGTAAAAATCGCATTCCTATTCAATTAATTAAGTAATTTAGAAGTCCCTGTAATTTTCTAATGTTATTTAAAATAACATTATTAGTATTTATTTATATTTACTCAACATAATTGAACATTAATTTCCTTTTATATTTTATTTGTGGATACATTTATTTTTTGGATTAAAACACAATTTTTCATAAAATTGTGTTAAAGTACCTATTGTTTCCTTATTTTAATAAAATAAAAAATTCGTAAAGTTGAATATCAGAAATTAATTTAAATATAATATTTACTTAAATTTTCATTTAAATACAATAAATTATTACTGATAATCATACAATCAATATAAAGTAATCTTTTTTCTTGAAAAATTGACTTCTTGAAAACCATGTTTTTTCACGTCTGTGGGTTTAAGTTAAAATTAAATTATTCAACTTATAATAATAAAATATTTTAAAATATATTAAATATTTTCCATTATATTAATTTATATTATATAATATTTTAAACTTAATTTTGGTTCATCATGAAAAATAAAAATAGTAAAAACTATTTATCGTGGAAAAGGCAAAAGAAATTACTTGGTATTAAACTAAAGATATAGGGGTTTAAATGTCCTAAACACTTGTCTAAAATATATTTTATATCCATATTTAGTATCTTATCATATATGATTCTAGATAATGGTACATTTTAGTTCCTTTTTTCATGTGAAAAATGTGTTTTTTCCTTTTCCTTTTCGAAAATGAAAATTGTGTCACTCACCACTGTTTTAAAATGACACCCTCTCCTATCCAATTTAAACCATAGACCCAATTTTTATCCAATAGTATTTAACATAATATTTTAATAAATTCATTAAAAATTATATAAATCTTATAGTTCAATAAAAAATCCTTCCTTGGAATGTTTTTTGTACTAACCTATGGATGTTTTATAAAGAATAGGTATCACGCTTAAACGAGCATTTTTGTTTTACTTCCACATCCAATGCATAAAAATATAATTAAATATTGGTGAAATTATTAAAAATTTATATCCCTTATAATGATATGAAATTATGTTAATGGTATTACAAAAATCCATATTCAATTTTATAATATGGTAAAATAAATCGTCATTCTTGTGTACGATGAACTACCACCTTGCGAACTGATGTGATTCATTTGTCATCATCAACACTCATGGATTATTGAAATGATGGATTTAAATTATATATATAATATTAATAACATAATTAAACTTAATATATTATGTTATCAAATATAACTTCTTATATTCAATTCCATTGGAGATATTACAACCTTGCTCGTGTGTACGAAGGACTACTAGCTCACGAAGTGATGTGGTTCATTTTTCACAAAACCTTTTAATGTCATGAAATTTAGAAAATGTTATTGAATATATTTGATAATTATGAAATAATTATGATATTAATTTCATATTAATAATTATTAAATGAAAATATATTTCATTTTCTTTTACCATTTCATTCATATAGAAATGATAACATCATTCTTGTGTATGTGTGGACGACCACTTCCATGAAGAGATGTGACATTATTCAAATCACCACATCACATAAATTATATATATTAATATATTAATAAAATAACGTGGTTTTTGTCCTATTTTGAACATTATATAAATATAAAATAATATTTACCTCCTTTCTATGACAATCACTGAAAAAAATAGAAACATTACACATGTGTAAGTACAGCCTACAATCTCCATCATCGTAACATATATCATTTCTCATAATCCTCATACATGATTTGTTTCAAAATAATAATTGAGGTATAAATATGATAATTTTAAATTATTAATATTACATTGATGATGGAATAATGACCTATTTGACCATAGACAACCAACCGAAGTCATTTGTCACACCTACAAGAAATATAATAAAAACCTCTTAAATAAACTCAATTGATTATGTAATCATATATTACTTGGTAAGAGGTGAAGTAAAATTAATAATAATTTTTAAAAATTTCATATGAATTTAAATAATAAACATATGTTAATAATTCAAGATGAAAAAATATGTATGTTACAATTCAAACTCAAGGTAAGGTATGTCATCTCAATTTCTTATTGTTGTGGAATATTTTTGACGCTATGAATTTTTATTCATATATGAGGTGCATGAAAATACCCTTTAATATTATATATGATTAATATATGTATTTTCATGATATTTTAATTTATTTATTAATATCATTTTATTGGGTTTAAATTTCAAATGATTCTAAATTAGTAAGGATATTTTCTTTAAAAAATTATCTTTCAATGTTTTCCTTCTAAATAACATTCTATTCAATGTCGATTTTTTTAAAATACTTATATTTGTGAAATAATATGGACATGAGAGTTTTATAAGTGGAATTTTTTCTTGCTATCTATATTTTTGCATAAATGGAATTTCTGTATAGATTGTTCAATGTTTATTAAAATGAAAAAAATGAATGCTCCGTTTTAACATATACGGCTTCATACATTCATATCCACTTTAATTGTTATTTAATGTTTTGATTCCTATTCCATATTCCATATTTATTTCAATGAAAAAAACAATTTAGGGTAACTTCTCAGGACATGTCCTCACGGCCCGTGCTGTGACTACCCCAAACCCGCCTTCCAAAGGCCATGGGTTGGCGACTAGCACCAAAGGTGTAAATCCATAAGCCGGGAAGGCAATGCCTTTATAAAAGTAAACAAACACAACAGAGTATGAAACAGGAAGTAAATACTATGTAAAACTAAATACAAAATAATGTGCTGAAAAGTAAAGAGTCCAGTATACAATCCCAACTGAACAACAAGTATAAGTAAAAAGGGAAAAACATATGAAATTAAAGAGAATATCTTGGATTGCCCTCTGGGAATTCCTACCTGCAGGTTAGGTAATAATGGCCCCCTCAACACTCACATCTATCAGTCTCCTCCATGTGCCAACTCGTCACAAGGTCTACCTCCGGGTACCGTCTATTCATGGTGCTCTGGGCCTCCGTCAACGTTGTCCGTCATCTGCATCCAACACAACGAGGTGCAGACATATCCCGTGAAAGGGTGAGTATAACGATACTCAGTAGGGACATCTGAAACACATAAGGTACTATAATATCCACTAAGGATAAACAAAAGAAGAAATATAGAATCTCAAAGTATCAACCAACCATACTTAGGTATATTTCCAAACAAATACAAAAGTTACCAATCTCAGTCCGGCTCCAACTCTCGAGCCAAAGCACAAACCTGATCCACAAGGGAAATAAAGTCAGTCACCACGATGATAATGGTTGAATGACATGACTCAACTCACACAGGTATGCCAAAATAGTAGAGAGAGATATAGATGATCATATTTATCCACTGGATCATCTATGATGTCAGGCCCACACAGGATACATGACCAGCTAAGATGTCGGACCCACACAGGATACATGACCAACTATCTTGTCTAAGCTGTCGGACCCAGAGAGGATACAAGACCAGCTATAATTCATCTAAGCTCTCAGGCCCACACAGGATATAGGATTAGCTATTCTGTTAGTCCCACATAGGATATACGAACTGAAGTCAGAACTATCGAACCCACACAGGATTCAGGTATAGAAGTCATCGTTGTCGAACCCACATAGGATTCCAGTACAGAAGTAGTCACAGTCACAGCCAGCTCTAGGGTTCCCACACAAAGCACACTTGATTCTAGGAGGGTCCACTCATCGAGAAAAGGGTTCAATAAATCAACTATCACGAAGTCCTGAGTTGATGTATCCCGATTTCCGTCTCATCAAATGAAACCCATCACGAAAAATGGTGTGTCAATCGGACGCCCGATCTGAGAGTTATTGGCTTTTCCGTTCTAGGGACCCGGTTTGATTTTTTCTCGATCCAAACCTGGCCATTTTTCATAGTCGTCTGAAACTCTCTTAGAGTATTGCAAATGGACCGTCTCGCCGAAAGGTTAACAGTTCCGCAGACGGCGCATCGTGTGGACGCACGGTCTTGAAGATATTCGCAATTAAGCGACTTTGGGCCCGACCCGTCAAGCCTAGTGGCCTGGCGGGTCGGCCTGACCCAGCTCGGTGGGTCTGAGCCACTTGGGGGGTCGGCCTGGCCAGGTTTGGTGGGTCTGACCCGGCCCATGGAGCGGGCAGGTCCCGTTCTCCCCGCAGCGCAGAGCGGCGCCGCTTCTCCCTGCCCGTCCGACCGAAGCCGGACGGTTGTGTCCAGCACGAGGAGCCCACACAGTGGGCCACTATTCTTCCCACGCAGTGCCGCGGTCTTCCTTCCGGCCGACAGGGGGCCGGAAGGTTTTCCATCGAGTGGCTCGCGTTTTCAGGTTGTAGTTCCCCCCTTACGCGGCGCCTACGAGCGCCGCGATTCCACTTCCCGACTGGCTGTAGCTAGCCGGTTTGCTCAGCCCAAGCAGCCCGTGGTTGAAGGTCGCATCTCCTCCGTACGACACCTGTGGGTGAAGAGGTCCACCAGCCCGGACGACAGTAGCCAACCGGTTCTTCAACCCAATCTGCCTGAGGATGCGGGGTCCGGTTTTACTCCACGCGGACGGCGTGTGGCCTCCGCCTCCAGTCATCGCAGCCTCCAGTTTCTGCTGCCTCTTCTGACACCGCCTCTGTTCCCAATATAAACAAGGATCAATATAGGGTCATCCGGCCATGTTTTTTCTGCTTGCGCCCTCCACATTAGGTGATAAAAAATTGCCAAAGGCGAACCCAAACATTCATCGAACAATGAAGTATAATTTTATTCATTTAAAATTCTACAAAACCCCCTACCTCGATTAAAGATCATTTTTTGTCGATGGTGTAGATTTGTTGGCTTTGGGGTACGTTTGAGGAGTAATCATTGTTGTTGGCGACTTACATCGCAGGCAGCATCCTCTCCCTTGACCTGGAGGAAGTGGAAGGAAGACGGATTTCCTTGTGGGTGTCGCCTCACGTTCTTGCCTCGGCTGAGAAAGAAACAGGAAGAAGTTCCTCGTGTTCTTCGCTGGAGAGGGTGATGTCCTCCCAATTCATCCATGTTCCTCCAAAAAAAATATTTTCCAAGGAAAATAAAAAAATAGGATTCCCAATATAACAATATTTACATGCATTTCAAAATAATTTGAATTAATCAATTAATTGAGGGTGCTTAATTAATTAATTTGACGGTGTTGGCACATTAAAGAGAGAAGGTGGGCGGTGTAGAGTTTTCAAAATTAAAAGAGGAGAGGTGGCCTCATTAATTCAAGGGGAGTCCCAGAGTTACAAAGGGGGGGTTTAAAGGGAGTTGAGGGGTTAGGTACTCGTGTGGGCCCTGCCACACAATATCCTCTGATGGGAGGTTAAGTGGGGGTGGGCCCCACCTCCAACTTCCAATTGGAGAAAACAACCACCACCCAAATACTTTAACCACCATCAAATAAAAATGTGTTACACTCAAATTCTTATTTAATCATTATGTTTTAATTAGAAACCCCAATTTATAACTTCCTCTCTCGACTGAATGCAAATGCGGTAGAGGTACCCATAAGAGAATATCGGCGATGTGAGTTCATCGGTGTCCTCAGATTTCAATTCTGATCACTAGTTCAATAGATTTAAAATCCCACACGTATGTTTACTGAATATTCCCAGACAAAACATCAGAAATTTATTCCGGGAACACCGGGATTCGGAATCAGGCGCCGTCATAAATTGCGCACTGGTAAAATCCCAATAAATTTAAGAAAAAAAATTCCTTGAAATATATTGGATCATTACATTACCCCCACCTCAGGGCTTTACGTCCCCGTAAAGCTACAACACACACTATGGAAACATATGGGGGTACTGAGCACACATTTGAACCTCTCGCTTCCATGTGATCTCCTAGAAGTTCCTATGCTCCCATCCAATGTGCACTATAGGAATCAACCATTCACATAGGACAGGCTCCTATTGATCCCCAATCTCCACTATAACCTCCGTGAAGGTCACCCCATCATCGACGTCCATCTCCTCATGATCGATGATGTGGGACGGGTCATGCACGTATCACCTCAGCTGAGATACGTAGAAGACGCCGTGCACTCGGTGCAACTGTGGTGTATGGGCCTGATGTTAAGGCACCTCTCCTTCTCTGTCTCGACCTGAAATGGCCTGATAAAACGCAGAGACAACTTTCTGCCTTGGCCAAATCTCTATAGACCTTGTCGAGGTAAGACCCCTAGGAAGATGTAGTCGCTATCCTCTAACTCCAGTGGTCTCCGTCTCCTATCATCATAGAACATCTGTCTGCTCTGTGCAGGCTTCATCCGCTCTTGGATGATCTGCACCTTCTCTATCGTATCTTGCACCATCTCTGGTCCTACAAGTGCTGACTCCACAGGGTCAGTCCAACACAGAAGTGATCTGCAAGGTCGTCCATACAATGCCTCATAAGGGGCCATCCCGATGTTGTAGTGGTAGATATTGTCGTACACAAACTCCACCAAGGGTAATTGATCCTCCTAGCTGCAACCAAAGTCAAGGACAAATGAATGAATCATATCCTAAAGAGTCTGAATGGTCCTCTTAGTCTAACCATCCGTCTAAGGATGGAAGGCGATACTCAAGTGAAGCTACATCCCAAAAGCCTCCTGTAACCCCTTCCATAGTCGGGAAGTGAAGCAAGCATCTCAATAGGAGACGATAGTCCATGGAACAACATGAAGCCACACGATCTCCGGAATGTAGAGACGTCCCAAGCTCTTTACTGAGCCCTGCTCTCTAATCGGTAGGAAGTGGGCCGACTTGGTGAGTTGGTCAACAATCACCCAGATAGAGTTGTGTCCTCTGGATGTACGGGGAATTCCTGTCATGATGTCCATGGATAACCCATCCCACTTCCACTCTGGAACCTCTAAGGGCTGAACCAAATTTGTTGGAACCCGGTGCTCCGCCTTTACTTACTGACAAGTGAGGCATCGAGAGAAAAACTCTGCTACTGCTTTCTTCCTACCTGACCACCGGTGCTGTCATCTGATGTACTGATACATCTTCACCACTCCATGATGTACCTCTAGAGTGGAAGTGTGGAACTCTTTCAAGGCCTCCTCCTGTAGTGAAACTTGTACCATGGTATGTCCTATGAAGAGAAGGAAGTTCTCCCCACCTTTATAAAACCCATCAGGTGCCTGCCCGGAGGATATATGAGCTTGTCACGCCTCACAGTCAACGTCCCCACGTTGTGCCTCTCTGAATCACAGATGAAGTGGAGGAGTGACTATGAGAGACTGTAGAAAGGCTTCTCAATATTTATCCACAAAGGATATTTGCAACGGGGCCATCAGCTTTGTCACCTCTCCTAGCAGCTTAATTTTGATCTCCTACTGAGAGCATCTGCTAAAATGTTCACCTTTCAAGGATTATAGACTTTTTCGAAGTCATTTTCCTGAAGGAACTCGATCCATTGACTTTGTCTCAGGTTCAGGTCCTTCTTCGAGAAGATGTACCTGAGACTCTGGTGGTCAGAGTAGACTGTAAAATGCTCGCCCATCAGATAGTTCCACCACATCTTCAAAGAAGAAACCACTGCTTCTAACTCCAGTTCATGGGTAACATAGTTCTGCTCGTGTTGTCTCAACTGTCTTGAACCATACACGATCACTACTTGCTCTGGCATTAGGACACACCCGAGTCCGGTCCATGATGTGTCGCAGTAAAATACGTACCTTACGCCTTCCTCTGGTAGCCTCAAGATGGGTGCACTTGTCAACCTCTGCCTCAGCTCCTAAAAGCTCTACTGGTATCTATCTGACCACACAAAGGTTTTCCCCTTCTTCGTCAATGCGGAAAGTGGTGCTGCAACTCTGGATATGTCTAGTATAGATCTCTGATAGTATCTAGCCTGTCCCAGGTAACTCTGCACCTCCATCAAGCTCCAGGGTAGCTCCCAAGAAAGCACTACCTCAATCTTCACTGGATCCACTGCAACTCCAGCCTCCGAGATGACGTGTCCTATGAAGTGAACCTCTTGAATCCAGAACTGGCACTTCTTGTGTTTACCATAAAGCTAGTGCTCTCAGAGTGTTTCTAGTACCACCCGAAAATGGCAGGCATGCTCCCCCTTAGTAGTCGAGTAAATCAGTATGTCTTCTATGACGACTATGACAAATAGATCGATGTAAGGCTATAAGATCATGTTCATGAGATTCATGAACACTGCTGGTGTGTTGGTTATGCCGAAGGGCATAACCAAGAACTCATAGTGGCCCTACCGTCACCTAAAGGCCATCTTCTGCACATCCTCATCATAAACTCTAAGCTGGTGATAGCCTGAACTGAGGTCTATCTTCGAGAACCAACGTGCACCCTTGACCTGATCAAAGAAGTCGTCAATCCTCAGGACTGGAAACGTTCTTTTCATGGTCACCTGATTCATGCGACGGTAGTCAACACACAGTTTCAATATCCCATCCGCCTTCTTGGAGAACAAAATCGGTGATACCTAGGGTGAAGCACTGGGTCTGATAAATCCCTTCCCCAGTAAGTCCTCCAACTGTACTCATAGCTCTCAATGCGTAGTGGGATCCATCCCATATGAAAGAGTAGATATTATTGTTGTCCCAAGGTACAGGCCAATGTAGAAGTCTACCTATCTGTGAGGATGTAGTCCTAGTACATTGTCAACAAAAACATCAACATACTGATCCACCACAATAGGAAAACTCGAACACTGCAAATAAAACTCTTTGAGGATGAGACTGGACAACTGATGTGTGATCGGCTACCCCCTCATCTGCGTATGTCCATCCTGTGCTGCAAAGGCCCCCTTATCATTGGTGAAGGTGAACCTGCTCCAATCAGTACGGATACACTGCACCTTGCACCTAATACAGCCGATATGGGCATGGACTGTAGATAACTAGTTCATACCCAAGATGATGTTGTAAGGCCTCGACGCCACTACAAGAATATCCCAGCCGAAACTCTCGCCTCCTAGAGTAAGCTTGCACTACCGGCACTAGTGCGTAATCGTCGAGTCTGCTCTCGTAAGAGTCTCTATCCGTAAGGATTGATACAGCGACTCCGTCGGAATCTCCAAGCTCTGAAAAAGGACGTAAATAATAAAATAATGACTCAAAAATGTGTCTATAAGTACTCCATTAAGGGTGGAGTAGACAAAGATAGTACCTATAATCATCTCAGGTGCGTCGTGGTCGTAGGCCGCGACTACCTGGAGCTGAGCCTACCTATGTCCGCCAGCTCCCTGTGGTTAAGGTGGACCTCCTGGTGGTGGTGGTGGTGGTCGAGTCTCAAAATGTCATCCACTACCTACTGCTCGGCCAGCTCCTCTTCCACGTTCGCCTACTCCTGGAGGACCACCATGGTCGATCCTCTACCTCTGCCAGGGAGGTCCTTCTACTTTTTTCTACTCATCGGCGAGTCGGGCAGTCATGAGCCATGTGGCCCTGCCCGCCGCATGCATAGAACTGCCTGCTTCTCATAAAGATGACTCGGTCTCATGTGCTCCACACAGCTGAACTTGTATGCTGGGATCTCCCACCCGATGGCTTGGTCCGCTTGGACCTCTACGACATCTGTCAACTGCCGGTTGCAGAAGACTCCGCTATGTGTCTCCATGTGGCGGGACTCACTACTGGTAACTACTCAGCGAGATATCTCTCCAATAGAAGGGCTTGCTCCAGCACCCCAGCCTATGTTAGAATGCTGAGGGTAATCTTTGAAGCCATGATCTCATTCCTAAGTCCCTACTCAAATGTCTAGGCCCTGAAGAACAGCTCCCTCACAAAATCTATGGTGTAGCGCGAGAGGTCAGTGAACCTCACTGAGTACATATCTACTATCATTTTTCCCTGTAGTAGATGTAGTAACTCTAGAATCTGCACCGCACGAAGGGTGGCTGAAACAAACTCTGTCCGGAAGAGGCTCTCGAAGTCTACCCAGAGTAGTGATTCCTCTTCTTGCACCTGGAGCATCAGGCTCCACCATCTACCTACTGATGCGTGCAAGAGACTCACTACAAGGATCACCATAAGGTCGGATGGTGTCCCTACCAATCTGAAAAATATCATCATAGCTTCCAGCCAATCCTTAGCTTCATGTGGGTCCATCTCTCCCTGGAACCTGTCTAGCCACTGGGGTTGTAACTCGTGCAATGTACTCAGGCGGCATGCACTCTCTGTTGCTGGAGCATGTGGTATCGGTGGCCCAGCGGGTAGTGGAACCGCTGGTGCCTCCGTTGTGATAGGCCCTGCACTAAGGCCTCATCATTCCGGGGGCTACCATATCGTATGTAACTCAGAACCCTAGCTAGCTACCTTCGTGGGGACTTCTGGAAAAGAAACAGGTTTGCCACAAACAAAAAGTATACCTGGTGAGTTGACACAAAGTAATCATAAAGAAAACCTTTTCAACAGAAACACACATGCAATCAATGTTTTCTTGCACTGTGTCAGTAATCAGAAGTCAGAGTCCTAGTGTATGGATACAACAGTCGTCGCACCATCACCGGTTTCCATATACTGATAACCACACCCAAAACAAATAACACTATTGTCGTTAAAAGAATTAGAGTCTATGTTCTGCCTTAGAACCGACCACCTCTGATACCAATTTGTCACGACCCATCCACGGGGCATGTGCCATGACTACCCTAAGCATTCCTTCCTTACGCCAGGGGTTGGCGACTAGCACCAAAGGCGTAAATCCATAAGCTGGGAATTCATTGATATTATAAAAGTAAACAAACACAATAGAGTACGCAACAGGAAGTAAATACTAATTAAAACTGAATACAAAAGAGTGTGCTGGATAGTAAATGGTCCAGTATACAAACCCAAGTGAACAACATGTACAAGCTAAAAGGGACAAACAATTGAAAGTAAAGATCATCTCTTGGATCATCCTCCATGAATTCCTACCTGAAGGGTTGGTATAGATGGCCACCTCAGCACTCAAGTCAGTCAGTCTCTTCTGTGTGCCAAATCATCGCAAGGTCTACCTCTGGGTACCATCCCGTCGTGGCGCTCTCATCCTCCATCAGCCCTTTCCGTCATCTGCATCCAACACAACAAGGTGTGGGCATAGGCCGTGAAGGGGTGAGTATAACGATACTCAGTAGGGACCTCGAGACCCGCAAGGTCTCACAATATCCACTATAGATATACAAACGAAAAAAGTTACAATCATTAAGTATTAATCAAACCTACATAAGTATATGCCCATACATATAACTATGTTACCAATCTCAGTCCCACTCTAACTCTCGTGCCCTAGCACAAACCAAATCCACAAAGGAAGTAAATTCAATCACCTCAATGATAATGGTTGAAAGACATGACTCATCTCACACAGGTATTAGACAATAGTAGAGAGATATAGATGATCAGATGTAGCCACTAGATCATCTAAGTTGTTGGACCCACACATGATACAGGACCAGCTAACCTGCCGGACCCACGCAGGATACAGGACTAGCTATCTCATCTAAGTTGTCGTACCCACACAAGATACAGGACCCGCTATAATTCATCTGAACTATTAGACCCAAATAGGATAGAGGAACAGCTATTCTGTCATACCCACATAGGATACAGGAACAAAAGTCAGAACTCTCAAACCCACACGAGATTTTGGTACAGCAGTTTTCAATGTCGCACCCACACATGATTCTAGTACAGAAGTCATCGTTGTCGATCCCACACAAGATTTTGGTACAGAAGTCTTCGCGGTCACAACCAGCTCTAGGGTTCCCACACACAACGTGCTCGATTCCAGGAGGGTCCTCTCATCGAGAACAGGGTATAATACATCAACTATCATCAATTCCTATGTTGATTTATCCCGAAGTTCTGTCTCACCGAAAAAACCCAACGCAACATATGGAGCGTCAATCGGACACCCGGTCTGAGACTTATTTTCTTTCCCATCCTTGGGGCCTGGTTGGATTTACGCTCGATCCAAACCTTGAAATTTTCCAAATTTGTCCAAAATGCACTTAAATTATCGAAAAAGTATCTCCACGCCACAAGGGTCCTATTGTCACAGACAGAGCATCGTTTAAATGCACTGTCTTGAAGATATTCGCAATTAAGCGAAGTTGGGCCCAGCCCGTCAAGCCAAGTGGGCTGGACGGTCGGCTCGAGCAGGCTCGGTGGGTCCTACCTGGCTGGGTGGTCTACCCATCCCGGTTGGGCGTGGCCCACCAGCGGACCCGACCTACGGATCAGGCTGGTCCGGTTCACCCGGATGCACCGACTCTCCTTGCCCGGCCGGTTCTGTCTGACGCGAGCAGCCCGCGGTTTCGGTCCATGGTTCCCCCTTCATGGGGCGCCTGTGGGCACTGAAATTCCTCTTCCTAGCCGGCCATAGATGGCTACTTCGCTCAGCCCAAGAAGCCCACATATCCTCCGCGCGGCACCTGCGGGAGGCGCGGTCCACCAGCCCGGCTAGCAGTAGCCGGCCGGTTCTTCAGCCCGAGCGTCCCGCAGATGTGGGTTGTGTTATTCCTCCACGCATCTGCCACCTCTGGTCACCACCACCTCTGGTCACCGCCACCTCCGGTCGTCGTCACCTCTTCAAACACATCCTCCGCCGCCAATACAAACAAAGATTAACTGAGGGTCATCGAGCCGTGTTTGTTCATCCTGCGCCCTCCGGATTAAGAGATAACAAATGGAAAAAGACGAAACCAATCATTCATCAAAGAATGAGGTATAATTTTATTGATTTAAAATTATAAAAAACCCTTACCTCAATTTAAGGTTCGTTCGTCGTTGATGGTGTCGGGGTGCCTCCGAGGAGGTAGCATCATTGTTAGAGATGTTCTTCGCGGGCATCGTCCTCTCCCTTGATGCAGAAGAAGAGGAAGGAATACGACATTCCTCATTGGAATCACCTCAAGTTCTTTCCCTGGTTGAAGAAGGAAGAATAAGTTCCCCGTGTTCTTCGCTAGAGAGGGTGATGTCCTCCCAATTCCCCAATGTTACTCCAAAAAAAATATTTTCCAAGGAATATAAAATAATAGGCTTCCCAATACTATAATATTTCCTTGAATTTCAAAATAATTCAAATTAATCAATTAATTGAGGGAGCATAATTAATTAATTTTATGGTGTTGGAACATTAATGAGAAAAGGTGGAAGGTGGAGAGTTTTCAAAATGAAAATAGTATTGGCATCCTCATTAATTCAATGGGAGTCCAAGAGTTACAAAGGGGGGTTTAAAGGGAGTAGAGGTGTTAGGTTCTCATGTGGGCCTCGCCACACAATATCCTCCCATGAGAGGTTATGTGGGGGTGGAACCCACCTCCAGCTTCCCAATGGAGAAAAAAACCACCACACATATACTTTACCTGCCTTTAAATAAAAATGTGTAACACACACATTTTTATTTAACATATAATTTTTAATTAGAAACTCCAATTTATAACATCCATTATCGACCAAACACAACTGCATTAGAGGTCTCCTTAAGCGAATATTGGTGCTGCGAGTTCATCGGTATCCCCGTATTTCAATTCAAAGAACCAGTTCAATAGATATAAAAACTCCCACAAGGTTTACTGAACATACCCAAACAAAACATCAGAAAATTATTCCCAGCACACCGGGCCTCGAAATTAGGCACCGTCAGAAACTACGGGCTCGTAAAATACCAAATAATTTAAGAAAAAATTTTCCGCGCAATTTTCATGTCACGACCCGTCCTGGGGGTCCGTTCTGTGACTATCCCAAGCCCGCCTTCCATAGGCCAGGGGCTGGTGACTAGCACCAAGGCGTAAGTCCCGGAAAAGGGAAGGAATTGCCTTTGTAAATTAAACCCCAAACACCACGGAGTAAGCAGGAAGAAGTAAACACTAAGTAAAAACTGGTACAACAGTAAGTGCGGAAAATCAAGTGGGCCAATATACAAACCCAAAATGAATGTAAAGTAAAACTCAAAAGGGAAAACAACAACTGGACGTAAATCCGCAACATCGAGCTGTCCACTAGAAATCCCACCTGAAGGGTGGGTACAGATAACCTCCACAGCTCCTCGGATCCAGCCGTCTGCTCTGAGTATGTCCCGCCCAGTGGTCCACCTCCAGGTACCGTCCTACTACGCAAGCCTCAACCACGATCAGCGTTGTCCGTCTTCTGCAACCAACACAACGTAGTGCCGGCATAGCCCGTGCAGGGATGAGTATAAGCTACTCAGTATGGACCCTGAGACCCCTGAATGTCTCCCAGAATCCACAAAGGATATACCAGAATGGAAATATACAATCACGAAGTAACATTCGACACTTCTTAGGTATATTCCCATACATATACCTAAGTCTTCAATTCTCGTTCGGCTCCAAAATCCGAGCCCAAGTACAACCCTTTCCACACAGGAAAGCAAAACGTAAATCCACACAGGATATCACAACACAATCCACAAAGGAAATAAAAACAAGGTTTCAGCTCACACAGGTATACTTCTTCATATGACGATAAAGATGACCAGATATTGCCACTAATTCATCTAAGCCGTCGGACCCACAAAGGATCGATAGGTACTAACCCCAACGATGACCCACAAAAGATCTGACCCACAAAGGATCGATAGGTAACTAACCCACGCAATGACCCACAAAGGATCTGACCTACAAAGGATCGATAGGTAACTAACCCCCACAATGACCCACAAAGGATTTGACCCACAAAGGATTGATAAGTAACTAACACCCGTAAAGACCCACACGGGATCGGAACCACACAGGATCTGTAGGCGCTGGCCCACACCGGACCGCTGAGCGCTGACCCACATAGGATCGGACCCACACAAGAACGGTAGCACTGACCCACAAAGGATCGCTGAGTGCTGTAGTCATCGCCGCAAAATCCACTGAGGATCTCTGTACAGTCATCGTCGTCACCGTAGCAGTCGCAGCCAGCACTAGGGTTCCAGCACATAACAATATCGTTTGGGAGGGTCCGCTCCATGATTCGAGTGGCTGATACATCAACTGACACATAGTCCAGATTTGATGTATCCAGATGTTCCGTATCGTCAACAGGAACACAACGTCGCAGAGGGCACGTCAATCAGACGCCCAGTCTGAGAGTTATTGGCTTTTTCGTCCCAGGGGCCAGGTTGGTTTTTAATTCAAAACAAACCCGACCGTACTCCACCTACGTACAAACCTCGGGCGGAGTAAGCCAAAAGATCCATCTCGCTTAGAGGAATCCAAAAAAGTTAACGTCACGTCAATCGGACGTCCGTAGCTCAAGATATGAGTGTTTCCTCTTTGAGGGCTCGGTTGGTTTCGTGTACGAACCATCCTAGCCAAAACCAAATTCCTACGAAACCATGAGTGTGATATACCGAAACGAGCGTCTCGATGCAAGGATCGCATCGCCGCAGACGGTGCATCGATCGGAGGCCCGCATCTCAAGTTATGAGAAAAATACAGAAAAGGTCTAAAAACGGGGGGTTTGGGCCCGGACCGACCCGGCCAAACCCCCCTGGGTCGGCCCGAATCAGGTCGACTAGACCCGGGTCTGGGTCCGACCCGGACAGGCTGGGCACGACCCAGCCTGGTGGTCCGACCGGGCGGCTCGGCCGGCGCGCTGGCGCTGGCCAGGCGTCGCACAAGGCACCCCCCCCCCCCCCGTGCGGGGGCCACTCCGTGACACCCGGACACGGCTTAAGACGCATCCCTCCTCCACGGTCCCGCACGGCCGCGGGACCGGTAGGCACCGCCGTGACTTTTGCAGTGGCGGGTCTTCCCGGCGGCGCGCCTGTGGGGGGTTCTGCGGACCACCAGACGCGCTCCGGTGGTCCGATTTGCGCACAGTCTTTGCCAGTGCTCATCCCAGGACTTGTTCTTCAATGAAAAGCCTTCAAAATTAACATGAGGCCCCATTGCCATCGCCTGCCAATCCACGCATAACAACAAGAAGGGCGGTGGGTTCGGAACTGTTCGTTGGTCCGCACCCACCGTGTTAGCGGTTTTTAAAGTCTCACAACAATCATATTTAACAACAGGGGATATAAATCACGAAGATTTAAAAAAGAAACAACCCCGACCTCGTCATAGTCATCAAATGAAAGTCTCACAACAATAATATTTAAAAGATTTGAAATCTCCTACCTAAAGCAGTTGATCTAATATTTGTCGTGGGGAAAGAATCATCGTAGAAGAAGCATCATGGAAGGAGAATCGTCGGCGTCGTGGAACACGGCGTCGCGTCGTCGATCTCCGAGGGTTTTGTGTTCTTCGTGTTCTTCGTGTTCTTCGTGTTATTCGCGTTCTTCACGAAGGAGGATGAAGATATTGTTTCTCCAAATCCTCTCAACAATTCGCACCCAAGAAGAAGGTATGTTGTTCTTATTTTATTATTATTCCAACAGTTTTAAAAACAGGTTAAGAAAAGAACCATTAATTTGATGAATTAATGGTAACTACTTAACTATCCATTTAATAGGGGCGTTAAGAGTTTTAGAAAACACACCAGTTGACTTTCATTAAAGAGGAGTTTTCGCGGGTGCATTACTTAGAGGAAAAGAAATGGTGGGGCTCGTGCGGGCCCCACCTCACAAATATCCTACCAAGAGGATAGGATATTTTGGGTTCCACCCTATCCACTTCAACTCAGCTTAAGCAGTTTAAAGGGGCTTTAAGTGGCTTTAAGTGAAATAAAATAAAGTTGTGCACCGCTTTATTTTATTTCATAACTTAACCCCAAAACATAAAAACCACACCTGAGAAAACGCTACTCCGGAAGAGGCATTTCTAAGCAAATACCAATTCTGCGATTCCATCGGTGCCCTCAGAATTCGATTCCGAGCACCGGTTCAAAAGTTAGAAAAACCCGCTCGTTCGTTCACTGAACGTACCTAAGCCAAACTTCAAAAAATGATTCAAGGCACACCGGGCCTCGGAATCACGTGCCGTCAAAAACTACGTTCTTGTAAAATTCCAAAGAAAAATAAGGAAAAAAAATTTCCTTGAATTTTAAGGGTCTTTACATCACTCCCACATCAGGGCCTTACATCCCCGTAAAGATACATCATAAACTAGGTAAACAAATGTGGGTACTGAGCACGTATCTCAGCCTCCCGCTCCCGGGTGCTCTCTTGGAGGTTCCCATGCTACAATCTGATGCGTACAAGAGGAGTCGACCATCCACGTAGGACCTGCTCCTGTTGATCCTCGATCTCCACCGGGACCTCCGCAAAAGTCACCCCATCATCAACGTCTAACTCCCCATGGTCAATGATGTGCGTCGGGTCATGCACGTATCTCCTCAGATGAGATACGTGGAAGACGTCGTGCACCCAGTGTAACTGAGGTGGAAGATCCAGGCGATAATCCACCTCGCCAATCTTGCTGAGGACCTGGAATGGTCTGATGAAGCGTGGAGACAACTTGCCACCTCGGCCAAATCTCTGTAATCCACATCGAGGTGAGACACGCAAGAAGACGTGGTCTCCATCCTTGAACTCTAGTGGCCTCTGCCTCCTATCAGCATAAGACTTCTATCGGATCTGAGCTGTCCTCATCCGCTCCTGGATGACCTGGACCTTCTCTGTCGTGGCCCAGACCATCTCTGGTCCCACAAGTGCTGACTCCCCAGGGTTTGTCCAGCACAATGGAGATCTGCAAGGTCGGCCGTACAACGCCTCCTATTGTGCCATCCTGATGGTGGAGTGGTAGCTGTTGTTGTACGCATTCTCCAACAAGGGTAAGTGGTCCTCCCAGCTGCAACCAAAGTCGAGGACACATGCGCGGAGCATGTCCTCGAGAGTCTGAATGGTCCTCTCCGTCTGACCATCCCTCTGAAGGTGAAAGGCGGTGCTCAGACGT
Organism: Viscum album; assembly: GCA_963277665.1. NCBI lineage: Eukaryota > Viridiplantae > Streptophyta > Magnoliopsida > Santalales > Viscaceae > Viscum > Viscum album. Next base: position 708,354,467 of record OY728131.1, on the reverse strand, counting down.
AGCTGCATCTCAAACGCCTCCTACAACCCCTTCCAAAGCCGGGAAGTAAAGTGAGCATCTCGATCAGAGACGATAGATGATGTCACACCGTGAAGCTGTACAATCTCCGGAATGTAGAGACGCCCCAAACTCCCTACTAAGCCCTGCTCTCTGATGGGTAAGAAGTGAGCCGACTTGGTGAGTCGGTCGAAAATCACCCAAAAGGAGTCCTGACCTCTAGAAGTGCGTGGAAGTCCAGTCATGAAGTCCATAGATATCTCATCCCACTTCCACTTAGGGACCTCCAATGGATGTACCAAGCCTGCTAGTACCTGGTGCACTGCCTTCACTTGCTGGCAGGTGAGGCATCGAGAAATGAACTCCGCCACAGCCTTCTTCATGCCCGGCCACCAGTGCTGTCATCTGAGGTCCTAGTACATCTTTTCCACTCCATGATGTACCGCTAAAGGATAATTGTGAAACTCTCTAAGCACATCCTCTCGTAAAGCAAATGGTAACAAGGTACATCCTCTGAAAAGGACGTTGTGCTCTGCTCCAAGGGAGAAACCATTAGGTGCCTATCCTGAGGATATCTGCGCAAGCCGCGTCTCACAGTCAGCATCCCCACACTGTGCCTCTCTGACCCGCTGCAGTAGTGTAGGGGTGACTGTGATAGACTGAAGGAAAGCTTCTCCATCTCTATCCATGAAGGATATCTGAAAAGCGGCTAGCTTCTATGTCGCCTCCTCAAGTAGGTGAATGCTTGTCCTCATCCTGAGAGCACCGACTACCACATTCCCCTTCCCAGGAGTATAGACTATCTCAAGGTCATAGTACTGGAGGAACTCAGGCCATTTCCGATGTCTCATGTTCAAGTACTTCTGAGAGAAGATGTACCTAAGACTTTGATTGTCAGAAAAGACTGTAAAGTGCTCGCCCATCAGATAGTGTCACCATGTCTTCAGAGCGAAGACCACTGATGCTAAATCCAGGTCATGGGTATCGTAGTTTTGCTCATGTGGCCTCAAATGATGTGATCCATAGGTGATCACTGCCCACTCTTAAATCAGGACACATCTAAGTCTTGTCTCTGATACATCGCAATAGACTACGTACCCTACTCCCTCCTCAGGCAACTTCATGATAAGGGCGTTGGTCAATCTCTGTCTCAGCTCCTGAAAGCTCTGCTGACATCTGTCTGACCACACAAAGGGTTTCCCCTTCTTCGTAAGAGCTGAGAGTGGTGCCTAAACTCTGGAGAAGTCTGGCACAAATCTCTGATAGTATCCAGCTAGTCCCAAGAAACTCTGCACCTCCGTCACACTCTTGGATGGCTCCCAAGCTAGTACTGCCTCAATCATCGCAAGATCCACCGCAACTCTCGACTCAGAAATGACATGTCCCAAGAAGTGGACCTCACATATCCAGAGATGACACTTCGAGAGCTTTCTATAAAGTTGTTGCTCTCAGATTGTGTCTAGTACAACTTGCAAGTGGTAGGCGTGCTCCTCCTCAGACGTCGAGTAAATAAAAATGTTTTTGATGAAGACCATGACAAATCGATCGAGGTATGGCTGAAAGATCTGGTGCATGAGGCCCATGAACACTGCTGGAGCATTGGATACGCCGAATGGAATAACCAATAACTCATAGTGGCCATACCAACATCTGAAGGCCGTCTTCGGCACGTCATGGTCCCGAACTCTGAGTTGATGATAGCCTAACCTGAGGTCTATCTTCAAGAACCACCATGCTCCCTGGTGCTGATCGAACATGTCATCAATCCTTGGTAGCGGATACTTGTTCCTCATTGTCACCTGGTTCAGGTGAATATAGTCAACACAAAGTCACAAACTCCCGTCCTCCGTCTTGGCGAACAATATCGGGGAAGCCCAGGGTGAAACACCGGGTCAGATGAAACCATTTCCCTACAAGTTCTCCATCTGTACCCATAGCTCTGGAAGCTCAGCAGGGGCCATCCGATATGCTGGAGTGGATATCGGGGCTTTCCCGGGGTATAGATCAATATAAAAGTCTGCCTCTCTGCGAGGAGGTAGTCCTGGAACGTCGTCGGGAAAGACGTCCTCATACTGATCCACCACTGCAGGAAAACTAGGAATCCGCACGTCAACTGCTCATAGGATGAGGCTATCCAACTGATGAGTGATGGGCTGTTCTCTCCTCTGTGGAAGTCTGTGATGTGCTGCGAAGGCTCCCTTCTCACCAGTGAAGGAGAACATGCTCCCGTCGGTGCGTACACATCGCACCTTGCGCCTAATGTAGTCAATATATGCATGGACTGTAGATAACCAATCCATGCCCAGGACGACGTCATAAGGCCTCGACGCCGATACAAGAAGATCCCAGCCGAAGCTCTCGCCTCCTAGAGTAATCTCACAATTCCGACACCAGTGCGTAATCATCGAGTCTTCTACCGTAGGAGTCTCTAGACATAAGGATCGAGACAACGGCTCTATCGGAATCTCTGAGCTCCAAACAAGGGCAGTGGCTATGAAAGAGTGACTCACTCCTGTGTCTATAAGAACTATAGAATGGGTGGAATAGACACAGATAGTACCTCGAATCATCTTGGGTGCGCCCTGGTCATAGGCCTCAGCTGCCTGGAGCTGTGCCTGTCTCTGCCCGCCAGCTCCATGTGGCCCGGGTGGACCTCCCGGTGGTGGTGGTGGTGGTAGAGCCTCAAAGCGTCGCCCACCATCTGCTACTCGGCCAGCTCCCCTACCTCGTCCACCTCCTCCCTACGGACCGCCACGGTTGACCATATGCCTCTGCTTGGGTGGACCCTCAACCGTCTGCTGCTCCTCGACACGGTGGGTCGGGCAGTCACGAGCCATGTGACCATGCCTGCCGCATGTGTGGCACTGCCTGCCTCTCGAAAGACTGGCTCCACGCAGTGTGCCCCGCACTGCTGAGCCAGTGTCCTAAGGTCATCTACGTGAGGGTCTAGTCTGCCTAGACCCCTGAGTCATCCGTCAATTGCATGTCGTAGAAGACTCTTCTATGTTCCACACAGTGGTAGGTCTCGCTGCTGATGAAGGCTCAGCAAGGAAGCTCTCGATCAAAAGGGCTCGCTCCAGTACTCCTGCCTGAGTCGGAATGCTGAGGGAGATCATCGATTCCCGGATCTCGTGTCTCAATCCCTACTCAAAGGTACGAGCCCAGAAGAATGGGTCACGTACCATGTTTGTCGAGTAACGCGAGAGATCGGTAAATCTCGCCGAGTACTGGGTGACCGTCAAACTGCCCTGCCGTAGCTGAAGAAGCTCCTGGATGCGCACCGCACGGAGGGTGGCTGGGACGAACTCCAAGCGGAAGAGTCTCTCAAAGTCCATCCAGAAAAGAGATGCCTCATCATGCACCTGGAGCATCAAGCTCAACCATCGGCCCGCTTCCGCGTGCAGTAGGCTCACTACGAGGATCACCATGAGGTCTGCTGGTGTCCTCACTAACCGGAAAACTTGTAAAACTGCCTCTAGCCAGTCCTTGGCAGCCTGGGGGTCCGTCTCCCCGCGGAACATGGGTGGTCACTGGAACTGGAACTCATGCAGTGCACTAAGGTGACGTGCAACGTCAGCGGCTGGGGCTGGAAACATTGGTGGCTCGACGGGTAGAGGTACCGCCGGTGCCTCAGCTGTCAAAGGGCTCTGCACCGAGGCCTCGTCGCTCGGTGGTCTGTCGTCATGCTCAACTCTTGGAACCCTAGATGGCTGCCATCGTGGGGACATCCTGAAAAAGGAAACAGATGCGCCACGGTCAGAACAATATACCTGGCAAGCTGACACAAAGTAATCACAAAGAAAACTTGAAACACACACGCAATCAATGTTTTCGTGCATTAAGTCGGAAATCAGAAGTCAAGGTTCTGGTGTATGGATACGTCGACCGCCGCACCGACACTGGACTCCCTGAATTGATAACCACACCCAATACGCTAAACACTATTGCTTGACATAGAAAAATATTAGAGTCCTAAGTTCTGCAGTAGAACCGAACACCTCTGATACAAATTTGTCACGAGCCATCCTCGGGGCACGTGCTGTGACTACCCCAAGCCCGTCTTCCATAGGCTAGGGGCTGGCGACTAGCACCAAGGCGTAAATCCTGGAAAAAGGGAAGGCATTGCCTTTGTAAAGTAAACCACAAACACCATAGAGTAAACAGGCAGAAGTAAACACTAAGTAAAAACTAGTACAACAGTAAGTGTGGCAAAGAAAGTGGGCCAGTATACAAACCCAAACTGAAAGTAAAGTACAACTCGAAAGGTAAAACAAAAACTGAAATTAAATCTGCAACGTCGAGCTGTCCACTAGAAATCCCACCTAAAGGGTGGGTACAGATTGCCTCCATAGGTCCTCGGGTCCAGCCGTCTGCTCCGAGTACGTCCTGCCCAGTGGTCCACCTACAGGTACCATCCTTCTCTGCAAGCCTCAACCACGATCATTGATGTTCGTCGTCTGCAACCAACACAACATTGTACGGGCATAGCCCGTGCTGGGGTGAGTATAAGCTACTCAGTAGGGACCCCAAGACACCCTATGGTCTCCCAAAATCCCTAAAGGATAAACTACAAAGGAAATATACAATCACGAAGTAACATCCGACACTGCTTAGGTATATGCCCATACATATACCTAAGTCTTCAATTCTTGTTCGTCTCCAACATCCGACCCCAAGTACAACCCAGTCCACAGAGGAAAAAAAATGTAAATCCACACAGGATAGCACACCACAATCCAAAAAGGAAAGAAAAATAGGGTTTCATCTCATAGAGGTATACTTCTTCATATGACGATAAAGATGACCAGCTATTGCCACTGATTCATCTAAGCCGTCAGACCCACAAAGGATTGATAGGTACTACCCCCCGCAATGACCCACAAAGGATCTGACTCACAAAGGATCGATAGGTAACTAACCCTCGCAATGACTCACAAAGGATCTGAACCACAAAGGATTGATAGGTAACTAACCCCCGCAATAACCCACAAAGGATTGATAGGTAACTAACCCCCGCAAAGACCCACACAGGATCAGACCCACACAGGATCTGTAGGCGCTGGCCCACACAGGACCACAGAGCGCTGAAACACACAAGATCGGACCCACACAGGATCGGTAGCACTGACCCACAAAGGATCGCTGAGTGCTGTAGTCGTCGCTGTCGAATCCACTGAGGATCTCTGTACAGTCGTCGTCGTCACAGTAGCAGTCACAGCCAGCACTAGGGTTCCTGCACATAGCAAGCTCATTCGGGATGGTCCGCTCCACGATCCGAGAGGCTGACACATCAATTGACACATAGTCTAGAGTTGATGTATCCAAAAGTTCTGTATCATCAACAGGAACTCAACATCGCAGATGGCGCATCAATCGGACGCCCGGTCTGAGAGTTATTGGCTTTTTCGTCCCAGGGGCCCGGTTGGTTTTTATGTCAAAACCAACCCGACCGTTCTGCACCTGCATCCAAACCTCGGGCAGATTAATCCAAAAGATCCATCTCACATAGAGGAATCCAACAAAGTTGACGGCACGTCAATCAAATGTCCGTAGCTCAAGATATGAGCATTTCCGCTCCGAGGGCATGGTTGGTTTCGTGTACGGACCATCCCGGCCAAAACCAAATTCCTCTGAAACCATGAGTGCGATATACCGAAACGACCTTCTCGATCCAAGGATATCATCGCCGCTGATGGTGCATCTATAGGAGGCACGCAGCTCATGTTATGAGAAAAAGACCGAAAAGGTCCGAAAACGGGGGGTCTGGGCCCGGACCGCCCCAGCCAAACCCCCCCTGGGTCGGCCCGAAGCGGGTCGACCCGACCCGGGTCTGGGTCTGACCCGGCCGGCGCGCTGGTGCTGGCTAGGCACCGCGCAAGGTAGCCACACCCCCACCCCCCCACCCCCCTCGTGCGGGGGCCGCTCCGTGACACCCGGACGCGCCTTAAGCAGCGTCCCTCCTCCGCGGTCCCACGTGGCCGCGAGACCAGCCAGCACCACCGTGGATTCATCCGCGGCAGGTATTTCCAACAGCGCGTCGGGCGCCGCCATATCCTGGCGGCCACCCGCCGCCTCCGGTTTCTGGCGCCGCCGTGCCGGCGTGGCGCGCCGGCGGGGTGTTCTGCGGACCACCGGACGCGCTCCTGTGGTCCGATTTGCGGGCGGTCTTTTCCAGTGTTCATCCTGGGACTCGTTCTTCACTGCAAAGCCTTCAAAATTAACTGGCAGCCCCGTTGTCGTCTCCTGCCAATCCGCGCATAACAATATGAAGGGTGGTGGGTTCGGACATGTTCGTTGGTCCGCACCCACCACATTAGCGGTTTTTAAAGTCTCACAACAATAATACTTAACAACCAGGGATATAAATCATGAATATTTAAAAAGAAACAACCCCTACCTTGTCGTAGTCGTCGAACGAGAGTTCTTCGTGGAATTGGCCATCACGGAAGGAGAGGATTGTCACGTCGCGGAAGGGGCATCGCGTCGTCACGGTACACGACGTCGCGCCGACGATCTCTGAGGGTTAAAGAAAACACGCAGATTTAATTTCACGAATTAAATCCATGTTACGGATAAAATCCATAAAGGAATTTAAAATATTTGAAGTCTCATACCTCAAGTAGTTGATCGAAGATTTGTCGTGGGGAAAGAATCGTCACGGAAGAAGCGTTGCGAAAGGAGAATCGTCGGCGTCGCGGAACACGGCGTCGCACCGTCGATCTCCGAGGGTTCGGCGTTCTTCGCGTTCTTTGCGAAGGAGGATGAAGATACTGTTTCTCCAAATCCTCTCAACAATTCGCACCCAAGAAGAAGGTATGTTGGTCTTATTTTATTATTATGCCAATAGTTTGAAAAACAGGTTAACAAACGAACCATTAATTTGGTGAATTAATGGTAACGACTTAACTGTCCATTTAATAGGGGCGTTAAGAGTTTTAGAAAACGCACCAGTTGACTTTCATTAAAGAGGAGTTTTTGCAGGTGCGTTACGTAGAGGAAAAGAAACTGTGGGGCTCATGCGGGCCCCAACTCACAAATATCCTACCAAAAGGGTAGGATATTTTGAGTTCCACCCTATCCGCTTTAACTCAGCTTAAGCAGCTTAAAGTGTCTTTAAGTGGCATTAAGTGAAATAAAATAAAGTTGTGCACCACTTTATTTTATTTCTTAACTGAACCCCAAAAATGAAAAACCACACCCGAGAAAACGCAACTCCAAAAAAGGTGTTTCTAAGAAAATATCGGCACTGCGATTCCATCGGTGCCCTCGGAATTTGATTCCGAGCACTGGTTCAAAAGTTAGAAAAACCCACTCATTCGTTCACTGAACGTACCCGAGCCAAACATCGGAAAATGATTCTGGGCACACCGGGCCTCAGAATCACGTGCCGTCAGAAACTGCGTTCTTGTAAAACTCTAAAGTAAATTAAGAAAAAAAAATTCCTTAAATTTTACGGGTCTTTACATTTCAGGTCTTTATATGAATTTTATATTGAATATGGGCTTTTAAAATCAATGTGTATTTTGATATCTAAATGTAATTTTCATACAAGTTTAAATAATTTTTAAAACTTTTTTATGATGAAAATGTTCTTGCGTAAAATATTATATTCTTGAAATGGTATTTAAGTATTATAAATGAAAAGATACTATGACCGATAAATCTTATATGAAGGGTCGATCCCCATTATAGCTCTTGGATAATCATTATATAAGGTATGTCATTGGTGCACTGAAATAGCATTGGGTGAACATGATATAGATTATACGACGTCTGATCTCACATAGAACTCGAACTTATTTGGAAATATTACATTTCTAAATAAGAAATGAGTTTGTTGTTACCAAGGGGTATCTATAATGGAATTAAAAAAGATATAGTTATTTTGAAATGATATTAAAACAGGTTATGAATGAGATGCTCTATGTTTTCAAAAATGGTTTTTTATTTTCGTTCTAGGGGATTTAATTATATTAATTGATAAAAAAAGAGTTTTTGTTCTTCATTTCGGAATGATTTATTTCATTCACTCACTGAACATTGTGATAAATGTATACATTTCATGTGTTTTCTATTGTTTCACTAGGATAAATGTTTTACTCATTTATTTTCCTTACTATGCTTTTTTATTCTCATACTAATTTTTTAAAAAAAATCATAAGGTCTAAAAATGGGTAAGGGAATGTAATAAGTCATATTGAATGTCACAAATATTTTTCATTAAAATAAATATTAGTTTATTTTATGAAATTTATAATTAATGAAAAATGTATACTTATTAGAAACATGGATATTGATTGGAATGTTATTTAATAAATTAATACCCTAGATTCTGTAATATTTAATGTCAGTTCAAAATAAATTACTTCCAGTTCAATCCATTAACTATAACTAAAAATTATAGTGTGAGAAGTAATAATCACTGAAGGACAATTCATGATAACAAAAAATCATTTACAAAATGATTAATTAATGAAACCTTCTATCCAATATTTGAATTATTATTTTTAACCTATTTAATCCATGATCATTATCTTTCAAAATAATTATTTATGGTTCATAAATAAAATTGGAATTAACAATATCATATCCTCAGGGAATGTCAAATTAAATGTGTTGTAAGGGAGCACTCACTGTGCACAAGAATGATAGTAAATATATAATCGAAAATATTTTTTCATTATCATAACCCATAAATGCATATGTTTGAAAACAATTTTGAATTACCATATCTTGAAATGATTTTATTTCTAGGAAAAAATATAATCTCTTCTTTAAAAAACTGTACTATGTTATCCTATACTAAATCTTATCCTGATTGTTTTCACCAATTCATTTGAATACGATTCACCAAATGTAAATTAATCTCATCCTATTATACAAACAATACTCCCTCAAAAATTTCATATATATATGTACATGAAATATATATTTCAATAAATGAATATCCTTTATATGTATAAATATATTCATAATGGGTATAAGGGTTAACTATATTTCGATACTAGATACAAAATCTTCTCATTTCTTTAAAGATATTAAATATCTCTTATAAAGTTTATAACTTTTATGAAACATCATAAGAATTCCCTAAATAAAACATTCTTTATAACCTATATAAATGAAACATAATAAAGGGTAAGCTCATATTCATTTTAAGCATAAATATTAGAGACAATAGTCAATCTTCATATTATTGTGTATGATAAAAATAAGGGTACTAGATCATGAACATAGCATAAAAAGTAATTATCCAATCTATCATGGATCTTAAACAATAGATTTGACAAAGAAAATCATCATTTAAAAATATATTTATCATAAGTGCGATAAATCATCATAAATTAGTCATGAACCATAACTTAAAATCATTAATGTGTGAATCCATCAGATTTATACAAACAATTTTATTTATCATCATTGTATAATTAGACCATAAAATCATCATGGATCAACAATATACACATGTTTCTAATGTAATTATATATCTTTCATCACCAGATGTATCCCATAGTGGATCATGAACATTAACTTTTTTCCAATAGTGGTGGAACATAAAAATTATTTTCTCATAATGAATGAAAAAATAATCATGTTACCCATAGTTAACATGTGACATATAAAACATTACCCAATGAATTGGGGTATATAAAAATATCTCCCCACTAATCTCATAATGAAATATATACATATGTGTGTGACCTGATCATAATACATTCATAAAATTAACATATCATAACCTATATAAAGAAAATAGGTTTAAAAAAAATCATTCATCCATCATAGCTTAACCCATGGGAAATAATAAGGTTTCATAATCCTCTAATTATCATAATAATAATCCACCCGTATAAATAATAATTATATTATCATTGGATAATATCTCTATTAAAATAGAGTTAATATTGAAGGATGTTATAATCAATGAAAAATAATTTATATTAATCACTAGAATATTTCCTACCGAAAATAAATATTTCACTTTGAAAAAATATATTTAAAATCTTATTTTACTCAAATACTAAGGAATAAAATTTCTTTGAATATAAAATTGAAAACATATTGCATGACATTAAAATTGAAAACATACTACATGACTTTAAAATATTTTATATATTATGAGTATTATACATTTTTCTCATCCTCTATCAGTCAAAAGAAAATAGTTCTTCCTGATTTTTATAAAAAGAAAAAAAGAACCACATTTTTAAAATTAAAATAATTTTTTTTAAACCTTTTATAATAATTAAATAATGATAATATATTTATTTAAATAATAATTGGTTAATATTCTATTTTTTTCAAATATTAATGAATAATGGTTCTTTGAATATAAAACTGAAAACATATTGTGTGACATTAAAATATTTTATATGTTATGAGTATGATAAATTGGTTTCATCTTCGATCAGTCAAAAGAAAATAGTTCTTTCCAAATTTTATAAAAAGTAAAAAAGAACCTCATTTAGAAAATTAAAAGGATATTTAAATTAAAACCTTTTATAAAAATTAAATAATAAAAATATGTTTATTTAAATAATAATTGGTTAATATTTAAAAAGGGATTTAAAATATTATAATAGAACATTAATATAAAAGGAAATAATTTTTGATAAATGAATGAAATAATGAAGGTTTTCTATAAAAATAATTCTGTCGATATATTAAATAATTAATTTTAGGATAATGAAAGGAATGTTTTTAATCTCTAGAGAAAAACATAGGATATGAATAATGAAAGGGATTTATTTGAAAAATATCATTTATTTCCATAATGAAAATTCAACCATAAAAAATATATAGGAATATGGTATTGATACATAAATATCAAATATGTTTGGTACCATATGAATCAAATTCTCATCAAATGGATTGACATTGATGAATTTTTAAATCCATATTATTTTCATGAGAAAAAAAAAGATATTAATTGTATGTATATATACCAATGATAAGAAATAAGTGGTTAGTATGGTATATGTCTCTCAGAAATAAAAGTGAAATGAAAAATCAAATACCTCAAGCCTCATATTTCTTTGTCTGAGTAAGAACCTCAAATATAATAAATATATATTTGTTATAAATTTATTCCATAACTAAACTTGTATACATAATACCATATATGATTATCTTATGACATATTATCACCCATTTATTAAAACATTTTAATTAAAATTATCATTTTTGTAGAAAACAACTCAATTTTTCATTATTGTTTTGATTTTTCATCTGTAGTCCCTATACTATGATTATGAAAAAATTCATCATAAAAATTATACTAAATATAAAAAATTAATATATATATACATCCCTAAAATTTAAATAAATAAAAATTTAATAGACCATTCATTGAGATGGTATGTCGTACGTAGGAATGAACATTATTTCCATTTTTTTTGAAGGATGGAAAAAAAGAATTGTAAAAAAAATCACCATCCAAGAATCACAATTGTAACATATTTATCTTATATAATAATTAAATATTATATTATTAATATCCTTTTAAAATTAAAATAAAAAAAATAATCGCATTGCATTATAGAGGTGGTAGTCCATATGTTTTCCCCTGAGAAGTTATAATTTTCCAACAAATTGTAGGGATAGAAGGTAGCTAAAATAATATAATTAATGACTCATAATTTTTCATAACAATCATATAAACATATTAGATAAATCATTATAAAAAATATGATATATGGTGATAAAAAATTATACCTCTTTGAGGAGATGGTAAGTTGTAAGTCTGCACAAGAGATATTTTATTTTTCTATTGGCTTGAAAAGTGATGGAAAATGGGATTACCATAATCTTAATAAAAATCAAATATATTTAAAGAAGTAAATTAATTATTTTACAGTGGATAAAAATTATTTAGTTGAGGTATAAAAGGAAATTAAATTTAAAACACTTTGTTAAGATTTATACCTATTAATTTAGAAATCTTGTGTGGCTTACACAGTAGGCCTTAAAATGTTTTCCTTTTTAGAAAGAATAGAATCTATTAGATTTCTTAATTAATCAAGGATGATAAAATAGTAGTTATTTTTTGAGACAAAGATTTCAAGGTGGTGTAAAAAAAGAGGGAATGGGGTTCTTTTTAAAAGAAGGAAAAGGACACACATGAAATTTCAAAAATGACTATAATACAATTCAGAATTTCTGAATAAAAATTCCATCAAATGTATATATATTAAAATTAAAATACAATAGTTACTTGAAAAAAATAGTGATATTTAGATATCCTATTTTTTTATTTTAATCCTTTTATTTTGGTATAACACATTTGTTAACCAATTTTTACCTTAATAGTGATAATGCTTTTTTAAATATTAATGTGTTATAATTCTATAGATAAGATGAATATTTATAAATAAATTCTTATGGGATGACATTATTTTACCATATATTCCTTTGTTTTATCGTTTGGCATGGGGAGGGGTGATAGTAATTTTACTAATGATTTACTCGACACTCTCTTCCATTTGTAAATTTGGGGCCTTTTTTGGACCTTACAGTCATGTTTATTTAAGGCTGAATTTCCCTTTTCCTATAATATGTTTCCTCTTCACCCATTCATTTTTAAACGGGTTCTTTTTCTTTTTCTTGAATAATGTGATCTTAACCATAAACATTTTAAAAAAATTGACACTATTAATTTAATCTTATTTTAATAACATCAAGAAAATGATGTAATTGGGAAATAATTGTTTAATATTATTCTATTATGTTATATTTATGTACACATTTTTTAAATGTAATAATTAACCGAAATTTCACTCCATAAAATATTCTTAAAATCATTTATCATATAGTGATCTTAATTAAATTAATATTTTTTGTAGAGATACGTATTCATTTTGGTAAATTTTTCATCAAATAAAAAATTAATAAAATAGCATGAAAAAAATGTAATTCAAATTAAAAAAAAAATTAAAACCAAACTTAAAGAATTTTTATCCTTCTAATAATATTTTTTGAGATAAAATTTAAGGGGGCTTAATTTTTTATTCAGTACATTCATATAGTAATATAATGAAATATTTAACGACATATGGAACCAAATGGCTATATATTCTAGGATTATATGTATGTTCTCTTTCTCCATACATAAATGGTATAAATTCATTATTTATATAAAATTTAAATTCATATCACAAAATCTTAACATGATTTTACCCATTTTACCCTTACTGAGATGAAAACAATTTATTATGGTTGATATTCATATTGAAGTTAATTAATGGACACCTATTTATAAAATTTTAACCTCTTGATTCCAAATATTGTATCAATTTTTAAATAATTAATATTTACAGGTGGATTAAATTAATTTATGTAAAAACAAAATATGTAACAAAATATAATATTTTAGAAAAAATAACTTTTTAAATTGTAAAATGTTCCTATACCAATTTCCCGCATATAACTAATTCAATTTAAATTCAATAAATTATTAATAATATAATAAAAATAATTTTAATTTGAAAATATTTTAAATCTAAATTTTATTTTTTACATCCGCGATACAAAAATATAGTTTTCAAAAAAATTGAATATTTTTAACTATTCACTGGAAATTAAATTTTTTTAGAAAAATAAAAAAAATTAACTATAAGATAATTTTTGATATGATGATTAAAAATGAAATTATTTTCCTCTAACATGTTCTCTAAAATTAGAAAAATTTAAAAATTTTATTTTCTTATACAACAAATAAAAATATTTTTGAATGAAATATATATCTAAGAATATTTTAAATTTACTAAAAATTCAACGGAAATTTATTAATAATTAATCAATATATTTTATTGATAAATATATTTTAAATAATGTATTTATTGGTATTAATACACATAAATTTAATAAGAATGTTATAATAGTCGTATCTAAATGATAATATTTTGTGGTTCATTTATCTTTGAGGTTGTGTGTAATATTACCTATAAAAAATAATGTTTTTATTTTAAAAACTATTTTTGTTAGAGTGATTCCCAAAATTACAAATATTTGAGATTTCCTGATATTCTGACACCACAAAATTAATCATCCTCTTAGTGATAAAAGATAGGAAATTAACATGATTTTTTTTTCAATTTTTTTATTCTTATTATTTTTTTCAAAACAATATTTCATTCCAGACAATGTCCCTTAAATAGTAATGATAATATTACTCTCACATAACCACATTCCAAATAAGGCTTTCCATTACCACTAGGCATGATGGTGTGGACTCTTTGATCCTAACAGAATAATAAGATACCTACCATTTATTATATTCATTTCTCTATATAGTTTGTTTCCTTATCTGGGGTTTCCTTATATATTTTAGAAATTATGATGAATCCCATTATCGATTCCATAAATAGGTTAACCCTATTTAGTTACAAAACTAACTTCTTTATCTTGGTGATGACATTTTGTTGGTGATAATTAAATATCTAGATTTATTTGACATATATGCGTACATTGGGAACCTAAAAATGTTTTCCTTGAGATGGGTCACAAAGACATCCTATGATAGACACATTGGGAATCATAGGTTTAGTACCTCAGGCATGCTATGTTTGAAAGAGATGAGTAAAATTAATTTGTGGGAATTTATCTAATATTCTGTAATTGCTTGAATTTGGGAATTAATATTCAATGGTGGTGAGATGTCGTATTTATACATGAAGGGGTATTTTTTTAAAATAATGAATACAATTTGATTTTGAGACTAAAAAAATTGTCTTCTTTGTTATAATTAATAGTATTTAAATAAGAAATATATCTTCCACAACAATTATCACGTTAAAAATATATTCATTAGATTACAAAAAATAATTAATGGGAAAATTAAATAGAAATCTTAACAAAACAATTTATATGATTTGGATTTAGAGATTTAATTTAATTTTTAGAATTTGAATTGCATTTTGAAAATTAAAATATATATTTTATTAAACAAAATATTGATTTATTAAACCATTTTTTAATTAATGATTCCATTATAACATCCAAATTATTTCATAAAACATATTATTCTATTAAAAACTATATTTTTACTTTTAATCTATTAGACATGTTTTTATAATGATACAAAAATTTACTTTTAGATAATTTTAAAATGTTATTTTTAAAAATTATATTAATTTTATTAAAATAACTTTAAATCATAAGTAATATTAATATTGAAATGTTAATAGAAATATTAATGTATTTACAAAATAAATAAAATAAATTTTATTAAAATATACTCATATAAATTAATAGAATTTATTTTTTTTATTTCTAATTTATTGACTTCATAAATATATATTTACTTAATTTATTCATATAAACTATTTTTACAACTAATATTACTATTCTATAGGCTATGTTTCTATTTTTATTGTATATTTAATATTCCTACAATTAGTTTATTATTCTGAAGGTCAAATTCTCTCAATACTTTTTATAAATTGTTATTATTTAATTCATTCATCTATCACATAATTTTAATTAAAATTAATCTAAATATTTTTTAAAATTTTATTTACATTTATTTTGTTTTGTTATATGTTTATGTGGTTGTTCATATGTTTAGTATTTCTAATCGATCATGAACTTATTTATATTCAAATTCTAATAATATTATTTGATTGTATTGATTTATACTTTATATAGTATTTACTTTATTGTTTTGTATTTATCATTTTTATATAATGATCTATGTTTATGTAATTTTATATTGTCTATTTTTTACATGGGTAATTTTTTACACTACACCTTATATAAAAATATCTCACACTAAATATGATGAAGAATCATTTCATATAAGGATGTTTTGGTTATTAAATTAATCCCTCATTTATAAATTTCATCCTAATTTTTTTCACTCACATCCTTAGTTGATTATAAATGAAGTTTCTTCTATTTCACTACATTCATGGGTTCCCATGATCACTCTTGATACATTTGGTCTTCCAATATACTTTGATAATGTTATTTTTGTTGTAATATAAATTTTTTCCTCTATGATCAATGATATTTTCTTTTTTCTAAAAACAAGAGAGTATATTACATTTTTTTTTTACATGTGTATTATGTACATGTGAGGTATCAGGTATGTATTTCCACTTAAGTGAAACATTGAACACATTATTCACATGAGAGATTTTTGGTGGGAGTTCATATTAAAAAGGCATTGATCCTATGTGATGAAGGAACTCAATGGGGACATTATTCCTAGGTCTTCAATTTTTATGTTATAAAAACCCCATAACTCTATTATATGGTGATATGTTAAGGAATTCATGTTTTCTAACATTAAATTATAGGTATCTTAAATTATTTTATCATGGATTTTCTACCATCTTTTATATTGTTAAATGTGTTAATAAATGGATTGAACATTCATATTTTACAAATGTTAATGTTCGATTAACTACCAATCACTATAATCATTTTATAATATTAGAGAATTTCATATCCTACCATAAAGATCTTCCTATGGTGAAATATGAATAATTTTGTCCAAATTTTTTTATTATACATTCAACTAATAGAAATTTTTTATCCCAAAATATATTTTTCTATTGATAAATATATAAACAAATCATCAAGATCCTATATGGTCCTTTTAAACTGTCTATAAGACTATTGTGATGCGATATAATAATATAAATCACTTTGTTTAATGCATGTTGATGAATAACCTTGAAATCAGAGGTTACCCTTGGATATTAGACAAATAAAAGAAAAAGGAGTTCCCCAAATAGTCGTTGCACTTCTTTGATATATATCATAGAGTATTTATTGTGAATCAAATATTATTGAATGGAAATGATGTGGTAAATAATTACTAGTCAATTCATTAAATCCCATATGTTTCTATTTCATTTAAATTTCTTTTGAATGCCCATAAAAATAGTGGGTGATGCTCTCACACTTCCATGTTGGTATGGGTAATGTTTGTTCCAAACCCTTGGATATTTATATCAGGTCTTAATATACGAGTATATAAAGAACATTGAAGTGTACTCTATAGTATTCCTCTTGATTTTTATCCCATTACAAATTCTCTTAAATACATTATTACAACATGTTGATTTCAGTTTTGATAGGTATTTATATGATATGTGTATCATCTAATCAAACTTGTATTATCACCAGTGTTGAAGGGACAATTATTATTAATCCAATATGAATGACATCATCTTTACTGATTTATAATTCCCTAATAATCAATTTTTCAATTATTATCACCATCATAAAAATCTATAATTCATCACATTATATCTATTTACATTACACATTCATATATATATATATATGTAATTTTTTTGTTAAGTTTGTATATATTTTAATCCTTTATAATTTCCATAGATACCTTTTTCATATCTATTTTTTTCCCATCATTGACATGGAAGATAGTTCATTTATACTAATATATTTAGATACATTATTAACTACTTTGAGATGGTAATGCTTTGGATGGTCATAGTTTATGTTTAACTCTTATTATAATCCTTTATTCATGTTCAAATCCTTCTATTTAAATATATACGTTAAACTATAGTGATAATTATTAATGTCAAATATGGATCTTTGTTGCACATAGTAAACTAGTTCATTCATTAATAACATTTCTCATTCAATGTCCCATAATTATTCCCATTTCCATTATTAGATTCCCCTAAAATATGTCTCGTTTCACCTAAAAGTAATACGTGCTAATCATACCATTCAAATTATATTTCCATAAATTAATTAGGGAAATTATTTGATGGTCTAAATGTTCGTATACTCTCACAAAGTAATTGAGAGTATATTTAATAAATACCACAACAAATTTATAAATATAGATTCTACAAACTATATTCAAAAAGTATATGAATATATTTATCTAATTTATTAGTTCAAATTTTATTACTATGAACTCATTGTGTTTAAATATTATACTGATATTTATATTTGAATATGTTTTATCTTAACTATCAGTTGATGATATCTACAATGGAGGAAAATTATTCAAAGGTTTTGAAATTATTATATTTGAAAAAATAATTCATAAATTCATGTTATTCGAAATTTTTTCATTATATTTATCATGTTCTTAACACGATAATTTATTAAAATCTACATTATCCCATCCATGTTCTTTAACAAGATTTGTAGTGTACCATACGGTGGTAAACTATATAATCTAAAACCTCTATTCATTTTCCTTTACCGTTTATTCTTTAATTAATATGGTTCTTTTAGTTTTATTATATTTTGGTGAATTAATAGTAATTTCACACTGAGTATATATTCTCTGTAGAAATCTTCCTCACTATCTATGTGAATGGTAGATAACACTTAGTGATATACATTAGTGAAATCCCTTGAAATAGACATGGAACCACGTTTAAAATTTTCCTTGTTTCTCAAAAATTTGAAGATTATATAATTTTTTATTGGGTATTAATAACCATACCTTTAAAGGATTTTTAAAAGGTTAAACATATTAATCATATTTTTATTTAATCATGTGAGGCACATGATATTAAAATAGATTTCATCTTCTCGGTTGTCATTTTTTTCTCTATATAAAGAAATCCAATTCATTCATATTACTTCCTAAAAAAAAGAAGAACAAATATATGGGTTTTTTGTAAAAACCATCAAAAAAATTCGAATTATATAGTAGTCCAACTCTTCAGTTGGATAATTTTCCCATTTTTATTTTAAAAAATATTTAAACTTTCAAGTATTATTGAATTCAATCAATATAATTGATAAAATTAATGATATGAATAAATTAATAATACTAATATCAACCAATTTATTTACCATTTTCCGTTTATAGTGTGTGTAACTTCCACGTCTTCATTTTATATTAATTTTTTCATAAATTTTTATAATATTAATAATTATAGAGAAAAACATAAGTTAATTAAACATAGAGATATTTCATATTTATGTTATTAAATTGATCATAAGGTCTCAAATTATTAAATTACTTAGTATACCATAATATTTCTTTTACTATCCAAAATAATACCCCAATTTAAAATACCTTACTAGTGTACAAAATATAGAGACCAATAGATAACATACATTATTATTATATATTTTAAGTCAAATAATTATTACAACTGAACTGCCAAAATTGATATGTTTAGTTCCATGAAAAATTTAATAAAATATAAATTTAATACACCTAAATCATCAAAAACGTAATTTTTTATTAATAGTCTGAAAAAGAATTTCACATTCTCCTAATACATATCATTACATGGGTAAATACCCTAAATAAAAGGTTTGATAAAAGATGAGTAATATGATAAATAATATGAAGGAATATGAGAAAAAAATAAATATTAGTAAATGGGTTATTCAATAGCCAATATCTGAACACAACAATAGCAAGATAATCATTAGAATATAGAATGAGTTTTTAGGAAAAATAAATTTTTGAGCATTTTTTATAATGAATGCTTATAAATCTTGCCTCATTATAAACACAAATTAAAATAATAGACAAATATTCATATATATTTTTTAATCTACTAAATTGTTGAAAAAGGTAGATGTATCATATCTACTTATTATAAACTCATGATACAAAATCCATCAACAAATATATTAACGGTTTTTATAATTCTTTTACCACCCTTCACGTCATAATATTCTAAAAATGTTATACTATATTTAGAATGAAATCATACACCAATAATAAACAAGAAATAAACCATAAAAAATAAAGTAGTAATCATAATGATTCCATGAATTATATGTATATGAATAAACATAGAGTTACCAAAAATTAGTGTAAAATATTTTACATTAGACGTTTAAGGTATGTACTCAGTTTTTGATATAAAAGACTTCGGGATATTCGTGATGTTATTCTAGAGTAGCGCCTTCATACGTCGTGCAATTTCAAGACCTAGTGTGGCTGGAATTAAATTTTATGTGCTTTCACACTTGGCACGCCAAATAAATGGGATAACTCCTAAACGGTGTTTCGGATCCTAAATCTGAGAGTGTGGATGGGTTCGAAATGGGGTTTTTACCCTAGAAACGACATAAAACTTGTCGGTGTGGGACGTTGGAACCCCTAGCCCGTTAACGGACGTTAACGGATAATTAAAATAATTAATTTATTTGTTCAATGGGTAAACAATTGAATCTCTAAAATGGTAGCTCGGATTGGCAAAACGAGGGTACCGTTAAGTCCAGAGTGTAACGTTTACCCTAGAAGGTGTGTAACTTTCGTGGGCGTGGGCCTTTTGTGAAAAATGCTGCCAGGGGTGTTTTCGTAATTTGGTGGCCTCAAGAGTTGAGTTTAATAACATTAAAATGGGGCCTCATATTAAACTTTTGAGACCGCCGTTGTGCTTGGGAGGTGGTGTTTACCTTAGTCACGGCCTAACTTTAACCGCGTCGGGGGTTTTGGACGTGGGTATTTTCTCATGGGTCGAGTATTTTAATTAAATATAGAGTTTAATTATTTAACTCTCCTCTACTCCGCCATCCTCATTCCACCCTTGGCAAAACCCCCTCACCCTCAACCTTCTCACATCTTCCTCCTCCTCCCTATCACTCTCAATCAAGGTGGAAGGCGCAACGGTGAGGGTGGACCAGCAGCGAAGCGTCAGGCTACACCCAAGAGGTTGGCTTCGTTGCGTTTTCATTTTTTCACTGTCTTTGAATTCGATTATATTCATTGAAATGCAGTTTAAATTTGGAGGAAAGCCCATATATATATAGATTATGTTATGGTCTTTCCAACACCTATTTTTGTTTGAAAATATGAGTCTTGAGGCGTTCTCGGTTGTCAGCCGAAGGTCAGTGGGTTTTTTGTTTTTCTCCGGCAGTTTTGGGTTTTCTGGCGAGCTGGGACGGCAGTCCGACGATGGTCCAGCGGTGGAGGTGGACGCGGATCGCTGGCGGCAGATGGGTGGGGGTCGAGGGCATTGGCACGAGGCGGCGTCTCCAGGCAGCTGCGGGTGAGGGTGGGTAAGCACGGCGGCTGAGCGAGCGGGAGCCCGTTCGACAACAGGCAATACAGCGGGTCATCGGTGGAGGCGGTGACCTCGAGGGAGCAAGACCCGCGCGCTGCAGGTCTTCTTTGATGCAGCGCGAGGAGGGGAGACCGGCCATGGTTTCCGGTCCGTTTGAAAAAAAAAACAGGACCCGAGGGGGGTCCGGTGGTTTAGAGGCGGGCCTCCGCGAACTGGACCGGACACGCGGTTGGGCCGCAGTCCGGTGGTCTAGAGTGGGCCGACCGGGGTGGACCCCCCCCCCCCCCCCCCCCCCCGATTAGGCCCCCTTGCATTCAGGGGGCCATATCCCCTAAACGGCACGTCTGTTTGACACGCTGTTTGAGGATGTAGGAATGTATTGATGAGGTGAACATTATGATATTGTTTCGGCGGTTTTAACTCATGGGATGGTGTCCTCGGTGGCCTGATGGGTACGTTAAGTGTGTTGACGTTTTTCCGGGCATTCGTGTTTTGAGCGGCGCGACACATCTGAAGTCTGATTTGAGCGCCGTCAGCAACATTGATACCCTAGCATCGAGGCAGATTTTTCCAAGGGGTTTTCAAGCGTTGAAGCCGAATTTGAGGCGTGGGCCCCACGGCCCATCTTTTATGCTGCGAGCAGCGTTTTGTAACTATTTCATCGGACGTCTGTTTGGGGCGTGCGAGCAGTCTATTCTGAGTGCTTTTCCAAGGGCATTACAATGGTGCAATCTTCCTGCTTTAATTTTGGACGATTGTGTGGGCCCCACGAGGGCTGTTTTGGGAGATGGTGATGATTTCTAACTTTATCACCGGGTGTCCGTTGTGGGTGAATGAATAGTCAATCTTTTGTAATTTTTCAAGAGGATCGCAACGGTACAATCTGTTGGTAGCACTTCGGGACTGGGATGCGAGTCCCACGCAGCACCACTCGTGTGCGTTATGACGAAATGCATCTTTTTCTCCGGATATCCATCCCACTCAAGTGAGCAGTCATTTTGACATTTTTTCCTGAGGGGATCGCAATGGTGTGATGTGCCCGACTATTTTTGGGGTCGAGGCTCAGGATCATGGGATGTCGTTCGGGCGTAAAGCGGTGCTGGCGACTTTTACGTTAGATATCCATTTGAGGTGAGTAAATAGTCTATCTCGTGTGTTTCTCTACGGTGATTACAACAGTGTAATCTGTTTAGGCGAGCAGAGCCTCTTACGTGATCTTATTAAATGTGGAAGAATGAAAGGTTCTCTAGTGGAAATTCTACTTACTATATGTTTGTAGCGGACCCTTGGCATGCAATCGTGTGCACTCCTGTGTGAGGGATGTAAATGCTTGAAGAGTTGTGGTTGGCTGTTCCTGAGCTGTTGAGGTGGAAAGTTGGAGTTCATACGTTTACGCCCTTCTCATTGACATAGGGTGTCGTGTGCACGATAGCCTTTATGCTGGAAGCATGGTATACTCTGGGAGTATACAGGAATGCATGGAGGTACATGTGGATGTTTGTACCTGAGAACATTTGTGTGCTTGTTTGGATTTGACGTGGGGCCACACGTCATGTTAGCCCCATGTGCATGTCATGTTCTGATTTACGTACCTTTGACCTCTCCCAACGTAGAGGGTCCTTCTGTTCTTGTTTGTTGACCAGTAGGGCTGAGTTTTCCCTTGAATCTGTTCTCATTTGTTGACCAGTAGGGTTGAGTTTTCCCCTGGTTCTGTTTTCATTTGTTGACCAGCAGGGTTGAGTTTTCCCCTGGTTCTATTCTCGTCTGATGACCAAAAGGGATGAGTTTTCCCCCAGTCATGTTTTCAATTGTTGACCAGCAGGGTTGAGTTTCCCATGGTTATGTTCTAGTTTGTGGATCAGTAGGGTTGAGTTTTCCCTTGGTTTTGTTCACGTTTGTTGACCAGCATGGTTGAGTTTCCCCCAGTCCTATTCATGAAGGTTTCTACCAGCAGGGTTGAGTGGTTTTCCCCTAGTTCTGTTCTTGATGGTTTGGATGGCATAGTTGCTTCGTGTTCCATAGTAGAGTTCTAGTGGATTTGGTGTGACCAACACTTTACACTGGCACTGATCCTCTACCCAGGAAGTTGTTTCTCGCAGGGCTGGCTAGTGAGGTACCATCCAGAAGGGATGGATAATGAGTGGTACCATGTAGCAGGGATGGACAATGGGTTACCATCCATTACGGATGGCCAGTACAATGGTGTTCACCGAGCAGTACCATCTGGCAGGGATGACCAAAGTGATTTTGGGTTTACCTCCAGGTGGGCTGGGAGGTGGTCCCCGATGACTGTTCCGAGCCTCCATCCAGTGAAGTTCCCTTTTATGGGACTGGGCATTGGGACTCATCGATGACCATTGCTGGGTCTCCCTCCAATGGATTACCCTTTTATGGGACTGGACAGTGTGGCACCCGTCGACTCTTGTCGGGTCTCCCTCTAGTGGGAACCCGTCGACTTCCTTGGATTACCCTCTAGCGGGGCTGGGTAGGGGGTTGTCTATCAACTTTGAGGAGACCTTTCAACTGGGGGGCAGTGAAGAGGTGTGGATTGACATTCCACAGAACTCTCAGGTACGAGGGGTGCATTCCCCACTGAGAGACGTCCTTGAGACGCGACCTAAAACCATGTGGGCGAGTCAGTGCTGCCCAAAACAGATAGTGTCAAGGTGTGGTGATTTGAGCCCCTTGACTTTCAGTTCAGGGAAGACGTGCGGGATACTGTGCATCGATGGTGTTTACCTCTAGGACTATTGGAAACTCACATTCTTGGGTTGAGCTATGGGATGGAGATCCCCTTACGGTCTTGTTTGTGTTTCTTGACTGATCATATATCTATGTTTACCTTGTTTCAGTACCCACTCATTGGGTTTTGGTTACTCTCCTTCCGGGATAGGCGATGATGCGTGGGGTATGCCACGTGCTTTCCATATCTATATTCTTGTGGTTTTACGAGTCTAATCATCTTCTATAGGTAGTGAATACTCAATGAGAAGTTCATCTTCTCACCGCTTCCAGCTCCTTGTGTTTGGACGAGTCTACCTTCTTCCTCTTGTTGGATTGAGTTGTACTTCTTACTACACTCTCTGTTGTAATCCTTTACTTTTCCCTGTTCAATCTACTGATCACCTCTACAGTACCTCCTTTGTTTCTCCCTCGAGCATTCGAGGCATCCCACTGAGTATTTTTATACTCACCCCTTCTTGGGATTTTCCCGCACTTGGTGTACCCTTGAAGACGACGAACAGGTTGGTCGTGACTTCAGCGGAGCTTAGAAGTTCGGTAGCTCAGACTGCGTGCGGTGGTCATAGTCTGGTTCTATGTGTGGGACCCTCCCAGCTGTTTACTTTTGTTTACATGTTGCCGGGTTGTGCCACTTTTCTGGTAGGGTGCATGTTTTTCCCTTTTTCTTTTTAGTTTACCTTCAACTCTTACTTGTACTGTTTAGAGGTCGATGCACTTTGTGGTTTATTTATTGTCATTGTTAATTTACTTTTCCTTATACTCTACACTTCTGCATTGAGTGGGATATGTGTTTGTGTACAGGTACTTAGGAAAATTCCTCCCTAAGTTGTTGTGCCTTCGGCGCTAGTCGCCCGCCCCTGGCCTACGGAGGCGGTCTTGGGGTAGTTGCGGCTCAAGCCCGGGTAAGGTCGGGTCATGACAAAGTGGTATCAGAGGAGGATTGTTCCTTGGGATGATGTTGGGATTTCCCTAAAAAGGAATTGGTTTGGATCTAGGGCAATAGTGTTAACATGTCTCGAGAGCGGCTCTCAGTCCAGGGATTCCAGTGATGGTGTGGCGGCTGGCATATCCATTCACTAGGACTGAGATAACCCGCTTGTTGACTCAGCATGCTGAGATATTTTTTGCGGGGAAAATTGGTTTTTGCATCACATAGGATTGACTATTTGACTTTTCTTCTTGAGTAAGCTCCCCATTGTTATTACTGTTATATACATATATGCTCATCTGATCGCGACACTCTTTGATGACATTCAGGATGTCTCCGTAAAGACAGCCAGCCTGGATACCAGCTTTGGTTCATGATGACGACCATGTGACCTATGGGGCCTCATTCCTGGACCCATCATGCGAGTCTTTCTCTGGGTGGGATGGTAGCAGCACCACCACCTATTGAGTGTAAGATAGCTCCAGCAGACTAAACGATGCTTGGCGTAGGTTGAGCGCGCTCTGTGAGTTCCAACGGCAGAGACCGTTGAAGTTCAGTGGTGTAATAGACCCTATGGTAGCATAGGTTTGGCTGGAGACAATGGTTCACCTTTTCAGTCTTGTGCAGACACCAGTAGATTTAATGGTGGCTTTGGCCACCAACCTTTTCCGTGGAGAAGCATAGCATTGGTGGAGTCTGGTGACTCAGTTTCTTGACGAGTTGTCACATTCGTGGCGTGAATTTTAGTTGTTGTTTAATGAGATGTTTTTTCCCTCCTTCTTACGCTCTATTCAAATTCAGGATCTCCTGCATTTTCAGCAGGGAGGGATGATGGTGGCTGAATATGTGGCTATTTTCGCAGACTTTGCATGCTTTTACGTGGACTTGGTCCATGACGGAAATTTCTGAGTTCGAGAGTTAAGCAGGGTCTCTATCGAGAGATTCGTGCTATCATAGTACCCATGTTAATTCCCACTTATGTCGGGGTTCTAGAGTAGGGGATGGTGAGAGAGATCTTCCTGTCACGCATTACAATTGGTGGTGGCAGCAGGCATGACAGACCCAAGACATCTGCCGCAGCTAGTGGTCATCAGGTGACAGAACCTCGACGCATTTGGCTTTTCGATAACTGGACTCAGGGGCATGGTCGTACACCACTATGGCACCAAAGGGCACCAGTGCATCCCAGAGAGTGTCGATGCTATGCTTGATAAGGACGAGGTCACTTGGCATGAGATTGCTCGACCAGACATGCTGAGAATATCAGGCAGGTAGCAGGAGCACCACCATGATGGAGACAATGTAGTGATCGGAGTAGCGCCCTGAGAGGTGGTGCTAGAAGAGGAGCAGGAGGAGCTGGTAGTGGGGGAAGACTTCACGATGTCTTCCCATCACCACTAGGTGGTCCACGTCAGGCTCCGAGAGCTGACAGTTGGGACCGTGGACAGCAGCGAGCTTTGGATGTCAATGATCCTGTAGAGCTTGAGGTGATAAGAGGTATGCTCTATAGCTCTTCTACTTATTATAGTTGAATTATTAGACTCTATTAGTGAAATGATTTTCTCCCTTCTCCATGCTTGAGGTGTTACAAGGGTGATGCAGGGCGTTGTTGTAACCCTGTTTCAGTAGAGTGGAAGGTGTGGAACCTTTTTCATTAGTCGATGGTGTCGGCTCCTTCTCTCTCTGAGTGTGTAAGAGTGTCTGGGTCCTGGGAAATCAACTATGAAACCTTTCATGACGAGATATCCTTGGGTGTTTCACCATATGGATATTCTGGAGGATGGAATGAATGGGCTTTGTCCTAGGTCTGAGCGGTGATTTCAGTCATAGCGTACGATATAAGGGTTTGGTTTGGGAGTTGAGCTACCCTTGAGATCCTTTGGGCCATTTCAGATCGTGGAAATGGATGGAAAGGTTCCCTAATATCTTTCACTAACCTGAAAGTATGGTTTGGGTGCATAGCGTCTCTTGCGTGACTCACCCAAGAAGAAGTGTGCGTGCTCTTATGCACGTCATCATCAAGGGCAGACCTCGCGTGAACAGATCAAATCCTTTGGTCTGTGTGAAGTGACGCGGGACTGTGCAAGAGTTCTTCTGGGTACGGGAGAACTAGGTGTGGGATTAGTACCCTGAGTTGTCCCCTGGTTTGGATTTTTGGGGATGAAATGCTTGAAGGAGGTAATGACGTAAGAACCCTTTTTTTTCTATAAAATAATTTGGAATATATTTGATGTTACTTCAAAGCAGCGCCTTCAGACGGCGTGCGATTCTGAGCCCCGGTGTGGCCAAAATTAAATTTTCAGTGCATTCACACGAGGCATGCGAAATAAATGGGATAAGTCTAAAACAGTGTTTCATGTCCTAAATCTGAGAGTACAGATGGGTCCAAATGGAGTTTTTACCCTAGTAATGACATAAAACATATCGGTGCGGGACGTTGGGACCCCTTGCCCATTAACGGAAATTTAAACAAATAATTAAAATGATTAATTTATTCGTTTAATGGATACTAAAGTATCTATTAAACTGTATCTCAGATTTGAAAAATTAGGACACTGTTGAGTCTGGAGTGTACTGTTTACCCTAAAAGGTGTGTAACTTTCACAGGCACGGGCCTTCTGTGAAAAATGCCGCTAGGGGCGTTTTCGTAATTTTGCGGCCTCGGACGTTGAGTTTAATAACTTTTTAATGGGGCCTCAGATTGGATTTATGAGACCTATGTTGTGCTTGGTAGGTGGTGTTTACCACATGAACTTCATAACTTTAACCGCGTTTGGGGTTTTGGAGGCGAGTATTTTTTCAGGGGTCGATTATTTTAATTATAAAAAAGAGTTTAATTATTTAACTCTCCTCTCCTCCCCCATCCTCATTCCACCACTAGAAAAACCCCCTCACCCTCAACCTCATATCCTTTTACTCCTCCTTCTTCTCACTCCCAATCACGGTGGAAGCAGCAACAACGAGGGTGGATCAGCGGCGAAGCGTCGGGCTACTCCCAAGAGTTAGGCTTCGTTGAATTTTCATTTTCGCACCCTCTTTGAATTCAATTATATTCATTGAAATGCTATTTAAATTTAGAGCGAAGCCCATATCTGTGTAGCTTATGCAATTGTATTTCCAATACCTATTACGTTTTGAAAATATGAGTCACGTGGCATTCTCGGTTGTCCGCCGAAGGTCAGCCAGTTTTTAGTGTTTTTATGGAGGTTTTGGGATCTCCGGCAAGCTGGGACGGATGTCCGGCAAGGTTCCAATGGCAGAGGTGGCTAAGGATCATAGGTGGCGGACGGCCGGGGTTCTAGGTCGTCGGCATGAGGTGGAGAGTCCAGAAGGCTGCGGGCTAGCGCGGGGGCGAGGCGAGCGGGAGCGCGGTCGGTGGCAGGCGGCGCGGCGGGTCTTCGGTGGAGGCGGCGACCTCGGGGGAGCAACACCCGCATGTTGCGGTTCTCCATTGATGCGGCGCGAGGAGGGGAAACCATCCAGGGTGGTCAGGCTTTTTGAAAAAAAACCAGACCCGAGGCTGGGCCGCGGGCCGGTGGTCTGGAGTGGGCCAACCGGGGTGGACAAGCTCGGTTAGGCCCCCCTTGCATTCGGGGGGCCGTATCTCCTTAACGGCTTGTCCGTTTGATGAGCCGTCTGTGGCTGTAGGAATGTATCGACGAGGAAAAAATTATGTCTTGGTTTTGGTGGTTTTAACTCATGGTATGGGGGCCTCGGTGGAATGACGCATACATTATGTGGGTTGACGTTTTTCCGGTAGTTCGTGTTTTGAGCGGCGCGGACACATCCGATGTCCGATTTGAGCATCGCCATTGGTGTTGTGACTCAGGCCTCGAGGAGGAGTTTTCCAAGGTGTTTTGGGCATGGAATCCGGAGTTGATGCATGGGCCCCACGACCCATCTTTTATGCTGTGAGATGCATTTTGTAGCTTTTTAATCGAACGTCCGTTCGGGGCCTGCAAGCAGTCGATTCTAAGTGTTTTTTCAAGTGCATTGCAATGGTTCAATCCACCCGCTTTAATTCCTCACGATGGTGTGGGCCCCATGAGGGCCGTTTTGGGAGTTGTCGGTTATTTCTATCTTTATCACCTGCTGTCCATTGCGGGAAAATGAATAGTCAATCTAGTGTACTTTTTCGACATGATCGCAATGGTGCAATCCGTTGGAAGCACTTCGGGACCGGGATGCGTGTCACACGTAGCACCGCTCCTTTGTGGTATGATGAAACACATCTCTTTCTCCTAATATCCATACCAGCCAAGTGATTAGTCCTTCTGACGTGTTTTTCCGATGGGATCGCAATGGTGTGATGTGCCCAACTGTTTTCGGGGCCGAGGCTCAGAATCACGGGACGACGATCGGGTGTAAAGTGGTGTTGACGAATTTTCCATAGGATATCCATTTAAGGCGATTAAATAGTCTATCTCGTGTTTTTCTCTGTGATGATTACATAATTGTAATTTTTTCAGGTGAGTGGAGCCTCTTATGTTATCTTATTAAATGTGGATGCATGAAAGGTGCTCCGGTGATAGTTCTTCTTACTATGTTTGTAGCGGACACCTGGAGTGTGATCGCATGCACTCTCATGTGAGTTATATATATTCATTAAGAGATGTGGTTTCCAATTCCTGAGCTGTTGAGGTGGAATGTTTGAGTTTTTACATTTATGCCCTTCGCATTGACGTTGGGTGGTGTGTGCACGATAGCCTTTGGGCAGGAAGCGTGGTATACTCTGGGAGATTAGGGGAACGCTTGGAGGTATATGTGGTTGTTTGTACCTGATAACATTTTTGTGCATGGTTGGAGTTTACATGGTGCCACACGTCATGTGGGCCCCATGTGCGTGTCATGTTCTTCTTTACGTATCTTCGTCCTCTCGCGACGTAGAGAGTCCTTCTGTTCGCGTTTATTGACCAGCAGGGTTGAGTTTTCCCTTGGTTTTGTTCTCGTATGTTGACTAATAGGGTTGAGTTTTCACCTGGTTTTGTTCTCATCTATTGACCAGTAGGGTTGAGTTTTCCCCGGGTCCGGTTTTCATTTGTTGACCAGCAGGGTTGAGTTCTGGTGGTTCTGTTCTCGTTTGTGGCTCACCAGGGTTGAGTTTTCCCATGGTTTGTTTTCTCATTTTTTGACCAGATGGTTTGATTTTCCCCCTTGTCCTATTCACGATGGTTTCGACCAACAGGGTTGAGTGGTTTTCCCCTAGTTCTGTTCTTGATGGTTTGGCCAGCAGAGTTGCTTCGTGTTCCCTGGTAGAGTTCTTGTGGATTCGGTGTGACCCACACATTATATGGGCACTGATCCTATACCCAAGAGGTTGGTTCTAGTAGGGATGGCTAGTGAGGTACCATCCAGTAGTGATGGCTAGTGAGCGGTACCATCCTGCAGGGATGGCCTGTGGGTTACCATCCAGCAGGGATGGCCAGTACAGTGTTGTTCACCGAGTAGTACCATTCAGTAGGGATGGCTAGACCGGTTTCGGGATTACCACCAGCAGGGCTGGGAAGTGGTCCCTGATGCCGGTTTTACCTCCATGGGGCTGGGAAGTGGTCCTCGATGCCATGTTTACCACCAGCAAGACTGGGTAGTGGTCCTCGATGACGGTTCTGATCCTACCTCCAGTGGAGTACCCTTTTACAAGACTAGTCATTGGGACTCGTTGGTGACTTTTGTCGGGTCTCCCTCCAGTGGATTGCACTTTTACAGGACTGGGAAGTGTGGCACCCATCGACTCTTGCCGGGTCTCCCTCCAGTGGGAACCCATCAACTTTTAGGGATTACCCTCCAGCGGGGCTGGGTAGGGGGTCTTTTGTTGACTTTGAAGAGACCTCTCGACTGCGGGGCAATGACTAGGTGTGGTTTGACGTTCACCAGAACTCACAGGTACGAGGGGAACATTTCCCACCGAGATGCGTTCTTGAGACATGACCTAAAACCGTTCAGGCAAGTCAGTGCCACCTAAAGTGGATAGTGTCAAGGTGTGGTGATTTGAGCCACTTGACTTGCAGTTCGGGGAAGACGTGCAGGATACTGGGCATCGATGGTGTTTACCTCTGGGAATGTTGTCTACTCACTTTCTTATGCTGAGCTACGGGAAGGAAATCCCCTTACGATCTTGTTCGGGTTTCTTGATAGAGCATATATCTATGTACACCTTATTCCAGTACCCACTCCTTGGGGTTTGGTTACTCTCCTTCCAGGAGAGGAGAAGACGCGTGGGGTATGCCACGTGCTTTCCCTATCAAGCTTCTCGTGGTTGGACGAGTCTACTCTCCTACTATAGGTAGCAATGACTTAATGAGAAGTTAATCTTCTCACTGCTTCTATCTCCTTGTGTTTGGATGAGTCTACTTCTTTCCTCTTGTTGGGTTGAGTTGTACTCTTTACTGCACTCTCTGTTGTACTCCTTTACTTTTCCCTATTCGATCTACTGCTAAGCTCTTGAGTGCCTCCTTTGTTTCTCCCTCAACCCTCAGGGGCATCATACTGAGTATTTTTATAATCACCCATTCTTGGGCTTTTCCTGCACTTGGTGTGCCCATATAGAAGATGGAAAGGTTGGTCGTGACTTCAAAAGATCTTAGGAGTTCGGGAGATCAGACCGCGTGCAGTGGTCATAGTCGGGATCTTGGTGTGGGACCCTCCCAGCTGTTTACATTTGTTTACCTATTGCCGGGTTGTGGCACTTTTCTGGAAGGGCGTGTGTTTTTTCCTTTTTCTTTTATGTTTTCATTCAGCTCATACTTATTATATTTAGAGTTGGATGCACATTGTGGTATATTTATAGTAGTTGGTACTATAATTTTCCTTATACTCTGCACTTCTGCATTGAGTGGGCTGTGTGTGTGTGTGTACAGGTACTTAGACAATGGCCTCCCTGAGTTGTTGTGCCTTCATCACTGGTCGCTAGTCCCTGGCCTATGGAGGCGGGCTTGGGGTAGTTGCGGCTCGAGCCCTGGTAGGGTCGGGCCATGACATTTAATGGGGGAATCAAAAAATTAAAGTATATATATTTTGACGATAAGATGAAATGTCATGGGAATAATCAATTTAAAGTTATAAAATAATGTAACTTTTTATAATTAATGGAGGTGGTGAATAATTTTTCCCACATAAGTAAAATATAAATATTCCTAAAAAGGGGAAAAAAGGTAAAATAAAATAAAGATCTTATATTAGAATAAAATAATGAATTAAAATAATCATTTGAAATTGGTATTATTAAATGAAAATAAATGGGAATATTTTGTAGGCATGCTACCATAGGTCCTATTTTTTCATCAAATTTATATAGCTGGTATAACATATGATAGCATGTGTATTTTATACACTTTAATTGAAGGTTTATTGAAAAAAATGAACCTAATAGAATACCACTACATTGTTAGGACTAGTGTATTAGAAAATTAGGTACATTTCACAATAACCTGAAAATGGGAAAAAAATTATTTAAAAACTCCAAAACATGCCATTACATTTCAACGATCTTCTAATGATGCATATGATAACCCAAGGTCAACCATAAGAAAGGTTTTATTTATATATATCATAGTATGGTATTTATAAAAGAATGAAATGATAAAATTTAATAAATCGGAGTCAATATGTATATAATGGGGATATAAAATTGGTGAGGTTTATAAACATGAATGTTGAAGCATAAAAAAAAGATTATAACATCAAGGAAACATAAAAATACTAGAAGAATATCAAATATGTCATCATAAGGATGAATTTATTATAAAAATTGAGAAATCATATTTTTTTTTCTTTGGATAAACATACATGAACCACTCATGGTATCCCATTATATAAGAACATTACCGAATTCATTTGGAGAATATATAATTCTACGCCCACCGACCACATTTAATTAATAAACTTTGATTATTGTTCCACATGTATCATAGAACATTAGAATAAATTTCATCAATTTTGACAATATGTGTAGTGATTTTGGAACAGATACATATTATTCCCCAATCAATAAATGATATTCACTTCTAGTTGAATACTTATGAATGGAAATGAGGATGTATATTCATGGAATAAATTTTTTCCATGGGAAAACATAGGATAATTTAATTAGTATAATTAGTGCATATAAATATTTAATAAAGTGGTTAATTTGAGTTAAATTATCTATATGATAACTCTTAAATCATTTGTATTTTAATAGGGAGTTTTAAAAACATATTACAACAAGATCAACTAGAAATGAAAGAGAATAATAAAAAATAAAGATCATTAATAAATATGAGAGGATACTTTACCAATAGAGGGACATCAAAAATATTGGGACGAGATTCATATAATATTTGAAATACATTTGGATGTATTTAGATATTGATATGGATACTATCCTCATGTTAAATGGGTTTTTAATGAAGGGTAGTGGGAAGATGGATGGCTATTTATATTAGAAGTGTGGTTAGTTATTTATTAATTTCAAAACATTGATTTTGAAATATACTTGTAAATATAATAAAAACCACATACCATCAAATGGGTTTTTACCATTAATTATTACAAATAAAAAGGTTTTATGAAATTTTATAAGTAATATAACATAAAACAATAAAACAATGTCCTTTGTGATGTGGAGGTGAGTCATGATCAAAATGATTTGATTTTAAAACCAAAAAATATAATATTGGTTTTGGAAGATTCCTTAAAACATTACAATGTTAATAAAATAAATTAAAATATATGTATTTTTAAAAGAAAAATATATATTGGTCAAATATTTCTTATGTATTTTTTTATATTACTTTTGGGCCACTATGATGTCGTGATAGAGACCATATATTTATACAACATTTAATTTTTACCCAAAAATTCAAGTGTCTCATAAAATTATGAAAAATTGATCATTAAATAAATTGTATGTCCTGGTTAAAAAATAACTATTATTTTATAACAATAATTTTCTACATATTATAATTTTTCCATTAAAAAAAAACCATATTTTGATAAAAAAATCCCAGTTTTTAAGATATTAACAACATTCTGAGCATTATAATATCATTGATGGAATTCCATAAATTATAGTATCTTTTTTATTTAAATAATTATTATCTAATGAGTATTTATTTATTAAAATATAAATTACTTCATTGATCCTTAGTTTACCAAAATCATTTCTTATTTGAAACAATATATTTTTAAGAAATAAATTTTGACTTATTCATGTGAAAACATAATTTTTATCAAACTCATCACATATTCATCGATAATTTAATGATAAAAAAGATAAATATAAAAATTATTTTATTGAAAATAAAATATTCATGTTTAAAATTTATATATTCTATATAGGTAATCCCTCATTACACTAGAATACACCCTATAAGTGAAGTGTGTGCTACTGAAATATTCTAGGGATAGTTCAGTGGACATGGTTTGGGTTTTAATATCCATAAAAATGAAATTATCTAGAAAAAAGATTCAATCTTGTTTGAATTATTGGACAAGAGAATGGGATTGGGGATAAATAAATATTAGTGATTCCATTTCCCTTTTAGAATCTGAAAAATGATCTTCATAGGATATCATCTTACAGGTCGATGACATCACTTCTTCCATATGTTTCAATTTTAGTTTTTCATAAACCTTAATATATACAAATCATAATAGACATTATAAAACATCTATATTATACAAGGTTATGATGCCTAATAATTGATTAAATCGGAAATGATATTACATATATTGGTAAAAAATAATCACTATAGTGCATGTTATTTCTATTAATTAATTACCTAATAAAAAATATATTCCTTTTATATTTGAATTTCATTTATAAAAGTTAGGGCCATTAAATTCTTACCTCCTTAAAAAATAAATCCATTAAATTTATTTATGTACACTAAAAAATATTATGGTTCCTTTATTTTATCACCTCCTCTGGTTGAAAAATTACTTCCTCAAACATCGATTTTGACCAAAATATTTCAACTAGAAGTGTTGTCTTCTTTGGTAGAACTTTATCTCTTTGATATAATTTTCTCACCAGATACATCTCATCAAAATATTAATTTTCTATGTTTTGAACCTCTATATTTATGGTATGTGAGTAGTAATATATATTCATCATCAAGAGGGATATATAGAACATGTTATTTAATATAGATCATCTCGGGGGTGTCTTAGTTGATTAGTCAATGATTTGATGACCCGAATGATCTAAAAATGGGCCAATATATATTTTACATTGATTACATTCATTAAATACATCATTCATTCCTTCTATTTTGGTATTTCAAGAAAAACATTATCTATATCCATACACTCTAAATCACATCAATGATACTCTATATTGATTTTCTTTCAATTTTACCTATATTACATATGATGTTGAATGGTTTGAACATTATTTTAAATATCAGGGATAAAATCTAGTCCAATCCTATTTTTTATCTCTAATTTCATCCCAACATATTTTAGTATGACACCACTTCTCAAATACAGCCTCAAAAGGATTCATTTTATGCTATAATAAAAACTTCTGTGATGTGAGAATTCTACTAGAGGAAGGTGTTGATCCATGCATCCATGGAAATACATTGAACATGATCTCAACATGTCATTTATATTTTTAATTATTCCCTTATACTAACCATTTATTTGAGGTTGATTTGTAGAACTAAATATCATCTCTGTATCCAATGATTGTTGAACACATCTCTAGAACCTAGTGGAAAACCTCAAATATTGAATGGATGCAATGGAAAGTGGAATTTTATACCGTCTTACCACTTAAATTATATATTTATTGGTGAGTTAGTCTAAATAATAATCCACCATAAGTGTAATTAAATGTGGTAACCTTACTAAGTGATAAACTATAACCCAGACGATATTATGGACTTGGCAGGGATAATTGTTATAGAAAACCAATATACTACTTCATTCATATTTGACTTATTTCAATTCTATTCATTGAGATATAAATTCTATAATATCAATCCTAATGTTAACCCACAATATTTTTTCCTTTAGATATTTGTTTTTTTGTTCTTTCTATATGAATAGATAATTATTGTTATACACAACATCCATTACATTATTCTTCATCTGAGGGTTTGATGGAACTGATTTTTAGGTTCCAAAATATATAAATCCATCGTTATCAATGCTTAACATCAAAATAATTTCTAATTTTTTTTGGTATCAATTAGTCACCTTTTTAGGCCTCCTTGAATCATTAATGAATAGATAGTTGAAATCTAATTATAGTGTGGTAGGATAAATATATTTTTTACTATTCACATTCATATCCATTAAATGTCCATGAATATTGGATCCCTTCAAATCCTCATTATGGAAAAGGTTATGGGATTCCATGTACATATAGAATCTACCACCATATTTTTCATTCCCATGATTGTAATGGATGGGTCAATATCAATCCTCAATCATATCTAAACACCTCCATTGGTTCATTTTATTGTGTTAATATATACAAGAAGGTTTTATGATCCTTATGTAGTTAACACATATCCCATTAAAGATAATTTTACAAAATCCTTAATGTGAATATCACTTCAAATAATTCTAAATATAGTTTTAGTGTGTTTTTTACTAGATAATTAATTGGAGGAAGACATAGGATATCACTTTTTTATTTAGTTTGATTACGTGACCAAATGCCTTTTTATAAATCCTTGTTGATCAAAAATACTTCCCCAGTACTGGGTGATGTAAGCATATCATTTATTATTTGCCTATTATTTAAATCCTTAAAGGTTTCCTCTCATTTACTATTCCAAATATACATTACCACCTTTTGATTTATCTTGGATAGTGGGAATTATAAACAGAAGATTCTTCCAAAAAAACTATGATAGTATGCTAATCCATGGAAACTATAGATCTTAATCATATATATCAGTCTTATTCATACATTAATTGATTTTTTTAAGGATCCATAAATATTACGTTATTGTTGATAAATTACACTCAAATGTTACCATCCCCATATGAAACTAACATTTACAATACAGAGTATACACCTTATCTGTATAAATGGTCTTCAATAAATCATTCAAATGATCCCCATATTCTTAGATTATGTTAGTGTATAAAACAATATTGTTTTAAAAAGATAACAAAAAATTGTTATGGTACTCCCTAAAGACTCTATTCATTAATTCTATGATGATATATATAGAATTAGTTAGTCCAAATGGATTCACTATAATCTCAAAGTGGTTTCACCATGTAAAAATATCACACATAGGGATATCCTCTTAAATTAAAGTAACTTGGTAATATTATGATTAATTTTCCATCTTATAGATGTATTCATCTATATATATAATATTTGAATAATTCATCAACTTTTCATAGATGAGACATATAATTTTACATGATCATTTTTAATCACACAATAATAAATATATAAGTGAATTTACCCATCTTTATAATAAAAGGACAGGTTCTCCCCATAGAATATTACTCGGGTGTATAAAATCATTATCCATATTCTCCTATAATTGATCTTTCATCTCTTCATGTTTAAAATCGTCCAGTTTATATGGGGTCTTGGATATTGAAAATGATATAGGTATAATCCTAATTGAGAACTAATCCTCTTGGTCTATAGGAACACTATGAAATTATTCACAAAAAACATAATCATATTATATTATTTTGGCCATGTCATCAAGGATGATCTTTTCCATAGTATCAGTGATTTTAGCTTGATAAGATTCTTCATAATGCAATAATATCCCTACTTTATACATTGATACCTAAGGATTTTTATTGTCCCAATTATAATTTTATATAATATAAGGGTTCATGATATGGATTTTTTACATTCTTCTCTAGACGATTAATATTGCCTATATACTTGGAAACCAAATCATTGCACATAATTACATTTAATTCCACTAAAAACAGTAACATAAGGGTCTCTGGGATGTTCACACTAAAATATGGATATGGAAGATGATTTATAATTGGCCTGAAATAATTTCCCCATTTTTAAATTTCACTGATAGCAATGAATGAATGTGTTGTATTAGAGTTTCAATAGTTATTCTGTACATTTTTTATATAAAAAATACATAGAAATATAGTCACATAGGATATTTTAAGTCTATGATAGGATGATAAGTCATAATTTCAATATTTTTTTCCATTTATAATCATTTTCATTAACCAAAAATGAATTTGGGATGAAAATATTTATGATATTAAAATAATAACATGTAATATATGTACATTGATTGAAAAACTCATAAATTTCAAATAATCCTTAAGATATGATTTTTTTGTTTCAAACTAATTTATAACTAATCTATTAATCAATTTCAAACCACATGGGAATTTTATTTCCCTTAATAATGTTTTTTAAATTGATTTTGATTTTAAAAAATAATATCTTTCGATGGTGTCTTTCCAAGAGTAGAGTCATACTCCCACTCAT
The DNA here is from genome assembly GCA_963277665.1 of Viscum album. NCBI lineage: Eukaryota > Viridiplantae > Streptophyta > Magnoliopsida > Santalales > Viscaceae > Viscum > Viscum album. The sequence goes on along the minus strand of OY728131.1, from coordinate 708,316,393 downwards.
CATGAATTATGGAGATAATAAAGAAAATTAAAAAAATACTCTTCAGGGTAATTACCCCAATAATAATTTTTTCCATAGAAAAAATGACATTTAATTTCTAGAAATGGATTTATTTCAATAAAAACATCTATTCATTACATTAAAAATAATTTAGGATATCATAATATACATAGAAACATATATTGAGATATTAGTTAATTTTTCAAATCCTAATGTCCAAATATAACTAGGCCTTGAATCTAATACCAACCATGACAACTCAAAACATTAATACAGATTCATTAATAATTTATTAAAGAAGATAAGACATAATACAATACTGAAATAAAAAATGCCCAGTGTATTTGGTGAATTAGCATCATGACGTATTATATTGAATTCAGGACACCACAAAATTATTTTAAAAACTGTAAAATTTTCCACTATATTCTATCGATCTTGTAATACTCTATGGGATAAATTGGGCAAGTATAATTGAAAGGGGAGAGGTATACAGGCCCATAAGTTATTAATCGATCCCACACATGAAGAAATTATTTACATATGAGTTATAAATAATATCAAGGTGACATAAAAAATTTGGATCAAAAACATAAACCGAAAAGAATTATATAATATGATAACACTACAATATCATAATAATGTAGAACCAACATAAAACATGGAATCAATAACATATGTCAATAATAACCACTGAAATATCATAACATAATGTTATTTGGGTAACATCACATTCCTCATACATGATATATCATTACATAAAAACATTACCCAATTCATTTTGGGAAAATATAATTCCATTCCTATCCATCACAGATATTTCATGTACATACATTTCTGTGCCACACAGATCATTCAGCATAATAAAATATAATATCACCTATAAATCCATGATAATGGAGTGTGAGTTTCATATATGTAATTACTCTAAAAATTAATTATAGATATATCTATTTCAATAACTATTAATGGAAATAGGGATGTATATTCAGTACACATAATTTTGGCATCAAAAATCATAAGATAATTTCATAAGCATAATAGGTGTACCTAAAGATTCAGGGAATGGTTTAATGAGATTTATAAGGGGTATATAACTACTTTTAAATAACAAAGTTTGTAAGAGTGATTTGATAAAACATATTTCATCATGAAAATATGGAAATCGTGGGGAATTATACATTGAAATACAAGAACACAGAGGATGGGGGTGGATCACTTACTATGGGATGGAAATTCAAAAAGTTTCTAGGAGCCTTTAAGGAGCTTTAGAAAATCATTTTTGTTCTACAAATAATTAAAATAATATTAAATTCATGATAACTAGTTTTTGAGTGAATATTGTAGTTCGAATTGTGGGAATTTTTTTTAAAATAATGGGGAATTCTTTATTACATTCTAAAGATTGGTTTTGAACTATATATGAAAAAAATAATCCCATACATAAAAATTACATGATTTTTGAATATATTTTTATATAAATATGAGTTATGTTTAATATTTTTATAATTATAGTAACTTGAATTCTTAAAATCATATCATTGGATACGTTGAAGTGAGTCATCTTTATAGATAATTGATTTTAAAAAAATAATATATGTTATGGAGGATTCGTTAAGGTTTTATATAATTGATCACATAACATTAAAAATAAATTATTTCAAATGAAAATTCAAAAAAAATGATGATTTATATAGAATTTGTTAAATCAATTTTAGTGCATTATGATGACATAATACTGGCTATATATTTTTATCGAATTTATTTTCATCCAAAAATTCGATTGCCTCATTAAATTATGAAAAATTAACCATTTGATAATTTTAATATGATTATTACAAAATAATATATATTTCATAAAAATGTGTTTATAAATAAGATAAATTTTACTTTTAATATAAAATTTCTTATTTATATGAAATTACTAGTTAATGATATTATCCACTTTCTGTCCACTAATGAAACTATGTTGTCATTAATTAAATAATTTTTTCATTTAAATTAATATATTTATTATCTAAAAAGAATATTTTCTAAAAATATCATTTATTTCAAAAAAAAAGTTGAACGAATAGAATCTTATTTTTATGTATATATTTTCCAAAAATTAAAATTTTAATTTATTTTGTTAAAATTTAATTTTTAACAATATCAATATAAAATCATTGATTAATTAATGATAAAAAGAGATAAATATAATAATAATTTTGTTCAAAATAAAATAAAAAATGCTTGTTTCTAGTGCCAATATACATAACCAATTCTTACACCAACGTACTCTCTAAGGGTAATGCATTGGTTGGTGAAAATATCATAGGTTGGCTTCTCAAACATTGTTTTCCATTATCTCAATACTCTTGAACGTACAATAAAAAAAATTATCATGTTTTAATTAATAGATCTTATTATTGTCGTGGTCAAGGAAAAATCATTTTGTTGGAATCACCCTTGTAAGATATGATAAATGAGATTCATAGGGTAAGATCCTATTGGTTGAGGCAATCACTTCTTCCTTAGTCAATTGGATTTTAAAATGCCCATTAATGTGTAAAAAACATAGTGGTCACTGTAAAATGTATATATTATCAATAGTTATGATGCTCTATGGTATCTAATATCTAATATGATATAACTAAAAAGGGTCCAAAATGAAAAAAGTTGAGCTTGTTTTTTCTATAACCTATTTAATTAATTACGCCTTTGTTCATTTCAAAATAAAAATAAATTTATATATGTTTGGTTCATTAAATAATGAGAAAATCATTGTCATAAAAATACTAAATCATTTTTTATCTCTGTTATGGAGGGTCAATTATAATGATAACATTTTTTATTAATATTTAATTAATTATAAAATGGTTTGATGATATATTTGTTTGAATTTCCATATGTTCATTAAAATTACCTAGTTTTGGTTTTTTTTCCGTTAGTCAAATTACCACATGAAAAATGATATATATACAACAAAATATGGATATAATTTTAATTTTCTATTCGACATTTCCATGCTGGTGGTGATAATTCATGAATTTGAAATGTCTACTTCTTACATTAAACCAAAAATTATCACCAAATATTAAAAATGGGAGATTTAAATTTAATAACTACTTTAGAATAATTATAGACTATTTTAATAATATTTATATATATATATACATATCTTAGTAACAATTACTGAATATAAAGACGTAGATTCAAAAATAAATTGAAAATGTCCTCAAGGGTAAGTTAAAAATCCCTTAATGAGATGTTGTCGAAACGGGGGAGACAATACATATATTTATTGATGTAAAAATATTAAAATAAAAATATAATAAAAATTTACTAGAACTAAAATATAAATATCATATAAATATATTAATAAATTAATTTTACATGTATTGATTTAGAAAGGGTTGGGAAAATTGGTGAATGAAAGTTGATAATAGAAAGGAACCTAAAAAATGTTACCTCATACTTGGTCTATACTCTTTTTCTATATGAAAATCACCTTAAAGGATTTCGTAATGATCTAAGTAGACATAAGAGAAGTTAATTGTGTAAACCCTTTGAAATGGGATGTATTTGGGAACTGATTTAATTTTGAAAAAAGGGGGATTTATACATTCAATATGGCTATATTTTGACCTAAAATAATTAAAATAATATTATCAAAAGACTATGACTTCTAATATTTTTTAAATTTGGAAATATAAATATAATTTAATTGAATATAGAATTCTTTAGACTTATAAGACACTATAAAATATAAATTATTACTTTATTGTAAATTAATGGAAAAAATTAAAAAATAATAATGAAATAATTTTTCTTTTCAAAGATTAAAATGTACATCCTATGGTTTTCTATAGGATCCCAAGTATTTATAAAATAATAATTTTTAATGTCTATTGATATTTATGAATAAGATATTAACTTCATGTTAATGGGATGATTTTTTTGATAGTGTGATCAACACGCAACAACTGGTTTATCATAAATCATACATTTCACAGAACAATGAGTTATACTGAAAAATAATATAATATTATTATTATTATTTAAATGGTAGTTAATGACAAGACTTTGTATTAGAAGGAATTAATAGAACTAACTAAAATATGATCATATTCATTTTTTAATGTGTTTTCATTTATGCATTGAATACTAGTGGCTTAAAATTAGAATGAATACAATTTTAAGCATAAAGTACTCTAATATTTGTAAAAGATCATTTTACCGCCTTCTGATGGAGAACACCTTTTAGAAATAGTTTTTCTCACTGCAATATGATTAATTTTACAAAATAAACTTATTATTTAGAATTGGGACATTAAAAATTACTTTTGTTGAAATTTTTATATCTTTCTAATGAGATTCATATATTGATGAATAGTGAAAAATAATACATTTTAATTCCAAACTGCCTTTTCATCTAATTTATATATACTGTTAGATTGCCATATTAGTTTTATTTGAAGTTTAATTGGTTTATTTTTTTATATTTTAATCAAATTTTTTATATTATGTAATTTCACATTGAAATGGGACATAATGACTTGTCAATCTTTTGTTAGTTTTTAATTTATATAAATACGCTTTCTGGTGTTGACAATATGAATTAATTTTAAATTAATTACTAAAACTTATGTATTTTGAATTTTGAAAAATGGATTCCATATTTTTAATAATAATGTTCAAATATATTTAATAGGTACCTTTTAATTTTGGACATTATGAATTGTTACTTCAGTAATTATTTTATTTACCATCGTTAAAGGGTAAATCTGGTAAACAAGGATAACAAAATAATCATATAATAATATTAAACTAACCTAACACATTTCATAATCCTAATTTATTATATATGACCAACCATGGTAATCCTTGACTCTATTTTGCAACCCTATAGAGCCACTTGGGTGTGATAATGTCATGTTATAATTATTAATTTAATGTAAATAAAAATATTACATAAACATGTATATTCTATTAAAAAAATTTATAGAGGGTTATATAACTGATATTTTTGACAATAAATAACAATTTTTACGATAAGAATATTTTATAAATCATGGTATATTATTTATAATTTTTAGTGATTAAAAAAATAAATTTAATTACGACACAATGATAATGCAATGATTACTTCTATAATAAGGGATTCATATAAATGAAACAATATATATTAAAATAAATTTTATTTTACATCTTTAATGTCATACATTAATTCTCTAGGTTAATATGGAGTGTTATTAATGATTAAATTTTTTTCAAAATAATCATGTTGTAATGTATTTGTAAAAAAGGCCACTATGAATAGTGTCAAAACTTTACATAATTCATAACATAAAATATTAAATATTAAAATAAATGATATTAAATTATTAAAAATATAATATTCTTCTTAATCGTTAATATAATTCAACATATATCATATTTGACTTAAATGTGGGACTTTTGATAAGATTTGGTAATTTCATTTACCCACAATGTGTAAATAACTTGATATCACTATAAGAATAAAATGGGTAAAATAAAGGTAATACCAAAAACCTAAGTATAAAAAATATTCAAAACTATTTTAAAATTTATTGTATGTTTTCTATTCAAACAAAAATCATCTTATATTTAAATTAAATGAGTTTTGTACCATTTCTGATCTAAATTGAATTTATAATAAATTAATTTTTTAAGACATTCCTAAAGTGGCCCTCTTCCCTCTTATAATAGGCCACCACTAATACCCCCTTACTCACACCTCTAATGTGTTTTGACTCATCTAAATTTGGTTAAAATAATATCGAAAATCCCTCTCTTCCTCATATAATCCTAACATTTGGAGTAATGAAATTCAATAAATCATTTTGTATCAAATCAAAAGAAGTTACCCGATTTATATGTAACATATTCTCTCAAGTTCCTTTACATTATTTTCCTTCTTCACTCCCTATGATCTTAATATTATTTTATTATGTAAAAACACTAGTATCGTAAATATACTATGCTTTTTATGATAATTATTTTAATATCACTTACACACAGCTCCAACTAATGGATATAAACATACTATTTCAGTGTACGGTGAACTACTACATCAAAAAATAATGATTTTTCAATTTTCTCTTACCACATCTCATGGTGGACATTATGATGGAATTGTATTTATATATGATATATATTATATAAATATTTTCTCTTTGATTATTTATTTTTTATTTACAGCATACGTTTTTTCTTTCCATGTTGTGTAAATACAATAATTTCATTTGATGAAGTGCGTACTACCACCCCCTCAAATTGATATGACTCTTTCATGTCATACATGAAACGTATAAAGGATAGAATTAATGAACATATGTAACATATATAACATATATATTACTCTTCAATTACAACATTATTATGTATCATTTAGTTTTCATTCCTTTAATAAGACGAAGAAATGAATGTAGCGTTCATGCGTACGTACAACCTACCATCTTCAGAAATGGTACATTTATTTTATTATATGAAACTATTATGTAAAATTATAAAATAAATATATACTTGATTTATGTTAAATTTAAATCATTAATATTATTACGTATAAGAGGGACTTTGACAATATGGAAAATTTACCTCAAAACAAGTTCATTTTCAACTCAAGTATCGAATATCAACAAAATGATTGATATGAACATGAATAGTTATATAATTGTTATAAAAATGTAATAAGTGATATTAAAGGAATAATAAACTTGAAAAACTTTTTGAATCATGTATAAATTATCTTATTTCTATTATTCTGGGAGATAAAGAATGAACCAGAACTGTGGGACTCAAGGTAATGAACTTTGTCTCAATATCCATTCACTGAGGGATTTTTTTATGTAATACACCACCTTATTTTATTCTCTGTATAAAACCCTTTTAATTTTAATTTCATTAAAATGGAATATTTTTTCTATTATGCATTTTACTAAATGACTGAAAGAATATATCTTTTTAATGTATGCAATGATAATGACCTTTTCGCCACTACAAGAATTATTTGATATTTGGATTCCTAAACAAGTCATAATGTTTTTAAATGTAAAATAAATACCATATACCATTTTGAAATATTTTGTTATTGAAAATTATTTTTAGAAATCCATGATTATTTCAATATAAATAATGATATATTTTGATTTCATTTTTGAAATTTTATTGTTCCTTTATTCTTTTTTTGTGTGTTGTGATTATGTTGTGGTTATCAGGAATTGTTTACATATATGGTTAGTTCCCGGATAAACTAAATTTGGGTGAGCACGAGATATATCTCCAATTCATTGGGTAATGTGACGGAGTTAAATGACAAAATTTATCCTACGATATTTAGGTAATATACTATGATGGGTATTCAAAATGTAACCATGAAGTTTACTCCCTATGTAGCTGTAAAAGCTGCAATGTAAGTATGTTATGGATGCCACAAGATACCTTTATGATTTATTATATTTATGAGTTATTCATAAATATTATTATTACATGAGGTATGTTTAAGTGATTAGGTTATATTAGGGAAAAGTATGAATTCATTGATTTGTATGAATTCATGGACTAAATGTTTCTTTCCTTATTTTAGATCCCTTACTGATATTTTTATGCTCATACCATGTTTGTGAAATTTTTTACACATGAAATATGGAAGGGTAAGAGAATAGATGAATTCAATACAAAAATTATGAAGAAGAAAAATTATTTTTTTCTTTAAGGAGTCTTATTATTGTGAAAAAAAAATGGATAGAGTAAAACTGCCTACATTGTAATATTTGAGATGTAATGTAATAGTTATGACATAATTCTCTAAAACTTTTAACCAGAAAATATTCTCAGCGTCAGTTAATTACCTAAATCAAGATTATGAAATGTTTAAGGATGGGTCCATATAGTTTGTTTCATAGTTTGGTTTCGATAACATTATGAGTAATGATATTATTAAATGAATATCCATAAATTATTTTTTACTTCATGATAAGATTAAAAAGATATAGAATTGGAAGATTAGCATGTTGCTTGATTTTTAGATATGTATGCGTTAAGAATGGTTTTCTATAGAGTAAATCGAGATGATATGATGGGATGACATCAAGATGGAAACAAATTACCAAATCACAAATAGAGATATTTAGAATTGGAACTAAACAGTTCGTTGTAGGGATGAAACAGTTGACTCAGGCTATAAATGGTAGTGGTATCCATATATGAGATCAGCCATATCAACCATAAAAGAACATGTTAGTAGTTGATCATTTAATGAGGCAACATCCCCCATCCTTCAGAGGGTCATCTGACCCTATGCAAGCTAAATGTTGGATTAAATCACTGGTAAATATTTTCGATGTCATGGGTTGTTCAGAACATCAAAAAGTTTGTCTTACTATTTACCATTTTGAAGGTGAAGCTGATCAGTGGTGGTTGATGGTTAAAAACATTAGGGATAGTGAGGAGATTGAGAATAGTGACAAATATTAATTCAAAGGTATGTTTATAAAGAAATATTTTCCTATGGCAGTTCGACTTTGGATGGAAAACCAATTCTTGAAATTGAGTTGTAGAATGACTCATTGGATGCTTATGAAGAAAAATTCACTCGATTGGCAAGGTATACTCCAAATTTCATAAGGTATCTTGATAGTTAAATCAATCATTTTACTGAGGATTAAATCCAAATTAACAATGGGCATTAGATTCTCGTGAGTTAAAAATTTATGAAAAAATTGTTCGATGTGAGGAGATGGTGGAAATGGAGTTTTCCAATGATTAGGTGTTTCCTGAAAAACAAAAGAATAAGAGGTTGAGGTGGCCGACAAAATATAAGAACTCTTCAAAAAATTCAGATGGTATGAAAAATAAGTTTAAAGTCTGTGAAAATTTTCGTAAAAGGAACACAAGGGAGTTCATTTTTAATTATGGTAAGTTCTTCTAATATGGTAAAATAGGATATTAGTCTTGTAAATACACTTAAAAAGATCAGGGAACTATTAAGATAAAAGTTAATTTATAGTTAGTAAAATGTTTTAAGTGAAATGAAATGCATCATTATACAAATGACTGTCTGACAAAGAACTTAATTAATGGAATGCAGAAAGACTACAAATAGAAATGGATGCTGAAATCCTTTAAAACTACTACAACATATGTTGGGCCATCAAATGAAGTAATATCAGCTATAGGGAGAAATTTATTCATCAAACATTGACTTGAGGTAAGGGTACCATCAGTTGAAATTAATGGAAGGATACATTCTTAAGACATCATTTTCTATTAGATATAAACATTATGAATTATTTGTTATACCTTGGGGGTTCACCAATGCACCTAATGTTTTCATGGATCAGATAAATATAATTTTCTGTGAGATTTTTGAAAAGATTTTGGTTGTTTTTATTGATTATATTTTGGAACATTCTAAAAGTACAAAGGGGAATCAATGACATTTAAGGGTTTTCTTGCACACCATAAAAGAAAATAAATTGTGGGTAAAGTTTAAAAATAGTGAGTCTTGGTTACAACAAATTTCATTCCTTGGAAACATTGTTTCTAAAAATGGAATATCTTATAATCCTGCTAAAACAAAAGTTGTTGAAGAATGGAAATGACCTGCAAATATAACTGAGATTTGTAGTTTTCTTGGTTTACCATGTTATTACATTAGGTTTATTGAAAATTTATCATGGTTATCTATACCACTGACTATGCTAACCCTAAAAGGTTATATGTTCATCTAGTCAAAATAATGTGATTAATTTTTTTAAGAATTGAAAAGAAGATTGGTTAATGCTCTAGTTTTGGAACTACCTTCCATGAATGGTGAATTTTTTATCTATAGTGATGCATCATTATGAGGACATGGATGTTTCCTAATGTAGAATTTTAGGTAATTGCTTATGTCACATTTCATTTGAAAACTCGTGAGTTAAATTACCCTTCTTATGATTTGGAATTAGTTGTTGTTGTTTTGGCTTTCAAAATTTCAGAGGTGTCATTTTTATGTTGTAAAGTGTGAAATAGTTACTGATCACAGAGGATTGAAGTATATATTCAACCAAAAATGATTAAAATGAGATGGAGAAGATGGATGTAATTAATCAAGGATTATGGTTTCATGAGTCATTACCATCTAGGAAAAGCATATATGGTGGCCAAGGCTTTGAGTTAAAAGAGTAATCCAATATTAATCCTCATATGTCTTGAATGAGATACTTTATTAAATAATTTGATGAACTTTTGAATTCAAATTGATGGTGTATGAAATTCCTCTATTTTGTTTCAAGTTGTAGTGAAATCACCTCTATCAGTAACAATTAAGGAAATATATAATGAACACATTGAGTTGTATAAGAATATAGAATTGGTATATAAGTTTATGTTAACTGAATTTAATATTAGGAAAGATTGTTTCTTATGTTTCGAAAGATATTATGTGTACCTTGTGATTCATAGTTGAAAAAAAGAGTTATTATGTGGATCTCATATTTCTCCATTTTTAGTTCATCCTAGATGTCCTAAGATATACATGGATCTTTGGGAGTATTACTGTTTGGATGGAATAAAAAGAGGTATTGCTGACATTACCCTATGATGCTTGATATGTCAATAGGTTAATGTAGAGAGGAATTTACTAAAAGGGTTACTTATGCCTTTTCTAGTGCCAGACTGGAAATGGGAAAATGTTTTCATGGATTTCGTAGTGGGATTACCAAATACTTCTCATGGTAAAAATGTAATCAGGTTATTGATGATCGATTGAATAAATATACTAATATTCATTCAATTCAAGATAGTCTATCTCCAGATCATCTTTCTTGATTGTATATTAATAGATAGTCAGGTTACATAGAGTTACCCTATCCATTGTATCTAATTGTGATCCTAGGTTCACTTATATATTTTGGAAGGGCATTCAGAAGTTGTTGGGTACTGAATTAAATTTCAATAGATCTTTTCATCCATAATCAGATGGGCAGTCAGAATGAAAAATTCTTACCCTGGAGTATATTCTATATGTTTTTTCAAAGGATTACTATTGAATTTGGGATCAATACCATGTTATGGTTATGTTTGCATTTAATAATATTTTTTTAGTATGAAGATGGCACCATTTGAAGTATTATATGATAAGAGGTGTCTAACTATTTATTTTTTAGGATGAAGTTGGTGAAATAAAGATGATGAGACTAGAATTTTTTAAAGATATAGAAGAAAAAATTTATTTGATTCAGAAGCACACGAGAACAACTCAGAGTAGGCAGAATGGTTATGTGGATAACCTAAGGAGGGATATTTCATTTGAGGTAGGTGATAATTTATTTCTCAAATTATTTCCATGGAAAAGAGTGATGCAGTTTGGTAAGAAAGGAAAGATGAGTTTGAGGTTTCTTATAACCTATAAAATCCTAGATAAAGATTGATCAATTGTCTACAGAGTGGGTTTACATCCATGTTTATCCTAGGTACATAATGTTTTACCTGTTTCAGGGTTAAGAATGTATATGATGGATCCATGTCACATTTTGTTTCCAGAGATAGTTTAGTTAGAATAGAACCATTCTTATAAAGAACTAATCGTTATGATTCTTGACCGTTGAGAGCAAGTGTTAAAGAATAAATAAGTCAATTCAACAGGTAAATGTTATTTCAAAAAACCATATGGTTGAAGAGGTAATGTGGGAATCTGAAAATGCAATGAGGGATAAATACACCCCTCATATATTATAAGTAAATGAAACTATGGATTTGCGATTTCCAAAAGGGGGTAATGACGTAGGATATTAGGTATTTATAAAATAATACATTTTTCTGTGTATTAATATTTACGAATATGATATTAATTTTACGTTAAAGGGTTGCTTTTTATGATAGCATAATCGACACACAACAATGGGTTTCTCCAAAATCTAATCTTTCACAATACATTGAGATAAACCAAAAAATAATGTAATAATTTTATTAGTATTTAAATGGTAGTCAACGCCTAGCCGTTGTATTCGCGGAAATAAATATAAATAACTATAATACGATTATACATGTTTATTAAATGTTTTTAACATTTATCCAATGAATATTAAAGGCTTAAAATGAGAATAAATCCATTTTTATGCATAAAATACTCTAATATTTTTTAAATGTTGTTTTACCAACTTTTGATGGAACAACATTTTTTAATATATTATTTCCCACATTTGTATGTTATAGTTGATAAAATAAATTTTTCATTTAGAATAGGAACATTATAATTTACTTTCGATAAAATTTTGGTGTTTTTCTACCGAGATTCATATTTTAATGAATAGTGAAAAACACTGCATTTTAATTCAAAAATGCCTTTTCATATAATTTATTTTTATAGTTAGATTTTTATTTTAATCAGTTTTAAATTGTAATTGAGTTTCTTTCATTTAATAAAATTCAGGTCCTTGTTTTTAATTTTACCTTGAAATCGCTCATAAACACATATCAATATTTCTGTAGTTTTTACTTCCTAAAGACAGGCATTCTGTTTTGAGAACGTTAATTAATTTAACATTATTTACTGCAACTTCTGTGTTTTGAATTTGGGAAAATGGAATCCATATTTGGAATCATATGGTCCAAATTTTTTGAATACATAATTTATATTAATGGACATTATTACTAGAAAATTCATTAGTTATTTTATTTACCAATTTTAAAGTATAAATATGGTAAATAAGTGTAAAAATTAATATTATAATAATATTAAACCACTTTAACACATGTCTTAATCCTATTATATGTGATATGTTGAAACATCATCTTCCTTTGGTCGATTTTAGGACCCCATAAAGCCACTTTGGTGTGATAAGGACATGAAATAATATTTAATTTAATGTAAATAGAAATATAACATTAACATGTATATTTTACTAAATGAATTTTAATATAGGGATATATAACTGATTGGTTTGACTCTAAATAGTCATTAGAAATAGAAAAATATTTCTATGTCATGGAATTTTATTTATAATTTTTAGATATCATATAAATAAATTTATTTACGGCACATAGATGATGCAATGATTGCTTCCTTAATAGAGGATTCAAATAAATGATATTATAAATATTAAAAAAATATTATTTGACATAATTATTTTATTACATGAATAATATAAGTGAATATGACATATTAGGATTTATTCAATGATTTTATTTTCGAAGGAATCATGTTGGTATGAATTTTTAAAAAAGTTAGGTATGAATAATTTCAAAAATTGACATAATTCAAAAATTAAAATATAAAATAGTTTATTAAATGATATTAAATTCCGAAAAATTTATGATTCAGATAAAAAAATTTAATATAAGTCTAAATATATCCCAAATGACTTTCTTGTGGGTCGTTTGACGCGATATGGTAATTACATTAACCCACAATGTGTAAATAACATGAAATCACTAAAAGATTAAAAATGGTAAAATAAGGGTTAAACCAAAATGATAAGGATAAAAAATTATTACAAACATGTCTAAAATTTAATGGATTATGGTTATTAGAACCAAAATCAACATATCATCTAATTAAATGAGTTTTTTACCATTTTTAATCGAAGTTGAATTTCTAATAAATTTATATTCAAAGACGTTCCAAAATTGTCGATCCTCTCTCATATAAAAAACACCAACTCTACCCACTCACTCACACATCTCAAGCACTTTGTATCATCCAAATTATGCTCAAATAATCACCCATCATCCCTCCCTTCCTCCTAGAAGTTGTTCCTTGGGATGAAGGTAATTCAAGAAATCCTTCTGGATCAAATCAAAATAAGTTACCTGATTAAGAGGTAGCATCTTCTCTCAAGTTAATTTCCTTTATATAGATGATTATTAAGATTTATAAGTCTCTCGCACTCATCTGAGAGAAATTTTATAGGGTTTCCTAGGGTCGGGTGAGCTTTGGAGATGGTTTCATCCAAGCGACAGGCGAAACCTTTTTCTGTGTAAGGGTCTCTACTAAGATCTGAAATGGAGATAATCAGTTTGGCGACTGTGTCCTTCATTATCTCCCACATTCACTAGGGAATGGTTCTCCTCTGGTTGCTCAACGGATTTTGGATTTTCCCTATTTGTGACAGTTCTTCAACGAATCTTCAATGAGTTGAGTGTTTTCTCGAATATGTGGGAGTCTGCTGTAGACCAGTGATGGTTCGATTTGAGAACTGTGTGTTCTGAAATATTTAGCCATGAATTCGGGTCCCAAATGCCTAAAATTCTCAACCAGTGAGGGCTTGGGAGATCTTCGGCATTATAGCTGCATTTGGCAGCTAGTAGTGTTATTTTTTATGAAGGGAGTTTTGACTGGTGACAACAGACTATGTTGCATCCCATGGCTGGAACAGAGCTCGTGCACCATACGGTTCTTATTCTGGTTTTGGGGTGTGATTTCACCAGTGGTTCATGAACCTTCCAAGAAGGGGTTGTTTCCGGCTATTTGCGAAGGGGATTATTTGCGCAGAACACATCGAGTGATGGGGGGCCACGAAGGAAGGGTTTGCAAAGGAGGGGGTCCATGAAGGAAGGGGGTACACAAAGGAAGGTGTCACGATGGTTGGGTTTGTGAAGGTTGTGTTCACGAAGGTTGGGTTCACAATGGAGGTTTCATGAAGAAAAACATGGGTTTAGTGCACGGCAGAGGGGAGGTGATGCCTTATAGTGAAGGGAAGGACTTGTGCAAGGTGTCCGTATATGAAGGGGCGCTAGGGAGGGGGTGCAGAGATCCTTGCGGGAGAAGTTCCCCACATATATAGTGAATGGTCTACATAGGGTTGCATTCGCACTATTTGTGGTCTGTTCATGGGTGGTTTTTGAAAGGGCACAATGTTGGGGGTGGTTTTTTTTTGCATGTTTCAATTTGTGTTGGAGTGGAATTTCAAAATAACAAAAATGGGGTTCGTAGCAATGTAATCTGACCTAATGGATAGATGGAAGAAACATTCGCTGAAAAATTAAGAGAAATGTATAATTGTATCACAATGGGATGAAGATTCTTTTCTTACAGGTTGTGTGGGTCTGATGATCATTTGAAAATTCATGGAAAAATGAACATTCAAACATGGGTCCCTTAAAAATACATTAAAAATCATCTAGAAATATGAGGATGGGGTTGCCATAGGAGAAGTGGAGGAGGACCTCATTGTCTTTGAAATTTTTTATAAGAGAGTTAAAGACAAGGTCCTCAATGGGATACCATAGTCCTTTGAAAACTAGATCATTATCATTGATGATTTAAAAGGTGGGAGTGATTCTCAAATTATCCCACTGACCCACTCACCTATCTAGATACGAAATAAAGGTATATTGTTTCATTGTAGAACTGAACGAGTTATGTGAAAAAATAGAGAATGTATTGGTACATTTATATAATGGGAGCATTTTGATCCAATTCCCTAGGGACCCATGGTTAGGATCAGAGCACTTGTAGATGTGGCACAACCACTTATGAGGGGACTTTTCTTATCATAGGATGAGTCTAGTGCCTGGATATCTTTTCAAATTGAAAAGATCCAGATTTTTTGCTTTGTTTGTGGGTGTCTCAGACATTTAGATAAGGATTGTGAATCAAAGAAGGAGGATGATCAATGAAATATCGTTCTGTAATATATCCTTTGGATTCATGCATGAACGAATGAAGAAACATTCATTCCTGAGGTGGAAATACAAAATGAATAAGATAGTATTGCGATGGAGAACATGAAGCAGTCTAAGCCAGTTCACAATAACATCATGATGCTTGGACCACCAGACATTCATGCTGGAAACCTTGCATATTAGAAGGTGAACTAAGTAATACGACGCAGTGTTGTGGATGTGACCGACTCGGGGTAAATTCCTATAGGTAAGGAGAAGGACCCAACTCATTACTCAACATGGGTCTCTGCATATGTGAAAGAGTCCTCTCACCCATATCTTGGGTCATCGCCCAAATACAAAGAACCACCAGACCTAGGTGATGGATGGGAGAACTCTGGACATGAACCCCTTGACCCAATTAATTGGATAAATGTTGAAGCATTAGGGTTTACTGCCTAGGATGAGGAAGGCATGGTTGGATTAACGTTATTAGGTATCCAATCACTTCAGACATGGATATGGGTTACTAGAGTGGATCGAGATGGAAAAACAAGTAGCACAAAACCAGGTGACCAAAATGAATATGGGAGGCATGGACAATGCATTAGAGCCTCCCAATAGGTGGATAATGGTAGGTGATTGATAGTGTCTCGATTGTATGGGGGTGGAGGTGGGCATGGTCCAGCCCTACCTGGAGAAATGAAAATCATATGTTGAAACTTTCAGAGACATGTAAACCCTCAAATGGTTCTACCACTCCATTAGTGGAGTTCAAAATACTGCCCTAACATAGACTTTGTATCCAAAACTATGTTGGATTTCAATTAAGCAGGTCTCCTTGGATCGAAAATCGGTTCCAAGAAATCTTTCCCTATTGGATGAAAGGGACACTCTAGTGGTCTGTTCCTTTTGTGGAAAGAAGAAAATGGTGTCCAGGTGACTAATTTCTCTGATAATCACATTTTTGTGATTGTGGTTACCCCAGGATCATTGTCATGGTCTACATGGGGATTCTATGGGTCTCCTGGGCACCATGATAAACCCAAATCACGGAACTTTTTGCGCCGAGTGAGATCCTCTATTTTGCAACCACATCTGGTTGGGGGATACTTTAACGAGACCATCCTTCATCATGAAAATGAAGGGGGAAAATGGCTGAGTGGTGCTTCTAGGGGAGTGTTTAGAAATTTTGTTTTTCGAAATTCCATTCACAACCTTTGGTTCTTGGGTGCTCCGTTCACATGGTATAGAGGGAGATTAATGGAGACTTGTATAGCTGAAAACCTAATAGATTTCTAGGAAATGTGGAATTAAATTCCCTCTTCCATTCTTTTTTAGTGGTTCTCCTTCCTTCGGTATCTTCTAACCACTATCCCATCATTTTGTCAATGTCCTCTCATGGAGAAGTTAGAAGTACATTGTGGTCCTTTTTATTTGAATGTGTGTCGCTCCAAGATAGTAATTGTGAGAAGGTGGTTCTGTCAGCTTGGCAGGGACCAAACCGGGCCATTTTATCAAATATCTAGAGTACTGACTATCACTTACAAGAGTGGAGCTCCGCTAGATTAAGGTATTTTGACAAACATATTAATTATTTAGAGAATCGTTTGAACCTTCACTCTTTTCCTTGTTGTAACATTGTACTCAAGGATATCTCATTTTACTAAAAAGAATCTTAACATTTCTTTGAAGGATAAGGAGAGATTTTGGTTTCTGCAGGAAAGAGAATCCCATTTGAATGAGGGTGACTAGAGAACCCACTATATTAACCAAATAGCCTCTTCTATGAAAAGGAAAAACCACTTATCACAACATTAAGATCACTCCGGTAGGGTTACATTTGACAACAAAAATATCCAAACCATTATCCTAGCCTTTTTCACCAACATCTATAAATCTAGAATCATTGACACTGGTTCGAGACTGACTATCTGTATACCTCAACTAATTATGGATGATATGAATTTTGATTTGGAGGGATATATCTCTGAGAATTATGTTCTAGAGTCCCTTCATATTATTCACTGCACCAAGCCCATAGGCCTGATGGATTTTGTAAACTATTTTTTAAACATTTGTGGAATATCATTGGCCTAGATGTGGATTCCCTAATAAAGGATTTGTGTGATAGAAAATCCTATCTTGAAACCATTAATTAAACTCTTATTACCCTCTTCCCAAAAACCCACTGCCCATAGAAAATTATGGAATTATGACCAATCAGATTATGCATTGTTGGTTACAAAATCGTTTCCATGATATTGGTGGCAAAGCTCTAGGATTTTATCTTGAGGATTTTCATTGAAACCCAATGTTCTTATATTTCAAAGAGATCCATTACCATTAATTAAAGAATTTATTTTGAACTTTTTCTCTCTATGAATACTCTCTCATCATCCAAAAGAGGAATCATGGCAATGAAATTAGATCTGATGAAAGCATATGATAGAATTGAATAGCCTTTTATTAAACTTGTTCTCTCAATATTGGTATTTCGAATGAAATGGATATATAATATAATGAATTGTGTTATGACTATCACCTATAGAATTAATATTAATAGAGCCCACATGGAAATATTTAACCCCTAAATAGGTTTGGAGAAAGGGGGCCTCTATTGCCTTATCTCATCATTTTGGTGGAGGGTGTTTTTTCTCATCTTCTCTTGAAATCATAGTGGAAAGGGATGATCCATGGTGTGAAGGTATGTAGAAATTACCCCTAAAACCCACTAATTCTTTTCATATGATAGTTTATTGTTTTCTTATGCTACCCTACAAGAATGTGTTCATGTGCTAAAAATCATTAATATGTATGAAAAGGCTTCTAGAAAACGTATTAATCCATCAAAATGAGAATTATCCTTCAATAAATGTATTTTACAAGAAAAAAGGGTGGAACTATAGTGGGTTTGAGGATATATGTTGGTGGAAAAACATCCTAAATACATTTTCCTCCTGACCCTTTTCAGAATATCGAAGAAACAAGTTTTCACATCGATTAAGGAGAGAGTGGAAAATGCGATTTACTTATGGTCAACAAGGAATATCTACAATGTTGTGAGGGAAGTTCTTTTAAATATGTGGCCCAAGAAATCCCCTCTTATGCTATGTCACTTTTCAGGTTTCTAGAAACACTTGTCGATCAGATCCATTCTCAATTGGCTAAATTTTAGTGGGTCTCACAAAAGGGTAAACATAACACCCATTGGATGTCCGGGGGAAAACTGTGTGTTTCAAAATTTCATGGAGGCCTAAGGTTTATGAATCTCAAATTTTATAATGATGGTATTTTTGTAAAATAGGGTTGCAGCCTTCTCACAAATCCAAACACCCTATTCTCAAAAAGTGTTGTTGGACAAATATTTTCCCAGCTCTGGTTTTTTGCATGCCCAACTGGGACTGAGGCTGAGTTTTGTATAGAGAAGCATTTGGTGATAAAAGTCACTGATTTACTTAGGATGTCTATGTATAATTACTAATTTTAATGATGTGAGCTTTTGGAATAATCCGTGGAAGACAAATGGCATCAATCTTACTATGTCTTTGATTGCTGGCCTAGGTTTTCAAAATGCTTGGGTGTGAGACCTGATCACTGAATCAATTGATGACTGGGATAGGGGGAAAATTTCCATCCGGTTTAATGATTTCAATCATACACATATTCTAGTCATTCCTCTCCCACTAGGTAACAGGAATGATCTGATTTTCTAGACTGGGGATGCATCTAGAAAGTTCTCACTTTGATCGGGCTATAAAAAGTGGGTTCAAGACTTGGACGAGGTTGCCCCTGACAAGTGCTAGAAGAGTATCTCATGAATCACCTCCCCTCCCAAGCTAAAATTATATTGGTGGAAGGTCTACATAGTTGTTATTCCTACATGTGACATTTTGGTGAGACATCATCTGGTAGATTATGATAGTTGTCCATTGTGACTCTAAGTGGTGGAATCTCCTTTGCATGTTATTCTTCTCTGTAATGGGTTAAGAGGGGTGTGGATGAAATGGGAGAAAGATTTTAAAATGTAATTTTATCCTTCTATTGGATTGAATGAAAACATCATTAAGGCATTGTTTAAACAAAATGTGATGGAGTGATTTTCACAATTTCTTAGTTGGGGTGGACTCAAAGAAATGAAATCATTTTTCACAATAGGTATCCCAATATCATATTTGGGTTGAGAGGGCTTTGGAGTGAATGAATTTTTCGACATTGAATGATGTTTGTTCCCACTATGTGTAGTAATTAGCAGGCACCTCCCTGTTGGTTCCACCCTCCATAGGGTTTTTTCAAAATTAATATGAATGTGGCTGTCTCTGCACTCCCCAGGGTGGGCATTGGATTTATCACCTATGACAATGATGGTCAGGTCTTGGAAGCTCACTCCGGGGTTGTTGGCACCTCTTGGATCCCTATTGTAGAGGAAGCATGTGCCATTTTCCATGGGATTATTCTTTCCTACTCAAAAGGGTGGATCAATGTGGTGGTGGAATTTTACTTCATGGAAGTTATTAAGGCATTACCAATGAAAGAAGAGGATTCCCAGACAATTGGCCTAATTTAAAAAAAGATATGGTTTTTGACCGATTGCTTCACTGAATGAAAATTTTCATTCAAATGTGAAGGGGAAATTGGGTGGCTCGTCTTTTATCTTGTTTGAGGAAATTGTGGGGTTACCATTATTGGTAAGACTCTTTTCCTGAGTGGATATATAAATCTGGTTTGATTGATAAATAATTTATTAGTTTTTTTAACTAATAAAAAGTTCATTTCCATTATTTTCCTTCTCCACTCCATATGATATTATTATTATTTAATTACATAACAACACAAATATATAATAAATACTAGGATGTTTTAATGAGATTTATTTGAACTACACTTAAACACGCCTTCATCTAATGATAAGAGCTTACTCTTTCTGTGTATGACGACCTATTACCTCACAAAACGATGATTTTTAAAATTTCTCCTACCACCAATCATGGTGGCCATTATAATGGAACTGTATGAATATATGATATATAATATTTATATTTTCTCTATGATACTTTATTTTTTATTTACAACATTCCTTTATTCTTTTCATAATGCATATATATGATAATTTCATTTGAGGAAGTGCGAACTACCACCCTCTCAATGTTATGTGACTCTTTCATTCCATACATAGAATGTATAAAGGTTGGAATTAATGAACTTATTTAACATATATAACAAATATATTATACTATATTTATAATGTACCTATGTATCATTTACTTTTCATTCCTTTAATGTGACAAAGAAATTAAACTAGTGTTGATGCATACGTACGGCCTACCGTCTCCATGAATGGTGCATTACTTTTAATACATATATATTAGATATATGTGATATTTTAGTCATTAATATCATTATGGGGATGATGGAATTTAAACCACATGGAAAATTTACAACAAAACATGTTCAATTTTGACTTGAGTATCGAATATCAACAAAATGACCAATATAAACTTGAATTGTTATATGATTGTTATAACAAGGTAATACGTGATATAAAATGAATTCTAAACGTGAAAAATGTTCTGATGAATGCATAAATTAACGAAACTTTATTATTTTGGGAGATAAAGAATGAATAAGACATTTATGAATAAAGGTAAGGAACATCGTCACAATATCCTCTCATTGTGGAATGTTTTGATGTTATAAACCACCTTCTTTTATATGGTGTATAAACCCCTATGACTATTAATTTCATTCAAATATAATCTTTTTTCTAAGAATCATTTTACTAAACATCAATAGGAATATTTTTTTATCGTACGCAATTACAATGTCCTTTCTTTCGACACAAGAATTATTTGATATTTGGATTCATTAATAATCCATAATGTTTTTTAAAGGAAAATAAATACCATAAACTCTTTTATGTATTTTGGTATTGAAAATGGTTTTGAGAAAGCATTTATTATTTCAATATCTATAAATGTTATATTCTGATTGCAATGTGGAAATGTATCCTTCCCTTATTCTTTTTGTATGTGTCATGATTATATTATGGTTCTTGGGAATTCATTATGTTTATTAGCGGTTTCATGATAAACCAAGTGCATGTGATCTTGAGATATCTCTCCAATACATTCTACAACATGACATTGTTAAACAATAATGTTTTCCTTAATTTGTATTTATTCATGGAGTAAATGTTTCTTTCCTTATATTATATCACTTATTGTTATTTTTTATGCTCATACTAGTGTTTGTAAATGATTTTCATAGGAGATAAGGAAGGGTTAGAGAAAGGAAGAATTCAAGAACATTTTTATCAAGAAAATGTTTTTTATTTTATTTAAAGAGGATTATTATTGTGAAAAAAATTTGATATAGTATAAGTGCCTACATTGTAATAGTTGGGATGTAATGTAATAGTTATGGCTAAATTATATAAAAATATAAACCTAAAAATATTTTATAATGTGAATTCTTGACATGAATCAATATTATGAAATGTTTAAGGCTGGGACCTTACATTTCCAGTTAAATTTTTTAGTTATAGAATATTTATTTTTCTAATTTAATTTTTTTCTATATTTAATTCATTTTTAATTTATTTTTTCGTTATTAAATTAATATTATCTCATAATATATAGAATTTTTGGTGAAAAAATATTTTCTATTTTCATCCAAAAATCAATGTTCTTTATTAAATCACTACATAAATACCTCTTTTGGAATTTTACTACAGTAATTCCAAAAAAGAAAATAAATTTCAACTAAATAATTTTCCAACTTAAATAATTATTTTATTTAAATATTAATATTATTAATAAAGTGGCATGAGAATAAAATAAAATAATCCTTATAAATCTATTCACTAATTCTTTCTTTTAATTTCCTAATGTAATTAATATTTTATAGAATTTCTTCTATTTATTTGTACTAAATTGAATGATTTTAAATAACATTTAAATTATTTTACAATTTTAATGGTGTTATAATAATGGGGATTTAATCAAAGTAGTTGGGTAAATATTCCAAAGATCAAATTGGATTTATATATCCAAAAAATCCCTCTTATTTCCCTTATTCATTATTCAATTATTCTTCAATAAATGTTATTTTTAAATTTTTAAAAGATCCAATATTATTAATAATATTTTGTTTTATGATTATGTGTTATTCATATTTCTGATATTTCAATGTGACAAACAACCATGTGGATTTTGAAATTCTAATTATCTTATTTAATATTTTTTTTTATCTAGTTACAAAATATTAAAATTTTTAGTCACTTAATAGTTCTTGAATTTTATACAATTCCATATAAATAAATATGGGACACATATATATTTTGAAGAAAATGTTTCTTAAGAAAAGTAATTTTCATTGTTAGAGTATAGTGACAATTAGAGGTGCTAGGATCAAACTATTTCCCAATTTGATTTTGTTGAATCCCATTTCTCCTAGTCTTGGATGAATTTTTTTAAAATGAAATCTTGACTCTTAAATGTTCCTTCAATTTGTTTTTCAATAAATCGGTGAAGACTTGTATAGATGATCCTAGGGAAAATTTGTTTATAGAAATCATATACTTTTGAATAACCATGAATCTGTCAAATAATATTACATATTCAAAAATGTTCTTCATTATTGGAGGAGGTTTTTGTATGAGAAGGTAATCCCCCATATAATATTAAGTGAACAACATCTATAAGTGACTTACAGACCCATAAAATTTTGTCTTCCTTTTCCATATAAAAGTATCTTTTACTAAATTATTTCTTGTTTGGTTGTATAATTAAGTGATTTTTTATGGGTATTAGAGATATAATTGGAATAATTACTAGATAAATCAATTATAATCAGAGTATATAGTTTATATGATTGAATAACATTCACTGTTATTAATATTCTAACCTCTACAAATTTTTTCTCAATGCATTCAATATATATTTTTCTTCTGTTATAAGGGATACAGCTATGTGGGTCATGTGTGACTTCGGATTATCCAAAACCATTAAAAAAAGATAAAATATACTATATATAAGGTACATAAATAAGACTTATTAGTCAATGTTTTTGACATAATATGTGATGAAAGATGTATTGGTATTTTTCATCAGATCCTACTTCTTTAGGATTTTGGTTTTATTATAGTCCAATGAAGCTATTCTGTTAGGAATATATAATGTAAATAATCCTATGTAGGTTGAAAAAATATTATCTTTTTTACACGTATATTTAAATTTCATATTCTCCCTATTCACAAATTATAGATTCAATTATATGTTGAACTGTTATAATGTTTTTCAAGGCTTAGGTTGTGGTATTATCTCAAACCTAGTTGATATAGGACCTTGTAATTGAATTAGTTCCATTTTATGATTTATGATGTCCATTTTATCCCTACTTGATCACATTAATTATTATGTAGGTCTTTGTTAGGATCTTATAATGATCCCATGGATGTAATATTAAAAAACATCATTCAAAAAACATTATTTACATCTAATAGGGTATTTCAAGGGATTAACATCACACTAAATTCATACTTCAAGTTTTCCTTGTGGATTTACAAATATTACTTATTGGTAAACTATATCTCTATAGAATATTTCTGAACCATCCACTAGATAATGAAATTAAAGACTCTATCATTTTACTACATCTTATAATTATACAGGTCTTATAATCATTTTTTTCTTAAGATCAATATAAACTAGTGATTCACCTATAAAAGGTGATGTTCTCAAATTTAGGCAGCCCCTACCACTAGATTGTAACACAAACAAAGAATTTTAACCTTCTAATGATTAAAAAAACTTATTTTATGAATTATTTAATTTTAGGGATTCACTAAATAAATCCACAAATATGTTAAAATCGAATGAAAAACCTATTTAAATCTATTGTTATGTTGAAATGTGAATTTTAGTGGTTATTAATGTTCATTAGTGAGGTTTAAAATTTACTCATTTAAGATATAACATTTTTTAAAAAATTATATATTAAATTCTTCATTTAATGTCATCTAGTTGAGAAGTATGGGAAATGATTAAATAATAAAAACTCACCACTCATTATGTCAGGGTATTTCAAGGATTTATTGTCTAAACATTAGATATATGATAATTTAGGGTAGAAAACTCATGATACTCAAATGGGGTAATGGATAATAAGATATTTTGATGTTGTCATAGAATTGTTTTACGGGTACATATAATATTTTCTTATTAATTATTACAATAATTCCTTAAAAATCATTCAACGAGTGTGGGGCCCTACAATGGACATAATAATAAAAAGATGTGATTAATAAATGGAATCAATATTAATTAATAGATGTTATTTATTCTATAACATAGTATTATAGAGAACCACCTGGAAGTAAATGGTCTATATAAAATTTAATGGTGGGTAGGTTGGTGGTGTGAAAATTTCCTTACCATTTCCTTTAATAAATGTGTGATGATTTTTTAGAAGTGAGAGTATTTAAAGGACCAAATTTTGGGTACTATCATTGATATAGAGTCTATTAATGCTGAAAATTGGGTTGAGGAAAAATTCAACAGGAAAATGGTAAATCAGGGAAATTCAAGTCAGATAATAATTAATCTAAGGAAACATGGAATATGTTCTTAAAATACAAACATCTGTTAATAGAATTTAGATCACCCTATAACTTGTTTTTCCATGGATGGATAATGAAGAACCATGAAACTCATTCATCCTAAAATGAAAAAAACATTTACATTACCCTTCTCTTGATGTTCCAAATTCCTATAAATACTATATCAATAACCATTTTTAGTGGTATGTCCTTTCAAATTATAGGTCAATTTTCTAAGCTCATGTATCATATACTTTTAGAAACTCTCAAAACCATAGAAGTAATTTGATTCTATTATGTAAAGATCTCACAAAAATTACCACATGTGTGTATGAAAAAGTATTTGTTTGTGTTTAAGATGAAATTTTCATAACTATAATCCATGAAGTACATAATTGGTGATAGAGGAATTTGATTTCTAGAAATTGATGATATGATGGTTTATCTTCTATGAAAAATATACCCTATACAATTAAGAGAAATAAAAATATTATGGAAACTAGTATTATACAACTTACTTTCTTACATGACTACAATATTTCACATAACTACAATAGGGTTTATATATTTTATGTGTCATTATAAGAAATGAATTTCAAGATAAATGACTACCCATTATCCACATGTGTAATAATCAATTTTTAATCATGGAAAATATATACGCACATTTAATATCATTTATCATTATTCCAAATACCACTTTTTTAGGGATGTTCTTGGAAATTCCATCATCTTATACCCTTATGAATAACCACACTAATCTAAGGAGCCGGCAAAATGATCTTTGTTAGTGAGGAATCCATTCAATTTATTCACAAGCACTATTTGGTTAGAATTTTTTTTCATAAGCCCCATTCAAACAATTCCAACTCCAGAGAAGCACATAGTCCTACAATTAGGTAAAGGTACTAATCATTGAAATAGTGGGGGACACATCCATGTTCAACCCAATTAGAGTATGATCTCACTAGGGTATCATAACAAAAAATTTCTATTCAAAAATTTACTTTAACCCTTTTCTAAATAAGATTTTCCTCGTTACATTATGTTATGTTATAGGTGACATACTTAATGAATGATGTCAAACTACATCCAATGTCCTCAACGCATGACGCTAAACTACAAAAAATGTTAACATCCCAAGATGTTAATCTACAACAAATTTCATCATCACATGGTGTTAAACTACATCCAACATCCTTAGTAAAATACACTAAACTAGATTATAACCCAAAAAGATGAATATAGTACTCCTTTTTTGATAAGACTAGAAATCCTTGTGTAATGATCCCATCATACCTAATGTGGTGATAAACATATAACCCCCATCAACATCATGGTAAAATTCATAGACCTCACACCATCCTTTGTTTATACTATATTCATGACATAACAATCCTTATTACTTGACATTAAAAAATTGAATGATCCAATCACATGACCTATATCAATTCACCTTAAACTATATTGTTTTTGACCCATGATTTATTCCATGCTATATAGGATGATTTCGGTAGCTTCAATCTTGAAACAACCACAACTAAAACACCCTCTTGGGAGGAAGTATCTCCCAAACATAGAAATCTTCGTGATGTATAGTACTCCACTCACCTCACCTTCAAAAATTCCCCACAAGAAATTAAACCAGGATCATCCCCATTTGGTTTTCATATATTACAAACTATCCCTAATAGACATATACCAGTGCTCACCCTTATGTGTTAATATATATAGATTTATTTCCACCAAACTCTAATGTGTGATTTTCATAATAAGTTGATAGTGAATATGAGAAGCATCTGAGTTAGACGTTAATCATTTCCTTTCAATAGTGTGATGATCTTAAGAGGCCTTATGTGATGTTCATATGATGATGGAACCTAATACATTAGAAACCTAGTACTTGGTGAGAAGCCTATGGAACCTCATTTTACAAGCAGTATTTGCATTATTTGATGAGAATGTGATTAAAATTTGGCCAGTATAGGGTCTCTCTAAACATTTCATAATTGATGGGCTTATGTTATTTTATCATGAGACATGCATGATATTCCTTATGTGAATATAATGTAAAGCCTATACGATGAACATGGGATCTATTCACACTCCCTTAGGGTGATGATTGTATGTTCTTTACAATATGTGACATGAAACAGATGCCTCACACGATGATAATATTATGACTACTATGATGAGTATAAGAAACCTACATGATGTTCATTTGATTTATTCATTATATCACTAGATGTTGAGCCTCATATTATTACCTTGAGTGACAAAAACTACATTTATTTTGTGATGATCAATTGATTAATCATATTAAGTTAATATGTTATGTTTTTTTGAGAAGGATATGACTCATTTTTTTAGCTATAATTTCATTTGGTGATGATCTTGGGAGTCTAATAAAATAATACTATGATGCCTTATTTGATTACCATAAGTTACCCAATGTGATGAACATGTGATTAAAAGTTTCCCCTACTATATACTCCATCAAAATGATTCATATGATTCCTTCATAACCTACCATGGGGAATATATTTTTAGGTTCCCATAAAAACAAATAATGAATAGAGAATCCCCATTAATAATCCTCTCCAAACAATATGACCCTACGAAGGCACTAGTGATGTAATTATTTTGTTTCCACTTTAAGAAGGCTCAAATAATATGATACCTATGAATTTATTAAATAAATATGGTTGAAAATGAATAATAACCCATATAAATTAAGGAATACATTTATGGAATAGTCTAAATCCCATTATCCTATTCAGATATAGGAGATAACACTATCACCTCAGTTTTATTGTTTCTCACCTACATAAATTGTTAATTAAGGGATAATGGATCATGAAATATCTGCGTATGCATATCTTATGTGGATGGTCTTCATAAAAGGTGTTATAAAATTGAGTGGTGAACCTTGTGGGAATTCATTCTCAATTTTTATTAAGAGGATGTGTTGAATTGTGATTCCCTATAACAATTATTCTCTGAAATAAAGTATTCTAGGAATCACTTTCATCATATGCGTAATTTTGGTAAGATTGAAATGTTTCTTAAATAATTACATCAATTAGTTATGACTAAAAATCTCCACCAACCAAAAATAACTAACTTGGGAGAAGTAGATCTCACTATGAATAAATTTATCTACATTTTTTTATGTTGTGATGGATATATCTCCCACTATTCTTTGGTTACCTTTACAAATCTATAGAACCACATAATTCATGTAAGAAACCCTTATTTTATTTTATTTTATGAATTAAAAGTATTAGGGTGATGTGTGTGTTAGTTTTAAAGAAGTTTAAATTATTTCTGATACTTTTCTACTAGGGCGTGGTTGGTGCACAGTTAGTGTAAACCAAGAATCTTCACCATGAAACCATGTATAGTGAGATATATGCTAAGAGGAAGGAGTATGAGTAGTGCACGGTTTGTCCGAATAGTGAGGTATCATAGGTTCTAATTGAGATAGTGGTCATTTTCATGATTGGAGCATGCTTTGGACTCTGTGGGATCCATCTGTGTGAGTATTCTTCTTCAGGAAGTAGTTGTTGCATAGTTAGATAATGATTTTTCTAAGTGTGTGACTTACCATGCACGGTTGGAAAACTAGATCCATAAAAGGTGGATTAGGGTCAGGATCATGTTTTAACACCTCTATTATTTTGCAAACTAACACTAAATCCGAAAATTATTACTCTCTATGTATAAGTATGCTTTTTCTATCAATCCATAGGTGATCTGAAGGAATCTCTTAGTGTGTTGATGTTAATGTCTCGTGGTTGGTCTTTGTTCTTGGTAGTTTTTCTTGGTTATCCGTTGATCTACCTATCCCTCTTTCTATCTCTTGGTTTCATATATATATATGTCCATTGTGAATATATATAAGGTTGTTGATGCTAAATATGTTGATTATTTTTTTATAGGGGATGATATCTAAGGTGGTTGTCTGGATATTTGACCCAGTTTTGGTGGTTGTCTAAATTGGTAACATGATTTTCAAATGATAATTTTAAAATATGTTTTTTCTTGTCGATGCATGTAAAAAGAAATTAAAGAATAATTTTTTTATTATATTTTTTATATGGTTTTCAATAAAACAATGAGTTTATTGAAAAAGATTCAAAATTTATTTTAGCAGTGGTTTTGGGAATAATAGTTGTGTGTGTTCATGATCATTCTCGATGGATAAGGGTAAGGAGTCTCCCACATCATTAGTGGGATGGATAAGGTTCAGGTATATCCCCTTTCAAAATAGTTAATTAGTTGTGTGTGTTCATTTGAATTTGTGACGAATAAGGGTTATGATTATCCCCAATCATTAGTGGGATAGATAACGGTCAGGGCTCTCCCTCTTAAAAATGGTTCATTAGGTGACAAATTATAGAAAGGATGACTCACCACTCATTGTTTTAAGGAGGTAAATGTTGCATGCGTGGTTGGGTGTGTGGATATGTGGAATGGAATGATTTATGCCAAAATGTAACTTTTGGAACGATATTAATTTATTTTTTTGTTTTATTACTGGGAACCTAATGATGTTCGAAGAAAATAGTTTCACTATAGAGCTTGTATATATTTTGATATAAACTATTTTAGAAATTGTTTTATATAAACTATTTTATGTAATTCTGATAACATATTCTATCCTAGTGGTGTTAGTAGGGAAGTTTTTAGGGGAGAAACTATTGAGTTTCATTATTTACCCATGAATTAGAAATTTGTTTCTTTTTCAGATGTTTTTTGTTAGAACATGGGTAAACGTAGAGTATCACACTTCTCTAGTGGTTCTTACTGACAGTTGGGTTAATTTATGGTGTGAGTCATATTGAATATTAAAGCTTTGGGGTTGTAGATGTCTAGTGTTTTTTTGGCATTGTAGTATTCTATTGTCTACATGAATTTTCTATATACATCAACTATGGAACTCTTGTGTAGTTTGATTTTGATATAAATGGTATTGTAATACCCCAAGATTTTATGAGAAATATTATTTTTAATTTTATTGATGTCTTGGGTTGTATGCTACACCAAAATTATCTTGATCTATACACAACACCGTGTTAGCTTTTATTATACTCAAACATTATTCTTGGATTGTTTTCCACGCAAAAGCAACCTTCCTCAATAGTGTGTGTTGTACGCAATACCGAGTTTCACTAAACAACGATATATTGTTATAATATTTTTAATAACTAGCCGTTATGAATAGTAGTAACTACATTTTTAATTTTATGACATTATAATTCAACATACACATTTTATAGAACATGTTATGGAAACATAATAATTTTTTCGGGTAAAATAATAATTTTTCAAAAAATGCCATTTTTCCACCTTTTGATGGAACACCCACTTTAAATATAGTTTTTGAAACATTTATAAGTTCAATTTTACAAAATAAACTTACTCATTTCAATATGTCTATAAAAATTAATTTTTTATGATTTTTTTATATTTTTATATTAACTTTTATATTTTGATGAATAGTAAAAATAAGCTAATTTTTTTTACAAACCAAATTTTTTATCAATATAATTTATATGGTTAAATTATAATATTTAATGGTTTTAAAGTATAAATAGTTTATATATTTACCATTTAATATAATATATGTCATTAGAATTAATTTTACATTGAATTCATAGGTAAAAACATTTCAATCTTTTCTAATGTTTTAACATTTAAAATCCATTTTCTAAACAGTGGGATTAATATTAAATTAAATACTAAAACATATATGTTTTGAATTTGGAAAAATGGATTTCATATTTGTAATCTATAGTTCAAAATTATGTTAATAAAATACTTTTTATTTTTATGTATTATGAAAAGTAACTACAACAAATTTTATTTACCATAGTTATAGGTAAATCAAGTAATTAAGGGAAAATATAATATTATAAAATTACCCTAAAAATTGCCTTAATATAATTGGATGATTAAATTTTTCCCTAAATCATACTTGGGTCGAAATGGAATCTATTGGAACCAACTTGGATGTTATTGAGACGCTTAATTTATTTTATTTAAAAAAAATTAAATATGTATCACTCAAAATTTAATAATTAAAGTATTTTAGAAATACGATAATACAGAATATAAATTATATTATAAATACCCATTTGAAAGCTAAAATGTTTTTATTCGTTATGGAAATTTATTTGTAATTTTTATGAAATATTTAATTACGTTAATAGATTATACATTAATGGTGCTGAAATTATTTATTTAGTTATAAATCAATAATATAGTTATTACTAAAATAATAGTACACATTAAAAGGCCAAAACACTTGACCAAAACATATTGGTTGAGTATATATATACCCTAAGAATCGAAGGGGAGACTTTTGTACCATTTCGAGCCTTATAAAATAGATTATGCCATTTATAATATTTTATTTTCAATGATGTCAAAGTTGTCACCTTCATAATTTAATAAATATAAAAATTTAAATATTGTGATTTTAAGATTATAAATTCTAATAAAAGTATTATTATGAAATATATTGGATTTGATTTCATCATAGTATTTTATTTTTAATTTTTATGCATCAAATATGTATATTAAATAATTATACAAAAATATTGTGGTAATTCTTTGGTTAAGAAAAATATCAAAATAAATGGTTTTACAATTATTAAAATAAATATTATATGAACATATTAATGAGATCCATAAATTTTTTATATGAATATGAAATGTTATGAATCTATTTAATATTTTGTTTCAAATATATTTTCTTTTTTTATTTTATTTAAATTCAACTAATTGAATAGTGTCAAAATTTACACTATTTATATATTATAATCATAACATATTATTAAATTGTTTAGAAATCACAAATATATTTAAAAACTAGAAATTTACAATTTTATTCTCTAAAATGTAATAATGTATCTAATTATAGTAAATTCACAACACATAAGTAAGTATTTATAACAATTTAAAAATTAGAATATTATTACCACAAATAAAATTAAATATATTAAATAAAGATAAATTAAAATGATAAGGCTTAAAATATAATCAAAACATGGATAAATTTGATTGGTTGATGATATTAAAACCCTATCTTAACTCGTATCCTAATTTGAGTCACTTTGGATGTTTTTATGGGGGGTTTCAGTTTATTATAAATTAATATTTTGGAGGTTTCTAAAAGTGCCCTTCTCCTCTCTTATAAAAGAGAACCCCTTTTCTCTTCTATTAACATAATTTTGAGCCTCCATTCTCGTCCAAACCCTTCCCATTACTCTTGTTAACTTCCCTAGTCACATTCTGGAGGTTCTGGTCTTCTCAAAAGACCAACTATAGTCCCTTTAGAGGAAGCTTAAAAGAGGTCTGTCGAGGAAGATGTAATCTCTTCTACCGATTCTTTCAAGTTTCTTTCTTCATAAACATACTCTTAATTTGTTTTTTAATTATAAATTAATAATATCAGTATCACTAATATACTTATATGTTATTATAAATATTAAACAACCCCATTTCACATTATATCCATCCTACAAAAAATGAAATCACCGCACGTGTGTACGTACGGAATACCGTCTCTACGTTGTGGTGTAATATGTTTTTCCAACACCTCATTAAATGGATGGGTATAGTGGTGTAAATAATAACTATAGGGTTATTATAACATCATACGGATTCTGAGATATTACATTATCCACTTCAATTCCATTCAATAATTATGGGAACAATATCATCACCCTTGCATACGTACGGATTACCGTCTCCACGACGCGATGAGATTCATTCTCCATGTTAACCATTCAAGAATGATTATAAAGTATATATAATAAATAATAATTAATGTTATGACATAATAATGATACTGAATTTATGTACATATATTTTTCATTTACTTAATTCCATTAAATTCAATAAGGAAACGAAAGCAGCGTTCAAGCGTACGTATGACCTACCGTCTCCATGAACGGTGTATTTAATTCCATTTATAGATCTATCATATATATTTATATAATTAATATATATTATATATAAATAATTTTATAAAATATGGAAATTATTAAATCAGGATATAAGTAATAATATAATAAACAACTAGTCCAAACACATAAGATAAATGAAACTATTTTACCCAAAACCCTGCTTTATCATGGAATTGACAAAAGAACGTGTAATATAAAGTCATAGGTGAATCATATATGATATAATAAATATTATTACGGTTAATTTACAAGTTAATAATATGTATAAACCCACTATACTAGAGTTTCAGACATGTACAAGACAAATTGGACCTAAGGTAAGGGATTATTTTGTCTCACTTTTATTTCTGTGAGACACATGCCTTAATCATCATCTATTTATTTTGTATGGTGTTTATGATTCCTATGAATGTTTTATGATTTTATTATAGAGGATATAATATTTACATATTAAATTCATTCCCTTTATTTTATGACATGTATGATTCCACCGATCATTAAAGGTAAGGGATAATTATTCCAATCTCGTTCTTATCCGGGATTGTTTATTCATAAATATTTACTGGGGTTATGTTTATCATCCATATCTTTGTTTTATAAAATTGTTTTCATAAAATTTTTACTATTATTTCATGTATGTTTAAAGAATTGTTTACCCTTTTTTGACTTTTACCACATGGTAAGGATGAAATATTTCTTTTGTTTACCATATGAGGTACTTTTTGAATTTTCCGACATAAGTACAAGAAGCATGATTTTTTAACTTATACGACATGAAGATATTATTACAGTTTCATAACACCTTATTTTAATGAAGCTTACATTATAATATTTCATGATTATTTTCCAAAAAAATATTTTTCTTTTAAAATTGCATTGCATTTTCTGAAAAGAAAATGATTTTGAAGAAGAAAGTATATTTTCTTCAAGAATTCATTTAATGTGTTTTATCTAAACAATTTTTCATCTAAGATGAAATTATTTAGTATGTTTATGTTTTAAGTATATTGTATCTATTTTTACATGTTTTGATTTTTCATATGATGAAATGATATCCATTTTTTTTATATGGATTATGTTATGATTGAATGATGTTTATGAAACCCATTTTTTTCATTGGGTTATGATGAATGATTTATGTTGTGGCACACGAAAGAATGATTTCATTATTTGATGGGTGGGAAATATTTCTCCATCCAATGCATTGGGTAAAGATTTATATCTCATGATATAGACATGGCTAGAATGATAATTGAATCATGTTCAGTAATACAGGGCTGGAACAATAAGTAAACCTGGTCCAGTAATGGACTTTGTCCACTATGATGGTCTTGACATCAATGTCTTGGCAACTATGGAAATAATAATATGTGCATAATGGTTTTACAAAATTAAATGTTTTATTCCAATGCTATTTTATCAAGATTAATGTTCCTTTATGATTTATTCCTTGTGAACTGCCATGTTTGATGTCATTGCTCATGATTTTGATGTTTAGATTTTATGTTCATGTATTTAAGATCAAATTTTTATAGATTGTTTTATGTTATCCATGTTTACCCTTACTAAGAATTATCTCTCACCCTTTCTATCTTTTCTTTTCCCCAGGAAATAAAGGAAGTTTTTAGGTATGAAAATACTGGGGAAGATCTTTATAGTAGTGGTTGAAGATCTTTCATCGTGATTAGAAGATTGTGTTCCATGTTTCCAAAGACACTAAACCATTACGGTCCTTGGGTGACTTTTTTTATGTATTAATTATTCCTAAAAAGTAATTTAATTTCCATGTACGTCATGCATGGGTCTCTACAGTTGGTATTATATGAAAGGTTTAGTTAACCTTTGGAAACTAGGATGTGAAAACTTTTGTGAGATCCCTAGAGATATATCTAAGGTATTTCTTGGGATGTCCCTAAGGATATGTATAAGTATATATTATAGTCCGATAATTATGGTAATTATCATAGAATTAAACCTAAGGTGTTATATATTGATGGAACTCCCCCTTTATTATGTTGTTTTCCTAGCATGATTTTTGCCTCTCACACTATTATTTTTGGGTTTTAGAAGATGGATGGAACCTGAAAGAAGAGTGTTGATCAATGTAATGGGAAATGCAATTATTCTATTCAGGAAAAACAAAATGTTATGTGAAATGGAATGAAAAATATTATTGCTATACATACACAATATATGAATCATTCTGGACTTCCAAATGAGAGAGAAGGGAACAATATTCTATTGAGTCCTTCATGAGGCAATGCCCGCATTCTTTCTGTGGGTCTTCTGATCCACTTGTCTCTGAACAATGGATCAGTACCATTGAAAAGATATTTTCCATACATTGCTGTTATGAACATGAAAAAGTAATTTTGGATGTTTATTATTTACAAGGTGAAACAGACCAGTGGTGGACACTAATTAAGAATACACGGCCCCAAGAT
This sequence comes from Viscum album, assembly GCA_963277665.1. Taxonomy (NCBI): domain Eukaryota; kingdom Viridiplantae; phylum Streptophyta; class Magnoliopsida; order Santalales; family Viscaceae; genus Viscum; species Viscum album. The sequence goes on along the minus strand of OY728131.1, from coordinate 708,280,784 downwards.
GATATTGAATCCATGGAATGTGATGAGTTCAAGAACATATTTTTCAATAAGTACTTTCCTCGTATTCTTAGAACAATGATGGAAAAGACGTTCCTTGAGCTTAAGAAAAAGGATGATGAATCTTTTGGTATATACGAATCGAATTTTACAAGGCATACAAGGAATGCATCTAGATTTATCATCCAATATGAAAGTAAAGTAGATCAATTATTCAGTGGCTTAAAACCAATTCTTTGAAAGGAAAAAGCTATAAGAGACTTTAGTTTCTATGAAGAGATTGTGTGTTGTGATGTCAAGTTAGAAATGGATGTTGGTGTTTCATATCTATCTCATGGTTTTGACAAGAAACGAAATATGGAGTTCATGGAAAAATGTCAAAACTATGGTGAAAAGAAGAGAAATGTTTTGTTATGCTCAAAGTGTGGAAAGAAGCATGGTGGAGATTGTCTTAAAGAGACTAGAAAATGTTTTAAGTGTGGAAAAGAATTTCATAGAGTAGGTAAGTGACGAAGTAATGGGAAAATGGCAGCTAATTATGGGAATGGAGAAAAGACTACAGATAACGCACCACCAACACATCAATGCTACAAGTTCCTGGAAATGGGGAATTATGCTAACCAATACCCTAATCCAAGGGTTAAGGATGATCAACATCACTAACCTATTAAGGCAAAGGACAAAGGGAAGTCACATGTGATCACTATTGGCGATGTTTAATATGACAACGATGTGGTGGAATGATTAATTGTTTATGTACCGTGATTCCAAAATAGTGTTGTGGAATCTCATTTATCTATGTATTGGTTTTCAATAATCTTATGGTAATGGTAACCATGAAAAGTGATTGAAATATTTTTGGAAAGAAGATGGTATGCACATAATAAATGTATAAGGGGATAGTGAAATGCTTGATAGTATTAATGAGCTTTTGACTAATATAAGGACAAAGTGATATCATGGTTTGAGTATAGAGAACGTTTGGGATTTTAGTATGTGGATAGAGTTATCTTTTGACATCCTTCATGATTTCACTAAGGTTCTATGATAATTCATGTTTCATGAATTAATGATTAATGTATTCACATGTTTCGAATGTGACCAACAAGATATATCTTATGATATATGGTGGATAAATGATGGTATTCACATGCTCAGTAGATGACCTTTCTAGTAATCATTTTCATTATAATATAATATTGGACCAAAGTATTTTCAATTAACATAATGGTTAGAATAAATTAATTAGAAAATTAAATAGTAATATTTAAGGTTAAAAAGTTTTCTAGAATTTTATAAGAGTATAGTTTTAGAAGAAGGAAAACATGCAGGATGGGTGACAACTTGTCAAGTTGGACAAGGTTGTGGGATTCGAATCCACAACCGAAGTGTGACGAGCCATTATTGTTTACCACTAGCCTACAAGAAGTCCATGGTTAGTAGATATTAGTTTTATTTTATTAATAGGTTTGATAGAAGAAGTATAAGTCCATTTTTTGGAACCATTTACAATAAATCTCACCATAGATGGACTTATGTATATAACTTTTGTTAACCTTATGTTTGAGACAGATTGAATGGCCTATCATTCAATCGCATGATCTACTAACACTTCACATAAGACAAATTCAACTTCATTTTTTTAAGATAAGCAGTGGAAATTGTTCAAGGCATGAACAAAAGTGAGATTGTACCAAAATCAAGTATGTATTTCTTTTATTTCAAATATTATTTAACATTAGGGAAATGATCATGAAACCCAAAACTGTTTTCCCAGTACCCTCATATCCGATAAATCAGATTGTACCTTAGATTATCACCAATTTATGGATTAGTGATTGTTGGGTTTTTCATAGCCATGTTCTCTACTACTCTCCATCGGAAATTTATGGTTAGATTTCTCTTCCATATCCATATTTTCACCTATGTTCTCCTATGTGGAATCCCAATGATGAGTTAATTTGGGTAACCATTACATTTCATACTTTAGTTTTAAAATTAAGTTTTATTATTCCTTTTTACGATGTGGGTTTCTATAAAAGAAACTATCATGTAGTAAACCATTTATAACCCCGATGAATTTCAAGGGCGAAATTCACTTTAAGGGGGGTAGAATGTAATACCCTGAGATTTAATGAGAAATAATTTTTTTAATATTATTGATGTCTTGTGGTTTACGCTACACCAAAATTATATTGTGCTATACACAACACCATATTATATTGTATTATATGCAAACACTATTCTTGGGTTGTGTTACATGAAAAAGCAACCTTCCTCAATAGCGTGTGTTGTACACAATACTAAGTTTCACTAAACAACGATATATTGTTAGAAAATTTTTATGAACTAGACATTATGAATATTAGTATCTAAATTTTGAATTTTATGACATTATATTTCATGTTACAGATTTTATAGAACATGGTATGAGAACGAAATAATTTTTTTAGTAATATAAGAATTTTTCAAAAAATGCAGTTTTGCCGCCTTTTGATGGAGCACCTTCATTAAACATAGTTTTTGACACATTTATAAGTTCCATTTGAGGAAATAAAGTTATTCATTTAAATAGGGATATAAAAATTATCATTGGATAATTTTTTAATATTTTTCTGTTAGCTTTTATATTTTGATGATTAGTAAAAATACGATAAATTTTAAATAAAAACAACCTTTTTCATAGAGATAATTTATATGGTTAAATTATAATATTTAATGGTTTTAAATTAAAAATAGAATATATTTCTACCATTTAATATAATTTATTTTATTAGCATTAATTTTACCTTGAATTCATAGGTAAAACATTTCAAATTTTTGTAATGTTTTAACTTTTAAAACCCATTTTCGCAATAGAAGGATTAATTTTAAATTAAATACTGAAAATTATGTGTTTTGAATATGAAAAAAAGGATTCCATATTTATAATCATTAGGTCAAAATTAGGTTAATATGCTACTTTTTATTTTTAGGAATTATGAATAGTAACTATGGTAAATTTTATTTACCATAGTTAAAGGTAAATCGAGTAACTAAGGGTAAATATAATATTATAAAATTACCTAAACACTTTTCTTAATATAATTGGATAATTATATTTCTCCCTAAAGCATACTTTGGTCTAAATGGAATCTATTGGAATCCACGTGTATGTGATTAAGACCCTTAATTTATTTTACTTAATGAAATTGAAATATGTCTCACTCAAAGTTTAAAAATTAAAGTATTATTAAATAAGGTTATACAAAATATAAATTAGATTATAAATACTCATTTGAAAGCTAAAATGTTTTCATTTGTTATGGTAATTTATTTGTAATTTTTATGAAATATTTTTATTACCTTAATAGATTATCAATTAGGGTGCAGAATTATTTATTTAGTGAAAAATCAATAATATAGTTTTTTTAAATAATATTACTCATCAAAAGCCCAAAAACCTAACCAAAACATATTGGTCGACTATATATATACCCTAATCATCCAAGGGTCTACTTTTGGATCATTTAAGGCCTTATAAGATATATTATGAGATTTGTAATATTTTATTTTAAATAATGTCAAATTTGTCACCTTCATAATTTAATAAATATAATAATTTAAATATTGTGATTTTAAGATAAAAATTCAAATAAATGTATTCTTATTAAATATATTAGATTTATATTTATCATAGTATTTTATTTTTAATTTTTATGCAACACATAAGTATATTAAATAATTATACAAAAATGTTGTAGAAATTATTTTATTAAGAGAAATATCAAATAAATGGTTTTAAAATTTTTTTTAAAAAAATTTTATATGAAAAAATTAATGATATCCATGAATTTTTTGGATTAATAAGAAATGTTAGGAATATATTAAATATTTTTTCGAATATATATTCTGTGTGGATTTTATTAAAATTCATATAATTGAATAGTGTCAAAATTGACACTATTGATATGTTATCAAAATAACTTATTATTAAATTGATTAAAAATCACAGAAATATTTAAAAATTACAAATATATAATTATATGGTCTAAAATGTAATAATGTATCTAATTATGGGAAATTCTCAAATCATAATTAAGTATTTATAAGAATTTAAAAAATTATAATATTATTACCACAAATAAAATTAAATAGATTAAATAAGGATTAATTAAAAAGATAAGGTTTAAAATAAAATCAAAACATGTCTAAATTTGATTGGTTGATGAGATTAAAAAATTATATTACCTCATATACTAATTTTTGTAACTTTGGATGTTTTTATGTGGGGTTGGAGTGTATTATAAATTAATATTTTGGAGGTTTCCAAAAGTACCCCTCTCCTCTATTATAAAAGGGCACCCCTTCCCTCTCCTCTTCACATTATTTGGAGACTTCAAGCTCCGAAAACCCCTGTCCATTACTCTTCTAAGATTCCCTAGTCACATTACTGTGGTTTTTGTCTTCTCAAAAGACCAACACTAGTCCCTTAAGAGGAAGCATAAAAGAGGTGTGTCAAGGAAGATGTAATATATTCAACTGATTCTTTCATGTTTCTTTCTTCTTCTACATCCTCTTCTTTAGATGTTTCATTATAAAGTAATTACATAAGTATCAAAAATTTACTTATATGTTATTATAAATATGAAACAACCTCATTTCACCTTCTATCCATCCTACGGAAAATGAAATCACTGCGCATACGTACGTACGGAATACCATCTCCACGACATAGTGTAATTTGTTTTTCCACCACCACCTTACATGGATGGGTATAATGGTGTAAAACATAACTATATATGGTTATTATAACATCATACAGATTTTGAGATATTATATCATCCATTTCAATTCCATTCAATAATTATGGGAATGATATCATCGCTCGTGCGTACGTACAGATTACCGTCTCCACGACGCGATGAGATTCATTTTCCAAGTTAACCATTAAAGAATGATTATAAATTATATATAATAAATAATCATGAAAGATATGAAATGATAATGATACTGTATTTATGTACATATATGTTTCATTTACTTATTTCTTTTCAATTCAATAAGGAAACAAAAACAGTGTTCATGCGTTCGTACGGCCTACCGTCTCCATGGACGGTGTATTTCATTCCATTTATTGATCTATAATATATATTTATATTCTGAACATATATTATATATAAATAATTATATAAATTCTATAATTAATTAAATCAGGATATAAGTAATAATATCAAGAACAACAAGTCCAACCACGTACGATAAATGAAACGATTTTACCCAAAACGCATCTTTAAAAAGTAATTGACAAAAGAACGGGTAATATAAAGTCATAAGTGTATCATATATGTTATCATAAATATTATTATGGGTTTTTTACAAGACAATAATATTTTTATACCCACTATACATGATTTTCGGACATGTATAGAAGAATTTGTACCTAAGGTAAGGGATTATTTCGTCTCACTTTTATTTGTTTGAGACATATGCCTTAATCACCATATATTTATTTTGTATGGATTTTATGATTCCCATGAATGTTTTATGATTTTATTAGGGAGGATATGATATTTACATATGCATGTAATTCTCTTTATTTTATGACATGTATGATTCCACTGATCATAAAAGGTAAGGGATAATTATTCCAATCTTGTTCCTATCCGGGATTGCTTATTCGTAAGTATATACTGGGTTATGTTTATCATCCATATCCATGTTTTCTCAAAAATGTTTTTATAAAATTTTACTATTCCTCCATGTATGTTTAAATTCATTTTTACCCTCTCATGAATTTTACCACATGGTATGGAATGAATCATTCTTTTGATTACCATACGATGTACTTTTTGACATTTCCAGCAAAAGTATGAGAAGATTGTCTTTTTAACTTATACGACATGAACAGACTTTTACGGCTTCATAAAGACTTATTTTCATGAATCTTAATCTATAATATTTCATGATTATTTCCATCCAAAATCCTTTTCTTTTAAAATTTCATTGAATTTTCTGAAAAGAAAATAATTTTGAAGAAGATAGAATATTTCCTCTAGAATTCATTTCAAGTGTTTTATCAAAGCTATTTTCCATCTCATAAGACATTATCTAGTTTGTTTATGTTTCAAGTATAATGTTTCTATTATTTACATGGTTTGATTTTTCATATGATGAAATGATATCCATTTTTTTATGGAATATGTTATGATTGGATGATGTTTATGAAACCCATTTTATTCATTGGGTTATGATGAATGATTTATGTTGTGGCACATGAAAAAATGATTTAATTATGAGATGGGTGGGACCTATATCTCCCTCCAATGCATTGGGTAAATATTTATATCTCATGAGATACACAAGGCTGGAATGGAAAGTGAATCAGGTTCATTAAACCAGGGCTGGGATGGTAAGTAAACCCGGTTCAGTAATGGACATTGTTGACTATGATGGTCTTGGCAGCAATTCATTGGCTACTATGGAAATCATAATATGTGCTTAATTGTTTTCAAAAATTACATGTTTTATTCCCATGCTATTTTATCATGATTAATGTTCCTTTATGATCTATGCCTTGTGTACTGCCGTGTTTGATGTCATTTCTCAAGATTTTGATGTTTATATTTTATGTTCATGTTTTTACAATAAAATGTTTATGGATAGTTTTATGTTATCCATGTATACCCTTACAGAGCATTCGAGCTCACCCTTTCTATGTTTTCTTTTCCCCAGGATAAAAAGAAAGGTTTTAGGTATGAAAACAAAAGGGGAAGATCATTATGGGAGATGTTGATGATCTTTAACCCTGATTTGAAGATTGTGTTCCATGTTTCCAAAGACACTAAACTTTAATGGTCCTTGTGTGTCTATTTTTTTATGTATTATGTATTCCAAAAAATTAAGGTAATGTTCATGTACTTCAAGCTTGGGTCTGTATAGGTATGCTTTGAGTTCTATTTCACTAATACAATGCATCATTTAGTGGTTTATTTGGTTATGGAATGTTTGGATGGTTGTTTTATTTTCAAAGGGAAAATAGTACCCCAACTGTTAATGAGGCCCAAGGCACTTATTTCCAGCCTATAGAATATTGGGAATGTCTCTTAAAGCCAAGTAATTCCCTTTTTCCATCTCAATAAAATAATAAGAAGAGGGTTGTTACATGTGGTATCAGCTTTTTTGGTCGTTGAAAAACAAATGGTGATCAGTTTTTTCCGTCATAGATGTGAAATTCATTCATGTATATTCCTTGTGTTGGGTGGGTAGAAAGTAGTAGGATTGTCGGGTCATGAAATGTATATCATTAAAAGATGTAGCTAAATTCTTTTTTGGTGAACATCATGCTACCAGGGATTTAGGTACATATGTGTTTTGGAGACACTTATTGTATTTTGAAATCTCATTGTCGTGGGGTTAGAAAATTAGACTACCATTACATGCATTTGAAAAATGACTTCCCACTAGGAGTACATAGTTATTTTTGAGTAATGATATATGATTTTGTGAAATGTATCAATTTTTCATTAATGTTAAAGATGTTTTTTAAAGAAATATTTTGAAAATGAGCATCATTATTGAATTTAAAAATGTTTTTGTTTTCTAATTCCTGTAAGATTTCTAAAAAATGGTTGGACATGGAAATTGGTGTATTTTGGAAAGAACTGTTGTGATTGTATGATGTGGTAGAATTTGAAATGATAAGACTTCAATTAATAGAGAGAGACTTATGGAGGATGTTGTGCATCTATAATATGGAACCTGACAGTTGTCATGGGAACCAATCAGAGGAGGCTGTTGAAAATGTGGTTGCACCAAAGTCACAGGTGATAAAATATTTGGTCCAAAGAATCACTTAAGCTTTTCAAACCATTGGGCTAGTACCGAAACCAAATACCACTATGTAAAAAATGGGTATTTGTGACGGGGAAGGGTCTCATCCCAAAAAGTCCACCGTGAAGGAATTTTTTCTATGGGACCGTCTACCCGTTGCAAATAATTAGTCATATTGCGATGGGTAAACGGTACGCGTCGCAAAAGATTTGGCGTGGGTTGTACACCAAACTGTCGGAAGAGTCTTTGTGACGGGCATAAGATCCCGTCGCAAATTCCCTACGGTATTTTTTAATATTTGCGATGAGATTTACGTCCCGTCAGAAATAGTGTGTCATCAGGATAGTATTTCCAGTAGGACCCACCACATATACCTTTTTAAATGCATCGTCTAATTAATAGGGGTGTTAGTATTTACGACGGGTCTCATCACAAACAATATCGTCGCAACTTATCTAACCCCTATATACTCATATTTTTTTCCTCTCATTCTATATCTTTCTCTACTGCTCTCTTTCTCTATACTTCCATTTTCTCTCTCGAAAATTCTCTATGTCAAAAAATTATAATCGGAGCAATATTCGTGGCTTAAATCATCTGAAAATTCAGTTTTATGGAATTTATCTATTTATTTTATTTTTTAGTTAATTCATTTAATTTGATATTAGTTATAATTATTGTCAATTAGCAATAATTAAATTAAATTAGAATTAGATCGTATTATTTTACATTATTTTCTTAAGAACACGTGTGATTAGTATTAAGTTGTATTAATTAATAGTTATGTTAATTATTTTTAATTAGTATTCATTAGTATTAAATACAACAATTTGCAATAATCATTAATAATTTGTAATAATTAGAAATAAATAGTAATAATTACTAATAATTAGTTATACATATGATTATAATGGAATAATTTGTAATAATTAGTGATATTTAGCATTAATTAAAAATTAATTGTAATTATTAAAAATATTAGGAATAATTAGTAATAATTAGAATTAATTATGAATAATTAGGATTAATTAATATTAATTAAGATTAAATAGTAAGGATTGGGATTAATTGGTAATAATTAGGATTTATTAGAATTAATTAGTTATAATTAGTTATAATTAGTTATAATTAGTTATAATTAGTTATAATTAGTAATAATTAGAACATATTAATAATAATTCGTTATAATTAATAATAATTAGTAATAATTAGTAATAATTTTTAATATTTAGTAAAAAATCTTAATAATTACTAATAAATAGTAATAAATATTGATAAATAATAAAAAATAGTAATACATAGTTATAAATTGTTATAATTCGAAATAATTATTAAATTATTAGTAATAATTAGAAATAATTAACAATAATTAGTAATAATGAAAAATAATTTGTAATAAATCGCAATAATTAGTAATAAATAGTAATAAATAGCAAAAAATGGTAATAAATTGTAATAAATAGTAATAAACAGTAGTAATTAGTAATTATTACTAATACTTAATAATAAATAGTAATAATTAGGAATAAATAGTAATAAGTAGTTATAAATAGTTGTAAATATTAATAATTTATTATAATTAGGAATAATTATTAGTAATTAGGAATAATTAGTAATTATTAATATAAATTAGTAATAATTCGTAATAATTAGGATTGATTAGTAATAATTTAGATTAATTAGTAATAGTTAGTAATAATTAATAATAATTTGGATTAATTATTACTAATTAGGATTATTCAGTACTAATTAGGATTAATTACTACTAATAACGATTAATAAGTAATAATAAAGATTAATTAGTAATAATTAGTAATAAGTAGTAATAATTAAGATTATTTAGTAATAATTAGGAATAATTAGTAATAATTAGAATTAATTAGTAATAATTAGTGGTAAATAGTAATAAATAGTAATAAATTGTAATGAATAGTAATAGTTAGTAAAAAAAATTAATTAATAGTAATAATTACTAATAATTACTAACAAATAGTAATAAATAGTTATAAATAGTTATAAACAGTAATTAATAGTTATAAATGGTAATTAATAGTAATAATTATTTATTAATTTGTAATAATTAGTATTAATTATTAATAATTAATATTAATTAGTAATAATTAGTTATAATTAGTTTTAATTAAGAATAATTAGGTCGAATTTGGAGTAATTAGGATTAATTTGTAATAATTAGTGATATTTGGTAATATTTAGTTACAATTTGTAGTAATTAGGATTAATTATTTATAATTATGATTAATTAGTAATAATTATGATAAAATAGTAATAATTATGATTAATTAATAACAATTAGAATTAATCAGTAATCATTCGGATTAATTACTAATAATTAGTATAATTATTAATAATTAGTAATAATTACTAATAATTTGTAATAAATAGTAATAAATATAAATAATTATTTATAAATAGTAATAAATCGCAAAAAATTGTTATAAATAGTCATAATTAGTAATAAATAGTAATAAATAGTTATAAATAGATAGAGTTAGTAATAAATAGTTATAAATAGGTATAGTTAGTAATAAATAGTAATAATTAGTAATAAACGGTAACAAATTATAATAAATAGTGATAAATAGCAATAAATATTATTAAATAGTAATAATTGGAAATAATTAGTAATAAATATAAATAAATAGCAATAATTTGCAATAATTAGAAATAGTTTGAACTAATTAGAAATAATTGGCAATAAATACAAAAAATTTTCAATTATTCCTATTAAATTGGAAAATTTTCCAGTGGATTGGTGGAATTGATTTTACTTTAGGGCTCATCTTCTGGAAACTTTCTCGGAATGAAATTGTAATGTCTCATAATTTTCATTTAATTTTATTTTAAAATATATGGAATTATTTCGAGACTACAAACTCTAACAGAATGTGATTCCATGGACCAGTGAGTTTAGAATGGAATTTTAAACTCTTTTTAGTTCACTTATGTAAATGTGCAAGTGGGGTTTTCTAACATTTGAATCGATTCACATATTAAAAATCTAGAGGTAATAATGAACACATAAGGATGATATTTCCCTAGAAAGGACATAAATTCTATCCGAATGGTCCGAACAGAAAATTTATGCTTTAGACCTTTCATAAAAAAATAACTTTTAAAATATATTTTATTTCTTTTCCTCATCTGAAAACTGGCTACATAGTGACGTTGCAATGCGATGACGAGGTGCATTAATGAAAATAATTAATGGCTCAAAAACCTGAAATGTAATGACACATTAAATTATGTGTAATAGCTATATTGTTACATAAATGAAACAGCGTTAATATGTGGCATCACAGTGTAACTAAAATGTTGGGATGTGTTTTTTTTTTCACTTTTTCTAGAACGTAGGGGTAACATAAATTAATCAGAAAATGATTCTCTGATGAACCACTTGTAGATTTCCTCTCCAACACAGAACGACTAACACCATTGAAGAATGATGATGAACACCATCGACGAATAGATACGAACACCATCGATGAATGATGATGAACACTAACAGATCGAGGATCGACGAAGGCTCGGAGCTTCACCCCTGGTCAGTGAAAGATCCTCAATCCAGGTAGGGTTTGGGTTTATGTTTGTTTTTACCCGTTCATGAATTCAAATATGAACATAGATGAACCCACGAATGGGTAGATTCGTAAATCTTGTGTTCTTTTGGTATGGTGGATTTTTGGGATTTCCTTATCCGGGTTCAAACTATCACTTGTTCGATTGAACTAAAAACCCTGGACCATCCCCTTATTTAATCCCATAATGTGGAGGGCATGTGCTGACTTGAAGAAAGCCCGAGAACCTCTACCTTTTGATCATTGTGGATGCATCCTCAAATCGGTGGAGAGATGAATCTAAATCCAAGGAAGAGATGATAATGACCCGAGAGGCTTGAATGCACATACTTATAGGAGATTGGACCATCAGAGCAGACCTATTGGCCTGCGGAAGGTGATGATGGTGAGGCACAACCGGTCGAACCTCACCGACCATGCTAGAGGAGGTGGAGTGTAGTGATGGAGGTCTTCGTGGCCCATTGGCCATGGTTATCGGAGGATGTGCCACTAGCCTAAAGACACGTGGGGCAGCGGCCTGCGTCCGGGCCACACTGGTGATCCGATGAGCCCTGATTGCTCGAATGAGGCATATAGGATGCATCGCTTCTAAAGGGGTAGTATATGAGCCTAACGCAGCATCTGGCTGTGTCCCAGGTAGGCACACCACTGGTCTGCCCCTGGAACACCAAACCTCAATTGGCAGGTCGTGCCCCCCTCCAGCAGGTCATGCAGGACCCATGGCCCAGCGGGACTATCCCATTTCCCAACAGGCATGTCCCATGCCGGAATGTAGTACCCTTGCCTAGCATGTTGTACGTGCATTGTCAGGCAGGTCCGTCAACCTTTGGGCTTGGCCGGACAAAATCTAATCAATGGGCGACCCAGAAGGCTGGACCCTCGGCCAAACTGGGTCAGGTCCAGCGAACCCATTGGGAATGGCCCACTGACATGGCTGGACATGACCGACCCAGACCCAAACCAGTTTATTTTGAGTCTATCGAATGAGAAAAGGGTATATGGGACCCCCGGGCTGGGTTGGTGGGGTCGGTCTGAACGGGTCAGACCAGACCCAGATTAAATTGGTCCCTATTTACTAAAAGGCAAATAAATTGGAAACCAAGAATCTGATTAAAGATCTGTTTGCATCATTTTGACACCCTTGATGATGTGGATATTTTTCTATTCTCTAATGATAGTTTCATTGAATTTGATAAGCTACCAATGGATTGAGGAGTGTTTTTCCCGTGTGTTCTACGTACGGAACCCTCCATCTGGCTCAGACCTGATGAATACTGACAAGAGACTCTGTTTGACTCGACAATGCCCCCTTTGGAAGCACCTCTATTTGAATTTGTAGTCCTTCTATTGGAGCAAGACTGTGTAACTCAACAGAACAATGGTTGGAGTGAGACTGTTTGACTCATCATACGCATGTTACTCATCAGGGATGAGTACAGCACCTTCCCAAATAGTATGTCCAATAGGATCAGGATGGAAAGATATACTAATTAATCATCCAATAGTTACACTACCATTAGGTGGGGTTTTTAGTGCATGGCTAACTGATTCCCTTTATACTTTGTTGTTCTCAGTTCTTTTTTATGTGTTTTTATTCTGGCCCACTTGTTTTCAATTGTACTTGTACTCCACAATTATTTTAGTATACTTATTTTCACCTTTTAGTTTGTGGGATGATGTTTGGTGTTTGTGTGCGTATAGTTACTCAATAAAATTCCTCCCACTTGTAGGTTTCTTCCTTCGTCACTAGTCACCAATCCTTGGCCTTCGAGAGGTGGGCTTGGGGTAGTCACATCACAGGCATCGGGGACCGGGTCGTGACAATGATGTATCAACGGGATGTTTTGATCCCTCGACCTGTGGTTTATGTGCCCACCATGCTTCTGATGTGAATTAATGATCTTATTCACCATCATCATAGTAGCATGACGGTGGCAGAGTACTCATCGAGATTCATGAAGCATTCATGATACTCTATAAACATGGTTTGTGACCCTTTTATCTAAGCTCAAGCCTTTAAGAAGGGTATCCGGAAGGATCAAGGCATCAATGGTGTTATCATCATACCTACCCATTGGAAGAGTCTTCATCAAGTAGTACATAGTATCACAAGGGCACAATAAGTCCATGAATTTCAAGGTTCAACCCTATGACAGAGGGTTGGTAGTGCAGGGCTCCCAGACCAAAGGGTGTCAGCTGGGAGCTAGACTTTTCTTTGTGTGCTGTGGGCAGGGACACATGGAAAGTGACTGTCCGACCCTCCATGAAGATGACCGGATGATGGTTGGGGGACTGCCGAGATAGAGGTAGAGGTTCCAATGAAGAGGTCCACAGGGTGGAAAATGTGGAAGGGGAGAAGGTCGAGTAGTAGGCGGTGGGTGAAGGTTTGAGGTACTACCACAACCATTCCTAGGTTGTCCACCTCGACCACAGGTACTATGAAAAAAGAGGTGAACTCATATTCAGGTAGTAGAAGGTTATGACCAAGGTTCTCCAGAGATTATCCTATGAATGATCTGTGTCTTATCCACGCAATATGTTGTTCTTATAGACATAGGTGATTGTCACTCTTTTTTTTTTGATTACTCTTGTTCGGAGCTCAGATATTCCAGTAGAGTCATTGGATTGATCCTTATGTCTAGAGACTTATACAGAATGTGATTTTATGATTATACACTTGTTTCTATTGTGTGAGCTTACTCTTGGGGGTTAGATCTTCGGTCGGGATCTCCTAGTAGCGGCATCGATTCCTTATGATGTCATCTTGGGTATGAACTAGTTATCCATTCTCCATGCACAGACCAAATGTTTTAGTCATACAGTGTGCATGGTCCGCAATGATGGGACCAGGTTTTCCTTCTCCAGCGAGAAGGAAACCCTTTTAGAATAGGATGCACATTCTCCGAGGAGGGTGAATCCTATCACATAGTAGTTGGAAAGCATCACCCTCAGTGTTATAGATGAAAAGATTCCATGCTTTCTTGTTGTGTTGGACAAGTATGGGGATGTGTTTTCCTAGGATGCTCAGAGAAAACCTCTTCATAGAGAAGTGGACGTTTTCATCAACAAGTACATTGGGACGACACCGATAATCACATTGGCATATTGCATGGCTCCCGCAGAAGCTTTGTGAGATTAGGGTACAGCTGGAGGACATGCAGGAGAAGGAGATCGTAAGTCCTTGTGTTTCCCTAATGGGAAGCCCCGATTCTATTTTACAATAAGGAATATCAGTGATTGAGGTTGTTCGTGGACATCAGGTGCCTGGACTAGGTGACCATGAAGAACATTTATCCACTGCTAAGAATTGATGACCTCTTCGATCGGTTTAAGGGAGCGATTTGGTTCTTCAAATATGACTAGGATCCAGTTTTCACTAGTTTCGGGTATGATATGAGGACGTATATAAGAACAAATTCATGATCTGATACAACAACTATATGTTCTTGAGTATGTGTTTCGGTGTGACAAACACCCCATTAGTGTTCATTGTACTTGTGAACAATATTTTCCAGCATTACCTTGACCAAGTTGTCATCGACTTCGTTGACGAAATCATTGTGTACTCAGTACCGGAGGAGAGTCCTGCTACACACCTGGAAGTATCCCTTGATACACTCTAAGAGAACCAGCTTTGTTGATTTCTTTATAAGTGCAAGTTCTGGATTATAGAGGTCCACTTTCTAGGACACATCTTCTTGGAGGATGGAGTTGTAGTGGATCCAGCCAATATAGAGGTAGTGCTTCCTTAGGATTCATTAAGCAGTGTGAATGGGGTTTGGAGCTTCTTGGTGTTGGCTGGTTACTATCGGAGGATTGTGCAAGACTTTTCTAGAGAGGCAGCACCCTTATCATATTTAACACAGAATGGACAAATCTTCATGTGGATTGGGAAATGTTAGCAGAGTTTCCAGGCACTGAGGTGGAGACTGACTAGTGCCTCATCATCAGACTACTAGAGGATTATTTTTTGTATGTAGTCTTATAAAACGTATCGAGGATCAGAATATGTTGTTTCCTGATTCAAGAGAGAGCAGTGATCGCCTATGTCTCATGCCAGTTGAGGCATCATGAGATGAACTATGTGACCCATGACTTGGAGTAAGTAGCAGTGGTGTTTTCCTTGAAGATGTGGCAGCACTACATAATGTGTGACCAGTTTATATTATACCTTGACCACAAGACTCTTATGTATATCTTTTCCAAAAGGAAATGAACCTGAGATAATGGATATGTATAGAGTTCCCAGTACTATGACTTTGAGATAGTCAACACTCCTAGGAAGGGGAACGTGGTAGTAGATGCACTTAGCAGGAGGGCGGGTTTGTAGTTACTGAGTGAAGGAACATAGCATCTAGCCGCGATCTATATATTATTTGTGGATAAAGATGAAGCATCATACCTTTAGATGATGATTTATAGTCCCCCACTCTTATAAACAGTCAAGGAGGAACAACAGGTGGATGTTGTATATGAGTCCTGACGTGCTCAGTTATCCTAAGGGCATGCTCCTGGTGGATTTTGGATAGGTGGGGATCACATCATCCTTTCCAAGTGGTGCACCATAGTACCAATGGCGTTGCAGGAGGAGGTGTTGAGGGAGTTCCATACTTCCACTTTGGCGGTGTATCCTACGTTGGAAAAGATGTAATAGGACCTACGACGTCAGTAATGGTGGCCATGAATGAGGACAGAAGTGGATGTTTTCTTCTCAAAATTCCTCACTTGTCACCAAGTGAAGGTTGAGAATTAGGTTCCAGTAGTCTTGGCTTAGCCACCAGAGGCACCATAGTGGAATTGGGATGTTATCTTGATGGAATTCATGACGGGGTTACCACGTACATCCAAAGGCCATGATTCAATCCAAATGATCATTGGCTGACTCACCAAGTCATCTCACATTCTAACAATCTGGGATCAGGGACTGATAGAGGGCTTGAGACACCTCTATGTCCATGAGATAATGCGTCTTCATAGGGTAAAATCAACGATCATCTCAGGCTATGATGGAAAATTTACATCCCAGTTGTGGAAGGGATTTTAGGAGGTGTTCAGGACTATGGTACACTTGAGTGTAGCCTTGCATCCCCATAACCATGGATAGATGAATCACACCATATAGACCCAGAATGACATGCTTCATGCTTCCATCTAAGATTTTGGTCATAGTTGGGATGACAACAATCCAATGTTAGAGTATTTATACAATAATAGATTTCACTCAAACATTGGCATGAAACCGTTTGAGGCCTTGAACCAGTGGCCTTGATGATCACCCCTATGCTGGACAGACCTAGGGGATTCAGCACTCATGGGTCCAAAGTTGGTAGAGGCTTCTACTAAGATGGTTCAGATAATCATGGATTTGATGATGAATGCAAAAAAGCAGGAATAAATCATATGTTGATAGGAGGTGAAGACCCTTGGAATATGAGGAGGGAGACCATGGGTCTATTCAGGTCTCACCCCAATGGGGGTTATGGAGATTTTTCTAGGGCGACAAGCTATCTATGAGGTTCATGAATTCTTTTCAAATCATGAGTAGAGTTGTCAAGGTCGAGTAAAACAAAGATCTTCCCCCATAGATGCAATACGTGTGGGATGTTTTCCACATGTCTTGGTTCAGGAGATACGGTCATGATCCATTTCTTGTAACCGACTAGGGTGAGATGGACATTGATGATGGGAGATGTTAGAAAAATTCCCAGTGAAGATAGATGATCAAAAAGAGTGGGTCCTGTATAGGTGGTCAATTCCTCCGGTACATGTTTAGTGGTATAACGATAATTTCACGGAGAGAACATAAGAGCGAGAGGCTTAGATTCATGTTAAGTACCCCTATTTGTTTGATTATCCCTTGTTTTGGATTTCAAGGATGTAAATACCTATGGTGGGAGAATTTAATGTCATGGAATTTTTGTGTGTTTTTTTAAATTATATATAATTAATTCGACACTACATTCTCTGAATTCACATGATTCTGAGGCCCGATGATCCCGAAATGGAATTTTTAACTTTTTTTAGTTCACTTAAGTAAATGTACGCGAATGTTTTTCTAACTCTTGAACCCATTTATATATTAAAAATATTATGGAACTAGTAAACTTGAAACACCAGGTTTTTACTAGAAAGGACATAACATTGACCAAAAAAGGCAGAACAAAAATGATAAATTTTGGGCCTTCTAGAAAAAAATAACATTAAAAAGATATTTTATTTCTTTTCCTCAACTAACATTTGGAGACACGACAACACTACTATGATACGACAAGTTGCATTAACGAAACTCATAAATGGCTCAAAAACCCACATCATAATGATGCATTAAATGATGTGTAACAAATAAACTATTTCATAAATGATATAGAATAATGATGCGGTGTCATAGCGTAAACTAAAATGTTGCGAAGTGTTCTTTTTATTTTTTTGACACGTTGGAGAGATGAGAATTAATCGGCATATGAATCTCTAATAAACCACCATCAGATTTCCTCTCTAATGAATAACAATGAATTCCATTGATGAATGATAATGAATTCCATCAATGAAAGACATTTAATGCTAACAGATAGAGGATCAAAAATGGCTAAGTGCTTCACCCCTCATTAGCGAAAGGTCCCCAATCCAAGTAGGGTCTGTTTTTAAGTTTGTTTATCCCCATTAATTGATTCAAAGATGAAATCTGATCAACCCATGAATGTGTTTATCTGAGATTTGTGTGTTCTAGTGGGAGGGTAGATTTTTGTGATTTCTTTATCTAGGTTTAAACTGTCACTTGTTTGATTGAACAGATATCCATATACCTTTCCCTACTTTCAACCTCTAACATAGAGGGTGAACGCTGACACGAACAAGGCCCGATCATCCCTTTTTACTGTCTTTTTGTGGACGCATCCTCAAATTGGAGGCAAGTTGAATCTAAAGCCAAGGGAGGTATGGCGACGACCAGGGAGGCCCGATGGCGTAGACAGACTGGAGATCAGAAGACCGGAGTTGACCAAGTGGCCAGAAAAATGTGTAGTAGGCATGGAACCCCCAGCATTGCAGTTTTAGCAACCATCCACATGGAGGAGGCGGTGCCACCTTGAGTGTTGCATGCTATATGAGGCAGTCGTCCCTCACCAGTCACACTGGAAGAGACAGTGGCTGTGTCTCCAGCGCAGTGGAGGAGGTCGCGGCCCGTCAGCCATAAAATAGGATGTTGGGGTGCCAACTTGGCACCGCGTGGGGGTGGTAACCCATGTCTGGGACGCCTACGTGATTTGGTGTGTTGTGGTCGCTCGACCATGGATGGAGGGAGGTCCCACATCTATGTGGTAGTGGGGGAGGAGAAACTTGCACCCGGTCACGTCCCAGCCAGGCACACCACTAGTCTGCCACATGCAAACTGGGCCTCAGTTCGTGGGTTGTGCCCCCATCCAGTAGGTCAGGCCATACCCTCAGCCCAGCGGGATGGACCTGGGCCCTTCAGGCCAGGCCGGTCATGACTAGGTCATCCGCCGACCCAGCGGGCTGGACCCCCGGCCAAAATGGGTAGGCTCTAGTGAGACCCAATTGGGATAGCCCGCTAGCCAGGCCGGACCAAACCATACTAGACCAACCCAGAATTGAACTCGGTCTTCCCAAGTTAGTCCAATTAAACCGGGTTATGTGGGACCCCCAGACTGGGTTGGTCATGTCTAACTGGGCCCTAATGCAGCTGACCCCTGTTTACTAAAACACTAATAACATGAAAACTATGTGTCCTATTGAAAATCAGTTTGCGGTGTTGGGACCCTCACGATGAGACAAATCTTTTGGTATAATCTATGTCGACCTTCATGGATGTTGAGATGAAAAAAATCGATTATGGAGCGGTTCCCCCAAGAGTGCTATGTATGGAACCCTGTGGTTGGAAGAGACCTGAAAACTGCTGACAAGAGACTCTAGGTGACTCGACTATGAATTATTGAAAAGAACCTCTGTGTGACTTTGTAGGACTAAGGTGGGAGAGAGAATGTGTGAATCTTTAGAACCATGGTACACGATGGGGAGGAGTACCCCAGTTGACCAAGGTGGAAAACGCCTTTGTGTGACTCGGTAGGCCCACAGAGGGAGAGAGACTGTGTGACTCAACATACCCATTGTATTAATCAGGGATAAGTACCCTAAAATTCCATGGATAGTGTAAAGTGGCTTCTATTTTACCCTGAAGGACTATTATAATTATATTGGAGAAGTTCTCTAGTAGCCAATGTGTTTGATGATGTGACTGAGGATTCTTCTATCACTACCCAAGATTTATACCTAGTGTGAGTGTTCTTTTGCTTTGTGCTTGTGCTTTGTGTTTATTCTTCATGATTTTATTTTTTTATTATTTTTTAGTCTTTACATTTTGTTTTGGGGTCCCCTACTAAGTATTTTGTTACTCAACCATTCACTGGCTTCGCTCATAGGTGTTGTGTCTAGTGAAAATAATCAATGGTTCGACATAGGACTTAGTGTCCTAGGACCAGAAGCTTCCCAGTATGATGAATCAAATATGATGTACTACTTCGGATTTAGTTAGATAAACTACTCTTACAATCTGGTGGGGTTTTTAGTAGATGGATACCCGATTACCTTTGTACATTTCCATTTTCTTTTATTTTTGTTGGGTTTGTATTATGGCCCATTTGTTTCCAGTTGTAATTGTACACAGCACTAGTTTCAGTATACTTGTTTTCCCCTCTCAGTTAGTTGGATGTGGTTATGAATGAATGTGCATATAGGTACTCCGGAAAATTTCTACCCCTTAAGCACTAGTCACTATCCCTTGGCCTATGGGGGGGGGGCGAGATTTGGGTTGTCAGGGCATGAGACTTGGGGGACGGTTCATGATAGAAACCACTCTGTAAAGTCTAATCTAATGTATGGATATCCATTTTCATATGCATGATAATAGAGAGAAGTGTAGTGAGGCCTCCCTGCTCTGTATTCTTTTACATGAGAAAGTGGATATTCATACATTAGTGCAGATTTTTTATAATTATTTCAGTCAGAGAAAGTTGCAAGGAGACGAACAGTAGGGAAAAAAGCTTCTTCAAATCCACAGGAAATATTTCCGCAAAAATTAGTGGTGATTATAATAAATTATCTATAATTACTAACAATTATAGGTAATTAGTATAAATTATTTTAAATGATTGTAGAATAGTATAAATTTTAAAACAAATAATATAAGAAACAATGACATAATAGAAATTATTATATATTTTTAGAAAAGTGACTTTAAATATCTCCTATTTTTTAGATAATTTTTTTCATAGATAAATTTTTTCAAAAAAACTAATTATATTAAATTTTTTAGACAAATAAGGAACAAGGAAGTCGAGAACCGTAATTTTTAAATTATCGAGTTTGGATAGGTCTGTACAAGAATCCAAATGGTTTTGGTATAAATCATGTATATATTGAGGTTGCTGAAACTTTCTTATCATATGTATAATCAAAAGTAGAATTTTTTTTGAAGGGAAATTAAGTATCCTGGTAAAAAATTTACTCTAAGGATGTTTCACACATTTCAAAATTCTGGTGGTCATATATTGTGTTTAGGATTTCAACTAGATTATGACTTTTGGTATCAACATGGTGAATGATGTTCGAGAAAAGATACTAATAATTTGGTTCTGGATCCATCACAGTTTCAAAATTTAGTAATGATGTGGCATGTATGCCTTTTCAATAAACTGCAACTTTGGATGATATTTATTTAACTTTTGAGTTGGAACCATCTCAATTTAATTACTTGTTGAGGTCCCCTAAAGAAATCCTTATATCCTGGATGCATGATAAGAAAAATTTTAAGTAGTTACAAAATTTATGGCTATTAAATCAATTAATTGAATGTCAAATGGCTTTTTTGATCAGATATTATCTCAGACTAAAACACTATTATCTGAAAAAATGTATTGCCTAAAATTCATTATGAGAGCAAGAGGATGGTTTGTAATCTGGGTCTTGGTTATCATAAGATTCATGCAGGTTAAAATGATTGTATCTTATATTATGGTGGAAATTATTCATTGGATAGTTTCCCCCCGTGTAGAAAATTGAAGTATAATAAGGCTCAACTATAGATGTCCTGATTGATTTCTGTAAAATAGTAGAGATATTTCATGTATATACCAAGATTGTAGTGTTTATTTATGTCTCAGAACATTGAGACATTAATTTCACGGAACAAAACCAATATTTTTAGTAGTAAAAGAATAAATCATCCCTCTGATGGTGATTTATGGAAACATTTTGGAAAAGTGAATCCTTATTTATCATTAGAATCACGAAACAAGCGATTTGGTCTTTCTACTGTTGGTATATGTCTATTTGGTTCTTATGGAAGTCGGTATTGATGTTGGGATGTCTTTATAACCTGATAAAATTTATATCCTTAAATGAATATGAATTATACATATTTATTTGAACTTATTAAATCTATGACAACTGAAAAAAAATATTGATGTTTATTTAAAACTGTAAATTTTTTATTTAAATTAACTGTGGAGTAATGGTGTCAGTACATTTGACGTTACTGCGAAACAATATATCTAACCAAAAGTTCCATTAATGTTTACAATTAGTGACTTCCTAGCATATGACATGTTATCTGGCCAGAGTACACATGGTCAAAAATCATGTTTGTACTGTATGAGAGATAAAAAATATTTTATGCTCATCAAGGAAAAAAATATTGTTTTTTCGACTGTCCCCACAGATTCTTTCCATCTAATCATCTATTTCAGAGAGAAAAAATATCATTTCATAAAAGGTACAAATGAAAGAGATGAACCTAAAATAATGATCCCATGTACAAAGGTAAAATAAATTGTCACTTCATTACCTCCCACCACATTTTGACAAAAAATAAACCAACAAAAAATTGATAGCATGGGATAGAGAACCATTGGATAGAACTGATCATTTTTTGGGATATGCCATATTAGTCTGATTTGGTGGTCCATCACATGTTGGATGTCATTCAAATTAAGAAGAACTATTTTCATAATTTATTTCTTAATGATTTGGATATACTTAGTAAGACCGAAGATAATGTAAATGCATGATTAGATATTGCCCAAATTTATTGGCAACCAGAACATAACCAGTTTGAAAATATCAAATTATAGAATTTAATGAAGCCAAAAGCAGGTTACACACTATCGAAATAAAATAATGTATCATTTTTTTAGTGTATTAAATATTTGAGACTTCTATAGGGTTATGTTTCTTATATGGGTTGATGTGTTAGAAATGGTCATACTAAAATATAAAAAATAAATGAAAGTTGGGTTATAATGGAAAGTCTTCTTAATATTTTATTAATATATTTATTGAATTCTAGGAATTAGGTAACGATAAAAGGCATAAAAAAATTCTGAGACATTTTTATGGAAAGAACAGAATATAAAGCACTAATTAGACTGCATGAAGATGTTGTTTTAATTTTATGTAAACTGGAAAAAATAATCGGTCCAGATTTCATTGACTCAATGGATCATTTGATATTACATTTGAAACATGACTAAAAATGTGGAGGTCCAATACAGTTCTAATAGATGTACCCATTTTAGAGATGTATGAAAAAATAAATGAAAAATGTATATAACAAAGCATCAATTGAAAGATACATTGAAAAATCTTATTTTCAAGTGGAAATTTCTTTTTCTACTATCATTTTTTTGAATCTAAATATCCATCAAAACACAACGACATGGGACGTAATGAGGAAAATGAAGAAGATGGTATGACAAATAAATTATCATTTTTTAATCAACCTAAACATGTATTCTGGGGTGTACATGAACAATGTATTTTATATGATGAACATTACAGAGCTCATAAATATGTTATTCTCAACTATGATGAAATGACACCATTTGTAATAGGAGTGATCCAATCACTTATTCTATAATCATTGCTATAGTAAATTAATATTGTTTTGTTTTTAGGTTATGTGATAATCATTTCAAGAAACAACTTCCAAAAATTACTACAACTGCTATTGAAGAAAATAGGGAAAATAATTTTCTATGCTAGTTTCAAAAACTTATAACAAAATTTGATAATGGTTTAACATATATAATCAATTTATTACCTGTTATATTAATAATCATCTTAAAAATTCTTAGGAATCTTAACATGATGGTAAATTTGATAATAGATTGTCTGTATTTTGTAACCCACCATCCAAAATGATTAAATCTTATACTCTATATGTTGTGAATGGTTTTTGATTTCCTACAAATGCATTTGTGGAATAAAAAAACAATAAATATTGGTGTCTTCTTGAAAGGATCTCATCATAGAGAAATTGAAGTTAAATTTTACAGAAGGATGGTTGAAATTATAGAATTGTATTATCTGGGACAGAATTACATAACGATGTTTAAATTTTAGTGGATGGATACTGAGAGAGGCTTATGTGTTCATCCATACCATATCATCAATGATATTAAATATAAAATTCTTATTGCATTAAATAAATCATTTTTATTGGATCGTTAGGGACATAAATTTTATTAAGAAAATTACTGTGCTAATTTAAAAGATTTGGGTGATTTGTGGACTATAATAAAAATTCAATATCAATAAAATTAGTTTACTCAAAGTGAATGTGGTTCCACTGAAGTGTAGGGAATTTAAATTTTTAAAAAGACTGCTCTAAATCCTTATATTTCATGAAGAGATAGAAATATCAATGGTGACCCCCCACAGTTAGGGGTTGATGGTGAGGATGATGCTAATGATCTTAAAATTGAATTTGAAATGACATGAAATGAAGAAAGTGAAACTCATATAGAAAATGATGATGCTGAAAAGGAATATGAAGAAATTTACATCATCAGATATAAAGATGAGGATGCATATGAATATTTCTATGGATAAATGCTGGTTATTATCAAATAAAATATATATCAATATACAATAGATGTTTTTAACTATTTTTAAAAAATTTCATTTCAAGTTTCAGATGGACTAGGTTCTGTTTCATTAGTTGTTGGAGGTTGATCTACCGTTAGACGAGCAAGTTGTATGAGCATATGACCCTTGGACTACTGTTAGTTTTGGGAGGACTTAAAGGGGGATTGGTCTTACTTGTTTGATTATTCATGACCCAATCCCAGAGCTATGTCCATATATTTTCATTAATATTCACTTTTATAGGTATGTTTACCTGTATATTTTGGTTAATTTTCATACATTTATTTATATAATTATTTTTTGATTATATTTTATTTCTTCACATATAGCTATTAAAGAGAGGAGTGCTATATTGAACAATTGTTTTTCCAATCCTTTTTTCACATGGGATGAGATTTCCATTGATGTTCAACACTGTATGTTCAATTATTTCCTTGTATGTAAATCAAAAATTTATTTATTTTGAAATTTATTTAATTAATAATTTGATATTAAATTTTTTATAGGGTTTTTGGTATCTCATTGATGAGATCTTGTGTGGATATTTCTTGAAGGAATGAAAGGGGTTTATGCATGAAATTTACCATCATCTTTTTCCTAATTTAAGAAGGAAATTAATGATGAAAGAAGGAGTGAAAATTTTTTATGAGTCTTGTCATGCCCACCAACCTGATTACATTTCATCTCAGGTTTGGAATTGATTATGTTCACATTGGATGGGTTGAAATTTTCAGAGAAGATCATTGGTTTGTTGACAAAACTGGGGGAGACAGGACTTAGCACATAGATCCGATAGTCGTATATTCTATACACACATGGAATAAATGTTAATTACATTTTTTTAAAAATAATGTATATAACATTTACTTTAATGGTTTATTTTATATTAAAATAGTCGTTTGAAAAACCTTATTTTAATGAGTTCGATATTTATAGGAGGATGTATACAGATCTAGTTTCTATAGTGTTTAGAGGTGATCTCCCACATCAGATTGTGGTTAGTATAATTTCTTTCTGAGTATTAAAATTAACTAAAAATATTATTATGACTATTTAATTTATCAATTTTAATTGAATGAGGCGTATGAGGTCGCGGTGTCTTAGACGCAGACAGAGTGTTAGGCCGATAATGAGGGACAGACAAGTGCCTACTAATTTGATGAGGAAACAAGGAGGCAGGAGACATAGTATTCTTTCGTGAAAGGTTTTGTTGTTGGTATCAGCTCTCGATTGACAATAGGGAGTTATTATTGTACCACTGTGATGTGGGTGTCAAGATCAGAAGGAGCTCGTGGAGAGCCATCATCATCTACATCATTGTATCAGGAGAATCATTGAGCCCGGAGTGAGATTTTAGAGAGTATGCATAGTGATAAATAAGATATGCATCAATGGAAATAATAGAAGATGCTCCAACGGCAGCATCAACTTCATGAAGTGCTCTGACAAATGCAATTGTAAAAGGAGGAGAAGATTTGTCGATGACAGCATCAGCAAGAGCACGGGCCATTGAAGTATATGTGACATCTGACTCATGGTTTAGGGATGAAGTTCCCTTCACTATCTCATCCATCTTATCCAAAGGACCCCCTCAGTGAAATATTTTTTTTTATGACAAAAAGTTGGAATGATTTTTTTTATCATATTAACTATTTATATTTCAATATAGTATATTATTTATATTGTTTCAAATATTTCATTTTTTATTATTTATTTATTTTTCATTATAATTATTTTTTTATTTTTTTGTCAATTTAATAAGGTTTTTTTATTTTAATTATATTATTATTATTATTAGTTTTAATATTTTATATATTTTTATAAATATTGATTTTTTTAATTTTTAATTATTTTACTAATATTAATATTACCATTTTATTAATATTATTAATAGTATTAATATAATATTAATTATTTTATTTTATTATTTTATTGTTTTATAGGTTTTTTTATGAATATTAATATTATTATTTCATTAATATTAATATTATATTTATTATTCTATTATTATTTTTATATTAATAATATTTACAATATTATTATTATTGTTTTTATTATTATTATTTTCAAATATTATTATATTATTTTTTTTCTAATATTAAATTTTTATTAATAAATTTATTTTATTCAATTATGTTTTTTATTATATTTTTTGAAGATATTTTTGTATGCCCGTCACAAAAAAAATTTAAATTAATTTCAAGGAAACTATTTGCAACGACTTGTCACAATTTTTTTAAATATTATTGGGAAACTATTTGGGATGGGTCCATGCCCGGTCGAAAATAGTTTTTTGTGAAGACTCGTTGAAAAAAAAACTTTTTTGCAAAGCCATTTTCAACGACGGGTCATTTGTGATAGAACCCCATCACAAAATGTCTAATTTCTAGTAGTGTATGCTTTTTATGATATTTTCCACTGTCTAAAATCCAATTAGAGGGAGTATGGTTTTCTTCAGAAGAGCATGTGAGAACTCCAAAAAAAGAAAAGATAAAGAGGGAGACCTTTTCTCACATAGGTGGAACACATTATAATTTCACCACAAGATCATTTGACATTCTACCAAGACCCAAAACTATTATTGAAATTTTTCAGTGGGGTCACTAAGTGAAATCACGAGAATGTATACGACACCACCTAGATCATGCCACATTTTCAACAAGATGGGAAATTTTGAGTGTTATTGTCATAGTGCTCTAAGGTTGGGTGTTTGGGACACACCTCATGTGTCCCCGAAGGGTCATTTTTATGACTGAAGATGGTTTTGAGCATCTCTTTTGAGGATATCGGAGTGTAAAGTCAAGTGAAACAGTCTTGCTGGAACCAGAACATAGAAAAATATTGTACCAATTAGTATCATTTTCTCTAGCATCAATGTACAAGATCTAGAGTAACATTTTTCCAGTAGTGGTTGATAGCTTTCAAGATCTGTTTCCTAATAATTTCTCAAGGTTTCCACATATGAGGGAAGTGTAATGTAAGATTGACATCTTTATGGGGACCTGTCATATTTACCTTCCATATTATCATATGACACAAAGAGAATTAAGGGAATTAAAAGTGCAGTTAGAGGAGATGGAAAGAAATGGTTCATTTGGATGAGAACATATCCATGGCCATAACTAGTTTTATTTCAGAAAGGAGGATAAAACACTTCAACTATGTGTGGATTATCATAAGCATTAGTATGTTATTATAATAAGTTGGTATCCACTTCTATGCATTGGTGATTTTTTCGATCATTTGAGGGGAGCTCAGTGGAACTTCAAAATTGTGATACGATCTGGATATCACCAATTTAGGATTCAGAAGGTGGATATTCCAAAGACATCATTCAGAATAATATATGATCACTATGAATATGTGGGGATTCCTTTAGGTTCTGCGAATGCACTAGAATAAATTATGGTTTTGATGAATCAGATATTTCAGAAGTATCTGGAATTTTTTTTTCGTGGTGTTGTGGATGACATATTGGTGTATTCATGGAGAAGGACTGAGCATGATAAACACATGGAAATTATGCTGGAAATACTAAGGGGTCATCTCCTATAGACCAAACTGTTAATGTTTGATTTATAGAAAGAGTAGGTGTGTTTCCTTGAAATTTTACTCCCTAAAAATAACTTTCTATGGATCCAAAAAAGATTGAGGCTATTATATCTTGGAAACAACAAAAGAATTTCTTCAAGATAATGAGCTTCATTGGTCTATCTAGCTATCACCAATGTTTGGTCCATGACTTATCACAATTGGCATTTCCAATGACATCTTTCAGAATTAATAACATTCCACTACCATCGTATGAGGAATTCGAGAATACTTTTCAAGAGATAAAGGTTTCCCTTACATTAGTAATAATCATGATTTTTCTGAAATTAGGACTAGGGTACATGGTTTATAGTGATTCTTTGAAAACCATGTTGGGATGTGGTCTTAGGTAGGGAGATCATGTTGTTTCTTATAGCTCATAGAAGTTATGGGTTGATGATATGAACTACCCAACACATGTTTTGGGATTTGTTTTCATAGTCCTTATTTTGAATACTTATCATCATTACCTCTTGGTGAGAAATTTACAGTGTTTAAGTATTTTAAGAGCTTGAATCATATTTTCTCTCAATGGGATTTGAATCTGAGATAAGGATGAAGGATTAGGTTTATCCAAATTTTTTACAATAACATAATGAATACATTGATGAAAGGTAATTTTTGGGAACATGCAGTTAGATGAAATTCATATACTTGGTTGGAAAAGTAAGATTTATATGATGGGAAGTTGATCTCAGCCCTTGCTGAAATGCATTTGAAATGTGAAGATCGATGTGATGTTGCAACTTTCGTTCTAGCATGATTTCTTACTTATTTAGTAAATATGGTTAAACTTGAACATACATCCAAATAAGAGTGCGGGGAGATTATTTCCAAACTCATTATTGGGTTGACCATTGGGGACAAGAGGATGGATGATAGTTTTGTGATGTCATTTAGAACTCATAAGGTCATACTAATGAATTCTCAGGAACAAATTATTCATTCTTACAACCATTCAAGAAGTTTTTTTATCATAAAATGTAGAAGATGTATAAGGAATTAAAATAATATTTTTACTAGGTTATAATGAAGAGTTATGTGGATGAGTTTTTCAAGATCGTAAGCTTCTCTACATATTAAGGAATAGCATCAGTGATCAGCATGTATATGGTAGTCTTTACCTATTCAAGTTTGGAAAATGGAGTAGATAGCTATGGATATTTTATTAGTTCTTCCAGGAATTAATCCTAAACCAGTTTCCACAAGGGTGATTGTGGATCGTCTCACATATTCTTCCAATTTCATCCCTATTTTATAATCTCATATGGTGTCAAAATTATATATTCAAGAAGTGGTAAAGATAAATGGAATACGAGTTTCAATCGTGTGAGACAGAGATATGGGGTTTACGTCTCTTTTTGGTAAATTATTATAGAAATCCCATGGAACATAGTTGACTATGGGTATGGAGTATCATCCCTAGATAGACGGGATATCTTAAAGAACAATAAAAAAATTAAAGACATATTTGGGTCTTATATAATGGATTTTTGTGGCTAATAAATAGAGAATGTGTCTTTAGTGGAGTCCTCTTTCAAGAATAACCTTCATTCCACTATACATAGGTTTCATTTTGAATAATTGTTTGGGAATCATTACAATTATCTCCATTATTGGGTGGATCTAGGTGTGACATTACTTGTCAGGATGAGATTAGTTCATGAAACAATGGAGAAGGTTTAGTTGATAAAAAAGGGATGGAGATGGCTCAGAGTCATCATAAATCTTTTGTGAATCATTTTTTATATCTTTAGTCATTTAATGTGAGTGATCATCTGTTTTTATAATATTTATAGGGATTGTAAACCTATTTTTTGGAAGTATTTCATGTTATATTCCCGATACATAGACCCTTTTGAGATTCATGATGGAGTTAGTGAGGTGGCATATCATTTGTAATTTCAAACATGGTTCAGTAGGGTGCATAATTTTTTTCATGTATCTCATTTGAAGAAGTATCAACTTTATCATAACTATATTATTCTATTTGATCATTTTGACCTATATCTAGATTCTTCCCTAGTTCACATGCCAGTGTGCATTGTAGATAGGCATGATAAAGCACTGCATAGAAAAAGAATTGATATATTGTTGGTTTGTTTGAAAAAATGGCTAGATATTGGAAGATAATTGGGAATGGTAGAATTAAGTTAATGAGTAATTAATGGATCTTTATCAGAACAATTATGGTTTTATTCTTTTGGGGATGGAATGGCCAATGAATAGGAGAATGTAGCACCCCCCAGTTTCAAGTTAGTAACCCTAATTTTTTTTTATTTTTAAGTATTTAATGTATTTGGGTGACGTCTGGGAGAGAATTCAAGAAGTTTTGAATTTATTGTTTATTTTATAATGGTATATAGTTGGTGAAAGGTTAGTGGAAATTGTACTTCTTCCCCTAGAAATTGTGCACAATGGGACAGACGATAAGAGGAAGTCTCACAGAGGGTGAACGGTTTTTCCAACCATGTGGAAGCCTAGAAGAAACCATGATATGTGAGATTATGGGATTTGGCATGGTCGGAACATGGTTTTGAAACCATGTGAGACAACTATGTTAGATTCCTACTTGAGGTAGTAGCCGGTGCACGGTTAGGACACAGTTTGTCTTAACATGCGACTAACATCTCACAGTTTAAAATTTATATCCCTGAAAATAGGATCTTGGTTATTATCATATTTAAACCCCTATTTTGTGCCCCAAACTGACCCTAATTTGGTATTTATTCATCTATTAGTCTATTGAGTATTCTCCCATCGATCCAGATCTGATATGAAAACTTATCATGGTGAATTGAAGCCATATTCTCATAATAAGGATTCATTCTTGGTAGTTTTTATTGGTTATCCTTAGAAAAACGTATGCATCTCTCACAATTTCAGAGATATATGTCTAATGTGAATAGATATAAGGTTTATGATTCCAAATATGTTGTGATTTGGATTTTTTTTATAGGGGAAGAGATATATGGCGGGTTTTTTGATATTTTACCCAGTTTTGTTGGTGTTTGAGTTCCCTTGTTTATTTCCTCCATAAGAGCTGAGGTAGGTGGCTTTACTCTCAACTCCCATTTTTAGTATATAAAGGATTAGTTCCAAATTAATTTCTTTTCAATGAATTGGTTGTAAAATTTATGTGTATTTCTTGTTGGAAACCAACTTTACTAATGAAATATAGAATTGTGGAAATTGGGAATTTTTTAGAAAGTAAAATTTATAACATGATTTTAAAATCAAGACTTGAAAATGAGTGGTTTATTTTGATGCATAAAAAATGGTTTTCAATAATTGTTAAGTTTTTTTGAAATAGTGTTTTTAATTATTTTTCAATAAAATAATGATTTTATGGAGATGTCTGAAATAATTGTTCTGGAATTGGTTTTGAGCATAATGGTATTGTATGTTCTTGTGCATTTAGGATGGATAAGGTTAATGAGTCTGCATCATCATTAGTGGGATGGATACGGTTTAGGGATCACCCAAATTAAAATATTTCATTAGTTGTCTGTGATCATGTGCATTTGGGATGGAAACGAGTAAGGAATCTCCCCCATCAATAGTGGGATGGATAAGGGTCCGGGATCTCCCCCATCAAAATGGTTCATTAGGTGATGGCTTAGTTAAAGGATAACTCACCCCTCATAAATATTGGGAGGTCCAGGTATAATGATTAGTTGGCTATGTGGATATGTAAAATGGAATTAGTTATTCCAAAATAGAACTTTTGGAATGGTTTTAAATTATTGTTTGGATACTTTTCATGGTACCTAATATTGTTTTTAGAAAACTAATTTACAACAGCACCTATTTATATTTTGATATAAGTTGTTGTATAATTTTTTTAAAAATTGTGTTATATAATTATGATAACATGTTATATACTAATTGTGTGAGTTGGGATGTAATTCGGGGAAAAACTTATGAGATTCATTACTCACCCCTTCTTTGGAACTTCAGTAATTTTGTAGATATTTTTTATCAGGACATGGGTAAAAGCAAAGTGTCACATTTATTTGTTGGTTCTTAGTGATATACGTGGGGTATTTTTTAGAGAGGATATTGGAGTAGGTTGGAGTGTTGGAGTTGTGGTTATCCTTATTTTTGTAGGATTTATAGTCTTCTATTATGTAATTTATTGTTTTTAGTCTTCCATTATAGTACTCTTATATAGTTTGTTTTCTATATAAATGATATGATTTTAGTTTTATTGTATTGATATCATCCATCATGTACATATTTTTTAGGTTATGGAATGTTTGTATGATTTTTTTTATTTTCAATGTGAAAATCATCCCCCAACTATGAATGAGTCCACATTAATTTATCACCAGCCAATAGATTCTTGGGGATGTTTTTTTAAGGCTATGTAATGTTCTTCTTATTTCTCAAGAAAATGATAATAAGTGGGTCATTACAGTATGTCTCATTTCTACCTCATACATTGGAGGGTTACCAATTCCCCCATTGATTGATAAAAGTTGTAGGGAGTCATTCCATCTTGAGACATGGCTCAAGAAGACTTGGGAGTCATGTAAATATGTTGACGTCATCACCATGAGAGAGGAAGAAATGGGTAATCTACCCCCATTAAAATATACAACTATTTCGTGTGACTTTCATATAAATGAACATATGGACCCTTTCCCTCTATAAATGAGGTTGGGGATGTATAAAAATAATATATTGAAAAACCAGTCAAGGGTCACCATGGAGGGCTCCCAAAACACAACTTCACTATAATCCCTATCATTATCATTATACAGTTGGTAGAATCCTTATCCATATTTTGATCGAGACTATAGCCTTCTGTGAGGCATGTTGTGTAAACTCTTCTAAATACCATCTATGTCATTAGATTACATAGTGGTCATCCCTATGCTAAATAATTCCACTACCATAAGGGACCTTCCAAAGAATCATGGTATACAACCCATCATGGAGGTACTTCTTTCAACACCAACCATAATGCTTATTTTAATGTTCCTCATCACTCTCATAATATCTTAATTTGTTAAATTTTACCTCAACAATAGACAAAAAAATGGTTGTACAAGTTATACTTTAACTATAATCTCGTATAGTTTCAAATATGAAATTATTAAAGAGAGATTCTCACACCCCACCCCCATAGATAGGGGTAGTCATCCATCAACTAAGGAT
Source organism: Viscum album (assembly GCA_963277665.1). Classification (NCBI taxonomy): domain Eukaryota; kingdom Viridiplantae; phylum Streptophyta; class Magnoliopsida; order Santalales; family Viscaceae; genus Viscum; species Viscum album. The sequence goes on along the minus strand of OY728131.1, from coordinate 708,247,686 downwards.
ATCGATTCCCGATGCTGAGGTCCACAATCCCCCCTGATCCCATTGAAAATACATGTACCTAAATGACATCATTTATTCCATTCAAGAACCTACTATTTTTTCAACCCTTTATTATTTAACATCCATCATGTTTACCATTACAATGAATTTTAGATAGTGGTTTATTTGTGGGTTTCCACCCACCGGTGAAGAACATTATTATATTTATCAATGAGTGATTAATGAATTCCTTCTACAAAAAAGTGTTTATATTCATTATCCTATATATAAATCATGATTTATTTCATTTCAACCTTTAATAATGACTAATAACCCTTTTTAAGGATATCGCATATAATGGTCACCATATTTGAGGACTATTAGTAGAAAAGGTTCACATTTCTTACAATTATGTATTCTTGGATGTCTCATATAAAACCATATAGTTAATAAGTTTTGGAATACCCTCTTAATCAAGATTGGGATGATAAAAACCTATGGGAAATAATTTCCACTAAACAATTACAACTTTTTTTCAATTGTAATATTATACATACAAGTACCAAATAAATTATTCAAAAAGTGTGTGACATATATCTAATAACATCAATGGATAAACCTAAATAATTATTAGATTCATCAACTAATTTACCCCAAGGATTTTATGATACTTTTTTTCCTTAAAATTAATTTCAATATGTTATAATATCCAAACATCCACTACATTAGCATTCTGATTCATATGGGTACCGTTTTAGATTCTAGTGAACTTGTACTATAGTCTATAAATTTTTCACATGATCATTGAGGAATTATAAAACTTCCGAATATGATATTTGGGGAAATATTCTGGAATACAGTACATATATTTTCTCAGTAATGGTAAGTCACAAAAAAAAATCTTCATTTGTATGGATGTATCTTTCCATATCAAATAACCTCCATTGAGAATTTCATCACTATAGACCCATAATATTTGAATGATTTTTGTAGTAATGATGAGGCTCATGAGGTGATTTTTTCCTTAGATGATTGAAAATAGCAAGCAGACCACCCAGCTAGTGATCATACCCATTAGTTGAGACTATAAATGTTCCTTATAAGTCTCACTGAGGTAGTTATGGCCTCAAATAAAATCCTATGATAAGGTAAAGAAATACATAAATATTCAGATGTTCTTAGGCTCGTATAGGTAACTGGAACAATTTCAATAATCTGTTTTTATCATTGACCATGAAAGCTACAAGGAGGACAATGTTGAGATAATATAACGATTTATTTTTAAGTTATGTAACGATCATGATGATCCCATCAAACTCCCAATGGTTCCCTACCATCTAATAGTCATGGGTTGTTCTATAATAACTAAAGTGTGTGGTCCTGCTCATTGAACCATTGTTGAGGTAGGTGGATCTTCTCGTCCAAGAAATATGTCATGGCTTCTATTGTTTCCCTCTATAATGTATCAATGTAAATACCCATAATTTGTCAAAGTAATATTATCCTCATGATCCATATGACCATTCATAAGGAAGATTTGTTATTATCTCCCCTACCATGATTTCATCTATGCTCTAACAGATCACCTAAAAATTGTAGAAACACAAAAAAACATGATGGAGGAAAAAAATAATACATACGTATCCTAGGGGTTTATAATTATGGTCTTTTATATTTATATAACCCAATATTTTTCTTTTATAATATAATTGGTGACCAAGAGAAACACGTTATCTTTTCAAATCATGGTGTAGACTAGTGTTTAGATATCTTGAGTAGTCATAGGAAGCCTGGCATTATCAATTTTCATATACTCTAATGGAAACATCCATTATATATAATAAAAGAGATTATGGTTTTTAATATCAAACTTGTCTTGTGAATTTGATAATTTGACAAACAAAACATTACAACTTAAGAAACAGTCAAATATAAACACCATGAGATAATTATATATTTAATTTGAAGATAAAATATAATTAATAATGATAAATCATGAAATTAATTATCCAATTGATAGTATAGAAATAATTTAAATGAAATTAGGCACTTAAAATAATATAAGTTTGAAGGAAGGAAATTTTTTGATGAAACCCTTAACATCATTGAGATTTGTTCTCTACACACACCTAACATCCAACAAAATCAAATTAATTTTTATATTTACCTTATATGGGGCCTTTTTCTTCTTTATGTAATTAAATATAGAGGATTTATAATCATATTCTCATTATTTATTATATATTTATCATGACAACATTGCATACTTGAGGTTATACAATAATGTTTTCTATAACTCCAAATGTATGTTGACCAATGAAGTAAGTGTCCTAAAATTGATTCATAGTGTCCAAAATATTATTAGTGATATGGAGATAATTATATTTATTAAATATAATTTTAAATCCATCATTTATTGTTGGTGATGACAAATGAAACTTTTTTCTCATGGAGGAGGTAGTCCACACATATTCATGACTAATGTTTCCATTTCTCAACGACTGAGAGGGGAAATAAAGTATATAACTATTTCCAATTTTATAATCATATTTATATTATATATATATATATATAAAATTTATTCACAAATACAATCACTATACCAAACAATGAGATGAATTTTTCAATAATAGAAGATGTAACATTGTGTAGGTAGTAGTCCACACACACTCATTAGAGACAATTTCATTTTCATTAGTTGATGGAGATAAATAAATAATGGTTATTTTATTCATGTAATAACATCTAAATATAATAATGATAATTATTTAAAAAAATTATATATTTATAATAGATTTTTAATATTTGTAATAAGGGGAAAATATTACAAAAAAATGTAATACTTATGTTGGAGACTTGATCTTATCTTATAGATCACCTTAGTAGTGAAGTCCTTATGATATCATGAAGAGAATATGTTCTTTAGGAATAAAATATTTCTTATAGGATTGTAATATTTTCCAACAATTTGTGGTCAATATATTGGGATGTGTGATCGTGGATGTGTGGAATTGATTCCCTTTTAAAATTGAATAAAAGAGAAATGTTTTGAATACCCTTCACACTTCTTTGATATCATTATAAAATTCCTTGTTCATGGAATCAAAAAATTACAAATAATGTATTTTTGGGTGTCCTTATATTTATCAATCATCAAAAAAACATTCCTCACATGATTTAGACATGGTACATGTATTTTACAATAGGTTTTCCCATTTTCCATTTTTATTTTAACATTGGTAATTAATTTTTATCTTATTATTTTATATTTTATATAAAATTACAAGGGAACACCTAAAAAATATATTTTTTTTAAAAAAAGTAATATTTTTTCTATTTAGTCTGATTAAAATTTTAAATTTGACAATTTCAAATTTCAAATTTCAAAATATAATATATATAAACTATTTTTATAGAAAAATGAATATTAAACATTATTTTTTATTAATCATATTTAGTATTTACTACCAATTGAATGATTTTTAATATAACTATATATTAGATAAAATAATATTTAATTTTAATAATTAATATTATGAAAATTTATTTTAGTAGATAGATTTTGAAATAGGTTAATAAAATATTTCATTTAAAAAAATATTTCCCCATTATAATCGAAGATAATATTCTTTGTAATATTATTATTTTATCAAAAGAAGATAAATTGAAAAGGTCAAATAATATTTATATATTTAATTAAAATATTCAATAAATATAGTTATAATTTATTTCTAAATGTTATATAGATGAATTTCTAAAACAACCATTACAAAATAGTCCTTTAGCATGGTTAAGATTCAAAAATGATAAAATGGGGTCAAATAATTTCTAAATAGTTTTTTAAAATGATTTATATTATGTATTAATTGTATATTTTTTATATAAAAATGGATTCTTGAATTCTTATTTCATTATATTATTATAAATGTAATAGTTTTTATCGAAATACATATTTTGAGTATTCGACTAAAAATTTATTTTTTTTGAAACCCCCCAAATAATCATTATATTATAATGAAATTATAAACCAAAACATGATGATAATATTAAAAAAATACGAAATATAAATACTTAAAATTCAATTTTTTAATATAAATATAGAATATAATGATAACCTGTTTTTATTAAAAAATTACATTCTAATGTTTTAACTATTATTATTATTATTTCATATAATTTACCAACTATGTTTTTAACAATTTATTAATATCAAACATAATTGATCATCATTAATCATATTTTTATTGAAATACTAAACCATATAAAATATAAAGGACTTAATTATGAAAAAATCATTTTATAAACAAAAAATGACCATATTAGTCCGATTATGTAAACTAATATAATATAATGAACATTAAAAGTGAATTACGTTTTCATTATATAAATATTTCATACATTAATAACTCGTATTCATTTATATGTTTTTAATTTATAGGTTTTAATAGTTATATATGAATAATTTATTTATAAAAATAAATATATATTACGGGTTGGATTCAGTTTGGAGTTACGTATGGGGAAATCTATCAATCACATTAGCTTAATTATCAGGGAAAATGTATTAATATCTCATGTTATTACCCTCATGATGATTGTTTGAATTATATGAGAAAGATAAGTCTATCGAGGAATCCAAGAAGTTGACTATGAATTTTCCTCACCTTTCCCTCCTCTTTTTCCATCATAGAAGATTACTAGAGAATAAATGTCTATTGTAATATATACTTTGGCCCCTTTGATGATTCAACACTAATCAACACCTTAAAAAAGGCCCCAACTAATGGAGCCTCATATTTATAATGATATATAAGTACCTAAAAAATTCATATCACTAATAATTATGTTAATATAGAGGAATAAAAGGGAACACAATTCAATGTGTGTGTATGTACCATGATTCTTCAATATTTCTCTAGAGAATAAACATATAAAGCACTATGTAAATATGAATGCTTGAGACTTTGTGTTGAATAACTATACTATCTACTTCCCCCACTATATATTCATCTCTTATACCATCAATCACTTTCTTATCTTCAAATATATGCTCTAATAAAAGTTATATCATGGTATAGTGAATATGAGTGACCCTTCAATGCATGTAACATGCATCTCTTCCACCCCCAACAAGTATAAGGATATCTAGGAGTGATGGTAATATACAAAAACATTGTTTTATTATTATCCAAAAAATAATTTTAATGAAAATCGAGAAACCCCAGGTATTATATGGAACAAGCTTCAAAGGAGAAAACATAGTTATTAAAATACAACATAATCTTATTGGCATGCTTATCATTAAAATGTTTCTATGGGAAATAAGTTAATGATGTTTTTGTTTCATCCTTTATAAGGTCATCAAATCGACACGCCAGTCTCTACCATGCTTGCATGTACTCCTCTTGGTTGATTTTCCTTGCATTGAAACCTCTTAATAAGATAAGATTCTTCTTGTTAATTCAATAACTTTTTTCTCTATTAGTGTCCACCCTAATGGTCCTTCCCCTAAATCTGTTAAAATACTCTATTGAATCATAAATCAAAAGGGATTCCTCTTATATTTATTCACCAGAATGCATTAGATTCTCAAATGGTTGAATAGAATCCATGAATGTCTTATACAGGACATACATAATGGGATCAGCCCCATAGACTACAACCTCTTCTTGAAAAGTAGTCCCAATAATGTTGAGAACACCTTCTACCACTTGTACTTTCAACTCCTTGGTAGATAATTTCTCCATTTATGAAGATATATATGAATCATCATTATGGACTTTCTTATCGCCTTGCTGGCCCTTCCTCCTACTTGGATAGAAGATGTTTCTACCTTGACATTCTTGATCACTGTCTTCTGAAAACTATCTAGAAGAATTATCACTAGACTCCTCCCTCAAAATACCCTGCTCCCCATTGATTAGGTTTTTACTAGTATACCTCCAGGGAAATCCCTTCATTCTCCAATATCCCAATGTGGTTACTCAACATAATAGCTGGAAAGTCTCTTCTCAAGAATTACCTTTTTACTATAATTAGTTCATCCTATGGACCCTCACATCCAGTGTTATGATGCCCTATAAGAACAACCTACACATAAGAAGTAGCCATGAGGGAATTTGAACCTTCCTCTATGGCCATTTGAGTTTCCGCAACCAATCAAGTACCATTGAAAGGGAATATAACATCTTCATCATAAATATTATACAAATAAAATTCCGATTTTTCCAACGAACCCTTCATAGTAGGTGTGGGAATACCCAAGTGTCCATTCATGTAACTGACAACATCATAAACCATGTGATTAGTCTCCTAATAATCTCGATGATAACCTTTGGTGAAGATCAGGAAAAACCGGTGTCCAAATGGATCATACATGTCAGAACTTATTTATTCCATTTTCCCTGGACCTAATATTCAAAAGCTACTGATGGATAGTCATAACGTTTCCTATCTCTACATCTATAGAATTCCATTTTATGGCCAATATTATTACAAGAATAACATAAATTGAACCATCTCTCTAACTCCAAGAATTGTTTCCAAGATAACTTTTCCCCAACGCAGATAAAAACATACAGAGTTGGAAATTCATAGCAATCCACTTCCATGCATATTTGAGGAACCACTGGATGACAGAATGAACACATTTTAATATCTAATAATATGTACCTTCCCACTAAATTCCCTTGCAAAAGAAAGATAGAAGGCTTTTGAAATGGTAAGGGGATTTCCGAGAAACATAGGAAAATCACCATAGATGGGGTGTCAAGTATCATGTGAAAGACAAAAGACCGTTGAAATAGATATAAGCGAAGGTCTATGCAGCTGTGAGGGGTATTAGACCATGCCCTAATCAAGTTATCCATGGAAGAAAACCTATTCATCAGTTTTCTCTTATCATGAAAAATAATCGTAGCACATCCCTCTAAACCTCATCTTTTGAAAATATAGTGATAAAAGTTTAGTGGACTTTAGAATAGGGAGCAAAGTTTAAGAACACAAGGAATATTCTTCATGCACCTATAAAAAATTAACTCAATTAAGACAATATTCCTCTAGAAGGAACTATTCTTTTGGATTTATCATTGATAATCTGGTTTATGCTATGTAGAATCGAGTACAATAATTTTTAAAGGATTACAAAGCATAGTATTATGAGTAAGCATACTCCAATGTGGTTCTATATCCATTTACATTTACTGATGTTAGAGAATATCCAAAATTTTCTGAATCTATTTCTGTTCTAGACAAACACTAATATAATTAAATAGATGTTATCCAATTGCATTGGGCACAATTATTTTAACCCTATATGCTTCCGATCATGGACAGTCCACCTAGGGGAATTCACATACACCTACACTACTAGATATTATTACATATGTGATGGGATCCCATTGTAGCTACCATTTAGCTATGAGGGCCCATCATAAATAACTCATTTCAAAAAAGGGCGTTGCAAATATTGTTTTTTGTGCTAGGTTTTCATAAAAGGAAATTATTAATGATGGGATGAGGCACCAGTGAATATAGCTTCTTCATGTTTTTTTAAATTCTATATTGCACCGACCTGTTGAAAATTGAATTTGTGATGGTGTGGGGGACTCATAGAAAAAATCCTTTCTGAGTTTTTGAATATATTTTTCACGATGGGTCATCGTAAATAGTATTTTCAACAGGACCCATCACAAAAAGTATAAAAAAATAAAATAAAATAATAATAATAATAATAATAATAATATTATTATTATTTTTAATTAAATAATAATTTTAATATTAATAAAATACAATAAGTTATAAAATTATAGAATAGTATTCCTATAATTATATTAACAATAATTATATTATTATTATTATTAATGAAATAATAATATTTATATTACAAATATAATAAAAAATATTAAATAATGAAAACCTCAATATTCATGATAAAAATAAAAAACAACAAAAATAAAACAATAAAAAATAATTATTATTAAAATAATAAATATAATAAAAAATTAAATAAATAATAAAAATTGTAATATTGGCAACAATATAGAAACACACTATATAGAAATGTAGATATTTAATATTACAAACATAATTTATATTCAAATGTTTTATCATGAAAAATAAATAGATCACTAAGGGGGAGGGTCATCTGGAGGTGCTAGAGGAGATGGAGGAGATGAGGAAAGGAACTCCATTCCTAAACCATGAGTAACTCATCACATGTACTCCAACTGCTCCTAGTCCTTCGGTTTCAGCTATCTATACATCTCCACCTACATCTCAATCTATTGATTCTACTTTTATATCAGATCTTCCTATTGTGAACGTTGCCATTGACATATCTGCTCCTCCTCCCTAGGCATACTCTCTATAAGCTCGCTCTGAGCAAGAGCTTCTCCTGATACTGTGAAGCAGTTTATGATGACTCTCCTCGAGATTCTCTTGTGGTGGATTATAACATTGCAGTGGTTCCACAATAATCTATAGGCATCCATTGAGACCTGATACCCAGTACACGGACATCCTAGAAGGCATATTGGATCACCTATATCCATGTTGTCTCATCAAATCGATGGGCACTGGTCTGAGTATCGGTCTCAGCATGAATCTTGGCCAATGACTAAGATTTCATGACCTCATATGACTCCTTTAGTTGAAATTTAATAATAAAATATTAAAAATATTATTTTAGTTAAATATTAAATAAAAAAATACTAACCATAATCTGAAACTGGTGAGAACCTCTAATATTGCCATTGGTTGGATCACTATAAATCCTTCTATAAGCCTCGAACTCCTTAATATCAGGTTGTTAGACTGCCTATATGAATATAAAATGAACCATTTACATTTAAATGTATATAAAATATATTAAAAATAGTACTTACCATATGCTCTCTATATGTGTTGAATGTACGACTACTGGGATGATGTGTTACCTGTTTCCTCCCCCGATTTCATCGACCTATCGATGATATAATATGAAACGAACACCCTACTTGTATGAAAATAAACCATTATAAACATGATATTAAATGTAATCAGGTTGGTGGGTGTGAAAATACTCATCAAACTATGTCACCCTTTCTTTATCCATTACTTTCGGTCTAAATTTTTCCCAAAACGGTCTACAACGTGGACACATACTCCCCTTCCATGACTTCTAGATAGCGTCACACAAGCTCTCATCGATGAGATACCATAAACCCTATAAATAATTGATAAAATCATGTAATTAATTAAATTAGTTTCAAAATTAATATTATCTATTTATGTACAAGCCGATGATCTATCATGTGGTGCTTCAAATCAATAAGAATATGATCCCATGAGACCCATGCTTTAGAAAAATATTTTTGCAATAAATAGTCATCTATCATGTAGCTATAAGCATAAATCTATGGAAAAAAGAAAAAATATCAAAAATTTTGTTTATAAATAAATTATTGAAAACGATCTAAAATCCACAGGTAATCATACAACTGCATGCGTGATCGAAGCCAAGATGTGGGCGTCGCTTGGGGATTGGGTAAGGAATCATAAATAGTTCTAGGATACACCCCCTCAATGTCCCCCATAAATCTCTAGTAGTCTGAGGGTTAGATGATCCAACATCATACTTGTCTAAATGTAGATAAGCTTCCTCCAATAAATGAAACAGATCCTCTTCTATTTGAGACACAGAATGACTATTGTTAGAAAATTGTTGGAAAAAACTATTTCATATAGATATATATTATATATTATTATAAACATACTTTATTGTGTCACTATTGATCTTCATCCCCATCTACATATTTAATGATTTACATTTCTTCATATTCCTCCTCAGCATCATCAATTTCCATATGAGATTCAGTTTCATCATATCTTCTCATTTCAAATTTATTAGTAACCGCATTTACATCATCATCACCATCGACCCTTAATTTCGGTGTTTCATCATAGATATTCATGTCTCTTCATAAAACAAGTGGATTCGGAATAGTCTCTTAAAAAAAATTATTCCTTCCACTTCAGTTGAACATCATTCAGTTTGAGTAAACTGATTTTCTCGATATTTAATTTTTATTATGCTTCCCCAATCACTTAAATATCTAGATGTTTTATATAATTTTGAATAATAAATTTTATGTCCATGATTAGCCGACAAAAACAGTTCATTTAATTCAGAAAAACTTTTACATTTAGTATAAATAATTCTATGGTTCAGATAAGCACGCAATCCTCTCTTAGTATCCAACCAATGACATTTAAATGTCATTATATAATGTTGTCCACTATAATAAAATTCAATAATTGTTTTCATCATTTCATAAAAGTATACTTAAATTTCTCTATGATGATATCCTTTCATGTAAACTGCACTATTTATTGTCTTTTGATTCCCTATATGAACATATATGAAATAGAAAATCATTCACCACATATGCATTATAAAATTTAACCCTTTTTTATGGAGGGTTCCTAAATTCACTCAAGAAATTATCAATTTAATTATAATGTTGAGATACATGAAAAGTTTTAAAAAATTATCAATATAATAGATAATAAATTGATTTTATATGTTAAAAAAATAATTTACTTTATGCATTTTTGAATCTAGTAAGAAATGTTTTTTTGATGATGTTCATCAAGAGTAGATTCAAAATGTATTGGAATTTGTTTCTTGATATGATTATCATATAACCTAGAAATTAATTAAGATTAATTTATTGTAAAAAATAGAGAATATGTTATAGAAGCACCCACTATAAAAATGGTGTCATTTCTTCACTGTTGAGCAGAATATATATATGAGCTCTATGATGTTCATCATCTGAAATTCTTCGTTCATGAACTCCCCGAAAGAAAATTTTTGGCTAATTAAAAACTGATAATTGATACCCATTTCATCATCATCATTTCCCTCAGTACAACCCATATAGTTGTGTTTTAAGGGATATTCATATTGAATGTAATGATAGTAGAAAAAATAAATTTCCTCTCGCAAATAAGCTTCTATAATTTAACCTTAAATTGATTCTTTGTTATGTACTTTTTCATCAATTTCAAATGCATCTTCTAAATAAGAACATCCATCAGAACTGTAAAGGGACTCCACATTTTTCTTCATGTGGAAAATGTAATAAAAAAATGTTCTATTGAGTCAAACAAAGATGATGGGATGATTTTTTTTTTCAATATACAGAAAATTAAAACTATATCTTCTTGTAGTTTACTTAATGAATTTTAGTCAAATGTCACCACACAAATGTCTCCTAAAAAATATGATATGTATTCTACATCATCCCAAATCATAAAATTTAATAGATCTCTTAACCCAATCAGCATAGGTCTTTCCATTATAACATGAGAGTCATTACTTTTTAATCTAGTAATATGAACATTTCTGAAACAACTACCCAAATTGAAGGAATAACCATATAGAAGTCTCAAATATTCAATCCATAGAGAAAATAATAATCAAATCTATTTGGAGAGTGTATAAGTTTCTTTTTTCTTCATTGAATTTTGTGATTGGACATTTTTAAACATTTCTTGTTCAGCTCGCCAGTTAATTTAGGAAATATCTAATCATGACTTTAAATTATCTTTGTCTTTACCATGTGTATCCAAAACTATATGAAATAAATTATCAAAATTGTTATTCTAAATATACATGACATACAACATTTGACAGACCCTAAAATCAGACCAATATAAGAGATCCCAATAAATTATCTATTTGATAGAATTGTTTCTTTTCTCAAAGCCATAAATTTTTGTTTGGTAATTTTTTTCCAAATGTGATTAGAGGTAATGAGGAGACACTTGATTTTTTTTGGATTTCCATATCATAAAATTATTCCTTCCCTGAAATGATATTTTTCATCTTTAAAGGATGTTCTGTTGGAAGGAATCTGTAATGACAATCGAAAAAACATGTTTTTGTCCATTGATGTGCATAAACATTTTGTTGTCTCTTATATAGTATGTACATGATTTTAGAACGTGTGTACTCCATCAAGATAACATGACATATGCTGGGAAGTCAATAATTGACCATATTAATCCAGATTTCAGTATGAAATTTTTTTTTTCATACAACATCAATTGTACTAACAACAATACTCCACAATTAATTTAAATCATCAATAAATGGTTTCAAATGACCACCAAAATTAATTTTCGGATTCCCTTGAATTAATATGTTTAAATATATAAATGGATCCTTCAGAAACATCCAAGGAATTAAATATTATAGAGTTATAATTACAGGCCAACATGAATACTGACTACCTTAAGAACCAGATCGAAATAAACCATCAGTAGAATGACCATGTCACACATTTCAGTCATCTTAAGAAAAAGAACGATGCACTTCATCAAAATTATTCTATGAATCACAATTAAAGGGATGATTTAAGGTTTTACCAGTTCAAATATTTGTTTTGTTTTATGACATCAATTTCATTGTGTTCTAAGACATAAATAAATTCTATAATCTTGGTGTAAGTGTGAAATATCTCAATTGTATTACAGAGATCAATCTGGAATTCTGTAGTTAAGACAAATTATACCTCTATTATCCACAGGTGGGAAAACTATCCAATGACTCGTTGTCACCATAATATATGATGAAATAATTTGAAAATTCATGACTCTTTGATAACAAATACTTAGATTATGAATATTTCTCTTGCTCTAATAGATATTTATAGGCAAAAATTTTCCACCAAATTTTAGTGTTTTTATCAAAGATAATTTATCATCAAAATATCTATTTAACATTTCATTATATGATTTAATAGATATAAATTTAGTAACTGCTTGAAATTTTCTTATCTTGTAACTAGGATATAAGGAATCCTTAGAGGACATTAAGAAGTCATACAAATTAGATGGTTCCAACTCATGAGTGAAATAATTTCATCCTATGATTCGTTTTGTTGAAAACATGGACCTTCCACATAGTATACAGAATTTTAAAAAAATGGTGGATCCAGAACCAAATTATTAGTGTCTTCTCTTGAACTTTGTTCAACATGTTGATACCAAAAAAGATAATTTGTTTGAAAACCAAAATGAAAAACATTACCCTATCATTTACAAATGTGTCAGATTTCCTCAGAGATATTTTTTTAAAAGTAAACTTAATTATCCTTTTTGAAAAAAATTGTGGTTTTTATGATTCAAATGATAATAAAGCTTCAACACTCGTAATATATACAGGATTTAAACCAAAATATTTTGGATTCATGCACTTATTTATCCAAGAGAAATCAGCTAACAATAATTTTTTTCAACTTCCTTGTTCTATATTTCTCTTAATAATATAAAATAATTAGTTTTTTGGTATAATTATATATAACAAAAACACTACCCAAAAAAGGAAACATAAATAAATTTTCATTTCTATCAAATTATAATAATTTGTAACTATTTCATACTTATTTATATTAATTTTTAAAACTTTTATTCTAATCACCACTAACATATAATAATTTATTGTAATTTACACTAATTATTATTAATTACAGCGAATTTTTACTAATAATTTTTATTTATCAGTGACACAATTTTCAGCAGATTAGCAACAACACTTTTTCCCAATAAATCATATCCATTACCGTCCAATAAAATCACTATTAAAAATATACTCCAACAAACAAATACCCATTTTGGTATGCATAAAGACGGTGAGATGGGAGGCATCAATGTACTTCTCTTCATTCTTGTCCATATAAAAAAGGATTTTCATATGTTAGAGGAGATTTTTTAAACTGATTTCAACAATAGAATCTTGCAAGGAGATGTTTTGTCACGTAGGAGGGCCTCTTTTTTCGGAAAGCCCATCTCCTTGCAACTTTCGCTAACAGATATCAGTGTGAAATATTTGTTCTAACGTATGCATATCCATTTTCGTATGCATGAGAATAGAGAGGAGGATGTTCTCACCATAATTCTCTCCATTCTTGTGCATAAAAAATGGATATCTGTATATAAGGACATATTTTTTATAGTTATTTTAGTGGGAGAAAATTTCAAAGAGATAAGGCCTCAAGAAAAATGGAGGCGCCAATCCATTGTAAATTAGGAAAATTTATTATAATTGGTTATTTTTTTAAAATTTATTTCTAATTATTTCTAACTATGTTTAATTATTAGAATTTAATACTAATTATTAGAGTTTATTACTAAATATTAGAATTTATTACGGATTATTAGAATTTATTATTAATAATTACTAATTATAATAATTTATCACTAATTAACTATAATTTATTAGTAATTTTTAGAGATTATAACTAATTATTAGAATTTATTACTAATTACTGGGATGTATTATTAATTATTTTAATTTATTACAAAATATTACAATTTATTACTAATTATAAGAAGTAATTACCCATTATTATAATTTATTACTAATTATTTCAATTTATTACTAACTAATAATAATTCATTCTTATTATTAGAATTTATTACTAATTTTTATTATTTATTTATAATTATTATAAATTATTACTCATTTTTAGTCTTTATTAATAATTATTATAATTTATAATAACTTCATAAAATTTATTACTAATTCATAAAAATTATTAAAAATTATTACAATTTATCACAAATTAATACAGTTTATTACTAATTATTACAATTTAATACTAATTATTCCACTTTATTACAAGATATGATGTTTTGTTATTAATTATTACAATTTATTACTAATTGTTGCGATTTATTACTAATTATTCCAATTTATTACAAATTATCTCAATTTATTACTATTTGTTCCAATTTATTACTATTTTTCAATTCATCACTAATTATTACAATTTATTACAAATTATTGAATTTTTTTACTATTTATTAGAATTTACTACTAATTATTATAATTTATTACGAATTGTGAAAATTTATTACAAATTATTGGAGTTATTATTGTTTGTCCTAATTTATTACTATTTTTTAGAATTTATAACAAATTATTACTAATTATTACAATTTATTACTAATTATTTCTAATTATTATAATTTATTACAAATTATTAATAATTAGTAGAATTTATTACTAATTATTACTAATTGTTTCAATTTATTTCTAATTATTTCAATTTATTACTAATTATTAGAATTTATTACTAATTATAAGAATTTATTGCTAATTATTACCATTTATTACGAATTAGTACAATTTAATACTAATTATTACAATTTATTACTAATTATTAGAATTTATTACTAATTATTTCAATTTATAACTAATTATTACTATTTATTTCTAATTATTACAAATTGTTACAATTTATTACTATTTATTCAAATTTTTAACTAATTAGTGGAATTTATTACTAATTGTTAGAGATTATTTTTAATTAATACCATTTATTTTTAATTATTACTATTTACTATTGATTAATTCAATTCATTACAAATTATTACAATTTTTTACTAATTATTACAATTTATTACTAATTAGCCAAATTTATTACTAATTATTACTAATTATTATAATTTATTATTAATTATTATAATTTATTACTAATTATTTTTAATTATTATAATTTATTACGAATTATTACAATTTACTTATAATTATTCTATTTTATTACCAATTATTATAGTTTCATAATAATTGTTATAATATATTACTAATTGATAGAATTTATTACTAATTAGTATTATTCATTACTAATTATGAAAATTTATTCAAAATTATAATAATTTTTTAATAACTATTATAATGTATTACTTATTACAACTAATGATTGCAATTTATTACTAATTATTCAATTTTTTTACTAATTTTTTGAATGCATTAATAATTACTACAATATATGACTGATTGTTAAAAAAAATTTACTAATTGTTGCAATTTATTATTAATTATAGCAATTTATTACAAATTATTTCAATTTATTACTTATTACTATAATTTATTTCAAATTATTGCAATTTATTAATAATTATTATAATTTATTACTAATTATTACAATTTATTACAAATTAGTAGAATTTATTACATATTAGTTGAATTTATTACTAATTATTAGACTTTATTAATAATTATCACTATGTATTTTAATATATTACTAATTATTATTAATTGTTGGAATTTAATTCTAATTATTGTAATTTATTACTAATTTTTGACATTTGTTACTAATTTTTATAATTTTATTCCTAATTATTAGAATTTTTTACTAATTATTACAATTTATTACTAATTATTTCAATTAATTGCTTATTATTACACTTATTAATAGTTATTACTATTTATTGCTAATTATTACAATTTATTACTAACTATTACTAATTGATTCCATTTATTACTAATTATTCCATTTTATTAATAATTATTAGAATTTATGAATAATTATAACAATTTATTACTAATTATATCAATTTAATAATAAGTATTACTTATTTTTACAATTTATTATATATTATTTCAATTTATTATTAATTATTAGAATTTATTACTAATTATTTTTTATTATTATAATTTACTTCTAATTATTGATAAGTAATTTTGTTTTATTAGTAATTGTAGTAATTTATTTATAATTATTATAAATTATTACTAATTTTTATAATTTATTACTAATTAATATAATTTATTACTGATTATTAATTTTTTTACTAATGATAACAAATTATTACTAATTGTTGAAATATATTACTAACTTTTATAATTTTTTACTAATTATTATATTTTATTACTAATTATTACTAATTATTACTAGTTATTACTAATTATTGTAATTTCATACTAATTATTCAATTTGTTACTAATTATTAGAATTTATTAATAATTATTAAAATTTATTAATAATTATGATTATATATTACTAATTATAAGTATTCGTTTTTAATTGTTGTAATTTATAACTAATTATTTCCATTTTGTACTAATTATTTCAATTTATTACTAATTTTTACAATTTATTACAAATTATTATGATTTGGTACTAATTATTTCAATTTATTACTAATTATTACAATTTGTTACTAATTATTATGATTTATAATTAATTATTTGAATTTAATACTAATTATTAGTATGTCTTACTAATTATTACAATTTATTACTAATTATTACAAATTTTTACAAATTATTAGAATTTATTACTAATAATTACTAATTGTCACAATTTATTTCTAATTCTTGCAATTTGTTACTAATTGTTGTAATTTATTACTAAGTATTACAATCTGTTACTAATTATTACAATTCGTTACCTATTCTTATAATTTAATACTAATTATTATAATTTATATCTAATTGTTACAATTTAATACTAATTATTACTAATTAATAATAATTATGTCACGACCTGTCCTCGGGGCCCGTGTCGTGACTACCCCATGCCCGCCTTCCACAGGCCCGGGGCTGGCGACTTGCACCAAAAGGCGTAATCCAGATAAAAGGGAAGACGTTGCCTTTAAAACTGTAACACACAGTCCGAACACAAGCAGTGATAACAACAAAGTACTAGTAATGAAAAGTGTGCTGAAAGTAAATGGGCTAGTATACAAACCCAACTACTGACCATTGTTTGCAAAGAACACAACAAGGTGCGGGCGAAGTCCGTGCAGGGGTGATTATAACGATACTTAGTAGGGACCCCGAGACCCCCGAAGGTCTTCTAGAATATACTAAGGATAATCCACAGAAGAAAAGACACAATCACTATGTAATATCCAACCAAGCTTATTATATGCCCATACATATACCTAATTTATAATGTACAACTGAATCCAACTCTCGAGCCCAAAACACAACCTGTTCCCCGAAACAAGACCAACCAAACAACTCTACTTAGGTATACGCCTATACGTATACCTGAGTTGTTAATATTCAAACCGTTTTAATCAAGAGATAACATTAGGCTCCATCTGTACCAAGACAAGAAGCTCAGAGTAAAAGAGTCATCTCACTCAAACGGTAACTTCGAGGTTACAAGAATTACGATATCTAGTCGCATGGCTAGATCATCCTATCTGAGTAACTACGGTAAAGACTCACATTAGTCGCCAGTGCCAACCCTCATCTGCCCCACGATGCCGACCCTCGTCTGTTGTTGGTGCTGACCCTCCTCTGTCGCAAGGTTCCGACCCTCCTCTGTCGCGCGTTGCCGACCCTCATCTGTCGCTGGTGCCAACCCTCATCTGTCGCCCAGTGCTGACCCTCGTCTGTCGCAGGGTGCCGCCCCTCGTCTATCGCATGGTGTCGACCCTCCTCTGTCACTGCTGCCGACCCTCCTATGTCGCACGGTGCCGACCCTCGTCTGTCCCCAGTTCCAACCCTCTTCTGTCGCACGGTGACGACCCTCTTCTGTCGCTAGTGCCTACCCTCCTCTGTCGCACATTTCCGACCCTCATCTGTCACACATTACTGACCCTCATCTGTCGCACAATCTCAACCATCATCCGTCGCCAGCATCTCCATGCCAAATCTAGCCTTCGGGTTTCTGCTTTAAACACGCTCGACTCTGGGAGAGTCCTCCCATCAAGGAAAATGTCGATAAATAAACCACCATGTAATCCCAATTTTATGTATCCCTATGTTCCGTCTTGTAATAAGGAACCCAAAGCGACAGACAGCGCATTAATCAGATGCCCGGTCTGAGAGTTATTGGTATTTTCGTTCTGAGGGCCTGGTTGAATTTAGGTTCAATCCAACCTGACTGTACCCCAACTACATCCAAACCTCATGTGGGGTATGCCAAAAGAA
Source organism: Viscum album (assembly GCA_963277665.1). Lineage (NCBI taxonomy): Eukaryota > Viridiplantae > Streptophyta > Magnoliopsida > Santalales > Viscaceae > Viscum > Viscum album. The sequence goes on along the minus strand of OY728131.1, from coordinate 708,228,986 downwards.
CCATCTCGCACTATGATTTATGTCACCGTAGACTGTTCATCAATCAGACACCCATAGCCCACGTTATAGGCGAAAAGGTGAAATCGGGTCAAACGGGTCCGGGTCGAGTCCGGCCCGGTCGGACCGACCCGACCAGACATGATCTTCGGGTCCGACTGGGCCCAAGAAGGGCGGCTCGGCCCACATGGGCAGCCCGGGCAGTGCCGGGCGGCCTGACCCGTGGGTAGCGTGGCCCACGTTGCCTGCGCTGGGGGCCCGGCCTGAGAGGGCCTGCGGGGGCGGCCCGCCTGGCCTGGGGGGCCAGTGGCAGGCATCACTCGGCGGGGCCCACCGTATCCACGTAATGGGGGGTTCCACGCCCCCCGTCTCACGAATGGAACCGGCCCCCCGTGCCGGTTTGGTAGCCCGCGGGACCCAGGAGGGTCTTGTCTCTTCCGGCTGTCCGAGTGGCCAGCGGCGTCTGCTCCGCCGATGGCCGGGCCAGCCGGCCGCCTCTGCTCCACTGCCATGGTCCCCTGGCCGCAGCTTCTTCCTCTCTGCAGTGCGACGACACTGCACCCCTCCGGTGACTTGGCGGCAACCTGTGTGCACCCTCACGGCCCGGGGCCGTAGCCTATTCTTCCGCGCAGCGCGACGGCATCGCGCCCTTCCGGCGACCCGGCGGCCCTACGCCACCGGTTTCCTTCGAAGCTGGCCCGACGCCGGCCACTGTTGCCTCGCTGCGGCCAGTCGGTCACGACCCAATCCTTCGGCAGCACCTTTGTGCCGCCGCCATCATCACCAAGCGAGAAATAGCGGAGGGGGTTCAGGCCATGTTCGTTCGGCCCGCACCCTCCGCATTATGTTGATAACAATCGGCTAAACGTAAACCAAGATTTAACGATGAAGAATGGGAAAAAAATCAAACTCGAATCTCCTACATCGTGGTCATAGCTAGAGTAGTGTTCAGAGAAGACGAAGTCAAAGACAACATTATTTGAGGTCGTCTCCTTCTCTTTTCACACGGTTGAAGTTTGTTGAAGATGAAGAGGATGATTCTCATTGATAGAAGTAGGTTATTCCTCCAATATTCCTCCACCAAAAATAAAGAAGACGAATCCACCTCGTCCTCCCCTGGTATACCCAAAACACCACCAAAATAAGAGAAAGGGGCTCCCCCTTTTGTCTCCCCATTAAAGAACTCATTAATGAAGTCTTTAATTAATTATGTTGTTGGTAAGAATTAATGTGGGCTTTAGTAGACCACACATTAACTCAAAAGGATTCAAGATTCCAAAAAATAAAATTCAGTTTGTCTATTTTATTTTTTTATTTCACTTCTATGTTAAAAACACCCACGCGGGTGGAAAATCCACTTACGTTCTTGCCTGAAAATAGTTGAGGTGAAGGTCTCAATATGAAATCACCGGCACTGTGAGTTCAACAGTGCCCTCAGATCTCAATTCCGAGCACCAGTTCAAAATTTATAAAATCCCACTTGTATTTTTACTGAACATACCCGAAAAAAACTTCATAAATTGATTTTGGGCACACTGGGCCTCGAAATCAAGCACCGTTAAATTTCACAGACTCGTAAAAATCCCATGTATTTAAGGGAAAAAAATTCCATGTAATTTTTTGGTTCATTACATTCTCCCCACCTTAGGGATTTATGTCCCCATAAGCTACAACTCGAACTAAGGGAACAGGTGGGGGTACTGAGCATGCATGTGAGCCTCCTGCTCCCATGTGCTCTCTGGGAGATTCTCGTGCTTCTAGAGAATCCACACCAAAGGTATCGATTTTCCACATATGACCCACTCCTGACATTCCTCAATCTCCACTGGAATCTCTATAAATGTCTCCCCATCATCGACGTCCAGATATCCATGGTCGATGATGTGTGAATGTTCATGCATGTATCTCCTCAGCTAGGATACATGGAAGACGTCGTGCACCCAGTGCAGCTGAGGTGGAAGAGCTAAGCAGTAAGCCACCTTGCCAACTCTGCTGAGGACTTGGAAAGGTCTGATGAATCTCAGAGATAACTTTCTGCCTCGTCCAAATCTCAGTAGACCTCATCAAGGTGGGACCCATAGAAAGACATGGTCACCATCCTCGAACTACAGAGGTCTCCAAATCCTGTCGGCATATGAATTATGACTGCTCTGTGCAGTCCTCACCTTCTATTGGATGATCTTCACCTTCTCTATGGTAGCCCATACCATATTACGTCCTCTGAAGGGGTTGACATGCTCCCAACCTTTAGAATATCCATCATATGTCAGTCATGTAGATATTTGAGCACGTATAGCATCATGGTCAGTGTCCCCTCACTGAGTCCCCCTGACTCACCGAAGGAGTGGGTGATTACTGTAAGGAAAGCTGCCCATCATGATCCACATAGGTTATCTGTGAAGTAGCTAGCTGCTTCGTCGCCTCTCCAAGCAGCCGATTACAAGATCTCAAGCTGAGTTCATTTGATACAATGTTTCCCTTTCTAAGAGTATAGATTTTTTCAAAATCATAATCCTTGTGAAACTCAATCCAACATTGTTGTCTCAGGTTCAGGTCCTTCTGAGAGAAGACATACCTGAGACTCTAGTGATCAAGGTTGACTGGAAAACTGATAAGAATTTTCCAAAACCCTTTTTTCTCTATGTCCAATAATATCTACATGGATAACACTCTTTCCGAAAAAGAGTAATCTGGTCTCATCCCCTGGATGAACCCCATTTTTTTCCTAATATAGTCAATCCTGGCAAGAAGAGTAAATAGTTCAGGATAAGATTGACGTCGTAAGGCCTCGACGCTACTACCAAGAGATCCAACCGATAATATCAACTCGAAGTGTCGAGTCACACTTTCAACATTAGTGTGTGGTCATCGGGTCTCCTTCTTTCGGATTTTCAAACGTGAGGGTCATGTCATCGATTTTAACCGAAACCTCTCAGTATCAATAGCACAAAATCAGTAAAGCAAAAGTTAAAAAAGAAAAGTGTCTTTTTATACAGTAGTTCAAAGTACAAAGACACAAAGAAACCACATACAAAAACATCAAACCATAAAAGATGTGCCAAAAATAAAGGCCTCCATGCCTGATGCTAGTCATGCTCAAGTCCACCTTCTCCCAGAGCTCGCGGTGGACCACCTAGTGGTGGTAGAAACTGAAACTGCAGACCACCACATACGGCACGTCCTATTCCCTTCCTCTTCAACTACCTCCCTGATGCTCAGGCTCCAGCCGTTGTTGCTGCCTCGGTGGCCCTTCAATCGTCTTCCGATCATCCTCACGGGGAGTCGGAAAATCACGAGCTCTGTGTCCCCGTCCCCTATAGAAAAAACAGACCATTCTCCATTCGTAGCTCCCTCAGCCTCTTGAGTCTCGCACCCCAGACCTTGCATCCTCGGTAAGACCACCTGAAGGTCTGGTCCTCTTGAACTCCTATGTCACCTGCATACTGCTAGCTGCATAAGACTCCTCTACATGACCCCCAATGGTGGGTCTTGCTGATGGAGTCTTCTAATCAAGGAAACTCTCTACTAAGAGGGTATTCTCTAACACCCCGGCATACGTCGGAATGCTGTGGGGAGATCATCGATGCCCTGATCTCTCACCTGAGCCCCTGATCAATGGTCCGGACCCTAAAGAACATGTCCCATACCATGCTTGGGGAGTAGTGTGATAGGTCAGTAAACCATTACGAGTACTCAGCTACTGTCATAATACCCTACTGCATACGAAGTAGCTCCTAAATCCACAATGCACGTAGGGTGGCTGGAACAAACTCCTCCCGAAACATGCTCTTGAGGTGCGCCCATAGAAGTGTATCCTCATCATGCACCTGGGGCATCAAACTCCACCATCTGCCTACTACTTCCAATAGAATACTAGTGGTCAGAATCACCATAAGGTCAGTTGGTGTCCATACATGTCTGAAGAATATCACTACAACCTCCAGACAATCCTCAACTGGTTGGTGGTCCGTCTCTCCCCTAAACATGGGTGGCCTCTGGCGTTGGAACTCATGCAACGCACTCAGACGACGTGCACTCTTTTCTGCTAGGGCTGGTGGTATCGGTGACAAAACGGGTAGTGGTACCGCTGGTGCCTCCGCTATGATGGGGCCCTACACCGAGGCCTCGTCACTCGGTGGGATACCTTCTCGTACACATCCTGGAACCCTGGCTGGCTGCTTGTGAGGGGCCATTCTGAAGAGAAACATGTGCGCCATGGTCAAAATGTTTTCCCTAGTGAGCTGACTCAATGTAATGAAAAAGAAAACATTTTAAATGAAACACACACATAATCAGTGTTCTCATGCACTGAGTCGAAAATTAGAAGTCAGTGTCCTAGTGTATGGATACGTCAGCCATCACACCAACACTGGTTTGAATAAACTAATAACCACACCCAAAACACTTAACATTATTGTCGTTAAAAGAATCTGAGTCCATGTTCTATGGTAGAACAGACTCCTCTAATACCAATTTTTCATGACCCGTCTTCTGGACCTGTGCTTTGACAACCCCAAGCCCGCCTTCCATAGGCCAGGGGATGAAGACTAGCACCAAAAGGCATAACCCAGATAAAAGGGAAGGCATTGCCTTTAAACCTGTAACCCACACAATCTGAACACATGTAGTGATAACAAAAAAGTTCTAGTATAGAAAAGTGTGGTAAAAGTAAATGGGTTCATATACAAACCCAACTGAAGTACAAGTACAAGTAAAAAATGGAAATTTTCTCCTCAATCGTCCACGGGGAAGTCCTACCTAATGGGTAGGTACAGATCTTGAACAATTCGTTCCTGAGTTATGTACCAAAAAGTCCATATTTAAGCAGCCTCTAGTCTATCTCCCTCATCCTCAATCACTACTGACTGTCGTCTACACAGAACACAACAAGGTGCGAGCAAAGCCCATGCATGGGTGAGTATAATGATACACAGTTGGGACCCTGAGACCCCTGAATGACTTCCAGAATCTACTAAGGATAATCCACTGAAAAAAAGATACAATCCCAATGTAATATCCAACCATGCATAGGTATATGCACATACATATTCCTACGTTATTATGTAAAACCGACTCCAACTCTCGATCCCAAAACACACCCCGTTCCACGAAGGAAGAATAACCAAACAACTATAATTAGGTATATTCCCATACATATACCTGATTTGTTAATATTAAAACCATCTCAATCAAGAGGTAACAAAAGGCTCAATATGTCCCAAGACAAGAATCTCAGAGTAAAAGAGTCGGATCACTCTAACGGTAACTTTGAGGTTACAAGAATAAGGATGTCTAGTCGCATGGCTAGATCATCCTATCTGAGTAACTATGCTACAGACGCACATGAGTCATTGGTGTCGACCCTCATCTGTCATACGATGTCAACCCTCATCTGTCACCGGTGTCGACCCTCCTCTATCACAGGGTCCTGACCCTCATCTGTCGCACAGTGCGAACCCTCATCTATCGCACGATATCGACCCTCATCTCTCGCTGGTGCTGACCCTCATCTATCGCATGGTACAGACCCTCATCTGTCGCACGGTGCCAAACCTCGTCTGTCGCTGTTGGTGACCCTCAACTGTCGCATGGTGTCGACCCTCCTCTTTCGCCAGTGTTGACCCTCCTCTGTCACATAATGCTGACACTCATCTATTCCATGATGTCGAACCTCATCTGTTGCATGATAGTAACCCTCATATGTCATTGGCATCTTCATGCCACAGCTAGCCTCAGGGTTCCCACTTTAAACATGCTCGATTCTGAGACATTCCACCCCTCAAGACAATTGTCGATACATCAACTGCCACGTTGTCCCATATTGATGTTTCTTGAAGTTTTGTCTCATCAAAATTAACCCAACATGAGAGACGGCGCATCAATCAGATGCTCGGTCTGAGAGTTATTGACATTTTCTTTTCAAGGGCTCGGTTGGATTTAAGTTTAATCCAACCTGACTATATCACAACTACATCCAAACCTCAAGTGGGGTTTTCTAAAATAACGGGCTCACTCCAAACTTTTCATCTCCGCAGACGGTTCCTCAATCAGACACACGTAGCCCATGTTATAGGCGAAAAGGTGAAATTAGGTCAAATGGGTCCAAGCCGGGTCCAGCCCAGGCTGAGCGACATGGACCGACCTGGTTGGGGCCGACCCGACATGATATGTAGGTCCGACCCGTTCCACTGGAACTGGCCCAGCCCGATGGAACCAGCCCGGCCCACGGGAACTGGTCCGGCCCGTGGCAGCGGCCCGAACCGCGCTGGGTGGCCCGACCCCTGGGTAGTGCGGCTCAAGTGGCCTGTGCTGGAGGCCTGGCCCGAGAGGGCCTGAGGGGCGGCCCTCCTGGCCTGGGTAGCCAGCGGCTGGCAGCACCCTGTGGGGCCCGCACTAGTTGCATAAAGGGGTGTTCCCCCTGTCTCCCAAACAGAACCGGCGCCTGGCACCGGGTTGGTAGCCCGCGAGACCTAGGAGGGTCCTGCCTCATCCTGCTGGCCAAGCAGCCAATCACATCTGCTCTGTCGGCGGTCGGCCCAGTCGGCTACCTATGCTCCACCACCGTGGACCCTTTTTCGCAGCTTCTTCCTTCGCATGGCACGACGATGCCACAACCCTCTGGCGGCCTGGAAATACCCCGTGCGCACAGCCGCAGCCAGGGGCCGCGACATGTTCTGTCGTGCGGCGCAACAGTGTTGCACCCTTCTGGTGACCCAGCGGCCCTATACCGCTGGTTTCTTTCGAAGCTAGATCGACGCTGTCCATTGTTGCCACGCCGCGGCCAGTATACTGTGACCCACTCCTCCTCTTGCTCCATTGTACCACTGTCTTCATCAACAAGCGAGAAATAGTGGAGGGGGGTCGGGCCGTGTTCGTTCAGCCCATACCCTCTGTGTTATGGTGATAAAAATTGGATAAACATAAAACAATATTGAACAATGAAGAATGGTAATAAAATCAAACTCGAATCCACTACCTCGTCATTGTTGACGAAGGGGAGTTTGAGGAATATGAAGTCGAAGACGGCGTTCTTTGTGATTGGCTTCATCTTTTTCTGACACGGTTGATGTTTGTTGAAGATGAAGAGGATGATTCTCATTCACGGAAGGAGGTTCTTCATCAGTGCTTCCTCCACCAAAAAATGAAGAAGAAGAATCCACCTCGTCCTCCCCTGTCCAACCCAAAACTCCTTGAAAATAAGGGAATGGCGCACCCCCTTTGTCACCGTATTAAAGACTTCATTAATGAAGCCTTTAATTAATTAAGGGTTTGGCATGAATTAATGTGTGGTTTAGTAGAACCCACATTAATTCAAAAATATTTAATAGTCAAAAAAATAAAATAAAATTTTTATATTTTATTTTTTTATTTCACTTTCCTTTTAAAAACACCCATGCGGGAGGACGCTCAACATACGTTCTTGCCCAAACGCAGCTGAGGTTAAGGTATCACTAAGAAATCACCAGCGTTGCAAGTTCAACACTGCCCTCAGATCTCAATTCCGAGCACCAGTTCAAAAGTTATAAAATCCTGCTCATACGTTTAATAAACGTACCAGAACAAAACTTCAGAAATTGATTACTGGCACATCTGGCCTCGAATCATGCACCTTAAAATTTCATGGACTCGTAAAAATCCAATGTATTTAATGAAAAAAAATCCCATTGAATTTCTGGGTTTTTAGAAATTAAAATAATTACTATTAATTACTACTATTTCATATGAATTACAGATAATTATTTATAAAAATAATCACAAACAATGATAAACAAAACTATCTATTTCTAATTTAATTAAATTGTTACTAATTTCCTATAATTATAAATAAAATAAAATAAAATAAATAAATTATGTAAATAACAAAAGAAATATATAAATACCTTAAAACCGATGCTTTCAAAATATATAATATGCAATTAATGTCCTGAATTATAATTTTAAAATATAAAAAACTTTAAGATAAAATATTTCATTAGGGAGAAAGAGAGGAGTAATGAATTGAGTGGAATGAGGAACAAATTGTTGGGGGTATATATAGGTTAGATTAGATGTGAGGAGATTATTTACGACGGGAGTCCCATCGTAAATGTCCACCACCCCTATTAATTAGTTTCAGTGGTTAAAAAGACTTTTGGGATGGGGCTTATCAAAGAATACAACCTGTTGATATATTATTTGTGATGTGATATATATCTCATCGCAAATACTAAAAATTCCGCAGAATATATGCGATTGGAACCATCTCCCCATCGCAAAACCTTATTTTTTTCCATGGGCTAGTTCTCTCGTCGCAACAAATAATTTTTGGAGGACCACTGGTGACAGGTCAGTATCCCATTTCCAATGACCCGTCGCAAATGCCCACATTTACCATAGTGATATCTTGGAAATATGATGTGCTAAAGCATCTCATCAGATTTTTGGCATTACCCTCAATCCTTAACATGATCAAATTATAATATAATTTTTCTGTATTCCTCTTTATGTATTTAAAAATCACCTTAAAATTTGATAATGATGTTTATACATCTATGTTCTATATTATAGAATAGGTCAAAATGATGTTTTCCATTACATCATCTCCTTCTATGGGGAAATTGGGGGATTCATTATTCAATTGAAAATTCACCCATATATGCCTTATGAAACCTAAATCTTATAGAAGCCTTCCAATGTTTGGGGAACACTAGATTTATGATAAATCTCCTCTTGAACCCAATACTCTACATTTTGGGAAACATCGAAGTATATCATTCTCTATACATCCAATAAAATTGTAGGAAATGACAATAGAGATATAATGATGAATAGAATAATTTGGTAGAAAATCCTGTTTGATGACTTTTCCTTGAATTCTGAGATCATGGTATAATTGTAGAACACCAATTTCAATGCCTTTCTATGAAGGAACATTCACAAGCAACATTCCGTTGTCTCTTCAATATATCTCCAGTGCATCAAATACTACCTCAATTGTTGAGTAGAGGAGATCCATGATGATTCCACTCCCTTTTAATCATTTGATTCCCTCTATCTTGATTATGTGTACTTCTAAAGGGATGGAGGGAATCAATCTATTGAATTTCCAAAGCGAGTCAATGTTCCCAAAAAATTGACAAATGGATCACTGGATCCCTAGGATGATGTGAATATTAGTTTAATTCCACTAATTTGTAGCCTTGATGATACAATCATAGACGTAAACAATATATTTATTTTCAAAAATAGAAGGTTTGATCCTAAATCAAATCTTTCTCCTATAAAGAGAAGGTTTCATTGAATACCAAAGAACCTTCTTTCATATATTTGATGATAAAAACACAACTTTAAAATCAATATCTACACTATATTTATAATAGAATAGGGTTAACCCATTAGAGGTCAACCAATATGCACATATTTAATATCCAGGATGGGATGAAATGATAAATACCTCATAAAATTAGAGACACAACCACTATTACAATCAATGTCAAAAAGATATAGGGACATGAGTTCACATTACAGATTCCATATCTACAGCAGAATATTATTTTATCATATAAAGTCCTATCATTTAAGAGTTATCTTATCGTTCTGGTTCAAATTATTTTTAAAAAGTGGACCTGGGAAATTCTCATCATGCCTTTAAATAAGTATTTTCCACCGTCATTGATTAATTGAAATAGGTGGACCTCAACATAAAGAAGCTCCAATATTGATGTTGATCAAAATTTTCATGTCTCCTAAAGAATATAACAAATGTGTATTGAGGAACCAAAATGATATATTTGAATTTAATGATAAATAAATGATAGGGCTTCATCCTCAAATCATCTTCCACCATTTTAGCATTCACATCAGACACAATGGAATGAAAAATCCTACATAAATGAATCACTTCCATGGTTCCGTGATTGAGATCATAGTTGATATATCAATCACGGAAAAATTATTTAGGGATGTAAAATATAAAAAATGTCCTGAAAACATCATCCTAGTCAAGAAAAAAATAAATCGATCTGAATATACTTCGAATTTAGGCCCCTCAACCACTATTTTATAAAGGAAGACTTCCCTATCCTAGTAACAACGAAACTAATCGATGAAACAACCATCATTTAGGATACCTCCAACATGGATGGGTACTCTTTATATTGTCAGGTCCAGATTTTTCCTATATATAAAAGGTCATCATTATAAGGGAACCGTAGGAAGATTATTTCATTTGAAATATTCCATTCATATTGAAAAAATATAGTTCCATTTATCATTATTAAATGGATCAAATAATTTATCCTTCCCTCCGAATGATAGTGGATTGTTATGTAGATCACATGGTGATCAAATCCCACCAAGGTCAGAACCACATCAGTGATCTGAGAAATAAATTTTAGAAACTCCATGCCCACCACATGAAGATGAAACCTTAAAGAAAGAATTTGGGATTAACACTATAAAATATCTTATCTTCTTCGTATGATATAAAGTCCCCAATATCAACATAATGAATATTTTCCATAATTTTAATGCATCATCCCCTCATTGTCTATCATTTGGATGATGATATATGGAATTGTTTTTACAATATCATGAAGTATATGACATGTCCATCAGTTATAATGCCACTTTTTCTGAGGAATCTACTCCTCCCCCACGAGATAACACAATATCAAGACCTTTATAATAGTATTACTCAAAAGAACAATTAAAGAATATATAATAGTTTTTATTTTCTCAGTCACATGGTCCATAACATTGAGATCAGATATTTTCCCATTGGAAACATTATTTATTTTCTTGGTCTTCAAGGTTTTGATTTTTTATCATAATTAGTTGCATCATGTATTCCATTTGATCACCCATATATACACAATAAAGTAAATCCTCAACCTTACTATATTTTTAGGATGATTAATATAGTGGGAAGTGATCCTTGAACGGTAAAAAATTAATTCCATCCCATATATTTATATCAAGGGTCATCCATTAGAAGATTTCATGGACATAGGCCCAACCTCTGAAAATTTCCCTTATATGTTGAATACCCAAATGAGACCATCCATTCCATAAAAAGGAATTTCACAGTGGTATATTGAAATTGGAAGTCTCTTCGGGAGCACAATCCTGAGAATTCCTAAAAACATTGATCTCAATAGGTTTGGCCATGGAGTTGTCTTCATCACTCCCACCAAGTCCCTCATAATGAAATCCTTACTCACCTCATACGGATATACCTACATTCTGATTAAATATCAGGACACCATCACCAGTCCTGACATGGATGTAAATATTAAAGTTCCACAGTATAATTTGAAAGATAATTATGGGTAGTTCATAGAGAGAATTAATGGGGAATACTATATCTAGAAACCGGAGATTTTTCCCTTCCTCGATCATACCCATGAGTTGATGGCCTAGTTTCCTATTGAAATGATTGTGTCACTTGTCACATTTTTAAAAAATTATCAAAAAGATATCCCATAAATCATATTTTCATCTCTTTTTGACATGTATCACTATAATTTGGTAATCTATATAGAGTATTTGAAAGTGATCACCCCTTCCCTACATGATGAAGATGATCAGGTGGTGAATCAAGTTTCCACTTATTCAACCCATGGAAAGTCCATAAAATGGACCATTGAAAAAAGAAGTATACAAGTGAATAAATTATATAAATGAGTACCTATATCAGGTAATTATATCATCCAACTTAGTTGAATTTGAGAAAATTTAATGTTTTACAGTGAATTGTTTATTTTATGATGGACGAATATCAGAGTTTTCCCTCTATCATTGAATCATTGATGGGATATGTCAATATTTCACTTTTGAAAAGAAAAAAAAATGTTCAATAATAATTCCAATTCACAAGGTAAAAGTTTCATCGTTCAATACTGAATCACTCTTATTAGACCCAAATAATGGGTTACTTGTATCCCACCATAGTTCGTGACATTGTGAAATTCACTAATAAATATAATGCATCCTAGATTGAAAACAAATTCCTGTATTAAAAATAGATAATCATCATTACATGATTTATTATTTTCTATTTGTTTTATGTGATCCTGATTACCTGATTCATTATATATAAACCATAATATTTAATACTTATTATTACATGATTTAAAGAATAATTATCCAACAAATAAATACCAAGGATAATAAATTCTTGTGTATTTGGATGACTAGGTATATAAAATAAATAACATAAAACATATATTTATTAATACTCTATAATGATATCCAAACATTCATTGAGATATTACATATTCATAGGATTACCTTAAAATTATGTAGAAAAAGAGATTACCCAAAAATCCTAGTAAGTGGATAAAATAAGAATTGAAAATAAAGCATCAGTTGGAGAGAATAATATGATGAAATAAAAAGTAATGGAATATGAATAAACATATGTAATAATATCATATATAACATGGAATCATGTGTTCATGTAATCATATGAATGTAGAAAAAACCTACAACATTACAAAAATAAGAACCAAGGATAACTTCCAAGATTATATCATAGGGTGGAAAAGTACCAAATGGATTTGGTTTATTCCTTAATCCCTTAAATAATGTCTCATGAGACAAAAAATTAACCAATTTATTTGAAGAACTATCTGGGTGAACCAATCAAAAAATGTCAATTCATATCTAGTCCTTTGAATGAATCAAACATAAGGAATAAACATAATGGTTACCCATGGAAAGAAACAGGTATAGTAATAATATAAAATGGAATAACCAATGGGGGTATGATAATGGGGTACAAGAAAGAATGAATTTATATAAAAAAATTTAATTAGAATTTGAATATATTCATATATCATGATAATAATGATTCTCAAATGAATTGAAATCTTTTCTAAAAAGATTTTTAGAAACCTTATAAATGAGCAAATTCAGTGTGCTTTAAGGGAAAAAATTAATGTTTCTTTAAGAGGAAAAAGAAATAATTGTTTGTGTGAATCGATAAATGAACTAAGATAGTTTTACATGGTGAAATGAGTTATTTTGTGAAAATAATCTTGGCTAAAAATAGAATATGGAATATACATGAAAATTGGTATGAACATAGGAAGTTCCCATTAATCGGGCTTCCCCATAAAAGAATGTTGAATGGGTATGGATAAATAATCATGGAACAAATACAAATAATTTAGAGTAATTACATATGAATAATGAATAAAGATATTGTTTTATAGAGTGAGAATGCCTAACCTGAAGGAAAAATTGGACGTTTAAAGAGATCCCTTACCTTATCTCTGAATGTGCTCTTCCCTAGAAATTATATTCATAGAAACTGAAATTAGAATAACTAATAATTTAATTCACAAAATATTAAAAACATTTTTTATTCTTTATTATTTTATTATGTTCATCTATGGCCATTTAGATTAGTTATAGTGTTTAATTTCTTCATTTCAAGAGCATATGATTCATGATTTCAATGTTCATTCTCTTCTGTATATTTATAGAATTTATTGTCAACATGGAATAATTATTCAGAATTTAAATTATATGTTATTAAATGACACACACAAATCTAAATGCTCCCATATATCAAATTATTTTTTTACATGAGGTTAATTCGTTTCACAAAACATTAATGATAAATTTTTTCGTTTTTGTATTTTTTAATCATCATAAACTAGAATTGTTTTATCATTTAGTATTACTTGTATAAATTAGTTCTTGAACATGTAATAATTTACAATGTAAATTTTAAATTCATTTTTAATGATTATAAGGTTCTATGTCCATCCTTGATGATTTTAATGGGAAACGGGAAATCATCATCTATGAAGGCCGAGAATCCCTATATCATAGATGATGTTTTAATTTTAATGATAATGGGGAAGATAAAATATTTTATGATGGATATAAGAATAACCTAACCATATATTATAATTTCAATGTTATATTTATCATTCTATTTTGGATAGGTTTGGTGGGGATATGGAATAAGAAATAATGAATTTAAAAAGAGAAAAGAGGATTTAACTCTTGAATATTGTATCCAAGAGAACCCCCATATGGAATTTGAATTTTTTAATTAATTCATACCAAAATATAATAGGCATGTTGATGAGGATTTGTTATAATTTTTTACAAATAAAAGGCATAGGGGTGTGATGATAAGGGGTGGTATTTATAGAGAGATAAGATGGGTGTTTTTTATTTATTCTTTTAATATGATTTTTATTTTTGCTCAAAAATATATACAGTGTTCCTTACTATGAATAAATAATATAAATATTTCAGGATATTTTGAATCAATAAGTTATTACCTCATCAATACATCTTTCATTACTTAGTAATTCATGTATTTCTTAAATACTGTAAACTTCCATATTTCACTATTCATTGAAAATTCAGCAATTTTATAAAAATCCCAAAAATTACCCCTAACAAATTTTTAAAATTTAGATTTCTAAAATTGACTCTATTTTATGAATTAATTTTTTTATATTACAAATTTAAATTTTAATTAAAATCATCATTTATTTAAAAAATAAATAATTTAAAATTATAACCTTTTTATAACTCTTTCAAATTTATTTGGGTCTATGAAAATTAACTTATAATTAAAATAAAACAAAATATTAATTTAAGAATCTTTTTTAATAAAATAATTTTTCTTTTAAATAGTTTTGATAATTATAAAATTTTAAATAACATTTTAGTTTTACAAAAATATCAACACATAATTTATCATTTTCAAAACATTTATTTAATTATACTTTGATATGAATATAAAATATTTTAATTTATAAGGAACCAAAATATTAGTTGTAATTACAGATGTGAGGTTACCATTTTAATGGAGAGAATACTATTCCTGACAGACACATTAATATTCTAATAGTGAGGTTACTATTCTAATGGACATAATTATGAAGGTCATATGGGTTTCATACTTTATATAAAGATGCAAGAGAAGAGATGGATTCATAGGCCGTACTGGAGCTTCCTCCCACGGGCAAACGGAGAGTAAACCCTAATCGTGATGTGAATGAATAGAAAAAAAACTCGGATGCCAGATATTTCATTGATGTAGTCACGTGTAGAATTCCCCTAGTCGAATTGATGGCCTCACATCACGTTGAACTAAATAAGTATCGACATCAAGGACTATCGATGATTTATTTCTAGGATAAAGAGGTAAAACTGCATTTTTTGGACCTTTTCTTTGTTTTGGTGGAGAAATTCAATAAGCGGAGACCCTCCTTAGTCTTTCTATGCAAAACACTAGAAAATATAGGGTTTGAGAATTTCCAGGTTGGTTTGATGAACTCTTTTCATGTTAGGTTTCAATTTTCCTCCAAAAATGATTATTATAGTCTTTAGGCGAGAGAATCCTGGTCCCTCGGTAGCTATCTCATGAAATTCATGAAATGGTAACCTGATTTTTGCGTTGATTTAGAGCCATCTAATGTTCCTTTTTGGTTAGGCTTTCTAGGCCTCCCTTTGCATCTCATCAAATAGAATTTACTATTCTCTATTTCTAGTTTATTAGGTCTTCCTATTAAGCTTGTCTCTTTCACTATTAACCTTTCCGAACATTCAGTAGCTCATGTTTGCACTGAAATTGACAAATCAAAAGAGTTTCCCTCTCAATTCTGGCATCAAAATGGTTCTAATGGATTTATCCAAGAGGATGTTTTTGAAAATATACCTACATATTATAAATAATTATCTCTAATTGGACACCTTATAGGTGACTATTGGGATCAAAGAATAGTCCCACACCCTCGCCCCCTTTTCAAGTCAGTTTGGGTAGAAAAGGAAACCTCAAAAATTACTGAGTCACAAAAACCTATGGTTAATAATGACCATATATTCCATTTGGGTACTTCCACCTCTCAATTTCCCTTCTTAGTTGATGATAACCAATGCGAAAAAAATTCTAAGGAAGTTAATGTTTATACTCTTAGAATTGAGCCCCCTAATTTAGAGAACATCAATTGTGATCATGGGGAGAAAGAGGTGGTTCAATATGAATTGTAAGAGCCTATTCGATATGATCTAGATAAATCTTTGCAACATGAAGAAGAATTATTTAAGTCAAGGGATAGGAAAGGAAATAATTCAATGGTTAACTCGGATGGTTTTATTACTCCGAGTGCTTGGGAAACATGTAAGAGAAGGGTGGAATCAAAAACTGAAAGAACAATTGTCACATGATCCATAGCTGCCAATATGATTGAGAAAAACATTATACCACCACATCCTGTGCCTCCTAGAAAATTATCTCAATCCTATGACTCATGTGACTCATATGATTCAGAAACTTCATCCAGTGAGGATGATGAGAATGACCCCACATTTAGAAATGCTTACCAAATTTTAAAAAAAATAGACTTTCCAAAAGAGCTTGATTCATAGATGGAAGTGAATGAAACAACTACCTTCCGACTGTACAAAAATAAAGATATAAATTTTGAAACATATCTTATCCTCGAAAAATATTTTTTATCAATATTGTAGAAGAGTTTTAAAAAGATCCAAATATCAATTTCAATGTTATTCCATGGAAATGACTCTGCTTGTTTTCCCTAGTCGTTGTTAAGTGTGATGTATTCTTATGATTCCTGCTTCTCTGGTGCATCTGAGGCTTTCAAATGAGTCATACTGGAATGCTTCTTTTCTCTATGCAGATTGTAACAGATGACTGTCCTACACAATCAATGTTTTGTGCATGGGAAGATTTTTTGAAGGGTTGTCATCTCTTTATGGTTCTGTTTTTTGTATACATGTTGCATGTTGGGATGTTATAGTGATGATTTTCATACTTTAAGACATGATTCTGCTGTAATGCATCAGATTTGGAGGGGGTTTGAAGTTATCTAAAAAATAACCAAATCTGCACTTTTTTCTTCTTTGATGTTGCTTTCTATAATGGCTACAATTTGTTTGGCTTCTGATGCAGAAAATTTTGAGAAGACTGTATTAGTTTCTTTTGTCGATACCTCAACCTCATCTATTTCTAGAAAGAAGGGTCATGTACCATTTAAAGAAGGGTTTTCAACTTCTCATTGATCTGGTTTTGAAGTTTTTTAGATTTTGGATCTCTAAAGGATGAAGGATGGACTTTATAAAAGATTAAATTTACCTTTCCTTTAAATTTTAATCTTTGTATGTATATTTCTTTCATCTTGTATCTGCCTTCATTTCTTGTTGCGGTAATCACTTTACACGACGAGATTTCCTTGTAAATCTTTTCTTATTAATAAATTCTATAGGGATATGAGTTAGGAAACAACTCATATCTCACGATATTTTAAAAAATAATAATTCCTATAAATAGATATTATTCTATTCATGAGTCACTTCTATTTTATATCATGTTAGTACATATATTCATCTATTAATGGAATATTTTATTATTAACAGTACATTTTATTTCTACAGCTATGTTTGTGAGTGTGGTCATTCTAGTGGTTTGAAAATATCCAAAATTTTCTTTTTCTAATTATGTTATATTCTATTTATTCTCCTACTATAATGTTTTGAATTCCGATTGGTATATTTTAGGAGTAAATTACAATTCCTAAATTATGAGAATAATTTTTATTTTCATATATATGACTTCTATATGCCTTATACTACATCACATAATTATAAGAAGGGAAATATCATTGATAAAATTTTAGGTCGTTACACCTTACATTCTAGTGACAACCCAAGAATTGAAGTTCATCCATACTACCTTAGACTTATATTCAAAGTGAAACAAGGACTTCCCCCTCAAGGTAGCCATGAACAGATCCATGATTGATATATCAACCCAACACGTACACCAAATTAAAATACTAAAAATATATTTTTACTTACTAACATTTACACCAAATTATGTGAAAAAATATGAACTTCATTACCTACATTTTCAATATAAAATAATGAGTCACATATATATCCTAGACCCTTTAGTTCATGAGATTTAGAGTGATTTTACCAACATTTAAAAGAAAAATACATATCTTTATCACCCAATGAACATTTTTCTACTATACCATGATTCTCTCATTCAAAATTAAGTATTAAAAATCTCTTAAAACATTACCCACACATGATACCCCTGTATAAATATATTAGGAAATGTTATTCTTTATAGCCCAGGTAAATGAAAACATATGAATGGTGAGCATAGATGATAAGTAAGGGAACAATCAAATCAAGATATATCATTGAGTAAAAAATGATAGAATAATATTGAAAAAATAAATAATAATAAATTATTGTTTTACAAAAAAACGTGCATAAAAAAATCCATGTACAATAGTGTAAGAAATCACAATGATAAAAATAACTGATTTAATAGTGATAGAATGAAAATGTTATAAATAATAAACATACCTTCAATGCCGCATACCAAGACATTAAAAATAATTTAGAATGAATATATTGGATACCTCAGTTAGTGTATCTCATGAGACTAACGGATGCATCAATGGGTTATCAAATTTTAGGAACTATCCTACTCTTACTAAGTCCATGCATTCATCATGTAAATGAAATGAATGATAAGTAAATATTGAATCAACATGACTTAGTAATAATCATTCATATTAGAAACCTACCATGAAAAATTTCAATATTTATCCAATACATATTCATCCTTCATTTTCAATGAATAGTTATCCCTTTATAACTAACATGTATATGGATTTTAAATATTTACTTGATCAATAAATGACCTATCTTTCATGGTGAATTAACATAATCTAATTTATATAAAATAGGGTTTTAACACTCTATAGATTATTTCCTATATAGTTTAGTCCATATTTAAAATTATATAGAATACATCCATGATAATAAATACCAAGAAATTAAATATGACTACCAAATCATCCTTAATAAAGTTATTATTGTGAAGATAATTTCATTTTTAAATTGATTTGAAAATATAATTGAAGCTTATAAATTTTTTTCACTTACATGATTTTTAAAGAAAGTATTAATAACCTTATAGACACACTTAATTTGGATTACATTATATTTTTAATGAATTATGTGAAAAATGTTTTATATTAATATAATATTTAACTGAAATTATACTTACGTATGAATATATGGAGTTGAAGATAAAAATATATATTAGTTGAGTAAAATCACTTTTATAATATTATAATAAAATAATAACAATTTATTTTGGAAAAAAACATAGAATAATATGAATTGATATTTCTAGAAAACCCAAAATAACATGGAAAATAACCTAAATAAAGAATTAGGGTTGTTATAATGTGAAATCTATTTATGATGAAAATAATTAAAAATATATTATTTTCACACATTTGGAAAGAAAATGAAACATGGTGACAAATATGTTGGAATATTATATGATTTAAAAAATAAAATTAATTACAAAAAACAATAATGCCAAAATAAATCATTATTGTTATGAAAAAACTATATAAAATAATACAAGGTTACAAATATGAAGCACATTTCTTGGAATTAAAATTTATACAATGAACCCTTAGATGTTTTATATGACTTGACTAAAAAATATGGTGAAAGAGAGGAACTAAAATATATATATTTAATTAAAATGTTGAAAGTGTGGAAATTAAATAATATTTAGGGTAAAATATAAACCATAATATGGAAATATGTTATTAATTTAGAACTTGTCTTTGAGAAAAAAGATTGAGGTGAAAAAATCGTATCATAACTCTCAGTATCCAAAAATCCATGTTAACCTTTTATATTAAACAAATAATTACCATAATGAACTATTTAAGAGCATTATTCTTGTAAATATACATTTATATTATTCTAATATAATCATTAACATCACATGAATTAGTTATAGAATGTTTATTTTCATCATAAAAATTTGAAATTTTAATTTTTTCATGTATATTTTATAATATTGATAACAATTCATATATTTTTATACATATTTTATCATTCATATATTATTTATATATCTAAAAGAGATTTTAAATAATTATTAATAATGATTTTATTTCATTGCATGAGTTTTTTTGTTCAATTAATAAATAAAAAATAAGTGATAATCTCATTTTCGAGTAATTTACTAATATCAAATGGCTACATTGTAATATCATTAACATTAAAGTTTTAAATTAATTAAAAAATTAATGATGTATATTAATCCCTTAAAAAATATAAACTAATGAAATAAATTTTTATAATTACCCATGTTTGTTGCAGATAAAAAATAATAACATCACTTTTTCGAGTCAGTACTTGACACATACTCATGGGTGGTGTTTTTATTATTAAGTGGATACAATAAAATTTTGATAAATAATTTATTATATTTATATAATATTAATATACTCTAAATATCATAGATACTAATTAAATTCACCTATATGGCTATTGATTTCTGCCAAATGTTTGTATATATTTTTGGATATTAGAAATACTTAAAGCTTATATATTTTTCTCAAATTGATTAATATAGATTCATGGATACATGGAGATAAAGTTACTAGTTTCATGAATCTTGTAACCCCAATGAAGAAACATGGTCACACATCAATTAGAATGCCTTTTGAATAAGTCAATATCTTCATTTTATTTGTTCAAGATCACTCAAAGAACCCCCAAAAATCCCTCATGATCATGTGAAGGTTTCCAGATGAGTTCCTATGATTAGGAGAAATATCAACCAAAATATACCTAACAATGACCCAAAACACATAATAAAATAAAATATAAAAAATATTGAATTTTCATTTGATAGAAGAAACCTAGATTTTCACATGTTGATCTTATACAGACAACTTTGTCAGTTCATTGATAAAATTAGATCCTTATAGGAATATCATCCATGTCATGTTAAATCCCTTCATTATGTCACCATTATCATGTGAAGGCCCTCATACATGACCATTCAATTAGGTAATGCCCCTTCAGATCTGATGTCATGAAGTGTCATAGTTCATGAAAATTCTGACACATCATCACACTATCTATCATTAATCAGATGATGCACCACATAGAACCAGAGTGATTCTGGAAAATTATTACACTTTATTACAATATCAATTTTTTATCACGCAACACCCTTATAGAAAAATAATGGGAAAAAGTTCAACATCATGGAAAATTGTAGATAAAAACCGTGAAAAGGTGGAAGCCTCATGTGAATTGAAGTTACAATACGTTCTTATAGATGGTTTATGTGGTCCACATAATAAGTCCATTCATCACCCAAATTCTATGTTGACATTCTATCCCTTTAATGTGGAGGACATTGGAAATGTCACCACAATCTTCTAAAGTTTCTTAGACATTTCTATTTAATCATGTGATGCCCTGATTGAGAATTTATGGGTGAGCACTATAGTATTTTTAAATAAAATTAAACAATGGTTGTACACATATAAGAAGGTGAGTTAAGTTAATTTTCATGTGAATAGCCTTCTAAAAACCAACTTGATCTTGTGAAGGTTCCTAAACAAGACTCCTATTATCATATAAAGGCCTTCTCAAATGGTGTCCTGATCTCTCAAAGAATCTTGAACATGTCAGCCTGATTTTATAAAGGCCCATTGACATGTTGTTTTTTATTTTGAAAATTCCCATAAAAAAGTGACTATTCCAATAAATATGGAATTGATAGAGTGATCTTCCTATCTCTATTTATCACGTGACACAATGATGACACCACAGATGAGCTATGGAATTATCATGAAAAATGCATGATGATCCACCAACTCCTGACTATATTTGTGATACATATGTCATATGAAGAGTCATATATCTTGGGTGGTGAGGCCAATAATTCCCCCCCCCCCTCTGCTCAAAAAATAAAAAACACATGATCTTGTAATTGATAATGGAAATCTCATAGATAAAAGATATGAAATCACAATGTTATTCCACCAGGTAAACCCGTGGAGCAATTGAATGGAATACAAAAAATTTGTATTCATTTTTTTTATCATACCATTCATCATCTAGAGATTTTCTAGTGTTTTGGTTGGATTACTAAAAGGAGTTCCCATATATAGAGTTTGTCATGTTACATCTCAATAGGTTATTTAATCATTAAAATTGGAAAATTTTTGTGTTAAAGGTTGAAAATCGTGAATGAATTATATGAAGATGGATGTACTAAAGTTCATGTAATGGGAAAATGTTCTTCATGTGACCTATTCACTAGTTATTCAATAACACCCTAACATGTTGGACAGTTCATGTAGTTGTCCTCTAGACATTTCACCCATGTTTGGAAACAAAACCATGGCGTGTCATTCATTTCCTTCATAGCTCTCCATACAACTTTTCCAAGACAAGTGAAGTACTCTGAACATATCAACCTTGATCACATGACACCATTGTACATTTACAAATATATTACACAATGAATCAATAGAAATGTAACTAAATCAAAATTATACACTTATATATGTATTTCAATCCACATTATTTCCTGCATAATTTTCTGCCAAGTCATGTGATAGCCATCCAGACATGTCAAACATATCGTGTGGCATCCCTCAGATAGGTCAGCCTTTATCACAGAAAAGTTCTTCAACACAAATTCTTTGATCGTTCAAATAAAATGATATATGTCATCATTATCATGATGTATCCCATTGAAATATAAACTTGGGTCATGTAATGAACCCTGGAGAATGTTACCATTTTTATGAGGGCATTTATGATGTGTCAAGAATACTATTAGGTCATGTTTGGTAGACACTGAGGAAATTTCAGGAAGACACCCATGAAACATCAGACCAACACTATAAAAATTTTATATAGACAAGTGGCATATGTCAGGAATATAACTTGTATATTTATGGTAGAAACCGTCCAAAATATTAACCTTTTCTAAATGAAGTACATGGTCATGTTCCTTGGGACCCTGTAAACCCCAAACCAAGAGTCTTTGGATAAAATTTCCCCATACATATGGTAAGTCTCGATAATGAGTAATGAATGGGTAATCATGAAATACTATGGGTATTATAGTATTCCCTTAATATCTAGACATGATCAACTTTCCACTCATGATTTATAATCCTTATATATCATAGGGTAAGGATCATAAAACTTCCAAGGGGAATACATCATGGTATAACTCCCATTTTTTACTAAACCTTAGGGAAAAATTAATTTATCTAGGTGTAATCACCAATTATAACCCATCAACATGTTACAAATGAATTTAACTATGATAATTATTATTCATGTCCAAATATAATATATACAATTCCATCCCAATCCACGAGCTTCAATTGGAATCGACTTTATCACGGGTCCCTCCATTTACCACACACTCTAACCATTGGGAAATAGACCCTCATATGATTTGATTATTAATCTTCATCCATTAGAGGATTCAAGAACTAATTGATATATAAGGCCCCTAATTCCTAATATAAGAAGGATAAATAATAATCCTTCCTATGGCCAGATATTTGTATCAAAATAGCCAGGAAGTTCCTCCTTAGTGCATATTTATCATATCTATTTGATGTGAGTCTGGTAATTTGTTATTACATTTTTCTCTCACTAAGAATGGCATACATGGATTATGTATTTTCAATGATCATATCACTAGAATCATAAAACTCACCCAAATAAGAAAACATTAGTGTGAATGTACCATTTTATTAAATGACATGACTACCCCATACAGGGTAATCTCCCTCGGTGAATGTCCAAGAAGAATTCCTATATAGGTAAAAATCTATGAAAAAAACCCTCACAAGTATTAATTATATTTCACCACCCATTATTGGGTAGAAGAAAATTCAAACTATGATGAAATTGACAACAAATATAATTCAGATATGTATGGAGCCTTCCTAATGCTCGATCTCATTACCTAGTACATGTGTTCAATGATATATTTCATTTCCACATTATGTGAAAATAAATGTATTAGAAATGAATGAACTATATGGGTTTTGATTCCAATTATACATTGGACTTGTATGACACATAATTATGATTCATTCCAATCTTGGAAGCCCCAATCGCCTCCCTGGATGGTAGTAAACTGTAGAGTATCTTTTTATATAACATAAATATATAAGAAACTACACATTGCTATGAAATAATGAGAAATTGTTGGAGAACCTCAGATATACACAGATTTTCTCATCCAAAGAACCTTCTTAATATGTAGAAGGTTTAAATGCCTGATCATTTTATTTGGGTGACCAATATCATATATGGATTTGTAAGATATTCATGAAAAAATAATAAATCTATAAAAGATTCCAAAAATTATAAATAACTCCTAGAAAAATGGGTTGATGAGACCAACCTCCCATATTCTAAACTAATGTGATTTCCTATGAATAATTTGGTTTGAAACCTCAAATGACCATTTTTATTTAAAAAAAGGTATTTAACTTATCATGGATGTTGGAACCATTTTGTGTTTTTTTGTGATAGTAAAATGGTAATCATTATTTTAATGATTGTACTACCATACATGAAACCCCCATAGTTTCCACTTCGGTGGTGGTGTGGTGGTGAATGTGAGTTGCCAAACACGGTCGTTCTTTGGGAGGTGCAGGGTTCGAAACCAAGGAAGTCTGCTTTCGGGGGTCGGGCCTCTCCCACGGGATCCACCCGCCTTGTCAGGTCGCCCGGATTCTTCTGAGCAGGAAAAATGAGGCGAGACCCAATTGCTAATGGATTACTGTTCTCATCCATCGCTGTCGGGTTGTTACCCTCGGGTCACTCAGCCATCTCGGCTGGTAACGGCTCCTTCCCCGGCTGGGGAGCTGCCTACGGGTACTACCCCTTCGTGGGAGAGGGGGGTTCCTTTATGTGCAGGGTTCAAAAATGACACACTAGGGAATTCCATTTTCCGAGAAATTATGAAACCCCCATAGTCAATAGTCAAAGACCAATCCCTATTTCAGTGAAACCAATTTGGTTAATATAATGTGAAATTCAATGATTGAATAACTAAATCATTGTAAGAATTGGCCATCACTTCTCCTAATCTTCATTAACAATAACATATTTCTGAAGAATGAAAATATTGAAAACGATGTGAAATATCATAAATAATAAAAATGATCAGGTGACCATGTATCTGGATTTTTTTTCTATATCCTATAAAAATGAAAATGGCAGGCCCGTTGTGAAATCCTTCAATAACAAATTATGACTGGGATACTGATTAAATATTCCATTCTCTTTGTGAAAACTCCATGAGAGAAAAATAACTAGACTAAGAACAATCAAAGGATAATTATGTTTCCTCTGCATTTGTGGTTGAACATAATTCGCACATGAAATGATGAACTGATCAATGAAAATTTTACTTATTTGCTCTATTACTACAGAAATGTATCTCATACACATCCTATCCCAAGATCTTGTCCTCATCATTCAAATTCTCTAGAACCTCATATACAACGATAACATCAATTGGTCACAAAACAACCTCACCCAGTCAATGCCTTCAACTTTGTTTGGGAAATAGGATTTATTAAGACCTCCATTGACATGGTAGGATCCTTACCTTCAAGGACGAACATAGATGACACTAGATGATGGAAATGATAAATATCTCTCATTAGGGAATTATTATATAAAACATGTAGCGCTTGTCGCCAGAACCATTTAATTAAAATAATTATCCCCGAGGCATGGTAATCATCAAATTTCATATCTTATGACGTTGTTTTTCATAGTTTTCTATATATCTATCCGGATTCACAAGATATCTAGGAGGGCTCCATTCATCTGGTTTCACCAGTGTTATCTAGCCAGTACCCCTTAGTCACCAGTATATAGAACCACCCAAGGAATTTCCACCCTAGAAACTCTTTCATGGGTATCAAGGAGGTATCTCCGAGTAGAAAAAGGTGTAGATAAAGGGAGTGGGATCATATCCCCACTTCATCTAAAAAATCTCAGCAACATATTGTATTGGTATCTAGTTATAAGGATCAACTCTATGCTCACTTGGATCAAGGATTCACGTATATCACTATAGTAAGAATGAGAGAGACACATATCCCATCCACAACACATTAATACAACTAGAATATTTAGATGGCCTGAGGAGGAAATGGGTGGGATTATATACCAACATTAATTGAAGAAATATTCATGTATAACATGTAGAATGAAAATTTTTGGGCCAACATTTTTTCAAAAAGTAGAAAAACTATCACTTCCTTATATAAATTGTATATGAGATCTGTTAGAATATTTCGACACTGGTAAATATGTAAGGAAAGACGCATATTTCCATCCCAACATCCAGAGAAGCATATCACAATGATTAGTGAATATTGGTGGCTACTAAAAAAGGGGAACATTCTTGAATCTATCAAGGATTATTATTATAATATTCTATTATTTTATGGTGAATATAATCAGGCACACATCCCAGTTCTGACCAGGGCTCACCAGCACATTTTGAAACATGCCTCGGGAAAGTAAAAAATTTCCAATTGAAACATTTCATAATCATAATCAAACAAAACATGACTGAACTCATAAACCCACTCCATTTGAGGATCATTTTTAAAATAGATAAATAACTTCATAGAAAGATCATATACTTGACAATGAACCTACTCGGCATAATCCAATAGCTCAAAGAATTCAGGATCATATCCCTACTTCCTCCAATTAATGACTACACCAACATCCTTCAGAGTTCATACAAGAGAATTCCCATATTACCTCTCAAATTATTGCTGTGAATTAATATATTTCTTCAGGGAATATATATTAGAATCTGAATCATACACACACATAATATTGGACTGAAGGGAATATTATAGAAACAACCAACATGTGGGTTCATATTCATACCAATAATATTGAATCTCATAGGTACACTCTCGAAGAGTCCCAATAGTGGGAGAATATTCTTGGAGAACAATGCAGTTTTCAAAATACTCTGACAACCTTCATGAAACATCCACATATCCCTGATCAACCATAATAGGAAAAACGAAATTTTCTTGCCATGATATCAAATGGGGATTATATTGATTATCTACCCAATTCTAGTGTCCTTGAGGATGTACAAACAAAATCAGAAACAACTTAAGGGTTTGTCAACTCTACTACTAAAGAAGATGTTGGTCACTACATTGATAGTCTTCATCAATCAATGCACATATGTATCATAGGGACTCTAATCCAAATATTTCTCATGATAATTCTCCCCATGGCTATATCAATCACATAAAATGGAATCTCCCTTTCCATGAATCATTTGTATAGGTATGAGATCAAAACTCAAACACTTTCACAAAGATATGTGTTCAAAACTATAGTGTTAATTATATATAGTTCCCCATAAAATTTTAGAAATAAATTATTGACATTAGCATGGGATCCAGACAAGAAACCATTATGGTTTGACCAGGTGGACATATATAATTCTGACGACATAAATGTTGACTTTGATATGTGGATATAATTTTCAAAAAAATCTTCACAAACATGATATGGACCATATTCACTTACATCTATGAGATACAAATAATGATAAAGAATGAATTCAATCCTTAAATACACCAGAACATGTGGGAGTATCGTCACCCATTGAATGATAAGCACCTCCATTATCATGGATATGAGGGTTATATCTAGATCATAAATACACTTTCTTTTTAGTTATAAATCATTGTATTCTCAGCAACATAGAACATATGGATGAATCATCATAGAATACTGCTATGAAATGTTTGTCTCTATAGGATAACAATTCTACTTTGTCTAATTACTAAATCATTATCCAATATACGAATTCAATGATGGATGAAATATAGTTCACTAAAGGTCACTATATCTCCATAAGAGTAAATATCTCCAGATACTAATCCCATAATGTTATAGGTGCATGAGTAGTTAGGGGACCAAGTAACACTTATTCATGTGGGTCAATAAATTGAGATTTACGTACTTTTTAGGTGAATAAATAAATTAATAGAAGGATAGAATCATGCAAATAATCCTAAGGTAGGCCCCTTGAAAAAATAAGTACAAATTCCAAAATATGGATGATGAAGTTGTGGACTACATAACAGATTCCCATAGAATATGAATCCCTTCATAAGTATCCATTACAATTATCTAATACATGAGAAAAATTTATCCACAAAAAATGGATCAAAAGAGAAGCCACCATAGTAGTAATCTTATAGTGAACCCATTCCAAGGGACAAGGGTCGTTTTTACCACTTCCTCCACCAATCAGGTCATTAAACCCTTAGAGGTTCGAGGAAATTTTCAAAGCTATTTCAAACTAACCATAACCTATAAGGATTAGGTAATTTTTATATTTCTATACATCACTAGGATCATCACACCCCAAGAAGGTCCTGGGGGAATCTATTGTGGTTCCAGATCAACCCCTGCCTGCAGGGTTATGGGAATTTATATCTCAAACGTCTTCAAAAAAACCATCAGATACTAGAATGGAATAAAAACAATCCTCAACTATAATATCTGAAATTCCAATAGTGTCACCAAATCATACCTAACACATAGGTATGTGGGTATTTTATTTTAATAATCATCCAAGAAATTAATATTCTTCTTCATTTTTGTAGATAAATATCAATGGTCAATATCCCCCATGTTCCGCCAGCTATAATACGTACCTTTTCTATTTAAGACATGTTAAGTCAATACAACAAAAAGAACACTTATTTTTACTATTAAAGGACTATGATAGGAAGAATGTACAAATAATTAAATAAAACACCATACTGATCATAAGAAAAAATGGTCCAATATGGATAAGGGTTATATAAATGACCATGATGCAACCATCTAATGATTTTTAAGTGGTATTGAGTTTCCCAATTTTATACAGATTAATAAGATAAGTACCATTTCCAAATACACCTCAATGATATATTCATCGTCAATCCATAAATCATGTGGACTATGATATACATATAAAGGGAAAAAATTAAACAAGAGTTCCTCGATAGGTAATAGATTTAGATGCACAAACTGAGGCTAGATATATATGGAATCGAAGAAGGAGATAGAACCAGGAAGCACTGATAGATGAATTTACACCTATGAAATTGAACACTTGTACGTAAATATGGAATGGTGTGGCTATAAAACAGTAATTTACTATAGGATATGAAATATCATCTGCAGAGGAATGACTGGAAAATTTTAAGAATGCAATACAAATTATTAAACAACACTATATAGAACTACTTAGGGGAAACATTCCAAATGGGCACCGTCCTATGAAAAAAAATGAATATATCTCATCTCAAATAGCAATATATATTTAATCCTCCAATAGGATATTATTTTGAGTGTTAGGAAAACTATTGTTCCATGCAATGAGTCTTTGTAATTGATAAAGTTGAATATGATCACAACATTCCTTCATTAGTGACAAAACCTCTCCCCCATTAGGTGGACCAATCAGTTCTCTCATAGATAAATAATCTATAGGATATTAAAATGAGGCCACATAATCAATCATCACCCCCTCCCTATATATGATAGGTATTTTATATAGTTTTACCACATGAACTATTCTATTACATTTAATCCATGGCTACTCAAATAAAATCAATGGAAGGGAGGCCTGTGCCCATACAACCCAAAAAGGAATCACTATCCTACATGGGAGGATGAAACTTTCACCCACCCTATTTCCTAAATTAAATAATATTATCATTTGATGGGGAAGAAGATCTAGTTCATCATGTCACATACATTGTGTTCGGATGTGGCCTCATGATGAGCACTTGAGATTAGTAAGAGGTGACCTAAATGATATGTTTTATACAGAAATTTGTAGGTCTATCCTTATTTTGGTAAAATATACTTCCAACATGATCTATTATGGGATGATAAGACATTAATTGTAAATTAATTTACCACTTCAGAACCACCTTATGAAAAATGATACGGTAGCACAATAAAAATTTGTTACAATGTAAAAATGATAGGCTTTATGAATCCATTTCTAGATGGAATGTTTTAACCTATTATTATAGTATCCATCTTTGATAATCGAAATTGAAGGAACTTTGTGATGAAAATAAATGGAATGAACTTTAAAAACCATTGATCTTGATGAACTATTAAGGAAGATTCCATGAGTTCATAAATATGATTCAACTCCTAGAATATTCTTTTCAACGAACCTAGGATAAATCTCTTCACATACCCTAGGAAAGAGGAAAAATTCTTGGGAAGGCATAGACGGTTATATTTACCCTCAAACTACCCCCTTTAAGCACTATGATATGCCTTGAATCATGTAAAGCCTCCCACATAGTGGTATTAGTAATAAAATTGTGTTCAACCAGAAGAAAAAAAGGAATCAATATCATCTGTGATTTGTGGAGTGGAATAGTTAAGTGTATTCATTTCAGAATAGAATGGCCCATAATTAATTCCTTACATAATAATAAAATTACATAATCATGATACCAAATCCCAATAAACCCAATGATTTCTACCACATTGATAATCCTAACTACTATAGTTTTCAATAGTTTTTGGGTCACCCCATCCAAGACAACGTCTTCAATGAAATCCTCAAGAACATGATTGATTGTAGAATAAAGATAGTATAGAATACCTTGGAATATTTTAGATGATTAACCATCACTCTACCAGAATATAATGTTGAAAATAATTATGGTTAATCCATGATGGGAATGAAGATCCAAATATTGATGAAATGAAAGAAATTTGACAGAACTCATTCCACCCTAAGAGGATAGATTTGAATACCAAAAAAATCATGGAACCTAGGGTGGGTTTGTTTAATACACCTCCCAATGTTATATTAATTAATCAAAAATATTAATAGAAATAATTTAAATAGTTATATCCCACTCCCATATAGGCTTTAACTCTTGGATACTTCTTTCTTTCAAATTCTGAATCACGAGAAATAACCAATCAAATGGAATATTCACCAGATAAATTGTTAATTTTGGGTTTTATAAAAATTTTTCACAAAAAATATCCCTTCTATAATGATGAATAGGCCTTGGATTATGAGCTTTCTTTACCTGATGGGGGAGATAGTGGCCAAGGATGTTGAAGCTGAGGTATTGGGGATGGTGTAGGCATAGTAAAACCCAATATTTTGGTAACATCCCCATGAAAGCTATATATGCAGCGAAGCCTATGTCCAAACACTCTACAAATACCTGAAGAAGCATTGATATTCCATAAATCACATTATTTTTTGTTCAATACCAGTCATTTGACACAACTGACTTGCAAGGGTGTGATTTTATGATTCGTCTAGACAAAGTAGAAGACCTGTGCAACTTATTACCCTTATAGTAGATGATCCATCATCCTATAATAAAACAACAGGACCGTACACCTAAATAACCTCATCTATTGACCTATATAATAGTTAGATACCATAAAATCATAATTTCATACCTCTGGAACATAAATTTTACATTCTGATATACTTAGTTGTTTTTCAACCAAACAATCATGCCTGATACTCTCTATATCTCAAAAGAAAACTGGAGGCACTAATTGAGGCCCTATAGTTCCAATAAGATATCGATAAATAAGTAACTATATCCAAGTATAAATGACTAGATAATATTCAATCATAATGAAATATCACCGTCTTCTTCACAGAATACGATTAGGAAGATGTTATCTTCGAATATTATAAGAACCTATATTTTTAGTAAGGCATAAAAATATTGACATCTGAATATCCCTAGTTGAAATGGTTAAGGGATCAACCTCATCTTTATTCTAAATCAATGATTCTTGGGAAATATTGAAGGCCAATTTTCTCTAAGAAAACTAACCATTCATGGGTATGATAAGAGTGAGAAAATGTCTCTTGGAAAGATCAAGCTCAAAGATAAATTTGGCCATCTCACAACAAATTATATGTTTATGGATATCCTTAAAAAACAAAATATAAATTCCATCATGAAATAATTTCTCTCCATATCAACATATTGGACCTTCAATATTTCATCAATGCAAAAAATACCCCATCAATTTGATTGTATGAATACTCTATGGGTAATATTCCACTTTGTGTCTTGTGAATTCATAAATGTCAAGGAGTTTTCTACATGAAGGATGCCAAAAACACAATGCTAGATGATGATATGAATTTTTTCCCACTATGGCTTATGGCCATAACCTATAAACCCTTAGAGACTGATTGAATATGACAACATGTTTCTCAAAAATGTGATCACAGAAGGATATTTAATCCCAACTAGCTATCGCAAACCACAAGCCATACTAGATTATTTCCATTTGATAGCTATTGTTTTAGGTAAAATGGTTTCATGAAAGGTTGCTAATAATAACTATCTATTTATATTTGAGAATAATCTTGTGACATTAAAATATTTTGATGTTTTCCCCCAAGATATTCACTAAAACTCTGAACATCCCTATATCTCCAACAATTAGTAGAAATTGGAAATAAGAAAACAAACCCTTAAATCCCTCTGTTACATCCTTGGAAGTTTTGCACATCAATTTCTCTTCCCACAGATTCTATTTTCCCGACAGTGAAAGATATTCCATCAGAAATCCCACCATTACTAAAAATACATCCAAGATCTCATAAATAGTGTAAGAATAGGATTACATCAATATCCCCCCCCCACACACAATTAAAGAAAGAATTTCCACTACCATCATTGAGCTTAGTCAATTTTATATGGGACCAAAATAAGACCACAACTCACAATTCTTATTACATCAATGCCTATTGTAGAGAAAGATATATATTTTGAATTTATATATTTACATAGTTTCCTGTACTATTGGTCTTATATATGAATTCCTTGGATGATCCACAATGTGGATACACAGAAACTAGCCTTACCCGATAAAAATTGAGGTCTAATGAAGGAATAAAAGAGGATAAACCTATACCAAGAAAAAAATTTAGAATAAAAACATGAAAACGGTCAATGAATAAGATTTTTTTGGATGTTTTGTACCCAAAAAGTCTCTCCAACATAATCTAAATCATGAAAACGAATATGTAGATCAAGGTCTACATCAATTTACAAGACCATTATAGACACTTCCAAAAGGATAATTTACAACTTCTTATCAAATAAATTTTGATCAATAAAACTACTGGCTTCCAAGTCCTTTCCTTCATGGGTAGGTATTTAGGGTATAATAAGATAAACATGTCCCCTAAATATGAGGAAGAAACCACTTTAAAATAACTTTAGTGGATCTTTTCCTATCAGGTCATTCCCTTTGGATTAATGAATACTCAATATACTTACCAATGATTCATAAATCATATTTTAAGACCTTATTTGTAATGAATTAAAGAATTTTATGTTTATGAACTTCTAGTAAAATCATAATAGTAATGTGGTCAACTCATGGATCACCAAATAATATTCAACAAATTTCATTAGTAATGTTTGACAATAAACTATCTAATGTTTTATTTTTTATTAACACCATTGAAATACCTCATATTATGGTACCCATTCATGGAACTGATGGTGATCGTGAAAATTGTAAAGCCCCATCCCCAATTACCTAGAGTCAGTGCATTATTACATAACATTGGCATGATCACAAGAAAGATCAAATCTCGAAAGACCGATTGGTTTAGTAGCCTTGGAAACACTAGATATATTCATAATGTTTTACATTACATCATAATGTGAAAAACTACTACAACAACATATTGTCTCCATAGTCCACACTATTATCCCCTCATAATAACCCTGCAAGTCATTCATAATTTACTTATTCACATCTTGGAAAAAATGAATACATAGAAAAGGGGTGAGCTCAGATCCCAGTAAGGATAACAATATAGCAGAAACTTTCATAAATAAGAATAAACATTTAAGGCAGTGTATAACTAAAATAAAAGCCTTTTAAACTTGAACTTCAACATAGTATGGCAAAAGTAAAATGAAATAATTCCATTTACTTATTCACATGGATATTCTACTAATCGAATAATCACTTGAAATATCAATAACCACTTTCATAATGATGGAATTCATAATGCCAGACTATCATAACCACATAGCCAAGGCCTCGTGCCAAGACTACAAATAATATTTTCCATGGCCTTGTACCAAGACACTAGTTTGTCTCATGAGACCTACCGATGCATCGAGGAGCTATAGTGGGCTCCACCCATCACTTACTAAGTTCAATGCATTCCCATATGA
Source organism: Viscum album (assembly GCA_963277665.1). Taxonomy (NCBI): domain Eukaryota; kingdom Viridiplantae; phylum Streptophyta; class Magnoliopsida; order Santalales; family Viscaceae; genus Viscum; species Viscum album. The sequence continues at coordinate 708,194,847 of OY728131.1, read as the reverse complement.
AAATGTTTAAACATAACATAAACATTCGTATTAAAACTAGCATACGAAATGTCAATACTTTCTTCATAAACCATGAATGGTATAAAAATAACACATCCACAGTAAAATATATCACAAAACCTTCAATATAATAAAAACGTTTTGTATCATAATAAATCAACTTCAAATAAGCATAAAATCCAACAAGGATGTTGACATAGATGAAATCAAAACCATTTGAGAGGAATATCTCTTTTCCAGAAATCATTGAAAAGTCACCCATTTATAAAGGAAGTAATTTAAAAGAGATTTTTGTATTAAAGTGTCCCATAAAACATTGAAATATTTTAAAATAAATGTCTTTTCATAACATTTATGTCCATATAAATAAATCCTTAAAATCATTTTTAAAACAAAGATATTAATTAAAATGATTTAGAAAGATAAATCTTTAAAACATTTAAAATTCTGATTTTGATAAAGAGTACCTTTCATAAATGCTTAAAATATTCATTTTGAAATCATTTAAAAGTCACATAATTATAAAATAAAACATTTTCTTTGAAAATATTCTTCTAAGCTTGTAAGGGAAGCTTTTACGATTTATAACGGCGGTAAATAGCCACACCCGCCGTATAAGTTAAAAAAACATTCTTACCTTAAATTTTTCGAAAAGGTTAAAAGTGCCTTGTTTGGAAAATGACGGAAAGATTCCTTTCAAAACACATAAGGGTATAAATTACTTTAACCCATTGTATATTAAATAGTAAAAATGTTTTTAAATACATTTTTAAGGAACATGGATGTCGATGATAAAGATATCCCAGTAGATAATTGTGTATAAACAACCTCGGATGATGAAGAGGTTGTGAAATAAACCCTTACCTTGTACTTTTCCTTGGCTGGGGTAGGTTAACCTCCTGTATAATAGTGAAAAAATTGTTATTAAATTATAAAAGAATCATATATATTCATATGATATTATATATGATCTTTTAACATTTCTTTGTTAATAATATCTTAGTATTATCGTCGTTTCGGGTGTTAACTTACTCGTTTTCTTTTATATGTTTTGTTATATAAGACATGTTTTTATTTGATAGGTTGTATATTATTCATATACAAAATGATATCAAGTCCTTAAAAATTATTTTTAAATCATAAAATGATAATTATACTTGAATGGATACGATGGAGATTTAATCTCACCGCGTTCGTGGAGACGGTAGTCCGTACGTACACACGAGCGACAATATCATTATTTTTATATTAAAATAATATATAAATGGATGGTATATCAGATATAAAGAATCATTAACATGTTATATTTATTATTAACATGAGTTACACATCATTATTATACCCATCCAAATAGTAATATATTGAATAACTATTACACCACGACGTGGAGACGGTAAGCCGTACGTACGCACGTATGGTGACATGATATTAAAAGGGTGGATAAAATACTGAATATGGATGTACCATATTTATAAAAACATCATAGTATATATATGATACTGGATTTATTATTTTAGAATGGTAATAACAAAGGAAGAAGAAGTGGAAGAAGAAAGGAACTTGGAAAAGGGTGGTGAAATCATTACCTTTTTTTCGGGTTCTTCCTTTTGATTTGATTAAAAGGGCTCCTTAGGTTGGCTTTATGATAAAAATAAGGACTCTAGGTTGTAGTGAGGGATGTTGGGAGAGTATTTGGGCAGTGTTTGGCCGAACCAAAAGGCTTTGAAGGTGTGAGTTAATGAGAAGGAAGAGTTCCATTTTATAAGAGGGGCGAGGGGCACCTTTGAAAAAGTTAGAAATATTAATTTATAATAAATTCATATTCGGTTTCTAATGGCTCCAAAGTGTATTATTTAAATGTTAACGTATGTATGGGTAGAAAACCACTCAACCAATAGAATTTAGACAAGTTTGGGTGCTTATATTAACCATATCTTTAAGTATTAACTCTAAGTTAATTAGTTTCACTTTTACAATGTCTCTTTGTATTTTTATATTATATGGTTAATAAACATACTATATACATAAAAGATACCCACAAGTGGTCCATTAATGATATAACGATCAAGATATATGTATCTTGGCAGAAACATAGATTTTTAGAAATTTAATATTAATTAATAATATAATATTTGTTTTAAAAACTCTTTTTTTCAATTTTGACACTATTCAATAGTTGATTTTTGTGAAATTCATAACAGAATGATTACATTGAAAAAAGTTAATTACATCAATCCTAGTATGTCATATTATCTTAGAAAATTATTTTAATTCATAAAAGCCTCAAATTATATTTATTTGGGTATTTATAATATCAATTATTTTTAATTTTTACTATTATGGTAATTAGTGCATCATCATTGTGTCATAAATAAATTAAATTATGTAGTCTTTAAAAATTATAAATAAAATATCATTATGTATGAAATCTTTCTAGATTTCTAATTAATATTTATAGTTGAAAATCTAACATATATATCCCTATGTAAAAATTCTTTTTCTAAACGATATATGCTTGTGTCATTTTTGTATTCATTTTAACTTAATTAAAATAAACTGTCTCTATCACCTACAAGTGGCTCCATGGGGTCCCAAAATCGACCCAAAGATTCCTATGGTCGAACATGTATCAACCAATAAGGCTAGGACACGTTTTAGGGTAATTTAGTATTATTATAATATTATTTGTTAACCTTTATTTACCGGATTTACCCTTAATCATGGTAAATAAAATATTTACCGAAGTAATTATTCAAAATGTCTAAAAATAAAAGTTACCTATTTACACAATTTGAACAGCCTGATTCCAAATATGGAATCCTTTTTTCCAAATTCAAAACACCGAAGTGGCAGAAATTAATTTAAAACTAATTCCCGTTGTTAAAATAAAAAAGCGTGTTTTTAAGAGATAATAACTATCAAAAGATTGACACTTGTTTATGTCCAGTTTAATTGTAAAATTATGTCTAATGACCAACATTATATTAAATGGTAAAAAATATTCTAAATATACTTTAAAACCAAACAAATTAATAATTTACACTATTAATTATTTTGATTAAAAAAGATGTTTTTAATTAAAATTTAGTAATTTTCACTATTCATCAAAATATTAAAGTTATCTGAAAAGTACCAAAATTTCACCCTAGGATAATTTTGATATTACGAATCAAAAAATGAAGTCCATTTTGAGAGATAGAATTTATAAAATTTCATAAAGTAGGTATTACTATTCATAACGGCTAGTTTGGTAAGTCATGGTGCGCTTTAACTCGGTGTTGCGTGTAGTGAAAGTTATTGAATTATTTTGAAGAAACAACACACTATGAAATCTTGGGGTGTTACATTCTCCCCTCCTTTAATAAATTTAATCCTCACAATTTGAAATTGTTCTTCGAAAATAAAAGGTTGAAAATAAAAAATATCTTTGTAGGAAAACCCACATCAGAAACTGGGTTACTAAAATTTAGTCTTAATATGATGAAAAGAGAAATGAAAGGGTCACCACCAAATTATGATCTCAATTAGGAGACCATTGGTGGAAATTATAGACATATAATTGGAGGAAAACTTAAATATTTATAGGTAGTTATTGAGGTCATCAATCACAAACAAGTTTAAAATTGAGGTCCTTAAATTCATCAATCTATGATGATTTGAAATACTATCGGTTCAAAAAAACATAGGGTATTAGAAAAACACATTTTTGGTTTTAGGATTCCTTAAATAAAGTATAAGAATTAATTTCCTCATAGAATAAAGGAAAAAGAAAAATATATTCTTGACAAGTAGAGTTCCATCCTTTAACTAATTTCTACCATAGACTCATCTTTCACTCTAAAAGATAATAGAACTCAAAAATAATATTCTATTTATCCTATTCGTATAGGGTTCAAAAAATGAATTTTTAATTCATCTAGAAGAACCATTAAAAAATGACATTATTTCATCCAGGACATCACGTGGGTCCGTGGTATGTGATACACCCTTGTCGCCCTTCGGTTGTGGGTTCAAGTCTCAAGGCCTTGCCGGACGTGACGGGTTGCCGCCCGACCTCCGGGTTGTCCTTTTATGGAAATCCAAAATAATCCAAACTAGAACTATCCAAAATACTTCAGTCCAAAATTTATAAGGTAAATACAATAAGGATTCTTGTTTCCGCGTAATAACATGTGAACACCTTCATCATGTATTCTTTTAAAACACTGCAACATCCTGAATTACCATAAAACTTTATTGATTACATTCATGATCCCTCATTCCTTAAAGAATACTAGATATAATCCTTCAATCCAAATATGTTATAAACCCCAACAAAGATGGAATATAAAAATCATTAATCAGTTTCAAGGTAGTCAATAATATCCAATATAGTTTATCCAAATCAATCATGTATTATTCCAAAATCACTACCTCGGTATCAGAACTATATTATGGTTTATCATTCTCTCAACCATATATTTTCCCAAAATTTATCCTAATATTGAGTCACTTTTCTTTGTTCCACACAATCTCATGTCATTAATGAAATAGTACTGCAATACAATCCTTATATACTCCATAATTATTATAACAAGTACATTGTTGATACAACACTCAAATGACATAATCAACTCAGGTACTCTAATCATTCCTCTTCATCTGTGGTAATATCATATCATGATTATTATCCAATAGCATCATTTGCGGCATAGTTTGATGACTGGGACATATGTTCACGTAGTGTCCAAACCTCTTTGAAAATGAAGCATTGTACATTTGAAACCATTTTCTTACCCTTGCAGTCATGTACTTTGTGCCCTTTTCCTCCACACTTATAACAAACTCCCATTCCTTTCAGGCATGTTCCAGGGTGTTTCTTCCCAGAGCTATCACATATTGGAAAATTCTTCTTTTCCCTCTTCCCTTTATCCATATTTCTCTCTTCCATCCTTTTCTTCTCTTGCTTCCCTTCAAAGTCATAGGACTCAGTAAAATATTTACTCATCTTATCAACACATGATATTATTTATTCATATGATGATAATACATGGGAGACTATTTCTCGTATAAATTCTGGCTTAAGACGATGAATGATATGATCCTTCTTTCTCTTTGGATCTTGTGCATTGCTGGAGTTTTCATTCCTTATACTGGGCTCCATTTCTAAAAAATGGCATACACTAGATTAGTTTATGAATAATAATACCTAATCCCAAACTTTTAAGACACAAAACATAAATTAAATAGTTTATGGATATAATCCATAATCAAAAAAATTTCTCCTTTGAGGAAGTATATACTCATAAACCCCTCATAATGGTTTGTAATGAAAATGAGAATTATCCTAAGCATATCCCCCGGGAGTGTTGTAACCAATAGTGCAACAAGGCCCATTGTCGTACACCAGTTCTCGTTCGAGTCTAGCTCAAAGCGGTGTTTTCAGGTTTTACCCCTAGGTACATCTGTTCCAGAGCCACCTCTGCATGCTCGTATCCAGACAGGGATGTATTGCTCGGAAAACTCACAAAATCTCTACAATACCAAAATTCTTGGAAGTTCTTCTATACTAATCCTCAAAGTTCATCTTAGGTCTACATTCTCTAATCAGAGTTTATCTAAATCTAGATTCCAAGGTTTATACTAAACTTCCTCTGATACCAGCTGTAATGCCCCGACCCTAATTACCTAGAGTCGGTGCATTATTACATAACAATGGCATGATAACAAGAAAGATCAAATCTCGAAATACCGATTGGTTTAGTAGCCTTGGAAATACTAGATATATTCATAATGTTTTACATTACATCATAAAGTGAAAAACTACTACAACAACATATTTTCTCCATAGTCCACACACTTATCCCCTTATAATATCCCTGCAGGTCATTCATAATTTACTTCTTCACATCCTGGGAAAAATAAAACATAGAAAAGGGGTGAGCTCAGATGCCCAGTAAGGATAATAATATAGCAGAAACTTTCATAAATAATAATAAACATTTAAGGTAGTGTATAACTAAAACAAAAGCCTTTTAAACTTGAACTTCATCATAGTATAGAAAAATTAAAATGAAATAATGCCATTTACTTATTCACATGGATATTCTACTAATTGAATAATCACATGCAATATCAATAACCACTTTCATAATGATGGAATGCATAATGCCAGACTATCATAACCACATAGCCAAGGCCTCGTGCCAAGACTACAAATATGATTTTTCCAAGACCTTGTGCCAAGACACTAGTTTGTCTCATGATACCTACTGATGCATCGACAAGCTATAGTGGGCTCCACCCGTTACTTACTAAGTCCAATGAATTCCCATATGAAAAGCTTTAAACATAAAATAAACATTCTTATTAAAACTAGCATATGAAATGTCAATACTTTCTTCATAATCCATGAATGGTATAAAAATAACACATCCACAGTAAAAAAATATCAAAAAACCGTCAATAGAATAAAAAAGTTTTTTATCATAATAAATCAACTTCAAATAAGCTTAAAATCCCACAAGGATGCTGACATAGATGAAATCAAATCCATTTGAGAGGAATATCTCTTTTTCTCGAAATCATTGAAAAGTCACCCATTTTAAAGGAAGTAATTTAAAATAGATTTTTGAATCAAAGTGTCCCATACCACTTTTAAACTTTTGAAATGAAATGTCATTTCATAACATTCATGTCCATATAAATAAATCCTTAAAATCATTTTGAAAATAAGGATATTAATTAAAAAGAGTTAGAAAGATAAATCTTTAAAACATTTAAAATTCGAGTTTTGATAAAGAGTACCTTTCATAAATTCTTAAAATATTCATTTTGAAATCATTTAAAAGTAACATAATTATAAAATAAAACATTTACTTTTAAAATATCCTTCCAATCTTGTAAGGGAATCTTTGACGATTTTATAATGGCGGTAAATAGCCGCACCCGCCGTATAAGTTAAAAAAACATTCTTACCTTAAATTTGTTGAAAAGGTTAAAAGTGACTTGTTTGGAAAACGACGGAAAGATTCCTTTCAAAACACATAAGGGTATAAATGAATTTAACCCATTTTCTATTAAATAGTAAAAATGTTCTTAAATACATTTTTAAGTAACATGGATGTTGATGATAAAGATATCCTAGTAGATAATTGTATATAAACAACCTCGGTTATTGAAGAGATTGTGAAATAAAACATTACCTTGTACTTTTCCTTGGATGGTTTAGGTTAACCTCCTGTATAATAGATAAATATTTTTATTAAATTATACAAGAATCATATATATTCATATGATATTATATATGATCTTTTAACATTGCTTTGTTAATAATATCATAGTATTATCGTCGTTTCGGGTGTTAACTAACTCGTTTTCTTTTATATGTTTTATTACATAAGACATGTTTTTCATGGATAGGTTGTATATTATTCATATAAATAATTATATCAAGTCCTTAAACATTATTTTTAAATCATAAAATGATAATTATACTTGAATTGATACGATGGAGAATGAATCTCATCGCGTTCGTGGAGACGGTAGTCCGTACGTACGCACGAGCGACAATATCATTATTTTGATATTAAAATAATATATAAATGGATGGTATATCATTTGTAAAGAATCATTAAAATTTTATATTTATTATTTACATGAGTTACACATCATTATTATACCCATCCAAATAATAATATATTGAATAACAATTACACCACGATGTGGAGACGGTAAGCCGTACGTACGCACGTATGGTGACATGTTATTCAAAGGGTGGACAGAATACTGAATATGGATGTACCATATTTATAATAACATCACAGTATATATATGATACTGGAGTTATTATTTTAGAATGGTAATGACAAAAGGAGAAGAAGTGGAAGAAGAAAGGAACTTGGAAAAGGGTGGTGAAATCATTACCTCTTCTTCGGGTTCTTCCTTTCGATTTGATCAAAAGGAATCCTTAGGTTGGCATTCTGATCAAACTAAGGCCTCTAGGTTGTAGTGAGGGAAGTTGGGAGAGTATTTGGGCCGAGTTTGGCTGAACCCAAAGGCTTTGAAGGTGTTAGTTAATGAGAAGGGAGAGTTCCCTTTTATAAGAGGGGTGAGGGGCACCTTTGGAAAAGCTAGAAATATTAATTTATAATAAATTCATATTCGGTTTATAATGGCTAAAAAGTGGATTATTTAAATTTTATGGTTGGGATGGGTCTAAAACCACTCAACCAATAGAATTTAGACAGGTTTGGGTACTTATATTAACCATATCTTTAAGTATTAACTCTAAGTTAATTAGTTTCACTTTACAATGTCTCTTTGTATTTTTATATTATATGGTTAATAAACTTACTATATACATCCAAGCAACCCCCAAGTGGACCATTAGTGATATAAAGATCATGATATAAGTATCTTGGTGGATCCTTAGATTTTTAGGAATTTAATATCAATTAATAATATAATATTTGTTTTATAAATGCTTTTATGTCAATTTTGACACTATTCAATAGTTGATTTTTTTGAAACTCATAACAGAATGATTACTTCAAAAAAAGTTAATTAAATCAATACGAATATGTCATATTATCCTAAAAAATTATTTTAATTCATAAAAAGTCTGAAATTATATTTATTTGGGTATTTATAATATCAATTATTTTAAATTTTCACTATTATGGTAATTACTGCATCATCATTGTGTCATAAATAAATTAAATTATGTTATCTCTAAAAATTATAAATAAAATATAATTATGTATGAAATAGTTTTATCTTTATAATTAATATTTATAGTCGAAAATCTAACATATATAACCCTATGTAAAAATTGTTTTGTTAATTGATATATGCTTGTGTCATTTTTGTATTCATTTTAACTTAATTAAAATAAAGTGTCCCTATCACCTACAAGTGGCTCCATGGGGTCCCAAAATCGACCCAAATATTCCTATGGTCGAACATGTATCAACCAATAAGTCTTGGAAACGTTTTAGGGTAATTTATTATTATTATAATATTATTTGTTAACCCTTATTTACCGGATTTACCCTTAATCATGGTAAATAAAATATTTACCGAAGTAATTATTCAAAATTTCTAATAATAAAAGTTACCTATTTACACAATTTGAACATCCTGATTCCAAATATGGAATCCATTTTTCCAAATTCAAAACACAGAAGTGTAAAATATTAATTTAAAACTAATTCCCGTTGTTAAAAGAAAAAGCGTGTTTTTAAGAGATAATAACTATCAAAAGATTGACACTTGTTTATGTCCGGTTTAATTGTAAAATTATGTCCAATGACCAAAATTATAATAAATGGAAAAAATATATTCTAAATATACTTTAAAACCACTCAAATGAATAATTTATCACTATTAATTATTTTGATTAAAAAAGTTATTTTTAATTAAAATTTAGTAATTTTCACTATTCATCAAACTATTAAAGTTATCTGAAATGTACCGAAATTTCACCCTAGGATAATTTTGATATTATGAATCCAAAAATGAAGTCCATTTTTAGAGATAGAATTTATGAAATTTCAAAAAGTAGGTATTACTTTTCATAACAGCTAGTTTGGTAAGTCATGGTGCTCTTTAACTCGGTGTTGCATGTAGTGCAAGTTATTGAATTATTTTGAAGAAATAACACACTATGAAATATTGGGGTGTTACAAAAACACTAGTGAAATCCTAGAAATTTTACCCCCTCAAAATCATAAATAACTAAGGGGTGTCAAAGGGAACCTCACTTAAAATGGTTGTTTCATATATAACCTTGCTGGAAAATCTCTCTACTCCATAATATTAGCAATGAAGGGATCCATCAACTAGTGGGAAGAGTGATGCCAATAATCCATGTGACATTTAAGAAGTACTTACTATACACATCATTCTTCATGACTTCTTTAAATAGAAATACTCAAATATTAAATATGGATTCCATGAAATGATCGATTAGTGCTCCCCTCACATAAAAATCAACAGAGGTAATGAAAGTAGCCTATAGAATACAAATAAAAGAATTATAGGTTCTAAGACCCAGTATTTTTATATCCAGAAGAACTTCATCACACACATCTATGTATTGACTATTTTGAGACATTACTTGAATCACAAATCCCATTATATATCTCATTATAAAATTATCAAGTATATCCATAAATATTTACGTTTATTGGACCTTTGGCCTAATGTGTAGTTAATATGAAGTAATATGAAATCCATTTCATGTAATATAAGTATGTTAAATGGAAATAACTAGTTTATTTCCTTGTGGAACATCTTGCCTTATAAAGAACAATAGTAAACACAGAATTTCTATAAGAAGAGGATTTATATACCCAGGACAGTACCTAAAAATGGGAGATTTATTTGTTAGTATCACCCAAAGTAATATTAGAATTATGATAGAAAACATGATTCTCAAATTTCTTGGTATATAGATTTTTTTTGCTCTTATAGAAATAGATAATTTTTCCCAAATCCATCTAACTATATGGAAGATAGAATAATTATGGTGTTGAATTCCAACCCTTCATTGTCAGCTTAAAACTAAACCTATGGTAGTAGATAGCCTACCTAAACGTCAATAAAAATCTTTAACAAATGATCAAGGAAATCAATTATGATTAGTCAATCAAAAAATAAGAATTGGACGATGTCACTAGTATCTTTATTGGAATGTGGGATGAATTAACTTTTTAACAAACATTTCATCACATAACTCAATCATAAAACAGTCATGCTGAAGAAGCATCTAATGTTTCTATAATCCTAGTAGACCTCGATCAAAAAGAAGAGTTTTTCAGCATCATGAACTAAAGGATGGTATCATTAGTCATCAATTGTTACATGAAGGAAATAAATCATGTCAAAACTACCTGAGAGTGTGATGAACTAATATCAACCCCATGAAAGATGGATCAGATTTTCAATTACCTCTAGAATGGGGCCCTTCTTTTAGATAATACAAAGGCGAATATAATCCACACTGTGTATCTAACATTACCCTTTTGGATGTTCAAAATTATCAAAAATCCTTCAAAAAGTGAGGCTTTGATGTAAAACTCTATAAATTCATAGTATAATGAGAGATTCCTACCATCCTTGAAGAAGTCTATTAAATATCCTATGATGCACATCAGTTCGGGACCAGACTCTCCAACAAAATCCTGAGGCTTGGTTACTATTAAAGAAATGATACATGACTTAGTGGAATTAAAAATGAAATTTCATACATGATATATTTATGAAAATATCATACATCAACCCACATAGTTTCTACGTACATCTAGATTTTCATGGTGGTTTTTCATAAGGGAAATTTTGGTTGTGAGGCCATATCCCCATCCAAATATAATCTGATTAAGTATATCCTTGATTCTACCACTTTCATTTCTGTATGGACTCTGGTAATACCCTTCATAGAATTCTAGAAAATGAATATCAACAATATCTTGAAATAAAATTTCATCACTATATTTTGTGTACCCCACATGGTATAGATGGAAAAGGAATAGACTTTTGGTCTATTGAATTGAAGAAATTGTTCCATGAGTACAACATCAAATCAAAAAATTAATCTTTTTATCTTGTTGCAGTGAATAGAAAAATTAAGGCCTTAAATAAGAATTAATAAAAATATACTCTAAAAAATGTGGACAAATAAAATAAGTCTTGGATGAAAATGATTTTTCTTGTTTTACTATTCCATCATACCACCTTGGGAAATTCCACAGAAGGGACAACATAGTATTTTTTATAGTTCAGATGTAGTGTTTCCCATAGAAGCATTGTGTAAATCTCTATAAATTTCTATCTTGGACAATTTATAGAATATTTGAAATTGAAAAATATCCTATATGATTTGAATCATATTGATGATAAAAGGTTGTTCACACTGCACAATGTAAAAATTCATCTGTCATGACTCGTCCCCCAAGGCCCATGCTGTGATTACCCCAAAATCGATTTCTATAGGCCAGGGGCTGGCGTCTAGAATCGAAAACGTGTATCCCTATAACTGGAAGGAATTGACTTTAAACCTTCACAAACACACATACTAGAATGTAACAAGATGAAACCACAAGAAAAACTGATGTAGTAAAAAGAGTGTTGAATGTAAAGGGGATAGAATACAAGCCCAACTGAAATGTACAATTACAACTAAAAAGAGAAAAAATAGCTCCTGGATTGCCCACCGAGGATCCTAAAAGAAGGGTAGGTACAACTCATGATCAATAGTCTTACACCACGCCTTGTCAAATGGTCCACCTATGAGCACCGTCCAGTCTTGGATCCCTCAACCTCGATCAATGCTTTCCATCATCTGCATAAGACACAACAAGGTGTGGATGAAGCCTATGCATGGGTGAGTATAATAATACACAGTAGAGACCCTAAGACCCCCAATGGTCTCCGAGAGTTCCACAAAGGAAAAACCACAAAGAAATACCTCAACCACAAAGCACCAAGCAGTCATCAATTTTACATAGTTATATGCCCATACATATACCTACGTTTTCAGGATATACTTGTCTCATACATGAGGGTAGAATACAACAAAGGTAACACCATGAAGGTAAATGTACTACACAGGTAACACCACAAAGGTAACGTCGTGAAGGTAAAAGTACCACACAGGTAACACCATGAAAGTAATGCCATAAAGGTAAAAGTCACAGCTCACACTATGTATAACTTATGTACAGAAGTACAAGTGATTAGTCATAAGCTAGATCATCTTATTCTCTTAAGAGGAACTCTTGTTGGCCCACATAGGATAGAAATGTAATAACCACCGCTAACCCACAGAGGATCTGACCCACACCAGATCAGTATGCGGTGACCCAAACAGGATCGCTGAGCACAGACCCACACAAGATCTAATAGATGCTGACCCACACAGGATCGATTGATGTTGAACCACTTAGGATTGATGTTTTTTCATCACGTTATAGACAGTCAGAGGATTCCTTGCCCACAGTGCGCTCAAGCTCCTTAGAGTCTGCCCCTCGAGATAGTGGCCATACCTTGACCTCCACTATTCTCCACAATGAAGTAACCTAAAAGGCATCCACATCATAAGGATTCGAATGTGATTGATGGTGCGTCAATCAGACACACGATTTTTGAGTTATAAGCATTTTAGTTCTGAGGGCCAGGTTGGTTTCGGGTTCAATCCAACCTGGTTGTACTCCAACATTCTCTAAATACCATGTGGATTATACCAAAAGTTCTATATTTTACAAAGGGTCTCAGCTCCATAGACAGTTCATAAAAAGGATGCTTGATTCACAAGTTATGGCCCTTTAAGCGAATCTAGGCCTCATTGGGTCCGGGTCTGATCCGACCCGGTCGGACTGACCCTTCCCGACCCGGCTAGGCCAAACCATGGAAGGCTCAGCCCGATGGGCCACGGTCATGCCTCGCTCGAAAGGGGGTGCGGCCCGACAAACAAGGGGGGTGCGGCCCGACAAACAAGGGGGTGCGGCCCGACCCGCAAAGGGGGGCGGCATGGTCCAACCCGCAAGGGGGTGGCCCTCTAGGCTCACGTGGCCCGACCTGCGGAGGCGCGGCATGATGGCCTCACGTGGCCCAACCCGTGATGGGGTATGAACTACTAGGAATGCATGACTAGGTTGGAGAAGGTCCCTCCCTAGACAACACAGGGGGTGAGACCCCCTATCTTCCCAAATGGTCGAGCAGTCGTTCTGTGTGTAATGCAGCGACACCACGTGGGGGTCGCCAGATCAATGCGGAATCCGCAAAAGGCGTGGGTTCCTCCACCACCGCAGCTTCGAGCTATAGCATCCTCTGGTGTTTCATGACTACATGCTGCTCCACCTCTGTCTGTGGCTGGCCAGTGCTAGCCACCATTGCTGGCTGCCTATGCCTGTCGCGAACCCCTTCTCCAGTAGCGCACAACGGCGCGTTGCCTTTTCCTTCGCAGTTGGCCACTGTCGTCCCCTGCCATGGCTACGGCCATGGCCTTCTCCGCGGGCGGCATGCCACATCACACCGTTCTCTTCTCCATGGTTGAACATTTTTGGCCACCACCGTCATCCAGTAGTCTGGGTTCTGTCTTTCCCGAATTAAAATGCCCTTGAAGAACACATCAATTCCAAAAAAAGGCAAAGGGTTTAAGACTTGTTCGTTTGGCCCCCTTCATCGGCGTTATCTTGGTAACATGAAGGAGATAATGAATTCAAAAATATATTCTAATATAAAACAAGATGATTCCCTACCTCATGAACGATGGAGAACGTCGTGATTGAGAAAGTAACTCCGTTTGTTGTCCCCGCAAAAAGTTACCACTGTTGATGCTGAAACATTGTCCTTCGGTTCGTGATTCGGCGTCACCTATCACCTCCCACTTGAACCGGATCTGTCCTCCATGGTTGATGTCATATCACTTTTTCATGAATTTGTTTCTTGGTGAAGCAGTGCCGATATCTGTCCCTAAGCTCCATATAAATAGGAGAGGGAGAGGGTGAAAAACCTCGTGGAATTTATGAGGGTTCATTTAATAAGAACCTTTCTAAATTATAACGACGTTGTTACATATGATATAATGGATCAAGTAAGTTAATGTCTTGACCCGCCATTGGTCCCATACTGTCGCATGTCCGTTGGAGGAATAAAAGAAATAAAATAACAAAGTTATTTTATTTATTCTTTTAAAAGTCCCAAAATTTATCTTTTTCTTCACACCTACTACAGTTGAAGTGATGTATTTCAGAAGTGAATCCTGGCTCTACGAATTCAATGGTGCCCTCAGATTTTTAATATGAGCATTGGTTTAATAGTTAAAAAATGATGCTCATGCATTTACAGAACGTACCTTGAAAAAAGAATAAAATTTCATTCTGGGCACACCGGCCTCAAAATCACTCGCCCTCAATTTTTGAAGACTCGTAGTAATTCCATATAATTAAAGAAATATACATGGAAACAATCTAGGAGTTTACATTCTCCTTACATTAGGGGCTTTCATCACCTAAAGCCACAACATAGAATAAGAAAACAAATGTGGGTACCGAGCATGAATCTGAGCCTCCATCTCCCAAGTGATCTCTTGGAGGTTCTCGTGTTGCCAGCGAATGCGCACCAGAGGTATCGACTACCCACTAAAGACTTTCTCTTGTCGATCTTCAATCCCTACTGGAACCTCCGTAAACCTCTCCCCATCATAAGAGTCTTGATCATCGTGGTGGATGATGTGGGATGGGTCACGCACATATCTCCTCAGCCGGGATAAGTCGAAGATGTCGTGCACCCTCTCCAACTGCGGTTATTGTACCATGTGGTATGCCACTTTTCCAATCCTTTGAAGTATCAAAAATGGCCTGATAAACCTTAGAAAAATACTTCCTCCTTTTCCAAATCTCCCCAAACCTTGTAGAGGTGTGACCTGTAAGAAGACATAATATCCCTCCTCGAACTCCAAGGGCCTCCATCTCCTTTCATCATAAGAATTATGTATACTATATGTAGTCTTCATCTGCACCTAGATGATCAGCACCTTCTATGTGGTACCCCATACCATCTCTGGACCCATATGTGTGGACTCCCCTTGGTCTTTCCAGCATAGAGTTGATCAACAAGGTCGACAGTATAAGGCCTCGAATGGTGCCATACCGATGGTGGAGTGATAACTGTTGTTTTATGCAAACTCCACCAACGTCAAGTGATCCTTTCACCTATGGGAAAAATCTAGGATGGAAACATGTTGCATGTATTCTAGTGTCTAAATGGTCCACTGCATCGGACCATCCATCTATAGATGATAGGCGGTTCTCAATCGCAACTGAGTCCTGAACACCTCCTACAATCACTTCAACAACTGGGATGTAAAACGTGCTTCGTAGTCAGATATGATCATCGATGGAACCCCATAAAGTCTCACAATATCGTCCATGTGGAGGCATCCCATGTCCTCTTCTGATCCCTGATCATAGATTGGTAGGAAGTGGGCCGACTTGGTGGGTTGGTCAACAATCACCTAGATGAAATCATGTCCCCTAGACGTACATGCCATTCCTGTCACAAAGTCCATGGATAGTTCAATCCACTACCACTCTGGAACATCTTGTGGTTGTGCTAAGCCTGCTTGAACCTGATGATCGACCTTCACATGCTGATAAGTGAGGCATCAAGAAACAAACTTTTCCACTACATTCTTCAACCCTATCCACCAGTGGTAATGTCAGAGGTCTTAGTAAATCATCGCCACACCAGGATGTACCTCAAGAGGGGACATATGGAACTCCCTCAACACCTCTTCTCATATCTCCATCAGTACCATGGTATATCCTCTAGAGAGTCCCTAAGTAGACAATAATTACCCTCAAAAGGCGTGACGAGCCTGACCTCCCATCCTCTCGACCAATGCAAATTCCTAAGCCTCATCAGTCCACAAACTAATGAGCGCCTACCTTTGGAAAGTAGGTCCAAATGGATGTGGAATCATTGGATGTTTCCGGTTCTACGAATAAACCCATTAGAAACTGATTGGATTGTTTGAACCTCACATCAAGGAGGTCATCCCCAAATTACGAGGGAAACAAAAAATTGTGAACCCGACGTGAATCCTTAACCATGTTAAAATGATGTTTTACCTATTTTTAGGCCCCTATTTAAAACTCAATGAGAGGGCCAACAAAAAAACAATCATTGACATATGTGCTCATCCAAAAGAATTACTGGCTGAATTTATCTTGATTACTTCTGTTATATCAAACAGGAACTCTTTTCCATGATCTTCTGCATTTCCAGAATGGTTTCTCTCAAGTTCACACCTGTGAATACCAATGCAACAAATGCCACAACTGCTACTCCTCCTGGATCATTGTCCTCTCTGAGGATGACATCACCTACTCAACATCTTCAACGCTGGGTATCAAATGCGCTGGTTAAGGAGTACCATCAAAACGGTACCATCTTATCTCTGGAGGCTGCCCGACAGGCCCTCCATGTGAACTACTCACACGGGTCGTCTAAACAACGATGACCAGTGATCAAGAAGCAGGTGGTTCTAACCACCGTCTCCAACCATTTCGAGTCGTTCTCCCCGGAACTCAATCACCATTCACTCCCATATTCTGGGGAGGTGAATGAGAAGTTCCCTCAGGTCCTTAATTCAAAGAAGAAGGAGTCCTTCCTGAGAGATCCTATCAACAATCGCCGCCAGACTCGTCCGGCAGTACGCTCCCAACATGATGAGGGTATCGACTCTAGGCGTTCGGATCAAGTTCCTCGAACCCGAGCAGGCAAGACGAACTGCCATAGGTAGAATCCAGTCAACAGTGACCAGGTTCTCATCTCCTCAATCTCCGGAGAAGTCCACCAACCTAAATTGGTGGCAAGCAACGAGTGGACACATACACCTTCCCGTTTTAATTCCACTATCCAGTAGACTCGTCTGGCAGCATCACACCAATCCCACCAAGAAATTCCGGTGGAGTACTATATGTAGGAACATACACCTTTTTATACATCATCAGCTAGTCAGCAGGCTCATCTGACTACATATGATGAAGCTCGTCAACCACGTTCGTCGAAGTGAAATCAGCAGACACATACACCTACTAATACTAATCCAGCCTACCAACATTCTCGCTTGGTATCACACTGAGAAGTCAGTCAAAAAGCTCCGACGACAAATAGGAGGCAGACTCAACTCTCTGCCCCCACACTTGTGTACTGTCAGGATTAACTGACAGGAAAAAGAGGATAGGAGCAGGAACATACACCTACTCCAATCATGGAATGGATTTATATCCCCATTGTGGTAGCTGAAGTCACCAAGCATATTCTATCAATGGTGAAAGAGAAGAAGCAAATCCCTGCTCATATTCTGGATACTTGCCAGGATATTATAACAGCTTCAGCAGCATCTCAAGGAATGACACACAAATCTATCCCTACCAGTGGAGTGACACATCAACAGATCACTATAGAACAGACACACACATCTGTTCCAGTCCAAGAGGGTTGTGGGGCATACTCCCCCATATCATACGGACAACCAAGTTAGGCACATACAACTGATATTAGTAGATATCATCAGCCTAACCTGTCCATATTTCCTAATCAGGCATATACACCTTCTCCGAGCAGCCACATTCGTCAACAAGTGGTTTCCAAAGCGAGTAAGAAGGCATCTAAGAAAAAGACCCGCCCAACACCGTCAGGAGATGAAGAGCCAATCTGTAACAAGGCCTTGCTCGATGCTGGAGTTCTTAAATCCCTCATACAATTATCTGTTGGAATCAAAGATTCTACTCCCCCATTTCCCAATAGTGGGAACATTAATTCCGAAGGACTTCCACAGACACTTCCCCATGAAGGCTTGCTTCATGTCAATTCGGTCGATCTCGAAGTTTCATCTTCAGATGAGATCCACAGGAACCCTCTGTGTCATCAGAAGACCATGGATCAAGAGATCTCATCTTTTGCTCTAACCCATTATGGTGGTCCTCCCCATGATGATGAATTTCACTGCAAAAGTCCTCTCCGCAGTAGTGATGCACATTGCCCGAAAAATGCTCCAGTGGACAAAGTAGTGCCGAGAAAGCCCTCTTATCTTGAGGCACTTGAAAATGAGAAATCAGTCATGTCTGATGCTTCATCGCTAGCAGGTGAAATACTTTCTCAATCAGAAGATATCCTAGGGTGTAGGTCATTCTCCTAACCACCCCTAAGTCATGCATCTTCTAGTTTGATCAATGATTTCTCTACCAATCTTGTTGAATCTGATGAAGCAACAAAGAAACACCAACTCTGGTCAAATCAGGTAGATGAATCTTCATGGAATGATAAAGAGGAAATGCTGAACATGAGAAAACAACTGCCAAAAGGTGAAGTACTAGTCATGTTTTGGCCTCTGGCTGACTCTCAGTATGGCATTCCAAAGATGTTGACGGAATATGGAATTCATGATATTCGTCTCAACATATGGAAAAATCTTTATCAGTTGAAGAAGAAATTATTATCTTATGATGAATATGAAAATCATCATAAGATAATAGAAGGGTTATAATGTCAGATTGATTTGGCATCTCTATCAGTCTCTCAATATCCAAAGGCTGAAAAGTAGTAGAGAGCCCTTCAATATTCATGCCTTGGCACACTAAGAAGATTGCATAAGTTAATTTCCAATGCCCCATCTGGTATTCATGTCAGAGGTTGGGGTGTTCATGGAGCACTACATTTCACAGTGCTCTCCAGTCAGCAAAGCCCGCCGAAAATGGTCTCATGCAATGTAATTGCCCATGGCCAGCCACATTCAATGGGCTTTGTTTGTAATCAAAATCTTGCCCAAGAATAGGCTTCAACTAGTTACTCTCAAAATCTAGAATACAAGGAAAAAGTTTTTTAATTACTCTTGCATCAAGAAAAAAATAATATTGAATAGGCCTCTCATATAGAGCAAGCACATCAACAAGTGACAGAAGTGTCGGAAATCATCCAACTGTCTTTTGAACCCGGTGATAAAAGTGGATACAGGTTAATGCATCCAGCTAATTACCAGACTAAGGTTCGCAAGATCAGAAGAGATTTTAAGAAAGTCTCAGACATAGCATGTCAAGAGCCACCCCAGCTTGCCACACTGGGGACTCTTTTTAACCAACCATTGGAATCAATAAATAGGATTCGAGGAATTGAGCAGTAACAGCATGAACAGCCCCAGTCCACCAGACTGGGGACTTTTTCAAATCATCAATCCCCTCCATAGAGAAAGTCGGTCTTTTCTTGATTGGGGAAGAAGACTCAAGAGGAACGAAGAGAAAAATTATCAGGAGATTCCCTCCAAATTACGGTTCGTCAAGAAGTTCCTGAGGGATCAAATCAACAAAAGGAAATGTATCATCAAATAAATGGAAGAAGGCAATATCATTGAAATGCTGATAGAAGGGATGCGATGCATTATGCATCAATCAATTTCATCAATGCCATTGTTTTTGTTCCACCAGATGAGGCTCACTTAGGGGACTCAGATGAAGAGGTTCCTGCTCAATAAGATGTACGCACCGACATAAATGAAGATGGTGTGCGTACACGAAATCAAAGGATTACTCAAAACCTAGGTAATACTTCGAGTAACCCACTTCCCCCTCTCTGAAAAGGATCCAAAAAAGGGAGGGGAAAGAATTAGGTTACATATCCTCCCTCTGCAGAATGCCAATCTCTCTAACTAGAGCAAAGGATTGCACAACAGGAGAAAGAAATGAAAGAATTAATGAAGTTGAATGCAGAACTACTTCAGGGTAGTCTTCTTCGTGAGCATGCTGAAGTCAGTCAGCCAATGGAATTTTTTACAGCTACTAAGATGGATCAATAATATCCTCCTCTATCAGTACACCCTCACATGTCTAATCCTACGGGTCATGTGCAACAATAGTTGGCAGTGCTACCATCAGTTGCAGCACCAACCACCACATCTGTCCAAGATACAGTCATTGCACCTACCCAAGTCCAAGTTCAACTGGATGTTTCTCAAAAGTTAATAACTACCAATGAATCATTAACATCTCGGTTAGAAACTATGGATGGGAAACGTGCACATGTTCAACCAGAAAAGAAAGTGTACCCTGAATGGGTAGATTCAATCTCTCCTCCTTCCAGTTTTGGAAACCCTGTATTCCGTATTTTCAATGGATCAGGCGACCCTAAACAACATTTGACACATTACGTGTCTTGTTGTGATCATATGATGGGAACATCAGAGCAGAAATAAGCAGTAAAACTCAGATTCTTTATATGGACCTTGCAAGGACCAGCCTTTTTCTGGTATACAAGCTTGCAATCCCAGACAATTACCAGATGGGAAGATCTCCGTCAACAATTCCTTCTTCAATTCAGCTCGACTTTCCCCAAGACAAAATTTTTCGATCTTACAAACTGTAAGAAAAGGTAGAATGAAAGGGTCTCAGATTTCATTCCTCGCTGGAATGGATTAACATATTCCATAAGATTAGCACTCCCTCAAGAAGAATTGTTACCAATCTGTGTGGAAAATTTACGTGACGAGTTACACACGCCATTAAACCCTGTAAAATAAATAGGAGAGTTTCGAGACATTACTTCAATCGATCATCAGATTGAAGATTCCTTTATACAGGCTAAGGCTAAATCTCGTGTAATTCCATCAGCTCCAGGAAGGAGAATGGGTAAAGTAGAAACTACTACATTTTTTCTTAAGCAAGAACATGTACCTGTTTCTACTTCAAAACCTTCATCTTTTCGAAGGGCTCCACCTTCTGAGCGCCAACAACAAAGACCATTTCATCCAGATTATCAAAGAGACCAAAGATGAAAAAAATTTGAGGATCTGAAGAGAAAAACATACTCTTTCTGAAATGAACTTTTTTCTGGTTACTTCATTTCATCCATAGAGAATAATTTGGTTCAGTTGGAAACATCCCAAGAGGCCAAACAAGGAAGGAGTTGAAGACCCTCCCAATTATTTCCCCTTTCATCAAATGATAGGGTATCCCATCCAGGAGTGTTTTGACTTCAAATACCTCCTGCAAAAGATGGTCAACTCGGGACAAGTCAAACTGTAAGGCTCTTCAGCCCTGGTAGCATGTGTCACTGCTATAGTTCCAGAGGAGGAAGGTGAATGGAAAGAAGTCAAAAGCAAAAATGCACATAAGTATGATTATTGGATGGTTAGAAAGACAATCAACTGAACTCATGCAATTTTGCGAACACAGTTAAAGAAACTGATTGTGTCTTCTGCCATGAATATTGTGGAAAAACCCTCTTCATCAGAGGGAAAGTCCTCAAAGAAACAACATGATTCAAAGAAAGAAAAAGAATCTGAAGAAGATGAGTATGTGTCAATGCCTAAGTTGTCTTTGACTCTGGTAGACTTCATGCCATCTACGTCAAAGCCACAGACACCGCCCCACCAAACAGCAGAGCCTAAATTGGCTAGTCAGGAAGAATCATCATCAGATGAAGAGTTGATTTTTGGTTCTGTTAATATGATTCAATTAACAGATCCATATTCCAGTCGTAGTTTCAATTTCAATGAACCTGAATTCCCTGTATCAAACAGAGGAATCAGAGGAAGTTCCAGAGGCTCAGGATACAGGGGAAGACGTGGATCTTTCCGAAGCAACTATTCCAATTCTACCCCTGCTAGAACTATGTACGCAGCAGAAACTCGTGCTAGATCCCTTCAACGAGCTCAGCAAGAACAAGCAAGTTCTTCCACCAATAGCAAATTCAGTCCTGGAAAAGTTATTTTGGAAGACCGGTTGAAGGTTACAACTTCTTCCTCTCAG
Organism: Viscum album; assembly: GCA_963277665.1. Taxonomy (NCBI): domain Eukaryota; kingdom Viridiplantae; phylum Streptophyta; class Magnoliopsida; order Santalales; family Viscaceae; genus Viscum; species Viscum album. Next base: position 708,172,558 of record OY728131.1, on the reverse strand, counting down.
CAAGTAAATAGACCTAATTGGTCTAATATTCCAAAACCAAGGATATTGCCAACTCCTATCTCGATAAAAGATGTATAAACTTCCAAAACATCTGCTTCCAAGGTACCTTATAAACCACTTGTTTATGTTGGGAAACGCAGACCTCTAGATCAAAATTATGATGTATTGAAAAACATGGCTCAAGTACCATCCATGTTATCAATTTTGGATGCTCTGAATCTGTCAAAAGATCTTCGAGAAGCACTCATCAAGGATTTCTCATGTCCTCAGGAGTTTGAAACTGAAATTGTTGCAGTTGAAGTATATCACATAGAGAATAATCCTGCAGAATGCCATGCAATAATATCTTTTACTGTGGAAGATGAAGATGATGTTGTGCATGGGAATATTAGACCATTGTACTTATCTGGCATGGTCAATGGTCTAGACGTCTGAAGAGCTTTCATTGACAATGGTTCAGGAGTCAATCCCATGCCCATTCGTACACTTTGTCGATTGGGCCTCATGAAATCTGATTTATCTCATTCTACCATGATGTTACAAGGATATGATAAAAATGAAAAAGAACCACTGGGTGAAGTTACACTTAGAACTCAGTTTGGAGGTCTTGTATCCAATTCAGATTTCATGGTTGTTTATCAAGACTCAGCTTTCAACATCTTTCTTGGAAGACCCTGACTACATCATCATGCGGTTATCCCTTCATCATACCATCAATGTCTCAAATATTGTTTTGATGGTCAAGTTGGGACATTTTATGGTGATAAGGACCTGTTCAAGACATGTGAGTCTAAATACATTGAGGCGGAATTCGATCACATGAAAGGAAGGGAGAAATCCATTTACACATGTGAGTACAGATTATGTGTTGACTATCAGTCATATTGACAAGATAGACCCAAATCAAAATACTCTTATGGAAATATCCATAATTTCAATTACGGCAATCGAGCCAGACAACATGGGAGAAATTGGTAACCCACCAAGCAGTGACGAAAGCACAAATGGTGACGTCTTCATTTCATCTGCTAAAATCCCACAAGTCTATACTTCTCCAATTAGACCAGAATAGGTTATAACAACATCAAATGTGAACAATGATGTCGATTCTCAATCCACCATCTCCTCTTAAATACCCAAAGAAGACCCTACATCATCAATCAGATTGGAAATGGATGCTTCTTCTTCAAGATGTGGAAATTTGTACATCTCTTCTGATCATGAAAATTCTGATTTATCATCTATTATGCAAGTAGAAACGAAAGAAATAACACATGAAGAAGAAGAAGAGGAAGATCTTAGAGATGCTCCTCCAGCATTTGAAGAGGGTATCTCTACCACTGTGGACAAACTCAGAGAAATAAATATGGGTACAAAAGAAGATCCACGCCCCACTTTAATCAGTGCGGCAATGACTCTTGAAGGGAAAGAGATGTATATTTATTTTCTAATGAAAAATAGAGATATATTTGCTTGGAACTATACAGAAATGCCCGGGCTTGATCCTGATGTTGTTAATCACCATTTGGGTTTACCAGAAGAACATCGAAGATTTAAGCAAGCCGCGAGAAGAACACACCCAAATTATGCTTCTAAAATTGATGCTGAAGTGGATAAGCTTATCAAAGATAACATCATCAGAGAAGTTCAGTATCCCAAGTGGTTGGCTAATATTGTCCAAGTAAAGAAGAAGAACGGACAAATTAGAGTTTGCATCGATTTCAAATATCTTAATCCGCATTGTCCTAAGGATGATTTCCCAGTTCCGATTACAGATCTTTAAATTGATGAAACAGTTGGCTATGAAGAACTTTCCTTCATGGATGGATATTCTAGATATAATCAAATCCGAATGGCCTCAGAAGACAAGGAATCCACAGCCTTCAGAGCCCCTTGGGGTGTGTTTTTCTACTGGGTAATGCCCTTTGGCTTAAAAATGTAGGGGAAACATATCAGTGTGTCATGCATCGTATCTTCAAACCCTTCTTAGGGATATTTTTTGAATGCTATGTAGACGATTTGGTGGTTAACTCCAAAAATCATTCTAATCACTTGGCTGATTTGGGAGTCATATTCTGCAAGCTTCGACAACATAATTTGAAGATGAACCCCTTAAAATGTGATTTTGGGGTAACCTCAAGAAAATTTCTTGGCTTTTTTGTACGCCATCGTGGTATTGAATTCTATCATGGGAAGGCCAGGTCAATCCTTGGTATGTCACCTCCTAGAAATTTTAAATAATTAATAGGACTTCAAGAACACATAGCCTATATTCGGCGTTTCATCTCCAATTTGGCAGGGAAAAGTTTACCCTTCACCAAATTAATGAAGAAGGGAGTCACTTACTAGTGGACTGAAGAATGTCAGGAAGCATTTGATATTCTCAAAAAATACCTCTTGAGTGCACTGGTACTCATGCCACCTGTTGATGGAAGACCACTTATCCTCTAAATGACAGCTCTAGAGCGATCATTGGGTGTCTTTATTGCTCAAAAGAATGATGATGGGAATGAAAACAGTCTCTACTATCTCAGTCGAACTATGATTGAAGAAGAAACCCGGTATTCAAGTATTGAGAAGTGTTGCCTGGAATTAATCTTTGCAGTTCAGAAATTGAGACACTACCTGAAACATCATGAGGTTCAATTCGTATCTCGCAATAACCCGCTCAAATTCATCCTTAGTCGTCTAATGCTTACAGGACTTCTGGCAAGGTGGGTAGTTATTTTGCAGCAATTCGACATTCAGTATGTGTCTCAAAAGGCGATAAAGGGCCAATCTCTGGATGATTTCCTGGCTGAACACCCTTCAGTAGAAGACACATCTTCATATATTGAACTCCATAATGAGGATGTCTTCTCTATTCAAGAAATTCCTCAGGCATGGGAAATTTATTTTGATGGTGCTTCCAGAAGTCCAATAGGGAGGAAGATGGGAAATCCTAAATTCAACAAAGTTGGCTTAGGAATTGTGCTCATTTCTCCAGAAAAGGAAGTGTTACCTTATTCTTTCTTATTGTTGGAAGGTGGTACCAATAATGAAGCCGAATACCATGCTCTCATTTCTGGCTTGTAATTAGCGCTTCAAGCACAAGTAAATCAATTAAAGGTGAAAGGTGATTCAGACTTGGTAATCAAACAAGTCAATGGGGATTATGCCATCAGAAAAGAAAAACTATCACCTTTGTATGATTATGTCAGAGATTTAATGGCAGAATTCCCTTCGAAACTGAGATTTTCTTATGTCCCAAGATCAAAAAATTCTCAAGCTGATGCACTAGATAATATAGCCACAGCTCTGGAAGATCCTAATCGGGACGAGAAAACCATCAGTATTGCCCACCGTCATGCAATTTCACCTTATGTTTGAATCAGAACAGAGGTAATTTATGAAATTAGTCCCATTCCTGAACCATATGGTCATACTAAAAGATGGATGTCACCTATTAGGTAATACCATCAAAATGGAACACTTCCACCTGATACACCTGAGAAAGAGAAAATTTGGCGACGTGTGGTCAATTTTGCTCTTTATGATAGTCCAGATCACTTAGAGAAATTTCTCTACAGAGGTAGTTTTGATGGAGTTCTCTTCAGTTGCATTGATGGTGAAGAGACAATGGCTGTCATGAAAGAAGTGCATTGAGGAGTCTGTGGTCCCACCAGTCTGGACATAGACTATCTGATCAGATTCGAAGGCTTGGATACTTTTGTCCTTCAATGATACAAGATTGTGTCAATTTCACAATGAAGTGTCATTCATGGCAAGTACATTCCAGCTTCATTCATCATCCTCCAGAGTTGCTTCATACATCAAAATACTCATGGTTATTTTCCACATGGGGAATGGATGTGGTGGGACCTTACCCTTCGGCTACGGCCAAGCAATTTAATTACAATCATACTTCTACTGACTTTTTTTCCAAATGGGCAGAGGCAATACCTCTCAAGGAAGTCAGTTCTAAATGCATTGTTAGCTTCATCAAGTCTAACATCATTACCATATTTGGTGTCCCTCATACCATATTGACGGACAATGGCACCAACTTCTGTTCATCCGAGGTGAAGAAGTTGTATCAAGAATACAACATCAAATCCAACCATTCATCTCGGTATCATGCAGTGGCCAATGGACAGATAGAAGCTTTCAACAAGACTCTATCATATATACTACAAAATATTGTTGATAAAGATAAGAAGTCATGGCCTGATAAACTCTTTCAGGCTTTATGGGCTTATCGGACTACCACCCGTACTGCAACTCGGTCAACTCCATATTCACTGGTATATGGAATAGAAGAAGTCTTGCCAATTGATGTTAAAATACCCTCGCTCAGAGTTTCCATTTTTGGTCAATCATCTACAAATGATAAATCTTAAAAGCGATTGAATGAATTGGAACGATTAGATGAGAAATGATTGTGCACTTTGCACCAATTGGAAGTCTATCAGAATCGAATAGCACGAGCTTTTAACAAAAAAAGTTCATCTTCGTTCATTCACTCAGGGAGAATTTGTATTAGTTCTCAGAACTCCAATGATACCAGGAAAGAAACCTCCCAATCTTGATCCAAAATGGGAAGGACCTTACTCAATACATAGGGTCTACTCCAATGGAGCTTATTCATTAATATCGATTGATGGAGAATTTATCACTACTCCAACCAATGCCAGAATTTTGAAGAAGTATTTCGTATAAACAGAAAATATATATCATAAATGGTCTGGTATGACCTTAAAATGCACCACTTTCCAGCAAGACATTAAAATTCATCATAAATGGTCCGGTATGACCTTAAACTACACCACCATCTAGCAAGATGTTAAACTTCATCATAAATGGTCCGGTATGACCTTAAACTGCACCACCGTCCAGCAAGACATTAGACTTCATCTTAAATGGTCCGGTATGAACATAAACATCACCACCGTCTATAAAGACGTTAAACTTCATCAAAAATGGTCAAATATGACCTTTAACTACTCCACCATCGAGCAAGACATTAAAATTCATCATAAATGGCCCGGTATGACCTTAAACTGCACCACCATCCAGCATGATGTTAAAGTTCATCATAAATGGTTCGGTATGACCTTAAACTGCACCAGCTTCCAGCAAGACATTAAACTGCACCATCAATGGTCTATACATATGACCTTAAACTATTTGTACTTTCGTCCCACACGACGTTAAACTATGAAAAAGTTCCCTAAATGGGCTGGTATGACCTTAAACTGCACCACCATCTAGAAAGACGTTAAACTCCATTATCCATGGTCCATACATATGACATAAACTATTTTTACTTTCATCCCACATGACGTTAAACTGTGAAAAAGTTCCCTAAATGGTCCGGTATGACTTTAAACTACACCACCGTCCAGCAAGACATTAAACTACACCATCCATGGTCCATACATATGACTGTAAACTATTTTTAATTTCATCCCACATGATGTTAAAATGTGAAAAAGCTCCCTAATTGGTCTGATATGACCTTAAACTGCACCACCATCCATCAAGACGTTAAACTGCATTATCCATGGTCCATACATATGACCCTAAACTATTTTCACATATGTCCAACGCGACGTTAAACTATGTCCCCTTCATCGTCCATGTTATATGACGTTAAACTATACAGAAACGGTCCATACATATGACATTAAAATATGTGTATTCCTTTCGTCTCACATTACGTTAAACTATAATGTCATAACTACATGATATTAAACTGTACAGAAGTCCATTACATCTAGCATGACATTAAACTGCACCATCCACGGTCCATGCATATGACCTTAAACTCTTCGCACTTTCGTCCAACATGACGCTAAACAGTATCATCCCTTTTTCTCCAACATGACGTTACACTGTGGGGGAAAGAATTCCCCAATACGTCCAACATGATGTTAAATGGTGTACTCTTTTGTCCTCACTGCATGACATTAAACTACACTATCCCCCTTTCATCCAACATGACGTTAAAATATATTTTCCCCATCGTCCTAACTACATAATGGTAAACTGTATAGAAAGTCCTTGATACGTCCTATATGACATTAAACTGTACGTCGTCCATGCTACATGACACTAAATTGTGCAGCACCAATAGTCTTAACTGCATGACTTTAAACTGCATAGTCCCTTCATACATACTACATGACGCTAAACTGTGCATCTTTAAGGATGTTGTTACCTGTTGTTTCACACACCGAGTATGACTCACGTGAGTTTAGAGTAAACTTCAATTATAACACCCTCTCTGGGCTGCTAACCATGTGTAAGCCCCAACATCATTTTTTAGGTCGTTGTCCCTAAGAACAACTTGATAATTAATTCATTATTTAATTGAACTACGCAGACTTTGTTCCTTGCCTTCCAGGCTGGGTACGTAGGCAACCTCTCAAGGTTCAAGCCCAAAATCAATCTCTTCACATCGGTTCACCTCTATCTCATACGATGTTGATTTTTGAAACCGCCCCTAGAATCAATATATTTACATTGGTTCACTTTATTCCTTGTTATACGATGTTAAACTATACAACACTTTTGTCCTGTATGATAATAAACTACAATATTCCATAATACCCTCCCCTGAGAGGGAACCATTATTTACATTGATTTTTCAATCATGTTTCATTTCAAAGAGTACGTAAATACATGGCAATGCCCAAACCTTTTATCTAGGGTTAAACCGTCATTATACTAAATTCTCCTTTCACCCTTCACATGTACGAACCAAATTTGTATATAGGGTATTTCTAGAACTACGTGGGCTTGATTCCCATCCTTATGGTATACGTAGGAACGTTCGAGTGTCCCTCAAATCTTGCCCCAAATCTTTTGGGCCTAACCCCAAATTCCACTTTCAGTCCCTTGGATGAAAAGTCCCTATGAAAACACACACTGTGTATTTCTTATAATAGTCTAAACTCTATGACCCAAAACTAAGATCACTAATCCTTTTGTCCCACACGATGTTAAACTGTAGTTTAAGAAATACGTATCGCTTGATTCCAATCCTTATGGGATATGTAGTGAAGTCCTACATTTCCAGTTAGGTCCTATCCACAACATGATTATGGTTAGCATTGATCTGTGTATCTATGTATACATTGAACAATACCCGTATTTATGTGTCATAATCTTAACCTTAAATATTTTAAGATTTTCATAACCCTTTTCTTGGCTTTTAGTTACAAAAATTTCAAATATCTGAGAGTTCTTTTACCTGAAAATGCAGTACATGCCCTTAGGTGGCCTTGCATAAATAGTCTCCATAACAGATTTGTTAGCCAAAAGATACTATTATTTGACTATGTAACCAATTCCCTTAGGTGGACCGGCATAATTAAACCCCCTAATGGGTTTGTTAAATAATGGTAACTTCATTCTTTGGAAGAAATCCTCTTTTGTCCTTATTTTCCTTAAATGACAGTATATAGGGATCCGAAAAAATAGCCATTCTTAACATATTTGTTTCATATCCTTTTTCATGATCTGAAAGTATTCATGTCTATGGTTTATATTCCCCTTCCGAACGTTTGTGTCAGACTTTCATAGGATTGATATCCATCCAGTTCTTCGATAATCTTGTTTGGAAATATCTTATACATATTCAAGTACCTCATTCCATACAGAAAACTGTATACTTTGGAAAATTTGAATCTTCATAAACATTCACTAGCTTTTTAGAATTAGGAATGTAAAATTCCGAGAGTTCTTTTTCCTGACTATGCAGCACGTGCCCTTAGGCGGCCTTGCATAAACAGTCTACATAACAGACTTGTTAGCCAGAAGATGCTATTTATTTGACTATGCAGCCAATGCCCATAGGTGGACCTACATAATTCAACCCCCTAACGGGTTTGTTAAATAATAGTAACTTCATTCTTGGGACCTACTTCTTCAAAATTCCTTTTAGCTCTTTTTCATATCATTCCTCAGATTCAAATATTCTTAAGTCATAGTTTACATTGTATTCCCCCATACTTGAATATGGTAGTATGTTTTAAGGAAAATTATCAAGGAATTGTGTCAATTTAAACCCACTTAGGTCAAAGATATTTTGACCTTAAACATTATCATTTTACGTCCGACATGAATGACTTTAAACAGCCAATAACCACAAAGACCCATGATTTCTCCCTTTTCTTCAGATTCAAATCCTTTTTTCTCTCCAAATGCAACTCTGAGAGGGGACTTTTGTTGATGCTCCTTTTGTCACAGAGTCTAAATATTGGAAAAGGGGAATATCTTAGCTCAAAGTGATTCAACCTTTGGAAAAATATCAAAAAATGACAAAGGAAGGAGTAAGAAGAATATTTCCCATAGGTCGTGCAAGTTCTCTCATGGTCACGCAAGAATACTTGCGCGCCACCTAATGGTCGCGCAAGTGACTTGAGCGACCTATGTGATAACTGCCCGAGGTCTTCTCCTGCATATAAATAGACCCTGTGGACCCCCCATTTCAGGTGGAATTTTTCCAGAAACTCATATTTGAGCTCCTGACACCCTAGTCTATTCTCAAAGCTTCTGAAACACTTCTAAGGTAATTTCGTACCTAGAACGAAAGATCTAAAGAGGGGGAGGAAGGATTAAGTGTTGAAAATCATCAACACTTGCGTGCCTGAGTGTCCAGCCCTTAAGGGAAATGGCCACACGTGCGTACTGCCTAACTCCACCAACAAAACTTGTGCACCACTCTTCTGGAAGAACCTCAAGATGATTCTGAAGGCTTCAACCAAGAGTCGCTCAAGTATTACCCTGCTAGTTAAGCATCGCGCAAGTACCCATGTGTCCCATAGATATACCTATGTGACCGAACTTGCATGCCCATGTAGTACCTGTGCGCCTGCCAGGACTTGCACGCCCCTACCTTTTTGGGTGCCCTTCTTGCCCATTTCACCCCTCTTAAGCCATTCCACCTCTCCTATTCAAGATTAAGTCTTAAATAAACTCTTCAAAACCATTTATGGCATGTTTTCTTGATTTGAATTACTTATCTGAAAGGAATTATGTGGAATATCTCTCAAAACCTAGTTATTTACACATATTTATGTCACTAAATATTGAGATTTCATTCATTCAACCTCATCCTTTAAGATGGGAGAACTCATTAACCTGGGCCTCATTTTAAGGAATAATCCCCAGTCGTAATCATTAACCTGGGCCTCCTTTTCAAAAATAAGCCCCAGTCATAATCATTAACCTGGGCCTCTTTTTTAGGAATAATCTCCAATCATAATCATTAACATGGGCCTCCTTTTTAGGAGTAATCCCGAGTCATATCTCATTAACCTGGGCCTCCTTTTTAGGAGTAAGCCTCAGTCTCAATTTCTCTTAACCAGTCCTAATTTACCTTTGATAAGGGATTCCTTCTCAGGAGTAAAACCCAATCATAAGTCCTCTCCTAATTTTGGCCTCCTTTTCAGGAGTAAGCCCCAAGTTAGAGTTTTCAAATCACCATAAAGCACATATACCTTTAAGGACCCTGTTCTTGGATTTCTTCCCTAAAGTAAATCATAATCTTCATTTATCTGGGCAGTCATACATATATAAGTCCCACATTATTTCTTATGATTGCATATTTCATGGAACAATTGTCTAATTTTTACCAATACCTCTTGTTTCTCACACCGAGCATGACTCACGTGAGCTGAGAGTGTAAAAGTAATTATGACATCTTTCTTTGAGCCATCAATCATAAACATCATACTCCCTTACTCGAACTACGTGGGTTCTGATTCCTTTTCTAAACAAAGGATATGTAGGTAGCCCATCTTCGGGTTCGATCCCAACTCTGAAATAATCCATTTCCTTATGAATGACAATAAACATCAATTGCCCCACTGAGTGGCATTAAAACCAGCATGGTCATCATAATGACCAAGAGACTTCTATATTAATGTGTCGAAGGATACCATTGACCAAGATTCTCTAATTAATATAGATGATTCTCTATTGATGAAGAACCTCTAATACATATAAAATATTCTCTAAATTTTCTACATATTTAATCATTGATTGTCAAATCTGAAGGAAAGTTCATTTTATACTTGGAAATTTAATAAGGATTCACGAACATAACATAAATCTATAAAGAGTGTCCCAGATTAGACAATAATTCCCCTAAAAAGGTACGATGAGTCCGACCACCCATCATCTCGACCAATGCAAAATCCTAAGCCTCATCAGTCCACAAAATAATGAGTGCATACCTTTGGAAAGTAGGTCCAAATGGATGTGGAATCATTGGATGTTTCCGGTTCTATGAAAAAACCCGTTAGAAACCGATTGGAATGTTTGAACCTCCCATCAAGGAGGTCATCCCCAAATTCCTAGGGAAACAATAGTTCTACTCAAGTTGTCTCAGCTACTGAGAGACATACGTGATCACTACTCACTTTAGCGTCAGGACACATCCATGTCTGGTCCCTTATGCGTAGTAGTAGACTACATACCCAATTCCCTCTTCACAGAACCTCAAAATGGGGTCACTCTTCATTCTCTAGCTCATCTCCTAAAAAAATTCTGGCATCCCTCCATCCATAGGAAGGTATATCCCTTCTTCTTCAATGATGAAAAGGGTGCTAAACCATAGGGAAAGTTAGGCATGAACCTCCAGTAGTATCCATCCAACCCCAAGAAACATGGCACCTTAGTCACACTGTTGGGTGGCTCCCAAGAAAGCACAATATCTATCTTCAAAAAATCTACTGAAACTCTAGCCTCCAAGATAATGTGTCCTAGAAAGTGGACCTCTCGTATCTAGAACTAGCACTTTGAGAGCTTACCATAAAGCTGGTGCCCTCAGAGTGTGTCCAAAACTATCTGTAGATGATATACATGATCCTCCTCCATCGCTGAGTATATCAAGATGTCATTGATGAAGACCACCCCAAAACAATTGGGGTATGGCTGGAAGATCATGTTCATGAGTCCCATGAACATTTCGGGGGATTTTTTCATGCCAAATGGCATAAAAAAGAACTCAATGTAGCAATAACACAATCTGGAGGCCATATTTTTCACATCCTCATCTCATACCCGGAGATGATGATAGCCTGATCTGAGGCCTATATTTGGAAACCAACGAGCTCCCTTAAGCTAATTGAAAAGATAATCAATCATTTAAAGTTGATAAATATTCTTCATGGTCACCTGGTTCTGGCTCGATAGTCCCCATAGTGTCTCAAAATCCCATCTTCCTTCTTAGAGAACAAAATAAGGGATGCCCATGGAGAAACACCGGGCCTTTTGAACCCCTTCTTCTACAAGTCCCCCGACTCCACCTGTAACTCACAAAGCTCTGCGGGAGCCATCAGATATTCTGGCATAGATATTGGTTTCATCTCAGGGTATAGGTCGATGTAAAAGTCTACCTCTCTACATGTAGGTAGTCCCAGAACATCATCAGAAAATATATCGGCATACTGGTCCAATGCAATAGGATACATCAGACTATTGACATTAACTACTATGTGTGTAAGGCTATCCAATTGATGTGTGATCGGTTGTATCCTCCACAAAGTAAGTACATCCTATGATGAAAAGGTTCTCTTCACGCTGGTGAAGAAAAACCTTGTCCAATCCTTGTGGACACACTGCACTTTTAGCCTAATAAAATCAATATGGGTATGAACTATGGATAACTAGTCAATACCCAGAATGACGTCGTAAGGCCTCAGCGCCAATAAAAGAATATCCTAGTCGAATCTCTCACCTCCTTGATTAACCGAACAATACTGACGCTAGTGTGTAAGCATTGAATCCCCTCTCGTATGAGTCTCCAGAGGTAAGGATTGAGACAAATACTCCTCCATAATCTCTGAGCTCCGAACGAGGCCCATGGAAATAGAAGAATGACGGGAACATGTATTTATAAGATCTACAGATATGTTGGAGTAGACCCATATCATACCTTTAATCATCTTCGGAGAACTATGGTCTTAGGCCTCAGCTTCCTGGAGCCGATATCATCCCTGTCCTCCCGCTCCCTATGTTTGGGGTGGACCACTTTAATGTGGTGGATGTAGAACCTCGAATCACCACCCACCTCTTATTGCATTGCAAGATCTTCTTCCATGTCCGCCTACTGCATGTAGACCTCCTCGATCTAATCTCCCCCTCTACCTCGATAGTCACTCGACCGTCAGCTGGTGGTCCGTTTGGCAGGTTGGGTTGTCGTGAGCCATGTCACCATGCCTGCCATACGAGTAGTATTGCATGCTCCTAATCTATCCTCCTATGTCCCTTGATACCCTCACCACTGACTCACAATCCAGAGGTCATCCACCAGACGTTCTGGTTCTCTTGGGTCCCTACATCATCTGTCTACTGCTTGCTAAATATGACACTACTACCTAAAGTCTGGTGGTGGCTCTCGCTATCGGTTCCAGCTCAGCTAGAAAGCTCTTCACAAAAAGTTATATCTCTAGCACCCCATTCTACGTTAGAATGATGAGCGATATCATCGATGCTCTGATCTCCCATCAGAGACCCTGATCAATGGTTCGGGCCCTGAAGAAATGGTCTCGTACCATGTCGGTGGTGTAGCGGGAGATATCAGTGAAACTCGCAGAGTACTAGGCCATAGTCATGCTACCCTGATGTAAGTGTAGCATATCCTATATATGCACTGAGCGTAGAATCATTGGGTTAAACTCTACCCTGAAAAGGCCCTCGAAATCAGCATAGGTGAGGGTCACCTCATAGTGTATCTGGAGTGTCATACTCCACAATCACCCAGTTGCTCCTTGGATGTGAATAGAAGCTCAGATCACCATCAGATCAGCTGGTGTCCCATGTAAGTGAAAAACTCTAGCCACAACCTTTATCCAGTCCTCTGCCGTCTGTAGATCCATGTCGCCTGAGAACCTAGGTGTCCTTTGTCACTAAAAAGTTTTCAACACGATCAGTCAGTGTGCACCCTCTGCTGGTGGGGCTGGTGGTCACAATTTCCCAATGGGTAGTGGTGATGCTGGTACACCACCTGAAGGTGCTAACGCCGTAAGAGGGCCCTACACCGAGGCCTCATCACTCGATGGGATGTCATTGCGTACTCACTCGGAAATCCTAGTTCACTGTCTATATGGAGGAATCCCAAATGAAAACAGGTGTGTCATGGTCAATATGTTATACCTAGTGATATAAGTTAAAGAGATCACAAGAAGTACATTTCAAAACACATGCAATCAGGGTTTTTGTGTACTGAGTTGGAAATCATAATTCAGGGTCCTGGTGTATGGATATGTTGGTCGGTGCACCAACACTGGATTCCCCAAACTGAATACCATACTCATAACACATTACAATATTTCCACATAGAAAAGATCTAAGTCCCAGTTCTTTAGTAGAACTGACTCCTCTGATACCACTTTTTCACGACAGTAACCCAAGGGCCCTGTAGTGACTACCCCAATCCCACCTTTCATAGGAAAGAGGCTAGCCACTAGCACCAAAAGGCATTTCCCTATAATAGGAAGGCATTTATTTTAATCATGTACAAATACACAGACTAATACAAAACAAGATGAAACCACGATGAAAAAATACTATAGTTAACGGAGTGTAGATTGTAAAGGGGTCGGAATACAAGCCCAACTGAAAAGTACAAGTACAATAGAAAAGTGAAAAAAATAGCTCCTGGATTGTCCATCGAGGATCCTTCTAGAAGGGTAGGTACAACTCATGATCAATAGTCATGTGCCACGTCACGTCAAATGGCCCACCTCGTAGCACCGTCTAGTCCTGGCTCCCTTAGTATTGATCATCGATTACTATCATCTAAACAAGACACAACAAGGTGTTGACATATCCCGTGGAGTGGGGAGTATTACAATACTTAGTAGGGCCCACGAGACCCACGAAGGTCTCTTAGAGTTCCATAATGAAAATACCACAAAGAAAGACCTTAACAAAAATGAATTAATCAATCATAAACTCTACTTAGGTATATACACATACATATACCTAAGTTATCAAGATATACTCATCTCATACATGAGGGAAGAATAACACAAAGGTAACACCACTGAGGTAATAGTAGAAAAAGGTTACACCACGAAGGTAAAAGTACCACACTGGTAACACCACAAAGGTAACACCACAAAAGTAAAATAATAATCTCACAACAGGTATAACTTAAGTACAAATGTATAGATGATTATTCGTAAGATAGACCATCTTATTCTGTTAAGAGGCATTGTTTCTAACCCACAAAGGATCGATATGTAATAACCCCCATTGACCCACACAAAACAGGACCCACATAAGATCAATATGCACTGACCCACACAAGATTTCTAACAGATGAACCACACCAGATCTTATAGATTCTGAGCCACACAAGATCGATAGATGTTAATCCAATTAAGATCGATGTTTTTTCTTCATGTTACAGACAACCATAGAATTTATCGAACATGGTGCACACAAACTCTATATAATCTGCCCCTAGAGATATCTGTCATACCTAGACGACCACTAAGCTATACAAAAGAAAATCCAAAAGGACCTCCATGTTGTAAGGGTTCCAACGCGGTAGATGATGCGTCAATCTGATGCCCGGTCTCAATGTTATAAGTGTTTTGGTTCTAGGGGCCCAATTGGATTCGAGTTTGATCCAACCCATCCATTCTACAACTGTCTCCAAAACCAATGTAGGGAATACCAATAGGACTATCTTTCTTCAAGGGTCTCATCCCCATCAATGGTTTGTCAAATGAACACTCGGTTCAGAAGTTATAGTCCTTTAAGAAAATATCGGCCTAGTGGGGTCTGGGTCTGATCCGACCCGTTCCAACCGACTCGACCCAACCCGGCATGGCCCGACCCGACCTGGTCTAGCACAACCCGACCCGGTCGGGGCCGACCCGATCCAGTCCGGGTCCGAACTGGCTGGGAGGGATAGTGGCAGGCTTGGCCCGCTAGGCCACGGTCCGGCCTAGCCCGCAAGGGGGGCGTGGTCCTACACACAAGGGGGCAGCCCACTAGGCTCGCGCGGCCTGACCAGCGGTGGGGCGCGGTCCATCCCAAGGTAGGGCGAAACCCGTTGAACATGCACGTCCCAGCTAGAGTGGGGCCCACCCAAGCTGACATGGGTGGCAAGACCCACAGTCAACCAGAACGGTTGAGGGGCTGTTGGGATTTTAATGTTGGGACGCCACATGGGCACCACCTGTTCACCACGGAACCCTTCGGAGGCGCTGGTTCCTCCACCACCGGAATTTCGAGTCCCGGACTCCTCCGATAGCGCATATTGGGGCGCCGCTCCCCCTCAGTCTATGGACGTCCAGTGTCAATCATAGCTGCCCGCCGTGGCATCGCCAAAGGCACCTTTTTTGCGGTGCGTGATGGCGTGCCTCCGCTTCCTCCACGGCTGGCCGTGGCAAGCCGCCATCATCACCTGCCATAACTACATTCATGACCTTCTCCACTGGTGGCATGCGACGACATGCTGCTATCTCCTCTATGGCTGGCTATTGGTACCCATTGCTGGCAGTCTCCGTCATCCGGTTTTCCGAGTTCCGTCTATCCCATATTAAAATTCCTGCAAAGAACATATCAATTCCAAAAAAGGGTGGAGGGTTCCAACCTTGTTCATTTAGCCTGCTCCCTCCGCATTAGCTTGGTAACATGATGGGGACAAATAATTAAATAATCTCTTGGAATTTAAAACAATATGATTCTCTACATCAATAATTATGGGCTAAACCCATGATTGGGAAGGTTTCGGCGGTTGTTGTCCCCAAAAACTAGCTGCCAATGCTGGTGCTCATACGTCGCCCTTCGGTTTGTGATTCTGTGTCACCCATCACGGCCTGATAGAACCGGCTCCAACCTCTATGTTTGGCGTCGAGGCACTTTATCATCACTTCATTTATTAGTGAAGTAGTGTATATACCTCTTCCTAACCTCCATATAAAGAAGAGATGGGGGAGGGGGACAACACTCAAGGAATTTATTAGTGTTCATTTAATATGAACCTTCCTAAATTCTAATGTTGTTGTTACATAGGATTTGAAGGGTCAAGCCATTTAGTGTATAGACACAATGGTGGTCCCACGTTGCCACTTTTTCATTGGATGAAAAAAAATAACAATGCTACTTTATTTATTATTTTAAAAGTCCCAAAATTTAACTTTTTCTCTAGACCTACTGAGGTCAAAGTGAAGCCTACCATAAGTGAATGATAATGCTCCAAATTCAACTGAGCCCTCAAATTTTTAATCAGAGCACCAATTCATAAGTTAGAAAATGACACTTATGTTTTTACTGAACATACCTTAAAAAAAGATCTGAAATTCATTTCGGGCACACTGGGCCTTAGAATCACACACCGTCAATTTTAACAGACTCTTAATAATTCTATATAATTAAAAAAATGTACATGGAAAATTTTTGCGTCTTTAGGTAATCATAATCAAATCCTGAAATACTTGAATACAAATTATTTCATTCAATCATTCCTTTAAGGTGAATTGGTATTAAATCTCATAATCCCAATGGATCCAAGAATGAAACATCCAAAATCATAACCAAACTGTGAAGGGGTGTAGATCATACATAAGGTTTATTCCAATGGAGCTTATTCATTGGTCACGATGGGAGAGGAATGCATTATTCCCCACCAATGAATGGTTTATAAAAATAATAATTTTCATTGCTATTTACTAGGATTCCATGTTTCCATAAAAATACTTTAAAACATATAGAATCATTCAAACATAACACATGACTATAATCTTAATGAAAGATTTCTTTACCATGTGATATTAAATTCTTTAGAAGATTCATTACCGTATGATGTCAAATTGAACAAAGAACATTACTTCGCAAATTTTTCACCACTCATGAACATGAGTTATGTGAAATAAATTTAAGTAATATTGTCCCTATTTTTATTTCATATAAAAATAAGGAATCTCTCTATTTAAAAACAATTACTATCTTGATTCATGATATAAGAAGATATGTAGTGAATCCCAGATCCTTAATCATGGGTCCCACTATAATATCAACATGAAATATTCCCCAATGAATATGGGTCAAACCTCCTTGTAGAGTTTTCCATTCATGAAGTACATGTGGATTTATTACCAGAATCATCAGACACCTAAGGACACCCAGATCCCAAATCGTGGGTCCAACCCCAATATTTGCAGAAAAAATGAACCACCATATATATGGGGTAATTATGCATATATAGTTTTCCATTCAAGAACATTGAGAGTCTTGATTACTATTACCATATTATATGTAGTAAAACCTTGATCTAAAATCATAGATCCACCATTACTATAGAAAAAAAATTCACTACTCTGTATATGGGTCAAACCTGTGTTCAGAGTTTACATTAAATAATGACTAGTGGTTTGATTCTTACTATCACAAGAAACGTATTGAATTATATATCCCATATCCTAGGTCTATTCATGATATAAACGAAAATATTCCCCAATCTATGTATTGTTTGGGCCAACATAGAGTGTTTTTCATTAATGTACTATATTTAGAATGATTCTTATTATGATTGGATATGTAGAACTCTCCGATCTAAAATCTTGGGTCCAACCAAAATAGATATAATGTTAATAATTCACCCCTTCTTATAGTATGGACTTGTATAAGGAACTATCTAGGAACTACATGTGGATTGAATCTTTTTTATCTTTGGATAGGTAATGATGCCTAGATCCCCCATTTCATGAGTAGTAATGTGTTTCCATCACAACTATTCAAGTTCCTCCATGAGAGTCAGTTACATATAGAGTCCTCAATTAACAAAAATTTTTGAACAACACCATATATTCCCCATCATGTACTCTCACATGGATTAATCAGCATCTGATATATCCATTTCTTCTCACACTGATCATGGGTTATTTGAGCTTAGGGTACAACATCATAGTTTCATAATGTTATACTACATGAAAACATCCTAGTCACATGATGTTAAACTAAATGAAAATAGGTATTCTTACTAAACAGATCATCCACTCAGATTATTGTATAATCAATAATTTCACATCTTGTAATTTCACCCAGAAAATGTGTTCAATACATGTTTTCATAACATTCAGAGTGCATTAAACCTCCGGGAATTTTATGTTCCACATAAACCAACTTCATATATTCGATATCAGAGTCGATACAAACCAATTCATTAAGTTCATATCCTTCTCTTAGAACCCCAAGGAACTTTCCTCACTTTATACTAGTTCTCCATTATATCAAACTGTTAATAGGGTCTGGATAATCTAAAGGGACCCTACTAGTATTTTTTGGGGAATGACACAATTTTTATGACCTTGTGACGTGAGGATGTTGGGTCCCATATATGATTTCCCCCTTAAACCAAAGAGTTATTGTCCCAGCTACAGGGAATATGGTATTACTCCACTATCAATAGATGACATATACCCACTAGTTTTCAAATCCATTTTACTCATAAAATCTAGGGTTTTTATTTAAACTTTTCAAGACCAAACTATTATGGAGGATTGAAACACTCTCAAATTGTCCTATTTGTGCATTCTACCCATTTTCAATGAAATATTTGGTCATTGTATCCATGAAAACATCTATTTTGGGTTAGAATATTCTATGAAGGCCCAATTTCTATAGGTTAGTAACTCTTATATAATGCACATCCTAGTTGAATGACATCAAACTAAATGAAATATGATGCAACCTACAAGAACAATATTTATTAGAGTTGGACATTCTTACCGTGAATATTTTCTCGGGATAAAATTTTCTTCTACATACGATAATGAACTATAGAAATAAACTATCCCTTTATATGAGAATTATCTATATAGAGTACCACTTAGATTACTGTGATTATAATTCCTAGTAAGGGAAGAAAAAAATACCAATATTCTCTATGTATGAATTATATCCATGTAGAGGGGTATCCATAACATATATGACTATTGAATTATGTATTATATTACAATATTTGTAGGGAAACCAATGTAAGAGTAACCATAACAATTTTATTTTCGTATATTTAAAGAGAGACATGTCATTCAACCTCTATCTACCTATATACATGCCAGATATTTATAAATCATTCATGAGTATGAGATAAATCAACATATAATGGTCCCCAATATGTGGATACCCATTAATAAGACTGTGGGTGGATAAAAAGTGATTCACACTTCTAAATCATTATGACTAATTAAAAGTGATCTTAAAGATATCTTTCAAAATTTCAGGTCACTTCCTATGTCCTTAATAAATGACATAAAAGTGAAAGGAAGAGATCCTACTAACATGATATTAATATGAACGAAGAATCCCCCCCCAACACATGATAAAAAACTATGAAAAACATCATCAATCATAACTCTTTATCAAATGACCTGAAGAGACTAACCATAGTCAACCAATTTTTGGGGGTGCTTTAGTCACCATTCGGAGAACCTCCATCCACAAATCAAACATATTTTTTGAGTTTATTGAATTGTTGGAAACCTTACTTGACCCTTGTAAAATGATTCCGACTTCAAGGGACACTTTGTTTTATTATGCATGTCATCCCCTATTTCATGAATATGATCTCCATGAAATCAACAAAATTTTAAATTTTCCTTACAAAAGGGGTCATGATCCTTATAATCCCTTAAATCATCATAGTGTAAATCAAAACTATAGTGTAATTATTTATAATAATTTAAAATTATTTACCCTTAAGATTAGTTATAAATTTAGGAACTAAAAGCAGGATTTATGATATTCCTATCCCCAGGTTGAGAAGGTGTCTAGGTACTAATATCCTTGCTAATCCCAAATATGATATTGTGTAGCACCAAATTCATATCAATTATATATAAATCATGACCATAAACATCATGAAAACTTGTCAAATCCATATTAAATTAAAATTTATTCTTTGATGGTCCCAATTCGGAGATAATAAACTGATAATCAATGTGACATAAAACTAGTCAAACTAAAAAAATTAGGGGGATCTGAGAAAAATCATGTATCTTCTCACTAAATTATCCATGACTAATTTCTTTTAAATATTTAGTGAAAAAATTCATAAATATCATGGGGCCCATATTCCAGACTTAGTAAAATTCTTTCCTTTATTTCTAGACCCCCTTCTTTAGAAAATATTTTAAGTAATGTTTGTATCTTCTCCTAACTATTATAAGATTTCCCATAGGTTGTGAAACAATTTTAGGTTGACCAAAAACTTATAAAATAATTTATTTTACACATTTCACCTTCATATCTTTTATACAATAGATGATATTAAACAATTAATCATGTGGATATTATTATCCAAGAATCCCATAGACCATGGGATCCACTACACAATGTTCTCCCATATAAAAAGCTGGTAACATGGACTAGTTGATCGAAAAGGACCCACTAGGTTTAATTAGGGAGTGACAAAATTCCTAAGAGATTCTTCATATAGGATTTTGGGTTTAAGAGGAGAGGGCACCCTTAAACACAGAAGTTGTTTTCCTAACTACTTGGAATATGGGATTTCACCATTATCAATTATTTCTATATACCCACAAATTTCCATCATTATTTGACAAAAATTGTCTTTTACAATCTTTTAAAATATATATTATCTAAAATAATCATGTCTATTAGAAATTTTTTATGTTACATCACAGTGTAATGTACCCCCTCTCAATGATGAAATGTGATATTATATTGCAGAACATTTTGATGGGCCACACCACATGACTCATAACAAAATGGAATATGGGATATGATTCTTATAATAAAACTACCATGGTGTTCCATAACCATTATTAGATAGCCCTTTTCCTTATATCCCACTTCAGGATCCAAATACTTGAATCATTTCAAATCTTTCATGACCCCTGAGAATGAGTGTGGATCATTCTACTTGACGATGCATGTAAGCCCCTTGGAATCATGAATATCGGCCTTTGTCCCATAAAATAGAGGAATCTAATCCTCATAGAAGAATACCTTAAAAAATATTGATACATGGTAACACCACATTGGAACTCTACAACTTACAGTATTTTTTTTCATATCGGACATGTTGGACACTTTCTTTATTCACAAATACATGTTCCTCTATTACTAATTTACAAAATAAATATTCTTACTAT
Organism: Viscum album; assembly: GCA_963277665.1. Lineage (NCBI taxonomy): Eukaryota > Viridiplantae > Streptophyta > Magnoliopsida > Santalales > Viscaceae > Viscum > Viscum album. The sequence goes on along the minus strand of OY728131.1, from coordinate 708,151,433 downwards.
AAAATTGGAATCAACATCTCTATATTTTTACAACCCACAAAGACCCATTATATTTTGGATTTAGGTTGTCATGTCCCATCATTGATATTCATTCTTCTTTTTTTTCTACAAGAATACAGGGTCCTAGAACCCTTCACGAACATTAAATATTAAAATTATCACTTAATAATGTAGTGTATAATATCCCATTGAGGAAACTCATTATTCATAATCCCTTAAAGGATGTAGGGTTAGGGAACCAATTAGGAAATAACCATTATTCTGTAATAGAATCAAATAGTATGAGTTAAATGACCCAAAACTACTACAATATCATTCCCAAGCTAGGATTCCCTTGAATACATAAACAAATATTCCAATCTAAAAGAACCAAAACTATAACAATATATGGACTATGCCAAAACATCCTCAAATAAAATAATTGATTGTATGAGCTGAAATACAATAAAATATAGAACCATATGGTCCGAATAAAATACCTTAAACTACAGTAATATATTGTACGAGATAAGAGACCCTAAAATACATCAACATATAGTAGAACCAAAAATACCCTAAAATACAAAATGGTATGATCTAGAAGAAACTAAACTCAACAATAGATGGTCTATGATAAAATAACCTAAACTATAACAATATATGGTCTGATCTAAAAACACCCTATACTATAGTAATATATGATTCAAGCTAAATAATCAAAGCTATAAAAATATATGGTCCAAGATAAGATCCGATAAAATACAATAATGGTCCAGTTTGAAAGAGCATAAATAGACAATTGAATGACATGTAATATTCACTATGTTGAGAACTCTAAAAGGATTTGTAATTAAAAGTTCAGTATGTCATCCTTAGGCATAATTGTTTTTGTGATTCAATAAACAATGAGAATCCATGAAACAAAAATGTAATAAAACATGCCTAGTTGCAAGCATATAAAAACATATTCTTTAGAAAAATCCAGAACAATAGCCTCGTAGAATTACCCATATTAATCTTAGGAATAGAAAGGTAACTATAAAAATATATACAAGGCTTTTATGGATCATTATATATCCCTACAAAAAATCATGTTATTATTGATAGGTTCGTAGAATTTTGTAGAAATTAAAGCATCCTCCCTCTATGACATTTCTTATCCTAATGTATACTTTTGAACTAGGTGATCTTGGAGCAACTAGAGTATATACATCAATCAATAATCTGACATTAGTAGTCAATCTTGATCAACTCTCAAGATAAATATGTGATGATTGATCAATTAAAATAATGAACATTTGTTTCACATGGTATTATAAAATGTACATGGACCTATAATTATCCATATGATATTGAGTCAATGAAATTACATGAACATCATGAATGAAAAAAAATCATGATAATGCAATGTAATGTATAAAATATTTGTTCACTCATAATGTGTATAAGAGTGAGGAATATCCACATTCTAGAGTCCCTCCAAGTCTCCATAAAAAATCTTTTTTCCAGATTAGAATATACTTAGATTCGATGTGTTTAATAAACCCTCTAATGTCTAGAAAGAGGTGTTGAATTAGTATTGATGTTTTTTTCTAGTTGATTTATTCATACACAGATTGTAGAGGAAGAGTCTCATTCAAATAAGATAACTCTTCTCTTAAATTCTTAGTGGTCGCTAATAAGGATGATTAAAATGAAATATGGGACCTTGTGTGAGTTATGATTTATTTATTTTAATTATTATATTTAAATAATCAAGTCATCCATATAGACAATGAGATGAGATACCTTCTAATGTCTTTGTCCAAACACATCTAAATATTATATTTTTAACCAGGGTAGAGGAGTTCCATCATCAAAACAATGAAAGTGACTCTCATTGAATTGTTGATAGTCAAACCCCCACCATTCATACCCAGAAAGAGCTCAAAAAGATGATCCTCATGGTCTTAAATGTTGTCAAAGAGAGTCCTTATAATCATGGTGTGAAATTCCTACCAAATTATACTTCATGGTTTCAAAAAATTAAATAATAGATTAGAAAAAAATATATCACTTGTACAACAACTTTTTTAACATCTCCATTTTTCACGTCAATTTTTTCGAGCCAAAGTGAAAATTTATTTTCGCTGATTTTTCACGTTGGTTATATAATAACGTATGTAAAAAATAAATTTACCTGACTTTGTTTACATCAGATATTAAATAACCATTTTAAAAAAATGTTTTCAAACATGTTGACATTTTCCTAAGCTTCGATTTGATAGGTCATGGAGCTCAAATAGGGTTATATATCAAAAGTTATTCTTATAGGAATTTGATCATCTCTAAATGTAGTCTTAGGGATGAACAACTCCTAATGGCCATAACATGTGATCCGTAACTTTGTGTGAGCTTTGAGACCTGCCAAATACAATATTTGGAAATTAACTGCACATTACTAAATATTTTTCCCATTGGTTATTTAATAACCAATGTAAAAAATACCTTTTAATGTCCGTTATTTGGTAACCGACGTGAAAAAGTCATGGAAAATGTTTTTTATGTTAGTTCTTAAATAACTGACCTGAAAAATCAGAGAAACGTTTACCATTAGTTCATGACGGTTATCATAAAACCAACATGAGAGATAATTTTCATATCCTGCCAATTTAAAATGTCAATTTTTTTCCATCACAATATCAAAATTTCCAATTACTAATTTAATGTTATAATATTGTGTTTTCTTTTATCATATCAATATTTTTTTTTCTTTATACACATTTAATAATTTTACGATACCTTTTTTCAATCATCATCATTTCCCTATATTGACTCATTTTATCTTCAACATGAATCCACTATTTCTTCTTTCCATGATATCATTATGGTATTTTTAATCATTTATCCAAGATTTATGATTTTTATGATTAGTTTTCTTTATTGATATACTAGTTAATGATCATTTATTTCCACCATCACTGTTCCAATGACTCGACTTGTTTGATCTTCCATGTGAATCCTCTATTTCTTTTTTTCGTGATCTCATTAAGGTATTTGTGATTATTCATCCATGATTTATAATATTTATGAGTATTTTTCTTAATTTATATACTATTTAATGATTCATATTTTATTATAATGATGATTAATGATTCATGTCATGGTAAAACTACAAATCCACCTTTAGACTCTAAAATTCCTTCTAAGATGAAGCTATGGTATATCACTCAATAATTATTCAAATAAAATATATCAAACTTCTGATGGTCATTACATTTGATCTGTATCTCCATTTGAGCTATACAACCTATAAAATCCAAGAATAGTAAATTATCAAAAATATGATAAACATTTTTTATGTTAGTTTTTTTAAAACCAGATGTAAAAAATGACTTTTTGCATTGGTTTTTTAAAACTATATGTAAAAAATAGCCTTTTAGTGTCATTTATAGATGGTATTTTATATCTTTTTTTTAAACTTCAACCTGAAAACCCATTAAAAAGCATTGGTAACATCACTCACAAAGACATCACCTCAAAATAGACATTAAAAATAAAAAACTGACATAAAAAAGTTTTTTTACTAGTGTGTGTAAGAGATATGAGTCATCGGTATATCACCCCACACCAGTTCATCATCTGTCACCGAAAATGAAGAAAGACATACTTAGTAAAATATGTACTTATAATGGATGTTTCATCACTATAGTGAAATCGCATCTCTAAGGGATCCCTGAGTTCTAAAATAACACAATTATTACTTTCAAAAAAGGATAAAGGAAGAACATGGGTTATCCACCTAATAGATCAGTCGATTAAAAACACATCTCATAAAATCATCCACTATTTTCTAGGATCATCCATGAGATAGAATGATATGTTAATTATCATGTATACTAATTATTTTGCAATTAATACCCTCATTCATCAACATATGAAATAAATTGGTGAATGATCCCAATATATCATTCTCCCTATTATAAAACTAAGGGAATATAGGAAACCATCTGAATAAGAAAATGAGGGATAATAAATCGATAAGAGTTATATGGATAAAAAATAATTATCTCAACTAAATGAGATACAAGAACCCCATCCTAATGGAATAGTTTATATATCCTCTTGATGATAAATCCACTGCCATTATTAAAAATTAGCCCGATCAGTGCATGATAGGTAATGAAGTTGAAAATATCATTCTAGATAAACATATCAATAATATCTTTGGGAGATAACGGCATTAATTTGAACCCAGAAATGTTCAACATCCTTAGGAAGAATGCATTCTGAGTTACACCATTTGTGTTATTATATTTTTATCGAAATAATGTTATCTTATCTAATCAAATTAGAATTATAAAGGGAATCCAATATGGTAGAAAATATTACCTTGTTTGATATGACCATGGAGTTCATATTAATGGTAAAGAGTTTTCCAAGATATTTTAAGTGGTATCCTCTCTTCCAATTGAGATGAAATCACTAGTGTTCCTACTTGGATGCCCAAGCGTGCTTCCCTAACAGGGAAAATCCATCTATTCAAAAACAAATTGCCACATATCGTGAGAATGGAAGAAATGGGGAGACCTATAGGATCCCTCACTATCCCCATATGGTATAATCTTCAAATTCCTAGAGGCCTAAATTGGATCCATTATTGTCTTTTTCTTATCAAAAAGGAAATGGATTGGGGTGTTTGGTGGTTGGAAAATTATCGACAAGATAATCATAGATGATGATCTAGACATTGATAGAAGTAGGTGAATTTACGTTTACCTCCATCACAAAATTCTCATTCAAAATTGTTGTAATGTTTGTATCCAATGTTTTAGTTTTTTTTGGGTCCTCAAAAACATCAATATTCGGAATGATTTTATCGAGCATCTCACCAAGTGGCGGTGTCCCAACCAACGGATAAACACCCATGATGTGGATTTATGCATCACCATGGGTTTAATGAATGGTGTTATTATAGAAAAAAAACTGAATAATAATATCATTGTGGATTTTTGAATGATGAAACATGAAAAAATATAAAATCCATGTCACCTCATAGGGGTGGATAGCCCACATTTTTAAAAAAAATCAATGAAACTATGTAGTATAGAAAATGGCCATTCCCATTCGCCATAAAGGTTTATTCCTGAGAAAAAGTCACACATTGAACTCTAGGTACATTATAATAATTCAAATTTTTTACAAGTATTTTTTTAGTAACTCTAAGTATTTAGTTCAGGTTAATTATCATGACCATCTGATCCTAGAGAGGATTTAACAAACATATAAGGCAACCACTAGAGTGGTGTCCCTATGAATCAGTTGTTTTCTAAAAAATCATTTAAATACAAAAGAGAGGATATAAAAAATAGTGATATAGAATCTTAGAGTTGTGTTATGTAATTTAAGAATCATCCAAAAGAATGAATACCTACAAAGTTAGTTTTTATGATGGAGGTTAGTTATGATGTTCTATTGGAACAAGTGTCACGACCCGTCCTCGGGGCCCGTGCCGTGTCTACCCCAAGCCCGCCTTCCATAGGCCAAGGGCTGGCGACTAGCACCAAAGGCATAAATCCCGATAACTAGGAAAGAATTGCCTTTATAAAAGAAAACAAAACACTACAAAGTACAAGCGGAAGTAAAACACTAAGTACAAAGAGAAGTGCTGAAAGGTAAATGGGCCAGAATACAAACCCAAAAGAAAGTACAACTACAACTGAACAAAGTACAATAAAAAAAGACAACAGCTGGAAGAAAGGAAGCAACTCCTGGGTCATCCTCGTTGGATCCTACCTGAAGGGTAGGTACAGATGGCGCAGCTCCTGGTCGTCCACCACGAATCCTACCTGAAGGGTAGGTACAGATAGCCTCCTCAACGCTCTCGCCCATCAACCTCCTCCGTGCGTCATCTCATAGTGTAGTCCACCTCCGGGTACTGACTCATCGTGCAGTCCACCTCCGGGTACTGACCCGCTGTGTAGTCCACCTCCGGGTACCGTCCAGTCCTCGAACACTCGGCCTCCGACAGCACTTCCCGTCGTCTGCAACCAACACAACGAGGTGCGGGCATAGCCCGTGCAGGGGTGAGTATAACGATACTCAGTAGGGACCCCGGGACCCTCAAGGTCTCACTAAACCAACAAGGATAACCACAAAGAAGATCTCAACCGATAACCTATACTTAGGTATATGCCCATACATATACCTAAGTTATCAAGTAACCCATCTAAATCATGAGGAAACACAAGGATTTTGAAAACAATGGATAACCACTACCCAGTTATATGCCCATACATATACCTAAGTTATCAAGTAACTCATATAAAACATCAGGTAGTCACAAGGTAAAAAGTCTCAGCTCAAACTAGGATTTTCATTATCGAAACTGCCACTTCTGAAGAGCCCCGTCTTTGGAGTGTACAATGGTCCTGTCACGACTCCGAGGTACTGCTCACTAACCTAAGACTGCTGAGGTACTCCTCCTGTCGAGTTCGGTGGGACTGCTTCTACAACCAGGCACATCCCACCATGGGTCTGCCGCTACAACCACGCGCTCCCCCTCACAGCCTCAAGAGGTACTCCTTCTGTTGAGTACCGCGGGTCTGCCGCTACAACCAAGCGCTCCTCCGCTGTGGGTCTGCCGCTACAACCAAGCGCTCCCCCTGATAGCCTCCAGAGGTACTCCTTCTGTTGAGTGCCGCGGTTCTGCCACTAAAACCAAGCGCTCCTCCGCCGTGGGTCTGCCGCTACAACCAAGCGCTCCCCACTAGGCTATTCGAAACACACCGAGTCGATCGGTCAAGCAGTTGTCAGGTCTCAGCCGGCTACACGGTCTCCATATTCTGCAGGCTCGTCTCCAGGAGGGTCCGCTCCACGAGCTGCTGGTCGATACTCCAAGTATCTCAAAGTCCCACGAATAAGTATCTCAAAGGACCGCCTCGTCATTGGGGTCTCAACACGACAGACGACGCGTCAATCAGACGCCCGGTCTGTGAGTTACTAGCCTTTTCGTCCTAGGGGCCCGGTTGGATTAATGAGCGAACCAATCCCGGCCGTATCTCAACCTTACCCCGAACTCTCATAGGGTATACACAAAGGGACAGTTTCTCAACGTGATCACCAACGTCGCTGACGGTTCGTCAAACTGACGTCCAGTCTGAAAGATATCAGCTTTTCCGTTCCAGGGGCCCGGTTGGATTTCGAGTACAATCCAACCCGGCCACTATCCAACAGCAACCAAAACTCGGGCGAAGTATGCCAAAAGTTCCGTCTCATCAAGAGGAAATCAACGAGACAGACGGTGCGTCAATCAGATGCACGGTCTGTGAGTTATTGGCTTTTTCGTTCCAGGGTCCCGGTTGGTTTCGTCACTGAACCAACTCGACCGCACTCCGATGGCATCCAAACCTCGAGCGGAGTAAGCCAAAGATCTGTCTCACTTAGAGGGAAGCATCAAAGTCGACGGCACGTCAATCGGACGTCCAAAGCTCAAGATATGAGTGTTTCTGCTCCGAGGGCCCGGATGGTTTCGTATCTGAACCAACCCGGCCGAACCCAAAGTGTTCTGAAACATAGAGTGCGATATAACGAAATGACCTTCTCGATCCAAGGATCGCGTTGCCACTGACGGAGCGTCAATCGGAGGCCCATATCTCATGTTACGGGTAAAATACCGAAATGGTCCAAAGACGGGGGGGTCTAGGCCCGGGCCGACCCGGTCCGACCCCCCCTGGGTCGGCCGAACCGGGTCGACCCGACCCGGTCCGGTCCGGCCAAAGCGAGGCCCGGCCCGGCCGGCTCGGCTCGGCCGAGCGGCCGAGAAACGAGGGGGGACGCTGCCCCAGCATGACAGCTCCGCGGCAACCACGTGGGGCCGCCCTGGTCAACGGACGCGGCTTCGCCGCGTCATGTGTGCACCGGACCCGTGCGGTCGCGGGTCCGCTGGCGCCGCGGTGGCTTCCTTTGGCTGCGCGCCGGGGTGCCGACGCCTCCGCCCGCCGTTGGCTTCCGCGGGCCACCGGAGTCGCTCCGGTGGTCCGATTCCGTTCCTGTCTGCACTGCTGCTCCTCCTGGGTCTCGTTCTTCACTGCGGAAACATCACATCGCCCTTACGGCATGTTTTTTCATCACCCGTCAAACCCGGACAACAACGAAGAACTACGGAGGGTAGTCGGGCCATGTTCGTTGGGCCCACACCCTCCGCGTTAGATGATAACAGTCGGGAGAAATTAATTATCATATGAAAACGTAACAGGATACAATTTTAATAAATTAAAATTATACTTTTGATCCGGGATCATTGTTTTGAAAGGAAACAACCACGGAATAAAATTATTCTTTCAGAAACAAAACCCCTACCGATTTCCCGCAATCAAGGATACTCATCCCATAACCAAACATCCCGCGGATCAACTTAATATTGAGTTGATCCGCGTTGTTTATTTTGGATGGAAACATCCGAGGAAAAAGGGAATTATTATCCTCAGTTAAAAACCCTACCTCGTCAAGTCATCGCACGCGCGTTCTTCGCGGAAATTGATCGTCGCGGAAGGAGGGGATCGTCGCGTCGTCGCGGTATCCGGCGTTGCGTCGACGAACTCCGAGGACCAAGAAACAACCAATTTAATTATAAATAGTTAAATCCATTTGTTGTTATAAACCACAAAGAAGTTTAAAAAGAAACCCGAAATCTAATACCTCAAGTAGTTGGTGACAAGAGATCGAGGCGGGGAAGAACGTCTCGGTTGAAGCGTCGTCAATCTCCGAGGGTGATGGCGTTCTTCACGTTCTTCGCGTTCTACACGTTCTTCGCGAATGAGGATGAAGAACTTGAGGTTTTTCAAATCCTCTCAATGAGCATTTTTCCAGAAGTCGTGCGTTGGTCTTATTTTATTATTACGCCAACGGATTTCAAATAGGTTAAGAAACGAATAAATTAATTCATAGAATAAATTCAACAATGAAAACCACACAATTAATTGGCGTGTTAAGAATTTAAGAAAACGTGTTAGTCGACTTTCATAATGACGGGTTTCGCAGGTGCGTTACTTAGCGGAAATGAAACGGTGGGGCTCGCGCAGGACCCACCTCACACATATCCAACCAAGGGGGTAGGATATTTTCGGAAAGCACCCTATCCGTATAAATTCCGCTTAAGCTGCTTTATGTGGCTTTAAGTGAAATAAAATAAAGTTTGTCGTACAATTTATTTTATTTCTTAACTTTAAGCCCAAAAAATTAAAAACCACCCCCGAGAAAACGCAACTGCGGAAGAGGCGTTTCTAAGCAAATACTGGCGCTACGATTCCATCGGTGCCCTTAGAATTCGATTCCGGGCACCGGTTCAAAAGTTAGAAAAACCTGCCCGTCCGTTCACTGAACGTACCCGAGCCAAACTTCGGAAGATGATTCCGGGCACACCGGGCCTCGGAATCATGTGCCGTGAGAAACTACGTTCATGGAAAATTCAATGAAAATTTACGAAAAAATTTCCCTTGAAATTTCCGAGTCTTTACATTACTACCACAACGGGGCTTTACATCCCTGTAAAGCTTCAACATAAACTAGGGTCACAAAAGCGGTACAGAGCATGCATCTGAGCCTTCCGCTCCCATGTGCTCACTTGGAGGATCTCATACTTCCAAAGAAAGTGCACCCGAGGAATCAATCATCCTCGAAGGATCCACTCCTATCGATCCTAGATTCCCACTGGAACCTCCGTGAAAGGCACTCCATCGCCATCATCCAGCTCCTCATGGTCGATGATATGCAAAGGGTCGAGCACATATCTTCTCAGTTGAGATACGTGGAAGTCGTCGTGCACTTGGTGCAACTGAGGTGGATGGGTCAAGCGGTAAACCACCCCGCCTACCCAGATGAGGACCTAGAAAGGTCCGTTGAAACTCGAAGATAACTTGACGCGTTGGCCACATCTCTGTAAACCTCGTCGATGTGAGACCCGTATAAGGACGTGATCATAATCCTTGAACTCTAGAGGCCCCCAATTCCTATTAGAACTGAAACTCAGACGACTGCTGCCACGAGGGTAAGGTTGACCGACTCAAGAGTGATTGGTCGCACCCTCCTGTGTATGAGTTATCCTATGCTGACTGGGGTTTCCTTTTCACCGACCAAGGAAAACCCATCCCGATGTCGTAGTTAAACCACAAAATTTTTGCGTAATACTATCAATTTGTGTATGAACTATGATTCCCTAGTCCATACTCAAATCAACGTTGTAAGGCCTTGACGCTGCCACCAAGAGATTCCATCCGAAACTGTCGCATCGAGGGTCTGACCACACCGTCGGCGTAAGTGTGATTATCAAGTCTTCTCCCAAGGTATCTCCAGACGTGAGGATAAATTCTACGGCTTACCAGAAACTCTAGGTCTGGGACAAGATATATGAAAGCGATGAATGATTCATATCTCCGTCTGTTACTACAGTAGCTAGTAGTGGACACAGACCGTCCCTTGAATAATTTTTAGAGCCATTGGGTCACACTCCTTGACTGCATGCAGCCGCACACTTCCTCCGCCCTCCAGCTCCCTGAGCATGGCGGGGATAACTAAGGAGGGTGGTTGTAGCATGTTAAGATGTACACCACCTCATGCTGCTCTCCTAGCTCTGCCTCCACGTCTACCGCTTTGCAGACTCAGCTGTCTTTAAAGCTTCCTCTACTTGAAACATTTAACACGCCCGAGTCTCTAAGACTGGAACATGATTCTTGTTTCTTACTGCACTGTGCAGTCTTCATCCGCTCCTGGATGATCTGCACCTTCTTTGCCTACGATCTGGAAGAGCTGCTAAAATTTCTCCTTTTCTGAAAAGAGAAACCCGGTCTCATTCCCCTTGGATTAATCATGCCCATTTCCTAATACAGTCAATCCTGACATGAAGGATGCATTCATGCCATGTATGATGTCGTAAGGCCTCGACGTAACTACTAAGAGATCAAACTGTCACTCTCACCTCCAAGGGTCGAGTCACACTGTCGGCATCAGTGCGAGGTCACTGGGTCTCCTCCAGTGAAAATCTCGAAAGTGAGGGTCAATTCAACAGTCTTAACTAGGAACACTCAGTATCAACCAAACAAAAAGGACAGGAAAGCAAACATCACAAAGATAAGTGTCTTTTTATTATTGTAGCTCATAGTACAAAGACACGAATACAACAACAATATGGAACTAGAGTACAAGGGACGTATCCACTAGTTCGACTCCTGTCCACCTGCTCCTGGAGCTCTACTGCCTTGTCCACTACACGGTTGTTGCTCAAGCACCCGCCACTGCTTCTGCCTCGGTGGCTCCTCCAAAGCCTGTGGATCAACTGTACTAGGAGTCGGACAGTCACGTGCCAGGTGACCCTTTCCGCCGCATTCATAACACTTCCTACTCCTCGTACGGCTAGCTCTGGCCCTCTTGGACCTCTGCATCATCTGTCTACTACCCACAAATGACTTGGCTACTGATCGAAAACCCTATGGAAAAGGCAGAAGCTCATGTGAATGCTCAGATTGTAGAGCTACTTACACAAACTCCACCCTGAAGAAGGTCTCGAAGTCTTCTCATGTGAAGGCCATCCCATCGCAAAACTAGAACAAGTGGCTCCACCTCCTGCCTGCTGCTTCCTGAAGAAGGTTGGCAGCAAAGATCACCATGAGGTCTGCCGGCGTCCCCACTAGCCTGAAGACTCTCACCACAGCCTCCAGCCAATCCTCAGCTGCCTGTGGGTCTGTCTCTCCCCGGAACCTGGGTGGTCTCTGGCGCTGGAACTCGTGCAGCGTGCTCAAGTGGCGTGCATCGCCTACTGCTGGGGCTGTTGGCATCGATGGCCCAATGTATGGTAGTACCGCTGGTGCCTCCACCGGTGCCTCAACTACAATAGGGCCCTGTAACACCCTAAGCTTCTACGGTACGCTTCTCTTTGAATAATGTGATAGCGTGTGTTGTACGCAACACCGAGTTCTAACACAACATAACCAATCAAACTAGCCGTTATGAATAGTAATACCTAATTTTTGAAATTATATATATTTTATATTTTAAAATGGATTTCATTTCTGGATTCGGAATATTGAATTTAGCCTAAGGTGAAATTTTGGTACTTTTCGGATAACTTTCATATTTTGATGAATAGTGAAAATTACTAAATTTTAAATAAAAACAACTTTTTTAATCAAAATAATTAATAGTGATAAATTATGAATTTGAGTGGTTTCAAATTATATTTAGAATATATTTTTACCATTTAATATAATGTTGGTCATTGGACATAATTTTACAATTAAACCGAACATAAACAAGTGTCAATCTTTTGATAGTTTTTATCTCTTAAAAACACGCTTTTTTGTTTAGATAGTGGGAATTAATTTTAAATTAATTTCTGCCACTTCTGTGTTTTGAATTTAGAAAAATGGATTCCATATTTGGAATCAGGATTTCAAAATTTTGTAAATAGGTAACTTTTATTTTTATACATTTTGAATAATTACTGCGGTAAATATTTTATTTACCATGGTTAAGGGTAAATCTAGTAAATAAGGGTAAAAAAAATAATATTATAATAATACTAAATTACCCTAAAACGTGTCCTAGCCTTATTGGTTGATACATGTTCGACCATAGTTATCTTTGGGTCGATTTTGGGACCCCATGGTGCCACTTGTAGGTGATAGGGACACTTTATTTTAATTAAGTTAAAATGAATACAAAAATGACCAAAGCATATATCTTTTAGAAAAACAATTTTTACATTGAGTTATATATGTTTGATTTTAGATTATAAATATTCATTAGAAATATACAATGATTTCCTAAATAATCATATTTTATTTATAATTTTTAGACATTAAATAATTTAATTTATCTATGACACAATGATGATGAAGTAAATACTAAAATAGTGAAAAATTAAAATAATTGATATTATAAATAACCAAATAAATATAATATGAATCTTTTAATGAATTAAACTAATTTTATTGGATAATATGATATATTAGTATTAATTTAATTGACTTTTTTTGAAGTAATCAATCTGTTATGAGTTTCACAAAAATCAACTATTGAATAGTGTCAAAATTGACAAAAAAGAATTCTTAAAACAAATATTATATTATTAATTGATATTAAATTCCTAAAAATCTAATGTTTGGCAAAGATACTTATATCATGATAGGTTCTTCATTAATGGACCACTTGGGGGTTGCTTGGATGTATATAGTAAGTTTATTAACCATATTATATAAAAATAAAAGAGACATTGTAAAAGTGAAACTAATTAATTTAGAGTTAATACTTAAAGATAAGGTTAATATAAGTACCCAAACCTATCTAAATTATATTGGTTGATTTTTTTTCAACCTATAACCAACTTAAAATTTAAATAATCAACTTTGGAGACATTAGAAACCGAATATGAATTTATTATAAATTAATATTTCTAGCTTTTCCAAAGGTGTCCCTCACCCCTCTTATAAAAGGGCACTCCTCCTTCTCATTTCTTCACACATTCAAAGCCTTTTGGTTCGGCCAAACTCTGCCCAAATACTCTCCCAACTTCTCTCACTACAACCTAGAGGCCATAGTTTGATCAGAAAGCCAACCTAAGGAGCCCTTTTGATCAAATCAAAAGGAAGAACCCGAAGAAGAGGTAATGATTTCACCACCCTTTTCCAAGTTCATTTCTTCTTCCACTTCTTCTTCCTTTGTTGTTACCATTCTAAAATAATGACTCCAGTATCATATATATAATGTGATGTTATTATAAATATGGTACAACCATATTCAGTATTCTATCCACCCTTTGAATAACATGTCACCATACGTGCGTACGTACGACTTACCGTCTCCACGTCGTGGTGTAATTGTTATTCAATATAATATTATTTAGATGGGTATAATAATGATATGTAACTCATGTAAATAATAAATATAACATGTTAATGAATCTGTATATACGATATAACAACCATTTATATATTATTTTAATATCAAAAGAATGATATTGTCGCTCGTGCGTACGTACGGACTACCGTCTCCACGAACGCGATGAGATTGATTATCCATCATATCCATTAAAGTATAATTATCATTTGATGATTTAAAAATGATGTTTAAGGACTTGATATCCTTCTGGATATGAATAATATACAACCTATCCATTACAAACATGGATTACGTAACAAAACATATAAAAGAAAACGAGTAAGGTATCACCCGAAACAACGATAATACTAAGATATTATTATCAAATCAATATTAAAAGATCATATATGATATCATATTAATGTATATGAATCTTGTATAAATTAATAACAATTATTTCACCATTATACAGGAGTTTAACCTACCCCAACCAAGGAAAAGTACAAGGTAAGGGTTATTTCACAATCTCTTCATTATCCGAGGTTGTTTATACGTAATAATCTATTGGGATCTCTTTATCATCCACATCCATGTTTTCTTAAAAATGTATTTCAAAACATTTTTATTATTTACAATAATATGGGTTAAAGTCATTTATACCCTTGTTTGACTTTTTATAAGAGGAATATTTCCATCGTTTTCAAAACAAGGTCCTTTTAAACTTTTCGACAGAGTTAAGGTAAGAATGTTTTTTTAACTTATACGGCGGGTGGGGCTATTTTCCGCCGTTATAAAATCGTCGAAGCTTCCCTTACAAGCCTATAAGAACATTTTCAAAGAAAATGTTTTATTTTATAAATATATGACTCTTAAATTATTTCAAAATAGAAAGCGATATTTCTCTAAAAAGAGTTTTGATTTCTTCTATGTCAACATCATTTGATGGATTTTACGCTTATTTGAAGTTGATTTATTATGATACAAAACTTCTATATTGTATTGAAGGTTTTGTGATATGTTTGACTGTGGATGTGCTATTTTTATACCATTCATGGTTTATGGTGAAAGTATTGACATTTCGTATGCTAGTTTTAATTAGAATGTTTATGTTATGTTTAAACCATTTCATATGGGAATGCATTGGACTTAATATGTGACGGGTGGAGCCCGCAATAGCTCCTCGATGCATCGGTAGGTCTCATGAGACAAACTAGTGTCTTGGCATAAGGCCTTGGCAAAATCTTATTTGTAGTATTGGCACGAGGCCTTGGCTATGTGGTTATGATAGTCTGGCATTTTTCATCCCATCATTATGAAAGTGGTTATTGATTTTGCATGTGATTATTCGATTAGTACAATATCCATGTGAATAATTAAATTGAATTATTTCATTTTATTTATGCCATACTATGTTGAAAGTTCAAGATTGAAAGGATTTTGTTTTTATTTATACATTGCCTTAAATGTTTATTCTTATTTATGAAAGTTTCCGCTATATTGTTATCCTTATTGGGCATTTGAGCTCACCCCTTTTCTATGTTTTATTTTTCCAGGATGTGAAGAAGTAAGTTATGAATAACCTGCAAGGATATTATGAGGGGATAATAGTGTGGACTGTGGAGACATTATGTTGTTGTAGTAGTTTTTCATTTTATGGTGTAATGTAAAACTTATGAATATATCTAGTGTTTCCAAAGCTACTAAACCAATCGGTCTTTTGAGATTTGATCTTTCTTGTGATCATGCCAATGTTATGTAATAATGCACCGACTCTGGGTAACTAGGGTCGGGGCGTTACAGTTGGTATGAGAGGAAGTTTAGTACAAAACATGGAATCTAGATTTAGATAAACTCTGATTAGAGCACGTAGACCTAAGATGAACTTTGAGAATTAGTATAGAAGAACTTCCTAGAATTTTGGTATTGTAGAGATTTTGTGAGTTTTCCGAGCAATACATCCCTATCTGGATACGAGCAGGTAGAGGCGGCTCTAGCACCTAGGTACCTAGGGGTAAAACCCGAAAACACCTCTTTGAGCTAGACTCGAACGGGAACTGGTGCACGACAACGGGCCTTGCTGCACTCTTGGTTACGACTCTCCTGGGGGATATGCTTAGGATAACTCTCATTTTCTTTACAAATCATTATGAAGGGTTTATGAGTATATACTTCCTCAAAGAAAACATTTTTATGATTATGGATTATATCCATAAATAGTTCAATTTATGTTAAGTGTTTTATAAGTATGGGATTATGTATTTTGATTCATAAACTGATCTACTTTATGCCATTGTTTAGAAATGGCGCCTAGTGGAAGAAATGGAAACTGTATCAATGCACGCATTCCATGTAGGTATTACCCTCCTGCTCAAGATAATTATACTGGAGCAGGTGATGCAACTGGTGCCGATCACCTAATCACCATACTGGGACAACTTACTCAGGTTATAAATAATAACCTTACCCGTATGGAGCACCCTGATCCACAGCGTGGAGGATCAATGTTAGATCGATTCATGAGGAAACAACCACCAACGTTCAATGGGAGTACAAATCCCTTAGTAGCTGAGCAATGGATAAATTCCCTAGAGAAAATATTTCAGGCTTTGGGGAGCAATGAAAGGGAAAAAGTTACCATGGCAGTTTACCGTCTCACTAAAGATTCTGATCAATGGTGGTCATTGATTCAAAACAAGAAGGAAGATGATGAAGTATCAAATATGAAATGGAGGGAGTTCAATGATCTGTTTTTAGAAAAATACTTTCCTCGCGACCATCGAGCAGATATGGAAAGGCAATTTCTGAGTCTGAGACAAAAGGAGGATGAGAATGTCACAAAGTATGAGGCCAACTTTACAAGGTTAGAAAGGTATGATGGTGATTATATACGTAACCCAAGAAGTAAGATTGATCGTTTCTTTGATGGGTTAAAACCATTTCTCCATCGAGCATTAGTCTCACGATCCTTTTCGGCATACGAAGACATTGTCTCATCTGCTATCAAGACCGAAAAGGAATTCTCTAAGTCTTATGACTTTAAAGCAAAGCAATAGAAGAAGAGACCTGCTGATCAATCTGGGAATGGAAATAAGGGGAAGAAGGGAAAGGTTGAATATCCATCCTGTGGTAAATGCGGGAAGAAACATCCTGGTACTTGCATGAAAGGAATGGGAGTCTGTTACAAGTGTGGTGAAAAAGGCCACCAAGCTCATGATTGCAAGGGGAAGAAGGAAGCCACCAACGTTCAGTGCTACAATTGAAGGGAGATGGGACATTATGCAAATGAATGTCCTAAGCGTCAGGAGAACTTACCTCAGAAAAGTCCAAGGGATCAAGGCCAGGCTTATGCTATCGCTACTGCTGAGGTAGAAGCTCCGAAAGACGTGGTGGCAGGTAATTTAATGGTTTCCTCAAGTTTAGCAAATGCATTATTTGATTCTGGATCATCGCATTGCTTCATATCTTCCCAGTTTTCTAAGAAAATTAGATATTTCCAATTTGATTTAACAAGGGAGTTTTCAGTTAAAACTCCTAAGGGAAGTATCATTGCAACAAAGTTTTGTGAATCAGTCCCCATTAGAGCACATAAATGTTTGTTATCTGCTGATCTCATCGTCATACATATGATTGAGTTTGATATAATCCTCGGTATGGACTGGCTTTCGGACTATGATGCGAAGATTTATTTTAAGAAGAAAGAGGTTACAATTCTTGATGATAATGATAAGGAACACATTATCTTAGAGCAGAATCATCCCCACCTAATTCTTATTTAGATCCACCCCCAGTAGCTCAGCTAAATTCAATTATTGGGGATGAAGATAATGAAATAACTGTTGGTGAGGAAAGGAATGTTCAAATAGAGGATGTACCTGTTGTGAAAGAATTTGTAGATGTATTTACGGAAGAATTACCTAGACATCCTCCAGAACGAGAAGTTGAGTTTTCCATTGATTTGATTCTGGGATCAAGGCCTATATCGAAGTCCCCTTATAGAATGGCTACTGTAGAATTAGTTGAACTAAAGAAACAACTAGAGGAATTGAGAAATAAAGGATTTATTCGCCCTGGTGTTTCTCCATGGGGAGCCCCTGTTCTTTTTGTTAAAAAGAAAGATGGATCTATGAGGTTATGTATCGACTACATGGAGATCAATGCTATAACAATAAAAACAAGTATCCCCTACCACGCATTGATAATTTATTTGACCAACTGCATGGAGCTCAATAATTTTCAAATATTTGCCTTCGATCTGGATACCATCAGTTGTGTGTAAAGAAGGAGGACATTCCGAAGACAGCATTTCGAACCAGGTACGTGCATTACGAGTTTACTGTAATGCCTTTTGGATTGACTAATGCACCCTCTGTATTCATGGATCCGATGAATAGAGTTTTCAAGGAGTATCTCAATGAATTTGTGGTGGTATTTATTGATGATATCTTGGTATACTCCAAAACCTACGAAGATCGTGAAAATCACTTGCGCATTATCTTGAAGACTCTGAGGAGGCATGAATTATATGGGAAGTTTAGCAAGTGTGAATTCTGGCATCATGAGATTTCTTTTCTTGGCCATATTGTCTCTAAAGATGGAATCTCTGTTGATCATTCTAAGACCAAGGAAATCCATGAATGGCCATCACCTACGATTATAACTGAGGTACGTAGTTTTATTGGTTTGGAAGGTTATTATCGACGTTTCGTCCAGAATTTTGCCCGATTGGATAACCCATTAACAAAGCTCACACGTAAAGGGGTTAAATTTGTTTGGACAAAAGAGTGTGAAGAATGTTTCTAAGAACTGAAGAGAATATTAGTCAATGCTCCTATATTGACTCTACCATCTGGGAATGATGGGTTCGTTATTTATAGTGATTCATCAAAGAAAGGACTTGGTTGTGTCCTTATGCAGAATGATAGAGTTATTGCATATGCATCACGACAGTTGAAAATACATGAACAAAAGTATCCTACTCATGATCTCGAGTTAGCAGCTGTAATCTTTGCATTGAAGATATGGAGGCACTACCTCTATGGTGAAAAATGTGATATTTATACTGATCACAAGAGTTTGAAGTATATTTTCTCACAAAAATAACTCAACATGAGGAAAAGGAGATGGCTTGAATTACTCAAGGATTGTGATTGTACGATACACTACCATCCGGGGAAAGCAAACAAGGTGGCAGATGCTTTGAGCAGAAAAGACCATGGAGTTTTGAACATGATGAAAATTGAAAGGGATCCAATTTTCATGGATCTAGTAATGATGGACATGGGTATAACCAAGGAAGGTGAAACATCAATGCTTTTTCAAATGGTTTCCAAACCATCTTTACTAGAAAGGATTAGGAGTTCTCAGACCGATGCTGAAGAATTCCAAAAGAAGATTAAAGCTGTGAATGATGGGAGATTGAGAGACTCTGTGTATGAAGGTGTAATTTTGCAATTTGGGAAGAGACTTTGTGTTCCCGATATACCTGATCTAAAAAGGGAATTGCTGGATGATGCTCATAGTTCCAATTTCTCTATACACCCTGGGAGCACCAAAATGTATAGAGATTTGAAGGAACATTTTTGGTGGGACAATATGAAGAGGGAGATTGCTGATTTTGTGTCAAGATGTATGGTTTGCCAGCAAGTTAAAGCTGGAAGGCAATAGCCTGGATGAGTCATGCAAGCTCTTCCCATACCGGAGTGAAAATGGGACAATATTACGATGGACTTTGTCATGGGGCTACCAAAGACTCCTAGAAGGAACGATGCGATACGGGTTATTGTTGATCGTCTTACCAAGTCAGCAAATTTTCTTGCTATAAGAGAAGATCTACCCCTGGAACATTTAGCAAGACTATATATTAATGAAGTTGTGAGACTTCATGGAGTACCCCTATCGATTGTTTCTGATCGTGATATCTGTTTTACTTCAAGATTTTGGAAAAGTCTTCAGAAATCCCTGGATACCGAATTTCTTTTGAGCACTGCTTACCACCCTCAGACAGATGGACAATCAGAACGGAAAATTCAAACCCTAGAAGTCATGTTGAGATCTTGCTCACTTGACTTTCAGGGTATGTGGGATCAATACTTCCCTCTCGTAGAATTTTCCTATAACAATATCTTCCATTCGAGTATTTAGATGGCACCATATGAAGTGTTATACGGAAAAAGATGTCGTCCACCAACCTATTGAGATGACGTTGGTGAAAGAAAACTTGTAGGCCCAGAACTGGTGGAGGAAACGATGGAAAAGGTGAAGGTAATCCAAAATCACATCAAAGCAGCTCAAAGTAGGCAGAAGAGCTATGCCGATAATCGAAGGAAGGATTTGGAATTTCAAGTCAGTGATCATGTTTTCCGGAAGGTATCTCCTTGGAAGGGAGTCATACGTTTTGTTAAGAAAGGTAAATTCAGTCCCAGGTACATCGGACCTTTCGAAATTCTAGAATGAATTGGGGCTGTAGCTTACCGATTGAAAATGCCGCCAAGTCTCTCCAAAGTTCACGATGTGTTCCACGTATCTCTGTTGAGGAAATACATGCCTAACCCAACGCATGTACTCACCTATGAGGAGTTAGAACTGGAACCCGATCTTTCTTATTGCGAAGAGCCCGTCAAGATCCTTGATACGAGAGAACAAGTGCTGAGAAACTGAACGACGCGTCTGGTAAAAGTTTTGTGGGGAAACCATAAGATTGAAGAGGCAACGTGGGAACCCGAGGAACTTATGATGAAGAACCACCCGAGTCTTTTCATGCGGTAGTATTCTAGAAATTTCGAGGATGAAATTATTTGAAGGATGGGAGAATGTAACACCCCAAGCTTCTACGATACGCTTCTCTTTGAATAATGTGATAGCGTGTGTTGTACGCAACACCGAGTTCTAACACACCATAACCAATCAAACTAGCCGTTATGTATAGTAATACCTACTTTTTGAAATTATATATATTTTATATTTTAAAATGGACTTCATTTATGGATTCAGAATATCAAATTTATCCTAAGGTGAAATTTTGGTACTTTTCGGATAACTTTCATATTTCGATGAATAGTGAAAATTACTAAATTTTAATTAAAAACAGCTTTTTTAATCAAAATAATTAATAGTGATAAATTATGAATTTGAGTGGTTTTAAATTATATTTAGAATATATTTTTACCATTTAATATAATGTTGGTCATTGGATGTAGAGACCCGAAGCCTGACGTACATGGACATTACATTACATTTGCGGAATACTTAGTACATAACAAAAACACACAAACAAGGATCGTAATAGTTTGGTGTCTTTGGAAACTCGGAACGTAATCTTCTAATCGTGGTGAAAGATCTTCAATATCTCCCATAAAGATCTTCCCTTTTTTTACCTAAAACCTTTTTTTTATATCCTGGGGAAAATAAAACATAAAAGGGTGAGCTCAAATGCTCAGTAAGGGTAAACAAAAGAAAAATCAATCACATCATATTCATAAGAACATAACTTTTGGAAATCTTAACCTGCAAAAGAGAGCATAATTTCATAACATGGGATAAATCATGGCAGTGAAATGTAATCACAATAATCATAACCTAAAACATGAAACTTTGTGGCATTCACACATAATCATAGATAATCATTTCTTGTTAGTCAAGACTCATTGCCAAGACTATCTTAGTGGACAAAGTCCCTTTCTGAATCGAGTAACCCTCGTTTCAGTCCTGTTTCACTGAACCGGTATAACCTACCATTCCAGCCATGTCTATCTCATGAGATATAAAATCTTTACCCAATGAATTGGAGGGAGATATAGGTCCCACCCATCTCATAATGATACCATTCTTATGTGTGCCACAAAATCATAAATCATACATCATTTCATAACCCATGTAATAAAAAATGGGATTCTTAAACAACATGACATCATAAAACCATTCATATAAGATAAAGGAATTCATAAACATAATTCCATCACAGCATAGTCAAATCAATGTAAAAATATGGATAGAAACAGAACCCTTTATTATCATAGATGGAAAATAATTTTGATAAAACACTTGAAATGAATTCTTGAGGAAAATATCCTTTCTTCTTCAAAATCAATTTCTTTTCACAAAACATCATGAAATTTTAAAAGAAAGAGATATTATTAAAAATAGTCATGAAATCTTTTGGAGGAAACTTCATGAAAATAAGGCTTTATAAAATCATAAAAATCCATTCATGCCGTTTATGTAAAAAAACATTCTTCGTACCTTTGTCGGAAAAGTAAAAAAGTACCTCGTACGAAAAATGATAAAAGATTCCTTTCATATTATTTACTAAAAACTCACCGAAGGGTAAAATTTGATTTAAACAATTGTAAGTGGATGGAAAAAATATTACATATTGAGGGAACATGGATGTGGATGATAAAATACACCCCATTAAATACCAATGTATAAACAATCTCGGATAAAAATGAGATTGTGATATTTCCCTTACCTTAGGTCCGACTTGCTTTGTAAGTGTCTGAACCTCCTGTATAATGATTTAAATCATGTTATTGACTTATTCCATAATCATATTCATTGTTATTATATCATATATGGTCCACTTATGACTTTATATTACCTGTTCTTTTGTAAATTCATGTTAAAGTAGCGTTTTGGGTAAAATCGTCTCATTTGTCGTTCGTGTTTTTAACTTGTAATTATTAATATGATTACTTGGATCATGATTACTTATATCCAGAATGTAAAACATGATTTATATATAATATATATTCAGAATATATATATATATAATATTGATAAATGGAATGAAATACACCGTTCATGGAGGCGGTAGTCCGTACGTACGCATGAACGCTGTTTTCATTTCCTTATTGAAGTGAATGGAATTAAGTAGATGACATACATATAAATTTACATAAATCCAGTATCATTATTATGTCTTATATTTCATTAGTACTTATGATATATACTTTATAATCATTCATGAATGGTTAATCATTGAGAATGAATCTCATCGCGTCGTGGAGACGGTAGTCCGTACGTACGCACGAGCGATGATATCGTTACCATGGTCGTGGAATTGTGTTGAAGTGTATGTAGACTATTTCAGTATCAATATAAATTTATAATAATCATATATAGTTACTCATTACACCATTATACCCATCCTATTAAGGTGGTGGTGGAAAATAGATTACACCACGGCATGGAGACGGTATTCCCTACGTACGCACGCGCGGTGATTTTATTTTTCCGTAGGATGGATAGAAGGTGAATTAGGGTTGTTTCATATTTATAATAATATATCAGTATGTAAGTAATACTTATGTTATTACTTTATCATGAAACAACTAAAGAAGAAGAAGTTGAAGAAGAAAGAAATTGAAAAGATCGGTAATGGATATTACCTCTTCTTTGGAATGCTTCTTTGAATCCTCCACTTAGGGAACTAAGATTGGTCTTTGAAGAAGACCAGGACCTCTAGGATTATTCTAGGGAAGTGTAGATGAGAAAATGGCAGGGTTTGGCAGAGCTTGAGTGCTCAAATTGGTGTGAGGAGGAGGGGGAGGAGGTGCCCTTTTATAAGGGAGGAGAGGGGCACCTTAGGAATATCTCAAAATATTATTTTATATTAAAGTCAAAATCGGTTTATAATGGTTCCAAAGGGTCTTATTTCGAAGCTAAAGTGGGGATGGGTCGAAATCCTATCAACCAATAGGATTTAGACAAGTTTAGGGTATTATTTTAACCTTATCAATTAGATTTAACTCTAAGTTAAATAATTTAACTTTTACCGTGTCTTTTTGTTTTCTTTCACTATATGGTTAATACACTTACTATAACATGCCAAACGAACCCCAAATTGTTTATTATTAATATATATATCCTTAGCTAAGTCATTTGGCCGAACCTTAGATTTTTAGGAATAAAATAACTTTTAATAATATAATATTTGATTTAAAAACTATTTTGTGTCAATTTTGACACTATTTGATATATGATTTTTGTAAAAGTAATAACAGAATTATATGTTCGAACCAAGTTGATTAAATCAACACTACTATATCATAGTAACCTAGAAAATTAGTGGAATTCATAAAAAGTCTCAAATTATATTTATTTTGGTGTTTATAACATCAATTATGTCAATATTTCATTAATAAGATAATTACTGCATCATCATTGTGTCATAAATAAATTAAATTATATAATGTCTAAAAATTATAAATAAAATACCATCATGTATCAAATCTTTTTAGCTTTATAATGAATATTTATAGTCGAATTGATTTTATGTATGACCCCATATTAAAAATGATTTACTTATTAAACTTTGATTTTAACTATTTTAACCCTTCTTTAAATAAATTAATAATAAATGTCCTAATCTAATCCAAGTGGACCTAAATGGTCATATTTTATTCCTAAGTTTGTTTTTGGTCGAATTACACTTGTCCAATAGAATTAGGACATGTGTTAGGGTAATAGTAATATCATATTTACCCTTAGTTACCCTATTTACTATTAACTGTGGTAAAAAAAAGTAAAAAGTTACTATTCACCAAAAATTATTTTCATCTCATTGAACCACATTTTAGTCCTTGATATTAACCGTGTCTGTCGGATTTTCGAAATTCCTTTCATAAAAGCGGTAAAATTATGTGTTATGAAAAATTCAGTTTTTAACCTACCACTTAGTGGTTTCACTATTCATCAAAAATTGAAAGTTTTCAGAAAAGTACCAAAATTTCACCCTAGGCTATAATTGATATTCTGAATTAAAAAATGATTTATATTTTAAAAAATTCCCAACATATAAGTTCCATTAATTAATTTTATAATTAATTTCCGCTGTCACAACAAATAGCGTGTTTTTAAGAGATAATAACTATCAAAAGATTGACACTTGTTTATAACTGGTTTAAATGTGAAATTACATCCAATGTCCAACATTGTATTAAATTGTAAAAATATATTCTAAATATACTTTAAAACCACTCAAATTAATAATTTATAACTATTAATTATTTCGATTGAAAAAGTTGTTTTTAATTAAAATTTATTAATTTCCACTATTCATCAAAATATGAAAGTTATCCGAAAATTACCAAAATTTCACCTTAGGCTAAATTCGATACTCCTAATCCATAAATGAAGTCCATTTTGAAAAATAAAATTTAAAAAATTTTAAAAAGTGGTTATTACTATTCATAACGGCTAGCTTTAATAATATCTTAATAGCATATCGTTGTTTAGCGAAACTTGGTGTTGCGTACAACACATGCTATCGTGGAAGGTCGCGATTGCGTGTAATTCAAGCCATGTCAGAGATGTGTGTTGTGAAAGCTCTTTTTGGTGTAGCGTATAACACAAGACATTAATGAAATTAAAAAGAATATTTTTCATAAAATCCCGGGGAGTTACATTCTACCCCCCTTAAAATGAATTTCGCCCTCGAAATTCATCGGGGTTATAAATGGTTTACTATTCAAAAGTTTCTTTAATAGAAACCCACATCGTAAAAAGGAATACCAAAACCAATATTTAAAAACAAATGTATGAAACGTAACGTTTACCCAAATAAACTAATCACTAGGTTTCCACATAGGTGAAAATATGGATATGGAAGAGAAATCTAACCATCATGTTCTGATGGAGAGTGGTAGAGAACATGGCTATGGAAAAGCCAACAATCACAAATCCATATATTTGTGATGATCTAAGGTACCATCTGATTAATCAGATATAAGAGCACTAGGGCAACATTTTTGGTTTTCATGATCGTTTCCCTGAAGTTGAAGAATTTGAATTAGAATAAATACTTACTTTATTTTGGTACAATCTCGCTGTTGTTCGTGCCTTTAACAATTTCCACTTCATCTCTTAAATAAATGAAGTTGAATTTGTTATTCGTGAAGTGTTATCAGATCATGTGATAGAATGACGGGTCATTCCATCTGTCTCAAACAAAAGGTTAGCAAAAAAGATTATATACATAAGTCGATCTATAGTGAGATTAATCATATATGGTTCCTAAAATGGACTTATACATCATATGTCATATAGCTTAATATAATAAAACTAGTTTCTACTAAACAGGGACTTCCTGTAGGCCAGTGGTAGGCGATAAAGGCCAGTCGCACTTCGGTTGTGGGTTCGATTCCCACAGCCTTGTCCGAAGCGATGGGCTGTCGCCCGTCCTGCAGGTTGTCCTTTTTCTAAAGATATATTACTATAACATCCCATCAATAATATCGAAAATCTTCTATCCTTAAACAATACTAACTTATGTCCAACATAATCCATTCTAATCTTTAGGCTTATCCATAATACTGCAGTCCACTCTCATAATATAGTGAAAACAATTACCAGAGATTTAATACCATCGTTGATCAACATATATCATAAGATATGTCTTGTTGGTCACATTCTAAACATTCAAAGTCCTTAATCATGTATTCTCTTGAATACCCATTGAACCTTAGTGAAAACATGAATGCAGTTAAACGTTAACACTTTCCACATACCAAAATCCTCAAAATTCTTTATAATCAAACCATGATATCACTTAGTCCTTATATCAATCTTGAGCTCATGAATACTGTTAAACATTTCATTTTCTCATTTACCCTTCATTATGCGCATATCGTCTTATTTCCAAAAATATCTCAATCACTTTGAATACCACATTAGACCAATACACAAATATTCCAATACTCCATGATACAACATTATTTTTGAATCCCATTACATAAACACTTAATCATTCCACCACATCATTGTCATATTCAACATCGCCAATAGTGATCGCATGTGACTTCCCTTTATCCTTTGCCTTAAGCGGTTGCTCAAGTCGATCATCACTAACCCTTGGATTAGGGCATTTATTAGCATAATGCCCCATTTCCTTGCACTTGAAGCATTGAAGTGTTGGTGGTGCGTTCTCTGCAGTGTTTGCTTTATTCACATCATTAGAAACCCTTTTTCCATTACTTCGACACTCAGCTGCTCGATGACCTTCTTTTCCACACTTAAAACATTTTCTAGTCCCTTTAAGACAATCTCCACCATGCTTCTTTCCACACTTTGAGCATAAGGAAACATTCATTTTTTTTCACCATTATTCTGAGATTTCTCCTTGAACTCCATCTTTCGTTTCTTGTCAAAACCCTGAGATGGATATGTAACACCAACTTCCATTTCTACCTTGATAGCACAACGCACAATTTCTTCATAGCTACTGAAGTCTCTTATAGCCAATGCCCTTCGAAGACTTTGTTTTAAGCCACTGAAAAATTGATCAACTTTACTTTCAGGTTGGATGATAATGCCAGATGCATACCTTGCAAGTCTTGTAAAATTCGCTTCGTATATACCAACAGATTCATCATCCTTCTGCTTCAGCTCATGAAAATCCTTTTCCATATTTGTTCGAAGAATACGAGGGAAGTACTTACTGAAAAACAAGTTCTTGAACTCGTCCCATTCCATGGACTCAATTTCATCTCTTGGCCTCGTATTCTTGATAAGATTCCACCATTGATCAGCTTCACCTTCCAAACGATATACTGCTAAGATGACTTTATCATGTTCAGAACAGTGAAGAACTGAAAATATCTTTTCAGTGGTACTGATCCATTGTTCAGCAACAAGTGGATCAGAAGTCCCACTGAAAGAAGGTGGACGTTGCCTCATGAAGGACTCAATAGAATATTGTTCCCTTCTCTGCTCATTTGGAAGTCCAGAATGATTCATAGCTTGTGTAAGTATAGAAATAAGATTTTTCACTCCATCTCCCATAACATTTGTTTGTTCAGGAGGGCAATTATTGCATTGTCCATTGCATTGTCCATTGCATTGACCAACACGGTTCCTTCGGGTTCCAGCCATCATCTAAAACCCAAAAAGAATAGTGTGAGAGGCAAAAATCATGCTAGGGAAAACAACATAATAAAGGGGAAGTACCTTCAATATATAACATCTTAGGTTTAATTCTATGATCGTTAGCGTAATTCTAGTACTATAACCTATACGTATACTTAACCTTAGGGACATCCCTAGACATACCTTAGAAATATCTCTAGGGATCTCACTAACGTTTTCGCATCCTAGTTTCCAAAGGTTGACTAAACCTTTTCTCTGATACCAACTGTAGAGACCCGAAGCCTGACGTACATGGACATTACATTACATTTGCGGAATACTTAGTACATAACAAAAACACACACACAAGGATCGTAATAGTTTAGTGTCTTTGGAAACTCGGAACGTAATCTTCTAATCGTGGTGAAAGATCTTCAATATCTCCCATAAAGATCTTCCCTTTTTTTTTACCTAAAACCTTTTTTTATATCCTAGGGAAAATAAAACATAAAAGGGTGAGCTCAAATGCTCAGTAAGGGTAAACAAAAGAAAAATCAATCACATCATATTCATAAGAACATAACTTTTGGAAATCTTAACTTGCAAAAGAGAGCATAATTTCATAACATGGGATAAATCATGGCAGTGAAATGTAATCACAATAATCATAACATAAAACATGAATCTTTGTGGAATTCACATATAATCATAGATAATCATTTCTTGTTAGTCAAGACTCATTGCCAAGACTATCTTAGTGGACAAAGTCCCTTTCTGAATCGAGTAACCCTCGTTTCAGTCCTGTTTCACTGAACCGGTATAACCTACCATTCCAGCAATGTCTATCTCATGAGATATAAAATCTTTACCCAATGCATTGGAGGGAGATATAGGTCCCACCCATCTCATAATGATACCATTCTTATTTGTGCCACAAAATCATAAATCATACATCATTTCATAACCCATGTAATAAAAAATGGGATTCTTAAACAACATGACATCATAAAACCATTCATATAAGATAAAGGAATTCATAAACATAATTCCATCACAACATAGTCAAATCAATGTAAAAATATGGATAGAAACAGAACCCTTTATTATCTTAGATGGAAAATAATTTTGATAAAACACTTGAAATGAATTCTTGAGGAAAATATCATTTCTTCTTCAAAATCAATTTCTTTTCACAAAACATCATGCAATTTTAACAGAAAGAGATTTTATTAAAAATAGTCATGAAATCATTTAGAGGAAGCTTCATGAAAATAAGGCTTTATAAAACCATAAAAATCCATTCATTCCATTTAAGTAAAAAAACATTCTTCGTACCTTTGTCGGAAAAGTCAAAAAGTACCTCGTACGAAAAATGATAAAAGATTCCTTTCATATTATTTACTAAAAACTCACCGAAGGGTAAAATTTGATTTAAACAATTGTATGTGGATGGAAAAAATATTACATATTGAGGGAACATGGATGTGGATGATAAAATACACCCCAGTAAATACCAATGTATAAACAATCTCGGATAAAAATGAGATTGTGATATTTCCCTTACCTTAGGTCCGACTTGCTTTGTAAGTGTCCGAACCTCCTGTATAATGATTTAAATCATGTTATTGACTTATTCCAGAATCATATTCATTGTTATTATATCATATATGGTCCACTTATGACTTTATATTACCTGTTCTTTTGTAAATTCATGTTAAAGTAGCGTTTTGGGTAAAATCGTCTCATTTGTCGTTCATGTTTTTAACTTGTAATTATTAATATGATTACATGGATCATGATTACTTATATCCAGAATGTAAAACATGATTTATATATAATATATATTCAGAATATATATATATATATAATATCGATAAATGGAATGAAATACACTGTTCATGGAGGCGGTAGTCCGTACGTACGCATGAACGCTGTTTTCATTTCCTTATTGAAGTGAATGGAATTAAGTAGATGACATACATATAAATTTACATAAATCCAGTATCATTATTATGTCGTATATTTCATTAGTACTTATGATATATACTTTATAATCATTCATGAATGGTTAATCATTGAGAATGAATCTCATCGCGTCGTGGAGACGGTAGTCCGTACGTACGCACGAGCGATGATATCGTTACCATGGTCGTGGAATTGTGTTGAAGTGTATGTAGACTATTTCAGTATCAATATAAATTTATAATAATCATATATAGTTACTCATTACACCATTATACCCATCCTATTAAGGTGGTGGTGGAAAATAGATTTCACCACGGCGTGGAGACGGTATTTCGTACGTACGCACGCGTGGTGATTTTATTTTTCTGTAGGATGGATAGAAGGTGAATTATGGTTGTTTCATATTTATAATAATATATAAGTATGTAAGTAATACTGATGTTATTACATTATCATGAAACAACTAAAGAAGAAGAAGTTGAAGAAGAAAGAAATTGAAAAGATCGGTAATGGATATTACCTCTTCTTTGGAATGCTTCTTTGAATCCTCCACTTAAGGAACTAAGATTGGTCTTTGAAGAAGACCAGGACCTCTAGGATTATTCTAGGGAAGTGGAGAGAAGAAAATGGCAGGGGTTGGCCGAGCTTGAGTGCTCAAATTGGTGTGAGGAGGAGGGGGAGGAGGTGCCCTTTTATAAGGGAGGAGAGGGGCACCTTAGGAATATCTCAAAATATTATTTTATATTAAAGTCAAAATCGGTTTATAATGGTTCCAAAGGGTCTTATTTCGAAGCTAAAGTGTGGATGGGTCGAAATCCTATCAACCAATAGGATTTAGACAAGTTTAGGGTATTATTTTAACCTTATTAATTAGATTTAACTCTAAGTTAAATAATTTAACTTTTACCGTGTCTTTTTGTTTTCTTTCACTATATGGTTAATACACTTACTATAACATGCCAAACGAACCCCAAATTGTTTATTATTAATATATATATCCTTATCTAAGTCATTTGGCCGAACCTTAGATTTTTAGTAATAAAATAACAATTAATAATATAATATTTGATTTAAAAACTATTTTGTGTCAATTTTGACACTATTTGATATATGATTTTTGTAAAAGTAATAACAGAATTATATGTTCGAACAAAGTTGATTAAATCAACACTAATATATCATAGTAACCTATAAAATTAGTGGAATTCATAAAAAGTCTCAAATTATATTTATTTTGGTGTTTATAACATCAATTATGTCAATATTATATTAATAAGATAATTACTGCATCATCATTGTGTCATAATTAAATTAACTTATATAATGTCTAAAAATTATAAATAAAATACCATCATGTATCAAATCTTTTTAGCTTTCTAATGAATATTTATAGTCGAATTTATCTTATGTATAACCCCATATTAAAAATGATTTACTTATTAAACTTTGATTTTAACTATTTTAACCCTTCTTTAAATAAATTAATAATAAATTTTCTAATCTAATCCAAGTGGACCTAAATGGTCATATTTTATTCCTAAGTTTGTTTTTGGTCGAATTAAACTTGTCCAATAGAATTAGGACATGTGTTAGGGTAATAGTAATATCATATTTACCCTTAGTTACCCTATTTACTATTAACTGTGGTAAAAAAAAGTAAAAAGTTACTATTCACCAAAAATTATTTTCATCTCATTGAACCACATTTTAGTCCTTGATATTAACCGTGTCTGTCGGATTTTCGAAATTCCATTCATAGAAGCGGTAAAATTATGTTTTATGAAAAATTCAGTTTTTAACCTACCACTTAGTGGTTTCACTATTCATCAAAAATTGAAAGTTTTCAGAAAAGTTCCAAAATTTCACCCTAGGCTATAATTGATATTCCGAATTCAAAAATGATTTCTATTTTACAAAATTCCCAACATATAAGTTGCATTAATTAATTTTATAATTAATTTCCGCTGTCACAACAAATAGCGTGTTTTTAAGAGATAATAACTATCAAAAGATTGACACTTGTTTATAACTGGTTTAAATGTGAAATTACATCCAATGTCCAACATTGTATTAAATTGTAAAAATATATTCTAAATATACTTTAAAACCACTCAAATTAATAATTTATAACTATTAATTATTTCGATTGAAAAATTTGTTTTTAATTAAAATTTATTAATTTCCACTATTCATCAAAATATGAAAGTTATCCGAAAATTACCAAAATTTCACCTTAGGCTAAATTCGATACTCCTAATCCATAAATGAAGTCCATTTTGAAAAATAAAATTTACAAAATTTCAAAAAGTGGTTATTACTATTCATAACGGCTAGTTTTAATAATATCTTAATAGCATATCGTTGTTTAGCGAAACTTGGTGTTGCGTACAACACACGCTATCGTGGAAGGTCGCGATTGCGTGTAATTCAAGCCAAGTCAGAGATGTGTGTTGTGAATGCTCTTTTTGGTGTAGCGTATAACACAAGACATTAATGAAATTAAAAAGAATATTTTTCATAAAATCTCTGGGTGTTACATTCTACCCCCCTTAAAATGAATTTCGCCCTCGAAATTCGTCGGGGTTATAAATGGTTTACTATTCAAAAGTTTCTTTAATAGAAACCCACATCGTAAAAAAGAATACCAAAACCAATCTTTAAAAACAAATGTATGAAACGTAACGGTTACCCAAATAAACTAATCACTAGGTTTCCACATAGGTGAAAATATGGATATAGAAGAGAAATCTAACCATCATGTTCTGATGGAGAGTGGTAGAGAACATGGCTATGGAAAAGCCAACAATCACAAATCCATATATTTGTGATGATCTAAGGTACCATCTGATTAATCAGATATAAGAGCACTAGGGAAATATTTTTGGTTTTCATGATCGTTTCCCTGAAGTTGAAGAATTTGAATTAGAATAAATACTTACTTTATTTTGGTACAATCTCGCTGTTGTTCGTGCCTTTAACAATTTCCACTTCATCTCTTAGATAAATGAGGTTGAATTTGTTATTCGTGAAGTGTTATCAGATCATGTGATAGAATGACGGGTCATTCCATCTGTCTCAAACAAAAGGTTAGCAAAAAAGATTATATACATAAGTCGATCTATAGTGAGATTAATCATATATGGTTCCTAAAATGGACTTATACATCATATGTCATATAGCATAATATAATAAATCTAGTTTCTACTAAACAGAGACTTCCTGTAGGCCAGTGGTAGGCGATAAAGGCCAGTCGCACTTCGGTTGTTGGTTCGATTCCCACAGCCTTGTCCGAAGCGATGGGCTGTCGCCCGTCCTGCAGGTTGTCCTTTTTCTAAAGCTATATTACTATAACATCCCATCAATAATATCGAAAATCTTCTATCCTTAAACAATACTAACTTATGTCCAACATAATCCATTCTAATCTTTAGGCTTATCCATAATACTGCAGTCCACTCTCATAATATAGTGAAAACAATTACCAGAGATTTAATACCATCGTTGATCAACATATATCATAAGATATGTCTTGTTGGTCACATTCTAAACATTCAATGTCCTTAATCATGTATTCTCTTGAATACCCATTGAACCTTAGTGAAAACATGAATGCAGTTAAACGTTAACACTTTCCACATACCAAAATCCTCAAAATTCTTTATAATCAAACCATGATATCACTTAGTCCTTATATCAATCATGAGCTCGTGAATACTGTTAAACATTTCATTTTCTCATTTTCCCTTCATTATGTGCATATCGTCTTATTTCCAAAAATATCTCAATCACTTTGAATACCACATTAGACCAATACACAAATATTCCAATACTCTATGATACAACATTATTTTGGAATCCCATTACATAAACACTTAATCATTCCACCACATCGTTGTCATATTCAACATCGCCAATAGTGATCGCATGTGACTTCCCTTTATCCTTTGCCTTAAGCGGTTGCTCAAGTCGATCATCACTAACCCTTGGATTAGGGCATTTATTAGCATAATGCCCCATTTCCTTGCACTTGAAGCATTGAAGTGTTGGTGGTGCGTTCTCTACAGTGTTTGCTTTATTCACATCATTAGAAACCCTTTTTCCATTACTTCGACACTCAGCTGCTCGATGACCTTCTTTTCCACACTTAAAACATTTTCTAGTCCCTTTAAGACAATCTCCACCATGCTTCTTTCCACACTTTGAGCATAAGGAAACATTCATTTCCTTTTCACCATTATTCTGAGATTTCTCCTTGAACTCCATCTTTCGTTTCTTGTCAAAACCCTGAGATGGATATGTAACACCAACTTCCATTTCTACCTTGATAGCACAACGCACAATTTCTTCATAGCTACTGAAGTCTTTTATAGCCAATGCCCTTCGAAGACTTTGTTTTAAGCCACTGAAAAATCGATCAACTTTACTTTCAGGTTGGATGATAATGCCAGATGCATACCTTGCAAGTCTTGTAAAATTCGCTTCGTATATACCATCAGATTCATCATCCTTCTACTTCAGCTCAAGAAACTCCTTTTCCATCTTTGTTCGAAGAATACGAGGGAAGTACTTACTGAAAAACAAGTTCTTGAACTCGTCCCATTCCATGGACTCAATTTCATCTCTTGGCCTCGTATTCTTGATAAGATTCCACCATTGATCAGCTTCACCTTCCAAACGATATACTGCTAAGATGACTTTATCATGTTCAGAACAGTGAAGAACTGAAAATATCTTTTCAGTGGCACTGATCCATTGTTCAGCAACAAGTGGATCAGAAGTCCCACTGAAAGAAGGTGGGCGTTGCCTCATGAAGGACTCAATAGAATATTGTTATCTTCTCTTCTCATTTGGAAGTCCAGAATGATTCATAGCTTGTGTAAGTATAGCAATAAGATTTTTCACTCCATCTCCCATAATATTTGTTTGTTCAGGAGGGCAATTATTGCATTGTCCATTGCATTGACCAACACGGTTCCTTCGGGTTCCAGCCATCGTCTAAAACCCAAAAAGAATAGTGTGAGAGGCAAAAATCATGCTAGGGAAAACAACATAATAAAGGGGAAGTACCTTCAATATATAACATCTTAGGTTTAATTCTATGATCTTTAGCGTAATTCTAGTACTATAACCTATACGTATACTTAACCTTAGGGACATCCCTAGACATACCTTAGAAATATCTCTAGGGATCTCACTAACGTTTTCACATCCTAGTTTCCAACGTTTGACTAAACCTTTTCTCTGATACCAACTGTAGAGACCCGAAGCCTGACGTACATGGACCTTACATTACATTTGCGGAATACTTAGTACATAACAAAAACACACACACAAGGATCGTAATAGTTTAGTGTCTTTGGAAACTCGGAACGTAATCTTCTAATCGTGGTGAAAGATCTTCAATATCTCCCATAAAGATCTTCCCTTTTTTTTACCTAAAACCTTTCTTTATATCCTGGGGAAAATAAAACATAAATGGGTGAGCTCAAATGCTCAGTAAGGGTAAACAAAAGAAAAATCAATCACATCATATTCATAAGAACATAACTTTTGGAAATCTTAACTTGCAAAAGAGAGCATAATTTCATAACATGGGATAAATCATGGCAGTGAAATGTAATCACAATAATCATAACTTAAAACATGAATCTTTGTGGAATTCACACATAATCATAGATAATCATTTCTTGTTAGTCAAGACTCATTGCCAAGACTATCTTAGTGGACAAAGTCCCTTTCTGAATCGAGTAACCCTCGTTTCAGTCCTGTTTCACTGAACCGGTATAACCTACCATTCCAGCCATGTCTATCTCATGAGATATAAAATCTTTACCCAATGCATTGGAGGGAGATATAGGCCCCACCCATATAATAATGATACCATTCTTATGTGTGCCACAAAATCATAAATCATACATCATTTCATAACCCATGTAATAAAAAATGGGATTCTTAAACAACATGACATCATAAAACCATTCATATAAGATAAAGGAATTCAAAAACATAATTCCATCACAAAATAGTAAAATCAATGTAAAAATATGGATAGAAACAGAACCCTTTATTATCTTAGATGGAAAATAATTTTGATAAAACACTTGAAATGAATTCTTGAGGAAAATATCCTTTCTTCTTCGAAATCAATTTCTTTTCACAAAACATCATGCAATTTTAACATAAAGAGATTTTATTAAAATAGTCATGAAATCTTTTGGAGGAAGCTTCATGAAAATAAGGCTTTATAAAACCATAAAAATTCATTCATGCCGTTTAAGTAAAAAAAACATTCTTCGTACCTTTGTCGGAAAAGTCAAAAAGTACCTCGTACGAAAAATGATAAAAGATTCCTTTCATATTATTTACTAAAAACTCACCGAAGGGTAAAATTTGATTTAAACAATTGTATGTGGATGTAAAAGATATTACATAATGAGGGAACATGGATGTGGATGATAAAATACACCCCAGTAAATACCAATGTATAAACAATCTCGGATAAAAATGAGATTGTGATATTTCCCTTACCTTAGGTCCGACTTGCTTTGTAAGTGTCCGAATCTCCTGTATAATGATTTAAATCATGTTATTAACTTATTCCAGAATCATATTCATTGTTATTATATCATATATGGTCCACTTATGACTTTATATTACCTGTTCTTTTGTAAATTCATGTTAAAGTAGCGTTTTGGGTAAAATCGTCTCATTTGTCGTTCATGTTTTTAACTTGTAATTATTAATATGATTACTTGGATCATGATTACTTATATCCAGAATGTAAAACATGATTTATATATAATATATATTCAGAATATATATATATATATAATATCGATAAATGGAATTAAATACACCGTTCATGGAGGCGGTAGTCCGTACGTACGCATGAACGCTGTTTTCATTTCCTTATTGAAGTGAATGGAATTAAGTAGATGACATACATATAAATTTACATAAATACAATATCATTATTATGTCGTATATTTCATTAGTACTTATTATATATACTTTATAATCATTCATGAATGGTTAATCATTGAGAATGAATCTCATCGCGTCGTGGAGACGGTAGTCCGTACGTACGCACGAGCGATGATATCGTTCCCATGGTCGTGGAATTGTGTTGAAGTGTATGTAGACTATTTCAGTATCAATATCAATTTATAATAATCATATATAGTTACTCATTACACCATTATACCCATCCTATTAAGGTGGTGGTGGAAAATAGATTACACCACGGCGTGGAGACGGTATTCTGTACGTACGCACGCGCGGTGATTTCATTTTTCCGTAGGATGGATAGAAGGTGAATTAGGGTTGTTTCATATTTATAATAATATATCAGTATTTAAGTAATACTGATGTTATTACTTTATCATGAAACAAATAAAGAAGAAGAAGTTGAAGAAGAAAGAAATTGAAAAGATCGGTAATGGATATTACCTCTTCTTTGGAACGCTTCTTTGAATCCTCCACTTAGGGAACTAAGATTGGTCTTTGAAGAAGACCAGGACCTCTAGGATTATTCTAGGGAAGTGGAGAGGAGAAAATGGCAGGGTTTGGCCGAGCTTGAGTGCTCAAATTGGTGTGAGGAGGAGGGGGAGGATGTGCCCTTTTATAAGGGAGGAGAGGGGCACCTTAGGAATATCTCAAAATATTATTTTATATTAAAGTCAAAATCGGTTTATAATGGATCCAAAGGGTCTTATTTCGAAGCTAAAGTGGGGATGGGTCGAAAGCCTATCAACCAATAGGATTTAGACAAGTTTAGGGTATTCTTTTAACCTTATCAATTAGATTTAACTCTAAGTTAAATAATTTAACTTTTACCGTGTCTTTTTGTTTTCTTTCACTATATGGTTAATACACTTACTATAACATGCCAAACGAACCCCAAATTGTTTATTATTAATATATATATCCTTATCTAAGTCATTTGGCCGAACCTTAGATTTTTAGGAATAAAATAACAATTAATAATATATTATTTAATTTAAAAACTATTTTGTGTCAATTTTGACACTATTTGATATATGATTTTTGTGAAAGTAATAACAGAATTATATGTTCGAACCAAGTTCATTAAATCAACACTAATATATCATAGTAACCTAGAAAATTAGTGTAATTCATAAAAAGTCTCAAATTATATTTATTTTGGTGTTTATATCATCAATTATGTCAATATTTCATTAATAAGATAATTACTGCATCAACATTGTGTCATAAATAAATTAAATTATTTAATGTCTAAAAATTATAAATAAAACACCATCTTGTTGGAAATCTTTTTAGCTTTCTAATTATTATTTATAGTCGAATTTATCTTATGAATAACCCGATATTAAAAATGATTTACTTATTAAACTTTGATTTTAACTATTTTAACCTTTCTTTAAATAAATTAATAATAAATGTCCTAATATAATCCAAGTGGACCTAAATGGTCATATTTTATTCCTAAGTTTGTTTTTGGTCGAATTACACTTGTCCAATAGAATTAGGACATGTGTTAGGGTAATAATAATATCATATTTACCCTTAGTTACCCTATTTACTGTTAACCGTGGGAAAAAAAGTAAAAAGTTACTATTCACCAAAAATTATTTTCATCTCATTGAACCACATTTTAGTCCTTGATATTAACCGTGTCTGTCAGATTTTTGAAATTCTATTCATAGAAGCGGTAAAATTAAGTTTTATGAAAAATTCAGTTTTTAACCTACCACTTAGTGGTTTCACTATTCATCAAAAATTTAAAGTTTTCAGAAAAGTACCAAAATTTCACCCTAGGCTATAATTGATATTTCGAATTCAAAAATGATTTCTATTTTACAAAATTCCCAACATATAAGTTGCATTAATTAATTTTATAATTAATTTCCACTGTCACATCAAATAGCGTGTTTTTAAGAGATAATAACTATCAAAAGATTGACACTTGTTTATAACTGGTTTAAATGTGAAATTAAATCCAATGTCCAACATTGTATTAAATTGTAAAAATATATTCTAAATATACTTTAAAACCACTCAAATTAATAATTTATAACTATTAATTATTTCGATTGAAAATGTTTTTAATTAAATTTTTGTAATTTCCACTATTCATCAAAATATGAAAGTTATCCGAAAATTACCAAAATTTCACCTTAGGCTAAATTCGATACTCCTAATCCATAAATGAAGTCCATTTTGAAAAATAAAATTTAAAAAATTTCAAAAAGTGGTTATTACTATTCATAACGGCTAGCTTTAAAAATATCTTAATAGCATATCGTTGTTTAGCGAAACTTTGTGTTGCGTACAACACACACTATCGTGGAAGGTCGCGATTGCGTGTAATACAAGCCAAGTCAGAGATTTGTGTTGTGAAAGCACTTTTTGGTGTAGCGTATAACACAAGACATTAATGAAATTAAAAAGAATATTTTTCATAAAATCTCGGGGTGTTACATTGGACATAATTTTACAATTAAACCGAACATAAACAAGTATCAATCTTTTGATAGTTATTATCTCTTAAAAACACGCTTTTTATTTTGACAACGGGAATTAATTTTAAATTAATTTCTACCACTTCTGTGTTTTGAATTTAGAAAAATGGATTCCATATTTGGAATCAGGATTTTCAAATTGTTTAAATAGGTAACTTTTATTTTTATCCATTTTTAATAATTTCTGCGGTAAATATTTTATTTACCATGGTTAAGGGTAAATCCGGTAAATAAGGGTTAAAAAATAATATTATAATAATACTAAATTACCCTAAAACGTGTCCTAGCCTTATTGGTTGATACATGTTCGACCATAGGCATCTTTGGGTTGATTTTGGGACCCCATGGTGCCACTTGTAGGTGATAGGGACACTTTATTTTAATTAAGTTAAAATTAATACAAAAATGACACAAGCATATATCTTTTAGAAAAACAATTTTTACGTAGGGTTATATATGTTGGATTTTAGATTATAAATATTCATTAGAACGAAAAAAAGATTTCCTACATAATAATATTTTATTTATAATTTTTAGACACTAAATAATTTAATTTATTTATGACACAATGATGATGAAGTAATTACTATAATAGTGAAAAATTAAAATAATTGATATTATAAATACCCAAATAAATATAATATGAAACTTTTAATGAATTAAACTAATTTTATAGGATAATATGATATATTAGTATTAATTTAATTGACTTTTTTCGAAGTAATCAATCTGTTATGAGTTTACAAAAATCAACTATTTAATAGTGTCAAAATTGAGATAAAAGAATTCTTAAAACAAATATTATATAATTAATTGATATTAAATTCATAAAAATCTAAGGTTCGGCCAAGAGACTTATATCATGATAGGTTATTCATTAATGGACCACATGGGGGTCGCTTGGATATATATAGTATGTTTATTAACCATATTATATAAAAATACAAAGAGACATTGTAAAACTGAAACTAATTAATTTAGAGTTAATACTTAAAGATAAGGTTAATATAAGTACCCAAACCTGTCTAAATTCTATTGGTTGATTTTTTTTCGACCTATCACCACCTTAACATTTAAATAATCAACTTTGTAGCCATTATAAACCGAATATGAATTTATTATAAATTAATATTTCTATCTTTTCCAAAGGTGTCCCTCACCCCTCTTATAAAAGGGCACTCCTCCTTCTCATTTTTTCACACGTTCAATGCCTTTTGGTTTGGACAAACTATATCCAAATACTCTCCCAAATTCCCTCACTACATCCTAGAGGCCTTAGTTTGATCAGAAAGCCAGCCTAAGGAGCCCTTTTGATCAAATCAAAAGGAAGAACCCGAAGAAGAGGTAATGATTTCACCACCCTTTTCCAAGTTCATTTCTTCTTCCACTTCTTCTTCCTTTGTTGTTACCATTCTAAAATAATGACTCCAGTATCATATATATACTGTAATGTTATTATAAATATGGTACAACCATATTCAGTATTCTATCCACCAGTTGAATAACATGTCACCATACGTGCGTACGTACGGCTTACCGTCTCCACGTCGTGGTGTAATTGTTATTCGATATAATATTATTTGGATGGGTATAATAATGATATGTAACTCATGTAAATAATAAATATAACATGTTAATGATTCTGTATATCTGATATAACAACCATTTATATATTATTTTAATATCAAAAGAATGATATTGTCGCTCGTGCGTACGTACGGACTACCGTCTCCCCGAAGGTGATGAGATTCATTCTCCATCATATCCATTCAAGTATAATTATCATTTGATGATTTAAAAATGATGTTTAAGGACTTGATATCATTCTAGATATGAATAATATACAACCTATCTATTACAAACATGGCTTACGTAACAAAACATATAAAATTAAAAAAGTAAGTTAACACCCGAAACAACGATAATACTAAGATATTATTATCAAATCAATATTAAAAGATCATATATGATATCATATTAATGTATATGATTCTTGTATAAATTAATAACAATTATTTCACCATTATACAGGTGGTTAACCTTCCCCAACCAAGGAAAAGTACAAGGTAAGGGTTATTTCACAATCTCTTCATTATCCGAGGTTGTTTATACGTAATAATCTACTGGGATCTCTTTGTCATCCACATCCATGTTTTCTTAAAAATGTATTTCAAAACATTTTTATTATATAAAAGAATATGTGTTAAAGTCATTTATACCCTTGTTTGTCTTTTTATAAGAGGAATCTTTCCGTCGTTTTCAAAACAAGGTCCTTTTAACCTTTTCGACAGAATTAAGGTAAAAACGTTTTTTTTAACTTATGCGGCGGGTGCGGCTATTTTCCGCCATTATAAAATCGTCGAAGCATCCCTTAGAAGCTTATAAGAATATTTTCAAAGAAAATGTTTTATTTTATAAATATATTACTCTTAAATTATTTCAAAATATAAAGAGATATTTCTCTAAAAAGAGTTTTGATTTCATCTATGTCAACATCCTTTGATGAATTTTACGCTTATTTGAAGTTGATTTATTATGATAAAAAACTTCTATATTGTATTGAAGGTTTTGTGATATGTTTGACTGTGGATGTTCTATTTTTATACCATTCATGGTTGATGGTGAAAGTATTGACCTTTCGTATGCTAGTTTTAATACGAATGTTTATGTTATGTTTAATACTTTTCATATGGGAATGCATTGGACCTAATATGTGATGGGTGGAGCCCGCAATAGCTCCTCGATGCATCGATAGGTCTCATGAGACAACTAGTGTCTTGGCACAAGGCCTTGACAAAATCTTATTTGTAGTCTTGGCACGAGGCCTTGGCTATGTGGTTATGATAGTCTGGCATTATGCATCCCATCATTATGAAAGTGGTTATTGATTTTGCAT
The DNA here is from genome assembly GCA_963277665.1 of Viscum album. Taxonomy (NCBI): domain Eukaryota; kingdom Viridiplantae; phylum Streptophyta; class Magnoliopsida; order Santalales; family Viscaceae; genus Viscum; species Viscum album. The sequence goes on along the minus strand of OY728131.1, from coordinate 708,109,397 downwards.
GTGATTATTCGACTAGTAGAATATCCATGTGAATAAGTAAATTGAATTATTTCATTTTATTTATTCCATACTATGTTGAATGTTCAAGATTGAAAGGATTTTGTTTTTTTATACATTGCCTTAAATGTTTATTCTTATTTATGAAAGTTTCCGCTATATTGTTATCCTTATTGGGCATTTGAGCTCTCCCCTTTTCTATGTTTTATTTTTCCCAGGATGTGAAGAAGTAAGTTATGAATGACCTGCAGGGATATTATGAGGGGATAATAGTGTGGACTGTGGAGACATTATGTTGTTGTAGTAGTTTTTCATTTTATGGTGTAATGTAAAACTTATGAATATATCTAGTGTTTCCAAGGCTACTAAACCAATCGGCCTTTCGAGATTTTGTCTTTCTTGTGATCATGCCATTATTATGTAATAATGCACCAACTCTTGGTAACTAGGGTCGGGGCATTATAGGCCCTGTTCTGAAGCCTCGTCGCTCGGCAAGCTGTCAGTACGCACGTCCCTCTGGGCTCTAGGTGGTCGTCCGTGAAAAGGCATCCTGAAAGAAACAACGTGACACGGTCAAACGATTATACCTGGTGAGCAGACCTGGTTTGATCTGATATTTAAAAACTTCTGGAAACACGCACGCAATCAGTGTTTTCGTGCACAGAGTCGGAAATCTGTTATCTGGGTCCTGGTGTATGGATTAGTCGGCCGCCCGCACCAACACTGGACTCCCTGAACTAAAAACCACACTCGGTACTCTTAACTCTATTGCTTCACAGAAAGGGAAAAAGGATCAGAGTCCCAAGTTCTACTGTAGAACCGAACCGCCTCTGATACCAATTTGTCACGACCCGTCCTCAGGGCCCGTGCTGTGACTTCCCCAAGCGTGCCTTCCATAGGCCAGGGGCTGGCGACTAGCACCAAAGGCATAAATCCCGATAACTGGGAAGGCATTTCCTTTATAAAAGTAAACAAAACACCACAAAGTACAAGCGGAAGTAAAACACTAAGTACAAAGAGAAGTGATGAAAGGTAAATGAACCAGAATACAAACCCAAAATAAAGTACAACTACAACTGAACAATTTAAAACAGAAAAAGACAACACCAGGAAGAAAGGAAGCAGCTCCTGGGTCGTCCTCGTCGGATCCTACCTGAAGGGTAGGTACAGATGGCGCAGCTCCTGGTCGTCCACCACGAATCCTACCTGAAGGGTAGGTACAGATAGACTCCTCAACGCTCTCGCCCGTCAACCTCCTCCGTGTGTCATCTCGTCGTGTATTCCACCTCCGGGTACTGACTCGTCGTGTAGTCCACCTCCGGGTACTGACTCGCCGTGTAGTCCACCTCTGGGTACCATCTAGTCCTCGAAGACTTGGCCTCCGACAGCACTGCACGTCGTCTACAACCAACAAAACGAGGTTCTAGCATAGCCCGTGCATTGGTGAGTATAACGATACTCAGTAGGGACCTCGAGACACTCAAGGTCTCACTAAACCAACAAGGATAACCACAATTAAGATCTCAATATATAACCTCTACTTAGGTATATGCCCATACGTATACCTAAGTTATCATGTAACCCATCTCAATCATGAGGAAACACAAGGATTTAGAAAACAACGGATAACCACTACCCAGGTATATGCCCATACATATACCTAAGTTATCAAGTAACTCATATCAAACATGAGGTAAACACAAGGTCAAAAGTCTCAGCTCAAACCAGGATTTTCATTATCGAAACTGCAACTGCTGAAGAGCCCTGTCTCTGGAGTATAAAGTGGTCCTGTCACGACTCTGAGGTACTGCTCACTAACCTAAGACTGCTGAGGTACTCCTCCTGTCGAGTACGGTGGGCCTGCTTCTACAAACAAGCGCTTCCCACCATAGGTCTGCCGCTACAACCAAGCGCTCCCCCTCACAGCCTCAAGAGGTACTCCTTCTGTTGAGTACCGCGGGTCTGCCGCTACAACCAAGCGCTCCTCCGCCGTGGGTCTGCTGCTACAACCAAGCGCTCCCCCTCATAGCCTCCAAAGGTACTCCTTCTGTTGAGTACTGCGGGTCTGCCGCTACAACCAAGCACTCCTCCGCCGTGGGTCTGCCGCTACAACCAAGCGCTCCCCACTGGGCTATCCAAAACACACCGAGTCGATCGGTCAAGCAGTCGTCAGGTCTCAGCCGGCTACACGGTCTCCGTATTCCACACGCTCATCTCTGGGAGGGTCCACTCCACGAGCTTCTGGTCGAAACACCTAGTATCTCAAAGTCCCACAAAGAAGTATCTCAAAGGACCGCCTCGTCATAGGGGTCTCAACACAATAGATGGCGCGTCAATCGGACGCCCGGTCTGTGAGTTACTAGCCTTTTCATCCCAGGGGCCTGGTAGGTATCATTAGCGAACCAATCCCGGCCATATCTCAACCTTACCCCGAACTCTCATAGGGTATACTCAAAGGGACCATTTCTCGACGTGATCAACAATGCCGCTGACAGTTCGTCAAACTGACGTCCAGTCTGAAAGATATTAGCTTTTTTGTTCCAGGGCCCCGGTTGGATTTCGAGTACAATCCAACCCAGCCACTATCCAAGAGCAACCAAATCTTGGGAGAAGTAAGCCAAAAGTTCTGTCTCATCAAGAGAAAATCAAAAAGATAGACGGTGCGTCAATCGGACGTCCGGTCTGTGAGTTATTGCCTTTTTCGTTCCAGGGGCCCGGTTGGTTTTGTGACCGAACCAACCCGACTGCACTCCGATGGCATCCAAACCTCGAGCGGAGTAAGCCAAAGATCCGTCTCACTTAGAGGGAAGCATCAAAGTTGACAGCACGTCAATCGGACATCCGAAGCTCAAGATATGAGTGTTTCTGCTCCGAGGGCCCGGTTGGTTTCGTATCCGAACCAACCCGACCGAACCCAAAGTGTTCCGAAACTTTGAGTGTGATATAGAGAAACGACAGTCTCGATCCAAGGATTGTGTTTCCGCTTACGGCGCGTCAATCGGAGGCCCGTAGCTCAAGTTACGGGCAAAAGACCAAAATGGTCTGAAGACGGGGGGGTCTGGGCCTGGGTCGACCCGGCCCGACCCCCCTGGGTCGTCCCGACCAGGTCCGACCCGGCTGGACCCGGTCCGGTCCGACCAGGGCGCGGCTCGGCCCGGCCGGCTCGGGTCGGCCGAGCGGCCGAGCAACGCGGGGGGCACGCTGCCCCCGCGTGACAGCTCTGCGGCCCCCACGGGGGGCCGCCCTGGTCAACGGACGCGGCTTCACCACGTCCTGCGTGCGCCAGACCTGCGCGGCGGTGGGTCCGCTGGCGCCGCCTTCGGCCGCCGGCGCCGCCGCGCCGGCGACCCGCGCCGCCGGTGGGTTTCGCGGGACACCAGAGTCGCTCCGGTGGTCCGATTCCGTTCCCGTCTGCGCCGTTACTCCTCCCGGGTCCCGTTCTTCACTGCGGAAACATCAAATCGCCCTTGCGGCATGTTTTGTCGTCGCCCATCAATTCCGCACAACAAAGAAGAACTGCGGAGGGTAGTCGGGCCATGTTCGTTGGGCCCGCACCCTCCGCGTTAGATGATAACAATCGGGAGAAATAAATTATCATATGAAAACATAACAGGATACAATTTTAATAAATTAAAATTGTACTTTTGATCCGGGTTCATTGTTTTGAAAGGAAACAAACACAGAATAAAATTATTCTTTCACAAACAAAACCCCTACCGATTTCCCGCAATCAAGGATACTCATCCCATAACCAAACGTCCCGCGGATCAACTTAATACTGAGTTGATCCACGTTCTTTATTTTCACAGGAAACATCCGAGGAAAAAGGGTATTATTATCCTCAGTTAAAAACCCTAACTCGTCAAGTCATCGCACGCGCATTCTTCGCAGAAATTGATCGTCGCAGAAGGAGGGGATCGTCGTGTCGTCGTAGTATCCGGCGTTGCATCGACGAACTCCGAGGACCAAGAAACAATAGATTTAATTATAAATAGTTAAATCTGTGTGTTGTTATAAACCACAAAGATGTTTAAAAAGAAACACAAAATCTCCTACCTCAAGCAGTTGGTGACAGGAGATCGGGGCGGGGAAGAACGTCTCGGATGAAGCGGTGTCAATCTCCGAGGGTGATGGTGTTGTTCGCGTTCTTCGCGTTCTTCGCGTTCTTCACATTCTTCGCGAAGGAGGATGAAGAACTTGAGGTTTTTCAAATCCTCTCAACGAGCATTTTTTCAGAAGTCGTGCGTTGGTCTTATTTTATTATTACGCCAACGGATTTCAAACAGGTTAAAAACGAATAAATTAATTCATAGATTTAATTCAACGAAGAAAACCGCCCAATTAATTGGTGCATTAAGAATTTAAGAAAACACGTCAGTTGACTTTCTTAATGATAGGTTTTCGCGGGTGCGTTACTTAGCAGAAAAGAAACGGTGGGGCTCGTGCGGGCCCCACCTCACAAATATCCTACCAAGGGGGTAGGATATTTTTGGATAGCACCCTATCCGTATCAAATACGCTTAAGCATCTTTAAGTGGATTTCAAGTGGCTTTAAATGAAATAAAATAAAGTTTGTCGTACAAATTATTTTATTTCTTAACTTGAAGCCCAAAAAATTAAATACCACACCCGAGCAAACGCAACTCCGGAAGAGGCGTTTCTAGGCAAATACCGGCACTGCGATTCCATCAGTGCCCTCAGAATTTGATTCCGGGTACCGGTTCAAAAGTTAGAAAAACCCACTCATTCGTTCACTGAACGTACCCAAGCCAAACTTCAGAAGATGATTCCGGGCACACCGGGCCTCACAATTAGGTGCCATCAGAAACTGCGTTTTTTGGAAAATTCCAAAGAAAATTTAGGAAAAAATTTCCCTTGATATTTCCGAGTCTTTACAACAAGCCCATTCAAAACCTCATTTTCAAAAAATACATAGTACCAGGGGTATGAATTTATATTCCCATCAGTAAAATCTCTTTGGATAGAATCATTAAGATTCATATGTGAATATGAATCAAACTATATAGATCAAGAGGAACATGTTATATTGGAAGGGAACCATTCCAAAAAGAATAAAATAATTTCATAGCTTAGACAACAGAATGTGAATCACATGACTCACATAAGGGTTTCTGAACTCATGAAATGATATAGGACTTTTGAATCATGTAAACCATGAATAATATAGTGATCGTGTGGTTAGTTTAAATACTTTATATTAGGTGACGATTACATAGTCATAATTACCATCAAATGATCTTAAGATCACATGATAGAACCAGTAGATCTAATGAATCATATGAGAAAACAATTCATCTAAGCACATGGATCATGGTTAAAATGATTTACCATAAATTATTTAATATAATATTTAAGAAATCACCAATATAAACTTGATCAATTGGTGAGATAATATGTTTGGATATTTTGATTGATTATCATGATGGGGTTACACAAAGCGGTCTTGTCAATAAGTCATGTGAGAGTGGATATCACAATATCTATGAAGGTCTATGTCATCGATAAAATTAATGGCCCATCTCTCCCCTATTTATAGGGATCCCCACAGAATACAAAAGGTCACCTCAATGGACGACATCCACTTAGAGTAGATACCATTGGAAGCCTAATTACCACATTTGGACATTTACTTTCCTCATAACCAAGTCCCCATCCTTTGAAACCTCACTTCTAAGAGAATGGATTTGTTGATGCCAACCAAATTTGAATCATAAATTTCCAAGGAAAATAAATACCTAAGGTGTAGGTATAAGTTCCTCTACAAAACTAAGAAAGTAGAAAAATTCCTACACGAATATTAAGAAGCATGATCATTCAAATTGTGTGACACCAAATAAGACACGTGATCTCATGTCCATGGAAACAACGCACAATTGAGTCATAATCATCACTTTAATTTTTCAAGATCACCCATAGCCCCTATTACATGTCCACAAGATCATGAAAAGGATTCCATAAAAGAGCCTCTAATCATGTGAAATTTAAAACAAAAGATTTATGAAAATCAAACAAAGCCTTTCATGAAATAAAATATCAAAAGTTTGGAATCTTCGTGCGATAGAAATTACATTGATTTTAATAAGTATGGATTATAAAACACACATGATCAGTTCGAAGGCAATGTTATATCTTTAAAAGAATGGCATCCATTCTATATGTGAAATATTGTGTATATCAGCTTAATCATAAAAATGGCCCACAAACATGACTAATTGATCATGTTATTCTCCTTCAGATCTATAGACAGGTGGGTCAATATTCCATGAAATTGATCGAATTTCATCATGAGATATATCATTAATAATGTGACTCACCACCGTCAAAAAGGGTAAACATATATGAAAATTCTTGAATATCATCATGATATCAATTATTGATCATGAAACTCAATGATGAAAAACTAGTGGGAAAAATTCAAAGGACTAGGAACGCAATAGATACAAACCTTGAAAATGCGAAACACTCATGCAAACGGATGTTATATTATTTTCCATTAGAAGGGTGTAACTAGTTCACATGATCTATAAAAAGATCATTTGAAATCCCCAATGACATGTTTTCCTCATCACATAAATGCTATTGGAAGCCTCACCTCCATCATGATAATGATTTCATACAATTATATTTGATCAAGTGAATCCCTGATTGATAATCGAAGGTCAAGAACCATAGGTTTTATAAAGTAAATATAAAAAAGTAGGTACCATTATGAAAAGTATAATTATGTTTTTTTTCATGTGAAGGTGCTCTAACTAGCCAACATGAACCCATGAAGGCCCCACAGAAAGACTTCAATGATCAACTAAAGTCCTCTCCAATAGTCATCATAATCTCTAAAAGTATCTTTACTGTATAATACTTATCATGTGAAACCCCATCAACACATTGATTTTATTAGGATATATACCTTTTAAAGTCCATGGGTCCAATAAATATGGATATAAAGAAGTGATATCATAGCCCCTATTTATCATGCCACACAAAGTTGATTCCATGGATGATCGATGAGAGGCTTATGAACAAACAATGAAGATCCACCGACTCAAACCCATATATTTGATATATTGTTTTTTAATGTGTAATAAATCTCAGGTGGTGATGCCAATAAATTCCTCTAACTCATCACAAAAAACACACAAATATTAATAAAAATGTGATAGTGGAATTATTGGATCAGAAACCCTCTAAATCTTAAAGGTCATTGACTAGTTAAACATTGGGAATGTCAAAAAAGATTACATATAATATATATTTCATTTTCATGACCACCCTATTTATCATAGGAAGGACTCTTAGTGTGCCAAATGGAGTTTTAATAGGGGTCTACATGTATTGAAATAATTGTGGGATGAATCAATAAGATACTTCCAAATTGATTTTGAGGATTTTTTGTGGGAAATAAAGAAAAATGAAAGCCTTATTAGAATATGGATACACTTATTTTCATGATAAGTGAGAATGTGATTCACATGACCTATTCATTAGTATTATGAAATAATTTGGGCATGTCATCTAGGTCATGAAACATCACTAAGGACATGTCATCCAGGCAATGAAACATCACATGGGCATGTTATCTAAGTCACACAATGTCTTTTGAACATGTCATCCAAGTAACTCAAAGTCCTCTGAACATATCAACCTTCATCGTTTGAAACCCTTGGATGTGTGTACATTTATCATGAAAATAATATCAATAAAATTCAGTGGAATAATTCGAAAAACCCTAGAACATCTCTCACAATCCAAAAAAATTCCTCCATACATGTCATCTTTGTCATGTGATAGTCATTCATACATGTCATCCAGATCATCTGGAATCCCATAGAAATATCAGCCATGATCATGTGAGTAGACCTAAACTTATATTCTTTGATCATGAACATAACATCATACACATCAAAATTATCTTGTGGAATATCATTTCTTTATTAGCTTCCATCATTCTAAGAACCCAGGGACAAGTCGGGATTTTCAAGAAGACACTCAGGATCTGTTAAGAAGAAACTAAAAACATGATGATTAGCCACTAAGGACATGTTGGAATGTCACCCAAGTCATATCATACTGACACCCTATAGATGTTAAAAAGAAACCAAGGGCTTGTTATGAATTCAATTAGGAATTGTCAGGAATAAACCCCCCCCCCCCCGAAATTCTTGCCTTTTCCATCATAAATACTTGGGAATGTACCCTTAAACCATGTAAACCCAAGAACATGAGTATTTAGATCTGAATTACCCATTTTTATTGTAACTCAACATAATATTCTTAGAATGGATACTCATACAATATTATGTATATTATGGTATCCCCATGCTATCCAAACATATTATTTTTTCCACTAGTGGTTCATAATCATTATCCGTCAGAGGGTAAGGTTAAGATATCTTCCACAGGGACTCCATCTTAGTATAAGTCTGTAACATTCTAAAACCACGAGGATTAAAATAATTAATCCATTTTTAATCACCCATTCAATCCCATCAGCACGTTTGTAATGTATAAAACTATGATAACATTTATTCATATCTAAACATTATATGTAGGACGCCTTCATAAGGCTTTAGATCTTATGGGAATCCATCTTAGTGTCATTCGTTCCATGTCTCAAACACTATATCATGTGGGAGCCAAACCATCATATGGGTTTATATTTCTTCCTCATCCATTAGTGGATTCAGAATCTAATTGAACAACAAGGACACTGATTCCATGTACAAGTAGGATATGTAGGATTCCTTCATTAGGCTCGTCTATTTATAAAACACCCCATAAGAGAATCTATAGTACATAAGTCCTATATCATTATGTAGCGAGTTTGGTAAATATTTATGTCTTTTTTATCATGATTATCATTACTCATGTGTCTTAGGGATGTAAAATTATTATATCATAGGAATAATAAATTTCCCCTATTTATAGAAACCACAGTGTGTAAACCCGTTTTAGAGACATTATAGTATTACCCCAATTTTAGAGAATAAATCTTGGTTTTATTTTAATAGTCCTTACCTTATTGGTAAACTATGTGGTAATAACCCAAATGGGATTTAATTATATATCTTCTTCCATCAATGGGATTACAACAGATCCAACTAGATGACTCCAATTTATGATATCAGTAGGATATGTTGGACACCTTTCTAAGGATCGAGCTTAATACCTAGTTCTTAAGATCCCTCAGACTTGTCTTTTCTACCTGACTTTAAACATAATGTATTGGAATTTAATTAACTAAATGGGTTTTGAATAATTTTATACATGAAATATGTAGGAAACCTCATAAAGGTTCGAACATATCCTTGTACAACCAATCACCACCCTTGATTGAAAAAAACTACAGAGTTCCTATTTATATGGCCTCAAAATATAATCATCTGCATATTTATAATAAATAACAATAAATGTTACGATAACAATAGATACATACAGCTGATCACATCAATAAAACCCCCTTTACATATAGAAGGATTCAACAATCGATCATTTTATTTGTTTAGTGAACATTGTATCATGATTTGGAAGAGATTAAGGAACATATATTAAATCATTATGAGAGTCCTAGAATTTTAAACAATTCCCAAAAATGGGTGTGATGAGCTCATCCTCCATTCCTATTGACCAATGGGAGTTCCTTACTATCATTGTTTATGAATCTCCAAATGACCGTCAGCCTTTAGAATGTATATTTGTTCCTTTTTTGGGTGTGGGAACTATTATCAATTTCTTTAAGAGATGAAAATATTAAAATTATGGTGATTTATTATGAACCAATACTTGAAACCCCCACAAACAAAATCAATCATGTGATATCATAGATATTTAGAAGGGAAAATGGTGAAGTGGGAATGAAAGAATGCAATGAAAGAATAACTAAATCATTTTAGGAATTAGGCATCAGGTCACATAAAATTTGGTAAAAATACTGTATTTTTAAATAAATCAATGACCATGAATGATTTATTTTGATGAAACATGAAATACATCACTTTGGGAAGTCTATATTCTTCACATATAAATAATCGACATTTTATTTTTTCATTAGAGGTAAGGTTGACAGAAATTGGTTGTACCAATAAAATGGAAACATTTATATATACTATGTATTGTTGTTTAATTTATTAAAAATTATTCTAGATTATTTTGGTGAATTTTAATAAGATCAAAAACAAAAAATTCATGAAAAGATCATTTCATCACCCTGTGATAATCTACATTAAAATACAAAATAAGGATTATAGAATGAATATTTTTGAAATAATGGAACCTCTAGGTCATGTATAAGGGGTTTTAAAGGTACACAGGTTTATATTTTTGGATTTAAGGTTCTAAAGTGTTTTTTAAATGATAAAATTGAGGGTACCCATTAATATGTGAGGGGAGTTTCATTCTTATAAATATTAAGCATAATAAAATAATATAAAGTCCATTTCATAATAAATTGAAGTCAATATTGAAAAAATAAGATGATAAGGAATATGATGGATTAAATCCACAAATACAATAAATGTTGTTCATATTTTAGTGATTATTGTGTCTATATCTTTATTTCTACCCCCCCCCTCAGAATTAATTTTACATTCTACCTTCGTGAAATGATTTTATAGTGGTGACACATTTTAATGATGGAAAATTAATTTGAAATTATTATAAAATATTTATAATTATTATTAAAAATATTTAATTCATTTTACAAGATTATTTATGTAGATGTGGTAAAAAAATAAAATTATTATTATTATGCATAACACGAAGAAAATGATTTTATTTTAAAAAAGTCATTCTAAGTATAAAAATTATTCGAAATGAAAGTCATTTTTAGAAATGATAATTATTAAACATATTTATTTTGAATAAATAATGGAAATTTATCAGACTTTATATCCTTTAAAATAGCGAATGTAACTATTTAATTAGTAAAATTAATAATGGAATTGAAAATATTTATTTTTTTAGAATAAAAGGTTACTCTTGTTTGAAAATTTCGAATATGGGTTTCAAAATGTAGAATGATATTTTAAAATGATTTAAAATAATTAATAAACATATATTTTGTCATTAAAATATGATTTTAAATATTTTTAATCATTATAATACCATAATGACTCCATAAAAGTGGCAGTGATTGAAAAAATGATAATTTTTACAATTCACCAAAAAATAAATCTTATAAAAATACTCAAAAAAATAATCATAGAAAAATATATATATTTATAATTCTATGGGAAATTTTATTTCATCAAATTCAAAAAATATTATTTTGGAATTTATTATTTAAATAAAAAAATAAAATATAATTAGAAATAATTTTTATAGGAAATATATTTTTAAATATTTTAATGTTCTTAACCATATTTCATTTAAATTAACAAATTTTTAAGTTTTGTTAATTACATTATGTGAAATTTATCATAAGAAATTATATGATAATTAGATTTAAATATATATAACTCATAGATATATATATATATATAACAACTATGTGTTAAATGGCTATATTTTCAAAAACCATATATATACACTGGTGTTGAGCCCTCTGGAAGATTGCTGATTTCATGTTTATAACTGATGTTTTAATAATCACAAATCATCACAACTCATTAATGCTTAATCTGGTTTAATGTCTCATAAACATAATTCCAATCTATGAATGAATCAGTTATCATTTTTTTTAACTATGCTTATTAACTTACAAAGTATGTTGGAAGCCTTCTGGAGTCACCGATCCATCGGACGCACCGATCAATCAGACTCACCGATCAATCGGACGCACCGATCCATCAGACGCACCGATCAATCAGACTCACCGATCCATCAGACGCACCGATCAATCAGAGTCACCGATCCATCAGACTCACCGATCCATCAGACGCACCGATCAATCAGAGTCACCGATCCATCAGACTCACCGATCCATCAGAGTCACCGATCCAAGGACTCACTGATGCAAATGAGTCACCGATGAAAATGAGTCACCGATGCAAATGAGTCACCGATGCAAATGAGTCACCGATGCAAATGAGTCACTGATGCAAATGACTCACCGATCAGATGACCGACCGATACTGATCAAAATGACTCACCGATCAGATGACCGACCGATACTGATCAAAATGACTCACCGATCAGATGACAGACCGATGCTGATCAAAATGACTCACCGATCAGATGACAGACCGATGCTGATCAAAATGACTCACCGATCAGATGACAGACCGATGCTGATCAAAATGACTCACCGATCAGATGACTCACCGATGCTGATCAAAATGACTCACCGATCAGATGACAGACCAATGCTGATCTATCTGAGTCACCGATCTTTACTCTAATACTGATGACCTACCGATCTCTTGAACAGTCATAAACAACTGTTTGAATTTCTTTATCTCTATCTTTATTTATTCTAACCAACGGTCATATTGGTTATATTTTAATACACTGACAATTAATTAATAAAGGTTGTCGGATGTCAGGAAACCGTACCTCGTACCTGCGGAAAAGAAACCTTTTTCTGTCCTACGGAGCACGTGATGTAAATACAAGAAGACTCTGCTGAAAAAGAGAGACAGAGCTGCGAAGAAGTAAGAGAGACAATACAGACACAGAGACAAGGAAGCATACGACATACTCGAGAAGAGCTCTGTGCATACAAGAAGAACCAAGCAAGACAGAATCAAATATACAATCAAGCCTACTCAAGAAGAGTGGTGTGCATACAATAGATTATTGAAGAGCTTCATCGACTACATCTCACTGCCTGTGAACCTGAAGCATACGACACTCTGCTTCTCAAACAAAATCGAGAAGAGGACTCAGAATCACTTCTGTTTAATTCCAAAACGAGTCTAGTGCTACACTGAAATCACTAGAGCCATTCCTAAACTCTACATCTCTGCTCTGTGATTTATTTATTCTACATTCTGAGCAGTGTGTGTTATCTGCTGTATTAAACACACACACTGACTCCTGTACTTCCACTGGAGGATCTGTAAATCCTCAGCAAACTTTTTACACTTCACTTCCCACTGTGGATAGTGGTAGAGGTCTTGTGACCTGGACAGCTGGCTGCTGTTGTTTATTTTCCCACGTAGAACTGTGGTAGAGGTCTTGTGACCTGGACAGTGTGCTCACTGTTGTTAACCCCGATCCAGGGTGTGGATCACTTTTATATAAACTTTTGAGAGGACTAAGTCTCGGCTTGAGACTGAACCTCTTGGTTACTTCTCTGTGTTTATAGCTATACTCTATATCCATACTATACATATTTATTTCATATTCCGCTGCTATTACTTTGAAATATTATCTATCTTCAAAGCTACTTTGATAATTAAATTCGCAAGTGTTTATATTTATTATAAATCAGTAAATTGGTTTCAAAAGTTAATTTAATCATAAGATTAAGTTAACTGAGAATTAATCAATCTTTGAGAAGCTAATTGAACCTTTATATTCTATATAAATTCACTACAGTTTAATTTATTTTTGAAATTGGGGGATTTTACTAGAAATTGTTTTTAACAGAAAATTTTGATTGGAACTCAATTCACCCCCCTCTTGAGTGTCCACTCCGACCAACACTTGGTATCAGAGGAAGTAAATACTTTCTAAAAGTGCTCTGCTTTTGAACTGTGATTTTTGTTGTATTTTAAAGTTCTTAAAATTTCTGTTATTTCTAAATTTTTATCTCTTTAAAATTCTTTTTGTAATATCATGGATAATAGACTTGAGGGTGCTGCTACTAACCGGCCACCTTTCTTCAATGGAACTAATTATGCTCAGTGGAAACTGAAAATGAAAATTCATCTAGAAAGCATAGGTTTTGATATTTGGACTGCTATTGAATCTGAATACAAAATTCCCACTACTGCTAGATCTACTTGGGATGAACCTACAAAGACTACTTACAATAACAATTGTAAAGCTATGAATGCTCTGTACTGTGCTCTAGGAGATGAAGAGTTTAATAGAATTTCTGCATGTAAAACTGCATATGAAATTTGGGATACCTTAGCTGTTTCTCATGAAGGAACAACTAATGTTAAAGAAATGAGATTGAACACTTATACTATCAAGTATGATAATTTTAAAATGCAGCCTGATGAACCCATTTCTGACATGTATCTCAGGTTCAATGAAATTGTCAACACAATGACCTCTCTGGGAAAGGATGTTCCAGCAAAGGAACAAATTATGAGAATTTTGAGATGTCTACCTGAAAGATGGAGAGGAACCTCTGTCTCCATTAGAGAATCCTGTGACATTGGTGCTCTACCTGTCAAGGAATTAATTGGTAAGCTGATGATGTATGAGGAAGAGCTTAAAGTAAATAAAGAAGAAGATGATGAACCCAAAAGGAAGTCTATTGCCTTCAAGACTACAACCTCAAAGAATAAGGATAAGGAAAAGCTTCAAGCTATCAATGAAAGTACAAGCAGTGAGGAAAGTGAGAATGATTCTGACAGTGATGATGAGATGGCTCAAATAGCCAGGAGATTCAAAAAGTTCTATAGGAAAAAGAAATTTTTTAGGAAACCAAATTATAAGGGTAAGTATGACCAACAAGGCAAATGGAAAAAGGACTGGAAGAAGAATGACAAATCAGATGATGTTGTCTGCTATGAGTGTAAGAGGAAAGGACACATTAAAGCCGACTGTCCAAAGCTGAAGTATAAAAAGAAATATGAATACAAGAATAACAAGTACAAGAAGGCCATGAAGGCTACTTGGAGTGCTTCAGAAGACAGCACAAGTGAAGCTGAATCTTCAGACTCTGAAAAGAATCGGGCCAACATGTGTTTCATGACAAACACTTCTGAGGTAACATCAGAGACTCCTGCTTTTAATTCATATTATTCTGGTGAAGATTCTGACTCAGAAAACATGTCAAAATCTGAATTATTTGAATACTGTGACATGCTAGAAGAAACATGTAATGAGCTTAAAGATAAATATAAAGGTCTAAAGAAACAGTATGCTTTAAGTGTTAAGCATAAATCTGATCTGGATATAGAAGTAGAAAAGAATGCTCAGCTGCTTAAAGAGAATACTGAACTAAAATTGTCTAATGAGCAACTCAAGAAAGATTTAGAGAAGTTCACCAATGGTAAAAATACTCTAACACAAATGCTAGGAAAGCAAGTTGCTCCTAGATACACTACTGGTATAGGATACCAACCTGGACAAAGGAAAGTTGCCAAAACTAGATTCATTCCTAAATCTGGACAGAAGATAGTTAATTCTGGAACTTCTTATGCCTCATCCAGCTATATTCATAGTTATGAATCTAATAAGGTTTATCTTTCAAAGGATGTTATTTCTACAAATTATATGAGACCCATTAGACAAATATGGGTACCTAAAGTGTTATTGGCTAACCTGTCTGGACCCAAGAAGATCTGGGTACCAAAATCATCTTCCATCTAAATCTGTTTTGTAGGAGACCTGCTTAAAGAGCTGTTACAAGAAGATATGGTATTTAGACAGTGGGTGCTCAAGACACATGACTGGAGATTATTCTTGCTTCAAGAGCTTAATAAAAGTTGATGGAGGCTTTGTCACCTTTGGTGATAACTCTAAAGGGAAAATCATCGGCCTAGGCCAGATTGGTAACACTGATTCAATTTTGATCTCTAAAGTTTTATTTGTTGATGGACTTAAATATAACCTGTTAAGCATTTCTCAGTTATGTGATGGTGGTTTTCATGTTAAATTTGAAAATGATTCTTGCAATGTTTTTAACTCTAAAAATGTTTTAATATTTTCTGCTTCAAGAAATGAAAATGTTTATGCTGTTGATTTAGATTCTTTAGCTAAACAGAACATTCCTTGTTTAAATGCTTTTCATAAAGAGTCTTGGCTTTGGCACAGAAGATTAGGACACTGCAATGTGCACTCACTTAGAAAACTTTCTAGGAAGAACTTGGTTAGAGACTTACCCAAACTTGAATTTCCAGCAGACAAAGTTTGTAATCCCTGTCAAAAGGGAAAACAACACAAAGTTTCTTTTAAATCAAAGAAAGAAGTTTCAACTTCTCAACCACTTGAATTGGTTCACATGGATTTGTTTGGACCATCAAGAGTTTCTAGTTTAAATGGGAAGCACTATGTCTATGTTCTCGTAGATGACTTTTCAAGATATACTTGGGTATATTTTCTAGCTCACAAAAGTGAAGCTTGTTCTTACTTTGTTAAATACTCCAAGTCTGTAGAAAATCTTAGTGGACTCAAGATTAAGACCCTAAGAAGTGATCATGGTCGTGAGTTTGAAAATCAAGATTTTGAATCTTACTGCTCACTCAATGGCTATTCTCATAACTTTTCTGCCCCTAGGACACCCCAACAGAATGGTGTAGTAGAAAGAAGAAACAGAACCCTGCAAGAAATTGCTAGAACCATGCTCAATGAATATGACCTGCCAATTTACTTTTGGGCTGAAGCTGTTAATACAGCTTGTTATGTCATTAATAGAGTCTTGATCAGACCTGTTCTAAAGAAAACCCCTTATGAGTTGTGGAACCATAGGAAACCTAAGGTAAACTACTTCAAAGTTTTTGGCTGCAAAGTCTTTATTCTGAATACTAAAGATAATCTGGATAAATTTGCATCCAAGAGTGATGAAGGAATTTTCCTAGGTTACTCTATCTCTAGTAAAGCCTATAGAGTTTTCAATAAGAGAACCAAATGTGTGGAAGAATCTGTTCACATCAAATTTGATGAAACTGATCCACATGAGCCTAAAACCTCTCTTGGGAATCTTGAAGAAGATTTGTCTATTCTGGACCTTAATGATAAATCTAAAGAACCTGTTATAAAAGCATCCAGTTCTGGACATTCTCCAGAATCTTCTTCTGTTGAACCTCAATCTCTAGATGAACCTGAAACTTCTAGCCCTATCTTTTCAAGACCATCTAGGACTCTAAAGAACCATCCTTTAGAAGCTGTTGTTGGTAATCTTGATAGAGGAACACAAACTAGAGCTTCTCTAAGAAACCAGGTTGAACATCAAGCTTTTCTTTCACAGTCAGAACCTAAAAATATCAATGATGCTATCAATGATGAATTTTGGGTAATGGCTATGCAAGAAGAATTAAATCAGTTTGAAAGAAACAAAGTCTGGGAATTAGTTGACAGACCTAAGGACACTTTGACAATAGGCACAAAATGGGTGTTTAGAAATAAAATAGATGAATCTGGAAATATAGTTAGAAACAAAGCTAGACTAGTTGCACAAGGATATAGTCAAGAAGAAGGTATAGACTATGAGGAAACTTTTGCACCTGTAGCTAGACTAGAAGCCATTAGGATCTTACTTGCATATGCTGCACATCTGGATTTCAAATTATATCAAATGGATGTTAAAAGTGCATTTCTAAATGGTTTTATAATTGAAGATGTTTTTGTAGAACAACCACCTGGATTTACTAATCCCCATTTTCCAAATCAAGTTTTTAAACTTTCTAAAGCTTTATATGGTTTGAAACAAGCTCCAAGAGCTTGGTATGATAGACTTAGCAATTTCCTTATTTCAAAAGGTTTTACTAAAGGGATTGCTGATCCAACTCTTTTCATTAAAAGAATTTCTAAAGATGTTTTAGTTGCACAAATATATGTTGATGATATTATTTTTGGATCTTCTAAAAACTCCTTATGTACCGATTTTTCAAAGGTTATGCAAAATGAATTTGAAATGAGCTTAATGGGAGAGCTTAAGTATTTTCTTGGATTTCAAATCTTTCAAACTAAAAATGGTATTATTTTAAATCAAAGTAAATATACAAAGGATCTTTTAAAACGTTTTGGATTGGATAGTATTAAGGAAAGTAATACACCTATGAGTACTACCTGTAAATTGGATGTTGATGAAACTGGGAAACCAGTTGATCAAACCAATTACAGAGGTATGATTGGAAGCTTACTTTATCTTACTGCTAGTCGACCAGATATTATGTTTAGTGTATGTATGTGTGCCAGATTTCAAGCTAATCCTAAAGAATCACACTTATCAGCTGTTAAGCGGATTTTTAAGTATCTTAAGTATACTATAAATTTAGGTTTGTTTTACCCAAAAGAACAATCCTTTGAGTTAATGAGTTATTCAGATGCTGACTTTGCTGGTTGTAAGTTAGATAGAAAAAGCACATCAGGAACATGTCATTTGCTTGGAAAATCCCTAGTATCATGGTGTAGTAAGAAACAGAATTCAGTTGCATTGTCTACTGCCGAGGCAGAATACATAGCTGCTGGTAGTTGCTGTGCACAAATTTTGTGGATGAAACACACTCTATTGGATTATGGATTTGACTTTAAACATGTCTCAATTAACTGTGACAACACTAGTGCAATCAACTTATCCAAGAACCCTGTGTCTCACTCTAGAACTAAGCACATTGATGTCAGACATCACTTTCTAAGAGATCATTACCAGAAGGGTGATATTTCTCTAGAATTTGTTAGTTCTGAAAATCAATTAGCTGACATCTTCACAAAGCCCTTATGCTCTGAAAGAATGAAATTTATTAAACAAGAATTGTGTATGATTGATCTGTGAAACTGATCTGTGAAACTGATCTGTGAAACTGATCTGTGAAACTGATCTGTGAAACTGATCTGTGAAACTGATCTGTGAAACTGATCTGTGAAACTGATCTGTGAAACTGATCTGTGAAACTGATCTGTGAAACTGATCTGTGAAACTGATCTGTGAAACTGATCTGTGAAACTGATCTGTGAAACTGATCTGTGAAACTGATCTGTGAAACTGATCTGTGAAACTGATCTGTGAAACTGATCTGTGAAACCGATCCGTGGAACCGATCTGTCACACTGTTCTGTCAAACCGATTTTTTTTTTTTTAAATTACTTTTTATTAATTAGTAAATTACTTTTTATGGGAACCCTAAATGATAAAGTAAATGATACGCGGCTATTTATCTTCCCTAGACCTTTGACCTTTCATTTCCCGCCGAACCTCTCAACCTCTCTTCCCCTCTGCTTCGAACCTTCCAACCTTCGAACTCCTGCCTTTCCAAACCCTCAAATGGCTAAGCAAAAGAGACCGAGCAAAGGACCAGATAGCCCTGTACCTTCAAAGCGTGCTCGAGGCGAGTCGAGCAGTACCTCTCAACGTTCAGTAAATCCGAACCTGGAAACTCGGATTGTAGCTGCAGAAAAAGAAGTGAACTCGGCGTGGCTTCTATCAAGTAAGTCCCTGTTGCTACAAGTTCTTGAATCTCAAGGATGGATAGACTGGTTTTCAGACAACGCCCGAATAGATTATCCAAAGCTAGTACATGAGTTTTATATGAACCTGAAAATCACGCTGGATGGTGTGGAAGCTGCTAGGATGTCATCGGTTGTGAAAGGAAAGAAAATATCTTTCTCATCTAAGCAGTGGGCTGAATGTTTAAACGTACCTCATGAAGGTCGATATGAGGACTACGCTGGCAATATACCCCCAGTCACTGACTATTTTTCGTATGAGCTAGCTCTAGAGCTTCTAACTGGAAACAGAGAATCGAGGAGAATCATAGCGTCAGAATTAGATGGTGAAAGCAGACTCCTATTCAAGTTTATCCAGCACCAACTTTGCCCTCGAAGAGGAGATTTTGCTGCTGTTAAGTTTCAAGATGTTTTTCTATTGTTTCTGCTCAAAACCCATGAAAAGATAAATCTGTGTAGATATGTGATGGTCCACATAGCCAGTATGCTGAAACCTTCCAAGAAAGCCACGGCTTTGTTTTATTCAAAAATGATATCTACTATGCTCCAGAATCTGGAATGTGTTGATGAAAATGATGAAGTTGTTGAAACAGAGCGTACCTTCTGTCTCAACAAAGAGATCTGCAAGAGGATGAAAATCAATTGGAACCCATGGAAGAAGTGCTGGGTTGCCGATGAAGATAAGCTGTATGAAGCCTACAATCCCATAGATCATGGCAAGAGGCCAAAGGATGTGAGAGATCCTGGATTAAAACCAGACGAGAAACCAATTTATTCTGATGATGATGAGCAAGAAAAAGCTGCAACTGAAGAAGGAAGTGTGTCTTCTCCTGATGACAGGAGTGATCCAGACACTGCTAGCCCCAAGAAAAGAATAGAATTTGGACCTGCTAGTCCACCCTTAACCCTACCAGAGTCAGAACCTATTCTTGATGATGAAGAAGATTCTGATACTGAGGAATATCACAGTGAAGCCTCTGAGCAGAGTAATAATGAGCAAGGTGATGCTGAAGACAATCATGATGGTGATGATGATGATGCTGATGAAGTTGAAGCTGCTGCTGATAGTATCAACAGACCCGTGGATGGTCTTGCTGAAGTTCAAGTAGAACAACCTCAGTCAGTACCAGAAATCCATATCAGTGGCAAGACTGACTCATCAAAGACCAGTGGAACAGCATGCTATGAGAAACCCAACTACACCCTGTGTGCTGCTGTTTGGGATGACTACCCTGGATATGCTGTTTTGGGCTTAGACTATTCTGAAGAAGAAGACGAGTTGCCAGAATCTGCTGCAACTGTGAAAAGGAACCTTCCAAGGGAAGTAAGGTCTATTCCTACTGATGATCCTGTAACTGTGAATTTACCTGGCTCTGAAATCTCTCGAGCTGATCTTGACAAGTTTAAGACTGAATTGCTAACCACTGTGAGAGATATAGTCAGAGAAGAACTTTCCAATGCCCTTCATCAAGTATCTCTACAAGTTTCTGAAAACTCCTTGAAAGCTTTTTCAACTGCCGTCTCAGATGTTCTCAAGCCAGACCTGACTGCTACGGGTGAATTTGTTGGTAGGCACATAGCCTCCTTGAATCAAACCTTGAAGGATCTCCAAGTTAGCTTACTTTCTCTGTCAAATGAGTTCAGATCAACCATCTCTGGTATGATGGAAGTTTTAAGGAATCTGATTGAACATCTTAACAAGTCTGATCTGAGGAAGTTGAAAGCTGAGCTAACTCATATAGTCGGCCAAGCAAGTACAGGCAAGGTAACCAAAATCACTACTCGTGAGATAGAAGCTCTCAGAGAAGTTGTGCATACAGAGCTAGCTGCTGTTAGAAATATTCTTGACTTAGAATCCTTGAAAAGGATGAAAGAGCTCTGTGACACTAGTCATAAGATGGCCTTAGTATATTCAGCAGATGCTAAGAATGCCCTGCAAGAGATCAAGGAAAAAGTTGATGCTTTCTTTTCCAAGATTTACACAAAACATGAGATGGCTGCAAACTTCAAAGTCCTGGCAGAGAATCTAAAATTACCTCCAGCCACTCAGGCCTTCACCACTCAAGTTCGCCAATTGCAAGCTTTTGTCCCTTCCTTGGCACAGTTCATGGAAAACAAGGATGATTTTGAAAAAGCTATGAAGTATGGAGCAGAAGTCATTCAGGACTTCATTCATCTGTTAAAGCCTTACTTGGATGCACAGGCCACTGCCATTGTACTCCCTACATCCGAACCTCTAAGTGCCTCTGATGTCGCTCCAAATCAGCTGTCTGTTACCCAAGCTCTCTCTCAGTTGCGACCAGTCTCTCAGCAAGCTTCTCCTCCAGCTCCTGCTCCTTCTCCACAACCTTCTGTGACACCTTCAACTGCACCTGCCAGAGTTGTCCTGCCACCACTTCAGCTCCGTGAACCACAGCCTGCTTCCAAGCCTTCTACCTTACCTACCATTGATCCAAAGGATAAAGGGAAAGTCCCTTTGTATCCCACCAAATAGCCCTGTATTGTTTTTGATGGGGTGCTCTCTGTATTGCTTGTCTTTTTTCTATGACTTTATAAAATTTGTTTTGCCTTTGTGTTATGTTCTATCCTGCCTGCACCCTGCTTCTCTTTTCCCTTATCTGTGTTCCCTCCTTTTTGATTATCCCAAAGGGGGAGAATGAAAGATATATATAATGGGAGAAATATATATCTAAGGGGGAGTACTCTATATATGAAGAGGGAGATCAATATCTCAGGGGGAGAAATCTGAATATTATATATATGGGAATGTTATCTCAAGAGGGAGATTTTTATTTTATTTTATATATATGAAGATTTGTGATTATCAAAAAGGGGGAGATTGTTGAGCCCTCTGGAAGATTGCTGATTTCATGTTTATAACTGATGTTTTAATAATCACAAATCATCACAACTCATTAATGCTTAATCTGGTTTAATGTCTCATAAACATAATTCCAATCTATGAATGAATCAGTTATCATTTTTTTTAACTATGCTTATTAACTTACAAAGTATGTTGGAAGCCTTCTGGAGTCACCGATCCATCGGACGCACCGATCAATCAGACTCACCGATCAATCGGACGCACCGATCCATCAGACGCACCGATCAATCAGACTCACCGATCCATCAGACGCACCGATCAATCAGAGTCACCGATCCATCAGACTCACCGATCCATCAGACGCACCGATCAATCAGAGTCACCGATCCATCAGACTCACCGATCCATCAGAGTCACCGATCCAAGGACTCACTGATGCAAATGAGTCACCGATGAAAATGAGTCACCGATGCAAATGAGTCACCGATGCAAATGAGTCACCGATGCAAATGAGTCACTGATGCAAATGACTCACCGATCAGATGACCGACCGATACTGATCAAAATGACTCACCGATCAGATGACCGACCGATACTGATCAAAATGACTCACCGATCAGATGACAGACCGATGCTGATCAAAATGACTCACCGATCAGATGACAGACCGATGCTGATCAAAATGACTCACCGATCAGATGACAGACCGATGCTGATCAAAATGACTCACCGATCAGATGACTCACCGATGCTGATCAAAATGACTCACCGATCAGATGACAGACCAATGCTGATCTATCTGAGTCACCGATCTTTACTCTAATACTGATGACCTACCGATCTCTTGAACAGTCATAAACAACTGTTTGAATTTCTTTATCTCTATCTTTATTTATTCTAACCAACGGTCATATTGGTTATATTTTAATACACTGACAATTAATTAATAAAGGTTGTCGGATGTCAGGAAACCGTACCTCGTACCTGCGGAAAAGAAACCTTTTTCTGTCCTACGGAGCACGTGATGTAAATACAAGAAGACTCTGCTGAAAAAGAGAGACAGAGCTGCGAAGAAGTAAGAGAGACAATACAGACACAGAGACAAGGAAGCATACGACATACTCGAGAAGAGCTCTGTGCATACAAGAAGAACCAAGCAAGACAGAATCAAATATACAATCAAGCCTACTCAAGAAGAGTGGTGTGCATACAATAGATTATTGAAGAGCTTCATCGACTACATCTCACTGCCTGTGAACCTGAAGCATACGACACTCTGCTTCTCAAACAAAATCGAGAAGAGGACTCAGAATCACTTCTGTTTAATTCCAAAACGAGTCTAGTGCTACACTGAAATCACTAGAGCCATTCCTAAACTCTACATCTCTGCTCTGTGATTTATTTATTCTACATTCTGAGCAGTGTGTGTTATCTGCTGTATTAAACACACACACTGACTCCTGTACTTCCACTGGAGGATCTGTAAATCCTCAGCAAACTTTTTACACTTCACTTCCCACTGTGGATAGTGGTAGAGGTCTTGTGACCTGGACAGCTGGCTGCTGTTGTTTATTTTCCCACGTAGAACTGTGGTAGAGGTCTTGTGACCTGGACAGTGTGCTCACTGTTGTTAACCCCGATCCAGGGTGTGGATCACTTTTATATAAACTTTTGAGAGGACTAAGTCTCGGCTTGAGACTGAACCTCTTGGTTACTTCTCTGTGTTTATAGCTATACTCTATATCCATACTATACATATTTATTTCATATTCCGCTGCTATTACTTTGAAATATTATCTATCTTCAAAGCTACTTTGATAATTAAATTCGCAAGTGTTTATATTTATTATAAATCAGTAAATTGGTTTCAAAAGTTAATTTAATCATAAGATTAAGTTAACTGAGAATTAATCAATCTTTGAGAAGCTAATTGAACCTTTATATTCTATATAAATTCACTACAGTTTAATTTATTTTTGAAATTGGGGGATTTTACTAGAAATTGTTTTTAACAGAAAATTTTGATTGGAACTCAATTCACCCCCCTCTTGAGTGTCCACTCCGACCAACAAGACTGATTGTGTGACTGACTAGTGGAAACACAATCATCTCCCAAGGGACCTCTTGGAAAAAAAATCCAAGAGTAGGAAAATATCTATGGAGTGCCTATCCAGATAGATTTTGGTATAGCCTACGATGTTATGTCTAGAATTTAATAGAATATGAGAAAGATTCATTTTAGGGTGTATGTCTAACAATATGTGTTGTCATCGACTCATGTGAACAATTACACGACTTAAAAGGATTTTATATATGACATTTGTTCAATGGTAACCCTCAATTTCTAAATCATTTACCTAATGTGAGTTAGAAAAAAATGAATGTTTACGTTTATAGAGTTTCAAATATTAGATGAGCCCCCTTTTGTAACCCATTCCCTTACAATTTTTTGAATTCAAGGCCTAATGGTCATGTTCATAGGGGAAAACATGATTGGGAATTTATATTCTATAATGTATGTCATGTCTCATCCATATAAAAACATTAAGGGGATATAGAGACTATGTGGTAAATTCCTTATATAGATATCCCAAAAATATCAAATATCATTCATAAAATGGGTACATTTTGGTTGATTATTTTCCAATCTATTGTCAATTCTTATTTGAAAAGGGATATCATACACACTCCCATAAGTGTGTCTCTAATGGTAATAAACCATCAACTCAAGTAATGCTGGTAGAAACTCCATGAACATGAATTTTTGGAGAAATGCCTTCTTCTTTTTATCCATATTTATTAATATTTTTTCTCAATAACGATCCAATAAGACACAAGCTTACAATGGCAATAAAGAAAAGTGTACTATTTGGATACCATGACAACTGACCCTCCTGAAAATTCTATAAAAAATTGATCCATGTCATGAATAAAATTTAGGGATGGATAGATGGGTGGATTCAATAAAATATAATTAAATTTTCACCATTCACATTAATATTCCCAAATCAATATTATATGAATCCTAATATTCTTTCTGAACCTTAATGTAGTGGGAGATAAAATAATATCATTGAACTGAATTCAAATTGTGGGGATCCTAAAAATATTGCGGAGATACCACAAACAAATCCCCACCACCCCATGATAATGTTTGATGGTTTTGTATTCTATTCACCACATAATAGTCAACATAGTTGGTCGAGATAATGAAGTACATGGAACTGTGATGTCCTATATTCTTCATAAATCCCTTAGAGATTCTCATCCCCAAATTCTATAAATATTGAGAGTGAATATTACACTAATTCCTAATCATCTGTAATGTTACCCCTACACATAGGTCACATTAAACATTCAAAGCGCGATGGTTCTGTGTAATTATAGCATGGAAAATTATCGAATAATGAGTTTGGAACACCTAAAGTGTTTATTGATATAAAATAATGGTTCTTGAATGATTATCCTCAATGTATATGTTTCTGAGTTTGTATTCCTTCACTACATGAGTGGCATCAACCATATCTTATCAGTGAAAAATTTTATGTTTCCCCAAACAAAAACAATTTTTTTTCATATATTCGTCTTATAAAATAATGCAATCATTAAAAAAATATACAAAATAATTTAGCTACTTAATAGGTACCCCATATGGCCCCACACAATAAACATAAAAATATATATTTTCTAGAAAATCCATCCTGAAGAGTTATCAGGGGTTTGAAAAAATATTTATCCAATTTTATAAGAATCATAATCTTATCCAAACATTTATAATTTTATATATAAATATATTAATGTTGGTTCACAAAAATTTTATTTTCCTCTTGAATTAATATGTATCCAAAATTATGGTTAACAGAAGTAAAATTATTAGATTATATGATGTTTAGTTCACTCAAAAATTTATCACTAAAAACACTAAATATAATCATGAGTTTTAGGAACATCTAAGGATTAAATCAACGGGTGTTCTTGTAAGATTGAGTTTCTTGAAAATATAATTTTGATAAATTTTTTCAAAAGTTGAGGTTCCATACTGAACCCGTACATTCATTTATTAGTAAATGTCAATCATAGATACATTTACATGACACAAATTTCATGACACATTCAAGGGTTTTAAATACCTAACTCGAGATATGTGAGAGAAGATAAAGATTACTAAACAATTGTTTTTTCCTCAAAGTATGATCCCCTTCTTCCAAATCATATTATATTTTTAGAGGTCATGATGAATTGTTTTCATTATAAATATCAATTTGTGGTAATTTCAAACATCTTCAAGGTGGATCAATAGGGAAAATGAATTTTGAAAAGAAAATATAGATTAAAAGTTATGTTCTCATGATTTTTATAAGAAAATCCCAAAATTTATTAAAATATATCAAAACATCAGTTTTGAGATTCCTTAAGAAAAGGGTTAGGATACGCCAAACGTTAAATGTATACCTGATACATACTCTAAATAATAAATTATAAACATTTCAGAACCCATATTTTCATGATAAAAGGAATGTTGTGTGATGTAGAAACTTCTGAAATCTAAAATACCTATAAATATGAAATCTCTCCCCCCATTTTCATGGATATTCCATTGGTATTCCTATGATAAAAATATTAGCTTGCATAACTACTCCAATCATGAGTTATCTCAACTTTATTCCCCCAAATATTCCCATTGGTTAGAAATTTTTTAAAATACATCATAATGTTACTTCAATGAATTGTATTAGTTTTCAGATTCTTTCATGATACATTAATTTACTGGAGCCCATAGATCATTATAAATTTTTAGAACACTAATGTTATATGAACAAGTCATAAGGGACCCACATTTTTTCCTCCTTCCACCTAAAATATTTGTGAGAAAGTTGAGTTATCATGGTCAGGAAAATAGTATGATCCATGATTACAAGTCCAAATAAAAAACACATAATTAACATCATTGACCATATGTAATAGTCCCATTACACGAAAAATATCACCTACATTATCTTCACTATTTCACCTTATGTAATGGTAAAATCATCCCCAATCTTTTTTTACCAATCATGGTCTAGGAAACATACACACCTGTTGCTCAAAGTCACTGGTCATACATCAATACTTATATATAAGCTCCACTCATGGTCTCTTATATCCTACAAAATCATGAGTCTTCTATCATTTATAATACCCTTCTATAGAGTCGTCTTGGGAAGCCAGCATGGTCCACCTAATTGATAATTCATTACTTTATAAACCTTCTTACATAGTTCTTATTAAAAACAAATTTCTACCCCTTTTAAAAATAGTATTAATCATCATTGAAATACATTAATGTATTGATATCTCTTTAAAAAGACCCAACCAAAAAACATTACACAATATTGAATTAAAAAATAATTCAAATTGAAGATATTTTCAGGTGTAGAGTTATAGGGAAGTAGGCCATAACTATTAAATTCCATTTCAAATACAAATTAGACACTTCTACTAAGTTTCAATTTTTTCACAAAACATGAACTCTTGAAAAAAAAGTGTCATGTCTAGTTCCATTTTTAAAACAACATGACTTTTCCCTGATCCCATCCTTGACCCAATTCAAACTTATTTCTTGTGAAAAACATTTAAAAAACATGGAATGATCTTAAAAAATCTAAGTAATGGATACACAAAGTAGGAAAATTGTATGTTTTTTAAAACAACATGTAAACAATGATTACTTTAACAGAAGTAGTACTTGTCACCTTTATGAAGTAGTAAATACTCTTCATAGAATAAAAGATCTCTACATAACTTATTGTAACCAAATGATTACCATAAAACCAATATAAATAACACATAACATATAAATGTTAATTGGGACATAAACATACCTAAATGGAATAACCATATGGTCGACTTCCACGCATATCACATAATGGAATTTCCATATGGCTGACTTCCATACCCAATGCATTGGAGGTTATAACATAACCACTCATCTTGGTTTATCACGGGACCCCTCGTCATTTGGTTTATCACGTAACCACCTATAAATTGTCCAAGTACCATTATAAAATCATAACACATAAAATATTGAAAATATAATAATTTCACTAATAACTTTTAATTTTTAATCACAAATAATAATTTGAAGATATTGAAATAATAAATCCATTTGAAAAATCAATTTCAATACCAAAACACCCAAAAATAGAATAAGGGATTTCATTTTCATTTTAGAAAACATTAAGGCATATAGAGGAAGCCAAATAACAATTACAGCAACAGAGAGGACATTGTCGCCGCAAATGATAAAAACATTCCATTTGTAGTTTAGTAAAATGCTTTGTAGAAAAACATTCCATTTGAATGAAATTATAACTCTAAGGGTTTTACTATACTCCATGTAAAAGAAGAAGGTATATATATATATTATCGAAATATGCCTCAATGAAAGGATATTGAGACGATGTCCCTTACCTCGTGTCCGACTTGACTCGATCATTATTTAATATCCTGAATAATAAACTAGAGTTAATTTCTAATTGATTATGATCCTTTTTATAGTTTATTATTCCTTTTATCTTACTTATTATGATGTTATAAACATTATGTAATCATTCAAGTTAATAATGGTTGTTTTGTCGATATTTGGTACTTGAGTAAAAAATGAACACCTTATATTTACATGTTGTCCATGTGGTCAATAGTCCATAATAACCAAAATTATTTTAATGACTTATATATCATATATTTCTAGTATGTAGAAGTATTTTAATAGTACATAACATTTGTATGTAAGAAATTAAATTCACCGTTTATGGATACGGTAATCCATACGTACACATGAATGGTACTTTCATTTATATTTCTTATTTTAATTGAATTAAAACATAATGAAAACTAATTATATTATAATTATAGTATCATATCATATATAATATCATTATCTCCATCCTTTATACGTCCCATATATGGAATTAACGAGTCATATCACTTTGAGGGGTGGTAGTCCGCACTTCTTCAAATGAAATTATCGTGTTTACCCTTAATGGAAACCATAAGGGTATGATATAAATGGAAGATACAGAAGAATTAAGAAAAATAAACATAATATATATTTTATATAAATACTGTTCCATCATAATGTCCTCAATGAGAGGTGGTAGAGGTAATTGAACAATCATCGTTTTGTGAGACGCTAGATTTCCATCTACAGAAACATTATGTTCTTTATTCATTATATGGAGTTGTGTGTAAGTGTAGTTTGAATACTTCTCATATCAACATCTATGTATATTCAAGATACTAGTATTTCTTTAAAATAAAGAAATAAAAATAGTTTATGGGTTAGAGAAGTAAAATAAAAGAAACAAAGTTAAGATAAATTGTTACCTTTAATTTGGGTAACTCCCTTTGGATTGAACCAAAATGATTTTTTAAAGTGCCTTCTAACTAATGTAAGGCTTCTAGGTCGAAGGGAGTGATGTAGGGAGATTAATTGGGCAAATTTTGGACGATCCAATATGCTTGAGAGGTGTGAGGAATTTGTTAGAAGTGGTCTCCTTTTATAAGGGAGAGGAGGGTCTCTTTAGGAAGGTGTGAAAATATTATTTTATAATATAATGATATTTGGTTTCTAAAGGTCCAAAAATCATTAATGTCAATGATAATATGACTCATGGTAGAAATAAAATCATCCAATAAGAATTGGACTGGTTTTGGATAATATTTTAATCATTATAATCTTATATATTCAAATCATTTATTAATGAGGTAAATATCGTATCATTATTGTGTCATAAATAATTTAATTTATTCGATTCCTAAAAATTATAAAAAAACTACCATGATGTAGTAATTATTTTTATCTTTCCAATGAATATTTATATAGAAATGTATTACTTACATAACACCATATAATAATTAATTTACCAAATGATTTTTGTTTTTGTCATTTTTGCCTTTACATTAAATTAATTAATCTAATGTTTTATTATCATTAATAAGTGGCTCCATGGGGTCCCAAAATCAACCCAAGGATTCCCAAGGTCTTCCATTACTCATAAAATAAGGTTAGGACAAGTGTGAAGATAATTTTGAATTATTATAATATTTTTTTTACATTGGATTTTCCTATTTACCTTTAATCATGGTTAAAAAAAGTCAACAGTTACAATTCACCAAAAATTATTTTCATCATATTGAACGAAATATTACTTAATAATAATAACCATTTATGTTTTATTTTTAAAATTAAATTCACAGAAGTGGTAAAACATCATTTAAATGAAGAAGTCAATTTTTTAACTACTACTAAGTGGTTTCACTATTAATCAAAAAGTGATGTTTTCCAGAAAAATACCAAAAATTCAGCCAAAGACATATTTGATATAATGAATTAAAAAATGATGTTTATTGTTCCAAATTAAATACATAAATGTGGAATTAATTAAATTTAAAATTAATTCCAGTTGTTAAAACAAAAAGTGTGTTTTTAAAAAATAATAACTATTAGAAGATTGACACTCGTTTATGTACGATTTCAAAGTGAAATTAATTCCAATGACAAAAATTAGATTAAATGGTAAAAATATATTCTAATTACACTTTAAAACCAATTTTAATGATAATATATCAATATAAATAAATTATATTAAGACACATTTTTGAATTAAAATACAATATTTTCACTATTCATTAAAAAATGACCTTTATCGAAAATATTCTAAATATTTACACAAAGTAAATTTCGATGTTCCCATTCTAAAGAAGGATTTTATTTGGGAAAAATCGAATGTATTAAAGTGACGAAAACTATATTTAAAGTGGGATCACCATTAAAAGGTGGTAAATCGACCTTTTAATGTAAATTATGCTTAAAATTAAATTCATTCACATTTTATGCCTTTAAATTTTATTTGATAAATGAAAATATATTTAACAAACATGTATAATAATATTGTTGTAATTTATGTTCATTCTCACCAATACAACAGTTATTAGTTAACTTCCATTTAAAATAATAATATTATATTATTATTGTGCAACATAATATTTCAAAGAAACCCGTTGTTGCATATCAGATACGCTATCGAACATACCAACCCTTTGAATGTAAAATTAATATTTAATTCACAAATATTAATAAATATGAAAATCACTTATTATTCATTTACCTGGGATGTTACATCCTTCCCCACTTTTGGAAATTGCGTCCTCATAATTTTTATCCACTTATCAAAATAAGTGGGGGTGTTTATCCCTAATTGAATTTTCAGATTCCCACTTTGCCTCTTCAACTACATGGGTTTTCCACAAAACCTTGTCCTGGTGAATTACCTTATTCTGCAAAACTTTCTCTCTACGGTCAATAATCTGGACAGGTTGTTTCTCATAAGAGAGATTCTCTCCCAACTGAAGTATCTCTAGGATCAAAATATGAGATGGATCTGGCATTTACTTTATCAACATCGAAAAATGAAAACAATTGTGTACCTAGGATAAAATTGGGGGTAAATCCACTCTTTATGCAATTGATACAACATTTTACATGATTTCATATGGTCCACTGAACCTCGGACTCAACTTTTACATCATAGAAAACACATCACACTTTTCCATGGAGATACTTTGAGAAAGACATGATCACCTATCTCAAAATAAATATCCTTCCTTCGGTTATCTGCAAAACGTTTCTGTCTGATATGAGATGCTCTCAGGTGCTTCTGAATCAACTAAACACTCTCTACCATTTCTTATACCAATTCTAGTCTCATAAGATTCATTTCACCTACTTCATCCCAAAAAGGTGGAGTTCAACATTGCCTTTCATATAATTCCTTAAATGGAGCCATCTGTATTATGGAATGAAAACTGTTATTATAAGAAAATTCATCCAAAGAAATATTTTGGTCCCAACATCCCTGGTAATCTAGTGACCATGCACATAACATATCCTCCATGGTCTAAATTTTTCATTTCGACTATCTATATGATTGATGATGAAAAGTTGTACTGAAATTTAATTTATCACCCAATGACTTCTGAATGCCTTTCCAAAAGTTAGAAGTAAACCCATGATCCCGATCAGATACAATGGAAAGGGGAACACAAGGAAACCTAACTATCTATTTAACATACAACCAGGAAAGTTGATTTAGAGACAATGTATTTTGAATATGATTGAAATGAGCCGATTTTTTCAATCGATTAACTATAACCTAGATTGCATTATTACCTCAAGATGTCTTCGGTAATCCCATAAAAAAGTCTATGAATATATTTTCCCATTTCCACTCTGGCTTTGGTAATGACTGAAGAATCCCTTTCAGTAACTGCCACTCTGTTTTAAACTGTTGACAAGTCAAACACTTCACAGTAAAATCCGAAATATCTCTTTTCATTCCATCCCACCAGTAATACTCCCAAATATATCTGTAAATCTTAGTAATACCTGGATGAACTGAAAATGAAGAACTATAATCTTCACATAAAAACTCATTCTTCAGCTGTGAATCACAAGGCACAAATAATCTCATCCCAAACATCAATACACAATCATATCAACATTAAAATCAGGAACATACCCTTCTTAACCAACTCTACCTTTTTCTGCAACTCATTGTCTTATTTATACCCTTTCATTATTTTGTCTGATAGAGATGATTTCACTAACACCTGAAACAAAACATGAGAATTTCCTGCACAAACAAGTTCTATTAAAAAATTTCATCAAATCAACAACCAAAGGATATCGTTCCAAATGTAGTATGGTTAATGAGACATTACATTTTCTACTTAAAGAATCAGCCACTTTATTTTCATTCCTGGATGTTGATGGATCGTGCAATCATAATCCTTGATTAATTCCAGCCATCTCCACTGTCATATGTTCAATTCCTTCAGATTGAATATATACTTTAAAATTTTGTGGTCAGTATATAATTAACATTTTACTCCATACAAATGATGCCTCAAAATTGTTAATTCAAAAACAATAGCAGCTAATTCCAAATCATGTATAGGGTAATTTAACTCATGAGGTTTCAACTAATGCAATGCATAATCAGTTACCAGATCATTCTTCATAAGGACACATCCAAGTCCTTTCAATGAATCATCACTGTAAATAAAAAACTCACAATTTCTAGAATCTAGTGGAAAAAATAGAGCATTCACCAATCTTCTTTTCCATTCCCGAAAACAATCATCACATTTTTTGTCCAATGTACATTACACCTTTTTGAGTTAACTTAGTTGTTGAATTTGATAATTGTGAAAAACATTCCCCAAACCTCTGGTAATAACCTGTAAAACCAAGAAAACTACAGATCTCGGTTATATTTATGGCTCTTTTCCAGTCATCAACAACCATTATTTTAGCAAGATCAATGGTTTTTCCATTTTTTGAAACAATTGTGACCAAGGAATGAAATTTGATGTAACCAAAACTCACACATGCAGAATTTCCCAAACAATTTATTTTATTTTAAGGTTTGAAAGACAACCTTAAATGAAATTTATGATCCTCTTATCCAAAATATCATCAATATAAAAACTACCATTTATCACCTGAGTCAACTGAGCCATCACTGTAACAAACTGTTCAACCCTGATTTTGACTATCTCAGAATACTGAATGAGAAGGTCATTTGCCTCTATACGCCTTCCAAGCACTACTACCCTATTTCTCTATAGAAAACCATTCTTAACTCAGAAATATCTTAGGTGAAGAAACACGGTATTCAATAAATTCTATATCATTTCAATATTACCATAAATTAATTTAGGGACATTAATTTAACAGTACCCTAACTTCTAATGTTTTCTAAACCGACCTCTAATACCAACTATAAAGACCCATACTTAAAACATTAAATAATATTGAATTAAACAAATTATTCACATTGATGATCATTTAAGGTTTAGAGTTTTATAGAATTAGTCCATAACTATTACATTTCATTTCAAATACAAAGAATACACTTTTACTCAGTTTCTATTTTTCTCACAAAAAAAACTCTTGAAAAAAAGAGTTATGTCAAGTTCCATGTTTAAGATAACATGAATTTTTCTTCATCTCATACTTGACCCTATTCTACATTATGTTTTATGAAAAACATTTCAAAAACATGGAATGGGTATAAAAAATCTTAGTAAGGGATACAAAAATAATGAAAACTCTTAGTTTTTAAAAACAATAAGTAAACCATGATTTCATTAACATAAGTAATAATTTTCACCTTTATCAAGTCTTAAATACTCTTCAATAAATAAATTATCTATACTTACCATTTTTAACCAAAAGATTACCATAAAACCCATATAAAAAACACATAACATATAAAGGTAACTTGGGAAATAAACATACTTAAATGGAATAACCAAACAACCGACTTCCACACATATCACTTAATGGAATAGCCATATAACCAACTTCCATACCCAATTAATTGGTGGTTATAATGTAACCACCATCCTGGTTTATCACAGCAGCACCCGTCATTTGATTTATAACATAACCACCAGTTAAATTCCCATGTACCATTATAAAATCATGACCCATTAAATATTGAAAAAATAAAAATTTCACTACTAAATTTTAATTTTCAATCACAGGAAATAATTTCAAGATATTGAAATAATAAATCAATTTGAAAAATAATTTTCAATACTAAAACACAAAAAAACATAATAAGTTATTTCCTTTTTTATTTTAGAAAACACTAAGGCTTATAGATGAAGCCAAATAATGATTACGGCGGTGGAGAGGTCATTGTCGTCACAAACGTTAAAAATATTTTGTTTGTCATTTAGTAAAACACTTTGTAGAAAAAGATTTACTTTGAGGTTTTACTATACACCATGTAAAAGAAGACAATATATATATATTATCGAAATATGCTTATATAAAAGGAGATTGAGACGAAGTTCCTTACCTCACGTCTGACTTGAATCAATTGTTCATTAATATCCTGAATTATAAACTAATGGCAATTTCTACCTACATGAGAACATTTATCAAGTTTATTATTCGTTTTATACCATTATTTCCATGTGATAAACCTTATGTACTCATTCGGTTTTAATAATGGTTGTTTTATTGATATTCATACTTGAGTCAAAAATAAACACCTTATATTTACAAGTTATCCATGTGGTCAATATTCCTTTATATCCTGAAAATATTATCATGATTTAGATATCATATATATCATATATATCTATTATATACATGTATTTATAATAGTACAAAACATTTGGAGGTAAGAAATGAAATGCACCATTCATAGAGACAGTACGTCGTACGTACGCATGAATGCTACTTTCAATTATATTTATTATTTTAATTGAATTAATACATAATGATACATAGGAATATTATAATTCCAGTATAATATCATATATAATATAAATATCCCCATCCTTTATACATCCCACATATGGCATTAATGAGTCATATCACTTTGAGGGGGTGGTAGTCCGCACTTCCTCAAATGAAATTATCGTGTTTACCGATAATGGAATCTATAGGGGTATGATATAAATGGAAAATAAATAAGCATAATGAAAACATAATCATAATATATTTCATATATAAATACAGTGCCATCATAATGGCCACCATGAGAGGCGTTATATGTAATTGAACAACCATCGTTTCGTGAGGCGTTTGTTTTCCATCCACAGGAACATTATGTTCTTCACCGATTAGATGGATGTGTTTGTAAGTCTAGTTGGAATTTTTCTCATAAAAACATCATAGTATATTGAAGATACTGGTGTTTCTATAAAATAAAGAAAAAAAATATTTTAGGGGTTGGAGAAGTAAAATAAAAGAAAAGAAGTTAGGATAAACTGTTACCTTTACTTTGGGTAACTTCCTTTGTTTTGAACCAAAATGTTTTGTTGAAGTGCCTTCTGAATAAGGTAATGATTCTAGGTGGAAGTTAGGGATGTAGGGAGCTTAATTGGGTAGAGGTTGGATGAGCCTAAATGCTTCAGAGGTGTGAGGAATTAGTTAGAAGTGGTCTCTTTTTATAAGGGAGAGGAGGGGCTCTTTATGAATGTTTGAAAATATTATTTTATAATATAATTATATTCACTTTATAAAGATCAAAAAATCATTATTGTCTTATATAAGATGATTAATGGTCGAAATAAAATCATAAAATAGTATTTCTATAGGTTTTGGATAATATTTTAATCATTATAATCTTATTTATTTAAATCCTTTATTAATGAGGTAAATATAGCATCATTATTGTGTCATAAATAAGTTAATTTATTCGATGTCAAAAATTTTTAAAAAACTTCCATGATGTATGAAATCGTTTTATCTTTAAAAATAATATTTATAATCAAAACGATTACTTATATAAAACTATATAAAAATTAATTTACTAAAAGATTTTTGATTTTTTCCATTTTTCCATTACTTTAAATTAAATAATATAAAGTCTAATTTTCATTCATATGTAGCTCCATGGGGTTCCATAATCGGACAAAGGATATAAATGGTCGGAAATTACTCATAAAATAATGTTAGAATAAGTTTTAAGGTAATTTTAAATTATTAGAATATTCTCTTTACCTTGAATTGCCCAATTTACCTTCAATGGCGGTTAAAAAAAGTCAGAAGTCACTATTCACCAAAAATTATTTCAATATTATTGAACCAAATTTTACATAATAATAACCATAAATGTCGTATTTTCTAAATTCAATTCACAGAAGTGGTAAATTTTTATTTAAATGAAAATGTCAGTTTCTTAACTACTACAAAGTGGTTCCACTATTCATAAAAAATTGATGTTTTTCAGAAAAATACCAAATATTCAGCCTAAGCTATATTTGATATTCCAAATTAAAAAATAATGTTTAGTTTTTACAATTTAAAAACAAAAATGTGGCATAAATTAATTTTAAAATCATTTCCTATTGTTAAAACAAATAGCATGTTTTTAAGAAACAATAACTATCAAAAGATTGACACTTGTTTATGTCCAATTTCTAAGTGAAATTAATTCCAACGACCAAAATTGGATTAAATGGTAAAAATATATTCTAATTACACATTAAAACCGATTAAAAAGGTAATATAACCAAATAAATATATTATATTATAACACAGTTTTGAATTAAAATACAATATTTGCACTATTCATTAAAAAATGAACTTTTTTGGAAAAATTCCAAAAATTTACACAACGTAAATTTTGATGTCCCCATTCTTATAAAGGATTTTATATGGTAAAAATAGAATGTATTAAAGTGAAAAAATATTTATGTAAACAGGTTTCGCCATTAAAAGGTGGTAAATCGACATTTTAATGTAAATTATTCATAAAATTAGATTTATTCAAATTTTAAGCCTCTAACTTTTATTGGATAAATGTAAATATATTTAACAAACATTTATAATCATATTATAGTTTGTTTTTTTTCATTCCCGCAAATAAATTGGCCCGGAGTTAAATACCATTTAAAATAATAATGGTATATTATTAGTGTGCGACGTATGATTTCAAAAAAACTCATTATTGTGTGTCAGGTACATTATCAAACATAGAAACCCTTTTAATGTAAAATTAATATTTAATTCACAAATATTGATAAATATGAAAATATCTTATTCTTAATTTACCTAGTATGTTACAGTCTTTTAGTGTATGCTGTTAACTTGTAGCCAATATCCTCTATGATTAATGGTAAACGATTTCCGACCCAATTTAATGAGTATATGATGTAGTAAGTGATGAGCTAAAGATTCCACAAGTTTTGAATATGAAATCCCCCATGTGATTCGCATGACATGATATTGTAGATAATGGGTATCCAAAAGTATAATCCCTTTTGTATCCCTTGTTTTCTATCCCATCATGGTATAAGTATCCTTAATTCATGATGTTAGAGGACATGGACTAGTCCTATAATATAGTAGAAAGGTACACCCCTTTAAGTACATGGGGATTTTTCTATATCATTCAAAAAGGTATATATGATGCCTCATTTTTGTTTGTTACCATGATTTTTAAAATTCAATCACCTCCCGATATATGAACTCTTTCAAGCCTAATCGCCATTTTTGGATTATCCCACATTTCTCACTATATTATCTCAAAGTACCCATTAAACATAGGTTCTTCAACAGGATGTTTAAATATAAACATATCAATATATGATGGTCATATATAGGAATCATATACATTTAACATTAAAACATGGGTGTAATAATTATAGTTTAAACCATGTGTAACTCAACTTGAATTTAAAAGTTTAGTGTCCCCATTAGATGCTCACTTTTTCCTAAAATAATACATTGTGAGAGTATATGGGAAGCATCCCAAATATAAATTAATATTTTTATTAGACAATATGTGATAGGAATGTATGGTACCATACAAAATGGAATCTAAATCTATATCCCTTAATTACATTAGGAACATATTTTTATCCCTACCCGATGAACCAAAATACCAAATCTTGGTGGTAGACACTGGGTGCCTGTTATGATTAGAATGATGTGCCTTATCTGAAGACCATATAAAGCCAATGTGACAAGAAATATATCATAATAACCATTAAATCGGTAATAACCATACTTTTATATCTCATGTCATTAGATGACTCTCTTTATGTGATGAGCATAAGAATATAGTGTGACAATAATGAGATCTTTTTTGCCCACCCTAAGGTGATGAGACAATGATTTTTATCTTTTGTGATGACAAAAAGATTTTACAGGTTACAATACAAGGAATACATAGCTAATGATATTATGAAAACTTGAATTAAGATCACAATAATCATCATGAAATGAGAATGAGTATCCTATTATTAAGAGACAATATTTCCTTGGTGAAACATCCATGGTACCTTATGAAGTGAGAATAAGGTACCTTGATTGATGAGAATGAGATTCTTCGTTTCAAAAACCTAAGATTACCTACATTAATAATGGTGGAATCCCTCACTAAGAAACCTATTGAATACATTTATAGAAGCCCAAAATTCCGATATATGTTTGATGAAGAAAAAAATACTCATTTTATATATTAAAATGTGTTCACCCTTCAATAGAATATTATAATGTAATAAACCATTTTTAATATTAGGATGATGTTTAGAAAGTGAATCACTAGATTATCGTAAACTATGGGGCTCAGACTAGGAAATCAACTGAGGATCCTATATTGTGTGTGAGTATATTTGGATAAATGATTGTTATTTTTTGCCAATTTTTTTCAGTAAAATAGAACTAATTCTTGTATTAAAAA
Organism: Viscum album; assembly: GCA_963277665.1. NCBI lineage: Eukaryota > Viridiplantae > Streptophyta > Magnoliopsida > Santalales > Viscaceae > Viscum > Viscum album. The sequence continues at coordinate 708,070,079 of OY728131.1, read as the reverse complement.
ATGTGGAAGAATTTATAAAGAAGTTTGGTTTATGTAACTAATATTTTTAATAATGTTGATGTAGCTTAGATGAATGGATGAAGAATAAAGGACGTTCTCATGTAAAATTATCATTAGGAATGTTATTTAATGAATTGTGTTTACTTAAGATGTTTGATGAGATGATCATAATCTATCAAATATGTCCCAAATTATTAGTGCATCATTTTTTTATCAACATTATAATGTTTATGAAATTTTATTTATGATGATTGTTAATAAGTTGGTGAGAATCCCGTTATGGGATGGATAAGGCAAAGAATAAAGGGTGATGATAGCAGAGATAATCAGATTGTTTGTGGAATACATCGGTGAACATATGATTTTGAATGGAAAAAGGTATATAGATGATGGTTTTCAAGTAAAACTATAAGAAAGATGTATTATGAATAATCCATCAGAGATTTTATCCATCATGAAGGATTTACAAAATTTATTGTAATAGTTTCCAATTGATAAATATTTCCAATAATATCGTAAAAAATTTATTGCATGAATTATGATGTAATGTATATCAGTAAAATTAATATTGGATGTTTTTCGAATGAAAATATATTAGGACATTGGAATAATTTTAATTAATTGATATGATCAGATGATATGAGGAACCTTTTATTTTATCGATTAAATTCAATGTTACATTTGATTGATAATGATTAAAAAACCAAATCAGTTGTTTCAACGCTATGTTTTCATCCCTGATTAAAAATCACATTTCTTGTGGTTTAAATTCAAGATGAAATCTATATTAACAGAAAAGTATATATAGGGAGTCTAATTAGCTTAAATAAAAATGGAAATTGATAAAGGGAAATGAAATTTATAAGTTGTCATGATTTTATGTTTCTAGTGGAACGAAGTGGTTTTATTTTCCCCGATCACTGTGAAGCTATAATTGAATTTTAATTATTAGATTAATGAATCTATTCAAAGATTCTTGTACAATGATCATTAGTAAAATGGAAGAAAATATAAAAAATAATGAATAAAGTATAGATAATTTTGAATGTGAATAATGAATGTGTGGAGTCTATTGTACAAACTTGGCGGGTGATTAGATACAATATATTGGATATAAATTATTTAATGATAAAAAATAGGTTTCTCATAAATTTAAACAGTTAGAGGAAACACATAAGGATCAATGAATTCATGAAATGTGAATGATATGATTTGGGTTTCCAATTTTGGCCATTAACTAAATGAATAATTTCGAAGGTAGCAGATAAAGGTTTCTGAATAATAAAATAATTGATTACAAAAAAAAAATAGAGGAAGCTTGTGAAGATCCATTGAAAGTGGATGAAAAAGTTATTGAATAGGTGGATTAAAATAATGTCCCTATATTAATTCATCCGATGGAAGTTCGAGACATACATTCAGGAGACTAATGTTTCATAGAATTTGTATAGGATAAGTGATTTTTAATCATATAGAATGATTTTTTTCATCCAAATTATAAAATTTAGATACATTATTTTAATATTATTTTATGAATTTTATCATTATTATTATTTCTAATGTATGAAAATAATTAGGTAATTGAAAATAATGAATATTGGAAAGAATATGTGTCTTGTGAATGGATTTTTGGTAATTCATATGATGTTTTAATGGATAACCAGGAGACATTTATTCAAATTGAGAAATTTATAATGATATTTTTTGGATATGATGTATTAAGAGAAATAAAAAAATTTCATAAAAAAATTATTTATAGAAATCATGATCTATAATTTCAACCATTCAATAATTAAATAGGTAAGATAGTTATTTGACTAGATGTTTTTAGAGGATTGAATAAATTCATTGAAAATGAGAAAAAAGGATGTGTCTTATAAACATTAGTTGACTCATTTAATTTATAATGGTTTATAGAAATCAAAAAAGTATATTTTTAGATGTAATATTAAAACATTATGGGGAATTTCAAATTTTAAAGAACATTTTCACCTTAAATATTTGAGATTTGAATTCTATATAAAGGGATGAAGTGGAATTGAGAAATAGTGATCAGAGTTCTATAGATGATATTTATTCCAATAAATTGAGAAGATTAAAGGAAGTGGAAACCCCCCAATATGGGGAGATAATATCATTTGTGATGAATCATCATAATAAGACATACAAGATAGATAAGTGGGTTCCTGCTAAAGTGAAAACATCTGATCAGAAAATTACGCACTGAATAAAGAATATAATAAGTCATAAAAAAATTTAGATAATGGACTATTAAAATGCTATCATACCGAGCATAATCACTAAAGGAATAGTATGGAGATGATCAATTTGAGTAAGGGCACATACATATACTGGTCTATATACCAGTTAATTTTTCATCAGATAAAGATTTAAAATAAGATGAAATAATATTCTAACTTACAACAATTAAATGAAAAAATGATGCAAGGAATGATGGAATGAAGGTTCAAAAAAACACAATTTATAGGCTCTAGAGAAACCAAAATACCAATTATGAAACCTGCATTCCCTTTTCAAGGAAATAAAATATAATAGAAGATGTATGTGAAGAAAAATGAAGCACTATTACAATAATCATATGTCTTAATTGGTGGTGTAAATTATTTTTTTTACAAAGTATCACTTAATGAAATTAGAGACTATCAACACAAATGTTAAAAAGAACCAGTGAGAGGTGTAATGGTTAAATTATTAATCACTAATATAGGGATTATTGATTATTTGAATCCCCCTCCTAATGTTTATTTATGAACACTTATTCAATCAACTATTCTCTATTAACACTATCTTACATTGTATCATAATACAATGAAGAATATGTGCACAAGACATCAGTATATGTGGTAAGGTCTAAGTAATATTATTGAGTAGTGAACCTTGTTAAAATATCATTTTATATCATTGACATTATTTAAAATAAATTTATATGATAAGTAATATAGAATACAGTAATAAATAGAATATTATATCTATGTTTTAATGGGATAAAATCTTTTAATTGCACAAAGAAATTCTAAATAGATTCAACTTGCACTTAGTGCTAAGTATGCCTTCAAGTTCTCTCCTCAATTTTTATCAAAGGGTTGGTTCACCTCTACTGAATTCTATACATTAATATTATTTTCTATTTCATATTTTAGTTGCATTAATATATTTTAAAAAAAGTTTTTTTGTTCAAAATATCATTATCTTCGAGTATAATCCAATTTCTTCCAATACAATGATGAATAAGAAATGTAAAGAAAAAATAAAGATGAAAAAAATAACCCTCTTTCCTAAGGAATATAAATTATTATTTAATCCATTTATGGTTAAAAAATATATATAACATACATAGAATATAATAAATTAGTGGATCACGTTTCCAATGGGGATAATAATGACATTCCACCCATTAATTGTTCAGGAACAAGAGACCATTGATGTATTTTAATGTTCTTATAAAAACAATTTTCAAGATGAATATCCTAGAATAAATGGTGTTGATGGTTGATTTAAAACATATCAAAATGTGTTTTTTTAAAGATTAAGAGATATTTTACATATCACATGAAAGGAAAAAATTACCCTCATATTTGGACTGTTTCAAGTTATACAACTATATATTACATAGATGAAAGAAGAAATAGATCATATGAAAAAGTATCTTCAAATAAATTTTTTATAATTCAAAAATATATCTAAATAGACTATATGATTTGATTAAAAATTGATCAAAAAAATTTAATTAATATAGATATTCATGAAAACTCTTAAAGAATGTTTCTATGAAGATGATGAAATGTAAAAAAAATCTGTGATGATTGGGAATTAAATTAGAATAAATATTCATTATGATTAATGAAAATGGGCCTTGTTTACAAATAAAATTTATATACTAAAAGATAATTAGTAAAGAGTGAATATAGTCTTTAAAGAGAATGTGATTATGATATATGATAAGATAATCACACATAATATGAGATTTCAGGAATTGGATGTTTAACTAGACCATTTTTAGAAGAACCATGATAGGACTTCACAAAAAGAGATTTTTTGCTGCTAAACTCATTAGAGAATTCTAATTTTAATATATAACATGCATATAATAATAACTTGATTAACTTATTCAGTAATCAAAATCAAGAAGTACTGAAGTGAGAGGTAACATCTATACTATAATGTAAAAATGTTTCTAAAAATGTTTTCATAAATATTGAATGTTGTAAAATAAAACTTTTATGAGTAGGGATGAAGTGAAGTGATATAATGTCTACCAATATGACTTGTGTGGATAAGAAATGAAGTATGAAATATAGATCCCCTTGAAGAGATAATAAAATTTTAATGAAAATAAAAATATACAAAAAAATATATAATATGATCATGTTTTTCAGTGAATGTTGGTCTATAATTGATTTGGTCAATCATTATTGGATTTTTAGTATAGTCCTATAAGTGAATAAATTCATAGGATTCCCATGTCAAGCAAGAGAGAGATAGAGATTATGAACCAACATAAACAATACAATAAAAATACATATCATATAAAAAGATTGTATAAGGGTTCAAATACATGTGATGTTTGCAATGATGGTGGTCACCTAGATAATGCAATTTCATCTTGACATTTAACTAACATTCTTAATAAAAATATACAATATATGTTATTTTTTAAAGAAGAATAACCCTTATTATGCAAACAAAAAAATGTTGGTAATAAAAAGTCACCCAAGAATATTTAATTTTTGTAAAAAATTATATGCCATGAATTCTAAATCCTTGGAGTTATTGAAATATGTAGCATGCATGATTGGTAATAATAAGTATGGAACTTAGAGGAAGCATTATAGAAAATCCACACATTCATCAATTTTTCTTAATGATATGTTATTTAACTAGGTAGATGATGTGGAGCGAATGTGTAAAATATAATAGGCATTGGAAAAGTCTTGTGGAAATGGAAAAGAAAAAAATTACAAATGGTTTTAAGGAAGTTATGTGTGCAAAGGATAACAAGGCTGGAAAGACTCCTAAATATTGTTCTCTAATAATTCCACCATATCAAGTGTTCGTAAAGAAAATTAATGTTATACCAGGTGTTTCTAATAATTTAAAATATACTAAGGAGAGAAATTTTACCGAAAAATATTAAAGAATTAATAAGATACATACAAACCCAATCAAAAATGGAATTTAAAATATAAAAGAATGAAGAATAAAATAAATGGGGAAACATAGATGAGAAAACTATCTTAACCATGATGTTAATAATAAGATACAATAAGGGGCCACCTTATTCCAATAACTTTTTTGTATTGTATTTTTATTTTCATAAAATGGAATTAATGATGTGTCTTGAAATTAGGGGGAGATCTTGAGATAATGAAATTAATTCATAATTTTTATTCCCAATATATGGAAGTTTCTATCTTGTATTTTCTCTAATTATTTTTATTGAAATATCTTTTGAAAGGGTCATCCATCTTGAAGATGTAGAATTCGTCAATGTAAGGTCAACATCATAATAAAGTTTTATTTTTATTCTTTATTACTATAGGGATTACAATTCATTTCAATTATATAGATTCTTCACAATAAATATTTTATGAAATATATTCTTGATGGGGATAAAAATAGAGAATGGTGAATAATCTATTGGAATAATTATCACATGAATATATGATTATTATTGAATATTACAGTATAATGTTCTTTGGTAATGCTATTTTATTCTTAAATATATCATTTAGGGATACATAAATTAATAATCCTAACACAAAGGAGAAAAAATTAATGAATCAATGACATAAGAAAACTATAAATATTAAATTTTTACTAAGGGTGCTTATCTTGTATGTTGTAAATAAGTCATTCTAATATATTAGTTGAAGCGGGTGAAAGAGTTTTTGGATAAACTATCTTATAAGGGTTTTGTATTCAAAGTATAATATTCATATAAGAATAAATATAGATAACACTTGAATACGTGTTTATGAGTTCTCGTTCAATGATGTATCAAGATCAGTTTGTTAAGAATAGATTTGTTTTTTAAATATAATTTTCTTATTTTCTACACCAATCATATTTCACATAGACTTATGTGAAATAATGGATGTAAAATTACTTATGAAGGAACTAATAACTATTCTTATATAATTTTTTTCATTTAAATTTGAAAAAATAGTATGTAGAGAAAGATGCACATATTTAAATATTTTTTTCTGAAAAGGGAATATAATGTATTGCCACCAAATACAAAGTGGGGATTAAAGATCCTACTTTATCGGTGAGTTTTGATTGAGGTTTATGTTTTTTGTATAATCTGAATTTATATGAATGAAATAGAGACATTTAATTGATTTTAATTTATTTAAAATGTTATAAATAATTTTAGTTAAGGTATCCAATCATCATAACAATGTGTATGTAAGATTAAAGAGTGGATTAAGTAGAAATTAAGTGCTAATGTATTCGTATATAATGAATGTTCTATAATGATTTAGATTTTACAAAAGATGTTTCTTGAGATGATCCAAATGTCACTATCATTTTCCTAATGATTGGAGTATCCTATTTATTATCAACATTCGGATGTTTATGTAGTTCACTCAAAGAGTATCCTTATGATATTAACAACCTGTATTTTATTCAAAGGAGAAAGTGCATAAAAATGGATGAGGATTGTGAATATGATGGGATGGTGTCCCATATATCGTGCAGATCAGATGAATTTGATCATAATATTTTAATCATATGATTGTTAACTAGTAGTAAAATTTGAAAGGGGTTTCTGAAATGAGTCCTCATATAGTGTTTTCAAAAGAGAGAAATTCAATACATTATACAAAAAATAATAGGATAACTAATATCATACATTTCTATGTGATGTTCTATTCATTTATAAAACATTAAAATTATTTATGGCTATTTTTAAATATGAAATATATAATTAGAGAAATGAATTTGGATGGGAGTTAAATTGGTTTATGTTAAAAAGGGAAATTGCATTGGGGTTATGCAATGCTCAAGTCATGAAGATATTTAATACATGGAATAACATAGTGGAACTATAGTTCTCAATAATTTTAATGTTATGAATGAAGTCGAATGAAGAGAATAAAATATTCCATTATGTGAACTAGTCTAGATATCAAGATGCAATGTAAGGATGTTATAATCAATGAAAAAATAACGTTTTGATGAGGTTGAAACTAATGAAAGGATGTATGAATTGAATTATTTGAACATGGTTATTCATCAATAATACTCTGCCAAATAGAGGATCCACAATGATCAATGATAATTTTATAATGGAATTCATCAGTCAGATGAAACACATGATAATAATGAAATGACGTTATTTTTGATATATCATAATGAAGATTACAAATCATAAGTGAAGAGAAATATGAAAAAGTTCATCTGAAAAGAAGAATTAATGAAGACAATAAATAGTTATTTATGAATGATTAGAAAACTTCTTACTGACATTGTTTGAGGAATTATATGAAGAATATTAGATAGAATATGGACCAGTTTCTAAATAGATAGATTGTATAGAAATCACTGTATAATTCCAATATACATATGTTCATGACTGATGTTCATTTTACTAATTTTTCATAGATGTAGGATCATATAGATGTTTTCAAATGATGAATAAATGATGTTATTCCATCAAATTATCACATGTTTAATCACAAAAAATCGTGTGTTATTTCATTCATCGGATAATTTATTATCATGGACAATAAAAAGAAGTATATTGACAAATCATGTTCATCAGACATAGTAAATGTCTTTCAAAAGAAATATAATCTATTCACATAATGTTTGGTAGGAACATTCGGTAAAATTTTACTACATATAAGAAGTTCTGTGAAGTTATACACGATTGAATTTTTGATGTAATTTATGATGTTTTCATAAATAAATTTGTTTTTTTGATGCTAATATAGATATTAAACATTTCTATAATCATGACTGGAATATCATGATTCATGCTGAGATTTTGGGAGGATTAAAGATGATCATTGACACCAAGATAAAATGATGTTTCTTATAGTGATAAGATAAATAATATCATAATGGAAGCTTTTAGGGGGTAAAATGACATAACTTTTTAATAGTATACTCAAAAACTTAGCAGGATGTCTGTATATGAAAGTAAACACATCACCCTTATTCTTAAATAGTTTTGGCCTTTATATATGGTTGAATAGTCACTGTGAATGTATAATGTGATTTATAAGGTTATGAGTTATATTAAAGAGGATAAAATCTATAATTTATTGATTTCCATTAATATTGAGAGCTATTACCAATTTAGTTAGTGCATTAGAATTAGAGGTTCCAAATGATGAAGGGGATACTAGATGAATTAAAATCATAATTCAGAGCATTTAAACACTGGATAAGAAATGGTTTAATTTATTAGTGCCACTTGAAATGGACTAATTATATAGTACATGATAGAGAAGAATCAGCAGATAAATAGGTACTAGATGATCTAGAATATAAGATCAAAACTGTACAAAAAAGAGTACCTATCAATTGGTCGTCGAATTAATTGGTTGAAAAAATTAAGGAATAGTCGAATTTACATCATAAAAACACACATCATACATATAGTAACAAATGAATAGTATATGAAAGTAGTGATGAGAATAACTATTAGATGAACTGTCATAATATGAATCTTCATCGGTCACACATGATCAAATGGATGATTAGATAGAGTGGTTCTGGTTGAATGAGAAGACGGATAAAGAAATATTCTTGCGAACTACTTTGCATGAAACAATTGACGAATAAGGAAGTGGATAATAATGTGACACAATTAAATCCATCAAAAGTATCAATAGGAAGAAAAAATCATTGGTGTATTGAACTATCCCTTTAAGTAGTAGAAGGTTGTCTTCACATGTACTATAAATAATCAATGATGGGGTGAATGTTGGGTGAGGCTAACCCTAGTTCTGTGATTTATGATTATTTGCATCCACCCTCCTAATTTTTTTTAAACCATATGCAGTATATGTGTTTTTTATCTATAACACCTTACTTGGTATTCTAATATAGTATAGATTATATGTACATGTACTCATTATACAAGTCAAGGGCTATCTACAGATATTGAGTAGTGAACCTTGTAAAAACATCACATGACATTTTTATCTTTTTTCCATATACTTTCGAATGAGAGGGATAAAATTAAAACAATCAATATCCTAATATGTCTGAAAGGTAATGTGATAAAAAATTATAATTACACAAAAACCCTTAATATTTAGTCACCCCTTCTCAATTTTTTGTATACCCTAATGTGGTCCGTTGATGAACTCCTCAGAGGAATCCAAATAACAATCTTCTAGAATATCATTATCACGTTAAAATTAATTAGCCAAAACTATCAACCATAGTGGGGAACGAAATCCACCTTGGGAAAGTAGGAATGTCGAACTAGGAAGATTGAGAGAAGTCCAAGAATGTTATCTTCCACAATATTGAGTTACAACTTGAAGCATTTATAAATAAAAGGCCTTTAGTAGTTACATTTCATATTTTATAGAAAATTATTGATATCAAGTAAAAAATAGGGCCAAAGAAATTGTTCATTTGCATTCCACATTTATATTATCGGCAAACAAACTCTACCAATCAAAATATATATTCACCGGTAAATTTCATTTAACGAATGTTGATAATTGAGTTAAAACATCAATAACTATGAATAGACTTATATAAAAAATGAGTGTAAATTAATGCTTATATTTTATGTAAATGAGTTATAAGTCCTCAATAAAATTATTTTTCTGTCATTTCATGTCTTTAAGGGTAAAGACAGTGAAAAAACTGATTATTTCCACAAGAAGGTTAAAAATTGATTATTTATGAAATGATAAATTTTAATCTTTGTAAATTCGTGTGATTAATTATAAGAAACTTCCAATACTAATGAACAAGTAGGAAGGACACTAATTCATACTGATGTTATACTTTAATAGGGAATATTCCATGATCACACCCGATAGAGGGAACCATACACCTCTTAATAATATAAGGTTTATGAAAAGATAATAAATTAAAAATTCAAATCTTGTTCATGCATGGTTATGATCACATGAAAAAAATACATATTATACATGTTCCATAAAACATAAGCCAATTATATATATTAATTTATCATTATACCTCATCTATAAATCCGAATAGTTTGTTGTATTCACAATTTGATCTCATGTTTCATATATCATATCTCCTTATAACAAGAAATTTAACCAAGTATAATGTGATCCTTTACACATAACATTAAAAAAAATATATTTTTTCCTGAGAAGATAAATTTAAAAATATCAAACACTATCTATAACACATTATTATTAAACAAAAAACTAAATTTTCATTTTATATAAACTCTCTCAATGTAAAAACCTTTTATAATTTAAATAATGATTATAATGTGAAAAAATAATGTCATATTCGAATGTTATTACCAAAAAATATGATCCCTTATGAAACAAAATAGTCAAATATTAAAAGTATAAATTCTAAAAATAATCTTTGATTGTATACTTGATATAGATTTACATCGACACCCACTTTCTTGTTTCAACCAACAATAAGATTCAGTTAATGTTGGTTTTCATTTGGTAGAAAATAGTAATATAAATACATTTTAATAACTATAAGTGGGATAATTCTTATTTATATTGGATGCATTTTGAAATATTTAGTTCCTTTAATATATAAATATATGAATTAATCTTTCATCGCATTCATCAATTGAACAATCCTAGTTTGTGTACACACTATTTCCATTGAGTTTTTCTCAAATGCTCGCACACTAAGATATGACCATTAGAACCACATTATTTAGGATTTATTCTAATATAAATATTTAAAAACACTTATATTTACTATACATGGAAATTATAAAAGATCCCACATACATATATATATATATATTACATTCTACCTTATTTATTAAACAATGTGTAATTTAATATCATATCTTCCATAATGAAAAATTACATTCATTAAGAAAAATTATTGTTTCGTATCCCCAATTCAAAATAGTTATTTTTATTCAATAAGGCCAATACCATGTATTCTATGCTACCGTATTTTTTTTACCTCTATTCATGTTAGGTTTCCGTCATCATTCATATAAAAATATATATCCACTTTATAATACGAATATATGTGGATTGAATTATATTTTTATATGATATGTCATGATATTTGCATTTTATATCATAAACCCAGTAAAAAATATTTTTATTTAGGTTTTCTAAATGGGATGACTGTTTTTTTTTCATAATGTGGTTTAATAAAAAATTATATCTATCTGGATTAAATTTGGATCTCTTAAGGTCCAAATCTAGATGAATGGATATGCCAACATGAATTACATTACATCACATGCGTATAAAATAAATCATTTTTTTCCTAAATGTATGCCACAATAAATTTTAAGGAACTATATTTTTTATTAAACTTTATGAAAATAAACATGGAATATTTATTTATCTGCATAATATAAAATCATGAGATACTATTTTCATATAAACTATATAAATATACACATCATACAACATAATTATGGATTAATATATATTAACTTAAATATCATGAATTTCATTATGGGTTAAATTAACTGATTTTATGTTTGAAAATAAATGATATGAAATAATTATTATGTATGAAAACATTGAAGGAATGTATTATAATATGTTTTTTTATTTCTATCCAAGAAAAAGTTTTAAGGGATCATGAATGTTTAATTGTTGAGTAAACAATAATAGATAACATTTGACTGAAAATTTATAATAGAATTTTATTTTCCAATCCCTCATGGTCAATTCATCTGGGTAAATTATTTAAAAAATATTGATCTCCACATTTCACAACATGTTTCTCTATCCAATCCCTTAAATTCTAATATAAATGTATTTAACCACATCACATAAGCATATAAAAATGGATTTTTTTTAAAAACATTATTAACATAAACTATGAGTCACCGTTCATAGTATTAGCATCATGAACATAATCATCATATAAAAAATAAGGATTGGGAATTAAATCCTCTTAATTAATACAGCATATTTTGATCTCAAGGGTTCTTTTATTTACATAGGTTCATTTTCTAGGATGGGATGAATATTCCCTTTTTCCAAGAAAACAACCCTATATTATTCTAAAAAATATTGTGTTAATCTATGATACAATTTTTTATTAAAACTCAATTTTTGTAAACTTATTTATACCATTTGAATCTATAGAGTACGAAATTAAACATCAAGAACCCACATTATATCAAATTATATAACCATAATCTAATATTTTTTAGATCCCATTTTTTGAACTGTGGAAATTTCCAAAGGAATTTGAAATTTTTAATTTTTTGGAAGACCAAATGTTAAACATTGTTGGAAAAGAAAACATGAGTTTTTAAACACATAACAATATTATTTTAGGAAATGCTTCAAGTTCGAGAGGTGTCTTATAAGATCATATGAGTTTAAGAGGTTTGAAGCATAAAAAAATACATTTAATGAAAACTAGACTGAGGCACATGGTTGGAACACACTATGTGTTAACCATGTTTCCAAAATCATATTTTCAGATATCTATAGGGATGAGGTTTCTAGAATTTGTGTGTTTACCGAGGGGAAAAATTTTTGTTTAGTGAAACGTCCAAGAGGGTTTCATACTGGTTTTCATTCCATGTACATGAGGTCACACGGTCGCACCAATGGTAAATAGAAACTATATTGGAATGTGGTTTTGATGTTGTTAGTTTGAATAACTATGCACCTATACTGCTTGATATGTGATTCTATGGTAGTGATCCCACAACATTGACTAATATTTTTCATAACCACAATGTGAAACCAAGTGTCCTATTAAAGAGGGTTGAAATTACAATTATTCCCTTACCTCTTTATTAAATTTCCTCTACCCATTATTCCCTCATTATTTTACTCCATGACACCCGATATCTCACTTTTAAATCTCATTAGAATCGATTTAACTCATTCATTAATCCTAGAAACCACGATCCTTCACTCTCATCTAATATATTTCAGTATGCACTCGATTACACTTGCTTCATTTTTATTTATCCCCCACCACATATAATTTTTAATCCATGCGATCTATTTTTCTTATATTTATTTAATTTTTAAAATCACCCATTTTATATTGTTCTATATTGAGTAAAATCTTGATATTTGATTAGTGAATCCTAATAAGTATTATGTAATAGGTTTATGGAAATTCTAACAATGTTTCATCCTTTTATGAATTACACGATTTTTTCCTGCACCTGACCATTAGTATTAGGCTTTTAAAATGGGAAATTACTGTAGAAAATTTTATGATACTAAATTAGATAACCTTTTAGAATATAATTACATAATTTGAGGTTGTGTACCTCAACTTGAACAACTATATTTTGATTATGTTTCTTATATTTCATAGCCCCCATTCCTAATAATTTAATTAAGAAAAACATATAGGCCTGTCGTTAGATTATTTTGAATTTGATTAATCATGATCAATATTTTACATTTGATTAATATTACATCATTTAAGGGATAATTAAATTCAGTAAGATGAACTTGGTTTGATATTATTTTCCCTGTTTTATAATAAGACAACCAATGCAGTTTACATTGTTCTATAATATTATTGTACAATTAATTAGATGTACTTGGATTAGATAATGGAATTCTTATTCACATGTTCTTACATAGAAATTATTATTCAATAGTGATTTGAAATTTTTATGGGAATGAACTATATATTATTTTAATTTACCTTTATTATTTATGATACTCTATAATGATGTCCCTTATTAATTATGATACTCTCAAATGGAGTACCTTAATAATTTTGATACATAGAAATGTAATCCCATATTAATTTTCATACATTATCATGGTGTCCCTTAAACATTGTGATACATCAGAATGGTTTCCCTCTTTATTACATGAGACTGTTGTGACTAGTTTTGGATGATTGAGTTATGCCTCTTTTTCTAGATATCACTACACCCACACACACACAAATATATATATATATATATATGACTATATATGTAGCTAGTTATATAGTTTTTATATATATACATATATATTTTTATACATATAACACACACACAAATATATATATATATATATATATATATATATATAAATTAACACATTATTAGAGATATTTTAACATATGAAAAAGAAGATATTGTCGACCAAGTGTCACTTGAGGAAAAAGTCTAACTTGTCTACACTTATATATAATTTTTTTTTGATATACATTAACACTACTATACATTATATTCATAGTATTGATATCATTATACACCATTGGTGGTGTCCAAATGAGTTTATCAAATACCCAATTCAAGCCTCCATTTCACTAGTGTAATTGAACACACATCGTGATTCATGTTTCGGTTTCATGGATTATTACTCTTGTATATGAGATCTTGGGAGAAAAATACTGAGCCAGAGATTTAGGTTCTCATGGAGATATACTTCTTGTCTTTTACTTTTTTCTCGTACTATTTTGAATTCAATGATTCATGTATTATACTTCCATATTGTTGCATCACAATGAGATGATTAGTTTAATATATTTGGTGTTATCTATTGTATTTATTTAACATTGATTGTAATTTATTATTATTAAATTAGGATAATTTTTTATTCATTTTTTTATCTGCGTTTGATAATGATATCGAGGATATAATCCCCCCCACAATACCATTATTAGACTCTCCCTAAAATTTAGTATCCTCTAACATATGTGGAGGTGTGCATGAGTTCATGGGGTGAATACACCAGCGACACTTTATTGAATGAGTTGGATTGGGATGTTAATTATTAGTACCGTAACATTATTGTTCATTATCATATGGTTTGGTTCTAGTAGGATGGTATGTAGGAATGTGTCAACAATTGGAAAATATATGTGTCTGATAGTTACAAACCCATACATATGAAAATGACCAAGTGGCTTGGTATGGGACTTTTTTCATGGTGTACATGATTAATGTTTATAATTTTATCTCAGTTGTTTGATATTTATTCTTTTTCATATCGATTTATGATATTTTCTGTGTTTTACCCTTATAAGGTTATATAGATTTAGTATTGTTAGACTCATAATTATAGGAACTTAAAGATTCATATTCTAGGCTTATTCCATGACATGTAGTTTTCATTGCTTGATTTCCTGATATATAATGGATGTTTCTTCTTTGATTTAGTAGAATTCATAGCCATATATCATCTTTAGGTGATTATATCACATACTCTACATATATTCCATCTTTCAATTGTTTCTTATTTATATATCTATATTTATCAAAACTATTTGAAAGAATGAATTTCTAATATTATGAAATATGGTTGGTAATTAAAATGTATTCATCATCCTAAATAGTGTTATCAGTTATAGCTTGATGGTGGAACCTTAAATAATTAATAAGGAAATAATTTAACAAAGATCCATTTGTCAGAAGTGATGAATCATAAATAGATATGACTAAATGAGTTCTAATAAAAAATTAGAAGGTGTGTGATCAATTATAAATTGGTAAGGGTATGCCAAAAAATCATCCTATTACATATTAAGTATTTATATACAAAAAAAAAAGAAAAAACCTATTAATAGAAACATTAATTCTAATTGTATCTTATAAGGGAATGTACCTTTGTATATGGTTATGGTAGGTCATTTATCTGAACTGGGATATGTCAAAATTAAGAATTCTTACAAAAAGAGGTATACATTAAAAAGGAAAGTATCTATATAATTTGCGGATTCATCCTCATATATCTAAATTCCTAAATAATAAAAATTAACACAAGTACTTCAGCTGGGTTTTGTTTTTAGTATATTTCCCCATTAAGTGTGTTTTATAGTATTAAATAAAATAATGGGACCCATATAGGTTGTCATTATATTCTATGATTTAGAGATAAAACCTGTGGGAATATATTCTGATAAAATTTTATGATTTTTGAGTTTCATTAGACAATTATATGGGTTATATATAAATTTATCATGGTACCAATAGATGATAAAAGATCATTATTGTTTTTCAAGCTTTATGCTATCATTATTAGATAATTAATCATCTAATTACTACTTATAGGGTGTCTTATAATACCACATAGAGTTGGTATTTTATTTAACTAAGACCAATGTGAAAATATAAGGGATAAATGAATGAATTAAATAGATCTATGAGAGAATTTTCTAGAGATGTGGTAGGGTTTCATCTAAATATATACTGTTTAGAAATATCTTTGATCTAACTTTCCTAAGTGTTTTGTAGAATTTAATACATAATGTATGAAGAATAGTGGTTGTTCATAACTCATAATTGGTATTTATTTAATTAACTCCCTTCAATATTTTATGAGTTTAAATAAACAAATTAAAATGGATTGAATGAAACTATAATATGGTTGTATTGGTTTCTACCCTGATGTATGTGTAACATAAATATTTTCCAGTAATTCTCTCTATAATGGTAATGTAATCATATTATGTATGATTTTATGAAATTTTCTATGGTTATGGTGATCCTAAATGCTAGGAGATAGGTCCAATAGTACTAATTTTGGATGTCTATTTGAAAAAAATACATTTTTAATTAGATATGGGTATTATTCTATTGAGGTTGTGACCATTGAAGTATCATAGTATAGATAAATTCTTTTTATCAATATTTTCAAATGTTAAGTGTTTTTTAGATGATTCTCATACCATAAAGGGATCTTAGTTTCTAAAACAACAATATGTGAAAACATGCATTGAGGTTTTGAATGGTCTCTTTTTATGGGGTTGAGCATTGGGTAATTCTTGGTTTCAGTAGGATAGACATTAATAGGGAATGGTCTGACACTTTTTAGGGAATGTGTCAATAATTATTTCTCATGGATGGATGGATATAGATATTGACATCTAGATGATGACTAACATATAAAAATAAACTATATGATAAATATATTACATTTTACTTTAGATACTATAATTCATAGGGATGGTAGGCCTATAAATATTATCAAATTATGTTTTGTTGTGTTTGAAAAATATTTGGGTAGTGTGTAAAAATACATGAGATACTCATTTACTAGGAAAAATACTTCAAAGAACCATGTCAGTTAAGTGGAAGTTGGTAAATCCTCAAGTTATTATGCTAAATTCATCATTCATCTCTTGAGTATAGTGACGTAGGAGTTAGAGAGAAATGAATTGTAATATATTTTTTTGGGATAAGGTTGCAAATGGATTAGACAATATAAAACTATCAATTGAATATTCTGTTAGAAGCTACAAGAAGCATATGTGCAACCACATGTGCATTCATAATACATAGTGCGAGGGGAATATGGTGGTGGGAATCCTTTCTTTCAATTCATCTCAAGAGGAAACTATTCTTTTATTAACTAATATTGGTTCTTTTCCCCATGATAGTGAAATATTTATTTGTCCTGATTCCCTCGGGATACATTCCCTCATACGTTGTAAGTGTATTTTTGTTGAATCTTTTTTATCCTTTTAATAAATTAAAAAAACATATTATTATGTATTATGGTTTTCCATACCCATATCTTATAAATATTATCACACATTCATATAAGGATGACTGTCATGCAGCTAAATTTTATGTATACTATTTTATTTTATTTCATATTGGGACTTGGTAAAAGCATGTTGGCCACATCCTTTCCCCATGGTTGGTGGGAAGCGTGTGTTATGGGGGTGAGTTCACATTCTTAGTATATGATGAATATGAAATTAATATGCATTGGAGGATCATGTCGAATGTGTTTTAAAATATCCTTTCATGTAGTGGGACTACAACCAAAAAAGGACACATAGAACTGGTTAGAATGAGTTTTGGAAGCTTGTGAGGCTAATGGGTTTGAGTTATATTCCATGAAAAGATACTCATGATAGAGAAATTCATGGGTTTTAATCAAGTCTGGAAACATGATTAAAGTTATAGATTTATACGAAACTCATAATGTGATTCATATAATTCTTTTAGATGATTTCCATGTAGCATGATGATAAAAAGAATAGTTTTTTAAGAAACAATTGAACACACCATTTTTTAGTTTGTACCTTTCTAGTTATGCTTAAATAATATTGGATAGTCAACATTGTGAGGGAATAATGGTCACATAGAGATGATTATTTTAAAGAATACCACCTTTAATAGAAGTCAATTAGTGGTTGTTTGACTTCTGTTCTTACTATTTGTTCTATTAGTTCTATCTGAAACCATTTGAGAATCCTTATCATGGATACGGCAAGAGAGTCTGAGGTCGTAATGGTAATCATTGATAACAACATTATATACTCTTATAATAGTTATGATCATGAACCATATCATGACATTATATTATTATTCTAAGATAACATCATTTAAACATTGAGAAAAACAATGAAATTAAAAACCTTGGTGGCTCAATAAATAGACACTAGGGGAGTTGAACTCTAGGGGAAGAGATGTTCACAGAGGATAGAAATTTCCTAAGTTATACCAGGATTGTCTTTTAGAAAGTAATTTGATAGTATCACTAACACCAATGTATTCTCTAACATGACCGCCACGTGAGATACTATTTAGGGGCTTCATCATTGTTCATAAAATATTTTATTTTCAACATAGTATCGACACATCACCTTCCAACTCTTGGTAATAAACTATATTGGATGATAATATTATATTATGATAGTTTATTCCATTTCTACCCCATACATATTATTGTACTTAGTTTATTTTTATGTAATAAAGTGCAAGGATATTAGATCATGTAAAAACCTTTGTTATTGTTATGAAAAAAACATATGTTGACATTTCAGATAGATACATTACTATAATTGATGTATATGATTAATTTAAAAAAAAATTAATTAACATTTTATGACTTGTAATTAAGTCATACCAATCATGTTTTTCCTGTGTTTGCTTCTATACATTGGGTTTTCAGATATAGTATATTATTAGTGACTCAACATAGCTTTCTGTAGTTTCAATGAATGAGTTCAATAAGAAACTACTTTTGGAACATCATAAAAATGAGGTGAGAGTTTCCGAATGGTGGAATGGGGATTTTCATTTATTGAATACACAAAATGATTCCAATTGTGAATCAATTGTTTGATTAAATTTAGAAACATGCTAATATGTGTTGTTATATATCTAATGGATTTTTAATTTAGGAATTCATATTGTGGAATGAACAATAGAAAAAATTTGATGCTAAATGTTTTAACCTATATTGGTATGTTCTATGATTTGGAAAATTAAACGTAATATTTATTTTTGTGGGACGAAAAAATTATAATTATAGCTTTAAAATGAATGTCTGAGCATTAGAATACTTTATTTCTTTGTTTCTATAAGATATTCATGGATTGAGAGGTGTAACAGGAGTTTGAATGAGTGTATGAATTGTTGGTCACTAAAAAATATATTTATGTAGATATTGAAAGAAGCTAATTTTTGTTACATGGTTAGTAATAATATTTTGGATTAGACTATGTTTATTTTTTCTATAGAATAACCGTTTTTTTAAGAAAAAAAATATTCTCTATGTAGTAAATTTTATGGTTTGATGAAATGTTCTAGACAGTGTCACATAGTTTTTCTAATCGTGCACCCGATGCCATATGGACATGCAGATGGTTTGCAGTAACTGCAAATGTGGGCACACAGGTAGTGCATATTTGGAAATCTATGCTCAAAGACCACATGTTTAGTTCTACTTAATAAGGGATGCCACATGATTTGGTCATGGGTTTCTAAATAGTACTTTCAAACTATGTGGATCATTATAGAGGTGTGAAATTTTAGTGTTTCCAATAGATATTTATATGTTTTCTACCTCCCATTATCCCTTAATTTTCCCATGCTAGGCCTCATGGGTTTTTCATTTGGCCCCTCAAAGGATTTAATGTAACCATTTTATTTGAAATTATAATCAAGATCCTTAATTATAATTAGACCCATATGAGTAATATATTGATTATTCTTACTTATTATTTTTTCCCTCACAGCATGGAATGATAATTCCATGTGAGAATTGTCACCATATTTGTATGGATTTTTTCAAATCATTCATCTTATATCATTCTGGATGAAATAAAATCTCCATAATAGATTAGTGGAGTTTAATATGAAAAATAATGTGGTGAATTAATTTTCATTTAATTAAGCAAATTTACTTAAAATACGTATTTTATTGAGTCAATAAGGTTTTCTTTATGACATTTTCATTCCTTCTTGTTTTTTAAATCACAAACACCGTATACATAAACAATTATAAATTTTACCTCCATAAGGAAAATTTACTTCTTTATGAAAATTTACCCTAACCTAGATTGTCTTATACATAGAAATATTTTTCTTAAGTACAAAAACTGGATTCATACCAAAAATCCCAGAAGTCATATAATGTCAAGATTTGGAGCATTCTGTTTTTAGGATCCAAATTCTGGATGTGAACTGTAGTGAAGTTCCAATCCGAATTCTGGACTCCGATCTTTCATGAGTTCGACTCCGAACTCTTATGAAGTTCGACTCCGAAAATTCATGAGTTCGACTCCGAACAATAATGAAGTTTGACTCTGAACATTCATCAGTTTGACTCCGAACTTTGATGAGTTAGAATCCGAACTCTTATGAAGTTCGACTCAGAACTTTCATGAGTTTGACTCCGAAATCTTATGAAGTTTGACTCTGAACTCTTATGAAGTATGACTCTGAACGTTCATGAGTTCGACTCCAAACTCTGATGATGTTCTATTCCAACTTTCATGAGTCCGACTCTGAACTGCTACGAAGTTCCACTATGAAATTTTTTGAGTTCGACTCCGAAATCTTATGAAGATCAACTCCAAACATTCATGAGTTCAAATCCGAACTTTCATGAGTTTGACTCCGAACTCCTATGAAGTTCAACATCGAACTTCAACATCGAACTTCTACAAGTTTAGTTTCTGAACTTTGGTGAAACCAGACATCGAATTCCTTTAAAAAAGAATCCAAACATTTTTTAACATAGACTCCGAATTTCATTTTGGTTAGACTCCGCACTTTAAATTTGCTTACACTCTGAAATTTTTTATGGATTTTGCTTACATATGCTCCATTTAAAAATGATGTCATGAATTCAGTTATACATGATTTATTTTAAAACAATGTCATCCATTTTGATTCTAATTAACTGTTGGTTGAGTTACACGTGTACAAGTCCCTCCGAATTTCATGAAAAATATGACAGTTGGAGGAGGGATCCGACCGTTGAAAATTTGCCTATAAATAGGAGATCATTTGAAAGAGCTCAACAAAATGTTGTTCGATCTAGATACCACATGCTGTTAAGGTGATTTCTAGAGAGAGAAGCTTTTCATGCCTTGTGCATACTGAACTACTTGTTCAGATTGCTTCGTGTGACTCCGAATGGTGGTGATTACATTCGAGGATTTCCGGGGATAAGAAGATAGAGGTGCCAACTACCTTGAAGTTCAAGGGCTTCCTTGCTGAGGAAGACAGAGGTTCCAACTACCATGAAGTTGAGGGCTTGCAGGGATAACAAGATATGGATTCCGATGTTTGTATCGAGGGATTACCCTGGTTTTGGTAAGACATACTTTCTTTAAAGTAGAAATCAAGGTAACTTTATCCATGGTTGTTGGATACCCTTCTATTTGTGTTAAAAGACTTATATCTTGTTTCTTTTAGTTTTACTACTTGTTTTTCCAATGCACTTTTTGTATTGTAAGGAAAGTATGACCTTCTTATATTTACATACACTTGTACTCTGATTATTTTAGATTGTATACGCTTTATGGTAGAATCTCATATTGTAAACATTGGTTCCAATTCACTAAATGGTGATTAGAGTTGTTGTGAATTTTCTTAGCTTAACTTTGTTAAACATAGATTCTTCCATGTCTAAGGAAATTTCTATAATGTCCAATTAACCCACCTCTTGTATATTGAGCCTCTACATCATTATTTCGATCCTACAATTGGTATCAGAGCTTGGAAACCTCATACTCCATACTAATCCTACAATTTGTATCAGAGGATGTCCCTGAAATACTTATACTCACATATAAGTTTTTCATGCTCACTTTTTCATTGTTCTTCATCCTTGCTATAAAAGTTTTTAATCATTCTGATCTTTTTCATTCCGAACTTTATCATTCCGAATTATCATTCCGAATTGTCATTCTATTCATTGTGGTTACAAACTTTTTCTACTAACAAGTTTGGTTTCCATAGTATTAAGAATGGCAGGAATCAATGTTGGTTATATTGAAAATCTAAACCCTGCAAGACGACAAATATTTGATGGTAATTACTATGAGTACTGGAGAGATCGAATGAAGACTTTTGTTATCTATACTAGATTGGATAATTTTGTTATAGTTACTAGTGATTATAAAATTCCTGATAAGGAAGTTAGAACTTTCACTAACCAGGAAAAGCAAGAGTATAAACTCCATTATAAGGTACACAATAATTTACTGTGTTCAATGACTGGAAATATATATAGCCAAATTTCTTCTTGTGAAGAAGATAATTTTATCTGGAAGAAGTTAGAGGTTACACAATTTGGAACTTCTAAAGTTATTGAAATTAGGAGAGATATGCTTAGAGCTGAATACCATGGATTCAATTTTTCGTATGGAGAACCAATCTGCAATGTTAAACAGAGATTTATGACTATAGTCAATAGTCTACAGTCTATGGGAGAAAAAGGGTTAGATGATGAAGCCCATGTGGATAAGATAATTGATATTATTCCAAATGAGTGGGAATCATGGAGAACAACAATTGATGAGAACATAAAGGTCACTGAAATTTCTCTTGATGAACTATTCGGAACTCTTCTCCAACATGAATCATGAATGAAGAGAGATGATGGAAACATCAAAAAGAATAATGGAAATGGTTTTGTTGCTTTTACAACTACATCAAATCATATGAAATCTCAGACTCCTGAGAGAGTAGCCAGATCCAATTCTATGAAAGTGGTAATTCAATCAGAATCTAGTGAAACTGAAGTCATAGAAAATGAATTAGAAAATCTTGCTCATAGGATGAAAAATATAGATGGACTGTAAAGACCCGTATCCTGACGTACATGGACATTACATTACTTTTGTGGAATACTTAGTACATAACAAAAACACACACACAAGGATCGTAATAGTTTAGTGTCTTTGGAAACTCGGAACATAATCTTCTAATCGTGGTGAAAGATCTTCAATATCTCCCATAAAGATCTTCCCTTTTTTTTTTACCTAAAACCTTTATTTATATCCTGGGGAAAAGAAAACATAAAAGGGTGAGCTCAAATGCTCAGTAAGGGTGAATAAAGGAAATAAAAATCATATCATATCTTTTTGAAAATCATAACCTGCAAAAGAGATCATAAAATCTTAATAAATCATAGAAGTGAAAATGAGATCCCCATAATCATAACATGAAACTTGAAACTTTGTGGCATGCACACATAATCATGGAAAATCATTTCTTGTTAGTCTTGACTCATTGCCAAGACCATCTTAGTGGACAAAGTCCCTTTCTGAACCGAGTTCACTCCTCGTTTCAGTCCTGTATCACTGAACCGAAATAACCTTCCGTTCCAGCTATGTCTATCTCATGAGATATACAATATTTACCCAATGCATTGGAGGGAGATATAGGTCCCACCCATCTTATAATGAATCCTTTCTTATGTGTGCCACATAATCATAAAACATACATCATAGCATAACCCATGTAATAAAAATGGGATTCTTGAAACATCATGACATCATAAATCAATTCATATAAGATAAAGGAATTCATAAACATAATTCCATCACAACATAGTCAAAACAATGTAAAAATATGGATAGAAACAGAACCCTTTATTATCTTAGATGGAAAAATAATTTTGATAAAATACTTGAATTGAATTCTTGAGGAAAATATCCTTTCTTCTTCAAAATCAATTACTTTTCACAAAACATCATGCAATTTTAAAAGAAAGAGATTTTATTGAAAATAGTCATGAAATCTTTTATAGGAAGCTTCATGAAAATAAGGCTTTATAAAACAGTAGAAATCCGTTCGTGCCGTATAAGTTAAAAAAAACATTCTTCGTACTTTTGTCGGAAAAGTCAAAAAGTACCTCGTACGGAAAAACGACAAAAGATTCCTTTCATATTCTTTACTAAAAACTCACCGAAGGGTAAAATTGGATTTAAACCATTGCAAGTGGATGGAAACAATATTACATACTGAGGGAACATGGATGTGGATGATAAAATACACCCCAGTAAATACTTACGAATAAACAATCTCGGATAAAAATGAGATTGTGATATTTCCCTTACCTTAGGTCCGATTTGCTTTGTTCGTGTCCGAAGCTCCTGTATAATGATTTAAATCATGTTATTGACTTATTACAGAATCATATTCATTGTTATGATATCATATATGGTTTACTTATGACATTATATTACCCGTTCTTTTGTAAATTCCATGTTAAAGAAGCGTTTTGGGTAAAATCGTTTCATTTATCGTAGGTGTTTTGACTTGTTGTTCTTGACATCATTATTACTTATATCATGATTTACTCACTTCCAGAATATAAAATATGATTTATATATCATATATATTCAGTATATATATATATAATAGGTAGATAAATAAAATGAAAAACATCGTTCATGGAGACGGTAGTCCGTACGTACGCATGAACGCTGTTTTCCTTTCCTTATTGTCTTGAATGGAAGTAAGTTGATGACATACATATATATATATACATAAATCCAATAACTTTATAATGTCATATATTTTATTATTATTTCTTATATATACTTTATAATCATTCTTAAATGGTTAACATGGAGAATGAATCTCATCGCGTCGTGGAGACGGTAGTCCGTACGTACGCACGAGCGATGATATCATTTCCATAAATACTGAATTGAATTGGAGTGGATTATACAATATATCAGAATCAATATGATGTTGTAATAACTATGTATAGTTATTCTTTACACCATTATACCCATCCATGTAAGGTGGTGGTGGAAAATAGATTACACCACGGCGTGGAGACGGTATTCCGTACGTACGCACGCGCGGTGATTTCATTTTTCCGTAGGATGGATAGAAGGTGAATTATGGTTGTTTCATATTTATAATAACATATCAGTATGTAAGTAATACTGATGTTATTACTTTATCATGAAACAACTAAAGAAGAAGAAGTTGAAGAAGAAAGAAATTGAAAAGATCGGTAATGGATATTACCTCTTCTTTGGAACGCCTCTTTGAATCCCCCACTTAAGGAACTAAGATTGGTCTTTGGAGAAGACCAGAACCTCTAGGATTATTCTAGGGAAGTGGAGAGGAGAAAATGGCAGGGGTTGGCCGAGCTTTAGTGCTCAATTTGGTGTGAGGAGGAGGGGGAGGAGGTGCCCTTTTATAAGGGAGGAGAGGGGCACCTTAGGAATATCTCAAAATATTATTTTATATTAAAGTCAAAATCGGTTTATAATGGTTCCAAAGGGTCTTATTTCGAAGATAAAGTGGGGAAGGGTCGAAATCCCATCAACCAATAGGATTTAGACAAGTTTAGGGTATTATTTTAACCTTATCAATTAGATTTAACTCTAAGTTAAATAATTTAACTTTTACCGTGTCTTTTTGTTTTCTTTCACTATATGGTTAATACACTTACTATAACATGCCAAACGAACCCCAAATTGTTTATTATTAATATATATATCATTATCTAAGTCATTTGGCCGAACCTTAGATTTTTAGGAATAAAATAACAATTAATAATATAATATTTGATTTAAAAACTATTTTGTGTCAATTTTGACACTATTTGATATATGATTTTTGTGAAAGTCATAACAGAATTATATGTTCAAACCAAGTTGATTAAATCAACAATAATATATCATAGTAACCTAGAAAATTAGTGGAATTCATAAAAAGTCTCAAATTATATTTATTTTGGTGTTTATAACATCAATTATGTCAATATTTCATTAATAAGATAATTACTGCATCATCATTGTGTCATAAATAAATTAAATTATTTGATGTCTAAAAATTACAAATAAAATACCATCATGTAGTAAATCTTTTTAGCTTTCTAATGAATATTTACAATCGAATCTATCTTATATATAACCCCATATTAAAAATGATTTACTTATTAAACTTTGATTTTAACTATTTTAACCCTTCTTTAAATAAATTAATAATAAATGTCCTAATCTAACCCAAGTGGGCCTAAATGGTCATATTTTATTCCTAAGTTTGTTTTTGGTCGAATTACACTTGTCCAATAGAATTAGGACATGTGTTAGGGTAATATTGATATCATATTTACCCTTAGTTACCCTATTTACTATTAACCGCGGTAAAAAAAAAATAAAAGTTACTATTCACCAAAAATTATTTTCATCTCATTGAACCACATTTTAGTCCTTGATATTAACCGTGTCTGTCGGATTTTCAAAATTCTATTCACAGAAGCGGTAAAATTAAGTTTTATGCAAAATTCAGTTTTTTAACCTACCACTTAGTAGTTTCACTATTCATCAAAAATTGATGTTTTTCAGAACAATGCCAAAATTTCATCCTAAGCTATATTTCATATTCCGAATTCAAAAATGAAATCTATTTTACCAAATTCATAACATAGAAGTTGCATTAATTAATTTTATAATTAAATCCCGCTGTTAAAATAAATAGCGTGTTTTTAGGAAACAATATATATCAAAATATTGACACTTGATTATGTCTGGTTTAAATGTGAAATTACAACCAATGACCAACATTGTATTAAATTGTAAAGATATATTCTAAATATACTTTAAAACCACTCAAATTAATAATTTATCACTATTAATTATTTCGATTAAAAA
Source organism: Viscum album (assembly GCA_963277665.1). Taxonomy (NCBI): domain Eukaryota; kingdom Viridiplantae; phylum Streptophyta; class Magnoliopsida; order Santalales; family Viscaceae; genus Viscum; species Viscum album. The sequence goes on along the minus strand of OY728131.1, from coordinate 708,043,088 downwards.
AGTTGTTTTTAATTATAATTTAGTAATTTTCACTATTCATCAGAATGTGAAAGTTATCCGAAAAGTACCAAAATTTCACCTTAGGCTAAATTCGATACTCCGAATCCAAGAATGAAGTTCATTTTGAAAAATAAGATTTACAGAATTTTAAAAAAGTGGTTATTACTATTCATAACGTCTAGTTTTAATAATAGCATATCGTTGTTTAGTGAAACTTGGTATTGCGTATTACACACGCTATCGAGGAAGGTCGCGATTGCGTGTAATGTAAGGCAAGTCAAGGATGCGTGTTGTGCAAGATCCTTTTGGTGTAGCGTACAACACAAGACATTAATAAAATTAAAAAGAATATTTTTTATAAAATCTTGGGCTGTTACATTCTACCCCCCTTAAAATGAATTTCGCCCTCGAAATTCGTCGGGGTTATAAATGGTTTACTATTCGAAAGTTTCTTTAATAGAAACCCACATCGTAAAAAGGAATGTCAAAACCAATCTTTAAAAACAAAAGTATGAAACGTAACGGTTACCCAAATAAACTAATCATTGGGATTCCACATAATTGAAAATATGGATATGGAAGAGAAATATAACCATCATGTTCTGATGGAGAGTGGTAGAGAACATGGCTATGGAAAAGCCAGTAATCACAAATCCATATATTTGTGATGATATAAGGTACCATCTGATTCATCAGGTATAAGATCACTAGGACAACATTTTTGGTTTTCAAGATCATTTCCCCTAAAGTTGAAAATTTGAATTAGAATAAATACTTACTTTATTTTGGTACAATCTCACTGTTGTTCGTGCCTTGAACAATTTCCACTTCATCTCTTAAATAAATGAAGTTGAATTTGTTATTCGTGAAGTGTTAGCAGATCATGTGATAGAATGACAGGTCATTCCATCTGTCTCAAACAAAAGGTTAGCAAAACTTATATACATAAGTCGATCTATAGTGAGATTAATCATATATGGTTCCTAAAATGGGCTTATACTTCATATATCATACTGCTTAATATAATAACACTAGTTTCTACTAAACAGGGACTTCCTGTAGGCCAGTGGTAGACGATAAAGGCCAGTCGCACTTCGGTTGTGGGTTCGATTCCTACAGCCTTGTCCGAAGCGATGGGTTGTCGCCCGTCCTGCAGGTTGTCCTTTTTCTAAAACTACGTTACTATAACATCCCATCAATAATATCGAAAATCTTCTATCCTTAAAAAATACTAACTTATGTCCAACATAATCCAGTTTAATCTTTTAGGCTTATACATAATATTGCAGTCCAGTCTCATAATATAGTGAAAACGATTACCAGAGGTTTAATACCATCGTTGATCCCCATATATCATAAGATATGTCTTGTTGGTCACATTCTAAACATTCAAAGTCCTTAATCATGTATCCTCTTGAATACCCATTGAACCTTAGTGAAAACATAAATGCAGTTAAATGTTAACACTTTCCACATACCAAAATCCTCAAAATTCTTTATAATCAAACCATGATATCACTTAGCCCTTATATCAATCATGAGCTCATGAATACTGTTAAACATTTCATTTTCTCATTTTCCCTTCATTATGCGCATATCGTCTTATTTCCAAAAATATCTCAATCACTTTGAATACCACATTAGACCAATACACAAATATTCCAATACTCCATGATACGACATTATTTTGGAATCCCATTACATAAACACTTAATCATTCCACCACATCATTTTCATATTCAACATCGCCAATAGTGATCGCATGTGACTTCCCTTTATACTTTTCCTTAAGCGGTTGCTCAAGTCGATCATCAATAACCCTTGGATTAGGGCAATTATTAGCATAATGCCCCATTTCCTTGCACTTGAAGCATTGAAGTGTTGGCGGTGCGTTCTCTGCAGTGTTTGCTTTATTCACATCATTAGAAACCCTTTTTCCATTACTTCGACACTCAGCTGCTCGATGACCTTCTTTTCCACACTTAAAACATTTTCTAGTCCCTTTAAGACAATCTCCACCATGCTTCTTTCCACACTTTGTGCATAAGGAAACATTCATCTTCTTTTCACCATTATTCTGAGATTTCTCCTTGAACTCCATCTTTCGTTTCTTGTCAAAACCATGAGATGGATATGTAACACCAACTTCCATTTCTACCTTGATAGCACAACGCACAATTTCTTCATAGCTACTGAAGTCTCTTATAGCTAATGCCCTTCGAAGACTTGGTTTTAAGCCACTGAAAAATCGATCAACTTTACTTTCAGGTTGGATGATAATTCCAGAAGCATACCTTGCAAGTCTTGTAAAATTTGCTTCATAGGTACCAACAGATTCATCGTCCCTTTGCTTCAGTTCAAGAAACTCTTTCTCCATCTTTGTTCGAAGAATACGAGGGAAGTACTTACTGAAAAATAAGTTCTTGAACTCGTCCCATTCCATGGACTCAATTTCATCTCTTGGCCTCGTATTCTTGATAAGATTCCACCATTGATCAGCTTCACCTTCCAAACGATATACTGCTAAGATGACTTTATCATGTTCAGAACATTGAAGAACTGAAAATATCTTTTCAGTAGTACTGATCCATTGTTCAGCCACAAGTGGATCAGAAGACCCACTGAAAGAAGGTGGACGTTGCCTCATGAAGGACTCAATAGAATATTGTTCCCTTCTCTGCTCATTTGGAAGTCCAGAATGATTCATAGCTTGTGTAAGTATAGCAATAAGATTTTGCACTCCATCCCCCATAACATTTGTTTGTTCAGGAGGGCAATCATTGCATTGTCCATTGCATTGATCAACACGGTTCCTTCGGGTTCCAGCCATCGTCTAAAACCCAAAAAGAATAGTGTGAGAGGCAAAAATCATGCTAGGGAAAACAACATAATAAAGGGGGAGTACCTTCAATATCAAACATCTTAGGTTTAATTCTATGATCGTTAGCGTAATTCTATTACTATAACCTATACGTTATCTCTAGGGACATCCCTAGACATACCTTAGAAATATCTCTAGGGATTTCACTAACGTTTTCGCATCCTAGTTTCCAAAGGTTGACTAAACCTTTCCTCTGATACCAACTGTAAAGACCCGTATCCTGACGTACATGGACATTACATTACTTTTGTGGAATACTTAGTACATAACAAAAACACACACACAAGGATCGTAATAGTTTAGTGTCTTTGGAAACTCGGAACGTAATCTTCTAATCGTGGTGAAAGATCTTCAATATCTCCCATAAAGATCTTCCCTTTTTTTTTTACCTAAAACCTTTATTTATATCCTGGGGAAAAGAAAACATAAAAGGGTGAGCTCAAATGCTCAGTAAGGGTGAATAAAGGAAATAAAAATCATATCATATCTTTTTGAAAATCATAACCTGCAAAAGAGATCATAAAATCTTAATAAATCATAGAAGTGAAAATGAGATCCCCATAATCATAACATGAAACTTGAAACTTTGTGGCATGCACACATAATCATGGAAAATCATTTCTTGTTAGTCTTGACTCATTGCCAAGACCATCTTAGTGGACAAAGTCCCTTTCTGAACCGAGTTCACTCCTCGTTTCAGTCCTGTATCACTGAACCGAAATAACCTTCCGTTCCAGCCATGTCTATCTCATGAGATATATAATCTTTACCCAATGCATTGGAGGGAGATATAGGTCCCACCCATCTTATAATGAATCCTTTCTTATGTGTGCCACATAATCATAAAACATACATCATAGCATAACCCATGTAATAAAAATGGGATTCTTGAGACATCATGACATCATAAATCAATTCATATAAGATAAAGGAATTCATAAACATAATTCCATCACAACATAGTCAAAACAATGTAAAAATATGGATAGAAACAGAACCCTTTATTATCTTAGATGGAAAAATAATTTTGATAAAATACTTGAATTGAATTCTTGAGGAAAATATCCTTTCTTCTTCAAAATCAATTACTTTTCACAAAACATCATGCAATTTTAAAAGAAAGAGATTTTATTGAAAATAGTCATGAAATCTTTTATAGGAAGCTTCATGAAAATAAGGCTTTATAAAACAGTAGAAATCCGTTCGTGCCGTATAAGTTAAAAAAAACATTCTTCGTACTTTTGTCGGAAAAGTCAAAAAGTACCTCGTACGGAAAAACGACAAAAGATTCCTTTCATATTCTTTACTAAAAACTCACCGAAGGGTAAAATTGGATTTAAACCATTGCAAGTGGATGGAAACAATATTACATATTGAGGGAACATGGATGTGGATGATAAAATACACCCCAGTAAATACTTACGAATAAACAATCTCGGATAAAAATGAGATTGTGATATTTCCCTTACCTTAGGTCCGATTTGCTTTGTTCGTGTCCGAAGCTCCTGTATAATGATTTAAATCATGTTATTGACTTATTACAGAATCATATTCATTGTTATGATATCATATATGGTTTACTTATGACATTATATTACCCGTTCTTTTGTAAATTCCATGTTAAAGAAGCGTTTTGGGTAAAATCGTTTCATTTATCGTAGGTGTTTTGACTTGTTGTTCTTGACATCATTATTACTTATATCATGATTTACTCACTTCCAGAATATAAAATATGATTTATATATCATATATATTCAGTATATATATATATAATAGGTAGATAAATAAAATGAAAAACACCGTTCATGGAGACGGTAGTCCGTACGTACGCATGAACGCTGTTTTCCTTTCCTTATTGTCTTGAATGGAAGTAAGTTGATGACATACATATATATATATACATAAATCCAATAACTTTATAATGTCATATATTTTATTATTATTTCTTATATATACTTTATAATCATTCTTAAATGGTTAACATGGAGAATGAATCTCATCGCGTCGTGGAGACGGTAGTCCGTACGTACGCACGAGCGATGATATCATTTCCATAAATACTGAATTGAATTGGAGTGGATTATACAATATATCAGAATCAATATGATGTTGTAATAACTATGTATAGTTATTCTTTACACCATTATACCCATCCATGTAAGGTGGTGGTGGAAAATAGATTACACCACGGCGTGGAGACGGTATTCCGTACGTACGCACGCGCGGTGATTTCATTTTTCCGTAGGATGGATAGAAGGTGAATTATGGTTGTTTCATATTTATAATAACATATCAGTATGTAAGTAATACTGATGTTATTACTTTATCATGAAACAACTAAAGAAGAAGAAGTTGAAGAAGAAAGAAATTGAAAAGATCGGTAATGGATATTACCTCTTCTTTGGAACGCCTCTTTGAATCCCCCACTTAAGGAACTAAGATTGGTCTTTGGAGAAGACCAGAACCTCTAGGATTATTCTAGGGAAGTGGAGAGGAGAAAATGGCAGGGGTTGGCCGAGCTTTAGTGCTCAATTTGGTGTGAGGAGGAGGGGGAGGAGGTGCCCTTTTATAAGGGAGGAGAGGGGCACCTTAGGAATATCTCAAAATATTATTTTATATTAAAGTCAAAATCGGTTTATAATGGTTCCAAAGGGTCTTATTTCGAAGATAAAGTGGGGAAGGGTCGAAATCCCATCAACCAATAGGATTTAGACAAGTTTAGGGTATTATTTTAACCTTATCAATTAGATTTAACTCTAAGTTAAATAATTTAACTTTTACCGTGTCTTTTTGTTTTCTTTCACTATATGGTTAATACACTTACTATAACATGCCAAAAGAACCCCAAATTGTTTATTATTAATATATATATCATTATCTAAGTCATTTGGCCGAACCTTAGATTTTTAGGAATAAAATAACAATTAATAATATAATATTTGATTTAAAAACTATTTTGTGTCAATTTTGACACTATTTGATATATGATTTTTGTGAAAGTCATAACAGAATTATATGTTCGAACCAAGTTTATTAAATCAACAATAATATATCATAGTAACCTAGAAAATTAGTGGAATTCATAAAAAGTCTCAAATTATATTTATTTTGGTGTTTATAACATCAATTATGTCAATATTTCATTAATAAGATAATTACTGCATCATCATTGTGTCATAAATAAATTAAATTATTTGATATCTAAAAATTACAAATAAAATACCATCATGTAGTAAATCTTTTTAGCTTTCTAATGAATATTTACAATCGAATCTATCTTATGTATAACCCCATATTAAAAATGATTTACTTATTAAACTTTGATTTTAACTATTTTAACCCTTCTTTAAATAAATTAATAATAAATGTCCTAATCTAACCCAAGTGGGCCTAAATGGTCATATTTTATTCCTAAGTTTGTTTTTGGTCGAATTACACTTGTCCAATAGAATTAGGACATGTGTTAGGGTAATATTGATATCATATTTACCCTTAGTTACCCTATTTACTATTAACCGCGGTAAAAAAAATTAAAAGTTACTATTCACCAAAAATTATTTTCATCTCATTGAACCATATTTTAGTCCTTGATATTAACCGTGTCTGTCGGATTTTCAAAATTCTATTCACAGAAGCGGTAAAATTAAGTTTTATGCAAAATTCAGTTTTTTAACCTACCACTTAGTAGTTTCACTATTCATCAAAAATTGATGTTTTTCAGAACAATGCCAAAATTTCATCCTAAGCTATATTTCATATTCCGAATTCAAAAATGAAATCTATTTTACCAAATTCATAACATAGAAGTTGCATTAATTAATTTTATAATTAAATCCCGCTGTTAAAATAAATAGCGTGTTTTTAGGAAACAATATATATCAAAATATTGACACTTGATTATGTCTGGTTTAAATGTGAAATTACAACCAATGACCAACATTGTATTAAATTGTAAAGATATATTCTAAATATACTTTAAAACCACTCAAATTAATAATTTATCACTATTAATTATTTCGATTAAAAAAGTTGTTTTTAATTATAATTTAGTAATTTTCACTATTCATCAGAATGTGAAAGTTATCCGAAAAGTACCAAAATTTCACCTTAGGCTAAATTCGATACTCCGAATCCAAGAATGAAGTTCATTTTGAAAAATAAGATTTACAGAATTTTAAAAAAGTGGTTATTACTATTCATAACGGCTAGTTTTAATAATAGCATATCGTTGTTTAGTGAAACTTGGTATTGCGTATTACACACGCTATCGAGGAAGGTCGCGATTGCGTGTAATGTAAGGCAAGTCAAGGATGCGTGTTGTGCATGCTCCTTTTGGTGTAGCGTACAACACAAGACATTAATAAAATTAAAAAGAATATTTTTTATAAAATCTTGGGCTGTTACATGGACAGAGAAATTTCTAATCCAAGGATAATAAAAAGGAATGGAAAGACATGAATTATGGAGAAGATACTTGTTATGAATGGAAGAGAGTTGGACATATTAGACCAGATTTCCCTTTGCTCAAAAAGAAAAAAAAGAAAAGAAAGGCATTCTGAATGGAACATAAAGAAGTATTAAAAAACCAAAGCTAAGAAAGTTCTGAAAGAAAATGACACCTAGAGTGCCAGTGGTGGGGACTCTTTAGATGAATCTTGTGATTATGAATCTTCAGGACAGAAGAATCTTGGACTTATAGCCAGATTACCCATTAACAATCATTGCATTATGGCTAAGGTAAGAAATGATGAATCATTGACCAATGTATCTTTAAATTCTATTGATAGTAAGTATTATAACTCTTCAGATGAAGAATCCTCTTCTGATGAAGAAAATACTTCACCTACCTATGAAGAAGATTCAAGGTTTCTGAACTTCTTGATATTGAAAATTCTAAAATCAATAAAAAACATGCTATGTCAAACTCTAGGAATACTATTCTTACAAAATAAATATCATATCGTTCAAAATATCTTGATAGGAAAAATGCCAATTTTATAAATATTTAAAAAAATCTTAAGGATGTAAGTTCTGAGAAGAACAAACTTTCTAAAGAGTTAGAACAATTAATTTCTAAGAAAAGTTATTTCGAGCCTAGCTTTAATTCTAAATCTAATGATTTTGAAGATAAAAACTTGGTTATAAAACTCAAGTATGAAATTTTTTCCTTAAATAAGTGTTTATCAAGCTTTACCCATGGTAAATAAAATTGTGATAAAATGTATTCACAAATACGACCATTAAGAAACAAATCCGGATTTGGTTATACCCATGCAAAACCAACTTTTAGTAACAACTACTTTGTTCCACAAAGTGCCCCATTTTGTACCAAGTGTCAATGTGATGGTCACTGGGCAACAAATTGTTCATTAAATAAAACCCAATCTCTAGGTTTTCATAATGACTATTTTTCTAAGAATGTGTGGGTGCCGAAAATTCTGTTATTTGTAAATCTCGGATCCAAACAAGTTTGGATTCCGAAAGTCTAATTCTTTTCTTTTTTTCGGGAAGATATAAAAAGTACCAACAACAATAAATTATACATGGATAGTGGATGTTCCCGGGACATGACTAGTAACAATAGTTATTTTGAAAATATTATCAAAATGAAAGGAGGAAAGGTAACTTTCAGAGATAATGCTCCGAGAGAAAATTTTGGTATAGGTAATATTGTTCTTCTTGGTAAAACTTTGATTTCAAATGTTTTATTTGTTAAGGGTCTTAAGCACAACCTCATTAGTATAAGTCAGTTATGTGATGAATGGTACCTTGTGAATTTTAGGAATGATAAATGCTTAGTTCACAATTCCAAGGAAGAATTTATTCTCTCAGCCAATAGGCAAGAGAATGTTTACACTTTTAACTTAGAAGACCTCAGAAGCCAAGACCTACCATGCCTAAGTGCAATGAAAGATCATTCCTGGTTATGACATAGAAGACTAGGTCACTGTAACATTATAAACATATGAAAACTTTATAAGAAGAAACTAGTTAAGGATCTACTAGAGGTTAGATTTGATTCTTCTAAAGTTTGTGATCCTTGTCAATATGGTAAGAAACATAAATCTAGTTTGAAATCAATCAGTGAAGTCTCAACGACTGATGCATTACAGTTAGTCCACATGGATCTTTTTAATCCAACAAAAATTAAAAGTATTGGAGGAAAATATCATGTGTTTGTTCTAATTGATGATTACACCAGATTAACTTGGGTCTATTTTCTAGCAAATAAGTATGAAAATTTTTCATATTTCAAAATTTTTAGAGCACATGTTAAAAATGAGAAAAATATTCCACTGAAAACTATTTATAGTGATCATGGAGGAGAATTTCAAAATTCTGAATTTTGAAACTTTTTGTAGTAGAAAAGTTATTACTCACAATTTTCAGCACCTAGAACTCCTCAACAAAAAGGTGTAGTTGAAAGAAGAAATTGAATTCTTCAAGAGATAACTACAACCATGTTCAGTGAATATTCTATAGCTAGACATTTCCAGCCTGAAGCTGTAAGTACTGCTTGTTATACTATAAATAGAGTTTTGATTAGACCTTTTCTTAATAAAACTCCTTATGAGTTATGGAACTGTAGAAAACCAAGACATTCCTACTTCGAGGTTTTGGTTGCAAAGTTTTCATTATGAATACTAAAGATAATATTAAAAAATTTTCACCAAAATATGATGAAGAAATTTTCATTGGCTACTCCACAACTTCTAAGGCATATAGTGTTTTCAATAAAAATACTTGTACTGTTGAAGAAACAGTGCATGTAAAATTTGATGAGTGTGATCCTTTTGTTTTTAAACCATCCTAAAGAACATCCTCAGATGTGTTTTCAAAAACTGATTGTCAACCTATGATAGAAGATCCTTCTGATAAGGATAATGTTCAATATGATACTTGAAACGTTTAACCTAGAATACTTTCTACCATATGTTGATGAACATGTTTTACAAAACCAAAATCAGGTGTTTCTTAAGAATCATCCCAGTTATTGCATTATTGGTGATGTTAATCAACCTGTAAGGACTAGAAGTTCCATGAGAAATGATGTATATTATATAGCATTTCCTTCCCAATTAGAACCTAAATAACTGATGAAGCTTTAGGTGATGATGATTGGATCAAAGCCATGCAAGATGAACTAAATGAATTTGAGAGGAATAAAGTCTGGACCTTGGTTGAAAGACCTAAGGAACATTATGCAATTGGAGTAAAATGGGTCTTCAGAAATAAGTGTGATGAAAATGGAGTCCTAGTAAGAAATAAAACTAGACTACTTGATAAAATCTATAATCAAAAAGAGGGAATAGACTATGAAGAAACCTATGCTCCAGTAGCTAGACTTGAATCTATTCGTATTCTACTTGCCTTTGTAGCATTTTTCAATTTTAAACTTTTTCAAATGGATGTGAAATGTTATTTTCATAACGGTTATGTTCAAGAAGAAGTTTTTTTTTGAACAACTTCCTGGGTTTTAATATAAAAATCATCCTGATCATGTTTTTAGACATACCAAAGCTTTGTATGGTCTTAAACTAGCCCCACGAGCCTGGTATGATAGACTCACTGGACTTTTTCTTCAAAATAACTATGTTAAGGGAAATGCATATCCAACCATTTTTATAATGAAATATAAGAAAAATGGTTTGATTGTCCAAATTTATGTTGATGAAATCATATTTGGTTCAACTCAGAAATCTTTAGCTGATTCATTTGCAAGTGTAATGAAATCTGAGTTTGATATGAGTATGATGGGTGAGTTAACTATTTTCCTTGGTTTTCAAATTTCTCAAAGACCAGAAAAAACCTATATATCTCAACATAAGTATATAAAAGATCTTCTCAAAAATTATGGTTATGACAGCACTAAGAGTATAAGTACTCCCATTGGTACCTCAAAATCCTTAGATCTTGATGAAGCTGGGAAACCAGTAGATCAATCATTTTTAGAGGTATGATAGGATGGCTACTTTACTTAAAACCTAGTCGACCAGACTTAATGTTTTCAGTTTTCTTATGGGGAAAATATCAATCCAATCTTAATGAATCTCACTTAAAGGCGATAAAATTAATTTTTCGCTACCTAAAGGGAACCATAGATCTAGGATTATTTTATACGTCCAGAAATGATTTTATTCTAAAAATATTTTCGGATGCTGACTTTGGTGGATGTAGAAGGGATAGAAAGTGTATATCCGGAACTTATCATTTCTTAGGAGATTCATTAGTTTCTTGGTCCAACAAGAAGCAGCATTATATAGCACTTTCTAATGCTGAAGCTGAATATGTAGCAGCTGGAAGTTGTCGTGCTCAAGTGTTGTGGATGCAACACACACTAACAGATTATGGCCTGAGTTTTACTAAGACTCAAATTTTGTGTGATAACACAGGTGCTATTTTCCTATGTAAGAACCCTACACATCACTCTTGTAAAAAACACATAAACATTAGGCATCACATTCTTAGGGATCACACACTAAAAGGAGTTATCATTTTTCAGTTTATCGGAACGCAAGATCATCTTGCTGATATTTTCAAAAAATCTTTACCCTACAATAGATTTGAATACATTAAACAAAAGTTAGGAATGATAACCATAAGGTAATAATTCTTCATTAAATTATTGTTGAAAAATTATCCAAATAGTAATAAACTCCTTTTCATAGGTGGAGTACATTTGATTGTTAATGTACCTAAAATTTTCGTAATCTATTTTTCAAACATAGTGTAACTAAAATTTTCATAATCTGTTTTTCAAATATAGCGTAACTAAAATTTTCGTAATCTGTTTTTCAAACATAGTGTAACTAAAATTTTCGTAATCTGTTTTTTCAAACATAGTGTAACTAAAATTTTCGTAGTTAATTTTTCAAACTTTTCGAAATTGAAGTATCCGGAATGGAAATTTCTGAAACTAAAAATTGCAGAATGGAAATTTCCAGAACTGAAATTTTCAGGATTAAAATTCTCAGAATAAAAACTTTTGGAATGGAAATTTTTGTTCTAGAATTTTTGTAACAAAATTTTCGTACTAGAATATTCGTAACGATATTTTCATATTGGAATTTTCTTAACGATATTTTCATACTGGAACTTTCATAATGAGTTTGTTTTTAAATTCATTTCTTCCAGAAGAATATTACCAATTACAAATAATCTTTCTATCCAATCTGAAAGCTATTATTTCCTTACATAAAGTTTTTTAATCATATTTTTCTTGTTGGTATTTTCCCGAGATTTAAAAAATTCGGATTCTAGTTTTCCTCAAATCCGGATGTTATCCTTAAAACCTCAAAATATCGGAGGAATGTTTTCCTTGCGGGAGTGTTTTCAACCATCAGATCAAATCGAATGTTTTTCAACCGTTAGATGGATTTCAGAAGACCAAAGGTCACATCCATCGCCTATATAAAAGGGACCCCAAGACTCGTCCCACATATGTTTTTCAAAGCTTTCGCGTCTTGAATCCCTACTGCTCTTCTTAAGACAGGTTCTAATATTTGCAAAGCCGTTCTGAATCCTTCAGGTCTCTTTGTTCCGAATGTCTGTTGAAGCAACATCTCACGATATGTCAACTTCAAAGCCAATCTCAAAGTGGTTAATCTTCAGGGAATGTTTGGTGAATCCGGATTTCAATATGTTTTATTCTATTATTTCAAATAATATTAGACTGAATGGATGGGAAGATGATTGCGTAGCAAAGTCAGATAAACAGGATCCAGTTTAAACTGATTTGCTGATCGAGTTCTATGTGTCTGTTTCCTTCCAGATGGAAGATGGTAGAGAGTGGTTTTCATTATTGTCTTATGGGAAGACTTATAATCTAGCATACACCAAGGCTGCGAGCTTTGTTGGTTTATCCTACATAGGAGAAGCTGAGTTCTGCTCACACAAACTTCCGGAAGAGCAAGGAAGTTTCAACAATGATAAGGAACTAAAATGTCTTGGTCTTTATGATGCTTCAACCATTAAGATTGCTCGTCTCAATCCGAACAATAGAATTCTTCAACTTTGGGTGAAAGGCTTTCTGGTTCCAAGAATAGGTGACAAGGATAATTTGAAGAAAAGTGAAATCTATATCTTAGATTTCTTGGTAAATCTACGAAAGATAAATTTGATGAGACATGTCTTGATTATGATCAAGAACAACAAAGTAGGGAATTTGAGAGCTCAGATAATCATGTCCCTGCCTTACTATCTAATATGATAGTTCGGTGCTTAGATTCATTCAAGGTTTCATGCAAATCAAAAGTCCAGAATTGTAATCTTATGTTAGTAAGTGATGATACTTTGAAGAGGATGAAGATGGGGTTTTCTAGTGAATCTAGAGAATTCTACTCTATTTATGTGGAAGAAGTTGAGGCACTTCAGAAAGGTACACACACTCCGAAACCATCCAAAAAGTAAAGGAAGAAGAGAAAGCTTAAGGAAGTGGTTGCTGATGAAGAAAATACTAAATCTAAGGAAACTCAGTCTGCTCCCCCCATGCCGAAGAAACAAAAAACTTATCCTAATGAAGTTGCTGTGAAGTGGAGGGAAGATAAGACAAACAGGAAAGAAGGGGATCCATAAATCGGATTGGACCCTGCTGAGGCTAAGGCCTTAAAAGAAAGACCTGCGAAAGAGTTATAGAAGTAGACGAAAGAGAAGAAAATGAAAAAGAAAGTGTTTGAATTCGAAGTGGTGGAATCTTTGCTGAGAGATACCGAGCTAGCTTTTGAGTTGATTCTGATTCCGAAATCTTTCCTTACAAAACCTTCTTTAGCAGAAACTCCAGCTAAGAATTATGTCACACCGGAAAAATTCAATGGTAAAGAAGTAGTTGATGAAGCTGAAAAAGAAGCTGAAGAAGAAGTAGAGGAAGAGGTTGAAGAAGAAAAATAAGAAGAAGAAGAGTGATGTGAATATTTAGATTCCTTAATAAAGAAAGTAGAGGTTTTTAATGATAAGGAAGAATCCTAAAATTTAGTTTTTCCAGGAAAGGAAGGTGAGTAAGGTAGTAAGTATGATGATAAGAAACAACAAAATGAAGAATATGTTTTATATGATGACGAAGAATCCTTTGAGAGGAATTTTCTTGAGGATGGAAAAGAAATACAGAAACCAGATGAAGAACAAATTATTCATGTTTTTTAATCCGAGGAAGTATCTCCTAATTAGGAACCAATTCCGATGTCTGATAAGCGGAATCAAGTTCTCATGAATACTCCAACAAAATAAGTCATTAGGAATTAGGAGGTTGGTGGTTCTTCTAAGAAGAATCTGGTGAAAATTGAAGAAGAGAAATCTCAAAGAGATTTATCTGATTCAGAAACATCATCTCATGGGCATGATTTTGTTGTTGAATCTCTGAAGAAGTTGGTGGACACCATTCCGATTTTCCCAACTATAGATTCCAGATGCCAGATGCTGCAACAGAGTATGAATTAGAAATCAGATTCCTTATCTATGGTGATGGATTAGTGTGTGAAGATGGAAGCCAAACAAAATAAATTTCAAACCGATTATGATTTGAATAGAAAGTCCTACGGAAAGGTAACAAAGTGGTCTAGAAGAGTTGATGAAGACTTAGTGCAGTTTGAATATTTTGAGAGTGAAGTTAAAAATTCCTCTGACATCAAGGATAAAAAGATTAAAAATATTCAAGCTAAGCTGATTGATAAGCATAGTTCTCACAATGAACAAGTGAAGGAACTAAGTGATAAGGCTAATCTTCTGTCTCAAAATCATTTATGTGATAGAAATATCTGGATCGATCTTGAGAAAAGAATCGTACAATAAGATGAATTGTTAAAGATGCAGAAAGTAGCTATCGAGGCTCAGGAAGAGGCTTTGAAAGCTCAAGAAGAAAAGACAAAAGCCTTGGAGAGGCAAGTTGAGGAAGACCAAAGAGACCTAAAGAAGCTCAAAACTTTGTTGAAGAAGATGATTCCAAAAGAAAAAGAATACAAATAAACCCACTATGATCTTTTGTTGTAGTTGTCTTTTGTTGTAAAATTTTACCAACTCTAATGAAATTTTATTTGGTTGGTTGTATCTTGTCATATACTAATGTTTTAGGAACGATATTTTCATTTCTATTCCCTTCAATTCATTTTGAAAATCACAAAGGGGGAGAAGGAAAAAGAACTACTCCTAAGGAGGAGAAAGAAAAATTTATAAGCGAAATATCCTTAAAGTAAGGGGGAGTTTCTCACTACGATGTTTTTCATTCCTACAATAATGAAAACTCCACTCCGGAAATTCAGAATACAATCCTTAGAGTTTCAATGAATAAGGGGGATTTAGTTGTATTCAAATTCATCCATGAATAATGTGAGATAGGATTTAATTTCAAAGTCTAATGAATATTTTCAAAGTATTTATATTCTTTTTCATAAGGATGTTTGTGCATTCAAAAAAGGGGGAGATTGTTGAGTCAATAAGGTTTTCTTTATGAATTTTATATTCCTAATTGTTTTGAAAATAACAAAGACCTTATACTTAAGAAAATATAAATTTTACCACCATAATGAAATTTCACTTCTTTATGGAAATTTACCATAACATATATTTTCTTATACATAGAAATATTTTTCTTAAGTACAAAAACCGGATTCATACCCAAAATCCCAGAAGTCATATAATGTCATGATTTGGAGCATTCTGTTTTTAGGATCCTAATTCGGGATGTGAACTGTAATGAAGTTACAATCCGAATTCTGGACTCCGAACTTTCATGAGTTCGACTCCAAACTCTTATGAAGTTTGACTCCGAACATTCATGAGTTCGACTCCGAACTCTTATGAAGTTCGACTCCGAACATTCATGAGTTCGACTCCGGACTCTTATGAAGTTCGACTAAGAACTTTCATGAGTTTGACTCCGAACTCTTATGAAGTAAGACTCCGAACATTCATGAGTTCGACTCCGAACTCTTATGAAGTTTGAATATGAACTTTCATGAGTTCGACTCCAAACTCTGATGAAGTTCGACTCCAAACTTTCATGAGTTTGACTCCGAACTCCTATGAAGTTCGACTCCAAACATTCAAGAGTTCGACTCCAAACATCCATGAGTTCGAACCCGAACTTTCAT
This sequence comes from Viscum album, assembly GCA_963277665.1. NCBI lineage: Eukaryota > Viridiplantae > Streptophyta > Magnoliopsida > Santalales > Viscaceae > Viscum > Viscum album. The sequence continues at coordinate 708,027,125 of OY728131.1, read as the reverse complement.
GAGTTTGACTCCAAACTCCTATGAAGTCCAACTTTGAACTTCAACAAGTTTATATTCTGAATACTGGTGAAACCAGACTCCAAATTCCTATAAAATAGAATCTGAGAATTTCTTAACATAGACTCTGAATTTCATTTTGGTTAGATTCCAAGCATTTAATTTGATTACACTCTGAAATTTTGGTATAGATTTTACTTACATATTATCCATTTCAAAATGATGTCGTGCATTCAGTTATAAATGATTTATTATTAAACGAGGTCATCCATTCTATTTCTACTGAACCGTTGGTTCAGTTACACATGTACAGGTCCCTCCTAATTTCATGGAAAATAAGACCATTAGAGGAGGGAGCCGACCATTGGAAATTTGCCTATAAATAAAAGCTCATTTTAAAGATCTAAACAACAAGTTGATCGATCTAGAGACCACACAATGTTAAGGTGATTTATAGATAGAGAAGATTTTCATGCCTTGTGCGTACTGAACGGATCGTTCAGATTGCTTCATGCAACACCGAATGTTGGTGATTAAATTTGAGGACTTCCGGGGATAGGAAGACATAGGTGCCGACTACCTCGAAGTTCGAGGGCTTCCTTGCTGAGGAAGACAGAGGATACAACTACCTTGAAGTTGAGGGCTTGCGGGGATAGAACGATAGAGATTCTGATCTTCGTATCGAGGGCTTACCCTGGTGTGGTTAAGACAGACTTGCATGAAAGTATAAATCAAGGGACCTTTATCCAAGGATGTTAGATACCCTTCTCTTTGGGTTAAAAGACTTATATCTTGTTTCTTGTAGTTTTACTACTTGTTTTTCTGTTGCACTTTTTGTATTGTAAGGAAAGTATAACCTTCTTATTTTTCCTTACACTTGTACTCTGAGTAGTTTATATTCTATACGCTTTATGGTAGAATCTCATATTGTAAACGTTGGTTCCAATTCTCCAATTGGTGATTAGAGGTGTTTTGAATTTTCATAGTTTATCTTTTTTAAAATTAGATTCTTCCTTGTCTAAGGAAATTTTTAGTGTACAATTCACCCCTATTGTATATTGAGCATCTACATCATTATTTCAATCCAATATAGTTATGTCAGGCGCATACCATCCTTACATCACTAGTAAAATTTGAAATTACCAATCCAAATAATAATGTAATAAATTAATGAATCTTTTTCATATAATTTCATTAAAGGAGGTCATATACCTCGAATTAAACGATCCTTTATTTTGTGTGTTTCTTAAATGAATTTACATTAACATCAGACTATGGAATTAAATCATCTGTGTATGCTTGTTGATAGATTATTTTGAGCATACCGAATTACATTATCTTGATCAACTTTTGTGATGGAATTATTTTTATGAATTCCTTTATCTTATATGAGTTGTTTTATGATGTCATGATGTTTACGATTCCCATTTTTATTACATGGGTTATGCTATGATGTATGGTTTATGATTTTTTGGCACACATAAGAATGATATCATTATGAGACGGGTGGGACCTATATCTCCCTCCAATGCATTGGGTAAAGATTTTATATCCCATGAGATTGACATGGTTGGAACGGCAGGTTATACCGGTTCAGTGAAACAGGACTGAAACGAGAAGTGAACTTGGTTCAGAAATGGAATTTGTCCACTAAGATAGTCTTGGCAATGAGTCTTGACTAATAAGAAATGATTCCCAATGATTATGTGTGTATGCCACAAAGTTTAATGATTTAAGTTATGATTATTGGGATTACATTTCACTACTATGATTTATCCCATGTTATGAAATCTTGATCTCTTTTATAGGTTAAGATTTCCCAAAGTTATGTTCTTATGTATATGATGTGATTGATATTTCTTTTTTTTACCCTTACTGAGCATTTTGAGCTCACCCTTTTGTATGTTTTATTTCCCCAGGTCAGGAAGAAGGTTATTCAGTAGGATATTCCAAAAAGGGACTCTAGATATGATGAAATAAATGGGAGGCAATGTAGATGCTTTATGTAAATGTGGAAACCCTCCTTCACAAATATTATGACCGTATTTTCATCAACACAACAAATGGATGATATATATAATAATATTAACATAAATAATATGATATCATTACATCAATGTGTTTGAATAGTACCTTTAATCATTTTTATTTCCATAGTTATGGAAAAAATGAAGTAATTAGTAGTTAAAAATAATTTTATAAATATTATAAAGTGACCCCAACACTAATCCAAAATTTTTTAGACGAGTTAATGTCAGCAATAATCATATTTTTTAAGATTTCAAGGCATTGTGGAACCAGTTGGATGACTATATCCCTTTTATAGTATTTCATTTTTAAAAAAAAATCATATATGTCATACTCTTGTTTTTAAAAAGTATTATCTTTTTTATATGTAGTTATTCACAAGAAATAATTAAATATAAATTTTCATTTAAAATATAAAATTTTTATATTCATCATGGATATTTTTTGAGTTTAAAAAATATAAATAGTTATCTTAAAATCATTCACACTGATGATAGAGTAATTATTCGGTTAATGGAAATATCTAGAACTGATTTTAAAAATATTATAAAAAATCTATTTTTAAATAATTAAAGTCATTCACGAATTTTATTAAAATCATTAGAATGTTAGGATTATTTTTAACGTTTTGGTTCTAATATATCTTATATTATTGTTTTTTGTAAAATTAAATGTAATAAATAGTATCATATTATCCATTAATGTTATGTTAGGAAAAATAATATTTTATTAAATGATATAAAATTTATAAAAATATAATAATATTCTAAAATATTGGGATTAAGTTTAAATTGTAATCCGTGAATCATTTATGTTCCTTTTTCATTTTGTTGTTACTCTATTACCCTTTAATGAGTAAAATTGTATGTTGTCTCTATGAGAGTTAAAGAGTTTAAATAAAGATTAAAACCAAAAGAGAACTGTAAGAATTGGATAAAAACATTTAAAACTAATTATTGGATGTGAGGGACTCCTATAATAATCTTCTCAAATTATAAATATATTATATTGGAGAAATTTATAATTTAAAACTAATATATATTAATTTAACATTGTTTGAGATTACAAAAGTTCCCCTCAAATGAATTATAAAGGGAACATCCACATTCACTTATACACACCACTTTATACCTTTTAGATTGAATAAACCCTAAATATTTCTCATCCCAAAACACTTATACAAGTGAAAGAGGTCCTTTTATTCAAAAAATCCCAACACAATATTCCTTATGAAGCGATTTAAATGCACTTCATCGAAGAAGTGGTAATAGTTTTACCAACTTATTCAAATTAATTAATTCTTCAAATTTCTATTCAAATGTGATTTATAAAATAATGTGAAAAATATTTTATCATCTATACGTTTAGATGTTATTGAGATTATGGTAAAACCATATTATACCTTTTATCCATAATATAAAAAATGAAATCAACACATGTGCATACGTACGGCTTGCTGTCTCCACTCAGTGTTGTAGTTTGTTTTTCCCCACCACTGTATTTAGATGATTATAATTATGTATATAATGGATATATATAATAATTATAACATGGTATTGATTCATTCTAAATAATATAGAATCCAATTACTTACCCTCTCAATATCACTGGAGTTATATTTTCCCTCGTCCATACGCATGACCTATCGTCTCCACGACCTGTTGTGATTAATTTTATATGATAACCATTCAAGAATGGTTATAAAATGTATATAATGAGTAAATAAAATATCTATGAATTTAAAATATTATTGTAGATGAGAAAAATATATCCTATAATTTAGAATCATGACTAACACGACAAAAAACACATAGGAAAATGGTGTTGTTAACACTCAAAACATGGTTAATAATGAAATAATACTAATAACACAATATAAGAAGATCATATATGATAGAATAAATATGGTTATTTTTATGATGTAAATTTATAACATTATTTAAGACATTATTCATGTGGTTAATCACATCCAACTAAAGGAGTGTAAAGGTATGGGATATTTCATAGCCTCATTATTATTCTGGATTGGTTATGTTTAAGACTCCACTAAAGAACATTTTCTTCCATACCCATGTGTTTTAATAATATTTTCAAAAAGGGTTTAAATATTATCCAACAAATGATTAAAAAATATTACACTTGTTTTAATTTTTATAAAATGTTTTGAAAAGAATAATTTTTCTATTTCCCAATCGAGCTACTTTATAATAATTTCTAGATGAATAGATAATAAATGATTTTTTAACTTATACATAATGATTTACATTTTCCACCACAATGAAATTGTAATTTATTTTATCATCATTAAAACAGTAAATAGAAAATTTTAAATGATTTTTTTAAAATTTAATTTTCTTTTTAGTAAATGATTTAAAAGAAAAAAAGGTAATATATATAATGAAATTTTAATGGTTTATTATAGTATTTTAATATATGTCATCATACATTGTTGGATATTATTGTTGATTGTGGTTGAAATCTTAATATTCCATCTAAATATTTTATTAAAGGATCAATGATCATTTTGACTCTGGATGTTCTATTTTGATACAATTCAAGTTTTATAGATAATTTATTAACATCTCGTATAATAGATTTGTATGTTGTTTATGTTTCATTGTTTCAAAAAAAGAATGAATTGGGATTAATATGTGATATTAGGGGAAAAATATGGCCCCTAGAAGCATCTATCAGTCTCATAAGACAAACTAGTATGGTTATTAAGAGAGGCCTTACCTGTTAATATATAGTGTATTGGCCAAAGCCTTGAAGGTATGATTTTGATTTCTAGCATTATAAATTCCCTCCTTATATAATTTTTTTATTGATATTATATGTTATTTTTCAATTAATAGAATATCAATATTATTATTTATATGGTATTATTATATATTTATTTATTCTTTCCATATTCAACTCAATATTATGTTAAAATGTGTTGTGTTCTAGTTATACACATTACCTTAATGTTTATTCTTATTTAGTAGTAATAGCTTCTGTTGTATACTTACACCTAATGAGAATCGAAGATAACCTATTTTATATGTTTTATTTTAACTCTAGTCTCTATGAAATATATTATGATTGATATTTTGGTTAAATATTGGAGAATCTAGGTGTTTTCAATAGAGTTTATTTATTGTATTTCATTTGATGATAATTTTTATGATTTATGTATGTACATTTTTTTAAAAATAATTAAACTATTAGTACATTTGGATGAAATCACATGTATGAAGTACCAATGTGAAAATTGAACCCTACCATATTATTAGATTTTTGTCTTATCAATACTTTCTCCTAAAACATGATCATCACCACCACATTTTATTACCTTTCCAATATAATCACCCATAATCAAACCATTATCCTAAGAGAAGTCCAGTTGGGATGATTCATTGTGGTGAGTAGGGGAAATGGTGAATATTTTCCTCTGTGAATAAAAACAATGAAATAATCCATGTGACATGTTTCACAAGATATGTGATACAAAAAATGAAATTTTCAAAAGGGTACTATAAATTTATAATTGAGAAAAATTTCTAAAAAGAATAATTCTTCAATAAAATACCATGATTTAAGAAAAAATAATTTCCAAATAATTACCACAAAAACGTTAGAGCTGAAAATACATAATGGATAAAATTAGAGTGTGAATATATAAATAGGAAATTTGAAAATTAATTTATCATGAAATCCTAGGAATAAATCTATAAGAAATTTTTACATTGTGTATAAATTTTGTTTTATATTAATCCATTGTCTAATCCATGGTAATGTTAATCTTCCCCACATGATTCGGTCATTGATGCCACCATAGATTATATTCCATTCATTTTTTTTGATTAAATCTCTCTGAAGATATTTCTTCATCTCTTGTATCTTGGGATAAGTTTGCATTAGTGATAAAAATGGTTACCATTGTTGAAATTTTTATATACTATTTTATATAGGGATATAATTGTGGTTTTCATTAACTAATTAAATAATTTGAATAATATTTAATTTTACAAAACAAATCCACTGTGATGGGACATCCCTATTTCCAAAATGAGATAAAATATTATATTAACCCTAATAAAAATCAACTAATTTTTAAAACTTATTTGACTCAAATTTTCCATTGTAGGTTCAATAAAAAATATATTACCTCATTCCATTGTAGATCAATATATTTAGAAAATAATTAAATATTTAAATATCCTTCAAAATCCAATGATCATGGAAAATCACCAAAACATGTATTTAGGTATTCAACACATCCTAAGAATTGTAAAAAATTTATGGTCTTTTACTAGGGTGATTTTACCATTTAACCCATTGAGATGTTTTGATACATCAAATCATATAACAATGTACCTTATCTACCATAAAAATTCATGGTCGCCACATCCTCCAAAAAATCATAATTATAATTCATCCACAGAATTGATTCAAATTGATATTATTAAAAAATAATCTCATGAAAATCACTAAAATGAAAATAAAACACCATCACATGTACTCCCATCATCCCATGAGTTCTGGGCTATAACGTAGCTCAATATGAAAATTTCAAGGAATGTACAATCTGTCTACATCAGAAAACTGATCATATAAATATTATATTGATGAAATAATTTAATAAAAAATTAAAATGATATATGTGAGTCTCGTTATGCCTCTAAACCCATCATTTCTATAATATTATGTTCATCCCATGAGATAGAAAATATAGATCCATGAACCAGTGTGATATTTTTGAAAATGGTTCATTGAAAGGAAACCTATTGTTGGTGCTCTTTTTACCCACCATTAAATTGGTTCCCAATGATTTTTAAATGTTAAAAAGTTATCTACAAAACTCTTCGCTATAGGGTGTTTTTAAAAGAGATCATAGTTTCAGTTTAAGAGTTGAAAGGATGCATTCTACATGTGAACCATGTCATAATTACAATTATTATATGCTAACATATAACATTCACTAATTTCCCTAGATCATGAAACTAGCCTTGATTCTAATCATACTAACAAACACTAATAATATTTAGTTATCTAAATTTTTAATTATAACATGTTTATACCATCATTTGATGATAACCATTATATTTTTCATTTATCCTTTATAAAGGACCTTGATGAGAATATTAGTGATAACACCAACCTTAAAAAACTAACCAACACAAAAAGACGGGTCATTGAATGACCTAATAAACGACAATATAAATCTAATGTTATTAACCATTAACATGACCCCATATTATCTATTATAAAATTTAATTTACCTATATTTTAATATAATAATATGCTAAATTCATTCTTAAAACATAACACATTGATTTAAAAGAAATAAAAAATGATAAAAAGTAATATTATTTAAATATAACCACCATAACAAAGATTTTATATTGGTTGTTTGAATGATATTAAATAAATAATTAAAAATATGTATAATGGTTTATATAATAAAATTGTGTTGATTAATGTGTAAAAAATATGTGATATATTTTTAATGAAATAAAATTATGTTTCTAAAACTTTTTCTCATCCAAAATGGATTTTCTATACTTTTATGTGTTTATTTTGTAATCCATTCACACAATATTGTAAAAATTAAATTATAGGAAATTATTAATTGTGTTTAAATGATCATGTGAATTTTATTATAAAGTTAATTTCTCTTGTTTCTCTGGTAATACTGTTTTAGTGAATAGTAAAAAATACCATTTTTTTCTCAAACTACAATTTATTTTTGTTAAATTAATTAGTATATAAGTTTAATTATATTATTAATTGAAATAATAAAGTATTTAATGTCATATTTAATTATAAATAATCTAAATAATTACATATGATTTTGTAATATGATTTATTTTTTATTAGGTTAATCTGTATGCTTAAAAACACATTTATGTAAAACTATTTTCCACAAATTTTATACATTTATACTAAATGTTTTTTATATTATGGAAGTTTAATATTAGAAAATGGATTACATTTATATAATTGTGTTGTTAAAAATAGATAAATATGAACTTTTTATTTTTCTTTATTGTTAATATAACCATGGTATGTATTTCTCACCATAGTAAATGGTAACATGGGAAAATAAGGTTTAAAATAATGTGACTATGCTATATAAATCATTCTTATTCATGAACTAATGTTAGTTTATGAGTTTTTTACAACCATATTCATCCTAAATTAGATGATATGTATGGATTGTGCAATCTATCTTTCAGATGGACCTATATATTATATGAAGTAAATAATAAACAAAAAATAACACCATATTTATTTTAATTTCTACAACATAATATCATTGGGATTAAAAGATCTTAATACTAGTTTTAAATACATATTTTTATTATGAATAATTTTTTATATATTAATTATTTTTTAATATTTAGGGATACAATAATTTCTTTGAACTTTTTCATTAATCGAATACAACCCTAATGCAAGAAGTATGTAAAATATACTAAATAATTTAAATAAAATTTGAAGAAATAAATTTATTGATATGTTATGGTGATGTATGGATTTTTGGGTTAATATTAATGTATATTTGATGAAATAATTGATTTCTATTTTTATCTTGATGAATTTAATGTCAAATCAATAAAATAGTTCCTAAAATAAATTTAATGATATTTATTATAAAATAATATTTTATTAAATGATATATAAAAAAATCATAGAATATGACTTGTGGGAAGTGAAATGGTCTATGATATCATGTGTGGATCCATTTTTATCTACTGTTCATTTTATAAGTAAATTTATAAACATTTATGGTTAAAAAAGGTTCTACTATAGTTAATGATAAAATCATTAACAAAGGGGTTAAACTAAATGATAATATTTATAATGATCAAAATACCTAAAAAAAATATTATGATTATTTTTTTACATTATAATTTTTTTTCAGTTAAAAAATTTCCATCTGCATGAATTTTACTATATATATAAATTAATTAGATTAAAATACTTTATGTAAATCCATTGTGTGTCATATTATGAGTTATTAAAGGGAACCTTTACCCACTTAATGACAATGATTGGTGTTTTTCCATCTTCCAATAAATACCCAAATAACTTTATAGTTTCCTACCATTCATTTTTGAAATGTTTTATTACTCTATGACCATCCTATAAATAAATATAGTGTATGCTAAAGGAGGACCCTCAAATAAGAGGTAATCATCTTATCCCACTGATTATATGATTTTTTACTGTTGTACATACACTAAAATAAATTCATATAATAACATAATTAATCTAATTTCATCAATATTGTAAGGTATTATTATTATTATTATTGGGAATCCATTTTATACCTTCATTCAATTACATTAGAAATGAATGCATTGCTGGTACATACATGTGGACTACCAACTCCTTGTAGAGGTACGATTCATTATCTTCCACCATCAAACATGATTTATTATTTTGTGGTATCTAATTTTTTATATTATTTTAGTATCATAATTATGTTCTTATATTTAATATATATTTTCTATATTCTTACCTTCCAATTCATTGGAAAACGAAAATGTCACTCATGTGTACGTTTGAACTACAACCTCTTTGAAGAGATCCAATTCATTTTTCATTAATGGTGTAATTGTATGGTAATAAGGATAAATTAATGAATAGATATCATATTTCTTATATAATAATAATTATGTAATACTTAATTATAATTCAACATTCTCTAATTTTATCCAATGATACGTGGAACCATAAATCATGCATACAAACAGACAATCATCTCCATGATGTGATATATTTTATTTTTCATCACCACATTATCTTAATGTATATAAATGTTTATAGAATGAAAATATATAAATTTTATTCAATTATTAAGTCCATATTGATTATTAAAAAATGATAAATATGATATACCAAATATACAGAACAAGAACATTCATGAAATACAAAAAAGTTAACAATTAGAAAAAATGATTTTATTAATGAATTATTTGAAATGATTTTTAAGTGTTATAAAATTATTATATATGATATTATATTTTTATATATCATATTAGTGTAGGTGTATCATAATTTTTAATTTTTTATATAGGACGTCAAAGTCACGTACAAGGAAAGATGAACTTTTGATAAGGGTTTCTTGTTACACTTTTTTTCATAAGAAATATTCTATAACATCAACTTATTACCATCACATAGTTTATATGTATTGAACATGATATTGTGTTTCTTTAATTCCATTATAATAATTATATTTACATTTAATTTGAATTTATTTCATTCATGTGGGTTAGGACTAAAAATATTCAAAACTATAAGGGTTTTATGTTACAATATTACTTTTTACAATGATTTTTATTGAATAAATTTTTTATAAAAAAATTATATATTATTTCTTACAAAAACATTATGTATTCTTTATTAATATGTATATTTTAGAAAATTAAATATTTTCCTTTAATTTTTAAAACTGTATGTATATAAAATTTTTAAAGAGTATTTTTATCAAAAATAGACATATATTTTTACATGGTTGAGAATAACATTGTTTAGTGTCCATATTTTGACGTAAATGTTTTTATTAATTATTTTATTATTCTATAATGATTAGTTAAATTTATTTTACCCCTTTTTGACTTTATAATTTTTTAAAAGTTTTCTTATTTTTATGTTCCAAATTATGTAATTTTTCCAAAGGTATAGACATAATCGTTGCTGTAACATTTTGCAGCATGAGTGACTTTTCCAGTCATCATTAATAGTATTTTATTTGATTATTAATTTATAAATTTATATTGTAAATTTAAAATAAAAAAATTTCACAATTGTTCAATAAATTCTTAATTTTTAAATAATTTATTCTTTAATGAAAATTTTATTTTCATCAAACAATGTTCTACTGGTGTTTTAATATTATTTTCATCTGTGACAATATCCTATGAATAATATTATAACTTAATGGGGATGTAATTTAACAATTACAATAACAATAAAACTATTTATAGCTTATGATCATGTTTTAATATATTTTTATTAGGGAAAATAATTACATTTTAATGAAATAATTTAAATATGATTTTTTTATTTTGTATTGATTTATAATTGAATCATTCATATGGTGAAGGAATTAGGCAAAATATTTGATGTGTGGTGACCCTTATATCCCCTTGATTCATCAGTTGGTCTTATTAGATAATCTAAAATAAGAATTTAGTATGCGTCTACCAAAATATACATGATGTCCTTGTATGAGGTAATTACAAGTTTTAATAATTTTTTGGGATAAGGATTTGATGGTAGGAATATTTTTCCTATCATTTTGGATTCTATCAGTTTGAAATATCTTTTTATCCATTTGACTGTTTATATTATTATTCCATCAATGGATATGTTACACTTTTTATGAAATAAGTTATATAATATATTTGACTATTTGATATCTCTGTCATATTATTCATGATTTTATTATCCTATTATATATTATGTCATAGGCTTTCCCATACATTATATTTGAGATCACATATTATTATTTTTTCCCTTTCCCCTTTTCAACCAAATTAGATATATAAATGATTTTCAATATATAGTAATATAAATGATTGTATTCTCAAAATAATATTATGTTGTATATCATGATTAAAAATTTAATTTGAGAATCATATTTTTTTCTAGTCTCCAAATAAAAATACATTATTCCATCATTTGTTACATGATCCCTTTTCTATGATGAAAATGTAGTAAAATAATCATCGAATTCAAGTTACTGGAGTTATGATGTTATATTTTCTATCAAATATATTTTATTAGATACATTGAGAAGAAGATTTAGGAAAAAATTGATTAGAGAACAAAACCTTTTGAAATATTATATAAATAATTTTATGTATAGGGTAACATAATGAAGCATTGTTAAAGAAGATACTATATTGTTATCCATGTTAATACATCAATATTGGGATACTAGAAAGTAGATGAATCTGTAATATAGATACACTTAGTGGTAACCACTCCCAATGTGGTATGTTTGGTATTAACATGATATCCATTTGAAGAAGTTTAATTAGAATATGACTCCACAATATTATAAACACTCTAGGTGGATCAGTATGTATTAATTCAAATCTTCATTGTAAAACATTTTGATAGAAAAGATGATATGACCAATAGACACCTATAACATGATATATTGATATGGGACAGACAAAAAGTGTCTAGTTTTGATAATTATATGCTTCATTGTAATATTAAAGGCATATATACCCCTTTTAGAATTTATATAATGGGTGTTTAAGATGATAAATTATATTTATATTACATTTATGGAATAAAAAACATTGGATTAGTATGTGGCTTAGTGAAAAGGAAATTTAAGTACTAATTAGTATATATTTTATGGAAATAAGATTGATGTTATTGATAAAGTTTTAGTTTATTGTAATATTGGATTTTTATATGTTAAACTAGAATAAATAGGTTATTAAATGTTTTCACAAAATTCTTTATCATATGGATAACAATGGGTTTGAGACGTGATTTGTTGAGTGAGTGAATAATGTTAATTTCAATGATGTTCACTATATTGGGAACATAATAGAATTAAGGTAAATTTATATATATTTTATGTTAATATGCGAGTTTATTTTAGGTATAAAGGGTGAAATATATTTAGAATCATATAAGATTTTATTATGGTAATTAATGATATTTAAGGAAACAATTAGCATATTTTGGATATTATATGTTTAGGGGATATACATTTTTATTATTAATTTTTATATAATATTTTATTTGGATATTAATTTCAAATTGATATTGTATGAATATATGTCCAAATAATTTTCTTCTCATAATTTTATATTTGAGTGGGATAATTTGAATAGTTTTATGGTTACTTATTTATGTACTGATTTAATTTAAACCTGGGTTGTTTTTTTTTGGTTTGAGAAATTAGTGTAGTATTTCATCATATAAAATGTTCTTCACATTTGTTATTATATTATCTGTGACAACCTTTTTGGTATATTTTGGAGATAGTATATTACTCTATGAAATATTAATATATGATTATCATTAATTAATATAATGTGGTCAATAGTTTGATCCACATTAAACACCAAAAACAAACGAAACCATGAGATATTTATGTAAAATATAATAAATCTAGATAAATATTAAAATTAAGATGTTGAATCGGTATGAATAAAAAGGCGTAATCAAATTATGAAATATTTATACGAAAAAAATTAAATTAAACATTTATTATGAATAAAATTTTATTTGTATAGCTAAAAAGACTACTAGGATAATTTTAAACACAAAAATATTTTTTTATGATTTTTTAATAAAATATACATTTAAATTTAAAGAATCATATGATTAATAATTATTACATATGATTTTATAAGAATAATTTTCTAATAATAATTTAATTATCAAATCTTATTTAATAAGAATTAGAATAGTCAATATTATAAAATAATCCATTACCCTATAGAAATTTGTTGTTCATCATATCTCACATTTTAACTATAAATTCAAATTTTTAAACATAAGATTTTGAATATCAAAAAATCAACATTATTTTTGGATGTATCTTAATAATATTTTACTGTGATTATTTATTTTATTTTTATAAAAAGAATGATTTTTGGTTAATTGTAAAGATCTTGTTCTTAAAAATAAAATGGGTTTTATTACATTTTTAGTAAACAATAAAAACTAAGAATCTAATGAAACAATTTAATAGCACAAAACAATTATTTTATTTTTGACCTTGATATTTTAAATTTCTTATTTTTATTAAAAAACACAAATTTAATAATGTTGGTAATCATTAATATTAATTCAATAATTGGTTTCATATATTACATGCATTTATATCATCATTAATTTTTATCACATTTATAAATCAAATAATATAAAATCTACTAATTTTTTTATTCAATTTGTCTATATTATAAAATATGGTCCATCTTAATTTTCTAAGAATGGAAATGTTTACATAGCATGAGGCAGTTATCACTATAAAACATAAATTGTTATAATACATAATATAAGTGAAAGAAAAACATCAAACACATGAAAAACATTTTTTGGAATTCGTGAGTGTTTCATTCATGAAAATTTACTTCCAATATATATTATTGATCAATTTTAGAGAAACATTCAATGGGATAGGCATCCAATTATTGAAGTGTTTGGGTGATAAAAATAATTTGATCCCTTTTTAATTATAAAAGGGGAAATCCTACCCCCACAACCCATCACATTAAAAATAATTTTCTTTAAAAACTGCATAGTTTTCTTAAAAATACAACTAGACAACATAAATATCATATTTTCTTCTCAGTAAACAATCTCTTAGTGGTTGATCCTCCTTCAAAAAGGTTATAATACAAGTATTGCGTTATATATTTCTAAATATGGCACATCTATTTAAAATTATTGTGAATTTATTCCTATTTATATTTTATTTCACCATATATAATATTGAAAACGATTATCATTATTTTAATGTTACTTTTTTATTATTATATTACACAAATTAACCACCATCCGCTTATTCATTAATTATAATGAACATGTAAATTAGAAATTGTTAGTACTACTACCCCTTTAGTGATACATGTTTCTTTTTTCCATCACCAAAATATATGTATGGTCCTGATAGTGAATTTAATATATAAATGATATATATTACATATTTGATATTCTTAATTAATAAATCATATTACTAATTTTAACAGTTATTTGGAAAAAGAAATTGTAACACCAGAGATTTTTAGGAGAAATATTTTGTTTTTATATACATCATCAAAGGAATCGTTCACTACACACAGCACTATCATTTATTGCTTTACACGCAATCACGACCTTCCTTGATATCTTGCGTTGTACGCAATACCGAGTTTCACTAAACAGCGATATGCTATTAAAATATTATTAAAACTAGCCGTTATGAATAGTAATACCCACTTTTTGAAATTTTTTAAATTTTATCTTTCAACATGAAATTCATTTTTGGATTCAGAATATCAAAATAATCCTAGGGTGAAATTTTGGTATTTTTCTGAAAACATTCAATTTTTGATGAATAGTGAAAATACTAGGCTACGATTTAAAAACCGACATTTTATTTAAATAATTATGTATTTTATTTAAATTTATTTTAGGTAAAATTTTATACATAATACCTATATATGTTCAATTAATTCATTGGAGTCATTTTAATATAATTTTAGATATATAAATTTTTATTGAACTTTTCACTGCCTTTTACCCAACTCCTAGGAGAGTTTGAAAATTTAAATAAAACTTAATTTTACAACTTTTGTGAGTGTAATTTCAAAAAACCAAGAGACATGGTTAATATCAAGGACTAAAATGTGGTTCAATGTGATGAAAATCATTTTTGGTGAATAGTAACTTTTTTACTTTTATTTACCACGGTTAAAAGTAAATATGGTATTTAAGGGTAAAAATGTTATTATATTACCCTAACACATGTCATAATTCTATTGGATAAGTGTAATTCGTCCAAAAAAACCTTAGGAATAAAATATGACCCTTTAGGTCTACTTGGAATAGATTAGGACATTTATTATTAATTTATTTAAAGAAGGGTTAAAATAGTTAAAATCATAGTTTAATAACTAAATCAGTTTTTATATTGGGTTATACATAAGATAAATTCGACAATAAATATTAATTAGAAAGATAAAAATATTTCCTACATAATGGTATTTTGTTTATAATTTTTAGACATTAAATAATTTAATTTATTTATGATACAATGATGATGCAGTAATTATCTTATTAATGAAATGTTATCATAATTTCTGTTATAAATACCCAAATAAATGTAATTTGTGACTTTTTATGAATTATAATAATTTTCTAGGTTACTATGACATGTTATTATTGATTTAATTAAATTTTTTCGAACTAATCATGCAGTTAGTATTTTTACAAAAATAAATTACCAAATAGTATCAAAATTGACATAAAATAGTTTTTAAAACAAATATTATATTATAGTTGTTTTTATTTTTAAAAATCTAGGGTTCAGCCAAAAGACATAGATAAGGTTATATATATTAATAATAAACAACTTGGGGTTCTTTTGGCTTGTTATAGTCTGTTTATTTACCATATAGTGTAAGAAAACAAGAAGACATGGTAAAAGTTAAATTATTTATCTTAGAGTTAAATCTAAATGATAAGGTTAAAATAGTAACAAAAACATGTCTAAAATCTATTTTATGAATGGGTTTCGACCCATACCCACCTTAGCTTCTAAATAAATCAATTTGGAGATATTAAAAACTGAATATGACTTTATAATAAAATAATACATTAAGTTTTTCCAAAGGTGCCCCTCTCATCCCTTATAAAAAGGAACCTCCTCCCTCTCCTCCTCACACCACTTTGATCCTTCAAGATTTTCAAACCACTACCAATTTTTCTTCTACACTTCCCTAGAAATATGCTAGTGGTCCTGGTCATCTTCAAAGTCCATATTTAGTTCTTTAATAGAAGGTTAAGAAGAGGCGCTTCAAAGAAGAGGTAATGTCTGTAACTGATTCCTTCAACATTATTTCTTCGTCTACTTATTCATATTTAGTGGTTTCATTATGAATTAATAACATCAGTATCACTCATATACTGATATTTTATCATAAATATGAAACAACTCTATTTCAAATTCTATCCATCCTACGGAAAACAAAATCACTGCACGTGCGTACGTACGGAATACCGTCTCCACACTGTGGTGTAATCTGTTTTCCACCACCACCTTACTTGGATGGGTATAATGGTGTAAAGAATAACTATATATGATTATTGTAATGTGATATTGATTCTGATATAGTATACATACACTTAAATACAATTCCACAATCATGGGAATGATATCCTCGCTCGTGCGTACGTACGACCTACTGTCTCCACGAAGTTATGCGACTCGTTCTACATGATATTAATTGAATAATTATTATATAAATGAATATAATGAATAAATATGATATATATTACACTAATACCATTCTAGAAATGAGGTATCTATGTCCTGAAAGAAGAATAAGAATTTATTTGACAAAACACGCTTTAGAACAAAAAGCAATAAACACCCGAATAACGAGTAACAATGAAATATTACTAATAAGAAGCTAATAATATGACCATATATGATTTCATAACAATGATTATGATTCTGGAATAAGTCAATAACATTATTGAAATCATTATATAGGAGGTTCAGACACGTATTAAGCAAATCAAACCTAAGGTAATTGAAAATCTCACAATCTCATTTTTATTCGAGATTGTTTATACTCCATAATTTACTGGGGAATATTTATCATCCACATACATGTGTCCTCAATATGTAATATTATTTCCATCCACCTACAATTATTTAAATCCAATTTTACCTATTGGTGAGTTTTTAGTAAATGCTCTGAAAGGAATATTTTGTCTTTTTTAGTAAGAGGTATGTTTTTTTGACTTTTCTGGCCAATGTACGAGAAGATTGTTTTTCTTTAACTTATAAGACATGAACAGATTTTTAGAACATTATTTCCATGAAGATTCCTTTAAATGTTTTCAATTTTATTTTTAATCATCTTCTTTTAGTTTAAAATTTTATGACATGTTAATAAAGGAAAATTGATTTTGAAGTAGAAAGAATTTTTTCCTCAAGAATGGAGTTCATGAATTTTATCAAAAATATTTTCCATCTAAAATAATATTGTGTTCTGTTTGTATCCCTATTTTTACATTGATTTGATTATGTTATGATGGAATTATTTTTTTGATGTCCTTTTATCTTATATGGATTATGTTTTGATGGCATGATGTTTAAGAATCCCATTTTTATTACATGGGTTATGCTATGATGTATGATTTATGATCTTGTGGAACACATAAGTATGGTATCCTTTTGAGATGATTGGGACCTATATATCCCTCAAATTTATTGGGAAACTATTTATAATCTCATGAGATAGACATGGCTAGAACGGTATGTTAAACCGATTCAGTGAAACAGGACTGAAACAGGGAGTGAACTCGGTTCAGAAATGGACTTTGTCTGCTAAGGTATTCTTGAAAATGAGTCTTGACTACTAAGAAATGATTCTATATGATTATGTTTGTGTGCCACAAAGTTTCATGTTTTATGTTATGATTATTGTTATTACATTTCAGTACTATGATTTATCCCATGTTATGAAATTATTATCTCTTTTGCAGGTTATGATTTCAAAAATGTTATGTTATTATGAATATGATGTGATTGATATTTCTTTTGTTTACCCTTACTGAGCATTTCAGCTCACCCTTTTGTATATTTTCTTTTCCCCTGGTCATGAAGAAGGATATTAAGTAAGATATGCCAAAAGGGACTCGAGATATGATAAAATAAAAGGGAGATAATGTTGATGTTTTATGAACTAATTGTTTATTTTTCCCAGTATATAAAGACACTATACCTATACAGTCTTTTCATGGTTTTGTTATATGTTGTAATAAGTGCGAATCAATTCTCATATAATAACAATGTATGTAAAGTATGGGTCTTTATAGTTGTTATCAGAGGAAAGGTATAGTCAACCTTTGGAAACTAGGATGTGAAAGACTTAGTAAGAACCCTAAATATAAGTCTAAGGATAGAACACAATCAAAGTGTTTTAAAAATGGCCATGAAAAACCTATGATAATACCTTATGTGTGAAATTTTATTCTAGATTATGTGTTTTTCTTATTATAATTAGTGTTACTCACACTATTCTTTGTGGTTTTAGTCAATGGATGGAACCTGAAGGAACCATGTTAACGTGGAATGCAACGTGCAATGCACTGATTGTCCCCTTGAGAAACCAAACATTATGGGAGATGGAATGAAAAATCTTGTAGCCATGCTCACACAACATTCTCAAGCTATTAATCATAAAGGAGTTCCAAATGAGCAAAAGAAGGAGCAACATTCTGTTGAATCCGTCATGAGGCATCATCCACCCTCATTCAGTGTCTCTACTGATCCATTAGTGGCTGAAAAATGGATCAGTACCACTGAAAATATATTTTTAGTTCTTCAATGTTCTGAACATGATAAATTCATCTTAGAAGTATATCGTTTGGAAGGTGAAGCTGGTCAATGGTGGAATCATATCAAGAATACAAGGGCAAGAGCTGAAATTAAGTCCATGGAATGGGATGAGTTCAAGAACTTATTTTTCAACAAGTACTTCCCTCGTATTATTCGAACAAAGATGGAGAAGGAGTTTCTTAACTAAATCAAAATGATGATGAATCTATTGGTACCTACGAATCATATTTTACAAGACTTGCAAGGTATGCTTCTGGTATTATTATCCAAACTGAGAGTAAAATTGATCAATTCATTAGAGGCTTAAAACCATGTCTTCAAAGGGCATTATCTATAAGGGACTTCAATAGCTACGAGGAAATTGTTCGATGTGATATCAAGGTTGAGATGGAGATTGGAGTAACCCATTAGTCATATGCGTTTGATAATAAGAGGAAAATGGAATTCAAAGGAAAATCTAAAGAACACACTAAAAAGAAGATGAGTTTTCCCTAATGCTCAAAGTGTGCAATTAAACATGGAGGGAGCTATCTTAAAGGGATAAGTAAATGTTTAAAATGTGGAAATGAAGGTCATCGGGCATGTGAATGCTACAATGATGGAAAGAAGTTATCTAGTGATGCGAACAATGAAAAGGCTACACAGAGTGCACCTCCTACACTACAATGATACAAGTCCAAGGAAATTGGGAATTATACTAATCAATGCTGTAATCCAAGGGTTTTTTATGATGATCGAAGTCAAAAAACTCTTAAGGCTAAAGATAAAAGAAATTTACATGCAATTTCTATCAGCAACGTGGAGTACGATAACGAAATGGTGAATGGTACACGTACCATCCACTCTAATGTAGAAAATGTTTTATTTGATTATGGATCCACCCACTCTTTTATTTCTGATTAATTTTCTAAGGGTTTCGCCATATTACCTCAACAATTAGATGTCGAGTTAGCTGTTACAACCCCTAATGGCACAACAGTCGCCTCAAAAGTTTATAATTCTTCTCCGATTAAAGTTTGTGGTAATGTGCTTCCTGAAAATCTGGTGATCCTTCCTATAGTGGAATTTTACGTCATTCATGGCATGTATTGTCTTTCTTTATAAGTATCTCATATCAATTTCCAAATAAGGGAAGTCACATTCGATATTCTAGATCAATCATTGATCGTCTATCGATGCAAGGATGAACATAACCTTCCAGTGGAAAATTCATCAATATTATGGGTCTTGATTCCAGTATATGAAGGTTAATTATTGCAAATGGTTGGTGAGAAACTCATGATTAATAATATCCCCATTGTACGGGAGTTTGATGATGTCTTTCCAGAGGAATTTCCTGGTCTTCCACCAAATCGTGAAGTGGAGTTTTCAATAGAACTTGTACTAGGTGTTTTTCCTATTTCAAATACACCTTATAGAATGGCCCCAATTGAGTTGAAGGAATTGAAGAAGCAACTCCAAGAGAATATTGATAAGGTACTCATACGCCATAGTGCATCACCTTGGGAAGAACCTGTTCTATTTTTTAATAAGAAAGATGGATCAATAAGACTCTTCATTGATTATCGAGAACATAACAGGACCACTATTAAGAAAAAATATCCTCTCCCATGCATTGATCACTTATTTGACCATCTAAACAGAGCTCAATACTTTTCCAAGATTGATCTTCAATCAGGGTATCATCAATTAAGTGTCAGAATGGAGGATATACCAAAGAAGACATTCTGTACAATGTATGGACACAATGAATTTATAGTGATGCCATTTGGTCTTACTGATGCCCTTGTTATCTTCATAGATCTGATGAATAGAGTCTTTAAAGACTATCTTGATCAGTTTGTGGTAGTCTTTATAGTTTATATTCTTGTCTATTCAAAGTGTAAGGAAGAATATGAAGATCACTTGAGAATTGTATTGAAGACCCTGAGAAAGGAGAAGATTTATGCCAAATTTACCAAGAGTGAATTTTGGCTTAAAAACATTGCATTTTCGGGTCACATATTCTCAAAAGAGGGGATATCTGTAGATCCAGCAAAAACAGAGGTTATCGAAAGATGGTCGAGACCAACAATAGTAACTCAGATCTGATGTTTTCTTGGTTTGGATGGATATTATCGACGTTTTGTGAATGTTTTTTCACGATTATCTAATCCACTCACCAGTTTGACTCGAAAAGCAGTTCAGTTCATGTGGACAGAGCAATGTGAAGAGAATTTCAAGGAGTTGAAAAGAAGGTTATCCATTGCACCTGTGCTCACACTGCCTTGTAGTGGAGAAAGGTTTGTGATCAACAGTGATGCATACAAGAAGAGTGTAATTGTGTTCTCATGAAAAATGATATGGTGATAGCTTATGCCTCATGATAGTTGAAAATCCATGAGCAAAATTACCCAACTCATGATTTGGAGTTAGCTGTAGTAATCTTTGCATTAATGATTTGGAAGCATTATCTTTATGTTGAAAGGTGTGATATTGATATTGATCATAAAAGTTTAAAGTATATTTTCATACAAAAGTAGCTGAATATGCCCCAAAGGGGATGATTGGAGTTGATTTAGGATTACGACTGCTCAATTAATTACCACCCTTGTAATGAAATCAAGGTGTCATATGCATTAAGTCGACAAGACCATACTAGCATATCCATGATGAGGATCACAAAAGATACAATATTTATGGATTTATAAAGGATGGATCATGGAATTAAAATTAAAGGGGAAAATTCTTATCTTTCTCAAATAAATGTTCAACCATCTATACATGTGAAGATTAAAGAGGCACAGAAAGAAGATGTTCAGTTACAAAAGAAGGTGAGAAATGTTCCTAAATTCATCCTTGATTGTGATGGGATAATAATGATTAGGAATCCGGTTTGTATTCCTCCCATCCCCGAATTAAAGAAGGAGCTTCTAGATAAGGCTCGTAGTTCTACATTCTCTATTCATCATGCAAGCATGAAGATTTATAGGGACCTGAAAGAGGACTTATGGTGGGATGGGATGAAATGAGATGTTGCTTAATATGTCTCTCGATGCATGGTTTGTCAGCATGTTAAAGTTGAGAGAAAGAAGTATAAGGGGATGTTACAACCATTACCCATACCTGAATCGAAATTGGAAAACATCACTATGGACTTTGTCACCAGAATTCCTAAAACATCCAAAGGAAATAATGCTATCATGGTCATAGTTGATCTTCTTACAAAGTATGCACACTTCATTGCTATTAGAGAGGATATCTCTCTAGATCATCTTTCCAGGATATATGTTAAGGAAGTGGTAAGATTTCATTGAGTACCACTTTCCATTATATCTGATCGGGATCCGAGGTTTACCTCAAAGTTTTGGCGAATTCTTCAGCATACTATGGATACAAAGTTGAGTTTAAGAACTTCTTATCATCCCTAAAAAAATGGTCAGTCTGAGAGAATAATTCAAACTCTATAAGATATGTTAAGAGCCTGCTCTATGGATTTCGAAGGTGGTTGGGATCAACACCTACCTTTGGTGGAATTTTCATTTAACAATAGCTTTCACTCTATTATTTAGATGGCTTTTAATAAAGCTCTCTATGGAATGAAATGTAGGACTCTAACATGCTAGGATGAAGTTGGGGAAATAAAGCTATTAGGACCTGATCTTGATGATGAGATGGTAGAAAAGGTTCGATCTATTCAACAACACATAAGATCAGCTCAGAGTCGACACAAAATTTATGCTAATAACTGAAGAAAATACCTTGAGTTTGAAGTTTGTGATAAAGTCTTCTTACGAATATCTCCTTGGAAGAGAGTAATGATATTTGTAAAGAAGGGAAAGTTGAGCCCTAGTTATATCGGTCCTTTCGAAATACCTGATCATGTTGGGAAGGTATCTTACCGATTGGCGATACCACCAAATCTCTCTCAAGTTCATGATGTTTTCCATATATCTCTCTAGAGAAAGTACATACTCGATCCTTCACATGTACTCAACTCAGAAGTTGAACCACATGAGTAAGATCTTTCTTATAAAGAATAGTCGATAGAGATTCTGGACCGTAGAGAAAAAGTCCTACAGAATAAGACCACTCGCTTGGTGAACGATTTATGGTGAAACCGCCAATTAGAATAATCTACATGGGAGCTTGAGGTATGATAAGGGAAAGGTATCCTCATCTGTTTGTTATAAAGTGACGAATTTCGAGGGAGAAATTATTTTTAAGGGTGGTAGAATGTAACACCAGAGATTTTTATGAGAAATAGTTTGTTTTTATATGCATCATCAATGGCATCTTTCTCTACACACAACACTAGCTTAGCTTGCTTTACACGCAATCGTGACTTTCCTTGATTGCTTTCGTTGTATGCAATACCGAGTTTCACTAAACAACGATATGCTATTAAAATATTATTAAAACTAGCTGTTATGAATAGTAATACCCACATTTTGAAATTCTATAAATTTTAACTTTCAAAGTGGATATCATTTTTGGATTTGGAATATCGAAATTTTCCTAGGGTGAAATTTTGGTATTTTTCTGAAAACATTCAATTTTCAATGAATAGTAAAAACACTAGGTTACTATTTAAAAACTGACTTTTCATTTAAAAAATTATTTATTTTATTTAAATTTATTTTAGGTCAAAATTGATACACAATACCTATATAAGTTCAATGTAATTCATTGGAGTCATTTTATAAAAATTTTAGATATATAAAATTTTATTGAATTTTTCACCGTCTATTACCCACCTCCTAGGAGAGTTTGAAAATTTATATAAAACTTAATTTTACCACTTCTGTGAGTGGAATTTTGAAAATCTGAGAGACACAGTTAATATCATTGACTAAAATGTGGTTCAATTAGATGAAAATAATTTTGGGTGAATAGTAACATTTTATTTTTATTTACCACTATTAAAAGTAAATAGGGTAATTAAGGGTAAAAATGAAATTATTATTACCCTAAAAAATTTCCTAATTCTATTGGATAAGTGTAATTCGACCAAAAACAACCTTAGTAATAATATATGATCATTTAGTTCCACTAGGATATGATTAGGACAATTATTATTTATTTATTTAAAGAAGGGTTAAAATAGTTAAAATCAAAGTTTAATAACTAAACCATTTTTAATAGAGAGTTATATAGAAGATAAATTCGACAATAAATATTCATTAGAATTATAAAAATATTTCATATATCATGGAATTTTATTTATAATTTTTAGACAATAAATAATGTAATTTATTTACAACACAATGATGATGTAGTAATTATCTTATTAATGAAATATTAACATAATAGATGTTATAAATATCCAAATAAATGTAATTTGAGACATTTTAGGAATTCCAATAATTTTCTAGGTTAATATGACATGTTAATATTGATTTAATTAACTTATTTCTAACTAATCATGCTTTTAAATGATTCAAAAAAATCAATTACCAAAGAGTGTCAAAATTGACATTAAATAGTTTTTAAAACAAATATTATATTATTAGTTGTTATTTTATTCCTAAAAATCTAAGGTTCGGCAAAATGTCTTACATAAGGTTATATATATTAATAAAAAACATCTTGGAGTTCTTTTGGCTTGTTATAGTATGTTTACTAACCATATAGTGTAAGAAAACAAAAGACACTGTAAAAGTTAAATTATTTAACTTAGAGTTAAATATAAATGATAAGGTTAAAATAGTAAACTAAACTTGTCTAAAATCTATTGGATGAGAGTATTTTGACCCATACCTGCATTAGATTCTAAATAAATCAATTTTGAGCTATTAAAAACTGAATATGGCTATATAATAAAATAATACTTCATGTTTTTTCTAAGGTGCCCCTCTCCTCCCTTGTAAAAGGGAACCTCCTCCCTCTATTCCTCAAACAACTTTGAGCCTTAAAGCTTGGCCAACCCCTGATAATTTCTCTTCTCCACTTACCTATAAATATCCTATAGGTCCTGGTCTTCTTCAAAGACCATATTCAGTGCCCTAAGAGTAGGTTAAGAAAAGGCGCTTCAAAGAAGAGGTAATGTTTGTTACCGATTCTTTCAACATAATTTCTTTTTCTACATCTTCTTATTTAGATGATTCATTATGAAGTAATAACATAAGTATCACTCATATAAGTATATGTTATTATAAATACGAAACAACCATATTTCACCTTCTATCCATCCTACGTAAAACGAAATCACCACGCGTGCGTATGTACGGAATACTGCCTCCACGCCATGGTGTAATCTATTTTCCACCACCACCTTTCTTGGATGGGTATAATGGTGTAAAGAATAACTATATATTATTATTGTAAAGTGATATTGATTCTGAAATAGTATACATAATCTTCAATACATTTCCACGATCATGGGAACGATATCATCGCTCGTGCATATATACGACCTACCGTCTCCATGACATGATGTGACTCGTTCTACATGATCTTCATTGCATAATGATTTTATAAATGAATTGAATGAATAAATATGTTATATTTTAAAATAATAAAATTATGAAAAGGAGGTATATATGATCTAATAGAAGAATAAGAATTTATTTGACAAAACACGCATAAGAACAAAAATCAATAAACACCTGAATAACAAGTAACATTGAAATATTACTATTAAGAATCTAAGAATATGACCATATATGATATCATAACAATGAGTACGATTCTGTAATAATTCAATAACATTATTTAAATCATTATACAAGAGGTTCGGACATGTAAGAAGCAAATGGGACCTAAGGTAAAGTAATATCTCACAATCTCATTTTTATCCGAGATTGTTTATACTTCATAATTTACTGGGGAATATTTATCATCCACATACATATTTCCTCAATATGTAATATTATTTCCATCCACCAACAATTTTTTGAATCCAATTTTACCCATTGGTTAGTTTTTAGTAAAGGATATGAAAGGAATATTTTGTAGTTTTTAGTATGAGGTACTGTTTTGACTTTTCCAGCCAATGTACAAGAAAAATGTTTTTCATTAACTTATACAGAATTAACGGATTTTTAGAACATTATTTCCATGAAGATTCCATTACATGTTTTCAAGTATATTTTTAGTCAACTTTTTTTAGATTAAAATTTTATGACATGTTAAGAAAGGAAAAATGTTTTTGAAGTATAATGGATATTTTCCTCAAGAATGGAGTTCAAGCATTTTATCAAAATTATTTTCCATCTAAGATAATATAGGTTTTTTGATATATTATAAACATAACACCATGGGGTTTAGTACTAAGTCATATAAATTTATAAATGAATCTTATGTCGGACCTGTTAATTACAATTAATTGTAAATATTTTGTAGAAATAAGTATTGATTAAGTAATATATAGTGATAAATATTAACATATTGATATAAAATAATAAAATCTCGTTATAATAACAGGTAAATAGTAATAATTATCGGTAATTTCAAATAATTAATGATAATTGGTAATAATTATCTATAATTTTTAATAATTAGTGTAAATTTGTAATAATTTCATGGTACCGGGAATAATTAGGTGCAATTCTTAATAGTGAATGTTATTTACTAATTACTAGAAAAAAATAATTAATAGTAATAAACTAAAAAATAGAATATTGATATAATTTACAACAAACTGTTATAATATAGTAGAAATTATTATAATTTATTAACTTTTTTCAAAAAATATATAAACCAAATTTAAACTAATAAATTCATTAAAAATTAATTTAAATATTTTAAATTAGTATCATTTATTATAAATTACTATAAAACATTCCAAATTACTACAAATTACTAGAGAACTGAAAATAAAATTGGTCGTCAAATTTATGTGAGTAGTTGAGAGAATTTTGTAGATGGATTGAATAAAATTGTTTTATCTCCAGAAGATTGTAGAATCTTGTGGCAATTTATGCCAACCATGTACAAAGTTCTCTATAGCTCGACATAACTAGGGCATGCATGATGTGACACGTTGTTGATAACAGTAGGAGGAGGAGACACATCGATGGTAGCACCTACAACATAAGAAGACGATGGAGTACATATGATAGTTATTTTAAATCATGAATATTTATCTTTGACTATTAGTAATGTTTTTAATTAAAAGAAATTGGTTTTTATTTGAAATAATTTATTTTATATATAAGCATGTGGGTATTATTTATAGTAATTACTTATAACTGACAAATAAAGAGTATTAATAAAAAGATTTTGTAATAACGTATATATATTATGAATAATTAGTTGAAATTCATAATAATTAGTGTTAATTAGTAATAATTTGTGAAATTAGTAATAATTAGTGGTAATAGTAGTAATTAGATGTAAACATTAATAATTAAATACAATTAGTAATAATAAGTTGTAATTAATAATAATTTGAAAAACAAAGTAATATATTTATATTATCTAAAAAATACTAATTTGATATAATTTATAGTAAATTTTCATGAAATAATATAAATTATTATAAACTAATAATATTTTTTTATAAATTTAAAAAAAAATAAACATATAATGTTCTCATTAATTATTAATGATATTATACATTAGTATAATTTATTATAAATTACTATCAAATAATATAAATTATAATAAATTATTAAATAACTTAAAATGAAATAGGCCATCTCTGTTCAAGTGATAAACAATCACAATTTGTTGCATGGTGGGTATAAATTAATTTAATGACCTGAAGATTGTAAAATCTAAGAAACATTTGTGCCACATACGTCCAAATTTTTCCTTAGTTTAGTGTAACGGAGGAATAAATTTTGTTATGCATCCTTGGTAGGAGGTGGTGGTGGTGGAGATGCATTGACGAAAAGTGCAGTAGTAGGAGCATATGACGGAGTATGAGTAATAATTATTTTAAATTAGAATTATTGAGCTTAAATTCACAGAAATGGTCATAATTAAAAGTAAATAGTTTTAATTTTTAAAAATTTGATTTAAATATCTCTAAGTGGGTGTTATCAATATTAAAAACATATAATTGAAAAATAAATACTGTTAATTAATAGAACATCATAGTAATGTATTGATCTTAATAATAAGTAATATTAATGTATAATATTTATATAAAATAATAGTAATTTATTAAAATGAATGTTATAACCCTATAATTAGTAAACATTAGTAGTACATAGTAAAAACATAACTACAAAACACATTATTTTTAAAAAATTAGCATTAATAGTAAAAATTTACATTAATTACTACAATTTATTATTTTTAGAAAAACTCACTATAATTTTTAAAAATTAAAATTAGTAGTTTAAATTAATGGGAACTAGTATTATTTTGTTAAAAATAGTGAAAATGTCAAAAAATTAATAAAAATTATTGGCAATGACAAAAAGTGGTAAAAATCAGCTTCGTATAAGAAAAATTTGTTATAATTAGCATTATAATAGTATAATTAGTAAATATTAGTAGTAATAAGTAAAAATGAAAGGAAAATCACTAAAATTAGTAAAAACTACTATACTTTTCCATTAATTAGTTAAAAATTATGATAAATAACTTTAATTATTTAAAATAATAGATAATGAGAGAAATTTAGTAAAAATTTGTGGTGATTAGTAATGATTAGAAAAAGGAAATTTAATTCACAATAATGATAAAAAATTATTAGTAATTGGTAAAAATCATTAAAAATTATCTGTAAATCATTATAATTTATAAAAATTTGAGGTAATTATTAAAAACTAATTAATATTACATGTAAATTAGTAAAACTATGTTATTAATCATTATAATTAGTGAAAATTAATTGTAATTAGTAATAATTAATGCTAAATAACTATAATTACTAGAAATAACCATATAGAATCATTAATTTGTATTCATTATTGATAAATCATTATAATTATTAAAAAATAGTTGTAATTTGAAAACATTAGTAAAATATTGTGTTAAATATTAAAGATAAGTGAAAAAATAACATTAAGTCACTTGAATTAGTACAAATTAATGGTAATTATTAAAAATAAATGTTAATAAATAAAAATTCGTGGTAATTGGTAAAAAATTGAAAATGTAGCATTAAATCACAATAATAAATAAAATTTAGCTGTAATTAGTAAAATTAAGAAAAAATAATTGGTAAATTAGTAACAAATAATATCAATTTCTACAATTCGTGAAAATTAGTTGTAATTATGAAATTTTAATGGCCAATGACAATTATTATAAAAAAATATTGGTAATTAGTAAAATTTAGTAAAAATAAACATTATCTTTCTATAGTAAATAAAAAAAATTAATGGAAAATATATCATTTGTCACTAATTAGTAAATATTAGTGATAAATATCCATAATTATTATATTTTACTAGTAAATTATCATCAATTTAAAAATATTAAATGTAAATATATATAATTATAAAAACAATTACTTTCCACTAGAAAGAATTATTAAAAATTATTAGTAATTCTTATTGATTAGTAAAACTAAACATTAAATCACCATTCCTAGTAAATGTTAATGGTAATTGTTAAAAAATACCAGTAATTAGTAAAAATTTGCTTAATATTTTTAATCTAAGAGTTAAATAGATAAAATTTAATATATTTATGTGTAAATTGTAATTTTTTTAATTATGTACCCTTTTTTGGATTGCCTTATTCGTTATCTAAATTAATCATACAAATATTTATTATTTTATATATTTAGTGAAATACGGAACAAAAAAGTTGAAAAAAAATTTGGTTACCTGATTATGATTGGATAAATCATGACATGAATCCAATTTTTTTGGTATAAATCATCTATATTTTGAAGGAATTGATACCTTTTTTAACATTTTCATCCTCAAAAACAAAATTTGTTTCAGATGAGGAAGTTATTTGACCATGTACGAAATGTGATTTGATAATGTTTGACACATTTGGAAACATTGGGGTTCATATTTTGCATGATTTTTTACGAAAAGATTATTTTATTTTTTATTATCATTGTGAAAATAGTTTCATAGAAGATGTAAATAATTTTGTTCCTCATCCATCACAACTTCAAAACATAGCACATGATGTGGCTGGTCAATCTTGTCAATAAACTAATACCCAGAATGATATTTATTTAACTCATGACTTGGAATCATATCTATTTTATGAACTATTGAAGTATACTAAGGATTTCTTATATTCGGTTTGTAAGCTAAGAAAAAGTGGCTTATATAGTTCCCAAATCAAAATTTCTATTATTTTGTAAGTGGATTGTAGATGTGAGTCTTTCAGATTGTTATTTTTACAATTTTGATAGATATGTCATATATTGCCATATTACTAGATAAATAAGTCATGATTGTTATGTTAAAATGGAAAGACCATTATAGATTGTATTTAGAGGATTGTTGAATTCAATGATTTTAGATGTGATAACAGAAATAGCATATATTTTATTAGAAAACTGTGTAGTGAAAAAATATTACAATTCCATAAGTTGAATACATAAAGATGTTGTTTTAATTTTAGGTAAATTTAAAAGGAATCATACTGAATTTATTTATTTAAATGGCACATTTTATATTACATTTTCTATATGAATAAAAATATTAAGGGATAGTACAAATATGATGGATGTACCCACATAATAGATGAATATAGAAATTGAAGAAAATGGTATGTAATAATGCATCACTTGAGAGGTCAATTGAAAAAGAATATTTTTAAGAGGAAGTGTATTTTTTAATCTCTCATTATTTTACATATGAATTGACCATAATATATAAATGTCTCACCCGTAACCAGTGAAATTTTGATAAATAAATAAAAACACAATTATTTTTTTTAATCAGCCAATAGTTATATTTAGTGGAGTTTATGAAGGATGTATTTTAGATAATGAACATAACATGTCTTATACACATGTTCATCTCATATGTGAATAAATGACACAATTTGTATTGTGAGTTCTCTAACAAAAAATTCTATATTTTTTAAAAATAATATTATTTTTTAGATTATCTGATAAACATATCAAGGTATAATTTTTAAAAATTATTATAGCTGATTTTGACGATTATGGACAAAATATATTTTCCCACAGTTTTCAAAAACATATAAATTAAATTGTTTATGGTCTCATATATAAAATCAATATATTAATTTTTATATTGTTAATTTTTTTCCAAATTTCATGTACCATATCATTCTGATAAACATGATAATCGATTGTGTCTATTGATTAGCCCACCATCCAAAATTCTTAAATCCTATAATGTATATGTGGGAATGATTTTTGGTTTTATACATGTGCATTTAGGGTATAATAATCATGAATAATGGTGTTTTTGTGAGAGAATATCATCATAATGAAAGGGATGTTGAATTTCATGGGATGTCGGATGAATAATAGAACTACTTTACCACCTACAGAACTATATAATGATGTTTAAATTTAATTGGTTGGATATTGATAAAGGTTTTCACTTTCATCTACATCATGGAATTGTTAATATTAAATATAAAATAATTATTAATTAGTAGAACAATTTTTATTATATCATCAGGAACATAATAATTATTATGAATATTATTATTATTCTTTAAGATAGTTAAGTGAATGGTGGAGTATAATACAAATGAAATCTCATGAAAATCAGTTTTTCCATTGTGAATTTAGTTTTGCTAAAGTTTATGGAAGTGATATTTTCCAAGAGACTAATCCAAATCCATCTATTACATGAAGAGAAATTAATATCAATGATGAAATCCCAATGTTATGGTTTTATGGTGATTGGTATATTATTTATGAGACTAATTAATTTTAAATAATAAGAGATGTTGAAGCTGAAAATCCTTTGTAAATTGATGACAATTATGAAGAATATGATGATATTATTAATATCATATTGGAAGAGGTGGATGGATATGAAAATTTATATAATTAATTTATCATATTAATCATATATAATATGTATCAATATATAATACATGTTTTCAATTATTTTCTAAAAATATTAATTTCATGTTTATGATGGTAGAAGAATGTTTATTAAATCAGTTTTGTGAGTTGGATGAGGTTTCACTACCTGGTGATGATCCTAATGAAACATCATCTGACCCTCATATTGCTGCTGGATCAGTGATGAATCGAATGGATCATGTTATTCTCTAATTTACAATTCATGATCCTATCCATGAGCGACATCCATGTATTGAGTTCGATCAATTCATGCAGAAGTACGTTTAGTTGTCTGTTGAATTTAGTTATCATTAATTTATATTCATTTATTTATATACTAATTGTTTGATTATTTTTTAATATTTTTCTCATCTATTCACATTTTTTTGTTGGAAAGTGGAGTTCTATATTGTAGAATTAATTTTTTGGAACAAGGGATACATGGGATCATTTTCTCACTAATGTTTGACAATGTATATTCGATCATTGTTTGGTATGTAAATAAATTATAGTTATTTAAAAATTTATTCAATTAGTACCGAGATATTATGAATTACTTGTAGGTTTTATGGTATCCTACCAATGATAGTATTAATTCTTCTATCTATGAGGCAAGTGATGTATGTATACATGAGTTTTTACTTCAATCTTACACAATCTGTTATGGGAAACCATGTGTCATGTTGGAATCATAGATTTTGACAAATATTTTTTCACCCACCTACCGGATTACATCTCATCTCCTATTTGGATGGATTGTATTCATACTATATGAGAGATAGTTTTTAGAGGATAGTATCATTAGGTTGATTAAATGAGGAGAGGAAGGAGGTGACACATTGAGATGGTAGTCAGACATTAAGTATGCATCGATGACATATGGTAAATAACTGTTTAAATAATTTATTAAAATTTAAATGTGAAATGTTTATTTCATACTAATATATGTAGTAGAACATTCTTATTTAGTTGAGTTTGATATTTTAAGAGGATTTATAGTGATCTTATGACGTACATGTTTACAGGTGGTTGCCGATGTCATATTGTGGTTAATATATATTTTTTGAGTTTTAAGATTAATTGAAAATAATATTATAACAATTCTAATATGGAATTGAAATTGATGGATTCATATTAGGTTGTGATATATCATTTAAAATAGGAGTGTCATGCCCACACAGAGTATGAGACCACTAATTCAGTAGGATTTGATGACATGACATGGATAGAAGTGACTAAGTATGCCATCAAGAAAGGCCAAGTTCTTCATATCGACTCTTGATTGATTCATGTGATTTAGTATGATACTATTACGATGTGGTGTTCTAGCTCCATGGGGGATTTTAGAAAGTAATCATCATCTACTTAATAGTATGAAGAGAAATTTTGTGCTTAGCATGATCTTATAGATACCATGAATAGGGAGGATGAACATCTTCATCAACTGTAGTGGCAACAATATGAGGAGATTCATCGATTACAGTAGGAGGATAACGAGTTGATGATGGAATACCTGTGATGTGTAACTCAATGTATATGGATGGACTTGCATCCTCTATCTCCTCTATAATACCCTCCCCCTCATTGATTTATGTATTTTTATTAAGATTTCTAATTTCTTATTTTCTGTAATATATTTATTTATTCACGCATCTATATTGTTCTTTTTTTATATTTTTTCAAACATTTTTTGAGGTTTTTATTTTTTTATATTTTTTATATTTTTATATTTTTTTACTTATTTGTGATAGTACCATTTATTAATATTAAAATACTTTTTATATACGAAATATGTTTATTTTCGATGTCGATTTCTACAACTAGACACTTTTTATAGTTTCTGGTCGCAAATACATCAATTTCAATTAGTGAATGTCCTATATAAAGACTATGAGGTGGACTTTAATTTTTAAACCTATTCTAAGGGTAGTTCTAGAGTTCATTGAGTTTTATTTAGAAGATGAATATGAACATTTCTTGTATGCTTCATTAAAATGAAAATATTTTCCTACAAAACGAGAAGACAAGCATTTCCCAATGGATTCTTAAAAATAAACAAATTTAGGTTTTAAAGAATATATACCTATTTAGAAATTAGCTATTGGTAGGATCAATCATGTGTTAATTATTAACGGGATAACATGAGGCTTTTAGTACCCCTATAATATTAAGTCATTCATAAATTCCCTGATGAGATTTCTCCTGTGTCATACTATTCGAGTCTCATTTTTTTGTGTTGTACTTTAATTTTCAGAAATGAATCTTTTACCTTATTGGGATGATAGTTGATATTTTTAACAATTTTATGTGTATTATTAATGGAAAATAATCATATCCAGTAGGTTAGATATTCCATGGTCATTCTATGATTTCTAGTGGGTTGTGTGACCCCAATACTCATCTTTATTATTGGAAAAATTGAGATGTCATCAGCCTGTTTTACAGTAAATTTAGAAAAGGAGACTCTAAGAGATATACTTTCTGCGGGGGTATTAGATAATATTATTCATAAGTATGATGAGCCTTTTTAAATTATCAAATAATTTTCATATTTCTAGTGAATGCTCTAGGTATAATGCATCGATATATGCATTGTATTTGTGAAATTAAAAAGGTACGGGGAACCACATGAGTTAAGTTGTAATCATTTAAACGTTGAGCTATTCTTCAATGATCAAGGGTCTCTGATTTTTTATAGAAATATATATTTTTATCATTTGAGTTATCTCTATGTTTTAGGATGACACTGTAAAAATTATCTGGTATTTTATCATAATGGTCGATTAGTTTAGGCTTTTAAGTAAGATGTTTTGGAACATTTGTACATGACACGACAGAAGTGTCATGAATAAATCATGATGAAATATGATATGTTTTGATATTAAGTGTAAATAATATTTTATTTTTTCTAGGATTTTAATAAAAAAATTATCTCTATTTTTAGGACCCACCATTATTGGTTGATGGAGTGTTCTATATGGAATGAGTTTCCATTTTCACTAAACAGTGACTAGGTCACTGCTATGGTTGTTAGAATCGTGTCAAACATCTTCAGTGTATCCCTCCATATTGGGAGAGAACAACTGTGAATGTAATATTTTGAAATTTTCATATTTTAAAAAAACTTCCTTGAGGTTGTTGAGTTTCAAAATATGTTGGTTCTTATAAGGGTAGATGAATATGAAATGGATTATTGAATGAAAAAACCTTAAGAATTTTTTTAACCATGATATACACCATTTTTAGAATATATGAACCATTTTATGTTTCAAATGGTATTGAATGGTGTCCAGTTAATGGAGACACATCAACATATTCATCCAATCTCTTTAAAGGAAGTCGACTAGAGGTGGCACGACTGTTTGTTCTTTGCGTAGGTGGCTATGGTTATTTTGAAACCATACCAAGCGTGACATATTTTATATGATATAATTTTATCATTTCATTTAGGTCATTATTAATATCATATTATGGTACACTTTTTTTCATGATGGACTTGTCTCCTTTCATGACATCATCCTGGGTACACTGAGAGACCATTGGTTATACACTTATATAAAGTAGTAACATAAATGTCTTTGGGATTGATGAATAAAATGCATTGGAGTTACACTTATATAGATTGGATGGTTATGATGCATGGTAATTACTATATGATAATTTTATTACTAAATAAAAATTTGTTTTACAAACTCATTGACAGTAGCTAGATCTACACTAGAAGACCAAGAAGATACCACATTGGGAGCAGTTAGTATTCTGGAAATATGGAAATTTAATCTATGCATCAAAATCAAAGATTAAAATTATAGAATATAAACTAAATTGGATGATCTCTTAGGACACCAATTTATTATTATTTATTTATCATGTCTTTTAATTGAGCTCATATAGGATTTTTTAAAGGATGAAGATCCAAGTATGATGGTTTTGGAATACACATATGTTTATGATATGACATGAAAACATAAATGAACATGTTATTTGAAGACATAACTATATATCAGGCTTGAGATTCGGAAAATGTATTTTATGTAAACATGAGGTTCTATAGGATAAGGGTTTGTGTTTTTGGTTGTGATACCCTGAGATTTTAATACTAGTGTTTTTCAAAATATTTTGTCGGGTGTAGCTCGACATATTTTCCTCTTATTCTGATAATTATAGTTGATGGTGTCCTCTTTCATTTCATTCCATGAATATTATTTAAAGTACTAAATGTTGTCCATTTATTTTCATGAAATATATTCTTGAACAAGGTAAATTTTATTGATTGGCAGTTGAAAATTTCATCGAGCTAAAAAACATTCCATGATTGTCTTTAGACTATGACTGGCATGCCTGAGTGGGCAATCCCCACTATGGGATGTTCCATGTCTAGAATATAGCCATTAAATTTAAGAACTATTGTGGTATGTTCCAAGGTATTATATATTCCATATTATTACAATATGTTCATTCATTTGGTATAATAGGCTCGATTAAGATTTTTCTTGATGTTTCTGATTTGGTGTTTGAGAATTGGATAGAGTCTTAACGACTTATGTACTATACACTCAAACTGATGCTTGAGTTGTTCATCAAATTCAGAAATGTAACACATCTATATAAATGATACTCCATGGCACATGTAGGTTAGTTGTTGTATTATTCCTTAAGGCTTCATGGTGATTATAATATCTAAGTTAGAGAGCTTTTAATGTCTCACATTTTCTACATTGTGTGTTTTCCGAAATAATTTTATTTTTCCCATTTGGTGGATAGTTCTGTATATAAAATAAGCATCAAAACGTAAATATGATGTCCAGAACACCCAAAATATGATGTTTCTAGATGTGGATAAAGTAATATTAGGAATCTCATTTTTTTGAGTTTTGTGATTGATAAAGCACAAACAAATCAAATTTAAGAGAACCTATAATAGGTGCACTATTATTCTAGAATCGTATGCCCATCCATGATAAAATGTGTGGAATGTCTATAAAGATAGAGGGTGTTTAGTGGTATTTTCAAACTATGTGCCCCGAGAAGATAGATTATAAACATAATTCATGGATTTAAATACAGGATAAATGCTTGGTCTTCACATATTTCCTAAAACTGGGAACATGAACCATACACTCTCCATTAATAGATAGTATCCCATGAATGGTTATTAAGAATTTATGAAAACTATATATGCAAATTATGCACAATTTTATGTTTGGTTTTTTACGATAATACCCCTACCCCCTTTTATGTTATGTCCTCTTATATATCCTATTATACATGTGTAGCGGCCCTTCTATGGAGACCCTCCTCTAATTATGTGGAGATATTCATTGTATGTCTGCCATTTTGAGTGTAGTTCATCATGTAGGATGTATATCAGTATTTCTATGACTTCTCCTGATACATTATTATATTATTTTTTATTATAGAATTTATATTTGTGTGACCTAATTCTCCAAACTCATATAGATTTTATCCATTTATTATATTTTTTTTCAAAATGATTCAATTACATCCTTCATTTTGGATCTTCAAAACATCCTATGTATGATGTATATGGTATATAAGCTTCTCCATTAACGTCTATCCATTTATTTATCATTATATTAGTGTCGTGTATTAAATATTACAGGTGTCTCCACTCAATTTTAAATTTCTTTATTTTAAATCCCTTGACCACCTTGTAATGTACTTCAAACCAAATTTTATATGGTTGGATGTTATCACCTCATATCAAACCACCTACTTTATAGAGGGTTCACTAAATGAAACCTAATAATTATGGTCTTCTGTATGACTAAATGTAACATTAATGAATTATATCAATCGAAATTCCCTAATTATAATTCATTCATATACTAAAATAAAATAATATCACATTAATAACATAATATAAACTTTATAAATGATGATTTAATGATATAAAAAATCATTTAGTGATTTTAAGAATAACATAAAAAAGTAATAGTAACTTGACCATTAAAACAGTAACATAAGAATTATGAAAAGTATGCCAAAAAATTGAGTTGTAAACACAATAATGAAAGAATAAATATAATTTATCTATCTTATAAGTGACAATATGATATAATTATATCATAGTATAAGTACATAATTATTTTAGAAATTATTATTTTAGTGTTGGTATTTTGGTAATTCATAAATATATAATTAAAATTTTATGATTAATTTAATACATTAAAAGATGTTTTTTTCACAAAATGTAGTCATAAATTATTATTTTAATTTATTATGATTATAAGATAATTTTTGGAGACATTATTTAATTTTTCAAAGTGTTATAAAAATATTTATAATTTTAAAATCTATATATTTTGAGAAAATTAGGATTTTAATGCAAAATTAAATTTATCATATTTAGAAAAATGTGTTCGTAAAATGGAGTTCATTTTATAATTTTAAAATTTTTTAAAAATGATACTATGAATTTTTTGGATTTTTCTACGAAAATAAATTTTTGGTGAATTGTGAAATACTATAATTTGCGGTACTTATAAATTATATGTTAAATAAACTATTACCTATGTCCTGGATGATGTAATCAGCATTAGTTAAATATGAAATGATCTAATAAACGTATATATACTCAATAATAACACTATTTCATGCCTTGAAAAAATTTATAAACTAATGAATTAAATAATTAGAAAACACCCCTCTCTACCACTATAATTACAACCCCCCAAAACCTCTTCTTCTCACACATATAAAGCCCTGATAATTGTCATAATTATGGAAAATTATCCTCTCAATACCCTCTTCACATCCAGTATATTTTTGACTTAATAAAATAACAAAACCCATCTCTGATGTAGGTTTTCAACAATATTGAATCAGTAGGTAAAACCCTCTTCCTTTTCTTTTAATTTCTTTTCAAGTTTCATTCATTTATTTTTCTATCATTAACTAACCTTGTCAAAATGGTATGATAAATTCAGTTCCATACATATAATATAGTTTTGTTATTCTAATTTAATAAATCATCATCATATCTCTTTCCCCCACTTTCTATACTAAAATTGAATACATCGTATGTGGAGAGTTAATTTATCACAATCAAGGATGATGATATATTCCATTTTGATTTACATTTTTGAGGATAGTCATGAAACAATTTTTTTGGTTGAATCATATTATATTATATGTATTATATCTTATATAATGTTCTAAAATCAAATTTTACACTTGGTATTAATTTATAAAACCAAGTGAGTTCATTGTGATCGAAAATTGCAAACGTTAACCCAAATGATTATCATTAACTATTTATCTAATGATTCATACTAATTCCATAAAACCAAAACATAAATATGAAAAATTTAACGTAATAAATATTATTAATAACATATAAGTTTAATTCTGGATATTTACCCACACATTACCTTACTTTTCGTTAATGAATACAAGTAAACCGATTATTAAAACCAGAGAAACTAACACTCCCAAATGATGAAATTAAATATCTTCACCAATAAATGTATACATAAAATGAAAATAATAAATACAATAAATGTATAAATGATTACATAATTATTAATTAATGTATATAATTTGATTATATGGGATATTTTTATCAATGGATAAACACTTTTGGATATAAGGTAATGATTTCTACCCGAACCTCTATTATTCTTTTGGGGTTTTTTCTATTTTAACCCAAATGATAATATATTTTATTTTTATTTAAGTATTATAAATTATATTTATTTGTTAAAAAATCATGTATCAAGATCTATTAATTTGTATTTTTCTAGAATATACATTCTTTTAAGATGTTCCCGACACAATTCATCCTGATAACCAAGCCTGATTTAATGGAACTTCCCGATTTCATACCAATTTTCATGTTCTCTACGTATTAATTTTTATGACCCCATTATTTTTTTACAATCACCAAATTTATGATGAATTCCTTTTATTATTGTTAATATGTTCCTTAATCCACACTAAAATGTTTTATTTTTATTGTTCATTAAAACAATATTTTTATATGTTTTAACTTTGGTTGGACATAACATAACATGACCTATCATCCCTTTTGAGTGTCCATGTAGGATTTAAATACATTCATTTCAGGACACCATTATGATATTATCATTTATTATTCATTATGACATTATTATGAAAACCATTTCATTCCTCGAGTGACCCGTACATTTATGTTTTCTAAGGCATACATATTCATGAACATGTTATGATGGGTGTTAATTGATAGAACTCCAACTTATTTGGTATATTTTACTCTTATGAGACGTTTTATACAATTTCCATGGTTGTTTGCCTTTACTCGTTCTCTATGTACAATGGTCATGGTGGTTAGCTTTGAGTCATGCTCCACTAGGTGCAAAAAGATATGACTCATGCTAAAGTCTTGTTTTATATTGAATTCAGAATACTACGCTTCCATTATTCAATGGTCCCATGTTCTATATGTTATTATATATTATGTTTAATCATGTTCTA
Source organism: Viscum album (assembly GCA_963277665.1). Taxonomy (NCBI): domain Eukaryota; kingdom Viridiplantae; phylum Streptophyta; class Magnoliopsida; order Santalales; family Viscaceae; genus Viscum; species Viscum album. The sequence goes on along the minus strand of OY728131.1, from coordinate 707,986,638 downwards.
TTCATTTTTATACCATTATGTTATACCTTCCAACCCATGTTCTATGATTTATTTCATTTTTTTATTCGCTTACTAGTATTTTTAGCTCATCAATTTGTTGATGATATCTTAAAGTCAGCATATGATGATGTAAGGGACCGAAGGAAGATAAGAGCTCATAATGTATTATAAATAAAGAAAAAATTTATTTAGTTCTGTTTTTTCAGTTTTATGTTCCTAATCTTGCAAAGAAACTAGAATTTATGATACCTGGCTTGTATTATAATAGTTAATATATTTAAAATCATGATATATTATATTAAAACTATAGGGTCTCTATATATGTTCTCAAAGAATGTTCAATTTATTTATTGAGATTATGAATATAGAACATTAGTAATAACCATAGTGAAAATACTATTCCTATGAATACATCCATAAATTTTGGTATATACAGAGTAAGTAGTTTATCATGAAAATACTTCCTTGTATGAATACTACAAGTGTAAATGGTTCTTTCATTGATATACCAAGGAGTAATAACTCCAACAATGTGTTCTGGTATAAACATATGGTATCATCGAATATGACCACATGCCTTATTGTGCACTTGGTTTTACACTCTCAGGGGATATGCTTTAGTAAAATAAGATGCTCATTATGAACCATTGTTAAAGGGACAAAAAAGTCCCACAATATTATATGTCTGGAAATAAAACATGGAGAACCTAGATTAAAACCTAGTAATTTGATGTAAGGGAATCGTTTTATTTTAATATTTTATCTTTTTTATGTTCAGTGTTTATTTTTACTTGCTTATTAGCTAAGCATTCGAGAACCATAACTGTAATTTTTTTATTTAGTTGCTGGAAATAGAAGAACTCATTACAATAATCAATGTGATAGGAAATGTGATTATTTCCCTAATGATATTCAAAATATGATGGGAACGGGAGATCAAAACGTTATAATATTACTTTCACAACCTTCAAAAGTAATGAATAATAAAATGAATCATGTGGAATTCCAAACATCTTCCAATGAAGAGATATTTTTTTTGAATCCTTCATAAGGAAAATGACTCCAATGTTTAGTGGATCTTCTAATCTTGTTTTTATAGAACAATGGATTAACTGCATTAAGAAGATATTCTCCATCCTCTAGTTATTATAAAATGAGAAATTTGTGCTTCTAGATATCATTTTGATGGGGAGGATGATCAATGGTGGAAATTGATCTAGAAAAAAATGTATAAGGATTATATTGATTCCATGGAAGAAGATGATTTGATGAAAATATTTTTCAGTATGTTTTTCCCTAAACCCTTCATCTCAAGATGGAAAGGGAGTTCCTCACACTGAAGCAAAATGAAGATGAGTATATCGGGGAATATGAAGAAAATTTCACCTGGCCTGAAAGATATTCATCTAGATTTTTCAAGAAACCCTAAATCAATGTGGATCACTTATATAGCTGACTAAAGCTATATTTAAGAAACAAATGGGTGATTTGGGACCTTTAATGATATGATGAGATTGTTCATTGTTCCCTTAAGGTTGAAATGGATATCGGAGAATAATATGGGTCCCATGGTCCCATTGACAAAAAGAAGAAAGTGGATTTTAATATTTGTGATAAATTTAATTATAGAATGATGTTCCAACATCCCCCATGTCAAAATTGTTGGATGAAGAATCTTGAAAAGATTCTAAATGGAACCAAATGGTGCTTCAAATATATAATAGAAGATAATATGGTTAATAATGGTCGAATGGATATGAAGAATCACACTAACATAGAATATTAATGGATGGTTCATATAAATGCTCAACTAATAGTACATTGTATAATCTTTATAGAAAATGATTATTTTTCAAACCAATTCCTTATTCGTGGGGTTTTTAGAGGAAACAATCAACAACCTCCAAGGAATCCGGGAAGGGAATATGTTTTCACTCTTGCTAAGGTGGATATCAATAATGATGTGGTGACATGTACACTGATTATTCATTAATAATAGTGAATGTACATTTTTTATTCTGGTTCTACACATTATATCATATCATGGAATTTTAGTAGAACTATTCAAACACCACCCCAAAATTTTGAGGTTGAGTTATGTGTGAGAACCAAAATGGGAATATTATTTCATTCCATGTACATAACTCCTCACAAGTTATTTTTTGTGAACTAAATCTACCTGAAAATATTATTATACTCTCTTTGGTAGAGTTTGATTCTATACTGAGAATGGATTACCTATATTTATATATGGAAAACATATACATCCGTGGAAGGAATATCACTTTTCACATTCCAAGGCATCCTCCAATTCTGTACAATTGTAATGATTTAGACGAATCCCCATCAGAATCATCATATCGGTTTTGGAAATTGTTGACTTATGACCTGACATATACAACTAAAATGATTGAGACAAAGGAGGAAATCATGCTCAAGTTCATGCCAATTGTGAGGGATTACATTGATTTTTTCCCTAATGATTTTATTAGACTTCTTCCTGACTATGCTGTTGAGTTCTCCATTGATCATATTCTTCGATCTATGACAATATCAAAGACATGTTATAGAATGACCACCATTGAGATGGAAGAACTAAATATAAACATATCGAAGAATTTGGATAAGGGATTTATACAACTAAGGTATTCACCCTAGGTTGTACCAGTCCTCTTCATCAAAATGAAGGATGGATCAATGCACCTCTGTAATCATTATCATCAGCTAAAAATCACGATAAATAAGAAGTACCCCCAAACACAAATAGATGAATTTTTTAATAAACTATGTTGGGGAATTTATTTCTATAAGGTGGATCTTCTATCCGGATATCACTAATTAGATGAGAAGATGGATTATAATTCCTAGGCTACCTTTAGAGTGAGGTATTGACACTATGACTTCATAGTGATTCCATTAAGAATCACTAATCCTCCTAAAGTTTTCATGTAAAGAATGAATATAGTCTTTAGAGATTACCATGACCAATTTGGGGTAGTATTTATATATTATATTATAATATACTCCACGAGAAATTAAGAACACGAGGATTATTTGAATACTCTTTTGAAGACTTTTTTAGGGGAAAAAATATAAAAATTATAGTAAATGTGAGTTATAGATGAAGGAAGTATCATTCTTGGGGAATTTTATCACTGAAAAAGGGATATGTATGGACACATCCAAGACAAAGGTATTCCAAGAGTGGACCCTTCCAACATATTTAATATAAAGATATAGTTTTCTCATCCTATCTATGTATTAATGATATTATTGAATAAATTATCACAATTTTAAAACCCAATAACCAAGATGACATGGAAAGGAGTTATGTTTTTCTGGACTCAAGAATGTGAGGAGAGCATTAAAGAGCACACAAAGATTCTTATCACTACTCTAATACTCACACTCATGATTAGTGGATAACTCTTTATGGTGTACATAGATGATTCAATGAAAGGTATTGGTGTTTTAATGACAAATAATGATAAATTGATAGCCTACAGCTCATGTCAGTTGAAAATTAATGATAAAAACTACACGACACATAATTTGGACTTTGTAGTTGTGTTTTTCAAATTGAATATATGTCAAAGTTATCTATATGGGGGGAGAGTTTGAGTCATATAATGATCATAAGAGTCTCAAATATATATTCAAACATAATAAGATTAATATGCGCCATCAAAAATAGTTACAACATATCATGGATTATGAATTCTCAATCCACTACTATCCTAGAATAGAAAATAAGGTGGTGAATTCTCTATGTAGAAAGGATCTTGCATTTCTATCAGTAATGAGAATCGAGAAGTTTACAATCTCCTTAGACTTGTAATGGATGTAAATGGGAAATGGTAAAAAGTAACATCATCAATCCTTTCTCAAATTATTACTCAACCATATATCATAGTGAAAATAAAGGACACTCAATGAAATTATGTGGGAATTCAGAAGAAAGATGAAGCCACAAGAAAAATAAAATCCTCGAAGTTACAAATGGATGTGGAACAATTCAAGATATTTAGGTCATGACTTTTTCACCATCCAATATAGTTATAAAGAAAGATATTCTAAAATACACACATAGCAAAACCATATCTATACGTATATGGAGCACAAAGATGTATCTTGATCTCTGAGAGAAATTTTGGTGGGACAATAAGAAAAAGTGTATGGTTGAATATACATAAATTTTCCTAGTATGTCAGCAAGTAAATGATAAAATAAATTGGTCTAATTGAATTATGCACACACCAACAATACAAATATAGAATGGGGAGAACATTACCATGGAAATTTTTAGTGGAATTCCAAAGTCATCAAGAAGAAACAATTATATATTGGTTATTTTGGATCATCTTATAATTTCCTCTCACATTATCACAATTTAATAGTACATCTAAAAGTATCAACTAAAATTAATATATATAAAATAAATGACTGGGATCCATGGAGAACCACTCTTGATTGTATCTGATCGAGATATGAGATTCACCTCAATGTTATGGAAAAGTCACCAACATGTCATGATCACTGAGCTGAATTTTTGTATGCCCTATCATCCTCAACCTAATATCGAATATGATAGAACTATTCTGACACTACGAGACATGTTGAGAGTTTGTTCTAAGGAATTAAAAGGAAGATGGTAGACACATCTTCCTTTGGTTGAGTTATCACACAATAACAGTTTCCACTGAATCTTCTAAATGGATAATATGAAACCATTTAGGGGAAATGATATAGAACAACAAAATTATAGGATGAGGTTGTTTAACAATAATGTAATGCAATAAAATGGTCAATGAAATGGTGGAGAAGGTGAAAAAAATTCAGTAGCACATCAAGGCATCCCAAATCCGAAAAAAGATCTATCCAGGCAATCGTTGATGAGACCCTAAGTTTATGCATGGAGACATGGTATTACTCTAAATATCACCATGGAATAATTCATGATATTTTGGAATAAATGAGAGTTAATTCTTGGGTAACATGCCCCTACATGATCCTTCGCTGTGTTGGTGTTGTGGCGTACCGACTAGCACTTCATCTAACCTTGTCTCAAGTTCATGATATATTCCACATATCCCTATTGAGGATGTACATACTAGATCTGTCACATGTACTGAATTCATATGTTGTCTTCTTAGAGAATGATCATTATTAAGAGGAGAAACAAGTGAAGATCTAGGATCACAGTGATAAATTCATACACAATAAGACTACTCACCTGGTCAAAGTACTATGGAAGAACCATAAGTATGAAGACGCAACATGGGAACCTGAGGAAGTGATAAAGGAAAAGTCCCCACAATAGTTTTTTACATAGAATGTAAAAAAAAATATCTAGGGATAAATATCATTGGGGGGGGGGGGTGTAACGACCCTGAAGTATATCATTAGAAATTACCTTATTATAATTATTTTATATAGTATAATCATAAAAAATTACATCATGAATACAAATTAAACATTATAAATGAAGAACTAATCTAATAATATGCTTTTCTATGAGTTAGTGAACATTTAAAAAAGGAATAGTAACTTTACCTCTAGAATAGTAACTTGCCGTTTATTTATAGTAAACCAACAAATTAAATAGTAACCTTAGCAATGAATTTATAAATAATATTTATCCTTCTTAAAAGTGAAAATATGATATAATTATATCATAGTATAAATAAATAAATATTTTTAAAATTATTAATTATGTGTTGTTATTTTTGATATTCATAAATATCTAATTAAAATTTAATGAATAATTAAATAAATTAAAACAAAATTTTCAATCATAAAATGTATTCATAAATTATTATTTTAATTTCTTATGATTATACACTAATTTTCTGAGAACGTAGTTATTTTTTCTTATTTTAATAAATTTCATTATAATTTTGAAATTATATTTTCCTTTTAAATTATGAAATTAATAAAAAATTAAATGTATTATGTTTAGAAAAATATTTTTATAAAATGGATGTCATATTTTAATTGAAAACATTCTAATATAGTTAGGGGGAATTTTTGGGATTTTCTAAATTACATGAATATTTGGTGAATAGTGAAATAATGTAATTTACTGTATTTATATATTATAAGTTAAATACACTATTCTTTGATTCATGAATGACATAATAAAAACTATTTCAACATCAAATTATCTATTTAATAAATTTAATCTAAAGAATAATCACTATTACCAGTCTTGAGAAAAATAATAAACTAATTAATTAAATAATGAGAAAACACCCCTCTCATCCACTATAAATACCACCTCTCACCACCTCTCTCCTCACATCATTCCAAAAATTACAATTATCCATATTCTAGTAAAATATCATCCCATAACCCTCCCCTATATCTATGATGTTTTGGTCTTAATAAAAGACTAAAACCAATATCTTAAAGAGGTTCTCAAGAAGAAGGAATTAATATGTAAAACCCTCTTCCTTGTATTTTTTATTTCATTTCATGTTCACTAGTTTTCTTTTTATCTTTTCACCTGCCTTTATAAAAATGGAATGATAACTATAATACCTTATCAATACTTGAATTTTGTTATGATAATTTAACAATTAATCCTCATATATCATTCCACCTACTATTATACAAAAAATGAAAACATTGTCTATGATGCATTAATTAATCACATTCAATGATAAAAAAGTATTTAATTTCCAATAACATCTTGATGGATTGTCATAAAACAATTTTTATGGTTTAAAATTATTATAATATATTTATTATCTCTTATTTAATCTTGTTTAGTAATTTTTTAGACATCATATTAATTTATTAAACAAAATGAGTTCTTTTGTGATCCAAAATATCCAAAATGAACCCAAACGATCATCATTAATAATTTATCAATTGATTCCTATTCATTCCATAAAAAAAGATATATATGACCAATTATACATATGGAAGATCATTAATATCATATATGTTTCTGGATAGTTAACCCAACATTACAAAACCTTTTGTACATGTATGCAAGTAAAACGATAATGAAACTCAATAAAACCAACTCTCCCAAATGATGAAATTGAATCTCTTAACCCATAAAAAATCCATAAACTGAAATTAAAAAATAAAATTAATTTATAAAGGCTTCTAGAGTTATCAATAAAAGAAAATAATTTTATTATTTATGATATGTAGAACATGTGAAGAACACCTTCAGACTTAAGGTGCGAGATTCTATACAAACCTCTATTATTCGTTCAAGTTATATTTTTTCATATATTTTCCCAAATTAAATTATATTTTCATTTTTAACATATTCTAATATTTTATATTTTTAAAAAATAGTTATCAAGATATTTTCATCCTTATTTTTTGGGAATATACTTGTTTTTAAAATGTTCCATACTCAATTATTCTACTTAAGTAAGTCGAATATAAGAGAATTAACCAATTTTGTACACATTTTCAAGTGGTCTTAATAACATGTTTTAATCCACCATTATTTTTATAATGTTACTAAATTTATCATTGAAAACCATCATGGTTTATTCATAGTCATATTAAACAAATATTCATTTTCCACTTTAAACTGTCTTTAGTATATTCCGTATACTTCACTAAAATGTTTTATTTTTAAAGATTATTAAACCCTATTTTTATTTATTTAACATCATTTTTACATAACAAATAATGTTATATTCCTATATTCCCTTATTAATGTCCATGTATTATTTTAACCATTCTTTCATAGGCACCCTTATGATATGCTTATTTATTATGACTTATGACATTATTATGATACCCATTTCATTCCATGGGTAACCCAAATGTTTATTTCTTCATGTGGAAAACATATGTTTTAACATGTTATGATAAGTGTTCCCAAATAATTATTTAATTCATTGGAAAATGTTTATTCTCATGTGAAATTATGTGCAATGGTCTTGGGGTTAGCCTTTACTCATGCACCATATGCAATAGTCATGGTGGTTAGCCTAAACTAGTTCCCCTTTGGGTGCGATGAACCTTGACTTTTAATAGTCATTTTTATGTTAATTACACATTACTATGATTCCATGAATATATCATCTCATGTTCTGTATGTTGTTATTTTTTATGTTCAATAATGTTATATTAATTTTAATTAAATTATTTTATTCCATCTTTCCCATGTGTGGAGAATTATTTTAATGTTTTTTCCTTGCTAGTCTATTTAGGTCACACCTTTGTTCATGTTATCCCTATGTTATCTTATACAGATGTAAGGGCTCAAAGGATTCCAAGAGCTCATAATGAATAATTAATAAAGCATTTTATTATTTATTCCTATGTTTTTCAGATTTGTTTTCTAGTCTTCCAAAGACACTAGAACATACAATACCTCTCTTTTAATTTGATAGTTAATTATTTTAAAAATCATGTAATATTATGTGAAAATGATATGGTATATATACAAAACCAACCTTAGGGTGTGTAAATTAAAATAACTACACATATATTAAACCTATAATGTTTACAATTCATGCTATATCACCTAGTTTTTGGTGTAATAAATTATCCCACTTGAATGAGTTGTTTAAAGAAAATTAAATTAATTGTTTGATGAAAACTTATTTTCTTTTAATCAATGAACATTTTAGGTGTTCTATTTTAGAAATATAATGTTAGATTGAATGATGATGTGTATAATTATTTATATAGAAGATAGTGTCTCCTTGATGGTATTGTGGTTGAATATTTATGAAATTGACTTCTTTATAATTATTAATGGATTTTCATATTGAAATCGATGGACATATGGAATGTTTATAATGATTAAATGACTTTTATAAGAAATTATATACAACTCATTGTGTGATGCATGTTTCCTCTTTTTGGAATGCTGAGGGAATGGATTTTTGGGAATGATGGATTACCTTATTCTACTTAATAATTTAATCATCATTGAGTAGGTAATTTTACTATGATGTGTCACACCCCTTGGTCTTGGATGTTGACATGGTATCTTAATCATTTTGGTTGTTGGGAATGATTTTAAATACCACCATAATTATGAGGTTGTGTATGTCCTTCCTCATTTATATTCAAGATACATGGAATGTAATCCATCAATAATTATGATACTAAGAATGAAGAACTATATTGATTATGATCCTAAGTCATGATGTCCATTATATATTTTTATAAGTCTATTATCAGTATTATGAGTAGTATTAAGAATGGACACATGAGTTACACATCAGGTTCTCTATAATAAAATTTACCTATATATATATCACTATACAAGTTACAATAATAATATTATATATATATATATATATTCATATCCAGAGGTATTTTGGCTTTGTCTGAAGAAGGTATGGTTGGCCAGGTGTCCCTTTGGAACCTAAGTCAACGAGTTTGATTTTATTTATTTACCAATTTATTGATTTATCTGAACACTGAAGAATTTTATTTTCACATCATGGATTTAACTATAAATACCCTTAGTGGGGGCCTTATGAGTATATATCACACCATAATCAGGCTTCCATTTCACTACTGTGCCTGAACAGACCACTTGTTCACAAGTCAATGTATTATTTCTCAACATTCCCTTTGATCATGGAATATTAGAAGCATATAAATGAGCTAGATCTCAAGATTTTCATTGAGTTATAATTTTGTTATTTTTTTGATTTTTTTAGAAATGTAATAATTTTATTGTTTCTCATATTTTATATTTATTTTGGAGAGTATGTTTCAACATCTGAACCCGAATACCTTACTGTGTGATTTAAAGTTGGCTATATTTTAGTAAATTTATTAATATTGTCTCAAGTATTATCTTATACATCTAATAATGTAGTTTATTTATTTATGATTATACCACTATGAGAATATGGTCATGATGGTATATTATCCTCACCAATACATCATTACACCCTTTGTAGTAGTCGACAACATATGACATATGGGAAGACACCCTTAAGGCCATATGAAAAACGAGTTTGAAGAATTGTTTCATTGGAACTCAACTAAGAATATTACATTATATCCTAAATTTATATTTTTGATCCTATTAAAATATAAATGGAATGAGTATCAAATAATGAAATTAATTAAAATTGAAACCACTATTTCAAAAGGTAATGTCAAATGGTAATCACATGGTATTAGTTACTTCATCTTATGTATTTTTTCAATGACAATGTAAATTAATATTATGTAAAACATTAATTGGTATGAAGTGATGGAGATCAAATTTTGTCATTCCAAAATGAAAAATCCAAATATTTAATGTGTGTATCTTGGTAATTAAGAGTGTTATGTAAATCATTATTGTTTTCAAATAAAAATCTAGTTTCCTATATTGAGATTTTATATAATAATATTATATTAATTATATGTCTACAATTTCATTTTCAATTTTTAATTTTACTCAATTAATATGATGTAAAAATAAATCATCTGAAGATATTGGAATGTATAATATGACATTTTGATAGAATTTGATACTGAACACATGTTTGATGGAAAATAAAGATGTTGTATTGAAAAAGATGGTGATAATATCATATAGTGGAGAAGACATTAGGATTAACAGTTTAGATTGCATTTAACACATTATATTGTTTAAGGGGAGATAATGTGAAGATGATATTCCATCTAATAAGGAATATATGAAATAAAAATTAATTTCTAAATTATTAATAATTTTTGAGGCACTTTGTAATCAAAATACACATTGTATTTAATTTAATATAAGGGGGAGAATAAGATATCATTATGAAGGAGAAGATACATGGATGGGTGAATTGAATAAGGGGGAAATTATACTATTTATTTTCCGAAAATATAATGGGTATATAATTATAAATAAAATAGTTTTAATGTTTTTATAGATAGAAATATTTGTCATGGTAGATGAAAATGGGAAATTTCATGTTGAAATAGCAATAAAAATAATTATGATCACCATGATGTGTGTTGGAATGTTAATGAATGATGTTGTAATTGTTGAAAATAAAAATATTGATAACACGTGATGTATAAATGTTCAATATAAAAAATGTAATGTTGATTTTATAGAGATATGGGTAGTAAAAAATGTTGGACAATTATGGAGATTCTTATATATTCATTATGGATTCATTAAGTCTATAGGGATTTTAAAATAAGGATAAAATGATTATTGATCATGTGGAGAACCATGTGGAGATGATCAGAGACTATTAGGTAGGTTATGGTAGACGAGTGTTAAGGTAGTGTAATAATACTGAAGCCTTGTATAAGGTTAAAAGTCCGATTACATAAAGTTAAAGCATGAAGACAAAATAAGGGTACAAGGAGAATATGGAAGTGAATGTTAGGGTAACTATATAGAAATGTATAGATAAAAGAAACCTGAATCCATAATGGTAACCCTTGATACAAAAGTGTATCTTGGTGACCTGTGTTTTAGTAAAGTGATCAAAATAATGGTATCCCATGTAGTGTAAGAGTATTTGTGATGACATCACTTAAATAAAATTTCATATTTTCACATTGTGATCTCATTGAAAAATCACATAACTGTTATTTCTTTTTAATCACCTTTGTTTATTTTTCACCAAGAAAATATTTTCAAGAATATAAATATGTTTATTTATATAAATTCAATGTTTTTCCATGTTAAAATTAATGCAGGCTTATTTATTTGTTAAAATATTATTTTTCATTGATGAACCATAAATAATTGAAATTTATACAATATAAATCATTTAAATGTAAAATCCATGAATCATTCAACACTTATATTTTCTTTTTAAGCATGATATTTCATTTTAATAAAAACAATAAATATTTTTCTTTTAATTATCAGATTCGAATCAACTTTTCAATTATCTAAGAGATTTTAAAATATTATATCATTACTATAAAATATAGTTATAATAATATCTTACATGTCATAGAGAAAATTAATTATGGGATTAATTTTATGTTTTCCTCTTCTTAAGGAATTTTTTAATAAGTAATATATCATTTAGAGCATCTTCTTTTCAAAAAAACTTCATTGTTCACCAACAATTAATTTGGAGATATTTACTAGTTCATCATTATATGTTACCTTTTATCACAACCTCCTTTAATGATTTTTCAACTAAGGGGTCTATTGAAATATTTCATTCATCTATTTTGAATTTTAATCCATGTTATCTTAATAAAATTCCATCTTATACCACTTGTTTATAAACACCAATAGAAGCATCTTTAAACATAAAGAAAAAACTTTTCAATGATTTTAATTTTTTTCCACTTTGAAAGGTTCATTTAATGTGGTTGAAATACTCAACAAGACTTTTGATCAATTCATAGTAATAATAAATTCAATATTTAATAAAATGTAAAGATATTTTTTTTTGGAATAATAAATGGTAATACTATACTATTATCCTTTAGTCGGGGTGGGTGAATTAGTTTATGAAATATATCTAAAAATTAAAACACTTGGACCTTAAACCTATCACATTCCCAATATAAAATGACCTATAAACCATGGCAGTCACATTGTTATGCTCATTAACATGATAATCAAAAGGTTGATTAATTCTTTTTTTTTTCATGAATAATGTAAATAAATACATACAAGTTTACATGGTTCATCATCACAAGGTACATACATTGAAAATTTATCGGCATTGTTCAATGAAACAATATTACTTTGAATTTCACTGCATACAACAGGTCGAGCTAAGTCACTCCTATATCGATGATCACATCATTACAAGGTTTAGGGAAACATAATTACATCCCATGTATAACTCCCTTGAACATTCCTTTTTTAGCTCAATGGTGGTCGGAAGGATCACCTTCATATTTATGTTTCGGCCCATCATCTTGAAAAATAAGCATGGATAAATCCTTCTCCATTGATGTATTCTATTTTGAAGTCTCATCAGTCTTCTTCTTCACATATTGAGAAATAACCTTGATGAAACACATTATCATTTTTAGTATATCTCTAGATATTATTTATTTTTTATATAAATAAGAAAACCCATTTTTTTCATTGAAAGATCCTCAACAATTTTAATCTACTCAATATTTCAAGTGCCCCACTAGAATAATATATCTTTTATATCTAAGAATTTTATATAAGAATGTATTATATATGAATATATTTCTCTCAAATTTTCATCTACTGAAAGATATTTTCTTTTTATAGATATGTTACTATCTTATAAAGCATTATTAAATGTGTTGTAACTGCTATCATATGATCAATTAGTGAATGTTAAATTCTATATGAATATATTACTTTAATGATAAGGATTATTTATATATAAAAAGTATGTAACTCTCTGATAAAAACCATCCCTCAACTCCCATGATGTCCATATATAATGATATGGAAAACTATAAGTGTTCAACATGATGATGATGTCCATAAACTGTTATTAAATCATTTCCATATATCACAAAAACCTCTATCTCATATGGTTGACCTCCATGTATTAATAACCACACACTGTCATCCATTTTTTGAGAGATAGAGAGTCTCCTTATGTATTTTATTGTATTATTATATGAAATATGAAATATATCCATTACCTATATAGTATAACAATAAACCTGTATATTGTAGTTTATATTCCATAGCGTAGCACTCTTAAAATTATTTGAACCACCCAATCCAATGTTGTATCTCCTTGTATATGGTGTCAAAAAATCATAAATGATAGAATACGGATATAATTACACACATTTATAGCATGTAAATAACATTAATGGTGAAAATCCATTTCTTCTAGAAATTGAATATTTCAATACATTGCATACATCACAATATACACATTTCAAACATCATCCATCATGAATGACATGTATCTAGAACATTAAAAGTCCCGTTCAATCTTTTCTTCACTTATGCCCCATTATGATTCATTTCTTTCTGTCATATATTTGTATTCTTACTCTTACAAAAGTCATAATGACTTGAATCATGGGATACCATTAGGTAGGTCTCCCAGATACACATAGACGACCTCATACATGTTACCCTTATGTAGGTCAAATTACCCATGTATAGGTATGCTAGATATACATACACAACCTCACATAATTGTACGTGAAATTACCATGACATAGGTCATACTAAGACCCAAACCCAATTTTTTTATCCTTACATAGACTACAAAACCCTTACACTGGTCATGCAAATACTCTTACATATCCCCAAATATTCTTACAAACATAAGATTAATGTACCGATAATAGTTGTACAAATAACTTTTCCAAAATTTCCTTGTGATTCATGTACCCATACACAACATTCATGACTTACCATTACATAGTGGGAATGATAATTATATTGAATACCTACATATGCCTTCCCTACCCATACAGTAGTATCAAATATGTGACTTTCATGCCTCCTCACATATTCACATTGATATCAACTTTTTGATAATTAAATTTTCATTCATTGTCAATATTTATTGACATGATTAGTCTATGATACTTATCCAAGATACATTATATATGTTCACAATTTTTGAATAACTAATCTACCAGGACACACTTTTCCCCTTTTTGTAATCTTTAATATGTCATCCACATGTGTTTTCATTAATGCTATTGTCAACAATACAATTTTGTTTATTGATACTGAAACACAAATATTGGTGACCATCTGTATTCATGTTAGCACTCAATCATGACTATTCTCACTTTCAATATATGGGACCATCTTTATTATCAGAAAATCCAAATTCAATCATATTGGATTTCTAAAAAATGAAATGGCATATGTTATATGATTAATGTAATTATGGGATACGTATATCTGCAAATATTGTTTTTGTTTTCAAAACCAATATGTAATGAATGTTATTATAGAACCATATTTGGTAGTTTGGGTTAGATGTGTCATAATTTGTATTAGAGAAGAGTTTAGATAACATTAGAGATTATGATGTACATTGAGGATTACTGAATGGTTGATGCGTTAAACATGGTCAAAATTTCATGGTTATGGATCACCTGTGAAGTAAATTTATGTAATATTATTTATTTATGGGTTTATGACTAGATAAAATTAGAAAACGAATATAAAAAATACAATGTATATGATTTTATCTTGTTTCATTGGTAAATTCATGAGTATATGACTTTATAGTTAATTAGGCCCCTTTATAGATACTATAAGTATATGTAGGCTCTGAAATAGATTTACTAAGGGGTAATAACTCATAAAAGGGCGGAGTGGGTAATAAAATGATCATAACATAATGCAAAAAATAGGGCAAACTATACACCTAGTTTGACACTCCTAGTGTATAATCATTTTTAATCATATAATCATTTTGAACTATTATAATAAATTTATGAATAATGATAGATAATTATGTTTGAAAATCTAATAGAATAATTTCCATGAAAAAATAAAGGTCAAAAAGAGTGTCATAGAATCAATTAAAAGTATCAAATGTTAAAAATTATGGGGTCCTAGAGGAATAAGTATATTAATTGTTGTTTTTATATTCATATATAGGACATCGTCATAAAATTTTTTATTTTTGAATTATATTTTAATATAATAATGATGCTAAAGAAAAGAAGGCCCATGTCTAAAAGAAAATAAGTCTTAATCTTAAATAATCTACCATACATATTTTTTTAATATTTAAGTATATTCCTTATATGATAGAGTGGATGAGTTTCCTAGTAGTACCTAGTATAGTGACATTAGTATTTTATTAGAAATTAATTCTTGAAACTCTTAGCGATTTTCAATAGTGAGTTATATATATGGATGATATTCTACAAAATATTAAATGTTTTGTTGATTACATGAAAACCCCAAGGATTAATCTTTATTAGATAAATTTTATTGGTTGATAAACATATATTAAATGGTATCAATAACCATTAATAATAATTTTTTAAAAAAAGTTATTTTTGGTGATAACTATTTGAGAAGACATGATAATTTGGAGGTATTTTGTGAATTTAAAAACATTTTGGGGATTAATATATATAGTGATTATAAGGAAACCATATAAAAAATGAATAAATAAATTTAAGGGTATAACAAGTGTTAACTTATGGAAGAATATGTTCTTTTACTACTATTTAATGTCTTTTAGATTATGATGTTTTTTTGGAAATATATATTTTTGAGAATGAATGTTTATGGTTTATACATAATTATATATAAGATTAAATAAATTATTAATGTTTTTGAGGAATGATATTTTACATAAACTAACATAATAAAGTAAGGTAAATATTTTATTAGTATTTATATAACAAATGAAAAAAATGTTAGGAAAAAATTCATCATCTATTATTTGAATTTGACAGTAATAATTTAATGGAAACACATTATATAATGGTGATATTATTAGTCCTTGAGATTATAATATATTCATACTAATAAATAATATAATTAAATAGATATTTCTCTCCACAAACAACACATAACAGAAACTAATTGTCGGTTTTTTAGATAAAATATTAACATTTAAGTATAACTATTAAAATATTTCCATTGAATTAGCATGGAAGAATTAGATTAACCACATTATGAAATATTTATATGAATAAAAGGAAGCCTAATTATAATATGAATTAAAATCAATTGGTACAATTAATTGTCTAATATGATCATTTTATACTTAAAAATTTATATTAATAATTATTGTACTTTTATGTGAAATGAATTTATAATTCAATAATATTTTTATTAATGGTTATAAAATATATTTGATATGAAATTTTATTGGCCACAAATTTTATTATTAATTAACAATTAAATATGAATTATTATAATAAATGTTCGAACAAATTTATTTTCCTAAAAAATAGTTTTCCATCATTTATCACCATTTTATTTTAAATTATAAGAAAAATACAATTATAATTTATGAAAATGAAATTTAGTTTTAGATTAATCGTAATAATATTTTATTATGATGAATTTTTTGAATTTTTCTAAAAATATTAATATTTTGGTGAATACTTAATGTTATATTCTTTACTATTAATATATCGTTTCTGACAGAAGTTGTATATATGGGTAATTTTGGGATTGATGAATAATTTTTTATAAGTCAACATAAGGGTTTATATATTAATGTATAAATTTATAAATTTTTTAATTTACAAACACTGATTTGAAATTTTAGAACATAAGTTTTATTTACATGAAAATTATTCCTAATACACAATTCGTTCTTATTTAAAAAATTAATATTATTAAATTTATGATTTTAATGAAATGTAAAGGATTTAAATTTTTTATTTATTTGGTTAAAAATATAAAATTAGTGGGATTTTATATTGAGAAATTAAACAAATCTTACAATAGGTATAATGTAGTTATCACATGAAAATAAAAAATTGTCCAAGTAATGATTCAATGAGTAAATGACCTAAAACATATTTAAAAAAAGTCACGGAATTTATGTTTCAAGCCCTAATTGTACGTATAAATTCCCTTATACATTATTTGAAAATTATCTATCCATATCCCTTTATAATGACATCTCATTATTGAAAAATATTGAGTATTAACAGATATACAATCTCTTTTCACTTATAAAAGGGGATCTCATCTCATCATTACTAATCGCCCCAAAACATACTATCTTTAGACCATTATCTTCCCAAATATAATCTAAATTTTTTATAAAATATAATGACGATCTATTCTCTTGAAAATTATATACCTAAACTATTTAATCCCCATCACAAAGTAGATAATTCAATTAGTATGGTATAAATTTCTAACCACTCCACCCTATTCCCTATTAATTTATATGAATTTATACATATTTTAATTTAATTTATCCATATTATAATTACATCATTATAATAATATTATATTTTTATCTTATTTTAATGATATTATAAAACATACCATCAATATTCATTTGCTTTATGAAAAATGAATTTGAGATTTCTTTGTTGTACAAACAACTTCCACAACAAAGAAACATGTTTCATTTTTTTCCATCATCCACATTAAATGGTGTTACTAATATTGAATTTAATATATAATTATAATATTAATTAAATATTTATATTATTAAATATGAACCCATATTACTATTTTTACATATTCTATTGAAACAAAAATCACAATTCATGCATAAATGGGGACCACCATCTCTATGAAACATTTGTTCGGTTTTGCATTAATAGCTTTCCTATATGGATTTAAGGATTGGATTAAAAGATTAATTTTAAATAATTAATATCTTTTAAATTTTATAATGAAAAATTGGATAACCAAAAAATTTCATGATCAAAAAATTATTTTCGGTAATTTACCTATTTAAAATAGGAAAACTATTCAGAAAATGATCACATATTTTTTAAGTAGTTACATTATTAAAATTAAGAAATATTCCGACACTATGAATCATTATGATATATTTCAATAATAAAAACATTGAAATACTTATATTATTCTTGACTAATTATGTTACAAGTAAACCGCTACATAATAATCCATTAATCGAGGCATGCTCATGTTTAAGTTAGTTTTATAATATGTTTAAAGAGTTCTATTCATTTATAAAGTGGATGATTATGGGAACTAAATTAATGGTATATATATTTTAATTTTTTTTATTATTTTCAATTATATAATGTTAATAAATTTATTAAATCCATTAATTATGATAACACCATTTTTTCGTTATGATATCTAAAACATGATCAACCTTAATTTCATTTTCTTATTGTGAAACCCAAAAAAAATCATATTATTGATTATTTCAAAATCAAGGAAAATATATCCAAGTTTTTATATGATATAATAGTTAGGTAATTAGGATAAATAATATATATTAATTCATATATTCTGAAACTATGTCAATGTGAAAATGATTACTTACAAAGGATGTTTAGAATCGATAAAAACAAGTTAGTATATTTGTATCGAATTAAAATAAATTAGGAGAATAAGTGGTTATATTTGTGAATAAGGTTCTTTAATATGTATATAATAAAAATAATTCCATTATTTAGTATGTTTTGTTTAAATAATGAAATCATTATTACCGCAGAAATTTTTCTTATATCAAATTCCCATTTTTTGGTATTATACAAAAAAGACAATTTAGGTCATTTATATAATAGATATTTAATATATACTATAATTATTTATCTTTTTTTTCAAAGTCATTGAATTTATATTAAAATTTCAATCATTAAGGGTATTTTAATTGAAATTTTATTCAATCTATATTGGTTCTTTTTTCACAAACTATTGATATTTGACACATGTTTATGTAATAAACCATGTTTTCTATTTAATGGTTAATATATTTTCCATAGATGTATCATTATCATATATATTTATTATTAATGGGAATAAATAAAATTAATTTGATTATTTTCATAAAATGAGATATTCTCAATTGTTACCCAAGTTTAAATTCTATTAGTAACCTCATTTTCATTCATTAGGTTATGATCATCCTCATAGGAAATAAGTACTTTCATTTTCAAAATTGATTATATAATGTGGTAATTTATTTTTTCAATGAAAATACATTTCAACTAGGTAATTATATTTTTTTTAATTTTTATTACTAAATAGTGTATGTTTCTCGTAAATAATATTTATAACTCAAGTATACATTACTTAAGTTGTATCATTAGGCCATGGTATTCTTTAATTTATTTTTAGGTTCTCCCACAA
This sequence comes from Viscum album, assembly GCA_963277665.1. Lineage (NCBI taxonomy): Eukaryota > Viridiplantae > Streptophyta > Magnoliopsida > Santalales > Viscaceae > Viscum > Viscum album. The sequence continues at coordinate 707,966,993 of OY728131.1, read as the reverse complement.
TAATAATTTCTTCTATGGTAATTTCTAGTAATATCTGGTGGAGAATTTTGTTTCATACAAAATTATGTTTTGTAACACATTTTAAAATGTGGATTTAGAACAATGTTGTTTTGAAAGTAATAAAAGTGGTATTCATTTAACATTGATATGTAATGTCTACATCACCTCATTTATCCAAGATAAATTTAATGGGTTTTAATTTAATAACTATTAAATATTTTTTTTAAATGTTCTCACAGTTTGATCATTTTTTTTAAATGTATTTGGGATGTGACATGTAAAATCATATTTTACATAATTGGAAAAACATATTTTCTAAATGTAGTTTTAAAAATTTCACATCCATTACATTTATATGTCCAAATTTCCTTACCAAATTGGTATTTACGTTTTAGTATTTTTATTTTAATAAAAATATAGATATTTTTACGAAATGATATTATGGTACCAATAAATTCAATTTCCCATTCCTTGTTGGGTTTTATCATTAAAGAATTCAATTACCAGGGTGTTTTCTATTGATGTCAACATCCTTCTAAGTTTCATTTATTACACTAGAGATATGTTAGTTTGAATCCACAGACCTTCATTCTATGTATAGATTATGACCATGATATTCTATTATTTATATAATCATAATTTAATATCTCCATATAATGTGGACTTCACATTTAATATAATTATGATTGGATGATTATCACCATTAAAGAATGTTATTATATTTTCATGTGGAAATGTACTGACATTCTGTATGTTCTTATTCCAATATGTTTGAAAATCAGAAATTTTTCTATAGGTTGTTTTAGCATGAACATTTATTTTCTCTATGGGTTATGATCATCTTATCCCATTTATCAATACGGGAAAAATATGTTTCATTATTATGGATTGTTGTCTTCTAATGATATTTTTCATGTAATGGAATTTCATATTTTTCATTTTATGGAATTCCATGTTGGTATTTGTCAATGGTTCCACTGGGGATACTATTTACTATAATATTAACTCACATGGTTGATTAATTTAACTTAAATAAGTAAAGGTGGTTCTATACAAAATATATCCCCTCAACGCATCGATTAGTCACTTGAGATGAAACATGTTTTGTTTTCTGTATTCCTTTCCCCATATCAATATAGTGTCTTGTAACAAGCCCTTTAAAATATGTTTTCTATGTATATCAGTATGTATTCAGTTAGTCTAAAGTCTACAACATTGATATATATTTTTTAATTTCTTCACTTGGATATATGAGGCTATTAATTTTGTTTTTTATAAAATTAATTAGAATATTTATTCCAACAATGTTATGTATGACATGCTCATATTTTCTTCTTCATTAGTTATATATTTATATTAATTATTATTCTATCTCTCTAATTTAAATTGTTTCCATTCCCCAGGTTATTAATAATGTCAGTAACTCAGATATTATTTGAAGGAAAAAACATGTGAAATAATTTATGGAAGATGATGAAGAGTCTTTATGGACAAGGTTACATCATATATATTAAAAAAAATCATGTTTGATATAAAAAACATAAGACTTGTCAGATATTGTATTTAATAATTCGCTGAAGTACTAAAATATTGGTCTTGGGAATTTATGTAATGCATTATTTTCATAATGTCCAATAATTAGAATATAGCTATATTAGTACTTTTATTGTTCATATTGAAGCTTGTATGTAATGTCAATTTGTATGGAAGTAGTTTACGGAGTGTGATTTTGAGGTTTTACATTTGTGGAATCTTCATTTTCATGTAAAATATTTAAAATTACAGTAAATGTTAATTTTAGAGCTTCAATAGTGAAACATTACTCTTCAATATTCATTTCACAGAGTAAGAGATGTGATATAAGTAGAAATTGATCAAAGCACGACCAACAGACGAAATTTTTCTTAGGAAATGTATATAAAAAAGCAGGTATATTTTCTCATGTTCTTTATATTAATTTTAAGATAATACAATTACTATATGTATTTGATCACGAAATAAAAATGATATTATATTAACATCAATTCTGATGAATTGAAGGTATTCGTTATCCCATACCAATTAATGGTTATAGTCATTACCATTTTCATGACCATGATCTCTCCAATTAATTATTCATATTTGGGTATTATCATTCCACTATATTTTCCTATTATCACTTAAATCAAAAGTTATCTAAATTTGGAATTATATTTAATTTAAGGTAACAACTATGATTCCATTTATCCCTTTTCAATTGATATTTTTATACCTTTATACAATTTTTGTATTCAAAAATGACATTTTAATATTTTAAACGATTTATTACCGAATTAAAATATTAAGGATGATATTTATTTCTGTTGTTGGAAATGTATAAAACCAAAATTCAATATAGAAGAATAACGCACATGGTAGATTTATAAATTCATAACACCCATCATCACGAAAACCGTTATATACAAAAAATATGTTATTTTTTAAATGTGACCATTAGAATATAGCTATTAAATTTAATTATATAGTAGATATAACTATATTATGAATAAATACATAAATATTCATATAATGAAATTATATAGAATCATTTTAAACAAATAATTACCCGATTTTCGGTCACTCATTTTATTTATAAAAATATGTTTTATTTTATAAAATCAATTAAATTTGATTAGTAATATTTTTATTAATTTATAAATTTTTTTAGAAATTTTATATTTGAAAATAATATTATTTTTAAATTGTCCTGTCAATGTTATGTTAGGGTGAATTTCAATAGTTTTTTTATTTTTTTGGGAGTGATTGGAGATTAATTTAAATATTTATCAACATATAATTTATTTTTATAAAATAATATAAGATAAAATACCATTATATTTTTAAATTGAAAATAAATTAAATTAGTTTATAAAAATTTATGTAATCTAACTAATTTCATTGAAATTATATTCACACGTTATTTTTTATAAGTTACTTTGTGTCTTAAAACACATTTGTCTATAAAAAATTTCTCAACACATTTTTACAATTTATATTAAAATATATTTTTTAAACATATAGAAATTCAATCAGGAAAATGGAATTACATATTTATAATCAAATATAACACATTTCTTAAAAAGGTCTCTTTTATTTTTGGTAATTATGGATTGTAACCATGGATATGATTTGTTAACATGGTAAATGTTATATTGATTAATTAAGGTCATCAAAAATTTATTAAGACTTTAAAATATATATATATATATATTCATTATTCAATAAGATGAGATTAGTTCATTCATCCTCCCAAAAAAATCAATGATATGGAATCAAAGTGCCATTTTCCATTGATAATGACATATATATTATTTATGTAATCATTATATACATAATGTCACTATCATTCATTAAATTTATCTAATTTTTAAAAATGGGATTTAAAACTTAATATTTATATTAAATGATTATTTTTAAGAATTCTTATGATATTATTTTATTAAAAATAGATACAGTATAATTTCCATGTATGATAAAAAAGAGCTGAAATAATGATTGTGTAAGAAGTATGAAAAATATACCAAATGATTTATTAAAACATAAAATGAAATATTCTTTAGATGAATTTAGATGAACAATGAATTTTGTGGAAAATGATAATTTATAATTGATAGTAATGAAGATTAAATTTCAAATATATTTTTTCTCCATAAGGATGCCATGATTGCCTCAATTTCTCAAGCCGAGCCTTCTTGAAGAATGTGTAATCTTATTGACCGTGTGTTGAACAAAACACACATACCATGGTTTGAACAGATAATGTTTGTGGGCTACCTTTCATTGAAGCTGAGAATGATCAGACTCATGGGGGTTCCCCTTTTCCCAACCGATATTGGGTAGAAATAAAAGCAGAGGGGCGGGTTGGAGGCCGTTCTGATGAAGGTGGATTAAATGATTATGATACAAAAATACAATGGGAGATGGATTAAGAAATATCTATTGAGAGATCCCTCATCATTGCTAATAGAAAGAGAAAATTCAATTTTTTAGATTCCTCTTCCCAATCGAGTAACAAATCCAAGAGTTCTATAGTGGACATAGAGGCATTTCAAATGGTTCATCCTCAGAATCCCAAAGCATCTAAAATGGTGCAAGCTTGTAATGTCACCCCAATTTGGATTTTGGATGACTGAAATCATTTTCATTGAATGTACCTTTAAAACCTTTCAGAGCTTATGATGAATGCCAGTGAAAACATGGGAAATGCCACATATGAGGGATGTCTTAGTGCAATGTGGGAGAATATAAATGTCACCTTCTCATGAGACTAGGAAGGTGAATGAATAATTGATGTTTAGAATAAAAAAGAGGCAGACTGGTTTGTTCTATAGTTGGATGTGATATTTTCTATGATGGATTCGAATGTCATTGGATGTAATGATTATTTAGTTGTCATTAAATTGTTTGATATTAACTTTGAGGATAGATTTTTTTCGATTTCAGAGATGCATTTTCATGACATGTCCTAGAAATTCAAAATTCTGAAGGAAGATTTTATGTCATTATCAGATGAATACAATGTTCCCCAGTAGACATTGACTTGGTGGAGAGATAGGGTTCTAAATGGGAAGAGGCAGACATCTATAGAAAATGGACTCTCTAGGAGCCCAAAGATTGTGATTTGTATTGAAATTTTATATTGTAGTTTTTTTCTTGTTCCACTTTATCTTTTTCACTTATACATTTTTCATATTAAATTTTGATTCATGTGTTTTCCAACCCATGGATGAAACTTTTGAGTAGTTAAAAATAGTTTTCTTATAGGGGTCTCTTCATCTTATAGCGTCCATGAATATCTTGTCAGGTGTTATCTATTCAATATTTCATGTTGGTGAATATTTTATTGGAGGGATATGTAATTGGATGAATCTGGATGGAGGTGTTCTCCATCATGACTTGTCAGAATATGGCTGTTTTTTTTTGAAACATAATGGATTTGGCTTTTTATATGATCAAGTGATTTCCACATCAAGTGGATCTCGCGATAGCTGAGATCTGTGTTTTTAAAGTTTATTAGGGTATCTATTTGACTTAGATCATTTTTTATTTCACAAACAATTGAATCCAATTATTATACCCAAAATCTAATCTTTTAATTCTTATTTAGGAATTCATCTTTCATGGGACGGTGTCAATTGTTGGGATTAAGATGAAGAAGGTCTACTAAAGATGATGAGTAGATTTATTACCCTTGAAAGGTATTCGTTTTTTAATTTGGAGACCTCCATGAGACAATATGGTACTATTAGTGTGGGGATTTTTGGAATAGGAATTTTTGAGGATAAAAACATTAGTAGATGGGGGAGAGGGTGGTGTATTGGTTTGGCCATAGACTTCTTGACAAAAAAAAATTGAATGTTTTTTTGTGTGTCAAGACCATTGGTCATTCACAAGTTTTTTTTATTTTATATTCGAGTCATTTTTCACACACTATGTTTATAGGTTTTTGGGAAATCATCATCTTTGTTTTTTTCTTTTGGTCCTTTGGATCATGAAATTTTCTTTCATTTTGACATGTAATGGTTTTCCCTAATCCAAATCAATAAGTCATTTTATTTTTATTAATATATATGATTTTTATTAAATCTTTTAAATTATATTTTCATCGTGGACTATTTATTATTTAATTAATTTCCATTTTGGAACATTTAATTGATAATAATGATAATTTTACATAAATATATTTTTTAAATTCTATGTTTTTTTATTGTAGATATAAAAACGTACATTTTGTAGTCTCTTCTTCAAAAATTGAGATCAATATTGTTGATCCATGAAGTACAAAAATAACTTTTAGAACCTTATAAACTAATTCATGAGCTTATTTTCATACCATAATATCATCTTATTAAGTGTTAATGTCTATGAAAATGAGCTATCTTATAGTAGGGTTAATTGTTATAGATGATTCATTAGAAGTTTATTTCTTATAAAAAACTTTATAGATCTTATGTATAATTCCTAAAACAATTAATTTAGTATTATGAATATATTGAAATGTTTTTTTTGATTATGGAACAATCATTTTTATCATCAATTTAGTCAAATGGGAAATGAAATATCTCTCATATATACGTGTGAACTACAACCTCCACATACCTATATAGTTCATTCTTCAACACCATAATTCATTACTAGTAATTATGACAGATTTAATGAATATATATGACATTTATGAAATAAATATGATTTTATAGATATATTATCTAATAAAACATAATACCTTTCTGTCATTTGGGAAATGACAACATTTCTCATGCCTAAATGGGGTATACCACCTCCATGAAGTAGTGCAAATTATTTTTTTATTTTCCATTTAAATATATTGTAATATGGATTAACATAGTGATTATATATTATATTTATTATTTAATAATTATTCTTTAACATTTAATTATATATTATTTTTCTTTAATTCTATCCATTGATAAGTTGAATCATTACATGGGTGTTTGTACGAATTACCATCACCACCAAGTGGTGTAATTAATCTTTCATATTAGCTATATAGGTTGTTTATAAAAGTGTTTATAATGATTATATATAATAATAATTAAATTATAAATGTTATATATTATATAAAATCATGATCAAGATAGATGATCTAAAAATTCTAAACTGAAACTAATATAAAAGAAAAAAAAATTAACACATAGAAATGATGATTTTATTATAGAATTATTAATAAAAGTTGTTCAAATTATATAAGTTGATTATATATATAATTATAAGTAACTATAATGTTTTTTCAATAAGTATAATAAATTTAAATCAATTCCAATGTTTTCAAGAAAGTTTATAATATTTCCCAAATATTTATTAAATTCATATTTAATAATTTTCACTTCCTATAGAAATGTTTAATATGAATACTTTTTTTAATTTTCCTAATGAGTTACATTTTATTGAATCACAGAATAGAATTCATGTTTTGACATTTACAACATAACCATTTTTTACTTCAACAAATCTATTTTTTTATTTACATATTCTGTCAAAAGCAGCAATGGTTCATTTTAAAAATAATTTTTTTTAAATATTATATATATTTTTTATTTTATGTAATTTATTTCAAAATGAATAGAGTATTTTTCTCATGAAATCTTCTAATGATCTTTCAAAAGTGTTTTTAACTCTATAAAATTCATTTTATAAATCATATAATTTACTAGGGATATAATCTAGTGATTTTATTTAACATATGACTCTATAATTATTATGAACATGTTGCTCAATTTTTTTACTTTGGAAAATATTATGAACTAATATGAAAATTTTTTCATTATGAATGTTTATGTGTTTTTAAATTTAATTGTAATTCCTATCATTTATATGATGATTTAATTAGTTGTATTATATCATGATCGAGGACATTTATAGCCCCTAAATTCATTATAGGTGTCATAAGAAAAAATAAACATTGTATTTTGTATATTACTACACAATTAATTATGATGTTCTGGAATAAATGTTTGATGATATGTTTATGATTTATTAGTATGAATCCTTGATTATATGATTATTGTATTAATTATTATTCATTCTATAATTATTATATTATAAATCATTGTCGATGTGATTAGTTATGTTGTAATGTAGGCCATGTGTACCATACCAACCCTGAATCCATGTAATGGTTTCCCAGTATAGTCAGCCATATGAACTAAAGATCTCCTCCATGCATTATAGAGGTTTCCAAATTGCAATGTTTTAAATGAGTGTGTCTGACAAGAGATGTTTTCCTCATGTGTCATAGTATAGCCCAATGTAATATTTTATAAGAGAAAAATTGGATGAAGTAATAACAAGATGCATATGAATATTACATGAACATCCAATATAAATATATAACAGGGGGAACCTAAATAATAAATAAATAAATAATGATGATTGTCATGTCACAACTATAAAAAACGAGTGCCTGATAGTATAGAGAAAAGATAAATATTCCACATCTTATATAGAAATAGAAAAAGTAAAAAAACTTCTAAGACTGGTATAATAAGAGATGGCTTGTTTCTCTACTCCCATACTCCATCCTAGAACATAAAATCAGGCCTTATAAGATCTCTTCTTCCCCTTATATACTTTTATTTTCATTATGTCTTCTTGGGTACCAAGGAATAACTAATCATCTTGAGATATATTCTCAATATTCTACCACTATCGGTGTCTAGATAAATCAAGAACATCCATAGAAATGGGTATTGCTTCAATAATAATATACTAATTGAATTACATATATAAATAAATAAATACATTAGACTAGGATCCATGTGGAATAAATTACTATATTTATTTTCTTCAACATATGTAAAATGTTTTTGGACCATGGTAGCCTATGAATCCATGATATAAGGTAAAATGGATTGTTATATATAATTTTCCAAGATATGGACCATGCACAATATTGTGATTTGGATTTTCCTACATGAAATTCAATTTAAATAACTTTATTTCATGAAATTTGAATTAGAGAAACTCTTGAATTTAAATATGTGTCATCCTAGTAATGTATAAGGAGAACCAAATCTAAGAACACAGGTATCACGATATGTGAAATAAATACTCAATAAAATAGGAGCCCATCTACAAAGAACTACAAATGGAATTCCCTGTATCACCCCCAACATGGTGTAAATGAAAAACCCCAAAATTATATCTATGGTATCTTAATTTGGGGACTTAGTATGACTCATGGCCTGGTATATCCATCTAGACAACATGCCATTCCTTGGTGTCTCCCATCGAAAATTGATAGCACTCATCCTAAGGTAGATAAAATGCATTGTGAACCCATCCATGTAGTAACTAATATCTATCTTAATACATACCCAATACATTTAAAAAAAATCGTTATAAAGCATGATTATCTAATCCCAGAAAATCCTTAAATGTTATCTAGTTTGTATTTTTTGACTATTTAAATAAGTATATATTTTAAATCACAATTCGAAACATCTAGGAAAGAATTGTATTAATAATAATTTAAATAATTTTAGCAAAAAAATTTAAATATTGTAATTCAATTATGGAATGATGTGTTGGGTCATCAATCCCATTTTAATAGTTATTAAAATTCAGTTTTTAAATTTCAAAATAATTTATTATATTCGAAACCACCCAACAATAAGAGTTTATATATTTTAATTTATGGGGAAATTAGGGCTGTTAGGGAAGTCATATTGATTGGTGTGGTTCACATCTATGGGATAAAATAATGTGTTGATTCTACACTTCTTATAATAATACTAGGAATGGGAAACTATTCCGTTTAACTTAATTATGATTTATACACCTTCACTATAAGATTCTAAACACGTAATAATGTTTTATGAAGAAAATGAAACTACATTTACTGTAAAGGAACTTGACAACTTACCTTAGGATTGTAGATGACTAATCATTTGTTTGCTGGATTTTGATATGATCTGGAATGAGCGAAAATGGAAATGGGAACATGAGCTCTGAAAATTGGGACAATGTTCATGCACAAAAGAAATTAATGATGATGGGAATATTACATATTACTAGAATGAAGAGAAGTGTAGATCATACATATATGAATCCATAGAACCAGACAATATAGAAAATGGAGTTCGAATGGATGATGTAGAGGAATCAATAGGTGAGGCAGGGAGGTGGTCTCTCACACACTATTCCATCTATATGGGAGAAAAATGGATATTGTTTAAAGTTCCCCAATCCATTTAAATAATGAAAACAGGGTAATTATTATGATGTGTAAGTATATTAAATATCATTTCATGCTTGTGATTTCCCTCCCATGGAATAACCTATCCACATCGTGAAAGGGGTCTAACTAGCTAAATACATGATGTGAATTAAATATATGTCCTGTATTTGGTCTACAACTAGTTTTCATCCCACATACACCCTTTTTTCAAGAAAACAATTACCATATATTAGGCGTAATTTCTATATTTAAAAAATTAATTGAAAATGTACCCCATTTCAAAATCCATGATATTATAACATATCCCTTAAATAATAACTCATCCTTGAGTTTCCCTTATGAGGGTAATAAATCATCATATATGAAATTTTCTGTCCCCTAAGAAAGTACATCAGCCTCTAACACCCAGGTCTCATGGTGAACATAACCATTATTCTATATCACTAGGACCAATTAAACAAAACATCCTTATATATCCTATGTAGATTTTTAAATGATATATATCATATTCTAGTCAATGAACATATCAAATTCTCTCTTATTATTTGTGTGTTTAATTGAATGATAAAAATGTATATGAAATAGGCGATGTTTTGATATGTTGATGTCAATGTGTACAAAATGGTAGATCAATCACAATAACAACTGATTGGCTACCATGATGACTATCTATATTTTCTAAAAAGAGCCAATATAATGAGTCGATATCTTACAGTGTCTTTGTGTCTGTATATGACCCAATCATGGTGATATTTACAAAATAACTTGATTTCCCAACTCAAAATCTAGTGTTTATTGATGAAGATCTTTGTAACAATTCTTCTTAGACTGAAATGTCGTCATACATATCTTAGTCACCTATACGCGCTCAAAAGTATCATGAATGAGATGAGGAACCAGTAGTATGACTAACCTCTATCTAACCATCACATAGTGGAACAACATGGTCTACCATGAAGGGTATCACATGGATCCATATGAATCATTTCCTAGAATCTTCTATTATAGTAAAAATAGAAGAGTGGAATATTTCATTTCCATTAACCTTTGAAATCAAGGACGCATCCCTGAAGCAAGTCCACTAAAACCCTAATTATATAATCATATTTCCCATCAATATGTCAGTGATATGTTGTAATCCAGAGCACCAGGGATCCTAGTGGTTTCAATAAAAAATTCGAGAACCGTGATGTAAAATGGGTGTCCCGTTCCGATACGATAGTACATAGAGCAACATGAAGGAACAAAGTCACCCAGATATAATGATTATCAAGCTTGTCAAATATGATGGTCATCTGTATTTGTGGGATGTGGGTCGCCTTGGACAACATGTTCATGATCACCCATACCACATCACTATCATAAAAATATATTTCTAATACCACCACTGAATCCATGGTAAAATTGTTTCATTTCCATGCATGGATATATCGAGGTTGTAGAAGCCTAGTAGGTCATTGGTTCCCCTCCATCACCTACTAATAGGTGGAAGCCACCATGATGAAACCTAAAATCTTATTCTATATACTTGGTCCCCAATATTGAAAAGGTATGTCTTTGTACATGACAAGGGTGAAATACCCAAATAGCATCATGATATAACCACATTGGATCCTATCATCTATTATATGGAACCCTGATATGTCGGTGGAAGTTCATGATCTCATTCTCATCAATAACCCAACCAAGTGGTGGATTCTCACCTAAGACACTCTCCCTTAAGATGATTCCATCATAATATGATTATTGTCCCATTTACACTGATTCTAGATAGGAAGATTTAATTATTAGGGATACTAAAATATATTCTCTATTATATTCCCAATACTCTCGGTTTATATAATAATATATCCATCGACTACCAGTCACAATTGGCCTCCTAGATATCCCATGACTGAGTATTCCTTCTATATGTATCATACACTGCATTACCACTTCTAGGTGTATAAGGAAACTCAATATTTCAATAATGTAGGAATTCGTCCCACCTATGCTGCCTTAGATTAATTTCATGATATGTGGAGAGGTATTTAAGGATTTTTTTAATTATTTTAAGAAACAAATAATCCAAAAAAATATAATTAGTCTAACAGTACAAAGGATGAACTGCACTTTCAAGCTAGTGGTATTGTTTTGGGTAACTCCACTAATGAGGCTTTTTCTATGGAGAACTATATGATATAACTCAATCTATCTACCTCAAAATTGCATCATGACTGATTCTTAATGCATTAAAGAATAAAAAATATATTTTTTGTCTATGAGATAATCAATATTGGTGTTGATGCCTTTATCCCATTACTCTTACGAAATGATATCTCACCGGGTTGTGAACATACTAATTTCACAAAATCACTATTCAAGACATTATGATGTTCTTCTTAGGGGGAAACACCTAAATAAATCCTTGGTAATAGACAGTTATCCCCAATAATCATCATATATCTGAAAAAATCATTGGATGCTTAGAGAAAACCATGGTTCTCACCTTCTCTTGGTCAATAGGCATGCCAACCTCTAATATAATATGTCCTATGAAGTGATCCTTAGTAATATAAAGATGTATTTTTCTAATATGAGAATGCATATTGTTATCTCTTAGTGTATTCCATATGAAATCATGATTTTTTTCTTGGTCTTCCCAGGAGAGATAACACACCAAGATGTAGCCTAAGAAGAGTAGCACAAATCAATCCATGTACTGGTGAAAACTGTTATTCATTTTGGAAATGAAAATGGGGGGCCTTCTCATATGGTAGAATGTCATAAAAAGGTACTTTTCCAAGTCATTCATCCTCCAAAGGAATGTATTTGTTATGTATGATGGTCTATCACACACATTATGGTATCCAATCCTCAAAATCGATATTTAGGAAAACTATCACTCTTCAGAGCTAGTTAACAAAGTAATATTATACGAGGAAATAGATACCATTTTTTAGTATGATGGTTCAACAATTAATAATACATGCACTACCAGAGGGTATCATCCAAATTCTTGTAGAAGAAAAAAAATACCCACAAGGAGAAACTAGGTCATATACCATCCATGCACTCTAATTATTCTAGTTTCTTATTGAGATCCCATTTCTATATAGGCGTTATCTTATAGTAAGGAATATACACTAGTGTTGAACCTATCACCTGCTTGATGGGGAATTCCATATCACTAATAGGATGTGATTGAGTGAATTCATCTTGTAATACTTCCTTGAAGTAATCCACAATAGGAGGGAATTCCACCAAACACATTCTGTTATGGATAGAAAAAAGGATTGCCATTATGGGATACAACGTTGACTAGAATAGTACATTCATGGAAATCTCTATTTCCAAGATATCAAAATATCCCATATGAATATAAAATCTTCCCTTGGGTGATATAAGAAAAACCCTTCAAAAATAGTAATCAATATGGAATCTGTCAAGCCTTAAACAATACATACTGAGAATGATGTTCAACTAGACATATCTAGAAAAAATAAATTCAACATGAAATGATACCCACATATCTCAAGGTGAAATCCTCGCAATAGCATGTACTCTACAATAAGATCTCCATTAGTGTTTCTGGATTCATAATTCGGAATAATCACACCATCTCATATCACATAATATCCCGGATTGCATGAGAAATAATGGAGTGAAATAAAACTGTGTCAAATATGATAGAAACTAAATTATAGGATAATATTATAGTAAATACGACAATAGAAGGCCCTAGACTTTACTCCATAGTCAAGAATGCACTAGATATATATTGTATAAACCACAACCATGATATACAACCTGATTAACGAGAGAACGTCCTCTCTATTTTCACTTAACCTATAAGGTATGATTACCTCATCCACAACCACCTCTTGGGCCTGATCTGCTGGTAGTAGACCACTCCCTACCTGACATGGAGAACTAATCATGTAACTGAAAGTTGTTTCATCATAGATTCATTTTCTTTAGACATAGGAAGATGTTTTTAAAAGAATAACTGAAGGTTACCCATCCCATAATAGTCTTGGTATTCAACCAGATTCCCTATGCATTGGGGATACTTATACCCTTCCCTACAACACTGGTGGCATGCCACATAGCTATCAGTGTGTTACATTTATAGGAACATCCCATATACAATCCTAGGAAACATCTCTTCTTGACGTTCGATAAACCATCCCCCACCTTTCATGTTTAACTTCCCTGGATCACATTTCCACCTTCCATTAGGTTCCTATCTATAGTGAGGTACTACTTCACTAAACAGTCAGCAAATGGGACACGTTCAACTTCGATCAGATGGTGTACCCATGAACATCTTCAAAAAAAAAACTCACAATGATCAACTCATCACCTATCATGGTAATAAAAAGATGCTGATACTCAGTGAAATGACCCAAGAACAATATCACCAACATGGAAACCTCATGTAGATGGAAAAAATCCCAGGAAAATTTTTCTCATAATGTCTCAGGGAATAAGTAGTCATAAATGGAAATCTATAAACTCGCATATACCATGCCATGATTAAATATGTTCTTAGTAATGATATCCCACTAAGGTTTTGTACAATCAAATAACATATCAGAAGTGATCTTTACCCTCCACTATGATGGTATATCAAGATTTTCAATGATTAAAATCATGGAATCTATCCAAGAATCAGCTGATTTAGAACTTTCATCCCCTGAAAAGGTGGGAGGATGTGGTTGTTAAAATATCGACATTTGATCTACCAAAATAGGTCATGGTCAACAGGCTCCCTATATAGATTTCATGAAGTGAAATAAACTATCAGGTTTATATGTATAACATACTATTTGAAGATCAGTAAGAGGTGTCTCATGTGGCACTGGAGGAGGTAATACTGGAAAATTCAAGCCGACCACCTCTAGATCATGTTTTTCACCACCCATCTGGAATTCCAATCAAAGAGTTTGAAGAGTCATAATTCAAATATTTCCATGTGCAGTCCTAAAATATGATTTAATCGTAAAAGGAAAATGTGGAAATCAGGAAAGTTTTGGTACACAGACTTCCTATAAATAAGTCACACCACTCTGCCTTCTCATAATGGATGATTATAGTGATAAAAGAGACCATAAAAGACAATAATCGGCATTGACTACTACCAATTATTGAAGTCAGGTATAGGTATAGGTACCACACAACACCTCATATTTTTTTGATATATGGAGTTCCAATATCAATGTATAGAGGAAAGATCCATTTACATTTTAATTAAAATTCCTTTTTATTTGTAGCATTATCATTTTTAAAAATTAATGTATTGAAGTTTTGTCTTAGTTTATATATATGGATTCCTTAATCCAGGTAGTTATATCCCTATTCCAAATGTATAGAGGCCCTTACTCTTGATAAATTGAAATTAGATCTTTATGTAACTACAATTAGACCAGTATGTCCCATATTAGGATATAACAAGACATGTATTGTGATTTTATTAAATGAAAATCAATTCAATATTTTTAGAAGTACCTAATTCATAAATATAAATTTAAACCCATCAAAAAAATCAAATTTTTTTTATTCCTTTAGAACTAGCATATCAAGCATCAAATTTGAAAAAAATCGATAGTTAAGGTTTTATCATATGTTTATGTAGGAAAGAAATGTTTATATTGATATGAGATCATAAATTAATTCAATTGTGTTATCCCTGCAATAAAATTATCAAATATTAATATATATAATAATCAAGGATTAAATGAAGAGAAAATGAAATACATGTAACAAACACGGTAGTATAAATATGGAATGACATAATATATGAAATAAAATTCTTGAAGTGATTTGTATTCTTAATGATACAATAACTCTTTTCTATAATAATGAAATGAATAGAAAACCTGTAATAATAATATATAAATAAATAAAACATTAGAAATCATGTGTATAACCCAATACTGAAATCAATGTAATTGTAATATGAAAAATCCAGATCTGTAATAACCCATCTTATGTACATTGGGATTCCCCTATACAGATTTTGCATACTCCCAGGCACATGATCATTAAAAAATTTTCTTACATTCCTATATCCTATCTAATACTCAAACCGTAATTCAAAATGGAAAATACAATTAATATAACATGGTACAATCCCACCCCAAAAGGCACGTAATGGTTCCTTGATATGGTTTTCTGTAATACCTCATGTGTGCATCCTCAAATGCTAATGGTTTTAGACTAGCATTGAGGTCATGTGCTGTGTCCATGGGGAGACAAGGCCCCAAAGAGTTAGAGTGAAAAGAAATTGTAAAAGGATACACCAAAAACATTATATGCAGTATTAACGTTCATCAATGAAATAACAAATAAATAAATAATATTAAAGGATAATAGGTACAAGATTAACAATAAACATATAAACCATTAATGATAATATTTTTAGGTATATAAAAAATTCAGTATATAGAAATATTGGGGAAACATAAATATTCTTCTGATATATAGAAATAAAATGGGATAAAAATTCTACTACTATAATTATGAGCATTGGATTAGTCCTATTCTCCCATACTTTAACCTAGAATTAAAAAAATTCATCAAAAACCATATTATTATGTTTATTTATAGCTATAATCAGGAATTATTCTTGGGCATCATGGGTACACCCTGAAGGTAGTAAGATATACTCATTTAGCCACCACCAAAAGTTTTTATGTCAAATAAGTCACTTCCCATAAATGAACTATGTGCCCATAATTATAAATGTAAGAAATCAAATAAACAAATGAATGAAAACATTCAACTAGGTTTTTTAGGGGATACCCAACTAGATCTACCGTATTTCTAGTAATTTAGATCTCTTTGAACCAAGGTAACCTCTGAAACAGTGATATAAGGTATATTATCCTATTATAAATTATGTAACAAGATATTGATCTTGCTAAATCATTTGATTTGGATTGAAGGAAGTCTACTTCAATTGAATGATTTTACTCTCATGAAAATATTTTATGTACATCACATGAATAAAAATATGGAATATATTGGACCCTTAAAAGTAGAACCATGTCAATGAAACCAAGTATCACACCCATGTTTTAATAAATACTAAATGTTGTGGGAGTCCATAAAAGGAGATCCATAAAGGGAATCCCTTGTATCACCCTTAAATTTGTTTAAAGATAATACCCTCCATATCCATCCTTATAATACAACATATGGGATTAATTATCACTCATCTAATGGTATGGCCATCTAGCCACCACTCCCATAGATGGTTTCTCTCTATGGGAACTAGTATCACTCAAATGGAAGTAAAGAAAATTCATGGTGATATCATCCAAGGAACACATAATATTTCTCTCGGAATATGTGAAATCATTTAAAATATCTATTTATAGATCATGGTGAGATCATCCATGGTGATCTGTAAATTGAATCCCTCATATCCAAAAATCTAATTACAAAATTATGTTTTGACATTCATGAGTGAAGTCAATTAACATGTAACTACTTGTATAATACAATAATCAATTAAGAAAAATATATCTATTCATGTGATTCAATTATGGACAATTTTTCAGGGGGCCACCACATGAAATATCATTTTACATATTTCAATTTGTTATTTATAAATAATTTATTAAAGTGAAAACCATAGCTCAATTTTTGTTTAGAATGTTTTTGGTAATGGGAGATTATGCCTATAAGGAATGTAACACCTAAATGGATGAATCATGTCATGGTGATTAACCCAAGTGTTGATTCACCACATAATTGGATTATATTGGGAATCAATAACCATTTAGTTAAATTTATTTACCATTTATGAGGAATTTTTGGAATTCCTAGTCCGCGGAACAATAGTGCCTAAGGAAAATGAAATAAAACATCTAGGAATGACCCTAGACCACCAACCTCTTGTTTGTAGAAATCCATTCATCTATATTTCTCCATTGATTTAATCTATAATAAAATAAAATTAAAAAAAATAAAGAATCCTACAATATATAATATGAGATAATAGAAAAATAGTATAGTAGATGGAAATTGGAACTAATAATATAATGAATGGGAGTCAAGATCATATTGAGTGTAATTCAACGCACTCAATGAAATAGAATACATAGTTTATAATGAGTAGGTAGAGGTATCCCCAATATAGATGTAGAGGAGGTCACTCACACATTTTTCCTTCTGCATGGCTGAAAAATAAAAAACTCGTTAAAATAATCCCCTATCCATTTAATAAATCATGATTAGGAATTTCTATGGAATGAATGTTCATTCCATATCTGGTAATGCTAGGGTATTCCCTCCCTGTGAAAATACTCTACGAATAATAAAAAGGGTTATGGCCATCCAAATATATATTGTATATTAAAACATGTTTGGTATTTGGTTTATTTGTAGGTTCTAACCTATTTTCAACCTCTTTTCCAAAAATAGCTAGTCGACCATTAGGTGTGGTTTCAGTATTTATCCAAACTAAAATAAAACATATGCCGTGGTGAAGGTAGAAATTTAGAGAATGGATACATTAACCATTTTTATGATATTATTTATATAGAATATTTGAGTATTTTTTATCCTTGGAGAATTATTCATGATATATTTAAAAGACGTTATCTTCTCTTGTATGCTTTCTCTTTTTGAGCATCTAGTCTCAACCATTATTATTTTTTCAATCCCTATGCTACAAAAAAGGATTTATGAATGATTTATGGATATACATAAAGATATAGTAAATTTATACCTATATTAATATGTTTTATTTCATGTTTTCACTTTTCATGTGGGAATAATGTTTGTATCTAATATCTCAATTACTAATATATTATTGGATATTTTGGGACATGATATTTGGTATCATTCTACAATATTTGAAAATAAAAACTAGATTCATGTTCATATAGTTTGGTAGTATAAAAACTCAAGACAACACCCATAAAACTATATGGATTGGGAGGTAAAACTTATTGAGAGAACCACACTTGTCACTAAAAAGACAGAGCTTCCTTGTGATGGGAATGTAAAAAAAGGATCCAATGGACATGAAATACTATGTGTATTTCTCCCCATGGGTGGAAAACATTTAGTATATCCATCATAGTATCCAATATGAACCATAATTCAAGATCAATATACACTTGTGAAAGTGGATAACATGACCCCCTCCATTATTGAAAAATTTAGGTCCATCAACTAAGAGAATCTGGTCACCCTAAGTACTAAATTGACACCATCATCATGGGAATATATCACATAAGGTATGAGTGGGGATACCACTTTTGATAGAATGTGATAAAATTACATCTCTTTTTGTTCGAATAAACAAATACTTATAATGATAGTGTTGTTATTCTATATTCATCTATATTTAGTTCTCTGTAATCAATGCTTCAAGGACAACCCCACTATATCACCACTATGATATAATCCCTAAAAAATGTTTTTAACTCATGAAGGACACTAGTTTCTCAAGATATTGGAAATTCATGCTAGAAGTTCACTTCATAATGAAGATACTATAATGGATCTATTATGAAAATTACTACAACGCTTAAAAATACCCTCTATTAACCTATACTAGGTATTATTTAAACAATAATTATAATTCAAAACACTTGACCCCAATCCCCATATTGAATTTTGATAGGAACATTGGTATCACATCGAGGGAAAAAAGGGTGTACCACCTCAACCCTGAAACATTGGGCCCATGATATAGTGCCACATGACCGCTATATATAACCTCATATAAACATGGTTTCCAATAAGTGGAGATGGTTTTAGAGGATTCTTAAAGGGAATATTCTATAGATAGTGGATAAAAAACAAAAAATAATAATGTAACCAACCATAATTAGAGAAATAATTATCCACTAGAAAATAGTAAGAAAGAAAAGAATATAAACCCATGTTATATAAATAATGAAATATAGTTATAATGAATTTTAGGTAAATGAATGAATCCCATGTATTTTATATCAAAACATTATTATATAATGATGATGAGGTAATCCCGAGAAAAAATATCTAATGGTCAAAGCCTATAAAACATAACATTCTACCAACATAAAACACTTTATGTGTGTCCAACATAGTACCCTTTCTCTTTATTGGATACCAAATAATACATAATATAAAATAATTGATATTCTCATTTAGGGGTTTCTAATAATTTTTTCTAGAGAACCACTAATGGGTCCACATAAAATGATCAAATTATACCCAATTATATTATATAAAAATAATATATTTTCAAATATACAATAACTAATAATAAATGTTCATTATTATGTTGGGTCACTTAAGACAAATCTACATGATTTAGCTCCATTTCATAGATGGTTTCTTTTGATAGACTGACATATTAAAAAACTGATCATTTATTTACACCCCTTGTAGGAATAGCCACACATTCCTTTAAAGGTAATACGCATGAATTACAAATTCATGACACTAGGGAAATCCAAAAACAACTTTTAAACTGAAAATAAAGTTGTATGGAATAAAATAACATGTGTTGACCCAGTCTCATGGATCTAGTGAAAACCACCACATCATCCAAAATACCCATCTATAGGAGTGTCCAATACATACAGCTCATCCAGGACATTTAATTATAGATATATATCATTTACATATGTAACAAACATTGAAATAACAAGGATGTTCATAATCAGGTCATTTGAATCAATAATAATATAAATAAAACATGTCCATGTGTGAATCAATTGATTCAAAGCTCTCTCCGGGACCCAGAAACACACTACATGAAAATGAAGTCATAAATAGGTCCCATGAGGTAAACAAACCACATGGGAATACCATTAAGAATCAGTATCATGGTTATTTATATAATTATAAAACAAAACAATAGAAACACTGTTTATATATGACTTATATGGTAAGGATTCACCACATCAAGTGAAATTATGATCAGATTTAAATAATTCCCTCCCGAGACAGGTTTCATTTCATAGACCCCTTGATTAATACACATTCCATCATGAAGGAAAAATATGGATTGATATGTATGAGAAAAAAATCAATGTTTAGCAATAGATTCAATATACCCATGAATACTGTATTCCATCAATAGTTTAGGTCCAAATTTAAGCTGAATCCAATTTTAAGGAAATAGTACATCATTATATAGTGAAGAATGTTTAGATGGAGTTGGATCACCCAAAAAACATCTAGAGAGGGAATAAGGTTCAAATAAGTATGATGTATGAGAATTATAAAATAATTATTAATGAAATCATTAAAATATAGGGAATAGAATATATTGATGTAATGTGTTATGTATTTAAAATAATAAATATCAAAATAAAGTATTGTAATAAAAAGTCTCATCACACATAAATCCTAAAAAAACATTTACTCCTCAAATAAAATTTTCTATTGTAAATGTATTTTCATGTCCTAAATAACAGTTTAGAGCCTTTATCTAAAATACATTCATATTATTAATATAATTTCATGTAATGAACCAACTCCTATAGATTTTTTCTCTATTTAGAGTCACTTTAATCTCCAAATATCTCTTACTGTCCTCAACTCAGTTAATTTGCATTTTAAAGATACATTAATGAATAAAATGAGTTGTAACATAAAATTTATGATCTTACAAATCTACCACTATATTGACTTATCATTATCCACATGTTATTTTAGTTGAATTCTCAAACCATTTAGGATATTTTTCTATAATTTATGATTCCTCCTCTTATGTTTCTTCTTTTACATGCACATGATTCGTTAGAAAAAGGTAACTATATTACCTCATAGAACCCTCTCACTAATATTGATAAACCAAATCATCCATTACATATATGATGTTTTAGGTCCCAATTAAATATCCTCACAGTTGATCAAATATAGAAGATTGAACTCATACAAATGAAGTTGGGATGCGCGGATGTCAAAATTCATACTATGATGTCAGGGGAGGGGTCCAACAGATAGTCCATCACCCTAATTTTTTTGAAGATAAAAAACAGTCCAATAAACAACATATCTAATTTCCCCAACATTATTAATATTTCATTTATTATATACGGGGACAACTATAAGAAACCATATTCACCCAAACAGTACACCAGTGGTCATTTTCTTCTTTTAAAATATGATCATTACCAGACCTATGAAATAACATGTTTCTACTAAATGAAATACACTAAAAATGAGGTCTCCTACACCATACTTGTCCTATTAAAAAATAAATTACCAAAATCTATTCCAAATATATTTTTATATCATTGTTGACTATAGATAGGCATAAGTATATACAACCAAATCGAAGACTAGAAGATATTATTTTAGTTAAACTCCACCAATTATATATGATATACCCATTATAAACCACTGTCTAGGACGCATTTCAATAGAATATATTTTGTGGTATAATTTTCTCACTTTGAATACCTTTTGGGACCCATTCATTCATATAATGATTTAACATCTTTGTAGATGAATATTCAATACATTACATAACACAAAAACTTGAGGACCATAATAGTTTACTATCTTTGGAGAATAGGTACACATTCATCTAATTTATTGAATGATGACCAATATCCCCCATAAAAATTTCCCCATTTATTACTCTATAAAATCATACCTTCTTAATATCTTTCTTTATATCCAGGGGAATGGAAACATAATAAAGAGTAATCTCATAGGCTCATTAAGTGTAAAAAAGGGAGATACCAGAGAACAAGATGATTATAAGGGTATGAAAACATGAGAATAATATTTTAAAATAATACCCTAAGAATAAAAGATCATAATCATGAGTCAAGGAACAATAAATGGTTGTTCATACAACATTAAACATATGTAAATAAAGAAACATAAACCATTTTATCATACCATTGGTTTACGGCATGGAATTGTGTCATACACATCAACATAAAACATTTTGAACATGTATAAATAGACATTCACTAACTCATTATTTTAATGAAATTAAATTAGTCATTTGCATAAGATTATGGACATTCATACATGTCCACATTTAACTTTATTCACATGAAAGGCTATTCCACATGTAACTCATTGTATATAGAATAAGGTATAATCATAAAAATTTTAATATCTAATTAGGATCATGATTATCATTTAAAATATGTAATCTAGATCATGTATAAGATATTTACTCATGAGTCATCCATATTTATCTAATTTAGTAGATTAATATATAGGCCCCACCAAAAACATATTGTATATAATACTTATGTGTTCCAAAAGATCAAAAATCATTCATTATATTGAAACTCATGAAATGAAATGGTTTTCATAATCATTTCATGAAATCTTAATACATTAAAAAGATACAAGTTTCATAATCATTTCATCGTTTCACCATTGTGTATCCTACAGAAAAAGAAGAAAGTTTCATTAAAAATTAATCATGGAGTATGTTGTGGAATAGAAATGGGTTACATAATAATATTTTAATGATAAACCTTTCAGAGAAAAATAATAATGTTATCCTCGGTTTATTTCACCTTTATTGTATATGTTAACAAAAAGGATTTCATCTTTGATGGAGAATTTATTTTGAATGATCACTTGGAAATTATCATTGGGAATTTTACATTTCATTGAAAGTAAAATTATAAAACAAAAAATTAATAATAATTTTGGAATTTTTTTAAATTACCTTTAAGACATATAAATGACGATTAAAATAAAATAATATTCATGAAAGTGGAATATTAAAATTCATAACATATATATTTAGAAAATTATTACATTAACATTTTTAGTAAAAATCTATAGGTTAATTATTGGAAAATGACATGAAGATTCATTTCAATGATTTTGGTAAAAAAAATTAAAACAAGGGTAAACAATTCCTTAATAAATCATTTTTAGAATAATGAATACATTTCTGAAAACATTTTTAGAAAAAATTGTTTTCAAATAAGAAGTTATTTTGACTATATAGTGGATAAATGGTTTTCCTAAAAAAATTATTCCAATTATTTTATATTCATAAGGTGAAAATATGGAAATATTAATTGAAAAGATAATGTGTAATCAATTTAGAATAAAATAAAATATAATATTTGTGAGGTAGATCATAATATTTCAAAATTGGATATTTAATCACAAAAAATATCTCTAAAAGATAAGAGTGTGGCCTAAATTTCATATCAGTTGGTAACATTTGAAACAAAATAATCAGGAAATATACATTGATAAATGGATATGAAATCCCATAATATTTAGTTGAAGCATCATTGTAAAAATTATTTTTATCTTTTTAGGTATTCATTGAACCTTGTTTTGATCTCCATTATGTTGTATCTTATTATGGGGTAATTCTAGGAGAACATGAAACATTTTGGTGGATTTTTGAGCAGTACATAGTTGGTGAACAATTTTTAAAAACTATGTCCCCCTAATGAAAATAATGTACCCTAATAAATTCGGTGATGTTTTGTTGGTTCACAGTTGAGAAAACGTATGCCAATATTGGGAAAATTGTGCACCAAAAATAAAGGGTTGTATGGAAGGTCCATAGCTTCCCCTTACTATACATCCCTCTAGGTAACCATGCCCACGGATTTTTAAAGATCTAAATTATTATTTTAAAACCCTAATTCCAAATATTAAGGATTCCTCTCCTCGTACTCAAATGTAATATTTTTTTTTATTATTAGGGGCTCCCATGAAGATACTTCTACCTTCAAACCATTTTCCTAGTTGATTAAATTTGTATTGATCTTGATCAATCTTCTTTGGGTAAGTTAATATCCTCTCATATAGTTTATTCAGATGTCTATTTATCTGTTAATTATAGTTTGGGTGATCATACTATAATTTATGGATGTAAACACCAGTTTGTTGACTCATGATTTTAGGTTATGTTCGTGGACTATATATGCCCTCATTATTCATTGGAAATCCTCATTTTAGGTGTAATGTGTGGTGATCCATTGATTTATAGGTAGGTATTATATGATTGTTTTACATTAAATTTTATCCCCACCCTGATGGATTAATTTGGAATGGTTTTTATAGGATTTAAAAAATTATATTTGAGATGATTTTCTTTTTGATTTTAGATAGGAATGAAAAATTTATAAAAAAACCCAATTTCAATGGAATTTAATTCTTTGGGTCGAGTTGAGAAAAATTATTGATTGACTTGGAAAAGGTTATAAATAAATTATTTTACTTTTTATCATCAGAAAATAGATTAAATTGGTATTTGATTTTTAGTTTCATCAAATGGGGAATACAATTGATTTTGTTTTGAAAAGCAGAAGGCTTGTTCAAAAAATAATTTTGAAAATTATATTTGGAAATTATTTGAAATGATAGAGTTCCAATTTTACTGATTTATTGACTAATTGAAACACATGTATTCCTTGGTAGTCAGTAAGTAACTTGGATAAGAACTCTATGATCATGATACCCTAACACTATATTTTTGATGACATCACTTACTACATCATTTTCTGCATGGATTAAAATATTGGATCCCTAAGTATGATGTATATAAATTTATGTAATATATATTTGAATTAGATGTTTATTTGAGTGTAATCACATACCTAGAACCATGTTGTTAGATGAGATTTGCAAGGACTCTATTATAAAAGAAACTGACATTCCAGATTGATCATTAGCATGGTTTATTTTATTAGACATTCTTCGAATTCATTGAACTATTTTAATCATGCTAAATGATTTGTATAATATTTTTTATATAAATGATTTATTTAAGCATGTTTGGTTATATAATCTATCTTTCTATTTAAGATCATGTTTTTTTTGAAAATATATAAACATCATGTTGTGTTGGATTTACATTGATAGAATAAGTTTTCTATTTTTTGTTTTGATTATAGGAAACTTTGTGAGACCCTATTTGGTTTTATAGATCACACAATACATTTTACATCAAGAATATGCACAAAATCATATTCGATCTCTATGAAAAGGTATAGATCCACTTTTTGCTGGTGGATTTTCATGATTCTTTGGACAATGGATTAATGATGGTGACTGGTGGGAATATTTTGCACATGTTATATAGAGGATTTGAGACATTTTATTTTGAGTTTGATATATTCATCTTGGTATAATATTTCCATTGGAATAGTTTTCATAATATTGGTGTTTTTTACATTTCTTATCTTTTACATTATATTTTTCATTTCATAATGTAGAGACTTGTAATATTTTATATTTAATTTTCCTTTCAAATATTCATTACCTTTTTTGTAAATTATAATGATAGGTGTTTGTCACCAACCTGTGGGTTTCAAGAACTCAATTTGGGATACTATATATATATATATATATATATATATATATTCTATATTAGTATGTGGGTATCTGGTATGGTTCATGACCAAGTGGTATCAATAAGAGGGTTAATATTTATTCCTTCTTGTAATTTTATGGATTGTGGTGTGTTTATAGGGATTAAGAGGTAGTCTTGAATGAGATTATATCCAACTCTCAATATAATGAACCCTAAGTCATTATGGTTGTTTGGGAAAAGTGATCTTCAGGATTGTCATGATCTGATTCCTATCTTGTCCCTAAATTTTATTTGTATATTTTTTAATTCAAAACATGTAATCCCATCTGAGGAGATTGATATTCCCAATTTTTTTTAGTTGTTTATATGAGCAATCTTCTGATTTTTTAGTGTATTTGTGATGTTTTGTAACATCATGCCTCCAAGAAGTCATTTTAATAGGCCCTAGGAGGATACTACTTCTAAACCATTGATTCCATATCCTCCAATGAAACATAATATTGTCAACATAGTTTTGAATGTTTTCTATAATCAAGGACATTCCCCTACACCTCGTTTCCATTCAAGATCTAGTGGAAGAACCTCATAGGTGTGAATCCCATAATCATGCTCAAGATTTTATTCACAAGAAGAAAAAATATTTCCCTATATCTAGAGATCCTAAATAGTCTGAGGATTAGATAAAATAGATATATTTATTTTTAATTTGTTGGAGATTCGTGATTTGATAATGGTAAAATATGATACCATTATGACGGAATGCCCTAACAGGATATGGTGGGAGTCAATGCTAACAATAAAGAGCTAGGAGGTTTTATAGTGTAATGAATTATGATTTATTTTACCAACTCATTTATATTAAAAATATATTGTACTGTCTAAGGCTATGATGTTTCCTAACCTCCAACTAAATGAAATAGTATCAATGTAGTATGCAAGCCCCGTTCCAGAGCTTGTGCAGGTTACACCTCTTATTTATTCAAATGAGAAAATGAATGTTTGATTATTTTATATGGGTCTTCAACCTAATATTAATACATAGGGTATATTAATGAGGATCACATCATATAATGATGTACTTTATAGGGAATTGATAGTAGACGTTGATCTATCTGGTATGTCAGCTTGGATGGGAGTTTATCTTCCTATTAGTGGAAGTTCAATAAGTTCATTTAATGGCAAAAGAAATCATGATGAGCCATAAGGTGGATCTTGATAGCTGGTTTCTCTCAAACCTCCAATTTAATCTAGAATATTCCATTTTATATGCTTCTAGATTAGTTAGGATCAACATCCAAAAAGGTTTTTCTTAGAGAACCCATGAACTAGAGTTCATGCTGTCACTCTATGTACCTATAGAAGTTATACCATATTCTTTCTTGTCTATGAAGTGAAATAAAAGAATTAGGGTAAAATAGTGAAATCGTATGCCTCACAATCAAAGGGACTCTAGTCATAGGAATTAGTAAATAAGCTTCTTCACATAGTGTAAGAGTCTCTAGAAGAAGATGAAATAGGTCCAATGACTATGAGAGGTACCATAAATATATATTTATATTTAGTGGCAGAATTTCTTTATATCAGTGTATCTCACCATTTATGTCCACACTTATTGTGAATATGCTAAATCATACTATGGATACTTTATCTTATTTGATGGATATTACTACACCCCCTAGAATGATGAGATAACACGTTTTAGGTTGTCCTTATATTTTCTTATCATTATAAAAGATTTATATTTCCTGAAATTTATAGTTTTCAACATTAAATGTCTTTATTTATTTTTTAATATTTATTGGATCATTTCTAATAAATATTATATCGAATTTTATCTATGACCTGAATCCTTTACTACACATTCTGGGGTGTGCTGTGTTTTTTATGGAGAATGAATGTCAAGGTTTATTTGTGATAGAAATTTATATATGGAATTTTGAAAAATAATATTAGTGTATTATTTTTATGTGGATCGATAACCTTTGAGATATTATCTCTATAATGATTTCATCCGGTTTAGTAGTTTTTTTCCATTTTATATTTTCTGGTTTCTACTAAATAAATAGTTATTCTTTTTTAATGATTTAGTTTCTTGTTTTCGACTAGTTTCTGTTCTTTCTTATAGAGTGGCACCAAATGAACTAAAAGAGTTGAAGACTTAATTGTACAACCTCTTTAGTATAGGATTAATTTTCATATGTCTATCAAATTATGTTGTCTATGTTCCCATTTCTAATAATGCTAACGATATATATTATTTATTTATTATAGGAATCCCAATCAAGTTATAGTAAAGAATAATTATCTCTTACCATAGATTGATGACTTGTTGTAATAATTGAATGAAAATATATGGTTCTTGAATATTGATAATCTATTTGATTATCACTAGTTGAGAATAAAATAATTTTATAATCAGGAAAACACCTTAAAGATCAGGTTTTAAAATTATGCCTATCAGGTCTACTATTTGGTCTAACCAATGATTCTATAGTATTTATGTGATTGGAGAATAGAATATTCCAAGTGAATGATGATACATTTGTGGTGGTATTATTTGATGATATATTTCATTACACATAATCTAATGATGATGATGTACGTCCTTTGAGAGATTTTTGGGAAATGAAAATATCACCAACGAAATTTAAAACAATCAGAATGTGACTTCTAGATTGGGGGAAGAGGAGCTCTAATGAAAATTTATCTATGAACATGCTATTTCATTTGATACTAAGAAGACGAAATATGTTATGAAATTAGTGAAACCAAATAATTCCTTATACATTCAATGTGTGTTGGGTTTATCAGGGTATGATAAACAGTTTGTAAAGGATTACTCGAGGTCCACTTCAAAAATGAATTGTCTCACTTGGAAGGGGAGAAGTTTTCTTGGGATAATATATTCAATATTTACTTTGTGATATGATATTACTTTTAAATTTATCCCATGTATTTACTTTTCAATATGTTGGGAAATTCTATATGCCCTTTTTTCATATCATATTTGTGTTTTGTATGTGTTGTTATGTTGGATGATCACATGGTTGCCTTTGGATCTCAATAGGTTAGGCCACCTGAGAATTATTTTCTGACCCATGAACTTGAACGTTAACTATGTGAGTAATGTACTTAGGTGGTAGTAGAATTTCCAGTTTAATGAATGGTATATCCTATTTTCCGATAACCTTATCTGATTTTACAACTTCTCAAAAAAATATTTGAAACATCAGAAAAGTAATTGGTTGGAGAACCAATATGATTTTTATTTTGATATTTACTATACCCAGGGGAGGTGGAATGTCATATTTGATGATTTGATTAGGAAAACTCCCAACCTGGATGTGAAGGAATCTTCATAAGAGTGAAAAATGATGGATCGTTTTGTATAATTTTATTTTGGAGTCCTTGATGAAGAAAATGTGATTATTATGGCATGTGATTAGTTGGCCTCATCTCCCATCAAGACGATTTTATAGGAGAATAATTGTTATGATGAATTCAATGGAATTATAGAATATATTTATTGTGGAGAGTATTTTGGGGAGTCGTCATTATTTTATAAGGGTATCCTTTTTTTAAGAACTACTTCCTTATTCCTCTATCATTATGAAAGTATTTGACTTAAAGTTACCATAATTCTGAGTGAGTGGGGCACCCTGGTACAAAAAATATGTACTATGACATATTTTGAGGATTATTTTGGTTATTTATATTAAATAATATTGTATATTTGTTTCACATTATAATATTTTCCATCAACATAACACAAAGAAATAGAGACTATGAATATTACATAATCCAATTCCAGTGACGGCTTGGAAGTGGGATGATATTTCTATCAACATTTTGGTTTAGCTTCTATATATCCCTATAATAAATAATTCGATATGGGTTTTTATTGATATGTTCACTAAATCTGATCACTTTATATTGATTTTTATAGAAATAAAGATTAAGAGTTAATAAATCCCTATGTAAAAGTGATTGTTTCTTTGAATAGAGTTCAAATTTAATAAATTATAGCATATGAATCCCAATTTTACAGCTCAATGTTGTAGATTAAATCATGTGGAAATGGGGATCATTGTTTTCTTTGAGTACAACATATAATTAACCAATATATGGCTATAAATAAATATCTGAAATGAATTTTGATGATGTGTTATGGTCTTTTATTCAAGAAATTAGTGGGATTTTGGATGTCCAATTAGGGTATTTGATATTATCATAAAATAAGATCCACCAGTCTGCAATTCAAATATCCCCCTTTGAGACCTATTATATAAGTATATGAATATATTCATTGTTTTGGTTAGAGATCAGTGAATGTTCTTTATGTGGATCAATCATGGTCAATGAGATGACATGAAAGAATTATTTGATTTGAAAATAAATTTTGATTTCACAGTGATGGTAATAATATTATGTCGACCTTCAAGGATTACCATTGTATATTTTAGTTATACACCAAATATTTTCATTTTTTCTCCTTGGATGGATCACCTATGTCCTGAAAGGTTAGAGATGATTTCTGATCACTTTGGGGTCATTTTTATGTATTTTTACATGTGGGTAAAGTGTCTTGGGGATTAGAACATCTCCCAAAGTTGAATATGATCCACAATTTGATTCATGTGTATCCCCATCAAATATATATTTCTAAGATATCTCATGTTTTGAGGAGGAGCGATGTTGATGTTTAACTAGATTTATTCAGGCATAAAAATCTTAACATTATAGTTGACTCTGAGACGAAGGTAATTCATGGGAGGATGATACATTTGGTTAGTATACTATAGTATCATTATTATACTACGAATTAAATATGAGAGTGTGAGGAACTGATGAGACATTAGTAGACTCATCACTAATATATGGAAACATCTTGATAGGATTTTTGCGGATAAAACATTTGTATTGTGGGTAGGTTATAACATCATGATACTCATTTTTAGGTATCCCTTAGCCGATTTTGATATATTTTATGCCAGTTCTACTTTTTTTTCTTATTCTAGTAGAACATGTGAAATTGTTATTTCTTTTTATTCTCTTCACATTCGGTACAGGACTTGAAAAAACTCTATAGCCTTACTATTCGCCCCATACATCAGGGGATGAATGGTTGGCACATAGTTTCTTAAATTTTGTGACGCCATATGGGAAACCATCCACCCCAAATTGTAGGGGCACATAGTTATGTCATAATTTCCCATTACCATGACCCCCACCCTTCTAGTAAATAATGCATATGATTATTTAAATCTCCTAAAATAAATTTAAAAATAAAATACCCTTTCAAGAATAATATTCTCCTTAATCGACAATAACTTGTTTTTTTATCCTTGCAGTCTCATAAGACGTAATTGTTTCCCCTTAAAACCTTTTTACTAGTTGATAAATGCAACATTTATCTCATACTATCTCTATTATGTAAGTGTATCTCCTATCATATGGTTTCATTCTGTATCTCTTTTGTAACAGCCCGAGATTTTATAAAAAAATATTCTTTTTAATTTCACTAATGTCTTGTGTTGTACGCTACACCAAAAGGAGCTTGCACAACATGCATCCTTGACTTGCCTTGCATTACACGCAATCATGACCTTCCTCGATAGCGTGTGTAGTACGCAATACCAAGTTTCACTAAAAAACGATATGCTATTTAAATATTATTAAAACTAGCCATTATGAATAGTAATAACCACCTTTTAAAATTTTAGAAATTTTAGCTCTCAAAATGGACTTAATTTTTGGATTCAGAGTATCAAATTTAGCCTAAGGTGAAATTTTGGTACTTTTCGGATAACTTTCATATTCTGACGAATAGTGAAAATTACTAAATTATAATTAAAAACAAATTTTTTAATCGAAATAATTAATAGTGATAAATTATTAATTTGAGTGGTTTTAAAGTATAATTATAATATATTTTCAAAATTTAATACAATGTTGGTAATTGGATGTAATTTCACATTTAAACCAGTCATAAACAAGTGTCAATCTTTTGATGGTTAATTTCTCTTAAAAACACGCTATTTGTTTTGACGATGAGAATTAATTTTTAAATTAATTAATTCAACTAATATGTTTTGAATTTGGTAAAATAGACATCATTTTTGAGTTCATAATATCAAATATAGCTTAGGCCTAATTTTTGGTATTTTTCTGGAAACATTCATTTTTTGATGAATAGTGAAACCTCTAAGTCGTAGTTAACAAAATGAATTTTTCATAAAACATAATTTTACCACTTCTGTGAGTGGAATTTCAAAAAATCTGAGAGACAAGGTTGATGTTAGTAAGTAAAATGTGGTTCAATGAGATGAAAATAATTTTTGGTGAATAGTAACTTTTTACTCTTTTTACCACAGTTAAAAGTAAATAGGGTAATTAAGGGTAAAATGATATTATTATTAACCTAACACATGTCCTAATTCTATTGGACAAGTTTAATTGAACAAAAAACAACCTTAGGAATAAAATATGACCATTTAGGCCCACTTGGATTAGATTAGAACTTTTATTATTAATTTATTTAAAGAAGGGTTAAAATAGTTAAAATCATTGTTTAATAAGTAAATCATTTTTAATATGGGTTTATACATAAGATAAATTCGACTATAAATATTAATTAGAAAGATAAAGAGATTTACTACATAATGGTATTTTAATTGTAATTTTTAGACATTAAATATATTAATTTATTTATGACACAACGATGATGCAGTAATTATCTTATTAATGAAATATTGACAAAATTGATGTTATAAATACACAAATAAATATAATTTGAGACTTTATATGGATTAAAATAATTTTCTAGGTTAATATTACATGTTAGGATTTATTTAATTAACTTTTGTCGAAGTAATCATTCTGTTATGAGTTTCAAAAAAAATCAACTATTGAATAGTGTCAAAATTGACATAAAATAGTTTTTAAAACAAATATTATATTATTAATAGTTATTTTATTCCTAAAAATCTAAGGATCAGCCAAATAACTTAGATAAGGTTATATATATTAATAAAACACAGCTTTGGGGTCTCTTGTTTGTATATGGTATGTTTATTAACTATATAATATAAAAATAAAAAGTGACATGGTAAATGTCAATCTAATTAACTAAGAGTTAAAACTAAAATATAAGGTTAATATAATGACCTAAACTTGTCTAAATTCTATTGGATGAGAGGATTTCGACCCATACCCACCTGATCTTCGAAATAACTCAATTTGGATCTATTTAAACCCGAACTTGACTTTATAATAAAATAATAGTTTTAGTTATTCCAAAGGTGCCCCTCTCATACCTTATAAAAGGGCACCTCCTCCCCCTCTTCCTCACACCACATTGAGCCTTAAAGCTCGGCCAAACCCTACTAATTTCTTCTCTACACTTCCCTAGAAACATATTAGTGGTTCTGTTCTTCTTAAAAGACCTATTTTAGTGCCCTAAAAGGAGGTCTCAAAGAAATACTTCAAAGAAGAGGTAATGTCCGTTCTGATTCTTTCAACTTTATTTATTCTTCCACTTCTTCTTCATATGATGTTCCATTATGAAGTAATAACATCAGTATCACTCATATACGGATATGTTATTATAAGTATGAAACAACCCGATTTCACCATCTATCCATCCTACGGAAAATGAAATCACCGCACGTGTGTACGTACGGAATACCGTCTCCACACCGTGGTGTAATTTATTTTCCACCACCACCTTACTTGGATGGGTATAATGGTGTAAAAAATAACTATATATGATTATTGTAAAGTGATATTGATTCTTAAATAGTATACATACAGTAAAATACAATTCAATGATCATGAGAACGATATCATCGCTCGTGCGTACGTACGGACTACCGTCTCCACGACGTGATGAGATTCATTCTCCACGATAACCATTCATGAATGATTATAAAGTATATATAATTAGTAGTCATGAAATATATGACATAATAATACTACTGGATTTATGTATATATATATTTGTGTCATCTACTTAATTTCACTCAATTCAATAAGGAAACGAAAACAGTGTTCATGCGTACGTACGACCTACCGTCTCCATGAACGGTGCATTTCATTCCATTTATCGATCCATTATATATATGTATATTATGAATATATACTATATATAAATCATGTTTTACATTATGGAATAAAGTAATCATGATCTAAGTAATCATATGAATAATTACAAGTTAGAACACGAACGACAAATCAGACGATTTTACCCAAAACGCTACTTTAACATGAATTTACAAAAGAACGGGTAATATAAAGTCATAAGTGAACCATATATGATATAATAACAATGAATATGATTATTTAATAAGTCAATGACATTATTTAAATTATTATACAGGAGGTTCGGACACTTATGAAGCAAATCGGACCTAAGGTAAGGGAAATATCACAATCTCATTTTTATCTGAGATTGTTTATACTTTTAAATTTACTGGAGTGTATTTTATCATCAACATCCATGTTTCCTCAATATGAAATATTATTTCCATCCAACTACAATTGTTTAAATCCAATTTTACCCTTCAGTGAGTTTTTAGTAAAATATATGAAAGGAATATTTTATCGTTTTTCGTACAAGGTACTTTTTGACTTTTCCGACAAAAGTACGAGAATAATGTTTTTTTATACGGCATGAGTGGATTTTTAAAACAATATTTCCAAGAATCTTCCTTTACAAGTTTTCATGTTTATTTTTAATCAACTTCATTTAGTTTAAAATTGAATGACATGCTAAGAAAGGAAAAATGTGTTTGAAGTAGAAAGGATATTTTCCTCAAGAATGGAGTTCAAGTGTTTTATCAAAATTATTTACCATCTAAGATAATAAATGGTTCTGTTTTCATCCCTATTATTTTATTTATTTGATTATGTTGTGATGGAATTTTTTTATGAATTCCTTTATGAATTGTTTTATGATGTCCTGATGTTTAAGATTCCCATTTTTATTACATGGGTTATGCTATGATGTAAGGTTTATGATTTTGTGGCACACATAAGAATGGTATCATTATGAGATGGGTGGGACCTATATCTCCCTCCAATGCATTGGTTAAAGATTTTATATCTCATGAGATAGACATGGCTCGAATGGTAGGTTATACCGGTTCAGTTAAACCGGACTGAAATGATGGTGACTCGGTTCAGAAATGGACTTTGTCCACTAAGATAGTCTTGTCAATGGTTCTTGACTAATAAGATATGATTCTCTATTATTATGTGTGTATGCCACAAAGTTTCATGTTTTAAGTTATGATTATTGGGATTTCATTTCACTACTATGATTTATACCATGTTATGAAATTATGCTCTCTTTTGCAGGTTAAGATTTCCAAAATGTTATTTTCTTATGAAAATGATGTGTTTGATATTTCTTTTGTTTACCCTTACTGAGCATTTGAGCTAACCTATTTATTTTTATTTTCCCCAGGATATAAAGAAAAATTTTAGTTAAAAAAAGGAAGATCTTTATGGGAGATGTTGAAGATCTTTCACCACGATTAGAAGATTATATTCTGAGTCTCCAAAGACACTAAACTATTACGATCCTTGTGTGTGTGTTTTTGTTATGTACTAAGTATTCCGCAAAAGTAATGTAATGTCCATGTACGTCAAGCTTCGGGTCTCTATTGTTGGTATCAGAGGAAGGATTAGTCAACCTTTGGAAACTAGGATGCGAAAACGTTAGTGAGATCCCTAGAGATATTTCTAAGGTATGTCTAGGGATGTCCCTAAGGATAAGTATATGTATAGGATATAGTCCTAGAACTACAGTAACGATAATAGAATTTAACCTAAGATGTTAGATATTGAGGATACTCCCCCTATATTATGTTGTTTTCCCTAGCATGATTTTTTCCTCTCACACTATTCTTTTTGGGTTTTAGACGATGGCTGGAACCCGAAGGAACCGTGTTGATCAATGAAATGGACAATGCAATGATTGTCCTCTTGAAAGAAGAAATGTTATGGGAGATGGAGTGAAAAATCTTATTGCTATACTTACACAAGATATGAATCATTCTGGACTTCCAAATGAGCAGAGAAGGGAACAATATTCTATTGAGTCCTTCATGAGGCAACGTCCACCTTCTTTTAGTGGGTCTTCAGATCCACTTGTTCCGGAATAATGGATCAGTACTACTGAAAAGATATTTTCAGTTCTTCAATGTTCTGAACACGATAAAGTCATCTTAGCAGTATATCGTTTGGAAGGTGAAGCTGATCAATGGTGGAATCATTTCAAGAATACGAGGCAAATAGATGAAATTGAGTCCATGGAATGGGACGAGTTCAAGAACATATTTTTCAATAAGTACGTCCCTCGTATTCATCGAACAAAGATGGAGAAGGAGTTTCTTGAACTAAAGAAAAAGGATGATGAATCTGTTCGTATATACAAAGTGAATTTTACAAGGCTTGCAAGGTATGCATCTGGATTTATCATCCAACCTGAAAGTAATGTTGATCGATTCTTCAGTGGCTTAAAACCAAATATTCGAAGGGAATTAGCTATAAGAGACTTCAGTATCTATGAAGAAATTGTGCGTTGTGCTATCAGGGTAGAAATGGAAGTTGGTGTTACTTATCCATCTCATAGTTTTGACAAGAAACAAAAGATGGAGTTCAAGGAGAAATCTCAGAATAATAGTGAAATGAATATGAATGTTTCCATATGCTCAAAGTGTGGAAAGAAGCATGGTGGAGATTGTATTAAAGGGACAAGTAAATGTTTCAAATGTGGAAAGGAAGGTCATCGGGCATTTGAATGCCGCAATGATGGGGCATTATTCTAATAGATGCCCTAATCCAAGGGTTAGTGATGATCGACATGAGCAACCACTTAAGTCAAATGAAAAAGGGATGTAAAATGCGATCAATATTGGCGATGTTGAATATGAAAACGATGTGGTGGAATGATTAAGTGTTTATGTAATGGGATTCCAGAATAATGTTGTATATAGTATCATGGAATATTGGAATATTTATGTTTTGGTCTATTATGGTTTTCAATAATTTTATGGCATCGGTAACCATGAAAAGTGATTGAAATATTTTTGGAAAGAAGATGATATGCACATAATGAAGGAATAAAGAGAATCTAATATGTTTGATAGTATTCATGAGCACCTGATTGATATAAGGACTAAGTGATATCATGGTTTCAGTATATAGAATTTTGAGGATTTTGGTATGTGGAAAGTGTTAACTTTTAACTACATTCATGTTTTCACTAAGGTTCAATGGGTATTCATTTTTTCAAGAGAATACATGATTAAGGCCTTCGAACGTTTGTAATGTGACCAACAAGACATATCTTATGATATATGGGGATCAACGATGGTATTAACATGATACTTATATGAAATCTCTCGTAATAGTTTTCACTATAATATGACAATGGACTGGAATATTATGGATAATCATAAAGATTGGAATGGATTATGTTGGACATAAGTTAGTATTGTTTAAGGATAGAACATTTTTTCGCTATTATTGATGGGATAATATAGTAATGTAGTTTTAGAAAAAGGACAACCAATAGGACGGACGACAACCCATCGCGTCGGACAAGGCTATGGGAATCGAACCCACAACCGAAGTGCAGCAGGCCTTTATCGCCTACCACTGGCCTACAGGAAGTCCCTGTTTAGTAGAAACTAGTTTTATTATATTAAGCAGTATGATATATGAAGTATAAGTTCATTTTAGGAACCATATGTGATTAATCTCACTATAGATGGACTTATGTATTTTTTCAAAACTTTTCTAACCTTTTGTTTGAGACAGATGGAATGACCTATCATTCAATCACATGATCTTCTAACACAACACGAATGAAAAATTCAACTTCATTTCTTTAAGAGATGAAGTGAAAATTGTCCAAAGAACGACAAACGGTGAGACTATACAAAAATTAGGAAACTATTTCTTCTAATTCCAATTTCATCAACTTTAGGGAAATGATCATGAAAACCAAAAATGTTGTCCTAGTGATATTATATCTGATGAATCAGATGGTACCTTAGATCATCACAAATTTATGGCTTTGTGATTGCTGGCTTTTCCATAGCCATGTTCTCTACCACTCTCCATCAGAACATGATGGTTAGATTTCTCTTCCATATCCATATTTTCATCTATGTGGAAACCAAGTGATTAGTTTATTTGGGTAATTGTTACATTTCATACTTTAGTTTTTAAAGCCAAGTTTTGGTATTCCTTTTTACGATGTGGGTTTCTATTAAAGAAACATTCGAGTAGTAAACCATTTATAACCTTGACGAATTTCGACGGAGAAATTCATTTTAAGGGGGGTAGAATGTAACAGCCCGAGATTTTATAAAAAAATATTATTTTTAATTTCATTAATGTCTTGTGTTGTACGCTACATCAAAAGGAGCTTGCTCAAAATGCATCCTTGACTTGCCTTGCAATACATGCAATCGCGACCTTCCTCGATAGCTTGTGTAGTACGCAATACCGAGTTTCACTAAACAACGATATGCTATTAAAATATTATTAAAACTAGCCATTATGAATAGTAATAACCACATTTTAAAATTTTAGAAATTTTAGATCTCAAAATGGTCTTCATATTTGGATTTGGAGTATCGAATTTAGCCTAAGGTGAAATTTTGGTACTTTTTGGATAACTTTCATATTCTGATGAATAGTGAAAATTACTAAATTATAATTAAAAACAAATTTTTTAATCGAAATAATTAATATTGATAAATTATTAATTTGAGTGGTTTTAAAGTATATTTAGAATATATTTTTAAAATTTAATACAATTTTGGACATTGGATGTAATTTCACATTTAAACGAGTCATAAACAAGTGTCAATCTTTTGATGGTTATTATCTCTTAAAAACATGCTATTTGTTTTGACGATGGGAATTAATTTTTAAATTAATTAATGCAACTAATATGTTTTGAATTTGGTAAAATAGACATCATTTTTGAGTTCATAATATCAAATATAGCTTAGACCTAATTTTTGGTATTTTTCTAGAAACATTCATTTTTTGATGAATAGTGAAACCACTAAGTGGTAGTTAAAAAAATTAATTTTTCATAAAACATAATTTTACCACTTCTGTGAGTGAATTCAAAAAATTCCGAGAGACACGGTTGATGTTAGTAAGTAAAATGTGGTTCAATGAGATGAAAATAATTTTCGGTGAATAGTAACTTTTTACTTTTTTTACCACGGTTAAAAGTAAATAGGTTAATTAAGGGTACAAATGATATTATTATTACCCTAACACATGTCCTAATTCTATTGGACAAGTGTAATTCGAACAAAAACAACCTTAGGAATAAAATATGACCATTGAGGCACACTTGGATTAGATTGGGACATTTATTATTAATTTATTTAAAGAAGGGTTAAAATAGTTAAAATCAAAGTTTAATAAGTAAATAATTTTTAATATGGGGATATAAATAAGATAAATTCAACTATAAATATTCATTAGAAAGAAAAATAGATTTCCTACATAATGGTATTTTATTTGTAATTTTTAGACATTAAATAAATTAATTTATTTATGACACAACGATGATGCAGTAATCATCTTATTAATGAAATATTGACATAATTGATGTTATAATTACCCAAATAAACATAATTTGAGACTTTTTATGCATTAAACTAATTTTTTAGGTTAATATGACATGTTAGGATTAATGTAATTAACTTTGGTAGAAGTAATCATTCTGTTATGAGTTTCAAAATAATCAACTATTGAATAGTTTCAAAATTGACAGAAAATAGTTTTTAAAACAAATATTATATTATTAGAAGTTATTTTATTCCAAAAAATCCAAGGTTTGGCCAAATGACTTAGATAAGGTTATATATATTAATAAAACACAACCTGGGGGTTTCTTGGATGTATATGGTAAGTTTATTAACTATATAATATAAAAATACAAAGTGACATGGTAAATGTCAATCTAATTAACTAAGAGTTAAAACTAAAAGATAATGAAAATATAATGACCTAAACTTGTATAATTCTACTGGATGAGAGTATTTCTACCCATCCCCACCTTATCTTCTAAATAACTCAATTTGGATCTATTTAAAACCGAACATGACTTTATAATAAAATAATAGTTTTAGTTATTCCAAAGGTTCCCCTCTCCTCCCTTATAAAAGGGCACCTCCTCCCCCTCTTCCTCAAACCACTTTGAGCCTTCAAGCTCGGCAAAACCCTGCCAATTTCTTCTCTCCACTTCCCTATAAACATACTAGAGGTTCTGGTCTTCTTCAAAGTCCTATTTTAGTTCCCTAAAAGGAGGTCTCAAAGAAGTACTTCAAAGAAGAGGTAATGTCAGTTCCGATTCTTTCGACGTTATTTCTTATTTCACTTCTTCTTATTAGGTTGTTTCATTATGAAGTAATAACATCAGTATCACTCATATACTGATATGTTATTATATGTATGAAACAACCCTATTTAACCATCTATCCATCCTACGGAAAATGAAAACACCGCGCGTGCTTACGTACGGAATACCGTCTCCACACCGTGGTGTAACTTATTTTCCACCACCACCTTACTTGGATCGGTATAATTGTGTAAATAATAACTATATATAATTATTGTAAAGTGATATTAATTCTTAAATAGTATACATAAACTACAATACAATTCAATGATCATGAGAACGATATCATCGCTCGTGCGTACGTACGGACTACTGTCTCCATGATGCGATGAGATTCATTCTCCACGATAACCATTCATGAATGATTATAAAGTATATATAATAAGTAGTCATGATATATATGACATAATAATACAACTGGATTTATGTATATATATATTTGTGTCATCTACTTAATTCCACTCAATTCAATAAGGAAACGAAAACAGCGTTCATGCGTACGTACGACCTACCGTCTCCATGAACGGTGTATTTCTTTCCATTTATCGATCCATTATATATATGTTTATTCTGAATATATACTATATATAAATCTTGTTTTATATTCTGGAATTAAGTAATCATGATCTAAGTAATCATATGAATAATTACAAGTTAGAACACAAACGACAAATGAGACGATTTTACCCAAAACACTACTTTAACATGAATTTACAAAATAATGGGTAATATAAAGTCTTAAGTGAACAATATATGATATAATAACAATGAAAATGATTATGTAATAAGTCAATGACATTATTTAAATCATTATACAGGAGGTTCGTACACTTACGAAGCAAATCAGACCTAAGGTAAGGGAAATATCACAATCTAATTTTTATCTGAGATTTTTTATACTTTGAAATTTACTGGGGTGTATTTTATCATCCAAATCGATGTTTCCTCCATATGTAATATTATTTCCATCCACCTAAAATTGTTTAAATCCAATTTTACCATTCCGTGAGTTTTTAGTAAAACATATGAAAGGAATCTTTTGTCGTTTTTCGTACGAGGTACTTTTTGACTTTTCTGACAAAAGTACGAGAAGAATGTTTTTTTATACGACATGAATGGATTTTTAAATCAATATTTACAAGAATATTCCTGTAAAAGTTTTCATGTTTACTTTTAATCAACTTCTTTTAGTTTAAAATTTAATGACATGCTAAGAAAAGAAAAAATGTTTTTGAAGTAGAAAGGATATTTTCCTCAAGAATGGAGTTCAAGTGTTTTATCAAAATTATTTTCCATCTAAGATAATAAAGGGTTCTGTTTTCATCCCTATTATTACATTTATTTGATTATGTTGTGATGGAATTATTTTTTTTAATTCCATTATGAATTGTTTTATGATGTCATGATGTTTAAGATTCCTATTTTTGTTACATGGGTTATGCTATGATGTATGGTTTATGATTTTGTGGCACACGTAAGAATGGTATCATTATGATATGGG
The DNA here is from genome assembly GCA_963277665.1 of Viscum album. Lineage (NCBI taxonomy): Eukaryota > Viridiplantae > Streptophyta > Magnoliopsida > Santalales > Viscaceae > Viscum > Viscum album. Next base: position 707,925,079 of record OY728131.1, on the reverse strand, counting down.
TGGGACCTATATCTCCCTCCAATGCATTGGGTAAAGATTTTATATCTCATGAGATCGACATGGCTGGAACGGTAGGTTATACCAGTTTAGTGAAACAGGACTGAAACGAGGGTGACTCGGTTCAGAAATGGACTTTTTCCACTAAGATAGTCTTGTCAATGAGTCTTGACTGATAAGATATGATTCTCTATGATTATGTGTGTATGCCACAAAGTTTCATGTTTTAGGTTATGATTATTGGGATTTCATTTCACTACTATGATTTATCTCATGTTAGGAAATTATGCTCTCTTTTGCAGGTTAAGATTTACAAAATGTTGTGTTCTTATGAAAATGATGTGTTTTATATTTCTTTTGTTTACCCTTACTAATCATTTGAGCTCACCCTTTTATGTTTTCTTTTCCCCAGGATATAACGAAAGTTTTTAGAAAAAAAAGGAAGATATTTATGGGAGATGTTGAAGATCTTTCACCACAATTAGAAGATTATATTCCGAGTTTCCAAAGACACTAAACTATTACGATCCTTGTGTGTTTGTTTTTGTTATGTACTAAGTATTCTGCAAAAGTATTGTAATGTCCATGTACATCAAGCTTCGGGTCTTTACATCTTTATCTCATACTATGTGTTAAATATATCATTATGAAATTATCGAAAATAAGATACATTTTATTTGATCTTGATTCTAGGTTATGTTATAAGATCATAGAAACCATAATTCCTGGTTAGAATTCTCCATTGTGAATATTGTTCATTGTGACCCATTGATTAAATGTTTGGTGGTTCCATGAGAACATCACATTCAATTGAAAACAATAAATTTCTTGGATAAATTTTAATGGTTTCTAAATGATTCATAAACATGGATTTGAAATGACATTATAATTTATTTTAAATATCAATGATAATTGAGAAAAATTATATTTAAATGGAATTAAAATTATTGGGAAGTGTTTTCAAAAAATATCTCTTGATTTGGAAATTTAATTAAAGAAATATATATGAACTTGATCTTGAGAAAATAGATTAAATTGAAATATAATTTTAAAATAAATTGAATGATGAAAACCTATGATTATGCTTTTGATAGATAAAGACATGATGATAACTAATATTGGGAATTTATATTTTGAAATTATTTTAAATTATTAATTTCCAAATTGATTTAATGATTGAAACATTGTAGTAAACGTAAGAATTGGTAGTTAGAAGATAATCAGGACTAGAATGATAGTATCTTGATCATCTTCCACTGGATTTATGATAACAAAACTAACTAATCAATGTTATTACAGACTGCAATGGATCCTTGAATATGATATATTATAAATTATAGAATGACCTCTCGAAATGGGGTTTTTATTTCAGTGTTCACATATATCTAAAGACATATTGATAAATGTGAAGTGTGAGTACCCTTTTACCAATGAAACTGATGTACCAATGTGATCTTTTTAATTGATATTTCATTACCTAATTTTATTAGACCTAGAATTGATTCAATTAACTTTATTACTCAAGATAACTGATTAAAATATACAATTTCATAAAAAAAATTTATTTAAGACTATATTGTTATATCATTAATCTTTTTTCATGAAATTCATTTTTTGATGAAAATCTTTTCATACAATGTTTGATTTAATTTGACATTATTACTAGTTTATTCATTTACTGATTAGGGATAACATGGTGAGACCATATGTGGATTTATAGCTAACACCATATAATTACCTTTTATAATTAGTTGGATTTTATATGGCCTTTGTAAGAAAAGAAAAATTCCAACATTGATGTGGTGGATGTTTTGATTCCCTAAGAACATAGAGTGATGATGGTGAATGATGTTGTTGTTTTCCACATGTTACATAGGAACGTTAAGGTATGTTGTATATGGTTTGATGTTTTCATATTGGGATGATGTTTTAATTTGGGATAGTTATTTTTTTATTAGATTTTTTACATATATTTTTATGGCACTTTTTCCTATTGGAGTGATGAGCATATTGTCTTATAATATTTTTTTATTCCAATATTTTGTAGAAAATTAATCCAATATTGGATCGTGTATGATTCTAATTTATAGTATCCAACCATGGGGATCATAATTACCATTGACTGATGTATGAGCCAGATCAGGTATCAATGTACCAGGGTCTGTGGTATGGTTCATAAAAATCCAAAAAAAAAACATTTGCTCTTATTATGTAATGAACAGAAAAATTATGTGTTGAACATGGAATGTGTATCACAGAAGTAAAATGTGAGAAATAAATGCATTACCTCGTTCGTAATCTTTTAAGTATTAAGACGATATAATGAATAACATCAATTGAAACTTTTCAAATCCTGAGAATAATCATATTCATGATATAAGTTGTAAATGTTATAGTGTATACACAAATAAATAAAACGAGTTGTGAATTTTCATATCCCCCTAAAATAAAAGAGTGGCTACAAATAAATTAATTTATCTCTCAAATTCCATCAAACATGTTTGAAACAAATATATAATAAGTATTTGTTTAAAATATAATAGTAAATCAACATAGTTATATATATTATCAGATATGATTTTATTGTGATCATTTATTACCCTTTTAAATTCGGTTTTAAAATCACGATTCATGTGGTAACAACTTTTTTTCATGTATTTTTATTATTTTATTTATTTTTAGAATTAATTTGGTCATGGTTCCTTCATATAAATAATAATTAGGATTAAATATTTATCATATTTATAAAAGAAATTATAATTTTATTATCAATCCAAAAATATTGTTTTTATAATATATTACAGTATTACCATCGAGCCGGTAGTCCAAACACACTCATGATTAACATTTCCATTTCAAATGATAATTATGGAAATAAGTTATGAAATTATTTGTATATAATTAATGAAATTAAAATCATATAATTATTTAAATATACTTATAAAAATCGTCCATATTGTGTGGTTATGGAAATAGACTATCACTCCACTTCGTGATGGAGGTAGTCGACACATATACAAATTGTGTTCTTATCACTCAATGAGTGAAGAGGTAAGAAATAAAATGACATATTTTATTTTGATAATGATAAGTATGAAATTAATAAAATAATTATGTCATTTATATGATATTTATTCAATAAATTTACACTTATTATCATCAATTTAATGTGTTAGTGAAAACCTACTCACATATCTTCGAGTGGTGGTAGTCCATTATACACATGAGTGAAGTAATCGTATCCAATACATATTTGAATGTGAAAAATGTGTATATGATATAATGATTACGTTATTATAATAATATTATAAGAAACAAATATATACTTTTAATTCATCATCATAACCAACCATGATATATTGTAATATAAGAACAAATGACATCAGTTCGCAAGACGGTAGTATGTCATACAAATGAATTATTAATTTGTATGACATTTGATGTGAGAGGGGAAGGTTATAAAAAATAAATTTATAATAAAACAATTATAATATTAAATATATATATTCATTTATATAACTTTTATTAATATTAACAGAAGGAGGTGGATAAGGAAATAAAATAAAACAACTCATTGAATAACATTACCTCTTCTTCATGTAACATCCTTTGGTGAGCACAAAAATTCATAAAACGATGGATTTAAAACAATAATAATTTTTCTAGGATGATAAGAAGTATGTGTGGAAGTGATTTAGGTATGAATTGTGTGAAAAAAAGGTTTTAAAAGTTTGAAAAGGATAAGATATTGTGTGGACTTTTCAAGTGAGGTGAGTGTCACACTTGTAATAATTGTACTTAAAATGGTGTACCCATGTTTTTCTCACGAAAATGGATAAAAATGAATTTTTTTATATAATTGTACTTGATAGGGTCCTAATATTTACAAAAAATATAATTAATACCATTTATTAAAATATTTTAATGATTTTCATTTAGTTTAACCCCTAGTAAACATTATTTTAACTTCAGTGTAGATTATTTTATTAACTTTCACGATTAATTTGGTCAAAAATTTTGTTACACTTATTAGATAATATATATTATTCTGATCTCAAATTTTAAATCGAAATTTTACAAATTCCAATTCATATTAGTGAAAATTTTATTATTAAATTGACCCAGTAGACGCAATAGAATGTAGGGTTTCCAGGAGAAAATGTTCAACTGTTTTGAAGGGTTTTATAAAAAATCAATACGAAAATGATTCTAATGAACTAAATAAAATTAATCATTATATAACTAAAATAAATTTAATTTTAAACTAGTTCAAAATATAATTTATCATTATAGAAAATTTAAATAAACCAGTATTTATAAATTAAAAGTCCCTATTTTTCACCATTCATCAAAAAATAATTCCTTTTAGAAAATTTCCAAAAAACCACATCAATATAATTTTGGAATGGTGAATTGAAAAATATAATTTTATTATAAAATAGAATTTCTATATGTTTTAAATAATTTATGTAAAATATTTGAGAAAAGTGTGACCAAACTATGTTTTATAAAAATAAATTTTATTTGTGTAAAATAAGAACTATTATTATTTAATTTCTATAAAATAAACAAAATGAATGTTAAAAGGAATATTGAATATATAATATATAAATTAAACCAAAATAATATTCCAAAAATGGTTTTCTAATTTATTTGGGTAATATTTTAAAAAAAATAGTTTTTCTAAAAAATATTTCTTTTATTTTAAAAGAGTTTTTATTTTCATTTTTATATAATTAGTAACCAAATGAGTAATTTTATATACACAATTAAAACATTTTTTTATGTAATTTATTTAATAATATCCATTCCAACAATTAAAATGGCTTGATGATGACATCCATTTTACATAATGTTTTTTATAGTATGTCAGGTTTTGTTTAAACCCATTTTTTCATGTAATGAAATGTAATATCAGTGTTATGTGTAATGAAAAATATCGAAAATATTAAATTTCTTTAGACAATATATTTTGAAAAACACGTGGTGGAGCTTTATACACCCCATTAAAATGAAATTTTCTATTGAAATTTGTAATGGTCATCAATGGTTTATCTTTTGAAAATTCCATTAATGAAACCCACATCATAAAAAGTGTTAGTAAACATCAAAATGAAAAAGAGATTGTGATGTGTAAAATTCATATAGAATAATGCATAGTACGGTTATAAATAGGATAACATAGGTGGGTTGTTAAAATATGGATTTAGTGGGGAAAAAAATTCTGATGGAGTGATAGAGAAAATGGATTCGAGAATGTTAACAACCAAAAATAAATAAACCATTGTGTCTTGAAAAAGTACATTGATGTCATTAAAAAAGATAATAACGTGAAAAAAATTATATTAATATCATTTTACAAATTTTGGAGAATTTTCTTTCTATATACAAATATAACATAAGAAAATGTACTAATTTGACATCTTCTTCTTTCATAGTCAATATTTTATCATTTGTTTATTCCTTGATCAATTCCCTATTCATCACATACTGTAAGATTTAAATTTTTCATATCTAATGAAAAAATGATCTATTGTAGAATTATATGTCATTTTTTCTATGTCTAGTTTATGAAATGAGAGCACTAGTTATTTAATATGGGTAAATCATCATATGGCGAAGTATTAAATTAATAATTAAACCCTCTCCCAACGACCAACATAAACAATTATATTTATTTTTAACATTATAATAATTCAGTAATTCAAAATTAATAATGAAGATCACTATTTTAATAAAAATCAACTTAACATTGACCAAAAATATATCATAAAGTATATTTTAATTTCCAAATACCAAACACATGAATTCCTACATCATGTGTTTTCTTGAGAAATTTTAATTTAAAAAACGTCCATAAAAAATATTGAAAACATAAATTCTTCATAATTATTACATAACAAAACATATTTTAGTATATATATGATAAACCCAAAAAAATTATATAAACTCCCTAAGTGATATCATAAAATAATTTCTCACCAAATCATTATTCAGTTCCAAGGTAATCAGTACTATCAAATTTTCTAAAATATATCTAGCATCTATTTATCCTGAGACTCATTATCTGAACATCAATAACACATTAATGGTTATTATCACTTAATCAAAACCACCATATTTAATTAAAAACTTTTCTAGTCTATCAGTTCTATTTACCATAATTTTGAAAATCCATAATAAAAAACGTATAAAAACACTCAATATATATTTCATGGTTTATATAAAAGAATCATTTAATTATAATTCATAATGAAATTAATAATATCACTTCTAAAATGATTAACTATAGGTCAATATCTTATTCTCAAAACCACTTTCCTCTCATATTAATTTCATTGAATCATTATAATCAAATAAAAAACAATTACTCAAACAATCATATGGTTCCATTTATGAACATTCCCCTTAGTACATCAATAATTATAATTCCCACAATTTCAAATTTTAAAAATTCATTAGTGGATGATACCTTAGGGATATAATTAGTCTTATCCTTTATGTTTTAAAAACTATTAATTTTTCTAATTATGTTACATTCTTCGTGTCATCTAAATCCACACCCATAATATTTTTTCTTCCCTTTGAGTAATTCCCATGATTATTTAATCCCACATTCTATACATATAGGAATATGAATCTTCCTCCCACCACGGTCCCTAATACCCATACTCAGTGAAATATATAATTATATTATTCGGTGAGTCACATAGTTGGTTAAAGTGCATTTTTTTAATCATGTTCCATGATAATTGAGTTTAAATAATCACAACATAATTATCTATAATCATAATCCCATTTAGATTCTCATCATCAAATTTTCTATCAAATTAAATATTAAAATAGTTAATCTGGTTCCCATTGATGATTAAAATAAGCATAGTGTGAGAAATAATAATCAATGGGGAAAAAATCAAGAAAAAACATTTATAGGATTTCTTAATCATGAATCATTATATTATATATATGAAAAATTAGGATTATCCTAAATCATTAAAATTTATCATCTTTTTAGACCATACAATATGGTTTGTAAAGAGGTTACAGTTTCAAAATATTTTCCTCTATGAGTTTCAAGCCATGTGTCTGACATAGACCATTTTCATAAACATGGTGACGATTGAGTCCATATCAATGTGGAAATTTTAGAATTATTACAACTAGGAACATATATTCTGGAGCCACAGTAAACTTGTAATATCCAGATGAGGATTAAACTTCTTAGAAACCACATTCTTTCTCCTTTAAATAAATTCAATGTAATTTTCTTATTTATTGAAACAACTTTAGACTTATCAATTTTTATACCCCAATACATATCCGATGAAATATACATAGGGATATTACTACTATTTTCTCCGCGATGTTTGAATATAATAACTAAAAAATTCCACTAATGCCAAGTATATATACTATATTTTTCATATTTGGATATTACATATTTTTATATGAATATTCAATATATTTAACAATTACATATTTGGAGACCTTAATAGTTTATTATTTTATGATAATATGTATAAAATATACTAATTTGGTGAATGATCATCAACATATCACATAATGAGCTTCCATATTAGTACTATTCACAAACATACACTACTTAAAATATTTCTTCATATCATCGACAAATAAATCATAAGAATGGATAAAGTCATATGCTCAGTAATGTCAATAAATAGAGATACATAATAGGAATCTGAATATAATATTATGATAACATGAGAATATCATTTTAAAACTATACCCTATATATTTTATATCATAATATTGAGTCATGACATAAGGATTATACAATCATAAGGCATTAGTCAAAAGTTAATCAAATAACATCATCCAAGACAATGTTACTTTTCTATAAGACATGGAATGTTGGAAGACACATTAGCTTATATTATAGTGAACATGTATAAATAGAGAAATGTTTCACATATTTAGTTAGGTAGAAAAAACATGGACCCCATAAAAACATATGGATATGTAACCAAGTCAAAAAATAACATTATGAATATGTAAGATAGGTCATCTCATAAAACTGTGATCATGTAATCAGGTTTACATATTAAATTGTGAATATTTAATTTGGTTTAGCCACATCATTGCGAACTTCTAATTATGTTCACGCATAAAATATTCACTCATGATTTATCCATCACTCCCCAATGCGCTGAAGGATATATAGATCCCACATGTCACATAATAAAAAAATAAATAATTTTTCACATGATCATAAAACATTCATAATATAATTAAACATTAAAAAATGGTTTCATAAACTTTCTATCTAATCATAATTTGTTGAAAATAGATTAGTTTTATAATCAATTCATCATTTAACCAAATCACATATCCTAAAGAAATTATAGGGTTTGAAAATAACTATATTATTTTATAACATGAGGAAGAGTAATGGGTTTTGAAAAAATATATTCATCATAAAAAATCAAATAGAGAATAAAAATGACTTCTTGGGTTCAAATACTCAAAAAATAATAATTTACATTAATTAATGTGATCTTATACTGTGTTTGATTTTGAGAGACCGCCTAGAACATTTCAAGAGGAAAGTAACATAACATTGAAAAAATAATTTTTGAATAAAAAAAGTATAAAACATTTCGGAAATAATTTTGGTCAAAAAAACCTTGAAAATAACTAATATATTATTCAAATAAAACAATTTTCATTAAGGATGAAAAATTCCATTTATGTCATACATTCTAAACAATTGCTTCTAATGTTATGGAAAAATTCAAACATTCATTTCTTGGAAAATGATCTCAAGAATGATTTGATTTTTTTCAAAAAGACCAAAACTGTAAAAAAATTCATTAAATTTTTATTTGAATAATTTTTAATCAATTATTGAATTATTTTTAGAATTTATTATTCCGTTAGAAAAATTATTTTCGACTGAAGAGGAAAATAAACGAGATTTTTCATAGAAACAATTTCACAATTATTTTAAGTACCAATGTCTAGAAAAATGTTATTATTTCATGAAAATATCATGACTAACCAAATGAGAAGAATTTTAATGTGAAATGTTGGTATTTATCTCATATTATTTAAATATTGAAGAATTAATCACAAACTATCCCAATGAAGATGAAATTGTTACATAAATCAATCAACACCTTGTTAACATTTGAAGCATAATCCAACTGAATAAATGATTCTAAAATTTATATGTAACCCAAATAATATAAATGTGAATCATCATAAAATGAAATATTGGTTAGTATATACACCACATAAAAATATTTGTGTTGAAAATGTCATTATACTTAATGAACAAAATGTAAGGCAAAAATAATTTTCTACTTTAGAAATCTTTTGAATCAAATGCATCAATAAAAAATAATAACAGGTGGAACATTATATATAATGAATATAATTATATTTATTATATATCATTTAAAAGGTTTAGTACATAAAACAAAAAATATAAATGAGTGGTGAATTTGTAAATATCGCCATGAATTAAATGAGAAACTAGAAATCACTTAACACAATTCTTGAATTTTTCAAACATGTTCAAAAATCCAATATAATAAATGTGAGATTATATAAATTATATCTAATATAATAATTATATACATCATTAAATATATTATTTACTAATTCCAATTTATTTCCAATTTTTTTTATCAATTTTTTGTTTAAATCTCATTTCATATAGTAATCACATTGTTTTTCTTGTCAGTTTAGATTCATTATTTTCATTCATCTTACATTAAAAACAGATCAACCATATATATAATAGTAATCATTTTATAATTATATTATTTATATATTAATTCAACTTTTAATACCACTCATTAAATATTGATTTGATAAATGATGAATGATAGAATCATATAGATGGTAGGTTGTACATACACATAAGTAACATTTCCACTTTTCAACGGTCAATATAGAAAGGAGGTAATTAATATTTTATCTTTTAATAATGTTAATAATAACATATTATTTCATTATATATTCTTATAAATATCTTACATTTGTTGAGGTTATGAAAATAGTGAATCAAAACACTTCTTGAAGGAGGATTCCCACATGTACATGAACAACATTATCAAATTTGAATGAGTGAAAATGTTAGAAATGAAATGAAATAATATCCCTTAATAATTAATAATATGTAATTAATATAATATTTGTTTAATTTATATAACATATATTTAATAAATATTTCATTTTTACAATACATGTATCTTTTTAGTTAAAAAATAAATGACATCACTCAACAAGATGTTAGGCTTCAACACAAACGAGTGACGTTATCATATCCCCCTTAGAATGAAATTTAAAAAAAAATAAACGATATAATTACAAATGAGGTATAAATAGATTATAAATTTAATAATTACACTTTATTTTTTATAAAAAACTATTATGAGAGGTGGAAGTCAAAGAAAAAATAACATTATTTGGGGTGTATTAGTCCTTTGTACACACTAATGGTGCTTATATAACCCATTTTATGTAAGTGGAGATCGTTTCAGACTAAAAAACTAATATAAAAACTTCTTAGAATAGGTAATAACTATTTTATTTTATATAATTATTATTTTATATAAATTTGTAGAGGAGGGGTGAGAAATAAAAAAAGTATCTTATTAAAGAACATCACCTCTTTATCAGGAATCCTCCTTAGGTTTCCACCCAAAACAATGCTATTCTGGATTTATTATAGAAAAGAAGTAATACAAGATTAGAGGTTATAATTTGGAATTTTATTTTGGTATGTATTGGATAAACAAAAATAGTTTTAATTTTTTTATAGGGGAGGAGTGGGGTGTCCTATTAGAAATGTTTTGAGTGACACAATTGCAATTTTATAAAAGAAAAAGGTGTACGCACAATTTTCACATTCCAAAAGGTTTCCAAATAGAGTATTATCAAGGATTGGATACTATATTGTTCAAATGTTTTCATATTATATACCTTATTTATTGTTTAGGTCATTTTATACAATGAAAAGTTTTTTTAACACTCTTGTAATGATATATATACCTTAACAACAAAAAATAATTATTACTATTTTTACAATTCATTAGAGAAAAAACATTGAGTTTTTTTCTATAGATAAATTATATTATTTTAATTCCAAATACTTTTGCATTTCTATAAATTCCATTTATCAGAAAAGAATAACATTAATTTTTAATTATTCCCCTAGAGATGATGATAATGTGGGTTTCATAGTGAAATTATTAAAATGTTTATGAGAATTTTATTTTATAATTAAATAGGATAATTATTCCAATTTGATAAATTTAATTAATATAAATATTATTTAATTAATTTTAATTTAAAACAAATATAAATTATAATTAATCATTGTAAATAATTTAAATGATAAATTATTTTCAATTAAAAATAATTATAATCCACTAATCATTGAAAAATAAATCATTTTTAAAAAATCCAAAAAAATAACCACAATTTAAATGTGAAACTATAATTGTGAAAATTAAAATTATTCTTTCAAATAATATTTTTGAAATGTGTAAAAAAATTGATTAAAATTACTTAAAAAAAGGTGTGACAAAACTATTTTTTTTAGAAAACTGGGGGTTTTAATCATAAAATTTTATTTAAACTTATATATTGACTAAAAATACAACAGATGAATGATAAATGGTTTATTGAATATATAATTTATCAAATTAATTAAAATAATTCACCAAAAGTGTATTGTTTAATTTACTCAAGTGAAACATGTTTTTTTTCAGAATAATGATTTTTCATATAATTATTTATTTATTTCTATATAGTTTTTGTAATAATTTTAAATTAATTATTCACTAAAGAATGTATTTAATATATATGTGCAAAAACTAAATTTTATTATTTTGGCTAATCACAATCCTACACACTATTCCAAAAGCTATGAGATAACTATCATTTAAAATAATAATTTTTTTATATTATGTTATGTTTTTTAACTATGTGTTGAATGTAACATAAGATAAACTCAATGATAAGTTTAACAAAAAATTTACAAACAATTAAATTTATTTTAATTCAATTTTTTAAAAAAATCTCTTGGGTTTACCCAACACAATATTATATGGGTGTTATGTTGTAGTCAACTTTAACTGAGTCCTAATCACTACTTGCAATCATTTGAAAATTTTCAATGTAATATTGGAATATCATTAAGACTCTATTCTTATAGGAACATCATTAAGATTAAAAATATGTAAAACATATATCATTAATATTAAAAACATTGTATAAGTCTTTTGAATCCATTAATCATAAGACACTTTCAGTAGCTGATCAAATATATACCATATGTAATATCACCTCTAGATGTCCTTGGAATAATCATGATTAAGTCTATCATTACCTCACCCCAAATACAAAGAGTCATTGTCATTGGATTGAGTAACCCTCTAGGTTACGGGTTCTCACCTTTGATCCTTGGAAAGGTTAAATAATGAGTGAAAAAAATTCAATATGAATCTTTATTCAAGGCCACTAGAATCACCATCTAATATCAAGATTCATATTTGTTTTCCTGAGGTACACAACACAATATAAATAATTATTTTACCTCATTAGTTACAATAGATTTAACAAACATTATTTTATGATTATTGATCATTTCACATACATTAATGGTAAATCCTATAATGTTGTCGTCTTTCACTAACATTTCACAAATCATAAGATAATTTGATTCACAATATTGACTATACCAAACTCTCTGTTCAAATGAGTCTCTAATCAATACGGATGAATAATCTACTAGTTAATAGTACTCCATCAATCCCACCCTATATTCTTCTGGTTTGGAAATAAAATTTTACTCTATTTATTATATTATATCCCCATATTCACGTAACTTCCTACTAAAACATTCTTCAATAACACTCCCTTTCCACATAGATTACATAATCACTATTTTTTATCTCTGTAGTAACTCTTCCCAAAGACTTAATCATATATGTAATTTCCACTAGGATAAGATATATAGAAAACTATTATGGTTTGTATAATGAAAGAATCTCTCACTTATGTTTTAATGTCACCAAAACAATAAAGAATGAACCATGAAAACAACATCATATTAAGAGTAGTATAGTCCTTCTCATGGGGTCACAAATTGGAGTACCTATAATATACCAAACAAAGGTAAACAATAACATAAAAATACTTTAATTTTGTTATTTAGAAAATAAATCTAAAAAACAATAACATAAATAATGGATAAAATGTTTATTATCATAGTGATTATATAAATAAAAATAATAAATAATCATCATTTCTCCATTCTCAAACTCTTATAGAATCCATTAAAGACATTGGAAAATCTATAGTAATCTTAAAAATATAGAGAAATAAATACATAAGAATGTGGTGATCTTAAATTATCATTAAGGGATAAAAAACAAAGGACTATCTTGGTTAGATCATATAAATATGAGAAAATATTGAGAAGGGAATATTTTCTTTTAAATTGAATATATAATTATTTGATTTGGGTATAATTCATGTGATATTTCAATGAATTATACAATGAATAAACAAATTCCATGGAAAATGTGTACATAATCATTGGATAGAAGTGATGTTTCACTAAGAATAATCATATGAATATATAAACATGAGATGATAATGAATCATATTATAAAAATAATTATAGAAAAAAAATGAACATCGATAAAATACTGAAAAAATATTTACACATCACACTCACTAAAAAGTTTAGGATTAAGTGTTCCCCCATCTGATTAGCAAATACAAAATTTGATCAAATCTCCCCACATCTAATTCACAAAATAAATATGTAAACAATTCTTCCTACTTTTTATTCAGCAATTAAACATGTGGATAAAGCTTCATTCAACTCATTCACTCAACATTTCATCATGTGATTTGATACTAAACTATAATCAATACATTAAAGAAAGATACAAGACCCCAGCCATTATCATCCATAAATATGAGTCGAACATAAAAATTCGGCATCATCAAATCAAAATAATGAATGAAAAATTAATTGTTTTTTGTAAAAACCAAATTAAAATTTTTCACCTTTAATAAATAACTTTAGTAAATAAAATATGATTTGTAATAACTAAAATGGTAAAAAATAAAATCATGAATTAAATTGGTTGATATCAAAAACATTTCACCCAAATTATCCACATAAATAATGAAAATATATGGCTAAACATGAAATAATACCCAATTAATAATGTATTATTTAAAATAAAATAAAAACACATCATGTAATTTTATTTTTTAAATAAATTTTAGTTCATCATTATAAAATTAATTGTTAGAATTATCTTTTAAAAAGTATATCTTGTTTATAAAATAAATAATGAAAACCATTCATGTATATTTATTTAAATGAAAAAAATGATTCACCTCAAAGTAAAGAGATAAAATCATTTAAAATATAAATTGTATAGGATATCATTTATAAAAAACCTAAAAATAAAATGTATAACTGAAATAAAGATGACAGAGTAACCACATACCCTATGAAACAGTGGTTTTTGAATCAAAAGTAATAAGAAGCTTAAAAGTAATGTGGTACATAAATAATTGGTTATTATATCATACATTTTTTGGAAATTATATACAATTTATCCATAATAAATTAGCGCATGATAGAAAAAACGTCTCATTGAAGAGAAATTGAGGCATAAAACTCTTACAATTTTGCAATCATTCAAATCAAATACTAATTAAATATAGAGCCATGGAAGGATTTTTAAATAACATTAGAAACAAGTGAATTTGGATAAAACAAAATTCATCACTAATATATAAACCAAAACTTGGAAATAATATTTAAATATGATTCCTATCTCAATGAAGAAAAATTGACATCTAAAAACACACACGGTTTAGGAAAAAATCTACTATAAACCCCATGAAGGATTGTGAGATTGAAAAATATTTGGAGCCCATATATTTTGAATAAATTTATATCATGATATTTTATATAAAATAGGTAGTATACACAATATTTAATATAATTTAGGTGAATAAAAAAATATGTTCCTCAAAGAAAGAAACGATGAGATAAAAACCTTACATTGTTCCTAATTTTATCTTCACATGCACATACAATCCCAAATATTGAAATTAGTACTATTAGGAAACTTTTTAGGAAACATATTCATCATTATTTAATTTATTATGGATCACTTATTATTATATTATATTATATTTATTATATATTTGTCTGTCTAAGATTGCTAAATTAATGATATTCAATCAATTTTTCTATAACTCTATGTGTATGTCAGCCATTGTATAATGTGTCGTATATTGTTTCTAATTCTCCATAATATTTAAATATTCATTGATGAAATTTTTATAGAGTCAACATATTTTTTTAATCAATTCATGATTGGTGGTGATGAAAATGAAACTCATTTCACCTGTTGAATGTAGTCCACTTGTACAGACGACTAATGCTTCCATTTCTTAATGAATGAGTGGTTAATAAAATATAAAATAAATTTAAATTTCAGAATCATAATTTATATTTGATATAATATTTATTAATAAATAAAAACATTCATTTGTACTATGATTAACTATTATAAATAAATGAATTTATAACTTTCTTGAGGTGGTAGTTTAGATACCAGCACTATCATTGATTTGGGTTTACATACAAGAGAGAGATGAAGAAATAATGAGTATTAATTTCCTAATAAAACATCTCAAAATTTTATTCATAAATAACAAATTATATTTTCCTAGATATAATATATTTATATGTTGATGATTAAGGAGATAAGATTACAAATAAGGTAACACTTATGTTCCACACTTGTTATTCTCTAAGAGATATCCTTGGATGTGAAGTAATAAATATAAATTAAAGAGACCAGGGTCTCATGGATGAATATAAGACACATATTTGGGGTATGTTGGGAATATATTCAATGTTTAATTGAATATAAATCATAATAATTGATGGGTTTAAGTTATCTCTATTTGTATGTGAAGAAAATGAAATTTTTGGTAATAAGGGTTACATTTACATTATATTATTACACAATTAAATGTAAAATGACTAAAAAAATTGTGTAATAATCGAGTTACTGGTGGATATCTTCTATAAATCCACAAAAATAATTTCCAAACATTTATCTATACCTTATTAATGTCTTTTAACATTGTTTTTATATTTTATCATTTTTATTTTTACCTTGCTAGATTTTAGATAAGTAATATATATTTTATTTAATATATAAGGTTACCATAATAACAAAATTTTGTAATAAATGACAATTCAATATACATATAGAATAATTAAATTTCAAAATATGAGAAAATCATTCATTTAATAAAAATATATAATATATAAAAACTGTTTTTGTAGAAATATTATTTTCCACCATTATGTGTTCGTAATCATATTTTCAATTAATTGAAATTTTAAATTTTTGCTAATATATTTATAAATAGCTTTAAACATCATATATGGGACATTATTTGAATTATGTAATTTTTATTGCACCAGAATCACTAGAGTAGACAATAAACACGATATCTTATACTATCATACTCCAATGATCCATTATTCAATACATTATTTAAAATATAAATTTTAGAATTTTAAACTGTATAATTCAAATTATTTTTTAAATCATCATATCCATGTTTACATTGTATGATTTTTTGAATTTTATTAAATACTTATTTTATTTTAAAAATATGATTTTCATAATACTTATAATTTCAATAACATTAACAGTATATACTATTGGTCATGAAATTTAAAAAACATTCTATGTTATGAAATATAAATTTACAGAATAAAAATATTCATTTCAAAATTATATTTTATCTTATATGTCCCATGTACAACATTTTTAGAAATATTTTATAGGTTACTTTAATAAATAATAACTTTCAATTATATCTTTAATAAAGTATTTTGATTGTTTATTTTGTGTTGTATTTCCACAAAATCCACATATCCCTTCATTGTTTTATAGTAAATAATTTTATGTCACTGAAATTAGAATCCATGATTACTTTAGGTTATCTATAATTTTATTTCTTAAAAACATTATTTCTTTTGAAAAAATTATAATATTTAGTGTACTTCTTTTTAATTTACCTTTCCAAATAACAAATATTTGACAATCATATTTTTAATCATTGAATATTAAGAATCAAATTTGGTAAAATAATCATTCTATATATTTTTCAACAAAACTATTTACTAATATTTGAAATTAATAACCAATGTTAGAGTAAATATGTGTAAAAGTTATAATGTTTAAAAAAATAACCCTAAAAATAAATAATGTCACTAAATGTAGAGGATGAGGTGATTATTTACTAAAAATTGGCATCTTCCCCTTTTGTGTCCATTTTGTGGCCTTTTCATATTTGAATATTAACCATTCAATATTTTAAATGTAACTGTGTCTCCCAAAATTACCAATACCTTCACTTATAAAAGGATAAAATCATCACCAAAAAAAGACTCAATTATATTTTTTATTTCCCCATTAAACAATCCAAGTTTTCTCCACCTATAACCCAATCAAATTTCATAACTATTTACATCCCCATTATTTATCAAAAATTCTTCATTTTAATGGAGACTTCAAAGTGAAATTCATGTCCTTGAAGTGAGTAATCAACTACCTGGTTTCTATTCTTAATATTCTATATTAAATCATGTAACACCCCAACAATAGTTACCCAGATTCTTGGAAATTATCACATAACATTATCATGATCACAAGATATTAGGTCTAGAAATACAGATTAGTTTAGTATCCTTGGAAGTAGTAGATACATACATAAGTTGTACATTACATAATGAAATAAAAAAACATCATTGTGTCCCCTTTTAAAATACTCAGATCCTTTGGCCTATCCCTACAGGTTAATCATCATACACTTCTTCACATCTTTGGAAAAATAAAACAAAAGAAAGGGGTGATCTCAAATACCCTATAAAGATAACCATATATAGGAAACTATAATAAATAAATATAAACATTAAAAGAAGTATATAAGACTAAAACAAAAGCCTTTTAAGCTTAAACATTGGTATAATATGGAAAATATAAATCTTCTAATGATATTTACTTATTCACATGGATATTACGCTAGTTGAGTTATCACATGTAATATAAATAGCTAATTTCATAATGATGAAATTCATAATTCTGGATTTCATAACCACATAGTCAACGACTCATTACAAGACTACAAATATGATTTTGTCAAGGCCAGATGACTGGACACTAGTTTGTCTCATGAGACCAACCGATTTATAAGGGATTTATAGTCGGCTCCACCCGTCACTTACTAAGTCCAATTCATTCCTCATATAAAAAGGCTGAAATATAACATAAACATTAGTATTAAAACTAGAAAAAAAATTAATAAATAAACCATAAAACATGAATGGTATAAAAATAACAATCCAAATTTTATCATATCACAAAACCTTCAATACAATATGGACGATTGTATCATAATAAATCAACTTCAACCAAGTTTAAAATCAATCAAAGAATGTCGACATAGATGAAATCAAAACTATTTGAGAGAAATATCTCCTTAAATATTTAAATATTTTTAAAGTAACATAATTATAAAAGAAATTATTTATTTTTAAAATATTAGTATAAGCCTACAAAGGAATCATTGATGGTTTTATAAAGGCAGAAAAAACCACACCCGCTGTATATGATAAAAAATAATCATTATTTAATTTGTCAAAATAGAAAAAAAGTACCTTGTTTTAAAAATGATAGAATGAATGCATTAAAAATATTTTATAAAAACTAAAACAAAGTGAATAAGTGACTTTAACCCAGATTACAAGAAATAGTTAAAACGTTTTGAAATATATTTTTAAGAAAAATGTATGTGGATGATAAAGATGTCCAAGTAGAAACTTTCTTGAAAACAACCTCAGATAATAAAGAGATTATAAAAATAACAATTACCTTGTACTTTCCATGGGTAGAGGGTACATTATCCTCTTGTATAATAGTTAAATTATTATTATTTAATTATAAAAGAACCATATACTAAATATTATATTATATTTGAAATTCTAATATTATTTTATTAATAATATTTCAGTAGTATCATTATTTCAGGTGTTAACTAATTAATTTTCCTTTTAATGTTTTGTTACGTAAATCATGTTTTTTATGGATAGGATGTATTTGATTCACATACATAATGATGTTAATTTCATAAACATTACTTTTATTTATAAATAAATTATTCTAGAATGGTTACGATGGGGAATGAATCTCATCGCATTCGTGGAGGCAGTAATCTGTACGTACGCACGAGCGATAATACCATTATATTGATGGTAAAATCATATTTAATTGGATGCTATATCATATATAGAGAATCATTAACATGTTATATATGTAATTTAAATCCATCATACTCATAATTGTACCCATCCAAATAGTGAAGTGTTGAATAATAAACTACACCACAACGTGGAGACAGTAAGTAGTGTGTACGCACGTATGGTGAATTTTCATTCATAGGATGGATAGAATAAGGAATAAGTTTGTACCATATTTATAATAACATGATTGTATGTAGATGGTACTAAATTTATTATTTTTTTATTGATAAAACAAATAAAGTGGAAGTCGAAAAATAAAAATAACATTGAAATAGGTGCTGAAATTATAACCTCTTCATAGGGGGATTCCTTTTGATTTGATCAAAAGGGATCATTAGGTTGGATTTATGATCACATTAATTCCTCTTTGTTGATATTAGGGCATTTGGGAATATATGTCAGTAGGGGTTTACCGAACTAAATGGCTTTGGTGGTGATATTTTGAGAGAAGGGGAAGTACCCTTTTATAAGAGTGAGGATGGTCACTTTAGGAAAATCATGAAATATTAATTTATTATACTATAATATTCGTTCTATTATGTCTTCAAAAGAATTTATTTAGTGGATAAGTTGCACTTGGGTGGAAAAACGCTCAACCAATAGGTATTAGACTCGTCTAGAACACCATATTAACGTAATATTTAAGATTTGACTCTTAGTTATTTAGTTTATCTTTTACCATATATTCTTGTGTTATTATTATAAATTGTTAATAAACATAATACATAAAGAACAAAGAACCCCAAGTTGTTCATTATTGACAAATCTATCATTATCTATGTCCTTTTGAAAAACCAAATATTTCTAGAATTAGTATATCAATTAATAATATAGTATTTGTTATAAACACTCATTTCTATCAATGACGACACTATTTAGTATTTGATTCTTCTAAAAGTAAAAATACCTTGATTACATGGAAAAAAATAAATTATATCCATTCTAAAAATTTATAATAACCTATAAAATTAGTTCAATTCCTCAAAAGTCTGAATTTATTTATTTTTGGATATTTATAATTTCAATTATTTTATACATTCATAAATAATGTATTTATTTCATCATAATTGTGTCATTAATAAATTTTATTATTTAATGTATAATTATTATAAATAAATTAATATTATATAGGAAATATTTTTAGCATTCTAATGAATATTTATAGTCGAATTTACCTTATGTATAACCCCATATTAAAAATGTTTTAGTTATGAAAATTTGGATTCAACACTTTTAATACTTCTTTAAATAAAATAATAATAAATGTCCTAATCTATTCCATGTGGATCAAAGAGGATCATATTTTATTCATATGGTAGATTTTTGTCAAAGAAAACTTATCCAATAGAATTAGTACTTGTGTTAAGATATTTATAATACCATTTTTACCGTTAATTACCCGAATTAATTATATCCCTAGTAAATAAAATTCAAAAGTTACTATTCACCAAATGTTATTTTTACCCAATTCAAACCCATGTTACTTATTTATTTCAACCGTGATTCTCATATTTCTGAAATTAAATTCAAAAAATTTGTAAAATTTAATTTTATGAACATTTTCAAATGTGCCTAGAATGTGGGTCAAAGACATTAAAATGTTCAATAGAAATTTTATACATATAATTTTATTATAATACGACTCTAATGAATTATGTTGAACCTATATATATATATATATATATATATATATATATATTATGTATCCATTTCGACCTAAAATAAATTTAAATAATAATAATACTTTTTTAAATAAAAAATATGTTTCAGACAATAACATAGTGTTCTTCACTATTTAGAAAAAGTTGAATGTTTTTACAAAAATAAAAAAAATTCACTATAAAATAAATTTGAAATTCAAATTACAAAAATGAAGTCCATTTTGAAAAATAAAATTTATAACATTTTAAAAATTAGTTATTACTATTTATAACTACTAGTTTGATTGGTCGTGGTGTACTATAAATCGATGTTGCGTATATCCCAAGATATTGAATTATTCAAAGAAAAACATACCATGTATGATTACGGTGTAACATTCTTCCCTCCTTAAAATAATTTAATCCTCAAAATTTCTAGAATACTACTGCATAATAAGATTCTGGTGGTTCATCATTATAAGTTCCTTGGGTTCTCATGTTGCCTCTTCCATATTATGGTTTCTCTACATAACTTTTACGAGAAGAGTCATATGGTTTCTCAGAACATGTTATCTAGTATAAAGAGTCTTGACATACTCTTTACAATAAGATGTATTGGGTTCTATTTCTATTAATTAATCATTGAGTACATGTGTTGGGTCAGGCTTGTAGTTTTTTAACAATGATACGTGGAAGACATCCTGAACTTTGGAGAGACATGGAGGCATTGTCAATTGGTAAGCTACAACTCCAATTTATTCTAATATTTCGAATGGTATGATGTACATGGAACATAATTTTACCATCTTACCAAATCGTACTACACCATTCCATTAAGATACATTCAAGAAAACATTATATCCTATTTGAAATCCCAAATCATTCCTTCAGTTATCGTCATAGCTTATTTACCTTTTTTGAGCTGCTTTGATGTGGGTTTGGATAGTCTTCACCTTTTCCATTGTAGCCTCAAAATGATATGGGCCTATGAGTTTTCATTCAACAACATCATCCCAACACGTTTGAGTACGACATCTATTTCTATATAATGCGTCATATAGTGCCATGTGAATACTTTAATGGAAGTTATTATAATTGGAAAACTTGACCAAAGGTAAATATTGATCTGACATACCCAGAAAATAAATTGATAAAGATCTCAACATGTCTTTTATTGATTGAATAGTCCGTTACAATTGTCCATCAGTTTGAAGTTAGTAGAAAGTGCTCAAACGAAGTTCATTATCCATGGCCTTCGGATAAATTTTTCAAATTCATGATTCCTAATGTTGATCACTACCAGAAATAATCAATAGGGGTACTCCATGAAGTCTTACAACTTCATTAATATATATCCTTTCTAAATGTTGAAGTGGTTAATCTTCTCTTATTGAATTAAAATGTGGTAACTTGGTAAGATGATCAACAATGACCCATATTACTTCATTTCATCTAGGAGTATTTGGTAGCCCCATGAAAAGGTTCAGTATAATATCATCCCATTTCCACTAAGGATGGGAAGATTTTTCATGACTCCTCAAGGATGTTGTCTTCTATCTTTAACCTGTTGGAAAACCATACATCTGGACACATAATAAGAAATATTCCTTTTCATGTGGTCCCACAAAAAATGTTCATTCAAATCACTATACATCATAGTGCTACCAGGGTGTATATAGAAATTGGAGCTATGATCATCATCCCACAATTCCCATTATAGATTAGGTATATCATTAACACAAAGTCTCTTCCCAAATTTCAAAATTCCATGATCATATACAATGTCAAACAATCTGCCATCAACCAAAGCATTAATTTTCTTATGAAACTCCTCACCATAAGTCTGAGAAATTTTTTTACTTTTTGTCAAAGATGGTTTTGCAACAATTTGAAAAAGTGTTGACTTTTTTCCTTCCATGGTTATTCCCATATCCATAATCACTAGATCTATGAAAATATAATATCATTCAACTTTAATCTTGTTTAATAATCCACGATTCTTTCTACACAAAGCATCTGATAACTTATTTTCCTTCCCCAGGTGGTAGTGTATAGTGAAATCAAAATCCTTGAGTAGTTCAAGTCATCATCTTTGCCTCATTTTGAGTTATTTTTGTGAGAAAATATACTTCAATATCTTAGGATCGGTAAATATCTCATATTTTTCATCATATAGATTGTGTATCCATATCTTCAAAGCAATGATTATGGATGCGAACTCAAGATCATGAGTGTGATTGTTTTGTTCATGAATTATTTGCAGTTATGATGTATAAGAAATAACACTATCATTCTGCACAAGGACACAACCAATTAATTTCATTGAAGTATACATATAAATAACAAACCCATCATTACATGATGGTAGGGTCAAAATAAGGGCATTGACTAATCTTCTCTTTATTTCATCAAAACATTCTTCACACTCTTTTTTCTATACAAAATTGACCACTTTATGTGTGTTCTTGGTTAATGGGTTAGACAATTAGGCAATATTCTAGAAGAAACACCGATAATAACATGCTAAACTAATAATGTTGAGTACCTTGGTAATACTCATTAGTGTTGGCCATTCTTGTATTGCTCTAATCATAGAAGAGTCAACAGATATTCCATCCTTAGAGACAATATGACCATGAAAAGAAATCTCTTAATGCCAGAATTCACACTTGCTGAACTTCTCATTTTATTCATTTCTTTTAAGTGTCTTTAGAATAATGCGCATGTGATTTTCATGATCTTCATAGGTTTTGGAGTAATCCAAGATATTCGTAAATAAATACCACTTCAATTTCATCAAGATATTTTTTGAAAACTCTATTCATTAGATCCATGAAGACACATGGTGAATTAGTCAGTCCAAAAGGCATTATTGTAAACTTATAATGCCCATGCCTGATACAAAATGTTGTCTTTCAAATGTCTTCCTACTTCACACAAAACAAATGTTATCCAGATAGAAGGTCAATCTTTGAAAAATATTGAGCACCTTTACATTGATAGAATAAATCATTAATGGGGGGTAGGGAATATTTTTTATCTATTGTTAATGCATTGATCTCTCAGTAGTCAATGCACAACCTCATAGATAAATCATTCTTTTTTTAAAAAGAATATGGGCTCCCCATAGAGAAAAACTAGGGAGAATAAATCCTTTATTACTCGATTCCTCTAGTTGTTTATTTAGTTCCACTAATTCTATAGTGACCATTATATAAGGGGTCTTATATATGGGTCGTGGACCCAAAATTAAATCAATGGAAAACCCAATTTATTATTCTAGAGGATGTCCAAGTAAATTTTCTAAAAACACATCAACATATTCTTGAATAATAGGTATTGTCCCAACCTGTTCCCTGGGGCCAGTGCCCTGACTACCCCAAGCTCACCTTCTATAGTCTAGGGGCGACGACTAGAACCGAAGGCGTATTTCCTAAAACTGGGAAGGCATTTCTGTTATAACTCGTAAACACACACAGCCAAACACAAAAAAAGATACGAACCGAAGTTAACTGTATAGAAAAAAGAGTGAAAAATGTAATAGGGGCCAAGATACAAGCCCAACTGTAAAGGTACATGTACAATAGAAATACAATAAAACTGAAGAAAAAGAAAGACAAATACTGGGTAGTCCACCAGAATTCATAACTGAAGGGTAGGTACAGATCTCCTCCTCAACACTCAACATCCGCCCATCTCTTTTGCATTCCGAAATGACGAATGGTCAACCTCCGGTCACCGTGTAGTCTTGGTACCCTCATCCTCAATAAGCTCTTTCCATCATCTGCACCAAACAAAACACGGTGCAGGCATATACCCATGTAGGGGATAGTATAAAGATAATCGGTAGGTACCCATAGACCCTCAAGGTCTCACAAAATCCATAAAGGATAAACTAGAAGTCAAGAAATCAAATAACAAACACTACATTGGTATATGAAAATACATATACAGAAGATATGAAGTATACCTAACTAAATCATTACTAAACACATAGTACAACTCAAAATTCCATTACATAATTGATCCAAAAATGAAGGAGTACCACGATGGTATGTACGACTCATGTATTCCACAAAGAAGAGTACCACCAAGGTATTAGAACAATGGATTGTACCAATCATGTATGAACTCATATCACACTCGGTATAAATTAGGTACAATAGTATAGATGATTAGATGTAACTACTGAATCTTCTTACTCTATTATGAGGCACTTCCACTGTTCCACACAAGATCGCTTGGTGCTATCCCAGACATGATCTCTAAGTGCGGACCCACATAGGATCACTATTCATTCGTCACGTCACAGTAAGCTACTGGGTTCCCACACTATGATTTATCGTCTTCGAGAGTGTCCACTCTTCAAGACACAGGTCGATACACCAATTTTCATGAATTATCATGAAGAATTATAACAACGTACTACCACACCATAGGGGTCTTAACACATTAGATGGTGTGTCAATCAGATTCACAGTCTGTGAGTTATTAGCCTTTTAGCCCCAAGGGCCTGGTTGGATTTGAACTCGATCCAAACCGACCGTACTCTACCATTATCCAAATATCTAATGGGGTACACTCAAAGGGACTATCTCTCTCCAAGGTTTCCAACAGTGCTGATGGTTCATCAAACTAATGTCCGGTGCCAAATTTATGGAAGATATAGTGAAATGTTTGATGTTGGTCGGGTCTAGTCTGACCCGTCATGGGCCGACGCTACCCGATTCGGGTGGACCCGGCCGGCGGGGTCAGGTCCGACCTGCTGGATCATTCATGGAATGCTGGGTCCGGCCTGGCCTGGTTGCATTTGGAGGCCATTCCTGCGTTGTGCGACGCAGAGGCCGTGAGGGTGGCTCATGGCTGTGGGGGCCACAGTGGTCGTGTGGGTGTCGCGAGGCCATGGGGGCCATGAGGCACCGGGGCGGTATAGAGGGTAGTAGGTTTGTGAGTACAGATGGTATCATGGAGGGCCTCGGGGTGGTTAGGCATGTGGTACCGTGGAGGGCCGCGAGGGGGTGAGACCACAGGTTGCCGCGGAGGGCTACGGGGAGCCGCGATGGCTGTAAGGCGGAGAGGCCATAGGGCACTGCAGAGGGCCACAGGGCAGCGAGGCCATGGGGAACCACAGAGATCCGTGGGGCGGTGAGGTTGTGGGGTGCTGTAGAGGCTATGGGATAGCAAGGAGCCATCGGGCCTTCACCTTCATTGCGGCTGGTGTTGTGATGGCCACAACATTCGTTCGTCATCATGGAACAAAGACGCGTTCTTCCATCGCGAAGGACACACCATTCAAGATGAACGGTAGAGGGGTAGGGCCATGTTTGGTAGGCCCACACCCTCCACATTAGTGTGGTAGAAACTGGGTTATCAAAATCATGAATGAAGAAAATCAAACCCTTAAACCACCCTCAATTGATTATTCCCAAACCATCAAAAGAAATCATTCGTGGATCAACTAGTTAGCGATTTGATCTGTGTTCTTTGTTTTATAGGGGAATCACATGGGAAACAATAATCACACACAACTGAACCCCTACCTCAGAGATTTTTCGATGGAGGTCACGAGGAAAGAGATGAAGTAGTTGGAGATATATGACCATTGGTGATGTCATTCTTTCCTCAGTCCTTGGTTCATTGTCGTTGAAGACGTTCCACACCGGCGTGAGTGTTCTTCATTGAGGATAAAGTTCATCGTTTGAGAATATGTTCTTCATTAGAGATAGTATTCCTCCAAAAGGATCGACCCTCCCAATTCTACCAAAATGTGAAAATATCCCCCTTTTTAATTTAAGTTTATAAAATAAAAAGGTTGGGACAATTAATTGTTGGCTCAATTAATTGTACCATGTTAGAAAAATTAATTGGCTCCAATTAATGGGAGGAAAGGTTTAATGGAGAGTTGAGAGGTGTATCCCCCATTAAGAGGGGTTGGGTGGTCCCCACACCTAAATTCAAAATAGTGGATAGTTCAAGTGGTCCCCACCTCTAAACATCGACATGGGAGGTTTAGGCTCAAGTGGTCCCCACCACCATAACCAATGTTGATGGGTTTCAACAAATAAAATAAAAATGTTAACATTATTATTTATTTCATTGTTTCACAAATAACAAAAAATCTATCTTTCACCGTTGACCCACTACGGTAGAGGTGATGTTCTATTTAAGAGAATAACAGTGCTGCGAGTTCAACGATGCCCTCAGATTTCAATTCTGAGCACCGGTTCGTAAGATAGAAAATCCTACACATAAATTTACTGAACGTACACAGAAAAATGATCAAAAACTCATTCCAGCCTCACTGGGCCAGAGAATCACGCGCCGCCAATTTTCATGGACTCTTAATATTCCCATATATTTAAAAAAGTAAATGGAAATTACTGGTCTTTATATTCTCCCCACATCAGGGATTTGCGTCCCCATAAGCCACAATACAAACTAAGGGATCAAGTGGGGGAACTGAGCACGGATCGGAGCCTCCCACTCCCATGTGCACTCTTGGAGGTTCCCGTGCTGCCAGCGAACACGAACCCAAGGTACTGACCACTCATGAAGGACCCACTATTGTCGACCCTCAATCTCCACATGAAAATACATAAATTTCACCTCATCATCGATATAAAGATCACTGTGATTGATGATGTGAGAAGGGTCATGCACGTATCTTTTCAACTGAGATATGTGGAAGACGTCGTCCACCCGGTGCAATTGAGATGGAAGGGATATGTGGTAAGACACCATGCCAACTCTGTTGAGGACCTATAAAGGTCCGATGAACCTTGGAGATAACTTTCCACCTCGTCCAGTCTCTGAAAACCTCATTGAGATGAGACCCGTGAAAAGAAGTGGTTGCCATCATCGAACTCCAGAGGTCTCCGTCTCTTGTCTACATAAGACTTCTGCCTGCTCTGTGCAGTCTTCTTCCACTCTTGGATTGTCTGCACTTTCCCTGTGGTAGCCTGTAACGTCTATGGTCCCACTAGAGCTAACTCCACTGGGTCAGTCCATCACAATGGTGATCTTCATGGTCGCCCGTACAACATTTCAAAAGGTGTCATCCCAATGGTGGAATGGTGGTTGTTGTTGTATGCAAACTCCACCAAAGGAAAGTGATCCTCCTAGCTGTGACTGAGGTCGAGGACACAAGCACACAACATCCCCTCGAGATTCTTAATGACCCCCTTAGTCTGGTCATCCGTATGAGGATGGATGTTGGTGAACAAACAAAGCTACATCATGTATGCCTCCAGCATCCCCTTCCATATCCAGTAAGTGAAACATTTATCATGATCGGAGACAATCGTCGAGGGTAATACATGTAACCACACAATATTCTGCACATAGAGGCATCCCATGCACTCTACTGAACCCTGATCACTGATTTGTAGGAAGTGGGATGACATGGTGAGTCGGTAATCGATCACCTAAATACATTCATGGTCCCTGGATGTACGTGGATGTACTGTCATGATGTTCATGGATATACCACCCCACTTCCACTCTGGGACCTCTAAAGGCTAAATCAAGCCTGCTGGAACGTGATTCTCTACCTTCACTTACTGACAAGTGAGGCACTGAGAGACAATCTCTACTACTGCTTTCTTCATACCCGGCCACCAGTGCTGTCATCGAAGATCCTGTTACATCTTTTCTACTCCTGGATGTACCGCAATAGGGGAACGTGGAACACCCTCAACACTTCCTCCTAAAGTGATACTAGTACCATAGTACATCATCTGATGAATTTGACATGATCCCCACCTTCATAAATTCCATCAGGTGCAGGTCCTATGGATTTCGGAGCATGTCATGTCTCCTAGTCAGTGTCCCCACGCTATGCATCCTGAACTCACTGAAGACGTGTGGGAGTGACTGTAAGAGACTGAAAAAAAGATGCCCATCCCGATCCACAAAGGATATCTATAAAGCATCAAACCACTCCATCATCTCGCCTACCAGTTGTATGCCCGAACTCCAACTCAGTGCATCTACAACAATTTTCCCCTTCCCAGGAGTATTGACTGTCTTAAAGTCATAGTCCTAGAGGAACAAAAGACAATGTCTCTATCTCAGGTTCAGGTCCATCTGAGATAAGATATACCTGAGACTCTTGTGATTAGAGTATAATATAAAACATTCACCCATCACATAGTTTTTCCACATATTCAAGTCTAAGAACACTACTGCTAACTCTAGTTAACAGGTATCGTAGTTCTGCCGATGTTGTCTCATCTTTCGAGAACCATATTTTATCACTGCTCGCTCCTTCATTAGTAAACATACCAGCTTGGTCCCTGATGTGTCTGAAGAGACTATGTACCCTATTCTCTCCTCTCGTAGCATCAATGTGGGGGCACTAGTCAGCCTCTGCCTCGTCTCATGAAAACTCTGATGGCATCTCTCCAACCAAATGAATGGTTGCCCCTTCTTCATCAACGCATATAAAGGTGATGCAAATCTGGATAAATTCGGCACAAACCTCCGGTAGTATCCAGCCAAACCCCAGAAACTCGGTACCGTTGTCACACTACTGGGAGGATCCAAATGAAGTACCAACTCAATCTTCACTAGATCAACTACAACTCCATCCTCCAATATGACATGTCCCAGAAAGTGAACCTCTCGGATATTGAACTAGCACTTAGAGAGCTTACTATAAAGTTGGTGATCTCGATGTGTGTCTGATGCTACCTACAAATGGTAAGAATCATCCTCCTTAGTATACAAGTAGATCAGAATGTCATCGATGAAGTCTACTACAATGAGATCAAGGTATGTCTAAAATATCATGTTCACAAGTCCCATGAACACTTCTAGATCATTGGTCACGCCAAACGGAATGAACAAAAACTCATAATGGTCATACCAAAACCTAAAATTCATCTTCTATACATCCTAATCTCGTACTCTGAGCCGGTGATAGCTTGATCTGAGGTCTATCTTCAAGAACCACCGTGCTACCTTCAGCTACTCAAAGAGATCGTCAATCCTTGGGAGTGGGTACTGGTTCTTCACAGTCACCTAGTTCAGCCTCTGATAATCAACACAAAGTCTCAAGATCCCATAAAACTTCATGGAGAACAACATTTTGGCTTCCCGAGGAGAAATATTGGGACAAATAAACCCTTAACCCTGTAATTCCTCCAGTTGTACCCGTACCTCACGAAGCTCCATGGGAGCCATCCGATATGTTGGTGTAGATATCAGTATTTTCCCTGTGTAAATGTTAATGTAAAAGTCCACATCTGTGCGAGGGCCTAGAACCAGAACAAAATTAGGGAAGACATTTGAGTACTGGTCCACCACTATAGGATAACTCAGACTCTCCACATCAACTGCTCTGAGGGTAAGGCTAGCTAACTGATGAGTGATCGGTGGAACTCTCCTCCGGGTATATCCACCCTATGATGGAAATTATCCATTCTCACTGGTGATGGTAAAACTGGTCCCATCTGTGCAGGCACACCACACATTGTGCCTAATACAGTCAATCAGTGCATGTAATATAGATAACCAGTTCATACACATGATGACATTGTAAGGCCTCAACACTGCTACAAAGAGATCCCAGCTAAAGATCTCTCCTCCTAGATTATGCTCGCACCTCCAGCACTAGTTTGTAATCGTCGAATCCACTCATATATAAGTCTCTAGCCATAAGAATAGAGCCAACAACTCTTTCGGAATCTTTGAGCTCCAAAAAAGGGAAGTGAAAATAAAATATTTATTGGCACATGTGTTTATATATACTGCAACTAAGGTGGAGTAGTCATAGATCGTACCTCATATCATCTCCGAAGCACCATGATCATAGGCCTCATCTGCCTGGACCTGAGCTCTCCCCTGCCCACCTCCTCCCCATGGTCGGGGTGGCCCACCTAGTGGTGGTGGAGGTAACTTCTCGAATCGTCACCCACTACCAGCTGCACGACCATCTCATATTCCAGGTCTGCCTACTCCTTGTGGACCTCCTTGGTCAAACCTATATCTCTGCATGGGAGGTCCTTAGACCATCTGCTGATCATCCATATGGTGGGTCAGACATTCATGAGCCATGTGACCCTGCCCTCCACATGTGTAACATTGCCCGCTCTTGGCATGACTGGCTCTGCCTCGGGTTCCCCACACAACCGACCATGAATCCTGTGGTTATCCAACAGTAGGTCTGGTCCTCTTGAACCTCTGCGACATCTGTCAGCTGCCAACTACAGAAGACTCTGATACGTGAAGACTGGTGGTGGATCACACTTCTAATGAATTCTCATCAAGGAAACTCTCCACTAAGAGGGCTCTCTCTAACACCACCACCTGCATTAGGATTCTAAGAGAAATCATTGAAGCCCTGATCTCCTGTATGAGTCCCTGCTCAATGGTTCGAGCCCTGAATAATGTCCCCCCCCCCACAATATCAGTGGAGCAGCGTGAGTTGTTTGTGAACCTTTCGCAGTACTGAGACACAGTCTTTCTACCCTGTTGCAGAAGAAGAAGCTTATGTATGTTCACTGTGTGAAGAGTCGCTGGAAAAAACGATGCCCGAAACAGGCTCTCGAAGTCTTCCCAGAGAAAAGTAACCTAGTCGTGAACATGGAGCATCATGCTTCACCATCTTCCTGTTGCTGCCTGTATAAGGTTAGCGTTAAGGATCACCATGAGATCGGCTGGTGTCCCTACTAGTCAGAAGACTCTCACCATGGCCTCCTGCCTATCCTTAGCCAATTGTGTGTCCATCTCTCCCATGTACCTGGTTGTCCTCTAGTATTAGAACTTCTGCAACGCGCTCAAGCGGCGTTCACCCTCTACAGCTGGGGTTGGTGGCATCGATGGCCCAATGGGTAATAGTACTGTTGGTGCCTCTACTGGAAGAGGGCCTTGCACCGAGGCCTCATCGCTCGGTGGGCTATTAGTGCGTACTATATCTGGAACTCCAGCTGGCTGTCTGCATGGAGGATTCCTTAAAAGAAACGGGTGTTCCACGTTCAAAATGTTATACCTAGTGAGATGACTCAAAGTGATCACAATGAAAACTCTTCATAAAAAACACACAATCAATGATTTCAAGCACTGAGTCAGAAATCCGAAGTTAGGTTCCGGGTGTATGGATACGTTGGACTCCACACCAGCATAGGATTCCCTAAAATGAAACCAAACTCACTACACTTAACAATATTTCCGTTAAAAAAAAGTTCAGAGTACTATGTTCTACGGTAGAACTGACTCCTCTGATACCAATTTGCCACAACCCATTCCCCGGGGCCTATGTTGTGACTACCCCAAGCCCTCCGTCCCTAGGCTAGGGGCTGGAGACTAGCACCAAAGGAATATTCCCTAAATCTAGGAAGGTATGGTCTTTATAACAAGTAAACAGATACAACCAAACACAAGACAAGATAAGAACACAAGTAAACTATATAGAAAAAAGAGTGCGGAATGTAAAATGAGCTGGGATACAAGCCCAACTGTAAAGGTACAAGTATAACTGAATTACCATATGAAAAAAGAAAAATAAAGATAGCTACTGGGTCGTCCTCCAAAATTCCTACCAGAAGTGAAGGTAAAGATCGCCCTCTCAACACTCCATGTCTTCCCATCTCCTTTCCGACACACCGAATACTCCTCCTCTAGGCATTGTCTACTCCTGGAACCCTAAACCTCGATTTTCTCGACCAGTCGTATGCTCTAAACACAACAAGGTGTGGGCATATCCTGTACAGGAGTGAGTATAACGATACTCAGTAGGGACCTCGAGACCCTCACAGTCTCACTAAATCCCCAAAAGATAAACCACAAGGAACAAAATCAACTGATAACCCTACTTAGGTATATGCCTATACATATACCTATGTTATCAAGTATACCTATCTCAATCATGAGGAAACATAGAGTCCAACTCAAAATCGCATAGCTCAATTATTCCACAAAAGAAGGAGTACCACGACGCTATGTACCACTCTGGTACGCCACACAGAAGAATACCGACATGGGATTACCACAATGGAATGTACCACTCAGGTATGAACTCATCTCACACGAGGTATTATAGAGGTACTGTATTAGAGTTGATTAGATGTAACTACTGAATCATCTTACTCTGTTATGAGGAACCACCGCGGACCCACACATGATCGCTCGGTGCGGACCCACAAAGGATCCTTAGGAGATGACCGACACAAGATCACTCAGTACAGACCCACACATGATCTCTCAGTGCTGACCCGCACAAGATCGCTTAGTGCTGACTCACATAAGATTACTAGGTGATGACCCACACATGATCACTATTTATTCTTCACGTCACAACCAGTTACTGGGTTCCAACACTAAGATTACTCGCCTCTGGTAGGGTCCTCTCCTCGAGCCCCTGGTCAATAGTCTAGATGATATGATGTCCCATGAATAAGTATCACAAAGTATTGCCACATTATTGGGGTCTCCACGCAATAGACGGTGCATCAATCGGACATCCGATCTGTGAGTTATTAGCCTTTTAGTCCCAAGGGCCTGGTTAGATTAGTGCTCGATCCATCCCTACCGTACTCCAACATTATCCAAATCACTAGTGTGGTATAAGAAAAGTAATTGTCTTGCTCTATTGTTTCCAGTTCCACAGACAGTTTGTCAAACGGATGCTCGGTGCCAAAGTTATGGCAGATAGAGTGAAAAGTTAGAAGTTGGCTCGGGTCTGGTCCGACTGGGCCCGACCCGGCCTGGCCCGACCCAGCCCAATTCGGGTAGAACCGGGCTGCTGGGTCTGGTCCGGCAGCGGGGTCCGACCCAGCACGCTGCGCCCGGATCGGCCCATACTAGTTGGAGCAATGGTCATGAGGGCGGAGTGAGGCTGCATGGGTTGCGGAGGCCGTAGGTCGGCACGGAGGGCTGCAAGGCGACAATGTCGTGGGGCAGTGTTGAGGGCCACGAGGTAGCGAGGTCGCAGGGTCCCATGTAGGGCTGTGAGGTGGTGAGGCCGTCTGGGGTTGTAGAGGACCATGGGGCATCATAGAGGCTGCAAAGGCAGCGAGGCAGTGAGGCCATGGGGCAGCGCAGAGGGCAATGTGGTACCGCGGAGGCCCCGGGGCAGCGAGGCCGTAGGGCACCGCAGAGGCCGCAGAGTGGTGAAGAGCCACGGGGTTGTCGCCTTCATCCCGACCGACGATGTTCCGGCTGCCCCATTGATTCATCAATATGGCATAATGCCGACTTCTTTCATCACGAAAAACACACCATTCAAGAAGAACGATGGAGGGATGAGGCCATCTTTGTTTGGTCTCCACCCTCCGCGTTAGATCAGTAGAAAGCAGCATAATAAAATCATGAATGAAAAATGTCAAACCCTAAAACCTCCAACAATTGATTATTCCAAAAACCGAAAAAGAAATCGTCCACGGATCAACTAGTTAGAGAGTTTATTTCACGTTTTTTGTTTTAGAAGGGAAGAACATGGGGAACAATAATCAAACATAATTAAACCCCTACCACAGAAATTTGGCAACGGAGGTCGCGAGGAAACAGACAAAGTCATTGGGGATAGACGAACGTCGGTGACATCGGTGTTTCCTCGATTATCGATTCATTGTCATTGAAGACGTTCCTCGCTAGCATGGAAGTTCTTCCTTGGGGAGAGCGTTCTTTATTGGAGAATGTGTTCTTCGTTGGAGAGAGTGATCCTCCAAAAGTTCCTCCTCTCCCAATTCCACCAAAATATGAAAATATCCCCCTTTTTAATTTATGCTTATCAAATTAAAAGGTTGGCACAATTAATTATACCACATTGGCAAAATTAATTGGCATTAATTAATGGGAGGAAAGGATTAGTCGGGATTTGAGAGGTTTCTCCACCATTAAGAGGGGTCAGGTGGTCCCCACCCCTAAATTCAAAATGGGGGTTAGTTCAAGTGGTCCCCACCACTATACATCCATGTGGGAGGATTTTCCTCATGTGGTCCCCACCACCATAACCCATGTTGTGTGGTTTCAACAAATAAAATGAAAATGTTTTCATTTTTATTTATTTCATTCTTTCACGAAAAACAAAAAAAACTATCATTCCCTCTCGACCCACTATTGTAAAGGTGAATGTATCTTTAAATGAATATCGGTGCTGTGAGTTCAACGGTTCCCACAAATTTCAATTCCTAGCACGGTTGCAAATGTTAAAAAATCCTACTTGTACATTTACTGAACGTACCTGAAAAATCATTATGATATTCATTACGGGCACACCGGGCCTTAGAATCATGTGCCATAAATTTTCATAGACTCGTAAAATTCCCATATATTTTAAAAAAATAACATGGAAATAATGGTACTTTACATGTATATCTTCTATTTGAACATTTCTTTCCTCACCCATAGTTATTACACTCTCTTCCTCTCCAATAATTGAATTTAGTAGAGATATTGTGGGTGGATCTAGATGAGTATCAGATGGGGACATTTCTAATATATTGATAAGGTACTTCATATCAACATAAAAAATTGTAACTGCTATCTTTATAGAATAAATAATTGAATAATGGTCCAAATTCCAATCCATATAGTGGATTATATAAAATTCAATTATTAGTATGATGAAGTGATCAGCATATAAAGAAAGTTTATATGACCTAATGGGAACTGATTCACAAAACATTGTAGAAATGAAAACTTCCTTAGTAGTTTTGACTAACAATTACCTTGTTAAATCAAATTGGAAATATCTAATTTTATTAGCGCACTGGAAAGATATAAAACAATTTGATGATCCAGAATCAAATGAAGCATTGACAAAATATGAATAAACCATTAAATTAATTTCCACTATTTCATTCAGAGCATCCACCACAACAGTAGTTGTCGCATATCCTTGGCCTTGCTCTTTTGGAATTTTATGAGGTATTTTTTCTTGGTACATAGGAGCATAATTTTTATAATGCCCTATTTCTCTACAATCGTATCATTAAAAATTAATAGCTTCTTTCTTTCCCTTACAATCACGAGCTTCGTGGCCTTTTCACCACACTTGTAATAGACTCCCATTCTCTTCATGCAAGGACTAGGGTTTTTATCCCAAATTTAATATAAGATGGAAATTCAAATTTTCCCTTCTTCCCCTAATTTCCATTAATAGAGTGTTTTTTAGTTCTCTTCATCTCATTATTTTATTTGAAATACTAAGACTTATAGAATTCATTTTCTATCTTGATAGCACATGGGAATATATATTTATACAGTGAAAAGAATTGTGCGACTAAATCTCAATGTAAAAATGGTTTTAACCAATCAATTAATCGATCAATATTACTCCTTTGGTTATTTATATAATCTATTACATTCCTTGATAACCATGTAATGTTAGCCTTATACTTTGTGACATTCTCATCCTCCTTTTTCCTAAGTCTCATAAATTGTCTTCCTATTTCCACTCGATGGTCACAAGGAAAGTATTTTTCTCTAAAAATCTCTTCTAAATCCATCTATTCCACATTTTATATGTCTTAATCCCCATTTTTATTTTGAATATATGACCATCATTGATCTGCATCTCCCATGAGGTGATAAACTTTCTTGACAACTTTTTCCCTTTCGCTACTCCCTAATGCATAAAATATTTTCTCTAAGGAAGTTATCCATTACTCAGCTACAAATGGATTTATAGTCCCATTAAATTTAGGTTGTTGTTGCCTCATGATGTGGTCAAACATTGATCCTCCACATTGTGTATAAAGGTGCACCATACGGGTATGGTTATTATTCATAACCAAAGTGAGTTTTCCCACTATGGTTATATGTTTTTCAACACTGATTGCATCATGATCTTCACTATAATTATCTTAAGTAGAATGTATGTACCTACATGTAATATGTACGTTGGTACAATTTCTATTCCTTCCACTAGGCACCATTTCTCAATAATTTCATACACTAGATTAGTTTATGAATCGCAATAAATATTTCTTAACTAGTAAAATACCTAACATAAATTTAACATTTTATGCATAGAACCCCAAATCATAAAAAATGTTTTCATTGAAGAGGTATTTACTCCCAAATCATTTATAATGGATTGCAAAGAAAACGTGAATTATTCTTAGTATATCCCATGGGAGTTTCATAACCAAGAGTGTTGCAAGGCCTATTGTCCTGTACCAGGATACACCTGGTCAAGCCTAAAACTCCTTGTATAAGTTTCCACTCTGAGATACATCTGTTCCAGAGTCTCCCCTACCTGCTCGTATCCATACATGGATTTATTTCATGGTAAATACACAAAATCTCTACATTACCAAAATTATAGGATGTTGTTATATACTAATCCTCAAATCTTATCTTAGAGTAATGGTATCTAATTAGAGATTTTTTTATCTAGATTTCAATTTTTTTGTACTAAACTTCATCTGATACCAACAATAACACCTTGACCCTAGTTACCAAGAGTTAGTGAATTTTTACATAACATTTAAATGATCACAAGAGATCATGTCTCGAAATACCGATTAGTTTAGTTACATTGGTTTTATAAGATACATATATAAGTTTTACATTACATCATTAAATAAAAAGCTACAAAATTATGTCCCCTTTTAAGAAAATCAAATCGTTTCCCTATCCCTGCTAGTTATTCATTATATACATCTTCACATATCGGGAAAAATAAAACATAAAAGGAATGGGTGAGATCAGATGCTCAGTAAGGATAACAATATAGCAAAAACTATCATAAATATTTCTAAACATTTAAGGAAATGTATAAGACTAAAACACAATCATTTTAAACATAAACCTCGGTATAATATGGAAAATATAAATCAAGTAATTCAATTTTCCTATTCACATGGATTTTTTATTAGTTAAATAATTACATGTAATATGAATAGCTAATTTCATAATGATGGAATGCCTAATGTTGTACATCATATCTATATAGTCAATGCCTCTTTACAAGACTAAGAATAAGACTTTTTAAAGGCCATATTCCAAGACACTATTTTTTCTCATGAGACCTACTGATGCGTTGATGATCTATAGCATTTTCCACCTGTCACTTACTAAGTCCAATAAATTCCTCATATCAATATATTGAAACACAACATAAACATTCGTATTAAAACTATCATACAAAATGAATATACTTTTACCATAATCCATGAATGGTATAAAAATAACACATCCACATTCAATCATATCACAAAACCTTAAATACAATATGAAATATTATATCTTAATAAATCATTTTCAAACAACTTTAAAATCCATCAAAGGATATTGACATCGATGAATTCAAAACTATTTGAGAGAAATATCTCTTTCTATTTTGAAATACATTAAAGTCACATAAATATAAAAGAAAAAATTTATTTTTAAAATATTCTTATAAGCTTTTTAGGTAAGCTTCAATGGTTTTAAAATAGAAGAAAATATCTGCACCCACCCTATAAGTCAAAAAACATTCTTTTCTTAATTTGTCGAAAAGGTCACAAAGTACCTAGTTTTGAAAATGATGGAAATATTTCATTCAAAACATTTTATAAAAATTAAAACAAGTGTATAAATGACTCTAAACCTTATTCTATGAAATATTAATAAAATTATAATAAATTTTTAAGAAACATGGATGTTAATGATAAAGAAGTCCTAGTATAAACTTTCATAAAAACAACCTCAGATACTAAAGAGATTGTAAAATTAACATGTACCTTGTAATTTTCCTTGGTCAATGGTACATTAAAATCTTATATATTATTTATGTCATTGTTATTAAATTATTCGAGAAACATATACATAAATATGATATTATATATGATCTTCTAATATTGTTTAGTTAATAATATTTCCGTAGTATCATTGTTTCGGGTGTTACTGATTCATTTTCCTTTATATGTTTTGTAATGTAAGTCATGTTTTTAAGGATAGGATGTATTTGATTTATATCCAAAATGATATTAAGTTATTAAAAATTATTTTTAATCATAAAATAAAATATATTCTTGAATGGTTACGATGGGAAATGAATCTCATCGCATTTATGGAAGCAGTACTTCGTACGTACGCACGAGAAACAATACCATTCTATTGATAGTGAAATATTATATAATTAAATGGTATATATTATATAAAAAATAATTAAAATTTTATATTTATTATTTATATCAATTATACTCACTATTATACCCATCGAAATAATGACGTGTTGAATAAAAAACTAAACCACGACGTGGAGACGGTTAGTCATGTGTACACACGTATGGTGACTTTGACATTCATAGGATGTATAGAATATTGAATATTGTTGTAAAATATTTATAATAACATCACAAAATGTATTAGGTACTATAGATATTATTTTGGTACAGAAACAACAAAGAAAGAGGTTGTGGAATAAGAAAAGAACTTTGAAAGAGGTGATGAAATTATTACCTGTTCTTCGGTTTCTTCCTATTGATTTGATCAAAAGATATCATTAGGTTGGATTTAAGATAAATGTAAGGCATGTGTGTTGATGTTATGGTATTTTTGAAGACAATTTATCAGGGTTTGGCCGTTAGAAATGGATTTTGAGCTGTGATTTTGAGAGATGTGGAAGTACCCTTTTATAAGAGAGGTGAGGGTCACTTTAGGAAAAGCTTGAATAATTAATTTATTATACAATAATATTAGGCTTATAATGGATTAAAAAGAAATTATTTCTAGGATAATGTGGGTATCAGTAGAAAACCTCTCAACCAATATGTTTTAGACTGGTTTAAGTCACCATATTAACCTTCTCTTTTAGATTTAACTCATAGTTATAATGTTTATTTTTTACTATGTATTCTTGTATTACTATAATAAATGGTTAATAAACATTATATAAAAATCCAAGATAACCACCAGTGGTTCATTATTGACATATATAACCTTATATAATACCCTTGGACAAACCCTAGATTTTTATAAAAATTTTATCAATAAATAATTTAGTATTTGTTTTGAGAACTCATTTATGTCAATTTTGGCACAATTTAGTATTTGGTTTTTGCGAAAGTCAAAAAACATGATTACATCAAAAAATAATTAAATAAATACTAACATATTATATTAACTTAGAAAATTATTGGAATTCATCAAAAGTATAAATTTTCATTTATTTTGATATTTATAATATTAATTATTTTAATCATTCATTAATAATGTAATAACTGCATCATCATTGCATCATAAATAAATTTACTTATTTAATGTACAAAAATTATAAATAAAATTATATTTTTAGTAATCCTTTTATTTTTTCTAATTAATATTAATAAATTAATTTATCTTATGTATAACCCTTTATAAAAAATGTTTTAGTCATGAAAATATTAATTTAACACATTTAACTCTTCTTTAAATAAAATAACAATAACTGTCCTAATCTAATATAAGTATATCAAAGAGAATCATATTTTCTTCATAATGTTGATTTTGGTTTACAAACAATTATCAAATATAATTTGGATATGTGTTAGGGTAATTATAAAATCGATTTTACCACTAATTACAATATTTACTATAAACCGTGGGAAGTTAAATTCAAATGTTACGATTCAGCAAAAATAATTTTCAATCTATTGAAACACATTTTACTAACTAATGTATTCTGTGTCTCTCATATTTTTGAAATTAAATTCATAGATATGGTAAAATTTTGTTATATGCAAAATTACAAATGTGCCTAGAAGGTGGGTAAAAGACATCAAAATGTTCTATAAACTTTTACACATATAATTTTAATATAAAATGACTCAAATGAGTTACATTGAACATATATGGATATTTTTTATTTATTTTGGCCTAAAATAAATTTAAATAAAATAAAAAATTGTTTAAATAAAATGTAGGTTTTAAACAATAATCCAATGTTTTTCACAATTCATCAAAAATTGAATGTTTTTTGAGAAATACCAAAAACTCACTCTAGGTTAATTTTGATATTCCAAATCGAAAAATAAATTCCATTTTAAAAAATAGAAGTTATAAAATTTAAAAAGTAGGGTATTTATGTTCATAATAGCTTGTTAGAATGGTCGTGGTGTGCTAGAACTTCAAGTTGCGTACAACATAAGCAATTGCATTATTTAAAGAAAAACGTATCGTGGAAGTTTGAGGTATTAAAAATCATATTATAATCACTCAAATATAATGATATTAGTTTATATACATTAATTTCACTCTATTAAAGATATTATCATCTATTATTCTTATATTCCATCCAATTTTTTAAAAAAACAACTTTTATAATGTTTGGGGATTACTCTCTATATGGTGAAACAAGTGTTGTATTCATTCACCACCATAAATGATGGATCTATGAATGGGTTAAGTTATTAATATGAATTAATCATATTATTAAGGTCACGGTATAACAGATTCCAAAAACTGATATTGATGTTGTTAACAAACCAATGGAGGGTGATTAATAGTTTAAATTGAGTTTCTTAAAATGAAAATCATTAACTCAAATCATGTATGATTTTTATTCCCATAAATTCTAATTATAATAAATTATAATTATAATATATCTCAATAAATGAGAAATTTTATCATTATTCCTATGTAAGATTATATTATAGTGCAACCACATCATAATAATTCATTAAATCAGGGTATTCCATGTTTGGTTCGGTTCAAGCACATTTTTGAACAATACCAGAAATTTATACCATTGATGAATATGAAAACATAATTACCAATAAAATATCATATAAATTTATTAATCATTAATATTTTTTTAAAATTTTTTTATATAAATATGTATTTCTTTATTTAATTAAACGTGCTCAATTCTAAAAAAACAGCAAACCATGATTAAAATGGAATTCATTTTCAAGGATTACGATTAAAACACTCATGAAATTAATTTTTAGTGACGTAAATTTTTATTATTCTTTAAAAATAAAATTATTAACCACATAATAATGAAAATTTCTTTTTTAATGAATATAATAATACTATTATTAAACTGGTAAAAATTATCAAAACATTAAATAAAGATTTATAAAATCATAAAATTTATTTATTGAATGAATATTAATCAAAAGTATAGTTAGAAATTGATACGCGTTGGGTTCTGAGTTATCTAATTAATATAGAAATCATTTGGATATCTGAGGGTAATATCGCTTCATGGATGACAGTACCAAATGCAAGGGTTTTCCATCTCATATTCCTCTATTTGTGATTAGTTTTGAACAATTCACAACATTTCTATTATATGGAATTTATAATAGAAACAAGTGATTTATTTCATGAATGTACATTTTTATAGTTTTTTTAGATCCTTTTTATGTCCAATCTTTCTATAAGAAATATCTATCTTTATACCTAATACATATTCTATGGGTTTTCATCTCATGTTTTGTTATTTTGGAATCACATTTTACATTCGACTTGTTTTATTTGAGTGAATAATAAGTTTACCAGGATTAATTTCTTCTATATAACTCATAATATTTAAGCGAATTAAATTTTTTCATTTTTATCCCTGCCTAATTTTCTTTTGAATCAAAAGTATCTTTTTCTAATGTGGTAAAACCATCCTATTTTTTGGCTGAGTAAATGTGTGTGTAATATAATATAAATGAAGTAATCTTATTGTTACTATATAGTATATATGATTACGGTAACGTAGAACCTAGGTGTGATAACGCAATAATGGGTCATTTTATTATTGAATCTATCATCACCAAAATGCATGATGAGTGGGTATAAGACCGTAGAATAGGTGAGACACTCTCAGAGGATATGATTTAGAGTATTAATAATTCTTAAAAATATGATAAAGGATTTCCCATACCATTTAATTTGTGCCATATTATTTAAAACTACTAAACACAACTGTATACTTCCTTAGATGAATCAACCCATTGGAAGTACCCTTTCCAATTTCATTATTAGCTAGTTCATATTATTTTTAGAAAACCCTAAAACATTAATGTTGACTAAGGTATGTTCTTGTAGACCTTAACATTAATATATTGAATGGGGAAGAATTTTATTTTGTTATTTCTTGTAATATTGATATCGATGTTTTCCTTAATAACTGGTTTATTAGGGATTATTATGAAGTTATTTATGATTGGTGTGAAAAAATCATTAGACTCAATCAGGTGGTTGGTGGGGAATATAGTTACATATCCACAATATGAATCAACATGTATCATGAGAAAAAATAAGATTGATATTGGTGTGTACCATTACCAATAACCTGAAAAGTTTCTAGGTTTATCTTCACGACATCATGGATTAATATTTAATATTATAAATTCCATCTGTATTAAATGAATGATTATTTTGATACATGTTTCTAGTTATTATAATTTATATATAGTACCATTACATAACATTGATTATGGATTCATGTGCACCAATTATTCTTAACTTATCACTTATTACATGCTGTTGTTATGTATGACTCCACTGTATTCTACTTCCTACCGAGAATCTATGAAAAATATTTTTTTCCATTCCCCGGGAAACATAGATGAGGACATTGTTAAATTTAATAGGTTATCATGGAGGGGATAATAATGTTTTCAAAATATTTTAATATTTTTTCTTTTGTTTTTAGATGTAATTTTTCTGTGTATCTTGTCATCCTAAACTATTGAGATGATCGGTCCCATGGGAAGTCATGTATTCTGTACTAATAATGTAATACCACTACCATGTCTAGGATTCAAGAGCACTAGATGGTATAGTTTTTATAATATAATGTTTAGTAGGAACATTGGGCATTATAAATAGAGAAAGAATGTCAGATATCACAACTTCTTTGAAAGTCCTCAATATTTAAAGGGGGTTCTCTAGAAAAAAAAATTGGAATTATATTTGAAAATTAAAAATTCTAAGGTAATTATATATATATATAAATCAATATATAACTAAACATTACAAATTCAATTACTTTTTATAATGGGGACATATAATCCATGGTTTTCATGGGAGAGACATCCTCTACTAAGTCTATTATATATCAACCCTAGTACCTATATATAATTTAATTCATGGAATATAGGAATATAAAGTGAGATTTATGTATATGGATGTAATCATAAGAATATATGTTGTACCAATGGATCAAAAATTCATTTTTTTTAGAAAATTTACC
This sequence comes from Viscum album, assembly GCA_963277665.1. NCBI lineage: Eukaryota > Viridiplantae > Streptophyta > Magnoliopsida > Santalales > Viscaceae > Viscum > Viscum album. The sequence goes on along the minus strand of OY728131.1, from coordinate 707,880,945 downwards.
TTTTCATCTTTTAGAGTGAGAAGTTGAGTTCTTCATTATACTTATTTCATATTATTGAACTATTTTAGTCATGACCCATCTAAAATGGCCCCAAGAAATGAATCCCCGAGACTATCTCCAATATGGATGGGGTATTCCACTATCACTAAGTTGGAATTTCACTATCATGGGAATCCTTTGCCATTTTACCTGTACACACCTACACATCCCCAAGCCCATTCAATGAAAAAATTTAAAATACTATTGAACAACCATGCAATCATACATTTGAAACCAAAAACCTCTATACAATATAAAATAAGGGAAACTAAAATGGGGATAAATACAGTACTCTGTACTGAATAAGAATGAAAACCCAACCTGAAATTAAAACGGTTGAATGCTATCAAAATAACATGGTAACACACCTCTGTCTATCTAGTCACAGTAAGTACTGTCTGGTCCTATTCCTTCTCAGAATCTGTAAAAATGTCAATTGACTTCATATGAAATTAAACATTTGCGAGAATCCCATGTTGGGGAGAGTATAAAACTGTAACATCCCAGGTAAATAAAGAAAATGACATCTTTATATTTATCCATATTTGTGAATAAAATATTAATATTACTTTAAATGGGATTCTATGCTCGATGGCGTACCCAATATGCAACAACGAGTTTCTTGAGAATCTTACGTTGCACTCTAATAATAAAATAATATTACTTTATATGGTAGTTAACGCCTAGCAGTTGTAATAGCGGGAATGAATAGAACTAACTAAGAAATGATTATATATGTTTGTCAAATATTTTTACTCTTTACAATAAATGTTAGAGGATTAAAAATGCAAAATAATCCAGTTTTTGAGCGTAAACATTCTAATACTCTTTAAAAGGTCGATGAACCGCCTTTTGATGGAGAACCCCTTTTAAATCCACTTTTTGACAATTTTATAGGAACTATTTATCAAAATAAACATATTATATATGATTTGGACATTGAAATTTACCTTTGGTTAATTTTTTATATTTTTCTGACAATGTTCATTTTTCTATGAATAGTGAAAAATGCTGCATTTTACATCAAAACTGCTTTTTCATATAATTTAATTATATGGTTATATTATCTTTTTAATTTTTTTAAAGTGTAATTAGAATATATTTTTTCCATGTAATTCAATTTTGGTCATTGGGATTAATTTGACTTTGAAATTAGGTATAAACAAGTGCCAAACTTTTCATAAATATTGTTTCTAAAAAACCCGCTATTTGTTTTGCCAACGGGGATTTTTTTTTAAATAATTATTGAAATTTATGTGTTTGGAATTTGGTAAAATTAATTACATATTTGGAATCATAAGGTCCAAATTATGTTATTATGACTCTTTTGTTTTTTGGACATTATGAATAGTAACGATTGTAATTATCTTTAATTATCTTGATTAATGATTAATCGGGTAGTTAAAGATAATAATATAATATCATAATAATAAAAAATGGCCACAAAATGAGTCCTAAGGCTACTGGTTGTCTCATGGCCGACCATGGGATGCATTGTGCCAAGCTTGGTTGCCCCATGGATTCACTTTTGTGATAAAGTGACTTTTTATCTTTCTATTTTTAAAGAATGTTAAATGTAACAAAGAATGTATCACCTAAGTAAAATATTTTTAATTTTGTCTACATAAATGCTCTTTTGGACTATAAATATTAATTGGAAATCTAAAAATATTTCCTACATCATAGTATTTTTTTTATAATTTTTAGAAATTAAATAAATAAAATTATTTATGAAATCATGATGATGCAGCGATGACCTCATTATTTAACGATTTAAATAAAATGGAAGGATAATGTAACATCTAAGACCTACACGTGTCAAAAACCTATTTTATTGGAGGATTTCGAACCCTTATAACCTTATCCTCGAAACACATCAATTTTGGACCATTAAAATCCGAAAATCATTTGAAAATAAAATTACATTTTATACCATTCCAAGAGTGCCCCTCCTCTCCTCTTATAAAAGGCCCCCACCTCTACCTCCATACCCACACTTAAAAAGCCTTTGGCTCGGCCAAACCCTGCCCATTTTGTCTCTCCACATCCCTCTATAACTCCTTGAAGCCTCACGTTGGACAGATGTCTTCCCAAGGAACCCTTTTAGCTCAAACCAAAGGGAGTTACCCGATTTTAAGGTAATGTCTTCACTTGAGTCCTTTTGTTTTATTTTGCTTCTCCAACCCCCTAAACTCTTTTTATTAATTTATTTTGTAATAAATCCATTATCTTAAATATAATAAGATATTTTTATAAGAATTATTCTTGCTACACTTACACACACCTTCGTCTAATAGTTAAAGAACATACTGTTTCTGTGGTTGTCGATTTTCTGCCTAATGAAACGATGATTATTCAACATTCTTCTAACACCTTCAAAGGTGGACATTAAGATGAAAAAATATTTATATATGATATATAATATGTTTATGTTTTACTTAAGCTTCTGTATTTTTCATTTATGGCATATATTTATGGTTTCCGTTATGGGTAAACGCGATATCATCATTTAAGGAAGTGCAGACTACCGCCCCATCAAAGTGATTTGATTCGTTAATACCATATTTGGTATGTATAAAGGATATATTTAATGATTTTATATATGATACCATACTGGAATTAAAATACTATTATGTATCATTATGTTTTAATTCCATTAAATATGAAATAGAAATGGAAGTAGTGTTCATGCGTACGTACTGGTTGCCGTCTCCATGAATGGTACATTTCATTTCTTATCTCCAAATGTTATGTACTATTATAAGTACATATATATAATGGATATATATGTAATATATTACGTCTTAATTATGGATATAATTCTGGAATTATAATATATATCTCTCTCATTTTGTTTTAATTCCATTAATATGACAAAAAATGAATGTAGCATTCATGCGTACGTACGACCTACCGTCTCCATGAATAGTGGTTTTAATTTTTTATCTCCAAATGATATGGAATAGTATAAAATGAATATATACTGGATATATATGATATTTAAAACATCAATTCTATTCTGGAGATGATGTACCTATAACTACACGGACAATTCTTTTCCAACAAGTTCAATTTTTACTCATGTACTGAACATCGACAAAAACGTCTGATATAAACTCACTTTTTTAACCAATTATTATAACATTATAATACGTGATATGAACGGAATAATAATATTTAAATGAGGTCCTTAATCAATTATAAATTGACCAAATTTCATTATTCAGGAGATTAAAGAACGATCGAGTCATGTCAGACACGATATAAGGGATCCAACCTCTCTCTTTATTTTTAAGTACACTCTTTTATGTCATTCCTTTTAAGATCATATTTCTTATGATTGGGATGTTATTTTATATTAATCCTACTGTACTTTTTATGTTCATATGATGAGGGACCCTATTTTTTCACATCAATCCATTTTGGAAGTTTTGAGTGGCGTCGTTAGGCTGCCGAATTTCTATAAGAGATTGAACCTCTCTCTTTCTTTTTAAGTACTCTCCTTTATGTCACTTCTTTTAAGCTCCTCTTTTTTATGTTGGGGGATGTTCTTTTATATTACACATTTTTTAAACTTTATGTTAATATGATGAGAGACCCTATTTTATCTCATCAATCCATTTTTATGGTGCCGTTATGCTGAAGAGTTTTCGTAAGCGATTTTTCATCTCACTTTTATTCCCGTGAGATTTATGCTACATTTTCCACAATATCCTTTGAGAGTTTTATGTACTATCAATTATTTTACTCATTGTGTAATATAATTTCATTTATGAGTATTTACATCAATGTTTTATTTTCCTTCTTTGACGGGGTGTATGTTTCAAAAGATACCCATGTCGGTAAGGGATCCATTCACCCTCCTCTTTTTAAAAGACATCTTTTGTTATGTCTTTTATTTCACAGGCTATTATGTTGGGATATGTTATTATATATCCTTATTTATGTAAATATTATGTCCAAGTTATGAGAAACCATTTTTTCTCTCATAAACTCATTTTCTGAATTTTGAAGTGACGTCGTTAGGCTGTCAAATTTTTGCGAGGGAACTTCTTAACCCACTTTCAATTATTTGGGTTAAACCTATAATTCTTGATTTTATTATGCCAAGATTATGTGTGGAATATCTATTTTTTAGCTTCCACAAACCATTGTGTGGATATACTATTTCTACACATAATCATCTCATTGATAAATTCTTATGTCATTTAAACGGACTTGTATCAGAAATCATAACTCAATCTCATTTCATTTAGTTAAATATCTATGTCATTGGTTTTGTTTTTCCATAATTATGTGTGAATGACCTCTGATTGTTTTACACTTAATATCCACTTATATTTTGGGTATTCGTATTTGTCACACATAATCGTATAATTGATTTATCCTTAATCGAAGGATACCGACTTTATAAGGGACTTCGTCTCAATATCCTTTCATTGAGGCATATTTTGTTTTATACACAACTTTCTTTTATATTATGTATAAACCCCTTTGACTTTTACTTTTATAAAAAAGGAATATTTTTCTGCGAAGCATTTTACAAAATGACAAAAAGGAATGTTTCTTTTAACGTATGTGGTGACAATGACCTTTTCCGCAGTCACGAGTATTATTTGGTCTTTGGCTTCATGAACAAGCCGTATTGTTTTTTTTAATGAAATAAATACCATATACTCTTTTATGTATTTTGGTTTTGAAAATGGTTTTTATAATGGATTTTTATGTCAATATATTTAAGTGCTATATTGTGATCAAAATGTGGAAATGTTTTCTTTCCATTATATTTGTTTAATGTCTTATGATTTTTATAATGGTACTCGGACATTTGATGGGTGGGTACGTGATAAACCATATGACGGGTGGTTCCATGAATACCAGGATGGGTGCTTACGTTATAACCTCCAATGCATTGGGTATGGAAGTCGTCCATATGGCTATTCCATTATGTATGTATGGAAGTTGGTCGAACGACTATTCCATTAAGTGATATGTGTGGAAGTCGACCTTATGGTTATTCCACTTAAGTATGTTTATGTCCCAAGTTACCTCTATATGTTATGTGATATTTATATGGGTTTTATGATAATCTTTTGGTTACAGAAGGGTATGTAATGAACTTTTATTCAGTGAAGAGTTTTTTACTACTTCGAAAAGGTGAAATGTATTACATTGATAATGTATAAATGGTTTACTTGTTGTTTTGAAAAACTAACAGTTTTCATTCTTTGTGTATCCCTTACTGAGCTTTTTATGCTCATCCCAAGTTTTTGAAATGTTTTTCACAGGACTTAACATGGAATTGGGTCAAGGATGGGATCAAGGGAAAGTCATGCTACCTAAAACATGGAACTAGACATGTTTCTTTTTAAGAGTTTTTATTTTATGGAAACTTAGTATAATTTTCTACTTTTTAATCTTTTGAGATGTAATAGTTATGTCCTAATTATCTAAAACTATTAACCTAAAAAGATCCTCAATGTGAATTATTCATTTAATTAAATATTAAGTAAGGTTTAAGGATGGGGCCTTATAGTTGGTATCATAGGTCGGTTTAGATAACTTTAGAGGTTAGGGTATTCTCTAAGCATAAGTGACATTACCATAATGGTTAGGATTTCAAAAAGCGTCATAGTTTTAGATAAAGTGAATGAGTAAGTATATCTTAGTGTTTACCTTCCTCATTAGTACATTATGGTTTTGTTGATATACTCACACTGATATTTCTGTTTTAGTGAATGGATGGATCTAGCAGGCACCAAAGAGACAACAGGTTTGAAGGAAACTATTGTGGTTCTCTAATTTAGATACTAGATAAAATGGGGGATTCAATTAGGAAACTCATGGTTGTTCTAAACCAACTATAAGGAGTCATGATCAACCAATTGAACCTTGGTATGTTCTGTAATGAATCATGTATGAGATGACCAACCGATGTGGAAGTTCAGGTAATAATTATAAGGGTAACCATTAGAGTTTATATGATCCTTACTTTTGAGGTAATTATGGGTTATTATATGATATGATGGAAAATGAAAGGCATAAGATAAACATGAGGTTAAAATATTTTATGATTATTTTTGAATATTTAATCTCGTTTCGGGGAATGTTTTATGAATTATATAGTTTTTGAAAAAGGACAACCACGCAGACCGTGTGACAACCTGTCACGTCAGACAAAGCTGTGTGAATCGAACCCACAAACAAAGTGTGATTGGTATTTTATCACATACCACTGGACTACGTGAAGTCCCTGGTTAGTTTGACTGATTATTTTTAGTTAGATGATTTTATTAATTAAGAGTAAGTTGATTTTTTGGTTTTTTATGAAAATGATTAACCTATCATGCAGGATATGTGATTAGTTTAATTACTTTTCAATAAGAGACTTTAGGAGCAACTGATGTTGTTTGGAGATAAGTGTTACGATTTAACTTGGAAGACTATGTGACTAAATCCTTCAAATATTTGGGTTTCAATCTTAGTTTTGTTTACTTTGAAGAATTTTATGGAAAAATTGATTATCGAATGGTCCTCGTTGAACTTTGGGATTTGTTGGACAATTTTTGGAGATTAAGAATAGATTTTTTTTATATAAAGGGTTATCCTTTTCTGGATTATCTGATCTTGTACTAACCTTTTTTGTTTTGGTTTTTGTTAAAGTCTAAAGACATGGGAAGTATATAATTCTCTTTTGTGGATTAGGTGATTCTCTAGAAGTTGATTATTGTACTCCTAATGTGAACAAGTCTTCCTAAATACTCGTCGTTTAGAGAAAATATGAGTTTGTGTAAGGAATCTAATAAAAGTCTAAAGTCAACATGATAAGTGATTATGTTTCCATATGAATAAATTCCTCAATAAAAAGTAACATAAAACAAAAAATTTTTCTATTAACTTTTCCTACTGGGGAATCCAATACTGTTTAACCCATCACAAGTTTGTGATTTTCTTGTGGTTAACTTTCTCCTAAACATGTTTTCTGTCACTCTCCATCAGAACATGACCCTTTGTTTTTTCTCACATGTCCATATTTTCATACTTGGAATCCTAGTATGGGTTAACTCGGGTGACCTTTATACTTATCGTTCTTGATTTTAAAGTGATTGTTTTACCAACTCTTGTTCTGATGTGGGACTTTCAAGGATGTTTCCAAGCCTAATTTTAAAATTGCGAGGATGCATTTCCCAAAAGGGGGGAAGGATGTAACACCCCAGGTAAATAAAGAATATGACATCTTTATATTTATCCATATTTGTGAATAAAATATTAATATTAATTTAAAGGGGATGCTATGCTCGATGGTGTACCCAATACGCAACAACGAGTTTCTTGGGAATCTTACGTTGCACTCTAATAATAAAATAATATTATTTTAAATGGTAGTTAACGCCTAGCCGTTGTAATGGCGGGAATGAACATAACTAACTAACAAATGATTATATATGTTTGTCAAATATTTTTACTCTTTACAATAAATGTTAGCGGATTAAAAATGCAAATGAATCCTGTTTTTAAGCGTAAACATTCTAATATTCTTTAAAAGGTCGATTAACCGCCTTTTGATGGAGAACCCCTTTTAAATCCACTTTTTGACAATTTTATAAGCTCTATTTTTTCAAAATAAACATATTATGTATGAATGGGACATTGAAATTTACCTTGGGTTAATTTTTGGTATTTTTCTGACAATGTTCATTTTTCAATGAATAGTGAAAAATACTACATTTAACATCAAAACTGCTTTTTCATATAATTTAATTATATGGTTATATTATCTTTTTAATTTTTTTTAATGTGTAATTAGAATATATTTTTACCATGTAATTCAATGATGGTCATTGGGATTAATTTCACTATGGAATTAGGCATAAACAAGTGCCAAACTTTTCATAAATATTGTTTCTAAAAAACCCGCTATTTGTTTTGACTAGGTGAAGTTTTTTTTAAAATTAATTATTGCAATTTATGTGATTGGAATTTGGTAAAATGAATTACATATTTGGAATCAGAAGGTCCAAATTAAGTAATTAAGACTCTTTTTTTGGACATTATGAATAGTAACGACTGTAATTATCTTTAATTATCTTGATTAATGAGTAATCAGGTAGTTAAAGATAATAAGATAATATCATAATAATTAAAATGACCAAAAAATGTGTCCTAAGGCTATGGGTTGTCTCATGGCCGACCATGAGATGCCTTGTGCCAAACGTGGGGGCCCCATGGATTCACTTTTGTGAGGAAGTGACTTTTTATCTTTTTATATTTTAAGAATGTTAATTGTAACAAAGAATGTATCACCTAAGTAAAATATTTTTAATTTTGACTAAATAAATGATCTTTTGGACTATAAATATTAATTAGAAATCTAATAATATTTCCTACATCATAGTATTTTTTTTATAATATTTAGACATTAAATAAATTAAATTATTTATGACATCATGGTGATGCAGCGATGACCTCATTATTTAACGATTTAAATAAAATGGAATGATAATGTAAAATCTAAGTCCTACACATGTCCAAAACATATTGGATGGGAGGATTTCGAACCCTTATCACCTTATCCTACAAAAACAAAAATGTAGGACCATTAAAATCTGAAACTCATTTGAAAATAAAGTTACATTTTATACCTTTCCAAGAGTGCCCCTCCTCTCCCCTTATAAAAGGCCCCCACCTCTACCTCCTTACCCACACTTCCAAAGCCTTTGGCTCGGCCAACCCCTTCTCATTTTGTCTCTCCACATCCCAATCTAACACTTTGATGCCTCTCTTTGGGCAGAAGTCTTCCCAAGGAATCTTTTTAGCTCAAACCAAATGGAGTTACCCGATTTTAAGGTAATGTCTTCACTTGAGTCCTTTTGTATTATTTTGATTCTCCAACCCCTAAACACTTTTTATTCATTTATTTTGTAAAGACTTTAGTATCTTAAATATACTAGGATATTGTTATAAGAATTATTCGAGCTACACTTACACACACCTTCGTCTAATGGTTAATGAATATACTGTTCCTGTGGTTGGCAATTTTCTGCCTCACGAAACGATGATTGTTCAACATTCTTATAACACTTTCAAAGGTGGCCATTAAGATGACACAATATTTATATATGATATATAATATGTTTATGTTTTACTTAAGCTTCTGTATTTTTCATTTATGGCATACCTTTATGGTTTCCATTATGGGTAAACGCGATATCTTCATTTAAGGAAGTGTGGACTACCGCCCCCTCAAAGTGATTTGATTCGTTAATACCGTATGTGGTACGTATAAAGGATATATTTATTGATATAATATATGATACTATACTGGAAATAAAATTATATTATGTATCATTATGTTTTAATTCCATTAAATATGAAATAGAAATGGAAGTAGTGTTCATGCGTACGTATGGCTTGCCGTCTCCATGAACGGTGCATTTCATTTATTATCTCCAAATGTTATGTACTATTATATGTGCAAATATATAATGGATATATATATAATATATTACATCTGAATGATGGATATAATTATGGAATTATAATATATATATCTCTCATTTTGTTTTAATTCCATTAATATGACAAAAAATGAAAGTAGCGTTCATGCGTATGTACGACCTACCGTCTCCATGAACGGTGATTTTAAAATTTTATCTCCAAATGCTATGAAATAGTATAAAATTAATATATACTTTATATATATGATATTTAAAACATCAAATCTATTATGGATATAATATACCTATAACTAAATGGAAATTTTTTTTCCAACAAGTTCAATTTTTATTCTTGTACTGAACATCGACAAAAACGTCTGATATGAACTCACTTTATTAGCCAATTATTATAAAATTATAATTTGTGATATGAACGGAATAATAATATTTAATTTATGTCCTTAGGAAATTATAAATTTACCAAATTTTATTATTCAAGAGATTAAAGAATGATCGAGTCATGTCGGACACGAAGTAAGGGATCAAACCTATCTCTTTCTTTTTAAGTACACTCTTTTATGTCATTCCTTTTAAGCTCATATTTCTTATGATTGGGATGTTCTTTTATATTAATCCTACTGTACTTTTTATTTTCATATGATGAGAGACCCTATTCTCTCTCATGAATCCATTTTGGAAGTTTTGAGTGGCGTCGTTAGGCTGCCGAATATTCGTAAGAGATTTAACCTCTCTCTTTCTTTTTAAGTACTCTCCTTTAGGTCACTTATTTTAAGCTCCACTTTCTTATGTTGGGGGATGTTATTTTATATTATTCTTTCTGTAAACATTATGTTAATATGATGAGAGACCCTATTTGATCTCATCAATCCATTTTTGTGGCGCCGTTAGGCTGCCGAGTTTTCGTAAGCAATTTTTCATCTCACTTTTATTCCCATGAGATTTATACTACATTTTCCACAATGTACTTTGAGTGGTGTATGTACTGTCCATTATTTTACTCATTGTGGAATATACTATCATTTATGAGTATTTACATCAATGTTTTATTTTCCTTCTTTCACGGGGTGTATGTTTCGAAAGATACCCTTGTCGGTAAGGGAACCTTTCACCCTCCTCTTTTTAAAAGACTTCTTTTGTTATGTCTTTTATTTCACATGATATTATGTTGGGATATGTACTTATATATCCTTATTTATGTTAATTTTATTTACAAGTGATGAGATACCATTTTCTATCTCATCAACTCATTTTCTAAATTTTGAAGTTACGTCGTTAGGCTGTCGAATTTTTGCGAGGGAACTTCTTAACCAACTTTCAATTGTTTGGGTTAAACCTCTAATTCATGATTTTATTATGACAAGATTATGTGTGGAATAACTATGTTGTAGTTTGCACAAACCATTGTGTGGATATACTATTTCTACACATAATCATCTCATTGATAAATTCTTATGTCATTTAGACGGACTTGTATCAGAAATCATAACTCAATCTCATTTCATTGAGTTAAATATCTATGTCATTGGTTTTGTTTTTCAATGATTATGTGTGAATGACCTCTGATTTTTTTACACTTAACATCCACTTATATTTTCGGTATTCGTATTTTTCACACATAATCATATAATTGATTTATCCTTAATCTAAGGATATCGACTTTGTAAGGGACTTCGTATCAATCTCATTTCATTGAGGCATATTTCTTTTTATACAAAACTTTCTTTTATACGGTGTATAAACCCCTTTGACTTTTAATTTTATACAAATGTAATCTTTTTCTATTAAGCGGTTAAAAAATGAAAAAAGGAATGTTTCTTTTAACGTACGCGGTGACAACGACCTTTTCTGCTACCGTGAGTATTATTTGGTTTTTGTCTTCCTGAACATGCCGTATTGTTTTTTTTAATGAAATAAATACCATATAATCTTTTATGTATTTTGGTATTGGAAATGGTTTTTATATTGGATTTGTTATGTCAATATATTTAAGTGATATATTATGATCAATGTGTGGAAATGTTTTCTTTCCATCATATTTGTTTTATGTCTTATCATTTTTATAATGGTACTTGGACATTTGACGGGTGGTTACGTAATAAACCATATGATGGGTGGTGTCGTGAATACCAGGACGGGTGGTTACGTTATAACCTCCAATGCATTGGGTATGGAAGTCAGCCATATGGCTATTCCATTAAGTATGTATGGAAGTTGGCCGAAAGGATATTCCATTAAGTGATATGTGTGGAAGTCGACCTTATGGTTATTCCACTTAAGTATGTTTATGTCCCAAGTTACCTTTATATGTTATGTTATCTTTATATGGGTTTTATGGTAATCTTTTGGATACAGAAGGGTATGTAATGAACTTTTTTTCAGTGAAGAGTTTTTTACTACTTAGAAAAGGTGAAAAGTATTACTTTGATAATGTATACATGGTTTACTTGTTGTTTTGAAAAACTAACAGTTTTCATTCTTTGTGTATCCCTTACTGAGATTTTTATGCATATCCCAAGAATTTGAAATGTTTTTCACAGAACTTAACGTTGAATAGGGTCAAGGATGAGATCAAGGGAAAGTCATGCTATCTAAAACATGGAACTAGACATGTTTCTTTTTAAGAGTTTTTATTTTATGGAAACTTAGTAGAAGTTTAAACTTTTTTATCTTTGGAGATGTAATAGTTATGTCCTAATTCTCTAAAACTCTAAACCTGAAAAGATCCTCAATGTGAATTATTCATTTAATTCAATATTATTTAAGGTTTAAGGCAGGGGCCTTATAAAAACTACCCATTTGGATGCCCTAGAACTAGATATAATACCCAAAAATAAGTACTGTGAACACACCAAAGGAATATCGATACATAACATATAACAAGAGTATATAGATGTACTCAACAAAGACACACAGAGTAAAGGTATGTCACAACTATAATTCCATCCTAGGATTCCAACTCAAAGGATCTATATAGAATATAACATAGAGATAACACTTCTATGTTTAAAAACACTAATGATTTCCATATGAGAGGTACTGATCAACGAATATCACCAATGGATTTACAAACTCAATGTTTGAAGATGTCTGATAAATAGATGTGGATCAATCACAAGGCCATGGGTTATTCCAAAAAATCAATCTGGATTAAAAAATATTTAGAAGATTGGTGCATGTGTAGTTTTGGTCATGACAATAACAAAATATCCACCCAAAGAATGAAGATAAATAGAGGATCTCACTCTAGGAATCATGTAAGTATTCCAAAAAACTATATCCAAGAATTATTGCTAAAGGGATATATTCCCTATTTGTAGAAGGTGATTCCATACTAACCCTCATTGAATGGATATGGGTAACACACCCTAACAATACCTGTCAAAAACACCAACGAAAAGGTATTGAATACCTATTTTTAGGAGTTCATGGCGTATATTAGGAGTGCATGACATGTCCTTCTGACCTTGGGTTATGCTTGTGTAACTGGAATATATCTCGTGCCCTTGTAATGGTATATGATGTGTCCGATTACCGTGTACACAAAACATGTACTAGTAAATTGTTATTCCCCAATATACTAGGTGATATTGTGTCCGTGTAGGAGTACACAACTTGTCAGCTATCCATGTTCTTCATCCTATATTTTCACCATCCATGGTACATTCCAATCCATCGGGGGGTGGTGACACACTATGTGATAGTGTAACATGTTGTGTGATTTTCACCTCCTTCCAGAACATAACTACAACTGAGAGGGGCCCATGTGGTGTGTGGTTCCACGTTAAACTCCATATATTTCTAAAAATTCTATAATTACAAATATGAATCCATTTATTATATTTTGTTTATCTGATGCATTGATATTATGTCGTTTTCACCTATAATTCCCATAGAACTAAAATAATGGTCAAGAGAGACTGACCATCATTTCAAAGGTGATTTATAGAGGCGTCATTCATTTGGGAATCGTCTCGAAACTCTTACATAAATGTTCATCCAAGAACCACATATGTGTGTTTTCCTATTGTCTTGATCCACTCACCACAATCATCATCGCATGATCCTTGTTCCATACCTTTTTGGATTTATGATATACATTTTTGTAACACAAAATGGTTTCATTACATTTGATTGTTCTTGTATTGGGGTCGAATCATTTGTAAAATGACACCCTGATTATGTATGTAAATAATAAAATGGGAGAAACTGTTAAACACACAAAATTGGAATAATAATTTTTGGTATTCATTTTGCCTCAATTCTTTTATATTATAATAAAAAATGAAGATGCATAATATATATATATATATATATATATATATATGTACCAATAAAAAACCAAAATAAAAACCATCCAGTAATACACAAGATCTAAGAATCAATCGATTAGTTAATTGATTAACCTTCATCATGGAAATTAGGATGGGTGAATAAATCTAATAAAAAAAATTCTACCTTATTTTTGAGTGATCACTCTCAAAGGATAATGTTGTGTCGTGATCTATAGAGGGAACCATCTATTTTGTCTCGAACCGATAACCAATCATTGATTCAATCTTTGTCTACCAATGGAATCTTCTTCAACAGATTCATTAACTCTAATAAATTTTTATTGTTAATATCTAACAAAAATTTATTCCCTAATCATGTATTTAAGTAAGGAAAATATTTCATTTATTTAATCAACAAATATTATAATATAAATAATTTTTTAATTATTTTATTCTTGTATTGAATTTTCTACAAATGCAACATGATGAACAAGTTTATGTCACACCTAGGGTTATAAACACATTATGAACTACATGGTTCCCTCATATATCTGACTTGGGCCCCTTTTTTAAATTATTACATATTTTCATGATTATTGTGAATGTGTCTTATTGAGTATATTTCAAAGATTTATTATGGCACAGTTGGTATCAGAATAGAACGTCATCACATCTATAGGTTAAAATATGTCCAAAAAATATCAAAAAAAATAAAATGAATATCCAATTTAGTAAATTATTCCTAAATTATGGATTTACATCATGAAAAGTCTTCAAAAGGGATACACAAAGAGATTCATGTACTAAGCACGGATTTGAGCCTCCCACTCAAACGTTCTCTTGGAATGGTTCTCATGATATTGTCAAACCTACAAAAAATGAATTGATAACCTGTGTAGGATCCTCTCATACTGATTCATTATCTCTTTTGGGTACCCTAAAAAGGTAGGTCCATCCTCCATGTCTAACTCTCCTCGGTCGATAGCATGCAATGATTTGTTCACATACCTTCTCAGTTAGGACATGTCGAAGGAAACCTGTACCCAGTCTAACAATGGAGGTAGAGCTATGTGGTTTGTAACTATTTCATCTGTAGCCAGTATCTATAAAGGTCCAATGAAACTAAGAGATAACATTCCACCCTGACCAATTCTCCATAATCTACATCTAGGTGAAAACCATAGAAACACATGGTCCCCACCCTTGAACTCCAAAAGCATATATATTATATCTTTATAAGAATTCTATTGGCTTAGTGAAATCCTCACCCACTACTAGATTACCTATAACATTTAAGAATACTCATTCACTAAATCTAGGTCCATGAGTGCCGACTGTCCTTGGACAATCCAACATAGTGGTGACTTGCAAGGTCTCCAATACAAGTCCTTCAATGGTTCCATACCAATTTCAAAATTGTGTCTATTTTTTTAAATAAAATCTACAATGGGTAGATGATCCTACCATCTATGTATGATCTCCCACATGGAATACTTAAACTTGTATCCAAGACACAGATGGTCTTCTCTGTTTGGTCATTAGTTTTGGGGTGAATCATTGTGGTCAAGAGTAACTGAGTCACAAAACTATCATGCAATCTGTTCCACAAGAATGATGTGAATCAAGCTACTTGTTTAGAAATTATCATCGATGAAACTCTATGGAGTTTTATTATCTCTTGCACTTAGTGGCATCCTAGTCTCTCTAGTGAACTTTTCATTTGGTTGGAAAGAAAGTGGACAGACTTAGTGAGCCATTACATAATCACCTAAATGGAATCATTTACCTTATACATGGGTTGTAATGATGCCATGAATTACATTGATATCCCATCCCAAGTATACTCTAGGGCCTCATGGGGGTGATATAAACCCTCTAGAACATTGTTCTCAACCTTTACTTATTGAAATATGAGGCATAAAGAGAGAAAAGGATGAAACACTTTTATTCCGCCCTAACCACTAAATTAGTTGGTGGGGTCTAGTTAATTCTTTTCTACACATGGATGTGCTTCCAAAAAATATGTATTCATCTCTATTAGAACTTACTCTCACAACATCACACATACAAATGTGAAACCTATGAAAAAATAATACTCCCAACCTTTATAAAATTCATCTGTAACATGTCCAATTGATATATAAGTACACATGTTATCACATTAAACATCCCCATGTTTCTCCCCAATGACCCACAGTATGAAAAGAGGGGAAAGAAAAATAGACTAGAGGTAAGCAACTCTGTCTCTATCCAAAAAATATATTTGTAATGATGCCAGATACTCTAATGAAAAATTTAGAAATGATGAAAAATCTATTATACATAGTGAATCTCCAACCATGTTCCCCCTTATTGGAGAATACATAATTTCAAATTCATAATTATGTTGGAACACTAGAAATCTTCTCAATCTTCATATATGGTCATCCTATGTGAAGATATACTTGAGCCACTTGTGATTATAATAGATGATAAACATCTCTACCATTATCTAGTGTCTCCAAATATGTTATAGGAAGAATATTGGAACTAATTTAAGATCATGGGTTACCTATTTAACAATATGTGGCCTCAAATGACATCATCCTTGGAAAACCACTTCTTGCATATGCATCAGAACCCAACCATTACTGGTTCATGATTCCTCAAATAACACTATGTACAAGACACCATCCTTGGGAAATCTCTTCATGGTAGTTCTCTTCAATATCATTGTGAACTTCTGAAAGTCCTTCTAGTACCACGTTATCCATATGAATGTCTTCCCTTTTAGGTAAAATATTTCATGGGTCATGTTATCTTGGAGAAATAAACTATTAATCTTAGTTAATATCCAGCCAATGCATCAGATATCGACACCTCCATCACACCTTTTTTGTGGCTCCCAAGATAGCAGTACATCAACCATTACTGGGTCCACTTATACTCCAAACTCTAAGATAACATGTACAAGACGTGAAATTATTTAATCTAGAACTAGATCTTTGAGGGAATCCCATAATTCTAGTGCTCTTAATGAAAATCTAGAACCATTCTCATCTTTCTCATCTTCTCCTCCTCAAAAGCTGAGTAGACAATGATATCTTCGATACAGACTACCAAAAAATAGTCTATGAGAGGACAAAAGACTCAGTTCATCAGTCCCATGAGCACTGTAATTCCATTCATCATGAAAAAGTGCATCACCATGTACTCATAATGACCTTAGAAACACAAGAACTCCATATTTAGTATATACTTGCACCATACCCACAACTACTAATAGCCTAGCCCGAGATCAATTCTCGAGAAGCTTCATTCACCAATCATTTGATAAAAGAGGTCATATTTCATATTTTGGTGATACATTTTCTTTATATTCACACAGATCAAGATCTAATAATTTACAAATAACACATCACTCTACTACTTTTTATTTGAAAAAAAATTTATGGATAAACATGGTGAAATACTTGGTCTAACAAATCCCATCATCTATAATTCCTCCAACTACACCCTTATCTCCCAAAGACTTGTAGGATAGATATGATATTATGGCCCAGATATCAGTTATATCCTTGGATGTAGTTCAATTCAATATTTTATATCTTGTTGAGGGAGTAATCCTAGAACATACTCATGAACTATTTCTTTTATAAACCTCCACAACAATTGTGAACTAGAAAATTGTAACATTTACTAAACCAAAGACCATTCTAGAAAACTAATCAATAATCATCTACAGGTTCCTATACATGAGTCAAATTTTGGGTTTCATTTTCACTGAAAATGTTTAAAATAGTTCAATCACTAAAATCACATTGCATTCTCTACGACAAACAATCAATCTGGGAATGAACAGTAGATGACTAGTCTATACCTAAAATGATTTCATAAAGCCTAATAATTTATAGAAAGCGATCCCAATAAAAAATCTCATGTTGAAGAGTTAGGTCACACTGTCAAAAGAAGATTTTTATTACCGATTCATTTCCAGTTGGAGTCAAAGATCCAAGGCTGAGGAAAGGGATCAACAAGAATCTCTATATATCGAATTAGATACATTGAAAGAAAGAAATGATTGGAAGATTTTATATCAGTGTTTCTTCTAATGTAAAAAAATACACATATCATATTCCTAGAGCCTCTCAGTCATTATCTTCGACCACATGTAGTTGTACTACCGCTCCATTCCTGCTCCTTGAGCATAGCATGGACTAATTGTTGGTGGTGGTGGTAACAAGTTAAATGATCTACCTCATATTTATACTCTACCATCTCCTCTTCCACATTTTCTACCTTACAAACATTCATACTCATTCCAATTCCTCTACTTAAATGGCTCACATATGGTCTTCCTATCAGTCATATGACATGTCAGACAATCTCATGCAAGATATGCTCTACTATCCCATGGGTAGAACTACCTCAACATGGGCTTACTAGATCCATAATATGAATCCTTATCCACACATCATTTTCCTCAGGGCCCCCTCCTAAAACGAATCCCACCTCCAATTCCATGATATAGTTTTTGGATCCCTTCATATTAAGTCTCTACACATGATTTCCCACTAACAGAATCAACCATATGTATTTCCTCAACAATAAAATACTCGAGAAGAAAATCTCACTCTAGCACCCAAAAATAAGTAAAATTTAATAGAGGGAAAAAACTATATATGGTGTATCTAAAAATCCCTGACAAAAAAGTTTGATATTTAAATAAATGGTCATGAACCATATCCATAAATTACTAAGAGGGTTTGGTAAACCACGATGAATATTCATCTACAATCGTGCTTCCATGCTAGACATACAAACACTCAAATATACATATATACCTTAGAATAGATACATAAGGACATTATTTAAAAATCCAATCAAACATTGACCACACTAGATTCACTTAAAAATAGTACTAGTTCACTATACTAGACAATCATTTTGCATAGTAGTGGATAATTCTCACCATCAGGACAACCATCTAATCTGATGGTGTCCTATCTAGAATGGAAACTTGAGTCACCCCCTCAAAACAATCCTCAAATGAATATGGGTTGAGATCACCTCAAAACTAAGGTGTCTATGTCACTAAGATGCATGATGTGTTCTCATCTATCATATTCCATAAGATGGTTCTTCATTTACCATGTGTTTCTCTTCAGGTGGTGGTATAGCTGTTGCACCACCTATAGAGATCATATATGGAATTAGTCCATGTATTGACACATCATAATTGAAGGGATAATTTTTGTGATAATACTACTTAGACATAACTAAAATATGTCTCAGAGGCATCCTGAAAGTATATATGATATACTAGGGTCAATTAGAATATATTGAAGAGCTGACTCAAGAAGATCTTTGAAACCACAACCCATTATTATATGACACATGTACTATAAGGACCCAACCTTATAATAATACATAATCTTGAATTAAATGAATAATTCACATTTATGATCTTTTTAGGATTAGAGTTTTAGAAAATTAGGACATACTATTACATCTCATTGATTACAAAGTAGACACATTTACATAGTTTCAATTTTTTTCACAAAATAAAAACTCTTGAAAAAAATAGTCATGTCTAGTTCCTTGTTTTAGACAGCATGACATTTCCATGATCCCATCCTTGACCCTATTCCACTTTTTTTCCTGTAAAAAACATTTCAATAACTTGGGATGAACATAAAAAGCTCAGTAAGGGATACATAAAAAAGAAAACATTAGATCATCAATATGTACATAAAACAATATTTTTAACATGCATCATGAAATCATAAGATTTATGAATAACTCATAGAAATCCTAAGATATAAAGGTAACTTGAGGCATTCATAACATTCTTATTTAGGGATTAACACTCTTGGTTACATTTGGAATACCCATCACAGTATATTCCTTAAATCTCTTCAGAGAAACCTTTGCGTTTAACTACTTAGCATTACCCAATGTATTGGAGAGAAATCTTGGGCTCACCCGGCCTTAGTTTTTCAAAAAACCACCTGTTTTTATAAAAAATTCCCAATTACCATAACACAATCGTATCACATTAAAAATGAATAATGGAAACATAACATTTCGACATTTCAATCACATGATATTAATACAACAAATTTATATAATCAAAACATTATCAAAACCATTTTCAATACAAAAATAAAAGAAAAGTAAAACATTGTATTTATTTTTCTTTTTAAAAAATTTATTGCTTTTGAGGAAGTTGAAAATCAAATAATGGTCATGACAGAGGAGAAGTCGTTGTAACCACATACATAAGACAAAAAAACATTCATTTTGTCGTTTTGAAATATGATTTGTGTAAAAAGATTCATTTTGAATGAAATGAAATGTCAAAAGTGTTTTATACACCATAAAAATAATGTCGTGTAGAAATCAAAAGATGCCTTAATGGAAGGAGATTGAGATGAAGTCTCGTTCAAAGACGGTATCCTTCGATTAAGGATAAATCAATTACATAATTATGTTTGAAAAATATAAATACACACAATATAAGTGGATATTACGTTTAAATCAATCAGAGGTCATCCACACATATTCATATTACAACATAATCAAGCAGTAGGGGTTTAACCCAAAGAATTGAAATTGGGTTAAGAACTTCCCTTACAAAAATTCGACAGCCTAACAACATCACTTTAAAATTCAGAAAATGAGTTGATGAGGGATAAAATGGTATCTCATCACTTGGAAATAAAATTTATAGTAATAAGGATATATAATAACATATCCCAACATTAATAAGATATAAATTAAATTTCCTAACAAAAAGAAGTCTTTTAAAAAGAAGAGGGGAAAGGTTCCCTTACCGATTTTGGTAACTTTTGAAACATACTGGAAAAAGAACGAAGGGTCATACAATTAAGATGTAAATACCCATATATTAAATTATATTACACAAATAATACAATCTTGGGTAGTAGATACACCACACAAAAGGAAATAGTGGAAAATGTAGCTTGACTCTCACGAGAATAAAAAGTGATATAAAAACCTCTTACCTCGTTGTAATCGAACAGGTCGTATGACCAAAATATAATAAGAACCAAATGAATCATAAAATACAATGAATGTAATTAGAATCATGGTAATATATATCAAATGTAAGTACATAATACACTACATGCAATAAATAATTGGCGGACAATGGAAATCTCACGGAATTAAAAGTGAGAGAAGAAATCCATCTTAACTCAAGTCCGACTTGTCTTGTTCATTTCATTATAATCCTGAATAATAAAACTTGGTCAATTTATAATCTCATAATGTATTCATTTAAATATTATTATTAAATTCATATCACATATTATCATGTTAATAATAATTATTTAATTATGTGAGTTCATATCATATGTTTTGTCGATATTCGGTACATGAGTCAAAAAAAATTGTTCGAAAATAATTGTCCATGTAGTTAATAGTACATCATATTCGAAATGGTTTTAATGACGTAAATATCATATATATATAGTATATTTAATTCCATAATGTTTGGAGATAAGAAATGAAATGTACATTTTAATGGAGATGGTAGGTCGTACGTACGCATGAACGCTACTTTCATTTTTTTGTCTTATTAATGGACTTTAAAACTAAATGAAACATTGATATATTATAATTACAGTATAATATATATGTTATATAGGTAAAATATGTTCATTATTTACATTCTTTATAAATTCCATGTTTTTCATGAATGAGTCACATCACATGAGGGGGCGGTTGTCCACACTTCCTCATATGAAATTATCACATTTGAAAAACATGCAAAGCATTAATTTATGTTTTAAATATAAAATACAGAATAATTGAGAAGACACAAATATAATATATATCATATATAAATATAGTTCTATCATTATTTCCACCATGAGTGGTGTTAAAATAATATTGAACAATCATCGTTTCGTGATGC
This sequence comes from Viscum album, assembly GCA_963277665.1. NCBI lineage: Eukaryota > Viridiplantae > Streptophyta > Magnoliopsida > Santalales > Viscaceae > Viscum > Viscum album. The sequence goes on along the minus strand of OY728131.1, from coordinate 707,859,256 downwards.
AGTAATTCGCCACCCACAAAAACAATATGTTCTTTAACCATTAGACGGGGGTGTGTGTAAGTGTAGGTAGAATCCTTATCATAACAACATACTAGTATATTGAGGATACTAGTGTTATTATGGGATAAATTAATAAGAAGATAGTGGTGAGTGAAGAAGGAAAATAAATAAAAGAAACTCGAGAGAAGTCATTACCTCTAAAACGGGTAACTCTTTTTGATTTGAGCCACATGATTCTATGGAAAGACTTCTGCCCCATGTAAGGCTTTTGAGAGTGAGAGAGGGATTGGTAGAGATAATATGAGTAGATTTTGGATGATCTAATGTCTTGATATGTGTGGGTAAGGGGGTAGAGTTGGGTCCTTTTATAAGAGAGAGGAGGGTCACTTTTGGAAATTCTTGAAATGTGACTTTATCATAAAACTGTTTTCAGATTTTAAAGGTCCCACAATAATATATTTGTAGGATAACGTGATAAGAGTTCGAAATCCACCCATCCAATAGGTTTTCAAAAATTTTATGTCTTAGAATTTACCTTATCATTCCTTTTTATTTAAATCGTTCATTAATGAGGTAATATGTGCATCATCATGGTGTCATAAATAAATTTATTTATTTAATATCTAAAAATTATAAAAAAATACCATGATGTAGGAAACATTTTTAGATTTACAATTACTATATATAGACTAATATATCATTTATGTAAACAAAATTAATTAATTTTTCTTAGGATATACAAACCTTTTTTATATTTCTTTTCTTTAAAAAAAATTATGTCATAAATGTCTCTATTACAACCATGTGACTCCATGGCCCCTCAAGTTCAGTAAAAAGCTTCTCACGGTCGGCCATAACTTAAACAAGATAATTTTCACACATTTTGGGGTCATTTTATATTATTATTATATTATTTTATTACCATTAACTACCTGACTATTAATTAATCACGATAATTAAAGATAATTACCGTGGTTACTATTCATAATGTCCAAAAACCAAAGAGTCATAATTAAATAATTTGGACCTTATGATTCCAAATATGGAATCCATTTTACCAAATTCCAAACACATAAATTGTAGTAATTTATTTAAAAAATATTCCCACTGTTGAAACCAAAGACAGGTTTTTAAGAAGTAAAATTTATCAAAAGTTTGACTAGTTTTTACATCCAATTGAAATGTGAAATTAATTACAATGAACAAAATTGTATTAAGTGATAAAAATATAATTCAATTACACATTAAAACCATTTAAAAGGACAATTTAACTATATAATTATATTAGATGAAAAAGAAGTTTTGATGTAAAATGTAGTATTTTTCACTATTCATTAAAAATGAACATTTGTCATTAAAATACAAAACATTTATCCAAAGTAAATTTTATATTACAAATTAAAAACTGATTTCCATTTTACCATATTAAAAACATATATGTTCACTAATTAATTTTATTATTAATTCCTACTGTCTAAACAAATAGCTTGTTTTTTAGAAACAATATCTATCACAAGATTGACACTTATTTACATCTGATTTCAAAGTAAAATTAATTACAATTACCACCATTGGATTAAATGGTAAATATGTATTTTAAATAAAATTTAAAACCAATTAACAAGATAATATATCCATATAAATAAATTAGATTAAAAGGATGTTTTGAAGTAAAATACAACATTTTCAATATTCACTAAAAAATGATCTTTATCATGAAAATAACAAAAATTTAACCAATGTAAAATTTGATATCGCGATTCTAATAAATGATTTTATTTTTTCAAATATAACATATCAAATTGACAAAAAGTATTTTTAAAAATGGTTCTCCATCAAAAGGCGGTTAATCGACCTTTAAAAGAATATTTGAAGTTTTAAGCTTAGAATTGGAGTTATTCGAATTTTAAGCCTCTAATATTTATTAAATAAATGTAAAAATATTTGATTAAAATATATAATAATATTTTAGTTAGTTCTATTCAATCCCTCCATTATAATGGCTCGGAGTTAACTGCTATTTAAAATAATATTTTTATATTATTAGTGTGCAATGTAAGATGGCAATGAAACTCGTTGTTGCTTATTGGGAACGCCATTGAACATAGAATCCCCATTAAATAATATTAATATTTTATTCACAAATATTAATATACATGAACATTTCATATTCATTATTTTGATAGATTCTTACATCATTCCCCCTTTTGGGAATTTTGACCTCACAATTTTAAAATTGGGCTTGGAAACTTCATTGAATGTTCTACATTGGAAAAATAGTCAGTAAAAATATCACTTTAAAAGAAAGAAAGAGAAGTAAGAAGGTCACTAGAATTAACCCATTCTAGGATTCAATGTATATAAACATTGTTCTGTAAAGGAAAAAAATGGCCAAGTTCTGATGGAGAGTGATAGAATACATTTCAAGGAGAAAGTTGACCACTTGAAAATCCCAAACATAGGATGAGTTAAACGGTATTTGATTCCCCAAAAGGAAAATTAAACAGAAAAAGTTTTTGTTTTAAGTTACTTTTCATTGAGGAATTTATTTATGAGCTTAACTAAATAATAAGGAAACATACTTACTTGTCATGTAAACTTTCATCTCTTACTAGATTTCTTACACAAACTCATATTTTCTCCAAAATATTTGTATTTATGATGACTTGTTCACATTAAGAGTGCTATAATCAACTTATTGAGAATAACATAATCCAGAAAAGATGAACTATATATCTCTGAAGTCTTTAGAAATTAACCAAAACCAAAATGGTTAGTACAAGTTCAGATAATCCCCAAAAGGATAATCTTTCACAAAAAGAAAAACTACTCTTAATCTCCAAAATTTGTCCAACAAAACCCAAAGTTCATCAATGACCATTCAATAAAAAGATATCCATAAAATTCTTCAAAGTAATTTAATCTATGATTGAAACACAAATCCTTGAAGGATTTAATCACATAGTCGTCCAAGATAAATCTTAAAATTTATCTCTAAATACCATCAGTTACTCTTCAAGTCTCATATTAAAAAGTAATTAACCTAATCACATATCCTCTAGGATTGTTAATCATTTCCATAGATAACCCAAAATCAACTTATTCCTGATTCATAAGTTCATCTAACTAAAAATAATTAGTCATACCAACCAGGGAATTCACGTCGTCCAATGGTAGGTGATAAATACCAGTCACACATTGGTTGTGGCTTCGATTCACATAGCATCGTCCGACGTGACGGGTTGTCACACAGTCTGTGTGTTGTCCCTTTTAAAGAACTATATAACATTATAACACTCACAAGAAGAGATAAATTAATCAAAAATAACCATAACATATTTTAACAGCAAAGGTTATCTAATAACTTTCATTTGGCATCACAAAATGTATTAACTGGTAATTGCCTCAAAATCAAGGATCATATAAACCCTGATGGTTGTTCATAACTATATCCACAAAAGTAAAGATAATTATTCCTTGAATAAAATTTTCATATATCAAATATCAGGGTCACTCATACTATAAAAAGTCATATAATGTAATCTCATCATCAAAAGAGCCTTAGTACTATTAATAATTTTACCATCCTAAAATATACCATAACTCTTAAATCACTCGTATGTTGACTTCTTACTCATTCAACATTCTTCATGATCCATTAACCATTCTTTTTCAAGTTATCCTGAAATAATTATTTCCTACAAACAAAAATCATGAATCATATCCTATGATTTCAATAGTTAGAAAAAATATGTCAAGCCATAATCCATAACTTTTAATGGTATTTGTCAGTTTCTTCCTCCTTAATCAGAATAGAATTGGGTATTGTTAGAAAAATATTTGTATGATCCTAGTGATCCCATTCCTGAAACTTCTTCCTATGACATGTGATTATAATGACCATGCACACCACATTTAAAACATTCAATTGATCCTTTAAAAAAATTCCTTCCCTTTCTTAGTGTCAACTAGATTCTTCATTTTTCCATGGCAGGTTATTTCTTTATGAACATCATTTCCACATCTATAGCATATTTCTATCCCTTTGAAACATTTTTCTATGTGTTTCTTTCCACATCTTTGAAACATTGGTTTTTGTATATACTTACCTTTAGGATTATTACCTGAACTTCCATAGGGATTGGATTGTCACATATATGATGCCTTATAAAAATAACTAAGGTTCAGGTGGTAAATCATGACTCTAGATAGTTGGATGAGAATAACCACAAGAGTTTTCATTGCAGCTCCCATATCATTTAGTTTCTCATTTAGAAAACCCTCACAGTTTTCTTCACATCCACTGTTACTTTGGTGCATGATAGATCCATCCATTTACTGAAACCAAAAAGGTCAGTGTGAGTATATCAATAAAATAATCATATAATACTAAGATATAATTATTCATGTTATCTTGAACTCATTCACATTGTCTAAAAAACTATGACTCATTCTGAAATCTTAACCATTATGGTAATTTCACTTAAGCTTAACGAATACACTAACATCTAAAGTTATCTAAACCGTCCTTTGATACCATCTGTAAGGACCCATCCTTGTAATATTACATAATATTTAATTAAATGAATATTTCACGTTGAGGATATTTTCTGGTTTTGTATTTTAGAGAATTAGGAAATAACTATTATATCTCAATGATTAAAAAGTAGAAACCTCTACTCAGTTTCCATTTTTTTTACAAAATAAATACTCTTGAACAAAATTTTCATGTCTAGTTCTATATTTTAGACAACATGACATTTACTTCCTCCAATCCTTGACCCTATTCCACTTTATGTCCTGTGGAAAACATTTCAAAAACTTGGGATGAGCATAAAAAACTCATTAAGGGATACACAAAGAAATAAAACATTAGATCATCAATATTTACATAACATAATATTTTTAACATACCTCGTGAAATCATATGATTTATGAATAACTCATAGAAATCATAATAAATAAAGGTAACATGAGTCATTCATAACATTCTTACGTAGGGAGTAACCCTCAAGGTTACGTTTGGAATACCCATCACAGTAGATTCCATAAATCTTTTCAGGGAAACCTTAGAGTATAAATACATTGTGTTACCCAATGGATCAGAGATATATCGTGGTCTCACCCACACTACGTTTTTCATGGAAGCACTTGTATTCATAAACAAATCCCAAGAACCATAACATAATCGTATCAGATAAACATGAGTAAAAGAAACATAACATTTCCACATTTTAATCACATGATATCAATAAAACACATTGATATAATCAAAACATTATCAAAACAATTTTCAATACCAAAATAAAAGAAAATTAAAAAATGGTATTTATTTTTCTTTTAAAAAAATTTGTGGCTTGTAGAGGAATCCAAATCTCAAATAATGGTCATAGTGGTGAAGAAGTCGTTGTAGCCGCATACATATGACAAAAAAAATCCTTTTATCGTTTAGTAAAATGATTCATTTAAAAAGATTCCTTTTGAATGAAAAGAGAAGTCAAAAGGGTTTTATACACTGTATAAAATAAAGTTTGTAGAAATAAAAAGATGCCTTAATGAAAGGAGACTGTGATGATGTCCTGTACAAAGACGGTATCCTTAGATTAAGGATAAATCAATTACATTATTATGTGTGAAAAATATAAATACACCCAATATAAGTGCATATTATGTTTAAAACAATCATAGGACATCCACCCATATTCATAGTACTACATAATCAAGAAGTATAGGTTTAACCCAAATAATTTAAATTGGGTTAAGATGTTCCCTTATAGAAATTTAACAGCGTAACGACGTAACATTAAAATTCAGAAAATGAGTTGATGAGAGATAAAAAGGGTATCTAATCTATTGGAAATAAAATTTACAGCAATAATGATATATAAGAACATATCCCAACATTATGAATATGTAAATTGAAAGACCTAACAAAATAAAGTAATTTAAAAAGAGGAGGGTGAATAGTGCCCTTACAGATTTGGGTAACTTTCGAAACGTACACCGCATGAAAAAAGGGTCATACAATGAAGATGTAAATAACAATAAATTAAATTATATTACAAAAAGAATACAATTATGGGCAGTACATAAACCACAAAAAGGGATATAGTGGAAAATGTATCATGAATATCCAGGGAATAAAAAGTGAGATAAAAACCCCTAACCACGTTGTAATAAAACAAGTCATATGACCAAAAGATTATAAGAACCAAATGAATCACATAATACCACGAATGTAAATATAATCATGATAATATATATCAAATTGTAGTACACAATACACAACATGGAATAAATAATTGGCGAACAATGTAAATCTCACTAAATTAAAAGTGAGATAAGAAATCCCTTTACCTCTAGTCCAACTTGTCTTGTTAGTTTATTTATATTCGTGAATAATAAACCTTGGTCTATTTATAATTTCTTAAGGACATACATTAAATATTATTATTCAATTTATATCAAATATTATAAAGTTAATAATAATTAGTTAATTATGTGAGTTCATATCAAATGTTTTGTCGATGTTGGGTACATGTGTCAAAAATAAACATATTTGAAGAGAATTCTCCATATAGTTATAAATACATCATCGCTGGAATGGTGTTCATGATTTAATTATGATATATATCCAGTATATATGTATTATATAATGTTTTGAGATATGAAATTAAATGTACCATTCATGGAGACGGTAGGCCGTACGTACTCATGAACACTACATTCATTTTTTGTTATATTAATTGACATTTAAACTAAATGAGACATAGATATATTATAATTCCAGTAAAATATATATGTTATATAAATAACATAAGTTCATTAATTACATTGTTTATAAATTCCATGTTTTATATGAATGAGTCACATCACTTGATGGGGCAGTTGTCCACACTTCCTCATATAAAATTATCACATTTGCACAACATGCAAAGCATAAAGGTATGTTATATATATATATTACAGAATAATTGAGAGGACATAAATATAATATATATGATATATAAATATGGTTCCATCATTATGGCCACCATGAGTGGTTTGAAAAAAATATTGAACAATCATCATTTCGTGAGGCAGTAATTCTCCACCCACAGAAACAATATGTTCTTTATCCATTAGACGGAGGTGTGTGTAAGTGTATGTAGAATCCTTATCATAAAAACATCCTATAATATTGATGATAATGGTGTTATTATGGGATCAAATAATTAGAATATAGTGGTTTGTGAAGAAGGATACTAAAAAAGAGAAACTCGAGAGAAGACATTACCTCTAAATCAGGTAACACTTTTGATTTGAGCCAACGGCTTCCTTGGAAAGGCTTCATCCCAAAGTGTGGTTTATAGGAGTTATATAGGGTTGTGGAGAGATAATATGAGTAGATTATTGACTATCCAAGGGCTTGATAGATGTGGGTAAGGGGTAGAGGTGGGGGCCTTTTATAAGAGGGAGGAGGGTCACTTTTGGAATGTCTTGAAATGTTATATTATTATAAAATGTTTTTCGGATTTTAAAGGTCCCAAAATGATATATTTCTAGGATAAGGTGATAAGGGTTTTAAATACACCCATCTAATAGGTTTTATACAAGATTAAGTCTTATATTATACCTTATCTGTTCATTTTATTTAAATCGTTAATTAATGAGGTAATCACTACATCATCATGGTGTCATAAATAAATTTTTCTATTTAATGTCTAAACCTAATAAACAAAATAACATGATTTAGAAAATATATTTAAATTTAAAATGAATATTTAAAATATAATAGATCATTTATGTAATAAAAATTAAAATTGTTTTACTTAGGATATACAAACCATTGTTATATTTCTCTTCATTTAAAAAATAATGTCACAAATGTCACTATTACACCCGTGTGACTCCATGGGCCCTCATGTTCGGTAAAAAGCTTCCCATGGTCGTCTATGACTCAAAAAAGAGAATTTGGACACATTTCGGGGTCATTTTATATTATTATGATATTATTTTATTACCCTTAACTACCCGATTAATAATTAATCACAATAATTAAAGATAATTACCGTCGTTATTATTCATAATGTCCAAAAAAGAGTATTAATTATATATTTTTTAATTTATGATTCTTAATATGGAATCCATTTTACCAAATTACAAAAACATAAATTGATGTAATTAATTTAAAAATAACCCCGTTGTCAAAACTAATGAGGAGTTTTTATGAAGTAAAAATTTTCAAAACATTGACTAGTTTTTACATCCAATTGCAAAGTGATATTACTTCCAATGAAGAACATTGTATTAAATGAAAAAAATATAATTCAAATAAACTTTAAAACCAATTAAAAGGATAATCTAACTATATAAATATATTTTATGAAAAAGTAGTTTTGATGTAAAATGTAGTATTTTTAACTATTCATTAAAAATAAACATTTGTCAGAAATATACCAAAAATTTATCCAATGAAAATTTGATTTTCCGAATTCCAATATGATTTTCATTTTACCAAATTAAAAAAATAGAAGTTTCATTAATTAATTTTATAATTAATTTATGTTGTCAAAAATAATAGCCTGTTTTTATGAAACAATATCTATCAAAATATTGACACTTCTTTATGTCCAATTTTAAAGTGAAATTAATTCCAATGACCTCCATTGGATGAAATGGTAAAAATATATTTTAACTACACTTTAAACGCAATTAAAAATATAACCTATCCCTATAAAGAAATTATATTTAATGGAGGTTTTGAATTAAAATACAGTATTTTCACTATTCATTAAAAAATGAACTTTATCGGAAAAATAACAAAAATTTACACAAAGTAAATTTTGATGTCCTGATTCTAAAGAAGGATTTATTTTTTCAATTTTAACATTTAAAATTGACAAAATGTAGTTTTAAAATGGTTCACCATCAAAAGGCAGTTAATCGACCATTTAAAGAATATTAGAATATTTATGCATAAAATTGGATTCATTCACATTTTATGCCTCTAACAGTTACTGGATAAATGTAAAAATATTTGATAAACATATATAATCATTTTTAGTAATATCTTTTCATTCCCTCCATTACAACGGCTAGGAGTTAACTACTATTTAAAATAATATTATTATATTATTTGTATGCAACGTATGATTTCAATGAAACTCGTTGTTGCAAATTGGGTACACCATCGAACATAGCATCCCATTTAAAGTAATATTAATATTTTATTCACAAGTATTAATATATATGACCATTTCATATTAATTATTTTCCAGGGATGTTACATGTATAATTATTTTTCCTTTCAAATAGTGTTATCATGATGAAATTACAAACATAGGTGATTATAGTCTTGGTGTATGGATACGTTGACTACTGCACCATCATTGGAGTGACTAGATTTAAATATAATCTCAAAACACTTAACATTGTAACCCTAAGAAAATATCAAGGACTTAGGTCCTACGGTAAAACAAACTTATCTAAAAGAACTCCATCACAAATCATCATAGTGGGGCCCATTCAGTGCCTCCCCAAGTCCTCCTTCAATAGTTGAGGGGTTGATAACTACTACCAATTCTGTGTATCACTAAGAAGGGATTTTTTATCCTATGAACCTATACAACCATATAAATCATCAAGCCATTATAGTGATGAAATGTAAAAAATTATAACAACCATGATTTCATACATCTAAAACATGAAAATATAGTATGTTAGTGAGAAAAGGAAATAATAATAGGGATAATTAAAATCCAACGAAAAATCATCTCAAAAAATCCTATACTGAAGGTAAAACTGGGCACTACTATCAAAATTATGTATGAACAGACATCGGTATTTCCTGTCTCACTAAGAACTGTATGGTCCATGTTCTTTCTGGACTTTTTCAAATGGACGATCATTTATAGAAGTCATGAAACATGTTGGAAAATCATATGTGGGGTGTATATAAAAATACCCAATAGGACACCTAAAATCCACAGATAATACAAAAAAATAATTAATATTAACTCTACATAGGTATATGTCTACAATACATATAACAGTGATATCAATATATACTCAATAAAGACACATAATCAAAACATAAGTCACAACTATAATTCCATCCTAGTAATCCAACTCAATATTTTATATAGAATTCATCTGGGGGAACACACTCCTAGGTCTGAAAATACTAAAAATGTTCATTTAAGAGGTAATGTTAATCAGGTCTCATTATAGGATATACACATTGAATGTCTGAAAAGATACGATACACAAATGAGGATCTCATTAAAGGCCATGGGACATACAAAAAAATTAATAAAAATTAACCAACTATGTATAATATCTACACCCATTATGTGTTGGTCACAATGATACCATGAACTCTACCTAGGGAACGAAGATGAATAATGAATTTCAGTCTAGGCCTAACATAAAGATTCCAATAACTCAATCTATGAATTCTTTCTGATGGTATCAACATCCTATCTTAGGGAGGAGATTTAAGATTGACCATTAGGGAATAGATATGGGTAACAAATCCAAATGAATCATGTATATGCTATATAGGAAAAGGGATTCAATCCATGTTTTTACGAGAACGTTGTGTGTAGTAGGGGTGCACAAATTGTCCCAATGACCCTGGGACCTGCCTAAGTAAAAGGACCACGTCCCGTGTTTTTTTATTTTTACACGACATGTTGGATTAACATTTAATCTACCTATGTACCACTACATGGGTATGGTTTTTTTCTCATGGACATCCTATATCTGTGTAGGAGTACACATCATGTCTACTGCCCGTGTAGTCTAGCCCTTGTCTGTATACCCTCCATGGTACATGTCAGGCCACTAGGGAAAGGTCACACACTATGTGAAAATTTATGACAATGTGTGATACATATCTCCTTCCAAATCCCTAGTTTTCAAATTATATAGGGGCCCACATGGCATGTGGTTTTTCATTACATACCATTTATTTTCGAGAATTCAATATTTATAAATCCTAATCCATTCATTTTTTTCTTTTCATCCGATTCCCATATATTCCTACATTTATAGAAATCAGAAACATAGAAGTTCTATATGGGTTAATTGATACTGAGCATTACTAGAATGGAAATTTGGAGTGGTGTCATTAATTCTTGAATCATCCTAAACCTCCATCATCCTCGTATATACACAAACTACATCCGTGTATGCCAACCCCAGTCATTGTCTGGTATCTACTATCATTGTCATATAATCCATGTGCTCTAAAGTGTCTGGATCCATGTCATTGATGAATTTCACAATGAAACAGTTATGCACCATTCGAGTCTCCAATATTTGGGTCGAATCACTAGGAAAATGAGACCCCCAAAATGAACACATATAGAACAGTGAGAGAAAATTCTGAAACATGAAAAATAGTAATGAACATCGACCATGTTTTTTTAGAATATATTCATTCCACTAGAATGATGAATAAATAACTATAATAAATAAATAAAACTGACAATACCCCCCCCCCCCAATAAAACCCATCACAAAAAATTCATGATTCATTAATCAATATTTGGGATGATTAATTTGATTTTATAGTTATAATTCATATATGGGAATGACTCAAATAAAGAATTTTGTTATTTTGGTTTTGATAGATCACCAATAAAATGAGGCTACATCCAGATCATTGGTGAGATCTGTCAATTATATCTTCCACTGATCATCAATCTCTGATTCAGTCATCATCAGCCTACGAAATCTCCAATAATGGCTCCAAGGGATCTCTTTATTTTTTAGGGTCATGTGAATATAAGTACAAACATTAAATAAATTTATATTTTAAGAAGGAAAATATTTTATTATTTCAACTAATAAATAATATAATTATGTAAATTATTTTATTCATTTTACACCACCAAAAGTGTTTTTTTAAAACCACCCTCCTCCGACCAAGGTTATATCATGCCTAGGGTATTACATATGTTATAAACTCAATAGTTCCCTAAACATTTTCATATAATCTCCCAATTTATAATTTATTCAGATTTATTTGTAAAATTGTTTCCGAATGATATTTAATATATTTCAAAAAATTATTTTGAGCATATCAAGACTTGAAATCACAATCCGTCTCATTGATGATTTTAAAAAATAATCCATACAATATCTGACTATAAACATATAAAATATGGGTAAATAAAATATATATAACTCATTATATAATGAAACAATGTATTTTTGTAAATTAGATAGCTTCATGATATGATTTATATTTGATATGTACACACTAATATTTCACCACGGCAAGCCTCTGTTTTATACCTGAAAAATAGTGATGGGTATTTAAAAATGTGGAATGATTAATGGGAAATAAATGAAAATATTATAATATATTTGTATCTTTTACCACAAATATATGACTTATGTTATCAAACTAAAAGAGAAAAAACACCTCAATTATCAATCATCAATTTGGTTATCAACAGATCATTGTGTAATATGGTTATTTGTTTTGAAGATTGTATTTCGAACTAGTTACACACATTGGGAGTTTATAGTAAATAATTTTTTATTGATTAAAGAATTTTTTTCTTTATAAATTTATTTAATATAGTATTAAAAGAGTATCTTGATAACTTATTGGTGGTATTAACTATGAATGTATTGATATACATTAAGAGGTATAAAGAACATGAGAATCATATTCAAATAACTCCCAAGACCCTTAGAATAATAGAATTATATGGAATGTATTGTTTGTGTAAATTATGGATTGAAGAATTGTCATTTATATGCAATATTTTATGCATCAAATTGATATATACTAACCCTTTAAATGATAATTTAGTCAACTAATTTCCTTCACCATGGATCAAAACTAATATCCTAAGTATCATGGAAATATTATGTTACTAATGATGGTTTGTTCAAAGCTCATCATGATTAGTGAACACTATCAATTTTAACACATGAGGTATTTAATTCACATTGTTAAGTTAAGGTGAGAATTTTTTTAAATATTTTAATAGGAGGATGACTGATTCCATGGTATTAACTATAATACAAATTATGGCAATATTTGTGATTTATAGTGATGAAACAAATAATGGATTGGGTCATGTCATCCTAAAGACAGATAGGGGGAAGGATGTAACATCCCAAGTAAGTAATGAATAATATATGTTCTTATTTATGTCTATTTATGAATATGTTAGTGTTTTAGTGGCTTAAAATGAGAATAAATCCAATCTTAAGCATGGAATACAATAATATTTTTTAAAAGATTGTATTACTACCTTTTGATGGCAAACCATTTTTAAATCAAACATTTGACAATTTTATAAGTCCTATTTGTCAAAATAAACATATTAATTATGATTGGGACATTTAAATTTACATTGGATTAATTTTTGGTATTTTTCTGATAATATTCATTTTTAATGAATAGTGAAAAATATTGCATTTTACATCAAAACTGCTTTTTCATCTAATTTAATTATATGTATAGATTATATTTTTAATTGGTTTTAAAGTGTAAATAGAATATATTTTTACCATGTAATCCAATGGTGGTCATTGGGAATAATTTAACTTTGGAATTGGGCATAAACAAGGGCCAAACATTTCATAGAAATTGTTTCAAAAAAACCCGCTATTTGTTTTGACAACGGGAATTATTTTTAAAATTAATTATTGCAATATATGTGATTGGAATTTGGTAAGATGGATTAAATATTTGGAATCATAAGGTCCAAATTATGTAATCAAGACTCTTTTTTTGGACATTATGAATAGTAACAACGATAATTATCTTTAATTATCTTGGTTAATGAGTAATCGGGTAGTTAAGGATAATAAAATAATATCATTATAATAAAAAATGACACCAACATGTGTCCTAATGCTACTGGTTGCCTCATGGAAGACCATGGGATGCCTTGTTCCAATCTTGGGGACCCCATGGAATCACATTTGTGGGAATGTGACTTTTTATCTTATTTTTTTTAAAGAAAGTAAATATAACAAAGAATGTATCACCTGAGTAAAAAAAATAATTTTGTCGACATAGATGATATTATGGACTATAAATATTCATTGGAATGATAAAACCATTTCCTACATCATAGTATATTTTTGATAATTTTTAGACATTAAATAAATTAAATTTTTTATGACATCATGATGATGACACGATTACCTTATTAATAAAGGATTTAAATAAAATGAAAAGATAATGCTAAAACTATAACATACACTTGTCAAAGACCTATTGTATGAGTATATTTAGAACCATTATCACCTTATCCATTTAATACATCAATGTGGGACCTTTAAAATCTGAAACTCATTTGAATATAATGTAACATTTTGTAACTTTCCAAGAGTGCCCCTCCTCTCCTCTTATAAAAGGCCCCCAACTCTACCTCCTTACCCACACATCTCAAGCCATTTTCTCGGCCAACCCCTGATCATTTTGTCTCCCCACATCCCTCTATTAATTCTAGAAGCCTCACTGTGGTTATAAGTCTTCCCAAGAAAGCCTTTGAGTTCAAATCAAAAAGAGTTACCCATTTTTAAGGTAATGTCTTCACTTGTGTTCTTTTGTTATATTTTTCATTTCCAACCCCCTAAAATCTTTTTATTCATTTATTTTGTAACAACACAATTATCTTACATATATTAGGATGTTTTTATAAGAATAATTCTAGATACACTTACACACACCTACATTTAATGGTTAATGAATATACTGTTTTTGTGGATGGCGAATTTCTGCCTCACGAAATGATGATTGTTCAACCCACATATAACACCATCAGAGGTGGACATTAAGATGTCACTATATTTATATATGATATATAATATGTTTATTTTTTCCATATGATTCTGTATTTTTCATTTATGGAATTCCTTTATGGCTTCCATTATAGGTATACGCGATATCTTCATTTTAGGAAGTGCGGACTACCGCCCCCTCAAAGTGATTTGATTCATTAATGCCATATGTGGGACGTATAAAGGATTGAGTTAATGATATTATATATGATATTATACTGGAATTATAATATACCTTTATGTCATTATGATTCCATTCCATAAAATACGAAATAGAAATGAAAGTAGCGTTCATGCATACGTACGGCTTACCGTCTCCGTAAACAGTGCATTTCATTTCTTACCTCTAAATGATTATGTAATATTATAAATGCATGTACATACTGGATATATATGATATATATGATATATACATAATTAATATAATTCTGTATATAATGGATATTTTACCAGATGAACAACTCGTAATTATGAAGAGTTCAATTTTGACTCAAGTACCAATGATCGACAAAACTACCATTATTAACTTAAATAATTAAATAGAGTTCATAACATGGTAATAAGTGATATAAAAAAAATAATGAACTTAAAAAAGGTTCTTAAGAATGTACAAATTAACTCAACTTTATTATTGAGGAGAATAAAGAGTGATCGAGTCAAGTCGAACCCGAGGTATGCGAATTCGTCTCAATCTCCTTTCATTGAGGCATATTTTTTTTATACACAACATTCTTTTATACATTGTATAAACCCCTTTTACTTTTACATTTTTCCAAAAGGAATATTTTCTATACGAATAATTTTACTAAACGACAAAAGAGAATGTTTTTGTCATAAGTATGAGGCGACAACGATTTCTCCACCACCGTGACGATTATTTGAGTTTCATCTTCCGCTACAAGCCATACCTTTTTTTAAAGAAAAATAAATACAATTTTTTACTTTTCTTTTACTTTGGTATTGAAAATGGGTTTCATAATGTTTTTATATCAATGTGTTGTATTGATATCTTTTGATTGAAAAGTGGAAATTTTATTTTTCCTTTATGCATGATTTATGTGATACGATTATGTTATGGTTCTTGGGAATTATTATGAAGAAGGGTGGTTCCGTGATAAACTATGGGAGGGTGAGCCCGATATAGCTCTCCAGTGCATTGGGTAACGTGAAGGAGTTAAACGGTAAGGTTTCTCTGAATAGATTTAGGGAATATACTGTGATGGGTATTCCAAATGTAACCAAGAGGGTCACTCCCTACGTAATAATGTTAAGAATGCCTCAAGTTACCTTTATGTCTTATGATTATTATGATTTATTCATGATTTGATGAGGTATGTTAGAGTGCTTATGTTTTATCAGTAGAGTATGATTTGATTGATTCTTGTGTATACATGTACTCATGTTTCCTTTCCATATTTCTATATCCCTTACTGAGCTTTTTATGCTCATCCCATGTTATTGATATGTTTTTCTCAGTTCAAGGGAAGGGTACATGATATGATGATAGTGTCAAGGAAGTGTCAAGAATGATTCCATGTTTTATTCTAAATATTTTTCCATTGATGTGAAAACCGAATACTATCGTTTATGTAACCACTTTGTTTAAATGTTGAATGTAATGTACGTTTTATGATCTAATTATCTAAAACTCTAAACCTGAAAAGATCCTCAATGCGTAATCATGTAATAACTCATGATTATGTATGGTTTAAGGCTGGGCCCTTATAGTTGGTATCAAAGGTCGGTTTAGACAACTTTAGGAGTTAGAAAATTGTTAAATTATAAATTAATTTATGGTATTATTGAAATAAAATAGCTTTTGAAGATTACCATGTTTTTTCATCTAATACATCTTTGTTAAGAATGGTTTTTCATAGAGGAAATAGAAAAACTTTTCTGGAAAGGCATATAGAGGGAAATGATCTTTCAAATCAGTATCCTGATATGGTCAGAATCAGAACTAAACAGTTTGTTGCAGTGATGGCTCAGTTGACTCAGGTGAAAAATGTTGGTTTTTTTATTGATGATATTTTAGTGTTTTCTAAAAGTAAATAGGATCATGAAAGACATTTAAGCGTTATTTTGAAAATCATAAAAAAATTAAATAGAATGGGAAATTCAGAATGTGTGAGTTTTGGTTGCAACAAATTTCTTTCCTTGGTCACATTGTTTCTAAAGATGATATAACTATTGATCCTGCAAAAACAAGAGTTGTTGAAGAATGGCCATGACCCACAAATGTAACCGAGATCTGTAGTTTTTAATGGTTTGGTGGGTTACTACTGAAGGTTTGTTTAAAATTTTTCACAATTATCTAGTCCAATGACTAAGCTAACTCGGAAGGGTGTTAAGTTTATCTGGACAAAAAATGTGATGATTATTTTCAGGAGTTGAAAAAAAGATTGGTGACTGCTCCAGTTTTGGCACTTCCTTCAAGGAATGGTGAGTTTGTTATATACAGTGATGCTTCATTGAAATGACATCATTGGGTCCTAATGCAGAATGATCAGTTAATTGCTTATGCTTCACGTCAGTTGAAAACTCATGAGGTAAATTATCCTACACATGATTTGGAATTAGTTGTTGTTGTTTTCGCTTTAAAAATTTGGTGGCATCATTTTTATGGAGTAAAGTGTGAAATATATACTAATAAATAATTTTTAAAGTATATATTCACTCAGAAAAAATTTAACACGAGATAGAGGAGATGGGTGGAATTAATCAAGGATTATGATTGTACAATTCATTACCATCCGGGAAAAGAAAATAAAGTGGGTGATGCTTTGAGTCGAAAAAGTAATGCTTCATTAGCCATGCTGCATTTGGAACATGATCCCTTGGTTAAGGATTTGATGAACATTGGCATATAAGTTGTGGGTGCAGGATGTCCTTCTGTTTTGTTTCAGGTATCAGTGAAATCTTCTCTATCAGACAGAATTAAACAAGCACAGAAGCAAGACAGCGAGTTGCAGAAAAAGGTAGTGCTGGTTCAGAAGGGTAACATGCCTGAATTCAATATTGATAATGATTTTGTTTTGAGATTTGGGAAGAGATTATGTGTTCCTTGTGAGTCACAGTTGAAGATAGAGTTGTTATGTGAAGCTCATATTTCTTCGTTTTCAATTCATCATGACAGTACTAAGATGTACAGAGATCTGTGGGAGTATTACTGGTGGGATGGAATGAAAAGAGATATTGCTGATTTTACTTTGAAGTTTTTGACATGTCAGCAGGTTAAAGCAGAGTGGCAGTTACTGAAAGGGATGTTTTATCCTTTACCAGTGCCAGAGTGGAAATGGGAAAATATATCCATGGACTTCGTTGTGGGATTACCGAAGACACCTCGAGGTAATAATGCAATATGAGTTATTGTCGATATCTTGACTAAATCTTCTCATTTCCTTGCTATACGAGATACTTTCTCCCTAGATCAACTTTCCCATTTTTATATTAAAGAGATAGTTTGGTTACATGGAGTTCCTCTCTCCATTGTATCTGATCTTGATCCAAGGTTTACTTCTAACTTTTGGAAAGGCCTTCAGAAGTCGTTGGGTACTGAATTAAATTTTAGTACTGCTTTTAATCCTCAATCTGATGGGGTGTCAGAATGAAAAATTCAGAATTTGGAAGATATGCTATGTGCTTGTTCGATGGATTATCAAGAAAGTTGGGACAAACATCTATCATTGGTTGAATTTTCATGTAATAACAGTTTTCATTCCAGTATACAGATGGAACCATTTGAGGCGTTATATGGGAAGCGGTGTCGAACTCCATCTTTCTGGGATGAATTCGGAGAAAGGACGCTTATGGGACTAGAATTGGTAGAAGAGTTGGTAGAAAAGTTCAACTGATATAGAAACACATGAGAATAGCTCAGAGCAAGCAGAAGAGTTATGCGGACAACCGGAGGAAGGATCTCCCTTTTGAGGTAGGTGATCATGTTTTTCTCAAAGTCTCACCATGGAAAAGTGTGATGCGATTTGGTAAGAAAGGAAAGATGAGCCCAAGGTTCATTGGACCATATGAAATTCTGGAGAGAGTTGGATCAGTTGCATACCGAGTGGCTTTACCTCCAAGTTTATCTCAGGTACACAATGTTTTTCATGTTTGGATGTTGAGAAAGTATATGCCAGATCCATCTCATGTTTTGAGTCCAGAGGTAGTTCAACTAAAATAGAACCTATCTTATAAGGAACAACCGGTCCAGATTCTTTACCACAAGGAGCATGTGTTATGGAATAAGGTGATTCATCAGGTAAAGGTTTTTTGGAAAAACCACATGATTGAAGAGAGAACATGGGAATCTGAAAATGCTATTAGGGATAAATACCCCCACTTATTTGTAATGTAAATAAATTGCGGGGACACAATTTTCAAAAGGGGGGAAGGATATAATATCCCAAGTAAGTAATGAATAATAGATGTTCTTATCTATGTCTATTTATGAATACTATAGTGTTTGACAGGCATAAAATGAGAATAAATCCAATCATAAGCATAGAATACACTAATATTTTTTATATGATTGTTTTACTACCTTTTGATGGAAAACCATTTTTAAATCAATATTTTGACAATTTTATAATCCCTATTTGTCAAAATAAACATATTCTTTATGATTGGGAAATTGAAATTTACATTGGATGATTTTTTGGTATTTTTCTGACAATATTCATTTTTTAATGAATAATGAAAAATGCTACATTTTACATCAAAACAACTTTTTCATCTAATTTAATTATATGGTTATATTATATTTTTAGTTAGTTTTAAACATTAAATATATTATATTTTTACCATGTAATCCAATGGTGGTCATTGGGATTAATTTCACTTTGGAATTGGGCAAAAACAAGTGCCAAACTTTTCATAGAAATTGTTTCAAAAAAACTCGCTATTTGTTTTGACAACGGGAATTATGTTTTAAATTAATTATTGCAATTTATGTGTTTGGAATTTGGTAAAATGGATTAAATATTTCGAATCAGAAGGTCTAAATTATGTAATCAAGACTCTTATGTTTTTGGACATTATGTATAGTAACTACGATAATTATCATTAATTATCTTGATTAATGAGTAATCGGGTAGTTAAGGATAATAAAATAATAATATAAGAATAACAAATGGCACCAACAAGTGTCATAATGCTACTGTTTGTCTCATGTCAAACCATGATATGCCTTGTGCCAATCTTGGGGACACCATGGAATCAGTTTTTTGGGAAAGTGACTTTTTATCTTTTTAGTTTTTTTAAAGAAAGTAAATATAACAAATAATGTATCACCTGAGTAAAACATTTTTAATTTTGCCTACATAGATCATATTATGGACTATAAATATTCATTGGAAGGCTAAAAAGTTTTCCTATATCATAGTATTTGTTTCATAATTTTTATACATTATATAAATTAAATTATTAATGACATCATGATGATGCAACGATTACCTCATTAATAAAGGATTTAAATAAAATGAAAAGATAATGTTAAAACTATAACATACAATTGTCAAAGACCTATTGTATGAGTATATTTAGAACCCTTATCACCTTATCCTCATAATACATCAATGTGGGACCTTTAAAATCAGGAACTCATTTGAAAATAAAGTAACATTTTGTAACTTTCCAAGAGTGCCCCTCCTCTCCTCTTATAAAAGGAACCAACCTCTACCTCCTTACTGACACGTCTCAAGCCTTTTTCTCAGCCAAACTCTGCTAATTTTGTCTCTCCCCATCCCTCTATTAATCTTAGAAACCTCACAATTGGCAGAAGTTTTCCCAAGGAAGCCATTGAGCTCAAATCAAAAAGAGTTACCCGTTTTAAAGGTAATGTCTTCACTTCTATTATTTTATTTTATTTTGCTTCTCCAACCCCCTAAACTCTTTTTATTCATTTCCATTGTAATAAAACCAGTATCTTCCATATAATAGGATGTTGTTATAAGAATAATTAGAGCTACACTTACACACATCTACATCTAATTGTTAAAGAACATACTGTTTCTGTGGATGGTGAATTTCTGCCTCACGAAATGATGATTGTTCAACACTCATATAACACCTTCAAAGGTGGCCATTAAGATGTCACTCTATTTATATATAATATGTTTATGTTTATGTTTTTTCTTAAGCTTCTGTAATTTTCATTTATGGAATACCTTTATGTCTTCCATTATGGGTATACGCGATATCTTCATTTTAGGAAGTGCGGACTACCACCCCCTCAAAGTGATTTGATTCGTTAATGCCATATGTGGGTCGTATAAAAGATGGAGTTAATGATATTATATATGATATTATACTTGAATTATAATATAATTTTATTTCATTATGATTACATTCCATAAAATACGAAATAGAAATGAAAGTAGCGTTCATGCATACGTATGGCTTACCGTCTCCATGAACGGTGCATTTCATTTCTACCTCTAAATGATTATATAATATTATAAATGCATGTATATACATGATATATATGATATATATGATATCTACATCATGAATATAATTCTGTATATAATGGATATTTTACCATATGAACAACTCGTAATTATGAAGTGTTTAATTTTGACTCAAGTACCAATGATCGGCAAAACGACCATTATTAACTTAAATAATTAAATAGTGTTCATAACATGGTAATAAGTGATATAAAAGGAATAATGAACTTGAAAAAGGTTCTTAAGAAATTATAAATTAACTCAAGATTATTATTCAGGTGATTAAAGAGCGATCGAGTCAAGTCGGACCCAAGGTATGGGACTTCGTCTCAATCTCCTTTCATTGAGGCATATTTTGTTTTATACACAACCTTTTTTTATATGGTGTATAAACCTATTTGAATTTTATGTTTATCCAAAAGGAATCTATTTTATATCAAGTGTTATACTAAATGACAAAAGGGAATGTTTTTGTCGTAGGTATGAGGCGACAACGACTTCTCCACCGCCGTGATGATTATTTGAGTTTCTGCTTCCTCTACAAGCCATAACTTTTTTTAAGAGAAAAATAAATACCATGTTTTACATTTCTTTTATTTTGGTATTGAAAATGGTTTTCATAATTTTTTTATATCAATGTGTTGTATTGATATCTTTTGATTGAAAAGTGGAAATGTTATGTTTCCCTTATGCATGTTTTATGTGATACGATTTTGTTATGGTTCTTGGGCATTATTATGAAGACGGGTGGTTCCATGATAAACTAAGGGCGGCTGAGCCCGATATAGATCTAAAATGCATTGGGTAACACGATGGATTTAAACATTAAGGTTTCTCTGAAGATATTTAGGGAATATACTGTGATGGGTATTCCAAACATAACCAAGAGGGTTACTCCCTACGTAAGAATGTTATGAATGACTCAAGTTACCTTTATGTTTTCTGATTTCTATGATTTATTCATGATTTGATGAGGTATGTTAAAGTGCTTATGTTTTATGAGTAGAGTATGATTTCATTGATTCTTTTGTATACATGTACTCATGTTTCCTTTCCATTTTTGTATATCCCTTACTAAGATTTTTATTCTCATCCAAAGTTTTTGAAATGTTTTTCACAGGTCAAGGGAAGGGTACATGATATGATGATAGTGTCAAGGAAGTGTCAAGAAAGAATCCATGTTTTATTTTAAACATGTCTCCGTTGATGGGAAAAATGAATACTAACTTTTATGTAACCACTTTGTTTAAATGTGGAATGTAATCTATATTTTAAGATCTAATTCTCTAATACTCTAAACCTGATAAGATCCTCAATGTGTAATCCTGTAATAACTCACGATTAAGTAAGGTTTAAGGATGTGGCCTTATAGTTGGTATCAGAGGTCGGTTTAGACAACTTTAGGAGTTAGAAAATTGTTAAATTATAAATTAATTTATGGTATGATTGAAATGATATAGAATTTGAAGATTACCCTATTGCTTAATCTAAGACATGATTGTATTGAATTGTTTTTCATAGAGGAAATAGAACAAATTTTCTAGGAAGGAATACAGAGGGAAATGACCTTTCAAATCCGTATCCTGAGATGTACAGAATCAGAACTAAACAGTTTGTTGTAGTGATGGCTCAGTTGACTCAGGTGAAAAATGTTGGTTGTTTTTATTGATGATATTTTACTATTTTCTAAAAGTAAAGATGAGAATGAAAGACATTTAAGGGTTATTTTGAAAACCATAAAAGAAAATAAATTGTATGGGAAATTAAGCAAGTGTGAGTTTTGGTTGCAACAAATTTCTTTCCTTGGTCACATTGTATCTAAAGATGGGACAACTCTTGATCCTCCAAAAACAAGAGTTGTTGAAGAATGGCCAAGACCCACAAATGTAACCACGATCTGTTTTTTTCTTGGTTTGGAAGGTTACTACTGATGGTTTGTTGAAAATGTTCCACGATTATCTTGTCTGATGACTAAGATAACTCGGAAGGGTGTTATGTTTATCTGGACAAAAGAATGTGATGATTGTTTTCAGGAGTTGAAAATAAGATTGGTGAATGCTCCAGTTTTGGAACTTCCTTCCAGGAATGGTGAGTTTGTTATATACATTGTTGCTTCATTGAAAGGACTTGGTTGTTTCCTAATGAATAATGATCAGGTAATTGCTTATGCTTCACTACAGTTGAAAACTATTGAGGTAAATTATCCTACACATGATTTGGAATTAGTTGCTATTGTTTTCGCTTTAAAAATTTAGAGGAATCATTTGTATGGAGTAAAGTTTGAAATATATATTGATCACAATAGTTTAAAGTATATATTCACTCAGAAAGAATTGAACATGAGACAAAGGAGATGGCTGGAATTAATCACGGATTATTATTGTACAATTCATTACCATCCAGGAAAAGAAAATAAAATGGATGATGATTTGAGTCGAAAAAGTAATGCTTTGTTAGAAATGTATCCTTTGGAACATGATCCCTTGGTTAAGGGTTTGATGAACTTTGGCATATAAGTTATTGGTGCAGGATGTCCTTCTGTTTTGTTTCAAGTATCAGTGAAATCTTCTCTATCATACAGAATTAAGCAAGTACAGAAGCAAGAATGCAAGTTGTAGAAAAAGGTAGAGCTGGTTCAGAAGGATAAGATGCCTGAATTCAATATTGATAATGAGTATGTTTTGAGATTTAGGAAGAGATTGTGTGTGCCTTGTGATTCACAATTGAAGAGAGAGTTGTTATGTGAAGCTCATAGTTCTCCATTTTCAGTACATCCTGGCTGTACTAAGATGTATAGAGATCTGCGGGAGTAATACTGGTGGGATGGAATGAAAAGAGATATTTCTGATTTTACTATGAAGTGTTTGACATGTCAATAGGTTAAAGCAGAGTGGAAGTTACCAAAATCTATGCTTCATCCTTTACCAGTTCCATAGTGGAAATGTGAAAATATATCCATGGACTTCGTTGTGGGATTACCGAAGACACCTCGAGGTAATAATGAAATCTGGGTTATTGATGATCCCTTGACTAAATCTGCTCATTTCCTTGCTATAAAATATTATTTTTCCATAGATCAACTTTCCCATTTATATATTAAAGATATATTCAGGTTACATGGAGTTCCTCTCTCCATTGTATCTAATCGTGATCCCAGGTTTACTTCTAACTTTTGGAAAGGAATTCAGAAGTTGTTGGGTACTGAATTAAATTTCAGTATAGCTTTTCATCCTCAATTAGATGGGCTGTCAGAACGAAAAATTCAGACTTTGGAAGATATCCTACGTGCTTGTTCGATGGATTATCAGGGAATTTGGGACCAACATCTTACTTTGTTTGAATTTTCATATAATAACAGTTTTCATTTCAGTATACAGAAGGCACCATTTGAGGCGTTATATGGGAAGCGGTGTCGAACTCTAGCTTTCTGGGATGAAGTGGGAGAAAGGAAGATGATGGGACCAGATTTGGTAGAAGAGTTGGCAGAAAAAGTTCAGCTCATACAGAAACACATGAGAACAGCTCAAAGTAGGCAGAAGAGTTATGCGGACAATAGGAGGATGGATCTCTCTTTTGATGTAGGTGATCATGTTTTTCTCAAATTCCCACCATGGAAAAGTGTGATGTGATTTGGTAAGAAATGAAAGTTGAGTCCAAGGTTCATTGGACCATATGAAATTATGGAGAGTGTTGTATCAATTGCATACCGAGTGGCTTTACCTCCGAGTTTATCTCTGGTACACAATGTTTTTCATGTTTTGATGTTGAGAAAGTATATGCCAGATCTATCTCATGTATTTAGTCCAGAGGTAGTTCAGCTGGAAGAGAACTTATATTATGAGGAACAACCAGTCCAGATTCTTGACCACAGGGAGAAAGTTTTACATAATAAGGGTTTTTCATCAGGTAAAGGTTTTGTGGATAAACCACATGATTGAAGAGCCAACATGGGAATCTGAAAATGCTATGAAGGATAAATACCTCCACTTATTCATTAAGTAAATAAATTACGGGGACACAATTTTCTAAAGGGGGAAGGATGTAACAACCCAAGTAAGTAATGAATAATAAATTTTCTTATCTACGCCTATTTATGAATAAGATAGGGTTTTATAGGCTTAAAATGAGAATAAATCCAATCTTAAGCATGGAATACACTAATATCTTTTAAAAGATCGTTTTACTACCTTTTGATGGCAAACCATATTTAAATCGAACGTTTGACAATTTTATAATCCCTATTTTTCAAAATAAACATATTCTTTATTATTGGGACATTGAAATTTACATTGGATAAATTGTTGGTATTTTTCTGACAATATTCTTTTTTTAATGAATAGTGAAAAATACTACAATTTACATCAAAACTGCTTTTTCATATAATTTAATTATATTGTTAGATTACATTTTTAATTTATTTTATTGTGTAAATAGAATATATTTTTACCATGTAATCAAATGGTGGGCATTTGGATTAATTTCACTTATTAATTGGGCATAAACAAGTGCCAATGTTTTCATAGAAATTGTTTCAAAAAACCCGCCATTTGTTTTGACAACGGGAATTATTTTTTTAAATAATTTTTTCAATTTATGTGTTTCGAATTTTGTAAAATGGATTACATATTTGGAATCAGAAGTTCCAAATTATGTAATCATGAATCTTTTGTTTTTGGATATTATGAATAGTAATGACGATAATTATCTTTAATTATCTTGATTAATGAGTAATCAGGTAGTTAAAGATAATAAAATAATAACATAATAATAAAAAATGACACCCAAATGTGTCCTAATGCTACTGGTTGCCTCATGGCCGACCATGGGATGCCTTGTGCCAATCCTGGGGACCCCATGGAATCACTTTTGTGGGAAAGTGACTTTTTATCTTTTTATTTTTTTTAAAGAATGTAAATATGACAAAGAATGTATCACCTGAGTAAAACAATTTTAATTTTATCTAAATAGATGATATTATGGACTATAAATATTCATTGGAAATATAAAAATATTTCCTACATCATAGTAATTTTTTCATAATTTTTAGACATTATATAAATTAAATTATTTATGACATCATGATGATGCAACGATTACCTCATTAATAAAGGATTTAAATAAAATGAAAAGATAATGTTAAAACTATAACATAAACTTGTCAAAGACCTATTGGATGAGTGTATATCGAAACCTTATCACCTTATCCTAAAAATACATCAATTTGTGACCTTTAAAATCCGAAACGGATTTGAAAATAAAGTTACATTTTGTAACATTCCAAGAGTGCCCGTCCTCTCCACTTACAAAAGGCCCCCACCTCTACCTCCTTACCCACACCTCTAAAGCCTTTGGCTCGGATAACCCCTGCTAATTTTGTCTCTCCACATCCTTATATTACTCCTAGAAGCCTCACTTTTGGATGAAGTCTTCCCAAGGAAGCCTTTGAGCTCAAATCAAAAAGAGTTACCCGTTTTTAAGGTAATGTCTTCACTTGTGTTATTTTGTTTTATTTTGCTTCTCCAACCCCCTAAAATCATTTTATTCATTTATTTTGTAACAACACCAGTATCTTACATATACAAGGATGTTGTTATAAGAATCATTCGAGCTACACTTACACACAACTACATCTAGTGGTTAAAGAACATACTGTTTCTGTGGATGGCGAATTTCTGCCTCATGAAACGATGATTGTTCAACAGTTATATAACACCTTCAAAGGTGGCCATTAAGATGTCACTATATTTATATATGATATATAATATGTTTATGTTTTCCATAATCTACTGTATTTTTAATATATGGCATACCTTTTTGGCTTCCATAATGGGTATACGCGATATCTTTATTTTAGGAAGTGCTCACTACCACCCCCTCAAAGTGATTTGATTCGTTAATGTCGTATGTGGATCTTATAAAGGATGGAGTTAATGATATTATATATGATATTATACTGGAATTATAATATACCTTTATGTAATTAGGATTCCATTCCATAAAATATGAAATAGAAATGAAAGTAGCGTTAATGCTTACGTACGGCTTACCGTCTCCATGAATGGTGCATTTCATTTCTTACCTCTAAATGATTATGTAATATTATAAATGCATGTATATACTTGATATATATGATATATATGATATATAATTCAAGAATATAATTCTGGATATAATGGATATTTTACCACATGAACAAATCATAATTATGAAGAGTTTAATTTTGACTCAAGTACTAATGATCGAAAAAACAACCATTATTAACTTAAATAATTACATAGTGTTCATAACATGGTAATAAGTGATATTAAAGGAATAATTAAATTGAAAAAGGTTCTTAAGATAGTATAAATTAACTCAAGTTTATTATTCATGAGATTAAAGAGCGATCGAGTCAAGTCAGACCCGAGGTATGGGACTTCATCTCAATATCCTTTCATTGAGGCATATTTTGTTTAATCCACAACCTTCTCTTATATGGTGTATAAACCCCTTTGAATTTTATGTTTATCCAAAAGGATTATTTTTTATATGAAGCTTTTTACTAAATGAAAAAATGGAATGTTTTTGTTGTACGTATGAGGAGACAACGACTTCTCTGCTGCTGTGATGATTATTTGAGTTTCTGCTTCCTCTACAAGCCGTACATTTTTTTAAAAGAAAAATAAATTCCATGTTTTACTTTTCATTTCTTTTGGTATTGAAAGTTGTTTTCATAATGTTTTTATATCAATGTGTTGTATTGATATCTTTTGATTGAAAAGTGGAAATGTTATGTTTACTTTATGCTTGTTTTATGTGATACGATTATGTTATGGATCTTGGGCATTATTAAGAAGATGGGTGGCTCCGTGATAAAATAAGGGCAGGTGAGACCAATATAGCTCTCCAATGCATTGGTTAAAGAGATGGCGTTTAACATTAAGGTTTCTCCTATGAGATTTATGGAATATACTGTGATGGGTATTCCAAACGTAACCAAGAGGGTTACTCCTACATAAGAATGTTATGAATGCCTCAAGCTACCTTTATGTATTATGATTTCAATGATTTATTAAAGAATTGATGAGGTATATTAAAGTGCTTATGTTTTATGAGTATAGTATGATTTCATTGATTCTTGTGTATACATGTACTCATGTTTCCTTTACATATTTTTATATCCCTTACTTAGCTTTTTATGCTCATCCAATGTTTTTGAAATGTTTTTCACAGGTCAAGAGAAGGGTACATGATATGATGACAGTGTCAAGGAAGTGTCAAGAAAGAATCCATATTTTATTTTAAATATGATTCTGTTGAAGGGAAAAATTAATACTATCTTTTATGTAACCACTTTGTTTAAATGTGGAATGTAATGCTAGTTTTAAGATCTAATTCTCTAAAACTCTAAACCTGAAAAGATCCTTAATGTGAAATCTTGTAATAACTCAAGATTAATTATGTTTTAAGGCTAGGGCCTTATATATTGTCTTTTCTTAAAGGTAACATAGTGTCTATGAATTAAAGAACAACATCTATATTGAATTATTAGATATAAATACAAATTATAATAGTATTATGTATATCTTCTTTTAGAAATAGCATATATTATGGCAACAAAGATGGTTATAGATACAAAGGACTATAATTTCATGATAAAATACCACCCTGGGATGGTAAAAAATGATGTTGATGAATTGTGTAGGTGGTACCACATCATTTGGACTCTGATGATGATTAAAATAAATTTAATATAAAATAATATCGTAAATATAGAAATGGTGATTTTTAGGAATGTGACAAATATTTTGTATTTTATGTAAATGATAAACCAATATTTCTAGAAATGATAGAGAAGTCCTTATAGGACAATGAAAACTTACTAGGGAAGATTAAATGTTTAAATTATATTAAATAAAATGATATTATATACATATATGGGGGGTTTATGTTTGGGAAGAGGTTATTTTTTCAATACATACTGGTATCAAATAGAGAACATATAGATGGATCACATATCTCCCATTTCTCAATATACCTTCATAGTACAATGTATAATATTTAATTAAGTGTACAATGCTAATATAATCATCCAAGTTAGTAAATTTCATATTATATGTATTTATTCATAGTATTATAACATGTATTGGAAGAAATAAAACATCATAAGGGAGTCATAAGACTGATTTCTTACACATATTTATGTTGTACAAAGTTAAAATGGACATTATTGTTGTACTCTGGAAGACTCCATGGAATAAGGATGATCTATGGGACATTTTTTATCAATTTAATAAGTATCCACATTTATTAAAGCTATGAAATATCTAGCACATTATCACCTTTCCTAGATCAATATTAATGATAATGTATGTCCTAATGGGTAAACTCTATCAATCTATTATGGGCTTAACCTTAGAAACTCGGGAGGAGACTTCAATGGGCTCATGACATTGAGGTAAAACAATGCACTAGCTACCATGCTCGTACTGAAAGGATGGTTTAAAGCACTACCCAAACATTAACATAAATGTTGAGATAATGTTATATTAATTTGAATAATATTTTGGATCAATATATTCATTTTTTAACATTTAATTCAATAATAGCATCCATTCAGGCTAACATATGCCACTATGCATACCATTCATTGGGATAAGGTGTTTTACTCTAACAACATTTGAATTTGTTTGGGTAAGGTAGGTTAAATTTCCCAGATATTGACTAGGAGACACCATTTAATTTATAACATATTATGGATCATATTAAATAATACTATTAGATAAAAAATTATTGTTCCTATTATAAGGAAAGACCTGGAATTTACAATTGGGGAACAAGTATTCATGATCGTCTCACCAAGAAATTTATCATTATGACTTGGTAAAAATTATATGTTAGACCCTATGTATATTTTACATTATAAAATATATTAAAAAATTATAGATGTTTATTATAGATTGGAAATGAGACTCATTATTTACAAAGGACATGAATCCTTATATAATTTATTACTAAGGACATACATTCCAGACCGAACACATATTCCCTCAAATGAGGTAATAGTGTTGGAGAATTATTTTTCTTATAATGAATAACCTATTAAGATTCTTCAAAATAGAGAAAATATATAGAAAAATCAAATAACCTGATTTGTCCAAGTTTTTGGGGGAAATAAGAAACTGAGTGAAGATTCAGAGGACCCTAAATACTCAATTAAGAAGTGATATCCACACTTTTTTAATAGTTGATATATACCACAGTTTCGAGGCATAATTTATTTATAGGGGGAATGTAATACATCAGACCCTACTATAGTTGGTAAATTCCACATCTTTGACTATCACATTATAAGGATTATTTGTTACATGGTTGATATGAATGACATGTTTTTAAATGTGAAGTTCTAAAAATAGTTTTGGAATTAATCATATCAAAATTTTATTAATATAAATTTTTGACCTTTTTCTAAAGTGGATTAGATTTCATAAAAATATACAATATTAATGAATCATGTAATTTATAAGATATTATATTTATAAAACAATATACTATAAATTTATATTACATTTTATTTAATCAAATATAAATTTAATGAAATTAAATAATAATTATAAAATATTTTTTATCATATAAATCCAATATTGATTATTTTTAGAACTAATTAAAATCATACTATAGTAAATAAAATTATTTCGGTATTTTAATTGAATCACATATCTTTCAGCGAGATTTGGTTTTTTTGTTAATCGGAAACCTTATAGTCTTTATTTTTTGTAATAAATTCATTTATATGAATCAAATTAGTTCCCTTGATAATATGATGTTTTATATATGTAGTAAGCATAAAAATATTATTCCTAAAAAAATAGTTTTTTGTGATTAAATGTATTTATTTTAAAATTAACATTTTCCACCTCTAAAAATAATATTTGATTAAATTTTTTCAAAATTTTAAATATAAAGTTTCAACTTATTTAAAAAGGATAATCTGAATATATATATATATATATATATATATATAGAAATTAGAAATCAATTACAATGGTAAATATAATTTAGGGTAAAAAAAGAATTTATTATAAAAATCCATAATTTAAAAAAATTATAAAAAATAAGTGGTTGAAGTGGTTTTAATGATTAATTATTTTTCCATTCTTATTTTTCCTATTTTTTGGACTTTGACACATTAATATTAATATTAAATTATTGATAATTTATGGGTTACTCCAATATCTACCATTCCATTAACTTATTAAAGTCTTACATATTCTCTAGTTCAACAAAAAAAATTATTTTGAGTTTCTCTATTACAACCTAGAATTTTTTTCTTCCTGGAATCTTATCAAATAGTAAAAATCATATTGCCCAATCAGTTTTCATAATTCCCTGGTTTTAATAAGGCTTCTATGGAATATCCATGTCCCAACCATGGGTATTATCATCTATATAGTTTACATTTATAATTTTATTATATCAAACATAATATATACACATGAATATGATTATATTTATTTAATTTATATAATTTAATTATATTTTCTTGTTTATTATCAATATTTATTCATATACCACATCCATTATGAAAATAAAAATCGTCGTTCATACATTGGGAAGGTTATCGCCTCTCTGATGTCACACATTGCATTTTCCTTCACAGAGTTACAAGGATGGATTTATAGACATTATTGAAGGATAAATATTATATTATGATATCACTAAGGTTTTACTAGGAAAAATTAGAAAATCCATAATGGTAAGATCAACAAAAAATCATTTTTTTAATTATTTATAATTCTCATTCTAATAATATAATTGATTATTCAAATAATGTAGAATTTAAAAATATTATAATTATTTATAAAATTCCATTAAATTATTAAATTAAAAAATTATAAATATTAATAATTTCATTTTGGATTTGGTGTAATGAAATTATAACCCAAGGACCTCATAATCATCCATTAAATCAGGTATGTTCTAATTTGAGTTGTTTTTACAACATATTTGAAAAATACCATAGATTTATATCATAGATGAATATAAAAACATATTTAATGGTAATATATGTTTTAAAATAATAAATAATTAATTTTTCCTTATAGAAATTTTATATTAATATCTGAATCTCTAATAATGTAAACAGATTGTGTTCTTAAAAAATCTTAAAAACATGTTTCTTATTGACATAATCCTAAATGATAAAGTAAAATAGTATCACGAAAGGGGGTTAAAATATCATAAATTATTTTAAATGAAAAATAAATTTAATTTTTTTCATATTTATAATTATATTTTAATGTATAATGAATACAAAGGATGCTACTATGAAACTACTATAAGTGATCTAAACTATAAACAATGATTTGTTATTTTAGAATAATTAATGTAGATAATTACTATATATGAAGAGAATAGTAGCAAATGGATTTTATTGTGGTAATGAATTATGTTATGAAGGTAAAAATTCTAATGATATAAGATGTTAAATTACCATCAAATAAATTTTGACATGTTCAAATGGTTTTAAATATCTAATTAAATACATTGAGAAATGTTTTTTATTCTAAACTCAATTTCTATTATGTGTTAAATAGACTAACTATGTGAGATTTTATATATGTAAATAAAGTTATTATTAGTATTTATAATCATTTTTATGTAATATATATCAAGTTGATTTTATTTTATTTTTACCCTAGAAATAAGTGTTTTTATGTCTTAATTTTCATTCTTTGGGATTCATGCTATAATCACAACATATTTTTTTATGGAGAATAAATTTTATTGTGAG
This sequence comes from Viscum album, assembly GCA_963277665.1. Classification (NCBI taxonomy): domain Eukaryota; kingdom Viridiplantae; phylum Streptophyta; class Magnoliopsida; order Santalales; family Viscaceae; genus Viscum; species Viscum album. The sequence goes on along the minus strand of OY728131.1, from coordinate 707,826,238 downwards.
TATTTTTCCAATTTGTGATTAAATTTATTTAATTTATATGTTAATATTTTATTCTTATGTATTATTATTTTGATTCAAAATCTAACTTAATCATTGTGGATTTACCATTCGGTGTTTTTTTAAAAATAAAAATGTTGGTAATTGTAATAAAACCCACCTTCCAAAGATTCCCCTTTTGAGCTAGCATTAAGGAAATGAGATAGTGACCTCTTGAGTCCCACCTCCAGTAGGCCCTATGGTGGGGACATGAATGAAGGGTATAATGATCTCACAACATGGGATACTTTCCTATTTATATGAAAACATGATCAGTAGTTATAATGTATCAACCTCATAACAACTCCATGAAATATATAAAAGAAATAAAAAATCCATCCCACATGAAGGTTTATAAATAAAACTCTTACAAATGAAAACAAATAATAGGTAAGAACCAAAAGAAATGTTAAGAAATGACACAACAAAAGTTCAAAATTCTAAGATAGTGATACCTAACATAGTCTCCTTAGTATTATGAGAAAGATGAAAACATTTTTTTAGAATTAGGGTGAGAATACAAGTATACATATAAGGAAATACAAAAGTCTCTAGTGCACAAGTGACAGAATCAATACTAATTCTCCTGTGAGAAAATAGGATAACCAACAACACCTAAGAATGTATACTAACCATCCCCACCTCACCAAGGAATTATCACCAAATAGTCAAATCATGTTAAGTAATATAGCATGCATATCATTGATACGATACCTTACACCACTTTCCCGCTAATTAATCACTCTCAAAACCTAAAAGAAATCACATTGGAGGTCCCACCCCTTCTGAAAGAACCACTTCACCACCCACCCATACACACATGGATCTCATAGATAAACCTGTCACCTTGGAAAATAATGATCATCATGTCATGCCCTCACACACCTAATCCATATACCACATCACATCCCTCCTATAGACACATGAGACTCAAACCATGTAACATCCAAAAATAACATTGGAAATCTCAACACCTCTTATCCAGAAGACACATGGGGAAACATAACACATCTCATCCTAAAGGCACCTGGGAAAACACAACTTTCCCACACACACTAAGACCCTACGAGCCACAACCTTATGGAATAATCATGTGTTATCAATGTCGAGAAGAGGGATCAGGGATGAGCTGGTGGCCATCCATCCATTCTCCAACTAGGATGTTTTGAAAAAACACCCTCCCCTATGAAAATAGTTGTGTAGGACACATGGTTGAAAAATTGGGTGGGATGCACATAGAAAACATAAGGAAAATACTTGTAGTACATATATGATACTATACACTCAAACCCATCCAATGTGATCCACAACAACTACAACCTCAATTTGTATCATCAATAGTCACTTCCTATGTTGATAAAATTAAAGTGACTTCACAAATCTCATTTTCTAAACACCAATTAATTTCAATATTTATTTTTAACCATAGAAAAATGTGAAACCCCTCATTTAACATTTCATCGAAAAAATGTTTCCCATATTCCAAAAAGACGTATTCCGTCTCAATTATTATTAAGTATTTATTTTGTCCATCATTATTTGGGAAAATACTAAGTGTAAATCACAAAAACGAACCCAATAATTCATACATGGGAGGAGAACCATGTAGATTTACCCACATCATATTTACGCTCCATTTAACACACATTCATCTCATAAAAAACTAACCTTGAGACATTGAGTGAAGATTTGGTCATGTTATTCATGAAGAGACTCTGGAAAAATTAACCATACCAACCACTACCATCATTATTCTTTAAATTCATTCCTCCCAAACCATCCTCTCCATAGAGAAGTCCCCCAACTCATAGCCGCACCCATAAACACATCTCACTAACCATTCTTTGCAACATTGCATCATCAGCACACCAAACACATCACATGTTACAATACAGCATAGCACAACATGATTATAGCTGCACTACACAACACTGCCCATCCATTCCATAATCAATCAATCTCTCAACCTGAGAAGAAATTACACATTCTGAACCACCTAAGAATACGTAATGGTGCTCACAACCATACCACCACAGAAACAAAAAAAAATTATATATTCATATTTGACAATTCATCAATTGTTAAATTCCACTGGTTAACATCCAGGGTAATTATATATATATTTTGATCCTTGGTAACCCATTTATTAGACATGTGTATGTGGTTAACATATTTCATAGAAATATTTGAATAGAATACAAAATGTCATGCATTCTAGAATAATTACTTAGTGAGAAAAATATTCCTCTAATGGCCATGATTTTCATGAGTGTGTTTAGCCCGTAGAATTAACAACAACATCAAAAAACAATATAATAAGAAAAACATACATGAATTTTCACAGGCCCCACCTATTTATCTTGAATATAGTAATTTATCTATCTTAAATTTTTATTATTCTATCCTCAAACAGGAGATATCCATACTACCACCTCAAATGATACATAAATAAAATAGAGACGAAGGGATCCCTAACATGAAGAACTGACAATAATCACTTACATATTACACTATATCATGGGGAGCATAGGTAAGAAAATCGTCTAGGGAATATTTGATCCAAAAAGGTGCAACAAAACTGCACATCTCTTCACGGTAGAAGGGTTTGGGGGGCACAAAGAGTAAATGGTTGTGCACTAGGGAGAGTGGATCTCGACTATAAAATTTCCAGATCATATATCAATGGTATAAATAGTTTTTAATATTCATTAAAGGTAAATATTTACCATGACCACATGGTTTAAATGTCAAAGGAGGCATATAGGTTTAAAAAAATGTGATTTGAAAGATATCCAAAAAACCATTAAATATGCAATTAAATTTATTTCACATCAAAAAATATGTTAAAGGGTCGAGACTAGAAAAATTAGAGAATTTTGGAATTTTAAAACATTATAAAAGGTGTAACTGATAGATGAGTCACTCGTGTGAGCTACCAGTGGATTTTTCCCTATTGTGTGACTCACTGATGGAAGACTCTCCACTAGCGACCTACCGTCATGATTCACTACTACGAGTAACCTTTCTGACTCAAAATTCTTAAATAATCATTATTAACCCCGTAGTCTGGACTCACCATCGCGAGTCACTGGTGCAAGTCACCACTGGATACCTACCATTGTGACCTACAAGTCCTGACCCACTAATTGAAAAACTAATTTTTTTTGAAAACTCTTGAAACAATCCATTGTTAACTCAATAACACTTCAGAAACTAAATTTTTACAATTTGATTGATCAAATAAATCCAATCCATTACGGAAAATACCTCTCAAACTATAATCACCCTCATGAATTGAAAAAAAACCAGGAATGAAAAGAGGGGTCTAAAAACCCACCCTATGAGATACCTCTCAAAGACCTCACTGTACATGGAGCATCTTTAAAAACCAAATACATCAAACTTCATCGATAATTAACCATTTTTGTTTAAATTCTAGAGTGAGACTTCAATATCCTAGAACACCTCTACCAACATCTTCTAACACTTCTAACCAGGAGACACACCACGTAAGTACAACAACCACACTATTTGTACACATGTGCTTGGAAATTCCATTTTCCATGTCAAAATACCATTTAATATGGGAGGCAATGACACACCCACATATGATTAATCGCATCTAAATTAATATTTCCTTATTATGAATCAGGTCCTACTATCTCCCAAATGTCATGATTTCATCATGTACTGTGGATATAGGTATCAAATTATCTCACTTAAAAAAGCATCAAATATCACATTCGAAATTAAAACCAAACATGAATAAAATCAAAACAACTCTAGGTATTATGCCCATATCTGTGCTTCCCGCTCCAAAGTACTCTTCTTTAGGACAATATTCCTCTCAAATACATAAACTAAAGGAATAGTCTATCCATATACTACCTTCTCCCAAAAATCATAGATCTGTACTGGCCTTTCCCCATATGTTGTGTCCCATTCATTATCAAACTCTCCCCAGTCAATGACATGGGAGTCACTGTGATGAAACCAATGAAATTTGGAGACGTGGAAGACATTGGGGGATCTCTTCATCTACGGTGTTAATGCCTACTAATATTCCACCATTCCAACTCATCCCAACATGTCAAAGGATCCAATGACCCTGGTAGAAATCTTACTCCTCCTTCCAAACCTCTAATGCACACATCGAGTGGGATCCTTCATGAAGATGTGATCCCCAAACACGAACTCCAATGGGCTTCTCCTATAGTTTGAATATGACATATGCAATTTCTGCACTACTCTCATCATCTCATGAACAAGATGATCCTTTTCGGTGATGCTCTACACAACCACAAGGGATAGAATAGTTATCTAGCCATCCTCTGTCTAGAACAATGGTGAATAACATGGTATTCCTTACATGTTTTAAAATAGAACCTAGATAATGGAAGAGTGACAACTATTATTCTAATAAAATTCTAACAAGGAAATTGTTATCCCCAATGTTCTTTAAAGTCCAAGGAGCATGCCTGAAATATGGCTTCCAGTGTCTATATAGTCCATTATGTCTGACCATCTTTCTAAGGGTGAAAGGAATTGCTAAGGCACAAATTAGTGCCAAAAGAATGGTAAAAATCATCTCTAGACTCATGAAAAAAATTTGTATCCCGATACAAGATACTTGATCTTGAAAATCAATGAAAATGAACCACATCACCCACAAACAACCATGTTAAGGAATCTAATGACCCTGACATTTTATCACTATGAAATGAGCCTATTTAGACTATCAATACACTATAAATAAGATAGAGTCATATCTTCCCTAAGCATTGGGAATCCATGTGATAAAAGTTACTGATATTTCATCCCACTTTCACTCATGGACATCTATATGAAGCAAAAAAACCATTGGGAACATGGTGCTTAGCCTTCACCTATGGTCACACTAAGCACATCTCCATAAAATCTTCTTCTTTACATTTAATCCTAGGAAATAAATACTATACCTTTAGGCCATGGTACATTAGGGGAAATCCCAGCTGCACCCATAATGGTGAGCTGTGAAACTCACAGAGGACTCCCTTAGTTATCATCTCTAGAACAACCAGCCTCCCATAGAACAACATCTGATTCTGACCATCCCCAGACCATCCATAAAATTCATCATTAGGGTAACATGATCTCGTATCACTTCTTCCTATGAATCTCAACAATAAGACACCTCCTCCTACCACATCAAAGAATACTTCACCATCTTCTAAAACCAATAGCCTATATTTTTGTCTATTCCTATGTCTATGTGAAAGTCTGCCAACTCCTCCATCAATTACCCAAGCATCCACAGATCCTAGAACTAACTCATTATAATAATTTTTTTGGAATTCATCATCCACAACATTCTCCTTCCCTAATATGTATGAGAAATTGAAAACAAAGTCCGGAAGAAACATCATGCACCTCTGATATAAAAAGTTCATATCCCTCTAAGTAAAGATATACCTCAAACTCTTGTGATATATGAAGACAACAAAGTTCTCCCAATGAAGAAATTATTCCACATATTTAGTGACCATACAACCAAATGAAACACTAGATCGTGGATGACATAGTTACATTAGTGGGGTTATAACTTCCTAGATCCATAAAAGATAATTTCCCACTTCTATATCAGCACACATCCCAATCCCATATAGGAATCATCAAAAAACACATCAAACATCATCCCTTCCTCTATCATCAATAGAAATCAAGCATCAATAAAATTCCTCTTTAGATAGTCGAACACTGCATGGAACTACTCACTCAACACAAAAATATAGTCCTTTCTAGTTAGAACTATCAACTGAGTTTGAAATCAAGAGAAATAGAGTACAAATATCTAGTAATATCCAACATGATAGAGAAAACAATATTCTTCACTTCATCCAAATAAAAAATTCCTCATCTTTCAATGGGTCCACTAATACACAATGTTTTGGAACCACATTTCCAAGTAAATTCACCTCTCATGTCAATAAATTTCACATTGAATACTTCCATTAGAGATTGTGGAATTTAATGATTAGAAAAATAGTCTTAAGATGCACTGTACACTCCTCTTCTGACTTCGGGTAGACCAAAATTACTTCGTTGAATAAAAAAATTAACAGGTCTAGGAACTCAGGGTAGATGGATTTTATAATCTCCATGAACATAGATTGTGCATTCGTAACACCAAATGACATGACTACAAACTCATTGTTCCAACACCTTCACTTGAAATAAGTCTTTAAGATATCACCCACATTAAAACTAAATTGGTGACATCTAGTTTGTTGATAGATTATAGAAAAAAAACTTGATCCTCTCAGCTAGTAGAATAGATCGTCTATCCTCGAGAGAGGGTGACAGTTCATAACCGTCACTTGATTCAACATCTAATAGTATATGAACAACCTTAGACCACTATATTCCTTATTTTAAAACAACAAACAAGCACAGATAGTGACACATTGGGAAAGAGTAATCCTTTACTTATCATAAAATAAATTTTAATCCCCAAATACCAAAATTCATATGGTTCCATCTGATGAGGAGTCATCAAAATCGAGAAAACCCCAGGCTATATGCCTATCCCAAAATCAAATTCATGCAAGGGGGTAGAGTCAATAACTCTTTTGGGAAAACATACAGATACTCCACAATAAATTTTAGTATCTCCATCGTCACAACATCCCCTGATCATACTGATATCCTTGACACCAACGAAAGAAGAGGCTCGGCATGCTGACTACCCACCGGGAATATCCACTCACTATTGACAGCCACACACTGACCATCCATGTCTGAAAACACAACTGTTCTCTAGAATTATCTGATAATGAAATTCATTGAATAAAACAAGTTGATTCCAAGAATGAAATCTTATGTTTTCATCTATAGAATGAATAAATCCCCATATTACTAATTCAGTCCCACCATCAATCTATATCCCCAGCATATATCAAAAAATTATTCTAACCTCCGACAGACATACACAACACAAGAAGCACAAGATGAATTTCTATGTATAGTCTTAAAGCATTGGATAGATTGGTTGAAAAAATTATATTCAAATCTATTGAATTCATTGAATCTCAAAAAATTGTACTAAATTAGATATTATAACTATAATGATATATGGATTTACGGGAACTGTTTCCTCTATTGTGTGAAAATGACCAAGCCCATCTCCTATTCCCCTATATTAACAACAACATTTACAACCATGCTTGGGTATATTCTCTTGAGGAACACCCTTTGGTTGGCCATTACCTTCTCTATTAGAAATCGATGGAGCATGAACCTAAATTTACTACAACTGAAAAGTCCTAGATGAAAATAGATGTTGAGGCTGGATTGGAACCCTCCCACCGTCACCAAATTGAGCTCTAACAATCGATGTGAACTAGTTGTGAAGATGTAAATGTTTTCCACAGAATAAAAACATCAAACCCAAACCCTTAATAAGGGATTGGGAACTACTATCACTTTAAGGATGGAAGGGATATTGTTGAGGTTGCATCCCTACCGGTCGAAAACACGTAGGCCCCAACGCTTGAGAGCTATTGCAGACAACTCTTCCACCTGAAGAATATTGTTGGCTCCCCTCCAATAATATATCTCGTTTTGAGTGATTCCCCTCAATTTTCACTTCCTTAATTTGGGCCTCTAGGTATGTCGGCAATATAAATTTGTGTAATTGTGTACATGATAGAAGGATTAAGTGCCTTCTCTGGGCATCTCGCATGAGGCTCCTCATTGGGAAAGAGATATGCTGAAAAATGTTGAACTTAATCCTCATCTCTCATACCTACATACTATATTACTTGTGGGAGAGTAAATCCCGCCTCTTCTCATTCTTCATGGTCGATGAAAGTAATTCTTCATAGAACTTAGTCTCAAAATCAACCCATATAACTTAAACCTACTTATTCTACCCCAGGTAAAACGTCCACCATTTATGCAAAGTTCCTCACATCTGGTTCACCTCTAATGAACTCATGTACTCGGTTGGATCTCGGATCAAGCTAAAGGTGATCTAAATATCCTCAAGCTATATCTCCATCTCTATGTTCAAAAAACTACCTTCTTACTTTCCCATGGTATTTCATTGGAAAGAACATATCATCCAATACCACTGGACTTCCACCTCCTCTGTATCAACCCTCTGTCAATCATCCGTGTTGGCCAGCTGATCAGGACATTCTTGATCCCCGTGTGGAAAACATCAATTTTTCATTGATAAAAGTGTTGAAGAAGGAATTTCTAAATCCCAAGTGGTACGAAATTTTATTTAAGATTCATTTATTCTATGGTAAATAATTCTGTTATCCATTTAAAATTACCCATAAAATATCCAATTCAGACAAGAACACAATTTATTATTTATGTCATAAAATTCTTAGAGTCTCTAGCCTAAAAATAGTGTAGCCTCACATGGTCATTCAGTAGGCATATAGTCCTTGCATCAAATCATGGGGGCCCCTAAAATCTCGTCTCCAAGATGGTCGTCCCTGGACTATGTCACAAACCAAAGTCACCTGACACTGTTTCCCATAGAACCCGTGAAATCCTCATTTTTCCTAAAACTAAACTCCATCCAATCTCTCAACCATCACCTCTGATACCATTCTGTCATGAAACTACCCTCCAATGATACCCCTCCTATGATTCAAATGAATAATTGTAGATAATGACCCTCAAGTCCCACCTCCAGCAGTCCCCAAGGTTGCGACTAGCTCAAAGGGTATGATGATCTCACAATATGGGAGTCATTACCAATTATTAGAAAACTATATTAATAGATCAGATGTATCAACCTCAAATAAAATCTAAGATATATATAAAATAAATAAAAAATCCACCACACATGAATGTTTAAAAATAATAAAATTACAAATGAATCAAATATTCAATGTATGTACCAAAAGAAAATCTAAGATGCGAAAAAACTACTGTACCAATGTCTGGGCTAGTAATTACGACCATGGTCCACATTTTCCTCCTAGAAACCTGAAAATAGTTTTATAGATGTACACTCAGTAAACAAGAAGACCCAGTAGGGAAAACCAATGTATCTCTTGCACAAGTGATAGAAGATACTAATTCTCCAAAGAAAAGATAGTTGAACCCACAACATCTTACAAGGCATACCAACCATCCCCACATCAATAAAGAAATCTCACCAAATAACACCAGTCATGTAATTTAATATAGTAATCACATCGATGATGGGGTACCGAAGACAACTTTACCACTCGATCGCCACTCGCACACCATAATATAAAACATCATGGAACACCATCGTCTTCCAAAAGAACCATGTCCCAGCCCACATGAACACACCTAAGACTAACAACCAATATTGTCACTTGGGAAAATGAAGATCATCACATGCCACAAACTCAAACCTAAGAAACATGCCACATCACATCCCACTGATGGTCACATGGGCCACATACCATGTCACATCCTAAAACAGATAGGAAAGAACAACACTTCTCATCCTTAAGACACCGTGGAAAACCCAACACATCACATCCTAAATAAACCAAGGAAAACAATACACACCCACACACACCTAGGCCCCACCAACAATAAACTGCCTAAAGAATATTGGGCTATTACCACCTGGATGTGTAAGAAAGGAAGAGCAGGTGGCTAGTCAACCATCCTCCCACTAAGTTGTTTGGAATTAACGTCATGCTCTATGACAATGGGGGTCTTTAAAACAAGTTTCTCAACTAGGATGAGGTGAGAATACAAATTAAAAGGATAATTCATGTAATAAATTTATGATACCAAACAATCAAGCACAACCTATGGGTTTCCAAAAAACTACTCCATCAATTAGTATCAGAAACAGTCAATTCAGAAGTTGATTAAATGATAGAGTTTTCAGAAAGATCTTTTTCTTAGTACCCATTAATTTCATTATTTATATTTAACCATAGTCCACCATGAAACCCATCTCTTAACATTACATTAAAAAATTCCATCCCATTTACCAAAACAAATCACATCGTCTCAATAATTTATATGTTTTTATTGTCTCCATCATTATATGAGCAGCTACCAAGTATAGAAGACTACACGGAAAAGATAAATAGTCACACAGGGGAAGATGAACCATGGTAAATTATCCCACATCATATTTTTTCTCTGAATAACACCCATTTAGGTAAAAAAATAGTGACCCTAAGACACTGAGTTAATCATTGGGAATGAAAATCAGGGAGAAACTCCCAAAGAATTACCCATAACAACCCCATACATCATAATTCTTCAAAGAAAATCCTACCAACACATCTTATCAACAATTAAAATCCCCAATTGATAACCACACCCAGAAAAAAATCTCATTACAACTACTACACAACCATCACAATCATTATTTTTTGCCCTACGTCAAAACCACACCACACCGATCGCCCCCATAAACATGACATAACACTACCCGATCACAACCCAGCTACACAACACTACCCATCCATTCCACATTCAATAAATATTTCAACCTAAGATTATATTATGCCTCTAAACCACCCCACAATACAAACAGGTTCTCATAACCATACCACCACACAAACCAATCAAAATATATTCAAATTTAATAAGTAATATGTTCTTTAATTCCAGTTTTTAACTATCAAGGTTATGATAGAAACATTTTGATCCTCGAGAATCCATTTATTATCCAAGTGTATGTGGTCAACCGATTTCCTAATAATTGTTTGATATTAAAGCATTCATCATGCATTCCAGAATCATTACACAATGGACACAGAAATACCCCAAATGACTATGATTTTTAGTAGTGTGTTTAGACTTTATAACTGACTACAACAACCAAAAGCAAAAAAAAACAAGTCGATCATATGTCACTCTCCTCCCTCCCAACATATTGATCTTAAATAGATTCATCTATGTGTATTAATTTTCTATTATGACATTCTCATAATGGAGACATCCTTACACCAACCCCACATTATACAAAAATAAAAGAGATAAGAAGGGATCTCTACCTCGAACAATAGATGATCAAGACATCCTTATTGTGCTACAATATGGGGTGCACGGGGGAGAAAATCAACCAAGGAAATGCAATCTAAAAAGGTGTAGCAAAACCACAGTAATCCTTAGGGAAGAATGGGTTGGGGAACACCAACAGAATACTAGAGACCATAATGGTGTGATGATCTCATATTTAGAAAGGTCAAATTCTATATCAATGGTAGAAACTATTTTAAAAATCCATTAATGATATATCATAAAAAAGATCATGTGATTTTAACGTCTAAGGAAGCATCCAGTATTTTGAAGATAAATACAATTTTGAAAAATCTAAAAAAAATTGAATACAGTATTAAACTAATTTGACGTCAAATAAAATGTTAAATGGGGAAAACATGAAGAACTGGAGAATTAAAGAAATTGACACTCTCGAAAAGGTGTCACTGGTGGATGAGTCACCAATGTGAGAAATCAGTGGTTGAGTAACTACTGGGTGACTCACCGGTGGATGACTCAGTAGTGGTGACCTACCGTTGTGAGTTACAACCATGTCCTACCATCATGATTCACCGGTGTGAGTCACCATTTAGACTCATCAGTCTCGAACCACCGATTCAGACTCACCATTGTATGTTACCGGAGTGAGTAACATTTGGGTAACCACCATCATGACCTTCCAATCTTAAATCCCCAATAGAAATATTGGATTATTGGAAAACACATTAAATGAGTCACTCTGACCTCATAGAACACTTCAAACACTTAATTTTCACAATGTATGGGACCTGAGCTGTTCAGGCCATTATTGTATCTTCTAAAAATATACATCCATTTGTAGATACTATATAGTGGATGTAACTATGTCAAAGATACATCTATACAAAATCATCCAAAAAAAGGTTTGGTTGTGAATTGAATTAGTTATCACTGGGATGCATGATGAGTGGGCTTAGTACTGAACACATGGTGAGACACTAGTGAGGAATATACATTGGAATATTTACACTATATTGGTGGACCGTGATAATGTACATATACTACCACTAAATGTGTATCATAATAACAACAATTATATAAAATTGTTAATATCATAATTCGTTGACTCAACACGTTGAATGTACCCCCATCCTTTTTGTTTTTTAGGGTACATTATTTTATTTTAATGGAAAACCACGCCTTCTATGTTGATTAAGTAATTTTCTCATAGATAATAACATTATTATTTTTAATAGGGAAGTATTTGATTTCCATACATTTAGTTATATGTATATACAAGATTTATCCAATAAGAGTTTACTTAGGAAATGGTAAGAATGGTATTGATTAATGTTTTTTTAGAATTTATTATACTAATCAAGTGAAGAGTTGGGTGTAGATTTATATAGCACCTTAATGTTAGGATAGATCTCATGAGGCAAAATAAGTTGGGTATTTGAAGTTTACCTCTTCCCATAATATGGGAGGTTTCATTGAATAAATCCATGATAGTATGATTTTTATGATCCTCTTTATGAATTTCATCCATATGAGATTAATTACTCTTTCAAACTATGATTTCAATTATTTTTATGTATATATAATGCCCTCAGTATTTATTGGTGATAGATTCAGGTTGTTCATGTATTGATTTCATATAACATATTCCAGGTTCATGTTATGTAAGAATATATTTTAGGATACTCATTATTGAGAATATATGATCACAATTTCGTACCTTTTCCATGGAATCTTAGAGGAGGAAAATGTATAATTATCAGAGTTATGATGGAAGTGCAGTAATTTTATCATAATATTTTCAATTCACATATTATTTGTTTGAATTTGATGTATGTGTGTATCTAGTATTTCAAGGCCACTAAGCTATTCAATAATGCCTAAAATTGTATATTTGATTTATATAATGAAATATTAATATAATATCTATGATTCAAAATTACAATATGTTTCAAATTTTATTATTTGTAAATAAATAACATGATATCAATAAATAATTAATTAAATTGTCCATTTTACTATTATCACATAAATTAACAGTAATCTAAGAATTATTTTCTTTCTGAATAAAAATGAAATATTACTTGTTAACTTATATTGACATGGATATCCTAAGTAACAAATACATTATATTTAATAAAATTTCTAAAATTGAAAATGTATATTTTTAATATAATCACTTAAAAAAATCGTTGATTGAAATATTACGTGATTTACAAAAATGATAAACATGGATTTTATAAATACAAAAATTGTACTTTTAATTATTTATATTCCAAATTAAATAAATAAATATATATTATTAAAATTTGGGTCTCCAAAACGTTTAATTCATCACAATGTTATAAATGTAATAATTATCGCAATAATAGTGTATTTACTATCAATTATAAAATTAACTTTTTTAAGAGAAATAGCCAAAAATTTGCTTTATAAAATATTGATATATTACATCAAAAAAGGAAATTAATTTGGTATATTTTTTATTCAAAGATTATATATTCAATTTTTGAAAAACATCACAAAATATTATTAAAAACAATTTTTATCGGGAAATGACATTTTTAAATATCAACAAATTGTATTCCTTGATAATTTCCATTACTAACTAAATTTGTTGTAAAAAATTATTAATATAAGCCATAATTTTTAATCAATAACAATAAGTATTATAATTAAAAAAATTGTACAACATAAAAGTGAAATTTTCAAAAAAATGCTTTAAAAAAAAATGTATTTATGTTTCTTGTAGAATAATTTATTTTTATTGACATTAAAATTTTCTTTTATTATAAATTTATATATATTTAATAAATATATTATTATATGTCATTCCATATAAATCAATGATTTCATTTTTTTGTAGTACTTAGTATTTATGTTTTTATGTAAATATACCATAGTTTCAATTATGTTTGGTGTTGTATGTGGGGTATGATATGAAACACATCGACATCGTTAGTGTAAAACCTATACTAAAATATCATGTCACTACATTCCACCATTAATATATTACTTTCTCAAAATTTTAACTATTACCTTCTGATAAAAATATCAATGGATGTCTTGTAGATGGATGTGACTCGAGATATAATATCTAATGTGATATCAACCTTAAAAACATAAAAAACATTTAATTTTCCCTAGAATATGATTATCCAAAATATATATTTATTCCCAATATCAATTAGTCTTTTTTTACCACTATTCAATATCATGATCGAAAGTATATAAATTTGTTGAGAGGTTTATTATCATTATAATTTCCCAAATAGGATATCACATATTAGTATATATTTTTTTCATAGTCAAGATATTATTTTATCAACGAAAAGGGGACCAATACATTATTAAAATTGTTCTACATTTATCAAAAAGAAGGATAATGTGATTTTTATATGGAATATTCATATAAAAATTACCATGTAATATAATGTAGTAAATTATTTTCTAGAATAATTATATAGTTGGGGTATATATTTTTTATCATAGTAAAATTACTAGACTTATTTAGGAATCTAGAACAATATTCCAATTTGGAATCCACATATCTATAAAGAGTTTTTTGTGTAATATTTATCCTTTATCAATGAACCACTATAAAAATAAGTATCTCATATGAATTTCCTTATTTACTTGGATTATGAGGTAATTTATGTTAGTTATCCTCATTAGCTATTGGTCCATGGAATGATTTTTTTAATTACAATTTGATAATAATATAATAATTGGAAATTTGTTAAACAATATTTTATTAGTAATATTATAAACCCAAATCAACAACCATGATCATTATTATGAATATTTTAAAACAAAAAACACATTCTTATTCTTCTAATACATTCCCCATAATTATTTTTCCCACATTTTTTACATGTAGAATGATGAATCATCTATTCTAGATAAATTTTGTCACCAAATAATCAAGGAATATTCATCCTTATCAATATTGGTCATTTTATATGTTAAAAAAATTAATTTATTAATAATAACTTCATATTATTGAGTGAGAATAATTTTCATGTTTTCAATGATAGCTTTTATCTAACATGGTTTCTAATTTTGAAAATTATTATATATCAATTAAAAGCGAGTATTAACTATCTCTAAGCTTACTTATACTTTTTCAAAAACTAAAATAATTATTCCTGAATGATATATATCAATATCGTAATGGAATTATGAAAAAATGATACTTTAAATATGTTATTCTTTGATCCATCACATTGTTTTTTTTTTGTAAAATCAAAATGACTCTTTGTTCTATCTAGGATCTATTACACCAATTATCTTATACTTCATATTCTAATTCCTCAAAAATAAAAATGATTTGTAATATCATGAATCTAATTGTGAATAATCATGTAAAATCACTCTAGTGTGTCAAACTAGGTGTATAGTTAGCCATCATTTTCATACACTAGGTTATGTTTGAGTTAATACCCATTAAGCACTCTTCATTGTCATCAACCCCGTAATACATTAGTTCCAAAGAATGTGTGTACCTATACAATCTAAAAAGGCAATTAATCGTTAGGAGATCTACAAAATCTCCCTTTTTGAAAACATTATGTTTTTATCCTATAGTTATATTCATCCATTATACCTTTCCATTTTTTTATATATCTAAACTAATCCCTAGATAAAAAAATAATTTCAAAAAAATAACAAAACCATGTTTTGAAACTAGCGATAGAGATATATGATAATCATAACTTAAAAAATAAAATATATTCATGATTTAGATAACAAAATTATAAAAAAGGCACAAAACCTAAGGAATGAATTGTTTACTATTTTAGAGAGTAGATATATAATAATAATAATCTATAATCATTTACCCATAGTCAAAATTTTATATCACACATTCTAGAAATTTCCCATTTTATTTATATCCCCTTAACATGGGGAAAAGAAAACATTAGAAATGAGCGAGATCAGACAATCAATTATCGAATAAATATTAAAATGACATCATGGATTTATATTAATCCTATGATAACTAAATTAAATTAATGAACATTGTTATTAATTAAATATTTAACAATATGAGTCATCCATAATTCATGATATAAGAACATGTAATATCAATTGAACACAAATATACCAAAGAAAAATTATACCACAAAATGAGAAATAAAACATGATTCAAGGACAATAATAATGGTCATATTTAATTTTGGCATGTCATTGAATCATATAATTACTATATATTATGGCCCAAATAATATAATTGAAAATATTATAAAAAAAAATTACAATATCAAAATTACAAAAAAACTACAGAAAAAATATTCCAAAATATCATTCACTACAAAACATGTGAAAAACAATTCCCACACCACATTAAAAGATTAAAACTTTTAGTAATTCATATTGTATCTCATTCACACAAATTACTTGTTAATAAATTATATTATATTTTGTTAACAAAGTATTAGTTTATCTGTTGTGATATAAAACATTGACAAACATGTTGAATGGTGATATAAGACCCCAACCTATATCATCAAAACATAATAGTGACACTAAAAAATTAATCATCATTATATTTTAGGATCCTTTGAAAGAGAATCAGTTTCATAATTATCCCAATTGGAATAATTAAAAAAATTTAATAACTCATGGAATTTATATTTCATTCCTAACACATCCAAATGGGATAAAATAACATCATGAGTTGATTTTTTTGATACAAGAAAATTATCACAAAAAATAATTACATAAATAAATAGAATACATGGTGAATTGTAAAACATATATAAATTAGAGATGAATCATTTATGGGTAATTAAAATTAAATCATGGGATAATCATTTTGAAATCATTTCTTATTCGTCATTGTAAAAGTCATAGTTTTGTGTATCCATTAATAAATTCACTATTTTGTTTGAGAAAAAAACATAAAATAATTTTTTCCGGCAATATATTTAAATTGAAATCACATTTACAATTGAAAGAAACATATATAATATTTTCAAATGTAAAATATAGTGATTATAGTTGAAATAATATAACCATGTCCCCAATGATGTTAGTAATTTTTGAATGAAAATTCGTTGGAATTATGAGAATAAAATTTTTCTAATAATTTCCAGATTTATATCATGGGTTATTTTAAATTAAATTCTTATGCATTATATAAATAATATAATTAATATTTTGGTTCATAACATTAAAACATGAAGTCAAATTTAGATATAAAACAATTATAATTATGATCTATTTCCAATTAAAAACCTATGGAAGGGTAATCCTAAAATTATTTTGTTAAAACCTTATATTTTAGTAAAATTATGATAAAGAAATTTCATGTCCAATTTATACACTACAAAAAACCAGTATGTTGTAAAAAAAAATTATCTAGATTATGAAAAATTGAGTTAAAAAACCATTAAAACATAAGCACTATTCTTATAGAAACACTTTGAAAGAGAGATATAAAATAATGTTGTAGTTACAATTTAATGAATAATGAGAATTAAATATTGTGTATATATTAATTTCATTATACACACACCATTTATATAAAATTAGGTGTGTAATAGATGTTCATCAATGAAATAAATTTTGAGATAATATACATTCCTTGTACCAGATTTCTTCTATAGACATACCGAGTAAACAAAAATAATTTATATGGATTCTTGCTAAAATTATTTTTATCTATTAATTTTATAATATATCATTTATTATTATATTTTATATATTTATTGTATAGTTTTACGACAAAAATTGGTCACTTATTATAAATCAGTTACATTTTTCATAATAACTTATGTTTGTTAATCGAGGGATGAAACATTATAAAATATTTCGAAAAAATATTTAATATTTGTAGTTTCATTTAAATAATTTTTTCTACATGTAATTAATTTTTTAATTTTTCTATGATGGGTTTTTACGAAAAATGAAACACATTACCCATGTATGTCATAGTTCAAACGTACACATGAGTTTGTTTCCATTTCAACATGAATGAGGCGGAAATATATTATATGATAATTTGAATTTTAAAAATAATGTATAATGGTGGATATAATATTTATTCATATATACCATTATTAAAATAACACGTGAATGATTGTATTGAAAAACTAGAGATTAAACCTCACGGTTGTGGATGGTCATAAACACACACTAAATACTATTATTTTCTTTAGTCGATGGAGAAGAATAAATTATTCATTCTTAGATTCAGATAATAATATATAAATTTCATAATTATTGTGATATAATTGTATTTCTATGTATATAAAACATTTTTTAGAGGAATTCCATGGATAAAAGATTAAAAATGAGGTAATACGCATGTTGGAAACATAGTACTCACTTATAGATGATAATGGATGTGAATTCTAGAAGATAACCCATAGAGACTGAGGTATTATGTATGAACAGGTGACTTCTTAGAGATGTATGTAATAACCTAGTTCATTATTTATGGTATGGATCCTTACTTTTCTATTTATATTTAAGAAAATCAAGGGAAAGAGTTCATGGGACTGGCTTCAGGCCTGTTACATGGCGTGAATGGGAACACCATGTTGTGTACTTGGAGTTACACGCCATGAATGGAAAGATACACGCTATGTAATCCTAGTACATAAACACGTAAATGTTTGTCCTAGAAACTATACGTACACATTATTTAATCTCAAGTACACACCATGTAATTTTTTAATGACCAAATCTAAAAGTAGCATCGTTTTTCATTAGATGGATATAAGAGTCATTTGGGGCCACGACCAGTATCACCAAGAGCCATTTCCACCCCAATTAATCATTCAATCCCCGAATCCTTCACTTGTAATTGTGTTTACACCCTATAGGTGAGCTCTCGATTCTTCTTGAACCCTAATTCTTGATTTCATCTCTCCATTGAGTTATCAAGGGTTGATTCTTATAATTTTTTTATATATTTACCTCGTTCTAGGTCAAATTGATGATCGACAATGTACGAGGAGAGTCATACTATAATGTGGTTAGTGGTATCCTAAGATTTTCTAATTTCCATGTTGTTTATATACACTGGAGTACCGTACGACCTCTTTTAGGTTGGTTCTTGATTAAATAAAGAACCTTGTTATTTCCAATTTTTGAATATGTAATTAATTACATGATTTCAAAGCATGTTTATGGTTGTGAACATTGTTTTAGGGCCACCCCATGGGTGTGTTTCTAATGGATGGATGTTTGGACGAGAATACCTACATGGACTGATGTAAATTCCGATTATTGGGATGTTAAAAAATTTATATCTCATTATATTAATTTCCCATGTGAGATATATGTTGTGTTAAGCATTGTAATTTTGTAAATTTTATTGTAGGCTTGTTATATGTTCTTCCAATTTGAGTTATCCTAGTTTGATCAAGTGATAGTTTAATTTACATGTGTTGGTTATTATATATATTAATACCACATTAGTTGATTATGTTATGGTCATGTGATAGTTTATATCACATGTGTTTATTTTGAGTTGGATTGTGTAATTTATTTAACTTATAAAAAGTGATAATTAGTAATGGGAGAGCCATAGTCTACGTAAAAAGTCAAGGTCGAGCTCATGTGACTAATTTCACTATATATACATTGGGTGAACCATTGTCTTGGTTAAAAGACAATGGATGGGAAAATAAGGGTAATACTATAAAGTTCATGAGCGAGCCACACATATGGTGGTCGGTCTCATTGAGTCTTTTTTTTAAATGCCGATAAATCCTTTGATAAATTGAGGGATACTCTGTCAAGACTCTTTTATAAAATGTTATAAATGATGAAATAATTATTATGTAATGATTTGATAATTAATTTTAAATTGGAGTCATCAGACCTATCCCAGTCCTCGATACATTCTATATTTTATAGTACATGAATAATTAAATGGATAACTTTTGAGTCATCTTCCAAGCCAAAGCACAATCTTGGATTCGATCTTCACTTATACATATTTACATTGTCATATGAGACATTTGTTATGCTTACATTGGAGTGCCTAATATTTACTACATTAATGATAGTACACATCCTATTATATATCTTCACTGACTGATTGGAACAGTCCTTGGTTGGTTTCCTACTAGGATCAGTTTCACATCTTGTTTGGGTCAAGCGTTTTCACCCAAAAAGATTATATGATTGCAGGTAATGATTAGGGAAAGTGCCCTAATATAGGTACTTCATGTTATGCTTATGAGTCAGAGAGTATGGGACTGAGTTGAGACATGCAATTCTTCCTATATTACTTTAGTTTATTTTGTGTCATTGAGATATATAATGTGTATTACTGTAGTTTACTTATTTAGATACATTCCTATAGAATGTGACATGTTGCATCAGTTTTGGTATTGAATGATTCTTGGTTATTTATCTTACCAGTCTTCCGCTTCTTATTCCAGTTCTATGTTTTTTATCACATACACTACTGTACATTTTTATTCTGTTGTGTTACACTCTACCAGGGAGGAAATTGTTTCCCCACTATCACAACACATGCCTTCATTCCTAGTCGGAAACCTCTAGCATTGGGGGAAATGCAATTGAGGGTATGTTTCCAACCGAGTATGGGACACTGGTTGAGTGGCATCCATATCCGGGATGATATAATATATATATTTTGTTTTCCATGATAAATGAAATTGGAATTATAACTATATAGTGGTTGAATTAATCCTATTTCATAGGCGAATAAAATTTATCTTTAGTGTAAAATCATTAAAAATATGGGATATTACTGCAATATTCCTTGGTCAATGACCCTATTTTTTATAGTAATTTATTATTGTGTTTAATTGTATAAAAAGTACACATCCAATATATTCCACACATTTTTTAACATTTTATTTTTCATTCACCATATGTTATTATTTTTCTACATTTTGTTTATTAAATTGGTAAAACGTTTTTAACTAAGTAATTTATATTTTAATTGAAACTATAAGGTAACCATTATATCCAAATAATGATGTTATGAACCTATATTTAATCATAATTTATTAAAATTAAATTTCTATATATGAGAAAATAATCATTTAAATTATAATATATAATATACAAAAAAAGTTTAAAAAAAATAAATTTTCCAAATTTTGTCTTCATAATAATATTTATATTTTATTAAAAATTGAATGTTTGATAATAACGCATTATATTTGTTTTAAAAATATTTTAGATTAATCATATAAATTAAATAAATTTTATTATTTTGCTAAATATTACATGATATAAATAAAAAATTCATTTAAAAATTTATTTCCATTATAAATGTAAAAATATTAATCTTACAGGATTTGTATTTATTGAAAAAATGGTGCAACATGCCCCATGTACCACTGAACTGTTCCAAGATATGGTTTTACATAAGATCTTAAGTGCATCTCCCCAAATTATATATGTGTATGACTAGCATCGAGGGCCTCGGGTGTGTTCATTGGGAGGCTATTCCCTCATAGATTAGAGATTTCAAAATGGTAAACAATAGTAATAATTTATGGAATCATATATATGATAAATTAGAAGAAACATAAACCTTAAAAAACCATGCATGAGAAGTTAACAATTGGGAGAAGAAAAATAACAATAATAGCTCCAAAAAATTATGATATTGGTATATCAAATGTCTATAAAAAAATATTTTAATGGGGAACTGGTGATTCAACCATATTTTTCATGGGGGAAAATTATTAAAAACCATAAAACATATATAATAATCTCTTAGAGATTATGTGAGGCTGTATACATCATGCTCCACCCTAATTCTACAAATTAATCAATAATTGGAATCCAGACACTTCCATTTATCCATACATGTGATCATGAAATCTGTTTGGGAAACATGGTCAGCCCTGGTAGGGTGTGAGACACTATCTCAGTATGTGGGAACCAATAGTGTTTAAAACAAGTCATTTCATGTAGAAAATAAAGAACTACATTCCATAATAAATAAATGCATAAAAATAAACATTTTAAATAATTAACACCTCAGTTTGGGTTCCTAAATAGACTCACAACTGATTCCACATACATATGACAAAGACAGATGACTGAATGTATAAGGACTCTGCCTTAAACATCACATAATTTTTAATTAAATGAATAATTCACATTGAGGATCTTTTTTAGGTTTATAGTTTTAGAGAATTAGGCCCTAACTATTACATTAAATCTCAAAAATAAAAAGTAGAAACTATTACTCAGTTTATAATTTTTTACAAAATTTAAACTCTTTGGAAAAAAGATTCATTTCTAGTTCCATTGTTTAGATAGCACGACATTTCATTGATCACATCATTGACACTATTCAACTTTAATTCCATTAAAAAGATTTCAAAATGTGGGATGATCATAAAAAGCTATGTAAGGGTTATAAAATAAACTAATAAATCATTAGTCCATAAATACATATATATCATATCTTATTCTACATTCCACATGAAAACAAAATAATTTTGAATAACACATAGTAATCACAAATCATAAAGGTAACTTGTGGCATATGTAACATACTTACGTTGTATATTTCATATCTACATAGGAAGTCACATTTGGAATACCCAACAAAATATATTACCAAAATCTATTAGGGGAAACATTCACATTTACCTCTGTCACATTATACAATACATTGGAGAGCTATCTTGGGCTCACCCGCCTAGGTTCATCACATAACCACCCATATACGTAAACAATGCCCATGAACCATAACATATTTTTAACATATGAAAAAAATAAAGCAATGATAACCTTTCCATATTTTGATTACAATATATCATTTAAATATATTGACATAACAAATCCATTCTTGATTCCATTTTCAATACCAAAATACATAAAATATTATATGATATTTATTTTCCATTTAAAAACATTATGGCATGTTAAGGAAACAAAGGATAAAATAATACTCGCAGTGGATGAAAGGTCATTGTCACCGCATACATTAAAGAAACCTTTATTATTTTCATTTAGTAAAACTCCTTGAAGAAAAATATTCCATTTGAATGAAATTCAAATTCAATGATGTTTATACACCATATAAAATAAAGTCTTGTATAAAACAAAATATGCTTCAATGAAGGGAGATTTATATGAAGTCCCTTACCTCATGTCCGATTTGACCCATTTATCCTTTAATATCCTGAACAATAAACATAAGTAAATTACTAATTTCATAGGAACCTTTCTTAGGATTATTATTCCTTTTATATCACTTATTACCATGTTGTAAAAATTATTCAATTATTGAAGTTAATAATAGTCATTTTGTCGATATTTGGTACTTGAGTAAAAAATGGACACCTTATATTTACATGTTGTCCATGTGTTCAATAGTCCATTATCTCCATAATAATATTAATTATTTAGATATCATATATATCATATATATCTAGTATATATATGTATTAATAATAGTACATATCATTTGAAGATAAGAAATGATATGCACAGTTCATGGAGACTATAACCTGTACATATGCATAAACACTAATTTCAATTAGATTTCATATTTTAATGGAATGAAATCATATTGATACATAATTATATTATAATTATAGTATAATATAATATATAATATCATTAACTCCATCCTTTATATGTCCCACATACGACATTAATGAGTCATATCACTTTGAGGTTCTTGTAGTCTGCACTTACTCAAATGAAATTTTCGTGTTTACCATTATGGAAACCATAATGTTGGGATATAAATGTAAAACATTGAAAAATAAAGAAAACATAAACATAATATATATCATATATAAATATAGTGTTATCATAATGGCCACCAAAAGAGGTGGTAGGAGATAATCGAACAATCATTATTTCGTGAGGCGTTAGTTTTCCATGCACAGAAACAACATGTTCTTCAGCCATTAGATAGATGTGTGTGTATGTGTAGTAAAAATCCTTCTCATAAAAATATCCTAGTATATTAAGGATATTTTTTTTATAAAATAAAGTAATAAAAAGAGTTTAGTTGTTGGAGAAGTAAAATAAAAGAAAATACGTTAAGAGAAACCATTAACTTTAATTTGGGTAACTCCAATTGGTTTGAACAAAAAGGACATCATGAAGTGACTTATGCCTAAGTTAATACTTCTCTATGAAAGAGATGAATATTGAGAGATTATTTGAATAGGTTTTGGATGAACAAAGGGGCTGAAGAGGTGTGAATAATGAGTTAGAAGTGAGGGCTTTTTATATGGGGGGAGGGGCTCTTTTGGAAGGTGTGAAAATATTATTTTACTATATAATGATATTCATTTTCTAAAGGTGAAAAAATAATTATTGTAAACTATAAGATTAATAACGGTTGCAATATAACAATCCAATAATAATTGGACAGTATTTTGATATTGTTTTAATATTTATAAACTTATTTACTAAAATAATTTATTAATGTGGTAAATAATGCATCATTATTGTGTCATAAGTAATTTAATTAATATGATGTCTAAAAATTATATAATAAATACCATGATGTAGGAAATATTTTTAGATTTCTAATTAATATTTATAGTCAAAATTATGAATTAAATGATCCCATGTAAATTTTTCTTACAAATAGATATTTGTATTTATCATTTTTACCTTTACATTAAGTTAATTAAAATAATGTGTCATTATCACTACCATGTGGTCCCATGTGGTCCTAAATTCAACCCAAGGATGATCATTGTAATATTTTTATCAATCAATAGGACTAGGACACCTATTAGAGTAACTTTATATTATTCATGGTAATTTATTACCCTTATTTACCATATTTACCCTTTAACCATGGTAAATAAATTATTTACTAAAGTAAATATACATAATGTATAAAAATTAAAGTTACCTATTTACATACTTTGGGCCTCCTGATTCCATATATGGAATCCATTTTCCAAATTCAAATCACAGAATTGGTAGAAATTAATATAAAATTAATTACCGCTGTAAAAATAAAAGGCTTGTTTTTAAGAAATAATATCTATAAAAATTGACACTTATTTATGCCCAATTTCAAAGTGAAATTACATCCAATAACCAAAATAATATTAAATGGTAAAAATATATTCTAATTACACTTTTAAATTAATAAAACAGATAATCTATCCAAATAAATAAATTAGATTAAAAGGAAGTTTTGAATTAAAATACAATATTTTTCACTATTCATTAAAAATTGAACTTTATCAGAAAAATACAGAAATTTCATATAATGAAAATTTTGATGTCCCGATTCTAAAGAATAATTTTTTTGGTCAAATAAAAAATAGAAAAGTTACCAAAACTAGATTTAATGAGGGTTCACCAATAAAAGGCGATAAATAAAACATTTAAAGTAAATTATGATTAAAAATAGATTTATTATCATTTTAAGCCTCCAAATTTTATTAGATAAATTTAAAAACATTTAACAAAAATGTATAATAATATTTTAGTTAGTTTAGTTCATTCCTGCAAAAGTAATTTCTAAGTGTTAACTACCGTTTTAAATAATAATAATATATTATTATTGAGCAATGTATGATTTCAAAGAAACTTGTAGTTGCATATCAGGTACACCATCAAACATAGAAACCCCTTTAAAATAAAATTAATATTTAATTTAAAAAATTTAATAAAAATTATAATTTATTATTTCTTTATTTACCTGGGATGTTACATCCTTCACCCCATTTGGAAATTACATGCCTGCAATTTTATTCACTTATCAAATAAATGAAGGTATATATCTCTCATTTCATTTTTAGATTCCCACGTGACCTCTTTAATGATATGGTTTTTCCATAAACCATTACATGGTGAATTACCTTATTCTATAACACTTTCTCTCTATGGTAAAGAATATCGACTGGTTGTTCCTCATAAGAGAGATTCTCTTCCAACCGAACAACCTATTAGCTCAAGATAAGACATGGATCTAGAATATATATTCTCGACATCAAAACATGAAAAACATTGTGTACTTGGGATAAACATGAAGGTAAAGCCCATACATTTTCATCTAATCAAATTTTATCTAGGATTTTATAAGGTCCAATGATCCTCAGATTCAAATTTCCTTTCTTACCAAAACAAATCACACTTTTCCATGGAGAAATCTTGAGAAAGACATGATCACTTAACTCAAAAGAGAGATCCTTCCTCTGGTTATCGGCATAAAATTTCTGCCTACTCTGAGCTATTCTCATGTTATTCTGAAGAAACTAAACCTTTTATACCTTCTCTTATACCAATTCTGGTCCCATTATCTACCTTTCATCTACTTCATCCCAAAAAGTGGGAGTTCATCATCACTTTCCATATAATTCCTCAAATGGATCCATCTGTATACTAGAATGAAAATTGTTATTATATGAAAATTCAACTAATGAAAGATGTTTGTCCCTACAACCCAGTTAATCCAGTGAATAAGAACATTGAATATCCTCCATGGTTTGAATTGTTCGGTCATACTACCCATAAGATTAAAGATGAAAAGTTATTCTAAAATTTAATTCAGTACCCAATGACTTCTGAAGGCCTTTTCAAAAGTTAGAAGTAGTCCTGTGATCAAGATAAGATATGATGCTGAGGGGAATTCCATGGAACAAGCCTATCTCTTAAACATACAACCAAGAATTTTGATCTAGAGGAAAAGTATCTTGAATTGGAAGAAAATGAGCAGATTTAGTCAATCGATCAACAATAACCCAGATTGCATTATTACATCGTTATGTCTTCATTAATCCCATAACGAAGTCCATGGGTATATTTTCCCATTTCCACTCTAGCACTGGTAAGTACTGAAGCATCCCTTTTGGTAACTTCCACACTTCTTTATCCTACTAACAACTCAAACACTACATAGTAAAATCAGAAATATCTCTTTTCATTCTATCCTACCAATAATACTCATGAAGATCTCTATAAATCTTAGTAATTACAAGATGAACTGAAAGCGGGGAACTATGAGCTTCACATAATAACCCATTCTTCATTTGTGAATCACAAGGCACACATAATCTTTTCCCAAGCCTCAAAACACAATCATTATCATCATTAAAATCAGACAACATACCCTTCTAAAAAAACTCTACCTTTTTATGTAACTCAATTTCTTCTTTTTGCACCGGCATAATTCTGTCCGATAGAGATGATTTCACTAACACTTGAAACAAAACAGAAAAATATCCTACACCAACAACTTCTAAGAACATGTTCATCAAATCAAAAACCAAAGGATCTCATTCAAAATGAATTATGGTTAATGTAGCATTACTTTTCAGAATAAAATCATCAACCACTTTATTTTATTTTCCCAGATGGTAAAGGATCATGCAGTCAAAATCCTTGATTAATTCCAGCCATATCCTCTGTCTGATGTTTAATTATTTCTGAGTAAATTTATACTTTAAACATTTTTGGTCAGAATATATTTCACATTTTACTCCATAAAATGATGCCTTCATATTTTTATAGAAAAAACAATAGTAGAAAATTCCAGATCATGTTTAGGTTAATTTAACTCATGAGGTATCAACTAACGTGAAGCATAAAAAGTTACCTGATCATTTTTCATAAGTTCACATCCATGACCATTCAATGAAGAATCATGGTAGATAACAAACTCACTATTTCTGGAAGGCAGTTCCAAAACTAGAGAATTAACCAATATTCTGTTCAATTCCTGAAAAAATCATAACATTCCCTTGTCCAAATGAACATAACACCTTTTTGATTTAACAATGATAATATGCTAGATATATGTGAAAAAGTTTCAACAAACCTCTATTAATAACTTTAAATACCAAGAAACTTACAGATCTCAGTTATAATTGTGTTTCTTTTCCATTATCCAATAACTTTTGTTATAGACAGATCAACAATTATGCCATTTTTTGAAACAATGTGACCTAGAAAAAAAATTTATAACCAAAACATACCTTTTCTGAATTTCCTTTATAGTTTATTTTCATTTAATGTTTGTATATCATTCCTTAAATGACTTTCATTCACATCATTACTTTTAGATAAAACCAAAATATCATCAATGAAATCAACAACAAACATATCCAAGAAGTCACAGAAAATTCTATTCATAAGATCCAAGAATATAGCAGTTT
The DNA here is from genome assembly GCA_963277665.1 of Viscum album. Lineage (NCBI taxonomy): Eukaryota > Viridiplantae > Streptophyta > Magnoliopsida > Santalales > Viscaceae > Viscum > Viscum album. Next base: position 707,798,126 of record OY728131.1, on the reverse strand, counting down.
CATTGGATAACCCAAAAGGCATAACTAAAAATTCATAATTTCCATATCTAGTATGAAACATGGTCTTCAGAATATCTGCTTCTATTACTTTCAACTAATGGTACCCTGAACTGAAGTCAATCTTTGAAAAATACTGATCTCCATTTAGCAGATCAAACAAATCATCAATATGAATAAAATGATACAGTTCTTAATTGTGATGTTATTCAATGCTCAATAGTCATTGTATTGTCTCATTGAACCATTTTTCTATTTAATAAATAAGACTAGAGAACCCCATGGTGATGTGCTAGGTCGAATGAAAACTATGTCTAATAACTCCTACAATTTCTTCTTTAACTCTAAAAGGTCAAATTGAGCCATTCAATAAGGGGGTCTTAAAATTGGATATGCATCAGGAACTTATTCAATCATAAATTTAACTTCATGATCATGTATAATACCAGGAATATCAATAGAAAAAACATCTGGTTACTCATTTACCACTAACACATCATTAATTTCAACAATACCTTTATTTTCAACAATATATTCAAGGTAACATTAATTTACATTCTTTACTACTTTCTCACCTTCCTAATATGCTATATAAATAATGAGTCCACTCTTGTACAGAAGCTGAAAATATTTTTGAAAAGAATCATCTTTAGCTATGCAGTAGATTTTAGCATTATAAATATAAATCCAAACCATGCCCAAAATAACATCATACTCTACTTGAAGCAAAACAATAAGGCTTGTAGGTAGATTCTTCTTACAAACTACAATAGAAAGGTTATTTTGTTTTCTTTTTGTCTCAACACTTCCTCCAGGTGTTTCTACTGTAAGTTATGAACTCGTATCTTGAGTTGGAATTCTTATTTTGCTAGAAAACTTCTTAGATATGAAAGACTGTGTAGACCCGAAATCAAACAACACATTGGCATAAACTTAATAAACAAACAGTGTATGTGATACTGCTTCATTCGATTGCCCACCGTCTGCTGAAGTATTGAAAAAAGATTCCACCACCTCTTTCTGCTTGTAGTCTGGCTACTTTCCCTGAGATGAGTTCTTAGTTGGATACTCATTTGCATAATGATCCATTTTATTTCAATTAAAACATTTTACTGACTGTAAATCATATTTTTTCATACCATTACCTTGACCTATTTCGGTGTAATTACGAGCCTTATGACCCATTTTACAACATCGGTAACACTTACCAGAATACAATAGATATTCCCCAGCATTCTTTTTATGACAATTTTCAAAAACTGAAAACTTATGTTTCATTCCATCAGACTTTTTTGAATTGCTCTTCCCTTTTTCCTTCCACCTCGACCTCGTATTTAGTTGTTTGTCAAAGAACACCTTATCATCAGAAAACTTCATTTACACCTTATCCTCACATCAAAAAAGTTTTTCCTAACTTTTGAACCCATGAAAATCTAAATCCAATCCATTCATTGGTTTCGATCTTGAGAAAAAATAGTTTATTTTACTATCGAGATCTTATATGAAATTTGGAGCATACCTTGCTAGTAGAATGAATTTTTCTTCATAAGAAGCCACGAAGTCATCCTACTAACTCAATTCCAAGAATATTTTATCCATCACAAGACAAACCACCTTATGAAAATATTTTTCACGAATAAAACCTTTGAATTCATCCCAATCAAGAGAATAAATCTCTTCACTATCCTTGATATTTTTTACCATTGAACACCACTGACCAGCTTCAACTTCAAAATGGTAAATAGAAAGGCTATCTTTTTGATGTTTTGAACACCACATGACATCAAAAATATTTTCCAGTGCATTAATCCACCATTTTTCTAGATCAAGGTCAGTTGATCCTCTAAATTATGGGGGATCTTGCTTCCTAAAATTCTCCACTATTGAAATTTTTTTCTGTGGTTGATCTAGCTGATCTCGTACATGGATACCACCACCATTTATAGCCTAAGTCAACTGTTCCATCAATGCTACAAACCGTTTAGTTCAGATTCCGTGCATCTTTGTTTTCTGATTTAGAAGGTTGTCTTCCTCATGATATTGTCCCAACATAGTTTCCTTGTTTCCTCTATGGAAATAAATTCTGAACACATAAATATCATAGGTGAAGCAACATGGTAATATTTAAATTCTATATCATTTCAATCATAACATAAACTAACATTAATTTATGAATATTAATTTAACAATACCCTGGCTCCTAAAGTTGTCTAAACCGACCTCTAATACCAACTAAAAGAACCCAACCTTAAACATTACATCATATTAAATTAAATGAATAATTCACAATGAGGATATTTTTAGCATTAGAGATTCAGTGAATTGGGCCATAACTATTAGATTTCATTTAAAAAATAAAAAGTATAAACTTCCAGACAGTTTCCATTTTTTTAAAAAAATAAATATAGTTAGAGAAACAAGTGTCACATCTAGTTCCACGTTTTAGATAGAATGACTTTTCCTTAATCACATCCTTGACCCTATTAATCCTTAAGTCTTATGAAAAACATTTCAAAACATGGGATGAGAATAGAAATCTCAGTAAGGGTTATAAAATAATGAAAGAAAGCATTAGTCCATCAATACATAGATAACATAAACTCTTTTACATACCACTTGAAAACATAAGATTTTTGAATAACACATAGTAATCACAAATCATAAATCTTACTTGTGGAATCCATAAAATACTTACGTTGTATCTTTCATAGCTATGTAGGGAATCAAATTTGGAATACCCATCACAATATATTCCATAAATTGTTTTTGGAGAAACATTCACGTTTACCTCCATCACGTTACCCAATGAATTTGAGTGCTATCATAGGCTCAACTACCCTAGGTTTATCACGAAACCACCCATATACCTAAACAATGACCAAGAACCTGAATATTTTCATAACATATTAAACGAACGTAAAATAAAGATAAAATTTCCAAATTTCAATCACAATATATCATTTAAACATATTAACATAAAAATTCCATTTTCAAATCCATTTTCAATAACAAAATACATAAAAGAGTATATGGTATTTTATTTTCCAATTAAAAACATTACGACTTGTTATGGAAGCCAATGATCAAATAATACATGCAGCTGTGGAAAGGTCATTGTCATCGCTAACATTAAAAATATACATTCTTTTTTTTATGTAAAATTCCTAATAGAATACGATTCTATTTGAATGAAATGAATATTCAAAGGTGATATATACCATATAAAAGAAATTCATGTATAAAACAAAATATTCCTCAATAGAATGATATTGAGACGGAGCCCCTTACCTCATGTCCGACTTGACCCATTTGCCCTTTAATATCATGAATAATAAACTAAAGTTAATTTTTACAGTCATAACAAATTTTTTCAAGTTTAATATTCCTTTTATATCACTTATAACCATGTAATAATCATTATAAAATCATTTAAGTTAATAATGGTTGTTTCGTCTGTATATGGTTCTTGAGTAAAAAATGAACACCTTATATTTAAAAGTTGTCCATGTGGTCAATAGTACATTATCTCAAGAATGATATGCATTATTTATATATAATATATATCATATATGTCCATTAAATATATGTATTTATAACAGAACATATCATTTGGAGATAAGAAATGAAATTCAATGATCATGAAGAAAGTAAGTCGTACATACACATGAACGCTACTTTAATTTCTATTTAGTATTTTAATGGAATGAAAACATAATGATAAATTTTTATATTATAATTCCAGTATCATATCATATATAATATAGTAAACTCTATCCTTTTTACTTCCCAGATATGGCATTAACGGGTCATATCACTTTGAAGGGGCGGTAGTATGCACTTCCTCAAATGAAATTATCATGTTTACCCATTATGGAAACCATAATGGTAGGAAATAAATGTAAAACCCAAAAAAAATAAAGAAAAAATAAACATAATAAATATCATTTATAAATATAGTTCCATCATAATATCCACCTTGAGAGGCGGTAGAAGATAATCGAATAATCATCATTTTGTGAGGCGTTAGTTTTCCAACCAAATAAACAATATGTTTTTCACCCATTAGATGGAAGTCTGTGTAAGTGTACATTGAATAATTATAATAATAACATCCTAGTATATTGTGGATACTAGTTCAGTTATAATAGAATGGAATAAAAAGAGTTTAGGGGTAGGATAAGTAAAATATAAAAAAGAAGTTAAGAGAAAATATTACCTTTATTTTGGGAAACTCCCTTTGGTATGAACCAAATTAAATACTTGAAGTGACTTCTTCCGAAGTTAAGTCTTCTATGTGTAAAATAGGGATCATGAATTATTATTTGGGATTGGTTTGGATGATCCAAGGGGCTTGAGAGTTGTGAGTAATGAGTTAGAAGTGAGGGCTTTTTATATGGGGGAGAAGGGGTTGTTTAGGAATGTTTGAAAATATTATTTTATTATATACTGATATTCGATTTCTTAATTTTCAAAACTAATTAAAGGAGAATAAAATATAACTAATGTTCAGAAAAAAATAATTCAATAAAGAGTTTACAGATTTGAATATTGTTTTAATATTTATAATCATAATTATTAAAATAATTTAGTAATGTGGTAAATACTGCATCATTATTATGTTATAAGTAATTTCATTTATTATATTTCTAATTTTTTTTAAAAAAAATACCATGATGTAGGAAACATTATTATCTTTACAATTAATATTTATAGTTTGAATGATGACTTATATAACCCCATGTAAAAATTAATTTACAAAAAGATATTTGTTTTTGTAATTTTTTCCTTTACATTATGTTAATTAAAATAATGTGTCATTATCACTCCTAAGTGTCCCCATGGGGTCCCAAAATCGACACAAGGATGATCATGGTCAAATTTGTATCAACCAATAAGAGTTTTACACCTTTTAGGATTATTTTATTTTATTATAGTAATATTTTTTTACCCTTATTTACAAGATTTGCCCTTTAGGCATGGCAAATAAAATATTTACAGAAGTAAATTTTCATAATGTCTAAAAAATAAAGTTACCTATTTATAGAATTTGGACCTCATGATTATAAATAATGAATCCAATATTATAAATTAAAATCATATAATTGGGTTCAATTAATTTAATATTAATTTCTGCTGTCAAAATAAAAGACGTGTTTTTATGAAATAATAACAATGAAAAGATTAACACTTGTTTATGTCAAATTTCAATGTGCAATAAATTAAAATAACCATAATTTTATTAAATTGTAAAAATATTTTATAATTATACTTTAAAACAAATTAAAAATACTATTTATCTATTTAAATAAATTATATTAAAAGGAATATTTGAATTAAAATACAGTATTTTTCACTATTCATTAAAAAAATGAACATTATCAGAAAAATACCAAAATATAATCCAATGTAATTTTTGATGTCCTGATTCTAAAGAATAATTTTATTTTTTAAAATAGAACATATAAAATTGACCAAAAAAATATTTTAAGAGGGGTTTCCATTAAATGGAATTAAATCAACCTTATAAAATATATTGTGATTAAAATTAGATTCATTAACATTTTTAGCATCTATTTTTTATTGGATAAATGTAAAAAACATTTAACAAAAATGATTAATCAAATTTTTGTTAGTTCAGTTCATTCCTATCAATAAAACTGCAAGGCATTAACTACAACTTAAAATAATAATATTATATTATTATTATGAAACATAATATTTTAAAGAAACCCATTTTGAGTATCGGGTACGCCATCGAACATATAAAACTTTTTAATGTGAAATAAAATAAAATTTATAAATATTAATAAAATGAAAATGTATTATTTATTTATATACCTGGGATTTTATAGAAAGTGGTACCTATGAAAGTCCTAACATATATACAAGAGACAATTAAAAATATTTAAACCAGGTATAAGAGGACCTCCAATATTCTATTATAACTAACATGCCATATTTCCTTATCATTATATAAGAACTCTCATAATGAAAAGAAGAAATCAGACATGCATAATCTATCAATCAGTCAATCAAATCCATTGGTGGAGTACTGATCCCATCCACAACGATATATATATAACCACAAGGGTTACTATGGGTGTCATTGATAGAATCAATACTGCCAAGAACATCCACATCAACCCATAAAATATCCATTGTATCACTCATGGTATGGGGAACATAGTGTCCATACTAAGTAAATCATGTAGAGTACTAGGGTATCACCTAGGGCATTGTGTATCCATCTTTCCCATGATTCTATCCTTGGATGCTCCCCTAGGATTGAGGTTTCACTCATTAGAGTACATTAAACACCCAAAGAAAATATACCCATAAAGACAATGGGTCATTATCTACATTTCATATAGATTATACTGAGAATAGTGTGTACATCCATGGAGTCCTTAAATTAGAAATCATGTTCTCTCTTGACCCTTAGATAGTGAAACATAACTTTTAAGGAACATAACATGGAATAGAAAATATATATATATATATATATATATATATATATATTACCAAAATTCACCAAATTCATTGAAAACTAATACAAAAAACATAGCCTAATGATACAACTAAATGTATTATACATAGAATAATGAATTTACAACAAATTTATGCTTAATGATCTAGGGTATGATCACTAGGAAACATGAAATCCGTATATGAAATGGAATAAAATTATAAGACCAATTCATTGGGATATCATATAAATAATACAAGGAAATATGGCTTCAGAAATATGTATTCAACCAATTTAGATAATCACTTGAAATATGAAGAACAGGGAATTCAATGTGAAACATCAAGCATGGGCATTTAACTACAAGGTGATAGGTGTAACGATCAAGATTCACTCTCTTATCCAACCATTTATCTTATTAAAATAGTAATTTATTTATTTTAATAAAAAGGATCACATAATGTAATTTAACTATTTGATTAATGGGAAAATAACCATTAATGGTGGGGACACCCAAGGTGGGGATCAATGGCCATGAAAATGACCCAATGATTGGTTTCTTTCTAAGGGTATGTCACATAGTTCATGAAAGACAATTATCAGTTAATTTATTAAAAAATAATGAAGCATCATCAGAGGGGTCTAGTTAGTGGTGTAATTACATGTCATTATAAATGTAAAAAAAGGATTGGAAAGAGACTATACCACCTAAAATGATGTAGTGATGCTCCAATCATCTATTACAAAGGATCAATTTCACCTAGAATGGATAAAATGAAAGAAATTTTCAAACACCATTAATATGGAGAAAAATATGTCACAAGAAAATGGCACACAAGATGGTGGAGAAACTTAAAAATAGATTATATATGATGATGGACCATACCAAGATGGACCCAAAAGCCTCTAATGTAATGATATTTGGACACTAGATGAATGAGATAGATTAAATCCTATGACAGAGAGGAAGAAGCAGCTCACACACAGAGTTGGAGGAGAAATCCCACCGGAGTATAGAAAATAGGAAGAATGAATAGGATTAAATAATTAATGATGAGTAGGATGCTAATTTAACCCAAAACAATTCACACTATTTGGATGCACCGTGCACAAACCATGCGATATTAAATACTATTATTGGGAACCTCAGATGATTAGGTGGAAATTTTGACTAACTATGGGGAAATTATGCCAAACCCATTGTGCAAAATCTACAGATGGGTAACATGTCCATGCACCTCTTGTGGCATATTTGTACGAAATAAATACACCACCTAAGTCCCCACTATATAAAGCCAAATTGTTTAGGGATACCATGACAACTAGGCTATATAGTTTTCTCTAACAAAGTGGTTCCGTCAAACTCTCTCTATCTCGGGGCTCTGGGATTTGAATGATCAACTGACTCAACTAAGACCCCTTTTAGGCATTTAGGGATCATTATTAGAGTATTTTACTTGTATAAAAAATATATTGGCCCATTACATTGAGAAAAAATAGGTTTATAAAACCTCCCATCACAAATAAAACTCTTCCACAATTTTCCCTTCAAAGGGTTCTACAACATCATCTGAAAAGAGTTCCCACCACTATACATGTAAATTATCTCCCCTCTCCATGGTATTGTCATGTACATGTCCATGCATCAAATAGAATCTAGGCCAGTGCAATTAACTTACCTCATATAACAATCATTTGATGATCGATGATCCGTATCAAAAGGTACTCAAAAAATGCCTATGCTTCCTGCTCAAAATCAAATTTTTCTAATGTGTGAGATGGTCTGGATGATAGCTTTGATGCTATGACCAGAGGAAAAAATTGTCCATGGCATGACACCTCTATGGTAACAACAACTGATAAGATACCAACTCAATGTTATCCACTATAATTAAATGACCAACATATCGTGGTGAGAACATGTCATGTCTCCTAATTCATATTTGACCCAAATGTGGTGATACCCATGGAAACACCAGATGCCCAACCATAAACTCTATTGGTCTACGGAAAATATTGATAAAAGGCTTCATCATAAACTAAAGAGTTTCCATATGCTTCGAAATTCGCTAGACTTTCTCTAAAGTGTCATGAATAATAGGAGGACCATGTAGAGCTACCTCGCCTACTTTAAGCCATTATAAAAGTTAACGACATGGTCTACCTTAGATATCCTCATATGTATCCATATAAATTGATCCCTATAAGAAAATTGTTGTCTGAAAACTCAACTAGAGGAATATTCTTATAAAACAAACCCTCTTAAATCTATAATATTGTCTCATAGAATGTCCTCTAACATTAGTATGGTCCACTCAGACTACCTATTGTTTTGAGGGTTATATTTAGTGATCAAGAGCAGTAGTTAACCAAGTTCCATTTACAACAATTTTCAGAATAATGATGCGAGTCGTGCCTCTTGGAACAAAAGGATAGAATGGGGTACACCATAAAGTTTCAATTTCTAATAGATGTAAATTATTCATTACACATCCAAATATAATTATCCATAAATCTATAAGAATTTCCCCCCATGGATAGCATATCGAAGATCACCCAAACCACATCATTGGTCAAGGTTATCTCGAAAAAACATTCATAAAATCCATGTCCACAAAATTCCATTTCCACTCAATATTGGATAGAGGTTGTAGATGTTTAGCAGGTCACTGGTGATCTTTCTTCACCTACTTTTAGCTGGAGCACTAAATAATAAATCCCGATATCTACCTCTTCATTCCAAGAAACCATTATTGGGAACACATATCATGATAAATCATGGTAGTCCTAGGATAAACTATCCATAAAAAGTATATAATCACCTCATCAACTCTTCCCAAAGATCAGAAGTCACTCATACACATTTAGGTAAGAGTAGAGTCTCACATCCATTAACCACCAAACCCAGAGGTAGGTTCTCTCATGTGACACACATCATCAAAATAAGGCCATGGAGTTAGAAAATTACATCATCCTGACTCGCTATATATGGGAGGATATCACCATAATAGTTAGTAGAAAAGGATGCACATTTTATTTTGGAAACTCAATGGGAATCTAAAAAAAGATATTAGATTCAACCCACTACTACCCTCATTGAGGGCTTATGTCTAAATCTTCTGATTAAAGGGAATAGCTATGTAATTTCCAATTTTTGGCTTATAATGATGCCCAATGATAAAGGGAAACAGATATCCCCCCACTTGTGATACCTTTGAATCAAGTCCTATAGTATGGAGATATATTTGAGACATTATAATCCTTATAGATAACAAATTTCACTCCAAATAGACAATTAATCAATCAACATGCAGAATGAACTACAATTTCATGATCGAGGTGTGGCATTGGGTAATATCTCTCTTCTAGTCTAAAATTTCAGGAATCATATGCAATAAAGCAATCCCCATTAACCATAATTTTAACTAGATTAATAAATAAAGAATGAAAATAGACTGTATAAATCATGTCTACATATAAAAGAATCATGTTTGGTGATGAGATGAATGTTCACATTCACTCATGAATAGTCGTCTTATAAACTTTAGCCCAAATGAACTGCACACCCATCCTTTTTAGGGTCGTATATGGTGCTTTTAAGCTACATAATTATGAAATTAAACTCTTTTAATACTCCTACTAGCCCTAATAATCTACACATATTAAAACTATGCTTGGGATTCTTCCAGAAAATCATGACACTCACCTAATATGGGTAAATTGATACATCTACATCAGATTTGATATGAACAAATAAGTTGAACATTATGATCCAATAGTGTCATTTGCTATGATTTGAATGGAGGTATTTCCCTCTTAGTTTTCTCATAACAATATCAAAATGATTTTCATAGTTATTTCTTGAGCATGGGGGCACTAAGTTATCATCTATGAATGATATAAAAAATGAATCAAGATATGAATGGAAAACCTTGTTCATCAATTCCATAAATGCTTTTGGTACATTCATTATACTAAATGACATAACCAAATACTCACACAGGTCATTACATCCCTAAAACGTTATATATTGTATATCTAATGGCCTCACAATAATATAATGGTTGCCCAAACTGAAATAGATCTTATAGAAAAGTGTTTCTCCATAGATCTCATCAAAGAGGAGATCTTCATGAGGTAGTAGATACCAATTAATTACTATAAGATGAATCAATTTATGATATTAAAAAAACATGAAATTTATTGTAAAAAAGGATTGGTAAACCCCATGGAGATGTTGTGGGTATAATGCAACCATTATCATCAAGATGTTCAATATGTTTGTTGATTTGTGGGAGCTATGTAGGTGTCATAATATATTGGGTAATTAAAACTAGTGCCACAGTTAGAAATAGATATATGGTGAACTCATCCTCTCTCTAGAGTTCATATTGAAAAATAAGCAGGGAAAACATTGATTAAATGACCCACATTAGGGGGGATTTTTACTAATGGAATTCCATAAATACACATAAAAGGACTCTCTCACTGAGCTCTAACTCTTCTGAACCATATACAGTAGTTTCCAACTCAACCTTTCTGGATATATCATTCACCATTATGAATATACTTTTTTTCCCACAAGTGATATTAAATACAAACAATTATGATAGAAATACACTTGAGCACGATAAGGCATAATCCATTCCCTATTGATAATGACGTTGACGTCAGTCATCTCAAGGATTAAGAAACTCCAAAAGAAATAGCACATAAATTTTTGAAGGGGGATCTCCTAACTTTGATGTATTCCATATTTCTTAACCCCTAAATATGTTTGGAGATTCATGAAGCCACAAAATTAATCTATTAAAATACTAATACTTCCCACTACTATAGAATATATGCAATAGTATAAATAAACTCTATATAAAAGGGAAGAAAATAATGTATAAGTTACCAAAAAGTAACTATAACCATTGATATCCATGGGATCTACTCCTCAATATCTCATTTTACTGCATATATATGGCCAAAACCAAGAACCTGAGAAGCTGTCTGCCAAGACATAGAAGTTCCAATCAGTTGTGGATGAATATTTGGGGATGACTGACTCATCCAAAGTCATTACTACCATGGGATAATTTGCTAAGAGAAGACCAAATCCCATCCAAACATGGAGTCACATATTACGTACTAGATAGAGGTGTTGATATAGTTCATCTACCACTATATGGTGTAGGGAAAAGAATAACAGAAGAACTGAAGGTGACCAATCCTGTTTCAATCTTGACAATCAATTGGGTTCCTTTTGCACTAGGGCTTCGTATGGAATGGCCTACGAAACTAGTGATACAATATGGGATTTTCAGTGTGTGTCAATTGGCTATAACAACCCCCATGTTCACCCTCAACGTGGTTCTTTAAACTACTTGTAGAAACGTCACCCGACATTAGAACTGATCCACTGTGACACACATTGCAAAATTCATTGAAAGTACATTCTGTGATTAGGGAATAGTTCTTTATATCCATAGTGGACATTAAATGATGGGTGTTCACCTAATAGAAGGAAACAGAACTAAAATCATCCTCAATTAACCTCTCAGTCATCAACTTGTCACCGATCTATGATAGAGGAAAACATTAGTATTATATGATGTGGGTAGAATACTCATGCACTATCATAGTTACCTACTAAAGATGCATATGCTCCGGGTCAGGACCAACTCTTAGAGTCTGTGGGAATTAGTGATCATAAAAGGCCATCTGGATGACTCCTCATTCCTTAATCTGATGAAACTCTGATAGAGATATGATATCACACCATTTCTTGACGGAGTCACATAACTTGTTGGTAACCATCATGACCTATGTCTATGGAGGCATCTCAAGATGGTAAAAGATATACACTACAGTTATTATACATGACTCTACAACATGTGCTCATCCATAATTTAAGAACGTGGTAGGATGATATTTTAGGACATCCCAACTTAGAAAATCCACTCTCAAGAATGGTCTGGGAGAACTCCAAACAAATTGCATAAACCTGAAAAAACTATACTGAAACTGAGCATGGTCACCCAGTGAAAGATTAGTATGTGGATCCTATGGTGTCACTATAGTAGGTATCATTGGTGTATGAGGTTCCACCACCTTTGTAGTGTTTACATCAACACATTCATGGAATAAAACAAAAAGAAGTCATGGTGGCATAACACTAAAATTTCTAAGTGAAATTATTAAACATGATTTATAACAGATAAGAAAATATAATATTGTAAGGATTGGTAAAATCATTCTTAAAAGTTTAAAAAAACTAAAAATATAAACTATAAAATTTTCTCGATGATAATAAGGCACAAAACTATCACTAAGAACAAGGAAAACATATCATAATTCACATTTCTATTGTTTAGTTAGTTCAAGGTCTCACAATATCATATAATATAACAATTTTATATTTAAGCTATTATTCATGTCAATTAATTATGATTATTCTATGTGTTCCATAAAAAAATGTTGAATTAGGTAGATCTTAATTCAAATTTATAAGGGGAGATACACTATAAAAAATGAAATTGAAGATCCACTTAATCCTAACCATATCTTGTTCATGAAATTCAAATTGTATAAATTTAAAATTTATAATAATCAAGGACTATTGGGCATAAAAATAAGTACAAAATAACAAAAAATACATAGATATAAATGAATTATGTAACTATATATAGAATGGATAAATTAATAACAATTAATTTTAAAAGTTATTAGAGAGACTTTTGTTATGTAATGCCCTTATTTATCATCCTACGAGAATAAAATAAATCATAATTTCAATAATATCTATAACCACCCTGATTTCTATTAATACATATGAATAAGATATTAATTTTATTTTAAATGGGGTTCTTTTTTCTGATATCGTACTCAACATGCAACCACAGGTTTCTCCGAAATCATATATTGCAGACTATGTTGAGTTATACTGAAAAATAATACAATAATAACAATATTATTTTAAATGGTTGGTAATTCGTAGACATTGTATGGTAAAAAATGAATATAACTAACTATAATATAATTAAAAATTTATGTTAATTATCCTTTCATTTATCTGATAAAATTTAGAGGCTTAAAATATGGAAGAATCTGATTTTATGCATTAAACCCCCTAATATTTTTAAAATAGTGGTTTATAGCCTTTTGATGGAGAACCCTTTTTAAAATTAATTTTTCTCACATTTGTATTATCTATATGATAAAATAAACTTTTTCCTTAGTAGAGGATCATCAAAATTTACATTGGATAAATTTATGGTAATTTTTTTGATAATGTTCATTTTCTTAATGAAAGGATAAAAATAACGAATTTTAATTCAAGAATGCCATTTCATAAAATCTATTTACATATTTAGATTGTATGTTTAATTTTTTTTAATGTCTAATTAAATTTCATTTTAATCATTTAATACAAATTTTTTCATTGGAAGTAAATTCAAATTGAAATTCGATATAAACACATGTCAATCTTTTGATATTTATTATTTCAAAAAAACCCGCTTATCAGTTTTGAAAATGAGAATTAATTCTAAATTAAAAAATGAAAATTCCGTGATTTTAATTAGAAAAAATGGATTCCATATTTATATTCATGTGGATAATATTGTTTAAATGAGAACCTCTTATTTTTAGACATTATGAATAGTAACTTCAGAAAATATTTTATTTACAATGGTTAATGGATAAATATGGTAAATAAGGGTAAAAAATAATAATATAATAATATTAAATTATGATAACACTTGTCCTAACCCTATTGTATTAGATATATCCAACAATGGGAATCCATGGATCGATTTTGGGACCTGATGGATCCACATGAATGTGAAAATGACATTTTATAACAATTAATTTAATATAATGAAAAAAGGAAACCTAAACTTATATCTTATAGTAACAAAATTTATATATTGGGTTATATAAGCATTATTTTCGTCTATAAATAGTTATTAAAATGTTAATAATATTTAAAAAATCATGGTTTTTTATTTATAATTTTCATACATCAAATAAAGAAATTTATTTATGAGACAATGATGATATAGTGATTACCTTATTAATCAATGATTTAAATAAATGAATATATAAATATAAAAATAAAAATTATTTTTAATTTTTTTATGACATCCAAGAATCTTAGGGAAGAATATGAACTTTTATATATGAATTTATGAAGTTTTTTTCTATATAATCATGTTTTTATTATTTTTTAGAATGTCATGATATGAATAGTATATAAATTGACATAAATTAGTTTATAAAACAAATACTATTTTTTAAATTATATAATAGCCTTAAAAATCTAAGATTCACTCACATGACTTCTATAATGTTGAAAAATTCATTAATTAACAATTTTATGTTTTATTGGAATTATAATGTATCAATATTAATTATATATTATTAATATTAAAGAAGAAATGGTAAGAGTCAATTTAGTTAACTAAGGGTTAAAGCTAAACGATAAGGTTAAAGTTTTGACCTAAACTTTTGTAAAACCTATTGGTTGGGTGTATTTACCCCAAAAAATATATTATATTTTTAATAAATTAATTTTTGTCTAAATTAAACATAAAATAATTTTATAATAAAATAATATTTCAATACCTTCCAAAAGTGCCCCTCCTCCCTCTTACAAAAGGGCATCAACTATACCGATTTAATAAAACCTGTCAAGCCGCATGGATAATCCAAACTATTCCAAAATAAACTAAAAAAATCCACATCTTCCTCCATAAATCCTTACCTTTGGTAGATGGAAATTAAATAAGGTTGTTTATATTAAATCAAAACGAGTTTCCCGATTTGAGGTAATGTCTTCTCTTAAGCTTCCATCATTTATTTTTCCTTCTCCAACCCCCAAAACTATCAATATTATATTCCATTATAAAAAAATGAATATTAAATATACAAGGATATTTTTATTCCATGTATTCTACCAACACACACACACACCTCTATCTAATGGATTTAGAACATTCTATTTTTGTAGACAACAAACTACTTCCTCGCAAAATGATGATTGTTCAAGTTTCTTCTACCACCACTCATGGTGGCCATTATAAATGAAAAATGTTTATATTCTCTCTATATATATATATATATATATATATATTATCTATGATTTTTTTATTTAAGTTGATCCTTTATTCTTTCCATAATGTGTAAATACACTAATTTCATTTGAGGAAGTGCGTACTGCCGCCTCATTAATGTGATATGACTCGTTCATGCCCTACATAGAACATATAAAGGATGGATTTAATGAACATATGGAACTAATATATAATATGAAATTATAGTAGATTTATAATATACATTTGTATCATCCAGTTTTACCTTCATTAATATGACAAATAAATGAATGTAGTGTTCATGCATATGTTCGGCTTACCGTCACCATGAACGGTGAATTTAATTTCTAATCTCAAAATGTTAGGGAATATTATAAAAACACATACAGTTGATATATATGATATTTTAATAATCAATACTATTTTGTTGATAATGTATTTTTGACCACCTAGACAATTTGTAATCATAATAAGATTATTTTCGACTCAAGAACCCAATATCGTCAAAAGGACCAATATTAACATACATAATTATGTAATTTTTATAAAGTAGTAGTAAGTGATAAAAAGGATTAATAAACTATATAAATGGTCTTCATAATGTTGAAATTAATTTTTGTTTATTATTCTGGAAGAAAAATGATTATATGTGATGAATTAGACTCAAGAGAAGGGAACTATCCACCGTCCCCTTTTAGTCCAAGACTTCTTTTATGTTATGCCATTTAATTTAAAATTTCATAAGTTGGGATATGTTATTAAATATCCTTATTTCTGTACATTTTATGTCCATGTGATGATATACCCTTTTATATCTCATCAAATCATTTTATAAATTTTTATGTGATGTCGTAATACTGTCGAATTTTTGTAAAAGAATTTCTAAACTCAATTTACAATTTTTGGGGTTTACGCATACTCCATTTATTATATAATGACAACATTAAGCATGGAATCATTGTTTATATATTTATTTATGTTATAATTTCTTATTCACTTTGTGTGGATATAATATTTCTATACATAATCACCCTATTGGTAAATTATTACGTCATTTATACAAACTTTTTAATGAAAACCATAACTCAATCTTCATTCATTGAGTTAAATATCAATTTAATTTGTTTTGTTTTTCAAAGAATATATGTGAATGACCTACGATTTATTTACACTTAATATCCACTTATATTGTGTGTATTTATATTTTTCACTCATAATTATGTCATTGGTTTATCCTTAATATAATGATACGATATTTGTAGGGGACTATGTCTCGATCCTCTTTCATTGAGGCATATCACGATATTGTGCACCTTTAATATCATATAAGATGTATATATAACCTTTGTTGATTTTATATCCAGAATTTCTATATTCTCATTATATTTAATGTTCGTATTGATTTTATTCATTAATTATTTTTATTAAAAAGTCTCCCAAGTGTTATGAGACTCTTCAACCAAAATATCATTTTAAATGTTTTAAGGTTTTTTTCATCTAAATCAATCTCATTAAGGTCCATGTTTTCTAAAGTGTTTTACTATTTATTTATAAGGACTTTAACGGTTTTAAATGATAATTTCATTTAAATGACTAATTGGGGTTTGGGACCCTTTTTTCCCAAAATATCTATATTAACTCTTTTAAATGGTTTTTGATATTGATTGAGTATTCCAATACACTGAAATGATTTCTGGAGACAGAAAATGAAATTATATTAGTGAAATTTTGAAAGATTAAATATTTTATGTCTTATGGTTATATAATGGTACATTTACATTTGGTGGGTGGTTACATGATAAACCAATGACAGGTACTTACGTGATAAACCAATTGACAAGTTGTGATATACCAAGGAAGGGTGGTTATGTTATAACCTCCAATACATTGGGTATGGATGTCAGCCATATAGTTATTCTATTTATTGATATGTGTGTAAGTTGACAATATAATTATTACATTTAAGTATCTTTATATCCCATGTTGAATTTATTTTTTATATGTTGCGTTATATGGGCTTTTGGTAATAATTTGGTTACAAAGGGGTAAGAAATAAGAAAATATTCAGTGAATTATATTTACCACTTCATAAAAATGAAAATTAGTACTTTATAATAAAGTATTCATGGTTTTCATTTAATCCCAAGACTAATAGTTTTCATTAATTATGTATCTTTTACTTATGTTTTTATTCTCATCTCAAGTTTTGAATTTTTTTTCATAGGACATGAAGTAGAATATAGTCAATAATGGGATCAAGGAAATGTCATGTTATAAAAAATTAAATGATTCCATGATTCTTTTTAAAGACTTCTTATTTTATTCTAAAATGGATATTATGTATATTTTTCTAATTGTAATATTCAAGTCGTTATGTTTAAGTTATGACCTAATTCTCAAAATCCTCAAAACTGAAAAAATCCTCAATGTGAATTAAAGTAAAATTATCCACTTATCTCTAAATTGTGTAATATTTATGATGGGGGCCTTATGGATGGTATCATATAGAGGTTTAGAAAACATTAGAGGTAAGGGTGTTATTTAAGAATAAGTGACATAACCATATTGGTAGGAATAATAGAAAATTCATAGTTATTATAGATAAATTGAATGTGATTAGGATAACATGAATATTTATATATCAGTGTTTAACCTCATCATGAGATAGTATATGATGATTTTACTGATATACTCACAATGAAAATATTTTTTTATAGTAAATGGATCGATATAGCAAGCACAAATGTAAAAATGGTTGTGAATGAAACAATGGTGGCTTATTGAATAGGAAACTGAATGAATTGGGAGATGCAATGAGAACTCTTGTGGTTAATCTCAGCCAACTATCTATAGTCATGATTTACTACTTTAACATTTGTGATTTCTCTAAGGCATCATATATGCAAGAAATCAATCCATTTATATGTTCAATAAATAATCATAAAGTTATGCTTATTCAATAACCTTTGTTTCAATGATGTGGAAACTCCATGGAAAATGATTCAAAGGGATAGGAAGATATTATAGATGTGGTAAGGAATGTCATAATGCAATAACCTTCCATTATATAAAGAAGCATTCAGTTGACTCTAGGAAAGTGAAATAAGTTCATACTGAGGAATCAATTTAATGTTTTAAATTTGGTGTACTTGGTCATTACGCAAATAAATGTCCTACAAAGAAGGTTTGAGAATGGGGTCCGAAGGACCGAACAACTACATGTTTACCAATACCTAATTAAATTCCAATTGAAGATGAGGAAACTGAAAATGGCCTTTGAATGGTATAGATTATTTCTTATCTCATGTCTTGACATTATTGAAATATTAGGACATTATGCTTGATTTTGTTATTGGTAAATAAATATTATGGAATATGTTGTAAAAAAATTAATAATGGATCATGAAGAATGATGGATGGTTAAGATATCTACATTTTAGAAATTCGAGATTTATGTACAATATCTTGGTGGTGAAATGTTTAAATGTATTAATGATATTTTGTTGATGGGGTTACATTGGAAGAATTTTCTCTTATATGTGTAACCCTGATGTTTTATATGTGAAAATTTTATTCAAGGAAGAATTATTTTTCCTTGAGTGAACACAATGGGTAACCTTATGGGTTCATGTTACTTATTATTTGTTTTTTAGGAAATGAGGGGTTATTAGTTTTTGGGATATAAAATGTGAGGTATGAAATTACCATTGAGGTTAAAACATGTTATGGATATTTTTAATAATTTTATCATATTTTTTTAATGTTATTATATATATAAGGTTTTTGAAAAAATAAATCACGCAGACCATGTGATTACCCATCATGTCGGACAAAGACGTGGGAATCAAACCCACAACCAATATTCGACTAGGATTTATCACCTACCACAGGACTATGTGATGTTCTTAGTAATTATGACTACTTTTTAGCTAAATAATTTTATGGATAAATTATATGATGATTTGGGTACATATGTTATATAAAATGGATATCATTAGTTTATGAAAATGATTTGTTGATTAACTGATAATGGTTATTTTGGAAGATGTTCTATCTTTTGGATACATTATATGCCTAAGGAAAATAGAATAACATGGAATTTCATTTTTGGTGTAACGGTTGAAAATTTATTTTTGAAAATTCTATGTTTTTATTGGGGACATATGGAGATTTGGATTATTTATAGAAATTATAAACCTATCATAGAGAATATGTTATTAGGTTAATTACACCTCATTATGATACATTATGAGTAATCAATGTTATTTGGATATAAATGTTATGATTTACTATGGAGGAAATAAGATTAAATACATCGTAGTTTTCGATTTCATTAATAGTTTGGATTATTATGTTGAATTTTAATGACATTTTTTTATTAAATGGTATTTTTTGATCATTGGGAATTGTTTGACGAATTTTGGAGATTAATACTAGAATTTATTTTTATAATGAATTAATATTTTTGGGGAATATCTAATCTTTTACTAACCATTGTTGTTTATTTTAATGTCTAAAGATTGCAGAAATTATAGTTCATATTTTATGGATAATATGATTTTATTGATGTTGATTCTTGAACTTTTAAAGTGACCAAGTCATCTTCAATAATCAATGTTTGTATAAAAGAAGAGTTCGTGGTAGTAATTTATTAGAGGATGAGACTATAGTTAATATGTAAGTATATTTACTTATGTTCCTAGTCAATCTCAGAAATAAATTACTAAACATTAGGAAATGAAAATTGAACAAAAACATTGTTTGATCACTTATCATACTACAGATTCGAAGACCATTTAACACATCATAGTTTTTTGGTTTTCTGGAATTGAACTTTCTTCTGATCATGTTTTCAATCACTCTCCATCCGAACATGACACTTTTTTTCTCATCTTTATTCATGTTTTCCTACATGGAATCATAGTATGTGTTATCTCTGGTGACCTTTGTACTTCTCTTTCTTTATTTTAAAGTGCTATATTATGGACTCATTTTCCTATGTGGGACATTAAATGATATTTCTATGCTGAAATATAAAATTGAGAGAACACAATTTCCAAAAGGGGGGAAGGATGTAACAAGACATTTATTAATTGAATAATAATTTTTGATTTCTATTAATTCTTTTGAATAAGATAATATTTTTACGTAATAGGGGATAGTTTTCCTGGTACCATTCTCGACAAAAAACATTGTGATTCTCTTAAATCGTACATTGCACACAATGTTGAGTTATACTTAAAAATAATAAAATAATAATATTATTATTTTAAATGGTTTTTAATTACATGAAGTTACATGAATGAAAATGAATATAACTAACTACAATATGATTATACATGTTTGTTAGAGGTCTTTACATTTATCAGATAAATTTTAGAGGCATAAAATACGGACGAATCTGATTTTAAGCATGAGAAACTATAATATTATAAAAAGGTCAGTTCACCACCTTTTTATGGAGATTCTTTTTTTAAATATGGATTTTTTTCACTCTTTTATGTTTTTTATGATTAGATAAACATATTTTTTAGAAACATAATATCCAAATTTACTATGGATAAATTTATTGTTATTTTTTTGATAAACATCATTTTTAATGAATTGTGAAATGTACCGAATTTTAATTCAAAAATGCCTTTTCATATAATTCATTTATATAGTTTAATTGTGCTTTTAGTTGGTTTTAAAGTGTAATAGTATTATATTTTTATTATTTATTAAAATGTGAGTCATAGGAAGTAATTTCCAATGGAAATTCGACAAAAACACATGTCAATAATTTGATTGTTATTACTTTTTAAATTCCCGATTTTTGGTTATGACAACAGAAATTAATATTAAATTAATTATTGTAACTTCTATATTTTGAATATGGAAAAATTGATTCTATATTTGGAATCAGTAGGTTCAAATTTTTTAAATAGGGACCTTTTATTTTGAGACATTATAAATAGCAACATTGGTAATTATTTTATATACCATAGTAAAAGGGTAAATATGTTATATAAGGGTAAAAAATAATATAATAATAATATTAAACTACCCTAAAACGTTTCCTAATCCTATTGGATGATATATTTCATACCATGGACATACTTGGGACGTTTTTCAGATCCAATGGAGCCACATTGATTTGAAAATGAAATTTTATAGAAATTATGTTTTTGTAAAGAAAAATGTAAATAAACCTGTATCTTATTATAAAACAAGTTTTATATGGGGATATGTAAGTGCTAGCTTTGACTATAATTAGTCATTATAAAGATTAAAATATTCAGTACATCATGGTATTTTATTTAAAAAATTTACACGCCTAATAAATAAATTTATTTATGACTCAACGATGATGTAGTGATTACATTATTAATGAATAAATTACATAAATTAGATTATAAATTTTAATACAAATTTATATGTGAACTTTTTATGCCATCAAAGAATTTTAGGGATTCATATGACTTGTCATATTTGAATTAATCATAAGGATTGTTTGAATCTATTATGTGTTTATTGTTTTTTAAAATGTCATGATATGAATAGTATAAAAATTGACATAAATGGGTTACTAAAACTAATACTATTTTATTAAATGATATAATAGTCCTAAAAATATAAGATTCATAAAAATAAAATAGTTAATGTTTATCATGTCCATAATGAACCATTTGATGTTATATTGGAATTTTATGGTAACTATATTAACCAAATAGTATTATTATACATAATGACATGGTAAGGGTCAAATTAGTTAACTAAGGGTTAAAGATAAAAGATAAGGTTATATTTGTGACCTATACTTCTATAAAACATATTGGTTGAGTGTTTTTTGACCCAAAAGTATCTTATATATTTAATAAATGACATTGGGACAATTTGAAACCGAAAATCATTTTATAATAAAATTATATTTCAATACCTTCCTAAAGTGCCCCTCCACCATATTATAAAAGGTAATCCCTAACACCAATTTAATTACACCTATAAAGCCCCTTGGGTAGTCCATAATTCTCCTAAATAATCTCACAACATCTCCATCTTCCTCTTATAATCCTTACCTTGGGCATAAGGAAATTCATGAATGCATTTTATGAAAAATTCAACGAAGCTACCAGATTTGAGGTAATGTCTTCTCTCAAGGTTCATTCATTTATTTTCCCTTATCCAACCACCTAAAATCTCATTTATAAATTCTATTATAACCAAACAGGTATCTACAATATACTATGATGATTTTATTCCTAGTATTCTACCTACAGACACACACCTTCATGTAGTGGATTTAGAACATCGGGTTTCTATGGACTGCGAACAATTGCCTTACAAAATGATGAATGTTCAAATATCTCATACCGCATCTCATAATGTCCATTATGATGGAAATATATTTATATATGATATATATTATATTTATATTGTCTCTATTCTTATTTTTTATTTAAATTATACTTCAATAGTCATGAACCAGGCCTGGCCGCCATCCGACCTGGCACCCGATTGAGTCCTTGACATGTCCTGAAGGGTGTTTCAGATTCCCATGGGCTAGAAAAAGTTCCCAGGTTGCAAGAGTAACATAAGGGAATTGTTTACCAGAAATAAGGGAGAACTAAAAAATAACAAGATTAATCAACTAATCCTGTAAAATAAAACCAAACAAACCCTTAACCTTGGACAAAACATAATGTTTATAATTCAACCAAAAACTCCAAGAAGACTATAAAGAAATGAAATCTAACACATCTATTATCACCTTCATCCAACATAAAAAGCCACCCCCACAAACAACCATCATCAGACATGCATGGTAATACCATCGATAACCTGATCTACCATCATTATGCATGATTCCCCAACCTGGAATACACAAATGACATGATCTACAAATACCCAAAGTTTTATGTAGGGTTTGAGACAAATTCCCAGTACGATACCACCCAATAAAAAGGTTCCATTCCAAAACATCAATATAATAATTTAACATGCTTATTTAAAACCAAATATCTAAAATGATTTGTAGGAAAATATTTAAAATTATAATATACAAAAAGAGAACTAGATTAAAAACCATTTAAAAATACTACATTAAATTTGAAGAGAAAATTCATAAAGAATGTGCACATACTCATGTGGTCCCCATATTCTGACCGAAGGCACCACATCATGAATGGTAGAACACTGTGGGTAAACCCCAAAAGGTAGCTATTTTGCGTGGGGAAGAAGAGACATTGTTCCTCGATTTAAACATGGAACATGATCTGCAATAATCAGCACTCTCATTCATAATCCACTAGTAGGGAAACCAATCCATAACCTAGTGGTATCTAATCATCACAAATGTTTAGTTAGTGTTATATCATTAATCCTTCCAGATAATACTAGGATGAACCACTCACGTGTCATCTAGAAAACTAGTCCTAGTCTTCCCACCTAAGTACCCAGGGTTCCCTTTGTTTCTCAAAAAAATTTCACGTCCACGTTGTGTATCAAATTCACATATCACACACCAAATATGACATTACACACCAAAATCCACCACATACATACACAAACACCATTTAAAAAATACACACACACTAAAATAGCATTCCAAAATATATTTTTCCTTACTTAATCATTTTTAAAATCCACATTTTTCAACTCTCAAATAAGAACATTACCAATTTACACCTCATAGAAAACATTATGAAATAACACATTACGGGATGACACAATAAACATAACTAATTCCAAGTAAGAAAGTCATTTCAAAGGAATTTCTTAACAAATTGTCCTTAAAAATAGTTCAACACCACTTACACATATAAATGACATGTTTCCACCATTTATAAAAGACCACTATGTGACAAAAAGAGCATTTACACCAAAATAATTTCCCATTTTATACAAACATACTACTTTTAAAACAAATGCATGTCCAAATTTATCAAAACACAACTTTTTCACCATCTAAATAAAAAAATTCATTTAACTAATTATTAAATAATTTTAAAAAAATCAAGAAGACATTACATCATAAACCATTTGATTCCATATATAATAGTCACATTAAAACCAGGTACAAAAAATAACCATATCAAAACATGTTTCACACTACTCAAATAGTGTTCAATTGAAATTCAATGAAGAACAATATGTTAGACATTCTAGGGGAAAACTTTTATTAGAAAAATCATTTCAAAAATATTTCCCCATTTATGTACATTAATAACCAATTAAATCAATTGATAAAAATGATTTTGCGTCAACCAAACAACACTTAGAACACATTCTAATTACATTACATCAAATAGCACACATAGAACACAACCAATCCCTATATTATAAATAGAATTCCAATCATTAAAAACACCAACTATTTCAAAACACCAAACTCACTAGATAATAAAACCAAAGAATACATTAAAAATTTTAAAAAAACATATTAAGTTAATATAATGATGTTATGTCATAGACACAGCTACCACATTGTAGAATATCGAAAAATTGCCATGATACCTTCAAATTCATGCGAGAAACTTCATTCGTGTGCTGTTGAACTACCAGGAACCTAGCGCAAAACCATAATGAAGAGATCAAACCAAAAAAATAATACTAGAACCATAAAAGTAAACCAACAAACAAGTGAAAACCCCTACAAGGAAGAAAGATGATTAACGAGGGTTGGTCACATGAAGGTGGCGGTGTGTCATGGCTGGTTGAGCCTAGCAGGCCGGCCAGCATGGGACTTCGTGCTAGGGCTTCATTGGAAAGAGTAGGCATACCGGAGATGGCTCGCTGGGTAGAGCATGAGGGGCACACATGAATATTGGGGGCTCACCAGTGAAAGTCCACACCAATAGGGGGTCTAGCCAAGAGCGGTGTGATAGACCGGTTGGAGATTAGGGGTGCAATGTGAGGGAGGTGGCTAGACATGAGTGGTAGGGAGTTCAAGAGTTTCTGGAAGAAGAGGATGGAGGGGATCATGGTGTATCACAATAGGTAGAAAGGTGAAGCACAACAAAAATAGGGAGGAGTTCCATCGGCTGGCCAGGGGAGAGCTTTCCGTGATGGGAAAAAGGTTCCAGGGGGTGCGATAGGAATGGTAGAGGAGGGGGGGTTGAAACCTATGATACTGGGGGCGGGAGTAATAAAATAAATAGATAAAATAAGTGAAATAATATTTAAAAAAAGTAATAACATTAAATAATTTTAAAAATAATTATTAATATCAAAAAATAATAACAATTTAATAAATTTTATATCCTTAATAGTATTTATAATAATAATACTATTATTCTCAATAAAAATTCCTATTATTATCATTAAAACAATTCCTTAAGGTTTATTAAAATTCTTATATACACTTTGTTTCTATTTCATTATTCATTATTATTTCATTATCTCATTATGTTTTAACTCATTTTGAATGTTGGGATGACCGTGCGGTCTCAGAATCGTGCCTTACCTGTGCATCTAGTGATGCTATGTCCAAAACACTAATAATAACAACAACAACAACAATAATAATAATAATAATAATAAATAGAAATATGAATGATGATGTGAATAAAAATAAAAATAATAAAAGTCAATTGTTATTTATGAAATAAAATAAAATGTTATATCAATTGTGGTAATAATAATAAAAATAATATCCTTGAATAAAATTATTAATGTTTCTATTATTAAAAACCATTATTTTATTTTATTTTATACCTCATCAAACTTTTAATTTTATTTATTTATTATTAATCGATTTTATTTAATTAATTGAATAGGGAAATGTCGAATAGTGACCCAAACTAGGCCACGTGTCTATAATAGCACGGCGTTGGATGCAGCCAATGGAAAGACATTCGTTTTTAAATAAAAACTCAGTAATTTTATGTCGTGCCTCGACCCAAACTACCCGATGCCCAAAAAAATTATAAAATAAATAATTTAAAAATGATGGGTGTGACAATTCTCCCCAGAATAGTGTTTTCCATCCCCAGAAAGCCACAAATTTGCTGAACCCCGAAGTAGAAACTAATACCCCCTAGGATATCAATAATTATCCCTATGAAATGAATGTGAAAAGCGGATTACACACCACGCATATAGAAGTTGACTCAAAAGAAAACATCATGAAAATCTTAAAAAGGATTTTTGATATGTGCTACCTGCTCCAAAGAGTGAGAACACCTCCAATTGACTGATCATGGAATGGAACTCTTGCACCCACGGAAACCAACTTCCCAAGCCGAAATACTTCAATGACTATTAAACTGAAACCACAACATTTGATTGGAATGAACAAACAAGACCAACCACATCCATGGGACACTCTTGTCAACTACCACCAAGTCATCATTAGGAACAGAACCAAAAGGGCAATAGGGGAATGCCAGATAGGGATCCCCACTATTAAAAACATATTAATGCCATAAAAAATAGTGGAAAATCGACACAGGGAGGCCCGTTCGGACTCCCCACCATTATAAAGAAAGGCCAACACCAATTCATTCCAGATACATTTGTATGAGACCCATCCTGGGTCACCCCACCATTAATACTAACCAAAGATACTAAACATTGAATTTCTTCCAATGCTGACCAAACACCCCTCCCCAAGGAGTGGGGAGGGTGGGACACAACTATCAAGCATCAAAACCAAAACCCAATACAATCCAACATCTAATCATCCGTGTATGAGCACTATTCAAAATTGAGACCCATTTACCCAACAGAACCCATAAGGCACAATAAAAGTTATTACATCCGGTGGGACTCAAACCCCAAAACACTTAGGTAAAAATATGACCACCCCTCCTTGTATCCACAATAAAACCCCATGGACCCAAATGGGTTGTTCAGAATTAAACAACCACAGAAAATAATTTAAACAGATTTGACATTCAATTAAAATGACCAAAATACTGTGGAGGACCCAAAAACACTCGAGGTTACTAACCATGAGCATGATTCACTCCACGGCCTATGGCTAGAGCCTTGATGTTTGAAGCATCTACTACTTCGTAGTTAGGCATAGAAAACTCGTGAATAAAGATTCTTCTTTTACTGGTGTCAGAATCAACTATAATGAAATTGAGAGAACACTATCAGACCCAACACACTCCCACATCCACCTACTCCCTTGTGAATGTTTCACCGGAATAGTGTTTTAGACGATTCAAAAGCATCAAATCTTTAATTTAACCAAGAAACATAAGAAGGAAAGATTCATGACAAACACTCTCCTTTGATCAGAAACATTGTAACTCCTAGAGAGGACACACTCCTATGAAAACAAGGATTTCTAATCGATTTTATGAAAAAAAACCCTTTCTCTTCGAGGAGGAATTACACTGCAAGATTTCACAAAACATGACCCATATGACCAATGAATGCACTACATGCCTTCCAATACATTGGTTATCACTGATAACTCTAGACTACCATCTCCTTTTTCTGTTGGAATCCCTTTTACTGTTTCATGGGGGATCGTAAAACACAATGGTGTCAAAATTTTTACCTGATGACTCAAATAACTCAAAGAAACTGAAACTCCCTTCAATTCCCCTCGCCTATGTCATCCCACTGTAAGAGGATACACTTATTTGAAAAAAGGAGAGGTGGGATGAATTATAGAATTCCAGAAGATAGTCCTTCGATCAATCGAAGGGTTGGACAATGGTGAATTACTTGTGCCCTCACTTAAATCACATGTACATGCTTAATGGGGAGGAATCTAGTCATGAAAGAGAATCATGGGCCCAAAAAAACTAGTTTAATAGACAAGAAATACTTCAAGGGAACACTAAACATGCAGGAGGAACCACTCCAAGGGATTCTTGATGAAATTTTCAAAAGAAAACCCTAACCAAATGCTTTCAATCCAACTTACATATATGAATTCAAAATCAAGACACAAATCCTTTAAAAATTATTCTTGGAACAAAATGCCTCATATCCCACATTTACAAAACTCACGGACAGACCACATAATCACCAGTTATTAAAACACCAAATTTTCCATTAACAAAGCTTTTAAAAAAATAATGAAGCTCCTAGGTTGTGCAAACACCAATGGTGTCTTGTGGCCCTCACCCTTCTATGTTCCCATGCCACACAGACACCCACCTAATGTCCAGCGAGGCACTCATCCATTCATGCCATTTACTATTTCTCATTCCATATATATTCATGCATGTGGTTTCCCATGAGAGCAGCAAGGATCAAAACCAGATCATTCCATTTTAAAAAACCAAACATTCAACCCAAACTTTCCAAACCTCATACATACTTTTCATTTTAAAGAGATTCATTTCAATACATTTTCAAAAATACAAATCATTTTTACTCGAAAACAAGATTTTCACGATTCCAAAACAAAAAGACGAGGACCGTTGCAAGAGGAATCTAGAGTCAGCATGTGATTGTGACACATGGTTGGTAGCCATATGCCAATCACGCCACAACCACAGAGTATTGTTTGATAACACATCTAGATCCACATGGCTTTCCAGACCCTACGATATTAGAGGGACCACATACCCTACTCACTTATCATTTCCCCTAATCCTGTTTAACCACATGGACCAAAAAAAAGAAAAACCTCAACTTACCCTGGAAACTAGAGTCCCACCAAGAGGTGTGATGGATAGGAAACAATATCATAGCTCGAACATCGAGTTCTGAAACCCTTAACATTGGTCTAGATAACTCTATCACAATGGACCATTACCCATGAGAGAAAATGTACCTCTAATACAATTTTTTCACGAACCAGTGCAGGTCGCCATCTGACCCAGTTCCCAGCCCGGTCCGCGACATGGACCAAAGGGTGTTTCGGATCCTCGTGGGTTGGAAAAAGTGCTTGGGTATAAAGAGTAACATGTGGGAACAATTTACCAGAAATAAGAGACAGAAAAAAAACTAAAAACATATTTAATCAAATGCTAGAAAACTAAACCAAACAAACTATTATGATTGGACCAAACCTATATTTTATAACTGAACCCAAAACTCCAAGGATAATACAATTAAAATAAAACTAACACATGTATTCCCACGTTAATGAAACATTACGATTCACCTCCTCATACAACCATCATTAGACCTGTAAGGGAATACCATCGATATCCTGATCCACTATCACTAAGAATGATTTCCCAACCGATAATTCATAAAAAATATCCACATACACCCAATGGTGTTTGTCGTATGTGATCCAAATGATCAATAGGATACCACCAAATAAAAAGGTTCCATACCACAACAACAAAAAGGTAATTTAACATGGTTATTAAATACCATACATTTATAATGACTTTAAGGAAAACATTTGAAATATGAAAGTAAAAAATGAAAAGAGCACTGGAAGAAAATCCAATTCCCAAATAGTACATTGAAATGCAATAGAAAATTTATAATTGACATGAAAATTCTTAATTGTTCTTCTATATTCGAGCATAAGGCTGTACATTATAAATAATAGATCACTATGGGTAAATCACCTTAGGTATCTCGTGTGCATTGGGTGATAAAGACATCGTACCATGGTGTGTAAATTGCAGAGGAACCACAATAATCAATGCTCTATTTTAAGATCCAATAGTAGGGAAACACATCCATAACCTTGTGGTATCCAATCCTCAAAAATGTATAGTTAGTGTTTTAACGTTAATACTTCAAGATGAAACTAGGACGAACAACTCATGTGTCATCTAGCGTAATAGTCCTACACCTTCCACCTAGGTACATAGGGTTCCCATTTTGTGCTCAAACAAATTTCACATTCACATATTGTAGCACTTTCATATATCAAAACACCCCAATTCAGGTTGGTAGGTATCTAATATTATATTCAAAACACCCCAATTCTCTGATTATATATACCTCCCCTAACCAACCATTCAACACAAAACCAATAATCCTTGGATATAAAAAATAATATTACAAATTATCTCCCCAATCCTCTTCCCAACTTCCATGGGATTTTAATCCTATTTAAATTTTATTTAAACCCATCATAAGGATTATTTAAAGGAAATAATAATTAAGATGTATTAATCTAAATTTACCTGTTTGAAATAATTTTGTTCATATATCTTCTCATCAGAAAAATAAATCAACATAAAATAATTGATCTAGAATTATAAAATTATTAAAAGAATATTTTTCATTGGGATATATACTTTATTCCATCCATTCAAGGATGGTTATAGATATAATATTATGTATAAATATTATTATAATAAGTATTAAACAACTTATTTCAATTCTTGTTATAATTCTATTGTTGTTTAGTTAAATAAAAAATATTATTTTCAAGATTGTCCGTAAAACAGCTTAAATAAACTAACTATTTATCATGAAATTTTTACAAAAGTAATTTTTTTATATCATAATAAAAGTGATAATTTTTTTAACAATTAAATTTATGGATGTAAATGAATGATATTTAATTTTACATATTGATTTTTCATAAAAGTTGTAAAAACACCAAGGATTGTCCTTAAGTAATACCAACATAGAATCATGAAGGGAATAAATATAGAATAACATAAATGAAATTTATATCTCTATGAAATAACGTAAATTTACAGAGAAGCATATTTGTAATTAGAATACATCTTTGAACATTTTTTAATATATTAATCAGTAAGTATAATTTGATTATCCATTATATTAATGTCATGTGAATAATAATTCTCGAACATATGTTAAAGGATCTCTCTAAACTAGCCTATTTTATTTGGGTTACGCTTTCTCCCTCTTATGTTAAATTAACTCTTTATTATTTTTAAATAAATATTCTAAATTATATAATATTTTTAAAATGTATATATAATGTTTATTGTAAATCTATTTGAATAGGATAGAAATGTTTAAAATGTTCCCATATCTATTTTCGTAGAAAATATGAATCAGGGAAACTTCTCAATTTTATTTTCATATTTTTATGTATGACGAAATGAATCTTTTGAAATAAAAACATATTTTTTAAAAAAACATTTTATTATATGGAAAAAAAATTTCCACTTTGTTTTATGGATATTATTATTCAGTTTCCCTCATTAAATAATCATTTTTAATTTCTCCAAAAATACATATTGAAATATTTTCAAAGATAACGAACCACTTTTTTCACATTAGAAAATCATTTTTAAATCCTTTTTCATTATCTATACTTATATTTACATTATTAATTTCAGAGAATTAAATAATCTATTATATTATGGAAGCCATTATGATACACCTGTTTGTTTTTTCTTATGAAATGAGTCTAAAATCCATTTAATTCCATTTGTAACATTTATGTTTATGAAATATTTTTTATTTTAGTATGTGTAAAACATACGAATGTACAAGTCCTTATGGGTGAATCCTAAGAGCACCAAAATTCATTAGTTCATGTTTTAGTTTAATGAGGATATATGTATGATCTTAGGTATTGATCCTAATTTAGGTTAGGACTATATAGACCATGTGATATTGTGTTACTTGTTAGTTAAGACTTATGCTTATATCAGGATTTAAGATTATGCCACATTTCCAATGTTTCTAGGATATTATGATTCTATGTTCTATTTGTAATAACTCTAAATGATTATTCAATGGTAATTCATTTGAGGTTATCATGATATTCCATATAAATCATATGTTAATCTTCATTTTCTAATTTTTTCCCTCAGTTGATTTTTTATTTCCATCATTTTTTCAATATATTCCATAAATTTTACAATGAAATTTTATGATTTTAAAGGGAGTTAGGAGGTTCTAATGGATATTAGTATATTTTGTTTTTCTATTTGTTTCAGATTTATATATTTTGAACATAGTGATCTAATAACATTAGTTTTTCATAATCCTTGGACTATATTCAATACGTATTTATGTTAAAAATAATGAAAAATTTGTAGAAATACTTTTGTATATATACTTCTCCTCTAACTTTATTTTTTGTTGAAGAAAATAGAGTACTAGGATTTGGATTATGATGTCAATGTTGGAGAAAGTTTTTTCTTTTTGGTCTGTCAGTTTCTTTTTCAATGAAAAGTTTCAAAATGGATGGTGTATAACTCATTATATAAATTTCATAAATTGGATTTATTTTTATTTTTGAAGGAGGGATAAATGAATGTTAAAATTAAATGAGAGAACAGTAAGGGTTACAAAATTAATGGCACACCAACAAATTTTATTTACCCAAGTGGTGGAATTGTAGAAAATAAATTTCATAATCTGGATTTGTGGATCCAAGAATACTCTCTTGTGACAATGGTAATTATTTATTTAATATTTGGTAAAATGATTTATTTTGGAACACGGATGAGTTTATCTAAATGAGATGAATTAATATTGAAAATCTTATTTGTTTTGACAACTAATCTAAAGTGGGATATAAAAGAGTCCT
Source organism: Viscum album (assembly GCA_963277665.1). NCBI lineage: Eukaryota > Viridiplantae > Streptophyta > Magnoliopsida > Santalales > Viscaceae > Viscum > Viscum album. The sequence goes on along the minus strand of OY728131.1, from coordinate 707,765,203 downwards.
TTGGAATTTAATAAGGATTTTGCTTTTTTTAACCATCATTGTGAATACTTTAAGGATTTTGAGATATTATATATGTTATTGAGAATTTTTTTGGAAGAATTGAGTTTATAACAATAGGATAAATTTTTATTTTAGGGGATGAGGGAATTGTGTGGAAGGGAACATAATGGTAAATTATAAATTACTGTAATTTTGGTATAGATCTACATAAGGAAAATCACACCTTAAAAATAAGAAAATTGAAATTGTGTCAACATCACTGTGTAGTTTATGTTTATTGTAAGGCGATCCCTATGAAATTTAATTTATAATCATGAAATTCATAAGGCAATTATTAAGGATCATATTGTGGAAACCTAGGTTTTTAATGTTTTTTTCAAAATGATTGTAAGGTGAATTCTAAATGAATTTTTGGTGATATCATAATAAATATATCATAAATATTACATTAAAAATTGAGAAATGTCTAAAATATATGGAACATATATATTGATAAATAAAAATAAAAGATAAATTTGGAGCTGTGTAACTTATAAATTAATGTTCGAATGGATTATTCGAAGGTATTTAAGGTGATCAATAAGAAATTTATGAAGACCTCCCTCTTCCTAACATGGGAAAACCTAATAATTTTTATTAAGATCACATGGATGGGTAATTTTAAATGAAACAGAACCATATAATGCTTGAATAAAGATTTAATCGTTAAAAAAACTATTAAAATTATTATTCAATATTATTCTTTTGAAAAATTAAAATGGTGATAAATAAATTTATTTTTTATGGATTTAAATTTTTTTGAAAAATATTAATACAGGCCATGGGAAAATATATTTTAGGAATTTAATTTGACCTATTATAATAAAATATTATGTCAATAAATTACATTGATGTCATTATGCTTTGAATTATGAAGTCTAATGTATTATTATAATTTTTATTGTTTCGAATAAATCGAATTAATATTGCACCATAATGATTTTTTGATGTCCAATGAATCTAGAAGTAATGATAAATAAAATATAAATTATAGAATGATGATTATATTTATAATGTAACATGTTTGGATTAAAATAAATCCAAATTAATTTTTTTGAATTAATATGATGGTTTTCCCTTACATTATTACATATTTGATAATATTAGAATAAATAGGAGAAGGTTGTAAATATAATCACATTGAGTACAATATCTAAATAAGGAAGATAATATTCGGATATCATTGTAAATGATAATAATTATTATTGATCAAAAAAATTCATATAAGATATCATTGTATCATTCATTTATGAAAGTCCCTTAAAAGGTGGACTGAAATTGAAATAAACGGAATAAAAAAATTAGAATATTGAGTTTTCATGATTATGGTGAGTAGTGAGAGAGAAATAATGGTAGACTTATTATTTGATAAAAATACAGGAAAATGGATCTTAAATATTGAGATATGAAACAGGTATAAAAACATATATAGGAATTATAATTAATTTATTGAAGATTCAATTGTAGATCAATAAATGGTTTTCCTTGTTTTGATCAAGATCAATCAGTCCAAGTTCCTATATTGATAACCTTGATGAACATTATTGAAAAATTTAGCGTATTTATATTGGTATTCTTTTACCATGAAGTGGATGATATACATATATTATTAAATTAACACTTAACTTCTTGTGTTCTCTCTTCCACATTTGAGTCCTTCACCACTTCCTATGGAATATCACCTACTATCATTTGTACCATGTCATATGAAATCATATGTATCTTCTATAAATCTATAGTGTGTGACTTGTTCCTCATCAAAAAAAAATTTAAGGTGACGTAGTGCGTTCGCTATAAATAAAGGACCCTCACCACAAGTTTTTTTTAGAACATGAATCCCTATTTGTTTTTGTGTGTGGAGGAAATTCACCTATGCACTATTGAGGGAGTAATAAGGACACAATGAAATAAATAACTTGTTTTCCAATCATGTGGGGGAGTACCAAACATTATGATAGATTCCTGGTACCCATTCCCTATTAGGCATATGATATCAAGGTTGTCACAACACCACTACAACCTTGATCATAACATTTAAACCCATTAATAAACCCTAATAATTTAAGAAAGATAGATTGACTGCATGTCTGTTTGTCTATCCATCGATTCTGAAGATAATTCTTCCAAAACACAATATTTTAATACACTCACATGACGGAATATTCATGTGTCTATATCCGAGTTGTGTGTATTGTGATATGAAAAACATCTAAAGCATGAAATATATATATTATGTACAAAAGTGATTCATTAAATGTATCCACTATAGGGAGTCTACATCATGGATTAATCTACAAATGGAATACATAGTAATTAGAGAAACTGTGTACCACTATGTATATGGTGTTCAAAACAATCATTACACTTGACATTATATATATTACATATTTTCAAATATTATTTCAATAAATGTCACATTAATTAATATTAAAAGGTTTTTTATTCTATTAAAGTTACTCAACAAGTTATTCTTGTTCATCATGTCATATAAACCAAGGAAACATGTTTTTTTTTGTGTACACATGAAATTTGGACCATGGAGCGGATTGTGTGTATAATTAGTTCTCCAATTCAATAAACAAGGATTGTAAATCACTAAGATACATCCTATGATATTTTTATTTCATGAAACTCAAGAACCACAACTAGAAAGTATCACTGTGTCTTTTTTATAACAACATGTCGTGTGGTCATATTCCTTGACTATATTTTTAGAATATTCCAATTTTTATGAAAGCAGTTCTTGTTTAAAAATCTATTGATGTCCTTGTTCCATTTTCCATTTTCCATGAACTCTATACATCATTCCTGATAATCAATGAAAAATACTAATACTTATCTATTATATTGTGAATTATCTTTCTTACCTATATCCCCACTATATTACCCCAATATTTACCAATTAATAATTCTCTTATTGGAAGATGACTATCAATATGATACAACTCCATCATTCCAATATAATTAATATAAAGTAAGTCCATTTACCTCTGAGATGGATAATGGAGATCATTTGTTTTATGAGGTTTTACAAATGCAAAAAGATAGTTGGTTTTAATATTAAAAACTCAATAATTATCAAGTTGTATATGAAGTCTCAGGACTGATTCACTCACTAGTAACCAAAACTATTTTTGCAAATTAGATCATGATAATCTCCTAGTATGATAAAGGGTATGGAATATAATAAAGTTTCTATCGTGGAATTGTGGAAATTCTATACCCCCATGTTCAGAGTGTAATAAAAAGTTGTAATCATGTCATTCTATAGTAGAAAAATATATACAACTGAACAACTAGCGAGAAAATATACAATATATAATTACCCAAGTATCTCATCCAATAGTTTTATATATAATGAAGAGTAGTGAATTATATACAAAATATATACATCCTTCATAATACATGTATCAAAAGTACAAAGAAAACCAAAAATAACTATCAGTTGATAGTATCATGCGCATAGACTAATTTGTTTCCCCCTTAATATTAGGCATAGCCATTCAAGAATCTGTAAGCCTAGGATTTTCCCAATTCCAACCTACATCAACAAGTCCATAATGTTTTCCCAATGGTGTCCACAATAGGGTGTGATATAACACTCTGTAGGTCACCATCAATGGTGTTTATTACATGTCATGTTAATGAATACAAGCTAAATTAGTGAGTAGATATAATAGTTGTGTACGTAATATAGTATAAGCTATGCTACACAGTCTATAAAATCTCATTTTGATTACGAATGAAAATCACATTGTTGTATAGAAATAATAGTAGGGGTCAACAACAATGACGCTCACCATGTAATCTTGTCTTAAGCTGACATGGGATGGACACCAAGGTGTAGTAATATCCATTGAAATCATATGAGATATGTAAAAGAGGTGAACATGATCTGAGGAGTATGAATGTCTAATTAATCCTAACATGCCATGTAATCTAGTAAAACAACATCCTTTGAGTAGAAATGTCTAAGGAATATGAACAAGTCATATTAATTTTATCTATGGAGTAAAAATGTCCAATGCATCCAAAAGGTCAGAAAACCAGGATCCAAAGAGTATAAATGTCCATGGAATCCAAATGGGTCCTTGGAATGAAGGATTATAATTTTACTTAGAATCCTAGCATATCACGAAGTCTAGATCTGGGGAGTATAAATGATAATATCCTCTTAGATTGTCAATCAATTCATATCCAAGTATAATAAATATCCATTGCATCATAGCATTCCAAGAAATTCAGATCCAAGGAGAAGAAATTACCAAGGAATCGAAGTCTTCTAATTAAATAGGATCAAAGGAGTAGAAATGTACATGACTTCCTAATATGGTCAGTGGATCCATGCAGTAGAAATTTTCAATGAATCATAACCAATTCACATAACATTTCATATACAATTCAATTATTCATTTAACTATTTAAACAATAATTATATTATATAGAATGAATCAACAATATCATAACATCCATCTATTAACTAAATTGTTTTAAATGCTTCAAATGAAAATTTACAATTTACATTAACACTGAGTTAAATCATCAATTATACAAGGTGAGATTATCATTCCCGAGTTTGGTATAAACATGATAAAAATCATCGTCCCAACCCATAGGTGGTTCAATATGAGGTAAAAAACCTGTTACTTTTATGAATGTTTGAAATGACATTCCTCAAATTTTTTATATAAAAACGAATTTTTTTTAAAAAATTTATAATTTCTAGTGTGAGGCCCAGTGAAAAAAATATATAAACTATTAAACAGTGACGAAAAAGGTAAATACCAACCACCATATCTTGGTAGAGGAACAATCCTCTATTATATTCCTATGATTTGATATAGATTAGATGAAAATAAAATAATGGTTGAACACCCATAGAATTGGGCTAATAGCCTACCGCAAAATATTTTCATCTATATAAAAAAATTTAAAGGTACATGTGGATTAAGAACTCTCCAATTCACATCCAATGAGACCAAAAAAAGATGAATTAGTGTCCGGATCAAGGATTTAAACAATGGAGACAATTATACATGAGGAGCTCAACCTTTGATTAATGGAGAGGCAACTATTGGAGAAAAAGAAAAGAGAGGAGGTTTTAACATTTAAGGGATATATTTGAAAAATGGTCATTTTCAGATAAAATACTTGTTCTTAGAGTATCTCCACACATTTGGCAAATCTATCTACCAAAAATTATTATACATCTACCAAAATACATCCCTAAGATGTCCAAGGTACACAGACAGAAAAAACCATCCACCAAACATGAATTTGTCCTTTTTAGTACTTATGTAGTAATCTCACAGGTGTGTTCCCATTGAAACATGATTTCGTGAAAAAGTTTGTCCTCATGGATGTGTATTTTTGTCTAACCATGTGGCCCAACTATCCTTTCAAAAAATTGAGTCTCAATGTTCTGATCAAGTTCAAGACGCCCCTGTTTCCTCCATAACCTCACTAGAATTATATAAAAGCTCATACAAAATGAATCAATATGGAAATTAATGATTTATAACTTTATATAAATGTTTGGATATTATGATATTAATTTTTTTATGTCAATTCATCCTTGAATATCCCTTCTGTGGGTGGTTAGGCATCGCATTATAATATCTATATCAACTAGAAATGTAACTCCACCTCCCAGTCCCATGTATTGTCCTGTACGAGCCTGTGCATCCAGATCACCTGTACTTGAGGAACTGTTCATGAATTGAGAAACTTCAATCCATGAACAATGATACATATAGAGTGATCCTCATACGATTCATCTACCTCCAATTAAATCACCTTGGTCTGAGCAATATGTGGTTAGACCAAATGATATCGGTGAATCAATGATTCTTGGATGATTTCATGTAAGTCGTGTCACCTCAATAGTAGGTACCACTATTGGGATACAAACCTAACTCTCCTATTAATCTCGATTGTCCCAACATAATAATGTGAGAGATTCCATTTTTTCCAAATTTTTATATTCCCTTATCTATGTGATACTTTCCAGAGAACATGAATCTCAACCATGAACACCTGTTGTATTCCTGAGCAGTGTATGACATCTATCCCGAATGAGATATAAAAATCTTGTTCATGATATCTTGAACTACCTTTGATGTCTATTGAATGAGACAAGAGCCCAACATTCCTTACCTTGATACATCTAACCATCGATGGGTTGAATGGAATGACCTACCATATTGTTCCTCAAAAGGATCCATCTGTATAATCTCGAACAATAACTTATTATATGGTATATCTATTAGTGGACTATTTTTATACCAAGGCCCCCCAAAATCAAGGAAAAATTCTCGAAATCATGTCCTCGTAATCCATTATCATACACACGGTAAATTTGTTAGTTTTTGGGTGATATGATGTACTCAACATTACCTATGAACCCAATGTCTTCTATCACACCTTCAAAATCTATGTAACGAAACAATAATCTTTATTCTATATGATAAAACATGTAATCCCATAGACACATATGATCTATTTAATATAGATTATCCCATGATCATCCACTAGAATATTCTTCTAAATATGTAGAAAATGAGATAAAATGGTCAATAAATGTACAATAACCCATGAAACATCTATCCCTAATATGAAATTGGAAATAACTTCACAAAAAACATGGTGACATAGTCTCATTTTGACACAGTAAAATAAAATGGTTATAAAATCCCTACAGGTTATCAGTACTCTGTTATCACCTTTTTATAGGTGTAACACTGAGAAACGAGACCCAACATCTCGCATTTCATGTCCAACAACCTGTATCGATGACATATAACACGATACATATTTGTATAATCAGGATTTTCAACACATATGGAGGAACATTACACTCAAAAAATCACCTCCCTGATGTCCGATAAAACCTAGAAATGTTGTTGGATACACAATATATCATCCTTATAAATGATATAATCTGGTGGCGGGTTATCACGTATAACACTATCCCATAGGGCCTATCCCTTATAATATGAAAATTTTATTGTCCTTACCTTATAATGAAGAGTTATAGTCACTTCTAAAGATTAATGGAAAGTATCCTCATGGAAATCCTACACCAACCAATGACTCTTTAAACAAATTACCTATGATTTCACTATATATTGTCTTCTTTAATATCATGCGTCTAAGTCCTCCTAAATAGTTAACCGACTTTAAAATTACCCTTTGAAGGTGTATTGGCATGATAAAAGTTAAAATAATCTAGTTATTAAACCCAAGTTCATTTATATTGATTCAATTTAGATTTCATAAATATGTACATGATATTTTTGTGGTCTATGTTTACCAAACAATGATCTCCCTGTAAGTAATCCCTCCAAATGTGAAACATAAGGACCAAAACGGTTAACTCGTGATCATGTGTTAGGTATTTTTAATTGTGTGGACTCAAATTATGAGAAACTTACACCATGAATCACTATTTATACTTAAGAATTGGTCCAAAACTAATACTCGATTCATGACAATAAAAAATATTGCTACTACTTGGCATGAGAAAAATAAGCACTGGAACCAAATTCAGTAACCCTTTTTTCCCTTGAATGGTTAAATCACCGGTTTCAGATGATAAAAAAATCACACACTTCTTACTCAATCCCTTTATTACATGTTATATGTTTGAAGAATCTTGTATAAAATTTCTATAATAACAGTATACCCCCAATAAACTCAATATATGAAAGGTGTTTTTAGGATTCTTTGAGGAAACTGAATGTCTAAAGTTTTCTAGGTCAACTGATACTATTATTTGTTAAATAATGTGTCCCATTAATTAAACTATATAAAAAACTATAACTTTTTGATATTTTCACATAACTAATGCTCTCTCAAGGTTAGAAACATGATCTCATTCTGGTTGGAATGTTCTTGTCGATTGTGGGAATACTCCAATATAATGTCAACAAATACCACCAGAAAAATATAGATAATGACGGAAAACCCATTTCATTATTTTCATTAAACGTAAAATAATGTTTTAATGACTGAATGACATGAAAAAATAATCATATTGACCATAAATTCTATGAATAACACACATGGTATGTTTGATGGTCGAACAAGGACTTTTTGATAACCTGAACATAGATCAATATTAAAAAATCCCGAACTCATCAAATCTATTTAAATAGATCATCATTTGAATGAAAATGATACCATTTTTAATTATCCAATTGTTTTATTTATGGTTATCTTCATAAGAAAATGGTTTCTATCCACATTCTTAGAGAAAATGAATTACGATCCGGATGGAGAAGTATTAAATCATACAGAATTCGTTCCTTCGAAGTTATATAGATTCCTATTGATATCATAAAACATAGTAATATATTCCTATAATGAGGAATGGAAACTGTTGAAAATCCTTGATCTATATAGACATGAAATTATATCTCTCTCTTAGGATGTAGTACTGAAAATTCTTCATGGAAAATACTGTTAAATTACCAAACAATGTAGTGAAATCATCTTACTATGATCATTTCTCATCCAAGTATAAGATAATAATATGGGAAATCACCCATCATATACCATGATGCATTGGTCCATCTCAACATGACTGAACATCCCAGTCACCCTTTTAAAAAAAAAACTCTTCCCTCATCTTATGTGATTGTCACCCTTTAGTGATAGACATCAATGATTCCATGATAGGGAACCAACCTATTAATCCAATGATTTATGTAATAGAATATAATTTTATGGATAAATTTGTCCAATATGAAATGACACCCACCTATATCATGGGGTATCTCCATGCATAGGAATAAATTCTCTGATCAAATCCCCAATGATGAATTTATTTTCATGACACCATATGGGAAAAGAACATTGAACCTAAGGATCTATGCAACATGTTGAGATATCGAAAAATTTGAATTACTTTTATCTAAAAAAATAAATACTAATGGAGAGGCTTATATAATATTACCTTTCACATTATTAAGTGGTAAAGTATACTCTTCACGTGTTACATGAATTGTATACATATGACCAAAACCAATGACAACAGATATATCCAGCATAACTAACCTCAACATGTCTACTCTATTACAAATATGAATTTGTTGTGTTTCTAGTGCATCCATGATAACCACATAGAACCAACTAGCTGTTGATAATATATCTTCCTTCCTATATTTAATTTTATAATCCAACTCATAAATGTGGATTTAGTTCATATCCACCCTCAAAAGATCCTATATGAATGGACATGAAAAATCCCTATAGATGGTAATTCCTGCTGCAATCATGACACCCAAAAAAGTTTATATAACATTTGATCACCACATGTAACTACCTCCCAAACTGATAAATGAAAAAAAACCACAAGAACTCATTTTTTTAATTTTAATACACTCATAAATGACCTCAAAGAATCTCTTCATGACATATGACATAAATCCAATAGGTAGATAATCTTATTTCACCTATAATGTTCCCTGACGTTCACTCTGGTTATGTTAAACAAATAGCTTCTAATTTATTATTTTTGATTTTATATAATGAATAAAACCATTCACATATGATTGGATTTCATACCTGTGACCTTCCCCAAATTTCCACGATTTCAATAATTCATCACATAATAAAATATATGTGAAACAATGGTTCTATAAAAAAGAGGAATAGTAGTCCATTACAATTAATGTTCCCAACTATAGATTTATATACTATATGGATCAATATACCAATAGTATATATATAAAAAATTAATCATAGAATTCAAAATATAAATCCTTATTATTCATACAAAAATTATGATCCATTTGTGGAATAAAATCCAACTATCTCTTTGTGGAATCTAGAAACATGTACATAGTGAGCTTCAATTTTCACTCAGGAGCTGTCTCGAGATTCTAAAATATTGACATCAGCGAATCTATCCATGATTATATAAATTTTGATCCCCCATACCCTGAAAAGGTGAAAGCATGATACTACCAGAACTCACATGTTAGTTCTATAATTGTTGGTCCCGGTCGTGATGTTTCAGGAATGGCCTACATGATACATAACAGGCCCATATAAACTAGGCCTCAACCCCCAAATTAGGTACAACTGGAGGTTCCATAAATAGAACTATGGAAGGATTCATTATTGTCCCAAAGAACATGTCCTCTAGATCGTGGTCATTTCCGTCCCCCATAGAGCACAACTGTAGGCCATCTTGATGACACATATCTACAAAAACTGGGCACATGCATCATTCATGGTTTGATAACAAAATAATAACAAATATATAAAGAGTATATGAAGTTTCCTTCCAATGAAAGAGTCACACCACTATTCTTACTCTTAAACCAAGGTCTGGGTGACATAAGAATCAAAAGAGAAAGACAACTATGGTGCCTATATCCCACTATATAGATTGGGATAGGTTTATGTTCTTCTCAATATGTCATGGGTTCTAGTATAAAGAGTCTCTATTGCATGCTATATAGAAAAACACCATTTAAATTTCGAAGAAAATACCCACATAACAAAAAAAATTATTTAATAATTCAATTTACATTAGTTCATTATCAATTATATTACAATTCAATTAAAAAAAGTATTTACTCTAGATATCACCATATCAAATTTAAAATTTACCATTCACAATATATGTTTATATTTGGTGTCCACATCATCACAATCACTGATTTATAAAATTCCCTCATAAATTTGAAACACAATTCATAGGATCTTAAAATAAAGGCAACAAAAAATAAATAATTAAATGTACATAGTAATGTAAATGTTTCAAGACATAATACGTGACTTATAAATCATACAATTTCAATAATAATGGATGATAAAGATATTTCATTCAATTCCAGGCCTAGGGTATAAATCTATAGCCATAAGAAGCATCATAAAACATATAGGGCACCCAATAGTGAAATCAAATAAACTATAATACACAATCGAAATTAATATGTCTCATCATAGGTGAATTTCCATTCTCTATAGGGGGTTATCTACTTACATGAACAACTCATCAATAAATTATGACACACGTCTATTATCCAATATAATATTCCTGAATGTTTATTAAAAAGCATTGATACACTCCAACCACTTTTTGAGGTCTCTAACATGGTTCACTCTATTGTAACAGATCTCAGTAGGCTACATGGCCTCATGAATACCTCCGTGTACGATAGAGGCTCCAACTCGTAGTTAGGGTCATTTGTGGAATTGGGTGGATACAATACCACCATGGTTAGATAATAACATTGATGTTTAATCATATCAGTAAATATAAGAAGAATATAAAAAATTTAATATGTGTTGTACAAATAAACATCATATAAATAACTAGGTAAATCATCCATAATTATCAAATAAAATGAAGAAAATTCAATACTATATATGATAAATATGTCCCGTACAATTCATGTTACAGTTTTTTTAAAAAATTATCTATATACGGATTGTATCACGAGCACAATCTGGAAATATTCCCCCCCCCCTTATTTGTTGAATAGCTAATCAATAATCAGAAAGTGGGGGTTTCTCCTCCCACAACCTACATACGTGATGTTTTTCTAAGTACCCAATGGAGTCCAAAATATAGTGTGAGATAAAAGTAAGTAGGTCACCACCAATGAAGTTTATAATATGTAATGAATGTGAATACAAGATAATGTAGTGTGTAGACATAACATGTATAAAAGTAAACTAGTTGAATCAATGCAGTAATGTCAATAATATATCATTGTGATCAGGCTACTAAATCATAAGGATATTGTAAATGAATAGAAAATGTAAAAAATAATGGCATACATTGTGTAATCTTCTATTAGTCTTACATGGGCTAGTGTCCAAGGATTAGTAATAACTATGGAAACCATATAAGCTATGTAAAAATTGTAATCATGATCCAAGGAGTATGAATGACCCATACATTAAAACATGCCCTGAAAACTAGTTAAAATGGATCCTTGGAATATAAATTTATAATGAATATAAATAAGCCACATAAATAAGGTCTATTTAGTAAAAATGTCCAATGAATCTTCATAGAATATCGTATTTTAGGAGTAGAAATTTCCAAGGTGTTATAAAATGTCAGGAATTTTGGATCAAAGGAGTATTAATGTCTATGGTACTCAATTATGTCAACCAACTCAGATACATGGAGTATAATGTTTGTATGCATTGTACCATGTCATAATAATTAGATCCAAAGAGTATAAAATATCATGGAATTTATTTAATTTAATTAAATATAATTAGAAATGTAGAAATGTACATGAAACCTAATGTATTCCTTGGATCCAGGGAGTAGAAATGACAATTTAATCCAAACCAATTAACTTAAATTTTCATCGACCATTCAATTAATCATTTAACTAATACATTAATGATTATATATATTCCAAAGGATTAAATATATCATATATTCCATCTACAAATGGTATGTTTCAAAGAGGTTCTAATAAACATTAACAATTTACTTTAACATATGTTTTAATCATCAATAATTCAAGGGGATCATATCACACCACAAGAGTTTCAAAATCAAGACAGATTTTTGGAATCAACCTAATTATAGTCCATGTGGATTTTAAAAACAACTAACCTTGATGAAAGGGGTCATTGGAATGTTTCAACATTTTTATATAAATTATCCCTTTGTTCATTTAAATTAGAATGAATCTCATAGAAATTATAGCATACATCATATTGATAGAAGCTATAAATGACAAGACACTTCAGGAAAAGGTTTACACAACCTACATAATCATGTTACATGAAACATCATCAATTATCTACCTCCGATTCAATCAATATTATAATATTATAGGATAATGGTTAAACAATTTGAAAATGGGGTATAATAACCCTGACCAAAATAATATAAAAATAATGGGGGAAATAGTGGAAGGTGGAAGTGGAATAGTGTACCCTTTGACATGCATCTAACAAGAATGATGAAGGAGGAATCGGAGTTTGGATTGTGGACTTACACCATGGCCTAATATTTGTCTTGAGGAAATCACTAGAGAAAATGGGGTGGCCACAATTAGAGGAATTATAAAGGGATTGGTTTATCATTTAAAAAAATAGGTGAAAAATGTTCATATCCCCATAAAATACATGGTGAAACTATTAGGCCACACAATTGGAAAATCAATGAACCTATCAAGAACACTTATCTAGCTATATAGCCTAAATTTATAGTCAGGGTTTATGGTTAGACAACTTGTGATCCAACCATGCATTTCAATACTATTAAAATATATACCACGTTTTTACGGGTGTGTTTCCCTTGTTACACATTTTCGTTATACCATGAGGCCATTGAAATTAGGTACAAACACTTACCAAGGATTACTCAAACTCGTGGATTAGGTTTCATAGTTTCTACTAACTATTTTTTCCAATATCCATCATCAGAAACTTATACACCAAGCTCATACAATCCCTAGACGACCTTGTTTCATACATAGGCTCACTATTCATCCATAAATTATTAAAAATAATATTAAACTAGATAAAAATATTTCATACCTCATGGAAAAGTTTTTATGATAAACAATTATTAAAAAGATATATCAAAAAATGATATAATTATAAGGAAAATAATCAATAAATATTGAAGATAAATTTCATAGTTTATTATTATATAAGTAAATACCATGATTTAAGAAAAAAATGATCAAAAAACAACAATATAAATTTAAATGTGAATAATAAATTAGGATTAAAAAGAAAATTGAATTATGTAACATAAATATTTCATCAATAATTTGTCATTATGAAGAAGGAATGGATCAAAGAATCAATTCCTACCACATGTAATAAAATCATTTTATTCAATACTCTAGTGAAACCAACGTCTCAATTAACAGAGTCAACTGATTAAATCATGTATGCCACTGGGGATCTTGTTTCATTCTTTCAATCTAATTCTATCTCCCCAAAAAAATTGGACTCCCTACTATAATTCAAAATAGGATGGAAAAATTATGATAACTTCTATATCTGTAAGTCCATTACATTATAACGATTTACTATCACGAAGAGAACATTCATGGAACATACCACATGGAGGACCTCTATACAATAAAAAAGACTCTACCAATGGTTTGGAATCATTGTTACAGGCCCTCAAACCATTGGTATAAATTACACCATTGATTTTATTAACCAATGGGTTTTCTTTCACCATGATAAAACTATACCAAATGTTTGACAAAGTCATTTCTTAATATATAATATTTAAATAGTTTTCAATCCATTTTTATATGCATTTTTAGTGAAATGATCCATAAAAATAGGTTTGTTGGATATTTTCTAAATGTACTATATTATGATAAATTATAATGTTTAGTTTTGATCCCATGACCTTGATGTCATATTAAAAAGTCAATAAAACAATTTAATTACCATATTTGTGCTTATATATATATATATTTGTTTAAATTAATTAATAGTTTTTATGTATTTATTATTATGATAATATTCACAAATAATTTATTCAGCTACCAGAACCAACACGTTAGACAAACTATTAGAATAGGAATCCTATATAAATGTTTTGACACAACTATTGGTAAATATTTATGAATGAAAAACATATAAAAATGTTTGTTCAAACCCTCACTATTAGTCCCCTATAAAAACGAGTTGGCTAGACCATTAGTATAGATGGTCAAAAAACATTCATATACTAATGGATTTGCAACTCGTTTTTATATGTATATTGTTATTGGTATGATTTCTAGTTGTGTATCTGTGCACGTTGAACTATTTTTATGCGGAATACAAATATGGATGATAATTTCTTGGAAATAAAAACATAATGATCCTATATGTTTATTTGATATTTCAAAATGAATTGGACCTATAATGACTAGAGTCATTATAGGTCAGTGAATAGGTATAAAGATAGGTATTTTAGATATAGTTTCCAATCAAATTTGTATTATAAGGTTATAGATTAGTCAAATGTGGTTTTAACCTATTTTTAAGGACAAATTTGGTGTTTTAATGGTGTTTAAATTCAAAATACCTAAAAAATTTAATTTTTATGGAAATTGAAAACTTTAATTGTGGTGGAGGTAACATAAAACAATAATATTTTTTGATATCATTGGTAATATTGTGGAATAAAAAGTTGATGGTGTCTCCAATTATAGCCCCTGGGTGGAGAAATCTCTAGTACAATGTACTCGATGACCCACCAAGTTTCTATTGCATCTGTATTGAGTGCCTGATATGTTATAGATTCATTTTTAATGGAGGAGTATGAGAATAATTTTAATGGTATACAATTATTTCATTTCACCATGAAAAGGGTACACAATTGTTTTTATGAGACTATCCCCTTATCTATACCTATTTCCCATCACTTTGGGTCTATTTAAAAATATTTTTATTGATTAATAGTTAAATATATTAAGCACAATGTTCTTATTAGTACAAGTCGTAAGGGATGATGAAGGATGATGAACTCATCTCAGTTGTCATTATTTCGCAACATGAAATATTTTGAAGTTTTTTTATGTATATTAATGAAATGAGGTTATTTGGGTGGGTGAGATGAAGTAGAGTATGTTTGGATCAGTGTGTATCCAAACATTATTTAAATGTAATATAGAGACCTTCATAAGGGTTTCAGTTATTCGAGGTATGTCATTGAGTCTTTTTTTGGTAAAATATATCCCCCAACATGAATTTTTATACCATTTTTTTCCAATATAGGACCCTGAATAAAGGCGTATACTCACCTTTCAACCTACTATTACCTTTACCCCATTTATATTATTCAACCATAACTCTTACTTAATTTGGGAATATTTGGTTTCTAATATTGTTTCCTTCCCAATTCATTGATTAGTTTAGTTATATTGTATTATTTTACCACACTATAATAGAAACTATTGTTATATGATAACCTATGAATATGTGCATTGATTTTCATTTTATTTCTCTATTTTTCATTAGGTGTATTCCATATGTCATTCCTACTTAATCCTTACCTTTTGACATTATTTTATCTATGACTAGACAACATGATTTGATTTTTCTTCCCATCCCTTCTAGAGTTGACAATGTTCCTTGTTATAAATGGGGTGTTATGCTCAATAATAATATATTATATTTATATTTTGACAATACTGGTGACGGATGGGTGAAAATAATGCGAGCAAGATTGATACTTGTAATGACTTGTAGTGTTCTTATTAATATTTTCATTATGAGTTAATTTTTTGATGATATTTGGTTTATATCTAATATATTTCACTTTTCATGAATAACCCTTATGTTTGTGAGTTTCTCTCTGGTAGTTCCCAAACCCTCCTAATTATATATATTTATATAGTATTCAAGAACATAGGTAGTTTTTTATGATTCTAGTGAATCATCAATCTCTATTATAGGTATCATCAATCATTCCATTCGTATTTACATTTATTGAAACAATTTGGATTTTTTTATATTTTTATACTATTGTGGAGGTTCAAATTTATAATTCTCTAGTGAATCTTGGTTGATGAAATTTTATATGATGATAATAGTGATTTTGGTCCACATGTGACACTCCATTGGCCGGTGGAGTTCTTAATATATTATTCCATGAATTGGGTAGTTCTAAAATTTCAAGATAAAAATGTTTAAGTTATAGACACAATAGTACTTTTTTGTGATATGGTTTCACATGATTATGGTGTGGTTTTATTCCTCATAAATGGATTTATTTGTGCAATATACATTTTTATTGTCTTGATTTTTATTTATGTTCAAGACGTGCAGAAGAGGTTGGTGGTCTCACTCTATAACAGTGGCGAGCAATATTAATAGATAATCTTCCTGATAACTGGTAAGATGATAGTGACTTGTGGTAGAGTAGTGCTGTTATACTGTGATTCTCATTAGATGTTACAGTATGTTGACATTCACATTCACTTAGATACTAGAGAGTTACATCAAATTATGAACATAATGGTAATCATGTGGGTTTGAATGTGTATTGAGTTCAAAAATATATATGTTAGGTATATTTTAGTTATTTTTTATTATTTATATATTAGTAATTTTGGACTATTGGGATAAATACAATAATTTTAATATCAATGAAACTTTGTAGAAAAAGATTTTGGTTATTCACGTAAAAGGAAACGTGTGGTCTACACCAATTTTTTCATGTGTCACCCTTAATAATGTGTTTGATTTATAATAAAGAAATTATATTAATGGGATGTTTTTTTAGTGTAATGACAAATTATAATAATTATTGAATAAAAAATAATTAATTATAAACTAGTACAACATATGGACTATCTATTTTCGTTACATATGTGAACATATATAGTATTGATGATAAGGATTTATAGTTAAAAATCATTAAGGAATTATGAATATATAACAATGTAGGTGGTCCCTATAATAAATAATTATATGTTATGTATCTTTATATAACATAAATTTCTGATAAAATAAATTCATTGCCAATTGATTATTTATAGGGATAAAGAGTTTTCTAAATTAAATGTTTTTCTAGGGTAATGCCTCATATAATTGAAGCATGTATTCGTTAAATGGATTAAATTTTTCATATTATGGATAAATGATGATTTTAATTTCTCTAAATAGAATAGAATATAGATTTACATTATGTAGAATGAAATAATTTTCCGCATTTTTATATAATTCAAAAGAGTTGTATGTTGTATTATGTTTTTGATATGGGAATACAATGTTAGTAAGTCCCTCAGTAGGGATTTATTAGTGAGGAACCATGATATTTTTTACAAAGGATTTGAATAAAGTTACCCATATAATTTATACATAAATATTACATATTATTGGATGTATATTCTATATATAACATAATGATCTATTAAAAAAATTCATAGGTTTTGGATCTTTTGAAACATGGATCAATTTTAAGTGATCATATAAGACCTACAATGTATCCCGCATAGTTCATTAGAAATATAAAACTTATTAGACATATCATACATAAATATTTCATTATAACATTGGGTATGAAACATAATAAAGGGTGATCTTAGATGCTCAGAAAGGGTAAACATGGAAGATACTAAGGATCCCATTTCAATGAAATGATAATGAAGGTATAAAAAACTTTCTTAAACTTTGAAAATTATTCCCATCATATGATATGGAATAATCAAGATTCATGAAATAAATAATGGAATTTAATAAGAAATTAACTAAAAAGGAATCCAAAAATATTACCCAGGAGGCCCTAAAATTGGAATAAGGCATAATTGAGTGGCATTTACATAATAATATAATATAATTTCCTAAATCAAGGATCAATACCAAAACTATAATATTTAGTTGTGTTCACATTATATTCCATCATATCATTAGTCTAGGAATAATTTATATATCATTAGAGTGAAAAATTACATTATTGAACTAGGGTAACTCTGGATTATAGTACATATTATCCCATTAGATATCTATATTAAGATGATCTATTTAAGGGAAAAATAATTATGGTCCCACACATTACAAAATAAAAATTATCCTTATAATTGATAGAAGATCCTAAAACATTCATTATAGTATAACCCATGGAAAATAAATTAGTTTCATAAACTACTAATAATTTTATAATATTATAACCCATGAAAAAATAGATTTTATAATGGTTTTATCTTAAATAAATAACCCATGGGAATTAAATAGTATTAATAGAATAAAACATAAATATCCATCATCATAGTCTATATAAAGGGTGAACTTTAATGGTATAATTTGATCATAACCCATGTAAAGCCTATGTAACATAAAATGGTCTTATCATAGATGAAAAACATTTTTAATAGATAATTTGTACCTAACATCATGAAAATACATGTTTCTCATTGAAAACAATTATTTAAAATATAAATATTTTCCAAATATTATTGAATACATTTTCATTGAATGGAACCTTTTGAAACTAAAATTTATGTTTTAAAAATTTTAGAGGTCAGGGAAGCATGATCTACCATTCCAATTTTGTATGTTTAAAGAATATTACGTTTATATTTTCTGTATAAAGTAAACGATACATTAATTGAGAAAATATAAGTACATTAATTTTAATCTTATTTGTAAAAATTAAATCAGTGGTTAAAATAAAATTGAAAATATAAAGGATAATATTAAAAATATTACTGGATATATTTTTAGAAAATATATAAATTCAAGAAAGCCCTTTTTTGAGCAAATAGTGAAATAAAGTGTGATTTCAATAAAAAAAATCATTCGGTATCTTTAGAAAATAAATATGGAAAAATGAAAGGAAACCATGAAATATAAATAAATAATCATAAAATAATGAAATTCATGGGAATATTGAGTTATGGTTCATAAAAATTCATTATCAGAAACATCATAAAAAACAATCATGAAAAATGATATGATTGTAATGTAAATACCTTACCACATGACCAAATTTATAGTAATGTTATATAAAATCTTGTATAATAAAAAGAAATTTATTATATTATACATTAAAATAATTTATATACATATAATATCACATATGATCCCCTTATAACATTTCAATAGTCATTTATTTATGACTCAATTATATAATCATCATTTGGGTGTTAATTGTTTCGTTTTTCATGAGAGTTTCATTTTGATTGTTCCAATAATTTTACATTGATAATTGTTACATCATAATTTTTTTACATAATTTTATAATAATCATATATTTTATTTTTAAATATAGTCAATCATAAATTGTAGAGAAAAAATGATTTATAATATTCTTGGAGAAGGTAAGACACATGAATGTTGTTTTCATTTTTCAATAGATGGAATGAAATAATAGTAAAAATTCATTTATATTAAAATAACTAACATTATTACATATGATTTACATATTTTTTTAAATATATACTCTTTATAATCCATGTAATAATGAATCTAATAACAAATTACACAGCCTCATGGAGGTGGTAGTCCAGATATATGCACGTGTGATAATAACATATTCTGATGAATGATAAGGTATAAAGAAATATAAGATATTATAAATATTTAAGGTTATGTATACTATAAATATTATATAAAAAAATAAACTCATTCGAACAATCATACATGAATTATGGTGGTGTAAAATCATTTCTATCACAATGTGAATACGGTAGTCAACAAGTACACATAAGCAATAAATTAAATTCCTATTTGATGGAAATATGAAAAATTAATTGTGGTTATGTGTTAATTAATTTTTTATTATACATATTAATAATAAAATTTTATTTTATGAATCATACCTATGAATTTGGGGAGGTAATGAAGAAATAATTTAAAAGTGGTTGGGTATGATTATACCCTCCCTTCAGTTAGACTACTACAGATCCTTTCATAAGGACCAATGAAATGGTATTTTAAAGATAACATAAACTATAATAAATAGGTTGGATAGATTAAAACATTATCTTATGGTGTTAGGTTGATATATACGTCTCTATATAAAGATAAAAACTAGATGGCCTATTATATGTGATGAATATGAAACACAATGATTTTCATTAAAGATTTTAATATAATAATTTCATAATACATTATAGTCCACCAAATGGTATTATATTTTTATTTTGGATATTATAATATCTAAATAATCTTATAAAATAATATTTATAAATATTTATTTCAAAAAATCATTATCTTTCTGTTTATCCAAAAGTAACACACAATTTTTTTAACTATAGAGATTTTTTTTCTAATTTTACTATTCCTTATAATCTTAAAGGAAACTGAACAGAATAAAAAATTTTGTAATTATTATTAATAATAATAAATCAATTTTATAGAATTCAATTTATATAGTTCGATGATTTTAATTTAAAATAAAATAGGAAGAACTAAACAGAAAACCGTTTTCAATAAAAATGATTTCATTATTATAAAAAACGTATTCTAACAATATGAAACATAAAATTAATCACACTAACTTAGATTTTAATATAAATATAATAAATTAACTAATTTTACTTTAAAACCAATTTTTTAAAAAAAATTATTTTTTTTAATTCATTAAATATAATGACAGTCTTCATTATACATTATTTTTTTAGTATTCATTGAGAAACCAATATTTTCAAGAAATTATATGATTTTAACTTTATGTTATCTTTTAAATATTTATTTAAAAAAATAAGTTAAATTTTTCAATCAAAAGAAATTAATTTTAAATAATTTATTTACATTATATTGTTATAGAGAGTAATAGATTCTATTTATTGAAGATTGTATTTTTGAACCATAGAATTAGAGGAAAAAATGGGAAAATAATAATCAGAAAAATTGATTTTTCTAAGAACTATATACATTTGTTTATAAATATATAAATATATTTTTATACACTAAACTAACATAATAACTAGGTTATTGGGGTATACAATATTATGGTTCATTTAGTCTTGGACTTGTGTGTATCGTAATCTATCAATGAAATTAAATTTATTTTAGGAGAAATATATAACAAAAAATCATTGTGTATTATTATTAGTAACTAAAATATTATTAATATAAAAAACTATCATCCCATTGATAAAAAATGGGAATATTTTGGTTCATCACATTATTAGGTTCCTATATAACTTATATAAATTCATAATTATTCCAGAGAACTATAAGCATGGTTATATTATTCTTCCATAAACCTTATCTCTACGATTCAATATGTACCCTTGTTATTTTTATAAGATATATCACACTCTATTTTTAAAACCTTGAAACTCAATAAATTAGAAGGATTATATGTTTATGATCTTAGTAGAGATACATGAAACACATTCTATCTTTAAAGAGAATTGATGGGAGAGCCAAGTGATAAGAAATCATCCATACTCGATCGACATTCTTAAAGGGGTAAATATAACAAGGGAGGAACATTATCGTCTTTATGAATATAATAAAATTATATGAATTATGAATCTATAGGAATACCTTCTCAATAAAATCAATTCTACATTTCACTAATGATTGTCTTCTCAAATATTATGTCAACTCTGAGCCAAATTGAGGTTCTACTAAATAGACCAAACATCCAGTACAATTTCCACAAATAAATCAGTTTGAAATAGAATTAATTATTCAATATCATCCCAAAACATAGGTTATATAATTTTTTTAATGAAGTAATGCACAATGATATATGTAAATGTTCGAGTGAACTATATTTTCGTATAAATACTCAACTTCAAGAAAGAGTTGGGGAAAAAACCCATTTAAATTATTATAAAAATACATGAACTATGCATTATAGTTTAAATAGTTATATTACACAAAATATATATATTGAATAGATATATGTTGTATCATTACAAAAAATTCTAAAAGTGTAACTTTTATTCGATAACATGTCTGACATACAACACCATGTGTAGAGAGGAATGTAAAAAATAGATACATTATGAGTAATTTTTATTTAGATAAATTCAATGTTTTTAATATAATATATTAAACAAAACATAAATTTAATCCTTCTATATAGGTAAAACCGAGGAGTTCTTTCATTACACGTAACAATGACTTTCTTAGATGGATTGAATTACATGTAAGATAGAGTTCTACCGAACACTATTAAAATTATTAATTAAAATTAAAATTAAATCATATAAATTAAATTAGATGATTTTTATAGTATTATGAAAATCATGAAAATATCAGTCTTATAAAAATAAAAAAAATAATTCAAAGTTTACTATACTATTAGAAATGAATATAAAAACTGATTAGAAATTAACATAATGTTTCTATGTTTGCATTGTTTTTTATTCTATAAAATTAAAATTTCTACTATTAAAGATTGATATTAAAATGAATATATTATATAAAAAATAAAATATTTTTTATATTCAACCAATATATTTTATAGGCATTATTTAAGAACATTTCAAATTTTAGGCCAAAAAATCAATATTTTTCTAACACCAATTTTTTCACATTTTAATGGTACACCAATTATAAAACTATATTTTGAAACTATTTCAAATTTTATACGAAAAAATAAAACTAATTTATAAAATAGAAACATAAAAATTATCATATGGATAATTTTTTGTATTTTTGTGAAATATTTCGTTTTTTGTTGAACACTCAAAAATACCGAATTTTAATTGAAAACTTCTTCTTCGTCTAATTTATTTATAATGGTGTATTATATGTTTGATTAGTTTTAAATTATTTTTATAAAAATGTTGTATCTATTAATAAAATTTATGAAATTGTAATGAATTTGTCATTTTCATTAGACATAAAAACATTTATATTTTTTTAATTTTAAAACATTAAAAACTGGATTTACCATCCCATATGTCGGGTTAATTTTAAATAAATGTCAGCCACTTATTTAATTATAATTTCAAAAATAGATTAAATAATTTTAATTATAAATTATTATAATTTAATTAATTTAAAAATTATTTCTTGAGAAAAACTATTAGTGAACGTAGATAAAAATAATCACTCCGATTAAATTAAGATTTAGCCTGACAAGTGGAAAAACATTAAACTGAATGGCCAAAATGAGCTAAAACAAGTCAAAACCCACTTTTTGGACATAATTAGGCCGTATAATATTTTTTATATGATTATTTTATTATTATTGTCCCATGATGTATGAGATACCTCTTAATAGAATTTACTTATTCATATTTATAGAAATCCCAATCCACCCTCATTATATTAACGCATTCACTCCGCCCATAGACTAATATATATATATCTATTTGGATCATATAACCCCATCTAAAATAATCTCTTATATTCCCTACCCTCATAATTTAATCATAAATTTTGGAAAAAATAAGTCCATATCTTATTGTATAAACCAAACAGTGTTACCAATATAAGATGAAACATTCCTCAACAATCACTTAGTTTCATTTTCTTCCACACCACTTAAATATTTTTTATATAATTATTCATAATAACATAATTATCATAAATATATTTATATTTTTTTATGAATATATTTTGACATACAATTTTACACACATCCATAAAATTGGATATATAATCACCATTTTTGTGTAAGGCAGACTACCGCCAAAAGAACCGATGTT
Organism: Viscum album; assembly: GCA_963277665.1. Lineage (NCBI taxonomy): Eukaryota > Viridiplantae > Streptophyta > Magnoliopsida > Santalales > Viscaceae > Viscum > Viscum album. The sequence goes on along the minus strand of OY728131.1, from coordinate 707,741,096 downwards.
GTTCATTCTTCCATTTAACCACTATCAATGTTTTAATGATGATTAATTTATAGTTTATAGACCATATATAAGTTATTATAGGTATTTATTCTTATGTATTTTTTATGTGACATATACCTTTATGTTTTTTATTATTTGGGAATACAATAACATAGTTGGTGGACGTTTAGACTACTGCCTCTTCAATGCGATGTGATTATTTCACACTATACATGGAATTTATAAAATATTATTTTAGTAAAAATATGATACATAAATGATATAAATAATTTAATGGAATTTTAATATAAACAAACATATATAGACACATTTATATATCATTAAATTTTTATTATTTTATATTATACAATGATATGGATATTTTCATCATTCATACATGTGGTCAATCATCCATCTGAATGGTGCAATTAATTTCTGATATAATCATATAATGGACTACTTTAAATATATACATAATGAATAAATTTGATAATTACATAATTTTATATGATATGGGAAAAAATGATCAATGTAATAAAAACAAAACAAAAGTCCAAAAATACTAAAAAAACTAGGCAATTAACACATGAAATAGTTAAAATAATGAAGTATTGATATCACATTGATAATAATAAATTATAAGAAGATACTATATGCTATTATAAATATTATTATTGATCTGTTACAAGTTATAAATTTTTTTAAAAAAACATTAACTGTGGTTAATGACCACTCAACTCAAAAAAAGCGCAAGGTATGGGGTTTCATCTCAATTTATATTCCATTGAGACTTAATTGTTTTTATGCACCAAGTTACTTTTAAATGGTGTATCTACTCCACTCCAAATTTTTATATTCTGATATTACCTTATTTTAGGAATTTAAATTATTCAATATATATAAATCAATCATGGATCTCATGATTCAACAATAAATCAAGTAGTAATACATTTCGTTTCGATTTACATTCCATTGAGATGTGAGTGTTGTTATTCCCCTAGTTCCTTTTATATTGTAGATATACCATCCTTAAAAATGTAATATACTGAATAATTAATTAATCATCTTATTTTTAGTTTCAATTTTATTTATTTAATCAAATGGGATTTTAATTTAATGTCACCACATTGTAAATAAATTTTGTAACACAATTTTTTACTTGGTTAAATTACTTACTTGTTGTAACTAATATTATATGAATAGGTCTATAAAAATAATGAATATATTTTTATGGATTTACTAGTCTTATATTTTCATATAAATTTGATAAAAATAGTCAATTACTTTATTATTTCTCACTTCAATGATATAATCATTAGAAGGGTTTATTTCACATTCTAATTCGAATCATGATAGCATATTATTGAAATTACATTAAAGGAATTGATATGAAAAATGTGAAATAAACCATTATATTTTATTCTACTATAGTAATTAATAAGCCTTTTCAAGTAATAATACCATTTTTTAGTCCTGCATAATCAAAATGTTTTACAATATAATCCTATGAAAATGCGAAATCATTTCCCACATAGATCCTAAATCTATTTTCTATATAATATATGTTTTATAAAACTGATTTCAAAAGTGTTTATCGCCTTTTAATAATTATTTATTAATGAAAAATGTACCCATTTTGTCTCTTAATTTTTTAAATGAATATTCTTGTCACTTTGTTAATAAAAAACTTTTCTAATCATTTTACTATAAAAGAGGAATGTTCTTTTTAACTTTTACAATATACATATATTTAACTAAAATCATTTCTTTATGATTTCCTTGAATGTTTAAAAGGATAACTTTTAATGGAATTTTTATTAAATAATTTTTTTAAAAAAACATTTGAATATGATTTCAAAATTTTAAAGGTTATTTTTTTTCTTTTAATTGTATTTATATTCATCAATGTTGTGAAGCCATTATCATTTCACAACATGGGATATGTTGAATTTAATCCATTATAATTCTTCTACATTATGGTTTATGATATCCTTTACCAAGGACAATATTGATATTCACTAACTTGAATAATTTTAGTCCCATTTAAATATTAAAATTATTATGACCATTAGACATTTAATTTTACAAAATATCCATATTATTTTTCATGGAATTGTTTATTTCCTAAACAGTATACCAATTTTTCAATCAATATTTATATTTATTATTACAAGAATAACTGGTGAAATATTATTAAATATTTACTCTTTAATCAATATATATATATATATATATATTTAATAAACAATATTAATTATTAAACTAATAGATTATACGATATCCAAGGAATCCTTGTATTGGAAGTGATGTCGGAGGCCCAAAAATTATATATACCCTTGGTGTAGCAACATGATCTCATGAGAAAAATTGTTTCTTCAAATCAAAATGGTTTTACCTGTAGCCTTAAATAAACTTGAGAAAGGTCTTGATGGTATATGTTTTTATGTGACCCATAAATAATGAATACAATTTAAGAACATCCTTTATTTAGGTTCAGTTATTATTTATCTATGAGATTTTCTATTTGATATTATATAAGGATGCAATTAATTCATTTTTAATTGATAAAATGTCATTTATTTTTATTTATTTACCATTTTATACTAATTATTCCTTATCTATTTATTCATATGGAATGTATTTCGACATATTTAGATTTCTATATTGTTTATTAACTCTTTTATAATTATTTTTGATTATATAATATAGCTGTTTAGTCACTAACATTATATTATTTATTATTCTAATTTATTCAGTATTGTTTTCATTATAATTAATCCTTATTGAGATTTTGAGATCAACCTTGTTTTTTCTCTTTTACCCATCTTCCATAATGTTTCCTAAGAAATATATTCCAGGATTTAGTAGATAGAATAAATATATCAATGAATTAATTAAATTATTTTATAATTAGTGTATTTAGTTTTAATATAAGAATATTCTAGGTATCTGGTTTCCCAATACTACTAAACTCGAAGGTATATATGGATTTTGTTTCCATGAAATAATGAAAATGTAAAGGAAGTAGACACCAGCTCATTGATTCTAGGGATGGGTCACTACCATTGGTATTAATGGACTTTTTTTGATATCCATGGAAACTATATTTAGGGAGAAATAGATTTGGTAATATAACCCTAATATAGAATTTGATGAGAAGTATAGAAGTACATGTGAATGCTTTGGTATGTTATATATTTTTTGATCATTCCTTCGAAAAAGTCCTTATATGGATAGTTTTATGGGTTTTGAGTTTAATAATAAAGAAAATATCAATTACATGTGAAACTATTTTCTGTTGTATATAATGTGAGTCTACTAGGATTAATGAAATTTTGGAGAAACTTATGGAATGTATATTTTTGTAAAAAAAAATTGAGAAATAATTACAATACATTTTATAGAAATATATTTATAGATATTGATAACCATTAGGTTTAAATTCTCAATAAATAATTTTAAATAATAGGAATACAATCATATTAGACTTTAAAAAAGTTGTTTATGTTGAAAACATTAGCAAATAATTTATCTAATGAATAAATTTCAAGGATATCTACAATAAATTTTGGAAACATCTTATGAATTATATTAATTTATAAAAAGGAAGACCCTCATGAAGGGTGGCGACAATCATATCTTGTGATGTGGTCGGGCATAGACCCATGACTAAAAGAAGATAAGGTTTTTTCACCTAAAAATTTCCTATGATATGTCCTTGTAAACATATCATTGATTTTATTTAAACAATGTGATGAATATATTTAAGTATGAAACAATAATAATAATTTTTGGTTCCTATATTAAGGTGTTAACCATATTGGTATTGTAAAATATTTATATAAGGAAATAATGAAGTTTCTCCCATTCTAGTATCTTATAATATATTAAATGTAAATTTTAGTGCTTCAGGAAAACGATAATTCACAGGTAATCCTTTTTTGATTAAATGTATAAATATAAAATTTCTTGAAGAAGAAATAAACAATGAAATTATGTTTATAAAAATATTTTATGTATGTGTGTTTTCTTATATTCTTTGGAAGTATAATAATTACAAAATAATAATAAAATGATAATGAAATAAAATATTATCCCAATACCTTATTTTGTATATAATCTAAAGTCTTTTAAATAATCGTAGATTTAGGGTTTTGAGGCCCATAAATTTTCATTGATCATAAAATTTTTATTATCAATCATATAAATAACCCATTTAAATATTTAGACTTTTACTCATTTTATGTATCTCTAATTTCCACTAATGTTTTCATATATAGGGCCTAGTTATATGTTATTCCACATAACCATTGTACATATCATTCACTCTTTTCAAGAAGATGTTTTAATATACCTTCTCATGATGTGGGATTTTAATAAATTAATTTTTAATATACAATAATTTATTATCAATATGGAGATTAATTTTAAAGGATAAAATATATTTATGTTGGAGAGATTGTAACACCCAACAAATTCTAAATGACTAACTTTTATATGATAATGTATATTACATGTATCACCAAGTGTATAATGCAATAAAATAACTGAAGAAATTAGGATGTATTAATTTGTAGACATATCAATGTCAATAATAGAATATATTAAACAAAACATAAATTTTATCTTTCTCTACATGGAAAAATGAGTCTAGATTGCATTAAACACAACAATTATTTTATATGGTGGGTTGCATTATATACAAGACTATGTTTTACTAAATACTATTAATATAATTTTATAAAATAAAAATTACCTTAGACATAAAATTATAAATTATTAATAATATTAAATAACATGTCAATTTATATGGTTTATGAAAATAAAAAATGTATACATAGGTTTCCCATTAATTTAAAATGAATATAAATACCAATTGAATATAAAAGATAATATTTATGATCATCAAGGTGATTTATACCAATAAATTAAATTATGTACTATCAGTGATTGATATTAATGAAATATATATATTATATATTTTAAAAATATTTTTTATATTCATCTACCTGATTTTATTTACATAAAATAATAAATACTCAATTTTATGCACAAAAACCTATATTTTTCTAACAATAAAATTTCCCCTGATAATGGTGCACCGATTATAATACAAATTGACACCATTATAAAATTTATATGAAAACATTTTATTAAAATTTTAAATTTTATTTTCTATATTATCAGATTGTTTTTTTTGATATTTTTTAGATATATTTTCATTTATGTGGATTGGTGAAAAATACTAAATTTTAATTGAGAACTACTTTGTAGTCTAATTTAGTTATAAGGATGTATTATACAATTTATTAGTTTTAAATATTACTTAGATAAATGTTTCTTATTCTGATCCAATATAGGTCATTTAAGCCTATTTCAAATTGATATTGCATATAAAAATATTTCACACATTTCAACATTTTTACCTTAAAAACTCATTTCGTCGTCCCATCTATGGGATTAAATTTATATTAATTTCTAATTATTATGTCTTTGGAATTTTTAAAACTAGGTTAAATATTTGGAATCAAAATTATTTAAAATTTATATAATTTCCAACATACTCTTTTACCTAAATGATTTGTCAATCCAGATAAAATTAATTAATGCAATTACTATAAAATTAATCTTAACGAGGGACTAAACCTCAACGGTAATGGCCAAAATGACCCACAAACATGTTAAATCCTATTTTATGGGAATAATTAGACCATATACTCCATTATCAATTATTTTGTTCATTATTTGATGCATATGATTTACAGTAGATCGCCCAAAATGTTTTACCTTTTTATATTTATAAGAATACCAGTCTTCTTATATTATAAAAAGAAACTCACCCCTTATTCATACTATTACTTCTATATCCATTTGGATCATAAAAAACATTAAAAAACAATCTCCCAACATTTTTTCCCACATAATAGTCCTCAACTATGTAAAAAGTCTAACCAAATAAGTATTTTTGTATAAACAAGAAAGAGATACCAGAATACGAGTTATCATTCTAATCGATAACTTCTCTCTCAACTAATTCAACACCCCTTAGTTTAGTTTTATATCAGGACTATATAGTAAACTAATTATATTAAATATACTATGATTTTTTAATTCTAATATTTTTATCCATACTTTCATATGAATCCATTATATAAGATACATAGTCATCATTTGTGTGTATTGCAGACTACCGCCTCGTGAATAGGTGTTATTTATTCTTCTATTTACCAATGTGCTAGGTTGTAAAAATGATATATTTATATTTTATATATATTATATATGATTTATAATTCATCATTATTCTATATTGATATTTATATGAAATCTTCTTCTTTTCTTTCCATTTTGTGGTAATATGAGAACATAGTTTGTGGATGCGGGGACCAACCCCTATTCAAAGTGATCTAATTCATTCATGGTATGCATGGAATGTAAAAAAGAATTATTTTAATGAAAATATGTTATATATATGTCATTAATATGTTAGTTTATTTTTTTATATATATATATATATATATATATATTTTACATTTCAGTCATTCAAATACGAAAATTAAATGGAAGTAGAATTCAAACATACATAAGGACATTATAGATATTTGGAATCGTGTTTGATGAAATAATTACAAAAATAACAAGTCAAAAACTTACTTGAAAAACATTGCAATTAACAAAAGAAATAGTGAATTTATGATAGATTGTTAACAAAAGGGAAAAGGATAATATATGATGATAATCTATGATATTATAAATATTATTTTGGTTCTTTTATTATATATTAACATGTTCTAAATCACTATATTGGAGATTAAATACCACTTAACCAAAACATAGCATAAAGTGGGGGTATTCGTCTTTATTTACATTCCATTGAGACTTAATTGTTATTCATAACCAAGTTACATTTAAATGGTGTATCTACCTACATATTAATTTTTAAATCACGAGTTTAATTTATTTAATGATTTAAAAATATTCTAATAACGTTATTATTTAATTGTTCTCATAAATCAGAAGTTATTCAAGGTGTAATGGATTTCGACTCAATTTATATTTCATTGACATTTGACTGTTGATAAACACCTAATTTCTTTTATATAGTGAATATACTACCATTTAACATGTAATATAATTAATAAATCATTCATCACGATAATTTAAAATTATATTTGAATTATATATTCTATTGGTCATTGAATTTAATAGTACCATGTGGTTAAGAATTTTCATAACTAAAATAATTTTTATTGTGTTATTGTACATTGTTAATGTAACAAATAGTTTATTATTATGTTTATAATCACCTTGACTATATATTTAATTATTAACACTTCTTATATGTGGAGTTATAGTTGATTCACATATTCAATTCAAAGAATAATTCTCACTTCAACGTTGGGATAATTTAAAGAGTTTAATCTACAATTTCATTATAATTGAGATTTCATATTCTTAAAATTTCATTAATGAAATTTATATGATTATTAATCAATAAAACCATTAATTCAATTCCCCTCAAGACATTCATTTACATATTCATGTAATAGTACATTTTTAACACTCTTTAGAATTCAAAATTTTTTATAATTTTTTTTACAAAAACCCAACAATATTTCTCTCATCGTTTAGAAATCCATTTTTTTCTCAAAAACATGTTTTACTTAAAAAAAATTTTAAAATTGTTTTTAATATTATTACAATGATTTATTTAAAACAATTAACCCTATTTTCTCGAAGAAATATTTTCAAAAAATATTATTTTCCATTATCAAACAAGGGACTTTTCTAACCATTTACTAGGGAAAAGGAATATTGTATATACCATGTATGACATGTATGAATTTATGTTCCAAAATTTCATTGAAGATTATTTTAAAATATTAAAATAATAATTTTTAAGGAAATGGTTTTGTCACAATCGGTCCCCTGGGGCCCGTGCCCTGAACACCCAAAACCCACATCCTAAAGGCCAGAGGCTAGAAACTAGCACCGAAGGCGTCAAACTGCAATTGGGGGACATTAGCATGGATACCTATTTGCACACACACACCCAACCATTACCCAACTCAAAAAATTGAAACAAAATAAAACTATATATATTGAGTGCAAGTACACCTGAAAGTGAGTGGTCCAGAATACAAACCCAAGAAAAATTACTGAAAATTGTAAAGTACGAATAGTGATCTGATGGAAATATACAGTAAACCTCACCTAATTGTGAGAGTAGTGAATCTACTAGAAGCCAAATTAGTATGGCCTATCATCTCGGCCCTACTAGGCCTTTCCTGGTCCTAGGCCACTAAGTCTACCATCGTAGCATCCATCTGTCGTGTCTCCCTGAGCACCTCAGTTGAAATATCGGTCGTCTTCACTAGACACAACACGTGCGAGTGAAGACCATGAAAGGGTTACATATATAGTAATCAGTATGAACCGAAAAAACACCCATTCATTCATCATTGTAATGCATGAAACACATGACATCTCACACCAAGTATATTCTAGGGTTGTAACAGTAGCATCGTCATTCTCAAACATCAAACTCCTCAGCCACTGGAGAACTCCTCATTTATTGAGTATAGCGGGCCCTCCGGGTTACACTGAGCCACTCCCCACTATCTATGGACTACTAGTGTACTCATCCTGGATGAGTACAGTTGGTATGCTCAGTCCTAGAGAGATGCTCACCACCATGTGTTTATGAGGTCACATAGATTTGCTTCCCACCTTTGTTGAACTAATGTAATACTCATCTCGAGTACCATGGGTATGTCAGGTCACACAGAGCTGCTCCCCCCCACAGGTCTTCTGCTTCACACCAAGCCTCTTCCCACTCGGCCGTTGTCGAGCAGTCATCGTGTCTCAGCCAACCGTAGGGTTCCGTATGTAGTGTGCTTGGGGGAACCGCCCCACAAGCCATTCATTGCATCTCGGCATATATGAAATTCAAAAAAATAATTTGGAAAATCAGACTCATCAATTGGGTCCCTAATTCCAAAAGGCCCACCAATTGGACGTTCAATTTTCGTGTTACAGGTGTTTCAGTAACTAGGGGCGGTTGCGATGGCGCCCAGCCCGACTCGGTCAGATAGACTGGACTAACCCAAATCGGGGGATCCAAATACCTTAGTTCATTCTAACAGACCCTACCTGACATGGTGTGGGTCGGGGTCGGTCTGGTCTGGCTTGGCCAGTGGGCTAGGCTCAATAGGCCTTGCTGGACCCAACGCGATTTGTTTGAGAGTCCATCTGGCCTGGTCACCCGGCAACCCAGTCTAGTTCAGTTCAGCTCAAAGGGGCACCAGTCCGGCCTACCAATGAAGGTGTGACCCAACCTGTAACACCCCAAGATTTCATATTATGTTATATCTTTAAATTTTTTTAATAACATATGCTACACGCAACACCGAGATTGAGTGCACCATGACTAACCAAACTAGCCATTCAAAAAAGAGATAATGAATAGTATTAACCACATTTTAAATATCATATATTCTATATAATTTTAACATTGATCTATTTTGATTCTTAGACATAATATAAGAAAATTTTAATTTTCCATTGAAAGTATGTATTTTTTGAAAATTCAAATTTTCCGCCTATTAATGAAGATTTTGTTAATGCCATATCTGAAAATTTTATATTATAATTGACAAAATAAAATTTTTTCTAATAATCAGGACATAAAAATTTTGTTTGGATTATGTTTTGGTACTTTTCTTATAAAATTTATATTTTGATGAATAGTGGAATTATTATGTTTTAATTGAAAACAACTATTTCAATGAAAATAATTTATAGTGTTAAATTATGAATTTGAATGGTTTGTAAGTATAATTATATTATAATTATGTCATTTAATAAAATTTACATCATTAAATGTAATTTCACATTTAAATTTGACATAAACACATGTCAATCTTTTGAAAGTTTTTACTTTTTTTAAAACCCGCTTTCTGATTTTGACAATGTAAATTAATTTTAATTTAATAAATGAAATTTATATGTTTTGAATTTGGTAATATAGAATACATTTTTGAATTCATAATTTCAAAATTATCTTTGGTTAATGTTCTGGTATTTTTTTGGAAATATTCAATTTTTGATGAATAGTGAAAAACATAACATTATTATTTAAAGCCGATATTTTATTGAAATAATTATTTATTTTATTAAAATTTATTTTATGTAAAAATATATATATAATACCTATATATGTTCAATGTAATTCATTGGATTTAATTTATAATAAAATTAAATGTATAAAATTTTATTGAAATTTTTAACGTTTTTTACCCACCGTGTAAGAGCATTTTTATATTTGCATAAAACATAATTTTACCACTTACGTGAGTTGAATATAAAAAATTAGAGAGACACGATTTACATCAGTAAGTAAAATTTTATTCAATAAGATGAAAATATTTTTTGGTGAATATTATCTGTTTACTTTTATTTACCGTGATTAAAAGTAAATAGGGTAATTAAGGGTAAAATTGATATTATAATTACCTTATCACATGTCCTAATTCTATTGTATAAATTTAATTCAACAAAAAAAAACCATAGGAGTAAAATATGATCCTCTTTGGATCACATGGATTCGATTATGACATTTATTATTATTTTATTTAAATCAGTGTTAAAAGTGTTAAATTCAATGTTTAATAAATAAATAATTTTTTATATATGGTTATAAAAAATATAAATTATATTATAAATATTAATTCAAAATATAAAAAAAATTTCCTAAATAATTATATTCTATTTATAAATATTAAGCATTAACTAATTTAAGTTATTTATAACACAATGATGATGATGATGTAATTACCTTATAAATGAAATATTAAAATAATTAATATTAAAAATATCCAAATATATGTAAATGGAGACATATGATGAATTAAAATAATTTTATAGCTTAATATGACATATAAGGGTGGATTATATAAATTTTTTTTCCAAGTGATAAGGTTGTTATGACTTTCACACAAAACAAAATACCAAATTGTGTCAAAATTGACATAAATTAATTTATAAAACAAATACAATATTATTGATTGATATAATATTTAAAAAAATATAATGTTCATCCAAAGGGATTAAATAATATAATATATGTCCTTAATGAAGAACTTGAGGGTATCTCTGACGTGTTCAAAAATTTTATTAACCATATAGTGTAAGAATACCAGAAGACACAGTAAAAGTTAAACTATTTAACTAAGTGTTAAATCTAAAAGATAAGGTTAAAATGGTAACCGAAACAAGTCTAAAACCTATTTCTTGAGCGGATGTCGACCCATAACCACCTAAGTCTCAAAATAAATTTATTTGGATTCATTATAAATGGAAAATAATTGTATAATAAATTAATATTTTTAATATTTTCCTAAGGTGACACACACACCTCTTATAAAAGGGCACTCCCCCTTCTTCTAAAATCACACCTACAAAGCCATTTGGATCTACCAACCCCTACAAAAATATCCTCTGAATTTCTATCACTTCAACCTAGAGGCCTTATTTTTATCATAGTTCCAACCTAAAATGCCATTTTGATCAAATCAAAAGGAAGAACTTGAAGAAAATGAAAATATTTCGTCACCTCTTTGAAGTTCTTTTTCTTCTTCCACTTCCTCTTTCTTGGTTAATTTAGTTATAAAATAACAACTTCAGTGCCTTCTATATAATGTGATGTTATTTTATAAATGGTACATCCATATTTGTTATTCAATCCAACAAATGAATGGAAAAGTCACAATACGTGTGTATGTACATCTTACCGTCTCCACATCGTGGGGTGGTTTGTTATTCAAACACTTCATTATTTGGATCGGTATTATAATGATTATAACTGATATAAATAATAAATATAACATGTTAATTTTCCTTTATATATGATATATAACCGAATTAAAAACAATTTCACCATCAATAAAATGATATTCTCGATCGTGCGTACGTACAGATTACCGTCTTCACGACGTGATTTGATTCATTCCCATGCCCACTATTCAACGATGATGAAAAAAATATATATTATTAATTAGAATGTAATATATGAATTAATAATGGAACTAGAAATATATATATTTGTGTGAGTGTGTGTGTTTTTATGTGTGTGTCTACTTAAATATATCTTATTCACTAACATCTGTTCAGTACGATATGAAAACGGAAACAACGTTTATGCATACATACGACTTACCATCTCCATGAACGATTCCTTTTATTTCATATATCTATCCATTAAAAATATTTTTTATTATAAATATATATGATATATAAATCATTTATTATAATATGTATGTTTCTAAATCATTATCTAAATTATATGATAAAGAATAACAAGTAAAAACACAGACAATAAAGAAAGCGATTATTATCCAAAATGACAATTTAACATGGAAAACATTATTAAACAGGTTGTATAATTTCAGAAATGAAAAATTTATGATATCATAAACATGAATATAATACTAGTATAATTTAATAACATAATATGGTAAGTATATAGGAGGATAAACGTACCCAAGACAAAAGGAAAGTGCAAGGTAAGGGTTATTTCCTCAATCTCATTATTATCAGAGATTTTTTATGGGTAAGTATTTACTGGGACATTTTTTTCATAGATACCCATATTTCATAAAAATTATTTCAAAAGGAATATTTTAATGTTTAATGGGAGTTTATATTTAACTAGATCAATATTTTAAATGTTTTAAAGATTTATCATTCTAAATCCTTTTAATAAAATTCCATGTTATCAAAAAGATTTTATGGATTTATTTATATGGATATGATTGTTTTTAAATAATAATTCTTTTCAAAAGTTTCAAAGTTGTATGGGACACTATTATTCAGAATCCAATTTAAATTACTTCCTTTATAAATGTGTGACTAAAAAATGTTTTCATGAAAATGTTATTTTTCGCTCAAAAAGTTTTAAAGATAATTCTCATCTTGGTCAATATCCTTTGATGGATTTTAAACATGTTTTTAGTTGATTTATTATGATACAAATCTTCTATACTATAATCAATGTTTTGTGGTATATTTTACTGTGGATGTGTTATATTTATACCATTCATGTTTTATGGTTAATTCATAGTCATTTTGTATTATAATTTTAATTCGAATGATTATTTTATGTTTTAACCATATCATATGAGGAATGTATTAGACTTAGTAAGTGATAGGAGGTGCCCGCTATAGCTCTTCTGTGCATCGTTAGGTCTTATGAGACAATTAGACATGGAATTGGCCGAGGCCTTTCCCAATAAGATATATGGTTTTGGATGAGGCCTTTTTCATTTTTAGACATCTTGGCTGAGTCCTTGACAATGTGTTTCAGAATGTAGGGCATTATACATTTCCTTATAATGAAGATAATATTAATGGTTAATGTGGTTTTTCGACTAGTAGAATACCCATGAATATGTTTTGTTACGACATTAATTACTCATCTCATATTTTTCCATAATGTGTTCATGATTATTTTCAGTAAAGGAATGTGTTTTCAATTATTTACAATGCATATTGTTTATGTTATCTTCGGCGAAATTTTTTCCCTTACTAAGCATCTGAGCACACCCCTTTCTTTTGTTTTATTTTCCAAACATTTCATAGAAGAGTATTAGTATTGATATAAAGGGTTAATCTAAATTTGAATTATGGTGTCCTCAAAAAGTTATCTATGCTTTATTTTATGCTTGAAATTGTAATGTGAAGTTAATGTATGTAATCAATTTCCAAGCCATCTAAACCGATCGGTCTTTCGGAACCTGATTGCCTTGTATCATACCAATTTATTATAATAATGCACCGAAACATGGGTAACTGGGGTTGAGGCATTACAAACCTACACCGGTCCAACCCACTGGGTGGCAGGTCCGGCCCAACCCGATGGGTGAGCGGACCGCCGGTGGTATGGCCTGCTGGGGGAGCGACCCTCCGGTCCGAAGACCGGTTGTGTTAGCGGTTGGTGGGGTGTTCTTGCAATGCGGTGGACTGCTACATCCCTTCATGTCCATGCACATCCCACAAGGAGATGATTGTTCCTTCAAGTGCCTATGACTAGTGATGACCAGCCTCCCTCCACGTCACACATAGAATCAGTCTGAAGGTTGACCTCGGTCAATGCATCACCATGCTGGCGCTATGGGTCTCTGGCATCGTGGCCCGATCGACTGAAAATTCCTTCACAAAGATGCGCCACAGGTGGCCTGATCCTTCCATCCAACATGCGGTTGGCATGTTCTGTTGCCTCCAAAGCATGTTACCACTGCCGACATTGGTGCACCGACAGATCCTTCAGGAGACCACTGGACACACTCTGGTGGTCTGTTCCTTGTGTCGCTTGCGCCAATGGTCTCCAGGCGAGGATGTCTTTACCAAGAAGCCTTCAAACCGGCCTTTTCAACTCATTTAGAATACGTCCACTAAGAATACATAAATAGATATTCTTGGGCCTTGCTTGAGTCTTCTCATACACTCCGAGTTCAAGATTTTAATAGGGGCTTGTGGAGGTTTTCATTCAATCATTCATGACAAGGTTTAATCACGAATAATCACCCAAAATGGAAAGCCACACTCTCATTATAACAAATGATCCACTGATTATCCTATTCATTGTACAATCCACATTATTCATTTAGAAATGGAAAAATATGAACAAAGAATAAAAAACCCTACCTCTTTGATGTTTGATGTTGCATGTTCATTCTCGATGGGTTACGACGTCATCATGACTTTTCGGCTCCGATCATCAAAATTTGTCGTAATGAATATGTAGTCATTTCGACGTTCATCATTCATCGATGGGGTGGAAGTCGTCCAGAGTTTCGCCAAAGAATCCTCTAATTTCTTTAATACATATAGTCCCAACACGTCAAATTATAAATATAACCACATCGCAAAATTCCCATTATGATGTGATGTTGTATCATTACATTGTTTTATTTGAGAAACAATGTCATTTTTAGGCATCATAAAGGTGTCATTATGCTACGAGTTTAACAATCCATTAATGAGCCTCATCGATGCGCATCATCATTTCCCTACCAATAACCCACATTGTCACAATTCACCACTCTAATGTGAGAAAAAAAATTTCAATAAATTATTATATTAGTTTTTTCAAAATGTCTAAACATTATCTTTTCTTCTCAGCCCTTACTGGCAGATGTTATATAATTTCTATAAAAAATATCTCCATTCATAATTCAACTTCACCCTCATGTTTTTTATCTGAGTGACAGATCAAATGATAGAGAATATTTCTTGAACTTTTACTCAACATACATTAAAAAAATTTACATTTCTGTTCCAGGCTCTCTAGACATCGGAATTACGTTCCATCAATTTTTGGATCTCAAATTTATTAAATATTGTTGGTCGTAGTGGATAATCAAGAGGGGGGGTGAATTGAGTTCCAATTAAAATATCTGTTAGAAATATTTCTATTAAAATATACTTATTTAAAAACAAGTTACACTATAATGAATTTATATAGATTGTAAAAGTTTAATTAGTTTCTCAATGATTGATTAGGTCTCAGTTAATTTAATCAGAAGATTAAATTAACTTTTGAAACAAACTTACTGGTTCATAATATGTATAAACACTTTATAATTTAACTATCAACGTACATTTAAAACAAATTGTATTTCAATGTAATTAGTAGCGAAATATGAAATATATAGTATAATTTAGACTTAAAATAAAAATCACAACTGATATAAACAAGAAGTTCAGTATCAAGCTGAGAATTAGTCCTCTCAAACAATTTATATAAATTTTATCCACACCCTGGATCAAGGTAAACAACAATGAAGAGACTATCCAGGTACAAAGACCTCTACCACAGTTATACGTGGGAAAACAAAACAACAGCACACAAGTTGTCCAGGTCTTACTTGACCTCAACCACTATCCACAGTGGGATACAAGAGAGTTATAGAAGTTTTGGGTAAGGATTTAGAAATCATCCAGCATAGCTCAGGAGATAGTGTGTGTATAAAATATACAGACCACACACACTGCTCGAAATGTAAATAAAATAATCACCAAGAGAGTAAATATGAGTTCTAGAAAGATCTAGTTAATTGAAGTGCATCTCTGGACTCTTTTGATTAATCATAAATGCTTCTGAGTCCTTTTCTGGTTTTGGTCTGAGAAACAGAGGGTCTTTTATTTCAAGTTCAGTTTGACCAGCTTGAGTGCATGAAGAGCGCGTTGTTGTTGTTCACTCCTTGACTAAGGTGCAGCTTTTGTCATCCTCAAGAAAATGAAATGTCTTCGTGTATTTCCAGTACTATTATAGTATGAATGTAGCATTTTTTTTATTTGTGAATGAACCACTTTCCAACGCTATTCAGCCCTTTCTTTTTGACACCTTTTTTAGGGCTTCTTATTTAATTTCTGCTCAGTCTTTGTCCTTCCTTTTATATCATTCAGCTCTTGTAAAAAGAAATAATTACCATTTCATGGGTACTTGGTAGGGTTCCCGGACATGCCAACAACTATCATTAAAAAACATTAATTGCATTAAAAACATGAAATATGATTGTTGATTAATAAATAAATAATATTGAGAGAAGTAGAGTTTTACTGGTCAGTCGTTCATTAGTAGAATTTCGTCAGCAGTGGTGGACTTTTTCTAGTAGTGACCCTTTATCGGTTGTTGTTACTCCGTGTATCAGTAGCTCTTAGTACCAATGACTCCTTCTATCGGTAGCTTTTTTTTTCTAGCAGAAACTCACTTGTATCTGTAACTGTCTATATTGGTAAAATTAGTATTGGAATCGTGTAAATACCGGTAGCTCCGTTCTATATGAGTGATGTTTATATCGGTAGACTTATGCATACCGGTAGACTTGTTCTATCAGTAGCTCAGCTTCTGTCAGTAGTTGTCTGTATCGATGGACTTGATCTATCAGAGACATGGGCATACCGGTGGACTTATACATACCGGTAGCTCTTTGTATCAGTGACCTTAGCTTGTTGGTGACTATGTCTATCAGTAGACTAAGTACCAGTAGATCTGTGTCAGTATCTATAAGCATATCAGTTACTTAACACTTATCTATTTTAAGAAATACATATCCGATTTAGTTAGAATTGCCTAAAAATTCATATAAACATAAATAAACATTGATTAAAACATTTCAATGATTATTTTAATATAATTATCAACTTGATAAGAGAATATCATATATTTAAAGAATTTATATATAGATACAAATTATTTGGGATTATCAATGTTTATGAAAGAATAATTGGGATAATCAAAATAGGTGATGTCAACAATCTCCCCCTTTTTGATAATCACAACTTATGATATTATATTCCCAAAATAACTAGTAATGTATTTGATGATATAGCATTAAATTCAATTGTAGCATAGAAAACAACACACTAGTAGGAAAAATGTATGATGTGAAATGTGAAATGTATCATAGGTTGAATTAAATGAAATGGTATCAAAGTTACAAGTTACAAAATGCAATAGTAGCCCTCCTCATCAGTTTTGTTAGCTCTCCCCCTTTGTGATTAGCAAAAAATGGGAAACAACAATGAGAGAAGGAAAAAAATGGGAATGAAAAGAAATCCATTAGTATTTCATGTTGCAAAAAGATACAGGGAAATAAAACAAAATACTAGGGATTCCTATCATATATCTTATCCACCTATTCAATCCATATCCTCAATGTGAGATTTTACCTTGGTATCAGAAGAGGATACATGCTATGTGGATGCATGAGAAGTCTTAGGAATACCAGAAATGATCACAGGAGGCTGAGCTACTGAAACTGTTCCTAGCATGTGCTGAGTAGCCCCCGGAGTGATCATAGGAGTAAGGCTTTGAATGGATTGGGCTGGAGTAATCTATATATGAGAAGTAGTAGAGGTAGAGGTAAGTAAAGATGTAGGTACAATCACTGGCCTAACATCGACATAAAAGAAATTCAACAAGATATTTCTGAAATCCATAATGATTCATCCTCCTCACTCCATAGAAGATATGAAATCATCCTTGTTCTCCATGAATTTGTCCAAGGCTGGAGTCAACTCTATGAGCTTGTTGACTTGTTCTCTAAAGGCTTGATTGACAGGAGGTCACTTCAAGTTTTCTAATAGAAGTTTGAAAAGGTTGTTGAGTTGATTCATAGTGTAAATCCCATGGAAATAGTAATTTAACTTGTCATTCACTTATTTCTGAGAGGCAGAAGCTTCTCTCATATAGTCCTGAACAATATTCATTATCTCTCTAGTGGTATCTCTAGTTGAAGTTACTAATTTGGTCCGATCAAATGAGCTTACAAAGCTACTGGTTGATGCTGAACCAAGCTCCTCCTTCGGTTCAGTTCGAATCTGATTTAGTTCTATTGATGCTTTGGAGTCCAGAGAGCCAATAGAGAATATTACTGTTTCCTTGACATTTTTGGTCAACCCACTGAT
The DNA here is from genome assembly GCA_963277665.1 of Viscum album. Classification (NCBI taxonomy): domain Eukaryota; kingdom Viridiplantae; phylum Streptophyta; class Magnoliopsida; order Santalales; family Viscaceae; genus Viscum; species Viscum album. The sequence goes on along the minus strand of OY728131.1, from coordinate 707,722,649 downwards.
AATATTTTTCACTTGGGAATCCTGGGTGCCGACATGATCATTCATGGAGGTTCTAAATCCTTCAATGACTGATACCATTTGAATCAAAACACTTTTGAAAAAAGCTAAATCATTATCTACATGGGATATAGAACTCATATTTGATTCTAAAGAGATAACAGTTTTCTTTAAAACTTCAACATCCTCTTCCAGTCTAGATACTTTAGTCTGGAAAGCTGTAAATTCATCCAGAATTTCAACCACTAAGGTTGACACATTACAATTGAGAGAGAGTTCAAAATACTTTTCCAAATTTCTTATCTCTTCAACAAAGAAGTGCTTCAATTCGTATACAAAAGCACTAAAATACTCTTTCAACTCATCCTTCAAGGATTCAAGGTCAGTCCTGGTAATCGTATCAGTAGGCGCAACCACAACACGTGCAGTTTCAGATACTATACTGTCCACTTAGTCATTCATAATCGATTGAATAAATGCCACCACCGAAGCATCCATTTTCCTTATTTCTTCCACAAAGATGATTTTGAGATTAGACTTTAGATTATCCAAATCATGTATTTGGACCATATCTTCAGGTAATAACTTATTATGAATATCATTATTAATTTTTGGTCTATTGAGGGATGCCTCATTCTTAGAATTGGGATAATGTAATCCAAAAACCAAAAAACCTAGGACTTCTACCCAATCCTAAATTTCAACAACCAATGAAACACTACCAAACCTGGTTGTATGTCCCCCCTCAACAAGTGCATTCTCTTGTACATCAACAAAATTCTCAGCAGGTCATTCTTCATCACATGAATCATCTACAACTAACTCCATTTCTGCAAAAGGAGGAGGATCCTCTGGATTAGGAATAGGTCCTTCCATCTCACCCACTACATCCTTAACAGGAACAACTGAGCTTCCCATTAATGGACCCAAACTTAAGCATATAGAATCAGAGGCATTAGTTTCATTCTCTCTTTCTTCTTCTTTCTCATGGGCTGGATGGTCTTCCTCATCAGCAAGACTTTATTCATCTAGTAAAGCTTCCTTTCCTGAAGATAAAATTTCAGCAACAGGACTTGGGGGCAATTCTGGATCCATTCCATCAGTTATAGAAGTCTCCTCTTCATCTGTCTCATCATTGTGCCCAGGTTCGTCTTTATCTGGTCCTAGACCTGGAACCCTCACATCCTTAGTCCTTGAAGGATTATCCATAGTATTGAACTTATCATATAGCTTCTGATCATCATTAAACCACTCTCTTCTACATGGACTCTAGTTTTTCATCATATCATTGCAAACTGTGCTTGTAATACCGAAGCTGTTTCATTTCCCTACTGTCTCATCCAGAGACTCAGCTACTCCTTTCACCTTAATCATTACTGAGATCAACTTGTCAAAGAATAAGGCATTGGTCTTTGATTTTTTCCAGTTCTTATCCTCCATTTGAATCATTAGCAACCTGAAAAGATTCAATTTCACACCATGTCTCGAAAAATGTAACAGATAGATATCTTGATAACATAAATTCATAAATTCCCCTCTCCTAGGAATTAAAACATTCTAATAAAACATTAACAACAATCTATTCTCTCCATCCATTTCAGCAGCCACCACCTGCCTTTGATTGCCACTATTGGTGTGCTCTTCTAAGGTAGTCTCATAATCAAATATGTTGCCTGTAGGTGGTACTGATTTTGAGAAATATCCCAAAACACCATTGTGTGGAACCTTCAGTCATTCATCCCATTCAATGGAGAAAAAAGATATCTTATTTCCATTCACAAAATAAATCACTCAATACTCATCTTCTGTTTTCTCAAAGCTCAAAAACTCATAGAACTGTTTCACTATCTTTGGATAGTAGGGGCCATTGTTATTCGAAAAGAATTCTACCCACTTCTGATTTTCCAAAACCTCGAGAACTGGCGATTTACTGGCCAACATCTATTCCACATATAGCTCTTTTTTGATAACAATAACTCAATTTTGTAAATAAGGGTTCACTGGTCGCCTCCCCGACCTTGTTCTACCAACACTGCCACATGCTTCTGGCGTGTTCTTCTGCTTCTTCGCATTTGGATCATCAATGCCGTATCTGACAATAGGGAGTTTTGTTTTTTCAATTTTTGGTTCGAGGAACTTAGGGTTTTTAAGAAATTCGGGAGCTAAGGCTTGATGGTAAAGGAAATGTTAGGTTTATTGAGAAGTAACTAAGATTTTGTTTTATCATTTTTGAATCATAATATTATTAAAATAAAATAATTAATTTATAAATGATACAGATTCTAGTGGTAGACAAAAGTTTAAAGCAGCGCATACAATGGTAGGGTATATCGGTGAGAATTCTTAAGAGTGAGGTCCATTTCGGTGAGGTATATCGGTGAGTTTTCATATTGGTGAGGTACATTAATGAGGTATCATATCAGTGAGGTACATCGGTGTGGTTTCATATCAATGAGGTACATCAGTGAGGTTTCATATCGGTGAGGTTTCTACCAGTTAAGGTTAAACATTCCAACTCATATCTAATGTAACTTAACCTATCTGTACATAACGGTTTGGTGAAATGTTAGCTAATTGATGTTTAGTACCTATGAAATCAAGTTTAATATCACCTTTTTTTGTAATGATCTCTCAAAAAATGGTGCCTTACATCAATGTGTTTGTTCCTAGAGTGAGATACAGGGTTCTTTGAAATCGTAATTGTACTAGTGTTATCACAGTTAATTGAAACATACTTAAAATCATATCCATAATCCAAAAGAGTGTGGTTCATCCACATAATTTGTGAACATCAACTACCAGCAGCTATATTTTCTACTTAAGTAGTGAAAAAAGCTACAGAATTCTTCTATGTACTACACCAAGATACTAAAGACTTACCTAGAAAATGTCATTTTCTAGATGTGCTTTTTCTATCCAACATACAACCAGCAAAGTCAGCATCTGATAAACTCATTAATTGAAAAGATAGTCCTTTTGGGTAAAAAACGTAAACTTACAGTGTGTTTAAGATACTTAAAAATTCATTTAAATGCATGTAAATGAGATTATATTGAATTAGCTTGAAATCATGAACACATACACACACTAAACATAAATCTAGTCGACTAGCAGTAAGGTAAAGTAAGCTTCCAATCATACCTATGTAATTGGTTTGATCCACTGGTTTCCCAGTTTCATATGCATCCAATTTACAGACAGTACTCAATAAAGTATCATTTTCTTTAATAACATCCAAACCAAAACATTTTAAAAGATACTTTTTATATTTACATTGATTCAAAATAATACCATTTTCATTTTGAAAAACATGAAATCCAAGACAATATTTGAGTTCTCCTATTAAACTCATTTCGAATTCATTTTTTATATTATTTTAAAAATCAGTACATAAAGAATGTTTAGAAGATCCAAAAATGATATCATCAACATATATTTGTACTATCAAAACATATTTAGATATTCTTTTAATGAAAAGAGTTGGTTCAACAATCCCTTTAGTAAAACATTTTGAAATATTAAAATTGTTAAGTCTATAATACCAAGCTCTTGGAGAATGTTTTAAACCATATAAAGCCTTGTATAGTTTGAAAACTTGGTTTGGAAAATGTGGATTAGTAAATCCAGGTGTTTGTTCAACAAAAACATCTTCATCTATAAAACCATTTAAAAATGAACTTTTTACAACCATTTGATCTAACATGAAATTCAAATAAGCAGTATAGGAAAGTAAGATCCTTATGGATTCTTATCTAGATACAGATGAAAAGGATTATTCAAAGTCTATTCCTTCCTCTTGACTATACACTAGTGAAACTAGCCTTGCATTATTTCTATTTATATTTCCAGACTCATCAACTTTGTTTCTAAAATCTCATTTAGTGCATATTGTCAAAGTGTTGTTGGGTCTGTCAACTAATTCCCAGACGTTGTTTTCATCAAATTGATTTAACACTTCTTTCATAGTCATTACCCAAAATTCATCATTGATTGCATCATTGACATTTTTAGGTTCCATCTCTGAAAGAAAGGCTTGATGTTTAACCTAGTTTCTCAGAAAAGCTTTAGTTTCTGTCCCTCTATCATGATTACCAAAAACACCATCCAAAGGATAATTGTTTAGAATCCATGTGGATCTAGTAAAGGTAGGTCTAGAAATTTTAGGCTCTTCTCTATGTTCAGGTTCTACAGAATCAGATTCTGAAATATGTCCCGAACTGGATGTCTTTACAACAGGTTCATTGGTTTTATCATTAAGGTACAGAACAGTCATATCGTCTTCATGATTTTCAATAGAATACGTAGGTTCATGTTGATCAGTTTCATCAAACAAGATGTGAACAAATTTTTCTACACATTTGGTTCATTTTTTAAAGACTCTACAGGCTTTTCTAGTTAAAGAATAACCACGAAAATTTCCTTCATCACATTTAGAGGCAAACTTGTTAATATTATCCTTTGTATTGAGAATAAAATCTTTGCATCCAAAAACTCTGAAATAATTAACCTTAGGTTTCCAATTGTTCCACAATTCATAAGGGGACTTCTTAATAAGAGGTCTAATCTAGACTTTATTAATAATATTTCAAGCTGTATTTACATCTTCAGCCCAAAAGTAAACAGTCAGTTCATACACATTAAGCATGGTTCTTGCAATCTCTTGAAGGGTTCTATTTCATATTTTAACTACACCATTCTGTTGAGGTGTCCTCGGGGCAAATAAATTTTGACTATAGCCATTGTGTGAGAAATAAGATTCAAACTCATGATTTTAGAACTCATGAACATGTTCCCTTCTCAAAGTCTTAATCTTAAGTCCACTAAGGTTTTCTATAGACTTGGAATACTTAATAAAGTAATAACATGCTTCACATTTGTTAGCTAAGAAGTATACACAAGTGTATCTAGAAAAGTAATCTACTAAGACATATAAATAGTGATTCCCATTTAAACTAGAAACTCTATATGGTCCAAACAAGACCATGTGAACCAAATTGAGAGGATGAGAATTTGAAACTTCGTTCTTTGATTTAAAAGAAAGTTTATGTTGCTTTCCATTTTGACAGGGATTACAAATTTTTTCTGATGGGAATTCAAGTTTAGGTTTGTCTCTAACCAAGTTCTTCTTAGTGAGTTTTCTAAGTGAATTAATGTTTCAGTGTCCTAATCTATTGTTCCATAGCTAGGATTCTTTTTGAAAAGAATTTAAACAAGTAAAATTTTTCTTGGGTAATGAATTCAAATCAACATCATATATATTATCATTTCTCAAAGCAGAAAATACTAAACCATTTTTAGGGTAAAAAACATTACAAGAATAATTTTCAAATTTAAAATTGAAACCATCATCACACAGCGGAGTAATACTTAATAGGTTATATTTAAGTCCATTATCAAATAAAATTTTGGAAATTAAACTTGAATCAGTGTTACCAATTTGTCCTAGGCTGATGATTTTTCCTTTAGAATTATCACCAAAGGTGAAACGACCTCCATAAACTTTGATTAAAATCTTGTATAATGATTAATCTCTGGTCATATGCCTTGGAAATCCACTATAAAAGTACCATACCTTCTTGTGAGATCTTTTCAAGCAAGTCTCCTACAAAATAAGTTTAAATAGAGAATGATTTTGGTACCCCGATTTTCTTGAGTCCAGACAGGTTATCAATCAATGGTTTAGGTACCCAGATTTGTCTTATGGGTCTCAAATAATTTACATGAATCAATATATTTTGAAAGATAAAATATATTTGGTCTATAACCATATGAATAACTAGTTGAAGCATTATAATTTCCAGAACTAGAACTAGCAGCATTCTGTCCAGATTTTGAAATAAACCAAGTTTTAGTAAACTGTCACTTTCTAGGCTGAAAGCCTATTCTAGTGGTATATTTTGGTGCCACTTGTTTTCATAACATTTTTTAAGTTTATATTTTCCATTTGCAAAATTTTCTAAGTCCTTACTTAATGGATCATTACACAACTTCATTTCAGTATTTTCCTTAAGTAATTGAGCATTCTTGTCATTTTCTATAACAAGTAAAGATTTAATAGATATGGTCAATACATGATGTTTCTTCAAGGGATTATACTTGTCCTTTATTTCATTACATTTTTCTTCTAGCATATTAAAACATTCAAATAACTCTTCACAAGACATATTTTCAAATTCATAATCATAATCATCTCATGAATAATATGAATTTAAAGTAGGAGTGTTGAGTGTTACCTCATATGTGTTTGTCATAAAACACATGTTTGCACGATTATTTTCAGAGTCAGAAACTTCATATTTACTTTTGTTGTCTTCTGAAGCACTCATGGTATCTTTCATTTATTTCTTGTACTTAATGTCCTTGTAATCATGTATATTCCTGAATTTCATTTTTGTACACTCTTCTTTTACATGTCCTTTCCTTTTTCACTCATAGCAGACAATTAAATCTCTTTTTCAGGCTTCTTCTAGTCCTTCTTCCAATGACCATTGTAATCATATTTTCCTTTGTAGATTTATTTTCTGATCAATTTCTTCTTCCTGTATAACTTCTTAAATATTCTCTCTATTTGATCAATCTCAACATCACTGTCAGAGTCTGAACATTCACATGTTTAGCTTTCAGTAGGTATGTGAACTTTTTATTTTTCCTTGATTCTTTAGGCAGTAGAATTCAAGCCAATTAAATCCATTTTGGTTCATCATCTTCTTACTTATTCACTTTGAGTTCTTCCTCATACATCATAAGAATAACTATTAATTTTTTAACAGGCAGTTTGCTGATATCGCATGATTCTCTAATGGAAACAGATGTGTCTCTCCATCTTTCTAGAAGACATATTAATATTCTCATGATTTTTTCGTTTGCAGAGACATCTTTACCAAGAGAGCTCATGGTTCTGACAATATCATTTATCCTGAGATACATGTTAGAAATGGGTTCATCAGGATTCATTTTAAAATTACCACATTTAATAGTATAGGTATTCAGCCTCATTTCATTAACATTGGTTGTTCCCTTCTGGGAAATAACCAAAGTGTCCAAAATTTCATAAGCAGTTTTACAAGCAGATATGGAATTGAATTCTTCTTCTCTTAATGCACTGTACAAGGTATTCACAGCTTTGCAATTATTATTGTAAGCAGTTTTAGTAGGTTCATCCCAAGTAGTTCTTTCAGATTCTGGAATCTTATTTTGAGTCTCGATAGTAGTCCAGATGTCAAATCCCATATTTTCTAAATGAATTTTCTTTTTAAGTGTCCACTAGGCATAGTTTGTACCATTAAAGAAATGTGGTCGGTTGGTTGCAGCACCTTCATGTTTATTATCCATAATTAGATTTTAAAAAATAAAATTAAAGAGGTAAAATTTAAAACATACAGAAATTTAAGATCATTATGATACAACTAAAATCACCATAAAAAAGAGTATTTCTAAAACCTTTAATAATAAACAAATACTCTGTTGCCAAATGTTAGTCGGAGTGGATACTCAAGAGGGGGGTGAATTGAGTTCGAATTAAAATTTATGTTTAATATATTACTATTAAAATCCTCTTATTTATAAACAAGTTAAACTATAGTAAATTTATAGAGATTGTAAAAGTTCAATTAGTTTCTCAGAGATTGATTAGGTCTCAGTTAATTTAATCAGATGACTAAATTAACTTTTGAAACTAAATTACTGGTTCACAATAAGTATAAACACATGCTAATTTAACTATAAAAGTATCATTAAAACAAATTGTATTTCAATGTAATTTGAAGTGAAATATGATATATATAGTATACTTTAGATTTAAACTAAAAAGCACATCAGATTTTACAAACAGGTTTAGTCTCAAGATGAGACTTTGTGCTCCCAAACAATTTATATAAATTTAATCCACACCCTGGATCGGGGATAACAACGTTGAAGAGACTATCCAGGTACAAAGACCTCTACCACAGTTATACGTTGGAAAACAAAACAACAGCACACTGGCTTTCAAGGTCTAACATGACCTCTACCACTATCCACAGTGGGATACAAGAGAGTTATAGAAGGTTTGGTTAAGGATTTAGAAATCTTCCAGCCTAGCTCTGGAGACAGTGTGTGTATAAAATCTACAGTGCACACACACTGATCGAGATGTAAATAAAATAATCACTAAGAGAGTAAATATGAGTTTTAGAAATCTCTAGTGATTTAAAGTGAAGATATGGACTCTTTTGGTTAATCAGAAATGCTTATGAGTCATTCTCTGGTTTTTGTATGAAAAATAAAGGGTCGTTTTATTCAAGTTCAATTTGATCAACTTGAGTGCATGAAGAGCTTGTTGAAGTTCTTCACTTCTTTACTAAGGTGCCTCTTGTGTTCTCCTCTAGATAAATAAATGGATTCGTGTATATCTCGTGCTATTCTAGTATGAATATAGCCTTTCTTTTCTATTTGAATGCACCAATTTCCAATGCTATTCAGTACTTGATTTTTGGAACCCTTCACTTTCCTTCTTAGTTGATTTTTTCCTAGTCTTTGTCCTTCCTTTTATTGATTTCAACTATGGTAAAAGGAATGATTACCTTTTCATGGGTACTTGGTACAGTTCCCGGACCTGCCAATAACTATCATTAAATAACATTATTTTCATTAAAAACATAAAATATGACCGTTGCATAATAAATATATAATATTGGAAGAATTAGAGCTTGACTTGTCAGTCTTTCATTAGTAGCATTTTGTTGATAGTGGGGGACTTTATGTAGCAGTGACCTTCTATCAGTAGTTGTTACTCCGTGTATAAGTAGCTCTATGTACTGGTGACTCCTTCTATCGGAATCTTGTTTTTTCAAGCAGTAACTCGTGTATATCGGTAACTATCTGTATTGGTGAACTTTGTATTGGTAGCTTGTGAACTCTGGTATCTCTGTTCTGTACCTTTGAAGTGTATATTGGTATACTTATGCATACTGGTAGACTTGTTCTATCTGTATCAACTTTTTTCATTAACTCTCTGTATTGGTGGACATGATCTACTAGAGACATGTTCTTACCTGTGGACTTATACATACTGGTAGCTCTGAATATTGGTGACCTTAGATTATCAGTGACTATGTCTATCGGTATACTATGTATTGGTAGATCTGTGTGAGTAGCTATAAGCATATCAGTGACTTAACACATATCTGTTTTATGAAAAACAAATCTCATTGAGTTAGAATTATCTCAAAATTCATATAAACATACATAAACATTGATTGACATATTTAAAATTTTATTTTAATATAATTATCAACTTGATAATAAAATATCATATATTGAAATAATTAATATATAGATAAACATTATTTGTGATTATCAAAGTATGTGAAAGCATAATTTGGATTATCAAAACAGGTGAGGTGAAAACATATAAATTAAAAAAATTAAAAAGAAATTACAAGATGTTAAATTCTCCCCACCTTAAGACTTTACGACCCCGAATTCTATAACAAAAACAAAAGAAAATGATCGGGTGTACAGAGCATGAATGTGAGACTCTCGCTCCAATGTGCTCTTCTTGAGATTCCTCGACTACCATCAGACACACACTAGAAGAATCGACCATCTACGTAGGACCTTCTCATGTCGATCCTCTGTGTCCACTAGGAACTCTGCAAACGTCTCCCCACCATCAATGTCGAACTCAACCCAATCGATGACCTGTGATAGATCATGCATGTACCTCTTCAGTTGTGACACATGGAAAACATCATGCACTTGGTGCATCTTTGAAGGATGATTTCGGCGGTACACCACCTCTCAAACTATGCTTAGGATCTAAAAATTCCCAATGATCCTTGGTGATAGCTTACAACCCTGACCAAATCATTACAATCTTCTTCGAGGTGAGGCCCAAAGGAACACATGATCTCCCTCCTTGAACTCCAAGGTTCCCCATATACTGTCAACATAAGACTTCTTCCTACAATATGTAGTCATCATCCGCTATTGGATTATTTGTACCATCTCAGTGGTACACAATAATAACTCTAGATCCATGAGTGCCGGCACCCCCAAGGTCTTTCCAACATATGGGTGGTCTTCAAGGATGCACGTACATGGAATCCAATGGTGCAATGATAATGGTTGAGTGATACCTATTGTTGTATGAAAAATACACCAATGGAAGGTGGTCCTTCCAACTATGACCAATGTCCAGGGTGCAAGCACAAAGCATGACCTCCAAGGTCTATATGGTCCACTCTATCAGACCATCCAACTGGGGATGAAAATCTGTTCTAAATCACAACTCTGTCTCGAATGCCTTCTGTAATCCTTTCCACAACCGGACTGTAAAGCGTGTGTCACGATCTAAGATGACCGTTTAGGGAACCCAATGATGCCACACTCTCTCCTAGACATAGTGGTGTGCCAAGACCTCTACGGTTACCTTCTATCGGATAGGTAGGAAGTGAGATGACTTGGTGAGTTGTTCAACAATCACCCAAATAGAGTCATGACCTATAGATGTGCGTGGTAACCCCATCATAAAGTCCATTAGGATATCATCCCATCTTCACTCTGGTTCCTTGAGTGGATGAGTCAAGCCTACTGGAACCTAGTGCTCGGCCTTCACATGCAAAAAACTGAAGCATTGTGAAATGAAATCGACCACTTCTTTCTTCATCCATAGCCACCAGTACTGATGACTGAGGTCATGGTACATTATTTCCAATCAAGGATGTACCTCTAGAGGTGAAGTATAGAAGTCTCACAACACCACCTATCACAATGCCACTAGTACTTAGGTGAACTATCTAAAAAGGATGATGTGCTCCCCACATATCGAAAATACATCAAGATCCCTTCTTGAGGATATCTAAGCACATCGATCCTCGCAGTCAATATCCCCCATCAATTCCTTGTGGAATCTTTGTATGTCGTGGGGGGGGCATCCATCAGTTGGTGGTAAACATATTCCCCATCATCCATAAAGAATTCCATAATCGTGGATAATTTCTATATCGTCTCACTCCACAGCTGCAACTCGGTCCTCATGTTGAGCATGTATGCTACAACATTATCCATTCTAGGTGTATAGACTATCTCAAAATCATAGTTTTAGAAGAATTATATCTGTCGCTACTATCCCAGGATCATGTAATATTTGGAGAGGATATAACTGAGACTATTCTGGTCGGAGTGAACTGTAAATTGCTCTATGAAAAAGTAGTGACGCCACATCTTCAATGAAAATACCATTGATACCAACTATTGGTCATTGTTCTTGTAGTTTTTCTCATGATTCCTTAACTATCATGAGCCATAAGAGATCATCGCTTTATCTTTCATTAGGAAACAACTGAGCTAGGTCCCTGATGCGTCGTATTAAACTATATACCAAAGACCCTCTGTTGATAGTCTCATGATGGGGGGACAAGTCAGTCCCTGCCTCATCTTTTGGAATCTCATCTAGAATTTATCTATCCACATGAAGGGTTTTTCCTTCGAGGTTAATGCCGAAATGGGTGCTGCTACCCATGAAATATTGGGCATGAACCTCTGATTGTAACTATCCAACCCCTGTACCTCAGGCATGCTTGTGGGGGGGGGGGGGAATGAAATTACCAACACAATATTGTCTATATGTACTTTAAATCCATCCCTCAAGATGATGTGTCCATAAAGGTGGACCACCAGGATCCAGAACTGACACATCAAGAGCATACTATTAATCTGGTTCCCTCGGTGTGTATCCAAAACTATCCATAGGTGTGTAGTGTGCTGATTCTCCAACACTAAATATAGCAAGAATTCATCGATGAATACCATGGCGAATTAGTCTATGTAAGGTTGTAAGATGCTGTTATTGAGGCCCATGAAAACTTTTAGGGTTTTGGAATAATTGAAAGGCGTTACTAGGAACTCATAGTGACTATACCGTCACCTTAAGTCTATCTTCGGTACATCCTCGTCCCTTACCCGAATCTGGCGATAGCCTGATCCGAGTTCTATCTTTGAGAACCACTTAGCTCCCTTCAACCAGTCGAAGATGTCATCAATCCTCGACAGTGTTTACTAGTTATTCACAGTCTCCTTGTTCTGGCGCCGGAAGTCCACACACAAACTCAAACCCCTATCTACCATATTGGAAAAACCCATTAGGGAAGCCCAAGGTAAAATGATGGGTATTACAAACCCTTTATCCTTCAAGTCCTCCAGCCGTACACTTAGCTCGTGAAGCTCTACGAGAGCAATTTTATATGTCGGTGTGGATATTAGTGTCTCCCTGGGGTATATGTCGATATATATGTCTACATCACTATGATGAGGTGGCCCTAGATCCTCATCAGGAAAAATATACTCATACTCATCCACCACTATAGTGAATCTTCGACATCTCTCCTCTACTACATCAAGGGGGAGGGTTTCTAACTAGAGAATGATCGACTGCACCCTCCCCCAAAGAGTCCATAATGCACGACTAAGGTTTCCTTCTCACTGGTGAATGAAAATATGGTCCCATAATCATAGACACACTTTAATATTTTCCTGAAACAGTCAACCTGATCATTGAATCTTGATAACCAGTCCATACCCAAGGTGAATTCATATGACCTCGATGCTACTACTAAGAGATATCAGTTGAAGCTCTCACCTCATAGGGTAAGCTCAAACTAAAGGCACCATTTTTTAATCATTGATTCCCCTTCAATAAGAGTTTCTATCATTACGAATCGAGCCAACTAATCCACCGAAATCTCTGAGCTATAAACTAGAGCCATGGAAAGGAAGGAGTAAATAGAATCTTTGTCTATAAGTAATTTATAAAGGGTGGAGAATAAATTTATCATACCTTGGATCATCCCTGATGCACCATGGTCATAAGCCTCTACGGGCTTGAGCTGAGCTTGCCTTGGTCCTCCTGCTCTCAGTTGTCGGGGTAGACCACATGGGGGTGGTGGAGGAAACATCTCAAACTCTCGCCCACCACAGGCCACTCAACCCACTCACCGGCCATATCTACTACCATATAGTCCCCCCCAATCTAACTGATGCCAATGTCTTAGTGGCTCCTTGACCGTCTATCAGTTATCTGTATGGCGGTTCGGGTAGTCATGTGCCATGTTTCCCTACCCACTGCTGGTATAGAACTAACAGGAAATATACCAACTCCCTCTGGAATGGGAGCCCCACACCACTGACCATGAGTCCTGGAGTCATCCTCTAAAAGACCTGGCCCATTTGGGCCCACGAATCTACTGTATGCTACTTGATGAGTGCATTACTACCAGCGGTCTGCTATTAGATCTTGCTATACGCCCCTACTCCACCAAGATACACTTCATCATAATGCTAGCTCAAACACCCTGGCCTTGGGTAGGGCTACTGGTAGACACCACTGAAGCCCTAATCTCTCACCTGAGTCCCTCCTTAAATTATTGAACTCTGAGGAATGGGACTCAGACTATATTTTTGGAGTAGTAGAATGGATCCATGAACCTTGCTGAGTACTCATCCACCATCATGAAGTCCTTATAAAAGTGTAGAAGCTCTTGGATGTACACAGAGCACAAGGTCACAGGGAAAAACTCCTCCCGGGAAAGCCTCTCGAAGTCAACCCATGTTAGGTCACCTCATAGTGATTCTAGATGATCAAACTCCACTATCTCTCTATCAAGCCATATAGATGGTTTTCCACCATGATCTTTTTATGGTCGGGTGGTGTCCTCACTAAGCGGAGGGCCTGCATCATAGCATCCACATATTCCCCAAAAACCTGAGGATCCTTCTATCCCATAAACCTATAATTTCATTTTATCAGAAAATCATTTACAGAACTGGGAAAATGAATGTACTCTTCATGAAATTTCAGTAGTAGATGTGGACCATCGGGTGGTGGTAGCACTGCTGCACCACCCGATAGGACCATTTCAAGATCTGTTCCCTAAACGAATGCCTCGTCACAAGGCGGGTTGTCCTCACGACCTCATATTGAGATCATAGCTGGTCATCCACATGGAGGCATCCAGTGATAGATCATGATGTACCATAGTTAGAAGGATATACATAGTGATATGAATATTATTAAAAAAATGAGTGACTTATGCAACTAGTGTTTTCATGTATTTAGCCGAAAATAGAATTCAACGTCATAGTGTCTGGATACATTGGCCACTACACCAACACTGGACTCCCCAAATCTAAAAGTAAAACTCACAACTCTTAACACTATTTTTCCAAAACAACACATCATTCTATTGATTTTTTAGGGGGAACCGAACACCCTCAGATAACACTTTGCGACGCCCTGTCCCCCGAGACCCATGATGTGACTACCCCAAGCCTGCCCAATGAAGGCTAGGGGCTACCGACTAGCACTGAAGGCATCAACCTGCATGTGGGAGGCATTAATCTGGATACCTGTATGCACACACACGACCAACCAAGTCCCAAATCACAAAAGGGAAATAATATTCCAATTAATAAATTGAGTGTATGTACAATTGAAAGAATGTGGGTGAGAATACAAACCCATGATAAAGTTTTGAAAATATAAAGTATGATAAGTGATCTAATTTCCATCTATAGTAAACCCCACCAAATCGTGAGAGTATTGAGGAAACTATAAGCTAATGTAGTACGTAGTATCCTCCCAGTCCTACTGTGGACCGCCTTCTCCATGGGCACTATGTTGACCGATATAGAGTCTATTTTTCTCTTCTCCTTTAGTACCCATGTACAAACGTCAGTCATCTGCACCAGAGACAACACGTGTGGGTGAATGTATTGAAGGGCTGAGCAAAACAGTACTCAGTAGGGACCCCAAAATGAAATGAAATAACACACATATATTCCTCAATATAAATCATGAAACAAAAAATAACCCACACCATTTATATTCTAGGGTAGCAACAGAAGAATCTTCATCCACAAACATCGAAATCCTTAGCCATGGGAGAAATTATCCTCTATCGAGTACAGCGGGACTTCCAGGTTACATTGAGCTATTTCCCACAAAACTCGGAATATTGTGGTACTCATACCTGATGCATACCATGGGTATGTAGGGTCACATAGATCGTCTCCCCATCGTTGGTCTGCCAGGACACACAGAGCCACTTCCCACCTCGGCCGAACTAATGTACTAATACTATCATGTACCATGGGTGAACCGAGTAACATAGAGTTGCTCCCCTACATTGGCTTTTTAGGTCACAAAGAGTTTCTTCCCACTTGTCCATCGTCGACCAGTCATCAGGTCTCAGCCAACCACAGGGTTCTGTATGTATTGTGATTTGGATAACAACCCCTTAAGCCATTTTTCTCTTATCAAAAACCATTGAAGTCACCAAAAATCATTCCAAAATCTATTCCTCTTCTAGAGGGTCCCAATTCTGCCAATGTCCTATCAATCAGGTGCGTGGTTTGAATGTTATGGGTGTTTTATAACTTGGAGCGGTTGCCATGTGGCCCAGTCCAGCCTCGTCAAGCCAACATAACCAACCTAAATTGGGGGTTCCAAATACCCCGGTTCATTTTGACGGAACAGACTTGACCTGGGGTGGGGAGGGGTCGGTATATTCCAGCCTAGTCAGTAGTCAAGGCCCAATAGGCCTTGCTTGATCAGGCCTAATTTTCTCGAGGGTACAACCTGATGGGCCACCCGGTGACCCGGTCTAGTCTGACCAATCCCAAAGGGGAGAGGGTCTGGCCTACAAGTGTCGTGCCGGCCCACTGGGGGGTGTGGCCAGCTGGGGGCGTATCCCTCAAGGGGGCATGTCCCACTAGGCAGCCCGACCCACTGGTCCAAATATTGGCTGATAACGTGACATGTGGGGTGCGCCTGCGACACGACAGACCCCTGCATCTCTCCCTATGTGATTCGCTCTGCAAGGATCATGCTACTCTTTCTTTCTCCCACGGCCAGTAACGACCATTCACATCATCCACTAACTTTGTCTGTGGGTTGACCACGATCAACACAGTGCCATGTTGGCACTACTGGTCACCAACAACGTGGCCTGATGGGCCAGGTCTTCTACCTCACTAGTGCGCTGCTCCACTTGGCTATAGGCACGACTGTCGGCCTGCTTCTTCCGTCCGACACATTGGTGGTGCGGGCTGCAACCGCCACCACATACTACCGCTTTCGGCACCGGTGCACCGAAATATCCTTCAGCAGACCACCAAAAGTGCCTAGTGTTCCGTTCCATGCATCGCTTGTGCCACCTTTCTTCATCCAAGGATGTCATTACTGTGAAGCCTTCAAACCGGCCTTGCTATCTCTTTGAGAATACAGACAACAAATACACACAAGTGGAGGTGCTCGGGCCTTCTTCGTGTCAACCCTGGCCCTCCATGTTAGAGGTTTTAATAAGGGCATGCTCGGGGAGGTTTTCATTCAATCATTAATGCAAAGGTTTAATCCTGACACCTTCCCTTTATAACGCATGATCAAAAGATTAACATGTTCATGGGTTGATCTGCGTTCATCATTTAGAAATGGATGGGGAAGAACAATGAATCAAAAACCCCTAACTCATTGAATTTCGTTTCCATATGTTCGACCTCAGGGAGTAATGATATTGGCTTCGCTTCTCGGCACCGATATTCAAAAGGCATTATTAAGAAGATGTAGTTCCATTGGAGTTATTCATTCTTTGTTGGGATGGAAGTCTGTCATAGGTTCTCTAAAGAATCCTATAATTTATTTAATTCATTTTTTCTCAACAAGTAGAATAATACAAAGAAGCACATCACAGCATTCCCATTATGTTGCGACGTTAGGTCATTACACTATTTTATTTAATAAACATTGTCGCTATTATGCATTATTAAAGCATCGTTACACTACAACTTT
The DNA here is from genome assembly GCA_963277665.1 of Viscum album. Taxonomy (NCBI): domain Eukaryota; kingdom Viridiplantae; phylum Streptophyta; class Magnoliopsida; order Santalales; family Viscaceae; genus Viscum; species Viscum album. Next base: position 707,705,827 of record OY728131.1, on the reverse strand, counting down.
AACGAGCCATTAATGAGAATTATTGACGTGTATCATCACCACCCTGCCACTGCCCTGCAACAACGTTGTCCACCACTCCATAGTCAGAAAAAAATAAAAAAATTTAAATAAATTACTTATTATTTTTCTCAAAAAGTCCAAAAAATAACATTTTCACTCAGCCCATGCCGGCCGAATTTAAGTCATTTCGTGGCGAGTCACAAAATTGTGAATTAATTAGTTCCCCAAAATTTTGGATCTAAGAAATGGTTCAAAAGATATAAAATCCTTCTCACACATTTACAAATGTACATTAAAAAAATACAAAATTCCATCTTGGGCTCTCTGAACCTCAGAATTATTTGTCGTCGAATTTCACTGTCTAAAAATAATTCCATAGAAATAAAAAAATTAAATGTAAATTTTTATATGATATAGTTTTTTTTAAATGTGATTTAAAAAAATGGATTTTGAAATTTTTTCTCAAAATGAAAATGATACTTTTTTTCCTTTTATTTTTTTATTTATATTCATCAATGACAAAATTTGTTTATCCATTCCCCTATTAAGATTTGTAGTACTAATTTCATCATAGTTATTCATATGGTGGGTTTAAAATTTCTTCCACCAAGGATAGTATTGAAATTCACCACCATGATTCATTTTAGTCCCCTAGAAAATTTCAATTTATAATTATTACTAGACATTAAATTTCATATGAATAACAATATTATTTATCATGGATATGTTTATTTTATAATCATTATTACATTATTACATTTGGAATTTACATTGATATTCATTTGATTATCTATGAAATATTGATAAATTTTATTTTTTTACTCAATAAGAATATATGATAACGAATATAATTTATTAATTAAATTTATTTCCAAACACATGAGGAATTATTGGACTATAACTAATGGGGGCACTGACATTATATATCCCCTCGATTCACCGAAAAGTCTCATGGGACAAATGTGTTTTGAAAATTAAATAGGATTCTAGTTAGAGTTTTATTCTTTCTCGTGTATGGTCTTAAAGGTATAGGTTTTCATGTTCCTTATACATGATTTCCAATAATTGATCATTTAGTTCATTCAGATTCATTTATTATCATCCATGATATTTTTTCATATATGTTATCTATGGATGGATTTCAATATCATTTAATTAATAAATAAAATGATTTTTCATTTATGTACAATTCTATATTGATTATTCTATATTTAGTTATAGGAATCAAATGGGTTTATAGTTATTTACCATTCCATATTTTTTATGGACTCCATATTTAGTTCATTGATTTAATGGCATGTGTGTTTAGTTAATACATTTCCACGTAGAATTATTATCATTGATTCATTATTTTTTATTCTATACATATCCCTTATGGGGGGTTTTGAGAACACACATATTGTGTTTCCATAACTAGGAATCAATGAATTGTGATATGAATTATATGAAAGGATACACTAGATTGAACACGTTATCCATGAATGAAAAAAATTAGTTGTATTTAGTGTATTGAGTTGTACTGTAAGACACATTTATAGATATGGTTTACCAAGACTACTAAAAAATGTGGTCCCATTACATTTTTATTTTATTTAATCATTCCAATATAATGTAAGTAGACACTATCAATGAGCTTCTAGGGTCGGGTCATAAATTTGTAGTACTGATACAAAAAAAATCATGTAGAAGACTTTTCCCGATCATTGAGGTATTCCACATGTCCTAATTAGATACAATAGAACATGGTACTCTGTATAACCTTATTAGTTACAAAATATATTTTATGTAATGTTCATATAGAGATAAATATTATCTAATATCATTGAATTCTTATAAATTCATATGTTGTTCAATGATAATTAAAATATAATAATGTTATTTAGGAATAATGGGGAGTATGATAATAAAATCCATGGTGGTGGTTTGCCATTTCTATTTAGGTGTGGGTAATGTTTTTAACATTTTATTAGACATATATCTCCAAATAATAACATTATGGAACACCATGAATTAGGATACATTCTCTAAAATATCACTTATAATGCTTTCCCATGATAAATACAGACATATATATATATTCATAATTTGAAGATGAAAATAGAATGAAGAACCATGAGACTTCTCCCAAAGATGCATTGTCAAATTTAATATATGAGATCACATACACGGTTCCTGAACATTATAATTCCAAATTAATTATTTTTTTGAAATCATAAAAACATCCAAATAACTTTATTAACATAAAATTCTCACTCAGTACCTCTTTTATATACATATTAATAGATTTTTGAACTCTTATTTGATGATGATAAGATTTATCTTATTTAATAATGGGTTTTTAAAATCCATCCTTTACAAATCTAGAAATATTTGATCTTTTGGGATCATCATATTTGATAATATAGCACGATCCATTCAAGTAAGCGAATCATTCACCTTGTTCTAATTCCTCAGGCGGAAATCAATTACCCATTCCTAACGTTCAGTCAACTCAAAAATGATATTTTATGGTGAATATTCATCACATTTTGATTAAAAATATATTTTATCTTTTATGATCAATATAAATATCACACTATTACTAAAAAATATAAATCCTCTAAATCGTTAATTAAATAATTACTACAACCTAATAGAATCATGAGTTGGATAATTTTAATATAGAACCATAATTTTTATGAGGCTTGAAAAATCATCATATCATTCTATATGAGTATATATACCAATCCATTCATTGATGAATCACTATAGACAAAAAATAATTTTTAAATCTAATTTAGAGTAAGAACATGTACATCGATTAATCCCATATTAATTTCTATGAAATTTTTCACACATTTATCTTTTCAATAGAACGTGGTTCTATTATATTTTATCATGGATAGGGCACTAAACAACTATGTGATATTATCAAAAATGATTCTGTAGAAAACCTGACCCACAAACCCTATAACCGGTTCATGCTACAATTTTATTGACCTATGATTTAAGGAAATCACATGCTAATAGAACAAAAAGATTAGTAGTCTTGGTAAACTAGATAAATACATGAGTGATACATAACATTTTATTATGTCTCAATAATAACTTAATTCCATCGAGTTTATCTCAGCATATCATTCATAGTAAACTTCTTGGAATCCTGGTTAAAGAAATAAAAATTAGTGTTCTATCAAATCCTCTATCAATGATAATATTAAAAGGAATCTATCATGAATAAATAATAATAATATATTTATATATGTAAATTTAAATAACATAACACAAATGAAATATAAATTACTAGATTTTGAATAATAGATATGTAAAGGTAAATATATTAAATTATATTATATTCAAATAACTAGATTAATAGAATTTAATATAGAATGTTAAATAATAGATATGACATTCCATTTGAATAACCTTATCATTATTAACCAATATGGAATGAAAAATAACTAAAAAACATTCAATTTTATTAATATAATGAGAATCAAATGCATCCCCTGATATTTTTTATATTTAAAATATCAGGGATTTTAATAAATAAATCTGAATGAATGAAATTGTTAATTTTTGGGCATCTTGTTTCGAAAAGACATGATAAATTAATAGTTATGAAATTCTATCAATAGTTTTTAAATCAAATGTGAAGAAACCCATTTAACTATATATATCCATATAATTCATCACATGAGACAACTGATGCGTCTAGGGGATACCACTTACAAAGAACTACTGAAATCATTAGGTCCCAAGCATTCCTTATATATCGAATAATTTATTTAATTCATGAATTAAAATTTAACTAAATCTAATATATGTATTGAGTAAAGGATAAAAAATTATCAATATTTACTTATTCAATCAAATAACATTCAAGGTAAAATGAAATATATATAAATGAGAAATGGTTGATGTAAAAAGTGAATTCTTGATAAATAATATGTATATTTAGGGAAAATATAATTTTTAACGATTAGAAAAAACTAAATATTTCTAGTTGATTTTAATGAATAAATATAAAAGTATTAAGTTAATGTCATTATTATCCTTGATGAAATTAATCATGAACCATGATTAGAAAGAATCATCATGGTATTAATGTAATCCCATTATTTATGAATAAAGGTTAGTGTTCATTAATGAATAGAAATTACATAGAATGATCATTAAAAAAATTATGAGAAATATAATTTTTATATTGGAGAAAATGTTTGGAATAAATTTCTAAGAAATTTACTTTTATGAATATTTTATTTAAAAAAATATCAATGTAAAAAATGGAAAGTATATTTCAATGAAATCATGGGGATGTTGATGGTTAAGTCTATACAAGATATAAATAAAATTTCTTTTTGGATGGTTAATGGTTATAAACGATCCTTATTCATAAGGAAATAATAATATTGTTTTTAAATAATTATAATGAAATGGGTAAATATTTCCTCAGTAAAATCTATTGGAAAGTATAAAAAAATTACGTTTTTTAAAACAGTGTTTTTGAGAGAAAACATATTTATGAATGAAGAGATAAATAATTTTTAAAAAGACATTTTATAAAACCTTATGAGTAACAAAGAGAAGAAAAATTGTAATACTACATGAAAAATATGATGAATAACTACAGAAGAATAATATTAAATTGTTTTTAAAAAAATGGAAATATAATTTCCATTAATTGAAATTCATGAATAACCAATCTTTATTAGAATGAGACTGTGAGATAAACAAATAAAAAGGTAATAACATTGATGTGAGAATCAATAACCGAATCAGTAACGTGTATCAACTATAAATAAACATAAAAAGTTTAAATCAAAACATATGATAATTATAAATAACTAAAAACGTAATCTTATAACAGTAATTAATATGAGGAAGTAACATAACCCAATGAAATTAAATTGAGTTATGAAATTTCATTATCACATGGTAAAATTCAAAATCATCATAGATGAAATAATTTAAAAAGAAACATAAAATACGTTTAAAATTGAATTATTCATGAATTTAAATGTATAAGGTGTATTATATACACCATATAAATGTAATTAGGTTTATAATATTGTAAGGTGCCTCAATGAAAAGAAATTGATATGAAATCCTTTACCTCATGTTTTCCTTTCTGTTATACTTGAATTAACCACTTTCATAGTTATTTTAAGAATGTTACTAACGTATGAATTATCTATATTAATATGTAGTATCAAATATTTATCGTTTATAACATGTTATTTCATGTTTGTTAATACTCTCTCATTATTTTCATGTTTTGGGGTTTCAATTATAATGTTTTCAGTATGGTTTTATTTGTTTTTGTTTTTTGTTTCTATTTTATGCACCATCAACATTATCTTATTCCTTAAAATATAACTCATAATGGTAATTATGGTATAATATCAATATATTATTAGTAAAATAATTAAAATCACATATATTATAAACAAATTAAGAATAAAATATTATTATCTACACTAAAATTTAGTAACTGAAAAATAAATGACATCAATTTTTTAGGTGGTACTCCACCATACACATAAAACATGATTATGTAACCCATTTGATTAATGTATTCTATGTTTTTGGTCATACCATTAATTAAGAAACATCTCAGTATGTGGAATACATCAAGGTTTTTATATAATAATGTTATTATATTCTGTTATGTTGGTATTGCAGTAAAAAAATAAAAAAAATCTTAGAAAAACAAATATTTTTCTTCATGTATTTTTTATTATATTTCACTAAACAGATACTATGTTAACCTTTTGAAAAGATAATAATAATAGAATTATGGTAGGGTTGATTGAAAGTGATTTGGGATATGATTATATAAACCCAATTAGTTTTATGGTTTGAAAAAAGAAGGATTCTAGTGGCCATTTATAAGTTGGGGATATGAAACAATTAGAATTTTATGAAATAAGATTTTTGAATCCATGTAATAAAAATAGGATCCAATAATTCATCTATGTTGATAAATTAAGGGTTTATTTTATATATAATTCCAAAAAATGTGTTTTTTCACATGTTTCAGGTCTTTCATATTCTTTAAATTATATGTTATACCATTAAATGAACTCATTTTACCTTAATAAATGTTATTAATTTTATATATTTTAGCACATATTTTTTGGTAAAAATTTTGTTTACATCATTGTAAATTATAAATTATTCTCATTCAAAATAAATATTTCATTTTAATAATTAAATAAACATAAGTTTCAAAATTTGATTTTAAATTTATCTAGCATATGGCATGGGAAGGCATGATTTTAATGTGAAAATGTACAAAAATTTACTAGGTTTTAAAAAAAATCAATATAAAGTGATTGAAATGACCAAAATTGGATTAATATATATATATATAATTGATATAATTTTACATTGAACTAAACATAAAATAATATTTATCATTATAAATTGTTTATATGAAAAGTATTTTTTCTGTTAAAATTCAGTATTATTCACTTTTTCTCAAATAATTTAATTTCACATAAAAATACCAAAAAATAATTAAAATATAATTTTTATATTAATAATTTATAATTAAAGATAATTATTAAAAAAATTATAAAAAATTCATTTTATAGTTTTAAAAAAAACTAAACCATAAAAAGGAAGAAAAAATTTCTTTACAAATACATAGATTTTTATAAATAAAATTTGATTTACCCTTATCTTATGCCTATAAAATCTATTGGATAAACATAAAAAAATAGATATAATTTATTATATATGAAATTATTTATGATCACAAATAATATTAATTAATCATCTTTATTAGTATAAAACTCCTCTAGCATAAAAATATTTTTTTTAAAAAAAATTTCTAATCAATTGTTTTATATTCATTTATAATTAACTATTAACCCTCAAATTAATATATTTTTTTTAATAATTTGATTAATAATATTCCTAATATAAAATTTCAAATATTTAAGATAAATAATTTTTTTTAAATAGTAATATTAATATTATTTGACAAAACTGAGTCCTACGTGTATCCCAATCCATCAAAACAAAATTGTGCATGCAACTCAATCTAACTCAGTATCACATGAATTGAATGTTATAAAAAAGGATGAATTTATTTAAAATATTATATATACTTTAAATACACATTTTTTATCTTTTACTATAAGATTGTATTTTCATTTCTAATACACTATCAAATATGATGTTCATATTTTAAAATTTGTGGTGTTTCATTCTCACCACCTTATATAAGTTGCATACTCATATATTAAATAAGTACCTGGTAATTACTAGTTTGGTATTTTAAGATTCCAATTTTGAAAAACCCAAATAGTTAATGGTTTAATAAAATATCATCTTAATAGGATATAAATATAAGAACAATGGTTATATAGAATAACATATAACATTGTTTTTACGTTGGAGAACATTAGTTGAATGTGATGATTTGAACTTTGGGGGAAATGGAAATAATTATAGGGAGTTATTGAGGTAATGGATCAAAATAAAGTGAATGATCAATGTAAAATTTAAGGCCTCCAATTCATAAATAGCTTATGATATAAATGACTATTTAATTCAATATATTTGAAAGTAATATGATAACATTTTAGTTTCAAGATTATTTTCTTAAAGTTGATAAATTATTTTACGACATAAAAATATAATTAAATATACATACATGATATATTTATATTTCAGAAGAATAATTTAATCCTTTGGTTCTTTTTCCATCAATTTTAATTTCATCGCATCATATATGAATTAAATATTTAAAAATTAATTTTTTATAACTGAAGAATATTTTTTACATTGGGTCATAAGATCATAAATGAGTAAAATGTTTTTCTCTATACCTCTAAATTTTTCGTCATAACTATTATTGAGAATGCATTAATATATATAACTAAAAACAAATTATATTGGCTCATAATTAATATTAATTAATTATGTTATTTAACTAAAAATAATTATATATCAACTAGGATATCACATTTTCCAGTGGTAGGTATGAAACCCTTATCGTTAATCAGTCATGGGTTCAAGTCCCACCACCTTTATGGATGGGATGGGATTTCAACCTACATGTTGGTTATCCATTTAATAAAAAATAATAAAATAATTCAAATAATGAAAAAAAATATGATAGACATCCTTAATGTAATTTTAATTATTAAATAACAATTTCAAAAATCTTTTCTATAAGATATAAATTTTTCTACAATGTCTAATAATATTTTTTGACTATAATTACAATACTAGAAATGATAATATAGTATATAAAGGATATAAATAAAATTAAAACTATTTCTATAAAATATAAAGGCATTATTCATCAAACAGGTTTTCCATAATATCATGTAGTTTCGATAAATATCCCCATAATTTCATTCATCTTCGTAGATTCCCATCACAAAAAAAAGTTGAATTTATTACATTGATCATATTATAATTATTAATATCATAAAACTGTGATGGTGTTCATAACTCATAAGTTAATGAATAATCATGTGATTATAAAATTTTACACATTCTTTATATGTTTCATAATTCTTATCACTAAAATACCATTGGAAAAAATAATTCTAAAAAATAATTTTTGAATCCCAAAACAAAAATAATTCATCTAGTTTATTTTCATGTAGGTTCTTAAGTGGTCTTGGGTTTATCCTAATTAATTCATTATCATTGTTAATTTATATCCATTATAGTGGTTTATAATGAAAATGTGACTTATCTTAACTATATATCACATGAGTGTTCTACTAGGAGATCAGTAAAGTCTATTGATGTGTACCATGTTACACAAGAGTCAATCCAAACACCCCCTTTTTCAATTTATTACCCTTAGGTACATCTTCACTAGATCCATATACAATTATAATATTAATAAAGGGTTTTATTTCAATTAAATACAAGATAATATAACCATTAAAAAAATATTTGGATGTTCTTATAAACATATCCTCAAATTATATCATAGGTTTATGTTCCCTACTATATGTTTGCTGAAATATTGTTTCCAAGGCTTCTAATAAACCTTCTCTAATACCAAAAATAGTAATCCCAATCCTAGAGGTCGAGAATCAGTGCTTTTAACCATTATATTGGAATATGATAGAAGAAAACAAATTTCAAGAAGACTGAAAAGTTTAGGGGTATTGGTAAACTAGATTTATACATGAGTCATACAATAAAGTTTAATTCAATGATTACATCATTTATTTTTTCAGGAATAAATTTATGAAATCTAGATTATCTCTTCATATCATTCATCATAAACTTCATGGAATATAGTGGAAAGAAAACAATGTATTTGTTAGGTCGAATTCATAGAAATGGTTATGTATTGATGAATCTTTCATGAATCAATAATTAAAAATGAATATGAGAAAGTAAATTACTGAACACACGTAGAATTTAAATAACTAGATATGGGATAACAAAATATGGAGTGGTATGTAACTGAAAACACATTCCATTTAAATAACATTATAAGGTAAATCCAAATGACAAGGTAAATAATAGAAAACACATTCCATTTAAATACCAAGGTAAGGCATAATGAATATAGAATGGTAAATAACTAAAAACTAAGTCATTTAATTAGTAAAATAAGAATTAAATACATTAATATATTTTTTTAGTGTAAAAAATTTATGAATAATAATTACTAAATCTAAATGAAGATAATGATTACTTATTAGACGTCATGTTTCCAAGGAACATGATACTTTTACGACTAAAAATCTATTTAAAAAAAATAAAATTGATGAGTAAAAACCCCTTTAACAAAGGATAGCCGAATGATTTTATCCACGAGAATAATGATTCATTTAGGGGATATCCCTAACCAATCCTCACCCATGTATTCAGGTCTATTTCATTCCACGTATATTGAATAATTGATTTAATACCTAAATTAAAATTCATTAACATCAAAAATCTATATTTATTAATGGATTTTGATTAATAAATAATTTTTAATTTAATAAAATACCATTAAATGTAATACAAATTACATTATAAAAATATAAAATTTTTAAAAAATCATATCCATGAAAAAAATATGGATATTTAGGGGAAACTTAATGTTTAATGATCACAAGAAACAGAATATTTATAGGGGAGTTAATGAAATCCAAATGAAATAGTGAAGTGAGTGTCAAAACTATCCTTTGTCAAATGCATAATAAAAAATATATTAGATGAATATGTAAAGAATCAATGAATATTAATTGAAGTATGAAAAAAGTGTTGGTGTTATTTATGAATAGAAATAAAATAAAAGTTTCATTAAAAACATTTTATAATGAAAATATCCTTTTTGAATTGAGAAATCATTTTTAAAATTATTTTACTTGGAAATATCCTTAGATTTAGTTTTATTTAAAAATTTACATTTAAACATTCAATGGAATTTTCAATGAAATTGTGGTCATGTTGTTGATAAAGGTTTTATATAATATAAAGAAAAATTCTTTTTTACAACAAAAAAGGTAGAAAGTGCCTTATTCAGATAGAGATGAGAAAATTCCATTGAAAACATTTTCAAAAAAATGGGTACAATTTTCTTTAATAAAATATTTTGTAATTCATAATAAATTTTGAAATAATTTATGCAAATAATTTTTTTGAGAGAAAAAAATTATTCAACCGAAGATAGAAATGATGTTGGGTTCTCTTAAAAACATTATCTAATTCATTTTTAGTACCAATGTATAGATAAGGGTAATACTAAATATATAATATAATTTATGACCATAGGGTAAAAAAATTATAGGATTTATTAAAAAAATTATCAAATAAGTCTTTTTAATTGATATTCCTAAATAAATAATCTTGATTAGAATGAGATTTTGAAATAAACACTTAAAATGTTAAAATTTTGAAATGAGAATCATCACATGAATTAATTATGTGGGTCAAATGAAAATCCAAATAGAAATTATTTTAAAAAATGATAATTATAAAGAACTATTTCCATAATTTTTCAATATTAATGTCAATGTGGAAGTAATATAACCCAATAAAATGAAATTGAGTTATGAAATTTCATTTACACTAGGTAACATTAAATTTCAATCTCTATAGATGAAATAATTTAACTGAAACTTAATATACCATAAATGATGAATTATTCATTATATTATATGTCAAATTGGTAGTATTTACACCATATAATATAAATTATGTGCATAACAGTACTATACACCTCAATGAAATGAAACTGATAATAAATCCTATACCAATCACATTCCACTGAGTCATACATGATATAAAAATTGGTATAACAAGTTTAAACATGTTTATACCATATAAGGGATCTATATTTAGATGTATGATATCATATATTATTCTCTTATGACATATTATTTATCATTTATTATTTATATTTCATTGTTTTCATTGTTTCAGTTTTTTAGTGCCTTATTTTTCGAGTATGTTTTGATGTGTTATTTTTTGTTCCTATTACATCAATCATGATTTAATAATTTACAAAAATTTAATACATGATGAAAATATAATATATATTCATTATATATTTATTTATAGTAACACATAAAATTTGGGTTATAGGAAATGAAATACACTAATTATGGAAATCATAGGTATTACGTATACATTATCGTTATTTTAATTTTCATATTGTATTGAAGGAATGAATGGTAAATGACATATATATATAAATATTAATATATGTAAAATTTTATTGAAATATATATCTCATTTTTTTATTATACTCATCCTTAATACATTCAATGTTATGCGTGAATGAATCACATTGATTCGTAGGTTGCAGTACATCTTACACATGACGGATGTAATCAAATTCGCACAAAATGGAAAGCATGGATGGTTGTGTGATATAATAATTAAATAATTAAATAATTATAATTATTATCATCTAAATATTATTTAAAATATATATCCATCATTACTACAGACCTTTAATGGGGGTAATGAAAAATTTTACGACATTCATTCGTGAGGTGGTAGTTTGACAAACACATGAAAGATGATTTCGTAACCCATAAGATGGAAGTATGTGAGTTTTAGGTCATTCTGATAGCACAATAACATATCATTATTTTTATTTTAATATTTTTATTGTATAATAATGGTATAATTATAATTTAATGAGGTGTATATGGAAATAATAAACATTCTTTTTGAAGAACATTATCTTCTTTCCGGTTTCTTCCTTTGGTTTGCACTAAACCATAATTAGGTTAAATTTTTTCTAAAAATAAGGATTATTGGATGGGGATTGAATTTCTAGATTTAATTGGATAGGTATTGGAAAATACAATGTGGTTTAATGTTTTGAATAAGGGAAAGGAGTGGGTGGCATTTTATAAGTGGGGTGAGGGCACACCTAGAATTTGAAAATAGACATTTGAACAAACTTTTTTACCTCAAATAGCCTCAATAATGATAAAATTGGATAAATTATGTTTTGAGATCTCATTTTGTTCAATCATGTGGTATTATCAATGTTTTGGGTAATTATTATAACTTATATTCAAATATTACTCAATATATAACCTCATTTTAATTTTACTTAATATAAATGATTTTAAATGATTCCACTAGTAATTTTGGTAAAAAAATAAAATATCACAGATATAAATTATAAAAAATTCTAATTCCAAATATTGAATCCATTTTTTCTAATTAAATTTTAATATATGGATAAAACTAATTTAAAATTAATCACAATGACTGGATGAAAAAGTTGGATTTTAATATTAAATTTTTAAAAAGTGTACCATGTTTTATATATAAATTGAATATTAAAATGATTAAAATAAACTAAATTGGATTGATTTATTTATTATATATCTAATTTTATTTTAAAACCAATTTAAAATATATTTTAACATTATAAATTATTTATGTAAAAAATTTGGTCCCAATTATAATTTCATTATTTATAACTATTCATCCAAAAAATAAAACTTCTTAAAAAAAATTATAATAAATCACCTATATTTTTTTGGATATTAAGATACTATAAATGAATATTATTTTGAAAATTAAATATTATAAAAGTGTCGATATTTATCTATAAAAAAAGACCACTATTAAAAGGTTGTATAACTACCATTATAAATATAATTTTTTTAATTAGAAAAATTGAATTTTTTATCATCTAATACCTATAAAATATATTTGAAGAATGTAAAAAAAATATTTAATATATAATATATAAATTTAATTAAAATATTCCAATAATATTAATATATTTAATTTATATATATATAATTTATTTTCCACATAATAATATAATTTTTTAAAGACATTTATTTTTTATTTAATTGGGATTTTATTAATTTTTAATTAGTTTTTAACCAATATAATTAACCATATTTTTTCATAATATATTTATTAATATTCATAACATCAATTTTAATGTCTTGGATATTATTTTCATTTTAAATAATAATATTAACAGTATTTTGTAAAATAAGGTCTTGCGTACAACACTAGCCAACAGAAAATAATTATTTCATGAACTAGTAGATAATTAAGTATTGTGTGAATTACAGGAAGCATAATATATTAATTTTTTAAAAATATTTAATACAATTATCATAATTTTTATGATTTTATCTTGTATTACATTATTTGTGTAGGGTGTCAAACACTATATTGAATATGATATTAAAATTTTATAAATGAGGGGTGTTACAATGTTGATAATATGTATCCATGCCAAGAAGACTACATAACTTAGTCAAAGTGGTTTTTTTTTTGGAAATTTTTTTAATAACTTACTTCTTTTATAGTTTCATATATACTCCATCTCTCATGACAAGATTTCCAAACATATGAATATTTTTATTTTCTAAATTCACATATGGTCAAATTTTCCTTAAAATTTTACTTTAGATCTTCATTAAAATCCTAATGTGATATCATTATATTCCATAATCCAAGAATATATATGAATAAATTCTATAAATATAACTACAAACAAATAAAGGTAATATCTAGAGACTATATTAAATAAACATTATTATATTTCAGTAGAATTTATAAAATGAATTCGCATCAATATAAATTCACAGATTCCATTATTCATATCGAATACTATGATGTGTATGTCTTCAATTTTTCCCTCAATTAATAATATCATCATCAATTATTAATCATGTATAATATTATAATCCTTGAAAATGATATAATATAGAATCAATATATGGAATATGATACTAATTCTTTTTTTTCACGTTTAGTTCACAATAAACAATGTATAGTAACATTGATCCCTCTTTCTTTTTAAAAAATGAATAGGTACACCCCATTGTGACATAAATTGACTAATGAATCAAATATAAATATTCTCCATGAGATTCTTATTCAATTATTGAAACTCAATTGGTTAAATTATTTATAGAGTCTTTGAGATAGGTGTGGAATCAAATATAAGTTCTATTAAAAATTCATCTACATAATTTGTCTGAATAATAGGAATCACTTATTGAAATACATAAGAAAACAAACTTATGAAATTCATATAATTAAATATGAATTTGAAAATTGGAAACAAAAATAAATAACCCATTTAAATAAGAATGTTGAACTATATAATGGATATAATTTATATCAGATGTTAATATTTATCATCACACTAACAGACCATCCATGGTTTGTTAAAAATATCAACCAAGACATCACATACTCATTAATTGATTTTTTTTCATATAAGGAAATCTATTATAATACTATAATAAATTAGAATACCACTAGTAGAAAAATAACTAAATGTTCATGAAGTATGTTTCCTTGATCTTCATTTAAAAAATCCATAGATATAAGTTTTGATCAACCAAACACTAAGGGTTTTCACTTAAAATTAAATATATAATCATTGATGTGGTATTATTATATCCTTAGAAAAACATTTATATATAAAATAGTGTGTAGGTCCAGAATAAAATATAAAAATCATAGTTCTTTCTTGGATGTAAAGTGTTTCTTTCTCCACTACATTATCATTCCCAGCATTAGTAGTATTGATCACATGAAATTTTCATTTTTATATAAACTCATGAGGATTATGAAATAGATCATAATTATTAAAATTCATATATGAAATTTTATTATTGTAGTTTTCATACTCTTGAATTTGAAACACTAGAGTGTTGGAGATTCATTTTAATGTTCTTTTTCTAAATCATTAACAAAAATATTATTCCCTTCACCTTAGAATTTCTTTTCCTAGTGATCGTCCATCGATAACTAAATAATTTACTAATACCCTTAGCATAATTTACTCCATGTTTCATTACCTATTTATAAAATAAAGAAAAAGTAATATTATTCTCCCCATTGATCATATTATTTGGATTTCTTTTCTCATCTATAATTATTTAATAATATAAATAATGATATTACATGGAAAAAAAATCTACATTTCCACCATGATATCACATCAGTAAATTTCATAATAGAATCTACTTTCCCATAGGGATAATATACCTTTAACTACATCCTTTTAATCAAATGATGATTTTATAAAACACACATTTATCTTGGATGATAATACCAGAAGTGTTCCTCTCAAGTATTGTAATGTTTTCCACATAGTTACAAATGGATTCATCATCATTCAGAATTATCCAATGTCATTTCATATCCATTTTTATAAAATTAATATTAATAATATAATTATTAAAAAATTGATTGTAGAACTCATACCACTCAGTTGTGTCTTTTTAATATCATTTACTCATGTTTTTGATAAGACTCCTTCATTTATTTGTCTCACAATCGACGTAATAAACTACAAAAATAATATTTTCGTGTTCAAAAACCAATAAAATGGAAAATGTATATTTATTGGTTTATATCCATTACTCAAGATACTTTTGGACCATAATCCCCACTTAATGATTAAGGATGCTACCTTATGATGGAATTGAAAAAATATTATTTCCACCTTTCCGCATTTATAAGTTTAGTGTGATTCAAAGATTGAGAATATTACACAATAAAAAATAAATATCTTGTACCTTATCTCACATGAAATTTTGGTT
This sequence comes from Viscum album, assembly GCA_963277665.1. Taxonomy (NCBI): domain Eukaryota; kingdom Viridiplantae; phylum Streptophyta; class Magnoliopsida; order Santalales; family Viscaceae; genus Viscum; species Viscum album. Next base: position 707,689,817 of record OY728131.1, on the reverse strand, counting down.
CCCATGAGGATAATCATTTAATTCACCATAAAGATCATCAGTAATATGATTATTTTAGGTCCCAACCATTGACTGAAACCAATAAGATTAGTGTGATCAAAAATAATCATTGTGGGATTCCATATTGTAATAAGAAGTCATACACACTATGTCTAAATTATGACACAGTCATTTAAATATATGAAACCTTATGTCTAACCTAGAATATCGCTGATAATAATCTATTCAAATCCATAATAATGATTACAAATTATAAGTTAAATATTCCTAGGAATATATCCAAAACATTTAATACTATGTTCATTGTAAGGAAACTCTCGCCATGAACCTGAATGATATATAAAATATACATGAAAAACTATTATTAGTTTTGTTACTATTAGATGATTTTATTCCAAAAAACACTTCCCCATTAATTATCTATATAAGGTATCTTTTCTATAAAAACACACTCCATTACTTACCATATCTAAGGAATGTATCCTTTAAATGTGATAATAATATGGGTTCTCACAATAGACATCCCCATACTAGTTTACAATAATAATGAAACTTGTCAATAATAAAAAATTGACACGTACATTTCAAAAATAAGTATTATATCTTATGCAATAAAAATAGAATATATAACATAAATAACCATGAAAATGTCATTAGTTTTGTATCTTTGTAAACAATGTTAAATAAAAAATTTGTGAATATGTTATCTATATCATCTTCATCTATTTTCTACATAATAATAACCCTACATAGACATATCCTACATAAAAAATTAAACATAACCATGGAAAAGAAAACATGATAATAGGTTACCATAATTGTGCATTAAGGGTGAAAAGGGATATATAATTGATCACATTAACATATGATGATTAAAAGTGTTTTAGAATATAAGTTTAATATTTTAAAACAACACACATTATATCATGGATCAATGTATTGAGTTGTGTTATAATTCATGATAGATCATAGTCCATGAATAATATTGGAATCATAGAACATGAGACATGAAAAGATTACATTAGAACAATAAATAAGTCCTTGAAATACACATAAGCATAGAAAATAATTTCTTTAGTAGGGTATTTCTTCCATGACAATCACTGTGTACTTGGATAACTCGGCATTTCATTAAATTCTTCGTTAAGGTTCATTCCAAAGAAAATAATTGAATATATATTACCATACTAATATGGTTTAACTCTCCATTCATATCCTTATAATGTCAATGGATATCCGTATTCACCCAACACATTCACAGGATATTTAATTATAGGACACCCATAAAATATTGAATTTCATATATATTTGCTTCATAAAATCATAAAACATTAATCATAGCATGAATCATGGATACTAAATGGATTCCAAAAACATTACATAACAGTATAACACATGGAAAATGAATGTGTTTCATAAAACAATAACTGTAACATAATTAACCCATGGGAATGAAATGTGTTTCATAGGATAATCCTTAAAAATGATCTACATATCAATGAAAAATAATAAATATTTATAGTATCACTAGATCATATAATAAGAGAAATATACATATAATTAATTAAATCAATTATTTGTGAATAATTCCATTAAAATATCACTAGAACATTACTTGAGGTAAATACTATTTTCACTTTGGAATCAAATATTTTAAATATAATAAATCTCCATATTTTAAAGAAAATATTTTTTTAAAGAGACATTGAAAATATTATATTAGTATTCAATTCTTGTAGTGGTCATTAATTTGGTAAATTCTATTCATTTCATGTATGTTAGAATAATGATTCCATTCCCATGTTTGTAAAAAACTTAAAAGTAACACTTTTCAAAAATAACAGTAATATTACTTATCAACCATAATGATAAAAATTAATGATTATTGAAAATGAATTTAAATAAATTACTGATAATATTTAAAACATTCAAGAAATAATTTTTAGAAAACCAGGATATATAAGGAAATTTTATTTTGACCGAAGAGAGAAATAACGTCAGTTTTCCAAGAATTTTTTTTCAGTCTCTTTAGTTCTTAAAGACTGTAAAATGGATGGAAGACATTGAATCACTAAAAATAATACTTTTATAATAATATTAATTTGAATATTTAGGGATAGATCATAATATTTCATCATTAAACTAATTGAAAAATTTCCTTGTATATAATCATATTGTAACATAAATATCTTCCCACTAGGTTGGATTGTTCAAAATAAATATTATATCATCGATAAAAATAGTATTTAATTTTCACTATTGAATAATAATTTAAATTATTATAATATTATCTATGATAAATTTATAACATTTTAAAACCCATTTAATATAAATTACATATTAAAATATTTGTTTATGTATTTTGACATATTTGATTCCCACAATGGTATTATTTCCGAAGTTTTGGTACCTATATATGGATCAAACTCATATCATCAAAAAAATATAAATCAAAAAAAAATATTGAATATATATATATGTATATATATATTTATATATTTATCTATTCATCCATATATAGTGTTGATTGATAAAATTAATTACATTATTCGTGGAGATTGTGGGTCATACGTAAACATGAATGGGGTATTTTTTTATTAATGGATGGAATAGGAGAAAGGTAAATAATAATTCACCAATATAGAAAGCAATTTATATAATATATGTCCAATATATTCATTAAATATATCCTTCTAACCATCCATATAAATGTAAAAAGAAAAATGAGATATATCACTTCATGTAGGTGGTTATCTACTCATTACCAGGAGTGATATTATAATTTTACAATTTTTGTGAATGTAATAATGAGAATATAATATTAAAATATTAGTAGAATAAATTCATCATAAATATCCCATATAGGCCATAAAAACAACATAATAATATTTCATGAAATATTGTGATTGAGAATGAATGGAATCACTAATTGGAGGTAGCAGTCCACATGTACGTATAAGGGATACATTCATATACAATTTTAGGGAAAAGTGGGTAATTAATTGAATTTATGTTACCAAAAATAAATTTAATTATTTTGAGGAAACTTAAATTTATATTTTATTATTAATTACTAAAATATATATGAATAAAAATAATAAGAAATTGGTAATAGGTCAGGTAGTATGATTACATATCCTTCATTAGGCCTCTGTATGATCATTTGTTAAGGACCATTGTAATGGTATTGTTTGAGGAACAAAACATATACATACTTGAGAGAGATGTTAAAAAGATAATTTTACAAGATTGTTTTGATCTATGAGCCTAAATTCCTTGTAAATAATATAATGTCGGGTATCCTTTTATAACTGCGGGAGAGGACAGAATTTTAATTTTCTGAATGATTAAAAAATTATATTTTTGTAGACAAAAAAATAAATTTATTTGGATATACAATTGAATGTGGGATAGTATGAATTCAAAATAATTCTACTCAATTAGAAATATAAAATATTAAATTTTAAAAATATTTACTTACATGTGTTTAACCACCAATAATCCAATTTCAATATTAATCATGATGATTTTTTCATACAATTATCACTATTCAGTATGAGATAAAATATAAATGCAATAATTAGAAAATTTATATATACTAATTGAAAATATATAATCCACTTTTTAAAATTCAATTCATATAATTTTAGGAATTTAATTTAAAATTTATCTTATACCATAAAAGAAATTTTTGTTACACCAATTAATTTTTTTTATAAAAAATAAAACAAGAAAATAATATTAAAGACATTAATTGGATATTAATTAATATAAAAAATTAATTTTTATACATTTGAGAATAATATATTTCATTTTAAATGGTTTTAAAAAGGTATTTTTTCAATATAAATTAATATTTTTTCATTATTCATGAAAAAATAAATCCTTTCATTAAATCCTCATAAAATTATCTCAAAGAGAATTTATATATGGTGTTTTTTAAAATTAAATATATTTTTGAAAATTAAATTTCTTTTAATAAATAAATTATATTATTTCTCTAAAAAAACCATATATGAGGAATATTTATATATATACATTTAAAATGATGTTATTGTTATTCTAATCTGAAAAAATTTAAATTAATTATTAATATGTATTCCTAATATGAAACATTTATAGATATTTTCTAAAACGAGGTTATTTTTTTTCTTGGCATCATGTTAAGAACTCGATTATTATGGTTCATTTAGAATCTAGGTTTTCTTCATCACAATCTATCATTGAAATTAAATTCACTTGAAGAGAAATGTTTTATAAAATCAACAGGTGATATATTGTGTTGTGTATTTTTGTAATCAAACTCAATAAGAGTTTATAGATATAATTGAATGTTTGTAGTGAAAATTTAATTCCATTATTGTTTGATGAGAGTTCTATGGGTTGGGTTTTTTAGAGTGGTTAAAAGGGTTACTTTGTAACAATGGAGTACTAAGTGTCTCATAGGAGGGAAACTAAAAATGATATATTTGTCCTGTAATTATAGCCCTTACTACATATAGAATATGAATGTAAGAGTATAACCTTTAGTTAATTTTATACAAAAAAATATTCTGGAGTTAACATTTATTTACCTATAAATTATTAGGATTCATAGAGGTTTTTTATTTCTTCTATATGCCTATAAATTATTAGGATTCATAGAGGTTTTGTATTTCTTCTATATACCTTGTTCATGGGTACAAAATAAAAATTGATTGGACTCTCATTATAGTGTGACACAAGTTGGTAGTTCAATATGGGGAATCCATTAGTACACTAACATTATTATTTCATTAGAATGTTATTGAAGAGAAATTTTATTCTATTAGTTCATAAAACTTGGTTTTTTGGGTATTATTGATATGAACATATTTTGAGGCATGGTATTTAATAAATTCATATTTTTAATTCCCCATGTAGATATGTGTAGATCATTGAAAAAACTAGATATGATTTGTGTGTTGTGATTTGGATTATTAATAATTCCAAAATGTTATCAAGACCGTGAAGAGCATGTTGTTAGATATCAGTTATGTGTATTCTAGATAATAGTTTAGAATTAATCGAATTTTAGTCATAAAAGCTATATCTTCATAAAAATGTATTTTTCACCTTTTTATAGTGCACATATATTGAAAAAATAATTTTAATCTCTTATAAATTAAATTTCATAAAAATAAATTTATTTTTGAATTAATATTTCAAATTTACTTAAGTGTGAATTTTTAGACATTTTGTGAGAAGTTTCATTTTTTATGAATAGTGGCAAATAATGAATTTTAATTGAAAAAAAAATTCAATTAAATTATTTTTAAGGATAGAATATATTTTAATTCTTATACTAGTTAAAATTAGTAAAATTATAAAAACATTATTTTAATATATGTTTTCTGAATTAATTTTTTTTATTTTGATAAGATTTTATTAAAGAATTTGAACACTTTATCTTGAAAAATAGATTTCCTGTGTTTTCTGCAAGATTAAATTTAAATTAATTATTGAAATTAATTAGAATTAATATTTTAATAATGGTTTATTTATTTTATTATATCAATTAATGTTATCTAATAATTTGAACTTATTTTTTCACTGAAATGAATAGTGAAAATGGTATAAATTATTTACCACATTTAAGATCAAAAAGTTTTCCCTAGGGGTGAAACTACAATGATAAGGGTAAAAAATGATCCAAAACTTGTCCAAAATAGGTTTTATATCCACATTTAAAATCTGTATCTTCTAGGATCTATAATTATAAATTTTGTTTCCTCGTAACATTGCAATAAATTGGATAGAACTATATCATTTCAAAAAAATTCAACCGCACAACTCATGTTAGTTATAAAATGAAACCAGTAATCCTCACTTCCTAATATATTCAAAAAAACATCCAATACCATCAAAAATCACTTCATAAATTCCATTAAATCATTATATAATCCATTATTTTTACATAAATCAATCATTGTAAATATTTTCCTGCAAACCATTAGAGGGTATCGCAAGAAGGGGAAATTTTCATCAATGATTTCATTTTTTTATTTCCTTATCCACATCCCTCATATTTTATAATTCTATGATTATATATAAACCTATCTATCACCCAAATAAAGATACTTTTTATGTCATTGTATGTAAATATAACTATCTCCTCTTCCATAAAATGGCATGTGAAGTATTTATTCATCTGTATGGTGGACCACCTTTTCATGAACTGATGTCATTATTTTTTACATAGACACCTCTAATGTTAGTGTAGGATGATGGATAAAATGTATAAATATATTATATTTATGAAATTTTTATACCGATTGAATGATTCTTCCATATAAAACTTTTTTCATTTTTTATGTAGGGGCTACTATATTTTTTTTCGTTTGTATGCCGAAAATCACCTCACCAAGCGATGATATTCGTATTCAAAAACATTTTACATGGAACATAGTATGAATAAATATATGTGATATACATGGAATAATGATGAAATTAATAGAAAAAGGAAAATTATTAAAATATATATATTATTTAATTTATTAGAATTACACTAACTCAAATATGATAGCATTGTTCCAATACATGTGGATTACCAGCATCATGAACTGATGCGACTCTCTTTCCATAACCAAACACATAGATGATACATATATGTATATTTAACAAAATAATATTTGGTTTATGCTATTATTATCATATATTAATGATGAGATATTACATACCTGCATTCCATTGTTATCGTTGGAGAATAGAAACATTACTCATGCCTACCTATGGTCTAATGTCTGCAGGACCGTATCATAATTAATTTCCCAAAACATTTGAATTTATTTTTATTAAACTTATAAATTATTTATAAATCTGAAAAATATTTCTAGATTATAATTCTAAATATTATGAAACCTTGAGCAATGTTATTGAATCGAAATTAACAAATAGAAACATATGTGAAAAATTAATCCATCATTACCCAAAAAATTATTTTTTATGAAATTATTAAAAAGGGTAATAAAGAAAATATGTTATTCATATAAGGTATGATATATGTATGTTTTATTTTTAAATAAATTTATAATAAAATTATATTAATTATAAGGAACATTTTACGATTGTGTAGGGATTTTATACTTATGGATGGAGATTAAATATCGCTCTTTTATTTCTAGGAGACATATGATAATTTTCCAATCTTTTATTTTTGGTGGTGTATATTAATAATTTTGACATTTAATATCATAAATTGAATTATTTTCATAATATTTAATGTTTATTTTGATGTAATTATTATTTGGGTCTTATTATTCAAATGATTACATATGTTGTATGGGATTTTTTCATCATATTTATTTCATTAGAGACACATGTTAGGTTATATATCTATCTACATTTATACAGTGTATATAAAAACAATATTCATTATGATATCATTAATCTATTTTTCCTTAGTATATTTTATGTTATATTTCTTCATATCCTTACAAGGAAGATTTCATTCATTATTACAAATGTGGTAATGTTTTCATATTATAATATCATCATTTATTAAGAATATTTATGATTATGTTTAGTGTGATAAAATATTATGATTCATCTCTCAATAAACACATGAGTATTAATATTCAATGGATATTAATGATATATTCAAATAATAGTAGCATATTAATACTATTTTATACTAATTATAATTGATATATTCTTTATAATAAAATTGGACATAATTTATCTATTCGTTTAGAAATATGTTTTCTTTCAAATACATGTTTTTAAAGAATTTTAACAAATGATATATTATTATGAAATTAATATTAAAATAAAAATCTCAACTTTTTGGACTATAGTATTTTTTAACAGTAATATTCATATTATTTTCTATAAAATTACCCTTTTGTTTTTAATGTAAATTTAAATGAAATCTTATTATTTTTAGCAAGTATGACATAAATGATACTTTCCATCATCATGAATATTATTTTATTTGAGTGTTTATATAAAATTTATCAATGTTATATATAAATAATGTAATTTTAATAACTTTTTATGTGTTATAATGTTTCATCCAATGATGAATAGATATTTTATTCATGAAATGATTAAAATGGTGTTTTAATCGTTAATTATATGATTTCATGGTTATTTTCAAATTAAATGTAATTGATAAATGGTTAATTTTTCAAAAATCTATTTTTGAGGTAGAATTTATATTTTAAACATAAAAAGTTTTACATTATTATTAAGGATTCAACTATATTCATTCTAGGTTTTTTTCAAATAAAAAATATTTATAAAAATATTTATATTTTAAATAATATTTCACAACTGGTAATGAATATTTTCATCAATAAATATTTTAATTTTTTTCTGAAGCATCCATTAAAAGTTTTCATTTAAATTTTGAGAAAAATTATTTTCCAAGATATTTTTTATGATTAGTTTAATAATATGATTTTCATTGAAAAAATATTTTCTTTAAGGATCGTTTCATATGGTATATCGTTCAAAATAACTGTCTTCCTGTGATGAAATAATTTGGATTTAATTTTGATTTATTAGGAATGTTATAATTTGAAACCACTGTTTTTCTTTCTCAAAATGGTTTATGTATTTGATGTTGTGATTTTAATGAATCCTTTATTTTCTTCCATGGGATATAACATGATATAAATCTTATTAACAATTATTATTTTAACAAGATATGATCTCATGATTTAATGAAATTATTATGAGACATTTTTATCATACATAGGTTATTATAGTATTAAAATTTCATTGAAACCCACTTAAATTCATGCGATATGATATGATTAATGATTTTTTATCTTGCATAGCACTTACATATGATTTTAATTATGTGAAATTTTGGAATTATATCTCCCTCTAACACATTGAGTAATGAAAAATTATCTATTATCTCATAGAGAAAAAAGTGGTTATCCATATCACAAAATATAATTTACCCATGTGGTTACTCCAACTTTAAGAAGAAGCTATATAGCTGGATAACCCAAGCACAAAATAAGGTACATTGGAGATCATACGATGCACAACGAATGTACTTAGCTGGTTAATCCAGTACTATAATGATATGAATTTATTATTTGGAATCTTTTATATAAGATTAGTAATTATTATATGTATGAAAAAATATATGTATTAATACAATATTATTCTCAAATGGTTCATGTTATTTGATTCCCTTATGAATAATTTCTTATGAAAATCTAATCAATTTGGAATGGCTAAAAATTATGATATGTGATAAACATTGTATGTTTTTTAAATTTATTTCTCAAGATATCATCCCTATATTCTCATGTTATTCTAATCAGTATCTCATTTTTATACCTAATGAAAATATAAGATCATCATTTCTTATGATTTCTTTTTAAATTTTATGAAGTATAGTTTTATGTAGGCTATTTCTGTGAAGAGTTCATATGTGATGATGTTTATTGGGGGAAATTGAATATCCTTGCGGAATTGAGTTGATTGTGGTCTATGTTATCGAATGAACTAAAAAATTATGTCCCTCATGCATGTTTCTGTATACTATAATAAATATTTAACTAAATATTTGTAATATATATGTATCAAAATACAATGTCAATATAGTTGTCATTAATGGAATGTTTTAGTTATCCTTTAGAAAAACAAATGATAAAAACTGTATTGAGATCCATTGGGATATATTTATGTACATGTCTTGGGACTTATATTAGGAAATGTCTAAGGATGAGTCAAATTATAGGAAAGTGTCTTCAAATTTTAGTTGTATTTAGAGAAAGTGAATTCCATGAAATTACATCATTTTCAACATACTACATGTGGATGTTGATTTGGATTAGAGGTACCTAAGGGTAATAAATATGAAAGGGGAACAATGAAATTGAATCAATGGTATCCAGGTGAATGATAATAGGAATTTATGCACACTTAGTTTGGTGATCCCTAGGGATATTCTATGGTATTTCATAAACTCTTTATTAACCCCAATGAAGGATATAAATTGGCAATGACTCGGAATGACCAAGGATAAACCTACATTATCACATATTAGAAAAGGGATTTCAAGATTTTGACAATATAAATGTGAATTTCATAATTATTTGGTTTCCTATTTAGATTATCATTTCTCACACTATGCTTCATGGTTTTTGTCAATGGAGGAATCATGATGGAAAGGGGCTATCATTGAATGTGATAGAATGTTTTATGATGAGAAGCCAAATGGGATTACTACTAAAGAAAATGATATTATAATTATGCATAATTGTTTATGTTGAAAAATATTTAACAACATGCACTATAACGTATTATTGTACTAACAAAAGAAGGAAAATATAGAGTTTTATGAGTTTTTGTTAGTTTATACAAATGGGGAAATAATATTCAATTTGTTATATGTCGATAATGTGGGAAAAACAATAATGTGAATGTCTCCTAGATAGGATAATAAGTTTTGTGTGTGGACAATAAAGACACAATGAATGTAATTTTCATATAAAAATGAAAGATAATTTAACACAGTGAAAGATAATAATGGTCTCCCTGAGGTTTCATACATCATTTAATGTTTTAAATGTGGAAAATATGGGACTTATGAAAATCAATGTCCAATATCAAAATATATTGAAGATAATCATAATGAATTTACATGTATGGTTATATTTTTGATGATGAAGATAATAAAAATATTATTAGAAAGAACTATACAAAAATAAAATGTTTATTCATTGATTATAGTGTCTGAAAAAAGATGAATTATTGATGTGCTTTTGTATTAAAATTCATGAATTATGAAATATATTTGTGTGATTATATGTCCACATCAAAAAACATTAAATAATCTTGAATTATGTTGATAATTCACATAGAGGATAATTAAATTTTTATAAATATAGATAATTAGGTCATAAATTATACATGACAACCTAAATATTACATGAAGAAACTTCTACTCAGTATCCATTTTTCTCATAAAATAAAAACCCTTAAAAAAAGAAACATGTCTATTTTTATGTTTCAGATGACATGACTTTTCCAAGATCCCATCTCTGGCCCTATTCATCTTTATGTCCAATGGATAACATTTAAATAACATGGGATGAGAATAAAAAAACTCATTAAGATATATAAAATAGAGAAAAACATTAGTCCATGAATACTTACAAATCAAAGAAATCTTTATTTTCAATCTAAAAAAATAATATCATTAACATACCTCACAAAATCATAATATTTATGAATGGCATAAAGAAATAATAAATCATAATGATAACATGTGGAATCTATAATATACTTAAAATTTAGCTTTCACATCTACATAGGGATTTACATTTGGAAAACCCATTACATTATATTCCCTAAATCATTTAGGGGAAACATTAACGTTTACCTCTGTCACGTTACACAATGGATTAGAAAGCTATCTCAGGCTCACCCTTCCAAGGTCTGTTATAGAACCACCCATATTTATATTAAATTCCAAATAACCGTAACATATTCATAACCCATAATACAAGAATAAAGAAAATATATCATTTCCACTTCAAATTCAGAAGATATCAATTCAAGATTTTGAAATAATCAATTCATTTAATACATTCAAAAAGAAGAGTTTGTAATAAATGTGTCACATACCACTCTAAAACATTTGAAAGTAATTTATACCTTAAAACATTGATGTTTATATAAAGAAATACACAATTTGTTTAAACATGGGCTTGAAATCGAGGGATATAGAAGATAAAATTTTAAATCATTAAAAACAATGTTTTTGTTAAATAATCCTTTACCACTTGAGAAACTCATAAATAAATATCATTAAATAATAACATAAATGGTTAGTATAAATATTATGAGGATATAGAAAATCATGATATTAAATTTCAAAATGGTTTTATATACACTTTATGGGATAATAATGGTGCAGAATATTATGATATACCTCAATGAACGTAGATTAATACATATTCTATTAAAAATTATTGTATGATTAGATTAAAGAAAAATCCATGAAATAATTATTTGTGAACATTATAAATACACCTAATATTAGTGGATATTATGTTTAAAAAAATCATAGGTCATTCACACATATTCATTGCACGACATAATCATGATGTATAAGTTTAACCAAAACAAATGAAATTGGGTTAAGAAGTTCCCTTAACAAAATTCGTAGCCTAACAATATCACTTAATAATTAATAAAATGGGTTGATGAGAAAAAGGGTATCTAATTACAGACATAAAATGTAATGAAATAATGATATATAATAACAAATCCCAAAATTATTAAATTGAAATTTTAAGGCATAACATAAAAAAAAGTCTTTGACAAAAAAAAGACGGTGAAAGGTTCCTTTACCTTGTGTCTAACTTGACTCGTTCTTTCTTTAATTTCTAGAACAATTAACATAAGTTAATTCATACATTCTAGATAAATATATTTATTTTTATTATTTCTTTTATATCAATTATTACCATTTTATAAAAATGTCATAATTTTTTAACATAATATCAGTCATTTTATCGCTATAGGGGTCTTGTGTAAAAAATGAACATGTTATTATAAGAAATTTTTCATACTATAAAATATCCATTATATATATAATGATATAAATTATTTAGTTATCATATATATAAAATAAATTCATTATATATTTCTTTTGAATATTCCACATAATTAGAACATAAAAAATGAAATGCACTATTCATGGAGACTTTAAGTCTTATATACGCATAGTTGCTACTTCATTTATTTTTCATATTTAATGAAATAAAAAATAAATGATACATTAGTATATTATAATTCCATTATAATATATATATTACCATGTTAAATAATTTTATTAATTCCATGCTTTATACATTCCATATATATCATGAATGAGTCATATAATTTTGAGGGGGCGGTAGTTCGCACTTTCTCAAATGAAATTATCATATATATACAGCATGAAAAATCATAATTTTATGTAAATAATTAGAAATAAAGAATAATAGAGATTATATAAATATCACACACACACACATATATATATATAATATATAATTTTAGTGTGATCATAATGGCCACACATAGAGGCTTTATGAGATAATTCACAATCATTGTTTTGTGAGACATTAGTTCGTCATCCACATAAAGAGTATGTTCGTATCCATTAAATAGAGGTGTGTGGAAGTGTTTTTCAAATAATTATCATAAAAAAAACCTAATATATTTAAGATACTAGTGTTTTTTGGTAAACATATTATAAGAAGAGCATAGGGAGTGGATAAGGAAATGAAAAAAACTTGAGAGATGACATTAGCGTTAAATAAGGTAACTCCCTTTGGTTTAAACCAAAAGGCTTTCTCGAATATCCTTAGGCCTAAGGAAAGGCTTATAAGAGAAATAGAGAGGCTTTGGGAGTGTATTTTAGTAGATTTTGGATGATTCAAGAGTCTTGATATTTCAGAGTAATGGGTTAGATGTGGTGTCCTTTTATAAGGGCTGAGGGGGAGGGCCTCTTTAAGAATGTTTAAAAATATTTATTTATTATAAACAGAATTTTGAATTTGAAATGTCCCCAACTCATTTAATTCAATTATATGGTTGGGATTGTTCAAAATACTCTCATCCAATGGGTTTTAGAACATTTTAGGGCTTAATATTAACCATATCATTTATTATTAACCCTTAGATAATTAATTTAACTTTTACCATGTCTTCTTGTATGTTCATAATATATTCTGAATATATTTACTATAAAATACCACATGACCAAAAATATATCAGTAATGATATTTTTAACATCATATATCTTAGTTGTAAAATTCATAGATTATTAGTATTATTTTATCGTTAAGTAAAAAATTAATTATTTTAAAAATACATTTATGTCCATTTTTGAACTATTAATATCAAATCATTTAAAATATATATATAAACTTGATTATTTAAAAAAACTTTAATTAATTCATATATTAGAAGTCATTTTTATAACTAAAATTCATCGATGACAAAAAATGTTTCAAAATAAATTTATTTTAATATTTATAATCTCATTTATTTAAAACATTCATTAAAATTGTATTCAATACATCATCCTTATGTCGTAAATAAATTTATTTATTTTATGTCTAAAAAAATAAATAAACAACCTTGATGTAAAAAATATTTTTAAATTATCCATGAGTATTTATAGTATAAATTATCACTTATATAACCCCATATAAAAATTGTTTTATTAAAATATATATGTTTATGTTCAATTTTCCTTAACATTATATTAATTTTTATAAATTGTCATTTTCACATACCAATGGCTCCATGGGGTCCCAATATCGACTCAAGGATTCTTATTTTAAGAAATTTACAATATAATATGGTTATGACATGTGTTATAGTAATTTAATATTATTATAATATTATTTTTTATCTTATTCACCAGATTTATCCTTTAACACTGTAAATAAAATATTTACTAAACTTACTATTCATAATGTATAAAAATTAAAGTTACATATTGAAACAATTTGGACCTCCTGACTCGAAATATTTAATCCATTTTTTAAAACTCAAAACATATATGTTGAAGAAATTAATTTAAGGTTAATTCCGGGTGTCAAAACCAAAAAGCGTGTTTTTATGAAATAATAACTACAAAAATATTGACTAGTGTTTCTGTCTAATTAAGAAGTGAAATTATATATAATGACCAAAATTGTATTAAAAGGTTAAAACAAAATATAATTACACTTCTAAACCAATTATAAATATAATTCAATCATATAAATAAATTATATTAAAATGATGTTTTCAATTAAAATGGAATATATTTCACTATTCATCAAAAAATTAAATATATCATAAAAATACCAAAATGTTACCCAAAGTAAATTTCTATGTCCTGATTATAAAGAAGAATTTTATTTTGTCAAATTAAAAATATTAGAATGACCAAAACTAGATTTAAAATGGTTCTCCATCAAAAGGCGTCGAATCGACCTTTTAGTGAATATTAGAGTATTTTATGCTTAAAATCAACTTCATTATTATTTTACGCCTCTAATATTTATAGGATAATATTAAAATAATTTAACAATAATTTTATTTATATTTTACTTAGTTATGTTAATTTCCTCAAATACAATTTTTAGGCGTTAACTACTACTTAAAATAATAATTATTTTATATTATTTTTCTGTTTAACTCAACGTTCTGTGCCACAAATTTTTTCAAAGAAACCCATTGTTGCATATTGAGTATGCAATCAAAAAATGTGTCCTTTTTAACATAAAATTAATTTTTTATAAATATTAATTGGTATGAAAATGTATTATTCAATAAATATCTGGGTCGTTAGATCCTTCGAGCCTTTTGGAAATTGTGTCCTCACTATTTTAAAATTGGTCTTGGAAATATCATTGAATGACCTAAATCAGAGAAAGAGTCAATAAAATTATAACTTCAAAATAAAGAAAGATAAGTACAAAGGTCACCCGGGATGACACATACTACGATTCCATAAAAACATGGATATGTATGTGAAACTAAGGGTCATGTTCTAATGACCAGTGATAGAAAACATGATTATGAGAAAGTAAACCACTAGAAAACCAAAAAAATATGATGGGGTAAACAGTATTTGATTCCCCAGTAGGAAACGTAAATGGGAGAAATTGTGTTGGGTTCCTATTCATAATGTTAGGGAATTATTTTATGAGATTCACTAAGAAAAAAATGAAATATTATTACTTTTCATGTCTAGTTTCATCTTTTAATAAATTTCTACTAAAAAACTCATATTTTTCACCAAACGATGAGTATTAAAGATGGATTGGTCACACCTGAAGCACTATAAAAAACTCTTAGAGAATCACATAATCCGAAAAAATAAACTATATATTTCCCTTGTCTTAAGAGATTAAGAAAAACCAAAATAGATAGTACATGATTATATTATCCCCAAAAAGGATAATCCTTTATATAGTGAAATACTATTCTTAATCACCAATATTTAACAAAAAAATTCCTAAAAGTATACAAACACCATTCCATACACAATTTACATTAAAATTCTTCAATGTAATTCAAACTAATATTGAAACCCAAAACTAATAAGTATTTGATCACGTAGTCTTCCATGTATAATCTTAACATTTATCTCTAAATAACATCATGTAATCTTAAAGTATCATACTGAAAAGTAATTAAATTAATCACATATTCTCAAACATAGATTAATAATTTATATATCTATCCCAAATATCTATAAGTCCACAATAAAAACAAATAATCTTCTAAAATTAAATTTCAACCATTACTCCCCAAATGAAATACCATATAATTCTATTTTCATTAGGTATATAGTGTTCCCAAAAGCGAAAACGTCTTCAAAAATAATAATTTTCAATTAATCACCAAATTTTTTTTATACTAAGGTTATCCATTTTATAAAACATAAGATTCCAAATCAACATATTCATGATCAATAAAATCATTTAACTAAAAATACTAATTCATAATATCGAAGGACTTCACGTAGGTAATGGTAAGATATGCACCCTTATCTCCATTTGGTTGAGGGTTCAATTCCCATGGCCTTACCAGATTCAACGAGTTGTCATCCAACCTATGGTTTGTCAATTTTTTTAAATCGTATCTATCTTCAATGTTTTTAAAAAATAAGATAATTTCCTCATAAATAACCATAACATATTTTGTCTTCAAAGGTTATTTAATACCGATCATTTTCATCCCAAAATGTAATGACCATTTATCACCTCAAAAAAATGATTATATGAACCCCTAAGGTTATCCATTATTTCCACAGAAGAAGAGATAATTATTTCTTGAAAAACATTTTCACATATCAAACTTTAGGTTACACATAATAGAAAATTTATTCCAAAGTAATCTCTTCATCAAACGAGCTTTAATACATTTAATAATTTCATCATCCAAATAAAAAACTCTTGAATACATTATATGTATACTTATTACTCATTAGACATTATTCATTATCAATTAACGATTATTTTCCAACTAATTCTGTTGTACTAATTTCATACAAAAAAATAATGAATCATATCCTAATAGTAAATAATGTCAAAACATCAACTAAAAAATAATCTATTCCTTTCATTGGTCAATGTTAGTTACCACATAATTAATAATAATGTTATTTGGTATTAGTAAACATACATTTTTAAGGTCTTACTAATTAAATTACCATAATTCTACAAATGACATCTATTTTTTATAATGACTGTGCACACCATATTAAGAAAATTCAATTTATTCTTCAAAAATAACATGTTTTCCTTTCCAAGAGTCAATTGTACACTTCCTTTTCCATGGGATGTTATTTCTTTATGACCCTCATTACCACATTTAAAACATTTTTCCGTCACATTGATGAATATTCCTAGGTTTTTATTTTCACATCCTTGACACATAGGTTTGTTAATATTTATAGCTTTATTATTATTTCCAGAACATCCATTGCGATTATTTTCTCAAATATATGATTCCTTATAAAAATCACTATGATTTATGTAGTCAATAGTGACTCTAAATATTTTGTTGAGAATAACCACAAGAGTTCTAATTTCATCTCCCATTTAATTTGGTTGCTTATTTAAAAGTCAATCACATTTTTCTTCACATCTATTGTTACTTGGGTGCCTACAAGATCCAACCATTTACTAAAACCCAAACGTTCAGTGTGAGTATATCAGTAAAATATTCATATAATATATTATGAGAAGGGTAAATACTAAGATATAATTATTCATGTTCTCTAAAACTCATTCCAATTATCTATAATAAATATGATCTTTTTAATATTCTAACCATTATGGTTATGTAACTTATTATTAATTAACAACCTAACCTCTAATGTAATCTAAAATGAACTATGATACCAACTATGAGGCCCCACCCTTAAAAAATACTTAATTTTTTATTAGGTTGATAATTCATATTGAGGATATTTTTAGATTTATAGATTTATCGATTTAGGTCACAACTTATACATAACAATGTGAATATTACATGTAGACACTTCTACATTGTATCGATTTTTTCCCTAAAGTAAAAAATATTTAAAAAAGAAACATGTATTGTTCCATATTTTAGACAACATGACTTTTCCCTGATCCCATCCATGAACCTATTAAACTTTATGTCCTATGGAAATCATTTCAAAAACATGGGATGACAATTAAAAAATCATAAAGGGATATAAAATAAGGAAATAAAAATTAGCCTATAAATACATAAAAATCAAATAAATAATAATTTTCTATCATAAAAAATAATATCTTTAACATACCTCAAAAAATAATAATATTTATGAATATCACATAGAAATCATAAATTATAAAGGTAACTTGTGGCATCCATAATATACTTACATTGTTGCTTTCATGGCTACATATAGTGTTACATTTTGGATACTCACCATAGTATATTCCATAAATATATTATAAGAAACATTAACCATTACCTTTATCATGTTACACATTTTATTTTAGAGCTATATCAGGCTCACTCACCTGAGGTTTATCATGGAAATACCTGTATATGTAAAAAATTTCCAAGAACCATAACAAATTTGTAAAACATAAAACAAGCATAAAATAAAGATAACATTTTCAAATTACATTAACAAGATATCATCTCAAGATATTGACATAATATATTCATTTAATGCTTTAAAAAAATATTTTTAAATCAATGTGTTTCATACCACACTAAAAATGGAGAAAGAAATTTACACTTTATAATAGTAATGTATATATAAATAAATAATTAAAATAATTTTTAAAATATATACATTTAGGAGAATGATTTAGAAGATTAAAATTTTAAATCATTTTAATTTACATTTTTGTTAAGGAATCCTTTACCACTTGAGAAACTTTTGAATAAAAATAAAAATAGATTTAAATCATAGAAAACTATTAATATCATGAGATTATATAAATTCATTATATAAAATTTCAAAATAGTTCGACATACACCATATAGTATAACAGAGGTGTACAATATTAAGATATGCATCAATGAATGGAGATTGAGATGTAGTCCATTAAAAATATTGGACTATTAGATAAAGGATAATTACCTAACATAATAATGTTTGTAAAAAAATCACCCAATATAAGTGTTTCTTAAGTGTAAAAAATCATCGTTCATTCACACATATTCATAGCACGACAAAATCAATAAGTATATGTTTATCCAAAATAATTGAAATTTTGTTAATAAGTTCCCTTAAAAAACTTTAGCTACCTAACGACATCACTAAAAAATGGATAAATTGAGTTGATGGTATGGAAAAAGGGCCAGTCCTTATATAGAAATAAAATGTAATGAAATAAGGATATATAATTAGATCTCCAACCATTTACTGGATGAATGTTATTTTTTATTGAAATTGGGAATATACATAGAACATACCCTTCATGAAGAAAGAATGTGATGTAGTCCAAGGGAATACCCTTGTAATACACTCTTATACTCGATAATGAGAGTCTAAAACATCATAAATCATAAGCCCCTCATCATGCCTATCCATTTGAGCCATAGAGTCTGCCGCAAAATTAGTCTCCCTGAAAATGTGATGTACCATCCATTATTGATTGGATTCCACCATGAATTTATGAATAAGGTAAATTAACTATTAAGGTATCACCTGATGTCCTTGTAAGACCTTCACAAGGACTTCCGATTCTGATTTAATCTCATCCACATGTAATCCTCGCTTCTTACATACTATTATGTCCAAATCGACTCATTCTTTCTTTAATTTGGAGAATAATAAACATATGTTAACATATACTATAATAAGAACATTCTTAATTTCTATTATTCCTTTTATATAACTTATTATAAAATTATTAAAATTACATAATCATTCATGTTAATATCGGTTGATTTCTCGATATTGGGTAATTATGTCAAAAATGAACATGCTATAATTACAAATTATCAATGTCGTAAAATGTTCATTATCTTCAGAATGATATTCATAACATAGATATAATATTTATCATATACATATTATATATATATATATATATTTAAAATATCCCATATCATTTGGACATGAGAAATTAAATGCATGGTTCATGGAGACGGTAAGTCGTACGTACACATGAATGCTACTTTAATTTCCTTTTCATATTTAAAGGAATGAAAAATAAATCATAAATACGTATATTATAAATCAATAATATATATATATATATATATATATATATTATTATATGTTACATATGTTCATTATATATACCCTTTATATGTTTCATGTATAGCAAGAACGAGTCATATTACTATGAGGGGGTGGTAGTCCACACTTCCTCAAATTAAATTATCGTATATATCAAACATAAAAAGTATAAAGGTATGTTATAAATTATAATTACATAAGAATATAGATAAAATAAATATCATATATATAATATATAATTTCAATTCCATCATAATGTCTACCATGAGAGGTGGTAGGATATAATTTAACAATTATCGCTTCGTGAGGTAGTAGTTCATCGACCACAGAAACAGTACATTCGTATCCATTAGATAGAGGTGTGTGGAAGTCTAGTTATAAACATTTTTATTAAAAAACATAGAATATTTTGGATACTAGTGTTTTAATATAATTAATAAATAATAAGATCACAGAGAGTGGATAAGGAAAAGAAAAGAACTTGGGAGAAGACATTACCATTAAATTGGTTAACTCCTTTTGGTTTGAACAGAAATAAAATCTTGAATTTCCTTCTGCCTAAAAGAACGATTCTAGGAGGAGGATAGGTAAGTTAAAAGATTATTTGGATATATTTTTTATGGTAAAAAGGCTTGAGAGTTGTGACTAATGGGTTAGAATTTATGGCCTTTTATAAATGGGTGGAGGGGTTCTTTAGGAATGTTTAAAAACATTAATTTATTATTAAATGAATTTTGATTTTAAGAAGTCAAAAAATAATTTAATTATAATATAAGGTGATTATTGTTCCAAATACTCTCATAAAATGGGTTTTAGACATGTTTTGGCCATAAAATTAACATTATTATTTAGTTTTAACCCTTATTTAACTAATTTAATTTTTACCATGTCCTCTTGTATATTCCTACTATATGGTTAATATATTTAATATAATATTACAAGAGACTACAAATAAATAATTAATGATATTTTTTACTTCATATATGTCAGTTGGCCAAATAATCAATTTTTAGGATTAATTTTTCACTTAATAAAATAGTAATTTATAAAATAACACATTTATGTCAATTTATGAACTATTTATATCAGGACTTTTAAAAAATTTCTAAAAACATTATTATTTTGAACAACATTCATTAAATAAATGATAAATTTTTTTATTATTCTTAAAATTATATGATGAAATAAGAAGTTACAAAATAAATTTATTTTAATGTTTATAAACTCATTTATTTAAAACATTCATTAAAAAGGTAATCACTACATCATCAATGGTTCATAAATAAATTAATTTATTTGATGTATATAAATTATAAATAAACTTCCATGGTGTAGGAAATATTTTTATATTTTTAATTATTATTTATAGTTTAAAATATCTGTTATATAACCCTATATAAAAAATGGTTTACTCGTATCTATATGTTTATGTTACATTTTCCTTAACATTAAATTATTTTTTATAAAATTTCATTTTAACATATAAGTGGCTCCATGGGGTTCCAAAATTGACCCAAGGATTCCCATAGTTGGAAGAGTATCCTCTAATTTGATTTTGGCATGTTTTATGGTCATTTAATATTATTATTTTATTATTTTTTACCCTTATTTACAATATTTACCTTTTAACCATGGTAAATAAATTATTTACTAATGTTTCTACTCATACTTTCTAAAAATAATAGATATCTATTTACAAAATTTTCACTTATTGAATCCAAATATGGAATCCATTTCTCCAAATTAAAAACACTGAAGTTACATGAATTAATTTAAAATTAATTTTCATTGTTAAAACAAAAAAAACATGTTTTTAAGAACTAATAACTATCAAAAGATTGACTTTTGTTTATGTCTAATTGAAAAGTGAAATTACATACAATGAGAAAAATTTGAATAGATTGTAAAAATATAATGTAATTAATCTTTAAAACCAATTAAAATGATAGTTTAATAATATAAATAAGATATATTAAAAGGCATGTTTGAATTATAATGAAATATTTATTCACTATTCATCAAAAATGATCTTTATCATAAAAATATGAAACATTAACCCAAAGTAAATTTTGATTAAAATATTATAAAGATTAAGTTTATTTTTTCAAATAGAATATATATTAAACTTACAAAAACACGATTTAAAATTGTTTCTCCATCAAAACATGATAAATAGACCTTTTAAAGAATATAACAGTATTTCATGCTTAAAATTACATTCATTATTATTTTAAAGCCTCTAAAATTTATTGGATAAAAGTTAAAACAATAAACAATAATGTTTAATCATATTGTATTTAGTTATATTTATTCTCTCCAAAAAAATGGCTAGGCATTAACAACCATTTAAAATAATAATAATATTATATTATTTTTCAGTATAAATCAATGTATTGTTCAACATAAGATTGAAAAGAAACCAGTTGTTTCATGTTGAGTGTGGTATCGAATAAATTTTCCTTATTAACATAATATTAATATCTTATAAATATTAATATATATGAGAATCTATTATTCTATAAATATCTTTCTTTTTAGAGTTTTGTAGTAGAAAATTCTTGTTATATATTTGAATGAATTTTCTGAAAAATGATTAAGAACTATAAATGTTATTTAAATGATATGTTATATTCATAGAAAACACATGATTAAGGTAAATACAACCCTTATCATGTTACTGACTTTGATAAAAATAATTTTATTATGGTTATGGATTTGATTAAAATTGATATAGTAAATTTGATCTTAATGATGACCATAGAAATGATTAATGATTTTTGGACAAAGTGGATTATACTATCATTTATGGAGTATATATAATTTATTATTTTAAAAAATATATCCAAAAATATATATTTTTTGGAATAATTAATAGTCTATGTTTTCAAAAATGATTAATGTTGATTATGGTTTTTAACATATTTTAGGAGAATATATGATGAAGTTACTCCCATTATTTCTATGTGACTATTAATAAGTAGATAATGTTATTTAGGTGATTAAAAATAATATCATATTGGTAATTTAGTGAAATTATTTATAATGCTTCAGATTTAAATGTTTTTAAGGTTCATAAGGTAACCATATTAAAAAATGGACTATATTGAACATTATATGTTGGATTGATGATTAATGTTTTACTTCACCTTATGATTATTTATGCCCAACACGTGCTAGCTTCTTTTTTAAAATAAATATAGAATAAAGTAATGATATATCATTATATTTATGGATCTTATGATTCATTGGGGTTTGAGGCATAAAAATTTATCTTCATTTCTTGGATAAAGAGAAAATGTGAAAATTGAATAAGGCACAAAAAGAGGGTGAGATTGTGCTTATGAAATGGAATGAAGTCAAGAATATAAAGCTTCACATGTAAATTATTAATATTTATGTTACAGATCATGGAATAAAATTTTCCCATATTATATTAATTTATTTTTCATCGATGAATTTATTCATTCCCATTTGAGGTTTTTTTTCAGGCCATGAACATTATCTGGATAAACCTACACTATCACATATTAAAAAAAGTTATTTAAATATTTATAATACATAAATGTGAATTTCATGCTTATTTGGTTACCTATTAGGATTATAATTTCTCACATTATTCTTCTTGGTTTTTTTCAATAGAGGAAACATGATGGAACTGGGCTAACATTGAATGTGACAGAATTTTTTCTAATGACAAGACAAATGGGATGATTACTAAAGAAAATGATATTATAATTATGCTAACTTTTTTATTTTGGATGAAATATATCAACATACACCATAACCGAATATTCTACTAACAAAAGGATGTAATGATAGAGTTATATGAGTGTTATGTTAGTTTATATAATAGGGGAAATAATATTCACTTTCTTATATGTCGAGAATGTTGGAAAAAGCACTCACATGAATGTCTCAAAGGTAGGATAATATCTTTAGGGTGTGGACAAGAAAGACACAAAGGGTGTAATTCCAATATAATAATGATAGTTCACCTAACACAGTGAAAGAGAATAATGGTCTACCTAATGTTTCATACACTATTGATTGTTTTAAATGTGGAAAATATAGGCCTTTTGAAAATCAATGTCCAATAAGAAAATATATTGATGATAATCATACTGAATTTACATGTATGGTAATATTGTTGATGATGAGGAGATAAAAAATATTATTAGAAGGAACTGATAAAAAATGTTTATTCTTGGATAATAGTTTATGATGAAGGTATAATTATTGATGTGATTAGGTATTAAAATTCATGAATTAGGAAATATATTAAAAAATTTATAAGGCCCCAACCATAAACATTACATAATCTGAATTATGTTAATAATTCACATTTAGGATCATTACAAAATTTAGAAATTTAGATAATTAGGTCATAACTTGTTCAAAACAACTTGAATAATACATGTAAACACTTCTACTCAGTATCAATTTTTTTCATCAAATAATAACTCTAAAAAATCCAACATGTCTATTTCTATGATTTAGACGACATGAAATTTCCTAGATTCCATCCATGACCCTATTCATCTTTAGGTATTATAGAAAACATTTTAATAACATGGGATGAGAATAAAAAAACTTAGTACGGGATAAAAAATACCTAGAAAACATTAGTCCATGAATACATACAAATCAATGAAATCATATTTTTCAATCATAAAGAAATATCATTAACATACTTCCCAAAATGATAATATTTTTGAATGTCGCGTAGAAATCATAAATCATAAAGGTAACATGTGGAATCCATAACATACATAAATTGTATCTTTTACAGCTACATAGGGAGTTACATTTGGAATACCCATCACATTATATTCCCTAATTCTCTTAGGAGAAACAATAATGTTTTCCTCTATCACGTTACCCAATGCATTGGAGAGCTATCTCTGGATCACCCTTCCACGGTTTATCACAGGACCACCCATATCGGTTTGAAATTCCAGAGAACCATAACATATTCACAAGACATAAAACAAGAAAAAATAAAATATATAATTTCCACTTTACATTCACAAGATATTAGTTCAAGATATTTTCATAATCAATTCATTTAATACAATCAAAAAGAAGAGTTTTTATTCAATGTGTACCATACCACTTTGAAACAATTGAAAGGAATTTAAAGATTAAAAAGGAAATGTCAATATAAATAAATACATAAAATCATTTTTAAAACATGGATATTAAATAGAAGGATTTAGAATATAAAATATTTAAATCATTTAAAATAATGATTTTGTTATACAATCCTTTACCACTTGAGAAACTCTTGAATCCAAACCATTAAATAATAACAGAAATTATTTCTATATATATCATGAGAATATAGAAATTCATGATATAAAATTTCAAAATGGTTGTATAAACACTTTAAATGATAATAATGGTGCACAATATTAAAATATGACTCAGTGAAAGGGGATTAAGACATAGTCCATTATAAATATTGTATGATTAGATTAAGGATAAATTCATGAAATAATTATGTGTGAGCATTATATATACACCCAATATTATTGGATATTATGTTTAAAATAATCATAGGTCATTCACACATATTCATAGAACGACATAATCAAGATGTAGAAGATTAAAACAATGAATTGAAATTTGGTTAAGAAGTTCCCTTAACAAGTTTCAGTAGCATAACTATATCACTTAAAAATTAATAAAATGAGTTGATGAAAAAAGGGACTCTCATCACATGGACATACAATTTAAATAAATAATGATATATATTAACCTATCCCAACACTTTATAATATAAATTTGAAGACATAACATAAAAGAAGTCTTTGAAGAAAATAGGACAATGAAATGTTCTCTTACCTCGGGTCTGAATTGACTCATTCTTTATTTAATTTCCTAAAAAATTAACATAAGATAATTTCAACTTTCTCTATAAATATTTTCATGTTAATTATTTAATTTAGATCACTTATTACCATGTTATAAAAATTACATAATTATTTAACATAATATCAGTCATTTTATCGTTATAGTGTTTTTGAGTTGAAAATGAACATGTTATAATAACCAATTTTTGATGTTTTAAAAAGTAAATTATATTTAAAATGATATTAATTCATTATATATCATATATATCATATAAATATTGCATATATTTATTTATAATATTCATATAATATGAACATAAGCAATGAAATGCACTGTTCATGGAGACTATAAGCAGTATATACGCATGAATGCTACTTCATTTATTTATTTTATTTAATTAAAATAAAAAATAAATGATACATAATTATATTATAATTAAATTTTATTATTTATATTATATATTTTACAGAATATAATTTATTCTATACCTTATAAATTCCATGTATAGCATGAATGAGTCATATAATTTTGAAGGGGTTGTAGTGCGCACTTCCTTAAATGAAATTATCATATATATACAACATGAAAAGCATACTTTTATGTTAAAAATGAGAAATAAAGAATAATAGAGATTATATAAATATAATATATATAATATATAATTTATGTTATATTATAATGGTCACAATTAGAGGCGTTATGAGATAATTGACAATCATCGTTTCGTGAGGCAGTTGTTCGCCATCCATAGAAACAGTATGTTTGTATCCATTAGATGGAGGTGTGTGGAACTGTTTTTTGAAAAATTCTCATAAAAAAACCTATTATATTGAGGATACTATTTTTCTTAGGATAATATATAATAAGTAGAGCATATGGAGTGGATAAGTAAAATAAAATAACATGATAGAAGACATTTTCTTTAAATAGGGTAACTCCCTTTGGATTGAACCAAAATACATTCTTGAAAAGCCTTAGGCCAAGGAGAAGTTTTATAGGTGGAATAGAGAGATTTTGGGAAGGTATTTTAGTATATTTTGGATCATCCAAGAGTCTAGAGATTTGTGAATATTGGATTAGTGTTGATGGCCTTTTATATGGGCGGGGGGAGGGAGATGGGCTCTTTAAGAATGTTTAAAAATATTTATTTATTATAAAGTAAATTTCGATTTAGAAATTTCCCCAACTAATTTAATTCAATGATATGGTGGGTAGTGTTATAAATACTCTCATCCATAGTGTTTTAGACCATTTTAGGGATTAATATTAACATTATCTTTTATCATTAACCCTTAGTTAACCAATTTGACTTTTACCATCTCCTCGTGTATGTTCATAATATATAGTTAATATATTTACTATAAAATACAACATGAACAAAAATAGATCATTAATGATATTTTTGACATCATATATATCAGTTTAAAAATTCATATGTTATGACTATTATTTTATCATTAAATAAAAAATTAATTATTTTAAAAACGAATTTATGTCAATTTATGAACTATTAATATCAATACTTCTAGAAAGTATATCAAAACATGACTATTTAAAAACCCTTCATTAATTTATATATATAAATTAATTTTATCCATTAAATTAATTGATAACATTAAATGTTTCAAAATAAATTTAATTTAATATTTATAATGTCATTTATTTAAAACATTCATTAAAATTGTAATCACTACATCATCTTTGTGTCGTAAATAAATTTATTTCTTTGATATCAAGAAAAATAAATAAATTACCATGAATTAGTAAATATTTTTATATTTTCCATGCATATATATAGTTTAAATTATCACATATATAACCCCATATATAATTTTTTTTACTAAAATATATATGTTTATGATCAAATTTCCTTAACTTTAAATAAATTATTATGAATTGTCATTTTCACTTTCTAGTAGCTCCATGGGGTCCCAATATTGACCCAAGGATTTTCATAGTCGTAAATGTATCATATAATAGAGTTAGCACACGTTTTAGCATAATTTAATATTATTATATTATTATATTTTAACTTAATCACCAGATTTACACTTTAACAATTTAAATAAAATATTAACTAAATTTACTATTCATAATGTATAAAAATAAAAGTTTACTATTTACACATTTTTGATCTACTGATTCCAAATATGTAATCCATTTTTAAATATTCAAAACATAGATGTTGCATAAATTAATTTAAAATTAATTCCTGTTGTCAAAACCAAAATCTCGTGTTTTTATGAAATAATAACTACAACAAGATTGACATGTGTTTATGTCTAATTAAAAAGTGAAATTATATTCATTGACCAACATTATATTAAATGGTAAAAATAATATCAAATTTCACTTTAAAACCAATTAATAATATAATAAAATCATATAAATTAATTAGATTAAGATGATATTTTGAATTAAAATGGAGTATTTTTCACTATTCATACAAAAATTAACATTATTAGAAAAATACCAAAATTTTATGCAATGTAAATTTTGATGTCCCACTTCTAAAAAATAATTATATTTTGTAAAATCAAACATATACCGTTTACCAAAACAAGATTTAAGATGTTTCACCATCAAAAGGTGGAAAATCAACCTTTTAATGAATATTAGATTATTTGAGGCTTAAAATCTAATTAATTCTTATTTTAAGCATGTAAAATATATTGGATAAAAGTAAAAGTTTTTAACAAAAATTTTAATCATATTATATTTATATAGGTCAATTTCCTCAAATACAATTTATTGGCATTAACTACCACTTAAAATAATATTTATTTTATTTTATTTTTCAGTATAACTCAACGTTCTGTGAAACAAAAAATTTCAAAGAAACCCATTGTTGCATGTTGAGTATGCTTTCAAAAAATGTGTCCTTTTTAAAATAAAATTAAAATTATATAAATATTAATTGATATAAAAACTTATTATTCTATAAATCCCTCGGTCATTACATCCTTCTCCCTTTTTGAAAATTGCATCCTAACGATTTTAAAATTGGGCTTCGAAACATCATTGAATGCCCCATATCGAAAAAGAGTCAATAAAAATATAAATTAAAAATAAAATAAAGATAAGTACAAGGGTCACCCAAGATAACACAAACTACGATTACATAAAAATATGGATATAAAAAAGAATCTAATTTTCATGTTCTGATGGACAGTGATAGAAAACATGATCTAGAGATTGTTAACCACTAGAAAACCACAAAAATATGATAGGTTAAACAGTATTTTATTCCCCAGTAAGAAAATTAAATGGAATTTTTTTAAGGTCCCCATTCATAATGTTATGGAATTATTTTATGAGATTAACTAAGAACAAAAGTAAATATACTTAGTTTTCATGTTTAGTTTCATCTTTTAGTAAATTTCTACAACAAACCAAATTTTTTTTTCAAACGATGAGTATTGAAGATGGATTTGACACACATGAAGCACAATAATAATCCTTTATAGAATCAAATAATCCTCAAAATATGAACTATATATTTCTATTGTCTTTATACATTTACCAAAACTAGAATGGAGATTATATTATTAGATTATCCCCAAAAAGGATAATAGTTTATAGAGGGAAATACTACTCTTAATCTTCAATATTCAACAAACAATTCTTAATGATCTAGAAAGACCATTCATTACAAAATTTTCTTTTAAATTATTAAATGTAATTCAAACAAATATTGAAACCCAAATATCTTACGTATTTTATCACATAGACTTCCCTGGAAAATCATAACATTTAACTACAAATAACATAAACTACTATTAAAGTCTCATAGAGAAAGATAATTTACTTAATCACATAATCTAAAAGATATGTTAATAATTTACATAACTATACCAAATGGCTATAAGTCCACAATAAAAACAATGATTCTTATAAAATAATATTTCAACCATTAACCCACAAATGAAATACCATAATATTCTATTTTCTTTAGGTATATAGTGTTCCCAAAATAGAAAATGTCTTCCAAAATAACCTTTATCAATTAATCACCAAATTATTTTCTTATAATAAGGATATCCATATTCTAAAACATAAGAATCCAAATCAACTTATTCTTTATCAATAAAATCAATTAAATAAAAATAATAATTATTACAATCGAGGACTTCTTGTAGTCCAGTGGTAGGTGATGCACCCTTGTCTCCCTTTGGTTGTGGTTTCGATTCTCATTTCCATACTAGATGCGACAGGTTGTTACCCATCCTATGGTTAGTCAATTTTTTAAAATCGTATCTATCTTATAACTTTTTTCAAAAATAAGGTAATTTCCTAAAAAATATCCATAACATATTTTATCCTCCAATGTTATTTAATACCTTTAATTTTCATTCCATAATGTAATGACCATTTATCACCTCAAAAAAAATATCATATGAACCCCTAAGGTTATCCATTATTTCAACAGAAGAATATATATTTATTTATTTAATTACATTTTCATATATCAAACATTAGGTTTACAAATACTAGAAAAATTAATCCAATGTAATCCCTTCATCAAAAGATCTATAATAATTTTATGAATTTCAACATCATTAAATCTTCCACAACTCTTGAATACATTCTATGTAGACTTCCTACTCATTTGAACATTCTTTATTATCTATTAACCATTCTTTTCCCACTTATTCTGTAGTACTTATTTGCTACAAAAAATAATGAATCAAATAATACTATTAAATATTGTCAGAACATCATCTAAAAAATAATTCATTCCTTTCATTGGTAAATGTCAGTTTCCTCATATTTAATTATAATGGAATTAGGTAATAGTAAAAATACATTTTTATGGTCCAACTGATCAAATTACCAAAACTTCTTTATAAGAAATCTATTTTTTTATAATGACCATGCACTCCACATTAGAAACATTCAATTGATTCTTCGAAAATATCTTATTTTCCATTCCTAGAGTTAACTGGACGCTTCCTTTTCTCATGGGAAGTTATTGCTTTATGTCACCCATTACCACATCTAAAACATCTTCCTATCACTTTGAAGAATTTTCCTAAGTGTTTATTTCTACATCCTTCACACATAGGTTTTTTTAATATATATACCTTTATTATTATTATTACCTGAACTTCCATTGGGATTCGTTTCACGAATACATGATTAATTAGAAAAAAAACCACATTTTAAGGGGTCAATGATGAGTCCAGATATTTGGTTGAGAATAACTACATGAGTTATCATTTAATCTCCAATTTAATTTGGTTTCTTATTTAGAAAACCATTACAGTTTTCATCACTTCTATAGTTACTCAGGTGCCAGCTAGATACAACCATTTACTAAAACCCAAATGTTTAGAGTGAGTATATCAGTAAAATCATAAAATAATATCTTATGATGAGGTTAAATAATAAGATATAATTATTCATGTTATCTAAAAGTCATTCAATTAATCTTAAATAAATATGAATCTTTTTAATATTCTAACCATTAGGGTTATGTCACTTATTCTTATGTAACTCCCTAACCTCTAAGGTAATCTAAACTGACCTCTAATACCTACTATATGTCCCCACCCTTAAACAATACATAATTTTGATTTATGTTGATAATTCATATTGAAGATATTTTTAGATTTAGGTATTTAGAAATTTAGGTAATAACTTTTACATAATAACATGAATATTACATATAGACACTACTACTCAGAATCCATTTTTTTCAAAAAATAAAAAATCTTAAAAAAAGAAACAAGTTTTGTTCCATGTTTTAGACAAAATGATTTTTCCCCTATCTCATCCATAACCCTCTTCATCTATCTTTTTTTTGGAAAAAATTTCAAAAACATGGGATGAGAATAAAAAGATCAGTATGGGATATAAAATTAGGAAATAAACATTAGTCTATAAATACATATAAAAAAAATAAATCATACCTTTCCATCATAAAGAATAATCTCTATAACATACCTCAAAAAATAAAAATATTTATTAATATCACATTGAAATCATAAATTTTATAGGTAACATGTGGCATCCATAACATACTTACATTTTAGCTTCCACGGCTACATATGGAGTTACATTTTAAATACTCATCATAGTATATTCCCTAAATCTCTTAGAAGAAACATTAACATTTACCTTCATCATATTACCCAATGCATTGTATAGATATATCAGGCTCACCCACACTAGGTTTACCATGCAACCACCCATATAGGTAACCAATTCCCAAGGACTATAACATGTATGTAACATATAAAACAATCATAAAAGAAAGATAAAATTTCAACATTGCATTAATAAGATATCATCTCAATATATTGATATAATAAATTCATTTAATGAATTTAAAAAGAATAGTTTTAAATAAAAGTGTCCCATACCACTCTAAAACTTGTGGAAGAAATTTACACTTTATAACACTCTTGTACATATAAATAAATACATAAAATAATTTTTAAATATTGACATGAAGGAGACGGATTTATAAGATTAAATATTTAAAAAAATTTAAATGAAATTTTTGTTAAATAATCCTTTACCACTTGAGAATATTTTGAAAAAAAATCATTAAATAAATACATCATATAAAACAATTCATATCATGAGAATATACAAATTCATGATATAAAATAAAAAAATGCTTGTACATACATCATATAGTATAATAAAGGTTCACAATATTATGATATGCATCAATAAAAGGAGGTTGAGATGTAGTCCCTTAAAAATATTGTACTATTAGATAGAGGAAAAATCCATGACTTAATAATGTGTGAAAAATATTAATACACCCAATATATGTGTTTCTTAAGTGTAAAATATAATAGGTTATTCACACATATTCATAGCCGGACAAAATCAATAAGCTGATGTTTATCCCAATGAATTGAAATTTGGTTAATAAGTTCCCTTAGAAAAATTCAGCTACCTAATGATGAAACAAAAAAATTAAGAAAATGAGTTTATGAGAGAGAAAAATGTTCTCTCATCACATGGACATAAAATGTACCGAAATAAGGATATATAATAACATATCCCAATATTTGCTGGCTAGAAGTAATATTTTATTGAAATTGGAAATATACATTAAACATACCCTTCAAGAAGAAAGAATGTGATGTAGACCATGAGAATACACTTTCACAACACTCTTACACTTAATAATGAGAGATTCTAAAACATCATAAATCATAAGCCCCTCATCCTACCTACCCATTCGAGCCAGAGAGTCTGCCACAAAATTAGTCTCCCTCCAATTGTGATAGACCGTCCATTATTTATTGGTCTCCACATTGAATTTATTAATAATGTAAATCAACTATCAAGGTATCACTTAAATTCCCTGTATCACCTTCACAAGGACTTCCATGTCCAATTCAATCTCAGCCACATGTAATCCCCACTTCATACATACTATCGTGTCCGACTTGACTCGTTTGTTCCTTAATTTCCTGAATAATAAACCTATGTTAACTAATACTGGAATAAATAAATTTTCATTTAAATTATTCATTTTATATCACTTATAAGAACATTATTAAAATTACATGGTTATTTAAGTTAATATCGGTCGTTATGTCGATATTGGGTAATTGGGTCAAAAATGAACATGTTATAATTACAAATCATCAATTT
Organism: Viscum album; assembly: GCA_963277665.1. NCBI lineage: Eukaryota > Viridiplantae > Streptophyta > Magnoliopsida > Santalales > Viscaceae > Viscum > Viscum album. Next base: position 707,656,144 of record OY728131.1, on the reverse strand, counting down.
AAAAAAAATTCATTATCTTCAGAATGGTATTAATTACATAGATATAATATATATCATATATATAGAGTATATATGTATTTATAATATCTCGTATCATTTGAATATGTTAAATTAAATGCACCGTTCATGAAGATGGTAAGTCGTACGTACACATAAACACAACATTCATTTCTTTTTAATATTTAAATAATGAAAAATAAACGATACCTCGGTATATTATAATTCAAATATATATATATATATTATATGTTACATATGTTCATTATTTATATCCTTTATATGTTCAATTTATATCATGAACGAGTCATATTACTCTGAGGGGGTGGTAGTCTGCACATCCTGAAGTGAAATTATCATATATTTCTATCATGAAAATAATTAAGGTATGTTATAAATAAGATTTAAATAATAATAGAGATAAAATAAATATCATAAATATCGAATATAATTTTAGTTCCCTCATAATGGCCACCATGAGATGTGTTAGGAGATAATTGAACAATCATTGTTTCATGAGCTAGTTGTTCGTCGAAAAAAACAGTACATTCGTATTCTTTAAATAGAGGAGTGTGAAAGTCTAGTTATAATATTTCTCTTAAAAAACAAATTATATTTTGGATACTGTTGTTTTTATATAATCAATGAATAAGAATAGCATAGGGAGTGGATAAGGAAAAGAAAAGGACATGAGTGATGACATTACCTTTAAATTGGGTAACTGCTTTTGGGTTGAACAAAACAGAATTCTTGAATTTCCTTCTGCCTTGGGGAAGGATTCTATGAGGAATAAATTAATTTTAGGAGATTATTGAGATATATGTTGTATGAGAATAGAGGCTTTAGAGTTGTGAGTAATGGGTTAGAATTTATGGCCTTTTATAAGGGGGAAGAGGGGTTCTTTAGGAACGTTTGAAAAAATTAACATATTATAAAATAAATTTCAATTTCAAAATGTCCAAAACTCCTTAAATTATAATATATGGTGAGTATTTTTTGAAATAATCTCATAAAATTGGGTTTAGAAATGTTTTGGTCATAGAATTAACCTTATCATTTTGTATTAACCCTTAGTTAACTAATTTTACTTTTACAATGTCCTCTTGTATATTACTACTATATGGTTAATATATTTACAATAAAATTACAAGCGGCAAAAAATGGATTATTAATGATATTTGTGCCATCATATATGTCATTTGGCCAAATAATAAATTTATATGAATATTTTTTCCTTTAATAATATATTAATTTTTTTTAAAACACATTTATGTCAATTTATGAACTATTCAATATCACGACTTTTAAAAAATCAATAAAAAATTTATAATTATGAAAAACCTTAATTAAATCAATGATAAAAAATAATTATTATCCTTAAAATTAGATGATGCAATTAAAAGTTTCAAAATAAATTTATTTTAATATTTATAATCTAATTTATTTAAAACATTTTTTGAAAATGTAATCACTATATCATCATTGTGTCATAAATGAATTAATTTTTTTGATGTCTCAAAATTATAAATAAAATACCATGGTTTAGGAAATAATTTTATATTTATAATTATTATTTATAGTCTAAAATATCCTTTATATAACCCTATATAAAAAATGTTTTACTAGAATATATATGTTTATGTTACAAATTTCTTAACATTTAAATAATTATTATAGAATGTCATTTTAACAATTTAGTGGCTCTATGGGGTTCCGAAATCAACCCAAGGATGCCCATTATCGGAAAAGTATCTTTGAAATAGGTTAGGACATGTGTTGGGATCATTTAATATTACTATTTTATTATTTTTTACCCTTATTTAATAGATTTATATTTTAACCTTGGTAATTAAAATATTTTCTAATGTTTCTATTTATACTTTCTAAAAAAATGGATACCTATTTACAAATTTTGGACTTATTGATTCCAAATGTGGAATCAATTTTTCTAAATTACAAAAATAGAAGTTGGATAAATTAATTTAAAATTAATTCTCATTGTCAAAACCAAAAAGCGTGTTTTTATGAAATAATAACTATCAGAAGATTATCATGTGTTTATGTCAAATAAAAAAGTGAAATTACATCCAATGACCAATATTGGATTAAATGGTAAAATTGTAATCTAATTAATCTTTAAAACAAATTAAAATTAATGTATAATAATATAAATAAGATATATTAAAAGTAAGTTTTGAATTAAAATTCAATATGTTTTCACTATTCATAAAAAATGATATTTTTCATAAAAATACAAGAATTTTACCCAAATTAAATATTTAATTACCTATTATAAATTTTTTTTTAAATAGAATATAATAATGTGAATAAAACAAGATTTAAAAATGGTTCTCCATCAAAAGGAGGTAAATCAAACTTTTAAAGAATATTATAGTATTTCATCCCTAAAATTGGAATCATTCTTATTTTATGTCTCTAAAATTTATTAGATAAAATTAAATACAATTAACTAACATGTGTAATCATATTTTACTTAGTTCTATTTATTCTCTCCAATATAGTGGCTAGGCGTTAACTACCATTTAAAATAATAATAATGATATATTATTTTTCAGTATTAATTAGTGTATTGTTCAACATAAGATTTCAAAGAAACCTGTTGTTCCATGTTGAGTAAGCTATCTAATAATGTGTCCTTCTTAACATAATAATAATAACTTATAAATATTAATAGATATGAGAATGTATTATTCAATAAATACTTGGTTCGTTACATTTTTGTATAAGAAAATTCTTGTTATATATTTGAAAGGGTTTTCCATAAAAATAATGAAGAACATGAAATGTTATTTAAATGAGATGTTGTATTCATAGAAAACAAATGACTAAGTGAAATACAACCCTTCACATGTTACTGACTTTGATTAAATTGTATTCATTATGGATATTGATTTGATTATAATAGATATAGTTAATTGGATATTACTGATGACCATGGAAATGATTAATGATTTTCGACAAAGTGGACTATACTATCATTTATGGAGTTGAAAATTTTTATTATTTTAAAAAATCTATCTCAAAATCAATTTTTATGGAATAATAAATAATAAATTTTTTCAAGACGTTTTAATAGTGATTAAGGTTATTAAAATGTTTTAAAAGAATACATGCTGAGGTTACCCTCATGTTTTCTATGTGACTATTAATATCTAGTTAAGGTTGTTTTGGTGAATAAAAATAAAATAATATTGGTAATTTAGTGAAATTGTTTATGATTTTTTAGATTTAAATATATTTTAAGGTTCATAAGGTAACAATATTATGAAATGGTCTATATTGAACATTCGATGTGGGATTAATGATTAATGTATACCTTCACCTTATGATTATTTATGCCCATCACGTGCAAACTGTTTTTTTTTAATTACTAGAGAATGAAGTAATGACTTATCATTCGATTTATGGATCTTATTATTCATTGGGGTTAGAGGCATATAAAACTCAACTTCATTTCTTGGAAAAGGTGACATGGTGGATATTGAACAAGGTGCATAAAGAGGGTGAGATTCTGTTTATAAAACTGAATGAAATCAATAATGTAAATATTTTGATGAAAATTATTAATATTTTTGTTACAGATCATGGAATAAAATTTTTCCCCATTATATTAAATTATTTTACATCGATGTGTTTTTCCATTCTTATTTGAGGTTTTTTTCAGGCCAGAAACCTTCACTAGATCACCAAATCTATTTATCATCAATGATATTTTTCACACTATATATTTATTTTTTATATTATTCCATGTCAATTTATTACCTTATGACCTATGTTCTCCTATGTGGGAACAATGTTATGAGTTAAATTTGGTAGCTATTATATTTCTAATATTCTATTATTAGGGGCATTTTATTATTAATTTATATGATGTGGGTTCTTGGAATGAAATTTCAAATGATAAATATTTGATAAATGAGGAAACTTTAATGGTAGAAATTATTTTTATGTATAGTATAATGTTACAATCTATGATTTTTTGAAATATATATTTTCAAATGAATTTATCCCTTTTAACATTTTATGTTACACATAGAAATTACTTCATATTGTGTAACATGTAATACTGTTCTTAGAATGCATTACATGGAATGATGAGTTTGAAATAAATGGGACATATTATTAAAATATTATTATTTTATATGTAATTTATCAATTATAAATTTGAATGGAATGTTTGAAAATTATTTAATACTTTTGGAAAATATAGTATGAAATAGTATATAAAATTAATTTGTGGTCACCCTTTATTAAAAATTTCAAATAGAAGATTTGTTTTAAGAAACATTTTTTTGTAATAAATATTTTCAAATATATAATTTAAATTAATAACTTTTTTGAATAATTTTAATGAAATATATATATTATATATAGACTAAATAAACTATTTAATAGTTATATTTTTTGTTTTATAGAAAAGTGTAATGCTTTAAAACCAATTTTAACAAAAAATGTATCTTTCTTGAAAATAAATTTTAATTATTTTTTTAGTGCACTCATTTTATAAATAAATTTCTCATCATTAAGATAATAAATTTTATAATACTATATTTATTTATGAAATTATATTGGAAAAATTCTATTAGGGTTACATTTATGTATATTTAATAAATGTTTCATTTTTTAATGACCATTAAAATTTCTGATTTATTAATGAAAACAAACTTTTTGTTTAAATTATTTTAAAAGATAATTAAAATTTTAATTTGGTTTAAAATTATAATGTATTGACTAATACACCAATTATTTCAGTTTTGGTCATTTAAATCAAGGTCATATAGAATATTTCTTTTTAAAACAATGTAAATTTTTGAATATTTTCTCTTTAAAAGCCTACATTCTCATCATGTTAGAAGGATTATTTTGAACTTAATTTTCCCACTTATGTGAACAGAAATTTGAAAAATGGATTCAGTATTGTGTATCCTATTAATTTCTTTTATCTAATAATGTTATCGTAATTTTATACAGAAACATTATATTGAATGTAGTGAAAATTATTTTTCACATTTAACGTGAAAAAGGATTTACTCTGGGTTAAACTAATATTATAGGGATACAATATGACCAAAACATATCAAAATACATTTTATGAAAATATTTATGCATTATAAATCATATTTTCTAAAATAATTCATTTTTGATCATTGTGACTTGAATCAGATGGGGGTATAATTCATTTATTTTGAAAAATTACTTTTTTACCTCTTACCTCTCCAATTAAAGGGAACCCCATATCTTCTCTTCCTCACACCTTCAATATTTTTCAAATGAGAAATAAATCAAAAATACAATATTTAATTTATTTTTCTAATCTTATAATCCTTAATTTTTTATGACGAAATTTTACATAAGAAGGATTTTGGTGCAAACCTTAAATGGTTACAGAAAGAAAAGGTAGAGTATATCAACAAGCATTTTCATATCCTTATTCCACAAACCCAAACCACGTAATTGGAACGAAATTAAAAAATCAAAAAAATAAAGAAAACTGTACAGTTATTAAGAAAACATTATATTAACATGGACTAATTAATAAAAGAATATTAAAAGGGCATAAGTAAATAATATATGGTATTATATATGTAAATTTAGTGTTTTAATATATTTATAATAATCATATATTTACTATAAAGGATATTAAAATGAGTAAAAATATATAGGTATTCAATTTAGTTGATTTAAAATCTATTTTTCATTTCTGGGAGACAAGTGAATTCACTATATAGTTGTTTTATTTGTGTATGTACTTCTATTTTGAAATTTTATTTCAGGAATCCAATTGTTATATTTTTTTAATGTTTTGTTTTATTTTATGATTTATTGGGGATTACCATTCAAATGATTACTTATGTAGTAAGTGATTTTCCCCCAATTTTTCATTTTTGAGACAAACATTTTGTTATAAACCAATCTTCTATTATGAGGTACGTAAAAATTAAAATTTCAATTCAATATATTGAATATAATTATATAAATGATATTTATTATTCTATTGTATTTCATTACTTAATGGGTATTATGATTTAGTGCTTCAAATGTGATAATGATTCTATGTTACAATCTCATCATTTATCATGATTGTTTGTGATTATATTTTTTATGATACATTATTATGATCCATAACTCAAGAAAATAATTATTTTTTCTTTCTTATGGTAATTAATGACATAATCATGTATTTTTATTAATTTTCAATTATATTTAAATTAAAATAATTGGGAAATAGTTTCTATGTAAATTTGGAAAAATGTTTCTCTTTGGTTAAAAATCGTTTTTCATTCATAATATTGTTTTTTTATATTTTTAAATTTTTTTAAAAATATTATCCTTTTATTTTTAAAAGAAAAATTTACCAAAAATTAATTTTTTTTAAATCATTGGACTGTAATTATTATGTTTATTTCAAACATGGCTCATTTGGATTTGTTGAAAAAAATGTTAATGTAATCATTATTTTTAACAAGTATAAAATTAATTAATCATCCCATAATCAAAAATATAATTTTATTTTAATTTTTAATGAAAATATAAAATGGTTATTTTAAAATAAAAGGTTTTATTAATGTTTTATTTTTAATTTGTGTTTTTTCAATGTTGAAATGAATTTCCTCGAATATTTTTTTAATTGATATTTAAAGATTCTTTTATAAAAATTCAAGGTTATATAGAGAAAATGATTTTATAAATTTCTATTGTTTTAAAAAAATTCAAATCATGAATTATATTTTCTTCAATAATTTTTCTAAATTGTTTTAAAAAATCCTTTATAATATTTCTTGGTTGTTTTTTTATTAAAACGAATTTTATAGTATTTTCGGATATAAAAAATTTATTATCAAAGAAGAAAGTATATTTTAGTCAAGAAATGTTTTAAATGTTATATGTGATTTCATAATATTTATTAGAATTTATTTTCAATGAAAAAATTTATAAGATATTATATAATATTTAATTTTAGAAGTGGCACTTCAATGAAAAGTGATTTCCCTAAAAAATCGTTTCTTCTGAATTATCTTTTAAAAATTCTCTCCACATAAGATGAAACCATTTAGGATACAATTTCTTTATTTAGGATATGATCTGAATATACCAATGTTATTATTCATTAGAATGGGTTTGGCTTGGGGTGATGTGATATTTGTGATACTCGTTTCTCTTTCACGTGTTATACCATGATTAAACTCTTATGAAACATGAGGTATTACATGATGAATAAATTTAATGATTATAAAAATTGTTTCTCTTCTATTAGTTCTGTTATGATAAATTTTATATGAATAAAATTTTATTTCAAGTGTCATGATTTAATTTATGTTTTATTCTTTTGTATAACACTTATATATGATTTTATTTATTTAACAGGTGGAACATCTTTCTTAATCCATTGAATTGAGTAGTGATAAATGGTCTATGATCTTAGAGGGTACATGGGTGGTTATCCCAAACAAAAAATTGAGGGTAAAAGTTTGTTTACCCAAAACCTGAAAAGTTTGGAACGTGGGTGGTTAGCCAAAGCCCAAAAGTTTTAAAAAATAAGGTCATGTCAAGACCAAAAAACATACACTAGTTTTTATCCAATTCATAACATGTTATTAGTTTATTTGGGGTATCCTTAACATAATATTTTATATAGTTATGTGTACATTATAAGTTATTTCTTTATCCAATGTTATCCTCTCAAGTATCATGTTCTTTGTTTCCCATATGATTGATGTCTTATGACCTGCTAGACTTTATTACATGACTCATTATTATTATATTTCATATTTAGGTTATAGATTGAAAATTTTATTCTCATGTTATCATCCCCTTATTCCATTGTTATCCTTACACATATCCCTTTTTTTCTATTATTGATCATCTAAGATCGCCATTTTTTATGTTTCCTTTCTCGAGGTTATAAAGAGAGTTGTTAATCTTAGTACGTATATGAATATTAGTCAATGAGAATATAATTATTGGAGACACTAAGTAACATTATGTAATTAATAGTACTATATTAATATAATCAAAAGGCTATAAAATATTACAACCGTTATGTGTGTGTTATTGTATAGTAATCAGTATTCATCTAAAAATAAGTAATATCCATGTATAAAAGGCTTAGGCTTCTATAATGACAACTCTAAATTTAGTATTTCTCTAGATATATGGATATTCTCCCATTACATGAAATCATAATTCACTATTTTTATGTTTTATTCCAAATAATTTATCACATTCCTTTCTTGTCTAATGATCCTTCCAATGGAAATATCAAATTTTATGTTGAGTATGAAAAAAAAACACTTTTATGTAATAAATTTATAGATGTTGGGAACTATTTGGAGCTATGTGGGAAGAATGTTTCATGTAGGGAATTTTGGATGAGTTGTCATCTAGAAAATAATTGTGTAAGGAATTATAAGATGAATGATTTGGGTTTGTCAAAGCCCATTGTTTCACTTGAAGCGTGAGTTAAGATGATGGTTAATGTTTTGATTGCAAGGAAATATGATCCCCTTATGTTTGACCTATAAGGTAATGGAAAAATGGTGGATGTTTCTCTGGAAAGATCTCATAGGGGCCGCTCTACTACAATGGTTGACTTTGATAAGGAGGTTTCTTCAGTTGTGGACACCCCTACACAGTCTTCAGTATTGATGAACTCTGACCCCCCCTTAGGTGGACATCTCCAATCAGAATGATGAACAAAAACAACTTGATTGTATTCAGGATAACTATAACCAATTATAGGTACTTGAATTATTTTAAAAAGGGTTGAACATTTTTGAGGATGAAAGAGTTAATGTTGTTACCCCTTCTAGGGATTCACACAATGGTGGGAATTCCTCTTACAATGATTCAATCTTAAGTAACAAGGAAAAATGACCGATAGAGAGGGATAAAAATATGATCCATAAATATGGAGACCACACGACGATTATTATAATATTCCTAGTACTGTGTCTACTAGATCATCTCCTCATGAGTAAAGGAAGGTTGATGCAGTTATACATATAATTTTCAATCGGGCCAAGCCTCTATCCAAGTTGGAGATTACAAGTGACTCTGATTATGGAAATGATATGTTGTAATATGATATGTTGACCTATTTATTTTGGTAGATTAGGGAAATTATTATTATTTGAACCCATCCCACACTCTCATTTATCTATTCATTCGTAATAAATGGTCAAATGATTTTCTTCTTTCTGGACTTATTAGAAAGAACAAATTTTCATTATGAGTACTAATATATCCCGAAAATATTTATATTTTTCAATATTTTTTTTATTTAACTATATAATACCTATTTGATAATATCATATTATTTTGTATAATTAATTTAATTATTCTAAGAGAATAATTGTTATCCATCATTCCACTTTTCTATTAAGCAAACAACGTCAATCATGTGTATATGAGGACTAGAACCACTGTGAAGAAAAATATTTCATTTTCCTCCAACACCATACATGAATAGTACAAATGTATAATCTATTAAGTCATTATGATCTGTATTTCATGTTTTATATTATGAATGAAAGAATATATTAAACAATTGAAATGATCTATAGAAAAAAATCATTGTCCACGGGTACGTGCAGACCACAGTAACAAGGAATGGTGTACTTCATTTTTCCTCGCCATATTTAACAGATGTTTATGAAATCCAATGTAATTTATAAATATTATTTTTATTAAATTAAAATACTTTTTTATGTCTAAATGTTTAACCTATTAATAATATGAGTAAAAATGATCATTGAAAATTCAACTGCCTATAATAAGAATACTAAGAGGAAGAATAAATTATTTTTACATTGTAATATTTTAAAATTCATTAATTTTTTTTATAATTCACTTAACATAAGATTTCGCTCGAGAATAAAACATTAATTTATATAATTATTTCTCAATAATACTGATATTACAAATAATCACTTCATAATAATCTATTAATTATTATATTCCCTTGTTTGTGTAGATCATTACACCTACGTGAGATAATTTTTAAAATATTTTCTTGTACGAATAATAGAACATAATTACTTATTTCATATGATTAAAATAATTATATAAGGTTTTGTTTGAATGGTAACAATAATACTAAACTCTATAATTAATATATCAACACATGTTCATGAAATATAACAAAAACATTCTCATCCCTGATTTCATATTTAAGGATTGTAACCAAATATCACATATAATGAATTTATAAAATAACATGTTATTATATTTCCTTAGTTTAATTACCTTTTATTATCTATGAATTATTAACATCTAGGGATGATTAAATAAAAACACCTCTATTATTAAAAAAATTCGAAACATTCTTGATTACAGACACACTATATATAAAATCATTAACATATTACAATATTCATGTAGAGAGTAATTATAAATGATATTAATGAATGTTTATATATATTAATAAATTTAAAAAATAGGTAATTATTTTAATTATTTTAATACCAGATATTTAATAAATTTATTCATGTTTAGGAATTCAGATAAGGGGTTCTTTTTTTTAATTTAAATTCTTGATAAATATATCATTTTTTGGAAAATGATATATTTTATTTGGTGTTATTAATTCCTAATGTATTTCATTTTCCATTTTTAGTAAAATAATGTGATTTTACCGGTCCCATTAAAATTTCATTTCCCCAAGAATTGTGTTTTATAATATGTTTTTCTTGAATGTGAAAAGGTAAACATATCTTCTAATCCATCATGAACCTCCCTTTTTGATTTATTTATCCAAGAATATAAATTTTATAGTACATAGTCTTTGAATAGAGTATAGTATATCCCACATGAAATTAAACTATTCAATGTGATCCATCATCTATAAATATTAACAACTCAATGAGGTCTACCCATATATCCTAGAATCATAACAACCCCCAATGAAATAGCCCAACCATTATGGTGACTTACTACTCATATAGATTTCATTATTATAGATATAATGAAGATCATTAATCTAATAATTTACCGCTCCTATTAAATAAATACCATTAATATAACTTTGATTTTCATAACTCTATCTACCTTAGGATATATAGTGATACATGGATATCTAATCATAGGGAAGACCACATTATTCATTTTCATACATATCGTAAATATTTTGTTGATTCATTATATAATTTACATCAGGTATCCACATCCTCTCCTAGTCTATATTTCCTACATTCTCTTTTTTACCTCATGTACTCGCCACATATCTATATGGGGAAATCCTTGATCTAAACAACATCTTCAAATAATTTTTTTAACAAAAGATACATAGTGAATCTTTCAATTCGTATCTTAGGGATAAATATGAATCCAATTATCTTTAATCCTAGTTATCATGACCATACACATTAATGATGGGTTGTCTATGGTATCTTATAACCGGAGTAAAAAAACATGATATCTCATGATACATGAACCAGATTGTTAAAAAGAATCATTAACCATCACAACATGTGGTTCCGTTTCTATTATTTACGGACACGTAAAAATTATATAATTTTCATTCTTTTACTTACCCTCTTATTATATTCCTATTAAACCATTATTTTATATAAAATTTGTGTTGTCTCTAATAAAAATTGAATTTTCACTATAGATTCAACACTACGATGTGTCAATTAATTGACTTAATGTGTCATGGATCAATAAATAGGAACTCCACATCATGACCCACATAAAATAACGATAAAATATAGGGAATCCATGTAAAGATCAGAATATTATAATCTAAAATAACAACATTCCATGCTGAAACACATTATAATATTAGAGTTTTATGTCTAATATAACATAAATTTATCCACATGAGAGATTGATCTATATCATCTTTACTGACACACAACTTATATCCATAAACAAAAAATTGTAAAATTTAACAAAAATACAATAAATAATATTTTATTATATGGTCTGAATATTCTCATTCAATTTATTAATCTCATTATACAATAGGACACTATGTGCAAAAATATTGATATATAATCCTATTTAATGGAATAATACATACATATATTCCTAGCATAGAAAAACGATAAAACAATTACCCTAACTAGAAATATTTGTGGATTTATTCAAATTATTATAGTTTATGTAGTGATATACATATTGTTTATATCATGGTTCCAATCACAAAATCAATATCTATATAACCCTTCAAGTATTGTCTCTCAATCCACATTGGTATTTATATATTTTAACTTCACATATATAATATATCTTTAATATTAACAAGAAAGCTGATTGATACAAATTATTTTATGATACAATGTGATTTCTAGACCATACCTCTTATATCCCTACATGGATCATAATCCACCCAAATTTCTCTAAAATTTTATCGTACGTTCAAACCACGGTCAGTTCTATACTAGATTATCATGATTTCATTTGAATGTCTTAATTCTATATGGAACACATAATAACTTGAGTATTTTTAATTACAATTATCATTTCATGGAATAGGGTATTGAGTTAATTCATATTCAAAATAAATTTTATTCTTTCTAATGATATATTTCCCACAATATTAATGATTGATGATGTTCCGAATGATTTAATCTAGAGAATATGGTCCTCTATCCACATGTTCCCATGGAGAAACTCCAATGGAACATATCATTCAAGAAATTTTAATTTTTAAACATTATAATTATTGTAAAATTTCATCAATTAAGGAGTCATGTTCCCTATGGAATGATTTACACCATATTCACTCCATGCTCAATGGTGTTAGAGCATCACTTTCTCTTGAGATCCATTTTTTGTTATCATATCACACCATGTTATAGAGTCCATGAATAATGACCTGAAACTACAATAAACCATTCTAATGATTTTTCTTATAATACATTCCCATACTCATTCATTTTGTTTCAACTGTAAATCTATATCAAACAGAGATCATACCCCTTTATTGTTTGGTCTAATATGTGTGATCAAAAATCAAAATATGTTTTTTCTGAGAAACAAAACATTATAATACATGATTATATAATAAATATGGTTTATATTTTTATGGTTCCCTTATTCATTTAATTTTTTCTTTCTTGACACTTCTATGTATACAATATCACATTTTGGTTAAATATATTATCCATTAAAATACAATCCTTCGTCTAACCTAGAAATATAGCCATAAAAAGTTTTTCACCACACCTCAAGGATATTGATACAAGAATTAAGACATATTCATGCACTTGGTTTACTTCAACATTGTTTCTCTTTTGATTCACTAACCTATTATTCATTGTTATCTGACCTTATGTGTCATTATAATTTTTATGACATAGATATAGTCAAATAGAATATGGAAGGAGACACAACAAATATCATGATGAAAATAAATAATGATAAAACATTGAAATATATTTCTTGTCATATTAGTAGGATTGAAGGTTACACATATAAGGGAAATGATCAAAGTTTAATGAAGGGAAAATTGAAAAATATTTGGTTGAAAACATATAATGGGTACCTAATTATAAGATAAGTTCATCCACTCCATGGATTTGTCCATAGGGTTCTTATAGATAATTTAGGTATAAAATACAATAAATTGTTATACATATTGATGTAAAAATATTTTGACAATATAAAAAGATAATTGATACTTATTTCATCCATATACATGGGAAAAAGTTAGACCAGTCTATGTTACCACTAATATTCATTAATGATGATTGTGATAAATAAATGAAGGTTAAATTCTTAGGTATATGATCCCTTTTGAACTTTGGATTCATAATTCCAAAATAAATCAATATGATATCAATTATGATTAATCATTCCAATATCTAATATCTTAATGTACTAAATTTTTCTTGTGAGGCTAGTTTGTGTGCCTCTGTTGTTATACAAACTATATATACAAAAGTGTATAATTCAAAAATAATTTCATAAATAATATCTAAATGGGATAATTGTAAAAACATGAACATTAATATATGAGTTTCTCATTTGAAATGTAAATTCCTAATTGTGGAATTTTTTTATAGTAAACACATTCAATACCTTAGTTTAGATTGTATTATAACATCTAATTTTAAAAATCATCTTAATCATTGATTATATAGCCTTTTATAGTGAAAATTATTATTACTAAATATTAATGGTTATGATATATTCTAAATGAAATTATTAGAATATGTGATGGCTACTAATTTTATAATCATCTCTTATGAAGCCCATTTGTTGGAGCGTTCTAGGGATATGCATTCTTGAGGGTTTTCCATTAAACAATCCCATGCCATGATATAACAACTAAAACACCTGTGAATCTGATTATTTTAGATGTTTATTATTATTGAGATCAAGACCCCGACCATTATCAACAAACCCCAAAGAATTAACCATCATAACACACATTAAACTATGGAAATATGCCTATGTAATAAGGGTTAATTTATCTAGTCTCTAGTATTCTGAATATTTATATTTTCTTTTAAAAAAATAATGAAGATATATACCCATTTTTTTATATTACATTATAAAGTCGTAATGAGTTTTATAAAATTATGTTTATTAAATATATATAAAATTCTTAATAATGGGAAATATATTTATATTTTCAATTAAGACTTTCTTTTAGGTAATTAATTTTTTTTAAATATATGTTATTTTATTTAAATATAATTATTAAATATAATTTTATTAAATATAATTGATGAAATTTTTTAGTGGATGAAATTTTTTTCTTAAGTGGTGTTTGATTGATAATTTTATCGTAAACCATTTATATTCTAGTAAATAAGGATTTTTTTAAGATAATATATTCATATATTTATAATTTTTTTCTAAAAATATATAATTTGTAAAATTAGAATACTAATTTTATCTAATGATGAAATTTTCAATATTTTCTAAGGGTGAAATTTGTGTGTTAAAATTATTTATATTATAAATACACAGTATGCATTATTACATCATAAAAGACCAAACCAGATGTAATAAATTCTATATATGATTCCAAAATAATATATTGATATTCCCTTTAAAATAATGTTATTAAATTTTTTTTAAACAGTTTCATTAACCATTAATGAATCCTTCAAAATACTATATGTTATTTTACAATATTAAAATCAATTCATTATAAGTATGACTGACTTCTACAGTACCAGTGTTATAATTTTATTTTATTTTCCTCTTGGATATTTAAAGTCAGTCCTCTATAGTAAAAAAACATGAAAACCTACATGATGGATTTTGATTTGGGTATTTTACTAGAGATTGTTCAAAATATGTATTTATATATCAATAAATAATCTCCCTATCTTTTTTTATAAACATTCATCCACCTCTCACTCCACCTCACCAAAAACCCATTTGTGTTGGTTTTTTTCTCCCCCTACATATCTAAATACTTCCTATATTTTTTACAATATCATATTAATATTATCTAATATTTTTATTATCTCAAACATGAAGTAATAGAACCTTTCCTTCATTACTTTATTCAAGAACTATCATTATATTATGCCTTTTGATTTCAAATATTTCATGTTGGATTACGATTTGACACAAACAATATTTCTCATCATGATTTCCCTATAATGAGGGAAACATCACTCTCTTTATACCCTTCCATGATTCATTATGTACACTATAATTTTCTTTATAAATAATTCTTTATTTTTATATGCAAAAAAAATTGATGTGAATACACATTCCAATTTCAAAATTAAGGAAATCACCTAGATGTACCTATCCATTATTGATAAAGTTATTCCTTTTATCTGACTCATATACATTAAACTTCAGATTAGAAATTATGAAAGAAATATTTATGTTTTATAATCTATGATGTGAACAAAAACATATAGATGATATGAATATGATCGGTGGGCTTGAAATCATATATCTATCCAACAAAGTGGGCACTGTTTCTATCTCATGAGATAAAAGGTATGTTTCATGGTATCCTTTTATTATCACTAAATGTTATTATGTGTCATTTTTTATCATTGAATTATGTATTTTATTTTATTTTTATACAATTTTAACATTTATATGATTTAAGGATGTTATTAACAAATTTCATGTGTTGAAGTTAATGTTTATGAATACCACCCTATTTATGACACCATCATATTTTTTGAACTCAATAGTATTTATTTTATTCATGTAAATATTTGATTAAATCCATAATACTATTTATAGATAACCCCATTTTTATGTACATCCACAAGTTATCCCATATAGTATAATAATATCAATGGATTATTGGGGATATTGTGTAGTTTTAATGAAATTTTACGTTATCTATATTTCATGTTGTTGTGTTATGTGACTACATTCCCAGAAAAACAATGCCTATTTGTATTCTAGAATTTTAACTTTTGTACATTTATTTTTTAAATTAATAAATAATGTGTACATGACTCATAGGTATCCATATATGGTTTCATATGAATGTCCATATATTTTTGGGGAATCAAATTAGAAAACCCTCTAGAAAGAATTTTTGATAAGAATAAACATAAAAAGCCATACTTAAATTATGATAAATTATAGTGATTTTTCCAATAATGAAATTATTGTGCGGATAAAAAAATTTAATGTATCAATAGCATAGTTGTTCACACATTTAATAACCTCAAAAATGCCACATTAGTTATTAGCTCCATATTTTCCTATTATATTAAAAATAATCATTACTATAAAATATGATTTAAAAACATGGAGTTTATTTTTTGGTAAATTTATAAGCTACATACAAATCATTATGAATGGAACAAAAATGAAAATAAATTTTTCTATTAGGAAATCGATGATGGATAACATATATTGTCACATAGAGATTCATAGTTTAATTATTTTATGTAATTTATTAGATATCCAATTAATTTTAATGGATTATCATTTATTTGTTTAATATTGTAAAAATTCACATCATTAATTTTACATTTATATTTGTTAATGGAAGGAAATTAGAAGAACCGAGTCAAAACCCTATGTAAAGGGAAATCCGATGAATTCCCAAAAAAGATGCCCAAATGACGGGATATGTAATAAAAAACATTTAGAAAATAATTTTGTAAAACAATCAAAATTTTATGAGAAAAATATTTATAATGAACACATGCATCACCCTATGAACGTGTATGTTACAATGGATACCCTTATTTAACATATCACTCACACATTCATTGGTTTTTTTGAACAATTAATCACTGATCAATGATTCAAATCTAATTAAGAGATTTTCTCAAACCATTAATTATTTGAGAATGAAATGGTAATGTGAAATGTATATAATATGGATGGAAAATAAAATAAATGTAAGACATTGATAAAAAAATACAATGCATGGGGAGGATATCAATGTGATGGAGTGAAAAGAATGCATGGAAATGATTTTTAGAAATTATATCCATCAAAATCTCTAATTTAAAATTTTGAGGAATTTCATTATCCATTAAAAAACGGATAAAAATCCATCTAGGAAAATGATGATAAAATTTATATAGTTGTCTGATCTCTTGATTTTTTTATTATTTCCAAATATAAAGTTGATTACAAATTCTATGGGGTAAAGAAATGTCTAAGAAAATGTTTAGTGATTTATTACTTTAAAAACATGAAAGATCTTGTTTGATGTTCCCTAAATGTCAAAATAGGTATTGGTGAATCTCAAGGGTGTCATGTATTTAAATATTGGAAGGGTAGAATGGATTTAATTCTGGTGAAGTGAATGATAATTCTCATGGGGGAATGAAATTCAAACATCATAATTGTGAAATGTAAGGGAAGAAGTATCTGGTAAATTTCAGGAAGGGGACAAGGAAATGAATTATGTGTAGGAGCAAAGGGTGCCATGATAGTGAATAATGAATGGAGAAACCTAGCAATGTATTGTAAAAATGAAATTTTCAATCAACCATTAAAATTTTACAAAATATTTCAATTCACAGGACATTGAAACTATTTGAATCAATTCTTTAATGAAGGGGGTCTTAGATAATCAATGAACATGGCAAATGTTATGTCTATGTTAATAATGATGATTTTATACCACCACAACTATTACGGTGGGTCCTGAATACAAATTTTTGATAAGTAAACAGGTTATTCACTCATTTCTTATGAACGATATTTTTTATTACGATTCTATAAATTCTTTCATATAACATATGTTTAACATTAACAATAAAACACCACCAAATAACCTAAAATTCATGCTACTCGTGATAATGTAAAATAAGGAATTAAGTGCATCCCAAAAATATATCTCATCCTTTTACAAATATTATCAGATAAATTTCACATTAAACATCATGAAACTCCCATTAGTAAAATTTGATAATATTATATGTTTGTGTTGTATTTTTTATGTATAGATCCAAAAATAAATTCAAAATAGAATAAATTTACCCCTAATAACATGAATCACCATTCGATTCAATACATGTTCCTTGGGGAAGATGAATCTAATGTTGGAATCATTATCTCCATAATTTATATTATTCCCTTATGATAACTAATATTTTCCTCAAATGGTTTAGACTAGGGAAACAATGATCCATGAGGGAATTCGAATTGAGATGGAATTAAACAAGGTATTTTCCAAAAAAATCATGTCTTCCTCCTTGCTGAGTGGTTGAGTCTTCGATCAAACTCATAAATAGAGAATTAACAATATCTATGAATCCATATATAATTTATACTATTGAACATAATGATATATTTATCTAACTATAAGAGAATCAGAAAAAATAATTTATATCTCCATGATATTCAACATGGGGTGAACTAGTCCATTTCACCAAGAAGAAGTATCATTCAATAAAACAATACATTTATTTTCATGATTAGAATTAGATAATGACAAATTACTAGTATCCAATACCATGGAATTATTTCTTTTTTTATTAGCTATGTGGATACTATTATTTTCTATAATGGATATCTAGTTGTTGAATTATCAATAAATGATGATGAAAGATGATATACCTAAGGTTTCCTTTCAAAAATGGTACATGCATTGTGAGTTCACAGTGAATCCAGCTGGACACCCTAATTATCAATCTGTCATTATGGACATAATCAATATAGTATTTAAGGATTACATCAAAAATATATGGTAGTATTTATAGATTATATTCATATCTATTCAATATGAAAGGTGGATGGTGAGGTGTAATAGGATGTTCTACTGAATATCATATAAATAAAATGGTTATATGCAATGTAAAATAAAATTAGAGTACAATATAGATGAATCAATATTCATGTGAATTTTTTAAATGAAAAAATTTTATCTATGGATTCATATAAAATAGTAGTATATTATGGATGACCAATACAATCTTCTATGAGGAAAATTCATAATATCCTTGAATTAGCTAGGTAGTATCCTCAATTTGTGATAACATTCTGATGATTTTCAACCCCATTAAGAAATATAACATAGATGGGAGTGATTTTATTATATAATGTTGAATAAAAAGAGATATTTTAGGATTTTAATTATAGGATAATCACTCCATCTTGGCTAAAATAATCCACTAGTGCAGAATGTTTTTTGATCTTTATCGATGTATCAAAAAGGGTTTACGGGTGTGTACTCATTAATTATAGAGAAGTGATTACCCATTCCTCAAACAAATTAATGGTCCATTATTGGATATACCTTTTTCATTATCCAGAATATGATACGATGATCTTGAAAATATATACATGGATACATTATCTCAATAGGGGGAAGTGTTGGATTTATATAATTCATAAAATTATCAAGTTTATATTCACACAAAATGTGTTTTATATGCACCAATAAAGTTGTTATAATTAAATAAGGATTATTAATGTTAAAATTTTTAACATGCATGGAATGAAAATAATATGTTAGTGGATTTGAGTAGAGATGTTTATAGAACCCCATTGACGATGAGGGTTGAGAGGGATCAAATCATTATAGACATGAAATTGTTTGAAAAAGTAATAATATAAGGATCTTTATCCTGGATTACTAAAATAACATCCCAACCATCCACCGTTGATAGGATGGAAGATAACCTGAGTGATGATGTGGAGCGACTTATAAATGTCATGAATATTTTGAAATTTATCTTTTTTAAAGATGGGGTAATATGGTATGGAAGCCGTATATATTTCCAATAATAAATAATGATAATGTGGGAACTTCTGGATGATGCCTTTAGCTAATACTTTCTTATTTATGTGGGAAACACTATGATGAATATATATTAACAGAAAAACATCTAGTAGAATGACATATAAATAGAGAATGTTGAATTTTTATCTCAATTCTTTGTATTCGAAAAATTCAAGGATGAACAAGACAACTTTATGGGTATGTTGTGACCATTTTTTATACTAGTATGAAAATCGGAATACATAACCATGGATTTCATTATTGGACTCCATAGGATATCTAATGGAAATAAAACCTTTTGGGTGGGAGTCAATAACCATGAAAAACGAAAGAATTTAATTTCTATTATGGAATATATCTCAATTGAGAAACACCATGAAATAAATTAGAGAATTTAAATGACTCCATGGAATACCACTATCCAATGTATCTGATCAATATTCAAGGATTACATAGAGGATCCGGAAAATCCTTCATGAATTTCTCAATAAAATGTTTTGTTTCAGTATAACTTACCACTCTCAGATATTTGTCAAGACTAAACACTTAAAAAATCAATGGTTACAAGTGGTTTCTTATTGGTCTAATGGTGGTTTAAACTGCCTCTTAGTTTTTTCATTGCAATTCCTTGAAGCACCATGAATTTCATCGTCTCTAGTCCATTAAAGATAATGAATTTTTATTTCTTATAGGTTTTTTTGTGTTTCATTTTTAGACATTTTAGTGGTGGTTGGGTATTTAATTACCATAAGTATCTTCATACAAAATCCTCTATGACTAAATTAAAAATAAATTAACCAACATGAAGAATTTGACGACGTTTTTTCATTTCTACTACTATTTACATAAAATAAAATATGTTTTGTGGTGTTTACAAAATTCAACTACTAAATATTTTTTAATTATATTAAAAAATATTTAATTAAAAATATAAATTTTAAAAAACCCACATTAACTAATCCCAAAAATAAATATATGATAAACATATCATTCACACATCACACATCCACATTCATACAAACAATCAGAGTCCTCATAACCTATGTCTTAGTCAAAACATACATCAACCAATAACTTAGTCATTATTATATTTATTAAAATATGTCCAGTGATAACCCATTTCAAATTTACATCCATATCACAAAATATAATACATTTTTTACCTCCACATATTCTCATCAACTGAAACTGACAACATCATTTTATCAGCTGCAAAAAATGATACAAAAATAAAAATAAAACATAATAAATAAAATTTACAGAAGAATAATTAAAATATTTTTAACATATTAATGAAATTATTAACCATAGTGGCTATCTTATAAATAATGTCTTTGATCAGAATGGTTAACCTCCGGCCTAATACAAACTTCTGGAACCAACAATGGAAACCCAAAATTTTATGAAATGAAATGCTAAAGATACAAGACACTAAATATACTAATAATCATGTACACAATTATTTTCTTAAAATATAACTTCATAGATTAAAACAATTAATATACAATAAAAAATTTGAAAACAAAAACATTCCTATTTATATAAAGTTTCAAGAATTTAATCAAGATAGGGATCAGTAATGATTTTAATTTATTTTTAATGTGAGGGGTGGTTTGCTTAAATTTTTTTAATATTTTTTATTGATTTTCATATTGTTGAATGTCAAATAATTTAAAAAACAACTAATCAGTGGTTTTTAGATGATTACACATTAATATGAGGTCGTTTTTCATGGTTTTGATAATTCCACATAGATTTTAGAGTTTCAAAAAACCTAAATCATGTTTATAGTAATAATGGGAAAACCGTCATCCAGAATGATTTTTGGTTGGTTCTTACACTCCAAAATTAAATATATAGTCATTTTACACTAATTTCAAGACAATATGACATCGTTTTCACTGATTTGACCGTTGCAAAGATGTTTTTTGTTATAAAACACTAAAATTGCATTTATGACCATAACCAGAAAACCATCACTCAGTATGATATTTCATCAGTTCCTAGATTTAAAAATTTTATATACAGTGGTTTTCCCTGGAATGTAGGACAACCCAATGTCATTTTCCTTGTTTGGACTATTCTATTCATATTAATGTGTTTCAAAACATAAAAAATGTATTTACGATTATAATAGGATAACAGTCACTTGGAATGATATTCCGTTAGTTCCAAAATTTCATAATTAAATCTTTGATTATTTTCCACTAATTTAAAGACAATAAAACATTGTTTTCATTCTTTTTTTTTCTTCCAATAATTTTCTAGTGTATCAAAACACTAGAAATTCATTTACGACCAGAATGTGAATAACGTCACTTAGAGTGATGTGTTGTCAGTTATAAAATTTCACAATTAATTATACAGTCATTGCCTTCTAATTTTCGAACAACCCCACAACATTTTTCTAGTTTTGACCATTCCATTTACGTTTCTGTGTTTTAAACCACTAAAATCATGTTTACAAACATAACATTAAATATGAAACTCAAAATGATGGTTTATTTGTTCCTCTGTTTAAAAATTATTTCTATGGTCATTTTTTTCTATGTTCAACAAAATCAGACCTTCTATTCTAATTTCTTACCGTTATATTCATGTTTTTGTGTTTTGAAGAACATAAAAAACATTTATGGCCATAACAGGAAAACTGGGATGTGGAATGATGTGTCGTCTATTTCAGCATTTTAAAATTATATATACAGTAGTTTTACACTAATTTTAGGACGATTTGATGATGTTTTCAACAGTTTTACCCTTCAACACACGTTTTAGTGTTTTAAAATAGTAAACATTCATTTACAACCATAACAATAACGTTGTCATTCGAAATTTTTTGTCATCAGTTCCTACATTTTACAATTTAATCTGCAGTCATTTCCCACTAATTTCATGAAAATATAAATTGTTTTCACTATTTTGACCCCCAAACCATTTTAATGGAAAATGGTCCTTTTATAATTTTTTGGTGAGTAATTATGACAACACCACATGAATGATTGACATAAATTATACACGTACATGTAAAAAACAATTTAGAAGTGGTTTTCCATTTATTTTAGGGTAATCCAATGTCATTTTTCATGTTTAACAATTTGATTCATGTTTTAGTGTTTTAAAATAATTAAAATGTTTTTATGACCATAAAAGTAAAACCATCACATAGAATGATGTGTCATTAATTACTACATTTGAAAATTAGATATTCAGTGGATTTCTACAAAATTCATAATATTCCACATCATTTTTCCTTTTTTGAACATTCCACAAATGTTTTGTTTTTTTAAATCACATGAAACATGTTTTTGGCCATAATGATAATGCCATGATTCAGAATGATGTGTCACCCATTATAATATTTCAATAATAAACCTACAATCATTTCCATATAATTTCAATACAATATGATGCAGTTTGTCTGTTTTTGAAAATTTGATGATCATTTTAGTGTTTTCAAACACTAAAATAGTATTTACGGACACAATGGGGAAACCGTCACTCCGAATGATGTGTTCATAGTTCCAATATTTCATAATTAAATTTACATCATTTGTACCTTGATTTATGGATAATACAATATGATTTTCATAATTTTGACAAATTCCATGAATGCTTCAGTATTTTAAAATAATTAAAACATATTTATGACCACAATAGGAAAACAATCACTCAAAATGACATTTCATAGGTTCCTACATTTTACATTTAAATATATTTTCCAATTCACTTAATTTTTATTTAATGCAATATCGTTTTCCTAGTTTGTACTATTTCAATAACATTTTATTGTTTAAAAACACATAAAATTTGTTTGCATCCAAAACAGAAAAATCGTCACTCAAAATAACATTCCATAAATCCCAGCATTTCAATATTAAGTCATTGATCACTTTCCTTTATATGTACAACAATTGGAAATTATTTCTTTAGTTTTGACCCCCGAAACATGTTTTTAAATGATTTGTAAATTTTTTGAAGTGTTTATCATGTACTTGTTATCACACCATACATCATATTGACATGATTTCTATGATTAGACATAAAAATCTCAATGTTGAGGGGTTTACATTTATTTTTGGAAAATATATTATTCCTATATTTCAAAAATTTAACTGAGGTGGTTTTCCCCAAATTTAAAGACAATATAACATTGTTTTCTTGTTTTTTATATTCAATGCATTTTTGTGTTTCAAAAGACCGAAAACACATTTACGACCATAACATTCAAACCATCACTCAAAATGATATGTCATTGGTTCTCATATTTTAAAATTAAGTATAAGGAAATATTACCCTTTTTTAGGACTGTCTATTGTATTTTTATAGTTTTGACTATTTCATTCATGTTTTTATGTTTTAAAACTCTAATTAGGTTTATGACCATAAATGGAAAACATTCATTTGGAATAATGTGTGGTTGGTTCCAACATTTCACATGTATGTGTATAGTAGATCCCCAAATATTAGGATAATTCGACATTAGATAAATGATTTTTAGCCTTCAACACATTTTTCTATCACTTTTTAACCTTTCAAAAGAGTTTAATGAGTAAAAAAGCAGGAAATAAGCTTAGCTTGTTTTTAAACATATGGATAATGATATATAATTTATTTTTGACTTGTATAAATCATCCAGTCATCAATATGAGAGCATATGTGGTCAGTATAACATTATACTCACGTTTTATATTTTAAATTTTCATTTTGTCTTTGTAATTAATGTTTTATGTGTTCTTTGCAATGTTCTTGGGCACGAAATCAAGTTAGGGACATCAAAATGGAAAAACAACTCTAAATAAAAAACATAGCACTTTATATGAATAATAAAAAAACTATCATATTTTTTAAATTACGTATAATTTAATATCCAATTAATATTATCATTACATCAGTAGAAAGGAACACAGTTTTCCATGCTTTGCAAATATTCCTCCAACCATTAATATTTATGTGAAAGCTCACTCGTTCACAATAAATCTACCGTGAAGTTTCCCATATATAGTGGAATCATCACCTGTTGGCACCCCGGACACATTAATTGTACTGATAATCTTGACGTCCTTTAGGTATTATACATTTATTGTTGTCATATTTGTATACCATCTATGATTTTCTTTATCTGTTTGAGAAATTCATCAAATAATTAATAATATATATATATATATATTCAAATATTGGATATATACAAGTAATTGAAACCCCACAATATCTCATATATTGATGGTTGAACAACTAATACATCAATAGAGATGAATCAAGTTTTGTGCTACCAATGAAATCTATGAAAATTATTGGCTATATAGTAGTCGATGGTACAATAGAATCACTAGGATCCACATAAGATGATGATTGTGGTGGTGTTCTATGAGATGATGATTGTATAGAATCCTAACATTGCGTATTCTCTTAATTACCTCATTTAAAATGGTTAAGGCATATTAAATATACATATAATTCCAAACAAGAATTATTTCTACAAAAAAAACTAGAATAATGTATATATATAAGAAAAAATTATCAACGAGAAATTGTAATATAAACGTGTTACCCATTTATAAATTCAATTATATTCATCTTCATTATGTTCATTGTTATCAACCACCATTAAGATTATTCTTTCATTTTCACCCACTCTAGCATGGACTACAATATAGATATTGTCCGGAAATAATTATTCAATATTTTTTGGTTTATGAGGTTCACTATAATAAAGAACAAAATGATTTTCATCACCCATATCAGATAAGTATATCATTATTATATTCTCAAAAACTCTAAACATCATGTCATTCATTATCTACATAATAAACCATCTATTCTTATAAATCATAGATAAATGTATAATCCTCTTCCTACCCATCGACATCTATCATGTGAGATAAGTGACATAAGTAATATTTAATGAATATTTAATTATAACTCTATCAATGTTGATACACATTCATTTGAATAATATAATTGAAAACTAACCATGATAGATTACATAAATTATATTAATCATCTTCTAATAGTTTCAAACCCATGAATATGTAAATACACAAATATTCTGAGTTATTAATTCATCTTCATGACAAATTTTAAATTGTATAAAACCTAAAGACATGAATATTATATCCATTGAATCACTAAGACTGCCTTAGAGGACCTTCACCCAAAAATATCAAGTCATTAAATATTTTTTTTAATTGTCAACATTAATTATATTGGAAATATATATATGATTTTACTTTTAACATTTAATAAATAACTACACATCTATAATTTTAATATGTGTATATACTTGTACAACAAGTGAACCATTAGATAATAACTTTATTAAAAACATATATAAATTCGTTCTCATTTCAATCTAAACCCTTCACATATATGTTTTTAGTCACAATTCTTCAATAAATGGATATACAATAACATTATTCATCTTAACATATCCATGTTTTTGTACCAACTCCAATTCAGTTAATGTAAAACTTAACCCCTTTCAAATTGTTTTTCCAAGAGTTTGAAATTCAGATGAATGATTTTTAGAAATATAATTAGTAGATATGTCCTTAAAACCTACATTATGATTCAATCTAGTCATAACCCCATCCAAATACAGTGAGAAAAAGGCCAAGTACTCTTCATCTATGTAACCTTCACTAATAGAGCCTTCTTGTTGAGCATTATTCCTAAAATATGATCTCAAATGACATATTTACCAGAAAAAAAAATAATAAACATATATGAAAATTTATGCTGAAATTTTATAAAATAAAATTCACCAATGGAAAAAAAATATCATTGCACATCTCCATTGGATACATCGATCAATGGTGTACCGGTCCACCAAGATAATATTGATTAAAAAATTAATAATAAAATGATTCATGACATTGAATAATGAAGGTGGAAAATAACACCTCCTAATGAAATAGTGTCAAAACAATTATTTAGTGAAATTACAAATCTTGGTTGGATTAATAGTTTTTTCACAATGAACTATAGAAGCTGTATGAAAATCAACTATAACAACATTTAATTTTTTGGTAATGTATTATGAAAAGGTAGTTGGAACAAATGTACAACAAAAAATATGTGAGTCATGAATTTTAAATCCATATATATTTTTATGTTTCACGTCAATTCACCTAGATATGTTACTTAAATATCAATCATTTACTTTTACATTAAATAATTTTTGATGGAATATGTATTGAAAATAATGTTTTATTTAAAATTTTATTAAGGATACTTTCCATGTTCATTTTCCCACAAAACATGTGTTAAATTCATTGAATCTAAATCCTTACAACAGTTAATGTTATCCTTTGACATACCCATCCCATTAAGAACTTTAAAATTTTAATTTTCCATTATTTTCCTCAATATGAATTATGTCAAGATTATGAATTTTCATATTATGTTCTTAAATAATTATTTTCAAAAAATATAAGTATTTTATTCTATTTTTGTCTTATAGATTCTTCAGATACTATAAATCACACACTTTCCTCCCATCATTAAACTGATTACATTTTCGAAATTCTCTAGTGACATTCAATAATTTTCCAACGATTTCAAAACTACATGACTCATTCGGTGTCATTAACATTTCAATATCTCTATTAATTGTGTTTTTTATCCTAAATTTATGGAAATAATAAATAAGTTTATGATGACACA
This sequence comes from Viscum album, assembly GCA_963277665.1. Taxonomy (NCBI): domain Eukaryota; kingdom Viridiplantae; phylum Streptophyta; class Magnoliopsida; order Santalales; family Viscaceae; genus Viscum; species Viscum album. The sequence goes on along the minus strand of OY728131.1, from coordinate 707,628,333 downwards.
TAAAATACCATTTTATTCTATGAGGTTATTATTAACATTAAAAATGAAAATTACAAACTGGACAAGCCGATCTAGTATGAGGTTTTGAAACAGATAAATTTACCAGTCTAGGAATGCCACTATTTTACCACATTAAACTAGGATTTATTTTAAATAATTTTATCATTGAAGCATTATATTTTTCATTAAACCATCCCCTAATTCTTACAATTAATTGATTAGAGGTTTAAAGTATACATCATGGTCATTTTAACACATTGCATTCCTGAAATAATAATACAAATAATTGAAGAAGTCTCATCCAAACACATCCATGGAGTAGATTATATGGGATCAAAATAGATGGAAAAATTCTATAATTATTACATAATGTACCAAAATGTTTAAAACCATCAAAATCCAATCACAAAAATATATTCCTAGGATCCAAATAAATAATTTGATATATTGAAAAAACATGATTTACCCCTACAGACTTTGCCTACTGAAAATTTTCTCGTATCCTCAGATTCATCCAACTATTCTGACTCGGAAAATTCCTCAAGTGATGATAATTAAAATGATACATCTTATTGGGATGCTTATCATATATAAGATAATTTAGACTTCCCTAAAGCTATTGATTCTTTGATGGAGTATAATGAAACAAATCCCTTTAAAAATATAAAAATAGTCAAATCACTAGTGATATTTATCTTGATATTAGAAAAATATGTTTTTTAATGTCGTTGAGGAATTTTAAATGGATAGAATCTTCAACTTGAATGATATTCCTTGGTAATGAGTTATGGAATTTGGTTTTTTTGAACTCTATTAGGGCCCATCTCCATCAAGTTTACAGAATGCTTTTTCACCGCTCTGTTCGAAGCATGAAATTATTCTCAGTTGATTGGTGTTGTTTCAGTTTTGGTTGGTTCTCCAAACATACCTATTGGTACTGTTTTTTCAGAAGATGTTGGAACATTTTTTTATCATGAAGATTATACCCTCATAAAAAAGGCAGGCTCGAAGCAGTGTCTGGTTGATTTGATTTCATAATTCAACCTTGTGTAGGATACTTGGGTGTAGGTTTTTCTTGCTATATTTCTCTCAGCATGATGTCTTCTGGATGCTAAAATTTTAAATAGGAAGGGCTTGGCATGGTAGTGCAACCCATTTTGTGACTCCCTAAAATGCTTTGTCCCCAATCATACCCTGCCTGCATCCTATTATATTTTTCCAGCAAGGCTTAGAATGTTTGTTCAGCAGTAGATTCACAATAGTTTTGTTTCATTTGATTGGGTATTGTGAGTTACAACCCATATTTCTTGGTCAATCTCTCTTAGATTAGTCAATTGTATCCTCTTTAAATACCATGTTAGTGTAAATTTTATAAACATCTTTCCTGTATTGTAACACTTTTTAATTTATAAATTTTCCTAAGGAATGACTTGGGTGACCAGTTCATGTCACTACTTTAAAAAATATATACTTCATGTCTTATATAGTCATAGATGAAATTAATAATCTATGATGTTGTGGTTTTAAAGAAATGTAGTGTAATAATATTGCATGATTTTTCTTCTTCTGTTTCTTCTTGGGGCTGCATTGATAAATACATTGACTTTTGTTCGTAGAAATTCATATTCTAATAAACAATATTGTCCATTATTCTATATTAAACACTTATCTTTATTAAAGCATGCAATCATTAGGGCATGCGTTTATCTTAGTATAGTATTATATGAGTATGTTGATGACCTTCATAATATCATTGAATAATTTTGGGATCTTATATTCACTAAATTCATCATGAAGAAACACTGAGGTCAATTAAATTTATTTTTCAATAATTCCACAGAGACACGTGTTATTATATAACTTATTTAGAAAAGACAACATACAATGCAATTCATACTTTTCTTACAGTTCTTTTTTTCCATCATCAACTAATTCATAGAAATCATTTATTGGTCACTGACGTAATAAGAACGGTTAACCTTATCATTATGAAATACCGATTTTTCTGATCTACTGAAATCATGGACACTATATTATTCAAAACTAAATTCTATATTTATAAAATTTCGATTTGAATTTCCCTATGTCAGGTAACATTTTATTTCATTGATAGTATTTTCATTTTCATGACCTCCTATAACATTTGATTAACTATTCCAAATAAAACAATCATATAGAGAATTAAACTTTTTCAAAATCAAATGCTCATATAAATTGTTTCTATTCAAGAGTTGCTTGAATTTACAATCAGGGAAAAAATAATTTATTCTACCATCCACTGATCTATTTGCAACTGCATAATCTAAAAATTATCCCAATCCCTTCCAGACTAATGTGTGTTTAGAGTAAAACAATTAAATCTATTATCCATAATTATTGGAATTTTTTTCTTCCTATATATTCAAATATAAAGATATAATGATTTACTGAAAATAAGTACAATAAAAATTAATGAAATATCTATATGGGTTTGAACAAGACTCAAGGGATTGGTGTTTAATGTTAGATACATCATAGAGAAAATTAATATTTAAGGATGTATGTATAGAATACAGAATCAACATTAATGATTATAAATATTTATCAATGTTTGATATTTATATATTGATGATATTATTTTTATGAGAGAAAATGTTAACGATATTTTCTACCATTGTGTTGTAACTAAGGATGTTTCATTCCATAGAAAATTTATCTACATTTATCAATATTTGAACCATTTCTTATGGGATAACTAAGAAAATGAGTACCCATTTAAAAATATGAATGGAAATTAATATGTATTTTTATATCACAAACTATTGGATTGATAAAACTGATAAACAGAGATGTTTTACGTTGTTATTGTTTCTTATCTGGAATTCCACCATTTAATGTCATTATATATGGGCACCTATATTTCCTACAAAACTTTTCATGGAGGGGAACCTTTTTCTAGACTTGTATTACAAGTTGTTATATTTTCATTCCATGGAAAATGATTAAAATTTTAAAATTTCTATATTGTGATATGTAATGACTATGGATGCCTAGTTAAGTTTCAGAAATAATTATCAGGTGTCTAGTAAATATAGTGGAATATTATCTATTATTGATTAATATATGTATTTTCTCAACTCATATATTTTTTTCAATTTTTATTCATTAATATTAATGTTTTCGTAATAGTAATTTATTATTATAAAATTTTGATCCACAAATATTATACTCAAGAAATAGTAATTAAATAATGGAATAAATTTTCAACTAAAATATAAAGATTAAGAATTAATTGTGGAAGAAAAATGAAGAAATACTAAATGAATGTAGTCAATCAATCTCATAGAGTATAATAAGTAGTTCAAATAGGAAAAATAACGAAAAACATAAAGGTGGTATAATTTAATGAAAATTATAACCATATAACTATGTTTCATTATTTACCAGTTATCATGAATATATTAAAAATAAATCTATATATTCTAGTTAGGTATATTGTAACCATTGAAATAATTTTTAGGGATGGAGGCCATAAGAAAATACATTTTGAGAATCCCTTTTATAAAAATTACTTTTAAAAATAAAATAAGTAATCATCATAAAGTCTTTATATTCAAGGAAACCCAACATTACTTCTTAAAAATAAATACACACCATTTGATGTTATGAGCATCATTAAAAAATCATTCTAAGAACCAAACATACTATTAATGTCCCAAAATCATGTAATAAAATTCATTCCACTATAATATAAAATGTTTGGTGTGTATGGTAGTTGAAAAATAAATTTATGGTAAAAGTATTCCTACAAACAAAATCTCATTCAATGGAAAACAAGAGAAACATTTTTTATGATTGAAATATATTTATATAAACATTTCATAAATTATTTTTGAATTTAAAACCTATCATAATGATATATAAAATTGGTTTTTATTAATTTGAGGAACTACGCAATAGAGAAAATCAACCTCTAATATGTCACTTTCACAATGTGGGACACTATATCTAAAAAAAGGCCAAATAATCTTTGATAGGCTAGGAAGAGTAGAATTGAGACTCGAAGAGGGAGGGGGGGGGGGTTGTGTCACCTCTAGGGAGGGGAACTCCTAGGGAGACATTGGTTGAAGGGGGATGTAGTCTTAATCTTCACTAGAAATAGAGAGTTTGAAGGGGGGTTGTGGGGGTCGAGGTTGTCGTTGAGGATGGAGGAGGGATGTTATATGGGGGGTTCATGTCGCTGCTAGGGAAATGGATGTTAGAGGGTGATGGGGGCACATGGTCGGGGTAATATGGGGAGAATGGAAATATAGGATTTAGGTCCGGTCTTGTAGAGTGAGTGGGGTAGGTGGACATGCATATGCAGTTTTAAAACATATCACATTGGATTATTAGAAAACACCTCCAATTAGTAAAATAAAAAATTAGAGATGGTTTTACAAAACTTTTACTATATTAATCAATTTAAAAAACTAATTTATTAGGCGTTGGTTAATAAACCATCCAATAATAAGCCACCAATAATTGGTGATCTTTTTGTAGTGAAAAGGTAAATTCAAACTTAATAGTAAATTATTAGAAATTACTATGTTATATTCCAATGATGTAGGGAATTTATACTTACATTAGATGAGTAAAAACACAAAAAAAAGATATCATTCTATCTTCCATATGGCTCTTCATGGGGATTTGTATGAAAGATGTGTTAAACTAATACATGCTACGATGATTTTAGAGTGTGCAATCCTATGTGACAAAATCATATCCCAGATATGAAAGACAGGGTTCAAACGATTCAATGTGATATGAAATGTAATAAAATTTTATGGAAACTATTACCAAAAATCATTGACGTAACATAGAGGTTGAGGTAAGAGATAATGATTTCTGTTTGATATCTCAATGGAAGAAATTAATGATGGTTGGAAAGAAAAGAAACCACACTCTATGAATTTTATGCCTTTTATTTCATAGACTACACTTTATCTATTTTTTTGTTGACTAGAACTTAATTATAACTTATCCCATGTATTGGATGTGCTCCATGTATCCCTATTAACGAAGTATATACATAAATCCTAACATGTAATGGATCAAGTATAACCATTGGGTAAAATTCCTTTATACAAGGAAAATATGTTGAATATATTAGGACATAGAGAAAATATTAAATAAAGAACGAAAATGAGCTAGTCAATGTACTGTGGTGGTACCATATGTTTGAGGATACAATGTAGGTACGAAAAAATGTGATGAAACAAATGTTACCTCATCTATTTTATTGTTTGAAATGAAATTTCAATGGTGAATCTTCAAAAGGGTGTAATAATGTAACCACCCATTATTTGATAAATTATTTTACCATATAATTAAACCAATATTGTATTAATTAATGTTGTTATAGAAAACATATGCATTAAATTGGTTACATTTGACCAATGTAGCCTATCCATTTTTAAATATCATATTTATTTTTTATAATATATGCATTTTATAATTACCATTAATATTACTATAGATTATTTGATATAATAAATTCTAATTTATTGGGAGGGATGAAGCAATACACTAAACCAGTAGGATAATACCATAAAAATCAATTTTTTAAAAGATTCCAAAGGATATAACATTAATAGAATTTTCCCTAACCAATCCAAATCCATGATTTCATAATTGAAACATGAGTGAAATCATTTAAGGGATGTATTTATTCTTATCTAGATATTGAACCTAACCCAAAATACCAAACCACCCCAAGAATGTACCACTATCATACAACTCATGATTAGGGTGTATTATGAAATAATCATAGGGTATGTATCTAAATCCTAGTAATGTGATGTTTAATTTTTTTTATTGTAATTATTATATTTACAAATATTTTATATCTTTCAAAATGAATAATGGGTATAATGAAAATTATATTTTTATGTGAAGAAAAAATGGTATAATTGGGTAATATATATATATATATATATATATATATATTGTTTCAATTAAGACAATATTTTTGATAATTAAAGAGGTCTTGATTTTATTTACTTTAATAAAAAATTATTATATAATATAATTTATTTAAATATAAACTAAAATAAAATTTAATAAATTCTAATCTATTTTTAAGGGCCAAAAGTGCTTATTGTAATAAAAAACGAATTTTCCAGTAATTAATAATTTTAATTTCAAATAATAAATTATCATATTTTTATATTTTTTATAAAAAATTAAAATTCAATTTTCAAATAAAAATTTGTAAATTTTTTAATTGTAAATATTTCCCATTTTTTCTAAATAATTTATTTTTTTCGAAAATTTAAATCATGTTTAAATATATAGTATGTATCATGAAATCATGAAATATAAAATGTTATGTAATAAATACTATAGAAGGATTCCATGACCAAATATATATTTTCCCTTTTAAATAATATATTTTCTATATTGATCGACAAATTTCTTAATAAGTTAATGAATCATCCCAAAAAAATATAGTATTTTAAGTTTGTAGAATCAATTCTCTTTGAACATTACTCAATTACACATTACCAATGGTGTTATTTTAAAAATATAGGTTCAATGGATTACAAACATTTGAATACCACACTTTTTTGATGAAACTATTTGAAAAAACACTAGGAAGGATTGTTGTTTGTATTATTTTATTATATAGAGTAAAAAACCCATATTAATAAATTTATAATAAATTAACCTATCATTATATATAAATACAAACCAAACCCCCACTCATATTCCTTCAAAAACCATATATCATGATGTTCATATCCCTTACCCTATTTGTTTCCCTCTAATGGTGTTCTCAAAAAATTTTGAATCTCCTTATAAGCTTTTGGAGGTTCCCTCTATTAGTAAGGGATCCCCACATCTTCCACTTTATTTTATGAGACTCTTCATATGAGGTTTTTTTATTTCAAATTTATTATACTATCTTATGTTTTACACATCCCTTTAAATGTCATTATAATCTCCATGAAATTATGCACCATCTTTTATTCTAAATAATCCCTTCCATGAATCATTATGCACCCCTATTATGATGTTGAAATTATCTTACATGATTTAGTTGAAAATATTTTTTTAGTGAATATCAATCACAATTGAAATAAAATATTATTTCCCAATTAGTACATATACATTATTTATTGTGGAAATCTGTGTATGTAATCCATTCAATTTAATTATTTTATTAAAAATTATATAATATTTCTTTATGTTTTATGTTCTATGTGAGACACTAATGCATGCATATGATGTGAATACTATGGAAGGGACCAGAATTATTTTTCCCTCAAATGATTTGGGTAATAATTTTACCTCATGTGATAACAATTATGGTAGCTTTGATTTCATCCTGAGATAACTTTGTTATGATGTCTTAGCGGTTAGCCAGAATATATTATTATGATTTCATGTTTTTTTATGTTCCACATTTATATGTTTCCTTGATGTTATCTTATTATTTCATGATTTGATATTCATGATTAAAATTCTATACATGATAAAAAAAATTGTATACCTATTGATTCATCTGTATTTAATTTCATCATGTTAGTCTTTGAATAATTATTTATTTCAGATTATAATATACCAAATACTTATTTATATGACTAGGTTATCTCATGTAGTATTAGTAGTTCATTGAATTATAGGTGAATGTTATAGAGTTTTTGAAATTTGTTATTTGTATCCCTGTTTCTAGAAATTTTTTATTTATATAATTACCGAATGATAGTAGGCCACTCTAGATTTTGAGATAGAATTATATGTTTATTTTTGATTTAAATCATGAAATATTGTTTTTTAAAGATACAGGTTTTCATTCTAACATGGATTATTGTGGTGGAAAATATTCCCTCGTATCTAGCATACCAATACATGTCTATGTGAACTCAAGGAGAAATAAAAAAATATATCAATTTAGTATATCATATTTTTACCCCAAATTATAATAATGGTACCTTTACATCTACATATATCATTCATATCATTACCCGAGGTAACATTTAAATAATATGATATATTTATTCAGGTTTTATCATTGATTCAAGAATATGTGTGTTTTTATTTACATTATTGATATAATTAAACATTTAACATATAATTATTTATGTTGATATTTTCACTAGATATTTCAAATATTAATACTGATAGAAAATAAATACAACATATATAATTTAAGGACTGGAAAATCATTCAACACACATTTTTTTCAAATTATATGATAAAAAAACTAGATGATAATATACAATTGAGAGTCAATATATCATTTTATATTTAAGGATATATTAAAAAACTATAGAAAAATATATTCGCAATATACTCTTGATGTTGGATCATGTCTTGCCCCAAATCAGTGGTGGTATGTTATTTCTTATCCAAAAATAAAACATATAATATTATATCCACATACAGTTTCTCTTTCATAGAAATAACATCTATCCCATATATTTTCCCTTTCATCATAATTATACGTCTCTTTAACTATTTTTTCATTAAGGGAAAAATCTACAAGGTTTCAGTATATAATGCCCCTCCATTCCATGACATGTTGTTGTCTCACTACTACTACTACCATGTGTTTGGAATGAAAAATATGATTTTACATCTGAATAGTCATAGTGTTCAAATATATTCTAAATCTAAAATAATTGACTATATAACCACCACTTGTTCAAGAGATCTTATATACCCAATCATAATATCATTGATTATGTAGTAGTAATATTTTTTGTATCCCAAGGTGATTAAAATATAATATAGGTTATGTGGTTGGGATATGAAATCATGGAGGTTGTGCAATAGATTAGTCACTAAATACTCATCCAAACAATGTTCTATATCCACTATTTATGTGAATTATACAAAAGGCCTAATTCAAATTCTATCGGTGGGATCAATAAGTAACATAAAACAAATATGATGGGTTTTATTATCATCATCTTATAAATGAAATAAAACCAAAATAATTTGAACCTATATGAATTCCACTAGTTAAAACATTAAAACAAATATCTCTGGGATTTACATCATATAATAAAAGGATATCAAAATCAATACCAAAATTATCTTAATTACTGGATAAGATATAATAAAAAAATTAAGCTATTAAGGATACCCACAGATATTTCTATATAATGATCACCCTAGGCCATTTATCCATTAAAGAAGGCATACTAGAGTGTACTTATCCACAAAATTTATCTACATGGACTTTAGATTATAGATTCACATTTAAAAAAATATATAATTGAGATATGTTCATAGAAATTATGTTTTGCCTAATCACATCCATAATAGTACAATGTTGTATTACACTGAATAATTATCATTGATTAGTGTAATTAATATTGATATTTAATATCTAAGGATAAATCATCTTCCTATAGAGACACATTGTCTGTGGTGATGTTTAACTCAACAAAATTGATCTACTATATGATATCTATAATACTATCTCTTATGCTTGAATGAGATGATGATTTCATCATCCAAAGTAGAAGAAATTAATCTTATGGGATCTGATGGGCCATGTGTGATTCAATATTAATGTGGATGATTTAAAAAAATATTGATCAAATAGTCTCTTCAGTAGATAAAATCCAGGAACTTGTTGAACAAGATGTAACTTATAACAATAATGGTTCATTTATGTGGAATTATAATGGAATAATAAGGTATAATAATGTATAGTACCCATTAGTATTAGAAAGATGTTGGGTACTAGAAAACAATATATTTAGTACTTATAGATCTCCTTATATAAAAAATTAATGTGAGAAACTCTTAATAGAATTAATTGGAACACTCCACATCGATCAGTTTCCATCACATATATTATAATAATAAATTTAGGAGGACATTATTCATTAATCTTATCACCTATGTGTTCACTTATGATTATTAACATTGGTCTATTCAAATACTCTAGAGATATGACATGAAATTCAAACTCACTAGAATCCTATAAATGAAAATTAAAGATTTAATAATGGAATTGATAACAATATATCATGGTTAAATGGGAATACCATTATCCACTTTTGATGAAGATCCTTATATAGTATATTTGTATTTAGTATTATACATGATCATTAATGGATCCAAATATTTATCTCCCAAAAATAAACTATCCATATAATCATTTAAATTGGAATCCATTATCATATAAAATCACTCTAGAATAATTTTTCCTCTATTAATTATGAGAATCATTGGCTTTGGATCCCAAATTTTAATTCCACTTCAATATTATGATCCATACACGAGTTATTAGAGGGTTTGATCACCTTCCCCAACACTACATTGTCAATAATTTCTTTTTAATGTGAGTCATAGATGTATTATGGAGATGAAATGATCTCTTAATAAGAATACAACCTCTAAGGTACTTCTAATATCGATTCAATATTCAATAGATGTTGAATAGAACCCCTACCTAATGCTGGTGAAGTGATTATATGCCATTCATGTTTCTATATATCGGTGACACGAATTACTTCCTTGGAATAAGACATTTACAAGGTCTTTATAACTCCCTTGAATACTCATTATCTCCCAAAACATCTATTGTTGGTGTACGTATGAATTGAGGAACCTTGTTAGCTGAATTCCCAACATGGTATAACATGAATCAATTTTTAGAGTAGTAAATATAAATTATGATTGAACCGTGGACTATAGGGATAATAAATCACATATATTTATCCCCTCATGTGTCCATTATACAAATCATTAATTCCAATATGGTGTTTTTCTTCATGTACACATTGGGGAGGACCTGGAAACATTAATGTTTCGTTATTGGAATTTGGACATGAATTTTTAGGGCACATACCCATAAAATATGGTCTTCCTAATGATCATTTCTATAGTTATTCCTTCTATCTCAGTTTTCATACATGCACACTATTCATATATTCCAGAAAAATATAAAATTATTGATTAGGTCTAGGTAAGTCATAGAGATGAACGAATAGTAAATATTTAACTTGTTTCTCATATATTGTTCATTATGTGGAGTATCCTTAAAATAACTAAAATTTAGAAAATATTCTTATCTAGGAAAATGTAATGAATTAGTAAATGGAAAACGTGTATCCCTATTAGGAGTTATGATCCTATAACATTATATAGGAAATGGCCTAATGTTCAAGAATATTTAATTACCTAATAAATCTATAAAAATTATTGTAAAATGTACCAACGACTATACCAAAAAATTGATCTTATATGTAGTTATGGATTAGTCAGAATCATGAATGTCCTAACACATACACTGGTGTGTGATTATTTTATGGGTAGGATGTATCCACTAATAAACATGGCTATAAAAACCTCTATGTAGACCAAAAAATTATCATAGGTGTAAGCATAAAAACCACAATTAGATTTGAATCATTCCTTTATCATCAAAAATAAGGTACCTGAAATCCCATGGGACTTATTTATTGGGAATCAGTAGGACCCCATTGTCCATGGATGTCATCAATTTGATATTAAAATGAGTTCTAACCATATCTAAATAGGGATATCAATTCATGGGTGGAAATCCTCTCTCGTTGGGATTTATTCCATTTGTAGAAGATATATATTACGTGGTGGATTCCTATATAACTAATCCCATATAAGGTTTTCGGGAAAAAATCATCATATATCTCTCTCATATATTTGGTTCTCTACATTGAATTTTCACATCCCATGGAATTATTTTGAAATATCTAGGGGTATTTTAAATATGATTGTGTATATAGTCCATATTAAGATCATGCATGGGATAATAATTATTTTGTGGTTGAGGTATGATCATCATAACTAAAATAATTCATATATTATAACATCCACATATTCAAAAAATTCCATGAATCATTTATTTTACATGAATGGTCAGTCGATATCCATCCGAAAGAAAAATATTTGGTGAAGATTCATGATCTATGTCAAGCCCAATATTTTTTCAAGTGCTTGTTTTCGTTGAGTTTCTAAATATATATAAAAAATTATAATTAGAGTGACTCAAAATTCATTTGAGATTAATTGTGTATACTAGAGAGCATAGCTTTCCTGACCTGACCAGTTGTGGTCTGACCAATGAAAACCCTAATCCCATCTCTAATAGGCCTAAGGAAGGCTATCGAAACTAAGTATGAATATACCACAAATGGGGGGAATTATCCAAAATTACCTATACAAATTCACAAAACTCAAATATTACACAATTATGAAATATAATACAATATAAAAAATGCATACCTACATCTATGAATGCAAAATAGAGTATGACTCTAAAGAAAAAAAGTGGATAAATGGAAAAACATCAAGAGCACCAAAAAATTTAAAGATTCAAACATTATCCAAGGGTAAACAATAAATTCAAATTAATTATCTTATTAACCAACTCAGTTTGAAAAGATCTATCTATACTCCAACCACTCTTTATCACCCACTTACAATATGAAAAGGGATGTCGTCTACCTAAGACATGACATATGTTGGCAAATCCCATGTAAGGGTGAGTATAACAACACCTAGTAAGACTCACTAAAAAAATAAATATGAAACACTGAGTATAGTTAGATCAATATAGTATATAATAGTCAATTTATGAAATTAACACCCAAATATAAAAAGTAAAATCACAATGCCAATATTTGGTCGTAACTAACTTCTAGCCAAATTATTCTTCTTGATGAAACACTCATTCTAGTATAATCCATGCCATAAGTAATGCTACCATAAGGACCACTGGATGGGGTTGTATATATCATTAGGCCCTACCCAAGAAAACATAATGATATAAGAATCACTTAACACACTGATAGGGGGTCACGCAAAGAACTGTTGGGAGACACCAGACAACAAATCTGATTCAACCTTCATTGTATAGAATCTTATGTCAATGAAACCAAAAATCCTACTGATATGGCCTAATAGGTGAAGGATAATCACCTTTTTTAGAAAGTTCATGTTGATTTATGTAACCCCATATAATGAAAAATGATGATAGGGTAACTCACTCTAGTCTCACAGAGGGACACCACACCTATATCAAAGCATTATCTTCTAGTAGGATCACAATCTTATGATGTGGATGTATTTTCACACTGTACCGATGAGGGAAAATAAAAAGGGAACAGACTCAACCAATTCTAGTTGAAACTATGGAATATAATTGCTTCATGTTCTCCTGAAGGATGTATCTTGCATTTAATTGAGGGAACATGAAATTTCCATCTATCCCCTTGTATTCCCATATAGAAGTGCAGCACAAAACATTTATGTCTAATTATATATGTAATTAATAAGGATTACATAGTGTGAAGAGACACACAACACCCTTCTTGTGTCACCAATCCATGTCTGTATATGGTGGCTATGACCATGTATTATCACATGTACACATGTCCATGTATGTGTACAAGTACACGACGTGCCACTACCTGTGTACTTTTTCTTATGTCAATATATCTATAGAAGTAATAGAAGAACCAATCATGAAAGATCACACATCTTGTGACATGGGTCACATACTGTGTGAGCCTTATATTCATCATGAATATCTATCATCCACTAAATAGGACCTATAGGACTTTTAATATCAATTTACATGCATTGTTGATTTATATTTTTTTTAATTCCCAACTAGGTTCATGCGTCACCAATATTTTCATATTCCCCCATTAATATCACCCAAAAACATCTAATCATGGATTATCCTGCCATTCCATTGATTGTTCGATGGATTTTAGTGACCAATGGGATCGAGAAATCAACAACTCTCATTAGTTTGTCCATATGGAACTCAATAAAACAAATAAAAACAAATTCATTTTTGATCGATTCATGATTATCTCCAATCCTCTTACTAAATCCACCATTGTGTTCCATACCCATGGGTTTGATCATTTCTTCCCTAAAATGGTCATTAAATTAACAAAAAATTGAGTATTGGTAGAACTATTTTCCAAAATAAATACTAATCATGATCAAACAAATATGTTGGGTAAATTTTATGATAAATAAAACATGAGGATTAATCGTTAGACATAGTTCATTTTACCTTGATCTATTTTTGCGAAATATGTTAAATGAAGTGGAAGAAATTAAAATAACAATTAAAAAATTTCACTAAATTAATTATATCAAATATGCATCTATCGATATTTTTCATGGAATTGATCCACTTTTATCTAGGATAATAAGACTAGATAGAAATATGAAAAAACAAAATCCTAGATGGAGTAAAGATTTATTTTTGAAGAATAATTTTTTTCTTGTCACTAACAAGATCCATTAACTCTACTGGAGCAATGATCCACGATCGGATCCTAATCCATCATCATTCATTGAGGAAGCACTCTAACTATATTTAGAATATCTAGGGATTGAATGTTCAGACCTATAGAAATCATATTATATTATATTTAGTGAAAAATAATGTTTTTTTGTGAAAAAATAAAATATATTCATCAATAAATTATTTTTATTAATTGCACACTTGCGAAAACAATTCACAATCAACCTACACTATGTACTCAGCAATGGTATATCCGTATTCAATATATATATCACCATAGTTGATAACTATCAATGTTTTATACACACATCTCTATAGATATGAATCATAGAAGTAATCAAGAACATGGTTGAATTGTAGTGGTAGAGCTAAGTGTTATTCCACATAACTAAATATAGAAATTTTCATAAAGGTACAAATTAATATTATTGATAACCATCATCCATGGCCAATTATTCTTAATCCACGAGATGGTGAGACACTAAAAAAATTTATACACATTTGAACTATATAGTTATACTTCATCTGTTCGAATAAGACATCAATGGATATGTTCAGACCTTATCCTCTCTCGGATGATCTAAACCTTCTCTATAGTGTATCACACCAACTCATGGCCCATGAGTGCTGACTCACCTAGATAATTCAATATATATGGTAGCATTTATATTCACCCATAAAATTACTCTAGTGGTTCCATAATGATCAATGAATAATATTATTCAATGTATAAAATATCAACCAATGGTGGGTGATCCTACCAACTACAAGCAATGTCCAACAAAAAAGCCCTTCAGATATCCTCCAAGACCCAAATGCTCTACTCTATCTGGCAATAATTTTGGGGCTGAAACTCTATAAGAAAGTGATACCGAGCCTTAAATTCCTATTATAACCCCATCCATAACTGATATATGATGTGATCATAACAACAGAAGTAAATAATAGAAGTAACCGCCTAGAGTCATACTATCTCCTATACATAAAGGTATCACATGTTTTCTATTAATATCCACTATTGAATGGCTAGTAAGTAGGTCAATTTGGTGAGTCAGTATTAGATCACCAAGATTGAATCATTTCCCCTAAATGTACATTTCAATCCAATCATTATGTTCATGGAATTACTAACCAACTTTCACTCTAGATCCTCAAGGTGTTTAGCTAAACCGGTAAGAACCTAGTTCTCAACTATAACCTGCTAACACTTGAGGCATCAAGATAAAAACTCTACAACTTCGTTCTCCATGGATGAGAAGTGAAACAAACATCAGCAATCATAGTACATATTTTTAACAATATGATATTCCTCCAAATGGGATGTGTGAAAATTCTGCATCACCTATTCACTAATTTTCATAGTTTCTATTTTCTATCCTCTAAAAAGGACAGTGTGATCCCTACAACTAGAATATTCGTCATGATCATGTATAGTTTATATCTGATTACATAATGTCTAAAAATCAATATATCCTTTTAATCATCCCTAACACATATTAAATGTTATTATGTTACAACCATTTACTAAACATGTTAATAATAATCCTCGTCCATGAAGGACAACTACAATGAAGATAACTACTCTGATGCCTCAATCAACAATATTGAAGAACATCTCCCATTATGAGTGTCCTCCACCACATTCCCCTTAACAAAAGTAGAGAAAATATCTAATTCATATACCTGGAGAAACATTATCCATACCATATATCTGAAGTTTAGATCCTTATGGTGGAATATATAGTAGTGTCTATTGTGGTCTGAATCAATGATAAACTACTCAGCCATCTAGTAGTGTCACCACATATTCTATAAAAATAATATCACTATTAACATGAGATCATAGATCATGTAGTTCTACTAATTTTTACTCAACTTGCACGAACCATAGAAAATAGCATCCTACCTCTACCTCAGAACACAATATAGTCTGGTCCCTTATGCTTTGCAGAACAATATGTACTCATCACCCTCCTCCGGAAATATAAATATGGTAGTGCTCATCAACCTCTATAATAGATCCAAAAAATAACTATATGAAGCTTTCTGTTCAAAGGAAATGACTCCCCTTTTAATTCATAATTGTCATGGGTGCTACCAATCTTGAAAATTTGTATAAAAACCACTATTAGTACCCTGCTAATGCAAACTTCGCATCTCAATAACACTATTCGGTGTCCAAGAGAAAATATTTTTCTTGACCCCAGATGTATACATCACTAATCAAGAATTTTATAGGATGTGTGCCAGAAATTCAACCTCTAGAATCCAAGTTATAAACATTGAGAACTTCTTGAAATGATGGTTCTCTCATAATGTGCCCAAGACAATCATCGAATGGCTCATGTTTTCCTCCAAAGACACCTAATACACTAGGATTTCATCGATTAAAACTTCCATGAAATGTTCTATAAAGGGATGGAAGATCCAATTGATGAGTCTCAAAAACACTATTGGGGAATTAATCACATTTATTGAAATAAAAAATTACTAAATGGGGCCATAGGGACATCAGAATACCATCTTCTATATATCTTCATATTTTACTAGTTACTAATTATAGTCTAATCTAAGGATAATAATGGAATCTATTGTGCCCCTATAAACTAAAAAAATAGGCCATAGACCCTTGGTAGCACATACATATTCTTCATAGTCACTTGATTCAATAAGTAGTAATCCTTACATAACCTCAAGCTCATAAACACATTCATGACAGTGAATGATGGGGAAGATCAGGGGAAAATGTGTAACAACCCAAGTAAATAAAGAGTACGACATTTTCACATTTATCCATATTTGTGAATAAAATTTTATTATGACCTTAAAGTGGATTCTATGCTCGATGGCGTACCCAATACGCAACAACGAGTTTCTTGGGAATCTTACGTTGCACTCTAATAATAAAATAAAATTATTTTAAATGGTAGTTAACGCCTAGCCATTGTAATGGAAGGAATGAACAGAACTAACTAAAAAATGATTATATATGTTTGTAAAATATTTTTACTCTTTACAATAAATGTTGGAGGATTAAAAATGTGAATGAATCCATATTTAAGTGTAAATATTCTAATATTCTTTAAAAGAGTCGAATAACCGCCTTTTGATGGCGAACCTCTTTTAAATCCACTTTTTTAAAATTTTATGTGTTATATTTGACTAAATAAAATTATTCTTTAGAATAGGGACATCAAAATTTACTTTGTGTAAGTTTTTGGTAATTTTCCGAAAAAGTTCAATTTTTAATGAATAGTGAAAAATGTTGTATTTTAATTCAAAACCAATTTTTAATCTAATTTGTTTATATGACTAGATTATCTTTTAAATTGGTTTTAAATTGAAATTTGAATATATTTTTACCATTTAACCCAATAGTGGTCATTAAAATTAATTTCACTTTGAAATCAGACTTAAACTAGTTTCAATCTTATGATACATTTTGTTTCATAAAAACACGCTATTTGTTTTGACAGCGGGAATTAATTATTATATTAATTAATTCAAATTATATGTTTTGAATTTTGTAAAATAGAAATCATTTTTGAATTTTTAATATCAAATATATCTTGGGGTTAATTTTTGGTAATTTTCTAAAAAACATCAATTTTTGATGAATACTAAAACCACTAAGTGGTACTTATAAAAACTGATTTTTCCGTTTAAATGAAATTTTTCCACCATTGTGATTTAAATTTCAAAAATCTGACATACATGGTTGTCATTAAGAAGTAAAATGTGGTTCAATGGTATTAAAATAATTTTTTGGTGAATAGTAACATGTGAAGTTTTTAATCGCGATTAGAGGTAATTAGTGTAGTATAAGGTAAGAATAATGTGTTAATAAAATGAAATGACCTATACACATGTACTACCCTCATTGGATGATTCATGGCCAACCACGATAATCCAGGGGTCATCTTGGGGACCCCATGGAGCCACTTTGGTTGGAAAATGACATAAATACCTTTTTATTTAATGTTAAAATTAAAATGACACATACATGAGTTGTCTTACTAAAAAATTTTCTACATGGGGTTATACAAGTCATATTTTTTAATATAAAAATTAATTAAAAAGATAAAAATATTTCCTACATCATGATATTTTTTTTATAATTTCGAGACATTAACTTTATTAAAGTATTTATGACATCATGATGATGCAGAGAATACCTCATTAATAAAGGATTTAAATAAAATTGAAAGATAATGTAAAATATAAGACCTACAAATGTCCAAAACCTATTGGATGACTGGATTTATAACCCTAATCACATTATCCTAGAAACACACCAATGTGGGACCATTAAAATCCAAAACTCATTCTAAAATAAAGTAACATTTCCTTACTTTCCAAGAGTGCCCCTCCCCTCCTCTTATAAAAGGCCCCACCTCAACCTCCTTACCCACACTTCCAAAGCCTTTGTATCAGCCAACCGCTTCCCATTTTGACTCTCCAAATCCATCTCTAACTCCTTCAGGCCTCACTTTGGGTAGAAGTCTTCTCAAGGAAGCCATTCACCTCAAACCAAAGGGAGTTACCTGATTTTAAGGTAATGTCTTCACTTGGGTCCTTTTGTTTTATTTTGTTCTCCAACCCCCTAACCTCTTTTTATTCATTTATTTTGTAACAAATCCAGTATATTAAATATACTAGGATGTTTTTATAAGAAGGATAAGAGATACACTTACACAGACCTACATTTAATGGTTAATGAACATACTGTTTCTGTGGATGGCGAATTACCGCCTCACGAAATGATGATTGTTCAGTATTATTTTAACACCATTAAAGGCGGCCATAATGATGTCACTGTATCTTATATATGATATATATTGTATTTATGTTTACTATATGCTTCTATATTTTATATTTAAAACATACCTTTATTCTTTTCATGGTGTGTAAATGCGATAATTTCATATGAGGAAGTGTGGACTACCGCCCCCTCATGTGATGTGACTCGTACATGTAATACATGGAATGTATAAAGTATGAAATTAATGAACATATTTTTCCTATAACACATATATATTATACTGGAATTATAATATATATATATATATCATTTATTTTTAATTGCATTAATATGACAAAGAAAAAAATGAAAGAAGCGTTCATGCGTACGTACGGCCTACCATCTTCATGAACGGTGCTTTTCGTTTTTTTATCTCCAAATGATATGGAATAGTATAAAATGAATATTTACTGGATATATATGATATATTAATAATTAATAATATTCTATAAATTATTTACTTACAACTACATGGGAAATCTTTTTTCAAACACGTTCATTTTTGACTCATGTACCAAACAACGGCAAAAACGTCTGATATGAACTAATGTTATTAAACAATTATTATAACATTATAATATGTGATATCAACTGAATAATAATCTATAAAGGATGTACTTAGGAAATTATAAATTGACCAATGTTTATTATTCAGGAATATAAAGAAACGAACAAGACAAGTCAGACTTGAGGTAAGGAATCCTACTCCTCTCTTTCTTTTTAAGTACACTTTTTTATGTCATTCCTTTTATGATCAACTTTCTTGGGATTGGGATGTTATTTTATAGTACTCTTACTGTAATTTTTATGTTAATATTATGAGAGACCCTATTCTATCTCATCAATTCATTTTGGATGTTTTGAGTGGCTCTGTTGTGCTGCCGAATTTTCGTAAGAGATCTAACCTCTCTCTTTCTTTTTAAGTACTCTCCTTTATGTAAAATATTTTAAGCTTGTCTTTGTTATGTTGGGGGATGTTCTTTTATATTACTCTTTCTATAAACTTTATGTTAATATGATGAGATACCCTGTTTGATCTCATCAATTCATTTTTGTAAGTTTTAAGTGGCGCCGTTAGGCTACCGAGATTTTGTAAGGGATTTATCATCTCACTTTTATTCTTGTGAGATTTATGCTAAATTTGCCACAATTTCTTTTTAGTGGCGTATGTACTTACCATTATTTTACTCATTGTGTAATATACATTCATTTATGAGTATTTATATCAATGTTTTATTGTCCTTCTTTCACGGGGTGTATGTTTCGAAAGATGCCCATGTCGGTAAGGGAACCTTTCACCCTCCTCTTTTTAAATGACTTCTTTTTTCATGTCTTTTAATTCACATACTATTATGTTGGGATATGTTTTCTATATATTTATTGATTTAAATTTTATGTCCATCTGATGTGATACCCTTTTTATCTCTCATCAACTCATTTTGATGTGACGTCGTTAGGCTATCAAGGGAACTTCTTAACCCAATTTCGATTTCTTTGGGTTCAATATGTAGTTATTGAATATGCCATCCTTTGAATATGTGTGCATGGCCTTTGATTATTTTAAACATAATATCCACTTATATTGGGTGTATTTATATTTGTCGCACATAATTATGAGATTTATTTATCCTTAATTTAAGGACACCATCTTTATAATGGATTTCATCTCAATTTACATTTCCATTGAGACTTCATTGTTGTTATGCACCAATTCACTCTTATATGGTGTATATACTATCATTTGGAATATTATATCATGAATACCTTTATTCTCATGATATTATAATGTTTTTATTAAATCTTATTCCTCAATTATTGTATTCAAGTGTCTCTCATTCTGTTAAAAACCCATTAACTAAAATATCGTTTTAACTATTTTAATGATTTAATCTTATAAATATTTATCATTAATATCCATGTTTTCAAAATGGTTTTAAGGATTTATTTATATGGATATTAATGGTTTAAAATGTTAAAAGTTTCAAAGTGGTATGGGACACTTTGATTCAAATATCTCTTTAGTAAATGTTTTAAATGGTTTTGAAAATGGTTTTTAGAATGGATTCATTATTTCAATATCTTAAATTGTTATAATGTTATTGCAATGTGGGAATGTTATCTTTCCTTTATGCTTAAGTTATGTTCTATGATTATGTTATGGTTCTTCGGCATTATTATGAAGACGGGTGGTTCCGTGATAAACTAAGGGCGGGTGAGCCCGATATAGCTCTCCAATGCATTGGGTAACGCGAAGGAGTGAAACGATTAGGTTTCTCCGAAGAGATTTAGGGAATATACTGTGGTGGGTATTCCAAATGCAACCAAGATGGTTACTCCCTACGTAAGAATGTTATGAATGCCTCAAGTTAACTTTTTTGTCTTAGGATTTCTATGATTTATTCATGATTTGATGATGTATGTTAAAGTGCCTATGTTTTATGGGTAACATATGATTTCATTATTATGTATATATGAACTCATGTTTCCTTTACATTTTTTTATAACCCTTACTAATCTTTTTATGCTCATCCCAAGTTTTTGAAATGTTTTTCATAGGTCAAGGGAAAGGTACATGATGTGATGATAATTTCAAGGATGTTTCAAGAAAGAATCCATGTTTTATTTTAAATATGTTTCCGTTGATGGGAAGAATGAATACTTTCTTTTATGTAACAACTTTGTTTAAATGTGGAATGTAATGAAAGTTTCATGATCTAATTCTCTAAAAATCTAAACCTGAAAAGATCCTTAATGTGTAATCTTGTAATAACTCATGATTAATTATGGTTTAAAGCTGGGGCCTTATAGTTGGTTTCAAAGGTCGGTTTAGATAACTTTAGAGGTTAGGGTATTCTCTAAGCATAAGTGACATTACCATAATGGTTAGGATTTCAGAAAGAGTCCTAGTTTTAGATAATGTTAATGAGTAAGTATATTTTACTGGTTATCTCCCTCATTAGTACATGATGGTTTTATTGATATACTCACACTAACATTTCTGTTTTTAGTGAATGGATGGATCTAGCAGGCACCAAAGTGACAATAGGTTTGAAGGAAACTGTGGTGGTTCTCTGATTAAGAGACTGGATGAAATGGGGTATTCAATGAGGAAAATCATGGTTGTTCTAAACCAACTATCAAGGATTCATGATCAACTACTTGAACCTTGGTATGTTCTGTAGTGCATCATGTACGAGATGACCAATCGATGTGGATGTTCAGGTAATAATTACAAAGGTAACCATTGGGGTTTATATGATCCATAATTTTGAGGTAATTATGGGTTATTATATGTTATGATGGAAAATGAAAGGCATGAGATAAACTTGAGTTTAAAATATGTTATGATTATTTTTGAAGATTTTATCTTGTTTTGGGGAATATTTTGAGAATTATATAGTTTTGGAAAAAGGACAACATGCAGACCGTGTGACAACCCGTCGTGTAGGACAAAGCTGTGGGAATCAAACCCACAACCAAAGTGCAACTGGTATTTATCGCCTACCACTGGACTACGAGAAGTCCCTGGTTAGTATGACTTATTCTTTTTATTTATGTGACTTTATGAATTAATAGTAATTTTATTTTGGGTTATGTATGAAAATGATTAACCTATCATGGAGGATATGTGATTAGGTTAATTACATTTCAATATGAGACTTTAGGAGCAACTGATGTTGTTTGGAGATAAATGTTAAGATTTAACATGGAAGACTATGTGACTAAATCCCTCAAATATTTGGGATTTGAATATTAGTTTGGTTTACTTAGAGGAATTTTATGGACAAACTGTTTATTGAATGATCCTCATTAATCTTTGGGTTTTGTTGGACAAATTTTGGAGATTAAGAATAGATTTTCTTTTTATAAAGGGTTTTCCTTTTTCTGGAATATCTGATCTTGTACTAACCTTTCTGGTTTTGGTTTTGGTTAAAGTCTAAATAAATGGTAAGTATATAGTTATCTTTTGTGTATTATGTGATTCTATAGAAGTTGATTATAGTACTCTTAATGTGAAAAAGTCTTCCTAAATAATCATATTTTGGAGAAAATTTGACTTTGTGTAAAGAATCTAATAAAAGTTGAAAGTCTACATGATAAGTGATTATGTTTCCTTATGAATAAATTCCTCAATAAAAAGTAACTTAAAACAAAAATTTTGTCTTTTATCTTTTCATACAAGGTAATCAAATACTGGTTAACCCATCACAAGTATGTGATTTTCTTATGGTGAACTTTATCCTAGACATGTTTACTATCACTCTCCCTCAGAACACAACCCTTTTTTTCCTCCATGTCCATATTTTAATACTTGGAATCCTAGTATGGGTTAACGCGGGTGACCTTTATACTTCTCTTTCATTTTGTTAAAGGGATTGTTTTACTGACTGTTGTTCCGATGTGGGATTTTCCAATGAAATTAACAAACCCAATTTTAAAATTGCGAGGTTGCAATTCCCAAAAGGGGGAAGGATGTAACACCCCATGTAAATACAGAGTATGACATTTTCACATTTATCCATATTTGTGAATAAAATATTATTATGTCTTTAAAAGAGATGTTATGCCCGATGGCATACCCAATTCGCAAAAACGAGTTTCTTGGGAATCTTACGTTGCACTCTAATAATAAAATAATATTATTTTAAATAGTAGTTAACGCCTATCCATTGTAATGGCAGGAATGAACAGAACTAACTACATAATGATTATATATGTCTTTCAAATATTTTTACTCTTTACAATAAATGTTGGAGGATTAAAAATGAGAATGAATCCAATTTTAAGCGTAAACATTCTAATATTCTTTAAAAGGGTCGATTAACCGCCTTTTGATGGTGAACCACTTTTAAATCCAATTTTTGACAATTTTATGTGTTATATTTGACTAAATAAAATTCTTCTTTAGAATCGGGACATCAAAATTTACTTTGGATAAATGTTTGGAATTTTTCCGAAAAAGTTCAATTTTTAATGAATAGTAAAAAATGTTGTATTTTAATTCAAAACCAATTTTTAATCTAATTTATTTATATGATTATATTATCTTTTGAATTGGTTTTAAAGTGAAATTTGAATATATTTTTACCATTTAACCCAATATTGGTCGTTGAAATTAATTTCACTTTGAAATCGGATTTAAACTAGTGTCTATCTTTTGATACATTTTATTTCATAAAAACACGCAATTTGTTTTGACAGCGGTAATTAATTATTAAATTAATTAATGCAACTTATATGTTTTGAATTTTGTAAAATAGACATCATTTTTGAATTTGTAATATCAAATATAGCTTAGGGTGAATTTTTGGTAATTTTCTGAAAAACATCAATTTTTATGAATAGTGAAACCTCTAAGTGATACTTATAAAAACTTATTTTTCCATTTAAATGATTTTTCCACCTTTGTATTTTGAATTTCAAAAATCCAAAATACATGGTCTTCATTAAGAAGTAAAATGTGGTTCAATGGGATTAAAATAATTTTTTGGTGAATAGTAACTTATTAAGTTTTTAATCGCGATTAGAGGTAATTAGTGTAGTTTAAGGAAAGAATAATGTTTTAATAAATTTAAATGACCTAGACACATGTCCTACCCTAATAGGATGAGTCATGGCCGACCACGAAAATCCATGGGTCAACTTGGGGACCCCATGGATCCACTTTGGTTGGAAAATCACATAAATACCTTTTTATTTAATGTTAAAATTAAAATGACACATACATGAGTTATCTTACTAAAACAATTTTTACATGGGGTTATACAAGTCATATTTTTTATTGTAAAAATTAATTAAAAATAAAAAAATATTTCCTACATCATGATTTTTTTATTATTATTTTTAGACATTAAATTTATTAAAGTATTTATGACATCATGATGATGCAGTGAATACCTCATTAATAAAGGATTTAAATAAAATGGAATGATAATGTAAAATCTAAGACCTACACATGTCCAAAACCTATTGGATGAGGGGATTTAGAACCCTTATCACCTTATCCTAGAAACACACCAATTTGGGACAATTAAAATCAGAAACTCTTTCTAAAATAAAATAACATTTCCTTACTTTCCAAGAGTGCCCCTCCCTCCTCTTATAAAAGGCTCCCACCTCTACCTCCTTACCAACACTTCCAAAGCCTTTGGATCGGCCAGCCCCTTCCCATTTTGACTATCCAAATCCCTCTATAACTCCTTGAAGCCTCACGTTGGGTAGAAGTCTTCTCAAGGAAGCCTTTGAGCTCATGCCAAAGGGAGTTACCCGATTTTAAGGTAATGTCTTCACTTGAGTCCTTTTGTTTTATTTTGCTTCTCCAACCCCCTAAAATCTTTTTATTCATTTATTTTGTAACAACTACAATATCTTCAATATACTAGGATGTTTTTATAATAAGGATTAGAGCTACACTTACACACACCTACATCTAATGGTTAAATAACATACTGTTTCTGTGGATGGCGAATTACTGCCTCACGAAACGATGATTGTTCAGTATTCTTTTAACACCTTTAATGGTGGCCATTATGATGTCACTCTATTTTATATATGATATATATGGTATTTATGTTTGCTATATTCTTCTGTATTTTATATTTAAAACATACCTTTATTCTTTTCATGTCGTGTAAATGCGATAATTTCATATGAGGAAGTGTGGACTATCGCCCCCTCATGTGATGTGACTCGTACATGCAATACATGGAATGTATAAAGTATGAAATTAATGAACATATGTGACCTATATAACATATATATTATACTGTTATTATAATATATATATATATATATAATTTATTTTTAATTCCATTAATATGACAAAGAAAAAAATGAAAGTAGCGTTCAGGTGTACGTATGGCCTACCGTCTCCATGAACGGTGCTTTTCGTTTTTTATCTCCAAATGATATGGAATAGTATAAAATGAATATTTATGGGATATATATTATATTTTAATCATTTATACTATTCTGGAAATTATTTACTTATAACTACATGGGCAATCTTTTTTCAAACAAGTTCACTTTTGACTCATGTACCAAACATCGGCAAAAACGTCTGATATGAACTAAAATTATCAAACAATTATTATAACATTATAATATGTGATATGAACTTAATAATAATCTCTAAAAGAGGTCCTCAGGCAATTATAAATTGACCAATGTTTATTATTCAGGAATATAATGAAACGAACAAGACAAGTCAGACTTGAGGTAAGGAATCCTACTCCTCCCTTTCTTTTGAAGTACACTCTTTTATGTCATTCCTTTTAAGCTCAACTTTATTGGGATTGAGATTTTCTTTTATATTAATCTTAATGTAATTTTTATGTTAATATGTTGAGACACCCTATTCTATCTCATAAATCCATTTTGGAATCTTTGAGTGGGGCCGTTAGGCTGCCGAATTTTCGTAAGAGATCTAACCTCTCTCTTTCTTTTTAAGTACTCTCCTTTATGTCACTTCTTTTAAGCTCGTCTTTGTTATGTTGGGGGATGTTATTTTATATTCCTCTTTCTATAAACATTATGTTAATATTATAAGATACCCTATTTGTTCTCATGAATCGATTTTTGTATGTTTTAATTGGCGTCGTTAGGCTGCTGAGTTTTCGTAAGGGATTTATCATCTCACTTTTATTCCTATGAGATTTATGCTAAATTTTCCACAATTTCCTTTGAGTGGTGTATATACTGCCCATTATTTTACTCATTGTGTAATATAATTTCATTTATAAGTATTTACATCAATGTTGTATTGTCCTTCTTTCACGGGGTATATGTTTCGAAAGATACCCATGTCGGTAAGGGAACCTTTCACCCTCCTCTTTTTAAAAGACTTCTTTTGTTATGTCTTTTAATTCACATATAATTATGTTGGGATATGTTCTTCTATATCCTTATTGATTTAAATTTTATGTCCATCTAATGAGATACCCTTTTTATCTCTCATCAACTCATTTTGATGTGACGCCGTTAGGCTATCAAGGGAACTTCTTAACCCAATTTTGATTTCTTTGGGTTCAACATGTAGTTATTGAATATGTCATCCTTTGAATATGTATGAATGACCATTGATTATTTTACACTTAATATCCACTTATATTGGGTGTATTTATATTTGTCTCACATAATTATGAGATTGATTTATCCTTAATTTAAGGACACCATCTTTATAATGGATTTCATCTCAATTTACATTTCCATTGAGACTTCATTGTTTTTATGCACCAATTCACTCTTATATGGTGTATATACTATCATTTTGAATATTATATCATGAATCCCGTTATTCTCATGATATTATAATGTTTTTATTAAATGTTATTCCTCAATTATTTTATTCAAGTATCTCTCATTGTGTTAAAAACCCTTTAACTAAAATATCGTTTTAAATGTTTTAATAATTTAATATTATAAATATTTCTTATTAATATAAATGTTTTCAAAATGGTTTTAAGGATTTATTTATATGGATATTAATGGTTTAAAATGTTAAAAGTTTCAATGTGGTATGGGGCACTTTGATTCAAAAATCTCTTTATTGAATGTTTTAAATGGTTTTGAAAATGGTTTTTAGAATGGATTCATTATTTCAATAACTTAAAATGTTATAATGTTATTTCAATGTGGGAATGTTATCTTTTCTTTATGCTTATGTTATGTGCTATGATTATGTTATGGTTCTTGGGAATTATTATGAAGATGGGTGGTTCTGTGATAAACTAAGGGAGGGTGAGCCCGATATAGCTCTCCAATGCATTGGGTAACGCGAAGGAGTGAAACGTTTAGGTTTCTCCGAAGAGATTTAGGGAATATACCGTTGTGGGTATTCAAAATGTAACCAATATGGTTACTCACTACGTAATAATGTTATGAATGCCTCATGTTACCTTTTATGTCTTATGATTTCTATGATTTATTCATGGTTTTGATGAGGTATGTTTAAGTGCCTATGATTTATGGGTAAAGTATGATTTCATTCTTATGTATATATGAACTCATGTTTCCTTTCCATATTTTTATAACCCTTACTAAGCTTTTTATGTTCATCCCAAGTTTTTGAAATGTTTTTCACAGGTCAAGTGAAAGGTACATTATGTGATGATAGTTTCAAGGATGTGTCAAGAAAGAATCCATGTTTTATTTTAAATATGTTTCTGTTGATGGGAAGAATGAATATTGTCTTTTATGTAACCACTTTGTTTAAATGTGGAATGTAATGAAAGTTTCATGATCTAATTCTATAAAACTCTAAACCTGAAAAGATCCTCAATGTTTAATCTTGTAATAACTCAAGATTAAGTAAGGTTTAAGGCTGGGGCCTTATAAAATGGGTATTAAAAGACCATATCTTTCAAGTCCTCATATTGAACCCCTTGGAATTGAATCTCTTCCGGAGACATTTTATGTACTGGATAATATATTAGTGTCATCCCATGATGAAAGTTGATTAAAATGTCTAGCCCTCACTGGGGAGTTGATGTTGTCACGTCATCAGAAAGGATGTCTCCATGCTCTACTAGCACTGTAAGAAAATAATAGCCTAAAGAATACACTATTCCTAGAGTCATGCTAGACATCTAGTAATTAATTAGATTCACTCTATGATGCCTGATCATATCATACTCCTCTAAGGTGTCGTTTTCACCCACAATGGAAATACATGTTCCATCTCTACTAACAAAATGCATCCTCCACCTAAAATAATATACCAGGGCATGAACTATGGATATCCAGTCCACATATAAGATGATATCATAAGGAATCATTACATCAATGAAGATCTCACATACATAGTTGTCACCTCCAACAACTGAATCTCACAATGGGAACATGTTCACAGTCTCTGATTGACTGTTTGTTGGTGTCTCAAATGAAAAGGGTTGAGAAAATGGTTCCACATGAATATCTAAGTATCAAAGTAGAGAAGTGGCAAGTAAATATTGACTTAAAATTGGGTCGATCAATACTACCAAAAAGTATAAAATACAAAAATCATACCTCATATAATCCCTAGAGGCTTGGGATATATGCCTCCATAGCCTGCATATGGCCTCATCCCTATCCACCATCTCCCTTAGTTTGGTGTGGACCACTTGAGAGTGGTGATGGTAATAGGTAAAAACATCGACCACATCCTTATACATTATCCACAATTATTCCATTTATTATTTTAAATAAACTAACTTTTAACTACATATATCCCTTCCTCGATGGTCCCTTGACTATCTGAAATCCATCTAAATGATGCGTTGGTAAATTTTGATCCACAAGTCTTGATGATCGTTGGAGAAACACCTCCTATCCATTGAAAAATTTCAGCCACCTTGAGAGACCTATTTCACTGATCATGGGTCCTGGGATCACCTCTTGAAATATATAACAGTCTTGTATCACTATTTATTTCATTAGTATCCATCTATCAAGGTTTTAGCTACTGGGTTCCCACTACTAGGTCCAACCAGTAGTGGTCTCTCTTCCAATAATATCACCACCAATATGGATCTCTCAAGCTTCCCATCAATGGTGGGAAATGCTGAGGGAAACTACTGAAGCCAAGAAGTCTCAAAATAATCATGTCTAAATGTTCTAATATATGATAAAATGATCCTACTAAAAAACAAAGGAGTAACATGATAGATTGTTAAACCTCACGGAGTAATCCACCATGGTCAGACCACCCTACTATTGATGCATAATCTCTTGTATGTGTACTGATCACAACCTAGGTAGATATAATTTATCCGTAAATAGAAGATCAATGTCTATCTAGGAATGATATGTCTCATTTTAGGACAATTTAACTATGCTCCACCATTTTACCAAAGATCCCAAAATAATAATCAGCACAAAGACCACTATATGATCTGGAGGCATCCATAGAAGGCAGTAAATGCAAGTGACTGCCTCTAGCTACTCCTCATTCACCTAGGGGTCCAAATCACCCAAATACATGTGAGGTCACTACCTATAAAACACATGTTACATACTCAGCCTGTGTGAATCCTCATATTCTACTATTATGGACAGATACTTCTCAATGGGTTATTGTATAGATGGTAGACCACCCTTAGATGATATCTTCAGCACATGCCCCTATAGCATTGCCTCGTCACTAGGTGGATTATCCTCATGAAAACGTAGTACAATCCTGGTAGGATTCCAACATGGAGGTATCTTAGATTAACACAAGATGTAACATAATAAATATAGTGTTTATCATGGGGTTTACTCAAGAAAAAAATGGAATAAACAATCATTCTTATATGATATATGTAGAAAAATATTTACATTCAACCAATGATTACTTGTATCGAGTTGAATGAATGGTGATCAATGTCCTAATATTTGGATACATCAACCATCGCACCAACACTATAGTCACTAAAATGCTTGGTGGACTCAAAACGAAGAACAATATTGACCCAAAAAATCTCATAGACTCTAATAATAACATAAAAACAATTTCTCTAATACCATTATGTCACAAACCATCAAACTGAGTTCTAACACATGAATACCCCAAGATCACATCCAATATAACAAGGGTTTGAAACAAGCATCGAGTAGGTATATCCCATTAATGGGAGGCAATATCCTATAGTACATGAAGTCATATAGACATATCAAAGCCCACTCAAAGGTAAAATTCAAAAAACTCATGAAATATAGGCAATCATATAATATCGCACAAGAGAGAATGATCGTAAATTACAAAAAAAGGGAAAATGTTTAAAATTCAAGCCATTAATATTCTAAAGATTCAAACCAATTTAATTGGTGATGAATATAGTCAAATGGAATATCCTGGTAACCAACTCGGTCTAAAAAAACTAGCTATGCACAACCCACTAAATGTCTTCCAAGGACACCATCAAAATAGCCTTTTTTCTTAAGACAAGACATGTGTGTCAAAATCCCATGCATGGGTGAGTATTAAAATATCCCATAAGACTATAAGATAACATTAAACATTAATAAAACTATATATTAATCTCAATACAAAATATAACAATCAATTTATAACAAAAAACCCATATATATTAAGGGAAAATATCATGCCACCAGGTGATAATAAGAAACTGCTAGCCACCTGATTATTCCTGAAGAAACATCCATTCCTAGAGAATCCAATCCACAAGACATTCTGTCATAAGATAAACTAAAGGAATAGGTATAGCTCCTTGTTCCTCACTATATAAAACTAACTTTTCTATAATGATCATAATGCAGAGATAGGGGGTCACACCCATAACTACTGGGGAAAACCATGAACATAATCTAGTTCATCCCAATATATTGGGGATAATATTTAAATGATACCGAAAACCCAACAGATTTAGATTTCTATATGGAGTATAAATTTAATAATCAGGGAGCTCATATTGACTCCAAAAATCCCATATTGGGAACAAGGATAACAAAGGATCACACTCCAGAATCATAGAGGGAGACCACAAATCTATCTAAGAATTGACCTCTAGGGGAGATCACATTTCTGTGATGTCGATACAATATTTCACTGTACGGAAAGGGATAAGACCAATGGAACACACTTATCCTATAGTGTTCTAAATTAATAAAAAATTGATCTACAAACCTTCTTCATAGTGGTAGATAGTGCGTACTAGAGGGTAAACTCTTTTTCTATCTATCCTCATGTATACCCCTGTGGAAGAGCATAAAATGACATGTAAGAAAAAATATTAATAGTTTTTAGAAGGTGTATACAACATTAAGAGGCACACAACAACCATCACACATCACCTGGACAGGTCTTTGGATGGTGGTTGTGTCTATGTACCGGCATGTGTACACCTGGACATGTGTGTATACAATTACATGACATGTTACTATACATATAATTTTTTCCATGTTCAGGTAATTTCTAAATTACATACAAAGACAACTAGGAGGTTTCACACATTGTATGACTTGGGTCATAAGACGTGTGATCCATATTTTAATCTGAAAACCTTATAAATTATTTAAAGGGACCCTCAAGTTGTGTAATTCCAATTTACATGTTGTTTTGATCGATATTTTTCAGAAATCCATGTCTTGTTCATTTGATGCTAGGATTTTCCTCCACTACCCGCAATATCACCCTAGAACACCAGATCTACAGTTTACTGTACTTTCCATCAGTCATTTTCAGGACACTATTCAACAATTGGATCATGAAATCATCAAACAACATTTTTTTTCTATACACCACTTGGGAAAATGAAGAAGTACAAATTCAGTTTTTTTCTTCCCCGATCTACCCACTATTGTTGTTGATTATCAAACCAAAACAACCATCATGTACCATACCTGTAGATTTGATCGATTGTTCCTATGAATGGACACACCATGCCCAGAAATTTGGTATTGTTCAAACCATTGTCCAAAATAAATACAATTTAAATGAAGAAATAAGAGAGAAATCCTTAAGCCTCAAAATGTGAAGAACTAACCACAAAAGACATTTTTTTGGCCTCAATAGGTTTTTTGTAGAATAATATTAACGATCATGAATAAATAGAAAAGTAAAAAACAATACATTCCATAAATTAAATTCTACCAATGACGCGCATATCAATTCTTTTCAAGGAATTGATCCACATTTATTTGGGATTAATAAATATTATTGAAATTAAAAAAAAAACATACATTTTGTGTAGATTGATTTTTGATGAAGAATAATTTATTATTCATCATTGACATAATCCAAAAAAAATACCATTTCTATAGTAATTAGTTATTTTATAACTACCCATCATCGATCATCAAGAATGATATCGAGTGTTTGGTCGAATATTGTGGTTTTTAGTGACCAACCCTATTGAAATACTGTAATCATATATTTTATGATAAATCTCGTCAAAACATCATAGAAAGAAAATAAATTTCATAAGTTATTTAATTTATAAATGTAACCCCCGTGACAACTAATTCTAAGATGACATGCACTGATAAAGAATATGTAGCACCAAGGGTAAAAAATACACTCTAAAATCAAATATTTATTTGGATTTATGATCTGGGCACCCCTTTAAGAGTTATTAAAATTTTATAATAAAATAATAGATGCATGCAGTTTAATATATTTAATAATGTTTAATTAATGTATTCTGAGCACACAAAGCCTCAAAATTGCATTCCATATGAGGGCCTGGTATAAAAAATAATTTATAAAATATGCAAAAACAATACATAAAAAATATGATTCATTAAAATAACCATATTCATGGTAAATAACATTGATGAATAATCCTCTAGCTAAAATGTTAGTCAAGGAATGCTCAATAAAATGGTTGATCATGTTTCCTTACTGATTCCATTGATATGATGCTAGGATGAGTACATCCCTCAAATTATAAAATCCAAATATGAAAATAATTTGGATATGGATGGATTCCAAATACCTCCCCAGATCAGATTAGAGAGTAACAAGTTCCTTAGTTGGGTGTGGTATTATTACCTATATTTTATCCATTCCATCATTTCCATTCCCTACACATTAGTGCCTCTTGTAGCATATTTTTCATTTATTTCCAAAAAATTTAAAAAAAAAATTATATTAGATAGATTTTGTTTTAATATAGTAAATAATTGTAAAGTGTAAATTTATCATAGAAACATTGAATATTTCATAATTCATAAAAATTTTACGATCATATGATTATCTCAAATGGAGAATTATTACACAGTGGTTGTGTGGATACCCCCTTATAATTTGTAAAATTTATTCATTTGTATACGAACATAGTTTGAGAATGATTTTTTATGGAATACATTTTTTGTGGAAGAAATATTTTATCACAAAAAAATAATTTATCTACATTAAAATCAATTGGGAGTCAAAAAGTATTATATGATGAGTCCCAAATAACAGTATATATACTCATGCTATCTTTTATAGAACACATCTAAATAATTCAATATATGGATCATTTGCTAAAATTGAATCTTTTTTATTATGATAAAGCTTAATTATGGGAGTTCTATTTTTTGACACTCTCAAAAAACATGAATATAGTTTTAAATAAGTTTAGATATAAAAATGATAAAAGATGATATCCCATATAAAAAACATATATTTATAAAGAGGAAAAGAATTATTTTTTGTAAAAAAATATTGATGACATGGAATTTAGACATCAAGACAATGTAACACCTTCATACTGAGCTATTAAATTATCAATGTGTGATGAAAATTATTCATGGATGCATGGAATACTATAAATAAAAATATTTTCATAGAATCGTGATGGTAATTATTTATAGACACATAACATATTTTAGATGTGGATTTCAAAAATAAAAGTGTTATTAATGTTTTTCATAACTGGCTACAATATTTAGAACCAATAATTATTCGATACACTATTGATATAATACTTCATGACTATGTAAAATATTTATAGTGATCAATAAATTTAAATTAATTTGATAAATCTTAATCATGGCTAGATGTAATAATCATGATAATTACTTATTCATGAAACCATTAATGAAATCCTTCTCAATAGTATAATTTCATTGTTTAAAAATATTTCATTTTAAGAGAAAAATAGGTGATCCTTCATGACTATATGACACTTGTATATTTCAAACATATTATATGACCATATATCACATATTGGTGGTTAAAAATAGTTATAATAAATTCATATTATGCACTTTGATATATGGTTCCAAAATAATAATGATTTCCCAAACTTCGAAATAATATATTCATCTATAACACATACTATGGTGAGGGAAACCACATCTCATGTGTATAATTTCATATGAATGTGATTTTGATGAAAATTCATTGGTAAATAATATATTATTTGATAGAGGTAGAGGGATGAATTATTTACAAATACTTTCATGATACTGATGCACAGTCATATGATTTTCATAGGTATCATGAAAATGTTATTTAAGGAGTCCTATAATATTGCATTAGGTATTAATATTCATGTAAAATATTTTATGTAAAAATCATTAAACGCATGGTTTTTTTAATATAATAATAAAAACCTCTAGTCGTATAATGAAATGGGAATCCAATATATATATATATGATACATCATAATGGTACCAAATTTTTTAATATTTTATTAGTGGGGGGACACTTTTTGAACAATCCATATTATAAGTAACAAAATATCATTTCTATTCCTTCTTTTACCGAGGTGACCAACACAGTAATTTTTTCCCAATATATTCTAAATGGAGTAATTTTGGAGATGAAAAGGAAATTCATTTATAAAAGTATCTACGTTCTCTTGATATACAATTCTAGTTTATACATGATTTTATTCTTTTGTCCAATCAAGTATTTATTTTATATTAATCTTATCTCAGTAAATCGTTCCAAAACATTGAGACTCACCAATTGGTTTCAATCATGAATTATTTTAATTATGAGTATCTATATCATTTGTATAGCTTTGGAAACTCCCAAGGATCAAGATGTTAATGTTGGCAGCCTAATTATACCATCTACCCACCCATTCTAACCAATGAGCCATGAAGAATTGTAGGCCTCTTACATGGTGACATTTCCTACCATATGATCATCTATGATAACACTATCATAAATCCATTAGTGAAACATACATTCATTGTAATCTTACTAGGTGTAATATCAAATTATATTATCACATATTTATCTTCCAACAAATATGATAATCCATAAATGAATTCTCATGTGTAAGTCACATTCCACTAACTTCTAAGAATGATTACATTAATTTTTCTAGTTACATAACATATAAAAATTCTATTAAATTAAAAAATATATAAACATGATTAAATTTTATTTTATGGTAATATGTAAATGGAATCTTTATTTGGACATTGTTTTTCATCATTAAATTACAAAACATTTGTTTTATTCACTATTCCATTGTAGGTATTATTTTTATCTATATATATTATATACCAATTTTATATTAGATTTTATTCATACACTATTTATATGTTCCATTCATCGGTCTAATATAAACTTCACAGAACATATGAGCTCCATATAAGATGATAAATTTATGAGTACCCACCTAGGTATCTTTAAAAACGTTTGGGTTCAAAAACACATCATTACTAGACTCATTTGTTTCTATATAACTTGATAAGCATTGACCTTATTTTTTAAATTCATGGAATTAATATAATGGGTTTTCCAAATATTATAGGGTGAATAATCACACTATCAAATCCTTACCATATTGTTGAGGGATTATTTCCGGCACCGGTGGTTGGATGAAAGGATGACTACAAGCTGTTATATCCTCGGATTCCACTGTATATAATTAAAAAATATTTATTTAGAGATTATTATTTAATAATTTTAAACTAAATAACTAATAATTTAATTTATTTTTTCATTTTAGAGTGGATTCAATTTTATATTTTCAAATTTATAAATTTACTAGTTAGATGAGGATTGATCAACCTCTGTATATTCCAACTATTATAGTGTCAAATTGAGGATTAGAATGATCGTAGAGAGAATTTCCACATTGAATCGACTTAAATTGAATACATTGAGAATACATGAGAGGTTGAGGGGGAATATATGGAACTGAATGATTTCACCTATATCTGGTTCATAGAAAGAGATTATAGCTTGCCACTCATCATTATTTCCATATTTTGTACAATATTCTTTGGTATTATCTTGTAATATCTAAACATCAAAACTTATTTATGTCCACCATTATCAATTCATGAGTTTACATTAATTTATGGAGTGAATAAAAAATTTATATTATTCCAATATTATAGGATGGTTCTTGATCAAATTGAACTTCATTGCTAAATGTGTATTTGTGCCTGTATGTTGTCATTCCCTAATATAATGTATAGTAGGGAATGTTGGGTTTTGTGTAGGAGAATGGTAGGAACCCACATAATTATATAAATAATTGTGTGTTGATATATTAGTTGTGTGATCAACCCATAAAAAGATACATTGAAATTCACTAGAGGGGACAACCACAAAAATCATTTTTAGTAGTTTGTAATTATTAATTTCTTCCTATTAAAGAAACATAAAAAATATTTATGGATAATTATTTAAGAAGAGTGATTTACTAAATTATTTGTTTTCTATATCCTGAGATAATTATGATGTATATTTAGATAGATCTGGATGGTGTTCATTATATTTCAATATATCGTAATGGTCTCTAAATTTTATTGCATTTATAAAGGAATAAAATTGTTACTCATTAATGAATTAATTTAATTCTTAATGGATCATAAAATATCATCAAAATGATAAGGGAATCTAATAAATGTGGGAGGAAAGTTACTATATCATTTATAATGATAAAGATTATCCTCTCACATTCATTTATAGAGGACTTGAGCATTATAATTTTTTAAACATGACAATGTCTTCGTAATGGAAGAGTCAGTAATGGAGGGGGATGGAATATTATATTATGGATGAATTGTCCAATGGGATTGAGAAGTCCACTTTTATATTAAATAATCAAATGAAATATATTAATAATGACTCAATAATTTAATCCCATCTTTATTACCTAGATCATAGTCATTGGTTATGGAAACCCATGTTTCATGTGAATGATTATTGAATAACATCACATCACCATGATATACAATATTCCAGATCCAATCCTCAAATATGATGTCATCCTAGATAATGTTTCCAATGATATATTTTAAGGGAACAGCAAGAGAGAGTTTTCAACTCGCCATCATAGTACCTCCTGAATTATAGATTTTGATAAAATTAATCTCTATGTAACATTTGAAGAATCCAAAAACATGATCATTCATGAAAGAGTATAAATTTTCAATTAGATTATTAAAGGATCTAGGAGTCTTTCTCAAATGAGAGGATGGTGTATTTTTTATAAATAATCATATGCCTGAAAAGGCTTGTTGTATGTGTCTATTTGGATTAACAGTGGATGGGTGATATAATAAAAAAGATGAATACTATAATGGTGAAATATCTAAGACTCCCAAAACCATGATATGGTAGTTATATTATAGTATTTTTAGATAAAAAAATGTATTAAAAAGGATTAGAAAACTTAGTAATCATATAATACTAGATATATACATAAATTATATATGATAACCTAAGTTACAACATGAAAACATTTTAAGAACATTCGTTTCCATTGCATCTAGTCCATAAACATTAAACACAGATCACATTTAGGTTTTTCGGAGAATCAAACAAAAATAATGTAGATCATAGATTATAAATAATCAGTATCAGGAAAAAATAGTATTCATATAATAATTAGTTTATTAGTTTTCTGTTAATTTATAGGCCATACTCAGCGAATGATTATATTGAATAGATTCCCCATAAGAGTTATCAAGATATTTTATACCATTGCATAATTAAACTCTTACTAAATGAAATATAGAATTCCATAAAAATATTAATATACAAATAAAAAAATCTCCATTATATAGAGTGATATTTCTATATAAGAGACCCCCTATTAATAAACATATAATATATAGAGTATCACAAATGTAATCTGAATTACCCTTATCAATGAAATATAAGGGATATAGTAAATCCAATGTGATGTGTTATCCATGTAATATGGTTATTATATTCAATAGTTATCATTTTTAGGAGATATACATAATGGTATGAAAATTCATTCGTTATGGTTTATTATGAGCATGTCAATATTCCCAAACATATCCTCTGAAAGTGTATCTCCAGGTGTGCAGAATTTTTCCCACTCATCATGATTCAAGGTTTTGATTGAGCTAATGATCAAGAAGTCATTTTTTGGGAATCTAACTATATTTCAATCTATAATTTAGGCACATCCACTTTCCATTATATAAAAAGATATGCATTCTCAAGAAAATGTAAAATTACTAAAATTACTTATTCAAAGGTTGGTTTTTTTCATGGAAATGATTAACTATTACAAATGTTTTGGATAGTATTTATTAAGAATTATAAATGGTAGATATAATTATATTAACATTTATATACCCTAATGTTCCTAAATAAAAATTATTCTTTGAAAATGCATGTATTTTCTAAAGAAATTGTTGTTGAATTTAACATGAGTCTCAAAGAATAAAAATTGAGATCGAAAGTCCACGCTTAAGGCTCAAGTATAATTACAATCAGAACTACATGAATCATTTGGATTATAATGGATCCTAAAATACTATTAATAAGTATTTTTTATATAACCTAACAAATAGTTATTCTATACACCCCATAAAGAAATTATTTGTATAATACAATACTATTCTCAATTAGAGAAAATTGAGATGGAAAATTATTATATAATTTCTTGACGTTAATGAAATTATTATAGAATCAATTATAAAAATGTGTCAATTATTTATTTTATTTTTAACCTAACAAGTGTAAATTATTATTTATAATATTCATAAATAGACTTTTGTATGTGAATTCTACATATTTTAAGCATTTAGTGTTTATATTTTTGGTTCATTATAATAGTTTAATAATAGAGGTGTCTTTGTCTTTTGTTCATTCTAAAAAATAATTATTAGATTATTACAGTTACTATAATGTATGTTGTATATTTTTTATGATGTTTCAAACTCACTTCATGAGTGTTTTCGACATTATAATTGGAGGTAAAATTGATGACTAGAACATTTATGTAATTCTTGATGATCAACATTTTTTAATTATTTGATAAATTAATATTATATATAACATTTGAATAAATAAATAAATAATTATTTAAAAATTTATATCATATTATAATATTAATTATGTTCTCATATTCGATGATGAAAACATTTCCTAGTATGGTTCAGTAAGGTGGTTAAAATGAATCAAGCATGAACATGCCCTGATTTTCAAAATGAATATGTAGTTCTTTTCTTATAATATAATTATATAAGAATATTAATATTAATATTTAGTGTTTATTATGATGAAATATTATAATTTTGGAGATAAAAAAAAGTAATGGATTAGAAAATACTACAGAAACTGAATAAAATGTTAACATCTGAATACATTTATTTTAAATTACTACATTAATGATGATTGTTTTAAGATAAAAATTTAATAGGTTCAACAATTTATCATAAAATAACCATAATTATATTACAAATTAAATATTTCTATCTTTATACCAACATTAGATATGACATTTTAATGTGGATAAGGAAAATAAAACATGTTGCGTCATGGAGCCGGTAGTCCACAGAACACATGATTTTTTTTCTTAATTGATGTGTAATTTAAATATAATGTTATAACAACCTTATAAAATTAAAATTATAGTACATAAATGATTAAATTATTATTATTATAGTTCTGTAAGATAATTTTTAGAGGATATAATTTATAATATAACCTATGCAATAAATAACACTCACACAACAGAATTAAATTGTTTATAAAAGTGTCTATATAAATGAAGTTTGTATGATATATAATGGCCAAAAATAATTTTAAACATGAAATTGAGTTATTGGAGGAGATTAATTGTAGAACTATATTTAGATATTTTAATGATATGGGTGTCATGATGTGTGGTGATGTTATCCATTTATTAGTTATGTAAATGTTATTTTTGTGAGTATCCCTTACGTTATCAATTATGTAAGGATACAATTCAAGTTTCAAATGCTAATAAATAGAAAATATATGACATGAAAACAATTTTGGTCAAAAAAATTTATTAAATAATTATTTTTTAGAAAATATTGATTTATTAAGATGTTATTTTTAACTTTTTTATAGTAATTTTCCATAACCTTTGTAATTAATTTAAAAACATGGAAATTAATCATATTGACTAAGATTATGTTTGTACATTTTAACTAATACAGAACATTAAATTTTAAATTTTAAAATCATGTCATGAAATAAAATTTCTTTTTGTGCGAATATTCTCTTTTAAAATACAACTCTTAATCTAGGAGAAATGTTTTTTAGAAAAATGATTATTTTATGAATTAATATTATATTTACGATATTATTTCTTGGGATAACTATTTTAATGAGGTAAAATATCGATTATAATACAAATAAAGGTAATGAGGGTAT
Organism: Viscum album; assembly: GCA_963277665.1. Taxonomy (NCBI): domain Eukaryota; kingdom Viridiplantae; phylum Streptophyta; class Magnoliopsida; order Santalales; family Viscaceae; genus Viscum; species Viscum album. The sequence continues at coordinate 707,587,197 of OY728131.1, read as the reverse complement.
CAAGGTAATCCAAAATGAATTATCCACTAAAAATAGTACATTTAATGAATGGATTGGTGGTTGTTTTTTAAAATAAAGAATTTAATTTGTTTTTTAAAATGTTGGTAAAATTATTTATAAGTTCAAGGAATAATTACAAATATATATTTTTTTATAAAATTGTATTTTATAACATTAATAGTTTTGTAAAATTATTTCTAATTATTTCATAAAAATTAAAAAATTCATGAAAACTATATTTTTCTTACTAAAAACATACCATTTTAGAAAATGAATCAAAATTCTTGATAAAATTATTTTTCAATAATGAATAGAAATTTGATTTAAATTGTTTAATTAGAAATTAGAAATTTTTATTTTCCAATGTTTTTTTAATAAAGGTTCTTTGAGTGTTATAGAATCAGTTATTGTGTTTCTCTACTATAGTATAGTCATATGTTTTATATCTTCCCCCATTAAATAATTTCATCCTCATAATTGGGATTTATATAAGATATTGAAAAATAGGGGATACTCCATCCTCATAGAAAATATATGATTCTATTTCACATATTGTAAATTTTTATTTTTTCAAATTACTATCATTTACCTTTTTTATTGTATAATACTATAAACCTAGTGAATAGAAACAATATTGGTTGTTCATTATAAGATACGTCAGGATCCAACACTATTCCCACAAATGTGATCACGTGGATTGGATATATAATTTATTTCCCCAATAATGAAAAATAGAAGTTATGGTGTATAATAGAATGGTTGGCTAGAATATCCAATAAAAAATATACAACCACAATATTTATAACATTTCAAATTTTTGAATGCAACTAAGGTCTAACATCCCTTTTTTAAAATATTTCAATATCCTTTCATTGATAAATCATGAACTATACATGATCTCAGATATGAAATTCCAAGTCATTATGTCTATTAACTACATATATCCTTTATCTTTTATGATATTCATTAATATGAAACTGATTAGTCTATCCCTTAATAGTAATCTCTTTTATAACCTCAAGTACATATAACATTATTTATCCAACATCTCCTAAATAAATTAAATTAAAAAACCTATTTTTGTACAATAGTTTATATGGTTCCATTTGGATTCTTGAATTGAATATACTATTATAGAAAAATGTCACCAAATGTATATAAACTTTACATATTACTTATAATTGATGAAAAACTTATCACTATATGTCTTCCAATGTCTTGACAATTCAATAAAATTTGCATCAGTATAGAGATGACTACCAGTGGATAAATGTATATTAGTAGAATGATCCCATTATATACTCTTCCAGAATTTTGATGGCAATCGTTGGTCATTATCAGATAAAATCGATATAGGTTTTTAATAAATTGTAATTATTTCAGTGATATTTAGTTGTAAATGGTTATCAAGTGGTAGATATTATCTTATCCCTCCAAAATTAACAGACATTATATGATGATCAATAATGAACAATATAAAATTTTTCTATATTGGGGACTCTGGTAGTATTGTGAAAAAGTCCATTATAAAATTTTACCACTTCCATATAGGTATAAGAAGATGTTTTGTGACTCCATTAGTTTGTATTCTTTCAAAAATTACCTGTGAAAACAATATATTTGTGAAACAAGCCTATAATTAACCACATTATACCATATCAACAATAATGTTCCCATAAAACCGCATATATCTTTTTTGTAACAACTTTTATATTGAAATATGATACTTTTTATAAATATTGTAGTTACGAATTCTATTACTATTTTAATAGAAAAGATGACCACTTCCCAAACCTCAACACTCCATCTCTATGTATAAAGTATATAAATATACTGTTGTTCACTTATTTATTCCTATTTTTTATTCCCAATGTCCTACTAAAGATGCTCTAAATTTTATAGTGATTCTGGTTCATAAATTTCATTAAAAGGGATGATATCTCCCCATCAATTAATATCACCATATCCATATTTAACATATATTTTTCTATAGGATACTTTTTAATCATCATCTTATTTATAAATATATGGTTCATTCTAATAAATTCTTTATCCACATTGTTTTCATTCTTATGGTGTAAGTTTATCAAGGAACAATTTTCCATTATCATTTCCATCCATATGATTTTATGAATGTTAATCCCATTTTAATAGGTTATGTACTTTAGAATCTTTTTATTAGTATATATATATATAATCATTCAATATAGATATAGTGCCTAAATATTTTCAAATAAATTATTATAATGGTCCACAATAGTCTAATATTGGATAGTTATTTTTTATATATTTTTAATTCTATTAATTCATAAGAAATCACTCTATAATTATTCACATGGATATAACCATGTAATTTCATAGATGAAACATGATATTATAAAAATTATTCCATTATTGATGGTAGAGTTAGAGTTGGGTCTTTATTAAGACAATGCATAAACTTCTCAAAATCATCCCAAAATTCACCTGACCATTATATTTGAATAACAATACAATTTAACATTGTTAAAGTGTTTTCCAACCAGAAAAATCATGAACAATGTACTAATCATAATCAATAAATACTATTAACTGCAAATCATGATTATGTAAATAGGTGTAAGGCAATCATTAACTACATTTTTAATTAATGGATCAAGATTGTTTATATACTTATACAAATATATGAACATTAAAAGAAACATTTTTAATAGGAAATGAAAACTTATCATATTTACAATATAATCCATTTTCCTTAAGGCTCTCCAAAATTATTAATAGAACATAGACATCTTCTTCATATCTTGTAGAGTATATCATGGTATTGTTAATAAATACCATGGAAATTTTTTCATTATAATCCTTGAATACATTAATCATAATATCTATAAATATAGAAGTTGAAAAAGGAATTCAAAGTACATTATCAGAAACTAATAATGGTTATAAATTGAGTGATATACCATCTTCTGTATACTATCTTCTTCATATATAGCTAATGAAAACCATTGTAATTATCAATCTCTATAATTTATCATGATACTTGTAGCGGATCGAATTATTTAACTATATATGGTAAACAAAACATTATCATAATATTAATGGCCTTTATCACTAAATAATTGATTCATTATATTATATAGCCATACATCATTTTTGCAAATTAAATAATGATGGCCCATGGGAGTATCTAATGCATATGAATACCAAATCACTCAACTCCTACATCTATTTATTTAACTCCATCAACTATAAAATTTTCATTTTAATGGGTTTTTAGATATAGGTCTTGCTTAATTATTGATATCAATGGAATAATATACTATATTCTACGGTGGATGGCTGTGTAATTCATCTAGAAAACCCTCAAAGACTATTTATACCATGGGAAATGAATCTATTTTTATAAAATATTATATATATATATATATATCATAATTGATCTTCATCACTTCCCAGTAATTCGTTAAAGGGAGTTATTGGTGGTTGTTCTAGAAACCACTTAGGATCCAGAAACTACTTCATAAAAATTAAGATATTCTATGCCCCTTAATACCTTTAAATATTTGTTTTTATTGTTTCTATCCCAAAAAATGGAATACACATAACTAATAGATGATATTTAATTATAAAATTTAATTAATGTTAAATTTTAATGATTATACCCAATAATTCATGATATGTTTTCATTGTAACTGAGTTATATTATATAGTTCATCTTAATCTAGTCCTAAAGGCTTCTACCAAACTTTATCCAATACCCTCTATAATTTATTATACTCTTCAAACCTATAGTAAGTAGTTATATTACATTATTTATACACAATAAAAGGGTTACAAAAGGATCCAAAACACCACTTTCATTGGACGAATATAAACATACATATATTAAACTATAATAACAAATTTATAAAATTAACAGATTATGAGAATATTATTTTACCTTTTAGAATGTCCCAAAAAATTAATCATAAAACTCAAAATGGTTCTCTTGGGAATGTGACAAAATATGTCTGATGATAGATAATCATGAATTATTAAAATACAATAGAATAATATATAAAATAATCATGGAACAAGTGATATGTAAAGAATAAATGTAAAACATAAATCCATACTAAACTAAAATTATGGAATGCAATATCAAGGAAAATAAATGAAATTATGGATATTAATAATCATTAATCCCATACTGATGGAATGAATAATGATAGACATTAAATATTTATCACATTACCTTGTTCTAAAATATTCATCCATTTATGGGATGATGTATACACCAAAACCCAACATGTTATATATAACGAGACTTGTTGAGGGATTGAGGGGCCATATAATTCAAGGCCACATTAATCACATGATCGAGTCTGATACATTCACTAAAAATTTCATCAATAATTTTTAAACCATTTCCTATGGAAAATATAACTAAATAAAAAAAGGCATTCTAAATAATCAGAATAGATAAATAAAATATTTTCCAATTCAATAAAATAAGGTTAAGATCTAAGAGATCATCCCTTATTAAATATAAATTTTGTTTGGTATTTTCAACAAAACAAGAATGAAATTTATCAAATATATTGGGTTATAATACATTTTATATGTAGATTTATACATTGATGATATTAGTCCCATCAAATTATTTTAATTTTTTTACACCAGATAAATGGTGATAAAAATCCTTTGTTAATGTTCATTAAGTGGATGTGAATATTCAAAATCATATCTGTCGGCACTGTCTCTCTAGGTGTGTAGTCAAAATCCCACCCATTGTGTATCAGTGTAATAATTGATTTAATAATGAACCAAACCATTTCATATAACTTGGTGAATATTTTTTGAGACCACAACCGGATCAATGTGTCAGGGAATTGAGATATTTAATTGGATACAGCAGACAAATTGTCTATTGAAAAGCGTAGGTTGTATTTTCCATGAGGGAATAGATTGAGTTTTAGAATAGTTCTATTGAAAAATATATAAAAATTATCGAGGGAGGAAAAACATATAAAAATTAATTGAATAAATAACATAATTAAACTTTTTTCCCTTAATATTTATTCCCTACATAATATTAAATATGTGGTCAAAATATCATGGGTCCCACCAAATTAAAATGGTGGTGGGAAAAACACTACTATGTCCCGGGTAGAATTACAATTATTAACTAGTAAAAAATAGGGGTTAAATGATTTTATATTATCTCTAATATATAAATTTCATTATATAAAATCTAAATAAGTTTTTATATACACCACATAAAGAAAATTAGGCATGTAATAAAAATATTTTCCAAAATGAGGAATTTGATATAAAATGCCCTTTCCTCTCATACGTACTTCAATAAATGTAAATTAATCTAATGTTCCTAATACATATCTACTTTGATTAGTAAATAAATAACCAAAATAATATCCATTTTAAATTTTAGTCATTATAAATAGTTATTGTAATGATAAATCCATCCAATTCTCCACATCACGTGATTACAGTTTTTTCCATTTTTACTAATTTAAAATACTTGTTTCTATGTTTTCTGTAAATTTATTTTTCATCGTTAATATATCATTAATTATATTATTATATATGAATTATTAAAATTCATTATGTCAAAAACTTCATTCAATAGTTTTTTACTCTTTATCCTTGATTGTGAAATCGACTTAATTTGTATATAAGTGATTCTTCATGAAAGAAGCTAGTTTTCATAATTGATGAATGAAATATTGATATAATGTCATCCAAACCCAAAAAATCATTATATAATAATTGATATACTATATAAATTTCTATTATTTTCCAATATTATTTCTAGATATAAATTCATAATATTTTTTAATTGGGTTCCAAACCGACCAAATCATGAACATACCTTGATTCAATGAATGGTTATGCAATCGTTTTATTGTAATGTCATTATAATATATGAATAATAATAGTATTTAGTTTAAATTGTTTTTTATCATAATTAAAATTACTGAATAAAATAATTTATGTATATGAAAATATTACACAATTTATGTTGATCTCATATAATACTTATATTAAATAATGAAATTAATAAAGATTTATTTCAGAACATAAATAATAGGTTTCATAATTTATTCTAAAATAAATGTATGGGATTCATAAAAATAAAATCTATCTATATTTTCATATTTATATCTATCCTTATATTGTGGTGATGAAAATAAAACATAATCCATCTTGGGGGAAATAGTATGATTAATGCAAGAACAAAGTTTATGTTTTTCTTAATTGATGGTTTATAAGAATAAAACTGATATTAACCATAATATAATATCATTAAAGTATATAAAGAATAAAAATATAATTATATTATTTTGGAATAAATTATAGTGAAATTTTGTAACAATAAAAACAATATAGTTTTTAATACAGGCATTAGGGAATTGAATTTTTCGTGGAAGTTTCCATTGATGTAAAGACCATATAATAAATAATTATATACATATATTTTGAAAAATGGAGTGGATTATAGGAGGAAAAAATGGGATATATTAAAGGACATATTATAGTAATATTTGGGACTTTATGAGGTAAATATTCCAACCTTTTATAAGTGAAGGTAAATATTGTTTTTGGAGTAACACTTATATATTTAATAATATAAGGTTACCACAAAAGTGTAAAAGAGAAATGTATGTAAAAATTAGTGGAAATTTTTTTGTTTTAAAATTCACTAATCTAATGCTTTTTATAAAACATTGAGTGTTTTAGAGGATTTTTTGTCTTTTTTTCTTTTATATTACAGCATTATTACAATTGTAAAAAATTTATTACCAAAGTAATAAATTTTAACGAAAAAGAATAATTTCATCGATTTAGACTAATTTCTCAATTACAACTATATTTTTTAATATTATTATATCATATAAAATTTCTTATTTTATAGAAATTTAATTTTAAAATAAATAATCTTCCAAATGTAATGTAATTCTATTGAAAAATATTTTTTTAATAATACAATTTATATAAAAGATTAATTTATCTTGTATACTGATTTTAGTAAAATAATTTGTTTTCTTACAATGAAAATAATTGTAATGAATCTTATTAGGATTGATAAAAATAAATCACCATTTAAAAAATTGATTAAATGAGAGATCAAAAATAGTTTTATACAAATGTAACAATTTAATCAGTTCTGATGATATAATACTTAATATTAGAGATAGGCGCACTAGGGAGCTCTTCTCTCGGTAGCTCTGCTCTCGGGAGCGCCTCTGGTTTTTGCCTCGTTGGGTGATACAGCGCGAACGGCGGTTCTGTGGTGGCGTGAGATGAGGGGGATGGTGTAGTTTCTTCGCGAGTGGTGGGTTTTAGAGGTGACGGTGATGGGTCCAAGGTGGCGCGTGTCCGAGATTCAGCTTCAGTGGCTTTCTTCGACTACGGGTGTTTCTTGACTCTGCTCGGCTCTTCGAGAGATGGCATCACTCAGTATTGGCAAGGGTGGTTCTTGACTAAGCTATTATCTTTTAGTGGTGGCGGAGTGGATGGTTCTCGGTCTTCGGCTTTCAGCGGCGGTGAGGGTTCATGTCGCTTCTGCTTTTGGTTCGGATTTCAGCTTTTAGCAGTGGTGGGTTCGATTCGTCACCATGGTGCTATCATCTACTTTTTTGCTATAGTTGGTGTAGATCTATTTTAATTTTCTTTGTACATGGTTTGAAATTCTATGGATCATTTTAGGGGTTTTATTTTTCTATGAGGGATACGGTTCTGCGATGAAAATGGTGGCGGTTTTGTGCTCCTCCATTGTTCAAGATGGTCTTCGGTGTGGACAGAGTCTCAAATGGATGGCCTTCGCTACAATCTGTGGAAGAGAATCATTCAAAATGCTAGTCTTCATGGCCTTTTTTGTCTCTCCCTCTTGGGGTTTTTGGTGATCCCATGGTTGATAGGCACTCCGGCCAGTGTTTTATCTTGACTCTGTTTACATGATCTCTTCTCTGGGTCCAGAATTCCTCCATTCTCTCCGAGGCGGAGCAGTGCAGTGGGCTTCATGGTCCTTTGGAAAGTGAGTTCGAGCTCAGAGATCTATTTCCATGTTCTCAATGGTTTTATATTGACATTTTGGATTTGGATTTCGGTATTTCTCAATAGTGTTTTTCGAAATCTGAAATGGGTGGGATTCAAGATTAATTTTTATTTTTTGTTGTATTCTGAATTTGTATGGTGAAATATACTAGCACTCTATAGTATGAGCCTCAGATGATTTATAGAGAAAATTTTCTTTGGGCACGATGATGGTTGTGTGCTGAAACTCCTAGGGTGCTCAACCTACTCTAACTAGAAGTTTCTATTCGCCTCTCCTAGTTGGATCTGACGCAATTGCAACTACACAGTTCTGGGATTTATGCTTCAACATTTGAAGGGCGTCAAGACACTTCCAGAGTTGCTGTGCTTTGATTTTTTGGCTTATATTTTAATTGGATGTTTCATTAGTGTTCTAATTTTGTTATTATTGGTGGTGGTGATGGTTTTCGGAGTTTGGTTGTCTCCGGCCTTGATGATTTTTCGGCATGATGGATTGTATTGGGGTTGTTTGTTGCAGCTTTTGGCGGTGGATGATGGTGATGATAGAAAGGTGATGGGATGAGGGTGATGAAGTGTAGATCGGACTTGTCCTTTATTAATGTAGTCGATGCACATTGATCAACTCGTGGTATTCGAGTTATTTGCAGTGTTGATGGTTTAAATTTTGAAATTGGGTGCGTGAAAATGGATGACACGGTGACTTGGTTTTTTATAACCATTTTGATTTTTGATTTTTGTAATGTGGGTGTGACTTGATGTGAAGAAATGGTTGTGTAGGGGTTCCCACTTACCTTGAAAGTGGTTTATATATAAAATAATAAAAAATGGATTGTGGTTATACATAATATTTATAAGATCAATGATATTTGAAAATTCATATTATTATTTGTTATATTAAAATTTGATTACCTAAATGTATTTTAATATTATAGAACATTATTATATAATTATAAATTCATTGTAATTACATATTTTCTGACAATTATATATTGGGTAAATAGGCTGGCCTTTTTAGAGAAAATAAAAAATTCGTACATTGAATATACTGAAATGATTAATTCAAAAATAGAGATAATTTTGGGAATATGAAATTCAAAATTTTTACCTATAAATCTTGTTTAGAATATATAATATTTAGATTTTCATAGTCTATTATGTGGTTTTTATCTACTATTTTAGTTCCACAAGTATTATACATTCTCATTTTCGACTTCCATGTAGGCATAGTAAGTAACCAATGGGTTGTCTTATTGGTTTACTAGTTATCCTGATCATAGAAAAATTACATCCTATTGAACTATTTTATTATTACCAAGTTCTATGGCATATCTAGGGATAGGAACAATTTTACACATATTTTCTAAAAATGGTTTAAAAATTATGCATTTCCATTATGATTCGTAACATTATTTTGAAAGTACCACATGATAAAATCTTTAGAGTGGATATAATTGGTCTATTTTATATTATTTTTAACACAAAAATATTTTAAAAAAATTAATTTTTTATAATGATATATTTGATGGGATGTTCATTCTAATGTTTATTATCGATCTTATGTTCATATATGAATTTTTTAGGTGGTTTAGAAGAGTTTTAATTTATTTGGGACCTGAAAATATTAAAATGTATTATGGAAATTGGAATACCTATTTTCAGGGATGAAAAAATTGGGATATAATATGGTAATGGTAGATTTATATAGGATATTCATATGATATTTATACCTTTCTAAATCAATGAACTATATTTCTATTATGGGAAGAAGATGTAGTGACATGGAATTCTTCATGACCAATGAAAATAGGTGGAGCCTTATGAAAATGTGATTATGAAAATGATTTTTTTGAAAATTGTATACTATTTAAAATTGTTAGTAAGGGGATTCAATTGATGACGACTTATAATAATTATGAAGAATAAGATCCTCAAGAAATTAAATTCAGTGTACCTCAATTTAGTAAATGTTCAATGGGTCATTTGTTGAATTATTTTTTCTATAAATATGAATGACTCTAAAATATTCCCTAGAAGTGGTTTTCATTATAGATATGATCAAGGATGATGTTTAGTAATGAAAATACGGATCATCATTATATGGTCAATTCATATTATCCATTTTTTAAATCCATAATAAATTGAGAAGATATTATCAGTAATGAGAGAATTTATGTACGTTTAAATATAGGGAGACAAACACCATAGAGAATCTAGGGGTATAATAGATATTTACCTATCTCTATCATAAAATAATGAGAATAAAATATTTTTAGGTGTTATAATATTATAATATATTATTATTAGAATATTTTGATTAAAATAAGATCCAACATTCCATTTTCTCATCCATCATCTAAATAAGTCTTACAGATTTACCGAATTTAATGAAATGAATCTTTTAATAATTCACAAGCCTCTCATTTGACCTTATAAACGATGACCATGAGACTCAATGTGCTCAAAATTGATCAAATATAACCTAATGTATTTATGATTTGGTTGATGTAATTTGATGATTCAACTATGAATATTAAATTTCAATTTAAGCATGAAAAAAGTTTTTTTCCTTCAAAATACATATTTATATCCTAGAAGAGTGTCAAATATTTTTTACATACACTAAACATATAAAAATTTGAGAATGTTTAAAAATTAGGAAAGGCTATAAAATTATTAATATAATAGATAATGTTATAGTGTGTATGTGTTCTACATAAATTCAATTGTGAAACATGGTATCATATAAGAGAATTTGAGGAAATATTTAGGAAAAAAAATGACATTCCTATGTTTGGTGGAAGAAAAATTAGTATTTAGTAACATCTAAAATAATTATATGTTATGGTATGCACTATTAAATGGGATTCATTGATAAATTTATTAATGATAAGTAATATGAGTTCATGGAAAAACCTGTATTTCTTACACCAACATGTCATTTTATAGGATCTAGTAATCTTGATCAATTCAAAAATAATGTATTATCAATTTCTAATAATAGTGGAACATTGAAAACAAAATGGTTTCTTTTTTACATGGTTGGACAATTGGTATCCTTCATATTAAAATTTCATGAAGATTGTTTTGGAAGGAAATATAAAAAAGGAATTCTTGATCACTGATTCTCCCCCACACTTAGTGACATCTTGAGTTTTCCATTAGTGGATTAACAATTTGTTGACGATCAACATTCCTATTATTTTTTATTATCAATATGGAATAAATATATTTTTGTCCCTCTTGTTGTATATGTACTCCAAAATTTCTATTATTTACAATAGACTATCTAAATATAGGTACTTATAATTTAAACACAACATTTTATGATAAATGATATCATATATGTAATTAAATTTTCTTTATATAAAAATTATCAAATTTTTATGGTGTATTAGAATATATAATGGATGGATTCATTTATTATGCTAATTTAACAATAATGATAACATATGATAATAAAAATAATGATAGTGATGTAAATTCATAGAAAATAATTTTTTTCCCATTCTAATAAAGTCTATATAAAATTATATGTGGAATGAATTATTATATGATAATATTGAGAACATATAAGGATGAAAAATCAAATTTAAGAAGGAAAAGATATTGATTTCAAAGATGAATTATGATGACCCAGGGAACATTGTGATTAAATTACGGATGGATTCATTAGAAGGTTCTGTGATATTAGGGGAATGATAAAAGTATTTTGTTTGAAGAAAAAATATTTGGTTTTGGTGGAAAATATCTTCCATATCATACCTTATAATTTTGATAAAAAATCATATTTCAAGGATTGTGATTTAGAAATACTCCATCTTGATTCCATTAAACATAATAAATATAAAAATGATATCGTATTGAGTTTTTTTCATGAACACATTCATTTAAATAAGGAAAAACACTTTTAAATCCTAAATGATAATAATAACCATGCCTTTATTAATATTTTTTTATAATATACGGTGAATGTCAGATATTTAGAAATTATCGGAACACCAAACAAACGTTAAAATTTACAATTTCTATTTTTATTTTACATACATGGAAGACGTATAATATGCCTAATAAATTTTAGGGGAGAATATATTTTTTCTCACAAAAAGAAAAAATGATTTGTTACTAAAATATGGAAACAATAAAAAACTATTTAAAACATCTTTTTTCTAGATCCTTTATTGATTTATATATATCTTTATAGATCTATATAGAATTTAGGAATATAGATATGTTATATTAGTTCAAATAAAAAAATAATTATAATCGTAGGTTTCTTTGGTGTGATGTTTTGTCGGGAATTAATACATATTTTTTGAATATTATTAAATAATTATATATAAATTCTCAAGAAATAACATATAAAATGTATAACAATCATGGTAATATATGGAGAATATTTGAATACCCTATTAAATAGGAAAATGATATATAGTTCATTGGAAAATATTGAAAAATAAGTGTTTTAACACTAAGAAAACTCACAAAAAGGTAAAAATTGATTATAATTTTTTATATGTAGAATTTGAACATAAATCATTAATATGGGTAACTCCATGAATTATAGATATTGAATATTTTGATTAGATGACCAGATATTTAAAACTAATAAATGATTTGGAAAAGTATAATGGAGGATCTATTACCTTTGAAAATGATGGGTAACTCTTGTAAAAATAATATTGATCAATATTTTTGATGAATGAATATTTGAAATCATCTATTATGTTGTTGAATAATAGATTGAATGAGAATATGTTATTTGTATCATAGCTTTGTGACTGTATAAACATATTGTTTTTAAAAGGAATAAATGTACATGATAATGATCCTATAAAAGAGGAAAGTCAAGTAAAGGTAACGTATTTTATTTGTGTGATATTTTATAATCATGTAATAATATCCTAAATTGGGAAAATCTACTATATCATTGAAATGTTTCTTATCATGGAAATTGAGATATGATTAAGATCTATCAGGGTTTTATTTTTCATGACATATCTATTTTAAAATTTGACTTATATATGATGTTCATAACATTCCAAATGGGTAATATTTCTAACCATTTACATAAAATAGTGTAAATTAAGTTTATATAAACATATGATTTAATTCATTGTAATTTATATTGGCTGATGAGGAAGTATTCTACAATTTTTTATTTACATTATTTCTTTAATTGATGACTCATGTCATACTATATTACATATTTTTGGGAACTATATTTTTTAGGGTTTTATTAAGATCAAAAGAGTTCAAATAAATATTGTTATAGAATGTGGATTTATTTTGGAGAACATTGGGATATATAATTATAAATCATTTTCATATGTGATTTTTCAAGCTTTTATTGAGAAACATGACATTCAAAATAGACATAGTTCACTATACACACCACAACTGAATGGTGTAGGTGAATGAATGAACTATTTTTTGTACATATTTCTTAGAAAATTATTATTAATCATGAAATACCTACACACGTTTTTTGATATGATATTGGTGATGTAACTCAAAATTTATAACAATTTTTCAATAGAAAAAACATAGATATGTCCTCTTATCAGTGATATTTTCATCTTAAATAAAAAAAATTGTGATGAAACAATCCTTAAGATCTTCGTATTCTATTTTTGACTTACTCTATAAGATTATTATTGATAGAAAAAGAATATTGAATAGTTACCATTAAATCAAAGACACAATTGAATCTTCTATAGTTTCTATTATTTATATATATGATATATTATTTTATTGAAATTAATGAAGATTGAGTAACCAATTTTCATAAGACATTAATATGTTATTAAAAATATATGTTCTTGGTTGTATATCATATGTTATGAAGTTATAAATATCATTGTAGAAGAGAAAATAAATTCTCCAACATTAATATGAAAAGGATCTTTAAAAAATTCTAAATAATGTATTTAAAACTACTTTTCATAGCCACTCTAGTTGAGAATAATTTTTTTTGAGGAAAAATTAAATGAATTATAAATAAGGGCTTTTAATAAAATTATTAGAAGTTTATTATAGTGTTTTTGGAATTTAAATATAGTTTAGGTTGTGATAATTCTTTAATATATCTTTATTCCCCAACCTAATTCTATACCGCTGTTAGATAAATTATTATTTTCTGCATTAATGGTAAAAATATTTGTTTTTCAAAAATTAAGAAATTTTTAATCCTTATCTATTTAGTAAAAACCATAAATATTGTCAAGGTTTTTTTAATTAAAGATATACATATGTTAGATTTTTAATCTTTGGAAAGTAGTTTGTTTTTTTGGAACAAAAAAATGAAAAACTCTATCACCTAGATTTTGTGAAAAAATATTAAATATATGATACAAATTCTACATGGAAATTGGTATATAGTAATTATCAGTTGAAAATATCAATTATTATATAATGGTCTCACTTATTATTGTCCATGATTATTAATGTGCAGTTAATCCTTCATAGAATTCAATTAATTATTCACAATCAGTGCACATTGTTATAAAATATCACATAACTTAAGATATTGTGGTGATAAATGAAGGGATGCCATAACATTTTCCTACAAAGGAGAAGATATATGACGTGTTCACAAATCGACTCCCTAAAAATGAATTTCGGAATTAGAGGATGATGTTGGGTGTTCATACTCACATATCTAATGGCTAAGGCATGGTGTATAAATCCCATTTCATGTCTTATCCTTTGTACTTTATTTCAAAATGTATGGAATAGAATAAATAAATATCTTATCTACTTATTCATTAATATATGCATTATATGGAAGATAGATATATTATAGGACTAATATATTGATTTATGATCATCTAATTTTAGTTGGAGAATATATTTAGAGTTATTTTTAAAGGGTAATGTATTGATTTATTTGCTAAAATTTTTAACATGTTTGGGGGGAATATATAAATGTTCCATTAATACGGATTTTCAAAAAACATTTTAGAAAAATGTAAAAGGTCTAAGAGTTAATACACAATTGGATAGTAGTGGATTCTAATTTTTTTTTATATCAAGTTATATAAGGGTATAACAAAAGAAAATTGTTCAATTGCTTTCAAGATGTGTAATGGGTCATAAATCAGTGGAGGTATATTTCATTTATGGACAACATGGGACTTTGGTTTAAAGGTATTGTCACATTTAAAAATTTCTCTCCTGTAGGATCATAATGATTTAATGATGATTAATTTTTAGGTTTTTAGTGTAAATGTGTCTTATCCTCCCTACTTAAAAGCAATTTTAATTATAGATAATTATTGAGATGATTATTTTTTGTTATTATATTTTGGGAAATTATTTTTTAAGATTTATTTTATGAATTGTTTGGATGGAATGAAAATATTGTGATACTAATTTTTGATAAATAATTACTTTTATACTCCCTTGTTTCATAATGATTAATTTGATATATAGTTTTTTTAATGATAAATAGATCATAACCATACTGTTGTTGTTCATCATGATAAGGATGGTGATTTTATATAAATTAAAATTGTTATCTACTCCGAAATAATTTTTTTTCATTATGTATCAGTCTTAGTGGTTTGGTTGTGCAATATGTTATTGATATTTTTGGTGGTTAAAGGAATTCATGGTTATTGGAGTTATTTTAATCTTATGAAAATGTAGTGTGAGTATTCCAAATCATTATTTCACAATTAATATTTCTGAGTACATCATCCTATTAAAAATAGTGAGAAGGTATTGATTTGTATGTTTTTATAGTTTTGTGACTAAATGTAAGATTATGAAGAAATAAATGGACATTAAAACCCATAATTGAATATTAATCGGATATATATATTGATCTTTTTATCTTTTAAAAAATGATTTTACTCAAATATACCATATTGGGGGACATTTTTACTAGATTTGAGCCAATTTGATGTCTCGGAATCAGAATGTGGGTCCCCTTATAACGGGGAATCCATAGAAGATTTTTTTTAAAAAATATTCAAAATTATGATGAGTTATTAACAATAAGGATTAAACTATTTGATATCTAATTATACTGAGATACTAATCACATTTAATCATATTCTGTGAATAAAAATCACATATTTAATATTGTTTTAGGTTAAAATGACATGTAGTTGATTTATTTGGATAGGATTAAATAAAATTCAATGTAGTAGGAAAAACCGGGGTCTATAAGACTATTTTTGGGCTATTCTATGATGAAATTTTATATGTCAAGTAGATAATAAATTTTCATTCTTTCATTGACTTATAGGCATCTCAATCCTAATATTTGTTTTCTATTACCTTCAATGGTGTCCATTTGACTCTAGGTGGTCCATTATGTCAAATCTTCTAGAGGTAGTTGACCAAATAAACTTAAAGATAAAAATTCTATTCAGAAATTTGAATTTAAATTTTTACAATATTTCATGTCATGATAAGATGCATATTTTCCTTTGTGTGAACAATTAAAATATTCAAATATACCATTTGTTGATAATTTATAATGATTATGTAGAATATTTTTCATGTATGGATAATAGCAAGTGAATAGTTGAATTAATTGTTTTATGTGTTGTGTATGGAAATTATAAAAGGGTACTTTTATTGTGAAATTGAAAAAGAAGAACTCAGTGCACACAAAAATAAACATCAGACAATTTTTCGGAGGACTATTAATTTGCTATAAATATTTACTATCATCATTAAGTGTAGGATGTACTTTTTGTGGGATTCAAAAAAACATAACCGATAAACTTGTAACATTATTTCATGGGATTTTACTACTCCAATTTATATATATATGTAAACTCTAGTGTGGCACTGAATATTGGTAAATTAAACATCCAAAATATTATAATTCACTAGTGATAACTGAAACATGTAAATCTAAATTCTCCTTTTATTTTATTAACAATGTAAATAGATAGCCAAAAAAGTATGAGTAGGAGAATGTTGATAGAAAATAAACCTAAATAATAGATATTATTAATCATTGATTCACCCCCTCTCCGTAATTCCTCCAGTAATCTATTTATAAACTGAAAGACATATACATCTCAAAAACTATTTATACTAAATATTGAGGTTAACATGTACCTCATGCAATTGAACTGAGGGATTAAGTCTGATATGTTTTTATTCAATGGATTTTTGGAAATAGATAGTCCCTTGACACTCATCCTTTGAAGGTTGAGCTAAACAGATAGCATAACTATAAATTTTGAATTTCCAAATTAGTAGTGAACATTTTTTCTATATTATAGAAGAATATAGTTTTAGGTCCCTGTATTATTTAGAAATATTGTATATACTAGAAACCAATTTCTACATAGGGCTTCCCAACCTAGGGCCACAGTAAGTGGTAATGTGGGTAAGGTTCTTATTAATGTTACTCATTTTATTTAATGATGAAAATATCAAATTACAAAAAAAATAGTGGGATTGGGAAATGGAAAACCCGAATCTAATTATTGTTACATTATTACATGTACTAATTATTACATTGTCTCTATGTCTTGAATTTTTGTGAAATTTGATCTTATTTTTAAATATATGGGAACATATTAAAGAATATCTTACCTTTTTAATGGATCACACATGATGTAGAGTGGTCATAACAAAAATATGTATTCCCCATTTCCCCACTTGAGAGTGATACATAGAGAATTCCATAATATGACGTTGAATGGTGAAACTCTATGCTTTGATCACTGTTGATTTCAAAAGCATTATCAATTTTTGAGTTTCTATGGAAGGTATAAGAGAATATTTAAGAACAAACTCTTATTAAGATGATATATGTGGATGTTATTTTGTCTCAGCTATTTATAACCCTAAATCTCTAAGTTTAGAATAACTATTTGAAAATTTATAGTGCTTATCTTAACAGAATCTAGAATAACAAATGCCTCACCCTATTCTTACATTTTTTGATGTTTTTATGGGGGTTTCATATATATATATATATAATGAAATATATTATGTCTCATAACCTATATATTTTTATTGATATGGTAACCTTTGGAGATGTTAAAAGTCTCTAATAGTCCTCTGGTGTCAAATCATATTTTTCCACATCACCAACGGGATGTCATTTATGATTTTATTTGGAAATAATATTAAAAATTAAGTACGATGACATTATGTTTTATGGATTCATTTAAATCATTGGAAAAAATATTGTTGGTATCTATATATTTATATTTAATATGATAAAAATATATAATAACATAATTCCGATAACTTATGATGGTAATGTGTATACATTAATTTTTAAAGATATGATAATGTACTATTAGTAATTCATTGCATTAATTTTAATTATATTCAAAACATCCACTCGATTTAATATGTTGAGACACTATATATGCTGCAAGGTATACTATTCCATATTACTTATTGGGAAATTGTAATTTATCATATCATCAGAGATAAGAAAATTGTTGAATATGATGGAATTTCAACATCTCCTATATATTATAAAAGAGATATGTTGTCTAGACTTCAAAAAGAGAACAATTTGGTAGGTATGTGTGGGATCTCATGTGGCAAAATGTTTTTTATATATAGTTTATTTTTATAGTTTCCCATATTTTATCATTATCCTACTGATATTACTAAGATGGACGGTCCTAATATTATGTAATTTTTACATCTATATGATGTTTATTGGAATCCAAATGAATCAATAGAGAGGATAAAATCTATTATGGTTTTATGTGTGGAATTTCTATCATATAGGAAATCCTAACATGATCAATTTAGGTATCCTACCAATGTATATAAGGCTTCTTAAATAGATTTTCTATAGGATAAGGATAATGAATGATCATTTTTGTTGAATGTCTTTTTTAATTGTTAAAAAACGAATGCATTAAAAATGATTTTCCTCTACTAAATTTATATATAAATCAAGTATAAATATTAATATCAATGGTAATGGTGTCATGGTTAGTTCTTCAATGTAATATAGAACATTTTCTATGATATTGTTATTCTAGAGCCTATTTTGTTACCATTTCAATTCCGCAGTTATAAAAAATATTCCACTATTTCAATGAAATTTCTAACAAGGTTTTTGGTGGTAGGAGAAAAAAAATCTTTTCAAAATCCATGATATTATGAAAATTTAATTAGTCATTTTTGATTTCTAATTAATCTCGATGTATGTACAATGGTATCATTTTAGAGTTGGTTGAACTATTATATTTTCTAGGATATAGGTAACATTGCATAAGAATTTATTTTAATGTTATAAAGATGATATCAGTGATGGGTAAATGCCACATTAAAAATGGGAATACTCTAATAGTGATACATATCTTTTTTATGTGGGGGACCTACATGAATACGGCTGGTGATGTTAGTAGTTAGTATAGTTATACTGAACTAACTTTTATTATAGGTATTAAGATCTGATAATAATAAGAATATTTCCAAGCATGGTGGTTGGAATAATAGAGATTTGTTGTATAATATATATGAATGTATGAACCTTCATGAGTGGTTTTAAAAAGAGTATTGTAGGTGTCCTACCCTCATTTTGGAAATAATGTAGTTTGGACTAAGTCACCGTAATTATGAATAATCTCAACTTTCCATACTAAAGGATTGGTTACCATGTGCTTAAAGAGACATTAGTCTGTCAGATACCTCCATGGACACTCTCAAGAGGTTACTATGTTTTAAACATCCTATATACCTGATAAGTTTGGAAAATAGGTGTTTATGGAACCAACATGCTCTATGGAAATGCTCACAAAGTTATTAGGAATAGTAAAAGTGGTTTCATGTCCCTTATGAGATCATTACTTCTAGGATATTGTAATAAAGGTATATATTTGAGATTATATTAGTTCAATTTTTTATTTAGAACTACACATTTACCATCATTTTAGTAGATTATGTAATTGATTATCCCCAACTATATGATAACAATTCTTGTAAATCATTGATGGTTTTTGTAATCCATGGATGTTGATAATGTTATACTAAGTAATATGTGTATAGAATCACAACTTTTTGGTATCCTATGTTTTTAGCATCATCATGTAAAAATATCCAACCCTAATGAATATGTATGGTGTATGGTACAGTTTTTCTCATACCCATTAATTATGATTATTAAAGAGTTTGGAGTGAACTACAAGTAAATTTCTTAATATGTATTGATACAGGAATTTTAAAATTGTAAAAATAATAACTTTTCATAAGATTATTTATTTCCCATTAGGTTCATCATTTTTTAATCTGGTAATTAACACCATGGACCACTAAATTTGATACCCTATTATGTTCATAATCTAGGTCTCACATTCACACATTCCAAATGTGGGTGGAATTCCACCACCACGATGATGATAATGATTTATTTGATAGAAGCATGATGATGGGATGTTAGTTCATCTCACTATGAACATTGTGTTCTAGTCTAATAATATCTTATTGATTTATGATTTACTTTTGAATCCCACTTCTAATTCCATCCATATGAACATTAGTAAATTACATAATTTATTTTCATTGTAGGAGCTATCATTTTTTTATGATAGGATGTGTATGATAAGTGTTTTGGAATTATTAAATATCTTATATCATTTCTATGTCAATCTATGAGTTTATATGGTTGTCTTCAAATAATACATTCAATTACCATCACATATAAAATCATATACTCTTGAAATAAGGCATCTTATAATAATCATATATGAAATCCTATGTTATCATAACGAGAGTAATAAAATCCCCACAAATGGTATCATGTAAAAATTATACAAGTAATGATATTCTCATAATACAATAAATCCTTGAATAATCAACTAAGGTAGCATTTTACATTCACAAATTTAGGTGTGGGGTAGATAATTGATATGGTAAGTCATCCGATACTCATCACGTATGGTATCTTATGGTTGTCACAGAAAGAAAGATCAATTCCTATCCTTCCTACCTCAAACAAGATGTTCATCCCCTTATTATTATGAAATATGGATTTCCATTAGTTAACATCCATTGGGGAAACCATATTTGTTCTAATATTCTCTTGGGTGTAGTTTATCCTAGAAATATACCAACTCTTTTTGAGGATTTGGGGTTGATCATTATTTTTTGATGGTTGAATTAAGACATGGAGTGGAATCCTATCTATCTTATTGAAATAGAAATCCAAACAAACGTATTCAATGCCTTAATATTTATGGACATATGGAATGAAGAATAAATGAATTTTAATTTCATGTTGTAATGAATAATATCTTGTGAAATATGTGCGGATGACGTGTTGTTAGTTGATTATATGTGGGGGAACCCATATCCTTATTGTAAAATACAAGGTACATGTGTCGATTATGTGGATGTTTCTTATCCATTTCATGGAAATATCATTTATATTTGCATCACAAATGGTAATACTTTAGGATCATTGGTTATGATATAGGTACTATAAATAAAATTCCAAATTTATAGTTACGAGTATGGATTTTCAATGAATAATCCTAAATAACATATATGTGGGCATCTTGAGGAATCACATTTCCTAGAAATTATTATTGTGGAGGATGGAAAGTTGGGTCACCAAAACCCATTACACTGATGATCAGTTTTGTATGAATCCATGAGTAGTGTGAAAAACTGTTGTATTTTTCTTAAAGGGTTCTTCATGGATTGAGTGTTTTGTGAAACATTCTAAAGGACAAGTAAATACATAAAATTAATTGAATGACATAATTCAAAAAAATATTACAACCTTAATTATTCTATCATGTTTTACTAAATTGTTTGAGATATTAATGATTTTTGTTTCATGAGATAAAATATTTTACATCCATGAACCATCATGAATTCCCTAGACGTTATAGACAACCTTGTGTTGAAATATAAGGCATATTTTTTGGAATATTTCTCTTGTAAATTGGATTATCTTCAAGAACATAATTAATCATGGAACATGGCCCTTGTGATGAGTAATTCATATAATCTCGTATAAGTGTTTTTTGTACACCAAACTCTAGGGATACATAGTTGATAAAGCCACATAATAGAAAAATAGTTTCATTAGAATATAGCCTTGTTATTTTACATCACATGTTCTTGCCTATCATACTTCCTTGACCCCATTTGGACAACTTTTTTGGCATTAAAAATCATCTATGAAACATTATATATAGGATTTATGAACCATAGGGAATCCCTTATATATTAAACAATAGTTTCCATTAATTTGGTATCGAACTCTTGTAGAATAGCCACTATTTATGCCCAATTAAAATTGAGAGTTAATTTTACACATAGAATTCCTTCATTGAATATTGTTCATACATATATGTACCAAATACTAGGAAATTATTTTTTATATATGGATCAAAGGATGAAATAATTATCATTTACATTGTCTTAGGGTCATTAAAAATAATTGGTCTCAAATATAATTTAGATGAAATGCCTACAAAAATTCGGTGAAACCCTATATTTTTGAAGCTCTATTTGCAATTGTAGGCTGAAAAATAATCTACTTATTTTTAGTTCCACTTAGATCCTAAGAATGGATTGATTGATTTTATCCAAAAATGAATAATAAAATTTAACATCTATTATTTCCCCCCTTGTTATTAGTTTTTTAACCCCTTGATAGTAAGGATCGTACATTTTTAGGAATCTGGGAAATTCCCGATCATTATATTTGTAAATTGTTGTCGAGGTGTAATTAATAATTCTTAGGATTCCATCACAATATAATCCCCATATGTTCGCTTTTAAAAATAATACCATTTATCATTTTTAAAAAAATTTATCTCAAACCCAATTTTTTATTAATAACTAAAAATAATTTTTTATTGGGTTTATGTGTAATATATGACATGGCCTGATGGTTCAGTGTCCCAAGAATATATAGTTATTCTTGAAGAACATATTCCCAATTGTGAAACACAAATTATTTTTTTACTTATTTTATGTGTATCTTCACATTCCATCTCTTTTTTTTCATCTATAATTTAAACTACATCCCACGACCCACCCTCAACTATTCCATCCTCCACAGAAACCAACATCATATTACAGCCAACATCTACCCCTTGAAAAACCTTCTCCATATCCGATAAAACTTTTGTTACTATAGATCATCCCTCAAGAAACCCTACTTTAATATTTCCCCATTATGTTAACTAATATCTCTTTTTTTCCCAATGTTGGCGGTTCATTCAATATTTATCACTCATTTAGTTACTTCCTCTACATCACCACTGGATACAACTTGTTTTTCCCACCACCCCCTCATGTAGTGTGATTTGGATTAGACATCCTACCATAAAAAATTTAATTAGAATAATTCTTGAATTTATGGGTTGAACCCCTAATAATATTAATTCGATATTGATTACATGTCCTCACATGGCTATGGTGTATTTCTATGTTCATTCCTTAAAAAATCCCACACTTAAATAAATGATATGAATTTTTACCTTCTAATATTATAAATATTATTACAACATGATGTTTTGTGTTCCTTACTATATAAAATTATTATACATTAACATCTCCTTATAGATCAACCATAAAACTCATCACATTGGTATTGATTGTATTTTCTTTAAATCAAAATAATGGTATTTGTCACATATGCATATATGATATGTAATTTACTAAATATATACTATGTTACATGTTTTTCACTTTAACCAATACAAAATTTAATATCCTCATATATAATGGATGTGTATCATTCTATGTAATTGTTATTTACATAATGTCTAAAAAATATATTGCTTTTGATTCCCCATAAGAGATATTATGGAATATTACAATTGTAGGAATCCCAATATCATTGAATTTTTAACTCCATATATCCATTAATCTTACCAGATATAAATTTATTATATTATACAAAAAATATTTATTTGGTTACCATTAATAATTTTTAACCTTTTTAAGATATACTAGGAGAACTTTAATATATGTGTTACATAATCCATCATCATGAATTTCAAAAAACTCAAATCTATTTGATAGTGTTCATGATCGACATTAAATCTATGTGTAAACCGTATGGTTGAAGAAATGTAACATAAATATAAATACAATTCAATTCAAATTCCATGTTGTAGAAAGGTAACATAACCTTCAATATTTTCCATATAGTTTTTATCACATTGTATACATTTTTTCACATCATATGGACCTTAGAACATATAATAATTTAATTAACATTAATAGATGATACCAAAATACTATGTTTCCTAATGTATTCTTAGGAGATCATAAATCCATTTATAACACCTAATGTATATATAGAGGACGGTAATCATTATAGACCCTTCATTCCTCCACGTATTTTTCTAAATGATGGGGTAATGTAATTCATTCCTATTTAGATGGTGTCAATCATTATAATAGTTTACTATATGAAATTTAACAACAGATTAACAATTATTAAACCCTCATGTCACAATATTGATATTCCCTACATATGAAACTTTGGATGACTTAAATTTGAGAACCATCATTACAAATAAAGAAATTTACCCTATTCCATTAATGATAGGTTATTTATTTTCAATTTATTTATTGTAGAAATGGTAAAGAAAATATATTCTATATATTATTCCATAAGAAGTACATTAATATATATTTTCTGCCAAACCTAATGAACCACTTTCATTGGTTTAGCCAACCACATATCCACTCACTATTATCGTGTAATATCATGAACTTTCTTAGTGACCTTGGTAACCTGATAAATGAATCAGCCCTGACATAGCCTAAATGGCATTCTAGATCCCCAAAAGGCTAGTAACTAGCACCTATAATCATACAACATGCAAGTGGGAATGAATTTTTGATAAAACATAGTAGAAGGAACACAAAAATGTAAATATGAATATGGAATAAACTCCAATAAGAGTAAATTACCAGATTACAATAAGGAATTAAAATCCCAATGTACTACAACCAAATATCCCATCGGGAAAAAAATCCCATTTCCCTAAGGAAGAAACTCTCCATGAATGAGGCTCAACTACTGGATCAACCTCAAAGTAGACCTTTTCCCTTTACTTGAACCAAGAAGAAGAAAGTCTACAAACACTTGACGACAAAAGTAGGGTGTGAGACTATGATTAGTAGGATAACACAAAAATATTACATAATAGATTCAAAATTTAGATTATACAAAGGAAAATATTAAATTTTTTCAAAATAAACAGGTTTGGAAATCTAAAATCATATTTTAAAAAATCATTCAATATAGTTTCAAAATGTCGGAAAATAATTTTAAAAAAATAATTCACATTACATGAAAGGGAAAATTTATAAAATTATGGATTAAATAAAATTGTTTCTGTAAATCCAAAAATGGAATTTAAATCTGTTTTACCACGTTGGAATACAGTTATATCACACATATTAATTACCACGTGAGAAACATGGTAATCTTCCATGTAGGTGTGGTAGTGTTAAACATCTATAGGATTCCACACTATTTATGTGGTCTCTAAGAAATTAGTATATTAGTGTCCCCGTGTCACATTACAATGTGGAATCTTCACCCTCCCATTAGTGATGTGACCCACTACATGTATGTATTATAATTTTATAATAGCATAGAGTGTATGCAAAAAACATCACCAGCTACCTAAGGCTTTAATGTGATCTTACATGATGGGTAATTTATTATTAAGACGTCATAAAATATAAATAAATCAATTCCATCCAATTTAAAAGGCCAATTTTTAAATTTAAAACTAATACATGTTTTAATAAAAACCATTCCCTTTTTATTTGATGAAACCATTTGGTTTCAATAAAATCATATCAAACCCTTTTCACATGATTAAAATCCATTCAAAATAAATTCCTCCCTTTTCATAATTCAACTTCCACAATTAAATTCATTAATTTAATTGAAATAACTTCCATCAAATCAAAAATTTAAATTCTATAATTTTAATTAGTCATCATCTATAAACTCACCCCAATTCAATGGAATTAGCAGTTTCCCAAATTTCCCTGAAAAAAGAATTTTGAATCTTCTAATCCAAGGAAATTTTTTATCAATTTAATTTAAATATATATTGAGAAAAATTATATGAATCAATAATTGAATTAAAGGCATAAATTTTGGAATAATAAATTCTGAAATTTCGGATGGAACCACATACCTCTTTCCAAAAACCTGACACTCGCAACAACACCTATCAATGAGAACGAAGGTGGGTTAGATCTCAAAATCTAACCTAGATGAAATATCCAAAACCACAAGGAATAAATCTATCAATTCTTAGATTACTTATTTAAATCCAAAAATATGTGAAATAGATATAAATTATGAATGGTGAAGAACGCATACCCCGATATCACCAACCAAAGAAATGGTGATCAAATGCCAAATGAATGGATCTGAAAGGGTTGGAAGGAACTAAGAATGCATCAGTAATGATTTGGGTCAAAGGAATAAGAAATGGAGACAAGTGAATGAAAAATAAAAAAACGCACTACCTTCTTTTATAGGATATAGTCAGGCTAATACACGACATATAATACAGTTACATGCCATGGTAGTTTTAATGTTCGTAACAGTGAAGAAGTGTGAAATTTGTAACTCCCATTTAAATTTGGTGTATTACACACCATATTACCCCTATTGATGTATTGTAATTCATAATATTTATAACTGATGAAACACCCATTATTACAAATTAAAACTGACCATAAAATACTACAGGTCATGTAAATGGCATTGACGGTGTGTCCCGATTACACAACGAAACACACATCATGAGTTGCACATAAATTTCTTTACATGGCGTGTAAACTAGTTAAATGGAATGTAATAACCAGGATTTTTACAAAAAAACATGTTTAGATTTCAAAAATACTACAAGATTCAGATGTTAACATTATTTGTGTCCTCCTAATCAAACTCAATCATTTCCCAAACAACCAAAATGAAAACCATGACAAATTTGAAGATATATCTGTTAGAAGGGTAATGGGATTTTACTACCTCCCCACCATTATAACATTCTATCAAAAAAATCCTATAAGGTTTTTTATATGCCCAATTTATGCGGAAACTACTCTCTCATCAGTCCCTTGCCTACCACGTATTGTGATTATCAGAACCGTGATTCCATCGAACCCAAATCAAAGGTATCATCCTCCAATAATGTACCTTTTTTTCAAAATGAAATATCCTAATTAGATATTTAGTAAATGATAAATCATGATCAATTTAAGAACCTGGATCTCCGTTCAGGTATGTTTTCCCTTTTTCTGGAGTTTTTAAGGAAAATAAATTTTCTGGAAATTTTAGAAGTACACGCCATGTACTCTATTCCGGCTCGAGGCCGTGTGTTGTCTGTGTCCGGGCCACACACATAGTGTATAAGGCTGAGGTGGAGGCCAGTTATTTTGGAGTATGGAAAACTTTAAGTTCACGCTGTGTAGTTTCTTTTTTTCATGAAATGGACCGGGGTCGCGTCTAACCCCCAAAATCGTCTTCTTCTTCAGTTTTCATCCATCTGAAGCGACCCGTACGGCCGAATCATCAACGAACTCCCGCCTCGCTGTCCGTTCTCCGATTCGAGCACGGTCAATTGCGTTGGAATCACAGCGGTGAGTTCTTCCTTCTGATTGAGTCTTGTTTCTTGATTCCTCCTCGTTTCCATGTTATCGTGGGATGAACTTTTTGTTTGTTTTCTCAGATCTACGTTTTTCTAAGAGGAATCTATTGTCGAGGTTCTTGTATATCGATCTCCTTGGATCGAGGTAGGTGGTTTGTGCCTTTTCGTAGGAAGTTGATGAATATTTGGATCAATTTCCACTAATACTCTTGAACGGGGTATCGCATGGTTCCTGTTTTTCCATTGTTGTTTGCCTGCTTTGCCTGATTTCTTTAGTAGAGGTTATTTCTTGTGAGTTGTGTAATCTATTTTGTTCTCAAATTTCTTTTCCATGCTTGTTTTTCCTATTGGGTGTTTTTCCAGTTGTCATACCTTGTTGTAGGATAGTTCCGCTATCTCTTTTGATTTGTTGTTGAGCCTTAGTTGATAGCCAAGAAGTTCTTGAGGTTTACATGGACGATAATCATGCATTGAGCATGTTTAGTTATACTCGGGATTGTGGGAACCTAGAGTAGCAGACCCAAGGGAGAATTGACAGAAGGTCTTCTCCAGAGTGTCTTTTAATCACGATGCGATAACAAAGGGAGAATTGACAGAAGGTCTTCCCCAAAGTGTTTATTAATTATTACGCGGGCCACAGGGGGAATTGATGGTGAGTGCTTCCCCAGAGATTCTACTTAATTACGTAGCTGAACCAGAGGGGTGAGACTGTGTGTGCCTCCCAGAGGGTTGCTGGTACATAGAGGTTGAACCATAGGGGTTAGACTGTGAGAGCTACCCAAAGGGTTACCTATTTTCTTCTTGTTGCTGACTGCTTACTTGTGTTCTATACTTGTTAGAATTATGGATTGTACTGCTTGTGCTTTCCTATTTATCGCTTCTTGTTTATTTTACTGCCATGTATTCATTGACTGTTAAGCACAAATCTTTGGGTGATTTCCTATTGGGATTGTATCTCACACCCATTTTGGGCCATGCTTTTGGGCCCAAGAAGACTATGTTGCTGCAGGTATAGATAACGGCAAGCGCCCTTCTACATCCGGATCTTGACTGCATCAGGAGCTAGGGAGCATGGGACCGAGTCGTGGCTCGTGATGCTAAGGAGTTTTCATTGTTTTTATTTTGCACTTGGTTTCAGTTGTATTCCAGCACATTGTTGTGTTGATGCTTTCCATAGATATTTGAACCTGTTGCATTTTTTTCATCATAGTTATATATCTACATTGCATCTGCAATTTTGTTTCTGTTGTTATGCATGTTGTTTACTGCTTTCGATGTTTACAGTTGTTTTATTACCTTGTATACCTTACCTAATGAGGGCATAGTTTCTCCACCGACTCACCAAGGCCCTCGCTGCTAGTCGGCAGCCTTTGGCGTTCAGGGAAATGCGCTTGAGGTCATGTGGTGAACCGGGTATGGGGCACTAGTGGAGGGGCTCCAAACACGGGACATTAAAAAGTGGAATCAAATGAGTTCTTTTCTCCTTCTTTACTATTTTGAGTCCTTAGCCAGGGATAGGATTGATTCGGTACTTGGTATTAAGCTATTCTCGGGAGTAGCTAACCCGTGTACAGGGAAAAGCCATACTACCTCATTATTTGCATTTGCTGATTATAATATTTTATAGTTGATCTGATTTCAACTATAGTGATTCACATAACTTGTGCGGTTATTGTTTTGATATTTCAGTTCTATTTCTGTCGCAAACTGATGAGACGAGGGTATTCCATCTCATGCATCATATAGACACTTGTATATAGCACATGTCATGCATTTTTGCCAAGCCATCTAGGGTGCATTAGCGATTGCATGCTTTTGTGATAGGCTATGTGTAGATTATGCATCCTGTTGTGATAGACGCTTGATAGATTCTCTGCTGTTATGTTAGAAAACTGTTTGTTTTGTTCCTTGCTTAAAAAAATGAACCTTGAATTTTGGTTCTGGAGGTGTTATGGGACCTCACGGACATGAATTTGGGACTTTTCGCCTTGTTTTTTGTGTTTCTAGAATTTTGCGTGGTTTCTGAGCTACTGCCTGGAAAAACCCAGAACACACGACGTGTACTTTTTTGGATACATTCCGTGTAGTTTTCAGGCCGTTTCACTGACCGTTTGAGAAGAACACGGTGTCATGGGAGTAACTTCGGGAACACTCCGTGTACCATTGGTACACGCCATGTGAGTTTGGAGCCGTGTACCCGGTCATGTCACTAACAACACGGGTCGGGGAATCTCGGGTAGGACACGCCGTGTCCATAGGGAACACGCCGTGTAGTCCTGTCCAGGTACCCGACCATGTCACAAACAACACGGGCCGGCATTACCTTCTTTTCCACACGCCGTGTTTGTTCGGAACACGGTGTGTAGTCTTGTCCAGGTACCCAGTCGTGTCACGGACAACATGAGACGGCGTCACCTTCGCCTTTACACGCCGTGTTTGTTCGGAGCACACTATGTAAGATCCAGCTGTGTAGACGGCCGTGTACTCAATAACACGGAACGCCGAAGCCTTATCTAGTGCATGTCGTGTCTGTTTCAAACACACCATGTAGTCTTGGGTTGAGTTTGACCGTGTGGGTTAGCTGTGTATGGAGACTCGGGCAGGGGAATAGTTTCAAGTACACACTAT
The DNA here is from genome assembly GCA_963277665.1 of Viscum album. NCBI lineage: Eukaryota > Viridiplantae > Streptophyta > Magnoliopsida > Santalales > Viscaceae > Viscum > Viscum album. The sequence goes on along the minus strand of OY728131.1, from coordinate 707,556,931 downwards.
GTGTGGTTTCTAACATGCCGTGTAGTTTGAAGTGTACACGACATGTAGGGTGAGAGTACACGCCCATGTCAGTGGTTTCAGAAGACACGTCGTGTAGTTTTACACACGCCCTGTAGTCGTGTTTTCCAATCTTGTGTGTTTTTCTTCCCCTGTTCCTGTTTTTTACTCTTGTGTTCTCTATCCTAGTTTTCCTGCTCAAAGGTGTGCTTTTGATCTTTTAGAGCTATTCCTTTGAGATGTCCTTAGGTCGTGCGTCTATCATCAGGCAGTTATCAGACGCCAGACATGGTTGATCAGGAACTTCCTGTTGATCCCCCAGCCGAGCTATCCTTGGCACCAGTTGTTGTACTAGTCACGGGCGTTGATGCGCAGCTCAGGGATGGTTTCATGAGGATGATGCAGTCCTTCCTGGGAGCACTGCCTCCTACCTCGTCTATGGAAGATTTGATGTGGGACTTTCAACAGAAGCATCCTCTCACGTTCTCGGGGGAGGGAGGAACTCAGGCTGTCGAGTCATGGATAGAAGCCATGCTGACCATATTTGAGCACCTGTAGACGCCTCCAGAGAGGCGAGTCATGATTTCCACCTACATGATCCGAGAATCTTCCAACAGGTGGTGGGACGTGATCTCACATGCGGGTCCACAGCAGGATATGGCGTGGGAGGATTTCCAGCGCGTGTTCTACAACTACTTCTACCCGAAGACCCTGAGGGCCGATCAAGCCCAGGGGTTCATGAGATTAAGGCAGGGTACTCTATCTGTCATGGATTATTCCTCTCGTTTCACTGAGTTGCATCATTTTAAACCCCTTCAGGATGGGAGTGGGTTGTTCTTGGCGAGGATGTTTGAGGATGGACTCAGGCGGGAGATTCGCTCGCAGGTGAACATCTTCTAGATGACTTCCATTACATCTATCGTCCACTAGGCACTGATTGCAGAGCGCAATCTGAGAGACTCTTGAGCTGCGATTCAGGGCGGTTCGGCTTCCAGAGCTAGCTTTCCTCCACATGACAGCAAGAAGCATCGTCGGGAGCCTACAAGTGGTGATTCGAGGAAGTGAGACGCATCATCAGGTAGCCATGGGACATGCTACTAGTGTGGTCAGACAGGGCACACAAGGCTGCAGTGCCAGAGAGACCCCGTGGAGTGCAGGTCTTGCGGCAAGATGGGACACCTTCAGCATTTCTTCCAGGTCTTCTCACAAGTAGTTGGTGACCAGGGTTCTTCCATGACTCCTCGTTCAGGAGCAGCACCGCCAGTTTCTCACCAGTCGGGAAACTGGAGCTCTTCCGGCCATTCAGGCCGAGGTGGAGGTCAAGGTCGTGGCAGTCAGCCAAACGTTCCTCAGCACTAGCAGGTATGTTCAACTCAGAGTGGTCAGCCAAGGGCACAGAGCCACGGCACAGGACAGTCTTTCTCCGTGGAGCAGACATATCATGAGCAGGATCCCGGCCCTTCTACTGTTCGAGGTACGATTTTAGTAGCCTCAGTTTTACCTTCAGCCCTTTTCTATACTGTTACTACGCATAGTTTTATCTCTATTTCTGTTGTGGAGAGCCTTGGACTCTGCATCTTTTCTTCTACCGACTCGTTGACACTGGACACACCTTTAAGAACGATGAAATCTAGTGTATGCCATTGTAGGGAGTGCTCTCTTGAGGTTCCAGGGTATTGTTTCTTATGAGATATCGATTTCCTAGAGATGAGAGGATATGATTTCATTCTCGGCATGGACAGGTAGATTCCCTTCCAGGAAATTGTTGACTGTTATCGTCTCAGAGTCAGTTTCATTTCACCAGAGGGTGAATATTTCCTTCATAGAGGTGAATGGGACGTTCGGGCGAGTCGGGCAGGACTCGAGCATCTTGGGCTAGGAAGAGTGACGACCTAGATTGCTATCCTTTACCTGGATGATCAGGGGACTCCACAGTTGGACTTTCCTCCAGTGGTGGATCACTTCAGGGATGTCTTTCCAAAGGACTTTTCGGGTTTTCCCCCGAAGCGTGACATAGACTTTTCTATTGATCACGTGCCAGGAGCGGCACCGGTGTCCATTACTCCATATAGGATGGCCACACCTGAGTTGCAGGAGCTCAAGAAGTAGTTGAAGGAGATACAGGCTAAGGGTATCATCTGACCAGTCCTTCTCCTTGGGGTTCGCCAGTTCTGTTTGTGAAGAAGGCAGATGATACCCTTCATCTTTGTGCTGATTATCAGAAGCTAAACCAGTTGAAGGTCAAGAACCGATATCATTTTCCATGGATTGATGATATTTTTTATCAGCTTCGAGGAGCCCGGGTGTTCTCGAAGATCGACTTGAGGTCCAGTTATCATCAGTTGCACGTTAGTCCATCAGATATACCTCTGACACCCTTCAGGAGCAGGTATGTTCTATAAGAGTATACAGTCATGCCGTTCGGTCTCACGAATGCACCTGTAGTTTTCATGGCACTGATGAACCAAGTTTTCCATCCTTCTTGGATTCCTTCATCGTGGTCTTCATGGACGATATCATGGTGTAGTCTCACACATGACACGACCGTGCCACACATCATGAGATCTTTCCGAGTACACTGAGAGATCATTGGCTTTATGCTAAACTCTCGAAGTGCCACTTCTGGATGGATCAAATTCACTTCTCGGGTCACATCATATCAGAGGAAATAGTATCTGTGGACCCAGAGAATGTGAGAGCTGTAGTTTCCTGAGAGTAGCTGAAGAACTTTTTTGAGGTATGGAGCTTCCTAGGGCTAGCTGGATACTACATACATTTCATTCAGCACTTTTCTCATCTAGAAGAACCTTTGACAGGTCTGACCAGGAAGCGGGTGAAGTTCTCATGGTCATATTCTTGTAAGTCTGCCTTTCAGGAGCTGAACGGGGGGTTGACGTCTGCACCGATACTAGTATTTCTAGAGCCAGGAAAGAGTTACACTGTTTACTATGATGCTTCGTGTATCGGGCTGGGAGCTGTGCTTATGAAGGGAGATGGAGTCGTTGCATATGGGTCTCGGCAGATGAGGCCACATGGGAGGGACTACCCTACACATGATCCAGATTTGGCAGCTGTTGTTCATGTATTGCGTTGTTGGAGACACTATCTTCTGGGAGAGCACTATGTGGTCTTCACTGACCACAAGAGTCACATGTATATCTTCACTCAGCGTGATCTAAATCTGAGACAGCTATCAGACTCGGAAGGCATAGTCCTGTGGGAGAGTGTGTCATGCGGGGACCCTCTTCATGGAAGGATACTGGGCGAGGATGAGATCTTGTGTTTCCAAGGATGCGTATGGGTGCCAGCAGACATACGCGATGAGCTGATGTAGGATTTCCATTCCTCAGTTTGGGCAGTTCATCTTGGCATCACCAAGATGTATCGGGATCTTCATTGCCAGTACTGGTGTCAAGGTATAAAGATGGATGTTTCTGGTTTTTTCATGAGATGTTCTACTTGTTAGTAGGTGAAAGCAGAGAATCAGCAACCAGCAGGCCTTTTACATCACTTACCCATTCCGGAGTGGAAGTGGAACGATGTTGCGATGGACTTCGTCACCGGGTTGCCGAGATCACCCAGAGGTAATGATGTTGTTTGGGTTGTCATCGACAGACTCATGAAGGTTTCTCACTTCTTGTTGATCAAAGAGACCTTTAGTGTCAATGATATGGGATGACTTTACATCAGAGAGATCATTCATCTACATAAAGTTCCCCACTATATGGATTCAGAAAGAGATGCACGCTTTACCTCTCGGTTATGGCAGGGAATTTAGAAGGCCTTGGGTACACCGGTACTTTTGAGTACAGCATACCATCCCCAGAATAATGGCCAGTCCGAGCGCACGAACCAGGTGCTTGAGGATATGCTCCGAGCTAGCATCCTTGACTTTGGATGTTCTTGGGAGAAGCATATTCCTCTGGTGGAGTTTGCCTACAACAACAGTTTCCATGCGACCATTCAGATGACGGCATACGAGGCTTTGTACGGTAGTTCATTCCAATCACCCTTATGCTGGCTAGAGGCAGGAGAGGCATCTTTGCTGGGATATCATCTTGTTCAGGAGACTTCAGAGTAGATAGAGTTGTTTCGAAAGAGTATGGCTACAGCGCAGTCTCAAAAAAATTCTTATGATGATTAGCGGAGACGACCTCTGGAGTTTGAGGTCGGTGATCAGGATTTTCTATGTGTCACACCGAGGGTAGGACACAAAAGGATTCAGAGATAGGGTAATCTTTCATCGCAGTATGTCGGGCCATTTGATCTCTTAGAGAGAGTGGGGCTGGTCGCCTATCGGTTGCAGTTACCTCAGAGGTATCGGGCCATGCACGATGTCTTCCATGTCTCTCAGCACTGACATTAATTTTCAGACCCGTCTCATGTCTTTCACCCTAAGGAAGTTGAGCTTGAGGCAGATGCGTCGTTCGAGCAGCATCCTATTCAGATTGTCGATCGTAGTACGAAGGTTCTCCGTGGGCGGTCTGTTCCTCTGGTACGAGTGCTATGTCTGCACGGGTGAGTGCAGGATGAGGCCTGAGAGAGGGAGGCCGGTGTACGATCATAGTGGCCGAAGCTGTTCAGGGATTCATCTTCTCCACCTCGTTAGTGAAATTCAGGGATGAATTTCTTTAAGGGGGGATGTTTGTAAGAACCCAGATCTTCCTTCAGTTATGTTTTCCCATTTTCTAGAGTTTTTAAAGAAAACATCTTTTCTGGAAATTTAAGAAGTACACGCTGTGTACTTTATGAGTACACGTTGTGTACTCTATTGCGGCCTGAAGCCGTGTGCTGGTTGTGTCTAGACCACACACACGATGTGTAAGGCTGAGGTGGAGGCCGGTTATTTCGGAGTACGGAAAAATTGAAGTACACGTCGTTTACTCAAGAAGTACACGTCGTGTACTTTTTTTCATAAAACGGACCGGGGTCTTGTCTAACCCCCAAAATCGTCCTCTTCATTATTTTTTTCTGTCCGAAGCGACCCGTACGGCTGAATCTTCGACGAACTCCCGCCTCGCCGTCCATTCTCCGATTCGAGCACGGTCAGTCGCGTTGGAATCACAGCGGTGAGTTCTTCCTTCTGCTTGAGTCTTGTTTCTTGATTCCTCATAGTTTCCACATTATCGTGGGATGAATGTTTTGTGTGTTTTCTCCGATCTACGTTGTTCTGAAAGAAATCTGTCATCGAGGTTCTCATATATCGATCTCCTCGGATCTAGGTAGGTGGTTTTTTCCTTTCCGTAGGAAGTTGATGAATATTTTGTGCAATTTCCAACAATACCCTTGAATAGGGTATTGTGTGTTTCCTATTTTTCCCTTGTTGTTTGCTTGCTTTGATTTATTTCTTTAGTAGATGTTATTGCATGTGAGTAGTGTAATTTATTTTGTTCTCAGATTGCTTTTCCATGATTGTTTTGCATGTTGGGAATTTTGCCAGTTTTCATACCTTATTGTAGGATAGTGGAGCTATCTCTGTTGAATTGTTGTTGAGCCTTAGTTGATATCCAAGTAGTTCTTGAGGATTACTTGGACGATAAACACGCATTGAGCATGTTTAGTTATACTCAGGACTGTGAGAACCTAGAGTAGCATACAAATGGGAGAATTGATGGAAGGGCTTCTCCAGAGTGTCTTTAAATCACGGTGCGAGACCAAAGGGTGAATTGAAGGAAGGGATTCTCCAGAGTGTCTTTTAATTACGACACGGGCCACCGGGGGAATTGACGTTGAGTGATTCCCCATAGATCCTTTAGCACAAAATGAGACTATAGGGGGAATTGACGGTGAGTGCTTCCCCAGAGAGTCTGCTTAATTACGTAGCCGAACCAGAGGGGTGAGACTATGTGTGCCTCCTAGAGGGTTGCTGGTACTTAAAGGCTGAACCATAGGGGTTAGGCTGTGAGAGCTACCCAGAGGGTTACCTATTTTTTTCTTGTTACTGACTTCTTACTTGTGTGCTATACATGTTAGAATTATGGATTGTAGCTACTTGTGCTTTCCTGTTTACTGCTTCTTGTTTATTTTAATGACATCTATTCATTGACTGTTAGGCCCAAATCTTTGGGTGATTGCCTACTAGGATTGTATCTCACACCCTATTTGGGCCATGATTTTTGGCCCAAGCAGGCTATGTTGCTGCAGGTATAGATAAGGGCAAGCGCCCTTCTACTTCAGGATCTTTACTGCATCAGGAGCTGGGGAGCATGGCACCGAGCCGTGGCTCGCGATGCTGAGGAATTTTCTTTGTTTTACTTTTTCACTTGGTTTTAGTTGTATTCCAACACATTCTTCTATTACTTATTTCCATAGATATTTGTACGTGCTAAATTTTTGTCACCATAGTTATATATCTACATTGTTTCCGCTATTTGGTTTCTGTTGTTATGCATGTTGTTTACTCCATTCACTGTTTATTGTTGTTTTATTACCTTGTATACCTTACCGAATGAGGGCATAGTTTCCCCACCGACTCACCAAGGCCATCTTTTCTAGTCGGAAGCCTCTGGAATTCGGAGAAACATGCTTGAGGTCATGTGGAGAACCAGTTATGGGGCACTAGTGGAGGGGCTCCGGACTCGGGACGTTACAATCAATCTCAATATCACTTTAGTTCAAAACACGATAAGGATTAGATAGATACTTTTTCAGTTGTGATGCTTGGAATATGTTATGTATCGACATCAATTGTGGTGGAAGTGAAAAATAGTAAGAAACATTCCCAACCATATCAAAATTCGTGAAAGGTCATAAAAAATGAGGAGAATGCTTTCCATTCCTCTTAAGTCGTCGATTACCCAAACTGAGTGAAACCTTCAAAAAAAACATAGTCACCAAATAAAAACTCCTATTTTTTATGTTGTTGATCAACAAAAGAACAAAATCATCTATGTACTGTCAACATCCTCTGGTGAATCAATCGAATATTTTCTATCATATCATTCACCAAACAAGGTCAAACCTATGATCTTTCACCATCCTCGAACCAACAAGATAGAGATTTACATGTTCAGTCATACAAGGACTCAGAAGGTTCCATTATGATTATATACTATTATATATTTTTTTAAAAACACTCAAACATCCCCAAGTGATCATCCCATGCACCATTGAAATCAAGAACACATGCACAAAGAAAATCCTCAATATTATGTATAACACCTTTTTCTGACCATATGAAAATATATAGTTAGATGCGCTCAAATGAACACGAGATCCCATTTCTTCTTGAATGCCTCTCCAAAATATTGATGTAACCCGAGAATCCCTATGAACGAATATAACATATAGGACTCCATGAAAAGTGAAGATTCCATTCACATAGATATTCCCCAACTCTTTAACTTTTGATTTCTATAAAATGGTTATAAAGTGAGGTGACTTGGTATATTTGTCTATCACAACCCAAATCATAGTGTTATTTTTTGGGGTTTGTGAAATCCCTATAAAAAAGTTCATAGAGATTTCATCCCACTTCCATGTAGAGACAGTATGTGGATGAAGTACTCTCGAAGGTTTCTAGTGCTTGGTTTTCACATGTTGGCCTGTATAGAAATATTAAACAAACTCAGAAATAGTGTATATTATACTGGAATAGTTGAACTATTGTCGTATTTCATAGAACATCTTAGTTGTTATTGGGTGGAAAACCCACTAGCAATTATATAAATATCCAATTATAGGCTTTTTTTCTACTAACGGTACAACAAATAGATTTTTATAGAATAGAACATTGTCATTGGATAACGACCACTATGAAACTATATCCCCACCATAATGAGAGTCTCTAATGTTATAGAACTCATCATCATGATTTTTATTAGGAAAATCCATCTCGAGAAGAGAAGATGTCAACTAAACACCGGATACAATGACATTATACACTTTCTCTTAAACTCCAATAAGAAACATTGAAAAGAGAGACATCAAATTCAACTCTTCTGAAGATTCTTTAACTTCATGGGATGGAACCTTCCTGCATAATGCATCTATAATGACATTCCATTTTCCCAGTGTATTGGAGATGTCAAATTCAAAGGACTGTAAGTGATCCCCCCAATGTCTCTAGAGAATATTAAAATATTTTTGAGTGCTGACATATGCCATACTTTTATGGTAAGAAAAAATGGTAACCATTTTCTATAATGTTCATGCTGTAAAATCATAAATGTGTGAATCACAGCTATAAGTTCATGATGGTGGGTAGGATAATACTTCTCATGTGGCCCGAGATGACGAGATCCATAAGAAACAACATGTTCTCCATACATAATAACATATCTCAAGCCTGAACCCGACGCATCACAAAAAACACCATATCCTTTCCCGGATTCTGGAAGTGTCAACATAAGAATAGTAGTAAAAAGAAATTTTATATCCAAAAAGAATTCTAAAATTTGAAATCCCAAGAAAACATCACCATCTTTTGATTCAGATATGTCATTGGAAAAGAAAACATTTGGATGTCCTTCATTAACCTATGGTGGTATCTGGCTAAGACTAAGAAGCCTCGAATTTAAAAGGAATTTTTTTGTATCTCTAAAATTTTAATATCCTTTACCTTTTCTGGATCAACTAACATACCCATAGTAGACACCACGGGTCCCAAGAATTTGACTTTCTGAATCTAAAAATGACACATTGAAAGATAATAATAATTTCTATGATTTTTCAAAAGATTCAAAACTGTTCTTATAATTTCCCCTTGATCAAACTTGGGTTTAGAGAAATGAAGGATATCATCTATAAGGACTACAAAAAAGATATCAAGTGATTCTAGGGAATGTATGATCATTAAATCCTTGAAAACTGTTAAATAATTTTTTATACCAATTGGTATAACAAGGTACTCATTATGTTTGTACCAACCCTGAAAGGATGTTTGTAGAATTTCAGTTTCCTTTATCCCTATCTGATGATAACCATATCAATTGTTGATCTTTGAAACCCACTTCATATCTTTCAACTGTTCTAATAGATCATCAATCTTTTCCAATAAATACGTATTTCATACCGTAACATGATTGAGATTTCAGTAATCAGCACATTATAAAATATAACAATAAAAATTCAAAGAGAGGAGAATTGGTGCTGCCCAATGTGGAAAAATTGGCCATTAAAATCCTTTCTTAATAATATCATCCAACTTGGACTTTAGATCTTTTAGATTAGCTGGATCCATTTGGTAAGAGGGAATTGAATCTGGCTGAGTACTAAACATGGTGTCAATAAAAAACTCAACCACTCTCACCAGTGGAAGACCATATAAATTCAAAGGAATCATGTTAGAAAACACGACATTATTGGATGTAGAATATCCCTCATTGAATCCCACTCTAGATAAAAATAAAACATTGATACATAATTTAAAAATTCTATATAAGTAGGTTAGATCTCCTTGACATTGGGTCCCAATAACCTAGAATGACAAGAGACACACCACTGAGTGTAGTAAAGTAGACCATTGAAAGCTGACATTAAATCCTGGAATTATTGGAAATAAGATAATCTATACCAAAAATGATGTCATGTTATTTCATGTCAAGAACCAAAAATTTACAATCAAGAATTACATCTGATAGGGAGAAGTCATAAGAAGGTATAATAGGACCCTACTATCGATTTAAACCATGGGGTGTACTTATATTTATTGGATGAGATAAAATCTCTATAAGAAAATTAATAAGATTAACGATATAGGTTGAAATAAATTGAATTAAATGAACATGTATCGGAAAGATAAATCACTATTGATGATGTTATATTAATAGAACCTCTCACAATCCCTATACCCATGTATACTTCCATTGGACACTCTTCCATTGAATGAAGTAGCTTCATTCCAGATGTATATCGCTGGAACCATTTTATATATGAAGCTTCTGATTTCCCTATAGTTTTAGGAGTGGTTGATGATCCTATTCAACTATGTGGTGTTGATAAAATATGGAATAATCACTATAAGTTCCATGAATATACGCTGGAGCTACAGTCCTTGGGTGCCTAAATGAAAAACCTCTTAGAATATCTTATCGTTACATAGTTATTGAAATTAAAATAACTCCTTCCAGGTGATGTAGGAGGTCAGTATTGAGCCTCGAATCAAGAAATACTATGAGAATCATCACCCTTTTGATTTTCCTTTAAAGGAACTAATGCAGCCATAGGGAGGAAAAAATCTCGATAACCCTGACTTTCCATCCTTGTCCATCTCAACCATCTTTTCTATATATAGCACCTCAGTAGAAGAGAGAATATTCAACATGAAATCTTATGAATTGATACTCGATTGAAGTCCCAAATCGAACTATCAAGCCTTCATTCAATCATTAGATACAATCATAGGAGAAAAATAATCCAACTCAAAATAATTATTTGAACACATAGTCATGGTTCTATCAGCTTGTTCAAGCTTCAAAAACATTGCAGCCTTAGCCATCACCATTAACACATGATATAACTTGTTGGTGAACATAACCTTGATGTCTTTAATGATTATGCCCTCATGATTTCCTTACATCACCATTATGCCTTTCCATCTCTTAGTCAATCTTTCTTGCACGAAGTCAGAGCACTTCACCCTAATCATGTCCGGATTCTCCCAGTACTGAATTTTTTTTTTCACTCTTTTCCAACCATTCCTCATCATGTGGAGGGTTAGTGGAGCCATTGATAACTAGTTGCTTCTGGTGAAGTAACTATTGAGAATGATTTCTATGAACATCCCCCAAAGGATCCATTTTTGGATCCTAATCCCGGATTTGAAGTGGTGGGTATCCCAATGATTGAATTGTATACATGATCAAATCAACTATATTTGGGTCCACATGAGCATTTTGTCTCTACAATTCGACACCATCTTCCTCCTAGAACTTATTTCATGCCTTTTTTGAGGCATGATGCTAAACCACATTAGTGGATAAAAGAAATTAATTAGATTAACAATCAAACAACATAACAATAGAATTTATTTTCAACAGAAGGAACACATAGGATTTTTATTTCACAATATCCAAGTTTAAATAGGGAGAATACTATAACTAATCCACATGATGACTTTCCCTAACCATCCCTGGCCACATAAGGCTCATTACAGTGAGATATTGCAAGACAATCAATCACAACTACCTCCAATATCTAGAAAATGATTTTAATAAATAAATACTAACTTTGATATGAAAGAAGAAAAGAACCCACTAATACCAATTTGTCACAAACAATCCTAGGTACCCTAGTAACCCGATAACTGAGATGGCCCCAATAAATCCTAAAGGGAATTCCCAATCCCCACAGGTTTGCGACTAGCACCTAGAATCATACAACCTGAAAGTGGGACTGAATTTTCCATAAATAGTTGTGTAAAAAAGACAAGAAATTCAATATGAATATAGACGAAAATCCAATGGGAGAAAAATACAAGAATACAACAAGGCTATCATGACCCGTACTCTAGGTCATGTTTCGTGACTACCCTAAAACAACCATCCATATGTCAGTGGCTAGAGACTATAATCAAAGGCGTAATTCTAAAAAACTAGGAAGGCATTGCCTTTATAACCTGTAAACACACACACAATAAAGCACACATCTAGAAACAAAACAGTAATTAAACTGTATAAAAAAGGGTGATGAAAGTAAAAGTTTCTAGAATACAAGACCAAGTTGAATGTACATGTACAACCATGATACAATACAACTGAAGAAAGGGAAAGTCAGCTGCTGGATCACCCTCCGAGGTTCCTACCTGAAGGGTAGGTATAGATCACCTCCTCATCACTCCTCATTCGTCTATCTCCTCCATGTATCGACTCATTGTAAGGTCCACCTCTGGGTATCGTCCTGACCTGGTACTCTCTTCCTTAGGTAGTGTTGTCCATCATCTGCACCGAACACAATGATGTTCGGGCATAGCCCGTGTAGGGGTGAGTATAACAATACTCAGTAGGGAACACGAGAACCTCTAGGTTTGACAAAATCCATTGAGGATAAATACGAATTATGAAATCCATAGATAACCATAAATTGGTATATGCACATACAAATACCAAAGTTATCATGTAATTCATCTGAGTCATGATGAAAAACATAGCGGAACAGACTCAGCTCAAACAAGGATTTATTCTAGGGTGGTAGTAACAAGTAACATTCTGAACCATCCGCTTTGGAAGAACTCTTTTTCTATCACGTACAGTAGGCCTTCTGTGTCACACAAAGGTGCTTCCCACTAACCTTAGACTGCTGAGTTACTCCTCCTGTCAAGTATTGTGGGTCAGCCGCATCACACAGAGGTGCTCCCCACCGTGGGTCTGCAACGTCACACAGAGGCTCTCCCCCTCTTGGCCTGCTGAGGTACTCCTCCTATTAAGTATCATGAGTCTGCCATTTCACTAAGGCGCTCCCCGCTGTTGGGTTTCCCTATCACCAAGGCCCTCCCGGCTGGGCCAGTCATGTCGCTCTGAGTCGAAACGGTCAGTAGTTGTCAAGTCTCAACCAGCTACTAGGTTACCACACAATGCTCACTCGTCATTGGGAAGATCCTCTCCCCAAGCTGCAGGTCAGTACTCCAACCACCAAGTACTCCAACGAAGATGTATCACAGAGGTCCACCACATCATAGGGATCTCAACGTAATATAAGGAACATCAATCAGATGCCCAGTCTATGCGTTATTAGCCTTCTAGTCTCGAGGGTGCGGTTGGATTCATGCTCGATCCAACTTGACCATTCCCCATTTCAATTCAAAACCATTTGGAAATATACTCAAAGTGACCGTATCTCTCCAAGAATTCCAACACCGCAGATAGTTCGTCAAATGGACATATGGTGCCAAAAGATATGACCAAAAGAAAGTAAACGAGGTCATAGTGGGCCTGGGTCTGGTCTCACTCTGTCAGACCGACCCTGCCCTACACGACCTGGGTCACCCCGGCCTGACCTTTTGGGTCTGGACCAGCCCGGACCGCGAGCGCGGCGAGGGTGCATGACCGGCCGCTAGGGCATGGACCTACCGCGAGGGCGTGAACCGACCGTAAGGGAACGGAGCGGACGTGGGTCGGCTGTCTGACCATGGTTCGGTGGACCAACCTCTATTCGGAGGTGGTTCGGTCAGGAGGGTGGAGCTGCTCGGCTCGGCGGACGGTGGCGCTGCTTGACGGACGGTGGCATTGCTCGGCAGACGGCGGTGCGGCTTGGCTAGGACGGTGGTGCGTCTTGGCGGACGGTGGCGCTGCTTGGCTCGAACGGTGTCACAGCTCGATAGAGGGTGGCACCGCTCCTCGGACAGCGGCGTGGTGCGGCGCGGATGGTGTGTCTGCCGGGGAGGCCCGGTGAGGCCGTGGGTCAGCTGGGGTGGCACGATGAGGCTGCAGGTCAGCTGGGGCGGTGGGGCGAGGCCATGGGTCTGCTAGGGCGGCGCGAAAAGTCCATGAGGGGCATCACCGTTGACTCTGTCATCTTCGTCGCCTTCCTCTATTTCAAAAAATACACCAACGATGAACGGAGGAGGGGTAAGTTCATGTTTGTTTAGCCTGGACCCTCAGCGTTTAGAGTGGTAGCATGTTTTTCACAAAGAAAAAGCATGAAAGTAAAACCATAATCTTCTACAATGTATGTTCCCAACCCGCACAAGATAATAATAGAGTACATGTAATTAATTATAACGAAAATAAAACCCTACCTCATTCTCTTGATGTCTTTGGTGCAAGAAGGTAGTATGGTCGTCGATTCGCCAAAGATGAAGACGTCCCACATTAGAAGAATTCCCGATGAAGAAGGTCGAAGGAGGTCGGCATTTTTCTTTGGCGAAGGGTTCTTAGTTGGAAGAATGCGTTCTTCGTTGGAGAGTTTTATCCAACAAAGATCTATCTCTCTCCTTTTATAATGAATGTTCTCAAAAGGAGAACCCACCAATATAATAGAGGTTGACAATATAATAAAAAGTGTTTACTCAATTTAGTTGTTGGAAAAATTCAAATTGGATTAATTAAATTGGAACAATTAAGTGGTGTGTTGGAATAATTAAGTGGGGGAGGGTTGACACAATTAATGTGGAGGAATCTCAAGAGGCTCCTCCACATTAATGAGGGAGTTGAAGAGGATTCTCTACATTTATGAGGGTTTTGATGTCTTTATCCCAATTAAAGTGGGGTTTCTTGGAGGTATAATATCGGGTGGTCCCCACCACCATAGCCTCTCATGGGAGGTTATGGTCTACTGATGCCCACCACCAACATCCACAAGGAGGTTGGTTAGCAAAAAATAAAATAAAACTTCTGTTTATTTTATTTCATTTTTCCCAAAAAATTCCCAAAAAATAACTTTCACCCTCAACCAACTGCCATCGAGGTGTATGTCTTCTTAAGAGAATACCGGTGAGGCAAGATCAATGGTGCCCTCGAATTTCAATTCTAAACCCCAGTTCAACAGTTAAAAGTCCCTGCTCACACGTTTACTGAATGTACCCAAAAAAATGTTCAGAAATTCATTTCGGGTACTCCGGCCCTCATAATCACGCGCTGTAAATTTTCAGAGACTCGTATAATTCCCATTTAATAAAAAAAGTTTCATGGAAATTCTGGGTCTTTACATTATCCTAACCTCAGCCTTTACATCCCGATAAGACACAACTCATACTAAGGGAACAAGTGGGGGTACTGATCATGTATCGTAGCCTCCCGATCCGATGTGCTCTCTTAGAGGTTCCCATGCTTGCAACGAACGCACATCAAATGTATCGACCATCCACAAAGGACCCACTCCTATCGATCCTCAATCTCTACTAGAACCTCCATAAATATCAATCTATTGTCGACATCCAGCTACCCATGGACGATGATGTGAAATGGGTCGTGGACATACCTCCTCAGCTGGGATACACGGAAGACGTCATGCACCCGGTGCAACTGAGGTGGAAGAGTTGAGCGATATGACACCTTGCCAACTCTACTGAGGACCTGAAAAGGTCTGATGAACCTCAGAGATAAATTTCCTCCACAGCAAAATCTCCATAGATCTCGTTGGGGTGAGACCCGTAGAAAGACGTGGTCACCATCCTCGAACTCTAGAGGTATCCGTCTCCAGTCATCGTACAACTTCTGTCTACTCTATTTAGTCTACATCTTCTCCTGGATGATATGAACCTTCTTTGTGGTTGCCCAAACCATATTTGTTCCTATGAGTGACAAATCCCCTAGGTCAGTCTAGCATAATAGTGATCTACAAGGTCACATGTATAACACTAAGAAAGGTTCCATCCTAGTGGTGGAGTGATAGATGTTGTTGTATGCAAAATCCACCAATGTTAAGTGATCCTCCTAGCAGTGACTATAGGAACCTGATCATTTTACATAAAACATCTCATAATTTTAAGCATCCTTAATTATCAGAGTACAATCCATGTATCGATAATTCTAGTGTCTTGGAAGACTAGATACATATAACATAAAACATTGGGCAAAAAACATCTTTATTTAATCTCTATAATGGCCTTCTAACTTCCTTTGAGCCCTTACATCGACATCGGGTACCATAGGGAACACATGAACAAAGGGATGAGATTAAAATCCCAGTATGGGAATGAACATTAGGATACATCTCAAGCACATGTGATAGAAGGCATGACATAATGATATCCAAAGCATGAAACTTATAAAATCATTTAATATAAGCATGGGATCATATAAACATGGAATCATATAAATGTATAAGAATCATAAAACATTTCTTTAGTATGGGTCAAGGATAACCACGAATATCATTTTCCATTTCAGTACATATAGCAACTCGAGCCTTTTACATAAAACATCTCATGATTTTAATCACAATTAATCATCATAGTAAATGACATGGATCGACAAGTCTAGTGTCTTGTAAGACTAGATACATATAAAATGATTCTTGGGGAAAAAATTCATTAATTAATCAACATAAAGGTCTTCTTACTTCATTTGAGCAATTTCATCGACATAGGGTACCCTGGGGAACACATGAACAATGGGATGATCTAAAAATCCTAGTAAGGGAATGAACACAAGGATGCATCTCAAGCACATGAGATTGGAGGCAAGACATAATGATATCCAAACATGAAACTATTAAAATCATTTAATATAAGCATGGGATCATATAAAAATGGAATCATATAAATGTGGCAGAATCATAAAACATTTCTTTAGTATGGGTCAAGGCTTACTGCCAATCGCGTTTCCCATTTCAATACGAGTCAAGGCTAAACTCCAAACCCATTTCACATCACATCTCATGAGACTTATCCTTACCCAATGCATAGAAGAGCTATATGGGAACACACATCTCAATATTTTCCTGAATATTCTTGCCACATAAATATTCTTACCACATATACAATCATACATAATCAACCATACATAAACATATGGGTACCCATGGAAAGAATTGAGTACCACAATCAGAATATAAATCATAACCAATGGGTGTATCATTAAAGTGTCCATGAAAGAAAAGGATTAGTAAATACATGGATGATCGTAAGGTTATATAGGAATATAACATGGTATGTGGTAACAAATAGAAGTGACATCACATAAGAAATGTATTTGAGAGACATTAGCAATAAAACATCTTTGAGCGGTTTTAAGGATAATACTATAGAGATTTTAAAATAGTAATGACGAAATTATTTTATATAAAACCAAAATTGAACCAAGAAGGTTAAAATACCAAATTTACAAAGAAAATGGTATCTTAAAACAGATTATAGAGTGAACATGGGATTGGGTAAAATTTCGAGAAGTTCCTTTAAAACGAGTGTGCTTATTGGGAAGTATCGAGGAGAGATTCAAGGAAAAGCATGTATATCCCCAAAAGAGAATGAGATATGGATATTAGAACATGATTTTGGAAAATATAAACATAATTTTAATTTTCTACAATAAATTATAAGACAAATATATTTTGGTAAAAAGAGTGATAGAGCAACCCAAAGAAATAAAGGATGTTCAGGTAGATTCCATTATGGTTTATCAGCATGGTATCAGGTGTAACAAAGAGTGATTGCTGAGAGAGATAATGGGTTTCTCATCACTTATAAAACATTAGGTCATTATGGTGAAGGTGTATAAATATACCCCATCACATGGTATTATACAAAAAGGATTCGCGTGGAGAACAATCTTGATTAAGAGTTGAAGGGGGAGGATCCCTTACAATAAAACTGTTGGTGTTCTCCACTTGTTATTAATGACCTGAATAAAAAAATTAGGATTATTAATTCATAATTACAGAACCTCTGATATATGTAATTTATTTATTATAACCCTTTTTAGTTCATTCAAAGCCTTTTTATTAGTTATAATGTTCAATTTCATTGTTTGAGCTCATTTGTTTCCTTGGCTTTAAAAGATCGGTTCACTTATATTCAAGATAGGATTATATGAAAGATCAAATAGGTTTTCCGGAAATAAAGTTACATTATTTAGTTCATATCCAGAAGATTAAATTGTTTTAATTATAATCAGTTTTCTTATAGTGAAGTCGAATTACTATATATATATAACCTTAGTAATAACTATTTTTGTTAATCAGTTGGTATTTTTACAAGGAATGTGTCTTTCTTTATAACATAATTCCATTTTTACCAAAGCATTATAGAACCAAAAAATTATGATATATTACATATATAATAATCTGGTTCAACCATAACAAAAATGATTTCATTGCCAGAGTTAAAGATAATAATAGAAATTGATAAATATTTCTACGTGAATGTGCTAAATTAGCACATCTCAAACGGTGCTTTTAATTTCATCCAAATAAAAGGGTGGGGGAAAGAAGAGAAGATAATGAAATATACAAATAGCATGAAGATATTCCAGTACATGTATGTTTCTAGATTTATCATACTATTATGGTGAATGGAGGTGAGGAAAGAAATAAATAAGAAAATATCTTAAAAGAAAAGATGAAATTTGGAAGAGGAATTTACCTCTTGAGACGTCCTCCTTTGAGAAACTCTTAAGGTGAGAGGTTTTGGTATTTCGAGGAGGTTGAGAGCTTTTGTACGTGGGGGAGGACCATTGGGATAGATTTGGGTATAGTAAGGGCAAGACATAAGGCTTGAGAGGAGTGGAGAGAAGATGGGGTGAAGGGGGTTTTTTATAGTGGAGGAGAGGAGGGATTCCATAATATTATAATCATTAATTTATTATTTCATCCCAATACCAAGAATAGTGAGTATTCCATGACTAATACTAGTGATTTTATCATGTGATCCCGAACCTAGTGGGAATAAATCAGCAGAACATCATCGATGACTCAATTAGTCCATTATTTAGTATTTATTGAGAATTATCAGATTCTACTATTCATAAAAAATTCAAGTATATCAGAAAATTACCAAAAACGTCACCCTAAAAAATTTTCAATGTGTAGAATCCAAAAACGAAGTCAATTTTTCAAAATTCATTTTCTAATTATTATTATTTTAATATTTAATTATAATAAAAATTTATTATCAAAACCAGTTTTAAAATATTCATTAACATATTCTAAAAAATAGTTATATCATAATTCCAACTAGAATATTATTTTTATACCACCATAGGTGAGGTTACAATTAATTAGGGTATATCACTATTCATAAGGGTATGTTACTATTCATTATGGTAAGTTACTATTCACCAAAAATTATGTTTTTCTTATTGGCCTCCAAATAACATACTAATTATAACCGTGTATGTCGGAGTTTCGAAATTCCAAACACAGATGTGGAAATTGTATGTTTAAAGGTCACTTATCACTTAGTAGTTAATTATGTTGTGTTTTCATGTGATTTTATGACATACTTATTACATGGGAGTTTCCATTGAAAAACATTGGGTCGTTTCATTATTCCTCCCTTATGAAATTTATCCCAAGAAATTTTGTTTTTCAGACTATGAAAAAAGTAGGTGTGGGTTCTTTTCCTTTAATATTTCCTCCAATTCAAATTTTTCTTCTTCATACTTATGGTTTTCCACAGTACCTTTACCAGATTATTTGTCTTGTTGCATTAAAAATTTTCTCTACAAACCAAGATCCTCAATGGCTGCTCCTATTAAGAGAGATCATTTTCTAACAACAACACCTCTGAGTTTAGTACATGTGATGGATCAGGTTTGTACTTCATCAAGAGTGATACGTGAAAAACATCATGAAATTGAGCCATATTCGGTGGAAGTGAAAGCCGATAGGCCATGGCTCTTATGAGGTCAAGGATCTCAAAGGGGCCAATATACCTTGGGCTTAGTTTTCCTTTCTTCCTAAATCACATGACTCTCTTCCATGGAGATATTCAAAGGAAGACTTTATCTCAAACATCGAAGGGAAAATCCATTCGACGGTTGTCATCATAGATCTTTTTTCTGACATTGAGTATCATTGATGTGTTTCTAGATGACTTTAACCTTCTATGTCATCTCTTGAATGAGATCGCATCCAAGTAGCATTCTTTCTCCAACTTCATCCCAACAGGTTGGAGTTCTATATCTCTTTCCAAAGAGAGATTCATATGGATCCATCTGAATAGTCGAGTGGAAGCTATTGTTGTATGAGAACTCAAACAATAGGTGATGCTGATCCCAACAAACTTTGAATTCAAGGTATCAGGATCTTAGCATATCTTTAAGCCTCTAAATAGTCCTTTCCGATTGGCCATCAGTTTGGGGGTGATAGGTCGTGCTGAAATTTAATTCAGTTCTCAAGGCATGTTGAAGACACCTCCAGAATTTAGATGTGAACCTTGGATCATGGTCATAGACAATTGAGAGTGGAACACCGTGCAGTCTCACCACTTCCTTCACATATATCTTTATATGTTGTTCAAGTGATAGATATTCATGAATAACAATGAAATGGGATATATTGGTGAGTCCGTCAACCCCAACCCATATCGCATTATTTCCCTTCGAAGTCTTCGGGAGACCTGTGACAAAGTCCAGAGTAACATTTTCCAATTTCCACATGGGTTACGAAAATGGTTGAATCTTAGCTTTAGACTTTTATCACTCAACATTAACTTGCTAACATACCAAGAACCTTGATACCTATTCGGCAATCTCTTTCTTCATTTTATCCTGACAGAAGTGTTCTCGGAGATCAGGGTACATTTTGGTACTCCTAGGATGTTTAGAGAAGGTCGAGCTATGTGAATCGTTCAATAGATCCTTCATTATATCTGGATCAGATGGTACATATAATCGTGTCCAAAATCTAACAACTCCTTCCTCATCAATTTTCAAATCGATGGATTTCCCATTTTTAATAGCTTCTACACTATTCTGAATTTCCACATCCTTTATTTGAGCATCCATTAGTTTCTCCAAGAGGGATGGTTGAGAAATAATTTGAAAAGGTATTGATGATGTTCCTCCCTTAATGATTCCCATGTCCATCCTTTGAAAATCTAAGAAGACCGAGTCCTTTTAAATTCTCATCATTGATAAAGATACATGATCCTTTCTACTTAGAGAATTCGCCACCTTGTTTGCCTTATAGGTATAGTAGTGGATTGAGTAGTAATAATCCTTGATGAGCTCTATCCATCTTCACTGGCACATATTAATCTCTTTTTGTGTGAATATATATTTTAAGATTTTGAGGTCAGTATATATCAAACATTTTTCCAATTGTGATAATGCTGCCAGAAATTAATGCAAATATCACAGCTACCAACTCCATATCATGTGTGGGATAGTTTTCCTCAGAGATTTTCACCTTCATAGAGGCATAGGCTATCACATTATAAATTTTCATTAGAACATAACCTAATCCTTTCTTAGAAGCATCATTATACACCACAAAAAGTTCTCCACTTGAATGGAGTGTGAGTACTGGCGCAGTGATAAGCTTGTTATTCAACTCCTTGAAATAGTCTCCACATTCCTAATCTATAAGATTATTACTCCCTTCCATTTCATCATGGTCATTGGGTTTGACAATCATGAAAAGTTATTCACGAATCATCGATAATACCGAGATAGACCTAAAAATCTACTGATCTCCGTTACAAAAGTTGGCCTCAGCCACTCTTCAATTGCCTTTGTCTTAGAAGGGTCTATAAATATCCCTTTCCTGGTGGCAACATGTCCCAAGAATGATACTTCATCCATCCAGAACATAAATTTACTATACTTTTCATACCACTTCTCCCTTCGCAAATTCTTGAAAACAGTTTCCAAATGCTCCTCATTTCCTCCTTACTCTTGGAGTATATCTGAATATCATCAATAAAGACCACCAAGAATTTTTCAAGGTAATATCTAAAGACTCTCGTCATTATGTCCATGAAAATTTCTAGAGTATTAGGGGAGTTTGAAGGGCATCACTATGAACTCTTAGTGTTCATACCTTGTTCAAAATGTAGTCTTGGGAATATGTTCCTTCCTGAATTTTAGTGGGTGATATCCTGACCAAAGGTCCACCTTAGAGAAATAAGTAGCCCCAAGATGCTGATCGAATAAGTAATCTATCCGAGGAAGTGGATAATTAATCATTATAGTGATTTTATTGAGATCACGATAATCAATGCAGAGGCTCATTGATCCATCATTCTTCTTGACGAAGAGGACTACAGCACCCCATGGTGAAGCACTTAGGCGTATAAAACCCTTCTCTATATTCTCCTATAACTGCTTCTTTAGCTCTTCTAGTTCTATAGTGGCAATTCTGTAAGGTGTTGTTGATATTGTCAATGATCTAGGGATATGTTCAATTGAGAACTCCACCTCTCTCTTAGGGGGAAGACCATGCAAATCTTCAGGGAATACAATAGTGTAATCCCTCACGATGGGCATCTATTCAAGATTGATTCTATCCTTTGTCCCAATAATTTGAGCTAGATATACTTTCTCACAAGTATGAAATATCCAAACACGAGAGGAAGATTCAAAAGGAGACTCGTCTTCTTCCGTACCCATGTAAATAATCAGAGGTTGTTTTGGGATGTGAAAAGTGGTCTCACTTTCCATACAATTGATAATGGACTTGAACAAAGATAGCCACTCCATGCCCATGATTGCATCAATATTTTCTAAAGGAAGTATAAAAATCATTTCTTGGAGGTTCAATCCACAAACATTAGCTAGGGTGGAGTTATAGACCATGGATGCAATAATTTCTCAATTCACTGTTCTCACAGATAACTTTTCCTCCAAATTTTGAGGTGGTGTTTGAATTGTTCTACTAAACATGCATGATATGAAAGAATGCGTAGAACGAGAATCAAATAGTATGTTCTCTATTATTGAATGAATAACAAGCGTACCTATCACCACATCATTTACTGGCTCCACCTGAGTAGTAGTGATAGCATAAACCCGCCCTTGTTTCCTTGGAGGTTGTTGTTGATGGCCTTCGACAACCCTTGGCTTAGGGAAATTATTTGCATAATTCCCAAGCTCCCTGCTGTTATAACACTACACTATAGGCTGAGTGTTGATCTAAACCATCCTTTCTTCTTCAACATTATAAGGATTTTTTAGATCCCTTCAGTAGTCCTTGGCCCGATGACCAAACTTTCCACATTTGAAGTAATTCTTCATTCCCTTGAGATAGTCACCAAGATGCTTCTTCCCACAATTTTTGCAAAGGGGAAAGTGAGGCCTCTTTCCATCATGGGAATTGTTCGATGAACAACCCAAGTTATTCTCCATTTTCCTCTTCGTGTCACTAGGACCATCAGACCACTATGAGTCTCGAACATCCATTTCGACCTTGAGGGCCCAACTGATAATCTCCTCATAGCTGTCGAAGTCTCGAATTTCCAAAACTCTTCATAGACATGGCTTTAGTTTGCTAAAGAAGTGATCCACCTTGCTTTCGGTGTTCATGACAAATCTAGAGGGGTACCTTTCAAGCCTTGTAAAGTCGCTTCATACGCCCTGGTGGACTCATCTTCATAATGCTTGAGTCCATGGAATGCTCCGTCCATCTTGAGATTGAGTGTTCGAGGAAAATATTTGTTGAAAACCTCTTCTTGAGTTCCTCCAAATCTATGGAATCAATTTAAACTTGGGACATTGTATTCTTGATCATTGTCCACCAGTGATCGGTTTCCCCATCAAAATGATAGACTGCCTGCACAAATTTCTCTTCTTCCAAGCACTTGAGGAAAGAAAAAATCATTTCAATGGAGTTAATCCATTGTTCTATGAGGAGGGGATCATAAGACCTGCTAAGCATGGAAGGCCTTTGCTGCATGAATTATTCTAAGAAAACATTATCTTTCCATAAAGGAAGAGGAAGTTCTACCTGATTCAAGTTGTTATTCATAACTCGATCCAGATGAGCAAGTACCGCCATGATCTTTTAAGCACCCACTTCTGTCACATTAGGCATGTCATTAGGGAAACCATCACATTGCATATCACATTGGTTGTTGGAACATGTTCTTCTATTTCCCGCAAGATACTAGGAAAATGATCGTATAATTAGAGGTCATGAATACTTATCTATTGAGCATAAAAAGGGAACATTGAACATAAATATATGAACTTATAAAGAAGAATTATAGTTTGACTTGTGATTACGTAGGTTTATATCTAGGTTATCCTCGATCTATTTCTTAACATATATTCTTATGGGCTTCTTTTTGTCCCATAATAATGATTTTTACTAAGCTTGTGAATCTACCGATGCATATCCCGTGGGAGTGTCATAACCATGAGTATAGCAAGGCCTGTTTTCAGGTACCAATTCCCATTCGAGTCTATCTCAAAGCATTATTTTTGGGTTTTACCCCTAGATACATATGTGTCAGAGCCGCCTCTACCTAGGCGTATCGAGACATGGATGTATTTGCTTTATAAACCACTTACTCTATATTGACCAATCTTTTGGACTATTTTCTTATACTTAATCTTATGCTTAATTTACTCACTAAGGTGCTCTATTCTTAATCTCCAAAAACAACTAAACCTCCTTCAGATACCAACTATAGAGACCCAAGCCTTTTACATAAAACATATCATGATTTTATGCATTAATAATCATTAGAGTACAAGACAAGGATTGATAAGTCTAGTGTCTTCTAAGACTAGATACATATAACATATAACATGGGAAAAAAACTTCATTATTTAATCTCCATAAAGGGATTATAACTTCTTTTGAGCCCTTACATAGGTATTGGGTACCCCAGGGAACAGATGAACATAGGGATGAGCTAAAAGCCCAGTAAGGGAATGAACATAAGGATACATCTCAAGCACATGAGTTAGGAGGCATGACATAATAGTATCCAAAGCATGAAACTTAAAAAATTATTTAATATAATCATGGGATCATATAAACATGGAATCCTATAAATGTGGAAGAATCATAAAACATTTCTTTAGTATGGGTCAAGGCTAACTGCCAATCCTGTTTCCCATTTTCGTATGGGTCAAGGCTAACTGCAAATCCCGTTTCACATCGCATCTCATGAGACTTATCCTTACCCAGTGCATTTGAGCGCTATTTGGGTGCACCCATCTCAACATTTTCATTAATATTCATGCCACATAAATATTTTTACCACATATAAAATCATAAATAATCAAGCATACATAAACATAAGGCTACCCATGATATGAATTGAGTACCACAATCAGGACATAAATCATAACCAATGGGCGTATCATGAAAGTGTCCATGAATGAAAATGATTATAACATGCACGGATGCTCATAAGGTAATATAGGAATACAAAATTGTAGGTGGTAACAAATATAAGTGACATCACATAAGAATTGTATTTGAGAGACATTAGCAATAAAAGATTTTTTTACGGTTTTAAGGAAAATACTATAGAGCTCTTAAAATAGTAAAGAAGAAATTATTTTATATAAATCCAGAATTGAACCAAGAATATTAAAATACTGAATTTACAAAGACAATCATGTCTTAAAATATAAGATCGAGTGCAGTTGAAATTGCCTAAAAGTTTGAGAAGTTTCATTTAAAACGAGTGTGCTGATTTGGAAGTATCGAGGAGAGATTCAATTAAAAGCATGTATATCCCCAAAAGATAATGAGAGATGGATCATAAAAAATGAGTTTGGAGAATATAAACATAATTTTGGATTCTATATAAAAATAAAAGAAAACTAGATTTTGGTAAAAGAATGATAGGGAAACCTAAAAGAATAAAAGAAGTTCAGGTAGAATCCATTATGGTTTATCAGAATGGTATCAGGTGTAACTAAGAGGGCATGATGAGATATATAAGGGGTCTCTCATCACTTA
The DNA here is from genome assembly GCA_963277665.1 of Viscum album. Taxonomy (NCBI): domain Eukaryota; kingdom Viridiplantae; phylum Streptophyta; class Magnoliopsida; order Santalales; family Viscaceae; genus Viscum; species Viscum album. The sequence goes on along the minus strand of OY728131.1, from coordinate 707,531,698 downwards.
TAAAAAATTAAGACAGTATGTTGAAGGTGTATAACCATACCCCATCACATGGTATTACACAAAAAGGCATAGTATAGTGAAAGATCTTGATTAAGAGTTAAAATGGGAGGATCCCTTACCTTAAATCTCTTGGTGTTCTCCACATGTTATTAATGACCAGAATAAACAAATTAGGGTTATTAATTAATAATCCCAAAACCTCTTCTATATGTAATTTATTTATTATAACCATTTTTAGTTCATTCAAAGCCTTTTTTTAGTTATAAGGATCAATTTCATTGTTCGAGACTGTTTGATTACTTGGCTTTAAAAGATCGGCTCACTTATATTCAAGATTGGATTATATGTAAGATCAAAGTGGATGTCCAGAAATGAATTTATATTTTTTAGTTCATATCCTGGAGATTACATGGTTTTAATTTTAATTATGGTTCTTAGAGTTATGTCAATTTATTATATATATAACCTTAGTGATAATTGATTTTGTTAAAAGGTGGATTTGATTAAAAGAATGTGTTTTGCTTTATAACTTAATTCCAATTGTACCAAATGATTACAGAACAAAAAATAGTATAGATCAAATATATAATAATCTATTTCAACCATAACACAAATTATTTCATCACCATAATTAATGATAATAATAGAAATTGATAAATTGTTGTCCTTGAATGTGAAAAATTACCACATCTCAAACATTGCTTTCATTTATTTCAAATAAAAGGGTGGGGGAAAAGAGAGAAGATAATGAAATATACCTCTAGCATGAAGAAATTACATTACATGTATGTTACTGGATTTATCATAATATTATTGTGAAGGGAGGTGAGTAAATAAATAAAAAATAAAAGAACATAAAAGAAAAGATGAAATTGGGAAGAGGCATTTACCTCTTGAGACTTCCCCCATTGAGAACCTCTTAATGGGAGAAGTTTTGGAATTTTGAGGAGGATGAGATATTTTGGACGTGTGGGAGGACATTGGGGAGATAATTGGGCAGAATAATGGCAAAGAAAAAGGCTTGAGATGACTGGATAAAAGAGAGATTGAAGGGGGTTTTTATATGTGATGATAGGAGGGATTCCATAATATTATAATCATTAATTTATTATGTCTTCCCAAGACAAATAATTGTAAGTATTCCATGTCCAAGAATAGTTATTTTTTCATGTGATCCCAAACCAAGTGGGCTTACATCAGAATAACATCATCGATGACTCAATTATTCCATTATTTAGTATTTATTGTGAATTATCTGATTCTACTATTCATTAAAACATCATGTATTTCAGAAAATTACCCAAAATTCGCCCTTAAAATATTTTGACGTGTAGAATCCATAAATGAAGTCCATTTTTTAAAAATTATTTTCTAAATATGAATATTTTATTATTTAAATAAAATAATAAATTATTATCAAAACTAGTTTTAAAACATTCCTTAACTTATTCTAAAATATAGGTACATCGTACTTCTAACTTGAATATTATTTTTATACCATCTTAGGTGAGGTTACTATTCATTAGGTTATATAAATATTCATAATGTTATGTTACTATTCTTTAGGGTAGGTTATTATTCACAAAAAATTATGTTTTTCTTATCGGACTCCAAATTACTTAATGATTTCAACAGTGTATGCCTGATTTTCGAAATTCCTATCACAGAAGTGAAAAAATTATGTTTAATGGTCACTTATCACATAATAGGTCATTATGTTGTGTTTTGATGTGATTTTATGACATACTTATGAGAAGGAAATTTCCATTGAAAAACATTGGGTTGTTACAGTACGGGTCAAGGCTAACCGTCAATCCCGTTTCACATCGCATCTCATGAGACTTTTCCCTACCCAATGCATTGGAGCGCTATATGGGCGCACCCATCTCAAAAGATTCATGAATATTCTTTCCAAATAAATATTCCTACCATATATAAAATCATACATAATCAACCATACATAAACACAAGGGTACCCTTGGAAAGAATTGAGTACCACAATCATGACATAAATCATAACCAATGGGCGTATCATGAAAGTGTACATGAATGAAAAGGATTAGAACATAAATGGATGTTCATATGGTAATAAAGGAATATAATATGGTAGTTTTTAACAAATAGAAGTGACATCATATAATAAATGTATTTTAGAGACATTAGAAATAAAACATTTTTCAGCGGTTTTATGGAAAATACTATAGAGATTTTAAAATAGTAAAGAGAACATTATTTTATGTAAAACCAGAATTGAACCAAGAAGTTATAAATACTGAATTTACAAAGGCAATGGAGTCTTAAAACATAGTATATAGTGCACTTGAAATTGGGTAAAAGTTCAAGAAGTTCTTTTAAAACGAGTGTTCTAATTGGGAAGTATCGAGGAGATATTCACTTAAAAGCTTGTATATCCCCGGAAGAGAATGAGAGAGGGATCATAGAAAATGAGTTTGGAGCATTTAAATAGAATTTATATGTTCTAAATAAAAAGAAAAGACATCTATATTTTGGTTTAAAAGGAATGATAGAGCAACCCGAAGAAATAAAGGAAGTTCGGGTAGAATCCATTATGGTTTATCGGCATGGTATCAGATGTAACTATGAGGGCTCGATTAGAGATATAAGGGGTTCCTTATCACATATAAAAAATTTGGGCAGTATGGTGAAGTTTTGTAAACATACCCCATTACTTGGTATTACACAAAAAGGCATATCATAGAGACCAATCTTGATTAAGAGTGAAAATGGGAGGATCCCTTGCCTTAAAGCCGTTGGTGTTCTCCACTTGTTTTTATTGACCTGAATAAAAAAATTATGATTATTACTTCATAAGTCCGTAACCTATTATATATGTATTTTATTTATTATAACACTTTTTATTTCATTCATATACTTTTTGATTAGTTATAACGTTCAATTTCATTGTTCAAGCTCGTTTGTTTACTTGGCTTTAAAAGATAGGTTCAATTATATTCATGTTTTGATTATATGCAAGATGAATGTGGTTGTCCAGAAATTAATTTGTATTATTTATTTCTAATCGAGGATATTACATGGTTTTAATTTTAATTTGGTTTCTTAGCGTGATGTAGAATTATTATATACAAAACATTAGTGATAACTATTTTTGTTCATCGGTGGATTTGATTACAAAGATTGTGTTTTTCATTATAACTTATTTACATTTGTGCCAAAGGATTAAAGAACCAAAAAAGGTTATATTACATATATATTAATCTGGTTCAACAATAAAACAAATGATTTCATGAACAGAAGTAAATATAATAATATAAATGGATAAATCATTGTCCTTGAATGTTCTAAATTAGCACATGTCAAACGGTGAATTCATTTAATTCTAATAAAAGGGTGGTGGAAAGGAGAGAAGATAATGAAATATACCACTACTGTGAAGACATTCCAGTACATGTATGTTACTATATTTATAATAATATTATGGTGAAGGAGGTGAGTAATGAAATAAAAAAGAAATGAACATAAAAGAAAAGATGAAATTGGGAAGAGGAATTTGCCTCTTGAGACATCCTCTTTTTAGAACCTCTTAAGGGGAATGGTTTTGGTATTTTTTGGAGGATAAAAGATTTTTTATGTGGGGGGGGGGAACCTTGGGGAGAGATTGGGGAAGAATAATGGTAGGGCATAAGTCATACGAGTGAAGAGAAGAGGGAGTGAAGGGGGGTTCTATAGTGGAGGAGAGGAGGGATTCCATGATATTATAATCATTAATTAATTATTTCTTCCCAGGACAAGGAATAGTAATTATTACATGACCAAGAATAGTTATTGTATCATGGGATCCTGAAACAATTGGGATTACATCCTCAGAACATCATCGATGAATCAATTAATCCATTATTTAGTATTTATTGTGAATTATAGGATTCTACTATTCATAAAATATTTCAAGTATTTTAGAAAATTTCAAAAAATTCACCCTAACCATTTTTCAATCTGTAAAATACTTAAATGACGTCCATTTTTAAAAAATAATTTTTTAAATATGATTATTTTAATATTTAATTAAAATAATAATTTATTATCAAAACAAGTTTTAAAACATTCATTAACGTTTTCTAAAAGATAGGTATATCATACTTCCAACTTGAATATTATTTTTATACCACCATAGGTGAGGTTACTATTCCTTAGGGTATATCATTATTCATATGGGTATGTTACTATTCATTAGGGTAGGTTACTATTCAACAAAAATTATGTTTTTCTTATATGACACCAAATAACTTACTGATTACAATCATGTATGCCGGATTTTCAAAATTCCAAACACAGAAGTGACAAACTTATGTTTAAAGGTCACTTATAAATTATTAGTTCATTATTTTTTGTATTTATGTGATTTTATGACTTACTTATGAGAAGGTAATTTCCGTTGAAAAACATTGGGTCGTTATATTACGGGTCAAGGCTAACCGCAAATCCCATTTCACATCGAATCTCATGAGACTTATCACTACCCAAGGCATTGGAGCACTATCTGGGTTCACCCATATCAATATTTTCATGAATATAATTTCCTCATAAATATTCTTACCAAATATAAAATCGTACATAATCAACCATACATAAACATTAGGGTACCCAAGGAAAAATTGAGTACCATAATCATGACATAAATCAAAACCAATGGGAGTATCATGAAAGTGTCCATGAAAGAAAAGTATTAGAACATAAAAGGATTATAATAAGGTAATATAGGCATATATAATGGTAGGTGGTAACAAATAGAACTGACATCACATAAGAAATGTATTTGAGAGACATTAGCAATAAAACATTTTTGTGCGGTTATAAGGAAAATACTACAGAGCTTTTAAAATAGTATAGAATACATTATTTTATATAAAAACAGAATTGAACCGTGAAGGATAAAATAAGGACTTTACAAAGTCAATGGTGTCTTAAAACCGAAGATATAGTGCACTTGAAATTGGGTAAAAGTTTGAGAAGTTATTTTAAAACGAGTGTGCTTATTAGGAAGTATCGAAGAGAGATTCACATAGAAGCAGGTATATCCCTGAATGAGAATGAGAGATGGATCTTAGAACATGAATTTGGATCATATAAACACAATTTTGAAGTTATAAATAAAATGAAAATACAGGTATATTTTTGTAAAAAGAATGATAGAGCAACCTGAAAGAATAAAGGATGTTCGGGTAGAATCCATTATGGTTTATCGGCATTGTATCAAGTGTGACTTAGAGGGATTGATGAGAAGGATAGGGGGTTTATCATCACTTATAAAAAATTAGTTCAGTAGGGTAATAGAGTATAAACATACACCATCACCTGTTATTACACAAAAAGGAAGAGCATAGAGAACAATCTCGATTAAGAGTGAAACGGGGAGGATCCCTTCCCTTAAATCTGTTGGTGTTCTCCACTTGTTATTAACGACATGAATACAAAAATTAGGATTATTAATTCATAAGCCCAAAACCTCTTCTATATGTAATTTAATTATTATAACCCTTTTTAGTTCATTCAAAGACTTTTTGATTAGTTTTAAGGTTCAATTTCTTTGTTCGAGCTCGTTTGTTTACTTGGATTTAAAGGATCGATTCGCTTATATTAATGTTTGGATTATATGCAAGATGAAAGTGGTTATCCAGAAATGAATTCATATTCTATAGTTCATATCCATGAGATTTTATGGTTTTAATTTTAATTAGGTTTCTTTGATTGAAGTCGAATTATTATTAATAAAACCTTTGTGAATACTTTTTTTTGTTAATTCGTGGATTTGATTACAAAGAATGAGTTTTTCTTTATAAATTAATTCCATTTGTTCCAAAGGATTACAGAACCAAAAATAGGTTATATTAAATCTATAATAATCTGGTTCATTCATAACACAAATTATTTAATTACCATAATTAAGGATAATAATAGAAATTGATAAATTGTTGTCCTTGAATGTTCTAAATTAGCACATCTCAAACGGTGCTTTCATTTATTTAAAATAAAAGGGTAGGGGATAGGATAGAAGATAATGAAATATACCACCAGAATGTAGACATTCCAGCATATGTATGTTATTTGATTTATCCTAATATTATGTTGAAGGGAGGTGAGGAAAGAATAAAAAAAGAACTAAAAAGAAAAGATGAAACTGGGAAGAAGAATTTTCCTCTTGATACATCTTCCTTTGAGAACCTCTTAAGGGGAGATGTTTTGGTATTTTGAATAATCTGAGAGCTTTTGGACGTGGGGGAGGTCCTTGGGAGAGATTTGGGAAAAATAATGGCAAGGCATAAGGCTTGAGATTAGTGGACAGAAGAGGGAGTGAAGGGAGATTTTTATATTGGATGAGAGGAGGGATTCCATAATATTATAATCATTAATTTATAATTTTTTTCCAATACAAGGAATAGTAAGTATTCCATGACCAAGAATACTGATTTTATCATGTGATCCCAAACTGAGTGGGCTTACATCAGCATAGTATCATCGATTACTCAATTAAACCATTATTTAGTATTTAATGTGAATTATCAGATTCTACTATTCATCAAAAAATTCAAGTATTTCAAAAAATATCCAAAAATTTAACCTAACCATTTTTTGACCTGTAGAATCCAAAAAATAAATTCCATTTTTTAAAAATAATTTTCTAAATTTTATATTTCTAATAATAAATAAAAATAATAATTTATTATCAAAACCAGTTTTAAAACATTCATTAACTTATTCTAAAATATAGGTATACCGTACTTCCAACTTGAATATTATTTTTATACCACTATAGGTGAAGTTACTATTCATTAGGGTATATCACTATTTATAAGGTTATGGTACTATTCATTTTGGTAGGTTACTATTTACCAAAAATTAATTTTTTCTTATTGGAATTCAAATAAGTTACTGATTACAATCGTGTATTCCATATTTTCGAAATTTCAAACACATAAGTGACAAAATTATGTTTATAGGTCACTTATCACTTAGTAGTTCATTATTTTGTGTTTTCATGTGATTTTATGACATAATTATGAGAAAGTAATTTCCATTGAAAAACATTGGGTCGTTACATTCTTCCCCCCTTAGAAAATTTCTCCCTCGATATTTAATTTTACATTCTAAGCCAAAAACAGGTGTGGGTACATTTCCATCATTGAATCCTCTAATTCCCATGATGCCTCTTCATACTTATGGGTTTTCCATAGTACCTTGAGTAGATGAGTTGTCTTGTTGCGTATAACTTTTTTTCTACGATCCAAGATCTTCACTAGCTGCTCCTCGTAAGAGAGATCATCATCCAGCTGCACCACCTCTAAGTTTGGTACATGTTAGGAATCAGTTATTTACTTCTTCAAGAGTGATACGTGAAAAAAATCATGGAATCAATCCATATTCGTTGGAAGTGCAAGCCGATAGGCCATAACTCCTATGCGGTTAAGGATTTAAAAGGGTCCAATATACCTTTGGCTTAGCATTCCTTTCTTCCCAAATCGCATGAATCTCTTCCATGAAGATATTCGATGAAAAACATTTTCTCAAATGTTGAACTCCAAGTCCCTTTGAAAGTTGTTAGCATAGCTCTTTTTCCGACATTGATTTTCTTTGATGTGTTTTTGTATGACTTGATCCTTCTCTGTCATCTCATCAATGATATCATGTCCAATTAGATTTTATTCTCCAACATCATCCCAATAAATGGGAGTTCTATGTTGCCTTCCATACAGAGCTTCATATTGAGCCATCTGAATACTCGAGTGGAAGCTATTAATGTATGAGAACTCAACCCATGGGAGATGATCATCCCAACCACCTTTGAATTCAAGAGAGCATGCTCTTTTCATATCTTCAAGCATTTGAATAGTCCTTTTAGATTGGCCATCATATTGGGGGTGATAGGTTGTGCTGAAATGTAATTCAGTGCTCGAAACATGTTGAAGACTCCTCCAGAATTTAGATGTGATCCATGGATCACAGTCAGAGAAAATTGAGAGTGGAACACTGTGCAGTCTCACTACTTCCTTCGTGTATATCGTTGCAAGTTGTTCAAGTGAGTTATCTTCCTGAAAAGCAATGAAATGGGATGCCTTGGTGAGTCGATCAACCATAACCCATATCGGATTATTTCCATTCTTAGTCTTCGGGAGACCCGTGACAATGTCCATAGTAAACTTTTCCCATTTCCACATGGGTATAGGCAATTGAAACATAATAACTTTGGACTATTGTCTCTCAGCTTTTAACTTGCTGACATACCAAGCATCATGATATATATTCCACAATATCCAACTTCATGTTATCCCACCAGAAGTGATCTCAAAGATCACTGTACATTTTGGTACTCCAAGGATGGATAAAGAAGGTCGAGCTATGTGCATCAATAAATAGCTCCTTCTTTATCTCTAGATCAGATGATACATATAATCATGTCCCAAATTTTACAACTCATTATTCTTCAATTTTGAAATTGGAGGATTTCCCATTGTTAACAGATTCTACCCTTTTCTGAATTTCCACATCCTTTAATTGAGCATCCTTTATTTTCTCCAAGAGGGATGGTTGACAAACCATTTGAGAAAGGATTGATGATGTTCCAGCATTAATGATTCTTATGTCCATCCTTTGAAAATCTAATAAGATTAGGTCCTTTTCAATTCACATCATTGATAAAGTGGCATGATCTTTTCTACTTAGAGCATCTGCCACCTTGTTTTCCGTAACAAGATGGTAGTGGATTGAGCAGTCATAATCCTTGATAAGATCAATCCATATTTGCTAGCGCATTTTAAGCTATTTCTGTGTGAATATATATTTGAGGCTCTTATGATCAGTATATATCACACATATTTCCCCATAGAGATAATGCACAAGATTTTCCACGCAAATATCACAGCCACCAACTCCAGATCATGCGTGGGATAGTTTTGCTCGTGGATTTTCAGCTGCCTTGAGGCATAGGATATCACTTTATCATTTTGCATTATCACACATCTTTATCCATTCTTAGAAGCATCACTATACAGCACAAAGAGTTTTCCACTTGAAGGGAGTGTGAGTACCGATGTAGTGATAATCCTATTTCTAAACTCCATAAAACAGTATTGACATTCTTGTGTCAAGAAGAACTTTACTCCCTTCTGTGTCATCATGGTCGTTGGGTTTGATAATCATGAAAAGTTCTTCACAAATCCTCAATAATACCCAACTAGACCTAAAAGGCTGTGAATTTTTATTACAGAAGTTTTCCTCAGCCACTCTTCAATTACCTTCGTCTTTGAAGGGACCATGTATATAGATTTTCTGGTGGTAACATTCCTCAAAAATGATACTTCCTCCATCCAGAACACACATTTACTATACTTTCCATACACCTTCTCCCTTTATAATGTTTTTAACACAGTTTCTAAATGCTCCTATTATTCCTCCTGGCTCTTGGAGTTTATCAGAATATCATCAATAATGACCAAAACATATTTGTCGAGTTAATATATAAAGACTCTATTCATTAAATCCACTAAAATTTCTGGAGCATTATTTATTGTGAAGGTAATCACTATGAACTCATAGTGTCCATACCTTGTTCAAAAGGCAGTCTTGGGAATATCTTCCTTTCCCACCTTTATTTAGTGATATCCTGATCGAAGTTCTGCCTTAGAGAAATAACTGGCCCCATGAAGCTGATGGAATAAGTCATCTATACGTGGAATGGGATACTTGTTCTTTATAGTTATTTTATTGAGCTCATGATGATCAATGCAGAGGTGCATTGATCCATCCTTATTCTTGACAAAGAGGACTGGATCACCCCATGGAGAAGCACTCGGGTGTATAAAACCCTTCTCCATATTCTCGTGTAACTGCTCTTTCATCTCTTCTAGTTCTACAATGGACATTCTGTATGGTTTCTTTGAGATTGGCAGAGATCTAGTGATAATTTCAATTGAAAACTCAACCTCTTGGCCAAGTGGAACACCAGACAACTCTTCGGGGAATACATCAGTGTAATCTCTCACGATGTTCATGTCTTCAATAATGATTCTATCATTCATCCCAATCATTTAAACTTGATATGATTTCTCACAATGAAGAAATATCGAAACATGAGATGATGATTTTAAAGGAGACTCATCTTCTTCCTTACACATGTAAAGAATCAGAGGATGCTTCGGGATATGAAATGTGATCTCCCTTTCCCAACAATTGATGTTGGCCTTGAACAAAGATCGTCAATCCCTACCCAAGATAGCATCATACTCCACTAAAGGAAGTATAACAAGATTTTATGGGAGGTTCAGTCCACAAACATTAATAGGGGATGAGTTATAAACCATGGATTAAATAATTACCCCATTAACTATTCTCATAGATAACTGTTCCACCATATTTTGAGGTGGTGTTTGAATAGTTCTACTAATCTTGAATGATATGAAAAAATGTGTGGAACCAGAATCAAATAGTATGTTCTCTATACTTGAATGAATAATAGCCACACCTATCACCACATCGTTTTTCGGCTCGACCTCAAAAGTAGTGATCGCATAAGTCCTTCTTTGTTTCCTTTGAGATTTTTGTTTATTTCCCCCGACAACACTTGGCTTAGGGAAATTGTTCACAAAATTCCCATGCTCCTTGCATTTATAACACTACACTGCAGGCTGAGTGTTGTTCTAAACGTTCCTTTCTTCATCAACATTAGTGGGATTTTTCATATCCCTTCAGATTTTATTGGCTAGATGACCAAGCATTCCTCATTTGAAGCAATTCATGGTTCCCTTGATACAGTCACCAAGATGCATCTTCCCACAATTTTTTCTAATGGGAATGTGAGTCTTCTTTCCATCATTGGATATGTTTGATGAACCACCCATGTTGTCCTCCATTTTCAGCTTTATGTCACAAGGCCCATGAGACCACTGAGAGTCTCCAATCTACATTTTATCCTTGAGGGCACAACAGGTAGTCTCCTCATAGCTGTTGAAGTCTCGAATCGCCAACACTTTTCATAGACTCAACTTTAGTCCTCTAAAGAAGCGATCCACCTTGCATTCGATGTTAATGAGAAATCCAGACGTGCATCGTGAAAGCCTTGTATATTTAACTTCATATGCCCCGATGGACTCATCATCCTTATTATTGAGTCCAAGGAACTCTCTTTACCTCTTGGGATGGAGGGTTCGAGGGAAATATTTATTTAAAAACATCCTCTTGAATTCCTCCCAATCTATGGAATCAATTTCTTCATATGACTTTGTATTCTTGATTAGTGTCCACCACTAATCAGCTTCCCCATCAAAATGATATAATCCCAACACAAATTTCACTTCTTCCGAGAAATGGAGGACAGGGACAATCTTTTCAATGGAGTTAATCCATTGTTCTACGAGGATGGGATCAGAAGACCCACTAAACATGGGAGGCTTTTTCTTCAAGAAGGATTCTATCGGAACATGATTTTTCCTTGGAGGAATAAGACGTTCCCCCTGATTCAAGTTATTATTCATAACTCAAGCCAGCAGATAATGTACTACCATGAATTTTTGAGCAACCACTTTCGTCACTTTAGGCATTTTATTAGGGAAATCATCACATTTCCTTTCACATTGGTTGTTGGAACATGTTCTTCTATTTCCTGCCATTAACTATGAAAATGAACGTATAATTATAGCTCTTGAATACTTGTCTATTGAGCATAAAAAGAAGTCATTAAACATAAAAGTATGAACTTATAATGAAGAATTATATCCTAAATTGTGATTCCATAGGTTTATATCTAGGTTATCCTAGATCTATTTTGTAAAAAATATTTTTATGGGATTATTTCTGTCCCTTAATAACTGTTTGTACTAAGCTTGTGAATATACCAAAGCATATCCCCTAGAAGTGTCGTAACCAAGTGGGCCGTAAGGCCCGTTGTCGTGAACTAGTTCCTGTTCGAGTCTTGTTTATAGTGGTGTTTTTGGCTTTTACCCCATGATAAAACTATTCCAGAGGTGCCTCTACATACTCGTATCCAGACATGGATGTATTTGCTTGATAAACCACTTACTCTATACTCACCAAAATTTAGGACAATTTTCTTATACTTAGTCTCATGATTAATGTTCTCACAAAGGTGCTATATTCCTAATATCAAAAAATAACTAGACCATCCTTTGAATCTAACAATAGTGACCCGAGCCATTTACATAAAACAACTCATGATTTTTTTGAATAATTAATCATCGGAGTACAATAAAGGATCGATTGGTCGAGTTTATCAGAAGAATAGAGACATATAACATAAAACATGTGGAAAAAACTTCTTTATTTAATCTACATAAATCGAATCTAACTTCCTTTGATCCCTTAAATCGATATAGGGTACCCTGGGGAATACATGAAGAAAGGGATGAGCTAAAAATCCCAGCATGGGAATGAACATAAAAATACATCTCAAGCACATGAGTTAGGAAGCATGACATATTGATATCCTAAGCATGAAAATTATAAAATAATTTAATATAAGCATGGGATAATATAAACTAGGAATCATATAAATGTGGTAGAATCATAAAACATTTTTTTAGTACCGATCATGGCTAACCACCAATCATGTTTCCCATTTTAGTCCGGGTTAAGGCTAACAGGCAATCCCGTTTCACATCACATTTCATGAGAGTTATCCTTACCCAATGCATTGGAGCACTATCTGGGCGCACCCATCTCATCATTTTCATGAATATTATTTCAAAATAAATATTCTTACCACATATATAATCATATATAGTAAACCATACATAAACATAAGGGTACCCATGGAATGAATTCAGTACCACAATCATGACATAAATCATAACCATTGGGTGTATCATGAAACTGTCAATAAAAGAAAAGGATTTGAACATACATTGATGTTCATAAGGTCATATCGGCATATAACATGGTAGGTGGTAACAAATATAAGTGACATCACATAAGAAATGTATTTGAGATACATTAGCAATAAAACATTTTTGTACGATTTTAAGGAAAATACTATTTTTATTTTAAAATAGTAAAGAAGAAATACTATTATATAAAACCAGTATTGAACAAAGAACGTTAAAATACGTAATTTTCAAAGACAATGGTTTCTTAAAAAAGAAGATAGAGTGCACTTGAAATTGGGTAAAAGTTCAAGAAGTTCCTTTAAAACGAGTGTGCTTATTGGGAAGTACCGGGCAGAGATTCACATAAAAGCATGTATATCCCCGATATAGAATGAAAAATGGATATTAGAAGATGTTTTTGGTGCATATAAATTGAATATTGAAGTTCTACATAAAAATAATATACAACTATATTTTTGTAAAAAGAATGATAGAGAACCCCGAAGGAATAAAGGAAGTTCGGGTCAAATCTATTGTGGTTTATCGGCATGGTATCAGGTGTAACTAAGAGGGATTGATGAGAGAGATAAGGGCTTTCTCATCACTTATAAAACATTAGAGCAGTATGGTGATGGTGTACAAACATACCCCATCACATGGTATTACACAAAAAGGCATAGCATAGGGAACAATCTTGATTAAGAGTGAAAAGGGGAGGATCCCTTACATTAGTTTTTTTTTGCGTTCTCCACTTGTTATTAACGACCAGAATTAATGAATTAGGATTATTAATTAATTAGTCCATAACATATTATATATTTAATGAAATTAGTATAACCCATTTTAGTTCATTCAAACCATTTTTAATTAGTTATAAGGTTCTTTTTCATTGTTCAAGCTCCTTTGTTTACTTGGCTTTAAAAGATCAGTTCACTTATAATCAAGTTTGGATTATATGCATGATTAATGTGGTTATCCAGAAATGAATTTATATTCTTTATTACATATAAAGGATATTACAAGGTTTTAATTTTAAATAGGTTTCTTATAGTGAAGTCGAATTATTATATATATAACCTTAGAGATAATTGTTTTTGTTAATCGGTGGATTGGATTACAAAGAATGTATTTTTCTTTAAAACATAATTACATTTTTATAAAAAGATTACAGAACAAAAATAGGATATATTACATATATAATAATCTGGTTCAACCATAACACAAATGATTTCATGACCTGAATTAATGATAATAATATAAATTTATAAACTATTGTCCTTTAATGTGCTAAATTAGCACATCTCAAACGGTGGTTTCATTTATTTCAAATATAATTGTGGGGGAAATGATAAAAGATAATGAAATATACCAGTAGCATGAATAGATTCCAGTACATTTATGTTACTGGATTTATCATACTATTTGGTGAAGGGAGGTGTGGAAGGAAATTTTAAAGAAAAGAACTTAAAAGAAAGGATGAAATTGGGAAGAGGAATTTATCTCTTGAGACTTCATCTGTTGAGAAACTCTTAAGGGGAGAGTTCTTTGTATTTTGAAGAGGCTGAGAGCTTTTAGACATGGTGGAGGACCTTCTGGAGATATTTGGTCAGAATAATGGGAAGGTACAAGTATTAAGATGAGTGGAGAGAATATGGAGTGAGGGGGTTTTATAGTGGAGGAGAGGAGGGATTCCATAATATTAAAATCATTAATTTATTATTTATTCCCAAGAGAAGGAATTATAAGTATTCCCTAACATAGAATAGTGATTTTTTCTTGTGATCCAAAACCAAGTGGGCTTAAATCAGTAGAACATCATCAACGACTCAATTAATCCATTATTTAGTATTTATGGTGAATTATCAGATTCTACTATTCATCAAAAAATTCAAGTATTTCAGAAAATTTCTAAAAATTCACCCTAACCATTTTTCGATGTGTAGATTCCAAAAATGAAGTCTAGTTTTTAAAAATATTTTTCAAAATCTTATTATTTGAATATTTAATTAAAATAATAATTTATTATCAAAACTAGTTTTAAATCATTTTTTAACTTATTCTAAAATATAGGTATATCGTACTTCCAACTTGAATATTATTTTTATACCACTATAGGTGAATTTACGATTCATTAGGGTATATCACTATTAATAAGGGTATGTTACTATTCATTAGGTAGGTTAATATTTACCAGAAAATTATATTTTTCTTATCAGACTACAAATATCTTACTGATCACAACCATGTATGCCAGATTTTCAAAATTCTAAACACAGAAGTGAAAAACATATGTTTAAATGTCACATATCACATAGTAGTTCATTATGATGTGCTTTCATGTGATTTTATGACATTCATTATGAGCAGGGAATTTCCATTGAAAAACATTGAGTCTTTACAATGACTGAAGTCGAGGACACTAGCACACAACATGTCTTCGAGGGTATGAATGGTCAGCTCAGTCTGGTCATCCGTCTGAGGATGGAAGGTATATCTCAAACAAAGATGTGTCTCGAAAGCCACCTGCAACCCCTTCCATATATGGGAAGTAAAACATGTGTCATGATTAGAAAAAATCGTCGAAGGTACTCCATGTAGCCGCACAATCTTTTGCACATAGAGGTGTCCCAAGCTCTCTACTGAACTCTGTTCGCTGATCAGTATGAAGTTGGCCAACTTGGTGAATCTTTTGACGATCACCCAAATCGATTCATGTCCCCAGGATGTACATGGACTTCCTATCTCAATTTCAATGGATATAACATCCCAATTCTACTCTGGGAGCTCTAAAAGTTGAATCATGCCTGCTAGTACATGATGCTCTGGCTTCACATGTTGACAATTAAGGCACCGAGAGACAAACTCTGCTACTGCTTTCTTCATTACTGACCACCCGTGCTATCATCGGTGGTCCTGGTATATCCTCTCCACTCTCGGACATACCTCAAGAGGGGATGTGTGGAACTTCCTCAACAAATCCTTCTTGAAGTGACATGGGTACCATGTTACGTCCTTTAAAAATGATGGCATGCTCCCCACCTTCAGAAAATCCATCACATGCCTTCCCTGTGGATATCTGAGCATGTTGTGCCTCGCTATCATTGTCCCCACGTTGTGCCTCCCTGACTCGTAGAAGAAGTGGGGGAGTGACTATAAGAGACTGAAGATAAGAATCTCTATCCCAATCCAGAAAAGATATCAGCAAAGCGGCCAGCTACTCTGTCACCTATCCTAACAGCTATATACCAGATCTTCTGCTGATTTCATCTGAAACAACATTACCCTTCCCAATAGTATAGACTATATCGAAGTCAAAGTCTTGGAGGAACTAAATTCGGCGTCGTTTTCTTGGGTTCTGGTCGTTATGAGAGAAGATATACATGAGAATCTTGTTATCATAGTACACGGTAAAACAATCACCCATCAGATAGTGCCGCCACATATTTAAGGAGAAAACCGCTTGTACAAACTCCAGCTCATGGGTAGCGTAGTTCTGCTTATTCTATCTCAGTTGCTAAGAATGATATGTGATCAAAGATCACTCTTGCATCATGACACATCCGATTTAGGTCCCTGATGCATCATAGTAGACTATGTACCTGATGCCCTCCTCTGGAAGCCTCAAGATAGGGTCACTAGTCAGCCTCTACCTCAACTTCTAAAATATTTGCTGGAATTTCTCCGACCAAATGAAGGGTTTCCTCTTTTTTGATAGGGCTGATAGTGGTGCTGTAACTTTGGAGAAATCTGGAACAAATTTCTAGTAGTATCTAACCAATCACAGGAAACTTCGTACCTCTATCACACTCCTGGGTGGCTCCCCAGCAAGTACCACCTCACTATTCGCTGGATCTACTGCAACTGAAGCCTCAAATATTACATGGCCCAGAAAGTGAACCTCTCGAATCCAAAACTGGCACTTTGAAAGTTTACCATAATTCTCGTGCTCTCGATGTGTGTCCAATACTACATGAAAATGATTGGCATGATCCTCCTTAGTATCTGAGTAGATCAGAATGTCATCGATGAAGACAACTACAAAGTGATCATGGTACAACTGAACGACCATGTTCATGAGTCGCATGAACACTGCTAGAGCATCTTTTATGCCGAATGGGATAACCATGAACTTGTAATGGCCATACCGAAATCTGAAATTTATCTTCTGCACATCCTTGTCTGGAAATCTGATCTAGTGATAGCTAGATCTGAGGTTTATCTTCGAGAACCACCGTGCTCCCTTTTTCTGATCAAAGAGGTCGTCAATCATCGGGTGTGGGTACTTGTTCATCACCGTCACCTGGTTAAGGCTCTGGTAGTTGAAAAAAAGCCTCAAGCTCCCTTCCACCATCTTGGTGAACAAAATTGGGGATTCCCAAGATGAAACACTGGGCCTGATGAACGTCTTCCTCTGCAAGCCCTTTAACAGTACCCACATCTTGTGATGCTCCTTGGGAGCCATTCGATATGCTAGTGTAGATATCGGTGTCGTCTCAGGGTACATGTCAATGTAATATTCCACATCTCTACAAGTAGGTAGAAAAGGGACATTATCTTGAAAAACATCCACGTACTGGTCCACCCCTACATGATAGCTCAGTCTCTCCAAATCAACAGCTCTGAGGGTAAGGCTATCCATCTAATGAGTAATAAGTTGCACCCCCCTCCGAGTAAGTCCATCATGCACTGCATAGGCTCTCTTATCACAGGTGAAGGTAAACCTAGTCCCATCCGTGCAAACAGAACAAACTTTCACCTAATATAATCTATCTGAGCATGGACTCTAGATAACCAGTCTAAACCCAAGATGACAGCGTAATGCCTCGACACTGCTACAAGGAGATCCCATACAAAGCACTCACCTACCAGAGAAATATCTCATTATTGTAACTAGTGTGTAATCATTGAATCTTCTCTCGTAAGAGTGTCTAGCCATAAGGATCAATCCAACGTCTCCATTGGAATATCCGAGCTCTGAATGAGGGAAGTGGAAATGAAAGAATGACTGGAACCTATGTCTATAAGTACTGCAGCTATTGTGGGGTAGAAAAATATCATACCTCATATCATATTTGGAGTACCGTGATCATATGACTCATCTTCCTGGAGCTATGTTCTCCCCTTTCCACCTGCACCCTAAAGTCGTGGTGGACCTACTGGTGGTGGTGGCAGTAACATATCGAATCATCACCCACTACCAGCTACAAGGCTGACTCCTCTTCCATGTCCGCCTAATCCCTAAAGACCTCCTCAGTCGAACCTCGGTCTTTACCTGGGTGGTCCTTCGATCATCTGCGGATCATCCGTACAGCGGGTCAAATAGTCACGAGCCATGTGACCCTACCCACCACATGCATAACACTACCCGCTCTTGGCATGAATGGATCTGTTTCAGGTGCCCCACACAACCTATCATGAGTCGTGCAGTCATCTAAATATAGTTCTAGTCATCTTAGACCTCTATTATGTATGTTCTCTACCAGTTGTAGAAGGCTCTGCTACATGATGACTGGTAGTGGGTCTCTCTTCTAGTTCCTGCTCAGCGAGGTAACTCTACACCAAAGGGGCTCTCTCTAACACCCCTGCCTACGTCAAGATGTTGAGTGAGATCACCGAGTCCCTGATCTCCTACCTGAGCCCCTACATAAAGGTTTGTGCCCTAAAGAATGGGTCCCACAACATATTAGTGGAGTAATGTGAGAGGTTAGTAAACCTCACTAACTACTGAGCCACATTCATGCTGCCCTGCTATAGATGAATTCACTCATGTATGGGCACTACGTTCAGAGTCGCTGTAACAAAATTTTCCTGAAACAGGCTCTCGATGTCTGCACAGAGAAGTGTCAACTTATCATGAACCTAGAGAATCATGATATACCATCTACCTGCTCTTTCTTGTAGAAGGCTGGTGGAAATGATCTCCATGAAATTATTTGGTGTCCCTACGAATAGGAAAACACTCACCACAAAATCTATTCAATCATCAGCTACCTGTCGGTTAATCTCACCTCTGAACCTGGGTGCCCTCTAGCATTGGAACTCATTCCACGAGCTCAAGCGGCTTGCACCAACTGTTGCTGAAGTTGGTGGCATCGGTTTCACAGCGGCATATAGTACTGCGGGTGCCTCCATTGGTGCCTCCATTGGAAGAGGGCCCTACATCGAGGCCTCGTCGCTCAGTGGGCTTTCTGTGTGTACAAGTCTCGGAATTCGAGCTGGTTGCCTACATGGAGGAATCATGAATAGAAGTAGGTGTGATACAGTCAATAAGTTATACTTGTTGTGTTGACCTGGTGAGCTGACTCAAAGAGTTCCCAAATAAGACTCTTGAAAACACACAGACACACACACACGCAATTAGTGCTTTCATGCACTAAGTCAGATATAAAAAGTGTGGCTCCTGGTGTATGGACATGTCGGTCACCACACCAACACTAGACTTGATTAACTAAAATCTACACTCATTACCCTTAACATTATTGATTCATAGAAATGAAATGTCGGAGCCCTAAGTTCTGTGGTTGAATTGACACCTATGATACCAATTTTCCATGACCCATCCCCCAAGGCTCATGTTCTGACTACCCCAAGCCCGCCTTCCATAGGCCAGGGGCTGGAGACCTGCATCAAAGGCATAATTCCCTCAAACAGGGAATGCATTTCCTTTATAACTTGTAATCACACACAAGAAACCACACAGATGGATACGAAACACTATGTAAAATATATAAAAAAAGAGTTCTGAAAGTAAAAGGGGATAGAATACAAGCCCAACATGAATGTACATGTACAACTGTGATACAATACCACTGAAGAAAGGTAAAGTCAGCAGCTAGGTCGTCTTCTGATGTTCCTACCTGAAGGGTAGGTACAGATCGCCTCCTCAGTACTCCTATTATATCATTCTCCTCAGTTTACCGACTCGTCATAAGGTCCACCTCCGAGTATTGTCTAGTCCTAGTACTCTCCTCCTCAGTTAGTGCTGCCCGTCGACTGCACCAAACACACTTATCTGAGGTCATAGCCCATGCAGGGGTAATTATAACGATAGTCAATAGGGACCCCGAGAACCTCTATGTCTCACAAAATTCATCAAGCATAAAAAAAATTATGAAATCAAAAGATAACATTAAATAGGTATATGCCCATACATATACCTAAGTTATCATATAATCCATCTCATTTATGAGAAAAAACATAGAGGAAATGACTGAGATAAAATCAGGATTTATTCTAGGGTAGTAGTTACAAGTAACATTCTGAACCCTGAACTACTTGATAACTCCTCCTCTATCAAGTACAGTGGGCCTATTGCATCACACAGAGGTGCTTCCCACTAACCTTGGACTGTTGATGTACTACTCTTATTGAGTACTGTTTGTTTTTCACGTCACACAAAGCTGATCCCCACTGTTGTTCTATCACGTCACACAGAGGCACTACCCCTCATGGCATGTTGAGGTACTCCTTTTGTCGAGTATCGTGGGTCTTTCCCATCACCAAGGTTCTCCCCAATGTGGGTCTTACACATCACCAAGTCGATCCCCATTGGTCTAGTCAAGTCACTCTGAGTCAAAATGGTCAGCAGTCATCAAGTATCGGCCAGCTACTAGGATCCCGCACAATGCTCACTCCTCTTTGGAAGGATCTACTCTACAAGTTGTTGGTCGATAAACTAACCGCCACGAAGTCCCAAGATAAAATATCTCAAAGATCATCCACATCATAGGGATCTCAATGTAATAGACATCGCGTCAATCGAAAAACCAGTGTGTGAGTTATTAGCCTTTTAGTCCTGGGGGCCCTGTTGGAATCGTGCTCAATCATACCAATCCATTCCCCATCTCAATCCTAAACTATAGGGAAGTATACTCAAAGGGACCGCTTCAATACAATATTCCCAACATCACTAACGGTTCGTCAAATAGATGTCGGGTGCCAATAATATGGCCAAAAGAAATTAAAAGGGTTCTTAGTGGCCCCGGGTCCGGCCTGGCCTGGCCTACAGTGGGGCCCATGCCATTGGGTTTGGCCCGGCCCGGGAGGGCTACGAGGCTGGAAGACAGGCTATGAGGGCTAGGACCGACCGCGAGGTCACGGACTGGCCGTGGGTCGGTGGTCCGGCAGAGGTTCGGCAGACTGGCCGTGGTTCGGCGGTAGTTCAAATAGCAGGGCAGAGCGGCTCAGATCGGCGTCGCAACTCGGCTCGGACGGCGGCGAGGCTAAGCGGATGGAGGCGCAACTTGGCTCAGACGGCAGCGTGGCTCGGCCTAGATGGCGGGTTGTTTGGGGTGGCGGGGCGAGGCCGCCGATCGGAGGGAGTAGCTTGGGGAGGCCACAGGTGGCGGCGTCAGTGCCTCAGCCATCTTTGATGCCTTCCTCTATTTCGAAGAATAAACCAAAGAAGAATCGTAGAAGGGTCTGGTCGTGTTTGTTTGGGCGGAACCCTCCACGTTCGGAGTGGTAGGAAGTGATTCACAAAGAACAAGCATGAACGTGAAACCATAATATTCCAAATTGTTTGTTCCCAACACTCACAAGAAAAGAAGGGAGTACATGGAAAGAATTATCATGCAAAAAAAACCCCTACCTTGTTCGCTTGATGTCGTTTGCACAAGAAGGTAGTACTGTCATCAATTCACCATAGATAAGGACGTCCCACGTTGGAAGAAGTCCAGATGAAGAAGGTTGAAGTTGGTCGGTGTTCTTCTTTGGTGGAGCGTTCTTTGTTGGAAGAACACGTTCTTCGGTGGAGAGTTTTCTCCCACCAAGAGCTCTCTTTATCCTTTTCTAAATAATTATCTCAAAAGGAGAACCCACCAAAATAATAGAGGTAGCCAATAAAATTAAATGTTTATCCCTAATTTAATCATTGGAACAATTCAAATTGGACTAATTAAATTGGATCAATTAATTGGTGCATTGGCATAATTAAGAGGGAGAGGGTTGACAGAATTAATGTAGAGGAAGCTCAAAAGCCTCCTCCACATTAATGTGGGAGTTGAAGAGGATTCCCTACATTTATGAGGGAGTTGAGGTTTCTTCCCAATTGAAGTGGGGTTTCAAGGGGGATTAATCCCGGGTGGTGCCCACCACCATAACCTCTCATGGGAGGTTATGCTCGGGTGGTCACCACCACAATGACCTCTAATGGGAGGTTAAGGTCTGGTGGTCACCACCACCAACTTCCACAAGGAGGTGGGTTACAACAAAAATAAAATAAATTGTGTGTTTATTTTATTTTATTTTTCCCACAAAAAACCCACCAACTAAACTTCACCCTTGACCAATTGTCGTCGAGGTGAAAGTCTTCTTAAGCGAATATTGGAACTGCGAGTTCAACAGTGCTCTCATATTTCAATTTTGAGAATAGTTTCAGATGTTAGGAAAACCAACTAACATGTTTACTAAATGTACCCGAAAAGATGTTAAAAAAATCAGTACAGGCACTCCGGGCCTCGGAATCACGCGCCGTCAATTTTTGTGGACTCGTAAAATTTCCATTTAATATAAAAAAATGTCATGTAAATTATGGGTCATTAAAAAGGCATAAAAATCCAAATGTACTAAAAAAATTAGAAAATAGGAAAAAACTACCTAATTCCCTAAGGACTGAAATCACCACAACAAATGTTCAACAGTTGGACCAACCCCCAAGAGGTCTTATCACATTGCTTGACCCCGAAAAAAGGAAGTCTATAAACACCCAAAATCAAATGTAGTGTGGGATACTATGAACATTAATATACCACTATAGATTCTATAATATATTACAAATTTATATTATCCAATGGAATGTTTTTCAAAATTTCAATGTAAATTGTTTTGTCAATATAAGATCATATTAAAATAATCATGCTATATAGTTTCTAAATGATTGATAATACAATTAAAAAATAGGATATACTATACAAGATATTAAATATTTATAAAAAATGGTTTATATAATATAGTAATATAAAATTGTTTATTTAAATCAAGAAACTTCATGTAATGCAGTTTTACAAAATTGGAATTCTTTTTTATCTCATATATAAATTAGAAAAAAAAGGAACTTGGTAATATACCAAGTAGGTATGATAGTAATAAACTAATATTAGTTTGTAAACTCTCAATATGATATCAGAAAAATGAGTACACTCATGTACCCCTAACACTGGCTAGAGGTGACTCATCACCCTCTCATTAAGAATGTTACACACTACATGTATGTTTTAGAATGTTGTAATAGTGTATAGGGTGTCCAAATAGCCCACCAACTTCATAATAATTTAGTTTTATCACATATGGTCAAGGATTTATTTTTAAGACTTATTAAAATAAAATCCAATCCCATATTTCCTTTTCAAAATATCAATTTGTTCAATTTAAACCTAAACTGGTTCTAATAAAACCACTTACACTTTTCACAAGATAAAACCAATAGGTTTTTATAAAATCATTTTAAGTAATTTTCACATGTTGGAAATATATTCAAAACTAATTCCATCTTTTTCACAATTTTTTTCCCTCATTTATTTTCAATAATTTAATGCAATCATTTCCATTAAATAAATAATTTAAATTCAGTAAGTGAAATCATCCAATTTCTATAAACACACCCCTATTCAATTGAATTAGGGGGTTTTCAAATTTCATGGCCAAAACCCTTTCAAATCTCCTGATTCAATAGAATCTGGTTTTTATCAATTTAAATGAAAGAAATTTTGAGTAATTGAATTGTAATAAAAAATTGAAATAAATCAAGAAATTTAGGAAAAATCAGTTTGGAAAGTCGGGACGGAACCTCCTACTTCTTTTCGAAAACAAAACAATCACAATTACACCTGTCAATTAGAATAATGGTGGGTTAAATCAGGAAAACCAATGTAGAAGATATATCCAATAACATAGGGAATAGATCAATCAATTAGAATATGATCTATTTAAATCCTAATAGGGGAGAAAAAGATATAGATGAAGAACAGTGAAGAACACTTACCCAGAGGAACTTGCATTCCTTTAGAGGTAAAGTAGTTAGAGTATTAGAAATACCTGGTAAATTCTCCATATAAAATTGATAATATCTATTTAAAATATGAATACTAATGATTTATATCCCCATTATTGGTCTGGACCGATATTCAATAGCCTCTAGTTTTGATGGATCTACTAATGTACCATCTATAGAGATTATATAATTAAAAAATGAACTCGTTGCAGAACAGAATCAAACATTTTAAATTTCACATATGGTTTTTCCATTAATATAATATTAATAATAATTAATTAATATTATAATTTATGAATATCCTTTGTATTTTAGTAGATAAAAATATCATCTATAAATACTACCACAAACTTATCATGGTTTTCACTAAAGACACTATTCATAGAATCCATGAAGATAGAGGGGGAATTAGTAAGATAATATAGAATCAATATATATTCATAGTTTTATAATCATATAAGAAAATTATATTAGGGTCATATCCTTCTTAAATACCGTCTTTTGAAATTATCCATAACAAAGGTCAATCATGGAAAAGTATTGAGTTATGAAAATTAAAAAAAATCATAAATATGGGAAAAAGGATACTTTTTGTAAATTGTTATATTGTTCAGATATAGATAATCAATACAAAGTCACAATGATTCATATTAATTTTTATCTGAAAAATAGTTCCACATTAAGGGGATACACATTGTGGAATGAATCCCTTATCATGGTTTTCCATGATTTGATTCTATAATTCTAGTAACAAAAACGATTCTATTCTATATGTAAACATTCAAATTTGAATGGAAGTTGGTATGAGGTCTATTTTTAATTTAAATTCTCATTTTATAGGAAGGATAATTAACTCTTTTAGAATGATATCATCAAATTCATACAAAATAAGAATATAGTTGTTGTCATGTTTCCCCTTTCCATTTTTGGTACATAGACCATCTGAATTGGAATTAAGACCCATAAAATGCATGATATCTCTATCAGTTTTGTGTATCTATAATTACATTGATAGATGATCATAGGCTGGTATGGAATGTAGAATATATCTTTATTTCCTAATCAATTGATATTGGATTTACATATAGAATGACAACCCATGGCCAATATAAAATCAAATTAAATTAGAAGAAGAATGAAAATATTTCTAGGAAGCAAATTCCCACCAACATCAACTTGATAGTGATTAGATACATGGTATTATATCATCATACCAATAGAGGGGTTTATATCTGATTCTATATCTAATAGTATGGGTGGAAGGATGATTCCCTTTTCAAATTCATATGATATTAAGGATTTTCTAGATCAACATTCAAATAAGAAATCAATTGTTCTATAGTAGCTATTATAGATACATTTCACTACATTATTAGCACACTCCTAATAAAAAATATAGGTGACATTATATTTACCATTTTAAATTCTAATGATAGGGTTTCCAATTAGTCATCAACCAAAAACTTATAATTTGAGAATTGGTTAATATAATGCCCATACTCAATTTAGTTGAAATATTATCGGTTGGATGATAGATTCTATAAATATTTTTATCTATTCACATCATTATATAAATTCATCATATTATTTCTTAAATAATTTGTCTAATGATCTTCTCTTACACATATAAAACATCTACTCCCCTTAAAATATATTCCTCTATGATTCTTCCCATATATTTAACATAAAGTAAAGATAATATTCTTCTCTCCATGGATCATAGATTTTCCATTAAATCCATTAATCACATCCTATAAAAACCATTAGATTGGTATATAACTCTGACCTTTGTTTACTCGGTGGTATCACATCAAAAATATTCATTATATCAACTGAAGAATATTATATATAAAACCCATCAGATATGTGGTTGTAAGGAACTAAATAATTAATCAACCTTGCATTCAGCTTAGATGATAATACCAGAATTAGAAATCATATGTTAGGAAAAGCTTCCTCAATGGTACCAATAGACTCATTATCCTTTGGATTATGCTCAATTAACTCCTTATCTCCTTAATATGAATAATACAAGGAAGTACATATTGTAAAAGAATTTCATCAACATGTACCAATCCATAGAGATAATTTCTTCTTGTTGTCTCGCATTCTTGATAAGATTACACCATAGATCCACATCACCATCCAAATGGTAGACAATTAAAATGAATTATCATGTTATGAAAATATTATAATTGAAAATATATTTATGGTGGGGATTATCCCTTACATAAAAAATTGTGGATCCGAAGTCCGTTTGAATGAAGTTAGATGTTACCCCATGATGGAATCAATAGAAATTTGTTCACTCTTTTGTTAATATAAATGTATAATCTGATTCATAGCTTGAGAATATTTATTATCATAGTAATTTTTTTTCATTGCATATCCATTAACGATTATATTCTCATGAGGATACTCATTATATGCCTATATCAATCATTATAAACATGGTTCCTTCAAATTACAACAATTAAAAAAATCGAAAATCATAGTTTAATTAAAAATAATGATTATAGGGAACCATGTAACAATGAAAAATCGATAATATGATTTCTAAATCATAACACCTTTATTACCATATGGATCCTTAAATTTATCCTAGGTGATTCATTGTAACCATATATTAAAATTATAAAGACATTTCATAAAAACTTTTCAAATATTAATATAATATCCACTAGGAGTTTTAATCAATGTTTCCGTCAAGTCCCATTATAATTAATCATTTGATGATTATATCTGGATTAATGGATCATTTTAAACGTTATTTCTTGTGTGTACCTCTTTGCCAAAGTCACATTCAATTGTAGTATCAAGATGGGATGTAAAATCATGTAAACCACTCTGTCTATCATTTCCCAAATCTCTATGATATTTAACTATATTTTAGTTATCCTTAAACATATCCAAAGTCATGAACATAGGGAACCCCATATATATTTATCATTTAAATTTTCGATGGATAACTAGTGTTTTATTTTAATTCTATTAAGAGTAACCTTATTTTATCATAAAAAGATATTATATAATTTTTGTTTAATATTAAATACATTTCACAAACACACTCCTAAAGGATGTAATGGTATAATGTATATGGAAACGTGGAATGAGAAAAAACTATTTCATTGCATAAGTTAAATCATCTCCAACTGTGATCTTCCTAACTTTATCCCTTTATATGAATATCATACGTAATATATTTCTTCACAACATGGGGAGAGGAAACATAAGAAAGGATGATAATATATTCTCAGTAAGGGTAAAAAAGGTAGATATGTAGGAATAACATGACCATAATGGTATGTGAACATGTCTATAACATATTAAAACCATTCCATCCATATTAAAGATCTTAGTATTTTATAAGTGAAGAATCATAATGTAATCAAAGAACATGATCCATTATAACATAATATTTTAATTAAACATAGACTTAGGGAATACACATAAGCATAAAAAATCTATTACATAGTTTTAATGCATCAAAACCAAGGGTATAATAGTTGAATGGGTTCATGGAAAAAACCATCATAGAATTCAAGGATCACTCCCAGTACTGTCATTGAAGAAAAAGTCTTTTATTGATTGAGGTTCACTCATTATTCTTTCTATGTCATTCCCATGATAAATGAATATTTAACCACAACATTGGATGGAAATATTGGTCCCACCATTCACATATTAAAAACAACATTTGTGTGTTCCAAAACATCATAAAGAATTCAGCATATACAAATCCTTGAAATGAAATAAGATTCATTAACCATTCATCATATCATAACTTTTCCAAATAGTAATTTATCCTAATCATTTCATCATTTAATCCTATAATAACCCATTAAAATAGAATTGGGTTTCATAATAATTTTTTAATGGTATAATCTGGGGATGAGAAAGTCATTTCATAAACATGAAGAAACCAAAAAAATAATGAATTTTTCCAAACACTAAAAATAGTACCCTTGAATTATATCCCCAAAAAGAAATATGTAACTTTATATAATTTCATATTATATAGGAAAAAAATTTAATGATATTTTTACAAATTTCATGATTAAAAAGACATTTATAATTTAAAATAATTTTTTTAACAGATGAATTAATTTGAAATTATCTTTATATTAAAATAAAATTAAAAAACTATAAATTTATCTCTAATTAAATTAAGGGTTATGATGATAACAATTTTTATTTTTATGTTATACAAATTAAAATGGATATTCTATTAAAAAAAATTCAAATAAAAATATTCATTATTTTGAAAATAAAATGAAAATTATGTTTAATGTTTTTTGTAAAAAGTAAAATGATTTTAAATTAAATTTGAAAAGTCATCAGAGTAATTAATCATCACTGATAACATTTTTATAAAACACGACTTTGGAAGTAAACCAATTTCCAAATGAAGAAATAAATAAAGACAGATTATATTAAAAACATTTAATCATTTATTTTACGTACCAAAAAGTGATAAATTGGTAGTATTACAAAAAAATATCATGAATAACTATATGAGTAGAAAATTCATATGTTTCATTTGAAATTTATCTTAATATTTTATCATCAGAAACATAATAAAAAACAATCATGTTAAGTGATGATATTTAACTATAAAATAATTACCACTTTGTTAAAATTTAAACATAATATTGATGAGGTAATATCACAAAATTAATATTCAAATATCAAGAGGATAAATAAATTCATTATATTTTTATTCGAGGGTGTTTTATAATCACCACTTTAAAGGACATATGTGCATAACATTATGTACATATCAGTGAAGGAAAATTAAGAAAAAATATATTACCATATGTATTGAATTCCATAATAAAAATAAAAACCTCATATATAATAAATATAAGTTTAATATAAACATTATAGGGGAAAATATTTATCAACATTATATCAAATATGATATTTTTATTACCTCTTTTTACATTTTTATTAATAATTCCATTTTAATGTTTTGTTTTGGGTAGTAGCCACTTTATTTTTAATATATGGTATGATTTATCATATTTTTTGTTCTTCAAATGGTTATTATTTCATAATATATATAATTTAACCTTGTTATAAATATCATGTATTTTAATTAATTATTTTTTATAGTAATCTATAGAGACAAGTGATAGAAAATGAAAACACAGTTCAGGGAGATGGTAGGCGACATATACGAATGAAAAATATTTCCATTTTATTAATATATTAAATCAAAGAGTGATAAATTATATATTTACATGATAAATTCATATTCAGGACAAATATATCATATATTTGCAGTAAACTCATCCTTTTTCATTCCATGTAATGTGTGAATGAATCACATCACTTCATGGGGTAGAAGTTCTCCAAACACATGAGAGACATTATATTATTTTTAATGATTGTAGTGTATAATGTAATGGGTTATATAAATAATTAATAAGTAAAACAAAATAACAAATATAATATATAAATAATAATTCCATCATTATGTCCAACCATTAGAGGTGGTAATGTAAAAAAATATGCCATCAGTTCACGATATAGTCGCTCTCTTTTCCAAAAAACAATGGTTTCATATCCCATTTGATTTTTGTGGTGATATTTTTATTTAATCAAAATATAATAAAAAATATATTTGTATTCATTTGATACTAATGTTATTATATCATCGTTGTATAATAGAAATTTAAAGTGGCAGTAGAAGAAAAAAAAACAAAACATATTTTTGATGAACTATACCTATTATGAAAGTATCATCATTAAGTTTATACCAAAATCCTTCCTTTGTTATATTTAAATACAAACCATGTCTTATATAATGTGATTAAGGATTTTTGGATGTTAATTAGTTTTTTAATAGCTATTAATAATGGGTAAGATTATAAGATCCTAGACTGTTAATGGGTTGTGTTTTTTTAATTTTATATTAAATTACCTTTATATTGGTTAAAGAAATGTTTCTGGAGAATATGAGGATTATGAGGGTTTTTCCAGTTGTTTGGGTCCTAAATTAGGGGTAAAAATTGGCCTTCTAGTGCATGCTGCATGGTTAGTAGTAAGAATTCTCCATAACTATTCTTTCCTAGATAGAGTTTTCACTACTCATCAAAGCATGCAAAGGTGAGAAGGAATCACGATGGAATAAAAATAACTATCTCATATGGACATCAAATGATTTTTAAAATCAGGTCAGATCCCTTGATTATTTTGTGATGTAGACCCTCTTGTAATGTGGGTGGCACATAGTTGTCCATGGTATGGCCAATCATGCGAACAAACTGTGCACCTCAGTACAGATAATTAATTTACCATCATTACCCCTGAAGAATTAATTATACTCACCCATATTTCCTCACCATTACTCCTACTACAACATGGGGTGATGAAATATTACTCCCATAATTCTTGATGATCAATCTCTCTCATTTCTACAATGTCTGGAGCACATTATCAATCAGATCAATACACCATGTGAGTCTAACTCATTCCATGTTTTTCTTGATGTGGAATTACAGAAGAAATAATTACACTCTAATGATCTAAATCACACTTTTTCCATTTATTCATGATTGGTAACATTATGATATTCTGAGATTGAATCAAATTACTAGGTTATACGGGATTTTGGCTATATAATTGTTGATTGTGTCCTATATCCATATCCCACAATAATGTGGTAAAATTTACTTGAATGTGGTTGTGTGAATACAGTAATTGTGCTCACTTTTTTTTTACATGGTATAAATGATTAATTGATTGTTTAAATGATGAATTTAACCAATCCTGATGTGTATGGGATGAATTAAGGTTTTTTAGAATGGATTAATCGCCACCCATGGGGTGTTCCTCTTTCTTGAACATGGTATTGAGATGTTATCTGTATAATCGAATTTTTATGATATTGTGTCCATGTTAATTATGTTGAAATGTAGGATGGGTGATGAAGTGGAACAAGAGTTACTTACACATATTTGATCACATGTAATAAATTGAAATTTGGAATAATGAAATGTATTGAATGAGTTATTATTTTAAGTGGAATATTTCTTAATGGGTTAAGGAACATAAATGATATATATGTTAATGATTTATTAATTGTGAATAGTATAATTGTTAAATGGGTTAGGTCATTTTAATGTTAATTGTTTAAATTGTTTAAGGCATGAAGATAGTATTTTTTGAACAATCAATGGTTTTTAAATGGTAAAATGTGTTCATTGAATGATTTTTTAAATGGTATATGTGTTTAATGGTTTTATAATCAATTGTGATTGAAATAGTTGTATGTGTGGTAGTAGACTGAGGGCAAATTCCTTTGTTTTGGGTAATACTGATGCTCTGAACCCTACCCAAATAATTCATGGGTTATGGAGTTGGGTTGAAGCTCTATTTCCCAAAAAATTGTAGGAAACATTAATTCGTAGAATAAGGTTCTAATATATTTTTTTAGGTAATGTATGTATGATGTTTTCCCTAGTGATAATGGGATCTTGATTTTTCCCCTTATAAATAGTTTATATTATTTGAATAGGTC
Organism: Viscum album; assembly: GCA_963277665.1. Lineage (NCBI taxonomy): Eukaryota > Viridiplantae > Streptophyta > Magnoliopsida > Santalales > Viscaceae > Viscum > Viscum album. Next base: position 707,500,335 of record OY728131.1, on the reverse strand, counting down.
GATGTGTTATTGATGAAATTTCATAACATGTGGAACAAATTGTGAAAATATTTATTGTAAATTTTGTTAAATAATGGTTTACAATTTACTTTCTATATATCTTGCTAATCTTAATATAACTATATACACTATCTTATTGACTAGATATTTTGAATACACATTTTTTTAGTGACCTACTAAGGTTTAATGAAACCCTTATCTATCCACCATTGGATAACCGAGTAGAAATCATTATTGTCGGGAAAGGTGAAGTAAAAGTCCCTAGACATGATTGCTAACATGGTATTTGGATGTGCCTCAATGAGGGATCTGGACCTGTAGTCCAGAAATGTTTTTGTGATTCTATAACTTCACTTATTTATTGATTCTACTTACAGATAATATTGTACAAAAATGGCATTAACATATCTACTATTTGGTAATGGTTTTATAGCCTGTTTGGGGAAATGTATATGTTATGTATGTTTATTATTAACATGATTCATTTATATCTTATTTTCTCTACTGTTTCATAAATTTACAAAGAGGATATTGTCTCCACATGTGTACTAGTAGACCCACACTTATATCAGGAAGCAACTAGCATATGGGTTGGTGTGGTAGAGATTATGTGGTTACCTGAACTGAGGCACAATATATTGTGGCTACTTTGCCGAGGATGTTACAAAGTGGTATTAGAGTTGGGATTTATTTTACGTTATCTTAAAATTTTGTTATGGTAATCAGTTGACAAGGATTTGTTAGGCATTATAAAATGAGCTTTTGCATGAGTGTAACTAACACATGTATGTGGGAATATCCATGTAGCTGGGATGGGATATTTTTTCAATATATTTTTTTATTATTTGATGATATTTCATGTTATGTGATTCACATATTGTTTGATGTGGCTATTTTATAATATTTTTCTCATTATCAAAATGGTATGATGTTATGAATATAAGAATAATCTTAGAAACCTATGGATATATGTGACATGAATCATGGTAGGAATACATGGGAAAGAATTGTGGGGTTTGATGGATAGAATTACATTCATTTTCCTAGAAATTTGAACGAAGTGGTGTCCAATAAAGATGATGAAATTAGGTAAATGAAAATAACATGAAAGAAATATTAAATAATAATGCCTAATAAAGAGTCATAAATGAGATAAATTTTGTTTAGATGATTTGTAATGAAAAAAGGTAGATTAAATGAGATTTATTTATTTGGTGATGGTATGATTGTTTAAAAGGGTTTCTATTGAAATACATGTGACTGTATGAATTGGTTTACCCCAATTTTGTGACATCCCACCCCCATCACATTGGCTTTATAAGGTGTAGGAATGCAACATGGCATTAAGCGACATTTCCAAGGTGCCAAAAGCTATCAATAAATGTTGAGGGCTTCGATAATAAATTGGGTAATGATTTTCCATTGATATAAAATCAACCAAACAATAATTCATTATCAAAAAATTACATGATGCATTCCATCAATACAACCAAACTTCTACTTTTCCAAAAGAAAAAAAATATTCCATAACCATCTGACAAGGAAAATATGAACAAGCCCTGTATCAAAGTATTAAGTGTAATCATACACGACAAGACCACAATGAACTAGCTACCATCCCTAGCTCATCACCAAGATCCATTATCTTGGTACCACAATCATCACTGAAGCATCATGTCAACCAGCTAGCTAAAAGATATGCTTTACCCTTACTTGTGTCCTGAAATACAAAATCTTAACAAGAACCATATTGAAAAATAAGGTGGAGAGTACTAATACTCATTATGCTTCCCCCAATGAATTACATACACACACTACTAGGATAAAAAAATTAGAACATTTATGTAAAATAATTTTTATAAATCATTAAATAGTTCTACAATTACCAATAATCCAAACACACCCTAATTGGGTCGCCTTAGACAAACCATGAACCCCAAGGAAAATAAAAATATCCATGAAATAATCCACAACACCATTTCACCTTAGCAAAAAATTACATATTTCAATGAAACAAACAAACATGCAACCGAAACAGTGGAGCTTCCATCCATCCCATTCACTATATTTCCAACAAGTGGTACTTCCTAAACACTATCCATAATGGTAGATCTTCCATCCAATATCCATCAATTTTATAGTGAGACTTCTAGATGACATCCAGAAAATCAACGCAAGCCATGACACTTAATCAAACTATAAGAACAAAGCACCAAGTCCACACAACAGACCCATAACCAAGCATATATCACACCAAGGCCACAAAAACATCCCAATAACCATTTCATAGTCAAAAAATATCTTGAAACGTCATCCATGTCATATCAAATTTCAATTAAGAAACCCTATTTTTATTTAAAATTATTTTCTTAAACCATTTCCATAAAAAACCCCTAGTTACCAATTTTAAAAGTCCTACAATAAGAAAATTTCACCACAAAACTCCCTTTTCCCCAAAAATAAACAACACAATAAAAAAAGGATTTATAACCAAATTTTAAAATTATTATATCAATTAATTTCAGGAAAAAAAAATTAATTGTATCCAAAACCCATATTTCTAACCATGTGTAGTAGATAGAGAATCCAACTACATTTAGGGTTCTGGAAAAATCATCCCACAAGTAACAACACCCCAAATCCGGAAAATGCTCCCCTGAAACCACTCTAAATTATCTTCCCAAAGATAAAAAATCCTTAATACTCTCCTTTATAGAAACAAAAAGCCATTTATTTACACACAATAGATGTAGATCTTGAAAACTGAGAAAGAGGGAAGATTTGATCTAGAGAGAACAAAAGAGAAACCAAGAGAGAAGACTTACCTGCAATTAACCAACATCAATCCACCTTGACACACCTTCAAATATATTCCAAAATGATTGTTAGAGAACCCCTGTCCCATGAGAAGATGAAATCCCATGTAGGGTTTGTATGGGAGATAAAATGGTTGAGATATGGTAAATCTTGAAAAACCCCAATAAAAATCCCATCTTTAAGGGTCTGCACGGTTAGAACACATGGTTTGAAAAATTTCCCTCTAACCATACAGATGCTACTACCTCAAAGGCTTCTCTTATTATCTCCCTGAACGATAAGAACAACCATTTTCAAACCATGTGGGACCCCTCTTCCATGTGTTTTATGGTCTTCCATGGGTTGTCGCATGGTTTTCCCTAACCATGCTAAACTATATTCTCTTAAAAATGAATCCGGTGTTTTTTCAAAAGCATTAAAAACTCTCACAACCTCTTACAAACTCATCCAAAGATCATTAAATACATAAAAATACATAAACAAAATCAAAATTCCTAAAAAAGCGGGTGCTACATTCTCCCTACCATAGGACGATTTTCCCCAAAAAGTATAGAACCATCTCTTTTTTCGAAATAGCATGGTCCATTGCTCGACCATCTCTTTCTGCTGCTCCCATGTCTTCTTATGAATCAGACCATGCTACCATAGAACCAGAACTAAACCAATGAATTTACCATGAAATACATTATATTTCATATTACCAATCTGCACTGGAATGTGCACCATATAAGAATCTTGTTAAATCTCAATATGATCCCAACAAATCACATGGTCACGAAACGACTGATACTTTCTCTACTACGACACATTGAACACATTGTGTGCCGTGATAACACACGGTGGAAAGGCCATACAATAAGCCACCTCTCCAACCTGCCCATGTATCTCAAAAGTGCCTATATACATCTATGATAACCTATATAGTTTTTCAAACTATAAATGTCACAACCTATGATAGATTCTCAAAAAAACATGATCACTCAACTCAAACGACAACAATCAATGAATTTCCACATACAAACTATGACTAATTTGATCTATATACATTTTCTTTCAGATTAACATTATCTACTCCATATTCTCTAAGACAAGGCTTGGTCTAATCATCAATGTCTCACTTATGTCAACCTAACATAGTGGATAATGACATGAATTCCCATAAACCGCTTCAAAAAGAGCCATATGTTTTGAATCTTGATAACCGTTATTATTTGAGAGCTCCACCAATAGTAAGAGATCCTTCCATGAACCACCAAATCAATCACACAATCCCTTAGCATATCCTATAATATTTGTATCATCCTCTTTGATTTGACATCAGTTTGAGGATGTTACATCAAGTTCATCAACAACTGTTTCCCAAGGGATTTACGTTAGAATTTTCAAAAATGAAATTTGAACCTCAGCTCTATATATAATACAACAAAAACTGGAACACCATACATCTTTTCAACTTCCTAGATATAAATTTTGGATTGAACTTCTTCCATATTAGATTCATGAATCAGAATGAAATGGACTGACATTGTGAGTTGATCCACAATCACCCATATGGCATCGTGTTTCCTAACCATTCACAAAATCCATCGCATCCCATTTCCACACTGAGATAGGTAATGATTGAAACATTACTGCTGGATTCTAATACTCCACCTAGACATGCTGACAAGACATGAATTTGGAGAAAAACTCGACCAAATCCATTTTCATACCACCCCACAAAAACCACACTTTCATCACCATATACATCATATTAATTCAAGGATGGGAAGTAAACCTAGAATGATGATAATCCCAGAGAAGGTCCTCTTGAAAAACCATAGCTGCCACCATCCGATTTTGGAAAAACATTCCATGGTGGTTTCAATGGGATAACCACCTCTATCTTTTCTAAATCAACTAAAACACCCTTTGCCTAAATAAAACATCCATGGAAAGGAACCTCTTGTATCAAAAAGTCACTCTGATAATTTGGTATACAATTGATGATCCTTTAAGATCCTCAAAACTATCTCTATTTACTGCTCATCCTCTACCATTTACCTTGAATATACCAGTATATCCTCAACAAATACCACCACAATAGAGTCCAAATATATCTTAAATATCATATTCATTAATTCCATTAACATTTTTCGTGCATTTGTTAGACTAAAGGGCATAACCACATACTCGTAATGGCCATATCAACTTCCAAAAGCTATTTTGGGGATATCCTCCTACCTTACCCACAATTTATAATATCACAACCTCAATTAAATCGTGGAGAACCACTGATCTCCCCTCATCTTGTCAAACAAATCATCAATGTCTGGAAGTGGATATCATTTCTTTATCGTAACATGATTAATTCTACGATAATCAACACAGTGTGGTAGAGTTTCATATATCATTTTTGTAGAGGCCCAAATCCTGACGTATATAGACATTACATTACATTTGAGGAATACTTAGTATATAACAAAAACACACACACAAGGACCGTAATAGTTTAGTGTCTTTGGAAACTCAGAATATAATCTTCTAATCGTGGTAAAAGATCTTCAACACCTCCCATAAAGATCTTCTTTTTTTTAACCTAAATACTTTATTTATGTCCTGGGGAAATGAAAACATAAAAGCGTGAGCTAAAATACTCAGTAAGGGTAAACAAAAGAAATATCAATCATGACATATTCATAAGAACATATCTTTTGGAAATCTTAACCTGCAAAAGATATCATAATTTCATAACATGGGATAAATAATAGTAGTGAAATGTAATCCCAATGATAATAACATAAAACATGAAACATTGTGGCATACACACATAATCATAGAGAATCATTTCTTATTAGTCAAGACTCATTGTCAATACTATCTTAGTGGACAAAGATCGTTTCTGAAGAGAGTTCACACCTTGTTTCAGTCCCGTTTCACTAAAACGGTATAACCTACCGTTCCATCCATGTCTATCTCATGAGATATAAAATCTTTACCCAATGCATTGGAGGGAGATATAGGTCCCACCCATCTCATAATGATACTATTCTTATGTGTGCCAAAAAATCATAAACCATACATCATTGCATAACCCATGTAATAAAAATGGGAATATTAAACATCATGACATCATAAAACAATTCATATACGATAAAGGAATTCATAAAATATTTCCATCACAACATAATCAAATCAATGTAACAATAGGGATAAAAAGAGAACCCTTCATTATCTTAGATGGAAAATAATTTTGATAAAACACTTGAACTCCATTCTTGAAGAAAATATCCTTTCTGCTTCAAAAACACTTTTCCTTTCTTAACATGTCGTAAAATTCTAAACTAAAAGAAGTTGATTAAAAATAAACTTGAAAACTTGTAAGGAAGCTTCTTGGAAATAATGTTTTAAAAATCCATTCATGCCGTATAAGTTAAAAAAACATTCTTCTCGTACATTTGTCAGAAAAGTCAAAAAGTACCTCGTGCGAAAAATGAAAAAAGATTCATGTCATATCCTCTACTAAAAACTCACCGAAGGGTAAAATTGGATTTAAACAATTGTAGTTGGATTGAAATAATATTACATATTGGGGAAACATGGATGTGGATGATAAAATACACCCCAGTAAATGCCAAAGTATAAACAATCTCGGATAAAAATGAAATTGCGATATTTCCCTTACCTTAGGTCTGATTTGCTTCGTAAGTGTCTGAACCTCCTGTATAATGATTTAAATAATTTCATTGACTTATTACAGAATAATATTAATTGTTATGATATCTTATATGGTTCAATTTTGACTTTATATTACTCGTTCTTTTGTAAATTCCATGTTAAAGAGCGTTTTTGGTAAAATTATTTCATTTGTCGTCCGTGTTTTGACTTGTAATTATTCATATGATTACTTAGATCATGATTAATTAATTCCAGAATATAAAACATTATTTATATATATTATATATTCATAATATACATATATATTATAAATCACTAAATGGAAATAAATACACCATTCATGGAGATGGTAGGTCGTACGTACGCATGAACGCTGTTTTCGTTTCCTTATTGAGTTGAATGGAATTAAGTAGATGACATACATATATATAAAAATTAATCCAGTATCATTATTATGTCATATATTTCATGATTACTTATTATATATACTTTATAATCATTCATGAATGGTTAAAGTGGAGAATGAATCTCATCACGTCGTGGAGACGGTAGTCCGTACGTATGCAGGAGCGATGATATCGTTCTCATGATCATGGGACTGTATTGGAGTGTATTTAAACTATTTCAGAATCTATATCACATTAAATTAATCATATATAGTTATTATTTACACCATTATACCCATCCAAGTAAGGTGGTGGAAAGTAGATTACACCACGGCATGGAGACAGTATTCTGTACGTACACACGCACGATGATTTTTTTCTGTAGGATGGATAGATGGTGTAATAGGGTTATTTCATACATATAATAACATATAAGTATATGAGTGATACTTATGTTATTACTTCATAATGAAACAACTAAAGAAGAAGAAGTGGAAGAAGAAATAAAGATGAAAGAATCGGTAACGGACATTACCTCTTCTGTGAAGTGCTTCTTTAAGACCTCAATTTAGGGAACTAAAATTGGTCTTTGATGAAGAACAGAAACTCTAGGATGTTTCTAGGGAAGTGGAGAAGAGAATTTGGCCGGGGTTGGCCAAGTTTGAAGGCTCAAAGTGTTGTGAGGAAGAGAGGGAGGGGGTGCCCTTTTATAAGGGAGGAGAGGGGCACCTTTGGAATAACTAAAAATATTATTTTATCATAAAGCCAAATTCGGTTTTAAATTGCTAAAAATTGATTTATTTCGAAGATAAGGTAGGGATGGGTCGAAAGCCTCTCATCCAATAGAATTTAGACAAGTTTAGGTTCCTATTTTAACAATATCATTTATATTTAACTTTAAGTTAGATAATTTTACTTTTACCGTGTCTTCTTGTTTTCTTACACTATAAGGTTAATAAACTTACTATATCAAGCCAAACGAACCCCAAGTTGTTTATTATTAATATATATAACCTTATCTATGTCATGTTTCAGATCCTTTTATTTTTAGGAATAATAAAACAATTAATAATATAATATTTGTTTTAAAAACTATTTTATGTCAATTTTGACAATATTTAGTAATTGATTTTTGTGAAACTCATAACAGATTGATTAGTTAGGAAAAAGTTAATTAAATCAATAATAAAATGTCATATTAACATATAAAATTAGTTAAATTAATAAAAAGTCTTAAATAAAATTTATTTGGGTATTTATAACATCAATTATGTCAATATTTCATTAATAAGACAATTTCTCCATCATCTTTGTGTCATTATAAATGATAATTATTTAATCCCTAAAAAATATAAATAAATTTATATGATGTAGATAATTGTATTATATTTCTGGACACTATTTATTTTCTAAGTTTAATGAAGTGTATCACTAAATTAAAATTCTTATACTTATAAGATTTAAGAAAGTGACATGTTGTCACATTATTTGGTTTTAATAATAATTAACTTATTTTCATGGAAAAAAGTCCATTAAATGAATCTAATCCGACCCTTAGGTGATATGGGTCGACTTTTAGTCATCCAATAGGATTTTTCCAAGTGTTTGGGTAATTTTATAATATAATATTTACCCTTAATTACCCGATTTACCTTTAACTATGGTAAATATAATTTACCGTTGTTACTATTCATAATTCCCAAAAATAAAAAGTAGATTATTAACATAATTTGGTCCCACTGATTCTAAATATGGAATCCATTTTTCCAAATTCAAAACAAAAAAGTTGCAGAAATTAAATTAAAATTAATCCCATTGTCGAAAGAATATGGGTTTTTCTTTAAAACATTGCAAAAGATTGAAATGATTTAACCTACGAATTCAAGGTAAAATCAATACTAATGACATAAATTATATTAAATGGTAAAAATATATTATATTTATACTTTAAAACCATTCAATATTATAATTTAACCACATAAGATATTACGATGAAAAAAGTTGTTTTTAATTAAAATATAGCGTGTTTTTTACTATTCATTAAAATATGAAAGTCATCAGAATAAAATGAAAAATTTATCCAAAGTAAATTTTTTTTCTTAATCCAAAGAATAATTTTATTTTGCCAAATATAACTTATAAACATATCAAAAACTATATTTAAGGTGGGTGCTCCATCAAAATGTGGCAAAACTGCATTTTTTTAAAAAATACTTATTTTACACGAAAAAATTATTTTGTTCTTATACCATGTTTTAGAAAATGTGTAAGATGAATAATAAAGTTATATGATTCAAAATTTAGTTAATAATATTCATAACGGCTAGTTCATAATAATATTATAATAATATATCGTTCTTTAGTAAAACCAGGTATTGCGTACAATACACGCTATCGAGGAAGGTCGCGATTGCTTGTAATGCAAGCCAAGTCAGGGTTGTGTGTTGTGCAAGAATCCTTTGTTGATTCGTATAACATAATCCAACCATATTTCATTTATACATTGAATATATCTATAAATATTCATTGTTTCGTAGAAAACTATTATCAAAATTGTGTGTAACACGATCCAAGAATAGTGTTGCATATACTGCAAGCTAATACAGTGTTCCGTATAGCACAAGGTAGTCTTGGTGTAGCATACAACACATGAAATTAATGAAATTAAAAGAATATTTTTCATAAAATATCGGGGTGGTACATTCTACCCACTTAAAATTAATTTCTCCTTTGAAATTCGTCGGGGTTATAAATGGTTTACTATTCAAAAGTTTCTTTAATAGAAACCCACATCGGAAAAGGGAATAACAAAACCAATCTTTAAAAACAAAAGTATGAATTATAAGGTTTACCCAAATAAACTAATCACTGGGTTTCCACATAGGTGAAAATATGGATATGGAAGAGAAATCGAACCATCATGTTCTGATGGAGAGTGGTAGAGAACATGGCTATGGAAAAGCCAGCAATCACAAAGCAATAAATTTGTGACGATCTAAGGTACCATCTGATTCATCAGATATAAGGGAACTAGGACAACATTTTTGGTTTTCAAGATCATTTTCTAAAGTTTATGTATTAAAAGAAATACTTGCATGATTTTGGTACAATCTCACTGTTGTTCGGGAATTGAACAATTTACACTTCATCCCATAAAGAAATGAAGTTGAATTTTTTATTCCTGATGTGTTAGCAGATCATGTGATAGAATGATAGGTCATTCCATCTCTTTCAAACTAAAGGTTAGCCAAAGTTATAAGTCCATCTTATGGTTAGATTAATCATATCTGGTTCCAAAAATGAACTTATACTTCATATATCATAACGCTTAGTAAAATAAATCTAGTTTCTACTAACCATGGACTTCCTGTAGGCCAGTGGTAGGCGATAAAGGCTAGTCGCACTTCGGTTGTGGGTTCGATTCCCACAGCCTTGTCCGACGTGATGGGTTGTCGTCCATCGTGCATGTTGTCCTTTTTCTAAAACTACATTACTATATCATCACATAAATAATATCAAAAAATTTACAACCTTAAACAATACTAACTTATGGTTAACATAATCCATTCCAATCTTTAGGCTTATCTAAAATACTTCGGTCCAAGCTCATAATATAAAGAAAACGATTACTTGAAATGTCGTCAACCAAGCATGTCAAAAGTTAACTCTTTCCACATACCAAAATCCAAAAATTCGATATACTCAAACCATGATATAACCTTCTCCTTATAGTAGTCATGAGCTCATGAATACTATCAAACATTTAATTTTCTCCTTATCCCTTCATTATGCGCATATCATCTACATTCCAAAAATATCTAAATAACCTTTCATGGATACTGGTACCATTTATCATACACTTTAAAAATTCAAGGAAAGACAACAGTGTAACAATCCTTAGATGTCTCTTTATTCCATAGTACCATGAGATTACTTATACAACATTACACATGATAAAAATGTAATCATTCCACTACATTCTTAAACCATTGACCGAGCTTCAACAATTCTTTCATCTCACATATCATTTATAGTCTCTTCATCATCATCAACATAAATACTACCCATATGACCATAATGATTCTCTTCATGATACTTTCCCTAAGGGATTGGATTGCATAATGCCCGTACATTCCACATTTAAAACATTTATCCATTGTTGATGTCGTAGCAATACCATTATCCTCATCCCTGGTGTTAACTGAACCTTTTCCTTTGCACTTACTGGCTTTGTGTCCTTCTTTTCCACACCCAAAGCATCTTCCAGTTCCTTGAAAACATTCTCATTGATGCCACTTCCCACATGATTTACATAGGGGAAATTGAACTTTCTTTCCTCTATGATCATCATGAAACTCCATCTTTCTCTTATTAGCCGAGTCAGGAAACTTACCAAATTTTACTTTATTGATCATATTATGAGATTGCTTATTGGGAATAATAATGATGTTTGGACCTCCAAATCCCATTTTATTTGGTTTCTCATGAAGAATATCATTCTATTGTCCATCATATCCTGCATTATCGTGGATCATCTTGTTTCCATCCATTTTTTAAAACCCATAAAGAATAGTGTGAGAGGAAAGAATTATAATAAAGGGGGAGTAACTTCAATATCTAACATCTTTGGTTTAATCTAATATCGTTACCATAGTTCTAGGACTATATCCTATACATATACTTATCCTTAGGGACATCCCTAGACATACCTTAGAAATATCTCTAGGGATCTTACTAACGTTTTCTCATCCTAGTTTCCAAAGATTGACAAAACATTTCCTCTGATACCAACTGTAGAGGCCCGAAGCCTGACGTACATAAAAATTACATTAATTTTGCGGAATACTTAGTACATAACAAAAACACACACACAAGGACCGTAATAGTTTAGTGTCTTTGGAAACTCGGAATATAGTCTTCTAATCGTGGTGAATGATCTTCAACATAACCCATAAAGATCTTCTTTTTTTTAAACCGAAATCCTTTATTTATGTCCTGGGGAGAAGAAAACATAAAAGGGTGAGATCAAATGCTCAGTAAGGGTAAACAAAAGAAATATCAATCACGTCATATTCATAAGAACATATCTTTTGGAAATCATAACCTGCAAAAGAGATCATAATTTAATAACATGGGAAAATCATAGTAGTGAAATGTAATCCCAATGATCATAACATAAAACATGAAACTTTTTGTCATACACACATAATCATAGAGAATCATTTCTTATTAGTCAAGACTCATTTCCAAGACTATCTTAGTGGACAAAGTCCATTTCTGAATCGAGTTTACTCCTCGTTTCAGTCCTCTTTCACTGAATCGGTATGACCTACCGTTCCAGCCATGTCTATCTCATGAGATATAAAATCTTTAACCAATGCATTGGAGGGAGATATAGGTCCCACCCATCTCATAATGATACCATTATTATGTGTACCACAAAATCATAAACCATACATCATTGCATAACCCATGTAATAAAAATGGGAATCTTAAACATCATGAAATCATAAAACAATTCATATACGATAAAGGAATTCATAAAATAATTCCATCACAACATAATCATATCAATGTAATAATATGGATAAAAACGGAACCCTTTATTATCTTAGATGGAAAATAATTTTGATAAAACACTTGAACCCCATTCTTGAGGAAAATATCCTTTCTGCTTCAAAAACACGTTTCCTTTCGTAACATGTCGTACAATTCTAAACTAAATGAAGTTGATTAAAAACAAACTTGAAAATATTTATAGGCAGATTCTTGGAAAAAATGTTTTTAAAATCCATTCATGCCGTATAAGTTAAAAAACCTTCTTCTCGTACTTTTGTCGAAAAAGTCAAAAAGTACCTCGTACGGAAAACGACAAAAGATTCCATTCATATCCTTTACTAAAAACCCACCGAAGGGTAAAATTGATTTTAAAAAATTTTAGGTGGATGGAAATAATATTACATATTGGGGAAACATGGATGTGGATGATAAAATACACCCTAGTAAATGCAAAATTATAAACAATCTCGGATAAAAATGAGATTGTGATATTTCCCTTACCTTAGGTCCGATTTGCTTTGTAAGTGTCTGAACCTCATGTATAATGATTTAAATAATGTCATTGACTTATTAAAAAATCATATTAATTGTTATGATATCATATATGGTTCACTTATGACTTTATATTACCCGTTCTTTTGTAAATTCCATGTTAAAGAGCGTTTTGGGTAAAATTGTTTCATTTGTCATCCGTGTTTTGACTTGTAATTATTCATATGATTACTTAGATCATTATTACTTAATTCCAGAATATAAAACATGATTTATATATAATATATATTCAGAATATACATATATATAATAAATCACTAAATGGAAAGAAATACACCATTCATGGAGACGGTAGGCCTGACGTACGCATGAACACTGTTTTCGTTTCCTTATTAAGTTGAATGGAATTAAGTAGATGACATACATATATATAAACATAAATCCAGTATCATTATTATGTCATATATTTCATGATTACTTATTATATATACTTTATAATCATTCATGAATGGTTAAAGTGGAGAATGAATCTCATCACATCGTGGAGATGGTAGTCCGTACGTACGCACGAGCGATGTTATCGTTCTCATGATCGTGGGACTGTATTGGATTGTATGTATAATATTTCAAAATAAATATCACTTAAATTTTATCATATATAGTAATTATTTACACCATTATACCCATCCAATTAAGGTGGTGGAAAATAGATTACACCACGGCGTGGAGACGGTATTCCGTAGGTATCCACGCGTGGTGATTTCGTTTTCCGTAGGATGGATAGATGGTGAAACAGGGTTGTTTCATACTTATAAAAACATATCATTATATTATTGATACTGATGTTATTACTTCATAATGAAACAACTAAAGAATAAGAGGTGGAAGACGAAAAAAAGATGAAAGAATCAGTAACGGACATTACCTCTTCTTTGAAGTGCTTCTTTAAGACATCCTTTTAGGGCACTAAAATTGGTCTTTGAGGAAGACCAGAAACTCTAGGATGTTTCTAGGGAAGTGGAGAAGGGAATTTGGCAGGGTTTGGCAGAGATTGAAGGCTCAAAGTGTTGTGAGGAAGAGAGGGAGGGGGTGCCCTTTTATAAGGGAGGAGAGGGGCACCTTTGGAATAACTAAAAATATTATTTTATTATAAAGCCAAATTCGGTTATAAATAGGTCCAAATTGATTTATTTCTAAGCTAAGGTAGGGATGGGTCGAAATCCTCTCATCCAATATAATTTAGACATGTTTAGGTTCCTATTTTAACCTTTTCATTTATATTTAACTTTAAGTTAGATAATTTTACTTTTACCGTGTCTTCTTGTTTTCTTACACTATAAGGTTAATAAACTTAATATATCAAGCCAAACGAACCCCAAGTTGTTTACTATTAATATATATAATCTTATATAAGTCATTTGGAAGATCCGTAGATTTTTAGGAATAAATTAACAATTAATAATATAATATTTGTTTTAAAAACTATTTTAAGTCAATTTTGACATTATTTTGTAATTGATTTTAGTGAAACTCATAACAGATTTATTATTTAGAAAAAAGATAATTAAATCAATAATAACATGTCATATTAACATATAAAATTAGTTAAATTCATAAAAAGTCTTAAATTACATTTATTTGGGTTTTTATAACATCAATTATGTCAATATATCATTAATAAGACAATTTCCGCATCATCTTTGTGTCATTATAAATGATAATTATTTAATCCCTAAAAATTATAAATAAATTTCTATGATGTAGATAATGGTATTAGCATTCTGGAGACTATTAATTTTTGATGTTTCATGATGTTTATCACTAAATTAAAATTATTATACTTATAATATTTAAGAAAGTGACATGTTGTCACATTCTTTGGTTTTAATAATAATTTACTTATTTTCATGGACAAAAGTCCATTAAATGAATCTAATCCGACCCTTAGGTGATATGGGTCGACTTTTAGTCATCCAATAGGATTTTTGAAAGTGTTAGGGTAATTTTATAATATTATATTTACCCTTAATTACCCGATTTACCTTTAAATATGGTAAATAAAATTTACCGTAGTTACTATTCATAATTTCCAAAAATAAAAAGTAGCTTATTAACATAATTTGGACCCACTGATTCTAAATATGGAATCCATTTTTCCAAATTCAATACACAAATGTTGCAGAAATTAAATTATAATTAATCCCGTTGTTGAAAGAAAACGTGTTTTTCTTTAAAACATTACAAAAGATTGAATTGATTTAATCTACGAATTCAAGGTAAAATCAATGCTAATGACATACATTATATTAAATTTTAAAAATATATTCTATTTATACTTTAAAACCATTAAATATTAAAATATTACCACATAATATATTATGATGAAAAAAGATGTTTTTAATTAAAATATAGCGTGTTTTTACTATTCATTAAAATATGAAACTCATCAGATTAAAATGAAAAATTTGTCCAAAGTAAATTTTTATTTCTGGATTCCAAAGAATAATTTTATTTTGTAAAATTGAACTTATAAAAATATCAAAAACTAGATTTAATGTGGGTGCGCCATCAAAAGGCGGCAAAACTGCATTTTTTGAAAAATACTTATTTTACCCGAAAAAATTATTTGGTTCTTATACCATGTTTTAGAAAATGTGTAAGACGAATAATAATGTTATAAGATTCAAAATTTCGTTAATACTATTCATAACGGCTAGTTCATAATAATATTATAATAATATATCGTTGTTTAGTATAACCCGGTATTGAGTACAACACACACTGTCGAGGAAGGTCGTGATTTCGTGTAATTCAAGCCAAGTCAGGGTTGCGTGCTGTGCAAGAATCCTTCGTTGTTTCATATAACATAATCCAACCATATTTCATTTATACATTGAATATATATATATATATACTCATTGTTGCGTAGAATAACTATTATAAAAATTGTGTGTAACACGATCCAAGAATAGTGTTGCGTATACTGCAAGCTAATAAGGTGTTGCATATAGCGCAAGGTAGTCTTGGTGTAGCATTCAACACAAGACATTAATGAAATTAAAATAATATTTTTCATAAAATCTCGGGGTGTTACAATTTTTAACAAACAACACTAGTACTACCCCATGGAGACATGCTAGTCAAGATGAAACCTTAGTTCTCTAACTCCTCTAGTTACACATGTAATTACTATAATTTTTTTTGGTTTTATTAGGTATGACGGAAGAGATATAGGATGGGTCCCTAGAAAGAGATAAATTGTAAAATCAACTTCTCTCATAGGTGAGAACCCTGTGAGTTATTTGGGAATGACATCTATAAAAAGATCGACAACTGTTGGAAGAACACTATGGAAAACACCTTCTAATTGGGACAATGACAACACCTCTAACTAAAACGAGATTGTTCCAACAACTACCACCATCAAATTTAGTAAACGTAGTTTTTCATTCATCTCCCCTCTAAATAGATGTCCAATTCCATCAAATGTCATAATACTAACCGTTCACGCATAACAATCAATGTGGGCCTTAATATCGCTAACCAACCTATTCCAATCATTTTATCATAAGAATCCTTCTGGAGAACTGAGAAATTCCACATCAATTCAATGTCTTCCACAACAAACAAACACACTCTACATATGATGACTCTACACACTCATTATCCTTGAAGATATCAAATTTTCAAAATGGAATAAATTATTTCCACATGTAGACCCACCAAATCAATGATGCGAGAAGCAATAAATTAATGCAATGAAATTGTATCAAATAAATATTATATTAACAAACGATTTAAAAGGACGATACCTCACACTGTGGATGATCCCGAATAATCATCCACCATAGCTTTCTTAACACTAAACAACGTCTTACTTTATTCAATCTGCACTTTTTACTCTATTTACGAGTCATGGTATTCAGAGAATCAACATGACCCACATTGCTCTGCTGACGAGGGGTATGCTGATGTTTCCGTCCCGTTGAGACCTAATATCCCTAAAACCCCTGAGGAGTGTCACAAACACCTGACCACATAGAATTACTAAAATACCAATATAGATTCCCCATATTATTACAAATATTAAATGATCATGGCATACCATTAAATCCCAATTAATTTTCCATGTATAAACACACTAAAAATATCTTGGTTTACTCTGAGGCATCAGAGAATGATTCGCTAATCATGCCATCAGATTCTGAACCGTACTCCCACACACGAAGTAAGTGTCCCTATTTTACTAGTACACAGTGTTCAAGTTCCCACTATTCTCTGTCAGTACCAACATTATTCCATAGAATGTATCCCCATAATGATCTTGTTTATCCACCATAAATCTGTTCACCAATTCCATGTAATAATTTATACACAACACCGATATATTTGAATAAATTTCATGCTTCAATATAGATTTAAATCATCATGACTTCAGTGCTGTACGTCCCACAACCTCATGTGTAATCCAAACATAGTTCATAAACATGGCTGCATATTCCACTACCAAAAGGTTTTTCTTCATCAAATGGATGAAAGATTTGGTATGTTAAATTCTAAATGTATGAGGGTAAAATATTTTATTAAACAATTTCGAAAAAACCTCCCATGTCACACATTGATCTGTCACAGATTGGACCACCGGTTCACAACACTAAAGGGAATGATCAACCAATATGAACATGGATAACTTCACTTTTAGCTCCACCGGTGTTCCCATGAAACCAAATATCCTATTAATTTTGTTCATCCATGCTTTATCCAATTCTAGCTATGAATTAGACCTAAAATGGTTAGACTCTGTCTTTTAAATTGAACTGCATGATCCACATGCAACAGTTCACCCTCATTATTCCATCGTTCCATTGTTTGGATAGCTTGCAATACAATCTGCACTAGCTAATGGTTCACCTGAGGTTTAGGTGAAACCACATTTTTAGCAACTTCCTCTAGTTGGTCTCTATGACACTAACCCATTGCCATTTCTATCAACACAAAAACAACCGTAAGTCCTACTCCCTTAACAAGAAAGGGTATAATATTTTTAAATTAAATACATTGAAACTATCCCTACTAGTATTTCGACAAGTTCATATTTCCCATGTTTCTCTATTCTGAAAAATCGACCATGTTTTGAAAATCAACCAATTTTCAAAATACCACAGGTTTCCATGTTTCTAATCATTCTGTTTTGAAACCCAATTCAGATTTTTCAAAATCCATAGATTCATATCACACCATAAATCATTAAACCCCAGTGAAATATCCATCCAAGAGGGAAGTCATTTGTACTATGCATGTTAGGCTCATCTCATTGGACACTCCAATGAAAATGATATTTCCATTTCCTATAAGTGTATCCAAAAAACATATATTCCCAACTCCTTGGAAACATGGAGTTCCACATAAAATGTTTTTATACATCATTTTATGCTATAAAATCTATGTTCTATCAATAATACTATTTGCTACCATCCTGACCCATGGAATAGACCAAGAAAAAATGTCAACACCAAGAATAACGATCAACACCAAGGACAGAACAACTACTATCATATGAAATCCAATGAGCCAAAAAATTGATTCCACATGTAACATCACGCCCCATACCATTGCCTTGAGAGGGAGGAGGAATGATAATTGCTCTTAAAGAATGTTCCCATGTCACCAAAGTCTATCAAAAAATACTGAGTGTTTCGAGAATAAATTGGGGTACAATTTTACCTTGAGATAAAATAAACCAACCAACAAATACATTATAGGCAAACTAAATATTCATGTCACCAAAAATACTAAACCCATACATTAAAAAAAGATAACAACTATTCCCTAACAATCCAACAGAAAAAATATAAAACATCCCAATATTAGATTACCAAGAGGAATCATAAAAAAAAAGACCTCAGAGAACTAGGATCCATCCATAACTCCACACCAAGATCCATCCTCCAAGCTCAAAAATAATTACCACAGTATCATGTCGAACCACTAGAAAAATGAGATACATTACCCTTACCTATGTCCTATAATTTAACATTTGTAAGAGCATCAATGTTCCAATAGAGTGGGTGAGTAATAATACACAGTTGTATTTCCCCAAACAGATTTACCAATAAATTCCACTACGATAAAATAATTCATACATTTATATAAATCAATTTATATAAAACATTAAATTGATCAAATACTACCAATAACCCAACACACCCTTACCAAGTCACCTTAACCAAACCATTAAACCCAATGGATATCCAAAAAAAATTAAATACGAGACTTTACCTTTCACCTTACCATAAAAAAATCCATCATGTAATGAAACACAAATCAAGGAATCCAAAATGGTGGAGCTTCCATCCAAATTTTTCACAATATTTCCATGTAGTGGTGCTTCCATACAATTATCCCAAATGGTGGCTCTTCTGTCCACTATCCATCACCTTTTTTATGAGACTTCCCAACCAATTCCATACAATCTACATAACCCATAAGATATAATCATCCAACAAGCACAAATCACCAAGGCCACACACCATCTCCATTTCCACGCATATGTCACACCAAGGAAACAACAAAATGCCAATAATGATTTCATAATCAAAAAATCTCTTTAATATTAATCCATGTCATATCATGTTTCAATAAATCAAACACATTTTTATTGAAAATATTTCTCTCAAACTATTTCTACAAAATAAAATATGTTATCAATTTTAAATTCATCATTTTAAAATCCAACAACAAGAAGATTTCACCGCCAAACCCCATTTCCCATGAAATTCAGAAAGCATTACCAACGGGTTTTCAAACCAAATTTTCACATCATTATAACAATTATTTTCAAGTAAAACCAATTAATTTTTTCCGAAAACACTATTTCAAACTATGTGGTGTCGAGAGAGAATCCACATACCTTTAGAGTTCTAGAGAAATCGACCCACAAACTACCATACCATAAATCCTATAATTTTTCCATAGAATCCACTCTATATTATATTCTCTAACATCAAAAAATATTAAATATCATCATTTAAGGCAAAAAAACCCTTGATCAACACACAATAGATGTATATCTAAAAACCCAAGTGTAAGGGAAGTGTAGATCTAGAGACAACTAAAAATAAACCATGATAGAAGACAGACCCGAGATGAACCTCCATTAAACCACCTTGAAACCCCATAAAATCTCTACCAAAATTTGTGGGAGAAAACCCCTAGCCTGTGTGAAGTGGAAATCCAATGTAGGGTTTGTATAGGAGAAGATGTGGGTTAGTTAGGGTAAATCATGACTCACCCCATTTAGAAAAACCCATCTTTTTTGGACACAGAATTAGCTCGCACGATTTTACAAACTATTCACTAACCATATGGATTCAACTACCTTAAAGGAATCTCGCACGGTCTCCCCACAATGTTAGAAAAACCATGTGAAAATTTTGTGGGACCCCACTGCCTTCAGTTTCATGGTTTTCCTTTGATTATCACATTGATTTCCCTAACTGTTTTCAAACCATGCGCACTTATAAATGCCTCAAAAAATTTCTAAAACCACTCAAAACTCTTCCAACCCCTTCTAATCTCATCCCATGAACTATAAACATAAAAATGTATAAACAATTGCTACATACCTCAAACTGGGGGTTCGTAAATGATTACTATGACTCATGGAAAGTATAGTTTAGTGTAGTGATATATGTGTGACTATATCCATTATGAGTTTGTTAGTATAATGGTTTGTTTAGGGATAATGGATAGCCTTAATATGAAAAAACAATGGAGCCTTATCTTACATGATTTAAGATGTGTGTTTGAAATTGTAGATAGATTCTACCATGAAAATTTCTGTTAGTTGAGAGACATAAGTATATATATATATATATTAATTCTCCACTACTAGTTAATCACCAAACCCCATTGATCTACGGTAGTATAGGATATGAGTAGTTTAGTGAGATTTTTTACAATTTTATAAATATGATGGAATGGGATATCGAGTGGGTTGTGATGAGTATAATTGACCTACCTAGAGAGTTTTAGTTGTGACAACATCTATTGATAGTTGAATTGGTGAAACTGATATATCCATGTTATAGATATATTAAATCAAACAACTATTGATTTCTTGTATACTCTTATTGATAATAGAGTCATGTTGGAAACATATATGTTATAGATAACAAAAAATAATAGTAGGATATTATGGTTCAACCTCAGATGGTAGAGAGTATTTTATGTAATGAATTATGTGAATATCTATGGAACAATTCATTCTAGACACCTCAATATCGATGAAGGATGTTTAATTTTTAATGTCGAGAAAGAGGATTTTGATAGTGAGTGATAATGTTGTATACTTTACTAACCTATAACACTTTTTTCCAATATTGTCAGGGGAAATGGGAACTATAGGGTTTTGTTTTCAAAATGGTCTTATACATGTGATTATGTATGAGGTGAATATATTTTATATAAATAAGTTTTAGATGGTGGTAGATCATGACCTTATTTCATAAAAAAACATGATGGAAGATTATTTTGGGGGAAATGTTTTCCTAGCCGGGTGACCATGTGGTACAAATTTTGATAGTAGGAGGCTCCTTTTTGAGTGTTTTCACCTGGGTAGTAGTATAAAGTGTTGATGGGTGAGAGTATTAACCTCGTAGATTTGGGTACCAGGTATTCAATTTTTTGGGCAGCAGGTTGGGACACTTGCATGGCCAGTCCTTCCAACCACCGGTTAAGTGTTAAGTGTGAGGCATGATGTGACCTATGTAATGGTTCTGAAGGAACCCTCAAGTGATGGGAAATTGTGGAGGATCATGGGTTTTATAGAGTGACGGAAGGGGTCGGCAACCCCACACCAGATATGCAGTAGGAGCTCTACGGGACATACCAGACAGGATGGTGGAGATGATAGTCTTGAACATGTACGTACTTAATAGAAGGGTAGTAAATTATCATTGACATAGATCAAAGAACATTGTATGGGAAAATGTTATCATCATGTATTTCAAACTGCCCCTCTAGTTTGTGATTTTGGAAAATCGATAGTTCAAGGGATGATTCAGGTTACCTTGATGCTTGTTTTTTCTTTTCATGATTCATGTGTACCGCACTCTTTTATAGCTACTTAGTTTTTTAATTTGTTGGGTATAATGGTGGGACATATGTGTGCGTTTATGTTGATTTACTCACCATTAAGTTCATGATAAGAAAATATCTAGTGGTGTAAAGAGTGAACTCTTTTGTTACGTGGGTTCCATTTCCTATGAGACTTGTTTATGCTCGAGATTCAACATTTGATCTAAAAATGGGGATGATTTTTTTGGTATTGTGCTAGGCCCATATTTATTATTTCAACTATATGTTAACGTTTTTTTCCCATAGAGAGATACTTATATTCATCGTGGGGATTTGGATATCTAGTTAGGTCATGTGGGTCTCGTGCATATGTGGTTGGGTGTCCTCTTTGCCCAATTGGCATGTAATGTGCTTAATGAATGGGGAATAAAGAATCTGGTATTTAATTATAATATTGAAAAATTTCAAGAAATGTTTCAAGAGGATTTATAGAGGATTTATCTGAAAAGATATGTTTAATTCATTTTTTATTCTATCCTAGGAGAAGATCTTATTATTATTCCTTCATATAAAATGGAACATGAAAAATGTTTGAAACCTAAAACTCAGAAGGTGTAATTTTAGAATAATTTGATCATTTTTGTTTGAGTACGCCTCCTTCGAGATCATTATTTTTTTCTAACATGGCTGATGGGATTTTTTGTTTTTATGTCTTTTTTCATAATTTTAATTATATGACTAATATTATTTGATATCCTTTTCCACAAATTGATAATCATTTGACTCGCTTATATTCCCTTCTGTATTCTCCAAATTTGACTTGAGATTAGGGTAGCATAAGATAAGGGTAGACCTTATTTTTTACCATGGATTTGTTTCCGGAGAAGATATAGTTTATATGAATTTTTGGAAGTTTTTTTGGGTTTGCCAACACACCAGTATTGTTTATTTCCCTGAATAACCGAATCTTTCACCCATACATAGATTAATTATTATTTGTTTTTATGGATGAAATATTTTTGTACATTAAGGATCAGGAAGATCCTGAAAATTTCAAGAGAACATATTGATTTTAATAATATAGAATAGGCTACATACCCTGATATGTTTTTGTCATTTCAATATTAACCTGGTAAATTTCATGGGTCATGTCCCATTTCAGAGAGACGTGTCAGTGGATCTAGAGAAAGTTAAAGGTGTTATATCTCGGGAATAACCAAAAAAGGATTTTTATATACACTGATTTTTTTGGGGTATTACAATAATAGTTTCATCTAAGAATTTCACCATATTTCATGAACAACTTATGGCATTCCCAATAAGTGCATTGATTTTGAATCCTCTAGGGAATGTGAGGATGATTTCATGGATTTAAGGAAACATATGACTATATAACTAGTCTTGATCCTACACATGCTGGGTAAGTAGTTGACAATACTTTTTTACTCATCATGTCTTGATAATGAAGTTTTGAAGGTGTAGGATGATTGGGTTATGGTGTGTGGGCCACAAAAGACGATGCCTGATGAATGAAATTAACCTATACATGATCTTGTGTTGGTTGCGGTGGATTATGATTCAATGTGTTGGTGGAATTACATGTTGAAAGAATGGATTATTTTTTATACCAATCATAAAATAATTTATTATATTTTCTTCCAGTGTAATTAGAGTCCTTATAAATGAAGATGGGTTGGAAACCAAATGTCCTTTGGTTTTGATACGGCCTACATATAGGGAAAGGGAAATTGTGTTGCATATTATATGAGTTAGAAGACTCCAAATCATGTGGTCCATTAATCTATTTGTAGTTGTAGAATTATTCTATAATTTACTAATATGAATATATTGGCTCTGGTTACACAATACAATATTATCTTTAAATCATTTTTAGTTGAGTTCATGTTTATAATCTAGATCAATGTATGGGAGATTGAGGATCTAGAGTGTTTGGCTTTAATGGAATGTCATGAAGGTTGGGATTCACCGTCAAATTTTAATTTTAATGATAAAAATATCATTTTTCATTAAGGACATGTTTAAATGAATACTCATACATGGAACGAGTTCATGAATGAGTTACATGCCTTGAAGTTGTTGGGGCACCTTGGTTTGACAAAAATGTATCATGATATTCATAGAAACTAATGGTGGATGGGTATGAAAAATGAAGTTTCTGGTTATTTTGATATTATTCTACACCAGTTAGCATATAAAGGTCAATAATTAGTGATTGATTGGTATGTTACAACCATCGATCAATCTGTAATAGAAATGGGATCATGTCACCATGATTTTTATTATGTATTTGGATGATTCTTAATAATAATTATGGGATATGGGTAGTTGTGGATGGGATAGAAAATGTGTAATATTTATTATTTATTCTAGATACCTTTACAGTTAACTAGCTATGCGAGTTATACATCATAAAAGAAGTTAGGATGAATTGGGTGTCATTGAATATAGTTTCAGACCATGATCTATATATTATTTTTATCATCTAGTAGGGTTTAAAAAACTATTTTTGTACCTATGTTATTGTTTTTCATTTCTTTTCAAACACATACATATTGGTAGAAAAGGTGTAGAATTTAGCTGAAAATTAGTTTTTGAGGGCTGTTGTACTATAATTTGGTGGATCTTGGGAGAAGCACATGGAGATTATTTGGATTTCCTATAAGAACAATTTCTAGAATACTTCTCAGGTTTAACCACATGTGTAAAACTATGGTAGACCATATAGATCTATATTACGTTGGATTTAGACTAAAAAATAAGAGTTTTTAGGGTCAAGTCTTCTGCATGAGGCGTCAAATAAGGTAAATATGATTAAAACCAATAAATACTGCTCAAATTAGGTAGATGTTGTTTGTAGATCGACTCTATAAATAACATGAGTTTTGGGGTGTGATCATTTGTTCCATTCTGTATCACAAATGTTGGTTCACTATCCGAATCTGAAATAGGTCAAGATGGAACCCATGCACATTTTTCCATTTGAGATTATAGCGAGGATCATAACAGTGGAATACTGATTAGCTCTTCCATAGTGGTATAGTGTCATGCATAATTTCTTTCATGTTTATAGATTCCTCAGTATCACCCTGACACATATCATGGGATAAATATTGATGATGTTGTGGTTGATATTTATGCCTCCTTTGAGGAGAATACAGTTTTTATGGTGTATCACAGTGGGAATTTATTTCGTGGAAATACAATGACTTTGGTTAGAATGTCATGGTAGCATGGTAACATTTAGGAAGATACATGGGAGGGAGAGATAGATATGTGGTCCAAATGGAAATAAAAATTTCCCTAGAGACTAAGTGATTCTTGGGTGTGCCGTTCAAGGATGATCTGTTATAAGGCAGGGAGGTGTTGAGTTCTGAAACATCAAATATTGTATATTATTTTCTAGATAATGGTTTAAATCACATTATGATGGTCATTGAAATGGTTATGGAGACTATTTTAATGATCATTGATGTCTTGGGGGTTCAGGATAAAAAAGAGGGGAAATAGAGATAATATATAGTTAGTTTAATGGTTGGCCCATGGTTAGTTTTAAAAGTGTAAAAAAACTGATAATTCCTAGAGGAGGTGTGAACGGTTGATTAAACCATGAATGAGGGTATTTGGAAGCATAAGGCCTTAGAAAAGTGTATCCCTCATGGAGGACATATAATTTATCAACCATGTTGGGAACCCCATGGGACCATTCAACATATCCCCAACAAGGACATTGGGTGGTGCATGGTCAGCACATAGTTTAGCCAACCATGAAACCAAACCGTGTAACTCATTAAATACAAGAATATTTACTATTTTACCCTTAGAGATTTATTTTTAATCACCTGAATATCCTATAAATTCATCCTATGATAGAAAAGGTTGGTCAACAATTAATCCATAAATATTCAAGGATCAATCTCCATCATTAGTAGGCCATTAAGAGCATTTTTTGGTGCAGATTGATGATCCATGCGAATCTAACACTCTTATATCCTTATTTTTATAGATTATGTACATTAGAATTGATAGAAACATTAAAATGATCAAAAACCATATCTTTTTATTTGGAATCTATGTTTTAAATTTTAGTGTGGTTTGAGATCAAACCAAAGGTCATGCTTAGGTGGCCATTCTTATAGAGAATTAAGGTAGGTAGACATCAAGTCATATCCTTGTTAATTTTTTTTTTGTTTTTGTCTATTTAAATGTTGTAATTGTTCAATATTATTGGTTTTATAGTGTATAAATAATGAATTGGTCTAATCATGATAACCATGGAATTCATTGAGGATGATTTGACTATGATAAGGTCCACCTATATGGTGTATCTTTTTCATGATCATGATATTGAGATGTTAAGATTAGAATTGAATTGTAATGATATTGATCCCATGATAATTATGTTTTCATAGAGTATGAATGATGAATAAGAAGTATTGATACTATTTTAATTGATCATATAGAGTTAGAGGGTGTTTTTTATAATTTGATTGTGTTAAATGAGTTTTGAGTGTAAATGGAATGTGTGATAATTTGTTAAGGGACATAAATGATATATGTGTTGATGAGTTAAAAATTATTAAATCTATATATGTTAAATGGATTGTGAATGTGAATGGTAATTATCAATACTTTTTAATAGATAATTTCATGTGTTTTTAATAATCTATGGTTTATAAAAGGTAAAATGTACTCAACCAGTGATTTTTTTCAGATGGTGTATATGTTGAATGGTTAAAGAAGCTTGTGCACATGGATTGGGGTTTGTGGGTTGTTGGACTGAGTCTTTATATCAATAGGTTGGGTTTGAATGGGACTATTATCCCCACCCATATAATTAATGTGTAATGTAGTCGGACATAGGATCTTTTCCCCAAATGAAATCATAAGATAAAATATTGGGGCTGAGGGTCCATGTAAATTGTAAGAATTTAATTTTGTGATTTTTTACCTAGTAATGTAGGGAAATTTCTTATTCCCCATAGATTTAGTTACAATGATTTCCATTGGATGAAGAGATATTGAACAAATTTCATGACCTATGTAACAAATAGTGAAAGTGGTTAAAGTGATTTTTTAAATAAATGGGACCCTATTTACTTTCTCTTTAAAATGTGACTCTAGATGTCGCTACATAAAAAATATTTTGAACTTGATATTTTCTATACATCATTAGTGGGAACCATTTGAGTTTTTCTCACACCATACTCGGGCCCCCATTGGGGTCCCAATTTGACCTCATTGTTATAGTTTAGGACCAGTACATAGTTCACATGCTAGATGGATTATTGGGGATTAGAATATACATGGATGGGTGATCTAGACATGGAGGTCGGAACAGTTTTTAGAAATCATCATATTGCCTTTGTTTTGGGTTTTTTCGTACACTTGAAATTGTATAACAAGAAATATAATATTTATTGTTAGCTTATGAGTTTTTAAACTGTTTTCAGAAATTTATTTGTGGCTTATGTTTTTTTAGTTTTTATTTATTTCAAATTTCACATGTCATGGTATACACTAATAACGGGTGTATCGTTTCCCCACAGGTCATATTAGACCCTCAAAACTAGTCAGATGCCTCTGGTGAATGGGTTGGTAAACATGAGGTCATGTTGTGACCCATATCAATGAACCAGATATAGTGGGTACTACTCTGGGGACTTTACAGTTATGGTGAAATGAATAAATAATATGGGGTGGCCTTTTATAAGTGCGGTGAGTGGCATACTTGTAATATTTTGAAACAAAAAAGGTTTCCCCATATTTTGATCATTCTATAAGTTTCCAAAATAGATCATTCTTGATTCCAGATGTTATAAGTTTCAAAAATTGAAATAATAATTTTTATTTATAGTTTGGGTTATTTTTAGCATTTATATTTTTAGTTTAACACATAGTAAACCCATTTTACTCTAAAAATGATAAATAATTTATTTACTAATCATTTTGGTCAAAAATTGTAACCTTGTCAGATAATAAAAATTATTCTAATTCAAAATATAGAATACATTTTAGAAAAATAAAAACATAAAATATTCTTTATTTAATTTAAAATTCATTCTAAAAATGCGTTGAAAAGGTGGGGATCAATAAAATTATTTTTAAAAATATAACAATGATTTCAGATAATATTCTATGTGAAATTGGTTATGATGATTTATACTAGACTACTGGTTATATAATTGAACTAATTTTACATTAAGTTGATCTTATAAATATAACTTATTTTTAATAATAAATTGAAACAAAATTCATTTTTCAATTACAAATCACCATTTTTCACTATCTATAAAACATTATTCCTTTCAAAAACAAAAAACAAAATAAAAAACTCAATGAAAATTTTGACATGTTGATTTCAAGAATAATGTTTATTTTATTAAAATAGTTTTATAGAATATTAAAAATTAAATTGTTTTTATGTTCATTTAATTAAATACAAATTAATTTTTGAAATATAAATTTTTTGAAACCTATAATGACATTACCTGTAATTAATTAATTTTTTTAAATATGTTTATTTTTTGTAAATCAACTATAAAAAGTATTTAAAATATATTTATATTAAATAAAATAATTATGTTTTACGACTATATTTAATAGTTATTTTTAAGGAACTATTTTATTAATATAGTATGGTTTTATAAATACTCAGTTTCGGTTTTAACACAATATAACCCAAAGACATGTGTAGAGAAAATATAAATTTGTGCGTCTTATAATAAAATATACAAAATAAATTTAATTTATTGAAAAATATTCATAAAAAATAAAAAAGATACATATTACATTTTTGAATGATGCTAAAATAAAACATTTTGAGTATGAAATGTGATTAAATGAGGATAGTCCTATAAAGAGAAACATTAAGAAAAAATTATTTAGAAAAACAAGGTAATATTAAATTGAAAAACAATTTGAGTTTTATGAGGTTGAAAATATGGTGCTTTTGAATTTCATCGTGTCATGAAATAGAAAATTTATCAATAAATGGATGATATCTGTAAAATGTTATTAAAGAAGAAATTTATAAAAGAATATAGAAAACATTCGAATTAAATTATAAGATAATGAGTAGGGTTTTTCAATGGAATGTTAATTGTAATTTTAGGTTAATTATATTTAGAACATGTAGTATTTATTGAAAAATAGTGTCTTTTTCCAATACGAAGATATTTTCTACGAGGAATCATCAGTCGAATAGATTATGTATTATACAGAGGAAAAAAAATTCTAGAAAAATCATTAAAAAATATATAATTCAAGAGTATATTAAAGATGATAATGGTGATGTTTATGGTTATTTAGACATTAGATTTTCTAAAGATGTTATAAATGAATAGATGTTTGTTTTATGATTTAAAAATAGATTAAAATTTTATGGATTGTAATTGACAAAAGTATTTATTTCAAGAAATGGAAAAATAATTAATATTTTAAATTTTAAATTTTAAATAAAAAGTTTTAAAATGTATAAAACTCAAAGAAGGTAGTTAATATAATTTTTTTGTATATAAAAATAGATTAATAAACTATTTTATGGATAGAAAAATTATGGATATGATCAAAAAATACATATCCCATGATAAGACTTTTATACATACAATTACATGATTTTTAACATTAATATTTAATAAACAGAACTAAACAATAGAAAATCCGATTGTCATTGGTGAAATATGTACATAAAATATGAATATGAAAAAATAAATCAAATTTATTTTTATCTCCATATTGAATTTATGACTCTATTTGAGATTGTGAATCATAATATGTGATCTATGAGAACTAGTAAACAAAAAATAGTGAGCTAAAATTGTAATATTAGAATAAAAACCACACAGAATCATACCTTATCACTGATCTGGAATTACATAATATTCATAAAGAGAAGTATTATGAATAATCATATGGGATAATTCCATATAGAATGTGGAATCTAAAAAGTATCAAATGTAAAAAAATATCTACATTATAAAATTTTAATAAAGTATAAGTGAAAGATAACTATAGAAGAAACATCATATGGGTGATATATCCTTATCATAGATTCAGTTTATTTCCAAATCCAATATATATCATATCATGAGACATAAAAATAACCCAAAAAAATGAATCTGTTTTTGGGTTCACCCATTATAACAACTACATACATATGTGTCATAGATAAGTAATTAAAAATAATAAATAATCAATAGAATTAAACACGGAGTGAAAGGGGTTTCACATTCATTTTCAATAGCAAAACAAGAAGGTATGTCATAATTGTTTCTAATAATTCATGGATAAAAATTGTTTGGAATTAATAGCTGATGAATAATCATGGTAGATGAAACATTATTTCTCGGTTAAGAGAATCTGTAAAAAAACATCAGATTAGAATATTTGTATATTTACCACATAAAATGGGGTTTTGGGAAATTAGAAGAGTATAATTTAAAATGGAAATACAATATTAATATCGATAAATTATAAAATGATCTAAAATGTGTTTTACATAATAAAATATTAAATTTTAGATTCCATGGATGGCCTGAAACATTTAAAAAAACATTAGTTGAATTGGTTTAATAGATAGATAATTTCTCATCAATCATTTTTTCTTAACAAATGAAATTTAAAATGAAACATTTAAAACATGTCAATTTCCATCTAAACATGTGATATAATCTCTGTAATTTTGTAATGGAAATAAATAATGTATTCATAAAATTTTTATACGATATAATATGAAGTAAATATAGAGAAAGTGAAACCAAAATAAAATAGGGTGTTAAGAGAGATCCCTAACCATAAGTTCAATAATCATTCTTCACTCGTACATAATGGCCTAAAATAAAATACAATTCACTAATTACTTAACTAATATCACTATAAATGTTAAATTGATTTATTATAATTATATCATGTTCAGTATTCAATAATTTTTGGTAGATATAAAAACTTAATTTATTTATACCATGGGTGTTCATTTCATGTCTCCATAGTCCGATCACTTGTGTATAATTATTAAACATCATGTCAAATGGGTCCACAAATCTAGAGATGAAATGAAATAATATAAACTTCATCTAAAATGTTTCTATTTCAATAAATAACCCTATTTTATTAGACATAAGTATGTTTTTTTAATTTATAAAATTAATGTTATATTGTTAGATCATTTAGATGAGTTTTTTTGAATACTAACATTGTAACACCCTTACCCTAGCTATCCAGAGTCGGTGCATTATTACATAACATTTGCACGATCATAGAAGATAAAGCCTCAAAAGGACGATTAGTTTAGTAGCCTTGGAAGTACTATATAAATACATAATTTTTACATTACATTATGAAATGGAAATAGAACAACATTGTTTCCTCTTTGGGAACACTCATATCCTTTATCATATTCCTGCAAGTTAATCATAAAATACCTCTTCACATCGGGGGAAAAATAAAACAAAGGAAATGGGTTAACTTAGAAGCTCAGAAAGAAAAACAATATAGTAGAAACTATCATAAATAAGAATAACCATTTAAGGAAATGTATAAAACTAAAACAAAATACTTTTAAACATAAACATCTTCTTAATATGGCAAAGATAAATAAATTAATTCCATTTACATATTCACATGGATATTCTAATAGTCGAATAATCCCACATAATACCAATTTATAATTTCATAATGATGGAATGCATAATGTTGAACATCATAACAACATAGTCATGGAATCGTTCCAAGACTACAAAGAACGATTTTGTCATGTCATTGTTCCAAGACAGTAGTTGTATCATGGGACCTACCAATGCATTAAGAACTATATCGGGCACCACCTATAACTTAATAAGCCCAATGAATTCCTCATTTGAAAAGGATAAAACATAACATAAATTTTTTTATTAAAAATAACATACAAAATGTTAAGACATTATCCATAAACCATCAATGATATAAAAATAACACATCCACAGTCAAACATATCACAAAACCATTAATACAATATTGAAGATTGTATCTTAATAAATCAACTTCAATCAAATGTAAAATCCATAAATAGATGTTGAAATTGACAAAATCAAAATTATTTGGGAGATATATGTCTTTCTATTTTGAAATAATTTAAAAGAAACATAATTATATAAGAAAATATTTATTTTTAAATTATTATCGTATTCAAGTTATGGATGCTTCTAAGGTGATATAACAACCGAAAATAGCTACACCCTTCTTATAAGTTAAAAAAACCTTCTTAGCTTAATTTGTCGATAAGGTCATAAAGAACCTTGTTTGGAAAACAACAGAAAGATTCATTTCAAAACAATTTATAAAAAATAAAATAAGGGTATAATTTACTTTAAATCAAATTCTTAGAAAATAGTAAAAATGTTTGGAAATAAATTTTTAGGATACACGGATGTGGATGATAAAAAATTCTCAATAGATTCTTACCTATAATCAACCTCAGATAAATAAATACTGTAAAATTAACCCTTAAATTGAACATTTATTTTTTGGAATGTACTTTAACCACCATTATAATAGTTAAGTCATTTTTATTAAATTATAAAATAACCAAATACCTAAATAAGATATCATATATTATTTTTTAATATTGCTTTGTTAATAATATTTTAGTAATATCATTGTTTTGGGTGTTAACGGATTCATTTTATTCTTTATGTTTTGTTACATAAGTCAGGCATATTATAGATAGGATGAATTTTATTCAAATATATAATGGTATTATGTTCTTGAACACTATTTTTAAACATAAATGAAAAATTATTCTTGAATGGTTACAATGGGGAATGAATCTTATCGAATTCGTGGTGATGGTAATCCGTATTTAAGCATGAGCGAAAATATCATTATATTGATTATTACATCACATATAATTTGATGGTATTTACATATACTTAATCATTAACATGTTATATTTTTTATTTACGTCAATTATACTCATTATTAAACCCATCTCAATAATTATGTTTTGAATAACAAACTACACCACGACATGGATAATGTAAGATGTACATACACACGTATGGTGACATTGTCATTAATAGGATATATAAAATAATGAATATGATTGTAATATATCTATAATAGCATCACAATATGTAGATGTTACTTGAGTTATTATTTTTGTATGGAAACAACAATTAAATTGGAATTGTAAGAAGACCAGAACTTTGAAAGAGTTGATGAAATTATTACCTCTTCTTCATGTGCTTACTTTTTTATTTTATAAAAAGGGATCCTTAGGTTTGATTTAATATATTATTTAGGTCTCTATGATGAAAATAGGGTAGTATTTAGGATATTTTAGAAGGCTTTGGAAATTAAAATTTGCTTTAGAGGTTTTATTTTGAGAGAAGGGTAAGTACCATTTTACAAGATAGGTGAGGGTAAATTTACAAAAAGATTGAAATGTTATTTTATTATAAAATAATTTTCAGTTTTTAATGGCTCCAAATTGATTTATTTAGAGGATGATATTGGGATGGGTCGAAATCCTCTCATCCGATAGGTTTTAGACAAGTTTAGATCACCATATTAACAATATCTTTTAAGTGTAACTCTTAGATAAAGAGTTTAACTTTTACAATGTCTTCTGGTATTTTTATACTACAATGTTAATAAACATACTATTAAATTCCTATAGAACCAAACTCTATTAATTAATGAATAATATATCATTATAAAATTGCTTTGCCCAAACCATAGATTTTAGTAGTATCATATCATATAATATTATATTATTTGTTTTAAAAACTCATTTTTGTCGATTTTGACAAAATTTAGTATTTGGTTTTTCTGAAAGTATCCAAGCATGATTATTAAATAAAAATACATTAAATAAATAGTAAAATTTCACAATAACCTATAAAATGAGTGTAATGCATCAAAAGTCTCAATTTATATTTATTTTCATATTTATAATATCAATTATTTTAATCTCTCATTAATTAGGTAATTACTACATCATCGATATCTCATAAATAAATTTAATTATATAGTGTCTAAAACATTTATGTAAAATACCACGATAAATGAAATATTTTTTGTTTTTTTTAATTATTTATTTCCTAATTTATCTTATGTATAACCCAATATTAAAAATTGTTAGTTATTAAAATTTAAATTTAATACTTTTAACTCTTCATTAAATAAAATAATAATAAATGTTCTAATCTAATCCACAAGGCTAAAAATAGATATTATTTTATTCCTAAGGTTAATCTTTGTAGAAATAAGCTTATCCAATAGAATTTGTACATGTGTTACAGTAATTATAATATCATTTTAACCATTAATTACTCTATTTACTTTTAACCGTGGTAAATAAAATTCAAAAGTTACTATTCCCAAAAAATTATTTTCATCATATTAAACCACATTTTACATACAGATATCAATCATGTTTCTTGGATTTTTGAAATTCAATCCACAAAAGCGGTAAAATTACAGTTTATAAAAAATTTCAAATGTGTCTAGAAAGTTGGTAAAAGACATTAAAAAATTCAATAAAATTATATATAAATATTCTTATTATAAAATGATAATCATAAATTACATTGGATTAATATATATATATTATATATCTATGTTGAATTTAAAATTAATTTAAAGAAAAATATTAATTATTTAAATAAATAGTTGTATCTTATGTACTATGTAGTATTTCTCACTATTCATCAAAAATAGAATTTTTTAAGAAAAATACCATAAATTCACTCTAAGATAATTTTGATCTTCTGAATCTGAAAATGAATTCAATATTTCCAAATTAAATTTTGTAGGAGTGTCTCATATTAATTTTATTATTGTTTACAAAAGGGCATAAAATGAAGATCTTTTAAAAAAATATAATCACTAAATATATAACTATTTTAACCAATAATATACATTTCATTATAAAAATGTATTATTTATGTGAAAATATTATAAATGAAAATAAAATTTTTTATTTTACTATTAAATTTAAAATATTTAATTGATAATTAAACATATCTTTTAAAAAAATATAATTATAATATGTTGTTTTGTAGAAACTAAACCTAGCGTATAACGCAAGCCAAGTCGGTGTTGCGTGCAATGTAAGATATTGACATAAATTAATGATATAAATTACTAGGCAATATTGGGGTGTTAAATTCTCCCCTACATCAATAAATTTCTACCTCTCAATTTTAATTATTTTTCCAATATAACAATTTTATAATAGTAAATACCTTTGTGGAATACCCACATCGAAAATAGGGTTAAACAAAATTAGACTTAAAAATAGGGAAAGGGAAATGAAAATGTCACAACAAAATTAGGAATTCAAATATGAGAAAATTGGTGGTAATTTGAGAAACATAATTAGAGGAAACACATAAATATTTATATGGAGTGATTGAGGTCATCAATCACAAACAAGTGAACAACAAATAGAAAATTGAGGGTCTCAAATCCATAAATATAGGATGAATTAAAATATCATTGTTTAAACGAAATATAATGTATTAGGATAACAATTTTTAGGATCTAATATCCTTTACTTAAAGTTTAAGAATTAATTTCATCCTAAAATAATAAAAATAAATAACATGTAGAGTTCCATCCTTTACCTAATTTCTTCCAGAAACTCATCTTTCAGTCCAAAAGATAATAAAACACCAAAATATTCTATTCAACCTAATTTTATAGGGTTTCAATAAACGATTTTATAATTCATCTATTAGATCATTTAAAAAACTACATTATACAAACCCAGACATCACATATTCTAGTTGTATCTGATGCACCCTTGATGCCCTCTGTTTGCAGGGTCAAGTATAATGGCTTTTCCAGATGCGACGGGTTGTCGTTAGAACTTTAAGTTGTCCTTCTTATAAAAAAATCCAAAAAAATAATATTAATAAATGTTTTAACCTTAAACCATAGTATATAATGTCCAATTTAATCCATTCTAAACATTATACTTATCCAAAAATGTTGTCTCCAAACACATAGTTCAAAAATTTATAAGGAAGTTCAACATAACATAAGAATGATCTATTTTTTCCACATAATAAAAGGTGAGTACCTTCATCATGTTATCTCTTAAAACATGGTATCACCATGAATTAATATAATCATTTTTGATTATATTCATTCTCCCTTGTTTCTTATAGAATACTTGATATATTACTTATATCCATTAATTTTGAATACTCCAACAATGATGAAATAAACAAACAATTAATAAGTTCCAAGGTAGTAAAAAATATCCAATACAATTTATCCAAATCAACCATCTCTTATTCCTAAAGAACTACATCAGTATCAGGACCACATTAAAAGTTATCTTTCATTCAACTATTAATTTTCCAAACATTATAAATTTCTATTGAGTTACTTTTCATAGTACCATATAATCTCAAATCATCAATGAAATAGTACTTCATTATAATACTTATTTATTTCCACAATTTATATAACCAGTACTTAGATTATACAACACTCAAATGAAATAATTCATTAAAAAAATTTAATAACACTAATTACTCATCTTCATGTATGGTAGTATCATTACTACATTATTATCAAATAGAATCATTTGCGGTATACTCTGATGATTGGGATATTGATTCACATAGTGTCCCAACTCCTTTCAGATTAATCATAGTAAATTTAAAACCTTTTCTTACCCCTAAAATAACGTAATATGAGTCATTATTCTCTAAACATATAACAAACTCCCATTACCTTCATGAATTTACCAAGTTGATTCATTCCACAGTTATCACATATGGGAAAATCCTGCTACCCCTTTTTTCCTTTATCTATCTTTCTCTCTACCAACCTTTTCTTCTCTGGCATCCTTTCAAATCCATAGGACTCACAGAATTCTTTAGTTGTCCTATTAACACATGATACTATTTCTTCATATAATGGGAACACTTCGAATACTATTTACCTTCTAAATGTGGATGTAATACCATGAATGATATGATAGTTCTTACCCTTTAGATCACGCGTATTTCTGGAGTTCTCATTCCTTCAACTTGGCACCATTTCTAAAAAATGGAATACACTTGGTTAGTTTATAAATCGAAATAAATAATTCCAATTTTATAAAATACCTAATGTAAATGAAAAATTAGATGCATATAATCCATAATCATAAAAATGTTGTCATTGAAAATTTATTTACTTATAAATCCCTCGTAATGGGTTGTAAAGAAAATATGAATTATCGTAGGAATATCCCCCTGGAGTAGCAATATTAAGAGTGCAACAATGCCCATTTTAATATACCAGGATACCACAGGTCAAGCCTGTAACTCATTGTCATTGTTTTCACTCATTGGTACATTTATTCTAGAACCACCTCTATATGTTTGTATCCAGACAAGGAAGATTTTCTTGGAAAACTTGCATAATATTTACATGACCAAAATTTTGGGATGTTTTTTTAAAATAATACTCAATATTAATCTTAGGGTAATGTTATCTAATCATGGTTTATTTAAATATAGTTTAAAGGATAATACTAAACTTCCTATGATACCAACTATAACATACTGAACCATGTTACCTAGAGTTGGTGAATTATTACATAACATTGGCATGATCACAATAGACCAAGCCTCGAATGACCAATTAGTTTAGTAACTTTAGATGCATTAAATACATACATAAGTTTTTCATTACATTATTAAATGAAAAACAATAACATTGTGTCCTCATTGAATACACTTATATCTGTTATCCTATTCTAATAGGTTAATCGTAATAATCTTTTTTTCATCCTGGAAAAAATAATACATAAGAAAAGTGTGAGCTCAAATGCTTAGTAAGGATATAAATTTAGTAAGAACTATAAAAAATAAGCATACACATTTAAGGAAATTAATAATACTAAACCAAAATTCTTTTAGTCTTAAAAATATTCAAAATATGGAAAATATAAATCAATTAATTCAATTTTTGTATTCGCATGGATATTCTATTATTCTAATAATCACATCTAATATCAATATCTAATTTCATAATGATGGAATGCATAATTCAAGACATCAAAACACATAGTCAATGCCCCATTCCAAGACTAAAAAACTGATTTTGTCAAGGCCTTGTGCCAAGACACAAGTTTCTTTCATGAGACCTACCATGGAATTAAGGAGCTATATCAGGCTCTACACATCACTTACTAAGTCCAATGCATTCCAAATATGAAAAGGTTGAAACATAACATAAACATTCATACTAAAACTAGCATATGAAATGTTAATACTTTAACCATAACTCATTAATGATATAAAAAGAACACATCTATAGTCAAACATATCACAAATCCTTCAATACAATATGGAATATTCTGTCAAAAAAATCAACATCAAAAAAATATAAAATCCTTCCAAGGATGTTGACATAGATACAATATATACTACTGGAGAGATATACATCTTTTATTTTGAAATAATTTGAAAATATTATTATAAGCTTGTTAGATAATCTTCAAAGGTGTTATAATGGTGTAAAATAGCCACACCCTCTGTATAATTTAAAAAACATTCTTACCTTAATATGTCGATAAGGTCATAAAGTACCTTCTTTGGAAAACAACAGAAATATTCCTTTCTAAACATATTATAAAAGGTCAAACAAGGGTATAAATGAATTAAACCATATTCTAGAAAATAGTAATAATGTTTTGATATGGATTTTTAAGAATCATGGATGTAGATGAAATATAATTCCTAGTATATGATTACGTAAAAAAACCATGGATAAGTAATGAGAAAGTAAAATTAACACGTACCATAATCCTTTCCGTAGTTAAGTGTACATTAACATCAAGTTTAAAATTTAAATAATTTTTATTTAACTATTAGAAAAATACCTAAAATTGATATCATGAATGATCTTATAATATATCTTAATTAATAATATTTTCGTAGTATCATTGTTTCAGATAAAAACTGATTTTTTTTCCTTAATATGTTTGGTAACAAAAGTCATATTAGTTATCGATATGATGTATATGATTTATATCTAGAATTATATTATGTTCTTAAACACTATTTGTAATCATAAAATGAAAATTACTCTTGAATTGTTATAATGGAGAATGAATCTAATCGCGTCTGTGGAGACGGTAATACATATGTATGCATGTGTGGCAATATAATTATATTTAAGGGGAAATCATATATAATTAAATGGTATATTATATATAAATAAGAATTAAAATGTTAAATTTCTTATTTAATGAAATTATACCAATTATTATACTCATCCAAATCATGAAGTGTTTAATAACAAACTACACCACGCCGTAGAGGTGATAAGCCGTACGTTTGCGCGTATTGTGACATTCTCCTTCATATGATAGATAGAACAATGAATATAGTTATAAAAAATTTATAATAATATAAAAATATATAGAAGGTGTTGTATATATTTGTTTTTTGTATGGGAACAGAAAAAAGAGAAGTGAAAGAAGAAAAGAACATTGAATGAGCAGATGAAATTATTACCTCTTCTTTGAGAGATTCCTTTTCGATTAGATCAAAATGGAACCTTTGGATGGATTTCGGATCAATGTAAGGCCACTAGGGTAATTTGAGGGTAGTTTTAATGATATTTGAGAAGGGTTTGGCTGATCTAATTGGCTTTGGTTGTGTCATTTTTAGATCAGGGGAGGTACCCTTTTATAAGAGAGGTGAGGGTCACTTTTTGGAATGTTTGAAATTTTATTTTATTATAAAATATTTTTTGATTTATAATGTCTCCAAATTGATTTATTTAGAGGATATAGTGGGTATGAATCGAAATTATTTCAAAGAATAGGTTTCAGACAATTTTAGGGCACCATATTATCCTAATCTTTTAGATTTGCCTCTTAGTTAAATAGTTTAACTTTAATAATGTCTTCTTGTATTTTTATATTACATTGTAATAAGCATAGTATAAAATGCCAAGATAACCTCAAGTGGTTCATTAATGAAATATCTATCATTATATATGTCCTTTGGCCAATCCTTATATTTTTTGTAACATTGTATCATTTAATAATATAATATTCCTTTTAAAAACGCATTTATGTCTATTTTGAAACTATTTAGTATTTGGATTTTGTGAGTGTCAAAAAAATAATTACTAAGAAATAAATACATTAAATCAATCCTAACAAGTCATATCATGCTATAATATTGTTTAAGGCATCATAAGTCCCAATTTTAATTTATTTTGATATTTTTAATATCAATTATTTTAATCATTCATTAATAAGGTAATTCTTGCATCATTATTGTATCATGAATAAATATAATTATTTAGTTCCTAAAATTTAAAAATATAACACCATGATGTAGGAAATAGTATTATATTTTTAATGATCATTTATAGATGAAGTTTCATTATGTATAACCCTATATTAAAAATGGATTAGTTATTAAAATTTGAATTCAACACTTTTAACTCTTATTTAAATAAAATAAAAATCAATTTACTAATCTAATTCATGTGGATCAAGAGGGATATTATTTTATTCCTATGTTTTATTTTTGTCAACATACACTTATACCATTGAATTAATACATGTGTTAGTGTAATTATAATATCACTTTTTCCATTAATTACCTTGTTTACTTTTAGTCGTGGTAAATAAAATTCAAAAGGTACTATTCACCACAAATTATTTCATCCTATTGAGACACATTTTACTTATTTGTGTCTACCATGTGTCTTGGATTTTTGAAATTAAATTCACAAAAGTAGTAAAAGTATGTTTTACGAAATTTTGCAAATGTGCATAGAAGGTGGTTAAAAGTCATTTAAAAATTAAATTAAATTATATATATATAATCTTATTATAAAATTACTCCAATGAATTACATTGGTCTAATATATGTGCTGTGTATCTATTTTTAGTTAAAAAAATTTAAATAAAAATAAAAATAATGTAAATAAATAGTCGGTTTTTTTTGTACTGTGCTGTATTTTTCAATATTTTACCTAAATTGATCATTTTTAAAAATACATAAAAATATCTGTAATCTAATTTTGATATTATGAATCCCAAATAAGGACTATTTTACCAAATTCAATTTTTATGAGTGTCCAATATAAATTTTATTTTTTTCACAAAAGGGCAAAAAAATTCATTCTTCCATGAATTTTTTTTCCTAAATATATAATTATTTTAACAAAAAATATACATTTCATTATAAATATGATTTATTTATGTGAAAAATTTATAAATAGCAATAAAAGTTTATTTGATACTATTCATATCACAATATTGAGTTGATAAATAAATAAATTATATGATTAATTATAAAACTAATGTATTGTTTCGGAGAAACTCAGTCTTGCATACAATGGAAGCCAAGTATGTGTTGTGTACAATGTAAGCTATTGACATACATTAATGATATATATTAATATGAAATATTAGGATGTTACAATGATCTTGATTCATTTTATTTAAATAAATTATAATTAAAATATTATAGTACCAAAATTACGTTATAATATACTTATTATAATCATATATAACTATAATATTGTTTTTATAACAATATATGATGGGGTGGAGAAAATAAAATTTTTTTGTTCATGAAAATGATAAACGATCTATATTGTAAACAAAAATATTATTTAATAGTAAATTTACATATGGGATGTGTCTTGATATTACACCATAATAATAACATATAATTATATTTAGGATACTCAATTGAAATATTTTTTTATGGATGTCATTTGGGGTGGTAATGGATGAATAAAATTAAAAGAAATCAAGTTTAGAGTTTACCTCTCCCATTAGATATCTCATTCTAGGATACTCATCATGGATAAATTTAGAGATATTTGTGTTGGACAATAATCAAAATGAGAAGATGTATATGATTTCAATACTAATTTTTAGAAATTTTGAATGATCCCAGGCTTAGATTTTGCGATGATAAGGGGCGATGATCGGTGTATTTTAACAGTGTATGATATAATTTTTTTGTATACTATATTTGAAATAATATAATTTTAGATCAAGGCGACCAATAATATTTATTATGTTTTATATATAAATTAAATTATTAATTAGGGTTCAAACTAATGGGGTCCAATTTTATCCATTAATAAATTTTTTTAATGTTACTAATCATAATTTTCCTTATTTAACTATTCACTAAAATTTCACTAATTGTAGAAAAATCAAAAAAATACAAACTAATAATTTTTAAATATGTATATTAAAGAAATTGAATAATGTTTTTCATAATTATTTTATAAATATGAAAATTTTTCAATTTATTTAAAATATGTATTTCTTTAAATAATATCAATTTTAATATTTTAATCAATTTAGCATGACTTTTAAAAAATTGTTATAGTTTCATAAAGTAATATTATCCTTATAATTTAATATAATATTTATTTATAAACCAAATTTATAAATTTATAGTTTCTTTGTTAAAAAATATATTATTTATGTAATAAAAAACAATACATTTATGTTTGTAAAAAATATAAAAAATATATATTATCATTTAAAACTTATATGTTCTTGTATCAAAAAAAATTTCAAATTATCATTTTATATGGTAAGTAAATATTATTTAACAAATCCATAATTGAATATTCTATTATAACATTCAGGTTATTATTCCTAACTATCTTATTATTAACAGGATAATTAAAAAACCATTCAAATTTCCAGATTCATAACGGTCACATGGGTTTCCTAATTTCTATAAATTCTTTATATTTCATTGATTCTTCATTTACTAATATATTATACAATATTTAAATATATATATATATATATATATATATATTTTAATAGTATATCTCATTACTAATATTCTACGTCGTTTCTAAACTGTTTGGGAGTGAGATTATTATGATGGATCAAGTAGAACCAAATATTCTATTTATTATGTTCTTATTTTCTATTTATCATCCCAATATGAAAGTTTTAATAATTATGTACGTATTTATTATAAAATATAATGATAAAATTATTATTATAAAATGTTGTTCATTTCATTATGTGGTGTATGTTATATATAATAAATTACATAATTTGACATAATTATAAGAAAGGAAATTACATTGACATAATTATGGGTTATTACATTCCCCTTAATAACTTTCTCCCTTGTAATTTTATTTTAAATATATAGATAATAACTTGTGAGTGTACTTTTTATTGACAATATCCTCCAGTTACCACATTGCATGCTCATATATATGGTTTGTATATAGTATTCTATCTTGGTGAGTTGTCATATTATAGAGATAATTATATCTATATTCCATGATCATCCCCTGGTAATCATCATAAATTAGATTAATTTCTAGATACACCAAATCTAAATTAAGTACATGTGATGGATCTCATTGTACATCTTCAAGACGTATATGAGGAAAATATCATTTACAACTAGAAGGGATGATTGGAGTACTGTCAGTGGGGAACAAATCTAATGTGATCAAGAGTCTCAAAGTTTATGTTTTACATATGACTTATCATTCCTTTTATAACAAATATCATTATTATCTTCCATAGCTATATATGGGTAATCCATTTCCCACATTATTAATCTTCTTCTCTCATCAAAGATTGTTAGTGTTGCTCTTAATATTACTCAATGAATCCATAATATGTGGCATGGTGACATCCCTACCATGTGGATGGTCAATGATATATTTATATGACCTAGTATATAGAATAGTGTTTATCATCAGGGTTTCTCTCAATGAATTAGTTTTGAGTGCCTATTGTTCTTTCCAAAAATCTTTTATTTTATTTGATTTTGAAAACAGACAAAAATAACAGTAAAAAATAATGAAAATAAAAGTGGTATATGGATGAAATAGTGATATATCCAATGAAACATAGAGTAAGAAACCCAAAATGATGATTATGAAAAAAATCGGGAGGAAAATATTAATGTCAACAAGAATAGGTGTAGACCATAGTGGATCCACCATTAACTCCCTATTAAATAAATTCATATGGATAAAATAAAAAATTATAAAATAATCCAAAATATGGTTCACGGCTCGATTCACACACCTATCTTGTTCAAAACATTTATACCTCATTCACAAAACCACTTCCATAACAAAATCACTCTCGCAATGTAAATAATACTACAAATCTAATCACATCAGCAATGAATTTCTTCATGAATCCAGTGATAGTCAAAGAAACAAAAATAACACAACCCCAACTATCGACTCGACTGGTAAAATATTCTAAATAATGGGAAAATGATCAAGGGGTGTATAATAAAACATGATCTATTATAAGGGAGTTATCTCACACACCCAGACCAATTTAATGGTTTATTTAGAGAAACAAATAGATGATTATTATAATGAGGATACTTAGATCCGTAGATCACGTTGGGTATCACTAATTTAATCAGAACCCATAAATTAGCTACCAATTTCTAGAGATTCGAGAGAATAACACGAAATAATAATGAACAAATGCACAAACATTTCAATTGTCAATAAAAAAACAGATAAAAAATCTAATATTTA
The DNA here is from genome assembly GCA_963277665.1 of Viscum album. Classification (NCBI taxonomy): domain Eukaryota; kingdom Viridiplantae; phylum Streptophyta; class Magnoliopsida; order Santalales; family Viscaceae; genus Viscum; species Viscum album. The sequence goes on along the minus strand of OY728131.1, from coordinate 707,455,804 downwards.
TAAATAAAATAATGATAATGAAAATAAATAATGTGGTAGTTGAAATGGAGGACAAGTTCCTATCTTTAGTATTTGGTGATGTTTCCCATGTCTTGAGGGTGAATTCCATGAACACGAGGGAAGTATCTATCCTCTTATTACAAAAATGAGAAAAATGTAATCTTTTGAAATGAATTTCGAACAGGTTGTAGTATCAATCACATGGTGAGCCTTCATTTCCACATCAACAACCATTGATGTTATCTCTGTGCATACACTTATAAAGTTTCAAAGACCCTCACATTCTCATTCACATACCCACTCTCTCATTACATTTAAAAATATATCCTTCTATAAATCCTTTAGTGAAGAACCAAAAAACATGAAAAAGCATTAGAAAATTCATAAGTAACTATAAAAATAAAAGTACATAAAATATATATATGTCAATGACATTCATAATAATAATAATATATAAATTTTAAGTTACTATTTTTTTATTATAAAATTTTATTATTACTCATGTTTTTTTAAATATATATATTATAAATTCTATGTCTATTAATTAATATTTACAATTATATATATACACATATGAATTAATTCTCTTATATTTTTCTATATTTTTACATATCTATAATTATTATAATTTTATATTATTATTATAATTATTATTTTATTATACGTCGTAATACATCATATGTATAATGAAAAAAATGCTTTGAGAGAAGAGTGTTACTCCCCAAGATTTTATGAAAATCATTCTTTTTAATTTCATTAATTTCCTGTGTTGTATGCTACACCAAAATGATCTTGCACAAAATGCATCCCTGACTTGGCTTTAATTACATGCAATCGTGACCTTCCATGATAGCGGGTGTTGTACGCAATACCGAGGTTCGCTAAACAACGATATGTTATATAACCTAGAAGTTATGAATAGTAATACCCACTTTTTAAAATTTTATAAATTTTATCATTCAAAATAGACTTCATTTTGGGATTTAGAATATCTAAATTAGCCTTGGGTGAATTTTTAGTATTTTTCTGAAAACATTCAATATTTGATGAATAGTGAAAACACTGGGTTACTATTCAAAAATTGACTTTTTATTAAAATAATTATTTATTTTATTTAAATTTATTTTAGATCAAAAATAATACATAATACCTATATAAGTTTAATTTAAGTCATTTGAGTCATTTTATAATAATTTTAGATATATAAAAATTTTATTGAACTTTTCAGCCTCTTTTACCCACCTCCTAGGAGAACGTGCAAATTCACATAACACTTAATTCTACCACTTCTGTGAGTGGATTTTCGAAAATATGAGAGACACGGTTAATATCAAGGACTAGAATGTGGTTCAATGAGATGAAAATAATTTTTGGTGAATAATAACTTTTTACTTTTTTACCACGGTTAAAATTAAATAGGGTAATTAATGATAAAAATGATATTATTATTACCCTAACACATGTCCTAATTCTATTGTACATGTGTAATTAGATTAAAAACAACCTTAGGAAAAAAATATAACCATTTAGCCCCACATAGATTAGATTAGGACATTTATTTTTAATTTATTTAAAGGGTTAAAATAGTTAAAATCATAGTTTAATAACTAAATTATTTTTAATATATGGTTATAAATATAATAAACTCGACTATAAATATTCATTATAAAGATAAAAAGATTTACTACATAGTGGTGTTTTATTTATAATTTTTAGAAGTTAAATAATTTAATTTATTTATGACACAATGATGATATAGTAATTATCTTATTAATGAAATATTGACATAATTGATGTTATAAATACCCTAATAAATGTAATTTTAGACTTTTTAGGAATTACACTAATTTTCTAGCTTAATATGAAATGTTAGTATATATTTAGTTAATTGTTTTCTAACTAATCATTCTGTTATGATTTTTACAAAAATCAATTACCAAATAGTGTCAAAATTGACATAAAATAGTTTTTCAAAAATATATTATATTATTAATTGTTATTTTATTACTAAAAATTTAAGTCTCATAAAAATGACATTTATAAGGTAATATATATTTATAATAAACAACTTGGGGTTAGTCTAGCTTGTTATAGTAAGTTTAATAAACTTATAGTGTAAGAAAACAAGAAGACTGTGTAAAAGAAAAATTATTTAACTTAAAGTAAAATCTAAATGATAAGGTTAAAATAGAAACCTAAACTTTTCTAAATTCTATTTTATGAGATTATATCGACCCATACCCACTTTATTTTCGAAATAACTCAATTTGTAGCTATTAAAAACCGAATATGAATTTATAATAAATTAATATTATTAGTAATTCCAAATGTGCCCCTCTCCACCCTTATAAAAAGGGACCTCCTCCCTCTCTTCCTCACACCACTTTGAGCCTTCATGCTCGGACAACCCCAGAAAATTTCTATCCTCGACATTCCTAGAACCATCCTAGTGGTTCGGGACTTCTCAAAGACCAATCTTAGTGCCCTAAGAGGAGTTTTCAAAAAGGCGTGTCGAAAGAAGAGGTAATATCCGTTACCGATTCATTCAACTTTATTTCTTCTTATACTTCTTCATTGGTTGTTTAATTATGAATTAATAACATCAGTATCACTCATATACTGATATGTTATTATAAGTATGAAACAACCCTATTTCACCATCTATCCATCCTATGGAAAACGAAATCACCGCGCGTGCGTACGTACGAAATACCGTCTCCACACTGTGGTGTAATCTGTTTTCGACCACCACCATACTTGGATGTGTATAATGGTGTAAATAAATAACTATATATGATTATTGAAAATTTATATTGATTCAAAATATATTATACATACTCTTCAATACAATTCCACGATCATGGGAATGATATCATCGCTTGTGCGTACGTACGGACTACCGTCTCCACGAATGCGATGAGATTCATATTCCATAATTAAGCATTCAAGAATGATTAAGAAGTATATATAATGAATAATAATGAAATATATGAAATAATTAAGCTAATTAATTTTTTTATACATAGATATATATATATATATATATACATGTCATCTACATACTTCCATTCAAGTCAATAAGGAATAAAAAACAGCGTTCATGGGGACGTATGGCCTACCGTCTCCATAAATGGTGTACTTCATTCCATTTAATCGATATAACATATATATATGTATATACTGAAAATATATTATATATAAATAATCTTTTACACTCGGTAATTAATTAAATACAGATATAAGTAATAATATCAAGAACAACAAATCCAAACACGTGCGATAAATAAAACGATTTAACCTAAAATGCTACTTTAACATGGAACTTACAAACAAACGGGTAATATAAAGTCATAAGTGAACCATATATGATATCATAACAATGAATATTATTCAGTAATAAGTCAATTACATTATTTAAATCAATATACAGGAGGTTTGGAAACGTACGAAGCATATCGGACCTAAGGACAGGGATAACTTTTCCAATCTTGTTTTTATTTGAGATTGTTTATTTGTAAGTATTTGATGGGGTTATAGTTATCATCCAATTTCATGTTTCCTAAAAGTGTTTTTATGTATTTTTAATGTATTTCTTACCAATTTTTCTTTTACTACATGGTATTTATGTAATCTTTCTTTTGTTTACATTACAAGTTACTTTTTGACTTTTCCGAAAAAAGTACGAGATGAATGTTATTTTTAACTTATATGGCACGAAAAGATTTTTACGGTTTTATAAAGCCTTATTTTCATGAATCTTCCTCCAAAATATTTCATGAATATTTTCAAAAAAATCCTTTTCTTTTAAAATTTCATGACATTTTGTGAAAAGAAAATGATTTTGAAGATAAAAATATATTTTCCTCAAGAATTCATTTCAAGTATTTTATCAAAACCATTTTTCATCTAAGATGAAATTATTTCATATGTGTATGTTTCAAGTATAATGTCTCTATTATTTACACGGTTTCACTTTTCATATTATAAAAATCATATCCATTTCTTTTATATGGATTATGTGATGTTGCGATGATGTTTATGAAACCCATTTTATTTGTTGGGTTATTATGAATGATGTATGTTTATTTTGTGGCACAAGGAAGAATGATTTCATTATGAGATGGGTGGGACCTATATCTCCCTCCAATGAATTGGGTTAAGATTTATATCTCATGAGATAGAAATGGCTGGAATGGTAAGTAAATCTGGTTCATTATTACAGGACTGAAACGAGGAGTGAACTCGATTCAGAAAGGGACTTTGTCCACTAAGATGGTCTTGGCAGCAATTCCTTGGCTACTATGGAAATCATAACATGTGCTTAATGGTTTCCAAAATTACATGTTTTATTCCCATGATATTTTATCATGATTGATGTTCCCTTATGATATATGCCTTATGTACTTCCAAGATTCATGTCTTTTCACCTGATTTTGATGTTTAGATTTTATGTTCAATTTTTTTCATTCAAATGTTTATGGAATATTTTATGTTCTCTATGATTACCCTTAATGGGAATTTGAGATCACCCCTTTATATGTTTTCTTTTCCCCAGGATTTAAATATAGGTTTTAGGTAAGAAAACAAAATGGGAAGATCATTAATGGATATTTTGAAGATCTTTCACAACGATTAGAAGATTATATTCCGAGTTTCCAAAGACACTAAACTATTACGATCCTTTTGTGTCAGTTTCTGTTATGTAATAAGTATTCGGCTAAAGTAATGTAATGTCCATGTATGTCAAGATTCGGGTATCTACAGTTGGTATCAGGGGAATGGTTTGGTCAACCTTTGGAAACTAGGATGTGATAACTTTAGTGAGACCCCTAAAGATATTTCTAATGTATGTCTAGGGATGTCCCCAAGGTTAAGTATATGTATAGGTTATAGTCTTAGAATTACGGTAACGATATTAGATTAAACCTAAGATGTTAGATATTGAAGTTACTGCCCCTTGATTATGATTTTTTCCTCCCACACTATTCTTTTTGGGTTTTAGAAAATGGAAGGAAACAGACTGATTCACGATAATGGAGGATATGATGGACAATAGAATGATATTCATCATGAGCAACAAAATGAAATTGGATTTGGAAGTCCAAACATCATTATTATTCCGAATCAGAAATCTCATAATATGATCAATAAACTCAAATTTGGTATGTTTCCTAACTCAGCTAATAAGATAAAGATGGAGTTTCATGATGATCATAGAGAAAAGAAAGTTCATTTTCCCCTATATAAATCATATGGGAAGAGGCATCAAGGAGAATGTTTCAAAGGAACTCAAAGATGCTTTGGGTGTGGGAAAAAAGGACACAAAGCTAGTAATTGCAAAGGAAAAGGTTCAGTTAACACCATGGATGAGGATAATGGTATTGCTCCGACATCAACAATGGTTAAATGTTTTAAATGTGGAATGTACGGGCATTATGCAAGCCAATGCCCTGATGGAAAGTCTAATGAAGAGAATTTGTATGGTCATATTGGTAGTAATTATGTTGATGATGAAGAGACTACAAATGATATGTGAGATGAAATAATATTTGAAGCTCATTCAATTGTTTAAAAAGGTAGTGGAATGATTACATGTTTATAATTAGTAATGTTGTACAAGTAATCTCATGGAACTATGGAATAAAGAAAAATCTAAGGATTGTAACAATTTTGTTTTTCCTAAAGTATTTAAAAGTATATGTTGAATGGTACTAGTTACAATGAAAGGTTATTCAGATATTTTTGGAAAGAAGATGATATGCACAAAATGAATGGATAAGGAGGAAATAATATGTTTGATAGTATTCATGAGCTTGTGATTTTTATATGGACTAAGTGATATCATGGTTTGAGTATACAGAATTTTGGGATTTTGGTATGTGGAAAGAGTTATCTTTTGACAACACTCATGTTTTCACTAAGGTTCAATGGGTATTCATTTTTTAATAGAATACATGATTAATGCCTTCAAATGTTTGGAATGTGACCAAAAAGACACATCTTATGATATATGGGGATCAATGATGGTATTAACATGCTTGTTATATGAACTCTCTGGTAATCATTTTCACTATAATATGAGATTGGACAACATTATTTTGGATAAGCATAAAGATTGGAATGGATTATGTTGGACATAAGTTAGTATTGTTTAAGGCAAGAACTTTTTAGATATTATTGATGGAAAGTTATAATAATGTAGTTTTAGAAAAAGGACAACCTGCAGGACGGGCGACAACACATCGTGTCGGAAAAGGCTGTGGGAATAGAACCCACAACCGAAGTGATATTGGCGTTTATTGCCTACCACTGGCCTACAAGAAGTCCCTAATTAGTAGAAACTAGTTTTATTTTATTAAGCGATATGATATATAAAGTATAAGTCCATTTTTGGAATCATATACGATTAATCTCACTATAGATGGACTTATGTATATTTGATAACATTTGTAAACTTTTTGTTTGAGACAGATGGAATGACCGGTCATTCTATCAAATGATCTGCTAACACTTAGTGATTGAAAAAATTCATCTTCATTTCTTTAAGAGATGAATTGGAAATTGTACAAGGAACGACCAACGGTGAGATTGTACCAAAATCAAGAACGTATTTCTTCTATTTCCAATTTCAACAACTTTAGGGAAATGATCTTGAATACAAAAAAAATGTTTTCCTAGTGTCCTTATATCCGATGAATCATATGGTACCCAAGATCATCACAAATATATGGCTTTGTGATTGTTGGATTTTTTATAGCTATGTTCCCTACAACTCTCCATCAGAACATGACGGTTAGATTTCTCTTCCATATCCATATTTTCACCGATGTTCTCATATGTGGAAACCCAGTGATTAGTTAATTTGGGTAACCATTACGTTTAATACTTTAGTTTTTAAAGCCATGTTTTGGTATTCCTTTTTACGATGTGGGTCTATATTAAAGAAGCTTTCGAGTAGAAAATCATTTATAACCCTAAAAAATTTCTATGTCGAAATTCATTTTATGGGGGGTAAAATGTAACACCCCAAGATTTTATAAAAAATATTCTTTTTAATTTCATTTATGTCTTCTGTTGTAAAATACACCAAAAGGATCTTTCAAAACACGCATCCCTGACTTAGCTTGCATTACATGAAATCACGACCTTCCACGATATCGTGTGTTGTACGCAATACCGAGTTTTGCTAAACGACGATATATTATATAAACTAGCCGTTATGAATAGTAATACAAAATTTTTGAAATTTTTGAAATTTTATCTTTAAAAATGGACTTCATTTTTGGATTTAGAATATCGAAATTATCCTAGGGTGAATTTTTGGTATTTTTCTGAAAACTTTCAATTTCTGATGAATAGTGAAATCAATTGGTTACTATTCAAAAACTGACTTTTTATTTAAATAATTACAAATTTTATTTAAATTTATTTTATTTAAAATTGATACAAAATATCTATATAAGTTCAATTTAAGTCATTGGAGTCATTTTGTAATAATTTTAGATATATTAAATTTTATTAAATTTTTCACCGTCTTTTACCCACCTTCTAGGAGAATTTTCAAATTCACATAAAAATAAATTTTACCACTTCTTGTGAGTGGAATTTAGAAAATCCGTGAGACACGGTTAATATGAAGGACTAAAATTTGGTTCAATGAGATGAAAATAATTTTCGGTGAATAGTAACTTTTTACTTTTTTTTATCACGGTTAAAAGTAAATAGGGTAATTAGGGGTAAAAATGAAATTATTATTCCCCTAACACATGTTATAATTCTATTGGATAAGTGTAATTCCACAAAAAACAACCTTAGGAATAAAATGTGACCATTTATCCCCACTTGTATTATATTAGGACATTTATTATCAATTTATTTAAAGAATGGTTGAAATAGTTAAATTCAAAGTTTAATAACTAAATCATTTTTAATATATGGTTATACATAAGATAAATTCGACTTTAAATATTAATTATAAATATATAAATAATTCCTACATAATGGTGTTTTATTTATAATTTTTAGACATTAAATAATTTAATTTATTTATGACACAATAATGATGCAGTAATTATCTTTTTAATGAAATATCAACATAATTGATGTTCTAAATACCAAAATTAATGTAATTTGAGACTTTTTATGATTTCCACTAATTTTCTAGGTTAATATGACATGTTTGTATAGATTTTGTAAATTTTTTTCGAACTAATCATTCTGTTATGATTTTCATCAAAATCAATTACCAAATAGTGTCAAAGTGACATAAAATAGTTTTTTTAAAAAATATTATAATATTAATTGTTATTTTATTCCTAAAAATATACGGTTAGGCCATATGACTTATATAAGGTTATATATATTAATAATAAAAAACTTGGGGTTCGTTTGGCTTATTATAGTATGTTTATTAACCTTATAGTGTAAGAAAATATGAAGAAACGGTAAAAGAAAAATTATTTAACTTAAAGTAAAATCTAAATGATAAGGTTAAAATAGAAACCTAAACATGTATAAATTATTTTGGATGAGAGGATTTATACCCATCCCCACCATATATTATAAATAACTTCATTTGGAGCTATTAAAACTGGAATATGACTTTATAATAAAACAATATTTTTAGGTATTCCAAAGGTGCCCCTCTCCTCCCTTATAAAAGGACACCTCCTCCCTCTCTTCCTCACACCACATTGAGCGTTCAAGCTCAGAAAACCCCGTCCAATTTCTCCTCTCCACTTCCCTAGAAAAATCCTAGAGGTTTTGTTCTTCTTCAAAGACCAATCGTAGTGCCCTAAGAGTGGGTTTCAAAAAGGAGTGATGAAAGAAGAGGTAATATCCGTTACCGATTCCTTCAGCTTTATTTCTTCTTCTAATTCTTCTTTTTTAGTTGTTTCATTATGAATTAATAACATCAATATCACTCATATACTGATATGTTATTATATGTATGAAACAACCCTATTTCACCATCTATCCATCCTTTGGAAAAAGAAATCAACATGCGTGCGTACGTACGGAATATCGTCTCCACACCGTGTTGTAATCTGTTTTCGACCACCACCTTACATGGATGGGTATAATTGTGTAAATAAATAACTATATATGATTATTGAAAATTGATATTTATTCTGAAATATTATACATACACTTCAATATAATTCCATGATCATGGGAATGATATCATCGCTCATGCATATGTACGGACTACCATATCCCCGAACGTGATGAGATTCATTTTCCATGATTAAGCATTCAAGAATGATTATGATGTATATATAATGAATAATAGTGAAATATATGACATAATGAAGCTACTGGATTTATGTATACATATATATATATATATTTCATCTACTTACTTCCATTCAAGTCAATAAAGAAAGGAAAACAGCGTTCATGAGTACGTACGGCCTACCGTCTCCATGAATGGTGTAATTCATTAAATTTAATAAATCTATCATATATATATGTATATAATGAATATATATTATATATAAATTGTAACAGCCCAAGATTTTATAAAAAAATATTCTTTTTAATTTTATTAATGTCTTGTGTTGTACGCTACACCAAAAGAAGCTTGCACAACACTCATCCTTGACTTGCCTTGCATTACACGCAATCGCGACCTTCCTCGATAGCGTGTGTAATACGCAATACTGAGTTTCACTAAACAACGATATGCTATTAAAATATTATTAAAACTAGCCGTTATGAATAGTAATAACCACTTTTTAAAATTCCGTAAATCTTATTTTTCAAAATGAACTTCATTCTTGGATTCGGAGTATCGAATTTAGCCTAAGGTGAAATTTTGGTACTTTTCGGATAACTTTCACATTCTGAGGAATAGTGAAAATTACTAAATTATAATTAAAAACAAATTTTTTAATCGAAATAATTAATAGTGATAAATTATAAATTTGAGTGGTTTTAAAGTATATTTAGAATATATTTTTACAATTTAATACAATGTTGGTCATTGGATGTAATTTCACATTTAAACTAGACATAAACAAGTGTCAATCTTTTGATAGATATTGTTTCTTAAAAACACGCTATTTGTTTTAACAGCGGGATTTAATTATAAAATTAATTAATGCAAATTCTATGTTATGAATTTGGTAAAATAGATTTCATTTTTGAATTCGGAATATGAAATATAGCTTAGGATGAAATTTTGGCATTGTTCTGAAAAACATCAATTTTTGATGAATAGTGAAACTACTAAGTGGTAGGTTAAAAACTGAATTTTGTATAAAACTTAATTTTACCGCTTCTGTGAATGGAATTTCGAAAATCCGAGAGACACGGTTAATATCAAGGACTAAAATGTGGTTCAATGAGATGAAAATAATTTTTTGGTGAATAGTAACTTTTTACGTTTTTTTACCGCGGTTAATAGTAAATAGGGTAACTAAGGGTAAATATGATATTACTATTACCCTAACACATGTCCTAATTCTATTGGACAAGTGTAATTCGACCAAAAACAAACTTAGGAATAAAATAGGACCATTTAGGCCCACTTGGATTAGATTAGGACATTTATTATTAATTTATTTAAAGAAAGGTTAAAATAGTTAAAATCAAAGTTTAATAAGTAAATAATTTTTAATATGTGGTTATACATAAGATAAATTCGATTGTAAATATTCATTAGAAAGATAAAAAGATTTCCTACATGATGGTATTTTATTTGTAATTTTTAGACATCAAATAATTTAATTTATTTATGACACAAAGATGATGCAGTAATTATCTTGTTAACGAAATATTGACATAATTGATGTTATAAACACCAAATTGAGCACTCAAGCTCGGCCAACCCCTGCCATTTTATCCTCTCCACTTCCCTAGAATAATCCTAGAGGTCCTGGTCTTCTCCAAAGACCAATCTTAGTTCCTTAAGTGGAGGATTCAAAGAGGCGTTTCAAAGAAGAGGAGCTTCGGACACATACAAGGAAAATTGGACCTAAGGTAAGGGAAATATCACAATCTCATTTTTATCCGAGATTGTTTATTCGTAAGTATTTACTGGGGTGTATTTTATCATCCACATCCATGTTCCCTCAATATGTAATATTGTTTCCATCCACTTGCAATAGTTTAAATCCAATTTTATCCTTAGGTGAGTTTTTAGTAAAGAATATGAAAGGAATCTTTTGTCGTTTTTCCATACGAGGTACTTTTTGACTTTTCCGACAAAAGTACGAAGAATGTTTTTTTTAACTTATCCGGCACGAACGGATTTCTACTGTTTTATAAAGCCTTATTTTCATGAAGCTTCCTATAAAAGATTTCATGACTATTTTCAATAAAATCTCTTTCTTTTAAAATTGCATGATGTTTTGTGAAAAGAAATTGATTTTGAAGAAGAAAGGATATTTTCCTCAAGAATTCAATTCAAGTGTTTTATCAAAATTATTTTCCATCTAAGATAATAAAGGGTTCTGTTTCTATCCATATTTTTACATTGTTTTGACTATGTTGTGATGGAATTATGTTTATGAATTCCTTTATCTTATATGAATTGATTCATGATGTCATGATGTTTCAAGAATCCCATTTTTGTTACATGTGTTATGCGATGATGTATGTTTTATGATTATGTGGCACACATAAGAAAGGATTCATTATAAGATGGGTGGGACCTATATCTCCCTCCAATGCATTGGGTAAAGATTTTATATCTCATGAGATAGACATGGCTGGAACGGAAGGTTATTTCGGTTCAGTGAAACAGGACTGAAACGAGGATTACTCGATTCAGAAAGGGACTTTGTCCACTAAGATAGTCTTGGCAATGAGTCATGACTAACAAGAAATGATTTTCCAAGGTTATGTGTGCATGCCACAAAGTTTCAAGTTTCATGTTATGATTATGGTGATCTCATTTTCACTTCTATGATTTGTTCCATGTTAAGATATTATGATCTCTTTTGCAGGTTATGATTTTCAAAAAGATATGATATGATTTTTATTTCTTTTGTATACCCTTACTGAGCATTTGAGCTCACCCTTTTATGTTTTCTTTTCCCCAGGATATAAATAAAGGTTTTATGTAAAAAAAAAGGGGAAGATCTTTATGGGAGATATTGAAGATCTTTCACCACGATTAGAAGATTACGTTCCCAGTTTCTAAAGACACTATACCTATACGGTCCTTTGTGGTTTTATCATATGTTGTAATAAGTGTGCTTCAATTTTGAAGTATTAACAATGTATGTAAAGTATGGGTCGTTATAGTTGGTATCAGAGGAATGGTTTAGTCAACCTTTGGAAACTAGGATGCGAAAACGTTAGTGAGATCCCTAGAGATATTTCTAAGGTATGTCTAGGGATGTCTCTAAGGTTAAGTATACGAATAGGTTATAGTCCTAGAATTGCGCTAACGATCTTAGAATTTAACCTAAGATGTTAGATATTGAGGGTACTACCCCTTTATTATGTTGTTTTCCCTAGCATGATTTTTGACTCTCACACTATTCTTTTGGGGTTTTAGACGATGGCTGGAACCCGAAGGAACCGTGTTGATCAATGCAATGGACAATGCAATGATTGTCCCCCTGAGCAACCAAACGATATGGGAGCTGGAATGCAAAATCTTATAGCCATGCTCACACAACTTTCTCAAGCTATGAATCATGCAGGACTTCCAAACGAGCAAAGGAAGGAGCAACATTCTATTGAATCCTTCATGAGGCAGCGTCCGCCTTCTTTCAGTGGGTCTACTGATCCATTAGTTGCTGAAAAATGGATTAGTACTACTGAAAAAATATTTTCAGTTCTTCAATGTTCTGAACATGATAAAGTCATCTTAGCAGTATATCGTTTGGAAGGTGAAGCTGATCAATGGTGGAATCTTATCAAGAATACGAGGCCAAGAGATGAAATTGAGTCCATGGAATGGGACGAGTTCAAGAACTTGTTTTTCAGTAAGTACTTCCCTCGTATTCTTCGAACGAAGATGGAAAAGGAGTTTCTTGAGCTGAAACAGAAGGATGATGAATCTGTTGGTATATACGAAGCGAATTTTACAAGACTTGCAAGGTATGCATCTGGCATTATCATCCAACCTGAAAGTAAAGTTGATCGATTTTTCAGTGGCTTAAAACCAAGTCTTCGAAGGGCATTAGCTATAAGAGACTTCAGTAGCTATGAAGAAATTGTGCGTTGTGCTATCAAGGTAGAAATGGAAGTTGGTGTTACATATCCATCTCATGGTTTTGACAAGAAACGAAAGATGGAGTTCAAGGAGAAATCTCATAATAATGGTGAAAAGAAGATGAATGTTTCCTTATGCACAAAGTGTGGAAAGAAGCATGGTGGAGATTGTCTTAAAGGGACTAGAAAATGTTTTAAGTGTGGAAAAGAAGGTCATCGAGCAGCTGAGTGTCGAAGTAATGGAAAAAGGGTTTCTAATGATGTGAATAAAGCAAACACTGCAGAGAACGCACCACCAACACTTCAATGCTTCAAGTGCAAGGAAATGGGGCATTATGCTAATAATTGCCCTAATCCAAGGGTTAGTGATGATCAACATGAGCAACCACTGAAGGCAAAGGACAAAGGGAAGTCACATGCGATCACTATTGGCGATGTTGAATATGATAACGATGTGGTGGAATGATTAAGAGTTTATGTAATGGGATTCCAAAATAATGTTGTATCATGAAGTATTGGAATATTTATGTATTGGTTTAATGTGGTATTCAAAGTGATTGAGATATTTTTGGAAATAAGATGATATGCGCATAATGAAGGGAAAACAAGAAAATGAAATGTTTAACAGTATTCATGAGCTCATGATTGATATAAGGACTAAGTGATATCATGGTTTGAGTATATAGAATTTTGAGGATTTTGGTATGTGGAAAGTGTTAACTTTTAACTGCACTCATGTTTTCACTAAGGTATTCAAGAGAATACATGATTAAGGACTTTGAATGTTTAGAATGTGACCAACAAGACATATCTTATGGGGATCGACGATGGTGTTAAATCTCTGGTAATCGTTTTCACTATGTTATGAGAGTGGACTGCAGTATTATGGATAATCCTAAAGATTGGAATGGATTATGTTGGACATAAGTTAGTATTGTTTAAGGATAGAAGTTTTCTCGATATTATTGATGGGATGTTATAGTTTTAGAAAAAGGACAACCTGCAGGACGGGCGACAGCCCATCGCTTCGGACAAGGCTGTAGGAATCGAACCCACAACCGAAGTGCAACTGGCCTTTATCGCCTACCACTGGCCTACAGGAAGTCCCTGTTTAGTGGAAACTAGTTTTATTATATTAAGCAGTATGATATATGAAGTATAAGTCTATTTTAGGAACCATATATGATTAATCTCACTATAGATCGACTTATGTATATAAGTTTTGCTAACCTTTTGTTTGAGACAGATGGAATGACCTGTCATTCTATCACATGATCTGCTAACACTTCACGAATAACGAATTCAACTTCATTTATTTAAGAGATGAAGTGGAAATTGTTCAAGGCACGAACAACAGTGAGATTGTACCAAAATAAAGTAAGTATTTATTCTAATTAAAATTTTCAACTTTAGGGGAAATGATCTTGAAAACCAAAAAATGTTGTCCTAGTGATCTTATACCTGATGAATCAGATGGTACCTTATATCATCACAAATATATGGATTTGTGATTACTGGCTTTTCCATAGCCATGTTCTCTACCACTCTCCATCAGAACATGATGGTTAGATTTCTCTTCCATATCCATATTTTCACCTATGTGGAAACCCAATGATTAGTTTATTTGGGTAACCGTTACGTTTCATACTTTTGTTTTTAAAGATTGGTTTTGACATTCCTTTTTACGATGTGGGTTTCTATTAAAGAAACTTTCGAATAGTAAACCATTTATAACCCCGACGAATTTCGAGGGCGAAATTCATTTTAAGGGGGGTAGAATGTAACAGCCCAAGATTTTATAAAAAAATATTCTTTTTAATTTTATTAATGTCTTGTGTTGTACGCTACACCAAAAGAAGCTTGCACAACACTCATCCTTGACTTGCCTTGCATTACACGCAATCGCGACCTTCCTCGATAGCGTGTGTAATACGCAATACTGAGTTTCACTAAACAACGATATGCTATTAAAATATTATTAAAACTAGCCGTTATGAATAGTAATAACCACTTTTTAAAATTCCGTAAATCTTATTTTTCAAAATGAACTTCATTCTTGGATTCGGAGTATCGAATTTAGCCTAAGGTGAAATTTTGGTACTTTTCGGATAACTTTCACATTCTGAGGAATAGTGAAAATTACTAAATTATAATTAAAAACAACTTTTTAATCGAAATAATTAATAGTGATAAATTATAAATTTGAGTGGTTTTAAAGTATATTTAGAATATATTTTTACAATTTAATACAATGTTGGTCATTGGATGTAATTTCACATTTAAACTAGACATAAACAAGTGTCAATCTTTTGATAGATATTGTTTCTTAAAAACACGCTATTTGTTTTAACAGCGGGATTTAATTATAAAATTAATTAATGCAACTTCTATGTTATGAATTTGGTAAAATAGATTTCATTTTTGAATTCGGAATATGAAATATAGCTTAGGATGAAATTTTGGCATTGTTCTGAAAAACATCAATTTTTGATGAATAGTGAAACTACTAAGTGGTAGGTTAAAAACTGAATTTTGTATAAAACTTAATTTTACCGCTTCTGTGAATGGAATTTCGAAAATCCGAGAGACACGGTTAATATCAAGGACTAAAATGTGGTTCAATGAGATGAAAATAATTTTTTGGTGAATAGTAACTTTTTACGTTTTTTTACCGCGGTTAATAGTAAATAGGGTAACTAAGGGTAAATATGATATTACTATTACCCTAACACATGTCCTAATTCTATTGGACAAGTGTAATTCGACCAAAAACAAACTTAGGAATAAAATAGGACCATTTAGGCCCACTTGGATTAGATTAGGACATTTATTATTAATTTATTTAAAGAAAGGTTAAAATAGTTAAAATCAAAGTTTAAGAAGTAAATGATTTTTAATATGTGGTTATACATAAGATAAATTCGATTGTAAATATTCATTAGAAAGATAAAAAGATTTCCTACATGATGGTATTTTATTTGTAATTTTTAGACATCAAATAATTTAATTTATTTATGACACAAAGATGATGCAGTAATTATCTTGTTAACGAAATATTGACATAATTGATGTTATAAACACCAAATTGAGCACTCAAGCTCGGCCAACCCCTGCCATTTTATCCTCTCCACTTCCCTAGAATAATCCTAGAGGTCCTGGTCTTCTCCAAAGACCAATCTTAGTTCCTTAAGTGGAGGATTCAAAGAGGCGTTTCAAAGAAGAGGAGCTTCGGACACATACAAGGAAAATTGGACCTAAGGTAAGGGAAATATCACAATCTCATTTTTATCCGAGATTGTTTATTCGTAAGTATTTACTGGGGTGTATTTTATCATCCACATCCATGTTCCCTCAATATGTAATATTGTTTCCATCCACTTGCAATAGTTTAAATCCAATTTTATCCTTAGGTGAGTTTTTAGTAAAGAATATGAAAGGAATCTTTTGTCGTTTTTCCATACGAGGTACTTTTTGACTTTTCCGACAAAAGTACGAAGAATGTTTTTTTTAACTTATCCGGCACGAACGGATTTCTACTGTTTTATAAAGCCTTATTTTCATGAAGCTTCCTATAAAAGATTTCATGACTATTTTCAATAAAATCTCTTTCTTTTAAAATTGCATGATGTTTTGTGAAAAGAAATTGATTTTGAAGAAGAAAGGATATTTTCCTCAAGAATTCAATTCAAGTGTTTTATCAAAATTATTTTCCATCTAAGATAATAAAGGGTTCTGTTTCTATCCATATTTTTACATTGTTTTGACTATGTTGTGATGGAATTATGTTTATGAATTCCTTTATCTTATATGAATTGATTCATGATGTCATGATGTTTCAAGAATCCCATTTTTGTTACATGTGTTATGCGATGATGTATGTTTTATGATTATGTGGCACACATAAGAAAGGATTCATTATAAGATGGGTGGGACCTATATCTCCCTCCAATGCATTGGGTAAAGATTTTATATCTCATGAGATAGACATGGCTGGAACGGAAGGTTATTTCGGTTCAGTGAAACAGGACTGAAACGAGGATTACTCGATTCAGAAAGGGACTTTGTCCACTAAGATAGTCTTGGCAATGAGTCATGACTAACAAGAAATGATTTTCCAAGGTTATGTGTGCATGCCACAAAGTTTCAAGTTTCATGTTATGATTATGGTGATCTCATTTTCACTTCTATGATTTGTTCCATGTTAAGATATTATGATCTCTTTTGCAGGTTATGATTTTCAAAAAGATATGATATGATTTTTATTTCTTTTGTATACCCTTACTGAGCATTTGAGCTCACCCTTTTATGTTTTCTTTTCCCCAGGATATAAATAAAGTTTTTAGGTAAAAAAAAGGGGAAGATCTTTATGGGAGATATTGAAGATCTTTCACCACGATTAGAAGATTACGTTCCCAGTTTCTAAAGACACTATACCTATACGGTCCTTTGTGGTTTTATCATATGTTGTAATAAGTGTGCTTCAATTTTGAAGTATTAACAATGTATGTAAAGTATGGGTCGTTATATAAATCATGTTTTACATTCTAGAATTAATTAAATCAGGATATAACTAATAATATCAAGAACAACAATTCCAAAGACGTGTGAAAAATACAACGATTTAACCCAAAATGCTGCTTTAACAGGGAACTTACAAAAGAAAGGGTAATATAAAGTCATAAGTGAACCATATATGATATAATAACAATGAATATTATTCTGTAATAATTCAATGGAATTATTTAAATCATTATACAGGAGTTTCGGAAAGGTACGAATCATATCGAACCTAAGGTAAGGGATAACATTTCCAATCTCGTTTTATCCGAGATTGTTTATTCGTAAGTATTTGCTGGGGTTATTGTTATCATCCATGTACATGTTTTCTAAAAGTGTTTTTATGTATGATTAATGTACTTTTTACCCATTTTGTTTTTTACTATATGGTATTTAAGGAATATTTCTTTTGTTTACGTTATGAGGTACTTTTTGACTTTTCCGACAAAAGTACGAGAAGAATGTTATTTTTAACTTATACGGCATGAAAGGATTTTTACAGTTTTATAAAGCCTTATTTTCCTAAAGCTTCCTCCAAAATATTTCATGAATATTTTCAAAAAAATCATTTTCTTTTAAAATTGCATGACATTTTGTGAAAAGGAAATTATTTTGAAGAAGAAAGGTTATTTTCCTCAAGAATTAATTTCAGGTGTTTTATCAAAACCATTTTTCATCTAAGATGACATTATTTCATATGTGTATGTTTCAAGTATAATGTCTCTATTATTTACATGCTTTCACTTTTCTTATTATGAAATGATATCCATTTCTTTTATATGGATTATGTGATGATGAGATGATTCTTATGAAACCCATTTTATTTGTTGGGTTATTATGAATGATGTATGTTTATTTTGTGGCACAAGTAAGAATGATTTCATTATTAGAAGGGTGGGACCTATATCTCCCTCCAATGCATTGGGTAAATATTTATATCTCATGATATAGACATGGCGGGAATGGTAAGTTAATCCGGTTCAATGTTACATGACTGAAACGAGGAGTGAACTCGATTCAGAAAGGGACTTTGTCCACTATGATAGTCTTGGAAACAATGCCTTGGATACTATGGAAATCATAACATGTGCTTAATGGTTTCCACAATTACATGTTTTATTCCCATGCTATTTTATCATTATTGATGTTCCCTTATGATATATTCCTTACGTACTTCAAAGATTCATGTCTTTTCTCAAGATTTTGATGTTTAGATTTTATATTCATGTTTTTGCATTCAAATTTTTATGGATTGTTTTATGTTCTCTATGTTTACCCTTAATGGGAATTTCAGATCACCCCTTTATATTTTTTCTTTTCCCCAGGATTTAAAGAAAGGTTTTAGGTAAGAAAACAAAAGGGAAAGATCGTTAATGGAGATGTTCAAAATCTTTCACCACGATTAGAAGATTATATTCCGAGTTTCCAAAGACACTAAAATACTATGATCCTTGTTTGTCTGTTTTTGTTATGTATTAAGTATTCCGCGAAAGTAATGTAATTTCCATGTACGTCAAGATTAGGGTCTCTACAAATAAGGTGAGGGAATTCAAAAAGTAGTGAAATAGGGGGTTCGAGTGTAAATAGAATAGAGAAATGTGGAGTAAAGCATCATTGTTAAGGAGAGAGATCATTGGTTGTCTTGGGCTTCATGATACTAATTTCATCTTAAAATAGACAGTGTAATGGATCATGGAATCATGGTTGTATAGTGGTGTGAGGCTTCAGTTAGGGATTGGTTCGGCAAGTGACACACTGGAAGGGGGAGCTCAGGCATCTTAATGATTTAATAATAGTTGTGGTAGTGGAAGCTTAAGAATAGATATGTATGAGATGATATGGTTTTATATGGTTGTGGTTGTTGCCTTATTCAGATCTAAAATATCAATGTATTGTGTGAAAAATAGTTTCCAATTTCCAAATTTGATGAATTTTCATTTTTTGGTTCTATTGTTTCAATCAACAGTGCCATTCAATTTTTTATCTACTACTGTTTGATGCATTGGTATGTTTTCAGTTTTTTTGTGTTAAATCTGTTTATGGTGGATTCGGTTCATTTTATAGAATAAGTTTGAGGAGAAATAGTTTTTGAGAACCCAACATTGGGTAGGATTGTGGTAGATGGTCAAAGAGACACCATTACATAAGGTGTGGTGGTTAGAGAATGAGGATGGGAGATGGTGGTGAGTGAGAATCCATTTTTTGTTGAAGGGACATCAGGTAGGGTAGTTTATGTTAATGGAATGGATGAATTCACTATAAAACCAAAGGATTTTTTGAAATATTTTTTATGAATTAATTTAATCTTTTTGATAGTTTTTGTTTCACAAAACACGGAATATATATATTGTTACACAAAACCACAATGTGTGGCTTGCATTTGAAAAAACAGTAATTCATTATTATTCTATTCAAAAAACATATTTATTCTTGTGGTACATGAATCATTATGGTTGTGTTGTATTTCACATAATATAGAGTTCGTTCAATAGCTTTTAATACATGCAAGTACAATATTTACTAAACTACAATATACATTTAATATTTTTTAAAAAATATTATTATAATTACCACCTATCAATCATATTTTAAGTAATGAATAATATTATCTATATGGTGAATATATGATCTAAACATTTATATAAAATGGAAATTTTATTTTCAATTAGTTAAAAATGATTATTTGAACTATTTGAGAGTGTATAAATTCATTTTCAAATGAAACTATTTTTCTATATTCAAACTCTATTTAAAAACAATAAATAAAACAACTACTTTTGATTAATATTTAAAAGAAAATTTCTATCTTTATGTTTAATAAATATATTTTATACACATCCAAATAATTTTATAGGTATAACATGTGAATAAATCAAATACTATGAATAAAAATATTTATTTTCCTTAATGGTTTTTTTATATTTATATGGTTAACAAAAATTGTATAATTTTTGTTAAACTTATATATTTTCTATTGAAAAAACTTTATTTTTTTAATTTTTAATATGATAATTTATTTGTGTGAATTTATTTTATTTTTCTGAGAAGATTTATTTTTTATGAATAGTGAAAACATTGAATTTTAATTCAAAACTGTTTTTCATATAATTTATTTATATATTTAAATTATATTTTAGTATTGTTTAAAATTTATATAAGATTAATTTTACATATATAAATCCAATTTATTTAATTTAAATCAATTTTATATTGTAATTGGATATAAAAACATTGCAGAATATTGAATATTTTCACATTAAAACCCCTCTTTGTTGTCCAGTTTGTGGGATTATATTTAAATTAATAACTATTAGTTTTGTGATTATAAAATTTAAAAATTTATTAAATAATTTCAATAACAATAATTTTAATCAATTATTAGATCAACATTGATTTATACAAATAATATTAGTGAAGGTGATTAAAATTAATTATAAGATCTAAGTGAAAAATTAGCCAAATAAAGGACTAATCATTAATATTAATGGGAACACTAACCTATACACTTTGTCAAAGTCATTTGGATGGAAATATTTAGAAATTATCCCATATTTAATATAAATGGACTTTTATTTGAGCCACATAATGTAACAAAAATGGGGGCGGAATTCCCAATTCAATAATTTACAAGAATGCCACTCCCTTCCACTATAAAAAAGAACTCACCCCTCCCATTTATTCACACCGCCCGACCCATTTTTCAAAATATATTCTATAATAGTATCACAACATCCCTAAACATATATTATATGTCTTATTTTGGGAATAAATATATCCAAGGATGCATTCTAGGTAGACTAATAAGACTTACCCAAAGAAGTGGTAACATCCTTCCTCAAGCTCATTTGTTTTATTTTCATTCTCCACCACTTCATATTTTCTCATTCAAAGACTATATAATATCCTTTGTATCATCAATATACTTATATTTTGTTATTATAAGGGTTATACCTACAAATAACAAAACATCAAGCTAATTGTTTATGAACATACCAATATTGTGTATGGAGAACTACCGCCTCACATGACGATGTTGTTTGTTTTTCCATCACCTCCTCTCATGATTGGAAATTATGCTAGACAATATATTTTTATATAATATATATTATATGTATGATTTATTTATTATTTTTAATTATTATATAAACATTTAACCTCATTCATTCTATTTTGTGTAAATGTGACAACTTCATTTTTGGACGTGTGGACTACCTCCTCCTCTAAGTGATGTGATTTATTTACATTCTACATGGAATGCATTAAGGATAGGTGTAGTGATATTATATGATATATATGATATAATAATACTACTAGAATAATTATATATATATATATTATTTATATTTTTTTTTTAATATGACTATAAAACAGAAATATCGTTCATGCATACGTTCGACCTACTGTCTCTGTGTATAGTGTATTAAATTTCATATATATATATATATTTTGTATATTATTAAAAATACTTACATATAGAATATTTAGGATATTTTTTATCATTATTCAAATTGTGGAAATAATTAAATCATGATCTAAGTAATAGGATCATGTATAACAGGCCAAAACATATACAAAAAACAACGAAAATATTGCCTAAAATATAACATCAACGTGCAGTTATTAATAAACCAGTAATAAAATTTCAAAAAAAATTTATATGAAATATATAATACTATTATTCTTTGGTATATGTATAAAAAGATCATTTTTTATACATGAATTTTTAACATCTACAATGAAATTCAATACCTATTGAAAGGTAATTTCATCTGAATATTTTTGAGATACTTGCAATATTTACTACTCGATTGTTTTGTGTGTTTTATATACATCTCATATACTTTTTACCATTAATATAACTAATTTCTTGATATAATAAGATTTATTTAATTTTATTATTTAATCGTTAGTAATTTAGAATTTTAGAATGTGGTAATAAATAATTTCTTCAATCTCATCATTTATCAGGATTGAATATGATTATGCTTCAATTAAAGAAATAATATGACCCATCTCTCATGAACAACCATGAATTTTACCCACCACTGGTAATTCATGCTATATATATGTTATATTACCATTTTCTCCACTATTTGGTACTTATGATAATTAAGGTAATGGTTTTATGAATATACGACTTTATTTTCCCTTTCGGTTTAAAATATGTATTCTTTGAAAACTGTGTCTTCCAAAAAATAAATCAATTATTTTTAAATATTATTTAATAATGTTTAATGATTTTTTATCCATGTTTTTTCAATTTTTTTAAATAAACTTATTCTTTTAATTTTTTGATTATGGATGTATTTTAAACTCTTACAGCGCAAAAGGAATGTTCATTGTATAATACTTTATCCACCTTATTGACCATCCTCCCTTTGATTCTTCATTTTACAGCATAAATATTTCATTTTATGAAAAAATAAATTCATAATATTTTATAAATTCAATGTTTTTAAATTTAGTTTCAATGGAAATGGTTTTCAAATAAGGATTTGTGATTCAAGAAGTGTTTTAAATTTTCTTCATTGATTTATTTAAATTTTTTCAAGGATATTATCAATGAAAATGAATTTCCCAGAAGATTTAAATTTTAAAAGTGTTTTAAGTTATTTCTATGTTTCTTTATAAGATTTCAAGATTATATTCAGTGATTGTTTGTCAAAGGGTTGTATGTTTGAAAATTATTTTTTCTAATAAGAATGGATATTTAACTCAAGAATTGTTTTAAATGAAATGGTTAATCAATCTTTATAAGACACCAAATTTTTAAATGTTTTTATCAATTTTGTTTTAAATGATCCGATATTTAACCTAATTAATATTCCATGTTATCTTTCAAAATAATTACCTGCCTATGATGACATACACTATTATATTTTATGCTTTAATGGGGATATTATCAATGAATAACATTCATATTATTTCTTGAATTCTTTAGGATGAGATGGAATGATGTTTATGACACATGTACCTCATTAAGAGGATTTATGATTTTGAATCATGTTTATTTTAAAGGGTTATGATTTGATAAAAGGATTATGAAAACTATCTCTTTTCAATATGTAATGATATAATAAAACGTTATGATATCT
Organism: Viscum album; assembly: GCA_963277665.1. NCBI lineage: Eukaryota > Viridiplantae > Streptophyta > Magnoliopsida > Santalales > Viscaceae > Viscum > Viscum album. Next base: position 707,431,982 of record OY728131.1, on the reverse strand, counting down.
ATTTAATTTATATTGTTACGATATGATTTTTATTAAAATCATCAGTTTTTGTGGGTCATGATGTGATGAAAGAATTATTACCATGTGAACCATGTTTGTATGATTTTATTGTGTAATGGGTGGGACATATGTCTCAAATTAATTAATTGGGTAAATATTTTTATTTCATGTGATAATGATGGTAAATAAATCAACAAGATTGATCCAAAATAGGAAATATGTGCATCCTAATCCAAAATGGGAAATAGGTGTGTCGTAATCCACTATAGGAAGATGCGGAAACTCGATCCACTATAGAAAAATAGGGAAACCTGAACCGCTATGGGAAGATGGTGAATCCTAATCAACTAAATGAATATGGGAAAACCATATCCACTAGGGTAATACATGGAAACTCAGTCCATTATAAAGAATGGGCCTCGACTGGGGTAGTTGGTGTGTCCCGCTTAGTATGGGTAGTCCCCATGAATTTCCCAAATAAGTTATTCGAAATAATTATTTCCCTATATGAAATGATTTAACAAATTTATCCATGTGCGACAAATTCTATGTATTTTGGGTCAAAACCCCCTCCTGACAATGTGTACCCCTACTAGGCCGGAAATGTGATAAGGGAGATATTGACCCCAAAGTCCCATCTCTATTTGGCCCCTGGTTTGCAACTAGTACCAAGGGTATAGTAAACACACAAATGGGAGGCATTACCTTCTAAGAGAACACATGAAAAAGGGATATATATGAAATACACAAATGAACATCAACTCTAACTTCAGTATAAAAGAAAACCCATGTACACATATGTGATTCAAAAAAAACTACTAAAAATAATTTAAAAAACTACAAGTACCAAAGGAATGTAACAAACCATAAGTAACCATTAATCCTAAATAGCTCATATATCCTCAAGTTTAACTAGAGTGATCTACAACTAGCTCTAAGTGACATGAAAAAATAGTTTATATATACATGGGGTGAGTATAATAGTATACTCAGTAGGATCATCCCTGGAGCCTCTCGTGCAAAAGTAATGAAAGCTTACTAAAGCACAGTGAACAACAAGTGAAACTAACTGTTCACCTAAATAGGTATACTAAGATATATGCATCACCATGGATACTCTATAAAATTATCACATAAAAGAGTATATAATATAATAAAAAATATCAAGGGTACCCTACTACCACATCCTCACTAATTTGCCACTTTCCTCCAACATCTCATGTCCTAAGCATCTATCTATAAAAAGGCATGCCCAGAGACACCTAGGAGAGGAACCACAACATGAACATCATGGTAAACAACCACATCATCCATGTGAAGAAGGTAACCAGGAAATTTCTATGATCTTGCATAGATCGCATAATGTGTATCATATGTCTGGTATTAATCCTCAAGCCATTGTAGCCCATACACCATGTAAGGATCCTCAAGCCATCATAGTCTATACATGGTAAAACTATTATAGTACATATAAGTCTATATATATAATATATGGCCGTGAATAATCACAAGACAATATATCCCTCTACACACATATATGGGGAAAATGAACCGCTATGACTACCAGCAAAATTAAATACAAACTGAAGAGATTAGGGCCAAAGGGGGTGGTCAGCCTCCCATCCTTCCACCAGAATATTAGGGAAAACACCCCCAGGGATATGAATCCCAAGGGTGTTAGTCTCCCAAACCGACAGTGGGGGGTATCATATAGAAAAATGTACTGAATATACTATATCACACAAAAACATTATGGTCATAACATAGTCTTTGACTCACCTGCAGCTAACATCTCTCAGACTCATGGATTCCACTTCTAAGATTGTGTATCCTACAATCAAATTTCAATTTGAAGAGTATTATTACATTACTTCATTCCCTTTTCATCAGTTCTACTTAACGTTAATTAATAATTTCTTCATTAATTAACCATTAACAATTCCAAATTATATATCATTTGAGTCAAACCCAATGTCCACTGTTCCTTTAAATTGAATTTTTATCATTGTATCCCAGCAAGCTCCAACCCCATGAGTTAACATCATTTATTCAATAATTTTTTAATAGTAATATTACATTCCAATATTCCTTGGCATTCTAGAAAAGAAAAACTGACCTACCAAATAGAAGTGGCTTAACATAGTGAGTATATGAACTACCCGTCGAGTATTTTCCATGTATAGTAGGAGCATAGAACCACTATTCTCATGAAGATATACACAGAAAGAATGTTGAATTCCCTTCACTTCTTCGCCTTTTTTGGAAGGTGGGTAAGCAATACAAGATTCCTTGAGAAGTGGGGAATGTATTGTATATAAACAATGTACAGGATTAAGAAAGCGTTTAAACATTCACATCCAACCCATTTCATCATCTCTAATGTCCTCCCCGACACCCACATTCATATACTGATGCATATCTCCACTCTAGGCGTCAATTGATGCCACAACCAATGGGACAACCTACCCCATATTCCAATCAACCCCCTTGGCTAAGAAATCTCAGGCTCACACCTAAATAGAAGGAGTAAGAAACAAACAACAAAGAAACTGGGATCTTGTCCCCAAGCAAGGAACTCCACCATCACAAGCAATGAGCTCCCATTGATCCAAGAATAAGGCTCATTTACCTTTACAAGAAATATGGTATCTCAAAACCATACCAATAATTTTCTTTTATTAATAACCACTTCATCAATCCATCATAAATTAACCAGTTCATTATTAGTAGGGTCCAAATCTGGGAAACCTAACATCAAGTTATCATATCTACCTCCATTTAAATATCAATTAATTCCTACTTTACATCATTTAACAAATATATCAAGAGAAATATGCTAACAAAAAAATCATAGAAATCCCAGAATCTAGAAAATCACGTGGGAAAACATTATCATGGTGCAGACAAACTGCATGTGATCAAACAATTCATTCAATATAGTTCAAGTATTTAATTTGGTTAATTCCATTGAATCCAAATTGATAAATATTGGTAACTCTTCGATTTGAAATAAAAGAATAAAGTATCAATGAATCACATACCTAAAATGGTTTCTGACATTCTTTATTAGAGAACAAATCAAATCAGTGGATCGTGATCCCCATCTCTGAAACCACTATATCAACTTGAGGATGTCACAGAACAACTGAATAATCCAAACAAAAAAGAAAATATATTAGAACCATGGAGACCAAATTCCATAACATCTAAAGGAGAAATGGGAGATTAAGGGTTGATAAAAACCAAATAACAGAGGTATATATTACATAGTATTGAAGATAGATTAAATAAGGAAGCTTGAGAATGATCATAGCTAAAGAGATCTCTAAAACACCACAAAAGGGTCTGTTAGGTCGCTAAGGATGAAAAGGATGGAAGCCTTGTCCATAGGGTTGGGAAACCATAGTGGATGATATGTTTTTAAAACCTAAAGTGGTGGGTCAGTATTTGATGTGTACTTCCTCATCACGTCATTTACATCCTTGGGTTCGAATTACACTAAAAGGCATGTCGCCTAGGATCATTGATTTATTTTTCTAGAACTCGAACTAGTAACGTATTCTTCCCCATGGTCACACAGTGTACCCCCACAACATTTTGATTTCTATGGAAAAACCCTTCCAGACATCATCTATGCCTTCTTAGGTTTCCCCAATCTTCGAAAACATGAAAATGGTCGATCCACATTGATCAGGGACCTTACATTAGATACCTCTTAAAAAACTCTTGTCTACGAGAATGCCAAACAAACACAGAGAGGAAACAAAAATGGGTTGTCTAAAAAAGCACCCTACAAGATATCCCCAAATAATTTAGAAACCACAAGATATCAAACACACCAAAAGAATATCACATTCCTCGCGACCACCACAACCATCTCCTAAATGCTCTCCCTGGGGAGATACCTCTCAAAAATATCTATCCACAACTAGAAATAATGAAGGCCATATTATAGACTCTAAAGGTCTATAACCACAAACCAAAAAAAATTACAGTGAAAGAGATAAACATCAAACAACTCTGTGTACTGAGCAACTCAAATTCCCAGTTACCCTCCTCAACGCTACCGTGTCACCACTAGACACAAACTAAGGGGATATAATGCCCACAAAACAGCATCTCATTGAAGTCTTGGATCTCCATAGGCCACTCCCCGATGGACGCATCATCATCAACATCGATCTCTCCCCAACCGATGATGTGAGAGTCACGATGATGAAAATAACAATGCTGAGACATATGAAAAGAATCATGTATTTGGATCATCTATGGGGGAATTTCTACTCGATACACCACTGCTCCAACATGAGCCAACACCACAAAAGGCCCACAAATATAGGGTGAATGCATACTCACAAGAGAAAAACATCGATAATCACGATGGGGAGTCACCTTCAAAAACTCATGATCCCCAACATAAAACTATAATGCTCTCCTCATTTGATCAATATATGATTTCTAAATATCATGTGTTGTCTTCATCTTATCATCAAGCACCTGAACTATCTCTGTCGTATTATACAATAGATCAAGTACAAGAATTGGTGACTCTATTACCCATGTATAACATAAAAAAGAATAGAAAGGTCTTCCATAAAAGGCTTCAAGTGGTGGCATACCGATGGTGGAGTGAAAAATTTTGTTCTATGGGACCTCCACCAAGGATTAGTGCCTTATCAATGAACTTCCAAAACCTCAGAAAAAAGAGCGCATCATGTCTTCAAGAGTCTAGATGGTCCACTATGTCTGACCATACTTCTACGGATGAAAAGAAGTGATATGGAATTGTTGAGAACCCAAAGCATGTTGGAGACCTCTCCACACCCTAGAATTAAAATAAGGATCTCGATCCGAAATGATCATCCTCAGGAATATATGGAGTCTCACCACCTCCTCTAGATACTTACTCAAAAAAGATCTACTGAGCTTGAATTATTGATTGCTATGAAGGAGGATGATTTCATAAAATGATCCACCAACACCCTTATGGCATCATGGCCTCGCAGACCATGAGATGAAGTAGTAACAATTTCCATTGAGATGTCCTCCCACTTCCACTAGGGAATATTTAATGGTTGGAGAAAACCACCAGGGACTCGGTGCTCGAACTTCCCCATCTAGTTGACCAAACATCAAGACACAAACTATGAAACTACGTGCTTCATCCATGACCACCAAAACTAACTCCTCAAGGCCTAATACATCTTTTTCGCACCATGATGTACCATTAAAATAGATCTATGGAATTTTGTGGGAACCTTCTCCTGCATCACTAAAGGAACCAAAATCCTTCTATGATACAACACTCAGTGTTATTCATCCTCAAACCACCCATCAGGGGCCTCGCGACAAACAACTCGGTCTCTCTAGTCCTCCTCCTCTAGATCCTTCAAATGGGCATCTTCCACCTTCTTACCTAGAGAAGACTTCACAGTCATCTAAAAAAGACAACCTATGGCATCAACTTCATCCATATTGGGGTTTAATGATGAATGTTCTTCAATCACTCACCAAGAATCACCAGATTCCCACATTACATCATTATGTGAATTCATACTCAGCACATCAACTACTAAATTTCCATTTCTAGGGGTATATGATATTTCCAATTCATATTATTTTATGAACTCCATCCACTGAAATAGTTTCATGTTCAAGTCACTTTTGGAAAAAACATTCCTCAGGCTATTTTGTTCAGTGAAAACCACAAAGCGCTCTCTAGTAAGTTAATTTCTCTTCAAATTCAGAGAAAAAAACACAACTGAAAACACAATATCATAGGTTGAATAGTTATGTTCATTGGGACACAACCGTTGAGATCATTAAGAAATGACCGATCTCTACTGTAACAAAACAAAGCATAACCCCAGATTAAAATCATCACAAAAAAATCAAACTATACTCCCTATCTAGGAAAGAAAAAGAAATAGATCCCCTAAAAACTTCCCTTTAATATACTCAATTGTTGCATGAAACAGATTACTCCATACGAATGCTTGTTCCATCACAGTCAATTTTGTCAGAGGAGTGGAATCCTCTGAGAAATCGACTACGAACCTCCCATAGTAGCCTGTGAGACTAATGAAACATTTCACCACTACCACTATCTTGGTGTCATCCAAAAAAAAACTTTTTATACCATTAATGGATCCATAGCAACTCCCTGCTGGGACATCACATTCCCCATGATATAAAATTATCAGGCCTAAAAACCACACTTTGACTCCTTCCCAAACAACCGTTGTTGAAAAAGAACTCCCAAAATGGCATGCAGTTGATCTACAAGATCCTCCTCAGATGTGGAGAACACAAGTATGTGTTCAGTTATAACCACCACAACATTATCTAGAAATTCACAAATCACATCTTTCCTCAATCCTATTAACACAGTTGGATAATTCATCACACCAAACAAAATTTTAACAAAATCATAATTCCTTTGAAGACAATGAAAATAAGTCTTCAGGATATCCTTATCCTTTACATGCATCTAAATATCCTGAACACAAGATGATCTTTGAGAAAAAAAATTCACCCTTCAGTTGATTGAATAAATCATCAATCCCTTGAAGAGGATACTGATTTATCACTGTCACTTTTTTTATGCGACGATTATCGATAGACAACCAAAAATTATCATCATCATTATTCAATAACAAAACTAGTGCACCCCATGGTGACACACTCCTCTGGAAAAACCACAATGTAACATACCATCATGCTATATGCGTAGCTTTCATATCTCAAAAGCAGCCATCCAATATGGGGACATAGAGATAGGCAACGCTCCTAGATGTAGCTCGATCCTAAAATCCATCTCTCATTGAGGGGGTAGTGCTAAAACAACTTTGGGAAAGACATCAGGGTACTCTTCTATGTACATCATAAATTCAAACTGCTCTACCTCTGAATAAAATAGCATCTGATCAACCATCGAGGATCATAAGGATTTAACATTCCACTGACCCATCTGAGGGTCTCAGTTTCCAACAAAAACGGTCGCCTCTCCATCAAATTCATAGAACACCACCTTCCTACAAAATATATCCATGATATACTTCAACAAATAAAACCAATACATGAAAAGGATGACATAATATGGATATATCCATAAACATAGAAAATATCCCCAAGAGAATTGCAGCCCCAACACTAGCTCACAATCTTACCACATTAAAGAAGTCAGCTCAACCTCTTACTATCATAGTAAAATCCAAGGGAACTGGAAGCCTCTATACCTCAAGTCCCAAGGCATGGAAAAGGGAAGTTGTTTTGAATTATTAATTCATTCCTAAATCAAACATGGAAAACACACAATAATAAAACACGAAAAGTGTGCATCGAACTACGTCTGGCTTGAAAAGCTCTAGAAATGTTAAAGCATGGAGCTGACCATGACCTTCTCCATGACCTCTATGACCCTGATGACATCCACTACCTTGGCCACACTCTTCTCTATGAGGGTGGGCAGCATCACCAGGATGTCCTCTGCCTGCCCCATCTTCCCTCTCCTAATCCAAAGTTGGTGCAACCAACTACTATGTCCTCAGCTGTAACTGCCTTAACGAAGGAACCTAGATCGGAACACATGGTGCACGATGACTTCTCTGAATGGTCTGGAAATATCACTATTTTTGTCCTTTTCCTCCAAAATAAAAACAAGCACATGATCTCTTGAAATAGGTATGAGAGCCCCCGCTCCCAGAGAAATGCGATGTTGAGGGTTGGGACCTACCCCTAGCGGAATAGAAACTCTTCTGACCTAAAAACCGAGATACCAGGACCACAATTCTTCTTTGTGAGGAACCATTATGAAACCCCTATCGTGATAATCTATTTATAAGAAATTTAATCTCTATGACCTCTTCCCTCACCATCACCTCAAGATATGTCTTCCTCATAAACTAGGTGACCTAGCACTAGATCTCTGGATGTAAAGCCTCCTCAAAATCCCTTCCCCTGGATTCCTCATCTAGAAATAGGTCTGAAGCATATTTTAAAAGGATCATCAAACGGATTCCAAAATCATTGACACCAGAGCTCCCCTATTGATGTTTATAAAGGTCCTCGCGACTAGAAGTCTTCTTGGTATAAGGAATAAACTCTAATTTGGACTTGTCTCGAAACTCCTCCCATTAGACCGTCGACTCCTTGCGATCCCCAAGGAATAAAACCAGCACTGCCTCACTGCTCCATGCATCATCCTCACAACCAAATACACATAGTGATCCTTTAAGGAATAGGTTGAACTAAAGGATACCTCGACCTCCACCTACCAGTCAACTATGACTGAATTTAAAACTGTGCCCTTGCACTTTTCTAGACTCTGGCACTGAAACACGCAGAGTGTCCTCCTATATGTTTTTTCATCATCAACCTATACCGTATAACGATCTGCAGGCGAAGCATGCAAGATATCATCCACACAAACCTGAGGAGGACATCAAAAATGATACATACCCTTAAAATATTAAACTATTATAGCTCCTAAAACATGAATATGGAATACTCGACATTAATTAATTAATTATTTTTTATTCATTTTAGGGTAACCTATCCCAATGTCTACCCATTCAAACACAGACACCAAGAAGAACGATTCCTGATCCATTACTAGGTCTCTACCCTAAAAATATTATCAACTCGTTTAGTTGCCATTTAAAAAAAGATATGTGCATCATATGACATGGGTCCCCAAATGCTTATTCCTTAGTCATTCTCTATTCTTTACATCACTTTTTATCATTAACTGACATTCATTCCTACCATTCCAGGAAACCTCACTTATGATGAACATGAAACTCTGTACAATATCTCATATAGACCTTTAATACTACTCTTTCATGACCACCTCCCCACAAGGTGTACCCATCCCAGGCCAACAAGGTGATTAGGGATGTAGTGTCCCCCGAGTCCGACCTCCAGTAGGACCTGAGTTGGCGACTAGATCCGAGGGTATAATAAACACACAACTAAGAGGAAATACTGTCTTTGAGAACACATGTGAAAGAGAGTGATAATACATGCACCAAGAAACCCTAAATCAGACTTAAATATTCAATAATATCGATGTACAGATATGTAATGTCATGAAAAACTACTAAAACTAAATGAAAAATCTATATGTAACAATGGGACATAAAAAAGTACTTACCACGAAGATCAAATAGCTCTTATAACCCCCATTCTAGTAGTAACTATCCTGATCTCCTACCTACTCCAAGTGAACTAAAAATAGTATATATATAAAATGGTTATGTATAACCGTATAATTAGTAGGATCTTCCTTGGAGCTTCTTGTGTAAAATTAAATAAATCACGATACAACACAATGAAGATTAAGTGCAACAAACTCTTCACATAAATAGTTATACTATGTTCCAACCTCACCATGAGTACTCTCAAAATTTATCACATATTAGAGTATATAATATAATAAGGATTATCAAGGGTACCTTTCACCACATATAACATGTCCTAAGCATATATCTCCAAAAAGGTTTGTTGGAAGACACCAGGCTGATGCACCACAACATGCACCTCATGCAGCACAACCACCACATCCAATTAAGCAACATAACCAGGTAGTTTTAGGGTTCCACCAAAGCATTAATAATGTGTACCATTCATCATGTATTAATCCTCATGCCATTATAGCCCATATACTGAGTACGGATCTTCAATCAATCATAGACTATAAAATTTAAAACTATAGTAGTCCATAAGAAACTATATCCAAAATATATATGTGTGAATAACCACAAGCCATTGTAGCCCTCTACACACATATATGGGAAAACGAACCATTGTTCTTACTTTCACAAGTAACTACCAAGATATTCGAGTGGGAAAAAATAAGGTAGTCATTGATTAATCCTCCCACCAAAATGTGGGGGAAAACACCCCCAAGGATCAAAATCCAAAGGTTACCCGTCACCAGAACCGACAGGGTGGGGTAGAATATAGGAACACAAATGTACAGAATATACTATATCTAATAACCACACTATCAGAATAACATATTCTTAGACTCAACTAAAGATAATGGCTCTCGGAAAACTGATTTCCACTTCTAAGACTAGTTATAATATAAGCACACAACTATTTTAAGAGCATTATAACATAACATCATTCCATTTTTATCAGTTTCACATAACATTAATTAATTATTGAAACATTAATTATACATTAACAATGCCAAATTATATTTCATTAGCATCACACACAATGTATAATGTTCCTTCAAATTTGTACTTCATATTTGCATCACAACTATCTCCAACCCAATGGGTTAACATCATTTATTCAATAATTTATTAACAGAAATATTTCCTTCCCATAGTCCCATGCATTATAGAAAAGAAAAACTATGCTACAAAACACAAGGGGCTCAACATAATGAGCAAATGAACTACACGTTGATTCTTTTCCTCCTATAGTAGGAGCATAGACCAACTGTCCACATGACTCTAATCATGGAATGAACGTGGCATACCCCATATTTCTTCAGCTATTTTGGAATGAAATTAATAAATACTAGCTACCATGAAAAATGTAGAATATAATGTAGATAAAAAACTATCAGGATTCAGTAAGCATCCAATCATTCACATCGAACCCATTACATCATCTCTGTTTTCTTCCTCGACTCCAACAACCATAAACCAATGCATCTCGCCACTCTAGGAATCAACTATTGCCATAAACAATGGGCCTCCCTACCCCACATACTAGAAAATACCTCCAGGCTCATCCATCTCATGCTCACACCACAACATAAGCAACAGTAAACAAAAAACATAGCAACTTAGATCTTTTCCCCAAGAACGACATTCTGCCTTCACCAGCAATGAGCTCTCATAGCTCCAAGAACAAGGATATTTTTCCTTTACAAGAAAGAGGGTATCTCAAAACCACACTAGGAATTGTATTTTATTAAAAATAGTTCTTTAATCCATATTGAAATAACTGATTTATTTTTAGTAGGTTTCAACTAAGTTAAACCGAAAATAATGATATCATAGCTACCACCAATTAATTATCAATTAACTATAACATTAAATTATTTACCAATTTCATCAAGTTAAATATGCTATCAAATGAAGAACAAATAACAAAATATATATCCATTCAATAGGCAAATTATAATCATTGTGCAAAGAAATAACTACAGATCAAAAAAATTCATTCAATCCAGTTCATTTAATTAATATAGGTCAATTCCATTGTGATCCAATGGGATAAATAAAGCAAACTCTATGATTTCACCTAAAAGTATAGAGAATAAATGAATCCCCTCCATTAATAGAATTCCTACATTCATCACTTGGGAATAGATCAATGAAGCAGATCACAGTCGCCTTCTCCACAACACCTACATTCACTCGAGGATGTCATGGCATAACCGCATCAATAACACAAAAAATAAAATCGATTAGAACCCTGGAGATCAAATTCCACAACATAGAATAGATAAATTAGAGAATATGAATTTATGAAATCCAATGAATGGAGGTAGATATTACCTCGGATTGAAGATTGTTCGAAGAAGGAAGACCGATATCAATCCTAGACTAAGAGATCTACAAAATAGCATGGAGGTGTATGCTAAGTCACATGAGATGGGAAGGATGGGATCCTTTTCCGTAGGGTTAGAAAACCTGAGCAACTGTTATGTTTTTAAAACAACAGTGGAGGGTATGTACACATTGCGTACTTCCCCTTCACGTCGCTTACTACCTTTGGTTCGAATTAAACCAAAAAACACATCACCTAAATTCCTAGTATTGTTTTTCTAAAACTCAAATATGTCATGTCATGTGCACCATGGACATATATTTTACCCCCATTGGTTCCTAAATTCTGTGAATAAACTCTTGCAAACTTCTTTTGAGCCTTCTCTGAGCACCCCAATGTTTGAAAAAAATAAATGGTCGATCCATACAAATCCACGACCTTACATTTTTCCTTTCATATTCTCACTTGGTTTATGTTCATGATTATATTATGATTCATGTCGTATAAAATAGTAATCCCTATTCAATGTTTCATGATTACTAATTTTTATGAAGGGTATGATATTCTATCATTAATATTTTGTTATCATTCCCTTATGCTCATGTTATAATTATATATCAACATCTTTTATCCTTACTTATCATCTAAAGTCAACCCTTTATTATGTTTCATTTCCCTCAGTAATGAACAATAGTTTTAAGATGGATTATAAAAATGGTAGATATATACGATAGATGTTGAAAATCATTCACCATGTTAGAAAATTATGATTCCATGATTACAAAACACTACACTATTATTGACCTCACGCATAAATTTTTGTAACATTGTTAATATTAAAAAAAATAATGTAATATCCATGTTTGTTAATATAGGGTAAGTATAGTTTGTATAATATTAAATCATTAGTAATGTTTTGAATCCTAATATAAAAAATATTGACGGTTATCTCTAGGTATATTTATAAGGATATATATGGGGATACCACTGATGGAATCTCTAACAACGTGTAAATTTATTAAGAAATGTATATGAATTTTGGTAATGGATAGAGAGAGTTATTTCCTTAAAATAATTCCATGAATAAATATTAGATGTGGATGTGTCTTTAGAGAATATGTTCATAGGGGTAGCCACCTCGAAAACATTATATTGAGCTAGAATCTATTGAGAACTAGTGCATGACAATGAGCCTTACTGCACACTTGGTTCAGAACCCTTAGGGATATTGTTTGGAAATTTACAAACTCATTACAAACCATAATGAAGGATTTCAAAAGATAATGACTATGAATAACATTTGATAAACCTAAGGTTTCATAAATTAAATAATTATGTTTCATTGTTTATACATCCTATATGACATTTTAAATATTATACGGTAATCTTATATGATAAGTGATTCTCATCCTATGTTTAATGGTTTATTCAATACATGGAGCCCTAAGAGGGAACTCAAAGGAACTGGGATAACATTGAATGTTTTGGATGTGGAATGTATTGTAATGATGAAAATCGATCAATTATGTATAAGAATAAAGAAGATAGTAAGGAAGAACCATGAGTGTTGGTTATACGACTTAAGATAGAGGGACATCAAATGAAATGTGAATGGAATGGGATGACCATCAATTATTACATACATTAAACATAAGATGAATGATTTTAGTGAGGCTGATGAACATTTAGACATGATTCATATTTCATATTCTATAAATAGTGTATTATGGGGTATGATGATGAAGTCATAGATATGTTTTAAGAATAATGTTAGAAGATTTAATTTTATATGTATTGGCATTCATGAATAATTTTATATGAATCAAAAATAATAAGTTTTCCATTAAGGATTTTCAAATATATATAGAATGGGGTTGATGAAATATTAATGATATTTAATGGAATGGTGATATTTTGATTATGGTAAGGTAATACATTATGTGCCCCTAATGTTAATAAATTTATTTTTAACATGGATAAATTTATGATTGATTTGGATAAAGTAAATTGGATCTTACTGATTACCTTATAAATGATTATTGATTATTTTAAAAGGTGTTATATGGCATCATGGATGGTGTTTAAAACATTTTTGATTTAGTTAATATATCAAATAATATTTGGAATAAGGAAGCATGTATGTTTTCTAAAAGGACTTATGGTAATTCAGTACATTACCTTGTTACAAGAGAATATATGATGAGTGAAATCACATGTTTTTAATGTGTCAAACATGAGATAATTTTTTATATATGGGGGATCAATTTTATTCTAATTTGATGAGATTCATTATAAATTTTTTAATTTTCATCTTTTAGAAGAAATATAAGGTTATCCTATCTTTTCCCAGAATTCACATATAATTTATTAATTATATAGAATTATTAAGAGACTATGAAAATTGATGAAATAAGATTATGAGTCCTGGAGTGCCTGAAATGATCTGTCGAAAAAAATGTGAAGAATTAAATATCGTGTGTGAGCAGTTTTCTTGGAAATGTGGAATAACTCATGAATGGGTGACCAGATCAGAAATCTAAGGGCACAATTACATTCAGGATGGTGGTTTTACCCTAGCATGGCATAAGTTTAGTCACCACATACCTCCAATGAGGAAACCCAAAAATAACATAACCGAAAATAAAATAATTAAATATAATTATTTTATTTTTTGAATCCTTTTAACACATGAACGAAGACTCAGATTATAAATCGGAAACCCTCACTAAACACATTAGGTAATGATTTCCATAGGCAAATCCTAACATTGGTAGGCATGAGACATCAATGGAAGTTAGTTTTTGGCTGTAAATAAAATAATTAAATAACAATTATTTGTTATAAAATAATTATAACTCCTATATGGTACCCTAGTATGGATATCCAAGAGTACAATTGAGTTCGTGAGGGAATTGTTTCCTTAGGTTGAGCCTAACCAATACCGGCACAGGTCGAGGGTGACTGTTAATAATTTTTTATCTTTTTTTAAGGTACATTCAGTTAACGTGTGAGTGGTGATTTCAATCTTTTGAACCGGTGCTCAAATTAAAAATTTGATGGAACCGTTGAATTCGCAGTGCCCGGATTCACTTAGGTGAATCTTATCTTCGAAGAAAAATGTTCAGACGAAAATGTAAATTTTTATACTTTAAAAACAATTAACCCCATGGGTTATTTGATTCTCTTCTCACAGTTGAGCGACGGATGGCAGGACCGTGGTGTAACATCATGCATGAATGGTAGTCATTTAACGATATGGAACATGGGTTTCATAAACTTGAAGTTTTTAATTAAGGGAACATTAATTGAAATAATTAGTGAACAACATTAATAAAATGTAGCATGGGTGGTTGGTTTTATTATTTTTAAACAAACCTATGTCATGGGTTTTGGGGATCGATGTGAAGAAGGAATGATTAAACGCTAGTGAGAACCAGATCCAACGAAGAACTTGGAATAAAAGAACACTGACAAACTTTATCGAACACATACCCTTCTTCCCCATCCGCAGCATCTTCCAATGAGTTCTAGGAAGGGGGATTTATGTGCTTAATTACTCCTTCTTTTCCATTCATTAATATTATCAGGAATTCCAACCATCCATCCAATGGATTGAAACATATTTCATTATTTAATTAAGGAGGATGATATGGGGTTTAATTATGGGGATTTATTGAATAGTATTCCTTCACAAGTTCTAACACTAATGTGGCAGGCATAGGGAGAACCGAAAAAGGATCAAACTCTCCACCAGACTTTTTCTTGATGGGTTCTTCATGGTTGACCGAGCTATACAATGACAATCTGATACTGAGGGCCACATATAGATGGAAGTGTCCTGGGAAGCCTGTAGGAATAATCAGAAAATAAAATGAACCTCTGGAGCATTATTGGAGGCCTGCAAAAGCTCCAATGACGTGGAATCTGACTCTCACCGGCCGCAAGGAGGCAGTGACGCCCAATGGAACTACGGTAGGCCTGTGGTGGATGGCTGACACCAGCATCGTTGATGGCAGCGACACACAATAGAGAAGGGTCATGGCTCTGCACCATAGTGGAGGGCAGACCCGCTCCCTCGTGTCCTGCAATTGATCGTTCAACCTAGATTGTTGAGGTGAAGTGGCACCAACTTGCACCACTGATGGGGGATACAGGACAGACATAGTTCATTTGGGAGGAGATCCGACCTCTGTGCCCCGGTGGCGAGCCGTGCCCAGAAGGGTGGGCCATGTCGAGCCCAGATGGGTGGGTCGGGCGCCACCCCTGGACCAGTTGGCTAGACCGGGCATAGATGGACTAGGCCAAGCCCAGTGAATTGGGTCGGGTCGGTCATACTGGGTCGACCTATACCTTGACCCTTTTTAGCCTAGTTTTCAATAAAAGGGGTTATCTTAGAAACCATACAACTTTTTGATGAACCTCCTATGGCGCTGGAACCCTTAGGACAAGGCAGTACTTTTGAGGCAATCCATCTAGGGTTTGTAGAATGTTGGAGTAGGGAGGGAATAGATCAGACTCCAATCCAACCGGGCCCTCGACACTAAAATGCATATAAAATACAAAATGGGTGTCCTATTGATATTTCATCTTTGTCCTAGGAACCCTTACAAAATGATAGTTCATTGGAATAGTTCTTCGCGGGACTTCATGGTGGTTGAGTTATGACCGATATCTTGAGGATCAGTTTTCCGAAAACTCAAGTGCATCAAGTGAAAGAATATTATGGTTGGATTTCAAGCATAAGGAATGACCCTCTGCAGATCAGCATCAGAATGAAATTGTGTGGATCAGTAGCAGCACAACTTGAAGTGACCATCCTTAGTGCAGCATTTCATGAATTGACGACTTATGAACCTATCTAGATCGACGACATATGACCAAGTGTGGATCACCAGTAATAAGACCCAACGAGGACCATCCTTAGAGCGGCTCATCATGGATCAACAACATACGACCCTGTGTGTATCGACGACCTATGAACCTATGTGTATTAGTAGTAGCACGACCCGATGAGGAACATCCTTAGAGTGGCCCTTTATGGATCAATGAATTACAATTCTATGTGGATCGACGACTTACAACCCGATGTGGATCAGTGACTTACAACCCTGTGTGAATCGTCAATAGAATGACTTATTCGTGGTTCAACAGTGGAACTTCTCATTGGAATATGATGATTTAACTTTATGAATAATAATCATTATACCAGTTCATTATGTAGTATACCAGGTTTGAGCAGATTCATTACTTGTGCTTTGTGATTGGGATCATGACTTATGGTTTCTTCTTTGTGGAATTATAGGGTAACTTCGAGGGACTCAGGTTTTCTATTAGGTATTTTTATACTCACCCCTGCACGATGATCGCCCTCTCCTTCTTGTGCCTTGTGCATACGATGGGCAGCCTTGACAGAGATTTGGGGTTCAGGACTGGATGGTATACAGAGGTGACCCATTGGCGAGGATAGGCATAGTGATAATATATACATAACCTTCAAGAAGGATCCTTGTCAAATGATATCAGGAGATTATTTTTTCTTTTTGGTGTATTTTCGTTTAGTTGGGTTTGTATTCTGGCCCATTCTGCTTTAGTTCACACATTTACATTCAGTAGTTATAGTATGTAGTTTTCAATTTTTGTGTATCTATTCCTTGTGTTTGAAGGTTTAAAGGAAATTCCATCCCATTTTAGGGATATTGTATTCCTGTGTTAGTCACCAAAGCATGGCATACGGAAGGCGGGCTTGGGGTTGTCATTGCACGATCCCTAGTGGACGGGTCGTGACAAAGGGGTATCAAAGGGAGGTCGGTTCTACAATAAGAATTAAGTGTCTGTTTTTTCAATTGGGTAAACAGTGTTAAGTGTCTTGAGTTGTGATTTTAGTCTATGGAGTCCAGTGTTGGTGGGTCGATTGACATTTCCATACACCAGGACCCAAAATTCTATTTTCTAAATTGTTACACACAAAAACTTGTTGGATGTATTCTGTAACTATTTTTCTATTGATCTATTTTGAGTCAGGACACCAGGTATAAAATATTGACTATGGGTCAACTTGATTCACATTAATGATTCCTTCATTCAGATAGCCAGTTAGGAATCCAATGTGTGACCATGAGTATGGTCTACAATGTGTTTTGCCTTCAGTAAAATTATTTTTTCCTGAGATATAACCTTCGAGTGGTGTCCTAATGATACAATTTCTTGTTTTTCATAATTTACTACTAGTTATACCATTAAGGGACACATATAGTATTAATATCTTACACAAGTTTCATTGACAGATTCCCCTCAGGTTCTAATGCAATCCCAACTCACCGGAGGCTAAGGACTTGCCTACGGTGGTGACTGAGTTTCCATCTAGCTAGGGCACCATTAGATCAGATGTTGTTCCTAGAAGTGATCATTCTGTGTGGCTTAGAAGGGCTATAGAAGTGTTTAGATTAATCATATCTTACGATGAAGTGGATTTTTCCATGGACAATTCCTGAGAACCTTCCTCAGAGAAAGGGGTCTATTTCCATGAATAGCTAATGGGTTTGTGTTCCCAAGGGCATCTAATGTTTTGACCATACGACATGTCAGTAATTGAGTATTTTTCGATGTGTACTGACCATTCTAGGTACTTGATGAATACGATACAACCGGTAATTCAAGGCTTGGACCTCCGTGTGAGACATGTATATGAAATTGAATCCCACACTATTAATCTTCTCCTTCTTACTAATGTTAGGGTGCTAGATGAAACATTTTGTGGTTGAATGTTTTTTGGATGAGGGGATACAGAAATGGATTCAAATCGTGGAAAATCAGGTAAATGAATTCAATATATGAGACTTGGACATGTAAAATGTTTTTGGATGAGGAATGGATTGGGGCACTTGATTTTGTTGGGGAGAAAATGTGGAAGGGGAGCTAGTAGAGTATTAGGAGGTGGTATACATTTCGATATGTTACAACCACCCCCAAAAGTGGTCCCCACTAGGCTCAGGGAGCTAGAGGGAAGGGGATGTGAGTAGCTGTATGTGGTCAATGAGTATTAACCAAGGGGTCTATGAATGGTTCGAGGTATGGTTAATGTCTACTACTAGTTTTCGTACTAATAAACATTGGAACTAATCAATCCTTCTTGTCATGAATCATGTTCAATAAATAGTGTTTCTAGTTAAACCATTTACATGAACCTTATGTCTGGTGATACCTATGATAGAATACTCAATAATCATAGATATACCGATGGTGTGATCTTACAATTGAGGTGAGAGTTTTTATTGGAACCGATTGGGAGAAGCTTCGAGATATTACGACGTTAGTTTGGGTATGGATAGGTCATCCACAGATCAGGACCAAATTGACTATTTATTAAAAAATGTTGTGTTATATATACAGTGTTGGAATGGGGTTTTCCTTGGTTAGAGAAAAGGCGAACCCATGCATCATGAGATAAACTCATTCATAGGAGGGTGCAGCCGATCACTCTTGAGTCGACCAACCTTACGCTCATGGCAGCAGTTGTTTTGAGTTTTAAGTTCCCAATTGTAGTGGTATTGTATGCAAATATAAACTCAAAAGTTGATTTCTAGATTACCTCCCCGTAGGTATAGGTACATCTCTATCATTCTAGACCCCAAATGGAACCGATATTAACATCAGTATATTAGAGGAATTTTGTAGTGATTTAAAATCAGGTGGCGTAGGTATATGAATTTCATTACAAGGTCTCGGTAAAACCTTCTGTTCGAGGTTTTTTTTATTACCATCACTCTAACCATGTGGCCATGAAAAATGAGTACCCACAACCAAATGGTCGATGGGAACATAAATTAGTTAAATAGGGTAGCATTTCATGTGGATGGTAAGATGCACGAAGGCTTTTCACCAGTTGAGACAATGGTGATGGTTGATGTTCCTATAAGTCTCTCATTTCTAGATAGTCTATACTCTTGGGAAGGGGGGCATGGTGGTATATGTGCTCAGCATAAGGTATGGTTCACATCTACTGAGTGAGGTGACCGCAAAGCTAGCAGCACTACAGATATCCTTTGTGGATTGTGACAGAGGAGATTTCCTCTAGTCTATGACTATCAATCCACTAATGATTCAGGTCAGGGAGGCATAGCTTGGGGACATTGAATGCGAGACTCAATGTGATTAGATGTCCTTAGAAAATAATCCACATAGATTTTTAGTAGTTGGTGAGCACACCTTCTTTTTTAGAGGACCACCATCATCTGGTGGAGTTCTTATACAACAATATTTATCACTCCACCATCATCAGGTCACTATTTGAGGCCTAGTTTGGGAGATCGTGTAGATCACTTCAATGTTGGAAAGACCTAGGAGAGTCATCCCTCATGGGTCCTAAGTTGGTAAGAGCTATCATTGAGAATGTAAAAATCATCTAGTAGAAGATGAGGACTGTACAGAGTAGAAATAAGTCTTATTTGGATAGGAGATGGAGACCCTTGGTATTCTAGGAGGTTGACCATGTTTTCCATCAGGTCTCACCATGAAAGGGATTACAGAGATTTGACAAGAGCAGTAAACTATCTTCAATGTTCATAGGACCTTTATTATTTTTGAGTGGAGTTGGCGAGGTGGTGTACTTCCTAGCTCTTTTCATAAATATGCACCAGGTGCATGATGTTTTTAACATTTCACAGCTGAGGAGGTATTTTCATGGTCCATCGCATGTAATTGACTGTGGAAAGCTGGGTATTGACGATGGGGTGACATTTACAGAGCTCCCGGGGGTGATAGAGGATCGACAGGAGATGAACCTTCATGACTGGTCAATTCCTCAAGTGTAAATTCGGTTATATCATATGAATATTTGGGAGACCACAAGGGAGTGTGAGGCAGAGATTCATACTCAGTACCCGCACTTGTTTGATTTGCCTTTGTTTTGGCATTCAGGGACTAAAGGCTATAAGGTGGGGATAATGTAATTTCCCAAAATTTTTGTATAATTTTTTTTAATTATATGGAATTATTATGAGGAAACAAAAAATAACGACACATTATACTAAGGACCGAGGTTTCCAGAATGATCCATCAAAAAATGTTAGGCATTAAATAGTGCACGTGAACAGTTTTACATAAAAAGTGGAATAACTCATAAATGGGTTCCAATATCAGAAATATGAGGGCATAGTTATGTTCTAGATAGAAGGTTTACCCCAATTAGGGACTTAATTTTAGTCGGCGCATGCATCAATTGATGAAACCCATAAATGGAATAAATATATATAAAATAATAAAATAAAAAAATTTTATTTTTCAAATGATAATAAAAACGAACCGAGACATAGATTATAATTCTGAGACCACCATTGATCTCATGAGGGTTTGATTTTCTGATGAAGATCCTAACATTGGCATGCACGAGAAAATTGTGGAAGTTATTTTTTGTCCATAAATATAATAATTAAGCAACCATTGTTTTATTTTCAAATCCTTATAACTCTTAAATGGTAAATCATATTGGAAATTCGAGAGTAACATGGAGCTCGTGAGGATATGTTCCCCTTAGGCAGAGCCTAACCACGACCACTGGGGGTAGAGGGTGATTGTTATTGTTTTTTTAACTTTTTAACCTACATTAAAAAATGTTCGAGTGAAAATTCGTATTTTTTGAACAGGTGCTTGAATTAAAAATCTGTGGACACTATTGAATTATTGTGCTGGTATTCACTTAGGAAAACCATAACATTGACCGACAAGTTTCAGACAAAAAATTTAATTTTTGAAGATTACGTAAAATATAATAAAATAACTCCCTGAGTTATTTTATTATTTTCTCATTGATGAGCGGCAGATGGCGGGACTACGGTGTAACATCATGCATGAATGGAAGTCATTTAAAACATGACCCTTGGGTTGAAAAACCAAAATGTTCATTAAATTAATGCAATATTAATTACGGTAAATTAATGAACCACATTAATAAGATGCAATGTTGGTGGTTTCATTTCTTCTATTTAAACAACACTAGGGCATGCATTTTGGGGATCGACATGTAGAAGCTCCGACGAAACGCTGACAGAAACATGTTCCAACAAAGAATGAGGAATGAATGAATGCCCAAAGGTATACTAGAATTTATACCCTTCTTCCTCATCTATAGCGTCATTCAATGAGTTCCTGGATGGTGGAAGGAGGACCCACACCCACAGGCCCCAAAGTTGACTCGTCCATGCAGATCGACTAGGTGGATTGGTGTTAACTGGAACCGCTGATGGGGGAAAACAAATGGATATAGTCCACTCAGGAGGGGAGCAATCCCTCATGGCCAGCTAGCATGCCATGCCTGGCCAAGTTGGTTGGGATGAGCCCGCATCCCAGTAGGCTGTACTGGGCCCCACTAGACCGGGCCAAGTGCAGCTTGTGTAAGACCTGCTCAGTGGACTGGGTCAGGTCGGTTTGACCGGGTCGGACCGGATCCTGACCCTTTTTAGCCCAGATTTTCATAAAGCCGCTTATCATCTAAAGTAGTCGACCATTTGATGAACTGTCTATAGTGTTGGAACACTTAGGATGAGGCTGCCCTTTGGAGATACCCAACTTGGGTATTGAAGAATGTTGGAGTACCGTCGGGTTGTATCGGACTCAAATCCATCCAGGCCCTTGGCACTAAAATGTCTACAGCTTACAGACCGGGTGTCATATTGACATGCTGACTATTGCATTGGAACCCTTATGAGATGGTTGTTCATCGGGTTACTTATTTTTGGGACATTTTGGTAGGTTAGGTATGACCAATATCTTGAGGAGTGGTTTCTAGGAATCTCATGTACACCAAGTACGTGAATCATGTGGCTGGCTATCAAGAATCGGAATGACCCATTATGGATCGAAATCAAAACAACCTTGTGTGGATCAATAGTTGTGTGACTCAATGAGGGTGAGCCTTAGAGTAGAACATCGTGGTTCGATGAAAATTGACCCTATTTGGATTGACATCTTCTGACCCTGTGTGGATCAGTAGTAGTGTGACCCAATGTGGACTTTCCTTAGATAATCCCGTCATGGATCAATAACTGACGTCCCTGTGTGAGTCGATGACTTAAGACCATTTGTGGATCTACAATATCCCGACCCGATGTGGACAAGTCTTAGAGAGAACCAGTAAAGATCAGCGACTTTATACCATGTGTGAGTCAAAAACTTATGGCCCTATGTGGATCAGTGACTTTTGACCCTATGTGGATTGGAAACCGATCAACTTCCCCATTGTCCAATAGTAGAACTTCTCACCCGAAAAAGATTATTTTTATTTAGGACTAATTATCATTATTCTAGTTATTTATGTTGTACACCTGGTTTGTGCTACGTCTTTACTTGTGCTTTGTGACTGTGATTATGATT
Source organism: Viscum album (assembly GCA_963277665.1). NCBI lineage: Eukaryota > Viridiplantae > Streptophyta > Magnoliopsida > Santalales > Viscaceae > Viscum > Viscum album. Next base: position 707,409,098 of record OY728131.1, on the reverse strand, counting down.
GTGATTTTTCTTTTGTGGAATTCTGGGAGACCTTAGAGGGTCTCGGAGTCCATAATAGGTATTATTCTACTCCACCCTACACGAGTATACCCTACACCTCATTGTGTCTTGTGTAGATGATTGATAGCCTTGACAGAGATTTGGGGGCCAGGACAAGATGGTGTATGGAAGTGACTGGATGGCACATAGAGCAGCATTGATGGGTTGTTAATAACCATCATGAACGATCATTGGCATAAGATCTTAGGAGCTATTTTTTGTTGTATTTTCATTTAGTTAGGTTTTGTATTCTATCCCATTCTATGTTAGTTAACATTTTATCTTTTAGACATTATACTAAGTGATTTTCTCTAATTATGTACATGGTTTGTGTGTTTTCATTTTTAAAGGGAATGACTTACCATTTTATAGATATGTCGTTCCGATGCTAGTCACTGACTTCTTGCTTATGGAATGCGGGATTCAGGTAGTCAAAACATGTGCCCTGGGGGTCATGTTGTGATATATTGATTTAAAGAAAGCTTATGTTAAACATCAGAAATGTTTTTTGTGATTAAAGTATTGTATAAACACCTGAGGATTTATTCATATTTGACTACCTATTCAACGTTGAAGTGCATTGTGTTGCATTTGTTGTCAATGAGGCATGAAGTTGTCATGGAATGAATGGATGTCAAGGAATGTCAAGATGTGAATGCCAAAGGTTGTGATGGTGTTGGTGGTGAAGGAGAATGGCCATGGTACTAAGATGCATGTCACTTAGGAGATTCACTAAGTGGTATTGGAAATTGTGGTTGAAACATTCTCCATGCACATCTGATGATTGTTGAGCTGATCTTTAAGTTCCAAGAACTTGTATCAAGATTATACAAAGTCACAACATGATTAGAAGACCATGCATTGTAGTGACAATGCATGAGGAGTTGAAGGTGATCCATTCACATGTTCTAAGTGGATGAAGTGGTTTAATGAAATCCATGCACTAACACTTAGTGCATGTGAATCTGAAGAAGTCCCAATTTGATCTCTGATTAGATCAACAAAGAGAATTGAAGAAGTTATGTGATTCAGGAGTTCGGTTGATGAAGATCCTTGAGAATTCTCTCCTAAGTAGAAAATGAGATGATGAAGAAGAATCATCAATTGAGGAGTTGTTTCTAATCAAGTAGATTAATGTTTGAATTCTCAAGAAGAAGAAGAGAGGAGAAGAAATGAAGAAGGGAGAAGTGGCTTGGAATTTGGCATTTGGCATATGGGGATACTTTGTTTTTATACAAAGTCTTTACCTATACTTAGAAAAAAATAAGGCCAGCCAAGGCCAGCCCACGGGTTCAACCCCAAGACACTTGTGAGCCTAAGGCGCCACGCCCATGGGGGATCCCATGGTGCAAGCACAAGGCGGCAGGGGCCATGTGTATAAGCCCCCGAGGGCACGCGGTGATGAAGCCCGCGCACCCGAGTGTGCATAGTGGGCGCTAGGAGCGCGCCCGCGAGGAGCAGAGAGTGGGCGCAGAGCGCGCCCGCAGGGAGAACATGGTGCGGGGCGGCACCGTGGAGGGGGAAGTACAACTGAGCGTTGAGAGGCAGCGCTTGGGTGATAAAGCGCGGAAAAACCGCGCCCCGTTTCGATGTGGGACGCGGAAAAATCCGCGGGAGCAAATCTCAGCCGTCCGAGCGATCTCGCGCTTGATCTACGCCGCACATCTCATCGCGCCGCTCCCATTCTGATCGCAGCCGTCCAAGGAGATGATCCGACGGCTCCGAGGCATCTCCTTCCTCGAGCTCAGCCGAAGGCTCCCCACGAGCTCCGTTCAAACCAGAGGCCTCCCCGACGACCTATTTCGAGTTCCCGGACACCATTGCCAAAACCGAGACCTCCATTCGGCTCGTATGGCCCTACTGAACACAACCATGCAATAAAATATGCATGCACATGATTAATAGAGGATTTTGGACTTCAGCCGAGGCAAACGGAGTTTCCGAGGCTTCTTGTGTTCGTGCTTTGCATGGACAAGTATTAAAGAGGCCATGCATGCGTTCGAAAATGCATGCACGAGAAGGAGGAAAATAAAAATGCAACCCGTGTGAAACAGAGAAAAGAAATCAAGATTTGGAAAATCTTGATAACCCGAAACTTTCGGGGATTCAAGATTTATATCCCGCGGAAGATTGGGCATACCTCTGCCTATAAAAAGAGAGGCAGAGGCGCTTGAAGTGGCTTGCTGATCCTTTGAGAAACGTGAGTCCCGTGAGAGCACCCTTGTGCCTCGCGAAGAATTGAGCTGCGCGTCCCCTGCGCGGCAGAGAAGCCCGGAGCCATTTTTGGCTTCGTGAAATCCCTTTTGCATATCCCTTGCGCGAAAGAGGTGAAGGGGAGTCCCCTGCGCGCATTCCTTGCGCGACAGGAAGAGCCCGCTCTGTGCACCGTGCTTCCTGCGCGGTTTGCACTTGCACAGCCAAGGTGTCCTTGACACACTTGCGCACCCGCGGTGTTATACCCTGCATGCCCGAGGCTACCCATTGCATCACCTTGTGTTCTTTGAGGCTTGCGCGGAAGTAGACTCCTTGCACCCTTGGAGCTTGCCCGACAGAAGTGTCTGCACCCTTGCGCGGCTCATACCTTGCACTCTTTGAAGAAGAAGTGGAAGTGACCGCACCCCTTGCGCGCCCTTCACATTGGAGGAGAGGAAGACCACAAATAAATCCAAGTTGTGTGTGCAAGAAGTGGAGTGAAGGCCAAAGACACACCTACGGGTGGTTTATGTGCAAAGCAACAAAAGGCAGTAGCCTTGTTTGTGCACACTTTGAAGAACAAACTAAAAGAACACTAAAGTGTGTGTATGCAACAAGAAGAGGAGGATGCCAACTCATGTGTGTGCAAAAGTGAAACAAGTGTGTGCAAAGAGACATGAAGGCCGAACATAGTGTGTGCACTAAAAATGTATACACTTAGAAGAAGAAGGGAGGACATCCACACAAAGAAGAACACACATTTATGTGTGTAGACAAATTGCATAAAGTGTGTGAAGTTTGAGAAGTAGGTGTGTGCTGAAAAGAATTACACCCTCTGAGGGTTTACTGCACCAAGAAGAGAAGAAGGGGAGTGCATGCATGCATGCATGCATGTGCACACGTGAACGGTGCTAAATCAGTGGTGTGCATCTGAGGAGTCCAAGACATGAAGTTCTTGAAGATTTGAGAACCCATGCTATCAGTGCATGAAGATGAAGAGTTGCCATGCATTCAGTGCATGAAGTTGTTTTGAAGTGAGACTGGACCAGACTGAAGTTAAAGATATCAGTTGTCTGAGTATTCAGTAGATGGAGAGAAGACAGGTCATCCTTAGAAGAAGGAGATAAATCCTGAGCAAGACGAGAAGACCTGATCATCACAAGTGATCAGAGGTACAGAGCAAGGCCAGCAGTCTTTATCCCAGACTGCTGAAGATACTTGATGAAGCTTAAAGTGAAGAAGAGCTACTCGTGCGACTCGAGGAGCCACGAAAAGACCCTGTGGGACTCAGGGAGAAGATGTCTTCAGTGGGATTCTGGAGCAGGCCAGTGGGACTCTGGTAACACTGTGGGACGCAGTATAAAGACCCTCCTGTGGGACTCAGGAGAGATACATTGGAACTTTGTATCGACCATTGTAATTTTAACAGGTTATAATGGAGAATCCATGCTGGGAGAGCATGGCAAGGACGTAGGCCTTTGGTGCCGAACCTTGTAAATCCTTGTGTCTAGTGCCTTTACATTTACTGCATCATTCGTGGAATGGTGAGAGATACAAGAAGAGTGGATCGAGGCTTTAACCAGCCATAGAGGTTTAATTGATTAAGAATCAATTAGTAAAAAGTTTTAAGGGATCACTGATTCACCCCCTCCCCCTCTCAGTGATTCACACTGATCTGGGCACTTCAATTGGTATCAGAGGGAGGTTGCCTCTAAAAGATCCAAGAGAGTCTATATGGAGTGCAGATTTGAGGAAATGAAAGAACAGCCTCAAATGGAGATATCTGCCAAGACTCTGAAAAACAGAATGAAGAAACAGGCAAAGAAGATGAGGAAGAAGGTTGGTGCAATCAGAGAAACTCCTTCTATGGAATGAAATGTGAAAGTCACATCAGATGACAATTCCTTTTATCATTCTTCTGATGAAGCCTGCTCTAGCTGTGATGAAGATGGAAGAAACAATAATCTTCTAAATGCAATCAAATATCTTCAGAAGAGAGTCCCCAAGGAAGTGGCAATGTGTATAGCTACAGGCATCCTTGATCTTCAAGAAGAAAAATTACAGCTAGAAGAAGAAGCCAATGCAATGGAAGATCAGTTGGGTAAAAGTGTTGGCATAACCAACACTCTCAGAAAGCTGGTGAAGGCTAAAGATGAAACCGTTTCTCTTTGCAATGAAAGATATGAAGACACTGCTGGAGAATTACAAAGGAGCCTTTCTGAGAAAGAATTCTTTATGATATTGGTCAAAGATGTTTTCCATGCACTGGAAAAGAGGCATAAAGTGTCAATGAATGTCAGAGATGCTCAACTCAAAGACAAAGTCAAAATGGTGAAGGAGCTTGACAACTTATTGCATGAAATAAAGAAGGTGCATGATGACCAGATGGAACAGCTGAAACAGAATTGGGAAGGTAGGATAAGATTGGTTGAGGATGAGAAGAACTCCCTCAACATGAAATGCTTTGAACTGGAGGTGATATTGAACAATCAGCAATCACCCAAAGCCAAAGCCTCCCAGTCAGCTGAAAGGAGAAATGTTGCTACTCAAGTATGCATTGAGCAGGATGATTCTAAAAGAAAGACATCCGCTAATAAAAGGGCAACAACTTCTAAAAAGAAGGTACCATCCATACCATCTTGTACTCATGCTTCTAAAAGTGTTTCCACTAAAAGTGCAGGATGGAAGAATAATTCCAAACAAATATGGATGAAGACAGTAAAGAAGCAGAGCTCTCCTGAAACAGCACAACAGGTCAAGAAAAGTACCCTACAATCAGAAGGACTGAAGAGGTCAAGATTCGTGGGACAATGCTGGTGTTGTAACAAGTATGGGCATTGTGCAAAGGATTGTTGGTACAATCCACTGAATGCCAAAGCACAGAGGAAGCCCATGCCAAGGGGGAGCAAGCCAGAAGGAAGGAAGCAACATCCACAGGTCCAGAGACATCTGTTTACTGCAAATATATTTGGATTACTTGACAACATCTGGGATGGTTGCAAAAGTGGTCAAAGAGTTGATACATATCAATCTCCGAATGTATCCGAAGCTGGAATGAAGAGAAGATCACTGAACCTGGCTAAGAGAGATTCCTTGGGAAGCAAGCAGAAGAAAGTGGAAGATGCTCCCAAGAAGAGTTTGAAGAATGAAGAGAAGTCCTTGGAATTGAAATCCAAGAAGGGTGATGCATCCAGAAGGACCACCAAGAAAACATGCTTCTACTGTGGAAAGAAAGGACACATCATGGACCTTTGTAAAGAAGCCATGAAACTCAATAGAAGCAGAATGAACTCCAAAAGACAATCAATCCAGAAGAAGAAGGGATTGATTGAAAATAAGTTGCCTAAGAGAGGTAGCTTAGCAGCATCCAAAGAACCATGTGGAACTTCCAAAACTGAGGCCACTCTTCCAAATGATTTACTAGTCATATGGCCAAATCAGTTGCAACTTGCCAAAGATCTGCAAAGAGCTGAAGATAAAGTTCTGGAAATTGCTATGGAAAAAGGGAAGAAGAAGATTTCACATGAAGATTTGTTGAGATCCACACCAGCACAAACATCAAAGAAGATCAGATGTGCAAGTGTGAAGAATTGTGAAAATGGGACATCTCGGTTGAGAGAATCTTCTCAACCTTGTTGTTCACATTGATGAACCAAGGAGGTTCCATCTTATTCCCTTATACTATTGGTATTTACATGTGCTGCCATTGCAGGGAATTGAAGATGATGATCATTCTCAACTGGAGGATGGTTTGGACAGAATGGAGTGTACCCCTTGAGGGGGAGCCAATCTGGAGAAGATGATGTTCTGAAATTAATATCATCTTTAGAAAGTAGATGAAAGGGGAGCTTTATCTTTGCACCTGAACATTCTAATGTGTTTTGTGAAGTATGTGCAGGATTCAGCAATTCATTGAATATCTGAAAAAATTCAACCCCTAAGCATGATCTCACATGTATTGTGAATGTTGGACAGCATTGAGTTCCTTGGTTATATCACTCTTGTTTTCTACACCGGGTTAGCCCAAGTAGACTTAGAGCTGATTTACTAAAGGTTCATTGCTCAGGTGAACATGTGACATCATCCCTCTCCTAGTGTTTTTCAAGAAGATGCTATTCAAAGGGAGGAAGAGATTTTTGAAAGAGAACCACACCACACCTTTGCATTTGATTGCCAATAAGGGGGAGAAAATATTGGCACACATATTGACCCATTCATATGTGCTGAAGTTGTGTATTGACAAAAAATACAAAGGGGGAGATTGAAGTGAATTGTGTTGCATTTGTTGTCAATGAGGCATGAAGTTGTCATGGAATGAATGGATGTCAAGGAATGTCAAGATGTGAATGCCAAAGGTTGTGATGGTGTTGGTGGTGAAGGAGAATGGCCATGGTACTAAGATGCATGTCACTTAGGAGATTCACTAAGTGGTATTGGAAATTGTGTTTTAAACATTCTCCATGCACATCTGACGATTGTTGAGCTGATCTTTAAGTTCCCAGAACTTGTATCAAGATTATACAAAGTCACAACATGATTAGAAGACCATGCATTGTAGTGACAATGCATGAGGAGTTGAAGGTGATCCATTCACATGTTCTAAGTGGATGAAGTGGTTTAATGAAATCCATGCACTAACACTTAGTGAATGTGAATCTGAAGAAGTCCCAATTTGATCTCTGATTAGATCAACAAAGAGAATTGAAGAAGTTATGTGATTCAGGAGTTCGGTTGATGAAGATCCTTGAGAATTCTCTCCTAAGTAGAAAATGAGATGATGAAGAAGAATTATCAATTGAGGAGTTGTTTCTAATCAAGTAGATTAATGTTTGAATTCTCAAGAAGAAGAAGAGAGGAGAAGAAATGAAGAAGGGAGAAGTGGCTTGGAATTTGGCATTTGGCATATGGGGATACTTTGTTTTTATACAAAGTCTTTACCTATACTTAGCAAAAAATAAGGCCAGCCAAGGCCAGCCCACGGGTTCAACCCCAAGGCACTTGTGAGCCTAAGGCGCCACGCCCATGGGGGATCCCATGGTGCAAGCACAAGGCGGCAGGGGCCATGTGTATAAGCCCCCGAGGGCACGCGGTGATGAAGCCCGTGCACCCGAGTGTGCATAGTGGGCGCTAGGAGCGCGCCCGCGAGGAGCAGAGAGTGGGCGCAGAGCGCGCCCGCAGGGAGAACACGGTGCGGGGCGGCACCGTGGAGGGGGAAGTACAACTGAGCGTTGAGAGGCAGCACTTGGGTGATAAAGCGCGGAAAAACTGTGCCCCGTTTCGATGTGGGATGCGGAAAAATCCCCGGGAGCAAATCTCAGTCGTCCGTGCGATCTCGCGCTTGATCTACGCCGCACATCTCATCGCGCCGCTCCCATTCTGATCGCAGCCGTCCAAAGAGATGATCTGACGGCTCCGAGGCATCTCCTTCCTCGAGCTCAGCCAAAGGCTCCCTGCGAGCTCCGTTCGAACCAGAGGCCTCCCCGAAGACCTATTTCGAGTTGCCGGCCACCATTGCCAAAACCGAGACCTCCATTCGGCTCGTATGGCCCTAATGAACACAACCATGCAATAAAATATGCATGCACATGATTAATGGAGGATTTTGGACTTCAGCCGAGGCAAACGGAGTTGCCGAGGCTTCTTGTGTTCGTGCTTTGCATGGACAAGTATTAAAGAGTCCATGCATGCGTTCGAAAATGCATGCACGAGAAGGAGGAAAATAAAAATGCAACCCGCGTGAAACAGAGAAAAGAAATCAAGATTTGGAAAATCTTGATAACCCAAAACTTTCGGGGATTCAAGATTTATATCCCGCGGAAGATTGGGCATACCTCTGCCTATAAAAAGAGAGGCAGAGGCGCTTGAAGTGGATTGCTGATCCTTTGAGAAACGTGAGTCCCGTGAGAGCACCCTTGTGCCTCGCGAAGAATTGAGCTGCGCGTCCCCTGCGCGGCAGAGAAGCCCGGAGCCATTTTTGGCTTCGTGAAATCCCTTTTGCGCATCCCTTGCGCGAAAGAGGTGAAGGGGAGTCCCCTGCGCGCATTCCTTGCGCGACAGGAAGAGCCCGCTCTGTGCACCGTGCTTCCTGCGCGGTTTGCACTTGCACAGCCAAGGTGTCCTTGACACACTTGCGCACCCGCGGTGTTATACCCTGCGTGCCCGCGGCTACCCATTGCATCACCTTGTGTTCTTTGAGGCTTGCGCGGAAGTAGACTCCTTGCACCCTTGGAGCTTGCGCGACAGAAGTGTCTGCACCCTTGCGCGGCTCATACCTTGCACTCTTTGAAGAAGAAGTGGAAGTGACCGCACCCCTTGCGCGCCCTTCACATTGGAGGAGAGGAATACCACAACTAAATCCAAGTTGTGTGTGCAAGAAGTGGAGTGAAGGCCAAAGACACACCTACGGGTGGTTTATGTGCAAAGCAACAAAAGGCAGTAGCCTTGTTTGTGCACACTTTGAAGAACAAACTAAAAGAACACTAAAGTGTGTGTGTGCAACAAGAAGAGGAGGAGGCCAACTCATGTGTGTGCAAAAGTGAAACAAGTGTGTGCAAAGAGACATGAAGGCCCAACATAGTGTGTGCACTAAAAATTTATACACTTAGAAGAAGAAGGGAGGACATCCACACAAAGAAGAACACACATTTATGTGTGTAGACAAATTGCATAAAGTGTGTGAAGTTTGAGAAGTAGGTGTGTACTGAAAATAATTACACCCTATGAGGGTTTACTGCACCAAGAAGAGAAGAAGGGGAGTGCATGAATGCATGCATGCATGTGCACACGTAAACAGTGCTAAATCAGTGGTGTGCATCTGAGGAGTCCAAGACTTGAAGTTCTTGAAGATTTGAGAACCCATGCTATCAGTGCATGAAGATGAAGAGTTTCCATGCATTCAGTGCATGAAGTTGTTTTGAAGTGAGACTGGACCAGACTGAAGTTAAAGATATCAGTTGTCTGAGTATTCAGTATATGGAGAGAAGCCAGGTCATCCTTAGAAGAAGGAGATAAATCCTGAGCAAGACGAGAAGACCTGATCATCACAAGTGATCAGAGGTACAGAGCAAGGCCAGCAGTCTTTATCCCAGACTGCTGAAGATACTTGAAGAAGCTTAAAGTGAAGAAGAGCTACTCGTGCGACTCGAGGAGCCAAGAGAAGACCCTGTGGGACTCAGGGAGAAGATGTCTTCAGTGGGATTCTGGAGCAGGCCAGTGGGACTCTGGTAACACTGTGGGACGCAGTATAAAGACCCTCCTGTGGGACTCAGGAGAGATACAGTGGGACTCTGTATCGACCATTGTAATTTTAACAGGTTATAATGGAGAATCCATGCTGGGAGAGCATGGCAAGGACGTAGGCCTTTGGTGCCGAACCTTGTAAATCCTTGTGTCCAGTGCCTTTACATTTACTGCATCATTCGTGGAAAGGTGAGAGATACAAGAAGAGTGGATCGAGGCTTTAACCAGCCATAGAGGTTTAATTGATTAAGAATCAATTAGTAAAAAGTTTTAAGGGATCACTGATTCACCCCCTCCCCCTCTCAGTGATTCACACTGATCTGGGCACTTCAAACGTAATATTTATTAATGGTAACTGGAGGTATATGGGATGACTTATCCGGGATCTCGTTATTTGTTAGTGATTTAGGATTGAATAATTCACCTTCCTTTTAATGAATAATGTGAAGTATATATTGGTCAACACATGACCATAGGGTTAGAATATACTTATGTAATAGAATTAAATGATGTATGTGTGTATTCTTTTGAAAAACAATTTTTCCACTTTAGTGAAAGTGTCTTGGAATAAAATTTAGTCATATAATCATTATTTATTCAGATATTAATTACCTCTTTCATTTATCTTCAATTTCTAGTTTTCATATTGTTATATTTATTTGGATCATGTAGTTTCTTGTGATAATTTATCTTTATCAATTTCTACGATTATTTATGATTTTAATCATTAACTTTTTTTTTCACTTTCCACCAATGTTATCCTCAATGGAAACCTGGTAATGTGTTATGATGGGTAACCAATATTTTTCTGAAGTTCTTTTCTTAATGGAATTTTTATTATTTATTTTTACGATGTGGAATTCTAGGAATATAACATTAACTTATTATGACTTTTATGAACAAGATGAATTTTAATTGAGAAATTAATTTATGGGGCGTATAATATATCACAATAAGATTCTATGAATTTTTTAATTAATTGAGCCTTGTTTATATTTTCCATTTCACACAACCCGGAATATATAATTCGTTATAAGAAATCACATTGTGTGGATTTTGTTATATGCAACACCAAGTCAATATTTCTCTACAATAAACCCTATATTTTCATGGGGTAAACTTAAAAATATTATTATCTTGAATTACACATAATATCATGTCCCTTCGACAGATTACAATACATGCAATTATGAGTTTTACCCAACTACAATATACTATTAAAATTTTTATTAAAATTTTTCTATATTTACTAACTAAGCCTTGGAATGAAAGATAAAAAATATATTAACTAAATTGTGAAAATATGATCTCAAAAAATATATATAATTAATATTTTGGATTATAATTATATAGAAATGAATGTAATATATAATTGAGTACCAAGAAATTTCCTTTTTAAGAAAACTATTTTTCTATATACAAACACAATTTTAACTCGATAAATTTAAAAAAACATTTTGGTTAATGTTTTAAAATATATATATATATTATATATTCAATGAATATTTTTTATACACATCTAATTGAATTTATAGGTATAATAAAATAATAATTCAAATTTTATGAAAAATAAGATGTATTACTATAAATATTATTTTTAACATCTTCTGATTGAGTATCCATTTTAAATATGATTTTGAAACATTTATAATTATTATTTGTCAAAATAAACTTCATCAATATAAGTGGAATATCATGATTTACTATTGTAGGATTTTTTTATATTTTAATAGAAGTTTCAATAATTTTATGAATAGTGAAAAACATGTAATTTTAATCAAAACCCGTGTTTTTGTATAATTTATTTAATAAATGATTAAACTGAAATAGTAAAACATTATTTATAAGAATTTTTTAGAAATAGTTTTATGATAATGATTTCCAATGAATGGTAATTTAAATGAATTAGTTTTCCATGTGATCTTTCCAAATCGTTCTCCACATAAGAGGACATATTTTTTTTATTTTCTGATTTACTATATATATAATCCTTGAAAACCAACTATATTTAATCTTGAATGGTTTATATTTAGATTGAATGTTGTTTGTAGAACATTTTCCTCTTCCATGAATAATATTATTTTGAAACCTTTTTGTTTTTATGAGATATTATTTGATTAAAATATTATGTAAAATATCTTTTTTACATATTTAATGATATTATAAACTGTTAGGATACCCATTTAATTTTATTGGTTATTATATGATGTTTATGAATCCCGTCTCTTTTTATGGGACATGATAATATGCTTTTTTTATTATATTGTAAAATATATATGTGTGATTTTATTATGTTATGGTTAGGACAAATATATCCCTCCAATGCATTGGGTAAATATTTATATCTTATGATATATTTATGGGAAACAGGTCGATGTGTTTGATCCAAAATTGGAAACATGTGCATCATGATCCAAACTAGGAAATAGGTGTGTCCTAATCCACCGTCATGTGATGGGGAAACCTAATCCACATAGGGATGATGGGGAAGCCTGTTCCATTACTATGAAAATACTATGATAGGGGATAGTGGTGGGCCCACATAGTAGGTGAAGTCCCCATAAAGTTCCCTGATAATTTGTTTGGCAATGTGCCTTGACTTATGGGGAATGATGTTACCTATTTGTGTGTTTGTAAAAACTTCTATGTCATATGACTTTGATATGATCACAAGATTAATGTTATTGATTATCATATGATTAATGTCTTATTAAATAGTAATTTTTATTATATCTATCATGATAATGAACTTTTTTTGGAGGGTATGATCATTTATCCTTAAGGTGTTGTTTGGATACCATTATACTAATGTTATGCATACATATCTCCATTGATTACCCTTACTGATCATCTAAGCTCATGACTATCTTATGAATCCCTTCCCTAGGTTAGAATGAATCATTTTATGGAATATTTATAACTGGGAATATATTTATAAGGTTTGTTGAAGTTCTTTAACTAATTTAAAATTTATTTTTCTTGGTCTATAAAGACACTAAACCTGTATGATCGTCATGAATGGATTTTTTTTCAATGTCATGAATTTTCATATAAAATGTTGTTATATCCATGTTTATTAAGATAAGGTCAATATAGTTTTCAATTTTAGTTTTCTAGTGTTGGGAGCAATATTGGTAGAATGTTTCTATTTAATGGTGGGTACGAGTAGTGCAACTACTGAAAAATAAATAAAAATTATGAATATTAATTGACAAAAAATTAGAAAAAATTAAATTCAACAATGTAAGAATAATTTAATTTTAATTTAATGTAATTATTTAAATTATTTAACTAAAGTATATTTAATAATTAAGAAATTAAATTAACGAATAAAATAAAAAGTTAAATGTAATTAAAATAAAAGAAAATAAAATATAGAATATTTTTTACAAATGAATAAATTAAAAAAGGATAAATAAATATTGGAACATATAAATATTTTTTAATTTGAAGTGATATATGATAAGAATATTAGTTAATTTTTTTAATTAAGTTATATAAATTAAAAATAAGGAATCCAAAATCAATGACATAATGAATTAATTAAATAAAAATATAAATGAGAATGTTAAATTGAAAAAAAGGAAACATAAATTAAAAAATAAATGAATTGATAAAGTGGGAAAGAAAAATAATTATTAAAAAAAATATTAAACACAAAAAAGTTGAAATATTATAAATTCATTAAATTTTAAATATTCAAAATGAGAAATAATAATGAATAAATTATATATTTTCACATAAAATGAATATTTTATGAATTTAATATAAAAAATTAACCAATTTCTAATTATTAAATAATATATAGTTTTAAATAATAAATATATAATAAAATGTGAAAAAATATTGTGTAAATGTGAAAACAATACGTGCGATATCAAACTTCCCCACGGTGAAATATTTGTTTCCACAAAAAAATGCATGCCCTCAAATATTATTAAATATATAGTAAATGTTTTATAATAATGTAAAAAATGAATCATGTATGGTCTCAATAATAAAAGGCATAGAACCTGGTTATAGTTTTCAAATAATGTGTTCATAGAAGATCCTGCACAGATTAATAAACGCCCTGGAAGTTAATGGAAAACATATTCATTCACTATCATATATTCAATGCCTCCAACATTAAATCACAAACTACCGACTTCAATTACAGATAAATTTCGAATTCAAATATTTATGACATGTTATGTAAAGTTGAATTAAAATCTTATCATAAGGAAAAATCATTTATCACTTTCTCATGGGTTCCAAAAGTTATTATTTTATAGATTTTATATTCATATTTTTGATACAACTCAATTTATCTTCATAAAAATCAAGTATTACCTTCTTAATCTTGGTTCAAAATTCCCCTCATCATAATGAATTTCTTTTTGACCACATTACATATTCAATTTTTTATTTTATTAAATATCAATTTAACTTTTTAAAATGAACAGCACGAAGGAACTAATTTGATATATACAGGATGATTTTAGACAGGCCTAGTGTATAGATCCTTATATTCACCATGCTATTCCAATTTTCCATTTTTATAAACTTTATAAGAAATTGTATGTTCATCATTTTATTTATCTACTTAATGAGATTAAAATTTATTTCCAATATATGATTTCCATTTATTCGAGTTCAAATAACCAGTTTATGAAAGTCATGATCAAAATTCCACAAAAATGTTATATCTCACTTCTTTACTCATTTCCAAATAAAATAATTCTATATTAATTATATTTTACTCCACTCATAATTCATATTTCCCCAATAGTTTTAGAATCAATATCATCATTAACAATCGTAAGTAGTTATCCACTATGCATGAAAAAATTAGGTGTAGATGAAAGCTAATCGAACAATTGTTTTTGAAGAAAAATTTTAATTTCATGGAAATATTTTTGTAAATTTGGAAACAATTGGACCAATTTTTTAAATTATTTTAAAATTGAATGGGGAAAATGGAAAATTGGACATTTTTATTTACTAAAAATAATTGCGTTAGTGATTTCTCTAAAATTTTAGTGAATTTTAGTGAAAACACACCCCTCTCCCCCACAAATAAATAATTAAAATGTCCCCATTATTGAATCTTATGGTGGAAGATAGTGCTCATATCATATTATATATTTAGATGAAAAAGTATTGTGAAAGGGTAATAATAATGTTGAAAATTACCTTTCTTAAAATAAAATAGAAAAAAAAAACAAAACATAGACAAAGGACACTCAACTGGCCACCACATGAAAAGAATTTCACTTAATTTTTTTTACAATTACCATGAATAAAATTTTTCTAAAGAAAAAATTATTTTTCGAATGAATTTCAAATAGTATAATATTACTAGTGTTACAAAGTAGTATTTGACATAAAATGAAAAAATGGGTGAAAGAAGGTTTCCAAATATAGCTCAAAATCATTTTCAACTACATAGATTTTGGGAGTTAACACCCAAGTGGAATAAGATTCAAAATATTCACTTGAAATCATAGGGATTCCCCCATATATATTTTCTACCATCATGCATTATGAATTATAGGGTTGAAAAAAATATAGAATTAAAAATTGTACTTCACTTACTATGGAATATTTTCATATTAAATTCATCCAAATAAAGCATCCCTTTGTTTTATTTTTTCATGATCTCTAGATGCTCATTTCAAGTACCTATAGATGTAAAAATGTAAACATGTCTTCAAAATATAAATCTCATTGTAAAAAAGTTACCAAATCTCGAGTTAGTTAGTTTTGATCCTGGAAATTTCATTGCGATGGATAAATTGACCATGACCAACTGTCATGTGTAATTTACGACCTCATTGTAATACATCAATGAAAAAAACTAAAATTTAAACAACAGATATAAATAATTAAAATAAGAAATAAAGAAGGATAATCCTTGTATAATCCCCTAAGGGGTACTGTATTTTGATTTTCCACAACTATAATATCTATGGATAATCCCAAATATGATAGGGGATGTATATTCGTAATAATAAACCACAAAATGAGATTCAACCAATCATCGAAAACATTCCAATTTAAGAATACCCATTGTGTAGCATAAAAATGTCGCTTCCTTTTAATTGGTGTACCACTTGATCCTCCAGATGATTAAAAAAATTGAAATTCACAATCAATACCTATAAAGATAGAATAATAATACAAATATTTTTTAATTGAATCTAATTCAAATTAAAATATACATTCTACTAAAAAATTATCAACCCTCTCAAATAGTATTTTTTGTTCCTCCTGATTTAGTAGTTTTCTCTGGAAAAATTATATTGTAGAAGTGTGGTAGTCATCTTCATTTAGCCTATCTTCAAATTGAATAACCTAGGGGGTGGTATATACAATGGAAAAAAGGACATCTAATTCTGGTTAGACCTGTTGAGTCAGGGAGAAATAATTAAAAGATTCACAACATAAGAAATAATAAAATGAAGTAGTGAAAACAAAATGATGATCTAGATTGTTCTTAGCTTCGTCAATATCATCTTGTTCCATCTACAACAAGATCCTGAAAAATCCATCATAATATGGATATAAAAACTCTAAAATTGACTCTCGGTGCAGTTCAATATCAAAAGTGGGAAACTCTAGTTTTTATCTAACATAGAACTAAAAGAAAATGATAAAAAAAATATATGTTCCTTAACTGAGGCTTTTAAATATTTTGGTCCCAGTACCACCATGTAATCTTAAACATATTCTTTTAAATCATCTGAATGAAAAATATTGAACTAATCCAAAATTATTGATGAAATAAATCTAATATAATCATCTTTGTGTCTTGGTGCAAAAATCATGCTTTTTTTTGTATTTTTAATTTTTCTTAACGAAACGTGGAAAAAAAGACCATGGAAACATTTATTCGCTTGAAATTGGGAAATATTTGACATAATTTATGTTGAGTGGATGGTCAATGAAATATTTATAATTCTCATGATATAGCGCTGGGGATAATGTCTGGATCTCTCTAATTAAAGGACTATCTAGTTCCTAGGGGTCTTTCTACAAATATTTTAGTTTTTTAAAATTCATTTGAAAATAGACAATCAAAATAGTAAAAACAATTATAAAAATAATAATTATAGAGGGATTAAAAAGAGATATTACATATGAAAAACTGTTAAAGAAAAAATCATGAAGACCCCAAAATTATAGAAGGTCATAAAATAATGTCATAAAGAACATTTCCAGAAATTGGTTTATCAGTACTCAAATCCAACTCATTGATATTCTTAAGATTAAAATTAGATATTTCCAACTCATCTAGTGTATGGTTGATGGCTCAATACCCACACCTCTATAACCTACAATACTGATCAATTGTCTGTAGAATCATTTCCATCACACTAGAACACTCCCAATGAGAAGACATCACCAAATATAATAAATCATTCTTTGTATTTGTTCATGGCATCAAAGATAATCAAGGAATCAAAAATTAGACAACCCCACATATCATCTTGGTCAAGATAATTATGTAAATAAGGTTATGATCCCCATGTTTATAGAGAATAAAACTCTATCTAGTGAAATATTATGCTTTCACACACCCCAATTTACTTTCGTTATATCTTTGGAGTGAAGTAGTGATGATGAAAATTTTCATGATGCTCGGATCTCATGGGCTAGTTTGGATTCACAATCTAAACCTAACCCCATGAATTAGCTCTAAATTTCTAGTGATTCCGGATCACAAAACAAAATAAGGAAAATAAAATAGAAAATAATTTCTATTAAAAAACATATAATCATATTAATATTTAATGAAATTATATAAAATCTCGAAAAATGAAGCAGAACATAAAGGGAGGATGCAATCATGTAACCATCAATCAGTGTTATATCTCTTCATACAATCTACCTCTCATAGTGGCCTATGAATCCCCTCAAACATTCTAATGCCCTCATTACCTTCAAACACTTCTTCTTATCCACCACATTCTTTGCCCAATAATATAAAATTTAAAAAGCATTAGATAGTTCAAAGAGAAATTATAAAAACCAAATTACATAAAAATATATATGTAAATTAACAGTCATAATATTATTATTATATATATATATAAATGTTAAATATTATTTTTATAAGAAAAATGTATTAATATTTATATTTATGTAAAACAATTTATTATAACTTTTATATATTTATTCTAATATTAAATTTAAATATTTATTAATTAATTTTCTTATATTTTTTATATTATAATATAAATATATACTTGTTATTTTTAATTATATGAATTTTATTATTATTATATATTCTATATTATATCCTATTAAATTTAAAATTAAAAACATACAAGAGAAGAAGAGGGGGGTGGAAATCATCAAGTAATGAAATAGGGGGGTATTGAGTGGAAGGATATGAGGATGAGGGAATCATGTGACACTGTTAAGGAGCGAGATCTTTGGTGGTGAAAAACAATTGGATGTTTCTTTTCTTATTTAACCATCTAGTAGAATGGGCCTCAACATCATGGTGGTGTGACTATGTGGGGATTTAGTTAGGGCTTTATTTGGCCCAAGGAACTTTGGTGGGGAAAGATCATACTTCTTAATTGCTTCAAATTTTTTTGGGGGAATCTCGAGTAATGAAGTAGGACTAGTGGATCTGGCTTGGCCAAGCTGTGATTTAATTTCTTCATATATGATACTTTTAGGTATTTTTTCTAATTTATGTCATGGTTTCTAAGTTTTATAAATTTGTTATTTTTTGTTATTTTTCATCAATCGATGTTTCCATGGAATTTTTCATTATCTAATGTTCAAAATCCAATTATTCCATTGATTTTCATATGTTGTAGAAGATGATTATGGTTTAGGTTCAGGGTATTGTGGAATTTCAAGGAGAAATGGTAGGTAAGAACCCATTGTTGAGATGTATTTTTTACCAAAATGTCAAAGATTCACCATTCTAAGAGGTCAAACAGTGAGTGAGTGTGGATGGGGGCACATGATGACTAAGATCCCACCATTGTGTGGAGGCACAATGGAGAGTAAGAACCCACCATTTGGTGGAGGCCTAATGGTGAGTGTAGTTTCTTGAAAATCAATAGAGAAATTTGAATTTGGAAGTTTACCAATTTGTGGGTGCAATACGAACGATATGTAATTATTTATTATAGGATATATTTTTTAAAACACCTAAACAAAAAAATTATATCTTTTTTAAAAAATCATTATAAGTTAAAATAACGAAAGATAGAATAATTTTTTTTAATTTAGACTATAAAAAAATTATTTATTTTTTTAAAATATTATAAAAAATTAATTATTATAATGAATTAGAATAAATAATTAATTAAATTAAAATAATTAAATCATACATAAGGTAAAATTAGTTACAATGGAATAAATTAGTAAAATAATAAAGTACTAGAAAATAACAACAATTGTTCATTTGATATAATGATTGATAACATATTAAATAAAAAGTTCAATAAATTAAATTAATGAATAGAAAATTTATTTATTTAAAATTAATGACATAAATATTATAATAAAAAAAATAAAATGTTATATTCAATAAATAATAAAATTGTGTAATAAATAAATTAAAAGAATGAGAATGAAAAAATATTATTAAAAAACAAAATATTAAAATGAAAAACTTATCACAGAATAAATTTATCAAATATAAATAAATATTAATGAAAACAAATAATCATTAAATAACATATTTTCAGAGAAAATGATTTTCCTTTGAATTTATTATTAAAATTCTATAAACGATTAATAATTATTTAAAATGAAGTATTTTAATAATAAAAAGAAATAAAAAGTGAGAAGATGTCACTACTAATTGATGAAAACAATAACATCATGACTCAATGCTCTTGACCATTTATAATATTTCATCAACCATGATAGTGCCCAAAACCATGTACTCACTAACCCCATACCAACACGACTATGTTTAACTTCTCCTTATATAATGGTCTTCATATGAATCTTTAAGGATTCTTGAGTAGAAACTATGAATGCATGGGAACATGACCGAAGGAATATGTTGATTCTGTTATCCAATGATGTTCATAATGTATGATCTCAAACATTAATCATACGTATGGATAATACACTCAGACTGCCCACCTATTTGGGGGTGATAACCCACAATTATGTTCAACTCATAATTTTTAGCAAATTTTTTTATTTCAATGATCTTATTGGTAAAACATGGATTTAAATTAGACAAAATTAATAGTGGTGTTTAATGAACCTCATAACATGTCCGATGTATAAAAACGTAATTTATTCATGTGACATGTAAAATTGAGTGTTAATGAAGTGAGAACCCTTTGTAAAATGAATCAGCACAACAAATATAGAATTATTTCCTCTTGATGATTTTATAAGAATAATGAAAAATTCTATGTTGATGTTTTTTCGTTTCAATATTGGAAGGGATAAAGGTCCCATAATCCCCATGTACTTTTTTATTTCCACCATAACATACTGAAATACTAGTAAATATACAAATATTTTTCATTCACATTCATATCTTCCCTGTAATAATACTTTCGAATAT
The DNA here is from genome assembly GCA_963277665.1 of Viscum album. Lineage (NCBI taxonomy): Eukaryota > Viridiplantae > Streptophyta > Magnoliopsida > Santalales > Viscaceae > Viscum > Viscum album. The sequence continues at coordinate 707,389,087 of OY728131.1, read as the reverse complement.
ATTGATGCATCTTTATATTCCTAGGGCCGATTTAGAAGGTTCAACTATGTGCATCATTCAAAAAATATATCTATAATGTATGGTTTTATTGTACACATAGTAATATCCAAAATATTATGAGTCCTTCTTCATTGATATTGACTATAAATGATTTTTCTTTCCTTATATCTTTATCCATTTACTAAATTCTCTCATTATCAATGTAAGCATTCTTTTTGAACCCCATATGAGATGGTTGAAAAATCATTAGGGAATTTAATGATGATTTTATTTTCTTTTTGAATCCAATTTATATCCTTTAAAATCATAATAATATTAGATGATTTCAATTATAATCATTGATATAGTCATATAAACCTTTATAAATGGGGAATCTACTACTATATTTTCTCCTAAAGATTGTATATGATTGAGTATTCATTATCATTGATCATATCTATAAATATTTTCAAGGGATATTATTCTCATTATATGTGAATATTTAATTTAGGATCTTATTATATATATATATATATATATATATTTTTTTTTTGAAAAATCCCAATAAATTTATTTACTCTAAAAATTTAATTTCAACATCACTACATCCAACTTTAGATCAAGATTCATTTATTTAATCTCATTAACAGTCATCGTCCTTGATGTATATTCAATAACATTAACATTTTTTATTACTAAAAAACCCAATACCATATTTGATGCATCATAGTATACAAAAATAGTTTAAAATACAAATATTCGTTAAAGAAAAAACACAATTTTTTTTGATAGCATGAAATACCCAAAACATTGAGTTTATCTACTGTTACATGAAACACAATGTTCTTCTTTTGATATATGGAACACTCCAATTATCTTGTGTTACTTGGAATACTTATTTAAGTGTGAATTTCACACAACACTATGTTCAAACATGACACATTATTAATATTATTATAGTAGTTAGCACCTATCTATTGGAATTGAAATTATTAAAATAATTATCAAATATATAAAAATATTATTTATTTTCATACATATAATGTATTATTCCGTGACTAAATAGTTAGAAATTAAAAATCAAATACATTTGAAAATAATAGAAACTCTTTTTGAAAAATATTTTTTTAATATAACAATGTGTGTTTTATATGATTAAAATAACCAAATAATTGTTTTAATGATTTTAATAAAATTTATATAATATATTATATATAAAATTATTAAACTTCATCTTATATTTTCTTAGAAACAAATTCATTTTATACTAAAAATTATAGTTTTCTAAAATATAAGTTCTAACACAATTTTATGACAATTTTATATTAAAAATAACTTAAAAGAACTAGAAATCAAGTTTTTCAAATGGATAGAATTTTTGAAAATATAAATTTTTAATTGCGTTTGGGTTAATTATTTCTATTTTTCATAAAATATTCTAACTTTTTGAAAAGTTAAAAATACTGACCATTAATTAAGAAATTCATTTTTGATCATAATATTTGTATATTGAAATTATATTTTAAATTTGATATAAATTATTATTATAATTATTATACATTTATATTTACAATTTAATCCATTGGAATAAACATGATATTGAAATTAGATATAATATATTTTCAATATCGTGAACATTTAACCATTAAAAACCTTATTTCTCATCATGTCTACAAGATTAATTCTAAAATAATTTCTAAAACATCAATGAATTGAATTTGGGAAAATGGATTACCTATTTGGAATCATAATGATTTATATTGCTAATAAGTTAAATATATTTATTCCCTACATGATTAGTGATATTATTAAAATAAATTACAACGATTAAGGTAAAACTTCAATTATTTAGTTTCCAGTATTAAAATATAACACATGTAAATGGCCTAGAAAGACATTCAAAACAAATTTTAATGAAATATTTATAAAATATAACCTATTTTATAGAAAATTTTTTATTATTGGTTAATCTTTCTATAACTAATTTCTCCCAATAATGTTTACTTTTTGGTATTTACCAGAATGTCACTCTATACCATTTTAAAATTGAATTCACACTCCCCAATTATACACATATCTTAAATGATTTATATCAAACATAACCATGGAACCCAATTCCTAAATTCTCTCCTATCAACCTAAAATCATAAATTTCGGAATAAATCCATCCATATAGGTCTATTGGTTTAAACAAAATGGATTTACTTGATGAATATATAATGTTGATCAATGTGTATTTTTGTTTTGCTTCCTTCTCCACCCCCTTAAATTCATCTTATACCAAGATAATATAATAAACTAAGTATCATAAATGTAGTTATATATTATTATGTTTTGTTTAATACATAATAAAACACACACTTCCATAAAATGGATTATGAAATCATAGTTCAGGTTTATATAGGACCTCTTCCTCACAAAATGATGTCATTCAGTTTTCAATAATCAATTTTAATTTTTGTGAATAATGATTGAAATAATGTTTATATATAATATTTAATATTCTTAAAACATAACAAAACTTATTATTTAATTTTATAATATATATCATTTTTCCATTTCATACTATAGTGGATTTGATAATGTTGCTCGAGTGTATGTTTGACTACCACCTCATGAAGCGATGAAAAGTGTTTTTCACTAGCATGTTACATTGAAGGTAATAATGGAAAATTATATTAATATAAATGAAACTAATTGAAAATTTTTGATATTCTTGTCATAGTTATTATTTCTAAAAATATAACATATCATTTTTTCGGACCATTTATCACACTGAAAAAGTTATAACATCATTCATTGATGTGTTGACTACCACCTACTTAAAGTGATGTGATTATTTTTTTTCATAACCTCATCATAATAATGATACATGTAATAATATGATAATAAATATTATGATATTTATTATATAATTATCATTATTAAATGATAAATGTTTCGTACATTCATTCTTGTAATGATCATTGTAAAATATGAACATTACTTAAAGCGTACATATGGCCTACCATCTCCATGATTATTTCGTTGTTTTGTTTTCATAACCATATTATATGATTATTTTTATACGAAAATATTATGTAAAAATATTTGTATAATTTTCTGATTATTATTCTGGATATATTTAAATGATGACCCCATTACCTTAGTCGACCTACTAATGTTAGTGTTGACACATAAATAAAATATGGTCAAAATACCTGACTTTAACATAGTTGATTATGTAATAATATATATGATAGTAATAAGAGAATAAATGAATCATAAATTAAAATAGGGTCCTTTGTCAATTCAGTTATTAACATAAGTTTATTATTTTTGATGAAAATGACAGATGTGATGAATCAGACTTAATGTAATGGAATTCATCTTAGTATCAATTCATTGAGTCATATGCTATTGTTATGCACATTGAATTATTTATAATGTGAATTAAAATCCCTTTTTAAATGATATATCCTTAATTAATCAATTATAAATATATTTAATGTTTTACTAATGTAATTTATTAATGCATTTTATAATTCACAAGATTCCCAGGTAATAAATGACATTTACTTTAATCAAAGACTCTTTTAATGTTTTCTATTAATCTAACTTTCTATTTCATGGATATGTTTTTAAATTATTTTATATGGACCCAAATTAAATATAAATAAAATTTTATTGTTTATTTTAAATTTCTATCCAAAGGAATCATTTAGCTTGTATTACATGGAATGTTTTGACAAACGAAAAATGAAATGCTCTATTCATAACATCTACAACAACAAGGAAATTTCTACTATCGTGAACATTATATTATACTACGAATCCATGGATTTATTTATTAATTCATTAAATGAAACAATAGTTTTCATTTTATTTGGATATAATGGTATTACAATATGATTTTTACTCAAAATTGTATTTTAATATTGAAAAAGTGTTTTTAAAATTGAAGGACATTTTTTCTTTATTAGTTTCAAATATTTTAATAAATTTTTTATGCTTTAAATTTGAAATAATAAGACATTTTTTCATAATAAGGTACTCTATAATTATATTATGGGGTATCCCAGATAGCACGGGGTGATCCAGTTACCGCTTATACGTTGGGGTGACCCAGATAACGATGTGTTAGACCATTACAACCTATATGAAGTGGTGGAAAAGATAGAACTGGTTGAGATGATTAAATCTTAAATGATGTGAGATTCCAAATTGTTCCATAATAAATTCGGTATTGTTACAGTTTCTAATAATAAATAATGATATATTAACCAATGGTTTTCTCCTTTGGCTGTAAAAGGTCACCACTTATTTGTGACACAAATTTAAAACCATTTAATAATGTTATGAAATAAATTAAGAGGATGTGTTTTTAGTTTAATTTTATGGGATGTAGTATTTTTATTAGAGAATAAAGTCTCTCTTTTTTTCATGGAATTTATTTATTTCTTATGCTCTAAGAATATTGAAGAGATTTTTACAGTCTATATGATTTTTCATGTTTTCACTGAACTAAATGATTCCATTTTTTTATATCCCCTACTGATATTTTTTATGCTCATACCACATTTTAATATTTATTAATATGATTATTAAGGGATTAGATAAAGTCATGTGGAATTTCATGTGGTGATTTTTTGAAAGAAATGATTTTTTGTTAAATTATTTTTATATGTTGCATAAATGGATACATATTGAAAGGGTACACATTATATTATATGGTTTTATAATTTAATGTGATATGGAAGAATTGTCTAAATGTATAGACCTATAAGGATCCTAAATGTGAAATACATTAAATTCATAATTAAACATTAGATTATGTAATGTTTATTATTGAGTCGAAATAGTTGGTTTCAATATCAAGGTATAAATAAATAATATGCCTCAGTCATTGTAATTACATTCATTAGATTGATTTTAACTTATATTTAGCTTTAAATGATATAATATTTTAATTTTATCATGTTACTTCATCTATAAAAATAATACTCTGAATGGTATTCTAAAGGGTAAACATCAAAGAAACATTTGGAAGGAATTGGGAGGAAAATATACATCAAAATAAGTGTCCTGAGATTATTATAATTGTGAATGGATAATTTTTTATTGTGTAACCTCAATTAACACAAGATAAAAATTGTGGTGGAATCCACACTCGAGAGTTTCATAGTCTACCATGAAAGAACATATCTATTGTAGAGAATGTAATGACGAAATATCCCCCATTTTTAAATAGAACATCAAACATAGTGGTAGCCCAAGGATGGATCAATTCCCTATAGAAGATATTTAATGTAAGTGGATGTTCAGAACATAATATATTAAACGATTCCATTTATCTTTTATATGGGAAAGTTTATTAATGGATGCCATTGGTTGATAATTAAATTAAAAACATAATATTAATGTAATGAAATATCAAACATTTAAGGATGATTTACTTGAGATATATTTCCATAAGTGTTTTCTACTTTTGAAGTTATAAAATCATTAAATTAAGGTTAAAATATTAATATTCTATTACTTCATATGAAGGAAACTTAACAAAACTCACTAGGTATATACCAAATTTTATTGGACACATTGATGGTAAAATTAATATAATTTATTTTGGATTAAATCCAAGAATTCTTATACTATTGGCCTCATGATAATTATAATGTTCTGAGATAATTGTTAACAATATAGATAATGTGAAGATTGATTTTATCAATACATATGTTCAATGGGTTGAAAATAATAATAAATTGTCACTATGGAATGAAATGAATAATAAAACAACTATGAAGTACACATTAATCACCAAAAAAGTTCAATGTGTGGGTAATGTAATTTTATTCAATGTTTTATGGGATATTCAAGTATTATCAAAGTGGAAAGTTTTTTAACATTCCCTACAAATGAAAGTTAAATAATTCTAGAGAATCAAATAATTGATAAACTAATATTAATCCAAATGTGATGTATTTTATTTATAATGAGTAGATTCATCATGAAAATTCATGTCTGATGATACTTCCATGAGATATAAATAACCGTGACTGATAGTAGAAAGGTGTAGAAAATTAATTATCTCATACAACATTTTTCCTAATCCAACCCTAATCGACCTTGAATATGTCACCCATGATAGTCTGCAATATATCCCAAGAGATGTTTCGTGTCATCCTGAGCTAGAAACTAGTGTTGGGATAATAAAATAAAATTAGAAAACATATTTTGTCATTATAAAATAATAAAATTAATATAAACTAAAAAATAAAAACAAACATGATAAAAAGGAATAAATCAAATTCCACATATCACCACATAACCCTATGGGTCACCTCCGACCACTAAACCAACTTCATCTAATAGAGGTCGAATACAAGCTATTAGTAGCACCATAAGCAAAAAATAAAAACGAAACTATAGGTTTGAGTATTAAACATAGTACACATTCCCTGATTAACTATTCTATATGACAATATTTAAAATGAATAAAAATACAAGCTAGTTTTAAAATACAACCATATAAAAATAATATTTTTCTTTCTTTTTAAATTCAATTAACGATATTCCTTTTTATGAAAAACATTTATTTCCGTAATATTTTGAATGTTGTTTCCAATAATTCATATTCATTTCAAAATTATTAGAAATCAATTTATTCTAAATCATGGTATATATAAAAGAGGAAACATGAAAAATGAAAATAAAATGGAAAACTCATCAAAAGAACAATGGGAACCCCCTTTGAATCAAGGTTATTTTATTCCTAGGATCTTCATATATTCGTGACCAAAATCCTCCATCCAAAACCAATAATTTTCTCATTTCAAATCCATAATAGTAAAATAGTTATGATGTTCCATTGGTCTATATATCATAAGTAAAACCCAACAGTGTTCCCATTAATGATCCACTATAATGTATCTCATCCCATGGTATAGTAGTCTCTAATTCTATTACATGTTTAATAAGTGTTGTATCATCAACCATGATAGATTAAACTGAGCCACAATCTCATAGATCCCCCGAGCATAATAATTATAGTCCATCCACCTTGGCACTTGGTTTCCTATGATCTCTAGATAAACTATTTGTTATTTTATTAAACAAAAGATGTATGTACATATTACATCCTTTAATCAAAAATCATACAACTTCTCACCAATGATATCCCCCGTTATGTGAATCCCCCATTTCATTTTTGACAACTAAAAACTAGCCTCATCACCAGGAAAATATCCAAAATAAAAAATTTATCGTACCCATCATGTTTTTATAACATGTTTCATGTCTTAATAGGTGTTTCTACTTCATAAAATCCTTTACAATGTCTCAAATTGGCCTCACTTTTTTAAAAATGAATAAATTTTACATTAGAACGATGTATTTAAAAACACATTTAATTGGAAAACTGTTGAAAATGACTATTGAAAATCCATGATACTATAAATTATAAAACAATTTTGTAATGATGTTCAACTTAATAAACAAATTTTAAGAAGGAAATCTATATTTCAATTTTAATTTGTGCAAAAACCGATTATGTTTTCCATACCTACCCAAATATAAAATTTCTTGTTTCTAAAATCACATATAAACCTATTTTCCTTGAATTCCATGTGAAAAACTATTCTACACACACCATACTTATTTAGAGATATCTATTCAACCCCAATGTTTTAAGGAAGCCTCTTTAATGCTTTTAAAATTTAGATATTTCTAAAAAATTCATTGAAGAATATTTTAATGAAGGATACCCATGTCAAATGTGAAGGTGAACATGAAATATAAAAGGAATGTACAACACAAAGAATCACCATAACATTGCATAGAATATAAATAATATTTAATATTAAAAACAATTCTTCAAAACACTCATGATATAGTAGAATTAAATTTATTGATCGTGGTATATGGGACATACCTTAAAATCAACGAATGGTGGTCAAGAAGAAAGAAACATAAACCTTCCATTTACCACTTATAAGCATATTCCCCTTATCATATATTAAAGTTCACATATCCCTTATGTAAGTATTCTTCATGGCAAAATATGTAGAAAGGGATCCTTATAGACATTCTTAAACATTCATATACCTCTTTCCAATTACATGGGTTTGCATTTTCATATACATAAATAAGAACGCATATCCCCATTATATATATTCATCCTTCAATTGGTGAATATATTTAAATGAGGAACATATATATGTATATTCTTACCAATGCATAAACATATAAGTATTTGATGAGAGAGGATTAAATGTATGCCAATGAAGATGAAATTTTAGTAATGAAAAAAAACAAGAAACTCAAAAAATCACAAAAAAAACACCCATTAATATTTGGTACAACCATGAGGTAGACAATGCCAAACTAAAATCATGACGGGCATGATAAAACAGACCAAACTACGAAATCATTATAGGTGGATTCTGAAATATGGACATAGACAACTTGAGAGAGAAACTACATACCCTAAAAATAAATGAAAATATAAAAAATTTGATGAACACTAACCATAGAGTTAGTCAGAAACGAATAGGGAAATAGAGAAAAGGAAAATGTATAGAATAGTGGAAGAGGGTGGAGATAGATTTTCTTACCTCTACATATAAAATGTAAAATCAGATGAAATTATGTAGATCATCACACTAGGGGAGTTTTGGAGGAGGGAGGTTGTACCCCATGGGGGGGGGGGTTGACAAAGGGAGCTATTGGGTGAGGTAGAAAATAAAGGAGGGGGATGACATGGTAATGGGTAAATGAAACCCATTTTAGGGTTTAAATTTATAATAATAATAATATATTTTAAAATGTAATAATCATTTAAATAATAATAACAATAACATTATTATTACTATTATTTAAGTAGTGTATTATTTTGTTTTTTTGTTTTTTAATAATCCATGAAACCACACATGGTTTGGCCAAACGGTTGGCCAAACCATGATCAAAACATTAACCTTTACTAGAGTACATGTACAACGCACATGGGTTACTGTACAATCTTTAAAACCATACAGTCTCCATGAGATTCTACTTTTTGAAAATTATAGACACCCTCGCATGGTTTTTACACGGTTTATTTAAACATTAACTAACTATGTACATATACTATAGACCCCAAAAATTTTATATTTGAAAACATGTTCGACCCAAAACTGAAATACATAACTATTTATAACAATGTAGTCAATAAATCATGGTTATGGTGTGATATTTCTTTACTCTATGAACACTTTCTTCCCCTAGATATTTATCCAGCCAAATATGATATAAAACTCGGACTCAAAACTAACTGTGATTAATCGAAACCATGAAACATGATATGAAAATTCAACTCCACAAGTCACACCCAAATAGATCTATAGCAATCCATAATTAAGATAACCAAATAGGGAAGAGAAAATTCTCTACTCCATTAGACACCAACTATCACTGACCTTCTCAATAAGAAACCACAATGAGATATGTGGTGGGTCTCCCCTCAATTAATTACAGAACACCATAGAATATCCAGAACATACTAACATGGGACCCATAATATGGATCATCTAGGGAACTCCCCACACACAATAAATCCCATCACATAGGGGAGATGATGGATGAAACTCCAAACCAAGTTGATAAAAAACAAATATTTATCGTTTACCAAGACACGTGAATCATTAAACTAGAAAAAAACTAAAACTAATACACAAAAGATAACCACAGAAGTAAAAAGAATATTATACTGTCATTGAAAAAGAAAAAACCACTAGAATTTCTTGAAAATGATACCACCACACCTTCTTACAAAAAAATATTATCTTTCAAACCACAAACACCACAATGGGGAAAATATTCCTCTGTACCATTTAGAACAAGAGGGAACATTTAAAGAAGAAGAAGATACACATTGTAACTGAGAATATTCCAATTTCAATAGTATAGAAAAAATCTAGTCTAAGGTCCTCCATACCCCTGCGATAACAATATGTGCAAAATCCTCACTCTAAGGCATGTGGTTGGATCCCTAATGTCAGTTAAAATCCAATGCCTCATAGTTTGAAGATGAAATACTCCAACAAATACATTCTCTTTTGATGAATTTTTTTAGAACATTTCATGGTGACCCAAACAACCACACTAATAGTAATCCTTCATTGCTTTATGAAAAGAGGGATTAGGGTTACCAAACCGAACACAATTGAAGAAAAAACGAGATTGGTTCAAAAATTGAAATGTTGGAAGTGATAAAAAAGAATTGTTTAGAATTGGTTCCAACAGTCCACACTCTTCATTGTATAGGGATCCTTCAAAAAACACAAAAAAAAAAACCACTATCCTTCAAAAAACACAAAAACAAACCACTCCATAAACCCTGAATGAATTCCCCACAAAAAGGATAGAACATGTAACTGAAAGAATAACAATAACACTAGAGAAAGGAAACCAGATCAGTGAAATGGTCAACATACCCCTTCACCATCAGATAGCCCTTTTTATCATCAATGAGCTTTGAAACATTCTTCTTGTTAACTTTATCCAGAATGAACTATTGGATTAAATTTGTGTTGGTGATCTCTTGAGGCATCTGAATTGCAACGGGAATGGAATGAACACCTTCCACTAGACTATTCCATGTCCTTCCAATATACCCATGAAAACTAACACCATCCCAACACCTAAAGTATTCATAATACTAAAAGAAACTCTATTATTCCTTGGACATTGAACCATATCTAGATGAATATGTTTACTATATAATAAAGGAAAATATTGAAAATTGTTCAATTACAACATTTCTGTAGGAATTCAAGCACAGACACCAACTAGAAGAGACCCTTCAAAAAACTTCTTGGCCTTTCTAGGAAACATTCGATCAACAACATGAGGGACAAAACGAGATCAGCATCAAACTAGAAGATGTACATTTAAGAAGTAAACAAATTACCTAGATCATAAACCAACTTTTCCCAAAAAAAAAACAATTCAAAAACAATACAACCATAAAGTGAAACAAGACCACAACAATATCAAAAAACAACCAAATAAATTTATATTTAATAGTACTATTTTCCAAATTCACAAATTTTTAAATTTAATTCCCCCTATAAAAAAATAATATTCAATTTCAAAAATCATTTCAAAACATCCAATTTAAAATTGAATACCCCACATAACATTTCTTATTGTAACTACAAATACCATTATAAATGAATCTTTTATTAAATGGAATCAATATTCCCTTTCAGAAACCTCTTTTGAAATTCAATGTAAAAACTTGAATTTGTAAACAATCACCATTTGTATTTTTTAAAATGAAATAGATGTGTTCATCCAAAATCATTTTATATAATCCATAAACCTACATTACAACATTAGCATTCCACAGAAACACACACACACATATGTTAGCATATATCATGAATACCCTGGTAAACACAAGGAATTTTTACCAATAAATACGAAATAATTTTCATTTCAAATTTTTTGGAACCATTCAATTGTCAATACAATTTGACATTAATTTTCAAAACAATTCATGTGTTTATTTTATAAATAAAATTTTTAAAAATCTAGCCTCATTTCATGGTTTGAGGAATCACCCTAACCCCAATATAAGTTTACACAAAAAAATCAGTCCAAATAACCATCCACAACAAAATAACTACAATAGGGAATAAGTGGTAATTCATAACCCAACACCAAAGTTTAGTAGAGCATGTACTGATCATGCACTAACTAATAGATGCATACAAGGCCATAAAAAATCTCTACTTGGTTTTATACACCATTTATACTAAATGTGTACCACCAAATCACATCAGTTTCCATCCCCCAACATACACAACACCATAGAACAAAATAAAGATCAACAATATCACTAAAATCTCAAAATATTGATTTGAAACCTAAAGAACCATAGAGACTAAAGTTTCTTCATGAGTGGTGGTGATCAGGAACCATCCAATGATATACTTCCTGATCCATGTAAATCCTATCTCTGGTATACCTAAAATCCAAAATAACATGGCCCACCTTGGAAACAATTGTATTACGTACCGACCCTGGGTCAACCCCGAACCGGTCACCCAAGATGGCCTGCCACATGGTCCAAGAGGCATTCATGATTCTTCCATGCTATAAAATAGTTCTAGGAATCAAAATAATGGAATTTTGAATATATTTCAGAATAAAAATAACAAATAAATGAATAAAAATGGAATCAAAAAGTGAACATGAGTAGGATAAATAAATAATACCTCACATACCTCCAGGTGACGTGGAGGGTCACCTACAACCACTAAACAAATGACTCCCCACAATGACCATATCAAAGCTATAATAAATACAGAAATATTATAAAAAATAAAACTATATGGATTAGTATTAAAACTATATAGTTGTTCGTGGATGAACAATTCCATATTCCCATCATTTAAAAAAATCAAATTCATGATAGTTTGAACATAGAACCATATAAAAATAATGGTTTTAATTCATTAAATTTCACATATAAATTTTCCATTTTAACAGAAACCATTTTACTACATCACATATCAAACATAGCTTCCATGATTTCATAGTCATATAAAAATTAAAAGAATTTAATTCATATTAAAACATGGTTATTATAAAGATCAAATAAGAAAGAGGAAACTAAAATTGAAATATCATCACATGAACCATGTGAAAACACTAAAAAGATTATCCAGTATAGTCATAGGATCATCATGCATCCGTGATCACAATCATCAAACTATAACCTAGAGAATTATCATGCATGAGTGACTTTGAGGGGAACACGGCCCCGGTTCTAGTGGTATCCATATCATAATCCAAAACTAATAGTTTTTTCATGCATGATCTCCTATAGGAAATCCAATCCAAGGGTCTTGTGGTCTCTGATTACGTCACATGTTATGTTAGTGTTGTAGTGTCAAACTAACTAAAAGAAACTAGGCCATCGACCCAAAAATCCATCTAGAATACTAGTAATAGGCCACCCACCTTGGTACCCATGTTTCCCATGTGATCTTTTTCAAATGGTAGTGATTTTAATCAAGAAAACATTTACGTACAAATCAATTCCTTTAATAAAAACTAATCCAATATCTCACCAATGACATCCCTCCATAACAACATCCCCCTTTTCAAGACACACATTAGTGCACATTCCAATTCACTAGTCATATATCATAAATCACACATTTAAAAATAATAATATTTCTAATATACTAGGGGATGCACCCAGAGTAATTTTTCACTTCCCTAAAAGCTTATCAATGATCCAAACATGGCCATATATATTAAAAAAGAATAAATTTCAAATAAAAAAACACTATTTCCCAACAAATTTAATTCTAAAACCATTGAAGTGACTTATTTAACAACCATGAAACCACACATTTAAAAACATGTTTAGAACATCACTCAATTCAAGAAACCCACTGTAAAATGGCAGATAACCATTTAACCATTAATTCCCACCAAAACCATTTCACTTTTCTAAACATACCACAACCTAAAATTCCAAATTTTTAAATTCACATACGACCCCATTTGCATTCAATTAATCGTTCTAAATTATTAAAAACACAAGACAAATTTGAAAATACCCATTTCACACCTAGAACCATTTTCTAAAACATGTTTATGAATTGAAATTGTAGATAATTAAAAAAATTGAAATCATATTTTAATGAAGACTACCCATGTAAAACATTATGTTGAACATGAAATTAAAAAAAAAATTCAAAAACAAAGATTTTTCATACCATTACATAAAATATACATACTATTTAATATTAAAAACACTTTTTCAAACATTCATGAAATTATGTAATTCAAATTAAAGGCCTTAGTCTAGGGAACCAGTCACAAAATCAAGGTGTGATGCTCAATTAGATGAAAAATTTACACTTCTATTTACTTATTTCATGTATATTATCCTTCCCATATGTTTTATCAAACATAGCACCTATGTAAAAATTCTAATGGTGAAATGTGTATAAGGGGATACTTATATACATAATTATATGTGTATATACCCCTTTTCACTTAAAAACATATGAGTTTTATAATATATACATAAGAGAACATTCCATCCTTATATATATTCCTCATTCCATGGGTGAATATATATAAATGTGGGATATATATATATATATTTTTTAAATTTCTACCTGTGAATATATATGAACGATTTTATATTTGGAGTCTATAATTCATACCAAACAAGACAAAAATACACTAATGAAAAATACAATAAACTCAAAAAAATCACCATTAAGGACCCTCGAAAAGTTGAAACAACCATGTGTGTAGATGAATCGAACCCCAAATGGTGTTTGGAGACCAAAAAAGAACCAAAAAGTTTAACCTTTGGCAGAAGATGTATGAATACGAACAAGGATAACCTGATAGAGACACTTCACCCACTAAAAAAGAATGAAATCAGAAAAAAAAAAGATCAACCCAAACAGTAAGGTTCAGTGGAAATGATATTGAATTTGGGGAGAGGGGAAATTAGTAGAAAATAGGAAGGGAAGTGAACATATTTTCTACATCGATGGATAGAATTAAAATAGGATAAATACAACATATATCTACACCGAAGGAGGCTGTGAGGAGGGAGGACATGTACCATGGTCGGGTGAGGGGATCGACTGGGGGGGATATCACCCAAGGAATGGGGGAATGGAGGGGGGATCACGTGTTATGATGTAATGGGAACCCATTTTTTGGTTTAATAAAAAATATATTAATTATTATTATTATTTTAATAATATCAATAATTATAATAATCCAAATTATGATAATAACATTATTATTATTATTATATAATCAATTTAAATTTTTATTATATTGTATTTTTCAAAATCGTAGAAACCACATATGGTTTGGCTGCTTGTTTGGAAAAACCATGCACCAAACATACGCTTCTATAGGAGCCCATAGAAAACCTACAGAGACCACCACAGGTTTTTCTAAACTGGGTAATGGCTATGCGATTTGGATTTGTCAATATAACAGATGTAGTAACATGGTCTGTGCACAGTTTCTATTAATCGTGCACCCACCTTGTATCCACGTGGGATACCACTAAATATTAAAATGTAAAACCAATTAAACATAAAACTCAAAAATCAAGTTATAATTAATATTTAATAAAAACATGGTGTTGGTGTGACAATAGTTGGTGTTGGGTCATCATGTGAAGTGATGCATGCTCTAGGAGGTTAGGTAATTTTTAACATATAATTATCTATTCAAAGTTTTATAGTGCCTTTATTCGGTTTTAAGTGATGTTATCATAATATGAATAATGAAATTTTGAGATGTTTTTTAATATGATAATAATTATATTCAACTATATTTTAATGAGAAGTAGGCCTTAACTTTTGGGCCTGAGGTATGAGGTTTTAATAAACTAAATCATTTATATGATATTTTATGATAAAAATTTTTTGTTTATTTTCATCATATTTCTATAAGTGTTATGAGGATGAAATTGTACATACAAAAATATATTATGTATATTATCATATAATCATAAAGAGTATAATATTACACAAACTCTTTGAAAATGATCTTTAAAAAATTGTATGAACAATTATTTATGATGAAAAAATGGCGTTTTGATAAAAAAATTTGTTTTCATGACCTTAACATTATATTGATTGTTCAATTTTTCTGTCCAATGACCTCAATCACTCCGTATTATTATTTCCACATTTCCTCCATTCCCACCTATGTTCCCCTTTATGGGAACCTAGTTTTGTGTTATTAAATATGACTAAATATAATCCCTTTTTATATTACTAAGATTATGTTTCACTAACAATTTTTTATTATTTGGTATGACGAAAAAAATATATTAAATATCAATCCTGTGATTAGAGAGACATATTACAATTTCTGAGCACAAAATTTATTTATGTATAGAGGATGTAAAATCAGAATATTATTTTAATGAATAAAATTGTGTTTCATTTCATGAATGAAACACAACACTATGTATATCATGAGTCACATGAAACACTATATTCATCATTCAACAGATGAGACATTCGTTTCATCTTTTTTTCATATGCAACACTCGGTTTCACTTGCATTACACACAACATTGAGTTTATATAAGATACATCACTATTATTTTAATGATAGATAAATCATTTTTGTGGTATTGGAATGTATAAATCGAAATAATTAAATTACTAAAATTTTAATTACACATTTATAATTAATTTTTCATTGAAAATATTATTATAATTGAAAATAAAACCCTTTTTAAAATTAATGTGAAACATTTTCCCAAAATAAAATTTTTTTGAGAAAAAGTTTGTTTTATTTCAAAAAATTATAAAAATAAATTTTTCTTAATTATTTTACTGAAATATATAAACTATATATTCAATAAAATTCTCAACATTAATATTTTACTTTTTCTATACAAGAGATATGATTAAATATAAATTTCACAAAAAAAAATATTTTTCATAAAAAAAATATTTTACCAACTTCAAATAATGCATATGTTTTAAAAATATTTTTCTAAAAATATATAACTTATTTTTGAAAACAATTTTTTTTTGAATTTGGTAAATAAAAATTATTTTAGGGTGATTTGTTTTAGTATTTTTCATAAAAGATTCATTTTTATAATAATTAAAATTTATGAATATTAATTGAAATCAATATTTTGTTTGAAATGTTTATAAAGGTGATTTATATTTTAAATTGGTTTTAAAAAATAATTATATAAATTATATAACAATTATTACAATTTATTTCATTTTTATAAATTCCTTCTTGAAATCGAATACAGAAACATTTTAAAATTTTGAATAATTGCACATTAAAAACCACCTTTCTCTTCACATGTATGAGATTATTTTTTATTTACTATCATTTAATTATGTGAATTAATTTGGTTAAATATAGTCCATATTTAAAATTAGTATAATTAAATTTACCTAATATGATAAAATAAATTTTTTACAAAAGTTATTAGTGAACACCAGTAAAATTAATTACATTGATAAAGGTGAGAATATGTTTTATTCGTGATTATTATTAATCGATAAGGTGTGAAAATGGCCCAGTACATGTCCAAATAACTATTTTAGACATATTTATAACATTTATATCACCACCCGTCCTCAGGGCCTGTGTCGTGACTACCCCAAGCCCGCCGTCCATAGGCCAGGGGCTGGAAACAAGCACAAAAGGCGTAAATCCCAAAAAATGGAGGGCATTGCCTTTACGAAATCGAAGAACACACAAACAGAGTACAAGATGAAGCTACACTATGTAAATAAGTATAAAAAACGTGCTGAAAGTACAAGGGGCCAGAAATACAATCCCAAAAGAAAGGTATAGCTACAACTGAAAGTAAAGTACAACTCAAAGGATAACAGCTGAAAGGTGACAAGCAGCTCCTGGATCGTCCTCCGGGTTCCTACCTAAAGGGTAGGTAAAGATGTCCTCCTCAGCACTCGACGTCTGTCTGTCTCCTCCATGTACCGACTCATTGTGAGATCCACCTCTGGGAACCGACTCATCATGAAATACACCTCCAGGTACCGTCCAGCTCTATAAGCCTCAACCAGGATCAGTGATGTCCATCGTCTGCAACCAAAACAACAAAGTGCAGGAAAATCCCTTGCAGGGGTGAGTATATGATACTCAGTAGGGACCCCGAGACACTCAAGGACTCACTATAATCCAACAAGGATAATCAAAAAGAATGTTCTCAACAGATAACCCTTACTGAGGTATAATCCCATACTTATACCTAAGTTACCATGTAACCCATCTCAGCCACAAGGTATCACACAAATATGAAGTCGACGGATAACCACTACTTAGGTATATGCCCATACATATACATATGTTATCTAGTAACCCATCTCAATCATGAAGAAAACACAACGGTCATTGACTCATCTCAAACGATGATTTTTATTATCGAAACCGTAACAGTTGAAGAGCTCCGTCTCTTACAAGTACAATGATCATGTCCTGACTGCGAGGTACTTCTCACTAACCTTAGACTGCTAAGGTACTCCTCCTATCGACTACCGCGGGTCTGCCACCTCACAAAGTAGTGCTCCTCCGCCATGGGTTTTCCACCTCACACAGTAGTTCTCCCTCTCTTAGCCTACAAAGGTACTCCTCCTTTCGAGTACCGCAGGTCTGCCACCTCACAATGTAGTGCTCCTCTTACATGGGTCTTCCACCTCACAAAGTAGTGCTCCCCACTGGGCTAGGCAAGTCACTCCGAATCAAATCGGACAAGAAGTCATTAGGTCTCAGCCACCTACACGGTCTCCATATTCCATATGCTTTTCTCCGGGAGGGTCTGCTCCACAAGCTACAGGTCGATACTCAAAGTA
Organism: Viscum album; assembly: GCA_963277665.1. Classification (NCBI taxonomy): domain Eukaryota; kingdom Viridiplantae; phylum Streptophyta; class Magnoliopsida; order Santalales; family Viscaceae; genus Viscum; species Viscum album. The sequence goes on along the minus strand of OY728131.1, from coordinate 707,370,734 downwards.
TCACAAAGACCCATGAAGAAGTATCACGAAAGATCGCCTCGTCATATTGGTCTCAGCGCAACAGAGGACACGTCAATCGGACACCCGGTCTGTGAGTTATTAACCATTTCGTCCTTAGGGCCTGGTTGGTTTCGTGTATGAACCAACCTGACCGTATCTCAACTATACCCTGGACTCACATAGGGTATACTCATAGGGACCGTTTCTCAACATGATCACCAACGCCGCTGACGGTTCGTCAAACGGACGTCCGGTCTGAAAGTTATCAGCTTTTCCATTCCAGGGGCCCGGTCGGATTTTGGGTTCAATCCAACCCGACCACTATCCAACTGTGTCCAAACAACTAGTGAAGTTTTACAAAAGTAATGTCTCCTCAAGAGAAATCCAACAAAGTTGACGTCACGTCTATCGGACGTCCGGAGCTCATGTTATAAGTGTTTCCACTCCGAGGGCCTGGTTGGTTTCGTGATCGAACCAACATGGTCGTACCCAAAGTTCTTCTAAACCTTGAGTGTAATATTCCAAAACGACTGTCTCGATCCAAGGATCACACCTAAATTAACTGTGTGTCGATCAGAGGTCTGTAGCCCATGTTATGGAATTTTAAGAAAACATGTCCGGTTTTAGGGGGTGTTCGGCCCGGACCGACCCGACCCAAGTACCCCTGGGTTGGCCCGAACTGGGGAGACCCAAACTGGGTCTGGGTCCGACCCGTTCCGGCGCGGCCTGGCCCGACCAGCGAGGCCCGGCCGGCGCGGCCCGGCCTGGACTGGGCATCCGGTTGGCCTAGCGCTGGCATGGCGCTTGCGTGGACAGCGAAGAGCAGAGGGGGTGATGCCGCCCCGGTTGACCGAAACCGCGCAGCTTAATTGCCACGCCTCCCCCTAAACCCGGAACGGCTGAGCCATTCTCGTCCTCCGCGACTGAGCCGCGACGGTCTCCTCTAGTGGTGCGTCGCCGCCTCTCTCTACGGACCACCGGATGCGCACCGGTGGTCCATTCCTCTAGTCGTCTGCGCTTACGGTCACTACGGGACCCGTAGATTACTATGAAGGGTTCAAAACGTCTTTCGGCCAGCTTCGTCATCACCCATCGATCCGCACATCAATAAACAAGCTGCGGAGGGTTTTCGGGCTGTGTTTGTTCTGCCCGTGCCCTCCGCATTAGGTGTTATCAAATGGAAAACAATTAACCACATGATTTTAATCATTGACAAGGGAATAATTTATTCAAAATAAATTATACAAACACTCTGCAAATAAATACCCACACACGAGGGTATAATTTGCAAAAATATTATATATGGAAACCCCCTACATCGAAATTGATGCCACACGTTGTCGAGTCGTGGATGTTGAATGTCGTGGTAGTCGGGTGTCGCGGAAGAATGATATTGATTCCGTCGACGTCGGAAGAAGATGAAAAACGTTGTTGTTGGCGTCAGTCTCCATGGTCGGCATCTCCTTCCTTAGTGCAGAAGATGAAGTGGATGGAGAGTTCTAGAACTGCCAAGTTGATGTCCTTCTTCGAAGATGTAGCATTCTTCAACAAAGGAGATGAAGTAGGAAGGCACGTTTTCATTGGAGATGATCAACGCAGTCGGTGACTTCTCCCTTGACGAGCAGTAAGAGAAGTGTTGATGGTCGTTCTTCATCGAGAACGTTCTTCATTGTTGGAGGAACTCTCTCCCTCTTCACTATCTCCTCCTTAGCTCTCCACCAAGAAAATAAGCCCCCCGAAATAATAGAGTTTTCTATCTATTATTTTAATGGCACTAAACCCAAGGGTTATCACTCATAAAGTGACAACGCATAGATTAAATTTAGAGAGATGAATTCAAAAAGAATTGAATTAAAAGAATAATTTAATTCAGTTCATTAATGAGTAAGAGTGGGTGAGTTACAAATTAAAGAAGGACTTAGGGAGTTATGGGGAATGTGAAGGGGGGGTTCATGTGGGCCCCACCTCACATTCATCCTTGGAATCAGGTGCTGTCAGAAACCGCATACTCGTAAAATTCCAAAGAAATTATGAAAAAAATTTCCTTGAAATTTCCAGGACTTTACATTACTCCCACCTCAGGGATTCACATCCCCGTAAAGCTATAACACAAACTAGGGAAACAAAATTGGTATTGAGAAAACATCTGAGCCTTCCGCTCCCATGTTATCTCCTGGAGGATCTCGTGATGCCAGCGAAAGAGCACAAGAGGAATTGACCGTTCTCGTAGGACCTGCTCTTGTCGATCCACAAAATCTACTGGAACCCTGCAAAAGTCACCCCATCACCAAAGTCCAGCTCCCCATGGTCGATGATATGCGAAGGGTCATGATCTTATCTCCTCAGCTGAGATACGTGGAAGTAATCATGCACCTGGTGCAACTGTGGTGGATAGGTCAAGCGGTAACCCACCTCGCCTACCCTGCTGAGGACAATAAAGGGTCCGATGAAGTGCAGGGATAACATATCGCCTTAGCCAAATATCTGTAATTCCACGTTGAGGTGAGACCCTTAAGAAAACATGGTCGCCATCCTCGAACTCCAGTGGTCTTTGCCTCCTGTCAGCATAAGACTTCTGTCAGCTCTGAGCGATCCTCTTCCGCTCCTGGATGACCTGGACCTTCTCTATTGTGGCCTGGACCATCAATTGTCCCACAAGAGATGTTATGATTTCTTCTTTGCCGATAAGAGAAATTTGGTCTCATCCCCTAGATGAACCACATTCTTTGACTAATACAGCCAATCCAGACATGAATGATGCATTCATGCCATGGACAACGTCGTAAGGCCTTGACGTTACTACCAAGAGATCCAACCGTCACTCTCACATCTAAGGGTCGAGTCACACTATCGGCATCAGCGTGAGGTAACTAGGTCTCATCCAGTAGGAATCTAGAAATCTGATCTCTCCCATGTACACTTGTTCCCTATAGTCAGGGTGGACCTCCTGGTGGTGGTGGTGGCACCACCTCGAAGCGTCATCCACCTCCAGCTGCACGTCCAACTCCCCTGCCTCCGTCTTTTTCTCCTTGTGGTCCACCTCAATCGAACCTCTGCCTCTGCCTGAGAGGTCCTTCATTTATCTCCTGATCATCCTAGTGGTTGGTCGGACAATCAAGAGCCATGTGACCCTGTCCGCGGCACCTGTAACACAGCATGGAAGGTATGGCTCTGTCACTCCCCTTGGTGCCTCGCACTACTGACCCTGAGTCATGTGGTCGACCACCTGTAGGTCTGGTCCTCTTGGACCTCTGCGTCATCTGTGTACTGGCCACTACAGAAGACTCTGCCGCATGCCGGCTAGTGGTGGGTCCTGCTGCTGGATACTGCTAAGTAAGGAAACTCCCTTCTAAGAGGGATCGCTCCAACACCCCTCTCTGCGTCGGGATGCTATGAGAAACAATAGAAGCTCAAATATCTCACCTGATCCCCTGCTTGAAGGTTTGGTCCCTGAAGAACGGGTCTCGTACCCTATCTGAGGAGTAGCGTGAGAGGTATGTGAACCTTGCTGAGTACGGCGCCACCATTATTCTACCCTGATGTAGATGCAGTAGCTCCTGTATAGGCACCGCTAGAAGGGTGGATGGTACAAACTCTGCCCGGAATAGGCTCTCGAAGTCTGCCCAAAGAAGTGTCACCTCGTAATGCATCTTGAGGATCAGGATCCACCATCTGCCTGCTGCTGCCTGAAGGAGGCTGGCAGCAAGGATCACCATGAAGTCAGCTGGCATCCCTACTACCCTGAAGACTCTTACCATAGACTTCAGCCAATCCTCAGCCGCCTGCGGGTCCATCTCTCCCCTAAACCTAGGAGGCCTCTGGCGCAGGAACTCGTACAATGCGCTCAATCGACATGCACATTCTACTGCTGGGGCTTCTGGAATCGGTGGCCCAACGGGTGGTAGTAACATTGGTGCCTCTGCTGGGGCCTCAACTAGGATCGATCCCTATACTGAGGCCACATCGCTCAGCATGCTGTCAGTACGTACAACTCTCGAGGCTCTAGTTGTTCGTCCGTGGGCAGGCATCCTAAATGAAACAAACACTACACGGTCAAACGATTTATACCTGGTGATCTAACCTGGTTTGAGATTTTTTAGGGGAAAACCTATGAAAACACACACACAATTACTATTTTCATCCACCGAGTCAGATATCAGTAGTCAGGGTCCTGGTGTATGGATACGTCAGCCACCCGCACCAACAATGGACTCCCGGAACTGAAAACCACACTCGGTACTCTTAACACTATTGCTTCACAGAAAAGAAAAATCAGAGTTATAAGTTCTGCGGTAGAACCGACTTCTCTGATACCAATTTGTCACGACCCGTCCTCTGGGCCCATGCCGTGACTACCCCAAGCCCGCCTTCTGTAGTCCAGGGGCTGGTTACTAGCACCAAAGGCGTAAATCTCAAAAAAGGGAAGGCATTGCATTTACGAAACGGAAGTACACACAAACAGAGTACAAACATAAGCTACACAAATTAAAGTTGTATAAAAAATGCGCTGAAAGTACAAGGGTCCATAAATACAAGCCCAAAAGAAAGGTACAACTACAATTGAATGTAAATTACAACTCAAAGGACAATAGCTGAATGGTGACAAGAAGCTTCTAGATCATCCTCTGGGTTCCTACTGGATGGGTAGGTACAGATGTCCTCCTCAGCACTCCACGTCGATCCGTCTCCCCCGGGTACCGACTCATCATGAGATCCACCTCCGGGTGCTGACCCGTCATGAGATCCACCTCCGAGTACCATCCATCTCTACAAGCCTCAACCACGATCATTGATGTCCGTTGTCTGCAACCAACACAATGAAGTGCGGGCAAAGCCCGTGCAGGGGTGAGTATACGATACTCAGTAGGGACCCTGAGACCCTCAAGGTCTCACTAAAATACAACAAGGATAATCACAAAAAAAGTTCTCAATAGATAAACCTTACTTAGGTATAAGCCCATACTTATACCTAAGTTACCAAGTAACCCATCACAGCAACAAGGTATCACAAAGATATGAAGTCGACAGATAACCACTACTTATGTATATGCCCATACATATACGTAAGTTATCTCGTAACCCGTCTCAATCATAAGGAAAACACAGAGGTCATTGACTCAGCTCAAACCAGGATTTTTATTATCGAAACCGTAACTGCTGAAGAGCTCCGTCTCTAATGAGTACAGTGATCTTGTATCGACTCTAAGGTACTTCTCACTAACCTCAGAATGTTGAGGTACTCCTCCTATCGAGTACCACGGTTCTACCACCTCACAATGTAGTGCTCCTCTGCCATGGGTTTTCCACCTCACACAGTAGTGATCCACACTGGGCTGTGCAAGTCACTCCGAATCAAAATCGGACAAGCAGTCATCAGGTCTCATCCAGCTACACGGTTTCCGTATTCCGTATGCTCGTCTCCGTGAGGGTCCTCTCCACAAGATAAAGGTCGACACACTATGTATCACAAATTCCAATGAAGAAGTATCAAAAAAGACCGCCTCGTCATAGGGGTCTCAACGCAATAGACCGTGCGTCAATCGGACGCCAGGTCTGTGAGTTATTAGCCTTTTCGTCCCTGGGGCCCGGTTGGTTTCGTGTACACACCAACCTGACTGTATCTCATCTATACCCCGAACTCACATAGGGTGTACTCATAGGGACCATTTCTCAATGTGATCACCAACGCCGCTGAAGGTTCTTCAAATGGACGTCTGATATGAATGTTATCGGCTTTTCCATTCTATGGGCCCGGTCAGATTTTGGGTTCAATCCAACCTGGCCACTATCCAACTGCGTCCAAACCTCAGGCGATGTATGCCAAAAGTTCATTCTCATCAAGAGGAATCCAACAAAGTTGACCGCACATCTATCAGACGTCCGGAGCTGATGTTATAAGTGTTTCTGCTCTGAGGGCCCGATTGGTTTCGTGCTCGATCCAACCCGGCTATACCCAAAGTTCTCCGAAACCTTGAGTGTAATATACCGAAACGACCGTCTCGATCCGATGATCGCACCACAACTGATGGTGCGTCTATCGGGGGTCTATAACCCATGTAATGGTCTTTTAAGAGAACATGTCCAGTTATAGGGGGTTTTGGGTTCGGACCGACCCGTCCCGAGACCCCCTATGTCGGTCTGAACCGGGTCGACCCGACCGGGCCCGGGTCTGACACGTTCGGGCACGGCCCAACCCAGTAGACCCGACCCGGCCCCGCCGGCGCGTCCCGGCCCGGCCTGGGCGGCCGGTTGGCCTGGCCCTGAAGCAGCAACCGTGTGGCCAACGAAAAGCAGAGGGGGTGTTCCCCACCCCGGGTGGACTGAAACGGTGCCTCTTAATTGCCACACCTCCCCCTAAACCCGGAACAACTTAGCCGTTCTAGTCTGCCACGGCACAGCCGCAACGGTATCCTATGGTGGCGCACCGCCGCCTCTCTCCGTGGACCACCGGATGCGCTCAGGTGGTCCGTTCCTCCAGTCGTCTGTGCCTACGGTCACTTCGGGACCCGTAGATTTCTGCGAAGGGTTAAAAACATCTTTGCGGCCCGCTTCGTCTTTGCTCGTCAATACGCACATCAATAAACATGATGCATAGGGTTGTCTGGCCGTGTTTGTTCGGGCCACGCCCTCCGCGTTAGGTGTTATCAAATGGAAAACATTTTAACACATGCTTTTAATCATTGATGAGGGTATAGTTTATTCAAAATAAATTATACGAACACTCTGCAATTAAATACCCATGCAAGAGGGTATAATTCACATAAACATTATGTACGGAAACCCCCTACTCAAAAATGACGTTGCACGTCATCGAGTCCTGGAAGTTGAACGTCGCGGTATTCGGGTGTTGAGGAAGAACGGTATTGATTCCGTCGACGTCGGAAGAAGAAGACGAACATTGTTGGTGGCGTCAGTCTCCACGGTCGGTGTCTCCTTCCTTATCACAGACGAGAAACCTGATGGAGAATTCTGAGGCATCCAAGCCAATGTACTTCTTCGGAGACGTAGCGTTCTTCAACGAAGGAGATGAAGTATGAAGGCACATTGTCATTAGCGATGATCACCGCGGTCGGCGACTTCTCCCATGACGTATAAGAAGATAAGAGTTGATGGTCATTCTTCGTCGAGAACATTCTTCATCGTTGGAGGAAAGCTCTCCCTCCTCTTCTTCTCCTCCTTAGATCTCCACCAAGAAAATAAGCCCCCCAAAAAAATAGAGTTTTCTCTCTATTATTTTTATGGCACTAAACCCAAGGGTTACCACTCATAAAGTGAAAACACAGATTAAATGTGGAGAGATGAATTCAAAAAGTTTTGAATTAAAATAATGAATTAATTCACTTCATTAATGAGGGAGAGTGGGTGAGTTACAAATTAAAGAGGGAGTTAGGGTGTTATGGGGAATGTGAAGGGGTGGGGTTCATGTGGGACCCACATCACATTCAACCTCACTTAGGTAGTTAGTAACTAGTGGATTTCTCCCCAAATCCCACACATAGGTTAAAACCAACTAGGCTAGAAATAAAATTGTATAACAAATTTTATTCCCCTTTTTATTTAAACCACAATTTTTAACAACTCCATCCGAGCAAATGCATAATTGGTAAAGGTCCTCTTAATAAACTACGAGCACTTTGGTTTCATCGGTTCCATCAGATTTTGATTCCGAGAACCGGTTCAAATGTTATAAAAAACCCGCTCGTTCGTTCACTGAATGTACCCAAGCTATTCTTCAAAAATTGATTCCAGGCACACCCGGCCTCGGAATCAGGTGCCGTCAGAAATAGCATACTCGTAAAATTCCAAAGAAATTAAGAAAAAAATTTCCTTGAAATTTTAGGCTCATTACAATTAAAATTATTATATATAAACTTATTAATTATTTTAGGCACATTATGTAAGTGAGACCTCCAAATATTGTTTACTTTTTTGTATTTACAACAATGAAACTCTACCATTATTATAGAAGAGTAATTAAGTCAACCCCATCATACACACCTCTCATGGAATTTTTTTCAACATAACCATTGCATAAGGTCTTCGAAACATCCCTATTCTCATTCTAGAGTCCACAATACTTTCGTAAATACAAAATAACGAATTTTTTAGTGAAAACGATAAGGAGTTACCTGAAGAACATGTAACGTTAATCATCGTGCATATCTATTTTGTTTCTGTATCCACCCCCATGAAGTTATTATTAGTCCAAGATTATATAAATATCTAATTATCAAAAATATTTTATATTTTTTTATGTTATTTTTTGAAACTAAAAACTCACATAATTCCATCAAATGGGTTACAAAATCACTATTCAAGTGTACAACAGACTGCCAACTCATGAAAGGATGTCGTTCATTTTTTAATAACTGCCACCCATGGTTTGGAATAATGATAGAAATGATTTTTATATATTATATATAAGATATTTATAACATAAAAACTACCTCTATTGTAATTATATCTTTTATGCCAATTTCACATTTCATACTATATGGGATATAATAACATCACTTGTGTGTATGACAGACAACCACCTCGCGTCGTGATGTGATGTGTTTTTCCCATAAGAGTTACATAGATGGTATTAAGTGTAAATATAATGAATACATTTGTTATAAATGATATAATAATGATATTAATTATATAATATTTATTTTATGAATGTAATATGTCATTATCATTATGCCTTTTCACATACTGAAAAAGTGATAATGTCATCCATGTACGAGTATACTACCACTTCCACGAATGGATTCATATATTCATATATATATATGTGTGTGTGTGTGTATGTATATATATATTGTTAAATAGTATGGTATTTATGATATAATTATCTTTATTTAATGATAAATGTTTCCTAGCATCATTCATAATGATCATTTAAAAATGGGATCTTTAACTTGGCATAAGTACAACTTAAAATATATATGATTATAATTTATTTTTCATTTTTCATAACCATTAACCATTAATGGAAATAAAATAATAACTACTGTATATATACAATTATTATATAATTATTATTACTCTGGTTATTTTTAAATAGTCACCCCTTTGACCATAGTCAACCTACCAAATTTGTTTTTAATACACAAATGGAATACGGTAAAAACAATAGATGTAAAATTAATTGAAAAATCAATTGTATATATTATATTAATTATTAAAATATAAGTAACATATAAATTTAAAAATATTCTTAATAAACCAAATAATTTTATTAATTTTATTTTTGTGGACAATAAAGCTACATGTGATGAATTAGACTAAATATAATGGAGTTTTACTCAATCTCCTTTCATTAAGTAGTATATTGATGTTATGCATTGTCATTCTTTTATAAGGTGTATATAAAAACCCGTTAAAATTTTATATAAATAAATCTCTAATATCACTTCATTTAATGTTTTTATAATGTTATTCTCTAATGGTTTTTGCGATTTCATTGTTTATAAGGTGATAAGATTATTTTCCTTCAATGAAACATCCTTTTAATGTTTTCCCTCAAGATCTATGTCCATTCCATTTTTGTGTTTTAAAATGATATACGTGGAGAAAAAAGATTTTCGAAGTAAATGTTATACTTTTTTATTTTTTTTGAAAAGGACTGTTTTTATGTGTTCTATGTGGAACGTTTTGATATTGATAAAAGGAATGTTCTATTCTTATCCAACACTACAATAATACCTTTTCAACCACTCTTAATATTATTTGAATTTTGGATTCCTATAAATGAATTCATGTTTCCTTAAATGAAATAAAATTTTTTAATTTTATTTTTCTATATTGATTTTGAAAATGGGTTTTCAAAATAAAATGAAATTTTTATATTTAAAGTTGTTTTTTGAAAAGAAAATGGTATTTTTTTCATAGAGTTTAAAAGTGATTTCAACCATTTTCAAATGGAACATTGGATGAATAAATTTATTTTATTCATAATATTGTACTTTAGAATGATATGGTGGGGTGTCCTAGATAGTTTTTTGTTATGACAAAACATAATATTTGATTGGGGTGGACTATATATCACTAGGTGAATCCTTTATATATTATATGATTGGGTGGCCCAAATATTGTGATGTTATCCTATTAAAATATAAATAATGGGTTCACCCGGATATCACTATAATGAATTTTGTTATATTACTCATTTTAATAGGAATGAAGTCGGTAGTTACCAATGGTTTTTTATTTTGAATTTAACCAGCTTCAAATTAAATATATCTTGAGTTTAAAATGGGTTATTAATTTTATGCTAACATTTATGGAGAAGGGTTGTTAATTTTATTCTATGGTTTATAATTATTAACTTTGAGATATATATTTTTGATTTTTTATCATCTGAAAATATTTTATTTCACATTCTCATAGAACATTGAATATATAATTAAATTTTTTATGAGTTTTCATGTTTTCACAGAACTAACAGTTTCCTTTATTTTATATCAATATATAAGATTTTTGTTCTTATCCTGAAGTTTTAAATTTTATTAATAGGATAGGTAATAGAATTATATATTCATGTAGAAATTAAGGAATAGTTATCATGAAATAAATCATGATTTTATTAATTATATTATATGGATAAAAAAATACTAATTAAAAGTGTCGAAATTATATTATATGGTTTTTAAATATATGAGTTATGGCTTATTTAACTAAAATTAAAAAAAAACAAAAATGTCCTCAAGGTGAAACTGAGTGAAATCTATACAATAAAAAATTATATTTTATGTTGTATGGACATGGACTAAAAGAATTCCCCTACCCAATGGAAATGGGGGGAATCATGTAGTGATAAGCCTCTTTTCAATACCATAGATCTCCCATACATTAATTTTCCCAAAAAACATTACTCCATTATGAGTGACCATTGTTATATATTTTTAAATTCATTATAATTTTCTCAAAAATCGATATTAATACCGAACTATAAAAAGAAAACTATTTATATATATTATATATATTGGTAAGAGAGAAACCTAGATTTCATATTTCTTTGATTCGTTCACAAATAACAATGTTATATTAATAAAATTAAATATGAATGACACAAAATCCATCCAAAACAATTATATTTTATACTTTTAATTTAAATTTTCATTTCCAAAATCACTATGATATAATTAATATTATTCTATTAATCTAATGTTTTTAGATATATTAGTATCAAACATATAAATAATATCACAAATATTTCATTATAATCTCTATATACCCTATTAATTATGTCAATGAATATTTTTTTAGAAATATTTATTTCAAATGTCCTATCATTGAACTCTCAATGTCTATACATTATCATAATTATGTCTTGGGAATATCTTCCTTCTTCATATTTCATTGGTGATATCAAAACAAATGTTTATCCATTAAAAAGTATTGGGACAAACATTTTGGTCAAAAAATTATTATGTCAATGGTAATAGAATCTTGTTCATCATGATAATTTTATTGAGTATATGATAATAAATGTTTACGTACAAAATATAATACTTATTTCTAATAAAGTGGACCATAACACCCTATAGTGAAGAACTTTGGAATATAAAACCAATTTACAAATTCACTTATAAATATAGTTTAAAGAATCCAACTCAATTGTTGACATTATATAAGAAATACTTGTTAAAGGAAGTGATCCATATATAATTTTAACTGAGAACTCAAATTATAAATCTTACAGATGACAAGGAAACTAGTCAAAAAATTCATCAATTTAGTCTCATGCAAATTCCAAATCTTTATGATTCATCCATTCAGGATTCATAACCATTTTATCTACATATTGTTTATCATAATGAAATAATACTGATCATTGTAAATAATATTCCAAAGTATATTCGGCATCTTCTTTACACATTTACGAAATTGAAGGATGACTCTTGATGTCAAGAGAGATTTCCCTTTATTGATTTTTAGTGATTAATTTATATAATTAAAACCAATCCATGGATAACATAACATTAAACTCTACAAATTGTTTTTATAAAATATTTTATTGGTGGTTCAGTTCACAAATATTATGTGGTGTGGATTATTATACTTTGTATACAATAATTTATACAATTTATATTCTCATTAATAACTCTCCCCAATGTTATAAGGATGATATTAAATAGGTCTTCCAAACATTAATAATACAAAATAATTAATAGGTCTATAGTCATATAATATATTTTAAATCCATGAATGTATAATGATTACACCTTTCACTAATTGACTCTATTTCTTATCATTTACTATATCAAAAGAAAACATCCTGATGAGAATACTAAAACAAAAAAATACAGTCAAAGGGAAACCATGGAAATGTATGGAATAAATGATAAATGAACCATAAATCCCATCTTATGAGTCTCCAGGTTTCAATCAATGTTATCCACAATAATTTTCCAAATTACATTTTTTAACCTATCTTTCTATTAATGTCATTCAAAATGGTTCTTAATGTTTTTTTGAATCATCTATAGCATATAACCCATGAATATTAAACATGTAGTAGAGAAATAAATATCATTAATGCACTATGGGGTGACCAAATTAACACCCAATTCCCCATTTTTAGAATAATTATTATCAGGATGAATTTTTGAATAGAAATAATCAAATATATTATCCAAACATGGTGTAATTACAAGAAAACCACTCCCTCTATACATACCTAAAATATTTGAAGGTTATACTATTTTTAAACATACCCCTACGGTTTGGACTAATATATTGACGTATTAATATAAATAAATAATTATACCTTCCTTTGATCTCTTCAAACATTAAAGGAATAACCTTTTGAAAACATAAATGAATGGGTTTGTTTGAAATCCCAATAAATGGATAAACATGATGAAATTTAATATATTAGGTTTCTAATGTCATTACCAGATACTAATAAGGAAAAGTCTTGTGAATAATTTTAAGATATCATATCATAAATAAAATAGAAATATAATATTTTGTAAACATACCAAACATTATATAAGAATATGTCAATGATAACTACAACAATAAAATAACATGGTGGAAATAATCCCATAATATAGTTTGATTACTCATTAATCCATTATGTATTGTCTCATGAGATAAAAATGATACTGTAGACGCCGGAAAAGTCCGTTGTTCCCAAACGAAGCTCCGGATGCGGAAAGCGAGGTCATATTTGGAGTCAGAAGCACGTTTCAGAGGGCCCAGAGGCCTTGCGCGGAATTTTAGAGTCCCGCGTGCAAAGTTGATGAGCAGCGCGCAAACCTCCCGGGATGCGCGCAATGTGCTGGACCGGCGCACAATTTTGCGCGACAGCGGCCCGCGCGACTCCCTTGCGCGCTGGGCCCGATTCCGTGCCCGCGAAGAGAATTCCGCGCTCGTGACCCAGATTTCGCGCCGGGGTTGCCTATAAATATAAGGCGACCCCCGACGTTTTAAAGGTTGCCGGAATTCGAAAGGTATCTCGCACGCGCAATTCAACCCCTTCCGCGCGCAATGCCGAACTCCAGGTAACCTCCTTTCTTTCGCGCAAGAAAGCCTCGGGGTTCGCCTTCGCGCCCAATCCCTTTGGCTCCTTTCATTTAAATAACTTTTGACCTGAAGGCCTTCGCGCACAAAAGAAGCCTCTTGCGCGCAATTGCCCCCCGGGTGCGCGCAATCCAGCCCGATTGCGCGCACCCCCCCTTTTTCAAGTGGCCATTCATTAAAGAATGAGCCGTTGCCCCCGCGTGCTATCCGAAGCCCGTTGCGCGCAATCTCTATCATCCGCGCGCAAAGCGCTGGCCCAATTGCGCGCCAGCCCGCCCATTTGCTCGCCGACCCGCAGCATTGCGCGCCAAGCTCCCCTTTTGCACGCAATCCGCCAGGGTCATCCCCGTTGACCCCCTGAGGATACCCGCCTGCGTGGCGCCCGATGATCCTCATTCCGGGTACCCGCACCGTGCGTTGTCTTCCCGTGCGGCCCTCCAGGCTCGCGCGAAGTGACACGGACCCATCGGCGGCAAATCATTCGTCCCGCACGACGTTAAACTACAATCGTCCAAGCTACAAGACGTTAAACTGTACAGCATTCGTCCAAGCTACAAGATGTTAAACTGTACAGCATTCGTCCCGCACGACGTTAAACTGCAATCGTCCAAGCTACAAGACGTTAAACTGTACAACATTCGTCCCGCACGACGTTAAACTGCAATCGTCCAAGCTACAAGACGTTAAACTGTACAGCATTCGTCCCACACGACGTTAAACTGCAATCGTCCAAGCTACAAGACGTTAAACTGCAAACGTCCAAGCTGCACGACGTTAAACTGCCTAGCATATCGTCTTCAACACACGACGTTAAACTGTACTTCGTCCGGTAAGATGTTAAACCGTCCGCTACGTCCTCAAAACACGACGTTAAACTGTACTTCGTCCGGTAAGACGTTAAACCGTCCGCTTCGTCCTCAACACACGACGTTAAACTGTACTTCGTCCGGTAAGACGTTAAACCGTCCGCTTCGTCCTCAACACACGACGTTAAACTGTACTTCGTCCGGCAAGACGTTAAACCGTCCGCTTCACCCGATCCCGTGCCTTGCACGCAGGGTCCCCCTCCCGGTTTGGATGTGGCCCCCACCCGCTCGTCTCTACAGGGATGTCGGGATTGGAATGGCCTTCGCCCACGGGGGTAGAGTGTTACCGAATGAACTACGTGGACTTTGATCCCTGTCTCCTAAACAGGGTACGTAGGAAGCCTCTCTGAGGTTCAAGCCCACCACCTGGTCGTCCCAGTCGTATTCACGTCGGTTCGTCCGTCAGTGGACCCCTCCTGGGTTCACGCTTGCATCGATTCACATATGAATCCGCCCCTGTGGGAGACTGCACGTGTGTATCTCCATTGTGCTTCCCCACTGCCCCTTTTTCTATTTTCGTCCAGCATGACGTGAAACTGTGATCCACCCGGCCGTTCCATCCCCCTCTGTGCGAGGTGGTTCGGTTCAATCCTCCTCCCGGCAGCCTCGATCTCCTCGTGAGTCGGCTCGCCAACGTCCAGCATGACGTTAAACTGTATATTCGAACTATGCTAACTTTGATCCGCGCTAACGCGCGGTAAGTAGGAAGCCTCTATGAGGTTCAAGCTCTTCACTCCATCATCCATCCTGACCCTTACCCGGGCCGCCACATCCCGGTGGGGTCATGCCACTTCACTCCACTCCACTTCACTCGGGAAGCCGCCCATGTGCTGGCCCCAGCGTCGGAGGTTCCCCGCAAGGGGTTCTGTCATCTGATCCACTCCTTGTGTTGATCAGTCTGATGTCGTCCCCGCTGGACGTTAAACTCGCGGCATACCCCGTGTTAAACATGGGAAGCTGAGGAAAACCTCTGGTGACGCAGTTCCCCGCACCCAGTGTGGGATGCCTCAGGCCATCACGTCTTCGAGAAGCCCTATTAGGGACGGAAGACAGATATGCAGAGCCGCAGTGTTAAGACACGCCCCCAACACCCAGAGCCACCCGGTCTCTTCACCACAGGTTGCTGCCCCGACCAGACTCCTGGGAGCGTCCGGGCGGAAGCAGCGTAATTAACCGGTGTCCATGAAGATATGGCGCCGGGAACGAGATTCACGAGCATGTCTTAAATCTATGAGGGAGACCCGGATTAGGCGACGAGTTCTGAGGAGACGTCCAAGGAAGGAGGAGCCGACATCCCATCATCCCGGTTTCGATCAAGGAGCAGACGCCCCTGAATAAGGGACGGATGCCGCCCGCCTTTGGAAAGCGGGACTGCGGGACCACAAGCCGTGCGCGCCCATCCCCTCGGGTCGACGGGTGCACGCGCGAACGCGTCCTGGCGGAACAGCGTCGGGACAGAAGCCCGGCGCACATCCGCACCGAAACAGAAAAATGGTGAACCCGATGTGAATCTCTTCTCCTCAATACGAAGACCGATGGCTTTCAGAGGAGTTGGAAGACCGGAATGTTGCCCGGCCGAGCATTCAGTTTTACCCGCCAGGGGCTGGGGAAGGGAAATCGGGCACTCCGTCTCACAACGTCGATGGCCTGGGTTCCCCCCACGGAAGGCGTCATGGCACTAAAGGTTGGTTGTCGATTCCTTTTCCCGTCAGTGTTAATGGGTTTTTTCTCCCTGCTTTCAGGATTCGAGTCGCCCAGTCCAGTGCCCGATCGCCACCCGCCCATTGGCGCAGGGGTAGGGGAGACACCGACGCGGTTACTCCGCGCGGTCCCGTCCGTTTCACAGCCGTCCCAGCAGCCGCAATTGCGGGACAACCACGCCCTCTCTCCCCCTCGGAGGTCATCCAGAGAAGGGTGATCAACAACTTGGTGCGGAGATATGAGGAAGAGGGAGTCATCCCCACCAGGGACATGGCTCGCCTAGACCTCGAGGAAGCTGCACCTCGCCACCACCGCCGCCCCCGAGGGCCGCGCAGGGAGGCATCGCTGCCTACCTCGACGTCCAACCGCTTCGGGAGCTTATCCCCGGAGCGCTCCGACAGTTCCCTTCCCTATGCGGATGAGGAGGAAGATGTCCGGGACCACCCTATCCGGGATTCGCTCCAGGGATCCGCGGTAAGGGCTCCCGCCAGGCCGCGGCGACACCGCCGCCAGGCCTCTCAAGTCGAAGAGCGGGATCTCCACCTGCCCGCACCGCTCATCCCGACTCGTCTGTCCCGACGCCAACGTCGGGCACGAGCGGAAGAGGATGCCCACCTTGGGGCCCTAGCAGCGGCTGCATTGGCCCAAGCCACTGTTGGCTCCAGTCGCCAGGCCCCTGCGCATCCTGAGCAGGGGAACTTCTACGCCCGACCTGGATCGAGGCCCCGACCGCCCCAAAGGCAGGTTGGGTCGACTCTACCGGTTGCTGGTACAGGCAGTAGCCACCGAGGACCACCTCGCGGTAGCGTTATCCACCAACAGGGGCTACTCCGTGTGGCCGATCCAGGAGGCATGGGTCATCCCACCTTCCGATCCCGGCCCGGAGGCCTGCCCAGAATCATCTCTCCCCGCGTCCCCTTTGATATCTGTCCCGGTGCTCCTCGAACCTTGGTTTCCAGTCCTCTTGGCCCCAGCACCAGTGCGGCCGGAGGACGCCAGGACAGAGATCAGCCCTGCCCCGAAGAACCACCCAGGGGCGGGAAGGCGAGGCGTCGACGCAGAGGGAGGAGTGTTAGGGAATTCCGGACAGAGATCTGACCGGTTCGTTTCTCTGATTCGGAGGCGGAGTACGATTCGGCGACAGAGCCCTCCCCCCAATCCCGCCAGTCAAGGGCAGGGGTAGGAATGCGGCACGTCAGCCTCGTACTCCCCGAGAGCGAGATTGACATGATCCCTGCTTCTCTCCGAAGGTATATCCGGAGTAGCGAGGGCCTGGTAGACCCCCAAGGATCAAGCTTGTGGTTGGTACCGGCCCCTCCGGAAGTGCCTTCAGCCTCGATCGGAGAAGCCGGGGACTTTATCTGGGGACCGACGGTCGAACCACGATCTAGTGCACCCTCGGCAAGCACCGATGCTGCGGCAGGATGTTCGCTCGCCGGCCCGTCCTATCGTGATGTGGTAGCCGGGGCACCGCCACCCTCAGAGGGCGGCCCGGGATATGGAGGCCAACCGGCCTGCTCGCCGTATTCGCCGCCGGCCAGCCCGTCGGCCCGACGGCCCGCCTCGGCACCACTGCCGGTTCCCCGTCCGTTCCCAACCATTGAAGAGGACCAAGGAGACCTGGGTCCCGAGTTTGAGTCATGGAGCTTCTGGACCGTCCTTGCAGAGGGCCACTTCCCTGAGAAGTTTTGGCCAGTCGCAGGATCGGGCTTTGAGGCACCCGAATCACTCACCCCGGATGAGTTCGAATGCTTCCGCCGAACTCTCCGAGAGACTCACACCCGTCTTCACTGCCTACAAATGCCATACCCCGGGAGTCAACTACACCTGGAGGATATTGGTGAGCAGTGCCGCCAAATTGACCTGGCCACGCTCCCCACGGTTCGGCACCCCGGGTCATTTGGGCACCACGAGGCCCTCCAACAACGATGCGTTGAGTGTTTTCAAGTACTCCGCAAGGTTATTGAGGAAGCAACTCCCCACGTGTATATCCGTGGATGGGGGCAGCACGCTGCCCTACGCTTCAGTGCGATTCGCCGACAGCCCGATTCACTGGGTGGCCCTGAGGGTACATCCCCATGGACGGAAACAGTCAATATGGATGACCTGTCAGGAGAGGGGAACGACATGGAACTTCTCGACGGGGGCTCCCCCCCCGAAGACAGGCCGTCCTTAGATCCATCGGTGAGAGTTACTCGTCATCAGAGGAACCTCCTGGGACTCCCCGCACCCACTGAAGCACTGACGTTGAGCCGAAACGTCAGCAAAGGTAAAGAGCACAGCGAGGCTGTAAAGCCCGCCGACCCATCTGCCTCCATGCAGAGGTCAGAGGAGGATCCCGATAAGGCTACGCTACGTCAACAGCTCGCCGAGCAGAAGAAGCTGGTTGACCAGCTCCTCGCCGAGCGCGCTGCGGAGCAGCGGCCTGACTACGGTGATCCTAGGCCAGGACAGCAGGGACAGGAACGACCACCCCTCGATGAGACTCTCCCGGGCAACCGCGATTATGCTGTGTTCGCCGACAGGAGAGAGGCCATTGCCTATGGCAAGAGGGCGCGGTATGTTTCGCCACACCCTCCCGAGCGGCGTGACTACCTGAGAGACCCCGCTCGGATTCCTCCCGCTGCCCCAAGGGCCGCTCCGCCCGCCATCCCACGAGCTGACGAGTTCGACGACCCGGTCGACGACCCGATTGAAGGGCCGTGCAATGCGCTCGTGGTTAGAGATCCTCGCCAGGACTAGAACCCATGTCTGGACGATCCGATGGCGGCACTCATCACCCGCTTGGAAGCCTTGGAGACTCGGCAAGTGGCGATCCCACCGGACGGCAAGCCATACCCAGCATGGGTGGATGACATGCCGGCACCTCCGGGATTCGGGAATCCCACTTTCGCCCCCTTCAACGGGACTGGAGATCCACCACAGCATTTGGCCCATTTCAACTCGAGTTGCGGGCCTATGTTGGGGACTCCGACGCAGCAGGAGGCCGCTAAGCTTCGCTGCTTTGTTCAGACACTGGAAGGGCCAGCATTTGTCTGGTACAGCCAGCTCCCCGTCGGTTCGATAACTAGCTGAGAGGACCTTCGTAGACAGTTCCTCTACCAGTTCAGTTCCACGACCCGGAAGACGAGTATCGCAGACCTCTTCAAGTGCAAGCAGAGGCCTGATGAGCGAGTCGCGGACTTCGTCGCCCGATGGAAGGGTCTCACGTATTCCCTTGACATGCCATTGACTCAGGAGCAGTTGCTGACAATGTGCGTCAGGAACGTCAAGACCGAGTTGGTCCCTTCCTTGATCACTCAGAATTACCCTGGAGGGTTCAGGGACTTCTCAGAAAAAGCTCAACGTCTTGAGGAAGCCCTGCAACAGGCCAGTCAGGCGCGCCCGCAGCCTCCTATGATTCCTGCAAGGAGAGTCAGCATGGCTGAGCCCGCTGCTGTTGCCCAGATAGAGGCCCCCAGGCCGTTGGAGCTGCTGCCAGCGAGGCCAGCTCCACAGCCTCACAGGAATCCGCCTCCACGGGCTCAGTTCCCGGCCCAGCAGCGGCAGCCCCAGAACCGGCCGGCCCCTCCGCGTAATGTACCGCCACAACCCAGGCGAGATAATCAGGGTCCACCTCCTCGGCCGGCCCCTCCAGCCCCTCGTCAAGACCACGCTCCCAGGGGCCCGCGATACCTGACTTACTCATTTCACGAGGATCAGGTCCCCGGTTATTTCCGGAGCGCCCTGGAGCAGAGGATTGTGCGACTGCCTGAGTGTTGGAGGCCAGAGGAGGCACATATCACGGATAACCCCCGCTACTGCCCTTACCATCGGGCCCTGGGGCACACCATCCAGTGGTGCTATGCGTTTAAGGACTGGCTCCAAGACCAGATTAACAACAATGTAATCAGGTTGGGCCCAGCTCCAGCACAAGTGGTGGGCGTGTTCGTGGGATCAGATGACGATAGTGGCAATGAGGACGAATGGCAGCTGGTCTCCGACCGCAGATCCCAGAAGTATAATAACTGGATGGCCCGTAAGGCGACCATTCGCGCCCATGGAATCATCCGTGCGCGCTTGAATCAGCTTGAGCCCCCAGAACCCGCGGGTGCTGCATCGGCATCGTCGTCCCAGCCTGCCTCTTCCGAGAAGAGTAAACGGCGGCGGCGCAAGAAGGAAGAGCGCGCCCCGCCAGTCCCGCCACTATCCCGCACTCTCGGCGATTTCATGCCCCCAGAGATGGGGATCCCTCCTCGGATCCGCCCGGTGATGGATGGTTCGTCCGACGAAAGTGTTGGGTACGCTTTGGTTAATACCATCAAGCTGGTAAATCCCTTTTCGGTTCCCGATGTTGAAGAACACCAGGTGGACCTCCCTAGTGTCCCCGGTCGTCGCCACTGTCGGAAGAACCACAGCAGCAGGAGTCGCCGGGGCACAGCAGTTGGTACCTCCAGCCAGGCCGTGCACGCCACCGAGACTAGGCAGCAGGCTCAAAACCGAGCTCAGCGTGCGCAGCCCCCCCATCCGGGGATGACGGAGTCGCCTCCGCCACTGTTTGTGGTGTGGGACCAGGCAGAACCGCCTCAGCCGCGTCGCGACCAGCTCCACCCTGCCACGAGTCCATCCCGGCCTCCTGACCCCAGTTCGGTGACCATTTCCCGGACTGCAACCAGTGAACAGCGAGATGCGCCAAGTACCAGTCGGCCGCCGGTCCAACCGGCAAGGCCCATCATGCCTCCAACCGCAGAGCAACCTCCTGCAACCAGGGGCTCGCGCTTGGCCAAAAAGTATGA
Organism: Viscum album; assembly: GCA_963277665.1. NCBI lineage: Eukaryota > Viridiplantae > Streptophyta > Magnoliopsida > Santalales > Viscaceae > Viscum > Viscum album. The sequence goes on along the minus strand of OY728131.1, from coordinate 707,349,874 downwards.
TGTCCTGAAGCACCTGGCCGACATCCCAGCAAGGCTCTCCATCCTTGAGGCTCTGCGCATGTCATCTGAGATGAGCGAGGCACTCGCTGAAGCCCTGAAGAGCCCCCTCCAGTTTGAGACGGAGGTTGCGGCTGCAGAGGCCTTTCACGCCGAAACGATCGAGGACGCCGAATGTCAGGCAGTTATCTCGTTTTCTGTTAAGGATGAAGACCCTCCTATACAGGGACACATTCGTCCGCTGTATGTTACTGGCCAGTTCAACGGCCTTGAAGTCCGGCGCTGTCTTGTCGACACGGGGTCCGGGATCAACCTGATTCCAACTCGGACGCTCCGGAGATTGGGGTTGTCTGAGGATGACTTGATCCCCTCCGACCTCAGGATCCAGGGGTATGACCGCACCGAGAAAACCCCGATCGGCAAGATATATTTGAAGACCCAGTTCGGTGACTTGGTTGCCAACACAGAATTCATGGTAGTCTCTCAGGACACTGCGTATAACGCATTGATGGGCAGGCCATGGCTCCACCTTCATGCGGCGGTTCCCTCATCATACCACCAATGCCTCAAATACTCCCTTAATGGTCGAGTAGGCGTGCTTCAAGGAGATGCCTCTCCTTTTGCCTCATGTGAATCCCGCTATCTGGACGCGGACTATTACAAGAGCAAGGACAAGCAGATCCTGGCAGGTGAGGTTGAGCCTGTCGCTGTTGCAAGTGATCCCTGGGCAAGCTTGGATGACGCCTACGTCCTCCCGATTCAACGGTTGGACGTAGCCATGGTCTCGACGGCCTGTGAGTCTCCTGATGAGATGACCGCGACCGCCCGTGCCAGCACCAGCGGCCCAGCAGGATCTGGTAGCCCCAATGCAGTTTCCAGCGCAGTCTCTCCCGTGGAAGATCCCTCCCCGAGTGGAGAGGACGTGGAAGACGCACCCCCAGCCTTTGAGGAGGGCGTCCCCGCCACGGTCGATGAGTTAATACAGGTTAACCTTGGAACCGAAGCAGATCCAAGACCCACGTTGGTCAGGGACGCCATGCCCTCTGAGGAGCGGCAGCAGTACGTGGACTTTCTCAGGCAGCACCGTGATGTGTTCGCTTGGGGCTATGACGAGATGCCGGGGCTAGATCCTCAGGTAGTCGTCCATCGCCTTGGTCTCCTAGCGAACCATCGCGGGTTTAAGCAGCCTCCCAGGAAGATGCACCCATCCCACGGTGCCATGGTTGAGGCCGAAGTTGACAAGCTTATCAAGGCCAACTTCGTGAGGGAAGTCCAGTACCCCAAATGGCTGGCCAACATTGTGCCGGTCAGGAAGATGAACGGATAGATCAGAGTCTGTGTCGACTTCCGCGATCTCAACTGCCACTGTCCGAAGGATGATTTTTCCCTTCCAGTGACAGAGCTGTTGATTGACGCCACAGCAGGGTTCCAAGCCCTCACCTTTATGGATGGATACTTCGGATACAACCAAATCCGGATGGCCCCTGAGGATGAGGAGTTCACTGCCTTCAGAGCCCCCCAAGGTATCTTCTGTTACCGGGTCATGCCCTTCGGCCTGAAGAATGCAGGAGCCACCTATCAACGGGCGATGCACCGCATATTCAAGCCAATCCTCGGCACACTGGTGGAATGCTACGTCGACGACTTGGTGGTCAAATCACGCCAGCGTCAGGACCATCTCAAAGATCTTGAGAAAGTGTTCGGCTTCCTCCGGTCTCGCTGCCTGAAGATGAACCCGTTGAAGTGTGCCTTCGGGGTCACCTCCAGAAAGTTCCTTGGATTTGTGGTAAGATACCGGGGTATTGAGATCGACCCAGAGAAGATCAGGGCGATTAGCCAGATGCCTCCCCCAGGTAACATCCGGGAACTGCAAGGGTTCCAAGGCCACTTAGCCTATATACGCCGATTCATCGCGAATCTGGCCGACAAGTGTAAGCCCTTTTCTCGGCTCATGAAGAAAGGTGTCACCTATGTATGGGATAAAGAGTGTCAGACCGCTTTTGAGGAAATCAAGCAGTACCTGCTGCAACCTCCGGTTCTGATGCCGCCTGTATCCGGGAAGCCGCTGGTCCTCTATGTGACCGCCCTGGAACGGTCCCTGGGTGCCCTTCTCGCCCAGAAGAACAACGAGGGAACAGAGAATAGCCTCTATTACCTCAGTCGCATGCTCCTCGATGCGGAGGTTAGGTATTCCCCCATCGAGAAGAGCTGCCTGGCGCTCGTATTTTCCGTACAGAAATTACGGCACTACTTGCAGCACCATGAGGTACAGTTGGTTTCTCGGGTAGACCCGTTGAAATATATCCAGAGCCGGCCTATGTTGACTGGCCGTTTAGCGTGGTGGGCTGTGATTCTCCAGCAGTTCGACATCAGGTATGTGTCTCAGAAGGCCATCAAAGGGCAGGCATTGGCAGACTTTCTGGCAGCTCACCCGACCTCCGCGGATCAGCCGCTGGATCTAGGCTTTCCTGATGAGACCATTCTCTCGGTCGATCAAGCCGATCCATGCTGGAAGATGCACTTTGACGGTGCCTCCCGGAGCCCTACTGGTAGAAGACTCGATAATCCTAAGCTCAACAGAGTGGGCTTGGGTATCGTCTTCATTACCCCGGAGCGAGCCGTGCTGCCATACTCTTTCCTGTTGTCAGAGGGCTGTACCAACAATGAGACGGAATACCATGCCCTCATCACGGGCCTCGAGATGGCTCTCGAGATTGACGTGCCCCGCCTGTGTGTGAAAAGGGACTCCGAGCTGGTCGTTAAGCAGATCAATGGCGACTATGTTGTCAGGAAGCCGGAACTTGTGCCATTGCTGGAGTGCACCCTCCTTCTGATGGCCCAGTTCCCTTCTCGGCCAGAAATTGTCCATATTCCCCGGTCGCAAAACGGTCGAGCAGATGCTTTGGCCAGCCTTGCTGCGTCACTTGCTGAGCCTGAACAGGACAACCTGGTCATCCGCGTGACGCACCGCAGGCTCATCGCTCCTGTTATCCCGGAGGGAGATCGCGGCCCATCGGTAAGTAATCTCACCGTGGTTGCCCCTGTGCATGGAGCCCCAAATACCCCAGATATGGCAGTCGAACCAGCCCCTGATTGGAGGACGCCTTTGGTTGAGTACCTCCAACATGGCATTCTCCCATCGGATCGAGCCTAGCGCGAGCGAGTTCGACGCCGCGCATCGCAGTTTGTCCTCCAGAGCAGCCCCGGCCTGGAGCAGATCCTCTATAGACGCGGATTTGATGGTGTTCTCCTCCGTTGCCTTCAAGGAGTCGAGATCCCACGAGTCATGCAAGAGGTTCATGCTGGTTCATGCGGTGCCCATCAGACTGGGCCGAAGCTGTCCCACCAGATCCGGAGGTTGGGATACTTCTGGCCCTCCATGATCCATGACTGCATCGAGTATGCCAGGAGGTGCCATGCGTGCCAGGTTCATGCGAACTTTGTGCATCGGCCGCCGGAGCCTCTCCATACCACCAGGTATTCTTGGCCCTTTGCAGTCTGGGGGATGGACGTTGTGGGACCCTACCCGCCGGCGACAGCTCACCAGTGCCGGTTCATTCTGACCGCCACAGACTTCTTCTCCAAATTGGCAGAGGCGATTCCGCTCAGAGAGGTCAAATCCTGTTCCATCGCTGACTTCGTGACCTCCAACATCATTTATCGATTTGGAGTGCCTCACGCAATCCTCACGGATAACGGAACCAATTTCCGAGCAACCGAGTTGAAGAAGTTGTACGCCAAGTATAACATTCGCTAGAACCATACATCTTGCTATCATGCGTAGGCGAATGGACAGATTGAGGCGTTTAACAAGACCCTCTCTAACATTCTGCAAAAGATGGTTGGTCAGAACAAGAAGAGTTGGCCGGACAAGCTCCCCAACGCCCTCTGGGCTTATCGGACGACGACTCGCAATTCCACCCAGATGACCCCTTATTCCCTGGTATATAGAGCTGAGGCCGTCCTGCCCATCGAGATCCAGTTACCGTCCTTGCGCACTACAGTCTACGACCAGCAAGCGCCGGACAGAGCTGTCGAAGCCCGTCTAGTCGAGTTGGAAGCACTGGATGAGAATAGGCTTCGCGCTTTGCACAACTTGGAGAGGCATCAGAGCAGAATGGCTCGAGCTTTCAATAAGAAGGTTCGCCTCCGCTCCTTCCTACAGGGTGATCTAGTGCTGGCCCTAAGAGCGCCAATGATCCCCGGCAGGAAGCCGCCCAAGTTGGAGCCCAAGTGGGAGGGACCTTTTGTCATCCACAAGGTCTATCCCAATGGCGCGTACTCCCTAGCAACTATGAATGGTGAGCGTGTCACTCCTCCCCGTAACGCTAGGTTCCTCAAGCAGTATTTTGCCTGAGTGCATTCGTCCAACATGACGTTAAACTGTGCCACGTCCAAGCTGCACGACGTTAAACTGCCTAGCATATCGTCCGCGCTGCAAGACGTTAAACTGCCAAGTGTATCGTCCAAGCTACAAGACGTTAAACTGTTCAGCATACGTCCGAGCTACAAGACGTTAAACTGTTCAGCATTCGTCCCGCATGACGTTATACTGCACATACGTCCAACATGACGTTAAACTGTACCACGTCCAACATGACGTTAAACTGTACCACGTCCAACATGACGTTAAACTGTACCACGTCCGCGCGGCAAGACGTTAAACTGCCAAGCATCATCGTCCAACATGACGTTAAACTGTACCACGTCCAACATGACGTTAAACTGTACCACGTCCAACATGATGTTAAACTGTACCACGTCCGCGCTGCAAGACGTTAAACTGCCTAGCATCATCGTCCTGCATGACGTTAAACTGCCTCTCAAGAACTACGTGTGGCTTGATTCCCATCCTTATGGGATACGTAGGAACGCCCGGATGTTTGAAACTTCGGGTCCAGCCCCCCACCTCTTAAAGATTCCCCCTTCTCTGGGGAGTCCGCCGCCTTCGGGTCACCCTCAAGGCGTGTCCCTCGACCCCTTGCAGTGGTCCACCGGTGTCAAGAGTACTCTAGTTTATTGCCAGGAGCATCAGGTTTTGCTTGGTCAGGTTCCTTCCACCTTTCAGGCTTCATGCTCCATTTCATTCGGACCCATCATCTACGCCCTGGGTGGGACCCCCGTGAGCGGTTCGGACACAATGCCCCAGTGCTCTCCCACCGACTCGGGCTGGTGCCCCCAAGGGCTTTGGGCAGCAAGTCGATATGAATCCTGCGCTTGAGCGGTCGATGCTCGTTTTCTGCCTCATTCCATCAACGGTCAGTGCGATATTGATGCTGCTTTTCCGCCACAGTTGGCAGTACTGTCATATCGTCACGCCGGTGCTCCCAGTCCTCGAGTGAATGGCTGCATGATTCACAATCTTTCCACTTCCCATTCTGACCAGGAAAAATCTCGACGCTCTTGACACTATCCCTCAGTGCATCTTTGCATATCCAGGGGATAGGACCGCGAAGTGGCGTGCGTGAGGTTCTTATGGTCCGAGCTCTACGACTTTAAACTAAGATCTCCTTTCCCTCATCCTGCATGACGTTAAACTGCACTTCAAGAACTACGTACGGCTTGATTCCCATCCTTATGGGATACGTAGGACCGCCTGAACATTCGTGTTTTAGGCCCAGCCCCATCCTTCGGGAATTTCCATCCCATCTCGGGCCCTTGGCCCGGTTGCCTCCGGGTGTGCGGCGTATGGTGTGAGCGCGGGGCTATGCCCTCATCACGTCGGTTTGCTCGTCACGCTGTACGCCCCCCACGTTTGGGGATGCCTTCTGCTCCCCCCTTCTTTCTCTCATCGTCCTGCATGACGCTAAACTGCATTTCAAGAACTACGTACGGCTTGATTCCCATCCTTATGGGATACGTAGGACCGCCTGAACATTCATGTTTCAGGCCCAGCCCCATTTCTTGGGAATCTCTATCCCGCATTGGGCCTCTGGCCCAAGTTCCCCTCCTTCTTATGCGAGGCGTATGACGTGAGCGGGGGATTATGTCCCCATTCACGTTGGTCTACTGGCCGCGCTGTACGCCTCCCCCGTGTGTGGGACTACCTCACACCCCTCATCGTCCTGCATGACGTTAAACTGCCTCTCAAGAACTACGTACGGCTTGATTCCCATCCTTATGGGATACGTAGGACCGCCTGAACGCTTGTGTTTCAGGTCCAGCCCCGTCTCTTGGTTGATCATGGGGATCTGCCCTCTTTTGGTTACTCTCAGGGTGAGTCCTCCGACCCTTTCTGGTGATCTGTTAACATGTTTGGGGTACTTCGGTCTATGACTCGTAGTGTCAGATTCAATCCCGACAAGTCCTGTGTTGCTTGTCAGGCCTTGCGCTTCTCCTTGTTCGAGCCTTCACTCAAAGGGATCCTCGTTAGCGGTTTGGGTACGATGCCTTAGTGCTCTCCTACCGCTCCGGGTCGATTTACCGGCGGGTCCTGGGCCGCAAATCGATATGAATCCTGCGCTTGAGCGGTTGATGCTCGTTTGCTTGTCTCATTCTAGGCTGACGCGATCGGGTGTTGTGTTGCGAACATGGTCAGCAACATCCTTGATCGCCATGTCGGCTCTTTCAGGCTCTGAACATTGGTTGCGCAGTCCTCATCACACTCCGCCTTTGTGCGTTGTAGTGGAATCTCGACACTCTCTTCATACTGACCTTCAGTACACCTCTACATGTTAGGCAGGCCAACCAGGGTAATGGTGTCTTTTGAGGCTCCCACGATCTGAGCACCAAGGATATATGCGGATGTCCTCCCTAAGGGCCATGCGTAGCTGGACCCTCGTCCCCATAAGGAGGAAGGAGTCGCCCGAGCAATCGCGTTCTGGGCCCAGCAAAGCTGGAGGCTAGCATCTCTGCCTCTCGGGTGATGGACATACGCACGCCCCTATCCCGGGATCCTTCTCCTGGAATCGTGCGTGACCGCAGGGCTGGGGTATGTCCCCACCTCCGCTGGGTCCGCCGTGTTCCCTTTTTCGCAAGAACTACGTGTGGCTTGATTCCCATCCTTGTGGGATACGTAGGAACGCCCGGATGTTTGAAACTTCGGGTCCATCCCCCCACCTCTTATAGATTCCCCCTTCTCTGGGGAGTCTGCCACCTTCGGGTCACCCTCAAGGCGTGTCCCTCGACCCCTTGCAGTGGTCCACCGGTGTCAAGAGTACTCTGGTTTATTGCCGGGAGCGTCAGGTTCTGCTTGGTCAGGTTCCTTCCACCTTTCAGGCTTCATGCTCCATTTCATTCGGACCCATCGCCTACGCCCTGGGTGGAGCCCCCGTGAGCGGTTCGGATACAATGCCCCAGTGCTCTCCCACCGACTCGGGCTGGTGCCCCCAAGGGCTTTGGGCAGCAAGTCGATACGAATCCTGCGCTTGAGCGGTTGATGCTCGTTTGCTGCCTCATTCCATCAACGGTCAGTGCGATATTGATGCTGCTTTTCCGCCACGGTCGGCAGTACTCTCATGTCGTCACGCCGGTGCTCCCAGTCCTCGAGTGAATGGCCGCATGATTCACATTTTCCACCTCCCGTTCTGACCAGGCAAAATCTCGACGCTCTTGACACTATCCCTCAGTGCATTTTTGCATATCCAGGGAATAGGACCGCGATGTGGCGTACTTTGAGGCCCTTATGGTCCGAGCTCTAAGACCTTAAACTAAGATCTCCCCTTATGGTCCAAGCTCTATGACCTTAAACTAAGATCTCCCCCCTATGGTCCGAGCTCTAAGACCTTAAACTAAGATATGCCCCTATGGTCCAAGCTCTACGACCTTAAACTAAGATCTCCCCTAATCGGGGTTCTATGTCCTGCATGACGTTAAACTGCACCTTCAGAACTACGTGTGGCTTGATCTCCAGCCTGATGGAGTACGTAGGAACGCCCGGGCATCTCGACTCGGGTCCAGCCTCAGAGATCGCTAAGTCCCGCCCCTCCTCGTTGCCGGCCGTCTGGCCTGACTTCGGGTAGAGTGGTGCGGTTGTGATATTCTTCCCGATTCAGCTCGGGATGCCCCATCGCAACGATGGGAAGCGACAGTTTCCTCGTCAAAGAGGTTTCGTCTGAGAATTGGGGTGATTCACGGCCAGATTAGTGCATCCGCCTAATACGCTTTCCCCACGGTGGCACAATTTTGAGAGCGTTGGATTCTGTCCGAACAAATCGTCACTTCGCCCCACGCTTCACATGCCCTGTTGATTTGGATTTCCACCCTTGTGCCTGAAGGAACCCCCAAAGCGGCATTGATGATGACATGTGATCCGCCTCCTGCAATATGAATGATGACCTTCGGTCCGTCTATTGCAGTAGTATGGTCGATTGATCCATTGTCCGCTTGCCGTCCTGGGCATTTCCTGGAAGGCCGACCGTCGTGGATTTCTGGATTCGGGACACGCGATTCACCCTTTCTCTTTTCCCTATGTTCGGGTAAAATCTTAACGCCCCTAGCATTGTCCCGCTCGTGTGTTGGAACAAGTTGGGGGGATGACACATTGATTAGGTCTGAGGTCTCCTTTCCTAAGAATGACCTCCCTCTTTTCTTTAGAAATCCAGGCCCAATTATGGATGCCTGAAGCTTGGATAACGCTCCCGCGAGACAATGAATTGTGGTTGAGCATGTTAAGCCAAAAGATGCAGATAAATATATTGGTTCATACAAATGGATCAAAGTAGCGGAAGCAAAGTGTTCTGGGAGTGGCAAAAACAAAGCCCCTAGGGATTAGCGTGCTGAACGAGTCTCTCTAACGCCGCTACCCTTTGGCTGGTGGCCTCCAGAGCTGCTTCTCGCTCTCTGCGTGCCCTCTCTTCGTCAGCGGTCGCAGCACGCAGTTCGTCGATCCTGGCCTGTGCACGCTCCCGCTCGACTTAGAGTGTGACCATCTGTTGGCCTGCCTCCGTCAGCTGTACCTGGGCGTCGCTCAGTTGAGCCGATAATTGCTCCACAAGCTCAGTACATGCTGCGACGAAGGCCTCCTTCTCTGCCGCCTGCCCTTCGAGGCGCTAGACTTCCTGCTCCGCCACGAGAAGCGCCCGCGTGCTCTCCGACATGTCCCGACCTTGTGCGACGTCGGCACGCCGGCGGCTCTCGCGCATCTTTTCGGCCATGAAATCACGGACCGTCAGATGGAGGCATTGAGCATCAGCTCCCCCGGCACACAGGAAGCGCAGCCAGGTTTGAAGTGATCCCATGCGCCCCAGCCACTCCGATGAGTCTCGCTTGAGGAAGCGCTGGATGCACTTCCACCCCCTGCGGCGCGTTATCTGGCTCTCCTCGACCGCCTCCGCATCCGAGTCGTCCATCTCCTCGGGGTCGGCAGGCCGGTAGGCAGGGAAGGCAGCCAGCAGGTCCGCTGCAGGGTCCGCCCCTAGGATGTCCTCATGAGGGATAGGTTCCCCAACATCTGGGCGACCTTCTTCTCTCGCCCCAGCTGCGTTGACACCCTCGTCAGCCCCCCTCCCTCCGATGTCAGCACCGCCGACGTCCGCAGCCCCCTGATCAGCAGTTGATGGGGCCGACTCGGTGTGGAAAGTCTGTTCCGGAGTAGGCGGCACGTCTGCCACCGGTCCACTCGTGGATGGCCCGGGTTCGACAGCACGACGAGCCTCCAGTGTTGAGATCACTGCGCAGGGCATGCTGTGGTTAGTCACGGATCGTCAATGGCAAGCACCAGCAGTAAAGTAAGGAGACTTACGGGAGTTCAGAGCGTCATCTTCCGCTATCCCGGCCGCCGCAGGAACAGTCGCAGCAGGGGACCCTTCCGCGCTTGTCAATTCAATGATGGGTGTCTGGCCCCCGCCTTGCCCTGCTGGCGCCTCTCCTACTCCCGCTGAGGACGCCTGACCAACATCCGTGCGCTCCTGAGAAAGGTGGAGAAATGGGTTAGAAGCTGCATAAGAGAATGGATGAAGCAGGTTGAGTAGGGATAGAAGCGGACCTCGAGGAGCTCAGTGACATCAACATTGTCAGAGTCGGCCACCTCGCCGCTCTCCTGCGGACTCCCCGGATGGGACCTTCCCTCTGAGCCTTCATCCTCCCCCGTCTCCTCCTCCTCCTCGGAGTCTTTGCTACTGTCATCTTCCTCCGGCGGCATCTGTTCTGGAGCAGGCTCTAGACCGAGCATCACCTTCACCAGAAGGGATGGCTCCGCACGCTTACCACGTTGGCGCGCGTACCCGTCCATGGCCGTCAGATACACATACTGCCGGTTGAAGTCCACCCTGTCGGCGATCTGGAGGCGCCCGACCTCTGGCAGATGGATTCCTTCTCTGAGTATCTTTCGCCAGATGACGTCGGTCCCCAGTGACTGCCGCAGGGTCATCCAGGCCAACCACAGCGCCAGGAAGACCGCATCGTGGGAGGGCTCGAGCAGATGCCTCACCTGCTTCCCGGGCCGCTCCCCGACCGCCGTATGTGCCCTCTCTCTGGGCGCTGAAGTCGTGGCGGCAGCTTGCGATGTGCCCGCCGCCGAAGTCCCTGCCCGCGCCGGCTCCGCTGCTTGGCGCGCCTCCGTTCTCCCCCGCGTGGCAGCGCCTCGCCTCCTTCCTTGACGCCCGGTCTCCGCACGGGTGACCTCGAGCCGCCGAACTGGCTTCCGTAGAAGCCCCTCGGGGTACGCGATGGCCCAGTGTTCGGCGTACTCGGTTGCCAAGCCTGCGTCGACCCCGGTAGGAGGGAGAGTGATGACGTCGCCAGAGCCGAAAGCGGCGAACATCAGCCACATCTGGCGAAGGACGCCAAGGTTCGTCTCCTCCCGAACAGCAGTGAATACCCTCTTCGGCATCCGTTGAAGGCACCCGAACTGCCTGGCGAACCGGGTTGGCACGTAAGGCTCGCAGATCACCTTCCCGTCGATCCGAGCCACGAGTACCCCGCCCCGCATGTTCAGGAAGTATTCATGCTGCTCCAGCGGGCCCTGTCCATTGTCGATCATCTGGCCGACGGGAGTGGGGAACGGGCTGAAGTTGAAATTGGCATGATTTCCAATCCGAATCCTCACGCCCTCCTCATTTAGGTTCATCGGAGCGACCCCCGCAATGTTCAGCAGGGAGGGTCGCAGGCCGTTGCCCGGAGGAATGATGGCGTTCGGAAACGTGTACCCACCAAGGTGAGCAGCCACCCAGCCGTGGAAGAATTGGAAGGGCCCACAGATCCTTCGTGTCGACCCCCCTCGTGAGATGCATCCCTGGATGGCGTACAGCCTAGCCAACACCGGGACCCCGAGGTTGTATCTTCTATTGGCAGCCATGGCGCCCGCCATCGCCAGTGTCGTCGGGCGAACGCCCATCCTCGCGTCCTGCACTGGCAGAAGCCACCCGCTCAGAAAGGCGGCCAGGAACGCCGCGTACCGGACATTTGGGTCCCGGGCCTCGATGACGCGATACCCCCATGAGCGGTAGTCGCCCGTCTCCAGGACCCGCCAGTACGACCCGTTCCGGCTCCTCTGAGCCGCGGTCGGGCACCGCTTCCCCCTGCCTGGCATCTTGACCGCGGGGTCATGCTCCAAGAACTGGCTGAACCACTCCTTGTAGGCTATGTCCTTCTGGAAGTCCTTGACCCCGAGCCGCTCCGTAGCCAGGTCCAGCAGATGCCATGTCAGGATGGGAGTCCGTGACCTGTCGCCCTAGGTGTTTCTCGGAGGCAGGAACTCATCGTACTGGTAACCCTCCAGCGGGATACCTCCGATGCAGTGGATGTCCCAGAGACCAATGCCGACCTCCCCATGGTGAAGATGGAAGGTGTTGGTATCCGGGGACCAGCGGGTGAATAGCTCCGGCCCGAGCTCGGACTGCTGGTAAAAGTGGAACTGCGACGTCCACACCGCCTCAAACAGGCCGATGTACCGCAGCTCCTCCGCGAAGTGATCGCAGGTGTGGCATACCCAGAACGCTCAGGCCCATTCACTGGTGAAATTGCCCCCAGACCGCAAGTCCCAGTCCTTTAGCCAGCCCTTGGTGTCGTCAGTGACACTCTGGCGATATGTGCTCGAGTAGAGGGCTGGAGAATTCTCCGCAGTGGGCTCACCCCCGGCGATGGTTCGCGTCCTCGGGTTCAGGACATAGACGTCCAAGTGCCTGGTCTCCCTGGCAGGATGCCCATTGTTGGTGATGTTATAGCGGGGAAGCTCGTCCTCCCGAGTCACCCAGGTCCGTGGCGCATCAACCTCGAACCCTGGTACCGGAACCTCATCCAGGATGCCAAAGTTCCAGAGCGGCAGGTTGTCCGACAGTGGATATGTCTTCTGGGCCGGCGTCAGCAAGTCGAACAAGGATTGATTGTTGGAAACAATCTCCTTGGCTCCGTAAACCTCCCCGTTCGTCGCCATCTCAGCTCTGCGAGTGGCGGCGTCCCCCTCATTTCCTTGATGCGCGGCCATCTCAGAAGCTCCGGGAGTCGTGCGGGTTAAGGGATGAAGCGTGCGGAATCGGACGAGGCTGGTGGAAAAGTTTGAGAGTTGGCGCGCAATCCTAGTGGACGGCGCGCAATCGGGAAGTCCGTCACGTAAAACCCCGGGTATTCGCGCAAAGACAGGCCGAAATCCGGAAAGTTTTGCGCGACGAACGGGTGAATTCCGCGCCGGAAAGGGCAATTTCGCGCACGAGAGCTCGAATGCTTATTGCGCGGAAGGCCAGTGTACGGTGGGGGGACCCATGGACCCTATTTATAGGCGAGGTCGGATGTCCGCGCTGCGCGGAAAGCGCTTTGCGCGACCGAGGCAGCGAATTTCGCGCCCGACACCCCTTTTTGCGCTCCACAGTCCCGCGCCACCCAGGACTTCGGCATTCCGGCGTCTCCCTCGGAACCCGATCGTTGCGACCTCTCACCGATCAGATTCCGAGGGGGGGCTTTTGTAGACGCCGGAAAAGTCCGTTGTTCCCAAACGAAGCTCCGGATGCGGAAAGCGAGGTCATATTTGGAGTCAGAAGCACGTTTCGGAGGGCCCGAAGGCCTTGCGCGGAATTTTAGAGTCCCGCGCGCAAAGTTGATGAGCCGTGCGCAAACCTCCCGGGATGCGCGCAATGCGCTGGACCGGCGCGCAATTTTGCGCGCCAGCGGCCCGCGCGACTCCCTTGCGCGCCGGGCCCGATTCCGCGCCCGCGAAGAGAATTCCGCGCCCGTGACCCAGATTCCACGCTGGGGTTGCCTATAAATATAAGGCGACCCCCGACGTTTTAAAGGTTGCCGGAATTCGAAAGGTCTCTCGCGCGCGCAATTCAACCCCTTCCGCGCGCAATGCCGAACTCCAGGTAACCTCCTTTCTTTCGCGCAAGAAAGCCTCGGGGTTCGCCTTCGCGCGCAATCCCTTTGGATCCTTTCATTTAAATAACTTTTGACCTGAAGGCCTTCGCGCGCAAAAGAAGCCTCTTGCACGCAATTGCCCCCCGGGTGCGCGCAATCCAGCCCGATTGCGCTCACCCCCCCTTTTTCAAGTGGCCATTCATTAAAGAATGAGCCGTTTCCCCCGCGCGCTATCCGAAGCCCGGTGCGCGCAATCTCTATCATCCGCGCGCAAAGCGCTGGCCCAATTGCGCGCCAGCCCGCCCATTTGCGTGCCGACCCGCAGTATTGCGCGCCAAGCTCCCCTTTTGCGCGCAATCCGCCAGGGTCATCCCCGTTGACCCCCTGAGGATACCCGCCTGCATGGCGCCCGATGATCCTCATTCCGGGTACCCGCACCGTGCGTTGTCTTCCCGTGCGGCCCTCCAGGCTCGCGCGAAGTGACACGGACCCATCGGCGGCAAATCATTCGTCCCGCACGACGTTAAACTGCAATCGTCCAAGCTACAAGACGTTAAACTGTACAGCATTCGTCCCGCACGACGTTAAACTGCAATCGTCCAAGCTACAAGACGTTAAATTGTACAGCATTCGTCCCGCACGACGTTAAACTGCAATCGTCCAAGCTACAAGACGTTAAACTGTACAGCATTCGTCCCGCACGACGTTAAACTGCATACGTCCAAGCTGCACGACGTTAAACTGCCTAGCATATCGTCCTCAACACACGACGTTAAACTGTACTTCGTCCGGTAAGACGTTAAACCGTCCGATTTGTCCTCAAAACACGACGTTAAACTGTACTTCGTCCGGTAAGACGTTAAACCGTCCGCTTCGTCCTCAACACACGAAGTTAAACTGTACTTCGTCCGGTAAGACGTTAAACCGTCCGCTTCGTCCTCAACACACGACGTTAAACTGTACTTCGTCCGGCAAGACGTTAAACCGTCCCCTTCACCCGATCCCGTGCCTTGCACGCAGGGTCCCCCTCCCGGTTTGGATGTGGCCCCCACCCGCTTGTCTCTGCAGGGATGTCGGGATTGGAATGGCCTTCGCCCACGGGGGTAGAGTGTTACCGAATGAACTACGTGGACTTTGATCCATGTCTCCTAAACAGGGTACGTAGGAAGCCTCTCTGAGGTTCAAGCCCACCACCTGGTCGTCCCGGTCGTATTCACGTCGGTTCGTCCATCAGTGGACCCCTCCTGGGTTCACGCTTGCGTCGATTCACATATGAATCCGCCCCTGTGGGAGACTGCACGTGTGTATCTCCATTGTGCTTCCCCACTGCCCCTTTTTCTATTTTCGTCCAGCATGACGTGAAACTGTGATCCACCCGGCCGTTCCATCCCCCTCTGTGCGAGGTGGTTCAGTTCAATCCTCCGCCCGGCAGCCTCGATCTCCTCGTGAGTCGGCTCGCCAACGTCCAGCATGACGTTAAACTGTATATTCGAACTACGCTGACTTTGATCCGCGCTAACGCGCGGTACGTAGGAAGCCTCTACGAGGTTCAAGCTCTTCACTCCATCATCCATCCTGACCCTTACCCGGGCCACCACATCCCGGTGGGGTCATGCCACTTCACTCCACTCCACTTCACTCGGGAAGCCGCCCATGTGATGGCCCCAGCGTCGGAGGTTCCCCGCAAGGGGTTCTGTCATCTGATCCACTCCTTGTGTTGATCAGTCCGATGTCGTCCCCGCTGGACGTTAAACTCGCGGCATACCCCGTGTTAAACATGGGAAGCTGAGGAAAACCTCAGGTGACGCAGTTCCCCGCACCCAGTGCGGGATGCCTCAGGCCATCACGCCTTCGAGAAGCCCTATTAGGGACGGAAGACAGATATGCAGAGCCGCAGTGTTAAGACACGCCCCCAACACCCAGAGCCACCCGGTCTCTTCACCGCAGGTTGCTGCCCCGACCAGACTCCTTGGAGCGTCCGGGCGGAAGCAGCGTAATTAACCGGTGTCCATGAAGATATGGCGCCAGGAACGAGATTCACGAGCATGTCTTAAATCTATGAGGGGGACCCGGATTAGGCGATGAGTTCTGAGGAGATGTCCAAGGAAGGAGGAGCCGACATCCCATCATCCTGGTTTCGATCAAGGAGCAGACGCCCCTGAATAAGGGACGGATGCCGCCCGCCTTTGGAAAGCGGGACTGCAGGACCACAAGCCGCGCACGCCCATCCCCTCGGGTCGACGGGTGCACGCGCGAACGCGTCCTGGCGGAACAACGTCGGGACAGAAGCCCGACGCACATCCGCACCGAAACAGATACTAACAAATTGGAATTCAAATAAGGGGAAAAAATTTAATAGCTCTGTAGAGACTAATATACAGGGATAGTATTTTTTTCGAAAACATTAAAAATGTGTGGGTGATTTTAATAATAAATTATGTAAATATTCCTGGAGAATTAGTATTTATTATATGAATTGGGACAATTGGTGTACAATTTTAAAAGTAAAAGATTTTTTCAGTACATATATTTTTTACCACAAGATGAAGAAGAAGGGAAATTAATTAATATCAATATATATATATATATAAAGAAATTTATTTTGTGTTAGGAGTTGTGGGTGAGAGTTTGTGTATGTTTTTGTATATATCAATACAAATTTTTTTCCAACCACATTATCCAAAAGATAAAATCAATCACATACATGTGAGAGGTGACCACTACCTTATGGGTGATCTATCACATAATATCACACATGGTTGTATAGAGGGTGTATATATCCTAGGATGAGGGAATGAGTATAGTTTATATTATATGAAAGGTATAGTGAGAAAATATTTCTTAAATTTTATGCATTATTGGTGCATATTTTATAAGAAGATGTGACCCTCCCTGGGGGAGGGGGTGTATAGTGTATCTTTGTGTCTAATTCAGTGTGTAGAAGAAAAACTAGTAATATTAAATAATTTCATATTGAATTAAAAATTGATGCATGGTTGAGTGTGTCAATATTATTCTTCAAATATATAATGATTCATTTAAAATAATGAAAATCGCATTCCTTAGAAATCTGTTATATGATTGTGGAAATCTGATCATATTCTACCGTACGAAATTTGAGGAATAAACATGAAACATTTCTTTATGAAAAAACATTGGATGATCAAATATATCTACTATAAACTTTCCTAACATATGAGAACGTTCATATAAAATTATAGCATACTTTAGAATATGAATCTAAGAATTATTTAGTGGAATATTCTACTTAGAAATGGAGAAACTATTTGTGGATTTTTTTCATGCATCCTATATTTTTGGATGAGCATTACATAAAATGTATAATGTGATCTTTATCACACTCATGTGAGAAATTCACCCCCAAGGAGAAAATATGGATATATGCTTAGAATGAATCCATGTTTTAAGCATATATTATTTATTTAATGATTAATTATCGGTGAATTTAAAAATGAAGGACCCAAAATATTTTACAATATTTTAATATTATACAAGAATCTGTAAGAATATTAAAGCCATATAGGTGGTTCTCTGCCTATAAATACCAAAGAATCATTCTGAGAAGATATTCTCACCTATGTTAAAGAAGATATCTCTTTTTCCCAAAAACAAGAACTACAAAACAGATTTTATTAAATGTTTCCAAACAGAATGATTTCTTGAGTAACATCACATTAAATGTCAATTTTACCTGTCTTAAAAACATATGAAATTTTTTTTATAGAACAGGTTCTACAAAAAAATATCCAATTTTAATTAATAATGAGCCACTCTAAAAATAATACAATGACGAAAAAGTTCGCATCACATCATTAAGAGTATAGGGTCTTCTGATAACCCTAAAGGGAGGATCTTGACATCAAAAACCCACTATTTTTTCACAATTTGGTTCTTTGATATGTTTTTGTAGTCAGTTACATAACTAATAAAGTGAATAGTTGATTCATGCATTCATGAATAAGTGAATTAATGCTCACATGGTAATTTAACTAAAAAAATATATAACATTATTTATTTTATTTTATTATTGTTTAATTATTTTGGGTTCTTTAATAGTGGATGAAAAAATATTGATAAAAATCACATAAAATAATAAGGGGGCTAACTTTGTATGTGAATTTGTTTTCACTAATAGCATGCTCAATTCATCTGGTATAAGTTGATTAATTGTATAATGGATATCATGAATGATTTTGTTCATAAAATTATACATGGTGAATTTTTATGAACCAATTTTACAACTATATGTGCGTATTGTACTTCATTGAGAGAGGAAAGTATTACGTGATCATTTTCAATTAGATAACATAATATTCAAAGCTGATTAGAAATATTTTAGGAAGATTACAATGTTTCAATGATATTTGATATTTTATATAAGAAATATAGATTTAGTATTCTCATTGAGGAGAAATTTCACAAAAAATGTTTAAGACCATTCCTTTTTTTATAAAAAAAAGTTAATGAAATTTACCAATTAATACTGGGTGTAGAATCCACTTAGTTGTTTTTGGGAGGATGAGGATTTTTTTAGTTGGTGCTAAGAGCATGAAAATCAACTAGTTAGATTATGGATTAGTATAGTAATGTTTGATTATAGAACCAATATAGGAATAATATTTATATTACTAGGTGGTATAACTATGATAAAATGGTGATGAATTAATTTTGTGTATAAAAACTTTATCACCAAACCAATAAAATTTATAAAAAAAATATAGGGGATAATTCATTTGGTGGAAGAACCAACATTTCAAGTAGTTTGACATTCAACTGAGCCCTATAAATTTATTTTAATAATCTCATAATAATTATAGCTATACAAGATGTAATATTGAGAGAATATTCTATGTTGATTGAGATTAGTTTAATGTTTATATGTTTTACTTAAATTCAAATTTCCAAAATGTGTGTTCCACTAATTCACCATTATATATTGAACCTAATTGGTCCATAGTCCCAATAATTAGTACCATTGTGAGGTTCCCAATAATAATCTAAATGAATATTTCTAAAGTGAATATTTTATAAAATGAGTGAGATCACTCAAAATGGGAAAATAAAGTAACACATGAGGATATTAATCTATATATTTCATCCAATGTTATGAAGAATAGGATGAAAAGACAACAATGGAAACTGAGGAAAAATCTAACAGCAAAGGGAGTGGCACTACTAACTGAATGTAAATAAGGTTTTATTAGATTCTATAATTAATTTTATTATGATTCTACTAATTAAGTCTTATTATAATGTAATGATATTATATTACATAATTTTATTCATTCAAAATTTTATGATCATTTGAATAAATTCATGACCAATAGTGGAATGATTTAAAAAGATCTAAAAAGAGAGATAATTATAGGAATTATATACTATAATTTTTTCAAAATAAACTGAATTTGAAAAAAAATACAAATATTGAATAATGTTCTAATGATAAATTTAATTAAATGTAAGAATGTACTATGGTGTCTAGGGTCTTGTGTGAAAGGTGTAATAATTTAAGACATATGAATAAAAAATGCATGGTATGCATTTCTACTTGGTTGGAGCTTTTGAAAATTAAAATGAACGAAAAATATAGATTAGTTGAAAAACATAAAAAAATAGAAAATTTTACACATGACAAATGATTATTTAAAAAGGAATGTGTTCCCTTGGTTGATAGGATACATTTAGCATTATAGTTTCTTCTAAAGACCATTATGACCCTCCTTATTAACTATTTTGTTGTGCACCGAGCTAACATGAATGGAATTGAAAGTGGTTGAATCATCCCATGGGGGGTATAACTGATGAGTTAATTTTTCTATATCTTCCATACATAGCGAAATGTATAATTTATGAAAATATTTATAGTATTAGAATATTAGTTATAATAGTGTCTAAGTTTTCCATTCTCTAGTTGAATTGAAAATATTCTCATAGTGGGGGTCGACATTGTGAAAAAGTGGAGATATATCTTTTTCACCTAAACAGTGTTATTTTTTATGTGTGTTACATATTTCATCATATTACAGATAAACAATAATACTTTCCAAACATTAAAATTTTGAAAAAAATAGTGTGGTGTTTAATTCTTTTTAGTTTACAGTCATCATAGTCAAACTTAATTCTATGTATATGACATAATACTCTTTTTATCCCACATATACATAGGGTAGACCACGTAAATGATATTTACTAAAATAATTATTTGGTATCACTCTCAAATTAGAGAAATTATTATTATAACGAGATTTCATTTAAATTGAGAGGAAGAGATGTGACCCCCTGACACCCACACATCCATTGCATTGGATTTTTTTGAAGATGGATAATGTTTAAAAAAAATTAATTATGTAAAAAAAATATTAAAAAAATGGATGTTATTTTTGACCTAAACATTACTTGATTTTATTTATTGTCAATAATATTCAATATGTGTTGGATATTATAAGAACATTTGAAGTGAATAGTCAAGGAAAATTATTATTCGTCATATGTATGGTTATGATGGTTGAATTAGTTTACATGTAATATACTTGTAGAAACATGGAAATATTAATTAAAACATGACAAATAGATGGATAAATTAAATAAAACCATGAAAAATATTATTTTTTAGGGAGAATTATATTTTATGTTGGGGGATGTGGGAAATTTTTTTAACCCTTTTTACAGAACATTAAAAAACATTATCGCCAAAAAAAGGGATAATGGACAAACATAATCCCCAAGTGTGGTATAATACCACTAACACATGTTAAATACATCCCAGTAGATGTAACATGATCGATTATAGGATGCATAGGTACTATTGGGAGCACATAGGAGTTGTGTCTGCAACAAAAATTCATAGTGGGAGCATAGTGCCTGTTGGGTGCACATAGGTAGCTCGTCGGGGTAATGTTGGTGTATCTCACCACTTGTGGGGTGTGAATAATGTGTATGGGTGCCAAATCATGTTTTTTACTAGATATTGGAGCTAAAAGGAATTACATTTAATCAAATCTCAACCAACTGAAAAACCGACATAGGATTGGGGTGAGGAACTAATGTTCATCTGTAATTTAAGGATACAAATAAAGTCATGACCATCCGATTAATTATAAGTGAACTGTTTGATAGAAGTGACACTATAATATTCTAAATCTAAATGTTCTAGGGGTTTTCATGAAACTATTCTTCATGGGATAACCTCTTATGATTATATTATGGTACTGTGAAAATTCAAATATCATGAGAATAATCATATGAGATCGTAATATACTATATAATATTAAACTATAAATATTTTTTTACTAACATTCTATTATTGAATGAAAAATAAAATTCTATGAGGTAGTTCTTGAAACAAATATACATGGTGATTATTGACTTAAAAATAAGCATGTGATCATGATCACATTCACATGATTACTTCTACATGGAGAGAAATCTCGATCCCATGTATGAAAAGAATCTGTTTTTTTTTTCGACGTAGATTATTTGAGTAATTTGAAATGAATTATTGAGTTAAAATTTAATGGAGGAACCATATTTGAGTTATTTTAATAAAATTAATGTTATGATAAGATTATTATTCCCACAGTGGTGGTTCACTAGCTATAAATAACAAATCACTTTGTTGAGCAGAGTCATTCACCCATGTTTGTAAAGACTTCTTGATTCCCCTGAAGTATATAATTATGAATCACTTGGTTCTGATTCCATTTAGTACACACTATTTTTCTTAAATTTATATAGATTCATTATGTTTTCCACCAACCCCAGTGACCATTTAAACAGTCTATATTATTAAATTGGCAAATGAGAAAAGAAATTACATCCTAAATAATTAAAAAGTTATTTAGTATTAATAAATTTGATAGGTACATAAAAATCATGTAACATTTTTATCACAAAATAAAATAAAATTTTTATTGTGAAATATGTTATTATCAATTGAATATACCAATATATCAACCATAGAAAACATCCTGATATCATGGGGAAAATTAAACATAATAAAAGGGAAAGATCAGATGTTTTGAAAGGGTAAATTTACATCAAATATATGAATAAATAAAAACTAATTTAAATATAATGGTAAATAACTAAAACAAATTCTTTTTAATTAGTAAAATTATAATAATATTTTCATGACCCAACCCTACCCGAGCTCAAGCCGTAACTACCCCAAGACCACCTCCATAGGCCAGGGGCCGGTGACCAGCACCGAAGACACAACAACTCGGGGAGGCCTTTTCTTAAGAACCTGTACACACACACACAGCACACTCAATGCAAAAGCACAGTGTAAAAGAAAAGACAAGCAGAGTAAAGGAAAAATTCTATATATATAATACACTATGGTGCATCGACCTCTAAAATTACAATGTACAAGCTGAAGAAAAAAGGGGGGAGAATACACGCCCAACCAAAAATTTCCACAACCCGGCAATAGGTAAATAGATGAAAACAGCAGAAAGGTTCCCCCACCATGAACCCTTATCCAACCACTGCATGCGGTCCAAGCTCCTGATCCACTAAGCTCCTCTGATGTCACGACCAACCGTGTTCATCGTCTGCAAGGGAACACCAAGTGCGGGCAATGCCCAAGCAGGGGTGAGTATAAAAATACTCAGTAGGATACCTCAAAGGCTCGAGGGAGGAACAAAGGGGTACCGAAGGGTGAGAAGTAGGTTGAACATGGAAGGTAAAGGAGTATAACCGAATGTGCAGAGAAGAGTACAGTAAAGAGTGAATCTCAACCCATCAAGAGAAAGGTGGTAGACTTGTCCAAACACAAGGACCATGAAACAGTGAGGAGATGAACTTCTCGTCGATTATTCGCTACCTATAGTAGGAGAGTAGACTCGTCCAACCACAAGAATCTAGACATGGAAAGGACGTGGCATACCCCGCACGTCTTCACCTCTCCTGGAAGGAGAGTAACGAAACCCGGGATGTGGGTACCAGAACAAGGTATATACATATCCATATGCTCAAACAAGAAGCCCAAAAAACCCTAAGGGGATCTCCATCTCGTAGCTCAGCCCAAGAAAATGAGTAGCGAACAGTCCTAGAAGTAATCATCATCGATGCCCAGCATCCCGCACATCTTCCCTGAACATCAAGTAATGTGGCCCAAATCACCACACCTTGACACTATCCGCTTTCAGTGGCACTAACTCACCCACACAGTTTTAGTTCGCGTCGCAACGGCGCGTCTCGGTGGGGAATGTGCCCCTCACACTTGAGAGCTCTGGGGGAACATTAAACCACACCATTTCAGTGCCCCGTAGACAAGAGGTCTCCTCAAAGAGAAGGTTGTTTCATCATTGACCCGTACTACCAAGGGTCCCGCTCCAGTAATCATGGAGGAGAGCCACAGACTAGACTAGTAGAAAGGACTAGGTCAGGAATATCAATAGGTGTCCCACTGCCCAGCCCTGTTGGAGGGTAATTCATAATATGATATCGGGTGACCCACTGCGCAGCCCTGCTGGAGGGTAAACCATAAGACATCATCAGGCGACCCACTACCCTTCCCTGATGGAGGGTAAACCAGGAATAAGTCGTCAGTATACCCACTACTCATCCTTAATGGAGGGTAGACCTGGAAGATGTCGACGAATGACCCACTGCCCAGCCCTGCTAGAGGGTAAACCTAGAACAAGATGATGGGCGACCCACTGCCCAACCCTGCTAGAGGGTAGACCCTCAAGAGTCGTCGGGTGACCCATTGTCTAGTCTCTACTAGAGGGTAAACCCTGAACAAGTCTACAGGCGACCCACTACCCAGCCTTGCTGGAGGGTAGACCTGAAACAAGACGACAAGTGGCCCACTACCCTACCCTGCTAGAGGGTAGACCCTTAAGATTCGTCGGGTGACCCACTGCCTAGTCTCTGCTAGAGGGTAATCCCTGAGAAGTTGATGACTAACCCACTGCCCAGCCCCGTTGGAGGGTAAAACCAGAACTGCTCTTGCCTTCTCTACTGGATTGTACAAAATTGGCCAACCGAACACGTAGTGGGTATCGCACAACCGTCTGACTCCGTAACATGACCAGGGGAAACAACTCAACCTTGTTGATCTAAACCATTGAGCACAGAGCCGGGGGAAAAACTCAACCCCGCTGGTCAACAAAAAAGAACCGAGGGACCCTCTACGTCGCGAGAGGTCAAAGGTATGCAAAGAAGAAAACTTTGTGCACATGGGGCCCACACGACGTGTGGCCCCCACGCCAACTCCAACCAAGCACAGAAACGTTCTTGGGTACAAACAACCACATGTACCTACAAGTGTTCCCGTATACTCCTAGAGCACACCACGTTCCATCCCAAAGTCTTTCATACACACGAAACCAAATGTCAACACGAAGATGTAACTTAACAACTCCAACATGCCACCTCAACAACTGAGGCACAACCAACCACATCTCTTCAATCACTTACATCACTCAGACTAGAGTGCACACGATCACACGACAAGGGTCCGCTACAAACATGGTAGAAAAACCGCCACTAGGGCACCCTTCGTATTTCCACATTTAATAAGATCATGCAGGAGCCTCTGCTTGCCTGAACAGATTGCACCGTTGTAATCCCAACGGAAAAACACACGAGATAGACTACTTACACACCTGAAACGGTAAACCTGTGAAAAAGGTACTATTAACCGTAACCAAACCCATGTGGGGCCCACCCCAAGATGTCGAAACTAAACAAACGGATCACACCACTGCGATCCCCTCGGAAAAACACACAGGATCGAATACTCAATCGCCCAAAATGGACACCAAGTGAAAAAGGTACTATTCACCGTTGCCGGGTCGGGTGGGACCCACACCACATCCCCGAAAAAGGTCGGGCGAACTGCGCCATCGTAATGCTCTCGGAAAAACATGTCAAAAGCACTAGTCACTTGAGTAGAACAGATGTACGGAGAAAAAGGTACATTCCGGCGCACTGCACACGAGCAGTGCTACGTGGGACCCGCATCCTGGTCCCGAAACACAACTAACAGAATGCATTGTTGCAATCCTCTCAAAAAAGCACAAAAGTTGGACTATTCACTTGTCCAAAACGTTCGCCCGGTGATAGAGATGGAAAATTACCGTTAATGCCCAAATGACCGTTGTGGTTCCTGCACCATCATGTGGAATTAGGGCGGGTGTATTACACCATTGCAATCACCTCGGAAAAACATCCTTAATCGACTGATCGCAAGCCCCGAATGGACGCCCGATGAGAAAGTTGCTAAACGATGGTCGCAGATCAAAAGTTAGGCCATGGGGACCGCACCTCATCTCCGGCTTCAATGCCCAAAACCTCCCTGGAAAGCTTCGCCTCGGTGCCAGGGTCTCTACACCACTGACGGTGCCCAAAACGGACTCCGTGTGTGTCTATGGCGCCAAAAACAAGAATTCTCGGGAAGCCCGCTAAGCTACTTTATGCAAATGCCGTGCCCCCAAGCCCCTCATCGCGAAAGTTAAAACTCCTGAAACCACCTCAAAATTTCCATCTCATCGACACGGTTCCACTGTCATAGACGACATGCAAATCAGACACCAGTAATGAGAATTACGGGCATCCGAAGAGGGGGAATGGATCCCCTTTGGCTGGACCGGCCTGCACCGGCCCGTCCGCCCGACCTAGCCCTGCCCACGGCTCCACTTCCCGGCCCGGCGCCCGCTCGAGGTTCTCCTGCAGACTGGCAATGAGGGCCGTTCGTCTCGTCGCATGAAGACCCGCCTGGCGTGGGTCTTTGCTTCCTCCCGCTCGGCGCTGCGCGAAGCTGCTGTGGCTAGAGCTCTTCACCACGTCGAAGAGCGCTACCACAAGACATGGGAGCTCGCCGCTGCGCCGAAGAGCACCGCCGCCCGGCCATGGCCTGCGCCGCCCTGCTGTTGCAGCCAGACCACCATGCGAGCCACTGGAAAACCCCGAAACCCGCAAACTTCGTCGTACCGCTGTAGCCTCCTCCAAACTCAGATTTAGATTCGGAAAGATGAGATGGAAAGAACAATATGTGTACTATATGACCATGTTATTTGTGAGATGATTTAACAACAAATCGACCTAGAAAATTGAATTTAACGAGAGGGTTTGGAAATAAAAACGCAACAAAAACCTCCTACCTCGTTGGGTTTCGCCCGACGTTTCACAGACAGACCGCCGTAGTTTCCACACCTCACCGGAGCTTCCTCACCAGAGTGGAGGAGGAGAGGGAGGGCTACCACTTACTGCTGTCCAGGAGAGGAAGAAGAAGAGGGAGGGGTGAGTTAAGTCATTAAATAGAAAACACTTAATCACCCGCCCATCGACCCGAACCCAAACTCCCGACGAGGTCGGGATTAATCCTCCCCTAGGATAAAACCACATTTTGAATGCAACAGCGGTCTCGGAATATGAATCTGAGGCCCCGTTCAAAAGTTATTAAACTAAACTCCTAAAGCCTCAAAATTATGAAAACTCCCCTGGGGCCATTTTTCACTGACGACCTGCGCCGACAAAACATACACCCCTTCTAGGGTAAACGGCATGCTCTGAACTCAACGGTGCCCTCAGTTTTCCAATCCGATCCACCGTTTAAGAGATACTTGATCTTCACCATTAAACGAATAAATTAATAATTTAATTTATCCATTTCTCATTCCAGAAGCGAGTGAGGGGTCCAAACGTCCCGCGCTGACATATCTGATGTCAGTCCTAGTGTAAACACCCAATTGAGGATTCATCCGTAGACTAATATTCCCCATTCAGATCACCGTTTAGTAGTTATCCAATTCATTTGGCGTTTCCAGTGTGAACACACTGAAAATTTAATTCCGGCCACTCTGGGGCTCGTAATCGCACGCTGTTTGAAGGCACTGCTATGGAATAGTATCAATAATATTAAAAAAACTTTCAGAGAAAAAACCAGGTTCTTACAAATATAGTGGGAATAAATATTGATCAAATAATTACTTATAAATAAACACCGGATGATGAAACCTAAAAATGGATATTATAAATAATGAAACAATCAAATGGGATATCAATAACTAATTTCATAATAGTGTAATGCCTAATGATAGATATATAAAATATACATTCAAGGAAATGTTACAAAAAATGATATTTCATCCCGGCTACTTGCTATGAGATTCAAATAAATGGTTATGGCCTCAAATGAAACCCAATCTTGTTTGACTCATAAGCTTTACTAATGCATTGAGGTGCAATAGTGGCACCTTCACAACACATAAAATGTAAATGAATTTATCATATAAAATGGATGAATAATAATACAAATTAAAATTTTTATATTAACATTTATGTTAGAAGTAAATATTTTCCCAAATTAGTAAATGTATTTGTAAAACTTCCATAGTATATTGAATAGTATCAATATAGTACATTCTCATATCAACATATCATAAATCATGTAAATAGCTAATAACCATTATATAAATAAAAAAATTTCCCATTTGATTATATGTAAAATTATTTATTGATATCATTGATGAGTCGAAATACCAAAAACATATCATAAAAATATTCATTAAGAAAAAATAATTTAATTTTGAAAAACAATTAAATAATAAATGTTTACAAAACATTTTGAAAAAAAATTTCATTGAAAATTTTCATCAAAACATATAATATATTTTAAAAATTTTCTAGTAGTCATAATGTCTTGAAATCCTATACATGAAGAGTAGGTTAAAAAATATTTCATTTAGTTCATCAGTAAAATCCAAATAAGAATTGTTTTTAAAACATTATGAATATTCCTATAAAAAATATATTAATATTATATGTTGGTGAAAATAAATTTAATAAATAAAATTTAAAATGTTTAATTTTTTTTGGAATATTAATTTAGATAACATGGTTTTTGTTGTAGTTAGATTTCTAACTAAAGAATTAAATAATGTCCAATTTTATAAAAAACAAATCCTCTTATTTTTTTTACCAAAATGTGTAATATTGAATTATAACATTAAAAAGTCCATGAATAACCATATTCAATGAATATATATATTTCTTATGATATAAATATAAACTGTTTTTTTCAGGAAAGATGTAAGCATAAAAATACAAAAATAGTGATGATATTGTGAAATAAAACCTTACCACTTAGGTTAAATTAAACCGTATGGCCTATTAAAGATATTAAATAAAATGAGACATTAAATTTCATGTACCGAAATAGATTCATGATATATCATATCAAAATTGAAGTGTATGAAAAACGTAATGTAATAAGTGGGGAATATAGTGTATGTCTCAAAAAAGTAAAAGTGTTATTAAAAATCTTACCTTAGGTTTGAATTATCATATATGTTCATTATATTCTTTAATAATAAAGTTATTTTAAATACATAATAGTTCAATATAAATTTTCATGATAATTATACTTTTTATTATAATTATTACCTTGTTATAAATGATTATTTAATCAATTATGTTCATGGCATATGTTTTGATGAAAATTTGATGATATTTGAAAAATGGGAATGATAGGTTGACTATGGTAAATGAGTCATTATATTAAAATTCTATAATAATAATAATGAAAATATTATAATTTTAATTCATCAATTATTCTTTTATGAATAATATTGTTTGATGGTTATGAAAACTTAACTATGTAAAAATCATGGAAATGATAGGTTGTATGTATGAAGGAATATAGTTTAATGTTTTATTTAATCATTACAAATATATGGCTACTATTATTTTATCATTAAATAATGATAATAGAATTCTATATAAAACAATATTGCTTTAAATATTGTTATATATATTATCTTTGAGGTGTTATGGTAAAAATAGAATAACTTCGCTTCATGAACGCGGTCATCCAGACATACACAGATGACATTATTATTTTTCAAAGAAATAACATGATATATATTAACTTTAAAAATGATAAATATTTCATTAATATCATTATTATTTCAATGAGATCTCATATATTAATTAATTTTATCCTTATTTCTATCCACGTAAAGAGTTAGTGAAATGGGAATCACATCACCACACAAGGTTGTCGACCGCTGTCGACATTAGAGACTTCATTATATCCCCTACATAATGGAAATTAAATAGTTATGTATATATTTTATAACGAATTGATAGGTATAATAATTTTATAAATATAATATAAATACATTATATTCATTGTCATACTTGACTATGAGGGTTGTTAATGGAAAAAAGAGTGACATCAACTATTGTGGTGATAATCCAACACACACACTCATATGCTTATTTTATAACCGATTTTCCGGAAGTGTGGATGGTTATTGGTAATGAACATAACATTAAATATTATACATTATTGAAAAACATTTCGATATCATATAAAAATGTCTTAAAAATAATTGAATGAGGTGGAAGAAAAAATAAAAAAAATACATAGTTAAAATTTTACCTCCTCTCAGACCACCTCTATAATATTATACCTAATGTATTTCAAGAAGGTATTTCAGAACAAAACATGGATTATAATATAAGTGAATTGATGTTTTTAATTTATTTAAAAATTTATTGATTGATCCAAATGGGATATAATGGAATCAATAATACAAGAGACTTTCTGGCCAGTTATAAGTAAAGTGTAATGCACAATTGTATTTTTTGGAATAAAAAAGGTGTACTCACGTTCTTCACCTAAAAAAGGGATGAAAATAAAGTATTATAGATAATTAAAAAATCAATGGTTGATATATGTCAATAAAATGTATTTTTAACATGTTTTTATATCATTTTAAACCTTATATAAACAATTATCCCTCGATAAATCTATTTTTTCTTTTACCATGGTAAATAATAATAATAATTTTTTTCCATACATTATTGTAAAAATTATAGATGAAAATATTTTTTAAATTAAATTATGGTGATTCAAAATATAAAATCCAATTATCTAATTTATTTTATACTAAATAAATAATTTTAATTTAAAATTAAATCCAGAGACGCGATGAAAATATAGGTTTGAAAAGAGAGAATGATCAAGAGGATGATTTTTTTATGAAAATTCAATTTAAAAATTATTATATTGAAATTAATTGGGTTAATAGAGATATTATTTCAATTTTATTAATTTAATACTGAATTTATATGTTGTTATTTTGACAAATATTTTAAATGAAACGACACATTTCAATTAAAATTATTTAATTTTATTAATTCCTCAAAAAATGTATCATTTCATAAAAATATTAAAATATCTCATAGAAAAAAATTTAATTTGATGATATGAAAAAATAATTTCATTTCATAAAATAAATTTTCTAAAATTTGAAAAAATATTTTAAAATTATTTTTGAACAATGTAAATAAATCTCTTTTTTGAAAAAATAATGTTTTTTTTTCTGAAAACAATTTATTTATTTTAAATGACTCTTATTTTAAATTATATTCAAGAAAAAAATTTAAAATAATAATGTATTTTTTTTTATTAATTCATTTAGTCCCACACTTACATATAAATGTAATGAATTTTTTATAATGTACATGTTTAATATTCTTTTATTACTATATCTTGTTTTATTTAAACCATGTTTTTATGTATTTTATGTCATCCAAGTGATTGAATTTGTTTAAAATAAACATATCATAACATATCAGGATATTATATGCCTTTAAACATTTTGTGTTTTGTTTTATACAGGCTATCCAATATGATATCCACATTCTATAATATGTGGGTGTTATATTTTATCACCATAAATAAATTACATCCTTGTAATTTAATCTTGATCTCTTCAATCAAAGGGTTCCCTATTGAAAATAAACATCTCTAAATCCACATCAGGGGATGGGTAAATAATATAACTTTTTGATAAGAGAAAAAATTAATAAAATGGTAATATGAAATAAATAATAACAAGGTTTCTATACAGGAGAATATTTGAGGAAAATGTTGATATGTATATAGAACAAAGTCTAAATAATTATAAAAAATAATATAGCTAATTGGTAATAAAAATTTGTGTCATCAATAGAATGTTAAGCATATAAAAATAATAAATCTATGAGGATTTAAAATATCATAGGATATATATAAATTAATGTATTATGATATTTTTTTCATGATCATTCTCCTATAGCTGATGATTTATTTTACCATCACGATAAATAATATATTTAAATATACTTACTTGATAATTTTTTTGTAGAATTTTTTTTTATTTTGGTAATGATCATACTTTTTCTTATCTATTTATTATATTAATAAATAGATATATAAGGTGAAATTTTTTGGCCCGATGTTGTAAAATTTATATTTAATGTATCATAAATTCATAAACAATGAAAATTACCTCCATATATTTATAAATACACTCGAAAACATGTATGGTTTTCACAAGTAATATAATATCATAAATTAAACTCTGAAAATAAAAAGTAACACCACTTGATAATCATTAATATTTATGGGTTAAATAATTTATCTAAAACCAATGACTTATAAACAAACCCATTATTCAGGACAGTGGTAGTAATTAAATTTTATCATCCTTCAATTGGAGATTCAAGCACCATGACCTTTCCAAATGTTTGGGTTTCCACCTAACATAAAGGTTTCACTTATTCCAAAACCATTTAAATACAATACCAATAATTTTATAAAATTTCGAATTTCCATAATGACCCAAGCATCACAGATTAGATAACACATAATGGTCAATAATAACTTCATAAAACATTATTTGTAAATATTTTCTAATAATTAGGACCATATTAAGTGTTTTAATTCATCAATCATGTGTTTTCAAATAAGTTCAAATTTCTTACGAATCTATTTTCCTTTTACCATCCAACACATTCTATCAAATCATTAAAGAAATAAAATTATAACATAATCCATATAAATTAAAAAAATTTATCATTCAGAATATCATTGATTAAATTGTTCCAATAATATAAATCTCAAATCAAAACACACATACGTAAATCATTCAAATTTTTTTGTACTAATATCATGATCTTGACTATGAATCCTTAAGAACATTCCCTCGAACCATGGTGATTTCATTTTCATAATGCACCATATTCTTAGAGTGGAAATATTTCGTATTGGTAGAATTATTATTTCCCTTACAAACAAGAAAATAGCATCCTGTATCATCAAACAATTAGAAAACACTCATTCAATTTATGTAAGTATCAAGTTGTTTATTTCAACAATTTTTATATGTGGGAAATAATGATTTTCCCTCTTCTAGTTATTCTTTATTTTTTCCCTTCTATCGTACTCATCTATTTCATCCATTCAAATATATTATGTTGATAATTATTTCTCTATCTTGATAGCACACAATAATAACTTCATGTATGATGAGAATGTTTGAGATACTAGTTCAAATTGAAATATTATATTAATCCCAAAAATCAAACAATATATATAAATTTTTGGATTACATACATTGTCCAAAGCATGAAATTATAATATTTTAATGTTGAAATCGTACACAGAAAACTATACCTCAATATTTAGAATTATTGTAATGAAATTTCATTCCATATCTTCTTGTTTCTCCTGGGGAATATATTTTACCATGATGTGTACCTTCAAATCATTCAATGAATGATTAATATTTCCCCCTAATTATTAGTATTTTGAATTTTGACCACCATTTTTTAACATATACTAAGATATTATCAAATTTTATGAATATTTACCCTTGTTCATTGTATCCTTGTTAAAGAATTAACATCCCAGGGTAAATTATAAATTACTTATGTAAAAATAAATATTTACTAACACTAAATGATGTTGGTTGTTGAAACATAAAGCTGTTTAACATCATTATAATGTGGGGGGGGGGGTTAGTAATATAATCTACAAAGTAATGTTTACGACATAGAAACTGAGACTTATTCCAGAATATGCTTATTATTTGATCAGTTTTAATTGTAACTCCATCTCTGACATCATTATCATTTTCATGAGTGAAATACCATAATAGAGAATGTTCAATGACTTTGTTTCCATTTCTTCCATCATGAACGATAGCTAAATAATTGAATATACTAGATTAGGTTATGATATTTTGAAAAATAATTTATATTCCCAGAACTAGTGAAAATGTTGGCATAAAAT
The DNA here is from genome assembly GCA_963277665.1 of Viscum album. Classification (NCBI taxonomy): domain Eukaryota; kingdom Viridiplantae; phylum Streptophyta; class Magnoliopsida; order Santalales; family Viscaceae; genus Viscum; species Viscum album. The sequence continues at coordinate 707,317,551 of OY728131.1, read as the reverse complement.
TAAAAATTTAGTAATATCTAATAAGATAGTCATAAAAATGGTATATTTTGGATTACGATCAAATAAAAATATTGTTTTACTATATATCATAATGGTTTGTAAATAAGAGGTGATTTAACCCATTAATATCCCCCAGGTGTTTCAAACTACATTGTTAGTAAAGCATGTTTTTAAGCACCATGTAATGATCAAGTAAAATTTAGTCATCCCTTTTCTATGTAATTACCCCAAGGTACATTTTTTATAAAAATAAATCCACATGTATTTTCCAAAAAGGGTTTTATTATTTTATTAAAATGACATAATATATTCACTACCAAAATATTATGATGTTGTTCTATACTTATCCTCAATGTATATTATCTGGTCATGTTCTGTAATCTATATTTTAAAAAGTCTAGTTACCATGATTTCTAAGTAACATTATTGGATACCAATTGTAAAACTCGAAACCACAATACCCTAGATATAGTGTGTACATTATTATATTGGAATATGATGTAAATAACCCAATCCCATATAATGGAATAGTTTAGTAGTATTTATAGGCTTGATACATACATGAAAATCACATTACATTTCAAAAATAGAATACATGAAACGTTTTATTTGTGACCATCATTGTTCCAAATAGAATATCCCTATATATCAATAAAAAAATTCACATTCTATTATCTTGGGAAAAGTGAGACATAGGGAAGGGCTGAGCTCCGAAGAATGGAAAGTGTATAAAAATATCAGAATATATGAATTAATAAGGTTTAGTCAAAATTGAAAGGTAAATTACTTTAACACATTCAATTTATTTAATAACGTGATATTAATAAAGAATGAATAAATCATGATTCAATAATAAAATATAAATATTAACATGAACATGAAACATAACTATGGATATTCATTATAATCAAATAATCACATTGGATATCAATAATTTAATTCACAATGAGGTAATTCATAATGAATGACAACCAAAAAAATACCATCATGGCCTTGTGTCAATACATATAATATCGAATATGATTTCTGTTATGCCATATATATAATGGTTAAGGCCTAAATTATAAATTAATTGAGTTTGTCTCATGATGCCTAGAGATGCAACGATGGGCTATAGAAGGACACTCCCATAACAAATGTGGTCAAATTCATTACTCATATAAATGTTTGGAAATGAAATACACATAAGAATAATATTTGTACTATAATATAACATGTAAATTCATTCCCCCATCAATGATCATAATCTTAAAAAATCCATAGTACAGTGAACCATATCAATATTGTATATCCTAAATTAATATATTGATAAAAAAAAATATAAATTAGAAATATATCATTAAAACATATTCCCAATGTAAAATAAGTACAATATAGGGGTCATTTATTTTATGAGTAGAAATATCAAAAATATATGTTCAAAAATATTCATGAGAAAAATTTCAATTTATTTTTGAAAAATATCATTTTTATAGAAAATATCACAAAATATATTGGATAATTTCTTCAATGAAAATGATATTTGAAACATATAAATAATGATTTAAAACATTTATTGATTACTAAAGAAGGAGATTCTATTCATTCCAATTATGTTAAAACAAATATGTGTTTCACTTTTTTTTGGTAAAACACAATAATATATTTTTTTTGAAAACATTAAGATTTATTTAAATATATTTTGTAAGAAGTAAAATGGGTAAAAAATAATTTCATAATTCTGATTGAAAATATTATAATCATTTTTGAAATTTTTTTTTGATAATATTTGTTTTTATGGAAATCATTTCTGATAGAAGAGATAAATTAATGCAGATTTTCTTAAAAACATTTCACAAATTATTTTATACACCCATGTTTTTAAAATAGTACTATTACATGGAAATGTTCATTAATATCCATTGTTTAAGAAAATATATTTATTTTAATATTGAAATATCTAGAAATTACCCCATTGGGATATGTGAATATAATCAATCTCGAATAATGAGAAGACTGTGAAATAACCCCATACTAGTTGTTAAATTTGAATCATATGGCCTATAAAATAAATAAATTTAATTAATAATTAAATACCATTACTATAAATATACGAATGATATACCATATTAAAATTGAAGTGCACACGTCACAGAATTTAATAATTAGTGAATTTGGAATATATCTCTCAAATGAATAATAGAAAACATAATCCCTTACCTTGATTATGACTCATTGCATATGTTCTTTAACATCCTGAATGATAAAAAATTTTAATTATTGAAATTAATGTGAAATTTTTTGAAGATTATTATCTATATTGGGTCACTTATTTTCATGTCAAACCATATTACATATTTAATTATTTATATGTCAGCTATTTCAATAATATTTTTCTTATGTGTCCAAAATGAAATTGGCAGGTTTACTATGCTCAAAAAGATAATTATGTAAACATATAAAAAATAATAATAATCATATATTTATTATATTTATTCATAAATTATTGTTTTAATCCCATAAATGAATTATGCTTATAAAAAATGAACTAAGTTACAATCATTGAGATCGTAGGCCATACACAATAAGAGAAACATTTTCATTTTTCAATTATCAGTATAAAAAATAGGTAAGGAATATTTTACATGGAAATAATTATAATAAAATAATGATTATAAAATTAATCATTTATACATACTTATATATATCATCCATGTCGTGTGGTGGTTTAAAGAGTGTCACATCACTTTGTGAAGGATTTATTCCTCACATACAATAATGAAATTATCATTTTTCTATGTTATAAAATGACATATATTATCTTTATAAGTGATAAATATGTCATAAATACAATTATTGTCTAAATTAATAATATATATAAATAAAATTTATCTTTTTATCATTCTATGTAAAGTGTTGTTTAAAACTAAATCCAATCACTTTACAAGGCGGTAGTCATCCGAACACATGATCGGCGTTATCAGATCCACTCTAGAATGAAATATAAAAAGGTATAAATGATATAATGAATAAATATGTATAAATATGTTATAAATTTCATATATATACTTTATATACATAATTTTACTAAACATGTATAAGTTGTAACGAAATAATGTTTGACATCAGTTTGTTAAGTGGTAGTCCATCGTACACACAAATGACGATTTCATAACCCATCTGATGGATATCAGGATAATTGTTGGTCAAAAAAATAAAACTAAAAAATATTATTATGTAGAATACAATGTGTTTAATTTAGTATCATTGATTAATAATAAATTAATTTTTTGGAAGAAGAAATAACATAGGAACACATAGTTATGAATTTTATATCATCTAAGTCTGCCTCTTTATGAATGTACCTACAATATTCTTAAATGGTATTTGTGACCAAAAATGAATTTAGGAATATTTTATAGAGTTTTTATAGTTAATAATATATTTATTTTTATATCCAAATTATTTTTATGTTGAAAATTAGAGTTGAGATGTGGTTGTCTTCTATATGTGAGGTGAGTGGCACAGTTGTAAATTATTAAAAGAAATTTGTGTTCCCACCTTTTTCATAAGACAATATTGTCCAAAAATATGTAATCATAACCCTTATAATTTATTTTTTAAAAAAAAATCATCAAAATAGATTTTTTAGAAATTTATAAGTAATTTTAATCAATATATTTTTTAGTTTAACCCCTAATAAGCATAACAATGAAAATTAATTTCCAATTTTTGTCTACTCATCATGGTCAAAAATTAGGTTAAAATTATTTAATAAAAAAATTATTATTAAATGAATTTAATATTTTTATCCAAATATCATTCATAGAAAATTAAAATTTAATTTAAAACCAATCCTAGAGATGTGATGAGATTCTGAGTTTGCAATGTGAAAATAATCAAATGTTTAAATTGATTATTTATCAAAATTCAGTATGAAAATAATTAAAATGTCCTAAATTGGATATATAGATATATAAATAATATATTTTAACATTAGAAATTTATAAAATATAATTTATCTATATAAATAATTTTTTTGAAAAGGATGATTTCAATTAAAAACTTATATTTTTAGCTATTCATAGAAAAATGAATCACTTTGGAAAAATTCAAAAAATTTGTCCTAAAATAATGTCTATATTATTATTTAAAAAATGATTTCAAATTTATCAAATAATTTATATAAATGATGTAAATTTTTTTTAAAATTAGATTAAAATGCATTACTATACAACATTTTGGAGAAAATATATTTTTTCAAAAAACGTATATTTTTCTTCTCAAAGATACTAATATTTATTTATAATAAATTGATTAAAAAAATTACATCTGTGAATAAATATATTTTTTCATAATTAATTGTGTTTTATTACTTCATGTTAATTTATTGATAAGGTTATAATTATCATTTTAAATAATATTTTAGTATTGTTTCACATTCAGTTTAATAATAGTGTTTCATTCATTGAATTATATCAAAGAGATTGAATTTCACTACATATATATATTTAATATATTTTGAAAATATTATATTCCATTATATTCTAGGTGTTTTTATTATTTATTATATCAAATGGGATGTTTCTATTCTAAAATATCATGGTACTACACAATAGAAATTGTCTTTTATTAATCAAATATAAAATATTTCAGGATGAACTGCTTTCAAGAAAACATTATTCATTGGAATAAATCTTGTGTCACATTAGATATTGTGTTCAAGATAACTATGTCACATAAAAAAAATGTGAAAAAAAAGACATTAGATAAACCTTTTTGATGATTAATAACAATGAAAACCCATTCTATTTATATATAATGGATATTTTAGTAGGTCTTGTACTTAGTAATGAAAATACGAATAGGAAATGTGTGTTCATAGATGCATGGATTAATACGTAAAATAATGATCCCAAAATAATTTATCCAAAAAATTCCTATATAAACCAGGATATCGGAACATATTTTATTTGAATGGTTAGCAATAATCTTGAAGATAGGTAGTAGATATAATTGATATACTACATAAAAATTAATATCTCATGAAATTTAATATGTGGTTGGTTATGAACTATGAATTTAAAAATTGAATTTGGAGGGTGTTAATTGGAAATATAATTGAGATTGTGAATGATTTATTACATAAAATAATACTTTATTATTTTTTCTTGTACACTTTTACCCTTATATGTTAGGACAAAACATAATCTAGAAAAAGAAAAAAAATGAGCATTATTTCATGGAGGAAACTAATCATTCCCCGGTAATCCGAAATATATGAAAACGAAAAAATATTCAATGGTAGATGAGGCTGTACATGAGTAGAGAAGATCCAATAAAATCATATCGAACTAATTTTATCTATAAGTATGAATATCTTTCTAGTTGACAGTCAAACCTAAATATTATAAAAGGTTAATTAGTTGTTGTTGCCAAATGAAATATATCAGTTAGTTATAGGTGAAGGTAATACATCTTATCTGGTTTTGGGAGATGGAGAAGACTCTAGTGGGTCTCTGGAGGAAGATATGATGTATGGGGGTATAACCGACAATGGAAGAATAGTCATATACATGTATAGTGTTACCAAGAATGATTGGTGGATCAATTACTAGGGTGTATAACCAAATTCACCCCAATCCATGTTAACAAATACAAATATTACATTGGAAAATCAATGTTGGAGGTATATACAACCAAGAATTGAGTGATGATTGATTTGAATCTTTTTGAATAATATGTTCTATAATCTTTGTTATTAAAACTACCCATGAGGTGGGATTGATAGATTAATCTAACTAGATTGAGAACCTGAATAAGAATATAAAGACGAATTAATATACATACTATAATACATTTTCCCCCTAATTCATGCCCTATCATAGTTATACATAGCCAATGAAATCAATAACATACATTCATAATTTATCCACATAAAGAATATAACAAAATTTGTAGATAAAATGACTACCAATTGAATAGAATGGGTTGCATAAACATATAATATAACCCAACACTTAAAACATCAAAATAATTTCCATGAAATAAATGATTTATCCATTCTGGGGCATTGATAAATTAAAAAATATATTTCATTGTGGAAAAGGTTCTCCATGTGAAGGGAATATGTGAAAATCACCAGATAGGTATGAAAAGAAATGTACCTCTTATGTGAGGTTTTAAAGAATATGTTTAAGATTCCATAAAGAGGGAAATATCATATTAATTTCCATTAAACAAAACATGAATTAAAAATGTATATTCATTGTCTTATTATAAATTTTATAAATCATGTATATATTAACTGATTTTAGGAAGGGATAATTTATATAAATAAAGAGACCCAAAATATTCCTTTAATTAGGTTTTCTTAATGATTAAAACTAAAAAGATAACCTTTATAACATTTATATTTTCATTATAAATAGTTTAATCAAACTAGGTATACATGTAGGGGACATACGTATAGAATATATAATATCTAAATAAAAATAGTAGAGAGATGAACCGATTTAGAGGTATGAAAATAAAAACCTTAAAAATCTTGTTGTTCGGAGTTGACCCATATCTTAGTTTCCATAATTGTTCTATTCATTTAATTAATTTAATGATTAATAAACATAAATTCCTAAATTTGATAACTAAAACCCATTTATTTCTTTATTATTTTTACTATCACTAAATTCTATTCATTTTATACCTTATATCTGAGACATAAATCATAATTTATATGTTCTGGGGGTGATTGTTTCAATTTTCCTATATTAAATAACATGAGTATAATTATTGATCATTTTTAAAAAAGGGGATAAAAATTTATAAGTGAAATTATATATTATTTATTTACATCATTAATTTTCATTTCTTCCAAATTCCCATTGTATTTAAATATTAGTATTATACATTCTATAAAAATGTTAATGTTATTTTATTAGATCATTTTGGTAGTTTATTTACCATCATGAATGATAATAATTTTTCCATTATTAAATGATTAATAAAAAATTATATTACATTAAATAAGATATAATATACTCATTATAATCATAATTAACCCTAATATTGTTTTTAAAAATAGTATTTCATGCATTAGAGACATAAAAAGTGCATTCTTCTTGTAGTGTATGGACAAACTATACTATGAACAATGATTTTGATTTATAATTAAATTTTAGTGAGGGTAGATTATTGATATTAAACCATCATAATAGCATATAATTATATTTATTGTACTTATTTTAGAATGATTAATCTATTTGATAAAATATTTTTGTGATAGATGATGAATAATTTTAAAAAAATATTATTTTAGTGTTTAACAATCTCATTGATTGTATCCTTTTATTATACCCCATAATGCTATTCATAATTTTCCTTTTATGTGGCCATAAACAATAGAAATTGTTAGAGAGGCTTTGTGAGGTAATTTTGTTGAAAATTTTTAGGCTCCAACCACAATATATCTATACAAAGATGAGGTGGTTTTATAAGGGGTTGAGACAAGTGCTTTTTAATATTGTAAACATTAGATTATTATTTTTCTTGCATTATAACAAAATTAATGATTCTAATGACAATATATTGTAAATGGTGCATAAATGTTTTGAAATTGTTTTTATTGGATCTGAAATATCACAACAAAAAATTTATATATATTACAATTACAAATATATATCATATTTATGTTATTTCACTATTTAAAAAAAATTAAAAAATTTAATGAAAAATTGAAAAATTTATCTATAAACTGTTTTCAATTTGTAAATTCCAAAAAAAAATCCTTTTGATATTTTTGGAATTAGAGAAATTTAATTTTAACATTAAATTTCTATTTTTTTGAATCATAAAATTTTTTCTTTTATTATCTCTATTTAAAACCCTTTAAAAATTTACATAATAGCTCTAAAAATATATTATAATTATTATTGAACAAAATATTATTTCACAAAATCATTTTATGAAAAAAGATCCCTTAAATAATTATAATTCATTAAGGAAACTAAATATTTCTATTTTATAAAAATATAAATATTTATTTTATTGTATTAATCTTTTATTTTATTGTATAGTGACATAAATATGACTTATTTTGATTTAATAGGTTTCATACATATTATGTCACGTTTTTTTAAGGTGGGGTACTTTTTCAATTGATATATAACTATTCCTAACAGTCCCATTACTATTCAAATTATTATATTACTATTCCAATTGTATGATTTCTATCCCTCTTATGGGTTCCCTATATTCCTTAAATATCTCGAATATCATTCATTTTTTGGTTACTTATATTCTCAATAAATGAGAAATATATATTAATATTTTCATAATGGATATGTAATTATAAATATATATGTTTATTTATATATTATTGTTTGTCACGACCCCTCCCATGGGGCTTATTCCATGATATACCATAAGTCCACCTCCCAACGGACAGGGGTTATCGAATAGCACTGAATGCGTCAATAAGCATGTTGGAGGAATCTTCATGAGTAACTTTATGCACACACACAACGAACACATCCCACAAACTGAAAGTGGAGAAATTGTATACTTAAAAAAGTAATGAGTACAGGTAAAACAAAAAAACATGTGGGCATGAATAAAAACCCTACAAAAAAACTAAAAAAATAATGTAGAAAGGGACTTGTGTATACATATTTTGAAGTCTGAACTTGATTGTAAGAGTAGTGTAGCTACTGGAAGACGAGGTAGTACGTCTTTTCCTTCTGATCCTACTGTGGCATGCTTTCTCCTAGGCCAGAATGTCCTTCGTTGAAACATTTTTGTCTTCCAAAGACACAAAATTTTTAGGCGATGCCCATGAAAGGGTGAGTAACACATTACTCAGTTGGGGACCCCAGACCACTAAGGGGAAATATCACAAAGGAACCACATTTCAAGGCCACAATGTAAGGAAAACACACACTAGGATACAATCTAATGCTTAGGAAGAATGATCATCTTCAATGGTGATGAATGTTTCGTACTATAGAGGGACTCATCCTCAATTAATCACTATTGATTTGTTGGGCCACTAAGGATCCACACGGTTACTTCTCATCTTCCAAGCCACTATGGATCCACATGGTTGATGCTAGTGTTCGGGGCCACTAAGAATCTGCAAGTCTACTTCTCGAGCCATCAGTCATACATCAACTACCATGAAGCCCCACATAAAATAAACCAAAGAATCATACCATCACAAGGGTTCCAAAATAATAGAGGGTGTGTCAAATGGATGTTCGGTCGGTATGATATTATGGGTTTTTTAATCAGGGGTATGTTGCATCTAGGCCGAGTCCAACCCAGTCGAACTGCCCCACCAACCAGGCCCGAGGTTCCCACATTCCTCAATTTAATTTAACTCGCCCGACCTGAACTAGTTCGGGTTCGGGTAGGTCTGGTCAAACATAGACAATGGGCCTTGGTGTGGCCTACAATGTTTGGCTAGGTGTCCACCCTGCTAGGTCTCCCAATGACGCTCTCTCGTCTGCCCCGACCCGAAGAGCGTGGGTGCAGTCTACCATCAGGGGTATAGATCACTGGGAGTTGGTGTGGCTTGCTAGCGCAAGTCTGACTTGCTGGTTGTGTGTTTGTCCTGTCCCACTGAATGTTAGAGATGACTATAACACTGGTTATGGGTGCGGATCGCCAAATGGTGCACGGCCAGCTAGAAGCATGACGATGGTGTGTGCCTTTCTCGGGATGCGGCCGGTTGCTGCTTACGGCTCCCCGCCTATCCTGCGGTTTTTCCACGGGGCCTTCAACATGCAACGAACAAGAAACCTTGGTGGCCATCATAGCCGGGCGACCGTGACATAGCTTCCCCCTCTACATCAGCTGTGGACTCAATCCATTGGTTTGACCCGTCGACAGGGTTCCATGCTGGCACTATGGGTATCCATCACCGCAGCCTCGGCACACAACTAGGGCATCCCATAGGGGCGTGCTGATGGGGAGTGCCTCTATGGAATGCTTCCAGGGTTTTCCACTGGCACGAAGAACAACCTACTATCTTGGAAGCCGACAGAGGCACACCAGATTAATCTTCCACAACCCACCAAATGCACTCTGGTGGTCTGTTCTTCGTGACGTATGTGCCTACATCCTCTGGGAAACAACCTCTTTAATGTGATGGTCTCAAACCCGCCATGTTGTCGATTCCTATTCATGGCCAAAAAGAACACACATGATAGAGGGGATTGATCCATGTACATGTCGGCCCACACCCTCCACATTAGGACTACATAACATGTGTGAGGATTAGGTAAGAAGTTCAAACATATAATGTAATAAAATAATCCCAGATAATTAAAATAAAAAAGATACTTCACCCTCCTACAAGAAAACACAGTCCAATAATAAACCTGTCTGCGGGTTGATCCATGTTAATTTTTTAGAATAGTAATATTGAGTAACTTAAAAATTAAATAAAACTGCTACCTCATTGATGTTCATTGACACAAATTTTCATCCTTGAGGGTCCAAGAGTAAAATGACATTTATCTTTCATCGATTTATGTCGATGACGATGACATCCCGCCAATGTTCACCATTCTTCGTTGGGAAGGAAATCTATTTGAAGTACATCAGAGAATCCTCACCATTCAATCATCATTCTAACAACGCATAAACTATTAAAAATGAAACATGTCACATTATTTATTTTACGTTGTGACGTCACATTGTTACACTATTTCATTTATTAAACAATCTCTCTGTTATGCGTAATTAAAGAATTGTTACACTACTTGTTAACTAGAAATTAATGAGTTCCAATAATGAACCTCGTCATTGCCACATCACTGCACAATAACATCATTGTGTCTCCATTCATTGGTAAGAAAAGAAATAAAATTTCATTTTTATGTTATTTTATTATTTATCTAAAAATGTCTACAAATTATCTTTTTCATTCAGACCTTACCAGCCATATTTAAGTGTTTTATATGCAAATCATGGTGTTATTCATTCAATGGTGACCTATGATTTTCGATCTGAGAACATCTCCAGAAGATAAGAAAATCCGCTCTCACCTTTACTCAATGTATATAAATAAATGTTCAAATTATTGTTCTGGGCTCAACCGTCCATAGAATCACGTTCCGTTAGAGCACATTGCCGTAGAATAATTAAATATTATTTTAAAAAAATACAAAAAAGTCCAATACGTTAAATTATCTCCATAATATGGATTTATGTCCCTGAAAGTAAAAATAAGGGCCAATCAAACAAATGGCATTACTAAGCACGAATCTAGGAATCCTTCTGCCATGTGCACTCTTAGATATTATTGTGTTGCCATCGTACGCGCACAAAAGAAACCGATCACCCATGGGTGACCATATCCTATCGATCATCTATATCCAACAGGAACTCTTTAATCATCTCCACATCGTCAATTTTTAGCTCACACCAGTCGATGACGTGTGATGGATCATGCACATATATTCTCAGATGCATCATGTGGAAAACATTGTACACTTGATGTTTATGTGGGGGAAGATATAGATGGTATTCCACCTCACCAACTATGATTAGGATATGAAATGGTCTGATGAACCTCATAGATAGCTTTCCATACTAGTAAAATCACTAAAATCTCAGTCAGGGTGAGACCTGAAGGTACACAAGATCTCCCTCATCGAACTCCAAGGGTCATTTTCCCCATTTGACATTAGACCTTAGAATACTATGTACAGTCATCATCCCCTCCCAGAGGACCTACATCATCTCAATGGTAGCACATACAAACTCTGGACCCATGAGCGCCGACTACCCTGAGTCTATCCAGCAAAGAGGGAATCTGCAATGCTGCTCGTACAAGGCCTCGAACGGTTCCATGCCAATGGTTTTCTGATAACTATTGTTGTATGAAAACGTCACCAGTGGTAGGTGTTCCTCACAACTTTGACAAACATCCAGGATGCAAGAACAATGAATGCCCTCCATGGTCTATATGGTAATCTCTATCTAACCATTTGTCTTGGGATGAAAAGATGTTCTAACACACAACTTAGTCCCAAATTCCTCCTATAATCCCTTCCACAACTATGATGAAAAGTATTCAATGCAGTCTAAAATGATCCTTGAAGGAACCTCATGAAGCCACACTATCTCCAGCGTGTAAAGTCATCCCAATCCCTCTATCGGTCCCTACTCTCGGAAGGGTTGGAAGTGAGTCGAGATGGTGATTCAGTGAACGATCACATAGTTATAATCATGGCCTATGGATGTATGTAGTAACCCCGTCACGGAGTCAATCGAGATACCATCCCATTTCCACTTTGGTACATCTAGTGGCTATGATAAGCCTACTGGAACCTGATTCTCAGCCATCAATTGAAGTCAAGTGATGCTTCATGAAATGAACTCTGCCACCACTTTCTTTATCCCCGACCACTAGTAGAGACGTCGGAGGTCTTGGTACATCTTCTTCACAACATGATGTACCACCACGGGGATGTATGTACCTCCCTAAATACCTACTCTAATAACGTCCCTGGTACCACGATGCATCATCTGAAAAGAATGTCATGATCCACACCTATCTATAATCCATCATGAGATTTCCTAAGGATATTTTATCACATCAAGCCTCATAGTCAACATCCACAAGCTATGCCTCCCTATGATGTTGTAATAGTGGTGGAGTGACAATTATTGACTGAAGGTACAATTCTTCATCATCATCCACAAAAAATATCTATAATATGGAAAGCTTTTTTATCACCTCACTCACCAGTTTCAAACATGTCCTCCTACTAAGAGCGTCTGCTACCACGTTCCCCTTCCCAGGATTATAGACAATATTTATGTTTCAGTACTGGAGAACATTGATTCATCTCCATTGTATTATGCTAATTTCATTTTGGTAGAAGATATACCTATGAATATTGTGTTCAGAGTAGACTATAAATTGTTCACTAATCAAGAAGTGCCAACTCAATAATCAATGAATATACCACTGATTCTTACTCTAGCTAATGGGTCACATTTTTATTATTATACTGCCTTAACTGCCTTGATCCGTAAGAGATCACTACTCACATCAGCATTATGACACAACCTAGACTGGTCTCTGATGCATCATATTATATTGCCTACTCAACACCCTCCTTTAGAAGTCTCAAGATGGGGCACTAGTTAATATTCACCTCATCTCTTGGAAACACTACTAGTATTTCTCTATTCACACAACGGGCTATCCCTTCCATGTCAAAGCCAATAAAGGATCCATCACTCTTGAAAAGTCAGGAACGATCTTCTGATAGTAACCAGGGAACCCAAAAAAGCATTGCACCTCAGTCATGCTTCTTGGTGGCTCTTGTAACACCCAAAGTTTTCATTGTTTGTTATTTCTTCAATATTATTCTATAACATGCGCTAAACGCAACACAGAGTTCGAGCACATAATGAAATTCCAAACTAGCTGTTCAAAAGAAGTTATGAATATTATTATCTAAATTTTTCAATTTATATATTCCATATAAATTTTAACATCCATATCATGTTATTCTTAGACATAATATATGAAGAAATTTAATTTTTTAGATAAAGGAATGATTTTTCAGAAAATCCAATTTTAAGACCTTTAAGTGATGAACATTTTTTAAATGCAATATATGTAACTTTTATATATTCAACGTGAAAAAATAAACTTCTTATTTAGATTATGGACCTAAAAATTTAGTTTTGATATATTTATGATGTTTTTCTGATAACTTCCATATTTCGGTGAATAATGAAAAATACTAAATTTTCATTGACTTTTTTTTAATAAAAATATTTATAGTGTTAAATTATACATTTAAATGGTTTATAAGTATAATTAGATTATATTTTTATAATTCAATACAATTTTGGTTTTTATAAGTAATTTCATATTTAAAATTGATGTAAACACATGTCAATATTTTTATTGTTTTTAATTTTTTAAAACTGTTTTTTGGTTTTGAAAAGGGGAATTAATTTTAAATTAATAAATAAAAATTATATGTTATTAATTTGTGAAAATAGAATTAATTTTTGAATTCTTAATAACAAAATTATCATAGGGTGAATTTTTTGAATTTTTCAGAAAACATTCAATTTTTGGTGAATATTGAATAAACTCAACGTTATTATTTAACACAGACTATTTATTTAAATAATTAATTATTTAATTTAATTTTAGTTTAAGTCATAATAGATATATATTACCTATATAATATCAATTTAAATAATTGGAGTCATTTTATAAGAAAATTAGATGTATAAAATTTTATTAAACATTTTAACGTTTTCTTACAAGCCTTCTAAGAGAATTGTCGAATTTCCTTAAAACATAATTTTACCATTTCTGTGAGTTGAATTTCAAAAATCCTAGATACAATGTTTAAATGAGTAAGTAAAATATAGTTAAATAAGATGAAAATAGTTTTCCATGAATAGTAACTTTTGACTTTTATTTACCACGGTTAAAAGTAAATAGGGTAATTAATGGTAGAAATGTTATTATAATTACCCTATCACATGTCCTAATTATTTTAGATAAGTGTAATTCGACCCAAAAAAACCTTAAGAATAAAATTTTATCTTATTTAATCCACTTGGATTAGATTAAGTCATTGGTTATTATTTTATTTAAAAAAGATTTAAATGTGTTGAATTCAATGTTTAATAACTATAACATTTTTAATATAGGGTTAAAAACAATATAAATTTGACTATAATTATAAATTATAAGAGTAAAAATATTTCCTCCATAATGTAATTTTATTTATAATTTTTAGATATTAAATAATTTAATTCTTTAATGAAAAAATGATGATGGAGTAATTACCTTATTAATGAAATATTAAAATAATTGATATTTTAATTATACAAATAAAAGTAAATTGAGACTTATGAAGAATTTAACAAGTTTTATATGTTCATATGACACATTATGGTTAATTAGATAAATTGTTTTCGAATTAATAATGTTTTTATGAGTTCCACAAAAACAAAACAACAAATAGTTTCAAAATTGACATAAATTAATTTTTCAAAAAAATACAATTTAATTGGTTGATATAATATTATAAAAAATCTAGGTATCATAAAAAGGGATTAAATAATATTATATATGTCATTAATGAACCAATTTAGGTTCTATTGTAATTTTATTGTATGTCTTTTAAACATATAGTGTAAGAATTCAAGAAGACACTGTAAAATATATTCTATTTAACTAATAGTTAAATCTAATAGATAATGTTAAAATTGTAAATTAAACTTCTCTAAAACGTATTTGTTGAAAGGGTTTCGAATAATATCCACATAAGGCTCAAAATAAATTCATTTTAATCCATTATAAATTGAATATGATTTTATAAAAAATTAATATTTTATTCTTTTCCTAAAGTGACCCTGACCCCTCTTATGAAAGGGAACTTCCCCTTCTCTCAAAATCACTCCTTCAATGCCATTTAGATGGGCCAAACCATACACAAATATCCTTCCAAATTCC
Source organism: Viscum album (assembly GCA_963277665.1). Classification (NCBI taxonomy): domain Eukaryota; kingdom Viridiplantae; phylum Streptophyta; class Magnoliopsida; order Santalales; family Viscaceae; genus Viscum; species Viscum album. The sequence continues at coordinate 707,302,070 of OY728131.1, read as the reverse complement.
CTCACATCAACCTAGAGTTTTTAATTTTATAATAAAGCCAACCTATGGATTCCTTTTGATCAATTGAAATTGAAACACCCGAAGAAGAGGTAATAATTTCACCACTCTCTTTCAAGTTCTTTTCTTCTTCCACATTCAATTTCATTGTCTTTCAATACCAAAATAATAAATCCAGTACCTCCTACATGTTTTTATGTTATTATAAAAATGGTATGACCATATTCATTATTCTATCCATCCTATAAATGGGAAAGTCACCATACATGCGTACGTGCGTCTTTCCGTCTCCACGTCGTGGTGTAGTTTGTAATTCAAACACATAATTATTTGGAGGGGTATAATTATGAGTATAACTGATGTAAATTATAAATATAAATTGTTAATGATTCTTTATATATGATATACCATCCAATTACATACTATTTCACCATCAATATAATGATACTGTTTCTCATGTGTACGTATTGATTGACATCTCCACGAACGCAATGAGATTCATTACCCATCGTAATTATTAAAGAATAATTTTTATTTTACGATTAAAAATAATTTTTATTAACATAATATCATTATGGATATGAATCAAATAGATCCTATCGATAACAAACATGGCTTACATAACCAATCATATAAAGGAAAACAGATCAGTTATCACATGAAACGATGATAATAATAAGATATTATTAACAATGTAATATTGGAAGATCATATATTATATCATATTTATGTATATGATTCGTTTATAATTTAATTACAATTATTTTACTATTATATAGGATGTTAACATACCCTTGTCCAATAAAATGTAAAGGTAAGGGTTATTTTCACATTCTCTTTATTATCTGATGTTGTTTTTATGTTAGCTTCTAAAAAGAAATATTTATTATCCATGTACATGATTCATAAAATTGTTTTCAAAGGGAATCTTTTTAAGGTACTTTTTTTTACTAAAACATGATTTTAAATGTTTAAATGATTTTTTTCTTCTAAACCATTCTCATTAATGACCATGTTTTCAAAATATTTTTAAGGATTTATTTATGTTAGCATGAATGTTTAAAAATGTTCATTCTTTTTAAAAGTTTCAAAGTGAATTGGGAAAATTTGATTTAAAACTATCTTTTAAATGACTTCCTTTATAAATTATGTAACTTTTAAATGATTTCATGAAGAAGGGATATTTCTCTCAAATATTTTTACTGATCATTTTAAACTATGTCCGCATCCTTTATGAGTTATTATTCTTGATCGATGTTAACTTATTATGATATAAATCAAACATATTGTATTGAAGGATTTGTGATATGTTTGACTGTGGATGTGTTATTTTTATACCATTCATGGTTTATGGGTAAAGTATTGACTTTCTGTATGCTAGTTTTAATTAGAATGTTTATGTTATGTTTAAAACATTTCATATGAGGAATTCTTTGGACTTAGTAAATGACGACTGGAGCCTGCTATAGCTCCTCGATGAATCGGTAGGTCTTATGAGACAAAATATTGTCTTTGTTCCAGGCCTTGAAAAAATATTAATTTTATTCTTTTCATAAGGCCTTCAAAATGTGGTTATGATGTTTGACAATATGCATTCCATCATTATGAAATTGGCTATTGATATTTCATGTTATTATTAGACTAGTATAATATCCTCGTGAACAAGTAATTGGTATTATTTGATTTATCTTTTCCATATTATGCTGATGATTAAGTTGAAAAGGATTTTTTTATATTATACATTTCCTTATATGTTTTTCTTATTTATGAATGTTTCCTCTATATTGTTTTCCTTACTGAGCATCTGAGTTCACCCCTTTCATAAGTTTTATTTTCCCTAGATTCCATGAAGGGTATTAGGATTGATAAGTAGGTTTAAGCTTGGGTATTAAGGGAGTTATCAATGGATCATTTATGTTGAGTTATATTTTCTAATGTGTAATTTAACGATCATGTATGTAATCTATTTTTCAAGTTAGTTAAACTAATCAGTCTGTCGGGACATGATTCCTTGTAATCATGCCAATGTATTATAATAATGCACCAACACTGGGCTTTTGGGGTCGGGGAATTATTGCTCCCAAGAGATCATTGACTCTATCATCACCAGATCCATTGCAACTACAGCCTCCGAGATGACATGTAAAAAAAAGTGGACCTTCTGAATCCATAATTGGAACATTGAGAGATTACCATAAAGCTGGCGCTCTCATAGTTTATCCATTTCTATCCCTAGGTGTGTAGCATCCTCCACCTTCGATGATGAGTACACAATGTTGTCAACAATGTATACTACCATGAAACGATCGAGGTAAGGTTGGATTATACTTTTAATGAGTCCATACACATTTCTAGGGAATTGGTCATGCCTAAGGGCATCACCAAGAACTAATATTGGTTGTACCGACATCTAGAAGTTATCTTTGGAACATCTTCGTCATGTACCTGAAGCTGATGAAAGACTGATCTAAGGAGGATCTTCGAGAATAACCGTACTCCATTCTGCTGATGGAAGAGGTCATCAATCCTCGGTAGATGATTCTTGATCATCACAGTCACCTGTTCAGGTGTTAGAAGTCAACAAAAAACCTCAAAATCATGATTTCCTTCTTGGAAAACAACACTTGGTCTGACCAAGGGGAGACACTAGGCCTTAAGAACCCCTTCTAATGCCAGCCCTATAGGTGAACCCTCATCTCACGAAGCTCTTTTGGAGTCATATGATATGACTGTGTGGTTATCGGTGTCATACTATAGTATAGGATGATGAAAACGTCTACCTCTCTAAAAAGAGATATTTAGGAACATCCTCTGGAAAAACATCTTCATACTCTTACAACACTATAAGAAAGCATTGACTCCACTCATCCACTACACCATGGGTGAGGCTATCTAACATGTGAGTGATTGGTTTCAACCTCCTCTCAGAATTTCCATCCTGTGATATAAGAGTTTTCTTCTCACTGGTGAAGGAAGAAATGGTCCCATTATCATGGATACATCTCATTTTGCGCCTAAAACAGTCGATCTATTTTATAGAATGTAGACGTCCAGTCCATACCAAGGATGATGTCATTAGGCCTCAACGTTGCTACTAGGAGATCCCAATAAAATCTTTCGCCACCTAGAGTATTCTGACAATGATGGCAACAATTTGTAATCATCAAATCCCATTCCGTAAGAGTCTCTAGCTGTAAGGATCAAGCCAATGGCTCCACCGGAATCTCCAACATCAGAACTAGATCTATGGAAAGGAAAGCGTGACTAAATTATTATTATATAAGATCTAAATATCGTGTGGTGAAGACATAAATAATTCCTAGAATCAACTCCAGATCACCATGGTCATAACCCTTGGATTCCTGATGCTTAGCTCTCCCATGTCTTCTTGCACCCAGAGGTCTGGGAGGAACACATAGAGGTGGTGGTTGTAGTACCTCCAACTGTCACCCACCACCTGATTCTCGGCTGGCTCCCCTTCCACGTCTGACACCCAATGACCCTCCTCACTCGATCAAGTACCTTTGTCTCGGCGGTCCCTAGACCATATACTTATCACATGTAGGGTAGGACGGGCATTCATAGGCCATGTGTCCCTACCTACCGCACGTGTAGAACACCCTACTCTTATATTGTCTCCGACAATCCTGGAGGCCTCATACCACTGATCCAGTGTCCTGGAGTTGTCTACTAGATGATATGGCTCACTTATATAGTTTCTCCATCTGTCTGCTGCCTTCCATGGATGGATCAACTACATGTCACCTGGTGTAGGAACCCACTATTAGTGACTGATCTGCAAGGAAACTCAGTACATATAGTGTTCGCTCCAACACTGCAGCTAGCATGGGGATACTGAGAGACAACATCAATTGAATGATATCCCACCTAAGTCCTTACTCAAAGGATTGATTGCTAATTAAAGGGTCTCGAACCACATTTGTAGATTAGTGGGAATGTTCAGTATACCTTGCAGAGTACTTTTCCACAATCATGTTTCCATGGTGAAGGTGAAGCATCTCCTAAATCAGAACTGATTGCAATGTCACGGGGAAGAACTACTCCCAAAAAAACATCTAGAAGTCTTTCTAGGTGAGGGTCACCTCATCATGTGTCTGGGTCATCATACCCTACCATCTCCCTACTGAGTCCTGAAGACGACTTGTATCTATGATCTCTATCTATTAAATCAGTTTCCTAACTAAGAGGAAGACCCTCATTGCCTCCTCCAACCAGTCTTCATCGACCTGAGGATTTGTATCTCCCCTAAACCAATGAGGTATTTGTCTCAGAAACTCTTGCAAGGCACTATGTTTTCACATGACCATAGTTACTACTACAGGTAGTAGATTCTGACCAATGTGTGCTGGTCACACTAGTGCACTACCTAGTGGGACTATAATGAGAACTAGTCCCTAAATTGATGCCTCATCACTCGGCGATATGTCCTCCTGAACACATATCAGAATCCTAGATGGATATCTGCGTGGAGGAATCATAAAATAGATAACTATGTGGTATGGAAAATATATTATACCTAGCGAGATAACTTTTATACAAAAGAACATATGAAGAAACTCTTGCAACCGGTGTTTTTATGCATTGAGCTGAAAAGAATATTTCATGGTCCTTGTGTGTTTATATGTTGGTCGATGCATCGAAACTGGACTCCTCAAATATGAATGACAGACACACAACATTTATCATTGACTCCCCAAAATTAAAACAATAGAATATCGATATCTAGGGTAGGACCGACCACCACTTATACCACATTGTTCACGACTCGTCTGACAGGGACCAATCTATGAGATACCACAAAACCGCCTCCCGTAGTCCAGGGTGTGGCGACTAGAACCAATGGAGACAACATGAATATGTGAGGCATCCTCCAAAATACATGTACACACACACAAACACACCCAACCACATCCCTCAAACAAAAAGAATAAAACAAGCATACAGAAAAAAGTGTTGAGTACAAGTACAATAGAAAACATGTGGGCCAGAATATAAACCCAACAAAATATCTATAAAAAGGAAAGTACAAAGGGACATATGTATCCATCCACAAAAAACCCCTCCTGATGTTAAGATTAGTGTAGCTACTAGGAGCCGAGGTAGTATGTCTTGTCTTCCTGATCATACTGGGCCTCACCTTCTTCCAGGCAACCAATTCCTCCATCGAAACGCCCATCATTTGTACAAGACACAACACATGCTGGAGAAGTCTGTGTTGGGGTCGGTAAATGTAACATCTTAAGTAAACTATGAATAATATATTTTCATACTTATTACTATTTGTGAATTAAATATTAATTTTAATTAAAAATGGATTCTATGTATGATAGCGTACCCGATACGCATAAACGTTTTTCTTTGAAATCTTACGATGCACACTATTTATTTTAAATGGAAGTTAAATCCTTACCATTTTATTGGAAAGATTTAACAAAAATAACTACAATATGATTATACATGTTTTTAAAATGTATTTACATATTTCCAATTAAAAGATAGAGGCATAAAATGTGAATGAATCTAATTTTTTGCGTAATTTACATTAAATGGCCGATTTAGCACCTTTTAATGGTAAACACTCTTCGAAAAAATTTATGGTCACATTAATACATTCTATATTACCAAATAAAATACTTCTTTAGAATGGTGAAATTAAAATTTACTTTGTGTACATTTCTGAAATTTTTCCGATAAAGTTAATTTTTTAAGAATATTGAAAATATTGTATTTTAATTCAAACCTATTTTTAAATCTAATTTATTTATAAGGTTATATTATATTTTAATTGGTTTTAAAGTTTAATTATAAATTATTTTACCATTTAATCTAATTTTGGTGATTAAAATTAATTTCACTTTGAAATTGGACATAAACAAGTGTCAATCTTTTGATAGTTATTATTTCTAAAAAACACAGTATTTATTTTAACAACATGAATTAATTTTAAATTAATTAATGAAACATATTTGTTTACAATTTGGTAAATCATACATCACTTATTATTTTGTAATATCAAATATATTTTAGGCTAAATTTTTTGTATTTTTCTGAAAAACATCAATTTTTAATCAATAGTTAACCACTTAATTGTTGTTAAAAAACTGAATTCATTTCATTTAAATGAAATTTTACCACTTCTATGAATTGAATTTCCAAAATCCAACCTATATGGTTGTTATTAGTTAGTAAATTGTGGTTCAATAAGATGAAAATAATTATTTGTGAATATTAACTTTTGACTTTTATTTACCGTAGTTATAGTTAAATAGGGTAATTCAAGGTAAAAAGAATATTATAATAATTAAAAATTATCGTAACACTTGTCCAAACCTTATTGGATGAGTAATTCCCGACCATGGGAATCTTTGGGTCGGTTTTGGGACCCCATGGCACCACTTATGAATGATAATGAAACTTTAGATTAATTAATTTAATGTAAAGGCAAAAATGACATAAACAAGTAGTTGGGGTTTGGCTTAGTGGTAAGAAACCCATAATACTACATGGAAAATGGGGGTTCAAACCCCATGGGGCACAGGGTATTGTAGCAATACTATAGCAGTACTATAGTAGTGGAGGCATTGTATCAGTGGGTACTGTAGCGGCGGCAGGGCACTGTAGCGGCAACAATACTGTGCGGCACTATAGCAGAAGGTTACTATTCACATAATCTGAATTAGCATTAGAATTTGGGCCTACGGGCTATGTAATGGGCTACAAGCCCAACGGGCCTTCGGTTTATGTAATGGGTTTCCCTCTACCTAGTTAAAAAGAGGTCTTTTCTTTGATTTAATAATAAAAATGAGGCTTTGGCCCCAACCTTATAAAAATGACATAAACCAAGATATTTTAGTAAATTAATTTATATATGATGATATATATGGAATATTTTTGACAATTAATATTCATTGGAAATATAAACATATTTTTTACATGATAGTATTTTTTTTATAATTTTTAGACATCTACTAAATTAAATTATTCATGACACAGTGATGATGAAGTATTTACCTCATTAATGAATGATTTAAATAAATAAAATTATAATGATTAAAATATTATCCCAAACCAGTCCAATTCTTATTATATGATTTTATTTAGACCATTAGTCATCTTATATTTGACTATAATTAATTTTGGACATTTAGAAACTGAATATCATTATATAATAAAATAATATTTCCCCACTTTCCAAAAGAGCCCCTCCTCTCCCTTATAAAAGAAGATCACTTCTAACCAATTCCTCACACCTATCAAGCCATTAGGCTCATCCAAAGTCTTTCCATTTAAACTCCATACATCCCTATCCTCCTCTTAGAAGCCTTACCATAGGAAGAAGTCACTTCAGGAAGTCCGTTTGGATCAAACAAAAGGAAGTTACCCAAATTAAAGGTAACCATTTATCTTAAATTATTTTCTTTTATTTTACATCTCCGTCCCCAAAAAACTATTTATTCCTTTAATTTATAGCAACAAAAGTATCATCAAAATAATAGGATGTTTTTCTGAGATGTATTTGAACTACACTTACACACACCTCTATCTAATGGGTGAAGAATATATTGTTTCTGTGGATGGAAAACTAATGCCTCATGAAACGATGAATGTTCAATTACCTCTTATCGCCTCTCATTGTGGCCGTTATGATTTCACTGTATTTATATATGATATATATATCATTTTTTTCTTTATTCTTCTTTATTTTCAATTTATAGCACGCCTTTATGGTTTCCATAGTTGGTAAATAAGATAATCTCATTTCAGGAAGTGTGGACTACTGCCCCCTCAATTTGATGTGACTCGTTAATGCCATATATGGGATGTATAAAGGATAGAGTAAATAATATTATATATTATATTATACTGTAATTATAATATATTTATGTATCATTATGTTTTAATTCCATTAAAATTAGAAATATAAATGAAAGTGGTGTTCATGCGTACGTACAGCTTCCCGTCTTCATGAATTGTGTATTTCATTTCTTACCTCCAAATGTTATGTACTGTTATAAATACTTGTATATACTGAATATATATGATATATATGATATCTAAATCATGAACATCATTCTAGATATAATGGACTGTTGACCACATGGACAACTTGTGAATATAAGGTGTTCATTTTTGACTCAAGTGCCAAATATCGACAAAATGGAAATTATTAACTTGAAATGATTACATAATGTTTATAACATGGTAATAAGTGTTATAAAATGAATAATAAACATGAAAAAGGTTCTTAAGACAATAGAAAGTTTCTTTAGTTTATTATTCAAGAGATTAAAGAACGATCGTGTCAAGTCAGACACAAGGTAAGGGACTTCGTCTCCATCTCCTTTCATTGAGTCATATTTTGTTTTAATACATGATTCTATAGTATATTCTGTATAAACACCTTTGAATGTTAATTTCATTCAAAGGTAATATTTTTTATGAAGCGTTTTATTAAACATCAAAATGGAATGCTTTTTTACATAAGCGGTGACAACAACCTTTCCGCTACTGCAAGTACTTTTTGATCTTTGGATTTTTTAACAAGCCTGAATGTTTTTATAAGGAAAAATAAATATCATATTCTCTTTTTACATATTTTGGTTTTGAAAATGATTTTGTTAATGGAATTATTATTTCAATATCTTGTAATGATATATTTTTATTCCAATGTGGAAATGTTATCTTTTTATTATAGTTATTTTATGTTTTATGATAATGTTATGGTTCTTGGGAATTATTTACATATACAGGTGGTTCCGTGATAAAACTAGGGTGGATGTGCCTGATATTCCTCTCCAATGAATTGGGTAACGTGATAAAGATAAATATGAATGTTTCTTCTAAGAGATTTATAGAATATACTATGAAGGGTATTACAAAGTAACTCCCTATGTAGTTGTGATATCTAAAATGTAAGTATGATATAGATTTTACAAGTTACCTTTATGATTTCTGATTTCTATGTGTTATTCATAAAATCATGTGATTTCCTGAGGTATGTAAAAGAGTTCATGTTTTGTATTTATTTATGAAAAAAAATTCTTTCTTTGTTTTATAACCCTCACTAAGCTTTTTATGCTCATCCCATGTTATGACATATTTTCACAGGACATAAAGATGAATATGGTGAAGGATGAGATCAAGGAAAAGTCATGTTGTCTAAAACATGGAACTAGAGATGACTCTTTTCAAATGTTTTTATTTTATGAAAAAAATGGAAACTGTGTAGAAGTTTCTACTTTTCATTATTTTAAGATGTAATAGTTATGTCCTAATTCTCTAAAACTCTAAAACTGAAAATATTCTCAATGTGAATTATTCATTTAATTCAATATTATGTAATGTTTAAGGTCGGGTCCTTATAGTTGGTATCATATTTCTATTTAGATAACATTAAGAGTTATGGAATTGTTAAATTAATGTCCCTAAATTAATTTATTGTAATATAGAAATAATATATCATTTTCAGATTACCATGTTTCTTCGCATAAGATATTTTTGTGTTAAGAGTTTTCTCTGTAGATTAAAGAAGGTAGCTATGTTGGGAAGTCATATAGAGTGGAATAATCTTCCAAATCAGCAACCTATGATGGTCAGAATCAGAATAGAACAATTTAATATAGTGATGGATAAGTTGACTCAGGTGATAAATAGTGGTTCTATTTATTGATTATATTTTGTTTTATTCCTAAATTAAATAGAATCATGAAAGTCATTTAAGGGTTGTCATGAAAACCATAAACGAAAATAAATTGTTTGGAAAATTCAGCAAGTGTGAGTTTTGGATACAACAAATTTCTTTCCTTGGTCACACTGTTACAAAAAAAGGCATCACTATTGATCCCGCTAAAAACAATTTTTTGATGAATGGCCAAGACCCACAAATATAACTGAGATCCATAGTTTTCTTGGTTTGGTGGGTTATTACCAGAGGATTGTTGAAATTTTTTCTTTGTTATCTAGTCCAATGACTAAGTTAACTCCAAAAGGTGTTAAGTTCATTTGGACAACCGAATATGATGATTGTTTTCAGGAATTGAAACAAAGATTGGTGAATGATCAAGTATTGGAACTGCCATCTAGAAAGGGTGAGTTTGTTATCTACAGATATGCTTCGTTGAAAGGACATGGGTATGATCTTATGCAGAATGATCAATTAGTTGCTTATGCATCACGTAAATTGAAAACTAATGAGTTAAATTACCCTACACATGATTTGGAATTAGCTACTGTTGTGTTTTCTTTTAAAATATGGAGGAATGATTTTTATGGAGTGAAATGTAAAATATATACTGACCAAAAAATTTTAAAGTATATATTCACTCAGAAAGAATTGAACATGATAGAGAAAATATGGATGGAATTAATCATGGATTACAATTGAACGGTTCATTACGATCCAGGAAAAACAAAATAAATTGGTTGAATCATTGAGTCAGAAAAGTGTCAGTGAAATCATCTCTATCAGACAGAATAAAGCAAGTGCAGAAATAAGATAGTGAGTTGACGAAAAAGGTAGATTTGGTTAAGAAGGCTATGTTTCTTGATTTTAATGTTGATAATGATTTTGTTTTGAGGGTTGGGAATAGACTATGTGTGACTTGTGATTAACAGTTGATGAATGAGTTATTATGCGAAACTCATAGTTCTCCATTTTTAGTTTATCCTAGTAGTAGTAAGATGTACAGAGGTCATCATGAGTATTACTGGTGGGATTGAATTAAAGGAGATATTGTTGATTTTATTGTGAAGTGTTTGACTTGTCAGTAGGTTAAAGCAGAGCGATAGTTACCGAAAGTAATTTTTCAGTCTTTACCGGTGCCAAAGTAGAAATGAGAAAATATATCCTTGGACTTTATTTTGTGATTACCGAATACATCTCGAGGAAATAATGCAATTTGGGTTATAGTTGATCGATTTTCTAAATCTGATCATTTCCTTACTATTTGAGATACTTTGTCTCTAGATGAACATGCTCGGTTGTATGATAAAGAGATAGTCATGTTGAATGGTGTTCCCCTATCCATTGTATCTGATCATGATCCCAGGTTTACTTCTATATTTTGAAAAGGCCTTCTTAATTCGTTGGGTACTTAATTAAAATTTAGTACAACTTTTTTATCCTCAATCAGATGGATAGTTATAATGAGGAATTCAAGACATGGAGGATATGCTACGTGCATGTTCACTAGATTACCTGGGAAGCTGGGAAGAACATATTTCTTTTTTGAAATTTTCTTATAATAACAGTTTTCATTCAAGTATACAGATGGCTCCATTTGAGGCATTATATGGAATGTTTTGTCGAACTACACCTTTTTGGGATGAAGTAGGTGAAATGAAGTTGATGGGACTAGAATTGGTAGAAGTGATGGCAGAAAATGATTAGTTGATTCAAAAGCACATGAGAACAGCTCGGAGAAGACAAAAACGCTATGCAGATAACCAGAGGAAGGATATTTCTTTTGAGGTAGGTGATCATGTCTTTCTCAATGTTTCTCCTCGGAAAAGTGTGATGCGTTTTGGTAAGAAGGTAAAGTTGAGTCTGAGGATCATTGGACCATATGAAATTCTAGAGAATGTTGGATCAGTTTTTTTATAAAATGTTTAGGGTCGAAGCCTCAATTTATTATTAAAGAAAATACCTCTTTAGAGTGGTTAGAGGGAGACCCATAACATAGCCCGATGGACGAAGGCAAAGTGTCCTAAATACAAGGCTTGAAATCCCATTTTTGGCACAAAGGACCCCTCAGTGAACAGTACTGCTACAGTACCCATGCAGCTACAGTACCCTACATGTAATGGCCCGGACCTCTCTGGTCCATTACTTTGTGAAATGTTGGTGTTGGAGGTGTTCCGGGAGGTCAAGGGGACTTATCCCCAACACTTTGCCAATTTTCCAGTTCTGTGAATAGTGTTTCCAGTTTTATGAACAGTAACAGATCGGTAGCACAAATCGGTAGCACAGGTCGATAGCACAGATTGGTACCACAGATCGGTAGCACAGATCGGTAGCACAGATCGATAGCACAGATCAGTAGCACAGATCCGTAGCAGAGATCGGTAGCACAGATCGGTAGCACTGATTGATAGCACAGATCTGTAGCACAGATCGGTAGCACAGATCGGTAGCACAGATCGGTAGCATAGATCGGTACCACAGATCCGTAGCACATATCGGTAGCACAGATCGGTAGCACAGATCGGTAGCACAGATCAGTAGGTGTACAGTAACAGTGGGTGAACAGTGTTTCCGGACTCCTACAGTTTTGCCCCTTTTGACGTTTCTTTTGACGTAAAATACATTTAAAGCCTTATTTTAAGGGCTCTTAAGGCCATTTCAAATGCCATAAATCCTGTATTAATTATTCCTAAGGCTTGGAATGTTTTACTTGGTCAAACCGCGTGGGTTAATGCGATCCGTTTTTAATGGAGAATTAACCGGATCTTAAACCGTCACCTCGTTAAATCTTAAAAAAGGGGAAGAGATAACATTCTCCCTTGTTCTTTCCCTTGGTTCTCAACTAAGAGGCGCTAGAACCTTTCAATCCTTTCCATAGGAGTTGCACAATCAATCTTTACTCCTAGGATTTGTTCCTCTTTGTTTTGATGCAACCAAGCTGTGTCAATCAATCTTCGATATAAGGTATGTTGTATCGTCGTTCTTTTGGGGTTCATCTTCTCCTATCCTCCTTTCAATAATTATACCATGTAATTTCCAAGATTCTAATGGGTTTTCTAATGGGGTTGGTTGGTACTATCGAACCGCAGCATCCTCCGGTGGATGCAGTTGTCGCGAGGGGAGGATCGTGACCTGTTGTGTGGATAAAGAACGTGAGGAACTGTTTGAGGTAGGGGATTCATGGCTTCTCTAATTGTATATGTGAAATCGTAGAATTAGCATGATTTATCCATTTGGATCACAATGAAATTGACCTAATTAAATACTTGAACCGGATTAAAATAATGGGTTGATCGCATGTTGTTGCTTTATACCGTGATAACAGTTTGCCTCGTGTTTTCCTAGATATAGTGATATCTATGTTTTCTTTAATTAGTTGCTCGTTCATGATGGAAATTGATAAAGAATGTAAAGCCGGAATTATTTGTTAAATAATTGGCTAAAGATAAAGAGGCATGTAAATTAATATGGTTGTTGCCGTTGTTGTAGTTCTAATTTGAGGATAATCAATTTTGGGAAGTAAGAATGGTTATTTAATTGTGATAGCTTACTGATTAGGTATCCATGATTGGAACCTACGAATAACAAATCTGTTAATTCAATATAGATTAGAGAACAGATTATGTGGGAATTTCTAAAAGGGTTCTGGGTTACACTCTTGTTTGTTAAAGGGTCAAGAGCCCATGATGTGATGTTTGTTTTCCTGCTGCTTGTGCTGTGATGTGAGCCTGGATGGTTGTTGTGATATGTGGAGGCCTTGTGGTTATGGCAGCAGATGATGCCTAGAGTGGCGAGATGCATCAGTTTATGCATGTGGGTGTCGGGGAGGACACCAAGGGTGATGGAATGGGATGGATGTGGTTGCTGGTTGCTTGCGGTTTTCTTGAATGTTAAGTTGCTTTGCTTTTCCCCACTGCTCAAGGCATCTGGTCTTGCTACCCTTCTTCCGAAGGAGGCGAAGACGCGCGGGGTATTCCACGTGCTTTCCGTGTTTAGCCTCTCGAGGGAGAATGGGTATATGCTCTTTCTATAGTCGGCAAAGACTCGACGGGTAGTATATCTATTCACCGTGTTGAGCCTCCTTTGTGTTTAGAAGAATATGATGCTTTTCTAAAATGCCTGGGAATGTGGAAAAGTAATTCTGTAAGGAATGTTTGATTAAATGGTGAAAATCCACGGGGATGGAGATGCTTTAATTTAAAGGTAATGTGAATCTTAAAAAAGAGCAGTTGTTTTTGAATGTGATGCCAATTCAGTTTAATGTGGAATTGTTCATTCTTAATTAATGTTTAAAGAATTAATTAATGCACAGTGGAACTGATAAATGAGAACAGAGTAATCTAATAAATCTCTTCAAATGTTTGTGTGCTTGTAGGATACCTAGTCTTTGAAGTAGCAGCCTGGAGTCTGAGAGACGTTAGCTGCAGTTGTATCTAAGACTAGGTAATTCCAATAGTGTGGATGTGAGTTACATATATATTCTGTACTTTTTGTGTTTCTATACGCTACTCCACCCTGTCGGTAAGGGCAACTGACACCCCTGGGATTCTGAGTCCTGGGGGGTGTTTTCCCGTTCATTCTGATGGGAGGTTGAATGGCTGACTACCCCCTTTGGCCCCGCTCTCTTATCTTGGTAGATCTTTGTGCCATGAGGCACACCGGTTAGTTACCCCATATATGTGTGTAGAGGGCTGTAATGGCTTGTGGTTATTCACACGCATATATTCTGGATATAGTATCCTATGGACTACTATAGGTGTAACGTGTATAGGCTATGATGGCTTGAGGATCCTTACACGGAGTATGGGCTGTAATGAATTGAGGTATTATACCCGATGTATGATACACGTTATGCGAGCTGTGGTGGCTCCTGGAAATTACCTAGTTACTTTTTGTTGTGAGGACGGTGTGGTGCTTTGCCCAGGTGTCTGCGGGCAAGCCTATGTGGTGCACGAGGTGCATATTGTAGAGCTTAGCCCAGGTTTCTGCGGGCAAGCCTTTGGAGAGATATGCATAGGACGTATGTTGTTGGGGAAAAGCGGAAAACCAGTGGGGAAGTAGTAGCGGGGTACCCTAGATATTCTTTACTATATGCGATATTCTTGTATGAGTTGCTTGGTGAGAGTAGCCATGGTGAGGTTGGGAACATAGTATACCTATTTAGGTGACGAGTTAGTTTCACTTGTTGTTCACTAGGCTTTAGCATGCTTTCTTTACTTTTGCACGAGAGGCTTGGGGAGGATCCTACTGAGTATACTGTTATACTCACCGTATGTATAAACTGTTTTTCAGGTCACTTGGAGCAGGTTGGAGATCAAGCTGGTTACTACTAGCTTACGGTTGGAGGATGAGCTGTTCGGGCTTGTGGTCGCTGTCGTTTTACTTTCTTTTGGGTACTTTTAGTTTCCCCTTTCAGTTGTAGTACTTTTGCATGACATTTCATATATGTATTTGGTTTCCTTTTATATTTCAGTTCTGAGTTGGAGATGATTGGAGTCTATTCTATCTCTCTCTTCTGCATGTGTTCTCTTAGAGGGTAATGCCTCCCATTTGTATGTTATTATACCCTCGGTGCTAGTCGCCATCCCGGGGCCTACTGGAGGCGGGACTCGGGGGTCATTATCTCCCTTTTCACATTTCCGGCCCAGGAGGGGTACACTTTGTGGGGAGGGGGTCGTGACAGAGTGGTATCAGAGGTCTAGTTGAGGGATAGGATGGAGTTTAGAGTTAGGCACAAGTGAGGATGCATGGGATGGTAGGGAAACGGTCCCATTCATGTTTAGCAAGTGGGGTAAACACTGGAGACCGGCAGAGACATAGGCATTCAGGGCCCCCTATGATCTGTTGCGTGGACCTTTAAGTTTACGATGGCTACTAAACAAAGTGATACTGGTTGCAGGGTAGAGACCTAGGAAAGGATCATGCATCATTATTCTTTGCGCCTGTGTTTGAATGGGTAGACCTTGGGATTGGTAACCTAAAATTAATAAAACAAAATAATTAATTAATTAATATTGAATCTTCCATATTCCAGTCTTAGAAGCTCTAACGGTTGTTATTTTATAGGTATGGCTCTAGGTCGACATCCTCGTCAAGTTTGTGCAGAAGGTGCCCAGCAAGCTGTTCCATCAGATCGCCGCCGGGTAGAGGTTGACGACGATGACACTTGGAGGAAGGCACTCCGAGAGTTTCAGCGCCAGAGTATACAAAAGTACGAGGTCTCCGTTTCAGATGCAATCACAGAAGACTGGTTGGAGGAGGTTGAGATAGGCTTCAGTTCGATTCGTGCTCGGAAGGAACACTGTGTGTCCTTGGTTGTGACGATGTTGCGTGGAGCAGCGAGACAGTGGTGGTTCTTGTTCCTCGGGGATCGTGAGGAGTCAGCGATCTCATGGGAGGAGTTTCGAGACAAGTTTAGAGTCGAGTTTCTTTCGTCGACTGCGAAGGCGTCCAGTCGCCAAGAGCTTCCTACCCTTCGACAGGGGAGCTCCAGTGTTCAGGATTTTGGAATCCGTTTCAGGAACCTTCTACGATATGCTTCAGACCTGTTACCGGATGATGAGGCCAGGGCGAGGCATTTCGAGGAGGCTTTGCATCCAGATATCCAGCGCCAGGTCACCCCATTTATGCTGAAGACATATTTTGAGGTGCTGGCGAGGGAAGAGGTGGTTGAGAGGACTTTGACCAGGACCGGATCATCACGAGAGGGGAATCGTCATGATTCCTCACGAAGCAGAGCTGTGGTCCGGGGTTCCCGGTTTTCAGGACAGAAGAGTTTTCGTTCACCTGGGGGTAGGTCCCAGCCCTTCCCATCTCGTTTCTCCAGAGGCAGAAAATCTCAGGCCTATGCCAAGGTATCAGACGCTTGTTTTTCTTGTGGTGGTCATGGTCATCAGCAGCGAGAGTGCCCGACTTTTCAGAGCAGTCATCGTGCACCAGGCGCTCCACTCCAGGTTCCTCCGTTGAGGCAGTTCCAGCCGAGGCAGCAGTAGCAGGTTGCACCAGCTTTAAATCACCAGAGGGTAGATGGAGCAGGCAGAGGACAGCCCCATGACGCTCCCCGTCCTCAGAGAGCAGAGCGCGGCCGTGGTGGTGGTCATCATCAGGGTCAGAGAGGCCGTAGAGGTGGTCGTGGTAAGCTTCATGCTCTAGCGTTGCCAGCTCCAGGCGAGCCAGATGTCGTCCGCGGTACCCTTTGCTTGTTTTCTACCTTGGTGTATGCCTTGTTTGATTCAGGAGCAACACACTCCTTTATATCCCCTACCCTTGTCCACGCTTTGGGACATGAGGTAGAGAGGCTTCCAGTGCCCTTGGCATTGACTACGCCAGTTGGAGGTCGAGCTAGCTTGTTTGAAGTATATAGAGACTGTGAGCTAGTGTTGGGGCAGCACCGCTCTTGGGGAGATTTCCTATGTTTACGAATACAACCATATGATGTCATCCTCGGCATGGATTGGTTGTATTCGGTGAAGGCTATTGTGGATTGCTACTGGAAGAAGGTAGTTTTATTTGATGAAGATGGATAGGAAGTGGTGTTTTTTGGTGAGAGAGATCCTCGAATGAGTCATAGGTGAGTTCCTTCTTTATCATCCCTGATGGCTGGGATGATGCTGAGTTCTTCAGAGGTTCAACAGTTGGCGTTTCCCAGGGTCGTAGAGGAGTACCTTGACATCTTTCCAGAAGAGGTTGTATCCTTACCCCCTCGACGAGAGATCGAGTTTGGGATCGAGCTACAGCCAGGAGCGTCTCCTATCTCTATGTCTCCGTATATGATGGACCCTTCTGAGTTACGAGAGCTACGTATTCAGATCGATGGTCTGTTGCAGTGTGGTTTTGTTCGGCCAAGTGTGTCACCATGGGGTGCACCAGTTTTGTTTGTGAAAAAGGCTGATGGCAGTTTGCGGTTGTGCGTCGATTATCGTCGGTTAAACAAAGTGACAATAAAGAACCGATATCCTCTCCCGCGGATTGATGACCTATTCGAACAATTGAAGGGTGCAAGTTGGTTTTCAAAGACAAACTTGTGGTCAGGGTATCATCAGATGCGTGTAAAGGATGAGGATATCCCAAAGACTGCTTTCCGTTGTCGTCATGGGCATTATGAGTTTGTTGTAATGCCATTCGGCGTGACGAATGCTCCAGCTGTTTTCATGGGGTTGATGAATGCTGTGTTCCGTGAATTCCTGGACAAGTTTGTTGGGGTCTTCATCGATGACATCCTTGTGTACTCCACATCTGAAGAGGAGCATGCAGAGCATCTACGAGCCGTTTTGGGAGTTCTTCGCCATCATCGGTTTTTTGGGAAGTTGTCCAAGTGTGAGTTCTGGGCTCGAGAAGTTCTTTTCTTAGGGCATGTTGTGTCCCAACAGGGAGTATCTGTGGATCCTTCGAAGATAGACGCAGTAGTGTCTTGGGAAGCCCCCAAGACAGTGTCAGAGGTGCGATGTTTCCTTGGTCTCGCAGGCTATTATAGGAGGTTTGTGGCTAATTTCTCCCGAGTTGCGACTCCTCTGACAACTTTGGCCAGGAAGGATCAAGCGTTCATATGGACTGATCAGTGTCAGACATCTTTCGAGTATCTAAAGGAGATGTTGGTAAGTGCTCCAGTCCTTTGTCTTCCAGCAGAGGGAGTCCAGTTTGATGTTTTCTGTGATGCTTCACATCTGGGGCTAGGCTGTGTTCTCATGCAGCAAAGGTCAGTTGTTTCTTATGGGTCCCGACAATTGCGTCCCCATGAATGCAACTATGCCACCCATGATCTTGAGTTGGCAGCTGTGGTGTTTGCGCTGAAGTTGTGGAGACATTACCTCATTGGCGAGCGCTTTGTGGTTTTCACCAATCATAAGAGTTTGAGGTATGTTTTCTCTCAGCGGGATTTGAACTTGCGGCAGCATCGGTGGATGGAGTTCAAGCTGGAATACGACTTCGAAATATCGTATACATCGGGGAAGGGAAATGTTGTTGCTGGTGCACTGAGCCGAATGTCACGTAATGATGTTGTGCGTGAATCTGGTGATTCCTGGAGAGTGATGGAAGAGCTAGCAGCTTTGCATCTTGATATGGAAGAGGTTGGAGGTAGAGGTTGTCTTTTCCAGATGACGGTGCAGTCATCTCTGATGCAGAAGGTGGAAGAGTCTCAGTTGGGTGATCTAGAGGTGGAAGTTTGGAGAGACAGAGTTGTTTGTGGGGAGGCCCCTGCTGGTTGGTCGGAGGATGAACGACAACAAGTGTTGTATCGTGGCAGGCTTTTTGTTCCCTTGGCGATGCACGAGACGGTTCTCCGAGAGTTTCATAGTTCACCCTTGGCGGTACATCCTGGTGTGACGAAGATGTACCGATCCTTGAGGAGTCAGTTTTGGTGGCCTGGGCTGAAGCGTACAGTTGTAGAATGTGTGTCTCGATGTTTAGTCTGTCAGAAGGTGAAGGCTGAACACCGTGTTCCTGGTGGTCTTCTCCAACACATAGAGATTCCTCAGTGGAAGTGGGATGACATCTCAATGGAATTTGTTACAGGTTTACCTCGAGCTTCGGGAGGACATGATGCTATATGGGTGGTAGTGGATCGTTTAACTAAATCGGCCAACTTCATAGCAATCAAGGATTCGAGCTCAGTGGAGGTTTTGTCGAGGCAGTATCTGGAGGAGGTGGTGAGGCTTCACGGAGTACCTAGGATGATCATTTCTGATCGAGATCCTCGTTTTACCTATAGGGTGTGGAGAGGTCTCCAACATGCTTTTGGCTCTAAACTGTGCCTTAGCACTGCTTTTCATCCTCAAACGGATGGTCAGACAGAGCGAACCATCCAGACTCTTGAAGACATGTTGCGCTCTTGTGTTCTTGATTTTGGAGGTTCATGGGTGAAGCACTTACCCTTGGTAGAGTTCGCTTACAATAATAGTTTTCACTCTACCATCGTCATGGCGCCGTTTGAAGCCTTGTATGGCCGGCCATGCCGTTCTCCGTTGTGCTGGACTGGGGTCGGAGAGTCAGAAAGTCTCGGACCAGAACTAGTGCAGAATACGACAGAGATGGTTCAAGTGATTCGTGAGAGGACGAAGACAGCACAAGATCATCAGAAATCTTATGCTGATCAAAGAAGGAGACCCTTAGAGTTTAATTTTAGGGATCATGTGTTTCTAAAGGTGACTCCCCGTCGTGGGAAGCGATGGTTTGGTCGTGGAAGTAAGCTTTCGCCCCGGTTTGTTGGGCCTTTCGAGGTGTTGGCTCGTGTTGGAGCTGTGGCGTATCGAGTAACACTTCCCCCTCATATGAGTCGGATACATGTTGTCTTCCATGTATCACAGCTCCGTCGTTATCTTCATGATGAATCTCATGTTATCGATTGGGGAGAGATCGATATTGACGATGATGTAACCTTTGAGGAGCGACCTGTGGAGATCCAAGACCGCAAGGAGAAAGTGTTGCGTGGGCGTTCTATCCCCTTAGTTCGTGTCTTGTGGCGACACGGTGGCATGGAGGAGAGTACCTGGGAGCGTGAGTCACAGATACGTGCTCAGTTCCCAGAGTTGTTTAATGTTTAACTCCTTTCATTTAATGATGTTTCCTCTCTGGTTAGACCTTTCATGCTTTAATTATGTACCTTTGATGTGATGATGTGAATGAATTGTTTGGGTATGGATTGTTTGTTCCCGGATGACATAGTTTTGTTCCAGCTTTCGAACAACTCATGGTGGTTTTTCCCTGAGAGGTATCTAATGGGGTGGTTGTTCGGACCCCTCTTCTCTTCTGGGTTGGTTTTTAATTCTCGAGGACGAGAATGTTTTGAGAGGTATCTAATGTAATGTCCCGGACCTCTCCGGTCCATTACTTTGTGAAATGTTTGTGTTGGAGGTGTTCTAGGAGGTCAAGGGGACTTATCCCCAACACTTTGCCAATTTTCCAGTTATGTGAACAATGTTTCCAGTTTTATGAATAGTAACAGATCGGTAGCACAGATCGGTAGCACAGATCGGTAGCACAGATCGGTAGCACAGATCGGTAGCACAGATCGGTAGCACAAATCGGTAGCACTGATCAGTAGCACTGATCGGTAGCACAGATCGGTCGCACAGATCGGTAGCACAGATCGATAGCACAGATCGGTAGGTGTACAGTAACAGTGGGTGAACACTGTTTCTAGACTCCTACAGTTTTGCCCCTTTTGACGTTTCTTTTGACGTAAAATACATTTAAAGCCTTATTTTAAGGGCTCTTAAGGCCGTTTCAAATGCCATAAATTCTATATTAATTATTCCTAAGGCTTGGAATGTTTTTCTTGGTCAAACCGCGTGGGTTAATGCGATCCGTTTTTAATGGAGAATTAACCGGATCTTAAACCGTCACCTCGTTAAATCTTAAAAAAAGGGACGAGATATCATTCTCCCTTGTTTTTTCCCTTGGTTCTCAACTAAGAGGTGCTAGAACCTTTCAATCCTTTCCATAGGAGTTGCACAATCAATCTTTACTCCTAGGATTGGTTCCTCTTTGTTTTGATACAACCAAGCTGTGTCGATCAATCTTCGATATAAGGTATGTTGTATCGTCGTTCTTTTGGGGTTCATCTTCTCCTATCCTCCTTTCAATAATTATACCATGTAATTTCAAAGATTCTAATGGAATTTCTAATGGGGTTGGTTGGTACTGTCGTACCGCAGCATCCTCCGGTGGATGCAGTTGTCATGAGGGGATGATCGTGACCTGTTGTGTGGATAAAGAACGTGAGGAACTGTTTGAGGTAGGGGATTCATGGTTTCTCTAATTGTATATGTGCAATCGTAGAATTAGCATGATTTATCCCTTTGGATCACAATGAAATTGTCCTAATTAAATACTTGAACCGGATGAAAAGAATGGGATGATCACATGTTGTTGCTTTATACCGTGATAACGGTTTGCCTCATGTTTTCCTAGATATAGTGATATCTATTTTTTCTTTAATTAGTTGCTCGTTCATGATGGAAATTGATAAAGAATGTAAAGCCAGAATTATTTGTTAAATAATTGGCTAAAGATAAAGAGGCATGTAAATTAATCTAGTTGTTGCCGTTGTTGTAGTTCAAATTTGAGGATAATCAAATTTCGGAAGTATGCATGGTTATTTAATTGTGATAGCTTACTGATTAGGTATCCATGATTGGATCCTACGAATAACAAATCTGTTAATTCAATATGGATTAGAGAACAGATTATGTGGGAATTTCTAAAAGGGTTCTAGGTTACTCTCTTGTTTGTTAAAGGGTCAAGAGCCCATGATGTGATGTTTGTTTTCCTGCTGCTTGTGCTGTGATGTGAGCCTGGATGGTTGTTGTGATATGTGGAGGCCTTGTGGTTATAGCAGCAGATAACGCCTAGAGTGGCGAGATGCATCAGTTTATGCATGTGGGTGTCGGGGAGGACACCGGGGGTGATGGAATGGGATGGATGTGGTTACTGGTTGCTTGCGGTTTTCTTGAATGTTAATCTGCTTTGCTTTTCCCCACTGCTCAAGGCAGCTGGTCTTGCTACCCTTCTTCCGAAGGAGGCGAAGATGTGCGGGGTGTGCCACGTGCTTTCCGTGTTTAGCCTCTCGAGGGAGAATGGGTATATGCTCTTTCTATAGGCGGAAAAGACTCGACGGGTAGTATATCTATTCACCGTGTTGAGCCTCCTTTGTGTTTAGAAGCATAGGATTCTTTTCTATAATGCCTGGGAATGTGGAAAAGTAATTCTGTAAGGAATGTTTGATTAAATGGTGAAAATCCACGGGGATGGAGATGCTTTAATTTAAAGGTAATGTGAATCTTAAAAATGAGCAGTTGTTTTTGAATGTGATGCCAATTTAGTTTAATGTGGAATTGTTCATTATTAATTAATGTTTAAAGAATTAATTAATGCACAATGGAACTGATAAATGAGAACAGAGTAATCTAATAAATCTCTTCAAATGTTTTTGTGCTTATAGGATACCTAGTCTTTGAAGTAGCAGCCTGGAGTCTTAGAGATGATAGCTGCAGTTGTATCTAAGACTAGGTAATGCCCATAGTGTGGATGTGAGTTACATATATATTCTGTACTTTTTGTGTTTCTATACGCTACTCCACCCTGTCGGTAAGGGCAACTGACACCCCTAGGATTCTGAGCCCTGGGGGGGTGTTTTCCCCAACATTCTGATGGGAGGTTGAATGGATGACTACCCCCTTTGGCCCCGCTCTCTTCTCTTGGTAGATCTTTGTGCCATGAGGCACACCGGTTAGTTACCCCATATATGTGTGTAGAGGGCTGTAATGGCTTGTGGTTATTCACACACATATATTCTGGAAATAGTATCCTATGGACTACTATAGGTGTAACGTGTATAGGCTATGATGGCTTGAGGATCCTTACTCGGAGTATGGGCTGTAATGGCTTGAGGTATTATACCAGACGTATGATACACGTTATGTGGGCTGTGGTGGCTCCTAAAATTACCTGGTTACTTTTGGTTGTGAGGACGGTGTGGTGCTTCGCCCAGGTGTCTGTGGGCAAGCCTATGTGGTGCACGAGGTGCAGATTGTGGAGCTTAGCCCAGGTGTCTTCGGGCAAGCCTTTGGAGAGAGATGCACATGACGTATGTCGTTGGGGAAAAGTGTCAAACCAGTGGGGAAGTAGTAGCGGGGTACCCTTGATATTATTTACTATATGCTATATTCTTGTATGAGTTACTTGGTGAGAGAAGCCATGGTGAGGTTGAGAACATAGTATACCTATTTAGGTGATGAGTTAGTTTCACTTGTTGTTCACTGGGCTTTAGCATGATTTCTTTACTTTTGCATGAGAGGCTTGGGGAGGATCCTACTGAGTATACTGTTATACTCACCCTATGTATAAACTGTTTTTCAGGTCACTTGGAGCAGGTTGGAGATCAAGCTGGTTACTACTAGCTTGCGGTTGGAGGAGGAGCTGTTCGGGCTTGTGGTCGCTGTCGTTTTACTTTCTTTTGGGTACTTTTAGTTTTCCCTTTCAGTTGTAATACTTTTTCATGACATTTCATATATGTATTTGGTTTCCTTTTATATTTCAGTTCTGAGTTGGAGTTGATTGGAGTCTATTCTATCTATCTCTTCTGCATGTGTTCTCTTAGAGGGTAATGCCTCCCATTTGTATGTTATTATACCCTCGGTGCTAGTCACCAACCCGATGCCTACTGGAGGCGGGACTCGGGGGTCATTATCTCCCTTTTCACATTGCCGACCCAGGAGGGGTACACTTTGTGGGGAGGGGGTCGTGACACTACAACAGTTCTTCTACCGCTACAGTGTCATCGCTACTACAGTTCTGCCGCTGCTACAGTACCCTGCTACAGTGCCCCCAAAATTCTTCCCTACCCAGATTTGATCTCGGGTCTTTTAGATGCCAAGAAGGAGCCTGCACCACTTGGGTACAGGCTCATTGGTATGTTATATTAGTTGAGTACAAAGTGGATTTACCTCAATGTTTATCTTATGTAAAAAATGTTTTTCATGTTTTGATGTTGAGAAAGTATATACTAGATCCATATCATGATTTGTGCATAGAGGTAGTTTTTCTGGAAGTGAATCTCTATTATGAAGAACAACCAGTCCAGATTCTTGATTGTAGAGAGCATGTGTGGAGGAATAAGGTGATTCACCAGGTAACGGTTTTGTTGAAAAACCATATGATTAAGGAGGCAACATGGGAAAATGATAATTCTATGAGGGATAAATACCCCCACTTATTTTGATAAGTGAATTAAATTTGTGAGGACAAAATTTCTAAAAGGGGGGAACGATGTAACACCCTATGTAAATGAAGGCTAAGATATTTTCATACATATTAATATATGTGAATTAAATATTAATTTTAATTTAAAAGGGTTGCTATGTTCAATAGTGTACCCAATACACAACAACGAGTTTTATTGAAATCTAACATTACACACTAATAATTTAATATTATTATTTTAAATGGTAGTTAAATCCTAGCCATTGTTTTGGAAAAAATTAACAAAAATAACTTCAATATGATTATACATGTTTCCAAAAGGTCTGAGAGATAGGAGGAGCTTACTCCGAAAAAAATTATATATACATAAAGTAAACAGTACAATAAAGTTCAAAGAATGGGAGCCATACAAAACCATGTATAAACAATCCCAGCACTATCATTATGCACCAGGCCACTGCAATAACTTGGAAACACAATGGACCAGATGGAACTGACCTCCATAATATCTCTTTTGGAAAGAGCATTACCAACCTGGTTTGACTCTCTGTATACATGAGAGACGTCAAAAAATCCTCTCAGAAAGCTGAAGAAATTTTATCTAGAAAGATAGCATCCTTAATGGGACATTCCTAGACCGGCCCTTCAAAATCTGCACTGCAATAGAGGAATCCAAATGTAGCTATAACTTTTGCCAACCATAACAAACTACATACCTGAGCACCTTTATAATCGCCCATAGTTCTTCCTCAATCGCATGCCCATTCCCAATGTAATGAACATAGAAACCTTTCACAAAGCCCCATGGAGTACTAAATACTCCACCACAGCCAGCCGGACCTGGTGCACCAGAGGATGCTCCATCCACATTCACCATTAACCAATCATGGATTGGTGGAATCCACCAGATATATTTCATCATTCATGACATCCTCTCCATAAAACATACACTAGGAGTCCTCAAAAAAATGAGGTTAGAAATATCATTATTCATTGTTTCAGTTTGATTAACTGAAGCAAGTTTACTGCTTCGGTGGATTGTTGGTACAACCTCCATGAATTTAGGCCTACTATTGTTAAAGACCAAGTCATTTCGAGACCTCCAAATCTATGAAAAAATTGAGACAGTATCTGTAGTGAGAATATTTTTCACTTTCTCACTACCTTCTTCCCGTACTGCCGAGGTGGACAACAGATAAACCGAGTAGTATGTGAGGCAACAATGAAAAATAGCTTTCAGGTACAATTATAAATGAGTAGAAAATGGGAATTCAAGGTACAAATGCAGAACATTTTCTTCATTATTCAAACATAAATATCATACCGAGGCAAGGTGCACCACAGTGCACTAGAGGGCAGACTGAATTGGTAACCGTTGCTTCCAGATTCTCCAAATCATCATATTGTCATCTGGAAAAATGAAGGGCATGCTAACCCCTTTCGCCCACGTAGGTCCTCCAGAAGCTGTACCACACTGCATTTTGTAGAAATCACAACTCGAAAACATCCCACTGAGTACAGGTTTCTAGAAAAGAATATCAGTGTCAACATTGTCAAAATTAGAAATTTCCATGCGGAAGTTGCTAGGTATGATTGCAGCAGCATCATCATTTCCCTGCATGTCAGATATAGACATATTACTCCAATGGAATGGGATGTCAATGGAGTCTTTAAGTGGAGAGGAAATCCATGATGTTCTCCAGAAATTCAAATGAGAGTTGACACATACCATCCATTTGGATTGTGTCATAATTTTAGAGTATGTACTCCTAATCGAGGTACACATAGAGGACTGTAAGTACACAGTAATAGTGTTGTACAGACTGTGAATAAATCTGCTATACATGAATTCTAGAGATTCATCTCCATTTAGAAGTCTCTAGGTAAACATCATAATCAATGAATGATTAAAGATATTAATATCATTTACCCCCATCCCCCATAGCCACCGACTATATATAGTCTTTCCATGCCACTATGAAAAGTTTCCTCTGATTAGTAGAGCCAGACCAGATAAAGTTGTGCACCATTCCACTCAACTCCATAAGAAAAGTTCTTGGAAATTTAAATATTGAGAAAGAATACACAAACATTGAGGTGATGACAGATTTAACAAGACATACTCTCCCAGCTTGGTACATGGTCTTCCCATTCCAACTAGACACCTGATTAGTTATTTTGAGGGAAATCCCCTCTAGATATACATGTTATAGCCTTCCCCAAAACAGAGTAAATCCATGATAATTAAATGTAAAACTACCTCTCTTAACACATATCCTTCTAGCTACGCTGTTTATCTTCTGAATTCGAATTCCTTCCCCAAAGACAACAAAATATTTCTTCCTGCTAATGACCTGACTGGCCACTTCCTCATAGCGTACAATTATATTCTTGATGCAAGAGATGGTTTTACTATCATACATGGAGAATATGAGGATATCATCATCATAAAACATGTGGGAGGGAGCAAGATATTCTCTACCAGCCCTCATCCTTTGATATAATCCAATATTCACAAGATCATGCAAACAGACACTCAAATAATCCTCAATAACAGAAAACAAAAGCCCAGATAATGGATCACCCTGCCTCACTCTTCTAGAGTATTGAAAGAATCCCATAAGAGATCCATTGACCAGAATAGAATGTCTAGAACTTTTCAAAATTGAGAACACCAAACCAATAAATTTCCCTGAAAATCCATGCATTTTAAGAACATTGAAAATAAAGTCCCACCTTATAGTGTCAAAGGCCTTTGAAATATCATCCTTCAAGGCCATATTACCATCCTTAACATTCCTCCTCATAACATTTACACACTATTTAAATATAATTTTGATCACTTTAATACATTCTATATGACAAAATAAAATCCTTCATTAGAATGGGGACATCAAAATTTACAATGGGTAATTTTTTGGAATTTTTCTGATAAAGATAATTTTGTATGAATAGTTAAAATATTTTTTTTTAATTCAAAACCATATTTTAATATTATTTATTTATATTGTTATATTATCATTTTAATTTATTTTAAAGTGTAATTACCATATATTTCTACCACATAATCCAATTTTGGTCATTGAAATTATTTTTACTTTGAAATTGGACACAAACAAGTGTTAATCTTTTGATAGTTATTGTTTTTTAAAAACGCGCTATCTGTTTTAACAATGAGAATTTATTTTAAATTAATTAATGAAACTTCTATGTTTATAATTTTATAAAATATAAATCATTTCTGAATTTTGAATATCAAATATAGCTTAGGCTGAATTTTTGTTTTTTTTGTTATGGAAAACTTCAATTTTTAATGAATAGGTAAACCACTTAGTAGTAGTTAAAAAACTGATTTTTTTTCATCTAAATGAAAACATACCACTTCTATGAATTGAATTTAAAAAACCCAACATACATGGTTTCTATTAGATAGTAATATGTGGTTCAATAAGAAGAAAATACTTTTTGGTGAATAGTAACATTTGACTTTTATTTAACGTAGTTAAAGGTATATAGGGTAATTCAAGAAAAATATTATAATAATTAAAAATTATCTTAACACTTGTCCAAACCTTATTGGATGAGTAATGGTCGACCTTGGTCATCCTTGGGTCGATTTTGGGACCCCATAGATCCACTTATTAATGATAATGACACTTTAGATTAATTAATTTAATTTAAGGCAAAAATGACATAATCAAAAATCTTTCAGTAAATTAATTTTCATATGGGGTTATATAAGAAATATTTTTTGCCTATAAATATGAATTGGAAGGATAATAATATTTCCTACATGATAGTATTTTTTTAATAATTTTTAGACATCATCAAAATTAAATTATTCGTGACACAATTATGATGTTGTATTTACCTAATTAATAAATGATTAAAATAAATAAGATTATAATGATTAAAATGTTATCCAAAAACAGTCCAATTACTATTGAATGATTTTATTTCGACCATGAGTCAACTTATATTCTAGTATAATTATTTTTGGTTCTTTTAAAACCCAAATATCATTATATAATAAAAAAATTCAAACATTCATAAAAATCCCCTCCTCTCCCTTATAAAATGAGACCACTTCTAACCAATTACTCACACCTCTCAAGATATTTGGCTCATCCAAACTCTAACCAATAAATCTCCCTACATCCCTCTCATCCCAATAGAAGCATTACATTAGGCATAAGTCACTTCAATAAGTCTGTTTCGTTCAAACCAAAGAAGTTACCCAAATTAAAGGTAACATTTACTCTTACCTTCTTTTCTATTATTTTAGTTATCCAACCCCTAATATATTTTAATTCCTTTATTTTATAGAAACAAGAGTATCCTCAATATACTAGGATGTTTTTATGAGATTTATTATAACTACAGTTACACACACCTCCATCTAATCGGTGAAGCACATAATATTTCTGTGGATGGAAAACTAATGACTCATGAAATGATAATTGTTCAATTACCTCTTACCGCCTCTCATTATAGCCATTATGATGGAAATATATTTATATATTATATATATCATGTTTATTTTTTCTTTATGATTCTGTATTTTCCATTTATAGCATGCCATTATGGTTTCCATAGTGGGTAAATACGATAATCTCATTTGAGGAAGTGCGGACAACCGCCCCCTCAAAGTGATGTGACTCGTTAATGCCTTATGTGGGATTTATAAAGGATAGATTTAATGATATTATATATGATATTATACTGTAATTATAATATATCTATGTTTCATTACGTTTTAATTCCATTAGAATAAGAAATAGAAATGAATTTAGCGTTCATGCGTACGTACGACTTACCGTCTTCATGAACGATGCATTTCATTTATTACCTCCAAATGTTATGTAATATTATAAATACATGTATATACTGGATATATATGATGTATATGTTATCTAAATCATTAATACCATTATAGATATAATATACTATTGACCACATGGAGAACTTGTAAATATATGGTGTTTATTTTTTACTCATGTGCCAAATATCGACGAAATGGACGTTGTTAACATGAAATGATTACATAATGTTAATAACATGGTAATAAGTGATATAAGAGGAATTATATACTTGAAAACGGTTCTAAAGCAAGTATAAATTAACTTTATATTATTATTTAGGAGATTAAAGAACAATCGAGTCAATTCGGACACGAGGTAAGGGACTTCGTCTAAATATCCTTTCATGGAGGCATATTTTTTCATAATACAATATTTTATTTTATAGGATATATAAACACCTTTGAATTTTCATTTCATTCAAATGGAATATTTTTACACGATGCGTTTTACTATACGACAAAAAGGAATTTTTTTTACGCATGCTATGACAAAGACCTTTCCTCCACCGTAAGTATTATTTGATCTTTGGATTCCTTAACAAGATTGAATGTTTTTAAAAGAAAAATTAACTATCATATTCTATTTTTACGTATTTTTTTACTGAAAATGATTTTTAGAAGGGATTTATTATTTCAATATCTAGAAATGATATTTTTTTATTGAAATGTAGAAATTTTATCTTTCCTTTATGCTTATGTTATGTGTTATGGTCTTGTTATGGATCTTGGGAATTATTTACGTATATGGGTGGTTATTTGATAAAACTAGGGCGTGTGAGCCCGATATAGATCTCTAATGCATTGGGTAACATGAAGAAGATAAACATGAATGTTTCTTCTAAGAGATTTAGGGAATATACTGTGATGGGTATTCCAAAGTAACTCCCTATATAGCTATGATAGCTACAATGTATGTATGATATGGATGCCACATGTTAACATTATGATTTTTGATTTCAATGTGTTATTCGTAAAATCTTGTTATTTCATGGGGTAGGTAAAAGATTTCATGTTTTTTATGTATTTTTGAACAAAAGTTTTATTTCATTGTTTTAAATCCCATATTTATCTTTTTATTCACATCCCATGTTATGAAATATTTTACAGGACATAAAGATGAATAGGGTCAAGGATGGGATCAAAGAAAAGTCATGATGTCTAAAACATTGAACTAGATATGACTCTTTGCAAGAGTTCATCTTCTATGAAAAAAATTGAAATTGTGTATAAGTGTCAACTTTGTAATCTTTTGAGATGTAATAGTTATGTCCTAATTCTCTAAAACTCTAAACATAAAAAGATCCTCAATGTCAATTATTCATTTAATTCAATATTATGTAATGTTTAAGGATGGGTCCTTACAGTAAAAGAGTACTCTGAATTTGACCCTAGTCCACTAAGGAGAAATACAAAAAAAACTACCACAAAACAAATCCACAATGTAAGGACAACTCACACTTGGATTCAATATAAAGAATATAAAGAAGGTTCATTGGGTATTGTGATGAAATATTTGTACTATGGAGGGAATCATCCTTAATTAATTGATACCAATATATTGGGCTACTAAGGATCTACATAGATTCAGCTTGTTTCAGGGACACTAAGGATCCACACAGCTACTTCTCGTCTTCCAGGCCACTAAGGATCACATGGCTCTTGCTTGTCTTCTAGGCCACTAAGGATCCACACGAATCCTGGTTTTTTATCAGGCCACTAAGGATCCTCATGGATAATAATCACCTTCCAACGCACTTACGATCCATAATGATGCTGCTCATATACCATGAAATTAAGGAACCACATGGTTACTTGTACAGTCATCATTCGTACATCTACTACCTCAAAGTCCCACATAGACTAACCCAAAAGACCATTTCATGGTAAGGTTTCCAAACCAATAGATGGAGCATCGAATATACACCTAGTCTTTATGATATTAGTGATTTAGTAATTAAGGGATAGTTGCGTATGGGCGCTATCTGACCCGGTTAGACCAACCCGACCAACCCAGCCCATGTGTCCCACAATCTCTGGTTCAATTTGACTAGCCTGAAATAACCTAGTTTGGGTCAGGTTAGGTCCTGTCCTGTATAGCCAATAGGCAGAACCAATGGGCCTTTCTGGGCCTTGCCTAGCTTGGATGTGGGTCCAGCCTGTTGGGTGGCCTGACGACATAGTCTAGTCCAGCCTGGCCCAAAGGGCGCAAGTCTGGTCTGCCGACATTGGTCTGGACCACTGGGCATGGGTGTGGCCTGCCGGTTTGGGCATGGCCTGCTAGACGGTGGTCCAACCTAACAAATTTGATGGGGGTGAGGCCCACCAGTTGGATCCTTGCCCACTAGAAATTGTTTGGTGTTGTTCACTAGGTCGAGACAGGGCTGATTACAACATCAGGCTCCCCACCTGCCACACGATTTGTCTGTGGGGTCTGTATGATCCCATGGTTGAGCGATCACCTCCACCTGTTCAACCAGGTGGCCTAAAAATGGATTCCCCCTCTATTTCACCTGTGAACTCAGTCTGCCGGTTGGAACAATCAATGTCCTACCATGTTGGCGCCATGGGTCTCCATTGTTATAGACTATATCTGTTGCGACATCGGCTGCCTCAACATGCCACTGGGGCACACCGTTCTACCCGGTTGGTGGAATGAGGAGTGACATGCTATCTCGTAGTCTCATATGTTGCGGCCACCACCACTGGATGATGCCATTGTAGGCCTTCACCGCTCCCGCAGGACACCACCCCCGGAGTCCACCGCTGCCGCGTTTCACAGCCACCTCCATTGCCGCCACACCGTTAGTATCTTAGGCTGGTAACCAGATGATCTCTGGTGGTCTATTCATCACATAGCATATTATTATGGCCTTTGGGGAATTTCATCTTCACTTAGAAGGCCTCAAGCCATTTTTTTGTTGATTCAGATGCTTGGCCATGAAGAACACACACGCCAGAGGGGCTCATGTCTAGTTTTTCATTGCCCTCGCCCTCCACATTAGGATTTCAGAATGTGGGGAAGCTTTGTGGAAGATTTAAAAACAATGAAAGTAATAACTTCATCCCAGATAGATATAACCCAAATGAAATTTCACCCTCCCAAAAGAACTCACGGTCCACGGATCAACCCATTCGTGGTTTGATCGACGTTCATCATTTAGAATAAAAATAGTGAAGAACGTCAAAAATAAAACAAACCCCATCCACGTTGATGTTTGTTGTCGCAATGTTTCTTCCTTGAGGGTCCATGAGGTCAATGGAGTTTGTTATTCTTTGATGTAAGTTGAAGTCAATGACATCCCATCGTCGTTCATCATTCCTCATTGGGGAGGAAATCCATCTGATATTTTCAGAGAATCCTCCAATTTTAATCCCCATTACACCAACACGTTGGTTATTAAAAAAATAGGTCGCAACATTTCTATTAAACTACAATGTCGCATCGTAAAGCTGTTTCATTTAAGAAATAGTTTCACTATTAAACATCATTAATGTGTCCTTACATTGTCTGTTAACTATCAATTCTATAGTTATATAAATGAGCCTTGTCCCTAACTCGTCGAAGCACCGCAGTGTCACTGTGTCGTTGGGCATCAGTGAGAAAAGAAATAAAATATCTTTTTATGATATTTTATTAATTTTCTCCAAATTCAGAAAATTATCTTTTTGTTCCATCCATAATGGCCGATGTTATGAATTTTCTAGGAAAATCTCAACATTATGTGTACAACAAAGAGCTCCTATTTTCTATCCAAGCACCGATTGAAAAGTTAGAAAAACCCGCTCACATGTTTACTGAATGTACATTAAAAAGGATAAAATTTATGTTTTGGGATCAAAAGGCCTTAGAATCACATACTTTTCGAGGAAGTAGTGTCAAAATATTTCCATATAATTTAAAAAAATTTAAACGGAAATTCTGAGATATTATATTTTTTTGTGATTTCAATTAATCTAGTAGATCAAGAAGATGCTTATTTTTATATTATTTTTATACTATATTTTATTTTTTCACAATATAAAAATTTTAATTATTTCTGCCGTATTTATTCTATAAATATAATTTTTAAATTTATATATTAAAATTATTTTTTTCATCCCCTCGTTCATATTATTCATACTGCATTATTAAATATAACACAATAATAATAACATATCTTCCATTGATAAAACTACGGGTCATTAAAATTTAGGTTCTAATAGTGTATATTATTTAAAAGATGTGAAATATTGATGATTAGAACTTTGATATGATGCCCAGAATGACTTCAGGTAAGTAAAAAACTTGAGAAGATTAAAAATAAACTTGAAGAATCATCTATAAATCACAAGTATTATAAAAACAATTAAATAAATATTGAATGAAATGTATGATTATGTATAATTTTAAAACATACATTCATAATGAATAAAAAATTCTTGTAAAATAACACACCATTTAAGAAGTCTTATTTTTTTGAAATCCAAATTACTTAGAATGCACCAATGGATAAAAAAAAATTCATGTAATATAACGTGTCATTATTTTTCAAAATATCTTGTTCCATAGAAATATTCTATGTCATATAGATGAGTAATTTGAATTCCTAAGATCAATAAACATTGAATAAAAAATAGAATTATTTCCCATATATCTTCACTGGGAAATATTTTTTCTATGTAGGGTATGAAAAAAGAAATGTGTTTTTTTTCTCATATTAAAATGTTTGTATGTTAGTATAAGAAAAATATATCTAAGAAAAAACAGGTGTTTTCATTAAAGAATATATAATATTTAACATATTTTGTTATTTGAATGTTAATTATGTATAATATTTTCATAAATAAATTAAAAATTATCAATAGTAAAATAATATTAAGAAACAAAAATGCAGTATGGTAAACAAGGTAGATATTTTTGCAGTAGAATAAATTTATTTTATGAAAAAATATTTACCTAGAGTGTTGATTTATGATAGAATATGAAGTTTAATAATAATCTGAATTCTAATCAATTAAATAATATCAAGTATGACATGTAGAAATTTTTAAACATCCTGAACAATGAATTACTTATGAATATTGTATTTGGATATTCCAAAATCACACTATAGGATATGGGCATGATAAATTTTTTAATATGGAATAAATTCATTACAATCCGAAAAATGTATGTAAATTTCATGACAATTGAATTGAAATATTCTCTACTAATAAAATGTAAACTAATAATGATTGTGAGTGTGAAAAAAGTAATTTTAAGTGAATAAAGTTGAATATATATTTTGTGAGTTGGTAAAAATATATATATTTTATCTTTTTGATCAATTAAAAAATATCATATATTAAAGAAAATTTTTATGTGATCCAATAAATAATAAATTCTTGGTAAAAATATTTGACACATGAAATATTGATTTTTCTAACATCTTATCATAACAAACTATGTAATTTCTTATAAAAATATTAAATTATATAGAAGATAGAGAAATATAATGAAAAAGGCAGTGGTGCTCTTTAATTGGTATTCATGTAAATTTTTGAATCGAGGAAACCCAAGATCGACTAACATTTGAAGGTAATATATTATCATTATTATTGATTATATAATTAGAAAATATATTTTTTCATAATATATTAAAATATTAATTGTTTAATTATATTACATAATATTCAAGTTTATTTGAGAATATAATTATGAAAAAAATCATAAAAATTAAATTAATAATATAAATATTATTATTAATTGTTATTTTTATTGTTATCTAAAAATATGTGTTAAAAGAGACATTTTATTATTAAGGAGCCATGAAATGAATATATTATTTTAGAAGAGAAACTACATAAAAAATTATTTCTTAGACTATAATTACAAAATATTATAAATAAGACATGCTTTAGTCGGAACTGTTCTATTACATGAATATTTATATTTAACATCTTGTAATATAGAACACACTATATGAGATGAGACATTGTATGAATCCATCATTGAAATAAATTCCTAATCAGTATGTTTAAATATATTTTTTTAAATACATATGTTCCATGACTGTATAAATCTAGTGAAGATGATTGTATTGTTGATAAATATTCATCAAAAATAAAACTATAAAAATATTTTAAGAAAAATATGAAAAATAAATGAAATATAAAACATCAGAATACTGTTAAATGGGTTTATTTCATAATTATATACTGATTATGAGGAGGAATATTAAGTTAATAAAATTAGTAGTTTAATGGGAATTACAGAGATATTTTATTAATTTGAGAAAATCATTAATATGTATGAGGTTCGGTTAATTAATATGACTCAAAAAAATATAAAAGATATGAAATTAAGGGAAACCCATTAACCAATATAATAAATCTAAATAATAACATGATTAATGAAATATATATTCAAATTAAACTATTGTCCTTAGATTTATCCATTAAAATATTTTTATATTACTTCAGATGATATTTGGATGAAATAAATGATTGTGATAGACCTAAAAAATAAATATATATCATTACAATTTTATTTTTCTTTTGAAAGAAACAAATTAAAATAAAATGTTTTTTAAAACAACACAATGAATTATATATCTTCATTTTAAATGATATAGGTCATCTATGCATAGTAGAATTATATAATGAATGAATAAACACATAAATTTTTTTTATTTAATTGAATTGTAAAAAATAACCGTGAAATTATTTTATATCATAATGTAATGACATGTTATGGTATTTTGAATTAATATAAATTGATATATTTTGTATAATGCTCATGAATGAGAATTTTATATAAACAAATCAATATCAATTCTTTATCGGTAGAAAATAAGAAGAAGTATTGATTGAAAAAGGAACTATGTGTGTTTTACAAAATATCAATTACATTCTATTAACAAATTCATTAGTTTCTAAAAATAATTTGATTTATCATGAGGACTATACTAATAATATCTTTTTAAATGAGAAGTTTGATTAATGAATTATTTTAGATATATGTATGAATAATATTTTCTTTATAAACCTATTTAAATCTCACTATCAAGATTTCATTGGGTTAATGAGAGTAAAATTTGACATGGGTAAAAAAATCTGTTTATATAATTACATAGTTTATTTTCTTACAGAGATTAGACATAGAAATTTTCTTCCATAATATAACCATACTAAATATATACTGAAAATTTTGGGGGAATAATATTGAACAAAATGGGAAAAAATATTAAATATCATATAAGGATGAAAAATGATAGAGACTGAATATTAGTCTATGTTACTAAATATTTAAATATCATTGAATGAATTTTCTGTGTAAAAAATATGTTTTCAAAAAAAGTAACATGTCCTATAGATATATATAAATGTTACCTCAGGAAGAGACACACACTGATGTTTAAATGAATGTTTTGATATGTAAAAGTTATAGAAGGTTTTTAATTAGTCAATAGAGGAATGATTGAGATATATTTATTGGAGTTCATGGTTTTTATTTTTTAGGAATCAATAAATGATACATATTTAACATTAAAAGGATGTTTTTTAATAAGGGTATATATTTTAATTTGCTAATTGCATAAAAACATTATTTTTTATCAATATATTAATATTCTTAATTTAATATCATTATATTATGAAACACTATAAGATTATATATATATATATTAATGTAATTTTCATTCTAAATAAATAATATGTTCCATCATTAAAAATGTAATATTTTATAGAACACAAACATCATATAAAAAAACCAAATTTAATTAATAGATATTTTTACATTTATCCTAAAATTAATTCCTAAATATTGTGTTAATTTCAATGCAGTAATAAACATAGAAAATAAAAAAACATGAAGTGGAAAATACACACCATATCTATCTCATTTAATTAAAAAAATAATGAAAAATACAATAAAAATGGAACCTAACATTAATAATGTAATCAAGATTATAGAAATGAAGTATTCCGATACATGGTTCGATTCTAGGGGGATAATGAATTATTGAATTATGAACTATTTTAACAACTAATATATATTGCAATAAAGATATGGACTGTAGAATAATAACATCTGTATTAGGATGAGTAACACGACCCTTAAGAATAATAACATGATTGGTGGAAATTTAACATGTCATCAATATAGAAGAATTTCATATATATAAAATTTACCATGAATAATATAATAAAATATTAATATATTAATATCTTAAAATAAACATCATTACTAAAAACTCAATTTGATAATAATAAATTTTTTAATTTGTATTTTAATACATATTATAAAAACATAATTTTTTAGGTTAATGTTTGTAATTAACTATTGTATAAATTTTTATCGATTAAATTAATGCAATTTTTAAAATCAGGTCCCCAATTTTTTTGAATAATTATTTTTTCGTAAATCTAAAAAATAAACCTTTCTCAGGTGAATATGAAAAATATTTTTTAATATGTAAAACATTTTTTAAAATTGCATCATTGAATACATAATATATATATATATATAATACTATTATTAAATAATTAAATGTTAAATAAGCTAATTGAATATTAAAATTATTATTTTTAAGAATAAAATTATTTTCCAAATTCTTAAGTTATAAAGTCTTTATTAAAAATGTTATTTTTCATTTTCCAATTTTATAGTTAATAAATAATTTTTTTTAAAAAAATTTATATTATATTTATAAAAACAAAAATTTATTTATAAAATGTAATTAATAATGTGAATATATTACTACTAAAACATTTATTGAGGTTATTATATTTTAATCAATATTTAATCCTAAAAATAGTCTTCTCCCCATGTATTAAAACACCAACTCACTCCCCTAGAATAAAATTGTCCCTTACACTTCTAAAATCCAAAAAACTACAAAAATTTATCTCTATTAATCATCATATAATTATTATAGAATTTTTAGATTCATATTATTCGAATCATTCAAGGAGATATTGGTTAGGTAAAGGAAATAACACCAATAAATTGGTGTGATTATTTTATCATTAACTATTATTTTAATCTTATCTTCCAATAATAATCTATTAATTTCACAAATAAATTTCCAAAAATATGTTGAAAATAATTTTAACAATAATTAATGTTATTAACCAATTGTAATGATAAATTTTTTTAACACATTTATAAGTTATCCTACACTCAACTCATCTAATAAAAAATTCATGACAATAGTTGGTTAACTACCTATGAGTATTTTTACAACTCATTACTTATCATAAAATTTATGGATTGTTATGGAAGATTATTTATAGTAAATAGTAGTGTATATTTATATTTCTAATTGTACAAAGTTAATTTTAATAAATTTATATTTATCAATAATAAAATAAAAAGAAATGAATGATTCATATGATATTTAAAAATATAATTTGAAAACATTTCACCTTTGAGAAGAATGATTAAAAAACATAATCCTACGATTATAATTAATAATATTTTAAAATATAGTAAGAATTGAAATTTAATTTCAATTTTTAATAATGATATATTCATTATTGATGGAGGTTAAAATGTGATTAATTTAAACCAGATATAATGATAGTTGAATCTCTATCCCAATTCAATAATTTTGGGTTATGTCTACTTTATCAATATTTTCAGAAATTATTATTTTCTAATGGATTAAAAAAACCCTTGATGAATCTACTAATATTATTCGTGGGGATTTACATTCTTATAGCTCAATGAATTGACATCTATTCCAATTACAAGGACTTTGGGAAGAGAATTTATTTTTTGATAATTCTAATTTACATCAATTATGTTGTTTCAATTTCACTCCAAAATAATTATATTGTAAACTAGAAACATTTATTCATTATTTATTTAGGAACATGAAAATAGGTCCATTATAATTGGATTTATTACATATTTATGAATCCCATTTTGTTCTCTGTGTTTTTATCATGATTTAAATTATTATTTGATTCCTTATGATGTTAAATATATGATTACAAGAATTTATCATGTGGTTGTTTATCCTAGAATAATATATAACCTAATTTTATTGAGAAATGTCATATATCTAATAATATTATGATTACTATAAGTGTATGTTAAGCTAAAATTGTTCATAATTATGACGGGATAAATTTTATACAATTTTTATTTATGATAAAATGATAGATTCATTTAGAACATATGTGTGGTATTTTAATACTATTTCATGATGCTACATTATTATATAGATTCCCCATTCGATGAATTATTTAAATGATTAAATTATTATTATGTTTGAAGTCTAATTTTTATAATATTATGAAGATAATTTTCCTCACCATTGTATTATTTATTCTTGTATCTTTTTTATCCTATGTTATTTATCCTCATATGATGATTTTATATCAATATTGTAATTGATGTATATCTTCATGTGATAAAAGTATCTTTCAAAAAGATTAAATTTCCAGGTGTCCCAATTAAAAGTTTTTTAAATAATGATTAAATTTAATTATGTACATGGGATGTCTAAACAAAATTTTCATATGATACTAGACCATTAAATTGAAGAATGTGTTATTATTATGTTATATACCATTAAAATGATGTAATTGTAATTTATGTAAAAAATATGTCATGATATTATGAAAAAATAATTTTTATTAGATAATAATTTTAATATATAGTTGATATGGAGTATTATTCTTTTGGAAGTAATTGTGATAACTAATGAACAAATAAATTATGAAAACATCCATTATAGAAATGAAAAGTTTACTAGTTAAAGAGTAGATAAATATTTAGTTACATTTTTATATGATAAAATGGGTATCGTTATGGATATTAAGATGTGAACACAATCAATAACATTTTATAAATATTTTTTAGATTCATGATTCCCATATATACCTATTTACTAGATGGATTCGAGAAAGTCCAATGCCCCATATTTTTTTTATACATATCTATTTTAAAATTAAAAAATAATTTCATTATACTCCATTAATTTCAACTAATCTACCACTTATAATGATTAATAAAAAAAGAAAAATATTTTTGAAATTAGTTTTATCAATAAATAGTAACATTGGTCTCATTGATTCTATTATCATGATTGAAGAAATACTCATTGTGTTCATTGAAAAATGTGTGTAAAGAGATTATATTTCAATGAAAGATAATGAGATTATAATATAGGGCTGATTTGATCAAAAGGTAAATATATTAAAAAGTGTTTGAATATATGAACATGTATTCGATATCAATTTTATTTCAGATTTTGATGATCATAGTATATATAATTTTTGTGTATTCATAAAAGTTATTGAGGATGACATTAATAGTGAATGATAAAATGATGTGAATATTCCTGAAACATTTTAATTTAACTATTTTCTCTAACAACATTCATTCCTCAAGTTAGATTAAATTTATATGGTTAATTTAAAATTGAATACAATACGATGAACATCTATAAGAACATTTAAATGACAATTGAGGATGATTAAGTTGAATAAATATGTAAATGGTTTTCAATATACATAATGGAGGAGATAATTACGAAAAACCCATTGAATATAAATTTATATATTTTTTTTCAATTATATACCATGTTTTATAATTTGGAAATATTTATATTATGAAATCAATATATCATGATCTATGGGGTTTTTTGGATTTTCCATAAAAAAATGCAGTGATGGTTGTAGTTTTTAAAAGTTGAGTTTTATAAATTCACTGCCCAATAGGAAAAAAATGTAGTCGCCTATGTATTGGTTAAATTATATATTTTTTAAATTATTTTTAAATTTAATTTAATGGGATCTTGTGGAAGTAATATAATATTTAGGTCAATATGGATTAAAAAAATTTCAAGATGGGATGATTTTGTGATATTTTAATGGCTTTTTAAAGAAGATATTTTGCAATTATTGGTTAGAAATAAAATGGATTAGAGAAATATTATAGCTTATATCATCCTTTTAAAATTAAATATGAAATAAATTGTCAAAATATGATGTCTCCCATTTATCATAAAGTGAATTTAAATGTTTTTATGATATAATCTAATAGATTTTTCTTATTAAGGCCACACAATTTGTTAAATTTATCTGACAACATATTTTAAAAACTATGATATTGGATATTTATAAATTTTCGGATTGGAATATAATTGGAAAAAATTGAACCATTGTTTATATTATATATTGAATTCATATTTTAATGGATATGTTTTTAAAAATTTAAATATATTTCTCTTTCATATATGAGAGGACATGTAATCCATTTTGAAAATTTAAATAAAATTTCAATGTAGTAAATTGATAGTTTCCTCTATTTATAAATAATAGAGTTTTAAAATTGTTCATTAAAAAAATATAGTAATTATATTTAAATGAAGTTATTAAGTTAACTTCAACAAAATAATGGAGTAACCATAATAGAATATAATTTTTTTCTATAAACTCATACTTTAGAAATTAGTTAAATATTGACTGTCATTGTAATATTAAATAAAAGACAACATAATGTGGTGTAATTCTTCTATTATTAGAATATGGGTACTTTTTTACATAATAATCAATTGTATAATATTCATATTTTTTATTTGTTATATGATTCAATCTAATTGAAATTGATAGTGTTTTAAAACACATGAGTTAATAAGTGATTTTTGGAGTTATAATCTTTTAAATATAGATGGAAAATGAATCTAATCTATAAAAATATTCAGTATTATATATATAGTGTGTTGATATACTCTAATAGTGTACTCATTAGATGTAATTATCTAATTTAGTGTACATGAAAAATAGACATGCAAGAGACCCCAAATTACCTCAGGATCACCTCCATATTATAAAAATACTATCAACTTGCTATAAAGGCTTGAACATGTAGTGGAGGACTATTAAAAAAAATATACTATAGGTTTCGATCTAAAGGCTGTGAAAAATTTGGAAATAGTAGTTCATATATGGGACCCACCAATACTTATGGTAACAAAACATTATCATAAAATCCCAATAATATAGTCAAATATATAATTGAAAGAAATAGTCCACATAATAGGGAAATATTTATATTAATGTATTGGTTAGTATATATATTATCTATATGTAAATAATCATATAGAACCGCGTGCCATACTTTTTAAGTCTACTAGAAATAAGTATAATAAATTCAAAATTATCAAACCTAAATTATATAACAAACCCCAAATGAATTCTAATATTATTATATTCCTAAGATTCATGTCTACATTAGGATGATACCCATTCATAAAAATAAATTTAGTGTATCCCCACATACATTGAAACCCTTATCATGTTTATAATATGGGGTGACTCTAATAACCCATTAATATTTACATATTCAAAATATCACATTGGGTGATAGTGATCCACATAATGTCAATGCATATCTATTTGTATTTAAAGTAAAAAAATTAAAATATGACTAATGATAATGTGAAGGACCACATGTTTTACATTGATGATAGAAGTCACACAAAATAGATTGAAAAACTATACTAATAACAAAATCTTATCAGTTACCTTTAAATTACATTCACTGAATCATATGACTTCCTATCCCAATTATATAGACCATATGATCACTCTCATGTCATAATAAAATAACTATCAATAAATTTTAATATTTCATTGATGATTAATATGCTCAAGTCACTCCTAACATATTAATTATCAAACAACCCACCAATAATGAAAACCTAAAATTTCATGTGAAATAATTATCATGGAAAAATGATTAACATGTAATCAAGGATGTCAATATCACTTATGAAAAACATAATGAAAATTTTAAAACAAAAAAATGACATTCAACAATTTACAATAGCATAGAATATTATTGTAATTAATTTCATATGATTTTTTTAATGAATAATTAATCTCATTTAAATCTTATAACAATCTACAAAATTATTATATTCCCTATCTCATCCCGCAACCCCTCACCAGATATATCAACTATACTGCTTATAGAAAAAATTTTACATTAAACAATATATTATGAATCATCATTTATATGTATTCCCTAAATGAAAATAATAAAAAATTAAAAGACCATGATCCATCAAAGTAAGCATGAATTCATCATAAAAAATATAAATTGATTTCTAGTTTCATTAAATTACCATAGAAATGTAATATACAGAGATATCTAAACAAATATCTATATTTTCATGTCTCCTTACCGGATCAACTAATTTAACTTGTGTCTAACATACCTCGTCAATTTTTTTAATTACTAACACGTTGATTCTTATTAGGAAGATCTTATTTCATAATTAATTCATATCATATATACAATTGACTTCACAAGTGACATTGTACCCCTCTATGTTGTAAATAATTAATATTTATATCATTTAATGTTTTAAATCCATAAGGGTTTGAGTAATAATCAAACCCATATTATATATATATCACTTCCTCTTAGGGTAAAAGCCCAAATGATATATCTCAGAGATGGATAATTCTTTCAAACACTAGTACATAGTTTCTCTCATCCTAATACTAAATATATATATATATTATATCATAACATCATCAAAACATTGAAAATAATTCATAAGAATTTATTTTCATAGGTCATATTAGAGCCTTTATTCAAGAGGGTTATTTTAATGATATAATATTGAAATTAAAGTTTGAAATACTGAAAAGAAGAACATAGGGTTAGTTACATCATTAAGGATCCAATAATAAATTTTTTATTGTGAAATGACACACTAATATTTTTGTTAAAAAATGAAGAATTTTTATTTAATGAAATATTAAAAATTACATTAATGTGATCAAATATGATGGCAGTTATTTCCATACTCATGGGGCCTCACACACACAACCCCATCTCTGTTGGGTGTGTCAGTTTTTCCATTGGGTATGTGACTGTAGTGGTGGATCTAAGGGCATCACAATTTTCTCCATTTGGATGGATTCCGACCTCATTTTATTTCGATATATTATGGTTTTTTCCCATAATGATTAAAACCCAGTTTCTTATTATGGATTCAATCCCATTTCCCACTTCTCATTCTTAATTGTCATAGATATGGGTTTTAATCACTATTTTACATAAGGGTTTTCATCCCAGTGGTTTACTCAAAATTTCAGTGTGGTTTACTAGTCCTTCCCCCTTCTCCACCACTCCTCTATGCTCTAGCTTCCTAGTCACTTTCTCCCTTCTAGGTTGGTTGTAACTATCAGATTGAAATGATGTTTTGGGATGTTTTGGAGGGGTGATTAGAGTTCCCGGGTGGTGCGACATGTGGTGACGTTCTATATCTACAATGTTCTTTTTGATATATACATTGATGATTGATTTGGACCTCATTTGATGTGGTTCAGTGACGAGGGAATAAGATAATGATCTATATCCAATGAAATCT
Organism: Viscum album; assembly: GCA_963277665.1. Classification (NCBI taxonomy): domain Eukaryota; kingdom Viridiplantae; phylum Streptophyta; class Magnoliopsida; order Santalales; family Viscaceae; genus Viscum; species Viscum album. Next base: position 707,257,450 of record OY728131.1, on the reverse strand, counting down.
TGATGCAATGATGGGTTTTTCAACCACAAATCGGGGTAGCAGTGGTAGGATGTGCTCCAGTAGTTTTTTCTCGTCGGTGAGTGAATTATGAGGTGATGAATAATTTGGTAGGGATAGTGATAGAGTGATTATGGCTACTATGTTGTGATAAGGATGGAGTCAACATTTTTTCTGGTGGTAGAGGGTTAATTGGTATTTTTTTTGGTGGCTGTGGCTTTTGTAATCAAATTTTTATTTGGGCCTATTTTTTACTTTTGAATTAGTATGGTGTAATTAGACATGGAACAGTTCCTACATTTCCTAGAAATTTCTTTATAATGCAAATATTTTAAAAAAATATTTCGGCATCTCCATCCTCATCTACCACTATTTTATATTTTCAGTGAATGAATCCAAATAATGTAAAAATTAATATGACTTGTAGACTTGTTACCTTTAGTGTCATGAATATAAATTACATTATTTCTAGAAAACCTTGTACATCAAATCCTAATATTATTAATATATTTGTTTCAATATTTCCAAATTTTAACAAAATATTTACTGGTGTGATGAGAAATATATTATTATTTATTTTATTATTATTGATAAATTATGCTCCACTACTATGATATTATTTAATACATTATCCAAAAATATAAATACAACAAATCATTTCTTGAACATCATCATTAAAAAAATAAATTTAGAGCAAAATGTCCTATATTAAAAAATCACTATTTTATAGTACTCAAAAATAATTCCATTTTGTGACATTGGAAAAAGATCGGTCGTTATTGGTTTTCAATGATGAGACTTGATGGACATGATGGAAAAAATTGAAGGATTTACCCTTATCAGTTTGTATTGATTCCTAAACTCTAATATAATAATTACATATAATAATAAAACAAGAAAATACATTAATGTCTTATAAATATGGAAGTACCATAATGTTTTGGCAGTAGGGGTTATAAATCAAAACATAGTTCTATTATTGACACTAATAATTCTAGATAACTAAATTGTAGGTATATAGATCCACCTTGAGAATAAATACATGATCAAAAATTGACATTATAAATTAAAACCCTATTAATATAAATTTATTAATGGAATTTATGATTATAAAATTTACCATAAAATTCCAATGAAATGGAAATGTAAAATCTAAAAAATCACAGTTTATTAATATTTTATATTTCTTTTCAATTTATTATTAAATGAAAAAATGAAATTTTTATTGTAGATAAACACATCCTCCATTAATGAAAATATAAATGTAGTTAATGTGGATATTACATTATAAAATTAGGAAACTACACTTGGATATAATGATCGAATCACATTAAGCATTACACCATGGATTAACCCTAAAACATAAATTTTGACGTTCTATATAATATTTTCTGGAGAAGAAACGTGGCCAGGATATGGTAATGTTGAAAAAGGTATCCATAATAAAAATGATGACACAATTAATGGTAGTTATTGGTTTTTTAATTGTAATGTTTTTTTTTAATTTGAAGAAGATTAGTCTTCTATTATTAATAAATATCTATTGTAGGGATGTTTAGAAATAAAAGATAAAACCCTCCCAAATTATCATTCTAGAATAGGAAACCCCTCATACAATAACTCACAATGTGTTTTCACATGTGATATCATGGGGGAAATAGAGGCTTCCACATAATAGAGAAGATTATGGTGGAACATAATTATTATCTTTAGGGGTTATTACATGTTATTTTCAAGTTAAATTGGGCCAAAAAAATACTTTTGTAATCACATCCCCTAAATCATTAATGTTAAAAAATCTAAAACATACCTACAGTGTCGTTAATATAATACCACAATCATAAATTGGTTTAGACGTGGCATCATTCCATAATACTCTGTGAGATGTGTATATCATTCAATAATACAGAATTTATTGGGGAATCACATCCCATATACAACATACATTTCATAATGGATAAAGGAACAATTCTAACCTTGATATTTTTTCTTGTGGTAGAATAGAATACCACACGTATCATTTATAGTTATATGAATAATGGTTAATCTATAGGGAAAACTGATGTAAGAAGGGATTCAATTAAATAATAACAGAATACAAAAAATTGGAATAACTGTTTTATAAAAATAAAGAAAAAATAGTTTTAATAGAATGATCAATTTCTGTGATAAAAATAAAAAAATTCATCTAAAAAATTACAATATACATACATTAGTTATTATAATTTTTAATTTTATAATTTTATATTATATTATATAGTTTGGTGATGGAAATTAAAATTGATAATGACATTCACTATAATCAATATATAATGAGAATCAGTATATAATGATTTTGATAACCATTGTTTTGTAATAATGTTATTTAGTTTTCTTAAAATCAAATTAATTGAATAATACAACACCATTGTTTATTTATATCATTTTTATATTTTTTGACAATGAAATTAGATAATTACTCTATTAACAATAATCAATATTAGAAAATTTTGAAGAAAAATTCATGAAAACAATTAAGATGAATATTAATCTTAATGATCCTGTAAATTCTAGGAGGGTCAATAAAAATATACTAAGGGCCATTGAATTTTTATGGGGTTATATGGAGAAGTTCGCATGAATTAAATAAGAGGAAAGCCTCTTTTTAAGAGTCACTTTAGACAATATAGGATTCGTTAAAAACATTATTAGACTCCATGAAAATAAATTAGTGTACTTTATGAAACAATTAATGGTTATATACTATGTTTTATGTTTTCAATTCAAATGAAGTATGTTTATTTTTGTAATATTCATTTTTGACATCTTAAGTGTCATTTTACTCTTATTAAATGTCGGTTCAGGGAGGAAATATGTTTTTTTGGAACTACGAAGGATATTATATGATAACATTAACTCTTATGAAATGGTAAATTTTAGGAACTTCATTATTAGATAACTAAACATTTCATATATACATATTACATCGTTTTATATTAATATTCAATATATTACAAAAATGATGTTGAGGTACCTAAACATAGAGTGCCATTGGGAACATGAAATCATAAACATCTAGCATATAAGGGTTCTACATAATCTTACACTTATTTTATCATAAATAAAACCCTACATTTACATATAATAGGTAATACATATCATCATAACCTATGGAACAAAAAAATAAGAAAGGGTGAGCACCTATGCTCACTAAGGATTAATAAGGGATTTAAATAAGAATACCATGAGAATATGTGAATGGGAAAATTATCACAACATTTAAAATCCAAATGCTACATATCATAGTTTATAACATTGAATCAGGGAATTTCAGAAGACATTAATAATTATGAAATGATAGAACATAGGCCATGAGTTTATAACATTGGAATACGACATAGTGGTGTAGAAAACACATAATCATAGAAAACCATATGTCAAGGCATCCAAAAAAGACATTCATAATATGTTTGGCATGGGCTATCATCCTGTGTACCTACTTTAGTATTTATATAAGATCACATGTACTCACTTTTAGGATTGCAATAACCTCCAATGTACATTTGGTCCTCCTAGAAAATTACTCATTAGAAAATTCATTTGATTGAGATATAGGTCATACCCATCACATAATGATGATATTATATATGTGTTCCATAGGATCATAAAACATTCACCGTATCAAAACCAATGATAAGAAATGGGTGTAACAAAATCCATAATTAATAATAAGCCATAAAAAACAAATGGGGTTCTTAATCATATTGTCATTATAAACATAAACAATCCAAATAATGAATAAATATTGTATAGTTGGATAATATCTCAATTAATCATTATAAAAAATAAAAAAATTCAATCATTCATGAAAAATTATTTTTAATGAAAAATGACATATAACAATTCATATGTAAGGAAAACTTTATTTGAGAATTAAATTTTTAAAGACTAATTTTATAAAATATTTTGTAATTAATGTTTATTAAAAAAAGATGGAGAACATTTAAATTTAGCATTAAAAACATAGAATAAATTTCTTGAGGAAAATATTGTCTTTTTTAAGAATATATTTTAAAGAATAAAACATATTTATTTCTCTAAATATAACCCATGAATCATATAATGGTATCTCAAAAAATAATTGAAATTTTTTATTTAAATAATATTTACACAATTTAAAACAATTTTTTAAAACGTATTTTTTTAAAAAAAAAATTCCATGAAAATAACACTTTAATCCTATAATGTAATATCTAAAAATCAATTAAATCATTTTGAGGATTATATCATTTCCACTTTGAATAACACATTTTTAAAATGTAAAAGTTTTCAAAATCATTATCATTAAATGTACTTATTGATACTTATAATATAACAATCCAAAAGTTTAGTTGTCTTTATGGAATAAAAAAGATACTTTATAATCCCAATGTTCCATTAAATTTTTCTATAAAATTGAACAAACATTGTTTTGAAAAGAATATGAAAATCCAATTTTAAATATTTTATTAAAAGTCATAAGTGGTTAAAATGAATAAATAAAATACCATAATAACATTAAAATATTTATGAAGAAATTTTTATAAAACATGGACATGTACGAAAAATATAATTTTGAACAAAATAGGGAAATAATTTCAATTTTTATAAAAACATTCTTTTAAAATAATGAGTAAATAAATAGCGGAAAATAAAAGAAAATTTTTATTCTCATGAAATAACTATAGGAGAATAAAAATTCATAAGTTTTATGATATGTGTAACATAATATATAATCATTTAATGAATTATTATTAACTTTACCAATGCATAATGATTTCATACAATCAAACCATTATTGGTTTGGTATCATTTGAATCCTAATCCCCGTTAGATTATAAAAACAAACTAAAATTTAAATTTTATTATTTAAAGGAGATTCATGATATGTCATGTAAAATAGACTTTATATACACCTTATAAAATTACATAGGTTCATAAAATAATTTTTTTCTCACAGAATATAAATTCAGACAAAAATACATTACAACATTCGAAGTCTTGCCTTTTTAGGTGAAGAAAAATGTAGTTTTGGAAATACATGTTGAATTTCAGAAAATTTACTTCACCATTTATGAGTCTTGGTGTTAAAAAATTATAAATAGGGAAAAGTGTGTGGTTTTTTCATGCCACACTTCAACAATCCGTTAGAAAAAAAATTTAATAAATGTTTTGTCTTTCCCAATTAGTAAAAGTATTTTCCTTCTTTTTTATCATGGTAACTAATTTTTAATCATTTTAATTAATTTTAATGAATAAATATAAAAGTATAAATATCAGATAATTTTAAATTATATTTTAAAATAATAAATTTTTTTATCAAATAAAACATATACATGTTTGAAAATTAAAATTTAAAATAATAACACTTAAACAAGTAAAACTATTTTTAGAAAATAAATTATTAAGATTTTAAATTTATATACAATATATTTGTCTTGGATATTTATTTCTTACAAATAAATTGAATTATTATGATGTAAATAAATGTGACTATGGATGAATTGAATCCATAAAATAATCTTGAATAGAAATTACTTGATTTGACTAGAATACCAAAACATTTTATTATATTAAAGTAACTAAGTAATTTAGCTATAAAATGTTTAGAATATGTTTTATATAAAATAAATTACTTCAAATTAATTAATTATATTCATGAATTTATTATTTTATTTATTTAGAAGCATTGAAATATTCTCAGTTATACTGAAATATTGATAAAATCATGGATATTATAATTTTAATAAATCCATAATTTTCAATTAGAAATATGCCATTTAAAAATTGATAACAAATATATCTTGAGCATATATATAAATAATCAATCCATGAAATATGTTATTTTTATAATTTTCCATCCTAAAATGTATAAATATTATATTTCAATAATAACATAAAATGTAGAAAAAATGTTTCATTACGTCGAAATGAAATTTGTTATATTTTATATATTATTTTATATAAATTAATAATTAATATATTTTTAATATATCATAAACAAATTTAATCCTTGAAAATATAGATTCATGAAATAATATTCTTATTTTTAAAAATATACATTTTTTTCCAAAATGTGAATTTTATAAAAATGATTGTCCACATATTTATAAATTTTTGAAATATATATGTAATGTTATTAAATTATTAATATTTGATATAATACTAATTTTTCTTACATAACTTCATAAGAAACCTAAAGAAGACCAAGGAATCATAAAAAATCTTATAAATGTTTTGGGTGGCATTACATGTAACATTGATCTTGGGGAATATACATGAACTTTAAAATCTCACGTTATTGGATTTTTGTACAAATACTAACTAATCTCTATTGGTTTGAGCATAGTTGAGTAAAACACTAGAAAGGTATTCTTCCTTGTGAGTTCTGATAAATTGTATTCATAATGAACACTACTACTTTTATATTGATTCTGTTATGTCTTTATTTGTTGGTTATATGGTATAGTTACTTCAACTTATACATGAAAATTTAATTGATATGATTTAATAGTAATATATCGTATTCAAAATATATCATATTTTTATTTAATGTAGATTATTTTTTCATATTAATGACCGCATAACACAAAAATATATTTATGAATGTTTTATTGTTAATGTGTTGGTTGCTATATGTCTCTATAGTATTTTATATAAAAAATCACATTATATAGGTATTTTTCTAAGATATGGATTCATAGACAATATCTTCATTTATTCTAGTGCATCTAGCGTCCAATTTATATTCTACCCATATCAAAAATGGGAGACAAGGTGGACCATTTAGGAAAACATAACTTTCATTCTAAAAATATGGCAGTAACCACCTTGAGTGCTAATAAATTTTACTATGGTTCTTCTAAAAGGGAGTGAACGAGGTATTAAAGTAAGGAATACATTGAATGTTATTGATAATAACACACAATTGATTTACATATGGAATACCAGGTACAAGAATGGTTGACACAAAAGAATGATTTGTGATAGGAACCCTAGGTACTTTGAAATTTTCCTTGTGATAAGGCTTCAAAAATAAAATGAACACATGAAATTATAATGTTCACATATTGTAGGTTATGTGAGACTAGTGAATATAAATCATGGAATATGTTTTAGGACATGTGAGTCGTAGAATATAAAATTATAGGTGAAAAAAATGGTAAACCCGATATGAGGGTAGAATTTTTAAAACCCCTTGCATACTAAAATTACCATAATATATTATTTGTAACAAAGTTTTACCTTTAAGGCCAATATAATCTAATATATTAAAATTTACTATCCAAAAATATTTGGGGTTCTTCTATATTATGTTTCTTTTCATTCAATAATTTTTCCAAAATATCAGCAAAATGGGGTTTTCTATCACAAATACCCATGGAATCAACTATAAATAAAAGCCATGACCCACCCCTTGTGAGATTCCCTCACTATAATGACACCAAATTATGTGACATTTTTATTAGGTCACCAACCATCTCTATTTAAAATATTATCTGATACATGAAGATCCTATTTTTCTTTATTATACACTAAGAGACCCATTTTACTCACATTTTACATATGGTTTCATAGTGAAAATCATATTATAACATTCACACTATTTTCATGAAACAGATGTTCAAATTCCAAAAAAAGATACTCCCCTAGATATAGAATCAATTAAAATGAACTAAATATGAATTAATTGCAATATAGGAAACTCTTTCCATTATTTGAAAATATTGTATGCTTTAGAAGATGGATCAATAAAGAGTGGGTTTATTTTTAATGGAGGAACGTAGGTCAAGAATTTTTTGGTTTCAATATGAGGAAAAATCAACACAATGATATTTATTTCTCTAATTATTATAAATAAAATTGAAATATTTTCTATCAAATATGGATAATCTACTTATAGAATATTTTATTCTAGAACAATGTAAATGAGGGAAAACCCACCATCATGTAGTAGGAACAAATACTAGTATTGTTTGGGAAGGAAATAAAAGTATAATTTTTATTTTGATATGTGATAAGAGATAAATATTTTACAATAAAAATTTTAATATATGAATGCAGACCCATGAAATTATTAGTAATAATAAAAAAAGATGATACATAATTATAAACGAATAAAATCTATTATCATACTCAATTAATGAGATTATGGTTTATCTATACAATGTACCAATTTATGGATGAACTAACAACATTCCATGATTTATCAAGGCACTAACGAGGAGATATAGTGTGGACATACGATAATATAGCTGGGACTAGAATATGTGTTTTTAATTCCACAATTTATACTATAGGAAACAAAATCAAGCCGCTAATATTTCTTTGTTAGGGTTCATTCTATATATATTAGTCTCCTATGTAGTATATTATATAATGGTTTTGTTCTAGTGAAAGACCATTAGAGTTGATCCAATCTGAATTGGTGAATCCATTATCTATGAAACCTTATACATGTCGAAAAAATATGGACTATAATTACGTCATAATGAATTTACCATAATAAAAAATTTAATATCTTATATAATGAACCATATATACCCATTCATAGATCATACGAACCACTATTTATGAGAAATATAAGGGTTCCCAACCTTCAACTCGAGTTGGTGGGCTTACCGATCATTATTTTATTTTTAGGGTGAATATTATTCTTAAAGGGATTTATATATTTCAATTTTCTCGAAAATAAATCTAATTCCAATGATTAATAAGTTTTATAGGGAGAAGTTAAAAATTCTATATGGAATATCTTTATAGGATTCTATATTAAAAATATTTAGCCCAAATTCTTATTTTATTGGTTGATAATTTTACATAATCTATTGATGGTGGAGACCAAGTGAATGGAGACATGAAATTTACCTAAATTTTTTAATTGAGTTTTAAATATAATGAGTTTACATATATTTTAGTTTTCAGTTTCATGTATTTTAGGTCATAGTATACAATTTGGTGTTTATCATTGTAATTATTTGACCAGACCGTGATATTTTTTATACTGAAAAGGGAACAGAGAGCACATATTTAATGGAGATAATAATAAAATTTCAAATAATTTTTGGGATGAAGGTGTGCATTTGGATTTATTATTTCGGAATAATAGTTTTGGGAGTTTAATTTCACAAATATTACTACAATATACAGGATGGGGTTTTCTGTTCAATTTGGAGGCATGGTTGACATAAAATTAATAAATGGGATCTTCCATCAATTCTAACAATGATTTTTTGGATAATTTTATTTATGATAATAATGATAATACCATTTCATCGTATAACACATGGTAATATAACAAGGACCATGTTACACATAGGATACTTCCTAAAGGCTAATCTATGCTCAAGGAATTTTCATTTCAATAAAGATAAAATTAATCATTGATTTTTTTCAACATATAATAATCCTAACATGATTTGAATGTGTACAAGAATTAGATTTCATAATTATTAGCTAAAAACTAGTAATATATGTGAATTTAAAGAATTGAATATATCTTCATCCATTTTAATATTTTAGTTATTCAAATGGTAATTCATAACCAAATAATAACAATGATAACAAGTATTGTAGAAAGGTTTAATGAGGATGACCATTATTGACGGTGGGAAAAACCTCACACAGTAATAATAATAGAACATGATTATTAATGTTTCCTTACCTATAGTAAAAAACCATCAGGGTTAAATAGTTGATAAAATATAATATCATTATACACTAATATATGGGTCAGTTTAAAAAAAAAGGAGACATATTAAAATCATATTTGAATGGTTGAGTAAAAAGGATAAACTGTATTGTTTTTTTACAAAGGATTCAATATATAGAATGAATTGGGATTTTTCTGAGTTATAAATCAATTCTATGATGTCGGTTCTAGAGAATAAAAATATTCAGTAAGAGTTCGAGTACTCTAAAAGTTAAACCACCATGAATTGAATGAATTCATGGGTGTATTGAGTATAACATGAAATTTATTTAATAAATAATTCCTTGAATGGATGATCCTATAATTTTTATATATTGGTTTTATAATTAAGGACAATGTACCCATGAAAAAACATAAGTTCACTATATGGGTGAAAGAAATATCTAATTTATCATTTCAGAGGACAAATGGTCTAAAAAGAATATATTTTTTATAGGGGAATATGTTTGTTCAAAAAATATTCATTAAGTATTTTCCATAATAAAAATTTTCAAATCCATTAAACATTTGGAATCGATATTGGGGATATTAAATTTAGCTAAGAGGTATTTTATGGGTTCTGTCCTAACAATCCTTTGAGTTTTTTTTTATTTTTTTATTTAATTCATTCATTTTAGAACATAATTAGGTGGCTAAAGAATAAAATCATAAAAAAACATTATATGGATGAATAATAATTCCATATTTCATTGTTATATATTTTTGAGGACATTATATAAAAATAGGTGAAAAGAACAGCTACTGTGGACTGAAGAGTCAAGCTTTCATATATTAAACCTCAATGGTAGGTGCACATAGCTTATTTTTATGATGATTTCTATGGATGGGATATAAATTTGTGATGAGAAGTATGATAGGATAACATTTAATGAATATATATTCTATGTTCATGGGGATTACTTCACACATAGTTATTGTATAATATATGGAAAAATTGTGTAAATCCTACAATTGAATGTCCCACCCCAAATAAGAGGGACAAAAATTGGGAAAGGGGTGATGTTGGTGGGATTTATGATTGGATATTATTTCATAAAATTGAGAGTCAATAAGTTCCCAAGAATATATTGAAAAAATAAATACAAAAATATTGTAGGATACCTTGCTAAAATGGACATGTATGAATTTTTTATAAAACATGGACATGTATGAAAAATATTTTTTTGACCAAAATAATGAAATAATTTCAATTTTTATAAAAACATTCTTTTAGAATAATGAATAAATAAAGAGCAGAAAATAAAAGAAAAATTTTATTCTCATGAAATAACTATAGGAGAATAAAAATTCATAAGGGTTAGGATATGTGTAACATAATATATTATAATTTAATGAATTATTATTAAGGTTATCAATGCATAATGATTTCATAGAATCAAACCCTTATTGGTTTGGTAAAATTTGAATCCTAATCCATGTTATATTATAAAAACAAACTAAAATTTAAATTTTATTAGTTAAATGAGATTCATCATATGTCATGTAAAATAGACTTTATATACACCTTAAAAAATTACATATGTTTATAAGATAGTTTATTTCTCACAGAATAAAAATTCAGACAAAAATACCTTACAACATTCGAAGTCTTGCCTTTTTAGGTGAAGAAAAGTTTAGTTTTGTAAATACACTTTGAATTTAAAAAAAATTAATTCACCATTTATGAGTCTTGGTGTCAAAAAATTATAAATAGGGAAAAGGGTGTGGTTTTTTCAAGCCACACTTCAACTATCCTTAAAAAAAATTAATAAATGTTTTATCTTTCCCAAATAGTAAAAGTATTTTCCTCCTTTTTTATCATGGTAACTAATTTTTAATCATTTTAATTAATTGTAATGAATAAATATAAAATTATCAATATAAAATAATTTTAAATTCATATTTTAAAATAATAAATTTTTTTATCAAATAAAAAATCTACATGTTTGAATATTAAATTTTAAAATAATAACACTAAAATAAGCAAAACCATTTTTAGAAAATAAATTATTAAGATTTTAAATTTATATGCTATATATATATCTTGGATATTGATTTCCTACAAATAAATTGAGTTATTATGATGTAAATAAATGTGATTATGGATGAATTCAATCCATAAACGAATCTTGAAAAGAAATTACTTGATTTAACTAGAATACCAAAACATTTTATTATATTAAAGTAACTTAGTAATTTTACTATAATATGTTAATAATATGTTTTATATAAATAAAATTACTTCAAATTAATTAATTTTATTCATTAATTTATTATTTTATTTATTTAGTAGCTTTGAAATATTCTCAATTATACTAAAATATTTATAAAATCAAGTATATTATAATTTTAATAAATACATACTTTTCAATTAAATATATACCATAAAAATCGATAAAAAAATATATCTTGAGCATATATATAAATAATAAATCCATGAAATATGTTATTTTTATAATTTTTCATCATAAAATATATAAATATTATATTTCAATAATAACATAAAATTTAGCAAAAATGTTTCATTATGTAGAAATGAATTTTGTTATATTTTATATATTATTTTATACAAATTAATAATTAATATATTTTTAATATATCATAACCAAATTTAATCCTTGGAAAAATAGATTCATGAAATAATATTCCTATTTTTAAAAATTTACATTTTTATCCAAAATTTGAATTTTAAAAAAATTATTTCCACATATTTATAAAATTATGATATATATTTAATGTTAATAAATTATTAAAATTTGATATAATACTAATTTATTCTGAAATAACTCCTTAAGATACCTAAAGATGACCAAGGAATCATAAACAATCTTTTAAATGTTTTGGGTGGCATTACATGTAACATTGATCTGGGGGAATATACATGAACTTTAAAATCTAACGTTATTGGATTTTTTACAAATTGTAACTAATCTCTCTTGGTTTGAGAATAGTAGAGTAAAAACACTATAAAGGTATTCTTCCTTGTGAGTTCTGATAAATTTTATTCATAATGAACATTTCTACTTTTATATTGATTCTGTTATGTCTTTATTTGTTGGTTATATGGTACAGTTACTTATACTTATACATGAAAATTTAATGTATATGATTTAATAGTAATATATCGTATTCAAAATATATCATTGTTTTTTTACTGTAGATTGTTTTTTCTTATTAACAAACACATAACGCTAAAATATATTTATGAATGTTTTATAGTTATAGTGTTGGTTTCTATAAGTCTCTATAGTATATTATATAAAAAATCACATTACAGAGGTATTTTTTCTAAAGTATGGATGCATAGATAATATCTTCATTTATTCTGGTGCATCTAGGGTCCTATTTATGTTATACCCATATCAAAAATTGGAGACAAGGTGGACAATTTAGGAAAACATAATTTTCATTCTCAATTATGGCAGTAACCACCTTAAGTGCCAAAAAATTTTACTATGGTGTTTCTAAAAGTGAGTGAATGAGGTATTAAAGTAAATAATACATTGAACGTTATTGATAATAACACACAATTGATTTACATATGGAATCCCAGATATAAGAATGATAGAGACAAAAGAATAATTTGTGAATGGAAATTTAGGTACTTTGAAATTTTCCTTGCGATAAGGCATCAAAAATGAAATGAACACATGAAATTATAATGTTCACATATTGTGGGTTATGTGATACTAGTGAATATAAATCATGGAATATGTTTTAATACATGTGAGTTGTAGAATATGAAATTATAGGTGAAATAATGGTAAACCCGATACGAGGGTAGAATTTTTAAAACCCCCTGCATACTAAAATTACAATAATATTTTATTTGTAACTAAATTTTACCTTTAAGGACAATATAATCTAATACATTAAAATGTACTATGAAAAAATATTTGGGGTTCTTCTATATTATGTTTCTTTTCATTCAATAATTTGTCCAAAATATCCGAAAAATGGGGTTTTCTATCACAAATACCCATGGAATCAACTATAAATAAAACCCACGACCCACCCCTTATGGGATTCTCTCACTATAATGAAAGAAAATTATGTGACATTTTTATTGGGTAACTAACCATATCTATTTCAAATATTATCTAATACATGAAGATCCTATTTTTCTTTATTATACACTAAGAGACCCATTGTACTCACATTTTACATATGGTGTCCTAGTGGAAATCATATTATAACATTCACACTATGTTCATCAAACAGATGTTCCAATTCCAAAAAATTGATACTCCCCTAGATATAGAATAAATTAAAATGAACTGAATATGAATTAATTGCAATATAGGAAACTCTTTTCATTATTTGAACATATTGTATGCTTTTAAAGATGACTCAATAATGAGTGGGTGTATTTTTAATGGAGGATCGTAGGTCAGGAATTTTTTGGTTTTTATATGATGAAAAATCAACACAATGATATTTATTTTTCAAATTATTATAAATACAATCCAAATATTTTCTATCAAATATGGATAATCTACTTATAGATTATTTTATTATAGAACAACATAAATGAGGGAAAACCCACCTTCATGTAGTAGGTACAAATACTAGTATTGTTAGGGAATGAAATAAAAGTATAATTTGTATTTTTATATGTGATAAGAGATAAGGATTTTAAAATAAAAATTGTAAAATATGGATGTAGTCCCATGAAATTATTATTAATAATCAATTAAGATGATACATAATTATAAAAGAATAAAATCTATTATCATACTCTATTAATGATATTATGGTTTATGTATACAGTGTACCCATTTATGGATGACCTAACAACATTCCATGATTTATCAAGGCACTAACCAGGAGATATAGTGTGGAAATATGATAATATACCTGGGACTAGAATATGGGTTTTTAATTCCACAATTTATACTATGGGAAAAAGAATAAAGCCGCTAATATTTATTTGTTTGGGTTCATTCAATATATATTAGTCTCTTATATAGTAGAATATATAATGGTTTTGTTCTAGTGCAAGACCAATAGAGTTGATCCAATCTGAATTGGTGAATCCATTAACTATTAAACCTTATACATGTCTAACTAAAATGGACTATAATTAGGTCATAATTAATTTACCATTATATGAAATTTAATATCTTATATAATGAACCATATATACCCATTCATGGATCATACGAACCACTATTTATGATAAATATGAGGGTTCCCAACCTTCAACTCAGGTTGGTGGGCTTACCGATCATTAATTTATTTTTAGGGTGAATATTATTCTTAAATGGATTTATATATATCATTTTTCTCAAAAACATATCTAATTCTAATGATTAATAAGTTTAAAATGGAGAAACTAAATATACTATATGGAATATCTTTATATGATTCTATATTAAAAATATTTATCCAAATTTCTTATTTTATGGGGTGATAATTTTACCTAATCTATTGATGGTGGAGACCAAGTGAATGGAGACATGAAATTTACTTAAAATTTTTAATTGAGTTTTAAACATACTGAGTTTTACATATCTTTTAGTTATCAGTTTCATGTATTTTAGGTCATAGTATAAAATTTTGTGTTTATAATTGTAATTATATGACCAGACCGTGATATTTTTTATTCTGAAAAGTGAACAGAAAGCACAAATTTAATGGAGATAATAATAAAATTTCAAATAATTTTTGGGATGAAGGTGCGCAATTGGATTCATTTTTTCGGAATAATATTTTTGGGAATTTAATTTCATAAAATATTACTACAATATATGGGATGGGGTTTATTGTTCAATTTGGAGGCATGGTTGACATAAAATTAATGAATGGTATCTTCCATCAATTCTAAGAATGATTTTTTGGATACTTTTTTTTAATAATAATGATAATACCATTTAATCGTATAACTCATGGTCATATAACAAGAACCACGTTACCCATAGGATACTTACTAAAGGATAATCTATGATCAAGTCATTTTTATTTCCATAAAGATACAATTAATCATGGATTTTTTTCATCATATAATAATCCTAACATGATATGAATCTGTACAAGAATTAGATTTCATAATTATTAGCTGAAAACTAGTAATATGTGTGAATTCAATGCATTGAATATATCTTCATCCATATTAATATTTTAGTTATTCAAATGGTAATTAATATCCAAATAATAACAATGACAACAAGTATTGTAGATAGTTTTAATGAGGTTGACCATTAATGATGGTGGGAAAAACCTCACATAGTAATAATAATAGAACATGATTATTAAAGTAACCTTACCTATATTAAAAAACCCTAAGGGTTATATAGTTGATAAAATATAATAGCATTATACACTAATGGATGGGCTCAATTTTTAAACGCGAGGAGACATATTACCATCATATTTGAATGGTTGAGTAAAGAGGATAAAATATATAGTTTTTGTTTACAAAAGATTCACTATATAGAATGAATTGGGATTTTTATGATTTATACATCAATTCAATTATTTTGGTTCTATAGAATAAAAAAATTCATTAAGATTTCGAGTACTCAAAATGCAAAACCACCATGTATTGAATGAATTCATGGGTGTATTGTGTATAACATGAAATTTATTTAATAAATAATCCCTTGAGTGGATGGTCCCATAATTGTTATAAATTGGTTTTATAATTAAGGATAATGTACCCATGAAAAAAAAATTCACTAGAAGGGTGAACGAAATGTCTAATTTATCATTTCAGAGGACAAATGGTCTAAAAAGAATATCTTTTTTTATAGGGGAATATGTATGTTAAAAAATATTCATTTATTGTTTTCCATAATAAAATTTTTCAAATCCATTTAACATTTGGAATCGATATTTGGGATATTATATTTTATTATGGGTTTTATGATGGGTTATGTCCTAACAATCCTTTGAGTCTTTTTTTTTATTTTTTGATTTAATTCATTCATTTTAGAACATAATTAGGTGGCTAAAGAATAAAATCATAAAAATACATTATATGGATGAATAATAATTAGTTATTTGAATGTTATATATTTTTGAGGACATTATATAAAAATAGGGGAAAAGAACAGCTACTGTGGACTGAAGAGTCAAGATTTTATATATTAAACCTCAATGGTAGGTGCACATAGCTTATTTTTGTGATGATTTCTAAGAATGGGATATAAATTTGTGATGAGAAGTATGATTGGATAACATTTAATGAAAATATATTCTATGTTCATGGGGATTATTCCACACATAGTTATTGTATAATATATGGAAAAATTGTGTAAATCCAACTATTGAATGTACAACAACAATTTAGAGGAACAAAAAAATGGGAAAGGGGTGATGTTTGTGGCATTTATGATGGGATATTATTTCATAAAATTGAGTTTCAATAAGTATTCTAGAATAGATTAAATAAATCAATACAAACATATTTTAGGATACCTATCTAAACTTATTTTACTCATAAACATGGTAGTAATGGGTTTTTATACTAGTTAGAGAAGGATGTAAACCATAAAATAATGATGCCCCATGATCATGATGACCAGAAATGATCCCTTTATAATATATGACCTTGGGAAAAACTATCAATAGCTATTATATGGCTTGTCACCCTGGTGGGGATTTATACAGTGGATGAATTAATAGTTGGTCCCGGTATGAGAGGACATAGATTCACTATATATCCTAGGATATTAGAAATTTCCACACACACAATTATGTTAAATAATTAATATTTTATCATTTGTTAGGTGAACTAGGGAATTTAGAATAGAAATATATCCATAACTATCAAATTATGAACTGGAAAAGACCTTTAGGTAAATTGAGGTCATTATTGGCAGAGTTTTATGATTTTAGGTCATATTAGATATATCTATCCATGAAATTTATGTTTATATAGGATTGGACACATTTAATTAAATGTTGAATAATTTATTGTTATGTGGGAAAAAATATTTATGCAGTTTAACATTTTATGACAATTACTAGGATAATATTTTTTTAAATGTTAAACAAAAATATAAATTCTGTTATTCAATTTAAAGTCGTGTAATAAATATTCTAATAAATATTTATTATAGTTTTAAATATTTGACCAAAACTATCACACAATATTTTCTCATGGAAATCAAGGCACCCAAATAGAATTTTTAATACATAATGGTATGAAAGTAGATACTATTTCAATTTTGGGAATATAGTGATGTAGATAAGGTAAATTATGTTTTTAAATATACTAATAGATGATAACAGAATATTTACTGGTTGAAATAAGTAATGCATTTGTAATTTTGAGACTATCACTACACTATTAGAAAATTAGACATGGGTTTATGGGGTTATTTCCACTAACACCAAAAATAATACATTGGTTTCACATAGTGTCTAATGGATAATTTCTTATGGACCATTCAAAAGGATTTTATTTAGATCAATTAATCTCATTGATAAATATTTATATGAAATGGTTGATAATGAGGCTTATGTAATTATTATTACGATTCCATGAATAATATCTCTACTCGTTTTAAATTTAGTTAATAGGGATATTTTTATCAATAGTATAAATTAGGTACATTTTAAAAGGGGTTATAACACTTTGAAGTTATACAATAATGTCTGTGGTAGGATTTTTTAACAAATTGAATACTTCAAAATTAAATCATAATATAAACTAAGCTGATGAAAAATAAAATAAAGTCTCGTGATTTTTTGGGGGGATCTCTATTATTTTTTATGTCGACCATATCATTTAAAAACATTATAATAATTTCAACACAATATTGAACTATCAAAATGGTTATAGTTGATGATTATAAGAATTTTCCCATTCAAGATATATGCTTCACAATCATTAAGGTTTTCTATGTCTGAAAAATTTATGAGTTTTATGGAAATATAAGGCGGAACAGACATAAAATAGTTTATTTTCATGTGGTTACAACCTTTAGACATATAGTTAATGTTCCTATATCAAGCTCCAAATGTATTATAGTTTAAGGAATTATGGTAAGGACCATGTGTTGTTTAGTTTAGTGTCTTGAAACATGATTATTTTATTATGTGGTTTTAATTCATGCAATTGGGATTTAATTCATCATTCATAGTATATCAGACATGTCTATTTTTATATCAGTTAGAATAAATCACATGCATGTTTCAGGAGTCTCAATATCCATCCACAATATCAGGCCACAAATTATTTTATTTTTGATTGAAAATATGAATATGAAGATCATTTAATTTTTATGACCAAACAATTAATGGTTGGGGATTTAAATTTATTGATCTACCCAATATACATCCATTCATACTTTTAACTTTTTGAATTGTATAAAATTATTCTCTATGTAATGGTTAATTTATTTGGAATCTTACTCTGGTTAGAGTGAATACACATTTCTTCATATATCACTGATAGATTGATGAAAATGATATTTAAAATGTATTACCAATATTCTATTATCCACGTGAGAACAATTTTTAATTTAGGATATGTTAGATGATTCATTAATATTGATCTATTCAGGGGTATAGGTTTATGTTATAATTGAATGGGACATCGATTGTGCGACCCATTTGATGAAGAACTAGGATATTCTGAGGGGCAATGTGGTGGTTACTATAGATAAAAAACGTGTTAAATTCAAAAAAAATGATATAATAATATGAACATTACCCCATGAATTTTTTTTGGGATACCACACTACAAATAATATTTTGTAGATGGTTGCTAGGATTTCTCCATGTAGAACAAATCAAATAATATAATATTAAATTATTATTTAGGGATTATAATTTTCTCACTGTATCTGATTGATATGTTCTTATATAAAAATGGTAATGTAATATTCATGGTATGAATAGCTTAAGAGATGATGATGCTCATTCATTTTCAAATATAATAGTGATAGGTTATTAATTAGATTTTATATGAGGACTCTATTAACTAGATACAACAATGGAATCAAGAACATCATATATTAACATGTCATTATATGGAGTCAATAGCGTTTATGAAGCCTTCTATATATGAAGTGGTATTATCATATCATCATTTAATCAAATGATATACATATACGATGTAGAAAACTACAGAGCCTCAAAATAATGTATATGTATAAGATCACATATATTAAGAATTCAATAGTCAGACAATAGTGAAAATTCATCACACATCGTCAAGACTATGCTGATGGAATTAAAGGATCATATTTTTCAAAAATATTATTTTATATGGGAATTTTTTATCACTCAAATTACAGAAACTATTGAAGTATGGTGTTCAATGTTAAAAAAATATCTCAGATCTTGGGATAGTTCACATTGTCTCTTATTGTTGGTTAATCTTGATGGTGTCATATTGTATTCTAGTTCCTTCATACCTATTTTTTGGTCACTTCTTATTAGATCATTTTGAAGGAAAGTTATCATTGAATCAATATATGGTATAAATATCGTGTTTTAGTTTGGTGGTATAGTGTTAATTGACTCATTTTTTCAGATGATGTTCATTAAATCAATTGGGCAATGATGTATATTGACTATTTTGGAGTCATGATTATTGTGATCCTATAATTTGGGGCATGAAGACTATATTTGTGTAGACTGATTTTGGAATCCATTGGGGATCCTATTTCATATTATCATACCAATACAAATTTATTTAGATCTTGGGATTATGTGATGTTGAATGTATTGGAGTTAGAGATAATGAGGGAATTTGGTTCATGATAGTATGATTCAATCAAGTATCTAATGAAGACATATTATTTATTGACCATATTTAGCATTATATAATAATCAAATTTAATATTTATATATTTCCTTCTAGTCTACATTAGATGATATGAAATTGAATAAAGAAAGTATCCAAGTCCGGTTTCATAGGGTTTCCCTTATAATGTTTTAGATGTAGTTAAAATTTTTGTGGAATCATAAACCCATATTACCACATTTATGCAATCCATGTTTTCTAATTCAGATAAAAAATATTGAAAAGTATAAACGAGTAGTTTCTGGATTTACCAGTTATGAAATGTGATTCTTTTTTAGGATAGTAAACAAGATTTAGCCATTGGATAATGTTTTGATACACTGCTATGACTAAGGGGTGTTTATAGTAGTAGATAAATTGAAATGATCTTGATTTTCAGTGTTTTCAATCCCCTAGTTGGTTTTCCTTTTGGATAAAAATGTCTAGACGACTAGGGTGCACTTAGGTTATTATGAATGTCCATGCCAAATCTAAGTGACACATCAGTTATGAGGATCACACCGACTAAGTGTTATATGATGTTCTGAGATGGTTACCTTTATATGGTTGAGTTTCTCTTTATCATCTCCATGCTATGTAATGTTAAAATTGGTTGAATCATTGAATATATTAACAAAGCAATTTTTTGTTCCAACATTGGAAACATTCATCCTGATGACCCATAATTGATAGGATAACTACAATGGATTCATATCATAGAGACTATTATGGGTAACCTATATTGTTTATATAGTTTCATTGATTTTTTTCATTTCATATGATGTAATTCACTAATTTGAACTAGTGGAACAGTATTGATAAAATTGTATATAGACACGTTAATAATGAGGTAGAAATTGAAAAAGAAATAAAAGCATGGGATTCGGCTTCAATGGGACACTAGTTTATAGAAATCCAAAATGTAAGGTTATTTTCCTTATAATGGATATAGTTATTGACCAGATGTGATATATTCTTCATGGATTCAATAACAAATCAACATGAATATCATCTCAAACTAGTACCCAATCCAATCATCCAGATACTTAAAGGGTGTTTCCAATCCCTATGGGATAGGGAGAAGCATCTGTTGATGTGAACAACAAATAGAGGGAACAATTTTCCCAACCTTTAGCAACAAAATGGAATATATATAAATACAATAGAGAAAATAGAAGAAAGGATAAATGTGTTCCATAAATGAATGGAAGAGCAGAAACCAAAGTAACTCAATATTATAAACAATCTCCATGTACAATTACAACCACATAAGTCTACCAAAATTTGTTAAAAACTACTCCATGTGAATTCATGTTATGAATAAAACCATCATTCCACTAGATACCCAACTATGTAAATAGAAAAAAAATCAATGCCTCAATTTGGTTCCATTCCTTTTCTGGCATCAAAAGACATAACCAAATCTATGAAACACTTATTGGGTATGTAGAGTTTTAGATAATAGGCTCAATAAGATATCAGATAGGTGTTTAATATCAATTGTATAAATAATAATACATGAATTGTCAATATAAAATGAAAAAAATACTTGTAAATATTTTCACAGTTTTATATTAGAAGCATGATGAAACAATTAAATTCATCATTTTTCAACATTTCAAAATAATTTAGGTTAATATGTTTTATATAATTTCATATTAGTATATCATGACAGACATATCATGCAAAAATGAATCAAACTAAGTATCATGACTCTTATCATAACTATGGAAGTTTAATGAAATAGTAGAATCCTAGAGCATAAGCTCAAATTGTTCAAGAAACATAGGTATAATCACAACATGGAACACACTATTCTAGTATATCTGGGTAACCCTCAGAAACCCAACATATAAAATCATGCATGCATTGAGCCCCTAGATAAATGCATCAACCCTTGGAAGTAGAGGAACACGTCAAAAATGAACCCTCCCAAGAGAGTTTATCAGGCCAATAAAATAATAATCCTTGATTGGTGAGGAAATCAACATGAAAAAACACCCCAACAATATCAATGGATTAGGCATACTAGTAAACCTTCTACATATGTTTCAAAGGATTCCTAATGATTGAACATAAACACCCAATATAATCGAAGAAGGTGTCTATGTTTATAGAGAAAGGAGATGATGTGGAAAGAAATAAAAAAATCCATTGATTTTCAACCTAATACCCTAATCATGACAAATACATGGTGTTTAATACCTTATCATGTTATACAATACATGGGGATCACATAGGCCAAAAAACCCATCACCTTTTTATTGAAAATACAATTATTATTTTTCTATATGGTGTACTCCTTTTACAATATTTTGTAGGTCCATAGAATCTACCATATAGATATTACACAATCTTTACTCCCATTATGAGACAAGTATTTCTCTAAAATACTAAATGAACAATAGATTCATTACAAAAATCCAAACCATGTCAATAATTCCCCAAACTGGATAAGAACCCAAAAATACATTAACACATTTATATACATAGTCCATGATTTCCAATAGACACACATCCATAAAATTTAGGTCATTTTACTTAAAAATATTCTCTATCAATGGGATTCCTAAGACACACCCAATTAAATATTACCACAAAAAATGAAGAATAAAAATACCTAAGATATGGTAACATTCTGTTACAAACTCCCTATAATAATACATTATACATCCATGAAGTATTTTGGAAGTATATATTATGCTAAATAGAGGTATCCATATTTTTATCATCGTTTACTCACACTTCGATGTTTCGTAATAATCTGATCTATGTGGACATAACACTTTGACATATAGAATAAAATTCTTATACATGATTTTCACTTGGGAGTCCAAATTCACAACTAGTTGTTCCACAATAGAAACATCAATATTTAAATTAATCTAATTTCAACTAAGGACACAAAAAGGATCTTGTTGGAAACTAGTATCTTGAGATTTGATATGTGGAAAACATAATGAAGGAATTTATATTAAACTTATAATTACATATTTTACAAAAATTTCCTCTGATGCATACTGACCTCAAATGGTCCGACATATGTCAGAGATGACTTTCACTATTTACAAGGGTAAGGATGACCCAACTGAAAAGAAAATTTCATGAAAACATGATCACCTGTAACAAATTTTAGTGTTTGACATTGATTATTTTTATAATATTTCTACCAAAAAGGAACTGCAACCTGAAATAAAAATATATCCTAAATCCTCATAGAGGTTTATTGAACCAAACAAGATCCCACAAATTAGTCGTCACCCACCTTTTCACAACAATGAAGTGGCCTACATGGATGACCATAAAAATCCTCAAAGAAATACATTATGACTTAGAAATGATAACTTTTATTATTATAAAACTCAATAATTCCCTTATTGATATCCCTTGATCCACCAAAATCCAATACACAAGAACATATATATTCCAAATTATGATTGGAATTCTTAGTTTGGATATCATTATGTGGTAGATATGTGGTACTCATTCTGATCAATGTCCCCATAACTTCATAGAGAAATTCATAAAATCGAAAAAGAAAACCTAGTTTCATAATCTAAAAGAATATATTATGGAACCCTTGAAACCTCACAATTTCCAACACATACATCTAACCAAAAACTTCATCTTTTGCAGAGTCTTTTATCATAATAAATTGAAATTATTTCGTCAATCTATAAATCACCACCCAGATTGTATACCCCTCCCAGGGTTTCTGTTCAAATCCAAAAGAAATTCAATGTATACCTCATCCCCTTTAAAATTTTTTAATTGAATAGGATAAAGAAAACTAAGAGGTTTTACATTCTATTCCTTGATTTGTTTTCAACTATAACAGTGGGTCACAAATTAAAAAAATTAACCCTCTGTACTCTTTCAACAGGACTATCATATTATTTCATAAAATATCATTAATATTACTATATGAATAATAAATGAATACCTATGGTAATAAAACAAAACATTACTTCTCACATGTTCTAGAATGAAAAACGGATACCAAAAACTAAGAATACCATCTAATGAGAGGGGGAGACTAACCACAAATAGTCTACCCACCATATTAGGTTTCTAATATTAGTATGAACTAATAATCCTAATATGGAATCTATAAAATCAACTCAAGTAGAGGTGATGACACATGACCACTAAAAATAAACACACTTTTAATAACCCCTGTGAATCTAGATATAACTGAGTAAAAATTCAAATAATGTTTCACTCATCCTTCGATTCCAAACCAGTTTGTGATGGTCCACTCCTACTTGGATCATTTCCCACAACATTCATCCATACTGGGGTGTATATATTGTTTAATTCAATCATATGAAGGTATTACATCTTTCATCTCTATCTAATATTATTGTACTTAAATGAAAAGATGTAGTTTAATCTCTTTTATCCAAAAATGACTATGATCCTCTACCAACAAATGTAATACCGCTAACATAGAAGAATATCCATAACAATAAAATGTTATAAATCATCATTGTGTTAATTAATATAATGAGGAAAAATATTGTGAGATCCCTAAGATACTATATTATTATATCAAAAAATTACGCAACCCAAACCAACACCATACGAATCTATTAAAACAACATAACCCTTATCAGGCACTGGTTAAATCATAGTTGGAGATGATGTTAGAAGTCATTTCAACTCATCGAAAGAATACTGTATGATATCATTCCATATGACTTTCACCTCTTACATT
Source organism: Viscum album (assembly GCA_963277665.1). NCBI lineage: Eukaryota > Viridiplantae > Streptophyta > Magnoliopsida > Santalales > Viscaceae > Viscum > Viscum album. Next base: position 707,232,289 of record OY728131.1, on the reverse strand, counting down.
GTAAGAGCTATCAATGATGATTCCAACATAAAAAAATCTATGATGAACTTTTTATTTCATCCAGCAAGACCATGTATTCTATTAATCTCAATGAAATTTTGGTTTTCCATCCAATAAAAAATACAAATTTTACCTTCATCAGATAAATTAATATTCCAGGATCAGAAATAAAATTCAATAATAAAATCACTTATTGGATTTATAAATTACATTTCGTATGGTTTCCTTACAATGAGTGACTCCTACGGATTTCGAAAACTAAACTCATATAGTACTCATTCATATTCTCATATCATAAATAAACCATAATATCTCACAAAAATTGAACCAAAAAATTGTTGAGATACTGATTGAATATACACTTTATAAAATCCATAAACACTATAAGAGCATTAGTTAGAGTTGATCAAATGACATGATATTCATAATTTCCATCATTGTTAATGATTTTTTTCAACGAAATATAAAACTCCCAAACATAGAGTTTAAGATAACATGATTGATGATCAATTTTAAAAAGCCACTTTTCCACCTTTTTTACTAATTAACCAGTTCATTCACAAAAGGAATGGGATACTTGTTCTTAATTCTATATTATTTCACCATATGTAAATCCCCACATAGTCATAGTGAACAATCTTCCTTCTTATTGAAGATCCTTGGGGATACACAAGGAGGAACACTAGTTATAAAAAACTATACATCATAAGATTTTCCAACTGAATCTTGATATCTATCAACTATACTAGGTCTATGCGATAAAAATATAGAAGTATCAGTTATATCTTTGGATCAGGTTGAATTGTAAATTATACCTATATCCTTGAAGGAAGACCAGATATGTCTTAAATAAAAACATCAGAATTGTCTTGAAAAATGGTGTGAATATGAATATAATGAAAAATGTCCTCAAGCAGAAGTTTTATAGTAGAAAAACACCAAATAATTGGTTGGGAAAGTCCTACATGACCATACCATAGATCCTACTCTCAAGGAAACATCTATGAGGTCACATTGACAACATGAAATGAGATGAGATGATGATATGAATAAAATCATGGTGGTGATAATCAATCAAATCCATCTTAAGGATGACTTCAAATATATCTAGGATGAAAACAAGATAATACTAGACTAACTCTGCATCAGTCATCCTTAATGTCCAAGAAAGACCAAAAAATCATACTCTTTCATCTTCTCAAGAGGTTTCATTATCTCTATAATAAAGGACATGATTTTCATTTCAAGGTTCATCATATCAATAAAATGAGAAGATATAAATTATAAGGAAGTACTAGAATCAAACATTAAAAATTCTAGTCAAGATGCAATAAATATGGAACCTCTAACTGTCACTAGACCTACATCTACCTCCATAGGATACTATTTTACTTTATAAATGAGATTCACTCTATAATCATATGGCTAGATTCAGGTAGCCATTGAAGAAAATGGAGATAAATAGTATCCTTTTAAGCTAATGATTCTTAACCATATTGGTGAGTAGACATAGCTAAAAAATATCCTTTATATGTACAAAATGTTCACAACTATAACACATAATTACAAGTGAATAATTTAAATTTTGGATGTGTCTTTTATTTCAACACGAATAATTTCTCATAGACACACCACATGTTTTAATTGGATGTACCGAAGATGTATTCTAACAAGATCCACATCAACCACTCCTACAATGATCCATCAGCATACTCTTATTCGCCATTTCACCACTAAAACTACCATTAGGTGAATGAGAAGTGGTGGAATATCTAAAATTCACATCTATATTCATTTCATCCATTATATATATTTCTATTATCTATGTATATGTCTAAGTATTAAGTATAAATACATACAATATAATGTATGGTTGCAAACCCAAGAGGTAATTTTGATAATTTAGCTCCTTATCATTTACAACCTCTCATTAAAAATAGACTTGATTAGAAAATAGATCTGTTAAAGAAGATAGAAAATTCACTTCCTTCTATAAATAATGTAACTACATAGACATATCTCTCATCAATGAATTTGGAAAAAACTACTAGATAAAAAGAATCATAAAACCATTCCAATTCAATCCCAAAATCCTATCAATCTACAACATGGAATCTGACCAATGCTTGTGGGGACCCTCAATCGTAAATTTCACACACATCACAAAGATTCTATCAACTTTATATAAGACATCAAATAACTAATAGATATTTTCAATACATCACTCCACCTCTCGATGATCATTGGTACATATAAATGATTGTATATTATAAAGAAATAACACACATGCTCGATACCTTAATACTTAAAATCCATGATATACCGTAAAAACAACATTCTGAACTTATGAAAAATTCTGGTCAACAACACGAACATATTGCTTAATCGCCTAAAAAAATCATATTCAAGTGACTGATTCCCATAAGTAGAACCAACTGAACATTCTTGAAGAATGCACTAAACATGTCTCAGGATTATACTTTTGTAGACCAATTCAAATGATACAATGAGAGAGTAGAAAATATAATCTCAAACTAGAAAATATATAATAACAAACTGATATTTAAAAAACTCAAAATATGAGACACAAATCAAAACATCCCATGGTAACATGAGACTTTTCATTATAGTAGATTTCTAGGAACTCGCCTTAATAAATATAGCGTGTTCCAATGTAACTTACATTAATACACTAAACATCCCAAACTATAATACATGAGGATAAAATACCTCTCATACCAAGATATGAAGTATAGACTCGAATAACCTCTCCAACTAGTACTTGAACACATCTTCTACATACCATAAGTTCATTATAGATTCCCAAAGGATGTGATAAACACCAGAAAAATAGTATAATATATACAAAAGAATTCTATCAAACAGAATAATAAAAAATTAATATAAATAAATAATGGCTAAAACCACAAAGAAAAGAAAAATTTATTCAATAAATAAAGGAATAGAGGAAACGAAAACAACCCTAGACTATAAAAAATATTCATGTACATTTCCAATAACATAGGACTATCGAAACATGGAAACCATTTACACCATATGTATTCATGGTCCTACTATCACTATCTCACCACCAACTACCGACCGTTGGTGATAGAAAACTAGTCCACCTCAATGTGATTCCATTCCATTCACTACATCAAAAGACATAACAAGGTCTATGGACCGCTAATAGAGTACACATGGGGTGAGCTAACATGCTATATAGGACCTCAACTTGGTGTTTTATATCAAGTCCCTAAATAATAATCTATTAATGTTCATTATTAAATAAAATAACGAATTAAAACAACTCTATAGTTTTTATATCAAAAACGTGAAAATAATAATTTATTTTCCTACTTTTTGAAATTTCAAAAAAAAATAAGGTGAATCAATTTAATATAATTTCATATCCATATATCACAATAGATATGTCATGCCACACTATAAAAAATAATGTATCATGTCTCATATGAAATCTATGGTCATATTAAAAATAGTATATACCAATATCAAAATCCAGAATTAGATAATAAGCATAGGTATGATCTCACAAAGGATCAAAATATGTTTGGATATATGTGACACACATATACCCCCAATATAGAAAGTCTCACAAGAATTAAGACCCTACCAATATGAATTGAACCTAGGTTGAAAAAGGACACCCATGAGAGTGATTCATCCAAATATAGTCCAACAATTCTATTGAATAACATGACTAGAGAGAAGATGAAAACCACATAGGACCCCCACTGAATCATCATATGATGCATATTTCTATTAATTTCACCAATGTAACCATGTCATCCCATGTGATCTATTTTCTATGTAAATTTTTCAAACCATTTTTATCAAACCATGTTTTGATGACCATTTCACCAAACAATTTAACAATGCTTTAGATGCCCTTTTTATTTTCCAATAAAATTGGAGGACCATATTTTATAAAAAAATTCATTTCCACATACACACATTCTAATCAGACAAATCATGAAATCTCATATAACAAGTTTTTTGAAAATTTGATCAATAGAGTTCATCAACATAGGATAGTGACAACAACACCTACATAAAAACATTGGTCTTTGAAACACCTAGAAGTATCCACCAAGAAGGATGAAAAATTAAATATAGATTACCAATAATCAACCTACACATATTTATTTTGATTAAATTTATGAAATTTACTAAAAGAGAAGTTAAAAATGCACACACCTCTATAATGCACAACCCACACACAACAACCAATAAAGAACATCCCTCAGAATAGTATCATGAAATGGATCTAGAAGGAAATAAGAAGAATTACCACTATGGGTCTGAAATACGAATAACACAGTGGAAAAACACTATCATAGTCATGTCAATGATGAAGTGGAATAAATTACCAATCGTTAATGATTAAAACCAACTAAAATAGTGATCAATCCCCAAAAAAAATTAATCTGGATCGAATAGAGACTCCCAAAATCACTATAAAAGGGTTTTTTGTTGATATCCAAAGTATCTCAAAAATAATGAAATGAAAAATAAATTGATTGGAACCCTTCAAACTCTTTTCAAAACAATTCCATGGTATGAAACCCCTTTAAATGTTGGGTATTCAAAGGGGATCACATAAGATGTAAAACTCATCACATGTTTATTAAAAACATGATTTATATTTTTTCATGGAGTGTAACATGTACATGGAATGAATTCCTTTAATGTTGTGTACCATGTTCATGATATCTTCCTCGAAGATATTACATGTCGTGTATTCCCATCACACAGTTTGTATTTCTATATGAGAATACAAAAACCACATTTTCCATACAGAAATTGAAACCACATCAGGAACTCTATGAACTCAAGAATAAACATACAAATAATTCAACACATTTATACATAGAATTTATTAATTAAAAAAACACACATACTAATTTTTTTCATTTCCCCCAAAAAAATTTCTATCATTAGGAGTACCCAAAAGAACACAATTAAGGTGGTCAAAAAATAGAAAGAAAAATATTTCCTATATGGAAAGTAGATGATAAATACTCTCTATAGATTCTAGGGGAGTGTTAAAAACCCTTTCATGTGGTATCAGTGGTAAGAATTCATTTTAAATCGAAAACTTTTATATCAAAAGATTCTGTTTAGGTTCACCATGTTATTACCCAGTTTCATTCACTCCCACAACATTATGAGTTCCTATAGAGCATATTTCAAAAGGAAGTTTGTATTTGGGATTTTCCCAGTGACTCTTTTAGTTTTACAATGATAGTGAGTATGTGAGTTTAAGAAAATATCACTCATTTGGGGGGGATTGTTGGCTATTTCCAGAATATCATATAATTTTATAATATTTTCATGGGTCCTTTCAACTAAATAATAGGTTTCCCAAAAGATATTGATTGACTTTTGACAAGAATTTAAGAGTGAAATACATATGGGAATTATGATTTCTCAAATTTAATCTAATTATTGAGTCACATTATAATTTTGTTCATAACAAGATGGATAACTAATGTTTATCACCAGCCTGAGAATAACTGGTCTTATGTGATTGGTGGTAGGAGGTGTTAAAGAGTTTTGATAATGCCTACAAGAGGGGATCAATTTATATAGATATAAAGGGAATAAAAACATCTTTATTTTAGTGTTTTTATAAAATAAACAACATACCTTTCAAGGTCGTATGAAAATAACTTTTTGGGGGCCTTTTTTGGTAATGAATATATAACCTATTCAAGGAATTTTAAATTAATTCAAAATGTAATACAAGGTTAACTTTTGATAACAATGTTTTAGTGTGGGGATTATTTAGGAGAATATCTCTCAGATTTTTCTTTTCTTTTAGTAAATAAATTGGATAAGGATGTTAATGTGTACAATAGGCTAGAGGCCCATTTTTCATTTTCAATTTAGATCAAGAAGGAATAATATACATGTAAAATAAGGAACTATAGGTCTTACTATGTGCATAAAATATGTCATATTATGTTCATCACACATGGAAGGATATACCATCATAGGCTTCTAATATTGGGAATCATGTACTCACCACTTACAAGAATAATGGATTTTCCAACAGTTATCACATTGGGAATGTTATTATTGTCAAAAAAGGTGGTTGGTTTCTAATTCACATCACAAAATATTAGTGGTGAAATTTTGGAGATATTTTCTCTTATGAGATAAATTGGATTTTTTGGGTGTTGGTATTGAACATTATTAAAGTTTATTAACTTTCATAGTGGAATATAAATCAATGCCCATTTTTTGGGTTCCATAGATTATGTTTTTTGGAAGTAAAACATCATATGGTATGTGTGTTTATAGAGTTAAATGAATGGAAAAATAAGACAATGTTGGGTTTATACATAGTTAATCCTTCATAACTCATCAATTTATTTTGGAAACACTGTAGGGGAAGGAAATAATGGAGACTACTCTAAAATAGTGGCCCATATGTGGTTGATCCGTGATCACTATGTAAGAAAATTTTAGTTTTTGATCCCATCAGGAGTATATTGACTCAAATAAAGTTATAATATAATAGAGTGTAACAAATTATAGAATATATGGGTAATAAAAGAATATTTCTCAATATGAACCACACGAGGAACACGAGAAGAGCATCTCGACAAGAGAAATATGAAGAAACAAAGAAGAGTATTATGACTCAAGTAATTTAATGGAAGTAACAAATGTTTCTTATGTAACAATATATTTTGTTTGGTTGGGTACCTAGGATGGAGTGGTATAACTTATTAGTTTTTTAGGATTGTCATATGGGATAATGGGTGCTTTATTATGAGCCTAGGATAAGTTGTCACCCTTCTATATCATTTGGTTGGATTAGTGAATAATTCTTTTTCTTGATAAATATGATTAAAAATTATAATAGAAAAGGGAAAAGGTTTCTTGTATTATGAGGATAAGGATGGGGGTCATCCTTATAATGATTTCAAGAAGTCTATTCACCATAATACGGAGGTCAGGTTGTAGTGTCTCCATGTTATGTAAATCTAGGATGCATATAAACTCAGTGTGACATCGTTATATATACAAACAATGATGGTTAGAAATTTGGGTTGGTGGGTGAATTTGTTTCTGCTCCTATATTTTTATCACATTTTTTACAAATATAAGGAGTCATATATACATGTGATCTATAGACTAGGTGTTGGATAATATGGTATCATCCATTGTATTCATGAATATTGGTGGTTCATCACCAAGGGAACAACTCCAACTAAGAGGGAATGAGTGGGTTTTTTATTTACCTAATCCATATTTATGGGTTTAAAGATAACATTAAAGAGGGTTCACTGGGGGATATAAGAGTGTATAATAGATCTTCATTTTTTATGTTCATCTGTTGTATCATTTATCTGTTTTCCATGTTGTAATTTGGAGGCATGGGGGTATTTTTCCAAAAATAACCACCCTAATTTCCTAGAAATAAAGGTAACCACCATGAGTTCATTTATATTACACTTGGTCATATATGAGGGCTTCATATAGTGTAATACTAGGAATTCATAAATATGATTCTTTCAAAACTATAAGATTCTAATAAAGGGTTCATAAAATAGCCATAGGGATGAAGGGAAGGGTTTCTAATTTAGGGAATGAGATTCTAAGCATACTTGAAGTGATGTGCCAATACATTTCACTATAGAATAAGTATATAATTCTGAAAAACTTATTCCAGCTACAATAACCCTTAAATTCTCATCCATTGTTATGTTTTGTCATCTTTATTTATCAAATCGAAGCATGTGAAACATCACACTCCCATAATGATAAAATTATACCAGAGAAGATGTTTTATAATTGAAAATTGTTTTTAAATATCAATAGAGATGTATTTCATGTTCTAAAAAACCTAGTTCAAATTTTATTTCATGATTTATGTCCATATAATTTTATTTTACAATAAAAATCATTATAGCACTAATTTTAACAATAATATAATATTAGTTATAGTAATTTATCCTTTGTCTTATATGATATATCACCATTTCACATTCATTTCATCCAAATGATTCAACTCATTGGTAACTCCATTCATATTTACAAACATCCCATTATGATTCTCTAATAGTATTGAACAGAAATTATATATATTCAAATGACTTCTACATTTTGTATTAACATTTATATGAACATCTATATGATTATTATAGCATATAAAAATTAATATTTCTGATTGTTTTTCACTATTTATTACCAATTTTAGTAATACTTGTTTAGCATTTATTTTTTGTTCACATTAATGATTTTCATTAGAAATCTTGTATATTTTCTTAGACAAAAATGTAAATTTTATTTCAAAACCAATTTTCCAAAATATATTTATTCAGTTACAAACATAACATAATTTAAGAAACCATTGTGTTTCAAAACATTGTTATTTGATTCATGTTTTTTATTTTACATCATGGTTCTTCCTAATTAGGATAATTTTATGTAATAGAGTCGAATTTATTTCATTATTCTTCGATAAAAATAATGATTTATAATAATATTTTATCCTTAATAAAATATTATTTTTTATTTCATTAACAAATTCTATTTATACAGGATCAATACAATTTCCTTAAACCATATGGTTATGTCTATACATTCCATCATCAAAATAATCAATATATAACTACATACAAATTTTAGAATAGAAAAAAAATCAATTTTTTATTTTTTTTGAGTTATTATAAGTTGATGATAACCTTAAATATCAATATTCATATTTACAGCATATTTTTTAATTATAACAATTTTTTCAATTTGTTCTTAATTAACCTTATTATCGATTATCTCTTCTAATCTGAATTTAAAAATGAAAAAATCTTTATCAACATTTACTGTTTATCATCTTCTTATTTTCTAATGTGGATTTTCCAATGATGGTTTCTCTTGAAAAAAATATAATATTAGTTTTATTTTAAGGGAAAATAATTTTTTCATAACATAAAAAAATAATAATATATTAATTTTTCTTTATTAAATATATGTATCTATGAAATTGTATGACTAACATAAATGCATATAAATCGTTACCACAATATGTTATCATGAAATTAAAAATTTACAAAAAATAATTTAAATATACTGAGTGGTTTATTTTCATCAACATAATATATAAATATCATTAGAATATATGAATACTTAATAGATATTATATTCTATACTGAAATGGTTTATACATTATATATTTCTTTAATATCTTTTCCAATTAAAATGAAATTGACATTTTGTTCACAATGGAAAACATATTTTTTATTCTATATATGCAATAAATATTTAATAATTCATATTCTTTTCTTATTGACACTATTTATTCAACTTTTACATATTGAAAATATTAGAATTGAATTAAAATTGAAATTTAATTTTGTCTAACTTTAATTTAATTAAAATTAGTGAGACAAATGAATTACCAGTATCTTCATCATCATAATCAGGGTTTATTTTTCTATATCTCAATTTTTTAAAAATAGTATCATTAAATAATATATTTATTAATTATATCGTATCTCTTATCCAATGAAATAAAATTTAATGGAACCCAATGTAAACTAAACAATACAATTTTTCATAATTTAGCCAATGGAAATTTACAATTGTTTAATCCATTTAAATATGTTGCTCATAATATCATATAATATTTTATTTTTGAAATTTCATCACACTAATTCTAAAATTTCAATGATTCAATGAAAAAATCCAACACATTATCATTATGAAAATTTTCTATTTATTAATCCTATTTCAGATGAAATAATGATTTTCTCATTTACATGGTTTTTACTATTAAAAATTTTTAGAAGCTTTTCTTACGTAGCATGTGAGGTATTAATAATTATAAATCTCATGGATATATTCTAAAATATAAATAAAGACATTATTTTTTATCCTTCACAAGCATATTCAGATATTTTAAGCAGGTCTTTCAATGTTCAATCTAATTTTTCATAGATTTGTATTCCATGTATCATTGCGTGAATCCCTGAACATCCACTCTATGATTTGGTCCCATAAACACATAATGTACTTATTATTTTTTATACCAACTTTATATTCCTTGAGATTACAATCCCATAATTAGAGTAAATAAATTATTTATTTACATACATTCCTAAAAACATTTATGATTATTTTGTCATAAAATCCACAAAAATAAAAAATTAATAAAATTAAATTCTATTCAAACTAATGAAATTTATTGTATATTATATAATAACCTACGTAATATATAATATTAATTCAACATACGCCAAAAATCTGACATTCATTTTATTCATCTATTCATATCTTATAAACTATTTAAATGTAAATATAAATATGGGTTAGATAAAATCTTCTATATGGAAAAGTATAAAACTCTAGAAATCATGAAATATACATGACATAAATATTTTTATATGAATATGTAATCATCATACTACCATAATTAGTTAAAAACTAGAGCCTATTATATCAATGGATTGAAAATGTAAATAAATTGATGGTATGGATTATAAGATTAGAATGTAGGGTGATAGAATTAATAAGGATATATATCATGATATTAATATCAATGATTCAACAAAGACATCATTCTATTCATAAAAAATGTAGTTAATTCATCTTGTTCAATTTGTCTAATATACAATAAATACCCAAACATTTTTTTCTTTTGAGACCTTGAAACTCATATGGAGATTATGTGATGTCGATATCCATCCCACAATTAGTTACGTCCAATGAATTAGTCATATGATAATGTAAATAAAAAATATATATTCATATAGGATAATAATAATCTATATTACATTTGTAACATAGTTAACATCATTACATTTCCAAATCTCAGAAAAGGAAAAAAATGATTATAACTGATACGGAATAAAACTGTGGATTGGTAACCAATATATTCACACCTTTCCAATGTGATAAATTAACTTCCATATCCTAAAATATTTTTATAAATATTTAAAATATAATAAATAAATAAATTATATTTATATGTTAGAAACCATCATACTAAAATAAAATAAAATAATTTCATATAGTTATTTCAATATTGTACCAAATAATTTGATTTATGAAATCACGATGTACACCTTTTAATTATTGTAATGAATTATATTTTATTCCCTAACAAAATATTTTGAATAAATGTTATGAATAACAATTTCGGTTTCATAGGAAAGACAAAGTATGTGTTGGATCCTATCATTAACAAAATAAAAAATTATATAATCCATCAATGTAATGAAGGTGGATTGATTAAAAAAACCTATTCCGTATTTAATAACATATAATTATGTTGAAAAGGATGAAAAATAACACTGAGAAAGAATTTTTTGAATGTAGTCACACAAGAAGGGATAAATAATCAAATTGTCTGATACCGAGAGTTTGAACCCAAAAATTACATATATATATTTATTAGTAAATAATTTAGGTATCATTACTTCCATGATTATAGTTTAATTTTAATATCCAATAGATATTTTTTTCAATACATTAAATAATATTTTGAAAATATTTTTATCATTAATTTAAAAAAACATACATGTCATTTTTAAAAGAAACCTAATAATGGTGAAGTGAAAGATTTTGAAATAATTATCTTAAAAATGAGTCATAAATAATAGATCCATGATTTTTAAAAAATTACATATATAAAAAATGGAGACAAAATAGAAAAAATTTTATTATGAAAGGAATCTATTTAATACATTAATGTTACCTATCATTAAAATAAACATAATAAAAAGTGTAATAAAGCCTAATTATTTATTGAAATGTGTATATTTTAATAAGGCTTATAAAATAAACATATAATGAAAATTTATTTTGGTAATACCCATTAATGGAATGAAAATGGTCAAGAAAAGAAATTACAACTCAATGAAAGGAATCTGAGAAATTAATATAAAGTATGGGAAACATACCCCATATGTTAATAGATATTCATTATGTATTTTTTTTGGTAGGAATTTAAACACTTATAATAAAACTTTAGAGTTACACCTTATAAAATCAAGGGAATTATATTCAATACATATATTAAATAATTTTGAGAGGTGATCATAATGAAAGGTACAAAAGATGAGTTTATAGAAATCCTTACTACTAGTGTAATATTTGAATAATTATCCCATTGATGAATGTTATATGAATTATATTTGTTTATATAATGAAATATGAGGAAAGGTATCACAGAAATACTTATATGGGTTGCAAATACACCCAAAATAGAATAAACGTTGCACAAAACTTATCATGTCACTGAGAATCATAATTTAGATAATGAAAACCAATATTTACATAAAAATATTAAAATAAAAAACACTTAAAATATATTATTTCAAATGAAACATAATATATAATAAATAATTATATAATCATGATTAATATATTGAATGGGGTGTAGATGTGCCATTCCATATAAAATATTATATATTAAAAAACCATGTCCCATAGTGTGAAAATCTGAGAAAAGAAACACTAATTTGGTCTCTCATTCATTGAATGACTATGTTTTATATCCAAAATAATTATTATAATTCTATTATATGGAACATCAGGAACATTTTTCATCAATATTTTATTTAATATTGACCTATTGTTATCACATTCAATTTATTTTTATGTAGTGCTTCCATTCATGCTGGAAAATTGTATTTTTGTCAGCTTATTCTAGAGATAACATTGATAAAATTTGATATTAAAATTAAATTTTATATAAATAATATAACATGATTAATATAATATGAAATAAATATCAATATATTATATTTTAATAACACTTGTATCTGGTTCCCTTTTTCTTCCCTGATGTTTTTTTATAGTATTGTTCATGTTTGTAGTTAAACGAACCCTAAACATGAACACACGATATCCAAATTTTTTAGTATGGTTATCTAAGTGTATAATATAATTATAAAAAAATTATTTATTACATTTTATCCTTTTTTGAATAATATTATTGTAACACCCGAGACTTTTATGTTATATAAATCATCAAAGGAATCTTTTTCTACACAACACTTGCTTGGCTTGCTTTACACGAAATCATGACCTTCCTCGATAGCTTGCGTCGTACGCAATACCGAGATTCACTAAACAACGATATGCTATTAAAATATTATTAAAACTAGCCTTTATGAATAGTAATAACCACTTTTTGAAATTTTATAAATTTTATCTTTCAAAATGGACTTCATTTTTGGATTCGGAATACCTAAATTATCCTAGGGTGAAATTTTGGTATTTTTCTGAAAACTTTCAATTTTTGATGAATAGGGAAACCACTAAGTGGTAGGTTAAAAACTGAATTTTCCATAAAACTTAATTTTACTGCTTCTGTGAATTGAATTTCGAAAATCCGAGAGACACGGTTAATATCAAGGACTAAAATGTGGTTCAATGAGATGAAAATAATTATTTGGTGAATAGTAACTTTTTACTTTTTTTACCACGGTTAAAAGTAAATAGGGTAACTAAGGGTAAATATGATATTACTATTACCCTAACACATGTCCTAATTCTATTGGATAAGTGTAATTCGACCAAAAACAACCTTATGAATATAATATGACCATTTAGGTCCACTTGGATTAGATTATGACATTTAATATTATTTTATTTAATGAATAGTTAAAATAGTTAAAATCAAAGTTTAATAACTAAAACATTTTTAATATGGAGTTATACATAAGATAAATTCGACTATAAATATTCAATAGAAAGATAAAAAGATTTCCTACATAATGATATTTAATTTATAATTTTTAGACATTAAATAATTTAATTTATATATGACACAATGATGATGCAGTAATTATCTTATTAATGAAATATTGACATAATTAATATTATAAACACCAAAATAAATGTAATTTGAGACTTTTTATGAATTCCACTAATTTTCTAGGTTACTATGATATATTAGCGTTTATTTAATCAATTTGGATCGAACATATAATCCTATTATGACTTTCACAAAAATCATATATCAAATAGTGTCAAAATTGACACAAAATAGTTTTTAAATAAAATATTATATTACTAATTGTTATTTTATTAGAAAAAATCTAAGGATCTGCCAAATGACTTAGTTAAGGATATATATATTTATAATAAACAATTTGGGGTTCGTTTGGCATGTTATAGTAAGTGTATTAACCATATAGTGTAAGAAAACAAAAAGACACGGTAAAAGTTAAATTATTTAACTTAGAGTTAAATCTAATTGATAAGGTTAAAATAATAACCTAAACTTGTCTAAATCCTATTGGTTGATAGTATTTTGACCCATCCCCACTTTAGCTTCGAAATAAGACCATTTGGAACCATTATAAACCGATTTTGACTTTAATATAAAATAATATTTTGAGATATTCCTAAGGTGCCCCTCTCCTCCCTTATAAAAGGGCACCTCCTACCCCTCCTCCTCACACCAATTTGAGCACTCAAGCTCGGCCAACCCCTGCCATTTTCTTCTCTCCACTTCCCTAGAATAATCCTAGAGGTCCTGGTCTTCTTCAAAGACCAATATTAGTTCCCTAAGTGGAGGATTCAAAGAAGCGTTCCAAAGAAGAGGTAATATCCATTACCGATCTTTTCAATTTATTTCTTCTTCAACTTCTTCTTCTTTAGTTGTTTCATGATAAAGTAATAACATCAGTATTACTTACATACTGATATGTTATTATAAATATTAAACAACCCTAATTCACCTTCTATCCATCCTACGGAAAAATGAAATCACCGCGCGTGCGTACATACGGAATACCGTCTCCACGCCGTGGTGTAATCTATTTTCCACCATCACCTTACAAGGATGGGTATAATGGTGTAATGAGTAACTATTTATGATTATTATAAAGTAATATTGATACTGAAATAATCTACATATACTCCAATACAAATCCATGATCATAGGAACGATATCATCACTCGTGCGTACGTACGGAATACCGTCTCCACGATGTGATGCGACTCGTTCTACATGATCATCATTACATAGTAATTATATAAATGAATTGAATGAATAAATATGATACTTGTTACACTAATAAAATTCTGGATATAAGGTATCTATAACCTTAAAAGAAGAAAAAAATTTATTCGGCAAAACACGCATAAGAACAAAAGGCAATAAAGACCCGAGTAACAAGTAACAATGAAATATTACTAACAAGAAGCTAAGAATATGACCATATATGATATCATATCAATATGTATGATTCTGGAATAAGTCAATAACATTATTTAAACCATTATACAGGAGCTTCGGACAAATACAAAGCAAATCGGACCTAAGGTAAGGGAAATATCACAATCTCATTTTTATCCGAGATTGTTTATTCATAAGTATTTATTGGGGTGTATTTTATCATCCACATCCATGTTCCCTCAATATGTAATATTGTTTCCATCCACTTACAATATTTTAAATCCAATTTTACCCTTCGGTGAGTTTTTAGTAAAGAATATGAAAGGAATCTTTTGTCGTTTTTTTTATACGAGGTACTTTTTGACTTTTCCTACAAAAGTACGAGAAGAATGTTTTTTTAACTTATACGGCATGAATGGATTTTTAAAAAATTATTTCCAAGATGCTTCCTTTACAAGTTTTCAAGTTTATTTTTAATCATCTTCTTTTGTTTTAAAGTCGTATGACATGTTATGAAAGGAAAAATGTTTTTGAAGTAGAAAGGATATTTTCCTCAAGAATGGAGTTCAAGTATTTTATCAAAATTATCTTCCATCTAAGATAATAAAAGGGTTCTGTTTTTTTCCATATTATAACATGGATTTGATTATGTTGTGATGGAAATATTTTTATGAATTCCTTTATCTTATATGAATTGTTTTATGATGTCATGTTTTTTAAGAATTCCATTTTTATTACATGGGTTACGCTATGATGTATGGTTTATGATTATGTGGCACACATAAGAAAGGATTAATTATAAGATGGGTGGGACCTATATCTCCCTCCAATGCATTGGGTAAAGATTTTATATCTCATGAGATAGACATGGCTGGAACGGTAGGTTATACCGGTTCAGTGAAATAGGAATGGAACGAGGGTGACTCGGTTCAGAAAGGGACTTTGTCCACTAAGATAGTCTTGGCAATGAGTCATGACTAACAAGAAATGATTTTCCATGATTATGTGTGCATGCCACAAAGTTTCAAGTTTCATGTTTTGATTATGGGGATCTCATTTTCAATTCTATGATTGGTTCCATGTTAAGATATTATGATCTCTTTTGCAGGTTATGATTTTCAAAAAGATATGATATGATTTTTATTTCCTTTATTTGCCCTTGCTGAGCAT
The DNA here is from genome assembly GCA_963277665.1 of Viscum album. Lineage (NCBI taxonomy): Eukaryota > Viridiplantae > Streptophyta > Magnoliopsida > Santalales > Viscaceae > Viscum > Viscum album. Next base: position 707,215,956 of record OY728131.1, on the reverse strand, counting down.
TTGAGCTCACCCTTTTATGTTTTCTTTTCCCCAGGTCAGGAAGATGGATATTAAGTAGAATATGCTAAAAGGGACCCTAGATATGATGAAATAAATGGGAGACACTGTAGAAGATTTATGAACCAGTTGTTTATGTTTCTCAGTTTCTAAAGACACTATACCTATACGGTCCTTTGTGGTTTTGTCATATGTTGTAATAAGTGTGCTTCAATTTTTAAGTATTAACAATGTATGTAAAGTATGGGTCGTTATAGTGGGTATCAGATGAAATGTATAGTCAACCTTTGGAAACTAGGATGTGAAAGCCTTAGTAAGAACCCTAAGGATAAGTCTAAGCATAGAACACAATCTTAGTGTTTTAGAAATGGCCATAAATAACCTAGGATAAGACCTTAAGCATGAAAATTTTATTCTTGAATTATGTGGTTTTCCTATTATAATTAGTGTTGCTCACACTATTCTTCTTGGTTTTAGTCAATGTCTGGAACCCGAAGAAACCGTGTTAATGCGGAATGCGATGGGCAATGCAATGATTGTCCCCCTGATCAACCAAACGATATGGGAGCTGGAATGCAAAATCTTGTAGCCATGCTCACACAACTTTCTCAAGATATGAATCATGCAGGACTTTCAAACGAGCAAATGAAGGAGCAACATTCTGTTGAATCTTTCATGAGGCAGCGTCCACCTTCTTTCAGCGGGTCTACTGATCCATTAGTTGCTGAACAATGGATTAGTACTACTGAAAAGATATTTTCAGTTCTTCAATGTTCTGAACATGATAATGTCATCCTAGCAGTGTATCGTTTGGATGGAGATGTTGATCAATGGTGGAATCTTATTAAGAATACGAGGCAAAGGGGTGAAATTGAGTCCCTGGAATGGGACAAGTTCAAGAACTTATTTTTCAATAATTACTTCCCTCGTATTCTCCGAACAAAGATGGAGAAAGAGTTTCTTGAACTGAAGCAAAGGGATGATGAATCTGTTGGTACCTATGATGAAAATTTTACAAGACTTGCAAGGTACGCTTCTGGTATTATTATCCAACCTGAGAGTAAGATCGATCGATTCTTTAGTGGCTTAAAACCAAGTCTTCGAAGGGCGTTAGCCATAAGGGACTTCAATAGCTACGAGGAAATCGTTCGATGTGCTCTCAAAGTCGAGATGGAGATTGGAGTAACCCATCAGTCATATGGGTTTGATAAGAAGAGGAAATGGAATTCAAAGGAAAATCTAAAGAGCACACTGAAAAGAAGATGAGCTTTCCCTTATGCTCAAAGTGTGGAAAGAAACATGGAGGGAGTTTTCTTAAAGGGACAAGTAAATGTTTCAAATTTGGAAAGGAAGGTCATCGGGCATTTGAATGTCGCGATAATGGGAAGAAGATGTCTAATGATGCAAACAAAGCAAGGGATACACAGAATGAACCTACTACACTTCAATGCTTCAAGTGCAAGGAGATGGGGCATTATGCCAATCAATGACCAAATCCAAGGGTTGATGATGATGGTCGACGTCAACAAACTCTTAAGGCTAAAGACAAAGGAAAGTCACATGCAATTTCTACCAGCGATGTGGAGTACGATAACGAAGTGGTGAAAGGTACACTTACCAACCACTCTAAAGTAGCAAATGTTTTATTTGATTCTGGATCCACCCACTCTTTTATTTCTGAAGAATTTTCTAACGGTATCACCGTATTACATCAACAATTAGATGTTGAGTTAGCTGTAACAACACCTAATGGCACATCAATCGCATCAAAAGTTTATAATTCTTCTCCGATCGAAGTTTGTGTGAAAGTGATTCCTGCAAATCTTGTGATCCTTCCTATAGTGGAATTTGATGTGATTCTTGGCATGGATTGGCTTTCTTTATACGGAGCTCATATCAATTTCCAAAGAAGGGAAGTCACATTTCATATTCCAGATCAATCTATGATCGTCTATCAATGCAAGGATGAACATAACCTTCCAGTGGAAATTTCTTCCATTTTATGGGTATTGATTCCAATAAATGAAGGTTATTTATCTCAAATGGTTGGTGAGAAACTCGCGATTAAGAATATTCCCATCGTACGGGAGTTTGATGATGTCTTTCTGGAGGAATTACCGGGTCTTCCACCAAATCGTGAAGTTGAGTTTTCAATAGAACTCGTACCGGGTTCTTTGCCTATTTCAAAGACACCTTATAGAATGGCCCCAATTGAGTTGCAGGAATTGAAGAAGCAAGTCCAGGAGAATCTTGATAAGGGATTCATACGCCCTAGTGTGTAACCTTGGGGAGCACCTGTTCTATTTGTTATGAAGAATGATGGATCAATGAGACTCTGCATTGATTATCGAGAACTTATCAAGATCACTATCAAGAACAAATATCCTCTCCCACGCATTGATGACTTATTTGACCAACTACGCGGAGCTCAATACTTTTCCAAGATTGATCTTCGTTCAGGGTATCATCAATTAAGGGTCAAAAGGGAGGATATACCAAAGATGGCTTTCCGTACAAGGTATGGACACTATGAATTTATAATGATTCCATTTGGTCTTACTAATTCCCCTGCTATCTTCATGGATCTAATGAATAGAGTCTTTAGAGACTATCTTGATCAATTTGTGGTAGTCTTTATAGACGATATTCTTGTCTATTCAAAGAGAAAGAAAGAGCATGAAGATCACTTGAGAATTATATTGAAGACCCTGAGAAAGGAGAAGCTTTATGCCAAATTTACCAAGTGTGAATTTTGGCTTCAAAAAGATGCATTTTTTGGTCACATAATCTCAAAAGAGGGGATATCTGTGGATCCAGCAAAAACAGAGGTTATCGAAAGATGGTCGAGACCAACAACAGTAACTGAGATCTGAAGTTTTCTTGGTTTGGCTGGATATTATCGACGTTTTGTAAAGGATTTTTCACGATTATCTAATCCACTCACCAAGTTGACTCGGAAAGGAGTTAAGTTTGTTTGGACAGAGGAATGTGAAGAGAATTTCAAGGAGTTGAAAAGAAGGATATCAAGTGCACCTGTGCTCACACTGCCTTGTAGTGGAGAAAGGTTTGTGATCTACAGTGATGCATCCAAGAAGGGATTGGGGTGTGTTCTTATGCAAAATGATATGGTGATAGCTTATGCCTCACGATAGTTGAAAATCCATGAGCAAAATTACCCAACACATGATTTGGAGTTGGCTGCGGTAATCTTTGCATTAAAGATTTGGAGGCATTACCTTTATGGTGAAAGGTGTGATATTTATACTGATCATAAACGTTTAAAGTATATTTTCACACAAAAGGAGCTGAATATGCATTAATGAAGATCGTTGGAGCTGAATAAGGATTATGACTGCTCAATCCGTTACCACCCTGGGAAAGCAAACAAGGTGGCAGATGCATTAAGTCGACAAGACCATGCTAGTTTATCCATGATGAGGATCACAAAAGATCAAATATTTATGGATTTACAAAGGATGGATCTTGGAATTATAATGGAAGGGGAAAAATCTTATCTTTCTCAAATGAATGTTCAACCATCTATACATGTGAAGATTAAAGAGGCACAGAAAGAAGATGTCGAGTTACAAAAGAAGGTGAGAAATGTTCCTGAATTCAACCTTGATTGTGACGGGATAATAAAGTTCAGGAATCGGGTTTCTGTTCCTCCCATCCCCGAATTAAAGAAGGAGCTGCTGGATGAGGCTCATAGTTCTTCATTCTCTATTCATCCTGGAAGCACGAAGATGTATAGGGACCTGAAAGAGTACTTCTGGTGGGATGGCATGAAAAGAGATGTTGCTGAATATGTCTCTCGATGCTTGGTTTGTCAACAAGTTAAAGCTGAGAGACAAAAGTCTAAGGGGATGTTACAACCATTACCCATACCCGAATGGAAATGGGAAAACATCACTATGGACTTTGTCACAGGACTTCCTAAAATATCCAAAGGCAATAATGCTATTTGGGTCATAGTTGATCGTCTTACAAAGTCTGCACACTTCATTGCTATTAGAGAGGATTTCTCTCTAGATCAGCTTGCCAGGATATATGTAAATGAAGTGGTAAGATTGCATGGAGTACCACTTTCTATTATATCTGATCGGGATCCGAGATTTACCTCGAAGTTCTGGCGAAGTCTTCAGCATACTCTAGATACAGAGTTGAGTTTCAGCACTGCTTATCATCCCCAGAAAGACGGTCAGTCTGAGAGAACAATTCAAACCCTAGAAGATATGTTGAGAGCTTTCTCTATGGATTTCAAAGGAGGTTGGGATCAACACCTACCTTTGGTGGAATTTTCTTATAATAATAGCTTTCACTCCAGTATTCAGATGGCTCCTTATGAAGCTCTCTATGGAAAGAAATGCAGGACTCCAACTTGCTGGGATGAAGTTGGGGAAAGAAAACTATTAGGACCTGATCTCGTTGATGAAATGGCAGAAAAGGTCAGATCTATTCAACAACACATAAGAGCAGCTCAGAGTCGACAGAAAAGTTATGCCGACAACCGATGAAAAGACCTAGAGTTTGAAGTGGGTGATAAAGTGTTCTTACGAATATCTCCCTGGAAGAGGGTTATGAGATTTGGAAAGAAGGGGAAGTTGAGCCCTAGATATATCGGTCCTTTCGAAATACTGGATCGTGTTGGAAAGGTAGCTTACCGATTGGCGCTTCCACCGAATCTCTCTCAAGTTCACGATGTGTTCCATGTATCTCTCTTGAGAAAGTACATACCTGATCCTTCACAAGTACTCACCTCAGAAGTTGTACCGCTGGAGCAAGATCTTTCTTATGAAGAACAACCGATAGAGATTCTAGATCGTAGCGAAAAAGTCCTACGAAACAAGACCACTCGATTGGTGAAAGTTTTATGGAGGAACCAAAAACTTGAAGAAGCAACATGGGAGCTTGAGGATATGATGAGGGAGAAGTATCCTCATCTGTTTGTTACAAAGTGACGAATTTCGGGGGAGAAATTCTTTTTAAGGGGGGTAGAATGTAACACCCGAGACTTTTATGTTATTTAAATCATCAAAGGAATCTTTTTCTACACAACACTTGCTTGGATTTCTTTACACGAAATCGTGACCTTCCTCGATAGCTTGCGTCTACGCAATACCGAGTTTCACTAAACAACGATATGCTATTAAAATATTATTAAAACTAGCTGTTATGAATAGTAATAACCACTTTTTAAAATTTTATAAATTTTATATTTCAAAATGGACTTCATTTTTGGATTCGGAATACCGAAATTATCCTAGGGTGAAATTTTGGTATTTTTATGAAAACTTTCAATTTTTGATGAATAGTGAAACCACTAAGTGGTAGGTTAAAAACTGAATTTTGCATAAAACATAATTTTACCGCTTCTGTGAATGGAATTTCGAAAATCCGAGAGACACGGTTAATATCAAGGACTAAAATGTGGTTCAATGAGATGAAAATAATTTTTTGGTGAATAGTAACTTTTTACTTTTTTTACCACGGTTAAAAGTAAATAGGGTAACTAAGGGTAAATATGATATTACTATTACCCTAACTCATGTCCTAATTCTATTGGATAAGTGTAATTCGACCAAAAACAACCTTATGAATATAATATGACCATTTAGGTCCACTTGGATTAGATTATGACATTAAATTTTATTTTATTTAATGAATAGTTAAAATAGTTAAAATCAAAGTTTAATAACTAAAACATTTTTAATATGGAGTTATACATAAGATAAATTCGACTATAAATATTCAATAGAAATCTAAAAAGATTTCCTACATAATGATATTTAATTTATAATTTTTAGACATTAAATAATTTAATTTATATATGACACAATGATGATGCAGTAATTATCTTATTAATGAAATATTGACATAATTGATGTTATAAACACCAAAATAAATGTAATTTGAGACTTTTTATGAATTCCATTAATTTTCTAGGTTACTATGATATATTAGTGTTGATTTAATCGATTTGGATCGAACATATAATCCTATTATGACTATCACAAAAATCATATATCAAATAGTGTCAAAATTGACACAAAATAGTTTTTAAATAAAATATTATATTACTAATTGTTATTTTATTAGAAAAAATCTAAGGATCTGCCAAATGACTTAGTTAAGGATATATATATTTATAATAAACAATTTGGGGTTCGTTTGGCATGTTATAGTAAGTGTATAAACCATATAGTGTAAGAAAACAAAAAGACACGGTAAAAGTTAAATTATTTAACTTAGAGTTAAATCTAATTGATAAGGTTAAAATAATAACCTAAACTTGTCTAAATCCTATTGGTTGATAGGATTTTGACCCATCCCCACTTTAGCTTCGAAATAAGACCATTCGGAACCATTATAAACCGATTTTGACTTTAATATAAAATAATATTTTGAGATATTCCTAAGGTGCCCCTCTCCTCCCTTATAAAAGGGCACCTCCTCCCCCTCCTCCTCACACCAATTTGAGCACTCAAGCTCGGCCAACCCCTGCCATTTTCTCCTCTCCACTTCCCTAGAATAATCCTAGAGGTCCTGGTCTTCTTCAAAGACCAATCTTAGTTCCCTAAGTGGAGGATTCAAAGAAGCGTTCCAAAGAAGAGGTAATATCCATTACCGATCTTTTCAATTTCTTTCTTCTTCAACTTCTTCTTCTTTAGTTGTTTCATGATAAAGTAATAACATCATTATTACTTACATACTGATATGATATTATAAATATTAAACAAACCTAATTCACCTTCTATCCATCCTACGGAAAAATGAAATCCCCGCAGGAACGATATCATCACTCGTGCGTACGTACGGAATACCGTCTCCACGATGTGATGTGACTCGTTCTACATGATCATCATTACATAGTAATTATATAAATGAATTGAATGAATAAATATGATATATGTTACACTAATACCACTCTGGATATAAGGTATCTATAACCTTAAAAGAAGAATAAGAATTTATTCGGAAAAACACGCATAAGAACAAAAGGCAATAAAGACCCGAGTAACAAGTAACAATGAAATATTACTAACAAGAAGCTAATAATATGACCATATATGATATCATATCAATATGTATGATTCTGGAATAAGTCAATAACATTATTTAAACCATTATACAGGAGATTTAGACACATACAAAGCAAATCGGACCTACGGTAAGGGAAATATCACAATCTCATTTTTATTCGAGATTGTTTATTCGCAAGTATTTACTGGGATGTATTTTATCATCCACATCCATGTTCCCTCAATATGTAATATTGTTTCCATACACTTACAATAGTTTAAATCCAATTTTACCCTTTTGTGAGTTTTTAGTAAAGAATATGAAAGGAATCTTTTGTCGTTTTTTTATACGAGGTACTTTTTGACTTTTCTGACAAAAGTACGAGAAGAATGTTTTTTTAACTTATACGACATGAATGGATTTTTAAAACATTATTTCCAAGAAGCTTCCTTTACAAGTTTTCAAGTTTATTTTTAATCATCTTCTTTTGTTTTAAAGTCGTATGACATGTTATGAAAGGAAAAATGTTTTTGAAGTAGAAAGGATATTTTCCTCAAGAATGGAGTTCAAGTATTTTATCAAAATTATATTCCATCTAAGATAATAAAAGGGTTATGTTTTTATCCCTATTATAACATGGATTTGATTATGTTGTGATAGAAATATTTTTATGAATTCCTTTATCTTATATGAATTGTTTTATGATGTCATGTTGTTTAAGAGTTCCATTTTTATTACATGGGTTACGCTATGATGTATGGTTTATGATTATGTGGCACACATAAGAAAGGATTCATTGTAAGATGGGTGGGACCTATATATCCCTCCAATGCATTGGGTAAAGATTTTATATCTCATGAGATCGACATGGCTGGAACGGTAGGTTATACCGGTTCAGTGAAACAGGACTGGAACGAGGGTGACTCGGTTCAGAAAAGGACTTTGTCCACTAAGATAGTTTTGGCAATGAGTCATGACTAACAAGAAATGATTTTCCATGATTATGTGTGCATGCCACAAAGTTTCAAGTTTCATGTTTTGATTATGGGGATCTAATTTTCACTTCTATGATTGGTTCCATGTTAAGATATTATGATCTCTTTTGCAGGTTATGATTTTCAAAAAGATATGATATGATTTTTATTTCCTTTATTTGCCCTTGCTGAGCATTTGAGCTCACCCTATTATGTTTTCTTTTCCCCAGGTCAGGAAGATGGATATTAAGTAGAATATGCTAAAAGGGACCCTAGATATGATGAAATAAATGGGAGACACTGTAGAAGATTTATGAACCAGTTGTTTATGTTTCCCAGTTTCTAAAGACACTATACCTATACGGTCCTTTGTGGTTTTGTCATATGTTGTAATAAGTGTGCTTCAATTTTGAAGTATTAACAATGTATGTAAAGTATGGGTCGTTATAATTATATTCTTTTTTTCATAAAGATATACAATCTTGATAAAAAACTAAAAACCGAATTTTTTTGGAGGTGGTAGTTAATAGAAGGCACAGTTAATGTTTTTTGTTTTTTATATTTTGTTGGAAATGAATGAATAAATTTTTTCTACTAATATAACATAATTTTAGATTAAATTTAATACTAATTTTATCATATTTATATTTTAATGACGTGTTTGGATGATAATTATTATGATGAAAATGGTAATGGTTAAGTAATATTCCCAATAGATAATTGAATTTAATCTTGAATGAATCCTTGGAAATGAATGGATTAAGATAAATAAATGACACTATGGTCTTGTGATGATGATATAATCTTATCATAGAAGATAAATATCAGGGATAATTAAAGTAATTCTAGGTAAGGAGTGTTTCCTAAAGGAGTTTATTTTACCCTTATTTAACTAAAGAAAAGGGATGTTTTCGAAATACACATTACACATCAATGGGATCATTAATCATTTGATGTGGAAATGATTCAAGAAGTTTAGTGTAATTGAGTTTAGTATTTATATTTGTTTTTATTTCCTCAACAAATTATTCTAAACATTTCTTTTACATTTTCATGAAATTTTAAATTTTAGTTTTTAACATTAATCAATTTTTAGTTTTACCGTAACCCCATGTTTTTAATAACTAATTTATGTGTACCAAAAATTTAAAATTAATCCTATTAGAAGAAAAGGTTTTTAAGAACCTAAATGTTAACCCCATTTAATCTAAATCAATTTTTAAAAAAGACAATATTTTCATCCACATTAAAAAATATTATAAATAGAAATATGTTTTTATGAAAATGTTTTTTAACTGTATTGTATTCTATATATTATTTATCACTATATATGAATTAAAATTTTTTAATATAATTATTTATGAATTTAATATTCATATTATAATCATAATTGTAACTATCATTTTTTAATTCATTAGATATGTCATGACCCATCCCAATAGGCCCGTTTCACAACGACCCCAACCCACCTCCCAAAGAAAAGGGGCTGGCAACTAGCGCCGAAGGCATTGTCCTATAATTAAGAGGCATTTTCCAAGTACCTATACACATGCACACATCTCCCAGCCAAATTTTATAGAATGTAATATCCAAGGAATCCATACATCAATCCTTTATGTAAAACACAACAAGTGTACAATTGATAGTAAAGTATATGGTGGAAACCCTAAGCCAATATACAATTCTACCAAAAGAAAAATGGAACAAAAGTAAAACTCCATGTCCCATAAGATCATCTATTGAGAAGCCTACCTAAAGGGTAGGTGAAGGGATGCTGCGTGATGTTTTAGATCAACACCCAGTCATTCTGATCTCACTAAACACCACCAGGACCTGGTCCTCCCTAGACTTCTTCAAAGAGTTGTGAATTTTCCCAAGACATGACACATGTGGGAAAATCCCATGAAGAGGTGAGTAAAATGCTACTCATTTGGGGACCCCGAAACCACAATAGTAAAGCACAGGAGAAATACCATAAAGGAATGTATAGTCAACTCTACTCGGGTATATGACCATTCATATACCATGAACATCCAAATATACTCACTTTATCCAATATGAAAACATGTGGCCGCAACTACATAGCCTGATATAGTATTTACATTGAAGGCTCAATCCTTAACACTAAAAGCATGAGTTCACAATCAATGAGCTCAAACATCCCTGATGGAACCCATGTGAGTGATCTAATCCATCAGGTACAATCCTACGTTCTCGAATGGTACGTGAAAGAGAACGTTCCACATTAGGAATATTCAACTAGGATTGACTCTATTGACTATCACTAGATGTCTAATCATCTCAACCTTGCATTTGATGAAAGACTACAGAAACCCATGTGAAGAGGCCCGCCCTCACAACTTTGCAATTTTGAGGGAGAAATGCTCTAGTCTATCTAGTGATACCTAAGTCTCTCTTAAAAGGAGTTTCTCATGCCTGAGTCCTTCAAGAGTGCACTAAATCATATCTAGGTATAGATATCGTCATGTGGAGCAGCCCCACTCCTCATAACTATGTGCTGCAGTCGAGGGAGCTCCAAATCTTATAGAGGACCTGATCCCCATTGCTACTCAAAGATGGGGGAGTACTTATCCGTAAGTGAGGACCCACACCTTTGTTCCAATATGGGTGTACTACTCATGAAGGACCCACACCATGAATTGTAATTGGTGTATAACCTCATACGTTGAAGTCGTAAATGCTACCCAGTAGGAAATTACTAATTTGGGACTTGAGGACAAGAACCCTATTATTAAAGGCGAGTACAGAATCTTTTAGATAATTGTCTATGGGGGACCCCCACCCTAGTACATTAGGGGAGTACCAACTCTAGGATAGAGGACTCACTCCCTATATGATAGGGTAGTACCAAATCTAACATAGCACTATGTAAGGAGGACCCACACCCAAGAACAGTATGGAAGTTTAGACTCATACAATAGAGGACCCTCTCCTAGCGAGACAGGGGAGTACCACATAGTGAGTAGAGGACCTGAACCCTATTAATATAGGGGGGGGGGGTTAACAAATCTATTAGTTTGTATGCTATGGGGGACCTGCAACCATGTTTGTTAGGGGAGTATTAACCCCATGATAGTGGACCAGCTCATGGGCATTGCTGAGGAGTATCATCTCTAAATGTATTAGATATGAAGGAATTGTACCCTAGTCTAATAAACGAGTACCGACTCCAAGGATAGAGGACATTCTCCCCGGCACGACATGGTAGTACAAACTCTTCCTTTATGAACATCGTTAAGAACCTACTCCCTAATCCAATAGGGGAGTAACACTATCGGAGGAATCCACTAAAAGTAAAATGAATCTACACCCAAAACGTATGGAATTTCTCCTTTATAAAAGAAGATGGATAAGTAGTGCATGAAAATTGTATCATCAAATAGAGTTACCATCTTATCATCTTGTCAAATGAATCACACATATTTTTTCCAATGTCTTCCCATATTGGGAGATCTTACTTTTCAATCAAAAAATTTAATCCTATAACACTCTCAGAAACTCACTTATAGTATCTCAAAAGGACCACCTATCCCAAGTGTCCCAACATCATAGAAGACTCATCAAACCAACCCTCCATTAATAATTATAGACTTTTTAGCGAAATAGGTGTCGGTTGGGTTAGGGTTTAGTATGACTTGGTCGGACCGGCCAGGCCTGTCTCATCATTGAGCGGGCCGACTCCTTTGGATTGGACGTGGCTGTGCTGCATCTTTTGTGAATAGGGAAGTGCTGGATACCACTACTACACCTTCCAACCGGTCCCCATAGTGGACCAGATATTCCAGCACGACCTGTGGCTGAGTTGCAGGTCTAGATCATGCAACAGACCATGGCCACAACTTTCTCAATGTAGCTACTAATTGGAGAGTGCAGCAATCTCCACTACAGTCTAACAACCAGCCTTGTTCCATCGCCACCGCCATAAGCTTGGTAGAAGATTCCACAGACCACCAGACATGCTCTGGTGGTATGTTCTTTGATCCGAATGGTGTTCTAATACCATATGTTCGTTTTCGTCACTATTTGGGGCTGAAATATCCATTTTTATTGTTTTTGTTGGAAAGAGTCTGATTGACAGTGTCTCACACACCACTTCTTTCCAACCTCTGCCATCGTCATCGCACCAACATCGAGCCCTATCAACACATGATGGTAAGGAAAAAAGGGAAACAATGGAAAAATACAAATGGAATTATATTTAACTATTTCCTACCGTGGCTTTTATCTATTATTTTTAGAGAGAGCATAACTCAAATTAATATCCCAAAGATGAACACAATAAGGACCCTCAAAAAAGAATGACAATCTGTGGGTCAACTTGTTCATGGGTAGATCCATGTTTTTCTAAAAAAAATCACGAATGGGAGAGAACATTATTAAATAAAAACCCATATCAGGGTCAGATTGTACGTTAGAAATGAATTTTTTCACCTTATTCACCATTTTTGAATCACTATTTATGGTCTTTGGTCGATCGCCATTAGTGACGATCCCTTTGAAGGGGGGTTGGCATTCGTCATCACCCACTAGAGAATGAATGTAGAACAAGGATAGTGACAACAATCTGTCATCATCTGCGTGCCAATTAAAGGATGAAACATGAATACGTATTTTAGTTTCGTTGCTGTTATGAAGTTGTCGGGCTATTTTATTTAATGAAACAACGTTTTCATTTTTTCATGGTTGGAAAACCATTGGGCTGCAACAATTTGTAAATTCAGAAAAAAATTGAAATAAAATAAGTTTATTTTATTTTTAACATTTCATTAAATTTCCTAAAATATAACTTTTTTGGTCGACCATCATCGGTCGATGTTATGTCATTTCTAAGAGAATACCACCATTCTATGTTCATTTATCTCTCAGATTTTTGATCTGAGAACCAGTTCAAAAGATATAAAATCCCAATCACACATTTAATTAATAAACGTAAATATAGTTCAAAATTTTGTTACGGCCACTACGGTTCTCAGAATTACATACCGTCTCAGAGCATGGTCTCATAAAAAGCCTAAATAAATTTCCAAAAACAATCTGTGGAATTATGGTACATTATATTTTCGACACTTTAAGGGATTTCATCCATGAAATGAAAAATCATAAACTAAAAAGAATAAAAGTTACTAAATTAAGGGTCAATGCACTACTAACAAGAACACACCTCGAATAACCACTAAGATCATCCAATTTCAAGTAATTCTTCTGTTTGGTCATCATTGTTCAATAATGGGAACATGTATCTTTAGGTCCAACAACTGGGAAAATCACTAAGCACTCTGATCCACTTATATTCATTGGGTATAGCAACTCACCTCCATGGTAACATGACATAGATACAAACATTAACCCAATATTCACATTAAACACTGGATGAAATGTTCTAATGCCTCCACAAGAGTTATGCATTCAAGGTTGAGGCAAAACATGTATGTGTATTTACGAATCAAATAGGGCTACCCATGATCAAATGATTTGTCGTACTAAGCCCCCTCTCTACAACCACAAGCAGCCACACAACTATCTGAAACAAGGACACTTCCACACCCACTAGTAGTATCCCAGCTGAGTATGGATTATAATTAATCGTTCCATATATTAGAAACATCATGGGGTGTGACATTTCCACCATGGAACGATTCCAAGCATGACTCATCTCGAGTGTCCACCGTGTACAACCTGGGTATTCCTTTTATTGGATAGAAAAACTATTTTCACTATCGCAGACACACCACATCCCTTGAGTAATATTGTCAATCCATGTATAAATGGTCATATTCCATACCAATATTGATGTTGTGAGGCCTCGACGCCATGACAATGTGATCCCAACTAAAACACTCTCCACTAAGAGTTAGGTCACACTATCAGTGTCGGGGAATGATCAAGGGGTCTCCTTCAGTATGTGTCTTAATGTGTGAGGGTCAATTCTATAGTACAAGGGAAAAGAAGGATGACTCGCACATATTTATATTTATGAAAAAGAGTAATTAGTAAATTTATAGGTCATAACTCGAATATATCATACAGATTCATGGTCATAAGCCATGATCACATGAAACTATTCTCTCCCACGTCCTCTAGATCCATGATCCATGTGTGGACCACCCTGGGGTGTTGGTGGCAATGCTGAAAACTGAATTCCACCTCCAATTTCTCGTCCAAATGCTCTGCCTTTCTAGCCATCTGGAAAAACTCCTTACCCCAAGTGTTGTCTTTACCTAGGAGGCTCATCAGTTTGCTCCATCTTAGTGGCATGGTGGGTCAGAACATATCTAGAGAGAGTACCCCAACCATTACAATTGTAACACCACCTCTCCTGTGGTTGAAATTCTCCTGAGCACTGCTCATGCTCCACAGACCCTTGTGTATGTGTTCGGGAATTGGTATGCCTCCTATGCCACGATCATGTCACTTCTCATCTTCTAGCTCCAGTAGATGCCTCTAACTGTTGAATTCTGTGGAAAGTCACATCCATTTTTTCCTCCTCCAGTTAGCTCTGAACAACTAGGGCTCACTGCATCACCCCATCATTTATCAGAATTCCAATCAGTGTCACTGATGCCCTTATCTCCCAGTGTACTCCCTGCTCAAATGATCAGGCCATGATGCATGGGTCGCACACCATATCTATATAGTATCGATAAAGATAAAAAAATCTCGACGAGTACTCTACTATCGTCATGCTTCCCTAGCATAGGTGCATAAGTTCGTGTATAGGAATAGAGCTTAACTTTATCATAAATAAGTCTTCCATGAAGAGGATGACAAAGTAAATATAGGTTAGGGTCACCTCATCATGCATCTGGATCCTCAAGATCCACCATATCCCCACCGATCCATGATAAAGGATTGCGGCTAATATCGTCATCAGGTCGAGAGGAATTCTCACTAGGCAGAAGACACGTGTAACCTCCTCAATCCAAACCATTGTTATCTGAGGATTTGTCTCAACTCAGAACCTAGAAGGTCTCTACTTCTAAAACTCATCTTTCACACTCAACCCACATGCATCATCCACTGGTAGCACTGGTAGAAATTACTGATTTAGAGGTGGTTACATCTCTAGTTCACCACAAATAGGTTATAGAAAAGGTTCAGTTCCCTGCACCGAAGTCTCAACTCTAGGTGAATAATCATTATGATCATGTTGTATAATCCTATATGGCTGTCATCATCATGGAATCCGAAAATATATAAAGATTAACCATAGTTAAAGAGTGTATCTGAAGATCTTACTCAAGAAGGACACGAAAAGTACAACTATTATTACTTGATTTATGCATGCATTATTTCCTAACAACCAATGTTCATATGTACTATGTTGGAAGACAGGTGTCCAGAGTCCAGTATATCGATATGTCTACCGCCACACCAACACTGGTGTCCCTGGCCTAAAATCTAAACAAAAAACACATAACACTATTTCCCAAAACCAAAAACAATAGACCCTTGATATTTTAGAAATGATAAACCACTTCACATACCAATTTGTCAGGACCCTTCCATTGGGTCCCTTTCCATGACTACCCTAAAACCGCATCCCAAAGGCCAGGGGATGAAGTCTAGCTCTAAGGGCAGTATATTACAAATGGGAGGCATTTTCTTAGTACATGTACACATGCAAAAAACACATAATCACATGTATTAGAATGTAAAATCCATGTAAACCATGAATTAAAGCCACTATGTAAAACACAAAAAGACTAAAATGGAATGTAATGTTCATTGTGGAAACCTGATATAGTAAACAATCCCAAAAAATGAAAAATAGAACAAAAGTAAAACATCATTTCTATGAAGCTCATCCACTGGTAAGGGTAGCTACCTGAAGATTAAAAATTAAACACCCTTAGTCTGATCTCACTGAACACTACCAGGTCCAAGTCGTCCCTAGACTCCAGAAAATTGCCTGTCATCAACAGAAGACATATAATGTGCGAGAAAATACCATGCAGTGGTGATTAAAATGATATTAATTATGGGACCCCAAAACCAAAATGGTAAATAAAGAAGAAATACCAACAATGTAATGCACATTCATCTCTACTCGGGTATATTCCCCAACATATACCATGAACATCCTTAAAAAATCATTTCATCCACTATGAAAACATGTGGTCCCAACTAAACAACCAGCATAAGGATTTCCATTGAAGGCTCAAGCGATAACACACAATCTAGGAGGTCACACACCACAAGCTCAGCCTTACCTAATGGGACCCATCCAAGAGATTCACTCCATCGGTTACAATCATACCATCTTGAATGGTATATCTAAGAGAACATGCCCCATTAGGAACATTCTACTAGGTCTGAATCTAGTGCTCAACATTGGATGACTAGTCATCACAACCTTGTGTAAGATGAAAGTCTATGGAATCCCATGGGAAGAAGCACGCCCCTCACCACTGCACTTGTTGTAGGGATCACTACTCCAGTCAATCCTGGAATAACTCTGGAACTCCTTAAAGAAGATTCCAGTAACTCAGTCCATCAAGGAGCACTAACTCTTACCTATGTATCGATCTTTTCAGGTGGAGGACCCAGCCCCTCTAAACTCTGTCATGTAGTATAGGGAGATCCGAATCTTATGTAGGACTAGCTCTACATTTATAATTGATGATGGGGGAGTACTAATCTAAATGTGAGGACCTACATCCTTCTTCCAATAAGGGATTACTACTCATGAAGGACCCACACCCAGAATTTATAGGGGTGGAGAAATTCGTACATTGAGGACCTGCACCCTACCTAGTTGGGGAGTACTACTTATTGACTAGAGGACCTACATCCTGGTAGTAAAGGGGAGTACTGACTATGATAGTTCATTTTCAATGGGGGACATGCAACCTAGTACGTTAGAAGAGTATTGAATCCATGCTAGAGGACATTCTCCATGTATGACTAGGGAGTACTGACTCTACCGTAGCACTTCATAAGGAAGACACATAGACATGAATTTAAGAGGTGTGTTGACTCCTAAAATAGAGTACTTTTTCCCTATCTAGTTGGGGAAAGACATTCAGTGACTAGAGTTCTCACACCCTAGTAATATAAGGAAGTACTGACTTTGTTAGTTTGTTCGCTATGGGGGACCTGCACCCTAGAACATTAGAGGAGTACCGATCTGAGGCTAGAGGACCCTCTCCCTAGAACGAAAAGAAATTACCTACTTTAAATGAATTATATATGGAGGGACCAAGCCTTTTTATAATATGGGAGTACCAAAACCAAGGATTTAGGACCCACTCTCTGTCACGATAAGGGAGTATCGACCCTTCCATTGTGAACTTCTCTGAGAACCTATTTCTTAATCATATAGGGGAGTAACACTATTGTCAGAATCCACTGAAATTAAATAGAACCCACAAAACAAATGTGGGGATACCTATATCTAAAAAAGAATAGGGATAAAAAAGTACCTACACATTGAGTCATCAACGAAGTAACCATCTTGACATATCATTATAACAATCACAATGATTCATTCTAATGTTTTCCCGTACCGGGGGAGCCTATATTACAATCCAAAAGGTCATCCTCTAACATTATCAAATATTCAATTGAAGTATCTCAAAAGGAACATATTGTCCCAAGGGTCCCAAAGCTATATATAGCTCATAAAAAAGATGATCCTTTTGGATGTTATGAACGTTTTAGAGAAATAAGGGTCGGTGGGGTTTTGGTACTGTCTGACCTGGTATGAAAGATCCAACACGGCCTAAACCACGTCATTCAGCCTAAATTATAGTAGATACCTATGTCCAAAACATAGTACGACCTAGGGACACTGATTCCTCTATGCAGAAGCATAGCGGTTGTCACCGCCAACTCCACCATTGTGCGCTGACCCGCCATCCGGAACGTGGTCGGCGCTGCAGCTACCACCGCCAGCGGCCTGGAAGATCATTCGGTGGACCACGAGAAGCACTATGGTGGTTTATGATTCTAATCATATGGTGTTATAGAACCCTCAGGTCATGTTCTTCCCTGCCTTGGGCTCAAATCACTGTTTCGATCCTTTCCACTAGAAAGCATCCAATTGGCAGTGTCTCATACCCCACTTTGGCCCAACCGCCAACATTGTCATCGCACCAATATCATTTCATGTCCTTGAATGTGGTTAAATAGAGAAAGACCACAATGTAAAACCAATAAAATACTTATCTTTAACCATTTTTTGTTATGGCTATGATCTGTTCCTGTTAGAGTGACCGAAAACAAATTAATCTCCAAAAGTAAATCCCAACAAAGACTCTCCCACAAGAATGACGATCTTCATGTCATCTTGTTCGCTGGTTGATACTTGATTGAAATTTAAAACCAACAAAGGGTGATGAACTATATTAAATAACAACCCCTACTTTGGTCAGATTGTTCATTGGTGGTGAACTGTGTCATTGCATTCATCATTCCATGATCCTTTATTTAATGCAGCTGGTCAGTCATTGTTGGCGATGATCTCTTCAAAGGGGAGTTGATATTTTTCATCTTCACCCACATGAGATTTAGAGAATAAACAGGAGTGTTCAGACAATAATGTTTTGTCTTCTTTTCCATTAGTGGTTAAAATGTAAATCTGCGTTTCAGATACGATGCTGTTGGGAATTTGTTACACTGTTTCATTTAATGAAACACTATTTTCAGATTTTGTTGGTTGGAAATTTTTTGGTCAAACTGATTATAAAAATCAGAAAAAAGGAAATTAATTTTATTTTTAACATTTCATTAAATGTTCTAAAAATTGTATTTTCTGATCGACCCGTGTCGGTAGAATTTAATCCCCTTTTAGAGAATCCTTTCATTCTATGTTCAATGGTTCCCTCATATTATTGATCTAAACACCACTTCAAAAGATAAAAATTCCCACTAGCATGATTAATTTATAAACCAAAAGACATTCTAAAATCCACATCAGCAACTCTGGGTCTGGGAATAATGTGACTTCACAGATCCCGATCTCGTAAAATTGCATTAAAATTTGGAAAAAATCGTTGATTTATAGGACATTAAATGTTAAAAAAGACACAATATTTATAATATTATTCTTTGAAAATAATAGTTTTACCATTTTCTTGGTCATTAATATTTATTTTAGTAATGATTTTTTACGCCAAAAAATAATATGAACATAATAAATAATACGATTATTTTGATGTAAAATATAAATTACAGTTTTATATATATTACTTCAATAATTGATTATGTTTAATTTTTAATATAAATTTTTTTGGAGTAAAATATTTCTTAACATTCCAAAACATTACACTTGGGTTTATAGAATTCTGTATAATAACTATAAATGAATAAAATTTACTTATATATATATATATTAAAATAATATAATGTAATTATTTTGTTATGATAATTTCATAAAATTTTTTGACTCGTAGTATCATCAATTTTTCACTATTCACCTATAAAACAACCATTTAGTAATAATACCTAGTATTCATCTTAAGATAACATTGATGACAAGAATATAAAAATTAGCTTTTATTTAATTCAAGTAAAAAAATTATAATTTAATGTTCAAAAATTAAAATATAATAAAACTATTTCATTTAAAAATAACATTTTTTAAAAATAAATATTAACTAATTTGAATCTCATTGCCTATCAATTCATAATCAAATTGGTGTTAATATATTATTCATATCAATAATATATTTTACCCATAACTTATTTAGTTTTATAAATAATAAAATATAATGTCATTTTTATTAATGTTACATTTTATTGAATAAATCGAACATAATAGATATTGAGCTACACTTATTTAATTTTTCAATTCCTTTTAATTCAGAATGAAATTTATTTATAATCTCTAAACATATTGAAATAATCAGTTGCATATTATTTTACTCCCTAAATCTATGGACTAATTTTTATAGATATATACGATATCACATTTCTTCGTGGTTTTGGATTCACTATGAAGCATGTTTTCGAACACAATAAATATCATAAGAAAATAAAAATTAATATCATCTAGTGTCACATCATCCCAAACTAAATAAATTTTTCCCATATATATGATTATTAGTTACAAGTATAAATTTTTAATTGTTTATTGGAGGAAACATGCGTCATATAATCCTAAATCCATTGTTAAAAACATGATGTATATTTTTTTTATAAAATGTAATGAAAAAATATACAACACTTTACACCAAATGGAATCATTGATGGTCTAGGTTCTAGAGGATTATTAAAATAAATATATCACTATTGTGATTTACACAAATTAACTATAGAAATATGTTTTACTTCACTTATGGTAACTTATTAATTTTAACCATACACCTTTGGGAATTTTATTGAGCCCAAGAAATCATTTTAAAAGGTGGGGTGAGTATAGATATTTTCAATAAGATGTTTTAAGTCATTAAGTGAATTGCATTAATAAATATTTTATAATTTTTTTGAAACTATTTCCATTTATATAGAATATATCAAATTTTATATATAATTAAAAAATGTAAATAAGTAATATTTTCAAAATATAAGAAAAAAAATTCAAAAACATTAAAAGTACATATCTCTATTGAAAATGAAATTTCATTTCTAAATACAACAGACTTTGATTACATAAGGATTTTGGAATGAAAAATTTTAGAATCATTATACAAAAAAAAATTCTTAAGGAATATAATAATACATGGAAATCCATCATAAATTAATGAGTCCACAAGTAGTTTAACTTTTATGACAACATTTCCCTTGAGGTCATTGGTTCATCCCCAATACATAAATAGCTTTACATTTGATTCTCATGTTCCAATAACTTTAAATACCCTTGAAAATTGAAATGTCATATTTTTTATGGTCACATTAATAAACACACACACACAAAGACACACACACATATCTATATATAAGTTTATATTTCATTTTTTATTATTATAACCAGATTGAAATAAAGACACTAAATATTTTGAAATAAATTGATGATGAATTATTGTTTCAAATGAATTTTATTATCGTTATGTGTATATGTATATATTTTTATAAATTGATTCCTTCTGGGTATAAAATTTTTAAATTAGATTATATATATTGGTAGATTTTGACATTTGTAGGCATCCTTGGGTATGAAAATATATCCATGGTCGATCATTATGGTCAAAGACCTATGAATTTTCCAATATTAATTTAGATTCTGGAGGGTTATAGGTCATTCGCCTCAAGAAGATAAAAGTGGTTTTAGAGTTATATAGATTTGGCGTACCTATGAGTAATATAGTTTGGGATTGGATAATATCTTCGTCATAGGGGATGAAGATAATATACATGGATTTAGGGACTTTCATGGGGATGAAAGAGAATGGGATGTAGGTGTCATGGTTTATTAGATTAGTCTTGTGTAAGTAGATGATGATCGAGTGAATAATATGGCTTGAGTTTATTCAATTAGATAGTGGTGACATATGCGTATGTTTTCAAATGAGGGAACAGTACCCATGTATACTGCTTCCCACGTCCATTTTTTGCATGAATGAGTGCTTACTTATATATCGAATTCACCCTAATATGGATGTGATAAGGAATCATGGGATTGAAACACATAATAAACATTTATAACCCTCATGGGTGATGTGTCACATATTTGGACAACATAGTGTACCTTGTGTACAGGTTCCATACGCCGTCCAGCCCTGTGTGCAAACCAAGAGCGTTACACATGACCAAACCCTCACACAAACCATCGATTGTGATGAAATGGATGGTTTCCATGCCTAGGTTTTACATTCATTCCATATGAACATGGCTGAGATGTCCTAGTAGTCAAACATGATTGGCCCATATATATATATACAAACCAAATATGAGTTAATAATATATACCTATTATTAAAAATATAGGCACTTATTTAAAATAGTTTTGTGTATATTTACTTATTTATTTCTCTTATATTACTTTTAATATGAAGATTTAAATACTAATAAGTTTTATTTTATTTTAAAAATAATTGTTTGAAAACACTTTTCATAAAAAAATAAAATTATATTTTTTTACAGAAATCATTATAGTTATTTTTTCAAAAATTTAATGTATACTAATATCAGTATATGTTCCTTTTAATATTTATATTCACTTAAAATTAAGGAATTAAGGATAACTATTAATAATTTATCATAATGTATAACAAATGTTTATAAATATTATAAATTATTACTACAATAATAATAAAATATTTCATATAATAATTATAACTAATTAAGGATTATAATTTTCATTAAATTTATTATAATAAATTATTTAGAACTAATAGTATTTTGAAAACTAAATCTTATACATATCAAATTAATGTAATTCTAAAATAATTATTTATCAATCACAGTTTTATCAAAAAGATATATATAATGAAATACAATTTAAGAGGGAACAAGAAGTCATGTACTCTCAAAATATTCTCTTAAAATATATTTCTTTTTGTTATTATTGTATTATATTGGTATATATTTACAATATAATATATAATAATTTATATAGAAATATAATTCATTCTAAAATATGATTATTTTGAATAACTTATAACAAAAATTTATTTTGATTATATAAAACCCATCGAATATATATTAAATAATTCATTAGATTATTTTAATTCTAAACCATCCTATTTAATAAATAATTATTAAAAATGGGGATTTTGGAAAAAAATAGGGGTAGTCAAACTATCCTCAATTAATTGAATTGGGACCTCATAATTATTATATGTATCTTTAAAAAAATTTCATTTACATATTCCAAAATAGAGAAACTATGAAAACTACAATATCAATACTCATATAAATTTCAATAATTTTAAATTCATGTACTTCAATAAAAAACCCTCAATTTCCTAAATTATCTATAAAACAAAATTTTAAACTCTAAAAATTTTTCTAAACCATTATTCTAATATCACTTGTGATTTCTCGAGACCTGCAATCCAAGATACATTATAAAAAACATGATGTATGATTTCTGTGTAAATAAAATAAACAATATATATACATATACATAACGGAGGATCTTTTCTTTTCATGCTTTTAGTGGTTTGAAAAATAATTTCATCAAATACAAAATATAAAAAAATATAAAAAAATTTATTCTAATGATTTGTTCTAACTCATTTTAGAAAACTAGACACCTTTTTTATATCTAATTACCATATCAAAGTCATTTTAAAATGTAATGTGAGCATAACATATTCGAGAAAAGGGTTTTAAAACATGAAGAAAAATATTTTGATAAATAAGTTTCATAAATACATTCATAATAATTTTATCTAATATTAAATATAAACCATTTCATTAATACTTGTCCAAAATACAACATTAGTATTTTTAAAATCAATCAAATAATTTTCAAAAAAAAATAATAAATCTTATAAATATCAAAAAAAATTCCATATTAAAATATAGTATTTTTTGAAAATATTAAGATTTAACCATCAAATCATTATTAACTTTTAATTTTGATTTTAATTATTGTATAAAAGAATGTATTGATACCTTGAAAACATTCATAAAAACATGAGGCCACTAGTATTGTCACATTTAAGAAAATTTCCACCTTGAGGTTGTGAGTTCACTCCCCATTCCTCACAATAAAATTTGAAACTAATGTATTTTAATTATAATGAATTTTTTTAAAATATATTCCATTAACAAAATAATACCATTTAAAACTAATTTTCCAAATACAATTACGTATTAATTTTTATCTGAAAATAAAAAAATATCCGCATTAGTTTCCTTAGTAAAAATCTTTACTTATCCAATAATTCAATACATTTAATGGAAATATTTATAAAATATTCGATAAAATGAGAGTAGAAAAATGGTTTTACAATAATTTATGGATTTTTTAGGAAAACTATATAAAATTACATTCCAATAAACTTGAATAAAATATATAATATTAAATGAACACTTCACACATAAAATGGTAACATTAAATACACTTGATAAATTATAAATAAATATATTGAAATAATATATTTTTAAAAAATGTTTTAAAATGATAATAAATTATTTTCTACAATTTTTTTAGTTTTAGATGAAAATTATGAAAACCAATGGCTATATAAGATATATATTGAAAAGATATAACAACTCAGTAAAGTAAAAAAACAATCATTTGAAATTTTGATATTGAAAGATACCACTCTTTGAAATTAATAGTAAATAAAATACTAATTGTAGATTCCGTTTTTGAAATGTCATGTTTTTAAAATGAAAATTTCCACTTAAAATATGTTTATAGAAGAAAATATAGTTGAATTGTTGAAAATAGACCCCCTTACATAATATAAAACATTGGAATAATCTTGTTAGAATTTAATCCACTTCAACTTCTTGGTAATAGATATACGGTTCAAAGGAGGAGGGAACATTGAATGGTGATTTATAATGAGTGAAGAGGTAGTTCAAAAATATATATATATATACAATGGAGTTTGGATTTTTGAATTTCTCATTCATGACATAATGTGGAGGCAGAAGCTGTAATATTGAAGGGTACACTCATTGAAACAAAATCAGTTTACCTATTATTCCATAACCAATAACTAAGCATTATTAATTTCCAAAAACTAGAAAAGATAATGTAAAATCAATTCTATTAGTTGTTATGGGTACACTCAATTATATATATATATATATATATTATTTTAACCTAGGATAAATTTTGATAAAAATTATTTTAAAATAATCTGAGGATGATTTTTTGTTTCAGACGACATCTTCATCTTATTAAGGGTATATGTTCATATTTTTATAACAATATACTAAATTCGTATAGACCAAATTAACATTTTATTCTATATATACACACATATATTCATTTATACCTCACTATACTTCCATTTTATGGAACAACTTACCATGGTAAATCACTATGAATGAGGAACTATGAAGTCTCTAGGATTAATTTGGTAGATCAAGGTTTATAGGTCGATGGCCACTAGAAGATTAATGTATTGGTAAGGGGTATAATGAGATGGACCAAAAATGGGTAATGTAGGATTGGAGAGGATGATGTATACATTATATAGGAAGAAAACTGTAGTAGTGGATGCTTTATATGGAATGCAAAGGAAGAAGAAAGAAATGGTGGTGTCATGGCTTGCTAATTTGGGCTTTAGGTAGTATAAAATGGTGCATCGAATCAGATGACTGAAATTTATTAAATCATACTATGGTGATATATGTGTATGTGTTTTAATGGGTGAATAAAACCATTGTATACTATATCCCAAATTTCTTTTCACATGGTCATGCACGTAGTACATTATGTGTGAGATTTTTGGACTATATATTCCCAATGCCTCACACTTTCCACTGTGAATGTTGGGCATGATTGTATGTATTCATGGGTAGAGCACACTCAAATCATGTGCTTGGTCGAGCTCCTCTAACTTTATTCCTTGGATTGACCACACACACCCTCAAACACAAACACACACACACAAACATATATATACTATGTAAATTTTAACTCTAAAAAAGAAATATTTAACAAATATTCACTTATTAAAAAAAATTATTGTGTTTACATATTTCATTATATGATATTATATTTGTATTTTTTTGTATTCACATCATTTATAATATATTAACGTATAATAATTATAAAAAGATCATTTTTATAAATAATATTAAATTATCTTACATTAATATTTAAGAATATTTTACTTTTTAAATATATTGTTTATTAATATTAGTATATGTTCCATATATTAATTTTATTCTATTGAAATAAAGGTACATATATTTTCAATAATAAATTTAACATAATGTATAATTGTGGATTATGTAATGAGCCCAACCCCAAAGCCTGAAGCTATTGCAAAACATTATTACATTGACATAGATACAAGGTTAAAATCACTCAGGACCAAATTTTTTTTTATCATTTTTGGAAAACTAGATTATATAGATAAGGAACATATTTAATTGGGAGAAGAAATTAGTACACAATAAAAGAAAATTATCACCATCCGTGAAACTCATTCCAAGATTTCATCATTATACCACAGAGAAAGTAAAACAAATAAGGGTTATCTCTAATGAACATTTATGGTTATGTATGATGGAATATAACAAAAATCAGTAACAAATAATGAATATGGAATAGTTAATAACAAAACAAACATTCCAAATACATAACTAGATAATGTATAATAAACGAAACATGTTAAAACCCATAAAAAATTCATTTTATTCAATAAACTATTTATGAAAGGAATAAATTTATTTTTTCACAGTGAAAATATCATGTATAATAAAAATAATTAAATTATCAATGAAGGAAATTCCAAAATACACAGATCAATGTTTCCAAGCCACATGGAACCTTTACCGTCCAAACATTTCATAGAATGACTTTAAACATACATAGTAGAAACCCATCTTATTTTCCCTACTGATTCGTCTCATGAGACAACTGATGCATCAGGTGTCTTGCATTCATCATTCCACAATCCATTTCATACCAGTTCAATTAGCATCTAGTATATCAAATAATTTATTTAATTAATAAATAGTGTTCCTAATCAATCATCTGTATTGATTAAAGGATAATGATTTATCAATATTTAACAATTTTATCAAATAACATTCATTGTAAACACCATATAATAATATGGTATATGTGTAGAACCCCCAGTTTCAGAGTTTGAGGAGCTCCCCCACTCATTCTTGATGCGAATAAAAGTGTTTTCATAGTCTGGGGAAGGTTATTCATCTTAGTTAAGTCTCCTCTCATGGATTATTCTTGGTTTTCCTTATATCTAGTTCTTATTACCTCCCATTATTCTATATTGACTCCCACTTCATGTAGATATAGGGTTATTGTTGCCTAAAATGATGTGATTTGGGATGATTGATGATAGGGAAGGTGATATAAAGTGATGTAGTGGATTTTGCTTCCTAGATTTGTGTGTGGTTGTGAAGTGGTTCATTAACATCGGACCCATAAGGTATGTTGCTTCTCTCTTGACTAAATTTATCTATAAAATAATGCGTTTTATGAATTTAATTATTTTTTCATGAAATTAATTGTGAATATGATGTGAGAATCTTTGTGGAAACTGATTTGGTGATGATATGGGTATTTGGGGTAAAATGGAATATTGTTGAAGAAGTTTCTTTGTTATGTGATTTTTATATGTTACTTTTACAATCAATAATTTTTGAATTATAGAAATTGTATTATGAAAAATGAATTTCAATAAAAATGTTGTTTAATTTAAATATAGATTGGTATATAAAAATTGATTATTTATTCCTCCATTATTGTTTGATGTGAATAAGGTATTTTTTTGTTTGGAATATATTGTGTTCATATTGTTTTATCCTTATGGGTGGATATTATTGTTTATTTTTTGGGTTATCTTTTCTTGTGTTGAACTTGATGAGGAGTGGGCGGGGGGAACCATGATAAAATAAGGGTGGATAGAGTACAAAAGGGCCACCATAAATTATACATGATTGAGAATTAAAACTAGATTTGAAATGTAGTGTGACAGCTTGGATTAGAAGATCCACCATGATAGTTTAACGGTTTTTTCATCAGAACCACAATGGTTATGCTTTGTTAGGTGTTGTTATGAACGGCAGAAATTCTGTGCTAATATTAATTGGTAAAAATGGTTTATGGCATGGTTGTTGGATTTCCATTGTACTATGGTTAGTTTTGAAAAATATGTATTGGTATGATGTTTTTGGATTGTTAGGAATGGTTTTACTAATTGTTTATTTAAATAAAATTTTAATATAATTGTTTTAATGGTTTTATTCTATTGGAATGTGTAAGGATTCCATTTGGGAAAAACCTACTGAGTATTTATAATGTCACCGTACATCGAAACATTTTTACTTTTTTTGATGTCATTTTCAATGACACGGGTATGGGTAAAGTATCTCAGTTTGCTAGTGGTTTTTTGGTGATGCTTGTTTGGTTTTGTGCGAACTGGAAGTATAGAGTTGTATCATTGATTTCTGGAGATTTATTTTGACGCCATCTTCTTATCACACTGATTATAGATTATTATGTCTTTTTTGTATTGGTCTTTTGGTTTCATTCAGTGGTAAACCACATTATCATGCATCATTTGGTAATGGTTGGTTAAATCTTGTTTGGTTGGTTGGTTTATCCTAATGGGAAATCATTCCCCAATTTTTCATTACACTCTTGGTATTTATTAACATCCATAAGCGCCTTGGGAATTCCACCCAGGGACATGTTGCATCTCACCACTTTATTAATCCAATGAGCAAGTGGTGGGATGTAATAAGTGGTTTTATTTTGAATGGTCATTGACATCCCAAGTTTGGTTTGTTCATTGGAGTTGATTTTCAGTCTGGGTGTTGGCAAACGTTCTTGGTCTATTCCATGAGTTGGAATTGTAGAATGGTGTAGGATTGTCAGAAGATGAAATGTATTGCAAAAAAAGGACATCACTAACCCTTTTATGCTGAACATCATATTACGAGGTATTTTGGTAGATAATTTTTTTGGAGACACATATAGTCATTGAAAATCAATTTATCATCTGTATAACCTGTGAGATAAACATGACATGCGTGGTTGAAATGAATTCCTACTGGGGTGGATATTTAATTAGTATAACGATTCATGTTGTGCTATGTATATATAGATTTCTAAAAAATATACAAAATTACATTCAGATTTGAAAATTTGAATTGAACATATTGTTGTATTTTTGACAATTGGTCAATTTTCAAAACATGGTGGATTTTTCAATATGGCTCATCATGGGATATGTGAACTTGTGGAAAGCCTAGCTTTGATAGATTCCATGTCATTGAATTTAAATTGTATAGATTTTAATTATAGGGGAGTGTGAATTATAGTGGACTATATGATGATATAAATGGAACTGGGTAGGTATCATAGAGACCAACTGGAGGAGCCTGGTGAAAATTAGGATGCACCAGAGCACTAAGTGAACTAGTAGTTAGTGAAAAGTATAGTGCATTATTTTCATGAGGTAGAATGTGGGAATAACGTAGATGATCCAAAGCATGTGGATAATTCATTTCAATTCCTAATGTAGAATCCACCGATCTTTAAGATTGATTCAGATCAAAAAAGGGAAGAATTATGGTTGAATAGAATGAATACGAACACTGAATTCTTGTCAACACCGATGGATCATAATATTAAGATAACATCATAAATTTTGGAAAATATTTCCCTTCATTGGTGGGAGTTGGCTGTCCAAGCTAGAACGGATGAAGGTATGACATTAGAGTGTTTTGAGTAATTTTTTAATAAAAATGTATACCCTAATACAATAATAATTCAAAATAAAATGGATTTCTACGGATTAATGAAAGAGAACCATTCGATAATGAAATATGGGGATGTTCTTATGAACATGGTGTGGTTTGAACCTGACGTGGTTGGCATTACATCGTTGAAGGAATATATTTTGGATGCTTTTATGAGGCAGTAAATTCTTTCACAATTACTATTTTTGTATATATGTAATTCCACAGAAATGGAGATGAAAATAATAGTAGATAATTGGGATATCTTTGTGTCTATAGGTGGGGGAACCATATTGGTACCCACGAGGAATAGCGGGAACCTTAACATTGGGTTCAATTGGAAGAGGGACACTTATATCCATTGTGAGAGTATAACCTAAAATATGATGGCATGATTGGTGAATAATACTCTAAAGCCACAGAGTAAGCTGAGATTTTCATAGAGTGGATTTTCCGGCCACATCATGCAGGATTATATAACACTACCTTGATCATGTCATTCCTGTATGCATATGGGGCATAATCAGTGGTATTGTCAGAATGCTATGAGGCTTGGTGATCATGAAACTCCGTAGGGGTTTCTAGAATCCTATTCCTCTGTGGGATGAGGATATCAAAGTACCCCTCATTAGTAGAGAAATGTTATTCATGGGGATTCGAGGTATACCATTACTCCTCAGTGTAGAGATAAATAGAAGATTGTGGAAAGAATATAGTTTGTTGTAGCTGATTAGGTTGTGGTGTATGATCATTCAAGACTATACACGGTGCGAGGTATGATTATTTTATATTCTTCCTTGAAGAAATTGTTGTTTTATATAGGTGATTCAAATTCATTTATTTATTTTCATGCGGTTAGTTTGATGTGTTTAATGAGGGAAGTGATGACTTCAGTTTTAAAACTCTAAAATATTTTGGGTCAAAGATTGGTTTGAGACTTCCCCTATACAGAATGTCATATATTTGTGGATGAGGTTGAGTTGAGGAGAGATTTCTCAGTTCCTGAGACGGATTCTAATGATATATTCCTTAATATGGATTTGTTGGAAATGTTTAAGGCCAACATCGATTGTTATGTATGAATGGTGATTTTTATGATGGATGATGGTGTTCAACATCAATTTAATGAAGATAAGAATGAATAGATAGGTGAAAAATTATTGTTGGTACAATCTTGTAGCAGTTTGTGGCATTGTACTTGAAATCAATGAATGGAGTTCAAAATAGTATTTTTTTACTGCAGTAGTTGGTTAGTTTCTGGATGTCTTTCTAGAAGATCTCTCGGGATTTCCACTTGTGAGGAAAGTGGAGTTTACATTTAATCTCCTTCAAGGGACAAATCATATCTCACTTCCATCATACTAAATGGAAACAAAGGAATTATGGTATTAATAAGTGTAGTTTTAAGAGTGAGAAGACAAAGGAAACATAAGGCCAATAATATATATGTGGGATGAAATGGTTTTTTATTAAAAATTTATATGGAACTCTATAGATATGTTTTTATTATCGTATTCTTAATCAAGTTATAATAAATTTCCAATATCTATATCCACACATTGATGAATCGTTCAATTTTATTAGGGGAGCTTAATGGTTCTACATGATTGACTTTGTATCAGATTATAATCAATTGAAGGTCTGGTAAGAGGATATTAACAAAATAGCCTTCAGAAGAAGATATAGCCATTATGAGAAAACAGTCATTCCCTTTAGTGTGAATAATTCACCAGTAGTGTTCATGGAATTGATGAATATAATATTTCAAATATATCTTGATTGATTCGTGGATGTATTCCTGGATGATATATTTTTGTATTCCATGATAAGGGGAGAACATGAGCAACACATGGTAGTAGTGTTGGGGTTATTAATAGATAATTAGTTATATTCCAATCTGTCAAAGTGTGAATTTGGGATTCAGTAGTTATATTTTATTGGACATGTTATTTCTTAGAATTGATGTTGGTTTTACCTTGTATTACTTCAATTTGGGTAAAAATGACTTGTTAAGGGTTTGTTTGTATTTTTGGAAATAGTTTTACTATTTAATGTTTTATAAAAACTATTTTAAATAAAGTTGCTAAAGGTTATATTCAGGTAGTTTATGTAGGGAGTCCTCTGGGAAAAACATCTAATTATTTGTACTCACCCTCTCCTTTGGTACATTGGTCATTTTGATGATTTCATTTTCTGGGACATATGTATGGGTAAAGTATCTCATTTTTCAAGTTGTTCATCGTGATTCATGGGAGTTCTGGGTGTTCTTAGAGCATGGAGGTTGGGGTGGAGCCATATAGATTGCTATGGTTTCAATGGGGTTTTTATTCATTCTTCTGCATGGAACTTTGGACATGGATATGGTAGTTATTTTATTGGTATTTTGGTCTTGTTGAATTGTAAGATATTTCTGTCATGCGTCTTGTTGGGTTTCTAGGTTATTCCATGTTTTGATGATTGTTCTTATTCTAATGGAAAATTGTTCCCCAATTATTCTTAAATCCCTCAAAATTTATTGTCATTCTTTAGTGTGTTGGGAATATTTCCAAACTATGAGTAAAATCTTACCACATCCCCAATCTAATGAGTTAGGGCCAAGATGTTACATGTGGTATCATATTGTTTGGTCCTTTGGAGTTATTTGTTGGTCTTGGTGCTGCCATTTGTTCTTGGTCCATTCACTGAGTTGGGATAGTATGAAAGAGTAACATATTCAGAACAAAGAATGTATATCATAAAAGTATGTATTTATCCCTTATATGTGGAACATTATGTTACGATGTAGAGGGTATCAGTGTTTTGGAGAGACTTATTGGAATTTGATAAATTATTGTTGTGGGTGTAGCAAATGAAATGACCTTGGCATGCATGGTAGAAATGACCTCCCTCTAGTATGCATATTTGATTTGGTATATTGACTTATGTTTTGGAATGAATATATGGAGCTCATTAAAATCTATAAATTATTTATAATGTGCAGCTTAGTAATGAAAATTACTGTGGTATTTTGAAGATGGTTGAATTTTAATAACATGATGGATTTTTCATAATAATGAAACATGTTAAATTTGAACTTGTTTAAATAATTACTAAGATAGTTGTTATGTAATTGAATTTGAATCGTAAGTATTTTATTACTATGTGTGGTGCACATAAGGGTGTTTTTTTGTTGATAGAAATGCCACTGGGTAGGTGTTGTATAAACAAATTAGAGGAAGCTACTGGATATGTGGATGCACCTGAGCATCAGGTGAACCAGAAGCTAGTGTAGAGTATATTGAATGATTTTCAACATATGGAATGTCCGCACAAAGAAGATGAGCCAAAGAATGTGGATCATACAGTTTAGTTTCAAAAGAAGAATCCACACATTTTTAGGGTGATTTGGAGCAACAAAGGGTTGAAGAGTGGATGAACAAAATGAACATGATATTTGACTTCTTTAGAACACCAGAAGAGCTATAATAATGTTAGAGACATACAAGTTGGAATATATTTCCCTTCAGTTGTTGGTGATGGTGGTTCAAGATGGGACTGAACAAGGTGTTACATGGGAGGGTTTTAAGGACTTTTTTAATAAACAATTCTACCCTCATACATTTAGAATTCAGTGCACCACTAAATTCTTCCATTTCAAGGAGAAACGTTTTGTAACAGAATACAAGGATATGATTATTGACATGGTTCACTTTTCAACTAAGGTTTCAGGTAGTACATCCTTTAAATTTCAGATTTTTAATATGGGTTGAGGTAAGAAATTCATTCTAAGATAGTGGTGATGTGCCTCAATAATTACAAAAAAAATGGTGAATAGAGCTATGGTGGCCCGGAGAGATCGTTTGGGGGATAGAAGAGGGGGATGTATGTTGGTACCCATGGGGAATAGTGGGAAATCAAATTATGGGTACATGTAGAAGAGGTACACTTATGTATAGGGTGGGAGTATGAATTAGAATCCATTGGCAACATTAATGAGTCTTCATCCGTAGCCTCGGTGTAAGAAGGGATGTATTCATTTTGTCTCTACAGGGAAAATCAAGTGGGATTGTACAATACATCCTCTAGAATGTCATAACTGTAAGAATATGGGGTAATTAAAGTGGTATTTCCATAATGATCTAAGGTTGGGTGTTCGTGACAATACCAAAGGGTTTCAGATGTCCTTTGCATTTAAGTGATGGGGGAAACATCATACTCCTCATCAGTAGAGCCAAGTTTTTCATGGTGAATCTATAAATAACATGACACCGTAGCGGGGTAATAATGGGAAGAGTGTTGTATAAAAAAGTTGTTTGGAGTTGAATAGGTTGTGATGGATGATCCGATTGGAGAAACCATAGTGTGAGGTATGGTAATTTTTAATTCCATGATGATGCATTATTTTTTTGATACATGTTCATCCCATTATTTTCTGACTTATCATGTTGTTAGATTGATGGGTTTGACTATGGAAATGAATCCTTCTGTTTTAAAACATCAAACTTTACTAGGTCAGAGGGAGTGTTGATCCTTCTTATGTATGACATGTTTCATAATTTTGGATGGCATTGAATTGATTTGGGATTTCTCAGTGATTGAGATAGATGCTTTTGATATAATCCTAGGGATGGATTAGTTGGCGATGTTTAGGGCCCACATTAATTTTTATGTGTGAATGGTGTTGTACCTCTCGTATCCCCTCGTGGTTTAATTTTCATGATCACAATCACTTTCATGTTTATCTAACATTGTTTGAAGTATTTTTGATTGAAAGGCACAAGGTTGCCAAGAAGTTGGCCCAAGAATGGACATCAAATGGACTGAATTTCAGTCCACCGGCCAACCGGTGTGATAGCACCGGCCAGCCGGTGGAACTGGCAGAGGCATTGCCCACTGCCAGGTTCCACCGGTCGACCGGTGGCTCTGTCACCGGTCGACCTGTGGCACCCAGCCCAAATAGTGTTTGCTACTGTCTTGCCACCGGCCAGCCGGTGGCTCCTCCACCGGTCGACCGGTGGAGCCTGGACCAGAATTCTCCTCCTCTGCCAAGGCACCGGCCAGCCGGTGGAGCTGTACCGGCCAGCCGGTGGAGCTTGAGCCCGAAGACCTCTCCATTTTGCACACACCGGCCAGCCGGTGGAGCTGTACCGGCCAGCCGGTGGAGCCAGTCAAACTAGCCGTTGCAGTTTGACCAGGCTGGCCCACTTGGCTCCCAACGGCTCTTTTAGCCTCTCCAACGGCTCTGAAGCCTCCCCAAGGGTTCCATGCCTATAAATAAAGGCCAAGGAAGCCCTGGACACCACCCGGATCATATACCAAGCGCCCGGACATTTTGTTGCACATTTGGCGAACCTCCGGCGCTCCACCTTCAAGGATCCTCAAGTGCTCCAATCCAATTTCCAATCCAAGGAGCACCTCAAGAAGCTTGGGAAGAGCACGCTACATCAACTCCATCATACTTTGGCGCCCAAGTCTTCCTCAATTACGGTTTTTATTGTTTATTTTATTTTGAGCTTAAAATTGGGTTTGTGCCTACAAACCCCAAACTTTTCTCATCCTCCCTTTCTCTTGGGTTCTCACACCACCACTAAGGTGTGAAGAGGTTTCTTCAAGCCTTTCCTTTTAAAAGGCTTGAGTTGTCGGTGAGCTAGCCTTCACCCGTTAAAAAGGCTAGTGGGTTCTTGCTATTCCATTGAAAGCAAGTGGGTTCTTGCTTAACCAATAAAAGCAAGCTGTAATAGGTCCTAGTGCTACCTCAAAGCCTAGTGGGTTTCTTGCTAAAACCATTGAAAAGCAAGCGGTAGGAATCTCTCAACGGTTGAGTTGGGAGCGGAGACGTAGGCCGGGTTTTTGGCCGAACTCCGTTATCAATTTCTTGTGTCTTGCCTTCTTTTATTTCCGCTGCACTTTCACTTTGATTTTTAAATTGTTAATTAATTTTAAAAGGCAATTCACCCCCCCCCCCCTCTTGCCATCTTCCCCGTTTTTCTTCCGACCCATCAATTGGTATCAAAGGGAGTATTTGAATAATTCCTTAACCGGTTTCAAATCAAAGATCCTATTTTTTTTTTTGATGGCATCTACCTCTTTCGCCCCCGAGGGCTACTCATTGGGTCGGGATCCATTTTTTGATGGGACCGACTATAATTATTGGAAAACCCGCATGACCACTTTTCTTAGAAGTATAGGGTATCCCATTTTCAAAATAGTCATGCAAGGTTACACTTTGTCTACCCCCGACGAATCCAAATGGACCCAAGCCGACATTAGAAATTTTGAGCTTGATGGCAAAGCCATGAATGCTCTTCATTGCGGCCTTGACCGAAATGAGTTCAATCGAGTTTCCACATGCACCTCCGCACATGAAATCTGGAAACTTTTGGAGGTTACCCATGAGGGGACCAACAAAGTAAAGGATACTCGATTGGACATGTACCGTCAGGATTTTGAGTCTTTTTCTATGCATCCAAATGAATCTATTTCTGAAATGTTTACTAGATTTACTGACGTGTGCAATGGGAGAAAGTCCCTTGGTGATAATATTTCTGCAGAAACTATGGTCAAGAAGATCCTATGGATCCTTCCGAGCTCATGGGCACCAAAGGTGACGGCGATCCAAGAAACTAAGGACGTCAAAAATATGCCGGTAGAGGAGCTCATCGGATCCCTAATGACGTACGAGATCACGATGAGGAGGCAAGCTCAAAAGGAGGGCACACCAATCAAAACACCAAAGAACATCGCCCTCAAGGTACAAAAAGAAGTAAGCTCCTCCTCATCATCCTCTTCCTCCTCATCTTCTTCATCTTCAAGCGGCGACTCAGAAATGGAGAATCTCGCCCGCCAAATGCACAAATTTATAAAGAAGCACAAGAAGAAGAAATCCCGCAAGCATCGAAAGCAAGAACCCACCGCAAGATCCGAGCCCAAGGTAAAATGCTACGGGTGCGGCGAAAAGGGCCATTACAAGCCCGATTGCCCACTCAACAAGAAACGGGCTAAGGAGAAAGGAAAGAAAAAGGTTCTCAAGGCGACATGGAGTGACACCTCCTCCTCATCCTCCTCCTCCTCCTCCTCGAGCGACCAAGGTACAAAATGCCTAATGGCATTCCATGAGGTAACATCTTCCGACTCCTCAACCTCTTGTTCTTCAAATTCTAATTCTTTAAATCATCTTTCTTATGAAGAACTCTCTCACGCTAGAGACCAATTAGAAAATGGTTTTCATGAGCTTTCATCAAAATTTGTTGCTTTAAAAAAGTCTTCCAAAAAACTCTCCTCCGAAAAAGAACAACTTCTCAAAGAGAAGGAGGAGATGTCCCTTAAAATCCAAAACTTTCCAAATGTTGATTCCATGGAATCAACCATCAAAGACCTTAGAGAAACCCTAGCCAAGTTCACCCAAGGTGAACAAACTTTGTCCAAAATATTAGGTTCTCAACGAGTATCTAGAACCACCAATGGACTTGGCTACACCAACCAAGCTTCCTCCTCCAATGCACCCACTATTTTTGTAAGGGGGAGCTCCGATTTTAAATTTTGTAATTATTGCAAGAAACCCGGGCACCTCATTTATGAGTGTGATTGCAAAAATGCCTGGTACGGTAGGCCAAAGACTATTTTCTATTCCGATGAGTTTTATAGGAGAAGACCTGCCATGAGACAAGTATGGATTGAAAAATCCCTTCTTGCGAGTCTCTCCGGGCCAAAATTCGTTTCGGTTTCAAATCCCTCTCCCCGGTGATTTATTGTTTTTATTTAGGGGGAGTTAGGTTTGTTTAAGCATTTTTATTCAATCTTTCAATCTCAACTCTTGGTATCAAAATTTTCAATTCAAACCTTCAATTTCAACTCTTGGTATCAAATTTTCATTTCAAAATTCTCAATTCAAAATTTTCATTTCAAATTTTTGATTCACAACTCTCAATTTCAAATTTCAATTGGTTTTTGATTCAAAACTTTCAATTCAAACTGTTATTCATTTTTTGATTCAAATCTTTCAATTTCCAAAATTTCAATTGATTTTCAAATCCCATCTCTTGTTTTTCAATATTCCCTCAATCAAGTTTTATGCCCCATTCTATTTTGATAATCACAAAGGGGGAGAAATTCCTTGATTGATTGGGGGAGAGTCTTCTCTATCATGCTTTGATTTATTTTCAAATTATCCTTTAAGAATGTCTTTAATTTCAGTATTTTACTTTGATTGTTTCGGTGATTGTGATCATCAAAATAGGGGGAGATTGTTGTACCTCTCGTATCCCCTCGTGGTTTAATTTTCATGATCACAATCACTTTCATGTTTATCTAACATTGTTTGAAGTATTTTTGATTGAAAGGCACAAGGTTGCCAAGAAGTTGGCCCAAGAATGGACATCAAATGGACTGAATTTCAGTCCACCGGCCAACCGGTGTGATAGCACCGGCCAGCCGGTGGAACTGGCAGAGGCATTGCCCACTGCCAGGTTCCACCGGTCGACCGGTGGCTCTGTCACCGGTCGACCTGTGGCACCCAGCCCAAATAGTGTTTGCTACTGTCTTGCCACCGGCCAGCCGGTGGCTCCTCCACCGGTCGACCGGTGGAGCCTGGACCAGAATTCTCCTCCTCTGCCAAGGCACCGGCCAACCGGTGGAGCTGTACCGGCCAGCCGGTGGAGCTTGAGCCCGAAGACCTCTCCATTTGCACACACCGGCCAGCCGGTGGAGCTGTACCGGCCAGCCGGTGGAGCCAGTCAAACTAGCCGTTGCAGTTTGACCAGGCTGGCCCACTTGGCTCCCAACGGCTCTTTTAGCCTCTCCAACGGCTCCGAAGCCTCCCCAAGGGTTCCATGCCTATAAATAAAGGCCAAGGAAGCCCTGGACACCACCCGGATCATATACCAAGCGCCCGGACATTTTGTTGCACATTTGGCGAACCTCCGGCGCTCCACCTTCAAGGATCCTCAAGTGCTCCAATCCAATTTCCAATCCAAGGAGCACCTCAAGAAGCTTGGGAAGAGCACGCTACATCAACTCCATCATACTTTGGCGCCCAAGTCTTCCTCAATTACGGTTTTTATTGTTTATTTTATTTTGAGCTTAAAATTGGGTTTGTGCCTACAAACCCCAAACTTTTCTCATCCTCCCTTTCTCTTGGGTTCTCACACCACCACTAAGGTGTGAAGAGGTTTCTTCAAGCCTTTCCTTTTAAAAGGCTTGAGTTGTCGGTGAGCTAGCCTTCACCCGTTAAAAAGGCTAGTGGGTTCTTGCTATTCCATTGAAAGCAAGTGGGTTCTTGCTTAACCAATAAAAGCAAGCTGTAATAGGTCCTAGTGCTACCTCAAAGCCTAGTGGGTTTCTTGCTAAAACCATTGAAAAGCAAGCGGTAGGAATCTCTCAACGGTTGAGTTGGGAGCGGAGACGTAGGCCGGGTTTTTGGCCGAACTCCGTTATCAATTTCTTGTGTCTTGCCTTCTTTTATTTCCGCTGCACTTTCACTTTGATTTTTAAATTGTTAATTAATTTTAAAAGGCAATTCACCCCCCCCCCTCTTGCCATCTTCCCCGTTTTTCTTCCGACCCATCAATTGGTATCAAAGGGAGTATTTGAATAATTCCTTAACCGGTTTCAAATCAAAGATCCTATTTTTTTTTTGATGGCATCTACCTCTTTCGCCCCCGAGGGCTACTCATTGGGTCGGGCTCCATTTTTTTATGGGACCGACTATAATTATTGGAAAACCCGCATGACCACTTTTCTTAGAAGTATAGGGTATCCCATTTTCAAAATAGTCATGCAAGGTTACACTTTGTCTACCCCCGACGAATCCAAATGGACCCAAGCCGACATTAGAAATTTTGAGCTTGATGGCAAAGCCATGAATGCTCTTCATTGCGGCCTTGACCGAAATGAGTTCAATCGAGTTTCCACATGCACCTCCGCACATGAAATCTGGAAACTTTTGGAGGTTACCCATGAGGGGACCAACAAAGTAAAGGATACTCGATTGGACATGTACCGTCAGGATTTTGAGTCTTTTTCTATGCATCCAAATGAATCTATTTCTGAAATGTTTACTAGATTTACTGACGTGTGCAATGGGAGAAAGTCCCTTGGTGATAATATTTCTGCAGAAACTATGGTCAAGAAGATCCTATGGATCCTTCCGAGCTCATGGGCACCAAAGGTGACGGCGATCCAAGAAGCTAAGGACGTCAAAAATATGCCGGTAGAGGAGCTCATCGGATCCCTAATGACGTACGAGATCACGATGAGGAGGCAAGCTCAAAAGGAGGGCACACCAATCAAAACACCAAAGAACATCGCCCTCAAGGTACAAAAAGAAGTAAGCTCCTCCTCATCATCCTCTTCCTCCTCATCTTCTTCATCTTCAAGCGGCGACTCGGAAATGGAGAATCTCGCCCGCCAAATGCACAAATTTATAAAGAAGCACAAGAAGAAGAAATCCCGCAAGCATCGAAAGCAAGAACCCACCGCAAGATCCGAGCCCAAGGTAAAATGCTACGGGTGCGGCGAAAAGGGCCATTACAAGCCCGATTGCCCACTCAACAAGAAACGGGCTAAGGAGAAAGGAAAGAAAAAGGTTCTCAAGGCGACATGGAGTGACACCTCCTCCTCCTCCTCCTCGAGCGACCAAGGTACAAAATGCC
This sequence comes from Viscum album, assembly GCA_963277665.1. Taxonomy (NCBI): domain Eukaryota; kingdom Viridiplantae; phylum Streptophyta; class Magnoliopsida; order Santalales; family Viscaceae; genus Viscum; species Viscum album. The sequence continues at coordinate 707,176,026 of OY728131.1, read as the reverse complement.
TAATGGCATTCCATGAGGTAACATCTTCTGATTCCTCAACCTCTTGTTCTTCAAATTCTAATTCTTTAAATCATCTTTCTTATGAAGAACTCTCTCACGCTAGAGACCAATTAGAAAATGGTTTTCATGAGCTTTCATCAAAATTTGTTGCTTTAAAAAAGTCTTTCAAAAAACTCTCCTCCGAAAAAGAACAACATCTCAAAGAGAAGGAGGAGATGTCCCTTAAAATCCAAAACTTTCCAAATGTTGATTCCATGGAATCAACCATCAAAGACCTTAGAGAAACCCTAGCCAAGTTCACCCAAGGTGAACAAACTTTGTCCAAAATATTAGGTTCTCAACGAGTATCTAGAACCACCAATGGACTTGGCTACACCAACCAAGCTTCCTCCTCCCATGCACCCACTATTTTTGTAAGGGGGAGCTCCGATTTTAAATTTTGTAATTATTGCAAGAAACCCGGGCACCTCATTTATGAGTGTGATTGCAAAAATGCCCGGTACGGTAGGCCAAAGACTATTTTCTATTCCGATGAGTTTTATAGGAGAAGACCTGCCATGAGACAAGTATGGATTGAAAAATCCCTTCTTGCGAGTCTCTCCGGGCCAAAATTCGTTTCGGTTTCAAATCCCTCTCCCCGGTGATTTATTGTTTTTATTTAGGGGGAGTTAGGTTTGTTTAAGAATTTTTATTCAATCTTTCAATCTCAACTCTTGGTATCAAAATTTTCAATTCAAACCTTCAATTTCAACTCTTGGTATCAAATTTTCATTTCAAAATTCTCAATTCAAAATTTTCATTTCAAATTTTTGATTCAAAACTCTCAATTTCAAATTTCAATTGGTTTTTGATTCAAAACTTTCAATTCAAACTGTTATTCATTTTTTGATTCAAATCTTTCAATTTCCAAAATTTCAATTGATTTTCAAATCCCATCTCTTGTTTTTCAATATTCCCTCAATCAAGTTTTATGCCCCATTCTATTTTGATAATCACAAAGGGGGAGAAATTCCTTGATTGATTGGGGGAGAGTCTTCTCTATCATGCTTTGATTTATTTTCAAATTATCCTTTAAGAATGTCTTTAAATTCAGTATTTTACTTTGATTGTTTCGGTGATTGTGATCATCAAAATAGGGGGAGATTGTTGTACCTCTCGTATCCCCTCGTGGTTTAATTTTCATGATCACAATCACTTTCATGTTTATCTAACATTGTTTGAAGTATTTTTGATTGAAAGGCACAAGGTTGCCAAGAAGTTGGCTCAAGAATTGACATCAAATGGACTGAATTTCAGTCCACCGGCCAACCGGTGTGATAGCACCGGCCAGCCGGTGGAACTGGCAGAGGCATTGCCCACTGCCAGGTTCCACCGGTCGACCGGTGGCTCTGTCACCGGTCGACCTGTGGCACCCAGCCCAAATAGTGTTTGCTACTGTCATGCCACCGGCCAGCCGGTGGCTCCTCCACCGGTCGACCGGTGGAGCCTGGACCAGAATTCTCCTCCTCTGCCAAGGCACCGGCCAGCCGGTGGAGCTGTACCGGCCAGCCGGTGGAGCTTGAGCCCGAAGACCTCTCCATTTTGCACACACCGGCCAGCCGGTGGAGCTGTACCGGCCAGCCGGTGGAGCCAGTCAAACTAGCCGTTGCAGTTTGACCAGGCTGGCCCACTTGGCTCCCAACGGCTCTTTTAGCCTCTCCAACGGCTCCGAAGCCTCCCCAAGGGTTCAATGCCTATAAATAAAGGCCAAGGAAGCCCTGGACACCACCCGGATCATATACCAAGCGCCCGGACATTTTGTTGCACATTTGGCGAACCTCCGGCGCTCCACCTTCAAGGATCCTCAAGTGCTCCAATCCAATTTCCAATCCAAGGAGCACCTCAAGAAGCTTGGGAAGAGCACGCTACATCAACTCCATCATACTTTGGCGCCCAAGTCTTCCTCAATTACGGTTTTTATTGTTTATTTTATTTTGAGCTTAAAATTGGGTTTGTGCCTACAAACCCCAAACTTTTCTCATCCTCCATTTCTCTTGGGTTCTCACACCACCACTAAGGTGTGAAGAGGTTTCTTCAAGCCTTTCCTTTTAAAAGGGTTGAGTTGTCGGTGAGCTAGCCTTCACCCGTTAAAAAGGCTAGTGGGTTCTTGCTATTCCATTGAAAGCAAGTGGGTTCTTGCTTAACCAATAAAAGCAAGCTGTAATAGGTCCTAGTGCTACCTCAAAGCCTAGTGGGTTTCTTGCTAAAACCATTGAAAAGCAAGCGGTAGGAATCTCTCAACGGTTGAGTTGGGAGCGGAGACGTAGGCCGGGTTTTTGGCCGAACTCCGTTATCAATTTCTTGTGTCTTGCCTTCTTTTATTTCCGCTGCACTTTCACTTTGATTTTTAAATTGTTAATTAATTTTAAAAGGCAATTCACCCCCCCCCCCCCTCTTGCCATCTTCCCCGTTTTTCTTCCGACCCATCAAATGGTTAGTTTTACAATGGAGTATGGAGTTTAAAACCACTTTAGAGTTGAAATGAAAGAAAATATAGGTGAAATAGAATTTTTTGAACTCGATGTTGGCATGATATCTTATAAGATAGAATCATTGTCATTGGAATCAATGGAATTTGTTGAGAAGAGTGTACTTTTAAAAGTTTTGGATCAGTTTATGGATGTCATTGTAGAAGAATTGTTAGGTTTTTCACCCATTATAAAAGTTGAGCATTCAAATGATCTCCTACCAGAGACTAGACAAATCCCACACCCATCTTACAAAATGGAAATAACAGAATTGTGTGAATTAAAGTGATGTTAGAAGAGTTAAAGAAAAAAAAGGTCCCTTGTTCCTAGGACGTCTCCTTGGGTATCACCTATTTTGTTTATTAAAAATGAGGATAGAAATCTGAGGCTCTCTGTGGATTAACATATAATTAATCAGGTTAAGATAATGAAATGATATCCACTTCCATGCATTGTTGTATTGTTTGACTAGTTTAGTGAAGATCAGTGGTTCTCTATGATTGACATGAGGTCAGAATATCATCAATTATAGGTGAGGAAAGAGCATATTCAAAAACGTCTTTTAAAAGTAGATATGGCCATTACGAGAATGTGGTTATGAATTATGGTCTAACGAATGCACCGTTAGTGTTCATGGAATTGACGAATCATATATTTCAAAGATATATGGATTCATTTTTGGTGGTATTTTTTTATGATATACTGTTGTATTCAAGAACAATGGTGGAGCATGAGAAGCCTAAGGATATACTATTATGGATCTTTAGGGATTATCATTCGTATTCCAAATTGTCAAGGTGTGACATTTGAATGTTGGAGGTTCATTTCCTTGTACATTTTGTTTTTGAGAAGGGTGTTTCAGTTGATCCAGAAAAGATATAATATTTTATCTCAAGGTAAATTCTAGAGAACATTGCTGAGATACAAAACATACTTGGTCTATCTAGATATTATAGACATTTTATTTGTAATTTATCACAATTCCCTCACCTATTATAGCATTTATAAGGAGGAATATTCCATTACACAGGGAAGAGCTATGTCATAATTTTTTTTAAGATTTACGGGGGCTCTATAAATCAGAACCAATATTGGATTTCCTCAAACTAAGAAAATGGTACGTAGTTTATTTTGTATCCTCAGGATAAGGGTTGGGGTGTGTTTTCCTGGAGTGGGATCATGTGGTCGCATATGGTTAATGCTAGTTGAGGTTGAATGAGAAGAATTTCCGAACACATTATTTGGAGTTTCTGGTAGTGGTTCATTCTTTAATGACATGGCATCATAATCTCTTCTGTGAGAAATTCACTTTGATTACTAATCACAAGAGCTTAATGAATATTTTCTAATAATTATAATTGATCTTTCCGAAAAAAATATGGGTAGAATTTCTATTGATGTCTTATTTTGACATAATGTAAACACCGGATAATGGAAATTCGGTGGAGGAAGCATTAAGTAGAAAATCTTATGCTGAGGTGGTGAAATAGGCATTAGATCAGTGGTAGTTGATGTCGGTCATAGCCAACATCCAGTTAGAATGTTTGGACTGGGGTGATGTAGTGGTATTACTTCCAGTTTGTTTGGTTCTTGTCCATGTTGGATTGGTCGAAGATGTGTAGGAATCTGATGATTAGTGTATGGATATGAGGTTGATACTTAGTGGTGGGGAGACCATTGAGGGTTGGTAACTGAATGAAAATGTATTTTTGTATTTTCTCAATTAGATTGTGGTACTAGTCACATTCCAAGATGAACTTATATTGTATTATCATCATTCCTGGTGTGATGTCCATCTAAAAATTCATAAGATGTATAAGGCATTGAATGCACAGTTATGGAGGGCTGATATGAAAAGGAATGTGGTTGAGTTTGTATCGAGATTCCTGACTTGTCAGCAAGTCCTGAAAGAGCACTGGTGGACATCAAGAATGTTGCAAAATTTTTCTATTCCAATGTGGATGTGGGAACAAAAAGTGAAGTATTTTTTGACAAGTATCCCAAGAATAGTCATCAAACATGATGAGTACACTAATGATTTCGTCATGCTATAAATTTCCATCATATATCATATATTTGTCTTCGGTTTTTAAAATTATGATCACTCACACTAATAAACAATAATATATTCTGGATTATATTATTACTAGATTTTTCTAAATCACTTCTAACTCATCCATTATTTTTATTTTGTTTTTTATTAGGGTTTTGTTTACCCACATATATAAAAAATTATTAATGATTTTTTCTTGTGTCAACAAGGGAATATTATTTAAAGAAATATACGATATAATTCACTAAATAACGAATATTTCTAGTTAAATATTTTTAATTTATTATTATTTTTATTTAAGAAACTACCCATCATTCCCTATCAAAGCATACACATCGCCAATTTCATAATTAAACACCATCAAAAAAATTTACATATAAAAAAATATTATCATTGTAAGTCATATAAAAAAACTTTTCCAATGGATTATATTATATGAAAATTTTGATACATTCAATAATAATCAATGACAACAATGTTAATTTTAATTTAGTTCAAAATGATCAAGATTAATGAAATCTGATATTGAAAATATACAATAACTAACTAATATACATATTTATAATAATTATAGGTGAAGTAAATAAAAGAAAATATATATTACAATGGCTCACAAATAGGAGATTATGATAGTTAGTTTTTTATATACAAGATTTAATTAAATCTTATCAAATATGGAATTATATTTGGGGTTTCATATCTAAATTTTTTACCAACTCAAAGAATATTAATATAATTAAATATGTATTTTTTTAGAATAGTTCATCAACTACCCATTTAATGTAAAATTAAACCAATCGTAATTTTCTTATGTTATGGCTAAATATATACTTGGTTTTAACCGACATCTCTATGACACCAATGGATGGAAATAAATTCCAAGGGATTTATTAAAATTTGGGGAATATTTTTTCTTTTCTGAATTAAAACATCACAACTGAACCCACAATAACAAAATATCAACTAAATAATGCATGATGAAAATGTAAGATAATTAAATGTAATAACATTGATATGATAACTAGACAAAAACATAATACCACACCATAAGAGTACTAAAATCAAAGTACAAAGTGTATCAAAAACCAACAAAACTCAAAGACATTGAAAATAACTCTAATTATCCCAAAAATAGCAATGATCCAACAAAACATTATGAACCATGTATCGTGAAACACCACTAAATAAATGGTATAACATTTATTTACATATATATTGATAAACCATATCTATAAAACCACTCATGTTTTAATGAAGGTGTGAGTGGTGAAACACCATAGGTTTTCTCCAACTAACATTTCAACTCCTATCACTAGGATAAAAGAATTTAGAAAATTCACATAAAAACATATATACAAATTATCTAAAACAATTTAAAACATTTTTTTCAAAAATTCAAAATTATTTCAAGGAAAATAATTTCCAATAAAATAAGTTCTTTCAATGGAATGAAACCAAAAAAAATTCCAATGATTTTCACAATCCAATTGTAATGACCCATTCTAATCCACACATCCCCACATACACATATGCATTCATAGTTGAGTCTTCCATACTCATGAGTGGTCACTCGTTGATATACTATGTCTTCACAAGGTAAAAAATATCCAATGTTCTATTACACATCTGTCAACAAGAACCATGTCATATTTCAACTGGGTGCCCTATTCAATATTAACCTAATCCCAAAGTATTCCCAAATTGCATTATAATATAATTATTCCAAAAAAAATATTTTTAATGAAAACCATTACACAAATAATTTTTTCATTAATCAAACCATTGATCTATTTAAAACTCAACATTTTAAAATATAGTATCAAAGAAAATGGAAAAATAATTTTATTATTCCACAATCCTTCTCTAAATTTTTTTTCCAAAATGAATTTTACAAAAATTTGAAATTCAATTTTAATAAAAATAATCAATTTAAAATAAATTTTTAATGTTATGATAAGTTTTAACTCGCCATAAATTTAATATAGTAACATTATATTCAATGGCATGTATAACACCAAACACCAAACACAAAATGGAATATAATATCCCATGAAATTGTAATATTTTTACTATTGTAAATAAATTTAATAAAATCAATAGATTGTAATTCATTCCACCATGTGTTAACTTTTTTCACATGAAACAACTAGTTTCTTCGATGAATTGAGTTACAAAAAAGGTCGAGTTTTACCAAATTGTCATATATTATAAAATATTATTATATAATATAATAATATAAAAACTACATATTATGAAGAGTGTTTACTAAAATATGAAAATAAATGGATTACATAAAACCAAATTAATTGGTTACAAATTAATTAGAAATTTATACAAGAACCAATTCAATATAAAGAAAATGTTTTTATTGAAAACTTTTTAAATTCCCAATTTTGTGTTTAATCTTTATAAACATACATAATTAAAATTATTGATTTATAGTAATGTAACATATATATATTATGTATTTAATAATATATCTTTCTTATTAAAAACTATATTTTGTAAGCATAAGATAAGTACAATCATAATATTACACATAAAAACCTATATTGGTATAATGGCACTATAATAGACTTTTATTAGAGAACCAGTTTTAAATACCTATTTTTTCACTTTTATAAATATTATGGGTAACAATAAGCACAATCATTGATTATGTAACATTAAAATTATATTAGGGTGAATTTTTGGTATTTTCTGGTGATGTTTCTTTGTTTAATTAATAGAGAAATGTGCTAAATTTTGATTCGAAACACAATTTCTATCTAATTTATTTGGATTGTTAAATTAAAATTATAAATAGTTTTAATATTTAATTAGATTATTATTTTATCAAGTAATCCAATTAAGTTAATTTTAATTAATTTCACTTTGAAATCGAATATAAAAACAAAGTAATATTTGGAACGTTTTAACTTTAAAAACCTACAATGTTGTCCCTTCTGTGGGATTAAATTTTAATTAATATCTTTCACTTCAGTGATTGTAATTTCGAAAAAAAGATTCCATATTTGGATCTATTATAATATAAAATTTCTAATAGGCTCAACATATTTTAAAAAATATATATTATTGAAATTAAGTAAATAAATTATAGTGATTTAGGTTAAAATATGCTTAACAAGGGACTAATCCTTTATCGGAAGGAAAAAATAGACTAGAAACTTTTCATATATCCATTGTATGGTAATGGTTTTACCATATTCTCTATTTTGGATAATGTGATCCATTAATGGAGTCACATGAAATTGGAGTAACGTGGGTGGAATTCCCATTTCCCAAATTTACAAGAGTACCACTCCTCCCCCACTATAAAAGGAATCATATCCTACGACATTATCAAATATATACAACCACATTGGTAAAACAATGATCCTAAAAAAGATCATAAAAACATATTTTCATCCTATAAGACACAACATTTTCATAATTTCATTCAATGAAGCACTTTGGGGAAAACCAAAATGAGTTACCAGAATAAAATATAACATTCCTCTTGAAGATATATAGTTTTATTTCTATCATACTCTCCATAAAATCATTTCATTCCATTATTTATAAAAATATAGATTATTATAAATATACTAATATTATTTTATGTTAGAGTTTATACTTATTTATTACACACAATCATCTAATGGGTAGCACACTGACTGTTTATGCCCATGGATAACTACCACCTAACAAAACAATGTTTTTCATTTTTCTTTCACAACGTCAAATGGTATAGAATTTTGATGGAAACTATATTTATATATCGTTTATATGATATTTATAATTTAATAATACTTATTTAATTTTTTTATGACATGTTATTTTATGTAGTTTATTTTGTTGGAATATAATAACATCGTTTGGGGAAGTACAGAATACATCCCCCTCAAAGTAATGTGGTTACATCACACTATACATGGAACATATAAAGGAAGGTTTTATTAAACCTATGTGAAATATATTAAATAAATATAGTTTTGAATTATAATAATCATTTTTTTCAACTAATTTTCATTTTTTAATATGATAATTAAGTGTAATTAGTGTTTTTGCATATGTACGATCTACCGTCTACATGAACGGTGCATTTCATTTCTTATCCCAAAATATTATTTATTATTCCAAATAAAACATACTAGATATATATGACATTAAAATAATTTTATATAATCTGTTGATGATGAAACCATTATCTAATTAATTGAAACCTCAAATAAAACGTCTAAATTTACTCAAAAATAGGCAATAAACACTCGAAATAGTAAAAATAATGATAGATTAATAAAAATGGTTAAAAATTATTATAATAAGTTAATATATAATATTATAAATAATAATATGGTTATTATATAAGTTATTAACATATTAAAATACCTTATAAATTAGTTTAAATGATGTTCACAAGATAAGAAATATAGGAGAAGTCATTTCTATTCAATTTACATTCAATTAGAATTATTTGTTATCAAGCACAAATTCTCTTTTATATGGTGCATATACTACCTTTTTACATGTTATATATTGATTATCCATATTATCATTATATTATAAGTTTCATTTATTTTTTTTACTTTCATGAGTATTATGATTCAAATATTTCAATGTTTTACGATATGATTTGGAAAGTTAAAAGAGTATTCTACTAGAGAACATTTTTCAATGACAATCTTGGCAATCTCACTTAATTTTTTGATTTTCAGATATCTTTTGAAACAATAATTTTTTTATACACCTTATTTTAAATATATATTGTTTATACTTCTACTTTTTAATAAAATATCATGATTTATTCATTCATTAGGATATTTTGAGTTTCAACATGAATTATTTAATATAAGGGGATTCATGTCAAAATGTAAAAAGGGTAAATAATTTTCTAACCCAATTTATTTTCATTGGGTTATATTACATTTTAGTTATCATTAATATTTTATAATTATGTGAGTAATTTCATTTAATTTATATTTATGTTTTCAACTTCTATTTGTAGATCTAATTTTTTTATTCATGTTCTACTCAATTTTTTTTCAAACTCAAACATTATAACAATTCATGGATGTACATAAAAATCTCATTTCAAAGGCTTCTATACACATGAATTCCCATTAGAGAAAATGATTTGATAATTTTGTTATAAAAACATTCATTTTATTTTATTTGGGTAATTAATGAAGTTTTTCAGGTATTATTACCATTTTCCATCTCATTGATACTCAAAATATTTTATAATATGCATTTAGGGAAACTCGATTTTACTTATATCTTTATTTAGAGAACCAATTTACTTCTTAAAACTATTATTTATTTAATTGGCTTCAATTTCTTAATAAAAATTTTAAAATTATTTGGTAAATACATTTGAACCATTTTTGGTCTTTTACCTATGTTTTCAATGGAATATTCTTTCTTTCCAAACAATGAATTTCTTTATCCTTTTACCATGAAAAATAAATGTTCTTTTTAACATCTATGGATTGTATAAAATTTACCAACCTTTATTTCATAATTTCTCCCTTTCTAATATTAAACATTTAAATATTATATAAAATGTTTGAAAATTTTATTATTAATGAAAATGATTTTCAGAAATAATAAAAATTAAAATGATATATTATTTCTATTAATAAATGAAAAAAAAACATTATTTTCATTGTACCTATGATATTTTTCATTGATACAACCCTTATTATTCCAATTTATTTTTTGAATTATTTTCAAGAAGATAGTATTAAAAATTACTTCATTGATTGCTTTTAGTCCCATTGAATTATTTAATTTCAAATGATCATTTTATATTAAACATTACCTATGTATCCACATCATTTGTCTTGGATAATATTATTTAATGAAATGAGTACCATTATTAATATAGTGTTCACTTTGAATTTTATTTGATTATTTGTGGAAATATTGAAAAATTTGTGTGTTCTATTTAATAGATGTATTTGTTCTGAAATATATTTTATATTGATTATTCGATATTTTATTTCACATAGACATGCTGGACACGGGTGGGGCCCAGTTATAGATAGTCCCTAGGTAAATTTATCATCTTATTATATGAATTAGATAGGAAAACTAGATGGGGTTTTAACAGATATGTTGTGTCATGACCCGTCCCACGGGGCCTGAACGTGACTACCCAAAGCCCGCCTTCATAGGCCTTGATTTTGGGACAAGCACCTGAATGCTTTTCTCGAACAGGGAAGGAATTCCATTAAAGATCAATACACACACAAAAAATTGGTACTGAAGTAAAAAAACCAACAAAAGTAATTTATAACCATGTGTGTACTATTTACCCACCAGTAAAACAATTATATGAAAACAGTGGGCCCAGAAACAATCCCTAGAAACTGAAAAAAATGTATACAGTTTTCGGATCTGCCTTAGAGTTCTACCTGGAGGGTAGTAGGTGTATGTATGAAATCTATGAAGAGGATCCCGACTCCTCCTATCACACCACACTCCAACATGTCCCGAACTTCCAAATTATACCTCAGAGCATCAGTAGTTTTCTTCAGACACACATGTGTGGGCGGAACCTATGCCGAGGCGAGTATAACAACTCAGTAGGGACCCTAACACCCCATAAGGCCTCTGAGTAATCCACAATAGAAAACATCACAAGAGATACCACAAAGTTAAGATCAAATTCATGATCAAAATCATGAAGGAAAAATAATAAGTGATAGATTACTCTAACAGTATAACTTCAATGTTACTGGAATAGAGATGACTAGTTGCAATGCCAGATCATCTTATCCCTAGTAACTCTACTGCTGACCCGTATTGGTCAATGTAGGCTGACTCGTATTTTCCTCACATTAGAAAATATTTTATATAATGTAACATATATTTCTTAAGCCTTTTAATAATTTATAAATTATATTTTGGATAATTATTTGCATTTTAGGAAAACATGATTAATTATATATATGTGAACTGATAATGAAACAGTGAAAATGAAGGATCTCAAAATGATAAAATTTTACATTATTACTAATAGAAATGTTTATAAATAATGCCAAAAATTTATAATAATAAAAATACATGTAAAAGTGGTTTTTAAAATATTAATTAATAAATATTATTTTATTATCATGTACATTAAGGGAATGTGAAGAACACATTAAGAAATAAGGTTAAGGATCTATCTTAACCCCCCATATTTCATTCGGGTTATTCTTTCTCTATCTATAAATCTTTTTATATCTACATTATTCTTACATAATTCAAATATATATATTTTTTATATACCAAATGTATTTATTTTTGTCATTTAATATTTCTATGTATAATTATGTTTTTTAAAAGGTTCCCTTCTAAATTTATCTTAATAAACAATCCATATTATAGAGAACTTCTTCATTCTCTTACTCATTTTGAGGAACCATCCGTGCTATATTTTATGAAAGTAATTATTTTTAGAAAATCCCAATTTTTATAATTGAAAATTATCTTAGTTATTTTATGTCATTTTTTTAAAATGTATTTATACTATTCTATTTAATGACATGTTAATTTTTTCCCAAAAAATGATACATAAGCATGACATTAATATTGATGTTTAACCATTTTATTTCTTCATTATCGTTCATTTTAAAATCAATATTAATGATTTGTTTATATTTTCCCTTTAATGATTACAAATAATTAATAAAATCTCATCTTTCATGGATACCAGTTTTAAATCCCCCTTAGTTATTCCTTATCACATGATTACAATACCGATTTTAATCAATATGTATCTCTTATTTGAATTCATTATATTAGATTATATTTATGGATGACATATGGATTATCATTTTATGTAATGTACTAGGTTTTTCCATGTATTATTTTAATATTATATTGGAATTAATTCGAGACACGGCTCTGAGATGGCGTGTAGTTCCAAGGCCCGGTGAGCCCGGAACAAATGTTTGAATTTAATTTAATAATTAAATTACACGCCCGGGTAGTTTTCCTGAAAAAGTGGAATAACTCCTAAATGGTTAGTCAGATCATAAATCTGAGGGAACTTATGTATAAGTTGGGAGTATGACTCAGTATCCATTGGCAAGATTGATGAGTCTTCCTTTGTAGCCTCAGCGTAAGAAGGGATGTATTCAATTTGTCTCTACAGGAGAAATCAAGTGGGATTGTACAACACAACCTCAAGAATTTATTAACTGTAAGCATATGGGATAATTAAAGTGGTATTTCCATAATAATCTAAGGTTGGGTGTTCATGAAAATACCAATTGGTTTCTGATGTCCTTTTTATTTAAGGGATGGGGCAACAATATACTCCTCATAAGTAGAGACAAGCTTTTCATGGTGAAACTAGAAATACCATGACACCATAGCATGGTAATAATGGGAAGAGTATTGTATGAAAAAAGTTGTTTGTAGTTGAATAGGATGGGATGGATGATCAGTTGGGAGCATCCACAATGTTAGGTATCGTAATTTTTAATTCCATGATGATGTAATATTTTTTTCATACATGTTCATCCCATTAATTTGTGACTTATCATGTTGTTAGATTGATGGGTTTGAATATGGAAACGAAGCATTCGATTTTAAAACATCAAACATCACTAGGTCAAAGGGAGTGTTGATCCTTCCTATGTATGACATGTTTCATTATTTTGGATGGCATTGAATTGATTTGGGATTTCTCAGTGATTGAGATAGATTCTTTTGATATAATGTTAGGGATGGATTGGTTGGTGATGTTTAGGGCCCATATTTATTTTTATATGTGAATGGTTAGTTTTAAAATGGAGTATGGAGTTTAAAACCACATTAGAGTTGAAATGAATGAAAAGATATGTGAAATAGATTTTTTTGAACTAGCTGTTGGCATGATATCGTATAAGAGAGAATCTTTGTCATTGGAATCAATGTAATGTGTTGAGAAGAGTGTAGTGTTTGAAGTTGTGGATCAAATTATCGATGTCATTCCAAAAAAATTATAAGGCTTTTCACCCATTATAGAAGTTGATCTTACAAATGATCTCCTACAAGATACTAGACTAATCTCACACCCATCTTACAAAATAGAAATAATAGAATTGTGGGAATTAAAGTGCATGTCACGACCCGTCCTCGGGGCCCGTGCCGTGACTACCCCAAGCCCGCCTTCCTTAGGCCAGGGGCTGGCGACTAGCACCAAAGGCGTAAAATCCCGATAACTGGGAAGGCATTGCCTTTATAAAAGAAAACAAGCACCACAGAGTACAAGCGGAAGTAAAACACTAAGTACAAAAAGAAGAGCTGAAAAGTAAAAAGGGGCCGGAAATACAAGCCCAACTGTAAAGTACAACTCGAAAGGGAAAACAGCGACTGAAAAGTAAATCTGCTACGCTGAGATGTCCACTGGAGATCCCACCTGAAGGGTGGGTACAGATAGCTCCTCTGCTCCTCGGGTCCCGCCGTCTGCTCCGAGTATGTCCTGTCCAGTGGTCTGCCTCCGGGTACCACCTCGTCGTGTAGTCCACCTCCAGGTACTGTCCAGTCCTCGAACATTCGGCTTCTGTCAGCACTGTCCGTCGTCTGCAACCAACACAACGAGGTGCGGGCATAGCCCGTGCAGGGGTGAGTATAACGATACTCAGTAGGGACCCCGAGACCCTCAAGGTCTCACTAAACCAACAAGGATAATCACAAGAAGATCTCAACAGATAAACTCTACTTAGGTATATGCCCATACATATACCTAAGTTATCAAGTAACCCATCTCAGTCATGAGGAAACACAAGGATTATGAAATCAACGGATAACCACTACCCGGGTATATGCCCATACATATACCAAAGTTAGCAAGTAACCCATCTCAATCATGAGGTAAACACAAGGTCAAAAGTCTCAGCTCAAACCAGGATTTTCATTATCGAAACCGTAACTGCTGAAGAGCCCCGTCTCTGAAGTGTGCAGTAGTCCTGTCACGACTCCGAGGTACTGCTCACTAACCTAAGACTACTGAGGTACTCCTTCTGTCGAGTACTGCGGGTTTGCGGCCAACTACCTGGCGCTCCGTCCGCTGAGGTATGTCACCCAAACACAGTAGTGCACACCCCCTAGTAGCCTGCTGAGGTACTCTCCGGACGAGTACCGCGGGTCTGCACTGTCACACACGTACTCCGTCCGCCATGGGTCTGCACCTCAGAAAGTAGTGCTCCGTCCACTGGGCTAGTCGACTCACTCCAATTCGAGTCGGTCAAGCAGTCGTCAGGTCTCAGCTAGTTACACGGTCTCCGTACTCTGCACGCTCGTCTCCGGGAGGGTCCGCTCCACGAGCTACTGGTCGATACTCCAAGTATCACAAGTCCCGCAAAGAAGTATCTCAAAAGACCGTCTCGTCACAGGGGTCTCAACGCAACAGACGGCGCGTCGATCGGACGCCCGGTCTGTGAGTTATTAGCCTTTTCGTCCCAGGGGCCCGGTTGGTTTCGTGAGCGAACCAAACCCGGCCGTATCTCAACTGTACCCCGAACTCTCATAGGGTATACTCATAGGGACCGTTTCTCATCGTGATCATCAACGCCGCTGACGGTTCGTCAGACGGACGTTTTGTCAGAAAGATATCAGCTTTTCCCGTTCCAGGGGCCCAGTTGGATTTCGGTGCGATCCAACCCGGCCACTATCCAACTGCATCCAAAACTCGGGCGGAGGATGCCAAAAGTTTCGTATCGTCAAAAGGAAGTCAACGCAACAGACGGCGCGTCGATCGGACGCCCGGTCTGAGAGTTATTGGCATTTTCGTCTCCGGGGCCCGGTTGGTTTTTAAGGCAAAACCAACCCGACCGTACTCCACTTGCGTCCAAACCTCGGGCGGAGTATGCCAAAAGATCCGTCTCACTAAGAGGAACACTACGCGACTGACGGCACGTCAATCGGACGTCCGTAGCTCAAGATATGAGCGTTTCCGCTCCGAAGGCCCGGTTGGTTTCGTGAACGAACCAACCCGGCCGAACTCAAAGTAATCCGAAACCTTGAGTGCGATATACCGAAACGACCGTCTCGAACCGAGGATCGCGTTGCAGCTGACGGTTCGTCAATCGGAGGTCCGAGGCTCATGTTATGAGCCAAAAACCAAAACTGGTTCGAAACGGGGGGTCCGGGTCCGGCCCGACCCCCCCCCCCCCCCCTGGGCGGCGCGGTGGCCGGCGGCGGCGGCCGGCGGCGGCGGACGGCGGCGGCGCGGCGGCCGGCGGCGGCGCGCGGCGGCGGCGCGGCGGCCGGCGGCGGCGCGCGGCGGCGGCGGGCAGCGGCGCGGCGGGCCGCGGCGGCCCGGCGCCGCGAGGTGGCGGCGCACGCGGGGGCTAACCCCCGCGGTTCTTCAGGTGGCGCGGCCTAAGTGCCGCGCTGTTTTTTTTTTAAAAACCGCCCCCCCCCCCCCCCCCCTCACATGGGGGGGCCTGCTGGCGCCGAACCAAGGGGGCGGTTGCCCCCTTCCCTCAACAACCGCCCCCCCTCTTTAAGAGGGGGGGTTTTTAAAGGATGGCCGGGGAATTAAATTCCCCGGTTTTAAGTCATCCGGCCGGCCAGCTGGCCGGCCGGTTTTCTCAAACGGGACCGGAATTTCCGGTCCCCTTCTTCGGCTTCCGACGCCGGCAGCCCGGCCGCCGGTCTTCCCTTCCGCCGCGGCCCGGAACCGGCCGCGGTCTTCTCATCCCGTCGCGGCCCGGAACCGGCCGCGGCGTTCATTATCCGGCTCGGTGCGACGGCACCGCGCCCCTTGGTCGTGCTTTGATTCTTTTCAACGCGGCGCGACGGCGTCGCGTTCTTGAAGTTTCTACCTCGGCGTGGCGCGACGGCGCCGCGTAAAATAAACGCATGGTAATCCGCGTGGTGCGACGGCACCACGCCACTTTGCTTCCATCGCAAGAATTAAACATGAACGATGGAGGGGGTTCGGCCGTGTTCATGCGGTCCGGCCCCCCTCACGTTAAGCAAATACGCATCTTAAAATAATCAACATCCCCACGTTAGTTATACGAACCACGAGCAAGAGAAGAAAAAGGAAACCAAAGTGAAATCAACAACCCCTACGTCGGGTGTAAGGTTCGAGGATTTGTCAACGTTCCGCGGAAGACGACGTCGCGGAGGTCGGGCGTCGCGGAAGCCGTTCGTCAAATCCGATGACGAAGGAAAGCGTTCGAAGTGACACGTCGTTGGCGAAACTTGTACGCCGACGAAGATTGTCCGAGGAAGAAGTGGCGTCCCCTTTCGTTGACACGGTAAACGAAGAAGAGCGGAGCGGCGTTCTTCGTCGGAAATTGAGCGTTCCTCGTCAAGACTTGAGGAAAGTCAAATAATAAAGAAAACAACGAACTCAAGAATCTCTACCTCGATAGTCGCACTCGATTCCTTTGACGTCGGAGGAAGAGTCGTTGTCGAAGGCGTTCGTCGCGGAAAACCGTCGCGGAAGAGATGACGCGGAAGAAGTTCTTCGTTGAAGAACGGCGTTCTTCACGTTCTTCGTTGAGGTTTGAAGAAGAAGAGAAAGCTCTCAAATCCTCTCAAGAAATAAAGGGTCTAACCAAAAACAATAAATTAAGCTCACTTAATTTATTAACACAACACAAACCTTTGAAATTCAAGAGTTTGAATTTCAAAACATTAATTAAACTCACTTATTAATGACATAAGTTATAACTTAAGTTTACAACATTAATTGTGAGTTGGGGAGGGTTAGAGAATATGAAGGGGTGGGGTTCGTGTGGGCCCCACCACCCTCTTAACCTCCCAAGGGAAGTTGGGTTGTCACCCAACTTCCACCCAAAGGATAAAAACACTTAAGGAAGATAAAAATAAAAATTGAAGTTAAATTTTTATTTTAACATTCACAATTTTATTTTTTACAACTCCCCACGTGTAAACGCAACTTCGGGAAAGGTCTCCTTAAGCGAATATTGGCGCTGCGAGTTCATCGGTGCCCTCGGATTTCAATTCCGAGCACCGGATCAAAAGTTAGAAATTCCCGCTCGTTCGTTCACTGAACGTACCCGAGCCAAACTTCGGAAATTAATTCCGGGCACTCCGGGCCTCGGAATCAGGTGCCGTCTGAAACCGCGCTCTTGTAAAATTCTAAAGAAAATTAAGAAAAAATTTCCCTTGAATTTTACGGGTCTTTACAGTGCAGTTGGAAGAGTTAGAGAAAAATAGTTCCCTCATTACAAGAACATCTCCTTGGGTCCCACCTGATTTGTTTGTTAAAAATGAGGATGTAAATATGAGGCTATATGTGGATTAACATAGACTTAATCAGGTTTAGATAATGAAATGATATCCACTTCCATGCATTGTTGTACTGTTTTATTAGTTTAGTGGAGATCAGTGGTTCTCCATGATTGACATGAGGCTAGAATATCATCAATTGCAGGCGAGGAAAGAGTATATCCCCAAAAAAACTTTTAAAAGTAGATATGGCCATTATGAGTATGTGGTTATGCACTATGGTCTAACAAATGCACCAGTAGTGTTCCTGGAATTCACGTATCATATATTTCAAAGATATATGGATTATTTTGTGGTGGTATTTTTTGATGATATACTCTTGTATTCGAGAACAAAGGTGTAGCATGAGAAGCCCAAGGAGGTACTATTTTGGATCTTTAGGGATTATCATTCATAATAAAAATTGCCAATGTGTGGCATTTGGATGTAGTATGTTCATTTTCTTGGCCATTTTGGTTTTGATAAGGGTGATTCAGTTGATCTAGAAAAGATATAATATTTTACCTCACGGTAAATTCCAAAGAACATTTCTGAGATACAATGCATCCTTGGTCTATCTGGCCGTTTTTGATATTTTGTTTGTGATTTATCACTATTTACTCACCAATTATAGCTTTTATAAGGAGGAATATTCTATTACACTAGGAAGAGCTGCGTCAGAAAATTTTTTAAGAGTTAAGGGGTCTCCTTAAATCAGCACCGATCATGGATTTCCTCATACCAAGAAAAGGGTACTTAGTGTATTTTGATACCTCGGGATAAGGGTTGGGGTGTGTTTTCTTGGACTGGGATAATGTGGTCGCATATTGTTAATGCTTGCTGGGGTTTAATGAGAAGAACTTGCCAACACATTATTAATCGTTTCTGGTAGTGGTTCATGCTTTAATGATGTCGCACCGTTATCTCTTCTGTGAGAAATTCACATTGATTACTAATCACAAGACCTTAATGAATATTTTCTCATAATTATATTTTCTCTTGAGGAAAATAATATTGGTATAATATTTAAAGAGGTCTTGTATTGACATAATGTACATACCGAGTAATGGAAATTCTGTGGAGGATGCATTAAGTAGAAAATCATATACTGAGGTGGTGAAATAGGCATTAGATTAGTGGCAGTTGATGTCGGTCATTGATAACATGCAGTTGTAATGTGAGGACTGGGGTGACGTAGTGGTATTACTTCTAGTTTGGTTGGTTCTTGTCCAAGATGGATTGGTTTAAAATGTGTAGGAATCTACTGTTTAGTGTATGGATATGAGGTTGATACTCAGTGGTGGGGAGACCATTGAGGGTTGGTAACTGAATAAAAATTGATTTTCGTATTTTATCAATTATATTATTGTACCAGTCGCATTCTAGGATGATCTTATATTGTATTGTCATCATTCCAGGTTTGATTTCCATCTATGAATTCATAAGATGTATAAGGAATTGAATGAAAATTTTTTAGGGCAGATATGAAAAGTTATGTGGTTGAGTTTGTTTCAAGATTCTTGACTTGTCAGCATGTCATGGCATAACATTGGTGAACATCAAGATTGTTGCAATATTTTTCTATTCCAATGTGGATGTGGGAACAAAAAGTGATGTATTTTTTGACAAGTATCCCAAGAACGATCATGAAACCCGATGAGTACACTAATGATTTCATCGTGCTATAAATTTCCATCATATTTCTTATCTCTGTCTTCATTTTTTAAAATTATGATTACTCACACTAATAAACAATAATATATTCTATATTATATTATTACTAGATTTTTCTAAATCACTTGTAACTCATCCATTATTTTTATTATGTTTTTCTTAGGGTTTTGATTAACAACATATATAAAAAATTATCAAAGATTAATTCATGTGTAAACATGTGAATATTATTTCAAGAAATATATGATATAAATCAATAAATAACGTATATTTATAGTTAAATATTTTTAATTTATTATTATTTTTAATTAAGAAACTACCCATCTTTCCCTATCAAAGAACACTTATCACCAAATTCATAGTTAATCACCAAAACAACTATTTACATATAAAAAATTAATATCATTATAAATAATTTAAAAAAACTTTTCCAATGGTTTATTTAATATGAGAATTATGATACATTCAACAAGAATGAATGACAACAATGTTAATTTTAATTTAGTTCAAAATGATCAAGATTAATGAAATCTGATATCGAAAATATATAATAACTAACTAATATACATATTGATATTAATTATAGTTAAAGTCAATAAAAGGACATATATATTATAAAGGCTCACAAATGGGTGATTATGAAAGTTAATATGTTATATACAAGATTTGATAAAATCTTAACAAAGATGGAATTATATTAGAGGTTTTATATCTAAATGTTTTACCAACTGAATGAATATTATTATAATTCAAAATGTATTTTTTTAGAACAGTTCATCAACAACCCATTTAATGTAAAATTACACTGCTCTTCATTTTCTTATGTTATGGTTAAATTTATAATTGGTTTTAGTAGACATCTCCGTGACCCCAAAGGCTAGAAATAAATTCCAAAGGATTTAATAAAATTGGGGGAATATTTATTTATTTTGTGAAATAAAACAACCCAACAGAACCCACAACAACAAAATATCAACTAAATAATGCATGATGAAAATGAAAGATAATTAAAACTAATAACATTTATATGATAACTAGACAACAACATAATATCACACCATAAGATTACTAAAATCAAAGAACAAAGTGGAAGAACAAACCAACAATACTCAAAGACATTGAAAATAACCCTAATTATCCCAAAAATATATATGATCCAACAAAACATTATGACCCATGTTTAATGAAACACCACTACAAAAATGGTATTACATTCCTTTACCTATATCTTGATAAACCATATTTATAAAACCACTCATGTTCTAATGAAGTTGTGAGTGGTGAAACACCATAGGTTTTCCCTAACTAACTTTCCAACACCTGCCACTAGGATAGAAGAATTTAGATAATTCACATAAAAACTTATATAGAAAATTATCTAAAACAATTTAAAATAATTTTTCTAAAATCCAATATTATTTCAAGGACCAATAATTTCCCATAAATGAAGTTCTATCAAAGAAATGAAACCAAAAAAATTTCCTATGATTTTCACAATCCAATTGTAATGACCCATTCTAATCCACACATCCCCACATATACACATGCATTCATAGTTGAGTGTTCCATACTCATGAGTGGTCACTCATTGATATACTATGTCTTCACAAGGTAAAAAATATCCAATGTTCTATTACACATCTGTCATCAAGAACCATTTCATATTTCAACTGGGAACCGTATTCAATATTAACATAATCAAAAAGTATTCTCAAATACCATTATAATATAATAATTCCAAAAAAAATAAACAAAACAATATTTTTAATGAAAACCATTACAGAATTTTTTTTTTCCATGAATCAATCAATGAAACTATTTAAAAATAAACATTTTAAAATAAATTATCAAAGAACATTGCAAAATAATTTCTTTATTCCACAATCCTTCACTAATATAGTTTCCAGAATGAATTTAACAAAAATTTGAAATTCAATTTTAATAAAAATAATCAATTTAAAATAAAATTTTAATTGTATGATAAGTTGTAACTCGCCATAAATTTAATGTAGTTACACAGTTTTCAATAGCATGTATAACACCAAACACCAAACACAAAATGGAACATAATATCCCTTGAAAATGTAATATTTTTAATATTGTAAATAAATTTAAGGAATTCAATAGATTTAAATTCATTCCACAATGAGTTAGCTTATTTCACATGCAACAACGTGTTTCTTAGATGAATTGAGTTACACACAAGGTCGAGTTTTACCAAATAGTCATATATTAGAAAATATTATTATTTAATATAATAACATAAAAACTACATATTATAAAGAGTGTTTACTAACATATGCAAATCAACGGTTTACATAAAATCAAATTCATTGGATACAAATTAATTATAAATTAATACAAGAACTAATTCAATATAAAGAAAATGTTTTTATTGAAAACTTTTTAAATTCCCAATTTTGTGTTTAATCTATATAAATTGAAATAATTAAAATTATTTATTTATATTAATGTAAAATATATATATTATTTATTTAATAATATATCTTTTGTATTAAAAAAATATATTTTGTATGCATAAGATAATTACAATCATAATATTACACATAAAGACCTATATTGGAATAATGGCACTATAATAGACCTTTAATAGAGAACCAGTTTTAAATACCTATTTTTTAACTTTCATAAATATTATAGGTAAAAATACGAACAATAATTTAATATGTTACATTAAAATTATATTAGGGTGAATTTTTGTTATTTTTTGGTGATGTTTCTTTGTTTAATTAATAGAGAAAAGTACTGAATTTCGATTCGAAACTCAATTTCCATCTAATTTATTTGGATTGCTAAACTAAAATTATAAATAGTTTTAATTTTTAATTAGATTATTATTTTATCAAGTAATCCAATTTAGTTAACTATAATTAATATCACATTCCAATTGAATATAAAAACAAAGTAATATTTGGAACATTTTAACTTTAAAAACCAGCATTATTGTCCTGTCTGTGGGATTATATTTTAATTAATATTTTTCATGTCAATGATTGTAATTTGGAAAAATAGATTCCATATTTGGATTTATAATAATTTATAATTTATAATAGGGTCAAACTATTTTTATTAAATATATTATTGAAATTAACTAAAAAAACTATAGTGATTTAGGTGAAATTATGCTTAACAAGGGACTAATTCCTTATCATAAGGGAAAAAATGAACAAGAATCATTTCATATATCCATTGGATGGTAAGGGTTTTACAATTTTATCTACTTTTGAAAACTTGATCCATTAATGGAGTCACATTAAATGGGAGTAACGTGGGTGGAATTTCCATATCCCAAATTTACAAGAGTACCATTCCTCCCCCACTATAAAAGGAATCATATCCTCTGAGAATGTCACATCTATACAACCACATTGGAAAAACCATGAGCCTAAAAAAGATCATAAAAAATATATTTTCATTCTATAAGACAGAACATTTTCATAATTTCATTCAATGAAGCACTTTGGGGCAAACCAAAATGAGTTACTAGAATAAAAAGTAAAATTCTTCTTGAAGATATATAGTTTTATTTCCATCACACTCCCCATAAAATCATTTCATTCCATTGCTTTAAAAATATAGATTATTATAAATATATTGATATTGTTTTATGTTAGAGTTTATACTTATTTAAAACAGACCTTCATCTATTGGGTAACACACTGACTATTTATGCCCATGGATAACTACCACCTAACAAAACAATGTTATTCATTTTTCCTTCACAACATCACATGGTTTGGAATTATGATGGATACTCTATTTATATTTCTTTTATATGATATTTATAATTTAACTATACTACTTTAATTTTTTAATGACATTTTATTTTATTTAGTTAATTTTTAATGGAATATGATAACATTGTTTGTGGAAGTGAAGACTACTTCCCTCTCAAAGTAATATGATTACATCACACTATACATGGAAAATATAAAGGATGGTTTTATTAATCCTATGTTAAATATATTATATAAATATAATGTTTGAATTATAATAATCATTTTTATCCTCTAATTTTCATTTATTAATATGATAATTAAATGGAATTAGTGTTTATGCATATGTACGACCTACCGTCTACATGAACGGTGGATTTCATTTATTATAACAAAATATTATTTATTATTCCAAATAAAAACATATTGGATATATATAACATTGAAATAATTTTATATAATCTGTAGATTATGAAACCATGATCTAATTAATTGAAACCACAAATAAAAAGTCTAAATTTACTCAAAAATTGGCAATTAACACTCAAAATTGAAAAAATAATTATAGATTAATAAAAATGGTTAAAATTTTTTTTTATAAGAAGTTAATATATAATATTATAAATAATAATATGGTTATTATATAATATATTAACATATAAAAATACCTTATAAATTAGTTTAAATGATGTTTATGGGATAAGAAATACAAGGGAATACATTTCAATTCAATTTACATTGAATTATAATTATTTGTAATCAAGCACCAATTCTCTTTTATATGGTGCATATAGTACCTTTTTACATGTTATATATTGATTATCCATATTATCATTATAATATAAGTTTCATTTATTTTTTAACTTTCATGAGTATTATTATTCAAATTTTTCAATGTTTTACGGTATGATTTGGAATGTTTAAAGATTATTCTCCTCGAAAACATTTTTCAATGACAATCTTGGAAATCTCACTTCATTTTTTGATTTTAAGCTATCTCTTGAAACAATAATTTTTTTACACCTTATTTTATATATATAGTGTTCATACCTCTACTTTTTAATAAAATATCATGATTTATTAATTCTTTATGATATTTTGAGTTTCAACATGAATTATTTAATGTAAATGGATTTATGTCAAATGGTAGAAATGGTAAATAATTTCTTAACCCAATTTTTTTCATTGGTTTATATTACATCCTAGTTATCATCAATATTTTATGATTATGTGAATAATTTCATTTAATATATATTTTTGTTTTTAAAATTATATTTGTAGATTTAATTTTTATATTCATGTTCTACTCAATTATTTTTTGGAACTCAACCTTTATAATAATTTCATGGGTTTACATAACAATCTCCTTTTAAATCCTTCTATACACATGAATTCCCATTAGAGAAAATGTTTTGATCATTTTTTTATAAAAACATTCATTTTATTTTATTCGGGTTATTAATGAACCTTTTCAAGTATTAACACTATTTTCCAACATATTGTTACTCAAAATATTTTATAATAAGCTTTTATGTAAACTCGATTCTATTTATCTGTTTATTTTGAAAACCAAATTTCTTCTTAAAACTATTATTTATTTAATTGGCTTCAATGTTTTAATAAATATTTTAAAATAATTTGGTAAATATATTCGAACCATTTTTTGTCTTTTACCTATGTTTTCAATGGAATATTCTTCTTTCTTTCCAAACAAGGAATTTTTTTATCCTTTTACCGTGAAAAAGAAATTTTCTTTTTACCATATATGGATTGTATAAAATTTACCAACTTTCATTTCGTAATTTCTCCATTTCTAATATTAAATGTTTAAATATTAAATAAAATGTTTGAAACTTTTATTATCAAAGAAAATGATTTTTAAAAATAATCAAAATTAAAATGTTATATTATTTCTAATAATAAATGATGACAAAACATTATTTTCACACCACCTAAGATATTTTTCATTAATACAACCCTTATTATTCAAATTGATTTTTTTATTTATTTCAAAGTGGATAGTATTAAAATTTACTTCCTTGATTGCTTTTAGTCCCCTTGAATTATTCAATTTCAAATGATCATTTTATATTAAACATTACCTAAGTATCCGCATCATTTTTCATGGATAAAATTATTCAATGAAATGAGTACCATTATTAATATACTGTTCACATTGAATTTTATTTGATTATTTGTGGAAGTATTGAAAAAATTGTGGGTTCTATTCAATAGATGTATTTGTTCTTAAATATATTTTATATTCATTATTCGATATTATGATTCACTTAGACATACTGGACATGGGTGGGGCCCAGTTATAGATAGTCCCTAGATGAATCGATCATCTGATTATATGAATTAGATTGGAAAACTAGATTGGATTTTAATAGATATGTTGTTTCCCGACCTGTCCCACGTGGCCTCAACGTGACTACCCAAAGCCCGCCTTCCATAGGCCATGATTTGGGGAAGAGCACCTAAATGCTTTTCTCGAACAGGGAAGGCATTCCCTTAAAGATCAATAAACAAACATAAAATTGGTACTCAAGTAAAAAACCAAAAAAGTAATGTATAACCATGTGTGTACTATTTAACCACCAGTAAAACTATAATCTAAAAATAGTGGGCCTGAAAACAAGCCCTAGAAACTGAAAAAAATGTACACAGTTTTCACATCTACCTTAGAGCTCTACCTGGAGGGTAGTAGCTGTATGTCTGAAGTCGATGAAGAGGATCCCAACTCCTCCCATCACACCACACTTCAACATGTCCCGAAAATCCAAATTCTACATCAGAGCATCAGTAGTCTGCTCCAGACACACTCGTGTGGGCGGAACCTATGCCGGGGTGAGAATAACAACTCAGTAGCGACCCTAATACCACAGAAGGTCTCTGAGTAATCAACAAAGGAAAACATCAATAGAGATACCACAAAGGTAATATCAAAATATTGATCTAAATCAGGAAGAAAAAATATTAAGAGATAGATTACACTAATAGTATAACATCAATGTTACTGGAATAGAGATGACTAGTTGTAATGCCAGATCATCCTATCCGTAGTAACTCTACTACTGACTCGTATAGGTCAATGTAGGTTGACTCGTATTTGCCTCACATTAGAAATTATTTTATATATTGTAACATATATTTCATAGGGATTTTAATAATTTATAAATTATATTTTGGTTAATTATTTCTATTTTAGAAAAACATGATTAATTATACATAGGTGAACCGATCATGAAACAGTGAAAATAAACGATCTCAAAACAATAAAATTTAACATTATAACTAATAGAAATGTCAATAAATAATTCCACTAAATTTATAATTATAAAAATACATTTAGAAGTGGTATTAAAAATGTTAATTAATAAATATAATTTAATTATCATGTACATTAAGTGAATGTGAAGAACACATTCAGAAATAAGGTTAATGATATATCTGAACCACCATATTTGGTTCTGGTTATTCTTTCTCTATCTAAAAATCTGTTTATATCTACATTATTCTTAAATAATTCTAATATATATTTTTTATATATATACCAAATGAATTTATCTTTCTCATTTAATATTTCAATGTATAATTATGTTTTTTAAAAGGTTCCCTTCTAAATTTATCTTAATAAAAAATCCCTATTAAAGAGAACGTCTCCATTTTCTTACACATTTTGAGGAACCATCCATGGAATATTTTATGAAAAAATTTATTTTTATAAAATCACACTTTTTATAATTGAAAACTATCTTGGTTATATTATGCTATTTTAAAAAATGTATTTCTATTATTCTATTTAATGAAAACATAATTTTCCCCAAAAATGATACATAAGAATGACATTACTAATGATGTTTAACCATTTTATTTCTTCATTATCGTACATTTTAAAATCAATATGAATGATTTGTTTATATTTTTCCTTTAATGATTACAAATAATTATTAAAATCTATTCATTCATGGATACCATTTTTAAATCCCCCTTATTTATTCCTTATCACGTGATTACAATACCCATTTTAATCAATATGTATCTCTTATTTGAATTCATTATATTAGATTATTTTTATGGATGAGATATTGATTAATGTGTTATGTAATTTCATGGATTTTCCATGTTTTATTTTAATATTATATGGGAATTAATTCGAGACACGGCTCTAAGATGATGTGTAGTTCTGAGGCCCGGTGAGCCCAGAACAAATGTTTGAATTTAATTTTATAATTAAATTACGCATCCGTGTAGTTTTTATGAAAAAGTGGAATTACTCTTAAACGAGTGCTCGGATTAGAAATCTGAGGGAACTTATGTATAGGGTGGGAGTATGACTCAGAATCCATTAGAATGATTGATGAGTCTTCCTCTGTATCCTCAATGTAAAAAGGGATGTATTCAGTTTGTCTTTTTAAGATAAATCAAGTGGGATTGTACAACACAACCTCGAGAATGTCATAACTGTAATAATATGGGGTAAATAAAAGTGGTATTTCGATAATGATCTAAGGTTTGGTGTTCGTGAAAATACCAAAGGGTTTCAGATGTCCTTTCCATTTAAGGGATAGGCGCAACAACATACTCATCATCAGTAGAGTCATGTTTGTCATGGTGAATCTATAAATACCATGAAACCGTAGTAGGGTAATAATGGGAAGACTGTTGTATGAAAAAATTTGTCTGGCGTTGAATAAGATGTGATGGATGATCAATTGGGATCATCCTTAGTGAGAGGTATGGTAATTTTTAATTCCATGATGATGCAATATTTTCTTGATACATGTTCATCCCATTATTTTCCTATTTATCATGTTGTTAGATTGATGGGTTTGACTATTGAAATGAAGCCTTCAGTTTTAAAACATAAAACTTAACTAGGTCTAAGGGAGTGTTGATCCTTCCTATGTATGAAATGTTTAATAATTTTGGATGGCATTGAATTCATTTGTGATTTCTCAGTGATTGAGATATATGCTTTTTATATAATCATATGGATGTATTGGTTGGTGATTTTTAGGGCCCATATTGATTTTATGCGTGAATGGTTAGTTTTACAATGGATTATGGAGTTGGAAACCACTTTATAGTTGAAATGAAATAAAAGATAGGTGAAATAGATTTTTTGAACTAGTCATTGGCATGATCTCCTATAATATAGAATCTTGGTCTTTGGAATCAATGGAATGTGTTGAGAAGAGTGTACTTTTAGAAGTAATGGATCAGTTTATGGATGTCAATCCAGAATAATTATTAGGTTTTTCACCCATGATAGAAGTTGAGCTTACAAATGATCTTCTACCAGAGACTAGTCCAATCCCACACACATATTACAAAATTTAAATAATAGAATTGTGGGAATTTAAGTGCAGTTGGGATAGTTAGAGAAAAAAAGTTACCTCGTTCCAAGAACATCTCCTTGGGTCGCACCTGTTTAGATTGTTAAAAATGAGGATGGAAATCTGAGGCTCCGTCTGGATTAACATAGTCTTAATCAGGTTACGATAATGAAATGATTTCCACTTCCATGAATTGTTGTATTGTTTGACTAGTTTAGTGGAGATCAGTGGTTCTCCATGATTGACATGAGGTCAAAATAACATCAACTATAGGTGAGGAAAGATTATATTCCCAAAACGTCTTTTAAAATTAGATATGGCCATTACGAGTATGTGGTTATGCACTATGGTCTAACGAATCCACCAGTACTGTTCATGGAATTGACGAATCATATATTTCAAAGATAGAGGGATTCTTTTGTGGTGGTATTTGTTGATGATATATTGTTGTATTCGAGTAAAAAGGTGGTTCATGAGAAGCCCAAGGAGATACTGTTGTGGATCTTTAGGGATTATCATTCGTATTCCAAATTTTCACTGTGTGACATTTGGATGTATGAGGTTCATTTACTTGGCCATTTTCTTTTTGAGAAGGGTGTTTTAGTTGATCCAGAAAAGATATTATATTATATCTCAAGGTAAATTCTAGAGAATGTTTCTGAGATAAAAAGCATCCTTGGTCTATCTGGATGTTATTGACATTTTGTTTGTGATTTATCACAATTTCCTCACCGATTATAGATTTTATAAGGAGGAATATTCCATTACACTGGGAAGAGCTATGTCAGAAATTTTTTTTTAAGTGCAAAGGGTTCTCCTTAAATCAGCACCAATCTTGGATTTCCTCATACCATGAAAAGGGTACATAGTGTATTTTGATGCCTCTGGATAAGGGTTGGGGTGTGTTTTCCTGGAGTGGGATCATGTGGTCGCATATGGTTAATGCTAGTTGAGGTTGAATGAGACGAACATCCCAACACATGATTTGGAGTTTCTGGTAGTGGTTCATGCTTTAATGATGTCAAATCATTATCTCTTCTGTGAGAAATTCACTCTGATTACTAATCACAAGAGCTTAATGTATATTTTCTCATAATTATATTTGATATTGAGGAAAAAATATGGATAAAATTTCTAAAGATGTCTTATTTTGACATAATGTACACACTAGGTAATGGAAATTCGGTGGAGGATGCATTAAGTAGAAAATCATATGCTGAGGTGGTGAAATAGGCATTAGATCAGTGGCAGTTGATGTAGGTTATAGCAAACATGCATTTGGAATGTTAGTACTTCCAGTTTGGTTAGTTCTTGTACAAGTTGGATTGGTTAAAGATGTGTAGGAATTTGATGTTTAGTGTATGGATATGAGGTTGATACTCAGTGGTGGGGAGACCATTGAGGGTTGGTAACTGAATGAATATTGATTTCGGTATTTTCTCAATTAGATTGTGGTACCCGTCGAATTCCAGGATGAACTTATATTTTATTATCATCATTCCAGGTGTGATGTCCATCTAAGAATTCATAAGATGTATAAGGAATTGAATGCTCAGTTTAGGAGGGATGATATGAAAATGTATGTGGTTGAGTTTGTTCCGAGATGCTTGAAATGTCAGCAAGTCATGGAAGAGCATTGGTTGACATCAAGAATGTTGCAATATTTTTCTATTACAGTGTGGATTTGGGAAGAAAAAAGTGAAGTATTTTTTGACAAGTATCCCAAGAGCTATCATTAAACACGATGAGTACACTAATGATATCATCGTGCTATAAATTTCCATCATATAGCTTATCTCTATCATCGTTTTTTAAATTATGATCACTCACACTAATAAACAATAATATATTCTCGATTATATTATTACAAAATTTTGTAAACCACTTCTCACTCAAAAATTTTTTATTATGTTTTTTGTTAGGGTTTTGTTCAACCACATATGTAAACAATTATCAAAGATTATTTCAGGTGTAAACATTGGAATATTATTTAAAAAAATATACGATATAAATCCCTAAGTAATGAATATTTCTAGGAAAATATTTTTAATTTATTATTATTTTTATTTAAGATAGTACCCATCATTCCCTATCAATGCATACTCATCGCCAAATTCATAATTAAACACCATAACAAAAATTTACTTATAAAAAATAATATCATTATAAATAATTTAAAAAAACATTTCCAATGGATTATATTATATGCGAATTATGATACATTCAATATGAATGAATAACAACAATTTTAATTTTAATTTAGTTTAAAATGATCAAGATTAATGAAATCTAAAATCGAAAATATATAATAACTAACTAATATACATATTGATAATAATTATAGGTGAAGTAAATAAAAGGAAATATATATTATAAAGGCTCAAAAATGGGTGATTATGATAGTTAGTTTTTTATATACAAGATTTGATAAAATCTTAACAATGATTGAATTATATTAGGGGTTTCATATCTATATTTTTTACCAACTGAATGAATATTTTTATAATTCAATATGTATTTTTTTAGAATAGTTCATCAACTACCCATTTTATGTAATATTACACCTCTCGTCATTTTCTTATGTTATGGTTAAAT
Organism: Viscum album; assembly: GCA_963277665.1. NCBI lineage: Eukaryota > Viridiplantae > Streptophyta > Magnoliopsida > Santalales > Viscaceae > Viscum > Viscum album. The sequence goes on along the minus strand of OY728131.1, from coordinate 707,144,912 downwards.
TTATACTTGGTTTTAACCGACATCTCCATGAAACCAAAGGCTGGAAATAAATTCCATAGGATTTAATAAAATTGGGGGAATATTTATTTATTTTGTGAAATAAAACAACCCAACTGAACCCACAATAAAAAAATATCAACTAAATAATTCATGATGAAAAATGTAAGATAATTAAAAGTAATAACATTGATATGATCACTAGACAAAAACATAATACCACACTATAAGAGTACTAAAATCAAAGTACAAAGTGGATGCAAAAACCCACAAAAATCAAAGACATTGAAAATAAATCTAATTATCAAAAAAATATCAATAATCCAACAAAAAATTATGACCCATGTATCATTAAGAACCACTAAATAAATGGTATAACATTACATTAACTATATCATGATAAACCATATCTATAAAACCACTCATGTTCTAATGAAGGTGTGAGTGGTGAAACACTAAAGGTTTTCCCCAACTAACTTTCCTACTCCAACCACTAGGATAGAAGAATTTAGAAAATTCACATAAATACATATATAAAAAATTATCTAAAACAATTTAAAACAATTTTTCAAAAATCCAAAATTATTTCAAGGACAAATAATTTCCCATAAAATAAGTTCTTTCAAAGGAATGAAACCAAAAAAATATCCAATGATTTTCACAATCCAATTGTATTGATGAATTCTTATCCACACATCCCCACATAAACACATGGATTCCTAGTTGAGTGTTCCATACTCATGAGTGGTCACTCGTTGATATAATATATCTCCATAAGGTAAAAAATATCCAATGTTCTTTTACACATCTGACCACAAGAACCAAGTCATATTTCAACTGGGCGCCGTATTCAATATTAACATAATCCCGAAGTATTCCCAAATACCATTATAATATAGTTATTCCAAAAAAATTAAATATAACATTATTTTTTATGAAAACAATAACACAAAACATTTTTCCATGAATCAAACCATGCAGGTTTTTAAGAATCAACATTTTAAAATAAATTATCAAAGAACATTGCAAAATAATTTCAGTATTCCACAATCCTTCACTAAATTTTTTTCCCAGAATGAATTTAACAAAAATTTGAAATTCATTTTAAATAAAAATAATCAATTTATAATAAATTTTTAATGTTATGATAAGTTGTAACTCACCATTAATTTAATGTAGTAACAAAGTATTCAATGGCATGTATAACACCAAACACTAAACACAAAATGGAATATAATATCCAATGAAATTGTAATATTTTTAATATTGTAAATAAATTTAATAAATTCAATATATTGAAATTAATTCCACCATGAGTTAGCTTATTTCACATGAAACAATGAGTTTCTTCGATGAATTGAGTTTCACACAAGGTCGAATTTTACCATATAGTCATATGATAAAAAATATTATTATTTAATATAATAACATAAAAACTACATATTATGAAGATTGTATACTAACATATGAAAATAAATGGTTTACATAAAATCAAATTCATTGGTTACAAATTAATTAGAAATTAATACAAGAACCAATTCAATATAAATAAAATTTTTTATTGAAAACTTTTTAATTTCGTAATTATTTTTTTAATATTTATAAATTTAAATAATTAAAATTACTGATTTATATTAATTTAACATATATATATTATATATTTAATAATATATTTTTTTAATTAAATAAATATATTTTGTAAGCATAAGATAAGTACAATCATAATATTACACATAAAAACCTATATTGGTATAATGGCACTATAATAGACTTTTAATAGAGAACCCGTTTTAAATACCTATTTTTTTACTTTTATAAATATTATAGGTAACAATAAGCATAATAATTGAATATGTAACATTAAAATTAAATTAGAGGGAATTTTTGGTATTTTCTGGTGATGTTTCTTTGTTTAATTAATAGAGAAAAGTACTGAATTTTGATTCGAAACTCAATTTACATCTAATTTATTTGGATTGTTAAACATAAATTATAAATTGTTTTAAAGTATAATTAGATTATTATTTTATCAAGTAATCCAATTAAGTTAATTTTAATTAATTTCTCTTTGAAATTGAATATAAAAACAAAATAATATTTGGACGGTTTTAACTTTAAAAACTAGCATTATTGTCCCGTCTACGGGATTAAATTTTAATTAATATCTTTCACGTCAGTGATTGTAATTTCGAAAAATAGATTACATATTTGGATTTATAATAATTTTTTATTTCCAATAGGGTAAACGTATTTTTAAAACAAATATATAATTGAAATTAAGTAAATAAATTATAGTGATTTAGTTGAAATTATGCTTAACAAGGGACTAATCCTTTATCATAAGGGAAAAAATGAACTAGAAAATTTTCATATATCCATTGGATGGTAAAGGTTTTACCATTTTCTCTATTTTGGATAATTTGATCCATTAATGGAGTCACATGAAATGGTTTTAACGTGGGTGGAATTCCCATTTCCCAAATTTACAAGAGTACCACTCCTCCCCCACTATAAAATGAATCATATCCTCTGACATTGTCACATGTATACAACCACATTGGAAAAAACATGATCCTAAAAAACGATCATAAAAAAATATCATCCTATAAGACAAAAAATTTTAATAATTTCATTCAATGAAGCACTTTGGGGAATCCAAAATGAGTTACCAGAATAAAATGTAACATTCCTTTTGAAGTTATATAATTTTATTCCATCATACTCCCCATAAAATCATTTCAGTACATTATTTTAAAAAATATATATTATTATAAATATATTGATATTATTTTATGTTAATGTTTATAGTTATTTAAAACACACAGTCATCTAATGGGTAACACACTTACCGTTTATTCCCATGGATAACTACCACCTAACAAAACAATGTTTCTCATTTTTCTTTTTCAACATCACATGGTATGGAATTATGATGGAAAGTCTATTTATATATCTTTTATATGATATTTATAAATTAATTATACTTCTTTAATTTTTTGATGACATGTTATTTTATTTAGTTCATTTTTTGGAATATGATAACATCGTTTGTGGAAGTGCAGACTACATCCCCCAAAAAAGTAATGTGATTACATCACACTATACATGGAACATATAAAGGATGGTTTTATTAAACCTATGTGAAATATATTAAATAAATATAATTATTGAATTATAATAATCATTTCTATCATGTAATTTTAATTTTTTAAAATGATTACTAAATTTAATTAGCGTATGTTCATATGTACGACCTACCGTCTACATGAACGGTGCATTTCATTTCTTATCCCGAAATATTATTTACTATTCCAAATAAAAACATACTGGATATATATGTCATTAAAATAATTTTATATAATCTGTAGATGATGAAACAATGATCTAATTAATTGAAACCACAAATAAAAAGTCTAAATTTACTCAAAAATAGAAAATTAACACTCAAAATAGAAAAAATAATGATAGATTAATAATAATGGTTAAAAAATATTATATAAAGTTAATATATAATATTATAAATAATAATATGGTTATTATATAATTTATTAACATATTAAAATACATTAATATTAGTTTAAATTATGGTCAAAAGATAAGAAATACATGAGAAGACATTTCAATTCAATTTACATTCAATTTGAATTAATTTTAATCAAGGACCAATTATCTTTTATATGGTGCATATACTACCTTTTTACATGCTACATATTGATTATCCATATTATCAATATATTATAAGTTTAATTTATTTTTTTAATTTCATGAGTATTTTGAATCAAATATTTCAATGTTTTACGGTATGATTTGGAATGTTTAAAGATTATTCTCCTCGAGAACATTTTTCAATGACAATCTTGGAAATCTCACTTCATTTTTTGATTTTCAGCTATCTCCTGAAATGATAATTTTTTTTCTACACCTTATTTTATATTAATAGTTTTCATACTTCTACTTTGTTATAATATATCATGATTTATTCATTCTTTATGATATTTTGAGTTTCAACCAGAATTATTTAATATAAGGGGATTAATGTTAAAAGGTAGAAAGGGTAAATAATTTCCTAAACAAATTTCTTTTCATTGGGTTATATTACAACCTAGTTATCATTAATATTTAATGATTATGTGAATAATTTCATTTAATATATATTTATGTTTTTCAACTTCTATTTGTAGATTTAATTTTTATATTCTTATTCTACTCAATTCTTTTTTCGAACTCAAACATTATAATACATTCATGGGTTTACATAACAATCTCATTTTAAAGCCTTATATACACATTAATTCCAATTAGAGAAAATCATTTGATCATTTTGTTATAAAAAAATTCATTTTATTTTATTTGGGTTATTAATGAACTTTTTCAAGTATTACCACCATTTTCCAACTCATTGTTACTCAAAATATATTAAAATATGCTTTTATGGAAACTCGATTTTATTTACCACATTATTTTGAGAACCAATTTTATTCTTCAAACTATTATTTATTTAATTGGATTCAATTTTTTAATAAATATTTTAAAATTATTTGGTAAATACATTTGAACCCTTTTTTGTCTTTTACTTATGTTTTCAATGGAATATTATTCTTTCTTTCCAAACATGGAATTTCATTATCCTTTTACCATGAAAAATAAATGTTATTTTTACCATCTATGGATTGTATAAAATTTACAAACCTTCATTTTGTAATTTCTCCCTTTCTAATATTAAATGTTTAAATATTAAATAAAATATTTGAAACTTTTATTATAAAATAAAATGATATTAAAAAATAATCAAAATTAAAATGATATATTATTTCTATTAATAAATGAAAACAAATCAATATTTTCACTCCACATATGATATTTTTCATTGATACCACCCTTATTATTCGAATTGATTTTTTGAATTATTTTCAAGAGGATAGTATTAAAATTTACTTCCTTTGTTTCTTTTAGTCCCCTTGAATTATTAAATTTCAAATGATCATTTTATATTAAACATTACCCAAGTATCCATATCAATTTTTCATGGATAATATTATTGAATGAAATGAATACCATTTTTAATATAGTGTTCACATTGAATTTTATTTTATTATTTGTGGAAATATTGAAAACAATTTTTGTTCTATTCAATAGATGTATTTGTTTTGGAATATATTTTATATTCACTATTCGATATTATGCTTCAATTAGACATGTTGAACACGGGTGGGGCCCAGTTATAGAAGGTCCCTAGATGAATCGATCATCTGATTATATGAATTGGATGGGAAAACTAGATGGGGATTTTAACAAATATTTTTTGTCACGACCCATCCCATGGGGCCTGAACATGACTACCCAAAGCCCGCCTTCCATATGCCTTGATTTGGTGACGAGCACCTGAATGCTTTTCCCGAACAGGGAAGGAATTCCCATAAATATCAATACACACTCATAAAATTGTTACTAAATTAAACAACCAACAAAAGTAATGTATAAGCATGTGTGTACTGTTTAACCACCAGTAAAACTATAAAATGAAAAAACTGGGCCCCAAAACAAGCCCTAGAAACTGAAAAAAAATTATACAGTTTTCGCATCTACCATAGAGCTCTACCTGGAGGGTAGTAGCTGTATGTTTGAACTCCATGAAGGGGATCCCGACTCCTCCCATCACACTACACTCCAACATGTCCCGAACATCAAAATTCTACCTCAGAGCATCAGTAGTATGCTCCAAACACACACGTGTGGGAGGAACTTGTACTGGGTGAGTATTGCAACTCAGCAGGGACCCTGATACCCTAGAAGATCTCTGAGTAATCCACAAAGGAAAACAACCCATGAGATAGCACAAAGGTAATATCAAAATCATGATCTAAATCATGATGAAAAAATAATAATAGATAGATTACTCTAACAATATAACTTCAATGTTACTGGAATAAAGATGACTAGTTGTAATGCCAGATCATCATATCCATAGAAACTCTATTACTGACCCGTATAGGTCAAAGTAGGTTGACTCATATTTGCCTCACATTAGAAAATATTTTATATATTGTATCATATATTTCATAATCCTTTTAATAATTTATAAATTATATTTTGGTTATTTATTTCTATTTTAGAAAAACATGATTAATTATATACAGGTGAACCGATCATGAAACCGTGAAAATAAACGATCTCAAAATGGTAAAATTTATCATTATAACTAATAGAAATGTCTATAAATAATGCCAATAAATTTATAATAATAAAAATACATGTAGAAGTGGTTTTTAAAAATGTTAATTAATAAATATAATTTTATTATCATGTACATTAAGTGAATGTGAAGAACACATTTAGAAATATGGTTAAGGATCTATTTGATCCCCCTAGTTTGTTCAGGTTATTCATTCTCTATCTATAAATATGTTTATATCTACATTATTCTTACATAATTCAAATATATATATTTTTTATATACCAAATGTATTTATTTTTCTCATTTAATATTTTTATGTATAATTAAGTTTTCTAAAAGGTTACCTTATAAATTTATCCTAATAAACAATCCTTATTAAAGAGAACTTCTCCATTTTCTTTCACATTTTAAAGAACCATCCATGGTATATTTTATCTCAAAAATTATTTTTATAAAATCAAAATTTTTATAATGGAAAACCACCTTAGTTATTTTATTCTATTTTTAAAAATGTATTTATATTATTCTATTTAATGACAACTTAATTTTTTTCCAAAAATGATACATAAGCATGACATTACTAATGATGTTTAACCATTTTATTTCTTCATTAATGTTCATTTTAAATTCAATATTAATGATTTGTTTATATTTTTCCATAAATGATTATAAATAATTAATAATATCTCTTCTTTCATGGATACCATTTTTAAATCCTACTTAGTTATTCCTTATCACATGATTACAATACCCATTTTAATCAATATGTATCTATTATTTGAATTAATTATATTAGATTATTTTTATGGATGACATATGGAATAACATGTTATGTAATGTCTTTGATTTTTCCATGTATTATTTTAATATTATTTGGGAATTAATTTGAGACATGGCTCTGAGATGGCGTGCAGTTCCGAGGACCGGTGAGCCCAGAACAAATTTTTGAATTTAATGTAATAATTAATTTATGTGCCCATGTAGTTTTCCTAATAAAGTTGAATAACTCCTAAAAGGTTGCTTGGATCTGAAATCTAAGGACACCGTTGCATTCAGAATAGCGATTTTACCTAGGCGAGGCCAACATCGGCCGGTCCAGGTCGTTGGCAGAATCATGTTTTTGGGACGTAAGAGTAATAAAATTTTTAAATAAAATATCTTATTCTGTAGTGAAATCTTTTAAATCTGCTGCAACAAATATCCATTACCTTTTTAATTAAAAACAGTTGTAAGGGTCCAGGGTTACAAACCTCATAACCCTAAAACCCTTGGCATCTCTGGAGGCTCTAGAGAACACCTCCCAATGCGGCGACAACGACGCATCGACCGGATCATTGCCGACGAATTCCCCGGAATTCATGTAGGATGCTTATTTTTGATTTCTTCCACATTTTTTATTTCCACGATGAACACAGACTAATCCATGATGAGATTAGCCGTGGATTGATTGTTCTTGTGGGATGGCATTTTGCGGGAATCGTGGGGATTTGATTCTTGAAATTTATTTGGTTTTCATTCAACATTCTAATGGTGACGAACCAATATCGACATGAACATCAATCGAGGTTCATCCCTCTCGATTTTTTTTCTCTCCCGATTCCTACACGTTCTTCGTGTGCGTTCTACTCGTTCTTGGAGGAAATCGATCATTGCGCATTCATTTGTTGGCACAACAATATTATATCAATGATCCAACATCGAGACAACCTAGCGGAGGTGCGACGATGATGGTGGTAGAAAATCGATGTGGTTTAGAAATTACCGTTGTTCGAGCGTTTTCATGCGGGCAGATCAGTATGCACTATCAAGGACGATCGGAAGCCCGAATCCAACGAAATCTGTTTCGTAGGGGCGGGATGACCCCAAATCCAGAGTTTCATGATGATCGGACGGTTGGATCAAGAACCAAAGAATTGTCCGAGGCGTGCAGAGGAAGACATCGATTCTAGAAATTTCTCGACTACACGCCTTGTAGTATGGGATACACGGCGTGTGTTCGTCGGCAGGATTACATGGCGTGTACTTCGTGAGTACACAGACACGGGCATGGTACATGGCCACAGACACACCATGTATACCCCTCCCCAACCAGATACACGGGATACCCAATGTACTGGTACTCGGGCAGGCGACATGGACACAGGCATGGTACACGACCAAGGAAACACCGTGTATACCCCTCCCCGGCTAGACCTGGCCAGATACATGGGATACCTCGTGTACTGGTACACGATCAGGCGACACAGACATGGGCAGGGACCATGTACGTGAACATGGCCAGTATACACGGAGTGAGCCCCAGGTGCTCGGGCACGGCGTGCGATTCTTCTACACGCCATGTAGTTGCTTTCTATCCGACAAGCCAAATGACATGGGCCATTTACACAAGCAGTACTCGGGGTCACGGATCACGGAGTGTACTTTCCCTACACGCTTTATAGTTTGGTTTTACACGGCTTGAATGGATGACATGGGCCATTTACATGGGAAGTAACTGGGGTAAAGGAACATGGTGTGTAACCATACTACACGCCATGTAACCTGTCTTAAATGACTTGAGCCACTTGTCTACTATGACTTGGACTAGTTTTCTTATGCTTCGTACCCTTGGCCTTTCCCTGATGGTTATGGTATGATTTTCTTTACACTAGAGTATGATCCCTTCAACAGAGCTTCCTGAATAGAGTTGTTGGAATCCCCTCTGTGTGACTTAGAGCTGGATCATCTATTCATTCATAGAACCCTATATAGAGTTCTTGGTATCGAAGTGACCAAATTTACCCAGGTGCCAATCCTCTGCTTAGTGGATTAGCTCAGACTGAGTTGACAGAATCACCCAATGAATTGCTTGTGATACTCATCTGAGCATCATGTTCTCAAGGTACTTGTGATGTGTGATCTCCCGGAATGATTACTTCGTATATCTCTCTTCAGACCTAGGAGTGTGTTCTCCCGATTGCATGCTTAGTGGAATCTTTGAGCTAGATCATATTGGTGGTATTCACGATAGACAGTCGTGCATGAGTATATCTAGATGTTCTTGTTATATGTTCGATAGACATATACTGTGTAGAGACGACTGTACCTTTCTTTTTTGGTATTTTCCCTTGTTGTATTTCCTTTCTGGTTTCGAGGTGTCCTAATGGGTATTATAATAATCACCCCTGCACGGGCTTTGTCTGCATGTTTCATGTCTTGTGTAGATGAGCGAGCCGTTGACATGATTCTAGGTGGACCAGGACCAGATGATACTCAATGAGATTAGACAGGCTGAGGTGTGTCCCAACGGCTACAGACTGTAGTCCCATAACCTTTCTTTACAATTTGGACTTTGTTACAAACATTCATTTGGTGGGCTTGTACATTTGGCCGAGTGTTTTTATTTCTTGTACATTACTGTACGGTCGTACTCTGTTGGTTGGGTTTTAGTGTATGCATGCATCTTTACCTTTTTATAGTTTTTACTTTTCAGCTTTGTGGGCTTGGAGATGTGTGTGCATGTATATAGGTTTATAGGAAATGCCTCCCATGTTAGTATCATGCCTACTCGGTGCTAGTCACTAGCCCCTGGACTATTTGAGGCGGACTTGGGGAGTTGCGTCTTGGGACCCACTGGTATGGGTCGTGACAGAGTGGTATCTGAGGTGGTAGGTTCTACCTTAGGACCGAGAGTCTGTGAGTTGGTTTGGTGCAACAGTGTTAAGTGTTTCGAGTTCGGCTTTCAGGCTAGGGACCTAGTGTTGGTTTGGGTGGCCGATGTATCCACACACCAGGACTCTGATAATGTTATTTTCTACTCGTAACATAATAACACTAGTTTCGGAGGAAAAATAATTGTACATGAATCATATAAGAATGGGTTGTGGTTTCCATGTTCTTCTTGAGTCAGCTCTCCAGATATACTCACTGACTGAGATACATCTTGTTTCTTTAAAAGGATGACTCTGTGACGCACACCCACTAGGATATAGTAGCTCCATCACGAGGATGACCCCCTTATTGATGAATCCTTGATACAGGGACCAGATCCACCATTTTTACCACCAGGTGGTGTGCTAGTTATCCCGCCACCTGTGGAGTAGTTTTTAGTGCCTACTGTACTAGTAGAGGAGGACCACAGGATGAACGCACTCCATGAGTTTCATAGACAAAGACCCCTCAGGTTTTGAGGTGAGCATGACCCTCAGGCAGCATAGGACTGCCTTGAGGAAGTGGCCAGAGTCGTCCGTTTGGTCAGGACACCAGCAAACCAGATGGTGATCCTTGCAGCGAGCCTTCTGTAGGGCTCGACATGACGATGGTGGAGTCTGGTTATCCAGACCCACGATGAGGCAACACTTGCATGGTCAGAGTTTGAGTGTCGCTTTAGAGAGGAGTATTCACCAGTTACCCTGAGAGTAGTATGGATAAATGAGCTTTTTCAGCTCTAGTAGGGAACCATGACAGTGGCTGACTATTCATCGAGGTTTACTGTCCTCTCGCGGTACTCGACGGATATGGTCATAGATCAGTACTTTAGAGCTCAAACTTTTTATTGGGGATTGATCAAAGATATCCGAGCTAGCATCATCCCTATGAGAATTCCTACTTATACTGGGTTGGTCGAGCGGGCTATGGTGGTCGAGAGATTCTTGGCAGAGTAGAGACGGCTGGAAGATGTCAGTATTGGGCAAACTAGAGCAAAGACCTTGGTAGTAGGGAGCCGACGTCAGGGACCCAACCATGGGATATGTTTTAAGTGAGATCCTAGGATATGGGATCTGCCATATAGGGTTCACACGGGGAATCTAGCCAACATCGTGAGAGGTGATGCAACTCATTTGATGGCAGTGTATATCTCGATCGATATTGTTCGACCCACCGTACTACTTACACAGGAGCAGTGGATGGACCACCGAGGGAGAGGCAATGTGTGGAGAAGACATATCCACAGGGAAGAATACATAGTAGGGGAGCTGGGAGAGTAGCTGGAGGTGGTCGGTGTTTTGCCCTTTTACAACCACCACCTCTAGGAGGTCCACCCAGGCTCAGGGAGCTGGTGGACTGAGGCAGGGACAAATGCCAGTGGCAGAGGCTTATGACCCAGCTACTCCCAGAATGATTAGAGGTACTATCTGTGTCTCTTATACTTTGGTGTCTGTATTGATAGACACAGTTTCTAGTCATTCCTTTCTAGCTGCTTATCATGTTCGAGAACTTGAGATTCATGTCGAGCCGTTGACTCGACCCTTATGCATAGAAACACCGACTGCAGAAGATTCAGAGATCACACACCTCTGTAGATAGTGTGACCTGACCCTTGGAGGTGAGAGTTTCGGTTGGAACCTCTTGGTAGCAGCGTCGAGCCCTTATGATATCATTCTTGGTATAGATTCGCTATCCACAGTTCATGCCCAGATTGACAGTTTTAGGCATAGGGTGTGGTGTTTCTGTAGTGATGGAACAAGGTTCTCATTTATCGGTGAAAAGAGACCCATGCAGCACTGGATGTACTCATGCATTGGAGGGCACAACCGATTTCACATCAGTTGGCTAGCCTAGCCCTTGGAACAGCAGATGTTACGAGTTTCCAATTTCCATCAGTAGTGGCGGAGTATGAGGACGTCTTTTTGAAGGATTAACATGGGCTACCTCCCAGTCAAGAATGGATTCCTGCATTGAGTTGCAACCCGGGATGACACCGATATCAGCATCATCATATCGGATGGCTCCTGCGGAGCTTCATGAGCTGAGGGAGATGTTGGATGACTTGTAGAATAAGGGCTTTGTGAGACCTAGAAACTCACATTGGGCGGCCCCAGTATTGTATGCCAAGAAAGCATTCCAGAGCATGAGGCTATGTGTGGATTTTCGGCGCATGAATCACGTGACCGTGAAGAACCGGTATCCACTATCGAGGATCGATGACCTCTTAGACCAGTTGGGAGGGGCACGATGGTTCTCAAAGGTTGATCTATGATCTGGCTATCACCAGTTGCGAGTACGAAAGGAGGATATACCTAAGATGGATTTTAGATGTCGCTACAGTCACTATGAGTACTTGGTGATTCCCTTCGGCATGAAGAACGCCTCGTCAGTGTTCATGGGACTCATGAACCGGATCTTTCAGCCCTATCTAGACCGGTTTGTAGTGGTCTTCATCGATTATATCCTTGTGTACTCTACGTATGTGGAGGAGCACACAAGACACCAAAGGATGGTTCTGGACACACTCCGAGAGCACCAGTTTTATGGGAAACTCTCGATGTGTCAGTTATAGTTATAGGAGGTCCACTTTCTAGGACATGTTATCTCTGCGGATGGTGTAGAAGTGGACCCAGCCAAGGTGGTGGCAGTGCTAGCATGGGAGCCACCCCAGAGCATGATGGAGGTGAGGAGTTTCGTTGGGTTGGAAGGCTACTATCAGAGATTCATCCTTGACTTCTCCAGGATTGCAACACCAATGATGTCTTTGACTCGAAAGTGACATCCTTTCGTGTAGACCAAGAGACTCCCGTAGGATTTCCAGCAGTTGAGATAGATTTTGACGAGCGCCCTGATCTTGAGATTACCGGAGGAGGGTGTTGAGTACGTAGTGTTCTATGATGCATCATGAACTAGGTTTGGTTGTGTCTTGATGCAGAAGAAAGTGATGATTTCCTATGGCTTACATCAATTGAGGCAACATGAGATGAACTTCTCGACCCATGATCTTGATTTGGTAGTGGCAGTCTTCGAATTGAACATGTGGCAGCACTACCTGATGGGTGAGATGTTTACCTTCTACTCTGATCACAAGAGTATCATATATATCTTTTCTCATAAGGATCTGAATTTAAGACAGAGTCGATTGTTTGAGTTCCTCCAGGATTACGACTTTGAGATCATTTATACTCCTAGTAAGGGGAACATGGTGGCAGATTCTCTCAGTAAGAAATCCAGTTCGTAGTTGCAGGATGAGGTGATGAGGCAGTTGGCCTCCTTACAGTTATCCGTTGTGGATGGAGATAAGGGATCTATCCTTCAGTCTAATGTTGTTACCCCTATACTCTTACAGCGAGTCAGGGAAGCATAGCGCGAGGATGAATGCTATGAGAGACTACGTGCTTAGATATCCTTAGGTGATGCTGCTGATGGATATTCAGAAGGAGGGGAGCACATTGTTCTTTTCAGAGGGTTCACGGTAGTACCAGTAACGTTGCAGGAGGGGGTTCTAATGGGGTTCCATACATCCTCTTTGGTGGTGAATCCAGGCATAGAAAAGATGTATCAAGACCTCTGAGTTCAGTTCTGGTGGCCAAGGGAGTGGCAGAGTTTGTCTCTCGGTTCCTTACTTGTCAGTAAGTAAAGGCTAAGCACCAGGTGCCAGCAGGTTTGACTCAGCCCCTTGAGGTGCCAAAGTGTATGTGGGATGGGATATCAATGGACTTTGTAACGGGTTTAAAACATACTTCCATAGGACATGATTCCATCTGGGTGATAGTTGATCGACTCACCATGTCGGCCCACATCCTAGCCATACGGGAGTATAGTTCAGTAGAGATATTGAAACGCCTCTATGCGCAAGAAATATTTAGACTTCATGGAGTTCCATCCATGATCGTCTCAGATCATAATGATCGTTTCACATCCCAGTTGTGGAAGGGATTGTAGGATGCTTTTGGGACTCAGTTACGCTTGAGCACAATGTTTCATCCCTAGACTATTGTTCAGACAGAGAGGACCATCCAGATCCTGGAGGATATTCTTTGAGCTTGTATGCTTGAATTTGGTCGTATCTAGGAGGATCACCTACCACTGGTAGAATTTTCTTATAACAATAGTTATCATTTCACTATTGGTATGGAACCATTCGAGGCTCTGTATGGGCGACCTTGAAGAACACCACTTTGCTGGACTGACCCAGGAGAGTCAGCAATCATCGGCCCAGATATGGTGAGAGCTACTACAGAGAAGGTTCAGGTCATCCAGGAGCGGATGAAGACTGCACAGAGTCAGCAGAAATCATATTCCGATAGGAGGTGGAGGGCCTTGGAGTTTGAGGAGGGAGACCATGTGTTCCTTTGGGTATCACCTCGATGAGGATTGTAGAGATTTGGCCAAGGCAAAAAGCTAACTCTAAGGTTCGTTGGCCGTTTTTAGATTCTGAGTAGATTTGGTGAGGTGGTGTATCACATGGATCTATCTCCTTAGATGGACCAGTTACACAATGTCTTCCATGTGTCGCAACTACAGTGGTACGTGTACGATCCATCAGACGTTATCAACTAGGGTGAGGTGGACATCAAGGATGGGGAGACCATTAAAAAGTACCTAGTAGAGATCGAGGATTGACAGGAGAAGATCATACATGGATGATATATTCCATTGGTGCTTGTCCGGTGGCAGCACGAGAATCTCGTGGAGAGAACATGGGAGCGGGAGGATCAGATTCACGCGCTGTACACACTTCTTTTTGAGTAGCCATTGTTTTGAATTTTCAGGGATGTAAAAGACCTAGGGTGGGTGTGATGTAATGTCCCAGATTTTTTCATGTATTATTTTCATATTATATGTGAATTAATTCGAGAGAAGGCTCTGAGACGGCGTGCAGTTTCGAGGCCCAATGAGCCCGGATCAAATGTTTGAATTTTATTTAATAATTAAATTATGCGCATGCGGTTTTCCTAAAAAAGTGGAATAACTACTATAAAGGTGCTCAGATCAAAAATATGAGGGCACCATTGCGTTCCGAACAACGATTTTACCTTATGCGAGGCCTAACATCGGCCAACGCAAGTCGGTGGTGGAATCCAGTTTTTGGGACGTAAGAGTAATAAAATATTTAAATAAAAATATTTTATTCTGCAGAAAAATCATTTAAATATGATGCAACAGATATCCCATACTTTTTTAGTTAAGGAATGGTGCAAGGGTCTAGGGTTACAAACCTCATAGCCTTGAAACCCTTGACGGCTCTGGAGGCTCTAGAGAAAACCTCCCAACGCAGCGACGCCGACGCAACGATCGGATCATCGCGGACAAACACCCCAAATCTAGGTAGGATGTTTGTTTGTAATATATTCCCAGTTTCTGATTTCCATGACGAATGAAGACTAATACCTGAACAGATTAGTTGTGGATCGATCGTTCTTGCAGGATAAGATTTTTCGAGAATCGTGGGGATTTGATTCTTGAAATTATTTTGGTTTTCATTCAACCTTCTAATAGTGACGAAAAATGACTGATAAGAACATCGATCAAGGTTCGTCCCTCTCAATTGTTATGTTTTTATCTCCGAATTCTTACGCGTTCTTCTTGTGCGTTCTACGCATTCTTGGAGGAAATCGATCATTGCTCATTCGGTTAGTGGAACACAGATCTAAAATCTGAGATCCAACATCGAGATGACCTAGTGGAGGTGCGAGGACGACGGCAGCGGACAAATCGATGTGGTTCAGAAATTCACGTTCTTTAAGCATTTTCGTGTGGGCAGATCGGGACGCGCTATCAAGGCTGACCAGAAGCCCGAAACCGACGGATTCGGTTTCGTAGGGGAATGAAAACCCCAAATACAGAGTTTCATGATGATCAGACGGTTGGATCAAGAACCAGAGATTTGGCAAGGCACGCTGAGGAAGATAGTGATTCTGGAAATTTCCCGACTACATGCCGTGTAGTATGGGATACATGGCGTGTGTTCGTCGATATGATTACATGGCATGTACTTTGGGAGTACATGGACACGGGTAGGGTACATGGAAAAGGACACGCCGTGTATACCATTCCCTGGCCAGACCCATCTAGATACACGGGATACCCCGTAAACTGGTACATGGGTAGGTGACACGAACACAGGCAGGGTATAAGGCCAAGGACACGCCGTGTACATCCCTACCCATCCAGACCCAGCCAGAAACATGGGATACCCCCTTTAATGGTACACAAGTAGGAAACACGGACACGAGAAGAGACCGTGTACTGGAACATGGCCAGCATACATGGAGTGAGCCCCAAGTTCTTTGGCACGACGTTTGATTTTTCTAAATGCCATGTGGTTGCTTTCTATCCGATAAGCAGAATGACACGGGCCATTTACACGGGCAGTACCCGGGGTCAAGGAACACGACGTATTCTTCTTCTACACACCGTGTAGTTTGGTTTTACACTACTTGAATGAATGACAAGGGAAATTTACACAGGCAGTACCTGGGGTCATGGAACACAGCATGTAACCATACTACACGCCGTGTAACATGTCTTAAATAACATGAGCCACTTGTATTCTCTGACATGGACTAGTTTTCTTAGGGCTCACACCCTTGGTCTTTTCCCTGATGATTCTGGTATCATTTACATTACACAAGAGTATGATCCCTTCGATATAGCTTCCTAAATTGAGTTGTTGGAATACCCTTTGTGAGACTTAGATCCGAAGTCTCTATTCATTCCTAAAACCCATGGTAGAGTTCCTGGTAACGATGTGACCAACTTTACCCAGGCGTCGATCCTCTGCTTAGCAGATTAGCTCAGACTGAGTTGTAAGAATCACCACATGACTTGTTTGTGATCCTCATCTGAGCGTCACATTCTAAAGGTACATGTGGAGTGTGTTCTACCGGGACGCATACTTTGTAAATCTCTCATTAGACCTAGGAGTGTGTTCTCCTGGTTGCATGCTTAGTGGAATCTTCGATCTGGATCCTAGTGGTGGTATTCACGATAAATAATCGTGCATGAGTATATCTGGATGTTCTTGTTATATGTTCGATAGAAATATACTGTGTAGAGCAGACTGTACCTTTCTTTTTTGGTATTTTCCCTTGTTGTATTTCCTTTTTGGTTTTGGGGTTTCCTACTGGGTATTGTTATACTCACCCATGCATGGGGTTTAACTACACGTGTCATGTCTTGTGCAGACGAGCGATCCCTTTACAGGATTCTAGGTGGACTAGGACCGGGCGGTACTCAGTGAGATCAAACAGGCTGAGTTGTGTTCCTACGGGTATAGACTGCAGTCCCAGTACATTTCTTTATAGGTTGGACTTTGTTATAAACTTTCTTATGGTGGGTTTGTACTTTTGGAACAATGTTTTTCTTTCTTTTAATTTACATTCCTCTCGTACTCTGTGGGTTGGGTTTTAGTGTATGCATGCATCTTTTCCATTTTGTAGTTTTTACTTTTCATCTTTGTGGGCTTGGATATGTGTGTGCATGTGTACATGTTTATAGGCAATTCCTCCCATGTTAGTAGTATGCCTACTCGGTGCTAGTCTCCATCCCCTGGCCTATTGGAGGCGGGCTTGGGGAGTTGCGGCTCAGGCCCCACTGGGATGGATCGTGACATGTTATGATGGATTCTCTCATATATTATTCTAATTCATTGGGAAATGTTTAGTTTTATGATAGATCATGTATCAGATTTGCGAGGAAACCATATTAATTATGGGACATTATCCATCATGTGATATAGTATTAGCAGTTAGATTGTACTCATGTTTATTTCATTTTATGTGTTTCTACCTTATTCCTATATTGTAATGGTTATATGTATTTATTTATTTATTTTCGTCCATATGTTTATGTATGTTTCATATATTTTATGTTATCATGTCATTCCTTATACCTCATATATTATGCATCATTACTTTATTTATTATCATACTTCTATTTTTAGCTCATCCCTTTTTTCTATGTAATCCCTAGGGTATCCAATGCAGCTATGTGATCTAAATTAGAGTAAGTATCTCAATGAGGGAATTAATAAAATTATTTTTTATTATAGACTCATGTTTTTTATTTATGTACTTTCTCATCCAAATACACTATAATTTTTATCATTGGTTTGGTTTTCATGGATTATTATGCTTAATCATGTAATAATATCTGTAAAAGTATTCAATTGATATTTATTTGAACAATTATATCTTTATATCATTCATATAATAATGAGTAGTATTCATACACTCTTTTTCAATGAATATGATATAACACGCATTTTTTTAAAAAATTATGTCGTTAATGATCGTCTCTTAATGTCCTTTATGAGATTGAACGAAATATTATTTTAATAAATGTAATAAAATTACATTCTACCCATGATGACAAAATTTCACTTAAATTTTATCTAGTCCAAGGATAATAATGGGTTAAAATTTCTAAATATGTTTGTTGAAACCTCACATTTCCAAAAGGTTTTATAAAGAATTATTTGAAAAGGGTCATAATGAAATATAATTATTTCGTAATGTAATATATAATTTGTTTTTCCTGAAAAGATAACAATATTTGGTTGTGAAAATATTTAAACGGATATTATAATTAATTAGAATTAATGATGGGGAATAATAGTGAACATGGTTCACAAGAAAGATAAGGATATGGTGAGATCAAATGCGCATTATTTTATAATAAATATATCAGATAAGTAAAGAATAAAAATTTAATAGATCGTATAATCATGAGATTTATTATATCAAAATCTTTTTATATTTTATAAATCAAAAAATGAATAAACATTTGTATGAAAAAATAAAAATGTAACTCCAAAATTTACACAATAACACCAATTTTTTATCTTAGATCATTAAATAAATAAATATAATCACATTCTATTAAACAAAAAATATTCAATATATATTAACTTTTAAAAATCAAATTCTATATTATACCTTTGATGATAGAACCATAAAATATATAACATTATTTTAAAATAATACATCATGTTAGGCCAAATTGTTTCATATATCTCTACCTAATTAAATATATCCCAAAATATTAATAATAATATTAAATTCCAATAAAATAGAACCCGATAAAGAGGGAATATGAATCTGAATATATGAGAAAAAAATATAATATCCAATGATAGTATCTATAAATCTTAATTAAACCATAGATATAATAATAATAAACTATGAAGTTATCTAAAAAATCCAATGATAACTACTATTCAATTCCCAAACCAACACTCCAAGTTCTAATGCTAAAAAATAATCCTTTCATTTCTAGAATTAATAATGATAAAAATGACCAAATTTTATGCATCTAATACATTCAAAACCAAACAAAAATATTGGATCTCAAACTCACTTAAGGGATTTTAATATTTTTAGTTTCATAGAATCATTAATGAAAAATAAATAAAAATAACTATTTTTTCAACTTAGTAATTTTTCAACTATTATAGGCCATTCATATTCCACACAAAGTCATTATGTCCTCCCAAAATATTATTCTCATATAGAAACATTATAGATATAACTAATTTCAAATAATTCTTTATAATAACTAGAAATGAAATACATAAGATTGTTGATCTCGAATACTCAGAAGGGTGAACGTGATAATTGAAAATTTAATGATATCAATGACTGTAAAATAACTATTAGCATAAAATTAGATAAACATATTTAATGATCTTAACTTGTTTTTATTTATTCACACTAATGGGTTGATCATTAAAAATTTTAAATGGAAGAAATTTTAAAAAATAAAATAATCATAATAATAATTTATCATGATCGATGTGATGTTAATATTAATCAATGAAATAATTAAAAAAACATAGAATGATTATAGAAATCATGTTAATATCTTATAAAATTATATTAAAACCCCATGATAACCCTTATAAGAATTATATTGGGACAATTTCAATCTATGGGAGAAATATCCTATATTAAAAAACAATTTCATTACTTTAATGGAATGGAATATTACCCAATGCATAAGAGAGAAATATCGAGCATACCCAATGTATAATCATTATCAGGTTAATACATCACATATGATATAGCATTCTAACTGATCATCAACAATAATATGTATTGAACATGAATTTAAAACATGGAATCTTTCATTTTCATCATCAATCTTTTAAAAATATATTTCTTCCATTATAAATAGCCTAATTGGTGGAAAATAAATAGTTTTCATTAGATTAAATTTATCAAAATCATTATTTTACATCTTGAAAATACATAAGGATGGTATTATATGTTCATATTCCCAGTGATGTAGATGAAAATTAATGTATGTCTACATTGATTAAAATTTCATCAATTTAAAATTTAATACACTTCAACGAAAAGAGAAAAATATAAATTTTTAATTATGTAAGTATAAAATGTATATGTTCAAAAAATGTGTAATTTTTTGTTATAAAAATAAAACTAGAAACATATTATTAATAATTTATTGAATGTAGTAGTTATTAATGTATAAAAATATATTCATGTCATAAATCCTAAAAATGATCATTATTTTCAATCTTTGGTAATGGGATTTAATAGTTACCCATGAAAGGGAAACTTTAATAAAAATTTCATTAAATTATTTTAAAATAATTTCAATGATACTGTAACATAATAATTGAAAAAAATAGGTTTTGAAAATATTTTTTTTAAATAGATAAATAAATTTTATGATAAGTTTGGGAAAATGTATTTTAAACCAATAAGAAACATTTTTAATGATGAACAAATTTTTTTTAAACCAACAACACATTTAAGGATTGAACATAAACATAAATATAAAATATAATGAGTAAAAAATAATTCATTGAATTTTCTTTAAATAATTAATATGTATATACTATAAAAAAGAATATCAGTGCCTAAATAAAAATATATTTTAAATAAGGATGTTTATGTAGATAAACCCTTGTAACATGGATAATTATTGAATTAAAAATGATTTAAATGTAGGAATATAACATGATTTTGTAAAACCCTATTATTTTATATTAATAATATATAAAAACATGTTAATGGGAATACTAAATACATAGAAAAATTAATTATGGGGAATGACAAGAATTATGTATCAATGAATTGAAATCTAGACCATGAAAACCCATAAAACCTTTAAAAAAATTTAATCTGTATCTCATTAAAGATACAAATACAAAGGAACATTGAATATCTTTATCAATGATTCATTAATGTCATTATATGTTAATAAGATGCATATAAACCTTATAAAGGAAGTTAAAATCATAGTTAAAGACATATATCCACCAAACATCATTGAGAAAAATGATCCTTGCAAATATTTAATCATTAATATTTGATATAATAGATGAAAATATTATCTATAAATATTTAGAAACCAAAAAAATCATTTTAAATAAAAATATAGCACTGAAATGTAATTTCTCATTAAATATTCATATAATTTTTTTTACTAAAGTATATGTATAAACCTATGAAAATAAATTGGATAAATATACAAATTAACTCAAAAATTATCAAATATTTTAGGACCATTAACTCATGTAAAATAATTTTTTATTATTTATTTATATATCTAATAATCATTTCTCTGTTTTATAATTTATCATGAAACAATTTCTAGCATTTTATTAATGAAATATTTAATTACATCATTGGTATGTTCATATTGGGGTTATTTTTGGATTTTTAGTTAATTATTAAGAAATGAGTTTCCTAGGTTAACCATGTGAAAAAAGATCATTGTTTTTATTATATAGAATAATAATAATTATATAATTATTATTTTAAAACAAAATTTTTAATTTTAAACTAATCCCAAAAATTGGTTCTTAAAAAATGAAATACAACCCATTCATGTGGTGTTAATCTAGAAGTATATAGGAACGACACTATCATTTTCTAACATATTGAATGTTATGAATGTTGACTATACAATAAAAATTCATGGATGATAATTATGTCTATAGTATAATATTATTAAATTTAATCCGCCATTATAAATTCACATGATATGTAGGTATGGAAATTGAAACACATCGCTACATGGTGGTTGTGGTCCACACATACACACAAGAAGCATATTTTCATTCAAAATTTTATGTGATTATGAAATCAACATGGTTATTACAACAAAATAATGACACTAATGTAAATGACATATATTAATGTTATTATATTGGAATAGGTAAGACTGAATCAATAGAGATAAAAGATAAAATAAAATAAAAAATCATACTTAAGACAATTTCATCCTCATTGGATAACCACATTTTGATATCTATTTAAAGAACTATGGATTTCATTTTTAGCATACCAAAAACCTTATAACATTTATAGTGTCCTTATAAATTTTTTATGGATTTGTTTTATTTATTCTGATCAGTGTATTGTGGATAAAATCAGAGAGTAATTGTGAATCTAAAAGCGCGATGGGGGAATCTATCACGACCCCCTCCCACTAAAGATGACCTCCTGAGCTAGCAATGTTGAAAGGGAGATTATGACCCCCCGAGTCCCAACTCATGTAGGCCCCGTGTTGGCAACTGGAACCATGGGTATGAGTTTTCACAAATATGGGAGGCATTACCCTTTTATTATTTTATGATCGGGAAATAGGACAAGTCAACAACCAAAAAGGTAAAAGAACAATTTTATAGAAAATAAACCCAAACCATGCCCAAATTCATGTTTAAAAAATTTTATAACAAGGTGCAAGTACAAGAAAGCTCAAAGTACAATACCAAAGGAAACAAGAGTACAACAACAGCAACAACTCCAACTGTCCGACTAGTAGGGTCCCGCACGGCCCTGGTAGTCCTCTTGGAAACCTGAAAGTAAACGTAGGGTGAAATACAAGTACACTCAGTAGGAAAACCTAATTCTCTCTTGCACAAGTGGGGAGACATCCTAATGTCCCATGAGAACAACATAAGAAACCTATAACGGGATTCTATCCACCCAACCTCACCATCCACACTCACCAAAACACAATCACAACAGGTAGTAGTATATAAGAACAAGAGTATTTGGTACCCCACACCATTTCCCTTTAGTAAGCTGCTCTTTCTAAAGGTGAATGTCTTGACGCTGCCACACACTCCCCCCCCACACACACCTAGGCCTCAAACCACGTATCCCGCCCAGACAAACCTGGGCCTCACAACTACGTATCCCACCCGCACAAACCTGGGCCTCACAACCACGAATTCACGCCCGCACACACCTGGGCCTCACATCCACGTATCCCGCCCGCACACACCTGGGCCTCACAACCACGTATTCCCACCCGCACACACCTGGGCCTCATCCCGAAGATTCTTGGGAAATAGTAGAACCTGCCCGAAGAGTCTTGGGCTAAAGCCACCCCAATCGAAACCTACCCGAAGAGTCTTAGGTGTAAGGTCGCCTCAAGCCATCACAACCTAGGGGAGAAGGAGCAGGAAGGAGCTAGTAACTAAGGGAAAAACACCCTCTCCCATGAAATGGGAGTGTTTGGCACTAAGTGCTCAACATGGGTGGGGTGCGATAAAACTCAAAAGATACAGATATATATGTATCCAAACAAACATCCCAACCTATGGCTTCTAAAAAGAGAAACTGAGCACGTGCCTCGACACTGCTACTATGAAGCATGCATACAACAAACAACCCCAAACCCATATAGGTTTTTACATTTCAATAGAATTAGTTTATTTAGTTCCTTAACTACTAGGAAACTATCCACAACCAATCACATCGATCGTTCATAAAACATATCCCCGCCATCCACAAATCAAGTTAGGATAACACAAGCAGCACAACCAAGTCATTTCTTATTAGCCAACCGACCAATTAATTATTATTCTTGTTTCGTTACCATGTCCCACCATTCATTAACTCTTCGAATTTTATTTATTATTAACAACCCATCCCGCAGCCCCGCTTCCAACCACCAGAACCACAACTGCACCAAAACTCGTACATCATTATCCCTTTAATACCATTTATCACAGCCCCACTTCCTGTTACCAACACAACATTCACACAAACCCAAAACCATGTCAACTGCAGCCCCACTACTCACCCTATCCACAACAACCCACAAAACACCCCCATCACATGCCACATATCTAATCCAACACCCACATGTCCATTATTCCATTTTGTTTAACCGGGGTGATCACACAAGGGTTCCAGATTTTAAAAATCCAACTTTACGTGATTAACCAATTTCCACATTCCACAAAGATTCCATCCATAAGAAAATCCGGAAGGAGAGTGCAACATTTAATTTCGTAAGCAAAGGCCCCCAACGGCCATGATTTTCAGTAAGTGGAATCTCATTCAATTCCCAACATAATATCACATGATATAAATTAACAGCAATCACAACTTCCCAACCCCATTATATAAGCTAGTTATTATCTTTATTAAACTGGTTCAAAAGTGTTTCACATAAACAAGAAAACACCCACCCCACATGATGCACAGACTAGAGAGGCGAAGGTAAGTTCCCTACCTCAACAGGTTCCGATAACAACACTCCTCCCTGGATCAACTTTAGAAGACGTCCTTCGACGTCTGTCACTTCCATCGATTCCCGGAAAAACCTCCTTCATTGGAAGTTGTAATGGAAAGGAAGAAGGAAAGACAAATGATCCAAGATCAGAATTTATGCCTCGTTGTTATGATCCTGTGGCTGCTGACGGATCGTAAATCGGAGCTCGGATGAAGAAGTTATGGAAGAAAAGGAGCCTTCGAGTCTCTTTGGAGAGCACTTCTCAGAGGAATGGGGAGGAGGGGGTGTGTTGAAAAGGACAAGGGGACCCATCCTTTTATAGGCATGAAAATCAAAAGTACACGACGTGTACCTTATGGTACACGGCGTGTACTTGGACAATTCACACAGCCACCACACTGCTTCCAACACGGCCTTCAACGCAGAACGCGGCCATTGACTGGTCAACACACGGTAACTCGTACGCGGGGAGGGACTACATGGCATTTAGTATTTGATACACGGCGTGTACCCATTTATTTCACATGGCAAGGACACGGCCTTCAACACGGGGTATACCCAGCAAGGGGGTACATGGCGTGTACTCAAACTACAAGGTGTGTAGTTTCAAAATTCTGGAAAGTGTGGGAAAAGTCCATTTTACCCTCAAGAACACTTTTTGGACTTATTTTTGACATAGGAATGGGCCAGAGTGGTCTGGGCCATTGCATTAGATACCTCTTAAAACATTCTGGTCCCTGATAATTCAAAATCCAAATAGGAGGAACCAAACAAGATACCTCTTAGGGCCCTTGTTATAACATGAACCCAACCATCAACCCTAATTATAGGTGTTAGGAGTTTCCTTCTCATATGTCGAGATATTATTCGCTTTAGGTGGCATTGACTAGCGTGAACGGGTTCAATTGCATCCTCATTAATGCGTCTCGATTTAGAATCGTGTCTTCCCACTCCCATACATTTGGATTTTCAACTGGCACTGCCCCCAACACCACACATCCAACACACTTCCCGAACATGTGGTTTGGGGAAAATTCATTCTCTTATGTCGAGATATTATCCGCTTTAGGCGGCACTGACTCACCTGCATGGGTTCAATCACATCCTCATTAATGCGTCTCGATTAAGTGTCAGGTTTTTCCCTTTCCCCACACATCCGGGCATGCTACACACATCCAGAGAACAAGGGAACAAAAGGTCTCACAACCAACAAGCCATTTATTCTATATATCAAAGCTAAAGAGTAAAAAAAAAGATCAGAAGAACAAGGAAAAACACAAGTCAAAACAACTCCGGGTCCAGAGAATGCATCTGGGTCTCCCCCTCCCATGTGCTCTCCTCGAGGCCGCCATGCCTCCACAACACACGAACCAACGGAATGGTTCGTCCACTGAGCACCTTCTCTTTACGATCTTCTATTCTGACTGGTCATTTCTCAAAGGTCGCGTCATATCCCATGTCTAACACTCCCCAATCGATAACGTGAGAGTCGTCGTGTAAGTACAGACGAAGCTGGGAGACATGGAAGACGTCATGAAATTTCTCCAATAGAGGTGGCAGGGCCAGCTGATATGCCACCTCACCGACTCACCTCAGCACCTCAAAAGGTCCGATGAACCTAGGTGAGAGCTTGTTCCCTTTTCCAAACCTCTACTGGCCACGTCGATGGGAAACCATTAAGAACACATGATCTCCCACCTCGAACTCCAAGGGCCTCCTTCGACGATCAGCATAAGAATTCTGTCAGTCCTGATCCTCTTTCATCCTCTCACATACAAGCTGGACTTTCTCTGGGGTGCTATGCACTACCGCTAGCCCAAGAGAACCTGTCTCACCAACCTCTGCCCAGTAAATGGGTGAATTACATGGTCTTTCATACAAATCCTCAAACGGTTCCATGCCAATAGCAGAGTGGAAGATATTGATGTAGGAAAATAATACTAAAGGAAAGTGTCGTACCCATGATCCTCCAAAATCCAGAATGCATGCTCGCAGCATGTCCTCCATCGTCAAGATAGTTCGATCCGTCTGCCTATCGGTCTGGGGGTGGAAAGCAGTGGTAAGGCATAACTGGGTGCCAAAATCATGTTGTAACCCCCTCCTGACTCATGGGGTAAACCGAGTATCCCGATCTGAGATGATAGTCTTCGGGACTCCATACAAACACACCACCTTGTCTACGTACCACTGTGCTAAGGTACTCACTGGGCCTGACTCCTTAATTTCTAAGAAGTGAGCTGATTTCGTCAGATGATCCACCACTACCCAGATAGCATCATAACCACCCTGAGCACATGGTAGTTCTGTGAAGAAGTCCATTGAGATGTCTTCCCACTTCCACTCGGGGACATCTAAAGGATGCAACAAACCACTAAGAACACAGTGTTCAGTCTTCACTTGCTGACACACTAGGAATTTAGCCAGAAGCTCTGCCACTGCCTGTTTCACCCCTGACCACCAAAATTGTTCCCTCAGGCCTTGGTAAATTTTTGAAACTCCGGGATGTACCACCATGGCTCAGCTATGGAACTCTTGGAGAACACCCTCACGCATCGCCTCTGGAACAAACAACCTTCCATGGAAAATTATCTGATGTCGGCTGTCCTCTGACCATCCTTCTGGAGCAGTCCCCTGATCGACATGATCCCGCATCACTTCTGCCTCGTAGTCCCCCCACTGAGACTCTTCCACCTGCTTCAACAAGGAGGACTGCACCGTCATCTGAAACAAACAAACTCAAACACCTTCTACTCTGGCATCCAAGTGCAAGGCAGCCAACTCTCCCATGGCTTTCCGAGCAACAGTGGATTCCCAAACCTCTTCATTATGCGACTTCCTGTTCAGGGCATCAACCACAATGTTTCCCTTACTTTCAGTGTAAGAGATCTCAAAGTCATATTCTTGGAGAAACTTGACCCATCTCTGCTGCAGTAAGTTCAGGTTATGCTGGGAGAAGATATAATGCAGGTACTTGTGATCTGAGAAGACCACAAAGCGCTCCCCAAAGAGGTAATGTCGCCACAAATTCAGTGCGAACACTACTACTACAAGCTCCAGGTCATGGGTGGAATAGTTATGCTCATGAGGGAACAACTTCCTAGACCCATTACAGATCACACCCTTTTTCTACATCAGCACGCACCCCAAACCAAGGCCAGAAGCATCACAAAACACCTCATACAACAACCCTTCCTCTAGAAACCCGAGTACGGGTGCACTGACCAACTTCTCCTTCGGGTAGTCGAAAGATTTCTGGCACTTCTTGCTCTATAGGAATACCTGGTTCTTCCTAGTCAATGTTTTCAATGGGGCATCAAATCAATATAAGTCCAAAACAACCCTCCGATAGTAACCTGCTAACCCCAGGAAACTACGAACTTCTGCCAGGCTCTTGGGTTCTGCACAAGAAATAACTGCCTCCTCCTTCGATGAGTCCACTGACACTCCATGCTGAGACACCATGTGCCCAAGGATGTTTACTTCTTAAGTCAAGAACGTACACTTCGAAAACTTCCCATAATGCTAGTGGTGTCGAAGGACTTCCAAGACTGCCCTGAGATGCTCAGCATGCTCCTCCTCTAATCTTTAGTAGATCAGGATATCATCGATAAACACAACGATGAACCGGTCAAGAAACTCTCAGAAGACAATGTTCATAAGTCCCATGAACACATCTGGTGCATTCATAACTCAAAAAGGCATCACTACAAACTCGATGTGCCCATACCTGCACCTAAATGTCGTCTTCGAGATGTCACTGTACTTTACCCTCAGCTGATGATATCCTGATCGTAGATCAATCTTGGAAAACCAAACTGCTCCCCTCAGTTGGTGGAACAGATCATCTATCCTTGGGAGGGGGTAGCAGTGTATGACTCTTACGTGGTTCAACCTTTGGTAGTCTATGCATAGACTGAGACCACCATCTGCCTCCTTCATGAACAAAACTGGAGCACCCCATGGCGATACGCTGGGTCGAAAAAAACCCTTCTCCATCAAATCATCAATCTGAATCTGCAACTCCCGAAACTCCAAAGGTTCCATCCGATAAGGGGCCATCGAAATCGGTCGGGCACCAGGCTGTAAGTCTATCCT
Source organism: Viscum album (assembly GCA_963277665.1). Lineage (NCBI taxonomy): Eukaryota > Viridiplantae > Streptophyta > Magnoliopsida > Santalales > Viscaceae > Viscum > Viscum album. The sequence continues at coordinate 707,116,453 of OY728131.1, read as the reverse complement.
GAACTCAACGTCATGTCGAGGGGGTAGAGTCACTACCTCCTTAGGAAGAACATAGAGGAACTCCCCAACAACCTCCGGGACATCCATCATCTCTCTATCTGCTGGAACCACTAATAACCTACCTAAAATGGAAAGGAGAGGCTCCACACGTCATCTTCCCACCTGATAGCTCCTCTCATCAACAAAAGTTACATGATGCCTGTTTACGTCGAAGAACATGACTCTTCTCTAGAAGCAGTTGATAACAGCACTACTAGAAAACAACCAGTAGATGCCTAGGATGACATCGTATGGCTATATCTGTAACAGAAGAAGGTCCCCACTAGATCGATGTTGTCCCAACATCATCCCACATCCCCGGAAAACACATGATACACTGGTCGGGCATCCAACTTGTGTACTCAGTACCAGTGGTATGGAAAGTATCTCTATGTCTAGTCCCAAAGCATGGGATAGACCAGGTGCAACAAAAGAGTGTGATGCTCCCGAATCGAACAAAGTAGAAACAAGAGTTCTTAACAAACAAATCGTACCTCGCACCACCTCTGGTCCTTCTGGAGCTGTCATCTCTGCTGCGCGCAACTGTCCACGCCCAGCTCCTCTACCTCTCTGATGTTGTCCACCTCCCCCACCACGCCCTGGTCGAGGTCCCTAAGGAGCACCCTGAGGTAAGCATCCTCCCGCAAAGTCTACCCTCGGAGGAGCATGGTCCTGCTACTGCTGGAAGGTACACGCCGACAACTGGTGCTGCTAAGGTGGGAACATAACCTTCCCACCTCCACCGTACTGAGCTCGGTTCGGGAATCAACTCTGAATGTGCCCAAAACCTCCACAAGAAAAACACCTCAGTCCTGGGCTTGTGAAAAAAGGGACGAGGACCCGACGATCTGAACTGGAACTGTTGGGGCCTTCTCTCCACTGGCCTGAACCTGGAAGGTCCCGTCGTAGGAGACCTGCTTTTGACTGCCTTCCCCTTCGATGAGCCTGGATGGTTCCCCTCTCTGGGTGCACCTCCCAGCGAGTGCATCCTCTCTACAACCTCTGACATCTTCTGTACTACAAAGTATGTCGAAAGGGTGAAGGGGGTGACATCATACTGGAGCGAAGGACGAAGCGCCTCCTCCAAACGTTTCGCCTGAGACTTCTCATATGGAAAAAAATCCAGAGCAAAGCGCAGGAGATCCTTGAACATGATCCCCAACTCTTGTACTGACATACTCCCCTAATGAAGGGAGTGTAACTCCTGTCACTTCTCCACCTTGATCATAGAATAATGGAATTCCTCTTGGAATTCCTTCTCAATGTCAGCCCGTGGAACCTCTGCCTCTATCCTCTCTCCGAGGTAGAGCGTCCACCACTATCGTGCCGCACCTCTCAGCTGACTGACTGGTAGGGGAACCCAGTACTCCCTCAGAGCACAGATAAAGGAAAAAGTGATCCCTAGCTCCTCAATCCACCACTCCGTCTTCGTATCCGAAGTACTACCCTCGTACTTCTTGAGAGTCTGTCGTTGGAAAGAGCGGAGAGTCTTCTACCACTGGCTATCTTCCTCCTCCCAGTAAATCCTCTGCTGATCGACCGCCTGAATCTGCTGGGCCTCGTCCATCTGAGCCAATCGGGGATGAAATCTAGGTTCTATAGCTGTACGGTTAACAAGGATCGCTTAATCCCAAGTAGTAAGGAAAACTCAAGGTTTTATTTTATCATTTTATTTCAATTTCATTCCCAGAAGACCCAAATCAAGTAAAACACAATAATGATGATGCATGTAACTTCCCTGACGTCTCTATCCTACATTCAATGTAGACTCACTTGGACGTTCAGTATGCTCAGAGTCCATGCATCAGATCATAGGGGGGCCTAAAATCACGTGTCCTAGCCGGTCATCCTTGGCCTATGTCACGCACCAAGATTAACTAACATTGCCGCCCTACCATCCCAGGAAATCCTTACTGTGCCTAACTCCAGACTCTATACTATCTCTCAACCATCACATCTGATATCATTCTATCATGACCCCCTCCCACCAAATATTCCCCTCTTGAGCTGGCAATGGTGAAAGGGAGATAATGACCCCCGAGTCCCGCCTCCAGTAGGCCCCGGGTTGGCGACTAGCACCAAGGGTATGAGTTTTCACAAATATGGGAGGCATTACCCTTTTATTATTTTGAGATCGGAAAATATGACATGTCAACCACCAAAAAGGGAAAATAACAAGTGTATAGAAAATAAACCCAAACCAAGCCCACATTCATGTTCAAAAATTTTTATAACAAGGTGCAAGTACAAGAAAGCTCAAAGTACAATACCAAAAGAAACATGAGTACAACAACAGTAACAACTCCAACTGTCTTACTAGTAGGGTCCCGCACGGCCCTAGTAGTCCTCCTGAAACCTAAAAGTAAACATAGGGTGAGCATACAAGTATACTCAACAGGAAAAAAAATCTCTTGTGCATAAGTGGGGAGACATCCTATTGTCTCGTGAGAACAACAGAAGAAACCTAGCAAGGGATTCTATCCACCCAACCTAACCAGCCACACTCACCAAAACACAATCACACCAGGTAGTAGTATATAAGAAGAAGAGTATTGGGTACCCTGCACCATTTCCCATTAGTTAGTTTCTCTTCCTAATGGCGAATGTCCTGATGCTGCCACACTTTCCCCGCCCGCACACACCTGGTCCTCACAACCACGTATCACTCCCGCACACACCTGGTCCTCACAACCACGTATCCTGCCCACACACACCTCATCCTCACAACCACTTATACCTGCCCGCAAACACCTGGGCCTCTCAACCACATATCCCGCCCGCAGACACCTAGGCCTCACAACCACATATCCCCGCTCGCACACACCTGGGCCTCATCCCGAAGATTGTTAGGAAACAGTAGAACCTGCCCGAAGAGTCTTGGGCTAAATCCACCCCAATCAAAACCTACCCGAAGAGTCTTAGGTGTAAGGTCACCTCAAGCCATCACAGCCTAGTGGGGAAGGAGAAGGAATGAGCTAGTAACTAAGGGAAAAACACCCTCTCCCATGAAATTGCAGTGTTCGACACTAAGTGATCAACATGGGTGGGGTGCGATAAAACACAAAAGAAACAGATATATATATGTATACTAGACACACATCCCAAATTATGGCTTCTAAAAAGAGAAACTGAGCACGTGCCTTGACACTGCTACTACGAATCATGCATACAACAAACAACCCCAACACCATTTAGGTTTTGAAGATTCAATAGAATTAGTTTATTTAGTTCCATAACTACTGGGCAACTATCCACAACCAACCACATCGATTGTTTGTAAAACATATCCCTTCCATCCACAAATCAAGTTAAGAAAACACAAGCAGCACAACCAAGTCCTTTCTTATTACCCAAACAACCCATTAATTTTTATTATCGTTTCATTACCACGCCCAACCATTCATTAACTCTTCAACTTTTATTTATTATTAAAAACCCATCCCTGCAGCCCCGCTTCCAACCACCATAACCACAACCACACCGGAAACTCGTACATCAATATCCCTTTAATACCATTTATCGCAGCTCCGCTGCCCGTTAACAACAAAACATTCACACCAACCCACAACCAATTCAACCACAGCCCGGATGCTCACCATATCCACAACAACCCACAAAACTCCGCCATCACATGCCACATATCCAATCCAACACCCACATGTTCATTATTCCATTTTGATTAACCAGGGTGATCACACAAGGGTTCCAGATTTTAAACCGCTAACATTACATGATTAACCAATTTCCACATTCCACAAAGGTTCCGTCCATAATAAAATCCAGAAGGAGAGGGAAACATTTAATTTCATAAGCGAAGGCCCCCAATGACCGTTATTTTCAGTAGGTGGAAGCTCATTCAATTCACAACATAATATCATAGGATATAAAGTGATAGCAATCACAACTTCCCAACCCCATTATATAATCCATTTATTACCTTTATTAAACCAGTCAAAGTGTTTCCCATAAACAAGAGAACACCCACCCCGCATGATGAACAAACTAGAGAGACAAAGGTAAGATCCCTACCTCCACAGGTTCTGATAACAACGCTCTTCCCCAAATCAAATTTAGAAGACATCCGTTGGCGTCCGTCACTTCCATCGAGTCCCGGAAAAACCTCCTCAGGTGGATGTTGGAAAGGAAAGGATGAAGGAAAGACAAAGTATTCAAGCTCAGAAGTTCCGCCTCGTCGTTACGATCCTGTGGCCATTGACGGAACGTAAATCAGAGCTCAGACGAAGAAGTTATGGAAGAAAAGAAGCCTTAGAGTCTCTTGGGAGAGCTCTTCTCAGAGGAATTGGGAGGAGAGGGGTGTGTTGAAAAGGTGGAGGGGACCCCTCCTTTTATAGGCGTGAAAAGAAAAAGTACACAGCGTGTACCTTATGGTACACGGCATGTACATGGCCATTTCACACAGCCACCACGCAGCTTCCAACACGACCTTCAACACGGAACACGGACGTTGACTAGTCAACACACGTTAAAACGTACACGGGGACGGACTACACAGCGTGTAGTATTGGATACACGACGTGTACCCATTTATTTCACATGGTAAGGACACGACCTTCAGCACGGGGTATACTCGGAAAGGGGGTACACAACATGTACTCAAACTACACGGTGTGTAGATTTAAAATTCTGGAAAGTGTGGGAAATGCCCATTTTACCCTCAAGAACACTTTGTGGCCTTCTTTTTGACAAAGGAATTGGCCAGAGAGGTCCATTCCATTACATAACCCTTTGAATTTGTAAAAGTATTAAGCCAACTATTACATTCAGATGTCTCTAAATAAATATATTTAAAAAATATAATTATTATATGTTTAAAACAATTCAATAAATAAAATTTAGATAAGTATAATGAATTATTTAACTCTAATATCTTATCTTTAATATCTCATTATCCCTTTAAACAATTACAACAATGACATTGATTTTTAATCTTTAACTATAGTGAAAAGATTCAATATAAAAAATAGAGATCCATTAAAGGGTAATAGATGATATTCTCAACCATATCCATATTTATTGAATATGAAAAATATTTTTATCTAATTGAAATATCTAAAAAATTAATTATCATAATATACTATTAAATTTATTTTCTAGAAAATTGACATATTTTAAATAAAAATAAATCAATCCAACTATTTATTTCATATAAAAGTAAAAAAAAAATTAATAATACATTATTTGATTCTAAACAATTAAACGAACACCACAAATATAATAGAAAAATTTTACATTATGTGTTCTTATATTAAATTACAATATTTTCTACAAATTAAACAACCACTGTGTTAGAGTAAAATAAGAATTTAAGGTAATTAATTCATCACTCAGAATTAAAAAAATATAATATATAAATTATTAATATTAAAAATATTCATTTAAATCAAATAACAGACAAAAATTATTCCAATGGATAAATAATAGAATTATCAAAATAAAGGGAGGGATATTAGGGATTTACTTTTTAAAAAATATAATTTTATAGTAATTATATAATATAAATGGATATGAGTGCCCATATCATAAAATAGTAGATGATAATAGTAATTATGAAATCAGACAATGTAAATAGCGATGGTTCTATATATATATATATATATTAATCCATTCCACAATATTTTGATCCATAATTACTCGATTTACATTTATTTGGGAGGGAAATATTCTAAAAGGGAATGATTTATAATTACCATAAATAATGTTAACCATTTTTATGATTTTATGTTTTTTATTAAAAATATTCATTCTATTTTATGAAATTCAGTACCACAAATTTCATGAAATTATTTTTAAAGTATATGTGCTAAATAGGATGAAAAAGAGTTCTCAAGATAAATTTATTTGAATGTATAAAGCATTTCATATCAAAATTAATAAAAATATAATTCTATGAATATTAAGTCTATTAAGTCTATTCAACAAGATATAAGTATATTTTAATATAAATTTAATATAAAATTATAATTTTTAAATTATCTAATATAAAATAATGTTTTATATAATATTAGTACACTTCAATATTCATTGAAAATTTAATCTTTTTAGATGAATCCCAAAATTTTAAATTATGGTAATTTTTATTTGATTTAAAAAATAAAATCTCTTTTAACCAAATATAATTTCATAAAATGGAGAAAAATAATTATATTATTTCCTTGAAAAAATAAATAAAAACATTTAGCACCCCGATTTTAATCAATTAACAATTTTATATTTCTTTTTATTATATAATATAATATAGTTATGTTTTGGAATATTTAGAGGTGTTTATTAACGTTCTTAGCGATTTTATGGATATAAATAGCCAGATCACAGTTACAGAAAACAATGAAATGACTTTTGGAAACCATGTAATATCAAATAGTTGGTATTTGGTATGTTTACATATGCTGCAATGGTTTGGCCAAAACATGATGCAACCAAAGATAAAATATTAATGTGTGAATATAATGGATGAGCATGGATGGATTATGCCTTGTCTAATTCTTCGCTCTAGCCATTTGATGGGTGATTGGGGGTAATTGAAAACAGATAATATTTTCATGATTTTCCAAACCATGCCCCTATACTATTTTAATGTTAATAATTAGATATATATTATGTTGATATAAAACTAATCACCCTTTAAAAAACACAATTTCCCCTTAATTTGACCATAAATCAATATATACTCCCTCTTAAGGAGGTGGAAGCCTATCAGTTTTTATCGAGAGTTATATTTTTGTGAATCATGGTGCGTTGGAGGCCACATTACTGGTATGTTCCCATTCGTTATGGTTTTCTTTAGTTTTATTTGTCTTCCCTCTCTCTGATTCAGGGATGTATTCCATTGGGGATCAATCCATGTTTTCTTGTGAAAATTATTTTTATATATGGTTTTATTGATGATACGTATCAAAAACTATGGTGGATTTAGGATGATCTAAACCATATTTATTTAGACATTGTTCAATTATTCATTTTTACATGTGTTAAAGTGGTATGTGGCTTCAATCTAGACTCCAATAATTATAATTTTAAGGATTGGTTTTATAGTTGTTGAATTTATTGATTAAAATTGGGAAATTTATGTTTTAATAGATGTTTGAAATCAATTTTAGTGATGTATTTTCAAATTATAGAAATTAGTTTCTTTGTGGAAAATATATTTTGTTAAATCATTTTTAATTGATTATTTTAAAAGGCTTTCAAGGTTTTGATGCAATAAAAATCGGTTTGAAAGGTATTTCAACATGATTATTGTTTTATTGAAATGGGTTGGTTCAATTTTATTGTAATGTTTTTGGATTAAATAATTAGAATGCGTTCATTTTCATTTGGGAAAGATAAGGGTGTGATTTTTATTGGAAGAAAATTTTTAAAAATAAGGGTATGAACATTCCCCCCATCAAGATGGTTTAATATATGTAAGGGAACGGTGAATTTATGATTCACCACTCATGAATAAAATTTGGTCTATCGTTACATGCATGTGTAGATGTGATGATATTTTATTTAAAATTGGTTATTCAAAAAAGGATATTTTGTAATGGTTTTAATGAAGTACTTGGTTCCATTTATTTTATATTGGTTCTTCATTGTTATTAATTTTTTTTTTAATTTTATTATATATTTTTTCAAACATGAATTATCCTAGAATTTTAGTATGTGTACCATTTGGGGAAATAATATTGATTTTTATACAAATCCACTGCATAGGAACATTACTGAAATTGAACCCTATAACTAATAAAAATGTCAATAAATGAATATAATAATATTATAATTAATAAAATACATTTCTAGAAGATTATTATTTATTTAATTAATTAATAAAAAATTATTATCCACGACATTTAAGTGATAAACCATACACACATAATGTATGGTGATTCTAGAACCCAATTTATACTCTTTGGGTTCTTCCACCATAAGGAAAAATTTCCTTACGGACATTATTTAAATATTTATAATATATATTTTCATTATCCTTAACTTTTTTGTTTTAGGATATTAATTCTTTTAATATTATTTTATAAAAAATGAAATAATTTTTTCAAATGAAATATTCTTTTAGAAAACCGATTTTTTACATCTCTTGAGATTGTTTCTTAATCAGTCATGATTCTAGATTCTTTTACCGAGAATGTGTGTACTTTTTATTTTGGGAACTAACTGATTAATTCATGAATTTATGTTTATGATATACTATTGAAACTCATTTTATTTATACGGTTTATTTTATAATAAATATTTTTATACATTCTATGTGGCATGCCGGATTAGGTATAGGTTATGATGTAACTGTTCCACCCAGAAGTATATGATGTTTGAATGAATTGGTTAATGTGATTTATCTCAAGGTATAATTCAAAATATGTTGGAAATTGATTATATATTTTTTTATAGTGAATTTTTTTGCTTATTCATACATGTGGTCCATGACCAAGATTCAATCTTTGTTTACAAATATATGTGGTAGTTGACCACTAAGACATAATGTCTAATTTTTATGCATTTCAGATTTCATGACTTTCTCTTATTCTTCCTATTATTATTATTATCACAATCATATTTTTATGTTATTTGATAATGATTATACTCACTAGTGTTTTATTGATTCTACTTTTTATCTATCATCTTATTGGGATATTATCTCTCCTCAATAATTATTGTATATCCTAAGGTAAATAGTTATACGAAGGAGTACATAAAGGTCACAAGTAATATAGATAAGAAAGAAAGAATTAATTTTTATTTTTTCCTTACATTCCCAAGACACTATACAATTGGATCAATATTTTGTAACACTATAATATTGTTTTCATTAAAATCAAGTAATAGTAATGTTAGAATAAGTATTGTCCGAAAAGTTGTTAATAGATCATAGTTTAGTTAATTTGGGAATTATTATTAGTGAACATTATCGAAAAAAATCGTATTAGACAAGTTATATTAAATCACTTGAGAACCATTTTTCGAGATAAAAAATGATCTGTAAATATATGTCTATAGAGTAAATTTGAAAAATGAGTAAATTATTTATTCTTAACATGTTGAAGTCTATTTTTTTTAAACCTGCTCTATTTTTGAAAATGGAGGTAATGATGAGAAATAATTACAATAATGAATTTGGGGTATAATATAGTGATTTATCGAAGGTTAATGTCCTGGACCATACTCGGGGTTGTTTCCGTGACTACCCTATGCCCGCCTTCCATAGACCAGGGGCTGGTGAGTAGCACTAAATGATTAAATTCCGATAAAAGGGAAGGCATTGCTTTTATATAAGTAAAAAAACAGAGTACGCAAGTTAAAGTAAACACTAAGTAAAATGAGTACAAATGTATGTGCTGGAATTTAAATGGGCCGATATGAAAACCCAACTGAGAGTATAGTACAACTGAGAAATGAAGTAAAGCAGCAACAACCAAGTCGTCCTCCAGAATTCCCACCATAAGTGTGGGTACAGATTGTCTCGTCAGCCACTCAGGTCCGGCTGTCTGCTCTGAGTACATCCTGCCTGATAGTCAACCTCTAGATACCGTCCCTCTCCAGAAGCCTCAACCCCGATCTGCGTTGTCCGTCATCTGAAACAAACACAACGTAGTGCGGGCATAGCCTGTTGCAGGGGTGAGTATACGATACTCATTAGGGACCCCGAGACCCCCGAAGGCCTCCCAGAATCAGGAAAGGATAATACACAAAGGAAATATAAAAACAAGAAGTATCAACCAACTCTACTTAGGTATATTCCCATCCATCTACCTATGTCATCAATTCCAGTTCGACTCCAACTCAAGAGCCCAAGTATAACCCAGTCCACACAGGAAAGGAAAACTCAGTCCACATAGAAATGCAAGACAATCATATAGATGTTAATGATTGAATGTCAAGACTCAGCTCACACATGTATACTGCTCATGAGAAGGGGTGGAGATGATTAGACATAATCTATGAATCGTACTCTCTTCCAAACCCACTTAGAATCCAAGTATAGAAGTCGTCGTTGCCGAACCCATGTAGGATCCAAGTACAGTAACCATCGCTGATGAACCCACGTTGGATACAAGTACAGTAACCATCACTGAAAAATAAACATAGAATCCATGTACAGTTTTCCTCACTGCCGAACCCACGTAGGATCCATGTACATTTTTCATCGCTGCCGATCCCACAAATGAACCAATTACAGTGGTCATCAGCGTCGTGGTCGCAGCCAGCTCTAGGGTTTCCGCACACAGCACGCTTGATTCCAGGAGTGTTTTCTCCACGAGCCGGGAGGGTCGATACCTCAAATATCACAAAGTCCATAGTTTATGTATAACAATTTTCTATCACATTAATAGGAACTCAACGTGACAGACGGTGCATTAATCGGACTCTCGATCTGAGAGATATTGGCCTTTTCATTCCAGGGGCCCATTTTGTTTTTAAGATAAAACCCACCTAACCGTACTCCATCTGCATCCAAACCTCTAGTGTAGTAATCCAAAAGAACTGTCTCAGTAAGAGGAATTAAACGTAATTGGAGGAACGTCATTCAGACCTCCGATCCATAAGCTATGAGTGTTTCTGCTCCGAGGGCCCGGTTGGTTTCGAGATCGAACCAACTCTGCCATACCCAAACATCTCCAAAAGAATTAGTGTAATATACTGAAACAATTTTCTCGATCCAAGGATCCCTAAGAAACTGACAGTGCATTGATCGGAGGTCCATAGCCCATGATATGGGTGGTTAAACAAACCTAGTCCGAAAAATACAGGGTCTGGGCCTGGTCTAACCTACCCGAATACCCCATGGGTCGGCCCAATCCGGGTCAACCCAAACCGAGTCCAGGTTCAGCGTGATTGGGTGCGGCTCGACCTAGCTGGGCATGGTCTAGCCCGGTTGGGTGTGGCCCGGCCTGACTGGGTGCGGCCGACCCAGCGCGTGCGGCCTGGCTCGGAAGCCGGTCGCGGCTCGGCGATGGCCGAGCAGGGCTCAAAGGGGATACGACCCACTGTTTGTGGAAACGGCAGACCTTCTGGGGTCTTCCCTAAATATCTATCAGGGGGGGGGGGTTACGCCCCCCCCCCCCCCTCGTTTCCTTCGAACGACCGTACTTGTGTAACCGCGGGACCCAATCGGGTCCCGCCTCTAGGTGGCGCCAACGGCTCGCATAGCCGGCCGCCCCTTGGGTGTCTACCGCGGCCGTAGGCCACAACTCTTGTCCGACCCACGTGGTGCGTCGGTGTTGCGCCCCTCCACCACGGCCTGCTCCAGCTGATGCCTTCCTTGGTTTCTCTGGCGTGGTGCGACGGTGCCGCGCCCCACCACCACGACCCGCTCCTATTGCGGTCTCTTCAGCCTCACCGGCCCGGCGCGACGGCACCACGCACCGCCACCGCGGCCCACTCCGGCCGCGGTCCTCTTCTTCCCTGCGCGGTGCAACGTCACCGTTCCACCTTCGCTTCAAACGTCAATAATGATCAATAAGAAAAAGGGGAGGAGGATCGACCATATTTGTGTGGTCCGATCTCTTCCCGTTATGACGATAAAAAACGACCAATCATTAAGCAACGAAGATTTATAGTTTTAACTAGAACAAAAAAACCCCTAAATCAAATGAAGTTTGTGGTTGTCAAGCACCGTGGATGATGGAGTCATTTTCATCATCGACGGTGTCTCCTCCCTTGTCGTGGAGGAAGAAGAGGATAACGAAACCGAGGCCGCCAAATCAACGTTCTTCATCAGAGAGTGGGTGTTCTTCGTTGAAGATGAAGTTCTTTCAAATGAAACAAGAGCTCTTTCTACTCCAATTCTCAACACAACCAGGCAACCAAAAATAAAATAAGGCTTCTCCTTATTTTATTTTACTTTCCATGCATTCAAAATTAGAAATTCAAATACTTAATTCAATTAATTTATGAGGTTCAATTAATTAAATTTATGTGTGTTGGCATGAATTAAATTGGAAGAGTGGGGAGAGGAGGAGTTACCCTATTAAATACAAGGGATATAATTGGGGGGTTTTAGGGGTTTTAGGGAATGTGATGGGTTGGGGCTCGTGCGGGCCCGACCCCACATTTATCCTTACATGGGTTATTAAGATACAAGTTGGTGCCACCCTAACTCCCCCATGCAGGATATAACCACCATAGTTAGAAATATAATTGAACCATAATTTCGTTCACTTTTTTATTTAGTCATTTTTTTAACAACTCCTCCCTATAAAACGCATCTTCGGTAAAGGTTGTCTAAAGCAATTACTAGTGCTTAGGTTTAATCGGTGCCCTCATATTTCAATTCTGAGCATCAGTACAAATGATAGAAAAATCTGCTTGTTCGTTCACTGAACGTACCCAAGCTAAACTTCAGATATTCATTCCAGGCACACTGGGCCTCGGAATCATGTGCCGTCAGAAACTGCATACTCGTAAAATCTCAAAGAACTTAAGAAAAAAATTTCGTGAAATTTACGGGCCTTTAAATTACTCCCACATCAAGGCTTTATGTCCCCGTAAGGCTACATCATAAACTTGGGAATCAAATGAGGGTATTATGCATGCATCTGAGCCTCCCTCTCCCATGTTCTCTCCTAGAGGTTTCCGTGATGCCACCTGATGCGCACTAGAGTAATTCACGGTCCACTTAATACCCGCTCCTGTCATTCCTAGATCTCCACCGGGACCTCCGTAAAAGTCTCCCCGTCATCGATGTCCAACTCATTGTTGTTGATGATATGCATCGGGTTGTGCATGTATCTCGTCAGTTGAGATACGTGGAAGACTTCTTGCACCCGGTGCAACAGGGGTAAAAGAGCCAGGCGATAAGCCACCTAGCCTATCCTGCTGAAAACCTGGAATGGTTCGATGAAGTGCTGGGATTACTTGGCAGCCCGACCAAATCATCATAATCCACATCGAGGTGAGACCCATAAGAAAACATGGTCGCCATCCTCGAACTCATGTGGTCTTCGCCTCCTATCATTATAGGACTTATGTCAGCTCTAAGCAGTCTTCATCCGCACCTGGATGATCTGTACCTTCTCTGTCATAGCCTAAACCATCTCTGGTCCAAAAAGTGCTGACTCCCTAGGGTCTGTCTAGCAAAGTGATGATCTGCAAGGTCGGCCATACAATGCTTCGTATGGTGCCATCCCGTTGGTGGAGTGGTATCTGTTGTTGTACGAAAACTCCATCAAAGTTATGTGATCCTCCCATCTTCAACCAAAGTCGATGACACATGCACAAAGGATGTTCTTGAGAGTCTGAATTGTCCTCTTTGTCGGACCATCTGTCTGAGGGTGAAAGGCGGTGCTTAGGCCTAGCTGTATCCCAAATGCCTCCAGCAACCCCTTCCAATGCCAGGAAGTAATGTGATCATCTCGATCAGAGATGATAGATGATAACACACCATGAAGTCGTACGATCTCCTAAAAGTAGAGGCGTCCTAATCTCCCCACTGAACCCTACTCTTTGATAGGTAAGAAGTGGGCCAACTTGGTGAGTCGGTATATGATCACCCAGATGGAGTAGTGTGCTTTGGAAGTACGTGGAAGCCCTGTCACGAAATCCATAGATATCCCGTCCCACTTCCACTCAGGGACCTCTATGTGTTGCACCAAGCCTCCTGGTACCTGGTGCTCTGCCTTCACCTGCTGGCAGGTGAGGCATCGTGAAATGAACTCTTCCACAACTTTCTTCATACCTGTCCACCAGTTCTATCGTATGACATCCTGGTTCATCTTTGCTACACCTGGATGTACCACCAACGGGGTAGGGTGAAACTCCCTCCGCAACTCCTCCTGTAATGCAACAGGTACCATGGTACGTCCTCTGAAATTGATGTCGTGCCCTTCTCCTATAGAAAATCCATCAGGTGTATGTCATATGGATATCTGTGCACGTCTCTTCTCACAGTCTACGTCCCCATGCGATGCCTCCTAGACCCGCTGAAGTATTGTAGGAGTGGCTGTTAGCGACTTTAGAAAGGCTGCTCCATCTCTATCCACGATGTGTATCTGTAAAGCGACTAACTGCTCTGTCGCCTCTCTAAGTAGCTGAATGCCTGATATCCTGCTGAGATCATCAACTACTACATTCCCCTTCCCAGGAGTATAGACTATATGAATGTCATAATCTTCTAGTAACTCGATCCATCAATGCTCTCTCAAATTCAGGTCCTACTACGAGAAGTTTTAGCTAAGACTCTAGTGGTCAGAGTAGACTGTAAAGCGCTCACCCATCAGATAGTGTAACCAAATCATCAAGGAGAAGACCACTACTAGTAACTCCAGGTCATGGGTTGCGTAGTTCTGCTCATACAGCCTCAACTGTCATGAAACATAGGTGATCACTGCCCAGTCCTGCATCAGGACACACCCGATTCTGGTCCCTGATGCATCACAGTAAACTTTGTACCCTACGCCCTCCTCTGGTAGACTCAAGATGGGTGCACTGGTCAATATCTGTATCAGCTCCTAGAAGCTCTGCTGACATCTATCTGACCACACGAAGGGTTTCCCCTTCTTCATCAAAGATGAAAGTAGTGCTGAAACTCTGGAAAAGTCTGGCACAAATCTCTGATAGTATCCAGCCATACCTAGGAATCTCAACACCTCAGTCACACTCCTTGGTGTCTCCCATGCTAGTACTGCCTCGATCTTCGCAGGATCCACCGAAACTCCAGCCTCAGATATTAGTTTCCCCAAGAAGTGGAATTCCTTAATCCATAACTGGATCTTTGAGAGCTTACCATAATGTTGGAGCTCTTGAAGTTTATCTAGTACAACTTGCAAGTGGTAAGCGTGCTCATCCTCAGTAGTCGAGTAAATCAAAATGTTGTCGATGAAGACTACAAAAAACCGATCACCATAATGATAGAAGATCATGTTCATGAGACTCACGAACACATCTAAAGAATTGGTTACGCTGAAAGTCCTATACATAAACTCATAGTGGCCATACCGACACCTTAAGGTCGTCTTCTGCACATCCTTGTCTCAAAATATGAGACGATGATAACCTGACCTGAGGTCTATCTTCGAGAACCAGTGTTGTCCATTTAGCTGATTGAAGTGGTCGTCAATCCTCAAAAGTGGATACTTGTTCTTTACAGTCACCTGGTTCAAGCGACGGTAGTCGACACATAGTTACATTCCCCGTCCGCCTTCTTGGCGAAAAAAATCGGGGAAGCCTAGGGTGAAACACTAGATCGAATGAATCCCTTGCACTGCAAGTCCTCCAGCTGTACCCATAGCTCATGAAGCTCAGCAGGAGCCATCTGATATGCTGGAGTAGATATCGGGACTATCCCGATGTACATGTCATTATCGAAGTCTACTTCTCTACGAGGAGGTAGTCCTCGAACTACTTTAGGAAAAACGTCTGCATACTGATCCACCACAACAGGGAAAATTGGACTCCACACATCAACTACTTCAACGATGAGACTGGCCAACTGATGTGTGATTTGATTCCCTCTCCCTTGCATGAGTCCATCCTGTGACACAAAGGGTCCCCTCTCACCGGTGAAGGTGAACCTGCTCCCATTTGTGCGAACACACCGCATCATGCACCTAATACTGTCGATCTGAGCATGTACCGTAGATTACGAATCCATTCCCAAGATGACGTCTTAAGGCCTCGATGCCGCTACAAGAAGATCACTGCCAAATCTCTCACCTCCTAGAGTAAGCTCACACTGCCAGCACCAGAGAGTAATCATCGAGTCTGCTCTCGTATGAGTCTCTAGCCGTAAAGATCGAGCCAACGTCTCTGTCGGAATCTCCGAGCTCCGAACAAGGGAAGAGGAAATGAATGAATGACTCGCTCTTGTGTCACTAAGAACTGAAGCAAGGTTGTATTAGAAAAAGATAATACCTCAACTAATATCAGGTGTACTGTGGTCGTAAACCTCCACTATGTAATGATGTGCCTCCCTATGTCCACCAGCTCCCTGTGGTTAGGGTAGACCTCCTGGTGGTGGTGGTGGTAGAGCCCTGAAGCGTCGTCCACCACTTTCTGCTCGGCCATCTCCTCTGCCTCGTCCACCTTCTCCTTACAGACCTCCACGGTAGAACCTCTTCCTCTTCTTGGGTGGTCCCTCAACCATCTGTTGCTCCTCTGCATGGCGGGTCAGGCAGTCACGAGCCATGTGGCCCTACCCTCCGCATGCATAGCACTACCTGCTTCTCATATGACTGGATCTGCTACGTGTGCCCTGCACCTCTGAACCAGTATCCTGAGGTCACCCACGTATTGGTCTGGTCCGCTTGGACCTCTGCGACATCTATCTATTGCCGGCTGCAGATGACTCCCCTATGTGTCACCCTAATGTAGGCCTCGCTGATGGTGTAGGATCAGCAAGAAATATCTCCACAAGATGGGCTCACTCCAGTATTCATGCCTGAGTTGGAATACTAAGGGAGATCATTGATTCCCTGATCTCATGCCTCAGTCCCTCCTCGAAGGTCCAGGCCCAGAAGAATAGGTCCTGTACCATGTCTGTGGAGAAGCGCAAGAGGTCAGTAATCCTTGTAGAGTACTGGGATACTATCATGCTGCCATTCCGCAGCTGTATTAACTCCTGATTTCCCATCTCATGGAGGGTGACTGGAACGAACTCCGAGCGGAAGAGGCTCTCAAAGTCCGTCCAAAGTAGAGATGCCTTGTCGTGCACCAGGAGCATCAGGCTCAACCATCTACCTGTTGCTGCGTGTAGAATACTCATTGTAAGGATCACCATGAGGTCATCTGGTGTCTCTACTAATCTGAAAACTCGGACGATAGCCTCCAGGAAATCCTCGGCTGCTTGAGGGTCTTTCTCTCCAAAGAACCTGGGCGGCCTCTGACGCTGAAACTTTTGCAGTTCACTCGGTGACGTGCACTCTCAGCTGGTGGTGCTTGTGGCATTGGTGGCTTGACGGGTAGAGGTACCTCTGGTGCCTCTACTGTAATTGGGCCCCGCACTGAGGCCTCGTCACTCGGTGGGCTTCCATCTTGCACAATGCTTGGAACCCTAGCTGGATGTCGTCGTGAGGCCGTCCTGAAAAGAAACAGGTGCACCACAGTTAATACAATATACCTGGTGTATGGATACGTCGGCCACTGCACCAACACTGGGCTCGCTGGACTGATAACCACACTAAATACTCTAAACATTTTTTCTTCACAGAGATGAAATTATCAGAGTCTTAATTTCAGCGGTTGAACTGACTCATATGATACCAATTTGTCACGACCGGTCATTGGGGGCCGTGCCGTGACAACCCCAAGACCTCCGTCCATAGTCCAGTGGCTGGCGACTAGAACCAAAGGCGTAAATCCTGGTTAAAGGGAAAGCATTGTCTTTATATAAGTAAACAACACAACATAGTATTCAAGCAGAAGTAAACACTTAATATACTGAGTAAAAAAGTAAGTGCTGGAAAGTAAATGGGCTGGTATACAAACCCAACTAAGAGTACAGTACAACTGAGAAAGGAAGTACAACAGCGGAAAAGTAATGCAGAAACCATCAAGTCGTCCTCCGAAATTCCCACATGAAGGGTGTGTACATATATTCTCATCAGCTCCACGGGTCCGGCCGTTCTCTCTGAGTACATCCCTTCTGATAGTCCACCTCCGCATACCGTCTCGCTCCACAAGCCTCAACCATGATCAGCACTGTCCGTCATTTGTATCCAACACAACATAGTGCGGGCATAGCCCGTGCAGGGGTGAGTATACGATACTCAGTAGAGACCCCGAGACCCCCGAAGGCCTCCCAGAATTCGGAAAGGATAAACCAAAATGAAAAGATACAAACATGAAGTATCAACCAACTCTACTGAGGTATATTCCCACACATATACCTATGTCATCAACTACAGTTCGACTCCAACTCAAGACCCCAAGTATAACCCAGTCAACACAGGATAACACTACTCAGTCTACACAGGAAAGAAAGACAATAATATAGAAGTTAATGATTGAAAGTCAAGAATCTGCTCACACAAGTATACTACTCATGAAGAGGGGTGGAGATGATTAGAGGTAATCTCTGAATCATCCTCTCTGTTAAACCCACGTAGTGTCCAAGTATAGAAGTCATCACTACATAACCCACGTATGATCCAAGTACAGTAACCATCACTGCCGAACCCACGTAGGATCCAAGTAAAGCAACCATTGCTGCCGAAACCACATAGGATCCATGTATAGTTTTACTCACTACCGAACCCACATAGGATTCAAGTACAGTCTTCCTCGCTGCCGAACCCACGTAGTATCCAAGTATTGTCATCATCGTCATCGCGGTTGCAGCCAGCTCTAGGGTTTCCGCACATAACACGCTCGATTCAGGGGGGGTCCGCTCCACAAGCAAAGAGTTTCGATACATAAACTCTCATGATTTCCAAGTTTGATGTAAAAAAATTCCATCTCGTTAATAGGAATTCAACCGGATAGACAGCGCATCAATCAGATGCCCAGACTGAGAGATATTGGCCTTTTCCATCCCAGGGGCCCATTTGGTTTTTAAGCTAAAACCAACCTGACCATACTCTAGCTGCATCCAAACCTTTAGTAGAGTAAGCCAAATGAATCTTCCCACTAAGAGGAATTCAACATAATTAATGAGACATCATTCAGACATCTGGTCCTTACGCTATGAGTGTTTCCGCTCCGAGGGCCCTGTTGGTTTCGAGTTCGAACCAACCCGGTCATACCCAAACATCCCCCAAAGCATGAGTTTAATATACCGAAATGACCATCTCGATACAAGGATCCCTATTCAATTAACAATGTGTTGACTGGAGGTCTGTAGCCGCCGGTATTGGCATTTGAACGAACACGGTTCAAATAATCGGGGGTATGGGCCCGGTCGGACCCCGCGCAATACCCACTGGGTCGGCCCGAACTGGGTCTACCCAACCTGGGTCCGAGTCTGGCCCGATTGGGCATGACCCGGCCCGGCTAACGTGGCCCGACCCATGGCTGGCGCGGCCCAGCATGGCGGGGCATGGCTGGCCCAGCCCGTGTGGCCTGTGGCCCAGCTCGGAAGCCGACCGCGGCTCGACGCTGGATGAACGAGGCGCAAAGGGGGCGCCGCCCCCTGTTTGCGGAAATGGCAGACCCTATGGGGTCTCCCCTAAAAATCAGTCGGTGGTTTACGCCCTCCCCCTGTTTCCTTTGAACAGCCGACTGTGATAGCCGGGCTTGTGTATCTGCGGGACCCCCTCGGTTCCCGCCTCCAGGTGGCGCCCGCGGCCGGCATAGGCGGGCCGCCCCTTTGGTGTCCACTGTGGCCTCCTTCAGCCGTGGCCTTTCTCAGTTTCTCCAGTGTGGTGCGATGGTGCCGTGCAGTACTGCCGCGGCCCGCTCCGGCCGCGGTCCCTTTGGCCTCACCGTCGCAGCGCGACGGCGCCGCACATCCCTGCCTCGGCCCGCTCCGGTTGCGGTCCTCTTCGTCCCCGTATGGTGCAATGGTACCACACCGCATTCTCCTCAAACGTTAATGATGATCAATAAGGAAATGTGGATGAGGATCAGCTATGTTTGTGCGGTCCGATCTCCTTCGATTGTGACGATAACAAGTAGCTGATCATTAAGAGACGTAGATCGATAATTTTGACTTGAACAAAAATAACACCTACCACGAAGGAAGTTCACGTTTGTCAAGCACGGCGGATGATGGCGTTGTTTCTGTCATCGACGGTTTCTCCTCCCTTATCACGGTGGATGATGGGGTTAAAGAAATCAGGGCCACTGAATCAACGTTCTTCATCGGAGACTTGGCGTTCTTCATAGAAGATGAACTTCTTACAAAAGAAAATGGAGTTCTTTCTCCTCCAATTTTATACACAACCCACCAACCAAAATAAAATAAAGCTTACCCTTATTTTATTTTACTTTTCCATTCATTCAAAATTACAAATTCAAATACTTAATTAAATTAATTGATGAGGTTCACTTAATTAAATTAATGTGTGTTGGCATGAATTAAATTAGAAAAGTGTGGACAGGAGGAGTTACCCAATTAAATACAAGGGGTTTCAGGGGTTTTAGGGAATGTGAAGGGTTGGGGCTCGTGCGGGCCCCACCTCACATTTATCCTCACATGCGTAGTTAGGATGCTAGTGGGTCCCATCCTAACTCCCCCATGTAGGATAAAGCCACTTTAGTTAGAAATAAAATTGTATCCCAATTTTATTCACTTTTTTATTTAATCCACTTTTTTTATCAACTCCTCACAATCAAAAACATCTTTGGTAAAGATCCTCTTAAGCAATTACTGGAAATGTGGTTTCATCGGTGCCCTTGGATTTCAATTCCGAGCACCGGTTCAAAAGATAGAAAAACCCACACGTTCGTTCACTGAATGCTCCCAAGTTAAACTTTGGAAATTGATTCCCAAAACACCGGGCCTCAGAATCAGGTGCCGTCAGAATCTACGTACTTGTAAAATCCCAAAGAATTTAAGAAAAAAATTTCTTTCAAATTTATGGGTCTTTACAGTTAACCCCAATGCCTTAGGAGCTTTTTTGAAATCATTCATGGAGATTCTTACCTACTATCATAGGCTATGAACAATATCATGAATAATGAGGAATGTATTCTTTCTTATAAGAGGGAGAAACTACCTACCAGAACATTTTAGTTGTAATGACCATTAGCGTTTAGTGGATCATATGATCCAATAGTCATGGAACTGTGGGTGCACACAGTATAGAAGGTGTTTTCAAAGAATCACTATTCTGATATGAAGCAGTTGACTATGTTCGTTTAAAATTTACATAGTGAGGCTGATCAATGGAGGGTGTTGATTAAGAACCACAATACTAATGATGTAATTGAAGATATTGATTGGGAAGAAATTAAAAAAATGTTTCATTAATTGTATTTCCCTCAAACTATTCATATGGATATGGAGAGATAATATATAGCGGTGAATCATAATGATGTTGAATCTATGATGGATTATGAAAAGAATTTCCCAATTATTTTATGGCATGCCTCTAGTTTTTTTATCAACAACAACTGATAAATAGACAGATTCATTAGTGGATTCAAACCACACCTTTGAAATGGTATATAAATTAGATACTTTGGATGTCATGAATGTGTTGTTCAATGTGATCTCAAAGTGGAGATGGAGTTTATAGAATCATCACATGGATATTGAGAAAATAAATAAATATTATGTTTCAATATAGAGGATCTATTTAATAATTAGGAAAAATTACTCCACTTCTAACATATAAAAAATGTGGGATGGAGCATCAGGGGAATTTCTTGAAAGTGATGAAAAAATGGTCCAATTATGGTAGATAATGGCACCAATCTCATGAATGTATAATACATGAGAGGAAGATGAATGTTGTGTAGGAATGATCAAGAGAACCACCTATGGTTGAATCATTCAATTGTGTGGGGGAAATGGAACAATACAAGGTAGTGCAATAAATATCGAGTCCTCGTGTGTAATCAGCTTCAGTAGCCACCAATGCTTAAAGATCATGTGATATATTATAGAATCACTACATTTGATCTAGAGCCTAACAATTATGTGGTTATATGTACACTTGTTATTCATTCAATAATGTCTAACATTCTCTTTGATTCTATTCCAATGAGTTCTTTCATACGTTGAATGTTTTGTTGAACAATTTCAAAAAAAAACTCAAAAAATGATGGCTTAGATTTCTGTGAGAATATAAAATTGGGAAATTTTTGTATCCAAAGAATATAACTCCTCCACAGTTAATGATTCCAGATTGAACTTCCTCATAATTTTTTTTCTTACTTTACATAGAGTAGTTCAAGGAAATATTGGGCATGGATTGACAATATTTATACAAACCCATCATCAACTTTCGAGAATAGGAGATCTCCCTTCACATCCTATGACATCGTTCAATTTTTTATAAGTGTAAGGATTTGGATGAATATTCATCAGGTACAACATATGAATTGTGAATATTCATTTTTTATACAAATTAATATCTTACCCAAATTAATGGTACAATGGAGAGTATCATTATTGAAGACATACCCATTGCGGGGGACTACACGGATGTGTTCCCTAACGAATAATAAATTCTTCATCTTGGATGAGAGTTTTAGTTATATACTAATCATATTCTAATATCTATTTTGATATCAATGAATCCATATAAAATGGAGCCCATTGATTTAGAGTAATCGAGTAAGATGTTACAAGAGAATCTTGAAAAGGGTTTTATATGACTTAGTTCTTCACTGTGGGGCGAGCTAGTTCTCTTCATAAAAAAAGAATGATTTATTAATGAAAAAATACATTGATTATCATGATCACAACCAAATAATGAAAATTAATCGGCATCCCATTCTACAGATATATTAAATGTTCTATTAGCTACATGGTGCCATGTATTTATATATGGTTGACCAATCAGTATGGATATCACCAATTAATGGTGAGGAAAGAAGATATTCCTAATAATTTTTTTAATGAAGAATTGACAATATTATATCGTAGTGATTACTTTCAAACTCAAAAATTATCTAGTAATATTGATTGAATTAATGAATATATTCATTATATATTACCACAAAAGAATTTGGGTAGTTTTTTATTCATTATATTCTTATATACCCTATCATTAAAGAGGAACGTGATGATCATTTAAATTCAATGAAAAATGATTATGATAAGGGATATATTATATGAAATGTATATAAATTTGAGTTCTCAATGGGTTATGTATCATTATATGGGCATTTTATCACCAACAATAGAATATTTGTGTGTGATTCCCAGACAAATGAAATCGAAGAGTTATCCAGGATAACAATTGTAATAGAGATTTGTAGTTTCCATGATATATTTAGGTATTATTTTTTTTGAAGAACTCCTAATGGGTTTCAAACCCACTAACTATGTTTACTCAGAATGGGAAATGTATTTCTGGACAAGTGAATTTGAAGACAAAGTCAATGAGTTAAAAAAGAGGCTTATCCATGCACCAGTACTCGCACTTCTGACAAGTGAGGAACTATTTATGGGACACATAGATGAATCAAAAAAGGAATTAGTCTATTTACTTATGAAAAATGATAAATTTATTTCCAATGCCTATGTAAAATATATATTTAATCAGTAAAAAAATTCTACACATGATAAGGAGTGGGTAGATGTAATCCTCTAATTGAAAATATGGTGGAATTGTCTTTATGGGGAGAAGTGTAAGATATATACTGATCATAAGAGCCTTAAATATATATTGACATAGAAAGAGGTTAGTATGGGATAGTGTAAGATGAACAAATATCATCAAGGATTACGATTTCTTAATCCAATACCATCTTTGATAAGTGAATAAATTTTTATATTATATAAGATGAAATTATCCAACAATATTATCAATGATGTGAATGGACAAGGATCAAATAGTTATATATTTTCAAAGTATGGACTTGGGATTCATTAAGGATAGAATATCATCAATCATTTCTCAAATTATTTCTCACCCGTTCCTTATAGAGAAAAAGTATGTTGTTGAATGAAATTATGTGGGAATTAAAAATATGGTTTAAGTTATTTGTAAGGAAAACTCCTCATAGTTCAAAATTAATGAGGAACGAGTAGTATGAATTTGTTCACTAATATGTTTACTATCATATCTATATATAAAGAATGTGATTTTGTGTGGCACAAATATATCAAAATTTTTTATTCACCAAGGGAGATTAAAGATGTTTTGAGATCTCTAAGAAAACTATTTGTGGGAAAATATGAAGAAAGAGATTACTGAATATACATCAAAATGTCTAGTATGGGAAAAAATGATAGCTAAATGTAAAAATTATAATGGGATGATGAAACCACTACCCATACAAACATGGAAATGGGAAAACATAATCATGGTCTTTGTCACAAGACATCCAAATATATCCTAGGGGAATCATTACTATATGGGTTTTTATAGATTGTCTCACAAAGAAAACCCAATTTATATCAATTAGAGAGGAATTCACATGAGATCAACATAAACTAATATTTATAAGAGAAGTGGTAAGGATTCATGGGGTAACACTATATATTATATCTTATCTAGGTTTAATATTTACCTTGATGTTATGAAAATGTATCCTACATGATCTAAACACTATGATTAATTTCAATTTGACTTGCCATGTTAAATATGTTGGCCAAACAGAGTGGACTATTCATACACTAGAAGACCTGTTAAATGTTTGTTTTTTGGAATTGAAAGTATGATTAGACCAACGTCTACCTCTGAATGGATTAACTTATAAAAACACTTTCTAATTAATTTTCCAGGTTTCACCATATGAAACCCTTTGTGGGAAAGCATGAATAACAATGTCATGTTGTAGTGAGTTTGGTGACCATAAGCTGCTAGGACATTAAATGATTAATGAAAATATAGACAGGGTGAAAACCAGTCAACATCATATCAAGGAATCACAAGTAAATATAAGATCTATGAATAAAATCATTGATGGACCAAGATAATGAGGTTGGAGACATGATTTTCATCCACAAATCTCTATGGAATATAATCTTGGGATATGGGAAAAATGATATATTGAGTCCTAGGAATATCATCCCCTTCAGGATTCCTGATCATATCAGAGCTCTAGCTGATCAATTATCCCTTCCATCTAACATTTCTCATGCACATAATGTATTATGTGAATCCATATTAAAGAACAACATACCAGACCCATCACATGTATTGAATCTATATATGGTACAGTTGGAAAATGATCTCTTTTACGAGGACTATCTAGTGATGTTCTTCGAATGTAGAGAAAATGTTCTACGCAATAAGAATACTCACCTGGTAAAGCTAAATTATAGGAATCATTAGTAAAAAGAGGTAAAATGTTAACCATAATATTTGATTTAGGATATGTAGCTTTATAGGCTTTCACCAACGTACGTAACACGAACTTTTGAGGGAGAAAATTTAAAAGGGTGGGTGGAATAAAGCAATAAATAATTTTATGAATGGAAAATCTATTCCTATAATTATTCCACAAAGTATAAATCATATAAAATCATATAGAGGAAACCATAAAAACAATATTAATGAATAATTGATGGAATAAAGTGTTTTTTATTAGATAAGGAACCAATACCAATCAAATAGTTACTAGTTATTTGGAATTGAAATGTGACCCTTTGGAATAGAAATTTATCTAATAGAATAGTAACCTCAACAATGAATGTATAAATAATTTTTTGGTATAATATTATTAAAAACATGATATATTTATTCCATAGAATATGTAAGTAAATGTTTTAGAAATGATAAATTATGTGTGTGTATTTTTATTAGTTAGAAATTTTTAATTACCATTTATAATTAATATAATAATATAATTGAAAATTTAATATCATTAATTTAATTTTTAATTTAAGATTTTTTATAATGATTTTATGATAATTTTATAATTCTAGAAATAAAATATCAATGTGTCATAAAATTTATAATAATTCAAAAATCAACATTTTTGAAATAAATAATTCTTTTATTATTAAAACATTAAAATTTTAATATATAAGAAATAATATGAATTAAATGGTGTCCATTTTGGAATTTCACAGGAAAAAATGGGTTAGTGTAATGTTTTTCGATTTTCACCATAATGTTGAAATTTTTGTGAATAGTTAAATATGATAATTTACTATATATATATATATATTATAAGTAAAATACAGCATTTCTTGAGTAATTTTCTATATATATATATATATATGTGTGATAATTTACTATATATATAGAACTAACCTTAATGATTTTACATATTTATAGATAAGTATAAAAATATTCATAATCTTGAGCAAAAAATAATTAACTACTAAAAATATTAATAAAAGAAAACCACTCTCTTCCTCTAAAATAACACTTCAAACAACCTCATTCATCACAACTCCAAATCCATAAATCATGAAATTTTTTTCCTAATCTACTTCCATAAACCATTCCACATATCTAGGATCCTTTGGACTCCATAAATGAAAAAAATAATAACCCAAAGGAGGATCTCAATGAGAATAATTCATTAAGTAAAATACTGTTTCTTTTCTTTTAATTTAATTTCTTTTTCATTTTTTTTCTTATTCTTTCCTAAAATCCACATTCCCAACTGTAATTATAACACTAATGTGTTATATATACTAAATTTTATTATGTTAATTAAAAAATTCATCATCAAACCTGTTCTCCTCCACATTTTATTCGAAAAATTGATACATCATCTATGAGGTGTAGTTTTATCACCATCGAGGATGAAATGTTTACATTATCTCTTAACACCTTCAAGTATAGTCTTAAAAAAATTATAGTGGTAGAAAAATATTTTAAAATAAATTTTATAGTATTTTTTATGTTATGGAAATAACTAACATAAAAAGTATTAAATAATTAAAGAAAACAAGGTCGTTTAGATTAAAAACCACCAAATTAATATATTAAATTATCACAAACATCTTATAATACAAATCATCCTCATATCATGAAAAAATAATAAATAAGACCAATTAAAATTCTAGATTTTAATAAATATCATATTTTAACAATTTTGGTTAATTATCCACATTTTTCATGATCTGTCATACATTTATAGAATTCAACTAATCATTACAATTAAGAAAACAAACAATCCCTATAGATGAAATTGAAAACATTAAATAATCAAAATGATCATAAATGAACTTATTAAAATTATAATGACTGAGATAAATGTAGAAGAAGATATGGATGTATTAATGAATTAATAAAATTATATTATCTTGGATATTAATTTAATTAAATAATTTAGACATACAGTCTAGGGAATCTCAAACCAAATTTTCTTTTGGGTTATTTCACTTCCATTCCAAATTTTGGTGTGGTTGTCATATAAATATTATTAAAATATAATTTAATTTAAATTAATTTTTCATTTTTTATATATACATTATTCCAAATTGATTTTATGAAAAATTAATGATTTCTCTAAAATAACCCTTCTAATTAAAAAAACTAGTTTTAAATACCTTGAGATTGTTTACTCTCGACAAAATATAGATGATTATTATACCAAGTATGTTTTTCTCTTTTTATTTTATGGACAAAAATTTTTTATCATGAATTCATCCATTAGAAAATTCTCATAAAACCCATTTCGTTTCTAATGGTTATTTTATGGACAGATTGTTATACGTTATATTTGGCATACATGATAACATAAATGTTTTGATGTGACATATGTGGCTATAATTATATAGCACTCTAATGCATTGGTTAATGGGATATATAATGAGAAAATTTCCAATTTTACTAAACATTATTCAATATTTTTTAATAAATATTATTTTATGGTTTTTCACATATGTTATGTGTGAACCAGATGCTATATTTGTTTAAAACTATGCGTGGTATTTGAAAACTAATACTGACTTAACACTTGCATTTTTATTGATTTTATAAACACACAGAACACAAATTACAAGACATACATTGTGTAATTGAAAACTAAGACATGATATTCATTTTTATGCATTGGAACATTCCATTCCATTATCTAATGCATCCTCTCATGATTATGATGATGATCCTATTTTTATGTTATGATGATAATTATTGTCCTCACACATGTTGTATTGATTCATGTTATTTATATCCTCTTACGAGAATTTTATCTCACCCCATTCCTTGATGTATATCATTACATGAATACATATACAAGCATGTACATGAGGGTATTTAAGAATCCCGATAAGAATGAATTAAATAATGATAATGTTTTAATATGTAAATTTCATGTTCAATAATAATTATCCCAATACATTAATCCATTGGAATCTGGTTTTCTAACACTATGATTTTGTAAATCATTCAAATAATGTAATTGTACTGTAAGAAATTATAGCACCTCTATAGTTTTTATTAGAAAACAATTTAGTTATGTTTTTATATTGGATTATTAAACATTTTTTAAACCCCTTAGTATGAGACTAAATATATTAAATCACCCTTTAATTATTGTTTTGAAAAAATAAGAATCCCACAATATATTTGTATAGAGTTACTTCTTTAATGAAATGAATTATTTATTCATGTCTTGTTAATTTATGATTTTTTTCAACCCATTTCTTTTATTTAAAATTGTGGGAATGAGGAAAAACAAGACTAATAATCTGTGTAGTGGGTAATGTATTAATATCCTGAAATGAATCCCTAATTCCTTGGGAGGTAGATTTCAAAATCTCATAGAGATTCTTACCTAGCTATCTCAGGATATGAGCAATAACATGAATAACATCAAACATTCACCTTCCCCTAAGAGGTTTCAAATGGATACTGAAAATTTTTGTATAAATGCTCACTAATGTTTATTGAATATGTTTATCCACAAGTTAAGGAACTATAGTTCCACTTAATGGAGAAGATATTTTTTTCATTGTTCTGATTGCGAAAATATGACTCTAGACATTTACTATTTCAATGGATAAGCTAATAAATGGTGGGAGTATATTATGATCACCAAGCCAAAGGATGAAACTGAAGAGATGGATTGGGAAGACTTTTTGGAAATATTTACTATCAATTATTTCACTCGAACTCTATAAATGAATATGGAGAGATAATAAATAGAGATGATGAAAAATTAGGTGAATATGTCACAGAATATGAAGAAAATATCACAATGATTTCAAAGTAATGCTAGAGTTTTGATATGAAAACTGACAAAAAATTGATATATTCATTAGTTGTTTAACACCACACCTTTTAAAGGATCATGAAATATGAATCATTGGGATCTAAGAAGGAGTTGTTCGATGTGATATTTAAATGAATATGGAGTTTGGAGAATTGTCTCACAATTATGGTTATAATAAATCAATGCTGGAGTTTCACGATTATGAATATAATGAAAAAGATGAAATTTAATTTCACCACTCACATATGATAAATTTGGGCATATGAATCACTAGAACTTACTCAAAGGGATAGGAAAATTATCCATGTTTTGGAGAGAAGGACACCAATATCATGAATTCTAAACACACATGAGGAAGCTAGAAACCATGCTGGAAGAAAGAGGAGTAACACCTTTAGTTCAATGATTCAATTATAAGGATCAATGTGACTATTTAAGCTAGTAAAATAAACCATGAGACCTTATGGGTAATCCTCTTCAATACTCACTAAATCCAAATGATCACATATATTCATATTCCATCACTATTGTTGAAGTGGACCCTAACAATTATGTGGTGACATGTATGGTTTTTATTAATCCATGTATTGTAAACATACTATTTGATTATGGTTCTATGAATTCATTCATATATTATAGGTTTAGAAGAAATATTCAAAAACCACCTCAAAATATGGAGGTGAAGTTTCCTATGATAATTATAAAATGGGAAAATTATTATATCCAATGTAATTAACTCATCTCCAGTTAATGTTTTGGGACTACACCTCCCAAAAAATCGTTACTTACTTTTTTTGGTGGATTTTGATTATATTTTGGGCATGGATTGGATTTCTTTATAATAAACCGAAAAACAACCATTGTGAAAGGATGATCACCCTGCACATCCTTTGGTATCCCCAAATTTTGTATAACTATAATTACGAGGATGAATCTTCTTGGGAATCATCATCTCATGAGTGAATATTATTTCCTTATAATAAATAATATGTGACTCAAATGATTAATAAAAAAGATTTTATCATGATGAAAGATATGCCGATTGTGGGTGACCATCCTGAAGTACTCCCTAATGTATTACATGTCCTTCCTCTTGATCGAGAGGTTGAGTTGATGATTGAACATATTCATAGATCTCTTCTAATATCAATGACTCCTTATAAAATGTAAACCATTGAGTTTATGGAATTGTAAAAGTATATAAAATAGAATATGTTCATTGATTTTATACACCCGAGTGCTTCACTATGGTGTGTGATAGTACTATTTATAAAAAATAAAGATGAATTGATGTTCCACTTCATTGATAACCATGAGATTAAATTCATGATAATGAACAAGTTTTCCATTCTATGGGTATCTGAATTGTTTGATCAGAACATGGTGTTCTGTATTTCTATAAGGTGCGCCTTTTGTAATCACCTATTAATGGTAGGAAAGGATGATATTCCCAATAATTCCTTTTAAATCATGTACGAACACTTTGAAATTATAGTGATTTCATTCACAATCAGTAATTTTTCCAAAATATTAATGCACATGATGAAAAATGTTTATAGAGATTACCTCAAATAATATGTGACAATATTTATTGATGATATTCTGATATACTCCATGAGAAAGGAGGAACATGAGTATCATTTAAATACTATTATATAACCATTCTGAAGGGATACTATAAATGTAATATAGAGTAAATTTTTTTTCTTAATATAGAATTTATCATTATTTTGGAATTTTATCCCTTGAAAAGTAATATAAGTAAAACCTTCTAAAACAAACGCAACAAATAGTAGAACAAGATAACATCTTTAATGGAGATCCATAGCTTCCTTGGTCTATCTGGTTATTATCAGGGATTTATGAAGAACTCCTCACAATTTGAAAACCCGCTAACCAAGCTAACTTAGAAGGGAGAAATGTTTTTCTCTTCAGTGAATGAGTATACTCTATAAAATAGATAAAAAAAGAGGCACATCACCACACCAATAATAACACTTTCGACAAGAGGGGAACTATGTGTGGTATATATAGAATATTACAAGATCTTACTTTTCTATTTAGTAATGAAAAATAATTATGTGATTTCCTAAAAATCAATGTAGTTAACATTCAAAAGAAATACTATCCTACACATGATATGTAATTAGCGATTGTGATTTTTGCGTTGAATATCCAGAGGTATTATCTACATGGGTAGATATGTGAGATATATACTAATCATAAGAGCCTGTAATATATATTAAAATATAAGTAGCTTAATAAGAACCAGTGATGATGGTTAAATCTCATTAAGGATTATGAGTTATCAATATACTACCATCCCATCATAAAAAATAATGTGGAAGATACTCTATATAAAAAGGATCATGAAATATTATAAATTATGAGATTGAGAAGGATCTAATATTTATTGATTTTCAATGGATTGATTTGAGAGTTATTATAGAATGAAAATCATCAACTCATTATTAAATTATTCCTCAACCATCCCATTTAGAGAAAACGATGGATACTAATAAAATGATGTGGAAATTTAGAAGAAGTTGGAAGCTCTCAAAAAAGAGAAATCAAAAGTGTTCAAAATTAATGAAGATGGAGTCATAAGATTTGGGTCATGAAATTGTGTATCATATAATATATAGATAATAAAAGAGTTTCTAATTGATATAAATAGTTCAACCAGTTCTATTCAACCAAGGAGAGAAAAGATGTATCGAGATCTATGATAGAAATACTTGTGGGATAATTTGAAGAAAGATATAAATGAATATTCATTATGGTTCTGGGTATGGAAGAATGCGATGATTAATGAAAAAATATATATAGGGATAATAAAACCAATAATTGTGCCAATATGTAACTGTGAAAACATCACCATGGGCTTTGTCCCAAGAAATCCAAAGACATCCAGATTAAATAATACTATATGGGATGTTGTGGATCATCCTCGAAAGACAGCTCACATTTTCACAATTTGATAGGGATTATAATTAGAAATACATACATGGATATATATCATAAAATTTTTAGTGGTTCTTGGTGTACCAATATCTACTGTATCTCATCATGATCCAAGATTCATCTTAATATCCTTGAAAAGTTTCTATCATGATCTAAAAATTGAGATAAGGTTCATTACAGCTTATTATCCTAAAATGTAGTGAAAATCAAAGCGGGTTATTCAAAAAATGGATGAAATGTTGGGATCATATTCTATGGACATAAATCGATAATGGGATAAATATCTACCTCTTGATGAATTCTCTTACAATAACTGTTTCCAATAGAACACCCAAATTTCTCCAAATGAAGCACTTTTTGCAAAAAGATGTATAACACCAATATATTGGGATGATGTTTGTGAACAAAATCTAATAGGATATGAAATTTTTAATCCAATGATGGAAATGTTGAAAATAATTCATTAAAACCTAAAGGAAGCCCTTATTTGAGGATGTATATACAAGATCCCTTACATGTACTGAAATGAAATATCATCAAGCACTAACACTGGAAATTTCTATAGTACATGGTGTATACCTTGTAACCTTCTGGAGGATGTACATACCAGATCCCTTACATGTACTAAATCCATAGGTGGTGATGTTGGAAAATAATATTTCTTATAAGGGACAACTTGTTAAGTCATTGTACTATAGAAATAAATTTATATGCAATAAGACAACTCACTTAGTCAATGTACATTGGAGGAACCAGAAGTACTAAGTGTAAACATTTTAACTAGATGAAGAAATAATAGATAATGACCCTAGTTTATTTTTTACTATAGCATGTAAAACTAAATTTTGAGGCTAAAATTTTATATGGGGGAAGAATGCTACATTCTAGAATTTTATCAATGGAAACATATTTATTATAATTATTACATATAATATAAATCATGTAATATCAAATAGAGGACTGAATAATATCTTTATAAATGGATTGTGATTTAAATAAGAGGTATTTCTATAAGTTAAGAAATCTATACCAATTTAATTTTTACCTGATATTATGGATAGTAATGTGACCACTAGGATTAATAATCTAACCAATAAAATAGTAACCTCACCAATGAAATTATAACTACATTATCGGTATCTTATGCATTAAATTTTTCTATAATAATTTCATAGAAAAAGTAAACAATGGTTTTAGAAATGGTAAATTAGTTTTAGGTATTTTTGTATGTTACAAATATTTAATTACAATTTTATAATTATTATAACCATTTAAAAAAAATTCATAAAATTTGTTCATAAATTATTATTATTTTTGTTTTATTGTTAGAATATAAATTTTTATGAGCTTATGTAATATTTAATAATTTCATAAAAGTGTATATAATTTGATGATCATTACTTTCAAATAAACGAAGATTATATTTAAAAATAAAATTTACCCTATTTATAAAATTATTCTATAAAATGGAGTCCATTTTTTTATTCTATACATAAAAAATGGTTAGGGTGTCTTTTTTGGATGTTTCTAAAATGTTGAATAATTTGTGAATATTGAAATATGGTAATTTACGGTATATATACATTATAAAAAAATATACTATTCCATGAGCCTTTTTAGATTTAATAGTCCTTATGTAGAACTCCATTCATTAAAATATATAGTTAATGATAAGGTTCCTACTATTCATATTCTTGAGAAAAAATAATAAACTAAAGAATAAAATAATCAAAAAATACCCATGTCCCCTACTATAATTACCACCCCTCACCAACTCTTCACCTATCCAATTCAAATCATTGAAGCATACCAAATTTCCACCCAATAGTCTTCCCAACACTATACCCCATATGATGGATTATTTTTTCACAAAATATAAAAAATCCAATCTCCTTAAATAAGATCTCAAAGTGAATATATCATATAGTGAAATCATATTTCATTCCTTTTAATTTATTTTCACTTTATTTTCATTTCTTATTCCTTCATAATTTTCTTTGATCCCTATAGAATGATAACTCTAGTATCCTATGTATGATATAATATCATTATGTTGGTGTAATAATTAATAATTTGACGTCTTATCCTTTCCCTTTTATTCTAAAAATGGAATCATCATTTGTGAGGTGTTGTTTTATCAAAATCAAGGACGTAAATTTTTTATTTTCTATTAACTACTTCAAGGATGGTCATAGAACCAATATAATGGGAGGAAAAGAAATATAAAATTTTTTTCTAACATTTTTTTTATTTTTAGCTCTATTATATACAAAAATATAAACAATAAATCAAAATAATTTTTTTTTGTGATTGTAAACCACCAAATTAGTCTAAATGATTTTAATTGTCATTTTCCCTAATGAATCATTCTAATATATGGGAAAAAATAATGTACAATGAAAAATAATATCATTTTTGTTCATTTATATTTTATAATACCAATTCTGTTTAATTATCCCTATTTTTCACTGTCGTATATACTTTTATACAGGTGAACCAATCATGAAAAATGAGAAAATGAAAACTCCTGATAGATATAACTGAACACAATAACACATAAATATGTCTAAAAAACATAAAAAAGTTATAATGAATAGAATAAATTTAAAAGGGGTTATGGATTTGTTAATTAATTTTCTAATTTTATTCACCAGTATATTAATGTTAATATTGAATTAATGCATAATATAAGGGGATTCTCGAAACCAATTTCAACTATTTCGGTTGTTCAACATTCACACCAAATTTAAATGTGAATAATCATTTATATTCCTCCAATAATATTTCAATTTCCTCCCATATTCATTTTCAGGATATATATTCATCAAAACTGTTTTTAGGACAAATACAATAAATCATCAAAAAGAACTATTCATTCTAAAAACGTATTGTTTATTTCTCATGAGATTGTTTCTTCCCCATTCATGATTGAGGATTCTTATACCAAGATTGTTATTAATATATTTTTTTACAATAACTAAATAGTTTTATCATGAATGCATTCATTATGAAATTATCTTAGAACCCACTCCCTTTCTCTGGGTTATTTTACAATATAAATTGTTATATATTCATTGTGGAATACATGATTATGTGAATGTTATGATGTGACAGGTGAACAAAAAATTATATATCCCTCCAATAAATTTTTTAATGTTATGTATCACATGATATAATGTGAAATATTTATGAACATGATTCTATATTTGTTCAGAATGATGTTGTTATATCTATGCACATATGTTAAGAACGAACATGATATAAGCATTCTTCACAACATTGTGTGGTAGTTTACTACTAAGACATGATGTTTTTTATGAATTCACACATTCCATTCCTATATAAAATCATTCATCTCATTAATATGATGATGATCCAATTCTTATGTTATGTTGATAATTATTATTCTCACCCTTGTTATATTGATTCGTGTTTTTATAATCAATTTTTACTAGAGTTTTAACTCACCACATTATTTAATGTATAACTTTAGTTTAATATATACACAAAGGAGTACATGAGTCACAATATGAAGCTAGAGAAGAAGGAATTATATAATGTTTATGTTTTATAATGTAAATAGTATTTTGGTCCAAATTTTCCCAAAACACATAATGTTTGGATCTTTGTTTTATAACACTATTATATTGTTTATCTGTTAATTAATGTAACATTAATGGAAGAAAATGTAGGTTCTACATATTTGATATTGATTTTTATATTTCTTTATAACTTTATACTTATTAAATATTAGTTTTTTATGGTTTCATCCCACTTGATTATTCCTTCATGTGTTGGTTATCACTATGTTTTGTTGTTGAGACAACTCCATATGTATTTTAATTTTAAACTATGATTAAATAAAAATAATGTTGATCATTTATATGAAAAAAAATTACCATATAAATTTATGGAGAATAATTGTTTTGGGGGTTATATATTATTGATTTGGATGTCTAAGAACTAATAAATAGTACTGGCTAGTTGACAATGTTCAATGCTCACATCAACTATTATATAATATCAGTTAGTTTTATAACTGATTATTGCATCAATAGTCTATTTAGAAGTGACCTGAATGTAAATTTAGGTGAAAAAATATTGTTGGAACCAATAGTTTTATCTATTTGAAAATATTTTGTATAATAATCATTAGTATCAATACATGAGATCGAGAATATTTTTTTTCGAGAATTGTTTGTTAGTTTTTTGATTTTTTTCATGATCTTTTCCCATGATTTCCACCAAAGAGAGAAGTGGGGTTTATGATTGATCTATTATAAGGGAATATTCCCATATCACTTTCATATTAACGAATAATACCAAAAAAATGAGTGAATTTAATTATTAGTTGGAGGAGCTTGAATGTGAAGGGTTTATTGGGCCTTGTATAGCTCTATGGGCAGCATTAATTTTGGTTGTAAAACAATATATGAAACTCTTTAGTTATTTTTGGATTATAGAAATGATAAAAATTTTATGTTAATGAATCATTATCAACATTAAAAAATTGTTAATAAATTTGATCAGTTGAGGGGAGTAATGTGGTTCTGTAAACTAGACTTCTAATCATAATATAACCAATTTTAGGTTAGGAAGAATGATATTCCAAGGACATATTTCAAGATTATATAATGTCAATAGGAGTATGTGGTTATTCCATTTAGTACAATAAATTTACAAGATATATTTATTGAATTTATGAATCATATATTTCGAAGGTATCTTAATTATATACTAGTGGTGTTTGTGGATAACATATTTCTGTATTCAAGGACAAATTATTAGCATCAGAATCACATGGCTACAATGTTTAGAAATATTCTAGATCATGTTTTGTATGAATAATTATCAATTTCTGATATTGAATGTATGTGGTACATTTATATTTCCATTTTAACTCAATTAAACCTGTTCTTGTAGATTCAGAAATGATATAGGCTGTAATCTCTTAGAAACCAGAAATTGATTTCATTGAGATACATTGTTTGCATAACATCATTGGTTGATACCATTATTCTGTTCGTAAAATTACACATCCAGATTCACCAATGAAATCATTGATGACATTTATTTCCATTATAATGGAATTAGAAATTTCAAAAAACATTTTTGGGGATTATGATTAACCTTAGATTATAAAAAATCATGATTTTACCAAAATAAAAACAAAGGAATGTGTCGTATTGTGATGACATAGGATGTGGTTTTATGTGTGTTCTCATGTAAATATATCATGTTGTTTCTTATTTCTCATGGAAGTTATGTCATTCTGGGAAAAAATACCCAACACATGATTTGGTGTTAGCTTCTGTAGTCAATGTATTGAACCCGTGGTTTTAATACCTATTTGTTGTGAAATTCACAGTGTTTACAGATCTTAATTTCATAAAACATTTTTTCTCTCAAAGGGATTTTAATCAAAGACCAATAATATGGATTTAAAATCTCAAAAATGTGAAATTTGAATTAATATATACAATATGTAAATTGAACTCATTGGCCAATGATTTAATCAAGATTTCATGTGGTCACCTCGAAAAATAGGATTCAGATTAGTGGTATTTGATGTTATTGATAGAAGACATGCACATGGATTGTGAAAACTGAGGCGGTGTAACAATTTTCCTTTTATTTTATTATATTCATGATTATATTTTGAATGTTTAACAGGATAAATCAAAAAAATTGATATATTTTATTTGAGGTCAAAAATAAATGATGTGGAGACCATTTATTGATTTATTCTGAGTGAAATTTCATTTTTTTCATTTAGAGATAAGATGGTCCTACCCATGGATTTTTAGGAACAATTTTTTAGATCTTAGTATCAGTTGATATTTTCTTTCATACTATCATTCGGATGATATAAAAGGAAATGAAAAAAAATTGGGAGTTAAGGAAAGAAATCATATGTGAAATATATTTTTTCCAGATGCCTAACATGTTCACCAGTTATATTATACAATTGATGCCAGCAGGATTTTTTCAGTCTTTACCATTTCTCGCATGTAAATTTAATAAGATAAATGGTTACTTTTTTATAGGTCTCTATTGGATGGATAATAAACATGATTCAATATGAGATATATTAGATTGACTCTCAATTTCATCCAATTTCATCCAGATTCGTGAATTCCATATATTTTATTACATGTCTAAAATATATATTTGAGAGGTGTTAAAGAAGCATGTAATATTAGTTTAAATATTGTCAAACCTATATCTATCATATATGCCTTGATTCTAAAAGTACGTATGGTAATATCTTATGAGTGACTTTACAATGATTGTTTAAAACTATTATTATATGGATGAACAATTTGAGAGGATCATACAAAATTTTCATGATATTCTATATAATTGAATTATGTATTTAGGTATCTCATAGGAAGAGTACATACTGTTTGCAGATTTCTTGAATATTAATAGTTAAGAGGCCTTGATACACATGAATCATTTTGAAGTGTTTTATTGGGAATCATGGTCTTTTTCTTTTTTTTGGGAGGAATGTTTAATGACATAACTAGTTAGAATATGAATTTTTTTATTAGACAATAGACAATGTTTAGTTGATCGAGAAAATGAAATAGATAGACAAGATTCATTAAAAATTGTTTGTGGGTCACCGTCGATGGCTAATGTCATTAAAGATTATTGATGATGTGTTCTTTAGAATGTACTAATTAGATGGGATCATATTTTTTGGGATAAAATAATGGCACCCCCTTGATAAATAATCCATTTTCAGACAAATGTATAGGTTGGTGAGGTAAAATATTAGTAGGGTTTCCCGCCAAGGTGCATTTCTATGAACAATAAATTTTATGTATCTTAAATGAAGAAGTATTAGCATGATTACTACAATGTGGTTCAATGAGATCATGTTAATGTAGATTTAGATTCTTTATTCATTCACGTATTAGTGCATATTATATATAAGAACATGAAAGTCATTTATCGGAAAAGAATCGGTATAGTTCAGGTTTTTGGAAACATTTTTTAATTGATGAAGAAAATTAAGAATGGGAAAGAGAAATGGTCAATGAATTTTACATACTCAATTATCCAAATGGTTGTTTTCAAATTTCCATGAATGTAATGACCATTGGTGTGTAGAAATCCGCACCCCTGGTTTCATGTAAAAAAACCCGTTATTTATATATTTTATGAATATAATTTAATTAAGTTACGATCGGGATGTATTGGAAGAGTTTGGGAATTTTTTGGTGATTTTATGGTGGTCCATAGTCTAAGAACATTTTTAAGAAACTATAGAACACCTCCAGGAAACTTTGCAAATGTAAAAAACAGACATTGGGTAGGCTCATGGTTGGTGTGCGTTTTGGCCAATCCATGCATCCACTTGAGAGAAATCATGAAATTGAGCAGATAGGAGTTAATAATGATTAGAACATGGTTTTTATAACTATTTAATCCAACCACGATTGTGGAATTTAGAGATTGTGTTTGACTTATGGTTTTTGAATTGTTTCCCGAACCCTTTTCCGGAACCACCCAAAGTTGTAATTTGATCAAGATTGTGTGGATCTATTTGAATAACCATTTAATCTAATATAATTTTCATAAATAATAATATAACATGAATTCCTCTCTCACCTAATTATTTGGAAACATTTACCCTTGATCTGGGAGTGATCCATTTGTGAATCATGTAGTGTTGGATGTATTATTCCTAATTAAATACTCGTTTGGGATGGTATTGCATAGTTTTCTACATATTTCATCTATCACAATCATGGATATAATTTTTTGGGAAAGATACATGTTGTGTGATGCCTAAAATGATCAGACTTGAGTTTCTTAGCTAAAGGTAAATAGATATAAAGATCGTTTTGGATTTCTTTGCCTTGTATGTTGACGAATTTTTCTTTTCGTCAGTTTATAATATGTTTTCAAGGTAGGTGGATTCAATATCAAAAACTATTATTTAATCATGAAGGATTTGATTAATATTAATATAATTTAATGGTTTTAATTGAGAAATTTATGTTGCATTCTTGTGGGAAAACAACATTAGTGATGTTTTGTAGAATGGATAATTTTTTGGTTTTTTGGAAATTGCAATTTGTTAAGTTATTTTAAAAAGAAGAATTTAATATATTTTCATGTTATTGATACATGTAATTTTGGATGAAATTTTTTTAAAAGTGCATTTATATTGAAATGGGATGGATCAATTAGCTATGAATGATATTGGCATAAATTTTTGGCATGAGTTCATTTGTATTTTGGATAGATAAGGGTATGGTGATTCCCTTGAAAAAAGATGGATTAATAATTGTATAAACATTCTACCATCACGATGCTTCAACATGTTACATCTTCATGAATGGGTGAATAACAACTTCTGAGTATATGATATACCTCATTTGCATGATCCTATAAATATATGGATATGTGGAATGGAATGAGATATTGAAAAATGCATAGTGTGTCATGGTTTAAAAGAAATAATTTTTTTCTATACTTGGAAATTGGTTGGTTTGTAAAATGGTTTGTCTGTCAAAAAAATTGTTTTATGATGTTTTATTTAAAATACATATATAAATGTGCTAACATGTTCTATCATAGTAGTGTGAGCAAGGATGTAATTTTGGAAAAACCATTTGAGTTTTATTCTCACTCCTCCTTGGGATATTTGGGGTGTTTATAGATGTTGTAAATTGAGATAATGATACAGGAATGTTATCCCAGTTGTTTGCAGATTAATCATTAAACATTGGGATGTATTGTGGAGTCGGTTCTTGGAGCATATTTGGATCTATGAAGTTTATGTCCTTAG
Organism: Viscum album; assembly: GCA_963277665.1. NCBI lineage: Eukaryota > Viridiplantae > Streptophyta > Magnoliopsida > Santalales > Viscaceae > Viscum > Viscum album. The sequence goes on along the minus strand of OY728131.1, from coordinate 707,075,961 downwards.
AGCATTTATGATTTTTTTAATTTTTCTTCTCCATTGTACTCTGAAATAGGTCTAGGTTTTTTGGTATTATTGAATGTTGGTATAACATTGAGTTCTATTTCATTGTTCTTATTCAATATTTAATAGATGTTTGGTTATTATTTTCATGGTTATGTTGTTTTACATTTAATTAAAAATTCATCCCCCAATTTATATAAATTTTTCATTCATTTAGTGTCACCATTTATTGACTAGGTATGTATCTAAACACCTAGTATGTCCCTCGTTACTTTCCAATCCAATAATTTCTGTCAAGATCATACAAATATCTTTTATGATTAAAATTTAACATGAATTAAAAATTATATTCTATAACTATAAGGTTCATATTTATTATGAATATAATGATATATTTTTATATGGTAGTATAATTATATATATATATAACAATTTTCTGTTCATATTTCTACAACACAATTCAATAAAATGTTTATAACAATCATATAATACTATTGATATTTCAAATACATTAAAGATAAGGATTCATTATATATATATATTATAAAGTATCCAGTTTTTAATAATATCCAAGGTATTACATATACTCAAATGAAAAAGAAAATCGAACTGATAATTATGTACATTAATAAAATAAAAAACAATTTTATATATCTTATAAATATTCAGTGATAATTTTATACTATTTCAGTTATCATCGCTATTGTTTACCCTTTTAGTAGATTTATTTTATACCCTTCCTCCAAAGTAGACACAATCCAAATCACACTATATTTATTCTTAGATTGATATGTTGATTATAAAATAGATCAAAATTATAAAAAATAATCTATTAATTTAGGGGTTTTATCCCTATGTCATTCTAAAAAATTACAATATAAAATGATACTTTATTGGAAGAGGATTTATAAGGTGATATTTTAGATCTAATCAAACCATATATTTTTATATTTATTATATAAAATATTAATTTTTAATATTTTAATTTATACTCCATTTATACAATCCCAATTAGTTAATTTTATTTTTCTTGATTATTGGAAATTAAATTCAATGGGATTTTAATGGTTATATTTATTATTATTTTATTTCATACATGAATAAATTAAAATTTGATAACAGAAAATGGATAAAAAAATAATAACCATCATAATGTAATTATTATATTGGAATTATTAATTTTACTGTATAATATTTTCACATAAACCAACTAATTTTTATCTATAAGAAAATAGGACATAGTAGAATATTCTCTTAATTCAATAATAATACAGTGATAAATGATTAAAATGTCTGGAATAACTTCAAAAAAATTCCAATATATATTTATAGTAATTTATTTCCATGATTTTCGTAAATTTATATTTTACACTCATTTAGTTATATTGAAATAATGAGTGAAATGGTGTGATTATGTTTTGGGTGGGGTATTATTTATATTCACGTACACATTAGACTTATACAAGAGAAAAAATTGGATTGAAATACCATTTTGATAATTAAAAAACTATAACAGTCTTAGAACTATAAAATTCATGATATATGATATATATTTTATAATAAAAAATATTGAATCATTAAATCATTGAATAATAAGTTAATTTATCTTATATAATAGATAATATGTAATATATAATCACCAATAATCTGTGATTTTTTTGGTACAAAAAAAAACTACAGCATTGAGCTAGGAAACAATGTTGGAATATAATAACGGAAAATTGTATGTCCCTATATGAATCTATTAGTTTGAGTAAGTAATATAATACATTAGGTATTGATAATAGTGAAATGTAATAATAATTTGATTTATAATATAATAATAAAATAGAATTAAAAATTTTAAATGTTATATATGAACTGACTTATGATAAAGGATTGGGGAATAAAATGGAAAAAAAGGAGGATTAATTCCATTTTTCATTGCATATATTTTATTCAAAATATTATTAGAATATATAAAATCTAGGATAAAAATGTTTCCTCATATTTCAAAATAAAAATAAATTGTAGTTTTTTAATCAATAAACTATAGACTAAAATTACTAATTATTTATATTTTATTTAATTGTATTAAAATAATTGAGATAAAATACTATAAAATAGAAATATTATATGGAATTATAATTTTCATTGACAAACTATTAAAGGGGAAAAATAAGGTAGGAATTCTATTATATAGATTCTTTTTGTAGGATTAGATGTGTAATAATGTCGGTGGGAAGAAGAAAAAGACACCATGGGGGAGGGTAAGAGAATAATTTCAAGTAGAGACCCAGATCATCAGCATGTAGTGTTAAGTGAGAATAAAAATATAAATTTATCTATAACACGTCTCTTATTTATCGACTACCATATACATATAGAATATGATAAGAAATGACTTATTTAATCTAATAATATATATGAACCCGGATCTTTTTTCATGTATCTCTTTCATTTATGGTTTTTTAGAAAAAAAGTGGATTTTCTAGAAATTTCAAGAGTACACACCATGTACTTATAAGTACGTGTTGTGCACCCAGTTTCCATGAGTGACAATGTACTCGCTGTGTGAAAGTCGAGTACATGGCCGTGTGGATGACCTAGAGATTGACTAAAGAGGAGAGTAGTTAAAGAAAGTACACATCATGTACCCTTAAATAACACACCATGTACTTTCTATTGATTTCAATAAATGGACCGGGGTAGCATATAGTTTACAAAAAGATCTTCTTCTAGGTCAATCTCATCACGGAGTGAACGAGACCACTGATTCTTGTCCGACCCCCGCCTCGTCATCCATTCTCTGAATCGAACTCTGTCGGATGTTTTGGAATCACATCGGTGAGTTCTTCCTTCTTTTATAGTCATATCTCTTGATTTCTCCCTTCTCGTGACATATCCTTTGTTGGAAATTTTATACTACATGGTAGATCTATAGTGTTATAGGGAAATTTAAGGCCTGGGTTTCACGTATATCGTATGCTGAATGCTGGGGTAGGGGGTTTGTGCCTTTCCGTAGTTAGTCTTTGAGTTATATGTGCAAAAGTTCCCAATGCTGTTGTTCGGGGTATTGTGTGTTTAAGGGTTTTAGACATGTTGCTGCATGATATGCCTTGTGTTGTTAAGTAGAAAATTTATTATTATAAATAGGTCTATTTACATTGCAATGGAGGTGTTGCCCATGTTTTCTTGATTTGGACATTGGTCTAGCTTTGCCGATTAGGCTGCTTGCTTTCCATGCCTAGTATGGTTCGGATGAAGAGATTTTATATGAAATGCTATGATATTTTGTAGAGTATTTATACAAGTTGTTCTTAAGGTTTATTTTTGTTCTCACATACCTTTTATGCATGATTTATTTATACATGGTTGTGGGAACCTGATTTAATAGATCATATGAAGAATGGATGCTGAGGGCTTCCCCAGAGTTTCTTTTAATTTTATATTGTGAGACCATAGATGGGATGGACATTGTGCTCTGTCAGAGTGTCTGTAGTTCCTAGTTATGAGACCACAGGGAGAATTGGATGTTGAGTTCTTCCCAAAAGTTTTTATAGTTACCAATATGAGACAACAAGGGAAATTGATGGTGAATGCTTTCTCAAGAAGTCTTTTCTAATATTGAACCATAGGGGTTAGACTGTGAGTACATTCAAGAGTGTTTCTTGTGTTTGATTGGGTTGATGAGTAGGGATAGACAATGAGTACTTCCCATTGGGTTACTTATGATTGTTGGTTTTGTTTACTAATAAATGAAAATGAATGTAATTTAAATAGTATGAATGATTACTTGGTGTACTTCTTTTTTTATTTGTTCATTTTACATATTGCATGGAATATATATTAGCTGACTATTCGGCCTAAACCATTTGTTGGTTGCCTATAGGGATTCGTCTCACACCCTATTTGGGTAATTATTTTGGGTCCGAACAGATTATAAATTTTTCAATCTAGATGTGGTCAGGCACCCTGCTACTTCAGGTACTTTATTATTGTGGAGTTTGATAGCATGGGACCAAGATGAGGCTTACAATTCTATTGGAGTTTATTCATTTTTTTACCTTGGTTTGGAACTAAATTCCAGCATTCTGACTTGTTTGTCTCTAATCCTAGACATATATATCATGCATTTTTTATATATGTGATCCAGTTTTTTATTTCTTCAGTAATCTAGTGTTTATTGTTGTATAGTGTTATCACTATTTCATCTATTACTATCTGTTTATTTTCTACTGAATTAATCTGTTAATAAAGGCATAGTTTCTCCACTATCAAACCCAAGGCCCTCGCTACTTGTAGGCAGCATCTGGAATTTGGGGAAATGTTCTTGAGGTCATGTGACCAACCGGGTGCGAGGAACCGCTAAGAGACACTCATAACCGAGACATTACAAAGTGGTATCAGAGGAATTATTTTCTTCCTAACATACTATTTGGATCCTATAGATAGTGATAAAAATCAATATTTACTTTGTAATAATAGGTTCACATGATTAGTTTACTCGGGTACATAGAAAACCCATTTTACTTAGTTATTGCAATTTTTCTGGTTTTTCAATTATTACTGTTGATTTGATTTCACTATTTGATGATTCTCATGTTTTGTGCTATTATTGTTTATATTATTGAGGTTCTATTTTTATTGCAACTCAACATGATTATGGAATTCCATATTGCTAATCAAATAAGAACTTTCTAGATGTCACATGTCATGCATTCTTACCATGCCATTTAGGGTGTATTACTGATTGCATTTTGTTGTGATAGCTTTTGTGCCCAATTTTCATGATTTTGTGATATATGACTTGAAATAATACCTAATATTTTATAGGGTATTTATAATATATAAGGTTTAATTTGAATGAACACCACAATTCGGTACTTGAGGGGTTTTGGGCCCTCATGGACTGGAATTTGGTGGATCATTGCCCTGTTATATTTTTATATTATATATAGAATATGCTATGCTCTAATTCACATGGAGTATGGGCCCTCACGGATCATACTATGGCACATTAGTGTTGATTTTATTGTTTTATAGGTTCTGATGTATTTTATGAAGAATAATGTTTGGAAAAAACCATAATAGACGACATGTAATTATAAATACATTCCATGTATCCTTCTATGACTTTGACCATGAAGATTCATGGAACTGAGACGTCCCCCGATTGTATGCCGGTTACATAGAAGTGATCAGACACCAGACATGGCTGATCATGAACTTCCAGCAGATCCTCTTGTAGTTCTAGTCATGGAATAAAATTTTATTCCTAATGTAGGTGATGATGCAATGTAATGATAGGGCTTCATGTGGTTCATATAGAACGTATGAAGAGTACAACATCTTGCCCCTTCTATGGAATATTTGAGGCAATGTTTTCAAATGCAGCATCCTCCCTCCTTCATAAGGGAAGGAGGTCCTCAAGATGCATAGACATGGTTAAGATACATGATATCTATCGGTGAGCATTTTGAGATGCCTCCATAGAGGAGGGTGAATCACGCTACGTATATGCTTCGGGAAACCCCCAAGAGTTGGTGGAATGTGATCTCATGGGAGGGACGCCAGTAGGTCATGGCATGGTATGAGTTCTAGCATACCTTCTATGATTAAAACTACATAAAGTCTTTGATTGATGACTGAGACTAAGAGTTCATGTGTTTGGAGTAGGGTACACTTTCTGTTATGGGGTATTAAACTTGCTTCGCAGAGATGCAGGGCTTCACACCCATCCCTAAAGGTGATTAGCTATTCATGGAGAGAATGTTTGAGGATGGTATCAGGGATGACATTTGATATCAGGTGAACATCTTCATGCTGACTTCTGTTACCTCTATAGTCAACCAAGTTATGATCATAGAGAAAAATCCGAGATATTATGGAGATTTGAGCTAGGGTGGTTTGGCATCTAGAGTTGGTACCCCTCAGGCTGACTACAGGAAGCATCATTGGGAGTCTAAACGTGGAGATCAGAGGAATAAAGATAATTATCTTCGGTTCTATGTGTTGTGATACCAGTGTGGAAATAGTTGGAATGTGATGCCACATTTTTTGTGAGACCTAGTGATGTGTCTATCTTATGGAAGTATGGGTCTTCTTAAAATTTTCTGTCAGTTTTTCTCACAATTAACTATTGATCAGAGTTCTTCTATGAGCCCATGTTCATGAGAAACACCACTCTTTACTCATCATTCTGGTAATAAGAGTCATTCCTACCATTTAGGTAGTGGTGGAGGTCGTGGGTATAATAGAATGTCCCCAAGATATCAAGGAAAATAGGTGGGATTTGCTCAAGGTGGTCTGGTAGGGTCACAAGGCCACGATACAAGCATGAATTGTGATGTGGAGCAGACCCCGGAAGAGTAGGATCTCAAACCCTCTACAGATTCAGTTACAATCCTAGTTGCCTAAGTTTTAGCTTCTTTCACTTTTTGATATAGAGGATTCCGCTAGATTCAATTTTTTTTGATCGTGTGAAGAGCCTTGGGATCTGTATCATTACCTATTATGATGTCTTGATGTTTGAAAATCTATTGGGGGATAGAAAAACTAGTGTAAGTCAGTTCAAGGAGTGCCCTCTTGAGGTTTGTGGGTGTCACATCTTATGGGACCTCTATGTTTTATAGATAACGGGTTCTGATGCCATTCTTGGAATGGACTAGTCAGTTTCCATTCATGCCATTGTCGACAGCTATCAGAATAGGTTGTGTTTCACCTCACGATTGGGTGGATGGATTCATCATAAGGGCGAATGGGATGTCCCAGAGATTATATAGGGACCCGAGAATCATACGTTGGGAGGAGTTACATCCCAGATTTCTAGTCTATATCTAGATGACCTGGGGACATCAAATATATTCTTTTCTTCAGTGGTGGTTCATTTCAGATATGTCTTTCCATAAGACTTTTTAGGTTCGTCTCTATTGAGAGTAGAAGAATTTTCTATTAAGCTCATTATAGGTGCATCAATGGTTTTCACTCCTCCCTTTTCGATAGGTACACGAGATATACAAAAGTTCAAGAAGCAGTTGGAAGAGTTGTAGGAAAATGGTTTCATTCAACAAAGTACTTCCCAAAGGGGTCACCTGTCATGCTTGCAAAGAAGGTGGATGGTACCCTCAAAATTACTATGGATTATCAGATGTTGAACCAGTTGGTGGCCAATAACTTATATCCCTTTTGTAGGATTGATGATCTCTTTGGCCAGATTCGGGGAGCCCATGTTCTCTAAAAGATTGAATTGAGATCCAGTTATCATCAGTTTCATCTTAGAACATATAATATACAACTTACGACCTTTTAGTGTAGGTAATATCTATAAGAATATGTGGTTATGCCTTTTGGTCTCACAAACAAGCCTACAATTTTCCTGGCACTGATGAACTGAGTGATCAATACATACCTAGAGTCATTCATGGTAGTCTTTTTAGATATTATCATGGAGTACTCTCAAGCATGACATGACCATGCCACACATCTTGAGATCATTTTTAGTACACTGAGAGAGCATCAGTTATATGCTATGCTCTCAAAATTTCACATTTTGATGGACCAATTTCACTTCATGTGTGATGTTATCTCAGAGACAGAATTTTCAGTAGATTCATAGAAAGTGAGAGTAGTAGTTTCCAAGGAGTATCCCATGAAGGTATTTGAGGTACGATGTTTTCTAGGGCTGTGTGGATACGAATGTAATTTAATACATTACATTACATGCTAAGCAGTTCCACTGATAGGCCCGACTAAGAAGTGTGGAATGTTTTTGTGTAATGATTCTTGTGAGTTCACATTTCAAGAGCTGAAAGGGGTGTAAATTTCAGCATTGGTACATGGTTTTCTAGTGGCAGGAATGATCTATAATATTTAAATTTATTCATTAGGTATTTTTATGGATGATGTGCTTATATGGGGGAGAGTAGTCATTGTTTTTGGGTCTTAGTCGTTGAGGCCACATGAAAGAAATTACACGACACACGATCTTGATTTGGCTGTAGTTTTTCATCTCACATTCTGTTAGAGACATTATCTGTTGGGAGAGCATTTTTTTCATTTTCACCAACCACTAAAGTTTTAATTATAACATCACTCAAAATGATCTGAATCTGAGATAATGATGGTGGTTTGAGTACCTTCAGTCCTTTGACATTGATATTTCCTACATGCCTAGGAAAAGAAAGGCATTGGCTGATGCCTTGAGCATGAGGATGTAGATACAGGTGGTTAAATAGTCCAGTAGTGAGTGTCAGCTTATGGCTCCGTTCTCTATGATTCATTTGGAGGTTCCCGACAGAAAGGGGAAGATGTTTCTTTCTTTTGTTGCTTTTACCTCTACTATTCTTGATTGATTGAGAATGAAGGATCTATTAGATTTAGAAGGCTTAGTGATATGGGTGAGTGTGTTAGGAGAGTACCCTACTCCCGGGTGAACCATAGGTGAGGATGATATGATGAATTTTCAGGGGCATGTATGGGTGTCAGCAGACATACACGGGAAGCTAATTCCAAACATTTATTCTTCTGTTTGTGCAGTTCATCATAGATTCATCAAGATGTATCAAGATATAAACAGTCAATATTGGTGGCTAGGTATAAAGATATATGTTGTTGGGTTTTTCCTGAGGGGTTCCACTTGTCAGCAGGTGAATGCGAAGCATTAGCGACCTGTAGGGAATTTTTCAGCACTTACAAATTCCTAAATGGATGTGGAATGAGGCCACTATTTATATCATACATGGTTTACCTAGGTCTCCTCGAGGGAACGATGTAGTTTCAGTTGAGATTGATAGACTCACAATGGTTTCTCACTTCTTTCCGATCAAGGAGACCATTATTGACGTTGAGTTAGGAAGTTTGTACATCCAAGATATTGTATGTCTACATGGGGTTCTGAACTCCATTGTTTCAGATTGAGATTCATGGTTTACATCTCGTGTCTTTCCTATAATAAAAAGGGCCTTGGGTACACAGGTACTTCTGAGTATAGCTTACTATCCCCAAACAGATTTCCAGTCTGAGTGTATGATAGAGGTGCTGGAGGACATGCTTCGGGCATGCGTCCAACTTTTTAGTGGTTCTTTGGAGAAGCATATACCTCTTATGGAGTTTTTTACAATAATATTTTTCAAGAAATTATTCATATAGCACCATATGAGGCTTTGTATGGTAGGCCATGCTGATCACCCTTATGTTTGTTGTAGCCAGGAAAGGCATCTATACTGGGACATCATCTAGTTTCCGAGACCATAGAATAGATAAAGATTATTTAGAAGAGGGTTTCTACTACCTAGTCATGATAGAAATATTTTCTTGATCCACATAGATGACCTATGGAGTTTGAGGTCGAAGATCATGTTTTTTGTGTGTCATATTGAGGTTGGGACATAAGAGGGTTAAGAGACTGGGAAAGCTTTTGCCATGGTATGTTAGACCGTTTTAATATTTAGAGAGAGTCAGGTTAGTTATCTATCAACTGAAATCACCTGAGAGGTATCGAGCAATGAATTATGTTTTCATCTTTTACTAGCTACGACGTTACTTATCAGAACCGTATCATGTATTAAAAACAAGGAGGTTGAGTTTGAGTTGGAAGCATCATTCGAGGAGTATCCCATCCGGGTTGTTGATCACAGTGAAAAGGATAACAATGTTCAATATGTTCCTCTGGTATGAGTGTGGCAGCATGGGAGAGTACATGACGAGACATTGGATAGGGAGGATGATATATGATCACAGTCGCCGAAGCAGTTCGAGGTTTCATCATTTTTGTCACCTTTCATGGGAAATTCATGGATGATTTTCTTTAAGGGATAAGTTTGTAAGAACCCAAATCTTCTTTATTTATATGTATTTATTTTCTAGTTATTTTTTAGAAAAAGAGGAGTATCTATAAATTTCATGAGTACACACCGTGTACTTATAAGTACACGCCCAATTCTCGGTTGTCGCGTGTGACCGTGTACTAGCCATGTGACGATCAAGTACATGGATCTATGGGGTGACCTAGAGACTGCCTAATGCTAAGACCAGTTAAATAATGTACTTGTCGTGTAATCTTAAAAAACATGTAATATAATTTTTTTTATTTCATTAAATAGTTCGAGGTTGCGTATCATTTACTAAACGATATTCATCTTGGTCTGTCTCCTCCAGGAGCAAATGAGTATGCCAATTCTTCTCAGAGCACCTGACCCGCCATATGTTCTCCAAATTGAACTATGTTGGTTGTGTTGGAATCCCATCTGTGAGTTATTTCTTTTTCTAGAGTCTCATTTCTTGATTTATCCTCTCTCATGAGATATCCTTAGTTGAACGTTTTAGATGTTCTAGTAGATCTGTGGAGTTCAAGGGTGATTCAAGGCCTTATGCTCACATATATCGTTCTCACAACACCAAGGTTGGTTGTTTGGGAATTTTCATAGTTTTCATTTCAGTTATATTTGAAACAGTTCCCAATTACCTAGTACGGGGTATTGTGTGTTAATGGTTTTTATCCATGTTATTACCTTCTATTCCTTGTGTTCTTGAGTAGAGGATTTATGATTTTAAATATTTAATTTACATTGAAATGAATGTGTTTCTTATGTTTTTATGATTCTGACCATTGGTCTAGCTTTACTTGTTAGGGTGCTTTCTTTTTAAGCCATGTAATGTTAGGATGGAGTGATTTTATCTCACATGTTTTGAGATGCTTTATACTATTTATCCAAGTATTTCATTCAGTTTACATTGGCTTCCACCTACCATTTTTGCATGATTGATTTACACAGGGATGTGGGAACCTGGTGTAGTAGACCATACGGAGAACAGATGCTGAAGGCTTCTCCATAATGTCTATTTACTTTTGCATTGTGAGACTATAGGGGGGGGGGGTGGGCTTTGTCCTCCCTCAGAGTGTCGGTAGTTCCTCGTTAAGAAACAATAGGGAGAATTGGAAAATGAGTGATTCCCAACAGTGTCTATAGTTACTGATACGAGACAACATGGGGAATTGACAGTGACTTTTTCCTCTGAGAGTCTTTGCTAAAGCTGAACTGGAGGGGTTAGAATATGATTACATCCATGTGGGTTTCTTTTGTTTGATTCAATAAACCAGAGGGGTTGTGCTGTGAGTAATTCTAATATGGTTACTTATGATTTTTTGTTTCAAAACTAATAAATGAAAAATGAATGTAATTTAGACTATATGATTTTTTACTTTGATTACTTCCTTGTGTTTTTCTTCATTTTTCATATTTCCTACCATATATATTTATTGACTGTTAGGAAAATAACTTTTGGTGGGTTCTTACTCGGATTTGTCTCACACCCGGTTGGGTCATGCTTCTGGGCCTGAATAGATTATATTTTTATGGGTTGAGATAAGGTCATGGGCCCTTATACATCTAGTATTTGATTTCTAGGGAGAAGGAGAGCATGCAAGAAAGATAAGGCTCATGATATCGTTGGAGTTTATTTGTTTTTTTGTACTTTGGGTTAGTATTATGTTCCAACATTGTGACTTTTTTTGGATTCTTTCCTAGACATACGTATCATTAATTTTTTATATATGTGCTCCAGTTTTTTATTTCTTCAGTATTCCAATGTTTACTATTTTATGGTGATATAATTGTTTCCTCTACTATAATATATTTATTTTCCACTACATTACTCTACCAATGAGGGAATAGGTTCACCATATCAAACCCAAGGCCATCACTGCTAGTTTGTAGTGTCTGGTGTTTGGGGAAATGTGCTTGAGGCCATGTGACTGATCGGGTATGGGGATCCTCGAGGCGACACTAAAAACCAAGATGTTAAAATGTCAATTATGGATATAACAAATCTAAGGAGGAGGAGTGTAAATCACCCATTTATAAAGTGGTGTGAATAAATCTCCTATAATTAAGCCCTTACTGGGGGATTCCTGAGGGTCAAAGCCCAGGGAAAGAAAAATCGGGTAGGCTAGGTCTAAAATGGAATATATAATGATATGGGGTTTGATAGGGTCATTAAAAATGGTATTAGATCAAGTGTCCATTTGATGTCTCAGTGATAAATCTAGACCGTTCTATGGGGGAGGGTAGATTATGACTATCCCAAGTCGAAGGAGGAGCAGCAAGAAGCACCCCTTTATAAGGTGGTGAGGATACCTATCCGATCATGTGGCCTTTCCTAGGGGATTTCTGAGGGTTAGAGCCCATGTAAATCAAACCCTATGGGCTAGTCCCAAAGTGTACAATCTAATGATCGTGGGATGGAATGGGATATTAAATTATTTACATTTCTAGTATATGTATCTCACAATACATAACACACTCTCCTTCTAAAAAACATAATTCCCCACTAGCATAATAGTGGAAAACTATTTCTACAAAAAAAATTTCTTTACCATGAGGAATATTTTTGGGGATGCCCGAACCACTTTATTTTGTTATAGGGAAAATCTCCATAGAAAAGATGGGACATCCATACGTAAATAAAATTTTTAGGCTACTGAAAATCATCAAAATTAATGAAAATTTAATGGGGAAGACTATATTGGATAATTTGTGGTAAATTAATGAATTCTAGCTGTAAAATGTGGAAAACTAGACTTATAGTGAACCGAGATATAAATATAATTGATCATCGATTTGAACAATATTATTGAATGCTGTGAATGATCCATAAAAATAAGTATTTAATTTTTACATAATCTAATGAGAAGTGGAGAGTTTTTTATGATTATGATGATTGAGATTGACCTGATACCCCACTTATAACTTATTATCATGATGATTTTGATCATATTGGGCCTTTATAAGATGATGGGAATGTATAATATGGTGTTTTAATTATCATATTGACTCATCATGGTCCCCTATAGATTACGTGTCCTTGTAGCCTAAATTTTAAATGTTAGGAAGCTCCAAATAGTTGGTTGATTATTAGAATAAAAAATTTGGAAAAAAATTACCATTATAGATGCATTCAGATTTGTATTTTCCCTGAATTTATTCTGTGGTAACAAATATAGAGAATTATTTTTGGTTTCCCCCTAGAAACACAGTGAATGTATGTTTGAATATAATATTTTTCAACATATTTGTTGTTTTTTGGAATAATTAGCTAAAAAATCAGTTTCATTCCTTCAAGTTGAAATTGTACTATCTAGAAGAGGATAAGGATCATTAGATGATGGTCAATAAGGATAAATAATGGGAATACTTGGAAAAAAACTATCTCCCACTAAATTAATTCATCCACAATTGACACTATTTATAGATTCTTTAATGAAATAAAATTAACATATATAGATAACATATCAAGTACATTGAATGCCAATATATAATCATGATATTATGATTGTACAATAATCATCCACATCAAGATAGCATTTCGAATCATTTTTAAAATATACATTGTTTTCATTAATTGATCTGTAAAATGAATGGATTAAATAGATCATTGAAATAATGTCACATATACAATATATTTCTAAAATATAATGTCTCCAAACAACACATTACTGATTTTATAATAATAATTATAATGTTTTATAAAATATAGAGTTTCCCACATGGTGATATAATATAACTCATCCAAAAGTTCACTCAATAATTGGGAGGTTGTTTGAATTAATAATCATCTAGGGTATTTAAGGGATAAATTGGAGAATGTAAAACAAGTTTTAGAATTCTAGAAATATTTAATAACATAAATAATTTTATATAGATATTATTTTGAGTATATCCTTTAAAATAAAATTATTCCGTTATTCTATAATGAAAGGTATTGATGGATATGAAACACTTGGAAGTCATCCAACTATGACAGTGAATCCTCAGCATTATTATTATAAAATAGATAACAAATTACCCCAAAGATATCACATAATAGTTTAATAATATAACCCAACTAGTTAGTTTTTTGAAATTCAATGAAAATGATTGAACATATACATATAGTTACTGGAAAAATAAGTATTGGTATGAATAAGAAAATAAGTACAATAATGTAGAATATCCAATACTATGTCAATAACCACCATTTTAATATGGGATTCGCTAATGTTTTTTTTTCATCTCCCTATTTAGTGAAATAGGTTATTGGGTATTGATACATCTTGAGAATGGCATCACAATCCCTGAAAATATGAATCACATTCACATCATTGGGAACAATATAATTAGGTAATGTTAACACAAAATAATCTATTAAAATGTGTTTCAATGGATCAAATGCCTGCATGGGATTACCTAAGAGTGTTTTATCCCATTTTCTTATTTTTGGAAGGTGGTGAAGTGATTACAATAAGAACACTGAAACTAGGAAGGTCTAATATGGAAAATTAATATTAGATGTTTAATTTTATAAAAAAATATGTAAAATTTTCAATATAATAAAAGAAAACCCTATATCATATTATTTTTAAGTGATTCAGTCTCATGTGGTCCTAAGTACATTGTAAGAACACCACCCATATGCATGTGTATTATTAAGATAAAAAATAAAATTGATACAGCAGACAACTAGAATGAACTATGATAATTGGAATAAACACTCAAGATTTAAAAGGACTAAAAAAAACAAAACCAATGAAAACAAAAATTACTTACAACGCTGATGTTTGATGAAACCATAGTGGTCATGTTCTCTTTTCATGGAATCTTGATGCCTAATGCACCTAGATCCAAATGTTATGCTTCTCATTTCTATTCTTGTGGATATATCAATGATAAGGAGATGCTATTTTTCTTATACATATGTACGTTGTCTCCAAAATCTACCCTATAATCAGATGATTCTAGGGGGAGAAACAAGAATATGAAGAGCTCTGTGGATGAAATGAATCAGTGAAAAACTGTGGTTTCACCATAGGATTCCCAGAGGTAGAACTGAGGGGATGGGAAAAACAATTGATTAGGATGTCATGTAGACCAATGTAAGATGAATCACTACTCTCTTTACAACTAAATACCTCATAATTTCAAAACCAATGATGTGATTCCATAAAGGTACATGAAACAGAATTCAAGACTTGAATTATAAATGAATCCCACATATTTACAGAATTGATATATCAGGTTATGATTGTAATCCATATATTGGGAAGAATCCTATATAGATCCCTAAATCACCAGTAGTGTGTGATAAAGGGGTTCTACCAAAGTCTAAGGCCCATAGGTAGAGGCCTACAAGGGGTGAACATGATATAGGAAGGATTGACAAAAACCAACAAAACAGGCAGCTTGACAACATATATATAATTAAGAATTTAAAATAAATATAATATTCTTCCATTTATTTAGTGGAACAATTTAATATAAAATAATAAAATTAGTTTGAAATTCAAAATAAAATGATAACATGATTATATTGAATGAAAAATCTACACCATTTTTAATTGAAATTGTTGACGTTATTTCACACACATATATATAACTATAACCAAATAAAATCTATCTAAAAAACGAATTTATATAATACCAATTTTTTTTTGAAAACTATCAACTCAATTATCATAACATTGAGCCTTATTAGCACACAATATCTATGATCATACGTCATCTATAATGGTGTGTAGCCTAATATCTATGTGATTTTATTTACCATTGGAAAATTATTTTTTAGATAAATGATTAGTATATTGAAAATAAAAATGGACATTTATAATAAATTTATAAAGAATATGGTCATAATAAAATCATTTCACCAATAAGACTTACTTTACTACCATGTTCAATGGAATATACTCCTATTCTATGGTTGAAAGAGAATGCACCAACAATAAGTTTCACTTCATCAAAATGTGGCTTCCACAAGAAGTGAACACATAACAAATTAATGATTTTCTAAAGTAAAAGTTACATGCATAGTGATTATATATATGATGAACCAATATTTATTTAAATTAACATTTAATCACTTTTTCAAAATACATAATACAGTATAAAAATAGATGCTCAATCACTGTATTAGTCAACTACCTTCAGAAACATTGAAAAATTAACAGTAGTACATAAGTGAGATACATTATCTCTAACTAGGTTTTTCATGACATGAAATCTTTTTCGAAAAATCAATCAATATACTAATATTCATGACCTAGGGAAGGAAACATCAAAATGGGTGAACTTGGAGGCTAATTGAGGTTTAATAAGGTGAAAATGTAATTATAAACATGAACATAGGGGTATGAGAATGTTATCATTACATTATAAGAGAATACACTAAATATAAAATATCATAAAAATGAATTATTCAAAAAATATTGGTTGTTCATAATTGATGAATAATAATGGAATCCAGAGAATAATATATGAAATCATAAAATTGGAGTAAGACATGGAATTGTGGCATACACTTAAAATTGAAATATCAATCCCTATAAGTCATGATGCATTGATAATACATAATATGGAACTTCATATGGAAGAAAACCTAACAGGAGAGACAAAAACCCATCCCCATTAATATTTCTTTCCCTTTAAGGGTTTGAAATTATCTATGTTCCCATAGTGGAACAGTTTTCTCCATATTCCCAAATTGTATTGGGTATTAACATATTCTCATAGTGGATCAGGTTTCTGCATCATCCCAGCGTGGATCAAGGATATTGACATGATTCACATATTTATCACATGAGATAAAAATAATTCCCTAATTAATTGTAGGGAGATATAGGCCCCAAATTTCACATAATGAAAATCATACATATATGTTATAGAAGAACATAAATCATTCCTCAGATAAAAAACATTGGAATGAAATAGGGTTCATAAACATCATTCAATAATAACATTACCAATGGAAAATTAATAGGTTTTATATATCATATTGCACCACAATAACAATACATTAATGAATAAATATTAATGTTATTCCTAGATCATATTCCATATAAATCAGAAACTATGACATATTATGTCATCATATATTGAAAATAAATTTGAAATATCATTTTAAAACATTTATTGTGTAAAATTTCCTTTTTTCGTAGGAAAAATTATATTCAAAATATAAATCATTTATCATTCCAATTTCCCTAAAAATAATTCTGAAAATTTATAATGGATTATTTTAAACATCATAGAAATCCAATTTTATGAAAATTCAATAAAAAATAACATAAAACAGATTTAAATAATTTTTAGAAAATATTATTTTGAAGGAACCCCTATTTCCAACCGAAGAGGGAACACCATTAAATGATGATAATAATATTATAAATAGAAAAAAATTCATGCAACATTATGTAAATGAGAAATATTTACCCCTTCTATGATATTATAGGAGAAAAATGTTACACTTGTTTTAATGAAGGAATATTGAGACAAAATTACCTTAAAATTTTGGTAACTTCTGATCCATAAACACCATGATAGATATATAATAAAATAGACATGTAAATACCCATAATATTCAGGATATGACTCATATTTTTAATTATTCTTTAGTATATTCACCACATATAAAAATAATGTAGTGTATAGTACATGTTTCATATATAAATATATGTGAGATATAATTCCCTTACTACATGAGTAACGTTAGAACCGTGAACATTATAAAATTATATCATCAATAAAATATTTTAATATAATTAAACAATTTAAATTATTTATATAACAAGTCATAGTTTAGTGTATAGACCACACAAAATAAAAGAGTGATGAATTTGGCTCGTATCTCCAATAAATAAAATGTGAGATTAAATTACCCTACCTTATGTATTGACTATTATTGTACTTATAAATCAACATGTATAATAATATATAATTTTTTTCTAAATATATTAAAGAACCATATTTAATTATCAAAAATCATATATGATTTACATATGGTCATCTTTTACTTGTTTATTAATAATTCCATGTCAATGTTATATTTTGGGTCATTACCACATTATTTTTCATTCATGTTTTTACATGTTATCCTTCTTAATCATAAATTGATAATGAAATTACCATATATAGAAATATTACCATGATATATGATATATATATATATTCATTATATATGGATTCCTATCTATTATGAAAATTTATACATAGAAATAAAAATATACTGTTCATAGAGAGGGAAGGCCATGCATTTGCAAGAACGCTATTTTTATTTTCTAATATTATTCATATAATAAAAATTATATCATATATTGTCTATATATAATCATATTTTTGTTATATATATCATATATAATCATTAAATTCATCCTTATTATCATCCATGTGAAATAAAGATCAGAAATAAATCACATCATGTTATGGAGATGTATGATATATGTACGCACAAACAATGTTTTCATTTCCCAAATTATTAGGTGGTGAAAAGATTGATATGATATTATTATTTATGAAGTAAAATTATATCATAAATATCATATAAAATCATATATTCAATAACAATTACCAACCATAATAATTGGTAATAGAAAAACAACATCATTTTGTGTAGTAGTAGTTCGTCCTACACAAGAATTTTAAGATCATAACCCATTAGGTGGAAGTTTGTGTGAGTGTATATTGAAACATTAATATAAAAACATCACAATATATTAAAGATAATTATTTTATTATATTAACAATTTGTAAAAATATAATTGAAGGTGTTTATGATGTAAATAAAATAGATACGATCATTGATGAATGTTATGTCTTCTTTTGATATCTTGTTTGGATTTTCCCAAAGGGACCTATTTGGTTAGATTTTTTTCTGTAAGGAGGATTTTAAGATTAATGGATGGATGTTGGGAGGTTAATTGGATATTGTTTCTTCAAATCCACATAGGTTATTATGTATGTGGATAAGATACTGATATGTTCCGTATTATAAAAGAGGGAAATGAATATTTTCACAAATATCATTAAAATTATTGATTGATTAAATTGGTATGTATTTAATCAATGTTATGTTATTTTATATGATAATTATTTCTTCACAAATATTTAATGGTAATATTATATGATGTAGATAAATTTTTTAGAATTTAAAAGAATATATATATTAATGAATATCTTTAGTTTTTCATTATATTAAAAAAATACTATACATATTTTATGTAAGTGTGTCACATTTTATAACTACCATTGAGTTTATTAATATTTAACAAATTTTCATGGATATTTGTTCGCAAAATTATTTAATTTAGATACTTATGATTTGATTGTAGAAATATATAAAAAAAATACTTTTTGGTAATGTTCTATAGTTGTTTTCTAATATTTATTATTTCATTTTTACCTTAGTTACCTGATTTACCTTTAACGATGGTATTAAAAATTACTAATGTTAATATTTATATTGTCCAACAATAAAATTTAACTAATTAATAAATTTGTAAATTCATATTCCAAATATAAAATAAATATATCATAATTTAAAACACATAAATTGTTAAAATTTATTTAAAATTAATCTCATTGACGGAATGAGAAAATGATTACTTAATTTGAAAATGATGATAATAGTGACATGTTTTTATATGAGAATTTAATGTAAAATTGAGGCAACGAACTAAATTAAATTAAATGATAATAGTTTTATATAATGAAACACAAAATAACAATAAAATTTATAATTATACACTTTAAATTATTATCATCAAAAAAGACATTCTCAATTAAAATTCAGTATTTTTCATTATTCATCAAAACATAAAACATGTCAAAAACAATTACGAAAATTCAACAAAAAAATAAATCTTGATATCCCTCATCAAAATATAAGAATTATTTATTCAAATAAACTTTCTTGAAAGTTTTAAATATTATATTTATATGGGTTCTCCATTAAAGGGCGGCAAAATTGCAGTTTTGAAAAATATAGGCTTTGTGTGAAAAAATAGATTTTATTTATCTTATGAATATAAAATATATTGGATGAATATAAAAAATATTTTATTTCATACATAAAATATATATTTTAGTAATAACGTTAACTAATTGTATACTTTTTATTAACACAAAAAATGTCTTTTAGATAATAATAAATAATTTTATTTCCTTTACATTCAATTGGAATATATTTTCATTTATAAATAATTTATAATATATAAGTTCATATTATAAACCTTATATTTTCATATGATAGTTAATATTTTTCATAAATATTACTTTAACATCTATGTTATATCTAATAATAATATTTAAATAATATATTATTGTCTTTTAA
The DNA here is from genome assembly GCA_963277665.1 of Viscum album. Classification (NCBI taxonomy): domain Eukaryota; kingdom Viridiplantae; phylum Streptophyta; class Magnoliopsida; order Santalales; family Viscaceae; genus Viscum; species Viscum album. The sequence goes on along the minus strand of OY728131.1, from coordinate 707,055,846 downwards.
AACTCGGTATTGGGATTAATGCAATTTAACAAAACGACATGGTGTTTTCTGTAATACAATCAATGTATAGTATTATTTATAGGTAAAGAATATATAAGTGTGAAATTTAGTGGAATATTTAGTTTTTTTATGTAACTCATTAAAAATGTACAATTCTTATATAAAAAATGAAATATTAAATATTTTTTAAAAATGAAAAATATCAAAATGATTAAATTAATTAAAAAATATATTACCTAAAATGGCATGGTGTTATACTAAAAAGCACTTAAAATGATATTTAAATTGTAATTAACTTGTTAAATCATTGGTTCAATACTTTAAAGTTAAATAAATAGAAACCAACATTATAAAAATGAATACCAGAACTCCTATATAAAAAGAAAATATAGAAACATAATGGTTAGCCAAAGTAACTCATAAATAAGATTACAAATACAATAACATAGGTAGAAAATGAAAACATGGACATTGATGAAAAATCTATCAATCCTGTTCTGATGGATAGTGATAAATAAGATGGTTCAAGGAATGTTAAAAATCATAAATCCATATATCTATGATGATGTAAGGGGACATTTAAATCATCAGAATAAAGGTACTTGGATATCCTTTTCGATTAAGAGATCCTTTCCATAGGGTTGAATAATTATAATGAGAAGATATAATTACACTACTTAGTAAAATATGACAATTTTTTGTGTCGAGATAAGTTTTCCCAAATATCGAATTAGTCATTTTTGAAGTATTAGCAAATCATGAGATCCAGAAATAGAATGATTGGCCATTCCATCTGACATTATCAAAACAAAAATGATTAGAAAAAGTAATTAAGTATGCACAAAAACTCATACGATGAGATAATACATAAATTTATAAAACCTTATCAAAATCATAACATAAACCATTTAAAAATGGTTACTGTAAAAGGCCTTCTGAAAGATGAATGTCCAAAAAATGAAAATAAAGTTCACTAAATGAGCATCGATTTTATCCCAAAAATATCATATAGTAACTATTGGGTTTCAAATTCCAAAAATGTGAATAAATTCATCATTTATTCTCAAAACATGGTAATTATAATAATTCCTTATTAAAAACTTCCATGTATTATTAATATAATGTTTATTGGATATAGTCCTTAATTCCCATGTTTTAAACTCCAACAATGATAGCATAAACAACTTTTTGAAAAAAAAACCAGTTCGAACAAAATAAATACCATCCAATTTAATTATTTACATGAAATATATATTAAACCAAATATCATTATCTCAAAATCATGATCGAATTATGTTTAATTGTAAAACACTGAGTTTTGATGAATCTTTTTTTTTTTGAAAAAAGTAAATTTATTTAATATATTGAGTTATACAATAAAACAACATAAGATTGAAATACACGATAGAACATATAATCTTCTGGTATACACAAAATAATTCTTTTCTTGTCTTACACAGAATGTCGTGTACCATTGGTAGCATTCATTATAAGGAAGATCGAGATTTAAAAAACAGTATTATATTTTTAATTTATTATAATTTAATATATTGTAAGACATAAAATAGATGTTAAATTATAATATTTAAATAATATTAAATAACATACAAAAATATAAGTTTTATAATATGAATTCAATACTGACCAATTAATTTGATGTGAAAATATATAGAATTTGATTATAAACGAAATAGATTTATTTTAATACTCGCAAAGATGTTTGGCCTTAATAAATAAAATAAATTATAATCATTGAGTTTTATTATATATATATATATATTATGATAAAATATATTTTATATTTATTCATTAGATATTAAATGAATAAGATAACATCCAACCCAATCTTCTTTATGAAAACCCTATATTTTTCAAAATTGTAATTTTATCACCATTTAATAGAGAACCAATTTTAAATATAATTTTGAATATTATAGTATTTTTATATGGAAAATAAAATAATTACATTATAATAGAGTATCAAAAACTAATTTAGTTTAATTTTTTAATTTTTATGTTAACATTAATTTTTTTGAATAGTGAAAAATAATGAATATTAATTGTAAAAATAATCATGAAAATAATTTATTGGTTATAATTATATTTTTTATGTGTTTCACAGTTTAATTTAAAAAATTATTTATCATTTAAAAAAATTCAGTTGATTAGAATCAATTATTCATTGAACATATATATATAACAGATTCAATCTTTTAATTTTTTAATATTAATAACCAGTTTTTACACCCCATCAACCGGATTAATATTAAATTAACATCATCCAATACTATGTTCATAATATAAAAAATTAGATTTCATATTTGGAATCATAATTTCAAACATATTTAAATTGGTCACTTTTATTTTGGGAGATTATGAATAGAAACATGTAATATTGTTTTTACAATTATTAAGTCTAAATTAGGTAATTGATGTTAAAAATAATGTTATAACTAATATAAAAATACCCTAAAACGTGTTCTAATTTCTTTAGATGAGTGTATATTGACTAAGAGCTTCCATGGGTCTATTTTATTTCCACATGGATCCTCATGGAAGAATCTACCACATTTATTGTATTATATTCAAAGGGAAGACAAGTTTGTCATACATTCAATTTTAAAAAGACCTATATTTTTAATACGGTTTTATATAGAACATATGTTACACTATAACTTTTATTTGGATATATAAATTTTTTATACATTATGGTAATTTATTTATACATTCTATTAATGAAATAATTAAATTAATTTTTGATGCAATTATGATCCATTAATTGATTAATTAATGGGAGAATAAATTAAATGATATTAGAAGTATAAAAATAAATATACTTTGACATAATTAATGCTAGAAACTAATTTAATTGATTAATTATACATTTTATTGGTATTTTAAATGATATTTTTCTATGATATCATGAGGTTATTAAAATTTTAAAATGTTTTAAAATGAATAACATCGAATTTCACATTATTAATCCTTTAATATAAATAATATATTATTAAATGATATAAAATGTGTAAAAAATAATATTTGAAAAAAATAATTTTTATATGTCTTAAAATTTTATAAATTAATCATTTATGGAAATTTTGGAATTTTATAGTAATTATATTAACCCTCAAGTAGTAAAAATACATTTTTCATGGTCAGAGTTAAAGGGATTAATTAAGTGTTATTGCCAAAATTCAACCATAATAATATGACCTAAAAATGTATAAAAACTATTGGTTGAGAGTAATTTATTCTATAATCATTATATATTCTTCATAAATTACTTTTTTAACATTTTAAATTAAATAATAATTTGTATAAATTTAATATATTCAAATATTCAAAGTGTGTCCTCCACTCTCTTATAGAAGCGATCTTTCCCTTCTCATGTATTCAAACCAATATGTCCAATTGGATGAGTCAATTTCTTAAAAGACTCATAAAAACATCTGTACCTTATTCATATATGAAATAATTTGGTCAGAATGATAAATAATGTAGTCCTTTTTTGAATAACAAAAGGACATAGCAAAAGAAGAGGTAACATTCATCAATGAAGGATTTTATTTTATTTATTCCATGAAGTACATGATTTATTTATATCATGACTATGTACTAACCAATTTATCTTCAATATATTGTAATGTTTTTATATTATCTATTTAATTTACATTAACTCACACATCCATCTAATGGGTTACAAAATTACTGTTCTATTTACGGATAAATATCACCTCGCGAAGTGATGTTGATCATTTTTTGAATTTACCACCCCCATATTTGGTAATTACGAAGTAAAAAATATTTTTATTTTTTATATATATGGGATTTATGACATTATTATACTTCTACAATGATATTATAATTTCTAACATTTTATTATCAAATAATAAGGGAAAGCTATAATGCCTCTCATGCATATGTATGACATCCATCTCCAAAATATGATGGGATTAATTGTTCACAAATATTTCATATATTGTAATAAGAATACAATTATATGAATATATATGTTATATATGAAATAAAATTGATTATTCAATTATAATATATTGACTACTTTCATTTATTTTATCCCGACAGAAAAATGGTAACAATGATCATGCATAGGTATGACCTATCATCTCCATGAATGGTGTATTTTATTTAATGTATCAAAATATTATAAGATAATTATAAAATTTTACATAATTAATATATATTATATCTAAGTAATGTTTTATATTATGAATATAACAAAATCAGGATTTATGTAAGATGATCAACAATGAAAACTCAGAACATGTACGATAATGAAAGTTGATATCACCCAGAAACATTACATTAATTTGGAATTTGTTAATAAATTGGTAATAGAAGGTAATATTGAAATAATATATGATATATATATATATATATGAATTTTATTATATGTTTGATGTTTAATAAACATACCTTTATTATACAGTAGTTTTTAACATGTTTGAAGGACATCAAAACATAAGGTAAGCGAATATCAATATCACTTTTATTTTCATGAGATACATTTCATATTTAACACAAGTGGTTTTTGTGTTGTGTATATACCTACATTTTAAATTTTACATCATTAGTTTTCTTTTTATGATATTATATGTGTCACTTCCTATTATTCTCTCTTCATCTGTAAATATATGTTTCTTCAAAACATTGTTTTTTAAAAATGTTTTAAATGTGTTTTAAAAGAAATGGTATCCATTTTCATGAAAATGGAATTTCACATCTGTTTCAAATTGATTTAAAATATTCCTTTTACATTTTCACTATAATTTTCAATTAAAAACTATTTCTAAATGTTTTATAATTTTATTTTTTTTCAATCATGTATGGATATTTTACTCATGAATTATTTTAATTGATCTTTTTAAACAATTTTTTTATATTATAAGATTATTTAAAGTTAATTATGTTTTAATAGAGATATTATTCAACTATGACCTTCATATTCATTCTAAAAATGTTTTAAGTTAATAGTCTAATGATTTTTATTAAACCAATTTCTTTTAATGGGTTCTTATGTTATTAATTATTAATATTCTTGTGGAACACATATGTATAGTTTATTATATGATGGGAGGGACCTATATATATATATCCATCCAATTAATTTGGTAATGACTTATGTCTAATATGATAATGATGGGAATCATGTCAACTGGATTGATCCACTATGAGAAGACGGGGAAACCATATCTACTATGAGATGATAGGGAAACCCTATTTACTTTTGGAAGATGGGAAATCCTGATCCACTATGTGAAGATGAGGAAACCTAATCCACTATGAGAATAGGGGAATCCCAATAAATTATAATGAAATAGCTATGATATAGTATGGTGGTGTGTCCCTCCCTGTTGGTGAAGTTCATAGATATGTTATAAAAATTCATCATGACTTATAATGAGTGATATTAAATGTTTATGCTTATTCCATAATCTATATCTTACTTTTATGATATGTTTTCGAGGTTTCTTCTTGTTATTCATTTATTATTCATGTCTTATGAACTTACAATATGTATGCCATGATTCATGTTTATGATATTATACATGAAGGGTATGATCTTTTAATGTTGTTATCACATTCTCATTCCCCTATGCTCATGTTTATAATTACATGTTCCCCATGTTTTCTCCTACTGATGACTTGAGATGACTCTTTATTTTTGTTTCCATCCCCATGTTATGAATATATTTTTGATTTTTTCTAATTATAAAATTGGGTATAGTAATGAACAACAACATGGTTTAATATATAGCTCACTTATTTACATGTTATTTTATTTTCCATGCTTCCAATGGCTCTAGACTAATACAATACTTGGGCTTCTATTTTTTTAATTTATTAACAAATATGAAAAAGTGATTTAATGACTATATATATTAATCTTATTTTTTAATAGTTGGAATCATCGAAAATGTTTTGTTAACCATTTTAAAATTAGATATTAAATCTTTAGTGAGAATTATATGCATAAGTTTAACGATATGTATAATGAAAAAAATAATATATACCAGTATTGGAATTTTAGTAAAGGATAGTGCGAGTGGTTTTTAAAAAATACATCTCTCCCTCGATAATACATGGGGATGTGGTTCTAGAAAAAATCTACCTAGGAGTAACAACTCTAAGAATTTGTGTTGTGTATGACTCAAGAGTAACCTAGTACATGAAAATATTCCTTTTTCACAAATGGTTTGAATCTCCAAGGGGATATACTTATGGAATTCACAAAAACATCATGAAATATCATAGATGATTTAAAAATAAGCTAGATATGAATAACCTTGGATAACCCAAGGGTTTCATTGATTAATGAAATGTGTTAAAATTTGGACATAATATAAATTATTTGTCATGAATTTTTGGTTCCTCACATTGATAACTATTTATTAATCCACCTTTGTTTTATTTTTCCAATGTATGGAGTTATAAGGAATCATGTTAATGGTGATTGTGATGGAAAATTAAAGGATCATTCCGTAAGGAATATGAACCATATGAGATCTATAATGTAAAATATTTTTATTATGATCACATAGTTTTCTCAAAATATCAATCATGATGATCTTCCCAATGAGAAAATGTGGAAATGATGTTCTATTCTGTCCATTATGGTGTAATTCAATCCTTTATCCAGTGGGTCTTCTGATGAATTTTTTTTATGAACACTAGAGTAGTACCAGTGAAATGATATTATTGGTCTAACATTGTTCAGAACATGGGAACGTTGTTCTGGATATTTATCATTTAGAAGATGAGTCAGACTAGTGGTGGACTCAAATCAAGAATACGATGACTAAATGAAAAATTGAATCCATAGATTGGGGTTAGTTCATGAATTTATTCTTCCATAAGTAAATTTCACATGTTATTCTTATAATCAATGAAATATACTTCATTTAGTTGAAAAAAAACGGTGAATACTTGGTTGGTACATATGAGGATAATTTCTGAAGACTTATGTGTTATTCTTCAAGTACTATCAACCAACCTGGAGGTAATGTTGATAGGTTATTGAGTGGATTAAAACGAAGTATCAAAAAGAAATTATCCAAAATATAATTTAGTACCTATAAAGATGTTGTGAATTTTCAATAATTTCTGAAATAGATGTTGGATTTATGTATCAATCATGTGGTTTTTAATATATTATGAATATGTATTTCCAAAGAAAATATAAAAACACCAGACATAAGAAAATGAGATTTCCCTTATTCTCTATGTTTTGAATGAAGCGTGGAGGAAATTTTCGTATTGGTTATAATAAGTTCTTTATGTGTGGAAGGGATGGTGATCAAAAACTTGACTGCCAAACTGATGGGAAGAAGAAGTAATCATGTTATACGAATAGAGGGAATCTACAAAATATTTAATAAACCAAAATTAATTTATTCAATGTGTGGAGAATGAAAATTATGTTAACCGGTGCCCAAACTCAAGGGTTAATGAATGTGATCAGCACTAGTATCCTCTTAAGCTAAGGAACAACAAGAAATTTCATGCGATCAATATTTTACATGCGGGATGGGATATTTATATGGTGAAATTTACACATATCATTTAATCTAGAACTAATAATGTCTAATTTAATTCAAGATATACCTACACATTCATATCTAAAGAAATTTTAATAGTGTTATGATTCCACCCAAATGATTAGACGTGGAATTAGTAGTGAAAAATCTAAATGGTATGTTGATTTATGAACATGTCTATGATTCATCTCTAGTTGAATTTTGTGGGAATATGTGTTCTACTAATCATATCATTCTTCTTATGGTTGAATTTAATGTCACAATATGCATGTATTGGATTTACAATCATAAATACCACATTAATTTTCATCCAATGGATGCAATGTTAAATTTTTCAAACATACTTTTGATCTTGTATAAATTTCAAAACATGTATAACCATCATATGGATATTAAATATATCGTAAGGGAATTAATTCCCATTCAAATGTTTCTATTTTCTAAAATTTTTGGGGAGAAAATATAAATTACATAAATTCATATTGTTTGTGAATTTGTGGATGTATTTCCAGAAGAGTTTCTTATTCTTCCCTCAAAACGTGCTGTTGAGTTCTCGATATAATTCATTCCCATTTCTACATCATTTTCAAAGACTTTATATATATATTGTACATAATTGAGTTTTAGGAATTGTAGAATAAAATACATAAAAATAAAGATAAAAGAATATTTTTAGACAAGTGTGTCACCATGGGGTGTAGATGTTCTTTTTGTGAGTAGAAAGATATATTAATGTGACTTTGCATTGATTATCAGAAGTATTAAAAGATTAAAATCATGAAAAAGTTTCATCTCACTCATATTGAATAATTTTTTGATCAACTTATTGTAGATTATTACATTTCCAAGACTGGCAATCATTCATGATATATTCAATTGAGGTTAAATAAATAGGATATACTGAAGATTAAATTTCATACAATATATGGGATCTATGAATATATAGTGATTCGTTTTTTTATTAAATATCTTTTTATCATCATGGATTTTATAAATAATTTAATTATATATTACATTAATAATTTTGGGAAAGTGTTTATTGATGATATTTTTTTCCACTCCTTGAGTAAGGGAGAGCATGAAGACCTCTTGATATTTTACCAAAATACCCTAAGGATGGATAAGTTGAATGAAAAATTTATTATGTAAATTTTTTTTACCGAACAAAGTATCATATTTTTGAAGATAAATACCATTATTTGGTTGCAATTTCCTAAAAAAATATCATTCAATGAACTATTAATATGGATACTTAGGATGCTATCTTTGGGAATTAATTTAGATCTCTAACCTGATTGGATGAGTTTTTAAGAATAATGATATTGGAACTTGAGATAGATGAAATATGGAAAATAAATTTAGAACCATTCTTTTGTATATCATAGTAGTACAAAGTCTATGTAAACATTTTTATTTTAATCAATTATAATATATTGAATTTGATGTTTGTTAGAAGGAGTTTCTATAAATTTATCATGGTAAATGGTTATGAGTTTTGGGATGAAATGGGAACTAATCCCTAGGTATATAACTCTCTTTGATATTCCTGATCATGTCAAGATGGTATCTTATTTCTTGGTACTTACTCAAAATATATATCAAGTGAATAATGTGTTCCATGTATCTCTATAGTAGATGTTCATTCCTAACCCTTCACATGTACCGTGCTCAAACATAATACTTCTGGATCATGATATCTTTTATGAAGAACAACCAATTGAAATTCTGGATCATACATATAATGTTTTATAAAACATGTCCACTTACCTGGTCAATGTTTGGTGGAGAAACTAATAGTTCAAGTATGATACATGGAAACATGGGAAAATGATGAGGTATATTTATCCTCATTTTTTGTATCCTAATAATGAATTAAAAAGGGTAAATTCATTTTACTTGGTTAGAATATATCACTCCAAGTGTTTATGAACCTTTTTTGTATAAATTAAATTTCATTAATGACTGGTTTTATATGATGCACCATGATAATCATGTGCTACACTCAACACCATATTATATTGTGTATATAAACTAATTGGATTGTCTTGTGTTATGAAATATTTGATGTTCCTTCAGTATATTTCATTGCACACAAGAAATTTTTTTACCGAACCATAGTATATTATTAATGTAGAATTATTTAATATAAAGGAAGATATAAAATTTCCACTAAATTAGAGGTTATGAATAAAACTAAAAAATATATAAATATATATGGTTTTTAATAAGAATTTTTTAGTGACCAATTAATTATAAATGAAAATATATAACACTTAATAACAATCGATGTTGTTTTTTATTCTCCCAAAGCCATTTTGTCTTTCTAAATTACATTAATTACAATTAATGAATGTAATAAATGAAATATATATGATATATATTCATTAATACATTTTTGATATTCATCAAATAAATTTTAGGGGAATAATATAAGATCGAATCAAATCTTAGGTATAAAAACCTATTATATTCCGAAAGGGTAATTTCATCTCCTTTTAGTTGAGAACCCATTTTTAACATATTTCTTGACACATTAATACAATTTATATAAAAAATTAATCTATTATTTAAAATATTAGTATCACAATATTATATATTTGATTCTTTTATTTTTCTTATAAGATTCACGTTTTGATTTATAGTGAAATATAATGAATTTAAATTGAAAACAAATTTTTCATTGAAATAATTCATAATTTATATTTTTATATTCTAATAGTATTAATTTATAATAATAAAAAATATTTATTATTTAAAATAATTTATTACATTTAAATTAATTTTACATTAAACTGATATATAAACGTGTTTTATTCTCTTGCATGTTTTCACATTATAAACATGTTTTCTCCCCACGTTAATGAGATTAATTTAAAATAATTTTCTCCCAATTATGTGTTTTGAATATGAAAAATTGGTTCTATTTATGGAATTAGAGTTTACATATTATTATAATACTTCCATTTTAGTTTTGATGATTATGAATAGTAACTATGGTAATATATTTTACCATAGTTAAAAGTAAAATATGTAATTAAAGGAAAAAAAATAAAAATTAAACTAATATAAACTTTTCATAACACTTGTCATAATTTTATTGGATCAATGAGTGATGACTATATTTTTTATTGGGATGATATTCTATCCACATGGATCCACTTTAAGGACATTTACACTTTAATTTTTTTATATTCAAATATTTCATTTTATGTAAATCCAATGGAGATTCCCAAAAAAGAGGTAATGTTCATCCTTGAATTTTTTTATTTTATTTCTTACGTGAAGTTCATTAATTTTTTTATTTAATGTTTATATAATAACTTGAGAATCCAAAATATACTTTGATTTTTTTATATTAAGGGTTTGAGCTACACTTATATGCACTTACATATAACGGGTAATGTAATTATTGTTCTTATATATGGAGAACCATAGCCTCTAGAAATGATTTCATTATTTTTTTTCTTTTACCACCTATCATGGTTTAGAATTATGATGGAATATGTATTTTTATATGATATTTATGATGTAATTATACTTATATAATGTTATTATCGGGTATACCATTTCATAATATAATAATCTTGGAAAATAATAATGTCGGTCGTGCATACGTATGTCATACCATATAAACGACACATTGTGATTCATTATTCTCCTATATTTAATGGATGATAATAAGGGTGAAATTATATGATCTTATAAGTTTTATATTATGTAAAATTTACTATGCAATGATAAAATATCATATAATTTCATTTCTTTTAACCCAGTAAAGAAATGGAATGAAAGTTCATTTGTACGTATGTCCTATAATCTCCATGGAAAATGTATTGTAATTCATATATATATATATATATATTATAAGATTATTATAAATGATTTTATTCTAAATATATATGATATATAATTCATGATTTAGATTTTATAATTAATTAAATCATGATTTACGTAATATGATCAATAATGACAAGTCAACCACCTATGATAAACAAAGTGGATATTACCTGATACAGTACATAAACATGGGAATTGTTAATAAATGGGAAATATAAAGTCATAAAGAAATAATTTATGATATATATATGTATACGATTATATGGTATATGTATAAGGATATAATATTTAATATACATAAGGTTTTAACGAGTGTAAGGAACTCAACACTTAAGTTAAGAGAATTTCCATCTCACTTTTATTTATATGATAAAATTCTATATTCACTTCTCATATCTTTTTTATAGTGTATATAAATTCTTTCTAAATGTGGTATCATGAATCTTCTTATTCTATGGATTTTATATGTATTATATAATGTTATTCTCTCTTCTGTTAAAAAAAACATATTTTTTCAAAACATTGTTTTCAAAAAATGATTTAATTGTGTTTTAATTTAAAAAATTTCACTTATTCTAGAAAAATAATTTAAAATTTGTTTCAATTGTATTTTATTGATATATTTTATATATTCATGATTTTTTTCATTAAAAAATTAATGTTAAATGTTTTATGATTTAAAAATAATTTTTCAATTATAACATTCCCATTCTCTCTATGAATGATTTATGTTTATGGTGGAATTATAGTTATGAAACCCATTTCATTACATGGGTTCTGATATGATGAATGAGTTATGTTCTTAATGCACACATTTGTATGGTTTTCATTATATTATAGGTGGAACATATATACATATATCATTAAAATAAATTGGGTAATGATTTATGTCTCCTAAAATATTGATGGGAATCATGTCTCTTAGAATTACCAATGTGGGACAGTGGGGAAACCTGATCCACTATTGGGAGATGGTGAAACCCAATCTAGTTTGGTAAGACTAGGAAAGTCTATCCACTATGGGACGAGGGGAAACCATATACCTTACAATTAAAGGAAAATGACTTGGAATAATGGTGTGTCATTCCCAGTAGGTGCAATCCAGCTGATGATCCATGATAAGTTCTAGAAATTCATATTGACATCTGGCAATGATATTATATATTTATGAACATGTTATAATTTTATGTCTTATGCCTATATTATGGTTTCATGGTTTAGTATTCTAAATCCCTTATGATTCATGTCTTTTGAATTTCTAATATTTATGCAATTATTCTTGTTTATGATGTATTATATGTAGGATATGATGTTCTAATTTTATGATCACATTTTCATACTCAAACACTCATGTTTTTTATCATATGTCTCACTTTTTACCCTAACTGGGAATCTTAGATAATCCATTTTTTGTTTCTTTCTATAGGTGATGAATATATGTATTATCATTGATGAGTCCTAGAAGGGTTCTAGTCTTGAAAAACCTAGTGGGAGATAATATAGATAACTTATGTACCATTGTTTTCATTTAAATTTTTTCAAATTCACTAAACTAATGTGGTCATTTATCGTTCATTTGTGTAATGTATTAGTTTTTTAGGAAAAAGGATGAAATGTATATGTATTTCAACCAATGGACCCTATAGTTATCCTTCAATTAATCATATATTTTTTTCTAAAAACATCACTTTATTTCTTCTAAATCACATCATGGTCACCAATACAATACAACATATGGTAATAAATCCTTATAGAAAAAAGTACAGTGGACCAATACATAATTGTTTTTATATGCTATTATACCATAAATGCATTTCTACAACATTATTCATGAATTAAATTACATAATTACTCAATAATTCCCCAAATTCATTTTTATACCCCACATCAGTGATAGTTGTCACATGAGATATTCTTTTTTATTTCCCTTTAAGAGGTTGTTGACTGTTATCATCATCATTAACCCTTGGATTATGGAATTTATTATAATAATTACCCTTCTACAAACACATGAATAACTGAATTGTGTGATGTTCATCCAGTGTGGATTTCCATTTACTCACATCCTTGGACAACATATTATTCCCCTGAATATTGTAATAAATTTTTTAGGTTATACACTAGAAAAAAATTCCCTCGATGATACATTACACACATAGTGAATGATGGGAATTTTGGAATCTTATCTCTACAGATTTTACATTTTTTTTCAAACTACATCTTCAGTTTCTTGTTAAAAATATGATATTGATACATAACTCCAACCAACATTTCATCTTTCAATGCACAATGACCTTCCTCTTCCTAGATATGAAAGTATATTATTGTTTACTCTCTTAGGAGACTTATATGAAATATACATAATAACCTATCAACATTATATTTAGGAAGGACGATATTACCATATAATACCTTGAATTTATTTTGAAATTATCCTCAAAGGTACTGGAAGATTCATCATCCTTTTTTAACAACTCATGGAACATATTTTACATTTGCGTATGAAGAACACGAGGAATGTACTTATTAAAGAATTTATTTTTTAACTCATCCCAATCTAGGGATTTAATTTCATATAACATCCTTGTATTATTGATTTGTGTCAACAAATAGTCAACATCAAAATTTAAAAGATAAGTAGAATGAATGTTTTTCTCAAGTTCTGAAGAATAGAAAACAGAGAATATCATTTCAGTGGTACTTATACAGTGTTTATAAAAAAGTGGACCAGAAGACCTACTGGAAGAAGGTGTATTTTTACTCATGAAGGTATCAACAAAACCTTATTAGAAATTTTTATCATTTTTATTCTCATCAGGATTTATAACCTGAAAACGCAGTGTGGGGATATAAAAAATATATTTCATTGGAGATCACATAGTATTTAGATGCTTATGAGAACAATAATTTATTTTGCCATCACAATTATAATTAAAATATCTTCATTAAGATCTATACATTGAATAAAACCATATAAATAGTGTAAAAATTAGTTATGATTGTTTGAAAACACATAAGCTTGAAAAGCGACTTATAAAATCTCTATATTTTGATACCTTCATTAATCAATAAGACCATAGGTTCATCATGTTATTCATAACCAATTTATATTTAAATACATCATGAGGTTTTATGAAGAGTTTATGAATTCAAAAGAAATCCCCAAGGAGTGTTAAACAAGGTATGCAGTAGGGGTGGATTTCATGTACATGGTTATGATCGAGTTAATCCAGAAACAAATTTTTCAGAGTTGTTACCTACATGGGCATTTATAAAATGGAAACATCCATTTTTAGTATCTTGACATGAATGTATAACTTGGAAAACAGTCACACAATCCATTACTAAAATTACAGGATATTTTCCTTATACTTATATTATCCTTAAAAATGTGTTTATGGTTCTCACTAATGGTTTCCCATAGTAGATTCAAAATGTTAACAAATTTTTTATCTAATACCAAATATTGAGACCCAATATTGACATACATATAAATTCCATAACTTTTTTTGAATGGATAACAGAATACATAAAAATACCCCCAATGATAGTATTATTCTACTGCCTTCAGAAACATATAAATGTAAACACTATTACATAAGTGATGTACATTATCTCCCATAAGGTTCATCAGTACTAGAAACCATTTTATATACAGAAAACATAATTAATATCTTCATATATTGTGAATGTAATCCAAAATTTGGTGATCTCATTTGATCAGTATGAGTAAACAAGAGGGAATGTATGCATAAACATGAGCATAATGGTATGATAACAAGATCAAAACATTATAAGATCATAAAATACATATCCAATATCTTAAACATGAATCATGGAATTATAATTGGCATTTTCATAAGACATGAATAATAAGGGAATAAGGATCATAATCCGTGAAATCATACCATACAAATAAGACATTAAATTGTGGAATACACATAAAAATGTAATATCATTATCAAATTGTCAATACACAATGTGAGTGATTAACATGGAACTTCAAGGGGAATGCACCAAATGGGAGGGACACACAACCTTCCCAAGTTGTTGTCTATTACTTGTAGGGGATCAAGTTTTCCAATTTTCTCATTTTGGATTGGGTTTCCCTATCTTCCCATAGTATATCATGTTTCCCCATCATCAGATAGTGGATTGGGATTCCCATTATTCTGATATTTGATAAATCCCAATGACATGATTCCCATAATTATCTCATGAGTTATAAATCATTAACCAATGTATTAGAGGGAGATAGAGTTCTCACCCATCACCTAATTAAAATTATACTTATGTGATCCAAAATTACATAATTCATTCACTATTTTAGAACCTATTTAATGAAATGGGTTTCATTAACATCATTAAATTGTAACATAACACATGAAAAAGAAATTAGTTTCATAAAGTTCATTCAATCATAAAAATTAATCATTCAATAAATAATATGCACTATATTTTGGAATGATATCCCAAATAAATCATAAACTATGATAATGTATGTCACCATTAATTGAAAATAAATTTGATTCAACCTTTTAAAACATTTCATGAGGAAAATATCAATCCTATTAGAAAATTTGATTTTAAAATCATAAAAAAGTAATTATTATTTTCTAATTGAAAATAACAATAAAAAATTTGAAGGTATAGTTTTCAAAATATATGCAATCTATTATCAGAAAATTTATTAAAAGAACATATAAGACAATTTTAAAACATTAATAAAAAATTTATTTTAAAATTAAATCGAATATTATCTAAAGGGAGATAAAAATTACATGAATCTTAAAATATGATGACAATAAATAGATTCTTTATAAAACAAGTAAATGGTAAATATTTACCCCTCTTAAATGAATTTAGATTCATAATGTAACATGTGTCTCAAGTAAAGAATATTGAGACAAATTACCTTTCCAATTTGGAAACTTATGATCTATAAAGAAGATGAAAGAGAGATTATAAAATGGATATGTAAATACCAATAATATTTATGATAATACTAAAAAATACATTATTTGTAATTATATACACCATGTAGAATAAGCAGTAGTGCATACGACATATGTGCCATAGAAATAAAAGTGAGAAATAAATCTAAAACTACTTGAGTAACATTAAAATATTGGTCCCCATAAGGTAATAAAATAAATTAAATATTTTAATATCAAATAATATATGAAATTAATGAAATAAAATTTCACAGGTTAGTATATACACTGCAAAAGATAAGCGAGTGGTGAATATGGCATGTATGACATTGAAATGAAATGTGAGATGAAATTACCTCACCTTATGTCTTGGCTCTCATTATACTCATGAATACCACATGTATATAAATTATAAATTCATTATAAATCTATTAAATAACTTTATTTAATTATATCATATCATATATGATTTAATTTTGACGTTTTATTACCCATTAATCAATAATTCCTTATTAGAGTTATGTATTGGGTAATAATGGCTTTCTTTTTCAATCATGTTTTGAGTTTTGATCATTTGTCCTTATACATAGATAATTAATTAATAATACCGAGTATGATAACAAATATATATAAATATATATATATATATATATTTGTATTCATTTATTTCTGGTGATTCATTAATGTTAGATATAGAAAATAAAATACATTGTTAATTGAGACGGTAGGTTGTACACACACATGAAAACTGTTTTCATTTTCTTATCATATTAAAAGGAATGAAAAATATATGATTTTATATTATTAAAAAATCATATTTATGTTATAAATATCAAATATGTTCATTAAATTCATCTTTATTACCATCCACATTCAATGGGGATAATAAACGAATCACATCGCGTCATGGAGATGGTAAAAAGGTAAATATAACATTCTCATTTCATAAGTATAATAATTTCATTAATATAATATTAAAATATTTTTTCCACCTTAATTATATACCTTTATAGGTGGTAGATAAAAAATGAACAACCTCTTTTTTTGAGGTGATAGTTCACCGCACATAAGACCGACAAGTTTGTTACCCATTAGATGGAACTGTGTGTGAGTGAAGTTAGAAACCATAATATTTCAATATATGATTATATTTATTATTCTTATTATATAACATAAAAATGAAATAAAATAAAATTTTAATGGGTTTAATGAATAAATAAAATTGAAACGTTCATTGATGAACCTTACCACTTCTTTGGTTATCTCAATTTGATTTTAAAAAATTACTTCTAAGGAGGGAATAAGGCCCAAAGTATAGATTATAGGATGAAGATAAGGAATATGGTCGTGTAATTAAATAAATTTTTTAAGAACAAAATAGGCTCTAAAGTGTCAAGGAAAAACATGTTTAGGTTCTCTTTTATATGAGAGGGAAATACGGCTTTTGGAATTTGTCAAAAAATTAATTTATATAAAAATAAATCTCAATAAAAAACTAAAAAAATCATTTATTTGAATAAAAGGTACTGTAATATTGTAATATATTCAATCAATATATTATTTAAATATTTATATGTTATTTTAAACTTCATCATTTTGATTAAACCTTTGGTAATCGATTTAAATTTTTTACTTTGGTAAGAAGTCTTTTAATATTAATATGATGTAATTTTTACATATTGAGTTTCAATTGAACCAAAAATGATAATCTAAATATATTAAATATATAATCTCATACCCTTTTCCATATTTAATATTTTATAATTATTAAAAAAATTAATAACATATTATTTTCTAGAAATAAATTATGTGTCCACATTCAATCAATTCATAACATTGACTTTAAAAAAATACGTACAACAACATAACCTCAAAAAAATCACGTAACACATCACTAAAATTTTATATTCATCCATTAAATTAATTAACTAAATTAATTATGTCAAATTATATTTATTTTAATATGTATAATATCATTTAATGGATTGCATCATTACCTGAGTAATTACTACATAATATTCTTGTAATTATTTATAATAATAAGTATTTCACAAAAAATTAAAAATAAACATATATTATTTAGATAAAAATTTTATATTTATTCTGAATATATATATTCAATCATATATTTTATTTATCCCCATAGTAAAAATATAATACATATTAAAATTTGCAGTGTGACATTTTGTCACACCCATTAAGTTTAAGAATATTTATATTATTCTCTTAGGAACATTTACATTGAATTAATAAATTTACATCCTTATGTGTTAAGGGTATAATTATATTCATAAAATATTATTTTTAATGTGTTAGCGGAGTTTTATAATATTTATTATATCATTTTTACCGTTAATTACTTGATTTATCCTTCACTATTATATTAAAATGTACTAAAATTACAATTCATATTTTACAAATAAAAATTTATCTATTTATAAATTTTGAAACTGTTATTAAAAATATCAAATCCATTTTTAATAATTAAAAAAATAGATATTTCTAAATGTTATTTAAATGAAATCTCATTGACGAAACGAGAGAATAAATTTTAAAGATAAAAATTCCAAAATATGGACATTTTATTATATATAAATTCTATGTGAAATATATTCTTATCGCCTAAATTTTATTAAATTTAAAAAATTTAATATTATTATTCTTTAAAAAAATCTAATATATATTTAAAATTATAAAATATTTCAATGAAAAATCTATTTTCAAATAATATTTAGTATTTTTCAATATTAATCAAAAAATGAAATTTATGAGAAAAATTAGAAAATTCACCCAATATAAATTATCATATCCTACATTCAAAAAAGAATTTAATTCTCCCATATTTAATTTTTATAATTGTTTAAAAAAAATATATTTAAAATGGTTTCTCTAAGAAAAGGCGATAAAATTGCCTTCTCATGAATATATGGTATAATGCGTAAAATTAAGTTTCCTTTTATGTTTTGACTATAAAATCTGTTGAATGAAAAAAAAAATTCATATATAAAATATATATTTCATTAATATCATTCACTAGTTTTAATTAATTTAATTTATTAAGACTAAATATCTTAGGGAGCGTAAAAGTGATATTATTTCCTTTATAATCAATTGGATGACATTTACCCTTATAATTAATTAGTAATAAATGAATTAATATTATAAACCTTATGTTTTCTTATTTAGTTATTGCTATTGATAATTTATAATTTAATGTATTGGTTATATCTTATAGTAATATTTCAATAATATACTATAGTTCTCTAAAAATCGGCCCTATGTGTGACGAATGATATCAAAAGAACTCAATGTTTTGGGTAAGAGAAGATAAAAATAGTCTTCATATACTAAAAGACAATAACAGTGTAAAATTTAGCACAAATGTATATTGGGTCTGCATATAAAACAATCCATACATTGTTTTTTTCAAAAAATTATCTATTATTTCCATAACATAAATACAAATTTATACTAATAGTTATGAATCATAAAATCCACTGAATGAAATGCTAATGTGGCTTCTTATGAATGTCCACAAATCATTAAAATTGCATATTTTATTTGTAATATCAGTTCAAATAAAAATTATAGCATATATAATGCTACATACAATATTATAATATTGTATTTTACAATAAACTATCATCATCATTGGAATATTCTTATCTTAAAGACAATTTAAAATGTTTGCGAAGAGTTACATCGATAGAAAACCCTATTCAACCAGGTTCAGAATTTTGATTCTTGATGTGTGTTGTTAAAATTGAATGATGTAAAACCAATGGGTGATGCACATGTTGTGTGATTTTATTAATTTATGATATTTTTCTCATTGGAATAATGGCATGAGGTTGTGAATTCATGCATCAAGTTATGAACCTATGGATATAGGTGGAATGCATCATTATATGAACAGAAACGAGGTGGGTGTATAGGGAATGGAGATTAATATTTATTTTTATATCCTTGATTAGTTTGAATAAATTGGCGTGTAATAATTTTAATAGAAGTGGTTGAATGAAACAAATGAAAATGAATTGTAAAAAAATTACTTGTATGAAGAAATGTTATTTCTGGGTTAAAATTTGTGGTCATGATATAATGTAAATGTTGATTCGGTGTCTAAAAGTGAAAATTATTTTGTTGTAAAAGAGGAAGTGGTTAGAATGGTTATTGAAGTAACAATTGTGATTTAGTAAATTGTTTACCCTATATAAACCATGACCCGTGGTAGTTATATCAGAGGGTAGTTCTCTTAGTGTGATGATGACCTTTCAGAATGAATATAAAGAATGGATTGTTTTATGGTTGATAGTGTGAGATCTTTTCCATCTATTTTTTATTCCTATGGGTCATTCATTGAAGTGTTTTGTGAAGAGTAATTTTAAAATTAGAATGACTGAGATCAAAAGTGATTATTCTTTATGTAATCTGTTTGACCATTATATTTGTGGTATGTGGAAATAATAGTGCCCTTGTTTTAGAAATTGGATTGGGATTGTGAGGACTTTCTGGTTATGGTATGGAATAGGTAGTGTGTTTAAGGAACCCTTTTCAGGATTGTGGCCTATTGAGTTTTGAGATGTTGTTCGGTAATTCATGTATGGAAACTCTCACGGTTCATGATCCTAAGGAGGGCATGATGGACCTTATGGATTGTGCCAGGTTCTTGGTGACCTTGTGAGTAGATACCTTATAAGTTGTGTTTTTAATAACAAAGAGTTTTATTTTCATGTATTGCCGATAATTGTGTACACCCTTTGTGTTGAACCTAAATTTAATGATTGGTCGATGCGCAAGTAATAGTGTGCATTGGAATAGGAGTGACAGTGTCCTTAATGGGCATTGCATTATTCCTATCATGATATGTATGGTATGGAGAGACGACAAATGGTATTTCTTATTTGGGACTATAATCTAGGATTTGGTATCATTCATCCTTAATGCTGGCATATGAGATAGGTCGAACGGGGTTTCATGTAATTTTGGGTGTGTGTCGTAGATGTAGATGTATTGGACTTGTATAGTGGATCTCAAAGTGTTTCATGTTGTGGGTTTGGACTAGAGGTCTAAGTGGGAAGGTTGATGGTTAGTGGTTCAACTTGAGATGTTGATACGCATTGATGTTTTTGGAAAATCAATGGTGACCCAATGGGATGTCATCCCATCAGTGCAGGTACCTTGGAATACAAATCATGGGAGATGCATCAGAGGTGGTGTTAATGCATACTATATACCACCATGTTTTAGTTAGTGGTATAGTAGTACATGGATCTTTCATATGGTCACCCAAGTGTTTGTGATATGAGTTAAGGTTAGTTTCAAAGGGTTGTATCATATAGATACATGACTCACCTTTTTTAATATTGATTAACAGAGGTCTTGAAGTTGTTTCCAAGTAGAAGAGACAAGGGTTAATGAATTGAGGTTGTATGATTTTTCTTGATGGTGACACCCAAAGTGAGGGTGGTCATGTGGCTTGACATGTCTGTTTTTATTGTTTGGATGTTGAGTGAGATGTCGAGGCTGCCTCAGTTATATTGAGAATCACTATATGAGATAATAGTTGTCTATGAAAGAGGGTGATGGGATACACATATGTAAATGTTAATTTTTAGAGGCCCTTGGTGTTATTGTTGTGGTAGACCATTGTGCTTCAGTTTTTAGTAACAAAGGATAGATCAGAATAAATTGAAAGATCTGGTGGAATTAGTGCCACATGAAACGTTTTTTCATATATGCATGACAATTTTCTCACTGAGCAATGGAGAGTCCTGGTTAGAAATCAGAACAAAGCAATTGTGGTAATGTGTTCAAGAGATTCATTTAGCAGCGGAGCTTTTGATCCTCAGAAGATCATGGTATCCCATAGTTCAACATTTGAAATGGATAATTTGGTGCTGGTGTTCTTCTAGGATCGAAATAACAATGTAGATTCTCAATATACAAGAGGTGGGTGAATTGTATACTTTAAAATTTTCATTAAACATGTAAATATCTATGTTTAACAATGTTAAACTAAGAAAATTCACAAAACCTCTAACACCAATTGAAAGATTGGGAAAAGGTATGATGTTATAAACTTATAGTTCTAAACACTTGCTTAAATCTGGAATGTGATTCCAAAAAAAAATGGTTCCAAAAATATGGATCCGGAAATTGAAACTTAACTAAAGTTTAAAATATGAGATTATACCTTAAAGCATACTGAATCTAAATGAAACAGAGTACAAGTGTAAGGAAATATTAGATGGTTATACTTTCCTTACAATACAAAATGCAGCGGAAAAACTTGTAACAATAACAAGTAATAAGAGATAAATCTTTTCACCCAAAGAGAAGAGTATCCAAAAACCTTGGATAAAGGTCCCATGATTTATACTATTAAGAAATTTTGTCTTACCCACACTTGGGTATGCCCTCGATACGAAGATCAGTGTCTCTGTCTTGATATCCCCGCAAGCCCTCAACTTCAAGGAAGTTGGAACCTCTGTCTTTCTCAGTAAGGAAGCCCTCGAACATCAAGGTAGTCGGCACATCTGTCTTCATACCACTGGAAGCCCTCGATTTTAATCACCAACATTCAGAGTTGCACGAAGAAAGTATGCACAAGGAACTGTTTGAACAAGTTGTTCAAACTTTTTGCACAATGTTTTCAGAGTTAATAAGAGACTCTCTCTAGAAATCACTTCAATAGAACTTAGTCTACGATCAGTGTCAAAGTTGCAGCTTCATTGCAAATGAGAGTCTATTTATAGGCGACACTCCAATGGATGGCTCCCTCCTCCAACGGTCATATTTTTCCTTGAATTTTGGAAGGACCTGTACACGTTTCATTGAAACAATGCTTAATTAATAACTGAATACATGACATCATTTTGTAATGAAACATGTGTAAGCATACGCAAAACTGAAATTCGGAATGTAATCAAACAATAGCTCGTAGTCTAATCAAAATGGAATTCGGAGTCTATAATAAAAGGATATTCAGATTCTATTTTGTAGGAATTCAGAACCTGAATTCTGTAGAAATCTAGAATCTGGTTTCATTATAATTTGGAACCAGAACTTATAATGTTCGGATTCAGAGTTCATGGGAATTCGGAGTCAGAACTCATAAGAGTTTGGAGTCCGAATACAGAGAACCTTGATTCATATCTTAGATAAGTTTGTAATCAGAATTTGGTGTGAAACTATATGAGAGTTTGTATCCATAATTCGGAATGGAACATCATTAGAGTTTGTATCCAGAATTCGGAGTGGAACTTCATTACACTTCAAATCCAGAATTCGGAGTGGTACTTCATTAATGTTCATATCTAGAATTCGGAGTGGGACTTCATTACAGTTCATATCCAGAATTCAGAGTGGAACTTAATTACAGTTAATATCCAGAATTCAGAGTGGAACATCATTACAATTCAAATCCAGAATTCGGAGTGGAACTTCTTTACAGTTAATATCCAGAATTCGGATCCTAAAACATAATACTTCATATCTATGTATTATATGATTTCGAGGTTTTTGAAATGATTCTGATTTTTATACTTTAGAAAAATATTGATATGATCAATGAAAACATGGTAGCGGTAAATTTCCTTGAGAATGAAATTTTCCGTAAAAATGTAAAATCTATATTTGCTTAATTATTCGGTGTTTGTAATTTTCAAAACAAGAAGAAATAGAAAAAGGCATAAGGAAAACCATATTGGCATACCAATCTCCCCCATTTTTTAAAGCGTAAACAACCTTATGAAAAATAATATAAAATAATTTGGAAAATTTTCTTTAGACATTGAAATTAAAACATATTTCCTTTGTTCATAGATGGTGGTGAATACAACTAACTGTCCCTTAGGCTTTGAAACTCCAATGATTGTATTCTGAATTTCCGGAATGGCATTTTCTGTAGAATGGAGAAATAGTAATGAGAACTCCCCCATACTTAATGATAGTACTTCTAGGTTTAGAAATTTTCCTTCTCCCCCTTAGGAGTAGTTCTTTTTCCTTCTCCCACTTTGTGATTTTGAAAATGAATCGTGGGAATGGAAAAAATAAAGTACCTAAAAAATTAGTACATAATAACACCATATAAAAACAACCAAAGATTTCATTAGAGTTGAAAGAATTTTTTACATGGAAAATCAAATGCATCAATATATCAGATTAAGTTCATTTGTCTTCTTTATCCTTTGGAATTAACTTCTTCAAGAGAGTTTCCAGCTTCTTCAAATCTTTCTGATCCTCCTTAGCTTGCTTGTCAAAAGCTGTGATCCTTTCATTTTGAGCTTTCAGGATCTCTGCCCGAGCCTTCATGGCCTCATCCTGCAACTTCAGTAACTCATCTTGCTTTTCTAGCTTGTCATTAAACTCAATCCTGAAATCTCTTTCCCCTTTCCAGTTCAGAGCATCCTAATTAAGCTTCCCATTCAAGATCTCTGACTTTTTGATTCCGAGAATTTTTCTCAAGGGTCATCTTTTCCTGAAGATTCTTTATCGTTGCATCCTTGGTATCAATAGAATCTTTTACCTCATTCTGAAAATTTTCAAACTCTACCAAGTCATCGTCCACCTACTTTGACCAAAGGGTGATTTTGCTGTAAGATTTTCTATAAACATCACAATTGATAAGAAATTTCTATGATATGCTTCATTCTTAACACACTTATCCATCACCATGGATAATGATTCTGACATCTGATTCATACTATGTTGAACCATTTGGCATCTGGAGTCTATAGTGGGAATTATTGGAATAGTTTCCACCAACTTTTTCAATGACTCGACAACAAAATCATGGCCCTTTGCTGACGATTCCAAATCAGACACTTTCCATGGAGATTGTTCTTCATCATTCTACACCAACTTCCTTCTAGAAGAACCACCAACCTCCTTTTTTCTTATGACATCTTTAGTTGGGGTGTCCATAAGCACATGCATCCCCTTATCACCTTTTTGAATTGCCTCATCAGGAGATTCTTCTTCGCTTTCAGATAGTACAAAAATATTGTCTTCATCTATTTTATCCTTCTCTACTCCTTATTCAAGAAAATTATTCGCATAGGATTCTTCTTCAGATAATTTATTTTCTTTCCCTTCCTCTTACTTATCATTATCCTTCCTACCTTCATTCTAAACTCCATTTACCAAAGTGATAGAATTTGAGGTCTTGAACTCAGAAGTTCGGAGTAGTACTTTTTCAGTTAGGATTTCCTTCTATTGATAATCTTCCACTTATATAATCTAGTAATCAAGATAACCACTTTCTTATAATACTACTTCTTCTTCTACTTCATCTTCTTCTTCTGTTTCTTTAACAATTTCATCCTCTTTTTCTTCACTAGCGGCTTTCTCTACTTATTTAATAACCTCTTTCACTTTAGACTTTTCCTGAGTGAAGTAATTCTTCCCGGGGGTCTCCGGTAATGATTGAACATCAAAAGATTCTGGAACTGGAATTTTCTTAGAAGCTACTTCTATATCTCTAAATAGAGATTGCACAACTTCAGCTTCAGAAAACATCTTCTCCATTTTTTTCTCTTTGGAATGTTTTTCTAACTCATCCGCATATTTTTCTCTTAAGGCCTTAGCCTCAGCACTGTCTAATTCGAACTGTGGATCCCCTTCTTTCCTCTTCTCCTTATCTTCCCTCCATTTAGGAGCGACCTCATCTGGATAAGATTTTTGTTTTTTCGTCTTTGGTTGTGCATATTGGGTTTCTTTAGATTTGGGGTTCTTGTCATCAGCCACCACTTCTTTCATCTTTCTATTTTTAGAAACCTTATTCACTGGCTCAGCCTTCTCCACGATTTCTGGATTGGCTTCAGCCTCTTCCTCTGGAAAACTATAGAACACTCATGTTTCTTCAGAATATTCCATATTCATCATCTTCAAGGTATCATCACTAACATGCATAACCTTGAAATACCAAGAATTAGAGTTACATGCAATCTTGAAAGAATCCACACACTGAACTATCATCGTTGATAGTAAGGCAGGGAACCTAATGTTTTGAGCTCTCAGATTTCCTTCCTTGATGTTCTTGATTGTCACAAGAACTTGCCTTATCAAATTGATTTTTCTTAGATTCACCTAGAAGTATATTAAATATATATCACTTTTCTTCAAGGTATCTTTCTCACCCTTTCTCGGAACCAAGAAACCTTGTAACCATAACTGAAGGATCTGATTATTATAGGAAAGGTGAGAAATCTTGTCTGTTTTGACATCATCAAGCTCAAGAAACTCCAAGGCCTTCACCTTAACAAAACTGCCCTGAACATCCATAATTTTATGTGAGCATAATTCACCCTCTTCGTCATATGCTAGCCCCACCAATCTTGCTTCCTTGGTGTAAGTATGTTTGTAAGTCTTCCCATAAGAATTGAAAGAAATATTTTATCTTCTCTATTATTCATAGAAGATTACTGATTCATTGAATTCTATAAGAAAATATGGATATACACCATCTTGATCACCAGGCTTAGATAAACATACATCTTCCCAAACATTTATCTTGACATTCATAGAAATTATGGAATCGTACTTGTATAATTTTGGATGGACCAACCTTTCTCTTTACACTTTACATTTTGAAATTGGCTTCGTGGTATACATATCATAGAAAGTTTCTTCTACAGACATTCATAATGGACGAGATATGAGAGCTTTAGAATGGGCTTTAAGATGAGAGGCAGAGCTTCAAGATGTGAGATCTTGGAGATCGATGTGGGACAACCATCGGGGGTCCCCATTATATAGGCGATGAAAGTGACCTTTGAGCTTCCAAAAACCATCTAACTGTTGAAAAACTCTCTTATCTGATCTGATGATTGAAAACATATCCACAAGGAAATCATGAATCTGATCATTTGAGGTTTAAAGAAAAAATTCAAATTTATGAAGAAACAGATCCGAGAAATTTTATAAGGAAAAGAATATACCAGAATGTAAACCGACTATGAAAACTTATGTAGTGAATTCATACCTTTTGGATTGGCCAGAAATTTTATTCGAAATAGGTGATATTCTTCTTGAAGAAAATTTGACTACGAAATACTTACTATTAAAAACTCACTGTGAAAAACTTACTATGAAATTTTTATTGCAAAAACATTGAGTACCGAAACTCTAGTATAAAAATTATGAGTTGGAAAATTCCCATTACGAATATTCTCATTATGAAAAATATCATTACAAAAATTTCGTTACAAAAATTATCATTATGAAAATTATCAGTATGAAAATTTCATTATGATAAATTTCATTACGAAGATTCTCATTACGAAAATTTCATTACGAAAATTCCAGAACAAAAATTTTATTACGAAAGTTCCAGTATGAAAATTTTCATTACCAAAGTTCAAATACGAATAATTTCATTAAAAATGATTTTAGAAGCTCATTACGAATAATTTTTAAATTCTCATTATGAAAAATTTTTAGAAGGCCTTTACAAAATATTTTAAAAATTTATTACAAATTTTTTTGAAAAGGTAACAAACAAATGTACTCCCGCTTTGAAAAGGAGTTCATTACTGTAAGGAGAATGACTAAACAAGAAGTTAATGAAGGAATAATACCTTACAGTTATCATTCATAACTTCTATTTGATGTATTCAAATCTATCGGAAGGTAAATATTTTGTGAAAATTTTTGAAAGTTGATCTTGCTTTCTGATAAACTGTTGAATGATATCTCCTTTTAGTGTGTGATCTCTAAGAAAGTGATGTCTAATATCTATGTTCTTTTCACGAGAGTGATGTTCAGGGTTTTTACTAATGGAAATTGCAATTGTATTATCACACAAAATTTTAGTCATAGTAAAACTCAATCCATAGTCTGTGAGTGTGTGTTGCATCCACAACACTTGATCAAAACAACTTCCAGCTGTTACATATTCAGCTTCAGGAGTGGATAGTGCTACTGAGTGTTGCTTCTTGCATGACCAATATACTATTGAATCTCCTAATAAATTACATGTTCCGGATGTACTATTTCTATTCATTCTACATCATCCAAAGTCAGCATCTAAAAAAAATTTTAAAACAAAATCATCTCCAGAAGTATAAAAGTTTCCTAAATCCATGGTTCATTTTAAGTAGCGAAAAATTCTTTTCACTGCCTTTAAGTGAAATTCCTTTGGATTAGATTGATATTTGTCACATAAACATACTGAAAACATTATGTTTGGAATATTAGCTGTAAAGTATAGGAGGCTTCCTATCATAACTCTAAAAGATGTTTGATCTATTGTTTTCCCATCATCATCAAGATCAAGTGTGTTTGAGGTACCAATGGGAGTACTAATACTTTTAGTGTTTTCAAATTCATAATTTTTAAGAGGATATTAAATATACTAATGTTGAGATATATAAGTTTGTTCTGGTATTTGAAAAATTTTAAATCCAATGAAAAATGTTAACTCACCCATCATACACATTTCAAACTCAGATTTCTTTAGATCTGCAAAGGAATCAGTTAAATATTTCTTGGTTGAACCAAATATAATGTCATCATCATAAATTTAAACAATAAAAACATTTTTCTTATCGTTATTTATAAAAAGGTTTGGATCTGCATTTCCCTTAACATAGTTATTTTGAAGTAAAAATCCTATAAGTCTATTATACCATTATCGTGGGGCTTGATTAAGGCCATACAAAGCATTGGTGACTCTAAAAACAAGATCAGGTAGTTTTGTGTCTACAAATCTAAGAGGTTGTTAAACAAAAACATCCTCTTGAACATAACTATAATAGAAAATAACATTTCACATTCATTTGAAAAAGTTTAAAAATTATGAATGCTATAAAGGCAAGTAGAATATGAATAGATTCAAGTCTAGCTACTGGATCATAGGTTACTTCATTGTCTATTCCTTCTTGTTGATTATAGCTTTTAGTAACTATTCTAGCTTTATTTCTAACAATGACTCCATTTTCATCACACTTATTTATAAAGACCCACTTTACTCCAATAATAGAAGTTTCCTTAGGTCATTCAACCAGGGCCTAGTGTTTATTCTTTTTGAATTCATTTATTTCATCTTGAATGGATTTTATCCAATCATCATCACATAATGATTCATTAGTGCTTTATTTTTCTATTTGGGAAAGGAATACTAGATAATCTATTTCTTTTATTAAGGAACATCTAGTCCTTATAGGTTTATTAACATCACCAATGATGCTATCACTAGGATGATTCTAAAGAAACGAATGGTTTTGGTTTTGTAAAACTTATACATCAACATAGGGTAGGAAATCTTCGGGGGTAAATGTTTCAGAAGTATCTTCTTGATCATTTTCCTTGTCAGAAGGATTTTCCATCAATGGTTGATAATTAGTTTTTTAAAACACATCTGAAGATGTAGGATGATGTTGTTTAAAAACAAATGGATCAGTTTCATTAAATTTGACATGTACTGTTTCTTCAACAGTGCAAGAGTTTTTGTTAAAAACACAATAAGCCTTAGAAGTTGTGGAGTAGGCTAAGAAAATTCCTTAATAAGATTTTGGTGAGAATTTGTGTAAGTTATCTTTTGTATTCAGAATGAATACACAGCCACCAAAACCCTTAAAGAAGGAATGTCTAGTTTTTCTACTATTCCATAACTCATAAAGAGTTTTATTATGAAAAGGTCTAATCAAAACTCAATTTATAGTATAACAAGCAGTACGTACAAATTCAGCCCAAAAATTTTTGGCTACAGAATACTCACACAACATGGTTCTAGTTATCTCTTGAAGAATTCTATTAATTCTTTCAAAAACTCCACTTTCATTAGGTTTTCTGGGTGCTGAAAAGATGTGAGTAATACCTTTTCCACTACAAAAAGTTTCAAAATCATAATTTTGAAATTCTCCTCCATGATCACTATGACTAGTTTTCAATGGAAAATTTTTCTCATTTTAAACATGGGCTATAAAACATTTGAAATAAGAAAAAGCTTCAGACTTATTTTATAGAAAGTAGGCCCATGTAAATATAGTGTAATCATCAACTAGAACAAAAACATAATATTTTCCTTCAATGCTTCCAGTTTTTGTTGGACCAAAATGATCCATGTGAACCAACTATAACGCATCAGTTGTTAAGAATTCACCGATTGATTTAAAACTAGAATTATGTTTCTTTCCATATTGACAAGAATCAAAAACATTTGAAGATTCAAATCTATACTCCGGTAGATCCTTAACAAAACCTTTCTTAAAGAGTTCTCATAAGTTCCTAAGGTTACTGTGTCCTAACCTTATAGGCCACAACCAAAAATGATCTTCCATTGCAATAAGGCAAGGTAAGTCTTGGCTCCTAATGTCTTCTAATTTTAAGGTGTATACATTCTCTTGCCTATGGGTAGATAGAATAAAATCTTCCTTGGATTTGTGAACTAAGCATTTATCATTCCTAAAATTCACAAGGTATCCTTCATCACATAACTGACTTATGCTAATGAGGTTGTGTTTAAGACCATTAAAAAACAAAACAATTGAAATCAAAGTTTTTTCAAGAATAACTATGTTACTTATACCAATAATTTGTCCCTGAGCATTATCTCCGAATTTTACTTTTTCTCATTTCGTCTTGATAATCTTTTCAAAATAGTTTTTGTTACCAGTCATATTCCGGGAACATCCACTATCCATGTACCATGTATTGTTGTTGGTACATCCTTTATATTCTTAAAAATAAGAAAAGAATTCGACTTTCGGAATCCAAATTTATTTGGATCCGAGATTTTCATATAGAAACATTTTGGGTACCCACATCCTCTTAGAAAAATATGCCTTATGAAAACCTAATGATTTGGTTTTGTTTAAAGAACAATTCATTGGCAAGTGACAACCACATTGACAGTTTTTACAAAATCGGGCACTTTGGGGAACAAAATAATTGTTAATAAAAGTTGGTTTTGCATGGGTATAACCAAATCGGGATTTGTTTCTTAAAGGTCATATTTGTGAATATATCTTATCAAAATTTTCTATACCTAAGGTAATGTTTGAAAAACACTTCTTTAAGGGAAATATTTTGGACTCGAGTTTTATAATTAAGTTTTTATCTTCAAAATCATTAGATTTGGAACTAGAGCTTGGCTAGAATACGCTTTTATGAGAAATTACTGTTTCTAGATCTTTTAAAAGTTTTTTCTTCTCATAATTCATTTCCTCAAGTCTTTTTGAAATACATATAAAATCATCATTTTTCATATCAATATCATTATAAATATCTGATATTTCATTATTAAGAATAATATTCCAAGAGTTTTCTTTATCAATTTTTTATTGGGTTTTGAATTCTCAATCTCAAGAAGCTCAGCAAACCTATAAACTTCTTCATAGGTAGGTAGAGTATTTTCTTCATCAGAAGAGGATTCTTCATCTGAAGTGTTATAATATTTAATATCATTATCATTTAAAGAAACATTGTTCTATAGTACAATATTGTGTACCTTAGCCAGAAAGCAATAATTGTTAACAAGTAAACTGGCTATAAGACCATGATTCTTCTGTCCTGAAGATTTATAATCAGAAGATTCATCTGAAGAGTCACCACCACTGGCACTCAGGGTGCCATTATCTTTCAGAACATTCATATCTCTATCTTTATAATAATTCATCCTATTCCTTTCAGAATGCCTCTTATTACTTTCTTTCTTCATGAGAAAAGGACAATCAGGTCTTATATGTCTATATCTATTGCATTCATAGCATGTGAGCTTTGAATCTTTCATATCTTTCCTTTCATTCTTCTTATACTTGGATTGGAAATTTCTTTGTCCAGGTATTTTGTTCATCCTTCGAGAAAGATTAGCTAACTCATTCTCTGAGACTTCACTCTCACTAGATTTAGATTTTATAAATACCTCCTTAGACTTGGATGTTGTTACTCTCCCAGGAGTCATAGATTTCATGTGATTTGATGTTGTAGTAAATGCAAAAGTACCATTCCCATTCTTCTTTTTAATGTTGTCAGTATCTCTCTTCATCCTTGCTTCATGTTGGAGAAGAATTCCAAATAGCTCATCTAAGGAAATTTGACTAACCTTCCTGTTATCATCAATTTATGTTCTCTTTGACTCCCACTCATTGGGCATAATATCAATGATCTTGTCAGGAAGAGATTCATCATCCAGACCTTTCTTTCCCATAGATTGTAAGCTATTCACGATAATCATATATATTTGTTTCACTTTACAAATGGGTTCTCCATAAGGATAGTATAAACCATGACCCTCATCTCAAAGCATAGCTCTTCTAGTCTCAATCACTTTATATTTACCAAAATGAGTAACTTCCAGTTTCTTTCATATACAATTAGCGTTTTCACAAGAAGAAAATTGGCTATATATATTCCTAGTCAATGAACATAGTAAAGTATTGTGTACCTTATAGTTGAGTTGATAATCATGTTTCTCTTTGTTGGTGAAAGTACAAACTTTCTTATCAGGAACTTGGTATCCTCCAATATTCATAACAAAATTTTCTACTCTAGTATTGATAACGAATGTCTTCATTTGATCTCTCCAATACTCATAATCATTACTACCAAAAATTGGTGGTCTTGAAGGATTTAGGTTGTCGATGGAACCAACATTGAAATATTCCGTCTTAAAAGAAAACATTCTACACAAAAACTTTTTAATAACAAAAGTTCAGATTCTAGGAAAATATTCCTAAGAAAGGAAAAATATCGAACAATGAAAAACTGAGCAAGAAAAACTTATATTTGAATATAAGTATTTTAGAGTCCTACTGTGATACCAATTGTAGGATCTAAATAACAATGTAGATGCTCAATATACAATAGGGGGGGTGAATTGTACACTTTAAAAATTTATTTAAACAAGTAACGATCTATGTTTAACAAAGTTAAACGAAGAAAATTCACAAAACCTCTAACACCAATTGAAAGATTGGGGAAAAGTATGAAGTTACAAACTTCTAGTTTTATACACTTGCTTAAATCTGGAATGTGATTCTTAAAAACTGGTTCTGGAAATATGGATCCAGAAATTGAAACATAACTAAACATTACAATATGAGATTCTACCTTAAAGCATATAGAATCTAAATGAAACAGATTAAAAGTGTAAGGAAATATAAGATGGTTATACTTTTCTTACAATACAAAAAGAAGTGAAAAAAATTGTAACAAAAACAAGTACCAAGATATAAATATTTTTAACCCAAAGAGAAGGGTATCTAACAACCTTGGATAAAGGTCCCTTGATTTATACTTTCAAGAAATTCTGTCATACCCACACATGGGTAAACCCCCAATATGAAGATCAGAGTCTCTGTTTTGCTATCCCTGCAAGCCCTCTACTTCAAGGTTGTTGGATGCTATATCCTTCTCAGCCGGGAAGCCCTCAATCTTCCAGGTAGTCGGCACCTCTGTCTTCATATCCCCAGAAGCCCTCGAATTTAATCACCAACATTCGGATTCGCACGAAGCATGTCTGCACAAGGCAATGTTTGAACAAGCTGTTCAAACTTTCTGCACGATGTTTTGAGAGTTAATAAGAGCCTCTCTCTCTAGAAATCACTTCAACAGAAATTAGTCCAAGATCAGTGTCAAAGTTGTAGCTTCTTTCCAAATTAGCTTCTATTTATAGGCGAAGCTCCAATGGTTGGCTCCCTCCTCCAACGTTCATATTTTTCCTTGAATTTCAGATGGACCTATATAGGTTTCACTGAAACAACAGTTAGTTAATACCTAAATACACGACCTCGTTTTGTAATGAAACAAGTGTAAGCATAAGAAAATCTGAAATTTGGAATGTACTAAAATAAAATATCTGAGTCTAATAAAAATGGAATTTGGAGTCTATAATAAAAGGATATTCAGATTTTGTTTTGTTGGAATTCGGAACCTGAATTTTGTAGAAATCTGGAATCTGGCTTCATCAGAATTCAGAACCATAACTTACAATGTTTGGAGTCCGAGTCCATGGGAATTCAAAGTCAGAACTCATAAGAGTTCGTAGTCTGAATTCAGAGAACCTGGAGTCCGAACATAGATTATTTCACAATCATAATTCGGAGTATAACTATATTAGAGTTAGTATCCATAATTCGGAATGGAACTTCATTATTGTTCGTATCCAGAATTCGGAGTGGAACTTCATTAATGTACAAATCTATAATTCGGAGTGGAACTTCATTACATTTCAAATACATAATTTAGAGTGGATCTTCATTACTGTTCATATCCAGAATTTGGAGTTGAACTTCATTACAGTTCATATCCAGAATTCGGAATGGAACTTCATTACTGTTCAAATCCAGAATTTGGAGTAGAACTTCTTTACAGTTCATATCCAGAATTTGGATCCTAAAATAGAATACTTCATATCTAAGTATTATATGATTCCAAGGTTTTTGATATAAATCCGATTTTTATACATAAAAAAATTGATATAAATAATGATAACATGGTAGGGGTAAATTTCTTTGAGAAGGAAATTTTACTTACAAAAGTAAAATGTAGATTTTCATAAGTATAGGGTGTTTGTAATTTTCAAAACGAGAAGGAATGGAAAAAGTCATAAGGATAACCTTATTGTCTTAACAGTTCTTCTATAATTTCTGAAAATACCTCATCTTTTGATGATCATTCCCAAAATATTGATATCATCCTAGGCATATTGAGAAACTCTGGCTTTATGCCAAGACAATTGTTGTTTTTTGGTTGGATGAGGGAAATCATGGACATTACACTCAAGGAGATAGTGTATATGGATCCTAATTAAGGGATTTACACTATGGATTTCCTTGGATGGGGACCTCAGGATGAATCGAATGTCAGAAAATTTCATGGATACCATTCGCAGAAGCTAGTATTGGGCATTTAGTGTCATTTTTTTATATCTGGAATAATCGAGATTTTTGTGATTATGTTTAGTAATTATACTTGTGATTGATTGTGAGACATGGCGGTTGGAATCTCCAATAGAGAATAATGGTAACAACAATCCTAAGGTATGGAGTGATAAACATTTCCTAGATGCATTGAGGAGAATATTGAGTTGATGTAGTGGAATAGGGATTCCAATAAGAAACATGTGAGGTGCATGTTGGGTTCCTTATAAAGGCATGTAGGCCTTGGATGTGGACATTAATGAGACGAGTATCATCTTTGAGCTCATGGTAGTTTCATGTGAGCTTGTGATGTCTGTAATGAAGTGAGAAGAAGGGTGTGGTTTTATATGAAAATAGTTTTGTTCAGGAGAGGTTGGGTTCTATAACTTCAATGAATATCAGGTTAGACATGAGTAATTTTCCTTGGGTGGGTTTGGAACATCATTATGTTTAGGGATCCTTGGAAATGGTATGTAGTGTCAGACCAATGTTGAATCCTAGCATTTCAGGATGAGTCAATATGGGAAACGCGACTTGAATATGACAAAAGGATGAACATGGAGAGTGGTAAATCACCTAAGGTGAATTCGTGGAAGATGATGTGAATCCTAATTTCAGAATGGTATTGATGTATAAATTAACATTCTCTAAATAGTGTTTCAATGGTATTAGAGCTAAATTTCATGAATGATGGTTACGATGGTGCAACCTAATGATGGTTTGGTGGGAAAGGGTTCCATGATGATGGGGCCCTACATGAAGTTATGGAGTGAACATTGTGGGTGCGTGAGATATGAGGAGAATTTAGATTAGAGATTTTGGTGGTTTATCATCAATTGTATAGAGAACCATATATGAGGAATAGTTCCTTGATGACCTGAACAGGGTTTCGGGTTATAATGAATCGAGTGGACATGTATCGGGTGAGATGGACCTGGTAGCCAGATTTAGCACATGTTAAACTGGCCTAAAAAGGTGCTTTTGTTGCATTGAGATGCGCATTTGTGGAATCGGACTGTTGGGACATGATTGGGTGATCCGAAGATGATGGTACATGTTGTTGGAGGGATTGATTGTGTACCTTCATATGATACTTGGTTTCGTCACCATTAGTGTTGGGAAAATAGGAAAAATGATGCCAAGTAATTTTGGTCATGATTTTTGAAGAGGATTAGACTGATGGGGTTCTGATTGGTTCTTATGTGATGAGTGGATGTTAGGTGCAAGGTTTACATGTGCTATGAATCGGGTAATGTTGCATATGTTACCTCTCATATGTTATATTGGTAGAGTATGGACGAAGTTGATGCATCCTTGAGGAGTATCTGGTTTGTGTTGTGGGTTTTCGTGAGGATGCCTTGTGAATAATGTGTGTGTACTTGATCCCTATTCGGTGGGATTTTTGATGTGAAACCAGAAACTCAGAAAATGAGAATGGATTGGCAGGCCTGGGGGCATGATCTCTTGTTGTTGATGCATAGTTGTAATCATGTAGTGTGGCTAAAGGAAAAGCCTTTATAAGGTGGGGGGTTATAAGATCCCCTTTATTAATAAGGTATGTTTCCATATAATTTATAGTTTAGTCTATTATTTTTTTATTAAAAATATTTTTCCCATGTCCATGTAGAGATTTGGT
This sequence comes from Viscum album, assembly GCA_963277665.1. NCBI lineage: Eukaryota > Viridiplantae > Streptophyta > Magnoliopsida > Santalales > Viscaceae > Viscum > Viscum album. The sequence goes on along the minus strand of OY728131.1, from coordinate 707,019,017 downwards.
GGTATTTTGGGGGTTAAAGAGATAAATGAGGGAGAAAAAAGAGTTTTTGGGCATGTTTCACGGTTTTCACAAGGTAACTACTAACCGCAGAGATCATCACAAGTAACCATGTGAGGTGAAATTTTCAGATAGTAACATCTGTAATGATTCTACACAGTATGGAAAATTGTGCGAGAAAACCATGTGAGCCTGTAATGTTGAGAAATTTACATTTTATCCATTACGAGATTTTATGTGTCCCACCTGATTTCATTATCTTTATTCATCCTCTATCCCTAGTGACGCCCCAAAAACCTCAAGAGCTCCCATGGATCAATATCCCTCATATCTAGTCCATTAAGAGTGCCATCGATTGCAGATCAAAGCTTCCAGTAATTCTAATCTTCCCCTTGATTCTCATTACTAGATTAGGGCTTCCAGTTTCTAACATCTCTTTTTAATGCTCTAAAATCCCCTAATTTTTTTTGGATATAGGATAGAACATAAAAGGGGATTTATATTAGGATCTATGTCTATGATTAATATTTCTTTCATCATCAGATTCAATGTAGGTCGTCAATAATTATTATCCCATAGTTAGGTTCTATATTCTTTCATGGAAATTTGAGTTCTTGTATTCCCTTATTTGTTTTTATAGTTCTGTTGGAGTGTTTTATAAAAATATATGTCTATGTGGCCCAATTAATCCCTCTCAATTCCAATGGGATGTGTAGAGAAGGAATTGGCCAATTTTTGGGCCACCCATGGGGTGTGCCAGCAATCCCATACCGAGAGAGTGGTTGGGTTATGAGAATTATTTCCAAGTACTATTGTAAAGCCCTTATAGAGAAAGTTTTAATGGTTGATTAAGTTTTAAATGGAATCATAATAGATATTCATATGGTGATAAGGCGAAAGGGTTTGTTTGGCATTACATTAAAATGGAAAAAATTGGGTCGAATGTGATTATGTCAATTGTTTAATTAATTTTGTCTAGAAATTCTTAAGAGGATTTGTGCTAAGTCGACGGTGAACAAATAATTGGATGATGGAATGGGAAATGAGTTTTATGATAATGAGATGTAATAAGGTAATTAATGAATATGTTTAATGGGTTAATACATGTGAATTGTAGTATATCCAATGGGTTGAATGTAATAAGGTGGTTGTGTTATGAGATATTAGAAATGTTCTTGTGAAAAGATAAATGGGTTAATTGGGTTAATTTATGGACAACGTTGAAAATTTGATGAGGGATAGGGGTTGTTGAATACACTTAAATTGTTATGGAATGAGAAATGGAATTTTTCGAGATGGTTATGAATTTTAATTGGTAAATGTGTTAATGGTTTATGAAATGGTATTAATTCCCATGTTCTTTGTTCTGAATTTTGATTTCCAATGGTGTTGGTTATGTTATGTTTTATTATGGTACGGTTGTGGTGATTGGATAAATAATAATGTTCACATGTATTAATAGTGTTGGGTATTGAAATGTGGTTCTACACCCATAGGTCGAGTCATACTAAGGCTCTATACTCCACCCCATAAATGATTGGGACAGGGAAGGGGGCAAAGGCTTTATCTTCTAATGGTTTCATTCCAACCGAACTGAGGAATTGAGGTAAGGATAATGTGTTGTTGTTATATTTGTATCTTTAGGGAGATAGAGAATCATATCATTTTCCCTATGAATTGTGTTTGCTGAACCCTAGGATCTTGTGTTATGAATGGAATAAGTAATGAATTTGGTGTAAGAAATGAAAATAGAAAATATGATTATCATGAACAAACAATAACTTTGTTAGCTAATGACACCCTAAATGTCCCTTGATTACATACAATTTCTTTTATACTTTCATGAACTATCTACTAGACAAGACATTTTTTAGACACCGTTAGTGGTGACTCACTAATTTTTGTACTCACAAATCTACTCAAATCACTATTGTGTACTAGACTAAATTACACGTATTCAGGTAGGGACAAGGGAAAAGACCCTACACTAGGATATTGATCTGAGCTCGGTATGTGCATGGAGAAGGATCCTGACATAGAGTCGGTACCCATTTATAGAATTTCATGTTTTACTTATTTTGGAATTTTATTCACCATGTACTACTAGTTTGGCATTGCAAGCTTGTATTTGATTTTTGGTTTGTACCTAGTTTGGGATACACTTGTTTATGAAAAATTAGTGGTTATTTAATTGTATGTCCTCCATTTATATTTGGATCCACAATGGATTACTTTAGTAAAAAGCGTATAGTCTTCCCACATGACTTTTTAGACCCTCACCACATGTTGGCAACCTCTGGTATATGGGGAGGTGCGCATGAGGAAATTTGATAAATCATCTTAGGGAACTAATTTATTGACTTCTGCATTAGGTATGTTACACTGTTTCTAAATGTAGAAACATGCATCCCGGAAGAGTAACCCAGAAACCATGAGATGGAGTTTTAGATATTTATTCCTGACCAATTGATCAGTTGTTGGTGGAAAGTGGTGGTCTGGGCTGTTCAGTCTCTATAACAGGGAGCAGATCTTACTCTTTCACGTTACCCAATTACAGAATATGTATAGGATCCATGGAGTTTCTCAAGAACAAAACCCCTTCATTCTGACGTAGCATGAATAGTTCTTATGTGGAGGAGTGCCTTCAAAAGATATATATATTTTTTAGTTTCTTGATACTCATTAAAATGTCATAGTAAAATGTGAAATGTTTCACTTAAAGGTTCCTAGCTGGTGGTGGTGGGACTCATTGATTCATGCTAGGAATCATGAGAATATGAGCTAGATGAAATTCAAGGTGGTCTTTAATGACTAGTACAATGTTGAGTTCTTCAAATATTCTAGATCATGGGAGTTCATGGATCTTGTTTTGGAGGACCAAAAAGTGTTGGAGTATGCCAACCATGCTTCTAAGATAGTCTGATATGCCCGTGAAATTGTCTCCAATGGGTAGATGAAGGCTCATATGTTTCAAAGGGGTTTGGAACTGGAGACCTATTCCAATGAATTCATGTTCATGTTGAAGACATATTCTGAGGTATTTGACCATGATTTTGTGGTGAAAATTTACCACAAGATAGTGTATGGATCCCTTGATTCTATATTAGTGTGTGTAAGATTTCATTAGTCTTTGAATAATAATAAGCACATTGAGGTGGGGTATAAGGGAGGTGGTATTTTAGGTCATCATTCTAAGAAGACTTCATTTACGGATTCTAGTATGGGGTTTGTCCTGTGAAATCAGTTCTACAAGGGAGGTCACATCAAACCTACATGTACGTAAACTCATAGGCCTTATCATTGATTTAAAGTTGTGGGGAACATGCATTGTTTCAGCTGGGCAAACCCCCCTACTAGAGTAAGCTTGGGGTCGTGGCTTCGAAGGGATTTTGATTTCAGTTAGAGCTGACCAAGATGGTCAGATCTCACTTTTTTGGTCGTGGTGACCAGACCATTTCATCTTCTGGGTTGAGAAATATTAGGGTAGATCTGTATGCAAGTCGTCATTATCAAGCATAAATCAGGCATCATCATGCTGTGGATTAGCCTCTGATGGGATCAGATGCAAGACCATTAACAGATTGAGGTATCACCCCGATTGCATCATCTACAACATCGATTTTAACTGATACTACTGGGTCTATTTATTTTATCTCCACCTATCTTTTTAATCTAATAAACTTAATAACCAAAATGATGTCTTTTTAGTGGATTGGGTAACAAAATTGGGCATGAAGAAGGGTCAGGGTCTCAGGTGACCATCATTGTTTCTCTTCATGTCATTGGTTGAGATGAAGTGGGGTTTCTTTTTCATGGATATATTCTATTTTGATTTAATTCTCGACATGTATTTGTTGTTTCTCTTTCAGGAGAATATCGATTGCTATAGGTGATAGGTATTTTCTTTGAAGCTAATGGGTTTCCCTAAGTATTTCTTTTTGAATTGGATCCCCGACATGGTTGTATGGGACCTCAACTCCCAGATATGGGAAGTATTTACATTCAATTATTATTGCTCACACTGGAGGATGCTGGTAGTTCTCCTCATGGAGGATATCCTCTTATAGTATATCAGTTCTGAGAGGTATTTTCAGATTATTTTTCAGGAATACCCCCTAAGTGGAATGTCGTGTTCTCAATTGATTTGGCTCTAAGAACACATTATATATCTCTTCCCCCATATCACCTTGATCCAATAAAAATTTATGGAATTAATGATACTACTAAATGATTAGGAAAACAATGGGTTCAATCACTTGATTGTCTCTCCTTTGTCCACCTCAGTCTTATTCACAAAGAATAATGTTAGATCTCTCTAGTTTTGCGTCGATTACAGGATGTAATATAAGGTAACCATCAATAATAAAGAATCATTTTCACTAAATCGACGATTCATTAGACCAGTTGAAGTAGATAAAAGTGTCATTCTAATATAGGCATGCATTCGGGTTACCACCATGTTAGGGTGAGAGAGGTTCTCATCCCGGAGTTGTATTTCTAAAGAATGTAGTAACAAATTTATTGTTATTTCAATCCTTTTTGATTGACATATGCTCCACCAGTTTTTATGGAGATTATGAATAGTTTGTTCCAAGTGCATCTCTATAATTTTTTTGGTATTCATGGGAGACATCATGGTTTACTCTAGATTTGATGAAGAGAATGATCATAATTTGGGAATCGTGTTGGTAACTCTAACAAATCATCGCCTTTATGTGAGGCTTTCAATTCACACCTTATAGATTAGAAATGTAAAGCTTCTATCCCACATCATTTTGTAGAATTATATTTTAGGGGATTCCAAGATGATCAGTGTAGTTATATCATGGGAATATATTAATAATATGTTCAATATTAAGTGTTTTCTAGGACTAGATGGTTATTATAGACAATTTTTTCGAGACTTCTCGCAATTTGATTACACTATGAAAGCACTCATCCAGAAAATGGGTGAAATTTTAATGCATCTTAGAGTTCCAAGAATCCATTGAAGAGTTGAAGTGGTGTTTATTACTGTACCTCTATTGAAATTTCCAGAATCAAGTAAGGGATGGATAGTCTATTCTGAATCTTCATTTATGGGCCTTGGGTGTGTGCTTGTGAATGCTAATCAATTAGTGGGATATAGATCTCACCAACTTTGACCACATGAGAATAATTACCAAACCCATGAATTGGAGTAAGTAGTGGAGATGTATACACTGAAGACATGACACCATTATTTGTTTGGGAAGTTATTTTTGTCTATTCTGATCATAAAAAACTTGCCTACATCATTTCCCAAAAATTATTTCAACTTGAGACAGCGCCATTAGATCAAGTATTTTCAGGGTATCCCATTTGACATCATATATACCATAGACAAGGGTAATGTGTTGGATATTGTATTGAGATAAAAATCATTGGTGCATGCTTTGATGAAGTCCTATGATGAAAAGACTCCTATGGTGTTCTTTACCTAGATACAATTGGGCACCAATGATAATATCTCTAGTGCATTCGTGAAAAGTGTTCATTTGAATCCTTCATTAATGGAGTTGATTCAGAAAGGAAGGACAATGATGATATTTGTTAGTAGTCTACGTATTTTCTTCATGGTAGGGATTCCTTTTCTTATTGGTCTTCATGTCTTGAGGGGATCTTGTGCATTAAGGGGCGTGTAGTGGTGTTGTTTTATATATAGAATACGGTGGTGCAAGATATCCACCTTCCTCAGTGGGCCATCCGTCCTGGTGCTACCATAATGTATTATGATGTTTTCCAGACGTACTGGTAGCTAGGTATGAGTCGGGACATAGTTGACATTGTATCGAGATTCTATACATGTCGGCAGGTATAGGAATATCATCAAGGGCCCTCTTGTTTGCTTCATCTATTACCCATTCCTACCTACAGTGGGACGAGGTCTCCATCAACTTCATTTTTGCCTAGACTCATATGCCAATGAGTAGGAATTCAATTTTCATTGTGATTGATAATACAACCAATTAATCGGAAATTATTTTGATTTGAGACAAAACAAATGTTGTTGAGCTTGGCTGATTGTATATTCATGGAGTGGTTAGTCTTCAGGGTGTTCCATCAGTTATTGTTTATGACAAAGAACCTCTCTTAACTTCTCAGTTCTAGTATGTACTTCCAAGGGAATTGGGATCTCAAATCCAAATGATCATGACATACCATCCATAAATGAAGGGTTAGAAGGAGCATGAAAGTTATATTTTGGAGAACATACTTCATGCATGGGTTTCTGATTTTGGAGGATCTTGGGATACCCATTTGGGATTGGTCATTTTTTCTTATAATAATAATTAGCCATCCTATTTTCGAATGGATCCTTTTAAGGTGATTAATATTCAGTCATGTAGGTCTCCTTTATACTGGTATGAGGTAGGTGAGACATCTCTTTTGGGACTTAGCCTTGGGCAAGAGATGTATGAGAAATTCTAGTTGATCAAACATTGGTTATTGATATCTTAGAGTCACCACAAATATTATTCTAATCAGAGGTTTCGAGACCATGAGTTTTTTTTGGGGAGGGGGGTATCAGGTGTTCTTGAAGGTTGCCCCTTGTTTCTTCCATCTTCATTTGGGGAAATAGGGAAAGCTACCACTGAAGTATGTTGGGCCTTTTGAAATAACTGAGAGGATTGGAAAACTGGCATATATGCTAGCTTTACCATCTATATTGATATAGATTCATGAATTATTTACTGATTCCCAATTAATGAAATATAATACAGATCTGTCCCATGTGTTTAATTGGGAAGGGTTTGAGATCGATACGAATTTATCATTGTTTGAACGACCAGCATGGATAGTGGATTCCAAAATAATTTAATTCTTGGGAAGTATATTCTTTAGTTCTGGGTCAATTTCTACATGGTAATGATGTGAATGGGACTTGGAATAGGAATTTATGGGTTGAGCATGATTATATATTTTTATTCTCCAATCAAGCATCCATTAGACATTCCGAAGGGGAAATATTTCATTGTGTGGAGAATTATCACTCCATGACTCTTGATTTTTTATTGTTTTATCTAGATTTGAATATCATAATCGATGTTTGGGCAGTCTCTAAGTTGGATGTCTGTATTTTAGATGATAAATGATTTTCTTCATCTTGACAGCATCCAACCCACTAGTAGAGAACAATCAATGCCTTGAAGATTCACCTAGGTTACTATGTGGCATGTCTGGTATTCCAAAAAATTACTTATATAATTAATTTACATGATGAGTACTAAAATTAAAGAACAATTAAATGAAAAAATTAAAATGAATTAAGTAGTTTGTTAATAATAATAATGATCATTATATTTTGTAAGTACATTATTATTATTATCACTATTATAATTATTATGTTATTGTTATTATTAATATTGAATTAAAAATATCATTATTATAATTAAAATAATAATAAATATTTTTAGTTTTATTTTTAACATTATCACTAATCTCAATTATTTTTTATGGAGTTGGTAATGGTTTTTAGGTTTTAATTTCCTTTTTACATTCTTTTTATTACTTATTTTTTTCATTTTTTCTCTTCTCTTCCTCCCCCTAACCACTCTTGCATCATGCCATTACCCCTACCCTTCCATCCTAATTCCCTCATCCATCTTATCCTCCTCCTCTATCACTTATTCTCCTTCACCCCTTGGTTGTACCCCCTTCCAAAAAGATTTTCCAGTGGATCCTTCTCTGGCATGTAGCCTTGTTCCACTTACGCTGCCCTCATGCCAGCTCTCATCTTACCAGGACCCCTACGGGAAAGACCCCCTTCTAGTGAAGCTTATCTGACATGAGAATCCCCTACCAATGTGATTCCCTACAATCACGACCTCTAACAACCCCCCATATTGTGTGATATAATCTGAAAAGTTGTTCTTACCTTTAGTAGGGGTTTTCTTCTCCTTTTGGATTTCATTATTTGGATTAATTGTGTGTTTTGGATTGGTCTCTTAAGTTAGGGTTCATGTGGGTTAGTCTATGGTATGGATTAGGTGTAGTTAAAGGTCCACATCAAATTTTTTGGGGATTTTGAGAACCATGGTTTGTGGTTCCATCTATAAACGTTATGTGATAAATTTATTTTTCTTGCAAGACTATTTCACCATGTTCTATATTTATTTTGTGTGGTGGAGAAATTTTTTTTGTATGATTTAATATGGGTATGAATTTATATTAGACTATTTATATGAAATGGGGTTTGTTTTTAGTTTAAACCATTGTTGTTTCAAATGTTTGTGTTTTATACATTGTGAAACTAGATTATTAATTTTTACAAGGGTTGTGTATCATGTTTTGTATGGCGTAGTTGTGAGACTAATTCTAATATGGGATTTTGTGATAGATTTGTGCATAAAATGATGAGAAATATAATCAATTGTGTTACACAGTTTTCATAATGGTTTGTTAAATTTTATGGATGGGTTGAAACCTATTTCCATATAGATTTTTTATATTTAATATTTTTAAATTTTGATATTAGAATGTGTAGTGTTTATTGGATTGATTGTGTGAATCTGACATACAATTTAAACATGAAACTTGTTTTAGAACAGTGGGAGTCTCATGTAGTAGGATGGGATGACTAGGATTATCGTGCCAATGATACTAAAGTACATCCAGCCTAGTTTCACTTAGTGGGATTGATGATGAGAACAATTACATAATATTGATGATGATTGGAGACCACAATAATATTGGAAGCATCTCTTTTCTAGTGGCTCACACATGGGAATGTAGAGGGTTGTGGCTCTTTTAGCACTTTTCACTGAGATACGAGGTTATAAAGTCGCATCACTAGCGAGCACCCATAGATCCATTCTCATATTCAATTCTCTTTACCTACTTGTGCTCACTATTACCGCATGGTGTGGAATTTGGGTTACCATAATAGAAAAGGTGTATATATTTAAAAATTACATTCAATAATATTTATTTTCACTAATGATTCATTCATTTAAATTGTTCAATCGTTTCCATTAATTTGTTATATATACATGTATTTTTCATTTAATGATTATATAATATGGTATTTTCTTATGTGGAATTATGGTAAGCATTTGATCTCACACTAAATACATATTTGAGTATTAGAAGACATGGTTTTGTTTGATACTTTAACAGGTAAAGAGTATCGAGTTGGATGTTTTGGGTTGTTAACAATATTTAATGGGAGGTGGTTTTCATATGGCATGAGGGTGGTGTCCACTTTCCATCTAGTAGTTTTTAACTAGATTTTAGTGTCCTTACATTTGGATTGTTTTTAGGCTTTGAAAAAACCATGAAAAAAAAATTATAAACATTGTAAAGGCTTGTTTTATTTGGTTTTCCAACATTTTTTCATTTTATATTTTCTATTGTTTTATCTTATCATATTCAGGTAAACCATTCCAACATGTTTTTTTTTTGATACCCAATAACTGTTTCTAGTCCGTGGGGATCGGTAACTCCATTTGGGCCTTGCCACGTACCAGGTTTGGAGTCTGTTTGAATGACTACCCAGCATGGTTCGTGATTGTAGGACCCAAACATCATTATAATAAATTTTCTAACTAGGTTATTTCAATCTATGGGTTGTGATTGAGAATCATATGTTGAATTTCAAATGTGTTTTTAATGCACATGATTGAGGGGAATAAAATGTTCATTGGTAGCCCTGATACTCAATTCAGTTTGTCAATTTGAAAAATACAGTAAGCCTGGCCTAAGGGAGGTATTACTCCCACAAGTATAATTGGGTACATATAATTTAAATTGATTTATACAATTTTTTATGTATTTCCATGTTCAATTATCCCCCCTATTTCATCCACTCTAGATCAAACATTTTATCATGACACTTTTTTCAATGGGTGGGTTCTAAAATTGTTTCCTAGATTATAAATCAATTTTAAAGAGGTTTTAAATACATGTTTTATAAAAAAAATGACTTATCGGATAATTTTTAACATTAAGAATTATATTTATCCTATTTAGTTTCTAAATATATTCTAACATATGATTTCTTTATTAAATAATAATTACTCAATTAGAATTCTTCAGTTTTATAGAAACATGAAATAGGTTTTTAAAATAATTTTCATCACTATTGAATCAATATATTTTCATTGTTTTATGATGAAATTTGTATTATTAAAAAATTAGTGTTTCACATTAATGTGTGTAGGAAGTTTGGTTGATTATTGTGATTTATTTATATTTTTTAAATTGATATAATTTTTAAATTATAACTCAAATCCAAATTATATTATCATTGTGTGTTCCCCGACATTATAGTGAGTAATTCTGGAAACTTACTAGATAATATTTATTGGAGAGAGAAAGTATGTTATGGAATTAGAAGGCCAATGTATAGTTTTATGGTAGAGGATGGATTAGGGCATTTGGTTTGTTCTACAAATATGAATACATAAATTTTCTAATATAAGATTTGGAACTAAGAATATCTAAAGTCTCCTCACAACATTTTTATGAATTTATAAAAATTGTGTATAAAATTATGTTTTCTAATTACATATTTCGATTCCTACTCAGCTACCACATTATGGTCCTTTAATTAAATGGACAATAACATTACCTTTACAATGATCTCCTTATTATGATTATTTTTTAATGATTGTCTATTATTTTGGTGTCATTCATTCAAATTGTTTTATCAAATTTTTTATTTTAATATAATTTCATGAGATTTATTTTTAATTATTATGTTAAAAATATTTATTGTTCTAATTATTATTATTTGTTGACAACATTATTTTTTCCTAAAAAAGACAAGAAGCTTTGTTTTATATGCATTTAAAAATATTCTTGATGATATTATTTGGTAATTTAAGTAAAGGAATTATATGGCTATGTTATTCTCGTAGCCTACATGTGTCATATTGACTATATTGACCATGACTATTTCGAAGGTTTAGGTATCAGTTCTAGTTCACTATTGGAGAGGGATGATTTCATGGACGAACTGTGAAAAATAGGAAAAACATATATTTCTTAAGGTATCATATGTTTACTCTTGTATCATGGTTCTTTCATCCATGTTACAATTACACTTTCTAGTTTGATCACTTCATAATTAATTAATATGTATTATATTTTCAATGTTATTATATATATGAATTGGTCATGCCATGATTGGTCTTTCATATATTCACTTCCTATTTGAATGATTTGATAGGGAGATCCAATTCTTTTTTATTCATTAGGGAAATTGAATATAATTTCAACCTCTCATTAAGTCATTTTTTGGGTAAAATCAACACTAATGATTTCACATTATTCACTAGAACTTTTTTATGACCAATGGGAATCATATATTCCCCTATACAATGTTAATGATCAGCCTAGGTGACAGATTTAGCAGTTTCCAAGATCATTTTGTTCTAATAAATTGTATCAAATCCATGGTTATTATTAGGGCCATGGTTTTTGGGATCCCACATTTATTTTCATTGTTTGTAATAATGTAATACAACTTTAATAACATGATTAGGATTTTAGGATTCATGTCTGATCATTCTCATAAAAATCCATGAGTTACTGTATATTTTTTTGATTCTTGGAATGTGACTTCCATTGTATTTTAGTTTATTTTTATGATTCATAATTTTCTATATGAATTTAAAAATTTAAAGGTTTATAATTGTAGTGAAACTAAAATCATGATGTATGAGCTCATGAAAAAGAAACCAAGTTGTACTTGATTACCTGTTTCGATATAAAATCCATGGTATGAAAAATTATTTTCATATTGTCTGAAACGCATGTCGACATGTCATGAAAAACCACTAGTCTATCTTTAATTGGATTTGGTGTTTTGAAATGCTATTTACCTGTTTCTAGATAGTGAGTGTAGATTCTTAAAGAATTTTTTTTATGGATGTGGTAGTGGTATTTTATGTTTAAATATTAGTTTCAATGTAAATAATTAATGTAAGAAGAGTGGTTTTATAAAATGACTTAAAAAAGAATTTTTTTATAATGTTGGTAAAATTTTCTATTAATATATATATATATTTTTTATAAATTTTTCTCATGTGAGAATTTGATGCATTAAAATATTAAGATATGTATTATTAGGGGGTTTTAAATCGAAATCATTTAACTTGTTTTTTTTTGTGGATTTTTCAATTTTTTTGGTTTACCATAATTTCATAGTTTTAGAGTTGATATTTTACTTATTATGGGGAATATAATATGGATCTTCACTTATATTATTGGATTTTTTATTTCATGTTATTTAGTAAATTCCACCCAAAAATGATTAATTATTGTAAAGGGTAGGTCTACCATTGTTCTGAAATCATTATTATAGTTGTTGAATCTTCCCATAATCTATGTAGAATGGTAGAGTAAAACTCTTCTTGATGGGTTCTTGTTTTTCATAGGGAATTTATTACTCAATAGACCGCAAATTTCCAAGAGAAAATTCGGATAATATAAATATACTGAGGGCCACCCAAAGTGTCAATGTTCAAATATTTATGGAATTTTTAGGGGGATGGGTCTAGATTAGTGGATTGTTATTGTTATATGTTTTCTCAACATAAAATGAAGTTGGCGTTCATTAATATACCATTATTCAGTGGTTTTATCTAGATGGATTGATTTTAGTGAATAAAGTAGGGAATATGATTAACTATTATGGCCAATAAATGGTGATGGAGTATTATGACAACAATAATGACATGCTTCCATTTTTTAGTGAGAAACTATGTAGAGACTTGTTAAGGGGTCACCAATTTTGATTGATATTATATAATTTATTTGGGAATTATTTTTTTCAAATACATTCTATTTATTTAATAATTTTTTAATGAGGTGTTTATGGATGAGTTGGTTTCTAGAGGGTGATGGATAATTGGTTATAAACCATGTTTACTTCAACTTGAAAGAAGGTTTTCTATCCAATGAGGAGTAGAAGCTGTAGGAACCGACATTGGAAGAGTATCATTATTTTAATGTTTCTTCTTCTGATATAAATAATGTTGTCATTTGGTTATAGTTTTGACAGTTTATTCATTCCAATACCGCTCTCTCTAGTTCTTCGAGTTCCTTTCATAATTATGGTTGTATAGAAAAACCTATGAAACAATATTGTAACACACATATGTTTTTTTGAAATATTTTTTTAAATAATTTTAATTATTAAGTAGCATGTGTTTCATGAAATCTTAAGTTTATATTAACCATGAGACACCCATGTTCTAAAATTAATGTTATACCCTAGTCGTTAGGTTAACAAGAATAATTATAACTAACTTATTAAAATACATTGTGAATTAATTGGCTATCATTTATTTATGTTAAATATAAATCAATTATATATTTTAATTTATTAGTGAATTACTTTTGGAAATGAAATTAATGAGAGTATATGTGTTATAAACTTAAGGGAATATTTTTTATATTCATTCATTTGATATTTTAGTCATAGATTATGAATAAATCCAATATTTTATATACAAATTCATATTTTAAAAAAATGTTTTCCTTTACACATTTGAATAGTGACCCCCGTTAAATTAAAATTTCAAATGATTATTATTTTTTATATGAAAACATCAACATGTTTTTTTGAATAAAAATAAGAAAATTTCATTGGATAAATTTCTGATATTTTTCTGATAACTTTAATGGTTTGATGAAAAGTATAAAGAAGTTACATTTTAATTAAAAACAAAATAATTCATCCATATAATTAATATGGATGATTTATAATATTTAATTGAATTAAAGTATAAATATAATATATTTGTTTCGTTAAATATAATGTATGTTATTATATTAATTTTACATTTAATTCATATGTAAAAATATTTCAATCATTTCCAATTTTTAACATTTTAAAAAACATTTCACCCATTTAGACAATGGTATTGATTTTAAATTAATTTTTGCAATATTTTTTTTCTGAATTATTAAAAATGAAATCCATATTTGGAAATAGTATATCAAAATTATTTTAATGGGCTTCATTTATTTTCTGGCATTATGACTAGTATCATTGGCAATTATTTTTATTACCATGGTTAAAGGTAAACCGTGTAATTAAAGGTAATAATAATATTATAAAATTTCCATTAAACCAGTAAAAATATTATTGGATGACAAAATTTGACCCTTATCATATATTTTTTAAAATGGAATCACTTTATGGAAACTTAAATATGAATATGACATGAATGTAATAAAAACATCTAAATGTGACAAAATTTTACAATCTCATTTTATGCTTGTATATTAATTTTAGTATATGTATAACTAAGAGATAAAATAGAATATAGATATTATTTTGAAATAAAAAATACATAGTATATCATATAAATTTATTTTTAATTTTTATACATAACAAATTACAATTAACAATGACACAATATTGATGTAAAAATTATATTATTAATAGAAATATCAAAAAAATAGCATTAAAAGTATTTATAAAATATCGTATGATTTAATTAAAGTTCTCCATGAATTTTATAAGTGATCATGACATGTTATCATTGTATTGAATTTTTTTTAAATTTATCATCAGTTTGGATTTTTTAAATGTAAAATAATTGAATGGTGTAAAATTTTCATTATTGATATTTTATAGAAATAACATTTTATTATATTATTTAAAAAGCATAAAAATATTTTGAAATTACAAATTGATAATTATAATATCGAAAATTTCATAAAATATCCATTTATGGACAATTTAATCTATATAAGAACATATTTATTACTATCAAATATTTACAATGTTATTACCACAATTAAAATTAAATTGAATAACTAAAACTCAATTAAAAATATATACATTAAATTGAGAAAATAAATTGTCCAAAATTTACTAAATTATTATATTAAAACCTAACCTCATCTCATATTCCAGATATTGATAGTTTTTTGGTTTTTGTGTAGAGTCTTATTATATTATAAATAATTATTTATAGAGTTACCAAATATTCCCTTCACCTCAATTATAAAAGGGAACCTCCTATATCACCTCTTCACTCCATTTTGTGCCTTAAAGCTCATCCATAACCTTCACTTTTTTCATTCTAATGTCTCTTATTTTTATTCTATAGGTTATGGTTATCTTCAAATAACAACTCTAGTTCTCTAAGAAGTGATTGAATGAAACCACATTTAGGATGTGGTAATCTCTTCTACCGATTCATTCAAATTTCATTCTTCTTTTAAATCCTCATCATTACTTGTTTCATTATAAATTAATAAAATTAGTATCACTCATATACTTATATGATATTATATATACAAAACAACCATATTTCATCTTATATACATTCTATGAAAAATAAAATCACCACTCGTGTGTACGTATGACTTGTTGTCTCCATGTCACGGTGTAATCAATATTTTACCACCACCATACATGGATGGGTATAATGATTAAAATAATAAAAATAATTGATTATTATAGAATGTTTCAAATTCTGAAATATAATAACCCATCTACTTCAAAACCATTGAATAATTTTGAGAATGATATCATCTCTTCTGTATATGTACTTCCTACCATCTTCACAATGTGATGCGATTCATTCCACATGATATTCCTTAAACTGTAATTATATAAATTAATTGTATGTATAAATATGATATATATATTATACTAATACCATTCTATAATTTATGTAACTATAACCTAATAAGTTGAACATGAACTTATATGAAAAATCTTGCGTAAGAAGATAAATCATTCAATATCAAAAGAAAGGGTGAAAATTAAATGTTACAAATAAAAGGATGATAATATACTCATATATTATATAATAAAAAGTATAATGACTATATAGTAAGTCAATAATCTTATGTAAATCATTAAACATTATATTTGGATAAATATTAAGGATACCAGACATAATGTAACATATAACTTTTTAAATCTAATTTTTATCCAATATTTTTAATTTGTCCATTTTCACTATGGTATATTTCTCATCCATGTCCATGATTCCTAAATATGTATTTGAAAATATTATTTATATCCTACAATAATTTTCTTATGTAAATTTTACACATTGGAAAAGTTTTACTAAATGGTATGAATAGAATCTTTTTTCGTTTTCGGTGCAAGGTATATTTTGACATTTCCGAAAAAAGCAAGAGAAGAATTTTTTTTAACATGTACTCCATGAATGGAATTTTAAACTTTAATAATTCCTTAATTCCTTGATTATTACCCTATAATAATACAAATTTATTTTTATATAAAATTATTACATCTAAAATGGTGTGGAATGAAAATGTTTTTGATGAAAAAAATATATTTTCCTCTGGAATTAACTTAAAGTGATTTCTTAAAATTATTTTTCATCTAAGATGACACTATTTAGATAGGTTTATATTTATAACCCTCTAATTGCTATAATTTTATTGTGTGTTATTTAGGAAATCCATTTTTTATATCAATTATGATGTAATTATGTATAAGAAAAACCAATTTATTTCATACATTAAGTTATGATGAATGTTTTCAGGTTTTTATGGAACACATAAGAATGATTTAATTATGAGATTGGTGGGACATATATCCCCCTTCAATGCATTGTGTGAGGATTTATATACTAGGAGATGTACATTATTGGAACAACTTGTTAATCAGGGTCATTAATAAAGGGTCGGAATGAGGAGTGAGATTGATTCAGTCAAGGTTATTTTCTACTATGAGGGTCTTAACAGTGAGCCTTGACTAATATGAAATTATTTTATATGATTATGTGTGTATTCCATGAAATTTTATTTCTTATGTTATGACCATTGGGATTACATTTCATTTTTATGATTTATCCCATGGCATGATATTATTATCTTTTATATGAAATATATGATGCTCAGATGTTATGTACAAATGATTATGATATGATTGAAATTTTCCTTATTTACCATTAATGAGAATTTGTGCTCACCCTTTCATGTGTTTCTTTTCTCCATTTCATGATGAAAGGTATGAATTAAGATATTTCCAAAAGGAGTTTAGTTATGTTGAAATAAGTTTTAGACAATGTGGATGTTTTATGAAACTATTGCTTATGTGTCCATGTTTAAAAAGACAATAATCAAATGTGGTCCTGGTGTGGTATCGGTATGTTATGTAATAAATAACCTTTTATGTTTGTGTAATATCTATATTTAATTTATGGATCTCTATAGTTGGTATCAGAATAATGTTATAGTTAACCTTTGGATGTAGGATGTGAAATACATATTAAGAACACTAAGGATATGTATCTGTATAAGATACAATCCTAGTGTTTTAGAAATGACCCTAAAAAACCAAGGATAAAACGTACTGTGTCAAAAATATAAATTTTATTATGTGGTTTTCCTATTATGATTAGTGTTTCACACACTATTCTTATTTGTTTTGTTAAATGGATGGAACCTGAAAGAACCAAATAAATGATCAATGAAATTATTGTCCCACTAACTAACCAAATTTTATGGGAGATGTGATGAAAAATATGGTATCCAGGATCACATATCATTCACAAGATATGAATAATTCCACTATTCCAAATGACATCAAGAGGGAGAAATGATTTGTTGACTCCTTTATAAGGTAGGGTCCACCTTCATTCAGTGGGGCTTATGATCCATTAGTTTCTTAACAATGGATCTGTACCATTGAATATATATGTTTGTTTATATAATGTTATGAACATGATAATTTTATCTTAGAAGTCTGTCCTTTAGAAGGAGAAGATGATCAATGGTGAAATATTATCAAGAAACTGATGAAAAGATATGAAATTGAGTCCATGGAATGGGAAGTGTTCAAGAACTTATTTTTCAATAAGTACATTCCAAGTATTTTTTTTAAAAAAAATCTTTTGGTTCCTTGAACTTATAAAAAATGATGATGAATTAGTTAGATCCTATGTATAATATCAAACAAGACATGTAATGTATGGTTCTGGAATTATTATCCTGACTAAGAGTAAAATTTATGGATTCATTAGTGTGTTAAAACAAATTCACCAAAGGTCATTATCCATAAGGGACTTCAATTTCTATAAGGATATTTTTTCAATGTTCTCTCAAGGTTGATATAGATATTAGAGTAACACATCAGTCTATGTGTTTGATTAGAAAAGAAAAACGGAATTCAAAGGAAAATATAAAGACCACACTAAAAAGAAGATGAGTTTTCCCATATTCTCCATGTGTGTAAAGAATCACGAAGAAAATTGTCTTAAAAAGTTTAGTAAATGTTTTATGTGTGGAAAAGAGGGTCATAAGGTAGTTGGATGATGAAGTGATGGGGAAAACATTTCTAACGATTCAAACAAGGAAAAGTCTACAAATAATGAACCTTATACACATCAATGTAACAAGTGAAACAAAATTGTGCATTATTCCAATAAATTCCCAAATCCAAGTGTTAATTTTGGTGATCAATGTCAACAATTTATTATGGCCCAAGGCAAATTAATGTCACATGCATTCACTATCGGTGGCGTGGAGTGTAATAATGAAGTGGTGAAAGGAATACTTATCATCCACTGTAAATTAGAAAATGTTTTATTTGATTCTGGATCCACTGAGTAAATTATTTTTAATGAATTTTCTATGGTTATAATCTTATTACCTCAATAATTAGTTGTAGAGTTTGATAGGACAACTCCTAAAGGAATAATTGTGGAATAGAAAGTTTATAATTCATATTTAGTTGAAGTTTTTGGGAAATTTCATCTTTGAAATCTTTTGATCCTTATTATAGTATAATTTGATGGTATTCATATCATGTATTGTCTTTATCAATATGAATATCATATTAATTTCCTAGGACTGGAACTTACAATTCATATTCCTGATCAATATATGATCATCTATCAATTCAAGGATGAATATAACCATCCAATTGAAATTTATTTCATCTTATGGTTCATGATTCCTTTAAATAGAGTTTATTTTTCTCAAATGGAATGGGAGAAAATCGTTATTAATAATATACCCATTTTATGAGAGTTGGATGATGTATTTATAAAGTAACTGATGGGTCTTCTACAAAATATTGATGTTGAGTTTTCAATAGAGCTCATTATGGGTTTTATGCCTATTTTGAAGACACCTAATATAATGGCCCCTATTGGGTTTTAAGAGTGAAAAAAGAAACTCTAATATATTCTTGATAAGGGATTCATACACCATATTGCATCACCATGGGGATCACCTGTTCTGTATGTTAAGAAGAAATATTTATCAATTAGACACTACATTGATTACCAAGTACTTTACTAGAGCATAATCATGAAAAAATATCATCTTCCAAACATTAATGACATATTTAACCAACTACACAGAACTCAATTCTTTTAAAATTTTTATCTTCATTCAGTATGTCATCAATTAAGGGTAAAAAATGAGGATATACCAAATATGTCATTCAGTACATGGTATGGACACTATTAATTGATAGTTATTCCTTTTGGTCTTACTAATTCCCCTTCAATATTTATGGATCTAATGTATAGTCTCTATAGAGGATATCTTGATCTATTTTTGGTACACTTTATAAAACATATTCTTGTCTATTCCATTATCCAGGAAGAACATGAAGATCACTTGAGAATTCTTCTAAAGACCCTGAGAAAGTGGAACCATATGCAAAATTTACCAAGTGTGAATTCTGTCTTCATAATGATTCATTTTTAACACAAAATCACATGATATGGGTAATATATGTATATATAAAAAATAAAGGTCATTGAATGATAGTTGAGACCAATAATGAAAAATGATATCAAAATAATTCTTCGTATTTCTATTTATTATCGACATTTTTTAAAATATTTTTTTCATGATTTTTATTCCACTAACCAAGTTGACTTAGAAATGAGTTGTGTTCGTTAGGATGGAGGAATGTGAAGATAATTTCAAAGATCTAAAAATATGGTAAGCCAGTGCAACTATGCTCACACTACATTATAGTAGAGAGTGGATTGTGATCTACATTGATGCATCCAAGAAGGGTTAGGATTTTATCTCATGAAAATTGATATATCAATAGCTCATGCCTCATTGTAGTTGAAAATTCATGTGAAAAATTGCCCAACCCATGAATTTGAATTTAGGATTGGTAAAAATTTCATTAAAGTTATGGAGCTATTATATTTATGGTGAAAGGTGTGATATTTTTAGTGATAAATAAAGCATAAATTGGGTTTTCAATCAGAAGGATCTGAAAATACATTAGATAAGATTGTTGGTGTTAATTAAAGATTACAAATACTCATTGCATTACCACACTTGGAAAGAGAACAAGGTGGGAGATGTCACGACCCCCTCCCCACAAAGTGTATCCCTCCTGGGATGGCAATGTGAGAAAGGATATAATGACCCCCGAGCCCCACCTCCAGTTGGCCCCGATTTGGCGACTAGCACCGAGGGTATAATAAACGAACAAATGGGAGGCTTTACACTCTAAGAGAACACATACGGAAGATAGAGATAAGATAGTCACCAATCAAATCCAACCCAGACATCAATATAAATGAAAACCCAAGAACACATGTGAAATGCCATGAAAAAGTACTACAATTTAATGGGGGAAAACTGCAAGTACCCAAATGAAAGTAAAAACAGTAGAAACCACAAGCCCGAACAGCTCCTCCAACCACAAACTACTATTAACCAGCCTGATCTCCAACTTGCTCAATGTGACCTGAAAAATAGTTTGTATATATGTAGGGTGTCTATAACCGTATACTCAGTAGGATCCTCCCTGAAGCCTCTCATGAAAAGGTAAATAAATCATGCTAAAGCACAGTGAACAACAAGTGAAACTAGCTCGTCACCTAAAGAGGTATACTATGTTCCCAACCACACCATGGTTACTGTAACCATGTAATGAATTCAAGAATATATAATATAATATATAATATCAAGGGTAACACACTACTAAATCCCCATTAGTTTGCTACTTTTCCCCAATGTCTCATGTCTTATGAAACTCTTTCCAAAAAGGCTTGCCTGCAGACACCGGGGGAAAGCACCACAATTTGTACCTTGTCCACCACAAAGTCTTTCCCACAGATACCTGGGTGAATCACCACACCATCCTCATAACCATAAGTAACTAGGTAGTTTTCGGGAGCCACCACAGCTCGCATAACGTGTATCATACATCCGGTATTATACCTCAAGCCATTACAGCTCATACACCGAGTAAGGATCCTCAAGACATCACCCCCTATACACGTGACACTTATAGTAGTCCATAGGATACTATATCCAGAATATATGTGTCTAAATAACCACAAGCCATTATAGCCATCTACACTCAAATATGGGGAAAATGAACCGTTGTTCCTAATAGCACAAGTATCTACCAAGAGTAGAGAGTGGGGCTAAAGGGGGTAGTCATCCATTTATCCTCTAACCGGAATGTTGGGGAAAACACCCCCCGAGGGCTCAGAATCTCTGGGGTGTTAGTTGCCCTTACGGACAGGGTGGATTAGCATATAGAAGCACACAAATTATAGAATATACTATAACTCACAACAACACTAAGGGCAAAACCTAGTGTTAGACACACTGCAGCTAACGTCTCTCGGATTCCGAGCTGCCACTTCTAAGACTAGGTATCCTATAAGCACACAACCATTTATGGAACTTTATTAGATTACTCCATTCCCTTTTTATAAGTTTCACTTTGGGTTTATTAATTAATTAAACATTAATTAAACATGAACAATTCCACATTATGATTCATTTGCATCACACCCAAAGTACATTGCCCCTTTAAAATTATAACATCATCATTATGCTTCAGCGAACACCAACCTCATGGGTTCACACCATTTAATCAAAAAATTATTATAGAAACACTTTCCCATATTCTAAATATTTCTATAAAATCATTATATGCTACTAACACAATGGGCTCAACACGGCGAGTAGATGTACTACTCGTCGAGCCTTTTCCGCCAATAGCAAGAGCATAGATCCATCCTTCCTGTATAAGCTAAACATGGTAAGCACATGGCATACCCCGCACATCTTCTCCACTATCAGAAGAATGGTAAGGAAGACCAGCTGCCTTGTGCAGTGGGGAAAAGTAATGCATACAATCAACCAAAAGAAACAACAAGTATCAAACAATCGCATCCAACCCATTCCATCATCCCTGGTGTCCTCCCCGACACTGACAAGCATAAAACGATGCATCTCGCCACTCTAGGCGTCATTCGATGCCACAACCAAAAGGCCTCTATGCCCCCACATATCACAAAAACCATCTAGGATCACATCCTAGCACAAGCGACAAGAAACAAAAAATCAAATCAATTGCGCTCTTGGACCATTAAAATCAAGAGGGTAACTCAGAACCATTCATGGAATTTTCAAGCAACCAAATCTTTAAACCATCTTGAATTAACAGATTTATAATCCATTAGTTCCAAAATTCGGATCCTAACTAGTAAGATGTCACAAATGATTATACAGTCTTACTATGCCAATTTTATTAACATCATATTACAAAAAGAAACAGAATTGTTCACATTCCTCTTTATCATTATCCCAAAAAATATTAATTAGTCCTGGTTTATGTTCTTTACTGATTTCCATCAAGGACAACAGCTAAGAAAAGAAAGCATAGACACCACACCATCTAGAAAAACAAGACGCAATAGCATATGATCAATACAATTTCATTATTCAGTTCAGAGTATTTATTATCTCAATTCCATTTCCATCTAGTGGGATTAAAGATGCTAAAAATATAGTTGCACAGAAATTTATGATAAGAAATGAATACCCTACCTCAATGGGTTTTGACGAAATCCACAACGGTCGAAGAACACTTAAGAAAATCGGGTCGATTCTCCAAGACCCCGTCTTAAATCTCTCCTCCTAGCAAGATCAAGACCAAAGCTCATCATATATGACATCCAAACACTTAAATCAAACCATAACAGGTGTCGATCTAAGAAACTGAGGGAAGGGGTGGAGTAGATCTAAGTAGATCAAAGAAACCAAACAAGAACGATCACATACCTCAAGAAACTGTCTTCGATGCACCAAGAGAAGCCTTCGGGTCACCTCAAAAACGCTTCGGAGAAGTTATTCTACCTTCTAGGAATTGTAATACCGAGTTATGTCAACTTAGGGGCTAAAACGAGCAAGTGAGAGGAGGAACAACTGAGATACACAAATTTAGGATCTAAATTTAAGTGCCTTCATGGTTTGATAACACGGTTAGACAAACCGTGTGCTAACCGTGCGGTCTCTACTACCACGTCAAACACTCCTTGCATAGTTATGCTGCACGGTTAGACAAAACGTGTGCTAACAATGACTTAGCCCATTTCTCTAACAGAAACCTCACATGGTTTGGAGGCACATTTTTGACAAACCATGCGCCGCCCGTGTGAACTCTATTTCCCTTTAGTTTTTTTCTAATGATTCAGCCAACGCACACCCCAAGTCACATTAACCTCCCAGAACACCACTAATGCAACATTTTCACAATATAATGGACTAGAGAGGTCTAGGTTATTACATCAGATACCTCTCAAAACATTCTCATTGTCGAGAATCCAAACCCCACCAAAAGTGAAAACGAAACAGGGTCTGAACAACCACGCCTCGAGATACCTATTAAAAGAGAGAATGCCACACACGAAACAATGGGAGACATCTAATAAAAATGAAAGTTTCATAACCACATAAGCTACAATGATACATGAAGTGAGTCAAACATCAAACAACACTGGGTACTGAGCAAGTATCTGTGACTCACATTCCGAGGTACTCTCCTCCTAGCCACTGTGTCGCCACAAGACACGAACTAAAGAAATATATCACCTACGTAACACCTTCTCCTTGCAGTATTGGATCTCCACAGGTCGCTCCTCAAAGGTTTCATTATCATCAACATCGATCTCTCCCAATTGATGATGTGAGATTCTTCATAAAGATAATGACAAAGTTGTGATACATGGAAAACATCTTGTATCTGACTAATCTGAGGGGGAAGTGCTACTCGATACGCCATAGCTCCAATATGAGCTAAAACCTCGAAAGGCCCAACAAACCAGGGAGAAAGCTTATATCCATGTCCAAACCTTCTCTGCCCACGACGGGGAGTCACCTTTAGAGACACATGATCCCCAACATTAAACTATAAGGGTCTTTTTCTTTGATCGACATATGCTTTATGCCGACCCTGCACTGTCTTCATCCTCTCACGAATCACATGAACCATCTCTGTTGTATTCTGCACTAGTTCTGGTATGATAATTCCTGACTCTCCAACCCCAGTCCAGCACAACGGAGAATGGAATGGCCGACCATACAAGGCTTCAAATGGAGCCATACCGCTGGTAGAGTGAAAACAATTACTGTAAGCGAACTCTACCATGGGTAAGTACCTCATCCAGGAACCTCTGAAATCAATAACACAATGGCGTAACATATCTTCATGAGTCTGGATGGTTCGCTCTATCTGACCATCTGTTTGAGGATGAACAACATTGCTAAGGCATAGTTGAGAACCAAAAGCATGTTGGAGACCTCTCCAGAACCTGGAGGTAAAATGAGGATCTCGATAAAAAATGATTGTCCTAGGATCTCCATGAAGTCTAACCAACTCTTCTAGATTCTGCAAGTACCCAACAAAAGTAAAAATAGCAGCAACCACAAACCTAAACAGCTCCTCCAACCACAAGCTAGTAGTAACTAGCCAGATCTCCAACCTGCTCCAAGAGACCTAAAAAACAGATTGTATATACGTAGGGAGAGTATAACAGTATACTCAGTAGAGTCCTCCGCAAAGCCTCATGTGCAAAGGCAAAGAATGAATGATAAATCACAGTGAAAAACAAGTGAAACTAACTCATCACCTAGACAAATATACTAAGGTCCCAACCTCACCATGGATACTCTCAATAAGTAACTCATACATGAATATACCATATAATAAAGAATATCAACGGTACCCTGATACTACTTCCCCCCTAATTCTCCGGTTTTCCCCAACGTCGCACGTCCTAACCATCTCTCTCCAAAATGTCTTGCCCGGAGATGCCTAGGCGAAGCACCACATTCTGCACCATGTGAACCACAATGGATTTCCTGATGAAACATGGGCGAAGGACCACATCATCCTTACAACCAAAAGTAACCAGGTAGTTTCTGGGAGCCACCATTTCTCGCATAACGTGTATCACATGTCGGGTATTATACCTCAAGCCATTACAGCCCATACACTTAGTGAGGACCCTCAAGTCATCACAGCCTATACACGTTACAACAATAGTATTCCATAGGATACCATATCTATATTATATGTGTGTGAATAACCATAATCCATTACAACCCTCTACACACATATATGGGGAAGAACAACTGTTTTGCCTAAAGACACAAGTATCTACCAAGAGAAGAGAGAAGGGCCAAAAGAGGTAGTCATCCATTCATCCTCCCACCAGAATGTTGGGGAAAACACACTCCAGGGATAATAATTCACAGGGTGTCAGTTTCCATTATTGACAGGGTGGAGTAACGTAAAGAAACACAAAAAGTACAGAATATACTATAACTCACAACCACACTATGGGCTTAAACTATTCTTAGAAACACTACAGCTAACATCTCTCAGATTCCAGGATGCCACATCTAATACTAGGTATCCTATAATCCCCAACCATTTATGGAACTTTATTAGAGTACTTAATTACCTTTTTATTAGTTTGACTTTATGTTAATTAATTCATTAAACATTAATTAAAGATGAAAAATTCCACAACACGTTTCATTAGCATCACACCAAAAGTCCATTGTCCCTTTACAATTATATCCTCATCATTATGTTTCAGTAAACACCAACCCCATAGATTAACACAATTTAATAAAACATTTATTACAGAATCACTTTCCCATATTCCTAGAAATTCTAGAAAATCATTCTATGCTACTAACACAAGGGGATAAACACGGTGAGTATATGTACTACCCATCGAGTCTTTTTTGCCTATAGCAAGATCGTACACCCATCATCCTTGGAGAATCTAAACACGGAAATCACATGGCATTCCCCACACATCTTCTCCTCTTTCGTAAGAAGGGTAAGCAAGACCAGGTTCCTTGAGTAGTGGGGAAAAGTAAAGCAGAAAATCAACCAAAAGAAACATAAAGCATCCAAAAATCACAGTTAACCCATTCCATCATCCTGGGTGTCCTCCCTGACACCCACATGCATAAACTGATGCATCTCTCCACTCTAGGTGTCATTCGATGCCACAACCAAAGGGCCTTTGTTTCCCAACATATCACAACAACCATCCAGGATCACATCACAACACAAGCAGGAGGAAATAAAATATCACATCAATTGGCCTCTTGTCCCTTTAACAATCAAGAGGGTAACTCAGAACCCTACAAGGAATTATCAAACAACCAAATATTTAAACCATCTTGAATTAACAGATTTATAATCTGTTGGTTCCAAAATTAAGAACCTAACGAGTAAGCTATCACAAATGTTAAACACGCTTATTATGCCAATTTGATTTACATCAAATGACAATACGAAAAATATTTTTTCACATGCCTCTCTATCTGAAGCCAAACAAATATCAATTATTCACAGCTTAATTTCTTTACCGATTTCCATCAAGGACAACATCTAAGAAAAGAATGCATAGATACCACACCATCTATAAAAACAAGAGGCAATAACATAAGATCGATTCAATTTCATTATCTGGTTCAAATTATTTATTATTTCTATTCCATTGTCATCTAGTAGGATGAAACATGCTAAAAATATAGTTGCACGTAAAAGAAAGAGAAGTAATGAATCCCCTACCTAAAAGGTTTTTTATGAAAACCACAATGGTTGAAGAACGCTCAAGATACCTGGTCGATTCTCCATGACCCCACCTTAGATTTCTCCTCCTTGAAAGATAAATACCAAATCTCATCATATTTGATATCCACACATTTATATCTACACATAACAGGCTTAGAACTAAGAAACTAAGAGAAGAGGATGAGTGGATCTATGTAGATCTATGAAACCAAACAAGAACCATCACATAACTAAAGAAACGAGCCACGATTCACCAAGAGAAGCCTTCAGATAGCCTCCAAAGTTATTTAAAGAGGTTGTCCTATCTTTGAAGAAGGGTAATCCCGAGTTATGTCTGTTTTGGGGCTTAAAAGAGAAAGTTAGATGTGAAACGGTTGAGATCCACAATTTTAGGATCTAAATTTCTATTCCCACATGGTTTGCTCGAATGGTTAGACAGACCATATGCTAACTTTGTGGTCGCTACTGCCTTGTCAAACACTCGTCGCATGGTTAGGCCTCTCAATTAGACAATCCTTGTGCTAATGGTGTGTTAGCCACTACCTCCAACACCAACCTCGCACAGTTTGGCCGCACAGTTTAGACAAACTATGCGCCACCTGTGGGAAAGCTATATACCTTTAGTTTTCCCTAAATATTCACCCAAAGCACCCCCAAGTCACCTTAACCTCCCTGAACACTTCTAACAATGCATTTTCAAAATTTAATGGATGGGAGAGGTCCGAGCCATTATAGTAGAAGCGTTGAGTCGAAAGGAACATGCTAGATTATCCATGATGTGGATCACAAAAGATCCAATATTTGTGGATTTTCAAAGGATAGATATAGAATTTTTAATTAAATGGTAGAAATATTATCATTCTCACATAAATTTTCAAAAATAGATATAATTGATGATTAAGAATGCTCTGAATGAAGATGTATAATTAAAAAAGATGGTGAGAAATGTTCATGATTTCAACCATGATTGTGATAAAATAATAAGTTTTATGATATAGGTTTGTATTCCTTTCATACTATAATTAAATAATGATATATTGGATAAGGAACATAGTTATTCATTATCTATTCAACTTAGAAGAACAATGATTAATGTGGACATGAAATATTTCTTCTTTTGGGATGGCATGAAAAAATATTTCACTATATATGTCCCTCAAGGATTGTTTTGTCAGCTAGATAAGGCTGACAGACAGAAGTCTAAAGCGATGCTAGAACCATTAACCATACGAGAATGAAATTGGTTATAACCAACTTTAGACGTTGTCATTGGACATCACAGAAAAATCCATAGGCAAAAATTATATCTGGGATATAGTTGATCATTTTCAAAAGTCGACACACTTTATTTCTGTAAGTGATTATTTCCATCTTGATCAGATTTTCAGGATACCTGTAAAGAAAGTAGTAAGATTTCATGGATACCACATTCAATGGTGGAATTATCTTCAACATGCACTAGATATAGAGTTATTTTTTTTCACTTCTTATCATCATCATAAATACATTCATTTAGAAAGGAAAATTAAAACTCTGGAAGATATTTTGAGATATTGCTTTGTGGATTTCAAAATTTGCTGGGATCACCACCTACCATAGGTGGAATTATTTTTAAATAATAGCATTCACCCAAGTATTATTATTTCAACTTATGAATTCCACTATGGAAAGAGGTTAGGAACTTCAACATGTTGGGATGATGTTTTGAAAAGAAAGCTATTATGACATGATCTTTTTGATGAAATGGAAGAAAAGGATAGATCTATTCAACAACACATAAGAGCAGCTCAAATACGACAACAAAATTTATGCTAACAACTGATGAAAATAAATAGAGTTTGAAGTGAGTGATAAGGTGTTTCTAACAATATCTCACTAGAAGAGGGTAATGTGATTTGGAATGAAGGGCAAGCTAAACCAAACATATGTCTGTCTTTTTAAATTATGGATCGTGTTGGGAAGGTATCATACCGATTGTTGCATCCATGAAATATCTATCAAGTTCATTATATGTTCCATGTATCTATAATGAAGAAACATATACATGATCATTCACATGTACTAAGAACAAAATTTGTATGGATGGAGAAAAATATTTCTTTTGAAGAACAACCAATAGAGATTCTGGATCATAGTGAAAATGATCTACAAAACAAGACCACTACTTGGTTAATTTTTTATGAAGGAACCTCCATTTTGATGAATATACATGGGTAACAGAGGATATGATGAGGGATGGTTACCCTCATCTATTTATTTCCATGTGAATTATTTCTAGGGAAACATTTAGTTTGATGGGGTAGAATGCAACACCCGGACATTTTTTATAAAATATTTTCATTAAATAATGTTTACTCTTCAATAGCTTGTTTTGTATGTAATTTTGATTTACAAGTAACTAAAATATTCACTTATTATAAAAGTACAATTATAAAATAGATGTTAGGATAGCTGATATAATTATAACTAACATATGAAAATGCATTATGAATTTTTTTCTATTAATTATTTATGAAAAATATAAATCAAATATATATTATTATATTTCATTGAATTACATTCCGTAATGAAATTAATGAGATATATGTGTATTTTAAAATTAAAAAAATAATTTTCCTATTAATTTAATTGATATTATAGTCATAGGTTATGAATAAACTCCTATTTGATGTATAAAAACCTATTAGTTTTTAAAAAAGTGTAATTTTAAACCATTGAATGGGGAACCCCTTTAAAATTAATATTTTGACACATTAATAATTTATATATGACATAATAATCCTATTATTTTAAAGTGGGATATAAAAATTTACTTTTGATAAATTTATAATATTTTTCTAATAACTTTCATGTTCTAATGAATAGTAAAAACAAGCTAAATTTTTATCGAAAACAAACATTTTCATCGAGATAATTTATATGTTTGAAATATAATGATGAATTATTATAAAGCATAAATATAATAAATTTTTACCATTAATTATTATTTATTTAGTTATCATTAATTTTACATTGAATTTATAGGTAAAAACATTTCAATCTTTTGCAATGTTTTAAAATAAAAATCATTCTCTCATACCGACAATGAGAATGATTTGAAATTAATTAATGAAAATTATGTGTTTAGAATTTTTAAAAATAGAATCTATATTTGGTATCAGTATGTCTATATTATTTTTTTTATCTAATTTTATTTTTTAACAATATGAATAGTAGGTTTTGTTATTATTTTTATTACCAAGCTTTAAGGTAACTCGGGAAATTGAGGGAAAAAATAATATTATAAAATTACCTTAACACATGTAAAAATAATGATGGATCACTAAATATGACCCTTATCATCTATTGTTAGAAATGGAATCACCTTATGGACACATACCTATGAATATGACATGAATGTAATAGAAACAAATGAATGTGACAAAATGGCTCAATCCCAATTTATATAAATATATTATATTTAATATATGGAAAACTAAAAGATGATATCAACCATATAATCTTTATGTAAATATAAAATAATTACATACATTATAGAAATTTAATTATAATTTTTAGAGATTAAAAATTTACAATTAATGTGGACAAAATTGTGATGCCAAAATTATTTTATTTATAAAAATATCAAGTAAATGGTTTCAAAAATATTAAAAGAAAAATAATATGAACTAATTAATTTTATTCTCAAAATTTTTAGGTTACTATGACATTTTATAAGGTTATTGAATATTTTTTTATGAATTTATCTACTATGTGGATAATTTTGAAGTCGAATTAATGAATGGGGTCAAAATTACCACTATATATATTCTCTAAAAATAACATTTTATTAAATTAATTAAAAGTAGTAAAATTATTTGAAAAAATTTAATGTTATAATTATAAAATCTAATATGTCTTCAAATATCCTTTTATGGTGAATTAACACCATATTAGTTAATATTTATAGCCATTAAATATTTTGAATATTATTACCATAATGAATATTAAATAGTATAACTAAGTGTAAATTAAAAATATATAGTATAAATTGACAATATAACTTTCCATAAATTTATTTTTTGATTATATTACAACCATATATCATCCCATATTTTAAATTGTAATATTTTTCTGGTTTTTTGTATTGTTTTTTCCTATTATAAATTATTATTTATGGAGTTTCCAAAAAGTGCCCTTCACTTTAATTATTAAAGAGAACCACCTCCCTCACCTCGTCACCCCATTTTAATCCTTAATGCTCTCCCATACCATGAATGTTTTCCTTCTAAACTACCCAATTTTCATTCGATAGGTTCTAGTCATCTTCAAATACCTAATCTAGTCATCTAAGAAGAAATTTAGTGAAATCACATCAAGGAAGAGGTAATCTCTTATACAGGTTCTTTCTAATTTCGTTCTTCTTATACATAATATTCATTTTAAAGTAATATAATTAGTATCACACATATACTAATATGTTATTATAAATATTAGATAACAATATTTTACCTTCTATCAATCCAACTAAAAATGAAATCATTGTGTGTGCGTACGTACGACCAACCGTCTCCAAGAAGTGGTGTAATCTATTTTTCACAACCACCTTACTTGGATGGGTATAATGATAAAAATAAGAACTATATATTATTATTATAACTTAATACTAATTCGTAAATATCAATCCTCATCCGCTTCAATACCATTCACTAATATGGGGATTGATATCATCGCTCGTGGGTATATACGTCCTACTATCTCCATGATAAGAAGCGATCAATTCAACATGATCTTCATTATACCATGAATACATACATGATCTGAGTTAATAAGTAATACAGATATTATAATAATATAATTCTATATTTTATTTAATTATACGCTATGAATTTTATCATTAACTTATCCAAAAAATCTAGCATAAGAACAAAAAGTAGTCAATATCTGAATAACGAGAAAAAAATGAATTGTTACTAACAAATGGATGATAATATAATAATATATGATATCCCAAAAATTATTATGATTATAGGGTAATTTAACAACCATATTAAAATCATTATAAAGGAGGGTCAAATTAATACAAAGGATATCATACCTAACATAAGGAATAACATTGGAAAACTTGTTTTTTCTCACATTGATTATTTATAAATATTAACTGGGATATATTTATCATCCACATCAGTGTTTCAAAAATATGTATTTCAAAATATTATTTATAACCTCGTATAACTATTTAATGTTAATTTTAACCATTGGTAAAGGTTTAATAAACTGTATGAAAGGAATATTTTGTCATTTCTAGTACGAAGTTCTTTTTGACTTTTACAGAAAAGTTACAAGGATAATGTTTTTTAACACGTATGTCAGAAACAAAATTTTGTCATTCATTATGCCTCATTTCAATGAATATTATCCTAAAATAGTACTTGGTTATTTTGAAATTAAATTATTTCTTCTGAAATTTTGTCTCATTTGGCGGAAAAAAATGTTTTTGATGATGAAAGGATATTTTTCTCGGGAATTTATTTCAATTGTTTTCTAAATATTATTCTATATCTAAGATGACACTTTTTAGGTGGGGTTATATTTATAACATTTTTATTAAAATGATTTTATTGTGTGTTATTTAGAATATCCATTTTTATATCAATTATGTTGGAATGGTGTTTTAGAAACCCGTTTTATTTCATGGGTTATGAAATGATGAATGTTTTTATGTTTTTGTGGATCACGTAAAAATGGTTTCAAAATAAAATGAGTGGGAACTATATATCCCACCAATTAATTGGGTAAATATTTATATCTCATGATATAGACATGGACAAAATGTAATGTAATCCTTGTTCAGTTATATAGGGCTAGAATGAGGAGTGATCTCCATTCAGTAATGGAATTTTTCTATTATGATGGTCTCAGCAATGAGCCTTGAATAATATGAGAAACATTTCAATGATTATGTATATATGACACTAAATTTAATCTCTTATATAATGAATTTTGGGATTACATTTCAATTTTATGATTTATCTTATGACATGAAATTATGATATTTTATATACAGGATAATATTTTTAAATGCTATCTTCTTATGATTATGAAACGATTGATATATTTAATTGTTTACCCTTACTAAGAATTTGATCTCATCCTTTTATTTTATTATTTTCCCAAGGTCATGAAGACAGTCATAAAGTAATATATTTCAAAAAGGAATATCATTAAGAAGATATTAGTGGGAGACAACGTCAATGTTTTATGAACCAATTTTGTATATTTCCCAGTTTATAAAGAAACTAAACCTATACAGTCATGTGGGGGGGGGGGTTCTTATTATGTTATGTAATAAATAATATTCAATATTGGAGTAATATTTATATGTAAATTATGGTTCGTTATACATATAGGTTGTTATCAAATAAAAAAATAACTTCACAACTCTATATACATAACTGTGGTTCCTCTTGAGGTCATGGGTTAACCCTTAATATCATTTCCCATATATTTTTTCATTTACTTTTCATAATAAAAATATATATAGTTTTCATAATTTCAATTTCCTATCCCTTATTTTTTTATAGGTATGTGTCATATGGTATAAAGAATGTTATTTTTCATGGGTTACTAGTTGAAGTCCTTTTTGTAGGAATCAAATATTGTTCATTGTATTGGCGCCTTTAAGGGCATTGTCTCTATGAACAACCATGGTAGAAGAATCCTTAAACAATAGGGGTAAACACTATCAATTTTTTCATTAAATTTCATCAACAATTGTTTTTTTAGGGAATTTTGGGGCTATATGTCACGTGATTTCTAGTAGTTTATTCATGATTCAGATCATTTTTATGATATTATCATTAGTAAATTCTTTAATTTTGGTTTTCAAGAGATTTTATGTTCCAATGGGGTTTTTAATTTAGATAAATTTTTAGGATATAAGTTTTTAAAATTTAGAGAATTGTGACACCCAAACTTTTAATATCCTTATTATTTTATTTATTTATGTGTATATTTATCTCTTCATGAGATTTGGGAATGGTGTCCTTGAAAAATTTAAAATTATGGATACTCATGATGGGTGAACCTTTATCCCACACATCAAAAACTAATCATGATGAAACCATAATATTGTATGCAGTTTTCAGTGGATGAATTCTTCATATATTTTATAATTTTTATCTAAATGGCTGGTCTAGCAATGAAGAATCTAGATTCATCCTAATGAAGGGTGCAAGTTTAGGGAATATCTTAGAATCACAGATATACTTCCCATATAATAATAAATGAAATGAATATTTTTTACCATT
This sequence comes from Viscum album, assembly GCA_963277665.1. NCBI lineage: Eukaryota > Viridiplantae > Streptophyta > Magnoliopsida > Santalales > Viscaceae > Viscum > Viscum album. The sequence goes on along the minus strand of OY728131.1, from coordinate 706,984,886 downwards.
ATAATTATTCTATAAATAGGTTATTACTCCTTCTTGCTACCATAAGATGAATTGATAGAGCCATTAGTACACCCTCCTTGCATCCTTTTCATATTTGTATCCTTTCTAATTAATTTATCAGGGTTATTCCCTTGAGATATGAATTTTAAATTCATTAATTATTCAACATATCTTATTTTCCCTTCATTCTATTTATTTGATACATATTTTCCAAGACCTATGGTGATATTTTGATGTAGTTCAATGTGTCTTAGGATGCATGGGATTCTAGAGTGTTATTTTGTCTTAATTAAATCTGTAATAGAATGATTAATTATACTAACACAAATTTGATGTCTGTATTTTCAACCACGTCAATTATTAATAACTCAATTAGATGTTTTCAACTTTAAAAATTAATTTTTAACTAAACATATATTGCATTTTAATCATTGAATTATTTTTAGTGTAGTTTTGAGATAAGGGTTTGATTTTCAAAATAATATTCTTTATATTTTACATTTCTTATTTAATTATTATAAAATTATAAATGTGATAAGCATTTTATAAAATTCATAACTTTCCAATAAATGGATTTACATGTTTCAAAAAACAGTCGGTATTTTATAAATATACATTTTGGAAAGTGATACTAAAATGCTTTTTGTTATACCAATTATTTTCGATTTGGGTGGTTTATTATAGAAATTGTTATACATTGATTGGTTATCAAAAATGAGTTTGTTGGATGTTTCTTTATTACTTGTTTTGAACATAAATGCATATATGTTTGTTACATGAACACATATATATGTGTGTGTATAGAGAAACATATATGTTTTTGAATATCTAGAAATATTTTATCAGATAGATTTTACAAAGCATGTGTCTTTAAAATGATTCATGTATTTAAATTATTTATAATTATGGTTTTAAATATATTTTTTCTAAAATGATATTTAAGGTTAATTTTAGATCACTGAGATGGATGGTTTGATGCATCATCATTTATTTTAAATGCTTTATGAATGAACATTGTTTTCATATAAATTTTTTTACTTATTATATGGTTACACCATGTTGGAATCAATAAATTCTTTTCCAAAATAACGTTAACTTTAATGGAATCCCACTCAAATATGTTAGTCTAAATATGTTTTTTTCTATTTAAGAGTGGATATTAACATGAGTGTGTGTAGAGAGGTTGGTTGAGTATTTTCTATAGGATATTATGGAAATTTATATATATATTTTTGTAAAATATACTTCACATCCCATTTTTTTATCATTTCTGGAATTTTGGAATCTTAGTAATGGATGGGATATAGTTACCACTTAGTCCAAGTCAGATAGACTAGATCAACTATTTAATGTAAGTCCAATAGGGGAGTGTTGTAAATGTGAGTAATTAAGGATATCTTATTGGTTATAGACAATGTAATACATCAATAAGATAATAGATGGCTCAAATTCATGAATGAATATTTTCTCCTCAATATATGATCATAAATTTCACATGAATATGTATATGTTATAGTTTTTCAAATTCTACACTAGTTTCTAAACTATCATGAAATTTTATTTTTATTTTATGATATTCGAATGATTTTTACTTTTATAATCTGAATATTCATTAGTTTTTTTATCTTCATGGGTGAGTGTTTCGTGTTTTTCCTTAAAAGTGGATTTAAAAAGATTAATTTTAAAGGATTAATTTTTAATTATTTTAAACGATTCATCAAAACATTTATTATATTTTAAAAATAAATTATGGGAAAGCTGATGATTATTTCATTAAAATTTATATTAACATGGTGTACCATGGATTTTAATTTATATCAAAGTAATATTAGCTATTTTTCTCAACCATAATATATTTTTATATAATTTATTAATTGTAGTATATTTATTCTAGAAATGTTATTGTATATTTCTGATGGTTATTCCATGTTTGGAATTGTTAATATAATGGTTCTTCTTGTTTTATTTTTTTGGGAGTCTAAAGTAATGATGTTTCATACTATAATTTATATAATAATTAAAATATATATTCAATGATATTTTTTTGGGACAAAATTTTCTGCCATGGTGGTTATTGATTCCCTAAAACTTAATTTAATTAAATGAAGTTCATGGATACCCCTTGGGAATGTTTTGGAATCCCTTGAGTTCCCAATTCAGCGGTGGCCTAGAGATGGTTTGTGGAAACATATGTATTTGAGATTTCATTTATCATAAAAAATATATTCTAATTTTTTTAATAAATATATATATGTGATATTTCGTTTATTACTAAAATATTGATTTTATTACAAAGAAGCATTGTATATTTTTATTTTTTTTATTGATTCATAAGTGGAATAAAATTATTTATATTCCCATGATGAAATATGTTTGATTATTTTAATAGTATTAAAATCACTATTAATGATTTAGGAATAGTTATATTACAATAATTAAAAAAGAATACGGAGTAATAATCAAGATTATATAATAATATTACTTGAAAACACTTAAATCAATTATAAATTAAATATTATCTTTAAAAGGGTGTTTTTAAATGTAACTATTTTTATTCTACATGGATTGTCTTCTAAACATATGAGCATAAGCTTATCATCCCACATAGGATGGTTTCAAATGAGAATCCATAACATGAAATTCTGGAAAAATCACTTGCCCCATTAATTTAGATATTTTAAAAGAAAATGAAATTTATAGTCTATAATAAATAATATATTCAGTAAAGATGAAGTGGAATACTTTCCAATATACACTTTAATCTTAAAAAATAGGTCATAAATTTATTTCATTGTATTCAAATAAATAGGTTTTTGTATTTTTATTAAAATATTTCCCAATAAATTTTGTTGATAAATAATATATTTAGTTATGTTATTTTCAATAATTTTACACTTAATATAATTTATGATATTTTATGTAAAATATAAATGTTGTTCATAGTTTCTTAATATATATAAAACATTCTCATGATGAAAAATAGATTTCTTATTTACAGAATGGATTAATGAATTATGATTTTTGTTAAAGGGTTTTTCAATTTGGGATGAGTTTATCATCAAATATTGAAAGAAAGTCAAAAAAATTGTCATTGGATTACTTCCATAATAGAAAAAATTATAGAATAAGGGTATAAATATGGGTTTTAAAAATAATATTTTTGTATCAGGAGTTATTAATATTAATCTAATAAAAATCTTTGAATGTTCCTCTTCTGTACTAATAATTGTGTATGAAGTAAAACAATATAGTACGATTTGGTGGATAGCTAGTTATCCTTACATGGTAGAGGATGCGATTTTTAATGGTGTAAATATTTATGGGATGAGGAAGACCAAGGTTAATAAGAGATTCAAAAGAGGATACAAATAAAATTGACATAGATGATAATGTCTAGGATGGGGTAGATAATGTGAGGCGTCGAATGTGGTGGTTGGGAAGAGGGAACTAGGGATAGAAATAGGATTCATAAGTGGTGAGGTATATTAGGGTTGAGAATATTAATGAATTGTGATTAAAGGATTAATATAATATATAAAGTATAGGAACAATTTTATTGAAAGGAAAATAATTGATGTAATCTTCTGAATCATAATTATAAGAGATTTCGAATATGAGGTGCACTAAATAAATGATTTCCATCACTTATTATTGTAATTAGCCTCTATAATAACAATATAAGGAATAAGAATGTTCTGTGAAAAAGGGGAGGACTTATCAATGTTAGGATGGGCTATTTTTTTGGATTTATTTGATATTATTTAATGTACAAGGATAAAATATATTCCTTATATAATTCATCGAATTAGATTTAATAGATATACTGAAATAAAGATTATCATTCATTATTAATTTATAATAGAATTAAATGGCTAAGAATAAATAAATTTAAATTCTTGAGATATTTATTTTTTGATGATATTAATCATCAAAAATACCTTCATTTTGTTTATTCCAAGGGTAGAATCCATCTAGTTTTGATCCACACATTCCACCATTTTTATATGAAAAATGTTGATGGATTATCAATTTATTGCATGGAAGAAAAATCATATAACGAAGTTCACATTGATCTTTGTGAGATTTAGTCAACGTTGATGATTTATCCATACACTCTCATTATTGAAGAGTTAGACGTGGGAAGATAGTCACTACTGATTGAGATAAGTAACATGTTATGTGCGTCATAGTGCGTCCGATTTTCAATTTTTTTTGACCAACTTGATACTATAAATGTGGTGTGTATGGTCAAACAATATAGAGTACGGAATCTAGTTCACTGAGTGTTTAATGTTGGACAATGTTCTGATGGATAGAAGTTGATGGAATTCCTATTTTGTGTTTTTTTATTTTAAGTAACTAAAATATGAGAAGGATACTAGAATAAATAAAACTAAATTAAAAAATGATAATGTAATATGAATCAAAAAAATGTTTCGGGGATTCTAACATCATAATTAAGCTACTATACAGGCATGAAAAATATTATTATATGTTATTAGATATTTATTCTGCTTAATTATCAGTAGTTCTAAAAATTTAAAAAATTTACTTATTCTTTTTTATATTTACTAATTTATTTTAGGTTCTATTATTTCGTGTTAAAAATAAATTAAGAGACTCCTTCAAGTTCCAAACTAAATAGTGAAATGACACAACCCATTTCTTGTAATGTTGTGCGGCCAATTTTCACTATAATGAGTTAACACGGTATATCACCTCAGACCTCCAAATCAACTTATTAATAAAATGTAATGTTTTATTTTATGAAATTGATTTAGTGAAAAAAAAATTATACTGATAAAAATAGAATTAGTATAAATTCAACTGACAATTAATCAGAAAATATAAATAGCACATGGAATGCATACTAACATTTATTATTCGACCAAAATCATGACACAAAAAAGGTTACCCCGATGTCATGACTCTAAAAATGAATGCAACAATGAGATAATAAATCATGTAAAATAAAACCACATTAATGAATCAAATAATCATTTCATTTTTCATTTTTTATTTTTGAAGAAACAAGATACTCATCAATCTTTGAATGAAAATAATCCCTCTACACACTCATGTGAATTTTGTCACTCATGAATAATCATTGCACAAGTGGAAAGGATAGATCGAGAAGCATCATCAAATTATGGTGAATGGTGCACTGCTTCGTCGTATTTATTTCGCTGAGTGGTGGAGATTTTCAGTAAAAAGGAGGGTGAAGGTGAGGGTAACAGGTGCTGGGGAAGCCATGAGATGAGGGGGAGAGGGAGAGTGGAGTAATGTACATCCAGTGGATGGGGGATCTGAGAGTGAGAGTTGGGAGGGGGAGTGTGTGGGGGAGAGCTAGTCTGGGATGGGGAGAATGGTGAGCTGTTGTGAGAGGGGCTGGGGAGGAGAGTGCGTAGGGGGGCATGTAGCAAGAGGGGTTACATGGGGAATATGGGGCTGCAGAAGGATGATCAGTGGGAGTTATAGAGGGAATGGGTGGGGGGATGAGTAGGGGGAACAATGGAGTGGGGATGGGGAGAATAATGGGGTTGGTGGGGGTAGGATTGGAGTGAGGGGGAAGGGGTTTGTGGAAATAGGGGTGACAGGTGACTAGTGAAGGAAGGAAGCATGGTGAGGAAAAAGGGGAGGGTATTGTGGCTAGGAGTTAGGGAGGAGGTGTGGGGAACATGTCATTGTTGGAAGTTGGGAGTGGAAAAAAATGAGAAATATAAAATCAATATTAAAAAAAATCAAAAATCTAATAATCTAAAAAGTTTAATAATAAAAATAAAAATAAAAATACTAATAAAATTTAGAAATAATAAATATATTATTAATAATAAGTATAATTAAATAAAAATATATATATTATATTTAAAAGTAAATCAATATAATTAATTAGTAAATTAATAATAATAATAATATGTAATATTTATTCAACTAAACAGATATGTAATGTTATTAAAGTAAAAATTAAGAAAAACTAAAAAATAAAAATAATTAACTAATGTTATCTTAAAATTTACAGAAAATTATAAAAATAAGTAAAATATTTAAAAACCACAAAATAACTAAAAAACTAGAAGCAGTTAGAATATTAATTAAATCAAAATAAAAATTATGAAAAATGTTAGGAAAATCCATGTACATAAAATCCCCCACACTTATTCTTATGAAGTTATGGGAAAAAGAATCTGAAAGGATACATAAGTGGACCCATAGACAAATCAAAACATAAAAATATAAAAGTAATATTTTTTCAATCGCATTTACCCCCAAAATTTCAAGCTTCAATTAAAACTTCAAATTTCAAAAACAATTTTTCTTCAACACACATTATTTCTAAAACAAGTACATTCCCTAATGTATCGTGTGACCTACCTTTCCATCACTCTCATTTAATTAATTATTTTATATTTTTTTCTCAATTCTCATTCACATTGAGGCTTTCTATAGGCTTTTCATGAATTACACATATAGAGTAGTTGAAATAAAAATAATTCCCCAATTTCTAGGAAATAACATGAGGATCAGATATCTATGAGTTTGTAGGATGGTGGGTAAAAAAAATATTGCAGTTTTTCACATAAGAAGGGTTGAACCATGAAGTAAATGCATGATAAATGTCAATCCCAATGTCTACCTCAACCTCTTACTCCCCCACACCGAAAATCTTCCTTTTCACCAAATATATGATAATCTAATGTTTCTCTTTTTTTAAGGGACCCATCTCACTCAAATTAGATGGGATGATAAACTAATGAATTTCAACCCCAAAATCCCATGAAACAAATGTACAATAATACCCCAAGAATGATACATAAGTAGCATGAACACTGTAACATCTCAGTGAAAGTAGATCATATGGATGACTCTCTAGCTCCTAGAGTGATTCATCATCACTTTTATAGGTATCCCTAAATGTTAGGGTTTCCCTGTAACGACCACCAATGTACTCATTATTGGAACCAGAAAAATTATATATTCCCAACTCAAAATTCATTTAATGAATATTGTTATTGTGAAATATAACTCATTTGATCCGAATGATAAAATTCAATCCATGTTCATCAAATGACTCAATTCTCATCAATGAACCCTTCCCATGGATAACTCTCTCCACCAAACATACATTGATACTTATCCAGAAATTAGTCATTAAATGGGTATGCAAGTATATCAGCTTTGGGATCACCATAAAAGAAATATTCGAGGCTTATAAGGGATATTCGATGGAGAAAATTTATGGTTGGATAATTGGGTTAAAGAGGATGAATAATCAAACCAATGCCACCACAATTTTACTAAAAATGTCAAAATTTATATCACTTTAATAGAAATACAATGCAAGCTATATAAGACATAACAAGGCCATGATTCTCTAAAGAATAAGAAAAAGATAAGATAATGCAAAAAAGGGTTAGAATCCACATAAGTATAGAAATAAAATGTTGGACATCACTGAGAAGACAAGTTCAAATAAGAGTCTTAAAATAAAAAGATTTCAAATAACAATTTCTAATCATGGAATAATATCACCAATCATCTATGTTATGAGATCTCTTATCAAATCATTACAAACAAGATTCATGTGTTGAAAACAGCCCAGGGATATATGTGGTATGTTCACGATAATGTTATGAAAAAATACAGTAGCTTTCAAGTGGATTTATCAATAACAGGAATTTTAGATTATTTATATTTTTCATAAATTTATGGTTGTTTTCTTAGTTTACATGGAGTGTTTGGAAGCATAAAATTTGGATAAAAGAAAAAACATCCCTGAGTAAGAGCCAATATACATGGACATGTTTTCTATATCTATAAAAGCTCTAAAATTTATGTACATATAAAATCTACTTATGGAAAACACATTCCGACAACATATCATAAAATATAACACCATGGATCATATAATGGAAGAATATATATGAGAGAATGACAATTGAAAAAAATATATCAATATTATCTAAAAATGTTCCACAAAGGCCAACATTATTTCCTATAACAATCCAGAAAAAATAAAAGAATAATATAAAAAAAGAACATGGATTGCCTATCAGGAATCACTATGTTTCAAATTTTCAGCCAGACAGATGGAAAATGGTCAATCATCATAGTCCACAAGCTTTGAACACATCTTCCTCTTTTAAGAACGAGTGGTTATGCCTTCATGGTCACTAGGATGCATAGTGTGATTGACCACCTTATGAGTTTAGTGATACTGAATCTAGGGGAGATGGAAAGGAATCTACGCTCATCATTTTAGATACAACTGCTAAGAACAAATCAATAATTAGATCTCCTCAAGACATTGCTTGACATTGGCCAGATTCTTTCTCACCCATGGTATGAGGTCAGATGGAGACAGAACCTGCACATCGATGACCAAGGAAGAGGAATAAGAGCTATATGTTTTTGTTTTATCTGAACCCATAAAAAGAGATAGGGAGATAGAGAGTGTGTAAGAAAATACAGTATAAGGAATGAAGAATCAATCGTGTTACCTCCCAATCAGTGCTAATTTTAAATTGTTAAGCCAGATGAATATCGTCTTATTGTAATTGAATTTATTGAATATTGAATATTGTATCAGAAATGTGGTAATGTTTGACGCATTCACCATTAACCATTAATAGACACATCTTCACATCAGAAATGTTTACACAACAATGTGGATAAAAAAATTTTATAGTTCAAGGACCCCACTACAATGACTGGAGTTTTCCAACCATGATCCTATATTTTGAGTTGAAGAAGAGAACAATGAATTTTATTAAAAAAAATCATTTTTGGATTCTCTTATCATTATAGTCTATAGTTTTGTCTTTCATGATCCAATCATTGTTATACACTTCTCTCCACATCTAGTCTATTTCATTAATCTATACAAAATGCTTCTGTTGGTTTTTTTGAGATCATATTTCAGGTACTTGATAGCCTAATAAGATTTATGTTCATGTTATACTGATAGGTGGATGGGTTTTCCTAAGACCGTGTGAAATGGGGACATTCCTATAGGTTTCTTGTATGCAGTAATGTAAGCCCAATTTGTGTCTTAATGTTTGGACACCCAATCATTCCTAGATGTATATACAGTTTTCTCTAAAATTCCCTTAATCTCTCCATTTGAAACCTCATCATGTCCATTGGTCAGTGGATAATATTGGATTCTCATGTAGTGTTAACACCCATAGAGAGTCATTAGCTTCTAAAAAAGTTCATTATTAGAATGGGTACCATTATCTATTATAAATATGCTTGGAGTTCCAAACCTGGTAAAAATGTGTTGTTTTAAAAAATTTATTATATCTCAAGTAGTATTTTCCAAAAACGCTTCAACTTCAACCAACTTCGACACATAGTCCACACAAAAATGGAGGTATTATTTTCCAAAATATAGAGTAAATGTAACCATGATTTCAATTCCCATATTTCAAAACATTCAATTACCAATATTGAATTTTGTGGCATTTCTTGCTTCTAGTTTATTCCACTAGTTCATTTGAATTTATCAAAATTCATGATGAACTCACAAAAATCATGATTCAGGGGAGGCCTATAAAAACCAAATTTTAACACTTTTTTGATTGTTCGATGAATTTGATGGTGTCCTCCAGCTTGTTTAGTGGGGAACACATTCAAAACACAATCAACTTCTTCTTCTGGGATGCATATTCTGATAATTCTATCAGCATAGTCCCTGAAATGTAATGGATCTTCCATGTAGAAATTGCGTGATTTTTCCGAAATATATGACTCTATTCCTTGGAAAAATATTGTTGCACCCCACCTGAAGCAATGTAATTCATGAAAACAACATTCAAATGTGTGATTGTCTCAATGGAATTGAGATGTTCGTCAAGAAATGTTTCATTGATTGATTACACGTTAACTTCCCTTGTGTCATGGTGGATGCGTGATAAATGATCAGTAATGTCATTTTGAGTTATTTTTTTCCTTTCCATCAATGTTAATTTCGTGAATTAACAATATTCATCGAATGATTCTTGGATTCATATCTTTCCTGGTCACCAAATAATTTTAGGATGGGTGATACAAATAAACAATGAGTTTAGATAACATCATATTAGATTGGAATATATAAAAAGATAAGACAAATTCAAGATGATAATTTTTAGTTGGGTAATTATTTTAAGCCTCATTCATTGTCCAAATATCATTATAGATTAGTCTAATGATCCTTTCTTTTCCTTGACCCAAGAAGAACCAACTTCCAAATGACTAGAATCAATCATTAAAACAAATGGCTACACCAAATCCAGTGAAATCATAATCAAGGATTCAACTAAATGTTTCCTTAATAATCGAGGTGTTTTTTGACATCATGGGCCAAAGTGGAATGTGACATATCTTCCCAACAAAGTGGCAACGGTATGAGAAATAATGGATAAATTTTGAATGAAATGTCATTTGAATCAAACATGCCTGATAAAACCTTGAATTAATCGAACTTATAAAATCATGGGAGACTTATATATTTTACTTGTTTTGGAAGAATCAACATTAATTCCATTCTTTGAAATTTGATGACATTAAACTATTACACTTTTTACCATGAAATGAATGTTTTTCCAATTGAGCACTAGATTCTTTTCTTCGCATCATGCCAAAATGTTACACAAATGTTTTAGAAAATCATTAAAATAATCCCCATATACAATGAAATCAAGCATGAATATTTCAATAAAATAATCAATAATTTCATTGGATATATTCATCGTTAATTTTTAAATGTATTTTGATCATTGAACATTCCAAAAGTCATTCACCGATTATATAATGTATCATATAGACAAGTGAACATGATTTTCTATTGATCTTATGGTGTAACCACTACTTGATTACAGCCCGAGTATCCATCTAGAAAAAAATATTATTCTCTTCCTTTCAATTGTTCAAGTATTTGATCAATAAAGGGTAATGGGATGTGATCCTTTTTGGTGGATTCATTAAATTTTCTATAGTTGATGCAAACTATCCATACAGACACTGTTCTTGTGGTTATCAATTATCGTTTATCATTCTTAACTACTCAATTTCTACCCTGTTTATTTACAACATGGAATGGGATGACCCACTAACAATTATATATATAACATGTTATAGAATTATCAAGAATATTAAAAACATATTGATTTATTACTACCTTCATTGGAGGTGTTAAGAGTCTTTGTGGTTGCCTGCATGGTTTTTAATTATCTCCAATATGTATTTTATGCGTGAGGATGGAAGGACTTAAAACTTTTAAATCTACAATCATCTAACCAATTTTTAGCTTCCTTTTTCACAATACATTGAGAAATATTGTTTCTTGTTCACTAGAAAGATTGGATTTTTTATGACTAGTGTGGTGCTTAAATCCCCTAAGTAATTGTATCTCATGTTTGGTGGAAGATGCTTTAGCTCAAGTGTTGGAGGATATTCAAGTGATGGAGTTAATGAGGAGACCTCTTGCCTATCTAAAGGTTCAACTATGTTTCTGATGAATTCTAATACCTTTATTGATTCAGTATAATACTAATAATCGTTTTATAAATCCAAAATATTTAGTACATCACATAAAAACCCATACCATTCTTCAATCAGATCGAAGAAATGATAGTCTATTACATAGGTTCTTATATCCTTTAGGACATTAAATGTTATGTTTTCATCCCCAATTCTGAAAATTAATTTTCCTTCATGGAAATCTACCAGAAAAATACATGTTGCTTGGAAAGGTATATCAAGAATGAGTGGGACAACCATATCTTCTAATATATTGATGACAATAAAATCATTAGGAATGTAATATTTATCATCATTGACATGAACTCCCTATAGAACTCCTCAACTATGATTCTCTAATTGGTCCACCATTTTTATGGTGTCCCTCATTGGCTTTAATTCTATGATTCCCAATTTATCAAGGGCTTCAGAAGGAATGATGTTTAAACTATCTTTTTTGTCACATAGTGCACTTCCAAATTGACATCCTATAATATTGCAAGGAATAATGATGCTAATAGTGTCTCTTAATTATGAGGTATGGATCTAGGTATGATTGTTGAACATTCCTCTAGCATTATGATTGTCCCCACATCATATATTTTTCTTCTTTTCAATAACTTCTCCTTGATAAATTTAGCATAGTCGGGGGACATGGGTAATGGATTTCACAAAAGTAATATTTATGTGACTCTTGATGAACATATCCATGAATTTTAAAAATTTAGCATCCAACATCATCTTCTTTAGTCTTTTTGTAAATGGAGGAGGTGATATGTGAGATTTCACTCTTTCATTGAGTGCCTCATTTTACTTTTCATTTCCTTCCATTTCAATTTTTTAATGTTTTTTTATCTTTTTATTATATAGATTGAATTTTTATTGATTTTTTTTGTGTCACCATTCATAGTGGATGGTTTAGGCATCTCATATGATGGTTCAGAATCATGTATTTGGTGCTCCAATAAATGTGTCCCCCTTCACAATGTGATGGATTTTCCCTATTTTATTGGGTTAACTCTTGTGTTAGTTGGTATATTTCCTTTCAATTGGTTTTGTATTTGTGCGACTAACTAACAGAGTTGATTTTCAATTTATTTAATAGAATCATGTATGTTTTGTTTTGAAATATCTTTTATGTCAAAAAATGATTTTTTATAAACCATCAACATTGCTATTGTTTCACTCCAATACTTCTGAAATTGCATTGAAGTAGAGGAATAGTGTGTTGTTTACATTTTCTCCTCGTACTGTTGTTTCTAATGATATTGTGGTTGGTATTTTAGATGAGATCCTTGATCTTAATATTTCATGGATGTTCTAAAAGCTGGTTGATCAGTGAACCCTAGTGGACCCATTTGTGAGTTCATTTTATGAGTAGACACTAGTTCCTTCCATGCTTGATTATGGATATTGATTTTCCAATTTGTGTTGTAATTGTTTTCGTGATTTCCATTGTTGTAAATGAAAAAGATAAATATGGACATAGTTTTCTAAAATGTGTTATATAGACACCATGGAAATTCATGAGGAGCACCATAGTGTGGAAAATGTTCAGCATGAACCACATAGTCTGTCTTATGAAGGTTTACAAAAAACTCTCAACCCTCTTGTTGAGAGAATCAAATTGTGCAGCCATGAATGACCGAGAATCAACATGATTTACTCCTACTTTTCTTCTTGAAAAATCTTATGGCCATTTTAAATAGTGTTCTTCTATGTTTTGAATTAATGTGTACAAATCATCAGGTTCTATTCCGATGAACGAATTTCCAGTAGGTTTGTCGATTGCATACATACTCTTAGGTTGATGTCCATGGTAGAAAGATTGCAACTGGTTTTCAATCATCATCCCTTGATGAGGATAACGTCTTATCATCATCTTGAATCTTTTATGATCATCACCTATTGATTTGTATTCAAATTGAAAAAATAATTCTAGGTCTCTCTTTTTTTAAATATTGAGCAGTTGTGTAATATCACTCAATAAATTTTTGTCTCATAACTTCCAAAGAGGAAACTATTTCTGGGTCAAAAAATTCCAAATAATCTTTTTGTTTCCCTTACAATGATATCAAAAATAGTCTTAGAATCAATTCATCTTTAGGCGCACCATTATATTTAAATGTGTCACATACATCAGGAAATATGTTCACATGAATATAAGGGGTTTCTTTGTTCAATCCATGAAATTGATCATGTTTTTGGAGTATGTTGATCATGGATGGATTCAATTCCAAGAATGTCACTAAAAATATCATTCTTGTTATGACTAATCTGACTTCAACTGTGTTGGGTCACAAATCCTATCTCATAGTAGTATGAGGCCTTTGGTTATCGACATTATCATTGAAAAGTAGGTGGACTTGTCCACTGGGAAGCTTTGGAATGTGAGTCAAAAAACATTCCTCTGGGGAATGAAATTTATTTTAAATCATGTTAAAATTTTGATATTTTCTATTTCGTTGATGTTAATGTTGTGGATCAAGGGGTGGGACTTCTTTTTATGGAACCAAATTACGAGTGTTCCCCATTTAGGTGAATTGTGCATACAGTAAGTAATTCTTGAAATTTTATTAATGTTATATGTGTGTGTGCTCCCCATAAACGAAACTAGTTATTTTGTACATGCACCACAATGATTCCAATTTTAAAATATTTATAAAGAAATTTCTTCTATAAATGTAGATACCAGGGTCGAACCATAGATATCGCAGAATCTAGTTCACTAAAAATATCTCGTTGGATAATGTTTAGACCATCATAAGTAGATGAAATTTCAAATCTGTTTTATTAATATTTTTGTTTAACTAATATATGATAAAGATAATGTAATAAAGTAAATTTAAAAATAATTATGATGAACTATAAATAAAAAAAATTCACCGGGGTTACAAAATTCAAAAATAAATACTAAACACCGATGAAAAATATTATATTATATGATTAAATATTTTTATGGATAATTTTTTTAATTATGAATATATAATAATTTGTTATATTCTCATTTTATATATATTAGTTTATAATATTTCCCATTATCTAGTGGGGTAAATAAATTATGTGACATGTTCAAGTACCAAACTAAATGGACAAATGACACTACCCATTTCTCACAATGTTATGCCCCCAATTTTCACAACAATCGATCTAGATGGTTTACCTAGTCGGACCACCGAATTGAATTGTTAGTAAAATGGTTGGTTTAAATTTCAGAAAATAATTCGGTGGTAATGTAATTTAAAGAGAGAAATATTCAGTTATAATAAAATAAACATAAAATTAATCACAAAATGAAAACATCACATGGATTGTGTAATAAAATTAATTACATGACCATCATCTAGACAAAAAGATGGTTTCCATGAAACCATGAAAATAAAAATGAACATGGTAATGAGTTGAAAAGTCATTTAAAATAAAACGACATTACCAAACGAAATAATCAGCTTAGTCTTCTTTTATGTATTGTGAAGAAACATGCAACCCGCTGATCTTCGATTGAGAACAATCCCTCATCATAAGAACGACGATGTCATCACTACCATACAACTGTTGCACAATCTAAATGGATATATGGAGAATCAACCGTTGTATATGGTGGTTGGTGCACTACTACTTCATAGTTCTATTGCTGAGTAGAGGAGATTTGCATCTAAAAAAGTGAGCAGATGTGAGGGGAGTAGGGGCTGGGATGGCTGGGTAATGATGGGGATATGGAGAGTGGTGGGATGTAGGGACAGTGGGATGGGGGATCCAGGTGAGAGAGTGGGGAGGGTGAAGGTGAGCGGGTGAGGGAAGGAGGGTCTGGGATGGGGAGCAGGGAGAGTGGGTGTGATAGGGGATAAGGAGGGGAGCGAGTATGGGATTGGTCGGATGATGGCTAATAGGGGTTATAGGGGGGATGAGTAAGGGGGATTTAAAGAGGGAATATGTGGCATGTGTTGGGGGTGAGGGAGAGCGAAAGAGTGGGGTTGGGGGGATAATGGGGGTGGTGGGGGATTAGAGAGATAAGATAGGGGTTACTGAGATATGGGGGTGGTAGGTGAGTGGAGAGAGAAGCCAGTGAGGTGAGGGAATATGGGAGAGGTGAGCAGCCAGGATATAGGAAGGAGGCACAATGAATAGGTCAAGCCAGATTGTGGGGAGAGGAAAAAAATGAGAAATAAAAATTCAAAATTAAAAAATCGAATTTAAAATTCAAAAATTAAAAATCTAATTATCTCAAAAGATAAATAATAAAAAAAATATATATAATAATAAATTAGTAATAATTATATTATTAGAATTTTCAATATGTATAATTTTATAAATATATATATTATATTTACATGGTAAATTAAAAATATTAATTAATGAACTAAAAATAATAAAAATTAATTTTAATTAAAAATAAATAAATTATGAATCCTTAAAAAAGATAATAATAATAAAAAATAAAAATGTAAGTAAATATCTAATATTAATATAAAATTAAATAAAAACTATAATAATGAATATAATATGTAAGAGCAATAATAAGAAATTGAAAACAAAAGAAGTGGTTAGAAAATTAATTAAAACAGAATTAAAAATTTATAAATAATGTTAATAAATTCCATGTACATTAAAACACCAAAGCATTAATTTTTCTTGATAGATATTATTTATGATATCATTTTTTACAAAAATTCTATATTTCTATCAACCCTAGAATGATATATGTAACATTTTATTTATAAAGTTATGGGATATTGTTATATATTATTGAATTTATCATAATCCATTAATAATAAATTAAAACATTAAATGACATATTTTCTGGTAAGAATAATTATATTATTATTTTCTCATTGTGTGTGATAATTGGAACACTAATAAATATTATTTTACAATCTTTAATGTTAGTATATATCTCTAAACAACATCATTGTCTACAAGTCCTCCTCAAAAGTAATTGAATATTCAAATAAATAAATAAATAAATAAATACTTATATATTAAATTAATAAAGAAATATTTATTATATATTAGTCTTATATATTAATTTCTATATAATAAAATATTTATTTAATTTTAGTAATAAATACAAGATGATAAAATTTAAAATTTATACTTGAGTAAACTAATTTTGAAAATCTCAATAAACAAATATAATTTTTTTTGAGATTAAATAAATCTTTTAGTGTGTGACTCTATGGGTTAATTGACCATGGGAATTATGTGAGCATTCCAAATTTCCATGATTAATATCCTCAAATGGGTCTTGTAATCCATGTAGAAGAAGATAATGTCACAACATCAATAACAACATATCAACAAATACTATGTAATATAATATTTTTAATTTAAATGTCATAAAAAATGCTTTATTCTTTTACATTCACAAAAAATAATTCATATATCTTTGTTTAATTATATATAATAAAAAATTCAGCTTTACCATGTCCATGGATCATTTTATGGTGGATCCATTCAAATAAAAATGTGCATATATTGACAACATAAATGTTATGCACCGATCATTACATAACATATTAATAAATAAAATCATGATTATGATGTGCCCAATATGTTTAAATTTTTGTGGAAATAGTAAATCACTGGGTTTTTAATCTCAAATTTGTCTTTATATCAATTTATGTGTTAATAATAATATTCATATCAATGGTGCATTACAAAAACTCATTGATGGAAATATCTGATGACAACAACATGTATAATTCTTACTACATGGGTTGTCCTCATAATCTCCCATTTGAAGGTCACATAGGGGAAACATCAAGAGATAAAGACTCATCCTATTTGGTCCACTCACTCTTGATAGTCGAGAAATTATGTGAACCATCGCTATTATTTATCTTTTCCATATGATAATATATTTTAGAGATATAGTCAATGTATCTCAATGTTATAATCATATAGGGAAAAAATATAAACAATTTTTATATTCAAGATACCCTAGTACATTATCATGTTATAATCATTTAGAATAATGATAAATAAGGGTCCTGATATATTTAATATCCACTTCATGGAAAATAACCAATACTAACAAGTAAAAGACAATTCTATTAACGAAATTAATTCTAAATAATGTTCACTTTTTCTAGATCCAACGACCAAAATCATTAATTCCCTTAGATCTCACATGAATATCATGTTTACACTAATATATGGGTTGTTTATGGTGTCCTCCACATTATCTTCCACATAAATGTATCTCACTACAATATTACTTTTTGAAGGAAACTTGATATTATATGATATATTTAAATTATATGATTCATCCTTTGATCTAATAGTGGTTCATTAGATACAAAAACCAATAAATTATTATGATTGTAAACAATGATAGGTCCTTACTACTAGGTACCACACTATAGAACAAAAAACACATATCTATACTAATTTTTTATATACATTAGAATCCCCATAAACTCTTATATCACTCTATATTTTGTAACCACTACTTGTTTTGTGATATTATAGCTCATAGGTCCACCATTGATGGTGAAGATTTATCCTAACAATGAACAAAGGTCATCCTGATCAGTTTAAAAACACGAATCTACATATTCAATGATGTCTATCTCATTATATACACAATATACCATGAACATATCCATAATACACATCAAATACCAATGTTTAGTTTTTTCAATCATCTTTATGAGATCTCATGGTTCTACAAGTAAATTGTCAACTACACTAGAGCCATATGAAACATATATCTTATTACCCAACATGAAATATATTACATATATTGTTTCTTCTGGATAATGAGTCACTATAATTCTTTGTCTCTCATCATGAGTCTGATTACACATTTTCATGGAATGATGAATTCAATTTGAAATGTGATACTATCACATCATATATTATTCATACAGAATATATTCATTATAATTTTAATATATATCTAAAAATATACATAGTTTTCTTCTAGATATATCATGATTGATCTAGGTTAGAATAAATTATAGTACATCACTAGATTTTTTGTGTAGAATAATATATTGAACCACATATTATCAGTTTGTATGACTATTATCACATTTCCAATATGTAAAATTTCATCGACATATATTTATAGGTAGACTACATCCTTCTATAATAATATTTATATATAAAATTCTCACACTATATTCTTATGAAATAGAAATAACCTATAAATTCATCATAAAAATTGTTTCATGGTATAGAATACATTCTTTATATTTAAATGGATCACTTCAACTATATACATTTTTAGAATTACCAAAATTCCTAAACCCTTTTAATTGGGATATGCAGATATTTTATTGAATGTTAATTATAAGGACACAACCATAAAAAATTACATAATATTGAATTAAATGAATAATTCACATTGAGTATCTTTTTAGGTTTATAGAATTAGATATTTAGGCTATAAATATTATATAAAACCCTGAATATTTCATTTATACACTACTACACAACATCCCATTTTTTAATAAAATAAAAACTCTTAAAAAGAATTATATCTAGTTCCATGTTTTAAACAGTATCACTTTTCCTTGATCCCATTCATGACCCTATTCATTTTTATGTCTTGTGGAAAACTTTTCAATAACATGGGATGACCATTAAAAGCTTAGTGAGGGTTATAAAATAATGAAGGAAAACATTAGACCTTCAATAAATACAAATCAATGGAACAATACTTCTGAATAATAACATACCATACAAAATCATAAAATTTATGAATAACACAAAAAAATCATAAATCCTAAAGGTTACTTATGGCATCCATATCAAACATACATTGTAGCTATCATAGCTACGTAGGGAGTAACACTTGGAATACCCATCATAGTATATTACCTAAATCACTTTGGAGAAACAACATGTTTACATCCATCACATTAACCAATAACTATAAAATAATCATAACACATAACACAAGTATAATGGAGAGATAAAATTTCTAGATTCAAATACATGAAATCAAGATATTGAAATAAACAATACTTTATCAAATCATTTTCAAAACAATTTAAAAAGAAATTTTTGAATCAATGTGTCTCATACAAAATTGATGAATTTAAAAGAATTATCATTTCCAAAACACTAATGTCCATATAAATAAATCCAAAAACCCATTTTGGAAACATGGACATTAATGAGAAATATTTATAAGAATAAATCTTTAAAACATTTTAAGTGATATTTTAGTTTGAGAGTTTTTAACAAAAAGAGAGATGATTGAAAATAAAATTGAGGAATAACATTTAATCAGAACATTATAATATCATGATAAAAAAGGGATTCATTATATAATATGTCAAAGGATAGTTTATTCACCATATAATAGTGAATTTGTTCATAACAACAATGAAGTCTCAATGGAACTGTAAATTGAGATGAAATCCCTTATAAAGATGGTATCCTTAAATTAATGATAAATCAATCACATAATTACATGTGACAAATATAAATTCACCCACAATAAGTGGATATTAAGTGTAAAAAAATCAGTGGTCATTCACACATATTCATAGGACGAAATATTCAAGAAGTACATATTAAACCCAATGAATTGAAATTGGGTTAAGAAGTTCCCTTGTAAAAAATCGACACCAAACAACCTCATTTTAAAATTCATAAAATGAGTTGATGAGATAAAAATTTTATCTCAATTATTGGAAATAAAATTTACCTCAATAAGGATATATAATAACATATCCCAACATAAAAATATGTAAATTAAAAGACATAACATAAAGAGTTCTTTTAAAAAGAAGAGGATGAGAGGTTCCCTTACCAATTTGGTAACATACAAAACATAAGCCACATGAAAGAAGGATCATAAAATGAAGATGAAAATAATCATAAATGAATGTATATTAAAAAAATAGTACAATCATGGGCAGTACATACACCACACAAAAGTAAATAGTGTAAAATATAGCATGAATCTCATGAGAATAAAAAGTGAGGTGAAACCTTTTACCACGTTGTAATCAACAGAGTCGTATGACCAAAAGTTAATAAGCACCAAATGATTCACATAATACCATGAATATAACAAGAATCGTGATAATATATATCAAATATAAGTTCTCAATACACCACACGCAATGAATAAATAACGATCAATGGAAATCACATGAAATTAAAAGTGAGATAAGAAAATCCCATACCTCTTGTCCGACTTGACTCATTTGTTCCTTGTTCTTCCTAAATAATAAACTATACATAATTTCTGATTTCATAAGAATTTTTTTAAAGTTTATTACCCTTTTTATATCACTTATTACCATGTTATAAACATTATGCAATCATTTATGTTAATAATGGTCCTTTGGTTGATATGTGGTACTTGTGTCAAGAATGAACACCTTATAATTACATGTTGTCCATGTGGTAAATATACCAATATCTAAAAAATGATATTAATGATTTATATATCATATAAATCATATATATCAAAAATATATATTTATATATAATAGTACATAACATTTTGGTAATAATAATTGAAATGCACGATTCATGTCGACGGTAAGCTGTACGTACACATGAACGCTACTTTCATTTCTATTTCGTATTTTAATGGAATTAAAACATAATGATACATAGTAATATTATTATTCCAGTATAATATAATATATAATATCATTAACTCTATCCTTTATTTATCCCACATATGGCATTAACAAGTCATATCACTTTGACGGGGCGGTAGTCCGCACTTTCTCAAATGAAATTATCGCGTTTACCCATTATGGAAACCATAAAGGTACGCAATTAATGTAAAATACAGAAGCATAAAGAAAAAATAAACATAATAACTATCATATATAAATACATTTCCATCTTAATGGCCACCATGAGAGGTGGTAGGAGATAACTGAACAACTATCGTTTCGTGAGGCGTTAGTTTTCCATCCAAAGAAACAATATGTTCTTCACCCATTAGATGGACGTATGTGTGAGTGTAGTTAAAATCCATCTCATAACAACATCCTAGTATATTTATTATTTTTTTCATGTTATAAAATAATGAAATAAAAAGAGTTTAGGGGTTTTAGATGTAAAATAAATGAAAAGATGTTAAGAAGAACATTCACCTTTAATTTGGGTTACTTTCTTTAGTTTGAACCAAAAGGACTTCTTGAAGTGCCTTATGCTTAAGGTAAGGATACTAGGAGGAGTATAGGGATGTAGAGAGATTATGTGGGAAGATTTTTAATGAGCCAAAAGGCTTTACCAGTGTGTGGTATTAGTTTTAAGTGGTTCCCTTTTATAAGGGGGAAGAGGGGCACTATAAGAAAGTGTGAAAATATTATTTTATGATATACTGATATTCCATTTATAAAGGTCAAAAACTAATAAAAGTCAAATATAAGATTACTCATGGTCGAAGTCAAATCATCCAATAAGAAATGGACATGTTTTGGATGTTGTTTTAATATTAATAATCTTATTTATTTAAATCATTTATTAATGAAGTTTATACTACATCATTATTATGTCATAAATAATTTAATTTATTTTTTGTATAAAAATTATATAAAAAATAAAATGATGAAAGATATATCGTTATATTTGCAATGAATATTTATAGTCGCAACTATATCTTATATAGTCTCATGTAAAAATTAATTTTCTAAAAGATATTTTTTTGTGTCATTTTGCCTTTACATGAATTTAATTAATCTAATGTTCCAATATCACCATTAATGTGGCTCCATGGGGTCCCAAAATCGACACAAAAATACCCAAGTATGGTCATGACTCGTACAATAAGATTTGGACAAGTGTTAAGTTAATTTTGTATTATTATGATATTTTTTCATTGAATTACCCTATTTACCTTTATCCACAGTAAAAAAATTCATAAGTTACTATTCACTAAATATTATTTTCATCTTATTGAACCAAATTTTACTTACTAATAAAAACCATATATGTCAGATTTTCAAAATTCAATTCACAGAAGTAGTAAATTTTCATTTTAATGAAAAAGTCAATTTTTCGAACTACTACTACATGGTTTCACTATTCATCATTAATTGAAGTTTTTAAAAATAAATACCAAAACATCACCTTATTCTTTATTTGATATTATGAATTCAAAAATTATTTCTATTTTACAAAATTCAAAACATATAAGTTACATTAATTAATTTGAAATTTATTCCCGTTGTAAAAACAAATAGTGTGTTTTTAAGAAATAATAACTTTCAAAATATTGACACTTGTTTATGTCCAATTTCAAAATGAAATTATTTCCAATGAGTAACATTATATTAAATAGTAAAAATATATTCTAATTAAACTTTAATACTAATTAAAAATTTAATATAAATATAAAGGTAAATTAGATTAAAAAGCACATTTGTATTAAAATACAGTATTTTTTACTATTCATTAAAAAATGATCTTTATCAGAAAAATACAAAACAAATTCCCAAAGAAAATTTTGATGTCCCAAATCTAAAGAATATAAATAATTTTTTTTAATATAACATATAAAAATGACCAAAACTTGTATTTAAGAGGGTACATCATCTAGATGTGAAATTTTGACCTTCTAGTCAATATTAAAGTATTCATGCTTAAAATTAGAATCATTCATATTTTAAGCCCCTAACTTTTATTGGATAATTTTAAAAAAATTTAACAAACATATATAATCATATTTTAGTTAGTTCTATTCAATCCTTCTAATATAATATCCAGGCATTAACAACCATTTAAAATAATAATATTATATTATTAGTGTGCAACATAAGATTTCAAAGAAACTCGTTGTTGTTTATTGGGTACACCATCGAACATTGAATCCCCTTTAATATAAACTTAATTTTAAATTCATAAATATTAATAAATATGAAAATTTTCTTGTTCTTTATTTATCTGGGATGTTACTATCCTATTATAAAAGGCTGTTTGGATATCCATATAACAAATATCATAGTCATTATATGATATTATTTCAAATAGAATAATAATTGATTTATTCTAGGAGATGTGTGAAATATTTTCATTTTATTATATTCCTTGATGTTGTTTTTAACCTTTTGAAAATTTTCATGACATATATGTAATTTAATTACAATCTATAAATTTTTATTCTTGAATACCCATTTGTAAAAAATGAGAAATATATTGACTAAAGGATCTAAAAAATATAGTGATACTTGTGGTATGTGTAATCTGTTTCAGAATTCAAATTTTCTTAACATTTTAAAGAATTTGTACTGTAACGTCTCTTGTAAAAAAAATATAACATTTTAATATTTATTAAAAAAAATTAATTAAAAATTAATTTTAATTTAATGGGGATGCTATGTTCGATGGCGTACCATATATGAACAGACATGTTTTTTTGAAATCTTATGTTGCACACATTGCTGAGTCATACTAAAAAAAAATAATATAATATTATTTTAAATGGTAGTTAATACCTAGCCATTGTATTGGAAGTAATGGAACAATATAACTACAATATAAATATACATGTTTTTTAAATGTTTTTAGATTTACCAAGTAAATTTTACAGGCTTAAAATAAGAAAGATTTCAATTTTAAGCACAAAGTACTCTAATATTCATTAAATACTTAATTTACAACCTTTTCATGGAAACCCCTTATTAAATCTAGTTTTGGTCAATTTTTTATGTTATATTTCAAAAAATAAAATTTTTCAACTGAATCAGGACATCAAAATTTTCTTTGGATAATTTTTTTTTATTTTTCAGGTAAAATTCGTTCTTAATGAATAGTAAAAAAATACTATATTTTAATACAAACCTACCTTTTAATCTAATTTATTTATAATGATATATTACCTTTTTAATTGGTTTTTAAGTTTAATTATATTAATTTTTTACCATTTTATCTAATGTTGGTCATTGGGATTAATTTCAAATTGAGATTGGACATAAATAAGAGTCAATCTTTTGACAGTTATTATTTATTAAATAACGCATTTTCTTTTGATAGAGGGAATTAATTTTTAATTAATTTATTCTAATTATATGCTTTGAATTTGGAAAAATGGTTCAATATTTTCCATCATGATCTCCAATTTTTTAAATAGGTAACTTTATTTTTTAGGCATTAAGAATATTTAATTCAGTAATAATTTTATCTACCATGGTTAAAGGGTAAATCTGGTAAATAAGGGTAACAAAATATTATTATAATAATATTAAAATGACCTAACATGTTTCATAATACTATTTTTTGTTAAATTAATGAACATGTGAATCCTTGGATTGATTTTGGGACCCCATGGAGCCACATGGGAGTAATAATGACACATTATATAAATTAATATCAATTAAAGACAAAAATGAAATAAACATATATCTTTTAGAAAATCAATTTTTACATGGGGTTAGATATGTTATATATTATACTATAAATATTCATTTAAAATATATGAAAATTTCCTAAATCATTATTTTTTTTAAAAATTTATATGTTATATAAATAATTTTTTTTACACAATAATGATGCAGTGTTTACCTAAATAATGATTGATTTAAATAAATAAGATTATAAAGTCTACAAAAATATCCAAAACCCATCCAATTATTATTGGATGATTTTAGTTCGTACATGTGTAATCTTATATTCTAATTTAATTTGTTTTGGACTTTTAGGTACCGATAAAATCATTATATAATAAAATAATAATTTTAAACATTCAAAAAGAGCCCCTCCAACCTATATAAAAAGCCCTCACATCTAACAAATTCCACACACTTCTCAAGACCCATTTATCATCCAAACACATTCCCATTAAGCTCTATATATCCCTCTCTATATCCTAGAAGCCTTCTCATAGGCATAAGGCAGTTCAATTAAACCATTTGATTCAAACCAATGGGAGTTACCTGATTTAAAGGCAACATCTTCTCTTAAGTTATTTTGTTTTATTTTACTTTTCTAACCCCATAAAATCTTTTTAATAATTTATTTAACAATAAAAACATTATCCTAAATATTCTAGGTTGTTTTATTGAGAATAATTCGAACTAATCTTATAAAAACCTCCATCAAATGGGTAAACAACATACTATTTCTGTGGACAGCAAACTACTCCATCACGAAACAATGATTGTTCTATCATCTCTAACCACCTCACAGGGTGTCCATTATAATGAAACTGAATTTATAAAATATATATATTATGTTTATGCTTTCAATATTATTCTATAATTTTTTTTACCAACAAACCTTTATGCTTTCTAATATGTGTAAATATGAAAATTTCATATGAGAAAGTGTGGACTACCACCCCATCAAGGTGATATGATTCGTTCATGACATACATGGAATGTATAAATGATGGAGTTAATGAAATTATGTAACATATATATCATATTATTTTATACTATAATTATAATATACCTATGTATAAATAGTATTTCATTCCATTAAATATGAAATAGAAATGAAAGTAGTATTCATGCATATGTGCGGCTTACCGTCTCCATGAACGGTGCATTTCGTTTCGTATATCCAAATGTTATGTACTATTATAAATAAATATATATACTGGATATATATATGATTTTTATGACATCTATATCATGAATATCATTTGAGATATAATGTAATTTTGACCACATGGAAAATTTATTATTATAACATGTTCATTTTTAACTCATTATACAAAAATAAAAAAATTGTCTGATATGAACACAAATAATGAACTAGTTGTTATATAAATGTAATAATTGATATAAAAGTAATAACAAACATTAAATTGGTTCTTAATAATTTATAAATTTACTTTAGTTAATTATTCATGATATTGATGAAAGATTGAGTCAAGTCAGACATGAGGCAAGGGATTCCTTACCACACTTATAATTCTGTGAGATTTCTATTGATCACCACGTATTTCATGAATGTGTTGTATTGGGTACATCCATATAAAATATATTATCATTATTCTAATTATATTCATTGAATTATGTTATTCAATTTGGGGTTATTATCTTTTTTGCATAGAACTCGATTGATTACAACGTGGTAATGGGGTTTCATCTCACTTTTTATTCCCATGGTATTCATGATATATTTGCCTCTATTTTCTTTTGAGTGGTTTATGTATGGATCATGATTTTTTTATTGTGTAATATAATTTAATTTATAGGTATTTACAACTTCATCTTATTATCCTTCTTTCATGTGGTTAATGTTTTATTAGTTACCAAATCAGTAAGGGAACCTTTCACTCTCATATTTTTGAAAGAATTATTTTTATTATTTCATTTAATTTACATATGATAATTTGTGGATATGATCTCATATATCCTTAATGATATAAATATTATGTCCAAGTGATGAGATACCATTTTCTATATCCTCAAATTATTTTTTTAATTTTAATGTGACATTGTTAGGCTATCGAATTTCAGTAAGGGTGCATCTTATCTCAATTTCAATTCATTGGGTTAAACTTCTTTTTCTTGATTTTGTCATGTAATAATTTTTTTAATGACCTATGATTTTTTTACACTAAATTTCCACTTATGTTGATTATATTCGTATTTTTTACAGATAATTATGTAATTGATTTATCCTTAATCTAAGGATACCGTCTTTATAATGGATTTCATCTCAATTTACATTCCCATGAGACTTCATTGTTGTTATGTTCCAATTCCCTTTTTTATAATATATATAATACCATTTGAAATATTATATCATGAATATACTTATCCTCATGTTATTATATGCTTTGTTTTATTCTATTCTTCAATTATCTTTAGTCACCTGTTTCTCAAGCGTTACGAGACTCTTTAACTAGAACATCATTTTAAAAAATTTAAAGATTTATTCTTCAAAATGATTCTCATTAATGACCATTTTTTCAAAATGGATTTAAGGATTTATTTATATAGACATTAATTTTTTAAAATGATAATTCCTTTATAAGCATAAAACTGGTATGGGGAAGTTTTATTAAAAAACTCTATTTATTAAATGTTTAAATTGGTTTTGAAACTAGTTTGACAAAGCATTTATTATATAAATATCTTGAAATGATATATTGTGACTAAAATGTGGAAATGTTATCTTTCATTTAGGTTTGTAAATAATTTTTTATGGTTCTTGGGAATTTTTTATGTAAACAGGTGGTTTCATGATAAACCTAGTGTGGGAGAGCCCGAGATAGCTCTCTAATGCATTGGGTAATTTGACAGAGCTAAAAATTAATGTTTCTCCTAAGAGATTTAGGAAATATACTATGATGGGTATACCAACGTACCTATTTACATATCTATGATAGACAAAACCTATTTAGGTTATGTATTCCATAAGTTACCTTTATGATTTATGATTTATGTGTGTTATTCATAAATATTCTGATTTAATGCAGAATGATACGACTAAAAATTATGGATTCATTGAATTGTATTATTGATTTGGTAATGTTTTCATTCTTTATATTACAACCCTTACTATGCCTTTTATCTCATCGCATGTTTTTGAAATGTTATTCACTGGAAAGAATGCAGAATAGGTTCATGGATAGGATCACGTAAAATTCATGTTGTTTAAAACATGGAACAAGACATGTTTATTTTTAAGTGTGATTATTGAAAAAAAATGAATACTGAGTAGTAGTGTCTACATAAAATTATCAAGTTGATATGTAATAGTTATGGAATAATTCCAAAAAACACTAAACATGAATAGATTTTCATTAGGAATTATCCATATATTTCTTTTTTTGTATGTTATTAATGAATAGTTCTTATAGTAGTTATCATGGGTCGGTTTAGACAACATTAGGGATTAGGAGTTTTCATTAAAAACATGGTTAGTCCCTAAGTCTATTATTTCAGTTAAATCCTTGTTTTATAAATTATTGAGATATAGGAAATTTGATTAAAAATGGAAAGAGTATGACCATATATGACATTCCTATATCTTCCTAATGACATGCTTGCAATAATTTTTTCAAAGTCATGTTCAGATGATAGTGAAACTTTTTCTATCATACAACTCACTTGCAAGAAGTTGTTTGATATATCATACACCTCCACTATACCTCGATATCATCATGGATGATGGGTTGTATTTAATCAAATCTTATTTTTTCAATATTCTCATATTTTCATGAATGGTAAATTTTATCAAGGTATTTTAAAATATTTTACCTTATCACAAGATTACAAGTATATTATGATTTTGAAAAAATTGATGAAGAATGAGACACTTTCACAAACAATTTATATTTTCATTTACAATATAGTCTCTCAGCAGCTACATATGTTATTTTAAAAGGACCATTCAATAAATTTTTCAACTCAAATTCGGTCCGAATGTTTTATAAATATCATTTTTTATCAAATGCTTGAAAATTATATGTCATATATGATTATTTTAGAAAATTTCTCATTTTACAAACAACTATATGACCCAAGTTGTTCAAGGTGTTTTTGGATGAAGGAAGAAAATGATTTTGAAGGATCTCAATATCATTGTGGAAATTCATAGAACTTCTTTCTATGTGGACACTATGAGCTGGGTATA
Organism: Viscum album; assembly: GCA_963277665.1. NCBI lineage: Eukaryota > Viridiplantae > Streptophyta > Magnoliopsida > Santalales > Viscaceae > Viscum > Viscum album. The sequence continues at coordinate 706,955,870 of OY728131.1, read as the reverse complement.
TTGTATTTCCTTTTGGGAATAGTTTTATTTTATCATATAAAGGTGAAAAAATGAAATTATATAATTTGTTGAGGTCTTAATGTAATGAGATGAAAATGAAAGTTATAAGAAAACCATTGTGGTTAAAAACATGTCTGTGTTATTTTGGAGTTTTATAAAAAGGAAAAACTGTAATATTGGTGACAACCCGTCACATCTAAAATGCATGCCGGAATGAATCCCACATCTAAAGGGTGACAAGGATGAATACCCTACCACTTCTCTGTGTGAAGTCACTAGTTATTATGAATTATTCATTTTTATTAAATGCTTTTATGGATCAAGAATAATTTTATATTGGGAACTTATGTTTTATCAAATGTATATTCTTAAAAAATGAAATTGATTTGGTGATTTAGTTATAATGGTTATTTTAGAAGATGTTACCTCTTTTTGAAACAAAATATAATTTTGGGAAATAGAATACTATGGGATCTCATTTGTGGAGTAATGGTTGAAATTTTATTTTGGAAAAATCTATTTTTTATTGTATATATATAAATATTTGTTTTATTTATGGAAATTAATAACCTATCATATAGAATATGTGATTAGGTTAATTAATTTTCAGTATCAGATTTTAAGAGTAACTTAAGTTATTTGGAGATAAAATTTAAGATTCATCTAGGTTGACTATGTTATTAAATCTTTCTGTGATTTACATTTAAATATTATTTTGGATTATAGTGAATAATTTTATGGACATTTGTTTATTGAATGGTCTTTTTTGAACTTTGGGTATTTTTTGACAAATTTTGGAGACATAGAGTAGTTTTTCTTTTTGAAAAAGATTATTTTATTTTGGGTATTATCTGATCTTGAACTAATCATTAAGGTTTTGGTAAATGTCTAAAGCCATGGGAATAATATAGTTCATATTTTGAGGATTATGTGATTCTCTAGAAGTTGATTATATCACATTCATTGTGAATAATTCATCTTAAATACTCATTGTTTAGAGAAAATATTAGTTTGTGGTTGAAATCTAGTAAAGTATAATTATCTACTTGAAAAGAATGTATGTTTCCATATGTTCTTATTCAAGCTCTTAAATAAATAATTCAACATTATGAAAAGGAACTTAAAAACATAGTATGTTATCTTTTCCTGCTGGGGAATGAATGACCATTTAACCTTTCACTCGTGTGTTATTTTATGGTGGTTAACTTTCTTCTACTAATGTTTTCTACCACCCTCCATCAAACATTATTGGTCTATATTTCATCCATAACGATGTTTTCCTACATGTAATACTAGTATGGGTTATCTCAGGTGACCTTTTTATTTCTTCATCTTTATTTTAATGTGATATTTTGTTGAATTTTTTCCCCGATGTGGTACTTTCTATGATGTTTCCAAGCCCAATTTTAAAATTTTGAGGACGTGATTCTCAAAAGGGGGGAAAGATGTAACATCCGAGGAAAATAAAGAATATAAAAATTTCATATTTATTAAAATTTGTGAAATAATTATTAATTTTAATTTAATGTGGTTTCTATGTTCGATGGAATACACGATATGCGACAACGAGTATCACTGAAATCTTATGTTGCACACAATGTTGAGTCATACTGAAAAATAATAATGTAATATTATTTTAAATGGTAGTTAATGCCTAACTGTTATATTAGTGGAAAAATTAATAACTAACTTCAATATAAATTTACATGTTTTTAAATGTTTTTACATTTACACAATAAATTTTAGAAGCATAAAATAAGAAAGAATATGATTTTAAGAAAAAATACTCTAATATTTATTAAAAGGTCGATTTAGAACCTTTTTATAGAGAACCCTCATTAAATATAGTTATGTCTCTTTTATATATTCTATTTGACAAAATAATATTCTTCTTTTGAATCGGGACAACAAAATTTACATTGTGTATGTTTTTGGTATGTTCTGATAAAATTCATTTTTTAATGAATAATGAAAGATACTGTATTTTAATTCAAAACAGCCTTTTAATCAAATTTCTTTATTAGGTTAGATTATCATTTTAATTTTTTTAAGTGTAATTATATTATGTTTTTACCATTTATTCCAATATTGGTCATTATAAGTAATTTCACTTTGAAATTAAACTTAAATAAGTGTCAATATTTTGTATGTTATTATTTATTAAAACTTTGTTTTTTGTTTTGACAACAGAAATTATTTTAAATTAATTTATGCCACTTATTTGTTTTGAATGTGGAAAAATGGATTCCATATTTGAAATCAGGGGGTCCAAATTTTTTCAATATGAAGCATTTATTTTTATACAATAATAATATTTAATTGCATAGAAATTTTATTTACCATGGTTAAAGGCTAAATCAGTTAAATATGGTTATGAAATATTATTATAATGATATTAAATTACTCTAACATGTGTCATAATCTGATTGGTTGCAAAAAAAGTTTAATCATGGGCAGCCTTGGGACGTTTTTGGGAAACAATGAATCCACATGGATGTGATACTAAAACATTATATTAATTAATTTAATTTAATGACAAAAATGACATAAACATATTTCTTTTAGTAAATCAATTTTTACATGTAGTTATATAAGTTATCTCTCCGAATATAAATATTAATTTCAAATCAAAAAATATTTCCTACATCATGATATATTTTTAATTCTTAAATATCAAATAAGTAAAAACATTTATGACATAGTAATGATGCGGTGTTTACCTCATTAATGAGTGATTTGAATAAATAATATTTTGTAGATTAAAACAATATCCAAAACCCATCCAATTCTTATTAAATGATTTTATTTCAAAAACCAATCATCTTAATTTCAACTTTAATTAGTTTTTTACATTTAGAAACTGAAAAATATTTATATAATAGAATAATATTTTTAAACATTCTTAAAGTGCCCCTCCTCCCCTTATAAAAATCCCTCACTTGTAACCCATTAATCACATTTCTCAAGCACTTGGTCTCATGCAACCTCTTCCCGATTAAGCTCCCTATATCCCTCTCCTTTTCCTAGATGCCTTACCCTTGGTATAAAGCAATTCAATTACACCATTTGGTTAAACCCAAAAGGAGATACCAGATTTTAACGTAATGTATTATTTTATGCTCTTATGTTTTATTTTACTTCTCCAACCCCATAAACTTTTTTATTACTTTATTTTATAAAAAAATAATTATCCAAATTATACTATGTTGTTTTTATGGGATGTATTAGAACTAAATTTACACACACCTCTATATAATTGGTAAAGAACATACTCTTTCTGTGGATGGCGAACTACTGCCTCACGAAACAATTCTTGTTCAATATTCTCCTACAACATCTCATGGTGGCCATTGTGATGACACTAAATTTATATATCATATATATTATGTTTATTTTTCATTTATACATTGGTAATTTTTATTTTCAAACATTCATTTATAATTTATAATATTTGTAAATACAATAATTTCATTTGAGAAAATGCGGACTACAGCCCCCTGAAAGAGATATGATTCTTTTGTGACATACATGGAATGTATAAAGGATAAAATTAATTAAATTATGTTACATATATATCATATGATATTATACTACAATTATAATATATTTATGTATCATTATGTTTTCATTCCATTAAATATGAAATAGAATTGAAGGTAGTGTTCATGCATACGTAACGCTTACCGTCTCCATGAATAGTGCAGTTCATTTCTTTTTACCAAATGTAATTTACAATAATAAATAAACTTATATACTTAATATGTATGATATACATGATACCTAAATCATGAACATCATTATATAGATAATGGAATTTTTTCCACATGGACAATTTATAATAATAAGATGTTTATTTTTAACTCAAGTTCTGAACATCGACTAAATGTCCGATATGAACTCATATTATTAACTAATTGTTAGAGTAGGGTAATAATTGATATAAAGGGAATAAAAACATTAGAAAGAATCTTAATAAATGTGAAATTAACATTAGTTTGTTATTCAGGTTATTTAAAAGTGATCGAGTCAAGTTGAACACAAAGTAAGGAGTTTTTTATCTCACTTTTAATTCCGTGATATTTCTATCGATCGCCACTTATTTATTGCATGTGGTTTATTTTGTACTGTCATTTAATATATAATATAATGATTCTGTATATATTCATGGAATTTTGTGATTCATTTTGTGGTTACTTAGTTTTGGTCATACGACTCGATTGATTACAACGTGCTAAAGGGTTTTCATCTCATTTTTTATTCTCAAGAGATTCATGCAATATTAGCCACTATTTACATTTGTGTGGTGTATGTACTACATATGTCAGCATTATTTGAGTAATTTAAATTAATTTATGTGTATTTTCATCTTCATTGTATTTTCCTTCTTTTATGTGGTGAATATTTCATAAGTTACCAAATTAGCAAGGGAATCGTTCACCCTCCTCTTTTTAAAGACTAATTTTTGTTATGTCTTTTAATTTATTTCTTCTTATTTTTGTATATCTTCTTAAATATCCTTAATATGGTAATTTTTATGTCCAAGTGATGAGATTCCCAATTCTCTTTCCTCAAATAACTTTCTGAATTTTAATGTGATGTGATTAGGCTATCAAATTTATCTAAGGGAACTTCTTAACCAAATTTCAATTCTTTGTGTTAAATATATACTTCTTAATTATGTCATGTAATAAATATGTGTTAATGAACTTGGATTGTTTCACACTTTATATCCACTTATAAATAGTGTATTATTATTTTTTCACACATTATTATTTAATTGATTTATCCTTAGTCTAAGGATACAATATTTATAATGGATTTCGTCTCAATTTACATTCCCTTAAGACTTAATTGTTGTTACTCCCCAATTCAATTTTATATGGTGTATATACTTCCCTTGGAAGTATTATATAGTGAATATAATTATCCTCATGATATTATTAGTTTTATTTTATTCTATTCTTTAATTATGTATAGTAATTTGAATCTCAAGTGTTACAAGACACTTTAACTAAAACATCTTTAAAAAAGTTTTAGATATTTATTATTCTGAATATTTTTCATTAATATCGATGCTTTCAAAATGGTTTTAAGGATTTATTTATATTGTTATTTATGTATTAAAATACTAATTACATTAAAATATTCATTGTATTATGACACACTTTGATTCAAAAAAATATCTTTATTAAATGTTTTAAATGGTTTTGAAAATTGTTTGATAAAGCATTGATTATGTCAATATTATGAAATGATATATTGTTACTACAATGTGTATATTTTATCTTTCCTTTTTGTTTTTTATGAATATTTTATGTTTCTTGGGAATTGTTTACGTATATGGGTGGCTCCATGATAAACCTAGGGCGTGTGAGCCCGAGATAGCTCTCTAATGAATTGGGTAATATGAAAGAGGTAAATGTTAATGTTTCTTCAAAGAGATTTTGGGAATATACTGTGATGGGTATTTCAATATAACTCTCTCTGTAGCAGTGATAGCTACAATGTATCTATGTTATGTATTCCATATGTTGCCTTTATGATTTCTATGTGATCTTCATAAATTTTATGATTTCATAAGGAATGTTATGATTGAAAAGTATGGTTTCATTAAATTGTATGTATTGATTTGATAATATTTCATTTCCTTATTTTATTAACCTTAAAGAGCCTTTTTTCACATCCAATGATTCTAAAATGTTTTTCAAAAGACTTAATGTGGAATAGGGTCATGGATGGGATCACAGAAAAGTCATGTTGTCAAAACCATGGAACTAGACATGTTTATTTTTAAGAGTTTTTATTATTATTTTAAATGGATACTGAGTTGTAGTGTAGACATATAATTTTTAAGTTGATATGTAATCATTATGGTCTAATTATCTAAAAATATAATCCCTAAAATATTTTCAATGTGAATTATTCATTTAATTCAATATTGTGTAATGTTTTAAGGTTGGATACTTATATATAAAACATGCAGCTTCTTTATATATAATATTATCATTATTGTTGACCGATAGTGAGTCACCATCCATAGTGAATGTAAAAAATTTCTTCTCAATTATATAACTACTCTTATACCCCTATATAGTATTTTTATCCATATAATAGATTATTCAATGCATTTTTACAAAACTTTTTTTATATGATGTCTCTTGTGTATTTTAATATTTGATATCATCATAGAATATCTCGCTCATACTGCCATGTTTTGATATGTTCTCCCTATAATGTAACATGTGTCTTATAGACACAGCAAAAAATAAATATGAGGGTTTGAATATGTATTATTTAATTTGATTCTCAATGGTATCATATAATGTTACATTTTTGGCCTTTGAGTAAAAATTTGTCGCCGAAGAGACCAAATGAAATATTTTTCAACCCTGAAATGTATGTTCCATGTCAAGGGTTTCATTTAAATATGTAATTGTTGTGGGATAATAGCTATATCATATATTGAAACATGGTTTAGTATGAGAACCCATTTCTATAATTCATAACACCAAAATTATAGTGTACGGTTTTCATGAATCACTACTGACCTCGATATGTCCAATTTAGTGTGGTGGCTCATTTTACATTCACATTTCCAATGGTGTGTAAAAGTAAAAGTTATTAGGGATAAAATATTTTTTTAATTTAAAAATTATTTGATGTCTTGATTATGACAATCTCCACTATGTTTTGAGTTGAGTTTCTTAATCATTCTTCCTTGTAGGTTTTTGAACTATTTCTATAATTCAATGAATTTTTAAATGTATTCCAACTTGTAACTGAATATGTGTATATTTAAATTAATATTGATGACATAAATAAAAGATATCATGTATTATTACACAATACTTCTTTAACTAGGAGTGGTTTACACAAATATTGGTGAACTAAGAATTGAAGTTCATTACCACTTTCACCTTTTACACTGAATTATGTTTTCTTCATTTAACCCTATAGACATGCTTGAAAAATATTGAGTTGTTTTTTTCAATTGAATATAAATAACCCTACCAATATAATAAAATCAATAATTTATTACTAACATGACCAAATATGGGATGTTATGTCTTGTTGTGGTATGTGCATTGTTAACCAAAATCATTTTCTATATATAAATATTAATCAAAAAAATATAATATATAAGTGCCATTTTTCTAATGTGTCATACCATAACAGATGATCCCATTATAATAGAATAAAAATTCACTTCTAAATAAGACAACAAAACCTTACATATCAATTTTATATTTATAAATAATTATTTTTTTAATTCTAAAAAGAGAGTAAAAATCATGATCAACCAAGATCATTCTTGTTAGTAATGTGATGCTATATTTTCCAATGGCTATGATACCAAGATAACTCCACCTGAATATAATAGATGCACCTCTCCCATCACAACCATTTAATATGTACTAAGATCTTAAATTCCTACTTAAATAATAGAACCCTATGTAGTTTACAATACCCAATTCATATAAATGGAAAGGTTATACTCAATAACAAACATAACTATACGATATCCACACTTACTTCCCATTTTATAGTTTTTATTTAGTGGAACTGATTTATATTTCAAAATGATATATTATCATACTCAGTTACATTACCTTTAATCTTCTTCTTAACGGAATAGTGTTGCATAGAGACTATATAATTAGACATTGTATTGGTTCCCTATCCCTCTCATTTCGTCATCCTCCCAATTTAAAAAATTATTTTCAAGATTTAGTTTCTTATAATTATATAATATTAAATTTAAGGGATCGAGTAGTGACTTATATATATTTTTTAGGTTAAAATTTTAAATAATGTCAAAGAATGAATTTGGAAGTTAGGTAATAATGAGATTAGTAGATTATAAATCATTTAAATTAAAACATAGAATTTTTAGATGAAAAAATTGTCATCAATGGTGACGACATGTGTTTAAGAATTTCCTCCTTCTCGATGACTTGATATGAAGAGTGTGATGAAGATCATACACCATTCTTTAAATTCATTCCCCTGATAAAAATCATAGAGATACCACTGATTTGAAAATGAATCAATTATCCACTATGATTTTTTATAGTTATGTATAAATGGAATATGACATTAAACAATATAATAAATTGAATCATATATGAGTTTCTAATAGAAAATTCACCCTTCCAGAATCTCCTCACTAGAGGGAGGATTATATACTGAGGAATCTAACATATATAACATCAATTCATTTAATTATACCCTATGTATGTTTTTAAAACATCGATTGATGTTTTTCATATATATATATATATATATATATATTCATAATTATGGATAGTTAATAGGGATAAAATTATGGTTGTCTGAACATGGAATTTAAATCTATAAAAATTCAGATCATTTTTTCTATCATTATTTGATTACAAGAATTATGATGAAAAATATTTAATTATATATCCCCTACTATCTTTTCATGTGTGAGAAACCCTCAACATTAGAATAAGAATGTCATTTTCATGGATATTCTTATTTAATGTATCCAAATTCCCCTTATCATAACCCCATAAAAGGATCGGTAAACCAGTCTAAGATATTTAGTTAAACATTTATATCCAACTCTAGGTTTATATCTCCAGGATTCTTTGTAGGGACTCTCCATACCTAAAACCAAATATTTTTCTCTCTGTAAATTACCCAATGTATAATCTTCTTTGAAAATTTTACACCACTTTTTTTAAAATTTTTATGCTCACAAATACAATTTCACCAAAAAACCTCTATAAGTATATTTTCCCATCATCATTAGAAAACACACATACTTATATGGTAAATTCATATTCAAAATATTCAATTCATTATGGGAATTAATATTTTTTTGATAGATTTTATTTACTTTGAATTTTTTATTTATCCTTTTCATTTATTAATATTAAGTGAATTTTAAACATGGGATTACCATTTTACTAAATATATAGTTATGATTTATCCATTTTTGTTAATTATATACATTAGTATTAGTGTATTTATTTTTATTATATTTTTCCAACATCGAAAAAAAAAATTCATGAAATACAAAAATAAAATATTATAATAAATAAAACATATGACAATGAGATTTTTGTAATGGATGATTATTTCATAAGACTATAAATAATCATATGAAAAAAGTAATACTCTTTGTGGCATTCATCAACTGAGTTGTAATATCAACCATTTTAACGTTTTTATTGCCTAAGGTGGATTTTCCTCAGTAGTGTCTAGAACCGCCTCCACAAGGCTCCACCATTAGTTGATTCAACGCCACATCATATAGTAATTTTTATTAAATATTTTTTTACTCACATCCATGTGAGGGGAACCAAAGGAATGGTTTAGTGGGATTTTATAAAATAACCAGATACAAATTGTTCCAACATAATAAAGGAGGGATGGTAGTCATACAATCATTCATAATTAATTTAATACTAAATAATTAAAAACACAAGGAATACAATTAAATATAATTTTGAAAATATTGGTGCCGGTTTGGCCAATGACCATGAATGATCTGGAAACAACATGGATTAAAAAAAATTCCAAAAAATGACATTCATTTTAATTTTTTGTTTGATAATATTAATTGATTTAATTTTTTTGATCAGTTATAATATTAATCAGTTTATTCGTTTTAACTATTTCAATAAAATATCCCTAGATATTTACTTATAAATTAATTTTAATGAATGTATATAATTTTATTTTTCAAACAATAATTAAAATTGTAGCCATCATTTTACTTGCCTATACTTAAGAGTTTACATGTATGAATGACATAGTATCATACTTTTTGTATACAATGCGCTTATAAGCTTTATCATAGATAGGTAATTTGTTGTAATTTCAAAATTCCCACCATCATATTATTAACAGTGTAAATTTTTTTAAATTATATTGTTTATATTATTCTCTCAAGGATGATTCGTTAGAGTTCCCTGATTATAATTGAAATTTAATTCTGAATATTATAAATAATTTATTACACATTTAATAAAAAATAAAACCTATTGAGTAATTGTAACACCCCAAGATTCTACGGTACGCTTCTCTTTGAATAATACGATAGCATGTGTTGTATGCAACACCGAGTTCTAACACACCATAACCAATCAAACTAGCCGTTATGAATAGTAATACCTACTTTTTGAAATTATATATATTTTATATTTTAAAATGGACTTCATTTCTGGATTCGGAATAACGAATTTAGCCTAAGGTGAAATTTTGGTACTTTTCGGATAACTTTCATATTTTGATGAATAGTGAAAATTACTAAATTTTAATTAAAAACAACTTTTTTAATCAAAATAATTAATAGTGATAAATTATGAATTTGAGTGGTTTTAAATTATATTTAGAATATAGTTTTACCAGTAAATATAATGTTGGTTATTGGACATACTTTTACAATTAAACCGAACATAAACAAGTGACAATCTTTGGATAGTTATTATCTCTTAAAACACACTTTTTGTTTTGACAGCGGGAATTAATTTTAAATTAATTTCTGCCACTTCTGTGTTTTGAATTTAGAAAAATGGATTCCATATTTGGAATCAGGATTTCCAAATTGTGTAAATAGGTAAATTTTATTTTATACATTTTGAATAATTACTGCGGTAAATATTTTATTTACCATGGTTAAGGGTAAATCCGGTAAATAAGGGTTAAAAAAATAATATTATAATAATACTAAATTACCCTAAAACGTGTCCTTGACTTATTGGTTGATACATGTTCGAACATAGGCATCTTTGGGTCGATTTTGGGACCCCATGGTGCCACTTGTAGGTGATAGGGACACTTTATTTTAATTAAGTTAAAATGAATACAAAAATGACACAAGCATATATCTTTTAGCAAAACAATTTTTACATAGGGTTATATATGTTGTATTTTAGATTATAAATATTCATTATAAATACAAAAATCATTCCTACATAATTATATTTTATTTATAATTTTTAGACATTAAATAATTTAATTTATTTATGACACAATGATGATGAAGTAATTACTATAATAGTGAAAAATTAATATAATTGATATTATAAATACCCAAATAAATATAATATGAAACTTTTAATGAATTAAACTAATTTTCTAGGAGAATATGATATATTAGTATTAATTTAATTGACTTTTTTCAAAGTAATAAATCTGTTATGAGTTTCACAAAAATCAACTATTGAATAGTGTCAAAATTGACATAAAAGAATTCTTAAAACAAATATTATATTATTAATTGATATTAAATTCCTAAAAATTTAAGGTTCGTCCAAGAGACTTATATCATGATAGGTTATTCATTAATGGACCACTTGGGGGTCGCTTGGATGTATATAGTACGATTATTAACCATATTATATAAAAATACAAAGAGACATTGTAAAAGTGAAACTAATTAATTTAGAGTTAATACTTAAAGATAAGGTTAATATATGTACCCAAACCTGTCTAAATTCTATTGGTTGAGTTTTTTTTGACCTATAACCACCTTAAAATTTAAATAATCAACTTTGGAGCCATTAGAAACCGAATATTAATTTATTATAAATTAATATTTCTAGCTTTTCCAAAGGTGTCCCTCACCCCTCTTATAAAAGGGCACTCCTCCTTCTCATTTCTTCACACCTTCAAAGCCTTTTGGTTCGGCCAAACTCTGCCTAAATACTCTCCCAACTTCCCTAACTACAACCTAGAGGCCTTAGTTTGATCAGAAAGCCAACTTAAGGATCCCTTTTGATCAAATCAAAAGGAAGAACCCGAAGAAGAGGTAATAATTTCACCACCCTTTTCCAAGTTCATTTCTTCTTCCACTTCTTCTTCCATTGTTGTTACCATTCTAAAATAATGAATCCAGTATCATATATATACTGTGATGTTATTATATATATGGTACAACCATATTCAGTATTCTATCCACCCTTTGAATAACATGTCACCATATGTGCGTACGTACGGCTTACCGTCTCCACGTCGTGGTGTAATTGTTATTCAATAAAATATTATTTGGATGGGTATAATAATGATATTTAACTCATGTAAATAATAAATATAACATGTTAATGATTCTGTATATATGATATAACAACCATTTATATATTATTTTAATATCAAAAGAATGATATTGTCACCTGTGCGTACGTACGGACTACCGTCTCCACGAACGCGATGAGATTCATTCTCCATCGTATCCATTCAAGTATAATTATCATTTGATGATTTAAAAATGATTTTTATGGACTTGATATCATTCTGGATATGAATAATATACAACCTATCCATTACAAACATGGCTTACATAACAAAACATATAAAAGAAAACAAGTAAGTTAACACCTGAAATAACTATAATACTAAGATATTATTATCAAATAAATATTAAAAGATCATATATGATATCATATTAATGTATATGATTCATGTATAAATTAATAACAATTATTTCACCATTATACAGGAGGTTAACCTACCCCAACCAAGGAAAAGTACAAGGTAAGGGTTATTTCACAATCTCTTCATTATCCGAGGTTGTTTATACGTAATAATCTACTGGGATCTCTTTATCATCCACATCCATGTTTTCTTAAAAATGTATTTCAAAACATTTTTATTATTTACAATAATATGGGTTAAAGTCATTTATACCATTGTTTGACTTTTTATAAGAATAATCTTTCCGTCGTTTTCAAAACAAGGTCCTTTTAACATTTTCGACAGAATTAAGGTAAGAATGTTTTTTTAACTTATACGGCGGGTGCAGCTATTTTCCGCCGTTATAAAATCGTTGAAGCTTCCCTTACAAGCTTATAAGAATATTTTCAAATAAAATGTTTTATTTTATAAATATATGACTCTTAAATTATTTCAGAATAGAAAGAGATATTTCTCTAAAAAGAGTTTTGATTTCATCTATGTCAACATCCTTTGATGGATTTTACGCTTATTTGAAGTTGATTTATTATGATACAAAACTTCTATATTGTATTGAAGGTTTTGTGATATGTTTGACTGTGGATGTGCTATTTTTATACCATTCATGGTTTATGGTCAAATTATTGACATTTCGTATGATATTTTTAATACGAATGTTTATGTTATGTTTAAACCTTTTCATATGGGAATGAATTGGACTTAATATGTGACGGGTGGAGCCCGCAATAGCTTCTCGATGCATCGGTAGGTCTCATGAGACAAACTATTGGCTTGGCTCAAGGCCTTGACAAAATCTTATTTGTAGTCTTGGCACGAGGCCTTGGCTATGTGGTTATGATAGTCTGGCATTATGCATCCCATCATTATGAAAGTGGTTATTGATTTTGCATGTGATTATTTGATTAGTAGAATATCCATGTGAATAATTAAATGGAATTATTTCATTTTATTTATACCATACTATGTTGAAAGTTCAAGATTGAAAGGCTTTTGTTTTAGTTATACATTGCCTTAAATGTTTATTCTTATTTATGAAAGTTTCTGCTATATTGTTATCCTTACTAGGCATTTGAGCTCACCCCTTTTCTATGTTTTATTTTTCCCAGTATCTGAAGAAGTAAGTTATGAATGACCTGTAGGGATATTATGACGGGATAACAATGTGGACTGTGGAGACATTATGTTGTTGTAGTAGTTTTTCATTTTATGGTGTAATGTAAAACTTATGAATATATCTAGTGTTTCCAAGGCTACTAAACCAATCGGTCTTTAGAGATTTGATCTTTCTTGTGATCATGCCAATGTTATGTAATAATGCACCGACTCTAGGTAACTAGGGTCAGGGCATTACAGTTAGTATCAGAGGAATTTTAGTAAAAACCTTACAATCTAGATTTAGATAAACTCTGATTAGAGCACGTAGACATAAGATGAACTTTGAGGATTAGTATAGAAGAACATCCTAGAATTTTGGTTTTGTAGAGATTTTGTGAGTTTTCCTAGAAATACATCCCCGTCTGGATACGAGCAGGTAGAGGCGGCTCTGGCACAAATGTACCTAGTGGTAAAACCCCAAAACACCGCTTTGAGCTAGACTCGAATGGGAACTGGTGCACGACAACGGGCCTTGCTGCACTCTTGGTTGCGACACTCCTGGGGGATATGCTTAGGATAACTCTCATTTTCTTTACAAATCTCTATGAAGGGTTTGTGAGTATATACTTCCTCAAAGAAAACATTTTTATGATTATGGATTATATCCATAAATTGTTCAATTTATGTTAAGTGTTTTATAAGTGTGGGATTATGTATTTTGATTCATAAACTGATCTAGTTTATGCCATTGTTTAGAAATGGAGCCTAGTGGAAGAAATGGAAACCGTATCAATGCACGCACTCCATGTAGGGATTGCCCTCCTGCTCAAGATAATTATAGTGGAGCTGGTGATGCAACTGGTGCCGATCAGCTAATCACCATACTGGGACAACTTACTCGGGTTATGAATAACAAACTTACCCGTATGGAGCACCCTGATCCACAGCGTGGAGGATCAATCGTAGATCGATTCATGAGGCAAAAACCACCAATGTTCAATTGGAGTACAAATCCCTTAGTAGCTGAGCATTGGATAAATTGCCTAGAAAAAATATTTCAGGCTTTGGAGAGCAATGAAAGGGGAAAAGTTATCATTGCAGTTTACCGTCTCACTGGAGATGCTGATCAATGGTGGTCATTGATTCAAAACACGAAGGAAGATGATGAAGTATCAAATATGAAATGGAGGGATTTCAAAGATCTGTTTTTAGAAAAATACTTTCCTCGCGACCATCGAGTAGATATGGAAAGGCAATTTCTGAGTCTGAGACAAAAGGAGGATGAAAATGTCACAAAGTATGAGGCTAACTTTAAAAGGTTAGCAAGGTATGTTGGTGATTATATACGTAACCCAAGAAGTAATATTGATCGTATATTTGATGGGTTAAAAACATTTCTCCGTCGAGCATTAGTCTCACAATCCTTTTCGTCGTACGAAGACATTATCTCATGTGCTATCAAGGCCGAAAAGGAATTCTCTAAGTCTTATGACTTTAAAGCAAATCAATAGAAGAAGAGACGTGATGATCAATCTGGGAATGGAAATAAGGGGAAGAAGGGAAAGGTTGAATATCCATCCTGTGGTAAATGTGGGAAAAAACATCCTGGTACTTGCTTGAAGGGAATGGGAGTCTGTTACAAGTGTGGTGAAAAAGGCCACCAAGCTCGTGATTGCAAGGGGAAGAAGGAAGCCACCAACGTTCAGTGCTATAATTTCAGGGAGATGGGACATTATGCAAATGAATGTCCTAAGAATCAGGAGAAATTACCTCAGAAAAGGCCAAGGGATCAAGGCCAGGATTATGCTATCACTACTGCTGAGGTAAAAGTTCCGAAAGACGTGGTGGCAGGTAATTTAATGGTTTCCTCATGTTTAGCAAATGCATTATTTGATTATAGATCATCGCATTGTTTCATATCTTCCGAGTTTGCTAAGAAAATTAGATATTTCCATTTTGATTTAACAAGGTAGTTGTCTGTTAAAACTCCTAAGGGAAGTAACATTGCAACAAAGTTTTGTGAATCAGTCCCCATTAAAGCACATAAATGTTCGTTATCTGCTGATCTCATTGTCATACCTATGATTGAGTTTGATATAATCCTCGGTATGGACTGGTTTTCGGACTATGATGCGAAGATTTATTGTAAGAAGAAAGATGTTACAATTCTTGATGATAATGATAAGGAACACCTAATCTTTAGAGCAGAATCGTCACCAACCAATTCTTATTTAGATCCACCCCCAGTAGCTCAGCTAAATTCAATTATTGGGGAGGAAGAGAATGAAATAAATATCGGTGAGGAAAGGAATGTTCAAATAGAGGATGTACCTGTTGTGAAAGAATTTGTAGATGTATTTCCGGAAGATTTACCTGGACATCCTCCAGAACGAGAAGTTGAGTTTTCCATTGATTTGATTCCGGGATCAAGGCCTATATCGAAGACCCCTTATAGAATGTCTACTGTAGAATTAGTCTAACTAAAGAAACAACTAGAGGAATTGAGTAATAAAGGATTTATTCGCCATAGTGTTTCTCCATGGGGAGCCCCTGTTCTTTTTGTTAAAAAGAAAGATGGATATATGAGGTTATGTATCGACTATAGGGAGATCAATGCTATAACAATAAATAACAAGTATCCCCTACCACACATTGATGATTTATTTGAACAACTGCATGGAGCTCAATACTTTTCAAAGATTGACCTTTGATCTGGATACCATCAGTTGTGTGTAAATAAGGAAGACATTCCGAAGACAGCATTTCGAACCAGGTACGGGCATTACGAGTTTACTGTAATGCCTTTTGGATTGACTAATGCACCCTCTGTATTCATAGATCTGATGAATAGAGTTTTCAAGTAGTATCTCGATGAATTTGTGGTGGTATTTATTGATGATATCTTGGTATACTCCAAAATCTACGAAGATCATGAAAATCACTTGAGCATTATCTTGAAGACTCTGAGGGGGCATGAATTATATGGGAAGTTTAGCAAGTGTAAATTCTGGCTTCAGGAGATTTCTTTTCTTGGCCATATTGTCTCTAAAGATGGAATATATGTTGATCCTTCTAAGACCAGGGCAATCCAAGAATGGCTAGCACATACGAGTATAACTGAGGTACGTAGTTTTATTGGTTTGGCAGGTTATTATCGACGTTTCGTCCAGAATTTTGCCCGATTGGCTAACCCATTAACGAAGCTCACACGTAAAGGGGTTAAATTTTTTTGGACAAAAGAGTGTGCAGAATGTTTCGAAGAACTGAAGAGAAGATTAGTCAATGCTCCTATATTGACTCTACCATCTGGGAATGATGGGCTCGTTATTTATAGTGATGCATCAAAGAAAGGACTTGGTTGTGTCCTTATGCAGAATGATAGAGTTATTGCATATGCATCACGACAGTTGAAAATTCATGAACAAAACTATCCTACCCCTGATCTCGAGTTAGCAGCTGTAATCTTTTCTTTGAAGATATGGAGAAACTAACTCTATGGTGAAAAATGTGAGATTTATAATGATCACAAGAGTTTGAAGTATATTTTCTCACCAAAAGAACTCAACATGAGTCAAAGGAGATGGCTTGAATTACTCAAGGATTATGATTGTACGATACACTACCACCCGGGGAAAGCAAACAAGGTGGCAGATGCTTTGAGCAGAAAAGACCATGGAGTTTTGAACATAATGAAAATTGAAAGGGATCAAATTTTCATAGATCTAGTAAAGATGGACATGGGTATAACCAGGGAAGGTGAAACATCAATGCTTTTTCAAATGGTTTCCAAACCATCTTTACTAGAACGGATTAGGAGTTCTCAGACCGATGATGAAGAATTCCAAAATAAGATTAAAGTTGTGAATGATGGAAGATTGAGAGACTTTGTGTATGAAGATGGAATTTTGAAATTCGGGAAGAGACTTTGTGTTCCCGATATACCTGATCTAAAAAGGGAATTGCTGGATAATGCTCATAGTTCCAATTTCTCTATACACCCTGGGAGCACCAAAATGTATAGATATTTGAAGGAACATTTATGATGGGACAATATGAAGAGGGAGATTGCTGATTTTGTGTCAAGATGTATGGTTTTCCAGCAAGTTAAAGCTGGAAGGCAACAGCCTGGAGATGTCATGCAACCTCTTCCCATACCAGAGTTGAAATGGGACAATATTACGATAGACTTTGTCATGGGGCTACCAAATACTCCTAGAAGGAACGATGCGATATGGGTTATTGTTGATCGTCTTACCAAGTCAACACATTTTCTTGCTATAAGAGAAGTCCTACCCCTGGAACGTTTAGCAAGACTATATATTAATAAAGTTGTGATACTTTATGGAGTACCCCTATCGATTGTTTCTGATCGTGATCCCCGTTTTACTTCAAGAATTTGGAAAAGTCTTATGAAATCCTTGGATACCGAACTTCTTTTAAGCACTGCTTACCACCCTAAGACAGATGGACAATCAGAACAGACAATTCAAACCCTAGAAGACATGTTGAGATTTTGCTCACTTGACTTTCAGGGTATGTGGGATCAATACTTACATCTCGTAGAATTTTCCTATAACAATAGCTTCCATTTGAGTATTCAGATGACACCATATGAAGCGTTATACGGAAAAAGATGTCGTACACCAACCTGTTGGGATGACGTCGGTGAAAGAAAACTTGTAGGCCCAGAACTGGTGGAGGAAACGATGGAAAAGGTGAAGGTAATCCAAAATCACATCAAAGTAGCTCAAAGTAGGCAGAAGAGCTATGCTGATAATCGAAGGAAGGATTTGGAATTTCAAGTCGGTGATCATGTTTTCCTGAAGGTATCTCCATGGAAGGGAGTCATACTGTAGAGACCCGAAGCCTGACGTACGTTGACTTTACATTACATTTGTGGAATACTTAGTACATAACAAAAACACACACACAAGGATCGTAATAGTTTAGTGTCTTTGGAAACTCGGAATAAAATCTTCTAATCGTGGTGAAAGATCTTCAACATCTCCCATAAAGATCTTCCTTTTTTTACCTAAAACCTTTCTTTATATCCTGTGGAAAAGAAAACATAAAAGGGTGAGCTCAAATGCTCAGTAAGGGTAAACAAAAGAAATATCAATCACATCGTATACACAAGCACATAACTTTTGGAAATCTTAACTTGAAAAAAAGTGATCATAATTACATAACATGGGATAAATCATGGCAGTGAAATGTAATCACAATAATCATAACTTAAAACATGAAACTTTGTGGCATTCACACATAATCATAGAGAATCATTTCTTGTTAGTCAAGACTCATTGCCAAGACTATCTTAGTGGACAAAGTCCCTTTTTGAATCGAGTAACCCTCGTTTCAGTCCTGTTTCACTGAACCGGTATAACCTACCATTCCAGCCATGTCTATCTCATGAGATATAAAATCTTTACCCAATGCATTGGAGGGAGATATAGGTCCCACCCATCTTATAATGAATCCTTTCTTATGTGTGCCACATAATCATAAACCATAGATCATAGCGTAACCCATGTAATAAAAATGGAATTCTTAAACAACATTACATCATAAAACAATTCATACAAGATAAAGGAATTCATAAAAATATTTCCATCACAACATAATCAAATCCATGTTATAATAGGGATAAAAACAGAACCCTTTTATTATCTTATATGGAAGATAATTTTGATAAAATACTTGAACTCCATTCTTGAGGAAAATAACCTTTCTACTTCAAAAACATTTTTCCTTTCATAACATGTCATACGACTTTAAAACAAAAGAAGATGATTAAAAATAAACTTGAAAACTTGTAAAGGAAGCTTCTTGGAAATAATGTTTTAAAAATCCATTCATGCCGTATAAGTTAAAAAAACATTCTTCTCGTACTTTTGTCGGAAAAGTCAAAAAGTACCTCGTATAAAAAAACGACAAAAGATTCCTTTCATATTCTTTACTAAAAACTCACCGAAGGGTAAAATTGGATTTAAACTATTGTAAGTGTATGGAAACAATATTACATATTGAGGGAACATGGATGTGGATGATAAAATACACCCCAGTAAATACTTACGAATAAACAATCTCGGATAAAAATGAGATTGTGATATTTCCCTTACCTTAGGTCCGATTTGCTTCGTAAGTGTCTGAACCTCCTGTATAATGATTTAAATAATGTCATTGAATTATTAGAGAATCATAATCATTGTTATGATATCATATATGGTTCACTTATGACTTTATATTACCCGTTCTTTTGTAAATTCCATGTTAAAGAAGCGTTTTGGGTAAAATCGTTTCATTTATCGTAGGTGTTTTGACTTGTTGTTCTTGACATTATTATTACTTATATCATGATTTACTTACTTCCAGAATATAAAATATGATTTATATATCATATATATTCAGTATATATATATATATAATAGATAGATAAATGAAATGAAAAACACCGTTCATGGAGACGGTAGTCCGTACGTACCCATGAACGCTGTTTTCCTTTCCTTATTGTCTTGAATGGTGGTAAGTAGATGACATACATATATATATATACATAAATCCAGTAGCTTTATAATGTCATATATTTCATTATTATTTCTTATATATACTTTATAATCATTCTTAAATGGTTAACATGGAGAATGAATCTCATCGCGTCGTGGAGACGGTAGTCCGTACGTACGCACGAGCGATGATATCATTTCCATAAATATTGAATTGAATTGGAGTGGATTATAAAATATATCAGAATCAATATGATGTTGTAATAACTATGTATAGTTATTCTTTACACCATTATACCCATCCATGTAAGGTGGTGGTGGAAAATAGATTACACCACGGCGTGGAGACGGTATTCCGTACGTACGCACGCGCGGTGATTTCTTTTTCCGTATGATGGATAGATGGTGAAATAGGGTTGTTTAATACTTATAATAAAATATCAGTATATGAGTGATACTGATGTTATTACTTCATAATTAAACAACCTAAGAAGAAGAATTGGAAGAAGAAATAAAGATGAAAGAATTGGTAACGGTAATTACCTCTTCTTTGAAGCGCCTCTTTGAGACCTCCTCTTAGGGCACTAAAATTGGTCTTTGAGGAAGACCAGAGCCTCTAGGATGTTGCTAGGGAAGTGGAGAAGAGAAAATGGCAGGGGTTGGCCGAGCTTGAGTGCTCAAATTTGTGTGAGGAGGAGGGGGAGGAGGTGTCCTTTTATAAGGGAGGAGAGGGGCACCTTAGGAATACCTCAAAATATTATTTTATATTAATGTCAAAATCGGTTTATAATGGTTCCAAAGGGTCTTATTTCGAAGCTAAAGTGGGGATGGGTCGAAATACTATCAACCAATAGGATTTATACATGTTTAGGGTATTATTTTAACCTTATCAATTAGATTTAACTCTAAGTTAAATAATTTAACTTTTACAGTGTCTTTTTGTTTTCTTTAACTATATGGTTAATACACTTACTATAACATGCCAAACGAACCCCAAATTGTCTATTATTAATATATATATCTCTATCTAAGTCATTTGGCCGAACCTTAGATTTTTAGGAATAAAATAACAATTAATAATATAATATTTGATTTAAAAACTATTTTGTGTCAATTTTGACACTATTTGATATATGTTTTTTGTGAAAGTCATAACAGAATTATATGTTCGAACCAAGTTGATTAAATCAACACTAATATATCATAGTAACCTAGAAAATTAGTCGAATTCATAAAAAGTCTCAAATTACATTCATTTGAGCATTTATAACATCAATTACGTTAATATTTCCTTAAAAGGGTAATTACTGCATCATCATTGTGTCATAAATAAATTAATTTATTTAAAGTCTAAAAATTATAAATAAAATATCATTATGTCGAAAATCTTTTTATCTTTATAATGAATATTTATAGTCGAATTTATCTTATGTATAACCCCATATTAAAAATGTTTTAGTTATTAAACTTTGATTTTAACTATTTTAACTATTCATTAAATAAAATAATATTAAATGTCATAATCTAATCCAAGTGGACCTAAATGGTCATATTATATTCATAAGGCTGTTTTTTGTCGAATTACACTTGTCCAATAGAATTAGGACATGTGTTAGGGTAATAATAATATCATATTTACCCTTAGTTACCCTATTTACTATTAACCGTGGTAAAAAAAAGTAAAAAGTTACTATTCACCAAAAATTATTTTCATCTCATTGAACCACATTTTAGTCTTTGATATTAACCATGTCTGTCGGATTTTCGAATTTCATTCACAGAAGCGGTAAAATTATGTTTTATGAAAAATTCAGTTTTTAACTACCACTTAGTAGTTTCACTATTCATCAAAAATTGATGTTTTTCAGAACAATGCCAAAATTTCATCCTAAGCTATATTTCATATTCCGAATTCAAAAATGAAATCTATTTTACCAAATTCATAACATAGAAGTTGCATTAATTAATTTTATAATTAAATCCCGCTGTTAAAACAAATAGCGTGTTTTTAAGAAACAATATCTATCAAAAGATTGACACTTGATTATGTCTGGTTTAAATGTGAAATTACATTCAATGACCAACATTGTATTAAATTGTAAAAATATATTCTAAATATACTTTTAAACCACTCAAATTAATGATTTATCACTATTAATTATTTCGATTAAAAAATTTGTTTTTAATTATAATTTAGTAACTTTCACTATTCATCAGAATATGAAAGTTATCCGAAAAGTACCAAAATTTCACCTTAGGCTAAATTCGATACTCCGAATCCAAAAATGAAGTCTATTTTGAGAGCTAAAATTTCTAAAATTTTAAAAGGTGGTTATTACTATTCATAACTGCTAGTTATAATAATATTTTAACAGCATATCGTTGTTTAGTGAAACTCGGTATTGCGTACTACACACGCTATCAAGGAAGGTCGCGATTGCGTGTAATGCAAGGCAAGTCAAGGATGTGTGTTGTGCAAGCTCCTTTTGGAGTAGCGTACAACACAAGACATTAATAAAATTAAAAAGAATATTTTTTTATAAAATCTCGGGGTGTTACATTCTACCCCCCTTAAAATGAATTTCTCCCTCGAAATTCGTCGGGGTTATAAATGGTTTACTATTCGAAAGTTTCTTTAATCGAAACCCACATCGTAAAAAGGAATACCAAAACCAATCTTTAAAAACAAAAGAATGAAACATAACGGTTGCCCAAATAAACTAATCAATGGGTTTCCAGATAGGTGAAAATATGGATATGGAAGAAAAATCTAACCATCATGTTCTGATGGAGAGTGGTAGAGAACATGGCTATGGAAAAGCTAGCAATCACAAAGCCATAAATTTGTGAAGATCTAAGGTACCATCTGATTAATCAGATATAAGAGCACTAGGACAACATTTTTGGTTTTCAAGATCGTTTCCCAAAAGTTGAAGACTTTGAATTAGAATAAATACATACTTTATTTTGGTACAATCTCACTGTTGTTCGTGCCTTGAACAATTTCCACTTCATCTCTTAAATAAATGAAGTTGAATTTGTTTTTCGTGAAGTGTTAGCAGATCATGTGATAGAATGACGGGTCATTCCATCTGTCTCAAACAAAAGGTTAGCAAAAATTATATACATAAGTCGATCTATAGTGAGATTAATCATATATGGTTCCTAAAATGGACTTATACTTCATATATCGTACTGCATAATAAAATAAAACTAGTTTCTACTAAACAGGGACTTCCTGTAGGCCAGTGGTAGGCAATAAAGGCCAGTCGCACTTCGGTTGTGGGTTCGATTCCCACAGCCTTGTCCGAAGCGATGGGTTGTCGCCCGTCCTGCAGGTTGTCCTTTTTCTAAAACTACATTACTATAACATCCCAACAATAATATCGAGAAAACTTCTATCCTTAAACAGTACTAACTTATGTCCAACATAATCCATTCCAATCTTTAGGCTTATCCATAATACTGCAGTCCACTCTCATAACATAGTGAAAACGATTACCAGAGATTTAACACCATCGTCGATCCCCATATATCATAAGATATGTTTTGTTGGTCACATTCCAAACATTCAATGTCCTTAATAATGTATTCTCTTGAATACCCCTCTTGAATACCCATTGAACCATAGTGAAAACTTGAATGCAGTTAAAATTTAACACTTTTCACATACCAAAATCCTCAAAATTCTATATACTCAAACCATGATATCACTTATTCCTTATATCAATCATGAGCTCATGAATACTATCAAACATTTAATTTTCTCTTTATCCCTTCATTATGCGCATATCATCTACATTCCAAAAATATCTGAATAACCTTTCATGGATACTGGTAACATTAATCATACTCTTTCAAAACACAAGGAAAGACAACAGTGTAACAATCCATAGATGTCTCTTTATTCCATAGTAGCATGAGATTACTTATACAAAATTACACATGATAAACATGTAATAATTACACTACATTCTTAAACCATTGACCGAGCTTCAAAAATTCTTTCATCTCACATATCATTTGTAGTCTCTTCAACATCATCCACATAAATACTACCCATATGACCATACTGATTCTCTTCATGAGACTTTCCCTTAGGGCATTTGTTTTCATAATTCCCATACAATCCACATTTAAAACACTTAACCATTTTTGATGTCGTAGCAATACCATTATCCTCATCCATGGTGTTAATCGACCCTTTTCCTTTGCACTTACTTGCTTTGTGTCCTTCTTTTCCACACCCAAAGCATCTTCCAGTTCCCTTGAAACATTCTCCTTGATGCCTCTTCCCACATGATTTACATAGGGGAAATTGAACTTTCTTTCCTCTATGATCATCATGGAACTCCATCTTTCTCTTATTAGTCGAGTCAGGAAACTTACCAAATTTTACTTTATTGATCATATTATGAGATTGCTGATTCGGCATAATAATGATGTTTGGACATCCAAATCCCATTTCATTTGGTTGCTCATAAAGAATATCATTCCATTGTCCATCATATCCTCCATTATTGTGAATCATCTTGTTTCCATCCATTTTATAAAACCCAAACAGAATAGTGTGAGAGGTAAAATAATGCTAGGGAAAACAACATAGTAATGGGGGAGTACCCTCAATATCTAAAATCTTAGGTTAAATTCTAAGATCGTTACCGTAGTTCTAGGACTATATCCTATATGTATACTTATCCTTAGTGACATCCCTAGACATACCTTAGAAATATCTCTAGGGATCTCACTAACGTTCTCACATCCTAGTTTCCAAAGGTTGACTAAACCTTTCCTCTGATACCAACTGTAGAGACCCAAAGCCTGACGTACATTGACTTTACATTACATTTGCAGAATACTTACTTCATAACAAAAACAAACACACAAGGATCGTAATAGTTTAGTGTCTTTGGAAACTCGGAATAAAATCTTCTAATCGTGGTGAAAGATCTTCAACATCTCCCATAAAGATCTTCCTTTTTTTTACCTAAAACCTTTCTTTATATCCTGGGGAAAAGAAAACATAAAAGGGTGAGCTCAAATGCTCAGTAAGGGTAAACAAAAGAAATATCAATCACATCGTATACACAAGCACATAACTTTTGGAAATCTTATCTTGAAAAAAAGTGATCATAATTACATAACATGGGATAAATCATGGGAGTGAAATGTAATCACAATAATCATAACTTAAAACATGAAACTTTGTGGCATTCACACATAATCATAGAGAATCATTTCTTGTTAGTCAAGACTCATTGCCAAGACTATCTTAGTGGACAAAGTCCCTTTCTGAATCGAGTAACCCTCGTTTCAGTCCTGTTTTACTGAACCGGTATAACCTACCATTCCAGCCATGTCTATCTCATGAGATATAAAATCTTTACCCAATGCATTGGAGGGAGATATAGGTCCCACCCATCTTATAATGAATCCTTTCTTATGTGATCCACATAATCATAAACCATAGATCATAGCGTAACCCATGTAATAAAAATGGAATTCTTAAACAACATGACATCATAAAACAATTCATATAAGATAAAGGAATTCATAAAAATATTTCCATCACAACATAATCAAATCCATGTTATAATAGGGATAAAAACAGAACCCTTTTATTATCTTAGATGGAAGATAATTTTGATAAAATACTTGAACTCCATTCTTGAGGAAAATATCCTTTCTACTTCAAAAACATTTTTCATTTCATAACATGTCATACGACTTTAAAACAAAAGAAGATGATTAAAAATAAACTTGAAAACTTGTAAAGGAAGCTTCTTGGAAATAATGTTTTAATAATCCATTCATGCCGTATAAGTTAAAAAAACATTCTTCTCGTACTTTTGTTGGAAAAGTCAAAAAGTACATCGTATAAAAAAATACGACAAAAGATTCCTTTCATATTCTTTACTAAAAACCCACTGAAGGGTAAAATTGGATTTAAACTATTGTAAGTGGATGGAAACAATATTACATATTGAGGGAACATGGATGTGGATGATAAAATACACCCCAGTAAATACTTACGAATAAACAATCTCGGATAAAAATGAGATTGTGATATTTCCCTTACCTTAGGTCCGATTTGCTTCGTAAGTGTCCGAACCTCCAATATAATGATTTAAATAATGTCATTACCTTATTAAAGAATCATATTTATTGTTATGATATCATATATGGTTCACTTATGACTTTATATTACCCGTTCTTTTGTAAATTCCATGTTAAAGAAGCGTTTTGGGTAAAATCGTTTCATTTATCGTAGGTGTTTTGACTTGTTGTTCTTGACATTATTATTACTTATATCATGATTTACGTACTTCCAGAATATAAAATATGATTTATATATCATATATATTCAGTATATATATATATAATAGATAGATAAATGAAATGAAAAACACCGTTCATGGAGACGGTAGTCCGTACGTACGCATGAACGCTGTTTTCCTTTCCTTATTGTCTTGAATGGTGGTAAGTAGATGACATACATATATATATATATACATAAATCCAGTAGCTTTATAATGTCATATAATTCATTATTATTTCTTATATATACTTTATAATCATTCTTAAATGGTTAACATGGAGAATGAATCTCATCGCGTCGTGGAGACGGTAGTCCATACGTACGAACGAGCGATGATATCATTTCCATAAATATTGAATTGAATTGGAGTGGATTATACAATATATCAGAATCAATATGATGTTGTAATAACTATGTATAGTTATTCTTTACACCATTATACCCATCCATGTAAGGTGGTGGTGGAAAATAGATTACACCACGGCGTGGAGACGGTATTCCGTACGTACGCATGCGCGGTGATTTCTTTTTCCGTAGGATGGATAGATGGTGAAATAGGGTTGTTTCATACTTATAATAACATATCCGTATATGAGTGATACTGATGTTATTACTTCATAATGAAACAACCTAAGAATAAGAAGTGGAAGAAGAAATAAAGATGAAAGAATTGGTAACAGTAATTACCTCTTCTTTGAAGCGCCTCTTTGAGACCTCCTCTTAGGGCACTAAAATTGGTCTTTGAGGAAGACCAGAGCCTCTAGGATGTTGCTAGGGAAGTGGAGAGGAGAAAATGGCAGGGGTTGGCCGAGCTTGAGTGCTCAAATTTGTGTGAGGAGGAGGGGGAGGAGGTGTCCTTTTATAAGGGAGGAGAGGGGCACCTTAGGAATACCTCAAAATATTATTTTAAATTAATGTCAAAATCGGTTTATAAGGGTTCCAAAGGGTCTTATTTCGAAGATAAAGTAGGTATGGGTCGAAATACTATCATCCAATAGGATTTATACAAGTTTATGGTATTATATTAACCTTATCAATTAGATTTAACTCTAAGTTAAATAATTTAACTTTTACCGTGTCTTTTTGTTTTCTTTAACTATATGGTTAATACACTTACTATAACATGCAAAACGAACCCCAAATTGTTTATTATTAATATATATATCCTTATCTAAGTCATTTGGCCGAACCGTAGATTTTTAGGAATAAAATAACAATTAATAATATAATATTTGATTTAAAAACTATTTTGTGTCAATTTTGACACTATTTGATATATGATTTTTGTGAAAGTCATAACAGAATGATATGTTCGAACCAAGTTGATTAAAGCAACACTAATATATCATAGTAACCTAGAAAATTAGTGGAATTCATAAAAAGTCTCAAATTATATTCATTTGAGCATTTATAACATCAATTACGGTAATATTTCTTTAAAAGGGTAATTACTGCATCATCATTGTGTCATAAATAAATTAATTTATTTAAAGTCTAAAAATTATTAATAAAATATCATTATGTAGAAAAGCGTTTTATCTTTCTAATGAATATTTATAGTCGAATTTATCTTATGTATAACCCCATATTAAAAATGTTTTAGTTATTAAACATTGATTTTAACTATTTTAACTATTCAGTAAATAAAATAATATTAAATGTCATAATCTAATCCAAGTGGACCTAAATGGTCATATTATATTCATAATGCTGTTTTTGGTCGAATTACACTTGTCCAATAGAGTTAGGACATGTGTTAGGATAATAATAATATCATATTTACCCTTAGTTACCCTATTTACTATTAACCGTGGTAAAAAAAAGTAAAAAGTTGCTATTCACCAAAAATTATTTTCATCTCATTGAACCACATTTTAGTCCTTGATATTAACCGTGTCTGTCGGATTTTCGAAATTCATTCACAGAAGTGGTAAAATTAAGTTTTATGAAAAATTCAGTTTTTAACTACCACTTAGTAGTTTCACTATTCATCAAAAATTGATGTTTTTCAGAACAATGCCAAAATTTCATCCTAAGCTATATTTCATATTCCGAATTCAAAAATGAAATCTATTTTACCAAATTCATAACATAGAAGTTGCATTAATTAATTTTATAATTAAATCCCGCTGTTAAAACAAATAGCGTGTTTTTAAGAAACAATATCTATCAAAAGATTGACACTTGATTATGTCTGGTTTAAATGTGAAATTACATTCAATGACCAACATTGTATTAAATTGTAAAAATATATTCTAAATATACTTTAAAACCACTCAAATTAATGATTTATCACTATTAATTATTTCGATTAAAAAAGTTGTTTTTAATTATAATTTAGTAACTTTCACTATTCATTAGAATATGAAAGTTATCCGAAAAGTACCAAAATTTCACCTTAGGCTAAATTCGATACTCCGAATCCAAAAATGAAGTCCATTTTGAGAGCTAAAATTTCTAAAATTTTAAAAGGTGGTTATTACTATTCATAACTGCTAGTTAGAATAATATTTTAACAGCATATCGTTGTTTAGTGAAACTCGGTATTGCATACTACACACGCTATCGAGGAAGGTCGCGATTGCGTGTAATAAAAGGCAAGTCAAGGATGTGTGTTGTGCAAGATCCTTTTGGAGTAGCGTACAACACAAGACAATAATAAAATTAAAAAGAATATTTTTTTATAAAATCTCGGGGTGTTACACATACGTTTTGTAAGAAAGGAAAATTGAGTCCTAGGTACATCGGACCTTTCGAAATTCTAGAACGAATTGGGGTTGTAGCTTACTGATTGGCAATGCCACCAAGTCTCTTCAAAGATAACGATGTGTTCCACGTATCTTTGTTGAGGAAATACATGCCTGACCCAACGCATGTACTCACCTACGAGGAGTTAGAACTGGAACCTGATCTGTCTTATTGCGAAGGGCCCATCAAGATTCTTGATACGAGAGAACAAGTGCTGAGAAACCGGACGACGCGTCTGGTAAAAGTTTTGTGGAGAAACCATAAGATGGAAGAGGCAACGTGGGAACCCGAGAAACTTATGATGAAGAACCACCCAAGTCTTTTCATGTGGTAGAATTCTAGAAATTTCGAGGACGGAATTATTTGATGGAGGGGATAATGTAACACCCCAAGCTTCTACGATACGCTTCTCTTTGAATAATGTGATAGCGTGTGTTGTAGGCAACACCGAGTTCTAACACACCATAAGCAATCAAACTAGCCGTTATGAACAGTAATACCTACTTTTTGAAATTATATATATTTTATATTTTAAAATGGACATCATTTCTGGATTCGGAATATCGAATTTAGCATAAGGTGAAATTTTGGTACTTTTCGGATAACTTTCATATTTTGATGAATAGTGAAAATTAATAAATTTTAATTAAAAAAACTTTTTTAATCAAAATAATTAATAGTGATAAATTATGAATTTGAGTGGTTTTAAATTATATTTAGAATATATTTTTACCATTTAATATAATATTGGTCATTGGACATAATTTTACAATTAAACCGAACATAAACAAGTGTCAATCTTTTGATAGTTATTATCTCTTAAAAACACGCTTTTTGTTTTGACAGCGGAAATTAATGTTAAATTAATTTCTGCCACTTCTGTGTTTTAAATTTAGAAAAATGGATTCCATATTTGGAATCAGGATTTCCAAATTTTGTAAATAGGTAACTTTTAATTTTATACATTTTGAATAATTACTGGGGTAAATATTTTATTTACCATGGTTAAGGGAAAATCCGGTAAATAAGGGTTGAAAAAATAATATTATAATAATACTAAATTACCCTAAAACGTGTCCTAGCCTTATTGGTTGAAACATGTTCGACCATAGGCATCTTTGGGTCGATTTTGGGACCACATGGTGCCACTTGTAGGTGATAGGGACACTTTATTTTAATTAAGTTAAAATGAATACAAAAATGACACAAGCATATATCTTTTAGAAAAACAATTTTTACATAGGATTATATATGTTGGATTTTAGATTATAAATATTCATTAGAAAGATAAAAAGATTTCCTACATAATCATGTTTTATTTATAATTTTTAGACATTATATAATTTATTTTATTTATGACACAATGATGATGACGTAATTACTATAATAGTGAAAAATTAAATTAATTGATATTATAAATACCCAAATAAATATAATATGAACCTTTTAATGAATTAAACTAATTTTCTAGGATAATATGATATATTTGAACTAATTTAATTGATTTTTTTTGAAGTAACCAATCTGTTATGAGTTTCAAAAAAATCAACTATTGAAGAGTGTCAAAATTGACATAAAAGAATTCTTAAAACAAATATTATATTATTAATTGATATTAAATTCCTAAAAATCTACGGTTCGACCAAGAGACTTATATCATGATAGGTTCTTCATTAATGGACCACTTGGGGGTCGCTTGGATGTATATAGTATGTTTATTAACCATATTATATAAAAATACAAAGAGACATTCTAAAAGTGAAACTAATTAATTTAGAGTTAATACTTAAAGATAAGGTTAATATAAGTACCCAAACCTGTCTAAATTCTATTGGTTGAGTTTTTTTCGACCTATCACCACCTTAAAATTTTAATAATCAACTTTTGAGCCATTATAAACCGAATATGAATTTATTATAAATTAATATTTCTAGCTTTTCCAAAGGTGTCCCTCACCCCTCTTATAAAAGGGCACTCCTCCTTCTCACTTCGTCACACCATCAAAGCCTTTTGGTTCGGCCAAACTCTGCCCAAATACTCTCCCAATTTCCCTAACTACAACCTAGAGGCCTTAGTTTGATCATAATGACAACCTAAGGAGCACTTTTGATCAAATCAAAAGAAAGAACCCGAAGAAGAGGTAATAATTTCACCACCCTTTTCCAAGTTCATTTCTTCTTCCACTTCTTCTTCCTTTGTTGTTACCTTTCTAAAATAATGACTCCAGTATCATATATATACTATGATGTTATTATAAATATGGTACAACCATATTCATTATTCTATCCACCCTTTGAATAACATGTCACCATACGTGCGTACGTACGGCTTACCGTCTCCACGCCGTGGTGTAATTGTTATTCAATATAATATTATTTGGATGGGTATAATAATGATATGTAACTCATGTAAATAATAAATATAACATGTTAATGATTCTGTATATATGATATAACAACCATTTATATATTATTTTAATATCAAAGGAATGATATTGTCGCTCGTGCGTACGTACGGACTACCGTCTCCATGAACGCGATGAGATTCATTCTCCATCGTATCCATTCAAGTATAATTATCATTTGATGATTTAAAAATGATTTTTAAGGACTTGATATCATTCTGGATATGAATAATATACAACCTACCCATTACAAACATGGCTTATGTAAAAAAACATATAAAAGAAAACATGTAAGTTAACACCCGAAACAACGATAATACTAAGATATTATTATCAAATCAATATTAAAAGATCATATATGATATCATATTAATGTATATGATTCTTGTATAAATTAATAAAAATTATTCCACCATTATACAGGAGGTTAACCTACCCCAACCAAGGAAAAGTACAAGGTAAGGGTTATTTCACAATCTCTTCATTATCCGAGGTTGTTTATACGTAATAATCTACTGGGATCTCTTTATCATCCACATCCATATTTTCTTAAAAATTTATTTCAAAACATTTTTATTATTTACAAGAATATGGGTTAATGTCATTTATACCATTGTTTGACTTTTTATAAGAGGAATCTTTCAGTCGTTTTCAAAACAAGGTCCTTTTGACCTTTTCGACAGAATTAAGGTAAGAATATTTTTTTTAACTTATACGGTGGGTGCGGCTATTTTCCACCGTTATAAAATCATCGAAGCATCCCTTACAAGCTTATAAGAATATTTTCAAAGAAAATGTTTTATTTTATAAATATATGACTCTTAAATTATTTCAACATAGAAAGAGATATTTCTCTAAAAAGAGTTTTGATTTCATCTATGTCAACATCTTTTAATGGATTTTACGCTTATTCGAAGTTGATTTATTATGATAAAAAACTTCTATATTGTATTGAAGGTTTTGTGATATGTTTGACTGTGGATGTGCTATTTTTATACCATTCATGGTTTATAGTGAAAGTATTGACATTTCTTATGCTAGTTTTAATACGAATGTTTATGTTATGTTTAAACCTTTTCATATGGGAATGCATTGGACTTAATATGTGACGGGTGGAGCCCGCAATAGCTCTTCGATGCATCGGTAGGTCTAATGAGACAAACTAGTGTCTTGGCACAAGGCCTTGACAAAATCTTATTTGTAGTCTTGGCACGAGGCCTTGGCTATGTGGTTATGATAGTCTGGAATTATGCATCCCATCATTATGAAAGTGGTTATTGATTTTGCATGTGATTATTCGATTAGTAGAATATCCATGTGAATAAGTAAATGGAATTATTTCATTTTATTTATGACATACTATGTTGAAAGTTCAATATTGAAAGGCTTTTGTTTTAGTTATACATTGACTTAAATGTTTATTCTTATTTATGAATGTTTCCGCTATATTGTTATCCTTATTGGGAATTTGAGCTCACCCCTTTTCTATGTTTTATTTTTCCTAGGATGTGAAGAAGTAAGTTATGAATGACCTGCAGGGATATTATGAGGGGATAATAGTGTGGACTATGGAGACATTATTTTGGTGTAGTAGTTATTCATTTTATGGTGTAATTTAAAACTTATAAATATATCTAGTGTTTCTAAGGCTACTAAACCAATCGGTCTTTCGAGATTTGATCTTTCTTGTGATCATGCCAATGTTATGTAATAATGCACCGACTCTGGGTAACTAGGGTCAGGGTGTTACAGTAATGTTAATATTTAATTAATTACTCATGTTATATCACTAGATGCCCATACAAAATTTGTAGAGACCTGACATGTACATCCTACAGGTATTTATGAGGTATATTATGTCTATAATGGAGAAATGGTGTGTAATTGATGATTCAAGGATTAAATCATTTATGATTAATGTATAATATACTCATTGGTAATAATTAAAATTATTTTTATCACCCCATCATTCATCCTAAGAAACATTTATATTACATGAGGAGGATGAAATCTACTCAGTCTTAAATCCTTAAAAAACATGCACCACCTTGGCTGGTCGACATGTGATGCATTTAATAAAAGCATAATGTATTTATTATATGATTACACAATGTACACGACGTTTACCTAGTATACTGAACAATGAAACATTGAATTAAAAAAAGTGAATTCTATATGACATTATATTATAATGGCAGTGTTCTTCACACCTCTAGATGGGTTCTTTAGATGAGTTCATTTTTAATTATTTACGGATATAGTTATGTGAGTCTTAAATGAATGAGAGGAATAATTGATTAGGAAGAATAATTATAAATATATTAAAATATAAAATGAAATTTAACATTTAATTTCATAACAACCAATGATATAATATATAGTTAAAAATATTAATGTGTCCACTTTGATACCTCATGAATGTTACAGTAAACATTAAAGCACGTATCCTGAATAATGTTGACTGAACAATTGCTAGATTCAATAAATATTCCATTATTCACATTACATGGGAGTGCTTGTCCTACATGATTTGGGATTCATTTTTTTAATGTGGTTAATATATTTATGATATTATAAATTGGATAATTATTATTCATTGTTAAATTAGTATGTTTATTGAATTAGTCATAATTACAAAAATATGTTTAAAATAAATTAAATGAAGTTTAAAATGCTTTGAATTCTGATTCGAGTAGAATTTTAATTTAAAGTAGTCTATGTGAAATGTTTTTACATTTTACATGAATATTATATGTGTAATGATTGTAATTTTATTTTTTTACATCTAATTGTACTATTTATTTTATAATGTTTTTTTAAAAAATTTCTACTCATACGCTAACCAAGGACAACCAAAACTACACTTGTGGGATCATACGGGTCAACCACATGGGTGGTAGTCAGCCTGCATATCCCATGGAAGTATGAATGGGTGTGAACTGAATCAATGTTCCCAACTAATGCATGAAGCCAAGTGTGTGTTGGTGGAAGGCCATAGGAGGGGGGGGGGTATTACCTACATAGACCATGTGTGTAATATAGGTATAATGGTTCCAATGTCAATGTTTGATCGCTAGTTCTGACATCCTATCCATAATTTTAGTACATGATTCCACGAGCTGATGGTATACATGCACTCATGTGTGCATCACCCATTTCTGAAGGATGTGGACTACCATAAGGGGCCTACGGTGTATCCATGGGGAGACGACCCAGCTCAAGTCTGAGTGTATCACAATGTTCCTGAACATAACAGTCAATATATGATGAAATAAATCAACCAGTCAAAATATGAACATCCAATGTATGAAAATATAAACAATTAAAAAAGAAATCTCATATATAAAATTAACCCTCATGTCATGTCTCAATAAACAAAGAAAACATTAATATAGGAATTCACTAAAATAAATGTATCAAAATACAAAAAAGACAAATAACAACTACAAACACTATAATTATGATCCTATATTGGTCTTTTTAACCGATGATACTAATAAAAATAAAATCAATCATCATAGAGTGGGATTCTCCCTAGGTCCCTACAAAAATCTATGTAGTGTGTACAGGAACCAAATGATTTTATGAATACATTATGAGATAAAAAAAAGTAGGAAACAAAAAATGGTGTCATTACTAGGTCAGGTTTGTGCAGAACAATATGAAGAAATGTCAAATGTATATAACATGTACAAATGTACTTAATGTAAAGTAAATAAAGTCTAGTTGTTTAATAATTCCACTATGGAACCCAATATATAATTTTAAAGATCTAACTAATAAATGGATGCAGTAAATAATGAATAATTCAGTGTCATATGACACCCTTGTTAGGTATATTAGTAAATCATAGAAAAATTCCATAGTATGATCATCATGTAATCATGTTTTGAAAACTACAAACACCACACTATATAATCCATCATATACCATTTATCCCCTCCAAGATGTGTAATTATAATTGTATAGCATCAATCACAGACATGTTGTATAAAAAATGTGTAATACTATAAAGCGCATCATCCATGGTTTATAATACAAAGGAATTTAAATTGATCCACAGGGTAATCCTGATAGAAACTCAACAAAAAAATAGTTGGACTCTAAGGAGCATGTAAATAGACCATTTCTAATGAGGCTACAAGAAAGTTAGATCGAAGGGGTATTAATCACCTCGTCATCCTATGGAATCATGATGCATGGAGTAAATATGTTAAAGGAATCCACTACAATAATAAATAGCCATGGAGTAGAATTTTTTTTATCCTCCCATGGAATCAAGATCCAAGGTCTTCCAATCGTGGTATCCACTAATATAATCAATTCATCATCGCATCCCTTCATCATTTCACAACATTTCCATTTTAGAATTTCATAATCCAACACAAAAATTCCCATATAAATCCATTCAATCAAAGTAAACCACAATATATTAAATAACTTGGAGGCATAAAATCTATCTTATAAACATAATTCAATTAAATTAATTTCGTAAAGATTCAATTAAGAAGGTGAACTCACACCACCTAAAAGGGTGGTATAACATAAATAAAATACAAGGTAATTCCCCATCGGTGGACTAAGATGAGAATAAATGGACTCCAACAATAAAATAATACAGAATGAGAGAGATAAAATGTTCGAATTTATTAAATGGGACTCTAAAATTTATTTCAAGGGAAACATGGCCTTGTATAGTATGAAACATAATGAAAATAAGCTATATAAAACACCAATATGTATAAGGAAAAAGGTATAGACTTCCTACCATATGAAGCACGTAAGAAAATCATCTAGTATCAATATATGATTCAGTCCAAATTGTTTGAAAAAAGAAGAATATAAAAATAACATAGTAAAAGGAAATATTAACTTGAACATAATTAACTCCATTGATATGAAAAAAATAGAAAAAAAGACTATCAGAGACAATAATGGTATAGATCCATTGAGATAAATGGTTTATTTATCTTAGTCCATGTTAATGTTAGATATAAAATAATATATTAGAATAAAAAGGGAGATCATAAACTAGATCTTCTATCCAAAAAAATAAATGATAAAGATATTTTAGTTTATAATAAGTTTTTTTTGGTGAAATTGTTATTTTACATTGAACACTACATCACACGGTTTGTTTGCATGGTTATCTGAACCATGCTCCTTCATTTCACCCTTCAATGATTCAAGGGGTAAATTGCATGGTTCAAAAACATGTATTGGAAAAATATGCATTTCTCCATTGATAAGGAATGTGGAACCAATGCATTTTCATGATGAAAAATGTTTGTACATTCCACAAACTGAATAGCCACCTACTAGAATTCATCCATATCTATACAGTTTACTCAAATAGAGTTCATGGGCCTTATAATTTCTTCTAATTGTGTGGTCCAAATGAATTTTCCAAAATTCTAGGATCCATAGTCTAAAAAATCCTTGAACACCACTCGAAAATATGGTGATCTCTTTAAATACTCCAATTAGGTAAAAACCATGTAGTGAAACTAAAATAATAGATATTCATTACTCATAATAAATCCTATGGTCTTACAAGATTCCATATTTAAAGAAATTAATTCATAAATTCCACTTCCATTGGTGGTAAAGAATCACATGAGCATTACTCTATCCCTAGAGCACTTAATTTTCCACCCACTGCCTTGTTTTTCCTGTAATGTGACATAATACAATAAAACCAATAATTATGGAACAAATATGAAATAGGGACCAATTAAGTTCCTATAAAAAATGAATAGTATGCTCCTCAAAGGAAGCATCTACCTTTAAATCCAACTCATCCAGAGGTGGATTATGAGATGTGTCAGAGTTATAATGGGGCCTCTAATATCTGTTTAATATTTCATTCAAATCTCAATAACTCTGATAAAACTATAAACAATGTGATACCAATCTGAGTCCCCCTAGAATCTTAAATATTCCGACCTGACATGGTGAATTCTAACCCTGTATCCAAAATTTATAAGTCATAGACTTATTGAGGTATATAAAATATAATATCCCATGCCATGAACCATAGAGGACATCGATACTGATTAATGTAGGATTTCTGTCTAGTCTATGTAGTATCCATCCATTTTCTACTAAAGTGAACTAGCTCCAATGCCACATGAATTGAAAAATGGACTGTAAAGATATCGCTCCTTCCTTTAATGAATACTAGGGTGATCAATATAAAATTAAAAAAAAACTTCATCTGGTACCATCTATAAAGACTTCTGACAGCTATCTTTATAGAAGAAGTCAACTAGGGGTGTATTTATCTAAGAATTCTCTTAAAAACATTAATCATGAAATATGAGTAACCATTAGGTTATGGGTGGTATGTCATTCCTGAAAGAACCTATGTGCAACAACACCCTCTAAAAACCCTACTAGAAAAGACACATAAACATAAAATGCATATCCAAAATACAGGTATGAGGAGCCCTGTGAAGTCAAACTATCTAAATGATATAAAAAAAATCATGATCCTCTCTTGAGATGGTATATTTGATCATAATGAAATAAGAATACTTGAGGAGACTTCCCACAAAAACCTAACAAACATCACTTCCTCAAAGAGATATCGAAAACCTGGTCACAAAAACAATCACAACAGCATCCCATTTTCAATTGGGAATAGGTAACTGCTATAAAATCCTATCTAGTCTCTATATTTATTCCTTCACCAACGTACATGTGAAAAAAACTTAATAGAACTAAATAAATTCTATTTTAATGCCGAACACCAATACTGATGATGTAAATCATGATACATATTTTTAAAATTAGTATCAACAACCAAAAATGAGACATCAATATTGGAAATAATATCA
This sequence comes from Viscum album, assembly GCA_963277665.1. Taxonomy (NCBI): domain Eukaryota; kingdom Viridiplantae; phylum Streptophyta; class Magnoliopsida; order Santalales; family Viscaceae; genus Viscum; species Viscum album. The sequence goes on along the minus strand of OY728131.1, from coordinate 706,917,515 downwards.
TTGTGTATCTATAATGGAACCCAAATAAGACAATATATATGTATAATTTCATCCTAACAAATATTCCAATCCGAATGTGGGTCATCACATGCCATACTCTCCCATAGAATTAGGCCCTCAATGCCTGATAATAGTCTTTTCCTCACTCTACATAAAAGTGTAAATGATATATTTATGTATAAGAGAATAGACTCCTACTGAGCATGTTTCCCCTCCATGTGAATCTCGTAAAACATGGAAATAAAAAACCACTCTCTAGTAGAATCATAACTTTCCTGTATTATAGTCCTCCTGCTCAGTGCCCTTTCATCTTCATTTCCCATTCATGGCATATATGGATTCTCGAAGTAAAAAATATCATTGGTACTAAACCTCCATTCATGACCCTATATTCAAGTCTTTCTGTGTTAATATATTCTTTTGGATTAATTTATTGGAACACTTAGAAATTATCTCCCAATAAAGAGTGGATCCAGTAGTTAAATGAATGAAAAACTATAGCTAACATGAGATCATTTTATGTGTAGTTCCCTTCAATTTTCCTCAACTGATGGGAAATATATTCTATGACTATATCCCTTCAATGGGAACTATTACAATCATAATAATTAATATATCATTATATGTAGTGTAACCCATATTCAACACTGGGATAATAAAACAGAATGTTGCAATCCATATCCCTATTCATTTTTTAAAGGATGTCGGGGAAGAATTTGTCCGTAAAGACATCACACAAATCTTATTCAGTCCAAGAATAAGTTCTTCTATGTGTGATAATTCCTGTATAAAATGGAGGTATTATCCAATAGACCCCATAAAATCTTGTTGGTCAAAGACATTCTTTGGCTTCTCATCGGAAGCTACAACAATCAATTTCTCTACATCAAATGATAGTATAGTCTCTAATGTAGTATAACCTAATAAGATATTATTATACAGATAGATGTGTCAAATTTTTATGCTAGCATATAATTTATGCTCGCTCAGTGTGACCAAAATTATCTCAATATATATTATATGGTCATTTATATTGTGGCAATACACCGTGATATCATCCACGAATACCACCACAAATAAATGCATATAAATAAGGAAAACTCAGTTCATTAGTTCCATTACAAATAGTTGTGTATTCGTGAGAACCAATAGCATATCCAGGTACTCATATAAAACCTACCATATATGAAAAGTTTTATGAGGTATGGTTTTAGGTTGAATACATACTGGGTAATAACACAACCTCATGTAGATATTTGATAACACCCGAGATCCTTAGGTAATGTCAGGGAGATCATATATCAAAAGAAAGGGATAATTGATATAAATATAAAATTAGGAAAATTTTTGATAATCCAAAAATATCCTAAAGTTATCTTTGACATAATTCCCCAAAATTATTGTAAATCCCCATGGAGAAGTCACGGGTTATATTGAAACCATTTAATTTAAGTCCTCAAGATACCCTTTAAGATCATGCAACTCATTTTTAGTCATATTATTATAAGTAATGTATATTATTTCATCTCCTAGAACAATCATGATGGGTAACTAGAAATATCTCTCTTGACGTAAACCAAAAATGTGATATGTGAAAACCTCCAAAAAAATCATCTTCTGGTATGGAAATCATCCAAAGGTGATCTCTAGTCATACAAATGAAAACAATATATCTATATTTTCACCCCAAAAATCCAAAGATGTTTTGGTCTAGATATTATTTCATAGACAAAATATACACCCTTGTGAATAATAACTCCACCCTGTGGTGATGTGATGGTCACATTCATTGACAACATTCAATATAAGCTTGATAAGAAACTAGATAGTCCATCAAGTGTGTGACATCAAAAAATGTCATCTTGATCAAAACACGACCTCATATGTAGTGAAACACTCCAATATATAGGGTAAACACACTACACTTGCTTATACACACCGTTCCATGTCATAATAGAGTATACATTGTCATAACGCCCTCATAAAACTAAACAAAGATCCTGAAGCACTCCATATAAGATAAAACTATGAAACTATATGATGGAACTATATCAAAAATACTATATATTATCATATAGGATCCTATGATCTTACCTTTTACTATAGATAGTATGGTTTTCTACACCATGGGTTTTTGCTATACAAAATATATATGGTCGGAACAATAGCCTTGTGAAACAATCCCCATACCGGGATTAGGCCCAGTATTTTGTCTCGGTACATTTTGTGCATGGATTCTTCATCCATGACCACCACATCATCATTATAGACACAAAATATTCTAGCATCCATCCCAATGTAGAGTTATGAATATTTATCTGAAACATGGAGTTGGGACTGACCCAACCTCTAATTTCTAGCCGTGAGGTCCACTAAATTCTCTTTTCATTTCCTATCCCGCTACAATATCAATAACCGAATGAGTCTTGGTCATAATGATTCTTCATTTGTACCTATCTACCTTACAAATGATAAAAAATAGAGCTACATATACTAATATACATTCTATTACTTATCTCACAAGAATCCCAGAAAAGGTTCTTCCTACCACTAGTAGACAAACCATTGGGTTGAGAGACTATAACATTGCTACCTTCACCTATAGTTTCGCTCAGGTTCCACTATATAATTAGATACTAAATCACAAATTCATTAATTTTCATCTTCCTATAAATTTGTACCTATGATCAAATGGCATTATAAAGATCTTTATTGAAGTGTATCTCTCCAATGCCTCATAAGACAGATATATCTTCACAAAACAATGAATCTCTATAAAGCATGAAAAAATAATCCATAACGGACATAAAAAAACTACTACAGACATATAAATTTACTACCCCACCCCACTCTCAAAGTATTAATGAAAAAATTAATCATAAAACCATCAATGAAAATCCACCCAATCCATATCATGGAGCATATCCCCATAGATTAAAACATCTCAGCAATGCTTTTCTTCCAAATAAAAAATAATTTTCACAAGATTCACTGTCATCTTATTAGTTGTTTTTAAATACTCGAAGATATAAATATTAGTCTCAAGCCACATCCAAAATCATGTAGAACTCCATTTTTAGGAAACATGGGTGGATTTTGTTGTCGTAAAACACTCATCTACTCATCCATAGAAGATGTATGTCATTGTTCCCCTAAACGGTCTACATGAAGCATATAAAACACATGCATAATTTTTCATCATTACCTTTCTCAAGTAAACGAACTTCTATAACAACTATACAAATATTAGGGTATACATGTAGCCTATATCCCACCTTCCCCAGAGCATGGTTATCGTTAGAGTCCTGTTTTATGAACAGAGGTGGTCTTCCTCAGAGATCTATAAAATTCAAATAATGTTCTTATGAAAATATTTTTAACGAGGAAACAATATTTAATAATGTGGAAAGATTAAAAACCATCATATAAAAACCCACAGCCCTATTCCTTCTATTAATTTTATGAATGGGAAAAAATAAATTGTCACAAACATCACTATAGACATTGTATACTACCCACTCAAAAGCATAGACAATGTCCAGTTCTCTGTTTGAAAAACTCAATTTCACTTAAATTTCAAATTTATTATCAGTTTTATTTAAATTGTTGAGCCTAAAAATTTACAAATTATTATCCGTATGTTTTCATAAACCTTGTGAACCAATGTGTGGCATCAACTTAATCCAAACTAAAACATGTTCTAGTCCATGAAACCAATTGTTCATTACTTAATGGATGATAGTTGATTGCATAGGGTGTTCACTATAGCATAAGAAAAACAACTAAGGTTAAGTAAATGATATGTCACACAATGAACACATCAAAATTTCATATATTTAAGTAATGCACCCTGTATAACATGGAATAATGAATGGTATGTGAATCCTAAAAGGTTCCAAAAATGATCCACGAGAAGGAATACCCTTATCTCATTTGGAAATATAAAATTCAAAATCACTATCATTTAAATATTAACTTCATAACTCTTATCATACACATAATGGGGGAATAAATTAATCTTTAATAAGAAGAATCTAAAAAAACATGTTCTATTCTAGTATCTTTTTATTTTTTCTATTGAACGGTTATCTAATCCCATGATAGCTCATTAACAAAATAAAATTCCTTCCTAATATATTATCTATTGTAATAAACTAATAAAATAGAAAATAAACCCTCTGAATTTACTTTAAAACAATCTGAAATTGATATCAATAAATGGTTCCCCGAGCCGTTGGGCCACATAAACCCAAGCGTGACTCCCCAGACACAACTGGTCAACGACTATAAATTGAAGACTAGGTGGTGTCTGTATGGATTCTATTACCTCATGTTAGAGTGTATCACAATAGTAGTAAACATATTAGTGAATATAAGAAGAATTAAATCATCTTTACATACAATTCACTTCCATTATAGGAATATATAAAAATGTCAAATGTAATCTCCTATACAAAATGACATTTCATTTCATGTATCTACATAGAATGAAAAATGTTATACACAAATAATAAACAATACATTCATGAAAATACCAAAAAGATCAAAATGACCTATCGTATATAGCATCCTGGGCCTAACATGGTCATTTTATCCCTAGTTCAGAACCAACATGAATATCATGCTTTGTACAATGGGTGGCTAACCAGTTCTCTACATGTATCCATATATTTTATTTGAGTACCCACCGATGGTTTGAATAGGGTCTTAGGTAAAAGATCATACCATATCGAATCCAATAAGGAAAATTGTTTCTTAATCCGAGTACGGATAAATGATTAGGAAAAAATCCTTAAGATGTTTTCAAAAAAGTTTTACAAAATGAGAGTTACATTCCAACAATGGAAACGAGAAATGAATTTTTGGTTAAAAGTGATTTTAAGATAGAAAGTTATATTTAAAAAAACAATTCCTCACATGTTTTTACCAGACATTTGGACAAATATTGTATCCACTATACTCCCTTCACTTCCTCAAGGGGGCATCATACAGTTCATGTGCATGGATTGGGAAATAGTGCATGAACCATTATTTTTTCCTCTTCTAGAAACTATAGATCCCCCATATGAGAGTGTTCTGATATCAATAATGTTTCCAAACATTGGATGCCATTATATTATCCTATATCCATCCAATTAGTGTTTACTCAATCCATGTTGTCTAGGGTACAACATTCTTACTAGCCATGCAACATTGATTCCTATTCTAAAAAATATTGAAACTACATTTACAAATATCCCTACAAATCCACGAAACACTTTTGATCTCATTAGATACTCTCATGAGGAAAAAACCATGGAGTTAAACCATATTGGAATTTTTATACATCATATGAAAACTAGAGAAAATACAATATTGAAGAAAAAAAATTGATATAAATTGGAGAGAAAGAATTCTATTCAATTTGATGTGGGATATATGAATGTTCGACATTTATAAAATATCTTCAAAATATTTTAATAATAATCATAAATCTGATTTATCACATCCAAAACATATGATTATAATTGAGGCTTTATCTTCTACCTCGAGCATGTCAACTATTTCGGTAACACTTGAGTTATTTATGTTTATAACAACCTTGACTAGAGACCAACTCGAAATTTTTATATGAACTTGGTTTTGAGTAGTTGAAGTATAGTTCCAACAATGTGATATTCATCTTGTATTCATGTGTTTATTCGTATATTGATCTCTAGATGAATGAAAGAAATGTTAATGATGGTTACTGAATGCAAGGATGAGTTTGTGTTTTTGATGGATAAGACATGCAGTATAATTTTGCACATTATTTTTATAAATAATATTTCATCCTGATGAAACCCAGCTTCTCAGTGTATATTTGAGAAATTAGGAATGAAATGGTTGAGTTAAAATAAGTGGAAAATTATATAATTTCTTTTCAGTTATTTTCTATCTTTTTGTGATTTATTTATCATGGGTATTGTTTTAGATGTAGATACAAGGATAGACACAAAGTTAAGAATATTCTATTTCTATACAAGAGTTTCTCATTTTACAGATCAAAAATAGAGTACCATAGTATAATTTTTTTCTAAAGAAGATATATCCTGATTTATTTCAATTATATTGACGAAGGAAATATAATTTGCACTATTAAAAATATGACTCTCTGACTCAACAAAATCACAATTAATCTATGTCCACATGCACCATAGGATTCCATGAAACTTCTTAGATAACACAATCAATAGAATTAATGGTTCTTAATATTCATACTCTTGTGAAGAAATCTATTACTCCTAAATATATTAATGAAATTCCATTTAAAATGAAGATGATATGAGCTGTCATGAAACATTTTCCTAAAAGATAAAAGTGCATGTGGAAGGATGTTAATAAGGTTATATAGAAAACATTCTTACATAAAATATGAACATTTAACTATATAATAACTTGAGTAAAATAACTAATGTTATAGAAAAAAACTAAAGGCACGTAAAACAATAGGTATAAAAAATTTACATTTGAAATGGTCTTGAAAAATGAATTATTACATGTGTTCATGAATTGAGTTGAGATTAAAAAAAGGATTGAATTGAGATTGTTCAAAGTCCTATAATGTATTAAAGAATTGTGGTGCACAACCTGTGAAGATATATGCATATCATAACAATATAATAGTGGGGAAATAATAACATCCTGAGTATTAATTCAATTAGGAAACCGATCTTCCATAAGTGATCAGAAATGTCTGAGCACATACGATTATGATTCAATGGTACATTAATTTCACACAATCATGTTAGATATAGATTTCTCATGGGAAATGGTTGGGATACCATTAGGATTTGTTAGAATACATTTTAATGTAAAAGTCCAATTAATGTAGTATAAAAATAATGAAATATGGATTTTTGTGTAGAAATGCAGTTCATATTTGTTTAAAAAAATTTAACACATTATAAAGACCCTTTTATGTGATTAAAGAGTGAGAAGTCCAGTGTGCACTATGGTAAGATAGTGAAAGGAAGTATAAATATCATCCTACGTGTACATAAGAGTGAAGATAATATTAAATATATATAAACAATTTTAATTGAACAAAATATTATAGTGGATAAATTATGATAAGGGTTATAACCAACCTGAAAAGGAGTAGGACTTTTTTCTAAACCTTGTAAGTCAATATATTTTGATATTACACATAAAAAATCACTAAAATCGATGTTAAGAGTAAAAAAATGTTCATTTTTGATTTTATGAGAAAAAATATTGAATTGAAAAACTGTAAATTCCAAAAAAAAATACTAATAATTCACCCCCACTCATAGTGGAACTTAAAATATCCTAGGATTATATAAATTTCTATAAGAAAATAAACTTTCTTGAGGATACCTGACAGACACATTTAAACCTGGAGGATCATTCATGAAAATTTTATAACTAAATTAAATGGATATTAAATAATGAATTATTCAATCTTGAGACCATTCATTGAAATAGATATTGATCATATAAATCATAGTCAACCTACTTTCATTGCACTGGATGTAACTTGCAATCAATTCTCTCTTCTAATGATCCACATACACTCCATTGATCTCTGATCAATTCTATTGGATTTATAGGTTATAGTTTAGTATATCAATTGTCTTAGGGTGGCCTCTTAGATAACTATGATTATTCATTTTGTTGTAAAAAAACATCACTGTGTTCTATTTCATGAGACTTTGAGGATAGAGGAGAGTCCCTTGATCTTGGGAGAAGAACCTCTAGAGAGTTATTCATTCTTGAGAGAGAGAGAGAGATCTAGATTTTGTTGTGTACAAGGATTACCTAATTTGATTAACCCTATTATAATATAAATAGTAGTTTTTATATAATTATGTGTTAAGGTTATGTATTATTAAATTTTACCAAGGCCCATAATGATTTATTGATACTTTAAAAGACCCCATTCCATGTAATAATAATATATTTATTTTCTCATATAATTGCATGACTATCATACATATATATATATATATTATTTCATTCTTATTAAATAATATATATATTGTTAGACCTAACATTGTTCAACTCCACCTCAACATTTAATGAATACTCAAATAAATATGTAAATATTTATTCATTTAACAATTAATGAAATAAATATTCTATAGATATATGATTATATAATTTCTTCTCAAATAAATATTTATTTAATTTACAATACCAATAAATTAAGTATAAGTCTATTCCATTACCTTGATAATAAATGTTTACCAAAAATAAAAAATATATTATTTAGTTATGGTTAATGGAAATATATAGTGTGTGATTCTCTAGGATTCAATGATATTTTAATTAGGTGTATGTTTCTAAAGTTAAATATTACATTTAAGTAATAGGTCAAGAAAATAAAAATGGGGAAGATAATATCCTAATTCTAACCACAACATATGATGGAAGAATAAGGAATTTATTCCCAATATCTGGATATCTCATCAATTTGGTTATATATGTATTTCATCACCATAATTCTTGATATATGAATGTTAGATTATAAAAAATAGACATAACTACATCAATAGGGGAACATAATTTATTTTTATATTTCCATCTCAATGAGAGGGACATGTTATTAGCTTCCAAAAATATAAGATAAGATGAATTCTTCAACTAATTCCTTAACAACATACGATTCCTAATATTCCAAATCTCTATTATTTATTTTGAAAATTGTAAATTACAGGTTTAATAAAGATGTGAATGTAAAAGATTCATGATATTATAATAATCATCATCATCATCGTCATTATCATCATCATGTACAATGGCATTTACAAATACTCACATATAGAAATTTTAAATGTGAAACAAATATGTAGAATTCCACTTTCTAGGATTGTACTCACAAGTTCTTAAAATAGATATCTCCAGGTGAGGAAATAATGAGATGAATAATTATCCTATACTGATCACTCACTCCATATTGTCATCATGCAATATCCTTTTTCATATTATTCATTTTAAACATATGATAAAATAGTTATTACAAATATTCATAGCAATTTAAGGTTCACATCACACATGTGGAATGTTACGACCTATTCTTTAGTGACAGATGACATATTAGATTATCATATTAATGTTATATATATTAAAATACCTTATATAATAATTTATATTTAATTTTAACCTGTTATACATTATCTAGTAATATGGAGTAAAATATAGTTTGTTCTAGGAAATTAATTCCAATATAATAATGCTGCTTGGGTGATCAGAAATTCCCCCTACGAGTTGAGCCATAAACCAGAAATCATATTCCTCTCGTGTGAGAAACACCAAATATCCCTTGACCACTTGATCTACACCACATGGGTCATATCTATGGAACTATATTTTAAGAAAAAACTAATATTTTTGTAATGAAATATGGAAATATGAATTGATCAAATCCATCTCCCCTTTAAACAAAAAATGAATTTTTCTTTTTGAATAAATAAAATTTGAGGTGGGAAACATAAATTAAAAAGTTTTAAAAATAAAATTAGTGATCTATATATTTACCAAAATTCAAAAAACCATTTAAATTCATATATATATTTTAATAAATGAAATATTTAGTTGAGTAAATTATTGTATAGATGTGCTTGTTTTTTTAATAATTTATGCTACTGGGAATTTATGACAATCAGAATTTTCCATGAAAAATTATGAATTTTTATATGAATTTTTATAGAGTTCTACTTGATCTTATATAATCAATCAAATTACGCTAATCAAGGTTGTTAATTACTTATATAACTAAATGTGTATATTGACATGTTATTTTTATTTTTTTCGATATTAGTAATTTTGAATTTATTTTCTACACATATTTGAAAAAAATCACGTATATGTTTTTAAAACAATAATATTGAAGTATTATTTGACATTTAATAATGTTATTTCTTTTTTTTAAGTCTTTTGATTTATCCATATAGAAAAAAATTTATTCATATCTGATAATTTATTTTTCATATTTGTTAAACTAACTTTTATAAGAAATTAAGTCATACATTATAAATTTATTTTATATTTTTTTTCATTTATTAATATTAAACCTTTTATATAATATCTCTTTTTTCGATGTTAGTGGGTTTGGTACAAGGTAGCTATTATAAGAGTTGAATTTTGGTGAAAATGAATATTTGGATATATATTTAATTAGATAACATTATTAATATTTTGAATAAAAAAAATATAATTTCATAATGGAAAAAATATTAATTTAACAAAAAAAAGTGTTGGCGTAACAAAATTGTACAATAAAAACTAGAACACACCCATATACAGATATGAGTACCCAATAGTATGTGAGAAGAATTTACCAGGGATTATTTTTTTAAATTCATTAGTTTAATTTATAAAAAAAGAAAAATAATCTCCCTTTGTTGCTACATAGTACAATATTGTATGACATTATTTTCCTCCCATGTTGTTACATGCAAACAACTTTATATGAATATAAGGAATAGATAATCACTAATTGTGCTCATTCCCAACTATTGATATATTACAAATCCTTCAATCATTTTTCGATATCAGAGTATAATGTTGGAATACATAAAACTCAAAAATTAATTTATTGTATTGAATTTAAAAATATCATTTAATTTGTAATGCACTAGATAATAGAAATTGATTAGTATACTCGTATATATATATTGTATGTCTCCCCAAAAAATGTTTCATTTCATTGAGTCTTATATGATGTATGGCGAAATGGAATGGTTAGTAGGTCCATGGAGACCCATGTTATGACTTGGAGGTCTTGGGGTCATTTGATTTTGAGGTAAGAAGAAAATATAATAATATTAATCATTCTTTACGAGAGAATTCAATTTTATGGTATGTTCGTGACCATGGGGTTTTATAATCTATTTTTTTATTTTGTGTTATGGGTGAAGAATGGGAATTTTATCATTATTATAGTTAAAACAGTTCTTAGATAGCCCCTTTAGATTATAATTGAGAGTATTCTTATTGTAAACTAAATAAATGACAATTTAATAATATGTTCATGTTGTTGGTTAATAATTGTAAATCGATAAGTCATAGTCTCATAAACATAGGTTAACTAAAGATGTAATACTAAAATAGAACATTTTATATATTTTTGTGGCCTTTTTATGCCTCATGTTATTATCAAATGCATACTATAGTTTGTATACTAGTCGGTTCACTTCTCAGCGAGTGGAACTCAATGTTGGTTAGTGTTGGAAGTAGATATATTGAAAGAACAATGTTTATTAAAAAACATGCAGATATTTAATAAATGTATAAATATTTAGATTAATAATATGAAATGGACTTAGATCAACTAACACATGAATGATTTTTTTGTCAAATGATAAATGTTAATGATACTTGAGAGTATAATTTTAGAAATAAATAATTGTGAATTATTTTCTTTATTCTCATCTAAGTCATGATCATTGAGATTACAAAGATGCCATTTGTGTCACAATGATCGATGTACAGTGTATAGGATTTTATAGTTCAAGGAATTTAACGATAAATATATATCTCCAATGTTAGATAAAAATTATGTTATTTTGGTGTGATTTTATGGATTAATATTGATGGGTATTACATTGAAATATAAAATTTCATTTATTACATATTTCACATCCTAAAATAATGCAATATATGTATTAGATTATATATAACATTAAGGGACTCTAATTTGTGTCACTTTAATATGTTTTGTTAATTATGAGTAGGTTATTAATATATATACCACGGTATGGAATTAGGTAGAATTTTTATTGTAAGTGAAACATGATAATAAATATAATGTAAAAAAATGGAAATTAGAATTGATTTTTGATTATTCATTCATACTAGGAATCCTTTTTTATGGGTTTTGTTTGACATCGATGAGAATAAAGGATATTTTTTTGCAATATGTGATGTATTTAATTTTTTTAAAATAAAATATTTTATTTTTGGTGATTATTCTAAGAGCATTAGGGATTCATTCAATCCAATAGAATAATGTTGATGTAAATATAGATAATGATTTTTTAATAAGTAAAATATATAAATATGTGATGGTTCTGGATGTTAGAGTATATATATATAATGGGGATTATATTTTTGGTTAACTGTTGAAATAAAGAAATAATAAATTAGGTGATCCCACTCAGATTCATTAGTCGGTCATCCTCAATACATGCTTGTATCCAATATAAATTTCACCACATAGCTGAGTTTGTAGAGACGATAAGAGAGTGCATGTGATTACCCATGAATGGAGGCACATGCTAATGTAATATATTATAGATATAATTACCGACACCTTTTTAAGGTGAACTATGTTCTTAGATTATTACATGTAAGGTCACATTAATGTATGTTTACTAACACTGGCATCAGACATAGAGTTTTATCATGTAAAACCATAAAACTTGAAATCCAATATTAGATAGTTGGTTAAATCACAATTCATTGATAATTAAAAAAATGTGAGGGATTTAAAATAAATGTAAAATTCCTCTAATTAAAGGATGATAATTTCTTTTATCCTCTAAACTAAGCACCAAGATTCTCACAATACAGTAGGAAGTGAATACCTCACCACAGTTCCATGGGAGTTTGTAGTTCAATTCAGTAGATTGTAATTTCATCATGGAGGTTCTTGATTTAGTAGAAATAAATATATCTAGGATATCTAATCCTATATATTTCTACACCATAGTGGGTGTGACTACACCATAATAAATGTAGAGTATGAGAAGGTTATGACAAAGAAGAGATAACTGTACCATATAAATTTTAATGATGTGTGTGATTTATTGGCATTTTTCATATAATATATCATTATATTTCATGTGTGTACCACGTATCAATATAAGAAGATTTAACCACAGATTCTTACGTAATGAAATATCCACCAAACTTTCATGAATTAATACATCTATATCTTCCATGATTCATCCATATTATACTAAATTATCTTTTTGGTAAAATCATTTCATTGCATTTCATGCATGGAAATCCTTGATCATCACAATCCAAAATAATTTTAAATTAACGATTTATATTTTTATTGGTTTCTTGATTTTATATAATTAAGGGGCATTACTCTATGAAATATAAATTATTTCACAATAATATTGAATAAGTGTTCTCAATTATCATAGATATGAGGTATCAAAACATATTTAGTTTGACCATAAAATAGTATCATTTTGAAGGATTTGTTTATTTTCTTTTAAAATGTATCTTTGGTGACTAAATTAAGGGATACATCGTAATGGCGATGAATGATTTGAGGAGATTATTACAACCTAAAAAATTATAAAAAAATTAATTATAGAATATAGCTATTCATTAATTGTGGTTCGACCATATCTTACTTAGGTTATAAGATCTGGGTAATGAATAATAGAAAACTATGAAATTGGATGATCATGATATTGGAGGGTCCAAATTGGGATCCTAGTACATTGAATATTTTTTATTTTTTATTTTTTAACAAGGAAATGCATGCTTCCAAATATATAATTTCCAATTAATTTATGTCATTAAAATATAATTATATCAATAGAAAAAATATATCAAAGAAATTCCATTTTTTAAAATATTTTTGGTTGATTTTGTTGAAAAAATATGTGTATTTGAAGAGTATGAGACCATGAGGCTTTACATTATTTGATCCAATATATATAAGAATAGAGTGGGAAGTTCAAAAATGAAATTCCATAGAAATAAATGTAGGATGTAGTAAATAGTGGGATGCTTTATACCAATTTTTTAATGATGAATATGAACTACTACATTAAATGTATGGAAATAGAAGAGTTTTTAAATATAAAAAGTGAATCAATTTTAGTTGAAATACTAAAATGTTAATGGAATTCGATAATTACTCTGGAAAAAGGAGGATGTCATAAATCATGGCAATATTTTAAAATGATAGGAATATTACATGGTCAATCATAAAAAAAGTTATTCTCTAGGATATTTTCACAATAAATGTATTAACAAGAATTATGGATTTAAGGAGAACCAATTCACCCTCGAAAAAAATCCACTCAACAAGAGGTGATATTTTTCTTTTGATGTTGTTCCATTTTAATCCCATTTGATGTACTGAGAATAATATGGATGTGTGAGTGAAGTGATTTATAGAAGATAGTGTATCTACCCCTTACCATTACAATAAATATATCATAGGAATGAGTAAACTAGGAAAACAAAAATTAAGAGAGATTAGTGATTTGGTTACACCAACACATTGTTTGTATAAGGATCCTTGGAGTATCTCATTGTTCAAATCACGTTAAAACCCATGGAAACTTGTGATTTTTTAAATAATATTCTACTAAATCATAATCAAATAAATATAGTAATAAAAATAAAAGTGGAAAATTATATACAATAATTGGTCAAGTCATCTCATCAACGCAGATATTAAAGATTAAAATTAGTTTCTCTTATAATTTATATGTTAAAATACACTAGTGTTGGAAGAATGTTTAATTCTATCCACATCTTGACCCCCCTAGGGAATCTAAGATACTCATGGGAATAATAATCATAATCATAGTAATGTACGATTTATTTTATTTTTTTTCTATACATTATTTCATCTATATTTTGTATTTTATAGTTCAATTTACCCAAGTATTTTGTTGTTCCATAGAAAATGGATTAATATAAAAGTATATGAATTCCAGATGAATCACTATGAGTGAATATTTAATGAAAAAGGTGTGATTCGGTTAGAAGAGACAAAAATATAACAAATTGAATGTATGTATGATTCAAATTGTCCTTCACTTTATTATGACGTGTATTAATAGAAGATGAATATTATATGTTAAATGGTGTAGGAATATCTTATGAATTTGTAATCTCAGGGATGGGAATTGTATAATTTTTCCATTAAATAGAGGAGATTGATACGTAATATTGAAATGAGACAACGATGTTGAAACTGGTGAAAAGATATCAATATTTTTAGATTTGAGTTCTCTGAATTGACACTCATAAATTAGGGTGAAACAATATAAGTAATTTTTATGGATTCTATTATCCCAAGCGGTGATTATTCCTCCCACGATAATGATTTTTTTTAATGACACATTGGGGGAAAACTCACACATTATTTGGGGGGAAAAATAAACTCAAATGGGACGAAAAGACTGAAACCCATGATTAACGATCATACTATAATCTTTTTGAAATTGGTTGAGGATATTAATAAGATATAAAAAGAAGTTAGGAATTAACAATTATACATTTGAAATTAATTTTAAAAAGATGGAGAAATGTTGTAGTGTGGATATGATATCCTATAAATTGGAAGATGTGGTGACACGTTGGGAGACTCTCAAGAAATAAAATAAATCTCAACATGAATAGAGGGATGAAAATATTTAAAAAAAGGAAAACAGAAATAATCGAACATGTATAATATGGATAAATCTAATTTAAATGTATTGTTAAAATGAAATGATACATTTAACATATTATTTAACAATTCTTCAGTATGTGATGAAATATGTATATTGAATTATTACATATTTAAAAAAATTCATGAATGGATTATGATGTCCCAAATTCCATTAAATTTGGAAATCATATCATCTGATATGTGAAACTATATACAAAAAATAATTGGAAAAAATATTATGACATTACCAAGAAAAAAATAAAATCCTTAATGTGTTGGAAAAAAATCTAAATCGATCTGAAATTTATGTTCGTAAATTATAAAGAACCCAGTAAGAATTAATTAAACCACACTCTATATATGTGGGATTCATGATCACATTTGATGAATTTATTTTTATTTTATGTAATATATTTCATATTATAATGATTAACAAAGTTAAATCAAATAATAAAACTAAAACATCATGGGATTTATTATCAGTTAAATTACAGATACCGTGCTACCATATGAACATGTAAAAAATAAACATTTATAAAATCATAAATATGTCTCATTGATAAATTTAGGTCAAAATACGCACAATGAGTATCGTGATTCTAAATTCAATCTATAAAGGTTTTATAAATCTATTTCTAAATAAAACTTTTATAGGGGAGTTTATCAATCTATTTTAGTTAATGAGTAAGTGTTTACAAAAAAAAATAGACTCGATATGTTCTTGTGATGGGCACATATCAAACCATGGTATGTGAAGAAATATTAAGTAAACCTTATAGGGACAAAGAAAATATAAATATAAGTTGGGGAAAGAAAATTCAACATGTTTTGGATGGACATGTACATATTGTAGAAACTACCCTTGGAAGAGGATATAAAACCCTTGGTTTCATGTATGAGAATAAGAATAATGGAGTATAAAATTAATTTATTCCATAAAACTCTTTTATTCCTAATGGTGGACACCAATATTAAACTTTATGAGAAAGTTGTTTTCCTTGATAACTATACATACTCTTAAAACAATGAACTAATAATTCCACCATCTCCCCCATAGCAGTTAATAATCATAACATATTAGAAGAGGTGCAAGAACCAAGGGAGAAAAAATTCAATGGTTTGTTTTTGGAAAAATAAAATGAAAATATTCTAGAATAGGTTCAAATATTTAGCTTGGAATTACAAAAAGAATATAGTTTTTAAAAATATTTAGTTTCAGAATGGTTTTATATATGATGTTACATGAAATAATTATATTGTCTTAATGAATATTATAATTAATTTAAAAATTTAAATGAAATCACTTAATTGATGTCATATTGGAGGTAATATTCTACAAAATGTATTATCTATCCTGAAATTTCATTTTATGGGTTATGTAGTTATTGAAATAAATCCACTAAGATATCATAATATGGATATGGTTACAATAAGTATGGATATTTAGTATATTTTTACATATTCAATCATGTAATAAAAATTGAAACAATATTAAATTAATTAAATCCTACAGAGCAGAATGATAGAAAAAAATATGAATTATAATAAATTGAAATGAATTTCAAAAATAAAAGGATCAAATAACATCGGAATGAGATTAGAAATTTCAAAATTGACATTTTTAGTTGAACTGTAGCACTATTAGAGAAGTATATATAATTAAATAAATCTATTATTTGAAATTATATTCTAATAAAAATATGTGTAATTTGATTTTAATTTCATTACAAAGGAGTCCGAGGAATGTATTGGAACTTCCTAAAATTGTCATCATGTCATTTCGAATATAAAGGAAATTTAATGCCCTCTCATGTTAATAAATATAATGAAGACAAATATTGATATCCCAAAAGAACTAAAACAAAGTAGGATCACATGCTAATCTCTTTATATTATAATAGCTCAAATTAAATTACTATAATTATAGGGGTATTAAAAATTTTTCTACAGGATTTTTTCTTAATAAATAGATGTCCCTAAAATATTAAATACATTATGTATTTTAGAATATAATCCAAACTCTTCAATCAGATGGATAAAATATGAAATTTACAATTTCAGATTTTATACTGATAAATTTTTCCCAATTTTTTCTATCAAAACCATATATTATCATATAATATATATGATCACATACGTACCTAATGATTTTTTGTATTAAAAGGATTAATTTTTATGACATTCTCATAAAAAAGTATTCATTAAAAACTATTTCATAACATTCCATATAATCTCGCACTATACTGATCTTTTTATATTTCATACTAATTATTTAATATTTCTCATTAAATTCTGGACATGATAAACATTCTGACTATCATATAATTCATCATATCCTAAGTGAATGGAAAATTAAAAAGAGTTATATCAATTTATCAATAATGGAAATAATAATAATTGATAGTTGAATTTCATTAATATGAATAAATTTAGTATAAGGGTGTAAACAAATTATAAAAGTTATTTAGTATCATGTTAGGCCATTCATACACTTCGATACCTAGATCATAAACATGAATCAAGGGAAAATTATTTATCAAATGAAATACATATAATAATCAATAATAATTAACCATGTGTTTGTATAATTGATTAATGGACTCATCATTATCCCATATACTTTCACCCATTTAAGGTAGTAAATTCTTTTATTTAAACATAAATTCCTTAGATCTCATTGAACAATCAGATGATTTTGATAAAACAATATCAATAATATATAAAATATAAAACCCAAAATATTATCAATGGAAATTCCCTTATTATAATTATTCCATATAGTATAAATCACATCAAATTACATAAAAGGCACAAAAAGAACATTATAAATGAATAATTATTGGAATACGGGTTATTTTAAGAAGTTACAGAACCTTAAAGATGAAATAGTAAATTGACCCTTAAAATAGTAACATGAACATTATGAATTGTTATTTGGAGAATAAAATAATAAACTCATCTCTAATAGTATAAATAAAATTTAGGATTCTTATAAATGACAATATGGTATAATTATATAATATTATATGTAAATAAATATTTTAATATATAAAAATTGTGTATGCATTTTTATAAAACATAATTATTTATATATAAATTTATAATTTATATAATCATGTAAAATGTAATTAGTTTTTATAAATTTCAATTCTATATTGCATTTATTAAAATATATTTTTTATGAGACATGAAATAATTTATCGAAGTTTCCTAAAATTAGTTCTAATTTTGAAATTAGTATTTTTTGAAGAAATTGTTATTTTATTTGAAACTAAATTTCTCACATTTAAAAAATTACATTAATAAAATTCAGTTCCATTTTTAAATTCTATGAGTTGAAAAATTGTTAGAGGAATTTTCATGGAATTTTGTAATGTAATTGAAATTTTTTAATAGTAAAAAATGATAAATTGTGATAAAAGAAAAATATTTGAATTTTTGAGTCATTATTGATGTAATTCTAATGTATGCCCAAAAATCAAGAAATATCATTCATTATATTAATATATCTCGTGAAAACATTCAATCTATTCTTATACTGGAATCAATATAATAAATTAATGAATAAAATAATGAGAATACATCCCTCTCCAACTCTATAAATACCACCCTCACCAGCTTCTCTCCACACTCCATTCATGCCTTGAATCATCTATACATTCATCGCAATCATCTTCCCAAGCCCCATACCCACATCCAGGATCTTTTGGTCTAAAAAAGGACTAAAAAAATCACCCCAAGGAGGTTCTTGAAGAGATGGATTCATATGGCAAAATCCTCTTTTTTTATTTTAATTTCTTTTAAATTTATTTTCTTTTCATAGTCTCTCCTCTCCCCTGTTATCCAAGTGGCATGATAAATTGTACCTAACCATATAATTATAGAATATTAATTTTTCACATATATTAATATTTATTAATAATATAATAATTTTACTTTAAATGGGATGCCTTGTCTGATATCATACCTGACACACAACGATGGGTTTCTCTAAAATCGTAAATTGCACTCAAGACTAAGTTATACTGAAAATAATAAATTATTAATATTATTATTTTAATTGGTAGATAACTCCATCACATTGTATTCATGGGAATAAAAATAACTAACTATATTATGTTTACACTTGTTTGTTATTTTTTTTAATATCATCAAATAAATGCATCTGGCTTAAAATAAAATAAATCCATTTTTAAGTATAAATATCTTTTATATTTTTCAAAAGGTAGTCTTACAACCAATTGATGGGGAACAATTTTAATTAAATATTTGGAAAATTTTATAAATTTTATATTAATAATTAAAAATTTAAATGGATTTTGGATATCAAAAATTACTTTGTTTCCATTTTTTTTATTTTTCTATTAATATTCATTTATAATTAATAGTGAAAAATGCTACATTTTAATTCAAAAAAAAATTTCATATATTTTATTATTTTAATTTGTATTAATTTTTTTATTAAATAATGTTTTTACAATTTTTTCCTATATTGTTCTTTAGAAAAAATTTTATATTTATGTTGGATATAAAAAAGTTTTGAACCTTTGAATGTTTTTACTTTAAAACCTCGTTTCCTCAATCCGTCAAAGGGATCAATTGATTAAATTAAATTTCATCTCTTTTATAAATTTAATTTTATAAATTATAAATAAATGATTATTATTATTGTAAAAATTTTGATTTAATTGGATCAATATAATTTATTATGAATAGTAACATTACTATTTTCTTTACCACACTTAAAGAAAAATTGGCTAAATAAAGATTCGAATAATATTATAAAAATATTAAACTACCCTAACACTTGTGATAATATTATTGGATGAGTTATTGTCAACCATCCGATACTTGAGATGAAATGTTTTCCTTTGTAATTCTGTCGGATGTGATTATGACATTACTAACATTTTATATAAGGTAAAATCAATAATATCATAAACATGTCTCTTACTGCTAAAAAAAATTTAATATTGGGTTATCTATTTAAAATCATTGAATATAAGTAATCCTTATAAATCCAAAATTATTACCTATATCATGATAAATTATTTTTAATTTTTATACATTAAATAACTGATTTTATTTATGATACGAAGTTGATGTAGTAATATATTAATTACGATATGACTAAAAAATTGTATTAATAATTTTATAATAAATAAAATTTTATTGTTTGAAACTATAAACAAATATTATGGAATAAATATACATTTTATTTATGAGTTAAATCAGTTTTTTAGTAGAAATCATGTAGTTATGATTTTTTTAAATGTCATCTAATTAATTGTTTCGAAATTGACATAATTCATATTTTAAAATACAAAATATTTAATTAAAATAATTAATATTTTCAAAAAAGTTGTAATTGGTAAAATATATTTTTTATGTCTCCATATGGAATTAATGACTCATTAATTGGTCTTTTTAAATGTTATGATTATTAGGTTAACTCTCAATGTGTAAATGACACAATAAAATGGTAACTGTTAATAAGGATAAAACATAAATACAAGGAATAAAAATATCCAACACTTGTCAATTTTTTATTTTATCATTCGATTTAGAAATGTCTTTATTATATATTCGTTCACAATCAAATTGGACAAATTAGGATTTGAAAATGATATTTTATTAATTTAATACTTTTAATAATTCCTGGAATTCCTCTCCCGTATCCTATAAATATAACTATTCTTCTATTTTACATTCAAATAAATAACTTTTTGGTTTATCCATTATTACCCAAAACCCATCCTAGATTCAATCCCCACATTCATGATTCCTTATTTTAGGTTTAAAACAATTCATATAGGAGTTAATGTGTTAAAAAGTTGATTATCCAAAGGAAATGAGATTATTTTATTTAAGAGTTTTTAATTTTTTGTTCTTTCACTTCCTTAAAATATCATCCAACCATTATGAGATAAAATATATAGTATAATAAATATACTGATATTTTATTATATTAATATAAAAACATACATCCATACACACTTCCATCAAATGGGATAGGAATTAACCATTCGTGCACACATATGAACCATCACCTCTATGAATCTATATAAATCCTTTTCCATAAAAGTATCTCAAGAGTGATTATAATTTTTGAATTAATGCTTATATATTATATTTATAAGATATTTATAATTATATGATAATAATATAGAAAATAATTTCTTACATTCCACGAACATAAAAATGACAACTTCATTTGATAGTATGTTTGCACTATCACCTCCATGAAGTGATGTGGTTCATTTTTATTTACTAAATCACTTGTATGATATATATATATAAGTATAATTATATAATTACTATGTTATTATTGATGTTATGATAATTTTTTAAAGATAAAATAATAATTATCTTTTATAAAATAATGATAAATAAAAATTGAAACAAATATTGATGCTTACGTAAGGCCTACCATCTATATAATTATAACATTGTCAATTTTTCATTATAATAAATAATGGTTTGATTCAAAAGAATAATTAATAAAATATAGTGAATCTAAAATTAATAATATTATTCTATAAATTATTTAATTATGTCCACATGAAAAAACTTACATCATGCCTAGTTCATTTTTGTACTCATTTACTGAATATTAGAAAAACTGCTAACATTGAAATTATAAAATTAAATAATTATTATAATATTATAAAAAGTTTTATAAAATGGATATTAATCTCTTATATATTTCTAAATGATGTATAAATTAACCTATGATTGTTATTATTCAATATGGAGAGCTTATGAGATATGTTGGACATGAGGTAAGGGGCTTCCCCTCAATATCCTTTTATTTCGGCATATATTGATGTTATACACCACATTAATTTATATGGTGTACAATAACCCCCTTTGACATATAATGTAATTCAACGGTTTTAAAATTTATCTTTTTATATAATGATTTTTACTAAATTACAAAAGAAATGTTTTTTAACATATAAGGCCATAACGACTTTTCTACCACAATGACCATTATTTAACATTTTTCTTCCTCAACAATCCATGATGTTTTTTAGAGAAAAATAAAAACCATATTCAATTTTCATTTTTATTTTTTAAAAATATTTTTTGTAATTTTTCATTATATACATATCTTTATGTGGCATATTTTGATTGAAAAGTGGAAATTTTATTTTTTCCTTTAGGCATGATTAATGTGTTATGATTATGTTACAGTTCTTGGTAATTTCCTATGTATATGGGTGGAACTATAATATACTGAATGTTTGAGAGCCTAAGCTAGATATCCAATTTATTAGTTAATGAGATTGAGTTAATGGTTATGGTTACGGAAAATATATTTAAAGAATATACAGTGATGGTTATTCCAAATATAACCATGAAGGTCAGTCCCTATATAGCTGTGAATGCTACAATGTAAGTATGATGTGGATTCTAAAAGTTAGCTTTTTGATTTTTGATTTCTAATATTTTATTTAGTAATCTTATTATTTCATGATGTGTGTTGAAGAACATATATTTTAATGGAGGAAAGTGTTATTTTGTGAATTTGTTTTCATGAGTTTAAATTATTCATGATATAACCCAATCCACAAGGGATGAAAATATACGGAGTGGGAGACCTCTCTATAGACAGTGGATTTTAGTGTGTTAGCTTACTCTTAGAGGTTTAACACTTCCTCTTCTTTGATCTTATTCTTCCTCCAGGAGGATCTTCTTCTAAAATAACCTCATCCTCAGCTCTGTCATTGTTGGATTGTGACCATTGATATTCTCTTGATGTTCGACCTTTAATGATGTAGATAATCTAATATTTCTAGAAAATTCTCAATCATACCCAGATTAATGTTTTGTTGCTCAATCTGAAGATTCATTATAGCTTGTGATACATAGATCCACTTATGATCTTATGTTTTTTAATGTTTTTAATAATTGAGGTGTTTTTAGGGATCCAATTGGTCAGAAGGATGAAATATAATCAATGACTCATGAGGATGTGTGATAGCGTGATGCTCAGCCAAATGATGTTATGCCTTTAAGTGATGATTCATATAGACCTCAATCCTATATTGATGTGATGAAGACCCTATCAACTATAGGTCAAATTCTAAGTGCATCCATGTTGTTGGCTTTGTTAAAAGATTCATTTCATAGTATAATACATAATATGAGCTCATCAACCCAGATTGAATCGAAATTTGAAGTGCTCACTAAGTGAATTAAAATTGGAAAAAATTCGCCAATTAAATTAATTTTTCACTAATTTGGAGATACCCTTGAAGCGTGATAATTTAGTATGTAGGATATCTCTTCTATGGTGTTTCTCTAACTTGAAATGTGTATCTCTTGGTCGAATATTTTATCACATCCTTTTTCATTCAGATGATTTGAATCCTTAAGCATGGAGGCTTTGGTCCATGTTGTTGAAACCCAAATGGACTCATTTACAAGAATGGAATTTAGATGTTAATGTCTCGTGTGAACTAAATGAATATTTCCATGTCTATGATTTTTCATGGTCTCAATTAGGTCCTTTGTGATTTGATGATTTTGCATGACAATGGCATGACAATTAGAACTCATATTCATCTCGATATGGAGACTGGGGATGTTCAGTTTGGTCACTTTTCCCTGATGTTGGTGGATATTGATCATATATCTACCATTATTTAAAACATAACCCATTCTACTCCTTCTCATACCATCCTAATCAATGTTTTATATTAATGAAATCCTCTTATATGTAATGAATGTTTGCTTGTTGCGAATTTTATGGTGCTATGTCGACAGAATGTGTCACATGATGGTTGTCGGATGAGAGTCCATCCTACCAATCTCTATAAAAGGAATTCAAAGATGAAAGATTCTGATTTTTCAAATCACAAAATTAATGATGCGGACTTACTTAAAGGGATGGTTCCTATAGTGGCTGATGTGTTGATTTAGAGGAAACTCAACTCTCAGGATCTCATTCTAAATGGAAATGGGATACTAGTGGATGAGTTTATTGTGAGATATAATTTTGGGCCCTCTAATAAATGGTTTAATAATGTAAATAATGTTTCCTCAATAAGGGATGACTCCACATGGTCTCAAGGATTAGTGACCCATGAATCCTATAATATATATATTTCTAAACAAAATGATACATAGATG
Source organism: Viscum album (assembly GCA_963277665.1). NCBI lineage: Eukaryota > Viridiplantae > Streptophyta > Magnoliopsida > Santalales > Viscaceae > Viscum > Viscum album. The sequence goes on along the minus strand of OY728131.1, from coordinate 706,892,980 downwards.
CATGTTGACTATCATATAGAATTCTAAATGTTCATTCAATCATATAATTTATCTGAGAAGTTGGGGGATGCCACTAAAGTTGATGGGGAGAATGTTGGTACTCATAATGGGGTTCAAGAAGATATGGGCATGCCTCATTAAATGATTAAATATTTTGTGCAATGGAAAATATGAATGTTAGAAATGGATTCACCTCTATTAATTAGAAGAGGAGACCAGAGAATGATTAGTATATCATACCTAGAATTGAGTCTACTGGATCATCTTCTCAGGTTCTAAGGAAGGTGTTTGCAGATATCCTTAGGATTTTCAATTGTGGTATGTCTCTATCTGATTGGGAAACAACTAATGACTCAAAATATGGAAATGATATATCATAGTATGATCTCAAGGCATATTGTTTGTTGGAAGAGGGTTGTATTTTTTTGACCCTATCCCCCCATTATTATTTCTTTCTTATTAACAAATATTCCAAATATTTTCTTCTAGATAGAAAATTTTGGATTTTTTTTTTGGAATAACAGTTTCATTATTTATTTTATATCCCTTACTAAGATTTTTGGTCTCATTATATGTTTTTGAAATTGTTTCCACATGGTATAATAATAGGTAAGAAAAAATATGAAGTCATGATGAATGTTATGGAAATTTATGTAAGAAAAAAATAAATAAGTTTTTAATGAGTATTATCATTTGAAAAATATATAGTGAATATAAGTGTCTACATTGTGATATATGAGCTGTCACGTAGTAATTTTGGCATAATTTTTGAAAAATCTAAACCTCAAAAGATCCTCAATAGGAATTCTTAACATAACTCACAATTTATATAAAATTTAATGATGGGTTATTATATAAATATAATATCATATATATACAATAATGTTAATATGTTAATGGAATAATATATAATCAAACCTATTCTTTCCTCCCTTTTATTTTATAAATTGTAATTTTCTCTATGAGGTTTTGTTTTATCGCTTTCAAGGATGAAAATTTTTCATTTTCATTTACCGCCTTCAATGATAATCTTAAAACTATTGTATTGGATGAATAAGATTATAAAATTTATCTGATAACCTTTTTTGATCTATAAATAACTTATATACATTATATTAATTAATAATCCAAAATGAGGTCATGGTAATTGAAACCCACCAAAATAAATCTAATCCACTCTCATTATATATATATATAACGATTATTCCTCGTACCCTACAAAAAAATGATATATAAAATAATTTAATCTTATATATGTTCATTAATATCATATTATATAAATCATGGTTTATTATCCACAGACTTATACAATCTTCTATATATGTATTCATGTGATTCAATCCTGATAACCAAGAAAATGAACATGCCCAGATGGTGAAAGTGAACACTATAACACATAATAATGTAAATAAAATAACATAACAAAATTATCCAAAATAAAATAAATGTATAACAGGTTATAGTTTTATTACTTATTGATTTTAATTTTATTATACAGTATATTAAAATCAGAAATTCTTTCAGACTTATGGTTTGTGGATTCTAAAACCGAGTATCCTTTATTTGGGTAATTCCATTGTAATTCCAAATTATTAATATTGATGTTCCATTAATATTATATATATATATTTTTTATTTTCCTTCCCTTCTCCATTATATGATATAAATGATTCCAATCACGTTTTATGAAAAATTTAATGATTTTTCTAATGAAATATTCTTTCTAAAAACACATGTTTTACTTCTCCTAATATTGTTTATTCTTCACCCAATATTGATGATTCATAAACCAAGTAGGTTATTATATTTTTCTTTTGGAAAATAAAATGTTTATTAAAGGAAGTTTTCTTTATGAAATTCTCATGAAACGTATTTCCTTTCCATGAGGGTTGTTATAGAAAAAATTGGTATACGTTCATTGGGGAATGAATGATTATGTAAATGTTATGATATGACAGGTAAAAATGTAATTATATAATCCTCCAACACATTGGGTTATTAGTTTTATCTCCTGAGATAATATTGAATATGTGTGGACATGATATTATATTTGTTTAAAATTATGATTTTTGGATGATGAACATATGTTATTAAAGAAAATGATGGTATCTTTGTTCAAAATTGTTTGTGGTAGTTGACCACTAAGACACAATGTTTAATTTTTATTCACTTTTACATTAATTGACTTTTTTTATGGTTTACTCTTATTATTTGGATTATAATTATTTTCTATTGTTATAATAATGTCGTTTATTCCCATCAATTTTTCATGTCTCTTATCTATCCTCTTACATGGACTTTATTTCACCCATGAATTTGATGTATATCCTCATGTGAATAAATATACAATGGAGAATACATGGGAATATAAAAATCTATTGAATAATTAGTTAAATAATTTTTAATATTTATTATATATTTTTTTATGGTTCTAATTTTACCAAGACTCTACACCTTTAGATCATTGTTCAAGAATGATTTTATGTTTTATATCATTCAAATAATATATTAATTCTGTATGAAAATAATGTTATCTATATCTTCCATTCAAGGTAAGGATTGGTTAATTTTGGAACTATGATTATAGAACCTTTCTAAAAACACTTATAACGAGACTACAAATATATAAGAACTCAATAAGAGATGTTTTAGAAAATATATAACTTAGGGATCCCACAAGATATGCCTTTTAAGGTAATTTGAAAAAGGAATAATTTTTCTATTCAAAAAAATTATAGTTATGTTTTGTTAAAATCATTTATATTTTAAAAAATTATGGGAATGTGGAGAAACTATGATAATGTTCCATGTGAAGGAAAATGCATCGAATTCCCAATTGATACTCCAATGCCTTGGGTGGTGGAGTTCAAAATTTCATGGTGATGTATACCTATCCTTCTCATGATAATAAAAATAACCAGAATTACGTGGAATATCCTCCTTGACCAAGGAGAGATAAATTAAAAATTGATTCTTTTATATAGAAAAAACCCTTGACATTTAGGTGATATTTAGAACCACTATTCTGAAAATTATGTTACAAATAAATTGGGAAGATATTTTCTATATATAGCTATTCTTAGTTGGAGATGGTTACTCTATCCATTTATCATCAACATTTAGTGTCTGACCAATGGTGAGTTGATTAAGAACACTATCTCGAATGAGGGAATTAAATATATTCAGTGGTAAGACATTATTATAAAATTTATTATAATGTATTTCCCTAAAAATCTTTATTACAATACGAAGAGGGAATTACTAAATCTGTAGAAAATGGATAGTGATTCTATCATATCCAATGAAGAGAATTTCAAAAGGATTCAAAGGAATATTTTATGTTTTTTTACAAATTATTGAAAAAAACTATATTATTTAGTGGTTCAAAACCAAAACTATGAAAGGATCAATAAATTTGAGACATTTATCATTATGAAGTACTTTTTTGTTGTTATATAAATATAAATATGATGTTTGGATAGTGGTGCCCTGGATATGTTGATAATAAAAAAAATATGGTGTTTGAATGTAGAAGATCTAATGACAATGTTGGAATGAAATCTCAACCATAGATATGTCAAAAATGTTGGAAAACAAACATAGGAATTTCTCCAAAGGGATGGGGAAATGCTTTAAATGAGATGGAGAAGGCCATGATGAATATTAATGATGATGATAAATTAGTAAAATTGAGAAATTTTGTTTAGGGAAGAAATATCAAAAAATTGTAAAATGGTTCAAATGATGGGAGAAAGGGAACTATGTATGAAAATTCACTAAACCACGACACCATGAGGGTAATAAATCGTTGTTCCCAGAAAATCCAAAAGTGAATGGGGAATATTATTCCATCACTACTGATGAAGTGGAGCTCAAAAATAATATGATGACATATAAACTTGTAATTCATTCAATAATTGAAAACATAATATTGGATGCTAGTTCTAAAAATTATTTCATATTTTCCATTTTTAGTTGAAAAATTGAATCACCAACTCAAATTAAAATGGTTTAGTTTTTTGTGAGAACATAGAATGTGGAATTGAATGCATCCATATTATATAACTCACCCCTCATTATATTTTTGTGGACTGAACCTCCTAAAAAATCATGCATTAATTCCTTAGTTGGAGTTTGATTCAATTTTGGGAATATATTGACTACATTTATACTAATCCGACATCAACTATCAAGAAATGGATATAACTATTCAAACCCAGAGGAATCATCCAATTATGTACCAATGTTAGGAAGATGAATATTATCATTTATAATCATCATCTAAAGTTTTGATATTTTTTACTTATAAGCAAGAATATCAAAATCAAATGATTGATATAATGTAGAGAACCATAATCAATGACATGACCATAGTAAGGGAAGAAAATAATTTGCCCATTGAAGAGTTCTTTAGTATAATTTATAGATGAGTTGTTGTCTTCATGATTGTACATAATTTTGGGATTATTTTTATATCAATGATAATATATTGATTTTCAACCATTGAGCTGGAGGAACCGAAGAAGATATTACATGTGAATCTAGACAAGGGGTTTATTTTATCGAGTTCTATTCCATGTGGTGAAAAAGACCTATTCATCATGAATAATGATGAAACATTTTGAATCTTTTTATTACTGTGATATAAAAAAATTCACAAAAAAATCATGTTTCCTCCTCCACAGATATATGACATGTTCGATCAACAACATCAGGTATTTTTTCTCTAAGCTGGATCTTCATCTGTGATATCACTGATTAAATTTTATGAATGAATATATTCCCAAGACTAACTTTTTAATGAGTTATGGATAGTATGAGTTCATAGTAACTCCCTTTAGACTCACTAATTTTCCATCAATATTCATGGAATTAATGGGTAGCGTCTATATAGATTACCTCCTCAAATTTGGTGCTGTCTTTTTTTATTAAAATTTGACACACTAAATGATAAGTGGGGAAAATGTTGAGAATTTAAATAATGTTTTATAGAAATTGCAAAGGGATTAATGTTTTCCAATGTAAATTAAATGACAGTTACAGATTGTGTAACTATTATTCTTTGGAAATTTTATAAACTGAAGTGCATTGTGTTGCATTTGTTGTCAATGAGACATGAAGTTGTCTTGGAATGAATGGAAGTCAGGGAATGTCAAATGTGAATGACAAAGGTTGTAATTGTGTTGGTAAAGAATGGAGAATGGCCATGGAGCTTAGAGGAATGTCACTTAGGAGATTCACTAAGTGGCATTGGAGAATATGGTTGAAACATTCTCCATGGATATCAGACGATTGTTGAACTGATATTAATGTTTCAATACTTGTATCAATATGATACTAAGTTACACCACTTGAAGAATGAATGATGATGGAGCATCATTAAATCTGGCGATTGTTGAGCTGATCTTAAAGTTCCAAGAACTTGTATCAACTGGATACAATGTCACAACATGGTTAGAGGACCATGCATTGTATTGACAATGCATGAGGAAGTAAAGGAGAACCATCCACTACTCCTGAGTGGATGAAGTGGATTCAAAGAAGTCCATGTACTAACTCTTAGTGCATGTGAATTGGAAGTGATCCAACTTGATCTCTAATTGGATCAATGAAGCACATTGGAGATTTTATGTTGATTCAAGCGTTCGGTTGATGGAGAACCTTCAAGAATTCACTCCTAAGTAATAAATAAATGTTGAGGATGAATGGAGAAATTCTTAAGAAGAAGAAGCATAGAGATGGGAAGAAGAAGGCTTGAATAGCACTTGGTTTGGCAATTTGTATATGGAGTACTTTGTTTTTATACAAAGGATGCATCCTTCCTTTGCCAAAAAATTGGCCACCAAGGAGGCCAGCCGAGGGTCATCACACAAGGCACTTGTGGGACTCAAGGTCACCACGCCCATGGGGAACCCTCAAGGCCAGGGCAGTAACCTTGAGGCATGGGGCGCACCCAAGGACACCGCATGGGCGCCTGGGGCACGCCCGGAGGAGCGCAGGGGGCCGTGTATAAGCCCCCGAGGGCACGCGGTGGTGAAATCCGCGCACCGGAGGAGCATTGTGGGCGCTAGGAGCGCGCCCGCAGGGAGCATAGTGGGCGCAGAGCGCGCCCGCAGAGAGAACCCGGTGCGGGGCGGCACCGGGAGGGAGGAAGTTCAATTGTGGGGTAGCGGAGAGCGGCAGGGTTATAAACCGCGGAAATTCCGCGAGAGAATTCGATGTGGGACGCGGGATTTTCACCGGGAACAAATCCCAGCCGCACGATTCATCGCGCGCTCGATCTGGACCGATCATCTAATCCGCCGCGCCCCCGATCTGATCCAAGCCGTCGAAGCCTTTTTGATCACCGCATCCGACGGCCGAGAGCTCGTCTCCTTCGTCGAGCTCAGCCGAAGGCCTCCCCGCACATTCCCGCGAGCCTCCTTCGAACCAGGCGCCTCCCGAATGAAGATTTTGAGATCCCGGCCACCATTGCCGAAGATGAAGTGTCCGTTGAGTTCGTCTCCTCAAACCGAATCCATACATGCTTTAAAAAGAGCTTGCATGCTACCAGTGGAGAAATTTGATGTCGGCCGAGGCAAGCAAAGCTGCCAAGGCCACGTGGTTCGTGTTTTGCATGGGATGGCCAAAACAGAGGCCATGCATTCGTTCGAAAACGCATGCACGTGGAGAAAACTGAAAAAATAAAGAACCCGCGTGAAACAGAGGATAAAAATAAAGATTTGGAAAGATTTTGAAGATCCGAAGATTTCGGGGTTTTGAAAGATATCTCTCCGCAGAAGACCGAGGCCCTCTTCGCCTATAAAAGAAGAGCCCAAGGCTCCAAAGAAGCTTGCTGAAACCTTGAGGAGTCCCGCGTGCACCTTGTGCCTCGCGAAGCCGAAGCCCCGCGCAAATACCATTTGCGCGGCTGAGTCCCTTTCGCGCACTCCTTGCGTGAAAGAAGAAAGGGGAAGACCCCTGCGCGCTAATCCTTGCGCGGCAGGAAGAACCCGGGGCCGCGACACTCTGCGCGCCCACGGTTGAAGCCCGAGGTGCTTTGCACCCGAGGTCTTGCACGCCCTTGTGCCGTGCTCCTTGCGCGCTCGAAGGCTTGCACACCCGCGGCTTGTGCCTTGCACTTGCGCGCCTTGTGGCTTGCGCGACCCACGGCCAGTGGAATTAGCGCGGCTGTGAAGTGAAGGAGGGCCGCACCCCTTTGCGCAAGTTGGGCAGTAGGTGTGAACAAGAAGACCCGAGGCCTTGCCTCTTGTGTGTGCACAGTAAAGAAGGAAGAAGGCCGAGCCCTTGCACCCTTTGAGTGCCAAGTGAAGAAGAAGAGACCCTACGGGTAGTGTATGTGCAAGAAGAAAGAATAGAAGGCCGAGGCCTTTGAGCCTTGTGTGCAAAAAGAACAAGAAAAGGCCGTAGCCTTGTGCAACCAAAGAAGACCCGAGGCCTTTGTGCCTTTGTGTGCCAAGAAGACAAGAAGGCCCTACGGGTAGTAGGTGTGCAAATAAAGGAGAACCAAAGTATGTGCACAAGTGCCAAGTGAAGACCACCACATCCATTGTGTGTGTGTACCATAGAAAGCCGAGGCTTGCATACCTTGTGTGTGCACACTTTGAAGAATAAACTAAAAGAATACTAAAGTGAGTGTGTGCACAAGAAGTGGAAGGCCATAGGCATTTGTGTGTGCAAAAGAACTAAAAGGCCGAACCTAGTGTGTGTGCACTAAGTGAAGTGTGTACACACTTAGAAGAAGAAGAAGAGGATACTCACACAAAGTATAACACACTTCTATGTGTGTAATCAAAAGGAACTAAACGTGTGAAGTCCAAGTGAGAAGGTGTGTGCTATAATTGATTACACCCTTTGTGGGTCTACTGCACCAAGAGGAAGAAAAGGAGAGTGCATGCATGCATGCATGCACGTGCACACGTGAACAGTGCTAAATCAGTGGTGTGCAACTGAGACTGGACCAGACCAAAGTTAAAGATATCAGTTGTCTGAGTTTTCAGTAGATTGAGAAGACCCTGATCATCACAAGTGATCAGAGGTACAGAGCAAGGCCAGCAGTCTTTATCCCAGACTGCTGAGGATACTTGAAGAAGACCTTAAAGTGAAGAAGAGCTACTCGTGCGACTCGAGAAGCCAGGAGAAGACCCTGTGGGACTCAGGGAGAAGAAGTCTTCAGTGGGATTCTGGAGCAAGCCAGTGGGACTCTGGTAACACTGTGTGAAGCAGTATAAAGACCCTCCTGTGGGACTCAGGAGAGATACAGTGGGACTCTGTATCGACCATTGTAATTCTAACAAGTTATAATGGGAGAATCCATGCTGGGAAAGCATGGCAAGGATGTAGGCCTTTGGTGCCGAACCTTGTAAATCCTTGTGTCCTGTGCCTTTTCATTACTGCATCATTCGGGAAAGGTTGAGAGATACAAGAAGAGTGGATCGAGGCTTTAACCAGCCATAGAGGTTTAATTGATAAGAATCAATTAGTAAAAAGTTTTAAGGGATCACTGATTCACCCCCTCCCCCTCTCAGTGATTCACACTGATCTGGGCACTTCAATTGGTATCAGAGGAGGTTCCCTCTAAAAGATCCAAGGGAGTCTTTATGAAGTGCAGATTTGAGGAAATGAGTGACCAGCCTCAAATGGAGATATCTGCCAAGACTCAGAAAAATAGAAAGAAGAAACAGGCAAAGAAGATGAAGAAGAAGGTTGTTGCAATCAGAGAAACTCCTTCTATGGAAAGAAATGTGAAAGTCACATCAGATGACAATTCCTTTCATCATTCTTCTGATGAAGCCTGTCCTAGCTGTGATGAAGTTGATACAATGAATGATCTTCAAAGTGCACTCAAATATCTTCAGAAGACAGTTCCCATGGAAGTGGCAAAGTGTATAGCTACAGGCATCCATGATCTTCATGAAGAAAAATTATAGTTAGAAGAAGAAGCCAATGCAATGGAAGATCAATTGGCAAAAAGGGTTGGCATAACCAACACTCTCAGAAAGCTGGTAAATGCCAAAGATGAAACAATATCTCTTTGCAATGAAAGATATGAAGATACCTGTGAAGAATTGCAAAGGAGCTCTTCTGAGAAAGAAATATTTTTGATAATAATCAAAGAAGTTTTCCATGCACTGGAAAAGAGGCATAAAGTGTCAATGGTTGTCAAAGATGCTCAACTAGAAGATAAAGTCAATAGGGTGAAGGAGCTGGACAATTCATTGCAAGAATTGAAGAAGGTGCATGAAGACCAGATGAAACAACTGGAAGAGAAATGGGAAGGAAGGCTAAGAACTATTGAGGATGAGAAGAACTCCCTCAATATGAAATGCTTAAAACTGGAGGTGATATTGAAAAATCAGCAATCACCTAAAGCCCAAGCCTCCCAGTCAGCTGAAAGAAGACATGTTGCTACTCAAGTATGCTTTGAGCAGGATGATTCTAAGAGAAAGACATCCTCTAATAAAAGTGCAACATCTTCTAGAAAGAAGGTACCATCCATACCATCTTGTACTCATGCTTCTAAAAGTGTTTCTACTAAAAGTGCAGGATGGAAGAATGAATCCAAACAAGTATGGATGAAGACAGTGAAGAAATAGAGCTCTCCTGAAACAGCACAACAAGTCAAGACAAGTTCCCTACAATCAGAAGGACTGAAGAGGTCAAGATTCGTGGGACAATGCTGGTGTTGTAACAAGTATGGGCATTGTGCAAAGGATTGTTGGTACAATCCACTGAATGCCAAAGCACAGAAGAAGCCCATGCCAAGGGGGAGCAAGCCAGAAGGAAATAAGAAACATCCACAGGTCAAGAGACATCTGTTTACTGCAAATAGATTTGGATTACTTGACAACATCTGGGATGATTGCAAAAGTGGTCAAAAAGATACATGTCAATCTCTAACTGTATCCAGAGCTCAAAAGAAGAAAAGATCACAGAACCTGGCTCAGAAAGAATCCTTGGGAAGCAAGAAGAAAGTGGAAGATGCTCCCAAGAAGATTATGAAAAAGGAAGAGAAGACCTTGGAGTCTAAGTCCAAGAAGGGTGAGTCATCCAGTTGGACCACCAAGAAGACATGCTTCTACTGTGGAAAGAAAGGACACATCATGGACCTTTGTAAAGAAGCCATGAACCTAAATAGAAGCAGACTAAACTCCAAAAGACAATCAATCCAGAAGAAGAAGGGATTGATTGAAAATAAGTTGCCTAAGAAAGGTAGCTTAGCAGCATCCAAAGAACCATGTGGAACTTCCAAAACTGAGGCCACTCTTCCAAGTGACTTACTAGTCATATGGCCAAATCAGTTGCAACTTGCCAAAGATCTACAAAGAGCTGAAGATAAAGTTCTGGCAATTGCTAAGGCAAAAGGGAAGAAGAAGATTTCACATGAAGATATGTTGAGATCCACACCAGCACAAACATCAAAGAAGATCAAATGTGCAAGTGTGAAGACTGGTGAAAATGAGACATCTCGGTTGAGAGAATCTTCTCAGCCTTGTTGTTCACATTGATGAACCACAGAGGTTCCATCTTATTCCCTTATACTATTGGTATTTACATGTGCTAACATTGTAGGGAATTGAAGATGATGATCATTCTCAGCTGGAGGATGGTTTGGATTGAATGGAGTGCACCCCTTGAGGGGGAGCCAATCTGGAGAAGATGATGTTCTGAAATTAATATCATCTTGAGAAAGTAGATGAAAGGGGGAGCTTTATCTTTGCACCTGAACATTCTAATGTGTTTTGTGAAGTATGTGCAGGATTTAGCAATTCATTGTTATATCTGGAAAGAATTTCAACCCCTAAGCATGATCTCACATGTTTACAGTAAATGTGGACAGCTTTGAATTCCTTGGTCATATCACTCTTGTTTTCTACACCGGGTTAGCCCAAGTAGACTTAGAGCTGATTTACTAAAGGTTCTTTGCTAAAGAGAACATGTGACATCATCCCTCTCCTAGTGTTTTTCAAGAAAATACTTTTATAAGGGAGGAAGATATTTTTGAAAGAGAACCACACCACACCTTTGCATTTGATTGCCAATAAGGGGGAGAAAATATGGGCACACATATTGACCCATTCATATGTGCTGTTGGAGTGTATTGACAACAAATACAAAGGGGGAGATTGAAGTGCATTGTGTTGCATTTGTTGTCAATGAGACATGAAGTTGTCTTGGAATGAATGGAAGTCAGGGAATGTCAAATGTGAATGACAAAGGTTGTAATGGTGTTGGTAAAGAATGGAGAATGGCCATGGAGCTTAGGGGAATGTCACTTAGGAGATTCACTAAGTGGCATTGGAGAATATGGTTGAAACATTCTCCATGGATATCAGACGATTGTTGAACCGATCTTAATGTTTCAATACTTGTATCAATATGATACTAAGTTACACCACTTGAAGAATGAATGATGATGGAGCATCATTAAATCTGGCGATTGTTGAGCTGATCTTAAAGTTCCAAGAACTTGTATCAACTGGATACAATGTCACAACATGGTTAGAGGACCATGCATTGTATTGACAATGCATGAGGAAGTGAAGGAGAACCATCCACTACTCCTGAGTAGATGAAGTGGATTCAAAGAAGTCCATGTACTAACTCTTAGTGCATGTGAATTGGAAGTGATCCAACTTGATCTCTAATTGGATCAATGAAGCACATTGGAGATTTTATGTTGATTCAAGCGTTCGGTTGATGGAGAACCTTCAAGAATTCACTCCTAAGTAATAAATAAATGTTGAGGATGAATGGAGAAATTCTTAAGAAGAAGAAGCATAGAGATGGGAAGAAGAAGGCTTGAATAGCACTTGGTTTGGCAATTTGTATATGGAGTACTTTGTTTTTATACAAAGGATGCATCCTTCCTTTGCCAAAAAATTGGCCACCAAGGAGGCCAGCCGAGGGTCATCACACAAGGCACTTGTGGGACTCAAGGTCACCACGCCCATGGGGAACCCTCAAGGCCAGGGCAGCAACCTTGAGGCATGGGGCGCACCCAAGGACACCGCATGGGCGCCTGGGGCACGCCCGGAGGAGCGCAGGGGGCCGTGTATAAGCCCCCGAGGGCACGCGGTGGTGAAATCCGCGCACCGGAGGAGCATTGTGGGCGCTAGGAGCGCGCCCGCAGGGAGCATAGTGGGTGCAGAGCACGCCCGCAGAGAGAACCCGGTGCGGGGCGGCACCGGGAGGGAGGAAGTTCAATTGTGGGGTAGCGGAGAGCGGCAGGGTTATAAACCGCGGAAATTCCGCGAGAGAATTCGATGTGGGACGCGGGATTTTCACCGGGAACAAATCCCAGCCGCACGATTCATCGCGCGCTCGATCTGGACCGATCATCTAATCCGCCGCGCCCCCGATCTGATCCAAGCCGTCGAAGCCTTTTTGATCACCGCATCCGACGGCCGAGAGCTCGTCTCCTTCGTCGAGCTCAGCCGAAGGCCTCCCCGCACATTCCCGCGAGCCTCCTTCGAACCAGGCGCCTCCCGAATGAAGATTTTGAGATCCCGGCCACCATTGCCGAAGATGAAGTGTCCGTTGAGTTCGTCTCCTCAAACCGAATCCATACATGCTTTAAAAAGAGCTTGCATGCTACCAGTGGAGAAATTTGATGTCGGCCGAGGCAAGCAAAGCTGCCAAGGCCACGTGGTTCGTGTTTTGCATGGGATGGCCAAAACAGAGGCCATGCATTCGTTCGAAAACGCATGGACGTGGAGAAAACTGAAAAAATAAAGAACCCGCGTGAAACAGAGGATAAAAATAAAGATTTGGAAAGATTTTGAAGATCCGAAGATTTCGGGGTTTTGAAAGATATCTCTCCGCAGAAGACTGAGGCCCTCTTCGCCTATAAAAGAAGAGCCCAAGGCTCCAAAGAAGCTTGCCGAAACCTTGAGGAGTCCCGCGTGCACCTTGTGCCTCGCGAAGCCGAAGCCCCGCGCAAATACCATTTGCGCGGCTGAGTCCCTTTCGCGCACTCCTTGCGTGAAAGAAGAAAGGGGAAGACCCTTGCGCGCTAATCCTTGCGCGGCAGGAAGAACCCGGGGCCGCGACACTCTGCGCGCCCACGGTTGAAGCCCGAGGTGCTTTGCACCCGAGGTCTTGCACGCCCTTGTGCCGTGCTCCTTGCGCGCTCGAAGGCTTGCACACCCGCGGCTTGTGCCTTGCACTTGCGCGCCTTGTGGCTTGCGCGACCCACGGCCAGTGGAATTAGCGCGGCTGTGAAGTGAAGGAGGGCCGCACCCCTTTGCGCAAGTTGGGCAGTAGGTGTGAACAAGAAGACCCGAGGCCTTGCCTCTTGTGTGTGCACAGTAAAGAAGGAAGAAGGTCGAGCCCTTTCACCCTTTGAGTGCCAAGTGAAGAAGAAGAGACCCTACGGGCAGTGTATGTGCAAGAAGAAAGAATAGAAGGCAGAGGCCTTTGAGCCTTGTGTGCAAAAAGAACAAGAAAAGGCCGTAGCCTTGTGCAACCAAAGAAGACCCGAGGCCTTTGTGCCTTTGTGTGCCAAGAAGACAAGAAGGCCCTACGGGTAGTAGGTGTGCAAATAAAGGAGAACCAAAGTATGTGCACAAGTGCCAAGTGAAGACCACCACATCCATTGTGTGTGTGTACCAAAGAAAGCCGAGGCTTGCATACCTTGTGTGTGCACACTTTGATGAATAAACTAAAAGAATACTAAAGTGAGTGTGTGCACAAGAAGTGGAAGGCCATAGGCATTTGTGTGTGCAAAAGAACTAAAAGGCCGAACCTAGTGTGTGTGCACTAAGTGAAGTGTGTACACACTTAGAAGAAGAAGAAGAGGATACTCACACAAAGTATAACACACTTCTATGTGTGTAATCAAAAGGAACTAAATGTGTGAAGTCCAAGTGAGAAGGTGTGTGCTATAATTGATTACACCCTTTGTGGGTCTACTGCACCAAGAGGAAGAAAAGGAGAGTGCATGCATGCATGCATGCACGTGCACACGTGAACAGTGCTAAATCAGTGGTGTGCAACTGAGACTGGACCAGACCAAAGTTAAAGATATCAGTTGTCTGAGTTTTCAGTAGATTGAGAAGACCCTGATCATCACAAGTGATCAGAGGTACAGAGCAAGGCCAGCAGTCTTTATCCCAGACTGCTGAGGATACTTGAAGAAGACCTTAAAGTGAAGAAGAGCTACTCGTGCGACTCGAGAAGCCAGGAGAAGACCCTGTGGGACTCAGGGAGAAGAAGTCTTCAGTGGGATTCTGGAGCAGGCCAGTGGGACTCTGGTAACACTGTGTGAAGCAGTATAAAGACCCTCCTGTGGGACTCAAGAGAGATACAGTGGGACTCTGTATCGACCATTGTAATTCTAACAAGTTATAATGGGAGAATCCATGCTGGGAAAGCATGGCAAGGATGTAGGCCTTTGGTGCCGAACCTTGTAAATCCTTGTGTCCTGTGCCTTTTCATTACTGCATCATTTGGGAAAGGTTGAGAGATACAAGAAGAGTGGATCGAGGCTTTAACCCGCCATAAGGGTTTAATTGATAAGAATCAATTAGTAAAAAGTTTTAAGGGATCACTGATTCACCCCCTCCCCCTCTCAGTGATTCACACTGATCTGGGCACTTCATAAACTGTAAAGGAATATATGTGGACAATTCCCAGGAAAAGTCAATCGAAGACTGGCCTAGGCCAATGTCTATAATGGAGATCCGTAGTCTTCTTGCTCCAGTTGGGTATTAACATAAAAGGATAAATAAATTATTATTATTTAAAAAAATATTAACTATGATGATTTAGAAGGGAGGAAAATTTGTATAGACTAGTGAATATATAGACTACTTTAATGAGTTAAAAAAGACCCTTAAACTAATGCTAGTACTAACAATTCTGACAAGTGGGGAACGCACGGTGGTATACTGAAATGATTCAATGAATGTACTAGGTTTTTTACTATATAAAATGATAATGTAATATCATAAACAATAATGAAGTTGAAAATTCATGAGAAAAAGTAACCTATGAATTATCTAGATTTGGTTTCCATGATCATCACATTGAAAATATACTAGCATTATAACTATGGGTAGAATTGTCAGATATATAATTATTATAAGAGCCTCAAATATATATTCCCATTAGACGGGAATAATAAGATCTAGTGCATATGGTTAGATATTATCGAGGATTACAACTGCTGAATCCACTACTATCACAGTTAGGAAAATAAAGTGGCAGATACTCTAACTAGAAATAATACTACAACATTTTCAATGATTATAATTGAGAATAAACCAATCTTATTATATTTTCAAATATGGGAATATGAATCGTTAAGAATGTTAAATCATTAATACATTATCAAATGATATCTCAATCATCCCTCAAGGATAAAATAAATGGTGCTGAAAGAAATGTTGTGGAAATTTATAATAATGTGGAATATTTTATTAAGGGGAAATACCTAGATTTAAAAATTTATGAGTAAGTAGATGCAAGCTTTCGGTCAAGAAATTTTGTACCATCCAATCTAGAGATAAATATATAAAAACTTAATGACACACATAGCTCATTTTTCGCTATTAATAGAGGGATCACAATATTGTATCAACATTATCAACATCACTTTTGCTGGGAACATATGAGGAATGAGATATCAAAATATATATCAAATTTTCTGGAATGTTAGTAAGTAAAATATTAAATAAAACACACTAACGTGATGACGCATCAATTCCCCACACATACATGAATATGGGAAAACATCACCATAGACATTATCATATGACTTTTGAAGACGTCTAGTGTAAACAATGCTATATGGGTTATTATGGATCTTATCACAAATAATGATAATTGTATCACAATTCAAGATGACTAAACATTGGATCAACATTCACATACATATATCATAGAAGTGGAAATGATACATAGAATACCATTATCCATTGTATCTGATCGAGAACAAAGATTCATGTTAATGTTATGGAAAAGTATCCCACAAGATCTAAACATTGATATGAACTTCAATATGGATAATAATCATCAAAATAATGGTTGATCTGAATGGACTATTCAAAAAATAGAATAAATTTTGAGAGAGTGATCTATGTACATTAAAGGAGGTAGGAACATCATCTACATCAATTTGAGTTCTCATATAATAAAAAATCCCACATGATTATGCAAATGGATCCATATGAATCCATTTGGGGATAATGATAAATAACACTCGAATCTGGGATGATGTATGTGAATGTAAGATTCTAAGACCTAAAATGGTAGATGATATGTTGAAGAAGGTGAGAAAAAATTGGATAAACATAAAGGAAGACCAAATTTTATAGAATATCTATGAATATAATAATTGATGGGACCTATAGTCTGAGGTTTTAGAAATGTTATTCCTCTGTATATCACCATGTAAGAGGATCATATTATTTAAGAAGAAAAAAATTGAAGTTCAAGGTACATCAACCCCTCTGAGATTCATGATCAAGTCAGAGTTGTGGCCTATAAACCATAAAATCTACCAACCATTTCTCAGGAACATGATGTATTCCATGTATCCCTACTGAGGATATAAATACTAAGACCCTCGTATGATCTGAATCAAGAGGTGGTATAGGTGGAAAATGTTCCCCCTTATGAGGAGAAACATGTGAAGATCTTGGACAGTATGAATAATGTTTTATGAAACAAATATACTCACGTGAAAAAATTAATATGTTCGATCCATGTGTATAATGATGTTACATGGATACCTAATGATGTAATAAAGTGTAATTAACCTAAATTTATTTCACCATAATATGTAAAATATAATTTTGATGGTGAAATTTCATAGTGGGGGGCGGGGGATATAACAACTCATAATTTTATAATTGGAAACTACCGTCTTATAATTATTCCATATATTATAAATCGCATTAAATAACATTGAGGAAATAATAAGACCATTAAAAATGAATAATTAATGGAATAAGAACTATTTCTAGATGTCGAGCAACCAATATCAATAAAATATAAACTTCAATAATTGAATACTAAAATGACAATTAAGAATTGTTATTTATCCAATATAATAGTAATCTAATATAAAAAATTATAAATAAATTTTTTTATCATTAATATGATAATAAAAAATAATTAAATCACATTATATGTAAATAAATATTTTAATAATTATTAAATAAGAGTTAGTATTAATATAAAATATAAATGATTATTTTAAATTTTAAAATGGATATGATGATTTAAAATAAAACCATTTTCATAAAATTTATTTATAAATTAGTATTTTTTGTCTTGTGATTATAATATAATTTTATGAGAGGTTATATAGTTTTTTCAACTATCATAAATTCAATTATAAATTAAAAATCAGTTGTTTTCGACTAAATAATATTTTTATTTTAAAAACTAATTTCTATTACTTATACAATTATTTAAATAAAATGGAGTTAATTTTTCTATTATAAATGTTGAAAAATGCTTAGGGTTATTTTTGGGGATTTTTATAAAATATTTGAATTTTGGGTGAACCATAAAATATAACAGTTTTCAACAAAAGATAAATATTAGAAACATTCATTCATGGTCAATGTTATTAAAATGTATGGCCAGAATCATGAATTTTACTTCACGTTTTTATTATATTTACTTATAAGGTTTAATCTATTCATATTCTTGTGTAAAAATAATAAAATAATGACTAATGAAATGAGGAAACACTCGTCTCCTCCCCTATAATTTCCACACACCACAACTTATTATCCTCAGTCCATCCTAGCCATAAGGATTTACTGATTTTTCCCCAATACACTTTTAATGACCATTCCCCAAGTCCCCTATCATCTTGTATTGAAAAAAATACCATATGAAATCCCCCTAATGATGTTCAAAAGGAGAAGGAATGAAGTCCTAAAATCCCCTTTGATCTCTTTTATTTTATTTTCAATCTGTATTTTTTCTTATTTTAATCTCACATCTATATATCCATGTGGAATGACAACTCATTTTTCTGATATATACATTAATTTTATTATGTTAATGTAATAATATGACATCAAATGTCTTCTCCTCTAACTGTTATTCTAAAAATGGAAACGGCGTTCGTAAGGAGTAGATTAATCACCTTCAAGGACGGCAAGTCATCATTTTCCATTATCGCCATCAAGTATTTTTATAAATCTAATATAATGGTTAAAAATTATATTAAAATTTATTGTATAATGTTTTTATGTTATGTAACTAACATATATAGAAAATATTAAATAATAAAAAACATTAGTTCATTGTGATCGAAGATCAACAAAATTAATCAAAAAGGTTATCATTAATTATTAATACAATGATTATTATTCACACCATTTTTAAAATTGATATATAATATCAATTAATATTCTATAATTTCCTCAATAAAATATAATATCAATTTTCAATAATTACACCCATTTTACAAGATCTTACATACATGTATACGAGTGATCTGATCAAGAAAACCAAGAAAACAATCACTCCAAAAAGATAAAATTGAACACTATAACACATCACAATAGACATTAGTGACATTAATAAAATTATAATAATTAATATAAATGGTTAATATTATCTAGATTTATTAATTAATGAATATAATTTTATTATCCATGAAATTAATGTGAATAATGCATTCTAACTTAGAGTAAGGGGATTCCCAAAAAAATCCATTTATTTTGTTATTCATCTACCATGACATATATTCATTAATTATGTTCCCTTAATTATATTGAAATATAATTTATTTTCCCTCATTTTTCCTTTCTTGTATATACATAATTTTTATGTTATTTTTTCACAAATGATCTGATTTTTCAAATTGAACTATTCATTCTAAAATACACATTTTACTTCTCTTTGAGATTGTTTCAACTTCACTATAGATTTATGATATATATTCAATGTATGTTATTATAATTATATTGTGTGAACCACATGGTTTATTCATAAAAATATTTTTTTGGAAATTCTTAGGAAACTCATTTCACTTCCATGGGGTTATTATGGAAAATTTGTTGTTTGTTCTAAGTTGAATGCATTATTTTGTAAATGTAACGATGTAAAGGATGTGATCGGAATTAAATATAAATCCAATTAATTTGGTAATGTTATGTATCTCATGATATAGTTTGAACTATTATTTAAAAAGAATCTATATTTTTTTAAATGATGTTGTTTCGATGAATTACATGTGTTCTGTGTGAAAACGATGCTAGATTTGTTCACAACTTTGGGTGGCAGTTTACAAACAAGACAAGGTGTTTAATTTTTATTCAGTTCCATATTACATGAAAATATTTAATTATTACTCATTTGATTATGATGAAGATAATTTTATTTCGTTAAGATGATTATTTTTATGCTCACCCATGTTTCATGTATCTTATCCATCCTTTTACATGGCTTTTAGCTCACCGGTAATTTTAATTTATATCCCCATGTGAATACATGTTCTAACAAGAACACGAGGGACAATAATAATCTAAAGAAAAAGGAATTAAATATTGTTTGTTCATTATTTTGTTTTTATTGTTCATGATTTTACCAAGACATTGAACCATTGGATCCTGGTTTTATAACACTGTTATGTTGTTTATCTAAAAAAATGACGTGACAATCATGTAACAAATGTAGGGTATATATATAAAATAATTTTATATGCTGAGACATTATTTCTAAATCCCAGTTATATTCACTAATAAAAATAGAATAACCATGCAATTTTCATTCATTCCCAATGAATTTATGGACAATAATATACCTATCCAGCCATTGTTTAGCATAGAATGGCATGTAATTGGTTAATAATGAAACCACACATATTTAGTTCATAATACAACCACCCATAATCATAAAATATTACAATAAAATAAAACATAAAATGTACATGGAGATTTTATTTTATTATAATACCCATATAATTATCAATTATTCCTTCCATAACTTGATTATCCCATAGGGAAAATGGGTTCCAAAGAAACAATATTGAAAAAACAATAATTCATATAGGTAAATAATGAGTATTATATCAATAATAAATATCCCTAATGGTAATAATTAATATTAGGGGGAGTTTAATAAATATAAGTAAAATTTAATGTTCATGAAAGATATTCACAAGGAAGATACTCTTTTAATTTTAAGAAATCTCTAAAAAATTATTAATTTCAAAAAAATGTGGTAATTATTTATATTGAATAAAACCATAGATACTTATAATGTCTTCATAAATTAAAATAATGGTCCTGATGATATCAAATTATATTAAATTTATGAATACTATAAATATTCATTATTTAAAAACATTCTGAAAAATGGAATCAAAACTGTCCTATTTGGAAAATGTTATGAAATCTAAATTTTAAAACCATTTCTAATGAAGCAAAAAAATCACATAAAATTGATTTAAGAAATATTTTTTTTTCAAAAATGGAGAATATTTTTTTTACTCAAGGATATGGGGATGAGATATTCATGATATAAAAGAAGATTCACAATCGGTATCCCTAAAAACAAATTTTTTAATAAATCATAGATAAATAAGGGGGAAATAGAAACCAAACATGTATACCAAATTAATTATTTGAGGTGAATAAAATATATGGAGATTAATAATATAAAAACATATTATCCCCCCATAAATCCTTAAACATAAATAGGCACAAAATGAAAATAGTTTGTAACATAATGTCAATGCCACATTCGTAACACTTCAATAAGAAGTACATTGAAAAAATATCCTCAAAAAAAATTTAAAATTTTTATTAGAAAAAAAATAATAATGATATAACCTATCAATGGGGTTGAATATAATACACATTATATAAAATAGGTTCATATCATAGACCTAAGTCCCATGTGATGTCAATTTTAGACAGATAACCATTATAATGATCATATCATTGAATTTAAAATTAACCAATTTAGTGAGTATGTTTAGTGAATCAAAATCCGAAAAAATATCTTGAAATAAAAATTAATAAAAAATAAAAAATAATCAATATATAAAAATTTCAATTAACAATATTTATAACCCCAAAATATTGAGTTAAGAATCGTTGTACCACTAGGTAACATTCATGTTTAATAAGCATAGATAAAATAAATAAAATTATAGAATAAAATGACATATAGAATTATGTATTTAAGATATAACATGTAAAAGGTGTGTATAATCATTGTATAAAATAAATTAGGTTCTTAATATAAAATATAGAACAATGAAATAAGATTAAGAGGAAATATATTACATCGACTGCACACATTCTGTATATTTCTTAGCACTAATGTTTAATGAAGTAATATAAATTATTTTAATTCTAAATATAATTTTCAAGTCTTGATACATTAAATTTTGGCTAATTATATCATATTAAACAAAATATTTAATTTTATACTTTGTTAGATCAATATTTCAAAATTTTATGATGTTTATTTCGTAATTTTTAAAATAGATATTGTGATTTCATCATGGTCAAAAAATAATTTGTTTAGCATATAAATAATAAAAATAATGAAATATTTATCATTTTAAAAAATAATTTCTAATTCTAAAGCCATCAATGAGATATAGTAATGAAAAATAACTATATAAAATCATGTTGATTGTAGGGTATACCTATGCATGAGTAATGATCCATCATTTTAATGGTTATTATAGAATGATTTCATGTTGTATATTTTCTATAATTAATTTAAATTTTAACTTTTATTTACTACTAAATCCATATTTAAACATATATATCATCCATGTGATGTGGTGATGAAAACAGAATCACATCACTTTATTGAAGTTCTTGTCTACAAATATATACAAACGACATTATCATAATTCAATGAGTTTATGGTAAGAAAATATATTAAACTTGGCATTATAATATTGATATATATTTCATTTAAATCTTATAAAAATAGTAATTCCAACATTATAACTAGCTTTCAGAACTGGTGATTGAAAACTAATTAGATCGGTTCGTGAGGCATCAGTCTGTCATGAATATAGTTGGTAGTTTCATATCCATTTGAAAGGATTCTGAGATGGTTAGTTGTTTTTAAATAAAATATTAATGAAAATTATATAATAGATAATGATGTTATCATAATTTCTTTTTTGGTTATATTCGATGGGTGTGGATGATTAAATAATACAAAATCCTTCAAATAAATTATTTACATCTTCCTCATAAATTCTTTTTATCTATACACATTTTGACTAATATTGATTTAATGCACAATGTATTTCCTCAAGAACATAGAGAGGGTTTATGGATAGATTTGGATAGGTAATGTTAAAATTAAATAGTTATTTTGAGGTTTTCATAACAAAATTAATTTTCCAATTTATAAGAAATGGGAGGGCTACTTTTGGATTTTCCTTACAGAATAATTTAGTATAGATTATTTTTCATGTATAAATGGATCAGAATGGATAAAAATACAATATAATATGATTATTAGTCTATTAAATATCATCCAATAATTTTTAATGGTATTGATAATATTTTTACCCTTATCTTTTTGTTTGAACACCCCATTAACCCATTTCACACATAGCATGACAACAATATTTTCAAGAATTTTTAGGTCATGATAGTTATAATAAATAATAATAAGGTACAATAAATGGACCAAAACTGATATATAAATTAATATAATAATTTTTTTCCAAATTTATAATTTTTTTAAAAAAAAGTATCACATAAAAAAGTTTCATTTTTTAATGTATTGTTAATGAAAAGAATTAGAATTATTTAATACATTGAAATTAATAACGTAATTAAAATAGATAAATTTCTAAACAAATATTTTTGTACGAAATTAACTAGAAATAATAATCTATAATACTAATGGATGACAATAATCATATAAAATTATGTACTATGTTCTATTTTTTATCTCAATTATTTACTTTTAATAGTAATTGAATAATCATTATGCCAGCTCCGAATAAGAATTTAATGAAATGATTTTTTTAATAAAATATTAAATTAAATTTCTATAATGAATATAAGTCAATCTTATTAAAAAATAATATTTATAACAAAAAAAATTTTCTGTTTAAAGGCATTTTAATAATATTAATGTTATTACAAATAAAAGTGTGATAATTTTCACTATTCATTTCATGAATTGTTAGAATGTTCATAATCAGATTCAAATGTAAAACAAAAGTCATATAACTGATTATAAGAATAAAATGGAATAAATATAATCATATAATAATACTAATTCATGTTTTTTCACTATATAGTCATTATAATAAAATTATTTACCCTTAATTATTAGATATATTTTTTACCTTAGTGACAAAATTTACTGTAGTAGATATTCATTTTGAAGAAAATAAAATAGACCTATTTAAATATTATAAACCCCATGATTCAAAATATGAAATATGATGTTTAAAATTCAAAATAAATAATTGGATTCATAAAACATAATACTAAATTCAAATCACAAGATTACAATATATTTTTCATTTAAATTTAATTTCTACAAATAATTTTTTTATACTGAATTTATGTATTAAATTATGTTTATAAAAAATTATTTATCTTAAATTATTAATAAATAATGAATTTATTAAATAATTTTAAAATATAGTTTCTTCTATAAATAATTTAAATTTAATTCTTATTTTCAATATAAATTAGTATTTTTAAGTATTCTCAAAAAAATCAAAATAAGTTCAAATTTGATCCATATTTTAACATTTATATGATGATTTGATAAATTATATTTACTTTATAAAAAATATTTTTCATAATTTTAATAATTTTTCTATATTATTCACTCACAAAATATATAATATATTTTAATGAAAATATCGTTAATGAATGATTTTTTACTAAAACAGAAGTTATTATTTCATTAGAATTTATATATAAAATGGAATATATAAGAACAAATATATATATTTATATATATTTAAAAATATATATCATCATATACAAAACATAAAATTTAACAGATAGGTTATAATAGATGTATTTAAATTATTACATTATACTGATTGATTACACTCGGTGTTTTTGTCGTACATGTTATCATAAATAATGTAATTATCTTAAATAATTAGTATCTTACATATTATCCCAATTTTAAAAATTTTATCCATGAAATTTGAAAATGGGATCAGAATCCAATGGATTGAAATTTCAATATACCTTTGTGGAAATCCAATGTTGTTAAAATGTTTAATAAACCCCTATATGGATAATTTGTAGAGAGAAATACAAATGTCAATTGGAATAACACGTATCTATTTTTTGTATGGTTAAACAATAATGGGATGTAAAAATATGGATGTGGAAGGGGAAAATAACACCCTATCACTAATATAGAGTGATAGAGAACATAATCATGATAATTTTTACCATCACAAAAATTTGAATCCTAGCTGGGTTAACATTCCATTGATTTCATTGTAACTAAAATAAGAAAATATGAATATTTTTCATTAATTTTATGATCATATATGCTAAAAGAATATGGAAATAGTCTTACATAACATGGTGAATTTTACCAATTGATCTATTTCTATGACAACCCGATCTAATGATATAAATGATAAATACTCACGGAGAATTTTTTTCATGTATGATGTATTAAAATAATCATCTAATAGATCACATATATAAAAAAATAACAATTTATTTTTTATATATGTTTTCATTATCAAAAACCAAAAAATAGAACATGGTATGATATTTTCCAAAATTAATAATCCTTCGTATGAATAAAAAATCACAATGTCAAGAATAATTATAATAAAATATTTACATATATCATTAGATAAATTCTTAACCATAAAATCCATCATAATTTTAATTACTATTCTAGAAATCCAAACCAATGAATTATTTGATGACATATTCATCCATGATAAATTTAAAATTTATCTTCAAATTAGAGAAATCAATCGTAAAGCCACATACCAAAAATGCATATTCCATAAAAAATTAATTTTTTAGATGTTATAATAATTTCCCAAAATAAATGACCATATATACCAAATATCCTTAAAAAACTAATCATTAATGTATTGTATCCCTAAAATTTTTTCTTATTAATATTTGTACATATACTCAATTGAGGAAAAGAATTATTTTGAAATAATAATTCACATTAATCAACTAAAACGTTTCTTAAAATATAAATATTCACCTTAAAATTCCAACACAATAATCCTTAAAATTGCGTTTCTAAGACATTGATTATTTTATCAATCATAAACATATTAAACCATCGTGATATCTAGAATTTGTTAAAAAACCTCACATGGAAACATCATAGTCTTCAAATTTATGTAAATGCTTCTCAAATAACAATTATTACAACCCCAAACCCACACTCCCATATAAAATGAAAAAAACAAAAACATTAAATTTCTATAAATGAAATCAGAAAATGTGGGACAATTTTTTACATCCAAGCCACACAATGTCAAAAAGAAAAATTGGATTACATAAATTTTTAATATTCATTTAGGTTTAATTATATAATGAAATAGGGAAAACTGTTAAGAAAATCGAGTCATAAACAACTATTTCATAAGGGTCAATATAATATCAATCCATAAGAACCTTTTTAGAATCAAAAATATTACTTCAACATATTCCATGAGATTAATTCAAATGTTAAACAATTATAGACTAAAGTAATTATTGAAATCCTTTGGAAAAAACATATAATGTGTGAGATCAAATTCATAGGGAGGGTAAAAATAATCACTAAAAATATCACATCCCAATGAAGAATCATATTATAATTAGTGTATAATAAAAAAATCGATGTGAATATGAAAAATAAAATCAAATTTATACCCTTAAATTCAAGGATCCTAAAACATGGGTCATGGAATAATCATTATTTGAGGACACATGGGTCATTATTTCAATCAAAAGTTATTTACATAAAAACCATATAAAAAATAGATAAATATTCAAGGTATCGTGGGTCATCATTCCAATATCAATCATATAATCACTCTTACAAATGTAATTACTATATTATTTACAAGTATTTCCAATGCATTTAAGGGCTATCATGTATACATTCATCCATGGTTTGTCACGGAGAAACCGATAAATGTTCAAAAACTTATCTACCCATCCCTAGTTTATATCAATTCATCCTATAAAAAATAAAATATATTCTAAACCATGAAATTAAAAATGTATTTATTTTTTTCAATTCTATGTAAAACATATAAAAGGATCCATGTCTCTATTCACAACATGATTATCCCTCGAAAATAAAATAGTTCCATAAAAATCTCTATGAATTTGTAAAAATATATCTAATGAATTATTGAGGATTGTATTAATAAAAAGTATTCCTAGTGGATCATATGTAATATCAGTGGTTGTTATTGTTAATTAATTTAAATAAAATTAAATAATCTTGAAAAAAACATGAGGAAAATGCATTTTCACATAGAAAATCGCTTCAAAAGTAATAATTAATAAATTTTTCTAAAAATAAATTAATGTGAAAATAAACAATATACATATAAAAGAAGAATCAATGAGAATAATTTTCATGACTGTGAGAAATTCTGATCATATTTAAAATATTAACAATAACCATTAATTTCAAACATTTTTTAAATGATAATAAAAAAATACCCATTTGTAAAAAATCATTAAATTTCATTTTTCAGATTTCTTTTGAAACAAGTAAATAGATAATTTTAAATAGATTTATGTGATAATTTATTATTAGAGAAGTAATTTTTAGAAAACATTTTAAGAACCATTGATGTTGAACATTTACAATACAGATCTAAAAGAAGATACAAGGTTAGTATATAGTTTTAATAAATCATTAATGTTTCATAGATTAATATTCAATGAAATGGTAAACAAATATATAAAAAATATTCATAAATAGATTACATTAATATATATATATATATAAATCATTCCTGAAAATAATATCATTATATCCCCCATAATGAAGTGTTGTCTCAAAATATCTTAAAAGGAAAAGAGATTGTATCAGAAAGCACTTACCACGTTGGTAACACTTCAATCACAACCCAATGAATGAATAATTTTGAAAGACACATTATATATAACAAAAATAAGGATATTAATTATATAAACTAAAAATATGTCACTATATATACATCCTAATATAAAATGGGTGTATATCATAAATATATTTCCAAGGGAAATGGTGTTTGAGATATATAACCATACAATGATCACATAATTCAATTAAAATTAATAAATTTTATGATTTTGTGCACCATATGTAAATAAAAAGTAATAAGTCTGTATACCTAATAAAATAATTTATATGTCTATTCACACATAATCAGATCATAATAAATTCAATGATTAAGAATTATAGTACAATGAATTAAATTGAGGTAGGAAATCTTGTGCCACTTCATAACATTCAGGCAAAATATATTTGGATGAGATAAGTCAAATTGAAACTTCTAAAACCATTTGTAATAATATATTCATGATAGTAATTTTAAAATATATGTTTATAAACCATATAAAAAAATTAATTTCATTAAAATAAATTTACCATCAATTAAAAAAATTGTGATGATATATACAACTTTGAGTCCAAACATTCCATATATGTTCTTTAACTCATGTATAATAAACTCATGTAAATCATTACATTTCTCAAGAAAATTTCTCATATTTAATACATTATATTTTTTAATTTTTTTTAAATTTTATATTTTTATTCTTACTCTATTCAATAATTATTCTGGTATTTTTCGGACATTTGGTTCATAATTTTCAATTAATATTTAGTGTGTTAACCATGGTCAATGAATTAATTGTGTAATAATATATTGAATAGTAATAAATAAATAATTATAATTTTTAAAAATATATTTTATATTAAAACTTAAAAATAAGTGATGGATATGAAAAATGAATAATGTTACAGTCATGAAGATGTTAGGTTGTACATATGTAAGAGTAATGGTTAGGGTTTTATAGATACGATCATAGAAAGAGGGTAATTATTATTTAATCAGTCCATAATGATAAATTTATCACTTATATATTATTATTTCTATTCAAAAACAAATATATAGATATCATCCATTTTATTTGTTGTTGAAGAAATAAATGATATCACTTCAGGGGGTGGTTGTCCACACCAACAGAAAAATGACATTATCATTTCTCAATGTATGGAATTGTATGAAAATGTTTTATAATTTTTAATTTCCATAAATATATATTTTTTATTAATATAAAAAAACATTAAATCTATCATTATTACTATATAATTCTGGAGGTGATGAAAATTGAATTACTCTGATTCATGGGGTAGTAATCCATCATACACTTGATAAACAATTTCAGTTCCTATTTGATGGAATTGGTGGCCGATATAGTTTGTGCCATTATCGTTATAAAATTAAAATATATTTTGTATATTTATTTAAATATATCATAATTATTATGCAATATTCTAATGATGTTGATGAAGAAATAAAACAAAACCATTCGGTTAAAACCTCTACCTATTCATCAGACAATATATTTTTCTTTACATCCTAACACATCTATTATCTTTATTATTCTAAATATATGTTTTTATAAAAATTAAGGATGGATTTTGGGAGTTAATATAGACATTTTTTGTATGAAAAACGGATTTTATTGTGTTATTAAAACTGATGTATAGGATCCCTTTTATAATAGGGGTTTAGGGAAATAATGGAATTTCATAGAATATAAATTACATTTGCATTAAAAATGATCATAATTGGTATTATTATAATATTATATGATTATGAGTGTAAATAATATCATAAAATAATTTTTGGAATAATTTTATTTTAGATTTCACCCAATATCATTTTTTCAACGCCCATTAACACATTTCACACTTTCCGTAACAACAACATTTATTTTCATTTAGGGCCATGAAAGTATCTATAAATGAAAAACACAATATAAATATACCATGTTCAGTATTATAAACTATATTCTTATAAATATAACTAATTAAATATTTTTTGAAATTTTATATCATTTGATAAATTAATATTTATTATTAAATTTCATAAATGTAAATTTTTAGAACTCTTGATGATAGTGACATTAATAGCCAAAATAAAAAAAATTTAATTATAATAAATATTTTATTACATTAATAATATTTATTGTTTATATATAAAATTCATATATCATATTATTTATTTCATATAATATAAGTTTAATTTTTTTAATATAATTTATTTGATAATTCCATTAATTTAATAATTACCACACCGGCATTGTGTAAGCATTTGTGGTAGAAATTTTTCCAATAAAAATTAAAAAAGAAATACTATGAATGAAGATAGATATTTTAAATTTTTAAATACAACATATTACTGAACATATCCTCTGTTTATTCAAATATAAAAAATATTATAGTTATTAAAATCAAGAGTGTGATGTTATTGAATTTTCTATATATAAATGTTTATCAAGTTCATAAGAACATTGAAATAGAAAAAATGTCATATTAACTAATAATAGTTGATTTTGTATGATCATAACTCGTCAATTAATATTAAAGAACATGTTAACGTTGTTTTAAGGTAATTTGAGATATTTTTAAAACTATAATGACATGATTTTACCTTTACTATGGTGAAAAAATTATATATTGATGCAATTCATCATAACCAAAAATTAATGTGTATTATTCACCATATATGAAAAAACTTATTAAAAATATTTAATCTAATTTCTAAAATTCCAAAGATAGAAGTGGTAGAATTTAATTGAAAATCAATCATAAAAAATGTGAAAAATGTTTCTCTAAAAATTGTCCTCTTAATAGATATAATGTTTTTATACTAAATTTTATTTCAAACATAACTTTCATAAAATTGATTATATTATATTAAATCAATATAAACTAATAAAATATTAAAATTAATCTATAATTTAATTCTATTTTAAAATACATTAAATAAAAATATATTTTTAAATAAAAATTAGTGTTTTTTGTTTCACTGAAAAATAAAACATTTAAATAATTTCAAGATATCAAAATAGGATAATATAGAAAATATAATTTTAAAAAATATTCATTTCTCAAAAAATATTGTCTATGAAATTTCAACAATTTTTTTACACTATTCTATAAGAATATTAATAAGAAAATCATTTTGATTAAAACATATATTTGAATAAAAAAATGGATTTCTAAAAAATTTATTTTATATTTTCAAATAATTATAAAATAAATTTTTATTGATTATAATTTTATATATTAATTTTAAAAGGTAATTATTACTATTCATACCCACAAATCTAATGTATAGCTTATGATTTTTATATTTATATTACAATAATTTGTGTCTAGATTACACTTATTTTTGTTGGTCACATACTTTATTGAACATTATTTATGTATTTTAAAAACTCTTGATATGGAATATTACTACATTTTGAAAATTAAGACCATGTAGTTTGATATCATGCTAAGAAACTATATATTTGACCATTAAAAATATGATTGTTGAAATATGACATTTAATGTATAGGCATAGAACTCTATGGTCCAATACATTGGGAATCTCTAGTGGTAATGGTGTTTTGGGAGGTTAAGATGACTTATTCATAACACTTCTTCAAATTTCTAGTTCATTGAATAATGATTCTGGTAATATGAAAAGTGACATCGGTGATATAGTTGGGAATAGTTTCATTATAATGATTGATTTGAACTGTATCATCGGGGAGACAGATATGAACAATTTCGCTGGTCAGATAGATGTGAATAGTATCATTGTTGAGATAGATATGAATAGTGTCATCAGATAGATAGATGTGAATAGTTACATTGGTGAGTCAAGTCAGTGACTCGTGTTGGTGAGTCACCTTTCAGCAGGTCATCTGTCAGTAAGTCAGCAGTCAGTAGGTCATCTTTCGGTAGCTCATCTGTCTGTTTGTCATCTGTTAATAGAATGTTTTTCGTATTTCCTCTATCAGTATATCCTCAATCAGTAGGGCCTCTATCAAGAGGTCTTATGTTAGTCGGTCCTCTTTCAAAATGTCATCTATTGGTATGTGCTAAAGTGTTTCCTGATCAGTCGGTTAACAATGTTTCCATCATCCTACACTTTTGACGATTTTAAATTATCATTGACATAAAATGCATTCGAATAATTATTTTAAGGTACTAAATACTGATTCAAATACCATAACTCCTACCATAATATTCATAAGTGTTTGGTTAACTTTACATTGTCAAACTGCATAGTCATGACCAAATCCTCATTTTTGGAAAATATAAACCATACCATAAACATCTACTCCATTTATATTTTCATAAGGATAAGATACCTTCCACACTGTTCTTCTTTCTTGGTTTCCTTGGTATAGGATGCCCATACTTCTTCCTTCTAGAATATTCATGTGATTGAACTTTCATCATTGGAAAATTTTTCCTTTGAGTTTTTTCGTGTTATATAGAGACCAAATATTTTGGTGTAACTAGAATGAGTCAATCCATCTTCAATATAAGGTATATTATAACTCCGTTATGTTGGGATCCTCTCCCTATTTCCTACTATTCCACCTTCCATGTTATTTCATGTGATCTCCATGTTTCTAATATACCTTTATTGGGTTTTTGTTTATGTTGTAGTGTCGAAACATCCTTGGGTTGATGTAGTCATTATGGGAGAGGTTATCTTGATATTTTCTATTGGCCCATTTTCATGAAATGAACATTGAAAAACTTTTGAGTTTAGGGATTAATGGATTCTCTGTTATTGTACTTGTATACATATAGGTATAATTTTTTAACCACTAGATCATAATGAAATTAGAATAATAATTACTTGAACAAAATAATTAAACTTGTATAAATTTCTTAGTAATGCAATTGCTTCTTGATTTTCCTATATCGTGTGATATCTATGCTTCTCTTTTTTATCAAGTTATTCTTGAGGTTTTTTTTAAAATACAGTAAAGCCAATACTAATTATAAATTAATTTTTTTATTGATAAGAGGCATGTTTAAGGTTTCTAGATGTTTTTTGTGCTTGGTGATAATCAAATGGATGCAGTTATGCATTTTTATTTGAATTGGTTAATTCATTATGAAATAAAGAACATATTTTGTGATTATGATAATTCCTTGAAGGGATATAATTAATCCTATTTATTTTATATAAAAACCTTCTTTTTCTATGAATCTATGAGTACTCATTATATGTGAATGTTGAATTCACTATTTAGGCCATGAAGCTTAGTTTCTATGTTGTTTATTTCCTCCTGCTTATGTTGTGGTTTAATTCTAGGATGGCTATGTTTGGATGCATATTTTTGTATATCGGTGTAGGGAGGCCCAGTGCTGGTGGTAGTATTTTATTCTTATAGTGGATAGATGAATCAATCTATTTATGTGGGTGTAGAGGATTGAACTGGTGATGATATAATTGGATGGTGCTAGGCATACCCATTGATATTAAGGTGGTTTCTATTGAATATTATGTTTTTAATATTAATTTATGTCCCCGCTACTTGAGGCATATGCTCTTGATTATCCTCATTCAAAAAGTGGAAAATTGATATAGGGTATTCCAAATTATTTCTATGATTATCTCCATGATAATTGATGGTCATATACATTAGCTATAGGTGGAAAATAATTGATGGGTGGTCCATCAACTCACCGTGTTGTCCCCTATGTGTTTGAAATCATAGAATGATTTTCTAAAATACATGAAATCAGGGAAAAGTGATAATTATTTTAATAAATGATTGAAAAAATGATTTTATTCCATATGGTTGGAGCTTACTAGGATTAAAGTATGAGGATACAATTTAAAGGAATTGTGAGCTTTGTTTGGGTATGTCTCGATGGCATGGATCTTAGTTATGATGCAAATGAAATGTAATAAATAAATGATAATGGATAATTAATTCTTAAATAATTTATTATCACAAAGTAAATCAGATAAAAAGGTCTAAATTAATCCAATTCATCTCATTAAATGGTTGTGTTCTTATAGGATTCCAAGTCAGTGGCAGCCTAGAGTTAGAGAGACATTTTCTCAAGTAGACTATAATAATTGGTTATTCACATAGTATGGTTGTGAGCTATATTATTAACCCTCCACTTACATTATATAAATTAATATTACATAAATGTTGAGTAATATTCACTTCAAAATATAACAAACCTCTGATAGGATCGTATTAGTATAGTTTCTTTAGAAATTTGGAAACCAAAACAACTAGTCCATAATAAATATTCACTGTTTCCCACTTATTTTATCATAACTCGACCCCTTTTAGGTAGATTTTACTTAATAACCTTCACCATGACATGGGATAAAAAACATATGAAAGGGTGACTAAAAATTCTCAGTAACGGTAATCAAGGTTGATATCAGTTATATCATAATAACAAGACAAAAGAACCTAAAATTCAAAATTATTATCCTGTATATGAAATATCATGATATCAAACCATGGGATAAATAATGAAAGTTCATAAGAATCAATTAATTTAATCACAAAACTCATAACAAAAGACACGATATTTTGTGTCATAAAAATAATCATAGAAAATAATTTCTTATTAGTCAAGGATCATTTCATAGACCATCATAGCATACAATGTCCACTACTGAACTGGGATTACTTGTCGTTTTAACCATGTATTATTGAATATGATTTATGTGGAGTTTTAGTCATGTATATATCATTAGATGTAATTCATTACCCAATTCATTGAATGGAGTTACATGTACAACACTTCTCATACTAAAATCATTCTTATTTGTGCAAAAAAATTTAAATTAGTAATCATAAAAAACCTAAGGAATAAAATGGTTTTCTTAAACATCATTCCAAAAATAACCTAATCCTTCTAAAAAAATGGATTTCATAAATAGTATTACATCAAAACCATAAATAAATCTTAGTAATAATTGGGATCGAAACATAATCCTATTAAAAGATTATCATCTTAGATGCAAATAGTTTTGATATAACACATGAAATTAATTCATGATAAAAATATAATTTCTTCCTCAAAAAATCATTTCTTTTCTCAAAATAAAATTTAATTTGAAATGACAATAATTTCATGGAAAATAACTCTGAAAAAAATAAGGGAATATTTTTATTAAATAATGTTTCATGAATGTTAAAACATCTATTCATGTAGTATGAGTTATAAACATTATCCTTATACTTTTTCTGGAAAATTCAAAAATTACCTCTTACTGATATAAGAAAAAAAATTACTTTAATAACATTGAATAAAAATTAAAAAAATGGTAAAATTGACATAAAAATTGAGGAAGAATAATATTACATATTTTGGACTCATAGAAGAGGATGAAAAATATACCCCAGTAAATTATTACATAATAATAATCTTGGACAATAAAGAGATTGCAAGATTATCCCTTACCTTAGGTCGAATATCCTTGGTATGTATATAAAATTAATGTATAATGATTTAAATATTTCCACTGACTTCTTATATTAACATATTCATTTTTATGATATCATATATGATCATATTATCATCCATTTGTTATTAACATTTCATTGTCAATTGTTATTCGGATATTAACTACTATATATTCTTAAGCACATTTTGTCGAAAATGTTTTTATTATCCTTCTTAGACAATATTTAAATCGTTAAAATTGATATTAACATAATATATACCATATTTATTCATTTTTACATTTATATAATCATTTTTTAGTTAATACCAAATAGAATTAATCTTATCGCTTCGTGGTGACTGTACGTACTGATGACTTTTGATATCATTCCAATAATTGTTGAATGGTATTGAAGTGGATGGTTTATAATATTTCAGAATCATTATCATGTTATAATAACCATATATATTTATTATTATTTTCATTATACCCAACCAATTATTGTGGTGGTAAAAAACAAATTACCCCATGGCGTAGAGACAGTAAGCATTACGTACATAGACATGGTGATTTAATTTTTTATAGGATGGATATAAGGAATAATTTTTTTGATTCATAATTATAAAAAATAAAATAGTATGAGTGATAATTATGATATTATTTTATTATGTAACAACTTATGAAGTGAAATTAAAAGTGTAAACAATATTGAATGAATTGGTAGATGAGATTACCCCTTTCTCATCGTGGTTCCTCAAAATCACTTATTATATCACTATAAATTATCTTTAAAGATAACCAGGACCTCTATAATGTAAATAGATAATTTTATAAGGGAACAGTATAGGGTATGGAATAAATGAAGGCCCAAATTTATGTGAAGATTTGAGGGATGAGATGCCTTTTTATAATTGAGGTGAGGGGAACCCGCAGAAATTCGTAAAATATTAAAATAATATAAATTTATTTTTATTCCAAATTCTTCCAAATTTAAAAATGTATAATATAAGATGAGTATAGTTTTAAACCCACTAATAGAATAATTATTTTATGGGTAATAATTTTATTTTTAACCTTATCCGTTCCTTTTAACCTTAATTATTATCTTTTATTTTTAATTGTAGTAAAAATATTTTAACTATTATGAGGCTATAAATTTCACTTATATGTGGTAAATTTTCCATTATTTGACACATAATGAACTTTTCAACATTATCATAGTCACATTGTGATTTTAAATGATTTTTAGTGTTTCTGTATAATTTAATAATTCACTATTTTTATAAAACATCAATTATGTCAATTTTCACCCAATTAATATTATTGAATTTATATACAATCTAAATAGAGATTTAACATGGAACCAAACCATTGAATAGTATTATAAAAGTTCATATTCAACTAGAAAATTCCTTAAATACATAAATAAGTTCAAATAATATTTTTTTAATATTTATCTTATCATTTATTTGATCGATTAATTAA
Source organism: Viscum album (assembly GCA_963277665.1). NCBI lineage: Eukaryota > Viridiplantae > Streptophyta > Magnoliopsida > Santalales > Viscaceae > Viscum > Viscum album. The sequence goes on along the minus strand of OY728131.1, from coordinate 706,857,078 downwards.
TTATTAAATAACTCCATTATCATTGTGTCATAATTTATTTTCATTATTAAATTTAAAGAAATTATAAATAATGAACCATGGTTTTAGAAATTTTTTTACAATTTTAATTTCTATTTATATTTTATGATATCACTCTATAACCCTATATTAAAGATTTTTACTAACAAGATATATGTTTATAACTTATTTTCCATTACATTAAATTAAAACTTGTAAGTGTCATAATTACACCCATGTGTCCTTTAAAGGCCATTTTTTCAACCCACTGGTTTTACAGGTCATCCATATCATTTCCAATATGATTTTGAAAAGTGTTAAGGCAGTTTATAATAGTATTCTTACCCTTGATTACTTGTCTTACCCTTTAACTGTATTAATATAAATTATCGATGTTTCTATTCAAAATGGATAAAAAATAAAATAAATATATTTACACAATTTGAACCTAATTATAAAAAATATTGGGTCTATTAATAAAAATGAAAATCATTGTAGTAGTTGTAGTTAATTTTAAATTAATCCCATTGTGATAATGAGTGAAAATGTTTTTTTAAAAGTTAAAACATTCAAAAAGATTGAAATGGATTTACATCTGAACTAAACATAAAATAAATTATAATGAAATAAATTATAATGGACGAAAAATATGATATATTTATACTATAAAACTATAAAATATTATAATTTAACCATATAAATTTTTTTGATGGAAAAATTTGTTTTCAATGTTATTTTGTATTTTTACTATTCATCCAAATTTGAACGTTATCATAAAAGTATTAAATTTACATTGAAAGAAAATTTTTATACTGCACATCCAATGAAAATGTGTATATTTTAATATAAAAATTATTAAAGAGTCATAACTTTTTTTAAAAGGGGTTCTCCATTCAAAGGCGTAGAATTACCCTTTTGATAAATATTTCTTTTTATAATATAGTAGGGTTTATCCGAACCCTATGACTCAATTTCCAACTGGATTAATATAAAAAATATTCTTTTAATTATAAAATAATTATATTTCATTAATTAAATTACTAATATTAAATCACTAAATTTATTAATACAAAAAAATCAAATATCAAAATTATTTAAAATTATTATAAATAAATAGAATCTAATAAATTTAATATATATTTTCATAAGTTAGTTATACATATTATCTCTTACAAAAAGTTAAGGCTATAATGGTCATTTTACATTAAGTTAACCTCACAATTCAATTAAACTCATGATTTTGTACAATGCAAGCTACTAAAGATTTAAAATTATTTAATGAAAATATTTCATAAAAACATCATTTTGTTACAATTAAATTATTTTTTATTCTGTTTTTATATGATAAAATACAATTTTTTTAGAGAAACTAACACCCCCATGGATTTTGAGCTTTATGGGTGTTTTCTCAAACTTCTCATATAAAGGATAGATGGTTAAACACCCCCTTTTTCCTTACTCCATTCACTAGGTAGTTACTAGTGCTGGTATGTACGACTATTATTTTTCCATGTATGTGTTTGTAGATGGATGTAATGTCTTGTGGGTATTTCACAACATATATTCTAAACATAGATTCCTATGTGATATTACTGGAATAATGTGTATAGGGTGTGATGGCTTGAGGATTCTTACTAGGTGTAGGGACTATAGTGGATTGAGGTATAATACCTGATGTTTGTTTCATGTTATAAGTGTTGTAGTGGCTCCTTGAAAATACAATGATACATTTGGTTATATGGATTTGGTGGTGGGGTTCTTCAAGAGGTGCTAGTTGTGGTGTGATTTTCATGTGTCTTCGGGATATCCTTTTTGGAGGGAGTAGCTTAAGATATGTGACATTAAGAAAAATTTGAAAACCAGTGTGGATGTTGTAGTAGGGTACCCTTGATATTATTTATTATAATATATAATATTGTATTTGATACTTGGTGAGAGTAGTCATGATGAGGATGGGAACATAGTATAATTTTTTAGGTGATGAGTTAGTTTCACTTGTTGTTCACATTGTTTTAGTATGCTTTGAGTACATTAAATCGGGAAGATATAGGGAGGGTCCTACTGAGTATACTATTATACTTACCCAATGTATATATAATCTATTTTTAAAGTAACATATAATATTTTTGAGATAATTTTGGTTACTACTTGATTCAGGTTGTAGGAGTTGTTCAGACATAGTGGTTGCTGTCGTTTTAGTTTATTAGGTACATGATGTTTTCCCTTCATGTTGTAGTATTTCTTGCATGACATTACATATGTGTAATTGGGATTTATTTTATATATTAGTCTGAGCTAGAGATAGTATGTGTATTTCTTATATCTGCCTTTTTCATGTGTTCTCTTAGAGGTTAATGGATTCTATTTTTTTGTTTACTATACCCTCATTGATAGTCTCCATCCTGGGGCCAATAACAGGCCGGACATAGGTTTCACTCTCTCTGTTCTATCATTTCCGGACTAGGATGGATACACTTGGAGGGGAGGGGGTCATGAAAGAGTTTTACAAGAGGTATATTTGAGGGATACGATGGTGTTTGGAGTTAGGAACTTTTTAAGTTGTATGTGTTGGTTGGGAAATTGTGAAATATAGGTTTATCAAGAACATTAAACATAGGAGACTGACAAAGACATGGGTATTTATAGACACCTATGATCTGATTCAAACATCACTATGTTTGCAGTGGCTACTAAATAAGAGGATACTAATTCTAATGTAGGGACCTTGGAATGGATCATGAATCATTCTTCATTACACCCATGTTGGAATGGATAATCCATTAGGAAAGATAACCTATGATGATTAAAAAATCAATTAATTAATGTTGAGTCTTCCATTTTCCAACTATAGTATCTTGAACTATTTTAAAATATGTTTGTATGGATCAATTTGACATCCTCGTCAGGTTATCACAAAAGTTTTTTAGCAATATTTTCTAGCTGATTTCCACAACAAAGATATTGATGATGACTATATATGATAGAGGACACTATGTGAGTTTCCACACAATAATCCACAAGAAGTATGGGGAGTCCATTAAAGATGTAGTCATGGAATACTATTGAGAGAAGGTTGATATAGATTTCAGTTTAATCCATGCTCATAATGAGCTTTGCGTGTCATTGGTTGTGATAATTTTGCGTGGTGTAGCGAGGAAGTGGTTTTTCTTTTTTGGGGGGGATCATAATGAGTCAACAGTGTCATGGGAGGCATTCCAATAATAGTTCAGAGTTCTATTTCTTTATTTTAATGTAATGATTTATAGTGTTAAGGATCTTATTACCCTTTGATATGGGAGATCCTATGTGTGGGAGTTTGGAATCTATTTTAGGAAACATTAATGATATTTTTTGGACCTGTTTATAGATGAGGAGGTTGAGCGAGATATTTTGAGGAGGCTTTGAATCCATGGATCCGGTGTCAGGTCCCCCTGTTTATGCTGCAGACAAATCTTGAGGTGATGATGAGGTTATAGGTCATTTATAGGACATTATAAAGAAATATATCATCATGATAGGGGAGTGATCAGGATTTTTTATGATGAAGAGTTGTGGTATGGGTTTCTAATTTTTTTAGCAAAGATGTTTTTCCATTCTGCCAGTGGTATGCCATAACCCCTAGTATCTAATTTCTCTTGGGGAAGAGAATCTCAGATCTAATCCATGGGATCATGTTTTTTTTCGTTTAGTATTTTGAGGTCATCAGTAGTGAGAGTAGTTGTCCTTTATGAGGATTCAGTGCGTTCATGTTTCTCTACTTTAGTTTCTTCAATTATGTCATTTTCAGTGAAGGCAGTAGGATATGTTTTCACCAGATTTGGATTATTAGAGAGAATATAGGTTAAGGATGGGACATCCCAGTGATGCTCCTCATGTTTAGAGAGTAGAGTACGACCATGGTTGTGGTCTTAATCAGGGTCAAAGAGGCTATATAGCAGGCAGTGTTCAGCTTCATGCATTAGTGTTTCCAGCACCACCAAAGCAAGATGTCGTTCGAGGTACCAATTTTATGTTTTATACTAGGGTGTATTCGTCTATTGGTCTAGGAGTGACGCCATCCTTCATATCACCTTCTATTTTCAATTATTTTTGTAATTTTTTTGAGAGGTTTCCAGTGCCAATGGAGTTGATTACACTATTTGGAGTCCAAATTGACTTTTTTGATGAATATAGAGACTATGATATAGTGTTGGGGAAGCGCCGCTCTTGAGAGATCCCCTATGTTTACAGATAAAACCAAAATGATGCATGAACTAGATATAAATGATGTATCTCTACCCTTCACCTAAAATTAGTGACCCATGTTCAATGGAAGACCTTAATCCTCTCACTTTATGGAAGTTGTTTATCTGGTTAGAAGAACCATATCCTCCTAGAACGACAAGTCTCTTTTAATAGTTGGAAGACATTTCCTAGTCAAACTTTTGTTCTTCTAAAAGTTGGTCTATACCATTATGGTGTACTCATGGCCTTCCACTATAATTAAAATGATCAACTCTCTTATGGGAAACATTGGGTTGGGTGGAAGTATCCCAGAACTGAAAATTATTACAGCACATTTGAGGAAGTGTTGTGTGCCAATATGCATGAGAGGTCATGGAATAAAAAATATTAAACTGTGCAATCAATATCAAAAATACCAATTTACATTGATTCTCAGCAATGATAAAAAAACCTTCCATTGAATTTCATTGATCCAAATATCTCAACTTGTTGATTGAAGGGAATACGAATTTCATTTATTTAACATATTTGTGTGGTCAGAATTTTTTTTTCATAAGATCAATATTCACTCTCAATAGTTGGCATGTGCTCACCCCTATATTATATTCTGGAAGTATAATTGGACTAGAGCCCCACTAATTCAATGTGATAGAACTCATGACATGGAAACTGACAATAATTCCACAATTAACGAATATATTGACCATATATATATGTTTCTTTCTAATATTTAACCCAGAGTATCTTCATTTAAATTTCTGTGCACGGAGGACATTCTTATCAAGAAACCAAGTTCAAAAGTAATTATGGATTCCATTATATTCTATAATCATATCACCCATGGAAATTATCCAAGGATTTCAAAAATAAAAAAATATGGTTGCAACCATCTCGATTCACACTACAACAGTGTTGTCATCTCAACAATATCCTAGATGAATGAAATCTTCAACATGTGGTTATCTAACTGTGATTAAGGATTTCTATTTTCCATCAGGATCATAATGATGTTTATCACTTTATTCTATCCTAGAACACCACTTATTCTCTCTCAATGGCTTTTTATTATTTATTGGAACTCCAACCTCCACTGGCATCGAAAATCTCAGATTTTTTGCTTGATATTTTAGCAATACATCTTATAAAATAGTTATGAATTATCTCCCAAGTATCATGTCGGTAAGTCATTTATAAAATCCAAATAAGAAAAAATAAGTGGGTACATGATAATTCTTTGTTCATTCCTATTGTTTCTCTCTATGATATCTTTCTTATGATTCAACAAGAAAACACTGAACATGAAGAATGTTTTGATTACTCGATTCGAGACCTCACAATTTTGAGAATGTGGCATATAAGTGTTAATTACATGAAACCTCTTATCACCCATGATGTCTTTGTGTCACCTCTATTTCTAGTCTAGATAAAATGTAATTTTTGATTGCAGCATGAGAGAAAACCCAAGGCTTGAAGGCTATAGAGATGTAGTTAGGGATAAAAAAATTGACCTCTTAGAGGGAATTAGTGATTCATGTGGACATGATGTTGCCGTTAAAAAAGAATTTATGGGCTTAATATTGGCTACTGATGTCTCTATTCAAATAAATTGGAGAAATTTATTCTTTTAAAGTGACTCAACCACCATTTTTGAATCAGTTAGAATATGTCAGATTCACCTTGCATGGAAGCTCAACTCAAAATGGATTTTACTGCCTTGGAAATTATTCCTCAATGAACTACATCATCACACATTTCTATGATGAATCCAATCACCTTTTTGATTGCCTTATGAACAGATGATCATTATATGATAATTTCACTCGTCATTCCTACATACTCTGTGAGATGCTTCAAATTCATCATTGAGGTAAATGTATATTTCTTTCCTTTCTACTCTTGTAACCCTTATTTTTTTATATGATGGCTTGTTTCTAGCTATTTTAAATAGATAAAACCATATGATGTCATCCTCATCATTTATTGGTTTTAATCAGTGCAAGATATCATTAATTACATAAGGAGACTTGTGGGGTTATTTGGCGATAAAAGAGAGTAGGTTGTGTTTTTTTGGCTACTGAGACACTCAGATGGTTCAGATGGATGTACTATCATTCTCATCCATGATGAATGAGCTAATGCTGAGTTCATCAAGGGTTCAATAGTTGGTTTTTTCCAGGGTTTTAGAAGAGTACCCTAATGTCTTTCTTGAATAGTTCTTAGCGTTACCACTTTAATGAGAGATTGAGTTTGGGATCGAGCTATAGCTACATTCGTCTCTGTTCTCAATGTATTCATATATGATGATGCCTTATGAGTTATGGGATTAGTGTATCCATCTTTATGGTCTGTTATAGTGTAGTTTTGTTCGTCCAATATTGAGACCATGAAGATCACTGGTTTTTTGAAAATAAGGCCGATAGAAGAATGTGGTTGTTTATCTATTTAAATTTCATCATAAAAGTGATTGCGAAGAACCAATGTACAATTTTGTTGATTAATAATTTGTTCCAAAAACTAAAATGTTAATGATGGTTCTCGAAGATCGATTTTTTTTAGGATATCATCACATGCAGGTGAAGGATGGTGATTTATAATAGACTACCTTATATAGTTGTAATGGATATTAAGAGTTCATTGTGATTCCCTTAGGTGTGACAAATGATGTAGATGTGTTTAAGGATTCTAGGAATTCTATTTTCCGTGTGTTCGTGGATATGTTTTTGGTGGTCTTCCCAAATAAAATCCTTGTGTAATCTATGTCTGAGGAGGAGCATGTAGAGCATATGTATTCCATTTTTGGAGTTCTTAGTCAACAACAACTATTTGAAATGATGTCAAAGTGTGAGTTTTGTTCTCAAGAAGTATGTTTCTTGGGGAATGTTATATCGTAGTAGGGAGTATCTATTAATCTTTCGATGATAGAAGCAGTTTTTTCTTGGGTTTCCTCTAAGACAGTGGTGGAGGTGTGAAGATTCATTGGTTGTCTAGGCTATTAGAGGAGGTTTGTATCCAATTTATCTCAGGTTGAAACTCATCTGATTGTGTTGAACTGAAAATATAAAGCATTCATAGGTATTGATTAGTATCAATAATGTTTTGAGTAACTGAAGGAGAAGTTGTTCAATGATCTGGTTCTTGGCCTACCAGTATATGTATATCATTTTGATGTTTTCTATGATGCTTTACATCAAGGTTTTGGATGTGTTCTATTGAAGAATAAATTTATCATTTCTTATAGATTTCAGAAGTTATGCCCCCTTCAGTGTAACCATGACACCCAAAATTTTTGTAGTTGTGGATTTATACCTGATGTAGTGAATAAATTACCTAATAAAAGAGCACTTTTTTGTCATCACCGATAAAAAAATAACTTGTAATGTTTTCTCCCTACAAGAATTGAACTTGTGACAACATCAATAGATGGATTTCATACTAGATTACAACTTGAAAACCACATATACACCTAGTGAGGGGAATTTAGTATCTAATGTTATTAGAATGATTTTATGTAGTGATGTAGTGTGTTAATCATTTGATTCCTGGAGATTAATTGAAGAACATTCATTATTAAATCGAGATATGGGAGAATTTGTGGTTATAGTTTGTCTTTTTTAGATGATGGTGAATTCATATTTAGTGAAGTAGGTGGAAGATTCCTAGTTGGGGGATCCTAAGGTGGAGGTCTGTATAGAGAGAGCTGATTTTTTGTGAGGCCACTAATGGATGGTCATAGTATAACAAAACAAGGTGTCCTTTCATGGAGTACATTTCATTCAAATTACGGTTTTTGATATTTATCTAAGGGAGTTCCACATTTATCCTTTATCAGTATATACTGGTGTGACAAAAATGTATAGAGATTTATGATGTTATTTTTTGTGTACTTTGTTAAAGCGTTTAGTTTCCGAGTTTATGTCTCAGTGTTTAGTGTGCCAGAAGCTAATGGTTGAGCACTTTGTTCCTAGTGGGTTGCTCTAGCTGTTAGAGGTTACTTAGTGGATGTGTGAGGTCATCTACATGGACATTGTTATCAGTTTACCTTTAGATTATGGTGGTTATGATGATATATTGGTTGTTGTGTATCATTTAATGAAATCATCCCACTTCATATAAATAAAGGTGTTGAGCTCTATGGATGTTTTGTTGAGGAAATATCTTGAGGAGGTGGTGAGTCTCCGCAGGGTCTCTATGAATATCATTAATGATAGATTTCTTCATTTTACCAATAGGATGTGGATAGGTCTCCCACATTATTATGGTTCTCATCTATGAATATAAAATCCTTTTCATCTACATCTAACCATAAAGATTAAGTGGACAATCTAGACTCTTAAATACATGATGTAATCTTGTGTCTTGTGTTTTAGATATTCATGGATGAGGAACATTTCAAGGGTAGAGTTGACCTACAATAATATTTTTTACTTGATCACCAGAATATCACCATTTAAAGACTTGTACGGGAGACCATACAATTATACCTTTATCTAGATAGGTGACAGAGTGTCATTAATTCTCAAGCCAAAACAACTACAGAATATGACAGTGATGGTTTAAGTGATTAATGATAGGATGAAGGCTCTGTAGGATCGTCATAAATTGTTTTCCAATATTAATATGAGCCTATTTTATTTTGATGTTGGGGATCACATGTTTATGATGTTGAATCCCTGTAATTGTAAGTGAAGGATTGGTCGTGGGAGTCATATTTATCCATGGTTTTTTGGGCCTTTCTATGTGTTGGATCTTGTGGGAGTCGTGGTTTAGCGAGTAGCACTTCCCCACCAGATGATAAGTGTACATTATGTGTTTCACATGTCACAACACTATTGTTATGTTCTGGATGAATCTCATGTCATCAATTGGGGTGAGATCAATGTTGACTATGATGAGATAATCATGGAGTGTCCTATTGAGATCCAAGACTACAATGACTAGGTATTGTGTGGGCATACTATCCCATTAGTTCATGTCTTCTGGATGAACAATGTCTTGGAGGAGAGTACCTGGGAACATGAATAGTAGATATTAACTTATTACCTGTAGATGTTTGATATTTATATCTTTTATTGTACGGTTGTACTTTTTGTGGGTTTATTCATTTCCTATTTATGATATGGATTTCCCTTGTTTATTCTTATAGATTTATCTATTTTGTGAGGTATATTCATAAGGAGATTGTTTAGGAGCTGATTTCGGATGTTATGTGACAATACAATTATTCATCCGGTGAGGTGGTTGAACTCCAATACTGAAGATAGCCTTGAGAGGTATCTTAATGGTTGGTTGTTTAGACCCCTTATTCAGAGTACTCTATAGGATTATTTTTAATTATTGAGGATAAAAATGTTTTGATAGGTATTTTATGTAATGGCATGGACCTCTACGGCCAATTACGTTGTGAAAATCTATTGAATGAGTTGTTATGCGAGGTCAAGGAGACTTATTCCAATCACTTTGCAAATTTCATTGTTTTTGAACAGTGTTTCCAGTTCTATGAACAATGCCATCACTGAGACAGAAGTGAACTGTGTCATGAAATAGACAGAAGTTAATAGTGTCATCAGTCAAACTACTGTGAACTGTGTCGTATGTGATACAGGTCTGAATAGTATCATTTTTTAGATAAATGTGAACATTGTAATTAGTGAAACATATGTTAATAGTGTCAACAGTGAGACAGTTGTAAATAGTTTCATCATTGAGGTAGATGTGAAGATTGACTTTAGGGAGTCACGTCAATGACTCATGTAGGTGAGTTACATATTAAAAGGTCATATTTTTTTAGGTCATCTATCAGTATGTCATTTATCAGAAGTTCATCTATCTGTATGTCATATCATGGTAGGTCATCTATTAGTTTGACCTTTTTGGTTGGTCATATTTTGGAAGGTTGTCTATCGGTAGCTCATTCATCTGTAGGTCCTCTATTAAAAATTCATATGTTTGTAGGAAATCATTCTATAGATCATATTTCATTAGGTACTATAGTGTTTCTTGATTAGTCGGTGAAAAACATTTCTAAAATCCTACAATTTTTCCTTTATGACATTATATTTCTCATAAAAAGAATTCAAAGACTTTTTTATTGGATTTAAGGCATATTCAAATCCAATAACACGTATTTTAAAATTATTAATTTCCCAAGTGCCATTATGTGATCAAACCACATAGTCGTGACCATATATACCTTTATTGAAAAATCTAAATCATACAATAATACCCATCACTGTATACATTTTTAAAAGGCCGAGAAAACTTCCACCTTGTTCTTCTTGTCTTTTTTTTCATTGGTACTAGACACCAAGATTTATTCCTTCCATAGGAGTCATGAGATCAAACTTCCATCATTGGATCTCTTCCCCTTGTAGTTTTTTCTACAGTATACATGCCCCTTATTTTAGTGTAAACCAGAAGTGTCCATTCTTCTTCAATATAAGGTATGTTATACTTCCATTCTTTGGGGTTCCTTGATCAGTCACCTCCTATTCTCCTTCCCATGGTACGAAAAGTTTTCTATATGTTTTCAATGGTCATTTCATCAATGTTGGTTGATGTGGTTGTGTCACGGTGTTCTCATGTGTATGTAGTCTCTACAAGAGTGGTGATTGTGATCCTTTATGTTAGCCCATTCTAGTGAAAAGTACATCGAAAATATTTTAAGATAGTGGATTAATGGATTATAAATTATAATTTATATAGTCGTATATTTATCAGATTTTACCCACTTTATCATAATGAAATTTACATAATAAATTCATTAACTATATAATTTAATTTGTATCAATTTATTAGTGATTTTATTTCCTCATGAATTTATAGATCTTTTGATATCTATGATTTTTTATATAGAATTTTGTTCTTTATGGAATTTAGTAAAGAATTTACAACTATGATTAATTATAAATTTATTTTCTAAAGATAGTGATGCATGTTTAATGTATCAAGTTGTTTTTTTATGCTTGGTGATCATTAATTGGATGTAGTTATGCATTTTTAATTTTGTAGCTTAATTAAATAATCAATCAACACGTGGTTGTAAAATAATGATAACACCTTGTAGGCTTATGAGTTACCCATTTGATTTTAAAGGCCAATCACCTTATGATATTTTTGAAAAATCATTGTTTCTGAAGCATGAATGACTTATTTAAGGCCAAGAGCCTTGTATTTATGTTATTTGTTTCCTCCTTCTTGTGTTGTGGTGTGAGCCCGTGATGGTTGATCCTGGAGTGCTATTTTGGTATATGGTGCAATGGAGGCTAAGTATTGTTGGAAAGAGATGATGCCTAGTGTGGCGATATGCATCGATTTATGGATTTGAGTGTCGAGGAGGACACCAGGGATGATGGAAAAGGTTGATGTTGGGCTTAAAAATTTAGATGAAAGTGGTTGTTATTTAACCAAATTTTTGTTTATGTTCATTAATTTACCCAGTTATTGATGTAGATGTTCTTTCTTACCATCCTTCCAAAAGAGTTAAATACATGCAGGGTATTCCATGTGATTTCTAGTTTTAGCTCATCGAGGTTGGATGAGCCTGCACTCTACCTATAGGTGGAAAAGACTCGACTAGTAGTTCATATACTCACTGTGTTAATCCCCTTATGTTTTTATTATTAGAATGATTTATAAGAATACATGGAATTGTGGAAAAGTGATATTTATATTAATAAATTATTGAATAAATGATTTTAACCCATTGGTTTTGAGCTTGTTTGTGTTGCAATAATGAGTGAATAGTTTAGAAATAATGTGGACATGGTTTGTTTATGCCTGGAGGGAATTCAACTTTGTTGCGATGATAATTAAATATAAGGTAGAAATGATAACAATTATTTAGTGATTAAATAAATAATTAATGTAATGTGAAATAGATAAAAATGGATAATGTAATCTAATGTAGACTTATAAATGGATGGGGGCTTACTGGATACATTGTCTTAGTAGTGGAAGCCAGGAGTCCGTTAGATGTTAACTAAAATTGAGTCTAAGACATGGTTATGCCCATAGTATGGTTGTGAGATATATTATATTTTTTACCTTGGGTGTTTCTACATGCTACTCTACCATGTCAGTTTGGGAAACAGACATCCTGATGATTTTAAGCCATGGGGTGTTTTCCCCTACATTTTGGTGGGATGATGGATGGATGACTACCCCCTTTGGCCACACTCTCTTCTCCTGGTAGTTACAAGTGCTAGAATTCATGGCGGTAAGAATTACCCAAATATGTGTGTAGAGGGAAGTAATGTCTTCTTGTTATGTCACACACCTATATACTAGATATTGTTTCATATTTTCTACTATATGTATAACATGTATAGGTTGGGATGGCTTGAGGATCCTTACTCGGTGTATGGGTTATAGGGTTTTGGGGTATAATACCCTACATTTGATACAAATTATGTGGGATTTAATGGATCTCTGAAACTACATGGTAAAATTTGGTTATGTGGATTTGGTGGTGGTGTGTTTAATGAGTTGTAGGTTATGGTTATTTTCCTAGGTGTCTTCAGGATAGCCTTTTCAGAATGAGATGCTTTGGATGTGCATTGTTAGAGAAAAGAGGCAAACTAGAGGTGATGTTATAGTAGGGTACCCTTGATATCATTTATTATACTATATAATCTTGTATGTGATACATGGTGAGAGTAGACGTGGTTAGGATGAGAACATAGCATGTAGGTTTAGGTGGTGAGTCAGTTTCACATGTTGTTCATTCTGATTTAGAAGGATTTATTTACGTTTTCATGAGAGCCTCTGGGGAGAATCAAACTGAGTATATAATTATACTCACCTTAGGTTTATATAAACATTTTTTAGGAAACTTGGAGTAGATTGGATTTCAGGCTAGTTTCTACTAGCTTGGGGTTTCATGATCTATTCGGGATTTGTGGTCACTTCCATTTTACATTATTTTAGTAACTATCATTTTCCATTACATTTTTAGTATTTTTTAAATACATTTCATATGTGTACTTTTGATATCATATATATTGTAGTCTGAACGGGGTTTTTTATGTATGTTATATCTCTCTCTTTTACATGTGTTCTCTTAGAGGGAAATGCCTTTAATTTATGTGTTTACTATACCCTCGGTGCTAGTCACCAACCTAGGGCCTACTGAAGGTTGGAATCAAGGATCATTGCCTCTCTTCCAACATTATAAGCCATTAAGGGACTCTAATTGTGGGGATGAGGTCATGAAATCTAAAAAGGACAATGAAATTTCTATTTGAAAATATAGAAAAAGAAGGTAATAAGGTTATCTATAATAACAAAAAACTAGGTTTTCATTTAGTAATCCTTTATGGGATGTCAATATATATACATGAAAGATATAAAATAGTGATAGGATGACCTGTACTGATAATGAACATTGTCATGAGAATGTCAATCATCAAAAAACCATATATTTAGGATTGATTAAAATGATATTTATTTCTTGTTATGAAAGGTAAAGTGTAGATTTTTTATTTTTTAGATCCTTTCCATGTAGATGATGAATTAATTTGTCATGTATAATAAATTAATTATGGAATAAACTTCTATTACTTTTAAATTTCGTTCATTTATAAATTTCAACAATATCCTCATATATTTCTCCAGACAATTAGTACTGAATATTTCTTTTCAACTTGCCTGAAGTAGTTAAAAGAATTCTATTAGATCAATTATCTATATATAATTATAAAAAATTATTACATCTATTTTTTTGACATTAACTGAACCAAAATGCTTATCAAAAATTAAAATATTTCAAAAAATTAATAATCCTCCATATGAATAAATACAATAGTAATAAATATATCATGAAAAATAAAACGCCATGATTAAAATAGACCATTACTAAAAAATAATCTTTAAATATATTCAAAATAATGTAGAATATATTTAAAAAAAATAATTCATAATGATTTGATATGATATTTTTCAATTATATATTTAACATTTGTCTAAAAATATAATCAATGACCCTAATGTCTCATGCCACACATATATTTTCTTTAATCCCATAATTTTAATAACATGATAATCATTTCCATAAATAATTAAAAATATTTCCAAAAAAATAATAATAACATCAACCTGAGGGATAGTTTATCCTCAAATACTATCTCATATCATTATTTAAATATCCCAAAAACTATAATATATTTCATTAAAAAAAATAATTTACATTAAACCAATAAGACATCTCCTAAAATATCATTAGTCTAGAGAAAATTCTAGAACCTAAATCCTCAAAAGCGGCGTCCAATTATTTGAATGTATTATAATCAATAATCAAATAAAATTATTATTCAAACCATATTTATTATGATAAACATACATTGAATAATTATAATCATCGCAATTATCTATAATATTCATTGACATGAAATTTAATAGCCATAAACCCACAATCATTGATATAGTTAAAAACATTATACATAAATTTCTTTATTAGATAACGACAAATGCGAACCAATTTTTTATACCAAATATTTTCAATTGAAAATTATAAAATTTTGAACACTTAATTAACCAGTGATCTTTTAGGTTTAGAGTTATAGAGTATTATAAAAAGACTCATAAAAACTATAATTCAAAAATTGGTTCATGATGGTCATCACCATATCCCACTATACCCATATTTTATTACTTTATATAAATATTTTACATCTCCCACAAAAATATTCACATGTTAAATATTTATAGACTTATATAATTTTTCACAACATGTTAAAAGGAAACACAAGAAATGTGAGATCAAATGAGCAAGAAGGGTAAACATAAGAATTATAAAACTAAAGGTCATCATTAAAAATAAAATGTGCATAAGATTATGTTCACATAGTCAAGGTGCATAAGAATAATATAACATTGTTCAATGAATTTAATACATGGAACATAAAACACGAATCATGGAATAAATATTTGTTAATTGAAATTGATATAGTAATAAATAATCATTGGCCATGTGATTTCAATCTTGATCAAAGGAATCATTACAAAACCTTATATTTTTACCTTTATGAAGTATAAAATATTTTTATTTAAAAAAAATATCATTAACATAACATATAAAATAATCTAATTTCCATAAAAACCATAGAAAAATAAAATAAAAAATATAGGAAATTTATGATGACATATGGATTTCACTCTTACAATCACTCTAAAAATAAAATATCTATATGATTGACATACATACATAACAAATTATAAGGATATCCTGGATCCACTCATCCATTATTTATCATGAAACCACCCATAATCTAAAATATTTCTACAAATTTATAACAATAATAATGTATAGAGATCTTCCCATTCATCATAAAAACATAGATACATAAAGTTATCTTTTTACAACCCGACTATCTCATGGAAGAGAAATGGGTTCCAAAATAATAACCATAAAACATTCATAATCCATAAAAACCAATAATAATTATGGTATTAGTATTATAAATCCATATTTGATAAAAATTAATATGAAGTGTTATTCCTGTTAATCCATGGAAATAAAATTCGATGATCACAACCAAGCTTATTGATGAAAATCAACTCTTTATGTTGAAAATCTTATTTAAAAACTAAATACATAAAAAATATTAGGAATATAACTTCATTTTATAATAAACATTAAATATCATAAATGAATATTTAAAGAATGTAATGGTCATGATGACTGAAATGTTTTTTATTTTATGACTAATATTAATTAACATTCATTTTAATAATTTTATAAAATGGGATCCAACACTATCCCATTTGAAAAAGGTTAGAAAGTTTACATCATAAATATTTCTTGAATGAAGTAAAAAATATCATGTATAATATATTAGGAAAATAATTTAATTTTATAAAATGGAGTTTATTTTATTTTTTAGAATTAATGGACATGGAAGAGAAATATTCCCAATCTAATGAAACATAAAATAGAAATATCACCAGTGAAAAACTTTTTTAATGATTCTTATATTAGTAAGAGATGAAATAAACGCCAAACATAAATAAAGCATTTCTAAATATGTGAGGATAAAATAGTTATTGTTCATGAAATTAGGATCATATGATTACCATCCAAAGAATTATTAACCAAAATATTCTTGAAAAAAAATATTAAAACATAACTCTATTTCAAATTTGAAAACACACTAATCAAAAGAACTATACAATAATTATTAAAAAACAAACATGAAATATCCTGAAAAAGCTAAGATAAAAACACTACCTATCAAAGGGGTAGTATATACATATCATAATAGAAAATATTTTATTTTCATAAAAAATATTGTTTGAAAAATAATTTGCACCGAATAACAAAAACAATTATATAATTTAATAAAAAATTATGATATGGTAAAATTATAAGTAAAAATTTTATAAATAAAAATAATAAATTGTAAAAATATTAAAAAATATTAATCAATTCACATAAAATGAATTCAAAACTATGACAATGTTCAATATTTAAAACCAAAGAATGTAAATTGCATTCAGAATCCCAATACCAATTGAAAACATTTGATTCATATCCTCTAGGATGAAATAATTCTGATTGCAAATTAAAATACAATGATGTCTGAATTGTTCATGACATAACATGTTCAATGAATGTATAATCCTTATATAATTGACATAAGTGGTAAAATAATAAAACAATACTCATTCAATATATATTGGGGGGATGAATTTCATCATGTCATGAATTTCAATATATATATTATTTATTCATTATAATAATCTAAAATCTGTTATTTTATATTATAAAAAAGTTATTGTATAATTACTTATCCTTAACCTATTGGTTCCATTTATTTTAAAAACATTTTTTACAACATAATTATGTAGATACTTGTTTTATTATTTAAGGGATACTAATTTCATAATTTGAAAACCACTTTTTTAGGTGGCCCATTGTCAAAAATGTCATTGAATGTTCATATCATGAGGTGTGACAAATTAAATTTCCCCTTCTAATATAACTAAGTAGATGGTGGTAATTCTGTTTTTTTTTTCATAGGGAAAATTTAAAACTATTGTTAATCACAGGTTAGTGAGTCCAAGCTGATAATTGATAAAAATTAATTGGAGAGAAATTTATTAAAAAGTTAAAAAGTTGTGAAAATTAAAATAAATTGATAAAATGGATAAAAACCTAGAAATAGTGTTTGTTCATTTAAATTTGAATATAATAGTATTCAATTTTAATTCATTAGAATAAAAATTATTAATGAAATAAATTTACCATAGGGATGAAAAAAACAGTGTTTCTTAGTCCAACAATATGAATTTGTGTATTTAAATAGAAATCCCAGGGTTTGTTGTAGAATAAAAAAATCCACACAAAGATCATCACCCCTAAAATAGTGGAAATGACCTCACCCAATGGGCATGGGTTCACACAATAAACCTCCTTTAGATTCTGCATTTGTTCCATACTTTTTTCAATATGGAACAATTATTGGAATGAACAAATTTATCATTCAAACAATTATAATGTAAAATCCTGAAAATAGAAAAAAATTAATAATTTCAATTAAATCATTAAACCAAACCCTATATCAACACCAACCCAAAAAAACCTAGCCTCTTATGACAATGATCACAGTGTGCGAGTTGAGAAGAAATAGAACCCCTTCCATGGATACGACAGTAAAAAATGAAAAATATAAAATTACAATAAAACAAAAATTACAATAGAAATAGTCAACTCAGATTTTCATTTTGGGGAGATCGAACAACTGAGCGAAAACAACTCCCCCTTTAATGTCCAACATTGATTCTAGAGGCCATCCCCTCTATTTATGGGGAAATAGGTCGTATGGCATGTACCCAATTGTACATGTCGAGTACTTGGGTCAATTTTCATTTTTCTTGTTTTCTCTACCAATAGATAGCCTAAAGTGTTACCAATTGAATTTTATGTGTAGATGTTCAGTATGATGGATTTAAATATGTGTATCCAGTAACACCCGATGATTTCATAGTACGTTATTTATTCAAAGTAATTCAATATATTGTACTACCCGCAACACCGAGTTCAAATGCACGCTGACATACCAAACTAGCTGTTCAAAAGAGGTTATGAATGCTATTAACGCAATTTTAAACATTTTATAAACCTTATAGTTTTAGAATCTATATTATGAGTTTCAAAGACATAATGTAAAAAGAAATTCAATTTTTCATATTAAAGAATTATTTTAAAAAAATTGCAATTTTACCACCTTTTAATGGAGAAGCAGTTTTAAATCCGATATTTGAAACTGTATTTTTTAAATATGACAAGATAAACATATTATTAATAATTGGGACATAAAAATTTAGTTTCAATAAATTTTTGGTGTTTTATGATAACTTTCATATTTGGGTGAGTAGTGAAAATATAATATTTTAACAGAAAACAAATTTTTAATCAAAACAATTTATACTATTCACATATACATTTTAATGGTTTGTAAGTATAATTATATTATATTTTTAATATTCAATCCAATTTTGGTCATTAAATGTAATTTCACTTTGATATTGGACATAATCAAATGTCAATCTTTTGATAGTTATTATTTCTTAAAAATACGCTTTTTGGTTTTGACAACAAGATTTACTTTTAAATTAATTAAGGAAACTTATGTGTTATAAAATTTTTAAAATATAATTAATTTTTTAATTCAAAATTTAAAAATTATCTTATGGTGAATTTTTGTTATTTTTCCAAAAATGTTCAATATTTGATGAATAGTGACAACACTATGTTATTGTTTAAACCCGACTTTTTATTTAAATATTTATTTATTTTATTTAAATTTATTTTAGGTAAAAGTTCATATAAAATACCTATATTTTTTCAATTTAATTAATTGGAGTCATTTTATAATAAGTTTAGATATTTGAAATTTTATTGAACTTTTTACCGTCTTTTACCCATCTTCTAGGAGCTGTTAGAAATTTATTATAAAACATAATTTTACCACTTCTGTAAGGTTAATTTAAAATATCTAAGAAAAACGATTAACCTTGGTATGTATAATGTAGTTCAATAAGAAGAAAATAATTTTTTTGTTAATAGTAACTTTTGACTTTTATTTACCACGGTAAAAAGTAAATAGGGTAATTAATGTTAAAATGATATTATAATTACCCTAAAACATGTCATAATTCAATTGGATAAGTATTATTCGACCAAAAAAACCTTAGGAATAAAATTCGATCCTTTTAGTCTACTTGGATTAGATTAGGACATAAATTATTTTTTAATTTTTTGAAGAGTTAAAAATGATAAATTCATGTTTTCATAACTAAATCATTTTTAATATAGGGTTACAAATAAGATAAATTCGACTATAAATATTCATTATAAAGATAAAAATGTTTCATATATAATGGTATTTTATTTATTAATTTTAGAAATTAAATAATTATTTTTATTTATGACACAATGATGATCTAGTAATTACCTTCTTAATGAGATATTAAAATAATTGATATTATAAATATCCAAATAAATGTAATTTGAAACTTTTCATGAATTCCAATTATTTTCAAGTTTAATATTACATTTTAAGGTTGATTAGATAAATTATTTTTTAAGTTATAAGGTTGTTATTACTTTCCAAAAAATAATATATTAAATAGTGTCAAAATTGAAATAAATTAATTGTTAAAAAAATACTATATTATTCGTTGATATAATATTCTTAAAAATATTAGGTTAGAAAAAAGATCATAAATAATATTACATTCCTCATTAATGAACAACTATAAGTTCTTTTGGATGTTTACAGTAATTTTATTAACCATTTTGTGTAAGAATACAAGAAGACACGGTAAAAGCTAAACATTTTAACAAAGAGTAAAATTTAAAGATAAGGTTAAAATGGTAACCTAAACATGAATAAAACCTATTCGTAGATATACTTTCAACCCATAACCA
Organism: Viscum album; assembly: GCA_963277665.1. Classification (NCBI taxonomy): domain Eukaryota; kingdom Viridiplantae; phylum Streptophyta; class Magnoliopsida; order Santalales; family Viscaceae; genus Viscum; species Viscum album. The sequence continues at coordinate 706,836,929 of OY728131.1, read as the reverse complement.
CCATAGATTTTAAATAAACCAATTTTGATCCATTATAACCCGAAAATTATTTTATAATAAAATAATATTTTATGTTTTTCCTAATATGTCCCTCACCCCTCTAATAAAAGGGAACTTCCCCTTCTCTCAAATTCACACCTCCAAAGCCATTTTTCTAAGCCAAAACCTGCCCAAATATTCTAAATAATTCCCTAACTTAAACCTAGAGGCCATACATTGGTCAGAAATCTAACTTATGGATTCTTATTGAACAACACAAAAGGAAACACCCGAAGAAGAGGTTATAATTTCACCACCCTCTTTCAAGATCTTTTCTTCTTCCACTTCTTCTTTCTTTTCTGTTTCCATAATAAAGTAATAATTCCAGTCCCTTATACATATTGTGATGTTATTATAAATATTTTTCAACCTTATTCGTTATTCTCTCCATCCTTTAAATGATAAAATCACCATACGTGTGTACGTACGACTTACTGTCTTCACATCGTGGTTTAGTTTTCCATTCAACAATTCACTATTTGGATGGGTATAATAATGATTATAATCGTTGTAAATAATTAATATAACATGTTAATGATTCGGTAGATATGATATAACATCCAATTTTATACAATTTTATCTTCAATATAATTATATTTTTGCTTGTGCGTACGTACAGATTACCATCTCCACGACACGATGAGATTCATTTCCACGCCCACCATTCAATAATGATTATAAAATATATATTATTAATAAGTATTAACAATATTACATAATACTTATACTCGAAATATATATATATATATATATGTATTTACATTCATCCCATTTTCTTACTTCCATTCAATATGTTATGAAAACAGAAACAACGTTTATGCGTACGTACGACCTACCATCTCCATAAATAGTGTTTTTCATTTCATATATTTATATATTATACTTATTTATATTGTAAATATATATTATATATAAATAATTTTATATATTATGGAAGTATTTAAATCATGATCTAAGTGATATGATCAAGAAGAACAAGTTAAAATGTGTTTGAAAAAAAGTGATTATTACCCAAAATGTTAATTTAACTTGGAAATATTTATTAAATGGATAATATAATGTCTTAAATGAATCATTTATGATATAATAAATATGAATATGGTTCTGGTATAATTTAATAACATACTATTTTCATTATATAGGAGGTTAAAGGTACCCTCGACCAGAGGAAAAGTACATGGTAAGGGTTAATTCTACAATCTCTTCATTATTTAAGGTTGTTTCAACATAATTATCTACAGGGACCTCTAATATCATCAACATCCATGTTTCATAAAATGTATTTCGAATCATTTTTACTTTTGACTAGACAATGAGTTAAATTTATTTATACCCTTATTTGACCTTATATGTTTTTGAAAGGAATCATTCCGTTATTTTCCAAACAATGTACATTATATCTTTTTCAACAAAATTAAGGTAAGAATGCCTTTTTTTACTATACATTTGGTATGGAAATTTTCGTCAATTATAACATTGTTTAATCGTCCCTTACAATCTTAAAAAATTATTTTCAAAATAAATTTTTTCTTTATAATTATGTGACACTTAAATGATTTCAACATAGAACGAGATAATTCTCTCAAATAGTTTTGATTTCATCAATTTGAAAATCCTTTGATAAATTTTACCCTTGTTTGAAGTTGATTTATTATGATAAAAATCATCCATATTTTATTTATAGTTTTTTTGATATGATTGACTATGGATGAGTTGTTTTTATGCCATTCATGTATTATGGTTTAAGTATTGACATTTTGTATGACAGTTTTAATATGAATGTTTATGTTATATTTCAACCTCTTATTAAGATGAATGTGTCGGACTAGTATGTTCTAGGTTGGGGACTGGTAAAACTATGCCCTCTGGGCTGGGGTCGGGTTATAGTAGACCCTCCGGGTTGGAGTTTGGTTATGGAGGCCCTACGGGTTGGAGTCCAGTTATAGAGGCACTCCAGGTTGGAGTCTAGTTGTTGATGATCTCCTGGATGGAGGCTGGTTATAGAGGCTCTCCATGTTGGGTTCTGGTTATAGTTAGTCCCCAGGTCCTGGTATGAGGCCTTGACACAGAAACTAAATTTGGGTATTGTACATTCCCTCATTTTGAAATTAGTTATGACATTTGATTATTCAGCTAGTACAATATCCTTGTGCATGTTAATATGGTAATTTTTGATTTATTATATCCATATTATGTTCATGTTTATATTTAAAATGTTGTTGTTTTTATTACACATATATCCTTAAATGTTTATGGCTCCCTCTAAATTATTTACCCTTGCTGAGCATCTGAACTCATCCCTTTCATATGTTTTATTTTCCCAGGATACCAAGATGTGTTTTATGATTTAGATGAATTTTTATGATAAGGGAACAATGGAGTTCTCAAAGAACTATCTATGTTGTAATGTATGTTAGAAAGTGTAATGTATCATTCATTTATGTAATATATTTTCATACAATGCTAAACTGATCGGCCCTTCGGGACTTGATTCCATGTAATCATGCCAATGTATTATATTAATCAACCAACTCTGTATAACTAGGTTCAGGGCATTACAGGTGGTATTAGGGGTTGTTTAGCAATAAACATGGAAACTAGATTTAGATAAACTCTAATTAGAGAACATTACCATAATATAGACTCTATGGATTAGTATAGATGAACTTCCTAGTATTTTGGTAATGTAGAGATTTTGTGAGTTTTCAAAGAAATATATCCCTATGTGGATAGGAGCAGGTAGAGGTGTCTTTGCCCCAGATGTACCTAGGGGTAAAACTTGAAAACACCGCTTTGAGCTAGACTTGAATGGGAACTAGTGCATGAAAACAGGCCTTGCTACACTCTTGGTTATGACACACCCATGGGATATGATTTGGATAATTTACATTTCTAGTACAATCTATTATGATGGATTTAGGAGTAAATAATTACTTAATGAAAATGTTTTTATGATTATATATTCTATCCATAAACTATTCATTTATGTTAGGTATTTTACATGTTTTTAATTTTTCATTGTGATTCAAAAACTGGCCTAGTATATGCCGTTATTAAGAAATGGTACCCAATATAAGGAATTAGAACTCCAGCTATACATTTGATCCCAAGATTAATAAGGATCATATATTTCATGGTATTAAGCAATCATGTAGAAGGGAAATTGTATTCCACATATTCTAATAAAATGAAGAAATATTATCATGTGTTAATAAGATAAGTAAATAATTCTCTAAGTCCTATGTCTTTGAAGAGAAGCAATAGAAGAAAATGATGGAATACAGAATGATGGATAAAGGAAAGAGGGGAATAAAGGATTTTCCCATATGTGATAACTATTGAAAGTATAACCTTGGTAAATGCTTGAATGAAATGGGAGTTTTTTATATGTGTGGAGAAAAAGGACACCATGTACGTGATTTCAAGGGTATGAAAATGGTTTCAAATGTAAAATTCTTCATCTTCAATGAGTCCAGACACTACGTGAATCAATTTCCCAGTCATCGGAGTATACCTCAAATAATGTTATTGGATAATAGTCAAGTTGTTATTCTACCACATATTATGAGGAATGACTTGTGTTATTATGTTTTTATTAATGAATTATGTCATTTAAGTGTTGTATCGATGATGTACCAATTATATGAATTATGGATATAAATATGTAATGTACTGCATTAATATTTCATTGAGGACTTGAGATTATATAGTTCTATGAAAAGTGAATCATTAACAATATAAACTTTTCTGGAAAATAAACAGTTAGAGGAATGATATTCCTTAATATGGTCTTGATGCTGAGGTAGTAATTTTGGAATAAGAGATGGTTCATTTTGATAAATTTTATTCGATATTCTTGACTACCTATGAACTGATTAATGGTTTGTTTATTTCATCATTGTTTGAGTATTCAATATTTTTGGATATAAGGAATGTATAGTATTCTATAAGGAATAAGGGAGCATGAATGTAATCAATAATGTTTTATGGTAATTTAAGGTATTACCATGTTTTAAATGTATACTTGAAGAAGGTATTAAAATTTTTTTACAAGGAAAAGAAGATTTTCATTATGTTTACCTTCTTTATAAACTTCAGACTATGAGTATGGAAAAAATTATTTTGGATAATACAAAATGTTGAAATGGATTAAATTTGAATATGGATACTATCTTTATAGTTAATGAATTTCTGAAACATTTTTTTATTGTTATAAAAATTACAACCCGGAGGTCGGGCGAAAAATCGTTGCGTCCAGCAAGGCCGCAAGACTTGAACCCACAACCGAAGGGTGACAAGGGTGCATCACCGACCACTGGACTACGTGATGTCCTGGATTGTATAATGTAGTTTTTTTAAAATGTCTGATAGGTGACATATAAATTCATTATTTTTGGATCCCAATATGATTAGGATAAAGAAAATATTTTTTTGAAATATTTTGGAGTGAAAGATGAGTTTGGGGTTGGAATTAGTTGAAGGATGAAACTCTACTTGTCAAGTATATTTTTATCCTCTTATTCTATCGACTGATTAATTATTAAACTTTAGGGAAGTGATCTTTTGACCGAAAATGTGTTATTATAATACCTTATGTTTTTTTGAACTGGTGGTATTTTAAATTATCATAGATTGATGGATTTGAGGCCCTCAATTTTATACATGATTGTGATTGATTACCTCAACCACTCCCTATAAATATTTACATTTTCCTCCAATTATGTAATGTCTCAGATTTTTCCATTTATTATTTTAATATTATATGGGAATATATTCGAGACCATGCTCTAGGACGACGTGCAGTTCCGAGGCCCAGAACAAATGTTTTAATTTAATTTAATAATTAAATTACGCGTGCATGTGTTTTTCCTAAAAAAATGAAATAACTCCGGAATGGGTGCTCGGATTAGATATCTGAGGGAACCTTTGCGTTCAGAACAACAATTTTACTTTAGGCAAGGCCTAACATCGGTCGGCGCATGTCGGTGGTGAAATCTAGTTTTTGGACATAACCGTAATAAAATATTTAATTAATATGTTTTATTAAATCTTTTTATATCTAATATATCGTAACTTTTGAAATAGAGATTTCGCAGGTGATCAGGGTTACAATTCCCATATCCCTGAATTTCCCCAGAGGCTCTAGAAAGATCTGGAGAAAAACCTCCCAATGCGGCGACGATGTTCTTGACGAGCTTCGCCGGCGATGAAGATGTGGCGACCGAATCATCACCAACAAATGCCGCAAATCCAGGAAGGATGTTTCATTTGTGAATTTTCCCCATTCTTTATTTCTTCGATGAACACGGGCTAATCCATGAACATATTAGTCCTCAGATCGATCGTTCTTATGGGATGTACATTTGTGGGGATTTTCATAGATTATATCCATGTTGATCATTTGTTGTTGATTATGATTCTCTGTTTAATCCTATTGACGGGAGTGGATCAACGTCGTGATGAACGACGACCAAGGTACGTTCCTCAAATTTGTTTCATTGGATTTCACCCCTTTCTCTCTTTCGCATTTTTCATGTTCTTTGCGGGGGGATGAACAACGGAACATTGTGCATCTGTTCTACGATAAAACAATCCCAAATTGTAGATCAAACCCCCTAGCGATGTCACAGTGGTACGATGGTGGTTTCGGCAGACGATTCGGAGCGGATCGAGAGTTATGAGTTTTCAAGCATTTTTCTTCGGATGGATCGTTTGAGGTTTATGATCCGTTTTAAGGACCGAAAAAACCCGTTACGGTGCTCGTATAATGAAACAAACCAATCCCTAGAGTATCAAGATGAACAGAAGATAGATCACGGATACAGAAGATCGGTCGATGCGTGAGGAAGAAGACGGTGTTCTGGAAATTTCTCGACTACACGACATGTAGTATGGGCTACACGACTTGTGTTCATGAGCGGACCACCTGGAATGTACTCCAAGAGTACACAGACATGGGTTGGGTACAGGGCCAAGGACACCGCATGTAAAGGCCTCCCCGTCCAGACCCAGCCAGATACACGGTATACCCCTTGTGCTAGTACACGGGCAGGCGACACGGACACAGACAGAGACCGTGTACGTGCACATGTCCAACGTACACGGAGCGAGCCCTAGGTGCTTGGACATGGCGTGTGATTATTCTACACATCATGTAGTTACTTTCTATCCAACAAGCTGAATGACAAATGCCGTTTACACGGGCATTACCCGAAGTCAAGGAGCACATCGTGTGATCATTCTACACGCCATATAGTTGGGTTTTACACAGTTTGGACGGATGACATGGGACGTTTACACGGGCAGTACCCGAGGTCATGGAACAAAACGTGTGATCCTTATACACACTGTGTAATTGAGTTTTACACAGCTTGAACGTATGACACGGGCCACTTACATGGGATGTACCCGAGGTCAAGGAACACGGCGTGTAACAATACTACACACCTTGTAACCAATTATTTATGGCTTGAGCCACTTGTCTTCTGTGACGTGGACTAGTTCTCTTAGGGTTCGTACCCCTGGTCTTTTCCCTGAAGGTTCTGGCATCATTTCCTGTATACACGAGTTTGATACCTTCAGTAGGACATCCTGAATAGAGTTGTTGGAATCCCCTCTATGAGACTCGGAGCTGGATCCACTATTCATTCCTAGAACCCTTGGTAGATTTGTTGGTATCGATGTGACCAACTTTTCTCGAGCGCCGATCCTTTTCTTAGCGGATTAGCTAAGAATGAGTTGTCAGAATCACCCTATGACTTGGTTGTGATCCTCATCTGATCATTATGTACTCAAAGTACATGTTGAGTGTGTTCTCTCGGAACGTGTACCGTTTATCTCTCTCTTAATAACTAAGAGTGTGTTCTCCTGGTTGCATGCTTAGTGGAATCTTCGAGCTGGATCCTAGTGGTGGTTTCGCAATGGTCATTGTGTATGAGTATATCTGGATATTCTTGTAATATGTTTCATAAAAATATACTCTATAGAGCTGACTGTACCATTATTTTTTGGTATTTCCCTTGTTGTATTTCCATTGTGGTTTCGTGGTGACCTACAAGGTATTTTTATACTCACCCATGCATGGGCTTTTCCACCATGTGTCATGTCTTCTATAGACGAGCAAGCCTTTGACAGGATTCTAGGCGGACCAGGACCGGACGATACTCAGTGAGATCAGATTGGTCGAGGTGTTCTTATCGCTAAAAACTGCAGTCCCATCACCTTTCTTTACAGGTTGGACTATGTTAAAGACTCTATTTTTGGTGGGCTTATACTTTTTGCCCTTGGTTTTACTTTTTTTATTTTACATTTCTATCATACTCTGTTGGTTGGGTTCTAGTGTATGCATGCATCTTTTACTTTTAGAAGTTTTTACTTATTGGCTTTGTGGGCTTTGAGATGTGTGTGCGTGTGCACAGGTTTACAAGAAATTCCTCCCATGTTAGTAGCATGCCTTCTTGATGCTAGTCACCAACCTTTGGACTATTGGAGGCGTGCTTGGGGAGTTTCGGCTTGGGACCCACTGGGACAGGTCGTGATAGAGTGGTTTCCGAGGTGGCCGGTTCTACCATAGGACTGAGAGTCTGTGAGTGGTTTGGGGTAATGGTGTTAGTTTTTTGAGTTCGGCTTTCAGGCCAGGGACCCCAGTGTCAGTGCGGGCGGCCGACGTAACCATACACTAGGACTCAAATTACTTGATTTTCAACTCAGAGCATGAGAACACTAGTTGAAGTGGAAAATAAAGTTTCATGCATCATATAAGAATGGGTTGTGGTTTCAATGACCTTCTTGAGTCGACTCATTAGATATACTCACTGACTGAGATACATCTTGTTTCTTTAACAGGATGCATCCGCGACGCGTACCCACTAGGATACAGCAGGTCGATCAAGAGGATGACCCCCTCAGCGATGAAGCTTCGATTCAGGGACCATATCCCCCATTTTTACTATCGGGTGTTGTGCTAGATATTCTGCTACCTGTGGAGCAGTGTTTAATGTCTTCTCTACCAGTAGAGGAGGAGTGGAGGATGAGTGCACTCCACGAGTTTCAGAGACAGAGACCCCTCAGGTTTTGAGGTGAGCCTAACATTCAAGCACCGGAGGACTGGCTTGAGGTATTGGCCAGAGTCTTTAGTTTGGTCAGGATACCAGTAGACCAGATGGTGATCTTGGCAGCGAGCCTTCTGCAAGGCTCGTCAGGAAGATGGTGGAGTTTGGTTATCTTGACTCACGACGAGGTGACTCATGCATGGTCAGAGTTTGAGAGTCTCTTCAGAGAGGATTTTTCACTAGTTACCCTGAGATCAGTACGTACACAGGAGCTTCATCAGCTCTAGTAGGGAATCATAAAGGTGGATGACTATTCATCGATGTTTACCGACCTCTCATGGTACTTGATGAATATGGTCAGAGATTTTTACTTCAGAGCTCAGACTTTTGAGCAGAGATTGCACAAAGATATCTGATCTAGAATCATCCCTATGTGCATTCCTACTTTTGATGGGGTTCTCGAGCGTGCTTTGGTGGTCGAGAGCTTCTTGGCAGAGCAGAGACAGCTGACAGTTGTCAGTGGTGGGTGAGCTAGAGCAGAGACCTCGGCAGTAGGGAGCCGATGCCAGGGACCCATGCATGGGAGACATTTTCAGAGGACATCCTAGGACATGGGATCTATCGTATAAGGTTCACAGGGTTCATCCATCTATCCTCGAGAGAGGTGATGCTACTCATGTGATGACAGGGGACATCTCGCTCGAGATTGTCTGAACCGTCGTACAACTGTCAAGGGAGCAGTGGATGGACCATCGAGGAAGAGGCAACGTGTGGAGCAGACAGATCCGTAGGGCGGCGGACGTGGTAGGGGAGCTGGGAGAGCAGTTGTAGGTGGTCGGCGTTTTGACCATTTACCTCCACCACCCCCATAAGGTCCACCCCATGCTCAGGGAGCTGGTGGACAGAGGCAGGGATGGCTACAGGCGGCAGAGGATTATGACACAGGTACTCCCAGAATGATTAGAGGCTCAATCTATGTATTTTCTAATTTGGATTCCATACTGATAGACACAGGTTCTAGTAATTCCTTCATGGATTCTAATATTGTTCGATACCTTGAGATTCAATTTGAGTCATTGACTCGACCCTTACGCTTAGAAACAACGACTGGAGAAGATTTAGAGATCACACACCTCTGTAAAGAGTGTGACCTGACCCTTGGAGGCTAGAGTTTTTTATAGTACCTCTTGATTTTAGCGTCAATGCCTTATGATGTCATTCTTGGTATGGATTGGCTATCCACAGTTCATGCCCAGATTGACTGTTTTAGGCGAAGGGTGCAGTGTGTCCACGTTGATGGAACGAGGTTCTCTTTTTGCAGTGAAAGAGAGAACCAGGTAGTGTAGGATGGAATCATCCATAGGAGGGAACATATTATTTCACATCTGTTGGCTAGCCTAGCCCTTGGCGCAGCAGACGTTATGAGTTTCCATTTTCCAGCTGTAGTGGATGAGTACGAGGACGTCTTTATGTAGGATGTCCCCAGACTACCTCCCCGTCGGGAGATAGATTTCTGCATTGAGTTGCAACCCAGGACGACACCGATATCAGCATCAGCATATCGGATGGCTCATACAGAGCATCGTGAGATATTGGTGAAGTTGGAAGATTTGCAGCAGAAGGGCTTTGTGAGACCCATCATTTCACCCTGGGCTGCCCCAGTGCTGTTTTCCAAGAACACAGACGAGAGCATGAGGCTATGTGTTGATTACCGGTTCTTGAATCGGGTAACCGTGAAGAACTGGTATCCACTACCGAGGATCGATAACCTCTTCGACTAGTTGAGAGGGGAATGATGGTTCTCGATGGTTGACCTATGATCAGGCTATCACTTGTTGCGAGTACGATATGAGGATGTACCGAATATGGCTTTCAGATGTCTCTACAGTCACTATGAGTACTTGGTGATTCACTTTGCTAGGACTAACTCCCAGATAGTGTTTATTGGACTCATGAACTGGATCTTTCAACACAATATAGATCTTTTCATAGTGGTCTTCATCGATGGTATCCTTGTGTACTCTTCATCCGAGGAGGAGCACGCAAGACTCCTATGAATGGTTCTGGACACACTCAGAGAGGACCGGTCATATGGGAAACTTCTGAAGTGCCAGTTCTGGATACAGAAGGTCCACTTTAAGGGACATGTTATCTAAGCAGATGGTGTAGCAGTGGATCCAGCCATGGTAGAGGCAGTGTATGCATGTAAGCCATCCCAGAGCGTGATGGAGGTGCGGAGTTTCCTTGGATTGGCAGGTAACTATCAGAGATTCATTCTTGATTTCTCTAGAATTTCATCACCCATTCCAGCTTTGACCTGAATGGGGCATCCTTTCATGTGGACTTAGAGATTCCAGTAGTCTTTCCAATAGTTGAGACATAGTCTGACGAGCGCCCCGATCCTGAGATTACCGGAGGAGGGTGTTGGGTATGTGGTGTTTTGTGACGCATCAGCAACCTAGCTTAGTTGTGTCCTGATGCGGAGGCAAGTAGTGATTGCATGTGGCTCATGTCAGTTGAGGCTACACGAGCAGAACTATGTGACCCATGATCTTGAGTTGGTAGCGGTAGTCTTCACATTGAAGATGTGGTGGCACTACATGATGGGCGAATGGTTTACCATCTACTCTGATCACAAGAGTCTCATATATATCTTTTCTCATAAGGATCTGAATTTGAGTCAAAGACGATGGCTTTTTTTCCTCCATGATTACGAATTTGAGATCGTTTGTACTCCTAGGAAGGGGAACGTTGTGGAAGATGCTCTAAAAAGGAGATCCAGTTCACAGTTACTAGAAGAGGCTACAAGACAGTTGGCCTCCATACAGTTATCCTTCATGGATAGAGATGATGGAGCTCACCTTCAATCGAAGGTTGTTAACCCTCCACTCTTACATCGATTCATGAAAGCACAGTGCGAGGATGCTAGCTGTGAGAATCTATGTGCTTAGACATCCACAGGTGTTGTGGCTAATGGATATTTAGAAGGTGGGGATCGCATTATTCTTTTTAGGGGGTGTAATTTATTACCAGTGACGTTACGGGAGGAGGATCTGAGGGAGTTCCATATATCTCCTTTGGCGGTACATCCAGGCGTGGAAAAGATGTATTAGGACCTCCGACATCAGTTTTGGTGGCCAGGAATTAAGATGGGTGTGGAAGAGATTGTTTCGGGGTGCTTTACTTGTCAGCTAGTAAATGTTGAGCCCCAGGTGCCAGCAGGTTTTACTCAGCCCCATGAGGTGCCATAGTGGAAGTGGGACAGGATGTCCATGGACTTTGTGACGGGTCTACCACGTACGTCCCGGTATCAAGATGCCATCTGGGTGATCGTTTACCGGCTCACCATGTAGGCTCACTTCCTAGCCATACGAGAGCAGAGTTCAGTGGAGAGCATGGGATGCCTATACCTGCAGGATATAGTTCGACTTCATGGAGTTCCATCCACGATCATCTCAGATCGTGATGATCGTTTCACATCCTAGTCGTGGAAGGGATTTCAGGAAGCTTTTTGGACTTAGTTACACTTGAGCACAACGTTTCATCCCCAGACTGATGGTACGACCGAGCAAACCATCCAGGTTCTGGTGGATATGCTACAAGCTTGCATACTTCACTTTGGTCGTAACTAGGAGGATCAACTACCACTGGTGGAATTTTCTTATGACAACAGTTATCATTCTAATATTTTTATGGCACCATTGGAGGCTCTGTACGGGCTACCTTGCAAGTCACCACATTGCTGTACTGACCCAGGAGAGTCAGCAGTCAAGGGCCCAAAGATGGTGATAGCTACAATAGAGAAGGTTCAGGTCATGCAGGAGAAGATTAAGACTTCACAGAGTCGGAAAAAGTCTTATGCCGAAAGAAGATGGAGGCCCTTGGATTTTGAGGAAGGAGAACATGTGTTTCTTTGGGTCTCACCTTGACGGGGATTGAGGAGATTTGGCCGATGGGGAAAGCGATCTCTGAGGTTCGTTGGACCTTTTCAGATTCGGAGTAGAGTTGGTGAGGTGGCGTATCACGTGGCACTACCTCCTCAGATGGACTGAGTACACAACATCTTCCATGTGTCACAGCTACGGAGGTACATACATGATCCATCGCTCGTCATTGACTTGGACGAGCTGGACATCGATGATGGAGGGACCTTCGTTGAGTACCCAGTTGAGATCTTGGATCGGCAAGAGAAGATCCTTCGTGGACTAGCTATTTCCTTGGTGTGTGTCGGGTAGCAGCACAAGAATCTCCAAGAGAGCACGTGGGAGCGGGAGGCTCAGATTCGTGTGCAGTACCCACATCTTTTTGAGTAGCCCTTGTTTTGGCTTTTCAGGGTAGTAAAAGCCCTAAGGTGGGTGTGATGTAACGTCCTATATTTTTTCATGTATTATATTAATATTAAATGGGAATTAATTCAGGACCAGGCTCTAGGACGACATGCAGTTCCGAGTCCTTGTGAGCCCGGAACAAATGCTTGAATTTAATTTAATAATTAAATTACAAGCGCATGTGGTTTTTTCTAAAAAGTAGAATAACTCATGAACGGGTCCTCGGATCAGAAATCTAAGGGCACTAATGTGTTCGGAATATCGTTTTTACCTTAGGCGAGGCTGAACATCGGTCGGCGCAGGTCGGTGGTGAAATCCAGTTTTTTGACGTAACCGCGATAAAATATTTAATTAAAATGTTTTATTAAATCTTGATACAACAAATATCTATTATCTTTCTTAATAGAGATTTTGTAGGGGATTAGGTTTACACTTCCCAAAACCCTGAATTTCCCGGGAGGCTCTGGAAAGATCTGGATAAAAACTCCCAACGCCGCAATGGTGTTCTTGACGAGCTTTACTGGTGACGATGACGTGGCAACCATATATTCACCAACAAATGCCGAAAATCTAGGTAGGATGTTTCATTTGTGATTTCTTCCCTGTTCGTGATTTCTACGATGAACATGGGCTAATCCACGAACAGATTAGCATGCGGACTGATCGTTCTTGCGGGATGGACTTTTGTGGGGATTTTGGGATATTAAATCCATGTTTATCTTTTGTTGTTGATTTTTATGCTCTGTTTGATCCTATTAATGAGAGAGGATCAACGCTGTGACGAATGATGACAGATGTTCGTTCCTAAAAAAAATTTCACTGGATTTATCCCCTTTCTCTCATTCACGTTCTTCGCGTTCTTCACGAGGCGATGAACAACAGATCGTTGCGCATCCGTTCTAAGACGCTACAATCCCAAATTGTAGATCCAACCCATGAGTGATGTCACGGCTGTGCGACGACGGTTTCGGGGGACAATTCGGAGTGGATTGAGAGTTATGAGTTTTCGGGCATTTTTCTTCGTAATGATCGTTCAAGGTTTATGATCCATTTTAAGGACATAAAACACCCATTACAGTGTTCTTATGATGAAATAAACCAACCCTTGGAATATCGGGATGAACGGACGAGGGATCGTGGATCCGGAAGATAGGCCGAAGCGCGAGGAAGAAGACAACATTCTGGGAATTTCCTGACTACACGACGTGTAATATGGGCTACAGGGTGTGTGTTCGTTGGTGAACCACCTGGAATGTACTATCGGAGTACATGGACATGGGTTAGGTAAACGGCCAAGGACTCATCATGTATACCCCTCCTCGGCCAGACCCGGCTAGATACACAGGATACCCCGTGTGCTGGTACACGGGTAGGCGACACAAACACGGACAAAGACCGTGTACGGACACATGGCCAGCGTACACGGAGCGAGCCCCAGGTGCTCAGACAAGGTGTGTTATTCTTCTACATGTCGTGTAGTTACATTAAATCTGAAAATATGAGTGACATGGGACGTTTACACATTCAGTACCCGGAGTCATGGAACACGGCGTGTGATCCTTCTACACACAGTGTAGTTTGGTTTTACACAGCATGGATGGGTGGCACGGGCCGTTTACATGGGAAGTACCCGGAGTCAAGGAACACATCATGTGATCCTTCTACATGCCGTGTAGTTGAGTTTTACATTGCTTGAACAAATGACAGAGGCTATTTACATGGGCAGTACTAGGGCTCAAGGAACACGACATGTAACCATACTGCATGCCGTGTAACCAATTCTTCATGGCTCGAGCTACTTTTCTTCTGTTACATGGACTAGTTCTCTTAGGGTTCATACCCTTGGTCTTTTCTCTGAAGGTTCTGGCATCATTTTCTGTATACAAGAGAATGATCCCTTCAGCAGGACTTCCTGAATAGAGTTGTTGGAATCCCCTCTGTGAGACTCAGAGCTGAATCCTCTATTCATTCCTGGAACCCTAGGTAGAGTTCTTAGTAACGACATGACCAAATTTACCTGGGTGGCGATCCTCTACTTCGTGGATTAGATCAGACTGAATTGTCGGAATCACCCCATGACATGGTTGTGATCGTCATCTGAGCATCGTTTTCTCAAAGTACTTGTGGAGTGTGTTCTCCCAGTATGCATACCTCGTATCTCTCTCTTCAGACCTAGGAGTTCATTCTCCTAGTTGCATGCTTAGTGGAATCTTTGACCAGGATTCTAGTTGTGGTTTTTCAATGGTCATTGTGTATGAGTATATATAGATATTTTTGTTATATATTCCGTAAACATGTACTGTATAGAGATGACTGTACCTTTATTTTGTGGTATTTCCATTGATTTATTTATTTTTTGGTTTCGTAGTGTCCTATTGGGTATTGTTATACTCACCCCTGCATGGGCTTTGCCCGCACGTGTCATGTCTTGAGCAGATGAGCAAGACTTTGACAGGATTCTAGGCGGACCAGGACCAGACGCTACTCAGTGAGACAAGACGGGACGAGGAGTTTTCCTACGGCTACTGACTACAATCCCAGCACCATTCTTTACAGGTTTGACTTTGTTATAGGTTCTCTTTTTGGTGGGTTTTGACTTTTTAACCATGGGATTACATTTCTGTACTTTGATTTCCTATCGTACTCTATTGACTGGGTTTTTGTGTATGCATGCATCTTTTCCTTTTAGCATTTTTTACTTTTCATCTTTGTGGGTCTGGAGATGTGTGTGTGTGTACAGGTTTATAGGTAATGCCTCCCATGTTAGTAGCATGCCTGCTCGGTGCTATTTACCGGCCCCTAGTCTATTGGAGGCGGGCATGAGGAGTTGCGGCGTGGACCCCACTGGGACGGGTCCTGACAAATTATGTGTCCCTAATTGCCACCAATATTCTCTGAATCAAAATCTTAATTTGGCTATAACCCTTTCGATTCTATTTCCCTCTTATGAGGCTATATTTTATTAACCCAATTTCCGAAGAGGGTTTTTTTACAAAGGTTTTTTCTAATTTCAGCCATTTACTTTTGATGATAATGTTCAAATTGCAAGGATTCAATTTATTGAAAGAGGGGAGAATGTGACACCCTAAGATTTCATATTATGTTTTTTCTTCAAAGGAATTCAAAAACGTGCACTATACGCAACACCGAGTTCAAGCGCACCACAACTTACAAAACTAGCCGTTCAAAAGCAGTTATGAATATTATTAACTATATTTTGAAATTTATATAATCCTTATAATTTTATAATCCATATTATGAGTTTCTTATAAATAATGTAAGAACAAAATAATATTTTTCAGATTAAAGAGGTCTTTTTTCAAAAAATAAAATTTTACCACCATTTAATGGAGAACACTTTTTAAATACAATATTTGAAACTTTTATTTATTCAATTTGGAGAAAAACATCTTTTCTAGAATCGGGATATGAAAATTTAATTTCAATAAATTTGTGGTGTTTTCCGATAACTTTCATATTTGGGTGAATAGTGAAAATACAATATTTTAAATTAAAACAAAATTTTGAATCAAAATAATTACTAGTGCTCAATTATACATTTTGATTGTTTGGAAGTAAAATTACATTACATTTTTACCATTTAATCCAATGTCATCCATTGGAATTAACTTCACCTTGGAATTAGACATAAACAATTTTTAAAGTTTTGATAGTTATTATTTCCAAAAAATAATCTTTTGGGTTTTAACAACAAGAATTAATTTAAAATTATTTTATCCAACTTCTATGTTTTGATATTGTAAAAATAGAATGAATTTTTGAATTCAGAATATCAAAAATAGATTAGGGTGAATTTTTGTTATTTTTCTCAAAGCATTATATTTTGATGAATATTTAAAACATTGTGTTATTGGTGAAACCGACTTATTATTTAAATAAATAATTATTTTAATTAATTTTATTTTAGGTAAAAATAGATATAGAATATCTATATTTGTTCAATTTAATTAATTGGAGTCAATTTTTAATAACTTTAGATACATAAAATTGTATAGAACTTTTTACCGTCCTTAACCACTTTCTAGGAGCATTTGAAAATTTATATAAACATAATTTTACTGCTTTTGTGAGTTGAATTTAAAAAATATGAGAGGCACGTTTAACATCAGTAATTAAAATGTTGTTCTAAAAAATGAAAATATTTTTTGATGAATAGTATCTTTTGACTTTTATTTACCACAGTTAAAAGTAAATAAGGTAATTAAGGATAAAAATGATATTATAATTACACAAACACATTTTATAATTGTATTGGATAGGTTTATTTAGACAAAAAAACCTTTAGAATAAAATTTGATCCTTTAGGTCCACTAGGATTAGATTATAACATTTATTATTATTTTATTTAAAGAAGAGTTAAAAGTTTTAAATTAATGTTATCATAACTAAAACATTTTTAATATAAGGATATACAGATAATAAGTTTGACTACAAATATTCATTAAAAAGTTATAATTATTTTCTAAATAATGGTATTTTATTAATAATTTTTAGACATTAAATAATTATTGTTATTTATGTCACAATGATGATTCAGTAATTACCTTATTAATGAGATATTAAAATAATTGATATTATAAATATCCAAATAAATGTAATTTGAATCTTTTGATTAATTCCACTAATATTCTATGTTAATATGAAATGTTAGAGTTGATTAGATAATTTTTTTTTGATGTGATTTTATTTTTATGACTTTGATAAAAACAAAATATTAAATATTGTAAAAATTGACCTAAAATTAATTTTGAAAACAAACACTATATTATTGGTTGATATAATATTTCTAAAAATCTATGTTTTGTCCAAAGGGCATAAATAATGTTATATATGTCATTAATTAACAACTTGAAATTCTTTTTTAAGTTCATAGTATTTTTGTTAGACATATAGAGTAAGAATACAAGAGGATACTGTAAATGTTATATAATTTAACATATAGTTAACTTTAAAAGATAACACTAAAATGATAAACTATACATGTCAAAAACCTATTGGTTGAAAGTATATATACCCATACCCAACTTATCATTCAAATAAATTAATTTTGATCGATTATAAACCAAAAATAATTTACAATAAAATTATATTTTATGTTTTTTCATAAAGTTCCCCTCACCCCTCTTATAAAAGGGCACTTCCCCTTCTCTCAAATTCACACCTCCAATGTCATTTGGCTCGGACAAACCCTCCCCAAATATCCTCCAGACATCAATAAATTCAAACTAGTGTCCTTACATTGGTTAGAAAGCCAACCTATAGATCCCTTTTGAATAACTCAAAAGGAAACACCCGAAGAAGAGGTAATAATTTCACCACTTTCATTCATATTCATTTCTTCTTCCACTACATCATTATTTATTTTTTTAATACTAAATTAATAACTCCAGTACCTCCTATATAATGTGATGTTATTATAAATATTTTACAACCATATTCGTTTTTCTCTCTATCTTATAAATGAAAAAGTCGTCGTATGTGCGTACATACGACTTACCGTCTCCACGTCGTGGTGTAGTTTATCATTCAACAATTCACCGTTTGGATGGTTATAATAATGAGTATAATTGATGGAAATAAAAAATATAACAAGATAATTATTCTATATATATTATTTACCATCCAATTTCATATAATTTCATCATCAATGTAATGATATTTTCGCTTGTGCGTAAGTACGGATTACCGTCTCCACGACAAGATGAGATTCATTTCCAAGTTCACCATTCAACGATGATTATAAAAATATATATTATTAATAATTATATAATATATGACATAAAAATTATGTAGGATATATATATATATATATATATATATATTTACATTCACCTCATTCACTAACATCCATTCAATAAGATATGAAAATAGAAACAACGTTTATGCGTACGTATGGCGTACAATCTCCATAAATGCAGTTTTCCATTTCTAAAAGCTATTTATTATTTAAATTTAGGTTCTAAATATATATGATATATAAATCATTTTTATATCCTGGAAGTATTTAAATCATGATCAAAATTAAATGATCAAAAATAACAAGGTAAAATACGTACAAAAATTAAAAAGATTATTACACGAAATTGTAATTTTACATGGAAATATTTTTTAAATGGGTAGTATAAAGTCATAAATGAATCATGTATGATAAATAAATATTAATATAATTCTGTTATTATCTAATAAAATACTATTTTTTTTATACACGATATTAAACGTACACTCGTCCAAAGGAAAAATACACGGTAAGGGTTAATTCTATAATCTCTTCATTATCTGAGGTTGTTTCTACGTAATTATGTACTGGGACCTCTTTATCATCAACATCCATGTTTCATAAAATGTATTTCAAAACTTTTTTAATATTTACTAAAAAATGTGTTAAAATAATTTATACCCTTATTTTTCCATATATGTTTTTCAAAGGAATCTTCCCGTTGTATCCCAAACAAGGTACTTTATAACCTTTTCAAAAAAACTAAGGTAATTATATTTTTTATCTTATATGGTGTGTGTGGATATTTTTTGCCATTATAACCTCACTAAAGCATCGCTTACAAGATTATAAAAATATTTTCAAAATAAATTTTTTCAATATAATTATGTGACTCTTAAATGATTTCAAAATAGATAGAGATATTACTCTCAAATAGTTTTGATTTCATCAATTTCAACATCCATTGATAAATTTTACGCTTGTTTGAAGTTGATTTATTATTATACAAATAATCGATATTTTATTTACGGTTTTGTGATATGGTTGCCTGTGGATGAGTTATTTTTATTCCACTCATGGTTTATGGTTAATGTATTGAAATTTCATATGATAGTTTTAATACAAATGTTTATGTTATATTTCTTTCTAATCATAAGATGAATATATTGAAATAGTATGTTCCGAGTTGGGGACTGGTAAAAGTAAGCTCTCCAAGCTGGGGTCTAGTTACAGCAAACCCTCTGGGTTGGAGTCCACTTACAAAGGCTCTCTGGGTTGGAGTCTGGTTAGAGAGGCTCTCTAGGACGGAGTCTGGTTACATAGGCTATCCAGGTTGGAGTCTGGTTATAGAGACTCTCCAGGTTGGGGACCGGTAACATTTATCCGCTAGGACCAAGCATAAGGCCTAAACATAGAAATTAATGTATGGTATTATACATTCCCTCCTTATGAAATTAGTTATTACATGTGATTATTACACTAGTAGAATATCCATGTGCATGTTAATATGGTAATTTTTTATTTATTTTTCCATGTTATGATAATGTTTATGTTTAAAAGGCTGCTGTTTTTATTACAGATCTTTCCTTAAATGTGTATATCTTCCTCTAAATAATTTATCCTTACTAAGTATCTAAGCTCACCACTTTCTTATGTTTTATTTTCCCAGGATCCCATGAAGTGTTTTATGATTGAGATGTAGGGTTAAGTTAAGGGAACAATGTAATTCTCAACAAACTATTTAAGTTGTAATTTATGTTAGAAAGTCTAATTTAAGGTTCATGTAAATAATCTATTTTCCAAGAATGCTAAACTGATCAGTCCTTCAAGACTAGATTCCTATTAATCATTCCAATGTATTAAAATAATGCAACGAGTCTGGGTAACTGGGTTTGGGGAGTTACATAGCACCACCACACATAGACTTTAAAGTGATTATTATCCACCAACCACATACGTAAGGGAATACAAAAAATTTAAATTGTATGTACATGGCATTAGAGTCTTCAATGTCTACATGGGAATTTTTATGGGTTGGCTGAGAAATATCTTGGTAATAGTAAAATGTGTGTGATTATAAATTAAACACCATGTATATATAATTTTTTTTCTCATCACACCCAATTTTTAAAATTTATATGATAAAACTAAACATCACCACCAAAACAATATTCAAGCATTTGATCCATAAATGATTTTATATTTAGTGAATAAATGTTTTAATCATCTATAAAATTAATGAATATAAAAACGCAAATCAAGCACAACAAACTCCCCCAAATATAGTCATTTTCCATATCTCAAAAATATATCTTGACATCTAATTAATACAATCTATACAATAATAAGGGAAGAATTCAACTAATTATACATATAAATATGATATCCATATTTTAATATATTAAAAATAGAAAAACATATGACTATTTTAAACATATTTGAATCATAATTCCTATATAATTCAATTAAACCATCTAATTGGTAGATTTTTAACCATTCAATAGATATAAATGCCACTTGTATTAGAATAAAAATTATTTATCACATCGGCCATTTAATGACTATTATTTATAACTGATCTGAAATTCCATATTAATTGGTTTTAAACATAATTTATATAATAAACAACACTCAAAATAAAACATCAAGTTTTATTATGTCACTTATCCTATAACTGATATGATAAATCAAGTATATTGCTCTATCATTTCAGTTATTCTATAACTGATGTGATAAATCCAGCTTTATTGGGTCAGTTATAGAATAACTGATGTCATAATGAAAATTTCATTACATTACCACGTTAGTTATTGTATAACAAACTTTATAAATAATCCTATCATGTTGGTTATATAACAATTGATGTGATAAATTTAATAATGAACTCATTATCAGGTTGGTTAGTGAATAACTTATGTGGTAAATCATTTAAAATTTTTATGAAGCCTCGTTTTGATTCATTTCGGTTTTTCTTGTTTAGGTTATAATGACTTGGTTTTCTCTTGTCCGGAATCCCTAGAATTGATTCTTCAATCTCTTGTCCTCCAACCTCATTTTTTCAGATTCATTCATCATAATTTTCGTCAGAACATGTATAAAATCAACTCCCAACTCTCAAGTAATCCCCACATGCCTCATTTTTTGTCATTCTATTTCCTAAATTTCCTAAATATATGCTTTTTTATTTTAGTTTCTAAAACATCACAATATCTTGTTTAATTTCCACATTTTATTTCATTTCATCTATAGATAGAAAGTAAGTAAGGATCCAATGAATTGGAGAATTTATGTGGGATGTATTTTTTATTCCAATTACACACTATATATTCAATATAATTCCATGATTCATGAATATAATTAAATATATTTTTCTAATTTATAGACTAATAATTTTAAGAAAAAATATAATCATTGATTATTATATGGTGTGCCTGTGTGATTTTAAATTCATGTACACTTTTAATACAACATGCAACCCTGAGAACCCTATTGCATATGGCTGGTAAATAGGGTGGATGTTGTGAAACTACCTCACAATCCCCCAAATGACATGCCATTATTTTCATTCTCTTATAAAGGATACAAATAATTTTATAATGAGATAATTTATTAAGTATAATTCATGTGTAAATGTATCCTTTCAAAAAAACCACTAGATAAATTTTTATTTCTACAGTTGGCATAATATTCTAATGCGGATTTGGTTATCAAAATAGTAATCTTACCATAAAATGATGTAACCCTTGAGCATTATTCATATACCACATATCATAAAAATATATTAAACTATTGTGTGACATAAAATGTCAGTTATTTATTATTTGAATTCAAGGGTTTCATTATTATGTATTAATTTTTACATGAGTTTCAATAATAAAATTCATGTTATAATAATAAATCATACTTGTGTATAATAATTTATTTTTAGATAGTGGGTTTCGATCTTATTTCACCAAAATATTATCATTCTAATTTTCAAATACGTATATATTTGTTACATAATTCAAAATAATGTAACATTCAACATATTTAATAGTTCATGTAAATAGAAAATTAGATTATATTACTATATTTTAATTTTTAAATTATATTCGTCCATATATTTTTTTGATTTTTAATTTTTATTTAAACTTTCATCATTTATTATGTAGAATATATAAATTTATTTTTTAAATATGAATATTTTTTCATATTTCAAAATTCTGTTTCATAGAAATAATTAAATATTTCATATAAATGTAAAATTTTCCTATATTAACATATATAGAATTTTGGTATTTTTTATAAGTAAAAATAAGATGATGATTGATTTTGGAACATGAAATGTATGATGAATATGAGGATGGTGTTGATGATTTTTTTTAATTTCCTAAATGAAATGTTTTAAATGAAGAGAAGTTTTCTTATACATGCATGAACTTATTAAATATAAAGAATTTGAAAATTAGAGTGACCAAATATCATTTAATATTACATTGTTTTATTTTGAGTTACAACCCTTGGAATTGATATGGTGAAACTGGGTAGAATTTTTGATCTACTGATGATTTTCCATTGCATGATGATAACACTGATTAATTAACCTAACGGTGAGACATGGATGGAGTGACAAGAGTTTTACAGAGCTGCTACACTAGTGGAAGGAAATTCTTACATAAATCAATGATCTTCTAGATTTACATTATAAGGCCAAGAAAATTGAATGCACAATGGGATTTGGGTATAAGAAAATACATGACTACCCGATTGAAATTGTGATATATAGTATGGAATATAAATTTTTTCTTGAGCTTCCAAAATATGGGAGATTACGGTATAAGATGAATGTAAAAACATAGTCTAGTTTAGAGGTTAAAAAGACCCATATCATGGTATTTTGGTATCTACCTATAAATCATTATTTTACCATTTATTTTCTAATTCACATAATGAAAAAAGATTATATGGAATGTTGATAAGTGGATATATGATACAAAAAAACGTCAACCAACTGATTTTCCACAGTGAATGTCAATTGATTCCCAGTTTCTTACATTTGGAAATTATGTTTGGAATCTCATACTTTGGTAATGAATTGATAGAATGAATCCATATTAAAGACTTACTATCACTCATAGTTTATGGCCTATTTTATTTTTAATTAACAACATATCTCCTAAAATTTGTATGAAGTGAAAATTTTTAATGTTTAGTTAAATGTTATCTGGACCAAAGAATCCTAGAAATGATAATAATTTTTTTCACAAAAAATTTATGATTTGAAACTCTTATGAGAATATGGTATTAGGGTGTATGAATAATTTAAAATGGAATTGTTTCAACTACATGAAATGATTATGTTCACTATAAATCACTTCTCACCATTTGGATATTTGTATGGATACACTATTAAAGGGATAAAGAAATTCCAATTTGCGAACAACAGAATTCATATTATCAATTGCATCATTAGAGTATAATAATATACATGGGTTTTCAATTATATCTGCCTATGGAAAACTCTTATAGAATATTAAAAAATGTAATTAAATAGATCACAAGTATTTTATATTGTTCCAATACCATTATCCACAATTATTTATTTTATTGGGTGAAAAATCATTATGTAATATTTTGAAAGACCAACATATATGATAATGATTTAATTATTTAGATAAAATGATCAATAATTTTTTAGCTACCATATTAGATATATAATGACGGGAATCCTATAATTGATGTCATGCACGTATTGAATAATATATGTGACAACATGGTAAGAACATTATTATATATTAATGGAAATACTATATCAGGGATAAATGAAAGGTTAGACTTAATATCAATGGGAAGAAGTTTGGAGTTTCCTACCGCACTTGATGAATGATAATCAATTTTTCCCAGGACTTTTCATATATTATACAAATGAGAGAAAATTATCTTTTTTCAGTTTTTTCTAGATATTAATGTTCTGTATTTTTATTCTTCAAATCTACCAAATTTTCCCTTTTTAAAGGATTTGATGTTGACATGTAAGAAATATCATGATTTTCATGTCATGATGCAATAATTTCTATTGGTTTCATTACGTAAAAAATTTCTCATCTGTATCTGAAAGAATATCATGAAGGTGTGTTACAGTTTCAATTCAATTTTGGATAAGGTAGTTGGTCTGGATTCTTTGATATTTTTGAAAATTAATGAAATATTTATACATGGTCAACTGGAAATGTATTTTCATCTTTTTTTATATAATGGTTCATTTAAAGTTTCATCTTGATCTTGAAATAATGATTTGCGGACCTATATACCAACATTGGATGTATCATTTTAAAAGGTAAATAAAGATATTCAAGGGGTATGGTAAAAATCCATATTGACCTGAAACCTCCAATGATGAAAATTATTTTTATTATTAGGTTTCTATGTTTTTTCCATGATGCTTGAATGTGGAGGAGCACATTGGGTTGCCTCTATCTCCCCATGAATGAGTATATTTTGAGGGAAATGGGATTCATGGATTGAAAATAAAATCTTTGTTATGTGATATTATAAATAAATTAATTTTATACATATTTAATAACATTGATAATTCTCTTCTATATATAACATTGAATATTAATTAGTTTAAACAATATCATCCAATGAAAAATGATATGTGTATTTTGAATGAGTATAAAAAAGATTTTTTCATGGATTAAAAAGATTGTTCATGGTATATCAGATACATTAGAGATGATAATATGGTTTATGGGTATACCATATTTAACTGTTTTATCATGGTATGTAAATGACATTAATTGATATAAATTTCTTATGAAAGGCCAGGAAAACAGAAGTGTAGTTCAGAATAGTGGTGTAATGGTGTTTAGAGATGAAATGCATTTTTTGAGTTCTAAAAGAAAAAATCCAATTTATGGATCAATTGTATATTATATAGTCATTGATGAAAAATTATAGGTTTGTTAAATACAATTTAATGTTCCAATGTTAACTTTTAAATGGTTTATCAGACACAATATTGTCAGATATGATGAATTTGGAATGAAACTTTTTAATTTGAGTATTTTTGGAAACACAGTTGATTATTTTATAATGAGAACACATTAAAAAAAATTCCTATGTTCTTGGTCAATCTAATATTAAGTGTTATATCGTTTTATAAATAAAAAATAATATATTTGGGATGATCAACATGATAGAGCTATTCATTCATATGAGATCCCTATTTTTATGTAATGATGAATAGATAAAAACGGTGAGCACTTCATAAACATGGATTTTTCCATATGGAACAATCACGATGAATGAGTTTTGGAAAACAATCCATTAGTACTTTACTCATATTCCAAGTAACATACGTTTATTTCTATCATAAAATTATTAATTTCCTAAAATGTTATATATTTTATATTTTTTTATTTATTAAAACATGTATTAAAACTAATGAGTAAAAATTCATATTTATATTGGTATATTTTTTTGACCATTTTTACAATTGTTTAACCTATATATTTATTGATTATTTTGAAATAATGTAATTTTAAATCAATTATGTTAAATAAAAATAAATTTATTTGTAAGTTTATAATAAAACAAATTGTTATAGAATTAATTATTAGGTGGGACCATTATTTATATTCCTTCACCAATTTTTGAATTTGTTTTGATTCATTTACATGATGTTTCATAAATCAAGATTATAATAATTATATATATATAACAGTTATTAATACTAATGTGTTATGTTTTAGTTTACTTTTTGGTTACATAATTTTTTATTTTTTATTTACATTAGTATTGCAATAGTTGAATTTGTTTATTTATGTATTGAATGTCTTTTTCTTTTACAAGAATGATAAAGACATATCAATCAGCCAACCAAACGCATACTTCAATATATGAGAATCATAATAATACCACTGGGGAGGAATATGAACATTATCCTCTTAATGATCCCCAACATTCATATACTCACATAGATCCAAAGAAGTGTTGAATTGTTTATAAACAATGAAGGACATGTTTCCAAAAATTAGCAGTTTCACATAGCATGGATCATAGAATAAAGGTATAATTTAATGAGAGTTATATTATTAGTGGCACTAATTCCAAATAATTCACGAGTTTTGAATCAAATCAGGGTAAAAGAAAATTAGTCATTGTGATTAATGATTGGAAATATGTTTAAAAAGAAACACTATCTCAGTTTGGGAGACCATTTTGGTAATATATTTTTTATCTTTTTACTAATTTCTCAATATTTATATTACAATATGTTTCCCTCTTTTTATCAGATGATATTTGATATACCTAACAGTAGAGGAGTCACAATGAAATTTTTATCAACGACTTATAAGAGATTGATGGATTTCAAATCAACTCTCTCACCTGGTTTCAATTTTGTGTAGATGAAACATGAAATCCAATGTCATATAAATCCTTTTATAAATGAATACATATAGAAACAATTTGATGAAATTAGAAGAAAATTTTTTTTTCTGGTAAGTGGAATATAAAATTTTAGAATTTTTCTTAAAATTATGTTCTTATTAATGATTTCCAATTCTTAATTTATTGCAATATGGGAGTTGTCATCAAAAGATCCAATTTAGAATCATATACCCTCATACATTCACTTTGGGAGAGTATACATTATTGGAAGAATAATGATGGATGAAAATTTACAAAAATGACAACTGAGTCCTCATGATCTAGATAGGTTTTCCCTCCACCCATTAGCTAGACATGAAAAATAGAAGAGGGCTTTGATGAGAAAAAAGTGGCAATATCTTACAGGAGTATCGTGGGTCATAGATGAGAGGATTGAATGATGTTTATTTTATCTATTAATATAATTTAATTAAAATATTTATATTTTTTTGAATCATTAGATAATTTTTCATATAATTTATACAGAATTCTCACAAGGAGAAGAGGACATAGGGGTATTTGTAGCTAAGTGGAGGCAATGTATTTATCAATAACATTTAGAAATCAAAAACAACAAGGATGTGTTTGAGGATACCTTGTGGGTGTATTCCTATGAAATGTGTTGCCACATTCTTCACCATCTTCAATGGAGGATTTTTATCAAATAATAATAATTTTTGGAGTCTAATATTCAACATATTAATGGGACAATGAAGTAAATAATTATAGTGTCAATACAGTCCATGTTTGCAGGACTACAATGATAATTTCAAACTACAGCTCCCACTCCTCCACCACTGCCAACATGTCCCAATCTCCGACCTCCGCCTGTAGACCACATCATTTATCTTCCACCTCTCTCTGTAGACCCCATATTTATCGTACACTTATACTCACTCCTACACCTCCACCTACATACCCCATTTGTAATCCAACTCCAACACCCCTACTCCACAGATTCCTGGTTACTGTGAGTTATATATTGATGATCCTCATTATCATATAGTTTCATATGAGATGATATAATATATATGAGAGACAATTAATCATCAAGAATTATTGATAGAGTATCACAGGGTCACTGTACAATATATTATAGTTATATCAACATGAGTACCATTACATATAGATGAGCTGATGACGATTGGATAAAGTATCAGCCAATTTTTTTGTGTGGCCATCTAGAATTCAATAATACAGTATCAGAGAGGTATGTGTGTATTTTATATTTTAATTTATTTGTATATTAAATTTTTCTATCATTATAATGTTAATATATTTATAAATATATTTATAGGAATACATTAAAGGAAAATAGATACTGTATATCCAGAAACAAACAGAAAGGTTTATGACTTCAAATAAATATTCTTTTAATATTAGTAGATTGACAAGATATTCAAATTTATTGCCTGGTGTTTATATATTTCTAATGGGAGATCATGTATGTGGGTGTGAATTTTTTTTTGGGTATTCTAAAAAATGGTTTCACGGTACATGTAGCTGGAGAGAGGTTTGGAATCAATGTGATACATTTTTTCCCATGTATGTCTTAACATAAATATTTCACTGTGTTAAATTTATTAAAAATTTAATCATATATCTATTTTTTATTTGTAATATTCATAAAATATTTGATTATTATGAGAAAAACATATGTATATTGCTTGATATACCCACATTTAATTTAACCTGATTTACGAACACTGACTGAAGGAGAAAAAAAAATTTATATTACTGAAATATATGAACAGAATATAGTCATGCAGTTTTTGATGATTCATTATGTTTAGTGTTTTTGGACATATATCTCATAAAGTTTTAATTATCTTTTACCATAATAAACACAAACATTAAATTATATTTTATATCAGTTACCATTGTATATTATGTGTTTTTATCCAAGGGAGAAGACACATTAATTGATATTCTCTTTCAATGGCGATATATGAGAAAATTTAAATAACATGTTGGAAATGTGTGTTTTTATTTCTTAATAGTTGTTTATATTATAATGAATTGGAAATTTATTTCATTACTATTATTATCTAATAGGGTATGAGAATTATTTCGAGAAACCACAATGAAAAATAAAGCCGTGTTCAAATATATAAAAGAAAAGGTGAATTTTATTTTATAATTAGTAAATTGTTAATAAATTACATATAATTGATATTTTGAATTACAAAACTCATTTAAATAGAATTTTTTTTAAAAAAGTCATCAAATAATAAAAAAATTATGTGCTAAAATTTATACATTAAATAATTACAATATAATAGTTACGAAATTCTTCTCGATAATATTTATTTATAAAATATTCATTAATATTTAATTTTTTTTATTAATTACACTTGTTAACATCTTTCCTTTTATTTTTTATCTTTTTTATTAACTCATCCTTATTTGCACAAGAGCTCACACTTTTATAGGAGGATAAGGAAAATCATTTTTTAGGTGTGATTGAATGTTAGTTTGTTTTTAATGAATTTTAAAATTTTGAAATTTTTCATTATAAATGTGTTGTTAATAGTTAATTAATTTGCATATATCTTTATTTTTAGTCAGTATTTTAAATTTTTAAATTTCTAGTTGTTTATATCAAATTTTTGTACTTCTTTTTGTTTCTTCTTGTTTTGGAATTTTTCTATATTGGTTGATAGTTGAGAGGAGGTGTAACATTTAATATTTTAAAATAATTAACATCAGGTTTTCTATTTGTGACATTAATAATATCCATTTTTTATTTTTACATCTGTTTTAATAGAAACTATGTGTTTCAGTGTTTTTTAAATGAATTTTAATATAACCTAGGTGAATCCCCTTCATCACAATGCCCATTCACGTCGATTTCAAAATAAACAATGTGTAATATATATATTTTTACGTCGGTTAATTATTGACCAGACAAAAAATGGATTCGGGATCATGTTTTTCAACGTTGGTCATATAAAAACTGACATGGTATGTGGTGTTTTAGGATGGTTATTTAATAACAGATGTAAAAAACCCTTTATTGCAAACCATTTTCATGTCTCTCATATTGAAAACTGAAGTAATATATGTTCTTTTTCATCTGTTATTTAATAAACAATGTAAATTTTTTTCAATTATAGATTTACATTTTTTATATTTTAACCGACATTAATGACATCATTTAAAACATATCCTATAGTAAAGTAAGCTAATAAAGTAAATAAAAAATAAAAACACGATGTGAAAAGTCATTTTTTCACTAGTATTGACGATTTTCCACACCACAAAATAATGCACTTATCACTCAATCCCAATAAATTAGAGTTGTTATTAATCATGAGTATATACATCATATATATATATATGCTTCTATTTATTCTTTTCATCCACATCAAAATAAAATCACTAAATTAATTTGGTCATTCAATAAGGCCTATATTTTTTTATGGTAAGGGTGGGAAATTAATGATTTGAAAATAATTTTAGTGGCTTGAAAAAAGAGGAAGAATTATTAAAAAATTAACAATGTATTCCAATAAAAAATATCAAAAAAATTATCCCCAAATCAAGATCACTCTTAGGTCAAAATCACCAAGGTATTGTCTCTCTAACATGGGTTTATAAACCATCTACATTTGTAAAGTTAAAATTGGGAACGCTTTTCAAATTTTCATCAATTTTTAGTAGAAGGAAAACAAATAATTATAATGAATAATAGTTTTGGAACCCCACTACTAAGGTAAAATGTGTCACCCTACCCCACACATAATTTCAGGGTTTCTTACCAGAATATACTGTGAATAACCAACAATCTTATTTAAAAATAAAGTGAATAATCATGCACTATTATAAACAAATTATGGTAATAATTATAAATAGTCTTTCAATGTAGTTTCCAATCAATATGTTCATGGTTCCCAAGGGATTTAATGAGATCAATTGTAGGTTAGGTACAATGTTCAAATGGTAGGTAAATATTAATGAAATCCTAAATCCATTATAATGTTATTAACATTCTTCATTTTAGAAGATTAAAACACGAATGTTCTCATAATTATTTCTATCCAAATAATAGCTGAAGAAAGATACTTCATGAAAAAATATTTCCAGGTGATCATTATAGAACCCATGAATGAGGACAAAAATGGGTCAACCAGGTCAAGACATGGATAAAAATGAACAATCTAATTAATGAAAACGAACATAAATTTATATCAACAATAAAACAATATAAATAATAATTTTAAAATAATTTAAAATTAAAATAATCAATTAAATTTCATAATTTTCATCTATATAATTTTTTTAATAATAATTAATGAATAATTTTTTTTATTTTTAAAAAACTAATCTATTTAATGATATAACATTTCATATTTTAGTGTAAATGACTATTGAAGTCATGATAATCTAACCCTTAGATAATATCACACATAGTCCGAAGGTTCTAGAATAAAGAAGATAAGAGTCCGTGGAAAAATAGAACTATAATAGGATGATGGATAGAAGTAAATGAATTTTTAAAAATATAGTTATGGAAAATAATAACCAAAATAATTATACGCATGTTAGGAGCTGAAAAAGTTGGAATGAAGTTGATATGTAAATCCCATGATGTACCAAGGTACATAGGACTATTGGTGAAATGGAAAAATAATTATTCTTCCATAAAAACCTTCACATCATAACATTAACACAAATGAGATATATATAATAAAAGAAACATGTATCAAATAGAGTAACAATGCAGCCTATAGTGATGAATTTTCTACTATAGTGGGTCCATGAGGGTTGTGTTACATGAGGTGTTAGATGTAGTTGTTGGTTACTCCCTTTATGAGGTAGGTGTTTTCAGTGTCTCACTGGCAGCAATAATAGATGTTTTGTCTAATTTATCAGTATATATGACTACTAAATTGCTGGCTAGATATGTAAATGGTGAATACACTGCTGATAGTGAAGGATTGGGTTAAGGAGAATGTCTTTTGGAGAACTAATGGATTTTGTTATGAAGTATATGGCCCTAAATTCCCGCATTCCAATTGTTGAATGATCTATGAAATCATATTGGCACATTATGATGTCGTGGAAGTAGTCTATGATAGCTTGGTAAAGATAAATAGTAATATCAGCTGAAGGTGGAGGTGGAGGTGGGGTTGTTGGTGGTCCTGAAGAAGATATAAGTGTTGAATAGGGGGAAACTGATGATGAAGGGGGGAGAGGGATAATGAATTTCCACTGGTGGATAGGGTGGAACCATATAGAAAGAAAAATCAAGAGAAAGTGGGTCATCTATCACCGTAGGCAGTGCATGTTAATCCTACATAGGTACAAAGGTGTCTCCTCAAAACTGAAACATCCTCGTAAAAATAATCATGAAAATGTCCATCTGATGGTGAGAACCTAAGTGATTGGGATATAGATATGGATCAAACAACCCCATATAGTGCTCCATCTGGGTGGCCTAGAATATATTATTCATGTTTCCCTAATATTTGGGGATCATTGAGTAGATATATGAGGTTGTAAAGTAATAGTGGTTAGGGTAATCATATTGGATGAGGGTGGCATAGATATCGATAACAATTCTATAAAAGAAACTATTGTCCTCATGGTAGGGGAAAAGAATGAAATTTATTAAATGATATGTGAAGAGAATGGAAGGGGAGTTTATGAGGGTGTTCTTCGGTAATGTGGGACCATACTAGACTTTGTGGTTAGAATGATCCATCCACTCTGAGATTAGACATGATTGGTACGGTTAGTTGAGGGATCCAATATGGGTTGGGATGGTTAGATTTGGGTAAAAACTACATCATCAACTAGATTATTCTATAGTAAGAGAAATGTTCTTCCCATTGAGACATAATTAGAATAGATTTTATATGTCACTGGAATTATCTCGATACATGCACCTATAAAACACTAATGTTATAGTGAATTCCAAAAACAATAAAAAAAAGATGGATTGATGACGCGAACCGTGTCAGTGAGAAGTGTTTGGATGATGAGTTACCAATTATCCTCCCAAATGCTTATCCTATTTGGAACATTGAATTTGATAAATAGGTCATTAAACTGGATCGTGCATCCTGAAAATCCCCAATTTATGACATCCACCAGATGTCTCTCATTTAAAATTATTCTTGGTGTAGATAGGGTTTGGTTAACAATGACACTAGATGTACTAGAGGATCGATAGGTATTGTAGAAGGCCAATATATCAAGGAAATAAGTGAGTCAGATGTTAACAAAGATATATATGAAGTAATATAATCTATGGGTGGTGGCATAGTAATAGTATAATTTGGTTCACTAGATACCATAGTAGGCGAGGAAGGTGAACCATTTTTCGTTCATGGATTTTTCATAGGGTTTAATGGAAAATCTATATATCACATCTCTTAAGATAGGAGGACGAATTTCCAAATCAGGTTAATGGTGAGGCTAAAAATATGTCATGGTAGACCCTCCTGGTGTTTGATGTTATACTCGATGTAGTGCAGGTCACCCCTCATCTGTTATAGGCATGGTTAACTTCCCAATGGCATCATATCCATATGTCACAATATTAAAGAGAAATAATATATGAATAAAAAAAGAAAAAATGTAAAATAATTAAAATAGAGAAAACTAATTAATATAAAAGAACATGGCTTGTAAATCAAGAGTACATGGTCTGTAGTGTGCTAGAAATTTGATCCCCTATTCTTTGGATACACATTCTGAGAGGGCATGTGTGTAATAAAATTATATTTCATGACATGTAGAAAAAAAAATCTCTGTGGGTGAACATATAATCTTAGACATGTAGTGCTAGGTCATGGTCTCTACCATATTTCATAGAAAATGGCAGTACGCATTGTAAACCTAGTAGAAACATCCTATATGAGAACATAAAATACAACCTTATGGGTTCCCTAACATGGTTAAGTCATCAATTATGTAGTACATGGTGTGTCATAAAAATACAAGACATGTGTTTGACATGGAATATAAGATCGTGTATAGGTTAAAACAAGAGTTTTTCTTATGGTGGGAAAAGGAATAAATACACTGCATTTTATGAATGCACACATTATGTGTCGTTCAAATTTTAACGGGACCATGTGTTGGAATTTTCATAATGTACATGGTGTTTGTTCTTTATTTTTACCCTTGTATTTCTGTTTGTAGTCAAATTCCTACATGAATCCATTAATAATAATTATTGTATAAAACTGAAATAGTAGTCGTATATGCGCATACCTAGAATGATTAGTGAAATTAGGAAGTGAAATTTAAATGAAATGAAAAGTAAAGGGGGGTTGATGAAGGGGCTTTGGTCAGTGTACATAGAAAAGAAACATGAAGAGGTGGGGGTATCAACACATTGTGTGGGAAAGTAGTGTTTCCATCCTTTTAATTCCAATACACACAACGTTTATTGGGATACAAATGTTGTGTATATGTTTCTTAAATGTAAGGTTATTATAATATACAATGTATTAATTATTATTTACATTTATAAATGAATAGAATTATATATATATATAAAACAACAATATACACATTGTGATGTATTAGAATACACGTTGTGTTTTATAAAATTCAAAAAAAGTGATCTAGAACCTTCAGTATGGTGGTCAGTGTGAAATTTTAATAGGAGACCGAGAAAATCTAATTTTGTTACCTCGACCACTCGAGTAATATTTGTATTATTTAAAAAAATTAATTTTAATATTTAATGTATTGTTGTAGTACTACCTAGTTAATGGAATAACACCCTGCATGTGGTTTTAATTATTAAAGGATTTGGTTGATGTTGGGAGATTGCATGAGTTTAATCCTAGGTGATTGGGACTCTTGGTTACAACTCTTCCTATCAACCAACATCTACCTCAATTGAATTATTAGATTTGAAAATTTTATAACTTTTTTATTGAAAACATGACACCTAAACCATGACATATAATGAAATAATTGACATTTAGTTTTATTTTAAAGAATAATTATAGAACTAAACCTTCTAGAAGGACTCAAACATGGCTACTTTTGGATCATGATCTATGAAACTTCTATAAAATTCATTTCCACTGTTATTTTTATTTTATTTTTAATGCTTTTATTTATTATTGAAAATATCATACATTCTCTTAAATTAAAACATGGGATAAGAAATAAATAATCATGTTGCAAGAGAGGGTGTGTAGTGATTCGAACTAGCAACAGATTATATACAGTCTAGAAACCTTTTAATTGGAAAGCGAATCATTCTTATTTATTATCAAAATAAATTTTTTAAACAAAATGATCTATTAGAATATAGAGTAAAAAACTAAAAACAATGTGTGAATCCAAACCGATCGTGTATCCTCATTTTGTTCTAAATAAAATTGTGAATGAGGGAATAAGAGTTCCATAATGTGTGGAGAACAATTACATGTTATGTGTTTATTAAGAACATAAAATAAAAAATAGATTAGTGTCTTGGTATCCTCACTAATAGTGCATTTCTATTAGGTGGTTAGTGATACATGAGGTATGATTCCTGACCATAATCCAAATTATTATGTGGATTATACTATGATAACCACCACATAAGTTTCGAATCCTTATATTACATCCAGTTTTCTTTACATTAATGTGGTATGGTGGGTGACTTGTAATATCCTTACTCTATGGTATGTAGATGTCAAAGGTGGTACTCTTTATTGTTTTTATCATGAAAATATTCCACCTCATAGGTTCCTCATTTGAGATGCTAAAAAGCTATAAGTAATTATAGGTGTCCTTGAAAATAGGTTAATAATCATTAGAGGGTAATTAAGTAGGGAATTAATTATACAAAATATTTGCTTGACATGATGTGTTCCCATATTCAATGTTTGATTTGTGAAACTTATTTCCTAAAAATATCAATACATTAAAAGTGGGTCCCACATCATATCATTCCTCTTAGTTTAAATAATGTTAGAACCCCCACCCTCAAACTCAATTAGACTTTACATATTAGATATTATCTTTAAACACACATATATTGTGGTACCAAGTCCTCCAAACCATTTGGTTTGGTCAAATTGACATATGGTAAAGGATTTTGTCATCAATATTTATATTTAATTATTACATGGATGTTGATATAGATGAAAATAATAAATGGTTTGGGTTAGGTATGTATATGGTTATTAAACATAACGAAACACACAATCCCTATATGGATAATACTCTTTAGGATAATTGCACAAAAACAATTGTTTATCTTGATAAAAAGCATATCCAGGAGAATTGTACCAATATCCATTCAAGTAAAAGTCCATGAGAATGTGAGGCCGAGGGTCCCAAAAAATTAATTATGTAATGAATCTGAAGGTATCTACATAAAAAAACCTCAACTCATAAAAATACTACATCTTTCAATATCCTAAAAAATAATTCCATATTTTTACTACATGCAACGTGAGGGGTGGAAAGTTGAATGATCCCTTCTAATCCAACAAACTAGGAACCTAAAAATAGTTGGGTACTATCACACTGGAAAAATGTTAAGTATTGTTAAGCATCTGTTTGCGTGTATGAACTGATAATCTAGTGAAAAAGAATGAAAGGGAACTAATGAAAACAAGAAACAATTTACGAAAATTTAATAAAAATGGAATAAGGCACAAATAAAAGAAAAAAATTGTTTGTAGGTTTTAATTTCACTATATTATTTTGAAAAATTCATTCTTGTGTATTCAATGTTTTTACAATTTTTTTCCAAAGGGATTCTATTAAAACTCCATTTATTTTTCAAATAATAGGCATTCTTGTATTCAAACATCGATCCCTTTTTCCATTGATTGAATGTTCAAATCTAAACACAGTTTATCACCCTTAGATATATGGAAGTGGCCTATCCCAATGGTCATGGGTTCACCCATTGAAATGCTTTTAGTTTCCCCAGTTGTGTTATTCATTTTCCAATATGACACAACTAGTGTAACTGATAAATAATTCATTAAAATAATTATAAAGTTAATCCAAGAAAATGAAAAACACTTTATAATTTCAATTAAACATAACATGTAATCCTATATAAACCCGAACAGAGTTATTGTATCCTCTTATGACTAAGTTCACAATTTGAAAGGTGAGAAGAAACTTATTACCGACCATGGATTCTATAATATAAGTCATAACATGGAAATTTTGTAAAAATAAAAATGAAAATAAGAGAAGAAAACACAAATTCTGATTTGGGGGAGATTCAACTATAGTTTGATAGCACCCCATAGATTTGAAAACCTATTCATCAAGGTGTTTCTATCTATTTATCCAAAAAATAGGCTGCATAGTGTGTATCATAAATTTCACACCTCATAATTGGGTCAATTGTCATTTTTCTTGTTTTATCCACCGGTGGGTGGAATACTACGACACATGTTAAATATTAGGAATCAGGGTTCGTTAGGTGGTTCCACATGTCATGTAGTGCCACCAAACATAGAGTATTTATTCTATATCATCCACCAACATCTTCTATAAGTTAATAGATAGCATGTGTATTGTAGGTACATGAAATGTGATTCTTTCTTGGCTACACGGTCATGTACACGGGTAGGACGGACAAGTCTAGGTAAGAGTACAG
Organism: Viscum album; assembly: GCA_963277665.1. Lineage (NCBI taxonomy): Eukaryota > Viridiplantae > Streptophyta > Magnoliopsida > Santalales > Viscaceae > Viscum > Viscum album. The sequence continues at coordinate 706,799,777 of OY728131.1, read as the reverse complement.
AACACATGTTTATAAAATACACAAATCTTATATATTTTTTCTTATCACTCCCAATTTGTGACTTTAACTAGAAACACAATAAAATCACCATGATAATAGTATTAAATCATTTATTAAATAAAATAATGTATATCCAGTTAAAATGTGTTCGAATAATCTATAAAATGCATGAACTTGTAATCAAAAAATAATGAACATACCTCTTTTGTCCACCATTTCCAAAATAATAATCCAAAAATAATGGCGATTAATATAAATAAAATTTACTCATTAATACTTCCTTGATATATGGTTAAGAAAAATTATAAATGTTGAAATCATTTGGTTGATATGCCTTACATATACTTGAGAAACATTTATATTTTTTCAATGTTCATTATGAAGAGGAGGTAAGTATTATTTTATTCATCAATAATTATAATTTTTTCATACCAAAATCATTATATTAAAATGTAAACTTATATATATATCATTAATATTATGTGGTGATAAATAACAAATCATCTCACTATATGGATGGGGTAGTCCAAAAGTGTGCCCAGATGAGGCTATCCATTTTAATTGAATGATATTGGGATAAAATATATTATATGTTATATTTGTAGAATGATAAATTTTTTAGGAATATCATTTATGAATATTAATTCCATAACTATAACCATATGTTCTAGTTGGTGATTGAAAAATAAATACATCGGTTTGCGAGGTTGTATTATATCATACACACGATCGACAGTTTTCTATGACATTTGATGGAATTGAATATGGATATAGTTCATATAATTAACAAAATAAAATATAATTATATTAGATATACTTAAGTTATAATGTCATCATTGTTTGGTGATATTTTATTTATGTGTTAGGGGAAATTAAAAAAATATTCCTTTAAATGTTATACCACTTCATTAGAAAATCTCCTTTTCATTATAACATATGACCTCTAATATTTTTATTATGACCAAAATAAGGCCTCTAAAGTTTGTTATGCATGTATGAATGGATTTTTGTCACTATATTTCAAATCAGTGGTTCATTTTTGTACTAAAAATATAAGAAGATGTTCCATTTTATAAGATATGGGAGGGGCACTCTTTTAATTTATTAAAAAAATAATTCAACATATTTTAAATATATTTTCTATAAGGATAAAAATTCATATAAATAGAATATAATAACATTATAAGTTAAAATAATCTAAAAATAAATTTTATGACATGTTTATATCCCATTTATCCCTAACCATTTTGTTATAACCCCATGTTAACCCTTTTCACACCCATGACAACAATGATTGTTTTGTGGGTCATGATAGTTATTATAAATTGAAAGAATGAAAAAATATTCCCAAGATGACATTATAAAATATATTATATTAAATTTGTTGGAAATACTATTTTTAGTAATTTTAAATCATTTAATGAAAATAATATTTATTATTTATATATCCTTAATGTAAAATTTTAAAACTATTCAATATATTGACATTGATAATATCATTAAAAAAAATCATTGGACATAATATTTTATTATATCTCTGACCTGTTATATTAATCTATAAAATTCAATGATCTCAATAAATATCATTAGTTATATTAATTTTAATATATTTTAATACCATTTATTTGAATTTTCTCTTAATTTAAAAATTAGTATGTCAACATTATATAAGACTTAATGGAAATTAATTCAAAACTAGAAATTAAACATAAATGTATATGATGGATATCAATATTATATAATTCTGAATAATATTTATAAAAAAACATTTCCATGTGTTATACCCTTACTAACATTATTAAAGTCATTAAAAACAAGAGTGTGTCACTTTTTTGATTACATAAAATGTAATAATGGTTATAATAACTTAGAAACAGAAAAAGGTCATATAACTTAACCTTGGATTAGAATGGAATAAATGTAATCATAAAGTAAAAATAATATCTTAATGTAATGTCCTAGTACATATTATATTTTTTATCACTCAATTACCTCATTAACCCTTTACCATGGAAGCATAGGTTAATAGGGATTAATTAAAATTTGGAAAAAATTAAACGACATATATTTACTAAATTAAGAAAAAACTGATTAAAAATATGGAATCTTATTTTTATTATTTAAAATAATAAAAATAATTTATTTTAATATTAAATCAAACTATAATGACATAATGACAATTATTTTTCAAAAAAAATCCTTTTTTAAATTTAAAATATATTTTTTTTGAAAATATAATAATAAAATTAATTTCAAATAATATAGTTGTATTATTATATGTCAAAATTAACTAATTAAAATATAATAAAATTTATTATTTTTCATAAAAAATTATATATATTAAAATCTAGCATTCGTTATAAATCATTAAATTTAAATATTTAATGGAAAATACTACCATTTAGATAAATATTAATATTTCACTATAGATTAATGTTGATATGATAATATCAATATTTATGTTGATATTATGAATTATAATTCATAAAAGTTACATTAATTTATTATATTACATAACAATAAAAAGCAATAAAAATCTTTTTAAACAAAATATATCATTAAAGAATAAATTGGACTTAGTAAAAAATCATTTATTATTTCCAAATAATTGATGAATAATTTTTAATGTTTGTAATATTTATATATATGTTTGAATAAATAGTTAATAATATTTATAGCCTCCAATTTGACATCAATTTTTTAACGGTTTGATATAAGATGTCATCATATTACAATCCTATTTCTTATGTAAATTGGATCCTCGTAATTTGATCTCAGGATCAGAACATGTTGATTGATATTTAAAAATAACTTTTTTGAAATCACATATCATAAAAAGGGTTAATAAAATTTCCACATAAAAGTCAACAAAGATAATTATGATGGTCTTCTTTTATTAATGTTAACTGTGATTTTATTGGTAAACCATGGCGGGAACTGAAAATATATTCCTATAAGAGAAAACTAACACTCATGGAATGAAAGAGACGATATATAATGTGATCCAGGTAATATTCTTCATAAAAACAATAAATATATAATGGGTCAAATGACTACATATTTTTAAATAACAAAATTAAATAGATAATGTTTTTATTTCAAAATCCATTTCCATGAGTTAAAGAATTCATATATCATCGATACTAAAAGAATAAAAAAATACACCCAAAATCCAAGTTGAGTTTCATCCATTAATAAATATATACCACAATCACACTGTATCCAAATTATGGCCATTCCAGTAGTATATTTTTCATGAATGAATCACTAAAATCAACTTTTTATGTATTACATAATTCCATAATGGAATATAATTTTATTCTTATAATCATTGTATATTAATAAAAAACCAAATAATATCACAATGTAGGGTAATTACCAAAAATAATACACCTTTATATGAAGAAATTTAATATTAATCACTAAATCCTATAACAATAACCCCCAAATATAAAATTTTATCATTTGAAAAATAATTAACCATAACAGTTATCATAATATTTCAAAAAAAATTAAATAAATAAATTATAATGATTGTATCACATATTATTTGAAAATAAATTTAACAATTATCTCTAAATAAAATAAATCACTCATAATTTCTCACAAAAAATGTATAATATTAAATCCCATAATCTATAATATGTGCTAATAATTTATATAAATTAATGATCTTATATCCCAAATAACATCAATTACCCCAAAATTATGGAATTGTTTACATCAAATGTAATCTCATAATAATCATTATATAACCCTATATTTTCAAAGAATTTTTTTTGAAATAATAACTCATTTAAATATAATAATATCCATCCCAAAATTATATTATTCACCTTAAAATAAATTGATTAAATCGTCAAAGGTGTTGTCTAAAAATTTTAACATATGATCAAATTTATTATTATAAATGAAATTATGCGACAAATAACATTAATAAACTGAAAATTAGGGAAATTTTTAACTCAATGGTAATCTTATAACTTCTTTTATACAACTCTACATGTTCAATAACATTTTTCTTAAAAATTAAATCATGTTAATCTAATTAAATGACTCCCCAAATATGATTTGTCACCTAAAATATCCAACTCTTAAAATCTTAATAGCACTTTCAAAGACACTGCTCATATGAAGGTCAATAATTTTATAATCACATGATGGTATCCATATTTGTTTAGATACCTCACATAGAAATTTTTTAAAATCAAATGACATTTCAACCATACATGGATAAAAATTATTATAACCCCAAACCCTCAGTCATATATATTATGAAAAAGCATAAAATATAAATATTTTCATTTGATACAGAAATATGAGACCAAAATTTTGATTTCCAAACATTAAATCATCAAAAAGAAAAAAATAGATCACTAAAATACCGAAGTAATATTTAGTATTATATTTTTTCAAAAATGTGAATAAATATTTACATTATTGATTCATATACAACTGATTCATAGAGATCAAACATATTTCAAACTATACCAAACTTTTGTACATTACATATTATGTATTAAATATATCGCCTAAAAAGTTATCACATGTGAGTATTTATAGACTCTGATAATTTATCATAAACTATGGAAAAGGAAAAATAATAAATGAGGGATAAAATGATTAATATGTGTATGCATAATAATTAACAATTTTATTTTATCAGAATTAATATGAAGAGAATATGGGTATAATGATATATATAATGGAATTCAATCACCTCAAAACTAGTATCAAAAAACATGAATCGTGAAATAAAACATTGTAAAATTCATCATTAATCAAAAATTATTAGTCTTGTGATTTTAACCATGATCGTATGTATCAATATAATCCACAATATTTTAACCCAAAAGATATAGAAAATGATTTCAATTAAATATTAAATAATTTTCTAAAATTGTGAAACCATATAATTAATTAATAAAATAGGTGGGTACTTTCGGATTTAACTTACATATAACTTATTCAATAAATAAAATAATATGAATATATATAATGTATAATTCCACACCCAATAAAACCAATGAATATCACATACCCACCAATCTTTGGTTTATGATGAAACCACATATGTGGATAATAATGTATCCAATTTTCTTTAAATTATAAATTAACAATCAATTTTCATAAAAAACAACAACAAACATTAATTTTTTTACTACATATAAAATACTTTTTACTAAAAAAACATAATGAAATAACCATTATTCATTTCATAACATGACTATCCCAATGAAATGAGAAGGATCATGTGATGATCTCATTAAAAAATTCATTATCCATCAAGTTAGTAAGGAAGGAAGGTATCAATTAAAATTATTCCTAAAGGATCATAAGTAGCATTAATGTTTTTTGGTGTAAACAAATAGATTTAACGTTAAAAGATCATTGAATACATTCTTATGGAAAGTACCCTTTTATCTAGAAAATCACATGTAAAAAAAATCTACTGTATTGTGAATATTATTTTATTCAAAAATAACATTATAATCATATAAATTTATATTTTATGACCATAACTTTCATTGTATAAATAAAATAAATTCAAGTTTGAATTTTTGAAATATTAATAGATGTCAAACATTTTTCAAAAACAGAATCAAAAGAGAGTGATATTTAACATGTTGTGAAATATAATTTATTAAATTTTTCTACAAGAATTATTTATACAATGTAAAATATAATTAACAAATTAATTTAATTTTATAAAATATTGTTTTTTTTTATTTTTTTGGAAAACAAGGATATGGAAGAGAAATAATTTCGATCTAATGGATGAAACAATGTCTGTATTCTATACGAATAATAACCCTTATGTTTCTTACAACAATAACGAATGAAATGGAATCCAAAATTATAATCCAAATTCACAAATTCATGAGAATAAAATTTATCATTTTTTTAAAGTAAAATAATATTATTCCCCCACTCTTAGGAACCTTGAATTTGAAAAATCTAGTAAATAAAAGAGATAGTAACATAAATACTTATACACAAAGTTAACTCTTCAATGATAAGTCCCAAGAAAAAATTACATAAAAAGAAAATATAAATATAAAAAAATAGGATATTCAGGATATACCATATAGAAATTTTTGTATATACACCTTATAATATGAAATTGGTTCATATCATAAACATATTTTTTATAGAAAGATAATTTGCGATGAACATCCCATATAAAGATAATATAAATGACTTCAAAATTTATTAGTTGAGGGATTATTTTTTCAAAAATTAAATCCATAAATAATAGATCTTATTTTTATTATAAAATGAATAATTAAATAGTTCACTTATAATTACAGCATAACAATTTCAATGAATATGACTTATAATATAACAAAAATAAATTGAGTTGCATAAACATTTACCACTGGGTAACATTCATGTAAAATATCCTTTGTAAAAATATTTTAATTTTAAACTTCAAATTCAATGGTTTGTGAAGGAATAATTACAGAAAATGATAATGGGATTTAAATTCACCATATAAAATTAATTAGGTTCTTAATATAAATATGACTCAATGAATGAAATTCAATATTAAACCCCACACAATGAGTCCAGATAACCCATATAGGTCCTTCAACTAATGTACAATATAATACAATAATCTATTTAATTTTCTAATAACTTTTTACTTTTAATACCTTATCTATATATAATTTTTATAATTTTTATTTATAACATATGTAATTAATTACTATATTATATCCACATCATGTATTTTGCAGAAGTATGGTTCATAATATTCAAAACAGCATTGTTGTGCTGATCATGGTCAAATTAATAAATTCTACCATATTATCCAAAATCATATATATGAAATAAATTTCATTTATATACATAAACTATAATATTAAGACCAACAAATGAATGTGGTAATAAAAAATGGGATGCTTTAGAATCATCAAGATGGTAGGTCATATGTGAGAATTAAAAATGTTTTCATTTTTTCAAAAATCATTATTTATAATGGTTAGTATTATTTCATATTTTCAAAATTATATTTCTATAACAATTAACATATACTATAAAAATATAAAATAATATATATCTTCAAAGTTATGTTGTGATGAAAATAAATGACATCACTTTTTGGTGGTTGTAGTCCACACATACGTATGAGCAACATTATCATTGTTAATGAATGGAATGGTGTGAAATTATTTTATATTTAATTATATAACAATGATAAATATGTCAATAGAATCATATATTTAATTTTATCCCATCAATATAATCAGTCACAAGTTGTAATGATGGAAAACGAATTACATTTGTTTTCAACGTAGTGATTCGTCACACATATGATCAATAGTTTTCTTTCCCATTGGATTGTACAAGATATGGATATGTATTTTTTAAATAACATAGTAACCTTTTACTATATTTATGTTTATATTTTTATTATATCATCATTTTTAATGAATATTTTAGGGTGGTGGAAGAATAAATAGAAAACAAATTGGTTAAAGGATAAACATGTTCATCAAAAAATATTCTTTTTCTCTCACATTAATACCTCTAATATTCATATTATTCCAAAACAATGGCCTCCATAAATTTTTATGGATTATTGATTGAGATTTTTTAGTTATTGTCCGATCCAAAATTGTCTAGGGGTGTGATTAAAAGGGAAGAATAAGTGCTCTTTTATAAGAGAGTGGAAGGGTATTCTTGGATTTTCATAAAATATTATTTTAATATAAAATAATGTTGTTATGAAAATGGATGAAAATAGATAAAATATGAGCTTATTATGAGTTCTGTTCATAATAATCAAGTTAAAAAATTTATTTGAAAGTGTATATCACATTGTCTCATTTATGTTTTGGTATTAACCCATGTAATCCCTTTTAAAACCTATCGTGGCAATAAGGTTTATTAATATTTGATTTGAATTATAGTTACTATGAATGGGAAAACATCCAAAAATTTCCCATGTTATGTAATTTCAACCAAATCCTAATAAAATGGATGTATGTAATAATTTTATGAAATTTATAAAATTTAATTAAATATTATTTATATAACATATCATTAATATAAATTTTTTAGCTACTCATTAACTTAACACAGAAGAAAATGAAAATAAAATAAAAAATTTTATCACATCCAAAACATATTATTTTAATTTATAAAATACTGGAAGATGTATTTATCAAATATTATAATACTTTTATTTTTTTGAATATAATTTATTTAATTTTTATTTATCAGATAATTATTACACTGTCATTTTATAAGCATTTATGGTAATTACCTCTTATATAAAATTGAATATAAATTTTCATGATGTAAAAAATTATACATAGTATAGGAAAATATTTATAACCAAACTTATCATTTGGTTATTCCCATATCTAAATTATTATAGTTATTAATAACATAAAAGTGACATTTTTAAGTTTTATTTAAATAAAATATTATAAATGTAAAAATCACATAAAAAGTGAATAAATAATATCATATATCCTAATAAAGGATAATTTTAAATGAAAATTAATAATAAAATAAATTTAAGTCATGTTTATATATGAATTTATTTCCCTTATAATATTATTTTAACTCTTTATTGCTCGATTTACCCTTTACTCGGGTAAAAACGTACTACAGCTTCTACTCATATTACCCAATAATAAAATACATTGATTTACAAAATAGATAACCTCTGGTGAAAAATATTTAATCTATTTGTTAAAATTCAAAACATAAAAATGGGAGAATTTAATTTAAAATCCCATCAAGAAATGCGATTTGAAATGTTTTTTCATAAAAAATTCCCTTTTAAATATAAAAGGATTTAATACTAAATTCAAGAATAAAGAACATTTTAAAAATGAAATTTTATTACATTAGATAAATGTGGAATAATTGATTTTTTTTAATTACAATATATAAATTATCATGTCAAATATATTATTAGAATATATATTTTTCAATAACATTACTATTTCTCATTATTCAATGACAAATCTATTTTTCAGTTAAGTAACAACAATACACAAATGTATACTTTATAAATGATCATTTTAAAAATGGAAAATATTTCCTTAAATATAATTTCTGAAATTCATTAATTTAATTATATTATTCATTCCAAAAAATAAATGAAATGTTAATTTAAAAGAAAACAATTATTTGAAGAATATAATAGTTTTAGTAAAACATGAGTTATTTTTATGAATAATTACTATATAAACATGTAAAGATTAGATGAATTATATATATATTTAATAAATAATTTAAACATATTCATATTCTCCAATTTAATTAAATGGTTAAAAGAGTCATATTTAAATAGTAATGTTTTGTAGTTTGATTATGCTCGGTAATTCATGTCATTCACATTACCAAAATTACATATTTATTTTTAGAAATAAGAATAATATCTTAAGATTATGTTTCATAAATTAAGGGGTTTTTTATATTTTTGCAAATATTTAACCATCTTAGTTACAGTTGAAGGACCGTGTAATTGTCCTTAATGACATGGAATTAAAATGGAAATATTTTTTGGAGTTCAAAATTTTCATTAATAATGTTTTGGATAATATTTCACTCCCAATCATGCATTAGATATAATTTGATAACAATATTTTGTACATTCATATAATAGAGTTTGTTAAAAAATTACCATGAAAATGTTGGAGCGAATTTATCAGAACAAGTGAGTTATATGGAAAATCATACCAGTGTTATAAAATTCATGTTTCCAACACTAATCCTTAGATCAGTATGATTAGAGAATTTTGAAACATCTCATGCTATATGTTTTACTTTTTCTCACTATCATTATTATGATATTGATGTTGACATTGTTAATTATATAGATCAGAAAATTTATTATATAAAAGAGTCTATATTTGGATAAATCAATATGATATTTTTACAAATAATAATCTAGTAATGATAGAAACAATCTTATTTTATTTTCTGATAAATTCTATGATATAATAATTATTTAATGGGGATAGTTAAAATAGACAAACACATATAATTTATGTAATAGTAGGGGTAATTAATATAGATATAAGGATATATTTTCAACTAAATCCAAGGGAGAGATTATTGAACTCCTATGAGGTTGAAGTGGATTTTTTGAAAAAATATGATGCATGGATTTATTGAAAATTAATATTTGTATATTTTGGTTATTTATGTAGTATAGTTTGGGGTTAATTTAATCTATAATAGTATTTCTGATGTATTTCGTGATGATTTTCATGATGATGAAAAATATATACATAGCATAAAGTGTTTCTTACTCAAGGAAATTATTTCATGTGGGGTTATATTAATAATTAAGGGATTAGATGATGACATTCCATAAATTTGGACTTTAACAATAAAATACAACAAAAAAATTCTCCCATAAAAGCTACTGGGCCATCTTATAAGAACCCCATAACAGAGTGAGATGAAGTCATTGGTAGGTTCATATGAGAATCCATTCATGGAGAAAAAGTACATATGATGGTAGAAAACAAGAGAATGAGTTAGTGTGTATAGGGAACGTGGTACATATCCTATCATGTGTGTGGTGTAGATGCATATAGTAGGTGATCACTGATGTTATTATGATTGGAATGGGTGTGTAAGATATATGATGTATTTATACATTTCATCCATCCTGGTAAAAATTCATTGTGGGATATTGAGATAGTGGAACTATTCATCAGTAATTAAATATGAAATTGATATTAAAATTGAATATACATCTATTCTAAATGGAGGTAACACATGGGAAAATCTTTTCGTAAAGGTTCTAATGCAACAAATAGTGCATCGATCAGACTCTTGGTCTGTACGTTATAGGCCTTTTAGTAAAAACGGCATGATTGGATTTGAGTATGATCTATCCCGGCCATACTCCCACTTAAACCAAAACTCTAGTGGTGTATATATAAAAGAATACTCCATCGTACGGGTCTCAGCTCCATTAATAGTGCTTCAATAGAATGTTTGATCTGAGAGATTCACATGTTTTTGTAAGTAGGGGACGGTTGCGTCTGGGCCTGGACTAAAGAGACCAACTCGGCCCGGGGGTCCCACGTTCCCTGATTTAACTAGACCATCCCACCATGAACCGGTTTTGATCAAGGTTGGTCAGGTCTGCTCTGATTTGTGGGCCAGGCCCAACATGCCTCGCTGGACCCGGCCCGATTTGGCTGATGGTCCGGTCTTCCGGGTCACCCGAGAACCCAGTCTCATTCGGCCTAGCTTGAAGGGCGGGGTTTCGGCCCATTGGGTGGAGGTCCAGCCCAAAAACCAATGACATGTCACGTGGTTCGGCTGCTATGGTGTCATTCAGCTAAGATGTGTCAGTCGTGTTGTGTCCGGCCCACGCAGTCCCTGCGGTCCATCCCTCGATATGGCACCAAATGCCGCATCTCTAGTCACTAACATTTACCGTCAGTTGTGGTCTCCTACCAACTCGGCACATGGAGGTGTCGGTCGCGTGCCAAGAGGAAGCCCTCAGTCTCACCTGCTGGAACGCGGTGGGTGCTGGCTGGGCGGCATAACCTTTGGCGGGCCACTGGATGCGCTCTGGTGGTTTGTTCCTCACATATCCTACATCTATGGTCTTCAGGGATCCCTCTTTCTTCCATTAAGGACTCATATATTTCTTTTTGTCATGTTTACTAGTCAACTTTTAAGAATGCTCAATGAAAAACAATGGAAGAGTGACCATGCCTTGATTGGGTTGGCTCACACCCTCCATGTTATATTTTAATCATGGCGATAAACATGAGGATAACCACGCAACATGAAAACCCACAAATCAAATCCCGGCACAATATCTACCTCCATGAACGAGTGATTTGCGGATCAACCTGTTAGTCGATTGATCTGCAATATTAATTAATTTTCAAGAATGAGGATGAAAAATTAAATAGATAAAACCCATACCTAGTTGTTTTTCAATGCCAAAGCATTTTTCCTCGAGGATTCGGGATGTAGACATTTACTAAAACTCCATTCTTCGACACTTTTCAATGATCATGAAGTATTTCCAATGGTCTTTTTTCTTCATTAGAGAGAAAAAATCTGATGGTTCATTAGAGAATCCCTATAGTGTAATTCCCCGTTGACCTACATGTTTGTTTAATAAAAAAATTGCATCAGTTTATTTCTATTATGTTGTGACGTTGTGTCTTTATACTGTTTAATTTATGAAACAACATCACTATTACACATACTTTATTGCATCATTACACTACATGATACTTTCCATTAATGAGCCTTATTAATTCTCCTCATTTCCTCATAGTCTCTACGCCGCATCATCATCCTCTTCCACATAATGGTGATTAATGAAATAAAATTATTCCATTAAATTATTTTATTATATTTCTAGAAAATTGTGGAAAATTACTTTTCTGCTTGGCATTTTCTGGCCAAATTTAAGTCATTTCATAGAGAATCCTAGTCTTCCCAATAAAATGGTGCCCTTAGATTTTTGATCCAAGAACTAGTAATAATTATAGAAAATCCCACCATCTCATTTAATGAACATACCTAAAAAATGTCCAAATTGGTTCCATTCCTTCCATGCCTCTGAATCACATGTTGTTGGAGCATGTAGTTTCGGAATAATTCCAAATAATTTTAAAAAATCTACACAGAACATTCATGACATTACATTATCTGCACCCTATTCCTTTACATCCCTAAAAGACAAAACAAAAACTAAACAAACATATGGGGGAACTGGGCACAAATATACGCCTCCCACTCCCATGTTCCCTATAAAAGGTTCTCTTGTTTCCACTGAACACGCACCAGTGGAATCGACCACCCGTGCAGGACCCACTCAGGTCGATCCTCTATCTCCAAATAGATCATCACAAGCATTTCCCCATTCTCAATGCCTAGCTCGCCCCAGTCTATGACCTATGATGGATAATGAATGTCTCTCCTCAATTGTGACACATGGAAGACAATATGCACCTGATGAATCTATCAGGGATGTTCTAGGTGGTACGCCACCTCTCATAATCTAATCATGATCAGAAATGGTCTGATGAAACACTGAGATAGCTTTTCACCCCATCCAAATCTCTTCAATCCTCATCAGGGTGAGACATGAAGGACAACCTGATCTACATTCTTAAAATCCAAGTGTCTCCATCTCTTATTAACAATTGACTTCTTCATACATCCACATCGGGTTAAGACATTATGTAAAACATGATCTCCCTCCTCAAACTCCAAGGGTCTCCATCTCTTATCGGCATAAGGATTCTACCATCACTATGTAGTCCTCTTCCACTACTTGATGATTTTAACCTTCTATGTTGTAGCTCGTACCAACTCTAGTCCCATAAGTTCCCAATCTCCTGGGTGTGTTTACCAAAGGGATGATATGCAAAGCCGCTGTTACAAGGCATCAAACGGTTCCATGACAATGGTAGAGTGATATCTATTGTTCTATGAAATATCCACCAGTAGTATGTGGTCCCCCCAACTACAACCAATGTCAAGTATGTAAGAACATAGCATATCCCCCAAGGTCTACATGGTCTGCTTTGTCTGACTATAGATCAGGGGATGAAGAGCTACACTCAAACAAAGGTAGGTCTATAATTCCTCCTGCAACCCCTTCAACAAGTGTGATGTAATGTGTGCATCAATATATTAAATGATTTTTATGGAACCCTTTGGAGCTACACTATCTCCTAGAAGTATAGGTGTCCCAAGCCCTCTACTGGTCCCTTCTCTCGTATGGGTATAAAGTGAGATGGCTTGGTGAGTTGTTCATTGATCACCCAAATTTATTCAAGGACCCTAGATGTATGTTGTACACCCTATCTCAATTTCCATCGAGATACCATCTCATTTACACTTCAGTACCACGAGTGGATGGTTCAAGCCTACTAGAACCTGATGCTCATCCTTCACTTTATGGTAGGTTAGGCATCATGAAATGAACTCGGCCACCACATTATTCATCCCTAGAAACTTGTACTGACGTTAGAGATATGGGTACCTCTCTGACACACAAATGTGTACATCTAAAGGGGATGTATGGAACTCCCTCAACACCACATCCCATAATGTCATTGTTTCTATGTTTCACCATCAGAAAAGGATGATGTGCTCCACACCTATTGAAAATACCTCAGGAGCTCATCATGAGGATAACTGAGCATGTCGAGACTCGCAGTCAACATCTACTAGTTGGGCCTCCATAACTCGCTGTAAGAGTAGGGGAGTAATAATCATTGACTAAAGGTAAGATGCATCATCACTATCTGTGAAGGATGTATATATTGTATCTAGCTGCTCTGTCACCTCCCTCAGCTGATGCAAACTAGACCTCTTGTATTGTGTTTCCATGACCACGTTCCTTATCCAATGAGTATAGACTATATCAAAGTCATAGTCCGGGAAATACTCCATCCATCTTCATTGTCTCATGTTCAGGTCCTTCTATGAAAAGATATACCTAAGACTATTTTCCTCTTTGTAGACAATGAATCATTTACCCATAAAGCAGTGTAGCCAAATCATCAAGGAAAATACAACTTCTTTTAACTCCAATTCATGGGTTGCGTAGTTCTTATCATGTTTAATCAACTGTCAGGAGACATAGGTGATCATTGTTCACTACTACATCAAGACACAACATAGTATGATCCCTGATTCATCTCAATGGTCTACATGCCCAATTACCACTTTTAGTTGTCTTAAGATTTGGTCACTCATTGGTATCCACCTCATCTCCTAGAAACCATTCTGTCATCTCTCTATTTATAAAAAGGGTTATCCCTTACGTGTCAAATATGACACGGGTGCTTCTACTCAGGAAAAGTCAAGTAAGAATATACGGTAGTACCCCCGATAAAAATGAGAAGCTCCACACCTTAGTCATGCTCTAGGGTGTCTCCCATGAAAGAATGAAATCTATATTCGCTTGATCCATTGCAACTCAATCCTATATGATGATGTGTCCTAGAATGTTGACCTATCGAATCCCAAATGGGCACTTTGAGAGAATACAATAAATCTGGTGGTCTTAGAGTGTGTCTAGGACTATCTGCATGTGTTTAGAGTGATACTCCTCAAACGCTGAGTACACCAAGAATTCATTAATAAATACTACCACAAAATGATAGAGGTAATTCTGCAAGATCATGTTCATGAGTTTCATGAATACTGATGGTGTGTTGGTTACACTAAAGGGCATCACTAAGAATGTGTACTGGCTTTAATGAAACCTTAAAAAGGTCTTCAATAAATCCTCATCCCATACCCAAAGTTGTTGACAACTTTATCTGAGGTCTCTCTTCGAGAACCACCATGAACCCTTCATATAGACATAGATGTCATTAATCCTTCATATTTATTACATGTTAATTATGGTCTCTTGATTTAGGCACAAGAAGTCCATTTATATCCTCAATCTCCTGTATGTATTCTTGGAAAACAACACGAGGGTTATCCATAGAGAAACATTGTTCCTAACAAACCCCTTCCATTAATTGTCCTCCAATTGTATCCTAAACACAGGATACTCTTTGAAAGTCATCTGATATGCATGTGTAGATACCAGTGCCTTCCCTGGGTTCCAGTTAATGAATAAATCTGCATCTCTGTGAGGAGGTAGTCCTATGACTTCTTCTTGAAATACATCCTCATATTCTTCCTCCACTATAGGAAAGCTCAGAATCCCCTGTCCACCGCACCGAGGATGAGGCTAGAGAGATGGTAAGTGGTATGTTGAACCCTTCTCTAAGAATGTCTTTCTTGTGTTGCAATGGTTACATATTCTCTGGTAATAGAAAAACGCGGTCCTATCCTCATGGATACACCACACCTAGAACCTCAAATAGTCAAGCTGATCATGGAAAGTGGATAACCAGTTCATAAACAAGATGACGTTGTTAGCCCTCAATGCTACTACTATGATGTCCTAGAAAAAACATATCACCTACAAGAGTAACATCGCACTGTCGGCATCAGTTTTTAATTGTTGAATCCCATCTAGTAGGATTCACTAATCATAAATATCGAGCCAACGACTCCATCGAAATATATGAGTTTCGAATGAGTGTCATGGAAATAAAGGAATGATTAGTACCCATGTTTATAAGAACTGTAAATAAGGAGGATTAGACACAAATCATACCTCTAATCATCTCTATAATGACTTGGTCATAGGACTCCATTCCAAAAATATGTCCCCTCCCATATCCAACTAATCTTGTATTTCGGGTGGACATCATGGGAGTGGTGGTGGTCGTACCTTGAACCATCATCCAACAGCTACCACTCAGCATGCTCACCCTCCACGTCTACTGCCTTACAAACCTCCTTTCTCAAACCTCTATCACTATCTCAGTGGTCCCTAGATTTCATGTAATCATCAGCATACGGAGTCGGGAAATCGCGACCCATGTGATCATGTCTGCCGCAATAGTAACAAACTGTATTCCTCAGATGACCTCCTCTATCTCGTGAGCTCGACACCTGTAACCTTGAATCCTGGGGTTGTCCTCTGAAAGTTCTATCCCATTATGGCCTCATTTATTATCTTCCTACTACATGTTGTATATGACTTGACCGTGTTTTTTTTAGGTTGTGGATCTCGCAGTCGGTGCCTGATCAGCTTGGAATCTCTCCACAAGTAGGGCGCTCTCTAGCACTCCAACCTGCGCTAGGATGCTGAGTGAAATCATCGACGCCCTGATCTCCCGTCGGAGTCCCTGCATAATTGTATGGGCCCTATTGAAAGGGTATTGTACCCTGTCGATGAAGTAGTAGGATATTTTAGTAAACATCACGGAGTTCTGGGTAACAATCAATCTTCCCTACTGAGGGTGTAGTAACTCAAGAATAAAAACTAAGCGTAGTGTTTCTAGTACAAACAACAACATAAAGAGGATATCGATGTTTGTATTTACCAGGGTCGTATCCCTATCTGTCTCGAGAGTCACGCTCTACAACCTCCCATCTATGCCTAGAAAAATCCTATCAGCTAGAACTACCATATGGTCTGTTGATAAATCTATTAGGTGAAAACTCGAGTAACTGCCTCCATAAAATCCCTAGTAACTTGAGGATCTGTCTCACCTCGAAACCTCAGAGGACACTATCTCTAGAACTCATGTTGCATGCTCATTCTATTTGAACTGTCTACTGGTAGGGATGGTATCAATTGATTCTCTATAAGTTGTGGTACTTCGAGTACACCACCCGAAGGTGATATCATTGTAAGTGGTCCCCACTCAGACACCTCATCGCTCGGTGTATCATCGCTGTGATCTCTCACAATAATCCTGGATGGATGTCTTCATGGAGGAATTCTTCAGTGAAATAGATGCACCACTACAAATAAGTTATACATGGCTAGATGACTCAAAAAAAATTCCTAAGAAAATCACATTCAAAACACATGCAACTAGTGTTTTTGTGTACTGTGTTGGAAAACAGAATTCAAGGTCCTAGTGTATGGATACTTTGGCCTCCGCACTAACACTGGACTCCAATGATTGATATTCAGTCTCAAGATAGTTACAACTATTGCCCTTACAAAAAATACGGACTTTTAGTTCTTCTAGTATAACCAACCTCTCTCTGATACCACTTTGTCACAACCTTCCACCTAGGGACCTTTCAGTGACTACCCCAAACAATCCTTCTATTGGCCAGGGGCTGCATACTAGCACCGAAAAGGAATTTACAAAAAAGGAATGTCATTACCATTAAACCTATACTCACAATGAAAAGTAATACTGCACAAAAAAAAAGTTTTAAATCGACCACAAAGGATCACTAGTAAGTGTAATGTGCATAAATTGAACGTATAGAGACCAAAATACAACCCCAACAAAATTGAAAGTACAAAGAAAGAATGTACATGCTCTCGATGTCATCCACCAAGGATTCTATATGACATGTAGGTAAGCTCTATGTTGGATGTCACTCCAGCACACCATGGATATCAATCCACCTATCATCACAGTTTATTCCTGGCCCCCCAAAGTCCTCATCAAGGATCTCCATCATCTACACAAGATAGAACTGGTACGTGTGAATCCAGTTAAGGGGTGATTTTAACAATACTCCGAAGGGGCCTGAGACCCTCGTAGGTCTCTCAATAATCCAAAAATAACACCACAAATAAAAATAACTCCATGTTAATATAACCATGAATGATATCAAACAAATAGCACACTGTAAAATACGAAGCTCACATTAGGTCTAACATATGTAAAAAAATAAAGTAGATTAGTCAAAAAGCTAAATCATCTTATTCTATCAAGATGATCGGCTGCTGATTCACATATGGTCCCTAGGTGATAAATCATAGAGGTTATCAAGGTGATGACCAAGAGATGATCCGTAGGTGCTCACCCACAAAGTATTTCTTGGTTCTGACCCACACATGATCACTATTCTTTCTTCACATCACAACCCGCCAATGGATTCCCATACTTATCAATCTTGATGTCCAAATGATCAGCTCTAAAATTAGTCAACTCTATCTCATTCACCATAAAGTCCCACAT
Source organism: Viscum album (assembly GCA_963277665.1). Taxonomy (NCBI): domain Eukaryota; kingdom Viridiplantae; phylum Streptophyta; class Magnoliopsida; order Santalales; family Viscaceae; genus Viscum; species Viscum album. Next base: position 706,781,250 of record OY728131.1, on the reverse strand, counting down.
AGAGATAGCCCACGGGACCTTCTTGTCATAATCATTCAAATGAAAGAGACAACACATCAATCTGATGCCTGGTATATATGTTATGAGGCATTTAGTAAAAATAGATTGGTCATATTTAAGACTCATCCAACATGGCCATACTCTAACTTCCAACAAAACCCATGTGGTCAATATAAAAAGGACTGATCTATCACAGGGATCCCAATGCCATTGACGGTGACTTAATTAGAAGTCTAATCTTAGCGATACCCATGTTTTAGTTTATAGGGAGAAGTTGTTTCTGTGTCTAGTTAGGCTCGACCAACTCTACCCAGGGGTCCCACATGCATTGGTTTAACTACAACGAATCAAACTAACCTGATTTTAGTTAGGGTCACTTTGGTCAGGCTGGGCTAGTGGGCTAGGCCCAACAGTCCTCGCTGGGCTCACCATTGTTTGGCCAAGTGTCCGCCCCAATGGGTTGCCAGTCGAGCTAGTCTCATCCAGCCTGGCCCGAAGGACGTGATTCTGACCTACCGGTCCATGTATTGACCTCTATGTGTGGTTCTGTCCCACCAGTGCAAGTACAGCCCAGCCCGTTGGCTAGGGCATAACCCGCTCGCCGAAGATTGGCCATGTGGTGTAGCTGGGGGGCATCATCCATCTGGGGCACATCATATATGCCACTTGTAGGCCCCATTGGCCCCACAGACATGGGTAATCTTCCATCCATGGTTGACTGACCGCAATTTTCTAGGCACCAGTCAGACCGGATGTGGGCCGTCCATCCACATGACACCTTTCTCCGATTCTCCCATCACTGATTCGGTTAGTCGGATGTGGCCTCCTGCTTCCTCAACACGCCGTTCCACCCAACTGATGGCATAACAGGCTGACCTTGGTCCTCACCACTAGCACACTACCAGCGCCATCGAGTGTCTCTACCACTGCTGACACCAATGTGGTGGCAAAACCTTTGACGGACCATCAGATGAACATTTGTGGTATGTTCTTCATGTCTGGAACATCTATGGTATCCAGGGATCGCCCTCTTCTCCGCAAATGTCTCAAATATGACTTTTCAATATGTTGACCAGTCGAATTCAAATATTTCACCATGAACAAAAATGGAAGAGGGACCAGGCCTTGTTCAATCCGGCCTGAACCCTCCATGTAAGAGTTTAATCTTGGGGATAAACAAGAGGATAACCCCACAGGTTGAAATAACCGATATCAAATCCCCAAATTATATCTACTTGTATGATTTAGTGATATTTTGTTCAACCAGTTAGACGTTTGATCAATGTTCAATGTAAATTTTCAAAAATGAGGAAGAAACATTAAATAAATCAAACCCCTAACTTGTTGAAGTTTGATGTCGATTCATTCTTCCTCGAGGAATAACAATATTGAGGTCTCTTTCGGCTCCATTATTTGAGGCACGATGAATATGACGAAGCCTTTCCAACATTAGTTGTTATGCAATATAGAGGAAAATTCGGACAATTTATCAGAGAATCCTCATAGTTTTATTCCCTATTAACACATATGTTGGTTTAATAAGAAGAATTACACCGCATTGCTTCTATTAAGATACGACGTTGCATCATTACACTGTTTCATTTATGAATCATCATTGATGTTAAAGTTATTCTATTGAATCATTACACAACGTGATATAATACATTAATGATCCTCATTAATGCACCTTTTCACTAGATAGTCGATGTAATGCAGCATCTCCGTACACCACCCAATGGTGAGTAATGAAATAAACTAATTTCATCAAATTATTTCATTATTTATCTTGAAAAGTATGAAAAAAACATCTCATCTTTCCCTTGTCAGCTGATGTTATGTCATTTCTATGAATATCTTGGTGTTTCGAATTAAATTGTTCATCGAATTTTCGATCCATGCACCATTTCAAATGACAGAAAATCCGACATACACGTTTACTGAACGTACCTTACAAAAGTTCTAAATTATGTTCCTAGCTCTCCGAGGCTTGGAATGATGTGACGTTAGAGCATGAAGTATCAGAATAATTCCATAAAATAAAAAATACATTAAATATCAGAGACATAACATATTTCCCACCAAAAACCATTTTTCATGATTATTTATATGTTCAAAAATCTCTACACAAGTTGTCATCTATAGAATATTCTTCTATTGGAGGTATCATTCACATTCTTTCACTTATCACCTTTTGAAACATATAGTATTTTTGAGAAATTCTTTATTCAAATTTCATTTTATCAACTATTCGATTCTACACACTGTTTCTTACTACTGGTGGGTTCTTCCCTGAACATACATTCTTCTCACTCACAACTAGATTATATCCTCATTTTTTCTTTAAGTATTGTAAACATTAATTATAAGACAATTTTTCGAGTGTAATAGAGTATGTGATCGCTAAATCATTAATTTATCTCAATATTTTTAACTGGGACATTAAACCTTCTTTTTAAAATTTTCATTTTGTCTCTCAGTATAGCATTTGTCATTATACACACCTGTAGTTGGATATCTCAAAAAAAAATCATGTTATCTCCCAACATTCTTCCAAATTAAATATCATTCCAAATTACAGTGATTAGAACATATAAAACTTCTCACATTGAAATCATACCCTGTGTAAAAATTTCTTAGATGACATAATGATGCATCCAATGCTCTTCTTCTTATGACATTGATTCCTAAAGATTCTTGACACATACTCATATTATTTCCCTATCTTCCACAATAATAGCATTTCATGGAGACTTTCTTCTTATAGGCTTCTCATTCATATTTCTCAAGATTCTCTACTTATTCTATAATTTAAACTATTCATCTCTTTACAACATGAAAATTATTGTAATACCCCTAATCAAAAAACATGAAGTATAACCATGAATTCACCATAAATAAAACAAGTAATCATTTCATCCTGTAAAATATTTTCTAGTTTTTCTTCTACTATCTAAAATATTTTTCCATTTTTTAAACTACTAGAAAATCTCTTCCTATCACGCATGAAAGGGGATTCATCAAATACAATGACGGTTTTCCCAAACTGTATGTCCTTTGATATACCTTGAAATTTTTCACTCTACTCATCTCATATTCAAATTCTTGTGTGAAATTATGCACCTGTCATATTACACATTTATTTTAAATTTTTCATGAGAAATAGAATCAGAATAGCATGTATTCACGTATTTTACACATTGATTCTTCTAAACAAGATCATAGAGATATATAACTAGATCATCACTTATAGATTTTTTATTCTAAAATTCATCATCCTTAAAATTGTCTTCATTTTCAATTTTTATTGGAATTTATATATTTATAGATATATTTTATAGTTGCCCACCTTGAGAATCATTTTCCCCCTCAAATTAGTATCCACATGAAGAATCCTTTGATTTAAACATTGTTGATTGTTGAAAAGAAATCTATAGTTCTTCAATATGTATTTCATTTGAATTAATTTCTTCATCAAATTACTAATCCAATCTATTTGTTTCATGAAAAAATTTCACTTTTGTCCATTTGGGAATTTATTCATCATATGTAGTTTCATCATTACATGTAATATCATGTTCTTCACTCATTCCTATAGAATCATTGAGTGTGTCTATCATTTCTTTATATGTTTCATCCATGTTTTTCTTCAATAAAATATTGGATTCTTTAACCGAATCACACTATTTATATAAACACTGCCACATTGAGAAATATCGCGTGACTTGTTCTTCCTCTTTTAAGTTCCTTCCATTTCTATGACAAAACAAGATAATATAAAAGTGAATTTTTAACATAAAACATTTGCTAAACCATGTTAGGGAAACTAAATTTGATAAAAGAAACCTTCCCTCTAATACAAATTCTTTATTCTAAAAGGGGAAAATATACCCTCATATTGAGGGGGGGTGTGAATCGGGGTATTGATATTTAATGCAAAATTATTCCTTCCCCACTGGATCAGGTCCTTTATATTATAAGGGACACTTTTTTGAACTTATGTGTTAATGATGATGTTATTACTTCATTATTTATCAAATGATGATGATTTTAATGAAATGATTGATGAAAGGAAAATGGAAACAATGATATTTATATGGTTCACCTATACTGGGATATATCAAAGGAGAATACAATGACAATGTCCCGATTATACCTAATTCACTACGTTCCACTTCTAATAACGAACGATCATGATATATCTTATCTTTTTCAAGGTTAAAATCCATCAAAATGATTAGATATTTTCAATGCATTTACATGGGTCACTCCCTATGTCTCTTTCTCTAACTCACTATCGGTGGAAAAGATCACCATCTTTCTTTTCCTTCGCTGGCTGCTCTTGGAAGGGATTCACCAAAAGATTTTGGACATGTAATTCCATTAATTATCACTAATTAATACATATTCAGTTCTATATGGATTCCCTATTAATGGTCCACCATAATCCAATAGATGAATTATACATTAACACATATATACTAACAAATGCCTTTTGAACAGATTTTTTGATGTTATTCGCCATCACGAAGAACTTCTTTTACGAAGCTGACTTATCCTTTGCGAAGCACGTCATACTTTCACGAGTATCACATTGCCTCTACAAAAAAAATTCATTTTAAAAAAATAAATTTCTATCAAATGAAATCATATTTATTTTCCTAAAAATTATTATTTTTATGAAAAAATTCAAATACAATTTACATTAAAAATTATTCTTATAAATTCAATGAGTTATTAATCATGAGGATTAATATAAAAAAATAAAAATAGTTATATTAATATGTATAATATTTTTTTATGATATTTTAATATTTTCATTTCGATTTACTTTTCTAATGGCTTCAATTATATTAAAAATGGCTATGTTATAATTCCTAATATTCTAGTAACTATTCATTAGAATCACAACAATTTAACAATTGTTAAATTATTATTAATATTATCATATTATCTCATATAAATACATCTCATTTCATTCCATTACCATTCTGTCCAAATCTATTCAACATTCTGTACTATCCATTTATAAAATTTAAATTTTATTATTTATTTTCTATTTCCATTATATATTGGTCATTATTGGTGAGATATTTCAAGGCTATCTCGAAGATTTAAAATTTCAATTTCTATTTATTTTAACTGTTAGTATTAAATTTACGATTGTAATTTTAATGGTTTAACTAGATTATATTAATGATTAATTGTAACATTGTATGTTATTTAAATTATGTATTATTGAAACTACAACATGTGTTTCATACAATACATCATTGCTAGAAAAGACACAAAATATTTATTAAGATGGAAAACTCAATATTTATATATATATATATTATCAAATTTTATATTCTTCTATTGTGTAGTAATATCACTGCTAAAAATTCATTTCATATAATGAAGTATGAATAAATTTGGATAATTCTATTTTTTTTACATCCCTATATTCCCTTTATTATTTTTTCTGTACATGTGATTCAACCTAAGAACAATAATGAGTTGAGTTTTCATGCTAACTAAAAAAATTTCAACCTAGTACAATGTATTCACCAACTTCTCCAAAATTTTGAAATCATGTCCCAGTTGTACAATATCTATATTGCATACATATGAGAAATTATTTATGTACTCCCACATGATAGATTTATAAAAAACATCTTTATTTTGAAACATTCTTGGTGATATAAATAGTTATTAGAAAAAAACTCATATGTGGGTAAGTATCCCAAATGGGGCAATGTACCTAGGTATAATTAAGGATTAAATTATTACCAAACTACTTGAATCACATCCAATTGGATATTTAATTGAATACATTATCTCCAAAATCCAAATGTATGGCACTTCTTTGATTATAAAAATATGTATTTTGTTGACTCTTAGTAACATTAATATGTTGTTTAATGTCATTAACCATCTAAATCATGTATTAAATATGATCCGTTAAAAAGAACTTACATATACAAACATCATCCACATATATATGATTTCAAAATATCCATTCACATAGATAATCAAATAATGGTATTTTAATACATGAATTAAATATAATATTTTAATAGAACATGACAAAATGAAGGTGTTAATCACATCCTCCATTGAATTTCATTAAACAATCTCTTAGCTTTTCTTCATGTTTATGGATGATGCATTATAATTACATTATAGTCTAGGAGCATAAGGTTATTGGGACTTTTAATTTAGTATTCAAATCATATTGCATAAATCCCTTTTATTTAGTTGTTAATATTTTATAAATCTAGGAAATAATCAATAGTGGAACCCCATGACACCTCAAAACATACATTATGTATAACATTGAAAAAAATTTCTTTGGTAAATATTCTCAAATAAATATTATGTAGGATGAATTATTGATTTGATCCACCACATACTATATATAATTTGTTTCCTTGAATGAAATTAGAATAGTAATAAAAAATATTATAGTGATATTATTTCATTTAAATATGTATACAAGTAGTCATTAGATCATTACAATATTTTTATTTATCAAGACCCTAACAAAAGTAGCAAAAAGATTGTTCCTTCCTTTATTACATTGTCATCAAACAATATTCAAATCCAAATAGACTGAATATTTTAGCAGTTATTGGAGACTAGAATACATGATACCCATTTCCCATTTAGAATAGTAGAATTACATAATAGATAATAAAATATAATAAATAACGTCTATAAAAATCATTAAAATATATCTTTTTCATAAAAATGATAAAGAAAACAAGATAAGGGTGATCTCAAATGTGTTGTAAGAGTTATGTAAAACTGTATATAGCTTGAATAAATAATATATAATCAATATAGTTATGTTAAATGACTGAGAACATGTTTTATTTAATCAACAACATTATCACTATCTGAAAACATTGGTAATTTCATGGTGAAAACATCATGGAATAAAAATATTGAATTAGTGATAAAATTCTTATTTATTTGTTCTCATGTTTCCCAGGAACCAAATTCGTTTAGTCTAAAGATTTTTCACAAGACATTAAGTCATTATGGGTTTGAAAGCACTTAATTTGGCCACATTATTCATCAATTAAGACTATCGATGCTTGTAGGGGATTTTTTATATAGAGTCTCCCTAAAATAATTTATATAAAAAATATTAAATAAATATAAAACAATATATTTATTTAATGATCAACAAAACATATCAAAAGTTTCTGTATTGATTAAAAAGATATAGATTTATAATTATTTCCTGGGTTTATGAAATTAGTTTCAACTTAAACACCATATAGAAAAATGATATACTACTTATAAAATAACAATATCCATGATATAAACAATATGTACATTAATGATATATAAAATTTTAAATGATTTATGATAATAAATGAAACAAGGGTTAATATATACACAAATTAAAATAAATTAGTTGAATAATTTCAAAATATGCCTCAATGAGGTGAAATTGGGAAGAAGTCCTTTGTAATGAACATATCGTTAAACAAATGAAATTATTATTTGTATCCTCTATAATTCCACATAAAAAAAATTTAGATATGATATTATAAATAAAAAATTGACACATATCTTTATCTTGAGAAAATCATTGGAATACGTGATTAACCCAATGATTAAATATTTACTTTACAGATCATTCACAACTTATAATATGTCAAATTATATACCCTATAGAAATAAAAATAACTAATTGTAACATTGAATAGCATAAAGTTAATGATATTCATAATAAGATATTTCAAAATTGTAGTATATATACAACACACACAATAAATATGTTGTGGATAATTAATATATCTCACAAAAGTAAAAGTGAGACGAGAAACCATTATATTGATCATTATATTAGTTGAACATGATTTAACCTCTTCTATAATGTTTTATTTAATGTTATTAGTTTATAGGAGAATGATATTCTAAATACCAATTTCATTTGTTATCATCTTATCTCATTTTATCACATGTTTGTTGATAATATTTTTTTACCACCCTGGATTTGGGAGTTCACTGTTTCATTTTCTGATACATGTATTGTCGTGTAAGATACAATTGTTGTGTATTGGATAAAATTTCACAAAATATATTTTTATATTATTTTAATTAATATTTTAAATATTTTTTACATATATTTTTATTACCATTTTTTAATTTTGAATACTTAAAATGAATCACATTGCATCATGGAAACAGTTAACCATATATACGCTTGATTGACAGTATCATTTACATAACGTCGAAATAATAATGGAATGGTATAATAATTCTTCCCTAATCAATATCATTTCATAAATATCATTTATATACATTATTTTCATCATTATACATATCCATGTAATGTGTTGCAGAAAAAAAATTACAACAAGGCATTGAGATTGTAAGTCATACATATGGAGGGAAAATGATTTCATTTTTCATTATATGGATAATATGTCAAAAATGGGTTTCCCCTAAAAATGATAACATATCAAAATATTATTGATAATTTATTTATAGCATTATATTGTAAAGAACATTAGAATATTATATAGAAGAAGAAATATGCTTGAATGATTCTGTAATGACGAATACCTCTTCGTTGGAAAAAATCCCTAAGATATCCTCTTAGGGACACTAAGGATGGTCATTTGGAAGGAATGGAACATCAAAAATAAAAATAAAATTTTTTATAATAGAAAGGTTTGCGGTATAGTCATTCTATAATGCTCAAATATGAGATAATATTTGAGGGAGTAAATCTTATTTTATAAATGAGGTGAGAGGAACATTTGGAAACACTGTAAATATTATATTAATAAAAATTAATTTTCTATTCCAATGAGATCTAAAATGGTTTTTTATAAGATATGATAGGATATGGTTTTAATACAATCCAACCATATAATTTATACATGTTTTATTTCATTCTATGCGTTATCCTTTTGATTTACCCCTTGATTAGTTAAATTTGACCTTAACCATTATAACAACTATTTTAATCATAAAAGGTTTATAATGTTACTATAATAGGAAAAGGCAATCTAAAAAGGAAATTTGTGATTGTTTACTATATTACATTCACATTGACAAGGATGCCTTTTTTATGAATTTTAAATATTAAAATAGAATTCTATTCTGATAAATTATCATTAATATCAATTTCAAAACTATTGATTTAATTTGACTTCATATATTATAAGAAAAATATGAAATTATAATATAATGACTTCAAAATAGTATAATATGTCATATATATCTTTAAAATTCATGGTTGAATTTATTTATATCAAATAATAGTTAATTTAATGTTTTAAAAATATTTATATAATATTTCCATTGATAAAATTCTTACTTCATCGTTCTTGTATAGTTATTTAAGGTAATTATTTCATCACTAAAAATTTAAAAATAAATAAAATAATAAATATATATATTATAATTATATTGATTTTTTATATCCCAATATATCATCTAGATAAGACTGTATTGATAATTTCTTTTCTATTAAAATTTTTTATGTCAAATCAATGTCTTTTCATTAAATAGAGTATTATAAATATCATAAAATCATAAAATTCTCCATAAATGATAATATATAAAAAAATTAATTTATTAATTATAAATTAGAGTCACTAAATTAAACTTGTTCAACTATTATGGTCATTTTATTGTCCTGGTTATTTTTTATGTAACCTAAATTTCAAAATTTATTATTTACTACGGAATAAATATTCACAAAGAATAATATTAATGATGGTAAAAAATAAACAATTTATATTTACCAAATTCAAAGCTTATTAATCCAAATATAAAATCCGTTTGTAAAAATTGAAAACAAAGATAACTTAATAAAAATTAATCCAGTTAAACATAATGAAATGAATTTTTTATAAAAGAATTCCCAATAAAATATAAAAATGTATGTATATCAAATTAAAACATAAACTTTATTCTAATTAACATAATTATATTATTTATAAAATAATACAACTGACAATACTTTTAAAAAAACTAAAACTTTTCTTTTAAATTATTGAAATAAAAATACAATTTCCATTAATATTCTGTATTTTCCACTACAAATTGAAAATTATATATTATCGAAAAAATACAAAAATTTCACCATAATTTTTTTTTCAAATTTCTATTATAAAAAATTATGATTTTATAAAACATAATTTAAAATTGTCTTAATAATGTTTTTTAAATAAGCGAGCCATTAAAAGGGTACACAAATTCCCTTTTAAATATACAGCCTTTTATTTGTAAAATTTTATTTCATTCTAATCTTTTTCCTATAAAATCAATTTTCTGAATATCGAAAAATTTTATTGTCAACATATAATTTATAACTTTTATAATGTGGTTAATAATATTCATTCCATCCAATTTAATGTCTTGTATTTATTAATCACATAAAAATATTTTATTGTTCATTTATGATGTGGTTTTATAATAATTAGGAATTGAAGTAAGTCAAATTTAAAATAAAAAATACAATAAAATATTTTTTTGTTACATTCTATATTCCTCTGATTAATTTTTTCCTTGAAATTTGAAATTTCAATTTTAATATCAAAAGTTGATACTTGAAAATTCCACTATGGGAAACCCACATCAGAAATAGGGTTAATAAAACATTAGATAAACAAGAGGAAATGAGAAATGAGAGGGTAACCAAAAAAATAATAATTCAAATAGGTGGACATTAGAGGGTACTAAGTTCATGAATATATAAAATAATTATAACCATCATGTAGTAATGGAGAGTTATAGATAAAATTGTCATTAGAAAAAACATCCATTAAAAACATTATATTTTTTATTGGTTAAAAGAAGATTGTTTCCCATAATGAAAGGTTAATAGATAATGATTTGTTAAAAAATAATTTTCATGTAGTTAGAGTACTAATTTAATATATGGGTATAGAAATACATTATTCATTTCCTTTTAATAAACATAATATCATCCTTTTTTCATTTCGATCTTTTTAGTGAATCTATTATGCCATGACGTGGATGTTCTAGATGAAATTTGCTTTCCTGATGTTCATTATTGATTCATAATATCCACAACTCATTACATAAGCCATTAAATTTTTACCAAAACCAAAATGGTTTGAAAATTTTCAATAAAAAATAATTAATATCCAAATTTAAACTTTATCAATTTCAGATGTATTAAATCTTATGTCTTATCCAAAATATTTCTATCCAAATTCAATAAAAAAATATTAAAATGAATGTCTATAAATTTGAAAAATCAACATAATAATATATTATTCAAAAAAATTTATCAATTATATTTAAATTATAAATATATGCATACCTTAATCTACATAGAACCATAATGAAAACAAGAATTCTTCAAAAATATGATCTCATTTTGGTCCTTATACTCCATAAATCCAAACCTCTAATAAAATCAACAATTATATAAAACCCATCAAAGAACTAAAAATTTTCTTAGTAACCAATATGATACCATAAACAACTATTTTTCATTATTACCTCAACATAAATAATTTATTAAGGATCATCCTCCATCAATCATGTTTTTTCAAAAAGATAAAATTGCCACTAAACTAGACTTCCTGGTCATCAATACAATTTATCATATTATTTAAAATCCTTAAAGATGATGTTATATAGTATAATCACTATAAATATCATGATTATTATAACCATAGGATCATTGATTAAAAAATTATATAATCTAAATACAGGAGAAAATTAATCATTCCAATTTAGTTATATCAATAATAAAAGCCTAAACATGATCCCTAAGCTTCTTCTAACATATATTATCATAATGGTTGGAATACTTGTTCATGTTGTTCCACTTATTCTTTTCGTTGAAATAATAAAAAAATATCTTTTTATCCACCCTTTTGTACTCTCTATCCTTTTGATCCTTACCTATAAACTTATATTAAACACTTAATCCCATCAAGAACCTCCCACGGTGATTCCTTCCACAATTTTCACATGTATGATAATATTTATTTCCCTTTATTCTTTTATCAATCCATTTCTCTGTCATAATATACTTCTCTTTCATCCCATCACCTAATTTGGACTCTGAAAATACTTTCTCTATATTTTTATAACTTAAAACAATTTCATCATATAATGAAATTTATTTAAGACAAGTTCTTTTTAGATATTTTTTTAATCCCTCAAAATTAAAGGTTAATCATGTACAACATTTTCCATTTCTAATCAATGTAATTCTTAGTTAACAAATGTAAAGATAGATTCATAATCTATTAATCATTATTCCCAATTTTTTATGCCAATAAAATTTTTATTCCTTTTTAAAATATTCATCATGATGTAAATGATTTTTGAATATTATGTCCTTAAAAATATTCAATTCTATCAGTTAGATTTCATCCTCCTCCCTTGTATTATAGATTAATGTCGAGTATTATTTAGAATCATCTTTAAGGAAATATACTTCAAGTGTGACCTTTTCCATTTAATTACATCATAATAATTCAAATATATTCTAAAAATACATAATCAATTTTTCACCAATAATTATATTATAATCCCCAATAAAGGATGGTTCTTCAATCACAAAAATTGATCCAATAAAAGTCCCTCATTATGAAATAGGTTGCTTCATTTAGGAAATATTATTTTTCATAACAAGATTAGGCTACAATAAAATTTACATTGTTTTCTCCATTAAAATAAAATATTTATTGGTACCCATTTTAGGTAAATATATAAAATTTTCATCAGTAAAATTATACCATTATTACTTCTATGATCCATTTCTAAATAATGTAATATTTTTTACCAGATAAAATCATTATGAAACATAATTTATAATCCCAAAACAAGTGATATACATAAAATAAATTAAAATATTTATGAATATCAACGCTCATAATCACAGACATGGTATCCTTTGGATGTTATTCTATACTTATCCTCAAATTATATCATAGGGATATGTTGCCAAATATTGATTTCCTAAATATAATTCTATAGATATCTACTAAAAATTCTTAAATGATGACTTTAATGAACCCAAATATCTTAGATACATAACCATAATTTATTAAATTTTCATATATACCATATTCCAATCTGAAAAGGGCCAAATAGATTAAATTCCCTTTAAAATAATTTTATATGTTACAAATTTTACATGGGTAATAATAAATAAAACATAATAAATAACATGAAAATAAAATGAATCCATGAAAATTCATTCAATGATCACATATTTATAACACTGATAACGGAAATAAAATACGGGTGATCACAAATGATTAGTATGGTTTATGTATAGAGGAATTTACCATTAATTAATAATGCAAAATAAATATAACATGGTAAAATAACTAAGGACACATTCTATTTATTCGATAATGTTTCCACAATATGATTCTATATATAATACCTGAGTGAAAATATCAGGGTTAAAAACTAACGAATTCTTATGAAATTCTTAATTATTTGATTTCATATTTCCCATGCATATAATACATTTACCTTCATGTCCTTTCAAAATATAGTTTAATATTTATTGGAAAAAACTCATTGAATGTTGAAAATTCATTCTTCTCATGAGACTATAGATTCATTATGGGCATTGTCTATATTTGTCCCCAACCATTTATTCATGTATGAACAATTCATTATATATTGAATAACAAATTTGAAACATGAATCAATATACCTAATCATAAAATAGAAATATTGATTAAATGTTATAGGTTTAACATTATTTATAATGTTAATCAAATAACATTAAATGTAAACACCATATATAAAAACTTTATATATCATAGACAATAACAATATAGATGATACACTAAATATTTATATTAAAAAGGAATGGAATTTTCAATGAATTAAGATGATAAATAAAACAAAGGGGTTGTATATATAACAATGAATATAGATTATGTGTGTAAAATTAAAATATTACTCAATGATGTGAAACTAGTACGAAGACCCTTGCAATGATCATATAATTTAGAAAAGAAATGATATTGAGTATAAAATAAAAATCCATAAAAACAAGTTAAAATAAGACATAAAATAATGAAATTTCATTTCTCACAAAACATTACCATGTAAAAAATCTATGGAAAATACGATTAACCCCATGAATGAAAATTGAGTTAAGAAATTCATTAGGCCATGTAATAAGTCAAATTGTTACCCCATAAAAATAAAAATTAAGAAATTAAATAATTAATACAATGATGATATTGAAATTCATGATATTATATTTTAAATGATACTAGATATACATCACACACAATAAATAAGTTATTGATAGGTCATATATCTGACAAAAGTAAAAGTGAGATAAGAAACATTTACCATTATCTTTCCTTTAGTTGAACATGTTTTATATTCATTTATAATGCTTCAAAGTATGTTATTAATTTATACCAAAACCATAATAATATTTATGATATAATATATTATTATTTTCTCTCATTTTATCTCCTATTTGTTGATAATATTTAGTTATTACACCTCATTTTGATTATAACTATTTCTTGTTCATATGAATGATTTTTCTTATAAGTCTGGGTACTTGTGCTTGGGATACATTTTCATAATCTCTATATTTCATTAATGTAATAAATAAAATTTTTATTGATTACATACATTTATATAATGTAACATACCATGTAATTATAGAATAATAATTTTTCATATTTATTAACATATGTGTATTAGATTTTAATTTTACTTAAGGGACAACATCAATGATATCATATGAGACACATAATAACAGCTTTCTTTGAAATCTTACATCACACACAAGACTATGTTATACCAAAAATTATATGTTATTGATATTATTATATTAAGTTGTAGTTATCACAAAGCTGTTAGAATGGTAGAAATAAACATTATTAACTAAAATATGTAAACATGGATTACACGTGTTTATATAATCATTCATTGGATACTAAATTTATTTGGAAATTAAATTAAAACAATTTGAATATAAAGGATATCTTTTTCTGAAAAAAACTATATAAATGATAAATAATTTAGTTTATAAAATAATAAAATCAATCATTATAGATTTTATTAAAGAAATATATATATATTATATTCAATTTAATTTTTAAAAATTCATATTATATGTTTTATATACATGTGATAAAAACAAATTCATCTTTTTGGATAGAAGATTTTTTTTTCAAGAAAATGTTGTTTGGATCCCTTCAAATAGAGAACCCATTTTAAATCAAGTTTTTAACACTATTACAATTTATATTTAAAAAAATACACATATTATTTTGAATTGGTACATCAATTAATATTTTGGTTATTTTTCTAATTAAATTCATTTATTAATTAATATTTAAATCACTGTATTTTAATTCAAAAATTATTTTTTCAACTAATTTATTTGTATAGTTATATTTTCTTCTTAATGTTATTAATGAGTAATTAGATTAATATTATATCATTGAATCTAATTTAGTTAATTGGATGCAATTTCATATTGAAATTGAATAAAAAACTATGTGAAATTTGGAATTACTTACTGAAAAACGTGCTTTCGCCTTCAAAAAACGAGAATAATTTTAAATTTAATTTATCCATTTCTATGAATTGAATATTAAAAAAATAACATAAATAGAATTAATGTAATGACCCAACCCTAGTTTCCCGGACTCAATGCCTTATTTGATTATGTTAGCATACATACAAGGAATATGATTCTCAAAGGACCGAGTAGTTTAGTATTATTTGAAACAAGATACGTACATAAGTTCAACATTACATATGTAAAGGAAAAAACGACACTAATGTATTCCACTAGGGTCATCACATCTCCTAGATTATGCTAGAAAGTTATTCATAAATTACATCTTCATGTACTGAGATAACAAATCATAAGAAGGGGGTGAACTCAAACTCTCAGTAAGAGTAAGCAATACAACAGAAGATAATATAAAGATTACACATGGTGAATAATTGAAAACACATGCCTTTAATAATAAACATGATACACATTATGGCAGGAATATAAGCTGAGTAATAATCCCATAATAAAACATAATCATGGGTATTATACTAGTCTAATATCCACATGAAGTTTAAATTACTAGCTTAATAATGAGAGAAGTGCATATTCCGGACATTCTGAAACATTTTTTCATTTCCTCGTCCAAGACGTCTAGTGATTAAGGCCTTGGCCAAAATCCATATCACATTTGAAAAGGCGTCACCCAATTCCACGTCTAGTTGTCTCATGAGACATACCGATGTATCGAGGGGCTATAGCGGGCCCCACCCATCACATTATAAGTCCTATAAATTCCTCATATGAGAGGGAATCAACATAAACAATATATACATTCATATTGAATCTATCATATGAAATGTAACTAACTACACATATTCATTAACCACAAAACACTAACCATTCGGAATAATATGGTAAATGGTTTTAGGATAGATCATCCACAATAGAGTTAGTCATATACCATTAAATAAAATATGGTAGATGACTTCATAAATGATTAAACTCAACAATACCATGGAATCAACTAGAGTGTTGAATTAGACGAAAACGCCCTTATAAAATCATTAAGCAATTATAGAGATGAATACTCTTTTTTTGAAAAGAATAGTTATTTTGGAAAAAAAATCATTTTATAAATCCAGATGTGAAGTAATAAGTATTTTCATAATAAAACTAGTGTTTTTAGAAAAATAATGTTTTTTAAAAATAGATTATATATTTCCCTTGAAAATATATATGAATTTGAGAAATTCCCTTGTATCAAGCTCCTATTTTTGGAAACAGTTTTGAGAGCTTATTTTAAAACATGTAACTATCCAGAAAATAATGGAGGATTCTCATTTTTCAACATATATATGATAATCCCAACGAACATATGAAGAGTTCATAACAATACAAAAAAATTACATCATGGTAATTAGACAGTGAAAGTATCCCGAATGAAAATGGATGTTCAGGTGGAAAAACACTTACCTTAACTCCAAATGTGTTCCTCTCTTGTACATAAGCTCCTAAAATATGAAATTATACTTGTTAATAACTTATTTCATAGCCTATTATAAATTTATTTAGTTTACCATAATTTTGGTTAGTTCATTTATGTCTTTATTGATAAGTTATTGTATTGAATTTCGTCGTTCTGGAGTGTTCGTTTCCATTATTTTCATATTCAGTTCAATTATTAGTTAGTAATGAAGCTCATATGGAATGGTTATAAATCTCCTGGATATAATCATATATTATTAATGAACATAAATAATTGATAATGGTCATTTCTATCATTTAGTTACATGGATAGAGGATGAATCATTATATGACAACCACTTCGAATATTCGGCGGTATTTGGAATATTGTGAACTAGTTTGGTCATATAACATAATTATATGTACATATTCTGGTTCCTGAATATTAATTAGGTTATGAAACATATATTATAGTCTGGTACAAACATTAATATGGTTAAATGACCAGTAATGAAGAAAAAATTTAAGAACGAAACTTCGTCGTCCACGAAGGATATAAATCAGAACATCATGGACGTCGTTTTTTGTTTATAAAAATAATAGAGAGGGAATAAGAATATTTATGATTGTTCATCCATTAACATGATACAAATTCAGTATATAGATGTTACTGGAGGTGTCATGATCATTTGGAAAGTGGAGTTGAGGAGAGAAAAATAAAATAGATAAACTTGAAAAAAAGAGATGTTAAGAGATCCCTTATGAATATTCGACAGCCTAACGACGTCACTTAAAATTTCATAAAATCAAATGATGAGAACAAAAAGGGTTTCTCATCATATTGAAATTAAAATTACATTAATAAGAATAAATAAAATCAAACCCCAACATATGAGAATGTAATTTCAAATAGCTAGCATAAATGAAGTGTCGACTCAAAGAAGAGAATGAAGGATTTCCTTACCTTGTAGAATACCACCTAGATCATGAAGGATGGGACATTGGGGGCTTAGGGACACCTTGGGAGGAATAATAGATAGGTAAAAACACCATATCACTGACTATCTTGGATTTTTAATTAAATAAAACAATGTTATGAGTTGGTATTTATAGAAAAAGAGAGGTAATTTTTTAATAATTTCAATGGGACACCTCATTAGTGGTTTTTTCCAAACCATGGGATTGCCCATGGTATTTGCCCATGGTCTAAGCCACTTGGTACACCTCATGTCATAAGTTACTATACACAAGTCGACCATACTTTTATATTTAATTATTACATCATTATGATGTCATTAATCTACCGAAAACTCAAAACTATATTTTTACTATTGATGGAAATTTCATGTGTTTTAGAAAAATCCCAAAAATTCACCCCTACTTTTTTTAGATGTGTAGAATTAAAAAGTGAAATCCATTATTCAAATATAATTTTCTAAATATTATTAATATAATTTTTAAATTAGGTCAATGTTAATTTGAAAAATGACAATCTGGAAGTGCAATTACTTTTATGTGACATTGAAAAATTAATCAAGATCCCATTATCATATTGCCTTAAAAAATACAAAAATATTATTATTTTCTATTGAAGGGGAACATTACTATTCATATTACTGTTCATATTACTATTCATAAGGGTATGTTCCTATTCTACAAAAAATCATGTTTTTTCTTTTAGACTCCAAATGTCTTACCGAACACAATTCTAGATGACCATTTTTTGAAATTCAAAACATAGAAGAGGAAATGTTGTGTTTTATACAATTTCATTCTATATTTATTTTCAAAACCTTGGGGTGTTACATTCTCCCCTCCTAAAAAAATTATGTCCTCGAAATTCACCGAATATTATCTAAAAACATTTCAGTATGTCTTTAACATAAGCTCCTAAGGATCCAATGATGATTCCTCCATATTATGGTTCCTCCATTGAACCATCACCAGAAGAGTCGTCCAATTTCTCAATACTTATTCTCTAGTATCAAGAATCTTGATAGTCTCCTTACAGTATGATAAAACGTGCTAAAGATCCACTTCATCATAAGTGAGTACATGTGTTGGGTCTGGCATGTACATTCAAAACATTGATACGTGGAACACATTGTGAACCTTTGAGAGACATGGCAGCATTTCCAAACGGTAAGCTATGGCTCCAATTCAGTCTATAATTTCAAAAGGTCTAATGTACCTGGGACTTTACTTTCTTTTATTACTGAATCATATAATACCATTCCCTGGAGATACCTTTAGGAAAATGTGATCACCTTCTTGAATCTCCAAATCCTTCCTTCGGTTATCTGAATAGCTCTTTTGCCTACTTTGCACTATATTGATATGGTTTTGGATAATCTTCACCTTTTCCTTTGTTTCATCAATAAGATCTGGGCCCACGAGCTTTCATTCACCAACATCATCCGAGCTAGTTGGTGTACGACATTGCCTCCAATATAATGCTTAATAGGGTACCATCTGTAAACTTGAATAGAAGATATTGTTGTAGGAAAATTTTAGAGAGGAAAATATTGATCCCACATGCCTTGAAAATCATGTGAACAAGACCTAAGCATGTCTTCAAATGTTTGAATTGTCGGTTCTGATTGTCCACCAGTTTGTGGGTGGTAGGTAGTGCTCGAACGAAGATCAATATCTAGGTCCTTTTGAATAATTTTCCAGAATATTAATGTAAAACGTGGATCATGATCAGAAACAATAGATAGGAGTACTCCATCATGTCTCACAACTTCATTAACATATAGTCTCGCTAGACTTTCAAGTGGTAGATCTTCTCTTATAGAATGAAAATGTGCTGACATGGTAAGATGATCAACAATGACCCATAATGCATCATTCCTTATAGGAGTCTTTTTTAGTCCCATGACAATGTCCATCGTGATATTATCCCATTTCTACTCAGGTATGGGAAGAGGTTGCTATACTCTTCCAGGATGTCTCCTTCCAGCTTTCAATTTTTGAAAAACCATGCATCTAGACACAAAATCAGCAATCTCCCACTTCATGTTGTCCCACCACAAATGTTACTTCAAATCTCTATACATATTAGTTCTACCAGGGTGTGTAGATAAATTGGAAATATTAGCATCATCCAACAATTCCCTTTTTAGATAAGGTATATTGGGAATACAAAGTCTCTTCCAAAATATCACGATTCAATCTACATATACGAATTCACTACATCTCCCATCATTTACAGCATCAATCTTATTTGGAAACTCCTCATCATCGGCCTGAGAATTTATTATCCTTTCTAGTAAATATGTTTTCGCAACCATTTGAAAAAGAATTGATGTTTCACCTTCCATGGTTATTCCCATATCAATCTTTACTAGATCCATGAAAATGGTATCCCTTTCAAATATCATCTGGCACAAAACTCCCAAATACTTTCTACTCAAGGAATCTACCTCCTTATTTGACTTCCCTGGGTGGTTTTGTATTGTGAAATCACAATCCATAAGTAGTTCAAGCCATCTCCTTTTCTTCATGTTGAGTTCTTTCTATGAGAAAATCTATTTCAAACTCTTGCGATTAGTATAAATCTCACATTTTTCACCATAGAGATAATGTCTTTATATCTTCAAAGAAAAGATTATAGTAGCTAACTCAATATCATGAGTAGGATAGTTTTTCTTCTCAATTTTTAGCTATCGTGACGCATAAGCAATAACCCTATCATTTTGCATAAGTACACAACCAAGTCATTCCTTTGAAGCATGGCTAAATAACAAACCCTTTATTCCCCAATGGTATAGTAAATATATGAGCATTGAATAATCTTCTCTTCAGTTCACCGAATCATTCTTCACAATCTTTTGTCCAAACAAATTTAACCCCTTTACGTGTGAGCTTCATTAGCATGTTAGCCATCGAGATACATTTTGTACGAAATGCCGGTAATAACCTTCTAATCCAATAATACTACATTGTAACACCCCAGGTAAATAAAGAATATGAAATTATTATATTCATCCATATTTGTGAATAAAATATTAATATTAATTTAAAGGGGACACTATGCTCGATGGAATACCCAATACGAAACAACGAGTTTCTTGGGAATCATACATTGCACTCTAATAATAAAATAATATTATTTTAAATGGTAGTTAACTCCTAGCCTTTGTAATGGCGGGAATGAACAGAACTAACTAAAAAATGATTATATATGTTTGTCAAATATTTTTAATCTTTACAATAATTGTTAGAGGATTAAAAATGCTAATGAATCCAATTTTTAAGCATAAACATTCTAATATTCTTTAAAAGGTCGATTAACTGCCATTCGATGGCGAACCACTAATAAATCCACTTTTTGACAATTTATGTGTTATATTTGAAAAATAAAATTTCTCTTTAGAATCAGGACATCAAAATATACATTGTGTAAATTTTTGGTATTTTTCCGATAAAGTTCATTTTTTAATGAACAGTGAAAACTGTTGTATTTTAATTCAAAACCTCTTTTTAATATAATTTTTTATATGATTAGATTATCTTTTGAATTGGGTTTAAATTTCAATTAGAATATATTTTTACCATTTAATCCAATAGTGGTTGTTGGAATTAATTTCATCTTGAAATTGGACATAAACTAGAGTCAATCTTTTGATACTTATTATTTCATAAAAACACGCTATTGGTTTTGACAGCGGGAATTAATTATTAAATTAATTAATGAAACATATATGTTTTGAATTTTGTAAAATATACTTAATTTTTGAATTCGTAATATAAAATATAGATTAGGGTGAATTTTTGGAATTTTTCTGAAAAACTTCAATTTTTGATGAATTGTGAAACCACTAAGTGGTAGTTAAAGAAACTGATTTTTCGTTTAAATGAAACTTTTCCACCTGAGTGTTATGAATTTCAAAAATCCGACATACATTGTTGTCATTAGGAAGTAAAATGTTGTTCAATGGGATTAAAATAATTTTTTGGTGAATAGTAGCTTTTATGTTCTTAATCGCGATTAGAGGTAATTAGGGTAGTTTAAGGTAAAAATAATGTTTTAATAATAGGAGATGAGCTTGACACATGTACTACCCTTATTGGATGTCTCATGGCCGACCACAAAAATCCATGGGTAAACTTGGGGACCCCATTGCGCCACTTTGGTTGGGAAATAACATAAATAACTTTTTATTTAATGTAAAAGTAAAAATGACACAAACATGAGTTGGTTTACTAAAACAATTTTTACATGGGGTTATAAAAGTCATATTTTTTACTATAAATAGTAATTGTAAAGATAAAAAGATTTCATACATCATGTTATTTTTTCTATAATTTTTAGATATTAAATAAATAAAATTATTTATGACATCATAATGATGCAGCGATTACCTCATTAATAAAGGATTTAAATAAAATAAAAATATAATGTAACATCTATAACCTACACATGTCCAAAACCTATTTTATTGGTGTATTTGGAAACCTTATCACCTTATACCATAAATATTTCAATGTGGGACCTTTTAAATCCAAAACTCATTTTTAAATAACGTAACATTTCTTTACTTTCCAAGAGTGCCCCTCCTCTCCTCTTATAAAAGGCCCCCACCTCTACCTCCTTACCCACACTTCCAAAGCCTTTGGCTCGGCCAACCCCTACTCATGTTTCCTCTCCACATCCCTCTCTTACTCCTAGAAGCCTCACTTTGGGAAGAAGTCTTCCCAAGGAAGCCTTTGAGCTCAAATCATAAAGTGTTACGCGATTTTAAAGTAATGTCTTCACTTGTGTTCTTTTGTTTCATTTTTCTTCTCCAACCCCATAAACTCATTTTATTTATTTATTTTGTAACAAATACAGTATCATAAATATACTATGATGTTTTTATAAGAATCATTAGAGATACACTTACACACACCTACATCAAATGGTTAAAGAACATACTGTTTCTGTGGATGGCG
Source organism: Viscum album (assembly GCA_963277665.1). Classification (NCBI taxonomy): domain Eukaryota; kingdom Viridiplantae; phylum Streptophyta; class Magnoliopsida; order Santalales; family Viscaceae; genus Viscum; species Viscum album. The sequence continues at coordinate 706,758,356 of OY728131.1, read as the reverse complement.
AAATTCTGCCTCACGAAACGATGATTGTTCAACACTCATATAACACCTTAAATGGTGGCCATTAAGATGTCACTATATTTATAGATGATATATAATATGATTATGTTTTACTTAAGCTTCTGTATTTTTCTTTTCTGTCATACCTTTATGGTTTCCATTGTGGGTAAACATGATAATTTCATTTTAGGAAGTGCGGACTACCGCCCACTCAAAGTGATTTGATTCGTTAATTCCATATGTGGGATGTATAAAGGATGTATTTAAAGTTATTATATATGATTTATTTTACATATAAGTGATTAATATAATTCTGGAATTAAAATATACATACCTCTCATTTAGTTTTAATTCCATTAATATGACATAGAAATGAAAATAGCGTTCATGCGTACGTACGGCTTACCGTCTCCATGAACGGTTCATTTCATTTCTTACCTCTAAATGATTATGTTATATTATAAATACATGTATATTCTGGATATATATGATATATATGATATCCAAATCATGAATATTATTCTGTATATAATGAACCTTTGACCACACAAACAACATGTAATTGTAAGAAGTCCACATTCAACTTAAGAACCAAATATCGACAAAACAAACATTATTAACTTAAATGATTACATAATGTTTATAACATGGAAATAAGTGATATAAAACGAATAATTAACTTGAAAAGGTTCTTAATAAAGTGGAAATTAACTCATGTTTATTATTCAGGACGTTAAAGAACGATCGAGTCAAGTCGGGCACGAGGTAAGGGATCCTACTCCTCTCATTCTTTTTAAGTACACTCTTTTATGTCATTCCTTTTAAGATCATATTTCTTGTGATTGTGATGTTCTTTTATATTACTATTACTGTAATTTTTATGTTCATATGATGAGAGACCCTATTCTCTCTCATGAATCCATTTTGGAAGTTTTGAGTGGTGCCATTAGGGTGCTGAATTTTCATAAGAGATCTAACCTCTCTCTTTCTTTTTAAGTACTCTCCTTTATGTCACTTCTTTTAAGATCCTCTTTGTTGTGATGGGGGATGTTATTTTATATTCCTCCTGTTGTAAATTTTATTTTAATATGATGAGAGACCATATTTTATCTTATCAATCCATTGTTAGAAGTTTTATGTGGCGACGTTAGGCTGTCGAGTTTTCATAGGGGATTTTTCATCTCACTTTTATTCCTGTGGTATTTTTGCTACATTTCCCACAATTTCCTTTGAGTGGTGTATGTACTGCCCATTATTTTATCCATTGTTTTATATACTTTCATTTATGAGTATTTACATCAATGTTGTATTTTCCTTTTGTTATGTATTTTAATTCACACATAATTATGTTGGGATATGTTCTTTTATATCCTTAGTGATGTAAATCTTATTTCCAAGTGATGAGATACCCTTTTTATCTCTCATCAACTCATTTTCTGAATTTTGTAGTGATGTTGTTAGGCTGTCAAATTTTTGCAAGGGAACTACTTAACCCAATTTTGATTCTTTGGGATAATCTTGTACTTCTTGAACATGTGTTTATATGAATATGTGTGAAAAAACTCTTATTTTTTTACACTTAATATCCACTTATATTTGGTGTATTAGTTTGTCACACATTATTATGTAATTGATTTATCCTTAATCCAAGGATACAGTCTTTGTATGGGACTTCGTCTGAATATCCTTTCACTGAGGCATATTTTGTTTTATACAAAACCTTCATTTATATGGTGTATAATCCCTTTTGACTATTACGTTTATCCGAAAGGAATATTTTTTATAAAAAGTGTTTTACTAAATGACAAAAGGGAATGTTTTTATCGTACATATATGGCGACAACGACGTCTCCGCCGCCGTGACCATTATTTGAGTTTCGGCTTCCTCTATAAGCCATAACTTATTTTAAAAGAAAAATAAATACCATTTTTTACTTTTTGTTTATTTTGGTATTGAAAATGGTTTTCAAAATGTTTTTATATCAATGTGTTGTATTGATATCTTGTGATTAAAAAGCAGAAATGTTATGTTTCCTTTATGCATGTTTTATGTGATACGATTATGTTACGGTTCATGGGAATTATTATGAAGATGGGTGGTTCGGTGATAAACTAAGGGTGGGTGAGCCCGATATAGCTCTACAATGCATTGGGTAACACGAAGGGGTTAAACATTAAGGTTTCTCCGAAGAGATTTAGGGAATATACTATGATGGGTATTCCAAACGTAACCAAGAGGGTTACTCCCTACGTAAGAATGTTATGAATGCCTCAAGTTACCTTTATGTCTTATGATTTCTATTATTTATTCACGATTTTATGAGGTATGTTAAAGTTCTTATGTTTTATGGGTAAAGTATGATTTCATTCTTGTGTATACATGTACTCATGTTTCCTTTCCATATTTTTATTTCCCTTACTGAGCATTTTATGATCAACCCATGTTTTTTTTGAAATGTTTTTCACAGGATTTAATGTGGAATAGGGTCAAGGATGTGATCAAGGGAAGGTAATCCTATCTAAAACATGGAACTATACATGTTTCTTTTTAAGAGTTTTTCTTATTTTATGGAAACATAGTAGAAGTGTCTACTTTTTAATCTTTTGAGATGTAATAGTTATGTCCTAATTCTCTAAAACACTAAAACTGAAAAGATCCTCAATGTGAATTATTCATTTAATTCAATATTAAGTAATGTTTAAGGTTGGGGCCTTATAGTTGGTATCAAAGATCGGTTTAGATTACTTTAGAGGTTAGGGTATTATCTAAGCACAAGTGACATTACCATAATGGTTAGAATTTTAGAAAGAGTCCTAATTTTAGATAAAGTGAATGAGTAAGTATATATTAGTGTTTACCTTAATCATTTGTACATGATTGTTTTGTTGATATACTTACACTGACATTTCTATTTTTAGTGAATGGATGGATCTAGCAGGCACCAAAGAGACAACAGGTTTGAAGGAAACTGTGGTGGTTCTCTGATTAAGATACTATATAAAATGGGGGATTCAATGAGGAAACTCATTGTTATTCTAAACCAACTATCAAGGAGTCATGATCAACCACTTGAACCTTGGAATGATCTGTAATGCATCATGTACGAGATGAAAAATCTATGTGGAAGTTCAGTTAATAATTATAAAGGTAGCCATTAGAGTTTATATGATCCTTAATTTTGAGGTAATTATGGGTTATTATATGCTATGATGGAAAATGAAAGTCATGAGATAAACTTGAGGTTAAAATATGTTATGATCATTTTTGAAGATTTTATCACGTTTTGGGGAATGTTTTAAGAATTATATAGTTTTGGAAAAAGGACAACACACAGACCGTGTGACAACCCATCGCGTCGGACAAAGCTGCGGGAATCGAACCCACAACCAAAGTGCAACTGGTATTTATCGCCTACCACTGGACTATGTAAAGTCCCTGGTTAGATTGATTGATTATTTTTAGTTAGATGATTTTAGGAATCAAGAGTAAGTTTATTTTGGGTTATCTATGGAAATTATTAACCTATCATCGAGGATATGTGATTAGGTTATTTACTTTTCAATATGGGAATTTAAGAGCAACTGATGTTATTTGGAGATAAAAGTTAATTTGTACCTTGGAAGACTATGTGACTAAATCCTTAAAATATTTGGGTTTCAATCTTAGTTTGGTTTACTTTGAATAATTTTATGGACAAATTTTATATCAAATGGTCCTCATTGAACTTTGGGTTTTGTTGGACAAATCATGGAGATTAAGAATAGATTTTCTTTTTATAAAGGGTTATCCTTTTCTGGATTATCTGATCTTGTACTAACAATTTTGGTTTTGGTTTTGGTTAATGTCTAAAGACATGGGAAGTATATATTTCTCTTTTGTTGATTAGGTGATTCTCTAGAAGTTGATTATAATACTCTTAATGTGGACATGTATTCCTAAATACTCATCTTTCGGAGAAAATATGAGCTTCTGTAAGAAATCTAATAAAAATTGGAAGTCAACATGATAAGTGAATATGTTTCCTTATGAATAAATTCCTCAATAAAAAGAAACTTAAAACAAAAATGTTGTCTATTATCTTTTCCTAATGGGGAATCGAATATCGTTTAACCCATCACAAGTTTGTGATTTTCTTGTGGTTAACTTTCTCCTAAACATGTTTTCTATCACTCTCCATCAGAACATGACCCTATGATTTCTCCTCAATGTCCATGTTTTCCAACATTGAATCCTAGCATGGGTTAACTCGGGTGACCTATGTACTTATCTTTCTTTATTTTTAAGTGGTTGTTTTGCTGACCCTTGTTCTGATGTGGAACTTTCATGGATGTTTCCAAGACCAATTTTAAAATTGCGAGGATGCAATTCCCAAAAGGGGGGAAGGATGTAACACCCCAGGTAAATAAAGAATATGACATTTTTATATTTATCCATATTTGTGAATAAAATATTAATATTACTTTAAAGGGGATGCTATGCTCGATGGTGTACCCAATACGCAACAACGAGTTTCTTGGGAATCTTACATTGCACTCTAATAATAAAATAATATTATTTTAAATGGTAATTAACACCTAGTCGTTGTAATGGCGGGAATGAACATATCTAACTAAAAAATGATTATATATGTTTGTCAAATTTTTTTACACTTTACAATAAATGTTAGAGGATTAATAATTTGAATGAATCCAATTTTTAAGCATAAACATTCTAATATTCTATAAAAGGTCGATTAACCGTATTTCGATGGGAAACCTCTTTTAAATCCACTTTTTGACAATTTTATGTGTTATATTTGACAAAATAAAATTCTTTTTTATAATCGGGACATCAAAATTTACATTGTGTAAATTTTTGGTATTTTTCTGATAAAGTTCATTTTTTAATAAACAGTGAAAAATGTTGTATTTTAATTCAAAACCACTTTTTAATCTAATTTATTTATATGATTAGATTATCTTTTGAATTGGTTTTAAAGTTCAATTAAAATATTTTTGTACCATTTAATCCAATAGTTGTCGTTGGAATTAATTTCATCTTGAAATTGGACTTAAACTAGAGTCAATCTTTTGATACTTATTATTTATTAAAAACACGCTATTTGTTTTGACAGCGGGAATTAATTATAAAACTAATTAGTGCAACTTATATGTTTTTAATTTTTTTTAAAACAAACTTCATTTTTTAATTCGTAATATCAAATATATCTTAGGGTGAATTTTTGGTATTTTTCTGAAAAACAAAATTTTTTTATGAATAGTGAAACAACTAAGTGGTAGTTAAAGAAACTGATTTTTCGTTTAAATGAAACTTTTCCACCTCTATGTTTTGAATTTCAAAAATCCGACATACATTGTTGTCATTAGGAAGTAAAATGTGGTTCAATGGGATTAAAATAATTTTTTGGTGAATAGTAGCTTTTATGTTCTTAATCGCGATTAGAGGTAATTAGTGTAGTTTAAGGTAAAAATAATGTTTTAATAATATGAGATGAGCATAACACATGTCGTACCCTTATTTTATGTGTCATGGACTACCAAGACAATCCATGGATCAACTTGGGGACCCCATGGAGCCACTTTGGTTGGGAAATGACATAAATAACTTTTTATTTATTGTAAAAGTAAAAATGACACAAACATGAGTTGTTTTACTAAAAAAAAATTTACATGAATTTATACAAGTCATATTTATGACTATAAATAGTCATTGGAAATATAAAAATATTTCCTACATCATGATATTTTTTTAATAATTTTTAGAGATTAAATAAATAAAATTATTTATGACATCATAATGATGCAGCGATTACCTCATTAATAAAGGATTTAAATAAAATGAAATGATAATGTAAAATCTATGACCTACATATGTCCAAAACCTATTGCATTGGTGGATTTAGAAACCTTATCACCTTATCCTCTAATTATATCAATTGGGGACCTTTTAAATACGAAACTCATTTTCAAATAAAGTATCATTTCTTTACTTTCCAAGAGTGACCCTCCTCTCATCTTATAAAAGGCCCCCACCTCTACCTCCTTACCCACACTTCCAAACCCTTTGGCTCGGCCAACCCCTCCTCATTTTACCTCTCCAAATCCCTCTATTACTCCTAGAATCCTTACATTGGGAAGATGTTTTCCCAAGGAAGCCTTTGAGCTCAAATCAAAAAGAGTTACCCGATTTTAAGGTAATGTCTTCACTTGTGTTCGTTTGTTTTATTTTGCTTCTCCAACCCCATAAAATCTTTTTATTAATTTTATTTTGTAACAAATACAGTATCTTAAATATAATAGAATGTTGTTATAATAATTATTAGAGCTAAACTTACAGACACCTACATAAAATGGTTAAAGAACATATTGTTTCTGTTGATGGCGAATTTCTACCTCACGAAACGATGATTGTTCAACACTCATATAACACCTTAAAAGGTGGCCACTAAGATGTCACTATATTCATATATGATATATAATATGTTTATGTTTTACTGAATCTTCTGTATTTTTCTTTTTTGGCATACCATTATGGTTTCCATTGTGGGTAAACACGATAATTTCATTTTAGGAAGTGTGGACTATCGCCCCCTCAAAGTGATTTGATTCATTAATGCAATGTGTAGGATGTATAAAGGATGTATTTAAAGTTATTATATATGATTTATGTTACATATAAATTATGAATATAATTATGTAATGAAAATATACATACCTCTCATTTTTTTAAATTCCAATAATATGACATAGAAATGAATGTGGCGTTCATGCATACGTACGGCTTACCGTCTCCATGAACGGTGCATTTCATTTCTTACCTCTAAATGATTATGTAATATTATAAATACAGGTATATTCTGGATATATATGATATATATGATATCCAAATCATGAATATCATTCTGTATATAATGAACCATTGACCACACGAACAACATGTAATTGTAAGAAGTCCAATTTCAACATAAGAACCAAATATCGACAAAACAAACATTATTAACTTAAATGATTACATAGTGTTTATAACATGGAAATAAGTGATATAAAAGAAATAATTAACATGAAAAAGGTTCTTAATAAAGTGTAAATTAACTCAAGTTTATTATTCAGGATGTTAAAGAACGATCGAGTCAAGTCAGACCCGAGGTAAGAGATCCTACTCCTCTCATTCTTTTTAAGTACACCCTTTTATGTCATTCCTTTTAAGCTCATCTTTCTTGTGATTGGGATTTTAATTTAAATAACTCTTACTGTAATTTTTATGTTCATATGATGAGAGACCCTATTCTTTCTCATCAATCCATTTTGGATGTTTTGAGTGGCACCGTTAGGCTGTCGAATTTTCATAAGAGATCTAACCTCTCTCTTTCTTTTTAAGTACTCTCCTTTATGTCACTACTTTTAAGATCCTCTTTGTTATGATGGGGGATGTTCTTTTATATTCCTCTTTCACTACATTTTATTGTAATATGACGATAGACCCTATTTGATTTCATCAATCCATTTTTCGATGTTTTAAGTGGCGCCGTTAGGCTGCCGAGTTTTCATAAGGGATTTTTCATCTCACTTTTATTCCCGTGAGATTTATGATACATTTGCCACAATTTCCTTTGAGTGGTGTATTTACTGCCCATTATTTTACTCATTGTGTAATATACATTCATTTATGAGTATTTACATCAATGTTGTATTGTCCTTCTTTCACAGGGTGTATGTTTCAAAAGATACCAATGTCGGTAAAGGAACCTTTCACCCTCCTCTTTTTAAAAGACTTCTTTTGTTATTTTTTTTAATTCACATAACATTATGTTGGGATATGTTCTTCTATATCCTTAGTGATTTAAATCTTATGTCCATGTGATGAGATACCCTTTTTATCTCTCATCAACTGATTTTTTGAATTTTGTAGTGACGCCGTTAAGCTGTCAAATTTTTGCAAGGGAACTTCTTAACCCAATTTTGATTATTTGGGATAAGCTTGTACTCCATGAACATGTCGTTCTATGAATATCTGTGAATAACCTATGATTGTTTTACACATAATATCCACTTATTTTTGGTGTATTAGTTTGTCACACATAATTATGTAATTGATTTATCCTTAATCCAAGGATACCGTCTTTGTATGGGACTTCGTCTCAATCTCCTTTCATTGAGGCATATTTTGTTTTATACACAACATTATTTTACACGGTGTATAAAACCCTTTGACTTTTACATTTATCCGAAAGGAATAATTTTTATACAAATCGTTTTACTAAATGACAACAGGGAATGTTTTTTTCGTATGTATACGGCGACAATGACTTCTCCGCCGCCGTGACCATTATTTGAGTTTCATCTTCCTCTATAAGCCATACATTTTTTAAAAAGAAAAATAAATACCATTTATTACTTTTCATTTATTTTGGTATTGAAAATGGTTTTCATAATGTTTTTATATCAATGTGTTGTATTGATATCTTATGATTGAAATGTGGAAATGTTATGTTTCCTTTATGCATGTTTTATGTGATATGATTATGTTATGGTTCTTGGGAATTATTATGAAGACAGGTGGTTCCATGATAAACTAAGGGCGGGTGAGCCCGATATAGCTCTCCAATGCATAGGGTAACGCGAAGTGGTTAAACGTTAAGGTTTCTACGAAGATATTTAGGGAATATACTGTGATTGGTATTCCAAACGTAACCATGATGGATACTCCCTTCGTAAGAATGTTATGAATGCCTCGAGTTACCTTTATGTCTTATGATTTATATGATTTATTCATGATTTTATGAGGTATGTTAATGTGCTTATTTTTTATGGGTAAAGTATGATATCATTCTTATGTATACATGTACTCATGTTTCCTTTCCATATTTTTATATCCCTTAATGAGCTTTTTATGCTCACCCCATGTTTTTTTGAAATGTTTTTCACAGGACTTAATGTGAAATAGGGTCAAGAATGGGATCAAGGGAAAGTAATGTTATCTAAAACATGGAACTATACATGTTTCTTTTTAAGAGTTTTTTTATTTTATGGAAACATAGTAGAAGTGTCATCTTTGTAATCTTTTGAGATGTAATAGATATGTCCTAATTCTCTACAACACTAAACCTGAAAAGATCTTCAATGTGAATTATTCATTTAAATCAATATTAAGTAAGGTTTAAGGCTGTGTCCTTATATACATACCTCGATTATGTTTTTTGGTGTGGGCCAATCTTGTATTTCCTTTGTATTTGTAGGGTCAACCAGGATTTCATCCTTAGAAACAATATCTCCATAAATATAAATCTCCTAAATCAAGAATTCACACTTGCTAAAATTTCCATATAATACATGTCTTCTATGATTAATCATGATAATGCGCAAGGGATTTTCATGATCTTCGTAGCTTTTGGATTATACCAAGATATCATAAATAAATACCACTACAAAATCATCGAGATATTCCTTGAAAACTCTATTCATTAGATACATGAAGACAGAGGGTGCATTAGTCAATCCAAAAGGAATCACTGTAAACTCACAATGCTCATACCTGGTTTGAAATGCTATTTTTCGAATATAATCCTTCCTAATAAGCAACTGATGATATCCAGATCGAAGATCAATCTTCGAAAAGTATTGAGCTCTTTGATATTGGTCAAATAAATCATCAATGTGAGGTAAGGGTTACTTATTCTTTATTGTTATATCATTGATCTCCCTTTAGTTGATACATAACCTCATATATCCACCTTTCTTCTTAACAAAAAGGTCAGGGGATCTCCATGGATAAACACTAGGGTGAATAAATCCATTATTACTCAATTCCTCTAGTTTTTTCATTAGTTCCATACTTCCATAGTGGCCATTCTATAAGGGGTCTTAGAGATGGGCCTTGAACCAAGAATTAAATCAATGGAAAACTAAATTTCATATTCTGGAGGATGTCCAGGTAAATCTTCTGGAAACACATCCACATATTCTCTCACAATAGGTACATACTCTATTTGAACATTCCTATCATCACCCATAGTTATTTCATTATCTTCCTCCCCAATAATTGAATTTAGTTGAGGTACTGGGGGTGGATCGAGATAAGAATCAGGTGGTGACGATTCTTCTCTAAAGATAAGGTGTTCTTTATCATCGTCATCAGTAATCGTAACTTAATCGTCTTACAATAAATTTTTTCATCATGGTCTGAAAGCCTATCCATAACATGGATTATATTAAATTCAATCATCGGTATGATGACGAGATCATTAGATAAATAACATTTATATGCCCTAATGGGAACTAATTCACAAAAAATTGTAGCAATGATACTTCCATTAGGAGTTTTGACTGACAACTCCCTTGTTAAATCAAATTGTAAGTATCTAATTTTCCAAGAAAACTGGGAAGATATGAAACAATGAGATGATCCAAAAAAAACATTGGATAGACATGAGGAAACAATTGAAGTACCTGCCACCACGTTATTAGAAACTTCAACCTCTGCAGTTGTGATTGAATAAACATTTACCTAATCCCTTGGCCTTTTCTGTTGCATATTTCCCTGAAATTTTGGACAATCATTAGTGTAGTGTCCCATCTCCTGAAAACTATATCATTGAACATCATTGGAATCCTTCTTCCCATTGCAATCACCAGCAAGATGGCCTTTCTGGCCACATTTTTAGCGTACTCCTCTTCCTTTTAAGCATGCACCAGGGTGTTTCTTTCCACAATTGTAACATGGTGGAAAGTCAACTCTTTCATTCTTCCCTGTTTCCTTATTTCCTTTCCCTGGGTTATTCGCAGTACTCTTCTTTTCTTACTTTCCCTTAAATTCATACGACTTGTAGAATTTATTTTTGGATGTGATAACATATGAAACTATATCTTATTATGATGACATTTTTTGGGAGACTAGTGCCCGCCATCGGAATGGCTTTAGGCCATCAAAGAATCGATCGATTTTTCTCCTTAAAATTTGTATTTAGTCCACAGCATGTCTTTCCAGCCTTGTAAAGTTGGATTCATACTTGGAAACATTTTAATCATCCTTCTGCCTCAGATTCAAGAATTTTCTATCAATATCTACTCACTTCTCACAAATGTAATATTTTTCTATGAATATTTCCTTAAAATCCTCCAATTACATCTCTCTTATCTCTTCATCTTCCTTTGTGTTTTGGATTAATTTCCACCACTAATCTGCGTCTCCTGATAGACGATATACATCCATGACAAAATTCTATATTTCATAACATCCCATGGTGAGAAATATCTTCTCAAGGGAACATATCCACTGTTCTACAACAAATTGGTTTGTATTCCCATTGAATGATGAACGATGTTGTCGTATAAAGCGATCTAGCATGGCTCATCCACGTGTTGTATCAGGATGCTCTATATGGGTAAGGTTATTATTCATATCCTGAGTATGTTGTGTCAATATAGTAATGAGTTTCTCAGCACTAGAGCCAATATCATTATCTTGCGTTGGAGGAAAATCCCTACAGGGGACACGTGCATTTCTGTGATTTCCATTCCATCCACTAGGCACCATATCTAGATAATGGCATACACTATATTAGGTTATGAATCATAATGTATAATCATAACTTAAAAATATTCATATAAATTAAGATCATATGCATGAATAATCCAATATTCTCAAAAATTGTTTCTTTTGAGAATATTTTACATTTCAATCCTTCATAATGGATTGTAAAGAAAATGTGAATTATCCAAAGAATATCCCCCGGGAGTGTCGTATCCAATAGTGCACCCAGGCCCATTGTCGTGCACCAGTTCTCATTTGAGTCTAGATCAATGTGGTGTTTTCGTGTTTTACCCCTAGATACTTCTGTGCCAGAGCCACCTCTACCTGCTCGTATCCATACAGGTATGTATTGTTTGAACGACCCACGTAAAATATTTCTTACCAAAATACCAGGATGTTCTTGTATGTTTATCCTCAAAGAATATCTTATGTACTCTTCCCTAATTCGTCTTTTTTTAAATCTAGTTTCCATGTATTCTACTAAACATCCTTTGATACCAACTCTAAGGACCCGACCCTAGTTGCCCGGAGTCAGTGCCTTATTTGATTACGTTGGAATACATACAAGGAAAACGAATCCCAAAGGACCGAGTAATTTAGTATTATTGGAAACAAGATACATACATTATTTCAACATTACATATGGAAAGTAAAAACAACACTAATTTATTCCACTAGAGTCATCACGTCTCTTAGATTATTCATGCATGTCATTCATAAATTACCTCTTCATGTCCTGAGAAAATGAAACATAAGAAAGGGGTGAGCTCAAATTCTCAGTAAGAGTAAGAAATATAGCGGAATATAATATAAATATTATACATGGTGAATAATTTAAAACACATGCCTTTAATAATAAAATTGAATCACATTATGGCAGGAATGTGAGATGATTAAATAATTTCATATTAAAACATAATCATGGGTATTCTACTAGTCGAATAACCACATGAACTTTCAATTACTAGCTTTATAATGATGGATGTGAATGTTCCAGATATTCTGAAACATTTTTTCATATCCTGGTCCAAGACGTCTAGTGATTAAGGCATTGGCCAAAATCCATATCACATTGGGGAAGGACACGCCCAATTCCACGTCAAGTTGTCTCATTAGACCTACAGATACATCGAGGGGCTATAGCAGGCCCCACCCATCACATTATAAGTCTAATGAATTCCTTATAAGAGTGGTAATCAATACAAAAAATATATACATTCATATTGAAACTATCATATGAAATGTAACTAACGTTCCCCAATCATTAAACATAAAACACTAACCATTCAGAGTAATATGGTGAATGGTTTTAGGATAGATCATACACAATAGAGTTAGTCATAAACCATTAAATTATATATGGTAAATGAAATCATAAATTATTAAACCCAATAATACCATGGAATCAACGCGAGTGTTTAATTAGATGTAAACACCCTAATAAAATCATTAAGCAATTCTAGAGATGAATAATCATTGTTTTAAGAAGAGTTCTTTTGGAAAAAAAATCATTGTGTAAAACCAGACGGGAAGTAAGATATTATTTTAAAAATAAAACTATTGTTTTTAGAAGAATAATGGTTTCTAAAAACAGATTATAGATTTCCCTTGAAAATAGATATGAATTTGAGAAATTCCCTTGTATCGAGCTCATATTTTTGGAAACAGTTTTGAGATCTTATTTTAAAACATGTAACTATGTAGAAAATAAGGAAGGATTATGGTTTTTAAACATATATATTATACTCACACAAAACATATTATGAGTATATAACAATACATATGAATTTCATCATGTTAATTAGACAATGAAAGTTTCATGAATTAAAATGGATGTTCGGGTGGAAAAACCCTTAACTTAACTCCTAATATGTTCCTCTCATGTACTTAAGCTACTGTAATATGAAATTATACTTTTTAATAACATATTTAGAAACCTATTAGACATGTATTTAGTTTACCATAAATATGGTTAGTTTATTTATTTCTTTATTGATAAGTTATTGTATTGAATTTCGTCATTCTGGAGTGTTCGTTTCCTTTATTTTCATATTCGGTTCACTTTTTTTTAAGTAATGAAGTTCATGTGGAATGGTTATAAATCTCCAGGATTGGAATTTTATATTATTAATGAACATAAATAATTGATAATGGTCATTTCTATCATTTGGTTACATGTAACGAGGATGAATCATTAGATGACAACCACTTCGATTATTCGGCGGTATTTGGAATATTATGAACTAGTTTGGTCATATAACTTAATTATATGTACATATTAGGGTTCCTGAATATTAATTAGGTTATATAACATATATTATAGTCTTGTTCATCAAGTAATATGGGTTCATGTCTAGTAATGAAGAAGAAATGGAAGAACGGAACTTCTTCGTCCATGAAGGTTATAAATTATAACCTCATGGACGACGATTTCGTTTATTAAAACAAAAGGGAGGGAATAAGAATATTTATGATGTTTATTCCATTCACATGATATAAATCCCATATATAGATTTTATTGGAGTTATCATGATCATTTGGACAGATATGGTGAGGAGATAAAAATAAAAGTGATGAACATGAAAATAAAGAAAAGTTAAGAGATCCCTTATAAAAATTCGACAGCCAAACAGCGTCAATTAAAATTTCATAAAATAAAATGCTGAGTAAAAAAAGGGTATCTCATTATATTGAAATAAAAAGTACATTGAGAAGAAAAAATAAAATCAAACCCCAAAATATGATAATGGAATTTCAAATAGCTAACAAAAAAGAAGTGTCGACTTAAAGAAGAGAATAAAGGATTCCCTTACTTTTTAGAATAACACCTAGATCTTGAAGAATGGGACATTGGGGGCTTAGGGAAACCATGGGAGGACTACTATAGAGGTAAAACAACCATAGATTCGACTATGAGGGGTTTTTAAATAAATAAAACGAATGTATGAGTGGGTATTTATAGAAAAAATATTTAATTATTTAATAATTTCAAAGGGACACCTCATAAGTGGTTTTTTCCTAACCATGGGAATTCCAATGGTATTTTGCAATGGTTTAAGCCACTTGGGACACCTCATGTCATACGATACTATAAAATAGTCGACCATACATTTATATTTAATTATTACATCATTATGATGTCATTAATTTACCGAAAACTCAAAATGTATTTTTACGATTCATGAAAAAATTCATGTATTTTATAAAAATAACAAAAATTCACCCCTACTATTTTTCAACGTGTAGAAATAGAAAGTGAAATCCACTTTAAAAAAATAATTTTCTAAATATTATTAATTTATTTTTTTAATAAGGTCATAGTTAATTCGATAAAATAATAATATTAAAGTCAAATTACTTTTATGTGACATTGAAAAATTAATTAAGATCCCATTATCATATTTCTGTAAAAAATTAAAATAATAATAATATTTACTATTAAAGGGGCATATTACTATTAATATTAAAATTCACATAACTATTCATAAGGGTATGTTACTATTCACCAAAAATCCAATTTTGTTCTATCAGACTCCAAATAACTTACGGACCACAACTCTAGATGACCATTTTTCGAAATTCAAAACATAGAAGAGGAAAAGTTGTGGTATATAAAATTGAACTCTATATTTATTTTCAAAACCTTGGGGTGTTTCATTTAATAAGTATAAAAAATCTTATCCTATAAGATCAAAATAATTATTGGTGATTAGTAACTTATTTATTTTATTTTCCACGGTTAATGGAAAATACCTTAATTAAAGGTAAAAATAAAATTATAATAATATAAAACTACCCTAACAGTTGTAAAAAACATTTTTATTTAGTTATTCTCTACCAAGAAAATAATTTGGTCAAAATTATTGACTTAGGAATCAACTTGGGTGTAATTGGGAAATTTATAACATTTAATTTAATGTAAATGCAAATACATCATGATCATATCACTTATTAATGAATGTTTTTATTATGTGGTTATAGAATTGATATAATGAAATATAAATAGTCCTTAGAAATATTAAAATTTTACATACATCATGGTAATTTATTTATAATTTTTAGTAATTAAATAAATAAATTTAGTTATCACACAATGATGTTGGATAAATACATTTATTAAATAAATAATCAAATAAATGATATTAATAATATTACAATAAATAAAATTTAAATTCATTGATTCCATTCAAAAAATTTATGGTTAAACATGACATGTTAGTATAGAATTAATTTATTTTTTTTATAATTAATCAAGTTGTTTTGATTTTTTAAAAAAGTAATGTAATGAATAGTGTTATAATTAATATAATTCATAACTTAAATTATAAACTATGTTATGAAATGATATAAAATTTATAAAAATCCATTATTTGATAGAAAATTTTTAATAACTACTAAAATGTAATTAATGAATCATTAAGTGGTCGTCTGACATGAATTGGTCATTATTTTAACTCAAAAACTGTAAATTATTTAATAATATAGTAAGAGTTCAAAGGTGTTAATCAACTATATAAGGAATAAAAATAATTAAACATGTTTAATTATCATTTAATGAATATATTTGGACCCATAAACATTATATATTCTAAATAAATTAGTTTTGATCTATTTGTAATATAAATTGATTTTATATTAATTTAATACTTTTAATAATTTCATGAGTGTCCATCACCTCTCATATAAAAAGGCACCCACTCCTCTCATTAACTCACACTTCTAAAACCTTTTGGTTTAGAAAGTCATTGAAGAAACCAATTACTAGAATCTTGGACCAAATTATTGCGGCCTTATTTTAGGTATAACACCCTCCACAATGGTGTTAACCTTTTCCTAAGTGGTGATCAACCGAAGAAGATGTATCAATTTAATTAATTATTTCTTTAATATTTCATATTCCACATCCATAAAATATTATTATTCCTAGATGAAATAATAAATATAATATAATCAATAAATTGAAATTTTTTATGTTAATATCATCACAAAAATCCATCACTAATTCCATCAAATGTAAAATGAATTAACCGGACGTTCATACGTGTAACTAACACCTCCATGAACTGATATAATTTGTTTTCCATAACCGTCAGACAAGACTATTCATAACTTTTGAATGGATGTTTTTATATAATGTTAATTGAATATTTATCATTTTTAGTGAATATTATATCAATTATTATCTTACGATCCATTCACATGAAAAATATAATTTCTTTCTTGCATATGTGAGAACTATCACCTCTACGAAAGGATGTGAATCATTTTTACTCACCACATCACTCGTATGATATATATAAGTATTCATAAATGATTCCAATGATGTTAATTATATTATTATAATTTTGAAATATGAAATATCAAATACCTTATTTCCATAATGTTCAATGAAAAAGGGAATCATCACTCATGCATCTATACAACCTAACATTTTAGGGATTATAATGTTTATTTTTCTTACCATAAATAAAAGGATTTATTTGAAATTAATATTATCATATAAAATTTACTATTATGTATTGAGTATTATTTTTGAGATAATGAAATTAATGAACACTTTTACTATTTACATCATACCCTGTTTATCTTTGACTCATGTACCAAATATCAACAAAACATCCAATTTGAACTGAAATCATTATATAATTTTTATAACATTGTAATAAGTGATATAAAAGGAATAATAAACCTGAAATTTTTTCTAAATCATGTATTAATTGACATAATTAAATTATTCAGGAATATAATGATTTTATGTGATGATTCGGACTCATGTTAAGGTACTTCATCTCAATATCCTTTCATTGAGGAATATATTGATGTTATACCCCACCTTATTTCAAATGGTGTATAATCATCCCCTTTGATTTTTAATTCCGTCAATGGTTTTCAAAATGAATCATTTTATATGAAGTTTCTTATTTTCATAAAAAAAATTTCAAAAGGAATGTTTTTTAATTTATGTGGTCAAAAAAATTCTCTACCATTGTAATTGTTACTTGATATTTGGATTCCTTTATAAGTAAAAAACTTCTATAAGGAAAAGAAATACCTTATTCTCTTTTTTGGTGTTTTAGTATTGAAAATGTGTTTTAAATTGTATTGATGATTTCGACATCTTAAAATGATTTCATGTGATTGAAAATTAGTATTGAAGAGTCATAATTGAAATATTTTATGTCTTATTATTATACAATGGTTCTTGGACATTTTATGGGTAGTTACGTGATAATCCCATCATGGGCACATGATAAACCAAAGATGGGTGGTTTAGTGATAAACAAATTATGGGTGTTTACGTTATAACCTCTAATGCATGAATATGGATGTCGGTTGTATGAATATTCCATTAAGTTATTTGAGTGGATGTCAGCCACATGGTTATTCAATTTATGTGTGATTATGTCCTAAGTTACCAATTTCTGTTATATATTGCATACCATGGGGTTTAAGGTAATATTATGATTAAAAAAGGGTATGAAATGGACTTATATTTAGTAAAGAGAACTAATTACATATTAATGATGAAAATTATTACATTATGATATAAAATTCATGTTTTACATGTTTTCACAAAAAAAAATTTTTTTTTACTTCTTTATTTATTTCTCAATAAGCTATTTATTCTCATCCCATGTTTTGAAATATTTTTCATGGGATTGAATGAAGAATAGAGTAATGTCTGAGATCAAATAAAATTCATGATATTTAAACATGAATCAAACGAATGTCCCTTTTGAAATGTTTATTGTTTTTTGAAAGGAAGGATAGTGAGAAAAAGTGTCTACTTTTAATATATTTAAGTTGTTATTCATGAGTTATGGCCTAATTATCAAATACTTTAAACATGAAATGATCCTCAATGTGAAATAATTTCCAGTTGATGTCATAAATTATGATTATGTATTGTTTAGGGTTAGTACCTTGTAGTTGTAATCAGAGGATGGTTTAATCAACATTAGAGGTAGGGGTGATATTAAAAAATAAATTACAAGTTATATATAACCACAATAGTTATCATAAGGTAAATACATATAGTTATTTTAGAAAAATTGAATTATTTTGAGATAAAATGAATAATTATATCATATTGATTATCTTCCTTGTGAGGTAGTATATGATCATTTTTTATATAGTCACACTGTTCTTTTTTGTTTTAGTAAATGACTTGATCCATTAGGCACTACATTTAAAAATGGATGTGATGAAAGATGTGTGGATCTTTAAATAAAAAACTGAAGGAAATGGAAGCTTCATTGAGAACTCTCATCGTTATTTTAATCCAACTACCTAGAGTCACAAAAATCTACTAGAAACATGGTGTGTTTTTTAATGCATGATATATAAGATAAGTTATTCCCTATGGAAGTTCAGGTAATAATCATAAAGTCATTTATATTCAATGAAATATGTGGCAAGGATGTGGAAGGAGTCACAAAAGAAAATGTTTAATGGGATGGAAAGATGGAAAATATGTTGTTATGTAAGTCATAAAGAAATAACATTTCATGTAAAATGGAAGGATTCAGTAGACTCAATGAATTAGAAAGAGGATATTCTTGAGTTATCAATTTAATGTTTTAAATGTAGGGATTATGGTCATTATGAAAATAAATGTCCAATGAAGTAGGTTCGTGAATGGGATCAGTAGAACCATACAAATATCTGTTTAGATATACTGAATTACATTCCAATTTAATAAGAGAAAACTAAAATAACCTATGAAAGGTATGAATTATTTCTTGTCTCATGTTTTAACATTATTGAATAGTAGGACTTGATTTCATATTTATTTTTATATGAAAAAATTATTAAGGAATAATATTAAAACCCATATTTAGTATATCAAGAAGAAATATTATTGTTTAAAAATTCTATAAATAAATGATTGAAAATTTATAAAAGAATGTTGGTGGATGAAATGTTTAAAAGTGTGGATGCGCTTTTGATGATGAGATTGCATTGGAATAGTTTTTTTAGTATATGTAACCCTATATTTTGTCATGTGGATACTTTATTCTAGTAAGAATTGTCTTTTATTTTGTCGACATAATTTTAATGGTATGAATAACCAGTAGGGTTTATATGATCATTCATTTGAGGTAGTTATGGGTTATTTCATTTTGGGTTTCAAAATGAATGATATGACATGATATTTGTAGATAAAATATGTTATGGTTATTTATAAGGATCATATCTAATTATGGGATGTTATAATAAATTTATAGACTTCGGAAAAAGCACAAACCCCGAGAAGGGTGGAAAACAATCATGTTTGGAAAGGTCATAGGAATCGAACCTACAACTGAAGGAAGAAAAGGGTGTATCGCCTTGCACATTCCAACATGAAGTCCCAGGTTAGTATAAATTGTCTTTTTAGTTGAACATGTTTATGGAATATAGATAATATGATTTTGGTAACTTATCATTAATCAAATAGATATCCTTGTTATTGGAAGATGATTTGGGAATTAAATGGTCAATGTTATTTTTAAGGACATTCACTGTTTTGACTGGTTTATAAGATTAAGGTAACCAGAATACAATGAGATTTTAATTAAAGATTATTTTTTTTATATTAGATGAAAATATATTTTTTTTGTGTAATAATGGTGATTTGGTAAAATTATTTAAATATATAACTTATCTTGGAGAATATGTGACTACTTTAATAAATTTTTGATCTGATACAATAAGTGTGATTTATGATATTTGGAAAAAAAATATTTAAATTTACCAAGGAAGACCATGTGATAAAATCTTTAGAAATTTTTGGTGTCAATATTATTTTGAATTATTTAAAGTAAAATTATAGATAGTTATTTATTGAATGATAAATGTTGATCTTTGGATTTTAAAGATTAATTTTAGAGGTTAAAAGAAGTTTTTCTACATCCAATGGTGTATTCTTTTTTTTTGATAATTACTTTATCCTACCATAACCATAATTGTTTTGGTTAATTACTTAATACCAAATATATATATGTAATTTACTTTTTGTGGATTATGTGAATCTCTAGAAATATATCCAAGTGTTCTAGGTGGGAAATGAATTACTTGAGTACTCTTATTTTAGAGAAAAATAATGGTTTTTGGTAGAATTCAGTTATTTGATGCAATTGTACCACTGAAGAAACTAAATTTTGTTGTGTTCTTATTTTAAGTACTAAATAAATTCCCCAACTCGGTGAAAAGGATCATAGAACTAAAAAATTATTCATTTTTTGTTACATCAATGTAATCAATGATTGTTTAATCCATCACAAGTTTTCAGTTTTCATATTTTTAACTTTTTCATGATCATGTTTTCTATCACACTCTATTGGAACAAGATGATTAGTTTGTCTTCTATATCCATGTTTTCCTAAATGAAATCATAATATGAGTTATATTTGATAAAGTTTTCATGTGACTTTATTTATTTTATTTTTGATGTTTTATTGAATCATTTTACAATGTGGGATTTCAATCAATGAATTTTCAATCGTGAAACCGTAGTTACTAAGCCCAAATTTAAAATTGTGAGGATGCAGTTTTCAAAAAGGGATGGACGTAACATCCCATGTAATTATAGAATAATTCCATTTAATATTTATTAATATTTAATAACTAAATAGTAATTTTATTTATATATAGACTATATGTCTGATAGTTTACTCGACACACAACAATGAGTTTCTCTAAAATACAACGTTTCACATAACACTGAGTTATACCAAAAAATAATATATTTGTATTTTTAATATTTTATGTTGTAGTTATCCTATAAAATTTAGAATGGTGGGAAAGAAATATGATAACTCAATTTTTAATATATTTATTCAAAATGATCATTTAATAACTCATTGGATACCAAATTAATTAAGAAATTAAATAAAAACAAATTGCATATAAAGGGTGTGTTTTCCTAAATAACAATTAAAGAATATATAAGTGGGTTTATAAAATAATTAATTATCTCTTCATGGATTATATTAATGAATTATATATATATATAATATTCAATTTAATGATTAAAATTCATCTTATAATTTTTTTATAAATGATATACAAAAATGCAATTTTTCAGATAAAAGATGTATTAAAAAATCAGTTTTGCCACCTTTTAGTGGAGAACCTATTTTAAATAAGGTTTTGACACATTTATAATTCATCTTTTTTCAAATAATATTTTTTTAATAATTAAATCAAAATATATTCTCTTTTAATTTGGTACCTTTTCTAATAAAATTCAATTTTTAATTAATATTGAAAAACATGGATTTTTAATTCATAAAATATTTTCCATATAAATTAATTATATAGTTATAATTTCATTATAATTTGTTATAATGTGCCATTAGATTATGATATTATCATATAAACCAATAAATTTCATTATATGAAATTTCACATGGAAATTGAATAGAAAAACTATGGGAACTTTTGATCGTTTTATTTAAAAAACATGTTTTCTAATCCCTACAATGGTAATAATTTTAATATTAATTTTTTCATTTTGGTTAATTGAATTTAAAATAATAAAATATATGTTTTTAATCAATATGATAAATTTTGTCCAATAAGATCAAAATAATTTTTGGTAAATATTAACTTCAGTATTTGTTTCCACAGTTAAAGGTAAATAGGGTAGTTTAGGTGAAAAAATAATATTATAATATGATCTACCCTAAAACTTGTAATAATCTTATTGGATGATTTATTTTTGACCCATAAAATCCTTGGGTCAAAATTCTGGCCTTTTGAGGCCACTATGGTATGATTTTGACATTTATAACATTTAATTTACTGTAAAGGCAAATATTTCATAATCTTGTATATTATTAATAAACAAAGTAAACAAAGTTATATAAATGATAGTTTTTTACTATAATTAGTCCTTAGAAATGTGAAATCATTAAATAAATCATGTTAATTTATATATAATTTTATGTGAATTATTTATTTATATTTAATTATGACACAAACATGATGATGTAATAGATTTTGTAAAGAAAGAACCAAACAAATGATATTAATAATTTTAAAAAAAATATAATTATAACTTTTTGATTCCATCCAATATTTTTTTTTACTATAACATGTTTTTATTGATTCAATGTAGTTTTTTCAATGGAATCAGGTTGTTTGGTATTTTAAAAACAAATCACATAACGAATAGTGTCAAAATGGACATAATTTATACGTTAAATTATGAAATTTCTAATTAAATAAATAAAATTGTTAAAAATACAAGAATAATCCAAACATATAAAGTACCTATAATAATTTCATTAATGACCCATTAGTTGGTCGTTTGGCATGATTTTTTAATCATTTTAACACTCAAAATGTAAATTACTTGTTAAAATTATATGAGTTAAAAGGGATTAAAGCAAAATAACATGGATTATAAAAAACTAAATCTTTTATAATTTTCATTGAATGGTTTTATTTTGACCCATACTCATCCTATATTCTATATAAATGTGTTTTTACAATTTAAAAAATATATTTAATTTATATTAATTTAATAATTTTAATAATTAAATATTTGCCCCTTCCCTCTCCTATTAAAAGGCACCCATTCCTCTCTTTTACATACACATAAAAAATAATTTAGATAAACTATGATATATATAAAAACCTATTAGAATTCCCATCCACATTAATGTGTCTTTATTTTAGGAAGAACACCATCCTTAGAGGAGTGGTTTTTTTCATCAAAGGTGATCAACTGATGAAGAGGCATCATTATCTATAATTATTTTCATTTTATATTTTCTTCCACATATTTAAAATCTCATTTTTACTAGATGAAATAATTACTATATATTAATAAATATAATGAGATGTTATTATGTAAATATCATATCTTATATCCAAATCCATATCCATCAAATGGGAAAGTAATTAATTGTTTCTATGTATATGGGAACTATTACCCCCACAAACTCAAATAAATATTATTCCATGACCGTCTCTCAAGACTGGTAATAATTATGGAATTAATTTTTATATGACTTTTATTAAATATTTATCATTATATGAGAATAATTTATCGAATATAATCTTACATTCCATGAACATAAAAATGATGACATTGTTCGTCCATTGGTGTGAAGTGTCACCTCCACGAATTTATGTGAATCAATTTTACTCACCACATCACTTGTATGACATATATATATGTTTATTTTAATAATTATTAATATTTTAATTATATTATGATCATTATGGAAATATAAAATAATAATTACCTTACTTTAATAATTATCAAAGGAAAATGGACACGTTACTCATCCGTTTTATGACCTACAATCTCTAGGAATATAACATAGTTCATTTTTCATACAATAAATTAATGGTTTGATTTAATTGAATACATACTGGTTAAAAGTGATTAATATGTCATTAATTTTATTCTAATGACGATTTAATGAATGAACCAATGGACTACTGAAAACATAACATGTTTATTTTTGACACAAGTACCAAATATTGATAAATCATCTGATATTAACATAAAAAATTATATTTGTTTTATTACATGGTAATAAGTTATATATAATGAATAATAAACGTGAAAAATGTTTTCAAACATGTAGAATACAACCTAAGTTTATTATTCATAAATATAAATAATGTATGTGACAGGTCGTACTATAGATAATGGACCTCGTCTCAATATCCTTTAATTGTGGCAAATTGTTTTTATAAAATGTCTTTTTTAAAAGTTGTATAATTTACCCATTTGACTATAAATTAATTTAATGGTTTCAAAAAATTAATTTTTATAAAAATAATATTACTTTATTTATAAAATGATAGAATGAATGTTTTAATTTTATTCATTGACAATGACTTCTACACCACTATAATAGTTATTTGATATTCAGATTCTTCTATAATGATTAATGTTATTAAAATGCAAAGTAATCCATTCATCACTTTTTGGGTGTTTTATTATTTGTTAGGTAAAAATACCTCAAGGTAACATTGTTGTATTTTTGGGTTGATTGTGTTTCTTGACAAAGAAGGTTTCCATGGTAAATTGTCAGTTCCAGAGAAATTGTTGACAATCAATGTTTACAATGAACCATGAAAATGGAATGGATGATCTGGACGTGGTACAAAATAGCAGTACAAGGTGGTGCTGTTTTCGAGGGTTTGTGAAATTTTTGGGGTCTCAATGTTGGAGGTTGGTGAGAAATGCAAAAAGTGTATATCCTTGAAGCTATTATTTAAATATGGAAAAGGCATGAGTTTCATGAAGATATGCATCATGGATTGAATATCATGAAGACAAGAAGAATGATGACGGTGTTCTTCGCAATTACGTCAAGCTTCGCGAATGGAAGAGGTTGAAGTGCATCGTGGTGGTGAAGGGCTTTGTGAGGGATCATCGCGGTGAAGGCATGAAGGGATTGACGGTGATGATCCGAGATTACGTCAAGCTCTGCGATCAGAAAATTATCATGGTTCTTCGCGAGATTGAGAGAAATTCAGTAGAAACTTTGGAGCTTCGCGATTTGTGATTATGTGGGGTTGACTTTGTGCACAAAGATCGAGGGTCGGTGGAATCGCATATAAATAACGGTCAAACCCCTTGAGATAAGTAGAGAACGTTTTCAAAGAAAATATTTTTGCTCTCGGTTCACGAAGGAGGTTTACAATGCTAGTGTTCTTCGTAAAAGAGAGGTGCTTCGCGACGTCTAATCGAGCTCCATGAAGGAAGTGTTATATGTGAGGCCACGTGCTCTAAGGAGTGTGCTGAACGAAGAGGAAGGAGCTTCATGATGGCCTAAGCTTTTCAAAGGATTGACCATTGTGAGATGGCAGGAGCTTCACGAAGGCTTGATTGAGCTTCACAAAATTGGGAGCCTCGCGAAGTAGGGTGCTTTGTGGAAGGTATTTTCAAAAGAATTGCTCAGTGTTTAGGGGCATATGGGGTATTTATAAATAGATGAACTTTGAACTTTAATATAGAATCTATCAACAGTTGAGGATGCATTATTTCATGAAAATGAAGAGACACACATGTCTATAAACTATGATTGGATCTTCAAAAAAAGTAGTGAGCTCACTTCAGTTGAGAGATCAGTGAGTTCTCAAATTGTGAGTGGTGGTAAACTAGAAAGGACAGTGAGTCCACTTCGAACATTTAATCACAAGTGTGCATATAGTGGATTTGGTACATCAGCACACTGCCGGTGTATGATCCTTGGACGTTGCTATGTGAGGGTGAACCATGTAAAAATACCTATGTCATGTGCATTTATTCATACTATGTATCATGAAGGAGAGAGAAGAAGGTTTTGTCTAACATCAAAACTAGATCAAAAGGGGTAGTTGTTTTAATCCGTCATACCCAAATTTACCCCCCTCTCAAGGTATCTGGCCTAGTGGACCTAATAGTATTGAGAATGGGATTTAATATATATTGACTATTTCGATATCTTGAAATGATTTTTTGTGATTTCAAATTAACTTTTATGAGTGATAATTGAAATATATCTTGTGTAATGATTATATATTGGTACTTAGATATTTTACAGGTGGATGGGTGATAAAACAACGATGGGTAGTTTTTCGATAAGTCCAAAAAACATTTCTTATGATAAAACATGAATGGGTGGTTATGTTATAACTTATATGCAAGGGGGGTTTAGAAGTCAGCTATATGGATATTCCATTTAGTGATATGTGTGGAAGTCGAAAATATGGTTATTCCACTTAAGTATTATTAGGATTGATGTAAAATTTATATGTTATTTATTTCTTTCGATTAGGTTTGAGGTAATATTTTTATTAAGAAAATTTAATTATATGAGCACATATTAGGTTAACTATACTTACTACTTCTCAAATGATATATTTATGAATTTATGATAAAGTATTCATGGATTACATGTTTTTTCAAGACAATTTTTTTTATTCATTATGTATCCCTTTCTGTGAGTTTTATGCTCATCTCATGTTCTGAATTGTTTTTATATGATGTAAATATGAATAGAGCCACATATGTGATCATGGAATAGTTATGAAACGTAAACATGAAATGAATCTATTTTTTAAACCATTTTTGTTTTTTGAAAAAAAATCACAGTTAGTGGAGGTGTATACATTGCAATAGTTATGTTTTTTGTATGTGTTATGGCCTAATTCCTTAATTCCCTAAACATGAAAAGATCCTTAATGTGGAATAAATACAATTATTGACATAACTAAAGATTATGTAATGATTATGGTAGTGGCCATATATATAATCATTATTGAATTTTCAATATGGAAATTAATCATATCACGTAGTGAATATGGTAGGTCATTTATATTCATGAGCGATCATATCATTTCCATGATAGTGAAATAGAATGAAGTGGTTGATATATAAATTTTTATAGAAATAATATATTTTCATATTTATCATATATATCCACTATTTATAGGATTATATCGATCCATGTAATGTGTAAATGGGAATAAAATTCACCATAGTATGGATTTGGTAAGCCGTATGTACGCGCACACAATGCTTTCATTTTTCATAGAATGAATAAAGGATGAATATGGTTGCCTAATAATCATATTAACATTAAAGAATATACATTACTACAAATTTATAACTTAATAATGTAAACAATACATGAAGATTAATTGTCACAATAAATATACCTAAAAGATCTGATAAAGGCAATTACCTATTATTCATTGAACTTCATTTGTATATCACATTAGGGACATTAGTGATTATATTTTTGAAAGACCATTAACTCAATATTATAAATATTGATGTTGAGAAAGGAATTTATTTGGTGTTAGTTGTGATATAAGTCTCAAATTAGTGTGAATAAATGAGGGAGGATGTTCCATTTAATAATTGAGGTGAGGGGCACTTTAGGAATCTCTACAAATATTAAATTAATATAAATTAATTATAAAATATAAATAGATAAAAAATGATTACATTAAAAAATAAAATAGTATACGGTTGAAATCTGATATTAACAAATAATTTTGACATGTATAGGTGTCATTTTAAACCTTATCCTTTTCTTTTACCCCTTGGTTAGTTATTTCTTACCATAACAGTGGAGCCATTATTCTAATCATAATGTTATAAAAAGGTTTCCATTAATGTAATAATAACTCATATGTTGAGAATTTATAATTATTATAACAATATTTTATTCAAATGATTGACGATATGATTTTATGGATTGAAAATAAATAATTTCAATATTATTTTGATACATTATCAATAATGACTATTTTGACCCTAGTAATTTGATTTTACTTAACATATGGTAAATAAATATGGGAATTGAAATATAATTCCATCATAGACCTATAAAATGTCATATTTATCTTGAAAATACATGGATAAGATCAATTATATCATATTATTATAATTTTAAAAATTTCAATATTATTTATTTGATATTTCAAATAATTAAAAAATAATTGTATCAATTTTTTAAAAAATTATATAAGCTAACTATTTATTCAAATTAAAATAATAATAAAATACACTGTTGTAAATATATAATACATATAAAAATGACTATTTATAGAGAAAGATATATTCTAGATAAAACAGTAATGAGAATTTTATTATTATTAGAATTATGAATGTTACATATTTGAAAATTTTCTAAATAAATTTATAAATATAATAAGTTCTTATAAATGAAAATAAAAGGGTCATATATTAGAACATAAATTGATTATTATAGAAATGGAATCATCCAATATAGTTTGGTCATGTTTTAGGGTCGTTTTCATTCCCTTATAAATTTCTTTTTAACCTGAATTTCCGATTCACCCTTTTCTGTGGTAACAAAAAGAATATTATTTTACAATTCATATTGGTCAAAAAATAATGTTAACCACCTTTATAAATTTTTACCTTATTAATAAAATTTTTCTATACATTTTTAAAAATACGAAAAACATATATATAATAATTAAATTAAAATTAAATGAGAAAAATGTAATGCAAAACTCTTTTTCCAATAAATGAACTATTAAAATAATGTTTAAAACAAATTAATCCATTAAATTGATTATATTGAAAGTAATTAGATAATACAAGATATAATATACATAATTTTACATAGGAAACATCCCAATATTTATCTTTGATGTCTGTGAAATAAAAATATAGTTTTCAGTATATATTTTTATTTTTCAGTATTCACATGGAAAACTATTTTTAGAAAAAGTACTGAAAAAAACACCATGTAAATTTCAAAATAAATGTTCTAAAATATAATTTTTATTTATAAAATTTATGTAATAATGGATTCAATGTTTATTTTTAAAACTTTTTCTCCATTAAAAGGAGACAAAACTTCCTCTATAAATTTGAATCATTCTATGTAAAAATTTTGATTTATTATTATTTTATTCATATAAAATATAGTGAATGAATGTAAAAAAAATTTAATATACATAAAAAATAAAAAAAAAATATGGTTAATAATATTAATTTTTACCAATTTAACATCAATGATGCAATGATCATATAAAATTATTTCATCATTCCTTTTAGAAGAGTGTTGTGTGAAATGTTAGCTATCAAAGAGATTAAATTAAAGAATATAGAGAACATAAAATATTGGGTTGTTACTTTTTTCATTCATATAAATCATTGTGACATTTCATGGACAACTAGATGTACTTAAAAATCAAATTCATCATATTGACCCACTAGAAGTACTATCAAAGATCACATTACATCATTGTATATATAGGATGAATGGAGAAATATTACCTCTATGGATTATCCAGTAACTATTTCTTCTTTAGGTGATGTTGATAAAAATATTCTAATTTCCTACCAAATAAAATAACATTTACTTATGTTTAATTATTGATACTTCCCTTAATTTTGATTACCTTTGTTTGATGACTTAAATCATCCAGTTATGATTCCTTGATCATATCCTTTATAAATTGTTGAAAAATCATTTCGGAAATATAGTATGTATTCAACACCATTATTATTTACCAATATATCTTTTACTCTTCCATTAAAATATATTCATTGCCAATATATTTAAATGATTGCAAAGATATTGTGTTTCTTTTTAATAGAGTCATCTAACATAATTTCAATCATAATGTGGTATTGAATTTTCCATTCATAGTCATTGACTATTTATATCAATATTAATTAGTGTTTATTGATATATATATATATTAATGTGAATAAATAATTTAGAATATTGTTTTCTTAATTTATTACATAATTCCAACCATAGAGTAATGTATTCAATTATTTAAAGAATCAATTGCAACTGAGATGTCTCAATCATGAAGGTGGTACTTCTACTCATTGTACATAAATTTTTATGAGGTGTAGGTTTTAAAAACATAATTCATTATTATTTCTCTACCATATCCTTTATTTAAATAATAATTTTCTTTCACAAAACCTTATCCACTTTTCAGTCATTTTAGTATATGATTAGTGATTATATTCTTCTTATGGTCCATAATTATTTCCTCACATTATTCCATCAATAAATATTTTTCCATTTCCATGTTAACATCATTTTTAGGATATAAAATCATTATTGGATTCCCAAAAAACCACATCAGCAAACTTTTAATCTATGAAAAATATATATTTCCATTATATATTATTCATAGGTCATTTATAGGTATCGTTTGTAATGGGGTTTCTTAAAATCATCACATGTGATCAGATTCCCCAAGAATTTTTCATGCTATATTAAAAATCCATAGTTTGTCATTTTTTAATGAATCCAACATTTAACATTGATAATCTTAATTATCTTCATTTATATTCAATTAAAAAATTATTTATACAATAAATACAACAACTAATTTATTGAGGTATCCTCTAAAGAAAGTTTTCATCAAATACATGAAGATTTCATGGTCATTAATATGATTGAAGGGAATCACTATTAAGATATTATATCTATATGATATGTGGAATTATATCATTGTGATATCTTCTGTGGTCACATTTAGATAATGATTAATTTATCAAATAACCTCCTTTTATAAATATTAAACTATTTAAATTTGATCAAATGAATCATCAATACATTTTAGGGGATAATTTTTTGTTGGTGATATGGTTTAGATCCTTTTATTTAATATATATCAAGATTATCTTTCAATTTTCATGAAAAATAATAACTAAAAAATACATAGTGATGCACTAGAGTGTGTGAATTATTTTTACACATAATCTTACAAATTATTCTCTAAAAAGTCTAGTTATATTGGGGTTATCATAATGATGAATATAGAGACCAGATTCTCTCTAGGTATAACATATATTGAGAAATCAATCTCATTGTACATAGAATTATAACGAAATAATTCATTTATAAATAATTATATTATATCATGAAATTCATTTCATCATGTTTGATTTTTTACCCAAACATATTAGAGTGATTTGTTACTTTAGTTAGTATTGATAGAAACACCATTGATGGATTTTACAAAACAGAATAATGATCATCCATATATTTGTATATTTGCATGAAATGATGACGTGTATATGAATGGAATTTATTATTTCAACAGTTGATGTGATCTATATATTATGATAGAAAATCAATTTTGTGTATAAAATCAACATTCACTATGGGAAGTATTACATGATCTAATGGAAGAGTCCTCTTATAGATGTTAATTAGAGAATTGTTAAACACATGGTTTTCAATTATAATAACACAATACGATTTCACATATATCTCTAATTCAACGTGTTGATTATGAGATAAATTAATTATGTAAAACATGTAGTATATACAAAAATAAACAAATATAGACTGAAATATAACATTTTCCATTCTTTTCTAAACAAAAATGTTATTATTGTATGATTTGTTTAATTTCTCCACCATATTTGTCGTGATGGGATAAGATTTTGAAACCTCAATCGACTTAGTTGTTTTCTGAAATTGATTATAATCAATGACCCTTGGGTTGGGTAAGTGGATTTTATTGTTCCATATCCCCATATTTGAATAATAGATCCATTAGTGGTTTATTTCGTTGTTCCTTCTTTTCCACCGACACATTGTCCAGTTTCATTATGCATACTTGATTTTAATATACTTTATGGCCTTCCCTACTATACATAATTCATTTTTGAATTATTATAGAGAAATTTTCAGGATTCTTCAGTCTTAATATCTGAGGTGTGGGTTGTTTAATATTATTTAATCCATTATCATTTGATCCCTCTCCAATAAAATCCAATGATTTCTTCTTTTCTCCTATTACATGGGAACATTTTCTAAACATTGTCTCTAATTTGATATGAAAACAAGATATATATTTATAAAAAACATTTTCATAAATATATAAGTCCTTTTTGAAATGCTTTATGATTCACTAATTTATTTATATATTTTATTATCATCATTGATAACAAAATCAAATGTACACATTGCACGTTACTGAGAAATTTTCCTTTTATATCACTATATATTCACTCTAGTTTTTTCATAAGATCTATAAATTCAATCTATATCATTATAAATTGATATATATATATATATAATTAAATATTATGAATTGTCTTCATAATGTTTTTTTAAGATTATTTTTTCAAATAAATATTTTGTATTTTTAATCTTGATCATTATATTGTATTGATCAGCTTCTCTATCTAAATAATTCAAAATAGGAGAAAATTTCTCATTTTTAAAACAATGAAGTACACAAATATATTTTCCATATATTTGTCCCATAATTTCTGAACCTAGAGATTAGAATATCTACACTCCATAATAATTTTAGGTTATACCCATCCCATATACAAATTATTTTATAGAACTATTGATATAGAGTAATAGCCAATAATCTACAACAATGATATATAGAAACTGATGGTAGAAAGTAACATAAACCCACAATTTTCAAGAAATTGTAGTCATCTATATTAATAATAGATTATATACCTCCCCTACTCCATTCCTAACACAATATCTTAAATTATCGCTAGCCATGAAATTTCCTCAAAAGTCATCCTCCCCTAATTTCACCCATAATACACTGATTTTATTATTTGGATTTCCTTAAAATCAAGTTGTAATATTCCATAACCAATTATCACTTTAACCAATCATTATACTAATTTTAATCTAAATACAAAACAATAATCATTTCACTATTATTTTAATATTATTAATGATTCATTGAGGAATAGTTCATTGAAAAACAAATAGCATACTATTTCCAAATAAATTTTATTATATTGAGAATTTTTTATTTAGTTACATTCTACCTTTGGATTAATAAAATATGATGTTATATTTCTATAATATATATTAAATAATATTGTATTCAATTACAGTAGTATGGTTTTTGATTTTATATGTCTTAAATGGTTTTGAATTTATTTATTTCATTATTTTATTAAAATAATCAAAAGATTAAAATTTCTACAATATTATTTGTAATTAAACAATATATTTTTTTGGGTCATATTTGATGTCTTATATTTAATTGAGTTTCTACATGTATCCATATATTATAAAATATTTCATATATTTATAATTGTTTGTCTAGATACTAGTAAAATTTAATGAAATTCATACTAAAACTGTTCTTGGATTATCTAATTTGAAATCTGCATAAATGTAATTAAAGATCACGTCTTGATGTTATTAGTAATGTTAAAAAAATAAAAACATATCTATCAATGATAGAACTTATAATGTTTGGTGCATCATCTTTTTTCCTTGAGAAAAATATTTTGAAGATAATGATAGATATATATAGTTTTATTTAATTCAAATTAAAAATAGAGATGCAATATTCTTAAAAAATAATTCTTAAATATAAATGTATTTAGTGGAATAATTTAATAGTTATTTCCCCTTACACTCTTATAAATTATTTTAGATTATAAAATAATGTAATAATAATGGAATAATCCATCATCAAATTCATTTTTTGGATACAAACAAGTATACATTGATGAATTTATTTTCAGATTTTCTATTTTTATGTTATATTAATTTCTATTCTAACTGTTGATAATAATTATGTACTGATCCTATTATGAATTATTCCTTGATATAAAATATTTATATTACTGACTTCTATGTTCATATTGGGTAGGAAATTAATGTTGTTTTTAGTATATTTTTTCCATCATAATGTCTGGTATTTATTTGGATTTATTTCAAATTCATAACAAGGAAGTTTATTTAAAACAATGTATTTATAATAATACAAGTATATAATTATATTTTGTAATTGATGTTTCATATTTCTTGTTTTATACTTCCATGGGGTATTTATTAGTATGATTTCATTATATATTATGTTATTCCATTTTTTGGGATTTATACTAAAATGATTTCATGATATTAATATTAATATTGTAATATGATTTAATTTATTTGAAATATTTTTCAAACATCATATTAAAAAATATATCATAATGGTTTGTTGAATGTTTCCATTTTAAAAAAATATATATCAAAGATAAGGGTTGTCACGACCCATCCCCCGGGGCCCTTGTCGTGACTACCCCAAACCCGCCTTCCATATGCTAGGGCTGGTGACTTTCACCAAAGGCGTATTCCAAAAAACTGGGAAGGAATTGAATTTAAAAACTGTAAACACATGCAAACAAAAACAAATCAAGATACAAACGCAAGTCAACTGTATTGTAAACAAGTGAGTACAATAAGTAAAAAGGGCCTAGAATACAATACCAACAAGAAAGTACAACTACAAATGATATGAAATAAAACTGAGGAAATAGAAAAGGTAGCTATTGGATCATCCTCCAACGTTCCTACCTGAAGGATAGGTACAAATCACCTTCTTAGAAATTCACTTTTTTTGTCTCCTCCACGTATCGATACGCCGTATGGTCGACCTCCGGGCACCATTTAGTCCTAGTACACTCAGCCCCAGTCAGCACTGTCTGTCGTCTGCAACCAACACAACAAAGTGCGGGAATAACTCATCCAAGGGTGAGTATAACGATACTCAGTAGGGACCCCAAGACACTCAAGGTCTCACAAAATCAAACAAAGATAAACCACAAAAAATGAAATCAATAGATAACGTTACTTACTTATATGCCGAAACATAAACTTATGTTATCAAGTGATCCATCTCAATCATGATGAAAAAATAGAAAATCTAACTCAGATCAACAATGATTTTATTCTAGGGTTAGTATCATGTAACATCCCCTATCACATTGTCGAACCCTAGACTGGTGGAGATCTCCTCCTCTACCGAGTATAGTGGGCCTACCGTGACACCAAGCATGCTTCCCACTAACTTTGGACTACTGAGGTACTCCTACAGGGTATTTACATTCTCCCAACCCATGGCTCTACGTCCCCAAACACCACCACTCAACTAGGTAAACTAGTGGGGGTACTGCGCAGGCATCTGAGCCTCCCGCTCTCTTGTGCTCTCCTGGAGGATCCCATGCAGCCATTAAATGCGAACAAGAGATATCGGCCATCCATGAAAGAATCCATCATGTCAATCCCCAATCTCTACTAGAATCTCCATAAATGTCACTCCATAATCGATATCCAGCTCGATGTGGTCGATGATGTGAGAAGGGTCATGCACGTATCTCTATAGCTGAGATACATTGAAGATGTATTGCCCTCGTTTCTATGGAGGTGGAAGAGATAAGCGTTATGCCCCCATTCCAACTCTGCTAAGGACCAGAAATAGTCCATTTAATTTCAGATATAAATTGTTGTCTCGGCCAAATCTCTACAAACCTCATCGAGGTGAGACCCGTAGAAAGACACGGTCACCATACTCGAACTCCAGAGGTCTCCGTCTCTTATCGGTATACAACTTCTACCTACTCTGTGTAGCCTTCATCCACTCATGAATGATCTGCACCTTCTCTGTGGTAGCATGTACCATCTCTGGTTCCATGAGTGATGACTCCCTAGTGTCAGTCCAGCACAAATGGGATCTGCAAGGTTTCCCGTACAATGCCTTGAATGTTGACATCCTAATGGTGGAGTGATAACTATTGTATTATGAAAGCTCCACCAAAGGCAAGTTATCTTCCCAACTACAACTGAAGTTGTGAACACAAGCACACATCATTTTTTTGAAGTTTTTAATGGTCCGCTTGATCTGACCATTCGTCTAAGGATGGAAGGCAGTGCTCAAATGAAGCTGCATCCCGAAAGCCTCCAGCAACCCCTTCCATAGTGGGGAAGTAAAACGTGCATCATGATCAGAGACAATCTTCCATGGTATTCAATGTAGCCACACAATCTCTTGCACATAGAGGCATCCCAATCTCTCTACTGATCCCTACTCTCAGATCGATAGGAAATGGGCCGACTAGGTGAGATGGTCGACGATCACCCAAATCGAGTCATGTCCCCTAGATGTATGTGGAAGTCCTATCCCGATGTCTATAGATATCCCATCCCACATCCACTCTAGGAACACTAAAGTCTAAACCAATCCTGCTGGTACCTGATGCTCCACCTTTACTTGCTGTCAAATGACGCATCGAGAAACAAACTGTGCAACATCATTATTCATTCCCGGAAACCAGTTCTGTCATTGGAGATTCTGGCACATCATGACCATTTTAGTATGTACTATTATAGGGGATGTGTGTAACTCCATCAACACTTCCTCTTGAATTGACACTGGTACCATTGTATGCCCTCTGAAAATGTGGACGTGTTCCCAACCTTTATAAAATCCATCAGGTGCATACCCTGTGGATATTTGAGCACCACAAGCCTCACAGTCAGCGTCCCCTAATTGTGGAATTCTGAACCACTGAAGAAGTAGGGCTGTGACTCTAAGAGTCTGTAGAGAAGATGCTTTGTCTCTATCCATAATGGATATCTAAAAAGAAATCAGTTACTCTGTCACCTCACCTAGCAGCTGTATACCATACATTCTGATGAGTGCATCTGCAACAACGTTCCCCTTCCTAGGAGTATAGAATATCTTGAAGTCATTGTCCTGGAGAAACTAAAGCCAATGTCGTTGTCTCAGGTTCAGGTCCTTCTGAGAGAATATTTACCTGAGAATCTAGTTATCAGAGTAAACAGTAAAAAACTCACCCATCAGATAGTCCTTCCACATCTTCAAGGAAAAGACCACTACTGCTAACTCCAGTTCATGGGTTTTGTAGTTATTCTCATTCTTTCTCAGCTGTTGAGAACCATATGCGATCACTACCCGATCGAACATCAAGACACATCCGAGTCTGATCCCAGATGTGTCCTAGTAAACTAGATATCCTACACACTCCTCTAGAATCCTGTAGATGGGGGGCACAAGTCAGCCTCTACCTCAGTTCCTGAAACCCTTGCTGGAATCTCTCTATCCCCACAAAGGGTTTCCCCTTCTTCTTCAATTATAAAAGTGGTTTTGCAACTCTAGAGAAGTCTGACACAAACCTCTGGTAGTATACAACCAATCTTAGGAAACTTTATACCTCCGTCACACTCCGGGGTGGCTCCCAAGAATGTACTGCATCAATATTTGTAGGATATACTGCAAATCCAGCCTCTGATATGACATGTACCATAAAGTGAACCTCTCAGACCAAGAACTGGCACTTCGAGAGATTACCATAAAGATGGTGCTCTCAGCGTGTGTCCAGTACTACCTGCAAATGATAGGCATGGTCCTCCTCAGAAGTTGAGTAGATAAAAATGTTATCGATTAAGACCACTACAATGCGATCATGGTATAGTTGAAATATTATATTAATGAGTCCCATGAACACTGATGGAGAATTGGTTACGCCAACTGGAAAAACCAAGAACTCGTAGTGTCTATAACAACATCTGAATGATTTCATATACACATCTTCGTATCATTATCTAAGCTGCTGATAGCTTGATTTCAGGTCTATCTTTGAGAACCACCATGCTCCCATCAACTGATCAAAGTGGTCATCAATCCTCTAGAGTGGGTACTTGTCCTTCACTGTCACCTAGTACAAGAACTGATAGTCAACACAAAGACTCAAGATCCAATCCTCCTTCTTGGAAAACAGAATCGGGGTTGCCCAAGGAGAAACACAAGGCCAAATGGTTCTCTTCCCCTGCAAGACCTATACCTGTACTCGCAACTCACAATGCTCAGTAGGAGACATCCGATATGATGGAGTAGATATCAGTGCCATCTCATGGTAAAATTCAATGTAAAAGTCCACCTCTCTGCGAGGAGGTAGACCCAGAACATCATGAAAGAAATCATCCTCATACTGGTCCACAACTACAAGATAGCTTGGACTCTCCACATCAATAGCTATGAGGGTAAGTCTAGCCAACAAAAGAGTGATCGGATGCACTCTCCTCTGGGTAAGTACATCCTGTGTTGCAAAGGCTCCTTTGTCACCAACAAAGTTAAACCTGGTCCCATCTGTGTGGACACACCGCACCTTGCACCTAATACAGTCAATATGAGAATGGATTGTAGATAACCATTCCAAACCCAAGATAACGTCGTAAGGTCTCAAAGCATCGACTAAGAGACCCCATTATATTCTCTCACCTCCTAGAGTAAGCTCGCACTACTGGAACTAGTGCGTAATCATTGAATCTTCTCCTGTTAGAATCTTTATTCGTAATGATCGAGCTAACGGATCAGTTGGAATCTCCGAGCTCTGAATAAGGGTTGTGGAAATAAAATAATTACTAGAGCCTATGTCTATATTTACTACATCTATGGTGGAGTAGACATAGATCATATCTAGACTCATCTACAAATCACCATGACCATAATCCTCAGCTTCCTGGAGTTGAGCTCTCCCCTGTCCACATACTCCCTGTCATTAGGGTGGACCTCCTGGTGGTGATGGTAGTAATATCTCGAATCGTCACCCACAACCAGTTGCACGACCAGCTCCTCTGCCACGTCTTCCTTCTCCTTTCAGACCACCTTGATAAAATATCTATCTCTACCTGGGCAGTCCTTCGACCGTTTGTTGATCATATAAATGGAGGGTTAGGCAATGACAAGCCATGTGACCCTGCCCACTGTATGTGAAACACAAACTGGCCCTAGCATGTCTATATCTGCTTCAGGTGCCCCACACAACCGATAATGAGTGATGTGGTCATCTAACTATAGGTCTAGTCCTCTTGTACCTCTGTGAAATCTGTCTACTACCAAATGTAGAAGACTTCGCTACATGTCGACTGGTGGTGGATCTCACTGCTAAAAACTACTCACTAAGGAAACTCTCCACTAGGAGAGCTATCTCTTACACTGCCACGACCTATCATCGGGGCCCGTTCCGTGACTACCCCTAGCCCGCCTTTCATAGGATAGGGGCTGGCAACTAGCACAAAGGGTGTAATTCCAATAAAAAGGGAAGTCATTGCTTTTAATCCTTAATAGACATAGACTGAACACAGGAAGTAGATGCAACATGTACTAATATAGAAATGAAAAGTGTGCTGAAAGTAATTGGTCCAGTATAAAAACCCAACAAAACAAAAAATACGAGTACAAATAAAAAAGGGAAAAATAGCTCTTGGATCGTCCACCGGGATATCCTACATGAAGGGTAGGTACAGAACTCAAACAAATCATCCATGTGGTATGTCCCACCTAGTCCAGCTCTGAGCAGCCACCCATCCATCACCCTCAGAATCGATCAATGTTGGCTATCATCTGAACAGAACACAACAAGGTGTAGTCGAAGGCCGTGCAGTGGTTAGTATAACAATAGTTAGTAGGGGACCCCGAGACCCCCAAAAGTCTCCTAGAATCCAATATGGATAAACCACATAATAAAGATACAATAATGAAGTATCAACCAACCCTACTTAGGTATATTCACATACATATACCTATGTTATCAATCACAGTCCTGCTCAAACTCTCGAGCGCAAGCACAATCCACTCCACAATGGAAGTGAAGTCATTCATCTCGATGATATCTGTTGAATGACAAGAATCAGCTCACACAGGTATATAACACTTGAAGTGGGGGTAGAGATGATTATATGTAGCCACTAAATCATCTCCTCTGTTGACCCCACGTATGATCCTGGAACAATATTAGAGATGTCGAACCCACGTAGGATCCTGGTACAGAAGTCATCACTGTTGAACCCACAGAGGTTCCCAGTACAGAAGTCACCACTATTGATCCCACAGAGTATCCTGGTACATAAGTCATCACTTTCAAACACAAGGAGGATCCTGGTAATGTATCATTGCTGTCAAACCCGTGGAGGATCATGTAATCTCTGTCACAGCCAGCCCTAAGGTTCCCACACACAACACGCTCGATTCTGGGAGGCTCCGCTCCTCGATTCTTGTGTTGATACATAAAATACCACGAAGTATTGATTTCATGTATCTCGTAGTTCTGTCTCATCATAATGAACCCAACGCAATAAATAGCTCATCAATCAAACGCCTATTCTGTGAGTTATTGACATTTTCATTCCAGGAGACTGGTTGGTTTTTAGGCTCAAACCAACACGACCATATGTCAACTATGTCCTAACCTAATTTGGAGTATGCCAAAAAAAACATCTCGCTCCAAGAATTCGATCGCCACAGGCGGTTCGTCAATTGGACACCTGTAACCCAAGATTCGGGCTAAAAGGTGTTAATAGAAATAGCGGGTTCGAGTCCGGTACAACCCAGTCGGACCAACCCTGTCTGAACCGGGGTCTGGCTTGGTCTGCCGGTGTGGCCCGACCCGAGTGGGTGGCCCGAACCGAGGGAGTGGCCCGACACAAAGGGGCGTCTCGACCAGATGGAACGGCCAGACCCGAAGGGTGGTGCGGCCCGTGGCGGCCCGGCCCATGGCTGCCCGGCTGAAGGGTGGCCCTACCGGCCATGCGTGGAAGGAGGGTGCCCCCCCACTTTTCGAATAGAACCGGTGCATTGTGTCGGTTCATGAGCCGCGAGACCCGGGTGGTCCCGCATTTCCGGCTCCACGGCGGCAGGCCCAGCCAGCCTCCACCACACCACCACCATGGCGCGACAGTGTAGCGGTCCTGTTGCTCTCTACGTGGCACAACAGCACCACACAATCACTGTCATGGCCTAACCTGGCAACTGCATTTTTCTCCCCTACACGGCATGACGACGCGGCGCTTCTTCATCTGCCCCGGCCCTCCTAGCCGTAGTT
The DNA here is from genome assembly GCA_963277665.1 of Viscum album. Classification (NCBI taxonomy): domain Eukaryota; kingdom Viridiplantae; phylum Streptophyta; class Magnoliopsida; order Santalales; family Viscaceae; genus Viscum; species Viscum album. The sequence continues at coordinate 706,717,713 of OY728131.1, read as the reverse complement.
CCACTCCGGTGTGGTGCGACGACACCATGCCCCTACGACATCGCCACAGCCCACCTAGCCATGACTTGATTTCTCTGCGCGGCATGGCAGTGCCACGCCCTTGCGGTGTCCCGGCGTCCTTCTGTCGTGGGCTCCATTTTGTGGTCCACCTTCTTTGTCATCAAACGGGAACAAACCAAGGGGTGGGTCGGACCGTGTTCGTGTGGTCTGAACCCTCCTTGTTACGGTTCTATCATTTGGATTCCAAACTATAAAATCAATGACGAAGTATAGGTGTAAAAAAACACAAAACCCCTACCTATCTTGTCGGTGTCGTTCTATGGAGTCGTGGGAAAGCAGCGTCATTCCTTCAATGTCGGAAGAGGAAGATAGGTACTCATCGTTGGCGGTGCTTCCCTTCCTTACCCTGGGTGAAAAATGAAGAACATGATGCTTGTTGTTCTTCAGAGATGTGAGGCATTCTTATTTGGAATAATTCACTCTCCATATACTCCAAAGCTCCACCAATGATAATCACCAACCAAAATAAAATAATAGCTTCTCTATAATTTTATTGTTTCCATGCCTTCCAAAAAGTATTCAAAATTTTTCAAATTAAATTAATCCACTTCACATCATTAATGGGTGAAGTTGTCTTAATTAATTTGGGGGAGGAAGGCAAATAGAATTTAATTAATCCATTAAGTGAATATGCTCATTAATTATGGGATTATGGAGAGTTAACATCTCTCATAAATGGGAGGTTAATGGGGGTCCAAGCTTGTGTGGGCCCCAACACATAATATCCTCCAAAGGGAGATTATGCACAGGTGGGCCCCACCTACAACATCCCCTTGTGGATTAAACTTTCACAAAATAAAAATTTGTTATGCATATTTTTATTTAATTTATTTATAAAACCCCCCAAATTATCTTACACACTTGTTAGAGTGCATCTGCGATGAAGGACTCCTTAAGCGAATACCGACAATGCAAGTTCAACAGTTCCATCAGATTTCAATTCCAAGCACTGGATTAAAAGATATAAAACCATGCTCGTACGTTTACTTAACATATTCGAACAAAATTTCATAAATTGATTCCAGGCACACCGAGCATCGGAATCAAGCGTCTTCAGAAACTACAGACTCATAAAATTCCCATGAATTTAAGAAAAAGTTTTCCATGGAATTTCTGGGTCGTTAAATTCTCCCCACCTCAGGGATTTACATCCCTGTAAGCTACAACTCACACTAAGGAAACAAAAGGTCGTACTGGTAACGCATCTGAGCCTCCCTCTCCCATGTGCTCTCCTAGAGGTTCCCATGCTGGTAGTGAATGGGCACCAAGGGTATCGACTTACCACATAGGACCCACTCCTTTGGTCCTTAATCTCCACTGGAACCTCTCTGAGTGTCACCTCGTCATCAATATCTAGCTCACTGTGATCGATGATGTGGGATGGTTCGTGCACGTATCCCATCAGCAGAGATATGTAGAAGATGTTGTGCACCCAGTGCAACTGAGGTGTAAGTACTAAGCAGTAATCCACCTTGCCTACTCTGTTGAGAACCTGGAGAGGTCCAATTAATCACGGTGATAACTTGCCACCTCGACCAAATATTTGCAGACCTCGTCGAGGCGAGACCAGTAGAAAGACATGGTCGCAATCCTCAAACTCTAGTGGTCTCCGTCTCATATCATCATAGGACGTCTGCCTGCACTGTACAATATTTATCCGCTCCTGGATGATCTGCACATTCTTCGTTGTAGCCTGCACCATCTCTGGTCCCATCAGTACTGACTCCCCTGGGTCAGTCACTCACTGAGGCGATCTGCAAGGTCGGCCATAAAGTTCATCGAAAGGTTCCATCCATATGGTGGAGTGGTAGATGTTGTTATACACAAACTCCAACAAGGGTAAGTGACCCTCCCAGCTCTGTTCGAAGTCAAGAATGCATGAATGAAGCATGTCCTTGAGATTCTGAATGTTCCACCTAGTATAACAACCCGTCTGAGGATGGAAGGCAGTGCTCAAGAGAAGCAGCGTCCTGAAAGCCTCCTACAAATACTTCCATTGCTGGGAAGTGAAATGAGTATCTCGATCAGAGACGATCATCAATGGCACACCATGAATTCGTATGATCTCTTGAATGTAGAGGCATCCCATGCTCTCAACTGAGCCATGCTCTAAGATCGGTATGAAGTGGGCTGACTTGGTGAGTCAGTATACGATCACCCAGATACAGTCATGTCATCTGTATATTCATGGAAGTATGATCACGAAATCCATGGATATCCTATACCACATACACTCTCGGACCTCTAAGGGCTTAACTAAGCCTATTGGAACCTGGTGCTCTGCATTCACTTGCTTACAAGTGAGGCATCGTGAAACAAAATCTCCTACTACCTTCTTCATACCTGGAAACATGTGTTTTCTTCGGAGGTCATGATACATCATATCCACTCATGGATGTATCGCTAAAGGGGATGTGTGGAACTCCCTCAACACTTCCTCCTGAAGCTGAACTGGTAGCATTGTACATCCACTGAAGTGAATGACGTGCTCCCCACATTCAGAAAATCCATCAGGTGCATGTCCAGAGGTTATCTAAGCACATCACATCTCCCAGTCAATGTCCCCATGTTGTGCCTCTCTGACTCGCTGAAGAACTAGAGGAGTGACTGTGAGAGGCTGCAGAAAGGCAGCTCCATCCCAATCAAAAAAAGCTATATGTAATGAGGCCAACTGCTCTGTCTTCTCTTCTAGTAGCTGAATTCCTGATCTCATGCTAAGAGAATATGCTACAACATTCCCCTTCCCAGTAGTATAGACCTTCTCAAAGTCATAGTCTTGGAGAAACCCGAGCCAACGTCGTTGTCTCAGGTGTATGTCCTTCTACGAGAAGATGTACCTGAGTCTCTGGTGGCTAGAGTAGACCGTAAAACGTTAGCCCATCAGATAGTGTCGCCAAATCATCAAGGCGAAGACCACTACTGCTAACTCCAGGTCATGGGTAGCGTAGTTCTTCTCATGTTGTCTCAAATACCAAGAACCAAATGTGATCACTGCTCTCTCTTCCATCAAGACACACCTGATTTCGGTCCCTAATAAATCGTAGTAAACTACGTACTTAACGGACTCCTCCGGTAGCCTCACGATGGGCGCAGTAGTCAACCTCTACATCAGCTCCTGAAAGCTCTAATGGAATCACTCTGACCACACAAAGGGTTTCCGCTTCTTCGTCAATGTTGAAAGCAGTGCTGCAATTATGGAGAAGATTGGAACAAATCACCAATAGTAACCAGCCAGTTCCAGAAAACTCTGTACCCTCATCACACTACTGGGTGGCACCCAAGAAAGCACTGCCTCAATCATCAATATATCAACTGAAACCACACCCTCCTAGATAACGTGTCCTATGAATTGAACCTCTCGAATCCAAAACTATCAATTCGAAAGATTACCATAAAGCTGGTGCTATCGGAGTGTGTTCAGTACTACCTACAAATGTTAGGCATCCTCCACCTAAGTAGTTGAGTAGATCAGTATGTCCGTAATGAAGACTACAAAAAAGAGATAGTTTTAATGATGGAAGATCATGTTCATGAGACTCATCAACATTGTTGGATCATTGGTTACACTGAAGTGAATAACCAAGAACTTGTAGTGGCCATACTAACACCTGAAAGCCATCTTCTTCTCATCCTTCACTCGAACTCTGAGCTGGTGATAGCCTAACGTAAGGTCTATCTTCGAGAACCATCGTACTCCCTTGAGCTGATTAAAAAGGTCGTCAATCCTTGTGAGTGGTTAATTGTTCTTCATGGTCACCAGGTTCAGGTGACGATAGTCAACACACAGTCGCAAGCTCCCATCCGCCTTCGTGGAGAAAATAATCGGAGATGCCCACTGTAAAAAACTGGGTTGGATAAATCCCTTCCCCTATAAGACCTCCAGCTGTAACCAAAACTCAAGAAGCTCTGGGGGATCCATCCGATATGTTGGAGTAGATATCGGTTCATTCCTTGGGTACAAGTCAATGTAGAAGTCCACCTCCCTAAGAGGAGGTAGTCCTTGAACATCGTCAGGGAAAACATCTATGTACTGATCCACTACAAAATAAAAACTCGGACACCACACATCAACCACTCCAGGGATGAGACTATCCCACTGATGAGTGATCGGATACCCCCTCCTCTGTGTAAGTCCAACCTGCATTGCAAAGGCTCCCTTCTCACCGGTGAAGGTGACCTTGGTCCCATCCATGTGGTCACACTGCACTTTGTGGCCGATACAGTCAATCTGGGCATGATCTATGGATAAACAGTCCAAATCAAAGATGAAGTTGTAAGGCCTTGATGTTGCTATATGAAGATCCCAACCGATGCTCTCACCTCCTAGAGTAACCTCACTCTACCGGCACTAGTGCGTAATCGTCATGTCTGCTCCCGTATGAGTCTCTAGCCATAAGGATCGATCTAACAGCTCCGTCAGAATCTCTGAGCTCAGAATGAGAGCAGTGGCAATAAAAGGATTACTCGCACTTGTGTCTATAAATACTAAATCAAGGGTATAGTAGAAAGAGATAGTTCCTCAAATCATTGAAGTTGCACCGTGGTCGTAGGCCTCGACTGCCTGGAGTTGAGCATGCCCCTATCTGCCAGCACCCTGTGGTCGGAGTGGACCTCTTATTGGTGGTGGTGGTAGGGGCTCGAAACGTAGCCCACCACTTTCTACTCGGCCAACTTATCTGCCATGTCTACCTACTCCTGAAGGACCACTATGGTCGAACCTCTACCTCTTCCTGGGAGGTCCCTCTATTTAATGCTACTAATCTGTATAGCGGGTCGGGTAGTCACGAGCCATGTGACCCAGCCCGCCGCAAGCATAACACTGCCTACTCCTCGTATGGCTGGCTCTGCTCGTATACCCCACACAACCGAACCTATATCCTAGGGTCTCCCACCTGATGTCCTAGTCTTTATAGACCTCTGCGTCATCTATCTATTTTCGGCTGCAGAAGACTCTGCTACACTTCGCCCTATGGTGTGTCTCACTACTGGTTACTGCTCGGTGAGAAAACTCTCCACTAGAAGGGCTTGCTCTAGCACCCCCGCCTTCATCGGGATTCTGAATGAGATCATGGAATCCCTAATATCATGCCTGAGTCCCTAATCAAAGGTCTGGGCCCAGAAGAATAGGTCACGCACCGCATGGAGGGTGGATGGAACAAAATCTGACTAAAATAGACTATGGAAGTCTGCCTAGAGTAATGATTCCTCGTCATGCATTAGGAGCATCAGGATCGACAATCTGCCTACTACTGCATTCAAGAGACTCGCGGTAAGGATCAACATGAGGTCGGTTGGTGTCCCTACCAATCTGAATCTCTCATGACATCCTCCAACCAATCATTAGATGCATGTGGGTTTTCTCTCCCAGATACCTGGGCGACCTATAGCTCTAGAACTCATGCAATTCACTCAAACGATGTGCACTCTCTGCTGCTGGATCTTGTTGTATCGTTCGCCCTGCGGGTAGTGGTACCGCTAGTACCTCCACCGTGATGGGGCCCTGCACTGAGGCCTCATCGCTCGATGGGCTACCATCTCATACCAAACTCTGAACCCTAGCCAGCTGCCTATGTGGGCCCATCTGGAAATGAAACAGGTGTGCCATGGTTATAACAATATACCTGGTGAGCGGAATCAAAGTAATCACGAAGAAAATTTTTCAAAGGAAACACACTGGAAATCAGTGTTTTCGTGCCCTCAGTTGGAAATCAGTATTGAAAGTCCTAGTGTATGGATATGTCAGCCACCACACCAACACCGGTTTCCATAAAATAATAACCACACCCAAAACACTTAATTATATTATCATTAAAAGAATCAGAGTCCAATTTCTGCTGTAGAACTGACTCCTCCGATACCAATTAGTCACAACCCGTCCTCAGGGCCCATGTCCTGACTACCCCATGCCCGCCTTCCATATTCCAAGTTCTGGTGACTAGCACCAAAGGCGTAATCCCAATTAAAGGGATAGATTTTCCTTTAAACCTTCAACACACACAGACTAAACTCAAGTTTTATAAGAAACAAGTACTAATATAGAAAAAAAAAGTGTGCTGAAATTAAGTGGGCCAGTATACAAACCGAACTGAACAACAAGTTCGAGTACAAGTAAAAAAGAAAAAAAGACTCCAAGATCATCCACCGGGGAATCCTATCTTAAGGGTAGGTACAAACCTCGAACAACTCGTCTTGGCAGTACATCCCATCTAGTATATCTCCGAGAAACCACTCGTGTTTCACCCTCATCCTCGATCACTCGTGCCAGTGGTCTGCATAGAACACATCAAGGTGTGAGCGAAGCCCATGCAGAGGTGAGTATAACAATAATTAGTAAAGGACCCAGAGACCCCTGAAGGTATCCCAGAATCCACTAAGGATGAACCACATAAGAAAGATAAAATCATGATGTATCAACCAACACTACTTAGGTATATGCCCATATATATACCTAAGTTACCAATCACAGCCCGACTCTTACTCTCGAACCCAAGCACAATCCATTCCACAATGGAAGTAAAGTCAATAATCTCGATGATAGCGACTGAAAGAAAAGAATCATCTCACATAGTTATACAACACGTGAATAGGGGTAGAGATTATTAGATATAGCCACTGAATCATCTCCTCTGTCGCACCCATGGAGGATCCTAGAATAGTATCAGCGCTGTCGATCCCACATAGGATCTTGGTACAGAAGTTGTCACTGTCGAACCCATGGAGGATCCTAGTTCAGAAGTCACCACTGTCGAACCCACGGAGGATCCCAGTACATAAGTCATCGCGGTCGAACCCACGGAGGATACCGGTACTGTATCGTCACTGTCGAACCTACATAGGGCCCTAACATCTCTCTCACATCCAGTAGTAGGGTTCCCGCACATAGCACGCTCAATTCTGATAGGGTTCTCTCCTCGTGTCATGTGTTGATACAACAACTAAAAAATATGCTTGATTTGATGTATTTCGTAGTTCCGTCCAATCATAAGGAACCCAACAAGACAGACGACATGTCAATTGGACGCCCGGTCTATTAGTTATTTGTAATTCTGTTGCAGGGGCCCGATTGGTTTTTAGTCTCAAACCAACCTGACTGTACCTCAACTGCATCCGAACCACAAGTAGACTATGCCAAAAGACTCTTATCTCTCTAAGAATTCGATTGCCGTAGGTAGTTCGTCAATCGGACACCCGTAGCCCAAGATACATGCTAAAATGTGTAAATGGACATAGATGGTCCGGGTCCGGTTTGACCTAGTCAGACCGAGCTTGCCCGACCCGGTCCAAATTAGGGTCTGACCCGGTCCGTGGGTGCAACCTGACCCGAGTGTTCCGTCCGGTTCGAGTGCAAGGCCCGAACCAAAGGAGAGGCTCGACCTGATGGCGCAGCTCGCCCCGAAGGTCAGCCCGACCCGTGGTGGCCTGTTCCGTGGCGGCCCGGCCGAACGACAGCCCGACCATGGAAGAATGGCCCATGAAGGCCCGTCCGTCCACACGTGAGAGTAGGGTTACATCCCCACCCCCATCCCCAGTTTGTCGAACAGAACCGGCGCATTGCGCCGGTTCAGAAGCCGCAGGACCCGGGTGGTCCCGCTTGTCTGGCTCCATGGCGGCCGACCCGGCCAGCCGCCCCTGCACCTCGACTGTGTCGTGACGGCGCTGCGGTCCTACTGCTCTCTGCGCAGTGCACCTATGCCGCTCCATCACCACTGCGGCCCGACCTGGCAGAGGGCTTTGGCTCCACCGTGCTGTGCGACGGAGCAACGCTTCTTCGTCCACCACAGTACTCCCGGACGCGGTTCCTCTCCGGAACGATGCGACATCACCGCACCCCTATTACACTGTCATGGCCCGCCTGGACATGTCTCGGTTTTCTCTGCGTAGCATGGAGATGTCGAGGCCTCATGGAGACCCGGTGGCCTTGCGCCGCTAGCTTCTTTTTGTGGTCCACCTCCATCGTCATCAAACGAGAACAAACTATGGGGAGGTTCGGACTGTTTTCATGTGTTCTGAACCCTCTTTGTTACGGTTCTATGATTTGGTTTCAAAAATATGAAATCAACGACGAAGGATGGGTATAAAAACAACACAAAACCTTCACCTTGCTTGTCGATATCGTTTGAAGGATTCATGGGAATGTGGTGTCATTTCATCAGCGTCGGAATAGGAAGAGAGGTAGTCATCATTGGTTGTGCTTCCCATCCTTGCCCCGAGTGAAAAGGAGGAACATTAGGCTTGTTTTTCCTCGAATATGAGAGGTGTTCTTCGTTGGAATAAGTCATTCTCCTAGAACTCAAAAGCTCCACCATAAAGAATCACGATCTAAAATAAAATAATAGATTCCCTATTAATATATTATTTCCATGCATTCCAAAAAAAATTCAAAAGTTTTCAAATTAAATTAATCCACTTAACTTCATTAATGGGTGAAGTTGTCTTAATTTAATTTGGGGGAGGAAGGTGAAGAATTCAATTAATCCATTAAGTTAATAGGCACATCAATTAGGGGAAGGTAGAGACTTGACATATCTCTTTAATAGGAGGTTAAAGGGGGTTCAAGCTCATGTGAGCCCACCACATAATTTCCACCCAAGGGAGGTTAGGTGCGGGTGGGCCCCACCTCCAACCTCTCCTTGTTGATTAAACCTCCACAAAATAAAATATGTTACACATATTTTAATTTAATTTATTTCAAAAACCCCAAAAATTAACTTCTGCTATTGTTAGAACTCAACTTCGGTGAAGTTATCCTTAATCGAATACTGATGTTGTGAGTTTGGCGGTGCCCTCAGATTTCAATTCTGACACTGGTTCAAAAGATATAAAATCTTGCTCATACGTTTACTGAACATACCTGTACAAAACATCAAAAATTGATTCCGGGCACATCGGGCCTTGGAATCAAGCACTGTCAGAAACTGCAGACTCTTAAGATTTCCAAGAATTTAATAAAAAAATTTCCATTGAATTTTTGGGTCCTTACAAATACCACCGCCTACGTCGGGATTCTGAGTGGGAACATCGAAGCCCTGATCTCCCTCCTAATTCCATGATCGAAGGTCTGAGCCCTAAAGAATGGGTCCCACACCAAATCGGTTGAGTTGCGTGTGAGTTCTGTGAACCTCAATGAGTACTGAGTTGTAGTCATGTTTCCCTGCTGCAGATGAAGTAGCTCCTGAATGCGCATTGTGCGAAGAGTCGCTGGAACAAACTGTGCCCAAAATAGGCTCTTGAATTCTTTCCAAAGAAGTGTTATGTAGTCATTAAATTGGAGCATCACGCTCCACATTATTCCCATTAATTCTTATAGAAGGCTGGATGCAAAAATCACCATGATATCAACCGGTGTCCCTACCAGTTAGAAAACTCTCACCACAGCCTCTAGCCAATCCTCAACTACCTATGGGTATATCTCTCCCCCGAACATGGATGGCCGCTGGCGCTGGAACTCGTGAAATACACTCAAGCAGCATGTGCTCTATGCTGCTGGGGATAGTGTCATCTGTGGCCCAATGGGTAATGGTATCGTTGGTGCCTCTCCTAGAAGAGGGCCCTACACCGAAGCCTCATCTCTCGTTTGGCTATCAGTGTGTACAAATCTTGGAACTCCAGCCGACTGTCTGCGTGGATGCATCCAGAAAAGAAACAGGTGGGCTGTGGTTAAAATTTTGTACATGGTGGGTAGACCTAGTGAGCTAACTAAAAAAACATTTGAACACACACACACCGTCAATGTTTTTGGGCACTGAGTCAGATAGCAGAAGTAAGGGTCCTGGTGTATGGATACGTCGTCCTCCGCACCATCACAAGACTCCTTGAACTGAAAACCACACTCACTACACTTGAAAATATTGCTTCACAAAAAAGATCATAGTCTTGTGTTTTGCGGTAGAACTGACTCCTTTAATTCCAATTTGTCACGACCCGTCCCTCGGGACCCGTTTCGTGACTACCCCAAGCCCACTATCCATAGGCTAGGGGCTAGCGACTAGCACCAAAGGTGTGTTCTCTAAAACTGTTAAGGCCTTGCCTTTTTAACCTATAAACAAATGAAACCAAACCCACAGCAAGATACGAACGCAATTCAACTGTATAGTAAATAAGTGAGTACTGTAAGTAGAAAAGGGGCCAGAATACAAGCCCAGCAGGAATGTACAAGTAAAACTAAAATGCAATAAAACTGATGAAAGATAAAATATAGCTACTGGATCGTCCTTCGTGGTTTCTACCTTAATGGTAAGTACAATTTGCCTCCCCAACACTCTGCGTCTGTATGTCTCCTCCACGTACCGACACAACGTATGGTACACCTTCGGGCATCGTCCAGTTTTGGTACTATCACCCTCATTCAACCTAGTCTATAATCTGCAACCAACACAACATGGTGTGGAAATATCCCATGCAGGGGTGAGTATGACGATACTCAGTAGGGACCCTGAGACGCTCAAGCTCTGAAAAAATCCAACAAGGATAAACCAAAAATTAAGAAATCAACAGACAACCTTACTTAGGTATATGCCCATACATAAACCTATGTTATCATTTGATCCATCTCAATCACGAGGAAAACACAAGAAAATAGACTCAACTCAACCAGGATTCTATTCTATGGTTAGTATCAAGTAACATATGCAGTCACATTGTCAAAACCTCGTCTATTGGAAAAATCCTCCTCTATTTAGTACAGTTGTCCTACTGCGACACCAAGCATGATTTTCACTAACCTTAGACTGCTGAGGTACTTCTCCTGTCATGTACCATGAATCTGTTGCATCACCAAGCGCACTCCCTACCGTGGGTATTCCATGTCACCAAGCACGCTCCCCCTCGTAGCCTGCGGAGGTACTCCTCTAGTCGAGTACCGTGGGTCTGCCACAACACCAAGGCGCTCCACATTGTTGGTATGCCGCAACACCAAGGTGCCCCCCACTGGGCTAGTATAGTCTCTATAAGTCAAAACGGTTAAAAGTAGTTATGTCTCAGCAAGCTACTAGGTCACTACACTATGCTCTCTCATCCCCGAGAGGATCTGCTCCACAAGATAGTGGTTGATGCTTCCAACTATCACGAAGCCCAATACAGAAGTATCTCAAAGATCCTCCACATCATAGGGGTCTCAAATTAACAGACGGCGCGTCAATCAGATGCCCTGTATAATATTTTTTAACCTTTTAGTCTCGGGGGGGGGGGGGCAGTTGGATTCATCCTCGACCCAACATGATCATAACCCATCTCTATCCAAAACTCAGGGAGGTATCACTCAAAGGGACCGTCTCACTGCATGTTTCCCAACACTACTGACCATTCGTCATATGGACATCTGGTTACAATGTTTTTGCCAAAATAAGTATACGGGTTGTAGTGGGTTGTGGTTCGGTCCGACCATGTCGGACCCAACTGACCTGAACATGTATCGGTCGACCTGGTTTGAGTCGACCCGTCCGGACCCGCAGGTTCATGCCCAGCCTGTATTGTAAACTGGTCAGCTGGGAGGTCCAGCAAACTAAAGAGCGGGTGGGTGCGGCGGGGCAGCTCGGCCGCGGTGGTGACGCGATGGCGTGGAGCCGGTTCGATCGTGGCACCGTGAGGGGAGTGGGCCATTTAGGCAGGGGCACCGTGAGGGGTGCGAGCCGATTCAGCTAGGGCTTCGTGAGGGACACAGTTCGGTTCGTACGGGGTGTCACGAGGGGCGCGGTCTGGTTCGGGAGGCTGGTGGGCGGCGCGAGGGGCACATGCTGATTTGGCAGGGGTGTCGTGAGCATCGCGGGTCATTTTGGGTTGTCGGTGGGTGGCGTGATCCAGGGCGGTTCGGCCGGTGGGCGACGAGAGGTGTGGTCGGGGCGACGTGACTGGTAGGGGGGCACATCCTATGGGAGGCACATCCAGAGTGGCGTGGCAGCAAGCACGGGGCTGGTTCGGTCGGGAGGCCGGACCGCGGCGAGGGCTGCGCAGGTCACGGTGGCCGCAGGTGGAAGCGCTATTTCCTTCGTCACCTTCGTCACCTTCCTTCATTCTGAAGATCACCACAAAGGAGAATGATGGAGGGGGGTTGGGCCATGTTAGTTTGGCCCACACCCTCTTCATTTAGAGTGGTATCATACGGGTCACAATAACGAAGCAAAGAACATCAACCATGATCTTCCATAATTTAATCATTCTCAATCCCACACAAGAGAAGAAGTGAGTACCTAGAAAGTGATAAAAAATAGCATTAAACACCTACCTTGGGACGATACGTCGATGAAGTCATTGGGAGTAAGAAGAATCAGTGGGGAAAAGAGGGACATCAGTGTCATCGGTGTTTTCCTCGATCATCGGTTTTTGTGTCGGTTCATCATAGTCGTTGACGTCCTACGTCCGTGTAACACCCATGATTTTTATGAGAAATATTTTTTTTATATAAATCATCAATGAAATCAATCACTACACACAACACTAGCTTATCATTCATTATACGCAATCGCGACCTTCCTTGATAGCTTTCATTGTACGCAATACCGAGTTCCACTAAACAGTGATATGCTATTAAAATATTATTAAAACTAGCCGTTATGAATAGTAATACCCACTTTTTGAAATTTTATAAATTTTATCTTTCAAAATGGACTTCATTTTTTGATTCAGAATATCGAAATTAGCCTAGGGTAAAATTTTGGAATTTTTCTAAAAACATTCAATTATTGATGAATAGTGAAAACACTAGGTTACTATTTAAAACCGACTTTTTATTTAAATAATTATTTATTTTATTTTAATATATTTTAGGTCTAAATTTATACATAATACCTATATAAGTTCAATGAAATTCATTGGAGTCATTTTATAATAATTTTAGATATATAAAACATTATTGAACATTTCACCGCCTTTTACCCACTTCCTGGGAGAGTTTGAAAATTTATATAAAACACAATTTTACCCCTTCTATGAGTAGAATTTCAAAAATCTATGAGAAACAGTTATTATCAAGGACTAAAATTTTGTTCAATGAGATTAAAATAATTTTTGGTGAATAGTAACTTTTTACTTTTATTTACAATGGTTAAAGGTAAATAGTGTAATTGACGGTAAAAATGATATTATTATTACCCTAAAAAATTCCCTAATTCTATTTGATAAGTGTAATTCGACCAAAAATAACATTAGGAATAAAATATGACCATATAGATCCACATGGATTAGATTAGGGCATTTATTATTAATTATTTAAAAGAAGGGTTAAAATAGTTAAAATCAAAGTTTAGTAACTAAATAATTTTTAATATAGGGTTATACATAAGATAGATTCGACTATAAATATTCACTAGAAAGAAAAAATGATTTCCTACATAATTGTATTATATTTATAATTTTTAGACATTATATAATTTAATTTATTTATGACACAATGATGATGCAGTAATTATCTTATTAATGAAATATTAACATAATTGATGTTATGAATAACCAAATAAATGTAATTTGAGACTTTTTAAGAATTAAAATAATTTTATAGGTTAACATGACATGTTAGTATTGATTTAAATAACTTTTTTCGAAATAATAATTCTGTTATGATTTTCACAAAAATCAATTACCAAATAGAGTCAAAATTGACATAAAATTGTTTAAAAAAGATATTATTTTATTAGTTGTTATTTTATTTCTAAAAATCTATGTTTCATAAAAAGGACTTATATAAGGTTATATATATTAATTATAAACAACTTTGTGTTCGTTTGTCTTATTATAGTAAGTTTATTAACAATATAGTGTAAGAAAACAAGAAGACACGGTAAAAGTTAAATTATTTAACATTGAGTTAAATCTAAATGATAAGGTTAAAATAGTAACGTAAACTTGTCTAAAATCTATTAGATGAGAGGATTTAGACCAATCCTTAACTTATCTTTGAAATAAATCAATTTTATGCTATTAAAATCTGAATATGACTTTACATTAAAATAATACTTTACGTTTCTTCTAAGCTGCCCCTCTCCTCCCTTATAAAAGGGAACCTCCTCCCTCTCCTCCTCACACCACATTGAGCATTCAAACACGGACAACACCTGATAATTACACTTCTACAATTCCATAGAAATATCCTAAAGGTAATTTTCTTATTCAAATAGTATCTTTAGTGCCCTAAGAAGAGGGGCTCCAAAGAAGAGGTAAGGTCTGTTACCGATTCATTCAACATTATTTCTTCTTCTACTTCATCTTCTTTAGTTGTTTAAATATGATGTAATAACATCAGTATCACTAATATACTTATATATTATTATAAATATGAAACAACCCTATGGAAAACAAAATCACCGCACGTGCATACGTATGGAATACCGTCTCCACGCCGTGGTGTAATCTGTTTTCCACCACCACCTTACATGGATGGGTATAATGGTGTAATTATTATATTTATATGATTATTTTAAAGTTCTATTTATTCTGAAATAGTATACATACACTTCTATAAAATTCCACGATCATGGGAATGATATCATCGCTCGTGCGTACGTACGACCTACCGTCTCCACGATGTGATGTGACTCGTTCTACATGATCTTCATTGCATAATGATTATATAAATTAATTTAATAAATAAATATGATATATATTAAAGTAATACCATTCTTGAAATAAGGTATCTATGACCTAAAATAAGAATAAATTTTTTTCAACAAAACACGCATAAGAACAAAAAGCAATAAACACCCGAATAACAAGTAACAAAGATAAATTACTAATAAGAAGCTAATAATATGACCATATATAATATCATTACAATGAATAAGATTCTGGAATACGTCAATAAAATTATTTAAATCATTATATAGTAGGTTCAGACACGTACAAAGAAAATCGGACCTAAGGTAAGGGAAATTATCACAATCTCATTTTTATCTGAGATGGTTTATACTTCACAATTTACTATGAAATATTTATCATCCACATCCATGTTTCCTCAATATGTAATGTTATTTCCATACACCTACAATTGTTTAAATCCAATTTAACCCATTGGTGAGTTTTTTTTAAAATAAATGAAAGGAATATTTTGGCATTTTTAATATGATGTACTTTGTTGAATTTTCCGGCCAAAGTACGAGAAGAATGTTTTTCTTTAACTTATACGGCATGAATGTATTTTTAGAAAATTATTTTGATGAGACTTCCATTAAATGTTTTCATGTTTATTTTTACTCAACTTCTTTTAGTTTAAAATTTTATGACATGTTAAGAAAGGAAAAATGTTTTTGATGTAAAAAGGATATTTTCCTAAAGAATGGAGTTCAAGCATTTTATCAAAATTATATTCCATCTAATATAATAATGGTTTATGTTTCTATCCCTATTTTTTAATTGATTTTATTATGTTAATATGGAATTTTGTTTATGATGTCCTTCTATCTTATATGGATTAACTTATGATGGTATGACGTTGAAGAATCCCATTTTAATTACATGGGTTATGCTATGATGTATTATTTATGATCTTGTAGCACACATAAGAATGGTATCATTATGAGATGGGTGGGACCTATATATCCCTCCAATTAATTGGGTAAAGATTTGTATCTCATGAGATAGACATTTGTAGAACGACATGTTACACAGGTTCAGTGAAATAGGACTGATACAAGGAGTGAACTCAGTTCAGAAATGGACTTTGTCCACTAAGATAGTCTTGGCAATGATTCATGACTAATAAGAAATGAATCTATATGATTTTGTGTGAATGCTACAAAGTATCATGTTTTAAATTATGAATATTGTGATTACGTTTCACTACAATTATTTATCCCATGTTATGAAATTCTGATCTCTTTTGCAGGTTATGATTTGAAAAATGTTATGTTATTATGAATATTATGTGATTGATATTTCTTTTGTTTACCCTTACTGAGCATTTGAGCTCACCCTTTTGAATGTTTTCTTTTCCCCAGGTCAGGAAGACGGATATTAAGTAAGATATCCCAAAAGGTACTATAGATATGATAAAATTAAAGGGAGACAATGTAGATGTTTTATGAACCAGTTGTTTATGTTTCCCAGTTTCTAAAGACACAATACCTATACGGTCCTTTAATGATTTTGTTATATGTTGTAATAAGTTTTCTTCAATTCTGAAGTAATAACAATTTCTGTAAATTATGGGTCCCTATAGTTGGTATTAGTGGAAATTTATAGTCATCCTTTGGAAACTAAGATGTGATATCCTTAGTAAGAACCCTAAGGATAAGTCTAATAATAGAACACAATCTTTGTGTTATAAAAATGGACATGAACAACCTATTATAATAACTTAAGTGTGAAATTTTATTCTTGATTATGTGGTTTTTCTATTATAATTATTGTTACTCACACTATTCTTATTTGTTTTAGTAAATGGTTGGACACCTAAGGAACTGTGTTAATGCGGAATGCGATGGGAAATGCAATGATTGTCCCACTGAGCAACCAAACAATACGGGAGCTGGAATGAAAAATCTTGTAGCCATGCTCACACAACTTTCTCAAGCTATGAATCATGCGGGACTTCCAAATGAGAAAAGGAAGGAGCAACATTCTGTTGAATCCTTCATGAGGCAGCGTCCACCCTCATTCAGCGGGTCTACTGATCCATTAGTTGCTGAACAATGGATCAGTACCACTAAAAAGATATTTTCAGTTCTTAAATGTTATGAAAATGATAAAGTCATCTTAGTAGTATATCGTTTGGAAGGTGAAGCTGATCAATGGTAGAATTTTATCAAGAATACGAGGCCAAGAGATGAAATTGTGTCCATGGAATGGGGTGATTTCAAGAACTTATTTTTCAAAAAGTACTTCACATGTATTCTTCGAAAAAAGATGGACAAAGAGTTTATTGAACTAAAGAAAAAGGATGATGATTCTATTGGTACCTACGAAGCAAATTTTACAAGACTTGAAAGGTACGCTTCTGGTATTATTATCCAACCTGAGAGTAAGATCGATCGATTCTTTAGTGCCATAAAACCATGTTTTCGAAGGGCGTTATCCCTTAGGGACTTCAATAGTTATGAGGAAATTGTTCGATGTCCTCTCAAGGTTGAGATGGAGATTGGAGTAACCCATCACTCGTATGCGATTTCTAAGAAGAGGAAAATGGAATTCAAAGGAAAATCTAAAGAGCACACTGAAAAGAAGATGAGTTTTCCCTTATGCTCAAATTGTGGAAAGAAACATAGATGGAGTTTTCTTAAAGGGATAAGTAAATGTTTCAAATGTGAAATGGAAGGTCATATAGCATTTGAATGCCGCAATTATGGGAATAAGATGTCTAGAGATGTGAAAAATTAAAAGGATACAGAGAGTTCACCTCCTACACTTCAATGTTACAAGTTCAAGAAAATGGGGCATGTTTCTACTCAATGTCTGAATCCAAGGGTTGTCTTTGATGATCGATGTCAACAAACTCTTAAGGCTAAAAATAAAGGATAGTCACATAAAATTTCTATCAGCGATGAGGAGTATGATAACGAACTGGTGAAAGGTAAACATACCATCCACTCTTAAGTAGAAAATGGTTTATTTGATTCTGGATCCACCCACTCTCTTATTTCTGAATAATTTTCTAATGGTATCACCATATTACCTCAACAATTAGATGTTGAGTTAGTTGTGAAATCCCCTAATGGCACAACAGTCCCATCAAATGATTAAAATTCTTCTTCGATTTAAGTTTGTGAGAAAGTGCTTCCTGAAAATATTATGATCCTTCCTATAGTGGAATTTGATGTGATTCTTGGCATGGTTGGCATTCTTTATATGGAGCTCATATAAATTGACAGAGAAGGGAAGTCACATTCCATATTCCAGATCAATCTTTGATCGTCTATCGATGCAAGGATGAACATAACCATCTAGTGGAAATATCTTCCATCTTATGGGTCTTAATTCAACTAAATGAAGGTTATTTATCACAAATGGTTGGTGAGAAAGTCACGAATAAGAATATTCCCATTGTACGGGGGTTTGATGATGTCTTTCCAGAGGAACTGCTAGGTCTTCCACCAAATCGTAAAGTTGAGTTTTCAATAGAACTCGTACCTGGTGCTTTGCCTATTTCAAAGACACCTTATAGAATGGAACCAGTTGAGTTGTATGAATTGAAGAGGAAAATCCAAGAGAATCTTGATAAGGGATTCATACGCCCTAGTGCATCACCTTGGGGAGCACCTATTCTGTTTATTAAGAAGAAAGATGGATCAATGAGACTCTGCATTGATTATCGAGAACATAACAAGATCACTATCAAGAAAAAATATCCTATCCCATGCATTGATGACTTATTTGACCAACTATGCGGAGCTTAATACTTTTTCAAGACTGATCTTCGTTCAGGGTATCATCAATTAAGGGTCGAAAGGGAGGATATACCAAAGACGGCTTTCTGTACAAGGTATGGACACTAAGAATTTATAGTGATGCCATTTGGTCTTACTAATTCCCCTGCTATCTTCATGGATCTGATGAATATAGTCTTTAGTGATTATCTGGATCAGTTTGTGGTAGTCTTTATAGATGATATTCTTGTCTATTCAAAGAGCAAGGATGAACATGAAGATCACTTGAGAATTGTATTGAAGACCCTGAGAATGGAGAATCTTTATGCCTAATTTACCAAGTGTGAATTTTGGCTTCAAAAAGTTGCATTTTGGGGTCACATAATCTCAATAGAGGAGATATATGTAGATCCATAAAAAACAGAAGTTATCAAAAGATGGTTGAGACCAACAACAGTAACTGAGATTCGAGGTTTTCTTTGTTTGGCTGGATATTATCGATGTTTTGTGAATGGTTTTTCATGATTATCTAATCCACTCACCTTGTTGACATGGAAAGAAAATATGTTCGTGTGGACGGAGGAATGTGAAGAGAATTTTAAGGAGTTGAAAAGAAGGTTATCCAGTGCACCTGTGCTCACACTGCCTTGTAGTGGAGAAAGGTTTGTGCTCTACAGTGATACATCCAAGAATGGGCTGGGTGTGTTCTCATGAAAAATGATATGGTGATAGCTTATGCCCACAACAATTGTAAATCCATGAGCAAAATTACCCAACTCATGATTTAGAGTCAGCTTTGGTAATATTTGCATTAAATATTTGGAGGCATTATCTTTATGGTGAAAGGTGTGATATTTATACTGATCATAAAATTTTAAAATATATTTTCATAGAAAAGGAGCTAAATATGCGCCAAAGGATATGGTTGGAGTTGATTAAGGATTATGACTACTGAATTCATTACCACCCAGGGAAAGAAAACAAGGTGGAAGATGCCTTATGTCGACAAGACCATGCTAGCTTATCCATGATGAGGATCACACAAGATCCAATATTTATGTATTTACAAAGGATGGATCTTGGAATTATAATGGAAGTGGAAAAATCTTATCTTTCTCAAATGAATGTTCAACCATATATACATGTGAAGATTAAAGAGGCACAGAATGAAGATGTAGAGTTACAAAAGAAGGTGAGAAATGTTCCTAAATTCAACCATGATTGTGATGGGATTATAAAGTTCAGGAATCGGGTTTGTGTTCCTCCCATCCCAAAACTAAAGAAGGATCTGCTGGATGAGGCACATAGTTCTTCATTATCTATTCATCCTGGAAGCATGATAATGTATAGGGATCTGAATGAGTACTTCAGATGGGATGGTATGAAAAGAGATGTTGCTGAATATGTCTCTCAATGCTTGGTTTGTCATCAAGTTAAAGCTGAGAGACAGAAGTTTAAGGGGATGATACAACCATTACCCATACCCGAATGGAAATGGGAAAACATCACTATGGACTTTTTCACCAGAATTCATAAAACATCCAAAGGCAATAATGTTATCTGGGTCATAGTTGATCGTCTTACAATGTCTTTACACTTCATTGCTATTAGAGAGGATTTCTCTCTGAATCAGCTTGCCATGATATATAGGAAGGGAGTGGTAAGATTGCATGGAGTACCACATTCCATTATATATGATCGGGATCCGAGGATTACCTCAATGTTCTGGCGAAGTCATCAGCATACTCCGGATACATAGTTATGTTTCAGCACTACTTATCATCCTCAGACAGATGGTCAGTCTGAGAGAACAATTCAAACTCTAGAAGATATCTTAAGAGCCTGCTCTATGGATTTCAAAGGTGGTTGGGATCAACACCTACCTTTGGTGGAATATTCATATAATAATAGTTTTCACTCCAGTATTCAGATGGCTCCTTATGAAGCTCTCTACGGAATGAAATGCAGGACTCCAACTTGCTGGGATGAAGTTGGGGAAAGAAAGCTATTAGTATCAGATCTTGTTAATGAGATGGAAGAAATGGTCTGATCTATTCAACAACACATAAGATCGTCTCAGAGTCGACAAAAAAGTGAATCCTATAACTGAAGAAAAGACCTTGAGTTTGAAGTGGGTGATAAAGTGTGCTTACGAATATCTCCTTGGAAGAGAGTAATGAGATTTGGAAAGAAGAGAAAGCTGAGCCCTAGGTATATCGGTCCTTTCGAAATACTAGATCGTGTTGGGAAGGTAGCTTACCGATTGGCGCTTCCTCTGAATCTCTCTCAAGTTCAAGGTGTGTCCCTTGTATCTCTCCTAAGAGAGTACATACCCGATCCTTCAAATGTACTCAGCTCAGAAGTTATACCCCTAGAGCAAGATATTTCTTATGAAGAACAGCCGATAGAGATTATGGATCGTAGAGAAAAATTCCTACGGAACAAGACCACTCTCTTGGTAAAAGTTTTATTGGGGAACCACCAATTAGAAGAAGCTACACTGGAGCTTGAGTATATGATGAGGGAGAGGTATCCTCATCTGTTTGTTACAAAGTGACGAATTTCATGGGCGAAATTCTTTTTATGGGGGGTAGAATGTAACACCCGAGATTTTTATGAGAAATATTTTGTTTTCATATACATCATCAAAGGAATCATTCACTACAGACAACACCATCTTGGCTTTCTTTACACGCAATCACAACCTTCCTCGATAGCTTGCATTGTACGCAATACCGAGTTTCACAAAACAGCGATATGCTATTAAAATATTATTAAAACTAGTTGTTATGAATAGTAATACCCACTTTTTGAAATTTTATAAATTTTAACTGTCAAAATGGACTTCATTTTTTTTGGAATATCGAAATTATCCTAGGGTGAAATTTTGTTATTTTTCTGAAAACATTCAATTTTTGATGAATATTGAAAACAGTGGGTTACTATTTAAAAACAGACTTTTTATTTAAATAATTATTTACATTAATTAAAATTATTTTACTTTAAAATTGATACATAATACCAATATAAGTTCAATGTAATTCATTGGAGTCATTTTATAATATTTTTAGATATATAAAATTTTATTTAACTTTTCGCCGTCTTTTACCCACCTCCTAGGAGAGTTTGAAAATTTATATAAAAAATAATTATACTTCTTCTGTGATTTGAATTTCGAAAATCGGAGAGACACGGTTATTATCAAGGAATAAAATGTGTTTCAATAAGATGAAAATAATTTTTGGTGAATAGTAACTTTTTACTTTTATTTACCACGGTTAAAAATAAATAGGGTAATTAAGGGTAAAAATGATATTATTATTACCCTAAAACATGTCGTAATTCTATTGGATAAGTTTAAATCGACCAAAAAAACCTTAGGAGTCTACTATAACCATTTAGGACCACTTGGATTAGATTATGACATTTATTATTAATTTATTTAATGAAGGGTTAAAATAGTTAAAATCAAAGTTTAATAACTAAATCATTTTTAATATAGGGTTATAACGAAGATAAATTCGACTATAAATATTAATTAGAAATATAAAAAGATTTTCTACATAATGGTATTTTATTTATAATTTTTAGACATTAAATAATTTAATTTATTTATGACACAATTATGATGCAGTAATTATCTTATTAATGAAATATTAACATAATTGATGTTATAAATACTCAAATAAATGCAATTGAATAATTTTTATGAATTCCAATAATTTTATAGGTTAATATGACATGTTGTTATTTATTTAATTGACTTTTTTAGAACTAATCGTTCTGTTATGATTTTTAATAAAATCAATTACCAAATAGTATCAAAATTAAAAAAAAGTGTTTTTTTTAAAACATTATATTTTTAGTTGTTATTTTATTACAAAAAATCTAATGTTAGGCCAAATGACTTATATAGTGTTATATATATTAATAATAAACAACTTGGGGTTCGTTTGGCTTGTTATTGCAAGTTTATTAACCATATAGTGTAAGAAAACAAGAAGACACAGTAAAAGTTAAATTATTAAACTTAGAGTTAAATGTAAATGAGAAGGTTAAAATAGTAATATAAACTTGTATAAAATATATTTGATGAGATGATTTCGACCCATATCCACCTTATCTTAGAAATAAATAATTTTGGAGCTATTAAAAACCGAATATGACTTTATAATAATATAATACTTTAAGTTATTCCTAAGGTGCCCCTCTCCTCCCTTATAAAAGGGTACCTCCTCCCTCTCCTCCTCACACCACATTGAGCCTTCATGCTCGGCCAACCCCTACCAATTTCTCATCTCCACTTACCTAGAAAAATCTTAGAGGTCCTGGTAATCTTGAAAGACAATATTTAGTGCCCTAAGAGAAGGTTAAGAAGAGGCGCTTCAAAGAAGAGGTGATGTCCGTTACAAATTCATTCAACATTATTTCTTCTTATACTTCTTATTATTTAGTTTTCTCATTATGAAGTAATAACATCAGTATAAATCATATACTTATATGTTATTATAAATATGACACAACCCTATTTCACTTTCTATCTATCCTATGGAAAATGAAATCACCGAGCGTGCTTACGTGCGGAATAATGTATCCACGTGGTGGTGTGATCTGTTTTCCACCAACACCTTACTTGGATGTGTATAATGGTGTACAGAATAAATATATATGATTATTGTAAAGTTGTATTGATTCTGAAATATTATACATACACATCACTGCAATTCCATGATCATGGAAACGATATCATCACCCGTGCGTGCGTACGTCCTACCGTCTCCACGATGTGATGCGACTCGTTCTACATGATCTTCATTGCATAATTATTATATAAATGAATTTAATGAATATATATGATATATATGACAATAATACCATTCTGTAAATGAGGTATCTATGACCTAAGAGAAGAATAAAAATTTATTCGACAAAAAATGCAAAAGAACAAAAAGCATTAAACACCTGAAAAACAAGTTACAATTAAATATTACTAATAATAAGATAAGAATATGACCATATATGATATAATAAAAATGATTAGAATATGGATTAAGTCAATAACATTATATAAATCCTTATACATGAGGTTTGGACACGTACGAAGCAAATCAGACCTAAGGTAAGGGAAAATCTCACAATCTCATTTTTATCTGAGATTGTTTATACATCAAAATTTACTGGAGAATATTTATCATCCACTTAAATGTTTCCTAAATATGTAATATTATTTACATACACCTACAATTGTTTAAATCCAATTTTACCCATTGGTGAGTTTTTAGTAATAGATATTAAAGGAATTTTTTTTGTTTTTAGTATGAGGTAATTTTATGACTTTTCCGGCCAAAGTACAAGAATATTGTTTGTCTTTAACTTATATGGCATGAACGGACTTTTAGAACATTATTTCCATGTATCTTCATTTACATGTTTTCATGTTTATTTTTAATCAACATCTTTTAGTTTAAAATTTTATGACCTGTTAAGAAAGAAAAAATGTTTTTGAAGTATAAAGGATATTTCCCTCAAGAATGGAGTTCAAGCATTTTATCAAAATTATTTTTCATCTAAGATAATATAGGGTTCTTTTTCTATCCATATTTTTACATTGGTTTGATTATTTTATGATGGAATTATATTTATGATGTCCTTTTATCTTATATGGATTATGTTATGATGGCATGATGTTTAAGAATCCAATTTTTATTAGATGGGTTATTCTATGATGTATGATTTATGATCTTGTGGGACACATAAGAATGGTATCATTATGAGATGTGTGGGTCCTATATATCCCTCCAATGCTTTGGGTAAAGATTTATATCTCATGAGATAGACATGGCTAGAATGGCAGGTTAAACTGATTTAGTGAAACAGGACTGAAATAAGGAGTGAACTCGGTTCAGAAATGGACTTTGTCAACTAAGATATTCTTGGCAATGAGACTTGACATCTATGAAATGATTCTCTATGATTATTTGTGTATGACAAAAAGTTTCAGGTTTTAAGATATGATTATTGGGATTACATTTCACTACTATGATTTATCCCATGTTATGAAATTATGATCTCTTTTGAAGGTTAAGATTTCCAAAATGATATGCTATTATGAATATGATGTGATTGATATTTCTTTTCTTTACCCTTAATGAGAATTTGATCTCACCCTTTTGTATGTTTTCTTTTCCCCAGGTCACGAAGAAGGATATTAAGTAAGATATGCCAAGAGGGACTCTAGATATGTTAAAATAAAAGGGAGACAATGTAGATATTTTATGAACCATATGTTTATGTTTCCCAGTTTCTAAAGACACTATACCTATACGGTCCTTTCATGGATTTTCTATATGTTGTAATAAGTTTTCTATAATTCTGAAGTAATCACAATGTATGTAAATTTTGGGTTGCTATAGTGAGAGGAAGGATCGAGGAAGAAGGTCAATGTCAGGGTCAACATTCCTCATCAGCATTATTCATTGGAAGAATGCGTTCTTTTTTCATAGAAATAGTTTTTCGTTGGAGAGAATTTCTCCCAAGGCTCCAAAAAAAATGGCCAACTGATGTGTTTCCACCATATTTTACCGTCGGCAGAAATTCAAAAGTGCCTAATCAAACACCAAGGATGGCACATTTAATTAAGGTGGGTTAGAGTAATTAATGTGGAGGAAGCGCAAGAGGCTCCTCCACAATAAAGAGGGGTTGAGTGGTTTCCTCTCCCCCCATAAATAAGGGTTTAGTGGTCTCCACCATTAAATTCAATTTTGGAAGTTATTGAAAACTTGGGTGGTCCCCACCACAATTAAACATGAAGAAGATGTTTAGTTCCAGTGGACCCCGCCTCCCAACAGCCACATGGTTGTTGCAAATAAAAAAATGTCACACACTTTTATTATTATTTTATTCTTACACGAAATACCCCAAAACTCTCTTTTACCCTCGACCATCTACCGTCGAAGTGAATGACTTCTTAATCGAATATCGGCACTGCAAGTTCAACGGTGCCCTCAATTTTCAATTCTATTCACCGGTTCAAAATATAAAAAAACTAGCTTGCACATTTACTCAATGTACCCACATAAAAATTTCAGAAATTTATTCCAGGCACTCCAGGCCTCGGAATCATGTGCCGTTAATTTTCACGGACTCGTAAAATTCCCATATTTTTTTAAAAATAATTACATTGAAATCCAGGGTCTTTAGAATGGTTTTTAATCATGGAGGGACATTTTTTTATTATAGGCTACTAAATTTACATGATAATGACATATATATATATATATATGGATTTATTTCATATTATAAAAAAATAAAGTTTTCTTTATATCAATTTCTTCATAAATTTATATGAATTCTATTGGATTTATTTCTATCCAAACTAATCCAAAATTAAATATTTTAAAAATATAATATTTAAACGACCTGAAAATATGTAAAATAAATTGAATTATTAGAATTTACTATAAAATTATTAATTATTTTCATGAATATTATAATTATGGCTTACTATGTTTGTAAAACTATAAAATATAATTTAATGTAATTGATAGAATTTGAATGTATGATAGAGAAAATATCTCAATCATGTATTTTATGTAGTTTTATTTTTTATATTTTTCATTTCACAATCGTTTATATTTGATTCTCATATTCATCCATTTTTATAATTATTTGGAAAAACCCTATTTTTAAGTGATGATATTAGATACCTTATAAATTTTTTTTAAACCTACATATTATGTACTGTATCACGATGATGAGAAAATGAAATATCAATCAATTTATAATCAAAATTAATATGGTGATATAGGGAATTGTAAATGTTATTGGTTTCATTTCATTCATCACAACATGAAAGATAGTATTTAAATGAAATATGGCAATGATATTATTTCACATGAAGAAACTAAACAAACTGTTGAGGTTGTGAGAGTGAAAAAAAGATGAATATTTCTAGGATGCCAAGATATCTGGAGGGTGAAAAATGATAAATCTAGAATTTTTTATTTGACTGTATCAAGGGGGAAAATTATTAATTTTAATTATTTTCATCTATTTTCACTTACATTATTGAAGGTCACACTTTCTAATGACATAGATATTCTATCATATAATAATTTGACTTTAAATTTAATTAATAATCATTCATCATCAAAAAAATTCTGGCTCACAAAAAATAATGCATCTTATTCTATGAGAAAACTACAAGGATAAATGATTATATAAAATTTGGTTTATAAATATAAAATAAAAAAGAAATTTGAACACCATATCACACAATATAGAATAAAATGGGGGATTTTCCATTGATTTCTATTGTAAAATAGATTATATTATTGGGTGAAATATCAAAAAATAGAACTCATATGATGATAAGTAAATTAAGGCTAGTGATGAGTTGGATCACCATGTATCTGGATTATCATAGTTGAAAATTAATGCACAATTTCATAATTTTAAATATGATGCATCTAACATTAGGTTGGGTATATTTTGTAATGGATTTTAACTATTTTGCCTGATGATTACATATCTCAAAAACAATTCCTGTTTTTCTTACATTTATAACCATCATTTGAGGAATTGTATGAAAAAAAACAATTCACATTATCTACTATACATATATATGGAAATTCTAATCATTGATATTATATATACATATACATGTATCCATCAATAAAAGATTTTAAGCAACATGTGTATGTGGGTGTGCACTTATACATGACATCTTTGTAAAATTTATTTTATATGTGTGGATCACTTATATGGAAATTAATTATATCCCTTATTATGATATGATGTCTGGATAGAACACATATAGTGAAATATCATAACCTAATTTTATGAAGAATACATGATCTATAAGACTTAAATATAATCATAGATTCATTTTCAATGGTCAAAACTGATTTCTTCCAACTAATCATCTATATAGGAATAACCATATAAGGGTTAGAATAATTATTTAGGCCAATAAGACACATCGACATATGTCGATATTTGATATTCATAATTAATTGTAATATGTTAGGTATTTACCAGTTAATTTTTAGATAATGTCAAAAAATGGAATAATATTCACACATAATGAAATTATAATCTGATAAAAGGAATATTGTACTTTTTGATTTCCTATATTGGATAACAAATTCTTGTTGTAATTGTTTTAAATTAATATATATTAAGAAAAATATATGAGAATCGATGCCTTTAATTGTTATAAATATCATGCGGTAGATAAAATATGATTTTTCTCTCTCAAAATGACATAGAGGGTTGGGGTATTAGACCAAAACTGCATTATATTTTTAGAAGTGAAAATAATTTTAACTTACATCAAACTTCATATGTCATGAAAAATTGGGGCCTATATTCTAAGATCTAATTTTATGACTATTTAGATTCAATGGTCTCATATTTTATTAATTTAAATTATAATTTTGAGGAGGATGAAATCACGGTATAATATTAATGCATTCCTCCTATTTTTGATGTGTATATAATTTCTGGATACCCTATGTCCAACAGTATGGTAATTAAGAAGAATGTGAAACCACTATCTGATGTGAACTCATGAAAAGTGATATATATCACTAAAAAAGGATAATCTATTCCCATAAATAAGGAATATCTATAGTGGATACATTATACCATAAAATGGGTTAATACAATAGATACAATTTCTATTAAAATATTTTAAGCTAACATATTATAGGACGCTCTCTTGGATGAAGTTGGCTAATTGAATTAAAATTGATGTATAATTAATAAATTACACACTAAATTCATAACGATTTTTACTATGTTCTAATTTAATTTTATTCTAAAGGTTATTATTGAAAAAATATTTTATATCTCATCAAATTGGATAAAAAATTGAGATTTTACCCCTATGGAGGATAGTGGGGTGATAGAAAATATAGTTCCCAATATACTTTAGAATGTATCTAGACTATTAGTTCCTTCATTCAATGATAATTTTAATTCTATATCTATGTATCACTAAACATAGGATGATAATGATGTTCTAAATTCATATGATAGACAAGATAACTCCACACCTCTAACACATAAAAATTATTATGTTGATGATATCCCCTCCCCAATTCCAAATGTGGATTTGGAGTTAAAAATAGTGGCTAGAACTAAGAGTATGGATAAAGAATTTCTACCATTTATTGAAAAATTATGTGAGCCCCACACTGTGGATAATGCTGGAAGCCTTAAGGATGTAAATCTAGTTTATAATACATGCAATGATATAGATGAATCTTTTACTTCAATATATTATAGAATGGTTATCAATGATACATTAGTAGAATCCTGTAAAATAGAACATTTTATTAGTCATGATCTTTACGTTAATAAGGCTAAGCTAACTCTAAAATCAGTGAGGAATGAGAAACAATAATGCATTAAAAAGGTTGGATCCTACCCAACATAAATTCAAATTATTTTCTCCATCTTGATTTTTCATGGACTGTAAAATTATGATATATCCATTTCCTTACATGGATGTATTAAAATTCATAGAACTAATATTCTTGGAATCTCCATACCTAAAATTATATTCTTAAATCCATTTTATGTTAGAATATAGAGGATTCTTCTTTATTGGTTTTTACAGTAATATTTTCAATGTTGAAGTCCTCTATATTTTTTCACACTCCCCTATGAGTAGTGTCTCTAAATTCATTATTTATGAATAAATGATTAACTTTGAAGATAAATTATCTAATTTTAATGAGTTCTAACCATTCATCTACGTTAAAAACATATATTAGAATATGATATGGATTCAGAATTCTGAGGGCTTCATGAATTATAGAATCCTTTAACCTTGTATTATTCATGGTTACTGTAATGGTATCTTCTACTCTGGTGAATGGATGGATGATCGACACTCCACCAAATCATTGAGGAAATTTAAAATCCAAATTTATAGAAAAATATAATTTAAATTTATCTCATTGGACCTAGATACACATATTATAGGAGGCTCAATAATATTATAGTTTCTATAAGGATTTACCAATACTTCTTTAATAAACATTGCCTTGATAATTGAGACATTATTTTAAGAATCATCAACAAAAGCATAAAATTTAATTATCATCCAATTATATTCACTATAAATAATAGAAATTCCAATATAATTTTTCCTTTTATATTTAACAATTATGGGTACTTGTATCAAAATTGTGGTAAAGATGTTATAGATTTCTAAAATTCAACCCATTATGGTAATGATGATTTGTATTCTGTAATTAAGATGATTGTTTATTATATACAATCTCAATGTTTGTTGCAGGGAAAGATATAACAATTTTTGAAATGAAATTTTATCTCTTGAAAGAAAATATTAATCTTATATAGTATCAATAAAATAATTTGGATTTTTTAATGTAAATAAAATATGAAATTGACCACACCTCTAAGTTAAATTCCATTAAATCATTAGTAGTCATGCATAAAAAGGAAAATTTCAACATAAAATTGATGAATTATAGGGATATATATACAAAATTTTAAATTTTCCTTTTATGAAAAATGATGTATTATAGAATGTTTATAGTGCTAATGATACTAATGATTCCCTTTCATAGAATATTGTCTTTAATATTGCATAAATATTTAATGGGCCTGACCTCAACACAGATCTTGATTCTAAAATAATTAGATCAATGGATATTAATGACGATAACCAATGCCTTACCAATATCCCTCTTGATTTAGAAAATAAGAGTGAAAATATTTGTTTTAAACTGATTCTGCTTTGGACCATAATGGTTTTATTAAGGAATTATTTAAAAAAATTGTAATGTTTTTTATGTGCTACATTGAAAATTGGTTAAATCCTTTTTTCTTATAAACACCTTACAATTTTGTATTAATACCTAGTTTCTCATCCATATTTCATAATTTGAATATTATTTTAAGATACACCACCTCAAATTCATATCTTTTCTCAACGCAATCTAAAAAAATTATTTCCAAACTCATTTGTACTAGAATTAATAATATTTCACATAAAAGTTTCTATAGAAATTTTTTTGTTTTAAATATATAATGATCCAATATCAAATTATCATGGAAATTCAATGTTTCAATACTCAAATTAAATTAAATGATAGTTTTGACATTTCACTCAATCTTAACATCAGAAAATCATTTTACATAATAGATTGGAACATAATTTGAAATGTTATTTTTAAATTTTATATAATTTTTTTTGATAACTATGATAATGATATATTTTAATATTTTAATGATTCAATGCTTATCATTGGTTCTCATAAGGGTTTTCAAACATTTTCATTGGGAGTTAGACAAAGATATCCTCTTTCTTCTATCATCTTCCCTATAGTTGAATAATATTTAAGCATACTTCTCACTCACATGGTGGAACATGTAATGCATAAACCCATGAGTCTTTCATGAAATATTGTTATTCCTTTCCATAACTTTTATGAAAACATATTATTATTTTTTCTTCTATTCTAAAACAAATATGAAAAAACAGATTATTTTTCCCTAATGTATGTTGAATTTTACGGTATTTTATCAATTAGAAGAATCATTGTGTATATTTTATGAAGGAGATCACCATTTCTAGATGATTTCATATTCTATTATACCTGTGAATTGGATAAGGATATAGTCCCATTAATTTCCATGGTGTTTCATTATTTTTTGGAGACTTAAGCCAAGTTATTTTATCATGATGATAGATCAAATCAAACAACACATTTCTAATTAGAATGTGATGCCATTTCATTATATATAATGAATATCCTCATCAAACATACTATAAATTATAAATTAGATCACTTTTTTATAAAATATTAATAGACAATTGATAATTTTATACATATTAATTCATACATCAATTTTTTTTCAGTGGGATTATTGTTGAATCTATGATAGTCACAATTCCCTAGATCAAATTCCACAAGCCTCTTGTAAATGAAGATATGGGAATAAAAATAAATGGATTTTTAATTATAGTACATAAGATTGGATCACTTGGAATACTCTTAAAAGTGAATCTATGGATCTTATATTTCATAGATTCTGGTTTATTCAAAAATATAGAAGGTGAATCCCTCTTTATCTAATCTCGTCTATTTGGCCATCCACCAGGATCTCTTTCATTAACATTATGTCACAATCTAGAGGTATTTCTTTTTAATTATTAATCCCTTAAATTATTGATTTTCAACTATATAGGAACCCATCCTATAACACTTTAAAACACTCATCAATTAAATTTACACTATCAAGTTTCCATTAATCAATTTTTATCAATTCCCGACATTGAATTTCAAGATGACTATCCGAATATAAATAATAATTATGATTTTTCTCATAGTGTTAAAAAAGTAATATAGAAACCTATCGATAATGAAATGATTTACGCCATTATTTATTACCTTTATTATTTTGACTTTGATCATGATTCATTAATGATTCAAAGATATGATAATCCTTAGATAATTCTATCAAATGTTACCTTGTTTTGGAGACTTCTGCATAACAGAATTTATACTAGTGATTGATTATCATATTTTATTATTCTTTACTAATCCAAGTGTCATGTGAGTAATCATAACATATAGTATTCCAATCATCTATTCGTCTCTTTTTACAGTTCCAATTCTTTATGCGATGAAATATTTTATCAATATAAAGTAAAAAAATTATATTCCTATTCTTTTGTTGGTCAACTATATCTCCCAAAATATATTCAACTCACTCTGGAACTCTTTAACTTGTTTACATATTCTGTTGCTGATGTGATTCATATCGCATAGTATTCTCATACCTCCATTATTCATAACCAAACTTACTTATCTATTTAGGAAGGCCAAGTGAAAATCATATCCATGATCAAGGAGACAAAACCTCTTTATTATATCAAGTACATTGATTATATAAATTAATTCATTGTTTTGTATAGTCGGGAAATTTTAGATCATATAAATATATGCATCGGAGTTTTTTGAATTTTATAAAGAAAATTTTATGGTAGGGAATAAAATTATTATTGATAGTGCATCAAAAGCTAATCTTGGTCCGGTGGGATGTGCTACTATTTTTTTGTAATTATAACGGATGGACACATATATGTATCTATGGTATATATGGAATATAATTAACTCATGGTGCTAAAATTATTAGTTACAAAATTGTGGCACCCCTTTCAACGAAAAATGTATTGTAAAATGGTTTTATTGAAATTGACTATACCACTATTTTTCATGATGTTCATAATTCTATGAATAATATTTCATGTAATCTCTTAGATAGATAGATGTAATGTTTTTATTCCATTATAGAATCAATTTCAATATCATAAATGATTTATTGGAATATAATGCAGTGGAACATATGATTTACATCAATAGAGTAAATGACGATCATACATGGTTATAAAAAATTAAAATTTATCTAATATAAGTTTTTAATAGACTATAATAAAATCCTAAAATTAAGAATTATTAAAATAGTTACATTTTAATAATAATAGGCTTCATATCTCTATCCAAAATGTCACCATTCTAAAATTTCATTGACAAAATTCTAATGAAAAATATATTTCATGAAGTATTATTGAAAATATATGTTCCTTATTTATTACCCAGTAAAATATCAAAATAATTTAGTAGAGTATATTTTTGACTAAAATCCTTAAAAAATATGACTAAATAATACTAATTTCTAAATTAATTCAAATAGTAATCCATCATTTAATTTCCAACATGGTAAAAGTGAAGGTGATTAAATTGTGTCATTTTTAAAAATACATATTTACCAAAATATTTTACAAATCATTCTTGACACAAATTCCATCACGAGTCTCCTTTATATTTTTATGTGTATATGAAAATAATACCTCAATCTATTTCAATGTGAATGATTCATCTAACTATCCATATTCAAATGTAATTTTTTTTTCATCCATTTCTATTTAATATATATGTAGACCAATAATTATTAAGAACATAATGGGGTTATATGACTAGAAGAATAATCATCCTAAAGTTTCAGTTGGTAATGGTTATCTATATCAAGACATTACAGATTTAAGTTTAATGAATTTTTCTAATTTGTCCATGGGTCCTATCTACTAACTGATAAATGAATAATAATTATTTAAAAAACCTAATCCCACTTTTCAATCACTTCGTCGAACACTATGTATTCTTGTGTCAGAAAACTTAGATTTATATTCCTTGATATGAAGAATATGACACATCAAATTTTCCTATATAACTATTATTTATTAATTTATTATATCTTGTATCTAATTTGACCATTTATATGTTACCTCCTGTTATATATTAACATATAAATTGAATAATTTATTATCATTCAATATATGTAATATAATAATATTATAAGTTTAACTCGTCATTCGTTACAATTGATAATGAGGCAATCTTTTCAATGAATTTTTTTTCTTCTAGTTTAAAATAATATGTACAACCATTATATTAATAAAACAAAATAAATTAAATATTCCTTTAATTTTAATAATCATACATATTTTAGGTATAATGTTCTCTTTTTTACTATGTATATTATGAACTAAGAGAATTTGGTTTTGATCACAATTCCATTATTAATGAATGAAAATAATTTATAATTAATCTCCACAAATTTGATATAACTATTCAACAAATCAAGATGAGTACATAAATAGATGGTATTATGTATACTACAAGAGGAAATTGTCATGCATGTTCATTTGATTGTATGCCCTGAAATGATAATTTTCTTTATTATGGTGTTGTTTAGAAAATAATGACATTGGATTATTAGCTCCTTGATGAATTGCAATGATGAAATTAATGTGGATTAATTCAATGACAATACATGACACAATAATTGATGATTATGTATTTATAGTTATTGACCTAACTATCTTCATGGATATTGATGAGACATATATTTCCTCGTCAATATAAAAAATCAACTTTCAATGTGAATTATTCTTTGATTTCTAAATTTGGATTCAATAATGATGTAATCCGAATACATTTGTTTGATTATGGGTGTGAAGAAATTTACACAATGATGACCCCCATTATTATCAATAAAAATATTACATTTGATTACTTACATTGTCTAATTTTAATATTTTTATGTGTCCTAAATATTTTTTTAGATAATATAGGGAATTATCCATATGTGTTCTTAGATCATTTGGTTTTTATCCACCTGGGGTTTTATGTATGATATTTTGTAATTAAATTATTTTTTTTTTCAGTTTGGTGTAAATGTTTGTTTTATTTTTATTTTACTCAGTTCCTTTAATTTGATATATTTTACATAAATATTATTCTTATAAATAATATCACATAAATCATAAAATATATTACATTCAAATGAAGTGTTTAAAAAATTAAAATAATTATTAAAAATGGGTCTGTAATGTATTTATGATCCATTTTATAGAACATATATTTATAAAAATAGATTTCAAACAATATTGAAAATTTGATTTAAAATAATTTTCCGAACTAATTTTAATTGGATTACGTTTTTAATTTTTTTTA
Organism: Viscum album; assembly: GCA_963277665.1. Classification (NCBI taxonomy): domain Eukaryota; kingdom Viridiplantae; phylum Streptophyta; class Magnoliopsida; order Santalales; family Viscaceae; genus Viscum; species Viscum album. The sequence continues at coordinate 706,682,807 of OY728131.1, read as the reverse complement.
TTCATATATATTTAAAAAAAATTAAAAACCAGTTTAAATTTATTTTTTTAAATCATTCAAAATAATTATGTTAAATACTATTTCTTAAAAAAAAATTAAATATCTTTATATTTTTTAAAAAAATATCTATAAAAACACATAATACATGATTCAATTTGATTTTGAAATTTTTTTCAAACATGATACTAAATATATATCATTAAATTATTTTGTAATAACTAGTTAGAATGTATTTTTATGAAAGGATTAAAATAATTTTTGGAATTATGATTATAATCATTTTTACACATATTGAAGGGTATCTTCTGACATAAACTACATTGATAATGTTTTATTTTTGTATATGGACTATTCCATTATTAAAAATGTACAATATTCTCCAAAAATATCAATTTCATCTGTATTATTTATTTATTTTCTAGAATCATTGATATAATTTTTGACATTAATGTTTTAAACATTTATTACAACATGCCACATTATTTAATAACTCATTATTATTAATTATGGTGCCATAATTATTTATTTTAACCTTTTAATCCAATATTTAATATTTCTATAGAATTAAAAATATATAGTGAAATATTGAATTCTAATGCAGAATGACAATGACATGAGAAAATTATGCATCAAACTATTTTATGACTATGATCAATGAATGAGAGCTCTAGGTCTTCCTCCCTTAGTGTCCACAGTGATAATAATAATTTTAGATTATATAAATTATAATATATTAAATGTTTTACGGTTTTTATTTAAATTATTTCTACTAGGGACATCAATCAGAACCAAGAATGATATCTTGTGCGAATATACATATGGGTAAGGAGCAGGAAAAATTGAGTGGGGGTTCCACTCAAGGTACTCATAAAACCTTACACATGTAATTATAGAGACTAGAAAATAGATAGCCTATATACCTCAATTTGTACCTTAACTCCTCCACTTGTGCCTCCAGGGATCATCCCACGCATCCCTTCATCACTATTTTAGTAATAATAAACTTCTCTTACAATATGTCCATACCCAATAATGGATCATAATAACATTTATTGTTTTCATTCTACTTCTATGACACCTCCATTTCTCAGTCCTATAAACAAGTTATCCGAAGATAATAATCCTTAAACCTCAACCCCAAAAATACGATATAACTCGGGGAATGCCTTAGAGTACACATGTAACGCCCCGACCCTAGTTGCCCAGAGTCGGTGCATTATTACATAACATTGGCATGATCACAAGAAAGACCAAATCTCGAAAGACCGATTGGTTTAGTAGCCTTGGAAACACTAGATATATTAATATGTTTTACATTACATCATAAAATGAAAAACTACTACAACAACATAATGTCTCCACAGTCCACACTATTATCCCCTCATAATATCCCTGCAGGTCATTCATAACTTACTTCTTCACATCCTGGGGAAAATAAAACATAGAAAAGGGGTGAGCTCAAATGCCCAGTAAGGATAACAATATAGCGGAACATTCAAAATAAGCATAAACATTTAAGGCAATGCATTACTAAAACAAAAGCCTTTTAAACTTGAACTTCAACATAGTATGGCAAAAGTAAAATGAAATAATGCCATTTACTTATTCACATGGATATTCTACTAATCGAATAATCACATGAAAAATCAATAACCACTTTCATAATGATGGAATGCATAATGCTGAACTTTAATTTCTTTGTCAAGGCCTCATCCCAAGACCTTGGGGCTAACTGTAACAGGAACCCAACCCGGAGTGCCTCTAATAACCGGACACCAACCCGGAGTGCCTCTAATAACCGGACACCAACCCGGAGTCCTTCTAATAACCGGAGACCAAACCGGAGTTCCTCTAATAACCGGAGACCAAACCAGAGTTCCTCTAATAACCGGATACCAAACCGGAGGGCTTACTTTTACCGGTCCCCAACCCGGAACATACTTGTCTAACACATTCATCTGAAAGAAAGGTTGAAATATAACATAAACATTTGGATTAAAAATAACTTATAAAATTTCAATACTTTAAACAAAAACCATGAGTGACATAAGAATAACTTATCCACAGTCAAAAATATCACAAAAATTTCAATAAAATAGGGATGTTTTGTATCATAATAAATCAACTTCAAATAAGCTTAAAATCCATCAAAGGATGTTGACATAGATGAAATCAAAATTCTTTTTAATGAAATATCTCCTTTTATTTTGAAATAATTTAAGATCCATATAAAATAAAACATTTTTTTTGAAAATATTCTTATAAGCTTGTAAGGGAAGCTTTGAAGATTTTATAAGGGAGGAAAATAGCCGCACCCGCCGTATAAGTAAAAAAAACATTCTTACCTTAATTCTGTTGAAAAGGTTAAAAAGGACCTTGTTTTGAAAACGACGGAAAGATTCCTTTATAAACCTCTTATAAAAAGTCAAACAAGGGTATAAATGACTTTAACCCATATTCTTGTAAATAATAAATATGTTTTGAAATACATTTCGAAGAAACATGGATGTGGATGATAAAGAAATCCCAGTAGATTATTACGTATAAACAACCTCGGATAATGAAGAGATTGTGAAATAACCCTTACCAATTTGGTAACTTATGAAACATACAACCCATGAAAGAGGTATCATACAATGAATATGTAAATACACATAAATTAGATTGTATTACACAAAGAATATAATTATGGGCAGTACATACACCACACAAAAGGTAATGGTGGCAATATGGCATGAATCTCACGGGAATAAGGAGTGAGATGAAAACCCCTTACCATGTTAATCAATTGAGTCATATGGCCAAAAGTTAATAACCACCAAATAATTTACATAATAACATGAATATAAAGAGAATCATGATAATATATATCAAATGGCAATACACAATACACCCCTTTCAATAATTTAGTGGCGAACAATGGAAATCTCACGGAAGTGAAAGTGAGAAAAGAAAATCCCTTACCTTGTACTTTTACTTGGTTGGGGTAGGTTAACCTCCTGTATAATATTTAAATAATTGTTATTAAATTATACAAGAATCATATATATTAATATGATATCATATATGATCTTTTAACTTTGCTTTGTTAATAATGTCTTAGTATTATCGTTGTTTCGGGTGTTAACTTTCTCGTTTTCTTTTATATGTTTTATTACGTAAGCCATGTTTGTAATGGATAGGTTGTATATTATTCATATCCAGAATGATATCAAGTACTTAAACATCATTTTTAAATCAGCAAATGATAATTATACTTGAATTGATATGATGGAGAATGAATCTCATCGCGTTCGTGGAGACGGTAGTCCGTACGTACGCACGAGCGACAATATCATTATTTTGATATTAAAATAATATATAAAAGGATGTTATATCATATATACAGAATCATTAACATGTTATATTTATTATTTACATGAGTTACACATCATTATTATACCCATCCAAATAATAATATATTGAGTAACAATTACACCACGACGTGGAGACGGTAAGCCGTACGTACGCACGTATGGTGACATGTTATTCAAAGGGTGGATAGAATACTGAATATGGTTGTACCATATTTATAATAAAATCAAAGTATATGTGAGATACTGGAGTTATTATTTTATAATGGTAAGAACAAAGAAAGAAGAAGTGGAAGAAGATAGGAACTTGAAAAGGGGTGGTGAAAACATTACCTCTTCTTCGGGTTCTTCCTTTTGATTTGATCAAAAGGGCTCCTTAGGTTGGCTTTCTGATCAAACTAAGGCCTCTAGATTGTAGTGAGAGATGTTGGGAGAGTATTTGGGCAGAGTTTTGCCGAACCAAAAGGCTTTGAAGGTGTGAAGAAAAGAGAAGGAGGAGTGCCCTTTTATAAGAGGGGTGAGGGGCACCTTTGGAAAAGCTAGAAATATTAGTTTATAATAAATTCTTATTCGGTTTCTAATGGCTCCAAAGTTTATTATTTAAAGGTTAAGGTGGGGATAGGTGGAAAAACACTAAACCAGTAGAATTTATACAGGTTTGGGTACTTATATTAACCTTATCTTTAAGTATTAACTCTTAGTTAATTAGTTTCACTTTTACAATGTCTCTTTGTATTTTTATATAATATGGTTAATAAACATACTATATACATCCAAGCGACCCCCAAGTGGTCCATTAATGATGAAACTATCATGATATAAGTCTCTTGGCCGAACCTTAGATTTTTAGGAATTTAATATCAATTAATAATATAATATTTGTTTTAAGAACTCTTTTATGTCAATTTTGACACTATTCAATAGTTGATTTTTGTGAAACTCATAACAGATTGATTACTTCGAAAAAAGTCAATTAAATCAATCCTAATATATTATATTATCCTAGAAAATTATTTCAATTCATTAAAAGTTTTATATTATATTTATTTGGGTATTTATAATATCAATTATTTTAATTTTTCACTATTATAGTAATTACTGCATCATCATTGTGTCATAAATAAAATAAATTATATAATGTCTAAAAATTATAAATAAAATATAATTATGTAGGAAATATTTTTATCTTTCTAATTAATACTTATAATCTAAAATCCAACATATTTAACCCTATGTAACAATTGTTTTTCTAAAAGATATATGCTTGTGTCATTTTTGTATTCATTTTAACTTAATTAAAATAAAGTTTCATTATCACATACAAGTGGATCCATGGGGTCCCAAAATCGAACCAAAGATGCCCATGGTCGACCATGTATCAACCAATAGGGTTAAGACACGTTTTAGGGTAATTTAGTATTATTATAATATTATTTGTTAACCCTTATTTACCGGATTTACCCTTAACCATGGTAAATAAAATATTTACCGCAGTAATTATTCAAAATGTCTAAAAATAAAAGTTACCTATTTATACAATTTGAACATCCTGATTCCAAATATGGAATCCATTTTCCTAAATTCAAAACACAGAAGTGGAAGAAATTAATTTAAAATTAATTCCCGCTGCCAAAACAAAAAGCGTGTTTTTAAGAGATAATAACTATCAAAAGACTGACACTTGTTTATGTTCGGTTTAATTGGAAAATTATGTCCAATGACCAAAATTATATTAAATGGTAAAAATATATTCTAAATATACTTTAAAACCACTCAAATTCATAATTTATCACTATTAATTATTTTGATTAAAAAAGTTGTTTTTAATTAAAATTTAGTAATTTTCACTATTCATCAAAATATGAAAGTTATCCGAAAAGTACCAAAATTTCACCTTAGGGTAAATTTGACACTACTAATCCAAAAATGAAGTCAATTTTGAAATATAAAATATATATAATTTGAAAAAGTAGGTATTACTATTCATAACGGCTAGTTTGATTGGTTGTGGTGTGTGTTAAAACTCGAAGTTGCGTACAACACACGCTACTGTATTATTCAAAGGAAAGCGTACCGTGGAAGCTTGGGATGTTTCATTTTAAATTTTCTGATGTCCCCATTTAGTAAAAAAGTTTAAAATATTGTATTTAAAAAGTTTTCACTATTAAAAGTTGATAAAAGTGCAATACTGAAAATGAATCGGTTCTTGCATTATGTCTAAGAAACTCATAATATGGATTCTAAAATTATAAGGATTATATAAAGTTTAAAATTTATTTAATACTATTCATAACCTCTTTTGAATGGCTTGTTTGGTAAGTCATGGTGTGATTGAACTCGGTGTTGCGTGTAGTGCAAGTTATTGTATTATTTTAAAGAAATAACACACTATGAAATCTTGGGGTGTTACATTCTCCCCTCCTTCAATAAATTGCGTCCTCGCAATTTGAAATTGTTCTTCGAAAATAAAAGGTTGAAAATAAAAAATATCTTTGTGGGAAAACCCACATCGGAAATTGGGTTACTAAAATTTAGTCTTAATATGAGGAAAAGATAAATGAAAGGGTCACCACCAAATTATGATCTCGATTAGGAGAATATTGGTGGAAATTAGAGACATATAATTGGAGGAAAAACGTAAATATTTATAGGTAGTGATTGAGGTCATCAATCACAAACAAGTGTATAATTGAGGTCCTTAAATTCATCAATCTATGATGATTTGAAATACCATCGGTTCAACAAAACATAGGGTATTAGGATAACACATTTTTGACGTTTCAAAATATCTTAGTTGAAATCCCACATCGAAAAATGAATTAACGAGGCCTCTATTTAAAATAAAGAGTGGAAAGTATGAAGATTACCGAAAATAACACATACTAGGGTTCCATGTAGGAAAATATGGATATGGAAGAGAAATCTAACCATCAATTATTTGATGGAGAGTGGTAGAGAACATGGCTATGAAAAGGCCAACAATCCCAAAGCCATGAATTATTGATGATTTAAGGTACCATCTAGGACAACATTTTTGTTCTATGTTCCTTTTATTAATGTTGAGGAATTTATTTATGAGATTGGCTAAGATCATAAGGAGATATACTTACTTTATAATTAGAGTTTTATCCATTAATAAATTTCTACCACAAACTCATCGTTCACTCGTAAAAAAATTCTATTTATAATATTCGTACAGGGTTCCAAAATAAACGAATTTATAATTTATCTACCAGATCTTTTAAAAAAACTACATTATTTAATCCAGGACATTTCTTGGGACAGTGGTAGGTGATACACCCTTGTCGCCCTTCGGTTGCGGGTTCAAGTCTCGCAGCCTTGCCGGACGCGACGGGTTGCCGCCTGACCTCCGGGTTGTCCTTTTATGGAAATCCAAAGTAATCCAAACTAGAACTATCCAAATTACTTCTGTCCAAACTCACAGTCCTACATTTATAAGGAAGGTAAACATAATATAGATCCTTTTTACCCCGTAATAGCATATGAATACCTTCATCATGTATTACCATATTCCTTATTGATTGCATTCATGCTCCCTTATTCCATATAGAATGCTGGATATACTTAATTAATCCAAAAATGTTTTAAACTCCAACAATGATGGAATGTACAAATCATTAATCAGTTCCAAGGTAGTAAAGAATATCTAATATAATTTATCCAAAACAATCACATATTATTCCAAAATCACCACCTCAGTATCAGAACTATATTATGATTTATCATTCTGTCAACCATATATTTTCCAATAATTAATCCTACTATTGAGTCACGTTTCTTTGTTCCACACAATCTCAAGTCCTTAATGAAATAGTACTACAGTACAATCCTTATATACTCCATAATTATTATAACAAGTACATTGTTGATACAATACTCAATTGACATAATCAATATAAGAACTCTAATCATTCCTCTTCATCTGTGGTTGTATCATAACTTGATTATTATCCGATAAAATCATTTGAGGCATATTCTGATGACTAGGACATAGGTTCGCATAGTGTCCAAACTCCTTGCAAATTATGCATTGTACATTTGAAACCATTTTCTTACCCTTGCAGTCATGTACTTTGTGCCCTTTTCCTCCACACTTATAACAAACTCTCATTCCTTTCAGGCAAGTTCTAGGGTGTTTCTTTCCACAGTTACCACATATGGGAAAATTCTTCTTTTCCCTCATCCCTTTATCCATCTTTCTCTCTTCCATCCTTTTCTTCTCTTGCTTCCCTTCAAAGCCATAGGACTCAGTAAACTCTTTACTTATCTTATCAACACATGATATTATTTCGTCACATGATGATAATACATGGGAGACTATTCCTCTTATAAATTCTAGCTTAAGACCATGAAAGATATGATCCTTCCTTCTCTTTGGATCATGTGCATTTATGGAGTTCTAATTTCTTCTACTGGGCGCCATTTCTAAACAATGGCATACACTAGATCAGTTTATGAATCAAAATACATAATCCCATACTTATAAAACACTTAATATAAATTGAACTATTTATGGATATAATCCATAATCATAAAAATGTCTCCTTTGAGGATGTATATACTCATAAACCCTTCATAATGGTTTGTAAAGAAAATGAGAATTATCCTAAGCATATCCCCCGGGAGTGTCATAACCAAGAGTGCAGCAAGGCCCGTTGTCGTGCACCAGTTCCCGTTCGAGTCTAGCTCAAAGCGGTGTTTTCGGGTTTTACCCCTAGGTACATCTGTGCCAGAGCCGCCTCTACCTGCTCGTATCCAGACAGGGATGTATTGCTCGGAAAACTCACAAAATCTCTACAATACCAAAATTCTAGGAAGTTCTTCTATACTAATCCTCAATGTTCATCTTAGGTCTACGTTCTCTAATCAGAGTTTACCTAAATCTAGCTTCCAAGGTTTGTACTAAACTTCCTCTGATACCAACTGTAACGCCCCGACCCTAGTTTCCCAGAGTCGGTGCATTATTTCATAACATTGGCATGATCACAAGAAAGATCAAATCTCGAAAGACCGATTGGTTTAGTAGCCTTGGAAACACTAGATATATTCATATGTTTTACATTACATCATAAAATGAAAAACTACTACAACAACATAATGTCTCCACAGTCCACACTATTATCCCCTCATAATATCCCTGCAGGTCATTCATAACTTACTTCTTCACATCCTGGGGAAAATAAAACATAGAAAAGGGGTGAGCTCAAATGACCAGTAAGGATAACAATATATGGGAACATTCAAAATAAGCATAAACATTTAAGGCAATGCATTACTAAAACAAAAGCCTTTTAAACTTGAACTTCAACATAGTATGGCAAAAGTAAAATGAAAATAATGCCATTTACTTATTCACATGGATATTCTACTAATCGAATAATCACATGAAAAATCAATAACCACTTTCATAATGATGGAATGCATAATGCTGAACTTTAATTTCTTTGTCAAGGCCTCATCCGAAGACCTTGGGGCTAACTGTAACTGGAACCCAACCTGGAGTGCCTCTAATAACCGGACACCAACCCGGAGTGCCTCTAATAACCGGACACCAACCTGGAGTCCTTCTAATAACAGGAGACCAAACCGGAGTTCCTCTAATAACCGGAGACCAAACCGGAGTTCCTCTAATAACCGGAGACCAAACCGGAGGGCTTACTTTTACCGGTCCCCAACCCGGAACATACTTGTCTAACACATTCATCTGAATGAAAGGTTGAAATATAACATAAAAATTTGGATTAAAAATAACTTATAAAATTTCAATACTTTAAACAAAAACCATGAGTGACATAAGAATAACTTATCCACAATCAAAAATATCACAAAAAGTTCAATAAAATAGGGATGTTTTGTATCATAATAAATCAACTTCAAATAAGCTTAAAATCCATCAAAGGATGTTGACATAGATGAAATCAAAATTCTTTTTAAAGAAATATCTCCTTTTATTTTGAAATCATTTAAGATCCATATAAAATAAAACATTTTCTTTGAAAATATTCTTATAAGCTTGTAAGGGAAGCTTTGAAGATTTTATAATGGAGGAAAATAGCCGCACCCGCCGTATAAGTAAAAAAAACATTCTTACCTTAATTCTGTCAAAAAGGTTAAAAAGGACCTTGTTTTGAAAACGACGGAAAGATTCCTTTATAAACCTCTTATAAAAAGTCAAACAAAGGTATAAATGACTTTAACCCATATTCTTGTAAATAATAAATATGTTTTGAAATACATTTTGAAGAAACATGGATGTGGATGATAAAGAAATCCCAGTAGATTATTACGTATAAACAACCTCGGATAATGAAGAGATTGTGAAATAACCCTTACCAATTTGGTAACTTATGAAACATACAACCCATGAAAGAGGTATCATACAATGAATATGTAAATACACATAAATTAGAGTTTATTACACAAAGAATATAATTATGGGCAGTACATACACCACACAAAAGGTAATGGTGGCAATATGGCATGAATCTCACGGGAATAAGGAGTGAGATGAAAACCCCTTACCATGTTAATCAATTGAGTCATATGGACAAAAGTTAATAACCACCAAATGATTTACATAATAACATGAATATAAAGAGAATCATGATAATATATATCAAATGGCAATACACAATACACCAATTTCAAAAATTTAGTGGCGAACAATGGAAATCTCACGGAAGTGAAAGTGAGATAAGAAAATCCCTTACCTTGTACTTTTACTTGGTTGGGGTAGGTTAACCTCCTGTATAATAGTGAAACAATTGTTATTAAATTATACAAGAATCATATATATTAATATGATATCATATATGATCTTTTAACTTTTCTTTGTTAATAATGTCTTAGTATTATCATTGTTTCGGGTGTTAACTTACTCGTTTTATTTTATATGTTTTATTACGTAAGCCATGTTTGTAATGGATAGGTTGTATATTATTCATATCCAGAATGATATCAAGTCCTTAAACATCATTTTTAAATCAGAAAATGATAATTATACTTGAATGGATATGATGGAGAATGAATCTCATCGCGTTCGTGGAGACGGTAGTCCGTACGTACGCACGAGCGACAATATCATTATTTTGATATTAAAATAATATATAAAAGGATGGTATATCATATATACAGAATAATTAACATGTTATATTTATTATTTACATGAGTTACACATCATTATTATACCCATCCAAATAATAATATATTGAGTAACAATTACATCACGACGTGGAGACGGTAAGCCGTACGTACGCACATATGGTGACATGTTATTCAAAGGGTGGATAGAATACTGAATATGGTTGTACCATATTTATAATAACATCACAGTATATGTGAGATACTGGAGTTATTATTTTATAATGGTAAGAACCAAGAAAGAAGAAGTGGAAGAAGAAAGGAACTTGAAAAGGGGTGGTGAAAACATTACCTCTTCTTCGGGTTCTTCCTTTTGATTTGATCAAAAGGGCTCCTTAGGTTGGCTTTATGATCAAACTAAGGACTCTAGGTTGTATTGAGGGATGTTGGGAGAGTATTTGGTCAGATTTTGGCCGAACCAAAAGGCTTTTAAGGTGTGAAGAAAAGAGAAGGAGGAGTGCCCTTTTATAAGAGGGGTGAGGGGCACCTTTGGAAAAGCTAGAAATATTAGTTTATAATAAATTCTTATTCGGTTTCTAATGGCTCCAAAGTTGATTATTTAAAGGTTAAGGTAGGGATAGGTCGAAAACCACTCAACCAATATAATTTAGACAGGTTTGGGTACTTATATTAACCTTATCTTTAAATATTAACTCTAAGTTAATTAGTTTCACTTTTACAATGTCTCTTTGTATTTTTATATAATATGGTTAATAAACTTACTATATACATCCAATCGACCTACAAGTGGTCCATTAATGATGAACCTATAATGATATAAGTCTCTTGGCCGAACCTTAGATTTTTAGGAATTTAATATCAATTAATAATATAATATTTGTTTTAAGAACTCTTTTATGTCAATTTTGACACTATTCAATAGTTGATTTTTGTGCAACTCATAAAAGATTGCTTACTTCGCAAAAAGTCAATTAAATCAATTTTAATATATCATATTATCCTAGAAAATTATTTTAATTAATTAAAAGTTTCATATTATATTTATTTGGGTATTTATAATATCAATTATTTTAATTTTTCACTATTATAGTAATTACTGCATCATCATTGTGTCATAAATAAAATAAATTATTTAATGTCTAAAAATTATAAATAAAATATCATTATGTAGGAAATCTTTTTATCTTTCTAATGAATATTTATAATCTAAAATCCAACATATTTACCCCGATGTAACAATTTGTTTTCTAAAAGATATATGCTTGTGTCATTTTGTATTCATTTTAACTTAATTAAAATAAAGTGTCATTATCACTTACAAGTGGATCCATGGGGTCCCAAAATCGACCCAAAGATGCCCATGGTCGACCATGTATCAACCAATAGGGTTAAGACACGTTTTAGGGTAATTTAGTATTATTATAATATTATTTTTAACCCTTATTTACCGGATTTACCCTTAACCATGGTAAATAAAATATTTACCGCAGTAATTATTTAAAATGTCTAAAAATAAAAGTTACCTATTTACACAATTTGAACATCCTGATTCCAAATATGGAATCCATTTTCATAAATTCAAAACACAGAAGTTTCAGAAATTAATTTAAAATTAATTCCCGCTGTCAAAACAAAAAGCGTGTTTTTAAGAGATAATAACTATCAAAAGATTGACACTTGTTTATGTTCGGTTTAATTGTAAAATTATGTCCAACGAACAACATTATATTAAATGGTAAAAATATATTCTAAATATACTTTTAAACCACTCAAATTCATAATTTATCCCTATTAATTATTTTGATTAAAAAAGTTGTTTTTAATTAAAATTTAGTAATTTTCACTATTCATCAAAATATGAAAGTTATCCGAAAAGTACCAAAATTTCACCTTAGGGTAAATTTGACACTACTAATCAAAAAATGAAGTCAATTTTGAAATATGAAATATATATAATTTCAAAAAGTAGGTATTACTATTCATAACGGCTAGTTTGATCGGTTGTGGTGTGTGTTAAAACTCGAAGTTGCGTACAACACACGCTACTGTATTATTCAAAGGAAAGCGTAACGTGGAAGCTTGGGATGTTTCATTTTAAATTTTTTGATGTCCCCATTTAGTCAAAAAGTTTAAAATATTGTATTTAAAAAGGTTTCTCTATTAAAAGTTGATAAAAGTGCAATACTGAAAATGAATCTGTTCTTGCATTATGTCTAAGAAACTCATAATATGGATTCTAAAATTATAAGGATTATATAAAGTTTAAAATTTATTTAATACTATTCATAACCTCTTTTGAATGGCTTGTTTGGTAAGTCATGGTGTTCTTGAACTCGGTGTTGCATGTAGTGCATGTTATTGTATTATTTTAAAGAAATAACACACTATGAAATCTTGGGGTGTTACAACACAATAGTTTTATAAGTTAATGATCCATGATGACCCATAGATTCATCAGATTTTATTGATTAACACGTATAATTTATATGTTTGCAATTATTTCTTTAATTTAATGTGTATGAATGCTATTTTTTTCATTTTATATTATTTGGATGATCTTATTATAAGTAACATGGTATTTGTTAAATATATGATTTATGGAACTGTAAAAGAATCCTGTTATTTTGAAACAATAATATAAAAATGAATAGTAAAAATACTAGACAGTGTAGAAGTTTCTGGATAGTGTTATCCACATATAGTGGTATTATTGTAGTTAAAAAGTATCATGGAGTAATTTCAATCATCATATAATGTATTATTCATTGGATGGTATATGATTAATAGAATATGTTAAACTAAATTCATTATTATTATTTTTTATATGAAATAATATGTTCCCACCCCCTTCGATCAAACATTCTTTATGGTCATGCTGGGAAGGAAGACCGGTTAATAGATATAGGGGAACTATTAAAATCATATAATAATGAGCTATATGTTGGATTAAGGTTTATACCCAACATAAAAATAATCAGTATACCCCTAATCAATAACTCTATAGCTGCACAATACCAGAAAAATTTTACTTAATGGAAGAGTAATTAAAATATGTAAATATTCTTAAATATTGGTTTTGGATTAAAAAATAAATTATAATAATTTTTATGAATGTTTATTATTATGATTCATAAAAATAAAACATAAAAAATTCTCTACTGTGCATGAACACTATGGGCCATAGTACTATACTAGATTTGGAGAAAAAAAATTAAATTTATCAGAATTATTATATTTTTTTGATACCAACACAAATGAATTGAACCAAATCAAACCTATTCCACAATAAATTAATGGTTGTAATCCAATAAAAAAAGAATAATAGGAAAATTAATTCTAAATGACACTCAATCGAATATAATAAAATAAATATAAATGAATGTGAGTGAAATTAAATCGTAAAACACTAAATAAAAAATTCAGAAACAAAATATATATAATTGAGATGAAAAAAGAATTACATAACCAATTTATAACCATGATGAATTTATTTTAACAAATATAAACAACACATACATCCAAATAAATTAATATATTTACTACTAGTAATTGAGATGAGTAGTATAAAAACATATTCGAATTGATTATAAAAAAACATAACAACACATAGATGAATTAAACTATATTGAATATAACATATATGCATTATAATTAATAAAAATTTGATGATATCAAAAAACAAATTTAAAATATGATTTATACAAAAGAGATATCAAAATTTAAACATAACTAACATAAAAAAACAATAATAAATATAAATAGAATAATAGAATCATGTCTTCCTAAACAATTGTTTCGTTTTGATGTAGGATAATCCAATATGGGATAATAAATGACTTGAAAAACATCCAAATGACATAATATATAATAATAACATTATGAAAACTAATAATAATTATAAATATTTGTAATGAATTATATGATAAATATTGAAACCAACTAACCTATAAAGATTTAGAAATTTTTAAATTAGACATTATTTAATCGATAAGTTGTTAAAAATGAATTATAATTACGTAGTAAGAAAATTCATACCAATGATATCATATAATGTTTTGAATAATCAATTACATGGGTATTCAAGATAACAACAAATTTTAAAACCATTAAATATATAAATAAATTATATTATCTAATAAGGTATTATTAATAAATTTAAAATTTAAATAACATTTAGTATCTGAATTATAAATTTGGAAAAGTTTCTCTTAATTCATTAAATATTAAGACCTCAATTTCACATCCTTTGGAAACAGTTGTAATAATTTAAAATAATCAAATGCAATTTCATAGAAAAAATACATTGGGTAAACCCCTCATTAAATCATAAAAACCACATTTAAAAAATAAATGATAAGGGTACAAACATTCCATAATTTTATGAGAAAACTCATACTGGATAAAATTCAATGAAATGATTCTAAATTTAATCAATCAATAATGAAACTAAGTTCTATAAATATATACCAAAATTATATAAATAATATATTATTATATTGAACTACACCAAATGAAACTGAATGGAACAGATCTAAAATCACTAAAATTGATCAAAACTCAACCTGATTGAATTTAATTGATTCATTTCATGAAACATTTGATGTTATAATATATTAAATGTTGAAAATTAATTTTTTTACATTATTGATCTTCGTTTTCCAAAATAAAATATTATGGAATATTTTTTTTTATGTTCAATATCATTTTTTGTGGGATATATTAAAAATAAAAATCCATATTGCACGAGAAATACTAGTTTACATGAGTATCATGAAGAACTAATTGAGTTCTATAAATAAATAGGAACAATTAAATTTTATGTTTTTTATCAAAATTAATTGATCTTTTGATATAATCATCATAATTATGTATCTTATATATATTCCCAACAACATGATTAGGTGTACCTCGATGGGAAGGAAGATGAATACATGATGAATAATTTTTTTTAGAGGTAGATATTGTGAGATGAAAAACCTGGAATAATTGATGTCTTCCTGGGGAGAGTAGTGTCCCCCATAGGTATTAGAAAACAACAATTATATCTATCATCTATCGTAGAACTGAGATTCATGAGGCTCGTATATATGAAGATGAGGCTAATGAATACCCATATGGGAGCATGAAAGAGGTAAAATGCTCCCAATGGATTTTATTATATGCTATGGAAACAATATATCTATAAAATCCAATAGATTCTGTTATGAGGTTTGACCCATGTATGTCAATAATGTTCTCTATATATGATGCACATAGTGATGGTGACCACATTTCTAGAGAAATTCAGGGTAATAAGAATCTAATTTATGATGATGATGAAAATGATGACTATGATACTGGTGACGATGTCCATTGAAAGAGTGTATCATAATTGTAAAAGTGATTTTGAGGCATATATTGATCCCCTGAATTTTTGGATATATACATATATATGATACCATTTTTTTGATTGTGTATGATGATTAAAACTGGCAATATATATGTGTTATAATTTTTTTATGTATCAAACAATTTAATGAAAAATATATATGGTATTTGATGTTTTTCGGAATTATTACGAATAGTTGAATAATGAATTTTATATATAGGTTGGAATATATATCTCCATGATTGGTCTGAGGAATTTTTTTTCTATTTATGTTGATTGATCCAATAAAAATTGTTTTCAAACCATTTGTATAGTATGTTACTAAAATGGATAAAAATTTAATTTCAATTTTTAGATTCAAGAAAATATAGATATTGTTCGATTTGAAACATTATTTTAGGTATATTCTAACTTGTTTTATCCACATGATTCTATAAAATATTGGAATGGACTATTCAAATTATTTCTAGTAATATACCATAGGTCTGATAATATTAGTATATGTTCAATATCTAGAATTTGAAAAATATCTATGGTCCATTGGGAATAAATTATTTGGTAAATAATTTTACACTATTCGTTAATGTAGAACATTCCACATATATTTGGTTATTATACAATGTCTGCGACAAAAATTTTAGTACTTGCTTATGGTTTGGAACTCCACCTCCCATTATATTGGGAATATTGTGTAGAAATATATTTCATGGTCCATCATTTGTGTTGTTAGTAATGATTCTCATGGTTCTCGATATTTAATAAAATAGAAAAAGTTAGAAAAAAGAATTGAAATTGAATAGTAGATAAAAAATTTATTCTAATGTGAAAATAATATCAATTATCATTCAATACAGGATTACTTTTTTAGATAACATATAAAATATTGTTTCTAGGATCATATAAATCATTATTTTGTAACATAAAAATAAATAAATACCATCTTCTTATGACACTCTTAAAAGTTTTTTAATATATTGTGATTATCTAAAATACATTTCTAATGTCTTTATATCAATCTGTGGAGTCATAGTGTAACATCCTATTAACATGACAAGGTATGTTTTCCCTCTCTCCATGTTCCCAATTAACTATAGACTTATAATGTGTTTTATTTTATCTTTTTAGTAGGATGGAAGGTAATTTCAGGTCATTAAAATAAGTTACACAATGTGAAATGGTTTATAGGTTCTAGTTGTGAGAAGGTTTTACAATGTGAATGGTTTCAAGACGTGAGGATCATTTACACGTTGTGAATTATTTTAAGGGCACATTTTAATATGAGGAGATTAATATTTTTGTGTATTTTGATGCCATGGTCTTCA
Source organism: Viscum album (assembly GCA_963277665.1). Classification (NCBI taxonomy): domain Eukaryota; kingdom Viridiplantae; phylum Streptophyta; class Magnoliopsida; order Santalales; family Viscaceae; genus Viscum; species Viscum album. Next base: position 706,665,642 of record OY728131.1, on the reverse strand, counting down.
TGAAATAATTGTAATGCACGTCATGTAAAATCCTAGTCAGGGTTTTTTGGGGAGATTTATGGGTGTGAGTACAAATTTTGGTTGCTATATCTCCTTTTATCTCGACCAAGGGATCATATCTGGAGATTTTTGGAGACACTGTTTCATTTTGATTTATCCACATAGTTTTCGATCCTTATTACGGTTGTAGGGATTCATTCTAGTAGGTAATTATTCCACTTCTTTGATTCCATTGATCTTCATATGTCCCTTTAGTGGAATTATTAGATTTGCTGGTTTAAATTGGTTTTTCTTATTGTCTTCTTGCAGATCCATTGTGAGAGATCATTATAGAGGTTGCTTCATTATTATTGGTGGGGTGTCCATTTTTCATTCTTGAGCTATATTGGTTTCCACATTTATGCAGTCCCCTTTTTTTAAATTGAATATTTTTTATGATGTGGATTAGATTCTTGAACATTCATAGATGTGGTTGGGTTTTTTAGATTGTGGATCCCGTTTTTGGCATGCCCGACCTGAGTTTTGAGTTAGATGGTTTTTTCGCTATCCTATGATGATGAAAAATATTATTTGTAGCATATAAACTAGTTAATAAAATGGATTTTCAAGATTACTTAGTGCATATTGAAAATAGTTTTTAATTAAAAATGGTTTTTTATTTGTTATTGATAAATGGTAAATAATGTGAAATTTTTAATCATTGAAATGGATTGTTAAATTGGTTTTTAATGGTTTCATATAATTTTAATGTATGAAAATGAGAACATGGGATACCATGGTAACATAAGTCGAAGGATTATCTTGAGTCCATCATCTATATTTTTGTGATTATTATGAGGTTTTCTCAAGGGGTTTCCTATATTTACTAAAACATTATTATAGAGAACTGATATTGACCTTTTTAAAGGTTTTACTCATGTGCTATTCCATTTATGTATAGGAAAATGTACTATGAGTCAGATTGCAAACATAATTGGTTGTTGAATGTTTATTCCACTAGTATGACCTATAATGATCCATACTGTTTATACAGTTTCTTCTATTTTGTGTTGACTAGCTATGTTATTTAGTATTTATATGAGTGTTTATTCCTGTGGAAGATTATATAGATATTGTGATTTGAAATTGATATACCTGATTTTGTTTTAGAACTCTGAAAAGGTAATTTTTTACTATGTTTTCTAAAAAAATGCTTTACATCTTATCATGCCATTAATATTTGAAATTAGGATACATGAATTTTTATACAGACACTTGTTATAAAAAACCTTGGTGACATCTTATTCTGTCTATTATCTTACACCCCATGCACCCCTTTGGTGTTACATATATCCATTTTATGACTTCGAATGTTTGGAAATGACATGAAATGTATTGATTTGGTGACGCATTATATAAGTTGAGTTTGGATGCTAGAGATGATATGTTGGGAGTGCGTCTACACAATCATATGCAATAGTTATTTGGTTTTGATCCATTGCATTTGGACTTGTCTGTTGGTGATTTTGGATAATTTTATAATTTTTTTCTTTCCACAATTTCATATTGTTATAGTATATATTTTCATATTTTAATTGTTCCATACCTCCCTAGGTATATATATATTTATTCTATGAGATTTTTTAGGTTGGATGGAATCTTTCCCTCTGTTTTGTTGTATGATGTCCGGGTTCTTGTCTCCAGACTTTGGGGATCAATAGTTCCTTTAGGGTATGTGTTGAAATTGGTTAGGTTCGGGTTTTGGGGGTTACTTGGGCTAGGTTATTACAATTTCTTTTGAAAGGTAGAATTTTCCCAAACATTATTTATATTCTCATGTCTATTAGATTGGATATAGGTTTGTCATGATGTGAATGGTATGTTGCGATGGGTTCCTGGAAAAATCTTGTTGTAGCATGACATAAGCTTCCAGGGGATGTTTGGATTTGTGACTCTATTGTTGGGTTTTGTTTTTAATTTCATTGTATGCTTATGGATTTCCTGGTCTAGAATGAGATTTATTCAGTAGTGTAATTGTTAATATTCTTTAGTGTGCATCGGTATTCTTCCATGGTGTCTTCCACGTGGTAGTAAGGAGGGTGAAACTAATGGTCCTCAATGGATTACACCTATAGATAAGAATATCATAAATTATATAGTATGGGAATTATGTGTTGTTGATCAGAATTTAACATGAGTTCATAATGTAGTTTTTGAGGTACATCATTGATCTGGAGGAGACATAGAGCGATCGTGGGAATTCATGCAATGGAATCCACTATACATTTCTTGAACGAATGAATTTCAAAAGATGGAAGACTTTATGGACATGATCAATAAAATATTTGACTTCCTAGATACTATTAATAATATCATGGTGAGGTATGTGGGGTCCAAACTAGATTGTTCTGGTAAGAATGGTTGGGATTCCATAGTCTAGAAAGATAGGCATGTGGACTTGGATTGGTAGGGTTTCAAAATAGTTTTCATTCAACAGTTTTTTCCAAAGTAGATGATGTCTATAAAATATCGGGAGTATCTCATTTTATAGTAGGTAGAGATATCAATGTCGGAATACAACAATATGTTTGAATAGATTTAACATCATTATCCGGAAATGGTGATGAATGACAATTTTATGTCCCAGAAGTACCCGAAGGGTTTAAAAATGGATATAAGATTGTATGTATTTATGTCAAATAATTATATATTTAATGACATGGTTGATAGAGATATTATGGAAGAGTTTAATTTGGTAGGAAATGTTATGTTTTTCCCAATTATCTTTCATCCAAGGGATGCTTTATAGCCACCCATACTTTACATTCATTGTTATTACTTCTGAATTGAATCACACTTATTTCAACATATGAAAAAACCATTAATGGACTATATAGGTATAGTGTCTTTATAAACTGGGAAACATAATCAACTGGTTCATAAAACATCTACATTGTCTCTCTTTTATTTAATCATATCTAGTGTCCCTTTTGGCATATCTTACTGAATATCCTTCTTGCTGTCCTGGGGAAAAGAAATCATAAAAACGGGTGATCTCAAATGCTCAGTAAGGGTAATCAAAAGAAATATCAATCACATCATATTCATAATAACATAACATTTTGGAAATCTTAACCTGCAAAAGAGAACATAATTTCATAAAATGGGATAAATCAGAGTAGTGAAATGTAATCCCAATAATCATAACATAAAACATGAAACTTTGTGGCATACACACATAATCATAGAGAATCGTATCTTAGTAGTCAAGAATCATTTCCAAGACTATATTAGCATAAAAAGTCCATTTTGAATCGAGTTCACTCCTTGTTTTAGTTCTGTTTCACTGAACCGGTTTAACCTACCATTCCAACCATGTATATCTCATGAGATATAAATCTTTACCCATTTCATTGGAGGGATATATAGGTCCCACCCATCTCATAATGAAACCATTCTTATGTGTTCCCCAAGATCATAAATCATACATCATAGCATAACCCATGTAATAAAAATTGGAATCTTAAACATCATGCCATCATAACATAATCCATATAAGATAAAAGGACATCATAAATATAATTCCATTATAACAAAATAAAATCAATGTACAAATATGGATATAAATAGAACCCTATATTATCTTAGATGGAAAATAATTTTTATAAAATGCTTGAACTCCATTCTTGAGGAAAATGTCCTTTCTACTTCAAAAACATTTTTCCTTTCTTAAAATATCATAAAATTTTAAACTAAAAGATGTTGATTAAAAATAAACTTGAAAAATTGTAAAGGAATCTTCATGGAAATATTGTTCTAAAAATCTATTCATGCCGTATAAGTTAATGAAAAACATTCTTCGCGTACTTTGGCTGGAAAAGACAAAAAAGTACCTTGTACTAAAAACGACAAAAGATTCATTTCATATCTTTTACTAAAAACTCACTAATGGGTAAAATTGGAGTTAAAAAATTTTAGGTGGATGGAAATAATATTACATATTGAGGAAACATGTATGTGCATGATAAATATTACCTAGTAAATTATGGAGTATAAACAAGGTCGGATAAAAATGAGATTGTGGGATTTTCCCTTACATTAGGTCCGATTTGCTTCGTACGTGTCCGAACCTCCTGTATAATTATTTTAATAATTTTATTGACTTATTCCAGAATCATAATCATTGTTATGATATCCTATATAGTAGTATTTTTAGCTTCTTATTAGTAATATTTCATTGTTACTTGTTATTCGGGTGTTTATTGCTTTTTGTTCTTATACGTGTTTTTTCGAATAAATTCATCTTCATCTTTTAGGTAATAGATACCTAATTTCCATAATGGTATTAGTGTAATATATATCATATATATTAATTAAATTCATTTATATAATCATTATGCAATGAAGATCATGTAGAACGAGTTGCATCACATTGTGGAAACGGTAGGCCGTACGTACGCACGAGCGATGATATCGTTCCCATGATCGTGGAATTGTATTGAAGTGTATATATACTATTTCAGAATCAATATAACTTTAAAATAATCATATATTGTTATTATTTAAACCATTATACCCATCCATGTAATTTGGTGGTGAAAAACAAATTACACCAGGGCGTGGAGACGGTATTTTGTACGTACGCACACATGGTGATTTCATTTTACGTAAGATGTATAGAAGGTGAAAGAGGGTTGTTTCTTATTTCTAAAAACATATCATTATATGAGTTATACTGATGTTGTTACTTCATAATGAAACAACTAAAAAAGAAGAAGTAGAAGAGGAAATAAAGTAGAAATAATCGGTAATAGACATTACCTCTTGTTTGAAGGGCCTCTTCTTAACCATCTCTTAGGGAACTAAATATGGTCCCTGAAGAAGTCAAGGACCTCTAGGATATTTCTTGGGAAGTGGATAAGATAATGTGGCAGTGGTTGGCCGAGCTTGAAAGCTCAAAGTTGTGTGAGGACGAGAGGGAGGAGGTGCCCTTTTATAAGGGAGGAGAGGGGCAGCTTAGAAGAAACGTAAAGTATTATTTTAATGTACAGTCATATTCAGATTTTAATAGTATAAAATTGATTTATTTCAAAGATAAGGTAAGGATGGGTCTAAATCCTCTCATCCAATAGATTTTAGTCAAGTTTAGGTTACTATTTTAACCTTATCATTCAGATTTAACTCAAAGTTAAATAATATAACTTTTACCGTGTCTTCTTGTTTTCTTAAACAATGAGGTTAATAAACATACGATAACAAGACAAAAGAACCTCAAGTTGTTTATTATTAATATATATTACCTTATCTAAGTCATTTTTCTGAACCATAGATTTTTAGGAATAAAATAACAACTATTAATATAATATTTTTTTAAAAAACTATTTTCTGTCAAATTTGACACTATTTGGTAATTGATTTTTTTGAAAATCCTAACAGCATTATTACTTCTAAAATGGTTAATTAAATCTATAATAACATGTAATATTAACCTTGAAAATTATTGTAAGTTATAAAAAGTCTCAAAATACATTTATTTGGGTATTTATAACATCAATTATGTTAATATTTCATTAATAAGATAATTATTGCATAATTATTGTGTCATAAATAAATTAAATTATATAATGTATAAAAATTATAAAAAAAATTCCATTATGTAGGAAATACTTTTAGCTTTATAATTAGTATTTATAGTCGAATTTATATTATGTATATATTATATTAAAAATGATTTAGTTATTAAACTTTGATTTTAACTATTTTATCCATTCTATAAATAAATTAATAATAAATGTCCTAATCTAATCCAAGTGTACCTAAATGGTCATATTTCATTCCTAAGGTTGTTTTTTGTTGAATTAAACTTATTAAATATAATTAGGACATGTGTTAGGATAATAATAATGTCATTTTTATCCTTAATTACCCTATTTACTATTAACCATGTTAAATAAAAATAAATAGTTACTATTCACCAAAAATTATTTTCATCTCATTGAACCAAATTTTAGTCCTTGATATTACTAGTTTCTCTCAGAGTTTTGAAATTCCACTCACAGAAGGGGTAAAATTATGTTTTATATAAATTTTCAAACTCTCTTAGGAGGTGGGTAAAAGACGGTGAAAAGTTTAATAAAATTTTATATATCTAAAATTATTGTAAAATGACTCCAATGAATTGCATTGAACATATATATGTATCATGTATCAATTATTACCCAAAATTATTTTAAATAAAATTAATACTGATTTAAATAAATAGTCGGTTTTTAAATAGTAACCTAGTGTTTTCACTATTTCATAAAAAATTGAATGTTTTCAGAAATATACCAAAATATCACCCTAGGATAATTTCAATATTCAGAATCCAAAAATGAAGTCCATTTTGAAAGATAACATTTATAAAATTTAAAAAATTGGGTATTACTATTCATAACGGCTAGTTTTAAAAATATTTAAATAACATATCTCTGTTTAGTGAAACTCAGTATTGCATACAACGCAAGCTATCAATGGAGGTTGTCATTGCGTGTAAAGCAAGCCAAGCTAGTGGTTTTTATAGTGAAATATTCCTTTGATGATATATGTAAAAACAAAATATTTCTCATTAAAGTCTCTGGTGTAACATTCTACCCCCCTTAAAAAGAATTTCACCCTCGAAATTAGTCACTTTGGAACAAAAAGATGAGGATACCTATCCCTCATCATATCCTCAAGCTCCCATGTAGATTATTATAATTTGTGGTTCCTCCATAAATCTTTCACCAAGCAAGTGGTCTTGTTCCGTAGTACTTTTTCGCCATGATCCATAATCTCTATCAGCTATTCATCATAAGAAAGATCTTCCTCCAGCGGTACAACTTCTGAGCTGAGTATATGTGAAGGATCGGGTATGTACTTTCTCAGGATAGATACATGGAACACATTGTGAACTTGAGAGATATTCGGTGGAATCTTCAGTTGGTAAGCTACCTTCCCAACAAGATCCAGTATTTTGAAATGACTAATATACCTAGGACTCAACTTTCCCTTCTTTCCAAATCTCACTACTCTTTTCCAATGAGATATTCATAGGAACACTTTATCACCCACTTCAAACTCAAGTTATTTTCATCTGTTATCGACATAACTTTTTTTTTGATTCTAGGCTGCTCTTATGTGTTGTTAAATAGATCAGACCTTTTTTCCATCTCATCAACAAGATCAGGTCCTAATATCTTTCTTTCCCCAACTTCATCCCAGCGAATTGGAGTCCTGCATTTCTTTCCATAGAGAGCATCATAAGGAGCCATCTGAATACTAGAGTAAAAGATATTATTATATAAAAATTCCACTAAAGGTAGGTGCTGATCCCAACCACCTTTGAAATCCATAGAGCATGATCTTAACATATCTTCTAGATATAGAATTGTTCTCTCAGACTGACCCTCTGTCTGAGGATGATAAACAGTACTGAAACTCAACTCTGTATTCAGAGTATGCTAATGACTTCTCCATAACAATGAGGTAAACCTCGGATCCCGATCAGATATAATGGAAACTGGTACTCCATGCAATCTTACCACTTCCTTCACATATATCCTGGCAATCTGATCCAGAGAGAAATCCTCTCTAATATCAATGAAGTGTGAAAACTTTATAAGACGATCAACTATGACCCATATATCATTATTGCCTTTGTATGTTTTAGGATGTCCGGTTACAAATTCCATAGTGATGTTTTCCCATTTCCATTCGAGTATAAGTAATGGTTGTAACATCCCCTTAGACTTCTGTCTCTCATATTTAACTTGCTGACAATCCAAGAATCGAGAGACATATTCAGTAACATCTCTTTTCATGCCATCCCACCAGAAGTACTCTTTCTGGTCCCTATACATCTTCGTGCTTCCCGGATGAATAGAGAAAGAAGAACTATGAGCCTCATCCAGTAGCTCCTTCATTAATTCAGGGATGGGATGAACACAAACCCAATTCCAAAACATTATTATCCCTTCATAATCAAGGTTGAATTGAATAACATTTCTCACCTTGTTTTGTAACTCTACAACTTCTTTCTGTGCCTCTTTAATCTTCACATGTACAGATGTTGAACATTCATTTGAGAAAGATAAGATTTTCCCCTTCCATTGTAAATACAAGATCCATGCTTTGTTAATCCATAAATATTGGATCATTTGTGATCCTCATCATGGATAAGCTAGCACTGTTTTGTCGACTTAATGCATCTTCAACCTTGTTTTCCTTCCCATTGTGGTAATGAATTGAGCAGTAGTAATCCTTAATCAACTCCAACCATCTTTTTTGGGGCATATTCAGCTCCTTTTCTGTGAAAGTATAATTTAAAAATTTATGATAAGTATAAATATCACACCTTTCACCATAAAGATAATCAATCCAAATCTTTAATGCAAAGATTACGACATCTAACTCCGAATCATGAGTTGGGTAATGTTTCTCATGGATTTTCAACTGTCGTGAGACATAAGCTATCACCATATCATTTTTCATGAGAACACACCCCATCCCCTTCTTGGATGCATCATTGTAGATCACAAAACTTTCTCCACTACAAGGCAGTGTGAGCATAGGTGCACTGGATAACCTTCTTTTCAACTCTTTGAAATTCTCTTCACATTCCTCCATCCACACGAACATAACTCTTTCTCGAGTCAACCTAGTGAGTGGGTAAGATAATCGTGAAAAATAGTTCACAAACTGTCGATAATATCGAGCCAAACCAAGAAATATTTTGATCTCAGTTACTGTTTTTGGTCTTGACCATCTTTCAATAACATTTGTTTTTGTTGAATCTACAGATATCCCCTCTTTTGAGATTATGTGACCCAAAAATGCAACTTTTTTAATCCAAAATTCACACTTGGTAAATTTGGCATAAAGCTTCACCTTTCTCAGGGTCTTCAATACAATTATCAAGTGATCTTCATGTTATTACATTCTCTTTGAATAGAAAAGAATATCATCTATAAAGACTACCAAAAACTAATCAAGATAGTCTCCAAAGTCTATATTCATCAGATCCATGAAGATATCAGGGGCATTAGTAAGACAAAATGGCATCACTATAAATTCATAGTGTCCATACCTTGTATGGAATTCCATATTTGGTATATCATCCCTTTTGACCCTTAATTTATGATACACTGAACAAAGATCAATGTTGGAAAGAAATGAGCTCCATGTAGTTGGTAAAATAATTCATCAATGAGTGGGAGAGGATATTTGTTCTTGATAGTGATCTTGTTAAGTTCTCGATAATCAATGCAGAGTCTCATTGATCCATCTTTCTTCTTAAAAAATATAACAGGTGCTCCCCAAGGTAATGCACTTGGGCGTATGAATCCCTTATCAAGATTCTCTTGGAGTTGCTTCTTCAATTCCTACAACTCAATTGGGGCTATTCTATATGTTCTCTTTGAAATAGGCAAAGCACCCGATACGAGTTCTATTGAAAACACAACTTCATGATTTTGTGGACGACCCGAAAATTCCTACGGAAAGACATCATCAAAATTTTGTACAATGGGCATATTCTTAATCACGAGTTTCTCAACATCCATTTGAGATAAATAAACTTTATTTAGTGGAATCAAGAACCATAAGATGGAGGAAATTTCCACTGGAAGGTTATATTCATCCTTGCATTGATAGACGATCAATGGTTGATCTGGAATATGGAATGTGACTTCTGTTCTTTAGAAATTGATATGAGCTCCATATAAAGAAATCCAATCCATGACAATAATCACATCAAATTCCACTATAGGAAGGATAACAATATTTTCAGGAAGCACTTTCCCACAAACATTAATCGGAGAAGAATTATAAACTTTGGATGTGACTATTGTTCCATTAAGGGTTGTCACAGCTAACTCAACATCTAATTGTTGTGGTAATACGACAATACCCTTAGAAAATTCTTTAGAAATAAAATAGTGGGTGGATCTAGAATCAAATAAAACATTTTCTACTTTAGAGAGGATGGTAAGTTTACCTTTTACCACTTCATTATCATACTCCACATTACTGACTGAAATTGCATGTGGATTTCCTTTATCATTAGGCTTAAGAGTTTGTTGACGCTGATCATCATCAACTACCCTTGGATTAGGGCATTGATTAGCATAATGCCCCATTTCCTTGCACTTGTAACATTGAATTGTAGGAGTTGCACTCTGTGTAGCCTTTTCATAGTTCGCATCACTAGACATATTCCTCCCATCAATGCGGCATTCAAATTCCCAATGACCTTTCTTTCCAAATTTGAAACATTTACTTGTCCCTTTAAGACAACTCCATCCATGTTTATTTCCACACATTGAGAATAAGGGACAATCATCTTATTTTTAGTGTGCTCTTTATATTTTCCTTTCAATTCCATTTTCATCATCTTATCAAATGCATATGATTGATGGGTTACTCCAATCTTCATCTCATCCTTTAGAGCACATCGAAAAATTTCCTCGTAGCTATTGATGTCCCTTATGGCTAACGCCCTTCGACGACTTGGTTTTAAGCCAGTAATTAATCGATCGATCTTACTCTATGGTTGGATAATAATACCATAAGAGTACCTTGCAAGTCTTGTAAAATTTTCTTCGTAGGTACCAACAGATTCATCATCCTTTTCCTTTAGTTCATGAAACTCCTTCTCCATATTTGTTTGAGGAATACGAGGGAAGTACTTATTGAAAAATAAGTTATTGAACTCGTCCCATTCCATTAACTCAATTTCATCTCTTGGCCTCATATTCTTGATAAGATTCCACCATTGTTCAGCTTCACCTTCCAAATGATATACTTCTAAGATGACTTTATCATGTTCAGAACATTGAAGAACTGAAAATATCTTTTCAGTGGTACTGATCCATTGTTCAGCCACTAATGTATTAGCAAACCCGCTGAATGAGGGTGGACGCTGCCTCACGAAGGATTCAATAGAATTTTTCTCCTTCCATTGCTTGTTTGGAAGTCTTGCATGATTCATAGCTTTGATAATGTTGTGTGATCATGGATGCAATAATTTTCATTCCACCTTCAATAACATTTGGTTTCTCAGGGGGACAATCATTCTGTTTCCCGTCACATTCTCTTAAACATAGTTTCTTCGGGTTCTAGCCATTGACTAAAACCAAGAAGAATAGTATGAGTAACAATAATTATAATTGGAAAACCACAAAATCAATAATAAAATTTCACACATAAGTTCTTATCATAGGTTGTTCATGGCCATTTTTAAAACACTAAGATTGTGTTCTATGCTTAGACGTATCCTAAGGGTTCTTACTAAGGTATTCACATCCTATTTTCCAAAGGTTGACTATACCTTTCCTCTGATACCAACTATATAGAACCATGCATTACATACATTTTTATTACATCAGAATTGAAGAAGACTTATTACAACATATAACAAAACCATGAAAGGACCGTATAGGTATAGTGTCTTTAGAAACTGGGAAACATAAACAACTGTTTTATAAGACATCTACATTGTCTCCCATTTATTTTATCATACCCAGAGTCCCTTTTGGAATATCATTCTTAATATCATTCTTCCTGACCTAGGGAAAAGAAAACATATAAAAGGGTGAGCTCAAATGCTCAGTAAGGGTAAACAAAATAAATATCTATCACATCATATTCATAATAACATAACATTTTTGAAATCTTAACCTGAAAAAGTGATCATAATTTCATAACATGGGATAAATCATAGTAGTGAAATGTAATCCCAATAATCATAACATAGAACATGAAACTTTGTGGCATACATTAATAATCATAGAGAATCATTTCTTAGTAGTCAAGACTCATTTCCAAAACTATCATAGCAGACAAAGTCCATTTTTGAACCGAGTTCACTTCTCGTTTCAGTCATGTTTCACTAAATTGGTTTAACCTGCCGTTCCAGCCATATCTATTTCATGAGATATAAATATTTACCCAATGCATTAGAGGGATATATAGGTCCCACCCATTTCATAATGATACCATTCTTATGTGTTCCACTAGATCATAAATCATACATCATAGCATAACCTATGTAATTAAAATGGGATTCTTAAACATCATGCCACCATAACATAATCCATATAAGATAAAAGGACATCATAAAAATAATTCCATCATAACACAATCAAATCAATGTAATAATAGGGATAGAAACATAACCCTATATTATCTTAGATGGAAAATAATTTTGATAAAATTCTTGAACTACATTCTTGGTCCTTTCTACTTCAAAAACATTTTTCCTTTTTTAACATGTCAAAAAATTATAAACTAAAAGAAGTTGATTAAAAACAAAAATGAACACTTGTAAAGGATAAATCATGGAAATAATGTTCTAAAAATCTTTTCTTGCCATATATGTTAATGAAAAACATTCTTCTCTTACTTTTGTAGGAAAAGTCAAAAAAGTACCTCATACGTAAAACAAAAAAAGGTTCATTTAATATATTTTACTAAAAACTCACCAATCGGTAAAAATGGATTTAAACAATATTAGGTGGATGGAAATAATTTTACATATTGAGGAAACATGTATTTGGATGATAAATATTCCCCAGTAAATTATGAAGTAAAAACAATTCGGATAAAAACGAGATTGTGAGATTTTCCCTTACCATAGGTCTGATTTGCTTCGTACGTGTCTGAACCTCCTATATAATGATTTAAATAATGTTATTGACTTATTTCAGAATCTTACTCATTGTTATGATATCATATATGGTCATATTCATAGCTTTTTATTAGTAATATTTCATTGTTAGTTGTTATTCGGGTGTTTATTCCTTTTTGTTCTTATGCGTGTTTTGTCGAATAAATTATTATTCTTCTTTTAGGTAATAGATAACTCATCTAAATATTGGTATTAGTGTAATATATATCATATTTATTAATTCAATTCATTTATATAATCATTATTCAATGAAGATCATGTAGAATGAGTCGCATCACATCGTGTAGACTGTAGGTCGTATGTACGCACGGGCGATGATATCATTCCTATGATCGTGGAATTGTATTGAAGGGTATGTATATTATTTCAGAATCAATATCACTTTACAATAATCATATATAGTTTTTCTTTACACCATTATACCCATCCAAGTAAGGTGGTGGTAGAAAACAGATTACACCACGGTGTGGAGACGGTATTTCGTACGTACACAAAAGCGGTGATTTCGTTTTCCGTAGGATGGATAAATAGTGAAATAGGGTTTTTTTATATTTATAATAAAATATAGTTATATGAGTGATAATGATTTTATTACTTCATAATTAAACAAATAACAAAGAATAAGTAGAAGAATAAATAAAGTTGAAAGAATCGGTAACGGACATTAGCTCTTCTTTGAAGCGCCTCTTCTTAACCTTCTCTTAGGGCACTAAAGATGGTCTTTGAAGAAGACCAGGACCTACGAGCTTGAAAGCTCAAAGTGATGTGAGGAGGAGAGGGACGAAGTGCCCTTTTATAAGGGAGGAGAGGAGAACCTTAAGAAAAACATAAAGTATTATTTAATTATGAAGTCATATTCGGTTACCAATAGCTACTAATTTATTTATTTAGAAGATAATGGGGGGATGGGTATAAATTCTCTCATACAATAGATTTTAGACATGTTTAGGTTACTATTTTAACCTTATCATTTAGATTTACTCTATGTTAAATAATTTAACTTTTACCGTGTCTTCTTGTTTTCTTACACTATATTGTCAATAAACATACTATATCAAAATAAAAGAACCACAAGTAGTTTATTATTAATATATATAACCTTATCTATGTCATTTTGTCAAGCCTTAGATTTTTAGTAATAAAATAAAAACTGATAATATAATATTTGTTTTATAAACTATTTTATGTCAATTTTGACAATATTTGGTAATTGATTTTTTTGAAACACATAACAGTATGATTATTTGGAAAAAAGTTAATTAAATCATTATTAACATGTAATATTAATCTATAAAATTATTGGAATTCATATAAAGTCTCAAATTACATGTATTTGGGTATTTATAACATTAATTATGTTAATATTTTATTAATAAGATAAGTATTGCATCATCATTGTGTCATAAATAAATTACATTATTTAATGTCTAAAAATTATAAAAAAATACCATTATGTACAAATTATTTTTATCATTCTAGTGAATATTTATAGTCTAATTTATCTTATGTATAACCCTATATTAAAAATGATTTAGTTAATAGACATCGATTTTAACTATTTTAACCCTTATTTAAATAAATTAATAATAAATGTCCTAATCTATTCCAAGTGGACCCAAATGGATATATTTTATTATTAATGTTGTATTGGGTCGAATTAAACTTATAAAATAGAATTAAAACATGTGTTAAGGTAATAATAATATCATTTTTACCTTAATTACCCTATTTACTTTTAACTCTGGTAAATAAAAGTAAAAAGTTACTAATCACCAAAAATTATTTTTTATCTCATTGAACCATATTTTAGAACTTGATATTAACTGGGTCTCTTGGATTTTCGAAATTCCACTCACAGAAGTGGTAAAATTATGTTTTATATAAATTTTCAAACTCTCCTAGGAGGTGGGTAAAAGACGGTGAAAAGTTAAATAAAATTTCATATATCTAAAATTATTATAAAATGACTCCAATGAATTACATTGAACTTATATAGGTATTATGTATAAATTTTGATCTAAAATAAATTTAAATAAATTAATAATTATTTAAATAAATAGTCAGTTTTTAAATAGTAACCCAGTGTTTCACTATACATTAAAAATTAAATGTTTTAAAAAAAATACCGAAATTTTACCCTAGGCTAATTTTGATATTCTGAATCCAAAAATGAAGTCCATTTTTAAAGATTAAATTTATAATATTTCAGAAAGTTGGTAATATTATTCATAACGGATAGTTTTAATAATATTTTAATAGTATGTCTCTGTTTAGTGAAACTCGGTATTGCGTACAACGCTTGCTATTAAGGAAGGTCGCGATTTCGTGTAAAGAAAGCCAAGCTAGTGTTGTGTGCAGTGAAAGATTACTTTGATGATGTATATAAAAACAAAATATTTCTCATAAAATTCTCTGGTGTTACATGCTTCATTTGTGAATAGGTGTAAAAGATGAAGTGTAATGATCATCATAGGAGTGGTGGTGGTGTTTCATAGAAAAAAACCTCATATACCCAATCTACTGTATATGGGATTGTGAATGTAACATGCTTCTCGTGTGGAAATGCCAGAAATACAAGATATTATTTTTCAATGTCCATGATGATATTACAATAGTGTGGACAACTTGGTCACTTATGATGCTTCTATCACATTATCACTATGCCTCGTTAAGATCAGGTTTTGTCACCTATAATAGCTACTACAGGGAAGTCATATGCTTAACGATCAAAGGGAAATATCCACATGCCTTATAAGGTATGTAATTTCAGGTGGTAGATTAGTTTCTTGTGTAGGTCAATGAAGATCAGACAATAGTGAGAGGTGAGTTATTTATTTCATATTCTATAAATATTTATTTACTTGATACCGGTTCCTACAAATTGTTTATGTTTGCACATTTTTTTGATATTCCTAAAAATAGAATGGAATATTAGTCTATATTTTATTTGAGTTACTGATTCCTCTTATTATGTGGAAAAATTTATGGGTTCAATTTCCTTCTTGGTCATTGAAAATAGCTGATATGGAGTTGGTATGGGATTTTAACATTTTTTATCATCACCTATTTGACGTCATCATTGGTATGGATTGTCTTGTCACACATCAATTTGAGGTAGATTTTTAACTTTAGAATTTTTGTTATTCTGTTAATGGTAGAACTCATGTGTTTATTAGGTAGTGGGACCCAATTTCTTGTTATATAGGACCATTATCCCCAGTGTTAAGGATTTTATTTAATATAGTGGTGATTGATAATGAGGAAATTTATTTTGATGTTGATCTTCCTATTATCGTTTGGTACTTTTTTAACATTTTTACTTAATAAATCTCTTGTCATCCTCCAGATACAGAGGTAGAGTTTACAATTTAAATTGTTCCAGGTACGCAGAAGATATTGATGCCTTCTTATTGGATGGAATGAACAGAGCTGAAAGAACAAAATATTCAGATGGATGACCTATTTAACTCATTCTTCCACATTCCCAAAACGATCGATGGTTCACTAGATTTCTTTCTAACTATATGATTTCAAATGAGGTAACAGTTAAGAATATGAATCTCTTATCTATCATGGATTATTTGTTTTCTTAGTCAATGAGGAAAAAGTGATTTTCAAAGATTATTCTTTAGTCGAGTTATCATCAGCTCAGATTTTGGCTCTGATATACCAAAGATAGATTTCAATAGAACATATGGCCATTATGAATATCTTTTGAATCCTTTGGGTCTGAATAAAACACATTTAGTTCTTAATACATTGATGAATCATATAATCCATCAATATCATGAAATATTTATGGTAGTTTTTGTGAATTCTATTCTTTTTTATTAAAAACATGAGTGTGATCATGAGCACTATCTGAGATTGGTTCGGGAAATTCTCAATAGTTACTATTTGTATGGAAATGTTACGAAATGTAGTTTTGTTATTCAAGAAGTGATTTTATTAGGGAATGTAATTTATGAACATGGATTATCAATTGATCCTAAAAAGGTGAAGGATATATTGTAACGGAATAAACTATAAAATTTCATTCAGATGTAGAGATTCTATAGTCATACGGGATATTATAAGTGATTTTTTAATGATTTCACTAAACTGAAATCACCAATGACTTATATTGCTAGGACAATAGTGAAATTCACATGGGATGTAAAGTATCATCCTTCATTAAATGAATTGAAATGAAATCAGACATTAGATCCTATAATGATCTTACCCTGGACCTATAAGGGGTACGTTATGTTTTGTGATACTTCTGGTGCTAATTTATTATGTGTTCTTATAAGGAATTACCATGTTTTAGGTTACAACTCTCGTTAGCTTTGTACGCATGAGAATAATTACCCCACGCATGATTAATATGTCATTGTAGTTATGCATGCACATAAATATTGGAGGCACTATCTTTTTTAGAAACATTTCATAGTATTTTCTAATCATAAGAGTTTGACTTATGTATTATGTCAGAAATACCTCATTCTCATACAAATATAATTGTTAAAATTCCTTCATGTTTTTTACATCAATATCGCCTACTCCCTAAGGAAGGGGAATTTCATTATAGATGCACTTAGAAGTAAATTACAATAGTAGGTTGTTCTGGAATTAAAGGAAGAGGGAAGCCTTATGGTGATTTTGGATCTATTTCACCATAATGCTAAGGAGGAAGTTTTCGCTGTGGTATAGATTAGTTTTCAAATATCATCATCTCCCATAGATTCTATTTTTCATAGTGAAGGGTAGGATGATGAGTTTAATAAAATTTGACTATTCCATTACAGTGGGAAGACTATTTCTAGAAAGTCTCTCTCGTCACATGAAATGATCTACTTTGGGAGGCAGGTTTTCATCCAAAAATCTGTAAGGCTTTTAGTATTGATTTATTTTCACAACTCTTTATTTTCCATTCATCAAGGAATATGAAAAATTTATTATGACATGAGTTGATTATTTTGGAGGTCGGGTGTGAAGAATTGTATTGATGATTATATGTCTTATTGTCACACCTACCAACTGATAAATGAAGACAGCATGAAACCCTCTTCTTTTCTTCATCCACCTCTTGTGTTAGTCTAGAAATGGGGAGAGGTATCCTTTCATTTAATTTTTTTATTACCATAGACTCCATGAGGATGTATAATTATTTAAGTATTTTTTGATCTATATACTATGTATTATCATTAATTTTTGATCCAAGATACCACTAAGATTATTGATCTACATATAAAATATGTAAAAGATATTTTTTTGTTACATGGGATTCCTTCTAGTGTATTTTCAGATATTGATTCTAGGATTACCTTGAGGTTCTTGAGGAGACTATATGAGGTGATGGGAACTCCATTCATGATTAGAACAACGTATCATCTACAGAAATAGGTTCATGCAAAGTGGGTAATTCAGATCCTAGATGATATGCTTCCTAAATGTGTTTTGGATTTTTGGGGATCATGGTATTTTTATCAGGGACTAGTTGAGTTTTCTATAAAAATAATTATCAATCATCGATCATAATGGCTCCCTTGGAGGCGTTCTATTGTCTCACATTTAGATGAAATTTTTATTATAAAGAGGAGGGTTACATAGCATTGGTTGGACCACGATTGGTTCAAGAGATGTCAATAATGATTCTGGATGTACATCAATGTGAGGTTATATCCCAATGTCAATATGAATCTTTTGCAGGTCAGTGACATTTTCCTTTGGAGTTTTCTGTTAGTGACTATATTTTCTTTAATGAATATATTCAATTGGGTCATCATAATCTTTGAACATAGGGAGAGTTGGCTCTATGATATGTCAGACTGTTTTAGGTCACTTAGTAGCTATAGATGTTGTTCATTGGTTATATTTATTTCAGTTACGTAAATGTGAATTCATGAGTGATCCCACATATAAAATCTCAATATGTATATTCCTAATCCTGCTAACATTCTAAGAGGGGAAGAAATTGAGTTATATCTAGATTATTCTATTTTGGATAAACTAGTTGAGATCGTTGAATCCTAATTGAATGTCTTGATGTGTATTTTCTCCCCATTGGTCATAGTTTTATGAGAACATTGATCATATTCAAGGGATACATAAAAAAAGAGTGTTTTTGATGAGGGAGTAATATTCTCATATTTTTCCATTGATTAGATATTATGCATGACTACCTATAGATGTAAATTTATTATAGTGGGGTGTTTGAAATGTCATGTTACCATTATTGGCTATGTTTTCCCCTCCGTCCAAGTTCCTTCTTTAGTGTGGAGATTTTGGTTTTGTATTCTTGATTTTCTGCAGGTTTTAGAAAAATTTCTCAATGTGTATCAAGGTCACACGATGTGTAATGGATGTGGGGTGAAAGATAAGGTAATGGTTTGTACAATGAAAGGATACATGATGTGACAATCATTAACACATCTCAAGTTATTTTAAGGTCATATTTTAATTTGAGATTACTGGTATTTCATTTTATTTTGACTCCATGTATTTTTTTGATGTGTAATAGTATTATATGTCATGTAATACCACAAAAGAAATGATTTTTAGGGATTCATATGGTTTTGAGTACCTATTCTATCATCTAGATATCCTTTTCTCTCAAACAAGGGTTATTCACCAATGATTTTTGGTGACACTATTCCATTTCGATCGATCAATTCGACATTAAATCCTAAATGCGGTTACGATTAAATTATTTATGTGAGTGATATTTAAACTTCTTCATTTCCATTGATCACTATATTTTCTTTGAGTATAGTTATATTATATATTTGTCAAGATTATTTTATACATGTCATATTCCAGATTCATTGTGTGATATCAGTGCAGATGTCTTCCTTTGTTGGTTTTGGTGTAGAGGTTTTTGGTTAATGAGGTATAAGGGATTCCTCCTTTATACCGAACTTTTTTCAGTTTAATTGTATATTTAGATGTGGATTGTATTTTAGGGACATTCTATACACCATTGGGTTTTCATTGTGGTTGGATCCCAATGAAGGCATGTGAAACCCAAGTTTCAAGGTTGGTCATTCCCTCTCTAGCTTATGTAGATTAATATTATTTTTCATAGTCTATAAACTAATTTAAAAAAATATATTACATTATTTTTTAATTTGTGTTGAAATGATCCTGTAATTAAATTTGGTATTTTCCTATTTGTTGACAAATAGAAAGAATTGTCATATATTCAAATCATTCTAATGCATAGTGATATAGTTTTGAAATGGTTTTCAACGAATTGGAAAGAATTATGAAAATGATCTCATGGGTTTTCATGGGTAATTAGGTGGATGGTTTAGCTTTAGTCCATCATCCATATTTCACTGATGATCGAGAATTGTTCTTATGGGGATTTATTCTATTTCTTAGGCCCATCGTTCTAGGAGAAGATATTGACATGTCTATATGGGGATTACTCATGGGGTATTCTTCTTTTTCTTCTTATTATTTTCCATGATCCTAATTGTAAACTTTATTCATTGTGTAATGAGCAGTATATATGTCTGAAAAATTGTGATCCATGGTTATGATAGTGTTACTTTGTTTTTTATTTCTTGTTTTTTTGTTTTTCAATGATATTTTTGTTATTATAGTAAAATATTATATGGAAAAGGTCATTTGAAAATTATATAACTATTTTGGTTTTTGAACCATGAAAAGGGGAACATTTACAATGATTTCTATAAAACTACAATACTTATTATCATGCCATGTTTTATTTTAAAATTAGAATACAAGAATTGATATATAGAGACTTTTATGTAACACAATGTTGGGATCTAATTGGGCCTGTTAACTCACACCTTATGCACCCCTTCGATGGTGCGTAGACCTTTTTATGAATTCAAATATAGGGAATGGAATGGTTATACAGTGAGGTTGTGGGGTTTTATGTCTTCTGTATTGGGTAGCTAGATGATATATGGTTTGATTTCATCTAGACTTTCACATGGAGTACTTATTTTGTTTTGGTTCATTCGAGTTAGATTTTTTCATAGAGATTTTGGATACATTAAAAGTTTTTTTCTCTTTTCATACAGTTAGGGAATATATTTGTTATATTTCCACTTTTAATTTATTCAATGTGTATATATATTCCATTTGTTTGTTTAATTATTGTTAAATCATTCACTATTGATTTTTATTCAATTCCATGGTTCTTGTCAATAACCGATGGGGATCCAGAACGCCCTTCTGGTATGTGAGAAAATCGGTCAGTTTCTATGTGTGGAGAATACCTTGGTTCGGTTATATATCTTTCAAGGAGGTGCAACACAAATAATGCCTATATAATGTGGTTTGGATACCTCTCCCATCAAGATGTATTTTTCAGTGGGATGCCTAAAAGCCAAAGCCCAGGGAAAGGAAAAAAATTATGTATAGGACTGAAGTGTATAATATCATGAACATGGACTAGACTAAGACATTAAAAATCTTATCAGATCATGTGTTCAAATTATGTGAATGTGGGGATATTGGTCCCTTCTCGGGGGAAATTTGAATATACCACATTGAATGTGGAGGAGCATGAGGAAACAATTTATAAAGTGTTATGGATACATCTACCATCATGAGGCCTTTTCCTAGTAGAATCCAAATATACAGATTCTAGAGAATGAAAAATCTTATGGGCTAGTCCCACATTAGGCAATATCTTGATCATGGGATGGACTGTACCATTATACATAGGCCCACTAATCGAGCTTTGAGTAAAGATCGATATGATACTCAATTGTCCATTTTAAATACGATTACACTGATTTTCATTTATTGCACATCTGTATCAACATCACACTATCAGTACATGTCATTCATATGAAACCAAATATTCTATACATTACAAAAATTTTTGTTCTTCACAATATTTAGACTTATCATTGTGGTTTTTAATAATTTTTTATATTTATAATTACTAAAATTAAAAAAATACTATATTACCATCTATAGAAAATTAACATTATTGCAGAGGTCTATTACATCATTTTTATGGTAAACAATATAATTTTAATTTATTTAGAATAGAATTGTCTTTTATAATGGGACAATTAGGATCACACATTACCTGTACATAATAAAAAATAAATATTATTTAAATACTTCATAACACTTCCTAAAATATCTCATGTTCTCTTTTGAATATTTATTTAATTTACTATATAAATTAGAGAATGGTTTGTGGTCAAATCTTAGTAATTCATTTCTATACATGGAATACATAAGAGAGAAGAATGCATAATATATGGGTGAGAATAATCAATATCAAAATCCTTTTATATTAACATAAAAAAACATGAGGGAATCATTTGAGAAGGAATTAAATTTTCTATAAACATAATAATTAAAACTAATAACATAGTGTTCAAATATGACACATAATTTTATAATAAATATAACATCGTGTTCAAGGAGAACACCTATGAATAAATAATAAAATTTTATATTTTAAAAAATATAGGATCATGTTAAAACATAGGACACATTGTGTCCAAAAATACAATGTATTAACAATTATAATATATGGTTATATAATTTTAGTCCCACTTAACACATTTCTAATTTCTCATAATCATGAATGTCCCATGAAAGGATAATATTTAATAGAAATTATAATAAAATAAAACCATGAAAAGGTAATTTTTTTATAAATACGTAGTAATAAATATTGAACTGAATATCATTTTACAATCCCAACATAATAATATGAAACATATAATTTAACAAAAAATATTCACATAATAGGTCATAGTTTATGGTGAGAGGTAGGAAAAACATATGTTGAATAAACAACAGGTTTTGGATTATATTCATTTTGGAGAACAATGATAGGAAATATATACGAAATATAAAGGAGTTATAAGTATATATATCCCAATAAAAAAAATTTGATATGATATTATGGATAATATAATGGTTTATATTATAAATATAAAAATGACAAAGAATTTGAGGGAAAACCCACAGAAAAAAATTTGTTTTGAGTGTTTCCTTACTATAGGTATCATGTTATTTAGTGAATTATAAAACTCTATTATAATGAACATATTTTTATAAAACATGAAATTTGAGTTTAAAAATGTATATTTTATTACTTTGGACCAATTTAAAAAATTAGATTTTATTTTTATATTTTATTTGATAAAGGTGACATGTTTTGATAATATATTTTTAAAATATTCCATGCTGCTTCAATTTAATGATATTGTTTTATTAATATTCATATATTGGTATATTTTATTCCAAAATATTATAAATACATATTTTTAAATTTATATTTTCCAAAAAACAATAACCACCCATAAAAGTGGTGATATGTATTGAGTCAGAAATGCCAACTTTGGTATTTAACTGACAATCAATTAGATTTTGTCAAAGGAAGATGTGGGTGATCCATAATAGATAATTTTTTTGAAAACACAATATTTACATTATCTAATAAAATAATAAATTATAAAAATCTATTTATATTATTCTAGTATGTTTGGGATAGAAGAGAATGGAGTGTTTGGGGAAAAGAATAAGCATATGAATGGAGAATTCGATGGAATCTTTTATCAATATCAGGGGTTTTCATCTTTTATATCAATTTAATACATGAAATCAAGGATTTATATAATTATTGAATGACATGAAATATATTAAGGGGCATAAAATAAAGTAATTGAGAATATATAAGTATTTTTCATATATAAGGGAATTTTTTATCCATGGGGATGGTGATATAGTAATTATACCCAAAGAGAGTGGCATTTTTCTACAAATGTTTTGAATAAGATATAATTTCCATTGTAAACCAAGTAATATTGATATTATTGAAATTATTATTCATGTTTATTTAATTATATATTAAATAATTCAAACTAAATTATAAAACTAATTCATTACAATATTAAATAGAAAGAGGGAATTTTTTTATTAAAATACATTATAATTTTGCATCTCGAAAAAAGTTTTCCTTTTATGAATTTAAAATTCATTAATAAATGAAATAATAAATAAAATTAGTAAATATTTTATATCTTCGTTTACATATTGAGTAATTAAATTTAAAACATGACTTTACGTAAAAATTGTACTTTTTCTATTCACTTTGAATTTGGTGATTTATGGAAAATTTCCAAATCAAATATCCCTTAAATAAAATTTATATGATTAATCATATAGTGAAATTAATTTTATCTGAAAAAATTATCATCATAGAAAAATTTTATAATTTAAATTGATATTATGATTCATAAAAAATCAATTTGAATATAGATTAGAAATAAAATTTCCATACAATTTACCACAATAATTAATTAGGTAATTTATGGTATAGAACAAAAATATTTATATTTTATTGTAAAATATTATTTATATTTAATTTTACTATTTGAATTCGATTTATTATTCTTATTATCTGGAGACTATTTACTACGGTGAATATACTAATCCAAAAAATCATTTTACAATTCATAATAGTCATCTTCCAATTGTAATTATGAAATTATTATTATAGTAGTAATATTAGATCATATAAATACCTATAAATTTCATCATTCATCACTCTTATAAAATATAAATGATGTTATATATTATCAATTTTTTAAATATATATTGGACAAAAAAATTTATTCATCATTTTTTAACTTTTTTTATTGGCATGAAAATTAATGGAGTTTAAGAAGAACTGCCTCATTCAATAATAATTATTATTTTTGTTTATTATTGATTTGTAATTATATAAATTTTTTTGGATTAATTATGAAATAAATCTATAATTTTCTTAATATTAAATGGAGTATTTCACTCTATGATACACATTTCTTATAAAATAACATTTTATTAGATATTAATGGAATTAGATTACATGAAAGGAAAATTATATATATATATATAAACATTTGGTTTGCTACATTAAGATTGTTTCATAGTTTCTTTTTATGATACTATTCAATATTAATCAATATTTAAATGATATGTGTATTATTATGCTCAATTGAAGTCATTATTTCATAATTATTCTGCACTCATATATCATGGAATATGTTTCTTCATTTGATATTACAATAAATTTTATCTAAACTGTTGAATAATAATTAAATGTTAATGTTATTTTAAATAGACATTTCATTCATGCTCTTGTTATCTCAGTATTTTATCTTACCATTTAGAATATATTGTCTAGTTTTTCCTTTGTAACTGTTTGATCTCACCCATTCTTATGTTTTCATATTTTGTGGTTAGGAATATTACTTTAACCTAATAGTTATAAATAAGAAGATATAGTATTATAATGGTGAGGATAAATGGTAAAAATAAATATCTAATCTAAAAATAAAATAAATAATTTGGATTTAGGGTTGTGATTTCATGATAATGATAATATTTTTTATTAAAATATTTGAAAATATATCTAGTTTCATCAAATTTTGTACAAAATCTAGATATTAATGTATTTTATATTTGAATAAGATACATTAGTGTTAGTATGGGTAACAGGTTTTTGTATTTGAATAGGGTTTTGTTATTTTTTATGATTAAATAAATCATTTATAGGGAATATTTCTGTAGAATATAATTCTAATAGAATTAGTAGATGTCCTAAAGTGGAAAAAAACTAAAAAAATTCAATATTGAGTGTGTGGTTTTTCCAAATACAACATCCATGTGTGGATTAAAAAAAATTAATACTTAAACCAATATTAATGAACCTAGAGATAAATATAAATTAAAAGGCCAGTACATTTTTCGTAAAATCATTACTCTATGCTCTACAAGTTGACCTAACTGCAGACATGAATTGAGACTACCATTGGATACGATTTGGTGATCCACGAAATTTTTTGATCTATTATGATGAATTAGTATTGAATTTGAGGTTATAATATATAATATGTATGTTAATGATACTAATAGAAAAATTAATATTGGAAACAAAGGTTTAACTACTAGAATCATATATTGATACTATTATATCAATGATTAATAGAAAGTATCATATGTTGAAATACAGTTTTCCTAGTAAAATAATTCATTAGACAGGGTTTCCATCATCATTAAGTAATTTACATTAACATTTGAAGATATTATAACAAGATATTTTTTATAGTATTTTTTAGAAATATGATAATAAAAATTAATGTTTGAAAATCTTATTATAAGAATCTAATAATACATATATACCTCCAAGGATAAATATTTGAAAAAAATGGGTCACAATATCAATATATGACTATTTTGAAGATAAATATGTATTTATTATTTTACCCAAGATGAAGAGTTAGAAATTTAATATTGTTTTATAATATTATATATATTTATTTATTATTTATAATTAAAATCTCTAGTATTTAATTTATTTACGTGGTCTAGAATTACACACAGTGCAATTTTTGTATACATTATAGATTAATTATATTCTCTATTGAATTGAATTATCCTGAAGAGAAAAATTATAAAAAATAATGTGGGATTCTTTTTGTAGAAAATTATTTATACTAAATTTTGTATATTATTTTATAGTTTTTGATCTAGTTAGTATAAATAGAAGTAACAATATTATAAATTAATTATCGAAAGTCAAGTATATGTAATTTGGTATTATAATTATTCATTATGTTTTGAATTTAACAAATTTTAGAAGGGATATGTGATCCATAGGATTTTACCTATACGAAGACCTCTCAAAACATCATGACTTTTATTTTGAGTGAAATCTGTTGTAAGAGAATCTCATGATTGTATAATCTTTACGATGACTGTACTAGATGAACTACCCCCATAACGACCACTAGTGGTTATATAATTCATATTTATAACCAAAAAATTGCAAGGGGATATTTCTAGATATGTTAATTGTTTATAATTAATCAATTATTAATAAATTGTAAATTGTAATTATTATGAGTAATTTATAAATATTTAATTTCTGTACAATTTACATTAATAAATTGTTAAAAACATTACATAACATAAGTGTGTTGGTAATGTTTATTTCAAATAAAACAATTCATCCTTCCTAAAAAATTAAGAATAATAATATTTATCATACCATTTCTATACATGTGATATTTTAAACACATTTTATCACTATTGAATGGTCTGGATTTTTAAAATAACAATATATGTGAACATATTCATTAATATTCTAATATATAATTTCATTTATTATGTTATATGAATTAATTCTATTTATGTATTAAAATACATTTCTTTAAATACTATTTTTATGCTCCATAAATGAATATATTAAAAATAAATCTTATCACATAGAGAAAATATTTTTAATTTAACATTTTAGCAACAATTATTTATAATATACTAAATTGATGTAATTTTTTATTTCATTGTTAAAATATATATTAATTACCAATGAAAAATTAATAATCATGATAAAACCATTAGGTTTCAATAAATTCATTTCATTATCATTTTCTATATTAGAAAAAAAAATTGAAATATTTTAAACAAATATAGTAATGTGATTATTAGTCATATAAATATATATAATGTAACTCATTAAATTTTTAGTTTTAATAAATTTAGAATAATAACATTATGTATAAAGAGTAATTTTTCAACAAAAAAATCTCTAATCTATATTTTATGTGTAAATTAAATAAATAATTTTCTCATTGAGATAAATTTTAAAATAATTAATATAGCCAAAATTTAGATTTAGTACAAATATTTTTAAGTTTTTTTATTTAGTCTTTTTTGGAAAATGGTTAAAATTTAATCACGTTTAATGGTTGTAATAACATGTATTTTAAAGTCGATGAATTTTTTTAATTTTATATGTAACCTAGAACTTGGATATTAACATTATTAAATTGGATAGTTACAAAAAAATGTCTCACACTTAATTCATCATCAAAATCTTCTAAATCCCATGTGTTTCAATCTTTACACCACACCCACTATTCATTTTTAATGAAAATGTCCCTCTCATAAAACAATAAAAAGAGATCACATCCCCAATATCATGAAATAATTAGAATTAATATTCAGCTGAACCATAAACCATTCATCATCTCCAAATGAATTGTATTTGTTTCTAAAAAAAGGTTTCAAATAAATATACTCATTTCTTTCTTTTCAAAGAGGTATTTCAAGGGAATAATCATAATCTCAATTAGATTATTGTCCAAACCTAAATATTCACTTCTATAATTTTAGCTTCATATATCATAAAAAACTATAATAATGGTTCTAATATGATGAAATATATATAATCATTATACGGAATTGTTGTTATATTCACGGTACATCAATTATTTATTTTCTTGTCATGGATTCAAAAATTGAAATTTTCCCTCATGTTATGTTTGGACTATGACCTATATGAACTACATTCTCTATTTATGATAACCATCATACATGTATCATTATAATAATTTATTTAATTATTAAATATGAAATATATGACATAATTATCAATCATTAAGTATAAATCACTATATATCATTCTTTCTCCACATCTATTAAAAAATAAAAAATGATGCTTTTGCAAATATGCATAATACATTCTCCATGAAAGATGTATTAAATTTACAAAAAAAAATTATATTTCTATGAATGTAGATTTGAAGGATGTATATTGTATTTATTACATTAATAATATTTTATTATGTTATATTAGTAAATATACAAATATTATTAATAATAAATTATTATTTTGATTTTAACTTCTTAAAGAACCCATTCCAAGATGATAAATTACTTCATCATTGAAAAAACAGACCCTACATCATATAATTTCCATCCAAATAATAAAAATAATAATTTAAATATTTTATAATATATAAATAATTTCAATTTTTTCTTTAATTATGATATTATAATCACTTCATAATCATACAAATCCATCAATAATAACATGTTCTTATTAGGTTTGATTTCACATCTTACATGGGTGTTTCTATAAATTTTTATCATATGTGATTATAAAAACATAATTACTAGAATAAATTATATTTATATATTTATATTAATATTTACATTGTTATAAAATAATTAATATTTAACTCATAATTATAATTCCCCATTTCATTCATTAAAAAAAGTATCAAAGAAAACATATAAAAAATTTCATATTAAAAAACATATCTAAAACTATCATGGAATGAAATAAAAAATTAACATATAATTATATAACAAAAATTATAGTACTATAAAAAATATAGTAATGTGTTACTTTATATCAAATAATGTAGTTCAATAACAATATTGTTATGGTTTTCCAAACAATCATCATCGTAAACAACTAATGATGAAAATAATTTATACTAATCTAAATGATTTATAATGAATTATTTTAATTAATGTGTAAAAAAACATAGGCATATGAATATATTTATAAAAATGTTCTTTTTGAAATTTATTATTATATTGAGGATAAAACACATCTCAATATGTTGTAATCTATGTTACGGATTTTTCTTATATATATTTTTGTTGTTTGATACATATTACATATTCACCAACAATTTAATTTTATATTATATATATAATTACTCATTTATTTATTTTATCATAACATTCATGAAATTCACTGGTTCAAAATATATATTTCAATGTACATTTTGAGAGAAATTTTATTAAAATCATACTATAGTCGAAATGGTTTATTTAAACTCTATTCCTATT
Organism: Viscum album; assembly: GCA_963277665.1. Taxonomy (NCBI): domain Eukaryota; kingdom Viridiplantae; phylum Streptophyta; class Magnoliopsida; order Santalales; family Viscaceae; genus Viscum; species Viscum album. The sequence goes on along the minus strand of OY728131.1, from coordinate 706,636,334 downwards.
CATTCAGTTATGATAAATTATATTAAAAAAATTTCTTATATGCTCTTATACATTATTATTTATGATTGAATTATATTATGCATTATATCATGTTTTTTTGGTTTTAAATTTCGTCTTCAAAATGTCCATTTTGAGTTATTTTTATAAAAAATAACCTTCCATAATTGTTTTGTTCACTCATAAAATGGAAACATTGTTTATAATAATCGTTATAATATTTTATTATGTTATTATATTTAACATTATTATTTCATTATAATAAAATATTAATTAGTACATAAGAAACTAATTTAGTATCTCATGTGGTCAAATCATTTCTATTTTATCCCTCTTAGAAGTACATTTTAATCATGATTTTTGATGTAGTATTCAATAAAATTATCTATAATTATAAAAAAAATTCATCTTCCATATAATTTTATTATTTCTATCTCCCATTACGAAATTCTAATAAATAACAATAAAGAAAAGTTTACGTCTCTATGATTTTTATTAATATTAATTTAGTGTTCAAAAAATCAATTATACATTATAGGAAATAATTTTGTATGATGGATCGTAACATCATTTATTTAATATAATATTATGAAATTTTTTATAAAAACATATTTTCATCATTTCATTTAAATTTTATTCTCAATATTTAAAATATAAAATTAATTTTTGATGATTATTTAATGAATTACCCACAAACTTTTATGACAAACAATTTCCTTTACAGGATTAAACTCATGGTATAAAATTATCAAAATGTTGAATCACATTATTTTATATATTTCATTAATTTATTAAACCAATTTTTTTCAGGTATATCCGGATTCTTAAAATATTACTATTAGAATAAGATCTAAGGATATCACGCACATTTCCACTCTAGATGGATATGTATATTCTAATGAAACCTGCCTCTTTTCAATGGTTTAATTATTTTGTGTTTCAAATATAATTGATTTCATGATTTCATGTAAACATTATGTATATATAACCAGCATATTATGAGGTACCTATATATATATTTATTTTACTAGGTAATGTTTGATATCAGATGATATAATAATGGGAGATATTGATAATATTTATAGACCCACTTTGTCGTGGGAGATAAGGTAGTGAATACATGACCTACTATGTTATTATAACAAGGGATTACAATTCTTAACCTGTTATGTTATGGGATAAAGGGACCACAATATCTAAAAACTATGTTATGGTATATACAAACATTAATCCATTACCCAAATTATTATGATATTTAGGTTGAAGATTGTGTCATTATTCTTTATTGGGCAACATATCTATATTTTTCTAAATTTTTATATACCTTTTCTCTTCCCATTGGAACATGATTATAACCTCATTAATACATACACTTACAATATGGTATATTCTTGGTCATTTTAGTTGTAATGTACTTATATATTGACATATAGGGAAACAAAATTGGTCAATGTACATTTAATGATATATTTGTCTCATGCGAATGGTTTCTCGTATTTTAATATAACAATGAACGAATGGTTAATTAGTTTTTCCCATACATATTATTTATTCTCACACAAATAATATGTTTTCCTTTCAATATATCATGAACATAATTATATAATTTGTGATATTGTTAATTAAATATAATATTGAGTAATTATAGACAAATATTACCAATAAAAGTTTGATAGAGACAATTTTTTAGGATTCTATAACATTGGGTTCATGGAATAATAGATTATTATTTTATGTAATATTAAAAATTTTATAATAATATTATATATATTAATGTTTTTATTATGTCACTACACTAAGTATCTTACCTTGAGACTGAGGTATCTCTTTATAGTACCAGATCTGAGTGTCCGAGCATGGGGATCCTCAATATTTTTTTATGCTCAAAATATATATAATAATCATATATAATAACTACAATTAATTTATTGGTTAATCACCTCATATAATCTTTTATCCACATGTCCTTTTTAAAATTTCATGCTTTTTAAGTACCTATCTGTCTTGGAATACGATTATTTTAAGGATTTCTTCAACCAAAATATAACATTATTCCATTTACAAATCATTATAACATCTTTATAAATAATAATCCTTCATGTTCATCTATTTATAATTATTATTAAAAATATTTATTGATAAAATGCGATTATTTAAAAAAATAGCAGATTATTAAAATTCATTTATACTCCAAATTAAATAAAGAATATAGTTGTCTTAGCTATAGATATAGTTTAAAATTATTCAGAAAAATTAATTCTTTTAATTTATGAATACCCTTGGAAAAAATCATATAATATTTCTTTTAACCATATGTTTTTAATTGATGTTACTTCAACATACACATTTTTTAGTAATGATATTTTTTTTCTCTATATCTAGGTAGAAAATAAAATTTCCAATTGTTTTTAATCTGATTTATTGATTTATTATTTTTTATATTAAATTTATTGAGTTAAAATAACTCTTTTATTGTTTGAGGTTCAATATTCAAGAATTGGCCAGTGTGACTGATAGTTAGAATTTTTGTTCTCTTTTGTACCAAATAATTATGATGGCCAATAATGTTTTCTACATCAACATAATTCTTTTATCATGATTTATATTCATGTCTCTCCAAAATCCTTAGTTTATTATAATAAATTTGTTTAATCTAAATGATTATATTAAATTTTATCAATATATTCTAGGTATAAATTTTTTTATAAAAGAAAACATCATCGTCATCATCAGTTATGAATGATTTTCTAATATCAAAAATTTCATCAATGATAATCGCATCATAAAATATCATTTTCCATAATGTAATATTTTTTTAATAATTTATATGAACATATATGTGAAGTATATATATGAAATATGTCATAATTTTCCTTCACATCAAATTTATAACCACATATTTTATTTTCATGATCAAGAACGAACACTAAAAAAATTCATTGTTTAAGAATTGTAATCTCATTGAATCACTTTTCATATAGAATAAAATATGAATTTTTCCTCAGAAAAAATCTATTCTGAAAAATTACATTACTTATGATATCATGGAACTAGATGTATATTAAATTACATTGTTTAGATATCTTGGTAGTATTCATAATATAATGGTCAAATTTTTTCTTTTTACTAACTCTTTTTTTTAGGTTTACGGTGCAGTAAACTCAACTGTTATTTTCTGTCTATAAATTTATTCAACACATTTTTTCTATTTTCATACTGATTATAATTTTATGATATCATGTTTATCATAAAAAAACAGGTTTGATGATCATCTATTATTTTTAAAATTGTAAACATTCCATAATGTTGATATTTGTGAGACATTGAAAAATTTACTTTTATTTTAGCAATGTATCCATTTAATGTGATAGAATAAATATCGTTACATATTAAATTATCGAAAATTTGTTCCTAATCATCTGATTGAAAAAATTCTAATAGTCATCACATTGGATTTTCATTCACTTGAATTTTTTTAGATCTACCATTATTAACATGGATTGAAAACAATGTTAGTCTATTAAATTAAAACCTGACTGTTTGTCATAGAATCAAATTTGATCAAATTCTATATCATTTATTCTCCACGATGAAAAATGATTAAATGTCATACATTATTCTCATATTGTATACTCACATAGTAACTTTGATGATATTTCAATCCTAAAATAGATACAAAATTTCATTGATAATTTTTATATTACTATAATATCACTATAAAAACACATTAACATATATCATTTATAAATATCACATTATAACCATCACTATTATGTTTACATTAAACTAATATATTATACATTATCATGTATGAATCAATATCATTTTTAGCCTTTACCTTTTTCTCAACTTCCATTTCCATTACAAAAGAATTAAATATTTATGATACAACATTTCAAAATGTTAGAAATTCTTATTTATATTATTTGACATTAATAAAGATAATGGAATTGCTATCCATGTTGGAAGTGAGACCATTAACATAAATCATGGGATTCTTGGAATAGTATTACTTGTAAGAATATTCAATAAATTTTTTTCATTAATATAGTTTTTTTTAGCATTATTAAAAATAATACATTGATTTGATAGAGATTTTCTAATTTTAGAAAAATTAACTGATGTGTTTACATATCAATTACACTAAACCACACATCCTCTAGGATTAAAAAGATATTATAAATATAACTAAATTTATATAAATAATACAGTATATATATTTTTACATTCCAATGTCTCCTCCATGATTCAAGAATTATCCATTATCCATATAGATATATATTATTCCATTAACCTGATGAATTATTTCATAATAGAATACCACATGGGAAAGCATAATGATTACATAATATTGGATAATAATGATATTATTTTGTTGTTTTTTATTTTAAATTAATTTCTGACCTCCAACGCGATAATTTCACCATTTACGAATGTTGAACACTTCTTAAAAAATATATGTTTTTATTTAATATTTTTATATTTTTATGCTTGATGATATGAAATTTTTTTGGATATTAAATAGAAATTTAATCCATCTCATGTATTTTTCACTATATATTACATGAAAACATTATCTTATATTGATGTTTTGAGTTATTATTCAAATGTGGACATGAGTCACCACCTGAATGTTGAAGCCCCTCTATGTGTATCTAAGATACCCAAGATAAAATTCATGTAGAGGAGTATTTATAGGATACAATTGGATTACTATAGTAGATACAATAGTAGGCACTATAGAAGATACTATAGAAGTTACTATTTAGTTCTATAGGAGCCCGAACTATTCACCCTTTTTAGCCTTCAGACCAATGGTTTGGTCCACGTGTACTTTAGGGTCTTTGGGAAACCCAAATCTATCAGGTTAGTAAGGCTTGGAGACCACCTCAAGGCCATCCAGCAACCTCATGGCCCATGGTACACCTCAAGTTCTTTGTGCCATAGGAAATATAGATGCCATTTGATAGATTTAAAATAAAAATGCTTCATATAAGGATCACAATAGGTTCATTCAACGGAGCATTGCCAACATAAATTGGAATAATGATAGGGTATGGAACTGCCATCAATTCTAGGATTGTGATTATCTATACAGGACAGCCAGCTATCCATCGATGTGTAGGTGGAGAGATGGCATCACTATATTTGATGGGGATGGGATGTTCCAATTTTTCTAGTTTTGGATGATTTCCCATAAGACCTCCGGGCCATTTAGTTGTCATTTATACTATGATCCATATAAGGGTTCCACCATAACCCTTAAAATGACGATGAAAACAATAAATAAAGTTGATATCTTTTAGGGAATTCAAATGTGACCTTCTACATGATATTTTTTCATAAATATATTATAAATGGAATATATTCCTTTAAAAAATAATTCAAATATTTAGTAGAATTGATTTTCTTCCCATATTATTTATAGAACCCACATTCACTTATTAATGATCTTGTTTATTATTTTCTATTTTATTCCATTTTATCAAATTAAAAAAAATATGAACATTTTTAATATCATCCTAAAAATCACAATTAGTGACAGTAGACTTTATATCATAAGTTGTGAACATTTTTACAACATTATAAATTTTCAATATCATAACATATTTTCCTGATCATTATTTTTTCAATATGGTTTTTTATCTTCATCATGGTTCTCATTGAGATGAATATTAACTTCTATATTACATTCAATAAATTTTTTCACATATCTTAATCCCAATTCTCTTGTGGGATTTCTTTTCTAATTTATCTTCAATAGTATAAAACCCACATCCAATATTAATGTCATCCTTTGGGGATGAAATATCAATATAATATTCAGAAAATATTAATAATTTGATGTTACATTATTATTTTCCATAAACACATAACTTTTTTCATATTAAAAATTTAACTTCAATAGCTGATATACTGTTCTTTGAATGAAATTTAATGTAATTTACTTATTTCCATTCGTTTGAGATTAATTTATTTTGATGGAATATCCTTTCAGGAAGAATATCTATGATAGTTTGTTTTCATTAGTTTAATCTTTAATTCTCAAAACACTCATTGTAGAAATATAAAAAATTTAACATCAATTAAAAATAATAATTGAATTTTTTCCATTATACATTCCTTTCACCATATCTATGTTTACTGGTATCGGTAAAGGATCTCATAAATTCCCTTCATATTCTCATCATCATTAGATCTAATTTTTAATACTTCAATAATCAATAAATTGAAATCTATTAATGTAATTATTTCCAATTCTTGAACTTTATTTTAATAGTATACAATATTGACATCTCATATTTAATAATATTGTACTCTAACTAGTCAATAATGAAAAAATCTTGATATCAATATTCAAGAGTAGAAATCATGAAATAAAACATTTCATGAATGATTAAATTTATTTAATTAAAAATTAATTCTTCTTAAAATATATCTATATATCCTCTTATATCATGAATAATAATATTGATTATTATTAATAAATCATTGAAATATTATCCATATTTTCCTTTTACATCATGAGATATAATAGTATAAAGTTATTAATTTTCTTTCTTCACCCCATTAACATATTCATATATTCTCTAATAATTTTTTTGGTTCTAATTAGATTTTTATATCCCATAGCATTGGTATGATCACTATTGGGAAATGAAGATGTATAACCTCTCATTCCATTCCTTGTACAATCATTTTTTTCCATATTAGATTAGGAACATACATACGTTACACACATATCTATGAATACTTGATGAAGAGACTCATTACTAATATTTAACAAATTGAATATATAAAATTGTCCATACCATCCATATGTGTACATTTTTTATATAAAGAAATTGAAATCCTTTTGTATTAAATATATTATATTGAAAATTAATATTTTGAATAAAAATAAAAAGATATTTATCTAATTGTAATACTAATAGTATGGAAAACATAGAGTTGTGATTAACAACATTACAAGGGGGAATTAGGATTCCCCATGTAGGATTTCAGTGATGGAGGCCCCTTCCCTGTGATGGCGATGTCTAATGCATTGGTTACCCCCCCCCCCCACATTGGGGAAGGTTCCTCCATCCTCCCTAGTCGCCACTAATTAGTCCTTATCCCCCTTCTTGAACCCTGACTATATCATAAATTTCCCTCAAATACCACTATACTACAGGGTCCCAGATATGTTCTATAGTCTTCTACAATATTCAGTCTCGAAAATGGAGTTCCAAGCAACCTCCAATATTCTATATTATCACATTAATTGCACAATTCAAGTTGTGACACCCATAGGTCCACTACATAAACAGATTTATTTTCGAGTTCTTGGGATTGCAAGAGCAAGAAACAATAGTTTTTTCTATAAGAGACATATCATGATCTCGTTCGGTTCAGAGGATGATATGGTTAGAGCCTGGTCCAATTTCCCTCATAGCTACAATGGTTTCTATTTCTATATATTTTGGTGGACCAATTAATTTCATTTCAAGAGAGACATCCCAAATATGAAGATTTGGGTTATTTTCCCTGTGATACCATTACTAATTCAAAATCCATCAATTATATGTATGTTTCGAAAACTGGTAATTCGATACATAAACTCTAACATTAAGACTAAGACATTTTCACATAATGTTTCCCCTGGAATGAACATGGAAGTATTTTTATTGAGCTACATATATATTTCATTTGAGTTGTAATGGAATAAGAATATCAACAAAATAAGGCATGGTTTTTGAATATTTGGTACATTTTTTCTCTTCATGTAGGAAATAGGGTCACTCATCATCTATATGCCAACATCAATCATTGAATGCGTTTTCATTGGATAAACATAGTGGCTATGGGATAGGTGGTGGTGAAGGGATAGGGATAAGTCAATTGGATCCTTCTATCCCAAAAAATGCTATGTTTTTTCATCGTTAGTCTCAGGAGGATTACATTGGTTTGTGACATTTTAAAGTTGTTGATGTAGGACATAATTGATCTCATTCCATCTAATAGTGTTCTTATGGGTCCTTAAATCTTAGAGGAGTTCCATGAATATTTTGTCCGGAATTTTTATCTTTGTAAATTAAAAGAGGCCACTCATGTATGGGTTCTGAGATCTGGCATTGGAATGTTCAAAGTTGCTGAAGATGGAGATTCTAGGACTCTGAAGGATTGATCTTATATTGATGAACTTCATTCTATTAATGGATCCATATAAATAATATGATTCCAAGAACCCGAGGGGATTACAAATGATGAAAATGGAGTCATGGGGCCGTGTTTCAGAAAGGACTTTCCATTCTTAAATCATCACAGTTTCTTTGAGAGTCTTGATCTTGACAGGCTAGAACATGAGGTGGAATAATCATTTTGGAAATTTGAATGAAGAGCAGAGTTAACTTGAAGATGCATCTTGTGACGACCAGTCTTTATAACTCTCTCGAGACAATAATGATGATATTTTTTTGTGAATATATCTTTAATAAAAGTAGGGGGAAGGGTCAGAATGGAAATAGAATGGTTAAAAAATATTATTCCTATTTTCCTCTACCAATGGAGATGAGATCCTTGAAAGAGACGGAATCCAAGGCGAGTGTAGATGAACCCTAGGTTTTGTATTACACTATCCCAGAAAATTCCATAGACATTGAGGACGTTACAATCAATGAAAGTATTAACGGTCACCAGTAAGAAGAAATTTTTGGTACGATGACTAATCTAGAGATACTAATGAACTATATTGAACAAATCCTGGAGGAATTTCTGTTGATTAATGCCACACAGGAGGATACTGATGATGTGAAAGAAAGAATGCATGTATTGAACAATACCAGTGATAAATGTTCTTGGATTGAAATGCAAGACCATATACTAATAAAAAGATTCAACGAGGGGATGATCAAAAAATATGAATATGTAATATAATGGGATTATCTGGAAGATCATTTTGAAGCACTACTAAAGGATAATTTGGGAAATAAGGTAGATTCTCTCCCTTGGAATTTGTTTATGGATATTGATTGGAGACGTCTTAAACATTTCTTTGGTAATTATACATTTTATTTCAGTACGTCACCTGCTTTTTTTTTTGTGTGGGTTCGTTGTTTTTCCTCTCAAAGAGTTATAAATTAAAAAATTAACTTTTCAGTCAAGGAGTTGAATTTTTTTTGACACATTTTCTTTCAAATATAACTTCCCTCATACTTATTTAACACTTATATACCAAACACGCCCAAATATAGTGAATTAAAAATAACATAAAAGATATACAATACTGGATGTACTCTAATTTTCATTACTAAATGACCAGTTTATGGTGGTTATTATCTTATATTATTGAAGATAAATTTTATTAATAATTTGATTATATGATTATAAGGTCCAAAATTCACCATAATATCATTCATTTTTCATCTCAAGGGGGTTGGTATATCTATTCATGATTCAAGTAATTTGGAGATTAAAAAATGTCATTGATTCATTCAGAATTTGGTTCAAATGTTATTAATCAATTTTTAACCCAATTTTATATTTATAGAAGTATATAATTATCCCAAAAATAAATTTATAAATTTATTTATTTTTAAATATTTTTTTACTGACTCTAGAACCACCTCTATAGTTTTCCCCTCTACATAGAAATGACACCTAAAATTATATAGTTTTTCGTATTCTTAAATTGTGTTGTTCATTATACTATCGAATGAGTTATTAATATTATTAAAAAAATCATGTAATGGTCAAGTTTGTATAACCATTATATTTTAAATTATTATTACCTATTATTATGTCTAGGTTTTTTATAATATGTTAATATGAAACAATGGATCTCAATGAAAACCTAATTTATTTCGGAAAAATAAATTTTTTAAACAGTGATCTTTCAATCATATACATTGTACTAGAGAGACTGAATAAGAGTAAATAATTTTGAATGTGTTTTAAGATTAAAATAATCCCTATATTTATTATAAAATTAATATAATTGATTTCCATAAAATTAATATATTTTCATTTTTGTATTGGAAAATAATTTTTCTCAAAATTATCTTCTTAGGATGTTTGTATTTATATATTAAAAAAATTATTATTAATGAAAATAAATTTTTTATGAAATTTAAAAATATTTGACAAAAAATAAGTTGGTAAATAATTTTAAATAATAAAATAAAAGTTAATATTTTCAAATGTTATATTCTAATAAAAATGTGGATTTATAATATTTTAATATATAAATCAACTTCTAAAATTAAAATTTTAAAATATTTTAAAAAAAATGTACATAATTTATATATTTATAAAAACAATATATACTTAAGATTAATTTTTTTTCTTTAATGAAATAATTAGTTTCAATGTGCGTAGTGAAAAAAACAATTTTGATAAATCTATCACATTTATGATATTATCAAAATATATTAATGACCAAAATTATATTAATTTTTTTATGAAAAATATATTTATTTAAAATTTAAATTAGTCCTTTAGAATTATAAAGTTTTTTATAAGACAGAAGTATATCAGTTTCAGAATAGATGTAATATTTTATTCAAAATATAGTAATTTCCTTCATATATATTAAAAATAAATTATCATGAAATGAGGATATAAAATCAATTACAAAATATTTAATGATCTAGATAAAAGTTATAATTTAATGTAATAATTTCAATTTCATTTTTGGGAATAATGGATTCATTATTATGACATTAGTTATTATCCTTTGTAATATAACACATGTTTGTGTCAAAGACATTTTTGTTAATATTTTGTAATTTTTATCTATTCACTTAAATTATTCTATTTTGTATTTTTTATTTTATCCCTATATGAATGATGTTTTGGATTTTATGATCATATTTATTTATCTAGTATAAATTATCAGCATTCACATTATATTTATGATTGGTTTTGTAGGAAATCATTATTCCCATCTACAATGAAATATTATGTGAAGATAATTCTAATAAAAATAAGAGTGTAATTTATTTATTAGTATATGAAAAACCTTAAAATTATTTACATCAGTGTGAATTTTTTTAATAAAAAATAAATGTTAGTTTATATAGTTCATTTAAAAACAAAATACATTCTATTTCAATTAATGGTATGATAAATCCATTGGATTTAGTAAACTCAGTAGTGGGGTCGATAAATTGAAATGTGTTGATTACAACACCCCCCTGAAGTAAACTATGTAAATTATTGCTTAATAGATTTTTCTAGTATGAGATCAACACTCATTCAATGATTTTGGTCCATAATATGCTATTTAGGGGACATATTCATTGATTTCATGATCCTCATGGACGTATAATTTAGCATATATTAATAATCATCAAAAATTTTATCATTCAACTTATTTATTGTTCTAATAATTAATCCACATTAACCACTTATATCTTAAAAATAATTATCATATTATGGTTTAATGATTCTAGGTTATAAAATCATCAGTATAATTTGGGATACGTTGTAATTATATCATAAATTTTACATCTTGGATACCTCAACATATACTCAGATACTTCATGAAGATTCCATCCATTATTTGGTGATGACAACTTTGTTTTGGTGGGTTATTTAGTACATAATTTTTTAACATTTTACAACACGTAATAAATAATTATAGACAATTTATAAAACTTACCTTACTTTTTTAATCCATCCAATCTAGTTTTTTGATGATAATAATAATATGTCTAAAATTTTGGAATAAAAATTAAATTAATATTATTCCCCATTGCATGGCAAAATATGTTACCCAGTGGGACTTTTCGTATTGAAAAAAAAATGTCAATTTACTAATATAATGTTAAAAAAATATATTCCCTAAGAAAATATCAATACTACACATAACAAAATTTTTTATATAATAATTACCATAAACAAATATATCTCTATAGGTACATTTTTACTATAATTTGTATCAAAAAATTATATGAATGATTATATAATTCCTTTATCTCTGACATTGAGTGACCTGTATAAATGGAACTTATTAATATAGAATCAGTCATCTTATACATTTATAATTCCCTAAATAGATAATCCAATTTGAATGTAAACATCTTATGTCAAATATCAAAATATATTAGCACATCAAATGTCATTAAAAAAATCATGAGCAGAAGTTTTCTCATCCTAATTATATTATTGATATAAATATCATACTTTTCATAAAAGAGTAATTACCCTATATTTGGATAAAATTAATAGATGATATGAAAAACTATATACCTAAAACCACTATATCAGTTCCTCTTTAATGTTGTAATATGAATGGTATCAGGGTTTGAAGTTTGAGTTGCTATGTATCATTCCGAATAAATTTAATTTGGAATATTATGATATAAACAGTACAATGTAAATCATTAGTCAAATAGAATTTCAATTTATTCAAATTTGGGTATATTATATATAGTACTTCTATACATATTATATCTCAAATCTACTATGTATTTCATATGGGATTATACTATGGTTAATAATAACATATCATAACTTCCAATAATACATAGAAATGATAATTGATTAAAAGATATTATGTTTGACAATATGATGGTGCATTATAATTTTATTATTTATGTAATATATGAATAAGAAATTAATGAAGGGTAATTTTTGAATTCATTTCTTATAAAACTATGATACATCCCCATTTACAATAATAATTTCATATTGTATTTTTTCTATATAATAACAATGCAATTTTAATACACATAATGTTTTTTCAACATTACATTTTTTAATTGATACAATATAGTTTCATTTATATACTCCCCATCATAATGATATATTGAATGATATTGTGTTTAAGAATGATGTTTTTGGTCTTCTGGAATGTCCAAGATCATTAGATTGAAAAAATACAAACTTATTATAAAAAATATATATTATTTAAAAAAATAGTAAAAAATTCACTATTTTCAAAAAAATGAAATTATTGATCTCATATGTATCATATAAATTATCTATTACGTTGAGGTATTCTATCTCTGTTTTCAAATCTACGGTGGTGCCATTATTATCACTCTTCCATGTGATAGATCTTCCATTGGGAAAAAATAAAATGATATATTCATATCAAATCATCATTTTTATTTTATTGGACCTCATTTGTGTAACCAGTTATAATGAGATCATCTACTTGTGTAAATACAATGATTATATCAATACATACTCTCTTGTAGGGATGTGTATTCTTATAATAAATTATGTTACACTCACCATGGGTGGATAGGTATCAACTTTTAAATGTAAATTCATAACACACATTGGGTATGTATATAAAATTTAATAAAACATAAATAATATAATTGAAGAATAAATAATCATTAAAATCAAAATTAACATATTATAACGATCTTAAGACATTCAGATTCTCATTTAATTCAATATTAGTTAATTCCACTTTATTTATTACTTTTATGCTAAACTACAGTAGCACATTATAGATATATATATTTTGACACAATCCAAAAGACCCATTCATTATAACTCTTAAAATAAAAATTTGAGGACCCATTATATATGAAATTCATCCAGAAAAATTTTTCCAATGACAACCTTAATGAGTGTAAAATTTTGATTTTAATCTATATAAGTGGTATTTTGTCCACATTAAATTTTAATAATACCACAATGATCCCAATAATATAATTATATTCATAAGAAAAATTTGGTACCATGATGATATAAAACACTTTGATTTGATCATCAATTTGAAATTCCCAAATCCATGAACACTTCTTCAATACATAAATATAAAACATCAACTTACAAACCAAAATAGACATATTTATAACTATAAATCCTTCATAAAATACAATATACCAAATTAAAATTATGGTATAATTATGTATATATGGTTTGAAATCAATATTATATATCTCATAATCATATAAATATAATATAGAGAGAAATATTATTATGGACTTTATCATAGAAAATTATTTATTGTAATCTTTATAATTAATCTATTATTCTTTTGTAATAATACCTTTCCATTTGAATTTTATTGGTAAAAATTATACACTCAATTTAATTTTCATATTGATTACTACAAAACCAATATATTACTTTCACCACATTTGTTTCAAAAACTACCATCAAAATATTTTAATTTACAAGTATTAAATCGAAGTTTTTATGTCTTTCACCCATCTCTCAGAATTTGAACAATCAATGTCATATCATTAGGCATTATGTTAATCATATATAATCATTATATCATAGTCATTATTTATAAGATATATATATATATATATATTATGATCTTGATGAATCATACATCTTGTTTATATTATTATTTGAAAAATGAGTAGGTCAATCATCCACAAAACCTTTTGGAGAAGGATCTACATGTACATATACAAATCCTTATATTTTTGTTATTAAACCACATAATTTTCCACATTACACATTTTGATTAATATCTTAATGTGTGTCATTTATAGTAAGACACCATGTTTGGTAGAAAAACATTTGCATTCATTTTGATTAGATATATAATATATTATTATTTTCTATATACTGTAAAAATATAATTTAACAAAATCTAGAGCCATAATTGACAAAATACAAATGGCGTGTTTATGGATCACAATCCCAAATACCCATTAATGATATAAGGGGTCTTCTCCTAATCTATATCTCATATAGTTTCATGATGATATCTTTACATATTACTTATTTATGTAGGATTATAATTGAATATTGATAATATCCCAGAATGATATAGTATGTTCACTGTAACACTTCATTGATCGAACCATGTCAAAAATGAATAGATTCATTCTCTCAGATATACTATTCCAATATCTTATTTCCAGATGTATGAGATGAGAAAAAATTATAAAATCAACTATATTATTATTAAATTAATTTATAAAATATTTACCATATTAATCATATCATAGATTGTTAATAATCAACTAATTTGATTTTTTACATCACATTAAATGATATTCAAATTTTTTATGGTTCTTTAGTAATTAATTCCTAAAAAAAATTAACCATAATAAGTTTTCTGATCAATGAGGGTTATGATCTAACTATGTTTACCACAATCTTGAGTAATAATTGGTCAACATATATATCATTTGGTATAATATCCAACAGATCCAAAGAAAACCCACCTTTCCAATTGTAAATTGTTTTTAATAATTTTACAAAAAAATTCATATATCAAATGATTGATAACCAAATGAATTCAAATATCCTTACATATATATATATATTTTATGTGTTTCTAATTTTAATATCTGTAAAAACCATACAAAATATATGTTGTTTTAGAGTAATTATTAAATTTATTATCATAAAATACATATATATGATTATCTTTGTCAATAATGAATAGAACATTACATTTAATAAAAAATAAATATATAAAATAATTCCTATATATATAACAAGTATTAATTTAAGTTAATAATGAAAATAACATAATGACTATAGAATATATATAAATTGATATTCTATTTGATTCTTAAACATAAAAAATTAGAAAATTAATCCAATATGTTTACTATGATGAAGATCCCCAACCATAAATAAAAAATATATATCCCAAATTTCACCAAGTTTGTATAATTAATCAATAATAAATTTACCATTATTTATAGGTTTATATTTAATGTCAAATATGTTTGTTAAAAACTATTATCAAATACCCATGAGTCTAAATTGAAAAAAATTATTTCAATAGCCTACACATTAATAAATTCAAAATGCTTCTCTTTAATATCAGTTTTCAAAATATAATACCAATATTGAATTAATTATAAGTACATACTATATTACATCTCATAATGATTATAATGATATATTCCATAATGTATAACATAAAAATATCCATGGTTTAATATGATTTTTATATAATTTTATTGAATATGATATTGTGAATCATTACCTTTACCAAGAAAAGATCCATATTTCACTATATGTTGATTATGATTTAGATTTTATCTTTTAATTTAGTTATTTAGGTAGTTTAATAATAATATAATACATAAAATGATAGTTAGATAGATAAATATAAAACACTTTTCCCAAACTCTTTATCTTGTGAAACTCACCACTATCTCTTCAGTGTCATATCTCATTTTATTTCCTAGGTAGGTGTCACTATAATATCACAATAATATTTTAATTCATAAACATTATTTTTGACAATCTATACCATGCATAAGAAACTTTACTCCATGAATACCCAAATTATTAAAAAAATAGCCTATTTTGATGATCTTGGAAATGAAAAGTTCCTCCATTGGACAGAACCTCACTTGTAGTATTCAATGTTTTTTTGTTTCCTCATCATTTCATTTGTATTATATTAAATTTTAACTAAAATATTAAATTATATTAATATATCTTATGTAATTAAACTATGTTATCAAGGTTTATAAATTCATAATAACATATTTATGAATTATATTATATATACATAATATTTTTTTAAAAAATTATTTAAATAAGAATAAATTTATTTAATGGGTAATTAAATTATTATACATAGGATATAAAAATAATTTAATATAATATTATCAAAACAACATTTATCTTTTCCTAACATAATGCACTATATTGATGGTTTTGAGAAAAACAAGTAATTTTTGTAGTAATTGACATTCCACTATAGTGTAGTCTAAATCATATTTTAAATCAATGGAAACCCATAGATCCATTCCATGGAAAAATTACATAATCAATTTCTTTTATTATATATTACCATGGACATTGACATGATATAAAAATTTATTATTTAATTTTAGTTCACTAATACATAATATCCTTTGTCTCACCTTGAATCAAATAAGTTTTTCTATATCCACTACTACATGGTGAGTCATTGTAGTAGATTAATGATAACATTATTGTTGAATATCCATAGGGTAGAAAGAATACAATTGATGATATATATTATGGATATAGTGAATAAAATATTTTCTCAATTATATAATTATTTTCATTGAAAAAAATAAATGAACTATGGTGTAGTAGTGAATTTAAAAAGCAGTTTCTATGGAAAAACATTAAAGCTATTAAGAAGGTTTGTGAACATGATATAACACCAAGAAATATCAAATTAATATTTTATAATTTAAGTATCATTATATTGATTAATCATTGAACTATTATATGATATTAAAAAAATGGTTTTTGATATATATTTATATACATTAGTAGTAGCCGATTGCAAGAAAACCCTTACAAAATTGATCATCAGAATAATCTATTTTTACAACAAGAAAAAAATTGAAATAAATAAATATAAAATTTATTAATGCACACTTTTTTATTTTTAAATCATGTTACCTATGAAACAACGAATGGTTTTTATCTTTTTATGTTATACCCTGACCACTACTATCATAAAATATTTGGTAGGACCCCTTCTTCAGAAGTGATTTCCCGCACAACCTGCTTAGAGAAAATTTGTTTTATGGGAGATTGAAACATATTATGAAATCAAAGATTCCATAATAGTTCCATTAATGATGTGAATGAAATTATATTGATAAGTATCATTTTTGAAGTGAAGGTCTATATTAGTGTCTTAATGATAATAAGAATATGAAAATACAAATCTTAAGGATTAAAATTAATACATTAACCAATATTTATAAATTATTTTGAATTAATATACCATTATAAATTTATTTTGTTATTTTTAATGATATGAAACAAAATATAGAATTAATATTAAATATATGATATAATTGTATTGTATATCATTATTCATGTAATATTTAATGTAGATCTATGAATATTCATAAGACAATCACTGTGGAGGGTTAACATTCCCCACATATTGGGGAGTTATTAATTAAATAATAAATAAACAATGATAGATAATATTGACCATACAATGGTCAAAATTTATTAACATCCTCATAGGATGAATAGTTCTATATCCTATCCCAATATATAATAAATCTATTTGAGTTAATTATAAACCCAAATTGAAGCTTTGCTTTACTAAGAGTGGTATCATTTTTCTAGATGTTAATTATTAATTTTGTTCATATATTGGAAATGTTTATTTAAAAAATAAATAATAGACTTAAAGTGATATTTTTTATTGATAAGGTCACCAATTATACACTTTAATTTATTGAATATATTATGAGTGTCATTATTTACTACATATATACCATACAATATATTCAGGTATATATATAATGATTTATATTTGGGAAATTGTTTTTGTATACATCTATTTTTCATTCTCACATGCTACACGTGAACCAGGGTATATGAAATGGCCTCATGTTTAGAAGGATAGCGTATGAAAATTGTAATTTATAGGTGATTATAATGAAGTATCTTAATGGGGATGAGGTTTCTCCTCTCCAGTCAGACAATGGAATATATGTGGTGTCTATTTATTTAGATTTTTTAATCCATTATATATATGATATATATAAATAAAATATTTGGTCAACTCTTTTTGATATAGGTAAAGTCATTATCATAATTTTTTGTTTTCTTGTAAGATCATGGTATTTATATTTATTACGGATTCCATATAATTAAAATTCTATATAGTATACAACAATGATATATATGTGTATTGTGTTTTATTATCTATATATATATTAATTGAAATTCTTCTTATGGTGTATCCTCGTGATATGATATAAGTATTCACTCAGAACATGTTTATATCCAATAAAAAATAGTGTTCTGTACATGATATGATGTGGACTCTGAACTATGGATAGTGGAGCACTAGTGCAGAAAACATTTTTTACGTCGGTTATTTTTCATTATTTACATCGGTTTTTAGGCGACGTTAATACGGACGACGTTATAAATAACGTTTGTTACGTCGGTTATTTAAAACCCGACGTAATATCCCTAACATCACGAAGTTTATCACGTCGGTTCATTAATAACCGACGTGAAAAATGATGGGGGATGGGGATTTATAACGGCAGTTATGATATAACCGCCGTGATAAACCGCGGGTGGGGGGTTTAGTACATCGGTTATTATATAACCGACGTGCTAAACATGAGCGGGGGAGTTTATCACGTCGGTTATTGCTAAACCGACGTGATAAAACGCCTGGGATATCGTTTATCACGTCGGTTATGTCATAACCGACGTGATAAACCCTTCCCCGGGCCTATTATCACCTCGGTTTCTTAAATAACCGATGTGATAAAAAGGCCTGGGAACGTTTTAGCACGTCGGTTATCCAATAACCGACGTGGTAAATCAATTCCCAGGCCTTTTAGCACGTCGGTCATATTAAGAACCGACGTGATAAAAGGCCCGGGAACGGTTTAGCACGTCGGTTCTCGAAAAAACTGACGTGATAAACCCCTACCGATTTATTTACCACGTCTGTTATAAAATAACCGACGTGAAAGAGATAATTTTTTTTAAATAATTACACTTCTCTCACCAAAAAGCAACCAGAAACCAAACAACAAAAATAACCATGCCAGCCTTCCCCCAAGCCCCAACTGAACCCCACCCTCATCTATACCCACCTAACAACCTGGCCAGCCCTCCCCCACCACATTGGAGCCCCACCACAACCCTTGGACACCCCCCACCCCTTGGACAGCCCCCCACCCTCATTTACACCCCCCACGACCCCTAGTACAGCCTCAAACACCCATTGGACACCCCTCCCATATCCCTTGGACACCCCCACCCCTTGGACACCCCCCCCACCCCTTGGACAGCCCCCCCCCCCCACCCTCATTTACACCCCCAAGTCCCCTAGTACAGCCTCAAACACCCATTGGACACCCCCCCCCCCCCACACCTTGATAGCCCTCCCAGACCCCTTGGACACCCCCCCAACCCCTGGACACCCCCCCGAGCCCTTGGACAGCCCCAAACACCCCTAGGACACCCCTCCCATATCCCTTGGACACCCCCACCCCTTGGACAGCCCCCCCCCCCCCCCCCCACCCTCATTTACACCTAACCGGCCCCTTGGACAGAACTCCCAGACACCTTGGACACCCCTCCCATATCCCTTGGACCCCCCCCCCCCCACCCCTTGGACACCCCCCACCCCTTCAACAGCCCCCACCCTCATTTACACCCCCCGAACACTAGGACAGCCCCAAACACCCCTTGGACACCCCTCCCATATCCCTTGGACACCCCCCCCCCCCACCCCTTTGACACCCCCCCACCCCTTGGACAGCCCCCCACCCCCTGGACACCCCCCGACCCCTTGGAAACCCCCCACCCCTTGGACAGCCCCCCCCCCCACCCTCATTTACACCCAACCGGCCCCTTGGACAGAACTCCAAGACACCTTGGACACCCCTCCCATATCCCTTGGACACCCCCCCCACCCCTTGGACACCCCCCACCCCTTCGACAGCCCCCCCCCCCCACACTCATTTACACCCCCCGAACACTAGGACAGCCCCAAACACCCCTTGGACACCCCTCCCATATCCCTTGGACACCCCCCACCCCTTGGACACCCCCCACCCCTTGGACAGCCCCCCCACCCTCATTTACACCCCTCGAACACTAGGACAGCCCCAAACACCCCTTGGACACCCCTCCCATGTCCCTTGGACACGCCCCACCCCTTGGACACCCCCCCACCCCTTGGATAGCCCCCCCCCCCACCCCCTGGACACCCCCCCGACCCCTTGGAAACCCCCCCCCCCCCCCCCGACCCCTTGGAAACCCCCCCATCCCCTTGGACAGCCCCAATCACCCCTTGGACACCCCTCCTATATCCCTTGGACACCCCCCCACCACTTGGACACCCCCCACCCCTTGGACAGCCCCCCCCCCCCCCCCACCCTCATTTACACCCAACCGACCCCTTGGACAGCCCCAAACACACCTTGGACACCCCTCCCATATCCCTTGGACACCCCCCACCCCTTGGACACCCCCACCCACATTTACACCCCCCCGACCCCTAGGACAGCCCCAAACACACCTTGGACACCCCTCCCATATCCCTTGGACACCCCCCAAACACCCACCCACCCCCTTGGAACCTCTCCCCCCATACCAAAATCCAGACCAGAAAAACCATCAACAGTAGACGAAAACAAGAAGTAGAGAAAAATTAAACATTCACTTATATAACATTCAAAACTTACACTGTCAACTTCAAAAAAACTAAATCCAACCTAAACGACTACGAAATACACAATTACATTGACAATATTCAAAATTACATTTTACATTACAAACAACTAAAAGTCAATCAAACCTGTAAAATAAGTTGACCACTCCACTTGTAAGTGTTTGATATCTTCAGCAGTAAAGGGTTGAGGGTCATCAAAAAGATACAAAGGAAAAGGATAGTAGTCAACGTGTATAATGAATAAATCAAATTGAAATATTATGAGAAAGAGGAAATCTTACCAGGTCAAAACTCAAAACTGTCCCAGTTGTTATTATTTCATACATAAATCTTAACATGTAATATCCGCATTCGATGATGCCTTGTTGCTCATGACATTTCTGTTTGAATGAGTGTAAATTCAATATATTATTTTTATGTAATAAATCAAAATGTACAAATTATAAATGGATATTTACCTTCGCATGTACATATTTGATCTTGTAATTCCTTTTCTTTGTGCTTTTTCGAAAGTGGACCCATGCCCTGTTAGAAAATGATACGAATGGGGTAAATTTAAAATTCATTATAATATATAAAACTATTGTGAAATTGAAACTTACGTTTCCAATATATTCTTAAAACTTTCTCGCACATCATCATGGAGAGAGCATATCCAATAAAGTGCTTTCTCCCTAGGGCAAAAAACCCCTAACATCCAATGATCCCTGATAAAAGGAAATTTAACGTTAGTGGTTTTTTATGTTAAAAGATAATTAACTCTTTGAGAGGGATGTGTTTCATACCTCTCACAAAAAGGCATCATCCAACACTGTGTGATTACATTCTTTTCAAATCTATCAGCAATATAAATCATTCTTTGTTCCTCATCCAATGCACATGCTTCAGGGGAAATCAATTGTGGGTCCAGGAATCCATATACATCTGTCAGCTCATTCCTCTCACAAATTTTATACAGATACCTAATACAAAGCAGACATAAGTATACATTTTTAATAAATATAACGCAAGGAAAAGGTGTTAAGACTTACATGATAAAAATTTGCACCACGTTGATGCCCAACTTATCTCCAGTGACAAACTCCATGATATCAGTTTTCATAATCCCCACAGTTAGTTCACGTCTACAGACCTGAGCTTCCATTGTAAAGTCATAATGATCCGCCAACAAATTTGAATATCTTGACAATTTGTCAAGACTGCTAGTATCTGCATCTGATGTCATAGCTATCTGTCTTTGTTGTTGTCTATACAGTATTTCTTTACCTTTGAAGTATTCCTGTAAAAATAAATTGAAAAATATATTAGTTTTTAAATGATAAAACATTAATAAAAATATAAAATAAAAGATATAACATCCATACCTCTATGGTAATGAGTTGAAGAAGTCTGGATGGCCAAAGTAAAAAATGGCCGATACTATGTCCAAATGTCATCACCTCATCTGTAGGTAATGGTATCCGAGCTGATCTATCTATAATATCCTGTACAGTGACCCTCTGATTCTCTACCTCTAACTGTTGATGATGAACTGTATCTCCTATACAATATACCATCCCATATGCAACTATATGATGTTGAGGATCATCAACATACAACTCACAATAAGTAGGTAGTTGCGGCGGAGGAGGAGGATCAAAAACGGGGTCCGCAGGCTGAGGTGGGGGAGTGGGAGCTACTGGGAGAGGTGGAGTGGGAGCTGCACCGTGAAATTGTCTTTGCAAGTCTGCAAACATGAACTGCACCGATGCTCTAATCTTGTCCTCCATTTTCGCATTAATATTATGGACTTCAGCCTCCAAGGATTCTATTTTTTTTATAAACTCCCTCAACGTTAGAAGTTGAGGAACGTGTCAACACTTTTCTTACCGATACACCTCCCGGATATCCTCTTACACGGCCAGGATGTTCGGGCTTTCCCAATGCCACAGATAAAATATCTTCCCTCCCAGATGGTGTAAATGTCCCCTGTGAACTCTGCTCCTCAAGAGAGTCTTATAATAATTAATTGAATATTTCTATAATGATTGGAAATATATGACGAAAATAGTAAACTTAAATAAATAAAATAGATATCTTACAATCCTCTCAACTACGAGTCTCGATTCTTCCGAAAGATATTGTCATTTTTTGCCCTTCCGAGCTTTTTTCCATTTCTCATGTCTAGATGGAGGGGATGGAGGGGCCACCTCTCCAGAGCTTGAAGACTCAGCTCTTAGTTGTTGAAATTTTTCTGCCATCAATTTTTCTTCCAATAATGCATACCCTCCCCGAGATAAACTATGAGGGTATACATTTTTAGATTGGATCTCTTGATGTGCTTTCCTTGTTTGCTGTAAATTAAGAATAAGTAATCATTAACAAAACAATAATAAGATCATTTATATAAGAAAGCTTATAAAAGTTTACATTGCCCTTACCAAAAATGATTCTTTTCTTCTACTTTCAAAAAATTGTCTCCATGTGTCTTCATCTATAAAAGGATATATACGACATGGATTCTCACGACTCCTATGACCATAAATGAAATCAGATGAGAGGGTTGATTTGAAATCCCTCCATCTCCTAGCAGCCAACGATAAGAATTTCTTCCTGACTCCTCCAGTGTCAGGAATATCAAAAGTCATCTGATAAAAAAGAGGTTAAAAATATTATATATACTAGAAACATTTAAAGAACATTTAAAAAATAGCAAAAGATCTTACCAAAATGGTCTCCCACAGCTGAGAAATTATCACCTAATCCACACTTCTCCAATCATCATAGAGAATGCTTACTTTGCTCTTAGCCTGAGTTGCTACAAAACCCTTAAAATCTTTAGCATTTGGACCTCTAGGAAGATCATCATCATCAAACTCCACGACTATCCTCTCCTCCTTCGTACGGGCAAGAGATAATTTTGGTAAACATGTGCACCCACGCTTACCAACCTTTGAACTCTTTTTCGTAATAGGAGCATGTGAATGTTCCTCCCCAGATGTATGACCAATATGCTCATCTCCAGAATCATGTGGCTGATCAACTGATTGATCTGTCATTTTCCTTCAAATCAAAAAAACAAACATTAGTTCACAAATATACAAATTCAAATATTGTAATACCACTTAATCAGAAAATAGAAAAGTGTACTAAATTACATAATAGTAAACATTGGTAATATGGTAAGCATGTTAAACAATGATAAACATGGTAAACATAGTCTGTTGTACCCCTCTCTCTTGGATTTTAATGATCACAATCACTCTTATTATGTTCTAACTTGTTTTCAAGTGTTTTTGTTGATAGGCAAAAGGTTGCCAAGGATTTGGCCCAAGAAAGCTGA
Organism: Viscum album; assembly: GCA_963277665.1. Taxonomy (NCBI): domain Eukaryota; kingdom Viridiplantae; phylum Streptophyta; class Magnoliopsida; order Santalales; family Viscaceae; genus Viscum; species Viscum album. The sequence goes on along the minus strand of OY728131.1, from coordinate 706,611,930 downwards.
AAAGTGGACTCACTGAGTCCACCGGTCAGCCGGTGTGCGCTCACCGGCCAGCCGGAGGACCCAGGCAGTAGACTTGCCCACTGCCTGGTGTCACCGGCCGGCCGGTGGCTCACCACCGTTCGGCCGCTGGCTCACCACCGGCCGGCCGGTAGACCAGACAGAACCTTCCTCTGTCTGGACCACCGGCCGGCCGCTGGATCACCACCGGCCGGCCGGTGGACCAGACAGAGAGCCTTCCTCTCTGTCTGGACCACCGGCCGGCCACTGGCTCACCACCGGCCGGCCGGTGGACCAGACAGAGAGCCTTCCTCTCTGTCTGGACCACCGGCCCGCCGGTGCGCCCAGGACTTCTCCTCTTTACGGTTTTTATTGTTTTATCATTTTGGTTTGATACATGTTTTAATAAGTAAAAAATTTACAATATCTAACATTATATGAAAAAACTAAATGTAAACAAGAAATAAACATGTGTTACCTATAATTTTAGGAATGTACAGTTGGATTGTTTTCCCAAATTCCTTCGTCGTGATCGTTCCTTATGGCACAAACCATGTCTTCAACATACTCATCATTATGTTCTGTTAATCTTTCAATGGAAGTAGGGATGTCACATGAATCAGCATCTTCATCAAATTCATCCTCACCAACATATTGTTTTTTCCCTTGTAAAACAACAGCCCACTGCATACCTGATTGATCTACTACATAGAAAATTTGTTTAGCATGTGTTGCCATTATTAAAGAATCAGATGTGTCTTCCAATCTATTCAGATTAACAAGTGTCATTCCAAATTCATCGTGTCTGACACTGTTGTTACCGATAAACCATTTACAGTTAAAAACAGGAACTTTAATTTTAAAGTAATCAGCCTCCCATATGTCTTCAATCACTCCATAATATGCACTTGATGCCGAAATTGGGTTTCTGTCCTTAGCACTCGAAAAATGCATTGCTTCTGCAAACACCAATACACCACTATTCTGAACTGCACTTCTGTTGTCCTGAGCTTTTGTATGAATTGTATAGCCATTAATGTCATAAGCGGACCATGTTATCACATTTAAAGATGGACCACCCACGATCCATTTTAATGTCTCTGATACATCTGATCTACCAAGAAAGGTCTTTTTAAACCATGGCAAAAAAGTTTTGTTGTGCTCATTCATAATCCACATTTCTTTCTTCTTTGGATGACATTGTTTCAACTCATTAATATGCAATGTGATATATGGTTGAACATCAACTATGTTATTCAAGATGTATGATTCTAAATTCTTCATCTGTTCAGCTGACAGTGATTTGACTTTCAAGCCATGAATCCCCTTTCCCTCATTATTAACCCGTTCATGGCGAGATGGAGGAAAACCTATGTGTTGCGTCGTAGCCAAGTAGCTCGTACAAAACTCATCTACCTCCTCAGAAATATACTTTTCAATAATGGAGGCTTCAGGTCGATATGGATTTTTAACATATCCCTTTCATATTTTCATATACCTTTCAAAAGGATACATCCAACGAAGATATACAGGTCCACAAAGCTTTATTTCTCGAACTAGATGAATCATTAAATGCACCATCATATCAAAAAAAGTTGGAGTAAAATACATTTCCAAATGACAAAGTATAAAAATTGCATCCTTTTCCAAAATGTTCAAAGCATTCACATCAATCGCCTTGTTACAAATTGAATTGAAAAAATAACACAACTTCATTATAGTCTTTCTGACACGGATGGGCAATATTCCACGCAGTGCAACTGGTAGAATTTGTTGCATCATGACGTGACAATCATGTGATTTCATACCTATCAACTTCAAGTCTTTCAATGAGACAAAATTTTTTACATTTGAAGAATAACCTTGAGGCACTTTGATATCATGAAGACACTGACATAAGCTACTTTTCTCCCTCTTCGATAATGTATGACAAGCCGGGGGAAGAAATGTTCGTCTTCCTTTAGGAGTGGGAGCTAACTCCTAACGTATTCCCATTGATAGTTGGTCTAACCTTGCATTCAACCCATCTTTTGTCTTTCCTTTAATATCTAGCAATGTTCTGATTAAAGAATCACAGATATTCTTCTCCACGTGCATGACATCAATATTATGTTTGACTTCATGATTCCTCCAATATGGTAGCTCAAAAAATATTGACCTTTTCTTCCAAATATGTCTATCATTACCAGATGTCTGTGTCTTTCCCAACGTCACATCAAGGTTTTTCACCCTCTCAAAATACAAATCTGGGGATAAAGGTTTTGGAGAAGTATCAAATTCTTGTGAGCCATTGAATGCCTTTTTTTAGTCTTCTATAAGGGTGATCCATAGGCAAAATCTTCCGATGACCCATGTACACTGTTTTCCTCCCATGATGCAATTGACAATATGACGTCTGTTGTTCGCAAATTGGACATGCTTTATGCCCTTTAACACTGTATCCAGACAAATTTCCATATGCTGGGAAGTCATTTATAGTGAATAGAAGCACTGCATGCAGTTGAAAATATTCCATTTTATAAGAATCATACACCCTAATACCATCAGCCCATAACAGTTTCAAATCATCAATCAGCGGGGACAAGTATACATCAATATCATTGCCGGGTTGCTTTGGACCAGAGATCATGATACTCAACATGACATATTTGCGCTTCATACAAACTTCAGGAGAGAGGTTGTAAATTACCAATAAAACAGGCCATGAACTATGTGTGCTACTGAGGGTTCGGTATGGATTCATTCCATCTGTGCACAAGCCTTGTCTCAGATTTCTAATTTCATTTCCAAATGTAGGGTACTGGGAAACAATTTTCTTCCATTGTGGACAATCAGCTGGATGACGTATTTTTCCATCACATACCCGCTCATCAGCATGCCATCTTAACCTTTTTGCATCATGTGAATTAGCAAATAAACGTTTGAAACGAGGAATTATAGAAAGATACCAAAATACCTTTGAAGGGAGCTTTGTAATCTCTACATCAGCTTGTGATTTTTCATTCACCTTATACCGTGATGTCCCACATTTAGGACACTCTTTCAGAAATTCATATTTCTTCCTATATATAATGCAGTCATTCGGACAGGCATGTATTTTCCTGTATCCCAATCCCATCGGGCATAATATTTTTTTGGCCTTATAATGTGAATCTGGAAGATCGTTATCTTTTGGAAGAATGTCTTTCATCAATTGTAGCAGCTCTGTAAAACTTCTGTCACTCCATCCATGTTTCGCCTTCAGGTTAATCAATCTTAACACCGCCGACAAAACCGTAAAATCTGTACAACCAGGATATAATGGTTTTTCGGCATCACCATATAGACGTGCAACTGTCGGTTCTATCTCAATTTGTTCTGCTACAATATCGCAAATCATTTCTTCAATTCTATCGGAGTTACCATCTTGCGATTCATTATCATCAGTGACATTCTGTCCAGTTTCGCCATGCCAAATCCAAGGGTTGTATCTCGGATTGAAACCATGACAAATCAGATGATCTTTTATCTCTCTACTTTTCAACTTCTTCATATTCAGACATTTCAGGCATGGACAGGAAAAAATTTCACTACTTGGAACATTTCGTTTAGCAAATTCCAAAAAGGCATCAACACCTTCCTCATATTCATTGCTCATTCGATGTGCCGTAATCCAACTTCGACTCATTATTACCTATAACAAATAGCAAAAATATATATATTTTTTAGATAAGAAAAATATATGTTTATATGAAAAAAATCATAATTTGAATGTAAACAATTTTGAAATATAAAACAAATCGATGTGTATTAAAAAAAATATGCTTGAATATTATTTTTTAAAAAAAATATAGTAAGATATAACACCCCCCTGGACACCCCCCGACCCCTCTGGACAGCCCCCCGCCCCTCCTGGACACCACCCCCACCCCCTACCCCCTTGGACACCCCCCTGGACATCCCCCAACCCTCTGGACAGCCCCCCCACCCACCCGGACAACCCCAAATACACTCTGGACAGGCCGCCACCCACTTGGACAGCCCCCCACACCCATCCAACCCCTTGGACACCCCCCTGGACACCCCACCGACCCCTCTGGACAGGCCACCACCCCCTTGGACAGCCCCCACACCCACCCATCCCCTTGGACACCACCCTGGACACCCCCTGACCCCTCTGGACAGCCCCCGACCCCTCTAGAAAGCACCCCCACCCCTCCTGGACACAACTCCCCACCACCGACCTGCTTGGACACCCCCCTGGACACCCCCCAACCCTCTGGACAGCCCCCCCACCCCTCCTAAACACCACCCCCACCCCCTACCCCCTTGGACACCCCCCTGGACACCCCCCAACACCCACCCACACCCTTGGAAAGCCCCCCACACCCACCCACCCCCTTGTAAACCCCCCTGAAAACCCCCCGACCCCTCTGGACAGCCCCCCACCCCTCCTGGACACCACCCCCACCCCCTACCCCCTTGGACACCCCCCTAGACATCCCCCAACCCTCTGGACAGCCCCCCCACCCACCCGGACAACCCCAAATACCCTCTGGAGAGGCCGCCACCCACTTGGACAGCCCCCCACACCCATCCAACCCCTTGGACACCCCCCTGGACACCCCACCGACCCCTTTGGACAGGCCGCCACCCCCTTGGACAGCCCCCCACACGCACCCATCCCCTTGGACACCAGCCTGGACACCCCCCCGACCCCTCTGGACAGCCCCCGACCCCTCTAGAAAGCACCCCCACCCCTCCTGGACACAACCCCCCACCCCCGACCTGCTTGGACACCCCCCTGGACACTCCCAACCCTCTGGACAGCCCCCCCACCCCTCCTAAACACCACCCCCCACCCCCTACCCCCTTGGACACCCCCCCTAGACACCCCCCAACACCCACCCACACCCTTGTACAGCCCCCCACACCCACCCACCCCCTTGTAAACCCCCCTGGACACCCCCCGACCCCTCCGGACAGCCCCCCACCCCTCCTGGACACCACCCCCACCCCCTACCCCCTTGGACACCCCCCTGGACATCCCCCAACCCTCTGGACAGCCCCCCCCCCCCCCCCCACACCCGGACAACCCCAAATACCCTCTGGAGAGGCCGCCACCCACTTGGACAGCCCCCCACACCCATCCAACCCCTTGGACACCCCCCTGGACACCCCACCGACCCCTCTGGACAGGCCGCCACCCCCTTGGACAGCCCCCCACACCCACCCATCCCCTTGGACACCCCTCGACCCCTCTAGACAGCCCCCGACCCCTCTAGAAAGCACCCCCACCCCTCCTGGACACAACCCCCACCCCCGACCTGCTTGGACACCCCCCTGGACACCCCCCAACCCTCTGGACAGCCCCCCCACCCCTCTTAAACACCACCCCCACCCCCTACCCCCTTGGACACCCCCCTGGACACCCCCCAACACTCACCCAAACCCTTGGACAGCCCCCCACACCCACCCACCCCCTTGTAAACCCCCCTGGACACCCCCCGACCCCTCCGGACAGCCCCCCACCCCTCCTGGACACCACCCCCCACCCCCTACCCCCTTGGACACCCCCCTGGACATCCCCCAACCCTCTGGACAGCCCCCCCACACACCCGGACAACCCCAAATACCCTCTGGAGAGGCCGCCACCCACTTGGACAGCCCCCCACACCCATCCAACCCCTTGGACACCCCCCTAGACACCCCACTGACCCCTCTGGACAGGCCGCCACCCCCTTGGACAGCCCCCCACACCCACCCATCCCCTTGGACACCACCCTGGACACCCCCCGACCCCTCTGGACAGCCCCCGACCCCTCTAGAAAGCACCCCCACCCCTCCTGTACACAACCCCCCACCCCCGACCGGCTTGGACACCCCCCTGGACACCCCCCAACCCTCTGGACAGCCCCCCCACCCCTCCTAAACACCACCCCCACCCCCTACCCCCTTGGACACCCCCCTGGACACCCCCCAACACCCACCCACGCCCTTGGACAGCCCCCCACACCCACCCACCCCCTTGTAAACCCCCCTGGACACCCCCCGACCCCTCCGGACAGCCCCCCACCCCTCCTGGACACCACCCCCCACCCCCTACCCCCTTGGACACCCCCTGGACATCCCCCAACCCTATAGGCAGCCCCCCCACCCACCCGTACAACCCCAAATACCCTCTGGAAAGGCCGCCACCCACTTGGACAGCCCCCCACACCCATCCACCCCCTTGGACACCCCCCTAGACACCCCACCGACCCCTCTGGACAGGCCGCCACCCCCTTGGACAGCCCCCCACACCCACCCATCCCCTTGGACACCACCCTGGACACCCCCGACCCCTCTGGACAGCCCCTGACCCCTCTAGAAAGCACCCCCACCCCTCCTGGACACAACCCCCTACCCCCGACCTGCATGGACACCCCCCTGGACACCCCCCACCCCTCCTAAACACCACCCCCACCCCCTACCCCCTTGGACACCCCCCTGGACACCCCCCAACACCCACCCACACCCTTGGACAGCCCCCCACACCCACCCACCCCCTTGTAAACCCCCCTGGACACCCCCCGACCCCTCCGGACAGCCCCCCACCCCTCCTGGACACCACCCCCCACCCCCTACCCCCTTGGACACCCCCCTGGACACCCCCCTGTAAAAGGGCAACCTATCCAAATGGACACGCCCCAACCCTCTCGGGGATTTATTGAAAACGATGAAAAATTAGTGAAATCATAAAATTAGTCAATATTGCAAGTCGAACTAATAGATCTAGGGATGATAAATAAGATTATGTTGCCAAAACGCGTTAAAAGGGTTCGAAATCGAAGAATCTTAGCTAGTTTCAACAAAAAAATCACAACACATATATATATATTATCCGCGAAAAAAAACGAACGAGTGGGAGGATTACCTGAGTGATGCGAGTTTAGATGATTGATCCGAGGATATTAAATATGAGAAACGATGATCGCAAAACGAATCTAAACCAACGAAATGGACGAGCCGATTCGGGTTTACGCGCGAGAGAGACGAGTCGCGACTGTCGAAGGTAAACTCGCGAATGACAATCCACGGGTCTGGTATATTTTTAAATGAGTTATCACGTCGGTTATTCAATAACCGACATTATAATATTTTTAAAAACATTTATAACATCGGTTATTCAGTAACCGACGTAAAAACCTTCCTCCAATTCTTTTGTTACGTCGGTTATTTTATAACCGACGTTATAAAGGGCTCAAAATCCACGTTTTTTTACGTCGGTTATTCCATAACCGACATCAAAAACATCTGCGGATTCTTTTTTTACATCGGTTATTGAATAACCGACTTAATAACGCGAACATATGTCGATTTTTTACGTCGGTTATTCAATAACCGACGTAACAAACACCCCCCGCTTCTGTTTTTTACGGCGGTTAATGTATAACCGACGTAAAAAACGAAGCCGCGCGATTAATAATGTCGGTTATAAAAATAACCGACGTTAAAGGTGTACTAAACACAGGTTTTTACGTCGGTTATTAAATAACCGACGTAAAACACCTCGTTTTACATATTATGACGTCGGTTTTATATAACCGACGTAAAAAATAGTGACGTAAAAAATGTTTTCTGCACTAGTGGAGGTTTTCTAAGATTATATGTTATAAAATGACATCAAATCCTAGATTTGAATTATATTAATATTATAGATTTGGTAATAAAGGTAAATTTTGAAGAAATATGGGTTGAAAGCCATCTTTTTTATTTTCTATTACTTATGCGAGAGGTAATTAGATTTACTAGAAATGTGAGGTTTAGGTTATTTAATTATATTATTAAAGGTAAAATATAGTTTGAAATTTTTTGATTTTTGTGAATATATATTATTTTTTTACTACATTCTCTAGGAGGAAAGATGTATGTGTACATGAATTAAACCAATAAACAATATTTACATTAAATTTGAATTATTATATGTTAAAAAAAATTAAAATTTCATAAATAGAATTTAGTTAACTAAATTATCAAAAATAAACTATATCTTTTTTTAGCAAGAAAATTATTTTCATTTCATTACTCAACCAAATAAATCTATGTTGAATATATAAATATTGTATTATTGGTATGGATTCACCAGGATAATACTATATCTATGTGTGTGTGTGTGTTTAAGGTTATCTATGATTGAAAAATATGGGTACATAGAAACCCTTATAAGAAAAAGATCCCAAGACTGTGTTGTCATTATCCAACCTGGAAACCTTGGTAACCTGATAATAGAGCAAGTCATGACCTATCTAGAAGGGCACTTTTAATCCCAAGGGGTTATACAATTGTACCCAGAATCATACAAATAGGGTGTCAGAACGAAATTTCAAAAAAAGGAAGAATGTTAAATGAAATTTGTATTCATATAAGAAAATTCCAAATGTATAAGTGTACCATATGTTAAATTGGAATAATTTCCCAATGTATAATGACAAAGTACCTAAAAATGTTAAAAACCCATTTTCCCATTGAATTGACTATCTAACCCCAAAAATCAACAACAATGACCGCCTCCACGTGGTTATATATGTAACGCCCCGACCCTAGTTACCCAGAGTCGGTGCATTATTACATAACATTGGCATGATCACAAGAAAGATCAAATCTCGAAAGACCGATTGGTTTAGTAGCCTTGGAAACACTAGATATATTCATAAGTTTTACATTACATCATAAAGTGAAAAACTACTACGAAAACATAATGTCTCTATAGTCCACACTATTATCCCCTCATAATATCCCTATAGGTCATTCACAACTTACTTCTTCACATCCTGGGAAAAATAAAACATAGAAAAGGGGTGAGCTCAAATGCCTAGTAAGGATAACAATATAGCGGAACATTCAAAAATAAGAATAAACATTTAAGGCAATGCTTTACTAAAACAAAATCCTTTTAAACTTGAACTTCAACATATTATGGCAAAAGTAAAATGAAATAATGCCATTTACTTATTCACATGGATATTCTACTAATCGAATAATCACAAGCAATATCAATAACCACTTTCATAATGTCGGAATGCATAATGCTGAACTTTAATTTCTTTGTCAAGGCCTCGTCCCAAGACCTAGGGGCTAACCATAACCGGAACCCAACCCGGAGTGCCTCTAATAACCGGACACCAACCCGGAGTGCCTCTAATAACCGGACACCATCCCGGAGTTCATCTAATAACCGGAGACCAAACCGGAGTTCCTCTAATAACCGGAGACCAAACCGGAGGGCTTACTTTTACCGGTCCCCAACCCGGAACATACTTGTCTAACACATTCATCTGAATGAAAGGTTGAAATATAACATAAACATTCGGATTAATAATAACTTATGAAATGTCAATACTCTAAACAAGAACCATGAGTGACATAAGAATAACTTATCCACAGTCAAAAATATCACACAACCTTCAATAAAATATGGATGTTTTGTATCATAATAAATCAACTTCAAATAAGCTTAAAATCCATCAAAGGATGTTGACATAGATGAAATGAAGACTATTTTAGAAAAATATCTCTTTCTATTTTGATATCATTTAAGAGTCTTATATTTATGAAATAAAACATTTTTTTTGAAAATATTCTTATTATCCTGTAAGGAATGCTTCGACGATTTTATAATGGTGGAAAATAGCCACACCCGCCGTATAAGTCAAAAAAACATTCTTACCTTAATTTTGACGAAAAGGTTAAAAAGAACCTTGTTTGGAAAATGACGAAAAGATTCATTTATAAAAATTCAAACAAGGGTATAAATGACTTTAACCCATATTATAGTAAATTGTAAAAATGTTTTGAAATTCATTTTTAAGAAACATGGGTGTGGATGATAAAGAGATCCCAGTATATTATTACGTATTAACAACCTCGGATAATGAAGAGATTGCGAAATAACCCTTACCAATTTGGTAACTTATGAAACATACAACCCATGAAAGAGGTTCATACAATGAATATGTAAATACACATAAATTAGAGTTTATTACACAAATAATATAATTATGGGCAGTACATACACCACACAAAAGATGATGGTGGCAATATGGCATGAATCTCACGGGAATAAAAAGTGAGATGAAAACCCCTTACCTTGTACTTTTCGTTGGATGGGGTAGGTTAACCTCCTGTATAATGGTGAAATAATTGTTATTAAATTATACAAGAATCATATACATTAATATGATATCATATATGATCTTTTAATATTGATTTGATAATAATATTTTAGTATTATCGTTGTTTCGGGTGTTAACTTACTTGTTTTCTTTTATATGTTTTGTTACGTAAGCCATGTTTGTAATGGATAGGTTGTATATTATTCATATCCAGAATGATATCAAGTCCTTAAACATCATTTTTAAATCATCAAATGATAATTATACTTGAATGGATACGATGGAGAATGAATCTCATCACGTTCGTGGAGACGGTAGTCCGTACGTACACACAAGCGACAACATCATTCTTTTGAAATAATATATAAAAGGTTGTTATATCATATATAAAGAATCATTAACATGTTATATGTATTATTTACATGAGTTACATATCATTATTATACCCATCCAAATAATAGTATATTGAATAACAATTACACAACGACGTGGAGACGGTAAGCCGTACGTACGCACGTATGGTGACATGTTATTCAAAGGATGGATAGAATACTGAATATGTTTGTACCATATTTATAATAACATCACAGTATATATATGATACTGGATTTATTATTTTAGAATGGTAATAACAAAGGAAGAAGAAGTGGAAGAAGAAAGGAACTTGGAAAAGGGTGGTGAAATCATTACCTCTTCTTCCGGTTCTTCCTTTTGATTAGATGAAAAGGGCTCCTTAGGTTGGCTTTATGATCAAACTAAGGACTCTAGGTTGCAGTGAGGGAAGTTGGGAGAGTATTTGGGCAGAGTTTTTCCGAACCAAAAGGTTTTGAAGGTGTGAAGAAATGATAAGGAGGAGTGCCCTTTTATAAGAGGGGTGAAGGGCACCATTGGAAAAGCTAGAAATATTAGTTTTATAATAAATTAATATTCGGTTTATAATGGCTCCAAAGTTGATTATTTAAATTTTAAGGTGGTGATGGGTCGAAAATAACTCAAAAAATAGAATTTAGACAGGTTTGGGTACTTATATTTACCTTATCTTTAAGTATTAACTCTAAGATAATTAGTTTCACTTTTACAATGTCTCTTCGTATTTTTATATAATATGGTTAATAAACTTACTATATACATCCAAGCGATCCCAAAGTGGTCCATTAATGATTTTCCTATCATGATATAAGTCTCTTGGCCGAACCTTATATTTTTAGGAATTTAATATCAATTAATAATATAATATTTATTTTAAGAACTCTTTTATGTCAATTTTGACACTATTCAATAGTTCATTTTTTTGAAACTCATAACAGATTTATTACTTCGAAAAAAGTCCATTAAATCAATCCTAATATATCATATTATCCTAGAAAATTAGTTTAATTCATTAAAAGTCTCATATTATATTTATTTGAGTATTTATAATATCAATTAATTTAATTTTTCACTATTATAGTAATTAATTCATCATTATTGTGTCATAAATATATTAAATTATTTAATGTCTAAAAATTATAAATAAAATATCATTATGTAGGAAATCGTTTTATCTTTTTAATGAATATTTATAATCTAAAATCCAACATATATAACCCTATGTTAAAATTGTTTTTCTAAAAGATATATGCTTGTGTAATTTTTGTATTCATTTTAACTTAATTAAAATAAAGTGTCCCTATCACCTACAAGTGGCACCATGGGGTCCCAAAATCGACCCAAATATGCCTATGGTCGAACATGTATCAACAAATAAGGCTAGGACACGTTTTAGGGTAACTTAGTATTATTATATTATTATTTTGTAACCCTTATTTACCGGATTTACCCTTAACCATGGTAAATAAAATATTTACCGCAGTAATTATTCAAAATGCCTAAAAATAAAAGTTACCTATTTACACAATTTGAACATCCTGATTCCAAATATGGAATCCATTTTTCTAAATTCAAAACACAGAAGTGGGAGAAATTAATTTAAAATTAATTCCCGCTGTCAAAACAAAAAGCGTGTTTTTAAGAGATAATAACTATCAAAAGATTGACACTTGTTTATGTTCGGTTTAATTGTAAAATTATGTCCAATGACCATCATTGAATTAAATGGTAAAAATATATTCTAAATATACTTTAAAACCACTCAAATTCATAATTTATCACTATTAATTATTTTGATTAAAAAGTAGTTTTTAATAAAAATTTAGTAATTTTCACTATTCATCAAAATATGAAAGTTATCTGAAATGTACCAAAATTTCACCTTAGGCTAAATTCGATACTCCGAATCCAAAAATGAAGTCCATTTTGAGAGATAAAATTTCTAAAATTTTAAAAGGTAGGTATTACTATTCATAATGGCTAGTTTGATTGGTTGTGGTGTGTTAGAACTCGAAGTTGCGTACAACACACGCTACTGTATTATTCAAAGGGAAAGCATACCGTGGAAGCTTGGGATGTTTCATTTTAAATTTTTTGATGTCCCCATATGGTCAAAAAGTTTAAAATATTGTATTTAAAAAGGTTTCACTATTAAAAGTTGATAAAAGTGCAATACTGAAAATGAATCTGTTCTTGCATTATGTCTAAGAAACTCATTATATGGATTCTAAAATTATAAGGATTATATAAAGTTTAAAATTTAGTTAATACTATTCATAACCTCTTTTGAATGGATTTTTTTTGTAAGTCATGGTGTGATTGAACTCGGTGTTGCGTGTAGTGCAAGTTATTGAATTGTTTTGAAAAAATAACACACTATGAAATCTTGGGGTGTTACATTCTCCCCTCCTTCAATAAATTGTGTCCTCGCAATTTGAAATTGTTCTTCGAAAATAAAAGGTTGAAAATAGAAAATATATGTGTGGGAAAACCCACATCAGAAATTGGGTTACTAAAATTTAGTCTTAATATGAGGAAAAGAGAAATGAAAGGGTCACCACCAAATTATGATCTCGATTAGGAGAACATTGGTGGAAATTAGAAACATATAATTGGAGGAAAAATGTAAATATTTATAGGTAGTGATTGAGGTCATCAATCACAAACAAGTATAAAATTGAGGTCCTTAAACTCATCAATCTATGATGATTTGAAATACCATCGGTTCAACAAAACATAGGGTATTAGGATAACACATTTTTGACGTTTCAAAATATCTTATTTGAAATCCCACATCAAAAAATGAATTAATGAGTCCTCTATTTAAAATAAAGAGTGGAAAGTATGAAGATTACCGAAAATAACACATACTAGGGTTCCATGTAGGAAAATATGGATATGGAAGAGAAATCTAACCATCAATTATCTGATGGAGAGTTGTAGAGAACATGGATATGAAAAGGCCAAAAATCCCAAAGCCATAAATTATTGATGATTTAAGGTACCATATAGGACAACATTTTTGTTCTAAGTTCCTTTTATTAATGTTGAGGAATTTATTTATGAGATTGGCTAAGATCATAAGGAGATATACTTACTTTATAATTAGAGTTTTATCCATTAAAAATTTCTACCACAAACTCATCATTCACTCTAAAAGATAATAGAACGTAAAAAAAATTCTATTTATACTATTCGTACAGGGTTCCAAAATAAATGAATTTATAATTCATCTACCAGATCTTATAAAAAAACTACATTATTTAATCCAGGACATCTCATGGGCCAGTGGTAGTTGATACACCCTTGTCGCCCTTCGGTTGTGGGTTCAAGTCTCACAGCCTTGCCGGACGCGACGGGTTGCCGCCCGACCTCCAGGTTGTCCTTTTATGGCAATCCAAAATAATCCAAACTAGAACTATCCAAAATACTTCTGTCCAAACTCACAGTCCAACATTAATAAGGAAGGTAAACATAATGTAGATCCTTTTTACCCCGTAATAGCATATGAATACCTTCATCATGTATTCTTTTAATACACTGAAACATCCTGAATTACCATATTCCTTATTGATTACATTCATGATCCCTTATTCCATAAAGAATGCTGGATATACTTCATCAATCCAAAAAAATTTTAAACCCCAACAATGATGGACTATACAAATCATTAATCAATTCCATGGTAGTCAAGAATATCCAATATAATTTATCCAATACAATCATGTATTATTCCAAAATCACTACCTCGGTATCAGAACTATATTATGGTTTATCATTCTCTCAACCATATATTTTCCAAAAATTTATCCTGCTATTGAGTCACTTTTCTTTGTTCCACACAATCTCAAGTCCTTAATGAAATAGTACTACAGTACAATCCTTATATACTCCATAATTATTATAACAATTACATTGTTGATACAACACTCAATTGACATAATCAACATAAGAACTCTAATCATTCCTCTTCATCTGTGGTAGTATCATAACTTGATTATTATCCAATAGCATCATTTGAGGCATAGTCTGATGACTGGGACATAGGTTCGCGTAGTGTCCAAACTCCGTGCAAATGAATCATTGTACATTTGAAACCATTTTCTTACCCTTGAAGTCACATACTTTGTGCCCTTTTCCTCCACACTTATAACAAACTCCCATTCCATTCAGGCAAGTTTCAGGGTGTTTCATTCCACAGTTATCACATATGGGAAAATTCATCTTTTCCCTCTTCCCTTTATCCATCTTTCTCTCTTCCATCCCTTTCTTCTCTTGCTTCCCTTCAAAGCCATAGGTCTCAGTAAACTCTTTACTTATCTTATCAACACATGATAGTATTTCTTCATATGATGGTAATACATGTGAGACTATTTCTCTTGTAAATTCTGGCTTAAGGCCATAAAATATATGATCCTTCTTTCTCTTTGTATCATGTGCATTGCTAGAGTTCTCATTCCTTCTACTGGGCGCCATTTCTAAACAATGGCATAAATTAGATTAGTTTATGAATAACAATACCTAATCCCAAACTTGTAAAACACATAACATAAATTAAATAGTTTATGAATATAATCCATAATAATAAAAATGTCTCCTTTGAGGAAGTATATACTCATAAACCCTTCATAATGATTTGTAAAGAAAATGAGATTTATCCTTAGCATATCCCGCGGAAGTGTCGTAACCAAGAGTGCAGCAAGGCCCGTTGTCGTGCACTAGTTCCCGTTCGAGTCTATCTCAAAGCGGTGTTTTCGGGTTTTACCCCTAGGTACATCTGTGCTAGAGCCGCCTCTACCTGCTCGTATCCAAACAGGGATGTATTGTTCGGAAAACTCACAAAATCTCTACAATACCAAAATTATAGGAAGTTCTTCTATAATAATCCTCAAAATTCATCTTAAATCTATGTTCTCTAATCAGAGTTTATCTAAATCTAGCTTCCAAGGTTTGAACTAAACTTCCTCTGATAGCAACTGTAACGCCCCGACCCTAGTTACCTAGAGTCGGTGCATGATTACATAACCTTCGCATGATCACAAGAAAGATCAAATCTCGAAAGACTGACTGGTTTAATATCCTTGGAAACACTAGATATATTTATAAGTTTTACATTACATCATAAAATGAAAAACTACTACGACAACATAATGTCTCCATAGTCCACACTATTATCCCCTCATAAATCCCTGCAGGTCATTTATAACTTACTTCTTCACATCCTGGGAAAAATAAAACATAGAAAAGGGGTAAGCTCAAATGCCTAGTAAGGATAACAATATAGAGAAACATTCAAAAATAAGCATAAACATTTAAGGCAATGCATTAATAAAACAAAATCCTTTTAAACTTGATCTTCAACATAGTATGGAAAAAGTAAAATGAAATAATGCCATTTTCTTATTCACATGGATATTCAACTAATCGAATAATCAAATGCAATATTAATAACCACTTTCATAATGTTGGAATGCATAATGCTGAACTTTAATTTCTTTTTCAAGGCCTCGTCCCAAGACCTAGGGGCTAACTGTAACCGGAACCCAACCCAGAGTGCCTCTAATAACCGGACACCAACCCGGAGTGCCTCTAATAACCGGACACCAACCCCGAGTTCCTCTAATAACCGGAGACAAAACCGGAGTTCCTCTAATAACCGGAGACCAAACCGGAGGGCTTACTTTTACCGGTCCCCAACCCGGAACATACTTGTCTAACACATTCATCTGAATGAAAGGTTGAAATATAACATAAACATTCGCATTACAAATAACTTATGAAATGTCAATACTCTAAACAAAAACCATGAGTGACATAAGAATAACTTATCCACAGTCAAAAATATCACAAAACCTTCAATAAAATATGGATGTTTTGTATCATAATAAATCAACTTCAAATATGCTTAAAATCCATCAAAGGATGTTGACATAGATGAAATGAAGACTATTTTAGAAAAATATCTCTTTCTATTTTGAAATCATTTAAGAGTCTTATATTTATGAAATAAAACATTTTTTTTGAAAATATTTCTATTATCTTGTAAGGGAAGCTTCGACGATTTTATAACGGCGTAAAATAGCCACAGCCGCCGTATAAGTTAAAAAAACATTCTTACCTTAATTTTGTCGAAAAGGTTAAAAAGAACCTTTTTTGGAAAACGACGAAAATATTCCTTTATAAAAAGTCAAACAAGGTTATAAATGAATTTAACCCATATTCTAGTAAATAGTAAAAATGTTTTGAAATACATTTTTAAGAATCATGGGTGTGGATGATAAAGAGATCCCAGTAGATTATTACGTATAAACAACCTTGGATAATGAAGAGATTGCGAAATAACCCTTACCAATTTGGTAACTTATGAAACATACAACCCATGAAAGAGGTATCATACAATGAATATGTAAATACACATAAATTAGAGTGTATTACACAAATAATATAATTATGGGCAGTACATACACCACAAAAAAGGTGATGGTGGCAATATGGCATGAATCTCACGGGAATAAGGAGTGAGATGAAAACCCCTTACCTTGTACTTTTCCTTGGTTGTGGTAGGTTAAACTCCTGTATAATGTTGAAATAATTGTTATTAAATTATACAAGAATCATATACATTAATATGATATCATATATGATCTTTTAATATTGATTTGATAATAATGTCTTAGTACTATCGTTGTTTCAGGTGTTAACTTACTTGTTTTCTTTTATATGTTTTGTTATGTTAGCCATGTTTGTAATGGATAGGTTGTATATTATTCATATCCAGAATGATATCAAGTCCTTAAACATCATTTTTAAATCATCAAATGATAATTATACTTGAATGGATATGATGGAGAAAGAATCTCATCGCGTTCGTGGAAACGGTAGTCTGTATGTACGCACGAGCGACAATATCATTCTTTTGAAATAATATATAAATGGTTGTTATATCATATATAAAGAATCATTAACATTTTATATTTATTATTTACATGAGGTACATATCATTATTATACCCAGCCAAATAATAATATATTGAATAACAATTACACCACGACGTGGAAACGGCAAGTCTTACGTACGCACGTATGGTGACATGTTATTCAAAGGGTGGATAGAATACTGAATATGTTTGTACCATATTTATAATAACATCACATTATATATATGATACTGGAGTTATTATTTTAGAATGGTAATAAAAAAGGAAGAAAAAGTGGAAGAAGAAAGGAACTTGGAAAAGGGTGGTGAAATCATTACCTCTTCTTCGGGTTCTTCCTTTTGATTAGATCAAAAGGGCTCCTTAGGTTGGCTTTCTGATCAAAGTAAGGACTCTAGGTTGTAGTGAGAAAATTTGGGAGATTATTTGGGCAGAGTTGGCCGAACCAAAAGGTTGTGAAGGTTTGAAGAAATGAGAAGGAGGAGTGCCCTTTTATAAGAGGGGTGAGGGGTACCTTTGGAAAAGCTAGAAATATTAGTTTTATAATAAATTAATATTCGGGTTATAATGGCTCCAAAGTTGATTATTTAAATGTTAAGGTGGGGATGGTTCGAAAAAAACTCAACCAATAGAATTTATACAGGTTTTTGTACTTATATTAACCTTATCTTTAAGTATTAACTCTAAGTTAATTAGTTTCACTTTTACAATGTCTCTTTGTATTTTTATATAATATGGTTAATAAACTTACTATATACATCCAAGAGACCCCCCAAGTGGTAAATTAATGATGAACCTATCATGATATATGTCTCTTGGCCGAACATTAGATTTTTAGGAATTTAATATCAATTAATAATATAATATTTGTTTTAAGAACTCTTTTATGTCAAATTTGACACTATTCAATAGTTCATTTTTGTGAAACTCATAACAGATTGATTACTTCGAACAAAGTCAATTAAACCAATCCTAATATATAATATTATCCTATAAAATTAGTTTAATTCATTAAAAGTGTCATATTATATTTATTTGGGTATTTATAAAATCAATTATTTTAATTTTTCACTATTATTGTAATTAATTCATCATCATTGTGTCATAAATATATTAAATTATTTAATTTATAAAATTATAAATAAAATATCATTATGTAGGAAATCTTTTTATCTTTCTAATGAATTTTTATAATCTAAAATCCAACATATATAAACCTATGTAAAAATTGTTTTTTTAAAAGATATATGCTTGTGTCATTTTTGTATTCATTTTAACTTAATTAAAATAAAGTGTCCCTATCATCTACAATTGGCACCATGGGGTCCCAAAATCGACCCAAATATGCCTATGGTCGAACAGGTATCAACAAATATTTCTAGGACACATTTTAGGGTAATTTAGTATTATTATAATATTATTTTTTAACCCTTACTTACCGGATTTACCCTTATCCATGGTAAATAAAATATTTACCGCAGTAATTATTCAAAATGTCTAAAAATAAAAGTTACCTATTTACACAATTTGAACATCCTGATTCCAAATATGGAATCCATTTTTCTAAATTCAAAACACAGAAGTGGCAGAAATTAATTTAAAATTAATTCCCGCTGTCAAAACAAAAAGCGTGTTTTTAAGTGATAATAACTATCAAAAGATTGACACTTGTTTATGTTCGGTTTAATTGTCAAATTATGTCTAATGACCAACATTATATTAAATGGTAAAAATATATTCTAAATATACTTTAAAACCACTCAAATTCATAATTTATCACTATTAATTATTATGATTAAAAAAGTTGTTTTTAATTAAAATTTAGTAATTTTCATTATTCATCAAAATATGAAAGTTATCCGAAAAGTACCAAAATTTCACCTTAGGCTAAATTCGATACTCCGAATCCAAAAATGAAGTCCATTTTGAGAGATAAAATGTCTAAAATTTTAAAAGGTAGGTATTACTATTCATAATGGCTAGTTTTATTGGTTGTGGTGTGTTAGAACTCGAAGTTGTGTACAACACACGCTACTATATTATTCAAAGGGAAAGCGTACCGTGAAAGCTTGGGATGTTTTATTTTAAATTTTTTGATGTCCCAATTTAGTAAAAAAGTTTAAAATATTATATTTAAAAAGGTTTCACTATTAAAAGTTGATAAAAGTGCAATACTGAAAATGAATCTGTTCTTGCATTATGTCTAAGAAACTCATAATATAGATTCTAAAATTATAAGGATTATATAAAGTTTAAAATTTAGTTAATACTATTCATAACCTCTTTTGAATGGATTTTTTTTTTGGTAAGTCATGGTGTGATTGTACTCGGTGTTGCGTGTAGTGCAAGTTATTGAATTATTTTGAAGAAATAACACACTATGAAATCTTGGGGTGTTACAATATAGCTTTACATGAACCTAGAAAGAGATAATCTATATACACATTAATGAACATGTAAGATATGAGATAAAATCCCATTATTGTCTCTCCATGGATTTCTTAATAATATAAAATCATTTATTTTACCAAATATATATTTCTTTTTAAAATAAATAGACATGGGAGTTAAAAATCGCAATTAAATCAATTCATGCATTATATTTCAAAGGGTGTAGAATAATTTAAACAGGTGTCATAGAAAATATTATATATAACATTTTTGTATATCGATTAATAAGGCATGTTAAATCTATTTATAACATTAGAATATATATATATATATATATATTTCAAATATAAATTGCAAGCAACATGGTCATTTAAATAATGTTACAATAGTTCCAGGATATGATACTCACTAACAGTCAAATAGTTTTCATGGAAAAATGTTTATACACATTATCCTTAATTATGACTATAGAGATCATGTTACCATCCCATTGAGCATGTTACCTACAACATAAGTATTTTTTTATTTTTTAAATTATATAATCTTATCCCGAATCACATATTAACTACCTTGAATTCTAAGATCTCTAACAATAAATAATGATGGAATATTTATTTAAGGACTATATAAAATAAATGATTCCCAATCCCACATTGAAACACGCCAATATTCAATTTTCAATCCAAAAAGAGTTTAAAATTAAAACATCCCTTTTCCATGATAAATCCAATTGGATTATTTTAAAACCATTTTTAAATAATTTACTGAAATACAAACTCATAATCAATTTCATAAAACAAATTCACAATTCAAATTCAATAACTAATTTCAAAATATTAATTTAACCCGTTTTCTTCTAATTTTACAAAACAACCCAATTCAATGTAATTGGTGGTTTTCCCCAAATTTCATGAAAACAAATTACAAATACAAAGTTCTCAATTAAATAAATTTGTTTTATTAAAAAAATATAAATCAAATTTCATTAAATTTAATTGAAATCAAAGAAGTTAATTTAAATACCAAAATTTGGGCTTAATCGAATTTTCCAATCAAAATTGAACCACATTAATCTGGATTATATAATCTCAAAATTCAAATCCAAATCAAGAGAATCAAATAGAAAACATTTGGGAAAAATATATCAGAATCAAACAAAGATTTAAGATCTAAAAGGTCAATATTAAATCTTATAACAACATAATGACATAAAAAAATCTAGGTAGGAAATAGGGGTGAGAAGGAGAAAGAGAATAAGAAGAGGAAATGTACCTTGAAAATATTGGGCATATTTCTCCAAGATTATATCTTATTTTAGAATGATGTAGATGGAAAAAATAACATCTCATGTACCCCTAATGAATAAAAAACTATATGAGGTTGAGCCATGTTTGTTGGGATCGTTAAAAAATGGTTCCGGATAATAAAATATTATAGATTAATTAAATATCTTCCACTGTTAACTGGGTATGGTTGCACGGTTATCAAAACTATATTCTCTACATGTGAAACCCTTGGTAAAGAAGAGATTTGTTTTTAAAAATATGTGCCAGTAGTGGAAACCATCAATACATGCAATTTTTATTGTCTAAACATTAATGGGACACAGTTTTGTTAAAAACATGTTTGAACCGTTCAAAACCCAAAAAATCTTCAATTTTTTAATATTTCTCCCGAATAATCCAAAAAAGAAACCCAAACAAATCATGATGAAAAAGGGTATAATTAATAAAAAAATAGTTATAGAATGTTACAACTTCCCCCCATATAATATTTCTATCCCTCAAAATCCTACTATGATGCTTCTATGTAAAAAAATATGCTGCCAGTTCTATCTCGTATGTGTTTTCCTCACCAAAGTCTCATGATAATCAGAACTGTGATTCCATATAACAAGAACCAAACGAATCATCCTTACATGAAGTAACTTAGTTTTAGAATAATTTATATAGAATGGATGTTTAGTCATTGATAAATCAGGTTCAACCTCAAGATCACTCCATCTCAGAACATCAGATTGACTTGATAAATACATACATAGAAAATAAACATTGAATAAATTATGTATTCACATCAACTTCAATGGATGTAAGAAATGTTATGAATCTTTTATCAGTTGATCAATAACTTTAAAAGTTCCCACAAAATGAGGATCATTTTTTCCTTGCCTCTCTATCCATCAATGTCCAAAATTGGTCAAATCATTCCACAACACCTAGTTATAAACTCAATAATCCAATGGTCATAAATGAAAATCATCATACAATTATACCATCTCTATGAAATAAATATTATGTTGAGAATCAACATATTCTTTTCAATAATCACTTAAAACATGATTGGTTGAACCATACTACTTTCACCCATCTCCGAAAAAAAAGAATTATAAGTCTAGCCCTAAAAATACTCAAAATGATCCTTTCTAATTGCACAGTAGTAAATATTGTTTTATGAGAACTCCAACATCCCCTGATGGTCACCCTAAAACCACCAATGTTTATATCATAGGTACGAACCATATCCTCTTGAATTTTTATATCTCTTTTTGTCAGGCCATAGGAATAATAATGGAATATCTTTCTCAAACAGACTGTAACAGCCCAAGATTTTATAAAAAATATTCTTTTTAATTTTATTAATGTCTTGTGTTGTACGCTACACCAAAAGGAGCTTGCACAACACGCATCCTTGACTTGCCTTACATTACACGCAATCGCGACCTTCCTCGATAGCGTGTGTAATACGCAATACCAAGTTTCACTAAACAACGATATGCTATTATTAAAACTAGCCGTTATGAATAGTAATAACCACTTTTTTAAAATTCTGTAAATCTTATTTTTCAAAATGAACTTCATTCTTGGATTCGGAGTATCGAATTTAGCCTAAGGTGAAATTTTGGTACTTTTCGGATAACTTTCACATTCTGATGAATAGTGAAAATTACTAAATTATAATTAAAAACAACTTTTTTAATCGAAATAATTAATAGTGATAAATTATTAATTTGAGTGGTTTTAAAGTATATTTAGAATATATCTTTACAATTTAATACAATGTTGGTCATTGGTTGTAATTTCACATTTAAACCAGACATAATCAAGTGTCAATATTTTGATATATATTGTTTCCTAAAAACACTTTATTTATTTTAACAGCGGGATTTAATTATAAAATTAATTAATGCAACTTCTATGTTATGAATTTGGTAAAATAGATTTCATTTTTGAATTCGGAATATGAAATATAGCTTAGGATGAAATTTTGGCATTGTTCTGAAAAACATCAATTTTTGATGAATAGTGAAACTACTAAGTGGTAGGTTAAAAAACTGAATTTTGCATAAAACTTAATTTTACCGCTTCTGTGAATATAATTTTGAAAATCCGACAGACACGGTTAATATCAAGGACTAAAATGTGGTTCAATGAGATGAAAATAATTTTTGGTGAATAGTAACTTTTATTTTTTTTACCGCGGTTAATAGTAAATAGGGTAACTAAGGGTAAATATGATATCAATATTACCCTAACACATGTCCTAATTCTATTGAACAAGTGTAATTCGACCAAAAACAAACTTAGGAATAAAATATGACCATTTAGGCCCACTTGGGTTAGATTAGGACATTTATTATTAATTTATTTAAAGAAGGGTTAAAATAGTTAAAATCAAAGTTTCATAAGTAAATCATTTTTAATATGGGGTTATACATAAGATAGATTCGATTGTAAATATTCATTAGAAAGATAAAAAGATTTACTACATGATGGTATTTTATTTGTAATTTTTAGACATCAAATAATTTAATTTATTTATGACACAATGATGATGCAGTAATTATCTTATTAATGAAATATTGACATAATTGATGTTATAAACACCAAAATAAATATAATTTGAGACTTTTTATGAATTCCACTAATTTTCTAGGTTACTATGATATATTATTGTTGATTTAATCAACTTGGTTCGAACATATAATTCTGTTATGACTTTCACAAAAATCATATATCAAATAGTGTCAAAATTGACACAAAATAGTTTTTAAATCAAATATTATATTATTAATTGTTATTTTATTCCTAAAAATCTAAGGTTCGGCCAAATGACTTAGATAATGATATATATATTAATAATAAACAATTTGGGGTTCGTTTGTCATGTTATAGTAAGTGTATTAACCATATAGTGAAAGAAAACAAAAAGACACGGTAAAAGTTAAATTATTTAACTTAGAGTTAAATCTAATTGATAAGGTTAAAATAATACCCTAAACTTGTCTAAATCCTATTGGTTGATGGGATTTCGACCCTTCCCCACTTTATCTTCGAAATAAGACCATTTGGAACCATTATAAACCGATTTTGACTTTAATATAAAATAATATTTTGAGATATTCCTAAGGTGCCCCTCTCCTCCCTTATAAAAGGGCACCTCCTCCCCCTCCTCCTCACACCAAATTGAGCACTAAAGCTCGGCCAACCCCTGCCATTTTCTCCTCTCCACTTCCCTAGAATAATCCTAGAGGTTCTGGTCTTCTCCAAAGACCAATCTTAGTTCCTTAAGTGGGGGATTCAAAGAGGCGTTCCAAAGAAGAGGTAATATCCATTACCGATCTTTTCAATTTCTTTCTTCTTCAACTTCTTCTTCTTTAGTTGTTTCATGATAAAGTAATAACATCAGTATTACTTACATACTGATATGTTATTATAAATATGAAACAACCATAATTCACCTTCTATCCATCCTACGGAAAAATGAAATCACCGCGCGTGCGTACGTACGAAATACCGTCTCCACGCCGTGGTGTAATCTATTTTCCACCACCACCTTACATGGATGGGTATAATGGTGTAAAGAATAACTATACATAGTTATTACAACATCATATTGATTCTGATATATTGTATAATCCACTCCAATTCAATTCAGTATTTATCGAAATGATATCATCGCTCGTGCGTACGTACGGACTACCGTCTCCACGACGCGATGAGATTCATTCTCCATGTTAACCATTTAAGAATGATTATAAAGTATATATAAGAAATAATAATAAAATATATGACATTATAAAGTTATTGGATTTATGTATATATATATATGTATGTCATCAACTTACTTCCATTCAAGACAATAAGGAAAGGAAAACAGCGTTCATGCGTACGTACGGACTACCGTCTCCATGAACGGTGTTTTTCATTTTATTTATCTACCTATTATATATATATATACTGAATATATATGATATATAAATCATATTTTATATTCTGGAAGTGAGTAAATCATGATATAAGTAATAATGATGTCAAGAACAACAAGTCAAAACACCTACGATAAATGAAACGATTTTACCCAAAACGCTTCTTTAACATGGAATTTACAAAAGAACGGGTAATATAATGTCATAAGTAAACCATATATGATATCATAACAATGAATATGATTCTGTAATAAGTCAATAACATGATTTAAATCATTATACAGGAGCTTCGGACACGAACAAAGCAAATCGGACCTAAGGTAAGGGAAATATCACAATCTCATTTTTATCCGAGATTGTTTATTCGTAAGTATTTACTGGGGTGTATTTTATCATCCACATCCATGTTCCCTCAATATGTAATATTGTTTCCATCCACTTGCAATGGTTTAAATCCAATTTTACCCTTCGGTGAGTTTTTAGTAAAGAATATGAAAGGAATCTTTTGTCGTTTTTCCGTACGAGGTACTTTTTGACTTTTCCGACAAAAGTACGAAGAATGTTTTTTTTAACTTATACGGCACGAACGGATTTCTACTGTTTTATAAAGCCTTATTTTCATGAAGCTTCCTATAAAAGATTTCATGACTATTTTCAATAAAATCTCTTTCTTTTAAAATTGCATGATGTTTTGTGAAAAGTAATTGATTTTGAAGAAGAAAGGATATTTTCCTCAAGAATTCAATTCAAGTATTTTATCAAAATTATTTTTCCATCTAAGATAATAAAGGGTTCTGTTTCTATCCATATTTTTACATTGTTTTGACTATGTTGTGATGGAATTATGTTTATGAATTCCTTTATCTTATATGAATTGATTTATGATGTCATGATGTTTCAAGAATCCCATTTTTATTACATGGGTTATGCTATGATGTATGTTTTATGATTATGTGGCACACATAAGAAAGGATTCATTATAAGATGGGTGGGACCTATATCTCCCTCCAATGCATTGGGTAAAGATTATATATCTCATGAGATAGACATGGCTGGAACGGAAGGTTATTTCGGTTCAGTGATACAGGACTGAAAGGAGGAGTGAACTCGGTTCAGAAAGGGACTTTGTCCACTAAGATGGTCTTGGCAATGAGTCAAGACTAACAAGAAATGATTTTCCATGATTATGTGTGCATGCCACAAAGTTTCAAGTTTCATGTTATGATTATGGGGATCTCATTTTCACTTCTATGATTTATTAAGATTTTATGATCTCTTTTGCAGGTTATGATTTTCAAAAAGATATGATATGATTTTTATTTCCTTTATTCACCCTTACTGAGCATTTGAGCTCACCCTTTTATGTTTTCTTTTCCCCAGGATATAAATAAAGGTTTTAGGTAAAAAAAAGGGAAGATCTTTATGGGAGATATTGAAGATCTTTCACCACGATTAGAAGATTACGTTCCGAGTTTCCAAAGACACTAAACTATTACGATCCTTGTGTGTGTGTTTTTGTTATGTACTAAGTATTCCACAAAAGTAATGTAATGTCCATGTACGTCAGGATACGGGTCTTTACAGTTGGTATCAGAGGAAAGGTTTAGTCAACCTTTGGAAACTAGGATGCGAAAACGTTAGTGAAATCCCTAGAGATATTTCTAAGGTATGTCTAGGGATGTCCCTAGAGATAACGTATAGGTTATAGTAATAGAATTACGCTAACGATCATAGAATTAAACCTAAGATGTTTGATATTGAAGGTACTCCCCCTTTATTATGTTGTTTTCCCTAGCATGATTTTTGCCTCTCACACTATTCTTTTTGGGTTTTAGACGATGGCTGGAACCCGAAGGAACCGTGTTGATCAATGCAATGGACAATGCAATGATTGCCCTCCTGAACAAACAAATGTTATGGGGGATGGAGTGCAAAATCTTATTGCTATACTTACACAAGCTATGAATCATTCTGGACTTCCAAATGAGCAGAGAAGGGAACAATATTCTATTGAGTCCTTCATGAGGCAACGTCCACCTTCTTTCAGTGGGTCTTCTGATCCACTTGTGGCTGAACAATGGATCAGTACTACTGAAAAGATATTTTCAGTTCTTCAATGTTCTGAACATGATAAAGTCATCTTAGCAGTATATCGTTTGGAAGGTGAAGCTGATCAATGGTGGAATCTTATCAAGAATACGAGGCCAAGAGATGAAATTGAGTCCATGGAATGGGACGAGTTCAAGAACTTATTTTTCAGTAAGTACTTCCCTCGTATTCTTCGAACAAAGATGGAGAAAGAGTTTCTTGAACTGAAGCAAAGGGACGATGAATCTGTTGGTACCTATGAAGCAAATTTTACAAGACTTGCAAGGTATGCTTCTGGAATTATCATCCAACCTGAAAGTAAAGTTGATCGATTTTTCAGTGGCTTAAAACCAAGTCTTCGAAGGGCATTAGCTATAAGAGACTTCAGTAGCTATGAAGAAATTGTGCGTTGTGCTATCAAGGTAGAAATGGAAGTTGGTGTTACATATCCATCTCATGGTTTTGACAAGAAACGAAAGATGGAGTTCAAGGAGAAATCTCAGAATAATGGTGAAAAGAAGATGAATGTTTCCTTATGCACAAAGTGTGGAAAGAAGCATGGTGGAGATTGTCTTAAAGGGACTAGAAAATGTTTTAAGTGTGGAAAAGAAGGTCATCGAGCAGCTGAGTGTCGAAGTAATGGAAAAAGGGTTTCTAATGATGTGAATAAAGCAAACACTGCAGAGAACGCACCGCCAACACTTCAATGCTTCAAGTGCAAGGAAATGGGGCATTATGCTAATAATTGCCCTAATCCAAGGGTTATTGATGATCGACTTGAGCAACTGCTTAAGGAAAAGTATAAAGGGAAGTCACATGCGATCACTATTGGCGATGTTGAATATGAAAATGATGTGGTGGAATGATTAAGTGTTTATGTAATGGGATTCCAAAATAATGTCGTATCATGGAGTATTGGAATATTTGTGTATTGGTCTAATGTGGTATTCAAAGTGATTGAGATATTTTTGGAAATAAGACGATATGCGCATAATGAAGGGAAAATGAGAAAATGAAATGTTTAACAGTATTCATGAGCTCATGATTGATATAAGGGCTAAGTGATATCATGGTTTGATTATAAAGAATTTTGAGGATTTTGGTATGTGGAAAGTGTTAACATTTAACTGCATTTATGTTTTCACTAAGGTTCAATGGGTATTCAAGAGGATACATGATTAAGGACTTTGAATGTTTAGAATGTGACCAACAAGACATATCTTATGATATATGGGGATCAACGATGGTATTAAACCTCTGGTAATCGTTTTCACTATATTATGAGACTGGACTGCAATATTATGTATAAGCCTAAAAGATTAAACTGGATTATGTTGGACATAAGTTAGTATTTTTTAAGGATAGAAGATTTTCGATATTATTGATGGGATGTTATAGTAACGTAGTTTTAGAAAAAGGACAACCTGCAGGACGGGCGACAGCCCATCGCTTCGGACAAGGCTGTAGGAATCGAACCCACAACCGAAGTGCGACTGGCCTTTATCGTCTACCACTGGCCTACAGGAAGTCCCTGTTTAGTAGAAACTAGTGTTATTATATTAAGCAGTATGATATATGAAGTATAAGCCCATTTTAGGAACCATATATGATTAATCTCACTATAAATCGACTTATGTATATAAGTTTTGCTAACCTTTTGTTTGAGACAGATGGAATGACCTGTCATTCTATCACATGATCTGCTAACACTTCACGAATAACAAATTCAACTTCATTTATTTAAGAGATGAAGTGGAAATTGTTCAAGGCACGAACAACAGTGAGATTGTACCAAAATAAAGTAAGTATTTATTCTAATTCAAATTTTCAACTTTAGGGGAAATGATCTTGAAAACCAAAAATGTTGTCCTAGTGATCTTATACCTGATGAATCAGATGGTACCTTATATCATCACAAATATATGGATTTGTGATTACTGGCTTTTCCATAGCCATGTTCTCTACCACTCTCCATCAGAACATGATGGTTATATTTCTCTTCCATATCCATATTTTCAATTATGTGGAAACCCAATGATTAGTTTATTTGGGTAACCGTTACGTTTCATACTTTTGTTTTTAAAGATTGGTTTTGACATTCCTTTTTACGATGTGGGTTTCTATTAAAGAAACTTTCGAATAGTAAACCATTTATAACCCCGACGAATTTCGAGGGCGAAATTCATTTTAAGGGGGGTAGAATGTAACAGCCCAAGATTTTATAAAAAATATTCTTTTTAATTTTATTAATGTCTTGTGTTGTACGCTACACCAAAAGGAGCTTTCACAACACGCATCCTTGACTTGCCTTACATTACACGCAATCGCGACCTTCCTCGATAGCGTGTGTAATACGCAATACCAAGTTTCACTAAACAACGATATGCTATTATTAAAACTAGCCGTTATGAATAGTAATAACCACTTTTTTAAAATTCTGTAAATCTTATTTTTCAAAATGAACTTCATTCTTGGATTCGGAGTATCGAATTTAGCCTAAGGTGAAATTTTGGTACTTTTCGGATAACTTTCACATTCTGATGAATAGTGAAAATTACTAAATTATAATTAAAAACAACTTTTTTAATCGAAATAATTAATAGTGATAAATTATTAATTTGAGTGGTTTTAAAGTATATTTAGAATATATCTTTACAATTTAATACAATGTTGGTCATTGGTTGTAATTTCACATTTAAACCAGACATAATCAAGTGTCAATATTTTGATATATATTGTTTCCTAAAAACACGCTATTTATTTTAACAGCGGGATTTAATTATAAAATTAATTAATGCAACTTCTATGTTATGAATTTGGTAAAATAGATTTCATTTTTGAATTCGGAATATGAAATATAGCTTAGGATGAAATTTTGGCATTGTTCTGAAAAACATCAATTTTTGATGAATAGTGAAACTACTAAGTGGTAGGTTAAAAAACTGAATTTTGCATAAAACTTAATTTTACCGCTTCTGTGAATAGAATTTTGAAAATCCGACAGACACGGTTAATATCAAGGACTAAAATGTGGTTCAATGAGATGAAAATAATTTTTGGTGAATAGTAACTTTTATTTTTTTTTACCGCAGTTAATAGTAAATAGGGTAACTAAGGGTAAATATGATATCAATATTACCCTAACACATGTCCTAATTCTATTGAACAAGTGTAATTCGACCAAAAACAAACTTAGGAATAAAATATGACCATTTAGGCCCACTTGGGTTAGATTAGGACATTTATTATTAATTTATTTAAAGAAGGGTTAAAATAGTTAAAATCAAAGTTTAATAAGTAAATCATTTTTAATATGGGGTTATACATAAGATAGATTCGATTGTAAATATTCATTAGAAAGCTAAAAAGATTTACTACATGATGGTATTTTATTTGTAATTTTTAGACATCAAATAATTTAATTTATTTATGACACAATGATGATGCAGTAATTATCTTATTAATGAAATATTGACATAATTGATGTTATAAACACCAAAATAAATATAATTTGAGACTTTTTATGAATTCCACTAATTTTCTAGGTTACTATGATATATTATTGTTGATTTAATCAACTTGGTTCGAACATATAATTCTGTTATGACTTTCACAAAAATCATATATCAAATAGTGTCAAAATTGACACAAAATAGTATTTAAATCAAATATTATATTATTAATTGTTATTTTATTCCTAAAAATCTAAGGTTCGGCCAAATGACTTAGATAATGATATATATATTAATAATAAACAATTTGGGGTTCGTTTGGCATGTTATAGTAAGTGTATTAACCATATAGTGAAAGAAAACAAAAAGACACGGTAAAAGTTAAATTATTTAACTTAGAGTTAAATCTAATTGATAAGGTTAAAATAATACCCTAAACTTGTCTAAATCCTATTGGTTGATGGGATTTCGACCCTTCCCCACTTTATCTTCGAAATAAGACCCTTTGGAACCATTATAAACCGATTTTGACTTTAATATAAAATAATATTTTGAGATATTCCTAAGGTGCCCCTCTCCTCCCTTATAAAAGGGCACCTCCTCCCCCTCCTCCTCACACCAAATTGAGCACTAAAGCTCGGCCAACCCCTGCCATTTTCTCCTCTCCACTTCCCTAGAATAATCCTAGAGGTTCTGGTCTTCTCCAAAGACCAATCTTAGTTCCTTAAGTGGGGGATTCAAAGAGGCGTTCCAAAGAAGAGGTAATATCCATTACCGATCTTTTCAATTTCTTTCTTCTTCAACTTCTTCTTCTTTAGTTGTTTCATGATAAAGTAATAACATCAGTATTACTTACATACTGATATGTTATTATAAATATGAAACAACCATAATTCACCTTCTATCCATCCTACGGAAAAATGAAATCACCGCGCGTGCGTACGTACGGAATACCGTCTCCACGCCGTGGTGTAATCTATTTTCCACCACCACCTTACATGGATGGGTATAATGGTGTAAAGAATAACTATACATAGTTATTACAACATCATATTGATTCTGATATATTGTATAATCCACTCCAATTCAATTCAGTATTTATGGAAATGATATCATCGCTCGTGCGTACGTACGGACTACCGTCTCCACGACGCGATGAGATTCATTCTCCATGTTAACCATTTAAGAATGATTATAAAGTATATATAAGAAATAATAATAAAATATATGACATTATAAAGTTATTGGATTTATGTATATATATATATGTATGTCATCAACTTACTTCCATTCAAGACAATAAGGAAAGGAAAACAACGTTCATGCGTACGTACGGACTACCGTCTCCATGAACGGTGTTTTTCATTTTATTTATCTACCTATTATATATATATATACTGAATATATATGATATATAAATCATATTTTATATTCTGGAAGTGAGTAAATCATGATATAAGTAATAATGATGTCAAGAACAACAAGTCAAAACACCTACGATAAATGAAACGATTTTACCCAAAACGCTTCTTTAACATGGAATTTACAAAAGAACGGGTAATATAATGTCATAAGTAAACCATATATGATATCATAACAATGAATATGATTCTGTAATAAGTCAATAACATGATTTAAATCATTATACAGGAGCTTCGGACACGAACAAAGCAAATCGGACCTAAGGTAAGGGAAATATCACAATCTCATTTTTATCCCAGATTGTTTATTCGTAAGTATTTACTGGGGTGTATTTTATCATCCACATCCATGTTCCCTCAATATGTAATATTGTTTCCATCCACTTGCAATGGTTTAAATCCAATTTTACCCTTCGGTGAGTTTTTAGTAAAGAATATGAAAGGAATCTTTTGTCGTTTTTCCGTACGAGGTACTTTTTGACTTTTCCGACAAAAGTACGAAGAATGTTTTTTTTAACTTATACGGCACGAACGGATTTCTACTGTTTTATAAAGCCTTATTTTCATGAAGCTTCCTATAAAAGATTTCATGACTATTTTCAATAAAATCTATTTCTTTTAAAATTGCATGATGTTTTGTGAAAAGTAATTGATTTTGAAGAAGAAAGGATATTTTCCTCAAGAATTCAATTCAAGTATTTTATCAAAATTATTTTTCCATCTAAGATAATAAAGGGTTCTGTTTCTATCCATATTTTTACATTGTTTTGACTATGTTGTGATGGAATTATGTTTATGAATTCCTTTATCTTATATGAATTGATTTATGATGTCATGATGTTTCAAGAATCCCATTTTTATTACATGGGTTATGCTATGATGTATGTTTTATGATTATGTGGCACACATAAGAAAGGATTCATTATAAGATGGGTGGGACCTATATCTCCCTCCAATGCATTGGGTAAAGATTATATATCTCATGAGATAGACATGGCTGGAACGGAAGGTTATTTCGGTTCAGTGATACAGGACTGAAACGAGGAGTGAACTCGGTTCAGAAAGGGACTTTGTCCACTAAGATGGTCTTGGCAATGAGTCAAGACTAACAAGAAATGATTTTCCATGATTATGTGTGCATGCCACAAAGTTTCAAGTTTCATGTTATGATTATGGGGATCTCATTTTCACTTCTATGATTTATTAAGATTTTATGATCTCTTTTGCAGGTTATGATTTTCAAAAAGATATGATATGATTTTTATTTCCTTTATTCACCCTTACTGAGCATTTGAGCTCACCCTTTTATGTTTTCTTTTCCCCAGGATATAAATAAAGGTTTTAGGTAAAAAAAAAGGGAAGATCTTTATGGGAGATATTGAAGATCTTTCACCACGATTAGAAGATTACGTTCCGAGTTTCCAAAGACACTAAACTATTACGATCCTTGTGTGTGTGTTTTTGTTATGTACTAAGTATTCCACAAAAGTAATGTAATGTCCATGTACGTCAGGATACGGGTCTTTACACAGACATGAGATCCCAGTGTATCCTTAACAACTCTGCAAAATAAAAATGTGAACTGAGGATCTTTATTAGAGTCTATAGTAGTTAGAACTCAGTGAAAATGAATTATATCATCAATTTAGAGATTTCCCAACTCATCAACAATGGTTTTATAATTAATTGGAATAATGTTTACCAATATATCCATCCTTTTCATTAAAAACAATTTCTAATTACTCATACAATATGTATATGAAAAAAATCCAAAATATCCATTGATATGTCATCTCACTTCTTCTTCTGTACTATATGTGGTTGAATAAAACTGGAATATTTCTGTTGATTGAACAAGACAACTTGGCACATACTACAATGATATAAAAAATCAGCAATGTCTCATCTCATACCTTTCCAACGTAATATGTGCTTTGTAGAACATATTTGTGGTTCGTGGATTAACATTCCACTATGAGTTTTGGATATCCATTACCATATCATTATTTAAATATAAAGTTAGTACAATGTGGTTTTGAGAGCATAAAAATCCCTCGATGTATAATGACCAATCAAGTACAATTTCTATTGAGTAATGAGAGTATCTAACACTGAATTACTCATCCACATGTTTTTGTTCCTGATGAATCATCTTAATAAGAATATAGGTCAATTAAAAACAATCCATATAAACATAATCCCCTATTTCCTAAACTCCAACATGCAAATGTGACAAAATAGCCCTCATTTTCCACTCTTATAATTATTTTTTCATGACCAGGTTAAGAAGATTTGTGATAAAAACATTTGAAATAAATTCACATTCCCTGAGTTATTGGTGATTACTTAATAAAATGATTTAAGTTATTCCACCCAATGCCTCTAGTGAAGATTCAAATATTTTTTCAAGAATGTATAAATCAAGTTATTGTGGTTGGAAAATAGGGTAAACCTTTATCTAAAAATGAAATGTCTCCAAATCTGACTTGCATTCATCACAATTGAATATTAATGTTCATAGTTCAGATTAATCTTCTCATGTGGCCAAAGTTGACGAGAGCCATAAGAAACAACATGATCAGCCTGCATAAGAATGTATCCCAAACAAAAACAAGATGGATCATAGATGACCATGTTTTCTTTACCGACTATTGGAAGAGTCATCACTATTGAATTATTCAAATAAACTATCAAGTCAAAGAAATATATATAAATTTTTACATGCAATAAAAAATTTACACCCTTGTATGATAGATGAGTTGTCAGAGAATCAATTATTGGGATGTTCTTAATGAACCATTGATATTACCTATGTGAACCCATGTATCTCTAAATCTTGAAGACATTTCATGGATGTTCCCATTTCATAATATCCATAGCCTATTCTAGGACATCTAAAATACATGGTTTTGACTTGATGTTCCCCAAAAGCATCACTTCTTGAATACAAAAATCTCATCTGAAAATATTTGTATAAAGTCGGGGATTTCTTAATAAACGCTAAACTATTCATAGATAACATACATGATGCTCCTCATATTTATAGAAAACAATGATGTATCCACAATGGCTAACACAAGTATATAAACATTATTTTGAACTATTTTTTTAATAAAATCTTTGAAGACAGTAGGAGAAATTTTATACCAACATTAATGAAAAGGTACTTATAGTGGTCATAGCTACTCCAAGGAATTTTTATGAATGTAAAATTTGTTTATTCTCAACCAATGTTAACCAGACAGAAGATAAAAATTCTAGAAGAAATTTTTACCTTTAAACTAATCTAATATTTCATGAATCTATTTATACAAATAATTTTTGTGACTCTACTATGTATTCTATAATCATCACAATGGCCATGTAAGAAATCAACCATCATTATAAAGAGAACTCCCACTGCACAAGGTGACATACTCGGGCGTAAAAAGGCATTATCTAATAGTTTACGCAAATAGTTCATTAGCTATTTAAATTAATTCAGTTCTGTACTTTATGATTGAATAAAGCTTTATTTACTACTAGGTACTAATTTGATAGAAAAATCTACCTCACATACTATTGGAAAATTAGATAATTCAAAAGGAAACATGTTGCTAAACTCGACGAAAACTAGAAGGAGATCACCAATCAACGATTTTGGATCTATATCAAAATCACACAAAGATATCACATCTCCCAACTATGTATAAGTAGGTCCATATTTAATCTACATAATGTCCTAAATTAAATATAATAAACAATATATAGAATCAGGTGTAGTGAGTGATACTTCTTGAAAATAAAAACCAATTCGTGTGTTGTTATTAATGTGAAAATCCATTCAAAAAATGGTGTGTCTCATTTTCATGTCTAAAACATGAAAACTCCAAGAAAAGCTGACATATGTTAGAGATAAAACACATGAATAACTATAGATATCCTAATCTCTATTTGTAATAAGTGTTGTCATAATAACCATTAAATTAGATAAATTATATGTAGGATGATTTAGATTATTAAAAAAATTAGTCAAAATAAACGAATGAGATAAACTTTTACCAAATAATGTATTGTCTAATTATGAAGATATAGTCATGATAACTCGAAAATTTACTAGACCATTTTTTTTCTTTATCTAGAGTCTTATCCACTGTATGAAAAATCATTGTTCTAGGTTCATATGGATAGAACTACTTTTTCCCTGAATAATCAGATTTGTACCACATTTTTTACAGCTTCGGATGACCTCGTTCAAAAAACTGGATAATAAATTACATGATAGTACTTTAAAATGTGACGTATGCATCTACAGGAGCCTCAAACCATAGGTGTCTTAAGACACACTATCTTATAATGAATATGATTTTCCCACATGTTACTAATCAAATAACCTCTTCCTTGTACTATATGAGGTATTGAAAAAAATTACCTCAAATACTAAACATGGGAATCATTATTCATCACCTTCTCTTTATGGGAACTCAAAAAAACATTAGGAGGAAAAGGAACTCCTATCAACCTTGTGATTCCATCCAGGTCCATTTTG
The DNA here is from genome assembly GCA_963277665.1 of Viscum album. Taxonomy (NCBI): domain Eukaryota; kingdom Viridiplantae; phylum Streptophyta; class Magnoliopsida; order Santalales; family Viscaceae; genus Viscum; species Viscum album. Next base: position 706,575,411 of record OY728131.1, on the reverse strand, counting down.
ACCATCAACACTCAATCTAGTTCATCAGAAAAGGATGTAATCATTAGTAGAAATAATATATTGAGAGAAAATTTAATCATATTCATTACTCATTCATTCAAGTGTTCATCTTACCATTTGATACTATCTCAGGTGAAAACTTTAATAGTTCAAAAAAATGGTTTTTCTATTATGTAATTGGAAGGTCATCCTCATTGAGTTTGAAAAACTATATAGCCATTGAAAACACAATAAAATAGGGATAGAACTAGTCTTTGAAATGATATTTTAATTCATTCCACTCTAATCCCCAATTCTTCTTCAGTAACACTATCATTTACAACATATTATACTTTGTCCCACCATATATATGGTCCCATACATTACCTTGATTTCATTAGTTATTTCAATAACCCCAAAAACTAGTCCATCCTACTCACCCACTCCCCATCTTCATGAGGATTATAGAATAATTTTAACACAAGTGGTTTCATGAGAAAAAAATACTGATTATGATTCCGGAAAACATTTCTCTGATTTTCTTTACATGGATTCTAAACAAGATCAGATGGTGGTGCCTTTCCTATAGTTTTTATAGTACACACAATCACTCAAACCAAACTCAGGTCAATGAGAAGAATTTATCATTGTGGTTTTTCATTATCTTCCAGGATGATCTGATTTACATTTTCTCTTAGAGGCATGATGCTACCTAGCAATAACATACAAAATTAAAAGTAATATAATTAACAATTCAATTGATAAAAAGGGGAAATTAATCTAATAAAATAGAAAAACATGATTTGGATGTCAAAATATCCAAATCAAAATCACGGAAGGACATGAACTAAAAGAAAAGATGCCTTTATCAAAACCACCCCTTGGGAATTAAGGATTATTGCAGTGAGATGTGGCTAGATGCTCAATTTTAACTACCTCCTAAGTCTCGATAAGGTAACGGAACTAAGTACTTACATTAACAAAACAAGTAAAATATATGCCTCTGATACCATGTTATCATGAACCACCCTAGATACCTTGGTAAACGGATAACAGATCCAGTACTTACATATATGATAGGGAATTCTTGATCCCTAGGGGTTAGAGACTGGAACATGAATCATACAAAAATGTAGTGGAAATGAATTTTCAACAAACACTATAGAATCAATAAAAACAAATATGTATCCAGACAAGAAAACATCATAATGATAATTATAAAATAATTATAATAGGAGAAACACCCCTAATTACAATAATAACATACTAAAAAAAGAGATAAAAACATAAGTCCCAATACAAACAACTTTCTCAGCCAAAGAATATGCAATAAGAAAAACCTATAAGAAGATATTTATCCTTTCTTGAACTAGGAAATAGATAATCTACAAAAACCAAAAGCCATCGGTATAGTGTGATATAAAGGCCCAGTAATATCCCCTAAAGTATGGAATAATATAAGTAAAACATGTATTTAACCAAATACAAAGATTAATTTTAAATACACAATTGTTGATGTTCAAAATAAATAAAAAAACAATTCAAGATTTACATTTCAAAATATGGATAAATTATTAAAATAAATAGATTAATTTTTTTATATAAAACAAAATATAAAAATTCATGATCCATGGTAAAATAGTTTACAATATTTTTATATATCTATTTCAAATAAAAAAGGTAGAAACATGGACATCTTCCACAATATATGATAATTCAACCTATGAGACTCATTCAAAAACAAATAGTTTTCACGACAATATGTGTATGGATATCCTTCCTTAATATTTATAGAGAGGACACATCACCATCCCATTAGGAATATGACAGACAAAATATGTTTTGTTAGTGTTTCAATTCATTATGTGATGCCCCGCATAACTCACAAACAACTTATTCTTGAATGTGTTGTAATAACAATCAGTGATGGGATATTTATTCTTATATTTCATAAAATATATTTCATCCTATTATCCAATTTCAATTTTTTACAATTTTCCATTTAAAACCAAAAATTGGTTTTTAATGAAGACATTAATGTTTCTATTATAATACAAATGTGTATCTATCAAACCCATTTTATTAAATTTTATCAAATTTTTATTTGAAATCAATTTCATTATATCAATCCAACAATTACGATTCAATAATTAAATTAAACTATTTAATAAAAAAATCTCTCCATTTTCAATACAAACCCCACTTCAATTGAATTAGTGGATTTTCTTAATTTGATAGAAAAATAAAATTTCAAATACAAAAACACTAATTCAATGGAATTGGGTTTTTAAAAATATCATTCAATGAAAACATCAATAAAATGAATTTAACTCAAAAATATAAATTAAAATTATGTAATTTAAGTTGAATAAAATTTTAAAATTAAAATATAATCAACAACCTTGGGATCATGCAATCATCAAATGTATTGTCCTAAGTGAGGGAACTCTAGTAGAGAATGTTGATAGTGATGATCTGAGGATAAACCCTCAATTCATGATCTAGAGTAATAAATATTAGATCCTCCAAAATCACACTGATCTACCAAACCATAGTGAGTAAATAGGGTAGAGTTGGAGAAAGAGAATAAGATGAGGAAACCTAACCGGTAGAGATCATTGATGTTATACAAGAATAAATAAACTTATAGAAAGGAAGAACGTGTCCATAATCACCTATTGGGTGATCATAGGGAATAAGAAGGCATAACATGTCAATCATTGTTTATCGGGCACCAAAAAATGATCCATGATTGTAAAAAATAAATTTGGATTATATAAATCTCATTCATGGTTAGATAAAAAGTGTCCCACAATTAGAAAAACTATACACCATAAACATATACCCCCTACTAAATGGGTGAATGGTTTCTCCTTGGTGGGTACACACCCTTTCAAACCATGTTCCATCTGTGAAATCCCTATCTTCCTAGTTTTTAATATTTTTCACTTAAAAGGTGAACAGTTTTAGTAAAACATGTGCTAACCTTGGACAACCATAAAACCAACCAAAATTTATAAAATTTGACCCAAATAACCATTAAATGAACCCCATCCAATGCATGATCAAAATAGGTTATTCATTATACCTAAAAATACTAATATGATTTTACATGTGGTAATTTTCATATAAATTTTCCATTATATACGTGAGCAAGCATTCATGGGGGACTTCATCATGATATATGGATAATATTGGGTATGATATATTATCATGGTGGATAGTCAGGTGATTATAATACATTGATATGTTTTTTTATCTTGATTGGATTTGTAGAAATGTGAATTAATAATATTTGGTATTTCAATAAATATTATAAAATCTGTTTTTATATTAAATTAGAATTTGGGTTGTGATTTTTAATAATGGAATAAGAGAGAGGGTTAGTCTATTCCTAAAGATCATTTTTTTAATTTTTTATTTTTCTTCAATAAAAATATTATTAAAAAATTCCATAAAAGTTACCCATTGATATATTCATGAAGAGATAGATTCTAAAATATTTAGTAGTTTTGTAGATAAAAAGAATGTCGAGTTAAAAGAGAAGCTTTGGGACAATAAAGTTAAATGGAAGAAATGTTTTGAATGAATCACAATGATGAAATAATGTTTTGAATAATTACATAGATTGATAATCCTTAAATTGTTTTAAATTAAATTTAAAGCCTATAAATAATTATTTTATGGTAGAAGGGTAAAAAAATTACAAGGAGTCCCAAAGGATATTTGCAGCAGGGGGGGGTTATGATAAAATAACAAACAAACTAAAATGATTAAATATTATATAGACTCTGCAGAACATGGAGAAGGAATGAATAATTGTATTTGGAACACATAGTTGGAAAAAAATAATATATATTATTTATATAATTATAAAAATACTATATAGGGTATATTTATTTCTTTTATTTTATGATATAAATATAGTAATTAGTAGGTAATTAAGTACAATGGAAGGTTTGAGATGAAAATCAATAGAATTTATCACTATATTTTCCAAATGTGATTAGTTACACAATGAAATCATGTAGAATAATGTATTTTTTAATGGAATTACCTAGATTAAGTGTTCCATAAAAAACAAATTATGTGAATAAATATTCATTAATAACATATAATAATTAAATGGATCCATATAAATCTTACATTAAAATGTGTTTTAATTATAAAAACATAAAATTTTTATCACCTCCACCCTCTATAGATACTCCTCCACGGATGGAAATGAAGAATGTGAGATAATGACTCACGAGTCCCACCTCTAAAATTCTCCCTATGGGGCGACTAGAAACCTGGGGTAGATAATCTCACAAAATGTGATGCATTTCACTTTTTATGGAAATAAGATAATAAGATAAGATTTATCATCCCAAAACAGCTGCTATATATATATAAGGAATCCAAAATCCATCCCACATTCAGGTATAAAATTAAACTAGTACACGGAAAATGAAAACTCCAATGTACCAAAAGAATGCTATAGTAGTGACTCAACATCAGTCCCAAATCTTTATCTCGTAACACCCAGAATAGTCAATATAATAATTTTGGAAACCAGAAAATAGTTTTATATAGGTATGTAGGGGATATAAGTATATTCACTAGGAAAATCATAAGTCAATCATGAACAAGTGAAAGGGAGCATACTAATTCCACTATGAAAAAAACAATAGAACCAAACAACAACTAATAGGTATAACAACCATCCCAGCCTCACCATGTAAAACTCACCAAATAATTAATCTCAAGTAACGTAATATTGTAAAATCATCTATTATTTTGGTACCCCACACAACATCTGACTAGTATATCCATACATTATAAATTAAAATTGTCCTCAATCTCCCACATATTCTGAAAGAATGTTGTCACAACCCACCTGTTCACTCTTAGGCCCCAAAACTACACCTCTTCTAGTCACATGGGCCATGAGCCACATCACAACCCACCCACATACACCTGGGATAAAAGACACATCACATCCCGCCCAAAGTCACAAGGAAAACAAACCACATCACATCCTTCCCACAGACACGGGTTATACAAACAAGATCACATCCCGCCTGCATAAATGTATAGACCCGGAATTTCCATGTAATTTTTTTAATCATATAGGATTTTATGAGTCTGTGAAAATTTATTGTGTTTGATTCCATGGACTGGAGTGCCCGGAATGAATTTTTGAATATTTTTCAGGCATGTTCAGTAAACGCATGAGCTCGTTTTTGTAACATTTGATCTGGTGCTCGGAATAGAAATTTGAGGACATCGTTCAACTCACAGCGCCGATATTCACTTATGGAGAATTTAACCTCAACGTCAGTTGTTCTAGGGTTAAGGTTAGTATTTGTTTTTTTCATGTAAGAATAAAATAAAATAAAAATGTTTAATATTTTTTTTGTTGAAACCTCTAACAAGTGTTTTATGGAGGTGGAGACCACTGATCCTAAAACCACCATTTTGTATTTCAAAAGGTGTGGACCACCAGAACACTCTTAACGGAAGAAACCCCTTGAAATCCCCAATTAATTATCTATGATAACTAACAAATTAATCAAATGTTTCAAAAATTAATTATGTTGTCTTTCTTTCTTGTTCCAATGTAATTTAGTTTGATAAAATAAAATTAATAAGAAGTCTATTTTACATTTCGGTGGAACTAAATGGAAAGGGTTGGCAAGAGGATAGATTTTGGAGGGTTATTATCCCCAACCAAGAACACCTCCCAAAGAATATCTTCTTCGACAAAGAACGCTCCATATTCTCCAACAAAGAATGTGCCACCTCCAACGTGGGCGTCTTCACCAATGACCAACTGATGTCCATCCTTCCTTCTCATCCGATGTCAAAAATCCTTTGAGGTACGATGGTTGTTTGAATTTTTCCCCTTTACCCATTCTTGACGACTCTTAGTAATTCATGAAGGAATAATAGCAACTTGATACTGCTCTAACGCGGAGAGTGAAGGCCAACCAAACATGGCTTGACCTTTTCACCATTGTTGTGAATAGTATTTGTGTTCTTCACGATGAAGGCGATGATGCGACCGCAATGCCCGATGGTAGATAACCACGACTTGTGCAGTAGCAGGGAAGGAAGAAAGGTCGACCAAACATGTCATCGACGAAGGCACAGTGCGCGACCGCACCTCGAGGAGAGGAAGGATCGCCTTCTGGCTAGCCTTGTTGGACCACCTCACCATAGCCTCCCCACCGCCCCATGACCCCCACGCCACACTGTGGCCCCTACACTACCCTGTGGGCTATGCCTTCACATTGTTGTGTTTGGTGTAGATGACAAAAAATTCTAACTAAGTATGAGGTTACCAGGACTGGATGGTGCCCGGAGGTGGACTATACAGCATGTCTGTACGTAGAGGAGACGGGCAGACATAGAGTGATAAGGAGGTGATCTATACCTACCATTAATGTAGGAACCTAGGAGGACAACCCATTAGCTGTTTTTGTCTTTCTTCAGTTGTATTTTATTTCAGTTGCACTTGTACCTCTAATGCTGGGCTTGTATTCTGTCCCCTCTTACTTTTAGTACTATTTCTATTATACAATATTACTTATGATTGTATCTTTTTGTGTCCTTGGTCGAATATTTTTATAAGTTATAAAGGCAATGCCTTCCTAGTTTTATGGAATACACATTTTGATGCCAGTCGCTAGCCCTTGGATTATGGAAGGTGGGCGTGGAGTAGTCACGACATGAGCCCCGGGGGACGAGTCGTGACAAATTTTTATCAGAGAAAGGTTCTACCATAGAACATAAGACTCTGATATTTATAATGGAAATATTTTTAAGATTAGTGAGTGTGGTTATCAGTTTAGGGAATCCAGTGTTGGTGCGGCGGCTAACGTATCCATACACCAGGAGCCTAACTTCTGATTTCCGACTCAGTGCTTAAAAACACTAAATGCGTGTGTGTTTTCAAGAGTTTTCATTTTGATATCTTTAATTCATCTCACATGGTATAACTTATTAACCATGGATGACTTGTTTCCTTTCATGATTCCACCATGTATACATCAAGCTAGGTTTCCCGATATAGTACGCACTGATAGCCCACCGAGTGACGAGGCCTCAATGCAAGGCCCTCTTTTAGTAGAGGCACCAGCGGAGCCACCAGTGGTACCATTACTCATTGGGCCTCCAATTCCACCACCCTATGTAGCAGAGGGTGTATGACGCTTGAGCGCATTGCATGAGTTTCAGCGCTAGAGGCCACCTAGGATTAGGGGACACACAGACTCACAGGTGGCTGGGGATTGTCTGGAGGCCATGGTGAGTGTATTCTGACAGGTAGGGACACATGTTGATCTCATGTTGATCCTTACATCCAGTCTCTTACAGGCAGCATAAGTCAGATGGTGGAGGTTGAAGCTCCAAGTTCACGATGATGTAATGCTTCTCTGGGAAGTCATCGAGAGTATATTTCAGGCAGAGTTTTTCCCAACGACTCTTTGCGCAGTTCGTATACATGTGCTTCTTCATCTATAGTATTGAAACATGGCTCTACTCTAGTACTCAGAGAGGATCACTCACCTCTCATGCTACTCAACTAATATGGTGAGGGACCCAGTATTTAGGGCCCGTACCTTTGAGAAGGGTCTTAGGAGGGAGATCAGAGATTCGATGATTTCTCTCAGTATCCCGACACTTGAGGTGGTGTTAGTGCTAGCCATCTCAGTGGAGAGTTTTCTTGATGAGCAGTTTCCAGCAGTGATACCCACCACCGGACGTCACATCGCGGAGTCTTCTGTAGCAGGCAACAGACAGATGTCACAGAGGTCCAAGAGAACCATACATACTAGTGGATGACCACATGACTCAAGATCGGTTCTGTGGGGTACCGAATACAGATCCAGTCATGAAAGATATAGGAAGTGTTTCGCATGCGACGGGCAGGGTGACATGTGTCGTGACTACCCGACCCACTGTACAGATGTTCAGCAGACGGTCGAGGGACTACCCAAGCAGAGACATTGGTTCGATCTAGGAGGTCAGTAAGGAGCATGAAAATTTGGTGGAGGAGTAGAAGGTGTAGTTGGTGGTGGACGACGATTCGAGATGATACTGCCACCACCACCTGGTGGTCCACCCGGACCATAGGGAGCAGAAGAATAGGGAATATCTTAGCTCCAGACTGCTGAGGCCTATGTTCACGGTGCTCTAGAGATGATATGAGGTATGATCTGTGTCTACTCTTCGTTAGCTATAGTACTTATAGACACATGTACAAGTCATTATTTTAATTCCACTACCCTCGTTTGGTGCTTGGAGATTCTGATAGAGCCATTTAATCGATCCTTACTGGTAGATACTCCTACAGAATAGGATTCTACAATGACACAATAGTGATGGCAATGTGAGATTACTCTAGGAGGAAATAGTTTCAGCTTGGATCTCTTAGTAGTGGCGTCGAGGCCTTAAGACGACTTCTTGGGTATGGACTAGATTGCTACAGTCCATTCCCAAATTGACAGTATTTGGAACAATGTGTAGTGTGTCCATACAGATGAGATCATGTTTACCTTCAATGGTGAGAAGAGAGACATTGCAGCATAGGATGGACATACTTAGAGGATAGTGCAGTTGATCACTAATCAGTTGGCTTGTCTTACCTTCGGAGTGGTTGATGTGGAGAGTCTGAGCTATCCTGTAGTGGTGGAATAGTATGTGGATGTCTTCCCTGATGATGTTTCGTGTCTACCTCCACATAGAGAGGTAGAATTTTACATTTAATTTTACCTATAGATGAAACTGATATCTACACCAGCGTATCATATGTCACATACGAAGCTTCGTGAGTTGCGGGTATAGCTGGAGGACTTATAGGGGAAATGAGTCATTAAGACTAGTTTTTCTTCTTGGACAGCCTCGATAATGTTCACCAAGAAGGTGGATGAGAGCTTGATGATTTGTGTTGACTATCAAAAACTGAACCAGCTGACTGTGAAGAACAAGTACCCACTACCGAGGATTGACGACCTCTTTGATCAATGAAGGTATCACGATGGTTCACGATGATAGCCATTAGAACAGTCTATCACCAACTCAGTGTGTGAGACAGGGATGTGCAGAAGATGGATTTCAGATGTCGGTATGACCATTATGAGTTCTTGGTTATGCCATACGACATAATCAACACTCCAGAAATGTTCATGGGACTCCAAAATAGTATCATTCATCAATACTTTGATAACTTTTTGGTGGTCTTCATTGATGACATTCTGATTTACTCAACTACTGAAGAGGAGCATGCCTATCATTTGCAGAGACTTCTAGACACACAATGAGAGAACCAGCTTAATAGTAAGCTCTTGAAGTGTCATTTATGGATCTGAGAGGTTTAATTTCTAGTAAATGTCATATCGGAGGCTAGATTTGTAGTATATCTAGTGAAGATTGAGGTGCTACCTGCTTGGGAGACACCCAATAGTGTGACGGAGGTACAAAGTTTCCAGGGTTTGGCTAGATACTACTGAAGGTTTATACATTATTTCTCCAGAGTGGCAGCACCATTATCATCATAGAAAAAGAAGGAAAAACCCTTCTTATTGGTCGTAGAGATGCCACTAGAGTGTTCATGAGATGAGGTAGAGGCTGCCTAGTGCCCCCATCTTGAGGCTTCTGGAGGAGGTCCTACGGTATTTAGTATATTGAGACACATCAGGGATCAGACTCATAGGTGTCCTGATATAGGACTGAGAAATGATAACATATGGTTCTTGACAGCTGAGAAAATATGAGGAGAACTATTCTACCCATGATTTAGAGTTAGCAGCAGTGGTGTTTCCCTTGAAAATATGAAGACATTACTTGATGGGTGTGAATTTTACAGTGTACTCTAATCACTAGAGTATCAAGAATATATTCTCTAAGAAAGACCTGAACCTGAGACATCGATGTTGTCTTGAGTTACTCCATTAAAACGACTTTGATATTGCCTATACTCAGGGGATGGGGAATTTTGTAGCAGATGCACTCAGCAGGAGATCTGCTACACAACGTCTAGGTGAGGAGACATCGGAGTTGGTCGCAATGCAGATATCCTTTGTGGAACGAGATATAGTATCTTTTCTTCAGTCTCTTACAGTCACTCCCCCACTTCATCAGAGAGTTTGGGAGGCACAACACATGGATACTAACTGTGAGGCTCGACGTGATCAGATATACATAGTACATGCACTTGATGGATTTTATGAAGGTGGGGTGCACATCATCCTTTTCGGAGGATGCACCCTGGTACCAGTGTCGCTTCGGGAGGTTTTGTGGAGGGTGTTCCACACATCCCCACTAGTGGTACATACAAGAGTGGTGAAGATGTCCCAGGATCTCCGATGACAGCACTAGTGGCCGAGAATGAAGAATGTAGTAGCATAGTTTTCTCTCGGTGCCTCACTTGTCAGCAAGTTAAAGTAGAGCATCATGTACTAGCAGGCTTGATTCATCCTATATAGGTCCTATAGTGGAAGTGGGATTCTATATCAACGTACTTCAGGATAGGACTTCCACGTACATCCAGAGGTCATGATTCTATCTGGGTGATTGTCGACTGACTCACCATGTCAACCAACATCCTACCAATTAGATAGAGTGGCTCAGTAGAGATCTTTGGAAGCCTCTATGTGCAGGATATTTGGAGGCTACATGGAGTACCGTCGATGATTTTCTCTGATCATGATGCATGTTTTACCTCCCAACTATGGAAGGGTTTTCAGGAGGCTTTGGGATGTAGCTTCGTTTGAGCACTGCATTCCATCCTAAGACAGATGGTCAGACTGATTGGACCATTCAATCCCTCAAAAACATGTTGCGTGCTTGCGTCCTTGACTTCGGTCGTATCTTAGAAGATCACTTTACCTTGGTAGAGTTTGGGTACAATAATAGCTATCACTCTACCATTGGGATGACACCTTTTGATGTGTTATACAGAAAACCTTGCAGATCATCTTTCTGTTTGACTAACCCAGTTTAGTCAGCACCTATGGGACCAGAGATGGTACGAGATACCACAAAGAAAGTGCAGATCATCAAGGACCGGATGAAGACTACATAGAGAAATCAAAATTATTATGTCGATAGGAGACAGAGACCTAATGAGTTCGAGGATAAAGACCATGTCTTTCTACGGGTCTCACCCGAAGAGGTATATGGACATTTGGACAAGGAATCAAGTTATCCTTGAGGTTCATTGGATCCTTCGATGTCCTCAACAGAGTTGGTGAGGTGTCTTACTACTTATCACTTCACTCTTAGTTGCACCGGGTTCACGACATCTTCTAAGTATCTCAGTTGAGGAGATACGTGCATGACCCTTCTCACATTATTTTACACAGCAAGTAGGACGTCGATGATGTGGAGACATTTACAGAGGTTCCAGTAGAGATTAGGGATCAACAGGAGCGGGTCCTTCGTGGGTGGTCAATACCTCTAGTGCGCATTTGCTGGTTGCACGAGAACCTACAAGAGAGCACAAGGGAGCGGGAGGCTCAGAATCATGCTCAGTACCCCCACTTTTTTTCCTCGTTTTGTGATGTGGATTTCATATATACAAATACCTATGGTGGGTAGAATGTAAGGACCTGGAATATACATGTAATTTTTTTAATTATATGGAAATTTTAAGAGTTCGCGAAAATTTACGGCATGGGATTCCGAGACCCAGAGTTCCCATATTGAATTTTTTGATATTTTTTTCAGATATGTTCAGTAAACATGTGAGCTGTTTTTTGTAATTTCTGAATCGGTGCATGAAAATGATATATGAGGACACCGTTGAACTCACTGCACCGGTATTCTCTTAAGGAGACTTTATCTCGAGGGTTGTTGGTCGAAGGGTAAAAGTTAGTTTTTGTGTTTTTCATGTAAAAATAAAATAAAATAAATTTTTTTAACATTTTTATTTGTGGAAACCTTCCACACGTTTGTTATGGAGGTGGGGACCACCAATCCTAAAACCCCCATTTTGAAATCCTAAATGTGGGGACCACCCGATCCCACTTAATGGGAGAAACCCCATAAACTCTACAATTAATTGTTTGAGCCAAGTAAGAAATTAATCGAATGCGTCTACATTTTATTATTCCAACATTATTTTTTGTGCCAAAGTAATCTAATTTGATAATCATAAATTAATAAGTTGGATATTTAACATTTTGGGGGAATAAAGAAGAAAGAGTTAGCAAGAGGAGAGCTTTTAGAGGATTATTCTATCCAACAAATAACACCACCCAACAAAGATCTTCTTCAATGAAGAATGCACCATCTTCTCTAATGAAGAGCACACCACCTCCATCACGTGACTTTATGGCCAATGACCAACTAACGTTCATCCATATGTCCTCTCCGACGTAAACAATCCTTCAAGGGAGTGTGGTTGAATGAATTTTCCCCCTTATCCATTCTTTAAGACTCTTTGTAATTCTAGAAGGAATCATAGAGACTTGCTGCCACTCTACGATGGAGGGTGCGGGCCAAACGAACATGGCCAGACCACTCTTCAATTCTTGTGAATATTTTTTGTGTTCTTCAAGATGAAGGCAATGCTGCGACCGCGCTACCTGAGGGGAGAGAATTTTGTCTTGTGCAGCAGTAGCGAAGGAAGGACGACCGGGAAAAACGAATGTTGGTGAAGGAGTGGAGCACGACTGTGTCGTGCGTATAGGAAGGCTGGCCATCGAGAAGCCGCAGTGGACCACTGCACCACAGCTGCCCCGCTGCCCCAAGACCCTCGCGCCGCCCCAGGGCCCCCACACCACTATGTGGCCTGTGCGCCACCCCGCATCCCTTGGCTGCCCCATGGCCCTCGATCCACCTCGCGCCCCCGCACCACCCCATCCCCCCCGCCACATTGTTTCCCCCATTCTGCAGCTCAGGCTTCCAAGCCGCTCCGTGGCCCCAGCGCCGCCTCGCACTCCATCATGGCCCCTACACTGCACGACAACCCCAACGCCACCTCACGGCCACCGTTCCACCCCGAGTCTGCCCCGACACTAGCTTGGGCTGCCCAGCATGGGCCAAGTCGGGTCGACCCAGGCTGGGTTAGGTCGGGTCAGACCAAACACGGACCAACATCGACCCATTCCCACTCTTTTGGCTATAACATTGGCACCATGTTTTCGTTTGATGAACCGTCTATGGCACTGGAAATCATTGAGAGAGAGTGTCTCTTTGGTATTCCTCACTGAAGATTTGGATAATGTTGGGGAATGTTCAGGTTTGATTGAGCATGAATGCAACCGGGCCCTCCGGACTAAAAGGCTAATAATATAAAGATAGGGCGTCTGATTGACGAAATGTCTATTGCATTGAGACCCCTATGACTTGGTGATCCATTGGGATACATCTTCATTGGTTTTAGATGTAGTTGGTTTATTGACCAGTGGATTGAGGAGCAGACCCTCTTAGAGACAAGTGAGCTTAGTGCAGGAACCTTGTAGCTGGTTGGGACGACGTACTGACGTTATACTACGATCTAGTGTGGTTTTGACGATGTACTGACGATGAACAAGGATCCTGTGTGGGTTTGAAGACATATTGACGATGTAATAGGATCATATGTGGGTATGAAGATGTAATGAAGATGTAGTAGGATCCTGTGTGGGTATGAAAACATACTAACGATGTACTAGGATCCTGTGTGTCTTTGATGATGTACTGATGATGTACTAGGATCATGTGTGGGTCTGATTACGTATTAAAGATGTACAAGGATCCTGTATGGTCCTGATGACATACAGACAATGTACTAGGATCTTTTGGGGTCTGATTATGTACTACGATCCTATGTGGGTCTGATGATGATATCAGATCCTTCATTGGTCTTCCTCTAAATAGATTATAATGATTCAGTAGTAGAATCTAATCATCTTTACTACTGTACCTATGATATACCAGGTGTGAGATGAGTCTGTTCCTATGTGGTACATTCCCTTTGTTATAAAAAAATGGTGGTATTCTTCTGTGTGGCATACCTATGTGGTACATATCTTCGTGGTACTCCTTCCTTTGTGGTATAGTTGAGCATGGTCTTTTGAGCTGGACTATGTGTTTCCTCATTATTGATATGGGAATACTTGGTTACAGAGTTATATGTAAGGGCATATACCTACGTAGGGTTGTCTGTAAATTTCATGCTTGTGGTTTATCCTTTTTGGATTTTGAGAGACCTTTAGTGTCTTGGGGTCCCTACTGAGTATTGTTATACTCACCCCTCCATGGGCTATTCCCGCACCTTGTTGTGTTTGGTGCAGACGACAAACAACACTGACTGAGGATGAGGGTACTAGGTCTGGATGGTGCCCAGAGGTCGAACATACAGCGTGTCGGTACGTAGAGGAGACCGGTGGACATGGATTGCTGAAAAGGAGATCTGTACCTACCCTTCAGGTAGGAACCTCATAGAATGACCCAGTAGCTATTTTTCTCTATATTCAGTTGTATTGTATTTCAGTTGAACATGTACCATTATTGTTGGGCTTCTATTCTGACCCCTATAAAATTCTAGACAGTTTTTGATATACAGTATTACTTGTGTTTGTATCTTAATGTGTGCTTGGTTGAGTGTGTTTTCTAGTTATAAAGGCAGTTCCTTCACAGTTTTAGGGAATATGCCTTTCGGAGAAAGTCTCCAGCCCCTGAAATATAGAAGTCAATCTTTAGGTACTCCTGACATAGGGCCCGGGGGAAGGGTCATGATAATAAACCTGGTCCATATATCCAAAATCATCATATATACACTTGGGAAGGAACAACACATCTCATCACAGTGAAATATGGTAATGAATATCTCTCACTCACACACCTGGGCCACACTAACCACAACCCTCCAGAAGAATATTAGGCTATCACCACCATGATTAAGGATCATGGAAGATCGTGTGGACAACCATCCATCCACCCACTGGAATGTTTTGGATAGACACCACGACCCATGAATATGGGGGTCTTTTGCATGTACTGCTCACCTAGGGTGGTGTGGGTATAGAAATCACAATGGAAAAAGGCAATTATATAAATATATGATACCTACCACTCAAGACAAACCTATGTGTTCCCAAAAAACAACCATCTAACAACACACACTACTTCAATGCTACCTCTAAATAAAAAATACAACACATCAATCCAAACCTCCTTCAAATTTTCAACCTACTTAATTGACCATTACCATTATTTCTTCACAACTCATTTATTTATTATGTTATAGAAACCAACCAAATCGAGTCCAAATATTTATTAACCAATTATTTATATAGTAATAAAACTTCTAATCAGGAATCTACCAACCACATCACACAACAAGAAACAAAAAACAATCACTATCACCCATCCCAATCAGAATCCCATTTGGAAACACTTCTCATCCATTCAAAAATCCATTAATCTTTCAACCTGATATTACATTACATGTCCATGTTGATGTATCACCTGCATTTTTACCTACCGCAATACAAAAACCAACCCATAGAACACTCATGTTCATTGTAAACATACCAAAGCACAACCTAGAGAATATACACACCTCAATGCATATCCAATTAACATTCCATCAGCCCCGCACACACAACCACTTGTATCCCACACAACAAGTCAGCCAACATACCAAATAATAACACAATTCTAGATATTAAAATACATCTTTTATTTAATTATGTTTTTAAATTCATGTAATTTAATTGGAACTATGTAATCCTGGGGCATCCGTTTATTAGCCAGTTGTATGTGATTTAAATATTTCCATATACAAGGGTTAAACATGAAACAACAAATATGAAACATGTTTAATGCACAAATAAGGGACACCGACAACCACAATTTTCAACTAGGAATTTAGCTCATATCGTTCATAACATCACAATAACATCTATCCCATATAATGAAGCATAGTTTATCACTCTAACCCTTTCAATTTATTTACTCGGTTCTTAAATTTTATTAGCGTATCACAACTATGATCAACAGGAAAAAATTGGACCCGTCCCACATGATATAAAATCAATGGTATGTTATGGAAAAACCTAACATGAAGAAGCATTTCAGCTCCTCCATTCACCACAATGTGATGAAGTATTCCCACAAGTATCAACCACACCACTAGGAATGTTGATCAGCCTATAATGCACAAGATAATTATCAAAACGCACCCCAAACATCAATAACAAGGCAAACCACACAACGACAGTGAATACTAGGGAAATAACAAAAGGAAACCTATTAAAAATAGTAGAAAACTCAATCTGAATTGATCATTGAACACCAATAAAACCCCACCGGAATTGATAGATCAAGGAGGGTGGAGAATGGATTGAAGTAATCCTTAGGGAACCTAGGGTTCATCTAAAATGAGTGGAAACAAAATTCAACGATGAATGTATAATGGTTTTCTAACATCCCATGATTTCATACTATATTATCTCATTAATATATTTTAATATCTTATATTTCCTGCAATACTGACTTGGATTGCATTATATGCAAGACTGAGTTTATGTGAAACAACATATTAGTATTATAATTATATAAAAGATATATTTATTTATCAATTAAATACTCCAATTTGAATAATAACTAATAAATTTAAACTCTTATTTATAATTTTTTCAAATAAATAAAACATATTTCTAATGAAATTTAAATGTTTTGTAAAAATAGTAATATATTTAAAAAACAAATCTTCTTAAAAGGACTACTTTTATGTCATTTGTAAATAATAATTAAATTAATTTTAGACACACATAAAAAATGAATTTAGTAATAATGATTTCATTTTTAAAGAATAATATCAAAATTATCTTAGTTTGAATTTTTGGAATTTTTCTGAGAACATTCAATTTTTGATGAATAGTGAAAAATACTACATAGTACATAAAACAGATTATTTCATTTATATAATTATTTTTAATTAAATTTTATCATAAAATAAAAATAGATGAATAATAAATATATTATTAAAATTTAATTCATTTGAGTAATTTTATAATAATATTAGATATATAAAATATTATTGAACATTTTAACGTCTTTTACCCACATTCTAGTCAAATTTGAAAATTTTCATAAAACCTAATTTTTCCACTTCTGTGATTTGAATTTAAAAATTCTGAACTAAATTGTTTTCATCAGTATGTAAAATGTGGTTGAATTAGGTTTAAATAATTTTTGGTGAATAATATCTTTTCAGTTTTATTTACCATGGTTAAAAGTAAATAGTGTAATTAAAGGTAAAAATAATTTTATAATAACATAAAATTAACTCAACACATGTCCTAATTCTATTGGATAAATGAATATCAATAAAAATCATCCTCAGGACAAAAATAAGATCCTTTTTGAAATATTTGGGTTTGATTAGAGCCTTTTTTATATTTTAAATAAACAAGAGTTAAAAGCGATAAATTTAAATTTTAATAACTAATCCATTATTAATTCAGGGTTATGCATAAGGTCAATTTTACTATAAATATTAATTATAAATATATAAATATTTCTTAAATAATGTTATTTTATTTATAAATTTTAGACATTAAATAATGTAATTTATTAATGACAGAATGATGATGCATCAATTACCTTATTAATGAAAGATTAAAATAAATAATATTTTATATATCAAAATAAATTATACTTGAAACATTTCATGCAATACACTAATTTTATTTTTGACAATGATATGTCATTATTGAATCTATTTATTTTGTTCCAAGGCAACATGTTTTAATGATGTTTACAAATAGAATTTATTTAATAATATCAAAATTGACCTAAATGATATTTTAATATGTATACTATTTTATTAAATAATATAAAAGTCATAAAAATATATGGTTCATAAAAATAATCATTATTGTGTTAAAATTTCATATATGATCCACTTTAGGTTGTTTGAAAATTTACAGTAACTATATTGACCTTTTATTATAAAACTACAAGAAGACATGGTAAGAGTTAAACTACATTAGTAATGGTTAAATCTAAATTCTATGATTAATATGCTCCAGAAGAAGAGGTAATTATTTTTTCACCTATTTCAAAGTTGATTCTTTTCCACTTCCTCTTTATTTGTTTTTTTCATACTAAAATAACAACTCTAATACCATCTACATACTGATATGTTATTATAATTATTGTACAACCATATTCATTTTTCTAACTCTCCTATTAATTACAATTTCACTATGCATGCATACGTACGACTTATCGTCTCCATGTTGTGGTGTAACATTTTATAAAAAATTATGTTAGTTGGATGGATATAATGATCAGTATTATGTATATAAATAATTAAAATAACATGATATTGTTTTTGAATAATTAATATACCATCCAATACAATAAAATTTTATCATTGAAAATGATATTGTCACTCATGCATACGTACATTTTACAATCTCCATGACGCAATGATATTCATTTCCACTTTCACTATTCAACGATGATTATAAAAATAAATATATTTAATAAGTATGAAATATATGAAAAAATAATTCTACTTGATATATATATATATATATCTGTGTATGTTTGTGTGTTTGTCTATATTTTTGTGTGTGTGTGTCTATTTACATATATATCATTCACTTACATCCATTAAATATTATTTGAAAATGGAAACAATGTTTATGCATATGTATGACCTACTGTCTCCATAAATGGTGTATTCAATTTCTTATATCTATCTATTATACATATTTATACTGTGAATATTTATGATATATAAATAATTTTTTATATTCGGGATGTAATTGAATCATGATATAAGTCATACGATCAATAATAACATGTTAAAAACGTATGATAAATAATGTGATTATTACCTGAAATGTTATTGTAACATGGAAATTATTAACAAATGGGTAGTATATAGTCATAAATAAATCATGTATGATATCATAAATATGAATATTATTTCGCTAGAATTTAATAACATACTATGGTCATTATACAAGAGGTTAAATGTACCCTCAACCAATGGAAATTAAAATGAAATGGTTAATTCCTCAATCTCATTATTATCCAAGATTGTTTATATGTATGTATTTACTGGGACATATTTATGATTCATGCCCATGTTTAATAAAAATATTTTCTAAGAAATATTTTAATGTTTTATGGAAGGGACTCTTTAAACTGATCATCAATTTAATTATTTTAATGATTTGTTTTTTAAATATTTTCAATTAATGTCCAGGTTTTGAAAATGATTTTAAGTATTTATTTATAAACACATGACTATTTTAGAATTTTAATTCCTTCCAAAAGTTTCAAACTGGTATGGGACCCTTTGATACACAAAATATATATAATGTGACTTCCTTAATAAAATGTGTCTCTTTTAAAAGATTTCATAAAAACGAGATATTCCCCTCAAAGAGTTTTACTGATCATTTGAAACTATGTCATCATTTTTTACATGATATTATTCTTGATTGTGGTTGATTTATTTTAATAAAATATGAATTCTTATTTTAAATGAGTTATAATCTGTTTGGCTATGGATGTGTTATTTTTATACCCTTCCTGGATTATAGTTGATGTATTAACATTTCAAATGCTAGTTTTAATATTAGTCATTATGTTATGCTTCACAATTTTCTCATTAAAAAT
This sequence comes from Viscum album, assembly GCA_963277665.1. Lineage (NCBI taxonomy): Eukaryota > Viridiplantae > Streptophyta > Magnoliopsida > Santalales > Viscaceae > Viscum > Viscum album. The sequence continues at coordinate 706,555,815 of OY728131.1, read as the reverse complement.
GTAATAAACATAGTATGAGATTTTTTAGGCCCACTATAACCCCTCGATGCATCGGTTGGACTCAGGAGATAAAATAGTGTCTTGCACAAGGCCTTGGAAGAATATTTGTTATTTGTCTTGGTACGAGGCCTTGACATAGTAGTTATCATACCCGTCACTATGTAGTCCCTTGCTATGAAATTAGTTATTACATTTAATTATTTGACTATTATAACATCCATGTGAATATGTTACGAGAATTATTTGATTTATTTGTTCCCATTTTATGACAATGTTTATGTTTTAATGACTTCTTTTTGGTATTATACTTTGCCTTAAATGATTATATCTTCCACTGAATTATTTTCCCTTACTAAGCAACTATGATTACTCTTTCTTATGTTTTATTTTCCCATGATTCCATGAATAGTATTATGATTTGGTATCCCTAGTTAAGCTATAAGAATAATCTGGTTCTCAATGGATTATTTATGGTGAGTTTTATGTTATAATGTGTAATGTAATTTCCATGTATGTAATAAATTTTACAATACATATAAATTCATCCTTCAATAAAGAAATCATCTATTGTGATCATGCCATTGTATTAAAATAATGCTCCGGCTCTAGGTAACTGGGGTCTGGGCATCATAGTTGGTATCAGAGGAAGATTATCAATAACATTAGAAACTATATTTTGATAAATGTTGATTAGAATTCATTACCCTAAGATAGTCTTTGGGGATTAGTGTTGAATAATATACAATAAATATGTTAATGTAGATATTATGATGTTTTTTCAAGAAATACTTCCTTGTATGGATACTACAAGCGGTCGTAGTTCTGTAATAGATGTACCAAGGTGTGAAAACTCCAACAATGAGTTTCGATCTTGACTTGATGTATCCACATACATGATAACTGGCATTTATACGCGTCTAGTTTGACAATGTTATGGTATATGCTTTGGATAATTCACATTTTCTTTTCAAATCACTATGAAGTATTTATGGGTAAATATGTCGTCAAAAAACCATGTTTATTATTATGGGACTAGATGTGTGTAAATCATCAATTAAATATGACAATTTTTATAGTTTTTGAATTTTACATTATGATATGATCTAAAATAGTGTATGTCGTCATTTATAAGTGGCCCCCATTAGATGGAATAACAACTCTAGCAATACTCTAGATCCAGATATTAAGAATGATGATATCTTTCATGGTCATATGCCAACATTTCGAAGGAAATAGTCTCCCATGTATTCTCCTAACATGAAGAATTTTTATTAGGTATTAGTAATTTATGTAATGAATTACTTGAGTCCTATGGATTTTAAGGGACAGTAGAGAAGAAGAGGATGGCAGTGAAAATAATAGATAAAGGAAAGAAGGGTAGGAAGGATTTTACAACATAGGATATTTGTGGAAATAATTTCCTTGGTAAATGATTGAAGGGAATGTGAGAATGTTATAGGTGTGGAAAACAACGACACCAATTATGTTATTATAAGGGATAGAAAAATGTATTTCAATAATAATTATTCATATGCAATGATTTATGACACTACACGAATCAGTGTCCAAATCATCAAAGTATACACCAAAAGATGATATTTGATAATTATCATGTTTTTATACTGCCGTAAATTAAGAGGAATGATTTGTATTATTATGTTTTTATCAAATAATTGTGTCATTTGACTATTTTATTAATGATGTACTTGTTATAAAAATTATAGTGTATATAAGGATTATACTACAGTACTATTTCATTAATGATTTGATATAGTGTGGTACCTAGAAAAGTGACTCAATAACATGTCAAACTTTTGAAAAAATATATGGTTGAGAGAATGAAAAACCAAAAAATATTATTGAGGATAAGGTAATTATTATGGATTATGTGATAATTGAGTATGATAAATTATATTGTATATTATTGGCTTCCTTATAACTAATTAATGGATTGTTTATTCCACCATTGTTGGAGATTACAACATTTTTTTATTTATGGTGTTTATCTAGTATTATATGTTTTATATAAGGAATAAGAAGAAAATACATATTCAAACAAGGGTACAGAGTAATTTTAGTTGTTTTCATGTTTTAATACAACAAACGATGAAGGTATTCACATGTTATTATGTGATAAAAGAGATATTCATTATGTTATGTTTACCATCCTTTTAAATTTTTGGACTGTTAGTTTGGACACATGTATTTTGTATATTTATAATGGTTGGAATGAAATATGTTTGACATTATATAATGTTGTTTATGGTTAAATGATTTCTTGTGATTTTTTTATTGTTATAAAAATGGAAACCCAGAGGTTGAGCGACAGCACATCACGTCTGACAAGGCAGTGAGACTTGAACTTGTAAACAAAGGGAGACTAAGGTGAATCAGCTACCACTGGCCTACATGATTTCCGGGTTTGAATAATATAGTTTTTTTAAATAGTCTTATAGATTAATTTTAAATTATTTTTTTATAACCCTATAAAATTTGTTTAAATATAATATTTTTTATTCCTGTTATCTTTTGTTGTGAAAGATGAGTTTTTAGTAGAAATTAGTTAGAGGAAGGAACTATACTTGTTAAGTATTATTTTTTGTTCATAAACATTATGTATAGGATCCTAAAAACATGTGTTATCTTAATACCTTATGTTTTGTTGAACTAGTGATATTTTAAAATATCGTCATAGATTTATGGTTTTGAGGCCCTTAATTTTCCATTTATTTTTCACTAGTTTGTAATTGAAGAGCTCAATCACTCCCTATAAATATTTATGTTATCCATCCAATTATGTGTCTATGATTTCCACCAATGTTCCCTTATTCGAAGTCCTAATTTGGTGGTGAATTTTTTATTTCCCTTTCCCTCTTATTTAGAGTATGTTTTTAACACTATTCCCGATGTGGGTTTTCCACAAGGATATTTTCTATTTTCATCCTTCTTATTTTTTAAGAAAAATTTAAAATTGCAAGTACAAAATTTATCGATGCAGGGGAGAATGTAAAACTGCAAGATTTCATATTAAATTATCTCTTTAATGTATTTTAATAGCTTATTTTGAAGGAAACACTAACATGGCTTGAGTTATATGCAAGATTGAGTATCTTCGAAACAAAACATTAGTATAATAATTATTTAAATAATATATTTTTTTATCAATTAAACACTGGAATATGAATAGTAAATAATAAATTTTACATTTTATTTATAAAATTTTCACCTAAATAAGACATATTTGTAATGAAATGTATATTATTTGTTAAAATAGTAATATATTTGTAAATAACTATTTATATCAAAGATCTACTTTTATGTCATTTTTTTGGTCAATAATAAAATAAATTTTAGACACGTCGAAAAATCGAATTTGGTAAAGTATACTCCATTTTTGAATTCATACTATCAAAATTATCTGACGTTTATTTGTTAGTATTTTTCTGAAAACTTTCAATTTTTGATGAATAGAGAAATCAAAATTAGCTTAGGGTGAATTCGTAAAATCATCGCTTGTGCGTATATACGACATTCCATCTCCACAATGTGATGAGATTTATTTTGACATTCACCATTCAAATGTTTTTATGAAAATACATATATTTAATAAGTATGTAATATATGGCATAATAATTCAACTATAAATATATATTATGTGTGTGTGTGAGTGTCTATTATCATATATATCATTCAGTTACTTCCATTAATTATGATATGAAAATAGATACAATGTTCATGCGTATGAACAACCTACCATCTTCATTAACAGTATATTCCATTTCATATATCTATTTATAATACATATTTATATTCTTTATATATATGATATGTAACACCCCGAGATTTTATGAAAATATTATTTTTAATTTCATTAATGTCTTGTGTTGTACGCTACACCAAAAGGAGCTTGCACAACTTGCATCCTTGACTTTCTTTTCATTACACGCAATCGCTACCTACCTCGATAGCGTGTGTAGTACGCAATAACGAGTTTCACTAAACATCGATATGCTATTAAAATATTATTAAAACTAGCCATTATGAATAGTAATAACCACTTTTTGAAATTTTGTAAATTTTATTTTTCAAAATAGAATTCATTTTTGGATTCGGAGTATCGAATTTAGCCTAAGGTGAAATTTTGGTACTTTTCGGATAAATTTCATATTCTGATGAATAGTGAAAATTACTAAATTATAATTAAAAACAAATTTTTTAATCGAAATAATTAATAGTGATAAATTATTAATTTGAGTTGTTTTAAAGTATATTTAGAATATATTTTTACAATTTAATACAATGTTGGTCATTGGATGTAATTTCACATTTAAACCAGAGATAAACAAGTGTCAATCTTTTGATAGTTATTATCTCTTAAAAACACGCTATTTGTTTTGACGACGGGAATTAATTTTTTAAATTAATTAATGTAACTGATATGTTTTGAATTTGATAAAATAGACATCATTTTGAATTCATAATATCAAATATAGCTTAGGCCTAATTTTTGGTATTTTTCAGGAAACTTTCATTTTTTGATGAATATTGAAACCACTAAGTGGTAGTTAAAAAAACTAAATTTTTCATAAAACATAATTTTCCCGCTTCGGTTAGTGGAATTTCGAAAATCTGAGAGACACGGTTAATATCAAGGAATAAAATGTGGTTCAATGAAATGAAAATAATTTTGGTGAATAGTAACTTTTGACTTTTTTTTACCATGGTTAAAAGTAAATAGGGTAATTAAGGGTAAAAATGATATTATTATTACCCTTACACATTTCTTAATTCTATTGGATAAGTGTAATTCGACCAAAAACAAACTTAGGAATAAAATATGACCATTTAGGCCCACTTGGATTAGATTAGGACATTTATTATTAATTTATTTAAAGAAGGGTTAAAAGAGTTAAAATCAAAGTTTATTTAGTAAAACATTTTTAATATGGGGTTATAAATAAGATAAATTCGACTATAAATATTCATTAGAAAGATAAAAATATTTCCTACATAATGGTATTTTATTTGTAATTTTTAGACATTAAATAAGTTTATTTATTTATGACAGAATGATGATGCAGTAATTATCTTATTAATGAAATATTGACATAATTGATGTTATAAACACCAAAATAAATGTAATTTGAGACTTTTTATGAATTCCACTAATTTTATTGGTTTCTATGATATATTTGTGTTGATTTAATAAACTTGTTTTTAACATATAATTCTTTTATGACATTCACAAAAATCATATATCACATAGTGTCTAAATTGACACAAAATAGTTCTTAAATAAAATATTATATTATTAATTGTTATTTTATTCCTAAAAATATATGGTTCGGCCAAATGACTTAGATAAGGATATATATATTAATAATAAACAATTTGGGGTTCGTTTGGCATGTTATAGTAAGTGTATTAACCATATAGTGTAAGAAAACAAAAAGACACGGTAAAAGTTAAATTATTTAACTTAGAGTTAAATCTAATTGATAAGGTTAAAATAATAACCTAAACTTGTCTAAATACTATTGGTTGATAGGCTTTCGACCCATCCCCACTTTAACTTCTAAATAATACCCTTTAGAACCATTATAAACCGATTTTGACTTTAATATAAAATAATATTTTCAGATATTCCTAAGGTGCCCCTCTCCTCCCTTATAAAAGGGCACCTCCTCCCCCTCCTCCTCACACAAATTTGAGCACTCAAGCTCGGCCAACCCCTGCCAAAATCCCTTCTCCACTTCCATAGAATAATCCTAGAGGTCCTGGTCTTCTTCAAAGACCAATCTTAGTTCCCTAAGTGGAGGATTCAAAGAGGCGTTTAAAAGAAGAGGTAATATCCATTACCGATCTTTTCAATTTCTTTCTTCTTCAACTTCTTCTTATTTAGTTGTTTCATGATAAAGTAATAACATCATTATTAATTACATACTGATATGTTATTAAAAATATGAAACGACCCTAATTCACCTTCTATCCATCCTACGGAAAAATGAAATCACTGCGCGTGCGTACGTACAGAATACCGTCTCCACGCCGTGGTGTAATCTATTTTCCACCATCACCTTACAAGGATGGCTATAATGGTGTAATGAGTAACTATATATAATAATTATAAAGTTATATTGATACTGAAATAGTATAAATACACTTAAATACAATTCCACGATCATGGGAACAATACCATCGCTCGTGCGTACGTACGGAATACCGTCTCCACGATGTGATGCGACTCGTTCTACATGATCATCATTACATAGTAATTATATAAATGAATTGAATGAATAAATATGATATATGTTAAACTAATACCATTCTGGATATAAGGTATATATAACCTTAAAATAAGAATAAGAATTTATTCGGCAAATAATGCATAAGAACAAAAGTTAACAAAGACCCGAGTAACAAGTAACAACGAAATATTACTAATAAGAAGCTAAGAATATGACCATATATGATATCATATCAATATGTTTGATTATGTAATACGTCAATAACATTATTTAAACCATTATACAGGAGCTTCGGACACGTACAAAGCAAATCGGACCTAAGGTAAGTGAAATATAACAATCTCATTTTTATCCGAGATTGTTTATACTTTGGTATTTACTGGGGTGTATTTTATCATCCACATCCATGTTTCCTCAATATGCAATATTATTTCCATCCACCTACAAATGTTTAAATCCAATTTTACCCTTCGGTGAGTTTTAGTAAAAGATATGAAAGGAATCTTTTGTCGTTTTTCGTACGAGGTATTTTTTTGACTTTTCCGACAGAAGTACGAGAAGAATGTTTTCTTTTAACTTATACGAAATGAATGGAAACATTATTTCCAAGAATCTTCCTTTACAAGTTTTCAAGTTTATTTTTAATAAACTTCTTTTAGTTATAATTTTATGACATGTTAAGAAATGAAAAGTGTTTTTGAAGTAGAAAGGATATTTTCCTCAAGAATGGAGTTCAAATGTTTTATCAAAATTATTTTCCATCTAAGATAATATAGGGTTCTGTTTTTATTCCTATTATTACATTGATTTGATTATGTTGTGAGGGAATTATTTTTATGAAGTCATTTACCTTATATGATTTTTTTTATTATGTCATGATGTTTCAAGAATCCCATTTTTGTTACATGTGTTATGCGATGATGTATGATTTATGATTATGTGGCACACATAAGAAAGGATTCATTATAAGATGGGTGGGACCTATATCTCCCTCAAATTCATTGGGTAAAGATTTTATATCTCATGAGATAGACATGACTGGAATGGTAGGTTATACCGGTTCAGTGAAACAGGACTGGAACGAGGGTGACTCGGTTCAGAAAGGGACTTTTTCCACTAAGATAGTCTTGGCAATGAGTCTTGACTAACAAGAAATGATTCTTTATGATTATGTGTGTATGCCACAAAGTTTAATGTTTTATGTTATGATTATTGTGATTATATTTCACTGCCATGAGTTATCCTAGGTTATGAAATTATGATCTCTTTTTCAGGTTAAGATTTCCAAAAGTTATGTGCTTATGTATATGATGTGATTGATATTTCTTTTGTATACCCTTACTGAGCATTTGAGCTCACCCTTTTATGTTAACTTTTCCCGAGGATATAAAGAAAGGTTTTAGGTATAAAAAAACGAAGATCTTTATGGGAGATGTTGAAGATCTTTCACCGGGATTAGAAGATTATATTCCGAGTTTCCAAAGACACTAAACTATTACGGTCCTTGTGTGTGTGTTTTTGTTATGCACTAAGTATTCCGAAAATGTAATGTAATGTCAATGTATGTCAAGCTTTGGGTCTCTACAGTTGGTAGCAGAGGAAAGGTTTAGTCAACATTTGGAAACTAGGATGCGAAAACGTTAGTGAGATCCCTAGAGATATTTCTAAGGTATCTCTAGTGATGTCTCTAAGGTTAAGTATACGTATAGGTTATAGTACTAGAATAATGCTAAAGATCATAGAATTAAACCTAAGATGTTAGATATTGAAGGTACTCCCCCTTTATTATTTTGTTTTCCCTAGCATGATTTTTTCATCTCACACTATTCTTTTTGGGTTTTAGATGATGGTTGGAACCCGAAGGAACCGGGTTGATCAATGCAATGGACAATGCAATGATTGCCCTCTTGAACAAACAAATGTTATGGGAGATGGAGTGAAAAATCTTATTGCTATACTTACACAAGCTATGAATCATTCTAGACTTCCAAATGAGCAGAGAAGGGAACAATATTCTATTGAGTCCTTCATGAGGCAACGTCCACCTTCTATCAGTGGGACTTCTGATCCACTTGTTGCTGAATAATGGATCAGTACCACTGAAAAGATATTTTCAGTTCTTCAATGTTTTGAACATGATAAAGTCATCTTAGCAGTATATCGTTTGGAAGGTGAAGCCGATCAATGGTGGATTCTTATCAAGAATACGAGGCCAAGAGATGAAATTGAGTCCATGGAATGGGACAAGTTCAAGAACTTTTTTTTCAGTAAATACATCCCTCGTATTCTTCGAACAAAGATGGAAAAGGAGTTTCTTGAGCTGAAGCAGAAGGATGATGAATCTGTCGGTATATATGAAGCAAATTTTACAAGACTTGGAAGGTATGCATCTGGTATTATCATCCAACCGGAAAGTAAAGTTGATCGATTTTTCAGTGGCTTAAAACCAAGTCTTCGAAGGGCATTAGCTATAAGAGACTTCAGTAGCTATTAAGAAATTGTGCGTTGTGTTATCAAGGTAAAAATGGAAGTTGGTGTTACATATCCATCTCATGGTTTTGAAAAGAATCGAAATATGGAGTTCAAGGAGAAATGTCAGAATAATGGTGAAAAGAAGATGAATGTTTCCTTATGCATAAAGTGTGGAAAGAAGCATGGTGGAGATTGTCTTAAAGGGACTAGAAAATGTTTTAAGTGTGGAAAAGAAGGTCATCGAGCAGCTGGGTGTCGAAGTAATGGAAAAAGTGTTTCTAATGATGTGAATAAAGCAAACACTGCAGAGAACGCACCACCAACACTTCAATGCTTCAAGTGCAAGGAAATGGGGCATTATGCTAATAAATGCCCTAATCCAAGGGTTAGTGATGATCGACATGATCAACCGCTTAAGGCAAAGGACAAAGGGAAGTCACATGCGATCACTATTGGCGATGTTGAATATGAAAACGATGTGGTGGAATGATTATGTTTTTATGTAATGGGATTCCAGAATAATGTTGTATATAGTATCGTGGAATATTGGAATATTTATGTATTGGTCTATTGTGGTTTTCAATAATTTTATGGTACCGGTAACAATGGAAAGTGATTGAGATATTTTTTGGACAAAAAAGGATGATATGCCTATAATGAAGGGAAAACGAGAAAATGAAATATTTGACAGTATTCATGAACTCATGATTGATATAAGGACTAAGTGATATCATGGTTTGAGTATATAGTATTTTGAGGATTTTGGTATGTGGAAAGTGTTAACTTTTAACTGCATTCATGTTTTCACTAAGGTTCAATGGGTATTCAAGAGAATACATGATTAAGGACTTTGAATGTTTGCAATGTGACCAATAAAACATATCTTATGATATATGGGGATCAACGATGGTATTAAATCTCTGGTAATCGTTTTCACTATGTTATGAGAGTGGACTGTAGTATTTTAGATAAGCCTAAAGATTAGAATGGATTATGTTGGACATAAGTTAGGATAAAACGTTTTTCGATATTATTGATGGAATATTATAGTAATATAGCTTTAGAAAAAGGACAACCTCCAGGACGGGCGACAGCCCCTCGCGTCGGACAAGGCTATGGGAATCGAACCCACAACCGAAGTGCGACTGGCCTTTATCGCCTACCACTGGCCTACATGAAGTCCCTGTTTAGTAGAAACTAGTTTTATAATATTAAGCAGTATGATATATGAAGTATAAGTTCATTTTAGGAACTATATATGATTAATCTCACTATAGAATGACTTATATTTAATAACTTTTGCAAATGGAATAACCTGTCATTCTATCACATGATCTGCTAACATTTCATGAATAACAAATTCAACTTCATTTATTTAAGAGATGAAGTGGAAATTGTTCAAGGCACGAACAATAGTGAGATTATACCAAAATAAAGTAAGTATTTATTCTAATTCAAATTCTTCAACTTTAGGAAAACGATCTTGAATCCCAAAAATGTTGTCCTAGTGCTCTTATATCTGATTAATCAGATGGTACCTTAGATCGTCACAAATTTATGGATTTGTGATTGTTGGCTTTTCCATAGCCATGTTCTCTACCACACACCATCAGAACATGATGGTTAGATTTTTCTTCTATATCCATATTTTCACCTATGTGGAAACCCAGTGATTAGTTTATTTGGGTAACCGTTAAGTTTCATACTTTTTTTTAATGATTGGTTTTGGTATTCCTTTTTACGATGTGGGTTTCTATTAAGGAAATTTTCAAGTAGTTAACCATTTATAACGCCGATGAATTTCGAGGGCGAAATTCATTTTAAGGGGGGTAGAATGTAACACCCCGAGATTTTATGAAAAATATTTTTTTTAATTTTATTAATGTCTTGTGTTGTACGCTACACCAAAAGGATCTTGCACAACACGCATCCTTGACTTGCCTTTCATTACACGCAATCGCGACCTTCCTCGATAGCGTGTGTAGTACGCAATTACGAGTTTCACTAAACATCGATTTGCTATTAAAATATTATTAAAACTAGCCATTATGAATAGTAATAACTACTTTTTGAAATTTTGAAAATTTTATTTTTCAAAATGGAATTCATTTTTGGATTTGGAGTATCGAATTTAGCCTAAGGTGAAATTTTGGTACTTTTCGGATAACTTTTATATTCTGATGAATAGTGAAAATTACTATATTATAATTAAAAACAACTTTTTAATCGAAATAATTAATAGTGATAAATTATTAATTTGAGTGGTTTTAAAGTATATATAGAATATAGTTTTTCAATTTAATACAATGTTGGTCATTTGGATGTAATTTCACATTTAAACCAGACATAAACAAGTGTCAATCTTTTGATAGTTATTATCCATTGAAAACACGATATTTGTTTTGACGACGGAAATTAATTTTTTAAATTAATTAATGTAACTGATATGTTTTGAATTTGCTAAAATAGAAATCATTTTTGAATTCATAATATCAAATATAGCTTAGGCCTATGTTTTGTTATTTTTCTGGAAACTTTAATTTTTTGATGAATAGTGAAACCACTAAGTTGTAGTTAAAAAACTGAATTTTTCATAAAACGTAATTTTCCCGCTTCTGTGAGTGTAATTTCGAAAATCCGAGAGACACGGTTAATATCAAGGAATAAAATGTGGTTCAATGAGATGAAAATAATTTTTGGTGAATAGTAACTGTTGACTTTTTTTTAACCACGGTTAAAAGTAAATAGGGTAATTAAGGGTAAAAATGATATTATTATTACCTTAACACATGTCCTAATTCTATTGGATAAGTGTAATTCGACCAAAAACAAACTTAGAAATAAAATATGACCATTTAGGCCCACATGGATTAGATTATGACATTTATTATTAATTTATTTAAAGAAGGGTTAAAATAGTTAAAATCAAAGTTTATTTACAAAAACATTTTTAATATGGGGTTATACATAAGATAAATTCGACTATAAACGTTAATTAGAAAGCTAAAAAGATTTCCTACATAATGGTATTTTATTTTTAATTTTTAGACATTAAATAATTTAATTTATTTATGACACAATGATGATGCAGTAATTATCTTATTAATGAAATATTGACATAATTGATGTTATAATCACAAAAATAAATGTAATTTGAGACTTTTTATGAATTCCACTAATTTTATGGATTTCTATGATATATTAGTGTTGATTTAATCAACTTTGTTAGAACATATAATTCTGTAATGACTTTCACAAAAATCATATATCAAACAGTGTCAAAATTGACACAAAATAGTTTTTAAATCAAATATTATATTATTAATTGATATTTTATTCCTAAAAATCTATGGTTCGGAAAAATGACTTATACAAGGATATATATATTAATAATAAACAATTTGGGGTTCGTTTGGCATGTTATAGTAAGTTTATTAACCATATAGTGTAAGAAAACAAAAAGACACGGTAAAAGTTAAATTATTTAACTTAGAATTAAATCTAATTGATAAGGTTAAAATAATAACCTAAACTTGTCTAAATCCTATTGGTTGATAGGATTTCGACCCATCCCCACTTTACCTTCGAAATAAGACCCTTTGGAACCATTATAAACCGATTTTGACTTTAATATAAAATAATATTTTGAGATATTCCTAAGGTGCCCCTCTCCTCCCTTATAAAAGGGCACCTCCTCCCCCTCATCCTCACACCAATTTGAGCACTCATGCTCGGCCAACCCCTGCCAAAATCCCTTCTCCACTTCCCTAGAATAATCCTAGAGGTCCTGGTCTTCTTCAAAGACCAATCTTAGTTCCCTAAGTGGAGGATTCAAAGAGGCGTTTAAAAGAAGAGGTAATATCTATTACCGATCTTTTCAATTTCATTCTTCTTCAACTTCTTCTTCTTTAGTTGTTTCATGATAAAGTAATAACATCATTATTACTTACATACTGATATGTTATTATAAATATGAAACAACCCTAATTCACCTTCTATCCATCCTACAGAAAAATGAAATCACCGCGCGTGCGTACGTACGGAATACTGTCTCCATGCCGGGGTGTAATCTATTTTCCACCATCACCTTACAAGGATGGGTATAATGGTGTAATGAGTAACTATATATAATTATTATAAAGTTATATTGATACTTAAATAGTATAAATACACTTAAATACAATTCCATGATCATGGGAACAATATCATCGCCCGTGCGTACGTACGGAATACCGTCTCCACGATGTGATGCGACTCGTTCTACATGATCATCATTACATAGTAATTATATAAATGAATTGACTGAATAAATATGATATATGTTACACTAATAACATTCTGGATATAAGGTATCTAAAACCTTAAAATAAGAATAAGAATTTATTCGACAAAACACGCATAAGAACAAAAGGCAATAAAGACCCAAGTAACAAGTAACAATGAAATATTACTAATAAGAAGCTAAGAATATGACCATATATGATATCATATCAATATGTATGATTATTTAATACGTCAATAACATTATTTAAACAATTATACAGGAGATTTGGACACGTACAAAGCAAATCGGGCCTAAGGTAAGGGAAATATCACAATCTCATTTTTATCCGAGATTGTTTATACTTTGGTATTTACTGGGGTGTATTTTATCATCCACATCCATGTTTCCTCAATATGAAATATTATTTCCATACACCTACAAATGTTTAAATCCAATTTTACCCTTCGGTGAGTTTTAGTAAAAGATATGAAAGGAATCTTTTGTCATTTTTCGTACGAGGTATTTTTTTGACTTTTCCGACAAAAGTACAAGAAGAATGTTTTCTTTTAACTTATACGAAATGAATGGATTTTTAAAACATTATTTCCAAGAAGCTTCCTTTACAAGTTTTCAAGTTTATTTTTAATCAACTTCTTTTAGTTATAATTTTATGACATGTTATGAAATGAAAAGTGTTTTTGAAGTAGAAAGGATATTTTCCTCAAGAATGGAGTTCAAATGTTTTATCAAAATTATTTTCCATCTAAGATAATATAAGGTTCTGTTTTTATCCCTATTATTACATTGATTTGATTATTTTGTGAGGGACTTATTTTTATGAAGCCGTTTACCTTATATGATTTGTTTTATGATGTCATGATGTTTCAAGAATCCCATTTTTGTTACCTGTGTTATGCGATGATGTATGATTTATGATTATGTGGCACACATGAGAAAAGATTCATTATAAGATGGGTGGGACCTATATCTCCCTCCAATGCATTAGGTAAAGATTTTATATCTCATGAGATAGACATGGCTGGAATGGTAGGTTATACCGGTTCAGTGATACATGAATGAAACGAGGGTGACTCGGTTCAGAAAGGGACTTTGTCCACTAAGATAGTTTTGGCAATGAGTCTTGACTAACAAGAAATGATTCTCTATGATTATGTGATTATGCCACAAAGTTTAATGTTTTAAGGTATGATTATTGTGATTACATTTCACTGCCATGAGTAATCCTAGGTTATGAAATTATGATCTCTTTTACAGGTTAAGATTTCCAAAAGTTATGTGCTTATGTATATGATGTGATTGATATTTCTTTTGTTTACCCTTACTGAGCATTTGAGCTCACCCTTTTATGTTTACTTTTCCCCAGGATATAAAGAAAGGTTTTAGGTATAAAAAAAAGGAAGATCTTTATGGGAGATGTTGAAGATCTTTCACCAGGATTAGAAGATTATATTCCGAGTTTCCAAAGACACTAAACTATTACGGTCCTTGTGTGTGTGTTTTTGTTATGTAATAAGTATTCCGCAAAATTTGTGTAATATCCTTGTATGTTAAGCTTCGGGTCTCTACATGATATATAAATAATTTTTTTATATTCTTCACTTAATTAAATGTTGATACTGCTGACTCGATCAAGAATAACATGTTAAAACATGTACAATAAATAAAGTGATTATTAACCAAAAGGTTACTTTAACATGGAAATTATTACAAAATGGGTGGTATAATGTTATAAAAAAATCATTTATTATATAATAAATATTAATATGGTTATAGTATTATTTAATATTATATTATGGTAATTATACATGAGGTTTAACGTACCCTCCACCAAAAGAAATTACATGTTAATGGTTAATTCCTCAATCTCATTATTATCCGAGATTTTTTATGTGTACGTATTTACTAGGACATATTTATCATCCATGTCTAAGTTTCATGAATTTTTCGCAAAATGAATCTTTTAACGTTTTATGGAAGGTACTCTTTAAATAGATCATAAATTTTTTTTTAAATATTTATTTTTCTAAATATTTTTAATTAATTTTGATGTTTTCAAAATGGTTTTTAAGTATTTATTTATATAGACATGACTGTTTTAAAATTTTAATTCTTTTCAAGAGTTTCAATGTAATATAAGACACTTTTATTCTAAAAATATTATTATGTGACTAAATTTATATTTTTTGTGACATTTAAATGATTTTATTAAAAAAATAATATTCCTATAAAAGTGTTTTACTAATCATTTCCAACTATGTCAACATCCTTTACAATAGACTATTCTTGATTGAGGTTGATTGATTATAATACAGTCGTCATAATTTTATTTAATAAGTTATTATTTGTTTGACCGTTGATGTGATATTATTATAACATTCATTATTTGGGGTAAAAGTATCGATATTTCATATGCTAGTTGTAATACGAATATTTATGTTACATTTCCGCATTTTCATATGAGGAATTCATTTGACTTAGTAAGTTTCGGGTGGGGCCCACTATATACCCTCGATGCATCGGTAGGTATCGTGAGACAAAATAGTGTCTTGGAACAAGGCCTTGATAGAATATGTGTGATTCTTCTTAGCATGAGGCATTCACATAGTAGTTATTATATCTTCCATTATATATTCCTTCGTTATGAAATTAGTAATTACATGAGGTTATTCGACGAGGAAAATATCCATGTGAATAAGTAAATGGTTTTATATGATTTATCATAGCCATTTTATGTTGATTTATGTGTTTAAAAGTCATTTTTTGTAGTCTTATACTTTGTCGTAAATGTTTATTGCTTCCGCTGAATTATTTACTCTTTCTGAGCATATGAGATCACCCTTTATTATGTTTTATTTTCATAGGATTTCAATAATTGTATTACTATTTGATATATTAGGTTAATCTAGAGGAATAATGGAGTAATAAAAGGATTTTTTAGGGTGTGTTTTACGTTATAAAGTGTAATATAACATTCATTTATGCTATCTATTTTCCAAGAGTGCTAAACTGATCGGCCGCTCGGGACATGATCTATAGTGATCATGCCAATGTATTAATATAATGCACTGGCTATGGGTAACTGGGGTCAAGGCATTATAGTCTTGAATAAAAAAGAATTATTAAATCATACCATGATCAGGGTATTACATGACATGTAATACCACATCATGTCGTGTAATACCCGGGTTTCTGTTTCCACAAGAAAAATTCATCACCACTCAATTTTATTTTATTTCTTATGCCCTAAATTATCAAAAACTGTGGAAACTCAATAACAAGATGTGAATTATTGATTCATGTCAGGTAATACATTTACATGGTGCGAAATTCCCAATTTTTCTGTATTTAGAAACTAAACCTTTCCAAACTCCTTCTGAGCCTCCTTCAGACACTTCCAACCACAAACAACCTCAAAGTAATGGACCAGGAGGACACATAATAATAAATTATATAGCACTCAAAACATTATCACTCTAGATATTCCCAAAAAATTCTTAGTTGAAAGATGGTTCTGAATAACCACCCGGTGAAAAACCTCTCAAGGATTTTAATATGCATTAAATGATATTAACAACCAAACACAACAACATTCAACTATAAACCACCTTGTTCTGTTTTAATGATGGTGTGGAAACAACCACATCTGATAACACATCCTCCGATAACTACTACCCACATACCACAGGAGACACTACATAATCTCAACAACCATAATGTATGAACATCTGAATAAGGGAATTACATTCCACATTTCAGATTACTATCCACTCTGGGCTATAATGACTCACCCCCATGGTTAATCACATCATTGTTAATTTTTCTCAATTAGGAAACTAGACTAACCATTTTCACATGTCAGTAATTTATCACAAATTCTACCACAAACATATCTTCCCATGGGAAAAATATCATTTTATTGGACAAGGTTCACAAATTACATTTCAAAATGAAACTAAGAAATTTACAAAAGAAAAAAAACATAGGGTATTGGGAACACATCAGTGTTTCTCGCTCCCAAGTATTCTCTTCTAGGATACCATACTTCCACAATACATAAACCAAATCAATGGTTTTTCCATGAAACTACTTCCCTCAGTGATCTTCTATCTCTACTATCCACTCCACAGACGTCGTGCTATCATTGATATATTCAATATGAAAGGCTTATGAATCATCATGAATATGCTGAAAAATTATATAGACATCAAATACATCATAGATCTTTTCCATGTATTGGGGAAGCACGTACTTGTATGACACATCACCAACACACCCCAACACCTCAAAGGGTCCAATGAAACTACTGTAATGTTTACGCTTTAGGACAACCCCCCACATCCAATGTTAATGGAAAACCATCAAGAACATGCGGTCCCCAACCTCAAAATACAATGTCCTACATAAGCGATTGGAACATTACTTCATCTATTCAAATACATCTTTCATCCTATCAGGGTTGAGCTTAACCTTCTCAATCATGGTTTGCACTACCTCAGGACATAGAAAAACTATCTCTCCAACCACCAACTAGTACAATGAAGAACGAAATAGTCTTTCATAAAAATCCTCAAATAGATCCATTCATAAGGAAGATTTATAGCTATTATTATAATAAAACACTACCAAGGGTATGTGTAGTACCCAATATCAACCAATGTTTATGACACATGATCACAACATATCTTCTAACATCTAGATAATCTGTTCTATCTACCCATCGTTCTGAGGGTGGATGGTAGAGATGAAGAGTAACTAGTTGCAAAAATAATGCTACAATACCCACCAGACATGAGAGGTAAAAATGAATCATGATCTAGGATAATTGATCTTAAAACTACATACAACTTCACCAAATAATCCATTTAACTCTTAATTATGGAATCCACTCTGCCTGACTTCTTTATCCATATTAAGTGAGGTTATTTGGTTTGCCAACCCACTATCACCCATATAGACTAGTATCCTCACTGATATCTTGGTACCCCACTGTTTAAATCTATTAATATGGTGTCCCACTTCCACTTGGGGATATCCTAGGATGACAAAAAGCCCACAAAAACACAATGAACATCCTTTACCTAATATAAAATGAACCATTCAACAAACTATGTCACTACCCATTTCAATCCGAGAACACAAAACTATATCCTCAAGACAGAATAATTATTTGAAACTCTTATGTGTACCCATAATGGTTATCTATGAAACCTAATAAGTAACCCATTGAACACTACTACCGGATGAAAAAAAACATATCAAGGATCAAAATCTTGTTCTAACCCTCTGAGGACCATCCCTTTATAGCGTCACCATAGACAACATGATTTCACAACACCTCTACCTCTGTGTATCCCCAATGTGACTCATCCACATTCTGTATCCGAGAAGATTGTACTATCAGCTAAAAAATACCATACCAAATTCCACTGTTGTATCTATGTGAAATGATTCCAACACCTCCATTACCTTCTAGGTGTCTGAATATTCCCAAAGAACCACCTTTTGAGAGTTTCTACTAAAAAATCATCCAAAACATTTCCCATTCCTAAGGCGTATGAGATATCCAATTCCTATTCTCTATGAAACTCCATAAAAATTTGACACGGAATGTTTAGATCACACAGGAAAAATTAATACCTCAAAATATTATGATCAATGAGGTCCACAATGTGCTTCCCAATAAGGTAAATCTATCACAACTTCAGTCCAAACATGAACCCTTCTCACTCTAGATCATGTGTGTTATAGTTATGCTCACGGGGATGTAAATCCCTATAACCATAAGAGATTACATCTAATTGCTACATCAAGATGCCTCCCAATCCTATATGTTAATCATCACAAACCACCTCAAGTGTAACCCCTTCCTCTAGAAACGAGAGCCATAGAGATTTGACCAACATACCTTTTTTATAGTCGATGTGTACCAGACAATCCTCTCTCCACAAAAAATCCTATTCTCTCATAATACGAGCTATCAAAAGAGAATAAAATCAAGAGGAATCTTTTAAATGACTCTGATAATATCCTACAATAGCAAGAAAGATACAAAATTATTCAACATTATTTGGTGATACTTAGGAAGCAGCTTCTTCACCCTTCAACCGTTCTACTGCCACACATTACTCTTACACCACAAGCTTGAGGAAATGTACCTCTCAAGTACCTAACATAAAAATTGATAATATTCCTTAGAGATGGTGGCATTAAAGAACCTATAAGTATTTCTTAAGATAATTGGCATGTTCTTCCTTTGGATTATAGTAGATCAATTTTACATCGATGAACACTATGACTAACTGGTCCTTGAACTCATGGAAAATGGAGTTCATAATCCCCATGAACATGGTTGGTGAATTCCTAACTCCAAAAAATTTACTACGAACATGATGTGCACATAACTTCACCTGATAGAAGTATTTAGGATATCACCCCCTTCACCCTCAATTGGTGGAATCCAGATCATATATCAACCTTAGAAAACCAAATATCCCCTCTCAATTGGTTAAAAAGATCATGTATCTATAAGAAGATGGTAATTGTTCTTATTCATCACCTGATTCAACCTCTAGTAGTCTATGTACATCCTCAGACCGCCATATGGATTCTTGGAAAAAAATAATGGAGAACCAAATGATGGCACGTCTGTCCGGTTAATGTCCATATTCAGCAGATCATATATTTTAATTACTAAATCCCGCAACTCAAAAGGTTGCATCCCATTAGGAGCCATAGAAATTAGAGAAACACAAAGTTTTAGGTCCATCCCAAAGCCAACATCACATTAAGGGTTAGCATAAAAATCCCCTAGAAAAACATCATGGACCTCCAAAAAAACACTAGGAACCTCCTCCATCCCAACATCTACAAATTCCACTGACTACTCATCCAAATTGTAAAGAAGATGATCTATAAAAAAAGCTTCCACCAGATAAATCCACTAACCAATGAAAAATATATGTTAGACATAAACATATGGAAATAAAAATATATTGTAGAAGTAGTCAATAACTTCATGCATGGAATACAACCAGTCAATGCTGAGAATGACATCGTATGGATGCATCTGTAGAATGAAAACCTCCCCATATGACAAATTTGGTCCTGTCATTAGTCTAAATCCCTAGAAAAAATCAAACAAGTTGTTCTATTCTCCAACGAGTGTACTCAACTCCTGGGGTACATGCTGACTCTCCATGTCTATTACCAGATCATGGGATAAATCAGGTGAAACAAAAGAGTGTGAATCTCCCAAATCAAAACAAGCACAAGGAAGGGTATAAAACAAACTGATCATACCTCTATCATTCTCGAGTCCTACAAGAACTCCAACCTATACTATGTGAAATTGACCACACCCGGCTCCTCTTCTACCCTTCTGATGACAACAAAGATGAACATGCCCCGGTCATGGTCCTTGAGGGACAACTTGAGTTATTATCCCAACAGCTGCATCTCCCCTCGATGGTGAATGAGCCTATTATCCCTGTTGCAAAAATGAACTATCTAAAAATTACTACTGAGGATGGCACTGAACATTCATACCTACACCATAATGAGTATAAAGGAACACTAGACACTAATTATGAACGTGGAAACTGATTCCTCAGAAGAATGACCTAATCCCCAAGACAAAAAAAATGTACGATGTCCATATAGTCGAAAATGATGCTACTGGGGTTGACTCCCTGCAGGTTAAATCCTCAATGGTCATGGATAATAAGACCTAACTCTATTTACCCTAACTCTCAAATAACTCCATTTGATCTCTTATAATAGATAACCTCCTCATGTGTGCAGCTACTCGATCACCTATACCTTTTTCTGCACCTCTAGATACATCAGAAATTTAAAGGGAGTAACTATGTACTTGATCATAGGATGAATTAAATCCTCTCATTTTTTCGTACAAGACTCCTCATCCAAAAAGATATCTAGAAAAAATGGATTATATCCTTAAACATGATTCCCTACTCTCGTACAAAAATACTACCCTATTGGAGGGAGAGTAACTCCTATCTCTTCTCGTCCTTCATAGTTGATGAAACATTTATGCTCCGAACTCCTCCTCAAAATCATCCCATAGTGCATCATTCTATTTCTTCTCTCCCTGGTACAACCTCCACCACTAACTCTCCGCTCCTCGCATCTGAATAACCTGCAATGTTACCCAGTACTTCATCATGGCTTGAATGAAGCTCATGTTGAAGTCAGGATCCTCGAGCCATACCTCTATCTCGATGTCTAAAAAATTTCCCTCTTACTTTCCCAAACCCATTAGTTGGAGAAAAATATACCATTATCATCCAATAGTCATCCACCTCCACTTGATTAACCCTCTAATGATCAACTGGATCAATCATATAAGCCTCGTCTTCTTGAGCTACATGCGGATGATGACTGGGTTCCATAGGTGAAAGGTAAAATGTAATTTATATTCCCAAATAATATGTAATTTAATTTAAGATTCATTATAACTCATTTAACATATTTGTTTTCATTCATTTCAAATTTCTCATGAAACCCAATTTAGTGAAGGAAATAATTCATTATGATGTATGTTACTTTCTTATGGTGTCTACACTACAACCAGTGTAGCCACTGTTAGTCATTTGATTGGATCAGAGTCCATACATCGGATCCCAGGGTACCCAAAATCATGTGTCCTAGACAATCTTACATAGCCCATGTCACACAACAAGATCTAGTAACATTATTTCCCTACCAATTTATGTAATAATAATTATACATAAACCCAATCTAAATCTTATCTCTCAACCTTCAGGCTTAGAGACAATTTTTTCATGACCCATCCTTCTATCTATATCCCTCATTGACTGGATATGAATAATGTGAGATAATTAAAACAAAATTATACATAACATTTTTACAAACCATCCCAATATCACTAAGGAATACTCAAAAAATTACACAAGTCATGTAATGGAATATAGTAAAAATACCGATGATTTGGGTACCCCAAACTACTTCCCACTAGTTTAACTGTTCTTTCCAGGGGCAATCGTTCTCTCACTAACGCCTCATCTTGAAGAACTATGTCACTGACCACACACACACACTTGGGCCCCACCACCCAACATCATCCCATCACCTAATCCATGTTCCACATCACATCCTGCGGGTAGACTCCTTGGCCAAAACACACATTTCTTCTTGCCCATAGAAACATGGACCACAAACCACATCCCATCGCACCCGCAATAACATGGGCCAAAAACCACACCTCATTTAGAAGATGCCTGGTAATGCACAAAACATATCACCCCACATACACATGGGAAGGAATAGATCTCAAACAGACAACTGGGCCACATAAACCACAACAATCCCAAAGAATCATGAGCTATCACCACCTCTAAGAGAGTTCATTGAAGTACAGGTGGCCAGCCATCCATCCTTTGTCCATGATATTTTTGATAGAAACCCTTCTCCATGATGATGGAGGTGTTTATCATGTAATGATCAACTAGGGTTGGGAGCATAAATAAATAACATGAAAAAAATACATGTATGTACATATATGATACCAAACACTCAATACTATCTTATGGGTTCTTAATAAATAACATGCTCACAACACTTCCCACAATCCTTCTATTTTTAAATGCACATCACCACAAATCAACCCACGACATCCATTAAATTTAAACCTTCATAATTAATGATAAAAAATATTTTTCAAAAAATATTTATTATTTAGATTATAGAACCAACCCAAACAAGTTACAAACATTATTAACTAATTATTTATTCATTTATTCAACTAATAATAGTGTAACTAACTAGAACAAAACACAAGACAAATCACTGCACAACCCAATCAAAGTCCTACTTCACAACACTTATCAGTAATTACATAATCAAATAGTATATCCACATTATATTCCATTACATGGTTAGGTTTATGTATCACCTACAATTTTATCGACGACATCAACCAAACCATCCTACAACACGAACATATTCTTCAGAAACACACCACAACACAAACCATAGTGTATCTACACCTCACAACATAGACACTTAAAATTACATCAGTCCCACACATACAACCACAACTATCCCACCCAAAATATCACCCCACATACCAAATAAGAACATAATTCCAGAATTAAATTAAGCATTCGTTATTTAATTCTACTTGTTAATTTAAGTGTTTTCATAAGAACTATATAATACCAGTGAATCTGTTTATTAGGAAAGTGTAAGTGATTTAAAAATTTCAATTTACAGGTGTTCAATTGGAACCAGAGTACATGAAACATGTTTAATACCCAATCAACATGCACTAATAACCTTGATTTCCTGTGGTCTGTTTATCTTGTATAGTTCACAACATCACAACATCAATGCCAATAAAATGTGCACATTAGATCCTTATACCGTAGTAAATTCATTTACCCATTTCTTATTATTGATTAAGGTGGATAAATTATGATCCATAATAAACAAAATTAGATCCATACCACAAAATGTACTATAAAAGGGAATGATGGAAGACCCTACCTTGAAGTAGCTTTTCAACTAGTCCATGAAATGCAGGGTGAATATGAATGCCCGGAAGAAACAACCGCACCACTAGGAATACAAAAAAAAATATTTCACACCATATGATTATCAAAACGATTCCCAAATGTCCATTTCAATCCAACCAATTCCATAACAGGGAATCCTAATGGAATAATAATAGGAAATGAATGATAAAGTGGAGAAAACAAACCATGGATCGATCACAGATATCCCGGCGAACTACCATTGGGATTGATAGATCATGTCTGGAGGTGTTGGGCTTGAAGGACTCCTTGGGTTACCTAGGGATCATCTAGTATGAAGGTGAAAGAATATAAAACCTGAATGAATAATGGTTCCCCTAAAAATAATTATTAAAACTACTCATGAATGGTGTATTACACGACATGTAATAACCTATCATGTTGTGTAAAATACATTGATTAATTTCTATCAAAAAAATTTCTCATTTATATTTTATTTTATTTGTCTAACCCAGAATAATTACATCTATAAAAAATCAAATAAAAGTCATGAAATAAATTTTTCTATTTTTTATTATAGTTACATAATGTGAAGTCCCCCTTTTTCAAACATTTAGTAATCAAAACTCTCCATACACTTTCTCGGACTCCTCCATATACATCCAACCACCAAAACCCACAATTTAATGGAACAGAATGACATGGACCTTAATAAAATTAATCATCCTTATAATAGATTTTATATATAAATATTTTCTTGGGTAAAACAATATGTTGTAAAGTATAATTCAATACATTGATGAAAAATGGACATAATGAACCCCTAATTTATTTTTGAATATATTCTATATTTATTTAAAAAATATTAATATTACAAAAATGATACACATAATACTCTTCGGTAACTAGGTAATTTCATTATCAGATGAAATTAGTTTTCAATAATCGGATAAAATGAGTCTACATTGAACATTTGTCAATAATTGGATAAAATGAGTCTACATTGAAATGTTATAATATAATAAAATTAATGATTCTTTCTCATAGTCCAATGTTTATGAAAAAATTAAAATTTTCAAGATCTATTTCCTGATTTTTATATACATTTTACATTTATGTGAGAAAAAAAATAAAAAAGTGTGTTTCCTCTCACAACAAAAAATGATCAATTTGCACCGTGGTTATAAGTTTTACTCACCAATTAATACCCATTGTAGTTTTTTTCATATAATTAGACGTGTAAGATCTATAAATTCTGAATTTTTATGCTTCTGGAGTTTTTCCCTCATTGAATACATTGATTCAGTAAGACATAAATGAATTTTTATATGTTTTGAATGTTATTTAATATTCTAAATAAATCATAGGAAAAATTATTTTAAATAAATGAGTAAATATTAATATCACATAAATATATTGACTTTTAAAAAATAGAGTTAACATAAATATATAAATGAGACAAAAATTATACTTATTTCATCATAAATATAACCATTGTGTTAGGGGAAAATTATCCAAAACAATCTCCCATGATGAGATTCTTTGAAAATCATCAACACTTTTTGGTAAAATTTACCTATCATTTTGGAATGTGATTGAATGTTATTTTATTCCAAAATGAATGATCATGGAACTACTAAGTGAACTAGAAGGTAATATTTAATTATCTGAATGACAAATTCATTGATCGGGTAAACTAGATTATATATGATATGCATAGACATGGTTAAATCATTGATGATATCATTTTTTTAAAGGATTCTTAGATTATTTCCATCTAAATTAAATCTTATATTTTTTCTTAGGGATAATGATCCAAGGATGATAACATATTTTCGTCATTATAAAAATAAATTTTCTATTAGAATGAGTATAAATGAAAACTATGCAATGATAATAGAGAAATAATAGGTAGTGGAATTCCATGAAATAAATATAATTTTGTTGGAGAATTATTTTTTTTAAAAGGATGTCAATTTCAAGATAAAATTATCTTCTTACAATCTAAATAATGAAAAATAAATGTTTGATGGAATTCTTAATTTTTTTATTTTAGTGTTGAAAAGATATACCCTTTAAAATAAATAATAATGAAGATTAATTTTATAATGTTATTTATGTTATAATGACAAACATTTTAATGTGCTACAATGATATTGGATCTCATTTTATATATTACTTAATTTAAAAATTCATTAACTAATAAAATTAACACATATGAATTATAGGTGGAAGGAACTGGAGAATATTATTTTGTTAATGAAGTTGTTCATGTGGCTATTATATATAAAAAATCTAGTAATATTCTGATGGTGATGAAGATGAATATGAGGGATGAGTAGTCCTCTTAGTCATGTTAGTGGTTTTTATAAAATTAATTTATGTTTTAAATAAAATTTCAAATAGTTCATTATTTTGGTTTATAATTTAACATTTCATATCCAATATGAAGAAGATGAGATGTATTTGTTTATGGATGAAATAATAATGGTTTAATACGAGACACATTAATTCAATTATTATGTTCTTAGTAATAAATTATAAATTAACAACCCATACATGATAATCAAACGATTGATTAATATAAAAAAATTTATATTGAAATGATTCAAGTTGATATTAAGATAAATCATCAAATTGTGGAGAATAATTGATGATCTTAATAGAGTATTGACTCATAGATTGATGTTACATTATTTGGTCTAACATTTTGTTAATATGGACTTGGAGAAAAATGGTTATCAAATGGAGGATATATAAGAGTTATTTTCAAAGAAAATCTTTAATATAGCCCTACATAATGTGTAGAGTGTGATATTAAATAAATATAAATCTTGTTATATTATAAACCTCAAAAATACACTCTATATAAAAATATTTATTTTATACAAAGAAAATCACATATATCATATAAATATGGATAGAGCACCAACAAATAAATAAAATAATACCAACAAAATCAAGTTTATTTTAGAAATATTTTATATATTCAAAATGTTTCTACAATGGATAAGGTAATGTATAATATTTAAATAGAAAAAGGGAAACTAGTAATAACTCAATATTTTAGGATTTATTTTCATGGATATCATTTATCGCATTGTTGATATAGAAATATTTCTTGTTATTTTTTACATTGAATGAAAAAGTAATGTTCATATTGAAATATAAAATGGACCTTCAACATTTTTTATTGAATAATAATGAGGGATTAATGTGATAAAATTGTATTTAATACTATCATGATATATTTGATTATTCATATCTAAAGGATGAACTAATATAAATACCATAAAATACTATAGTGTCAATGAATGGAAAAAAATCATAGTGATGTGAATGATAGGGTTGTATATATTTGATTAAATTTATTGGTCCGTTTATAGTATAGTTATACATAGTTGATGTGTACCCAATATTATTGAAAATAGAGAACCCTCCACAAGAGTCATGGTCGTGGAATAATATTTTTTTCAATTTAGAAATGATGATGCCTTAAATATTATTTTCTATTGTAAGGAAAACCGTAAAGTTAATGATATGTGGAACATGTATTTTCTGTGTTATTGAATTTCTTGTTCAGAACATCCATAGTGTGAGTCAATTATATAACTGGATGAATGTAATGAATTTCACAAAGAATACTATTTTTATTAAGGTAATAGGTTTTTAATGTCGGATGTAAAGTAGTTAAATGAAGGGGAATTACTATGAAATTGGTTGATAAAATCACATTAGATTCATAACGAATGATTTTGAATATAAAATTTTACCTTATTGTCTTTTCAGTATCATATAGAACTAAATATTATATATTTTTAACATAAAATAAGATCATTTTGTCCATAATATTTCATGTCATCACAAAAAAACTGAAATTTTTTCCTAAGGTAGTTATTATTTTATTGAAAGAAATTATAGATTAAAAAAGTAAAATATATTTCTACAATTAATAAATGATGAGTGTTGTGGCCCGATAATACTAAAATACACTAAATGAAAGTATTACCATATGCAATATATTATTGAATTAAACATGTCATGGTAAGAAATATTTATCGTCAATAAGTCTAACCTGATAAATTTCAATAAATATTATTAGAGGACAGTGGATAATAATCACAATAAAAGCATCCTAAAGAATTTATATCCTAATTTATTGAAGAATACTATTAAACTAGTGAATGAATATATAATATATATCTAGTTAAAACATCATCCATTAGTGGTGATGAAGCATAATCATATTGGATTCATTGATAAGAAAAATCATAGTATAAAAAACTCATCATGGATGAGTCCAATTGAAAAAAAATCTAATGGAATGATATTTAATGGTGTTAGTGTTGACATCATCCTTCATTAACAATTGGGATTTTTATGTTGATAAATGATAAGACTCGATAAGATCATTAATATGAGAAAAATAAAATGATAAAATTCATTATAATGTATATAATTAAATTATATATTCTCATTATGGACAAACATCACTTAAAAAAACATATAAGAATTAAAATAAATGTCTTGGATTGATTTTTGAATGACAAAGTATCACTGTGATGGAATATGTGGTTAAATTTCCAAAACAAATACGGAGAAGTTACAAATAGAATGTTTGAAAGTTATAAAAAAGACTATAAGGTATTATTAGATAGGGATGATGGTTTGAATTAAGACAGTAATTGTCAATAATTTTATACTAGATTAATATACTCTAATATATTTTGAATCATGGTTGAAATTTTTTAAGATAAAAGAATCTATGATGAGCCACTGCTAGTAAAAATAAAAATAATTCATTATATATATAAAACTATGATATCATGTATATAAAAGTTTCTTTTAAAACATATTTAAAGATGATAAATAGGCTGAATATATTCATGGATAGATCATCTAATTTGAGATGAATTGGTTTTGAGAGATTTTTTCATGGCATGTATACAAGAACATTATTTAGACTAAACAATTATTATATAACAAGACAATAATGGTTGTTTAAAAATTTGGAGTAATGAATGTCTATTTCAAAGAATTTTGTCCCAAATTTAATGGTTTAATATAATTGACACATACGTTCCTATAGATAGGTTAGGAAAAACTATATTATTCTTTGTGATTTTTATGAAAAGGTGACAAATGGTTTTTCCAGTGGATATCAAATTAGTACATATTAACAGAATACATGATTTAGGGGTGTATATAATGTATCAATCTATTTTCTCATAAATATGATAAAAATGTATTCATATAGAAGAGACTTATTTATATATTAAATTATGCACTTAAATCACAGTAATCTATATGTGATCAATACATAAATAATCATGGATTTTGAAATAGAGTATTTTAAATAGATATTTATAAAAAAAATTATGATTAATCAAACGCTGAATTTTATTATTTATATTAATTATATAATCCATATATATTAAAAAAAATATCAAGGAATAATATTTTCAATATTCTTGAAATGTGGGATTGAAATATAAATGTTTGCTGAATTGTCATTTTTTCTTGGATTTCATGTTACACTAGGAAGGTTCCGGGAATTAATTACTCAATAAGATATTATAAAAAATGATAAAAAGTGTTGGGAAAAATTATTCCATATTTAATAAAGAATTAGAGTGTACAGGGTCGATGTTTTTAAGTGATGGTTATGGAAAATAGTCAATATCACAAACTATTATAAGATCATTGGTGTAACATCCTGGAATGGTAGCCACTTAACCAAGTCCCTAATCCAGTTCAATGTATGTCCTTGAGCATTCATCCCAATGGACTAGAGGTTGTTGACTAGTATATGGGGAAAAGGGTGACATAGTGGGGGGGGGACTATTACCTCATATCATAGTAATAAAAGTAACCTAAATAATGAATCCTCACCTAATGGAGAAAAAATATGAGTAATAAATCAATAAATAAAAACAATGGTGTAAAAATTAAAAACATTTCACATCCCAAACAAACATTTCATATATAAATAAATCCTCACCAACTATAAAAATCACATATATATGAGTTAAATAAATAACATAAATTATATTACATGGTAGTGGTAATATCTATATACCCAACACCATAACCATGTTCCATTTAATCTTCCAAGCTGTCATGTTTTAACAATCCCAAGTATCATCCTAATGATATTCCTTAAAAAATGTAAATGTATTCTTGGGTACCCCAATGTAACAGCTGCATGATAATGGTGTGGTTACATAACTCATTATGGATACACTAACAATACAACTAAAAAATCTAGTAAATGTATTAGAGAGATAATAATTTGGAAGCCAATAAAAATAAATAATTTAGATAAAAGTTCTAGGAGGAAAACCATTAACAAATAACAAATACCATAATTGAAATATTAAATATTGTTCACATCCTACTTGTTAAACAACTATATTTAATAAGTATAAACTATTAAAAATCGATCCCTAAGTCCATAATCTCGGTGAATGGAACCTTATTTAGCAAACATAATGATATATTTTATCATTTCACCTCATATATATATACACACACACAGACACAAACATATATATATATATACATAAATATACAATCATATATATTTACACACATATATATACATATATTTATTTATATGATAACTCAACACATATTACTGATTCAACCATGTATGAAAATTAACGAATATGATTCTAAAGGATCCGTAACTTTAAAGACTTAGAGGTTAATAGTAAATTTAAATAACTCAAAAAAAGATATTCCGTTTGGAATATGATCCCATCCAATGAAGATTCTTTTATAAATTTATGCATCACATTATATCTTAGGATCCCATCAAGGAAATTCCACAAAATGTAATTTTTTTATTTCCCATAGAGCAATTAGATTTGAAATAATGGGTGAGCCCATCAAAATAATTTAAAAATCAATATGAAAATATTAAAAGGAAAAAAATAATTTCATCCAACCCATGATACCATCCAAATAATTTTTTTAAAAAAGTAAACCATGTATCTCAGATAGCATAACATAATTTCAAATGTCCTTTGATATGGTCTATGGAATTCCAATTAAGGAATCCTGGTAGTGATCAGGTTCAATATGTAATATACTAGGATGTACCCCTGGGATCTCAATAATGTTAAAACAATTGAAACATGCTTACAAGACAAATTCCAAGAATCACCAATGGTAATCCCATCAATATATATAATCCCATCAAGATTATCAACCATGTACAAGGATGCACCTATGAAAATCTTAACAACATGAACATTTACCAACGTGATAGAATAAATAAATTCAAGCATGTGGATATGAGAATTCATAAAGAAAAATGATTAACAAAACCCCTCATGCTCACATTATTTACAACAGTTCTACTATGAATCCCACTATAATCTCTACCCAAACCCATAATAAACTATTTTATGGTACGTGAAATGATGTGGCACAAATTAGGCACCTTGGGTATGTACTCAAAAGACGTTTTAGATATGTGATTCATAGGTTCGATATATAAGTGGAGTATCACTATTGGGATCCTTTCAGTTAGTACCATGTTCTCAAGTCAACATCCAATCAACAAAGATATTATATCCCTTGGAATCATAAAAAGGATAACGTGTCACTATAATATAAATATGGTTATAACACTAATTTAGTAATTAGTAGATGATTTATGAGCCAATATTATGGATAAGGTCTCTCTTGGACATTCAACAAAACCAAACCAGTCCTGGTATTCCAATGATTTTGACATGAAGTCCTATACAAGGGCCTAGAAGCCTATCAATGTTTAGCTTCACCTAATAAGAGGTCTAGGGAGTAATTTTTATCTCATGGATGTATTCCACAACCTTCAGGTAATAGTCATTGAACAGACATAAAAGGATTATTATTGACCCCAAGCATTAATTCCTCATTACCATTCAAATATATTTAATTAAACTATTTATTAACTAATTGTTAATAAGGAATTCATCCTCATGGATGGGTTGAATATTAATCATAATAAATATAAGTGGAAAAATATTAATATGAAGGTATGATTTGACACTATTGTTTAGAAGGTTACACATTTATTTTCTAATGGTTTGTGCATGTTTCCAAGGTCCATCCCAGAACGTCCAAGATGTACCCAGTATTGTCCCACCATAATTCCAACAAAATTATTTAATTATATGAATAATAAAATTAATTAATTAAACATATAAACACATAAAAATTTACTCAATTTAATTTATACATGCATAATTACAAAAATTATAATCATCAATATCATTTCACCTAAACCTAGACCAAGTTCACTCCAACAACTCCCTACATAAGAAAAACATTAACACATGCATAAGCTATAATAAACAACATAAAAAAATTTAATTTAACCTTTAAAATTTTATAAATTCCCTATGGAGAAATACCTCAACAAAATGATATAATATTAATTTTATGATATATCTCATGTAAAAATATTCATATGTAGGGTAAAATCACTATCAATGGTATCTAATACCATCATGATCTAGAGTAATCGATATCAAAAGATATAACATGATAATTCAAGATTATAGTAATATGAAATAGAATTCAATTGAGGAAAATATATTTTAATTCATATATTCATTTGTCAAATACATTAGATGATGCTAGGTTCCAGCTAACAATGTGGGACAACTCCAATGGAAGATGGATAAAGGAGGAGGGAACATATATATGAGGATATTGAGTGAAATGATGGAAAATAGTGGGTAAATCACATTACTTTTATAATGGGAAAAATATTATTTTTTGTTATCTAGATGAAGTGAATGGTTATTCTCCATGTTCTATGAAATATTACCCCAACATTTTGGGTTCATTAAATAATGAACATCATACCTTTCATAGTTATCATGGATGGTTACACATATAATATGATAACCATAAAACTTGTCCATTGTTTATAAAAAAACTCAAATGGCCTCCCATGTCCTAGCCAAAGGATTCAAAAAATAATTCTCTTTTGTAAAAGGGGCCACATGGTTAGATTTAACTCTAAACACTACCTATGCTTTAACTATACATCCTACGTTAATCCATCCCAATAATCCAATTCCTTAAACTTAATCCTTATGACACTCCCAATCATTTTAACAATGTTCCAAGCCTCAAACCTCATATAAAAAATATTATTTAGAAGAACCCAAACCAGGGATATTCAATCTGAATCTATGAACAGTGTTATATCCAACTTTTCATTGGAAAAATTAAAAATCATTCTAAAATTTCCATGTCATAAAATCAAGAAACCTTGTAAACAACCCAAATTAATTATTACAATGCCTAATAAACCTTCTATATTATAAATATATACCTAACCTATCTAGATAGTGAATTGACACTCAATGTATTTAATTTCATCTATAAATACAAACAGGCTTCTCAACTTCAAGAAAAACAATAGATCTTGAAGATTCTGAAGTTGATATTACACTCATTAAAATTATCTAAACACCAATAAAACACATAAAATATCCATTATAAGACAAAATAGGATCACAGCATCATATTTTTCATCAAATACTCTATAGATATCCCCAACCATAGTTTTATTATTTTAATTACAATTTTGATCCATTGAACATCCATAATAGAAATTTCCAATCAAGAAACATCTTTAAAATCATATTGACACTCCATAAATTCTTATTAACATTGATCATTTGATAAAATTTTAGGATACTATTATCTATTCATGATCTGATCAAAAATGATTGTATTCCATCTAATTGTATAAATCATTGTAACATTATCCTTTATAAGAACCCTCTATGAACCTGTATACTTCACCAGTCTCATACCAAATGTTTTTCAAATGTAGATTATCACAAACCTCATGATAAACCATGTTAGAGCTTAAATTTTTATACCTTAATACAATCTTCATCTATGTTCTTAACTATTATCACCAATATATCACTGAATCTCAAAATCATGACCATAATTCAGGGTTCACTATGATCATTCCAATAATGATCACATAAAAAATAACTTACTCGTTATGATTGATTATGGAAAAACCACCCCAAACCCATTTCTATGGATTTTAAAAAGTGTAGACACTTGTTAAGATCTAATCTAATATCCTTGTAACCTGATAAAAAATATTGGCACAATGATAGCACATAGACTCCAGCTATGAATATATTTGAACATTTACCTAGTATCTATTTTGGAATACCCAATATTCTCCCATAAATTTAACAAAATTATTCAAAATAAAAATGATCATCCAAATAACAATCTCAGAGTCTCATGGCCCTTCTCTCATTAAGGTTATATAAAACATAGCAGGATACCTCTACCAATCATAGGATAATTTTTTTCATCATTGAAATGAAAATAAATTACCGATCATTATAGGGAATACCCCATCTATATATTGAAATAAAAAATTACATGCCCCAATGAGGACTCCAAATCGAGCACAAAAAAAATTGAAAAATCGTCAACCATATCACCTTCCCAAGAATTATTTCCACAACAACCATTGAATTTTAAATTAAAATGAATTTCACACACAATGACAAGCATTGGTTCACTTAAAACCACCGGGATTTCAACATACCTCTCCTCGAGTGAAACCAAAATATGTTATTTTCATAAAACCAGAAAATTGATGCATATATATATATATATATATATATTTATATATATTCACTATATATAGTTGATGATATCTCACTATACTCAAGGAGATGTCATGGTAATGGTAATGATCATCTCAGACTAAAAGTATTCTTAGATTATATAGATAATTATATATCTGTCTCTATGAGTGATGAGAACATCCTATAAGTACCTGGAAGTTATTAATAAAGACTAGAAATTACACTATTCATAAAAATTTACCGATGCATCCTCCCGCATGGAGAGACATTATTAATATTATCACAACTCCCAAGAAATTGTTCCCATAAAATTTCATTAAAACCATTGGTCCTTGGATCACACATGACTAATCCTCTATTTATGATTTAAATTCTACCACGAATAAAAAAGTGCATACCATTATCACATAACTAATGCACGAATGATTATTCCATAACATGGATAATATGATCATACTACACAATACATTAGTATCATCAACATAGAATTCCAGTAACAACACCTCTTTAAAATCATCATCTCACCCGAACCATGATTTATTCCCCTGATCATTTGTCACATGGAACTATATAAGTCTTGATAATATTTTTGCACTCTATTCACATACTAACACTAGAAAAAATATCAAATCAAGATAGATACCTAAATCATCATTTCCATTATACCATGACATGATTTCAATCACCCTAAGTGTTATCTATAAAATTATAAATCAATAATCCAATAGAGAAAAACTAGAGAACACTATTGAGTTAATCTCAACCCAAAAGTATAACCACATATCCAAGCCTATAAATACATCTATAATAACATATGACAACCTCTATTATTGGTTTTAATCAATGAAACAAATATGAAAAATACAAAGGTCTGATTCAAGACTAAGAGCCTCTAGGTATCCCACCTAACCCAACTGATCTATCCTTATATCAAGGAATGTAGGTTCATCCCACTATCCAAAATCAACAACCAATATACAAGGAAACAAATAATGATGAGTAATCAATACAAACATTTAAACTCATGTATTCTAATATTCTTGGAATCCTACTTTATGTGAAGAAAAAATATCATCAACCTATAACAATAGAAACCTATGAACATGATTTCAATTAAACATGTTTTAAATTCCAAAATTAAAAAAGAGAAGAACATATATGTTGCAACACAAAACCAATTTAAAATAAAACGATTTGGTAATCACCAAATTGATGAATAAAATGAAGGAAATGTCATTCCATTTAATATACTACATTCTCTTTAAATCATTTTGTGCATCTTAATAAGGAAATTCCCCATGGAGGGTAATGATATTAAAAAATAAAACAAAATGAATTAACACTCACCGGGAGTCTACATAGGATAAAATACTAATTGAGGGCCATTTTTCTATTAAAATACATTTTCATATAATCGAAACTGTAGAGAGTTATACTAGATAATAATAAGAGAATTCCCACCATATAAAATATGAATGTAGTCTAGATGATAATATATAATATTAGTTTTCTCAAATCATTATATAAATCAACCTATAAAAGATTGTTTACTAGAAATTAATCAACATCCAACTCTATCTACATGTTTAAATAGTATAAAAATCATATCATCTTATTGATCTATGTCCTACAACACACATGGTCGTGTTAAATATAATTTCATTCCATAAAATGTGGGAAAAGACGGTATAGGTTGTTATTAACAATTTAAATAATTGAACATATGTAACAATGATGTTTGAGTGTTCTTACACTAGGTAATCATTGTCCATATAATCCATCTGGGTCAACTACAACTCATGTTCATGATTTATATTTCATCAACATCAATAATTAATGGCCCATAGTGTATCCACATGGCCTTATATTACATAATTTTTTTTGAATATATCAGACTAAATGAGAATAGTGTCTCCATGAACCATTATTGGAAAATAGAATTTAAGTGTTTTACACATTATTATATTTTTCTCAGCATATAAAGTAAAATCACACACTATTACTTATATAACATGTGGATCATATTTTATAAATATGATGGTTGGGGAACCTATTTCCATTTCCAAAAAAAATAGTCAAATTCAATCATTAGCCTCTCACTAATGGGTTGATTTTCAAAAATGCATAATAAATAATTAATATTCATTACATGTGTGTTCTTTAAAGAAAATTAAATTTAATATTTTAATATTATATATTAAGACCAACAATCCCCTATCTGTTGAATCTAGGACATCCTACTAGGATAAGTGTTATTGATTCAACAATATGTTATCCATCACAGTTTACTAAAATGACTAAAACCCCTTTTGAGCACATCAAAAAAACTAATGCATCATAAAATTAATTTTGTTGATACCAACTTTTAATTTCTTGCCATAGGATCCAGTAAACCGGTGCCCCAAGATAGTTCACTAAAAGACACTATGTTTGACTCCAATTAAACTAGAGGTCAAATAATAATATTGGGGACTTGAAAGTTATAGTGAGGAGACTATTCACTCATATATTTTATTTTAAAACAATTCATAAAATAAAGAATCATACAATTAAGTAACTGATTAGTCTATGAATGATGAAAATAAGAACCTGTTTGTAATAAATAAAATTTAGTAAAAACATAGAATAAAAAAATCAAACACACAACACTAATCACCCACATCGTTGATCACATAGGTTAGACTGAATAAAAGAACAAAAATAACAATACAAGGATCTACTATTATATTTGAAATAGACCAGATACCCATGATGCATGTAATTATATGATCCATCATTTTTATCAATACCAAAACTCAAACCAGTAATGATCCTATAATCATGTAAGGATCTTCATAGGTTCCCTAGTTCAATGCAAGCCTATAGAGGGATTGAAGACTTTACTTAGAATGGAGGCACCACTATATTCTTAATTAGATCTAGTAAAACATGTGTACCTATCTATGAACTACTCATAGGTATAAAAATAATATTTTCTAGGCGCTGAAACATAAAATGAATGAAAAAATGTTATAATATTGACTAAAACTATATGTTAAATTTAATAAATATGGTCTGTATATCCAAGATATAAATAGATGTAAATAAATTAAAACCCCAAATTTGATCATAATGTCTGTAATCATTATCGAAGATACATTTTTTTGATTGAATCAAAATATCTTAAAACATTTTCCATCATATATATATATATCCATATAAAATCCAATTTATATATGTGTGAGAGTACTAAGGCATACGAAAATTCCATTAATGTATCAAAATAATCATATATGGATAAATTGGTTCGCCAGAATTTAACGATATTAGAACACATATTAAAAAAATAACTCAAGAATAAAAATATTTTGTTTGACATATGAGCCTATCCATGGAATTCATTTTATAGAATCCATGCATATCTCTAGGTTCAATATAATTATATTTAACCAATGATCTCATCCATGTAATTCCATAAAAATGAAATTATGTTTGTCTCATGGCATAATATGATTCAACATACCCTATACGACCATCTAAAAATTCCATAAAAAGTAATTTGTATATTACTGATTGTGTAATATAAATTTTTCCAAGCCATGAGTAAGTAGATAGAATTCAATAAAATGGAATCCAAATATCACTCAAGGTGCAGAATAATTTTAAAATTCATCTGACTCCCTCAAAATCATTACAAATAAAGAATCTAAGTATCAATCAAGGAACAATAAACTAGATTGCATGAAGAGTCCCTTCAATATAGACAATATAATAATCATTATAACTAGATCAAAAAGAGGATCCCATTAAGAACCATTGAGAATACTGTCCACGTATTCAATCACATCATGCTCATAATTTATGTACCAAGAAGTATCTTTATTAATCATATATACATCAAGACAAATTTTTGTGAATCCAGAACTAAATGAAAATGTGTGGTTGGATTAACAAATCAACCTTCCAATATATTAAAAAATCATCATGATCGTATTTTCAACATGGGTTGTAACGTAAAAACTACTAATATTTCTACCAAATAACATAATGCAGTAGCATAGGTTCAGTTTTAATATGGGGAAACAAATTTCACCCCTTGGTTATTACTCAATTGAGAAACCCTACATGGTATCCTTGAGGTCCACATATAATAGGAAGTATCCCACATAGGACCCTCTATGTGAGTACCACAACTTATATTCAATGCCTAATGCACTAGGATATTATAAAAATGGAATAATTTAAAGTGATTTGTGGCCTTCTCAACTATAATTAGTCATAATAGTAACAAACTTTCAAAAGATGTGTAATGACCAAATATCATTGCCAGGTTTTCTCAATGATAATCCACACACTAAACCCAGTATGGGTTTACCTTAGTGGTTTTCACTGACTCCAATATAAGGATCAAATGTCTCATAAACTGCACCTTCAACTCATAATTGTTCCTGATAATAGTCGGTGTCTCAAGGATATAAGAATTATCCTTCAAGGGTAATGTGAGGGATCTAACCCACTAGGGTTGTTAATGACCACATGAGTTCATTTCTTATAATGAACAAAACTAATTAAATTAAATATCTCATTTGATCGCATGTTAATTAGGTTCACTATTCTTCTGAATGGGACCATGAGTTTATATACACATTACATATTTAAAAAATAAAAGAGAGTATGATATAACTAATACATTTAAGAAAATTTTCATTTATTTCCCATGTGTAGGTTGTTTTTTCCAAGCCCATTCCAAGATCATATGGGATGAATAGTGTCATATCCCAAAATTGAATCATTCAAATTAATTAATTATACTCATAATATATGTACTTAATTAAACATATCATGATATAATAAATTGATAATTTTTTTAAATTCATTCGTCCCAAAATCATTCCAGTGAATATAATTGTACCAAAACCATGATCTAAGATTAGACAACCACAAAAATATAATTTTATACTAAATACGGAAATAATACCTAATAATCATCAATAAAATAAAAATTAAATATATATATAATTAAATATGTAATTGAGTATAAACTCTATATATGAGAATACCTCAAACAAAGTTGACCAATAAATGTGTAAAAAACATCTTGGGTTACCCTCTATGAAGGTAAAGAAAAATCATGGTCACCTATATCTAATACCACCATACTATAGTAGAATCATGATCGAAATCCCTAATAGGATAATAAATTATTATATGAGGATAAAAACTAAATAATTTTAGCTTCACAAAGTTAAAGAAATATCTCTTTTCTTCCAGCACATCTGAAAAAATCCAATTTCAACAAACAAAAATAGAGAACATCTTTAGATGAAGGAAGTTGGAGTGAATACATAAAGAAGGATAAAATATATAATTAAGGAAAAAATTGGGTAATAACATTTATGGTTTATAGGAGTAGAATGTTATCTTTAAAATTTTAATGATGCTCATGGTTTCGCCTAATGGTCTACCCTATAATGCGCCTACTGTGCAGTATAATTGTCTAAAAAAATTCTAACCTTTAATATTTATCATTTTTTTATTTTTTTTTTCAAATGGTGTGACATTTATTTATTTTATTTAAATCCACCTCACATTCTCCCCTACATCGCTACATTGGTTATAAAGTAATTCTCTTATGAAAAGGGGTCACATGGTTAGTCCACACTGTTAGCACTATCTCTGATCTATAAGATGCACCTTTCCAAAACTCTAGTTTTCAGCCCTAGATCCCTAAGTCCCTCACGACACATTAGAAACATATTCCAAGCTTCAAAAATTTTATAATATAATTATTTAGGGGTACTAAAACATTTTATATTCCATCCAAATGTATGATCAAAATTCCACCCATGTAGTTATTAAAACATAAATATCTTATTAGATTTTTTCCAATTAAGAAAAACATGAGACCTTGCAATTAGGATCATATTTTATACCAAAATGAGAAGATAAAGAAATATTTATTAAAATTTTTATGGAACACTGTACAAAATAAATCCCATGGTACGGAAATTTCATTCTATAAATATAATTTTATGTTATATCATGGAAAAATGGATATTTTTTATTTATAATATAACATCATTAAACAATACACACACACAAACACACATAAATATATATATATTTCATGGTTCAAAATATGCTAAAAAAATTATATTATGAAACGTATTATATCTATAAAATTGAATTATATTTTGTTTAATAAGAAATATGATAATATTTAATTGATTACTATATAGGATGTAAACATAGCATTGATATAAGAATTGACATTATTTTATAGATGAAAAAATTTCTTATTCATATTTGAATATTCATGAACTACCTATTATTTATGAAGTTT
Source organism: Viscum album (assembly GCA_963277665.1). Lineage (NCBI taxonomy): Eukaryota > Viridiplantae > Streptophyta > Magnoliopsida > Santalales > Viscaceae > Viscum > Viscum album. The sequence continues at coordinate 706,515,340 of OY728131.1, read as the reverse complement.
CATAAATTTATTTTATTTAATGTTATAAAAATATCTTTCCCACATTCAATATTAATGAATTTTTAGTCAAAATATTATTTCAGTATGTAGAATGTTTATTAATTGATCGTGAAATTGGAGTATATTCCTTTTCAAATACATATAATGAATATAAAATAGATGACCTTATATAGTTAGGTGTTTGAGAATATTTGGATAACTCTAATAGTTCATTCATCTACCAAAACCTAAATTGTGAGGATCAAGAGATATTTTTAGCAATAAGTGGATGCATATAATAGTTTAATACTCTACAAAAACATAAATTGTGAGTTATTGGAATCATCTGCCCAAATACATGTCTCTGATTCCCCCATAATTTTTTAATTCTTTTATATCACTTCATATATCCTATAATGATGTGAACATTATGTTCAATATCCAAGGGGAGAGGTTGTTCAATAGTTATAATAAAAAAGATAAATGCAACGGTTTTTTCCTAAAAAAATATCAAAATATCCCAATTCTTCTTACTAAGGTGGAGAAATGTATATTGTATAAATTTTCTTTCAAAAAATAGATTAATATTCTATCAGAGAAAAAAACAAAATCTGAGCAGTTTTACTTATTTGATTTATTTATTATATTTTGTGATTTAAATGAATTGGCATGATTTTATTACATGAATCATGTATTATAGGTAAAATGAAGTCAATTATTTATGAAAATTTGATATAAAAAATCCTTGTAATAAGAAGTAACAAACTTTTAGCCTTAGAATACATGATGCTTTAATCCTTTGATATAGTATATAGTTTAAAAAATGGACAACATCTAAACTGAAGAGTGAGAATGTATTTTTTTAATATTAAATTTGATGAAAAAATAGAAATGGGGGACTTGATAGAAAAAATATCTGAATTATGTTTTTGTCTTTTTTTGGTTCTATTGGATTATAGACCATTATAAAAAAGTATCACGCTACTTTCATGAGAAAATATTTTTTGGAAGGGTTTTTATCTGTTGTCAATGTTCATGGTAACATTGAGTCAATGGATAATCTTTATAATGAAAATATGGAGATGTGAAAAAAGCCTATAAAAGAATTACCTAGATGAAAGAAGACAAAAAATTATTATATACATTTAGATATATTTTAAATGCTTTACCAGAGGAATGAATTTACGGAAAAAAGATAATGTATTTTTAAATCCCATGAAATACTTTTTTAGATAAATGAATCACCAAAAGTTGAATATGAACTCCAAAAGGCCATTCCCATTAAGATATTTTAGAGAAAATATAATTCATATCTCAATGTGTGTGACATATATAGTATCTAAAAACATAAAATGGAAAAAATCATATTTATATGGACAATTCATTTTATGGATGTGTGTTTTTTTGTTTAACGTAATTGGTAAATAATAATGGGGATAATTTTTTTAGATGTTTGTTTTAAAAAATATTCACCTAAACACATAGGGATTTGTATGAGGATATAATTTGATAATAAATATTTTTTAAAAATACAGGGAGTTATTTAATAAATTTATGTGATCCAATTGAGTAACATCTTTCACCCCATATCACTAATCGGTGCTCGCACCGACGGTCACCATTATAACTAAGGTAAACATTACTATATTGATATTGCTACTGACATTAAGTGATATTTTAATGTATATTAATGGGGAAACTATAAGAAAATATTATATAAAAAATATGCTATATATAATTTAAATGAAATGAATTTATTTAGATAAATAAATTAGTAGACATATATACCGGTATGTTCCAAAATAACTACAACCCACTTTTAATAAAAAATATTTTTCTATGATGAAGTTTTTTATACTCCTAATGTTCACATGAAAAAATTCCCAAAAAGCATAAATATTTATAATAATAAATTTCAAACTGGTCCAAATTCCAAGCCTAGTACTAATATCCATTTCTTTACCATAGTAGTCCAAAATAATATTCAAATATCATTTTAGATCCACAGGTTATAATATTTTAGTTGGAATGAATAAACCATATGTAAAAATTTATAGAGACTATTTACATACATTCACCAAAATCCCAATACCATGAATTATTTATCTAATATCTAATGTCTCTAAATATAGAATCAAATTTTTTTGACAACTTCCTTGATTTCGTTTACAGTTTCTTTAGATTAATACTAACACTAAGTAATTTACCAAATAACACTATGATTGCTTTTTCATTAATAGTATCAATAATTTTCCTAGGGAACTATCATTATTGGCCAATGAGTATTTCAGTTTCACAGTATCAAGGCTTCCACCAAGGCTTTTATATGTCAACATCATCAGAAATTGAAAGTCATTTTATGATGACTACCCCAATGGAATTTTTTTGAATGACCTAGTAGGGTTTTGAATTCAAAGTAACAATATTTCCACGATTTTATCAATATTTTGTGTCCATTATAATCATTATATAGTATCATGTCATCCTATGGGGGACTAGAATGCTTCTCTACAAGATTCTGTTTTTTATAGTATAAATCCCACCCTAATGGAATGTTAACAACATATATGAACATAACCATGATGGAATTTCAAAATTTAATATCAATATCATATCACAATGATATACTTTAATTTACCATTACACTATTCATAACATGCATGGCCAATTTAATACACCATATTTAAACAATTTACCATATAATTATATGTTAGTAATTACATTCAATTTCATGATCATGAAATTAATTTTTTATTTCACCCTACCTAATATAATTTCAAATCTATTATCATCAATTATCATTCTCAAAATGAAAATATTTAAATTATACAACCACATTTAACATATTTCATTTCTTTATTTCCAATTTATCAATAAAATCTGGGTTCCCCAATTACCTTATTTTTCAATAGGGGTAATATTTTATGGATGTTTTCTTATTTAGGGTTATCCATTAGATTCATACTTTTGGATATATGAACATAGAAATTTTATATTTTTGGTACCAAATAAATTACATGTCAAATAAAAAGACATTATCATACCCATAAAACTCTGGAACATGAAATATATGAAAGAATATGATAAATAATTATGAACCACATTCTAAAGACTCATAGATATCCCCATGTTTTAGGTCGACATTCAATTGATTCCAAAATTATAGAGAATTATGTTTTAGAGGGAAGACAAAAAAAATAGTTAACATTATAAATAAATGTAGAGAAACAGATTGATAGTAAAAGGAAAAAATAATTTCTGTGAATGGATTCATTACATTGTCTCCAAACTCAAATATCTTCCAATTATACTCCATAGGACCATGTATCAAGGGAGATCCTCCATGGATAATTTATGAGAAGAAACAAAATGCTTGAATATAGGGTGGTTAAATAAATGGTGAAATAATTAATTTTAGGATACAAAAATATAATGGAAAGGTTTAAATTTTCTAAAAATTAAGTGTCACATATATTTTCAATATTGTTTCCGAACAATGCCCCAACCATGTGGTGGAAGCTATCTTACAAAAACCCATATCACATAAGTGGTATAAATGTTTTACTAAACCATGTTTCAGCCATGAAAATCATCTATAAAAACCTCCGAAATATTTTGATGGGTTTTTTGCAACCATTATATTGGTCTCTGGCCGAAACCATACATCATGGTTTAACCTATTCCCTACATGGTTTCCCCTTAACTGTTAAAACCCTCTATCTTATTTTATAGCATGTTTAAACCTTGTTTCCTATCATAATCAAGAAAAATATGTATTACCATCACAAAAACCCATAAAGAAATTTTATGCTACATAGAATCATTTTACCATGACCAACGATACAAAATATGTAGTCTTCAAGGGACGTTCTGACATAATTCCAAACATCACTTGAACATATATGTTGTGGTCATGAAAAAACCCATAATAAAACCAACAACGTAACTCAAAACATCACCAGACTCAGCATCATTATTCTTACCTCTTCAACCCATTCTCCAAGGGTTCGACACATCTTATGGAGTTACCAAAATCCAAACTAATTAGAAAAAAATATCATTATTTTGATAATTTATACTTTTATGGCATTCCCCTCTACTCATGTCAAAAAGCCATCCTAGAGAACCAATTTCTCTCACACAATGTCATATATCTCGACCACCATCCCACATCCAGTGGGGATCAATTACATATCATGAACAATCCACTAAAATACAAAGAACAAATTCATCATGTATCATATGAAACTACAAAAATATATCTCAACATATAATGGAAAATAATAGAGTATTTTTCTCCCAACCATAGAAATATCATATCAAAACAAGATTCCAATATTTGATAAAAAAACCAATTTGGTTTTGACCTCATCATATCCCATAATGCACAACATAATTTTCTAGAATATTTCATGAAATCCTTAAAAAATGTACCTCAAAAACAAACAATAAATCATATCCTCCTAGCCCATTCCTGATGATTTAACTCCCTAAGGAATTATAAAGACATCTAGGAATTCACATCATTGTTTGAGCATGACTCAAAATGTCATTATGTGACTTTTTCTTCATCAAACCCAAATGACCATCATGTCTCACTATGGGAACAGATGTATCATGAATCAAAACCTTTCCATGATAATAAAACTCCACTTAATGCCTAATACTAACACTAAAACACTACAAAAACTAAATATGAAATAAAAATCTAATATCCTCCATATAAGTAGATAAAAGCATATTATCTTTATGACTAATATTATAATGGTATTTGACTATCCATTGACTAGTATCACAACATTCATGATCATAAATTTATAGTATCATTCTCTAACAATCAATTTTATACTCCCAAAAATATGATTACCCTCATAAATACTTCTTCAAAAAAATATATTCTTCATGGTCCAACATATCTCTATTTCCCCATGAAATGTCAAGATGTTCCAACCCTAACCATAGATTTTTTTTTGAAAAAAACATCATCCACAACTTTTTCCTATATTTTAAATAACATAAACTATGAAATATCAAAAATAATTATTCAAAATGAGTTATAGTCCCATAACAATCCAATTTTGAACTCCCAACTATATATCACCACCTATAAAGTATAGATACCAAAACATTTCAAAAATATATATTCCATATTAAAAAAAATTCATTATAACCTCAAAATCCATTATAGATTTTTTTATTCCTTGTACCATTAAAATCATAGAAATATATATAACTGGATCACATGTGAACTAAATCATCACCCCCAATGTTTTTCATATATATAACCCTCCTTTTACCTACTGTACATCAATAATTTCTTCATAACCTGTGGCAAGTAACATAATAAAAGAAGATCTTAGATTCTCAGTAAGGCTAAGAAAGGGTTATATGAATGTTAAATAAGAATTACATGATCTTAAGGGCATAATAATATGATATTAGATTTTTAAAACCACGCCATACTTATCACAGATCACAATAATGAGTCCTGGAATATAACATGGTAGTTCACAAGAGATGAATCAAAATTAAAAAAATGAACATATGATCATAGAGCATAACATTATCATATGACATTGATTTATGGAATACACTTAATCATATAGCATTGTGACCATGTAAAAATAGAAATATGTCCACTCGTTATGTTATGGACATGAAATTAGTCGACCCTTTAAACATGTGGATGTGAAAAAAAAGTCTCTTCAAAATCTTATGAACATGAAATATAAGATAATTCATAATCTTATGGACATGGAAACATGTATATGAATGAAATTGATAACATGAAAATAGGTTTCCAAACAACATAATTACAAAATGAGTAATACATTATTACCAATATCATCATAGAGATATATAGGTTACATTCATTTCATAATAAATATATTTTTGTGAAACAAAATCATGAATCATTATTAGTTACTTATAAAAAATAATGTTTTTTCACAAACATCCCAGTATAGTATTACTAAGGAATAATAAATTTGTGTCACAGTCCTCTTTTCATCATAAAAATAAATCATCTAGAGAATTAATTAGATTGGTATAATTTTATTATATAACAAGAATAGTTTATGTAATAAAAAATGATTTCCTCTAATTTGGAAAACTACTTTTAAATATCATATGAAACATTTCTTTTTGAAAATATCCTTTTCAATTTGAAAATCACATTTTTGAGACTAAAAGTTCACAAAACATTCTGAAATAACATTTTTTATTGAATGTGACCATGAAAAAAATAATTTATGATTTAAATAATATGGTTCTTATGAATAAGGTAAATTACATTCATTCCATAAATTTTAAAAGAAATAATATTTTCTCTTTTTTTTTTGAAAAAAATCCAAAAGTACCTTATTAAAAAAATTAAAAAAATGATTAATTAATTTTAAAAAATCCAGACAAGTGTAAAAAATTAATTACAAAATATTTTTTCAATGTCATAACTTTCTATGATATGATTTTTTGGAAAACAATATACATTGAAGAAAATGTTTTTAGACAAAATAGGGAAACAAGGATGGGTTTTACTAAAAATATTCTTTTGAAATTTTGTGTTTCTAGAGTGAAAAAAATAGAATGTAAAAGACGAATCTCACGAAATAACAAAATGATAACAAATTTCTTGTGATTATATAATGTTAGATCATAATATAACATCATTGATTTCCAAATCTTAAACAACCTTGATAAAAATGAAATTATAACGTCATAACCTTACCATATTTATAAATTTTTTAATCATAATAACCTTTAAATAATAAAAAAATAATGAAATTTTAAATATCTGTAAAATAAATAAATTCATGATAAAAAACTTAAAATTTTCAATATATACATATCCTAAAATAATATAGGTGCATATCATAGCATATGTCTGAAAAAAAACTAATTTAATATGAAATTTCATTACCTTATCCCTTTATCTCTAACCTACAAATTAAAACCTATTTTTTTATAAATATTGATTTATTATACATATATTAGATAACAATATTAAAATATATCATACAATATGAGATTAGTTGTAGACCTTTTCAATTTTTATTAACATTTCTTTATTAAAATCATGTATGGAGTCCTAATTTCTTTTATTTATTGTATAGTTTATTTTTTTTTCTCCTCCTACATTGATCATATCTCCATATTATTAAAAAAAATTAAAAATTTTATAAATAGAATATATATTTCAAAAATATTTATTTATATAAATAAATATAAGTGGGAGATAAAATATGATATGCACCACACATTAAGACAATTAGACATATGTACACATGAACACCATTTCAATTTTTTAAAAAGATATAATTAAAGGAAGGTAAATAATACATTAAAATTATAAGATAATAATTAAATCATATATTTCATATATATTAATTCAATTTATCCTTCTTATCTTCCACCAAAAACATATGGGAAAAAACTAATCACATCGCTTCATGAGGCCTCAGTTCGGTGTATACATGTGTGACATTATCAAATCACATAAAAATGAATGTTTATAAGGAATTTATGATATAATACTAATAGAGGTAAAATAATTTAATTATTATCATATATATATATATTAACTCCATCATTATATCAATATTTAAGATTATGTTATGGAAGACGAATTATATGTATTTGTGAGTTGGTACTACATCAAAAAAATAATCAATAGTTTTATTACAATTTGAACAAATACGAGATGGATACAGTTTATTCCATTAACATAATAGAATAATATTATATTATTTATACTAATTTTTCTTTATCATCAAAATTTTATCATATTTAATGGATTTTGTGTAAGATATATGAACAAACACATGCATGTAAATTTTACCTCGTCTTTGGATAACAAGTTTATATTGTTTCTAAAGCATTAATAGATGTGTTTAGTAATAAAAATAACACCCCTAGTATTCTGGGATTGAATTACAAGAGATTTTTTTTCATCTATTTGATTATACAAAGGGTTTTCGTTTTGTGAATTGAAGAGGAGGGGAGGTAGCCTTTTATAGGTGGGGAGAGGATACACTTCTAATTTTAAAGAAGAAAAAAGGTAAATCACATTTTAAACATGATTAAATGATCAAAAATAGATCTTAATAAAATTTCAGAACTTATTATGTCATAATATGGCCAGGAAATAGTAATTTTATAACTTCGGGTAGATTATAATAATTATATTTTTAGTTTTATAGCTGTGAAACCAATGTTAACCTTAATTGAAATAATTAATTTTTAAAATTTTTACAATTTATTTTGAAAAATTATTAAGTTGACTATACTATATATAAAATATTATCATTATTAACTATATATAATCTCCTTTCATAAATTATATAAGTAGATTGGTAATTTTTTTAATATAAAATTAAACATATACGGATAATGCAAAATCTATTTTACAAGAGAAAATTTCTAAAAATCTTTAATGTTATACAACTAAACTCAATCATAAATTGATTAAAATCACAAAAATTATATTTATTATAATATAATTCTTTTAATGTAATATTTAAATCCATTTTCAAACAAAACAAAACAATAATAATTAAGTTAAAGATCATGCATTTCTCTATACCAATTACTTCCTTCATTATACATAAATAAATTTATTTAGAAAAAATCAATATGATTCAGTCAAATATAATACTGATATATAGATTTGAAATAAAAATATTATTTTCTCTATAAATTCATCAAAAATTGGAAAAAAATTATATTTTTTTAATTTTTATCAAAGAAATTTATTGAAATGGTTTAAGGAAATAATTGTATTTTTCAAAACATATATCTTATTTAATACAAATTTAGTACATTTTTTAACAATTTGAGTTTTTTATATAAAAAAATTAATATTTAAAAAATATCTAATCATATTCAAAACTATATGTAAAATTGATTGATTATAAAATTATTGTTTAAACGCTAAAATTAAAAATATATCACTGTTCATTATAACTCTGTGTTTCATGTAACATAATATATGAGAGAAAACAATTTATTTATTAGTTAAAAATATTTATAATATATTGTTTTATTAAATTATACCAAACATAATTCAAATTCACCCTATAAATCATATCACTTTTGTATAAATAAATAAAGAGACTTATGCCTCCCTGCATTATATGGTTCCCACATAGAGTTCTCAAGCTAGTGGTTTTTCCAAAAAACACTAACTTGGTGAGTTGTCTTATATCATTGAAGATTCTTAGTATAATACAAAATCGTCACTACTTGTTACAAATATTAAATAAAACTTTCTATTTTTATGTTATATGAGTTTTTTAGGTTGTATGGATCATATATTTCCTTGAAAAATATACATTATACACAACATAAATATGAGAGCGTTCAGATGGGAAAACCTCGCATTAAGATACCTTTTTAATAACATCAAGATAATTAAATGAACAAATATACATAAGGATTAGTTTTAACTTATTTGTAAATTTTATAAACTTCTTCTATAGTGAAATTCATAGAACCACCTTCTAATAAACATGATTCATTAAATGTTACCGATGATGGTCAGCATTACATTACTATCCACTCTAATTTTCCTTTATATGATATTGAATAAATCTAACCATATTTAAATTTCATCAAATTCATCAAATACTGATTTCTTTAATTCTTCATTTTTATCCCAGAACAATGGTGATTACACTTAATTTATTAGTGGTCTTCAAATGGATACATATTATAAATCAAGTGAATGTAATTTTATTGATAAAATAGAACAAGTTGAAGGTATTGTTCTCAACCACTATTGAAATACATATAATAAGATCTCTGAATATATTAAAAAGATTCGATGGTTCTATTATATTGAATATATATTTGAAGATAATATAGAGTTATTAAATACAACTCCCTATCAATATCTTTCTAAAAAATACACCAAAACATCGAAGTAAACATAGAATCCTAATAGGAAAAAAATCTAATGTAAAACTCTATGAAAAAATACAAAATCCGTAATTTATATTCTCGGATTATGATCATGAGAGAATTATTATTGGATATTATTGAAGTATATTGAACTTTTAGGTTGATGAACTCAAACCCATTTAACATTATTCCATTTAAAAGCTTTGGGGAGTCTAATGAAAAAAATGCATGGTGATATTTTTCCATTTCTATTCTGCTAAGGAAAATTTTTGTAACACCCCCATTCAATTATTTCCCTCCACTATATCTTTATAAAAAACATATCTATATATGTCTTTATATTTTTGTAATAAATATACTCAATCATATAGACTAGTTGTTGTTGTTATACTCTTTTGACCCTTCAATTATTAGTTCAATCCCCTCATCCTTATCGAATGTGACATGATATCCTTTTACAAAAACTATATTAATATAATTATTATAATTTCCTCGAATTTATTCCAAACATACATAAAAATAATAATAATCATATAATTTTAAATAATCCCTAAAGGAAATCATTACCATTATAGTTTTGAAAATAACATTATTCCTCAAATAATACTTCATGTTGAAAAAAATATTTATATGAAGCTTATTCCAATAAAATGTCTCCATATATTTCCGTATTCACATTGAAATAATATCACATTGAACCTAAAAAGGTTTGTCTAACACACTGAAATTATCATCAATCAAAACTCACAAACCCATAGTATTATCCGTAACACTTTAATTTTTTTCTATATGACGACCCATATGCTACCAAGATTAAAAAATCCACATATATATATTGATATTTTTATAACCATAATTCCATTTGAAAAAATATATCCGTATTATTATTCATTATTCTCAATAAATAACCACTTCAACCATTTTACTACAATTATATTCAGTAACATAGTTTCTTCCTTGGTCAATGGGGAAACCCTTAGATTAAGCAATTGACTCAAATAATATCCACGTTCATATCATATAAGACATTTAATTCCTTGAAAATTTATTTATCTATGACCATTATTTCCCCATAAAAACATATTCCCTTGAATTTTTTATAATAATATATGTGTATCTTTCCACCTTCATGTGATTTTTAAATATGAATCTTTTTTTTTGTATATGTTCATTACCATATTAACATTTATTAAATTCCACCATCAACTAATTTTACATGTAATGAATATCATCAATGTTCATTTTGTTAATCATATATCGTTATATTTAATTACCATAATCAGTAAATATTTTTTTTCCATATTCATCGAATAGGGATTCTCATAATCATGGAATTATCCCTGGTTGGAACCAACCAATTATTGAGTTGAAACATATTCATTTTCATGTATTATTTTAATATTTTTAGTATATAACACAATTGAATTTTATGTTGTTCTTGTCTCAAGTGAAATTGGATAATTATTGATACAAATCAGGTAGAGCACTGTTGGCACAAGATTTGGGAAAATCATGTTATTTTCTCTATGAAATTATACTTCTCTTTTGGGATCCATAGGATGTGGAACACTGTTAAAAAAACTATGCACCATAAAACATTTGGATTTTGAATCATTTTTAGCATGGTTTTTAACCCATCAAACCTCATATTTGTAATCATTCACCTAATGAGTAGGTTATCCATATTACGAAACACTATTTCGAAGACCATATACCTCTCCAATGAAACCGTGATTGAAGTATCTATGAAACACACATTATTATTTTAAATTTTAAAACACCCTTTTATATTCTCTAATCACCAAATTAGGACCTTATTTTATTTTCATATATTTTTTAAGCTCTAGTTTGTATTCTTAGGCTCCTCCAACCACTATCATCGAGAATCGAATATATGATTGAAGGATCGACTATTCTTTAGTAACTCACCACTTCCATATTTAGATTTTTCCCTCTCCCTTTTACATTTCCCACTGTATTGGGATTATTTTTCCAATATTTATATTAGTTAGTATCAATATATTTAAAATTAATTATTTTTGGATATTTATCTATGTTTTTAATCATAAATCCCTTTTTTTGAAAATGGTCTTTCTAAAAAGAATTGAATTTAATGATTTAGTGACTGTTCATTAATGATATTGTGGTATGTGGTATAATTGTGAATTCCAATACTATTTTTTATGAATATTACTATGTAATTTTGTCATTTCATTTCTATTATTCCAATTAGAATTTAAATAAAATGATATAGTTTAATTATAAGAATGTGGGAACCCTTCACGGATCCCATGGGACTAGTAAGACTTTATGGAAATAGATTTGATGTAACCCCATGGGGTATCAACATTATCTCCAAACTATAATTAAAGAAAGTATAATGTTCAGTAATGGGTTATTATAATTAAATTCATTACGTGTAAAAACAATTGTGTGATAATTATAGGGATTGATGAAATAACATTAAAGGTCTAATAAAATATGTTATTAATTGATGATAAATGGAATAAATTTGGATTTTCCTTATTTATACTTATTATTAATGTAAATAACTACCATATTGTTTTATGAATTAAATGGTAACCATCATGTAAATATTTCATAATAATGATAGAGATTATAAACCTAGATACAAATATGATAAATATAATATTGTTCTCTGAGTAACTAATTGTGTGTGAGATATGGATTTGTGCTCCAAATTTCCATGGGGTGAAAGATTGAGGATATATGGCCCGAATTTATGCTTGTGAAAAATAAATTATGGAATATGGACTAATGCTTCAAATACCAATGAGGTGTGGGGAAGAGACTAATTCTATAATTACCCATGCAGTGTTATAATGATTCCATAAGACACAACGATATTTTCATTGGACATATGTTCTAATGGCCCGAGAAATCGGTGTATTGATTGATGCGATTAGATAACAAGTATGGTATAATAATTAAATGAATAAGGACAACCCAAGAATTAATGAGTTGTGTAAATCTTTATAGTTCTAGGTCCAATATATATAACTAATTAAGTTTGTATGATGTGGTTTATTAATGAATAATAAAATTTAAAGCATCTATAGTTTTCATATTTATATTATAGATTATATAATTTCATACACTACTATAAAATAGTTTTTTAGGATTCATATGTGTTGGACTACTATGTATTACTCACAACCTACTTGAGCTATATGATCATTACCAAAATAGAAATAATTTTTAGGAAAAAGAAAATGGGATGAGCCCTATGCTAGATAGATGAATTGGGATTCAGGATGGATAACGGTTGAGGGAACCATATATGATTTTAGGAACCCATTTTTAGTTGTTAGTGTATCTTTATTTTATGATTTAATTATACATTTGTCACTTATATGGAATGACATAAAAACTACTTTGGTTAACGGTAATTTTCCAAGACATGGATTTATTCAAGTGATGTTAGTCAATAGATTTATTATGATATTATTTTAGTAATTGTTTATTTTTTAGAGGGTTTTTTTATTTTGTTGTGTTTATGATTTTATATAGATTGTGTTGTATCCCATATTTCATTATTGACCCTCATTGCTAGTTGTATGCCTCTAAAATATGGGTAGTTTCACATGGGGTCATGTAATGAAATGGATCGGGGCACTGACATGTGCCACCCATCTTGGGATGTTACAATGTGGAATCAGAGTGGTTTTATTTTCTATTGAATTCAAAATTTATTTTTGGAAAGTAAGAGAGGTATATAGTATTAGTGGTTCCATCTACAAAATCATATTCATTTAAGTATTCAACCCACATGGTGGAAAAAATACAATCAGCTATAGAGGGAATGTTTTTTTACAATAATTGATTTTTATAGTTGGATATTATTTAACCATGGGTAATAAAATTGATTTTGGATTTTATTATATTAGTCGATTATACTTTTTTATTGACATGTAACATGAGTTTATTTTACATTCCTTATTAGTTTAACTCTATATTTTATCTCATATGAATCATTTTATGTTTCGACATAAATGCAGGTTTTGGTTGACTTATTGAAATAAAAAAAATTTCATTAAATGTGTTATTAATAATATTTTTTGACACATGATGAATTTAAATGGTTTATATGAGGTTAAATGAGGTAATTTGAAATGGGTAAAAAGATTTTAAAAGGTAAACTTGATATCTAAATGTGTTATATTGATGGATTAATTTGACCTAGGTGAGGGATGGTTAAGTGTAGTGATAGTGCCTCAGTTTTTACCATGACTCATTGTACGTGGGATGAATTTGTATAAATTTAAGTGATTATCAATTTTGTAAATATTTTAGGGTTTTATTATGTTTTCTAAGATATGTGTTTGTTATTGTACAACCATTCATCCATGATGTAGTATGATGATTTGATGATACGAAGACATAGATGGGAATGATCATCCATATATAGGAAAATAGGAACTAATATTCCATGATGGAGATCTAGGAGAGTATTTATATGAGAAATAATCCATCTTTATATAGTTTATGGATAGATACCCAAAGATGTTTATTCATAATATGACTGTCCTAACATATGAATTTCAGTTGAAGTACCCTGTGACTATCACGAGAGAGGTATGAACCAAAGGATTAATTTTTTATATTGAGTCCATCTAAAATGATTATGGACCCTTATAAGACTCATCACGAGAAGAGTGTCAAGTTGGCTAGTCATATGTTAAAATGATAACAAAATAACTAGTTGTATATCTAGTCTTGGGATGAATATCTATAGAACAGGCTGTGGAATGAATAATTGGATAAATTCATAGAGAACATTTACCAAGAGATTATGACACATGGGAGGGATTTTTAGTTTATATGGTAATCTTAGGAGAGTATATCCATGATATAATATACTAGTCAGCTCTCCAACATGCAGTGCATTGATCCTCCATGTGTAGGGGATGCTGAAATTATGTCGAGGCTCTTTAAGGATTTAATTAAATGTGATATTACATCCCATGTTAATATCATTTGATTGAAGATGTTTCTTGATCAGGGGTGTCATGTTCTTAATTTCTAGGGTAATATGAAGGATGATATCAGTGAAGGAAAAGTGACTTCGGTTATATTACAATGAGGTAATTTTTATATGCATAGAAATTATTTCTATGAGAACATTAACCAAAGTAGTGGAAATCAAAGTTTCATAGGGGAAGAATCAATTACAATGGGAAATACTCGAGTTCTTTGACATTGGTGTGGTAGTATAATTTACTATCAAAATTACTTTTCCTAACCACTATTAGAGTGATAATATTGAGGAAATATGAGACCTCTAGAGTTATTGTACTAGAAGATGTGATATATGTGTTTTGATAGAGGATCTAAATATAACCGGGGTATAGAAATTGGTTCTTACATATAGTACCAGCTATCCAGTTGATGTTCAACTGATCATAGGGTTTAAGGTGGAATACATGGTAATTTAATGAAATAGAATTTGTATTACCATAATAGTGAGACTCAGGGTACTAAGAATATAACATAGGGATGAAAGATATGACATTTTCATTCAATTTGTCTTTCAGTTCTAGACAGTAGGGATGGACCATCGACAGTCATATGTATTGTTCATGTGTATTAAATTATTTTAAGATCGTTATTTGATACATGACCATCTCACTATTTTATATCCTATAAACAATTATATTTTTTAATCTAAAAGTTAATTTTTTATTGCTGTTGTGAATATTGACACAACATTTATATTGTGGTCGAGGGAAAAATTTTTATACAAGTTGTTGTCTCTCTAGGTTGGTGAGTATCATTTCCATTAAGATCATTATATAATTGAACATTTGGTTTTTTACATGAATTTGGGTGTGTATTGGATGGTATCTTACTAATCCCACATTGATTTTTATAATGAACTATTGTCCATTACATATCCATAGGATAATAATTATTTTAATAATAGAGAATGGGATATCCATAAATACCTTATAGAACTGGTTCATTAGAAAATGGGGGATCCCACCACCTAGGTTGCAAGAATTTTTTTTTGCATGAAGGGTGTGTAAATCATTATGTATTTCGACCCATGGTGGATTTGTTTCAGGATGTGTTCCTTGAGGACTTCCCATGGATTCACATTAAGAGTGAAATTAAATGTATTGTTGAGAAAATTCATTAGGCTAATATAGTTTAAATATTATCTTAATGAATGTCACCAACATATGATAATGTTTATAAAACTCAATTGGAAGAGTTAATCTATAATGGATTTTTGCATCTCAGTACGTCTACTCGGGGTTCACCAGTTTTGTTATCTTTGAAGGTCGAGGGGATGTTGTGTTTATCTAACATTTACCGAGAGTAGAACCAGAAGATAGTGAAAAACTAGTATCCTCTTCCATGAAATGATTATATTTTTTTCATGTAGAGATGACATTATATACTCTCCCTGATTGAATTGAGTTTTTTGTATCATTTATCAAAAGATAAAGATTCGGTCATATCATAGAATTCAATAAGAATAATGTATCGACAATATATGTCAATCATAGTTCAATTTGGATAGAAAAACACTCTCAATTTATTTATGGCCATTATTAATTGAATATTCCACCTATAACTAGATCATTTTTTATTGATTAAATATTGGTGTACTCCTTGACCCTTGATGACCATGCCCTTCATCATGATATTATTATGAATATACTAGATAAGAATGGGATATATGAGAAGAAATATAATCGTCAATACAAGATCAACTATGTATATTTCATGGGTCACATTATCATTGATAATGGGTTTTAGTGGACATATATAATGTTCTCATAGTAATATCGTGGAAGAACCCCCATAATAGTTAAGCTATATTTTGAATTCGGGTATTGTTATGATATTATTGTACGTTCATTTATGAATTTTTTCATTTTGAAGTACCTCTTATGAGATTAACCAACAATGATGTCATGTTTGAATGGGATAAATCATGAGATAATTTATTCCATGATAGGAAGAAATATTTTTCTACCACACTGATTATGATCCTTCCTGATCCTAGTGAGGAGTATACTATGTTTTATATTGCATCTGGAATCAGAAATGCAGTACTATTGTTTTAGGTTGATGATTTCATTGTGTACATATCACAATATTTATGGGAACATGACTGAAATTACCCCACACATGATATAGAGCTATTTATTTTGGTTTAGGCTTTAATGTGTTGGTTACATTACCTTTTGGTGTAATGTTTTTTTGAATACCCTTACAAAAGAACAAAACGTATATCTTTTTGTAGTGTTATTTTATTATCTGATATAAATAATGGGTTATGTATACATCGTTGAGTGGTTTTTAAAAACCCTATATAAATGGGATATAAAACAATATTCCCGAGGCATTGAGATAGAAAATATAGAAACAGGAAGTTAGGGATTCCTGTCATGAGTGGAATACGATTACCTTGTTGGATAAGATGCATATTTATGTTCAGGGGATCCATGAGTGGATCAGTATTATATCCTTATCTATGGATTCCTCGTAACTTAATCATATTAATTAGATAAAGAATTAAGATATAGTGTTTTTTTCCTCGGGGAAATTTCCTGATGGTGGGGAGTTATCAGTATATTAGAGTATAGATAAGTATTACATCATCTACGTCTAGATCAATGTTTTCATACCCTCAAGTATGTGTGAGATAGTAAAAGGAGAGTTTCATTCTTTCTTGTTGGTAGTTCATATTTAATTGACAAAAATTTACAATGTCAAACATCAAATGTATTTTTTGTTTGGAATGAAATGGGGGACTGCAGATTTGGTGACATAATACAACCCCTGTCAGTAGGAGAAGGATGAGAATCAATGACCTTATTGTTTATTGGATCCATTTACTAGTGTGATATGGATGTTTGAATACGTTACGACAAACATTATAGTGAGTATTTTGAGGAATTATTTTATGAATGATGCTATATGGGTGATTTGTGGATAGGTTGATTAATGTATCCAATTTTGTTCCAATTTGATAATATATTACCACAGATTAGTTGGGATAAATGTATATTCAAGAGATAGTCTATTTATATTGGGTATAATAGATCAATGATTCATATCATGAGTCAGGTTTTACTTCGTAGTTATGGTAGGTCTTATAGAGGTAGTTTCGAACCACTTTTTTTCTTTTTAGTCATTTTCAACCACGAACTGTTGGGAAATATGAGTGTACTATTCTGGGTCTTGGGGACATATTGTGAGAATACATCTTATATATCATAGGATCTTTGAATAGTCACTTAGAACTCATTAATTTTTCCTATTAAAATATTTATAAGGTGACTACTAAAATGGAACCATATAATGTTCTTTTTTGTATAACATGTTGTTCAACAATATGTTGGATGGAGGAAGGGGAGTTTATGTTATTGGGACTGAGTCTCATAAAAGGGACATTAGAGGTGGTCCGGTTGGTTTGAGAATGATTGGATATGTCATAGAGTATGAATAAGTGATATGTTGATCAAAATATATGACCTATTATATTTATTATGGGAGTTCATGTAATCCTTCAAGGGTCTCCAGTATTGGGTCACATGTGATTCAAAGGCATGACATGTGGGCACCTTGGATTTTTGGACTGTTTGAGATTGTGGAATGGATCAGACTGGTGGAATACCAATTGTCTTTTGAAAAGAGGTATAATATTGTTAAAAATGTATTTCATGTGTCACATCATTGAATGTATATCCATGAACATTTTAATTTTTTTTATATTGATGATTTTGAACTTGTGGAGGATGAATTCATTGAGGTGCATCATATTTGTGTTGCTAATCGCAATGATAATGTGTTTGAGGGAATGATTATGCCGAAATTTAGAGTGTAGTTACAACATGAACATGTTCAATATGAAACATGGGATATGGAAGTAGATATATTGGTATTGTGGAATAATATTTTTACTTAAAGTTATTTTTGATGATTGGGAGTACAACTCAAGGATGAGATATTATAATGTTGGTAGAATGAAATATCACTAATTTTCTAATATTTCTCAAACTCATTTTCATGTATTCTATTACCATTGATTTAGTATTATATGGTTCAGTTTAAAATTGGGGACGTTTCTTGGGAAATTAGGATATTTTGAAATCCCATTATGTTATGAAAAATTGGTGAATAGTTATGGAAATCCATGTGGCTTCCCAATGAAACTATGTGCCCATTTTTTGGATCCACATTAGGTTCTATATGGTTTGAAAAAACAATGTGTCCTCCCACCCAAAATCATTTACCCTAAAATAGAAGGGTTTTACCTTTTTGGTTCATTGTTTTTCAAACAAGTTGAAAACATGGTAGTAACTATGAACCCCATGTGTATGGGTGCACCATTATGGAACAAGATGTTGCAGAATTTTCACCCCACCCAAGAAACCATTCACATGGGATTTTAAACCACTGAATTTTTATTTCACAATTAAAAAACCCCTAGTTATTTTCCCTAATCACCCTATTAAAAACTAATATTATTACCTACTTTTCATAGGCTCGAAAGAGGGTTAGAAGGCTCCTCGGGCATCCTTTTAAATGATTTTGAGATCTTTTTGATGGGTCTAGTAGTATTTGGTATATAAATTCTTCTTATTTTGGATTCATGTCTCTCAAATTTCACAATCCTATAAAAGAGGTATAATTATTACACCATTATTACGTTTTAATCTATTTTTATGTATATTGTTTCATTGGATCCTGATCATATGTTTTTATCCTAGATCTCCATCACCATTGTGAATTCATCCTTTTTGTGCTGAATTGAAGGGTTTGTTTTTCTGAGAGTTCATCAAAAATCAATAAATTGGTGGTATAATTGTTAATTACCATAGATTTGATTATTATTATGTGTATATAATTGTGTTGTTGTGTTTCCACATTGTGAAATTATATTAATATTAGAAAGTAGAGTTTAGTTTTATGAAATTGGAAACTATTCATTGATCTCGATAGACCTATTAGGGTTTATGAGACTAGATTTTACGGAAACCCCATGAGAGTACCAAATATAGTGAAATTATTATTACGGAACAGGAGTAGAGAAATAATCAGTTATTGGAATTTTACTAATTCCTTATTTCATGATGATAATGAAATTTAATGTGTTTTTTATAATAACCACATTTGGTTCATGAAATATGTGTATTTTTGTGAAAAATGTAGTAATTGATGAATTTTATTATCTCTCTATGTGATTAATGTAAAGTACCACGTTTTTCTTTGATAAATGAAATTGTGATACATGAAAATGTTGTTTTATATAAAGTATAAGGACCTGACCTTAAAACATTACATGATATTGAATTAAATGATTAATTCACATTGAGGATCATTTCATGTTTTGAGTTTTAGAGAATTAGGACAATACTATTACATCTGAAAAGATTACAATGTAGACACATCTACTCAGTTTCCATTTTTTTCAAAATAAAAATCTATTGAAAAGAAGAGTCATGTCTTGTTCCATGTTTTATATAGAATGATTTTCCTTGATCTCATCCTTGACTCTAATCATCTTTTAGTCCTATGAATAACATTTCAAAACATGGGATGAGCATAAAAGGCCCCGTAAAGGTTATAATAAAAATAATGAGAAAATTTGTTCATAATTACATAAATAACATAAGCTCTTTAACATACCTCCTAAAATCATAATATTTTTGAATAACACATAGAAAAAATAATTCATAACAGCAACTTGTGGCATTTATATTATACGTACGTTGTAGCTATCACAAGTATGTTGGGAGTTACATTTGGAATACCTATCATAGTATATTTGTAACACCCGAGACATTTATAAGAAATATTTTGTTTTTATTTTATATAAATCATCAATGTAATCTTTCACTACACACAAAACTAGCTTGGCTTGCTTTACACGCAATCGCGACCTTCTGTGATAGCTTGCATCGTACGCAACACCGAGTTTCACTAAACAACGATATGTTATTACAATATTATTAAAACTAGCCGTTATGAATAGTAATAACCACTTTTTGAAATTTTTTAAATTTTATTTTTCAAAAAGGACTTCATTTTCTGATTCGGAATATCGAAATTAACCTAGGGTGAAATTTTAGTATTTTTCTGGAAACATTCAATTTTTGATGAATAGTGAAAACACTAGGTTTCTATTTAAAAACCGACTTTTTATTTAAATAATTATTTATTTTATTTAAATTAATTTTAGGTAAAAATTGATACATAATACCTATAAAAGTTCATTGTAATTCATTGGAGTAATTTTATAATAATTTTAGATATATAAAAAAATTTATTGAACTTTTCACCGTCTTTTACCCACCTCCTAGGAGGATTTGCAAATTTACATAAAACATAATTTTACCATATCTGTGAGTGGAATTTTAAAAATCCGAGAGACACGGTTGATTTCTGTAAGTAAAATGTTGTTCAATGAGATGAAAATAATTTTTGGTGAATAGTAACTTTTTACTTTTATTTACCATGGTTAAAAATAAATAGGGTAATTAAGGGTAAAAATGATATTATTATTACCCTAACACATGTCCTAATTCTATTGAATAAGTGTATTTCGACCAAAAAATTCTTAGGAATAAAATATGACCATTTAGGCCCACTTGGATTAGATTTGGACATTTATTATTAATTTATTTAAAGAAGGGTCGAAACAGTTAAAATCAATGTTTAATAAGTAACGAATTTTTAATATAGGGTTATAAATGAGATAAATTAGACTATAAATATTCATTAAAAGATAAAAATATTTCCTACATAATGGTATTTTATTTGTAATTTTTATACATTACATAATTTAATTTTCTTATGACACAAAGATGATGCAGTAATTATCTTATTAATGAAATATTGACATAATCGATGTTATAAATACCCAAATAAATGTAATTTGAGACTTTTTATGAATTAAACTAATTTTATAGGTTAATATGACATTTTATTATTGATTTAATTAACTTATTCGAGCTAATAATTCTTTTATGATTTTCACAAAAATCAATTACTAAATAGTGTCAAAATTGACATAAAATACTTTTTAAAACATATATTATATTATTAATTGTTATTTTATTCATAAAAATCTAAGGTTCGGCCAAATGACTTAGATAAGGTTAAATATATTAATAATAAACAACTTCGGGTTCTTATGGCTTGTTATAGTAAGTTTATTAACCTTATAGTGTAAGAACACAAAAAGACATGGTAAAAGTAAAATTATCTAACTTAAAGGTAAATATAAATGATACAGTTAAAATAGTAAACTAAACTTGTCCAAATTATATTAGATGAGATTATTCGGACCCATCCCCACCTTATTTGGAAATAAATCATTTTGGAGCTATTTAATACTGAATATGGATTTATAATAAAATAATATTTTTTTGTTTTTCCAATGTAGCCCCTCTCATTCCTTATAAAAGGGAACCTCCTCCCTCTCATCCTCACACCACATTGAGCCTTCAATCTCGGCCAAACCCTGCCAATTTCTCCTTTCCACTTCCCTAGAAACATCCTAGAGGTCCTGGTCTTCTTCAAAGGACAATTTTAGTGCCCTAAAAGGAGGTCTCAAAGAAGCGCTTCAAAGAAGAGGAGGTTCAGACACTTACGAAGCAAATCAGACATAAAGTTAGGAAGAAGGTTATTAAGTAAAATATGCCAAATGGGACTGTAGATATGATGAAATAAATGGGAGACAGTGTAGACACTTTATGGACCAGTTGTTTATGTTTCCCAGTTTCTAAAGACCCTATACATATATGGTCCTTTCATGGTTTTGTTATATGTTGTAATAAGTGTGCTTCAATTTTGAAGTATTAACAATGTTTGTAAAGTATGGGTCGTTACAGTTGGTATCAGAGGAAAGGTATAGTCAACCATTGGAAACTAGTATGTGAAAGGATAATTAAGAACCCTAAGGATAATTCTAAACATATAACACAATATTAGTGTTTTAGAAATGGCCATGAATAACCTATGATAAGACCTTAAGTGTGAAATTTTATTCTTGATTATGTGGTTTTCCAATTATAATTAATGTTGCTCACACTATTCTTCTTGGTTTTAGTCAATGTCTAGAACCCGAAGGAACCGTGTTAATATGGAATGCGACAAGCAATGTAATGATAGTCCCCTCGAGCAACCAAATGTTATGGGAGCTGGAATGCAAAATATTGTAGCCATGCTCACACAACGTTCTCAAGCTATGAATCATGCAGGACTTCGAAACGAGAAAAGGAAGGAGCAACATTCTGTTGAATCCTTCATGAGACAGCGTCCATCTTCATTCAGCGGGTCTACTGATCCATTAGTTGCTGAACAATGGATCAGTACTATTGAAAAGATATTTTCAGTTGTTCAATGTTCTGAATATTATAAACATATCATAGTAGTGTATCATTTGGAAGGTGATACTGATCAATTGTGGAATCATATCAAGAATAAGAGGCCAAGAGATGAAATTGAGTCCATGGAATGGGACGAGTTCAAGAACTTATTTTTCAATAAGTACTTCCCTCGTATTCTCCGAACAAAGATAGAGAAGATGTTTCTTGAACTAAAGCAAAAGGATGATGAATCTGTTGGAACATATGAAGCAAATTTTACAAGACTTTCATGGTACGCTTCTGGTATTATTATCCAACCCATGAGTAAGATCGATCGATTCATTAGTGGCTTAAAACCAAGTCTTTGAATGGCGTTAGCCATATGGGACTTCAATAGCAATGAGGAAATCGTTCGATGTGCTCTCAATGTTCGGATGGAGATTGGAGTAACTCATCAGTCATATGGGTTTGATAAGAAGAGGAAAATGGAATTCAAAGGAAAATATAAAGATCACACTGAAAAGAAGATGAGTTTTCCCTTATGCTCAATGTGTGGAAAGAAACATGGAGGGAGTTGTCTTTAAGGGACAAATAAGTGTTTCAAATGTGGAAAGGAAGGTCATCGGGCATTTTAATGCCGCAATGATGGGAAGAATATGTCTAGTGATGCGAACAATGAAAAGGTTACACAGAGTGCACCTCCTACACTTCAATGTTACAAGTGCAAGGAAATGGGGCATTATGCCAACCAATTCCAAAATACAGGGGTTGATGATGATGGTCGACGTCAACAAACTCATAAGGCTAAAGACAAAGGAATGTGACATGCAATTTCTATCAGTGATGTGGAGTACGATAATGAAGTGGTGAAAGGTACACTTACCATTTACTCTAAAGTAGAAATTTTTTTATTTGATTCGGGATCCACCCACTCCTTTATTTCTGAATATTTTTTTAAGGGTATCACCATATTACCTCAACAATTAGATGTTGAGTTAGCTGTGACAACCCCTAATAGCACAACAGTCGCATCATAAGTTTATAATTCTTCTCCGATTGAAGTTTGTGGGAATGTGCTTCCTTCAAATATTGTGATCCTTCCTATAGTGGAATTTGATGTCATTCTTATCATGGATTGGATTTCTCTATATGGAGCTCATATCAATTACTAAAGAAGGGAAGTCACATTTCATATTCCAGATCAATCATTGATCGTCTATTGATGGAAGGATGAACATAACCTTCCAGTGGAAATTTCTTCCATATTATGGGCCGTGATTCCACTAAATGAACGTTATTTATCTCAAATGGTTGGTAAGAAACTCAAGATTAAGAATATGCCCATTGTACGACAGTTTGATGATGTCTTTCTGGAGGAATTTCCGAGTCTTCCACCAAATCATGAAGTTGAGTTTTCAATAGAACTCGTACCAGGTGCTTTACATATTTCAAAGACACCTTATTAAATGGCCCCAATTGAGTTGCAGGAATTGAAGAAGCAACTCCAAGAGAATCTTGATTAGGGGTTCATACACCGTATTGTGTCACCTTGGGGAGCACATGTCCTGTTTGTTAAGAAGAATGATGGATCAATGAGACTCTACATTGATTATCAAGAACTTAACAAGATCACTATCAAAAACAAATATCCTCTCTCGCGCATTGATGACTTATTTGACCAACTACACGGAGCTAAATACTTTTCCATGATTGATCTTCGTTCTGGGTATCATCAATTAAGGGTAAAAAGGGAGGATATACCAAAGACGGCTTTCCGTACAAGGTATGGAAACTATGAATTTATAGTGATTCCATTTGGACTTACTAATGCCCCTGCTATCTTCATGGATCTGATGAATAGAGTCTTTAGAGACTATCATGATCAGTTTGTGGTAGTCTTTATAGACGATATTCTTGTATATTCAAATATTAAGGAAGAACATGAAGATCACCTGATAATTATATTGATGACCCTGAGAAAGGAGAAGCTTTATGACAAATTTACCAAGGGTGAATTTTGGATTCAAAAAGTTTCATTTTTGGGTCACATAATCTCAAAAGAGGGGATATCAGTGGATCCAGCAAAAACAGAGGTTATCGAATGATGGTTGAGACCAAAAACAGTAACTGAGATCCGATTTTTTTGTGGTTTGGCTGGATATTACCAACGTTTTGTGAATGATTTTTCACGATTATCTAATCCACTCACCAGGTTGACTCGAAAAAGAGTTAAGATTGTGTGGACGGATGAATGTGAAGAGAATTTCAAGGAGTTGAAAAGAAGGTTATCCAGTGCACCTGTACTCACACTTCCTTGTAGTGGAGAATGGTTTGTGATCTACAATGATGCATCCAAGAAGGGATTGGGGTGTGTTATTATGCAAAATGATATGGTGATAGCTTATTCCTTACGACAGTTGAAAATACATGAGCAAAATTACCCAACTCATGATTTGGAGTTAGCTACGGTAAACTTTGCATAAAAGATTTGGCAGCATTATCTTTATGGATAAAGGTGTGATATTTATACCAATCATAAAAGTTTAAAGTATATTTTCACACAAAAGGAGATGAATATGCACCAAAGAAGATGGTTAGATCTGATTAAGGATAACGACTGATCAATTCATTACCACCCTGGGAAAGCAAACAAGGTGGAAGATGAATTAAGTCGACAAGACCATGCCAGTTTATCCAGGATGAGGATCACAAAAGATCCAATATTTATGGATTTACAAAGGATGGATCTTGGAATTATAATGAAATGGGAAAATCTTATCTTTATCAAATGAATGTTCAGCCATCTATACATGTTAAGATTAAAGAGGCACTAAAAGAATATGTAGAGTTACAAAAGAAGGTGAGAAATGTTCCTGAATTCATCCTTGATTGTGATGGGATAATAAAGTTCAGGAATCAGGTTTGTGTTCCTCCCATCCCCGAATTAAAGAAGGATCTTCTGGATGAGGCTCATAGTTCTTCATTCTATATTCATCCTAGAAGCATGAAGATGTATAGGGACCTGAATGAGTACTTCTGGTGGGATGGCATGAAAAGAGATGTTGCTGAATATGTCTCTCGATGCTTGGTTTGTCAGCATGTTAAATCTGAGAGACAGAAGTCCAAGGGGATGTTACAACCATTACCCATACCCTAATGGAAATGGGAAAACATCACTATGGACTTTGTCACCGAACTTCCTAAAACATCCAAAGGCAATAATGATATCTGGGTCATAGTTGATCGTCTTACAATGTCTACACACTTCATTGATATTAGAGAGGATTTCTCTCTAGATCAGCTTGCAAGGATATATGTAAAGGAAGTTGTAAGATTGCATGGAGTACCACTTTCTCTTATATCTGATCGGGATCCGAGGTTTACCTCAATGTTCAGGCGAAGTCTTCAGCATAATATGGATACAGAGTTGAGTTTCAGCACTTCTTATCATCCTCAGTCAGACGGTCAGTCCGAGAGGACAATTCAAACTCTAGAAGATATGTTGAGAGCTTTCTCTATGGATTTCAAAGGTGGTTGGGATCAACACCAACCATTGGTGGAATTTTCTTATAATAATACCTTTCACTCTAGTATTAATATGGCTCCTTATGAAGCTCTCTATGGAAAGAAATACAGGACTCCAACTTGCTGGGATGAAGTTGGAGAAAGAAAGCTATTAGGATCTGATCTTGTTGATTAGATGGCAGAAAAGGTCCGATCTATTCAACAACACTAAAGAGAAGCTCAGAGTCGACAAAAAAGTTATGCCGAAAACCGAATAAAAGACTTAGAGTTTGAAGTGGGTGATAAAGTGTTCTTACGAATATCTCCTTGGAAGAGAGTAATGAAATTTGGAAAGAAGGGATAGCTGAGACCTAGGTATATCGATCCTTTCAAAATACTGGATCGTGTTGGGAATGTAGCTTACTGATTGGAGCTTCCACCTAATCTCTCTCATGTTCATGATGTGTTCCATGTATCTCTCCTGAGAATGTACATACCTAATCCTTCGCATGTACCCATCTCAGAAGTTTTACCACTAAAACAAGATCTTCCTCATGAAGAACAGCCGATAGGGATTCTCGATCGTAGTGAAAAAGTCCAACGGAACAAGACCACTTGCTTGGTGAAAGTTTTATGGAGGAACCACCAATTAGACGAATCTACATGGGAGCTTGAGGATATGATGAGGGAGACGTATCCTCATCTGTTTGTTACAAGTGACAAATTTCGAGGCTAAAATTCATTTTAAGGGGGGTAGAATGTAACACCCGAGACTTATATAAGAAATATTTTGTTTTTATTTTATATAAATCATCAATGGATTATTTCACTACACACAACACTTGTTTGGCTTGTTTTACACGCAATCGCGACCTTCCTTGATAGTTTGCGTCGTACGTAATACTGAGTTTCACTAAACAACAATATGTTATTAAAATATTATTAAAGCTAGTCGTTATGAATAGTAATAACCACTTTTTCAATTTTTGTAAATTTTATTTATCAAAATGGACTTCATTTTTGGAATCGGAATATCGAAATTAACCTAGGGTGAAATTTTGGTATTTTTCTGGAAACATTCATTTTTTGATGAATAGTGAAAATACTGGGTTACTATTTAAAAACTGAGTTTTTATTTAAATAATTATTTATTTTATTTAAATTTATTTTAGGTCAAAATTTATACATAATACCTATATAAGTTCAATGTAATTTATTGGAGTATTTTTTTAATAATTTTAGATATATAAATAATTTTATTGAACTTTTCACCGTCTT
Organism: Viscum album; assembly: GCA_963277665.1. Lineage (NCBI taxonomy): Eukaryota > Viridiplantae > Streptophyta > Magnoliopsida > Santalales > Viscaceae > Viscum > Viscum album. The sequence continues at coordinate 706,487,330 of OY728131.1, read as the reverse complement.
TTACCCACCTCCTAGGAGAATTTTCAAATTTACATAAAACTTAATTTTACCGCTTCTATGAGTGGAATTTCAAAAACCTGAGAGACATGGTTGATGTCAGTAAGTAAAATGTGGTTCAATGAGATGAAAATAATTTTTGGTGAATAGTAACTTTTTACTTTTATTTACCACAGTTAAAAGTAAATAGGGTAATTAAGGGTAAAATGATATTATTATTACCCTAAAACATGTCCTAATTCTATTGGATAAGTGTAATTAGACCAAAAACAACCATAGGAATAAAATATGACCACTTTGGCCCACTTGGATTAGATTAGGACATTTATTATTAATTTATTTAAAAAAGGTGTAAAATAATTAAAATCAAAGTTTAATAAGTAAATAATTTTTAATATAGGATTATAAATGAAATAAATTCGACTATAAATATTGATGAGAATTCTGAAACTATTTCCTACATAATGGTATTTTATTTGTAATTTTTAGACATTAAATAATTTAATTTATTTATGACATAAAGATGATGCAGTAATTATCTTATTAATGAAATATTGACATAATTGATGTTATAAAAACCCAAATAAATGTAATTTGAGACTTTTTATAAATTCCACTAATTTTCTAGGTTAATATGACATGTTAGTATTGATTTAAATTACTGTTTTCGAACGAATAATTCTGTTATGATTTTCACAAAAATCAATTAATTAATAGTTTCAAAATTGACATAAAATAGTTTTTAAAACAAATATTATATTATTAATTGTAATTTTATTCCTAAAATTCTAAGGTTCGGCCAAATGAATTATATAAGGTTATATATATTAATAATAAACAACAAGGGGTTCGATTGGCTTGTTATAGTAGTTTTATTAACCTTATAGTGTAAGAACACAAAAAGACATGATAATAGTAAAATTATCTAACTTAAAGTTAAATATAAATGATAAGGTTAAAATAGTAAACAAAACTTGTCCAAATTATATTGGATGAGATACTTTCGACCCATCCCCACCTTAGCTTTGAAATAAATCAATTTGGAGCTATTTAAAAGCGAATATGGCTTTATAATAAAATAATATTTTTAGTTTTTCCAAAGGAGCCCCTCTCCTCCCTTATAAAAGGTTACCTCCTCCCTCTGTTCTTCACACCACAATGAGCCTTCATGCTCGGCCAACCCCTACCAATTTCTCCTCTCCACTTCCCAAGAAACATCCTAGTGGTTTTGGTCTTCTTCAATGACCTATTTTAGTCCCCTCAAAGGAGATCTCAAAGAAGCGCTTCAAAGAAGAGGAGGTTCAGACACATACGAAGCAAATCGGACCTACGGTCAGGAAGAAGGTTATTATGTAAGATATTCCAAAAGGGACTATAGATATGATGAAATAAATGGGAGACAGTGTAGACACTTTATGAACCAGTTGTTTATGTTTCCTAGTTTCTAAAGACACTATAGCTATACGGTCCTTTCATGGTTTTGTTATATATTGTAATAAGTGTGCTTCAATTTTGAGGTATTAACAATGTATGTAAAGTATGGTTCGTTAAAATATTCCAAGAATTTCAAAGGAGAAAAATTAAATTTTACCTTCTTCACATTACCCAATTCATTTGAGATCTATCACGGGCTCACCCGCCATAGGTTTATCATGGAACAACCCATATGAATAAACATTTCCCAAGAACCATAACATATTAATAACACATAAAACAAAAATAACGAAAAGATAAAAAACCACATTTTAATAAAAATATATAATTTAAATATATTGATATAAAAAATACATTATCAAAACCATTTTCATTACCAAAATAAGTAAAAAGTGTATATGGTATTTTTTTCCCTTTAAAACATTACGGCTTGTTAAGGAAGATAAAGATCAAATAATACTCGCGGTAGTGGAAAATATCATTGTCACCGCATACAATAAAAGAAACATTATTTTTTTGTCGTTCAGTAAAACACCTCATAGAAAAATATTCCCCTTGAATTAAATGAAAATTAAATAGAATTTATACACCGTATTAATGAATGTTGAGAATAAAACAAAATATGCCTCAATGAAAGGAGATTGAGACAATGTACCTTACCTCGTGTCTGACATGACAAGATCATTATTTAATCTCTTGAATAATAAAATAATTATAATTTCTAAATTTTTATGATCCTTTTTCGAGTTTATTATTGATTTTATATCACTTATTACCATGGTATTAACATTATGTACTCATTTAAGTTATTAAATGTTGTTTTGTCGATATTTTGTACTTGAGTAAAAATGAACACGTCATAAATAAAATTTGAACATGTGGTAAAATATTAATTATATTCAGAATGGTATTAGTTATTTTGATATAATATATATCATATCAATTCAGTATATACATGTATTTATATTAGTACATAACATTTGGAGGTAAGATACGAAATGCACCGTTTAGGGAGACGGTAAGTCGTACGTATGCATGAACACAACATTCATTTCCATTTCATATTTTAATGGAATGAAATCATAATGATAATATTTATATTATAATTCCAGTATAATATCTTAAATAATATCATTAACCCCATATTTTATACGTCCCACATACGGTATTAATGAGTCATATCACTTTGAGGGGGCGGTAGTCCGCACTTCCTAAAGTGAAATTATCACATTTACCCATTATGGAAACCATAAAGATGTGATATAAATGAAAAATAAAGAAGTATTCTGAAAACATAAACATAATACTTATCATATCGAAATATAGTTCCATCATATTGTCCACCATGAGAGGTAGTAGAAGGTAATTGATCAATCACCGTTTCGTGACGCGTTTGGATTCCACCCACAGAAACATTATTTTCTTTTCCCATTAGATGGAGGTGTGTGTAAGTGTAGCTCAAATACATCTCAAACCAATATACTACTATATTTAGGATACTGGTGTTGTTATAAAATGACGGAATAATAATATTTTTGGGGTTTGGAGAAGAAAAATAAATCAAAAGAACTTAAGAGAAGACATTTACTTTAAACGGGGTAACTGACTTTGGTTTAACCCAAAAGGGTTTCTTGAAATGCTTTCTGCCTAAGGGAAGGCTTATAGTATGACGAGAGATATCTTGGGAGGTTATTGGAGTAGAGTTTGAATGATACAAAGGCTTGCGAAGTGTGAGAAGTGGGTTAGAAGTGAATAATTTTTATAAAGGAGAGGAGGGGCTCTTTAAGACACTTTGAAACAATTATTTTATTATAACCACATCATCAGTTTCAGAAGGTCAACTATTTATTAAAAGAAAATTTGAGATGATTCATGGTCAAAATAAAATAATCCAATTAAAATTTTACAGTTTTTGGGTATTTTTTTAATATTTATAATCTTATTTATTAATATCATTTATTAATGAGGTAGATATTGCATCATTATTATGTCATAAATAATTTAATTTATTTGATTTTAAAAAATTAATTAAAAAATACCATAATGTAGGAAATATTTTTTTATTTCAAAATAATATTTATAGTCTAAAATATAACATATATAATGCCAAGTAATTTTTTTTACGAAAATATAGTTGTTTATGTGATTTTTGTCTTTACTTTAAATTTATTAATTTAAAATGTCATTATTACTCCCATGTGGCTCCATGGGGTCCCAAATTCGACCTGACAATGTCTATGGTCGGATATGTATTAGAAAATAGGATTATGATGCATATTATGGTAGTTAAATATTATTATAACATTATATTTTACCCTTATTTACTATATTTACCCTTTAATCATGGAAAATAAAATATTTACTAAAGTAAATATTTAAAATGTCTAAAAATAAAAGATACCTATTTACAAAATCAGTGCCTACTGATTCCAAATATGGAATAAATTTTTCTAAATTCAAAACATAAAAGTGGAAGAAATTAATTTAAAATTTATTCCTGCTATTAAAACAAAAAGCATGTTTTTATGAAATAATAACTATAAAAAGATTGACCCTAGTTTATATCCATTTTCAATGTGAAATTAATTGCAATGTCCAAAATTGGAGTAACTACTAAAAATATTTTCTAATTATACATTATAACCAATTAAAAAAATAATGTATCTATATTAATAAATTAGATTAAAAGGCACTTTTAAATTAAAATACAGTATTTTTCACTATTCATTAAAAAACGAACATTATTATAAAAATACAAAAAAAATTACCCAAAGTAAATTTTGATGTCCCGAATCTAAGGAATAATTTTATTTTTTCAAATTGAACATATAAAAATGACCAAATCTATATTTAATAAGGGGTTTCCATCAAATGGAATTAAATCAACCATTTAATGAATATTAGAGTATTTATGCTTATATTCATTCAGATTTTAAGCCTCTGACTTTAATTGGATAAATGTAAAAACATTTAACAAAAATTCATAATCATATTATAGTTAGTTATAATTACTTCATCCAATACAATGGCTACGAGATAACTATAATTTAAAATAATAATATTATATTATTAGTGTGCAATATATTATTTCAAAGAAACACATTTTTGTGTATCGGGCACGCTATCGAACATAGCATCGCATTTAAAGTAAAATTAATATTTAATTCATAAATATTAATAAAAATTTAAATGCATTATTCTATATTTACTTGGGATGTTACATCTTTCCCCCCTTTTGTGAATTGCGTCCTCACAATTTTTATTCACTTATCAAATAAGTGGGGGTATTAATCCCTCTAAACATTTTCAGATTCCCACGTTTCCTCTTCAACCATATAGTTTTCTCACAAAACCATTACCTGAAAAATTACCTTTTTCCGTAACACATTCTATCTACGGTCATGAATCTGGACTAGTTGTTCCCCATAGGAGTTATTCTCTTCCAACTGAACTATTGTTGTGCTCAATACATGAGATGGATCTGACATATACTTTCTCAACATTGAAACATGAAAAACATTGGGTAACTGAGTTAAACATTAAGGTAAATCCACCCTATATGCAATTGATCCATCTTTCTATAGGATTTCATAAGGTCCAATGAACCTCATACTCGACTTTCTCTTAATACCAAATCACATCACACTTTTCCATTGAGAAACTTTTAGAAAGAAATCATCACCTACCTAGAAAGGTAAATCCTTCCTCCAGTTATCCGCACAGCTTTTCTACCTTCTATGAACTGTTCTCATGTTATTCTATATCAACCGACCTTTTTTTACCATCTATTCTACCAATTTTGTCCCCATCAGCTTTTTTTCACCTACTTCATTCCAAAAAGATGGAGTTCGACAATGCTTTCAATATAATTACTCAAATGGAGATAGTTGTATACTGAAATGAAAACTGTTATTATATGAAAACTCAACCAACGAAATATATTTTTCCCAACATCCTTTGTAATTCAGTGAACAAGATTGTAGCATATCCTCGAATGGTTGAAATTTTCATTCTAACTGCCTATCTGATTGAGAATGAAAAGCTGAACTAAAATTTAATTCAGTACCCAACGACTTCTGAAGCCATTTCCAAAAGATAGAAGTCAACCTAGGATCATGATCAGATTCAATGGAGAGGGGAACACCATGCAACTGGACTATCTCATTAATATACAATCTAGAAAGATGATCTAGAGACAACATCTCTCAAATTGAAAGGAAATGAGTAGATTTAGTCAATCGATCAACAATAAAACGGATTTCTTTGTTACATCTATATGTATTTGGTATTCCCACAATGAAGTCCATGTATATATTTTCCCATTTCCACTCTGGCACCAGTAAAGAACGAAGCATCAATTTCGGTAACTTCCGCTCTACTTTATCCTACTGACAAGTAAAACACATCATAGCAAAATCAGCAATATCTCTTTTTATTCCATCCCACCTGTAATACTCTCGAAGTTCTATGAACATATTAGTTCATCCATAATGAACTGAAAATGAGGAACTACAAGCTTCACACAACAACTCATTCTTCAATGGTGAAACACAATGAATGCATAATATTTTCCCAAACCACAAACCACAATAATTATCTTTGATAAATTCTTGAAACATACCCATATGAACCAACTCTTCCTTTTTCTGTAACTCACTTTCTTCTTTCTGCGCTCGTGTAATTATATCTGACAGAGATGATTCTACTGATAGCTAAAACAAAACCTATGAATTTCCTACACCAGCTACTTTTTTTCCAAAATTCATCAATTCAAAAACCAAATGATCTCGTTCAAACATAGCATGGTTAATGAAGCATTTCATTTTCAACTCAAAGCATCAAACACTTTAATTTCCTATCCTAGATGGTAATGGATAATGAAATCATAATCCTTGATTAATTCCAACTATCTCCTATGTCTCATTTTCAAATTTTTTATTAGTGAATATATATTTCAAAAAATTGTGGTCAGTATACATTTAAAATTTCACTCCATACAAATGGTGCCTCCAAACTTTTAAAGAAAAAAAACAACAGTAGCTAATTCCAAATCATGTGTAGGGTAATTTAACTCACGGGGTTTCAACTGAAGTGAAGCATAAGAAATTACCTAATCATTCTGCATAAAGATGCAACCATGTCATTTCAATGAAGCTTCACTATAGATAACAAAATCACCATTTCTGGAAGGCAGTGCAAAAACTAGAGCATTCACCAATCTTCTTTTCAATACATGAAAACAGTCATCACATTATTTTCTCTAGATTAAAACATCACATTTTCGAGTTACCTTGGTCATTGGAATAGATAACATTGAAATTGTTCTGAAAAACCTTCAGTAATAACATGCCAATCTAAGAAAACAACCAATCACGGTTATATTTTTGGGTCTTGGACATTCTTCAACAACTTTTGTTCTAGAATGATCAATATTTATGCCATTTTTTGAAAGAATGTGACCCAGAAATGATATTTTTTTATCCAAAACTCACACTTGATGAAATTCCCATAGAGTTTCTTTTATTTTAATGTTGTCAGGGAAACATTTAAATGACTTTCCTTCTCCTAATTACATTTATAAAAAACCAAAATATCTTCTATAAACACAACAAAAAATTTATCCAAGGACTCATGGAAAATTATATTCATAAAATCCATAATACAGTAGGTGCATTGGTTAACCCAAAAGGCATAACTACTAATTCATAATGGCCATATCTAGTACAAAACACAGTATTCAGAATGTCTTCTTCCTTTACATTCAACTGATGGTACCCCGATCTCATATCAATCTTTGAAAAATGCTGAGCTCCCTAGAGCTGATAAAAAAAGCATCAATATGAGGAAAAGGATAGTTGTTCTTAAAAATGATGTTATTCAATTCTCTATAATCAATGAAAAGTCTCATTGAACAATATTTTTTAAAAAAACAAGTCAGTATAACCCCCATGGTGATGTCCTAGGTTTAGTGAATCCTTTATCAAATAACTCCAGCAATTTCATTTTAAACTCTAAAAGATCTCTTTGAGTCATTCGATAAGGGTGTTTTGAAATTGTTCAGCATCAGGACATAAGTCCACAGTAAATTCTACTACTCGATCAGGTATAATAACAACAATCTAATAATAAAAAACATCAAGCTACCCATTTACCACTGGAACATCATTAATCTTAACACTTCTTTTATTTTTAAAAATATGATCAAAGTACCATTCATTTCCATATTTTACTAGTTTCTCAGCTTCCTGATATGTTACCAAAAGTAAGGGTTCATTCTTGTACACAAACTAAAAATATTTCTGAAAAGGAACCACTTTAGCTCTGCAGTCATTCTAGCATTGTAAACAGAAAGACAATCTATACCCAAAATAACATCAAACTCTATTACAGGAAAAATAATAATGTTTCCTGGTAGATTATTTCCGCAGATAAGGACATGAAGGTTCTTAGGTTTTCTCTTTTTCCCAATATTTCATCCAGGTTCTTTTACCATAATTTCATTATTCATTTCTTGATATGGAATTCCCAATTTACGAGAAAGCTTATCAGAAATGAAAGTGTGTGTAGACCCTCGATCAAACAACACGTCGGAAAATTTGAACAAACAAACAGTGTACCTGATACAACTTAATTTGATGGCCCAACATAAAATCAAGTAGTTGCAAAAGATTTCACGACCCATTTCTTCTTGTAGTCTTGTTTCTTTCCCTCAATTGAGTTCTTCGTTGGACTCTCATTTTCACAATGACGCATTTTGTTACACTTAAAACATTTTTCTGACCATAAATCATATTTTTTATTACCATTACCATGATCTTTTTCAGTGTAATTACGAGTCATATGTCCTATTTTACCACATTGGTATCACTTACTAGAATTCATAAGACATTCCCCAAAATGCTTTTTACCACAATTTTCACAAACTGTAAAATTAGGTTTCTGACCATCAGACTTTTTTGAAGAGTTATTCCCTTTCACTTTCCACATAGACTTCTTATTCTGTCTTTTGTGAAAGAATTCCTGAACATCAGATAACATCATTTCCACCTTCTCTGGACAATGAACAAGTTTTTCATAACTTTTTAACTCACAAGAACCTAATTCCTTTCGATGAAATGACATTAATCCTGAGTAAAAACTGTTGATTTTACTATCAAGATCTCATAAGAAATTTGGAGTATACCTTGCGATTCAAGTGAATTTTGATTCATAAGATGCTAATGATTCATCCCCCTTCCTCAATTCTAGGAATTTGTTCTCCATTCTAAGTTAAACCACCTACGAAAAATATTTTTCAAGGAACATTACTTTGAATTCATCCCAATCAATAGCATTAATCTCCTCACTATCCCATATATTTTCATCATCGACCACCACTGATCAGCCTCACCATCATAATGGTAGAAAAAAAGTCTAAACTTTTTGTGTTTTGAACACCCCATTACATCAAAAAATTTCTCGAGTTCTTTAATCCACCCTTCTGCTAGAACATGGTCAGATGATCCGCTGAATGATGTGGGATGGTGCCTCATGAAATGCTCTACTACTGACATACTCCTCTGCGATTGATCTGGCTGATCTCATGCATGGATACCACCACCATTTATAGCTTAAGTCAACTATTCCATCACTGAAACAAATTTTTTAGTTCAGATTCCAACCATATATGTTAGCTAATTTGGAAGGATGTCTTCCTCTTGATGTTGTCCCAATATAACTGCCATGTTTCCTATGCGGAAAACCATTATGAAAATAGAAATATAATAGGAAAAGCAACTTGATAATCCGTAAATGATATATCATTTCAATATTAACTTAAATTAATTTATGGATATTAATTTAACAATACACTAACTCCTAAATTTATCTATACTGAACTCTGATAGCAACTATAAGGACCCAACCATAAAATATTACATAATATTGAATTAAATGAATAATTAACATTGAGGATATATTCAGGTTTTGATTTTTAAAGAATTAGGACATAACTATTACATCTAAAAATATTAATAAGTATATACTTTTACTTAGTTTCCATTTTTTTCCAAAATAAAAAGCTCTTGAAAAAAAGAGTCACGTCTAGTTCCATGTTTTAGATAGTATGACATTTCATTGATCCCATCCCTGACCCTAATTATCTTTTAGTCTTGTGAAAAAGATTTCAAAACATGGGATTAGCATAAAAAGCTCAATAAAGGTTATAAAACAAAGAATGAGAACATTAATTCATCATTACATACAGAAAATAATCTATTTCGCATACCGTGTGAAATAATAATTTTTATGATTAACACATTGAAAACATAATTCATAAAGGTAACTTGTGGCATCCATATTATGCATACATTGTAGCGATCACATCTACGTAGAGAGTTACATTTGGAATACCCATCACAGTATATTCCCTAAATCTCTTAGGAGAAACATTCATGTTTACCTCCCTCACGTTAACCAATGCATTAGAGAGCTATCTCGGGCCCACCCACCCTATGTTTAACATAGAACCACCTGTATGCATAAACAATTTCCAAGAACCATAACATATTCATAACACATAAAACAAAAATAAATCAATGATAACATTTCCACATTTTAATCACAATATATCATTTAAATATATTGACATAAAAAACCCATTTTCAAAACCATTTTCAATTCTAAAATAAGTAAACATTGTATAAGATATTTATTTTCCTATAAAATATTATGGCATGTTATGGAATCCAAATATCAAATAATACTCGCGGAGGTGGAAAAGGTCATTGTCACCGCTTACATTAAATAGAAATTTTTTTGTCATTTAGTAAAAAACCTCATAGGTAAATGTCCCCTTTTAATGAATTCAAATGTCAATGGTATTTATATAGAAAATAAATTATTGTTGAGAATAAAACAAAATATTCCTCAATGAAAAAACATTGAGACGAAGTCCCTTACCTCGTGTCCGACATGACCTGATCGTTCTTTAATCTCTTGAATAATAAACTAATGTTAATTTCTACTTTCATAAGAACCTTGTTTATGTTTATTAATCCTTTTATATCATTTATTACCATGTTATATACAATATGTAATCGTTCAAGTTATTAACTATTGTTTTGTCGATATTTGGTACTAGAGTAAAAATGAACACCTTATAATTACAAGTTGTCCATATGGTAAAATATTCATTATATTCATAATGATATTAATGATGTTGAAATCATATATATCATATATATAAATTACATACATGTATTTATATTAGTACATAACATTATGAGGTAATAAATGAAATGCACCTTTCATTCAGACGGTAAGCCGTACGTATTCATGAACGCTACATTCATTTCTATTTCATGTTTTAATGGAATGTAAACATAATGATACAGATGTATAATATAATTCCAGTATAATATATCATATAATAACATTAAATAAATCCTTTATTTATCCCATATAATTCATTAACGAGTTATATCACATTGAGGGGGCGGTAGTCTGCACTTCCTGAAATAAAATTATCACGTTTACCCATTATGGAAGCCATAAATGTATAATTTAAATGAAAAATATAAAATAATGAAAAAAACATAAAAATAATATATATCATATATAAATAATGTTCACTTATAATGGCCACCATGATAGGTGCTAAGAGATAATTGAACAATCATCATTTCGTGATGTGTTTGTTTTCCATCCACAGAAAAATTATGTTATTTACCCATTAGATGGAGGATTGTGTAAGTGTAATTCGAATCCTTCTCATAACTAAATACTAATAGATTGAAGATACTGATTTTGTATTAAAATAAAGGAATAAAAACGGTTCTGGTGTTTGAATAAGTAATATAAAACAGAAGATCTTAAGATAAGACATTACCATAAAATCAAGAAACTCCCTTTGGTTTGAACAAAAAGAGATTCTTGAAGTGCTTTCTGACTAATGTATGTCTTCTAGTATTAAGAGAAAAATATTGGGATATTATTGGAACATAATTTTTATTAAAAAAAGGCTTGAGAATTGTAAAAAATTGTTTAGATGTGAGGGGTTTTTATAAGGGAGTGGAGGGGATCTTTAAGAATGTTTTAAAAAATTATTTTATTATAACCTCATCTTCAGTTTCAAAAAGTCAACTATTTGTTAGAAACAAATTTAATATGTCGTGAGTTCTAAATAAAATAATCCAATATGAATTGTAAATGTTTTGTATATTTTGTTAATATTTATAACATTATTTATTTAAATCATTTATTAATGTGGTAAATGTTGCATCATTATTGTGTCATAAATAATTTCAGTTATTTGATGTAAAAAAATTATAAAAAAACAACATGATGTAGGAAATAATTTCATTTTTTGAAAGAATATTTATAGTCTAAGAGATAATTTTCATAACCCCATGTAAAAATTTATTTACTAAAAGATATTTGTTTATGTTTTTTTGTCTATACATTAAATTAATTAAAATAAAATGTTATAATTACTCCCATATGGCTCTATGGGGTCCCAAATTAGACCCAAGGATTCCCATGGTCGGTTATGTATCATCCAATAGTATTAAGACAAATGTTCGGGTAATTTAATATTATTATATTATTATAGTTTACCTTATTTACTATATTTAGCCTTAAATCATGGTAAATAAAATATTTACTTAAGTGAATTTTTAAAACGTCTAAAAATAAAAGATACATATTTACAAAATTTTGACATAATGATTCCAAATATGGAATCAATTTTTATAAATTCAAAACACATAAGTGGCGAAAATTAATTTAAAATCAATTTCCACTGTTAAAACAAAAAACATGTTTTTAAGAAATAATAACTATCAAAAGATTGACACCTATTTATGTCCAATTTCAAAGTGAAATTATTTCCAATGTATAAAATTAGATTAACTAGTAAAAAATATTCTTATTACACTTTATAACCAATTAAAACGATAACTTATCCTTATAAAAATTTATATTAAAAAGCACTTTTCAATTAAAATACAGTATTTTTCACTATTCATTAAAAATTGAACATTATTAGAAAAATACAAATAAATTTTCTAAAGTAAATTTTGATATCCCGAATCTAAATAAATTTTTTTTTTGTTAAATAGAACATATATAAATGACCAAACTATATTTAAATATGGTTTACCATCAAAAGGCGGTAAATCATCCTTTTACAGAATATTAGAGTATTTATGATTAGATTCATTCACATTTTAAGCGTCTACCTTTTATTGGATTAATGTAAAAACATTTCACAAACCTGTATAATCATATTGTAGTTAGTTCTATTTATTCCCACCAATACAATGGTTAGGCATTAACTACCGTTTAAAATAATAATATTATATTATTATTATGAAATGTAATATTTTAATGAAACCCGTTGTTGCATATCAGGTACTCTATTGAACATTAAATCCCGTTTAAAGTGAAATAATTATTTAATTCCCAAATATTAATAAACATTCAAATGTTTTATTCTTTATTTACATGGAATGTTACAAGAAGGTTACCAGTGTTGAACCTTAATATGTATGTGATAAATGTGATATTTTTTATTGATTGAAAATATTGTGTGGGATAGGGGAAAATGCTCTAAATAACCATGGTATGTGAGATTGATGTTATAGGCCCATAATGAAAGAATGTTAACACAACATTATTGGATAGAAAATAGTGCTCCAAATACCCATGAGGTTTGAGACAAAGAGTGATGCTCTAAATACCTGTCAAGACCTAGAATGATGCTCTATGGCCTAATTATATTAGCATTGGAGTGATTTTGTATGTGAATGACAAATTAGTACTTTAATTTATGCTCTAATACACCATATATGAAATTGGAATTAAATATATAATAATATATGTTGAATGAATGAATTTTAAAAATACTGATGGTATATGGTTTAGATTCATGAATGGGTCGAAACATTTATGATGTGGTTGATTAAAGAATAAATTATCTTGAATCATGTTTAGTTATTATTTTGTCATTATTATTAAAAAATCATATAATACTATAGATTTTATATTTTTTATTCTATTGGTTGTGGCCTACAGAGTTGTACTCACACCCTACTCAGTATGTGTGATTAATTTCCAAATAGATATCATGTTTTAAGGAAATGATAAGGGGATAATCCTTATGATAAAAGGGTGAGTTGGGATTTTGGATGAGGAATACATGGGGGAAACCATGCATGATGATGGTACACACAAGGTACATGAAAATGTGTGTTTATTTATCGTTTTCAATAAACACTTGGAACATATATGAAATGCCATATCTACATCTTTGTTTAGTGGTCATTTTCCCTATTTTGTAATGATTCATGTGATTTTTGTCCTTATATAGATTATTTTATTATCCTAAAAAATGATAATTTTTAGATATTGTCAATTATTTCAATTATTGTTATTCATTAGTAAAAATCGTATAGTATATTCAAATTACATTAAAAACCCTCACTACTTATTGGAAGCCTCTAGTGTATTAGGAGACACACATATGGTCACACAATGAATTGTATTTAGGCATCAGAATTTGGAACCTGATTTAGGTCCATAAATCAAGGTAATTGAGTATTCAGATGGCTCAAAATAGTCCCATCAGTTGAATAAAACAAAAAACAAATTGTGTGAGAAACAGTTAACATAGTGGGAAGAAATATAATCATGAAAAAAATATTCATTGGATGTCTAAAACATAACACATTATTTTAAATCTAATATTCCATGGATTTAACATATATCATTCAAATTCATTATATATTTTAATATTTTAAGGATGTTAATAAATAATTGGTGATTTTTTTATGAAAAAAACCCCAAATGTATCAAACTAGGTGCATAGTAAGGGAACACTCATTGTCCACCTGAATAATGAACAACATATACTCGACTACCTCTTTTTTGGGTTATTACCACTTGATGCATCTATTACACATCCACATCCATATGTAGTTTATAAATATAATGTAATTTCAATGAAAACACTCTCCATATTCATAAAAATGTTTATAGGCCACTTTCTGATACATTAAAATATCTATAGAATGTTCCTTTGACATATCATTTGACATATCTCAAGAAATATTCCTACTGATCTCAAGGTTTTCCCATCCACATTCTAAATGATAACAAAACCTGGATATGATAAAAACTAAAGTGACCAATAAATTTCATTAATATATTTTACATATTAAGATATCAATATTCATTACACGGCATAATTATCCATATTTGAACTGTTTTGGCTAAGTGCCTTTGGAAACATGGAAACATAACAAACTAGTTCATTGGCTAACAACATCTTCCCAAACTAAGTCATTCATATATATAATAATAATTATTGTAATCAAACCTAAAACCATTCTTCATAACCTAGTTAAGGTAACATAATAAAGGGTGAAATAAAATTCTTATTAAGGATAAAAATTTGGGTATCATTGATCATATAAGAATAACATGAGAATAAGGGTATTAGAACTCAATATTATCATTTAAAAACTATTCCTAACATATACTTCATATTAAATGGGAAAAATAATTATATTTCATTAGACATGAATCATAACACATTCAGTGAACGAAATCTATGAGGGAAAAATATTTCTAAAATACATGAGTATATATCATTCTTGTAAGCCTACAAAATTGAGAAAATGTATAAATACAAACTTTATCACATAGTAAGTGAATCATATAGAGACCTCATATAATAAAATTTGAATGAAACCCTATCTTCATGTATTTTATGGACCTGAAAAATAGCACCATTCTTAATCGTATGGACATGAATGTAGGTTCATTCATAACAATGCGAACATGAAATTTGGTATATGAGAAACTAAGTTAAAAAATTATATATCCATCATTACCCATTGAATTAAATGGAATTATAGTCCCCACCCATCACATAATTCATATGTGTATGTTATATACGATCATAAAGACTTCATAATAAGAAAACCTGTGAAAAGAAAATATTTTTCTTCAGCATTCGATCATAGTATATCTTCTAGATATAAAACAAGTTTCATAATCCTATTTTATTAATAAAAATATTCAATATAAGTAAATAATAAGGATTATATGATTGGATCATATACATAGTAAATATTAAATAAAATCATTTTTTTCCATCTTATAGTGAAAAGTATTATGAAATATCACTTGGAATATTTGTTGAGGGAAATAAACATTCCACTTTAAAAATATCACTTCTAAAATAGAACTTAATTAAAAAATTGTGAAATTATATTTCAATGAATATATAATTATATAATTATAATTTATTCTTTTCCAAATTTGATGGTGAAAACGTTTGAGAATTCAATTCATATCATACACGTTAAAACAAATATTACATTCACAATTTTGGGAAAATATAAAAAGTCCCATGTTCTGAATAAAATGGATGTTCTTTTAAAAACCCATAAAATAATAATAATAATTAAAATCATATTTAAATTTTTATTTATTGAAAAAATTTTAGAAAACATTTATATGGTTGATAAAGAGATTTAGACCAAATATGAAAATGTTATTATTTTTCTAAAAAATATTTTTAAGATTCATATATACATAGAGAGATTAAATACAAAGGAAAAATTTATTATCATGAAATAAAAATAGAAGAATAAAAAAAATTCTAGAGGTTTTTTTCATAATATCTCATCATTGGAATTATAATAAAAAATATAATATACAGATATTGATATTGTAAAATCAATCAATTAAAATTTTTGTATCTTTTGAATTGATATATAAATTAAATAAAAACATAAAATGAAAATTTTACTTTATTTGAAATAAATAAAATCATGATAAAAAATTTCAATGGGGATGTATACACAACTAATAAAAAAGATAGGTTCATAACATAACATATGTCATAATTAATACATTTCAAGAAAATCATCCCTTACTATAAGTCTTGACATCCAAAATACATTTTAATATATCATGTTCAACAAATATAGTATTCATGTAAATAAATTATAGAATAATAATTATATATACCATAGAATAAATTGTTTTATTATGTAATTTTAATACACATTTATAGGAAATATCATGTTAACAATATTTTTTTGAAATAACTGATTTTTCTTATATGATTTGATTTAGTGTTTTTTGTCCTCTAACATTTATCCTATTTATAATCACCTATGTATTGTAAAAATAATATAAATAGCATATATATTCTGTATGTATGTATTTATAGTTAGTCATATAGTATTTTTATAGAAAATTAAATACACTATCCATGCAGAAGTTATGCCATATGTATAAATGAACTATGTTTCCATTTTCTTGATGGATTTATTGAGATGAAGGAAAATAATAAATCACCTTTACCTATTAATTATTATTTTTTTTATATCACTTGTAATCATTAAAAAAATCATTTTTATGGTTAATATAATTTGTGGTTCTGTAATGAATCACATAACATCGTGAGGGTGTATACACCCATGAACATTATTTATGTTATCAAATCAACAAAAAACATAATGTAAGAAGTTATTTGTGATATCAAAATTATAAATTAATAATTATTTAATAATTATAATTATTTTAAATTAAATGAATCATTTATCATATCATGCCAG
Source organism: Viscum album (assembly GCA_963277665.1). Taxonomy (NCBI): domain Eukaryota; kingdom Viridiplantae; phylum Streptophyta; class Magnoliopsida; order Santalales; family Viscaceae; genus Viscum; species Viscum album. The sequence goes on along the minus strand of OY728131.1, from coordinate 706,470,288 downwards.
GTGATGATGAAAAGAAAATTACATAATTTTATAAGGCGGTAGTCTAATGTGGACCCTATCGGAAATTAAATATCTCATTTTATGGAATTTGAAATATATATAATTTATTCCATTAACCAAGAAACCTAAATTCATGTTTTATGTTATTTTTATGATATATCATCATAGATGAAAAATATTTTCTATAGTTGGAGGATGAAATAATAAAATCACAATGTTATGAATACGCCATTCGTTTAGAGATTATCATTAGGTTTATACCAAAATCATTCATAAGAGGGTTTAAAATACATATTAATTCTTCTAGTATGTTGGTATACAGTTAAGGAAGTTATTTGATCTTGTTTTACAGAAAACAAATGGATTTGGATGTTTCACATTGGCCCAAAACCCCTTCTACCCAAATACATAAGATGACTGTAACATTACTTCGAGGGCGTTCCTGGTGCTCATGGGTTGGAAATAGCAACAAAATTCATAAAAGAAAAATTTTGGAACCAGTTTTTAAAAAAAAATTAGAATAAAAATTTGATTCAGGTAGTTATATATACCCTTCTCCAAGATAATGTACCAGTTGTCAGTTAGGTAAAAGGGAAATCAAGCATATTGAAAAACAACTCAAATGAAACCACAATGTAAACTAGAAAATAGTCTAAGAAAACACTTTTTTAAAATTTTAAAATGCTTCACCCGTCACCATCACCACTCCATAGTGGATAGTATCGTGGGCATCCACTGCCTCCAATTAGTGATTTCTCATTGCATGGAACTGGCATATAAAAATTTACAAATTCCTGAATAAAAATGATTAGTTAGAGTTATAAATCCTAGTAGGGTTGTACCTTGTTTTCGATAATAAATACCAAAAAAACCAGTAATGATATTAATTTAAATAAAATTGGTTATCTAAATTATATCACTTCATATTTGAAACGAATCGTACTTTTATTTCATATATAGAAATAATTCTAATCCTGGACCAACTGACCATTTTATATAAAATCATATATATAAATCATACGACATGAGTAAAACCGTTATATGTTTAATGGATTATTTATAAAATGAAACACAATAAGACTCATGGTCAAAGGCCTTCAAGTAAACTAGATTCTATCTAAAGGATCCTTTTACATCTCAGATACATGATCATATTTGAAAAATATTTGACACATTCCTTAAGAATAAGCATAATGAGACTCATCAACACCTCATCAGGGCTAATCAATCCAAAGTAGGTTTCTTTAGATTTTTTATTTTCAATCAATTTCTTATGGATTAACAACCAAGAATGGTTGATTGAAATAACCAACGAAATTCCATGGATCTAATGTACTCAATCATTTAATAAATAATGGGAAAATTAACAAATTTTGAATCAATAATCATTCACTCTATTACCTAATTTTTAAATTCAATATTCCAATTCAATTTGAAAATAAATACCTAGCCATTTCATCATTCCATTTTTTTTAATCCATAACCAAACAGGATATTTCATAATTTCAATTTATGAAATTTTATCAAATAATTCACAAATCATTTCATCAATTCCATCATTTTAAAAATTCATCCCATAATTCAAATTCAATTGTAATTGGGGGTTTTCCCAAAATACTTACCATTTAAAATTATGATATAAAATAATTCCAAATTAGTGTTTATAAAATAAATTGAAAAAAATTTAAAAAAATTCAAGAATTTCATGGTTTCAATTAAATAGAAAATCTCAAATGTAAGAACATACATTTAAAAAATGATCATGAATTACCATATGCAACGGGATCATCCAATTAAAAATGAGGGCTTATGTGATCAAAAAATCATACCTGGAATCTCAATCTGATTAATTAAAGTTTTGATTAATTAATTATATGACAATCTATCAAAATATATGGAGGAGAGAAATATAGATAAGATGAAACAACATGATTGGAAGTCCACTTACCTAACATATATTAAATGTGATCTACCATGATTCTACCCTCAGTGATAAGGGGTTTGAGGATCCAAAATCAATTATTAAGAGAATAAAATGATAGGTTAATTATTTTTGTTCTAAATGGAGGGATTATTGGTCATAAAATTGGGGTTTTTATGTTTTAGTTGAAAATATTTGAGCATTATGAACTTGTGTCAAAGGATAACTCGGTGGGGAACATTGGTAATAAAATTGTGTACCCTAACCATGAATCCGAACAGTATGGTGTTCAAGGTATGTCCTTATTGGTAAAATGGATAGTCTAACGATTTTAATGCCATGACATAAAACCCCTATTTAGGGATTCATGGTTTGGAGGGTCTGGACACACTCTTTGGAGAAACCGTGTGCCCACTCCAAAGAACCATAAAATGCTACAAACTTTTTTTGATAAATAATAAATTTTTACTAAATGTGAAATAGCTATGCATATCCCCCAGGGCTTAAAAAATTCAACAAATAACTCCAAGATTTACCGTTAATAATACAAAATCAATTAATAATCAATATAGTGATTCAAGATAAACAATGAACTAGAAACAATATGTTAAAAACATCGATCCCTAAATACTTTCTACCCCTAGAGTTTCTATCAAGTCAATTAGATATCAAATAGATAATCCCACTACACTATCATCAGTGCATCATGCTCCATTGTCAAGTGAGAAATATAACTATGCTTCCATAGAATAATGACCAATGTTATTATCCTCCCATGAAATACCATTATCATTTAATTATCAATCTTGATTGGACTCTTATTCATAGATAAATCAATCTCAACAATAAGATCACTCCAACTCAAAACATGAGTTTTAATCAAAACAATACATCTAAAACTATGATACATGGATAATATTATGTATCATCATCAACAATGTCAGAGATCATAAATGTTAATTCACATTCCCCACATTATTATCTAGCTCAAAAGGTTCAAAAACTCTAGGTGAAATAATTCAAAATTTCCCATGAATTTGGTTTCCCATCAATGGTGAAACTCTCAAGAATACCCAATAAATAATAATAAAACATTAATAGTCTTCAATTATTATCAGAATAAAATATATATAACCTCTGTCCCATAACCATTTTACATGAATTAAATGAATCTTAACCATCATCTCTTGGACAAGAAATTTTCCAATAAAAGAAGCTTCACCTATATCTGACCAAACACAATGAATCTTATAATGTCTGGCCATATAAAGCCTCAAAAAGATCCATATGAATGAGATAATGGTAGATTTTTTAGAATCAAAACTCAAAAAATCCCAAGATGAAATCCTAGGATCCACAAAAATTAGGGACACATGTGTGGATCATGTCTTCTGATATATATATATATATATAGATATATATATATATATCCCATTCGGTCTATCCATCCACAAGTGGATGATATGTCATCCTAACCATCACCTAAGATCATATTTCCTCCTATATGCCACTTAAAAATGATATGGGGAACAAAGTACTATATAAAGTACTATTATATATGGGACACCATTAAACATGAAAACCTCATATATGTATAGGGTCCCCAACTCATTAACATTGGTTCAATCATTTATGGGAATAAGGTGGGCCGAATTGGTTAGTCGATCAATCAAAACCCATATAATGTTCTTATTCTGAGGTCTATTCTGTAAACCAACAAAAAATTATATAAAAATTTCATCCCACATCCAATTCATAATTGGAAGGGGATAGAGAAAACCCAAGAGATTCACGAGATCATCCATGACCTCTTGGAAAGTATAAGAATGTGAAAAAAAATTAATCCATGTCTCATCTCATACATGTCCACCATAATCACACCCATATAATATAACATCTTTTTCTATCAAAGGTATACTTCCCCATGGAAACAATTATAGTTTCCCATCACAACCACATCTTGAAATAATGGAAAATGTACAAATTCAATAAACATATAATTCAATTTATTGAAAAATTACACTAGGAAATGATATTCCTACCATGAAAAGGGTATTTAATGCCACAAAACATTCCATCCTACTACTGATTGTGAAGAATAATCTAAAGAAGAGAGGAGTTCATCTGAACACTAATCAAAACTAAATGATACTGTATATTTTAAACTATTAAAAAAACTATGAAATTAGAACCATAGAAGTAAAATATTATGATGATTTATTCATGTCATGGGCCATAACATTCTTGCTTAAATAATTAATGATGTCATTCCCCTTATATGGGGTATAAGAAATATAGAAATCATACAACCATATATAATCCACCAAACACCCCTGTAATAGATTCAAATCAATTTTAGAGAAGATATCAATTAGGGAATTGTGATCACGATAGATGGCAATCCTTTCTCCAAAAATAAGATGCTCTAAAAATTTAAGAATATGTATAACATCTATGAGTTCAAGATCATAGGTTTGATAATAATTTACTTATGGCCTAAGAAATATAGACCATTAGAGGATGATGTGATCAAAATATATTATAAAATAGCCCAATCCCAATCCTAATTTTTCATATACAACCACATTTCCATGCCTCTCCCTAAGAATATTCATCACCGATGAAAAATTCAACAGATGCTTCCACTAAAAAAATAATTTTGACATTCATCATTATAAAAAAAATCATTCCCTTCCAAGGGAGATCCATCATTAGAGAATACATCAATGAGATATATTTAACAAAATTGTGATAATACCACCCACGAAACCCAAGAACTTCTAAATGAAGAAATAATTTGGAAATTGTTAACATGTCATAGTAGATTATTCAATTAAAAAATCAATTGAAATACCATGATCTAAGACCACATTTTCTATGAACATTACTTCTCAAATGTATTATTCCCATTTTGAAATCTTTTCATAAATTTAATTATCTCTCAAAAATTTTAGAATCGCTCTCATATAACACACTTAATTATCATATTTTCTAGTAAACTTAGATGTCATCCTCAAAGACCAACACAAACATATCAAGATACACATGGATAATTAAATTTCTAAAATATAGAAAAACATTTGAAGAACTGTTTAAACCGAATTGCATGAATAGTTATTCAAAATGGACATAAATTCTCTAAATGATGGATTTAGGATGAAATATTCATTAATTATCAACTGGTGGTATAAAAAACAAATAACAACCACTAAGAAAGCCACAAGCCCTTTATCTACGTCAAAAATATCATCCACCTGAGGGAAAATAACATTTTATTTACAATAAATTATTTTATCTTCAGGAAGTCTACATATTGGGAAATCATAGAAAAAAATTTCTTTGTAAATAGAACATATGACTCCCACAGTGAAAAACACGGTAGTATAAATCCTTCATCTAGCTGATCATCCAATTATGTTGTTAAATATTTCAAATCCTCAAGTTCCATATGATAAGAAGGAATATATAATGGTGGAATTATAGAGAATCAATTCAATTAAATACGAATCACAAATACCAATCAAACAACTAGGAAATCAGAATGAAACTATTGGGAAACATGATTAAATTTTTTTGGATAACATCACTCAATAATTATTGCTCAAATTGAAAAAAAAACTAAAACTACTCTACCCAAGATTATAATATATTGTTTGGTTTTACACGACCATGGGTCTCATTCTCCTGGAAGGACATGGTGGACCCCATACAGTGTGTTATAGAAGAACTATATAAAATAATAGTGTGTATAGGCTTTATGAGTGATAATAAAAACTATCCCTAGGGTGATTTAAGTAAATTTCCAATAGAGAATCCAAAAATTCATGGTAAGAGAAATCTCTGATAAAGAGAATGTATGTGAAGGACATTGAATACCCTTCTATATCATTGATTCACGAGGTAGCATAATATCAATAAAAAACCAGAAAATCTCTATATATATTGTTATAAAATCAATAAAATTTGATGATATTAACAAGTGAGATGGACTACTGTCAAATAAATAAATAAATAAATCTGAATCTGTTTCGATTGGCTAACTGAGACACAATAGAATAAATTAAATGGACCTATACAATTAAATTATTTATGGATGGAATAATATGGAAATTGAGATCCACCATGATACTCATAAAAATATTTATTCATTTAAATGAACTCAAAAATCTCCCAATGGTAGAAAAAGGAACACCTGTCCACCTAGATTTACTTGCAAAGTCATGTTCATACATAAACGTTCTATCAAGTACATCATCATAATATGTAACCTATAGTATGTTATTCTAGAAATAAATTTCATATTGAAGTCCCCTCTCCAATATTCATACCATCACCTTCTTATTGGACATAATCATAGGTGAAAATCGCACTCTACCAATATAGAGGTTTTCATAATGTGTCCTAGTATTTTTACATTTCAATAGTTTAATAAAAAACATTTACTTATTAAAAACCTAAAAATATAAATAAAATTAATTATTAAAAGGGAAAATGGATACTTTCTACGCAAATACTTCTTCACAATCACCCAGAAATCCCAAACATTTTGTTTTCCAAATAATTCTTGAGTGTAGCACATTTATCTTTACTTGGATTAGGAATTTCCAAAATATACTAAAGTGTCTCAATTACATTACACCCAAATTCAACATATGTTGGATCATTAGTGACTTTTAATGCATCTGGATTCTAGAGGAGAAGCACATCTACACAATTTATAGAGTTTTCCTTTCGAGGTTTCATGACTGGAGCCTGTAATGAAACATCTCGGGTTGCTTATCCCCTAGGTTGTACATCACAACCCATTATCTAATTGTGATTATTATCAACTAGTTTGTTTTCTACCATGGTATATTAGTATCCCCCTACTTATATAGGTCTATATGTCTTCTCAGAGGCATTGATATACACTCCATTAGAAGACAACATGATGTTTTTTATAGGGATAATCATATGATAAATTTAAACATGTTTCAAGAGAATGAATTCCATAAAAGTTATTTAAAAATGTTTTTTATATTCATAAAACTTTAAAAAATGAGTACAATACTATAAATAGATAATAATATTCATCAAAGTCACTTTTTCCAGCACCACCTATAGTGTATTAAGGGAATTTATCACAAGATCTGTCTAGGAAATTAGCCATTACATCCCCTAAATCATATCAATCGAACCTCCTTTATACCAAGACATCCAAAAAAACAAATCAAATCCCTTGAATGATGATTGACCTGTTTCTATGATACAATTTTGGAAAAAACTACCCCATTACCTTTATACTCATGTCGAAAATAACATATCACGAGGGGCATTTCTGATACACATTTTTTGGATACTATCACATGCCATCATCTATGATCCAAGAGATATTGAATATTCCATAAAATAGAAAAAGATAAATAAAATAAAATTTTAATATTAATATTTAATAGGGATTAGGTTCCAAAATTAAATTCGGTAAAATTTTACAGAAAAAGATAAATAAGCATGGAAATAAAAACCATAATGTCAAATAGAGAGTTGTGTTAGAAAAACCACTTTAAATTATTTAAAATATATCCACCGATCACCAACAGGAGTCCATTGTGAATATCATCAACTACATCAACGAAATATATATGGATCACACCCATTCCACATACCTAGAATAATAAAATCTTTAAATTCATGATAAAAAATGTAGGTTGTGATCAATAAACATGAATATGTTCTCACCAAGTCATCAAAAATAGACATTATAAAAATAATACCATAATTATTTAAATGTAAATAAATATGTAATGGAATAATATATCAATACAAATTTAGAGCAAGAAATAATTTATTTTCAATACATGGAAATCATTTCATAGATGTATTAAATAAAAAGATTATATAAATGAACTTATATAATTCATTTTCAATTATTATAATGGCTCTATAATAAATTGAATATATATCAATTCAATGACAACAAGAACGTTAAAAAAATTTATATGTTGTTGTTGATGCAGAAAAATGTTTGTAACTCTCGGAGGAATTTTTGGAATGACGAAGCGAAGTCATATTCGGAATCAGAGGGCCGATCCGGAGGCCCGAGATGTGGTGCGCGAAATAATGGAGTCTCAGAGTGAAAAAATTGTTCTGCGCGCATAGAATCACCGGGTTTTGCGGAATTGAGCTGATGAGGCATGCAATCTTTGCATGCCCCGGTTCTGCGCGGTGATTTTTTGCGCGCCGGCTGCGCTCGGCGCGAAGAATTTCGCGCGCTGCCTGGATTCTGCACCGGAGGTCGCCTATAAATAGAATGTGACCCCGAATGGTTTGGGGGTTGAGGAATCTGAATGACTCTCGTGCACGCAATTCAGCTCCCCCCACACCAAGATGCCTTCCAGGTAATCCCTCATTTAATGCAACCTTGCCCCGGAGTTCGCCTTTGCGCGCAACTCCACCGGCATCAGTGAATTTTCCCCCTCCTCAGGGTTTTAGCATTGAGGGAAATCCTTGTCTCGTGCGCGCAAAACCCTGTCGTGTGCGGAAAACCCTGCGCGTAGTTCCCTCTCCGCGAGCAATTCCCTTGATTCAATTGCACGTTGTCCTGGTGTTTTGCGCAAAAACCTTCCATTTTGCGCGCAAAGGCCAGGACCCCTCACCTTAACGCCCCTTGGCTGCCCCCTGCACCGGCACCTGATTTCTCCCCTGCCGGGAGTGCGCGCCATGCATAGTTTTTCTGTACGGTCTTCCAAGCTCGTGTGAGGTAACCTCAAGGTCCCCCGGGCCATGTTTCTCGTTGCTTTGCTTTACCTTATGCTTCTCCGCATATGCACACTAACGGTTATTGCTTTTTCGCATAGCCATGCTAACGTAGACCCCCCGGTGGTTTGCCCTGCGGCCCCCCTTCAGTATGGCCTTGACGATGCTTTCCCTCCCACAAGGGGTAGAGGGCATTGGGAATGTAATCCATAGGGTTGTGGAGAAAACCCACCTCGTCCAAGCTGTCGGACGTTAAACTGCTAAGCACTCGTCCTTAACACAAGACGTTAAACTGTGGTCCAACCCCATGCTTAGTAAGCAGGGTCCCCCCAGCATGGAAATTTTTTACGCCACTCGTCTCCATAGTAATGGACTCTTCCTCACTTGGAATGAGATCCTCCTTCTCGGAGCGGCGTTTGTCCGTGGGGGAAGGGATGCCTCAGTGTGTAATCCCCTAGCCTTTCTTATGGATGACTGCACCCGTGCATCTCCGTACATTCCCCCCCTGCCAAGGCCAGTGGAGTCCTTTTCCCACTGCGCTTTGTCGCACCACGGGCCTCCACCCTGGAGTAAGCCCTGGAACCAAGGGCCACTAACCACGTGTAAGCCCTTGTTTCCTATTTGGCCCGCTCAACGCGTAAGCCACATTCCGCTTCTCACAGACACACCCTTCGCGACGTGATCGTCTGATCCCTGCTGCCTCTTGTTTTTCACACCGAGATTAAATCACGTGGGATTAGAGTATGCATCGACAATGACATCCTCCAATGGGCCGCCCCAAAGCGTAAGCCCCATCCTAGCGAACTACTTGTACTTTGATCCGTGCTAACGTACGGTACGTAGGAAGCCTCCACGAGGTTCAGGCCCAGCACCCGGTCGTCCTGACCTCTCCATGTCGGTTCCCTGACCACCTTCGGCTTCCTTAGAGCGTAATCCCCAAACCACTCATCCAGCATGACGTTAAACTGTATCTCGTCCCACATGACGTCAAATTGTATCGCGTCCCGCATGACTTTAAACTGTATTCCCCCTCTTGGGTCATCTCAGAACGTAATCCTCATGTCTCACTCCACCATCCATCCTTAACCTTACCCGGGCTGCCACATCCCGGTGAGATCATGCCACCCCATCCCACTCCATGATATCTGGGAAGCCTCCCACGTGCTGGACCCAACATCGGTGTTCCCCCTAGGGGTCCTTCAATCCGATCTGTCTCCGCAAGACGTTAAACATGCGACATACCCCGTGTTAAACATGGGAAGCTGAGGAAAACCTCAGATGGTACACATTCCCTGCGTTTGATGTGGGATGCCTCAGGCTTCCGCGCCCTCGAGAAGCCCTGTGATGAGGGACCAAAGACAGACATGCCGACGACGCCCCAACGTGACCATTATCCTCACTGAAGGTTGCTGCCCCGACAAGACCCCTTGCAGTGTCTTGACGGAAGTAGCATAATTAACTGGCTTCCATGTAGATATGGCACCGGTAATGAGCTTCACGAACCCGTCTTAAATCTATGAGGGAGACCCGGACTAGGTAATGAGCTCCGAGGAGGAATCCACAGAAGGAAGAACTGACACCACATCATCCTGGTTTCGATCACGGAGCAGACGTCCCTGAACAAGGAATGGATGCCGCCCGCCATTGGAATGCGGTAATGCGGGGTAACAAGCAGTGCATCCTCCCTACAGACGGATGCGCGTGCCCCGACGAAAGCATCGGAGCATCAAAAATGGTGAACCCAATGTGAAGCTCCTCTCCTCAATACGGGGAAGGGAAGCCGTCGGAGCATCGAAAGGATAGCATGTCACCAGGTCCAGGTAACCCTCACTGGGACGTGAACCCGCCAGGGGTCGAGGCCGTTAGGATGTTGATCACTCCGTTCTGGGACGTCATCAGCGTGGATCCCTCTCGCCGACCATGGAAGATGGAATGATGTTGGGCCTTGGTTGTTGATCTAATTTCATGTTGATACTAATGGTTTCATCTCCCTGCTTCCAGGAATCAGATCACAGCATTCGGAGCTCGATCGCCACCTGCCCACCGAGCAGGGGCAGGGGCAGTACCGACGCGGCTACCCCGTGCGGTCAAACCTATTCCACGGTTGCTCCGACATCGACCGTTGTAGCAGTCGCGCGCTTGCGCCCCGTTTCCCCGTCAGAAATCATCCAGAAGAGGGTGATCAATGACCTGGTTCGTAGGTATGAATAGGGAGGGGTCATCCCCACCAAAGGCATGTCCTGCTTGGATATAGAGGCGGTTGCGCCTCACCACCATCTCTGCCCTCGAGGGACACGCAGGGAGCTTCCGCTCCCCACGCTGATGTTCAAACGCTTCGGGAGCCTATCCCTGGAGTGCCTTGACATATCCCTCTCCTACGCCAATGAGGTGGGGGATGTCCGGGTCCACCCGATCGGCGATCAGTCCTAGGGGTTAATGGCAAGAACCCCCACCAGGCTGTGTCGACGCCGCCACCCAACTCCCCGAGCCGAGGAGCAGGCAATCTTCATGCCCGCACCGCCGGTTCCGGTCCATCTGAATCGATGCCTGCATCGGGCGTGAGTGGGAGAGAATGCTCGTCCTGGGGCACCAACATCAGCAACCACTGTGGCCCGAGCCACTTCTGACTCCTGTTACCAGATCCCCGCACACGTTGAGCAGGGGCAGCCACGTGCCCGACGGGGATCGAAACCCTGATTGAACAAATATTTTCTATTAATTTATATTGAATATAACTTTTTTAAACTCACAAAAGTGTTACTCTAAGTTGAATTGTTTCATTTTTATGATTTTGGTGTTATTTAGAGCTGAATAGTAAAAATTCGCCATTTTGGATTTTTAACAGTTTTAACTTTTTTCTGTAGTTTGGCCATAACATTATCTACACTAATATTAATTGCAAAATTCCTTCTATTCCAGATTCTACACATACAGAGCTTCATTTACTATTTTTGGACTAAAAGCTGAATCGGCCATATGGAAGCTCAAAAGAAGCTCACAAGTTGGCCCAAGAAAACTGTTTCCAGTTCTGCTTAGTTTTGGTGTGGGATCCATAACTCATCCATTTTGGGCCCAATGATTGCAAAAGTCGGTGGGTGGACGCCCAAGGAGTTTTGGAGCATCTTTTATGAAGGAAGCACCGCGGGAGTCGTCCGTTTGGGGGTACATTAAAGCTGCCTAATCCGAGGTTTGACATTTTGGAGATTCTGACTGGACAGAATAAATGATCAGAGTAAAAGAGCCATAACTCTCGGAATACCTTTCCAAATCCGCTGATATTTTGAGGGGACACGGACAAGACAAATATGAACAACATTGATGAATGGCTCAACGCGTGAAGAAGTCATTTATTGGGTCCAAAACGCGACAACATGCGGAGGGCATAAATCTGGCTATAAAAGGAGGAGAGCTCCCCCTCCTCAACGCATCCCATTCTCCACCCCATTTCTTCTGGGGCACCTGGAGAAGAAATTCACAACGTTTTTCTTTTATTTCGTTTATTTTAAAATGTCTCTCCTCTCCCGCATTATCTCGCTTACCCCATCCATGGTGGGGTAATTTCATTTGAGTGATCGGAAAGAGGGGAGGCTGGACCTATGTGTTGTGCTTGAGTTTTTGTGCTTGAAATGAATAAAATTTGTTCTTCTTTCTTCTTCTGGTTTCAATTCATAATTCAGTATTAAATTCCGAATGCGGTTGTGTTAAGGTTTTTATTCTGAAATTATAAATTGCTTTGGTCGATGATCACATCTCCCTCCACCCAATTCTAATCTGTATACGGTGGAACCTGATTACGGTTGGGTGGTGATTGCTCGACAGTTGTCAAGCACGTGTGTAGGATAGTATGTTGAAATCTTGGTTTATTAGGGAACAACAATTCCAGGTTTGGGATTTCTCTAATTAATCAAGAGACCTTCTACAACCCTAAACACATTGGAAGGAGGATAGACAAATCTAAGGTTTTAGAAAGGGAAATTCTCATCACATCTCTCTTACCAGTTTAAGGAAGAAGAAGAGATAAAATTTGGAAACCATGATGGCACAACACTAAGTCTAGCCGAACCTAATCCGATCACTGTCTTTATAATTTGTTAAAATCAATCAATTTCGGTTGTTTGTTTCTCTCATAGTCATTCAAATTTGTTAAAACCAATCTTTTTAAAAAAACCAACAAAAAGTGACAACCTTGTTTTCTGTGCACTCCTCTTCGGGAGACTACCTAGGATCAGCTGCTATAATATACTTAGGTAAATAAAATATTGTTTTGCCACGCCCCACGACAGGCGTGCGTCAAACTTGGCGCTGTTGCCGCGGAGGCAGTGCCTCAAAGCTTTTTTTTAAAAAAAAATCCCTTTTGAATGACCCGTAGTTCAAATAGAAATTTATTAGAATTCGATCCAGAAATTGAGCGCACAGTAACCAAATTGAGAAATCAAAATCTTCTAAAAGATTTCGAAGAAATCAATCTCACTGATTCAAGTGATACCTTGAGTGGAGACTTTGAACCTTTAATAATGGCTGTAAATCCCAACCGAACCCTACGTGACATCTGTGTACCTCAATTTGTCAATCAAAATTATCAACTTACAATTCCTGCCATAGAAAATGATTTTGATTTGCGAATTAACATGATCCAAGTGCTTCCTAAATTTCATGGTCTTGCAGGTGAAGACCCGAACCGACATATTCAAGAATTTACCTATGTCTGCTCCAGCTTCAAACCTCGAGCAGTCGCGGAAGAGCATGTGAAGTGGAGGGCTTTCCCCTTCTCACTAGATGGAGCAGCAAAGGAATGGTTGTACAATCTACAACCGGGGGAGATCAGTGACTGGGAAGATCTAAAAAAATGATTTCTACAAAGATTCTTCCCAACATCTAGGAGCACTGCAACAAAGAAGGAGATTTATGTCATCCATCAATCAACTGGAGAAACACTCTACGAATACTGGGAATGTTTCAAGAAGCTTTGTGCAAGTTGTCCACACCAAGAAATAGAAGAGGACCAATTCCTTATGTGCTTCTACCAAGGACTGCTTGACAATGACAGGAATCTACTAGATGCCTCGTCGGGAGGAGCCCTCATTGATAAATCACCTGCAGATTTACGAATTCTGATTGAAAAGATTGCACAAAATCCACAGCATTTTGGCACTCGAGTTACGATCACCAGAGAGATCCATGAGGTAAGAACATCTGATTCAGTAGATTTAATTAAGAATGAAATGGGTGAACTCACCAGGTTGGTGCGACAAATAGTTGTGAACCATGTGAAGGAACAACAAGGACCGAATCAGTTATGTGGTTTATGCTCTTCTAATTCTCATTACACTGATCAATGTCCAGAAGTACAGGGGACAGAAAGTTGTACTGCAGCCTATCAACAAAGGCAATACCAACCGCAAACCCAACCAGGGTATGGGTTTCAACAGAACCAAGCCAGAGCACCTTTTCAGCAGTAATATCAGAACCCGATAGCATTCCAACAGCCTTATCAGAAGCCCTTCCAACAACAACAAACTTTTCAACCACCACCTTTCCAGCGGATGAATTATGAGCAACCATCCACAAGTGCACCGACAAATGAAGACCAACAACTGAAGACAAGAGTTGCAGAAATAGAAGATAAGATGGACAAGCTAGCTGATCAATTTGCAAGCATTATGGATGCTTTCACCAAGAACCAAGGTAAGCTTCCTGCACAAAAAATTCCCAATCCAAAGGAGAATGTTAGTGCAATCACAACCCTAAGTGGGATGGAGCTCAAACCACCAGAACAATGTGAGACGGATGAATCTAGGGAACCTGCTGAAGCTCGTCCTGTCCAACCAAAAGTTGGAGTCAACAACAAAGTAGAAAGAACAAGGTTCAAGAAAGAAAGACTAGAAACACCACTGCAGAAACAACAAAGGGAGAAAAAGGATATTCCAGCACCATTCCCATCAGCATTGGTTGAGTCAAAGAAGGGAGAAGAAGAACGAATTCAACAGGAAATTCAGGAAACATTCCGAAAAGTTGAGATTAACATTCCACTACTGGATGCAATCAGGAAAATCCCTAAATATGAAAAATTTCTGAAGGAGCTATGTACTAAATGAAAGAGGCTGGATGGAAATGAAAGAATCAACTTAGGAAGAAGTGTCTCAGCATTGATCACACCACCGATACCACAAAAAATGTCAAGATCCAGGGACTTTCTCTATTCCCTGCACTATCGGTTCATTAAATTTTACTGATGCACTATGTGATCTTGGAGCTTCGATAAATGTGATGCCTCACTCTGTGTTTTCATCTTTGCAGATCGGAGAACTAAAATCAACTCGGGTGGTGGTACATTTAGAAAATAGATCCACCGTTGTCCCAGCTGGAGTCGTTGAAGATGTACTTGTAGGAGTGAGAGGATTAATCTTTCCAGCATACTTTTATGTCCTTACCATGGAGGAAGACCGAGCACCATCCCAATCTCCCATCATCCTAGGGAGACCATTCCTGAAAACAGTAAGGAAAATCATCAACGTGCATGAAGGAACACTCACCATGGAGCTCGGAGATAGTACGGTAAACTTCAATATTCTTGATACGATGAAACACCCATCCAGCAATCACTCACTTTATGAAATCTCCCATGATGAAGGTATAGAACCAATTGAAGACTCAGGTATGCTTCATGACTTGTTATCTGTGGGAGAACACTCTTCATTTGAATTTTATAACTCCCATGAGCCTGAAAATTCTGATATCATGTTGGAGGATGAGGTAAAATCTTATTTTTTCGATGATTTGTTAAGAGGAAGTAAGATTATTCCAGAGAATTAAACATTAGAAGTAGGAAACATAAATGAAATATCATCCCTGGAACAACCCCCATGTTTAGAACTGAAGCCTTTGCCATGTGACTTGAAGTATGCTTACCTAATGGAAGGAGAGAAATTGCCAGTAATCATTGCCAATAACCTATCCCATTCACAAGAACAAACATTGATTGACCTTCTCAAAAGGAATGTAAAAGCTATAGGATGGAGTTTAGGTGATATTCCTGGAATCAACCCTAAGGTATGCTCTCACAGGATATTTTTAGAAAGTGAATCTCGGCCAGTTAGACAACCTCAAAGAAGACTCAATCCCACAATCATGGAGGTCGTTAAGAAAGAGATTGAGAAATTGTTAGCAGCTGATATCATTTACCAAATCTCTGATTCTCAATGGGTCAGCCCAATTCATGTAGTCCCCAAGAAAACTGGCCTGACCACTGTTACAAATGAATGAAATGAACTGATCCTCATGAGAATACAAAACAGCTGGAGAGTGTGTATAGATTACAGGAAGCTAAATCAAGTTACCAGAAAAGATAACTTTCCTATTCCATTCATTGATCAGATGCTTGAAAGGTTAGCTGGAAATACTCATTACTGTTTTTTAGATGGATTCTCAGGTTATTTTCAGGTACCAATTTCACCAGAAGACCAGGAGAAGACAACCTTCACCTGCCCTTTTGGAACATTCGCCTACAAAAGGATGCCTTTCGGGCTATGCAATGCCCCAGGTACATTTCAACGGTGTATGGTGAGTATTTTCTCAGACCACATTGAGGACTGCTTGGAGGTGTTTCTTAATGATTTCACAGTTTTTGGAAATTAATTTGACCATTGCTTGGGAAATTTGGAAAAAGTTTTGAAAACATGCATTGAAAAGAACCTTGTCTTAAATTTTGAAAAATGTCATTTCATGGTTGAAAAAGGGATAGTGTTGGGGCACATAATTTCACAAAATGGGATTGAGTTTGATAAATCAAAAGTTGATGTAATAAATTATTTTCCATATCCAACATGTTTCAAACATGTTAGATCCTTTTTAGGGCATGCAAGATTTTACAGAAGATTCATCAAGGATTTCAGTAAGATTTCTCTCCCTATCTCAAGATTACTTTTAAAGGATGCTAACTTTAATTTTGATTGTGCATGTAGGGAATCATTTGATGAATTAAAGGAAAGGCTGATAACACCACCAATAATGCAGCCACCCAATTGGGATTACCCTTTCTAGATACGTTGTGATGCATCCAACCAAGCAGTGGGAGCCGCTCTATCACAGAGAATTGACAGCAAGCCTCAAGTCATCTCATACGCATCAAGGACCTTGGATGCAACACAAATAAATTTCACTACCACAGAGAAGGAGTTCCTTTCAGTCGTTTTTTCACTAGATAAATTCCGATCATATCTTCTGGGCACTAAAGTTGTTGTTTTTTCTGATCATGCAGCTCTTAGGTACTTAATGAAAAAGGCGGATGCAAAACCACGGTTGGTGAGATGGATGATACTCTTACAAGAGTTCAACTTGGAAATCAAAGATAACAAGGGGACTGAAAATCAATTGGCTGATCATCTGAGTCGACTACCCCACACCGCTGAAACAGAAATACCAATGTAGAACCTACTTAATGATGAGCTTCCTGGAGAACAACTCTACATCATCAACAGTGAAGTACCATGGTATGCCAACATTGTCAACTATTTGGTAACATCTCAGGTACCCTCTCATCTAACCTCTCATCAACAACATAAGCTTAAATCTGAATCAAGATTTTACATTTGGGAAGATCCGTTTCTGTGGAAAATTTGTAATGATAAAATCATAAGAAGATGCTTTCCAAGAAGTGAAATTGAATCAGTGTTTGAATTTTGTCATATATTATCTTGTGGAGGCCACTTTGCACCTCAGAGGACTGCCCGAAAAGTTTTAGAATCTGGGCTCTACTGGCCCACCTTATTCAAGGATGCATATGAATTTTGTAAAAGATGTGAAAAATGCCAATTTTCTGGTAACATATCCAAACGACATGAAATGCCACAAAAACCAATAACCTATTGTGAAATTTTTGAAGTTTGGGGCATAGATTTCATGGGACAATTCCCAATGTCATTTGGAAATTCATATATTCTTTTGGCTGTAGACTATGTTTCAAAATGGGTGGAAGCAAAAGCAACCAGATCTGATGATGCAATAGTTGTTTGTGATTTTGTTAGGGCTAACATTTTCTGTAGGTTTGGCGTGCCACGAGCAATCGTCAGTTATAACGACCCATACTTTACATACATTGTTAATACTTCAAAATTGAAGCACACTTATTACAACATATGATAAAACCACAAAGGACCGTATAGGTATAGTGTCTTTAGAAACTGGGAAACATAAACAACTGGTTCATAAATCTTCTACAGTGTCTCCCATTTATTTCATCATATCTAGGGTCCCTTTTAGCATATTCTACTTAATATCCATATTCCTGGCCTGGGGAAAAGAAAACATAAAAGGGTGAGCTCAAATGCTCAGCAAGGGCAAATAAAGGAAATAAAAATCATATCATATCTTTTTGAAAATCATAACCTGCAAAAGAGATCATAAAATCTTAATAAACCATAGAAGAGAAAATGAGATCCCCATAATTATAACATGAAACTTGAAACTTTGTGGCATGCACACATAATCATGGAAAATCATTTCTTGTTAGTCATGACTCATTGCCAAGACTATCTTAGTGGACAAAGTCCCTTTCTGAACCGAGTTCACTCCTCGTTTCAGTCCTGTATCACTGAACCGAAATAACCTTCCGTTCCAGCCATGTCTATCTCATGAGATATAAAATCTTTACCCAATGCATTGGAGGGAGATATAGGTCCCACCCATCTTATAATGAATCCTTTCTTATGTGTGCCACATAATCATAAAACATACATCATCGCATAACACATGTAACAAAAATGGGATTCTTGAAACATCATGACATCATAAATCAATTCATATAAGATAAAGGAATTCATAAACATAATTCCATCACAACATAGTCAAAACAATGTAAAAATATGGATAGAAACAGAACCCTCTATTATCTTAGATGGAAAATAATTTTGATAAAACACTTGAATTGAATTCTTGAGGAAAATATCCTTTCTTCTTCAAAATCAATTTCTTTTCACAAAACATCATGCAATTTTAAAAGAAAGAGATTTTATTGAAAATAGTCATGAAATCATTTATAAGAAGCTTCATGAAAATAAGGCTTTATAAAACAGTAGAAATCCGTTCGTGCCGTATAAGTTAAAAAAAACATTCTTCGTACTTTTGTCGGAAAAGTCAAAAAAGTACCTCGTACGGAAAAACGACAAAAGATTCCTTTCATATTCTTTACTAAAAACTCACCTAAGGGTAAAATTGGATTTAAACTATTGTAAGTGGATGGAAACAATATTAAATATTGAAGGAACATGGATGTGGATGATAAAATACACCCCAGTAAATACTTACGAATAAACAATCTCGGATAAAAATGAGATTGTGATATTTCCCTTACCTTAGGTCCGATTTGCTTTGTACGTGTCCGAAGCTCCTGTATAATGGTTTAAATAATGTTATTGACTTATTCCAGAATCATACATGTTGATATGATATCATATATGGTCATATTATTAGCTTCTTGTTAGTAATATTTCATTGTTACTTGTTACTCGGGTCTTTATAACTTTTTGTTCTTATGCGTGTTTTGCCGAATAAATTCTTATTCTTATCTCAAGGTTATAGATACCTTATATCCATAATGGTATTAGTGTAACATATATCATATTTATTCATTCAATTCATTTATATAATTACTATGTAATGATGATCATGTAGAACGAGTCGCATCACATCGTGGAGACGGTATTCCGTACGTACGCACGAGTGATGATATCGTTCCTATGATCGTGGAAATGTATTGGAGTATATATATATATTATTCCAGTATCAATATTACTTCATAATAATCATATATAGTTACTTATTACACCATTATAACCATCCTTGTAAGGTGATGGTGGAAAAATAGATTACACCACGGCGTGGAGACGGTATTCCGTACGTACGCACGCGCGGTGATTTCATTTTTCCGTAGGATGGATAGAAGGTGAATTAGGGTTGTTTCATATTTATAATAACATATCAGTATGTAAGTAATACTGATGTTATTACTTTGTCATGAAACAACTAAAGAAGAAGAAGTTGAAGACGAAAGAAATTGAAAAGATCGGTAATCGATATTACCTCTTCTTTGGAACGCCTCTTTGAATCCTCCACTTAAGGAACAAAGATTGGTCTTTGGAGAAGACCAGGACCTCAAGGATTATTCTAGGGAAGTGGAGAGGAGAAAATGGCAGGGGTTGGCCGAGCTTGAGTGCTCAAATTAGTGTGAGGAGGAGGGGGAGGAGGTGCCCTTTTATAAGGGAGGAGAGGGGCACCTTAGGAATTTCTCAAAATATTATTTTATATTAAAGTCAAAATCGGTTTATAATGGTTCCAAAGGGTCTTATTTCGAAGCTAAAGTGGGGAAGGGTCGAAATCCCATCAACCAATAGGATTTAGACAAGTTTAGGGTATTATTTTAACCTTATCAATTAGATTTAACTCTAAGTTAAATAATTTAACTTTTACCGTGTCTTTTTGTTTTCTTTCACTATATGGTTAATACACTTACTATAACATGCCAAACGAACCCCAAATTGTTTATTATTAATATATATATCCTTATCTAAGTCATTTGGCCGAACCTTAGATTTTTAGGAATAAAATAACAATTAGTAATATAATATTTGATTTAAAAACTATTTTGTGTCAATTTTGACACTATTTGATATATGATTTTTGTGAAAGTCATAACAGAATTATATGTTCGAACCAAGTTGATTAAATCAACATTAATATATCATAGTAACCTAGAAAATTATTGGAATTCATAAAAAGTGTCAAATTACATTTATTTGGGTGTTTATAACATCAATTTTGTCAATATTTTGTTAACAAGATAATTACTGCATCATCTTTGTGTCATAAATAAATTAACTTATTTGATGTCTAAAAATTACAAATAAAATACCATCATGTAGGAAATCTTTTTAGCTTTCTAATGAATATTTACAATCGAATTTATCTTATGTATAACCCCATATTAAAAATGATTTACTTATTAAACTTTGATTTTAACTATTTTAACCCTTCTTTAAATAAATTAATAATAAATGTCCTAATCTAATCCAAGTGGGCCTAAATGGTCATATTTTATTCCTAAGTTTGTTTTTGGTCGAATTACACTTGTCCAATAGAATTAGGACATGTGTTAGGGTAATATTGATATCATATTTACCCTTAGTTACCCTATTTACTATTAACCGCGGTAAAAAATAGTAAAAAGTTACTATTCACCAAAAATTATTTTCATCTCATTGAACCACATTTTAGTCCTTGATATTAACCGTGTCTCTCGGATTTTTGAAATTCCATTCACAGAAGCGGTAAAATTATGTTTTATGCAAAATTCGGTTTTTAACCTACCACTTAGTGGTTTCACTATTCATCAAAAATTGAAAGTTTTCAGAAAAATACCAAAATTTCACCCTAGGCTAATTTCGATATTTTGAGTCCAAAAATGAAGTCCATTTTGAAAAATAAAATTTAAAAAATTTCAAAAAGTGGTTATTACTATTCATAACGGCTAGTTTTAATAGTATATTGTTGTTTAGTGAGACTCGGTATTGCGTACGACGCAAGCTATCGAGGAAGGTCGCGATTGCGTGCAAAGCAAGCCAAGAAAGTGTTGTGTAGAAAAAGATTCCTTTGATGGTTTATATAACATAAAAGTCTCGGGTGTTACATTCTACCCCCCTTAAAAAGAATTTCGCCCTCGAAATTCGTCACTTTGTAACAAACAGATGAGGATACTTCTCCTTCATCATATCCTCAAGCTCCCATGTAGCTTCTTCAAGTTGGTGGTTCCTCCATAAAACTTTCACCAAGCGAGTGGTCTTGTTTCGTAGGACTTTTTCGCTACGATCCAGAATCTCTATCGGCTGTTCTTCATAAGAAAGATCTTGCTTCAGTGGTACAACTTCTGAGCTGAGTACATGTGAAGGATCTGGTATGTACTTTCTCAGGAGAGATACATGGAACACATCGTGAACTTGAGAGAGATTCGGTGGAAGCGCCAATCGGTAAGCTACCTTCCCAACACGATCCAGTATTTCAAAAGGACCGATATATCTAGGGCTCAACTTCCCCTTCTTTCCAAATCTCATAACCCTCTTCCAGGGAGATATTCGTAAGAACACTTTATCGCCCACTTCAAACTCTAGGTCTTTTCTTCGGTTGTCGGCATAACTTTTCTGTCGACTCTGAGCTGCTCTTATGTGTTGTTGAATAGATCTGACCTTTTCTACCATTTCATCAACGAGATCAGGTCCTAATAGCTTTCTTTCCCCAACTTCATCCCAGCAAGTTGGAGTCCTGCATTTCTTTCCATAGAGAGCTTCATAAGGAGCCATCTGAATACTGGAGTGAAAGCTATTATTATAAGAAAATTCCACCAAAGGTAGGTGTTGATCCCAACCTCCTTTGAAATCCATAGAGCAAGCTCTCAACATATCTTCTAGGGTTTGAATTGTTCTCTCAGACTGACCGTCTGTCTGGGGATGATAAGCAGTGCTGAAACTCAACTCTGTATCCAGAGTATGCTGAAGACTTCGCCAGAACTTCGAGGTAAATCTCGGATCTCGATCGGATATAATAGAAAGTGGTACTCCATGCAATCTTACCACTTCCTTTACATATATCCTGGCAAGCTGATCTAGAGAGAAATCCTCTCTAATAGGAATGAAGTGTGCAGACTTTGTAAGACGATAAACTATGACCCAGATAGCATTATTGCCTTTGGACGTTTTAGGAAGTCCTGTGACAAAGTCCATAGTGATGTTTTCCCATTTCCATTCGGGTATGGGTAATGGTTGTAACATCCCCTTAGACTTCTGTCCCTCAGCTTTAACTTGTTGACAAACCAAGCATCGAGAGACATATTCAGCAACATCTCTTTTCATGCCATCCCACCAGAAGTACTCTTTCAGGTCCCTATACATCTTCGTGCTTCCAGGATGAATAGAGAATGAAGAACTATGAGCCTCATCCAGCAGCTCTTTCTTTAATTCGGGGATGGGAGGAACGCAAACCCGATTCCTGAACTTTATTATCCCATCACAATCAAGGTTGAATTCAGGAACATTTCTCACCTTCTTTTGTAACTCGACATCTTCTTTCTGTGCCTCTTTAATCTTCACATGTATAGATGGTTGAACATTCATTTGAGAAAGATAAGATTTTTCCCCTTCCATTATAATTCCAAGATCCATCCTTTTTAAATCCATAAATATTGGATCTTTTGTGATCCTCATCATGGATAAACTAGCATGGTCTTGTCGACTTAATGCATCTGCCACCTTGTTTGCTTTCCCAGGGTGGTAATGGATTGAGCAGTCATAATCCTTAATCAGCTCCAACCATCTTCTTTGGCGCATATTCAGCTCCTTTTGTGTGAAAATATACTTTAAACTTTTATGATCAGTATAAATATCACACCTTTCACCATAAAGGTAATGCCTCCAAATCTTTAATGCAAAGATTACCGCAGCCAACTCCAAATCATGTGTTGGGTAATTTTGCTCATGGATTTTCAACTGTCGTGAGGCATAAGCTATAACCATATCATTTTGCATAAGAACACACCCCAATCCCTTCTTGGATGCATCACTGTAGATCACAAACCTTTCTCCACTACAAGGCAATGTGAGCACAGGTGCACTGGATAACCTTCTTTTCAACTCCTTGAAATTCTCTTCACATTCCTCTGTCCAGACAAACTTGACTCCTTTCCGAGTCAACTTGGTGAGTGGATTAGATAATCGTGAAAAATCTTTTACAAAACGTCGATAATATCCAGCCAAACCAAGAAAACTTCGGATCTCAGTTACTGTTGTTGGTCTCGACCATCTTTCGATAACCTCTGTTTTTGCTGGATCCACAGATATCCCCTCTTTTGAGATTATGTGACCCAAAAATGCAACTTTTTGAAGCCAAAATTCACACTTGGTAAATTTGGCATAAAGCTTCTCCTTTCTCAGGGTCTTCAATATAATTCTCAAGTGATCTTCATGTTCTTCCTTGCTCTTTGAATAGACAAGAATATCGTCTATAAAGACTACCACAAATTGATCAAGATAGTCTCTAAAGACTCTATTCATTAGATCCATGAAGATAGCAGGGGCATTAGTAAGACCAAATGGCATCACTATAAATTCATAGTGTCCATACCTTGTACGGAATGCCGTCTTTGGTATATCCTCCCTTTTGACCCTTAATTGATGATACCCTGAACGAAGATCAATCTTGGAAAAGTATTGAGCTCCGCGTAGTTGGTCAAACAAGTCATCAATGCGTGGGAGAGGATATTTGTTCTTGATAGTGATCTTGTTAAGTTCTCGATAATCAATGCAGAGTCTCATTGATCCATCTTTCTTCTTAACAAATAGAACAGGTGCTCCCCAAGGTGACGCACTAGGGCATATGAATCCCTTATCAAGATTCTCTTGGAGTTGCTTCTTCAATTCCTGCAACTCAATTGGGGCCATTCTATAAGGTGTCTTTGAAATAGGCAAAGCACCCGGTACGAGTTCTATTGAAAACTCAACTTCACGATTTGGTGGAAGACCTGGTAATTCCTCCGGAAAGACATCATCAAACTCTCGTACAATGGGCATATTCTTAATCGTAAGTTTCTCTCCAACCATTTGAGATAAATAACCTTCATTTAGTGGAATCATGACCCATAAGATGGAAGGAATTTCCACTGGAAGGTTATGTTCATCCTTGCATTGATAGACGATCATAGATTGATCTGGAATATGAAATGTGACTTCCCTTCTTTGGCAATTGATATGAGCTCCGTATAAAGAAAGCCAATCCATGCCAAGAATCACATCAAATTCCACTATAGGAAGGATCACAAGATTTGCAGGAAGCACTTTCCCACAAACTTCGATCGGAGAAGAATTATAAACTTTTGATGCGATTGATGTTCCATTAGGTGTTGTCACAGCTAACTCAACATCTAATTGTTGAGGTAATACGGTGATACTCTTAGAAAAGTCTTCAGAAATAAAAGAGTGGGTGGATCCAGAATCAAATAAAACATTTGCTACTTTAGAGTGGATGGTAAGTGTACCTTTCACCACATCGTTATCGTACTCCACATCGCTGATAGAAATTGCATGTGACTTTCCTTTGTCTTTAGCCTTAAGAGTTTGTTGACGTCGACCATCATCATCAACCCTTGGATTTGGGCATTGATTGGCATAATGCCCCATCTCCTTGCACTTGAAACATTGAAGTGTAGTAGGATCATTCTGTGTATCCCTTCCTTTGTTTGCATCATTAGACATCTTCTTCCCATTATCACGGCATTCAAATGCCCGATGACCTTATTTTCCACATTTAAAACATTTACTTGTCCCTTTAAGACAACTCCCTCCATGTTTCTTTCCACACTTTGAGCATAAGGAAAAGCTCATCTTCTTTTCCGTGTGCTCTTTAGATTTTTCTTTGAATTCCATCTTCCTCTTCTTATCAAACCCATGTGACTGATGGGTTACTCCAATCTCCATCTCGACTTTGAGAGCACATCGAACGATTTCCTCGTAGCTATTGAAGTCCCTTATGGCTAACGCCCTTCGAAGACTTGGTTTTAAGCCACTAAAGAATCGATCGATCTTACTCTCAGGTTGGATAATAATACCAGAAGCGTACCTTGCAAGTCTTGTAAAATTTGCTTCATAGGTACTAACAGATTCATCATCCCTTTGCTTCAGTTCAAGGAACTCTTTCTCCATCTTTGTTCGGAGAATACGAGGGAAGTACTTATTGAAAAATAAGTTCTTGAACTCGTCCCATTCCATAGACTCAATTTCATCCCTTTGCCTCGTATTCTTAACAAGATTCCACCATTGATCAGCATCTCCTTCTAAACGATACACTGCTAGGATGACCTTATCATGTTCAGAACATTGAAGAACTGAAAATATCTTTTCAGTAGTACTAATCCATTGTTCAGCAACTAATGGATCAGTAGATCCACTGAAAGAAGGTGGACGCTGCCTCATGAAGGATTCAACAGAATGTTGCTCCCTCCTTTGCTCGTTTGAGAATCCTGCATGATTCATAGCTTGAGAAAGTTGTGTGAGCATGGCTACAAGATTTTGCATTCCATCTCCCATATTGTTTGGTTGCTCAGGGGGACAATCATTGCATTGCCCATCGCATTCCGCATTAACACGGTTCCTTCGGGTTCCAGCCATTGACTAAAACCAAGAAGAATAGTGTGAGCAACACTAATTATAATAGGAAACCACATAATTCAAGAATAAAATTTTCATGCTTATGGTCTTATCCTAGGTTATTCAAGGCCATTTCTAAAACACTAAGATTGTGTTCTATGCTTAGACTTATCCTTAGGGTTCTTACTAAGTCTTTCACATCCTAGTTTCCAAAGGTTGACTATACCTTTCCTCTGATACCAACTATAACGACCCATACTTTACATACATTGTTAATACTTCAAAATTGAAGCACACTTATTACAACATATGATAAAACCACAAAGGACCGTATAGGTATAGTGTCTTTAGAAACTGGGAAACATAAACAACTGGTTCATAAATCTTCTACAGTGTCTCCCATTTATTTCATCATATCTAGGGTCCCTTTTAGCATATTCTACTTAATATCCATCTTCCTGACCTGGGGAAAAGAAAACATAAAAGGGTGAGCTCAAATGCTCAGCAAGGGCAAATAAAGGAAATAAAAATCATATCATATCTTTTTGAAAATCATAACCTGCAAAAGAGATCATAAAATCTTAATAAACCATAGAAGAGAAAATGAGATCCCCATAATTATAACATGAAACTTGAAACATTGTGGCATGCACACATAATCATGGAAAATCATTTCTTGTTAGTCATGACTCATTGCCAAGACTATCTTAGTGGACAAAGTCCCTTTCTGAACCGAGTTCACTCCTCGTTTCAGTCCTTTATCACTGAACCGAAATAACCTTCCGTTCCAGCCATGTCTATCTCATGAGATATAAAATCTTTACCCAATGCATTGGAGGGAGATATAGGTCCCACCCATCTTATAATGAATCCTTTCTTATGTGTGCCACATAATCATAAAACATACATCATCGCATAACACATGTAACAAAAATGGGATTCTTGAAACATCATGACATCATAAATCAATTCATATAAGATAAAGGAATTCATAAACATAATTCCATCACAACATAGTCAAAACAATGTAAAAATATGGATAGAAACAGAACCCTCTATTATCTTAGATGGAAAATAATTTCGATAAAACACTTGAATTGAATTCTTGAGGAAAATATCCTTTCTTCTTCAAAATCAATTTCTTTTCACAAAACATCATGCAATTTTAAAAGAAAGAGATTTTATTGAAAATAGTCATGAAATCTTTTATAGGAAGCTTCATGAAAATAAGGCTTTATAAAACAGTAGAAATCCGTTCGTGCCGTATAAGTTAAAAAAACATTCTTCGTACTTTTGTCGGAAAAGTCAAAAAAGTACCTCGTACGGAAAAACGACAAAAGATTCCTTTCATATTCTTTACTAAAAACTCACCTAAGGGTAAAATTGGATTTAAACTATTGTAAGTGGATGGAAACAATATTACATATTGAAGGAACATGGATGTGGATGATAAAATACACCCCAGTAAATACTTACGAATAAACAATCTCGGATAAAAATGAGATTGTGATATTTCCCTTACCTTAGGTCCGATTTTCTTTGTACGTGTCCGAAGCTCCTGTATAATGGTTTAAATAATGTTATTGACTTATTCCAGAATCATACATGTTGATATGATATCATATATGGTCATATTATTAGCTTCTTGTTAGTAATATTTCATTGTTACTTGTTACTCGGGTCTTTATAACTTTTTGTTCTTATGCGTGTTTTGCCGAATAAATTCTTATTCTTATCTCAAGGTTATAGATACCTTATATCCAGAATGGTATTAGTGTAACATATATCATATTTATTCATTCAATTCATTTATATAATTACTATGTAATGATGATCATGTAGAACGAGTCGCATCACATCGTGGAGACGGTATTCCGTACGTACGCACGAGTGATGATATCGTTCCTATGATCGTGGAAATGTATTGGAGTATATATATATATTATTTCAGTATCAATATTACTTCATAATAATCATATATAGTTACTTATTACACCATTATAACCATCCTTGTAAGGTGATGGTGGAAAAATAGATTACACCACGGCGTGGAGACGGTATTCCGTACGTACGCACGCGCGGTGATTTCATTTTTCCGTAGGATGGATAGAAGGTGAATTAGGGTTGTTTCATATTTATAATAACATATCAGTATGTAAGTAATACTGATGTTATTACTTTGTCATGAAACAACTAAAGAAGAAGAAGTTGAAGACGAAAGAAATTGAAAAGATCGGTAATCGATATTACCTCTTCTTTGGAACGCCTCTTTGAATCCTCCACTTAAGGAACTAAGTTTGGTCTTTGGAGAAGACCAGGACCTCTAGGATTATTCTAGGGAAGTGGAGAGGAGAAAATGGCAGGGGTTGGCCGAGCTTGAGTGCTCAAATTAGTGTGAGGAGGAGGGGGAGGAGGTGCCCTTTTATAAGGGAGGAGAGGGGCACCTTAGGAATTTCTCAAAATATTATTTTATATTAAAGTCAAAATCGGTTTATAATGGTTCCAAAGGGTCTTATTTCGAAGCTAAAGTGGGGAAGGGTCGAAATCCCATCAACCAATAGGATTTAGACAAGTTTAGGGTATTATTTTAACCTTATCAATTAGATTTAACTCTAAGTTAAATAATTTAACTTTTACCGTGTCTTTTTGTTTTATTTCACTATATGGTTAATACACTTACTATAACATGCCAAACGAACCCCAAATTGTTTATTATTAATATATATATCCTTATCTAAGTCATTTGGCCGAACCTTAGATTTTTAGGAATAAAATAACAATTAGTAATATAATATTTGATTTAAAAACTATTTTGTGTCAATTTTGACACTATTTGATATATGATTTTTGTGAAAGTCATAACAGAATTATATGTTCGAACCAAGTTGATTAAATCAACATTAATATATCATAGTAACCTAGAAAATTAGTGGAATTCATAAAAAGTGTCAAATTACATTTATTTGGGTGTTTATAACATCAATTTTGTCAATATTTTGTTAACAAGATAATTACTGCATCATCTTTGTGTCATAAATAAATTAAATTATTTGATGTCTAAAAATTACAAATAAAATACCATCATGTAGGAAATCTTTTTAGCTTTCTAATGAATATTTACAATCGAATTTATCTTATGTATAACCCCATATTAAAAATGATTTACTTATTAAACATTGATTTTAACTATTTTAACCCTTCTTTAAATAAATTAATAATAAATGTCCTAATCTAATCCAAGTGGGCCTAAATGGTCATATTTTATTCCTAAGTTTGTTTTTGGTCGAATTACACTTGTCCAATAGAATTAGTACATGTGTTAGGGTAATATTGATATCATATTTACCCTTAGTTACCCTATTTACTATTAACCGCGGTAAAAAATAGTAAAAAGTTACTATTCACCAAAAATTATTTTCATCTCATTGAACCACATTTTAGTCCTTGATATTAACCGTGTCTCTCAGATTTTTGAAATTCCATTCACAGAAGCGGTAAAATTAAGTTTTATGCAAAATTCGGTTTTTAACCTACCACTTAGTGGTTTCACTATTCATCAAAAATTGAAAGTTTTCAGAAAAATACCAAAATTTCACCCTAGGCTAATTTCGATATTCTGAGTCCAAAAATGAAGTCCATTTTGAAAAATAAAATTTATAAAATTTCAAAAAGTGGTTATTACTATTCATAACGGCTAGTTTTAATAGTATATTGTTGTTTAGTGAAACTCGGTATTGCGTACGACGCAAGCTATCGAGGAAGGTCGCGATTGCGTGCAAAGCAAGCCAAGAAAGTGTTGTGTAGAAAAAGATTCCTTTGATGGTTTATATAACATAAAAGTCTCGGGTGTTACATCAGTGATCAGGGAACTCATTTCTGCAACAGGAAAATGGAAGCATTGTTGAAGATGTATGGGGTGCATCATAGAACATCTACCCCATACCATCCCCAAACAAATGGCCAAGCAGAAGTCTTTAATAGAGAAATCAAAGCCATTCTGGAGAAGACTGTTAAACCCAACCGGATGGACTGAAGCCAAAAGTTAGATGATACATTATGGGCGTATAGAACGGCCTACAAAACACTGATAGGGATGAGTCCCTATAGATTGATCTATGGAAAGAGTTGCCACCTTCCTGTGGAGTTGGAGCATAGAGCCTACTGGGCGGTCAGAGAGATGAATCTGGACCTTGAGAAAGCTGGGAAAGAAAGAAGATTGCAGTTGCAGGAGTTAGAAGAAATTAGAAGGGAATCTTTTGAAAATTCAATGATCTATAAAGAGAGAACAAGGATGGCCCATGACAAGATAATTCAACCAAGAACCTTCAACCCTGGAGATCACGTGTTACTCTTCAAATCCAGACTTAAGCTTATGCTAGGTAAACTTAGTTCCAGATGGGAAGGCCCCTTTACTGTTATTCATGTATATCCCTTTGGTGTTGTGCAGATTCAAAAGGAAGGAGGAGGAAACCCATTCACTATAAATGGGCAGAGGCTGAAGAAGTTCCATGGGACCGTACCTCAAGAACTAGTGGAGGAGATCACACTCCTTCATCCTGAATACAAATGAACACCTACCAGGTTGCATCATTCCTTTACACTTGATTAAATGCAGTAACTCCATCTTTTTGAAACATAAATAAAAAAATTCCATTTACATGCCTTGAGGACACTGCATCAATTAAGTGTGGGGGAGGAAATCTTGTAGTCCAGGAGATTTTTCAAAAAAAAATTGTTTTGTTTGTGTTGTCGAGCCAACGACATTAAACAAAGGCGCTACCGGGAGGCAACCCGCATTTTCCCCCATCTTC
Source organism: Viscum album (assembly GCA_963277665.1). NCBI lineage: Eukaryota > Viridiplantae > Streptophyta > Magnoliopsida > Santalales > Viscaceae > Viscum > Viscum album. Next base: position 706,439,641 of record OY728131.1, on the reverse strand, counting down.
CACTTGTCTTCTTAGTCATTTACCAGCATGATTGAACGAGCCTGCACTATCAATTGTTTTCATTTTTTTCAGGTCCATTAATGAAGAGGGTGTCGTGGGATTATACGTCGTGAAGAAAAGGATCCATTTGATAGGGGAGTATGAGTTTCAATTCTATATTATCCAACTTTATTCCCTACATTTTTTAGTCTTTTAAAGAATTAATAAAAAAAGGAATGCCCATGCTTGAATTCATGTTTTACTTGACTTCTCTAGGAGACATGAGTTTCATAGAAATCCAGTGATTCTATGTTTTAGATTTCAATGATTCTGAGATTGAATGATTAAAATGGATAATTGGATGATTAAAGTGAAGCAAGGATATAGAAATAAGGACTCATGATTTAAGGGAATTAATTGATTCATGTTAATGAAATTTCCCTTACATTTTTCATTCTTTGAATTTCTGAAATTCATGTGAATTAATTTGTTATTATTAATCATGCCATGAGTGATTGTCCAATATCATATTCTCATTCCTGAGAGTATTTCTAGACCAAATGTTTCCTATTTTATCTTGAGAATATTTCTTGAGTGATCTTGGGACGTGCCACCTGCTAGAACTTGTATTGAAACTTGTCAAAGCTATGACTGTACGAAACCACATTTAAAATGATTGAGGCATCTCTTTGGCTAGCCACATTTTATCCTAAGACCCACCTTTACATTTATCCTTCTTAATCCCTTAGATGCCATGAATTTCCTTATAGGTTTAAGCCACATTACAATCCAATTTTTCCTTACCTACCCGCACTTTTAGTATTTTTGCATGGTTATTTCAAGTTTGAGTGTGGGGGAAGGGCCTTTCGTGTGCGTTCCTTGGGATATGTATCATTTTTGGGTGGTGTAATGTGTGCGTCATCATTTTGGGAAATGTATTATTAGAAAATTGGGCATGAGTCATCATTTCATTATGCTTCTTTCATTTCATCCGGTTCTCCAAAAAAAAGAAAAAAAAGTGAAAAAAAATTCAAAATAAAGCTGTGCCTTTCTGGAGCTTTACAAAAAAAAGAAAATAAAGCTGTGCCTTTCTGGAGCATTACAAAAAAACATGGAGAACTTGGATGATATCATTCTTTGTAATCATTGATTGACTCATGACCCATGTCATTGAAAGGGGAGTGGTGTTGTGATTCACATTTCAAGGGGATTTGAGTGAGGTTCATCTTGTGTTCTCACTTGATTAATCATGAATTGTACTTAAGAGTCAAACCTCCTACTTCTGGCCTTAAATTATTTCAATTATTTACCCACCAACCCTAAGCCACAGAGTCATTTGAACCTTTATTTCAAGTCCTCATGATTTTATGTGTGTTTTGTCTTTACAAAGTGGAGAAAGTAGTTACATTACAAGCCTATGGATAAGGAGCATGTTCTCATGATATGAGCATAACTCCACTATTAATTGTATCATAAGTGATGAGAGAAAATATTCAAAAGTGAGGTAGGTTATGATTTGGCATGTTTAATAATAATAAATTGAGAACCTTGAATGAATGAAAGGAGAAGCTTCATTATTTTTCAAAGGGGAAAAGTAAAATGCATGAATTGATTGTTTCTTTGAAAAATGGGAAATTAAATTGGTATTTTTGTGGAACAGGAAAATTTTATTGGACATTGATAATCATTTGATTTTATTCCATTTGAAATTTAAATATTGGTGACATTGGTGTCCTTTGAATTCCATGTTGAGATTTTATGCTTGAGGACAAGCATAGTTTAAGTGTGGGGGAATTGATAGAACAAATATTTTTTATTAATTTATATTGAATATCACTGTTTTAAACTCACAAAAGTGTTCCTCTAAGTTGAATTGTTTCATTTTTATGATTTTGGTGTTATTTTGAGTTGAATAGTAAAAATTGGCCATTTTGGATTTTTAGCAGTTTTAACTGTTTTCTGTAGTTTGGCCATAACATTATCTAAAATGATCTGAATTGCAAAATTATTTCTATTCCAGATTCTAAACATACAGGGCTTCATTTACTATGTTTGGACTAAAATCTGAATCGGCCATATGGAAGCTCAAAAGAAGCTCACAAGTTGGCTCAAGAAAACTGTTTCCTGTTCTGCTTAGTTTTGGTGTGGGATCCATAACTCATCCATTTTGGGCCCACATCTTGCCAAAGTCGGTGGGTGGACGCAAAAGGAGTTTTGGAGCATCTGTTATGAAGGAAGAACCGCGGGAGTCATCCGTTTGAGGGTACATTAAAGCTGCCTAATCCGAGGTTTGACGTTTTGGAGATTCTGACTAGACAGAATAAATGATCAGAGTAAAAGGGCCATAACTCTCGGAATACCTGTCAAAGGCCGCTGAGATTGTGAGGGGACACGGACAAGAAAATTATGAACAACATTGATGAAGGGCTCAACGCGTGAAAAAGTCATTAATTGGGTCTAAAACGCTACAACATTCGGAGGACAGAAATATGGATATAAAAGGAGGAGAGCTCCCCCTCCTCAACACTTCCCATTCTCCACCCCATTCCTTCTGGGGAACCCAGGAGAAGAACTTCTCAACGTTTTTCTTTTATTTATTTTATTTTAAAATTTCTCTCCTCTCCCACATTATCTCGCTTACCCCATACATGCAGGGGTAATTTCATTTGAGTGATCGGAAAGAGGGGAGGTTGGACCTATGTGTTGTGTTTGAGTTTTTGTGCTTGAAATGAATAAAATTTGTTCTTCTTTCTTCTTATGGTTTCAATTCACAATTCAGTATTAAATTCCGAATGCGGTTGTGTTAAGGTTTTTATTCTGAAATTATAAATTGCTTTGGTCAATGATCACATCTCCCTCCACCCAATTCTAATCTGTATACGGTGGAACATGATTAGGGTTGGGTGGTGATTGCTCGACAGTTGTCAAGCACGTGTGTAGGATTGTATGTTGAAATATTGGTTTATTAGGGAACAACAATTCCAGGTCTGGGATTTCTCTAATTAATCAAGAGACCTTCTACAACCCTAAACACATTGGAAGGAGAATATACCAATCTAAGGTTTTAGAAAGGGAAATTTTCATCACATCTCTCTTACCAGTTTAAGTAAGAAGAAGAGATAAAATTTGGAAACTATGATGGCACAACACTAAGTCTAGCCGAACCTAATCCGATCACCGTCTTTATAATTTGTTAAAATCAATCAATTTCTGTTGTTTGTTTCTCTCATAGTCATTCAAATTTTTTAAAACCAATCTTTTTATGAAAACCAACAAAAAGTGACAACCTTGTTTTGTGTGCACTCCTCTTCGGGAGACTACCTAGGATCAACTACTATACTATACTTAGGTAAATAAAATATTGTTTTTCCACGCCCCATGACAGGTGTGCGTCAAACCCCAACCGCCCTGCATGCAAGTTGGGTTGAATCTCCCAGTCGCGGACACTGGCAATGGCCACTATGGACCAACCCGCGGTAGTGCCGCTCACCATCAAGGCTCATTCCGTGCCACCGATCTGGAGAGCTGAAAGCTTCTTCGCGACGGCTATGCTCCGGGTATGACTCCTTCCAGCGCCAACTGCATGGGGTATGAGGTCACTCCCCCTACTGCCGGCCACGAGCATGGATCTGTTGTGTATCCAGTTGCTCACTCACTTGGAGGTCCTCCCCATGTCCCTTTCGACATCTGTCCCGGTGCTTCTCGCACCCCGTCCTTCAGTCCCCTCTACCCCAACTCTATTGTGGCCGGGGGACCCCTTGACGGAAATCGTCCTTACCCTGAGTAGATACCCAGGGTCAGGAAGGCCAGGCATCGTCGACGTAGTAGGAATGTCAGGGGAGTATAGACGGAAATTAGACCAGTACATTTCTCAGATTCTGAGGCAGAGTAAGACTCGACGATGGAACCTCCCCCACAACCCTTCATGTTGAGGGTAGGGATGGGGATGCAGCGCATCAGTCTCGTACTCCCCGAATGCGTGATCTGTATGATTCCCTCCTAACTTCGAAGCTATATCCAGGAGGACGAGGACTTGGTGTACCGCTGAAGATCAAGCCCCCAGTTGCCACTGGCCTCCTCGAAATCACCCCCCGCCCCTGTTAGGGAGGGTGAGGATCTTTTTTGGGGATCAATGGAAGAATCACAAGGTGATACACCCTTGACGAGCATCGGCGCTGTGATAGTAGGCCCATTCGCCGGCCCATCATATCGTGACGTGGTAGCCAGGGCACTGCGACCCCTGGAGGATGACCCAGGGATCGGCGGCCAATCGGCATGTTCGCCGTATTCCCCGTCGGCCAGCCCACCGCCCCGACGGCCTGCCTCGGCGCCATTGCCAATTTCACGACTTTCCTTGGTGTACGAGCATGGGCAGCATGTTTCGGACCCCGAACCGAAGTCGTGGAGCTTCTGGACCGTTCTGTCAGCAGGCCACTTCCTTGAGAAGTTTTGGCCGGTTGCAGAATCGGGTTTTGATGTTCCAGAGTCACTCACCCCGGGAGAGTCTGAATGCTTCCGCCAGATTCTTCGGGTGACTCACTCCCGCCTCCACCATCAGCTAGCTCATTATCCCGGGAGCCAAGCGCATCTCGAGGAGATCAGTGAGTAGTGTCGTCAGGTCAACCTAGTAGCACATCCCGTGGTCTGGCACCCCGAGTCGTTGGACCACCATGAGGCCCTCCAGCAACAATGCGTCCAGAGTTTTCAAGTACTCCGCAGAGTTATTGAGGAAGAAACCCCCCACGCGCACGTCTGTGGATCGGGGCAGTACGTTGCTCTCCTCTTCTGTGCGATCCGCCGACAGCCCGATCCACTAGGCGGCCCTAAGGGAACGTCGCCAAGGGCAGTCGCAGTCAACATGGCTGACCTTTTAGATGAGGGAATCATTGTGGAGCCCCTCGACAGGACTCATCCCCGGAGGACAGGCCGCTACTAGACCCATCAGGGAGGATTACTCTCCAACAAAAGAGCCTCCTAGGTCTTCCTGTACCCACGGAGGCACTAGCGCTGGGCCGAAACATCGGCAAGGGTAAAGAGCCCATCGGGTCTGTCAAACTCGCCGACCCATCTACCTCAGTGCGGAAGGTAGAGGAATTTCCTGAGAAGGCCACGCTGCGCCAACAACTAGCTGAGAAAAAGAGGCTGGTTGATGAGCTCCTGGCTGAACGCATTGCAGAGCGACGGACTGACTACAGTGACCCTAGACCAGGACAACAGGGGAAGGAGCATCTACCCCTTGTTGAGATCCCCCCGGGAAACCGTGACCGTGTCGTGTTCTCCGACAGGGGAGACACAGGATCCCATGGCAAGAGGGCGCGATATGTTTCGCCGAACCCTCCCGAGCGGCGAGACCACATGGGGGACCCTACTCGGTTTCCTCCTGCTGCCCTGAGAGTTGCTCCGCCAGTTGCCCCGCGATCTGCTGAGCGTGACTACCGTATCGAAGAACCTGGCAACACGCTTGTGGTTATTGATCATCGTAAGGACAGGAATCCGCATCCGGATGATCTGATGGAAGTACTCATCGCCCTCTTGGAGGACCTGGAAACTCGGCAGATGGCAATCCCACCAGATGGCAAGCCGTACCCAGCATGGGTAGATGACATGCCGGCTCCACCAGGATTTGGGAACCCCACATTTTTCCCTTTCAACAGGACCGGAGACCCGCCATAACACTTGGCCAACATCAACTCAAGGTGCAGGCCTATGTTAGGGACTCCAGCGTAGCATGAGGCTGCCAAGCTCCGGTGCTTCGTTCAGACACTGGAAGGACCGACATTCGTCTGGTACAGCCAGCTCCCTGTTGGATCAGTGACTAGCTAGGAGGACCTTCACTGGAAATTCCTCTACCAGTTCAGTTCCACAACCCGAAAGACGAACATTACAGACCTCTTCAGGTGCAAGCAAAGGCCCGACGAGCGAGTCGCGGACTTCGTAACCCGGTGGAAGGGGCTCACGTACTCCCTTGACATGCCGCTGACTCAGGAGAAATTACTGACGATGTGTGTAAGGAATGTCAAGGTGGAGTAGGTTCCTTGCCTGATCATGCAGAATTACCCTGGAGGGTTCTGGGACTTCTCAGACAAGGCTCAGCGCCTCGAAGAATCCCTACAACAGGCCAGTCAGGCACGCTCGGTGCCTCCTGTAATCTCTGCAAGGAGACCCACCAAAGCCGAGCCCACTGCTGTGGGATAGATAGATGCCCCCAGATAGCTAGAGTTGCTTCCAGTGAGGCCAGATCAGCAGGCTCATAGGGGTCCACCCCCACAGCCTCCGGCCTAGTAGCGACCGCCTCAAAATCGGCAGGCGCCTCCGTGTAACGCACCGCCACAACCTAGGCAAGGTAATCCAGCTCCGCCTCCTTGGCCTGATCCTCTGGCCGCTAGTCGTGTTAATCCCCCAAGAGTCCCCTTTCTAGGTAGAAGGAATCGGGCTTACTCGTTTGGCGAGGCCCAGATCCCCGATTATTTCCGTAGCGCCTTGGAGGAGAGGATCGTGCGACTGCCTGAGTGACGGAAGCCAGAAGAGGTGTGTCTCACTGATCACCCTAACTACTGCCCCTATCACCGAATCCTGGGACACACCATCCCACAATGCTATGTGTTCAAGGACTGGATCCAGGACTATATTGACAACAACATAGTTAGGTTGGGCCCAGCTCCGACATAGATGGCAGGTGTCTTCGTGGGATCAAATGGCAGTATTGATGACGGGGATGGGTGGGAACAGTTTTCCAACCGTGGGTCCCGGAATTATAATGACTGGATGGCCCACATGACAGTCGCCCGTGCCCATGACATCATCCGTGCCCGCCCTAATCAGCCAGAACCTCGGAGGCTGTGAGCGCCGCTTTGGCATCGCGGCCCCAGCCAACTTCTTCCAAGAAGAGCAGGTGGTGGCGCAAGAAGAAAGAACATGCCCTACCATTGCTGTCATCTTCTCGCACGCTTGGCGTTTTCATGCCCTCGGAAATGGGGATCCCTCTGAGACCCCATCCAGTAGTGGATAACTCCTCGAGTGAGAGCCCGGGGTATGCTTTGGTTAACACCGTAGAGTTGGTAAATCCCTTTTTGGCTCCTGACGGTGAGAAGCGCCAGGTGGACCTCCCAGAAAGCCTGGGGTACGCTTCGGTTAACACTGTAGAGTTAGTAAATCCATTTTTGGCTCTCGACGGTGAGAAGCGCCAGGTGGACCTCCCAGAAAGACTGGGGTACGCTTCGGTTAACACCGTAGAGTTGGTAAATCCCTTTTTGGATCTCGACGACGAGGAGCGCCAGGTGGACCTCCCCAATGTCCCCAGCCGTCACCAACGTCGACAGAGTCATGGCTACGTGAATCGCTGGGGCATGGTAGTCGTCACCTTCAGTCAGGTCGTGCAGGCTACCGAGACCAGGCAGCAAGCCCGGTACAGAGAGCAGCACTCGCTGTTCCCTCACCCGGTGACAACAGGTTCACTTCCACTGCCGTTTGTGTTGCTGGATCGGGCGGAACCACCTTGGCCGCGTCCCAACCAGCCCAGCCCTGCCATTGGCCGACAAGTGCCTTCCTGTCCTAGCACAACAGCCACCTCCCGAGCATCAACTAGTGAACAGCGGGACGTGCCTAGTACTAGTCAGTCACCGGTCCCACCAGTAGGGCCCGTCATGCCCCCAATCACAGAGCGACCTCCTGTAAGCAGAAGCTCGCATTTGGGGAGAAATTATGATGTCCTGAAACATCTAGCCGGCATTCCGGAAAGGCTTTCCATCCTTGTGACCCTTCGCCTATCGTCCGAAATGCGTGAGGCGCTCACTGAGGCTCTAAGGAGCCCCCTCTAGTTTGAAACGGAGGTGGCGGCCGTAGAAGCCTTCCACACCAAGGTGATTGAGGACGCCGAATGTCAGGAAGTTATCTCATTCTCCGGTGAAGATGACGACCCTCCCATACAGGGGAACATCCGCCCAATGTACATCACCGGCCAGTTCAATGGCGTTGATGTCTGTCGCTGTCTTTCCGATACGGGTTCTGGGATTAACTTGATCCCAACCTAGACACTGCGAAAATTGGGGTTGTCCGAGGATGATTTAACTCCCTTCGACCTCAGAATCCAGGGGTATGACAGGACCGAGCAATCTCTACTTGGCAAGATTCTTCTGAAGACCTAGTTCGGAGGCTTAATTGCCAATACTGAATTCATGGTTGTCTCTCAGGACACTGCCTACAACGCATTGATGGGAAGGCTGTGGCTCCATCTTCATGCAGCAGTTCCCTCATCATACCATCAGTGCCTCAAATACTCCCTTAAGGGTCGAGTGGGTGTGCTCCAAGGAGATGCATCTCTGTTTGACTCTTGAGAAGCTCGTTACCTGGACACTGACTATTACAAGAGGAAAGACAAGAAAATCCTGGCAGGTGAGGTTGAGCCCGCCGATGTCGTGAGTGATCCCTAGGCAGGTTTGGATGACGCATATGTCTTCCCAATCCTTTGGTTGGAGGCCATGACTCCCGATATGGGAGAGTTCTTTGTTGTCTCGGGTACCAGAGGAAGGCATATTTCTGGGTCTAAGCGACGGCGGGAAATCACCTTGTACTCTTACACCAACCAGGCTCAGGTGATCCCCGAGCCTCCTACCCCTGTACAATATCAGGACGTTGGGCTCATGGCAACAGCAGTACGTCATACGTGTCTATTTCACCAGGCCGGAATCGACCGGCTCAAGCCAATGCATCACCACTGCTTTGATGTCGTAATGTGTGGCCCCTTGGGCCGAAAGCCGGATGGGATTGTATCAACTTCCTTCATCGCCATGGTCTCCGCGGTGCATGAGCCTCCCATCATGGCGACCTTTGCCGCCCAATCCGGTGCCAGCTCCCCATCAGGGCCGAGCAGCCCCGGAATGGCTCCCCCCATGGACGATCCTTCCACAAGCGGAGAAGAAGACATGGAAGATGCTCCTCCTGTCTTTGAGGAGGGCGTCTCCACCATGGTCGACGAGCTAGTACAGGTGAACCTCGGTAGCGAGGCGGACCCGAGACCCACATTGGTCAGACCCGCTATGCCTCACAAGGAACGGAAACAGTACATAGACTTCCTTAGACAAAATCGTGATGTGATTGCCTGGAGTTATGACGAGATGTCGGGACTAGATCCCAAGGAATCCATCCACCACTTTGGCCTCCCAACAAACCATTGCGGGTTCAAGCAGCCTCCCAGGAAAATGCACCCCTTTCAGGGTTCCATGGTTGAGGCTGATGTTGATAAGCTCATTAAGGAAAACTTCGTCAAGGAAGTCCAGTACCCCAGGTGGCTAGCCAACATTTTTCCCGTCAAGAAGAAGAATGGGCAGATCAGGGTCTGCATCGACTTCCGTGATATTAATCGCCACTTTCCGAAGGATGACTTTCCCCTTCCCATGACAGAGTTGTTGATCGATGCAACGGCTAGGATCCAAGCCCTCTCCTTCATGGATGGGTACTCCGGGTACAACCAGATTCGGATGGCCCCCGAGGATGAAGAGTTCACTCCCTTCAAGGCCCCCCATGGCACTTTCTGCTGCCGGGTTATGCCCTTCGGCCTAATTAATGCGGGTGCCACCTATCAACGGGCTATGCACCGCATATTCAAGCCGATCCTCGGGACACTGGTGGAGTGCTACGTAGATTACCTGGTGGTTAAATCTCGTCAGCGCCGGGACCATCTCAATGACCTTGAGAAAGTGTTCGGTTTGCTCCGTTCTCGCCACTTGAAGATGATCCCTTTGAAGTGTCCCTTCAGGGTCACCTCTGGAAAGTTTCTTGGCTTCATCGTTAGGTATCGAGGTATCGAGATAGACCCCGAGAAGATCAAGGCCATTAGTAAGATGCCTCCCCTGAGTAATATTTGGGAGCTTCGAGGCCTCCAAGGCCACTTAGCCTATATACGCCGATTCATTGCGAATATGGCAGGCAAGTCTAATCCCTTTTCTCGACTCATGAAGAAAGGCGCCGCCTATGGGTGGGACGAAGAGTGTCAGACCGCTTTTGAGGAAATCAAGTAGTATCTTCTTCAACCTCTAGTCTTGATGCCACCCATTCCCGGAAAGCCGCTGGTCCTTTACGTGACCACCCTGGAGCGATCCCTTAGCGCCCTTCTCGCCCAGAATAACAACAAGGGAACAGAGAATAGCCTATACTACATCAGTATCATGCTCCTCGATGCGGAAATTATATATTATCCCATCGAGAAGAGCTGCCTGGTGCTCGTATTCACTGTACAGAAATTGCGACACTACTTGCAGCACCACGAGGTACAGTTGGTCTCTCGGGTAGACCTGTTGAAATATATCTTAACCCAGCCTATGTTGACTGGCCGATTGGCACGCTGGGCGGTGATCCTCTAGCAGTTCGACATTAGTTTCGTACCTCAGAAAGCCGTCAAAGGATAGGCATTGGCAGACTTCCTAGCTGCCCACCCAACCTCTGCGGACCTGCCACTGGATTTGGGATTTCCTGATGAGGCAATCCTCTCCGTCAATCACGCCACCCCATGCTGGCAGATGCACTTTGATGGGGCCCCCGAACCACTACCGGTAGAAGGCTCAACGATCCTAGGCCTAACAGAGTGGGCCTGGGTATCATCTTCATCACCCAGGAGCAAGCCATTCTGCCATATTCATTCTTGTTGTCAGAAGGTTTCACCAACAATGAGGAAGAATATAATGCCCTCATCACTAGCCTCGAGTTGTCTCTGGAGGTTAATGTACCCCACCTATATGTAAAAGGGGACTTTGAGCTAGTCATCAAGCAGGTTAACGGTGACTATGCTGTCAGGAAGCCAGAACTCATGCCGTTGCTGGAGTGCACCCTCCATCTAATGGCTATGTTCCCCTCCCGACCAGATGTCGTTCACGTTCCCTGGTCGCAGAACAATCGAGCAGATGCTTTGGCCAACCTGGCCGCATCACTCATGGAGCCCGAATATGATGACATAATCATCCACATAGTGCACTGGAGAGTCATTGCTCATGTTATCCCAGAGGGCGATCACGGCCCGCGAGTGAACCATCTCACCGCTGGTGCCCCAGCGTCAGGACCCCCCGGGGCTTCAGGCATGGTGATCGAGAGAGTTCCTGACTGGAGGACACCCTTGGTTCAATATCTCTGACACGGAAATCTTCCGATGGACCGAGCAGAGTGTGAACAAATCTGGCCCCACACACCGCAGTTCACCCTTCAAAGTAGTCCGAGCCGTGATCATCTCCTGTACAGGCGCAGGTTTGACGGTGTTCTCCTCTGTTGTCTTCAAGGAGTTGAGATCCCACAGGTCATTCAGGAAGTGCATGCTGGTTCCTGTGGCGCCCACTAGGCCGGGTCAATGTTGTCCCACCAGATTCAGATGTTGGGATATTTCTGGCCCTCCATGATCCACGACTACATCGAGTATGCCAAGAGGTGTCATGCATGCCAAGTTCATGAAAACATTGTGCATCGGCCACTGGAGCCTCTCCGTACTACTAAGTATTCTTGGCCCTTTGCAGTCTGGGGGTTGGATGTCGTAGGGCCTTACCCACCGGTGACGGCCCGCCAGTGCCGGTTCATCTTAACCGCCATGGATTTCTTCTCAATGTGGGCAGAGGCAGCCCTGCTCAGGAAAGTCAAGGCTGGTTCAATCGCCGACATCGTGAGCTCCAATATCATCCACCAGTTTGAAATACCTCACGTGATCCTCACGGATAACGGAACCAACTTCCGAGCGGCCGAGCTGAAAAGATTGTATTCCAAGTACAAAATTCGCTCTAACCACACCTCCCACTATCATGCGCAAGTGAATGGACAGATTGAGGCGTTTAACAAAACCCTCTCTAACATTGTGGAAAAAATGGTTGGTCAGAACAAAAAAAGTTGGCCGGACAAGCTCCCCAATTCCCTCTGGGCTTATATAACGATGACTCAAAATTCCACCCAGGTGACTCCGTATTCCCTAGTATACGGAGCTAAGGCCGTCCTTCCCATCGAGGTCCAGTTGCCCTCATTGCGCATGGCAGTCTATGACCAGCAAGCACCAGACAGATTTGTCGAGATCTGTATAGCCTAATTGGAAGCATTGGACAGAAGTAGGCTTCACGCTTTACATAACTTGGAAAGGAATCAGAGCTGGATGGCTCGAGCCTTCGATAAGATGGTTTGCCTCCGCTCCTTCCTGCAAGGTGACTTGGAGTTGGCTCTTAGAGCACCAATGATTCCTGGCAGGAAACCACCCAAGTTGGAGCCCAAGTGGGAGGGGCCTATTATTGTCCACAAGTTCTACCCCAATGGCGCGTACTCCCTGGTGACTATGTATGGTGAGCGTATCACTCCTCCCACCAACGCCAGGTTCCTCCAGAGGTACTTTGCCTAACTAGTATGGTCATGCATGACCTTAAACAGTAAGGTCCTACATGAACTTAAACTGTATGGTCCTACAGGACCATAAACTGTATGGTCCCGCACGACCCTAAACTGCAACTTGGTCCGAGTTCTGAGACCTAAAACTAAGAACCTTTCCTCAAGAAGTACTTTTCCTAACCGCTGTGGTCCTTCATGACCTTAAACAGTATGGTCCAGAACGACCTTAAACTACACTCTTCCCTACATCGGGGCTCCATGGTCCGAGCTCTATGACCTACAACTAAGATCTTCTTTTGGTTCTGCCCTTTTTCTGGTCCGAGCTCTAAGACCTAAAACTAAGATCCATATTTCGTCCAACATGACGTTAAACTATATTTGCAGAACTACATATGGCTTGATTCTTGTCCTGATGAGATACGTAGGAACGCCCGAACGTTTCGTTTCGGGTCCAGCCCTAGGAGTTACCAAACTCCACCCTTTCCTTTTGGTCCGAGTTCTATGACCTAAAACTAAGATCCTCTTAGTCTGAGATCTAAGACCTAAAACTAAGATCCACTTGGTCTGAGCTCTAAGACCTAAAACTAAGATCCATATTTCGTCCAACATGACATTAAACTGTATTTCCAGAACTATGTCTAGCTTGATTCCCATCCTAATGGGATATGTAGGAACACCCATACCTTTAGTCTTTGGGTCCAGCTTGAGGTCCGCTGTTGCGTCTGTTTCGACTTTAGGACCTTGACTACAAGATCACGTGGCGTGGTGTGATATTATATCCCCATTCACGTCGGGTTTGCAATAGCTGCACCACACAGACCATGTCCTCAGGATTTAGCCCTCCTATGTCCAATGACATTAGAAGATTCTTTCAATAACTACGTATGGCTTGATTCCCATCCTTATGGGATACGTAGGACTGCCTGAACACCTAGATGTCAGGTCCAGCCCCATCTCTTAGGAGATCCCACGATCTCCCGGTTCCCAGGGTGTTTGGCATTACTCCCCCTCTTTTTCTTGGGGATCCGCCATCTTTTGGCCGCTCTCGGACTCAGCCCTCTGACCCTTTCCAGTGGTCTGCTGATGTGCTTAGGGTACTCTGGTCTAGGACGTGGAGTGCCAGATTCGACATAGGCATGTTCCATCCACTTGTCAAGCTTCGTGTTCCCCTTCATTCGGGCCCCCGTCATCCTTCACACCCAGAGGGACCCCCAAGAACGGCCTGGATACAATGCCCAAGGGCTCTCATACCGTCATGGGACAACACCCCCAAGGGTTTCAGAAAACAAATTGAAATGAATCCCATGTTCTGAACATGGTCAACGGTTGATGCTCATTTGTTTGTCCCCATGGCTAACACGACAGGATGTTGCGTTGCGAACATGGTCAACAGTAATCCTCAGTCGTCATGCTGGCTTCACCGGGCCCTAAATGTTGGTGGCATGGTTCATGTCATGTTCTGCCCCACTGTGTCAAGGTGGAATCTCGACACTCCTTGTACTAGCCCTCAGTACATTCCCGCACATCAGACAGACCGAGCTGCGTAACAGTGTCCCTCGAGGCTCCCGCGATCTGAGCGCTAGAGTATGTGCTTGGGTCTCTTCTTTATGGGTTGTGTACAGCTTTACCCTCATCCCCATGGGGAACGAGGAGTCTCCCAGACATTGCGTTTCAGGCCTAGCATAGCTGGGAGCTAGCATCTCCTGCCCCCCTGATTGTTGAACCCTCATAGGCCCCTTTGGCCCGAGGCTCCTCTCTCGGCTGGTCCAAACCATATGATCCTATACTGTGTGCTAGTCCAAACCATATGACCTTAAACTGTGTTGATGGTCCAAACCATACGACCATAAACTGTGTTGATGGTCCAAACCGTATGACCCTAAACTGTGTTGTCGGTCCAAACCATACGACCTTAAACTGTGTTGATGGTCCAAACCATATGACCGTAAACTGTGTTGCTGGTCCAAACCATATGACCCTAAACTGTGTTGTCGGTCCAAACCATACGACCTTAAAATTTGTTGATGGTCCAAGCTATAAGACCTTAAACTGTGTGCTGGTCTGAACAATATGACCTTAAACCGTGTTGATGGTCCAAACCATATGACCTTACACTGTGTGTTGGTCCAAACCATAGGACCTTAAACTGTGTTGATGGTCCAAACCATACGACCTTAAACTGTGTTGATGGTCCAAACCATATGGCCCTAAACTGTGTGCTGGTCCAAACCATATGACCTTAGACTGTGTTGTTGGTCAAAACCATAAGACCTTAAACTGTGTTGTTGGTCCAAACCATAAGACCTTAAACAGTGTTGTTGGTCCAAACCATAAGACCTTAAGCTGTGTTGCTTGTCCAAACCATACGACCTTAAACTGTGTTGCTGGTCCAAACCATACGACCTTAAACTGTGTTGTTGGTTCAAACCATATGACCTTAAACTGTGTTGATGGTCCAAACCATACGACCATAAACTGTGTTGTTGGTCCAAAACATACGACCTTAAACTATGATGGTATCTTCCTGGCTTCGTGTTCGGTCCCGCGACTCGAACATTTCCCCGAACAGCACATGGTATGTAGGGCTTGGTCCTCATTCATGTCAGGTCTTGTAACCGCCTTGCCATGTGTCCGTTTCTACCCTTTCCCACTCACGGTCCTAGCTCTAATACCTAAAACTAAGATCCTCATGGTCCAAGCTCTAAGACCTAAAACTAAGATCCATATTCTTTCCTACATGACGTTAAAATGTATTCCGTCCCGCATGACGTTAAACTGTATTTCATCCCGCATGACGTTAAACTATATTTCGTCCACCATGACGTTAAAATGTGTTTAAAGAACTATGTGTGGATTGATTCTCATCCTAATGAGATATGTAGGACTGCCCGGACATTTCGTCTTGGTTCCAGCCCCAGGTATTACTGATCCCTGCCCTTCCTTATTGTCGGCTCCTCGGCCCGACTTCATGGGAAGTGGTTTAATCGGGACAACTACCCCAAGCAGGTTCGGGATGACCCATGATAATAATGGGAAGCCACAGTTCTCTAGCCAAAGATGTCCCGCCTAGAAATTGGGACATCCCGTGATCAGGTCGGTATGTCCACCGAATGCGCCTTCTCCATGGTGGCACAATTTCGGGAGTGTTGGACTCTGTTCGAACAAACCACCACTCCAATTTCCACGTTTTGCGTCCCCCCTTATTCAGATCCCCATTTCCTTTCATGTTTGACGGGACCCCCTAACAGTATGGATGCTCGACCTATGGTCCGCCTACTGTACTGGGCCAACGTTCCGGAGGACTGGTCATGTTTTATGGGACCCCGTAATAGTATTGATGATAGACCTATGGTCCGCCTACTGTCCTGGGCCAACGTTCTGAAAAACTGACCGACAATATTTGAGTTTGGCCCCGTGTTGCGAACATGGTAAGCGTTCATCTCTCATTTATTGTCCCCCATTCTAGGCCAACGTGATATGGATGTTGTGTTTCCGCCACGGTTGACAGTTATCCTCCATGGTTTCACCCCATTGTGTTCTGAATTTGGGTAGCGTGATTCACCCTTCCTCTCCGTCCCCCTGTGTTCGGATGGATTTCAATGCCCCCAGCATCGCCCCGATCGTGTGTTAGAGCACATTGAGGAGTTGACACATCAGTCGGCCCGGGGTCTCCTCAGAAGTCCAGGGCCAATTTTGGACGCCTAAAGCTTGGTCAATGCCCAATAGTTGAATGAAATGATGGTACGAGCATCTTCGGCTTCTTGCGTTGGGCACGACCCACAGGAGCCTAGGGATGAGTTGTTATTCATTTCGAAACTATGGTTGAGCGCATTAAACCAACGGTAAAAATGAGTGGATTTGGCCACATATTGGATTGAGACGGTGAGCAGTACAAGCAGAAAGTTCATGAGATGGAAAAAAACAAAGCCCTTAGGGATCAGCGTGCTGAAGCGATCTTTCCAGCACTTCTACCCTCTGGCCAGTAGCCTCCAGGACCACATCTCACTCATTAAAGACTCTCTCCTCTTCAGCCACCATAGAGCGTAGCTCTCCTGCCCTTGCCTGTGCCTGCGCCCGCTCGGTTTGAAGTACGGTCATCTGGTGACTCGCCTCCACCAGTTGTTCCTGCAGATCGGCTAGCTGGGTCGTCAGTTGCTCCACGAGCTCAGAGCATGTTTCGATGAAGGCCTCCTTATCTGCCGCATGCCCTTCGATGTGCCGGACTTCCTTTTCCACCCTCAGCAGTGCTTGAGCGCTCGCCGATCCTTCCCGGCACTAGGTAATGTAGGTGCACCGACTACTATCACGTATCTTCTCGGCCATGTAACCACGGACCGTCAGATGAAGATGCTGAGAATCAGCCACTCCAGCGCACAGGAAGTGCATCCAGGTCTGAAGTGATCCCATCCGCCTCAGCCAATCCGACTGGGGCTACCTAAGGAAGCGCTGGATACACTTCCACCCTTTGCGTCGTGTCATCCAGCTCTCCTCGGCTACCTCTAAGTCTGAGTCATCAATCTCCTCAGGGTCAGCGGGTCGGTATATGGGGAAGGTCGCCAACAGATCGGCAGCCAGATCCGCCACAGGGACGCCTTCGTGAGGAATAGAATCCTTGACATCCGGGCGACCTTCTTCTCTCGCCCCAGTAGTAATGATGCCTCCACCAGCTTCCGACCTCGTCTTAGGAACATCGCCGCTGATGTCCGCCACCCCATGTTCATCAGTTGTCGGGGCCGACTCAGTGCAGAGAGCATGTTTCGAACACGGTGGTATGTCTGCCGCTGGTCCACTCGCGGACGGCCCGGGCTCTGCATCCTGACGTGCCTCCAATGTTTAGATCACTGCACAAGGAATACGCTGGTCAGATGGGATCTTTTTCCACCACGCACCAGGAGTGAAGCGTGAGGCTTACATGAGTCCATAGCGTCGGTCCCTAGTGTTTCGGCCGTTGTAGGAGCCGCCTTAAGGGGAGACCCCTCCGCGCTTGTTAATTCAATGATCGGTGTCGGATCCCCATCATGTCCCACTGGTTCCTCTCCTCCCTCCTCTGGTGGGGATGCCCTTCCAACGCTCAACTGCTCCTGATTAGGATGGGTAAGTGAGTTAGAAGTTGGAAAAGAGAATGGATGAACGAGGAAAATGAATGAAGACAGAGACAAACCTCGAGAATCTCGATTATGTCAAGATCAAAGTCGGAAATCTCACCGCTCTCTCAGAGACTCCCTTGGTAGGTCGCCCCTTGAGACACCTCACCTTCAGGCTCCTCTTCTTCATCTTCTCCTTCACCTTCGTCCTCTCCGGTTTCCTCCTCCCCCTCCGGCTCCTCATCACTGTCGCATTCTCCCAGCGGCATCGCTTCCAGATCATGCTCCTAGCCGAGCATCACATTCACTAAGAAAGGTGGCTCCGCACACCGCGCCCTTTGGCATGCGTATGCATCCATGGCCGTCAGATAATCATGTTTCCGATGGAAGTTTACTCGGTCGGTAATTCGAACGAGCACGACCTCTGGCAGTTGGATCCCATTTTGCATTATCTTCTTCCAGATGGCTTCGACGCTCAGTGATTGCCGCAGGGTCATCCAGGTCGGCCACAGTGCCGGGAGAATTGTATCTTGGGAAGGTTCGAGCAGATATCTTATCTGCTTCCCGGGAAGTTCCCTGGCCGCCTCATGTGACCCCCCTGCGGGTAACGAGGACGTGGCAACACCATGTGATGTCCCCGCTCCCGATGTCCCGGCCTGCGCAGGCCTCGCTGCCTGACGCGCCCTTGGTTCCCCCCTTCCGACGGCACCATGCCTTTTGTACCGTCGCCCGATTTCCATGCGAGTAACCTCGAGTTGCCGGACACGCTTTCGTAATAGCCCATCAAGGTACGCAATGGACCAGTGTTCGGCGTATTTGGTTGCTAGGCCGGCATCGACTCCGGTGGGAGGAAGAGTAACGACATCGCCAGAGCTGAAAGTGGTAAACATCAACCACATCTGGCGTAGGACGCATGGATTCTTCTCTTACCAGACAGTCGTGAATACCTTATTTGGCTTTCGCTGGAGGCACCCGAACTGCCTGGTGAATCAGGATGGCACGTAAGGCTTGCAGATCACTATCCCGTCGATCTGAGCCATGAGTACCCCGCCCTGAATGCTCTGGAAGTATTCCTGCTATTCCAGAGAGCCTCGCTCGTTGTCCACCAGCTGGCCGAATTGGGTGGGGAACGAGCTGAAGTTGAAGTTGGCATGGTTGCTGATGCGGATCCTCATTCCCTCCTCATTGAGTGTCATCGGCGCCACCCCTGCGATGTTTTTCAAGGATGGTCGCAGACCGTTGCCTGGAGGACGGACGGCGTTTGGGGAAGTATACTCGCCGAGATGAGCTGCCACCCAGCCATGGAAGATCTGGAAGGGACCACATACTCTCCGAGGCGACCCCCTCGTGAGATACGCCCCATGATGACATACATCTTGTCCAGTACGGGGATGCCCAAGTTGAACCGTTTGTTGGTGGCCATGGAGCCCTCCATCACCAGTGTTGCTGGATGGACGCCCATCCTCGTGTCCCACACCGGCAGGAGCCACCCGCTCAAGAAGGCGGCAAGGAACCCGCCATACCGGACGTTCGGGTCCAAGGCCTCAATGACGCGGTAGCCCCATGATTGGTATTGCCCCACCTCCAGGGTCCTCCATTATGTCCCGTCCTTACTCCTCTGAGTCGCGGTTGGGCACCGTTTTCCCCGCCCCGACACCTTGATGGCGGGATCCTTCTCAAGGAACAAGATGAACCAGCACTAGTATGCGATTTTCTTCAGGAATCCCTTGACCCCCAACCTCTCCTTGTCCAACTGGGATACCTCCGATGTAGTGAACGTCCCAGAGACTGATGTTGACTTCCCCATGATAAAGGTGGAACGTGTTGGTGTCAGGAGACCACCGGGTGAATAGCTCTGGTCCGAGTTCAGGCTGGTGGTGGAAATGGAATTGCGATGTCCATACCGCCTCGAACAGGCCGATATACCGCAGTTCATCCCCGAACTGGTCACAGGTATAGAAAACCCAGAATGCCCGGGCCCATTCACTGGTGAAGTTGCCCCCGGACCACAGGTCCCAATCATTTAGCCATCCCTTCGTGTCATCTGTGATTCTCTGACGGAACGTGCTCGCGTAGAGGGCCGGAGAATCCTCTGCCACACGCTCATCCCCGGTAATGGTACAAGTCCTCAGGATCAGGACATATTCGTCTATATGTCTAGTTTCCCTAAGAGGATTTCCGTTGTTGGTGATTTTTTAACGAGGAAGTTCGTCCTCCTGGGTCACCTAAGACCGCAGAGTGTCCACTTTGAAGCCCGGCAGTGTCACCTCCTCCAGGATGCCAAAATTCCAGAGCGGGAGGTTGTCCGACAAGGGATACGTCTTCTAGGCCGGAGTCAGCAGATTGAACAAGGTCAGGATGTTGGAGACAATCACCTTGGTGCCATAAACCTCCTCGTTTGCTGCCATTTCTGTCCTACGGGCAGCGGCTTCCCCCTCATCAACTCGGGTTGCAGCTATCACGAATCTTTCAGGAGTTGGGCGTAATCAGGATGCAGTGCGCGGAATCAGAGAGTTTTGCGCGAAATTTGAAGGAGTTGCACGAAATCTTGGAGATGAGCGCGCAATTGGCACGCGAAGCGTGGAAGATCCCAAATAGGTTCAAAATCATGGCTGAATTTCGGAGAGAATCCCACGCTGCCAGAGTGTTTTTACGCGTAGCCTCGGAAGCGATTTCGCGCACGAGATCAATGAGCTTATCGCGCGGAAAAAGCAGATGTACGGATTTGGGACCCAGTGCCCCTTTTTATAGGTGAGTCCAGGGTTCCGTGCCGCACAGAAAGAGGATTCCGCGCGCGTCCGTAGGTTTTGCGCACCCCATCGGAATTTTGCGCGCAACTTGACCAGGGGACTTAGCATTTTGGTGTTTCGGTGTTTCCCTTGGAATCCAATCGTAGCGACCTCTTGATGATCCAATTCCAAGGGGGGGCATTTGTTGACGTCGAAAAAAGTCCGTAACTCTCAGAGGAAGTTTCGGAATGATGAAGAAAAGTCATATTCGGAATCAGAGGCCCGATCCGGAGGCCCGAGATGTGGTGCGCGAAATAAAGGTGTCTCGGCGCGAAAAATTGTTCTGCAGGCGTAGAATCACCCAGTTTCGTGGAATTGTGTCGATGAGGAGCGCAATATTTGCGCACCCCAGTTCTGTGTGGTGAGTTTTTGAACGCCAGCTGCGCTGGGCGTGAAGAATTTCGTGCGCCGCCTGGATTCCGCGCCGGAGGTCACCTATAAATAGAAGGTGACCCCGAACGGTTTGGGGGTTGAGGAATCCTAAGTGACTCTCGTGCGCGCAAATTGGCTCCCCCCGCGAGCAAGATAACTTCCAGGTAATACCTCATTTTGCGCAACCTTGACATGTAGTTCGCCTTTGCACGCAACTCCACCGGCATCAGTGAATTTTCCCCCTCCCTAGGGTTCCAGCATTGCGCGCAATCCGTGTCTCATGCGCACAATACCCTACCATGCGTGCAAAACCCTACACGTAGTTCCCTCTCCACGTGCAATTCCCTTGATCCAATTGCGCACTGTCCCAATGTTTTGCGCGCAAACCTTCCCTTTTGCGTGCAAAGCCCAGGACCCCTCACCGTGACGCCCCTTGGCTGCACCCTGCACCGGCACCTGATGTCTCCCCTTCCGGGCGAGCGCACCAGGCGTAGTTTTTCCGTACGGCCTTCCAGGCTCGTACGAGGTAACCTCAAGGTCCCCTAGGCCATTTTTCCCATTGCGTTGCTTTTCCTTATGCTTCCCCACATAGGCACACTAACGACTATTGCTTCTTCACATAGCCAGGATAACGTGGACCCCCCCCAGTGGTTTGCCGTGTGGCCCCCCATCAGTATGGACTTTCCAATGCTTTCCCTCCCACAAGGGGTAGAGGGCGTTGGGCATGTAAGCCCTAGGGGTGTGGAGAAAACCCACCTCGTCCAAGATACAGGACGTTAAACTGCTAAGAAACTCATCCTTAACACAAGACGTTAAACTGTGGTCCGACCCCGTGCTTCGCACGCAGGGTCCCCCCAGCTCAGACATTATTTACGCCACTCGTCTCCATGGGAATGGACTCTTCCTCACATTGAATGATATCCTCCTTGTCGGAGCGGTGTTTGTCCGTGGGGTAAGGGATGCCTCAGAGCATAAGCCCCTAGCCTTTCTTACGGATGACTGCACCCGTGCATCTCCGTACTTCCCCCCTGCCAATGCTAGTGGAGTTCTTTTCTTACTGCGCTTTGTCGCACCACAGGCCTGCACCTTGGAGTAAGCACCGACACCAAGGGCCTCTAACCACGCGTAAGCCCATATTTCCTCTTTGGGCCGCTCAACGTGTAAGCCCCATTACGCTTCTCACGGACGCACCCTTCGCGACGTGATCGTCTGGTCCTTGCTGCCTCTTGTTTCTCACACCGAGCAAGAATCACGTGGGCTTAGAGTGCGCATGGACCATGACATCCTCTTATTGGCCGCCCCAGAGTGTAAGCCCCATCCCATCGAACTACGTGGAGTTTGATCCGTGCTAATGCACGGTACATAGGAAGCCGCCACGAGGTTCAAGCCCACCACCCGGTCGTCCCGACCTCTCCATGTCGGTTCCCTGACCACCTTGGGCCGCCTTAGAGCATAAGCCCCAAACCCCTCGTCCTACATGATGTTAAACTGGATCTCATCCCGCATGATGTTAATCTTTATCGCGTCCCACATGATGTTAAATTGTATTCCCCCTCTTGGGCCATCTTAGAACGTAAGCCCCATGTCTCACTCCACCATCCATCCTGATCCTTACCCTGGCTGCCACATCCCGATGAGATCATTCCACGCCATCCCACTCCATGATATCTGGGAAGTCGCCCATGTGCTGGCCCCATCTTCGGTGTCCCCCCTAGGGGTCCTTCAACCCAATCCGTCTCCGCAAGACGTTAAACTCATGACATACCCCGTGTTAAACATGGGAAGCCGAGGAAAACCTCATATGGTACACATTCACCGCGTTCGATGTGGGATGCCTCGGGCTTCCGCACCCTCGAGAATCCCTGTGATGAGGGACCAAAGATAGACATGTCGACGATGTCCCAACGTGACCATTATCCTCACCGAAGGTTGCTGCCCCGACAAGACCCCTTGGAGCGTCTTGACGGAAGCAGCGTAATTAACTAGTGTCCATGTAGATATGGCACTAGGAATGAGCTTCATAAACCCATCTTAAATCTATGAGGGAGACCCGAACTAGGTAATTAGCTCTGAGGAGGAATCCATGGAAGGAAGAACCGACATCCCATCATCCCGGTTTCGATAAAGGAGCAGACGTCTCTGAACAAGGAACGGATGCCGCTCGCCTTTGGAAAGCGGGAATGCGGGGTAACAAGCAGCGCGTCCTCCCCACAGATGGTTGTGCGCGCCCCGACAAAAGCATCGGAGCAACAGTGGTAAATTAGTTTATGGATACAATATCCCCAAACATATAAAATCAATGATCACAGCTAAACTTGTGTTCACATAAACCTCAGGCTCATGATGAATAGGACTCATAAACATCCCATAGAGAAAAATTATGTTGAACTAGGTTTTTGTTGGAGTTTTCATCATTAATTTACTATTAGGAGATCAATATCCAAGCATTATTTACAAAATTAACACACTAACTACACAGAATTGCATTTGATCAATCAATTGAAAAAAAATGAGATCACTGTATCATTATAAATAAATCAACCTTCATAATTAAATATCAGAATTTTCAGTTTCGTTATACCAATTTAATTTTGAACCGAAAACATGGGGTTACCATCTTTTTATGCCTTTATAATCCAAAAAACACAATTAGGTTTTCATCACCTCAATTTATGATAGTTTACCGATATAAAATTCAAAATAATTTTATCATTTACATCAATTTTATAAATTCCGACCACAATTCAAATTCCATATAAATTGGGATTTTTTTCCTTAAATCCATACCATTTCAAATTATGGTTTCAAATCATATTAAATCATAGTTTTATGTGTCAATTTAAAAATATTTAAAAAATAAATAAAATAAGGGTTTTAATTAAACAGAAAGTCCCAAATGAACCCACATACCATTAATCAAATATCCATAATCAACACCTATAGTCGAATCCACCATTAAAGAATAGAGTTATTTATAATGAAATGAATCCTATAATCAAGATCCAATTGAATTGATTTTCGTTCCATAAATTGTAATATAATCAATCAGGCTGTATTGAAGACAGAAATATGGATATAATGAAACCACATTAGATGAAATCAATATACTCGGAGGGGATTAAACATGATTAAACATCATTTGATCTTCCAAGAGATGTGGTTTGAATTTATAATACTAAATAATGAGAGCATCTAAGGCCAAGGAAATTATGTTAGGGATCAATATATTGAATATGAGTCTTAAAACATTAGTTAAATTTATCTAAATAAATTTTTGGGGCATTAAAAACATACACACATGGATTACTGGGTAACCCTCCATGGTTAATCATTAATTATACTCTAACTGTGTACTCCTCCATTTAGGGGTGGACAATTTTTCATTGGTGATTTCATGGTTTGATTAACCATGAACAACCCATGAAAAAGAGTCATGTATAAGGATACATGATATGGATTATCTAGACACAAGGATTTAAAAATATATACACTTCCTTAAAATTTCCATTAATTTGGTCATGTTATTCTTGGCCAAACAATATAGGTTTTCCGAAGCATGCTCCAATAGTGTACAACCCAAAATGAAAATAGAATTCTTCAAATTTCTCCCACAACGAACCACAATAATCCCCAAAAAAATTCTAATAAAAAATTTGGTTCGGGATTACCCAATAAAATGTAACCACATGTTACATTGGAAGTGTTAATTTATGATAAGAGCATGTTCCAATTATAAAAATGGGAGATGACATAATTGAAATTTTTGACATGAAAAACATGATCCATGGTTTTAATAATGGAAAAATAATCTAAAATTTATAATTATAGAACCATAAAAGTTATAAAGTTTAAATATTGGAATCTAATAGTAATTATACATGTTTGGGGTAATTATTAAACCTTATGTTTTTAGTTTAACCCCTCTATAATCCCATTTTAACCATAACCACATTAATTAATGTTTACTTATATTAATATTAATTTAGACATAAAATTAATTTGCTGTTATTATATAATATAATTTTTTTTATTAAAAATATGGAACATATTGTTTTAAAATAAATTTCAAAATTGTTTAAAAATGTATTAAAATATTAATCTGCAGATGGGGTAAAAAGTGGTTTTCTAAAGAAATATTTCAACGCTTTAAATTTATTTATATCTAAAAAATTTTAAATTCATTATAATGACTAAAATTATTTTAATGAAAATAAATTTTACCCAATTTTTCTTTTAAAACATATTATTTTAAATAGAAACTCATATATTCTTTAATCAAAAAGGATGTTTTCAATAGAAACAAATATTTCTCACTATTAATTAAAAAATTAATCTTAAAAAAATACAACATATTCACTCAATGATAATTTTGAAAATCATATTCAAATTTTTTTATCATATAATATTTATAATATAAGAAAAATAACATTTATATTTTTAAAAAATATAAATGAATGATGTTTTCTGAGAATTGTATTATCAAAACATATAAAGACTTAATTAAAAAATTAGTATTTTTATCAATAAGCTATATTAAAATAAAACAATTATAAATAATATTTAAAAGGTGTTTATTCATATTCATAATATAAATTTAACTGTTGTGTTATAATACTACTATTTGAATAATAATATAAATAAAATATCAGGATTCATTAAAACTTGGTGTTATGTGTAGTGAATCCCAAAAAAATAAATTAAATTTTTTAAAATATCTATTTATTTAAATATTGTTGTTCTATAAGACACTCTTTGAGAATAACATTGAATGATTCTATTATCAACACATGAATGGTGTTCCTTATGATACCATCTTATTTACCACATTATCGAATAAAAAGGGTTATGGTTCTGTAAACCATTCAACCAAGCATCGAACCCAACATGTCTCATTCCCACACCTCATAGAAACCATATTTCTAAAAAATATCCCTATGGAACCACTACCACTATCATTTAATTGATTTCATATAAATCTTCATCTTACACTCATAAATTCTTATAAATTTAATACCCAACAAGTAAAACCATTATATGTTTGTTTAAAAAAACACTATCATTTAATTATTTACATATTGTAATATGGATATAAAATTAAAATTGATATATTATGAACAAAACTATAATTAAATACAGCCATTATAAAAAAATTTTGAATTGAAAGTCTGAGTAGGAGAAAAAAGAAGATAAAATATATTTGATAATGCTTTACCTAAAAAAATTTACACATTAAAGCATATAAAATAAGAACAAAATTTTAAATATGATCATATGTGACTAAGTGGAATATTTTTCAGAAGAATTATTTATATAAAAAATGTATTTGTGTTAAAAGGATATATTTATTAACTATTTAAAAATAATTTTTTAGAAATGTATATATTATATTTGTAATAAGATGAATAAACCTTAATCAAATTTTGGTTAATAGATAATGATTATCATACTTTGTTTTTTTGAAAAATGTTTTATGGAGATTTTATAAGTGTATATAATAATTTTCATTCCCATTGGGAATTTTTTAACAAAATGGAAAAAAAATTTTGAATTTTTTTTTTCAGAAAAACTTTATCATAATGTACAAGGATTTTTCTAAAAATATTGATTTCTTGTTAAATAGTGATAAATATGAATTTTTTATAAATATTTATTTTATTTCATAAAATATTTTAATTTTAAAATTCATATTTAATTTTTATTTTTTATATTTTATATTTTTGTAGAAGGAATTATATATTTAAACTTGTTAATTATGTTTAATGATAGAAAAAAGTATTGTTGATTTTGGTAGAATATCATTTTTATTCATAAAAATTTATTAAATTAAAAAAAAGCATTCTATTACACATGAATATACGATTAATTTATTTTACCATTTATAGATATATAATATTCTTAAAAATATTTAATAAATTTTGATAAATTTTTATTCATAATGAATCTTGATCGTGTTAATATTTTATAAACACAATAAAAGTTAAAATACATTAATCGAGGTTTTAATGATGATATAATGAATAATTATAACTCAAAAGAATTCCATTATTTTTTTTATTTCTTTATTTCATCCAAAATCTTTTTAAAATAGAATATATGATAAATTTTACATCGTAATTTTATTATGATATTTATATTATGTTATGTAAAGAGTACTTACATAATGTTACTCGCTCTTTGTAATTATGCTTTTCATGATTAGGGTATAGAAAATATATCTATAAATATATTTTTTAAAATTTTTAAAAATTATTATATATATATATATTTTTATTATTTTATATTTTTAGGCTTAGTACAATAACATATTGAATATACACAACACTAAGGCAACACATGTGAAACTAGGAGAAAGATAACGTAAATGATTTTTAAAACATTAAATGTTATACTTTTAGGGAGAATTTTCATTTCTCATATACTATATTGATAATAATAACAGTTTAGTGTTTGGTAATGTTTATATATCTATATATTTTATATTTATATATCAATTTCGTTAAATTCAAATTTTGTGAAATGTATGGAAATTAATTTTAAATGATATTGAATATTTAATTACTATTTTTTATTCATTATAAATACTAAAAATACCATGATATGTTAATAATATTGGGAATTTTAAGGTCTATAATGAATGAGAAAGTTTTTGAGCCACTAGATATTTTTTAATTTACATTCATGTCCCATAGATATTGAATAACTTGTTACCATTATAAGGATAAAAGGGTCAACAATAGAGGTAAAACTAAAAGGTAATCTAAAAAATCAAAATTAAAATTGTGATGATAGTTTTGGATGAAATTATTTCAAAATTATTATTTATATATTAAAAAATATGACACTATGCATTAATTTATTTTTTATTTGAAACATGTTATATTTTAATATATTGTGTAATTACAAGATTACCCCTCACCTAATTTATAAAAGTGAACCTGCTTGTCCTTTTTTAATAAATTATGTTGAGACAATTATCTCCAAAATCATATTACCAAATTACATATCACACTATATACTCATATCATAGAGGTTTTGGTCTCACCAAAATTTCCACCTAAAGGTCTTAAGGTGTATCCAAAATGAGGTTTTCCAAATATGAGGTATAACTCCTAACATATTGTATTCTTATTTATTTTATTTTCCAACTACTTCAAATATTATATAATAATACTGATATCTAAATATTAGTTTTGTCCATATAATAAAATATTAATATGTTTCTATCAGAACTCTTTTCCATCAACTTTTCTATTCTATGGAAAATGAAATCTTCATTTGTTCTTATTTTTGGAAAAAACCCTATGAAAAAGGGTTCCTATTTTTAATTATCACCTCACATAGCTTAATCTAATGATATATTTAAATTATATATATGATATTTATGACAAAAAAATCATATACCACTAATTTATTACATACTATCTTATCTAATGATCTATTGGAAGTGAAAATGATATTTCTTTGTATATGCGGACAACCACCTCCACGATGGGATTCAATTTGTTAATCATGTATTCCATTAATGAAGGATTATATAATTATAATTAATATATTATAATGATAATTATTTCTTAATTAATATTTTTGATATTATGGAAGAATTTCTATTTTTTCTATGATAAACGTACTAAGGTGGATTTGGTATTATTAAAAACACCATAAAAAAGATCAAGTTAAAGATACTAGATTTAAAAATTAATAATATTATTATAAAAAATTAAAAATAATAATATTATTAATGTAATGAAAATGAAGAAAATTTCATAACTATGTGAAAAAAATATTATTATTTTACTATAATGAATTTTCGGAACATTAAAAACGAATTGGGTCTCAAGGTAAGGGATTTCTCATCTCAATTACATATTATTGAGCCTCATTCCATATTCACAAAAGATGTTATATTTTATAATGTGTACACATCAATATTGATGTTTGGTCTCATTCCTTCAATGAAGTTAATTTTTTTTAAGAATCCTTCTCATTTTTTTCCATTAATGATTGTTTTATTTATATTATACCATGTTGTTTTCAATTTTTCATTAAAATTTAATTTTTAACTTATTAATCTCTTTCCCATCCATATTTATATACTTATAAATCATTCAATAATAATCATATATATTCCCCCAATATTGATTAATTTCATATTCAACTATATATTAGATTCCAAAAAATGTTTTAAATATAATTTTGTTTCATTTTTCTAAATAAGGATCTTTTTTTTATCTACCAAAAGTCTGAAAGATATATTTGTCTTACTGTTTATCAAATGGAAAAAATTTATTCTGGATTCATTTTCAAATTATCAAAATAGTTATGAATAACATGATATTATTACAACATCAAATTTTATTCATCGTAAAATTAATTTTCCTATTTCCACAACATGAACTGAATAGTAGTTCAACTCACCACCCTCACATAGATTTGATCTGATAGCATTCAATTAATATAATTTTCATTTTGGGATCCAAACTAAGGATTTTTATCTCTATTTCTGTAATAGAAATCCCATCACATAATTGACCTCAATCCATTGAACTATATAATATAGAACATACATACAATTTTAATTTAAGGGAAAATATTATATTCATCAAAATATTGAATTTATTTACATCAAATAGTGAAATGCCTCTAACACTCACTAAATTAACAATGAAAACAAAAAAATGTACTAATTTAACACTTATGACCTCTGGCTTCTGATATGACTTGTAAGACTCTAAAACACCATATAGGGGAGGGATGAATTAGGGTGTCAAATTTTTCTTTTAGTGTGATGGATATTGTCCCCAAGATTGTATGAACATTTAAATTCTTTCTGATTGATTTTTTTAACTACTAAACACCCATATAATGAAATAGAAACAAATCACAATAGTTTTACTATTTTTATGACTATGTTATTGTCTATTGATAATATCTCATTAGTGTTCAGTCATAGTTAAATAAACTATGATTCATTAGATAGTGATTATTACTCATGATTAGTCATGGTAATAGCATTCCAAAAAAACTAGCTTTAAAATAATTTTACATATAACACACTACCAGTCAAAGATCACTTCCTTGGACTCACCCTTGATCACTGCATTAGGTGATTTATTACTTAGTTAATCAATGTTAGGGTATCTTAAATAGATTGAGCACATATGTATTTTTCAATTATTAATATGAAATTTTACATTCGCCCTATTCCTAAATTATTGCACCTGAATGCACTATTCAGTCAAACTAAATGTTCAGAGCTCGTTATTCATGAATGTACCATTCATGAGAAATCCTTCTTTATGAAACAAATTTTATTAAAAGTTATTTTATCATTTGAGAAAAAAAAATCTATAAACTCATACACTTTGTAAAACAACATTATTTATGGGAACAATATACTATTGGGAAACAATAATCCTTCACAAATGATGCTTTTTTGAAATTCCTCTAAATATATAAGTTCTAAAACAATAATTACCTAATTATTGTGCCCATTATGGGCTCCTATTTAAAAAATAATTATCTTCTCATAAGATCTTAATGAGACCAGATTAGTTTACCATTTTTCCAAAATCTTAAAATTTGATATGATTAATTTACTCATTTTTATTGAAATACAATACTAGATGATGTATAGACCCAGTATTTCAATGTAATTGTTTATAATTATATGAGAATTTTAGGAGTTCGTGAAATTTGACGACACTTGATTTCGAGTCACGGTGTGCCCGAAACTAATTTTTGAACGTTTCTTATGTATGTTTATTCAACGTGTGAGTGAGTTTTTGTACCATTTGTACCACTACATAGAATTGAAATCTGAGGACACCAATTTTACTCATAGTGCCAATAGTCGCGTTAGGAGACCTTGACCTTGACCGCAGTAGGTTGTGGGTGGAAGTTTGTTTATTTCTTTTTTGTTGGAGGAGAAAAATAAAATTATTAAACAAATTATTTTTCTTTTGAAACCCCTCCTTTTGAGTTATGGGGGTGGGGACCACCAGAACTAGAAAAACGCCTATTTTATTTCTGGTGGTTGGGACCACCCGAACCCCTCTTAATGGGGAGAAAACCACTCAAATCCCTAATTAATTAAATATTTCAACTTAGATTAATAGTTAGAGTTGTTAATTTATTTTATGTTTTCATCTCACTTAATTTGTAGGGGAAATCATTGGAAAGGGAGAGGAATTTTAGGTCATAGCTTTTAGAGGATCATTCTCTCCAACAGAGAACACCTCCAAATAAAGATCATTCTCGAACAAAGAACTCACATCTCCAACGAAGAACACACCATCTCCAATGAGGGGCATCTTCATCATCAACAAACTGTCGTCTACCCATCCCACCACACTGATGTCAACAAACCTTCGAGGAAGGGGTGTGAATTTGGTTTATCTTCGTTAATTTTATTTTACATTATATCTATCCCAAATAACCGCTTGCAACAGCTCTAACATGGAGGGTGTAGGACAAACGAACATGGCCCATCCTCTCTGCACTACTTTCAGTTTTTGATGTGTTCTTGTTGATGGAGGAGGATGGTGACTAGTGCTAGCGATTCGCACTGCTGGGATTCGGGAGAGGAGGTCGGCACCACGTTCGGCCAGGAAGACTACGGTGGTGCAACCGCACCGTTGGAGATGGGTCGGGGCCCGTCAACTGTAGAGGCCAGCGTCAGCCAGCCGCGTGAAGGGGATGGTGGTGCGCATCCACGCCTTCTAGCATGCCATATCTGTGACCTTGTGTTGCGGTGGTGAAGGGATGGCTACTGGCTGATCCAGCCGCTGGAGGAGGCGCGGCGGGAGACCATGCCGCATGTAGGAGACTGGCCATCTGACTAGTCAGTGTGCCTAGCAGGCCGCCGTCGTGCGGGCTGATGCACCGCGGGCCGCATCACTGAAGGCCAGCGCACCGCAGGCTGCACCGCTAGCCGTGCCATGCAAATGGGCTGGGCCTGACCCAACAGGTCATGCAGGTCCCTGGTCTAGTCCCGGTTTGGGCCAGGTCAGACCGGAACCTGACCAATTTCGACTATTTGCACTATTTCGGTCATATCTTGAGCTACAAGCATCCTTTTGGAGAACTGCCTACATTTCTAGAAACCATGGATTGAGACAGAGATTTTGCAATACCCCAATTGATTGTTGGATAAAGTTGTGTGTCTGGATGGGTTGTATCGAACACTAATCGAATTGGGCCCTCTCGACTAAAATGCCAATAAGTTACAGACCGAGGGTCTGATTAACACATCGTTTGTTGTGTTGAGACCCCTTTTACATGGTGTTCCCTTGGGATAATTCTTCATGGGTCTTCATGGATGTTTGAGTATCAACCTGTAGTTTGAGGAGAGTACTCTCCCGGAATCATGTGATCTTAGTGCGGGAACCCTTTAACAGGTTGTAACATGAGAAAGGGATCCTATGTGGGTTTGTGATTTGGGATCTGATGTGGGTCTGTGCTTTGGGATCCTTCGTGGGTTTATGATCGAGAGTTAAACATGGATCCCATCTAGGAATCCATGTGGGAATACCCTAGGATTCTATGTGGTTCTGCTATACTGGGATCCTTCATGGGCCAGGTGTACTAGGATCCTATGTGGGCCTAATGATTTAGGATCCTATGTGGGTCTACCTCTTAACAGAGTAATATGATTCAGTACTTAGATCTAATAAATTTTACCATCGTGCCTATGTTATACATGGTGTCAACTGAGTCTTTACCTTGGTAGTAATCTCTTGTGTGGCGTACCTTTGTGGTACATACATTCGTGGTAATAACATTTTTGCATCCTTCTATGTGGTGTTACCATTTTTTTACATACCCTTGTGGTCTTAACTTCATGGTTTTCCTTCCTCTGTGGAACATTTTTGATTTTTGCTAAAAGAGGTGGGCCTTGGGTTGTGAATTTGGTTTATCTTCGTTAATTTTCTTTTATGTTAAATCTATCCTAAATAACTGCTTGCGACCGCTCTAACATGGAGGGTGTATGACAAATGAACATGGCCCAACCTCTCTGCAACCCTTTCGGTGTTTGATGTGATCTTGTCGATGGAGGAGGATGGTGACTGGTGCCGGTGATTGGCACCAGTGGGACTCGATAGAGGAGGTCGGCACCACGACCGGCCGGGAAGACTGCGGCAGTGTAACCGCACCATTGGAGATGGGTTGTGGCTAGTCGACTGTAGAGGCCAGCGTCAGCCGACCGAATGAAGGGGACGGTGGTGCGCATCCATGCCTCCTTGCATGCTAGATCTGCGACCTTGTGCTGCAGCGGTGAAGGGAGGGCTTCTGGCCGATCAGGAAGCTAGAGGAGGCGCGGTGGGCGACCATGCCGCATGGAGGAGGCTGGACATCTGATTAGCCGGTGTGCCCAGCTGGCCGCTGTCGTGCGAGCCGACCCACCGCGGGTTGTATCAATTTAGGCCACTGCACCGTGGGCCGCACCGCAGGCCGGGCCATGCCAGTGTGCTCGGCCTGACCCTGAAGGTCGGGCCAGACCCTGGATTGGTCCTAGTTTGGGCCGGGTCAGACAAGACCCTGACTAGTATTGACCATTTCCACTATTTCAGCCATATAATGAGCTACGAGAATCTGTTTGGTGAACTGTCTACATTGATAGAAACCATGGATTGAAACATATCTTTTGAAATACCCCAATTGAGTGTTCGATAAAGTTGTGGTATGGTTGGGTTGGATCGAACACGAATCTAACTAGTCCCTCAGGACTAAAATGCCAATAAGTTACAGACCGATCATCTGATTAATGCACCGTTTGTTGTGTTGAGACCCCTTTTACATGGAAATCCCTTGGGATAATTCTTCATGGGTCTTCATGGAATTTTGAGTATGAACATGTATTTTGAGGAGAGGACTCTCCCAGAATCAAGTGATCTTAGTGCGTGAACCCTGTAACAGGTTGTAACATGAGAAAGGGATCCTATGTGGGTATGTGATTTGGGATCCTATGTGGGTCTATGCTTTGGGATCCTTCATGGCTTTATGATCAAGTGTCCCCCTTGGATCCCCTTTAGGAATCCATGTGGGACTACCCTAGGATTCTATGTGGTTCTGCTATACTGGGAACCTTCATGGGTCTGTTGTACTAGGATACTATGTGGGTCTAATGATTTAGGATCCTATGTGGGTCTACCTCTTAACAGAGTAATATGATTCAGTACTTAGATCTAATCATCTTTACCACCGTACCTATGTTATACATGGTGTCGGCCGATTCTTTACCTTTTTAGTAATATCTTCTGTGGCATACCTTTGTGGTACATACCTTCGTGGTAATAACATTGTTGCATCCTTCTATGTGGTTTTACAATTGTGGTACTTACCCTTGTGGTGTTACCTTCATTGTATTCCTTCCTCTGTGGAACTTTTGTGATTTTGTCTAAAAGAGGTGGGCCTTGGGGTTACTCATTAATGAGATGGGTATACATAATAACTTAGATATATGTATGGGAATATACCAAAGAAATGTTTTCTGTTGCATTCCTACTTTGTGGTTTAATTTTTTGGATTTTGGGAGACCTTAGAGGGTCTCATGTTCCATACTGAGTATTTTTATACTCACCCCTACATGGGATATGCTTGCACCTTATTGTGTTTGGTGCAAAAGACATACAGAACTGACTGAGGATGAGGGTACTAGGACTGGAGGTGGATTGGAGGTGGACCATAGATGAGGCATACCGCAGAGATGACTGTTTGAGAGCTGTACCTACACTTCAGGTAGGATCCACGCAGGGTGTTCATAGGAGTTATTTCAGTTTACTTTTACATTACAGTTTTCATGTACATTCAAGTTGGGGTTATATTTTGTCCCAATTAACTTACTGTACACACTTTTTTTACTATTTAGTTTACTTGTGTTCGTATCTTGTTGTGTGATTGGTCATGTGTGTTTATACGATATAAATGCAATGCCTCCTAGTTTAGGGAGTACGCTTATCGGTAATAGTCTCCAGTCCCTAGCCTATGGAATGCGGGCGTGGGGTAGTCATGACACAAGCCCCTGGGGATGGGTCATGGAAAATTTATATCATAATATTCGGTTCTACCATAGAAAATTGGACTCTGATATTTTTAATGAAATAGTGTTAAGTGTATTGAGTGTGGATATTAGTTTATGGAATACAGTTTTGGTGTGGCACCCAATGTGACCATACACGGGGACCTTGACTTCAGATTTCTGACTCAGTGCATGAAAACATTAATTGAGTGTCTATAGCGAAAAGTTTTCATTGTTATAAATTTTTGTCAACTCACGTGGTATAACTTATTGCCTATGGCACACCTATCTCTTTTCAGGATGCCTCCACAAAGACAACCAGCTAGGGTTCTGGGTTTAGTATGCAATGATGGCCTACTAAGTGATGAGACCTCAGTGTAGGACCCGATATCAGTAGAGGCACTAGTGGAGGCACAAGCGGTACCATTACCTATTGGGGCACTGATGCCACCAGCCCCAGCAGTGGAGGGTGCACTTTACATGAGAGCATTGCATGAGTTCTAGCACCAAAGGACACTGAGGTTCCGAGGCAAGTATGACCCACATGCAGCTCAAGATTTGTTAGATGTCACGACCCGTCCTCGGGGCCCGTGCCGTGACTACCCCAAGCCTGCCTTCCATAGGCCAGGGGCTGGCGACTAGCACCAAGGCGTAAATCCCGGTAAAAAGGGAAGGCATTGCCTTTGTAAAGTAAACAAGCACCACAGAGTAAGAAAGCGGAAAGTAAACACTAAGTGAAAATAGAGTACAACTGAAAGGAAAGTACAACTCAAAAGGGAAAACAACAACTGTAAAGTAAAAGCCGCTACACCGAGCTGTCCACTGGAAATCCCACCTGAAGGGTGGGTACAGATAGCTCCACTGCTCCTCGGGTCCCGCCGTCCGCTCCGAGCACGTCTCGCCCAGTGGTCCACCTCCTGGTATCGTCCTGCTCAGCTAGCCTCAAATACGATCAACACTGTCCGTCGTCTGCAACCAACACAACGTAGTGCGGGAATAGCCCGTGCAGGGGTGAGTATAAGCTACTCAGTAGGGACCCCGAGACCCCTAAAGGTCTCCCAAAATCCACAAAGGATAAACCACAAAGGAAGATACAATCACGAAGTAACAACCGACACTACTTAGGTATATGCCCATACATATACCTAAGTCATCAATTGCAATACGCTCCAACCTGTGAGCCCAAGTACAACTCAGTCCACACAGGAAAGTATACGTATTCCACACAGGAAAGCAAAACGAAATCCACACAGGATAGCACAACACAATCCACACAGGAAAGCAACGGGATTCAGCTCACATAGGTATACTTCTTCGAAAGAGGACAAAGATGATCTCTGATCCATCTAAGTCGTTGGACCCACGAAGGATCGATAGGTAACTAACCCCCACAAAAGACCCACACAGGATCATGCCCACATAGGACCTGTAGACGCTGGTTCACACAGGACCGCTGAGCGCAAAGACCCACACAGGATCGGACCCACAAAGGATCGGGCCCACACAGGACCTATAACACTGATCCACGCAGGATCGCTGAGTACTGTAGTCGTCGTCGTCGAATCCACTAAGGATCACTGTACTATCGTCGTCGCAGTCACAGTAGTAGTAGCAGTAGCAGTAGCAGTAGCAGTCACAGTCGCAACCAGCACTAGGGTTCCCGCACACAGCAAGCTCGTTCGGGAGGGTCCGATCCACGAGCCGAGAGGCTGATACATCAACTGTCACAAAGTCTAGAGTTGATGTATCCAAAAGTTCAGTATCGTCAACAGGAACTCAACGCAACAGACGGCGCGTCGATCGGACGCCCGATCTGAGAGTTATTGGCTTTTTCGTCCTAGGGGCCCGGTTGGATTATAAGGCAAAACCAACCCGACCGTACTCCACATGCGTCCAAACCTCGGGCGAAGTATGCCAAAAGATCTGTCTCACTAAGAGGAACACAACAAAGCTGACGGCACGTCAATGGGACGTCCATAGCTCAAGATATGAGCGTTTCCGCTCCGAAGGCCCGGTTGGTTTCGTGAACGAACCAACCCGGCCGAACTCAAAGTATTCCGAAACTTTGAGTGCGATATACCGAATCGACCGGCTCGATCCAAGGATCGCATCGCCGGTGACGGTTCGTCAATCGGAGGTCCGTGACTCAATATATGGGCAAAAGACCGAAGTCAATTCGAAAACGGGGGGTCCGGGTCCGGGCCAACCCGGCCCGACCCCCCCTGGGTCGACCCGACCCGGGTCCGACCCGGCGCGGCCGGCGGCGCGGCGGCACGATCCAGCACGGCGGCGCAGCCCGGCCGGCTGCGGTGCGGCCTGGGCGCCGCTCGGGTGCCACGCGCGGGGGGCAAAGCCCCCGCTTCCTTGATGGCAGTGCGGCTGAAGCCGCGCCTTTGAGAAACCGGCCCCCCTTGTGGGGGCCTGCCTTTGAGAAAAACGGGGGGACGTTGCCCCCCCCCCTGGTGTAAGCCCCCCCCCCCCCCCTTGGTGTAACCGCGCCCCCCCCCCCCTTATGGGGGGCCGGTTTTGGCCAGCCGGGGGAATTATTTCGCCCGGTTCGTCTCCCTTCCGGCCGGCCCGACATGGCCGGCCGGTCCTTCCTCAACGGGACCGGCAAGGCCGGTCCCCTTTCTGGCTTCCGACACTGGCGGCCCGGCTAGCCGCCGGTCTTCCCGTTTCGCCGCGGCCCGGAACCGGCCGCGGCCTTCGTCATCCGGCGCGGTGCGACGACATCGCGCCCCTCCGCCACGGCCCCGCTCCGGCCGCAGTGCCTTAGGTTCCCTTCGACGCGGTGCGACGGCGTCGCGTTCTTGATAAACTTCCGCGGCGCAGCGCGACGGCGCCGCGCAACTATAGCCGTGCGATTCCCGCGTGGTGCGACGACACCACGCCATATCGTTCATCCACAATAAAATAATAATAATCATGAACAAAGGAGGGGGAATTTGGCCGTGTTTGTGCGGTCCGACCCCCCTCTCATTAGATTATAACCCTTAAATATGTATCCTCACGTTTGTCATGCTAGAACCAAGAACGGGGATAAATAAATAATCAACAAAAAACCCCTACCTCGGTTTCAAGTACGATGTTCATCAACGACCCGCGGAAGACAACGTCGCGGAGGTCGGGCGTCGCGGTAAACGTTCATCAATTCTGTTGACGAAGAGGTACGTCTGAAGAGGTACGTCGTTGGTGAATCTTCGTAAGCCGACGAAGGAAGTCCGATGAGGAAGCGACGTTCCCTTTCGTTGACACAGAAGGCGTCGTCAATCTTCGGAAACAACTAGCTATGAAGAGGAGAGGAGCGGCGTTCTTCATGTTCTTCGTCAACGTTTGAAGAAGAAGAAGGAGCTCTCAAATCCTCTCAAGAAGGCTAGAGAATTCTAACCAAATAAAATAAGCTAAGGGCTTATTTTATTTACTCAACCAAACCATTTGAAATTCAAAGGTTTGAATTAAGACAACACAACCCAATTAATAACCCAACTAGTCAAGTTAATTAAAAGAGAAGGCTCAGGGAATTTAAAAAGTGAAGAAGAAGATTTATTCTTCGGGTGGGCCCCACCACACTTAATCCTCCCAAGGGAGGTTAAGTGGATGTGGGTCCCACCACTAACTCCCTTTGGGAGAAGTTAACCAATAAGTTAAAATAAAAATTTGTATTCCACAATTTATATTTAACTTATCCTAAACTCCCAAAAACTAACTCTCAACCCGAAATAAAACCAACCTCGGAAAAGGTCTCCTTAAGCGAATATCGGCGCTGCGAGTTCATCGGTGTCCTCAGATTTGAATTCCGAGCATCGGATCAAAAGTTAGAAATTCCCGCTCGTTCGTTCACTGAACGTACCCGAGCCGAACTTTGGAAATTAATTCCGGGCACTCCGGGCCTCGGAATCAGGTGCCGTCAGGAACCGCGTTCTTGTAAAATTCCAAAGTAAACTAAGAAAAAAATTCCCTTCAATTTTACGAGTCTTTACATTACTCCCACCTCAGGGATTTACGTCCCCGTAAAGATACATCAAAAACTAGGGAAACAAAAGAGGGTACTGAGCACGCATCTGAGCCTCCCGCTCCCATGTGCTCTCCTGGAGGTTCCCGTGCTGCCATCTGATGCGCACAAGAGGAATCGATCTCCCACGTAGGACCCGCTCCTATCGATCCTCTATCTCCACCAGGACCTCCGTAAAAGTCGCTCCATCGTCAACGTCAAGCTCCCCATGGTCAATGATGTGTGTCGGGTCGTGCACATATCTCCTCAGCTGAGATACGTGGAAGACGTCGTGCACCCGGTGCAATTGAGGTGGTAGAGCCAGGCGATAAGCCACCTCGCCAATCCTGCTGAGGACCTGGATGGGTCCGATGAAGCGCGGAGATAACTTGCCGCCTCGGCCAAATCTCCGTATACCACGTCGAGGTGAGACCCGCAAGAAGATGTGGTCGCCATCCTCAAACTCTAGTGGCCTCTGCCTCCTGTCAGCGTATGACTTCTGCCGGCTCTGAGATGTCCTCATCCGCTCCTGGATGACCTGGACCTTCTCTGTCGTGGCCTGGACCATCTCTGGTCCCACAAGTGCTGACTCCCCAGGGTCTGTCCAACACAATGGAGATCTACAAGGTCGGCCATACAACGCCTCGTACGGTGCCATCCCGATGGTGGAGTGGTAGCTGTTGTTGTACACAAACTCCACCAAGGGTAGGTGGTCCTCCCAGCTACGACCAAAGTCGAGGACACATGTGCGGAGCATGTCCTCGAGAGTCTGGATGGTTCTCTCTATCTGACCATCCGTCTGAGGGTGAAAGGTTGTGCTCAGACGTAGCTGCGTTCCGAACGCCTCCTGTAACCCCTGCCAAAGCCGGGAAGTAAATCGAGCATCTCGATCAGAGACGATAGATGATGACACACCGTGGAGCCGCATAATCTCCTGAACGTAGAGACGTCCCAAGATCTCCACTAAGCCCTGCTCTCTAATGGGTAAGAAGTGTGCCGACATGGTGAGTCGGTCGACAATCACCCAGATGGAGTCGTGACCTCTGGAAGTGCGTGGAAGTCCAGTCACGAAGTCCATAGATATGCCATCCCACTTCCACTCCGGGACCTCCAAGGGTTGTACCAAGCCTTCTTGTACCTGATGCTCTGCCTTCACCTTCTGGCAGGTGAGGCATCGAGAAACGAACTCTGCTACATCGTTCTTCATGCCCGGCCACCAGTGCTGTCGTCTGAGATCCTGGTACATCTTCGCCACTCCTGGATGTACCGCCAAAGGATAAGTGAGAAACTCTCTCAGCACCTCCTCTCGCAAAGCGACTGGTACCATGGTACGTCCTCTGAAAAGGATTTCATGCTCTGCACCAAGGGAGAAACCATCAGGTGCCTGTCCCGAGGATATCTGTGCACGTCGTGTCTCACAGTCAGCGTCCTCATGCTGTGCCTCACTGAATCGCTGCAGTAGTGGAGGGGTGACTGTGAGAGACTGGAGGAAGGCTACTCAATCCCTATCCACGAAGGATATCTGCAAAGAGGCTAGCTGCTCCGTCGCCTCCTCAAGTAGCTGAATGCCCGTCCTCCTGCTGAGGGCATCGGCTACTACGTTCCCCTTCCCAGGAGTATAGACTGTCTCAAATTCATAGTCCTGGAGGAACTCGAGCCATCGCCGCTGTCTCAGGTTCAGGTCCTTCTGCGAGAAGATATACCTGAGACTCTGATGATTATAAATGACTGTAAAATGCTCGCCCATTAGGTAATGTCGCCATGTCTTCAGAGCGAAGACCACTGCTGCTAACTCCAGGTCATGGGTAGAATAGTTCTACTCATGCGGCCTTAAATTTCATGATCCATAGGCGATCACTGCCCGCTCCTTCATTAGGATGAAACCGAGTCCGGTCCCTGATGCATCGTTGTAGACTACGTACCCTACTCCTTCCTCAGGCAACCTCAAGATAGGTGTGCTAGTCAAACTATGTCTCAGCTCCTAGATGCTCTGCTGACATCTGTCTGACCACATGAAGGGTTTCCCCTTCTTCGTCAAAGCTGTGAGTGGTGCCGCAATTCTAGAGAAGTCTGGCATGAATCTCCGATAGTATCCAGCTAGTCCCAAGAAACTCTGAACCTCAGTCACGCTCCTGGGTGGCTCCCATGCTAACACAGCCTCGATCTTCGCAGGATCCACTGCAACTCCCGCCTAAGAGATAACGTGTCCCAAGAAGTGGACCTCACGTATCCAGAACTTGCACTTCGAGAGCTTACCATAAAGCTGGTGCTCTCGGAGTGTGTCTAGTACAACTCGCAAGTGATAGGAGTGCTCCTCCTTAGTCGTAGAGTAAATCAAAATGTCGTCGATGAAGACCACGACAAATCGACCGAGGTATGGCTGAAAGATCCTGTTCATGAGGGCCATGAACACTGCTGGAGCATTGGTTACGCCGAAAGGCATAACCAAGAACTCATTGTGGCCATACCGACATCTGAAGGTTGTCTTCTGCACGTCCTCGTCTCTGACTCTGAGCTGATGATAGCCTGACCTGAGGTCTATCTTCGAGAACCACCGTGCTCCCTTGAGCTGATCAAAGAGGTCATAAATCCTCGGTAGCAGATACTTGTTCCTCACTGTCACCTAGTTCAGGCGACAATAGTCAACACAAAGTCGCAAGCTCCCGTCCGCCTTCTTGGCGAACAATATCTAGAAGCCCAGGGTGAAACACTGGGTCGGATGAACCCCTTGCCTTGCAAGTCCTCCAACTGTACCCGTAGCTCTCGAAGCTCGGCAGGGGCCATCCGATATGCTGGAGTGGATATCGGGGCTGTCCCGGGGTACAAGTCAATATAAAAGTCTACCTCTCTACGAGGAGGTAACCCTGGAATGTCATCGGGAAAAACATCTGCAAACTGATCCACCACTGTAGGAAAACCAAGACTCCGCACGTCAACTGCTCCAAGGATGAGGCTAGCCATCTGATGAGTGATGGGCTGTCCTCTCCTCTGCGGAAGTCCATCCTGTGCTGCAAAGGCTCCCTTCTCGCCGGTGAAGGTGAACCTGCTCCCGTCGGTGCGCACACATCGCACATTGTGCCTAAAACAGTCAATCTGTGCATGGACCATAGATCGCCAATCCATGCCCAAGATGACGTCGTAAGGCCTCGACGCTGCTACAAGAAGATCCCAGCCGAATCTCTCACCTCCTAGAGTAATCTCACACTGCCGGCACCAGTGCGTAATCGTCGAGTCTGCTCCCGTATGAGTCTCTAGCCGTAAGGATCGAGCCAACGACTCTGTCGGAATCTCCGAGCTCCGAACAAGGGCAGCGGCTATGAAAGAGTGACTCGCTCCTGTGTCTATAAGTACTGCAGTAAGGGTGGAATAGGCACATATAGTACCTCGAATCATCTCGGGTGCGCCGTGGTCGTAGGCCTCTACTGCCTGGAGTTGTGCCTGTCTCTGCCCGCCAGCTCCCTGTGGTCGGGGTGGACCTCCTGGTGGTGGTGGTGGCAGAGCCTCAAAGCGTCGCCCACCACCTGCTGCTCGGCCAGCTCCTCTGCCTCGTCCGCCTCCTCCCTGCGGTCCGCCACGGTCGACCCTCTGCCTCTGCCTCGGTGGTCCCTCAACCGTCTGCTGCTCCTCTGCATGGAGGGTCGGGCAGTCACGAGCCATGTGGCCCTGCCCGCCGCACGAGTAGCACTGCCTGCCTCTCGAAAGACTGGCTCCTCACTGTGTGCCCCGCACTACTGAGCCAGTGTCCTGAGGTCGTCTGCCTGAAGGTCTGTTCTGCCTGGACCCCTGAGTCATCCGTTGACTGCCAGCTACAGATGACTCTGTCACGTGCCGCCCTGTGGTGGGTCTCGGCGGTGGTGTAGACTCAGCAAGGAACCTCTCGATCAAAAGAGCCTGCTCCAGTACTCTTGTCTGGGTCGGTATGCTAAGGGAGATCAGTGATGCCCTGATCTCATGTCTCAAACCCTTCTCGAAGGTCCGGGCCCGGAAGAATGGGTCCCGTACCATGTTGGTCAAGTAACACGAGAGATCAGTAAATCTTGCCGAGTACTGAGCGACCGTCATGCTGCCCTGCCGCAGCTGAAGAAGCTCCTGGATACGCACCGCACGAAGGGTGGCTGGGACGAACTCCGAGCGAAAGAGGCTCTCAAATTCCGTCCAAAGTAGAGATGCCTCATCGTGCACCTGGAGCATTAGGCTCCACCATCGGCCCGCTGCTGCGTGGAGTAGACTCGCAGTGAGGATCACCATGAGGTCTGCAGGTGTCCTCACTAGCCTAAAAACTCATACCACTGCCTCCAGCCAGTCCTCTGCTGCCTGGGGGTTCGTCTCCCCGCGAAACCTGGGTGGTCGCTGGCGCT
Source organism: Viscum album (assembly GCA_963277665.1). Lineage (NCBI taxonomy): Eukaryota > Viridiplantae > Streptophyta > Magnoliopsida > Santalales > Viscaceae > Viscum > Viscum album. The sequence continues at coordinate 706,396,709 of OY728131.1, read as the reverse complement.
GGAACTCGTGCAGAGCTCCAAGGCGTCGTGCGTCATCATCGGATGGTGTTGGAAGCTTCGGTGGCTCGGCGGGTAGAGCAACCGCCGGTGCCACTGCTGACAGAGGGCCCTGCACCGAGGCCTCGTCGCTCGGTGGGATGTCATCACACTCGACTCTCAGAACCCTAGCTGGCTGCCGTCGTGGGGCCATCCTGAAAAGGAAACACGTGCGCCACAGTCAGAACAGTATACCTGGTGAGCTGATATAAAGTAATCACAAAGAAAACTTTGAAACACACACGCAATCCATGTTTTCGTGCATTAAGTCGGAAATCAGAATTCAGGGTCCTGGTGTACAGATACGTCGGCCGCCGCACCAACACTGGACTCCCTGGACTGATAACCACACTCAATACGCTAAACATTATTTTTTCACATAAAAAAGATCAGAGTTCGCGGTAGAACCAAACTCCTTTGATACCAATATGTCACGACCCGTCCTCGGGACCCGTGCCGTGACTACCCCAAGCCCACCTTCAATAGGCCAGGGGCCGGCGACTAGCACCAAGGCGTAAATCCCGGTAAAAAGGAAAGGCATTGCCTTTGTAAAGTAAACAAGCACCACAGAGTAAGCAAGCGGAAAGTAATCACTAAGTGAAAACAGAGTACAACTCGAAATGGAAAACAACAACTGTAAAGTAAAAGCCGCTACACCGAGCTGTCCACTGGAAATCCCACCTGAAGGGTGGGTACCGATAGCTCCACTGCTCCTCGGGTCTCGTCGTCCGCTCCGAGCACGTCTCGCCCAGTGGTCCACCTCCTGGTACCGTCCTGCTCATCTAGCCTCAACTACGATCAATGCTGTCCATCGTCTGCAACCAACACACCGTAGTGCGGGCATAGCCCGTGCAGGGGTGAGTATAAGCTACTTAGTAGGGACCCCGAGACCCCTGAAGGTCTCCCAAAATCCACAAAGGATAAACCACAAAGGAAGATACAATCACGAAGTAATAACCGAAACTACTTAGGTATATGCCCATACATATACCTAAGTCATCAATTCCAATACACTCTAACCTCTGAACCCAAGTACAACTCAGTCCACACAGGAAAGTATGCGTATTTCACACAGGAAAGCAAAACAAAATCCACACAGGATAGCACAACACAATCCACACAGGAAAGAAACAGGATTCAGCTCACACAGGTATACTTCTTCGAAAGACGATAAAGATGACTCTGATCCATCTAAGTCGTTAGACCCATGAAAGATCGATAGGTAACTAACCCCCGCAAAAGACCCACACAGGATCGGGCCCACATAGGACCTGTAGGCGCTGGTTCACACAGGACCGCTGAGCGCAAAGACCCACACAGGATCGGACCCACACAGGATCGGGCACACACATGACCTATAGCACTGATCCACGTAGGATCGCTGAGTACTGTAGTCGTCGTCGTTGAATCCACTAAGGATCGCTGTACTGTCGTCGTCGCAGTCACAGTAGTAGTAGCAGTAGCAGTAGCAGTCACAGTCGCAGCCAGCACTAGGGTTCCCGCACACAGCAAGCTCGTTCGGGAGGGTCAGCTCCATGAGCCGAGAGGCTGATACATCAACTGTCACAAAGTCCAGAGTTTATGTATCCAAATGTTCCGTATCGTCAACAGGAACTCAACGCAACAGACGGCGCGTCGATCGGACGCCCGGTCTGAGAGTTATTGGCTTTTTCGTCCCAGGGGCCCGGTTGGTTTATAAGGCAAAACCAACCCGACCGTACTCCACATGCGTCCAAACCTCGGGCGGAGTATGCCAAAAGATCCGTCTCACTAAGAGGAACACAACAAAGCTAACGGCACGTCAATCAGACGTCCGTAGCTCAAGATATGAGCATTTCCGCTCTGAAGGCCCGGTTGGATTCGTGAACGAACCAACCCGGCCGAACTCAAATATTCCGAAACATTGAGTGCGATATACCGAATCGACCGTCTTGATCCAAGTATCGCATCGCCGTTGACGGTTCGCCAATCCGAGGTCCGTGACTCAATATATGGGCAAAAGACCGAAGTCGATTCGAAAACGGGGGGTCCAGGTCCGGGCCGACCCGGCCCGACCCTCCTTGAGTCGGCCCGAACCGGGTCCGACCCGGCCCGGTCGGCGGCGCGGCGGCGCGGTCCTGCACGGCGGCGCAGCCCGGCCGGCGACGGCGCAGCCTGGGCGCCGCTCGGGTGCCACGCGCGGGGGGCAAACCCCCGCTTCCTTGCTGGCGGCGCGGCTGAAGCCGCGCCTTTGAGAAACCGGCCCCCCTTGTGGGGGCCTGCCTTTGAGAAAAACGGGGGGGCGCTGCCCCCCCCCCCCCTTGGTGTAACCGTGGCCTCCCCCCCTTTATGGGGGGCCGGTTTTGGCCAGTCGGGGGAATTAATTCCCCCGGTTCGTCTCCCTTCCGGCCGGCCCGACATGCCCGGCCGGTCCTTCCTCAACGGGACCGGCAAGGCCGGTCCCCTTTTCGGCTTCCGACACTAGCGGCCCTGCTAGCCGCCGGTATTCCCGTTCCGCCGCGGCCCGGAACCGGCCGTGACCTTCGTCATCCGGCGCGGTGCGACGGCATCGCGCCCCTCCGCTGCGGCCCCGCTCCGGCCGCAGCGCCTTCGGTTCCCTTCGACACGGAGCGACGGCGTCGCGTTCTTGATAAACTTCCGCGGCGCAGCGCGATGGCGCCGCCCAACTACAGACGTGCGATTCACGCGTGGTGTGACGGCACCACGCAATATCGTTCATCCACAAGAAAATAATAATAATCAAGAACAAAGGAGGGGGGAATTCGGTCGTGTTTGTGCGGTCCGACCCCCCTCTCATTAGATGATAACCCTTAAATATGTATCCCCGCGTTTGTCATGCTAGAACCAAGAACCGGGATAAATAAATAATCAACAACAAACCCCTACCTCGGTTTCAAGTACGATGTTCGTCAACGACCCGTGGAAGACAACGTCGCGGAGGTTGTGCGTCGCGGTAAACGTTCGTCAATTCTGTTGACGAAGAGGTACGTCCGAAGAGGTATGTCGTTGGTGAATCTTCGTAAGCCGATGAAGGAAGTCCGAGGAGGAAGCGACGTTCCCATTCGTTGACACGGAAGGCGTCGTCGATCTTCGGAAACAACTGGCTATGAAGAGGAGAGGAGCGGCGTTCTTCGTGTTCTTCGTCAACGTTTGAAGAAGAAGAAGGAGCTCTCAAATCCTCTCAAGAAGGCTAGAGAATTCTAACCAAATAAAATAAGCTAAGGGCTTATTTTATTTACTCAACCAAACCATTTGATATTCAAAGGTTTGAATTAAGACAACACAACCCAATTAATAACCCAACTAGTCAAGTTAATTAAAAGAGAAGGCTAAGGGAGTTTAAAATTTGAAGAAGAAGAGTTATGCTTCGGGTGGGCCCCACCACACTTAATCCTCCCAAGGGAGGTTAAGTGGATGTGGGTCCCACCACTAACTCCCTTTGGGAGAAGTTAACCAATAAGTTAAAATAAAAATTTGTATTCCACAATTTTTATTTAACTTCTCCTAAACTCCCAAAAACTAACTCTCAACCTGAAATAAACGCAACCTCAAAAAAGGTCTCCTTAAGCGAATATCGGCGCTGCGAGTTCATCGGTGTCCTCAGATTTGAATTCCGAGCACCGGATCAAAAGTTAGAAATTCCCGCTCGTTCGTTCACTGAACGTACCCGAGCCGAACTTCGGAAATTAAATCCGGGCACTCCGGGCCTCGGAATCAGGTGCCGTCAGGAACCTCGTTCTTGTAAAATTCCAAAGTAAACTAAGAAAAAAATTCCCTTGAATTTTACGGGTCTTTACATTAGAGGCCGTTGTGATAGTCTTCTGAATGGTAGGGACACCAGCAGATCCCACTATGATCCTTGCTTCCAGTCTTCTATAGGAAGCAGTAGGAAGATGGTGGATCTTGATGATCTAGGTTCACGACGAGGTGAAACTTCTCTGTACAGACTTTGAGAGCTTATTTCTAGCAGAGTTTTTCCCAGCGACCCTTTTCATAGTGCGCACATATAAGCATCTCCATTTGTTGTAGGGCAACATGTCTACATATCAGTACACATCAAGGTTCACTGGCCTCTGAAGATTCTCCACTAATATGGTATGAGACCATTTTTTTAGGGCCAGGACCTTCGAGCAGGGAATCAAGAGTGAGATCAGGGCTTCGATGATTTCTCTCATCATCCCGATGGAGGCAGGGGTGATAGATAGGGCCATCTTAGTGGAGAGTTTTCTTGCGGAGTAGTCACCAGTAGTGAGACCGACCACCGGGCATCACATTGCATAGTATTCTATAGGTAGTAGTAGACAGATGTCACATGGGTCCAAGAGGACTAGACCTACAGGTGGACAACCGCTGGATTTAGGGTCAGATGTGTGGGGAACCAGAGACAGAGCCAGTCATATGAGAAGCAGGGAGTGCTACACATGAAGCGGGCATGGTCACATGGTTCGTGACTACCCGACCCACCATATTGATGATCAACAGATGGTCGAAGGACTTCCTAGGTAGAGAGAGTGGTTCGACCGAGAAGGTATGCATGGAGCAGGAAGACATGGCAGAGGAGCTGGCCGGGCGGCTGGCAGTGGGTGACGATTCGTGATGTTACCTCTACCACCACCAGGGGGTCCATTCCGACAACTTGGAGCAGGTGGACAGGAGGAGCTCAACTCCAGGAAGTTAAGGCCTATGACCACGACACTCTGGAGATGATACGAGGTATGATCCATGTCTACTCCGCCTTAGATGAAGTAACTATAGACACAGTTTCCAGTCATTCATTTATTGCCACTTCCCTCGTTCGGACCTCGGAGGTTTGGATGGATTCATTGTCTAGATCCTTCTGACTAAATACTCTTAAGGGAGAGGGTTCAATGACTATGCACTAGTTCCGGCAGTGTGATCTTACTCTAGGAGGTGAGAGATTTGGCTATTATCTCCTAGTAGTAGCGTCGATGGCCTTACATGTCATCTTGGGTATGGACTAGTTATCTATAGTCTATGCTCTGATTGATTATTTTTGGTGGAAAGTGTAGTTTTTTCACACTAATGGGACTAGGTTTACATTCACCAAAGAGAAGGAATCCTTTTTAACATGGTATGGAATTAATTAGGGTAGAGTTTATCCAATCACTCATCAGTTGGATAGCCTTACCCTCGGAGCGGTTGATGTATAGATTTTGATTTATCTTGTACTGGTGGACCAGTATGCAGATGTCATCCCAGGTGATGTTCTAGGTCTACCTCTTCACAAAGTGGTAGACATTTACGTTGACTTGTACCCTAGGATAACACCGCTTTCTACACTAGTGTATCGGATGCCTCCGGCAAAACTTCATGAGCTGCGGGTACAGCTAAAGGACTTATAGGGGAAAGAGTTCATATGGCCTAGTGTTTCTCCTTGGGCATCACTGATATTGTTCACCATGAAGTCGGATGAGAGCATGAAAATTTGTGTTGAATATAGGCGCCTAAACTAGTTGATATTGAAGAAAAAGTATCCACTCCTGAGGATTGATGATCTCTTTGATCAACAGAAGTAAGAAAAGTGGTTCTCGAAGATAGACCTCAGATCAGGCTATCACCAGCTCAGAGTACAAGATGAGGATTTGCAAAAGACCGCTTTCAGATGTCGGTAAAGCCATTATGAGTTTATGGTCAGGTCGTTCGGTTTAACCAATGCTCCAGTAGTGTTCATGGGACTCATGAACATGCTATTTCAGTCATACTGTGATCTCTTTGTAGTAGTCTTCATCGACGACATTCTGATCTATTCGACTACTAAGGAGGAGCATTCCTATCATTTTCAGATAGTTCATGACACACTCTGGGAGCACCAAATTTATGGAAATCTCTCGAAGTGATAGTTATAGATACGAGAGGTTCACATCCTAGGACATTTTATCTCGAAGTATAGAGTTGTGGTGGATCCAACAATGATTGAGGCATTATTTGATTGGGATTGACAAATGAGTGTGACATAGGTACGAAGTTTCCTGGGTTTTTACACATACTACTGTAGGTTTTTTTCAGATTTCTCCAGAGATGCAGAACCTTTATCGATGTTGACGAATAAGGGGCAACCCTTTGTGTGGCCAAAAATATACCAGGAGTGTTTTCTGAATCTGAGGCAGAGACTTATTTTTGCCCCCATCTTGAGGCTTCTAGAGGAGGGAGTAGGGTATGTAGTCTACTGCAACACATAATGGACCGGGCTCAGATTTTTCCTGATGCAGGAGAAACCGGTTTCCACATATGGTTCTCGACAGCAATGATAGCATGAACAGAACTACACAATCCATGACCTGGAGTTAGCAGTAGTGGTCTTCGCCTTGAATAATTGGTGAGATTACATGACGAGCGGACGTTTTATAGTCTACTCGGATCACAAGAGTCTCAGGTATATCATATCGTAGAAGGACCTAAACCTAAGATAGTCATGATGGCTTGTGTTCCTCTAGGAATATGACTTCGAGATAGTCTATACTCTTGGGAAGGGGAACGTTGTAGCAGATGCACTCAGCAAGAGACCTGGTATACAGTTTCTAGGTGAGGCGACAGAGGAGCTGTCCACTTTGCAGATATCCTTTGAGGATGGAGATGGAGAATCATTTCCTTAGTCTCCTACAGTCACTCCCCCACTTCATTAGTGATTCAGGGAGGTGTAGTGTGGGGATGCTGACTATGAGACCCGACGTGTTCAGATACCCAAAGGACATGAACCTGTTTGATTTTCTAATGGTAGGGAGCATGTCATCCTATTCAGAGGACGTACCATGGTAATAGTGTAGCTTCAAGAGGAATTAATTAGGGTGTTCCCCACATCCCCTCAAGTAGTACATCCAAGAGTGGTGATGATGTACCAGGATCTCTGAAGACATCATTGGTGGCCGAGAATGAAGAAAGTAGTAGTAGAGTTTGTCTCTCAGTGACTCACTTGTCAGCAAGTGAAGGTGGAGCATTAGGTACCAATAGGCTTAGTTCAGCTTTTAGGGCTTTCAAAGTGTATGTGAGATGGTATATACATGGAATTCAGGAGAGGACTTATAGATACATCTTGGGGTCATGATTTTATTTGTGTGATCGTCGATAGACTCACCAAGTCGGCCGATTTCCTACCTATTAGAGAACATGGTTCAATTGAGAGTTTGGAACATCTCTACTCGTAGAAGATTGTGTGGCTACCAGAAGTACCCTCGATGATTGTCTCTGATTGTGATTCACATTTTAATTCTTGACTATGGAAGGGGTTTGTAGGGGGATTTTAGGACACATCTTCGTTTGAGCACCAAATTCCATCCTCAGATGGATGGCCAAACTAAGAGAACCATTCAGATCCTTGAGGATATGATGTGTTCTTGCGTCCTCGACTTCGGTCGTAGATGGGTGGATCACTTTCCCTTGGTAGAGTTTGCATAAAACAACAGATATCACTCCACCATTGGGATGTCACCATTTGAGGCTTTGTATGACTGACCTTCCATATCGACTTTGTGTTGGACTGACCAAGGGGAGTCCACACCAATAGGACCAGATATGGTACGAACTACCAGAGAGAAGGTGCAGAATATGCAACAGCTGATGAGGACATCACAGTGTATATATAATTCTTATGCAGAAATGAGACATAGACCTTTAGAGTTTGAGGATGGTGACCATGTCTTTCTTCCAGTCTCTTCTTGATGAGGTTCACAGAGATTTTGTTGAGGCAGTAAGTTATCTCTTAGGTTCATTAGACCCTTCTAGGTCACCAGAAGAGTTGGCAAGGTGGCTAACCGGTTATCTCTTCAACCTTAGTTGCACCGGGTGCACGACGTCTTCCATGTATCCCAGTGGAGGAGATACATGAATGAAACATACCAAGTAATTGACTGGGGTGATCAGGACATCGACGATGGAGCGACATTTATAAAGGTTCTAGTAGAGATTCAGGATCGACAGAAGTGGGTCATTAATGGGTGGTTGATACCTTTAGTGAATGTTTGTTGGCAGTACGAGAACCTCCTAGAGAGTAATTTGGAGTGGGAGGCTTAGATTCGTTCTCAGTACCCCAACCATTTTTCATAGTTTTAGTGATTGGGATTTTCGGGATGCCAATCCCTAAGGTTGGGAGAATGTGAAACCTGGAATTTTGATGAATTTTTTTAATTATAATATGTTTTATGAGTCTGTAAAAATGGACAGTGCATGATTCAAAGGCCTGGTGTGCCTGGAATAAATTTATCATCTTTTTTAGGTACGTTCAGTGAACGTGCGAGAAGGTTTTTGTAACTATTGAACAGGTGCTCGAAATTGAAATATGAGGACACCATTGAACTCGCATTGCCAATATTCGCTTATGGAGTCCTTCACCACAACTACAGTTGGTCAATGGTGGATGTTAGTTTTTCACTTTTTCATGGGAGGAGAAAAATAAAATTATTTTACATTTTTATTTTTAGTTTGAAACCACTCTATTTGAGTTATGGGGGAGGGGACCACCCCAACGAGAAAACCCCAAATTTGATTTCTATTGATGGGGACCCCCATAACCCCACTTAATGGGTAGAAAACCTATCAACTACCCAATTAATTAAATGTGTAAATGTAAATTAATTGTTAGAGTTATTAATTTAGTTTATGTTGGCTCCTCATTCGATTGTTGGAGAAATCATTGGAAAGGGAGGGGATTTGTAGGGGAGATCTTTTGGAGTATGACTCTATCCAATTAAAAACACAGCCCAACAAAGATCATTCTCCATAAAAGTATGTGCATCTCCAACAATGAATGTGCCATCTCCTACGAGGGATGTCTTCAATGACAATGAATCGACATCCGTACTTCCCTCATCACCGACGTCAACAAACCTTCATTATAGGGGTGTGATTTTGGTTTATCTTTGATTATTTTCTTTTACATTAAATCTCTCACCATGAACATTTTTCTACCGCACTAACGCGAAGGGTACTGTCCAAATGAACATGGACCGACCTCTTCGCAACCATTTTAGTTTTTTGATGCGTTATTGGTGATGGAGGAAGACGGCGACTAGTGTAGGCGATTGGCACCAATGGGACTCGGGAGTGGCGGTTGGCCCCACGGCTGGCCACAAAGATGGAGGTGGCACAACCACGTAGTCGGAGAAGGGCTGTGGCTCGTCAGCCACGACGGTGAAAGGGCATCAGCCGGCCACACAAAGGGGACGACAGTGTATGTCTGTGACACCAAGCGTGCAGGAGCTATGACCTTCTACCGTCGTGTCGAAGGGATGACGACCAACAGAGGCGGCTTCCGGTGGAGGCATGACACGCGATGGTGTTGCACGGGGGAGACTAGCCATTCGGCCAGTCGTCAAGCCCCGCAGGATACCGTACATCGGGCCGCCACACCCTAGGCTGCCTCACTCTGGGACTCCACAGCACGGGCTACCGCACCGAGTGCCGCCTCCCTATGGGAACCCGCACAGCGAGCGGCTCCATGTTCACACAGAAGGTCAGGCCATGGCAGCGGGGGAGGCCGGACCCAGGGCTGGAATCGGATCTGGCAGGTTGGGAGAGGACCCCGACCAATTTCGACCCATTCTACTCTTTCATCCATATCTTAAGCTACAATAATCCATTTGACAAATTGTCTACGGTACATGAAACCTTGGTTCGAGAAAGTTATTTTCGTATACACCAATTGAGTTTTAGATAATGTTGGAGTATGAATGGGTTAGACCAAAAACGAATCCAACTGGGACCTCGGGACTAAAAGCCCAATAACATACATACCATACAACTGATAGATGCAATATATGTTGCATTGAGACCCCTTTTATGTGGAGGTACCTTGGGATACTTCGTTATGGGACTTCGTTGTAATTGGACTATCGACCTCTTGCTTGAGGAGAGGACCCTCCCAAAATGAAACGATCTTAGTGCGGGAACCATGTAGCTTGTTGTAACAATGGAAATGGATCATATGTGGGTCTGTGCTTTGGGATCCTTCATCACTCTATGTTCGAGAGTTCCACATGGATCTATTTTAGGAATCCACGTCGGACTACTGTAGGATCCTATGTGGGTCTAATATACTAGGATCCTTCATGGGTCTACTGTACTAGGAACCTATGCGGGTCTGATGATTTAAGAACCTAAGTTGGTCTGCATCTTAACTGAGTAAGATGATTCAGTAGTTACTTCTAATCATCTTTACCATTGTACCTATTTTATACATGGTGTGAGATGAGTATTTACCTTTGTGTTAATCTTCTGTTTGTCATACCTTTGTGGTACTTACCTTCATGTTAATACCTTTGTCGTATGATTCATTGTGGTGTTACTTTTTTGGTACATACGCTTGTGGTGTCACCTTCGTGGTTTTCCTTCCTCCTTGGAAAATATGAGCTTTTGGATAAAATAGGTGAGCCTTGTGTTTCGTCATGAATGGTGTGGGTATAGTTGATAACAAAGGTATATATTTGGGAATATAACATCGCAGTGTTGTGAGTTGTTTTCATGCTTCGTGGTATATCCTTTCTGGATTTTTTGAGACCGTTGAGGGTCTCGGGGTCCCTATTGAGTATCGTTATACTCACCGTTGCACAAGAAATGCCGGCACCGTGTTGTGTTTGGTGCTGACGATGGAAAACAAAAACTGAGGATGGGGGTACAAGGTCTAGAGGTGGCTTGGAGGAGGACCATAGACAAGGCGTACTTCAGAGACGATTGTTCGAGAGCTGTACCTACCATTTAGGTCGGATCCATTGTGGGTGTTCATAGGAGCTATTTCAGTATACTTGTACCTTCTATTTTTCTTATACTTTTTACTTGGGCTTGTATTGTAGCCCCTTTTACTTACTATAAACACTCTTTTTAATATATAATTTACTTGTGTTCGTATCATGTTGTGTGCTTGGTTGTGTGTGTTTATAGGATATAATGGAAATGGCTTCCCTATTTTATGGAATATGCATTTCAGTGCTAGTCTCCAGCCCCTGGCCAATGAAATGTGGGATTGGGGTAGTCACGGCACGGGCCCTGGGGGACGGGTCGTGACACATTTAGCTTTCAAGCACACCATGACCTTTATCAAACATATGAATTCATGATCCTGAATGATATTTTCATCATCATTTTTTTTAAATTTTACCATTCATAAACCATCTCATAATCATGTAACTTACTAATCTTCCACCATGTATTGTTGATTTATCATGAGAAATCATTCAAGAACCATCAAAATATTGTGAAAGAAAAATAATTTTCCAAGATGCACATCCTTTCAAAAATCAAAATATCATGAAATAAATTACTTCTCTATATTATATTGATCTAGTATAAAAAATAAATATTACAAAAAGTCTGTCAGTTACTATTTATTTTCAGCTGTAAATTTTTTTTAAAACACTTGAAATGAACCCACCTTTAACACTGAATCCTCATACACCATAAGATCAATTATGTTTCGAATGCCTAATTCATCCCAGCTTGGATTGACCAAATACAAAAAAAATATTAGAATCTATGAAAAAAATTTGTTCTTATAAGAGGTCTCACCATCAATGGTCGTATACACCCCAAAGAATATGGATTTTAAATCACAAGATCTCTCATGATCTTGCATTACACATTCCAAAAATTAGGTCACCAACACTGACATTAGTGTATCAATTTATTTTAAAAAATATAAATATAACATCTCTTGAAATATATTAAAATGAAGAGAAACTGTTATTTTATTTATCTACTATGAAATATATCAAATAATTTTTTCATTCTCAACAACACCTGCTACCGATAAACACTGTCAATCATCAATTCCCCATAATATTGATAGAATATAGAAGTATTAATTATTTTATAGGGGTTAATTTCAGAGTACCTACACATCTCATTACGAGGGATCACATAGAAAAATTATATATTTTAATTTATAGAAGATAACATATTAGTATCTCCAATTAACATTTTATTTAGCTAATATCATCAAATAATAAAAGAAAATTACCACATAATGTAACATTATTAATTTAAATGATTTGGAATCCAAAACAAAGTGATATAGTAATACATAAAATTAATATATGTGATTCTATAAATAACGATAACTTGTTACATTCTATGTAATCATGTATTCTACCAATGAAATCCATGAAAATGAATCATGAATATTTCATGATTGATATTATTTTTGAACAAAAATGCAATGAAAAAATAATCACACATATCCCAAATAATATTAATGTGTATGAAACATTTGAAATAATCTAATAATAAAAGAAAAACCCTAAATAATACCACTGTTTTAACATGAACTTCTTGTAAATATGAGGTGTCTAACACCAAAAATAATATTTCTACCATGTTTTCTAACTTCCCTAACTCATTTATAACATAAAAAATAGTTTTACAAATGAATGACCGACTGTAATAAATGTTTATAATGTTCCCCCACACTAAATCACTAATTGGTGCCCCTGATCGGTGGTCACCATTATACATTAGGTGCACCTCCCTATAGGCCACAAGATACTGACTAGAAGTGAATGTATAATTTATTATTGTGGATATAATATAAATAAATATCAGTGTATTATAACAATAGAAACATTTGAAAACATAATCAACTATCCAAAAAAATTGCATCAAATAGACATCCAAGAAGAGGAAAAAATAACTGTTAATTTTTTTATATATAACTGATATTTCAATAATATCAATCTGTCGTACAATAGATGGTCACATAAATAAAATAACAGAAATTAAAAAAAATATAACCAAGATGACATTAAAAAATGATCTCAATATTTATGATAATAATAATCTCTAATCCCCTACTATAGAAATCATACTTTATGAAAACCCATTGGCCTCTTCCCTTTTGAAAACTTGTGAGCAAACATTATTATCAAATAATAACCATATACCCAGTAATCGTGTTTGTGTAATTAAATAGGACTCCATAAATGAAATACCATTGTATCTATAATTAAATATATGTTCTTGTTGATGTTCTATAAATAAATCAGGAAAATAAAATTATGAACATCATTGATGTCTGGGATCTACAATGACACCTAAGGTCAACTATACATGGGTTGACTAGTGTCAGATTTTTCTATGAATGTAGAAGAGTTTTTAAAACCTTAATTACCTAATCAAGGGTATATTTTCCTCCCATATGATAAAAATAATATATCATTCATACATCAAAAAATATTTAATGCCTCTAAATAAATTATATATATATTTATCTCATAATTAATTCATGTTCTTTTACCATTTCCTCATATCATCGAAACAACTATTTCATTTATATGACCATATATGGATAATTTTAATTTAAGAGTATCAATTAATCAATATTTATATTTTGAAACCCACTATATCATAATTTTTATTTTATAGTATCAATAAATCTATAACGGAACTAAATAAGCCCTATACAAGTATTTTATTATCATAGTATGATGATAGAGCCAATGGAATTTCAATTCCGATCCCGGAAAATTTTAATTTCATAGGAACATGACCCTGAAAATGTAATTTACATGAACACTCAATAATAATGTTCATGTCGTATTATATAGAGAGAAAAGGTTATTTTATATGACCACTCCATGAGCATTTACACTGCATAGTGTCAATAAAACCACATGCTTGTTTTAACATCATATATCAAAACCACACTAACAAATTGTTCAATATAATATTAATAACTTATTTTAATGTCTCATTCCAACATACTATTTCATTATATATTAATCTCATTTTTAACAATTTCCCAAATCAATTTATATTCGGAATTTTTTTTCAAAATAATCATATCTCATTATTCATCAACAATTTAAATAACCATGGTTTAGATGTCAAACATATCATTCTAAATTAATGATTAATTTCAATATAAATCACTAGTAATAAATTTAGTATTAAATATTTCAAAATAAATATTAAAATAAATTATACTCATTTACAAATAAAAACATGAATATATGTCAATTTTATATCCCCTATAACGCTTTCTAATTTCCTCATTTACAATTTATCATTGACATTATTATTTCTCCCAATTCATCACAATTTAATAAAATAAATACTTTTAAAAATTAATCCCCTTAGGAGACCCATTTGGTATTAAATTAGAATAATTTTTTAGCGAATTGGACCATGGGAATTTCATAATTAATGATTCAATTTTAATTATTGGTTAACAAAAAAACACAATCATACCAAAAAAATGATTTCATTCGAAATTGAATAAACACTATTAAAAAAATATAAGGATTACCTACCTTAACCCCATTAAAATATCATATTTTATCTTCATAAAAACTGTATTAAAATGAATATGAATATAAAATTCTTTAAAATAATGTATTTAAAAAACAAAGAGATCATGCTTGAGAGTGGGTGAAATAATATAGGGAAGGGAAACAAGACATAGAACTACTAATAGAATATAAACACAACATTTGGAGATAAAATATTCTAATAATCAATATATATGGATTGTGGAGGATAGAAGTGAATTAGTGAATGAGGGGGTAACCGGATGTCAAATGGGATCTGTGAAAGTGATAATTCTTAATCTAAAATCAATGGTAAATGTTGTAATTTCTTAATTTTTTAGTGTATTATGGTTTTTATAAAAAAATTTGAAGTCCATGAACATTATGTTTTCTCCTCAATATCATAAACCCACTTATCATATAGTTTTTAAATATAATAAAATAAACCATGATCCAACTATGTGTATCTTCTATGAAACCCACTATAACATTTCACAATAATTCTCTACAAAGATGAAAAAATTGTATTCAATGTCCCATGTCTAATAAAACCATGTGCATTTACCCTAATCCAAAAATATAAACCAACTAAAATTGTATTAATCATCCAAGAATATAATTCACTATTCAAATTGAAACATAAATAGCCCCCATTCATTATTTTTCATGGTTTCTCCAAAACATTTGACACCAAACCATTAAACTTGGTAAGAAATGATAAAAAAATATATGATCATATACATGAATCAATTTTTTCGCATCCAATCACCAGAAAAAACATCTTAGTCATTAAACCATTAAAAAAACATAAAAATAAAAATTTCTAACTCTTATTAAATCAATCTGACAATCGGTTTTAATAAAAGAATTGTCCTTCGTGTTAAAATTTTATAAGTCAAAATAATTTTTATCAAAAAAAGAGGTTGAATTTTTAAATTACTAATCTATAATGGAATTATAAGCATTGTATTTTATATTGATGACTCAATCTATATAATAGTAATCATTCTGAACATTAGTTGAATAGTATGAACTCTTTAAAGTTAACATGAAATATGTTTCTATTATGAAATATTGTGTTTATTTTATTATAGTATGTATTGTATATAAATATTTTTTATCATGAATTATATTTTAATGATCTTTTCATTTCCTTTAATTAAATATCTAATTAATTCAAAAAAATTATAATGTGAATATTTTTTTAACGTATTTTTATCATTTGAAGTTTTTTTTATGTAAAGGTACATACAAAACAGTTGATAGAGTGTTGTGTTATAATATTCAAATGGTTTGTCAACTATGGTGATCATTATTCAACACTAAACATATTAGTAGATGTGCGTGTTGATGAACATTGATATTATGTTACCTCAAAGAGTGTATTGAACATATATGTTTCTTAGTGTGAATAAATTGAGAAAGAGATTCTTTTTTCTTACTTACATTTTATTTTCATCATATATTACCATGGAATAAAGAAAGATATATATTATCCCTAAAAATTTATCCAGATCAATTATAAATTTTTTAAAATGACCATACTAGATTCATCAAAATCTGTGTGTATTTTCCCAAGTGTGGTACTAACACAAGAAGAAAAGATTATTTCAAAATTATAGTGATTTGGTAGACTTTTATATTAATGTGAATAATAAAGAAGTGATGTTTTATTGTGATTAATATGTAAACAAATGGTATTCATGGGGTATAATTTACATTGATTTACTAATATTCATTTGTGTAAGGAATGATATTTTCATGAAATACAGGCATAATCCTATGATTGATTAGTTTTGTGACT
This sequence comes from Viscum album, assembly GCA_963277665.1. Lineage (NCBI taxonomy): Eukaryota > Viridiplantae > Streptophyta > Magnoliopsida > Santalales > Viscaceae > Viscum > Viscum album. The sequence goes on along the minus strand of OY728131.1, from coordinate 706,380,620 downwards.
CATGGGTTATCGGAAGACTGATGTGTAATATTTTAGTGTATAATTTCTTTTTAATATCAGTTTTAAATTTTCATTGTTGTTAAAAAAATTAAAAATGAGTTTACATAAATCTATAAACTTATTCCATAATATTATATTTATTTAATGTTATTATGATGAACCTTTTTGTTGTGGAATTTTCTAATATTTTCATAAATTTATTGTGACACATTCGGTTTTACTATATTCTATAATAGGCTACATAGTGTCACCTATGATACACCATGGATGTCTTGGTAATACAGGGTCATAATTTAGAATATTAGTTTTTATCATGTGAATGGTGATTGTCTCAAGGATACAATTTTACATCTATTACATGGTGGATATCCAATATATAATAGTGTGAATATGTGACATAGAGTACAGTTTGTAATGATTTACACATATATTTGGGAAGTGCATAGCCCAATGAATTTTTTAATGGAATGAAGATGTGAGTTCAAAATTGTTTAGAAAATGTTATAAATAATGCATTCCATATCCATAGGATTTGAGGAATAGAAGAGGGATGGGATGAATGAGGGATTACACATACAATGATCTTGGGTGGCATTACTGAGGTCAGTGGTGTATTGTTAGTGACGCGCCATTGGGTTTTTATTAGAGTGTTCACTTCACCATAGAAGATATGGACAAGCATAGTGGTATATAGATCATTGAGAATATTTAATTTTTTTAAATTAAGCCATAGTGGATGTTCGATGTCACATGGAGTGTCATTGATGGTGAATCTGGCCATAGATAGTTAGACTACAACATGGTCTATATTATGAATTTTTTTTTGGGTTTTTACTCTTTTAACTATATTTTAATTCAATTATTTTGTTTTGTTTTATCCCCTCTATCTCATCCAATTTTTCTCCCTTAGGTATTTCTTATTTATCGTTATATTTTGAGTCTGATTCATTAATATATTTTATTTATTGATTCTACTCCCTTTATTCTTATTTCAATTACATATTATGTTATTGAAAACATAAGGTTTATTATGGATCAAAATATAAAGTGGTATTATTTTGATAAGGTTTCTATTGGATATGTAGCAGTTCTCTCGACCTTCCTAGGGGGAATAATATTATACATTTTGAATTAAAAAATATTAGTTTAGCTTTCCTCATGTTTTTTCCCTTTTAATATTTTATTTACAATTCCATGGTTGATTAAATTTTAAAATTGAAAATTAATTTAGAATGTTTATTTTTTGAATCATTTGGGCTGAAAATTGGGTGTCTTTAGTTCTCATTTAATGTTAAGGTGATTCCAACATTTAATGAATGGTTCAAATATAAATAATATAATTAGTCACATAAGATGATGGAATAAATATCTATTTTGGATATATTAAACTGTTCTAGTTTTTTGAGATGTTTTTTTTAATTTTATTATAAATATTTTTTAGATAATATAAAGATAGACTAGTTCTTAAAAATTTGTATTATTACCTATTAAAAAGTATGATAAGAGTCCTTGGTGGAAATAAAAAATAAGTGTTTCTTATTGAAAATCCACCTAGAATATTTCTACAGTCTATTTTTAAAATGGATGAAACATTACTTGAATTAAGACACAATTATTATAGTAAAATCATTATGAGTAATGTTGTATTAATAATATGGGTACTTGGTGTTAATTATTAAGAATGATTAATCTTGTTATTCAATGTGTGTATCTATTTTTATATTGTTTTAGTCATTCATGTGTTTCTAGACTCCATTTATATACATCTTGGTATCCAAGAATAACAGATTTAATTTCAATGAAAAATATATATTCTATTTTACGATTTTGTGACAATGGATTGTTGTGTTGATACAGATATATAATGGTGTTTTCTACTCAATTATCCCTGGTTTTTTATTAAGCATTAGGTTTGTTGGATTGAATCATGATGATTGATATTATAGATCTTGGTTTCTATATTTTTTCCTTTCACAGGATTTCCTAACTATTTAACTGATTCCTACTACTTTGATATTATATCTAATATCTATCTCTATTAATTATATCATAGTTTATAATATTTTATGTTTACCTTATTTTAACAATATATTATTATTATTGTTTTTGTTTTTGTTATTGATGTTGTTATTGTTGTTGCTTATGCTTATGTCTTTCAATAAAGAACCAATGTTTTACTTTTAATTTAATTTCCAAACATTTTGTAATTTTTCTAAAATTATATTTACTAAATCATTGACATTGTTATATTCAAATAATATTAATTTCTAATTGTATGTAACTTCAGGTTTTACATGGATCTATTTTAATCGAACAATGGTAAACAATGTGATTGATTTGTAATATATAGTGAAAAAATATATTTCTAACAGATATATCAATATATTATGAAATGTACATTTTATTTAAAACTAATAAATGGGGTTTTATAACATCCCTTTATTTTATTATAAATTTACATATAATTTTTTTTCAATATAAAACATTACACATAACATTATGTTTAAGGAGACCGTGATATGCTATTAAGTATTATTATCTATTGTGACAGATATCACCAAGTAATTGAATTTTTGGGTTTTAATATGATGGAATAAATTATTAAATATTATTCTTTCCATATTTATAATATTATATCATTAGTGTTTTTGGTAATAAATTAAAAATAAATCATTTTACGAAAAAAATTGGATGTTCTCTAATAAAAAAACATGTATGATCACAATTTTTTTAGCATTATTGATTTAATTAATCCCATTTGATGAGTGACAATAGTAATATATTTTATTAATATATTAAATAATATATTTAAGTGTTCATCTAATATTTTCTACCTTGATAATAATGAAGGTGATCATAATTTTGTGCATAAATTTTATTTCATTTAAAAAGAGTTTGTTCTATTTTGTGAACATATTTAAAAATAAATTTATTCCACTTATGGAAACAGAACATTTTTTAAAATATTCTATATTTTAAATCATAATAACTATGACAATTTTACATATTCAACTAAATTTTTTATCATTACGAATAGTTACAAAGTTAATAATTCATTACTGTAGTAAAGGTTAAAAGGTGTTAATGAGGGGTTATAACTTATAAACATGGTTTAAAATGACTAATATCATATCTAAATCCTATATTTTGAATCAATTTCGAATATATTTTTTCCTATCTTTTATCTTGAGCTAATCTGTATCTACAATATTATGAGATTGAATTTATTAAATATCAATATTTATAATAATTTCATTTGTACCACTTCCATCACCTATAAAAGGGACCCCCTATCCACTCATATCCACACTACATGAGCCCAATATATTAACCATGGCATATCTAAATATATTTATAAATTACCTTTCTTCACCCTATAGGTTATATTCATCATATGATACAAACACAAGGGCCATTATAATTTTATTTGAATGAGATTTCTTAAAGAAGATGTTTATGTTCTTACATATCTTTTTCAAGATTATTTCTTCTACTACTTTCACAAAATATATTTTATCCATACTAACATAATTAATATAGAATATTCAATTTGTTGGGTAGTAATTATTATTATAGGACAACATTTTCATCTTTCTTATGTAAAATTTTATATAAAAATACAACTCATTCGTATATGGGGTTTACCACCACCGCATAGTGAATTAGTTCATCATCCATAAAAGTTTTTCATGGTTAGTATTATGATAAATTTGATGTCTATATTTTATATTTAGGATAGAATAATATTCATATAAGAATAATATCACATCTATCTTCATAACATATCATCAATTATAAAATGATAACCGCATTCATGAGTATGAGAGGAAACTACCTTCACAAAATGATATGATTAATTTTTTATTCCAACATTAACTAGATGGAAATAAGGATGATTTTAATTAATATTTGTTTCATTTCAACAAAAAGATGATTTTTTAAGTCTGATTTATTATTTATCCCCTGATCCAACCTAATATAGTAGAACTGTAATACCTGATCCCATCCTGATGTAGCCTCAAGGGAATTACTAATCCATTCATGTTGGTGACTACCACCTAGAATCATGTAGGAATAAGATGGAATTATTTTTTCAGATAAAATGATGAAGATAAAATATACATGTTTGAATTTCAACACTCTTCATAGAGAATGTTGAAAATTAAAAAAATTAATGAACATCCGAACAAGTACACTGACAACGTCAAAATAACTATAAATGTTAAATATCATAAAGACCACGTATCTGGTGGATCACATAACCAAGAGCCATCTCAATTAATCGAGGTCTAACAGATTAGGTTCACCTACCACCTCCTAATATTGATATACATTTATTTAAATATTTCATTAGATAGTTTATACAAACCCAAAATAAAACAGAAGGGTTTTATAAGATTATCATAGAATGATACCCCCAAATATTCCATAAGAAATTCGATAAAAATAAAACAATAATGATTTCATGTTAAAAAACATGGTATGTCATGGAATTAACACTGTTTCAAAAACACATTATTTTAACATATAATGATTCAAGAAATATATAAAATTGTCTTAAATGAACATTTTATATAAATCATATATAAATAATAGTTTTAATGAATAAAATAGTTTCATAAAAAATTTATTGTATTATCATGTCAAGTGAAACAATTATCCATGGTCATAAGACCTAATGTATGTAGGTTTTAGGTAATATGATCCTCACAATTCAAAATCAAAATCAATGATAATGATAGTTTTGAATTATGAATACAACACAATAATATTGGATCCATTAGGATAAATCATTAGGAACTTGGTTTAGTTAGTTCTTTTATTATTAACTCATTCTTAGTGAGTCAATGTAATAATATGATGGTCATAATAACAGTCTATCTATCAAGTATCACATGAAATTTAATCATTCAATTATTCCATCATGTGAAAATCAATCATTTGAAATCATTTCATCATTCATAGTTCAATTTTCCTATTCCAGTTTCTACATTTATTTCCATTTCAAATACAAATCATAGGTTTTCATAAAATTCAACCATTTTGAAGCCATCATTCCTTTCATGTAAATTTTATGAATAATAAAAATAAAATAATATCATCAAATCCAATTTTAATTCAATGAAAAATGTTTCTCCAATTCCACCCCACAATTTCAATTTTTTTTAAAATGGAGTATTCACAATTCCATTCCACTTATAATTCAAACAAACAATAATCATAATTTTATGTTTTTGAATCAATAATAAACTAATCTCCAATCAATTATAAAATATTTGGTTCTAAATCTATGGAAAATCATTATATAACCAATCACTATTTATTTCATAATCAAAATGACACCTGTAATATGAATAAAAAATAATAGAGATGGAGGATATCCATAAATCAAAACAAGAGACAATATACATAAAAAATGAATTCATATCCATTAATAATAGTTTTATGTATCAATCTATTAAGATTAGATATAAAAAATATTAGGCTAAACCACATAATAAGAGATTCACTTACTTAAATAGATCCTACGTGGTTGGTGACACATTGATTTTCTTGGAGAAGAAGTTATTGGAGTCAAAATCACTTCATTTAATCCTCTAACGAAAAAATTATTATAATATAATCAAATGAGGGTGTTTAGCTTCTTAAATAAAAGTCTATAGAGTTTTAATTTCATATTTAGAAAAATTGAAAAATGTATGTATGGTTTACTAGGTGGGATGGAAGGATTGTAGTAACCATACACTATATCCATGGTCCCCAATGGGATATCTATATAGGGTGTACATTTCAGAATCATGGTTGAGAAAAAACATTACTTCCATTACATTGGATCAACACAAGTATTATTGTGTGGTGATCCAATGCACACATATTTACCAAATTATGTGCATCTTTTCACAATCTCTTTGGCATCCAAACAATTTAAATATTTTGAAAAAACCTCGGATAACCCCATATCATGGAATAATCAAAACAATGGATAAGAAATAAATCAAATCATGTTATGTGACATTAAAACTTCCATACCATAATAATTTTTCCCCAAAAAATACTATCTAGAAGATTCCATATCAAATAGAAGAGGCCACTACTCAAATAATAGTGCCTCTATATACCACATATAATTTGAATTAGAACCATGCTTCTATAGAACATGGAGTACTGTTATTGTATTCCCACATATATCCTTTGTTTTAGAATCAAAAGTATTGATTAGATTATCACTAAATGAAAAATGATTTTCAATAATAATATATTCCCATATATGGACTTTAAAATGGATAGAATGATGCTTCCTAAGTTCTGACTCATTAAAAACATTTTGGACTAATATAAAATATGGTGTTAAGGAAAATGGATAATACAAATTTCCACCAACTAAAAAATCATACATGAAATGAAAGTACTTCATGTAATCATTCCATATTTCCCAAGGATTTAGAGGCCATAATGAGATCAACCTATAAAGAACACAAGGTAACGAATAGAAACTTCAAACATTACCCAATAATGATCAGAATAATATTTATATTTGATATTTTCTATTACTATTTTCTTAAAAATCTAATGAAACATCAACATTTTCTTAGAATATACTTATTTAAACAATGGATGATTCACCAATCTCCATACCATGGAGTGGATATATAATATGCTCTCCATAAATTCTCACAAAGGATTTATTCTAATGGTATGTTATTAAATATTGTTATTGGGTAACTCAAAAGGAATCAAATGAACATATCATGCTCAACCAATTACAAGAATGAATGAATGCATCATGTCTTTATGAATAATAATAAAAAAATCCATAGATTCATAGGTGAATGATATGTTTTACTCAAACATATCTCCGATCGGAGTGCCTCATAGACTCCCCTCCAAAAATAAGATGATAAAATGGAGGTGCCTATCCGAGAATATCACAAAAGGAACTCAGTGAAAATAGAAAATCTCATTGACATAAATACATCCAATGTAATATACCTTTATACAATCATGAATGGGTATAATGTGAGCTGATTTAGTCTTCATAAGGATTAATCCCATATTTAATTATACCCTTAAGGGTTATGCAGAAACCAAACCACAACTTCCATATATTTATCATGCGATTTCCAAGTCAAAACTAGAAGTGGATGAAGATAAATCAAAGGTATATGGTGATAATATGTGTCTTATATTAATGAATGCCAATAATAAATGTTGTTAAAAATTATTAATCTCATACATATTAACTAGAATCAATCCCGTATATCATACAATGTCATTATAGTTATAGGGTGTTCTAGCCACTTGAAAATATTTCGACAACCATTTTGGTTATTATCGCATGAAAATATAAAATATAAGGATTATAGACACATATGATACCATATAAAAAGATAAACCATTCACCAACCATCTCCCCCTTTGAAGTAGATTTTAAAATTCCATGGAATTCATCCTCATATTTTTGTTTCTGGAGATTTATCTAAAAAACAGAAGACGTAAACACAAAGACTTGTTTGAACATTTTCAGTCACATACTCTCTAAATCAAAAAATGTAGCTAATCAAATTCATCCATTTGATTCCACCCTACTGATGAATCAATCATAGTGTAGGTTAAATGTTTCCTTCACAAATAATCTATGATGAAAATCTTATATGAGGGGTGTATTAAATGTATAAATCATAAGTTTATAGGTATTATTCCCTATTTAATTTTCAATGGTTAATATATATTTGAGAAAATATATAACACACACTTTTATGGTAGGAATTTAATTTATTCATATCTCTAACGAGGTAATGATTCCCACATATCAGATCAAGTTTCATTGATACGAGTTAGAGAACATGGGTCTTATAGATCTTCATGTATAGCCTATGATATATGGAACCATAGATCCACATGACCACCCTCTATAAGAATAAAACCCAAACTGAAACATCATTCCTTAGAAAAGAACATATATACATTTCCATCTTATTAATAAATCAACAATATTGTATAAGAAAAAAATGCTTCAACTCATCAAAAGAACTATACCATTTTTCTCCCCACACAAACATCACACACTTCCAAGTGAGAGTAGTGATTGGAGAATTATAATTTACGAAATCATTAAAAACCATACGGTAATCCCATATCATTTCCAAGAAGTTATGAATATAAAAAACATTATAGAGATTATACCTTATCATAAAAGGTTTCACATTGTCATTATTGATAGAAATAAAAATTTCTAAGACCATATTTTCTAAGAACAACACTTATTATATCCAAAAGTTAAATTTTGATTTCTTATGGTAATGTAATTTATTTCTAAAAACATCCATATCATCCCCAATTCACACATGGTCATCCACAATTTTTTAAATTTAAATATCACCCAAATATAACCCCATGGTAGAAGTAGAGTACTCATGAAATATAATGTTCATAAATTCCATTATAACTTATATAGTATTAGATAGAGAGAAGGGTATAACCAAGTACTCGTGATATCGATTACTACTCCTAATTGTAGTCTTATAAATATTAGAATATATAATTATAAAATGGTAATAACTAGATAAAATATCAACTCTTGAGATCATGTTCACCCCATTTAACTAGTTATTCAATTAACTTATCAGTGGTAAAAAATACTTGTTATTTATCATAACAGAATTTATTATTTATTATTAGTCACATGGGTGAGGTGAAGCATTATATTTCATTTAAAAACGTATTAGTTCTATCAAAATATACATATTAGGGATAATAAATCCACTCTATATTAGATCCTCTAAATGGGTATTCAACTCTTTAAATTTAGTTGGTTCAATATGGAAATATGTAATAGAGATGGGCTGGGTACCCCAAACTAAATTAGTTGGGAACCCTTTCTCCCTTATCATTGGAATCCCCAATAGAAATATGCAACCATGTTTTTTAATCTGATGAAAACAAGTGGTAGATCATGATTCATATACTCTTGTTTTATTTGAAATTAATAAAAAACTATATTTACAATCCCAAATTTGGAAGATAACTGTTGTATATACTCTATCTTGGGTCACAAACTCCCCAAAAAAATCACACCCCATTCATCCTAATAAATGATACATAACCAATAAAATATTAAATTTGGGTCTTATAAAAAGTCATCAAATCTATACTAGAATTTATTACAAGAGGATGCATGGGGAAAATTAATAATTCTAACTAAGATAAATAATTTATACATAAGAAAAGAGAAAGGGACAATAGAGTCCCTTCCATCTCCTCAATTTGATTGTTTTTGTAATATCCAATGAGTCATAAAAAATATACATTATAAGATTTAGAAAATTTAAAATTTGAGTTGATATGAATCAATTCATATCTATAGTATCATATAATGAAATCAATATAGATCAGGCTATAGAGATGGTACATCTTACTATCACTATACATGGATCATCTTCCTCAGGATACTATAACAGTACAAGAAAAAATATTGTTCCATATTTTTATGGTTAAACCTGTTGGTTTTTTAAAAAATCTAATTAAACCGTAGTTTGTTTATGTGTTGACAATAACATGAAAATGTGTTGATAAATATATAAATGAGATAACTTTTCATGGTGACCTGAGAATCTACATGAACTACAGATATTGGGTTCCTTAGAGAAAAAATATTATTGATTCTCAACATTTATGCACTTATAGAAATTCATAATGCCTCTCCCATGCACTTTATGAGATTAAGAAGATTCCATACATTAATATCCACAACTAGAATCATCATAATTTATCTTTACTTAAAAGGAACAATGAAAAATTCCATTTGGATAAAAAAAATCTATTTTAAACTAGTCATGTAATGTCTCGGATTTTCCCTTAATTATATTTAAATATTATTTGGAATTTTTTTTTCGAGACCGGTCGTGAAGACGACACATCATTCCGAGGTCCAGTGAGCCCGTAATGGTGGTTTGAACTTTTAATGTTAAGTGAGTCGACACTTGTGTGTGGTTGTGGCAGTTTCCAAATGGATGTCCAGATTAAAATTCTGAGCAACCCTTTGTGTCCGGGACAACGAATTTACATAAGAATGAGGCTATCCCCAACCGGCGCGGGTCGAGGGAAAAAGATAATTTTCAGACATTTTAATAATAAAATAAAATAAAATAAAAATCTAAATGTTATTTTTATTTTATGGAAACCATCACAACAGCGCATTAAAAGGGCATCTGTTTCCTTAATTAAATCTTATGTCATAATAGAAAATAAATTGAATGTTGGACTCTTTAATACGCAACGACGTGATGTCTATTTCCTTAATTAATGGCGCGTCATAATGACTCAATATTTGGAAAGTAGGAGTCATTAATATCGCCGAGTAAATAAGTGCCAATCTTGTTTCCTTTTTTAAAGGGGTGAACAATTGTTGATCGTTGGCGACGTTTTTAGAGGAACCTCTGCCAAATCTGTAGCGTGTTGGAGTAAACGATCAGCGACGAACGACGACGGATCGAAGTCGAGAATCACTACACCAACAACGTGGAAGGATCTCGATGACAAGGGCAGCCCGATGCCTTCATCAACAATTGATCCTTTCAAAAGGTAGGAGTTTTTTATTTCAATTGACTTTCCCTGTTTTTGAGTTTAAACCATGAACATGGATCAACCATGAACAAGTTGACCTGCAGATTCTTGTGTCCTTGCAGGAGAGATTTCTTTGGGTTGATTTTGGGGAATTGATCCATGCTTTATGTTGTTTTTGATTCTTTCTCCGTTTAAGCCTATTAATGGAAGCAGATCAACGCCGTGATAAACGATGGCAGAGGTTCATCCCTCAATTTGTTTATTTGGATGTCTTCCCCTTCATCCCTCGCACGTTCTTCGCATTTTTCATGGGGCGATGAACAACAGATCATTGCGCATCCGTTCTGTGACGCAACGATCCCAAATCGAAGGCTTGACATCGCAATGACCTTGTGGAGGTGTGGTGACGATGGCAAACGATGAATCGGACTGGATCATAAAGAGCGATCTTCATGCTGGAAGATAAAAAAAATTTACGTGGCCGATCGGAGGTCCGAAAACACCGGAAGCAGCTTCGTTGCATCATGGAGGCCAAAACCTGAAGGTTTTGTGCCGATCGGATGGCTGGATCAACGATCGGAATAGCATAGGAGGCATGCCGGTGAAGAGATTTGTTTCTGGAAATTTACAAAATACAGGGCGTGTACTTCCAAAGAACACGCCGTGTAGTACTGGCAGTGGAGGCTTGGGTTTCAGGGTCAGAGAAGAATCACACGGCGTGTGACCCTGGTCACACGACGTGTTGGACCTACCCCGATGGTCGGCGTGTACATTGGGTAGTACAAGGACACATGATGATCTACATGGCTTCAGGCGACACGGCGTGTGCAACAAGGTAGAAGCGGCTACGTGGGACTCGGCGTGCATCTCAAGGATACACAGACAAGTGATGGAGTACACGACTGTGTACTCCACCACACGACCATGCCAGGCTAGCAGCATGGGTCACCTCGTGTGCGGATTACACGGCTTGATGACCGTGTATGGGCACATGGCCAGAGCACACGGAGCCAACCCCAGTTACCCAGACACGGCATGTACAACGTACTACACACCGTGTACTTAGTTTTTCCTACACGACCATCCTATGCCACGGGCCGTTTTATACGGACATTACCTGGGGTCAGACAACACGACGTGTGTCTTTTCTACATGCCGTGTACGTTTTTGGAAAATGGCAAAGTCCTTTTGTTCACCGTACCTTGGAAATCGTTCATATGGGTTAGCGCCCCTTCTTCTTGTTCTCTTGAAGGTCATGCATCATTTCACACTTAGGATTATGATCCCTTCAGCAGGAAATTCTATGATAGAGTCAGGAATCCATCCGAGAGGCCCTCATCGAGATCCTCTATCCATTCTTGACCCTAGGTAAAGTCAGCCATTGATGTGACCAAACTTTCCAAGCATTGATCCTATACCTAGCTGTTGTATCACCTAACTTGTGAATCTGGATGAGTCGTGGTATCCTCCATGGCCCTTGTAGTGATCCTCATATGTGTATTGTGATCTTTCCCACTCATGAGTGTGTATCCTGTAATGAGTTATTCTATCTACGATAACCTTTCCACTCAGGAGTGTGTCTTTTGTAATGAGTGTAGTTATATCTCGTGACGGTTCCCGATGAACAAAACTTCTCAGACAGACATCATCAGAGCTATAAGACTCATGGAGTGTGTTCTCCCGGAATGAGTGCATCACAGAATCATCGAACAGAATCCCTTACGGTGGTATGCGGTTGTGTGAATTGTCTCTGGACCACGCGTCTGGGTTTTGATTATATCTGGTTTGTTCTATATGTTCTGTAGACATATACTATGCATTGTTGACTGTACCATTACGTTGTATTGCTTTGTGGTTTTCGGGGTCCTCTACTGAGTATTGTTATACTCACCCCTACAGGGGCTTTGACCGCACGTCTGGTGTCTTCTGTAGAAGAGCAACCATTTGATAGAGTCTAGGGTGGACTAGGACCAGACCGAGCTTCTTGAGTTACCTAAAGGCCGAGGCGTTCCTACCGCTACGAGCAGTAGTCCCAGTACATTTTTTGCTTACAGGTTGGACTTTGCACTGTTTACACTCTTGTTTTTTTTGTTTTTGGTGGGCTTGTATTTTGGCCCAGCTTACTTTTACAGCACTCTACTTTCGTCGTACTCTGTTGGTTGGGTTTAGTAGTATGCATGCATTATTTTTTCCTTAGTGGTTTTTACATTTCAGCATTTGTGGGCTTAGAGATGTGTGTGTGTGTACAGGTACATAGTCAATGCCTCCCATGTTAGTAATATTTCTACTCGGTGCTAGTCACTAGACCCTGGCCTATTGGAGGCGGGCTTGGGGAGTCACGGCGCGGGCCCCACTGGGACGGGTCATGACATAGTGGTATCAAAGGTGGTCGGTTCTACCTTAGGACCAAGATTCTGTGAGTTCGGATTGGTGGAATGGTTTTAAGTGTTTCGGGTTTGGATTTCAAGACAGGGACACCAGTGTTGGTGCAGTGGCCAGCGTATCCATACACCTGGACTCTGATAACCTGAGTTCGACTAGGTACACGAAAACACTGGTTTCGTGGAAATGAAAAGGTACATGCATCATATAGGAATATGTTGGGTCTTCCATTCCCTTTATGTCAGCTATCCAGATATACTCAGTGACCATAGTACATCTTCTTAGTTTATAGTATGCCTCCACGATGCATACCCACAAGGATTCAGTAGCACGATCACAAGGATGACACCCTCAGTGATGAGGCATTGATACAGGGACCAGCTCCCCAGGCATTGCCTCTAGGTGGTACACCTTCTATACCACCACCAGTGGAGCAGCCAATGGTGCCCGCGGTACCGACCAGCGAGGAGCGCATGCTTAGAATGCTCCATGAGTTCCATAGATAAAGACCCCTCGGTTTCCGAGGTGAGCCCGACCCCCAGGCGGCTAAGGACTGGCTTGAGGTGGTGAACATGTTTTTCCGACTAGTGAGGACACCAGAAGACCACATGGTGATCCTAGGAACGAGCCTGCTTTAGGGTTCGTCCAGATGATGGTGGAGTCTGACCACACAGACTCATGACAAGGGGAATATTGCATGGACGAAGTTTGAGAGACTTTTCCGAGAGGAGTTCTCTCTGGTTATGCTGAGAGCTGTATGCATCCAGGAGCTTCTTCAGCTCCAGCAGAGTAGTATGACAGTATCTGACTATTCATCAATGATCACCAACCTTGCCAGGTACGCGATGGATATGGTCAAGGATCACTACTTCAGAGCTCGTACCATTTAAAGAGGTCTACGACGTGACATCCGAGCTAGTGTCATGCCTCTATGGATTTCTACTTATGCTGGAGTGCTCGAGCGGGCCTTGGTGATTGAGAGATTCTTGGCGGAGCAGAGACAACCACTGATAATCAGCATCAGGAAGACAGGTGCAGAGACACTGGCAGTAGGGAGCTGATGTCAGGCACATGGATCTGGATGTGGGATACTTCATAGGAGGACCCAGGGCAGGGGATCGACAGTCCAGGTCTCTCATCCTGGATCCGGTCAGCCTAGGGAGAAGCAATGCTATGCATGTGACGGTAGGGGACATCTCGCTAGAGATTGCCCGACCCATCGAGCTGCTGATAGGGAAGTAGTGGATGGGCCACCGAGGTAGAGGCAGAGGACAGAGTAGGAAGACCTGCCTGGTGGCCGTTGTGGAAGAGGAGTAGGGAGAGCAGCAGGTGGTGGTAGATGCTTCGACTTACTTCCACAACCACCCCTAGGAGGTCCGCACCAGGCCTAAGGAGCTGGGGGACATGGGCGAGGACAGCTCCATGAGGTCGATGCATATGACCTAGGGGATCCAGGGATGATTCTAGGTACAATCTATGTATTTTATACCTTATCTGTCGTACTCATAGACACAGGTGCCAGCCACTCCTTTATAGCCACATGTCTTTTACAAAACATCATGATTCTGGTAGAACTGTCGACTCGATCCTTACGCTTGGAGACACCTACGGGAGGAGACTCGACGATCACGCACCTTTGCAGACAGTGTGATATTACCATTGGAGGTGAGAGTTTGGTTGGAACCTCTTGGTATTACCTTCGAGGCCTTACAATGTCATTCACATTATGGATTGTTAATCTTCGGTCCATGCCCAAATTGACTATTTTAGGCGAAGGGTGCGGTGTGTCCGCCGTGATGGAATGAAGTTTTCCTTTTTGGAGAAAGCGAAACCCAAGATACATAGAATTGGATCATGAATAGGAGGGTGCATCAAATCACTCATGAGCTGGCTAGACTTACCCTTGGAGCAGTATATGTTGTGAGATCTCAGTTTCCAGCTGTGGTGGCGGAGTATGAGGTCGTCTTTCCCGAAGATGTTCCAGGATTACCTCCCCACCGGGAAATTGACTTCTGCATCGACTTAAACCCCAAGATGTCACTGATTTCCTCATCGGCATATCAGATGGCTCATATAGAGCTTCACGATATGACGGTGCAGTTGGAGGATTTGCAGAGCAAGGGTTTCGTGAGACCTAGTGTTTCACCCGGGGTGGCCTCGGTCTTGTTTTCCAAGAAGGCCGAAGGTAGATTGAGACTGTGTGTGGATTACCGGCTCCTGAACTAGGTGACAGTGAAGAACAATTATCCACTGCCAGAAATTGATGACCCCTTCGATCAGCTTAGAGGGGCACCGTGGTTCCCGAAGGTTGACCTTCGATCAGGATATCACCAGCTAGGAGTGCGGGATGAGGATATACTGAAGACGTCTTTCAGATGCCACTATGGTCACTATGAGTACATGGTGATGCCTTTTGATGTGTAGAACGCCTCCGAAGTGTTCATGGGGCTGATGAACCGGATCTTCCAGCCGTACTTGGACCTGTTCATGGTGGTCCTCATCAACGACAACCTTGTGTACTTAGAGTCAGAGGAGGAGCATGCAAGACACCTACTGATAGTTCTGGACGTACTCCGGGAGCACCAGCTTTATGGAAAGCTCTCGAAGTTCCAGTTCTAGATTTAGGAAGTCCACTTTCTGGGACATGTCATCTCAGTAGATGGAGTGGTTGTTGACCCATCCAAGTGGAGGATATGTTAGCATGGGAGCCAACTCGGATCGTAACGGAGGTGCGGAGCTTCCTTAGGTTGGCAGGATATTTCCGGAGGTTCATTCCTGACTTCTCCCAGATAACAGCACTGATGAAAGCCTTGACCAGGAAGGGGAAACCCTTCATGTGGACAAAAAAGTGCCAGCAAGCTTTTGAGCAGTTTCCATAGAGTTTGATGAGATCCACATCTTTAGATTACTTATGGAGGGTGTCGAGTAAGTAGTTTTCTGCAACGCATCAGAGACATGGCTCAGCTATGTCCAGATGCAGCGTCATGCAGTGATTGCTTATTGGTCATGCCAGCTTAGGCCACATGAGAAGAAATATGCGACCCATGATCTCGATTTAGCAGCGGTAGTCTTCGCATTGAAGACGCGGCGACACTACCTTATGGACAAGCGGTTCATTGTCTACTCTGACCAAAAGATCTTGAAGTACATCTTCTCACAGAAGGATCTAAATCTAAGGAAGAGGAATTGGCTAGAGTTCCTCCAGGACTGTGATTTTGAGATTATATATACTCTTGGAAAGGGGAACAAGGTGGCAGTTTCTCTTAGCCGAAGTTCGAGTTCACAGCTGTTGAGTGAGGCGACACAACAGTTAACCACATTAATGTTATCCTTCATGGATGTAGAGGTTACAGGTTACCTATATTCAATGGTTGTCACCCTCTACTCTTACATCCAGTTAGGGAGGCATAGCTTGGGGATGTCCACTATGTGGCTTTAGGTGCTCAGTTATCCACTGGACATGCTCCTGATGGATATTCACAAGGTGGGAAGCACTTACTTCTTTTCAGAGGATGCACAGTTGTACCAGTGGCGTTGCAGGAGGCGGTTCAGAGAGAGTTTCATACACCCCCTTTGGCGGCACATATTGGTGTGGAAAAGATGTACCAGGACCTCCGACGACAGTTCTGGTGGTCAGGCATGAAAAAGGCAGTAGCCGAGATCTTTTCTTGATGCCTCACATTCTAGCAGGTGAAGCCCGATCACCAGGTTCCGGCGGGATTAGCTCACCACTGGATGTCCCAGTGTGGAAGTGGGATGGAATATCGATGGACTTCGTGACGGGCTTACCACAAACGTCCAAGTGGAATGATTCCATCTAGGTGATCTTTAACCGACTCACCAAGTCGGCCCAATTCTTAGCTATCATGGAGCAGAATTCTGTAGAGAGCTGGGGATGCCTCTACGTGCAGGAGATAATTCGGCCTCATGGAGTTCCCTGACTATAGAATCAGAACGAGACGCCTGTTTCACATCCCTACTGTGGAAGAGATTGCAAGCGGCTTTTGGGACTCAGCTATGCTTGAGCTCAACATTTCATCCTCAAATGAATTCTAAGATGGAGAGGAACATTCAGGTTCTGGAGGATATGTTTCGATCATGTATCTTGGACATTGGTCACGGTTGTGAGGACCACCTACTAGTTGTGGAGGTTGCGTACAACAACAGCTACCATTGCACCATCGGTATGGAACCGTTCGAGGCCTTGTATGGGAGACCCTTCCTGTCACCGCTTTGCTGGACCGGCCCCAGAGAGTCAACACTCATGGGTCCAGAGTTAGTGTGAGATACCATAGAGAAGGTGAAGGTCATCTGAGAGTGGATGAATACTGCACAGATCCGGAAGAAGTCTTATGCTGACAGGCGATGGGGACCTCTGGAATTCTAAGAGGGAGACCACATCTTTCTTCGGGTCTCACCTTGTCGAGGGATGCAGCGATTTGGCCGAGGCGGCAAACTATCTCTGAGGTTCATCAGATCTTTCTAGATTATGTACAGAGTTGGTGGGGTGGTGTACTGCCTTGCCATACTGCCACAATTGCATCGGGTACATGATGTCTTCCACGTGTCGCAGCTGAGGAGGTTCGAGCACGACCCATCGCACGTCATCGACTAGGGTGAGCTGGACATCGAGGAGGGAGTGACCTTTTCTGAGCACCCGATGGAGATCAAGTATCGGTAGGAGAGGATCCTTTGTGGGTGATCTAATCCCTTGGTGTGTGTCTGGTGGCAGCATGGGAATCTTCAGGAGAGCAGGTGGAAGCGGGAGGTTACGATCTTTTCCCAATATGCACATCGTTTTTAGTAGCCCATGTTTTGGATTTTTGGGGACGTAAATCCCCAAGGTGGGGAGAATGTAATGTCTCGGATTTTCCATTTATTTTATTTAAAAATTATATGGAATTTCTTTTCGAGACCAGATGTGAAGATGATACATCATTTCGAGGTCCAGTGAGCCTAAAATGGTGGTTTGAACTTTTAATGTTAACTGACTCGGCACTTGTGCAGGGTTGTGTAGTTTCCAAGCGGATACCCAGATTAAAAATATGAGCACACTGTTGTGTCTGGGAAAACGAATTTACCTAAGAATGTAGCTAATCCCAACCGGCGCAGGTCGAGGGAAAAAGTTAATTTTCAGACGTTTTAATAATAACATTAAAAAAAAATCTGAATGTTTATTATATTTTATGGAAACAACTACAGCAGCGCTTTAAATAGGCATCTGTTTCCTTAATTAAATGTTGTGTCATACTGGAA
Organism: Viscum album; assembly: GCA_963277665.1. Classification (NCBI taxonomy): domain Eukaryota; kingdom Viridiplantae; phylum Streptophyta; class Magnoliopsida; order Santalales; family Viscaceae; genus Viscum; species Viscum album. The sequence continues at coordinate 706,362,419 of OY728131.1, read as the reverse complement.
ATTAAATGGAAATTTGGACTGTTTAATACGCAGCGACGGGATGTCTGTTTCCTTATCTAATGGCTCGTCATAGTGACTCATGATTTGGGAAGTAGGAGTCATTAAAATCTCCACGTAAATAAGTGCCAATATATTTTCCCTTTTTATAGGGGTGAACAATTATTGATCATTGGAGACTTATGAAAGGAACCTCTACCTAATCCATGGAGCGTTGGAGAAAACTCTCGGCGACGAACGACGTTGGATCAAAGTCGAGAATCGCTACGCCATCAATGTTGAAGGATCTCTACGACAACAGCAGTGTGGTGCCTTCATCAACAATCAATTCTTTCAAAAGTTATGGGTTTGTTATTTCAATTCCCTTTCCCCATTTTTTAGTTTAAACCACAAACACGGATCAACCACGAATAAGTTGTCCTGCAGATTCGTGCGTCCTTGCGGGAGGGATTTATTTGGGATGATTTTGGGGAATTGATCCATTCTTTATGTTGTTGTTGATTTTTTCTCCGTTTAAGCCTGTTAACGGGAGTGGATCAACGCCGTGACGAACTATGGCAGAGGTTCGTCCCTCAATTTGTTTATTTGGATTTCTTCCCCTTCATTCCTTGTGCGTTCTTCGCGTTCTTCGCAGGGCGATGAAGAAAGGATCGTTGCACATTCTGTATACGACACAACGATCCCAAATAGAAGTTTTGACACCGCAACAACCTTATGGAGATGCGGCAACGATGGAGGAAGACGAATCAGACAGGATCGGAAAGAGTGTTATTCGAGCGTTCTTCGTGCGGGAAGATCAAATCAAATTTTCGGGGCCGATCGGATGTCTGAAAACACCGGAAGAGGCTTCGTGGAGTCGTGCGACCAAAACCTAAAGGTTTTGTGGTGATCGGACAGTTGGATCAATGACCGGAACAACATGGGTGGCACATCGGCAAAGAGAGCCATTTCTAGAAATTTCCAGAATACACGGCGTGTACTTCCGAAGAACACGCCGTGTAGTACTGGCAGGTATGGATAGGGTTTTGGGGTCACAGAAGTATCACACGACGTGTGACCCTGGTCAAACGGTGTGTTGGACCTTCCCCGAAGCTCGGCGTGTACTTTGGGTAGTACACAGACAATGGATGATCTACACGGATTCAGGCGACACGGCGTGTGGAACTTGGCAGAAGCAACTACGCGGGACTCGGCGTGCATCTTGGGGATACACAGACATGGGCTGGAGTACACGACCATTTACTCCATCACATGGCCAGGCCCAGATAGTAGCATGGGTCACCCCGTGTGCAGATTACACGGGTTGGAGTACACTGGTTGATGACCGTGTACGAGCACATGGCCAGAGTACACAGAGCCAACCCCAGTTACCAAGACACGACATCTACACCGTACTACACCCCGTGTACTTAGTTTTTCCTACACAAACATCTTATGACATGGACCCTTCTACATGGGAAGTACCAGGGGTCAGACAACACGTCGTGTATCTTTTCTACATGCGATGTACTTTTTTGGAAAACAGAATGGTCCTTTTGTTCACCGTTCCTTTTAAATATTTCATTTGCGTTAGTGCCCCCTTATTCTTATTCTCTTGAAGGTCAGACATCATTTCCCACTCAGGAGTATGATCCCTTCAGCAGGACATTCTGTGATAGAGTCAGGTATCCATCTGGAAGGCCCAGATCGAGATCTTCTATCCATTCTTGACCCTTGGAAGAGTAGGGCATCGACATGACCTACCTTAATGGGTGTTGATCCTATACCTAGCTGTTGTATAACCTAACTGGTGAATCCGGATGAGTCGCGGTATCTGCCATGGCCCTGGCAGTGATCCTCATCTGTGTATCCTGATCTTTCCCACTCAAGAGTGTGTCTCCCATAATGAGTGCTTCTATCTTCCGTTACATTTCAACTCAAGAGTGTGACTCCCATAATGAGTGTAGCTATATCTCGTGACGATTCTCGATGAACAAAACTTCTCTGAAATACATCATCAGAGCTATAAGACTCGTGGAGTGGGTTCTCCCAGAATGAGTGAATCACGGAATCTTGGAACAAAATCTCTTACGGGGGTATATAGTTGTGTGACTTTTCTCTAGACCATGGGTATGGGTTTTGAGTATATATGGTTTGTTCTATATGTTCCATAGACATATACTGTGTATAACCGATTGTACCTTTACTTTTTATTTATTTGTGGTTTTTGGGGTCCTCTACTGAGTATTGTTATACTCACCCATGTACGGGCCTTGCCCGCACGTATGTTGTCTTGTGCAGACGAGCCACCTTTTGACAGAGTCCAGGGCGGACCGGGACAAGACTAAGCATTCTGAGTTCCCTACATGCTGAGGCGTTCTTACGGCTACGAGCAGCATTTCCAGTACCTTTTGTGCTTACAAGTTGGAATTTACAGTTTTTAGACTCTTGTTTGTTTGTTTTTGGTGGGCTTGTATTTTGGCCCAGCTTACATTTATAGTACACTACCTTTCATTGTACTCTGTGGGTTGGGTTTAGTTGTATGCATGCATTTTTTTTCCTTAGTGGTTTTTACATTTCAGCATTTTTGGGAATAGAGATGTGTGCATGTGTACATGTACATAGGAAATGCCTCCCATTTTAGTAATATGCATACTCAGTGCTAGTCACTAGACCCTGGACTATTTGAGGTGGGATTGGGGAGTCACAGCGTGGGCCCCACTGGGAAAGTTCGTGACAAGGCCATAATTTCCTGGTCAATATCATCCAGCATCGCTCTATCTAGAACATCTTCAAAATAAGGGATCCACATCCTGAAAATATGTGATTCAATATCAGAACAAATAAATATCTTAAATTATTGATTGTTTAATTTCTATTTCAATACTACCTCATTAGAAAAATGAACTAGTTTAGTAAAATGGTATGCATACTGATTCAGGACCCTATCACCCTACTAGAGGTTGTTAAAATAATTAGAAATTATGATCACCCTAGACTAAAATTACAACATATATTTTAATAGTAATACAATGTATTTCTATGAAAATCCATCACATATATTATATTATACCATTAAATCGAACTATCTCCTACTATTATCATCAAGAATAAGGGTAGCACCATTCATTTTTGTATATTATGGAATTTATAATTACACAAAACTTTTCCCAATATTTTTCAGACAATCCTTGGATTGTTGAGTTTTATTCGTCATTGTAAATATAGAGAATTCTTATGAAGAAAATTTAGGGAATGATTTAGAAAATCATACATTTTAAGTTCCACTTCCAGATCCCTAATGTGGATGGGTGTTGGTACATTCCCTAGATCAGAGATAACAGACTCCCAAATCTCAAAAATATTCAGATTCACATGAGGATTCTCTAAATATCATTCATGATTATCTTCCTTATGTGGCCAATTAAAGTGCCTTCATAGAGGAATTATGCAACATGAAATCAGTAAAAGACATAGATGAATCATAAAGGACACACAGTTCATCCACTTAATCAAGAGTTATATAGATTTAAAATAACTCAAAAATACATTACATGGAATGTAATTATATAAAATAAATATTCTTGTTGAATTTCATAACCTCGTACTAAACTAAGTAATTTTAGGATGTGGTATGGGCATACACTCACTCCAAACAATATATTTTGTCCTAAAATTTCTTTCATCTGTTTACCAAGAAATCACAAACTTCATAAATACATCAATAAATGAATCAAAACACAATCGTTTGATATCAATTTTTCATGAACCATTATGAATTCTCAATTACAACAATTCTTAATGTAGTTCTGATATAGCCTGAAGTATGTTATTAATCCCCATAGGATAGAAACTATAAAGTACCATAATATAATAATCATAAGGAATGATTTCCTCACCAAACATGTAGAATAAAATAAATATAAGTTAGAATGTACAAAATAATCATGGAAAATATAAACATTTAGCATATTTAAAACAATTTCAATGAACATATTAAATGTCACAAAAACTATCTATGTAAAAACTTATAAATATATTGTAATATGTGGATCATTGTTCCATCACTCTTGATTCGTATATTCATTTAATTCTAGATGGGGTGAATGGTTTGGCCACAATGTTAACATAACCATGCAGAAACAATGGATAACTAAACATTCCAAGGATTAAAAGAATGGAGATGTGGAAATAATATTTTGAAAATGAGTGATCCTTCTTCTAATGTCTTAATAAAGGGAACACAGTTCATCAGGCTACATTTTACAGTTTTCCCTAACATTTCCCCATTGGATCAAAAAACCTTATGCTTCCAAAAAATTTTATTACACATAAAAATTTGAAAAAGGCTCATGTGATGCTATGAGAAACGTTTTAGGAAATACCTAAAATCATGTGGCATTATTATATAATATACCCTTATTTATTGAATTCACCTAAATTTGAAAACATCAAAATTGCGTGCATACACACTACCATCTCTATAAAGTATTGACATTCATTTTTCATCGCCACATTTTATGAATTTTTAATAAAATAATATATATTGGTAAAATATGAAAAATATTTTTTCATTAATATTATTTATAATATAATACCATGACTAAGGTAAAATTACAACAACTATCGAACAAAAAACATCCTGGAAAATGGACAACTTTTCACCCAAATATACATGTTATGGATGAATTTTTAATGAAAACATAATTGAATATTTTTAATTAATGGTATATTATATGTTAGATATGAATATTATTCTTGAATATATTAGTTATAAATATATATTAATCATGTAAGATTTTTTAATAAATAAAATGTAACTTGATATTTGAGGAATGGAATTTATGTTAACATTTAACTTATTTTCAGGATTGTATATTTTAAATTTCCCTTAAGAGAAATTATATGATACCTTTATATTAATTCAAACTATTTTATTCTCCTATAAATATTTATGAAATTTATTTATAACATTACCATTTTATAACCATTTTTCTCTAATACTATGGACGAATTTTTTATGAAAAATTTACATTATTTCCTCCATGGTGAAAAATAATTTTCTTCCTGTCAATATTATGTTCGAGCTGTTTTAAAAAATATGAAAAATATTATAAATTAATTTAATAAAAAAAAATTAAATATTTTTAGGATTTTTAACGAAAATTAAAAATAATATTCTTCAAATTTTATAAACTATACACTTTGTTTAAAAATCAATGATAGGAAAATATTTTTTATCATGTACTATAGAAATATATTTTACTACCATCATAGATATAATATAATTTTTAAATTAATATAAAATCACAAAAAATAAATATCATCTAAAAAATCGTCATCATATTTAAAATATTTTTATATTTCAAATAATTAATTTCAAAATTAAAATGGTATTTTCCTCAATAAATTTTCTAGTAATCTTGTAATGTTATAATTATCTATGAAAACATATATTTTATTTCTTATGATTAACTAGGGATTTTACAGAATGATATTATCCTTATTTATCTCTTAAGGGATTTATATTATGATGATTAAATCATTATGAAACTTTGTTTTTTCTATGGGATTAAGTATGAGTATATTTTAAATGATGAAATGATCTTGTGGTTTACATTAGAACAAATTATAATTCAATGAAATTTAAGTAAATTATATCCCTCAAATGGAATGGATGACTTTATATAGATATCTCATATTATTATGATCATATGTGTATCCCTGATCAGAAATAGGAATGTTCACATTTTGATTCTTGAGTATAATTTATTCCAGTTTTCTTAATCGGTTTATCCATGGTAATTTTTGTGAATTACTATGTACAAATTTTATTACATGAATAAGTTCACATATTGATGTACTTATAAAGTTATATTTTGTAATGATATAAAATATCATTGTCTAAAAGTATATGATTTCTATTAATTTTTATGCCACATTCTTATGTTGTGATTCATAAATAATGAATCCTGATTTGACTATCTTATTAATCATTTTTATGAATATGAATATATTTTTGGGTTTACAATATATGATGTTTTTATAATTAAGATTTTATAAATATAAGATATAGTTTATTATGTTATAATACCCATATGAGATCTTTCTCTCCCTTAATATTAATATCTCTAACATTTTCTATTTCTGAACATTGGAGAAAATCAATTATTTTGTTTTATATTCCTTTATTTTGTTGTATCGATCTATGTATGATATGAAGATGAGGGTAATAATATGAATATAATTATGGAATATTTTTAGAATATTGAAATAAATAATTTAATTTTATATCTATTTTCCATTGATGAAAACCATTTATGAAATGTTTGAATTAATCATTATGATATTTATTGAATAAAATTCTAAAATCATAAAATATTTATGTTTCTAATTCATGGGTCACCTAATTAGGAATTATAACATCACTTATTTATTTTTATAGATAATTATATGGGAAATATGAAGAAATATTAAAATATAAACATCAGTGAAACTAAAGAAATATCAGATGAAATTGTTGATTCATAATTTTAAAAGAAAATTCAATAAATTCAGACTTATTAGGAACTATTTTGTAATGATTTAAATTTCTATTTATTGTTTTTCAATAATTATATTATTTTACGTTGGTTTACCTCCATGGTTGTACCTATAATGAATTGGTTTAACAATTAATAATATTTGTAATATAATGAACATAGTCCTATAAAAATAAATAGATTTGGAGGATGTATACAATATCATGTAGTTTTAGTCACTCAAATCACTCAGTTGAGAAAAATAATGAGGAGAATATTGTGCTTAAAAATTTATCAAGTAAGAATTATAAAACAATTTAGTCTTCTATAGGATATGAATATCCATCATTTTGGGGGTTGTCTTATCCTCTAGTTTTAGAAAATGGATCAATGTGAAGGATGATATTTTTCAAATTTCGATCACTCTAATAATAAGAATATTACATTTTTATTCTACTCCTTGGAAGGAACAAATGATCAATGTTCAACACATATCAACAACATATGTGAAGTGCATGAAATAATCTATATGGAATGGGTGGAGTTTAATAGGGTATTTATCAATAAAAATATTCCTTCAATTCGTCATAATATGATTGAAATGGAATTTTATAATGAGAAAAAATGGGGAAATGAATATATTTGTACATATGTATAAAAACATTCATTGTATTATTATAACATTTATTTTATTGTAAGTATCCTTGTAATTAAAATTTATTAATACTTGAGTATCATGGGACTGTGTATTCAAATGTCATTAGGTATTACAGACTTCAGAATCACTGAATTAATAATTCAATGTGTTAAGAATTTAAAAGTTGATATTGAGTAATCTAACTATTATTACTGTCTTACTAATAGTATGTAAAAAATAAGTATTTAATAACACTAATATATTAAATGACATAGTGGAATGAAATTTGAACGAGCTACATGACACACATATATGGGAAATCACTAATGAAATTCTATAAAATTAACTAATAAATGATTCAATTTTGGAAATGTGGGTCATTAAATTATTTATTTTTTATAATCTATTTAATGGTTGTAAAATAAATAAGGGGAGAAGATGTATTGAAAAAATTAATTTCAATGATTTTTATTTAAGGATAATGGGTATAATGTGAATAACAATCCAAATTAAAATGATTAGGAATAAGTGATTCCTCAATAACCCATATGAAAAATGATTAATTTAAATGTTGTTATATTAAAATTTATTTTATTAAGGATAATAATATGGTGTAAATTACATATACCATCGAATAAAAAAAAATATAATATGGTTTCTAATACTTTTTTTACATGAATGTTTTTATTGAAGTTTCACATCACCACATCGATGATTAGATGATGAGTTGGATGTAAAAACCCTCAGTAAAATATTGATCTTAACTCGCTTATATAGCTCATAACTAATACATTATTATGGGAATGTTCTTCCAAAAACATATCCTGACTCTCCCACCTGTAGAATTTAATATTATTTTGGTAATGGATTAAATTATCTCTATCAATCCCACATCAATATTCATAAAAGGGGTGACACTTTTTTATTTCATAATCAATATATTATTACCTATCAATATGAGTAATAATGATATTTTGTAATGGGAATTGAATCCTCAGTAATGTTCTTACTACTTATATTCATGTGGTATATTTGTATAAAATTGTTTAGAAGAACTAAAAATTTATGATATTTCTATTGTTTATAAATATAATGATTTATTTTTTTGAAGACATTCCTAGTAATTACCTTAATCATGATGTTGAGTTTTCAATATAACTCTTACCTAGTTCAACTCTTATTTGAAAGAAAGATTATAAAATTTCTCAAATTAAGATATGAGAACTGATGAAGTAAAATATTTATATTATAGAATAGATATTAATATTCCCATGTGAATCACCATGGGATTCCCCTATAAATTTTGTCAAGAAAACAATTTGGTTAATTATTCATTTAATTGATTACTGAGAACATATAATATCATTACAAAAAAAACGTATTCTAGAGCACATATTAATAACTCGTTTGATTAAAAAAAGGATATTATTTCTTAGATAAGATGGTCCTTCTTTCTGGATATCAACAATTAAGGGTAATGAAGGAAAATATAAAAAATACATCATATAATATGATGTATGATCCTTATATATTTAATGACATTGAGGTTGGTAACAACAATTCCACCACAATATTCATGGAAATAATAAAAAGTGTCATAAGATAAAAATTTGACCAGTTTAAAGATGTTTTGATTGATGATATTCTTATATATTTAAATATAATTTAATATTTTTAATGTCATTATAATATTGTGTTGGTGGCCCAAAGGAAGGAGGAAGTGAATTCCAAATTTACAAGGTGTGAATTTTTTCGATAGGAAGTTTTATTGTAGGGTCTTATAACATAAAAAGAGGGTATATTGAAAGAAATTCAGAGAGGGATATTATTATCCAATCTTCAGGAACACCACATTAACTGATGCTTTATGTGTTGTTGAGTCAGATATATATTATTGATAATTTTTTAGGATTTTTTGATGTAATCTCATTTACTAATCATAATAACAAGCAAGGGGAAATATTTAGTTGACATATGAATGTGAAGAAAATTTTAAGGATCTAAAAAGAACTGAATTTTGTACACTTATGATTGAAGTACCCTATAGTAGTGAATATTTACTAGTTTATAATGATTTATTGAGGAAGGTAATAGGATTTATTCTTTTCATAATGATATGGTTGTATATTATTCCCCCTAATAATTTTAAACTATTTAGAAAAATAAATAAATTCAATATTTTGATTAGGTAGTAGGATTATTTTTTGAAAATATTGAGGCATTATCATTATGGTGAATAATATAATATATATACTAATATTATATTATTGAAGTACATTTTCATAAACAATGTTTAAATATGTGAAAGGGGATATTGTTGGAGTTGATTTAAAATTATTACTTATCAATATAAAACCCCAATGGAAATAAAATAATGAGTATGATGATATATGATATAATAATAATTATAGTTTTTCTATGATCAGAATTGAAATACATCAAATATATATGGAATTTTAATAGTTAGCCCTTGAGATCAAAATTAAATGGGATAGATCTTATCTTTTTTATATGAATTTTCATCCATCCATAAATGTTATTTTAAAAGGGGTTTAAATAAGGAAGTGCAAATGCTGAAGAAGTTGAAAAATGATTCTATGATAAATCTGTAATGGATTGAATTAAATGAATTATAATATGACTATATTTACAATTAATTACAATAATAATAAATAATCTATTTGATTATACTCATATTTCATATTTATATTCATCTAATAACTATTGATATGTATAGAGATATTGAAGAGTATTTTTTGTGGGATAACATAAATAGTGAAATTTTTTGAAATATAATTATATAATGTATTTTAATATAGATAAATATTTCAGAATTATCATAATTATATCATTTATATCATATATATGTATTAATATCATTTTTATTATATGTGGAGATGAATGAGAATATCATATCCCATATAGAACAGAAATTAATATATATATATATATATATATTATAAGGATAAAAATGGATAATTGTGTTATAAACAAACATGTCTTTATATATTTTATATCGATAATTAAACCAAATTATGAGAAGTGGTGACTGAAAAAATGAATGATATCTATTCGTGAGGCGATAGTATTACATACCCAAGACCGATGATTTTGTTAAAAATCTTGTAGAAGTAGATATGGTTTTAGTTCATTCCCTTAAAAAAATATTTATATTTATTATAAATATTTTTTTATATCATCATGTTTTAATTATAATTTTATTATTTGGGGGAAGATATAGAAGAAAAATTCACATTGATTAACATTCCCTGTTTTTTTGGTATCCACATTATGATGGCACCAAAATACATTCTATGATATTTTTATTCCCAAAATAACGATTATAGTATTATAAGAGATAATTTTAAAAGTTAATTGGATAGGTAGTAGGAAAAATTAATGGCCTCAAATGTGTGTAGAGGATAGAATAGGGGAGGGCCTTTTATAAGTTTTATGAGGGTAAGACTTATAATATTCTAAAAATAAAGATGTGTAACCAATTTTTCATCATTCTAAAATAATAAAAAAATTTATTCTTGATATTTATTTATATAGGGTCTAAATATGTCCGAAAAAATATATTTTAAAAAAAAATTTCTAGTCTTTCCCTTATCATTTTAATTTATCCTTTAGAAAATCTATTTTTACCTTAAGTGTGATAAATAATTTCTAAAAATTTTCCCATTCATTTCGGTTTGAAATTATGCTATTTTTATTTAATAATATAAATTATTTTTATTCTAAATAATGAATAAAATTTTCTAAATTCAAATAGCATATGAGGAAATATTTAATTTGAAATTAATCTCGAAGGCCTGACAAGAAAGCATGTTTTCAAAGAGAAAATGTTAAAAATTTACAAATTTATTACATGAAATTAAAATATTAAATTTAATATAATTAACATGTTTGAATTATATATAAATAAATATATATATATATAACTTAACTACTTTTATTTTAAAAAAAATTTTAATTATGATTTATCTTTATTAATAATGGAAATGAAAATCCATTTTTTGAATAATAATTCAGCATTTTCACTATTAGTCATTAAATTAATATTTTCAGAAAAGTATGTAAAATTATACATAATATAATAATGAAATTATGATTTAAAACTAAATATAAATTAAGTGTTATAAATTAAATGTATAAAAACTGGTGACGTGATGAAAATGGGATTCTAAGTAGTGTATCTTTTAAGAAAAATATATTTTTACATTAACTGTATATATAATAATAATGATAATATAAATATAAATATAAATTAAAATTTATTTATATATAATATATAAATATAATTTTAAATATTCATCAAATGGATATAGTTTAATGAACTGAAATGGAAACACATTATGCAAATTAAATCATTTTTCAGAAAAAACCCTTTCTAATCCCAAAAATAAAAATATAAAAAAATACATTATAAAGTTCATTATAATGTAGTTATAAAGATGAAATATTAATCAATAATATTTATTTTAATTTGAAATTTAATGAGGGTATTTATGATAATTTCTTTCATTAAAATGATGGATTGTTTTGAAAAAAACAACATTTTCCAAAAAGAACGCCATATTTAACCATAATATTATTTCGATATGATTATTTATAAAATGAATATACTTTTATCAAATAAAATTACTAAAATATTTACAAATTATGTTAAATATTTTTGTCATTAAAAATAATTAAAATATTTATTCAGGAATGCAAAATTTTTTAGAATATAATTTCAATACTTTAAATTGATTTATTATTTAATATATACAAATATATATATATTGAGTAGAAAATATATTGGTATATATCCTAAAGTAGTTAATAATATTAATAGCATCACATTTTATGGATTGGATATAAAAGTAATATTTAAAAATAATATTATTTAACTCTTCCTTGAAACATGGTGTCGTGTGTCTTGCATGTTAATGGATGAACTTGTGGATGCATGAAGTTCATGATAATCTAGATTATTTGAATAATAAAATATATCAGAAATATATATTAACTAGAAAACAATATCAAAAAAGCATGGGTTGTTTCAAAATTAAAAAATATTTTGAAAAGATGTCTTCCTCATACTATGCATCATGTCATCATTTTATGACTCATAATACCTATCAATTTATCATTGGGTAATCTATAATCAGGCCCCAAAAATCACTTTCACCTCTAAATAATTCCTCTTATTTTGAAAGATCAATACATTATATTATCAAAATTACTAAAATGTTAATAATTTTCAATACTGAATCATGAATATAGAAATTTAATATTTCATCATCCAAAACCATAAATATAAATAATAATGAAGGAATCATTATATCAGCTACCGAGAAACAATAATTGGTGTTTTCATATATGAATATACATTTACATGATCACATTAAAATTAATTATTGCGGAGAATTTTTTTATTTTGAAATAAATTATTTGAGATAGAAAAAATAGAGTGTATTAGGAAAATAATTTTTTTTAAATAACTATATAAATGTATAAATAAATCATTAATGAAAATAGTTTGTGCGTTAGTGGGAAAATTCATTGATGTGGTGTATATAAAAAATGACTCTTTTAAAAATTTTTTAGAAAAACAATTCTTGACCAAATACAAGAAAAGGTCTATTTTTTAAAAGAATAATGAAATTAAACATCATTAATAATGTAATAAATAAATTATTTTTTAAGATAAACAATATTATTTAAATCATTTTAAATAAAATATGGAAGGAAAATATTGCTTAATGAATAGGAAAACAACCTTGTTTTTCCTTTGAAATTTCATTTTGGTCATTTTGATTTACTTAGAAGGTAAAATTTATATAATAAATGAAAACCCTTTAAATAAAATTTGATAATAAAATAAATTCTTATTTTTTTGTATGGATACTATGTTTCCCCAAAAGAAACATTAAAATAAAATTTCATAATTATGGATGATACTCTGAAATAAGCACTTTCTAATTTTTATATTATAATTAAAATGCCCATGAAGAGAAATATATTCAAAAAGCCATTAAATAAAATTAATATAAAATCATTCATGTCAAAAATGTCTTGGGAGAAGTATAATAGCGAAATAAAATGAACATCTGATGACTTGGGCATATGTCTTAGTGAAAGAAAAGTTAGACGACAAGCCAAAGATATTTTGTATATTATTTTACACGTCTATATAATAAATCAAAATCTATAATAATTATATAAAAGAATAACATAAATAATTATAAGGATATATATAAAAAATATGTAACATATATACACTCGTTTGTTAATATTTTTTAATTAAAATCATAATATTACAGTGTTAAAAGTCTCTTATTTTAAACAAGATTAGTTTTCTAATTTGTGACCTTTTATATTGATAAATTTTATTTTTTTGTAATATTTTAATAATGATATAATTATAATATATAATTATTGAATTCACATATATATATATATATATACAACCTTGAAAATTTTGTGTGGGAAATTAATCACATCACTTCATGTACACGGTATGGCGTACATACACAGGTGTGATGATATCATTTTTATCTAGTGTAACAGTAATAATTTAAAAGATTTATTATATATCTTCAACAAAAATTATTTTTGAGAAATATTATATATTCATTAAAACCATATTTTTAATAATCCAAGAAAAAGGATGATAAAAAACATATTTGGATGCTATGTGAAGATAATAAGCCACACAAACACATGAGTAATGTTATTTATTATTGTAGGTACAAAAAGTTATAGAAATTGTCTTTATATAATTATAATAAAATATCAATATATTTAAGACCCTAGATTTATTATTTTAAAGTATGAACAACAATGTTTTAATAGGTGTAAGAATATATTGAATTGAAAGAAACAATAAAGACATTTATCTATTTTTTGGAAGAATTCATTGATGTACATTATTAAGGACACAAAAAAATAATCATTTTTGAATAAAGGAACTACTATATTTATTCTAAGGATGTTGAAGAGATAATTTTGTATGCATTGTTTGAGATATATTCTTCAATGTGGGAAACCAATTGAGGGATGTTATGTTCTTTTACAACTAAGGTGAGGGGCACCATTTGAAATTAATGATATAATATAATATAATATGTTTCTAATTCATATAAAATTGTTACAAAATAACATGTATTTGAATATAAAGAGAATATTGTTGTAATTAAATAATCCAATAAAATGTTCACTGGTTTGAAAACCAATTAAGACATTATTATTTGGATAAACAACTTGGCTAAAAAAATATATTTTATAATTGTGTTGAATTTTTTAGAATTAATGTGTAATAATATTAAATATTATCTGGAAATTTAGAACATAAAAATATTAGGGGTGAACTTTTAGACAATATCTTACCTAGTTCATCCAAGTCCATTATTAATAGATTTTTCAAATAATATAATATTATATTGGTTTTTATAAATTATAATTATAGTTTTTTCACACAATTCATATACAATTATATTAATGTTTTGATTATAGTGATGGAATATGAATATACATTTTCCAAAACATTCATAATTTTTATATTTATCTATTAAATATTTATAAAAAATTATTCATTAAGATGAAATTACATTTAATATTTTTGTGTAATTTAATATATTTTTATACTCCGTAAAGAAGCACTTTTTCATCATTATATATGCATTTAATGTAATTATATAATAAATTAACATTATAAATGACTTTCCATCATGAAAAAAATTTATATAATCCCAAATTATAAATTAATATTAATTTAAACCATATTATTTCCCCTATGTGAATATATATGGGCTATTCAAATGTAAAGAGCCACATTTTTTTATTTTTTCCATTACAAGAAATATTGTATTGGACTTTTTATGGAAAATTTATTCATAAAATTTTATTTATTGGGTCTATGTTGATGTGGTTCTGAATCCACTAATCAAAAAAGAATTATCTACCAAATAGTTTTAACCTAAGTTAACTCCACTTACCCATATACCATGGTGACAAAGTTTTATTGTTTTTACAACAAATTATGTCTAAAAAATATGAGGAACTAATGAAATAATTATGATTATGATGAATACAAATATGGAATGTATTTTAATAAATTTAAATTATAATTACTTGATTTAATTGTTTATAATATCTTCCCAAAAAAAAAACCCATTTTTGGAGAAACCATATTTTTAAATGATATAAATTACATTACAAAAAAACTCGTTCTTCATTCCAAAGAATTAAATTGTTCATTTTTATTGAGTAGGACCATTATAAAAATATTTATTAATTGTTTTTTCTCATATTGATACAGTTTAATTTATCTTCTATGTTATGATTGTAACATTTAAAAAATATTAGTTTTGTAATATATCACACTTTAAAAAATTGATTCTTTCTGAATTTTAAAAATTATATTGAGCTTATTATAATTATAAACAATTTTATCATGTTTCTATAAGGATGACACCTATTTCCAATGGTTTTAGTGTGATGAGATGACCAAGTAAAAATTTATGAATTAAGCCTCATTAAATTAGATTATAAATTTATTTATTAGCTTATATATAATTATAAATTAATGATAAAGTATTAATAAGGTTAATTTGGAATTTATTCGGCCCATTAAGTGAATATACCCTATAACATTGATGAAATGTATTTAAATTATTATTATATGAATTTCGTCACTAATGATATTGATTGATGAAATAAATTTTTATGCATTGTTTAATTTATCTTAGATTCATTGAGTAAATTATAAAATGTTTCAAGGACCTCGAGGGGCCTAGGGTACTAGCATGACTCTGTCAGTCATTAATGGTCTGGTCCTTAATTATAATTTAATTACTTATGACATGTGGACCCTATGTTGTATAAATAAATTAATATTAAATAATTAGACATAGTGACACTACTGAATGTTCCCATAATGATATTTATTTTTAGGTAAATAATGATAGTGGATAGATATCATAATGATCATCGATGTAATAACCTACAGTTTCTAGTGATCCATTGGGTGATAGGAATAATCAGGGGTGATTGTTCATCTGTAAATGATATGTTATATTCCTAGATGCGAAGTACCAAATGATATTGATTGTTGTGTTTGGTGTTCAAAACGCCATGGAGTACATAGAAGTAGTTCATTGAAGACATCTCCCCTGAGAGACTTTACTAGGGGTCTAGTGAGTCCCCAATGACTCGTAAAAAACAGAGGGATGTTATGCCTTCGGAATAATGGGTCTTAAACTATGAGAAAAGGTTTAGATAAGAATACCAATGAAGGGTGGTCTAGCTATGATGGAACCCATGGGTCCACTAAGGGTTCTACAAAGATCTATTGACATAAGTGAATGGGTCTGTATAAAATTAGTATTGATAATTTTTATTCCATATTAGAGCCTGAATAAATTATTTTAGACTATTGATATAGAGGAAAAGAAGGTTTGTGCACTCGACGAGCCATCCTCATTTTATAAGTAAATTTTTTGAAGATTTATAAATGATCTAGAATATATTGGAATTTGGATTTTACTGGGATTCATATATCACCATGATGTATTTGAGATATAGAATGGATCCTAGGAGTTGTTCTAGTGATATAGATATTCATCATAATTAAAACATAATATTTTTACTGGCTTAGACTCTAGTTGGGAACCACATAGTGTGACATATAATCCACTAAGACACCACATATTATGACTCGATGGATTTTGATCCGTGGTACCAAATTTTGGAATTCATTGGATTTTATCACCATAGTCGTGTTTATATACCAATATTTGGGATAACAGGTAATTGATTCATCAGTAAAATGGATTGTATGGTGTTTAATTCTATCCATGTAATTGAGAATATCTATGATTATTTAAGATTTTATGTATTAGATCAGGGAGTAACAAAATTTTGGAATTTTTATAGTTGATAAAATGAGTTGAATTTATAAATAAGTTCTAGGGATGGATGTAGAATCTCTTCTATGTTTTATGATTCCTTGCATATTTATTTAAGGAAAGGGATGAAACTTTATTTTCATGGTGACACATTGTGCTCTGAGATAGTCTACCATTGGCAACTGATGTTTTGGGTCATTCTTAATGATTCTATGAGATCCCAATGATCAATATTGGATATTTTATTATACTAAAGAAATAATTTATTTATTATTATCATATCATATGTGTATACATAATTTAATGGTGATGTATGATAACATGCCTGAAGATCCCTTATGACTTGTACTATCACCCTACTCGAGTGTTCAAGGGACATTATTACTTTATTAAATATCATTGATTACTAGAAAATGTTTAAATGATGATCTATGTTAGATAATTAAACTATATATCTTGGAGAGGACTTCATATTTGTAATTTATGATCCTTGAAAATGTAGCAATTCGTCTTCCATATTTATTGTATTAATTTTTATTGTTGTTCATGCGGTCAACCTGATTGATCACTGGTGAATGTGTAGAAGTGCATGATGAAAATTTTCCATTGATATATATGTATATTTATATTTATTACATGTAAAAAAATTAAATTTCAATTATTTGGGTTTTTTATTATTTTCATTTATATTTTAAACCTGATATGGGGGTATAGTCACTCTAGGGTACCACCTAAGTCCTTTTCTACAAGTCAGTTATCTATAAAGTATAACTATGTGTTCATGTGGTGATATTTCCTATCAATTCTCAATGAATTACTTGGATGGAAGGGTGAATTAGTGATATATCTTTTGTTTAGGTTTCAATTCTTTTAAAACAATGTTTATCCCCTATAAAAGAGTTATCACATTATAGAAAAAACAATCACACATCCACAAGAACACAAGTATTCACGAGGCTCACAAGTCAACAAGAGTATCTATATTCTTTAAATGGATTGGAAACAGCCCAAAACCACACGATCCTCTAGGAAAAAAAACTCCTTTTATATGGTTTCAAACAGTAGGATATACCAATAAATTTGTGAAGCACTACGTTCAGTGAGATAATAAATCTTATTTCTTATAAAAAATTATTTAATACATGTTTCTGTAATATGTAAAGAAACTATTACCAATTAGTTCCAAACAAGTAACTATATTTCCTTATTATATTTCATTAGAGATCCATAAAAACATAATTAGTCACTGACCTACATTGAAGATTATAGACTCAATATTTCTGGGATTTTTTGTGAATACTCTGTTTGCTTCCCCATTCTGATTCAATAATCTGATTTCTCAGTCCAGAAATATAAGTCTACCAAAATATTGGTGATAAAATATAAATTAATTCATTTTAGTCTAGAAAATATTAAATTTGATATCTAGATTTGATGTTTGAGTCTGATATGAGATACTTTGACCAATTACATTATTCTGTCCAAAAAACCACATCGTTTAAACATTTTAGGAAATCATATTATCATTAAAACATATGAATCTCCCTATAAAATTGATTTAGAAATATCAATTTATTTTTTCCAATATCATATTTTCTTTCCATTATCTTCATCTCTATATTATCCATCCATTCATCGATGAAAACTAATAACATATTTCCCAATGTACCCTCATTTAAAACATTTCAAGGGAAGTCTCCCTTTAAACATTTCTATACCCATTTTATCATTTTAAAACTAAAGATTAAGAATGCATCACGTTTGTTAAATACATTAATTTTGGATTCAAATTTCCACCTTATTATACTTCAAAAGTATTATTTGACTTTCAATACATTAAAGCATTAAAAATAATTATTAGATTATATTTGGATTTCCCCTTCATAAAATTCTCCCTTATTATTTCATATATAATATGAGTACTATAATGGTTATCCAAATATAGGGTTTTGGACCTCTATCCTCTAATGATGAAACGTTTACAGACAAATTATCTTTTAGAATTATCAGGATCTTTTCAATAATAGTTGAGTATTCTAACATTTCCAGAAGTCATCGAATGGTGCTAAAAATACCATTCACTATTATACATAATTCACCAAATTATTTAAAAACAAAAATTATATGATCTTCATAATTGATCCTTTATAATTTTAACATATTCATTTTTACCTTTTTATTACCTTTATAAATAGTCTGTATCTTTTTCAAAATACATTTTTTATTATAAATTTCCTTCACTATTATAAAAAACCAATCTAAATGTGATGAGATTAATGAATTCTTAGCACATCCATAATTATAAAAATCCATGTTATCAAAAAATGAAAGTGTAAATTTGTCATCATTAGAAGTAAATGAATATGTTTCTACTTCAATAACATCATACCCATGAGAGATATGATTAGAAAACTTCTCATCTTTTACAATATGATATTCTCTATCATATATGATTATAATCCCCTTTGTATTAGACCCCACAGATTCTCAATTCTAACATCTCTTAAAAAATAATTCTATACAGTGTAAACTATGGGAGCCATCACTCTGATTAAAATTGATACTGTCCAGCCAGGATCCTTGTATCATTGATAGAGGGAGGGGTCAATCCGGGATATATTTTTCCTTGCCATTTTCTTTATTTTGACCCAACCTTATCCTTTAAAAATATTTTTTCTTTTCAAATAAAAAATAAATCACCCATATATAAGAACAAAAGTATTTCCATGGTTCACTACTACGCTAGAGTATCTACATCATTAAAATGGTTCAATAATAATATAAATCAAAAAAATAAATAAGATAAAAAATCATTTTTTGTGGATACAATGATTATGATATACCCTTAAACATGTGTAGTTTTATATTCAATACAATTTTTAATATTCTTGTTATATCACAAATTCTGTAATACATGTTTTTTTATCAATTAATGAAACATTCATTAATTTGTTCCAAACATGATAATATTATAAATTATCAATTTATATTTGAAGAAATTCAACATAAATTTATTCAATTTATTACCCAAATGAATATAAAACTAATGTTTTAGAAAATTGTTATGAAAAGTCATTTTTATTTAATAGTTTGATTCATAAGTCTGATTTCATAGTCAGGAAATATAATTCAACAATAATAAAAAAATAAAAATTATGATCTTCTTTATTCTCAGTCGGAAAAACTATCAGTTAGAGGTCTCAATCTAATAACCTAGCCTGATAAGATAAATTCTTACGAATTACATTCTTCTCTCCTAAAATATCATTAGGTTTACTCTATCTGGAAATATCATCTTCATTAAAACATTAATTCATTTGGAAATGAATAGTGTTCACATTTTTTTAAAATTACAATGTAATATCATTCGTTTATATGTTTTTTATGAGATTAGTTTATGGGAACTTACTTTATTTTTCCCTCTCATTAAAACATCTATAAAATTAAATTTACATTCATTTAAATTAATCATTAAATTATTCATCACTTCTTAGATCTTCTAAAAACATCTAAAATAATTTCCATACATTATCCTTATTCTACCTTTATATCCATTCTTTATTCTGATACCAAATTTGTTTACATTTTTCTTCAATAAGATGAGAATATATCATAATATAATATAATTCATTATGGTTTTCTATAATAATTAAAAGACATAAAAATTTAAAATCATTCTTTCGTAAATATTTATTTAACATTTTTAAACATATTCCAATTTATTTTTTCTATAAAAATTCTCTTAAATTCTCATGATACATTCACCCCCATTGAAAATATATAAAAAATATTCATAAAAAATCAATTTTTCATTTATTTGGACCCATGATTTAGTGTTCGATGACTTTGTCGTAGTTGGAATATGTATGATGGATTCGTCCCTATATCACCCTGATAGATTAGTATTAATTCAATTTTGATGAGACATTACCCACTTGAGAAAAAACAATGAATTTTTTCATTTTATCATTACCCAATTGAAAAGAATGGTTAATTTTCTATTGACCCAATTGTAATACAATTCAATGTGAACAAAATGACTGAATAAATTTCTGATCTTCATCTAATTGATTGGTCCTAACAACATCCATATAAATAAAATTTGTTCTCCGATTGGTCGATGAAACATCACTGTAACACCCTGAGATTTTGTGAGATATATCCTTTTTAATTTATTTGATGTCTTATATTTACACTACACCAAGATTAGATTGTACTATACACAACACCATTTTTTCTTGCAGTATTCACAACACTATTGTTGGATCGTGTTACACACAATTTCATGTTCATTTGATAGTAATTATTCTACGCAATAATGAATGTATATATATATATATATATTATGTATAAATGAAATATGGATGGATTCTATTATATGAAACGACAAATGAGTCTTGCATTACATGCAACTCTGAATTGGCTTACATTACATGCAATCACAACCTTCCTCAATAGCGTGTGTTGTATGCAATACCAGGTTTCACTAATCAGGATATGTTATTAAAATATTCTCTAAACTAGCCATTATAAATAGTAATACCCACTTTTTGAAATTTTATAAATTTTATCTTTCAAATTGGATTTAATTTTTGGATTTCGGAATATCGAAATTAGCCTAGGGTGAAATTTGGGTATTTTTCTAGAAAACATTCAATTTTTTATGAATAGTGAAAACACTGAGTTATTGGTTAAAAGTGACCTTTTATTTAAATAATCATTTATTTTATTTAAATTTATTTTTGGACAAAATATATTCATAATACCTATATATGTTAAATGTAATTTATTGGGTTCATTTTACAATAATTTTAGATATATAAAAATTTTATTGAAATTTTTACCATATTTTACCCACATCTTAGGAGCATTTGAAAATTTACATAAAACATAATTTTACCGCTTCTGTGAGTTGAATTTCGAAAATCCGAGAGACACAGTTAATATGAAGGAGTAAAATGAGGTTCAATAAAATAAAAATAACTTTTTGTGAATCGAAACTGTTTACTTTTATTTCCCATAGTTAAAAGTAAATATGGTAATTAAGGGTAAAAATGATATTATTATTACATTAACACATGTCCTAATTCTAATGGATAAATGTAATTCGACCAAAAAAACCTTAGGAAAAACAATATGACCCTTTAGGTCCACTTGGATTATATTAGGACATTTATTATTATTTTAATTAAAGAAGAGTTAAAATTGTTAAAATCAACGTTTCGTAAATAAACAATTATTAATATAGGGTTATAAATAAGATAAATTAGACTAAAAATATTCATTAGAAATATAAAAATATTTCCTACATAATGGTATTTTATTTATATTTTTTTGATATTAAAAAATTAAATTTATTTATGACACAATGATGATGCAGTAATTAACTTATTAATGAAATATTAACATAATTTATATTATAAATACCCAAATAAATTTAATTTGATACATTAATGAATTAACTTAATTTAATAGGTTAATAAAACATATTAGGGTTGGTTAGATAAATTTTTTTCTATGTAATAATGCTTTTATGAATTAAAAAAACAAAATACCAAATAGTGTCAAAATTGACATAAAAGTGTTTTTAAAGAATATTATATTATTAATTGATATAATGTTCATAAAATTCTAAGGTTCATCGAAAAGGCTTATATAATAATATATATGACATTAATGAACCAATTGGGGTTTGATTGGCAGTTCATAGTTAGTTTAATAACCATATACTGTAAGAATACCAGAAGAAACGATTAAAGTTAAATTATTTAACTTAGAGTTAAATATAAATGATAAGGTTCAAATGGTAAGCTAATATTTCCTAAAACCTATTTATTGAGAGTATTATTACCCATACCCACCCTATCCTTGAAATAAGTTACTTTGGAGCCATTATAATCCGAATATTAATTTATTATAAAATAATATTTTTTATTTTTCCTAAGGTGCCTCTCACCCCTCTTATTAAAGGGAACTCCCTCTACTCTCACATTGACTCCTCCCAAGCCATTTGGCTCGGTAAAACCCTACCCAAATACCCTCTAAAATATACTACCTTCATTATAGAGGCCTTACATTAGTCAAAAATCCATCCTAAATAGCCCTTTTGATCAAATCAAAAAGAAGAACACGAAGAAGAGGTAAATATCTCACCACCTATTTCAAGTTTGTTTCTGTTTCCACTTCCTCCTTAATTGTTGTTTACATTATAGAATAATAAAACCATTATATTCTTTATACTGTGACGTTTTTATAAAAATGGTATACCCATAATAGTTATTTTATCCATCCTATGAATGAAAAAGTCACCACATGTGCGTACGTACGGTTTACCGTCTCCATGTCGTGCTGTAGTTTGTTATTCAAAAATTTCATCATTTGGATGGGTATAATAATTAGTATATATGATATAAATAATAAATATAACATTATTATGATTATTTATATATGATATAGCATCCAATTATATACTATTTTGATATCAAAATAATGATATCATCGCTCGTGCATACGTACGGACTACCGTCTCCATGAACATGATGAGTATATTTTTCCATGATTAACCATTTTTGTATTATTAAAAAGTATATTTAATAAATAATCATGAATGATATTACATAATAATGATACTATATTTATGTACATATATGTTTCATTTACTTAATTCCATTCAATTAAATAATGAAATGAAAACCGTGTTCATACGTTCATATGGCCTACCGTCTCCATGAACTGTGTATTTCATTCCATTTATCAATATATCATATATATTTATATACTGAATATATTATATATAAATCATTATTTAAATTATGGAATTAATTAAATCAGGATATAAATAATAATATCAAGAACCACAAGTCGAAACACTTACGATAAACGAAATGATTTTACCCAAAACGCTACATTAACATTGTATTTACAATATAACGGGTAATATAAAGTAATAAATGCACCATATATGATATCATAACATTGAATGTGATTCATTAATAAGTCAATTACATTATTTAAATCATTATACATTGGGTTCAGATACATACGAAGCATATCAGACATATGGTAAGGGATAATTTTGGGATCTCATTTTTATCTGAGATTGCTTATACGTATGTATTTACTGGGGTTATATATTTCATACATGTCCATAAAAATGTTTTTCATAAATTTTTTAACATTCTTCCATTTATTTTTAGAGTCATTTTTACCCCTCTTTGACTATTACTTTGTGTTATGGAAGGAATATTTCTTTTCTTTACCATACATGGTACTTTTTGACTTTTCCGTTAAAAGTTCAAGGAGAATGTTTTTTTAACTCATACAGCATGAACTTATTTTTACGGTTTTAATAGCGCCTTATTTTCATGAATCATACTCTACATGATTTCATGACCATTTTCAAAAAAATCCTTTTATTTTAAAATTCCATGGCATTTTGTGAAAAGAAAAGGATTTTGAATAAGAAATGATATTTTCCTCAAGAATTCATTTCAAGTGTTTTATCAAAACCATTTTCCATCTAAGATGACATTATTTCATATAGTATGTTTCAAGTATAATGTCTCTATTATTTACATGGTTTTATTTTTCTAATGATGAAATAATATCCATTTCTTTTATATGGATTATGTTATGATGAGATGATGTTTATGATACCCATTTTATTTGTTGGGTTATTATGAATGAGATATGTTTAATTTGTGGCACTCGTAAGAATGATTTCATTATGACATGGGTGGGACCTATATCTCCCTCCAAAACATTAGGTAATGATTTATATCTCATGATAAATACATGGCTGGAATGGCAAGTTAAACTGGTTCAGTAATACAGGACTGGAATGAGGAGTGAACTCAATTCAATAAGGGATTTTGTCCACTATGATAGTCATGGAAGCAATGCCTTGGCCACTATGGAAATAATATCAAGTGCATAATGGTTTTCTAAAATTACATGTTTTATTCCTATTATATTTTATCATTATTGATGTTCTATTATGATCTATTCCTTACATACTACCATGTTTAATTTCATTGCTCAAGATTTTGATGTTTAAACTTTATGTTCATATTTTTATGTTCAAATGTATATGGGTTGTTTTACTTTATCTATGCTTACCCTTACTGAGCATTTGAGCTCACACATTTTATGTTTTCTTTTCCCCCAGGATATAAAGGAAGGTCTTAGTTAGAAAAAAAGAATATCTTTATGGGATATGTTAATGATCATTCACCATGATTATAATATTAGGTTTTGAGTTTCCAAAGATACTAAACTAATACGATCTTTGGGTGTTTGTTTTGTAATGTATTAAGTATACATCAAAAGTAATGTAATCCATATGTATATCAAGATATGGGTCTCTACTATCACTCCTTATGGACCTGTGTCATAAACATCAACTTCAAAAAATTTATTCTTCTATTGCCTCAGACAATTATGAATTCGATGATCATAAAACAAATGAATTGATACTGGGACACATAAATTTTATTACAATTCTTCTAAAATAGACATTGTCTTGTATTAATGACTTTCTAATGACTTTTAGAATAGTTATGATCATTATAACCTTACCCAACATACATTGTAATGTAATATAACTTTCCATTATTCCATCATCATCTACCTTTCCATCCAAAAAAATGTAATTTGAACCACATAGAATGTATAATCCCTTCTTCTCCCATGATAATTCATACGGATTTAATAACATATTTCTTAGTTGAATTCGGATATTTTTGAATTTTCAAAATATAAATCATTATCATATATAGAATGGATACATCAATACTCTGATGCAACATCTCATTCCAATCAGAACATTAATTTTGGACATAAAGAGAGTTCAAAAAACAACTTCTTCTACATAATGTCTTTAGGAAATTAAATCAAAACAAATAATCATTCTTATGAAATTTTTTTCCAAATTTCAAACTACCATTAAACATTTCATTACTTTCATCTCATCACCAAAACATAAAATGTATGTTGATTTTATTTTCAAAATGACAAAACAAAACACAGTTAAAAACAATCACCATCTTCTTTTTTTAGAATCCAAAAAAACAGTAACCCATCTTAGTCTAAACATGATATCTACTAGATACTCTCTCTACATGGGTACTACTCGTGGGATGTTGAGTGGGAATGTTCATAAAAATGTAGAATCATTGATTCATAGTGAGTGATATCAAATAATATATCATATTTTGGTATTGTATTACTATTTTGTGAGATATTCGTCATGTCTCATATGAATGTGTCATGGATTTCGTGGAAATCATAATACTATTCCACCAACACCTATATTATCAAAATTATGTCATAGTATAGATATTTTATTATACATCATTATTTACAGTGTTATGATTGTATGGTCATATCCAATCTTGGTTTTTTGAGAAAAATATTTTTGATATATTGTATTCATTACTCTTTAACCAGGAATAAGAGACAGTTGTTCATGATTCATGTTAAAGGAAGAAACCTACACTAACATATTTTGTGCTAATTGTGAAGTCCAACATTGTTTTTCTTGTAAATTAATTTTAATTATATGGAAGATTACGATTCCGTGAAAATTTACAGCGCGTGATTCCAAGATCCTATGTTCCTGGAATGAATTTTTGAACATTTTTAGGTACGTTCAGTAAATGTGCAATCAGGTCTTTGTAACATATGAACCTATGCTCGAAATTAAAATATAAGGATACTGTTGAACTCGCAACACCATTATTCACATAATGTGTCCTTCAACTCGACATCAGTTAGTTGAAGGTGAAAGTTATCTTTCATGTTATTCATGGAAGTAAAAAAATTAACAAATGATCCACATTATTTTATTTTTAAAACCTATCATTTGAATGTGCAGTGGTGGGGACCACCTGAGCATAGAACATTCAATTTTGAAATTAATGTTGGGAAGCACCCGACCCTTGAACTGTCTCTTTAGTGAGGGAGGTGACTCCGGGTTTTCTCTATATTAATTGTTCCAAAACTAGTTAAATTAATAACACCTAATTTAATATGTTTTCTATACTATTTTGGTTGAATTGGAAAGTTTTGTAAAAAGGAAGTTTGGAGAGAACATTAGCGAAACCCTTCCTCCAATGAAGAATTTCCTCTCAAATGACGAATATTCTTTAGAATCAAGAATGAGGACGACGCACAAGCCCGACTTCAGAAGTGTGTTATGGAAGCGCTAATTTTTGGCACCCTCATCACCCTCACCGACATTATATTACGACTCTTCAAATGAGAAATTGTGGTAGGTATTGTTTTTTGTATACCCCTAACCCCATTCATTAAGTTCATCTTCATTTATGTACAATTATGCCGCTTTCTACTGTTCAAACGCGGAGGGTGCAGGCCAAACAAACACGACCTGAACCCTCCACAACCTTGGTGAGATTTTTATTGTCTTGAAACGAAGGAAACATCCTGAGGTGAGTGCGGGAGTCAATGAAATGATGAACGGCCAACCAGGGCATGACTGGTGCCTAAGGAATGTCACCGAAAGTGCTCGGGAGTGGCGTTCGGCACTCCGGCTAGCCACGATGATACCAGCGGCGCGACCACAATATCAGAGAAGGGTTGTGGCCCATCGGTCGTGGAAGAGGATGGGAGGCATATAACGCACCGTTTTCCACATGTAGAGGGTGGTCACGCACATCCACTCCCCCTGGAATACAGGAGCCACGACACGAGGCCATAGAGGCGAAGGGTGGCTGGCATGCTCGCTGCCGACTGTCGGTGGTTGTGTGGCACGTGTCTGTGCCGTAGAGGACGGATGGTCATCCAGCATGCCGCAAGCCAGCAGGCTGACCAGCATGGGCCGCCTTGGATGGGCCGCCCACCGTAGGCTGCCCAGTAGTCCGTGAGGGACCCAGTGGGTCGGGTCGGGTCGGCCCACGCCGGGTCGGTACGGGTCAGACCGTACTCAGACCAGTTTCGACCCTTTTCCACTCTTTCAACCATAACTTGATCTATGGGGGTCTGTTTGATGAAGTGTCTATGGAACCAGACAACTTGTATTGACATGGTCTTTTTGGTATACCCCACATGAGTTTTGGACATTGTCGGGGAATTCCATGTTTGGATCGAACACAAATCCAACCAGGCCCTCTGGATTAAATGGAAAATAACTTATCGACCGGGCATTCAATTAAGGCACAGTCTATTTCATTGAGACCCCTATTACATGGTAGTCCTTTGGGATAATTCATGGAGAGACATCGTAGCAGTTGGATTATTAACCTTTGTATTGAGGAGGAGACCCTCCCAGAATCAAGCGAGCTTAGTGCGGGAACCCTGTAGATGGATGTGACATGCGAAAGAGATCCTATGTGGGTCTGTGCTTTGGGATCCTATGTGGGTCTGTGTTCGACAGTTCCACTTGGATCCGCTCAAGGAAATACACATTGGACTACTCTAGGATCATACAAGGGTCTACTTTACAAGGATCCTATGTGGGTCTAATGATTTAGGATTTTAGGTGGGTTTGCATCTTAACATAGTTAAGTGATTCATTAGTTACATCTAATCATATTTTCTAGCGTACCTAAGTTATACATGGTGTGAGATGTGTCCTTACCTTCGTTGTGATACCTTTTTGGTATTCTTCTATTTGGCGTACCATTGTGTTACTTACCTTCATGGTGAAAGCTATGTGGTATTCTTCTATGTGGTGTTAATTTTGAGGTACTTGCCTATGTGGTGTTACCTTTGTGGTTTTTGTTCCTTCGTGGAATAGTTGAGATTTGGGAAAATGAGTTGGGCATTTTGTTTCCTCATGAATGAGATGACTATACTTAATAACTTTGGTATATATATTGGCATATACATAAGTAGGGATTACTATTGTTTTCATGCCCTATGGTTTATGCTTTCTGGATTTTGAGAGACAGTTGGGGGTCTCAGGGTTCCTACTGATTATCTTTATACTCACCCTTGCACGGGCTATACCAGCACCATTTAGTGTTTAGTGAAGATAGTAGACAACAATAACTAAGGATGAGGGTTCCAGGACTGGAGGAATCTCGAAGGTGGACATTAGATGAGGCATACCACAAAGACGGCCGTTCAGGAGCTATACCTACCGATAAAGTAGGATCCTTGGCAGGTTTTCCCTGGAACTATTTCAGTTTACTTGTACATTTTTTGTTTTATTGTAATTTCTAGTTGTGTTTCTTATTCTACCCCCATTTTTTCTTAATGTAGTCACTCTATTTTTTATACAGTTTACATGTGTTCATATCTTGATGAGTGCATGATTGTGTGTGTTTATATATTATAAAGGCAACGCAATCCCGGTTCTGGGAATACACTATTCTTTGCAAGTTTCCAGCAGCTGGCCTATGGAAGGCGGGCTTGAGGTAGTCAAGGTACAGGCCCCGGGGGACGGTCCGTGAAAAATTAGTGTAAGATAAGTTGGTTCTACCGTAGAACATTGGACTCTGATCTTTTTAATAGAAATAATCTAATGTGTAGTGGGTGTGGTTATCATTTTAAGGAATCTAGTGTTGGTAGGGTGGCCGACGTATCCATACACCAGGACCATGACTTCTGATTTCAGACTCAGTGCATGAAAACATTGATTGCATGTGTGTTTCGAAAAGTTTTCTTTCTATTCATTTTTAGTCAACTCACGAGGTATATCTTATTGATTGTGGCACATCTATTTATTTTCAGCATTCCTCCATGTAGACCACAAACTAGGGATCCAGGTATAGTACGTGATGATAGGCCACCGAGGGATGAGGCCTCGGTGGAGGGCCCTCTTTCAGTAGAGGCACCAGTGGAGGCACCAACACTTCCATTACACATTGGGACACCGATGCCACCATCCCCAGTAGGATAGAGTGCATTCCGCTTGAGAGTGTTGAAAGAGTTCCAGCGCCAGATGCCACCTAGGTTTAGGGGTGAGATGGACCCATATGCAGCTAAGGATTGGTTGGAGGACATGATGAGAGTCTTTTCACTTTTGGGGACACCAACTGATCTCATGGTGATCCTTGTCACCCATCTTCTATATGTAGTAGCAGTCAGATGGTGGAGCTTGATGCTTCAGGTTCATGACATGGTGATAAAACTCTAGGAAGACTTTGAGAGCCAATTTCAGGAAGATATTTTCATAGCGACCCTTCACACAGTGTGCAAACAAGAGATTCTTCATTTGCATTAGGGAATCATGAATGTGGCTAAATACATTTCTAGGTTCACTGACCTCTCACGGTACTCCACTGATATGGTGCGGGACCCATTTTTTAGGGCCCATACCTTCGAGCGGTGTCTCAAGAGGGAGATCCAGGTTTTGATGATTTTGCTCAGCATCTCGACACAGGCGGGGGTGTTAGAGCGATCCCTATTAGTAGAGAGTTTTCTTGTAGATCAGTCACCCCCAGTGAGGCCCACCACCGAGCATCACGTAGAGGAGATTCTACAACTGGTAGTAGACAAATATCATAGAGGTCTTATAGGACCAGACCAATAGCTGAATGACCATAAGATTCATGGTTTGTTGTGCGGGGCACCAGAGACAGAGTCTGTCATTTGAGGAGAAGGTAGCGTTACACATGCAACGGGTAGGGTCATGTGGCTCATGACTACCAAACCAACCATACGGATGATTAGCAGACGATTGAAGGAACACCCAAGAAGATACAATAGTTTGACCGAGGAGGTCCGTAGGGAGCATGCGAATGTGGATGAGGAACTGGTCGTGCATTTGGTAGTGGGTGAAGATTCGGGGTGTTACCACCAAAACCACCAGGTGGTCTACCCCAACAACTAGGAGCAGGTGGTTAGGGGTGAACATAGCTCCAGGAAAGTGAGGCCTATGACCATGGAGCTCCAGAGATGATACGAGATAAGATCTGTGTCGAGTCCACCTTAACAGCAGTATTTATAGTCATAGGTGCCGGACATTCTTTATTGATATTGTCCTCGTTCAAAGGTTGGAGATTTTGGTGGAGTTGTTGGCTCGATCCTTATGGCTAGAGGCTCATACAAGATAGGATTTGATGATTACACACTAGTGCTGGCAGTGTGCGCTTACTCTAGGAGGTGAGAGTTTTGGTTGTGATCTCCTAGTAGTGGCATCGATTCATTACGATGTCATCGTTGGTATGGACTGGTTATCTATAGTCCATGATCATATTGGCTATATTAGTCGTAATGTTTGGTGTGTCTGCACTGATGGGACTAGTTTTACCTTCACGAGTGAGATGGGAACCTTTGCAGCACCACATGGACTTTCCCGGAGGAGAATGCTCCCGATCATTCATCAGTTGGCTAGCCTTACCCTCAGAGTGGTTGACGTGGAGAGTCCGAACAATCTTTTTGTGGTGGACCTGTATGAAGATATATTCTATGATGATGTTATGGGTCTACCTCCATGTAGAGAGATTTAATTTTATAGTGACATGTACCCCTGGATGACACTGATATCTAAACCAGCGTATCAGATGGCTCCCGCATAGCTTCGTGAGCTATGGATACAGATGGAGGACTTACAGGGGAAGGGATTCATTTGGCCCAGTGTTTCCCCTTGGCCAGCCCCGATTTTGTTCACCAAGAAGGCAGATAGGAGCTTCAGACATTGTGTTTACTATCAACACCTGAACCAAGTGACCATATAAAACAAGTACCCACTCTTGTGGATTGACAACCTCTTTGATCAGCTAAAGGCTGCACGTTGGTTCTCGAAGATAGACCTCATATAGATCTATCACCAGCTCATATTACAAGTCAAGGATGTGTAAAAGATGGATTTTAGATGTCGGTACTACCATTATGAGTTTTTGGTCATGCCGTTCAGCATGACCAACACTCTAGAAGTGTTCTTAGAATTGATGAATATGATCCTTCAGAAATAACATGATCGCTTTGAAGTAGTCTTCATCACAGACATTATGATATACTCGGCTACTGAGCAGAAGCATGCCAATCATTTTGATGTATTTTTTGACACAATCTGAGAGAACCATCTTTATGGTAAGCTCTTGAAGTTCAAGTTCTAGATTTGAGAGTTTCACTTTCTTGGACATGTCATATTAGAAGATGGAGTTGTGGTGGATCTAGAGAATATTGATGTGATACTTTCTAGGGAGCCACCCAGGATTGTGATGGTGGTATATATTTTCTTGGGTATGGCCGGACACTACAAGAGATTTGTGATAGATTTCTACAGAGTTGTAGCACCTTTATCATATTTGAAAAAGAAGGGGAAACCCATCATGTGGTCAGAGAGATGCCAGTGGAGTTTTCAGGAGGAGAGGCAGAGGTCGACTAGTGCCCCCATATTAAGGCTACATGAGGAAATAGTTGGGTATTTTGTCTACTGCGACGCATCAGGGACTGGGCATGGATGTGTCCTGATGCAGGAGCGTGTAGTGATCATGCAAAGTTCTCGACAGCTGAGTGTAACACCCGAGAATTTTATGAGAAATATTTTGTTTTTATGTTATATAAATAATCAATGGAATCTTTCACTAGACACAACACTAGTTTGGTTTTCTTTACACGCAACCGCGGCCTTCCTCGATAGATTGCGTAGTACGCAATACCGAGTTTCACTAAACAATGATATGCTATTAAAATATTATTAAATCTAGCAGTTATGAATAGTAATAACCACTTTTTGAATTATATTTCTCAAAATGGACTTCCTTTTTGGATTCGGAATAGCAAAATTAGCTTCGGATGAAATTTTGGTACTTTTCGGATAACTTTTATATTATGATGAATAGTGAAAATTACTAAATTTTAATTAAAAACAAATTTTTTCATCAAAATAATTAATAGTGATAAATTATTAATTTGAGTGGTTTTAAAGTATATTTAGAATATATTTTTACAATTTAATACAATGCTATTCATTGGATGTAATTTCACATTTAAAGCAGACATAAACAAGTGTCAATCTTTTGATAGTTATTATCTCTTAAAAACACGCTATATTTTAATTAAAAACAACTTTTTTCATCGTAATAAATTATGTGGATAAATAATAATATTGAATGCTTTCAAAGTATAAATAGAATATATTTTTACCATTTAATATAATTTATGTCATTAGCCTTGATTTTACATTGAATTCGTAGGTTAAATAAATTCAATCTTTGGCAATGTTTTAACTTTTAAAACCTGTTTGCTTAACAACGAGATTAATATTAAATTAATTAATACAACTTCTGTGTTTTGAATTTTGAAAAAAGGATTCCATATTTGGAATAAGTGGGTCCAAATTATTTTATAGGTTACTTTTATTTTTTTGATATTATGAATAGTAACTACGGTAATTTTTTATTCACTACGGTTAAAGGTAAATATGGTAATTCAAGGTTAAATGAATATTATAATAATTCAAAATTACCATGACACTTGTCTTAAACTTATTGGATGAGTATTGGATGACCATTGGAATACTTGGGTCGATTTTGGGACCCCATTGAGCCACTTGGTAGTGACAATGACAATTTGGATTAATTAATTTAATGTAAAGACAAAATTGACATTAACAAAAATCATTTAGTAATTAATTTTTATAAGGGGTTATATAAATTATATTTTCGACTATAAATATTAAATAGGAATCTAAAAATATTTCCTACATAATGATAATTTTTTTATAATTTTTAGACACCAAATAAATTAAATTATTTATGACACAATAATGATGAAATATTTATCTCATTAATAAATGATTTAAATAAATAAGATTATAATGATTAAAATATTTTCCAAAACATTTCCAATTCTGATTGAATGATTTTATTTCGACCATGAGTCATATTATATTCATATTTAATGATTTTTGGAAGTTTTTAAACCGAAGAAAAGTTTATAATAAAATAATATTTCCACACTTTCCAAAGGTGCCCCTCTCCTCCATTATAAAAGGGCACCTCCTCCCTCTCTTCCTCACACCAATTTGAGCCCTCAATCTTGGCCAACCCCTGCCCATTTCACTTCACCACTTCATTAGAAACCTAATATAGGTACTGGTCTTATCCAAATTCCCAATCTATTGCCTTAAGAGAAAGTTTAAAGGAGGCACTTCGAGAAAGAGGTAATACCTTCTACCGTTTTCATCAAGTTCCATTCTTCTTCTACTCCCTCTTCATTAGTTGTTTCATTATGAGGTAATAACATCAGTATCACTCATATACTGATATGTTATTATAAATATGAAACAACCCTAGTTCACCTCTTATCCATCTTACAGAAAACGAAATCACCGCACGTGCGTACGTACGGAATACCGTCACCATGCCGTGGTGTAATCTATTTTCCACCATCACCTTACTTGGATGGGTATAAGGGTGAAATTAATGAATATATATGATTATTTTAAAGTGTTATTGATTCTGAAATAGTATACATACACTCCAATACAATTCCATGATCATGGGAACGATATCATCGCTCGTGTGTACATACGGAATACCGTCTCCACGATGTGATGCGATTCGTTCTACATGATCTTCATTGCA
Source organism: Viscum album (assembly GCA_963277665.1). Taxonomy (NCBI): domain Eukaryota; kingdom Viridiplantae; phylum Streptophyta; class Magnoliopsida; order Santalales; family Viscaceae; genus Viscum; species Viscum album. The sequence goes on along the minus strand of OY728131.1, from coordinate 706,327,891 downwards.
TAATGATTATATTATTGAATTGAATGAATGAATATGATATATATTACAATAATACCATTCTGTAAATGAGGTATCTATAACCTAAAGAGAAGAATACGAATTTATTCGACAAAACACGCATAAGAACAAAAAGTAATAAACACCCGAATAACAAGTAGTAATGAAATATTACTAATAAGAAGCTAATAATATAACCATATATGATATCATAACAATAAGTATTATTCTAGAATAAGTCAATAACATTATTTAAATCATTATACAGGAGGTTCGGACACTTACGAAGAAAATCGGACCTAAGGTAAGGGAAAATATCATAATCTCATTTTTATCCAAGATTGTTTATACTTTGGTATTTACTGGGGTGTATTTTCTTATCCACGTCCATTTTCCCTCAATATGTAATATTTTATCCATCCATATACAATTTTTTAAATCCAATTTTACCCTTCGGTGAGTTTTTAGTAAAAGATATGAAAGGAATCTTTTGTTTTTTTTCGTACGAGGTACTTTTTGACTTTTCCGACAAAAGTATGAGAAGAATGTTTTTTTAACTTATACGGCATGAATGGATTTTTAAAAAATTATTTCCAAGAAGCTTCCTTTACAAGTTTTCATGTTTATTTTTAATCAACTTCTTTTAGTTTAAAATTGTAAGACATGTTATGAAAGGAAATTTTTTTTGAAGTAGAAAGGATATTTTCATCAAGAATGGAGTTCAAGTGTTTTATCAAAATTATTTTCCATCTCAGATAATATAGGGTTCTGTTTCTATCCCTATTATTACATTGATTTGATTATGTTGTGATGGAATTATTTTTATGAATTCCTTTATCTTATATGAATTGTTTTATGATGTCATGTTGTTTATGAATCCCATTTTTTATTACATGGGTTATGCAATGATGTATGATTTATGATTTTGTGGCACACATAAAAATGGTATCATTATGAGATGGGTGGGACCTATATCTCCCTCCAATTCATTGGGTAATGATTTTATATCTCATGAGATAGACATGGCTGGAATGGCAGGTTAAATCGGTTCAGTGAAACAGGACTAAAACGAGGAGTGAACTCAGTTCAGAAATAGAATTTGTCCAATAAGATAGTCTTGTAAATGAGTCTTTACTAATAAGAAATGATTCTCTATGATTATGTGTGTATGACACGAAGTTTCATGTTTTAAGTTATGATTATTGTGATTTATTTCACTACTATGATTTATCCCATGTTATGAAATTATGCTCTCTTTTGCAGGTTATGATTTCCAAATTGTTATGTTCTTATGAATATGATGTGATTGATATTTCTTTTGATTACCCTTACTGAGTATTTGAGCTCACCCTTTTGTATGTTTTCTTTCTCCAGGTCAGTAAGAATCTTATTAAGTAAGATATGCCAAAAGGGACTATAGATATGATGAAATAAATGGGAGACAATGTAGATACTTTAAGAACCAGTTTTTTATGTTTCCCATTTTCTAAATACACTATACCTATACGGTCCTTTCATGGTTTTGTTATATGTTGTAATAATTATGCTTCAATTTTGATGTAATAACAATGTATGTAAAGTATGGGTTGTTATAGTTGGTATCAGAGGAAAGGTATAGTCAACCTTTGGAAGCTAGGATGTGAATGCCTTAGTACGAACCCTAAGGAAAAGTCTAAGCATAGAACACAATCGTAGTGCTTTAAAAATGAACATGAATAACCTAGGATAATACCTTAAGTGTGAAATTTTATTCGTGATTATGTGGTTTTCCTCTTATAATTAGTCTTTCGCACACTATTCTTCTTGGTTTTAGTCAATGGCTGGAACCCGAAGGAACCGTGTTAATGCGGAATGCTACGAACAATGCAATGATTGTCCCCCGGAGCAACCAAACTTTATGGGAGCTGGAATGCAAGATCTTGGAGCCTTTCTCACACAACTTTCTGAAGCTATGAATCATGCAGGACTTCCAAATGTGCAAAGGAAGGAGCAACATTCTGTTGAATCCTTCATGAGGTAGCGTCCACCTTCATTCAACGGGTCTACTGATCCATTAGTTTCTCAACAATGGATTAGTACTACTGAAAAGATATTTTTAGTTCATTAATGTTCTAAACATGATAAAGTCATCCTAGCAGTGTATCGTTTGGAAGGAGATGCTGCTCAATGGTGGAATCTTATTAAGAATACGAGGCAAAGGGATTAAATTGAGTCCATGGAATGGGATGAGTTCAAGAAATTATTTTTCAATAAGTTCTTCCCTCATATTCTCTGAACAAAGATGGAGAAATAGTTTCTTTAACTGAAGAAAAAGGATGATGAATCTGTTGGTACCTATGAAGAAAATTTTACAAGACTTGCAAGGTACACTTCTAGTATTATTATCCAACCTAAGAGTAAGATCGATCGATTCTATAGTGGCTTAAAACCAAGTATTCAAAGGGCCTTAGCCACAAGGGACTTCAATAGCTATGAGAAAATCGTTCGATGTTCTCCCAAAGTTGAGATGGAGATTGGAGTAACCCATCAGTCATATGGGTTTGATAAGAAGAGGAAAATGGAATTCAAAGGAAAATCTAAAGAGCACACTGAAAAGAAGATGAGCTTTCCCTTATGCTCAAAGTGTGGAAAGAAACATGGAGGGAGTTGTCTTAAAGGGACAAGTAAATGTTTCAAATGTGGAATGGAAGGTCATCAGGAATTTGAATGTCGCAATGATGGGAAGAAGATGTCTAATGATGCAAACAAAATAAGGGACACACCGAATGAACCTATTGCACTTCAATGTTTCAAGTGCAAGGAGATGGGGCATTATGCCAATAAATCCCCTAATCCAAGGGTTGTTGATGATGATCGACATCAACAAAATCTTAAGGCTAAAGGTAAAGGAATGTCACAAGCAATTTCTATCAGCAATGTGGAGTACGATAACGATGTGGTGAAAGGTACACTTACCATTCACTCTAATGTAGCAAATGATTTATTTGATTCTGGATCCACCCACTCTTTTATTTATAAAGATTTCTCTAATGGTATCACCATATTACCTCAATAATTAGATGTTGAGTTAGCAGTGACAACACCTAATGGAACAACAGTCGCATCAGAAGTTTATAATTCTTCCCCGATTGAAGTTTGTGGGAAAGTGATTCCTGCAAATATTGTGATCATCCATATAGTGGAATTTGATGTGATTCTTGGCATGGATTGGATTTATTTATATGGAACTCATATCAATTTCCAATGAAGGGAAGTCACATTTCATATTCCAGATCAATCTATGATCGTCTATCGATGCAAGGATGAACATAACCTTCTAGTGGAAATTTCTTCCATATTATGGGTCTGGATTCCACTAAATGAAGTTTATTTATCTCAATTGGTTGGTGAGAAACTCACAATTAATAATATTCCCATTGTACGAGAGTTTGATGATGTCTTTCTAGAGGAATTTCCGGGTCTTCCACCAAATTGTGAAGTTGAGTTTTCAATATAACTCATACCTGGTGATTTACCTATTTCAAAGACACCTTATAGAATGGCCCCAATTGAGTTGTAGGAATTGAAGAAACAAGTCCAAGAGAATATTGATAAGGGATTCATATGCCCTAGTGTGTCACCTTGGGGAGCACCTGTTCTGTTTGTTAAGAAGAAAGATGGAACAATGAGACTTTGCATTGATTATCGAGAACTTAACACGATCACTATCAAGAACAAATATCCTCTCCCACGCATTGATGACCTATTTGACCAACTACGCAGTGCTCAATACTTTTCCAATATTGATCTTCGTTCAGGGTATCATCAATTAAGGGTTAAAAGGGAGGATATACCAAAGACGGCTTTCCGTACAAGGTATAGACACTATGAATTTATAGTGATGCCATTTGGTCTTACTAATGCCCCTTCTATCTTCATGGATCTGATGAATAGTGTCTTTAGAGACTATCTTGATCAATTTATGGTACTCTTTATAGATGATATTCTTGTATTTTCAATGAGCAAGGAAGAACATGATGATCACTTGAGAATTATATTGAAGACCCTGAGAAAGGAGAAGCTTTATGCCAAATTTACCAAGTGTGAATTTTGGCTTCAAAAGGTTGCATTTTGGGTCACATAATCTCAAAAGAGGGGATATCTGTGGATCCAGCAAAAATGGAGGTTATCGAAAGATGGTTGAGACCAACAACAGTAACTGATATCCGAAGTTTTTATGGTTTGGCTGGATATTATCGACGTTTTGCGAAAGCTTTTTCACGATTATCTAATCCACTCACCAAGTTGACTCGAAAAGGAGTTAAGTTCGTATGGACGGATGAATGTGAAGAGAATTTCAAAGAGTTGGAAAAGAAGGTTATCCAGTGCACCTGTACTCACACTTCCTTGTAGTGGAGAAAGGTTTGTGATCTACAGTGATGCATCCAAGAAGGTACTGGGAAGTGTTCTCATGAAAAATGATATGGTGATAGCTTATGCCTCACGATAGTTGAAAATCCATGATCAAAATTACCCAACTCATGATTTGGAGTTAGCTGCTGTAATATTTGCATTAAATATTTGGAGGCATTACCTTTATGGTGAAAGGTGTGATATTTATACTGATCAAAAAAGTTTAAAGTATATTTTCACACAAAAGGAGATGAATATGTGTCAAAGAAGATGGTTGGAGATGATTATGGTTTATTACTGCTGAATTCATTACCACCAAGGGAACGCAAACAAGGTGGCATATGCATTAAGTTGACAAGACCATGCCAGTTTATCCATGATGAGGATCACAAAAGATCCAATATTTATGGATTTACAAAGGATGTATCATGGAATTATAAGGGAAGGGGGGGAATCATATCTTTCTCAAATGAATGTTCAACCATCTATACATGTGAAGATTAAAGAGGCACAGAAAGAAGATGTAGAGTTACAATAGAAGGTGAGAAATGTTCCTAAATTCAACCTTGATTGTGATGGGATAATAAAGTTCAGGAATCGGGTTTGTGTTCCTCCCATCCCCGAATTAAAGAAGGAGGTGCTGGATGAGGCTCATAGTTCTTCATTCTCTATTCATCCTGGAAGCACGAAGATGTATAAGAACCTGAAAGAGTACTTCTGGTGGGATGGAATGAATAGAGATGTTGTTGAAAATGTCTCTCGATGCTTGGTTTGTCAACAAGTTAAAGTTGAGAGACAGAAGTCTAAGGGGATGTTACAACCATTACTCATTCCCGAATAGAAATGGGAAAACATCACTATGGACTTTGTCACAGGACTTCATAAAACATCCAAAGGAAATATTGCTATCTGGGTCATAGTTGATCGTCTTACAAAGTCTACACACTTCATTGCTATTAGAGAGGATTTCTCTCTGGATCAGCTTTCCAGGATATATGTAAATGAAGTGGTAAGATTGCATGGAGTACCACTTTCTATTGTATCTGATCAGGATTCGAGATTTACCTTGAAGTTCTGGCGAAGTCTTCAGCATACTCTAGATACAAAGTTGTGTTTCAGAACTGCTTATCATCCTCAGACATACGGTCAGTCTAAGAGAACAATTCAAACTCTATAAGATATGATGAGAGCTTGCTCTATAGATTTCAAAGGTGGTTGGGATCAACACATTCCTTTGGTGGAATTTTCTTATAATAATAGCATTCACTCCAGTATTCAGATGGCTCCTTATGAAGCTCTCTATGGAAAGAAATGCAGGACTCTAACTTTCTGTGATGAAGTTGGGGAAAGAATGCTATTAGGACCTGATATTGTTAATGAAATGGCAGAAAAGGTCAGATCTATTCAACAACACATAAGAGTAGCTCAGAGTCGATAGAAAAGTTATGCCGATAACTGATGAAAAGACCTAGAGTTTGAAGTGGGTGATAAAGTGTTCTTACGAATATCTCCCTAGAAGAGGGTCATGAGATTTGGAAGGAAGGGGAAGTTGAGCCCTAGATATATCGGTCCTTTCGAAATACTGGATCGTGTTGGGAAGGTAGCTTACCGATTGGCGCTTCAACCTAATCTCTCTCAAGTACATGATGTGGTCCATGTATATATCCTAAGAAAGTACATACCTGATCCTTCACATGTACTCAGCTCAGAAGTTGTACTTCTGGAGCAAGATCATTCTTATGAAGAACAGCCGATAGAGATTCAAGATCGTCGAGAAAAATTCCTACGATACAAGACCACTCGCATGGTGAAAGTTTTAACGAGGAACCAACAATTAGAAGAAGCTACATGGGAGCTTCAGGATATGATGAGGGAGAGGTATCCTCATCTGTTTGTTACAAAGTGAAGAATTCCGAGGGCAAAATTCATTTTAAGGGGGGTAGAATGTAACACTCGAGACTTTTATGAGAAATATTTTGTTTTTATGTTATATAAATCATCAAAGTAATCTTTCACTACACACAACACTATCTTGGTTTTCTTTGCATGAAACCGCGGCCTTACTCGATAGCTTGCGTCATACACAATATAGAGTTTCACTAAACAACGATATGCTATTAAAATATAATTAAAACTCTTCGTTATGAATAGTGATAACCACTTTTTGAATTTTATTTCTCAAAATGGACATCATTTTTGGATTCAGAATATAGAAATTAGCTTAGGATGAAATTTTGATACTTTTCGGATAACTTTCATATTCTGATGAATAGTTAAAATAACTAAATTTTAATTAAAAACAACTTTTTTTAATCAAAATAATTAATAGTGATAAATTACTAATTTGAGTGGTTTTAAAGTATATTTAGAATATATTTTTACAATTTAATACAATTTTTTTAATTGGATGTAATTTCACATTTAAACCAGACATAAACAAGTGTCAATCTTTTGATAGTTATTATCTCTTAAAAACACGCTATATTTTAATTAAAAACATCTTTTTTCATCGTAATAAATTATGTGGTTAAATAATAATATTGAATGGTTTGAATGTATAAATATAATATATTTTTACCATTTAATATAATGTATGTCATTAGCCTTGATTTTACATTGAATTCGTAGATTAAATAAATTCAATCTTTGGCAATGTTTTAACTTTTAAAACCTATTTGCTTAACAACGAGATTAATTTTAAATTAATTTCTGCAACTTCTGTGTTTTGTATTTTGAAAAATGGATTCCATATTTGGAATCAGTGGGTCCAAATTATGTTAATAGGTTACTTTTGTTTTTTTGATATTATTAATAGTAACTACGGTAATTTTTTATTCACTACGGTTAAAGGTAAATAGGGTAAATCAAGGTTAAAAGAATAATATAATAATTCAAAATTACCTTGAAACTTGTCTTAACTTTATTGTATGAGTATTGTCCGACCATGGGCATCTTTGGGTCGATTTTTGGACCCCATTGAGCCACTTGGTAGTGACAATGACAATTTGGATTAATTAATTTAATGTAAAGACAAAATTGACATTAACAAAAATGTTTTAGTAATTAATGTTTATAAGGGGTTATACAAATTATATTTTCGACTATAAATATTCGTTAGAATTCTAGAAAGATTTCCTACATAACAATATTTTTTTTATAATTTTTAGACACCAAATAAATTAAATTATTTATGACACAATAATGATGAAATATTTACCTCATTAATAAATGTTATAAATAAATAAGATTATAAGGATTACAATATTTTCCAAAACATGTCCAATTATGAATGGATGATTTTATTTCGACCAAGAGTCTTCTTATCTTTATCTTTAATGATTTTTGGACCTTTTGAAACCGAAGATAAGTTTATAATAAAATAATATTTCCACACTTTCCAAAGGTGCCCCTCTCCTCCCTTATAAAAGGGCACCTCCTCCCTCTCTTCCTAACACCAATTTGAGCCATCATGCTCAGCCAACCCCTGCCAATTTCAATTCCCCACTTCCTTAGAAACCTACTATAGGTACTGGTCTAATCAAAAGTCCAACTCTAGTGCCTTAAGAGAACATTTAAAGGAGGCACATCGAGAAAGAGGTAACACCTTCTACCATTTTCTTCAAGTTCCATTCTTCTTCTACTCCATCTTCTTTAGTTGTTTCATTATGAGGTAATAACATAAGTATCACTCATATACTGATATGTTATTATAAATATGAAACAACCCTATTTAACCTCTTATCCATCATATGGAAAACGAAATCAACGCGCATGCGTACGTACGGGATACCGTCTCCACGCCGTGGTGTAATCTATTTTCCAACACCACCATACTTGGATGGGTATAAGGGTGAAAGTAATGAATATATATGATTACTGTAAAGTGGTATTAATTCTGAAATAGTATACATACACTCCAATACAATTCCATGAACATGGGAACGATATCATCGCTCGTGCGTACGTACGGAATATCGTCTCCATGATGTGATGCGATTCGTTCTACATGATCTTCATTGCATAATGATTATATAAATGAATTGAATGAATAAATATGATATATATTACACTAATACCATTCTGGAAATGAGGTATCTATAACCTAAAGAGAAGAATATGAATTTATTTGACAAAACACGCATAAGAACAAAAAATAATAAACACTCGAATAACAAGTAGTAATGAAATATTACTAATAATAAGCTAAAAATATTACCATATATGATATCATAATAATAATTATGATTCGGGAATAAGTCAATAACATTTTTTAAATCTTTATACAGGAGGTTTGGACACTTACGAAGCTAATCGGACCTAAGGTAAGGGAAAATATCACAATCTCATTTTTATCCGAGATTGTTTATACTTTGGTATTTACTGGGGTGTATTTTATCATCCACGTCCATGTTCCCTCAATATGTAATATTGTTTCCATCCATCTACAATTGTTTAAATCCAGTTTTACCCTTCGGTGAGTTTTTAGTAAAAGATATGAAAGAAATCTTTTGTCGTTTTTCGTAGGAGGTACTTTTTGACTTTTCCGACAAAAGTACGTGAAAAATGTTTTTTTAACATATACGGTATGAATGGATTTTTAAAACATTATTTCCAAGAAGATTCCTTTACATGTTTTCAAGTTTATTTTTAATCAACTTTTTTAAGATTAAAATTGTATGACATGTTAAGAAAGGAAAATTGTTTTGAAGTAGAAAGGATATTTTCCTCAAGAATGGAGTTCAAGTGTTTTATCAAAATTATTTTCCATCTCAGATAAAATAGGGTTCTGTTTCTATCCCTATTATTACATTGATTTGATTATGTTGTGATGGAATTATTTTTATGAATTACTTTATCTTATATGAATTGTTTTATGATGTCATGTTGTTTAAGAATCCCATTTTTTATTACATGGGTTATGCAATGATGTATGATTTATGATTTTGTGGCACACATAATAATGGTATCATTATGAGATGGGTGGGACCTATATCTCCCCCCAATGCATTGGGTAAAGATTTTATATCTCATGAGATAGACATGGCTGGAACGGAAGGTTAAATCGGTTCAGTGATACAGGACTGAAACGAGGAGTGAACTCAGTTTAGAAATGGACTTTGTCCACTAAGATAGTCTTGGAAATGAGTCCTGACTAATAAGAAATGATCATCTATGATTATGTGTGTATGCCAAAAAGTTTCGTGTTTTATGTTTTGATTATTGTGATTTCATTTCACTACTATGATTTATCCCATGTTATGAAATTATGCTCTCTTTTGCAGGTTAAGATTTCCAAAATGTTATGTTCTTATGAATATGATGTGATTGATATTTCTTTTGTTTACCCTTACTGAGAATTTGATCTCACCCTTTTGTATGTTTTCTTTCCCTAAGTCAGGAAGAAGCTTATTATGTAAGATATGTCAAAAGGGACTATAGATATGATGAAATAAATGGGGGACAGTGCAGACGCTTTATGAACTAGTTGTTTATGTTTCCCAGTTTCTAAAGACACTATACCTATATGGTCCTTTCATGGTTTTGTTATATGTTGTAATAAGAATGCTTCAATTTTGATGTAATAACAATGTATGTAAAGTATGGTTCGTTATACTGAGACATCTTATGCAGAACTACGCTCCCAATGAACTGGAGTTATCTATATTGGTCTTCTCCTTGAAGATGTGGCTACACTACTTGATGAGAAAACGTTTTACATTCTACTCTGTTCACAAGAGTCTCAATTATATCTTCTCATAGAAGGACATGAACCTAAGGTAGCAGTGTTTCCTCAATTTCCTCCGGGACTATGACTTTCAGATTGTCTATACTCTTGGGATGGGGAACGTTGTAGAAGATTCACTCAGCAAGAAATCTAGTATAGAGCTTCTAGGAGGAGAGACAGAGCAGCAGGCAACTTTATGGATATATTTTGTGGAAAAATGTGGAGCAGCATTTCTTCAATCTCTTATAGTCACTCCCCCACTTCATCAGCATGTCAGATAGGCACAATGTGGGGACACTTATTGCGAGGCTCGACGTGCTCTGATATCCACATGATAGTCACCTGATTAGTTTCTGATGGTGGGTCACACACCATCCTCTTCATAGGATGTACCAGGGTACCAGTGTCTGATTTGGAGGATGTGATGAGAGAGTTCCAGACATCCCCTCTCGCAGTACATCCAATAGTGAAAAATATGTACCTGGACCTCCGATGATATCAATGGTGGCCGAGAATGAAGAAAGCAGAAGTAGTGTTTGTCTCTCGGTGCCTCAATTTTCACCATGTCCAGGTGAAGCCTCAGGTACCAACAGGCTTAGTTCTTCCTTTAGAGGTCCTAAATTGGATGTGGGATGGTATATCCATGGACCTTGTTACTAGACTTCCATATACATCTAGGGGTAATGAATCCATCTATGTGATCGTCAACTGACTCGCCAATTTTTCCCACTTTTTAAAAATCAGAGAGAAGGGTTCAGTAGAGAGCATGAGACACCTCTATGTGCAAGAGATTGTGTAGCTACATAGAGTACCCTTGACAATTGTCTCTGATCATGATGTATGTTTAACTTCCCTACTATGGAAGGGGTTTAATTAGGATTTTTGAATGTAGTTTCATTTGAGCACCACCTTCTATTCTCATATGTATGACTATACTGAGCGAACCATTCAGACCCTTGTGTACATGTTGCGTGCTTGCGTCTTCGACTTTGGTCACAGCTGGGAGGATCAATTTACCTCGGTGGAGTTTTCATAAAACAACAACTGTCAATCCACCATTATGATGGCACCTTTCGTGGCGTTGTATGACTGACTTTGTAGATCAACTTTATGTTGGACTGACCTAGGGAAGTCAGAACTCATTGGACCAGAGATTGTATGGGATACCATGGAAATGGAACAGATCATCAAAGAGTGAATGAAGACTACATAGAGAAGAAATAAGTCTTATGCCGACAGGTGAAAGATACCTCTGGAGATCGAGGATGGTGACCACATCATTCTATGGGTCTCACCTCAACGAGGTTTGCAGAGATTTGTTAAGGGTGGAAACTTATATTCGTGGTTTGTTGGACCCTTTCAGGTCCATAACCGAGTTGGCATGGTGGCATACTGCTTTGCTCTTCCACCTTAGTGACACTGGGTGCACGACGTCTTCCATGTATCCCAATTGAGGAGATACATGCATGACCCTTCACACTTCATTGACTTGGGCAAGCTAGACATCGACGATGGATAGAAATTTAAGGAGGTTCCAGGGGAGATTTAGGATCGATCAGGGAGATTCCATCATGGGAGATTAATACCATTTCTGTGTTTACTTTGGATCCATGGGATCCTATAGGAGAGCACATGGGACCAGGAGGCCCAGATTCAAGCTCATTACCCCCACTTGTTTTCATTGTTTTTGTGATAAGGGTTTTTGGGGATGCAAATCCTCCAGATGGGTAGAAATTAAAGACCTGGATTATATTCCATGTAATTTTTTAATTATATGTAATATTTAAAGTCCGCCAAAATTTATGGTACGTGATTATGAGGCCCGGTGTGCCCAGAATTAATTTATGAACTATTTTTTAGGTATGTTTATTAATCGTATGACGGTGTTTTTGTAACATTGGAACTGATGCTCGGAATTGATATCCTAGGACACCGTTGAACTCGAAGCACCATTATTAACTTAATGAGGACTTCACCTCGATCGTATATGGTAAATGATGAATGTCAACTTTCATTTTTTTGAGGAAATAAAAAAATAAAAAAGAAACTTTTATTTTACTTTTAATACCTCCCATTAGAATGTGTAGTGGTGGGGACCACCCAAGCATATAACTAATAATTTTGAAATTAATGGTGGAGACAAAAAATACTTCATTTCCCTATTTAATGAGGTAGGGGATTCTTGGTTTTCCGTAATTAATTGTGCCAACTCTAGTTAAATTAATAAAACATAATTTAATAAGATGGATATACTTTTTTGGTGGAATTGGGGAACTATGGGAAAAGGGAGTCTTGGGATGAACGTTGGACAAACACTTACATCAAAAAAGAACACCCTCTCAAATGAAGAACACACTTTGGAATCAAGAACGAGGATGATGCACAAGCCCCACTTTAGAAGCGTGTTGCGGAAGCATCAATAGTTGGCACCCTCATCGCCTTCACCAAAATCATCTACTGACACTTCTATCGAGAAATCGATGTAGGGATTGTTGTTTGTATACCCATTACCACATTCTTGACATTCATCTTGATTTAATAACAATTATGCTACTTGTAACCCGTCTAACACGACGGGTGTGGGCCAAACGATCATGGACTCACCCCTCTTCATCCATTGTTGGATTTTGATGGTCTTGAATCGATGGTGACATCATGAGGCATGTGTGGGAGTCTACAGAATGAAGAACGGGCCACCAGGGTAGGCCCGATGAACCGAGGAATTCTGCCGAAAGGGCTCGGGAGCGGCGTCTAACACTCTAGCCGGCTGTGATGATGACAACGGAATGACTGCACCACTAGAGAAGGGTCACGGCCCGTTCGCCGTAGCGAAGCAAGGACAGCGGCTAATGTGCAGCAGACACCACGAAGGGGGTGACATCGCATGTCCGCACCGCCAGAATTTTAGGATCCGCGACTCGAGGCCACGACGGTGAATGGAGGGCAGCCGAATCACCACCGGATGCTGGGGGTCGGGCGGCGCAGGACCGCACCAGGGAGGAGGGTTGGTCGTCTGGCCAGCCACATGCCAGCGGGCCGCCTATTGCGTGCTGCCAAGTGTGGGCCACCCAGTGCAGGCCACCCCCCAAGGGTCGGGCCAAACAGGCAGGCTGGGCCGGGGCGGACCCAGGGCCGAACTCGGGTCAGGCTGGGTAAGATCGGACCTGAACTAGTTTTAACCACTTTCCACTCATTCGGCCATAACATGAGCTACGACAGTCTATTTGACGAACCATCTATGTCTCTGGAAAAATTTGATCGAGAAGGTAATTTTGGTATACCACACATGTGTTTTGGAAAATTTTGGTGTATGACCAGGCTAGATCGAACACAGATCCAGCCAGGACCTCGAGATTAAAATCCCAATAACAGACTGGGCGTCTGATTGATTCACCGTCTCTTCCTTTGAGACCCCTATTATGTGGTTGTACTATGGGATACTTCTTCTTGGGACTTTGTGGTAGTTAGAGTGTCGACATGTGTCATGAGGCTCTAACCCTCCATTAATCCAACGATATTAGTACGGGAACCCTATAAGTGGTTGTAACATGACAAAGGGATCCTATGCGTGTCGGTGCTTTGGGATCCTACGTGGGTCTGTGTTCGAGAGTTCCACTTAGATCTACTCTAGGAAATCCATGTTTGACTACTCTAGGATCCTACATGGGTCTTCTGTACTAAGATCCTATGTGGGTCTGATGATTTAGGATCTTACATGGGTATACCTATAAACATAGTAAGATGATTCAGTAGTTACATCTAATCAACTTTGCAACCATAACTATGTTATACCTGGTTTGAGCTGAGTCCATACCATCGTGGTGATATATTTGGGGTATTATTTTATGTGGCATAACTTTGTGGTACATACCATCATGGTGATACCTTTTTGATACTCTAATGTGTGGTGTTACCTTAGTGGTACTTACCTTTGTGGTGTTACATTCATGGTTTTCTTTCATTCGTGGAACAAATGAGCTTTGGGCTAATGAGTTGGGCCTTGTGTTTCTTCATCAATTAGATGAGTATAAATAATAACTTAGGTATATGTATGGGAATATACCAAGGTAGGGTTTCCTGTTGTTTCCATGCTTTTTGGTTTATCCTTTGTGGATTTTGCGAGACCTACGGGGGTCATGGGGTCCCTACTGAGTATCGTTATACTCACCCATGCACGGGCTACCACCACACCTTTTTGTTTTTGGTTTAGTGGATGAATATCGCCGATTGAGGATGAGGGTAACAATATTTGAGGTATCTCGGAAGTGGACAGTAGATTAGGTGTACCCTAGAGACGATCATTCGGGAGTTGTACCTACCATTCAGGTAGGATCCTTGGTGGGTGTTCATAGGAGCTATTTTAGTTTACATTTACTTTTCAGTTTTCCTATACTTACTAGTTGGGATTATATTCTGGCCCCTTTTTTCTTATTTTGCACACTCCTTTTTACTATAATGTTTACCTAGCATCATATATTGCTTTGTTATTGGTTGTTTGTGTTTACATGTTATAATGGAAATGCCTTCCGGGTTTTAGGGAATACGCCTTTCGGTGCTAGTCGTCGGCCCCTAGGCTATGGAAGGCGGGTTTGAGGTAGTCACAGCACGGGCCCCAGGGGACGGGTCAGGAAAGTAATAATATTAGACATATTTTTATTCCATTCATATTGAAAAAATTGGTCAATTTTGTTTCTCATCTTTTCCTTACAACATCAAAACGAAATATTTGATCACACACCTATCATAGTAAATTGTCTCTTTAGTGTTTTATAAAATCAGGAAAAACTCTAAAAAATGGATTTTTAATCAACTTTTTCATAATTATATATTCCATATACCATTAAATTAATCACATGTAATAACTTTTAGAAAAAAAATAATTTTTCATCTCTATACATCAACATGGGAAAAACATATAATGGGTGAACTCAAATATTCAGTAAGGGTAAACATCAGTATTAACAATTGAATGTTATCAGTGAGAGTAATATATGGATAATATTATGATGACATAATTAAAGTGTGTGATAATAGAATAAAAGAATTCATACCCATGTGTACCATTTTCTTTAATAACGAAACATGGAACGAAAATTTATTAAAGGAAAGAGTCATTGGTATAAATAATAATGTGACATGGAATATCATTCATAAATAATGAATCAGCAAAACCCCATATAATTTCCCCTATTATATGTATAAAATACTCTTCTTTAAACTCAATCTCATAACAATACATTAAAAAATAATAATATTTCCTTCAAACCCCCTAAAAACATATGTAAAACAAATAGATAACATTTGCATTCCCATTCACATCACTCTTTGAAATTGGATTACTTTTCTGATTATACATATAATTAATAACATGGATACACATAATATAACCATCATAGTTACAATTTGATTTACCACCATAATATATTACCCTAATCTCATTGGAGAAATCAAATTGGTTAATATATCCCTTTAACCAATTCATTGGAGACCTATAATAGAATCACCCACCCATTGGATTATATCTGAACAAACCTCCATCATAATCAACTCCCAAGATACATAGCATAATTAATTTTTTTAGATATTAAATTTCATTATAAAAATATTATATACATCAATTATTCCACTTTTAACATATTAAAAACGTGGAACTGAAATGGGTTCCATGAAAATCATACTAAAACAATAACAATCCATATATAGAAAGAATTAGGCTAGTATCAAGACACAATATACTAAGTGGAGTATATGCAACATCATTGGTGGTAGGTATGATTGATGGAAAACCCATAAAAATATAATTAACATAATTCTCATATAAAATTACCATTTCACAATGAAAATCCATTTTGAAAAATAAAATTCTCAAAACATTGTCAAAATAAATTCTTATTGATAATAAAAATGTAAAAATATAATGCAATATTACAATAAAATACGATTCATGCCAATGGTAACATCCATTCATGTAATAAACATTATAAATAAACATTCAGTTAACTCGTTTTGTAATTGGAGTCTAATATAAGTCATTTGAAAAACCATATCAAAATTATTTTCTATAAGAATTTAAAAATATGTTCAAAGATATTGTAAAACTGATTGGGTAAATAATTTATTTTTAAAAAATATAATTTTTATAAAAATAAAAACAATTAAATGGAAGAAAATGATTTAAATCTAAAGGTATATACCAGATCATTATCACATAAAATATCATTTAGAATATCTATTAAATCAATATTCATGGAAATAAAAATATAATATTTGAACAATATTAATAAAAAGAAGTGACGAAATTTATGTTTTTCAATAAAATATGATAGTACGATTTCTTCCTAAAAGAACCTTGAAAATAAAGAAACCCAAAAATAATAGCGATAAAACATAAAACATTTTCAACAATGATAACTTGTCAATTATAATCCCCATGAAATAAAAAAAATAAAATTATTATTTATATGTCATAAACACAATAAAATCCATGATATAAAAAGTCAAAGGGAAAGTATATATGAATCATAAAATATAATAGGATCATAACATAAATGAGTGTCCCAATGATAGATAATTTGAGACTAATTATGATTAAAAAGATCATATAATAAAATTTAGAATTAAACAATAATGAGATTATATGTAAAAAAGGGTATCCACCCAAAAAAAGAAAGATTATATAATAATTTTTTTAATATTAATACAAACATATTCATGGAATAAAAATTTCTTGAATAATATATATATACAGCCCCAACATTAAACCTTACTTAATCTCAAGTTATTACAAGATTACACATTGAGAATCATTTTAGGTTTAGAGTTTTAGAGAATTAGATCATAAAACATGCATTACAGCCCACATTTAAGCAAGGTGGTTACAATAAAAGATAGTCTTCATTTTTTCCCATCAATGGAAACATATTTAAAAAAACATGGTTTCTTTCTCAACACTTCCTTGACACTATCATCATATCATGTACACTTCCCTTGACCTGTGAAAAAAATTTCAAAAACTTGGGATGATCATAAAAAGCCCAGTAAGGGATATAAAAATATATAAAGAAAACATGAGTACATGTATACACAAGAATCAATGAAATAATACTCTACTAATAAAAAATAATCACATTATCATAACTCATCAAATCATGAATAAATCATAGAAATCATAAGAAATAAAGGTAACTTGAGGCATTCATATCATTCTTACGTAGGGAGTAACCCTCTTGGTTACGTTTGGAATACCCATCATAGTATATTCCCTAAATCTTTTCGGAGAAACCTTAACGTTTAACTCCTTCGAGTTACCCAATGCATTGGAGAGCTATATCAGTCTCACCTTCCATTAGTTTATCACGGAACCACCCGACTTCATAACAATGCCCATGAAACATAACATAATCGTATCACATAAAACATGCATAAAGAAAATATAAAATTTCCACATTTCAATCACAAGATATCAATAACACATTGATATAATAAAAACGTTATCAAAACCATTTTAAATACCAAAATAAAATAAAAGTAAAACATGGTATTTATTTTTCTTTTAAAAAAAGGTATGGCTTGTAGAGGAAGTCGAAACTCAAATAATGGTCATGGCGGCGGAGAAGTCGTTGTCACCACATACGTACGACAAAAACATTCCCTTTTGTCATTTAGTAAAACGCTTCGTATAAAAAATATTTCTTTTGGATAAACGTAAAATTAAATGGGTTTTATACACCGTAAAAATAAGGTTGTGTATAAAACAAGCTATGGCTCAATGAAAGGAGATTGAGACAAAGTCCCATACCTCGTATCCGACTTGACTTGATCGTTCTTTAACCTCCTGAATAATAAACATGAGTTAATTTCTACTTTATTAAGAACATTTTTCATGTTCATTATTCCTTTTATATCACTTATTACCATGTCATGAACACTATGTGATTATTTAAGTTAATAACAGTCATTTTAACGATCATTGGTACTTGAGTCAAAAATGAACTTCTTATATTTACAAGTTGTTCACGTAGTCAAATATTCATTAACTCAATAATGATATTAATGATGTAGATTCCATATATATCATATATATCTAGTATATACATGCATTTATAATATTACATAATCATTTAGAGGAAATAAATGAAATGCGCCATTCTTGGAGACGGTAAGTCGTACGTACGCATGAACGCTAATTTCATTTCAATGTCATATTAATAGAATTCAAACTAAATGAGAGATATGTATATTTTAATTCTAGAATTATATTCATCATTTATATGTAACATACATCATATATATCCATTATATATATGTACTTATAATAGTACATTAAATTTGGGGATAAGAAATGAAATGCACCATTCATGGAGATAGTAAGTTGTACGTACGCATGAATGCTACTTTCATTTCTATCTCATACTTTAATGGAATTAAAACATAATGATACATAATAGTATTATAATTACATTATTGTATCATATATAATATCATTAAATCTATCCTTTATACATACCACATATGGTATTAACGAATCAAATCACTTTGAGGGGGCGGTAGTCCACATTTCCTAAAATGATGATATCGTGTTTCCCCATAATGGAAACCATAAAGGTATGCAATAAATGAAAAATAAAGAAGCTTACGGAAAAAATAAACATATTATATATCATATATAAATATAGTGACATCTTAATGGCCACCTTTGAAGGTGTTAGAAGAATATTGAACAATCATCGTTTCGGGAGGCAGAAATTTTCCATCCAGAGAAACAATATGTTCTTTAACCATTAGATGTAGGTGTGTGTATGTGTAGCTCTAATGATTCTTATAACAATATACTAGTATATTTATGATATTATAGTTGTTACAAAAGAAATGAATAAAAATAGTTTAGGGGGGTGGAGAAGAAAAACAAAACATAAGAACATAAGAGAAGACACCACCTTTAAATCGGGTAACTCTTTTTGATTTGAGCTCAAAGGCTTCTTTGGGAATAATTATGCCCAAAGTGAGGCTTCTAGGAGTTAGGGAGGGATGTTTATAGACAAACTAGGTAGGGTTGGTCCAAGGAAAAGGCTTTGGAAGTGTCGGTAAGGTGGTAGAGGTGGGGGCCTTTTATAAGAGTAGAGGACGGGCACTCTTGGAAAGGTATAAAAGGATACTATATTATAAAATGATTTTCGGGTTTAAAAGGTCAAGAAATTATATAATTCGAGGATACAGTGATAACAGTTATAAATACACCGCTCCAATAAGTTTTTTACATGTGTTGGTCTTAGATTTTACATTATCTTTTCATTTGTCTTAAATCGTTAAATAATGAGGTAATCGCTGCATCATCATTATGTCATAAATAATTTAATTTATATAAAGTCTAAAAATTATTAAAAATATATCATGATTTAGGAAATCTTTTTGTCTTTTTAATGAATATTTATAGTCAAAAATCTGACTTTTATAACCCCATGTAAAAATTGTTTTAGTAGAACAACTCATGTTTGTGTCATTTCTACTTTTAAATTAAATAAAAAGCATTAATGTCTTTTTCTTACCCAACTGGCTCCATGGGGTCCCAAAAATATACCCATGGGTTTTCTTGGTCGGAAATGACATATCCAATAAGGGTAGGACATGTGTATAGGTCATTTCATATTATTTAATCATTATTCTTACCTTAAATTACACTAATTACCTCTAATCGCGATTAAAAACTTAAAAGTTACTATTTTACAAAAAATTATTTTGATCCCATTGAACCACATTTTTCTTATTAATGACAACCATGTATGTCTGGTTTTTGAAATTCAAAACACAGAGGTGGTAAAATTCCATTTAAACGAAAAATCAGTTTTTTTAAGTACCACTTAGTGGTTTCAATATTCATCAAAAATTGGAGTTTTTCTGAAAAATAACAAAACATCACCCTAAGCTATATTTGATATTATGAATTAAAAAATTATGTATATTTTAAAAAATCAAAACATATAAGATACATTAATTAATTTAATAATTAATTCCCACTGTCTGAGCAAATAACGTGTATTTATGAAACAATAAGTATCAAAAGATTGACACTAGTTTAAGTCAAATTTCAAAGTGAAATTAATTCGAACAACCACAATTGAATTAAATGGTAAAAATATATTCTAATTGAACTTTAAAACCAATTCCAAATATAATCTATTCATATCATTAAATTAGATGAAAAAGCAGTTTTGATGTAAAATGCAGTATTTTTCAATATTCATTTAAAAATAAACATCGTCAGAAAAATACCAAAAAATTATCCAATATAAATATAAATGTCCCAATCATAAATAATTAGATTATTTTGAAAAATAGAGCTTATAAAATTGTCAAATGTGTGATTTAAAAATTGTTTTCCATCAAAAGGCAGTAAAACAAACTTTTATAAATGTTAGTGTATTCCCTGCTTAAGATTGGATTTATTCTCATTTTAAGCCTCTAAAACACTATCCAATTCATTAGTAGACACAGATAAGATATCTATTATTCATTACTTACTTGAGATGTTATATCCTTCCCCCCTTTATAAAATTGCGTCCTCGCAATTTCTTTACCTATCGAATAAGTGGGGGTATTTAGCCCTCATTGCATTTTTCAGATTCCCATGTTGCCTCTTCAATCATGTGGATTTTCCACAAAACCTTTACATGATGAATCACCTTATTCCATAACACCTGCTCTCTATGGTCAAGAATCTGGACTGGTTTTTCCTCGTAAGACAGGTTCTCTTCCAGGTGAACTACCTCTGGACTCAAAAATGAGATGGATCTGGCATGTACTTCCTTAACATTGAAACATGAAAAACATTGTGTACCTGAGATAAACTCGGAGGTAACTCCACTCTGTAAGAAACTGATCCAACTCTCTCCATAATTTTATACTGTCCAATTAATCTTAGACTCAGCTTTCCTTTCTTACGAAATTGCATCACACTTTTCCACGGTGAAACTTTGAGAAAAACATGATCACCTACCTCGAAAGATAGATGCTTCTCCTATTGTCTACATAACTTTTCTGTCTGCTATGAGCTGTTCTCATGTGTTTCTGTATCAACTGACATTTTTTTTCCATCTCTTCTACCAATTCTTGTCCCATCATCTTTCTTTCACCCACTTCATCCAAAAAAGTTGGAGTTCGACACCGCTTCCCATATAATTCCTAAAATGGTGCCATCTATATACTGGAATGAAAACTGTTATTATATGAACATTCAACCAAAGAATGATGATGGTCCCAAATTCCATGATAATACATCAAACAAGAACATAGCATGGCTTCCAAAGTCTGAATTTTTCTTTCTAACTACCCATCTAGTTGAAGATGAAACACTGTAATAAAATTTTATTCAGTACCCAAAGACTTCTGAAGGCCCTTCCAAATGTTAGATGTAACCATCAAGATGCCTTCAGTAATCCCACAAAAAATTCCATGGATATATTTTCCCATTTCCACTCTGGCACTCATAAAGGATGAAGCATCCCTTTCGGTAACTGTCGCTCTTCTTTAACATGTTGACAAGTCAAACACTTCACAGTAAAATCAGCAATATCTCTTTTCATTCCATTCAACCAGTAATACTCCCACAGATCTCTGTACATCTTAGTACTTCCAGGATGAACAGAAAACGATGAACTATGAGCTTCATATAACAACTCTCTCTTCAACTTTGATTCACAAGGCACACACAATATATTCCCAAATATCAAAACACAATCATTATCAATGTTGAATTCAGGCAACTTACCCTTCTGAACCAGCTCTACCTTTTTTCTGCAACTCATTGTCTTGCTTCTGTGCTTGCTTGATTCTGTCTAATAGAGAAGATTTCACTGATACCTGAAACAAAACAGAAGAACATCCTGGACCAAAAACTTCTATGCCAAAGTTCATCAAATCCTTTAACAAATGATCACATTCCAAACGCAACATTGTTAATGAAGCATTACTTTTTTGACTCAAAGCATCAGCAACATTATTTTCTTTTTCCGAATGGTAATGCATTGTACAATCATAATCCTTTATTAATTCTATCCATATCCTCGGTCTCATGATCAATTCATTCTTAGTGAACATATACGTTAAAATTTTGTGATTAGTATATATTTCACACTTTACTCCATACAAATGATGCCTCCAAATATTTAACACAAAAACAACAACAGATAATTCCAAATCATGTGTCGGGTAATTTACCTCATGAGTTTTCAACTTTCATGAAGCATAAGAAATTACCTGATCATTCTGCATTAGGACACAACAAAATCCTTTCAATAAATCATCACTGTAGATAACTAACTCCCCATTCCTGGAAGGTAGTGCCAAAACTGGAGCATTCATCAATCTTATTTTCAACTCTTGAAAACAATCATCACATTATTTTGTCTAGATAAACTTAACACCCTTACGAGTTAGCTTAGTCATTGGACTAGAAAATGTTGAAAAAATTTCAACAAACCTTCGGTAGTAGCCTGCCAAACCAAGAAAGCTACAAATCTCAGTTACATTTGTGGGTATTGGCCATTATTCAACAACCGTTGTTTTTGCAGGATCAATAGTTATCCCATCTTTAGAAACAATGTGACCAAGGAAATAAATTTGTTGCAACCAAAACTCACACTTTATGAATTTCCCATACAATTTCTTTTCTTTTAAGGTTTGAAAAATAACCCTTAAATGTCTTTCATGCTCCTCTTTACTTTTAGAAAACACCAAAATATCATCAATTAAAACCACCACAAACATATCCAAGAACTCATGGGAAATTCTATTCATTAAGTCCATGAATACAGTAGGTGCATTGGTTAGCCGAAAAGGAATTACTACAAATTCATAATCGCCATATATTATATGAAACGCAGTCTTTGGAACATCTTCTTCCTTTACCTTCAACTGATGGTACCCCAATCTCAGGTCAATCTTTGAAAAATACTATTCTCCCTTGAGATGATCAAACAAATCATCGATATGAGGAAATGGATATTTGTTCTTTACAATGTTGTTATTCAAGGCTCTATAATCAATGAAAATTTTTATTGAACCATCTTTCTTTTTAAAAAATAAAACAGGAGCACCCCATGGTGATGTTCTAGGTCTAATGAAACCTTTCTCTAATAAATCTTGCAATTTATCCTTCAAATGTAAAAGATCAATTTCAGTAATTAGATAAGGTGGTTTTGAAATTGGATTAGCATCAGGAACTAAGTCAACAGTAAATTCAACATCCTAATCAGGTATTATTCCAGGCAACTCATCAGGAAAAACATTAGGATACTCATTTACCACTGGCACATCATTAATCTGAACTGTTCCATTGTTTTCAACGATGTGTGCAAGGAAACATTCATTTCCAACTTTAAAAGTTTCTCAGCCTCTTGATATGTTATCAACAGTAAGGGTTAATTCTTGTACATGAATTGAAAGTCTTTTTGAAAAGAAACTTTCTTTAGCTCTACAGTCAATCTTAGCATGGTAAATAGAGAGCCAATCCAAACCCAAGATAACATCAAACTATACTAGAGGTAAAACAATAAGGTTTTCAAGTAGGTTCTTTCCACGGATAAGGATAGGAATATTCTTATAAATTCTTTTCGCCTCATCATTTCCCCCGGGTGTTTTTACCACAAGTTCAGGAGTCATTTCTTGAGATGATATTCACATTTTACTAGAAAAGGTTTCAGAGATGAAAAAATGTGTTGACCCCGAATCAAACAACACACTGGAATAATATGAAAAAACAAACAAAGTACCTGATACAACTTCATTTGATGGCCCGACATTTGCTGAAGTAGTTTAAAAGGATTTCACCACCCCTTTCTGCTTATAGTCTAATTGCTTCCCGTCACTCATGCTCTTTGTCGGACACTTGTTTGCATAGTGACCCATCTCATTGCGCTTAAAACATTTCACTAACTGTAAATAGAATTTGGACATACCATTACATTGATCATTTTCAGTGCAATCACGAGCCTTATGTCCCATCTTACCACATCGGTAGCACTTTCAAGAATTCAGAAGACATTCCCCAGCATGCCTTTTACTACATTTATCACAAACTGGAAACTTAGTTTTCTTACTGTTAGACCTTTTTGAAGAATTATTTCCATTCGCCTGCCACCTCGGTATCTTCTTCAGTTGGTTGTTATAGAACACTTGATCATTGGAAAACTCTATTTCCACCTTCTTAGCACATCGAAGAAGCTTTTCATAACTTTTTAACTCACAAGAAGCCAATGCCCTTCGATATTTTGGATTTAATCCTGATTAAAAACGATGGATTTTACTATCATGGTCTCGTATAAAATTTGGAGAATACATTGCCAATCGAGTGAACCTTTCCTCAATGGTAGCCACTGAGTCCTCCTCTTGCCTCAATTTCTGGAATTGTTTTTCCATCCTAAGTCGAACGGCCTTAGGAAAATAATTCTCAAGAAACATACCTTTGAATTCATCCCAGTCGAGAGCATCAATCTCATCAGCGTCCCTGATATTTTTAACCATCGACCACCACTGATCTGCTTCACCCTCCAATCGGTAAATAGCAAGACCAACCTTTTGATTTTCTGAACATCCCATGACATCAGAAATCTTCTCCCGTGCTTTAATCCACCCTTCAGCTAGCACAGGGTCAGATGATCATCTGAATGATGGGGGATGTTTCCTCATGAAATTTTCCACCATTGGCATGTTTCTCTGCGGTTGATTTGGCAGATATCGTGCATGGATAACACCACCATTTATCGCTTGAGTCAACTGCGCCATTATAGAAACAAACTGTTCAGTTCCAATTCCGACCATCTCAGGATGCTGATTCAGAAGGTTATTTCCTTCTGTATGCCTTCCTAGCACTACTTCTATATTTCATCTGTTGAAAACAATTCTGAACAAACATGTCTTAGATGTTGCCACATGGTAATCATCAAATGCTACATCATTTCAATTTGACCATAAAAATTTTGGATAATCATTTAATAAAATTCTAACTCCTAAAGTTATCTAAACCGACCTCTGATACAAACTATAAGGCCCCAGCCTTGAACCTTACTTAATCTCGAGTTATTACAACATTTCACATTGAGAATCTTCTTAGGTTTAGTGTTTTAGAGAATTAGATCTTAAAACATTCATTACATCCCACATTTAAACAAAGTGGTTACAATATAAGATAGTATTCAATTTTTCCCATCAATGGAAACATGATTAAAATAAAACATGGATTCTTTTTTGAAACTTCCATGGCACTATCATGATATCATGTACCCTTCCCTTGACCTGTGAAAAATATTTTAAAAACATGGGATCAGCATAAAAAGATCAGTAAGGGACATAAAAATATGGAAGGGAAACATGAGTACATTTATAGAGAAGAATCAATGAAATCATACTATACTCATAAAACATAATCACTTTAACATACCTCATCAAATCATGAATAAATCATAGAAATCATAAGACAAAAAGGTAACTTGAGGCATTCATAACATTCTTACGTAGGGAGTAACCATCTTGGTTACGTTTGGAATACCCATCACAGTATATTCCCTAAATATCTTCGGAGAAACCTTAACGTTTAACTCCTTCACGTTACCCAATGCATTAGAGAGCTATATCGGGCTCAACAGGACTTAGTTTATCACGGAACCACCCATCTTCATAACAATTCCCAAGAACCATAACATAATCGTATCACATAAAACAGGCATAAAAGAAACATAACAATTACACATTTCAATATCAATATATTAATAACACATTGATTTAATAAAAATGTTATCAAAACCATTTTCAATACCAAAATAAAAGAAAAGTAAAACATGGTATTTATTTTTGTTTTAAAAAAAGGGTATGGCTTGTAGAGGAAGCCTAAACTCAAATAATGGTCAAGGCGGCGGAGAAGTCGTTGTCGCCACATACGTACGACAAAAAAATTCCCTTTTGTCGTTTAGTAAAACGATTCGTATAAAAATGATTCATTTTGGATAAACATAAAATTCAAAGGGGTTTATACACTGTAAAAAGAAGGTTGTGTATAAAACAAGATATGCCTCAATGAAAGGAGATTGAGACGAAGTCCCATACCTCGTATCCGACTTGACTTGATCATTCTTTAACCTCATGAATAATAAACATGAGTTAATTTCTACATTCATAAGAACCTTTTTCAAGTTCATTATTCCTTTTATATCACTTATTACCATGTCATGAACACTATTTAATTATTTATGTTAATAATGGTCGTTTTAATGATCGTTGATACTTGAGTCAAAAATGAACTTTTTATATTTACAAGTTGTTCACGTAGTCAAATATTCATTATCTCAAGAATGATATTAATGATTTAGATTCCATATATATCATATATATCCAGTATATACATTCATTTATAATATTACATAATCATTTAGAGTTATGAAATGAAATACACCGTTCATGGAGACGGTAAGCCGTACGTACGCATGAACGCTACATTCATTTCTATGTCATATTAATGGAATTAAACCTAAATTAGACATATTTATATTTTAATTACAGAATTATATTCATCATT
This sequence comes from Viscum album, assembly GCA_963277665.1. Taxonomy (NCBI): domain Eukaryota; kingdom Viridiplantae; phylum Streptophyta; class Magnoliopsida; order Santalales; family Viscaceae; genus Viscum; species Viscum album. The sequence goes on along the minus strand of OY728131.1, from coordinate 706,301,213 downwards.
TAGATGTAACATACATCATATATATCCATTATATCTATGTACTTATAATAGAACATTCCATTTGGGGATAAGAAATGAAATGCACCGTTCATGGAGGCGATAAGCTGTACGTACGCATGAACGCTACTTTCATTTCTATCTCATAATTTAATGGAAATCAAACATAATGATACATAATTTTATTATAATTACAGTATGGTATCATATATAATATCATTAAATATATCCTTTATATGTACCACATATGGTATTAACGAATCAAATCACTTTGAGGGGGCGGTAGTCCGCACTTCCAAAAATGAAGATATCATGTTTCCCCATAATGGAAACCATAAAGATATTCCATAAATGTAAAATACAGAAGCTTAAGTAAAACATAAAAATATTATATAATATATATTAATATAGTGACATCTTAATGGCCACCTTTGAAGGTGTTAGAAGAATATTGAACAATCATCGTTTCGTGAGGTAGAAATTCGCCATCCACAGAAACTGTATGTTCATTAACCATTAGATGTAGGTTTGTGTAAGTGTGGCTCGAATTATTCTTATAACGGCATCCTAGTATATTGAAGTTATTGGAGTTTTTACAAAAGAAATGAATAAAAAGTGTTTAGGGGGTTGGAGATGCAAAATAAAACATAAGAACACAAGAGAAGACACTACCATTAAATCGGGTAACTCTTTTTGATTTGAGCTCAAAGGCCTCATTGGGAAGACTTCTGCCCGACCTGAGGCTTATAGGAGTTATAGAGGGATGTGGAGAGACAAAATGGGTAGAGGTTGGCCCAGAAAAAGGCTTTGGAAGTGTGGGTATGGTGGTAGAGGTGTGGGCCTTTTATAAGAGGAGAGGAGGGGCACTCTTGGAATGTTATAAAAGAATACTTTATTATAAAAAGATATCGGTTTTAAAAGGTCAAAAAATTATATATTTCGAGGATACATTGATAATAGTTCTAAATCCACCCATCCAATAAGTTTTTGACTTGTGTAGGTCTTATAATTTACATTATCTTTTCATTTTTTTAAATCGTTAAATAATGAGGTAATCGCTGCATCATCGTTATATCATAAATAATTTAATTTATTTAATGTATAAAAATTATAAAAAATATATCATGATTTAGAAAATCTTATTATCTTTCTAATTAATATTTACAGTAAAAAATATGACTTGAATAACCCCATGTAAAAATTGTTTTAGTAAAACAACTAATGTTTGTGTCATTTTTACTTTTACATTAAATAAAAAGCATTAATGTCTTTATCATACCCAAGTGGCTCCATGGGGTCCCCAAAAATATACCCATGGGTTGTCTTGGTCGGCCATGACACATAAAATAAGAGTAGGACATGTTTCTAGGTGATTTCATATTATTAAAACATTATTCTTACATTAAATTACAATAATTACCTCTAATCGCGATTAAAAACATAAAAGTTACTATTCTCAAAAAAATTATTTTGATCTCATTGAACCACATTTTACTTCTTAATGAAAACCATGTATGTAGGATTTTTGAAATTCAAACACAGAGGTGGTAGAATTTCATTTAAACGAAAAATCAGTTTTTTTATGTACCACTTATTGGTTTCACTATTCATAAAAAATTTAAGTTTTTAAAAAAAATACCAAAATTTCACCCTAAGATATATTTGATATTCCGAATTCAAAAATGATGTCTATTTTAAAATATTAAAAACATATAAGTTATATTAATTAATTTAATAATTTATTCCCACTGTCTGAGAAAATAGCGTGTTTTTATGAAACAATAAGTATCAAAAGATTGACACTAGTTTAAGTCCAATTTCAAAGTGATATAAATTCCAACGACCACTATTTGATTGTATGGTAAATATATATTATAAATGAACTTTAAAACCACTTCAAAAGATAATCTAGCAATATAATTAAATTATATGAAAAAGTAGTTTTGATGTAAAATGCAGTATTTTTCACTATTCATTAAAAAAAGAACATTGTCAGAAAAATACCAAAAAATTATCCAATGTAAATTTAAATGTCCCAATAATAAATAATAAGTTTATTTTGAAAAATATATCTTATCAAAGTTTCAAAAGATTTATTTAAAAATGGTTTTCCGTCAAAAGAAAGTAAAACAATCTTTTAAAATATTAGTGTATTCCATGTTTAAGATTGGATTTATTCTCATTTTATGCCTCTAAAACACTATATAAAAAATTAGTAGACATAGATAAATATATATATTATTCATTACTTACTTGGAATGTTACAATATACATCCCAATGAATGTAATTTGACTAATTAAATGATTTACCTTAAGGTAACATTCATGTAAAATCTATTGGATGAAATATTTTATGTTGAAACAAAAATTATCATGAAATATAAAATATTCATGATATAATATGTAAATTTTAATAAAAATATACCTTATAAAATAAATATGGTCTATAAAATTAGAAAATGACTCAATGAAGATAAATTAAGATGAAATCCTTTACCTCAAGTCCTGATGTTATATGTATAAAATTTTACTCATATAAATTATCCTCATATCAATTGTTTTATATCATAAGAAATATTTTTAATTTAAACTCTCTTCCTTAATAAATGTAATTCTATTATTAAAAGAAAATAATTATTTTATTAATTAGTTATCTCAAAATAGTTTAGTTGGAGAACATTTAGTTCATAATTTCAATACTAATTTGTGGTGTTGATAGTGCTCAAAGGGGTATTTATTCCTTCATATCAAATTTAATATCAATAAAATAATTATATTTTTCATTTATATACTATACTGATAAATCTAATTGATAAATATAGTTATAAAAAATGATCCATGTTACAATCATGGAGATAGTACACCAAATGTATGCATGAGTAACATTCACTTTATTCGATAATTTTTTTGAAAATAAGGTAAAAATAATATTATATTCAAAAATTATAATTTTATCTTAAATACCATATTATTTATTTTAATATACATATATATATCATCAATGTTTCTTGGTTATACAAAATGAATCACATCACTTCGAAGAGGTGGTAGTCCACACATATGCACAATCTATGTTATCATTTAATTTATGTGAATGGAAAGGTATGAAATGAAATGATATATTATAATTTTAAAATGAATAATATATCATTAATATAATATATCATTAATATAATATATCAACATTAATTACATCCTTGTTACTTGGATTTAGATATTATGGTGGAAAAAGGAATTACATTGAATAATGTGGTCGCAGTCTGCTATAACTATTAATAATGAATTAAATTCCCATTTTCATGCGGTGTGAGATAAAAATAGGTTACACAATTATAATAATAAAAAATAAGTATATGAGAGGTACTAATTTTGTTATCACATCCGGGTTGGAGAATATTTGGTGTTGGTGGAAGATGAAATAATACAGAAATGCTCGGTTAGTAACTATTCCAATTCTTATGAAAAGCTAGATTACATTACAACTTAATCCTTATAAGGTGATTTTTCATCCCAACTAAATATATATTAAATGATGAGAGGTATTTTATAAATATATTTTTTGGAATTTATGAAAAAAAAAATTCTATATTTTTAATGAAATGAGAAGAATGTGTTCCAATTTATAAGAGAGGGGAGGGTCCATTTTAAAATTTCAAAAAATATTCTATAGGTATAAATAATTTCGATTTCAAAATCAATCCAAAATGATGAGATTGCAACCTATGATAATTATTTTTCTAAATAATATCATAAAATTTATTTTTTAAATTTTTTGATAACATTTTTATATTTATATTTCTATAACTGCTTATTAACCCATTTTACAGTTATAATGACAACAAGGTATTTTTCACATTGAGGGTAATGATAGTTATCAAAAATTTAAAAAATCACATAAAACAGACTATCGTTGTTATTTTAATCCATATAATTGTCAGTTATGTTAATAACATTTTATAATAATTTTATATCACTTAATTATCTAATATTTTTGTAAAATATCAATAATGTACCTTCCATAACTATTCATTTATATTGAAATTAATAAATATTATACAATAAATTAAGATCAAATGAAAAATTTTAATACAGAAATAAAACGTTTTTGTAATCTAAAATTTTAATTTTTCACATTAATTTTTTAATATTATACTACATTTAATTTTTTTAAATATTATTTATCTTTTCCCATTAATTGAATAATTATTTTTTCAACATTGTGAATGAACATAATATAATTATATATTCTCAATAAATTAGAAATAAATTATCTAGATATTGATAAATAATTTATATTTCTATATAATCTTTTTACCTGATTGTATCCTTTAGTTATGTCCATGTTCAAAATATTGGAGTTATTAAGAACATGACCGTGACATTTTGGACTTTTCATTAGATAATTTATAACATATGTTATATTCCAATTAAGTGTTAAATTTAATATAATTGAATATTTGAAAGTTGTGGATGAATTTAGACCTTGAAATAAATTTTTTGTAAGTGTTTGTGAAATATTATTGTTCGTACAATATTATTTATATCTTTTATTAAACAATTTACCCATTACCGTGGTAACAATGATTAGTAAGGTTCTTATTGTTTTTGACCAAAATATAAATGCAACTATTTTCCAAATTTAGAACCCATAATTAAAAATATTTTATACTTCTTTTATCATTAAAAAAATTATGTTTATGTATTTAAGATAAAATAATATTAACAAAACATGATGAAAAATAGTTTTCCAGAAAAATTACCTTGTAATATTGAATTTATTAAAAAATAAAAAAATAAATATAAATAATTTCAAAAACCATAATTGGATTTTTTTTGTTAAGAACCCATGAATTTTAAAAAATAGTGCAACAAATAATTTTTCTTTTCATCTAATTTATAATAAAATACAGTTTTCAATAAACTTATTATTTTCACTATTCAGTGAAATAAAAAATATTTAAAAATAATTTAAAATATCACCATTTTGTAATTTTTATAAGGTGATTTAAAAAAGTTATATTTTTTATCAAATAATAGTTTTATAATTTTAAAAAATAAATAATAATATTTTTTTCATTAAATGAAATAAAAAACACATATTTAGAAGATATCTTTTAATAAAGTTCTTTGACTAAAATTACGGTTCTTAATACCGAATAATTAATAATTAAATTTTAATTTACTATAACAATTATATATATTTCATAAATTTGTTATTATAATTCATACCCTCCAATTTAATCACTGGGTTATAATGGTAATATTTAAATAGAAATTTTTTATTGTAAATTTAGGATCAGTGTTTTGTATCATGTAAGCTATTGAAAATAATTCATTATATAATAATATGGTATTTCATTCACCCCTCCGTTAATAAATTTTGTCCTTGTTATTTGAACAGATTCCTAAAAATTAAGGGTTTAACTTTTGAAAATATCACTTTGTTATCCCAGAACATAAAAATGGTAAATAAAATATCATTTTCATAAGAAATAAAGGGAAATAAAAAGGCCATCTAGACTAACACATAACCAGGTTTCCAAGTATGAAAAAATATGAGTAAATAGAAAATAAGGACATTTAGGAGAATAATTATTCCATTCGTATATTAAATATTGATGGAGTATGCATTAAATAGAATATTAATGAACGAAAATTAATAAAATAAATAGGTGTAAAATTGGACATCGACTCATTGGAAAAGTGAGAAAATATGAAATCATATTTTATTCAAAATCATTTTCCTCATAGATGAGGAAATATTTTCAATCTCGAGTAAGATCATAATTAAATATAATTAATTTCCTGGTATAATTTCAAACATTAATTAATTTAAACAACAATATCATCTTTTTATCCAAATATTATGTAATAATATTTTTTGTTTCATGCATAATTCCCATGAATCAATTTCAAATGGATAACAAAATCCTAGTAAATGATTAAATATAATTCCACATGACTTTGTCTAGTAAACTAAAAAATGGTTCAAACAATGTATTATAATGTAGAAAATGAATAGACCTTCATATTAAAAAATAATTCAAAATTCATAAAAAATAATTAGTAACACCCATATTTGAAAAAAATTCATTCCGAACATAATATTCCTTAAATTTTTCAAAAGTAATCCTAAATATATTGAAAACTGAAAATTAAAAAGATTTGATCACACATTCTTGTCAGATAAATTTATTATTTATATTAAATTTAGAATAGTCACTCAGAATGTAGCATAAATATTAGTGTATATACCATAATCATATAATTTCAAAAATATGAAAATAATATACATAAATATTTGGAATCACTATAAAGGTTTATTAACAACATATGAACATCCAAATGATAATTCAACCTATAATCATCGAATAATACTTCATTTTAATCCGAAGATTTACATATATAAAAACACTATAAAACGCCACCAAAATATCACAAGTCTACTTAAAATTCATCAAATAAAATAAAAATAGGGGATTCTAAGACATTAATCCTATAAATAACCTTTAATATTAAAAACCATTATGGTACCTAGAACCCATATGATTAACTAACGTGAAAACCGAATATTTTCAAATGATTTCTAACACATGCTTTGTTTCTGAAAATAATATATCCAAACATTCACTACTAAATATGATTCTAAAACATATTATATAAATTTTTCCATTAGGTATCGATAAATTTGACCATATTTTTTCCATCCAACACATTCATCATAAAAAATGATAGGATCCCTTAAATACCCAATGATCATTAAGTATTGGAGATTTAGATAATCAAGAAAAACTCCCAATAAACAAGATTCATTAACATCATGTCCATAATGATCCACAAAATCCCCCATTAAATTCTCCACATATGAATCCTTTATTGAAACAAATCGTTTTTCATGAGTCATGAAAAATAGGGCATTCAGAAACACCATAACAGTGAGATCAAATTATTCGTATGGTTAATCATAATTATTACTGATTGATTTATATCAGTGAGAACAAGTTATGGATTATTGAATAATGACATAATAATAGTTCATGACAACAATAAATGGAATTCATATAACTAAATACCCAATTAATTAGTGAAGAAATGTTTCAAAAATCATTTTAAAATGAAAGACACATTATTATCAATAATCATGATCCATGTGATGTTAGTATTAATCATGGGATCATTAAAACCCACATAATTGCATCCAAAATTATTAGATAAATATTTTTATTCCATCATAAACCCATTTTATTATATTGAAAAATCATAATATTTTCCTAAAAATATATCAATTATAGATAAAACATATTCATAACTTGTCGAACAATTTTCATTTTACTCTTATAAATTGGATAGACTTGAATGTTACACATAGAAAAACCATAATTTTTACACATAAAATTACCATCAAAGTTATAATTTGAATAACTATCATAATTGTAAGATCTTATGTTTTAATATGAAGTAAATATAATTTTGTTCAGTATAAATCCTTGGTTTTGACCTAATGTTATTGAATTATAAGATACCATGAGTATTTTTGATGTCTAAGTATTTTTTGGAGAAAGAATACTATTTTGGGAAAATGAAGTCTGACCACATGGTTATTAGAAACCATGTATCCTAGGAAGGGGTGTTTGGGTAAAGCATGTGGGGCTAGACAGAGGGTATCTGGCGAAATATATATTGATTATAATGTTCAATTTGGGTAATATTCCCATGTGTGGGATCTACCGTTTTTCGTATAAGTGAAAAATCATTGATTGTTCATGGTTTAAAAAACAATGAACAAATTCCATGTGGGGTCCCCCTGAATAAATGAAGGGCCCAGAATTGGGGAATGGTTTGTCCGACCATGAGGCAAACCATACAAACTAGTGTTTTGGTGAAAATGACCAATATAATGTTATTATATCTTATAAAGTTAATTTACATTTCCACTATATTTTATTATCACTCATTTATGGGCTCCCTTGTGAATCCTAATATAGGAGTTTCACTTGATTATTCATATAGACATTGATTCGAGAAATGTTTATTTCTTTGGATCCATACCGGAAAAATTATTCAATCATAATGTGACCACTTTTTGTTTGGATTGTATCAATAGAGTTATTTATGTAAAATATAGTGTTCCTTATTTCTATTCTTTTCATATGTACTTAAATTTTATATTGATCTGGAAAGAATATGTGGTTAATTATGTATGAGTTCTCTACTACGGATATACCATAGGTGGTTGATACCTATTCCCCCAAGTTTGTACTTTAAATAGATAAAATATATTGTGCTACGAACCAAACATTATAGAATTTTTGTTATATTTAATTGGATAATTAAATAGAATGATATGAATCATATATAAGTTTCACATAGGTTCTTTTGATATTTATTGTGGATTTTTTGAAACATGGGCCACCGAATGGATCTAACCTTGAATTTTTCCTATGTTATAACACCTCGTTGGGTGTGTGCGTGATTACACATATAGAGGGATCATTTTTAAATTAAATTTGAATTAAATTGACAATATAGGGGATAATAAATTCATATTTAAAAATTTATATCTTGTTGATTTATTTTTATTAAATGATTTTATATAAGTATTTTTTCTGGGATGATGAAATCATAGAATATTTATAATTTTGAATTGATGAATGTATGAGATGATGAATTTCTTATGGTTGTAGATTAATTAGTAAGCATCCTTTATATATTGATTCCATATGACTCCATGGATATTTCAATATCATGTTTCACGAATATGGTAGTGGGTTACATGGACCTATTTACATCTTAGATGCAAATTTCATGTTATGTTATGTCCTTGTTATCCCTAAGAACCATCTTTCGTGGACTCAGTTTGAACATGGTATGTCAAATTGATCCCTGGAATAAAACTAATTCATTATCTAGTTTCCATCGATATGCTAATAAGTCTCCACCTGGATTCTGTTGTAGTATATAGCTTGAATCCATTACCACATGTTCTGATAATTTTTGTTTTACAATGGGCTCATGATCAATTATACACACTTTAAATTAAATGGTATGATTGTTTTAGAAAAATCATATTATACAATGTGTCAATTATTGATGTTAATTTATTAGTTATATGGAATTCTCATTAAGGTTGTTTTTCTTCTTTTACAAATATACCTGGTAGGGGTATTAGAATACAATTATTATACCGTACCACATCAGACCATTTATTCTATTTTACACCATAAGATTATATGGGATCTTATCTTTTTTTTAAAGAGCCTTGTTTGAAATGATAGTATCACTTATTCCTTGGGATCATTATATTTAGAACTATTGTACATGTTTCAAACATTACACATTTTTTAGTTGGTTATTAATAAAATATACTTGTTATAAACAATATTGTGGGTTCCCTAATATTTTTCATCTAATATCAAATTTGGGATACCATTGGGTACTTGGATAGACCTCATTTATGTAAGTAGGGGTTGCGAAAAGTTCTCGTTGTATCTTACATGACTATTCATTTCATAGGAGCATGTGAGAAAAGGATCGAGCATCACTCATGATGCAATATAGGGATTGTTATTTGGTAATATTAAATCATTATTCATGTATTGTATTTAATGAATCTATACCTATTTTTCATATTTTAAAGAACATGACTTGTAATTTTATATATAATAATACTTTTGGCATTGTTTATATATATATTTCAGTCTTTTATGTTATGTTTTGTCTAGTTCATTTTCTTCATCTTAGTTTTACTAATATATATTTTACCATCATGTTAAACAATAACATAAGAGTATAGTCTCCCAAAAGACACACCATAGGCTATTATTTCAATTCAGTAGCCTCTTGTGTGTGGGGAGGTGCACATTAGTCCATTTGGACAACTTTCTTGGGGCCCATTTAGTAGAATCTAGGTTGGGATGTTACAAATTTGTATCTAATGATTTATTTTTCAATTTATTTACAACATTGATAAAAATAATATAGATTTGGTTGGTATTAGAATTTTGTCGTGATATGTTCCTAGAAGTAGTTATCCCATTAATAGTAATAAAAAATATTACAAAAGATGGAAATTGTTGTTTTCTATATTTTTCCTATCATTGTTGATTTGATTTCAATGTTTAGTGTTGCACTTGAGTTGTGATGTTATTATTTCTTGGATTGTGATTATTTGTTTTTCTGTTTCCAAATGAGATGATGTTATTCCATCTCAGGAATTATTTTAATAACATTTTAGGAATCACATGGAATGTAATATGTGATTCCATATTGGATGCATTTTTATTGCATTACATTTATAATGTGTTCCTTTCTAGATATATCAGTTGTTTAATAAATGGGTTGTGTAAAATGTCGAGAAGCATGGCTTCTAGATAGAGTGTCTATTGTAACCAAAAAATTGTTTCCCTAATTAGGATAAAATTGAATCCTAGACAACCTACTATGTCATATTTATTCATGAAACACTTGTATCACATACATGAACATGTTTTACATTGGATTATGTTTATTGAAATTTTGGATCGGGATGTGTATTTTTCATAATGGAGTGGAAGTGGTGACCTACTTGGTTATAAAAGATATTTGGAATTATGATAAATTTGATTTTAATATTAAAATGAAAATTGAATATGTGAAACATTGAACATAACCTATAACTATCTTTTGAGTGAGTAGTATGAAGCGTCTCACTTGGTGTATTTGACTATTTCAATTTACCAAATGCTCAGTTATGGAGAAAAAAGAGGGGTGCATATTTTTTGGGAGTTATTTAACCAATATGGGTATTTTATGTGTCATATTATTGTTATTGATCATCCATATGGCATGTTTTTGGAATGATATATGCCACCACAATGAGTTTCATCCATACTCTTGGAGGGTGGCGACGAACATCCTCATCATGTGGTGGAACATATGATACAAGTAGATCCACCATTATTTTCTACTACAGAACGAATGATTGTAATTTATGTGGTTTCTAGTGCTGAATTCCTTGAGGGTTTTATAAAATACATGCAGACGTTGTAGGGATCACTACAACCATTCTCGTCTATGGCAGAGCTGATGAAAGTGTTCCATTAGTAGAATCCACTATAGATTATATGGGATGGTGGAACGTAGTGTACTAGGTTAAGGATTCAGTAAAATATTTCAATATTTGAGAATATAGTGGCATCCACTAATAGGATATTTATTCTCCAAATATATATTCTTCATGGATCATTAAGCACTAGTGGGATGTTTTTAAACTAGCTTAATACGCTCTGAGATATTATTAAGAGGTGTTTACAATATAGTTTATATGATAATAGTTTCCCAAAAAATCAGAGAGAAATGTGGGATAATGAGTTTATGAATCTTGAGTAGGATGTTGTGACTTTTTAGTAGTATTTTACATTCTTTACAGATTATAATTTTTATTAACTGATTTATTATGTTCATAATATATCAGTGGAGAGACACATTGAGGATGGTCTCGGAAATGTCGTTTGATCTCATGTCAGCATTTCATAGAAGCCAAAATTTACTAGAATTGTGAACCACAAGCTTATTAAACTAATGAACATGAGTGAATTTGAAAGCACAAAGTAGATAATTATAGTCTCTAAACCTAGTGGTTCAGCCTCCACTGGATGGAAAAACCATTTTGAGGATTTATAAAAGGAGTCTACAATGAATGAAATTAGTGATGTTAGCTTTAATTTCTATAATTAGTATGATAGATGGGGGAGTATGAAGAATATATGTGATATAGACCAAGTCAAGAATCAAGATAGTGGTTTGATGGGACATTTTAAATATTTCTATAGGACTGTACTACAAGTAGTTAGTGGAAGTATATCAACACCATCTCATAGTTCTTTTATATGATTTATTTCTCTGTTCGAGGCTGGGATATATACACTTACTTGTAGTTATGATAAAATACATGGTCGTGGTAGAGGTGGTTATAAAACAGTTACGACAAGAAATTATAGGGGTCTTGGTAAGGGTAGTGATGTTATTTCACAAGGCCAAGATACAAGTGGAATATATTTAGTACAACATATACCTAGGGAGAATACTGTCACGATGTATATGATGAGAGGTAAAATCTTAGTAGCAATGGAAATAGTAACAATTCTTTTCGATACAGGTGCATCTTATAGTTTACTATACATTCCTTTTGTAGAGAACTCTATTCTCATTATTAAATTTTGATTAAGGATTTATGACCCTGGATACTCCATCAAGGATCTTTATGGAAGGTGTATGATAGTTGAGGTAGTAACCCATTAAGTTTGGTCGGTGTCACATAATATGGGCTCTATTTTCTTATTGTGGATTTGGTTTGAGGTCATTCTCGATGTGTACTTTCTTGTTTCTTATCAAAAGCTGGTTGATTCCAATCGTCGATGGATTTCCTTTACAACAACTGAGATAAGTATATTTATTTACAATGGTAAATGGGGTGTACTGGAGAGAAGATATAGACTAGAGAATCATAAGATGGGTTGAATGATATCCAATATTTCTAGTTTATATCCTGATGATTAGGGATCAAATCATGATTATTTCCCTCCACTAGTTTTTGTTTTTAGGGATGTTTTCACTGTTGAATTTTAAGGTCAGCTCCTAAAATATAGGTTTTTTATGAATCAATCTAGTGATATTATTCCCACGAGTATATATTCCTCTTTACCTATAATGGAGTTGCAGGAGATAAATATATAAATAATGGATAATGTAATTGGTAAATATAATATATACATGTATTATAAAAAATTGAGCCATTACATGGTAAATAATCGTCATCCATTTCCATCGAGATATGTCATTTTTTATTAGATATGATGATATTGGTTTTTATCAAAGTCTGATAACTGATCGGGACATCATAAGGTGTGTGTTCTATATTTAGACATACCTCATACAATTTTTCATAGAATGAATTGTCTATATAATTACATGGTCATTTATTTTGATCCCATGAATACACTGGAGTTTTTCATGGAATGGATGAACTGATGTTTCCATCCATGGATAGATTATGTTTTAGTGGTGTTTATGGAATATGTCATTTTGTATTATAAAAATCAAAAATACCATTCCCATAATCATGAGATCGTTTTGGACCCACAGAGAGAGAGAATAAGTTATATGGTATGAAAAAAAGAAAAACTTTTTCATGCACAGGATTCACTCAACTGAACATATTATCTCATATACAGGATTATTAGTTGACCTTGATAATGTGATAACTGTAGTATCATCAAGCAATCCTATGAATTTCTTTGATATATGATTTTTATTGGGGACATTGGGATATTTTCGGAGATTCATACTAGACTTGCTGTGTATGGAATCACCTATTATGGGATTTAATAAGAATGGTTTGATGTTTATATGGACATATACTTATGATAAATACTTTTAGGAGCTGACAAGGAGACTAACATAACCATGCTTCTTGATTCATCTCGAGTCAGGAATGAGATACACCATGTATTCTGATGCATTAGGTATCAGTATAGTGGTAGTTCTCATGCATTGAGATAGAGTCGTGGTGTACAAGTATCATTAGTTGAGTCCACATGAGATGAATTACCCTACACATGATATAGAGTTATTCTATGTTTTTCATGCATTGTGTTGTTAGAAACAATATTTACTAGGAGTGGAGTTTATAGTGTACAAATTCCAAAAAAATCCTCCAATACATATATATAGTGCGTGATCTAAATATGTGGTAAAGAAGGTAGATTGAGTATATATTGAATTTCAAATTCAAAAACAGTTATACTCCTATAAAAGGGAATTGATGTTGTTGATGATCATTGAAGTTGGAATCAGATACAAGCTACTCAAGAGGTCATTATTGAGTGGAATATTATGGAATTATTCTCAAAACTACACTTTTAGGTATAGGATATTCAAGGAAAACCATTTATATCATACATTGTAGTGACATACACTATTCCATATAGACTGAGGATGAGACATGTAATATGATGATGAGGTCCTAGTACTATGCAAGAGTTTTTAGGTGATGAACTTCTCCTTGGTTAGACTATATGAGATTATATAATTCATTTTATACATGGTCATGTTTAGGTTTTATTCACCATACACATGTATTTTATGTAAGTTTTTCATGACTTAGTTTGTGTTGTACATCCTATAATTTACAATAGGTATCATCATTTATGTCACCCAATTCTGTGGCCAGGGGTGAAATGAGAGGTAACTAGTTTTATCATGTGGATTTAAACCATTGAACTGGTGAAGGGTTAACACTAGTGACTAGTAAGACCTACATAGTTGTTAGATAATATTGAGTGTAAATGTGATGATGTTGAAATGGATTTCCTGATAGGGTTTCCGATGTTTCCTCAATGTAGTGATGTTTTATGTGTTGTTATGAATTAGACCATAAAGATTTATCATTTATTTCCTATAAGGGATTCCATCATAGTATATGATCATGGAAGGTTTAATGTCTAAGTGATTATCAGAAATCATAGTGTTTCTTATACCACGGTATCATAGTGGGATTCGTGGTTTATTTCCACACACTGAAAGATTTTTCCAAAGAATTTGGTATAGAAGTACCCTTCAGCATGGAATGCAACCCCCAGTCAAATGTTCATTCAGCGAACATGATTCAAGTTCTGGAGGACAAGATGAGGGAATGCGTCTGTTATTTTTGGCCCCTCTTGGTAAAGACATATAACACCAGTTTTCTTCTCCTGCAACAATATCTATATGGCGACTATTCATATAGATCCTTATGACTCTTTCTATAGTATGTCATTTCAACTTCCCTTGTGTTGGTTATAGGTAGTTTATCAATCATTTAATGACCATGACATATGCAGATGACATTATAACTTGTCTGGATTGTTTGAATATGGATGGATATTTCATATTCTAGATATAAATTTTATGATGATCATTGTTGATAACCTTTATAGTTTGAGGTAGTGGATAAGGAATTTTTACATCTCTCAAAGGGGATGGGGAACAAAATTATTTGAAATCTAAGAATGATTTAAACATTATATGTAAGGTCGTTAAAGATTGTAGAGAGTTTCGGGTTGGTATCATATGAGTTCCAGTTACCTATGAGGAACTATTCCATTTATCATGTCTTCTACATATCATAGTTGTTCTATTGTCACATAGAACCATCTCACTCTCTATAGTCATTCAAGGTGGAGTTATAGATAGATACATCCCATGATGAGAATAAAACTATTAATATTAATGGGAACAATAAGGTTCTATAAGGCCCGTTAGTTCATCTTGAATTGGTGTTATGTTAGGATAACCATTTACTGGGTGAGACATGTGAGCGGGATGCCAACATACTTTCTCAGTGGATAAAGATAATCTTAGTCGACTAATGGAAATCATTTTAAAGAAAATTCATGAATGAATTTAATTAATTAAGATATATTGTTTGATACCATGTTTTCCTATGTCGTGTTGACCTTCTTTCTTGTTTACATCCATGATTTCGACCAATTTTAAATGAATTTTGTGATCATGAGAGTTTAGTGGGTGACAAGGTGGTCATTGAGCCTAGAACCTCGGTTTTTGGAAAATGAATCTAGGACTAATGGTTTGTATAAATTTTATGACCCATTCCACATAGATTGGGTAAAACGTTTGGAGATAGACATAGGAAGTAAGAGGAGACACAGTTTGATGAAATCATGAATATTTGGTCAAACACCCATGCGAGGGATTAAATTTTTTTAGGATATCAAAAAACAATTCTTCTCATATTATTTCCCAAACCTTGTTAATGAGGTCGCAATTTCATTAGTGAAGATTCCATTTGTAGTGCTTGGTATGTCCATCCATACGGCCAAACCATGCAAGCTGTAGTTTTTTTGGTAAAATGAAAAAAATACAATTAATAACTCAAATAACATAATACTAATTTATCTATTACTCTATTAGACAAGAAACTCTCATTTTGGAGCTCCCTTTTCATTCCTAGTATTTTTTTTCTCCCAATATTTCACCGAGACTCGAATTCATACTTTTTTGTCTCGTTGGATTTGCACCAGTATATTATTGGATCATCCAATATGGTTATCCATTTGAATTTATATCAATGGAGTTATTTATGGGAAAGCTAATATGACTTATTTTCATTTTCATCACTTATTCATCATGTTTAACCTCATATATACCAAATCAGAGGTTGATACTAGATGAGTTTTCTACTATGTACTTACTATAGTTGGTATATAACTTTTATTGCATGTTTAGAATTTTGTTATATGTACTTTTCATTGTAACAAATTGAATACATCCCATTGTTTACCTAAAAAGTAATAGGAAAATTGAACTTTAAAATACATAATATTATTTAGTTATGCACTTGTGATTTTGGAATTTCAGGTGGTTTTTTCCCAACCTAGGACACCCATGGGGTGTTATGCTAAATTTATCCTATGATATACCACCTCATTGGGTATCTATGGTCTCCTCTTACCATATGGATACATTTTAAACAAAATCATAACATAAAATATATGATTAGAGATATTTGATTTGTCATTTATATGAGAAGTCCTACTTTTTAATTTAAATTGAATGGTTTTATTTAGGAATTATTCAATGGGTTAATGATCTCATAGAATGTGAATATTTTTGAAATGTTTAATGTTTTTATGAATGATATTTTATGGTGGTAGATTCTTATTGACGTATTCCATGGATCCTTAATTCCATAAGATGACTTGAAAATTTCTTCTATATAGGACATGATTATGGTAATGGGTGTCATGAACCAATTTACACCATAGGACTAGATTCTGTAGGATGTCGAGTGCCTTGCTACCCATTGTATTACACATACATGGAATCACATTGGAAATTTTTAGTTGAATTGGTCTATAGACTCTGAAAATGTCATTAAAGAGATTCCATTGATATTCTCCTAGGATCTAACACTTCATAATATAAAAATTTTAGTTAAATGGTATTGTTTTGATGTTTTTTATACATATTTTATTACCCGATATAGCCATTATGGACACATATGAATATATATTATAGACATGATGAATGTTTCACAATCAGTTATATGCCATTGAAACGGTGGATATTTTAGCTTGTTTTATAGATATATTTAGTATGGATATCATATTATATTGGTTGGAATGTACTATATCACAAATTCGATTTTATCCCTCTTCCCTTATTAGGGAAACTATATGTTTGTTTACAGGGAGCCTTATTTGGTTAGACTCTGTCAAGTGTTCCCTTGTATATTAAAATTCAATAATATTATAACGATTCAATATATTTTACACTGCATTATTTATTATACAACGAATGGACTTGTTATAAACAATATTTGTAGTGTCTTGTTGAGTGTAATATTAGACACTCTTCAGGCTACCATTGGGTACCTAGAAAAACAACATTGACGTATGTGATGATTGTAGAATTCACCCATTATATGATAATTTAGTACTCATCGGTTATGAGTACGATATCACAAGAGCGAGAATCACCCATGATTCAATCTGGATATATTTATTTTTCCCATCATACACATTTGATTCATGTATTTTATTTTATTTTTATATTCTTAATTTCCATATTTTTAGTGGGATGACATGAAATTTCAATTTTTATATAATATTGCATTTTTTCATTTTTTAAATATATTTTTCATTCATGGTATAACTTTTTCTGATTGATTTATTGTTTATTTTATTGAATGGAATTTTTACTTCCATCGTTCTACACTATTTCATGAGCGCATAGTCTCCACACGTATAAAGTTGTGTCCCCCCTAACATATCGGTTGATTCTGGAATAAAAGGAGGAACACTTGTGGCCATGTGACACACCGAATTGGTGATCCATTTTTCTGAATCCAAGTCAGAATTTCACAATAATATATTTCAATAATCTCTTAGGATATTCCGAATATGTTATATATGTTAATCAACTGAATAAATTAAAGATAAATAATGGCCTCACCATTCCTTAATTTAAAATAAAATCACATATATTCATGAAAATTTCCAATGAACCATAACATTAATTAAATGAATAGGTGAGTGATTTCAATATAAACTCTTAGATTTAGCAATTATTATATTCATCAATTTATTACAGTATGGAAATGAAGTAGGTTCCATTTTAATCTCATTAAATCAATCATAATTATTCTATATAAATTATATGAATGTTATCAATAAAAAATATTCCTAATAAAGAAAAAGGTACAAAATGGGTAAATGTTGTTGAGAAATGGAAATAACCTTAAAAGACCATTAAAATATTTATTATGAAAATAAAATTTTCAATTTATAAATATCTTCTAAAAAAATTTATTCACAAAAAATTTTGAAAATACATTTCTTAAAAAATATCCTTGAAATTTTTTAAAGGATTATTTAATAAGAATAATGTTCATTTCTATGGGAAAATTTATTCCTATTATAAACATTAAATGTAAACATTCGTAAAAACATTTTCTAATTAGAGTCTAATGAATCCTATTTGATAAATATTATTATTTTTTAAAAAAAATTAAAAAAATATCATCGAATGAAGAACTAATCAGTAGATAGATTACATATAACACATATTAATATACTAAAAAACAAGTGAGCATTATAATAATTGTTTTCATAGATTAATTAATTCATAAATAATGCATAATAATGCCAATAATGATGATATGTAACCCAATCAAAGGAAATTGAGTTAAGAAAACCTTTTCCACTTGGTACCATTCAATTAAAAACAAATTTTCAAAGATAATTCAAATTTAAAAATAAAATATCATGAAGTAAGAAGAATTAATTATATGATGTGTAAAAGATAGAAAATTATATTTATATAAAATTACTTTCAAAAAATTAAATTATTCTACAATAAAGGGGAATTGAGAGGGAATCCCATAACTCAAGTCTAGACATTCCATGCACGTCTGTTAACACTACTATAATAAATTAAAGTAAATTATTTTATTTTATTGGAACATTTTCCATGTTTAATCCCATTAACATAAAACTTATATTTTGTTCATTTTAATTACATATTTAGTTACTAAATCTGTTAATTCCACATCAGTTATTTTGAGATGGTTTGTTAAATAATTTCAAAACATGTTCAGTGGGTTTCTAGTGGTCAAAGGGGTCATTATTTGATCATTTATGAATAATAATTGTGACATAATTACCTTTTTTGTAAATCAATAATACTTTTATAATTAAAGATGAATTATAGTTTTTGTGGATGAACTATGATATAATCATGGAGATAACAAGTAATATTTGTGAATTATTAACTTTTCCATTTTTAAATGGCCATTTTTAGATGAAAGTAAGAATTATTTTATATTATAAATATGAAAATAATATCACAAATAAATTAATATATAATTTAACATTCATATTTATAACATCCTTTCTATTATGTGATGGAAAATTTATCCTCTCACAATGTAGTGCTGGGGGTCCATATATATTCACAAATGATGTTATCATTTTCCATAGAATGGAATGGTTTGAAAGTAAATGTTATATTATGTTTTAATAATGAAAATAATATCATTAATATTAAATATTGACATTAATTCCATAATTATAAACTTATAAGATATATGGTTATGGAAAATGTATTTCATTAGTTAATGATACGATAGTACATTGTACACATGAATAATGAATTCCATCGACATTTGATGGCAGTGGGATATGGAAATCGTTTATTAAATTATCATAAAAATTTATCATTATATGAGTGATAAACGATTTTACCTCATATTGTATGGTGATGATTTTATGAAGATGTAATAAAAAATAGTGTGAAGAGTCTCAGTTAATAATTACACCTCTTCTTCAGAAAAACTCCTTTTATTTTCACCTTAATCTCTTTAAGGGTGTTATTTCAACCAAACTAAGACCTATAGAATATGGGAATATATTCTATGAATATATTACTTATGAAATTTTCAAACCTATTTTTTAATGAGGTGTGATGAATTAATATAAAAATATTCCCATTTATACGTGAGGGGTACAGAACTATTGAAATTTGTTAAAATATTAATTTCATATAAATTAATTATTATTTTAAAATGATTCCAATTTGTAAATATTGGAAAATAAGATGAGTATGAGTCAGAATAATGTATTTAAATTAATTTTTAAAATGTATTTCCTTTATTAATATCATAATATTTTTTTAAACCATCAAATATCACTTTTCACACTTTTGTAATAATGTTGTTTACTATTTGAGGGTCACGATAGTTACAATATATTTTAAAATAGACCATTAATATACCATTGCAGATAATTTAAACTATATTACAATAAATTTTCCTAATTAATTATTTCTAAAAATATTATATATTTTAAAAAATTATCAATTTCAAAACATATAAATACATTCAATTTGAAAACATTTCATTTATATTGGAATTTATAAAAATCACACTAAAATGAGCTTAAAATAATGTATTTTAATACAAAAATAAAATGATATATTTATCTTGAAAATATTGTTCGACATTAATTACTTGAAATTAGAGTACATTTAATTTTATTAATTTCATTTATTTTATATTTCTATTAAATAAATAATTATCTCCTCATTTGTGTGTACTATATAATGTGATTATTTAATAACAAAAAAATTAATATAAAATATCATGAAGAAGTTGAATTATTTTAATTTTACAATACAATTTATAATAGAATCAATTCTCTAGTAATCCACATGTCAATTATATTAGAGAAATTAAAAACTTGAGTGTCATTTTGACTTTTCTTTAATAAGATATTATAAATGTACTAATCAATTTTAAATGGAAAAGGATCATATAAATTAATAATAGATGGGTATTAATTATATGTAATAAAAGTTTTATATTAATGTATGTATTGGGGTCATTTTATCTGTCTATATAAATTTTTATTCATCTTTAATTACTCGATTTTCTATTTACGAGGGTCAAAAAAATTACTATATTATATATTCATTTAAACCAAAAGCAATGAGGAATTATTTACCATATTTGGAGTCCCTAACTATAAATATGGAATTAAAATTTTTCATATTCCAAGTAATTATTTTTTATTATTTAATTTAATAATTAACCC
Source organism: Viscum album (assembly GCA_963277665.1). Taxonomy (NCBI): domain Eukaryota; kingdom Viridiplantae; phylum Streptophyta; class Magnoliopsida; order Santalales; family Viscaceae; genus Viscum; species Viscum album. The sequence continues at coordinate 706,280,088 of OY728131.1, read as the reverse complement.
AATCAACTTGATGATAAATAGGTTTCAATTATAATTACCTTTCAAAATATAAATTGATTCTATAGTAAATTCAAAAATGAAATTAATTTCATGTACAATAATTTAATTAATTAAATTAAAATGTAAATAATAAAATATGAAATCTACATAAAATTATAATTTTATTTTATATATATTAAATGAATATATACTTATCAATAAAATCAACATTTTTCACTCACCAAGGAAAAATCAAACTATTTGGAAAAATTTCAAAACATAACCATAGGATAATTTTGATATTTTGATTTCAAAAATTATTTATATGATATCAAATAATTATTATATTGTTTTAAAAAAGTAAATTTAATTTTTTTTAATGAAATTAAATTAAATGCATTTTTGATGAAAAAAATGACTTTACTAAAAATTGAGTGACTTTTTTAAAAGAATAAACAATTAAATATATCTAGAATAAATAGTTTTTTATATATTACATACATAATATAATCATATTAATATTGACCAATATTATTTCTAGACAATAATGGTCCTATTTAAAGACTAATTTTTCATAGTTAATTTAAGATCGATATTGCATATCATGTACAATATAGAACATAGTCTTTCTTTTAAAACATGTGATACGAAAAATATTGATGTCGTGTAGGACACACATGAAATAAATTTTCATTATTATGATCAATCATACATAGGATATGGTTTAGTATATTAATATTTTATTAATAATTTAAATGGTGTGTCCCATATAACATGAAATAATTTTTTTATCAACTGCACTATGATATTTTATTATTTTGATTATAAGAGATGTTGATCCATAGTGAAATGCATGAGGATGATGAATATAACATTCTTAGATGTAATGTATTTATTATAAACCTCTTATATTGGTTCAAAAATATGATTCATTATGATGAAAAAAGTTGGGATGATTAAGGATATAGGTTTGGTAATTTAATGAGTCACCAAAAACATGTATGATATATTCATGAAATGATTTCTTATCGAATTTTAAATTTCATGACCAAATAACTCAAAGACACTAAACACTAAAAATTTTATGTTTGTGATTTTATATTTGTGTATGATGACATTTTATGATGTGATATTGTTAGGGGTGACTCTTTTACACATAGGACATGTGGGCATCAACCGGAGATGATGATTCTTAAGGGGTAGTCTCATGTACACGAGTTCATTGAGAAACATGGCCCTAATATAAAGTTATTTGAATATAATTTTTATGATTAACAAGTATATGAGATCCTAGGAATGTATTATGTAATTTTTTCACCATGTTATTTGGATACATCAAGTTATAAGTGTTTAACATGGGTTACGATTTATGGGTTGTATAACTTATAGGATCAGAGGTAGGGACTATTGTTTTTGAGATATGAGTCATGGTATATGAGTAGTATGGTGTATATTAGATGATATAAATTATAGTAACCTAAAATATGGTTTAGTCTATGCCGATGAGTTCCCTATATATGTAAGAATATGTAAATTCTATAGTTTTGTTATTTATCTATGAGATGTGCTACCTTGTATGAGAAAAATCCATAGTGATGCCTCTAATTTTTCGAATGTAGAAGAAATCATAATTTTCCTTGAATTATGAACTATTCAAATGATTTGAGACTGGGTATGTAGTGTATACATTACTAGTCCTTGGGTTTTCTGGAGAATGAAATCTGAGTGCTAGTATTATGGTATTAAAGTTGAAATATTATAGAAACATTAGTATGATACAAGTAATTTTGTATTTTTGATAGGTTTCTATGATTAATTATGGTGATTAATAGATGGAAATTGGAAGATATTTAAGGATTATAGTATAGCGTGTGACCATGATCTTACCCACAGAAATGGATAGATAATGATTTTGAAGAAAAAAACCTATAGAACATTAATTTTATGGGAATGTAATTTGGGTTAACATGGTTAGTTATTTGGGAACTTGAGCCTTTGTTTGATGATATAGCACTCATGGTAGAATTGTTTGTATTGAGATATTATATTCTGCAAGAGCATACACCAATTTATTTTTTAGGAGAATGAGGTAGAACACACTAGATACAGAACATGATATTGAATTTTAACATGGTGTGCGACCATGGGTGGTCTGAGGATTAGTGTTTTGATGAGATTTCCTATTAATGGTTTCTCAATAGTAATTAGAAATATGGCAAGTGACCCACCATGATAAATGAGAAATAAAAAATAGATCATCTTTTGGACAATGGGATATTCGAGCATTGATCCCAAATAGGTGTTTCCTAGGATAGATGGTCTTAGATTGTTTAGGATTCCATTATTTTGATGAAGGAACAAATTGAATATGATCTAGTACTTTTTTGAGTTTAAAAAAGGAATTTTTTCTGGTGTATGTAAATTATTTGAGATAATGACAACATATTTAGTGACTAAGTGCGTTAGAATTAGGCTGATTATAGTTTCGAAATGGCCTGAAGGAATTTAGTGAAGTTAAATATAGTTCATGAAGTAGTTAATGGGTTGAATCACAATTCATCACATGTTTGAGGTTGTAAACTCCAATTTGTGACAATTTTTTGCGGTGAACAAGATTCTTTGTGTGGTTCTAGGTTTCATATAGTGATTTCTGATAGTGTTAGGGGGGAACATGATTCATCACATTATTTAGGTGATTAACCAGTTATTCGTAATTTTGTAAGGGCTGAGCTTATTTCAACATATTATTTAAGGGTTAAACATGTGATGATACATTTTGAATGTGAAATTATATATAAAATATAATTGGATGCAAGTGAACTTTGTATTGTGGATTGTGTTACATCAAACATTTTTTGATGAGGGTATTCTAAGGCTTGCACTTGGAAATTCGAGCAATGGTAGATGTATATGGGACTAATTTATGGGTGTTGGATAGGCATATTACTTTGAAAACAGTATGATGTCTTATTTGGTACTAACCATTGAATGGTTCTTTTATGTGTGGATGTGTGAAGTGATATAGAAAATAGAACAACCAAGTCATTGTATAACTAAGGATTTTTTTATTAGGTGGTTCTAATGGTGGGAATTTCATTGTCCCATGTATCAATCATTATGCGTCAAATCTTATAGTGGGATCACTATATGATAGATGATTTGGTTATTCGTGACACTATTGTGTCCAGAGATAGACTAGTGTGGGTAAGCATCATATAGGTGTTACAGTGATTGTTATGTATTATGGATTATGTTTTAATTCATAGTGAACATCTTAATTGGAGTTTCATAGTAAAAGATATTTTAATTATAAAATGTAGTTACATAAAGCCGTGGACTTGTATAAGAAAATAATGATCTAAAATAACTCACTTCACATTCTAAATTTGATATATATTGATGATATAAGTTAATTTAAAATACACAAAACCATCTTAGTAAACAATATAAGGCAACATCAATCACCAAGTCAATTAATGTTTATTGTTTTAACGAATTTAAAAAATGTATCATATACAGTCAAAATGACATCTCATTATAAATGTTAATCCAAAAATAGGTTTTATATTTACATTACTATTTTCATTAATGAATTATTTATCACTCAAACTATAGAAACCAAATGCCCATATTTACTTCTAAACATTGGTAAAAACTTAATGGATCTCAAAATGTAAGATCAATTAATTCAAAAGTACATAAAAATAAGAAACATACCTGATACCCATATTGTAATGAAAATATTAATGTATATGATAAGAAATATTCTTACATATTTTAAATCATTCATAATATTTTTTATATATAATAGTGAATGGAATAAAATAAATAGTGATCTCAATTGATCAGTAAGTGACATGATGATGTGATATCTATTTTATAATAAATTAGTCATAGTTAACATGGAATGAATAAATTATGATAAAATAATACAATTAACCAACAACATTTTTGGAATCTTATCAAAGTATTATATAGGTTTTAAAAAAATCCTATGGAAAAAACTAACACATTAATCATGTAATGTGTATTGTGAGATATAGTAAATTTACCATTAAGACATCTAGTTAAGAAATCATATATAAGTGGGTAACGATTATGAAAAATACCTGACCTAGATTGTATCATGAATCCGACTAATGCTTCATGGGAATTTTCAATTCCTGGTCCACCCATCCAATAATAATCCTAATGCATGCATCATAAGATGAAAAAATATAGCTTAATATATTATACATAATAATCAAAGACTATCCTTTCTAAAAGAGGTAGTATATGAAATTTTAATACAATACCATTTCAAAATGATTATAATCCTTCCATATAAGTATTTTGGATGGTATCATCAGTGTATAACGACAATAAAGAATAAGAATATTAAAGAGGGGTTTTTTGTTGATTACCTATGGGTTATGGTTATGATTACTTAATCAAAGATAAATAATAGTGTAGGTTGAAATGGAATGTGGTAAATTGTGTTTGATTTTAATTCTTTTACTTCTTTGATATTATTTTTCACATTGTGAATTATATTGGCTTCTAGCACTCACTAAATATTACAGACTTTAGGGGATTTGATTGTGCTTGATGATATGTGTTTCGACAATTTCACCTATTATGTTTATCGTGATATTACCCTAAAATGGAAAATGATCAACCATTTATATTTTGGAAATGAAATTGTTTCTTTATGATTATGGATTTTGTGATATCACCACTAAAAATAAATTGGAATGTGATAAAATACCATTCTAAAATATTTAAACTGATATTGATTTATTGTGATGAATTGATATTCTTTTGGTATAGTTATGTGTTTTTTGGGCATGTGGGGTTGATGGTTTGTGTGCCTTTCATTTGGGACGGCGTGACCACATGTATGTTGTTATTTTGTACTGATAAGTTAGTTTGTGGGAATTGCATTCATGGTGGTGGGGTTGTTTTGTTGTTGTGATTTTTTTGGTGAGGTATATTGTTTGCTATGATTTTGGGGTGGTGAGGTGGTGGTTTATTTGTGATTGATTACTAAGTAGTGATGGAATATTATATTTATATTGAAGGAAATTACATGTGTTGGTTTGATAATGGGATGAGAATGGTTAATGAATAATTAAATGGTGGGTTTTGTGGTTAATGTGGTAGAATCTGAATAATTAAATGAATTACGTAGTCAAATAAAAATACCTTGAAACGTGAATGTGTCATGATGATTGTTGTGTGGAGTTATTCATTCAGAAATTAAAATAAAATTGAATGTGTTGTTAGTTTTTTTGTCTTATTTTGATCACATAAGATGGAATTGAGTGTTTGATATTATAGATATATACATTAATAATCCTTTGATTTTTATACACATGCTTGAAATCATCGATCATAATGCCCCAACATCCTTATGGTCAGATGGGATAGTTTTTTAGAAATCTGGTGAGGATTACGAATTGATGGCTACCAAATCTATCCCGCTATATCTTCATAGAGAGGTAGGTATAGTAGAGGATTAGATTGATATAGTTGTTTATGTTTATTATATTGTGTTTTTTATAGCACATGCATCTTTAGGTGAGGTGTGATGTGGCCAAGCTTGTAGGGTGACACACCGAGGATTCATTGACTATGGTGTGTTGTGAAAGTGTATAGGGGTGGTTTTTTATACAAAAGAAATGGGTGCACCATGAAAAATGAATTTGGGCATGAGAGTGGAATAATAGAAGGATTATGGTGTTGGGTACCCTTATACACGTGCTTTCTATTATATTATATTATATGGTTTGTATTATACGATGAGCCTGCATTGCTGAGGATTGGATAGTTAGTAAACCATGAAAGGTGTTGCATGGTTCTACTATTTTCTCATAGGTAAATTAGTGTCCTTATTTCACTTGTGCCTGAGAGAGTTTGGTTTTTCGACTGAGTATACTTTTACTCCCACCATATATTTATTATAATATTTTTAGGTTTCGTGGAGGATTACATGGACTGTGATGGACATTACAAGCTCTATTAGATGAAATTTTTTAGCTTTATATTGTCTATTTATATTTGGGAATTAAAATTTAGAAACTTTTATTTGTATTAGTTATATTTAAAAATTCATACGGAATGGTTTTTTTATTAATTTTATGTTATGTTTTGGGATTTTCTATGGATGATCCATCATTTATCCTGATCCCATATTTTTATAGAGGTTATTTCCTACCATATATAAGATTCTTATTTCCTCCGTGCTTTACTCTAACTCAGGGCCTACTAAAGGTGGGACTTAAGGGGTCATTGTATCTCATCCATCATTGTGTTATTTTTAGACTGATGGGATCATGACATAGTGGTACTAAAAGAGTTGATGGGGGATAAGATTCAGTTTTAGTTTAGGGACAATGAGGATTTCATGGGGTGGTATGGAATCAATGGTAGTGAAATTTAGTGTATAATGACTCCCATACAAGATAATTTTATTTGAGATGGTTTTTGATTTATTTTATTTTATTTCATGGTGGTTTTTTTGGGTATTGTCTATCTTATATCCTGATCTCTTATTATTTTAGTGTATAATGACTCCCATACAGGATAATTTTATACCCTTAAAGCTATTTTCCAACCTGGGGCCTACTGGAGAAAGGATTTGAGAGTCATTGTCTCTCTCCCCTCAATGAGGTATCTTTATATAGAGGGGTACAGACATTTATATAAAATATATTCCAGAAATTGTTCCTTAATATTATCCATGTATTTTTTTAGTTAAAAATAAATCACATTGCTTCAAGAGGTAGTTTTCTAACGTACACAAGAGAGACATTATCATAACCCATAAATAGTAAAAATTAAAAATGAAAATATGATATAAAGACTCTAGTGATGTAATTATTATTTTAATATTATATAAATAAATTTTATCCATTATCTTATCAAACTGTGAGAGGTGGAAATATAAATATGAATGGTATCAGTTCGTGAGATGGATGTCCAATGTACACATGAATAAGGATTTTTTAATCCATTTTATGAAATTGGATATTGTTGTAGATAATTACCTTATAATTAAATAATAAAAAATATTTAGAATATATTATGTTTATTTTAATAAATAATTTTATAAAAAATTTCAGAATGCAGAAGAAGAAATAAAATAAGAAACATCCACTGAAGAACGTTACTTTTTCTTCTATTAACCTTGATAGGTTTTCAGAAAAATTATTTATAGGATGGATATATGTAAAAAAATATTACATATAACACGAGTTTAGGTAATTTGGTAAGTTATTTTGGTAGGTATTGGATGAAAAATATTTGGTTTTTGTTTTGAAGAGGAGAAAATAAGGTGTGGCCATTTATATGTGAGGTGAGTGCCACACATGAAAATTTTTAAACGATATAAGCCCTCCTTAAATTTATCATGCCCCAAGGATCCAATAATTGAAATTTTTTTAGCATATAAGTGTCATGGTCTAAATATTCCCATCCAATGGTTGTTTCAAACATTCTGTTTTTTTAACATTTATTGCATGAGTTTAACCCCTGGTAAACCACTTTTTCCTATAACTACAAGAAATGAATATTATGATTTTTACTCTTCGTATTGGTCTAAAATTAAGTTGAAAATATTATATAACATAAACTTCTATTACTAGAAATATTAAAAACATTTCTTAAAATTCAATTCATTGAAGTGGGAAATTTAATTTAAAATTAACCCCACAAATGTGACGAGAATGAATGGGTTTTAAAGTGAAAATGTACAAAATTATTTAATGTTTTAGAATCAAAATTAATAAGAAAATTTATTCTAATGACCTAAATATTATTATTGGATAAATCATTAATTTAATATTAAATAAAAATAAATATCATTTATCATTTTTATTTTAAATAATTTATTCTAAAAATTATTCTTCAAAGAGATTATATTATTCTTCACTATTTGTTAAAAATTAATCATTATAGAAAAATATAAAATATATAACTATAGATAATTTCGAAATAATATTTTGAATCATTTTTTTATCAAATTAATTTTTTGAAAGTGTTATAAATTATACTTAAAATAATATTGTAAAAAATTATCAAAATGAATTATTAGAAAAATTCATTTCAAAGGGTAAAATTTGTTATATTATTATATATTTACTAAAAAACCATAAGATGAATGTTAAACATTTTATTGAATATATAAAATATAAAAATAATTTAAATTTATTCAAAAATTGGTTTTTTAAATTTCTTGAGGTTTAAAAATATCTGAAATAAATATTTTCCAAAATAATATTTACTTTATTTTGAAATTGTTTTTAATTTACATTTTTTAATAAATTTGTTGAAAAAAAATTATTCATTTTTTTACAATAGATTTTCATAATTTATTTTATTCTTTTCATAACCACCATACCAAAAACTATGAGATAACTATAATTTTAAATAATTATACATCAATAGTTGGACATGTTTAGATTAAACTCAGTGTTTTGTTTAATGTAGGATAAAGTAATTGATATTTGTAATAGAAGATACAATAAATTTTTTGTATATAAAAAATATCAAAAATGATAAATTCATTTGAGTAAAATTATTTCAAAAACTCTTAGGGTGTAACATTGTACGGTCTTGAATGTGAATTTCACCCTTATAATTCATGTTTTCCATAAAAGGTATAATAAATTAAAATTACATCATAGAAATAATCAAAAAATGGATAATAAAATATCCTATTTAAAAATATAATTGATGATAGAAATTAATAATTAATAACAAATACTAGGTTTCCAAATAGAAAAATATTTATGGGAAGGGGGGACATGTGATTTTAATTTAAGAATAACACACAAATACTAATAGAGAGTGATAGAGAACTTGGTCAAGATAATGCTATGGAAAAAATCCCTAATGTAGAGGAATTCAAATGGTAATTTATATCATTAATAATTATGATAACTATGTAAAATTGTAATTCCACATCCATTTCCTAGTGTTGGGAAATTCCATTTCCATTTATACCCAGAACATATGAAAATTTAGATATTTGATAACTTTTTATTACATAAGATCAATTTCATCATTTGGTATTCCCATTAGCAATTTACAATGTATATCTTTCTATAATATATTAATTTTTGAAGTTTGGAGCACTAAATATGATCCGTAAAAAATGATAAGTCATTCCTTATATCTCTAGTTAAAAAACAACTTAACATTGGTTATAAAATATGGATGAATCACCATATGGTGAAGTAATATATTAATCTCAAAAATCTCATAAATATTTCAAAATAAACCATTTAATAATTTTTTTAAATTAATAACACCTTCAAAATTAGAAATTAATAAAAAAGAAATTAAATTTATCAAAATCTACATAACATTGATCCTCTGTATACTATAATGATTCCCTTTATGGTCATGTCCCAAATATGTGAATACAAATTTCTTTTATTCTCTTGAAAACTTATAATTACCCAAATTTCCATACAATCATATTTGAAACAAAAATTCATCCTAATTCATTATATAAGCCATTAAATACAGTACATATCCCTGAAATCCAAAAATGTTGCAAACAACATTAATTGTACCATAAACCACTTTATCAACACACATATTAGGTAATTAGTAATATCTGATTTACTAAATCATATCCAACATCTCTTTATCCCAACATCACTACCTCAAAATCTAGAATATATCAAGGGCTGTCATGCATTAATCCAAATATGCACTTACCATAAATCACTAATCTACTCAATCTGTACTATTTAACAAATTATTTACAATCATTATTGAAAACCATTAACAAATAATAATTATTCAAAAAAATGTCTATAATTACAAGGCAAAAACAATTCTATTTTTTCAACCTCATCCTTACGATATTAACTATGCTTCAACATCATATTCTTTAATAACTAATTATTTTGATATTTCCTCCATATTCTACTCATCATCAAATAAAAAACCATTACCTATACATAGTTTATAGTTCTCTTAAAAAGATTTACCATGGAAAATTTATTTTCATAATGACCATACTTTCAATATTATATTCAATCCACAATAGTTAATACCTTCGGGAAACAATTATTTTCATTGAATTTTTAAACATTTTTTATTATTTTTTCAAGAAAATTACATTCTTTATGTAATTATTTTACTCATTCCAAACATATTATTTTTTTAATAAGATATTCCCTGGAGTGATTATTCCCAAATTATTCTTCTATTAGAAGTTGAATATTCTATCTTATAAGTTCTCCTATATATGAACTCCAAATGAACAATATGATTCTCTTATTTTGTGAGTTTTAGAGTATTTTATGTCATACATTATTATTCATATTCCATTATAACTAATTGGGAATAATCACAATATACATCACAGTAGTTATCATCTATTTAGGATAAACATAAGTAATTTATCCATCAAATATAGTTTAATACAATTTACTTCTATTTCTAGACAATTACTAAATACCAAAATTTATTGTTCGAGAAACACAAATCATTGTGGGAAACTAAATAATATTGAAAAATAACTTAAATGATGTATAAATCATGACAACTTCTATCTAATCTATGAAACATTAGGTTTATCATAGATATTTAATATTAATAATATATCTAAATCCTTTGTGGTGGTTACAAAAGAGTTTGTGAATATCTAAAAGATATCTTATGGGATTGTCAGACTAGGATAGTTGCAAGGCCCATTGTGATACACATGGTGATGATATATTCTAGATCATTAAACCATTTTCTGATTTATTACCCCTAGGTATATTTATACCATAGTTACATCATGATTTATTATCTATACAAGGATGTAAATTCTTGAAAAACACATTCTATTTCCATTAAAAAGTCATGTACATTCTCGTATACATTGGCTCATCCTTTAACTTATCCATAGAGTCACGTCTTTGTTGATTTAACTAGTATTTTTTTCATTTTACATTCTAATGGATGACTAAACATAACACTAGAAACCAAATATAGTGACTAAGGATTCTCATATCTAGAAGATATGTCTTTTTATGAATATTTATTAAAATATAAAAAAATACTATAGACCAACGTATTTGAGTGTTTTTTGGAGACCTAGAACACAATCTTCTTAGTTGATGAATAATCATCAATTTATCCTATAAAATTCATCCACTTTATTACCCCTACATAATTCTATTATTCAAAACAATGGGAATAGAGTCATAATAAAGGGTGACTTTAGATGGTTAGTTAGGGAAAACATGGGTGATATATAAGCATAACATGATTATAAGGGTATGAGAACATGATCATATGATTGTAAAAACATACACATCATATCATTGATCATAATATTAATAATGTTGTAATGATTGATAGTTCATAAGAAATGAATCATCATGAAATTAAATAACATGAACCAGTAGAGTATTACATTGAAAAAAGAAATAGATTTGTGGAATAAACATAAGAATAGAAAATCATAAATAAATATTACCCACTATAAAATTATTTAGATGTTAGGCTTGGGCTAACCACCATTGTATTACATCTGTCTAGGGTTGGCTTATCATGTGTTATATTTTGTATGCTTTATCAACCATTAATATACCATCTTTTTTTGGGATTTGTATAACTTATCAAGAACACTATGATCTCATAGAAAATTTATCATTACTAAATTATATGGAGTTATATTTAGTTCTAACGAATCCCATAATTAAAATCATATTTATGTCTACCATAAGAACATAAAATAGTATTCAGACAAGATCCCATGAAATGAAATTTATTTCATCAAAATTTCATCAAAACTGGTGGAAAAGAAATAGGTTTCACAATACTTTCATTTACATTAACCCATTTTAAATAAAATGTTCTCAGATTCACTTCATAATTTAATTATATCATAACAAATTTAAATGGAATGATTTACATTAATATCATTTTGTGAAAATGTAAACCAACTTTAGAATGTTTATGTATCATTTTATTTTGTAATATCCCCACAAAATTATATGTATCATCATAGATTCATGCATAGATAGAATATTATTTTTAATGAAATACTGGAATATTTAATGTGGAAAATTTCATTTCTGATTGAAAAATATGTTCTAAATCATATAAAATTTAAAAAATTTGTTTCATTTAAAATAATATTTAAAGATCATTTAAAAAAATTATTGAATAAAATATCATTTCAACATGAATTATTTTTAATAAAAAACAAAGAACATAAAGTTATATTATTTTTAAAATAACATTGAAAATATTAAGGTTTTTTTAAATAATTGGGTGGTAATGGAAGTGTTAAATAATGTTCGAGTCATTAATGTGAAAATAAATATTCCATTTAAATTTTATGGAAAAACAAAAAAATCTTTGTTTCAAAAAATGGCATACAGTTAACTTTCTAAAAATATTGTAAAAACTAAATAATTATTATAAATATATTTATAAATTATATTGATATTGTTTAAAAAAAATATTCAAAACAATTTAAAACAAAAACAATGTTTGATGAAAAATGGGGTTTCGCCCAAATAGATAAATCAAAAATATTTTTATTAAAAACATTATATTGAAACTGTTGAGTTAATAAATAGAGGAAAAAGAAGAGAAAATGTATTCCCCTGGAATAAAAAAATGATAAGGTAAGTTGTGATTTTATTGAGATATGGATCATAATATTTAATCATCCGTAACATAGTCATAAACAATCCAAATAAATGATAAGATTGTTACTTGAAATATTTACCTGTTAATCACTTTGAATTATAATCCAAATGAATGAATTATATTCCATTAAACTAAAAATATAATTAGGACACCAATTATTGATATTACCTGTAAATGGGTTTTATTTCGAAATCATATAATAATAGTGGTTCATAATATAACATATGTCTCAATGATACATAATTATGACAAATATCCCTTTTTTTCTCTGGTAATTTTTGTACCATAAACTCGTTGAAGGAGAGACAAAATAATTGATATTTAAATCAACATAATTTTATGGATAATAATCAGAAAATAAAATATTTTATATTATGCACACAATATAATATAAATAATTGGTGATTATGGAATGTGTTTTATAGAAGAAAATGATCAGACAGAAATACCAATCTACTTTAATATTATTCTAGATTATAAGAACTAATAAATAAAAAAATCAATTGAAAAATTATGTTTTATTAAAATAAATATATCCATGATAATACATGTATGTGTTTCAGTATATACACAACCCAAATGAATCACGTTTTGAGTTTTATATGTCTTCCAAAAATAAATGAGATACTCGAAATCATATACCATTAGATATGAATTCCCTTGGAAATGTTCAAACCATATATTTAATAATTATAATTATGTTATAAATATATTATACAACAGTAATTATATATATAATATCACATATTATTTACATGTTACCATTTATTTCCTTTTATTATAAATTCCTTATTAAAATGACGTTTATGGTAATAACCACTTTTTTTCATATATGCTTTGATTTTTTATTTTTGTTCCTCTTAACGTTTTCTGGGTTCAATAATCTCCAAAATAATAATATTGTTTTTATGATAATATTTTTACATCAATTATACATTTAATAATAATCACAATTGATTGTTTTTATAAATAATGTATGTTGTGATCAAGGAGATTATAGTTTACATGAGTAATGTCAACATTTTTCAACGACTATTATAGAATATAGGAATGTAATATTATATCTTTATTAATTAATAATATTATAAAAAATTTATTATTATTTATTTAAATTTACTTACAAATTATTATCATTTTTGTTTGATGATCAATAGAGAGAGTCATGTCATTTTGTGAAGGGGTTTTCCACAATTACATGAACAATTTTATCAATATTTTGTGAGTGATATGGTATTAAATAAAAAGAAATATAATACTTTTATAATAATAATTATTAGTTTATGAATATAATAATTCTTCCTTTTATATCACAAATATTCATCAACATTACACTTATTATCTTCCAATAAAACATTAGAGAAAATGTAACACATCATATAGCGATGTGGTATTCCACCATGTAGATGAGCGACATTATCGTATCCCTTATGTTATATAAAGTTAAAATATTATATTTTTTAAATTAATATAGATGTATAATTATGTTATAAATATTTTATCTCTAATTTTTATCAATCATCACTGATAGACAAAAAAAGTATTTTAGAAAAAACGAAGGACCTCGGTCATTAAGCGGTAGTTGGTCATTCACAAGAATGATGATTTCGTAAACCATTTTATTAAAATAAAGAAAGTTATAGGTAATCCCTTTATAATAATAAAATTAATTATATAGAATATATGGAGTTTATTATGTGATCAAGTTTTAATAATATTTTATTTAGGGGAAGGAATAAATAAAATAAATACACTCATTGAATTACATTACCTATTCTTCAGAAAACCTCCTTAGGTTTCCTCCATAAATCCTCAGATGATATATGTATGTCCGAAATATGGAATATAAAATGATATTATGAAATTTTGAAGTGACTTTTGTAGGTATTGGATGAACTAGAATGGGTTTTATGGTATATAGTGTTAATGATAAAGGGTGACATTTTATAAGTGACATAAGTGTGACACTTTTCATTTTTTGAATGAATTATTTCCATTCACATTAAGTCATTTCACAATGCTCCAATAATGAATATTTAATTTAAATATAATATATAATGTCTAACTATTTTTAGAAAATTGGTTCTGAACATGATTGGGGTATTTCTCAGCCCTTATCAATTTAGTGTAACCCCCGGTAACACTATTTATAATTTAACAACATTAAATAATTCTAAATGTTTGTACTACTCAATTTGATAATTTTTGTAATTATAACGTAATATATATATATTTATGATTCAAAAAATGAATCCATTTATAATAATTGAATACATATATGTGGAAAGTTTCAATTTAAAATTAGTCTCAAAGACGCCACGAAAAAACACATTTTAAAAGTGAAAATATTCAAAAGGTAATAATGATATTATGTCAATATTCAGTATGAAACTAATTATAATATCATAAATTTGATTTATTGATAAATAATTTAACTACTTATACATTATATACAATATAAATTAAAATTTAACGTTATTAAACAATAAATAAAAATCCATCATTCAATTAAAATTCTATATTTTTATTTTTTCATCAAAAAATAAACCCTTAAAAAAGATCATAAAATACCTAATAAATGTTTGAAATTATGATATAAAAAATATTTCATTAGCATTATAATTTTAATTTTTTACAAATTTTTCATTAAATAATAACTCAAAAAAGAATCCAATTTTTATTTTGGAAAAATATTATTTTATGGGTAAAATTGGATTTATAATTTGACATTTTCTAGAAAACACAAAAGATGAATATTAAATATATGATTGAATATATATCTATATAAATTTAACATAAAATTATACACTAAAATTTTATTGTTTAATTTATTGAGGAACAACATGTTTGGTATATCAATAAAAGTTTCTTAGAAAAAAATTCCTACATTAATTTTTTTTATTTTCATTTTATAATTATTTTGTTTATAAATAATCTATTTGAAATAAATGTGTGAAATTTAGGTTATAATAATTTATTTCCTAACATTAATACCCCCACTACAGTGTCTATGATATATATAAAATTTCAAATAATAATATTTCAACTGTTTGACATGTATCATTAAAACCCAATGTTGTAGGTAATGGAAGTTGATCATAGTGCTTAATATAACCTAAGATAAAATATATGTTTCTTGTATTAATAAAATAAAAGAATAAAAAATTTAAAAAATCATAGAATATTAGGATGTTACATTATCCCCTGTATGCAACCATAAACTATCTGCTTTTATCAAAAACACACAAATATACTCGAGGGGGATCTCTAACACTCATAAATGGGAACTAAAACATTAAACCAACTATTAATAGTATATAATGATGAAAATATTGTAAATATTCTTATATCTGGGATAGAATCTGAATATTTGGGTGAAAAAATGATGCCCATGACCAGTTTCACCTTGGATGACTGATGATCGGTGAAAAAATGGTAATCCACAATACATGTTTTCCTTAGTTCATTATTGGGTCATCGAACATCATGGGATAAAAACCCCTTCCATTTTTAAATTCATGAATCATATAGGGGTATTGGTATATAAATTTAATTTTATTAAATCAATTACCGTTCATGTATGACACCACAAATTGCTGCCTTAGGCCAAGCACCAGACAATGAAAAATTTTATATCACACCTATAGTAAACACATTGTTTTGAACACAGTTGTGGTCTCCTATTTTTGATTGGATACAAAACTCCGGTGTTATACCAATTTAAATTAAAAAATTTGGGTTATTGATAAAATATATTTAATATTTTTAATAACACATCAATGTGGCTATCTAGGAACTGAAAATTCACATCTACTAAAAAATGGATTTTGAAATATTCCAAAATATTTTCCCAATATTTATGAGGAACAACTGCTATATATAAAAATGAAAACCTATTAAAACATTTCCCCTATTATTAACACCTAATAAAATATAAAATACTTCATTTTATGGATTATAAATATGAATTATATTCTTATATTTATTATTAAATTATTATTCAATTTTTAAATTACAAATTGAATCATCTAAATCAATCTCTTATTATAATGTTTTATCTGAAAGATAAAAATATAATTTTTAAATATAAACACAAATAATTTTATATTAATTTTTATATAATCAATTAAAAATTAACTCAGGGGTAAATGTATTTTTTTTAAAAAAATTATTTTTTATTGAATAGTATAAAACTACGATTTTCCAAAAAAAATTGACATTTCTTTTTAACAAATTTCATAATTTAAAATTTGAATTTTTTTGAATATGATTTAATGTAACCATATTATATTTTATATATATTTAATTACATTATTTTAATTTCATTCAAATTTGTATTGGATTTTTTTTAACTTTATATTTGTGATTAAAAACATGTACAACAATAATTAATTTTAGTATGTATAATGTTTTCCAATTTAATTAATTAATATGAAGCATAATTAAGAAAATATTTTATGTGTTTTATAGAAATTTATCAGTAAACATATTTTTTTATTCAAAAAATGATTATTAATTGTCAAAATATTTTATATTAAATTATATTTCTTCTTAAAAAATAGACTTTTTGAAACCAAATTTTTTGGTCGCATATATTAGTTTAATTTTAAATTTAATATTTTCCACAAATAATAAATTAAATTTAAAAAATGGATTCCATATTTTGAAATAGAATAATTTTTATTATATAATAAAGTCACTATAAAATTTCATCCTATTGAATAATGTAAATAGTAAAATTTAATTACCGAGGATGAGATTAAAATAGATTTAGAAAGGGGTTAAGAAGAAATTATAAATGTTAAAATGATCTAGAAAATATAATAAAATCTACTTTCTATAAATATAAAGTCCTTAATATTTACTGGGCTCTATAATGGTCTAATTTTTTATGTGGAAATTGTGGGTACACTATTTCCTTTTAAAAATATAATGGTGTTCCACTCACCCAACATATAAAAGGACACCCCACCCATATTCTCTTGAAAAAAATATTCTCATTGTCTCGACTAAGATATTCCCAAATAACACAAAAAAATACCTCAATATGTCTTAGATGAAGTATTATTTTCATAAATGCATCATAATAAAAATTTATTGACTAAGGATGTTGTCAGAATAAGAAGTATCATTCTTAACCAACCATATTTATTTTATTTCTTCTTCACCCACATTCAAATCATATTAAATTACAATTATATATTGAAACAAATTTATAACACATAATGAGATATTATTATTTCCATTCCATTAACAAAAAAATCCCACCTTTTTTCAAATGGTCTACGAAATCAGGATTCATGTGGATAGTGGACTACCACCTCAAGAACTGTTGCCATTCATTCCCAACCATCGCCTCTCACATCATGTTATAATGATGGACTTAAATTTTATAATTTATATTGGTAACATATCTGTATATTTGGATTTATTAAATAACATATAACTTGTTACATTCATTTTGGTGGGGGTTACGATAACACCACTTGTTTGTATTGTGGACTACTACCTTGGTT
This sequence comes from Viscum album, assembly GCA_963277665.1. Taxonomy (NCBI): domain Eukaryota; kingdom Viridiplantae; phylum Streptophyta; class Magnoliopsida; order Santalales; family Viscaceae; genus Viscum; species Viscum album. The sequence continues at coordinate 706,261,948 of OY728131.1, read as the reverse complement.
AAGTGATGTGATATGTTTTCATGAACAATGTAAAAAGAAGGTAAAATGGATAAATTTCATTTATATTTTCAATTTGAATGATATATATAATATATTTCTGACATGTTTATCATTATGAAAATATAATATATCATTTTTTTTCTTAAAATAATTTTTTTTAACATTGTTCGACAATCCTCATGGACTATCGCATACACAATGTAAAGTGACTCTTCATTCATCACTAAATCATTTAAATGATATATATATATATATATTTAAATAATAAATATTTATTTGTTATATTATTATCATTCAGAAATTAAAAATAATATATTCCCACTTTCCATAATGATTATTTAAAAATAGAATCATTTCCCATGTGTATATGTATCTTGTCATCTATCTGATCATAACATAGTTCAATTTTCATGACCATCATTCATAATATGTTTTTAAAAGCATAATTGAAATATATATATATGATAATTATATCATTATTATTTTTATTTATATGTTAAAATAAGGAAATATTGGACCATATTCTACCTTCTGGTGTTTTTTGAGGTATGAGAAAAATATCATGAAATCACCAGACATACACCTAAGTCAATATCATATTTTGTGTTACACATTGAAATATGAAATAAAAGGAATGATAAACCTATATAATATTATTTTTCATGTAAATAATTAATAGACACTTTTTATTATGTATGATAAATAATATGTGTTAGGTCAGACTCAATGTATGTTACTTCATCAAAAATTCATTTCAATAATTGTTAGTTTGACATAATGAACCTATTTTGTATAAAGATGGGTATATAAAAACCCTCTAAAATATTATATCCTTAATACAAATATTATCATCGAATATAATATTTATATTTCTATTCTTTAATGGGTCGTATGATTCAAATATCTGCAATGAGATTATGTTATTTTCATTAAAAAATTCTCTATTGATGTTTTCCTTCTATCTCATTTTTCTTCCATGTCAAATTTTCTAAATTAATTTTATTTTAGAAATGACATTTTTATAAAATAATTTTTCTCTTTCCATTTATTTTTTTTTTAAAATAAAATATTATAGTTATAGATTGATTAGATTTGATTACAAATAACAAATGAATGTTTTATTTTAATGTGTACAGTGACAATGAATTTTCCCTCTTCTGTAAAAATCATATTAGTTTTGTCTTAATTTAAATGTTTTCATATAATTATAAAATAAAAATTATCTTCCTTTATTTATGGGTAATATCATTTTGAAATCTGTCTTTAAACATAAATAGGTATTCTATTACAAAAATTAGTTTTTTAAATTAATTGTTATTATCATATCCGAAAGTTTTTTGAATATGTGTTTAATAATGTTTATCAAAATGTCTTATGATCAAATGTGAATGTACAACATATTTTATTTATGACATGATACATAAGTATTATATGAAAAATGTATGAACCCAATAAATCTTATATGACATGTTTACCCCAATTATAGCTCTTGTGTGAGATTGATATAACTAATACAAATGGTTGACCTCCACTATAGCTCATGAAAAAATTGGTTTTCCAAATATAGTTTATATGAAGGGTGAGCCCCATTATCAGTATCCAATGAATTGTGTAATTATTATGTTCTTTGAATAATTATATTTTATATCGGCAGCATGGTTATTCAAACTGAAATTATTTGGAAGGGTATATGTGAATATGATTCTATAATATTCCTAAATGGGTTTTATTTTTATAAAATGGTTTTTAAAATAATTTTTTATTGAATAAATAGTGTGAAATTTTCATGTAGAAATGTTTTATTTCATACAGTGAAGAAACTTTTTAAAAAAGATAAAAATTACAATTGTATTCATGTTTTTCACTTTAGTAAGGGTTTTCATCCCTTTTATGTTTCTTATTGAGATTTTTGTTTTCCTTCCACATTTTATAATAATCTTCATATGGTTTAAAGAATACAAAGGGAAATGATTATTCCATGTTTAAATTTATAATGTTCTTAAATAATAAGTTATCATGCTATGTTTTTCAATTTTCACATTGTTGAAATAATATATACATATTAGATGTGTAGACATTTTACATAATGTTTTTTGTTTTGATTTATTTATAACCCAATTAATTAAAACAATAAACCAAAAATAATGATGGAAATGGGTGAAATTTATATATAGAATAACAAACTAAAATATCAAAATTTATATTAATTTCTTTATTGTTTGTAACATAAAAATGGATTTGATAACATTAATGTTTAAGATGATGATAATAGAATTACCTTGATTTTTTTTATAGTGGGAAATTTTAAATGATATATAATTTTAAAATTACCTGATTACATCATGTAAATTATATATGTTCATAATTTTTATCCATAGAGAAACCATTAAAGCATTAGTGGGATATAATCTATTGTAATGCATCATTCTAAATTAGCATCCTAATGTGGTTTTACTCAGAATACAATAGTTTCATGAATAAATATATGAGTTAAAAATGATATAAATGATAGTGTTATCTATTTAGGGAGATACTAGATCAACTATTTATGAATATGTTTGTTATGGAGAATTTCATGAGACAATATCCCAAATCATTTAGTTGATCATTCAACCTAGTGGTTGTTTAAGAATTGATTAATTATTTAGATATGTTATTCTAATTCATGTGGTGTTTATAAAATCAAAAGACATCCCATTCCATTTATCATTTTGAAGTTAAATATGGTTAATATTGGTAGTCAGTTAAGAATAATGAATAGAGAGATAATATTAATTCCATATAATAGGAGAGATTAATGAATCACTTCCTTGAAAAACACTTCTTAAGGGTTTTCAACTCTATATATTGAAATTTTTCCTAAAATTGTAGAGAAATGATGAAGATTCAGTGACCACTTATGATGGTATTATCACAACATTGTCCGCGTATACACTAAAATTTGATTGGGATTTTGATATTTAAATTAACTAATGTTACTTAAAAACTACAAAATTTGCACAAAGGGATTTTACAATCAGATAATTGAATAGTTATGATTATTTTCTTCATTATGATAAAAAAATTTAGATGGATTAATCTGATATTAACTATCCAATAGAAAAAAAGTAGGAAATGGCCAGGTTGGAAATAAATTAGGGAAGAATATAACTTGTAATTGTGTATTAATCCCCCAAAATGATCCATGTTAAGTAAAAGACATTTCAAGGTATTTGTCTAATGATGTGTGAAGTCTTAATGGTGTGGTATGACGGGTCGTTGGTCTTGTGAATATAATGAAAAGAGTCATGAACATTAAAATAATAAGATAAATAACATGAAATAAATTGTTATAATATTTAGTAGTAATGAGTTAGTAAATTATGCTAGTGTGTTTCCAATTTTACTTAGATAGTTTTTAAATGATCATTATATGATACAATAAGGTGTGGAAAATTCATTTTATATTGGCAAGGTTCATCCTAATCCATCATGTGAAGTGTTAATAGATGTTTTATTTAGTCAAATTATTCCAATAACCCATTTAGAAATAGATATTCACATTTTTTTAATATCTATGAAATTGGACATTAAATAAGTAATATCATATCATGATTGCAAGATAAATCTTTTGGTGAAAAAAAGTGGAATTATTCAATCATCAATGATTTATAAAAATAATTATATTTTTTTGTGTGGTGGTATTTAATGAAAATTTTGTCAAACTAGACCTAATAGAGTTTTATATAATCCTTAAAATGGATTGGATATATATTTATCATTAGGATATATATTATAGAGATAATAAAGTTATATAAAATTATTTCATACATTTGATAATAGATGAATAAGTTAATAAAATGGTTAGAGTTGGGTGTTAAAACTATGTAGTTCATAATGTGAAAAGAAGATATTTATTCAAATTAGATGCTTTGATTTGTGAAATAAATACATGTATGTTCTTCCTAATTATTTACAATAGTTATTTTTAATTAGGATGTTTAATTTTTTATTGAATTAATCCATGATGCTATGCCAATTTCTAAACACCCTTATTGAATGACAAAAGTAAAACTTTTAGTTTTTTCAAAAAATTAGTAGAGTTACTATATAAATATTTCATTTGTTTACGAACTAAAACATGAGGTGATACTATTTTATTTTTTTCCAAATAGAAATATTTAAATTATATATTTCATTGACTATAGATATTTGAAAAGAATCCCTATATTGAACCACTATTCATTTCTTCCTATCAATGATTTTTCTAATCAAATTATGGGATCCAATCATGTTTTGATAGTTGATATAAGGAATGTGTACCATCATCTAATGGTTAATAATGATGGAATTAAATTGACTGTGTTTCACTATAAGTATAAGAATTATGATTTTATAGTTATACCATTTGGTTTTTCTATTCCACGTAATTTTCTTATGGACTTTAGGAACTGATTTTTCCATTTTATCCTGAATACTTTTTTTAGTTGTGATTATTTTTTAAATTTTTTTATAATTTACAAGTCAATTTAAACATGAAAAACACATAATCATTTTTTATAACCATACATTAAAATACATTATATGGGAGATTATGTAAGTGAGAATATTAGTTGCAATAACCATGGGAAAGTTTATTCTAATAATGAAATAACTAATGAACATGATTTAACAGGAGTGGAAAATTGTTTCTTAAGAACAAAAAATTTAATATAGATTTTATGTTTTCTTTACATTATTGTGATACTATTTATGATTTTGGGAAATTCTATTTTGTAGTTTAGTAAATAGACTATATAAATTTAAAACTAATGTACAATCATCTATATAAAATAATGTGGTGATTATATTTTGGGATGGACAAGACATTGGTGAATGCTACAGTTTTGGACCTACATTCAACAAATTGGGAATTTTCCATCTATAATAAAGATTTATTGAAGGTACATAGTCATTCACTAATGAAGAATTTTTAAAAATTGATTATTATTCATAACAGATGAATCATCATGAGTTAAAATACTATACATGATTTTTAATTAGATAAATTTGTTTTCCTCATTCTTTATTTTGATGCATTATTTATATAAAATAAAATGTTAAATAGATGAGGATAAAAAAGATTTGTGGCATATATTATATAAAAATTAATTCAACATGATATAGATTATATGTATGAATATGATAAATGATGATTATTTCTTGATTCATTATGATCTTAGAATGGAAAAAATAATATGATTCATTGAGTTGGAAAAATAATGATACATTGAAAATTTTATAGTTAGAACATGACTTGTTGGTTAATGATTTTATTAACATTTTCGTAGAAGTTGGGGATTCACAAAAATCCTTATTTTTCATGTTTATATGAAACCACCACTGTTATAAATAATTAGGATAGCTCAGAAGGAGGATCATGCATTGTAAAGAAATGTTCAATCCATTATGAAGGGTAAGATTTCTAATTTATTATTTATTTTGAATTTGTATTAATATAATTAATGTTATTATGTGTTCAATGTAATTCCTCTTCAAATAAATATCTATTGAGTATAGATTAATGTTCTATTTTTTTTCATCTGATATGCACTAGGATGTATAGAAACATTCAGGAGTTTTGTTTCTGAGATTATATGGAATTTGTTATTTATAAATTAATAATAAAATTTTGGTCTTTTCATAATATTAATGAAGTGTGTTAATTACATAAATTAATACATGAAATATTTTCAACTATCATATTGTAAATAATCAAATATATTAAAATATTTCATTGTCAGATTCTCATATAATCATCAAGGTAATAGTATGTTCCTCGTTTTTGATGATTGATTAAGTAAATATTATCATTTTATTCACTTTTGGGATAGTTGTTCTCCTCCTCATCATAATTGACAATATATAATTGAAATATTTGTGTTATATATAGATCCTCACTTTATTATATCAGACCATAAACATAGGTTCACTTCTACTCAATTGAAAGAACCTTTAAAGTCATTTGGTACTAAATTAAAATTTAACAATGATATTCATCAGCAAAATGTTGGTCTGTCTATGTTTAAAAATTTGACCATGTAACTAATTATTAATTGTTGTTTTATGTATTATTTAAGATTTTTTTATTAATATGTTAATTATTTTTCTTCTTATTATAATTTTTTTCATTACAGTATACATATAGAACTATTTGATTAAATATATGGAAAGTGGGGTGAAACTATGTATTTTTTGGCTGAAGTAGAATTAGGGAAATTTATGGTGACATAGTAGGGAGAGGAAATGGATGAGAAGGTGAAAATGATTCATCATCATTTGGGGAACCCTGAGAGAACAATTTAATGTTATTCGAATAACTTCTTGACAGATCTTTATTTCGAGGTAGGTTATTATGTCATTCCCAATTTAAGTATATGGAAAATTGTTATGCAATTTTTCTAAAAATTAATGTTATATAAATGGTTTTTTATATGACTAGAAATAATGAATTATTTTGTTTCAGTTTCCTACTAACTGTCTTTTCCTTGGAGTTTCTCATAGGCATATAACATTTTGTCTATGTCGTTGTTATGAATTATTTATCTAATTCATGTCATCGTTTAGTCATGAAGCATATTAGCTGAATGTGAATATATTTTTAAAAGGAATAAAATATACATAAAATTTTCCTTATAGATAATTTATTATGGAATAATGTTATTTTACAGGATACTATTTTTTGGAAAACGCATATGGTTGAACATGCAACCTAGGAATATGTAAATTACATAAGGGAAGGATATCCCACCTTATTTAATAGGTAATTAAAATAATAAGGAAACAATTTTAAATGGAGGAATAATTTAAAAACCTTATAATTTATCTAATAAATCATTTTCATTTTTTCTAATTTTAATTAGATAGCTATATGTATTATAAAAATATTATAAAATTTAATCTGTAAAAAGTAATAGATATAGATTAAGTCTATATTATACGGTTTTATTTAAAGATTATATTTCCAAATTTTTGAGTTTACAATTTCAATATTGAATATTGTATTTTAATTTTTATTTTAAAAACATTACATTGAGTAATTTTTTTTATTTTCTAGAAAATATTTATTTTTAGTGAATAATTAAAAAAATGGTTTTAAATAAACCTCTTATATTTATAATAAATTATGTAATATAAATGTCACATTATTTTTGTAATATTATTTAACGTAAAATATATATTATTTAAATATATTACATCGACTTAATTACTTTTGAATTCACTTTATATTTTGTTTTAGTTTAACATTATATTCGTGTTTAAAAATGGGATTTTAAGAAAACTATTTTGATGTATATAATGTTTCTCCAATTAAAAATTAAAATTATCCCAAATTTCTAATTTTTTTAAATTATAATTACTATAAATCAATAAATATATATTGAGAATAATAAAAGTTTAATTATTAGATATCAAGTTCATATAAAATCAACTTTTACATAGAAAATGCACAACATGAAGACAATATTTTTCAATGTGTATGCAATGAAACTTTGTATTTAACATTTACCAATTTTGTGAATTTATTTGTTTAAAATAAATAAAATATTCATAATTATAATTATAATAATTTTAAATATCTAACATGTTAAACATATTTTTTCTCCAAAATTAATAATAAAAATAGAATGAATTAAATATGATGGTCAAGGTATGAATTAAATTACATATGGGTAAACCAAAAAATGATAAGTGTTAAAATGACTTGAAATGTTTTCAAAGTATTATTTTTGAACAAAATTGTACCATATAATGTGTTTGTATCGATAATTGTACAGTTTGGATGATTTTTTCTTGTGAAATTGATTAGTACACCTTTTTTATTTATAATTTTACATTTGTTCCACTCACACCACATAAAAAAGGACACAACGTCATATCTGATTCACATCATAAAATATATTTAATCTTAAACTAAATTAAAAATACATACATTACATCACCCTAAATGACCTATAGAATGTATTTTTATCCTAAAGGCATCCCATATATTGTTTTTATTATTAGAAAATGAGGTTACCCAATGAAGATGGGTCATACTTAATAGAGCATCATTATTTTATTTCTTCTTCTACATAAATTTAAATTGTTATAAAATTATTATTATATTATATGAAATTAATAAATAAAATGGAAATATGTTATTATATTAATTTTCTAACCAAGACCATATCATCTTCAGTCATCTCAAAAACAATGTCATCATTCGTGTGTGTGGTTGACAGTCGCCTTACTAAGTGATGCCATTTGTTCTCTATTATAACATATCACGACAAGTAATAGTCATGGATTTACTGTGTGTGTATATATATATATATATATGATATTTTTGATATAATTATTCTCATGTTGGTATTATACAGTATATATATTCTTATATTTCATTCTGTGGGGGGTAATATAAAGGCACTCTTGTGTATGAAGGAGTACCCCAAGTGAAACATTATACATTGTTTTTCACTAATTCATTACATGGTAGGTAATAAAGAAAAAAATGAATAAATGTGATATAAATTACTATATTATAATATTAATTACATATTTATCCTTATTATTATAAAAAAATAATTTTCTTCTTGCACATAAAAATGATAATATCTTTTGTTCATACATTTGAATTACCACCTCTAAAAAGTTATGTGCCTGTTTTTTTAAAACCAAATTTGATGGGTGATATATATAATTATATTTAAGGAAATATTATTATATTTATGATATTATTATTTTTAATTAATGATTGAATAATATATTCATTTTATCCATAATGATCCATGAAAAAAAGATAATGTTACTTTTTTGAAGGTTTGACCTACCATCTCCATGATAGTTACGAAGATCATTTTTAGTAAAATTTATTAATAATTCTAATAAAATTTTTTTTAATACAAACATGATAATTATTTTAGTATTATTCTTCTTAATATTTTTAAATAATTTCCTCTTTGAGCATATTAAACGTATATAATGTCAGTCTTGGGCATAATAGAAAAAATATAAGAAAATAATCTAAAAATAAATTAATAAAAAATATTACAAAGAATTGTAAAAAATAAAATTAAATAAAAAATGTTTTTAAAAAATTAAATAATTAACATAATTGTATTATTTGGTATGAAAGAGAATATAAATGATGATTCAGACTCAATGTAGGGGTTTCGATCTCATTTTATATCCGTTGAAGCACATTTTAATGTTGAGAAACTATTTTATTTTATGAGGTGTATATAAAACCCCTTTTACATGTCATATCAAGAAGTACTTTATTCATATTGTATTGAATAACATTTTATTATTAAAAATTCATGGGGATTATGATTCAAATGTTTCCAATGTGATACAAAATATTTCATTAAAATTTTTTTTATTATTTTTCTTCTAACTCACTTTTGATCTAGGTATATGTCTCTAATATAATATTATTACAGAAAAGAGAGATTCATAAAATTAATTTCTATTATTAATTCAGTTATTTAAAATAATTTAACTTTATATATCATGTTTTAATTTACATAAAAATTATAAAATGAATGTTTATTTTTAACTTATTCTTCGACATAAATTTTTTCCACAACGATAACCAATATTTGATGTTTGGATTCTTTCTCAATATTTCATGTTTTCATTAATGAAAATGCCTAATTACCTATTTCTGTGTACTTTAGTACTGAATATGGGTTTTAAATGAAACGTGTAATTTTTTATAGAAAAAGGGATTTAAAAGAAAATGGTATTTTGTAAACTAAATCCATTCTTCATATAGGCTCAAAAGTGTTTCTAAAGGATATTATAAGGAAAATTAATAAGCATAAATTTTTTTATTTTTTGAAATGGTACATGTGAATTATATGAAAATGAGTGATCCAAATATAGCTTATATAATGTGCTGTGGCCCATTACAGCTCATGGGTTATACCAATATAGCTTATACTTAGGGATACGATATATTACAACATAATAAAAATGGTTGATCCCTATATATATATAAGGGGTGACACTCATTATTTATATTCAACGTATTGCATAATTGTTTTCTTCTCTAAAGAATTATTTTAGAATGTGGTCTTATGTTTATTCTCATTAAATGGATTTTTGTTCGTTTATCTGAATATTGTTTTCTATGATTTAAAACAATCATTTTATTTTCCTTTTATATGTTAGTAATGATTTATTTATGAAAATAAATGTGTGTTTATTTTTTAAGATAAAATATAATATTTCATATTATCGTTAATCATTTATGTTAATGGTTAATAATTTATTGGAAACCATGTTTTTTTCTATACAAATAGTTAGCTTTCTTTTTATGTCCCTTATCTAGCTTCTGGTTCCATTTCCCAATTTTCAGGATTTCTCTATAATAATTAAGGAATGGAAATGGAAAGGAATAATTCATTTTGAAATTATTTAATATAATCTAATAGAATACATCAATATATATTTTAAATTCATCATATCATGGGAAAATTTGATACGAGTTGAAAGTGGCCACTCTTTATTTTATGGTCTTTATAATGTATGGGTTATAATATAATTAACTAAAACTATAAACCTAGAAATGTTTTTGGAATATAAGAATGATTTATTTAGATTGAATACACTATAATTTGTATTTTTTAATGCTCTGTCCTTATACTAGTGACCTATATGTTGAGGTGATTTATGAAATAAAATGGATGGCCTTATGATTGGCCATGAGAGAGAATGAAGTTAATTTTGGGCCACTAGGTTAGTCAGATGACTATAGGGTGAGTTTTCCATCCCCACTGAGATTTAATATAAATGGGTTTTTAGACCTTGGGAGAATAATTGTTCAGTTTTTTGTTCATATTTCCCGGAGTAACTTATAATGGAAGCTGCATGAGGATAGCACCCTTATGGGACATTCCTATTAGGCTACTGAGGCCACAATGAGACTTGAAGATTCCAAGGGATGATATACTCTTTGATTAGTAGGTGTTAAATCATGATATATATTTTAGATAAAATGATCCATTTATATTTTCCTAGGTTTGGTGGGACCTAAGGGACCACATAGGGCTACCTAATGAAATTTTATTAGAGTACCATGAAGATGGATTTCTTGGGTTTGATCATCCGCATCATAATAATGTACCATAATTTGGGTTCCCTGTGTTGGAGCTGGGAGTACCATGATTTCAAATTCCTTATTTTAGATATGTATTTTTAAGTGGATATTATTTTTCATTGGTTTTTCATATATACCCAAAAATTATAGGTATTATACAGAAATGATAAATTGTAGAGGGTTGATTTTTTCCTTGAATTATTACATTCTTTTATCAATGAAACATAAACAATCACTGAATAAATTTTGGTTAAATCCTATGTTTCAGGACATAACAAAAGGATTGAATATGGTTATTTTATAATTTTTATTCGTGATTATTAATATGTATTTGTTAATATAACATTATTTAAATATAGTTTCTCTTTTTTATAATACTTTATTGTTGGTTCCCCCTTGATTTGTACTCAAAACCTGTTTGGGTGGCCATAACACTTGTTTACTCAATAATAAATCAATTATAAAATGTATTGGATGATATAGGAAATTATAATTGATACATAATCAATAAATATAGTAAAATAATATTTAATAGGTTGGGGAGAGGATATAGAATGTACCAGATCCCCTAATACAATTATTTAATTATTTTTTTCTATTTTAACATGTGGTCAACATGTTCGGAGACCACTGAGTTTATATTACTATATACTTCCACATTACATTTTTTATTTAATGATATGTTAATTATTTCTAAAAAATTATATTTTTATTGTTTTTATTGATTTTTGGTACAATTTACTATTATTTTACCCTACGAGTTGGGGATATAGTCTCCCTACAATTCCACCATAGTCTCTAATGCATTGTCTGCATCCCCCAAAATTTATGATGGAATGCCTAGTGTCATGCATTGATTCCCTATGTTTAAGAACAAATATATGGATGAAGAATATGATAAAATATTATATGGGTTATATTTTATTTTTATGCTCTCATTAGTTAATTTTTTTGGTAGAATATATCTTCCCTATTGGTTTTGGAACATAAATATATATAGTTGTCATCCCAATTATTTTTTAAAATATTAGGCTTTTTTGATTATCTTTTTAATGGGGAAAAATTTCCAATGGATATCTTATATTATTTTTCATGTTATTGGTACCCCTAGGGGATGGGAACACCACTGTAGTATGAAAAATATTTTTGTATGTACATGGTTCTATGATAGACATATGTTGGATCATGATAGTGGTTCTAAATATTCTATCAAATTGTGTGGATAAGAATGTGGGGTTGATATAACCAATTTTGTACATCGGATAATGTAACGTAATCCTAACCGTGATGTAATATTCTTAGTAATTACTTAAACATAGAAATAGATGTATTTTATATGATGCATAGTAATAAAATTCATTGAAAGATGTATTTAGAGTGTCATATACTCTTTTTCATAATTTGTATTTATAGATATGTTTCATGATTTGATTTAGGATTCAATAATTTATAATTTTATTTATTAAGGTACCTTGTGGATATATTTTGAACACATTTCAGGGTTTCAGGATGCATAAAATAATTTACATTTTGTTGATATTTTATAAATTAGTGTGATTAGAAGAAACTCTAAATGTAGTTAGATGTTAACAAAGAAGATAAAACCTTATGATTGTGGTATGTCTGATGGAATATATAATACCATTATGGTTCATTTGTTGGATATCTATGATGTTACATATGTAAAAATTATGGCTAAATGGTTTCCTATCATGGGTGAGATATACAACCTCATGAGGAATGTAATGTTTGTAAGATTGTTGAATGCTTGCCTATATACTTGAAGGGTTTATTGGATTTTGTTAATATTGAGAAACATAAATATTCATATAATGTATATATTTTCTAACTAAGATAATTATTGCATTTTTTTCAGAAAATTTGATCATTTTTATGAATAAATTTTAAACGTGCATGATACACATATATGGCATTGATATTTGATACATCTTATATGACCCAGGTTTTGTGTTAGTGGACAACTACTAAAAATGAACTATGGTATTATGGAGTGAAAATATATTTATAATCACAATATAAAGGTTCATCATCATTTTTTGTTGGAGAAAAATGAGAATGACACTAGAGTAGTAGTTTTATAGTGATGTACATATATTTTTTCGTTTTTACTCTATAAATGATTATAATGGAAATAATATTTTTGGGAGTATAACATTAAATTCATTGGGGTATAACAATGATAATTGCATAATTATGTTTCATTTTTTGGATAATGATCTTCGTAAACCCAACCAATTATTATTAATGTATTTTATAAATGCCTTCAAGATTGCATGATGGAAATGAAAACATCATAGTAAATACTATTATTTAGTTTACCAAACCTAGTAAATCATAGTATCATAAGGTTTTCATTAAATAAAAGATTTCACTTTGTTAATGTGGAGTTATGGTAATTTGTATTAATGTATATTTATACTTCTATTAATTTATTACGACAATTGTGTGGATTCATGGATAAATGTTATTAATCGTGTATCTAGTTGGTGGAGTCATGTTCTATGATGTGAGGAATAAGAAGAGAGTCTAGTGAAGAGATGAGAATGAAGTGGTATAGAATAAAATTAGAGTTATTAATTTTTATGGTCATAACCTCAAATATGTTTTATTTTATCAATGTTTATGGTATTGAAACATCCATATTTTATATTGTCTTATAGTTCCTCCTCCATTGTTTGGGACTTTTAGTTTTTAGATACATTTGATATAGTGGGGTACATGATAGATATTTATAGACATGATTGATGATTGTAAATGGAATGTTTACTAAAGCATTCCATTAAATGGAATATTGTATATTGGAGTGTTTTTCATGTCCCATGCCACTTGGTGCTTATGGAAAAATTTAAAAACCATATTAACAATAAATTCTAAATTGGCTTGTTATAATAATCCATATTTATAATAGAAAATATATATTATATTCATGTTTAAAATGATTAAATATTATTAAAAAAAGGTATTTAATTTATGTGTAAAGGAACTATAAATGAAATTTTCAGGCATTTAATGATTCTAGGATGGATTTAAATATCATCGATTAGAACCTATGTGATATGAATTGATGTTATGGAGATGTTGAAGTTTTTTCATACTACACCACTAGGTATATTGTGGTGGTAATTGAGATCATAATGTATAACTAATAATATCAATAGGTTTACCAAGTCCCTTAATGGATAACCTAAAATGTCATTATAACTAGGAATTTTTTTACTGAGTATATATTTTTTTATCTAAAACAAAAATGTTTGTAGATATAGCTCATGAATATGGATGTGATGATGAAAAAATATTACTTTTTATCAACACCATTATAATCTCATTTTATATGGTAATATAGTGAAGCCAGTGATTTTATCAGAGGTACGATTTTTTAATTCTGCACTCCATTGTTCCAAACCATCATCTACACATATTTTTTTGGATACCATTCTTTATTTTTGGAATTTATTTCTCTAGATCATTATAAAATAACCACGAAACATACTTAATCCATAAAAAGTTTCAAGATAATTCCAATAATAATTATATTTATTATGATATATTTATTTAGTTGTGGTATATTTTCTACTATGTTTTCATATTGTTTTGAATAGAATAAAATTATATTGAATTTTTATTAAGGTTTTAATTGGGTATATTTTAGAAACATAATTGATCAAGATCATCCCATAGGTTGTCAAATTGGTATTTATTGTGGTATCACTAAGGTCGAATCACGTGATGGTTTTTAATGGACTATTCATAAAATATAATAAATAAGAAGGTATAATTTATACTATTTATAATTATTTTTATTGAAATTCTATTATATATAGGTTATTGTTGGTAGTGATGATGATGTAACAAGAATCAATAAAAGTATGATAATGTTGTTTTGAAATAGGTTGTAACTAAATTATATAATTTAAATATAATTTAATGAAGATCGTGATATTTATATGTCACTATGAACAACCAAATGATCATAGTGAGAATCATTGGTGATTAAAATTAGATGTAGTAAATATTTTCAACTTTTAATATTTCTTAATATGATCCCTTGAAGACATCATAGATGATGGGGTACTTTATTAGCCATCAATATGATTAATAAAAGATTAAATTGTGAGGGACTTTATCATATGATTAATGTATTGAGTAATCACTTTAGTGACCCCATTGGGTATTTATTATGGTGATACATATGAGTAGAGGGATTGGATTTGTGAGAGAAAAACATGTACGTATTATTAGACTTATAGTTAGTTATTTATCCAATAGGGGTAACCATTGGGAATATATGAGGATTTCCAATAGAGGCCTTGATAACCCCAATATTATATTGATGGTTTCTGACTATGATTAAGGATACATGGTATACTACCAAATAATTATTTCACAATGATGGTAAATGAATAAGATGTGATAGTGATGAGAATTATTGATTAATAACCACTTGAGGGGTGAATTAGGAGATGAAAATAGGATAAATAGATAATACAAAAGTCATCCTAATAGGATCATTTGTAATTTTATTCAAAGTGTTGAGAATCATGTACTTATCCGTTGATTTTTATAAACTATGACAATGTATATTAGAGTATAGGGTTATGTCCGAGGGGTTCACATCAGTATAGTGGTAGTTAATATGAGGGATGCATAATATTGGGAGAGCTGAACCCCAAAAATTGATTTCATTTTCTGAACACATATATTATGATCATGGATTATAATTCTTCTCATGATATAGAATTATAAAGAAATAATGTATATATATATATTCATGGATGGGTTAGAAAATAGGTGTATTTCATGGGTTATCATTTTCCATAGGATATTTATTATCATCATCGATATTATATTAATGAGGTGTTACACATTCACTAAATTTTTAGATATATATTTATACATCAATTTCTAGGGTAATGATATCATATTGAATGATTAAATTTCCTAGACATTTTGAGTTTCTCATACTCTAGAATACATTAAAAAATTTCACAATATTATGATTATCAATATGGCCCATTTACTGTTTTACATTTACCGAAGGTGTTTTGATGACTATAATTATAAGATTCCACACATATTAGTCCCATTGATAACAAATAATCAATATATTTTTTTCAGATGAGAATAATATGTTTAAACCTATTATTTTTTGGAGCATTGATTGTGGATATTAAATATTGGATGGTTTGACACAGTACTAAAGTATTATATTGAGAATATTGTTTGAAATGATATTATTTCCCATATCTAAATGAATGTAATTATTTTACCAATATATCGATCATATAGAATGTCCTTAAATCATGATTTTACTATTTCTATACCTCGAACTACAATTCCATGTTCATTGGTATGTATATTTCTGACCCATTGGGATGATTTACCATCATGGAGGAAAAATTATTTTATAGGCGATGTGTATTTTATTTTTATTATTTAATGATAATATCTATCGAAAATAATAAAAACTATTAAAATAATTTAGATGTGGATAGTATTAGAGTATTCTCTATAAAATAATTGTAAGACAATAATTATTCATATTTTTGCTTCTATTATAACCTCATCTTGTATATTCATTCATTATATAATTATTTTTTCTTTCGTATTTCATAAAGGGTGGAATATATATTTTTTTCATACACATTTATTACACACCTTATTGGACATGAAAACCATATATTTAGCATGTAAACAAAGATTAGTGTTATAACATAGACGTCTGAGATGGAGTATCTCAATATAGATATGAAAAAAGATCTATGTTGAGGTTGGTGGAATGTATTAACACATATATTATATAATTATTTACTTCCCCATATATTCATATTCTATATGATCAACAAGTTTGAAAATTATTTCTCTATATATGATGTTTCAATCTCAAAATTACTAGTTTCATTTTTGATATCATTGTACTAGACAATAAAATGAGCTATTATTATATTTTAATTCAATTTGACTCAATCTAATGACATAAATTATTTAATATATTATTTTATTTAACTGTCATTTAATAAAATAAGATTAAGGGGTTATCCACTGTATAATTTGTTATCGTATGTTCTCGTATAGTCTTTAACCTGAAGCTTACAAAGAGGAATTATTTATATAACATTCGATCTTTTCCAATTCCAACTGAAATTTTCATTGGCATAGAAATTAGATTCTATCTCTCAGAATAAACTATAGCATTATTTATTAAACTTGTGTAATGAAAACTATGTTATTTTTATTTACATGCGTTAACACCTCTGTATTTCTATTATAATCTAAATATTACTATTGATGGGGGAGAGACTAGTTTCATTGATCTATAAATTGTGGATTATAACTATATTTATTCCTTGTGTATCTTGGATCCAAAAAATTGTTTTGTAAAAATTTTAGATTATAAAAATATATTATATTTATAAGGTCTGACAACCCTATTTTCCTTTAAAAGTTCAAGATAAAAAAATTATGAAATATTTATTAAATGGAATTATATCATAATTATTATTTATACACTCATAAATACATTATCAAACATCATAGAGTAACCATACGAGTTTTTTAAGACTTTGAAAAATCACACTGATTAGATGAACTATGGTTGATGTGATGATGCTATGTTTCATTTTCAATTCAGTTTAAAAGGAATAATGATAAGTAAATATATTTTTGTAGCATGATCGCAGAGTTGATCTGGTTTTATTGGGGAGTCTATAATTTTTTAATAATGGATATGAAAATTTCATTTAATACCCCATATGTATATTATATGTATTTTATTTACTTCTCCATTGAGACAATTTGATATATATATATTGAATGAAGTTACATGGTTATGTATACTATTGTAGAGTAATTTATTTCTGATATTTCGGTACCTACATTATGATTCAATAATTTTAATGATTATATAATATAATTGTTATCAATGTTTTATTATATGGTGATTATGTTATATAGATATTAGTATACCCATTATACGGTCAAATCCCCAAAATGCCAGTTTATGGCCACATGTGCATGGATTGGTGAACCATAGTTCTTATGTTGAAAATCAATTTGGGGACTAAGAATCATTAATCATAAGACATTGATGAAAAATATTTTTGAGTAAATTTTTCATTATTTTATTTCGGTGGAATAATTAGATGGATATATATTGTTAATAACATTGGATCAAAGGTATATAAATGTCTTTCAAGGATTATACCAGTTAAGTTCATTATTCATTTAAGTATAATTGTTATTTTGTTTTCTGTTCTAGTTATTAAATTTTTGGTTATATATGAAATCTATTTATTTATTTTAAATATGTCTGCATATTGAGACAAGGAATTTTTCTATACATTACACATGAAGCATATTTTCCAATGATATGTGCATGATTATTCTATATTTCATGTTTGTTTTGATTTCATAAAATTTAATTTAAATATCATCTTATTTAATGTTAAATATAAGAAAATAAGACATGAGATTTTTAGATAAAATAATATTGACATTTTTTCAGTATTTATGTTTGGGATATGATGACACATTTGATAGTCATATAAAATGTGATGAAATATATAATTTGGATATTAATATCACTATATTCTTTGGACATGGAAGATAAGATAAGATTTAGTAAGTTGAGTTTGTTGATTTAATTTGGCATGTATGGTAATTAAATCACATGATGTACCTATATGTTATTTTTTTTGGATAAATGGTGAAGTAAGATTAAAAAATTTACAACAAAATTATTCTTTGAATTCTTATGGTGATGAAATAAGAATATTTGTTGTGAGCTTAGATTTATTTATAAGTGCATTTTTAAGACCATGAAATTTATGAAGATTTCTCTTACTTATTTTTCATTTTACTTTTAATCAGTCATTGATCATTCCTTTGTTTGATTTTCCTTTTTAGTTATTTTGGGTGAATTTGAATAATTTTGTAAGACCATGGGGCTACGCATGTTTTTTTCATTGTTAGGGAAACCTGTGTGGTTTTCCAATGAATGTTGTGATGTTTTTTTTCACAAGAGGTATAACATTGTTTGAAAACACATTGTCCCCATAAAGCATTGAACTGTGAAAAATGGGGTTTGGAATCTTTTTTCGTAGTTTGTCAAAATATGGGACCATTTAAGAGAAAAATGAAACCCCCAGAATTAGCAGTGCATGGTTTGGGTGCACATTTTTTAAAATTAGGTTTCCCTTCAAAGGAATCCTTTTTATAGGTTTTTAAACCATTGAAAATTATGTTATGAATCCCTAAACCCGTTTTTTTATTTCAATACACCCCCGATCGACATAAAAATGTTCTCCTACTTTTGGAGGCTCCTGGGGGGATTCTAATCATCCTCAACACCCATTTTGTATGAAAATAAGATATAGTGGAATGAATAATACATTAATCTATTATGTAATTTTTTTGGTTAAATTACTCCCCCTCTTGTATTTCCTTCCAATTTGATATTGTTGATTTTCTCTATTTTTGATACATTTGATCCAGGGTTTTGATGGAACTCATTTACGTGGATCTTAGTTTATTTTATTAATCTAGATAACTCCCTTCATTGTAAATCTGATCATTATACTTCATGTTGATGGTTATGGTTTAGTGATCATTTGTCAACATTCTTGTTGTAGCTGTTCTTGTTGCTAGTTTCCATAGTATTTATTATTATCATATTTTTTTTTTAATTTAGATGTCTTTTTGTAACATTGTGAAACGAATTTAATATCAAAAAAGTGTCAACCAAATTTAATAATATTGACAATCACTTCAAATTTCTCAATACACTCATTAGAGATTATGAAAACATTTTTACTCAAAACCCATAGGGTCTGAAAGTATATTTGAAATAATATTTTTAGAAAGTGAAAAAGGGGGAATAATGTTTTATTATAATTTCATTAAATATGTACATCATATTGATAATGGGAATAAGTTGGTTGGTTGGAATAACAATAAAGGGATAATGAATTATGTGATAAATTAACGTTAAAAGGATTAATGGTTAATTTTTCATATTATTCAAGTGATTAAAATAATAAACAATTTTTTTGTCTGATAAATGAAATGGATCATCCTGATGTGAATTACTGGTAATAAATATAATGATGATGAACATTCATGAGTATATGAGATTTGTGATTTTTTTAATGTTTGATCAATGGGGTGTGGGTCAAAGACATATGATCATATGCAAACGTGGTTCTAGAATAATGTTCCATACTTTTGATAAATTCTTGTGGAAAATGAGTTTTTGGACATGTAATGATGGTCCAAATACCAATGTGATGCCAAATTAATTCTATAGGCTCTTAATATATATATTTATGTTAATTTGAAAATTGTTTAATGTGTTAAAGAATGGAGATCCAATTTCCCATTAGGTGACTAACTTCTACTCTATCTGTTGCTGCATTAATATGAAATTGAAAATAAATGAATAATAAAATCCATGAAAGAATAAACTTTAATTACCTATGGTATATGGTTCAGACATTATCATGTGCTGAATTAGGTATTATTTTTTCGGGTGTCACCATGAACCCATGATCTTATGTTGTAAATTATTGGATATAAATGTTAGAACCGTTATCTTTGTCATTTGTGTGTTATTATCTATATATCATTACACATTTTTATATACTATATGATTCATTAGATGTAATTGGGGGTGGTCTATGGAGTTGTACCCAGAGCCTACTATGGTTTGATGATTGGTACCCAAATATAAACCATGTTGACATGAAATGAAATGGTCAATATTCCTATCATATTTGTATAAATTTTAATTCTAGATGGATAATGTATTAGAGAACCCAACATGATATTGAATCTCATGTGGGAGATTTCACTGTGTCCTTATTTTTTTATTTTCATTATACAGATGAGACTTTTTGAGAATGACATTATTATTTCATTGTATTTTGAAAATATTTATCTTTTTGGGATTCACAATGTTATACTTGGTAGATTATTGTTTATTGTTTATTTTTTATTATTGGTTTTGGTTTATTATCATTTAGATATTATTTATTGACCTCTAGTATTGATCATGTTTTATAAAAACTGTCAACCTCTACACATTATAAATTAATTCCTCACTATTAGTTAGTCACCTCTAGCATTCAGGTAGGGAATCCTATAGTCCCGTAATGAACATGTACTGGGTAACAGCTGTAAGCACCACGTTTATCACTTAACAAAGTGATATCAAAGTTGTAATTTTCTTATATTTTCATTTTCATTGAAAATTAAAAATTGTATATAGGTGGATTAGATGAATCAGGCCTTGGTCATGAGCTCATGCACGGTATTAGTAGTACCATGTGATTGTAATAACATATATATGCAATGTGGTATTGTGGTTCTTAATGTTTGTTGTTACGGTTAGATATTATATAATATTGGGGGATGCACTTGTTTTGTGATGATATTATTTTCGAAAATTTTACTCATATACTTTTTGGGAATGAATGTTGAGTATAAATGTAGTATTCTTGGAACTCAAGATTTCTGTGAAATTTTTCATTTTATGATTGCATGGAAATACATTTCTTGGCAGAGTAGTTTAAATCGAAATTATTTTTTAATTTGAAAAATTTACAATAAAATGGTGACTAAAAATGTAACACCCCATAAATCTGGGCATACATTTAATATTGAATTCATGAAACTCTATGTCCTTAAAAAAATCAATTTTTTATAACCTATCATGGAAAAATAAATTTTCCACCACTATGATTTGACTTTCAAAAAGCTGACTTACACACTAGTGTTCGGTAAGAAATTTAGATTCTGATAAGACAAACATAATTTTTGGTGAATAGTAACAAATACTTCTAAATAATAATATGAATACTAACATAAAACTTATGAATAGAAAATCATATTATTATTTTATTATCTTAAGATTACTAAATAATTATATCATGATTAATTTTTCATGGAGATATAAAATGAAATATATTTTCAAAATTTTTATTTTTTGAATAAATTATGATTTCATTTAAAAATTAAAATAATAATATTTTTGAAATTTATTTTCATAAAATGGAGTTTATTTTTGAATTCTATGCATCAAAAAATGGATAGCATGATTTATTGAGTTTTTTATTAAATAGTCAATATTTTTATGAATAGTAAAATTCGCTAATATACCATATATATTCATTATCCACTAAATTCACAATTCCTTGAATCATGTATAATGTATGAACACTTGGATCAGACTCATATGTACATATTATTATTCTTGGTCACAAGAATCAATAAAAAAAATTTCTTAGAGAAAATAATAATCTAAAAAGTTTAATAATGGGAAAACCATCCTCTCCTCCACTATAACCCCCCCACTTACTCTTCTCTTCAAACCTCTCAAGCCTTGTGAATATTCTAAATTATTTTTCAAATATCTTACCAAGATCCTCCCCCATTTATATCATCGCTTTTTCTCATAAAAATTAAAAACCTCTTCTTTAAAGAGTCTCTCAATGAAGATTACTTCAAGAAGTAAATTTCTCTTTTCATTTATTTTATTACAATTTCCTTTCATTTATTTCAATTCATAACCTTATTCAATCAAATATTGTGATGAATCAATTATATTACATGTACTACAATTTTATTATGATAAATGAATAATTCTTCATCAAATCTCATTTCAGATTCCTTTATACGAGAAATGAAAACATCATCTAAGATGTATTAATTTATAACATTCAACAATGACACATCTTCAATGACTATTTCCATCTTCAATAATGGTCATGAAAACGTTTTTATGGTTGATCCAGACTATAATATATGTAATATAACATATTTTTGGTTCTGTAATCCTTTGTTAAAGATGATATTAATTTATAAATAAAAAAGAGTTTTTTGTGCTCAAGAACAGCCAATTTACCCAAACAACTATCATTATTGTTTTATATATTGATAAATATTCACCCACAATAGAAAAAACTAATTTTATAACCATGTATTGTTATATTTTAACACTAATAATAAAAAACATCTATTATGGACACCATTATCTTTCTACATTCTTAACCATACATGAATATAAGTAAACCCATCATAAAACCCTGGGAAAAAACCACTCCCAATGTTAGAAATTGAATGTATTAATCCATCAAAAGGCCATGATTGAACTAAAATAGATTATACTAAATAAATAAAATTTAGATGAGGTTATATGATCATGATTTTATGCAAAAAAATTGATTATTATGGTTGCTATGAAAAAGTTAGGAACACCTTCATACTTATGGTAAGGGTTTTCTTCCAAAACCTCTATTTTCATTCAGGTCACATTTATTATCTACCAACCTAAATTAAATTATTATTCATTAACATTCACTCCTAATAATTTATGTTTTACTTTTCAATATATTCCTTCAAACCAGAATCATTTTTATTTATTGAAAGATTTATTTTTTAAGAGGATATTTTAAAAACCCTTCATGAAATATACTCCGGATTCAAGAGAATATCTCCAATTCTTACATATATTCAAGGACATACTATAATAAATTTTTAAAACCCATTATTTTTCTAAAATAATTTATTTTATTATGAAAATACTATTTGAATTAACTTCTGGTTTTATAAAATGATTATCCCAAAATAACTCCTCTTTTAAAAGTAAAAGAGTATTCATCTCAATTATTACACGATGATTTCATTAGATTATCTTCATCTATTTCCACATTCATGTTGATTATGATCAATTATTGAGATTAATCATTATGATATCATCTACCATATTAAATTTAATTGATTATGATTTTTTTGCCTTTGGAGTTTCTATCTTAAAACCATTCAACATTTTACTCTGAATGGTTGGTGTTTATGCTTAGTGTTCATGGAAATTTATCTAACTCCCCAATTATAGTTTCAATATGAATTTATATATGGTTTATGATTATCCCCGATCATATTTGGAATCAATTGGACTTATTATGTGATCTTTATGGACCTCATTATCCCCTTGATTCATCAATAGGTATCATGAGACAAATAGATATGGACTTGGCTGAGGCCTTGCCCATTTTTAGATATTGTTTTGGCTGAGGGCTTAATCATTTTCAGATGTTTTGGCTGAGGTCGTGGTAGTATTTTTAAAATGTCTGTAATTTTAATTTCCATCATTAGAGGGATATAAATTTATAGTTCTTATGTTTATTAAACTAATATAATACCAATTAATATGTTTTATAGAGGTAATATTTTCTCATCTAATATTTTTTCCATAATGTGTTCATGTTTATTATTTTTAAAGGAATGAGTTTTAAATTATTCACCATGCCTAATTTTTATGATTATGATATCTTATTTTAAATTTAATACACTTAATGAGCATTTGAGATCATAACTTTTTTATGATTAATTTTCATTGGACGCGAATAAGTTTATTAGGAATGGAATGTAGGGATAAACCTATGGTTGTGGATGTTTCCAATTAAACGTATATGTTGAATTTAATTTAAATTTTTAATGTTGGACTTATTTATGTATATGGATTACCAAATCTACTAAACTATTATTTCTTTCAGGATATGAATTCCATCTATTTTTTCCAATGTAATGTAATAAGGCATCGGCTCTGAGAAATAGCGGTCGGGTGTTTATAGTTGGTATCAGTGGAATCCTAGTAGAAAACATGGAAACTAGATTTACAATATATAGATAAGGGAACAAAACCCTATGATAGTCATTGAGGATAAATATACAAGAACATATATATAAGGACCCACCCTTAAAACATTATATAATATTATATTAAATGAATATTTTACATTGAGGTTCCTTTCAGGTTTAGTTTTTTAGAGATTTTGGACATAGCTATTACATATCAACATGAATATTACAAATTAGACAGTTCTACAGTAACTGATTTATTTCAAATCCTTAAATAAAACAAGAGTTCTTTTCTTCATATAAATCTTCTTAAATACTTCCATTCTCTTACCATTCCTTATAACTTGTGAGAAACATTTCAAAAAAATTTTATGAGAATAAAAATCTCAGTAAGGGATATAAGAATCTGGAAATAAAACATTAGTCCAAGTATACATAAGAATAAATGCAATCATACATTACTCATAAAACATAAGCACTTTAACATTCCTCATGAAATCATAAGATTTATGAATAACTCATAGAAATCATAAGTCATAATGGTATCATGAGGCATTGATAACATTCTTAAGTAGAGAGTAACACTCATTGTAATGCTTGGAAAACCCATCATAATATATTATAAGGACCCAACCTTAAACATTACATAATATTGAATTAAATGAATAATTCACATTGAGGATCTTCTCCGGTTTAGAGTTTTAGGGAATTATGACATAACTATTACATCTCAAAATATTACAAAGTAGGCACCTCTACCTAGAATCCATTTTTTTCATAAAATAAAAACTCTTAGAAAAAGTCATGTCTAATTCCATGTTAAAGAGAGAATGGATTTTCCTTGATCCCATCCATGACCCTATTCATCTTTAATTCCTGTGAAAAATAGTTCAAAACATGGGATGAAAATAAAAGGCTCAGTAAGGGTTATAAAACAGTGAATGAAAACATTTGATCATAAATACATACAAAAAATAAACTCTTTTACTTACCTCAAGAAATCATAAGATTTATGAAAGACACATAGAAATAAGACATTATAAAGGTAATTTTCGGCATCCATACCATAATTACATTGTAGCTATCACAGCTACATAGGGAGTTACTTTGGAATACCCATCATAGTATATTCCCTAAATCTCTTAGGAGAAACATTCATTTTTACCTCCGTCATGTTACCCAATGCATTGGAGAGCTATCTCGGGCTCACCCGCACTAGGTTTATCATGGAACCACCCATATACAAAAATAATACCCAATAACCATAACATGATCATAACACATAACATAGGAATAAAGGTATGATAACATTTCCACATTGCAATAACAAAAATATCATTTCAAGATATTGAAATAATAAATCCATTCTAAAAACTATTTTTAATTCCAAAATAAATAAAAAGAGTATATGGTATTTATTTTTCCAGTTAAAAACATTACATCTTGTTAAGGATGCCAAAGATCAAATAATACTCACGGTGGCGGAAAGGTCATTTTCACCGCTTACGTTAAAAAAACATTCTTTTTTGTCATTTAACAAACCACTTCATATAAAATGATTCCATTTGAATAAAATGAAATGTCAAAGGGGTTTATACACTGTATAAAATAATGTCGTTTATAAAACTAAAAATACCTCAATGAATGGATATTGAGACGATGTCCCCTACCTCGTGTCCGACTTGACACGATCGTTCTTTAATATCCTGAATAAAAAACTAATGTTAATTTATACTTTCTTAAGTACCTTTTTCAAGTTTATTATTCCTTTTATATAACGTTTTATCATGTTATAAACATTATGAAATCATTTATGTTAATAATGTTCATTTTATCGACATTTGGTACTTGAGTCAAAATGGACACATTATATTTAAAATTTGTCCATGTGGTAAATAGTTCATTACATCCAGAATGATATTAACGATTTGGATATCATATAAATCATATATATGCAGTATATACATGTTTTTATAACAGTACATAACATTTAGAGGTAAGAAATAAAATGCACAGTTCATGGAGACGGTAAGTCGTATGTACGAATGAACATAACTTTATTTATATTTCTTATTTTAATGTAATTAAAACATAAAGATACATAGCTATATTATAATTCCAGTATAATATAATATATAATATCATTAACTTCATTATTTATACATCCAACAGAAGTCATTAAGGAGTCACATCACTTTGAGGGTGCGGTAGTCCGCACTTCCTCAAAGGAGATTATAGCATTTACCCACTATGTAAACCATAATTTTTTGATATAATTGGGAATTATAGAATCATAAAGAAATCCTAAACATAATATATATCATATATAAATATAGTTCCATCATAATGGCCACCATTATAGGTAGTAAGATGTAATTAAACAATCATCATTTCGTGAGGCGTTAGTTTGCCAACCATAGAAACATTATGTTCTTCATCCATTAGATGGAGGTGTGTGTATGTGTAGTTAGAATACATCTCATAAAAAATCATAATATATTGAGGATACTAGTTTTGTAACAAAATAATGTAAATAAAAAGATTTTAGGGGTTGGAGAAGTAAAATAAACGAAAACAATTTTAGAGAAACGATTACCTTTAATTTGGGTAACTCTCTTTGGTTTGAACCAAAGGACTTCGTGAAATGCCTTATTCCTATGTTAAGGCTTCTAGGAGGAGTATAAGGATGTATAGAGAATAACTGATCATAGTTTGGAAGAGCCAAATGGCTTGAGAGTAGTGAGGAATTTCATATAATTGGTCTCCTTTTATAAGGGAGAGGAGGGGCTCTTTAGGAAAGTGTGCAACATTATTTTATTATATAATGATATTCGGTTTCTAATGGTCCAAAAATAATTATGGGATAAGGTAAGATGACTTATATTCAAAATAAAATCATCCAATCAGAATTGGACATGTTTGGGATAATATTTTAATCATTATAATCTTATTTATTTTAATCATATATTAATGAGGTAAATACTGTATCTTTATTGTGTCATATATAATTTAATTTATTAGTTGCCTAAAAATTATTAAAAAAATACTATCATGTAGGAAATTGTTTTATCTTTTCAATGAATATTTATAGTCAAAAATACTCTTTTTATAACACCATATAAAAATTAATTACTAAAAGATTAATGTTTATGTCTATTTTTGCCTTTACAATAAATTAATTAGTCTAAATTGTCATTATCACTCCCATGTGGATAAATTGGGTCCCAAAATCGACAAAAAGATGACCATGGTCTTTAATGACTCAACCAATAAGGTTAGGAAAAATGTTAATGTAATTTTTAATTATTATAAAATTCTTTTACCCTTGAATTGCATTATTTTCCTTTAACCGCAGTAAATAAAAGTAAAAAGTTACTATTCACCAAAAATTAATTTTATCTTATTGAACCACATTTTACTTCTTCATAACAACCATGTATATCATATTTTTGAAATTAAATTCACAGAAGTGGTAAATTTCCATTTAAATGAAAAAGTCAGTTTTTTTAACCACCACAAAGTGGTGTCACTGTTCCTCAAAAATTGAAGTTTTTTTTGAAAAATACCAAAAATTCAGCCTAAGATATATTTGATATTCCGAATTCAAAAATGATGTATATTTATCCAAATTAAAAACATATAAGTGGAATTAATTAATTTAAAAATTAATTCCCACTGTTAAAACAAGTACCGTGTTTTTAAGAAACAATAGCTACCAAAAGATTGATACTTGTTTATGTGCAATTTTTTCAAAGTGAAATTAAATCAAATGACCAAAATTGGATTAAATGGTAAAAATATATTTTAATTTCATTTTAAAACCAATTAAAAATATAATTAACTATATAAATAAATTATATTAAAAAGCACTTTTGAATTAAAATACAATTTTTTCACTATTCATTAAAAAAATGAACTTTATCGAAAAAATTCCAAAAAATTGCACAAAGTAAATTTTGATGTCCCTATTATAAAGAAGTATTATATTTGGTCATATAAGATGTATTTAAGTGACACAAACTATATTTAATAAGGGTTCTCCATTAAAAGGCGATAAATCAGCCTTTTAATGTAAATTATGTTTAAAATTAGATTTATTCACATTTTAAGCCTCTAACTTTTACTGGATAAATTTAAATACATTTAACAAACATGTATAATAATATTTTAGTTAGTTTTTTTCATTCCTGCTAATACAACAGCTAGGAGTTAACTACCATTTAAAACAATAATATTATACTATTAGTGTAAAACGTAAGATTCCAAAGAAACTTGTTGTTGCGTATCTGGTACACTATCAAAAATTGAAACCCCTTTAAAGTAAAATTAATATTTAATTCACAAATATTAATAAATATGAAATATGTCTTATTATTTATTTACCTAAGATGTTACATATATTCCCTAAATCTCTTCGAAGAATCCGTAGAGTTTAACTCCTTCACGTTACCCAATTATTTGGAGATATATCTCGGGTTCACCCGCCCATAGTTTATCACGGAACCACCTGACTTCATAAACAACGCCGAAGAACCATAACATAATCGTATCACATAAAACATGCATAAAGGAAACATAACATTTCACTATTTTAATAACAAGATATCAATAAAAAACATTGATATAATAAAAACATTATCAAAACCATTTTCAATACAATAAAAAAGAAAGGTAAAACATGGTATTTATTTTTCATTTAAAAAATGTTATGGCTTGTAGAGGAAGCTGAAACTGAAATAATGGTCAGGGCCATGGAGAAGTCATTGTCGCCAATACTTAAGACAAAAACATTTCATTTTTCTAGTTTAGTAAAATTATTCATGTAATCATATTCTTTTTGAATGACATTAATATTCAAAAGTGTTTATTAAAAAACTAATAAATTAAGGTCGTATATAAATTGAAGTATGCCTCAACGAAATTAGATTTGAGACGAAGTACCTTACAAAGATGGTGTCCTTAGATTAAGGATAAATCAATTACAGAATTTTGTGTGACAAATATAAATACACTCAATATAAGTTGATATTAAGTGTAAAACAATCAGAGGTCATCCACATATATTCATATCACAGAATAATCAAGAAGTATAGGCTTAACCCAAATATTTGAAATTGGGTTTATAAGTACCTTTACACAAATTCGACAGCCTAACAGCGTCACTTTAAAATTCAGAAAATGAGTTTATGAGAGATAAAAAGGGTGTCTCATCACATAGAGATAAAATTTATAGAAATAAGGATATATAAGAACATATCCCAACATAAGAAGATGTAAATTAAAATACTTAACAAAATGAATTCATTTAAAAAGAGGAGGGTGAAAGGTTCCCTTACAAATTTTGGTAACTTTCGAAATGTACACCTCATGAAAGAAGGGTTATAAAATGAAGATGTAAAAACCTAAAAATTAAATTATATTATAAAAATAATACAATCATGGGCAGTACATACACCACACAAAAGGAAGTTGTGGAAAATGTTGCATGAATCTCACATGATTAAAAACTGAGATAAAAACCCCTTACATAATAGTAATCAATCTATTCGTATGAAAAAAGATAATAAACACCAAATGAATCACATAATAACATAAATATAAATATAATCATGATAATATATATGAAATGTAATTACACAATACACCACATGTAATAAATAAGTGGTGAACAATGGAAATCTCACGGAATTAAAAGTGATATAAGAAATCACCGTACCTCAAATCTGACTTGTTCTCGTTCGTTCTTTATATTCCTGAATAATATAATTAGGTGAATTTATAATTTATTAAGGACGTAAATTAATTTTTATTATTAAATTCATATCACATACTATCATGTTATAATAATTAGTTAATTTTGAGAGTTTGTATCATACGTTTTGTCGATGTTCGGTACATGAGTCAAAAATAAACTTGTTTGAAGTGAATTGACCATGTAATTATAAGTACATCATCTCTATAATGGTATTAATGATTTAAATATCATATATATCCAGTATATATTCATTTTATACTATTCCATAATGTTTTGAGATAAGAAATGAAGTGTACTGTTCATTGAGACGGTAGGTCATACGTACGCATGAACGCTACCTTCATTTTATTGTCATATTAATGAAAATTAAAAATAAATTAAAAATATATATATTATAATTATATTATAATATATATGTTATATAGGTAACAAAAGTTCATTAATTACATTCTTTATATATTCCATTTTTGGCATGAACGAGTCACATCACTTGATGGGGCGGTTGTCCACACTTTCTCATATAAAATTATCGCATATGCACAATATGCAAAGAATAAAGGTATGCTTTTAAATATAAAATACAAAAGCATTGAGAGGAAATAATCATAATATATATCATATATAAATATATTTACTTCTTAATGACGACCATGAAAGGGGTTAATAAAAGATTGAAAAATCATCATTTTGTGAGGTAGTAATTCGCCACCAACAGAAACAGTACGTCCTTTAACCATTCGACAGAGGTGTGTGTAATTGTTGGAAGAATAATTATCATAAAAAATCCTAGTATATTTAGGATACTAATGCAATTATGGGATCAAATAATAAAAATATAGCGGTACAGAGGTGTGTGTAATTGTTGGAAGAATAATTATCATAAAAAATCCTAGTATATTTAGGATACTAATGCAATTATGGGATCAAATAATAAAAATATAGCGGTGAGTGAAAAGGGAAAATAAAATAAAGAAACTCAAGAGAAGACATTACCTCTAAATCGGGTAACTCTTTTTTGTTTGAGCCAAAGGCTTCATGGAAAAGACGTCTACCCAAAGTGAGGATTATATGAGTAATAGAGGGATGTGGAGAGATAATATGAGTAGAGGTAGGATGATACAAGGGCTTCATTGGTTTGGGTAAAGGGGTAGAGGTGGGTTCCTTTTATAAGAGAGAGGAGGGTCACTTTTGGTAAGTCTTGAGATGTTACTATATTATAAAATTGTTTTCAGATTTTAAAGGTCCCAAAATGAAATATTTTAAGAATAAGGTGATAATGGTTCGAAATACTCCCATCCAATCGGTTTTCAACTAGTGTATGTTTTATATTTTACCATATCTTTTCATTTTATTTATATCGTTCATTAATCATGTAATCATTGCATCATCATGGTGTCATAAATAAATTTATTTATTTAATGTCTAAAAATTATAAAATAACTATAAAGATTTAGGAAATATTTTTGGCTTTCCAATGAGACTTTATAGTCTAATATATCATTTATGTAAAAAAAATTAATATTGTTTTACTTTGGACATAAAAACATTTGTTATATTTCTCTTCTTTTTAAAAATAATGTCATAAATGTCACTATCACATCCATGTGACTCCATGAGCCCTCAAGTTCGGTACAAAGCTTCCCAGGGTCGGACAAGACTCAAAAAAGAATATTTGGACACAATTTGGGGTCATTTTATTTTATTATGACATTATTTCATTACCCTTAACTACCAGATTAATAATTAAACATGATAATTTAAGATAATTGTCGTCGTTACTATTCATAATGTCCAAAAACAAAAGAGTCTTAATAACAGAATTTAGACCTTATGATTCCAAATATGGAATCAATTTTACCAAATTTAAAACATAGAAATTGCAGTAATTATTTTAAATATAATTCCCGTTGTCAAAACCAAAGACTAGTTTTTAAGAAGTAAAATTTATCATAAAATTGACTTGCTTTTACATCCAATTGAAAAGTAAAATTACATACAGTGAACAACATCTTATTAAGTGATAAAAAATAATTCAATTACACTTTAAAAAAATTAAATGGAACATCTAAATATATAATTAAATTAGATGAAAAATCAGTTTTGAAGTAAAATACATTTTTTTCACTATTCATTATAAATGAACATTTTTCAGAATAATTCCAAAAATTTATCAAAAGTAAATTTGATATTAAAAATTAAAAAATGATTTCCATTTTACCAAATTAAAAATATATAAATTTCATTAATTATTATTATAATTAATTCCTGTTGTCAAAAAAAAATAAAGTGTTTTTAAGAAACAATATCTATCAAAAGATTGACACTTTTTTATGTCCAATTGTAATGTAAAATTATTTCCAATGTCCATCTTGGATTAAATGGTCACAATATATTTTAACTAATCTTTAAACCCAATTAAATATATTATCTAACAATATAAATAAATTAGATTAAAAGGAGGTTTTAAATTAAAATACAGCATTTTAACTATTCATAAAAAATGAACTTTATCAGAAAAATAACAAAAAATTACACAAAGTAAATTATGATGTCCCGATTCTATAGAATTATTTTATTATGAAAAATATATCATATAAAATTGGCAAAACGTAGTTTTGAAAATTGTTCACCCTCAAAAGGTGGTTAATTGACCTTTAAAAAATATTAGAATATTTATGCTTAAAATTTGATTCATTCGCATTGTAACCCTCTATCATTTATTGGGTAATTGTTAAAATATTTAACAAACATATATATTCATTTTTTAGTTAGTTCTGTTCATTCTCACCAATATAACGGCTAGGCGTTAACTACCATTTAAAATAATATTATTATATTATTAGTGTGCAACTTAAGATTTAAAAAAAACTTGTTGTTGCGTATTCGGTATGACATCGAACATAGCATTCCCTTTAAAGTAATATTAACATTTTTTAAAAAATATTAATAAATATGAAAATTTCATATTATTTATTTACCTAGGATGTTACATCCCACCACCTTTTTGGGAATTCCGTCCTCACAATTTTAAAATTAAGCTCAGAAACTTAATTGAAAGACCCACATCAGAAAAAGAGTAAATTGAACTATCATATTAAAAGAATGAAAGAAGAGTACAATGGTTACCCGAGACAATAGAAAATAGGATTCCATGAAAACGTGGATATGGAGGAGAAAACAAACCATTATGTTCTGATGGAGAGTGATGGAAAATATGTCCCGGAGAAAGTTAACCACCAAAAAACACAAACTTGTGATGGGTTAAACGGTATTTGATTCCCCGGTAGGAAAAGTTAACATACAACATTTTTGTTTTATGTTACTTTTCATTGATGAATTTATTTATGAGCTTAACTAAATCATAAGGAAACTTACTAACTTGTCATGTAGACATTCATCTCTTACTAGATTTCTCACACAAACTCATATTTTCTCCAAATGATGAGTATTTAGATTGAATTGTTCACATTTAGAGCGCTATAATAAACTTATTGTGAATCTCCTAAACCAAAAAAGATGAAGTATATATTTACCAGGTCTTTAGACCTTAACCAATACCAAAATGGTAAGTACAGGACCGGATAATCCCCAAAAAGGATAATCTTTCACAAAAAGAAAAACTAAACTTAATCTCCAAAATTTTCCCAACAAAACCCAAAGTTCATCGAAGACTATTCAATAAATATATATCCAGAAAATTCATCAAAGTAATCCAAACTATTATTTAAACACAAATCTCCAGGGAATTTAATCACATAGTCTTCCAAGATAAATCTTAACATTTTTCTCCAAATAACATCAGTTACTCATAAAGTTTCATAGTGAAAAGTAATTAACCTAGTCACATATCATCCATGATAGGTTAATCCTTTCTATAGAAAACCCAAAATGAACTTATTCTTGATTAATAAGATCATCTAACTAAAAATAATTAATCATGCAAACTAGAGACTTCACATAGTCTAGTGGTAGGTGATAAATAACAGTCACACTTTAGTTGTGGGTTTGATAACCGCAGCTTCATCCAACAGGACGAGTTTCCACATGGTTTGTGAGTTGTCCCTTTTCAGAAACTACATAATTTTATAACATTCGCAAAAAGAGATAAATTCATCAAAAATAAACATAACATATTTTAAGCACAATGGTTATCTAATAAATTTCGTTTTACATCCGAAAATATAATAACCTGTAATTACCTCAAATTCAAGGATCATATAAACCAAAATAGTTCTTTATAACTTTATCCAGAAAAGAAAGGATAATTATTCCTTGAATAAAATTTTCATATATCAAACTTCAGGGTTACACATACTATAAAAAGTCTTCTAATGTAATATCATCATCAAAAGAGACTTAATACTTTTATGAATTTCACCATCCTAAAATATATCATAAATCTTGAATCACTTATATGTTTACTTCTTACTCATTAAACATTCTTCATGATCCATTAACCATTCTATTCCAACTTATTCTGAAATACTTCTTTCCTACAAATAAAATCATGAATCATATCCTATGATTTTAATAATAGGAAAACATATGATAAGAAATAATCCATACCATTCATTGATCATTGTCAGTTTCATAATCCCCAATAAGAATGGAATTAGGTATTGGTAAACAAATATTTGTACGATCGTGGTGATCCCATTCCCGAAACATCTTCGTAGGACTTGTGTTTCATAATGACCATACACACCACATTTAAAACATTCAATTGATCCTTCAGAAAGAACAACTTTACCTTTCAAAGAGTCAACTAGATTCTTCTTTTTTCCATGGAAGGTTCTTGCTTTATGGCCTTCATTTACACATCTATAACATCTTTCATTCCCTTTGATACATTTTCCTATGTGTTTTTTCCACATCTTTGAAAAATAGTTTTTTGAACATTATTACCTTTATGACTATTACCTGAACTACCATAGGTATTTACTTCTCGCATATATTATTCCTTATAAAATTCACTAAGGTTCAAGTGGTCAATAATGACTCCAGATAGTTGGTTGAAAATAACCACAATAGTTCTCATTGCATATCCCATATCATTCAGTTTCTCGTTCAGAAAATTGTTATAGTATCCTTCACATCCACAGTTACATTGGTCCTTGATAAATCAAGCAATTTACAAAAACTAAAAAGTACAGTGTGAGTATATCAATAAAATAATCATATAATACTGAGATATAATTATTCATGTTATCTTAAACTCATTCACATTATCTAAAAAACTATGACTCTTTCTAAAGGCCTAACCATTATGGTAATGTCACTTATGATTAAAGAATACCCTAACTGCTAAAGTAATCTAAACTGACCTTTGATACCCACTATAAAGACCCGGGCTAAAAACATTACATAATCTTGTATTAAATGAATAATTCACATTGAGTATTTTTTCAGTTTTATAGTTTTATAGATTTACGACATAACTATTACATATCAACTTGAATATTACAAAGTAGACACTTCTACTACAACTTATTTTTTTTCAAATCCATAAATAAAACAACAGTTCTTTTCTTGATATAAATCTTCTTGAATACATCCCTTCTCATACCCTTCCTAATAACCTGTGAAAAACATTTCAAAAACATGGGATAAGCATAAGAAGCTCAGTAAGAGATATAAAAATACAGAAAGAAAACATTAGTCCAAGTATAAATAAGAATCAATGAAATCAGACTGTACTCAAAATAAATAAGAACATTAACCTACCTCATTAAATCATAATATTATTAAATAAATCATAGAAATCATAAGACATAAAGGTAACTTGAGGCATGCATAACATTCTTACATAGGGAGTACCCCCCATGGTTAGGTTTGGAATACACATCATAGTATATTCCCTAAATCTCTTCAGAGAAACCTTATTGTTTAACTCCTTCACGTTACCCAATGCATTGGAGATCTATCTCAGGCTCACCCTCCCTTAAATTATCATAGAACCACCCGACTTCATAAACAATTCCCAAGAACCATAACATAATCGTATCATATAAAACATGCATAAAAGAAACATAACATTTCCACATTTCAATAACAAGATATGAATACAACACATTGATATAATCAAAACATTATCAATACCATTTTCAATACCAAAATAAAAGAAAAGTAAAACATGGTTTTTATTTTTCATTTAAAAAATGTAATGGCTTGCGGAGGAAGCCAAAACTCAAATAATGGTCACGGCGGTGGAGAAGTTGTTGTCACCGCATACATAAGACAAAAACATTCCCTTTTGTCATTTACTAAAACGATTCATGTATAAAGATTCCTTATGAAAAAAATTGAAAGTCAAAAGGGTTTGTTATACAACTAATAAAATAATGTCATATATAAATTGAAGTATGCCTCAACAAAAGGAGATTTGAGACGAAGTCCCTTACAATGATGGTATCCTTAGATTAAGGATGAATCAATTACATAATTTTGTGTGACAAATATAAATACAATCAATATTAGTGGATATTATGTGTAAAACAATCAGAGTTCATCGGCACATATTCATATCACGAAATAATCAAGAAGTAGAGGTTTAACCCAAAGAATTGAAATTGGGTGAAGATGTTCCCTTACAAAAACTCGACAGCCTAACGACGTCAATTTAGAATTCAGAAAATGAGTAGATGAGATATAAAAAGGTTACCCAATCACCTGGAAAAAAATTTACAATAATAATGATATATAAGAACATATCCCAACATGAGAAGATGTAAATTAAAATACCTAACAAAAATAAGTCTTTTAAAAATAGGAGGGTGAATGGTTCCCTTACCGATTTGGGTATCTTTCAAAACGTACACCCCATGAAAGAAGGGTCATAAAATTAAGATGTAAATACCATAAATTAATGTATATTACACAAATAATATATTCATGGCCAATACATACACCGCATAAAAGGAAATAGTGGAAAATGTAGCATGAATCTCATAGGAATAAAAAGTGAGATAAAAACCCTTTACCTCATTGTAATGAATCAAGTTGTATTACCAAAAGATAAAAAAACCAAATGAATCACATAATACCATGAATATAAATAGAATAATTATAATATATATGAAATTGAAGTACACAATACACCACATGCAATAAATTAGTGGCGAACAATGGAAATATCACAGAATTAAAAGTGATATAAGAAATCCCCTTACCTCAAGTCCGACTTGTTCTAATTCATTATTTATATTCATAAATAATAAAATTAGGTAAATTTATAATTTCTTAAGGACATCCTTTTAATTTCATTATTCAATTAATATCACATATTATCATGTTATATAAATTTGTTAATTATGTGAGTTCATATCATACGTTTTGTTGATGTTCGGTACATTAGTCAAAAACAAACTTCTGTGAAGAGAATTGACCATGTAGTTATAAATAAATTGTCTTCAGAATGGTATTAATGATTTAAATATCTTATATATCCAGTATATATTCATTTCATACTATTCCATATCATTTGGAGATAAGAAATGAAATGTACCGTTCATGGAGACGGTCAAGTCGTACGTACGCATTAACACTACCTTCATTTTTTTGTCACATTAATTGAATTTAAAAATATATTAGACATAGATATATTATAATTCCACTATAATAAATATATTATATAGGTATCATATTTTCATTAATTACAATATTTATAAGTTCTATTTTTGGAATTAACTAGTCACATCACTTGTGGGGGCGGTTGTCCACACTTCCTCATATTAAATTATTGCATTTTCACCACATGAAAAAGTATAAAGGTATGTTTTAAATAAAAAATAAATAAGTATTGAGAGTACATAAACATAATATATATCATATATAAATATAGTGATATCTTAATCGCCACCATGATAGGTGTTAAAATAAGATTGAACAATTATCATTTCGTGAGGCAGTAATTCTCCACCCACAGAAACAGTATGTTCTTTAACCATTAGACGATGGTGTGGGTAAGTGTAGGTACAATACATATCATAAAAACATCATAGTATATTGAGGATACTGTTGTTATTAGGGGATCAAATAATAATAAGATAGTTGTGAGTGAAGAAGAAAAATAAAATAAAGAAACTAGAGAGAAGACATTTCCTCTAAATCGGGTAACTCTTTTTCGTTTGAGCCAAAGTCTTCCTTGAAAAGACTTATTCCCAAAGTGAGGGTTATGTGAGTAAGTGAGGGATGTGGATAGATAACATGATAAGTGGTTGGGCAATCCAAGAACTGGAGATGTGTGGGTTAGGTGGTAGAGGTTGGGGTCTTTTATAAGAGGGAGGAGGGTCACCTTCGGAAAGTATTGAAATGTTACATTATTATAAAACATTTTTCGAATTTTAAATGTCCCACTGCGATATATTTTTAGGATAAAGTGATAAGGGTACGAAATAAACCCATAACATAGGTTTTAGATAAGTTTATGTTTTAGATTTTACCTTATCTATTCATTTTATTTAAATCGTTCATTAATGAGGTAATCGCTGCATCATCATTGTTTCATAAATAAAATTATTTATTTAATGTATAAAAATTATAAATAAAATATAATGATGTGGGAAATAGTTTTATCTTTCC
Organism: Viscum album; assembly: GCA_963277665.1. Lineage (NCBI taxonomy): Eukaryota > Viridiplantae > Streptophyta > Magnoliopsida > Santalales > Viscaceae > Viscum > Viscum album. The sequence goes on along the minus strand of OY728131.1, from coordinate 706,222,856 downwards.
AATGACTATTTATAGTCTATGATATCATTTAATTTAACAATATTAAAACTGTTTTACTTATGATATACAAACATTTTTTATATTTCTCTTCTTTTTAAAAATAATGTCATAAATGTCTCTATCACACCCATGTGTGTCCATCGGCCTTGAAGTTCGGTAAAAATCTTCCCATGGTCGGCCATGAATCAATCATGAATATTTGGACATATTTTGGGATCATTTTATATTATTATTATATTATTTTATTACCCATAACTACCCGATTAATAATAAATCTTGGTAATTAAAGATAATCGTCGTCGTTACTATTCATAATGTCCAATAACAAAAGGCTCTTAATTACATAATTTGGACCTTATGATTCCAATTATGGAATCCATTTTACCATATTTAAAACACAGAAATTGGATTAATTAATTTAAAAATAATCCCCATTGTCAAAACCAAAGACGAGTTTTTATGAAGTAAAATTTATCAAAAGATTTACTTGTTTTTAGATCCAATTGAAAATTGAAATTACGTTAAATGAACAAAATTGTATTAAGTTATAAAAACATAACTCAATTACACTTTATATGAAATTAAAAAGAAAATCTAAATATATAATTAAATTAGATGAAAAAGCGTTTTTGAAGTAAAATAAAGTATTTTTCACTATTCATTAAAATGAACATTTGTCAGAAAAATACCAAAAATTTATCAAAATTAAATTTGATATTTCAAATTAAATAATAATGTCAATTTTACCAAATTCAAAACATATAATTTGAATTAATTAATTTTATAATTATTTCTTGCTTTCAAATCAAATAGCGTGTTTTTAAGAAACAATATCTATCAAAATATTCACAAAAGTTTATGTCCAATTTTAAAGTGAAAGTAATTCCAATGACCACCATTGGATTAAATGGTAAAAATATATTTTAACGACACATTAAAACTAATTGAAAATATAATTTAACAATATAAAGAAATTTTATTAAAAGGAGGTTTTAAATTAAAATACTGCATTTTCACTATTCATTAAAAATGTACTTTATCAGAAAAAATATTTACACTAAGTAAATTTCAATGTCTCGATTCTAAAGAATGATTTTATTTTGTTCAATATAAAATATAAAATTGAAAAAAGTAGTTTTAAAAAGGTTTCTCCATCAAAAGGAAGTTAATCATCCTTTTAATGAATATTAGAATATTTATGGTTAAAATTGGATTCATTCACATTTTAAGCCTCTAGCATTTATTGGGTAATTGTTAATATATTTAACTAACATATATAATAATTTTTATTAAGTTATTTTCATTCCCTCCATTAAAATAACTAGGCGTTAATTATCATTTAAAATAATATTATTATATTATTTGTGTGCAACATAAGTTTTCAAAGAAACTCGTTGTTGCGTATTGGGTACGCCATCGAACATAGCATTCCCTTTAAATTAATATTAACATTTTATTAAAAAATATTAATAAATATGAAAATGTCACATTCTGTATTTACCTGGGATGTTACAATCTAGGTATTTTTTGTAAGGAATTGATTATGTGTATTTTTCTAAAAAAATAAATTGTTGTGTGGATACTACCAGTGGAGTTGGTTCAGGAACTGATTTTACCTAGGAGTGAAAACACTGAAAAGGAGTATCGGGCTTAACCTGGGGTACATTGGTACATAATAATAGGCCATGATGTGCACCTATTTTGACACTCCTAGGGGATATTCTTATGATAATTTACATTTTCATTACAAGCCATTATAAAGGATTTAAATGTAAATTTTTCCTCAAAAAACCGTGTTTGTGATTATGATAATATATATATATAATATCAATTTATGCAAATTATTTTTCTACATTGATATTTTAACTTATGAATAATAACATAATATAGAGTATTTTATAATTTATTAATGGATCTTAGGGTAAGGAATGGAAACCACGCGAATGCATGTATCCCGTGTAGTGATTTCCATCCTATGAAATATAATGATATTGGCTCTCTAGCTATGACTATTATTGGGAACCTTATAACTGTGCTAGGAAAAATTTCTCATGTTATGAACAATAACCTTATTGGAATTGAGAATATAGATCCACAATGTAGAGGATCTATGTTAGACCACATTATGCGAAAATAGAACCCATCATTTAATGGGACTACAAACCCATTCCCATTGGAGGAATGGATAGGTTCTATAGATAAGATGTTTCTATCCTTCGAAAGTAATCAACGATAGAAGGTTTTAATTGATGTTTATCATCTATCAAGAGATGTTGATCAATGGTTGTCACTAATTTAAAACCAAAAAATTTGAGGAAAATATAAAAAACATGAAATGAATGGAATTTAAAGAACTCTTCTTATAGAAATACATCCTTATAAAAAACTTACAGATATGGAAATGGTTTTTATAAATTTGAGGAAAATGAATATGAGACTGTTTCATTATATGATGCTAACTTTACAAAGATAAAAAGGCATGTTGTGTTCTATATAGGTAATCCAAGGATCAATATTGATCGATTCATTGATGGACTAAATCCATTACTCTGGTGGGTGATGGTATACCAAACATTCTCATCACAAAATGATATAGTCACATGTTAAATAAAAAATAAAACAGAATTCTATAAATATTATTTCCTTAAATGAAAGCATGATAATAATAGGAGTGCTGAACACACTAGAAAAAAATATAAGAAAATGGGTATTATGGGAAGAGATGATGTTCCACCCTGTGATAATTATAGATGGAAATACCATCATGCCTGCTTAAATGGAAAAGGGGTGTGCTACATGTTTGGACAAAACATAATATCAGTGTTTTCAAGTGGACAAAATAAGATATAAATGTTAAATTCTATATTTGATGAGAGATGGGATAGTAAGCTAATTATCCTCTAATGCCTCAAAGAAACGTTCATTAGAATAGTCCAAGGGAGCCGAGATAATCTTATGCAATCACCGATACTGCTATTTAAGTTTGTCATGAAGTAGTGGGAGGTACTTTAATCATTTACTCAAACATATCCAATGATTTATTTAATTCATTATCATCTCATTCATTTATATCTTCCTAGTTTTCCATATATATTAGATATTTTCAAATTGATTTAGTAATAGAGATGTCAGTCAAAACTCCTATGGGAAGTATCATTGTTACAATGTTGTGTCATGAAGTACCCTATATGGAATATAAATGTTCTTTTTCTTCTGATTTTGTTATCATACCCAGTATTTGAATTGATAAAATCATCATTATGTAGTGGCTTTCGAACCATGATGTGAAAATCTATAGAACGTAGAAGTAGGTTACAATTTTTCAGGATGATGTGGAATCACATGTCTTTAAAGATGAAACATAACCATAAGATTCTCATGTAGATATAAACCCAGTATCTCTATTGAATTCACTTATTGGGGAGGGAGGGAATTCAATATCTATGGGTGAGTAAATGAATGTTTAAATATAGGATGTACCAATTGTGAATGAATATGTTGATGTGTTTCCCAAATACTTACCTTCACATTCTCTAGACCCAGAAATTGAGTTTTCCATTCATTTAATTCATAATTCAAGGTCCATATCAAGGACCCCTTTTTGAATGCCCGCTGTGTAATTAGATGAAATGAAGGGATACACTTTTGTAATTGTGTGATAACACATTTATTCTCCCTAGTGTTTATCAATGGGGAGCATATGTTCTTTATATTAGAAAGAATGATGTATCCATGAGGTTGTGCATTGACTTCAGAGAGATAAATTCCATAACAATAATGAACAAGTATCTCATACCACACATTGATGATTTATTTGATCAAATTTAGGGATCCCAATATTTTTAGATTATTGATCATTGATCTGGATATCATCTGTTAGGTGTGAGGAAGGAATATAATCCAAAGTCATCATTTCAGACCATGTATTGGCATTAAGAGTTTTCAGTAATGACTTTTGGATTAAAAAATTCACCATTTGGTTTCATGTATCTGATTAATATTGTTTTCATGGAATATCTTGATGACTTTTTGGTGGTATTTATTACTGATATCTTGGTATACTCCAAAATATTCGAGGATGATGAAAATAACTTGCACATTATTCTGAAGACTCTTAGAAGAAATATATTATATGGGATTTTTAGAATGTGTGAATTTTGGATTTAATTAGTTTCTTTTCATATCTACATTTTCTCTACGAATGGAATATATATTGATTATTCAAAGACGAAGGTTGTTTAAGAATGGACTAATCCAACAAACATTACTCAAGAATGTAATTTTATTGGTTTATCAGGTTATTATCGGTGTTTTTTTCATAACTTCACTCAGTTATCCAATATAATGACCATGAATACATGTAATTAAATTAAGTTCATATAGAAAAAATAATGTGAGGACTATTTTGAAGAATTAAAGTGGGGATTAGTGAATGATCTGATCCACACTCTATAATCATGGAATGATGGGTTTGTGATCTATATAGAATAATCAAATAAATTACATTGTGGTGTCCTTATGAAGAATCATAGTGTTATTTCATATGCATCAAGGAGGTTAAAAATCAATAACCAAACTATTCTACTCATGATCTTGATTTAGCAGTGGTAATATTTTCAATGATTATGTAGAAACATTTTCTATATGCTTAAAAAATTGTGATATATAATGATGATAATAGTCCAAAATATATTTTCTCATAGAAATAAATGAACTTGAGGAAAAGGTGATGACTTGAACTAATCAAGGATTATGATTTTCGATACACAGCCACCTAGGAAGGGAAAATATGGAATCTGATGTATCGATTAGGAAGGATCATGTTGATCTTGACAAAATGAGGATTGAAAAGGATCTTTTGGACATGGATCTAGTGAGGATGGGTATAGAAATTTTTAATGAAGGTTAAAAATCACAATTTTTAAACAAGGTTTCCCAACCATCATTGTTAGAAAGAATTAATTCTTCAGAGTCTTATGACGAGAACCTTCAAAAGGAAATTAATTTTTTGAAATATGGGAAGTTGTTGACTTCATGTGTGAGGATGGAAATTTAAAATTTCGAAAGAGGCATTGTGTTCCCTCTCTAATCGAGCTATAAATGGAGTTATTAAAATGTATATAGATTTAAAGAACATTTCTAGTGAGACAACATGAAACAGGAAGTTGATGATTATTTATCATGATGGTTAGTCTGTCAACAATTGAAGGTCAAATGAAAAAATAATATATGACTCATGCCACCTATACCTATTCCTAAATGGAAATGAGATTACATCACCAATGATTTTTTTATTTGTATTAAACATAACATCAAGAATGAATGATGCAATATGGGAAACTATTGATCGATTTATGAAATAATCACATTTCTTCACTATAAGGGACTATTTTAAAATGGATCATAAAGAAAGACTCTAGAGAAATGATGTTTTTAGCCTTCATGGATCACCTCTCTCAATTGTTTCTAATCTTGATCCACGATTTACATAAAAAATATGGAATTTTCTTTAGAAAGAATTTGATACTGAGCTTCTATTGAGTAATGCTTATCACCGAAAAACTGAATGAAAATCAGAATGGACGATCCAAAACTTAGAGAACATGTTGAGACCATTTTCCCCTGACATTCAAGGTTTAGGGGGGGGGTCAATATTTACCTTTCTTATAGTTTATCTACAATAATAGTTTACATTCAAGTATTCAAATGGAACCATATGAAGCATTGTACATAAAGAGATTTCATACACCAACATTCTCTGATGAAGTTGGAGAAAACAATTTTGTGGGATCATATCTTGGGGAGGAACCAATAGTGAATGTAAAGACAATAAAATTCCATATAAAAGTAGCTAAAAGAGGAAAGAAAGATATACTGATAATCAAAGGAACAATTTAGAGTTTCAAGTGGGAGATCATGTTTTCTTGAAATTATCTCCATGGAATGGTATTATAAAAGTTGGAAATAAAGGGAAATTGAGCCCTATATATAGAGGTCCTTTATAAATTCTAGCGAGAATTTGATATTTTTCATATCATTGGGCTATACCACCTAGCATGTCTAATGTACACAATATGTTTTCTATCTCATTGCTCAGAAAGTAGAAAGACCCAACACAAGTCCTTGCTTTAGAAGGTATAGAATTGGAATCTGACCTATCTTACATTGAAGAGCCTATCCAGATTCTAAATAATAAAGAACAAGTGTTGGGGAATCAGTCGACTCGACTAGTAATGATACATTCCCAAAATCACAAAATCAAAGAGGCAACATGGGATCTTGATGAGCATATGATGAAGAACTTCACATATCTCATTGTGACATGCCATTCTGGTAATATTGAGTGTGAAATTTTTGTAAAGAGGGGATAATTTTACACCCCATTTTTTGTGCATTAATTCAATATTGAATACATGAATCACTAAGTTTCTAAAAAACCACCACTTTGTCAAAAACTACCTAGGAATATTAATTTTTCCACCTCTATGGTTTGAATTTTGAATAACTAATATACGTAGTTCCGTTCAGTATGATATTTATAGTCTGATAAAACAGACATAATTTTTGGTGAATAGTAACATACCCTTATGAATAGTAATATGAATCGTAATATAACACATATTAATAGTAAACCATATTATTATTTTATTGTTATATGGTTATAAGATAATGAGATCTTTATTAATTTTTCATTATGATATAAAACAAATTATAGTTGTAGAATTGTTATTTTAAAAAAAATAAGTTTCTAATTAAAAAAAATTAATAATTTATCAAATATTATTTTCAAAAAATTGGTTTCATTTTTGAATTTTAGATGTCAAAAAATGGTTATATTGAATTTCAGGGATTTTTATGAAATACTCAAATTTCATCTGAATAGTAAAATACTGTAATTTTAAGAATATATAAATAATCAACTAAATTCCTTATTCCTAGAATCATGGCTGAAGTAAGAACAAATTATTCAACCTCACATGGCGATACAGAAATTCTTGGTCAAAATAATCAACACTATTGGTTTTCTTTTGAAAAATAGTAAAATAATTTGTAAAATAATGGGAAAACATTCTTCTCCCCCACTATAAACCCCACCCCCTCACTCTATCTTCTATTCAATCCAATGAAGCCTTGTTCATTCAAAAAATTCTTCTCCAATATCCTACCAAGATCCTCCCCCATGTATAATAACCACTGGTCTCATAAGAGGACCAAAAACTCTTCCTTAATGTGCTTTTCAAGGAAGATTACTTCAAGAGGTAAATTCAGCTTTTCTTTTCTTTAATTTCATGTTCGATTATTTTATTTTTCATTCCACACTTTCTTTCATTAAATTTATTGATGTCACCAGTACCATATGTTTATTAGAATTTTTTATGATAAATAAATAATTCATCATCAAGTCTCATTTCTCCTTCATTTATACTAGAAATCCAAACACCATTTAAGATGTGTTAATTTATATCATTCAAGAATGACATGTTTTCAATGACTATTAACATATTCAATTATGGTAATGAAACTAATTAGATGGTTCAAGAAGACATTAATATATGTTTTACAACTTATTTAAGGTTATATAATCCATTTCTAATCATGATATTATTTTATAAATCCAAATGAGTTCCTTGTAATCAAGAACCACCAATTAACCAAAACAATTATAATTAATGTTTTATTAAAAGATTCATATCCACTCCCAATAACCATAAAATTTTTATAACTGTGTAATAATTGTGGTTGTTCACTAATAACATAAAAATATTATTCATGAGAACAATTCTCATTCTATATGTTTATCCATACATGAATATAGTAAACCGATCTTGAATACCAAGGAAAAAAGTGCTCCAAAACTATGAATTTAATATCTTCACCCTTAAAAAATTAAGGAATGTACCTAACAATGTTACAGTAAATAAATTACATGAAGAGGAGGTTATAGAATCAGTAATTTATGAACCTAAATTTTATTATCCAGATCTTTATGATCAAGTAAGGAACACCTTCAATCTTAAGGTATGGGTTTCCACCCGGACACCCATTTTCAATCCGGTAAGATTGAATATGTACTTACCTAAATTTATTTTTTAATAATTCATATGTAATACTAATTATTTAGGTTTCAATGTTCTGTATATGTTTTACTACAAGAATCATGCCTTCATTTATGGGATGTTTGGTGTTTTAAAAGGATCACTGAAAAATTCTTCCTGATATAAAATCCTGATTCCCGATAATTTCTCAAATTTGTACCTATTTTCAAGTGAACTCAATAGTAATTTTTTAGAAACCATTATTTTTATAAATTAGATTATTTTATTATAATAATACCATCTAACATAACTTTTAATTTTATATAATGATTTTCCCACATAACTCTTCTTTATAATGTAAAAGAGTATTCATTTCAAGAATTAGTAGATGATTTCAAAAGAGTAACTTCGTATATATAAACACATCTATTAACAATTATTTATAATTGGGATTAATATTTATGATATCATCTACCATATATAATTGAATTTTTTATGATTATTTTGACTGTGGATGTTCATTCTGAAAACCATTCACCAGTTTTCTTTGAATAGTTAGTGTTTATGCTTAATGTTGAAGGAAAGTTATTTATGTTTCATATATAAGTTTGAATATGAATGTATATATTGATTATGTTTATTCCCATTTGTATGAGGAATGAATTGGACATATTATGTGATTGGTGGGGCCCTCTATATCCCCTTGATTCATCTTCAGGTCTCATGCGACAAATAGATATGGAATTGGCTGAGGCCTTTCCTATTAGTAGATATGGTTTTGGTTGATGCATTAATAACTTTATAATGTTTTGGAAGATTCATTTAAGGATAGTTTCAGAATGAACAAAATATGCATTTTCCACATTATGAAGCTATAAATTCATTGTTCATGTTGTTATTTGACTAGTAGAATATCCAAGATTATGTTTTATTGTGCCAATATTTACTCAACTCATATTCCAGCCATAATGTGTTCCAGACAATTATTTTTATAATAATTTGTTTTTAATTATAAACCATGCCTAATGTTTAGGTTTATGATATCTTAAGCTTTATTTTTTACCCTTACTGAGCTTTTGAGATCACCCCATTATTTTGATTCATTTTCTCAGGACAAGAAGAGGATCATTATGAATAAACAACTGGGAACAACTTATAGTGGTGGATTTTCCCAATAAAAATTATTATTTGTATTTAATTTCAATTTGTAATATTTAACTTATTTATGTATCCCGATTTAAAAATCCACTAAAATATTTTTTCCTTCATCATATGAATTTCTTGTAATTATGCCAATGTAATGTAATAAGGCACAAACTCCAGGAAACAATGGACGAGTATTTATAAAAAATGAAATTTATATTTGTAAATTATTCAAAATTTGGTATTTTGAAATGGGTAAAATATGTGTATAGTTATAACTATTAATTTATGAATGTGTTTTACACTATTTTAGCATGAACCTGGTGAGGGATTGTTGATGGTTTTGGTAGTGGCTCAGTTTAGACAGTGTGACAGATTATGGTATATGACATATTAATGATTTATGTGAAACTCTCCTGTTTAAATTTGATAATGATAATTAATGTGTAATATGATGGCTTTTTTGGAATTATATCAACATCCATCCATGATTACAATTCATGATTGATAGTCAAGATGCTTTGGTTAGAAATAGACCTCTAGTAGTAGAATAGGATGCATTAATAGTTCCATGTTATGTTATAGAAGAAGATTTATATGGGTAATTCTATCGCTTAATGTAATTTATGGATAGAGACCCAGTGTGGGATATTTTGAAAATGTATTCTTTAAAGTGGAAGTTCCATTAGCAGCACCCCATGATGTTCACTATAGAATGTTGACCTACGGTAGTTGAGATTAACAATGAATCTCTCTATACCTACCAAAATTACATTGAGATTCTTTTTGATAAATAGTCATGATGAATAATAATATGTTATGTGTTAATGTGAAGTGTTGGTGGGATATTTAGTCTTGTGATGAACATCTAGAGAATATGGCATCTAATTACATCAAGGAGAAGTTCATGGATCATTTTTAACTGAAGATGCTCTTAAAATAAATAAAAGTATATTGTATGATTTTGACACAATATAGTTTGTATATAAAGGACTATGGAGGTATCTTTAGCTATTAATATCACATTTTCCTAACATTGGTAGGATATGAGGAAACTGTGGCCGAAAATATTCAAGTTGAAATTAAATTTTGATTAATTCCCATGTTATCATCTTTCAATTGACGAATTTTAATGTGGTTTTAAATTAGGTACTCATTTATGATGGGACCTAAAGGAGGATTATATTGTAGGATAAGTGGATTAAACTATATTTTTATGAGTTGCATATTCCTAGGGTATGATGAATCAGAATGAAGAAATTAAAAACATTAATCTAAATAAGAGTATCTTGTGGAAGGTATCAGTTACTCAAGTCAATTATAGAGTGAATCTCCATAAATGTGGAAGGACATGTCACTATCATAACTAGTTTCAACAACCAATAGTTGTGTTCATGGATTTAGGAATAATGGGTATTACACAACAGTTTTGATGGAAACTATGAAATATACGTAGTGACAGAGGAACTCAATCGATCAAAAGTATAGGAAGGGTTTACTCAAAACCAAAATAATCGATATGTTGGAGTACTACTGGCCAGGATGGTTGAATTAGTGGATGCGGAACTTTATAGTGTGTGATCCCATGCCAATATATAGTAAGACATAGGGGGATCATAATATATAAAAACAAATAGGGGAATAAAATTAGTGGAAAAATCATCATGCATGGTGGATAGAGGTGTTGGGCTATCGATAGACTAAGTACTAATCTTGTCTCTTTAATTTTTTATATAACGATAACTGCTACATGAGTCTCCCATTATTTTATGTATTCACATCCTGAGAGTGTCTTGAGTGTGATGGTGTGGTTTTTTAGTGCGGTTATAATATTTTTCACAATATTGGGAGTGTGGTTGAGGGAAATATTTTTTTCAAGGGGAGGTCTATCATGTGAGGTCAGTATCATATTTTTGGGGTCATTATATGCTTGATCTATTTGGTATTGAATTTATTTTTATTATGGAATTATTCATATCATACTTATCCCATATATATTGTTATCATAATAGATTAACCATTATTTTTACAGAGGCTAATATTTATATTCCTCATCAAGAATGGTATATCCATGATGGTTGTGTAATATTAATAAATCAGCTACTAAATAGTTCACCTCATTGGTTGTTACTCTTTTGTTAGATTATGGGTGTGTAGTTCATAGTGATTTCCCACATATAGTGTAATTTTATTAGGATGGGTTTTTGAGGAATTCTCAATGTTACCACCTAAGAGGGTTGTTGAGTTCACGAATGAGCTCACACCTCGAGCAAAAATAGTTTCTATTAGGCCTTACATAATGATCCAAAATAGCTTCATGATCATAAGACACATTTAGAATAATTTATGGATAAGATATTTATATGTCTATGTTTAACACCATGGCATTCTATGGTACTTTTGGATAAGTATTTTAATAATACATTTTGTTTATATGTTGATTAAAGGATGTTGAATGAGAAGATAGTTATAAAATGATATCATATTCTATGTATTGAAGGAATCATTGAAAAACTAAAAGGATCTTTGGTATTCTATAAGATATAATTGAGGTCAAGATGTAGAAAATTCAGACTAAGACCATCAAATATACTAAAATAATATTTTAGAATAACATATAGCTAATACGAGTTCTTTCGGATAGCATTTGGGCTTATGAATGATCTAACTATGATTATAAACTTTATTAATAGAATATCTCACCTATAATTACATGCGTTTGGGATTTTTTGTGGATGACATATCAGTTAACTCCAATACTCATGAAGATCATTCTGAGCATCTTGACATCATCTTGTGTAAGGTATGAGAGAATAATATATAGGAAATTAAATATAAGTGTCAATTCTACAATGATATGGTACAATTATTGGGTCACATTATCTCTTAGAAAGAAGTTTCAATGGACCCATATAATGTTTATATAGTTGATTATTAAGAGTATCCCAGAACTATCTTTGATATCATAATATTACTAGGTTTGATATGTTATTATATAATTTTCAACCAAGAATTTTTATGTTTTGATGTAATATATCATGTCTAGAACAGGAATGGGAACAAGAATTAATTTCATACACCTTGTTAGAATGATTTCTATGAGATAAATATGTGTTTGTATATTTTACCAAATTGGTCCAACTTGGGCTAAATGAAATGTATATCATGATTTGTGATGAATTTTAGGTCATATATTGATTATTTATTATGTGGAGATATCTTATTATGAAATATGGGTTATGACAATTGAAGCCAAATCAATGGAATTTTACTAAGCGGGATCAAATGTTAAAGTTAGTGGATTATGCATTGATGTGTTTGATTCATTTTCTATTAGCTGATTATTTTACTACATATAACAATCAAAAAGAATTCCTACATTTCTTAAAAATGATATTTTAATCTCTCACAATATATTTCAATGTATATATGTATTCATTTGGTTAAGAGATATACAACACACTAGTAAAGGAATCAAATATTACTAACACTTTTAACTAGAAGACAATGACTCAGAAAATCATAGACTCTAGATTTAAATGTAAGATGATGTCATTGATAGGTGAGATGAATATAATGGGCTGGGAGGTGTATGAAAATATGATACTAATATCCTTATACATGGATTCCACACATCTACTCCTAATTATAAAGATATCATATGAGGATCTAGAGTTTTTATCCTTGAGGTAAATCCTTGATGGTGGGGATTAGCCTCTTGATTGGACTATACATGAGGATGCGATTAGCTATGTTCCAAAATGTGTTGTTGTGCCTATGTTTTTTTATGATTAGTTGACACATATGTTTTATATTTCGAATTGGGAGGTGCACCATAGTTTAGAAAAATTTCAATTTAACCTATATCAAAGATATTGGTTCCCTTAAGTGAAGAGGGAGATTAAATGTTTTGCTACATGATGCAACACTTGTTAGTAGTTGGAGTAAGATAATATTGGATTTGGTGGTTCGCAATAGTTGTTTATGATTATGGAGAAGAAATTGGATGACATTACCATGGGTCATCCAAGTATCCCTCAAAAGACTAATTTGGTTTGGGTGATTGTGGATTGTTTGAAAAACATATCATATTTAATTATTATTCACGAGACTTGCAAAATTAACCAGTATGAGGATATATATGTTCAAGATATTGTATATTTTCAAAATGTATCATTGGGTATAGTTTTATATTGTGACTCACAAATTATTTCGTCCTCCTAGAAAAGATTTCACAGGGTTCTTTGTACATTAGTTATATTTTTGTAGATTTCCCCTCATGAACATATATGAAATCGATGCATACTAACTAACTGATAGAGGACATGTTGTGATCATGCATGCTAGATATTGGTGGGTATTTTTATAAGCACATATTGATCATTTTTTTCTCCCGTACTAATAGATGTCACGTGACTGCCCATATTGTACCATATAAGGAACATTAATGTAGTCCATGCTATCCACCATTGTGTTTGATGAAGGTAGGTGAGTCTGAGTTATTGGGACTGATTCTTGTTTATTAAAAATAAGAGTGGGTTGAACTATTCTAGAAAAATATTACCATATCTTTGAGTAGGATGAATTCATATATTGATCAACATCATTGACTACATAACTCTAAAATGGGAGATCATGTGTCTGTTTAGGTGTCTATGAGATTTTTTCACAGTTGGACTCTGAGTTAGAGCATGTTGGTGACTAGGTATGTGGGACCACATGAGATTGTGGAGATAATTGGACTGGTGAAATAATTTTTGGAACTTACTCAAAGGAATAGTTCCATGAATTATGTTTTTCATTTTTCACAACATCAAATGTATCACCCTTACCATTCTCACATGAATAACATTGATGATGTTTATTTTTATATTGATTTTTAATTCGAGGAACATCAAATTTTTTTTGATCATAGTGAGATTTTTTCAGGGAAAGTCCATGTTCTTCATTTGAGTGATGTGGAAGTATGAACATGTTAATTAAAATTCATGGGAGAGGGAAGCCGATATATAGAATAAGTGGCCCAAACTTTTTACCTTGGAATCATAGTTATGGGCAGGAGTACAAATTGTGGATGGTTTTTTATTTTGAGGGGAGATTATAAGACTCCAAACATTGTAGAGATAACTCATATGAATTTTTAGGAATTATACTACCCATGAATTGATTAGACCTTTGTTGGTTTATTCATTGTGGTTGTTTTTATGAATTTAGTATAATTTGGAATCTCATGTTGCTTTTCATGGTTGGCACATGTTTAGGTATAATCACAAAATTTATCATAGGAAACCATGTATCCCTCTTTTTATCCAATATTGGTGGTCTATGAATTTTAAAAATTTTGCAGCCTCCACTTAAATTGTGAATCCTAAAAAATATGTGGTTTACATGGTTGGTGTGCACTTTTTCATGATGTCATTCAAATTAATAAGAACTGGTCATCCTCGAATATAGAGGCACTTGGACGTATTACATTGTTTTGAAAATTTTCATTAAAATATTTACTTTTGATTTTAATTTTTCAAAAATTGGATTAAATATTCTTGAACCACCTATTGTTATTCTCATTCACACATTCTTGAACTAAAACAATTTACCTTGGTTTTGTAGGATCCTTGGAGGATTATAAGTCTAATCGGATCACCCCTAATAAGAATTAAATATCAAGTGGAAGGAATCCACCCCTCCATGGGTCTGCGACCTCTTCTAGGTAAGAATATTGTCCTTACCTTATTTCTCTACCCATTGTGTGGGACAATTTCATAAATTTTTGATGATTTATCTCCATGTTATGATGGATGCCAATTCATTGGATCTTAGTCCATGTTTCTTATACTATATATCATATTACATTGTGAATTTGTCCCTTATACATGATATTGAGGGTTATAATTTGGTGAATGTTCATCCCAAATATTTTTGTAGGTGGTCTAATTGATAATATCCACAGTTTTTTATCATCTTTATATAATAATATTATTGTTTTTCTTTATTCTTAAATTGTATTTAATTGAAAAATGGTGAATTTAATTCAATAAAATTATGGAACCTATGATGAATACTTTTAAAACCATTTCACATTCTGATACTAATTTTAATGGTAACACCATAGTGATCAAATATATTTAAAATAATAAATATATAATTTTATAAATGGGAATATTGGTTTATTGGGATAGATTTAAATCATTGTTTTATGTTTATAGTTGAAATTAAATGGTTAGTTGGAATAACAATCAAAGGTCAATAATTCTTGAAATTAATTGATAGAAAATAGATTAACGGTGAAATGATCATATTATTTCATGTGATTAATATAATGAAACACAATTCTGTTTCATAAAATAAATTGTGCATCATGATGTGAATTATTTATAATATAGATAATGATGTTTAACACTAATTGGTATCTCTTATATTTTATATTGTTATTGATTGATTAATATGATGTGGATCACAGATAGGAAATCTAATTACCCATGTAGTTACAAACTAATGATTCTTACCCCAAATGCATGCTTGTGAACAATGATTTCTGAGACATGGACCGATTCCCCAAATACCAATGGTGTACTAAGATGGTTCTCTATGACACTGATATATATATTTGTAAGTAAATATATAAATGAGGTATGGGTTTGAGATTAATACTCTAATAAAAATGGGTGATAGACTTCTACTCTAGGACACAATGCATGAATATGAAATGGGAATTTAATAAATAATAATATTCATGAAATAATAGATTCATATTCTTTTTAGTATATGGGTTAGACTCCATCATGGGCCAAATTGAGTATGATTGGTTTCAATGTCATCGTGAACCCAAGGTCCTATGTTTTTTATTAGAGAATAATAAATGTTCCTTTTTTACATTATCATATTTTCATTATTTATAATTGATCATCTCACAATACTATAGAATGGATATTACAATATATTAAATTTTTTCCCCTATTGAGATATGATAACACCATACACGTGTTGCATGATTGGTACCAAAATCTACTAAATGTTCCTAATAAATGATAAGGGAAAACACCCTATGATAGATGGATGAGATGTGAGTAATAAAGGTTCATGAATGAGAGAATCATGCATAATGTCAAGAACAACATAGGATATATCATTCTGTATTTATTTTGGAATTTCATTAGAAATGAGATACTTTCATATCAGGATGTATATACTGCATTGGTTTTTTCATTCTTTACCCATTTGGGATTATCCATGTGATACTTGGTATTATACCGGTTATTATTGATTATTGTTTTTTATTATCAGTGGATATTATTTATTAATTTATGCTATTATCGCAGTGTGAAATTTTTTGGATGGTCTACCCATGTTATATATTAGACCCTCTCTCCCAGTCAATATCCTCTGGCATATACAGAATCATGTGTTAGGTGGCATAATGAACATTCTCATGCCACTGTCTTGTGTCACTTAGGATTGTAGTATTATAATAGATTATAACCACATGCTCAAAATTATAATAGATGTATGTACATTAATACATTTCATAGTTATTAGATATTATATTTACATGGTTCTCTCATACTATGGTGGTTAGAAATGGAGTGATGAAGCATTGTTAATGCTATATAGGAAAGTATTATATAATCTATACCATGTGACACTATACATAGTGACTATAATTTGGATTTGACGAATAGTGATAATATATGAGGATCATATTGGAAGGTGGATACATAATAGAAAAAGTGGTTTCATATTTACCATTATGTATGTTCAATTACAATGGCCAGGCATTATGAATACATGGGAGGAGTAATATTTTAATGGATTTATATATATACTAATTGGAATGAAGTATTGTCTTATGCAGTTGTATTACGATAGTATTAAACAATATATAATTAAAACGAAAATAATAATTGGGTAGCACATGGAAATTGAGTTTTTTTGTAAGAAAATTTATTCTATATTTATTGGAATTAGAAAATCATGTGGATGGAATTCATTTAGAATAATTACAATTGAAAAGATAATATAATAAAAAATATATTATGATTTTTTATATTGAAAGTACATTGAATATTATTTAACGTTTTTTTATACTTATATATGACTTAAAAACAATGAAATATAATTTCACTAATTGGTTGACAAACATAGTAATAGTCAGGAGGGAGACATTATTTGAATCAATCCATGTATATTAGAATAATTTTAATAAATTTAGAACAAAAATGATTATTATATAATTTTGGTGGGCGTGTTTTTTATAATATTTCAGTTTTTTGTTATAAATACATAGATATACCATTACAATTTATTATTTTTCAATTATTTTTATTTACCTATATGATTTCATAAATAGTCCAGGTAGTTGTGTTTTGAATGATCTATAAATAGAATTGTTGCAAAATTATTGTGGAATGATCATATTGAGAGAAACATTTTTTTTGTTGAGAAGTCTTTGATTGGATTCCCCTTATGGGTATTCGAGTGGGGATTATAGTTATATCTCATATTCATGATGCACATGTTGAATCATATAAGGATAAATTTGTAGTAACCTTGATTATTCATTTTTCTAACAAAAGATTGACATATTCCATAGGGGAGACTAAGGTTCATGAAATATTTAAATTTACATTAATGTTTATCAAATTTATATCAATAGTAAATTATATATTTTTTTATTAGATTAGTTGGATATATTGAAATATGAATATGATAACTAGGTATAGTTGATAACCATATGTTTTAATGTTATATCAAATAATGTCTCGATTTTGATACGACAAAAACTATATGATTTTTATTATATTATTATTCATAATATGTTTTGAAGATAACATAGGTAATGGACATAATGTTGTCATAATATATATTAGATAACATTATATTTTGAGGCATGAGTTTGACATTTTTTCAGGAGTATATTTTAAAATAAATCTAATAGATGGTTTTTGTGTTTACTGTAAGAAATGTTAGTGATTTATCTATAGGGAATAACATGGTCTATATTGTTTGATAGTTGTTATATGGAGAAATATTCTATAATAAAACCATACTGTATGTATTATGTAATTTTTTTTATTGTAAATTGATATCAATATATTATCTTAATCAGTGTATATTTTTATATTTGAAATTAGTAATTAATTAAAATAATAAATTTGAAACCCAATATTGGGGATAACCCTAAACATTTGATTGTGATGTAACAATTTCTTTTGTAAAACCAAATATAAATATTGGGGATGGGTGTATATAAAACATATTTTATTAGTTTCTTGTAATAATTTCTAAATTAAAAATATATTTGGATGATTTATATTCAGCTAGTGTGGGAGTTCCAGATTAAGGGTATTGATATTTAATGTTTAGATGGTGTTCCTTCATATAATGCATGAAAAGATATTGAATATTTTTAATTCCACTTTGCATGATTATAGTTTTATAACATTTATGTTAAATAATAATATGAAAGATAATCTTATTGATTATAAAGCAATTTTATAGTAAAATGATTTTTTATTATGAGGTATCAATTTCAATGAATATTATCAAGATAAAAATTTATATATCCATGCGTATTATGTAAAATAAACAGACTATTAGTGCCTTGAGATAGAAATAAAAAATTTCAATAAAAGTTTTATTTTGGGGGATATAAATATTTTAAGATGAATAATTTTTTTGTCTAATAGTGAAAAATTAAATTATAGAATCCATATATGGTCAGCATAGTAATATGAAGAACTGCATAATCATTATATTTGATTAATGGGAATTATGTGAAATAGTGAATAAGAGAATATTTTTAGAAAAGAATGATGTGGGTGGTTGATCAAATCCAGATACATGTTTGGAAAAGTTTTTCCCACTAGTTTATATACGATGACAACACCGAAATATCAAATAGGGTTACACAAATTATTGGGGATAATAAGTTTGTCAAATTTTTTTATATTCACTAATGATACAATATTATTATTCCTATGAATAAGAATATATATGGTTTACTAATTTTCACCACCAATATTATCAAATAATTAAGGGTTTGGTAGATATTGGTTTTGATTGGAATAATATATAGATGATAATATTAATATTGATGTAGACCAATGGAGGGAGAATAATTAATGTCAATTTGGAATTTAAATTTAATTTATATATAAATAAATTAGGTGATTTGTATAACAAAATAGTGTGGTTTAAATTTCATTGTTTATTATACATTTAAAATCCCCAAAACCACACTCGTAGACTTAGTAGTAAAATAATAAATATTTCATATGCCAATTTTTTCCCATGATTATGACAAAGTTTTCTTTGTCCAAAACATGAAATATCAAAACAAAATATTAGATCACTTATATTCTCAAGTACCTTTTATGATTATAGTTTTTATAGATGTTTGAAAATCTACAAGAATCAATTGTTCATAAAAAAATTGTTCGTAAATGTGAGAATGATATCTGATTATAGTTTTCATTTAATATTATATATAAGTTCCTCAACATAATATATAAGAAAACATTATATATAAAAATTAATTTAACATCACTCTTGATAACCTGGGAAAAAATAACATAATATGGGTGATATTAAATTTTTAGTAACGGTAAACATCAGCATTAGAAATTGAATGTCATCTATGAGATTAGGATGATGAAAATGGTTTTATGACATAATCATACTGCATGATAAGAACATAATAACACCCATACACCTCAATAAAATGATCATTAAACATGAAAACCTATAATAAGGATTTATAAATGGCATGAGTGATCAAAATAAATATTCATTAACCATGTGATATTAATCTTAATCAAGAGAAATTTTTATAGACCAAATCTATATAATAGGTACTTTTTGTTATCATCAAATATCATCTTCATATAAAAATTACACAACCCTTACAAACCCCTTATTAATAGAATAACCTTTCAATTGACTACTATAGAAATTTCATTATAGTGTTATCTAGGAGAGAACATGACATAATAATAATCCATATAGAGAAAAAATTAATATTTAATAAATTAAAATTATCCCCATTGGAGAATAATTAATAGTAATAAATATTGAAATTGATTAATGTAAATACAATTATAAGATCATAAAATTAATTTTTTCAGGTAAATTTTTTTAAACTAAAAATTTAATTACTAATCTGAAATTTTTTATTTAAACAATTATTAGAGTCAAACAATGCATATATATTTTAAAATAATGGACATGAAAACTAGAAATCCTTTCTCACTCATTAATTATAAAAATATTCATTCTTTTCAAAACAATTTTATAAAGGTTGGAAAATAGGACCCATTTTAAAAAACATAGGAAATACCATTTTAGAATAATTTAAATGATGATAAAATATAATCAAAATAGATTTAAGTAATAATTTATTTTTATAAAAGATTTTTTTTAAAATATTTTAAAAAACAATGATATATAATTGGAAGATATCCATTCTAAAAGAATATATATGTACAATATCACTTAGAATGTGTATTCTTGATATTATATCCAAACATAATTGTGGAAATGGAAATAAATATTGTGAAAAAAATTCATAATCATAGAATAATAAAATAAATGATATTAAAGAGATTAATTTCTTATTATTCCCACTAACATAACCTTAAAAAATCAGCAAATATAGGATATTGTAACATAAGGAATTTTCAACATTGGTATCTTTTAAATGGAAATCCTCATGAATCAATAAATTCAAATGAAATGTTAAATATCAAGTAAATAATTATATTAATTATATATCAAGTGAAATGGGTTGTATATATAGATCAAAAAATAAGATATGTCTTTAATAATAATGTACACCTTATGGAAGGTATTTTGAGAGGATGTCTCTTCCATATTTGGTAAAATCTTTATCAAAACACAATGAAAGAGAGAAAATAAAATATAAATATCTATATGGTACATTTTTATGAAAAAAAACCTAAAATTAGTTAATGGGAAATATTTGAACCACATAATAAAAATAATCATTCAATATGGAATAAGAATCACATAAATAAAAAGTGAGAGGAGAAACCCTTATCTCAAGTCCAAACATTCCACGAATATCTATTAACTCCTATATAAAATGATTATATAAATTACTTTTTTAGGAAAATTTAAAAGTTTTAATAAAATATATATAAATAATTTTGTTTTTTAATTATAATTACATATATTAATAATTATTTAGATATGTCCCCATTGGGTTTTTGAAGACATTATATAATTTTTTAAAAATGGATTTTTTGTGATTACCATCGTCAATGATGAAATAATTGATTAATATAAATAATAATAATAATAATAATATAATTATAAAATATATTAATCAGTTATACATTTTAAAAAAATTATGAAATATGGTCATGAAAAATTATCTATGATACGATCATGGAGAACGTATGTCCTACGTATGCATGAGTAACCCTTCCACATTTGAAGAATCATTATAGAAAGTAGGTATGTATTTAGTTTTCATTTCATTTCTATCATAATATCAAGGAAAATATATTAATTCCTTATAAATACATATTTATAGTTATCTTGTGAGGAAAAATAGAGTCACACCTCTTCATGGAGGTGGTAGTGCACACATACATGAACTGAGATATTTTTTTAGTGCAAGGAATAAAATGATATATTATTTTAATATAATGTCATATATTTAATTTGGATTTTTGTTATTTACATTACTTCACATATATTATTCAAATTTATCCCTAAAATATCCATGTAAATCATAATTTAAAAGTGAATCACATGACATCGTGATGTGGAAGTCTGACAAACACACGAGAAATATTATCATATCCCTCAGAATAGAAATTAAGAAGGATTATGTGATCTAAAAACCTAATTTTTTTAATATGATTCAAATAATATATATATATATATATATATATATACGTTATGTGAATCTTTTAAAAAATCCATAATAGGAGATAATGTAAAATGAAGGGCATCATTTTACGATGTGATTATCCATCGTACATAGGAATGGTTATTTCGTACATATTTTTATGGGGGAGTATTTTGATTTAGGTTTTGAATGTAAAAATATTACATCTCAATATAGATTATATAAATTTTTGTGACAAACCATTAATATACATATATTTTATAAATATGTAAGAATAAATATTTTAATGATTATCCAATAAGCATGATACCTCTAATTCAGACAACTTCCTTAAGTAAGAACACAAAGGATTCATTGTATGTTTTTATGATAAAAATAAACAATTTAATATGTTGTAATATTTTAATGAAATAAATTTTGGTAGGTATTTTATTTTAAAAATACATTTAGGGTGCTAAGAATTTATGATAGCGGTGGAATTTTATAAGTAATGTGAGTGGAAGATATGTAATTTGTGAAAAGAAAAGGTGTAACAACATTTTATCATGTCACAATGATTAAAAATTGAAAATATAATTCAATTATTCATGATAACATATATATAAGGAAATAAAATATTTTTTAGACATGTTTTTAGGTCGTTATGACCATTATTTCTTCTGTTTCACCCCTAATAAAATAGTTTTCACCGTAAATATAGTAAACAATTCCTACCATTTCAACTATTTATTATGTTAAATAAATAAGTTACAAATTTTTTGTAATATAATTTTTTATGATTCCAAATTTTGAATCAAATTTATGAAATTTTATTCATAAAATCTAATGATACTAATTTAAAATCAAACCCACGGACGAGACAGTAATACGATATTCATGAAGTGTATTTCATCAGAAAAATTGAATTTTTAGTAACTCTGAAAAATAACAATCACTACGTAAAAAATAATTAATATTTATTTTTATGTATTATATATATTTATTTTTTATAATTCATATTTATGGATTGTATTAATTAATTAAAAAAGATAAATATTATAATCAATAAAACTGTTTAATAAACAATTTTATCCCCTGAATATACTTATAACAAAATCAAAAATAATGTAGATTAAAATGTAATTATGTTTATAAAATTTTAATAAATAATAATTCTGATATTTTAAATAATACTAGAAACATAATTTTATATGTGACCATAAATAATTATATGAAAATATATGACGTTTTTACAAATATCTATATTTTTAACTGTTTACAAAAAATTCTAATTTGTATAAAAATATAAAAATTTGATGTTAAAAATATAATAATGTATTATATTTTTTAAAATTAATTTTATAAATTTTTTAAAATATATTTATAATATTTTTCATAGAAATAAATGAATGTCATTTTTGTAGCTATTTTTCGAGTAATAAAATCACAGTACTAAAAATTGATTAATAATTTTCATAAAATATTTAAATATTTTATTTAGAGAAAAACATTTATATATTTATATATATATAATGTTTTTAATATTATACATATAAACCAATTTAATGTCTTTGTAATAATGGATATATATTTTATAAGTGTTATAAGATCATTATTCAATGTCTATGACAATATCGAACATTGTTTAATTTTCAAAAATACAAAGGTGTTTTATTTATCCACTGTTAATACATTTCATCCCCACATATCCATAGTCAATGGTTGGAAATTTGAAAATTCCTTTTTTGGAACCCAACATAATAATAGGGTTAATAAAACATATTATTAATTAGATTGATAATAATATACAAAGGAGTTCTGGAATAAAAAAATACTATATTATTAAATAGGAGAAAATTGGTTGGATTTCAAAATTTTGACAAATATGAAAATCATAACGAACAAATAATTATATAACAACCACAAAATTAAAAACCAATGATCTATGAAAAAGGTCATATATATCATTAAAAATGTTATTAGCAGGAAAACATTTTTTCTGAGTATCCTTTTTTAGATTTAAGGAAATCATTGTCCATATAGACTCGTTGCATAAGGAAATTAACATACTATATAATTTATATTTACTCCATTAATAAATTTCACCAAAAATATCATGTTTTTTTCTAATTGATGTGTATTCATGATGAATATTTTTCACTCTTGAATTAATAAAATCAGCTATTAAAGGACCACATGACCATAAAATAAAAAACAAAATCTATTCCACCTATCTATATATATAAACCAAAACTAAAATGGTAGAATATGTTATCATATTTCTAAAAATTAATATACCTTTCATATAATGATATAATTGATTAACCCAAAAATTTTAATATCAATATCCCCGTTTATACTAATTTATCAAATATATAAATGACCATGGGTCCAAATAATATTAATAACATAAAAAATGTTTTTTATAATCGAAGGTTATCTTAGAACATTCATTTTAGAAGCCCAGTAATATAGAAATCTTATTCTATAAATCATTTAATTACATGGTTACCAAAACACATTACAATTACATTGTTATATATATTATATATCATTAGTTCCCTTATTTAAATCAATATCTATGATTATATAAAACCAAATGTTTTTCAATACATGAAAACATATTACCATAAAATTTAAATGAATACATCACATTAAGACAAATATTAATATATACATATATTATATAAAGCATCTCATAAAGTGTGAAAATTTTCATTCAGATCTCATCACATAAAACCAAAAAATAGTGGACATGAAATTAAACATATGATAAACTCTAATATTATATAAAAATGAGGGTATCCAAAACTATTAAGATAAAATCACATTAAAATATCCAAAATATTCAATGATATATACAGCTTCTATTTATACCTACTATAACAGTCCTGAACCCACACTCCAAAAATTGTTGTAAAAATTTTAAATAATACATTTATGTAATTAATATCGATGTTGATCATCCATGTTTCTCCAAATAATGCATTAAAATTTATTATGAAATAGTGCATTACTTACACTATCATGGAATATTTTGGTTTAGAGTAATAGTGAATTAGGAAGAAATCATATCATTTTGGATTCATAAAAATGATTCATTATGAATAACATCATTTCCTACCATACCCATTTATTCATATTCTACATGAGGTCGCCAACATCTCCCATATGAAACACTTCTAGAAAAAAAATCCATTTAACATCATTCTTGATAACATAGGGAAAATGTATATAAGAAATGTGAGCGCAAATTTGTAGAATGTGTATACAAAATATTTAACAATTGAATGTAATCTGAATGTTTAAGATGAATATAAGGTATCATGGAAAAATCAATATGCATAATCATAATAAAATATAACTCATAGACATCAATAAATTGATCATTAAATATGAAAATGTGTAAAATATGATTTAGAATAGAATGTGTCATTATAGTCAATAATCATGATCCATGTATTATACATCATTATCAAAGAAAACATTTATAAGTTACATCATCGTAATAATTTTTTTTCTATCTTTGTACATCATAATCATGGAGAACATATAGACCCCATACATAACCCTTACAACTATAATAATCATATGATTAACTTAAAAATCCCATGCATTAGGGAACGATCTGGACACACCCAAAGTATATAATTTACTAGGGTCATCAGGAGTTATCTTGTCACCCGAGTCATATAAACGATACTAGGCTCAACTGGTTCAGACTATGTGTATCGAACATCATCAATAATTTACAATTATTGATCATGAATATAAAATTTTAAATCCAACCATTTCCATATGACATTAATCGTATTTTATTAATATAATGATTCAACAATGGAAGATAAATAGGTTTTATAACAATCACTTTAAATAATGATTAATTTGTAGAAATACAATAGGATACTATTTAATCCCATTGAGACTTGACTAACCTATCAAAAAGAACCACATTTTATGAAATACTATTAGAAATCTGATTAACATGTGGCAAATATGGGTTAGATGATAATATCCATGAAACATGATTAACCTTTGGAAAATAAATAGGTTCTATGATATTAATTTATTATAAATATTCATCCATCCAGAGAAAGAATAATAATTGTGTCATTAAAAAATATCCCATTTGTAGCATAAGAAACAATAAATATTTTGGATGTTGATAACTAGAAATACAATAAAAATACAATAATAATAATTTTTATGGAAAGTACCTGTTTCATCTATAAAATAAAATATAAAATATAAATTTTGTTATAATATTATTAATTTAAATTTCTTTTGTTACATATTCACCAAGTTTCCATATACTGGTTCCTTGATCTGGTTGACCACATGACCTCGGGCATCACTCCGCATATTCATTAGGTTTTTGACTAGTATCATGAGTGTATTATGTAATTTGGGGATAATAAACCCTTCATAATAATGTAAAACCACACCCGAATCAAAGTTAAACAAAACCACATGATAATAATCAATAAAAAACCAAACAACACATGAATAAATCTATGTTTGTTATAATTAAAACTAACTTAATTAGTAAAAATTTCATTCCACATATTTCTTAGGTGTTTAATAAAATACCAAAATAAATTCACATTAATAACAACCAAGAGCATCCCACAATTATGACTTCTTCACTAATCCTTGATCTATCATAAATCCTACAACATCCATCTAACCTAGGGAAATTTACATTAAACAAAATTTCAAACTTAAAGTATATTAATTTACTAAACAATAATCATGAGTACGATGTGTTTATAAATTATTAGGCCCCTGATAACAATTTCATATGTAATATACAATCTATAACAATTTATGTAGTTGACTAAATAGTAAAGAAATAATTTCAAAAGTAAACACATTTCAAATATTTAATTTTTTATCAAAACACATCATTTTTGTTTCAACCCATGTCAGAGACTGAACCATAAAACATTGAGATTTTATATTGTAGTCTTTTCATGGATTTTCATTTTCCAATATAATTACAACTATATTTGGAACCCTGGAGAATCTTTCCATGCACAATCAACATGGTTACAGGTAAAATTAGTCTCTTTCCAATCTCTAAGGGTTCCTAGTGCAGTAGTGTGGCACCCCATGGGTATTTAGAGCAGAAGTCCAAATCTTATAACTCACTATTCACATGCATCCATCAGGGGAATAATGAAATAGTATAAAACACCATGGGAATGTGGAGTAGCATTCCCGAACCCACAAATCATTGTTCAATCAACCAAAGATGTCACATATCATGAATCCGCATTTATAAATCATTTATCAACCATCTTCATAACAGTGAAAAAATTAATATTCCAAACACAACCATGGTTATACACATTTATCATATGGAACAAATTAAACTATTTACCAATTAATCCATTTATGATTATTTATTATCAAAACACATTAATCACTAAAAGGAAAATCCTAATAACCCATTTAATCTCATTATCAAACATGAAACATGGATTTGGGTGAATATAACACACCAAATACTCACCCTTAATAATTTCTTAATTTTAATTTCAAGGAAAATGGGGACGCCCCATGGGTTTCCATCAAGATGAACTCATAGTCATTAATGGTTTTAAAGGGATCTATGAAGGGTATCACAATTACATTGGAATAATATAATTTTTCTGGTTGAAAAATAAATTTAACTACATAGAAATACAATGGAAAAATTACATATACACAATCAAAATCATGTCAATGAGAAGTATCAATTATACAACCTTCTTCAAAAACACTTTTGAATGATTTCAAAAACATTTCCCTTGATTATATTTAGAATTTATGAAATCACACTGAATGATAACATATATGATTAATATCCAACACAACAAGATACATTAAAATAGATCTAAACAATTAATAATAGAGGATGTATCCATATCCAAGGGGAAATAATAATGGTTAAGAGAAAAGCATAACAAAGAAGAGATCACTAATCCCTTATGATAAAATTATTGGATGACCTAGACTCCATATCATCACCCTTCTCTTATATTTCTTCTTTAACACATCCAATCTTCCACACCACTCATTCCAATAACACAATATTCTCACATAAAATTCTTAGTAGATAAACAAAACAAGTAGGATTCTCTTAAAAGGAAGAATTAACCACATCATGAACATCAGCAATTTCACTCACATGAGATGGTTTAGGGTGATACTATTGATGATGTGACACATAAAAACCAACATTCACATATCTATACCAATATAGAATAGTGAATCTATAGTGACCTTCCCTTTCCTAAAATTACAAATACGTCATTATAATGAAATAAAACATAATAGAGTTACTGAAACATCCCATGTAAGTAATGAGTAATATATTCTCTAATCTATGTCTATTTATGAATTATATAGTGTTTTAGAGGCTTAAAATGAGAATAAATCCAATCTTAAGCAAGGAATGCTCTAATATTTTTTAAAAGATAGTTTTATCGCCTTTTGATAGGAAAGCTTTTTCTAATCAAATTTTTGACAATTTTATGAGTTCTATTTGTAAAAATAAAATTATTATTTAATATTGGGACATTTAAATTTACATTGGATTATTTTTTGGTATTTTTTCTGACAATGATTATTTTTTAATGAATACTGAAAAATACTGCATTTTACTTCAAAACTATTTTTTCATCTAGTATAATTATATGGTTATATTGTCCTCTTAATTGATTTTAATTTGTAAATAGAATATATATTAACCATTTAATCCAATTTTGGTCATTGTAATTAATTTCACATTTTAATTTTGCGTAAACAAGTGTCAAACTTTTGATAGATATTGTTTCTAAAAAATCCGGTATTTGTTTTGACAACATGAATCATTTTTAAATTAATTACTACAATTTCTATGTTTGGAATTTGGTAAAATGGATTCCAATTTTGGAATCAGAATTTCAAAATTATGTATTTATGACTCTTTTTTTGGACATTATGAATAGTAACGACGGTAATTATCTTTAATTATCTTGATTAATTAGTAATCAGGTAGTTATGTGTAATAAAATAATATCATAATAATATAAAATGACCCCAAAATGTGACCTAATGCTACTTGTTGTGTCATGGCCGACCATGGGATGCCTTGTTCCAACTTTGGGACCCCATGGAATCACTTTAGTGTGATAGTGGCCTTTTAATATATCTTTTTTTAAAAGGAAAGTATAACCAATGTATGTATCACCCAAGTAAAACAATTTTAGTTTTGTCTATGAAAACGATCTCTTAGACTATAAATATTCATTAGAAATCTAAAAAAATTTACTACATCATAGTATTTTTTATAATTTTTATATATTAAACAAATTAATTTATTTATGACACCATGATGATGTAGTGATTACTTGATTAATGAACGATTAAACTAAAATTAAAAGATAATGTAAAATATAATACTTAAACCTGTAAAAAACCTATTGGATGGGTGTATTTCAAACCCTAATCACCTTTTCCTCAAAATATATCATTTTGGGACCTTTGAAGTCCTAAAATAATTTTAGAATAAAGTAACATTTTCATGAATTTCCAAGAGTACCCATCCTCCCTCTTATAAAAGGCCCCAACCTATACCCCTTACACGTACCTCTCAAGCCATTGGCTCTGCCAAAATCAGCTAATTGTATATCTCCATATCCATATCTTAATCATAGAAGCCTTACCTTAGGCAGAAATCTCTTTAAGAAACCCCTTTGGTTCAAACCAAGTGGAGTTACCCGATTTAAGGATAAAGTCTTCTCTAATGCTCTTTTGCTTTATTTTGCTTCTCCAATACCCTAAACTCTTTTTATTCCTTTATTTTGTAACAACACCAGTATCTTCAATATACTAGGATGTTTTATGAGAAGGATCCGAGCTACACTTACACACACCTCCATCTAATGGTTAAAGAACATACTGTTTCTGTGGATGGTGAATTACTACCTCACGAAATGATGATTGTTCAATCTTCTTTTAACACCTTTAATGGTGGCCACTAAGAGGTCACTATATTTATATATTTTATATTTTATTTATATTTTTTATTTATACTTCTGTATTTTTCATTTATGGAATACCTTTATGGTTATCATTATGGGTAAATGTGATATTTCCATTTTAGGAAGTGCGGACTACTGCCCCCTCAAAGTGATTTGATTCATTAATGTCATATGTTGGCGCATAAAGGATGGATTTAATGATGTTATAGATAATATTATAATATAATTATAATATACCTTTATATCATTATTATCTCATTCCATTAAATAGGAAATATAAATTAAAGTTTCATTCATGCGCACGTTCAACTTATCGTCTCCATGAAGGGTGCATTTCATTTCTTACCTATAAATGTTATGTAATATTATAAATGCATGTATATACTAGAAATATATGATATATATGATATTTAAATCCTTAATATAATTCTGTATATAATATATATTTTACCACATTAACAACTTGTAATTATAAGAAGTTTATTTTTGGCTCAAGTACCAAAGATCGACAAAACGACTGTTATTAACATAAATAATTACATAATGTTTAATAAATGGTAATAAGTGATATAAAAGGAATAAAGAACTTGAAAAAGGTAATTAAGTAGGTATAAATTAACTCTAGTTTATTATTTCTAGGATTAATGAACGATCGAGTCAAGTTGGACACGAGGTATGGGACTTCGTCTCAATATCCTTTTATTGAGAAATGTTTTGATTTATACACAACATTATTTTATACGGTGTATAAACCCTTTTGACTTTTACTTTTATTCAAAAGGAATATTTTTATACAAATCATGTTACTGTATGTCAAAAGGGAATGTTTTTTTCTTACATATGCAGCGACAATGACTTCTCTGCCGCCATGACCATTATTTGAGTTTCGGCTTCCTCTACAAGAAATAAGGTTTTTTAAATGAAAAAAATATACCATGTTTTACTTTTCTTTTATTTTGGTATTGAAAATGTTTTTGATAATGTTTTTATAATATCATTGTGTTGTATTGATACCTTATGATTGAAATGTGGAAATGTTATGCTTCCTTTATGCATGTTTTATGTGATACGATTATGTTATAGTTGTTGGGAATTTTTTATGAAGATGGGTGGTTCTATGATAAACTAAGGGTGGTTGATACCGATATAGATCTCCAATGCATTGGGTAATGAGAAGGGGTTAAACACTAAGGATTCTCCGAACAGATTTAAGGAATATACTGTGATGGGTATTCCAAACGTAACCATGAGGGTTACTCCCTGCGTAAGAATGTTATGAATCCCTAAACTTACCATTATGTATTATGATTTCTGTGAGTTATTCATGAATCTTATGATTTTATTAGGTATGTTGAAGTTCTTATATTTTATTATTAATGTATTATTTCATTTATTTTTATGTATACATGGACAAATGTTTTCATTCCGTATTTTTATATACCTTAATAAGATTTTTATGCTCATCCCATGTTTTAGAAATGTTTTTCACAGGTCAAGGGAGAATTACATGATGTGATGATATTGTTGAGGAAGTTTTATGAAAGAATCCATGTTTTATTTTAAATATGTTTCCTTTGATGGGAAAAATGCATACTTCCTTTTATGTAACCACCACATTTAAATGTGGTATGTAATGCATGATTTATGATATAATTCTCTAAAAATATAAACCTGAAAAGATACTTAATGTGTATTCTTGAAATATCTCATGATTATGTAATGTTTAAGGCTGAGGCCCTATAGTTGGTATCAGAGGTCAGTTTAGATTACTTTAGGAGTTAGAATTATATTAAATGATTATCCAAAAATATTTTTTTATGCTAAAATTAAAATTATATAGCATTTGATGATTACCATGTTGCTTCATATAAGACATGTTTTTTTCAGAATGGTTTTCCTCAGAGGAAATAGGGAAGCAGTGCGTGGAAGGCATACCTAAGTAAATGACCTTCTGAATCAGCATCATGAGATAGTCGGAACTGGAACTGAATAGTATGTTGCAGTAATGGCGTAGTTGACTCAAGCGATAAATGGTGGTGGTATCCATGCACGAGATCAGCTAGATAAATCACAGAGGAACATGTCAGTGGTGGAATATTTCATGAGGAAACATCCCCCATCATTCCGAGGATCATCTAACCTTGTGTTAGCTGATGGGTGGATTAAATCACTTGAGATGATTTTCAATGTCGTGGGGTGTTCAGACAATCAAAAGGATAGTTTTTATGTTTACCTTTTGGAGGGTTAAGCATATAAGTGGTGGTATATGGTTCAAAATATCAGGGACGTTGATGAGATTGATGCTCTACACTATAATGAATTCAAAGGTATGTTTCTTGAGAAATATTTTCCTAAGGATAATTGACTTAGGTGGAAAAATATTCGTGGAATTGAGGCAAGAGGGCTACTCGGTGGCAGCTTATGAAGAAAAGTTCACTCGATTGGAAAGGTATGCTCCAATTTCTATTCGATACCTTGATAGTAAAATCAATCATTTTTACTCAGGATTGAAGCCAAAATATCAAAGGGCATTGGCTTATCCTGACTTCAAATGTTATGAAAAGCGTGTTCAATGTGCTAAGTAGGTGGAAATGGAATTTTCCGATGATCAAGTGTTCTCTATCAACCAACAGAAGAAGAGACTAAGGTGGCAGGAGAAAGGTAAGAATCCTTAAAAAATGTATTATGGTAAATAAACTAAGTTTTTACTTTGTGATAAATGTGGTAAAAATCATGCTGGGGAATGTCTTTTAAATTTTGTAAAGTTCTACAGATGTGGTATGATGGGACATAAGGCTCGTGATTTCATTGAAAATGATCAAGGTGATGGAAAGAACAAATTTGATTTACAGTTAGTGAAATGTTTCAAGTGCAATGAGATGGGTCATTATGCAAATGAGTATTCGAGAAAGAGATCAAATAATGAGAAGATGTCATACTACATGCAGAAAGGTGTGGTGAAATCCTTTAAAACTACTTTAGTAGATTTTGGGCCGTAAATTGAAGTGGTATCAGGTACATTGATTGTTTTTTCAGATTATGCCAGTGTTTTTTTTTTGATTTGGGGTCTACACATTCTTTCATCTCTGAAAAATTTTCTAGTAAATTGGGAATTCCATCTCAATAAATGACTCATGAACTTGAGGTAAAAACACATGGGGGGAAAATTTTAAGGAAAAAAGAATTTATAATAATATTATATCCTTATCCATGGAAAGAACCTACTTGATAACCTTATTGTTTTACCTCTAGTAGAGTTCGATGTTATCCTGGGTATGGATTGGCTCTCTGTTTCACATGCTAAGATTGATTTTAAAGATAAAGAAGTTTTTTTCAGAAAGACCTTTAGTTTTTGTACACAAAAGAACCCTTAATGTTGATAACATATCAAGAGGCTGAGAAAATTGTAAAATATGGAAATGAATGTTACCTTGCACATATTTTTGAAAATAAAGGAACCGTTTAGATTAATGATGTGCCAGTGGTAAATGTGTATCCTGATATTTTTCTTGACGAGTTTCCTGGAATAACACCATATCGGGAAGTTGAATTTACTGTTGACTTAGTTCCTAAAGCTAATCCAATTTCAAAACCCCCTTATAAGAAGGCTCAAATTTAACTTTTAGTGTTGAAGTAGAAATTTAAAGATTTATTAATGAAAGGTTTCATATGACCTAGAACATCACCTCTCGGTTCCCCTGTCTTATTTGTTAAAAAGATAAATGGTTCAATGAGACTTTGCATTGATTATTGAGCCTTGAATAACATAATTGTTATGAAAAAATATCCTTTCCCTCATATTGATGATTTGTTTGATCAGCCCGAGGGAGCTCAATATATTTCAAAGATTGACATGAGATCGGGGTAACATCAGTTGAAGGTAAAGGAACCATATATTCTGAAGACCACATTTCATACAAGATATGGCCATTATGAATTTGTAGTTATGCCTTTTGGGTTAACCAATGAACCTGCTGTATTCATGGACCTTATGGATAGAATTTTCCATGAGTTCATGGATATGTTTGTGGTTGTTTTCATTGATGATATGTTGGTGTTTTATAAAAGTAAAGGGGAACCTGAAAGACATTTAAGGGTTGTTTTTTTCAGACCATAAAATAAAAGAAATTATATGGGAAATTCAGCAAGTGTGAGTTTTGGTTGGAACAAATTTCATTCCATGGTCACATTGTTTCTAAAGATGCAATAACTGTTGATCCTGGAAAAACAAAATTTTTTGAAGAATGGACAAGACCCACAAATGTATCCGAAAATCATAGTTTTCTTGGATTGGAAGGCTATTATAGAAGGTCTGCTAAAAAAATTTCACAGTTATCTTGTCCAATGAATAAGCTAACTCGAAAAGGGTGTTACGTTTATCTGGAAAAAATAATATGATGATTGTTTTCAAGAATTGAAAAAAATATTGGTGAATGCTCTAGTTTTGGTACTACCTTACAGGAATGGTGAGTTTGTTATCTACAATGATGCTTCAATGAAAGTATATGGTTTCTTCCTAATGAATAATGATCAGGTAATTACTTATGCTTCATATTAGTTGAAAACTCATGAGGTAAATTACCATACACATGATTTGGAATTTACTGTTGTTGTTTTCGCTTTAAAATTTTGGTGGCATCATTTTTAAGGAGTAAAGTGTGAAATATATACCGATCTCAAACGTTTAATGTATATATTCACTTAGAATGAATTTAACATGAGACATAAGAGAGGTCTAGAATTAATCAAGGATTAATATTGTACAATTCATTACCATCCGAGAAAAACTAATAAAGTGGTTGATGTTTTGAGTCTAAAAATTAATGCTTAATTAACCATGTTACATTTGTAACGTGATCCTTTGGTTAATGATATGATGAACATTGGCATAGAAGTTGTTGGTGAAAGATGTTTTTCTATTTTTTTCAGGTATCATTGAAATCATCTCTATTAGATAGAATTAATCAAGCATCGAAGCAAGACAGTGGGTTGCAGAAAAAGATAGAGCTGTTTCAGAAGGGTACATTGCCTGAATTCAACATTGGTAATGATTGTGTTTTGAGATTTGGGAAGATATTGTGTGTGCCATGTGATTCACAGTTTAAGAGAGAGTTGTTATGTGATGCTCATAATACTCTGTTTTCAGTTCATCCTGGCAGTACTAAGATGTATAGAGATCTTCAGGAGTATTACTGGTGGGACGGAATGAAAAGAGATATTGTTGATTTTACTATGAAGTGTTTGACCTGTCAATAGGTTAAAGCCGAGAGGTAGTTTTCGGAAGGGATTCTTCAGCCGTTACCAGTGCCAGAATGGAAATGGGAGAATATATTCATGGACTATGTTGTGGGATTGCCGAAGACACCTCGAGGTCAAAATTCGATCTGGGTTATTATTGATCGCTCGACTAAATCTGCTCATTTCCTTTCAATACGAGATTCTTTTTCCCAAGATAATATTTCTCGTTTGTATCTTAAAGAGATAGTTAGGTTACATGGATTTCTACTCTCTATTGTATCTTATCGTGATCACAGGTTTACATCTATCTTTTGGAAAGGACTTCATAAGTCGTTGGGTACTAAATTAAATTTTAGTATAGCTTTTCATCCTCAATCAGATGGGCAGTCAGAACGAACAATTCTGACTTTGGAGGATATGCTACATGATATTTCGATGGATTATCATGGAATTTGTGACCAACATCTTTCTGTGGTTGGGTTTTCTTATTATAACAGTTTTCATTCCAGTATACCGATGGAACCATTTGAGGCATTATATGGGAAGCGGGGTCCAACTTCAGCTTTTTGAGATGAAGTGGGTGAAAAGAAGTTGATAGGACCATAATTGGTTGAAGGGTTGGCAGAAAAAGTGTAGCTAATACAGAAACACATGAGAACAGCTCAGATCATGAATAAAATTTATGCGAACAACAGGAGGAAGGATCTCTCTTTTGAGGTAGGTGATCATGTCTTCTTCAAATATACATCATGGAAAAGTGTGATGTGATTTGTTAAGAAAGTAATGTTGAGTCCATGGTTCCTTGGAACATATGAAATTCTGTAGAGAGTTGGATCAGTTGCATACCGAGTGGCTTTACCTCCGAGTTTATCTCAGGTACCCAATGTTTTTTATGTTTCAATGTTATGGAAGTACATTCCAGATACATCTCATGTTTTGAGTCCAGACGTAGTTCAGTTGGAAGAGAATATATCATATGAGGAATAACTGGTCTAGATTCTTGACCACAGGGAGTATGTGTTGCTGAATAAGGTGATTCATTATGTAAAGGTTTTTTGAAAAAACCAGTTCATTGAAGAGGCAACATGCGAATCTGAAAATGCAATGAGGGATAAATACGCCCACTTATTTGATAAGTAAATAAATTACGGGGATGCAATTTTCTAAAATTGGGAAGGATGTAACATCCCAAGTAAGTAATGAATAATACATTTTATTATCTATGTCTATTAATGAATTATATAGTGTTTTAGAGGCTTAAAATGAGAATAAATCCAATCTTAAGCATGAAATACTCTATTTTTTTTTAAAAGATTGTTTTACTGCCTATTGATGGGAAAACTTTTTTAAATCAAACATTTGACAATTTTATAAGCTCTATTTGTCAAAATAAATATATTCTTTAGGATTGGGACATTTAAATTTTCTTTGGATAACTTTTTTGTATTTTTCTGACAATGTTCTTTGTTTAATGAATAGTCAAATATAGTGCATTTTACTTCAAAACTTCTTTTCTATCTAACTTAATTGTATGGTTATATTGTTCATTTAATTGGTTTTAAAGTGTAAATAGAATATATTTTTACCATTTAATACAATTTCTTTGATATTAATTAATTTCACTTTGGAATTATGCGTAAGCAACTGTCAATCTTTTGATAGATATTGTTTCTAAAAAACCCGTTATTTGTTTTGACAACATGAATTATTTTTAAATTAATTACTACAATTTTTGTGTTTAGAAATTGGTAAAATGGATTATATATTTGGAATCATAAGGTCCAAAATATTTAATTAAGACTCTTTTGTTTTTGGACATTATGAATAGTAACGACGGTAATTATCTTTAATTATCGTGATTAATTAGAAATCGGGTAGTTAAGGGTAACAAAATAATATCGTAATAATATAAATTTACCCAAACATGTGTCCTAATGCTATTGGATGTGTCATGTCTGACCATGGGATGCCTTTTTCCAAATTTGAGACCCCATGGAATCACTTTAGTGTGATAGTGACCTTTTATTATATCTTTTTTTAAAGGAAAGTATAACCAAAGTAAGTATCACCCAAGTAAAAAAAATTTAGTTTTGTTCGTGTAAACGATATATTAGACAATAATCAGTAATTGGAAATCTAAAAATATTTCATACCTCATAGAATTTTTTTTATAATTTTTAGACATTATATAAATTAATTTATTTATGACACCATGATAATGTAGTGATTACCTCATTAATGAACGATTTAACTAAAATGAAAAGATAATTTAAAATCTAAGATCTACACCTGTCAAAAACCTATTGGATGGGGGGATTTCTAACACTTATTACCTTTTCATTGAAATATTTCATTGTGGGACCTTTAAAATCAGAAAATATGTTTATAATAAAGTAACATTTCAAAACTTTCGAAGAGTGCCCCTCCTCCCTCTTATAAAAGGCCCCCACCTCTACCCATTACCCACACCTCTCAAGCCATTGTCTCAGCCAAACTCTGCTCATTTTATCTCTCCACATACCATTATTAATCAATGAAGTCTTACCTTAAACAGAAAGCTCTTCAAGAAACCCTTTTGGTTGAATCCAACGGGAGTTACCCGATTTAAAGGTAAAGTCTTCTCTAATGCTCTTTTGTTTTATTTTTCTTCTCCAGCCCCCTAAACTATTTTTATTTCTTTATTTTGAAACAAAAACATTATATTAAATATACCAAGATGTTTTTATGCGATGGATTCGAGATACACTTACAAACACCTCTGTCTAATGGTTAATGGACATTCTGTTTCTGTGGATGGCGAATTACAGCCTCACGAAATGATGATTAATCAATCTTCTTTTAACACCTTTCATGGTAGCCACTAAGATGTCACTATATTTATATACGATATATATTATGTTTATGTTTTCATTATTCTTCTGTATTATTCATTTATGCAATACCTTTATGGTTTTTTATGGGTAAACGCGATAATTTCATTTTAGGGAGGGCGGACTACCGCCCCTCAAATTGATTTGATTCGTTAATGTCATATGTAGGATGGATAATGGATGGAGTTAATGAAGTTATATTTGATATTATCTTAGAATTATAATATACCTTTATATCATTATGATTTCATTCCATTAAATATGAAATAGAAATGAATGTTGCGTTCATGCGTACATATGGCTTACCGTCTCCAGGAACAGTGCATTTTATTTCTAACCTATAAATGTTATGTAATATTATAAATGCATTTATACAATGGATATATATTATATATATGATATCTACATCTTGAATATAATTCTGGATATAATTCTTATTTTACCACATTAACAACTTGTAATTATAAGAAGTTTATTTTTGGCTCAAGTACCAAAGATCGAAAAAATGAATGTTATTAACATAAATAATTACATAATGTTCATGACATGTTAATAAGTGACATAAAAGGATTAATTAACTTGAAATATTTTCTTAAGGAAGTATAAATTAACTCTAGTTTATTTTTCAGGAGGTTAAAGAATGATCGAGTGAAGTCAGACCTAATGTAAGAGACTTCATCTCAATCTTCTTTCATTAAGGCATTTTTTGATTTATACACAACTTTCTTTTATACAGTGTATAAACTCGTTTGACTTTTACTTTTATTCAAAAGGAATATTTTTATAAGAAGTATTTTACTAAACGAAAAAAGGGAAATTTTTTGTCTTATATATGCGGTGACAACGACATCTCCACCCACGTGACCATTATTTGAGTTTCAGCTTCATCTACAAGCCATAACATTTTTTAATGAAAAATAAAAACCATGTTTTACTTTTCTTTTATTTTGGTATTTAAAATGGTTTTGATAATTTTTTATTATATCAATGTGTTGTATTGATATCTTGTGATTGAAATGTTTAATTGTCATGTTTCATTCATGTGTGTTTTATGTGATACGATTATGTTATGGTTCATGGGAATTGTTTGTGAAGATGGGAGGTTCCGTGATAAACTAATGGATGGTGAGACCAATATAGCTCTTTAATGCGTTGGGTAACTCGTAGGGGTTAAAGTGCTTATGTATTCATGGGTGTTTTATGTGATAAGAATGTTATGAATGACTGAAGATACCTTTATGTATTTTGATTTCTATGAGTTATTCATGAAACTTCTGATTTCATGAGGTATGTTAAAGTGCTTATGTTTTATGAGTAAAGTATGATTTCATTTATTCTTATGTATACATAGACTAATGTTTTCATTCCATATTTTTATATCAGTTACAGAGCTTTTTATGCTCATCCCATGTTTTTTAAATGTTTTTCACAGGACAAGGGAAAATTACATGTTGTGATGATAGTGTTGGGGAAGTGTAAATAAAGAATCCATGTTTTATTTTAAATAAGTTTCCATTTATGGAAAAAATGAATAATGTCTTTTATGTAACCACCTCGTTTAAATGTGGAATGTAATGCATGATTTATGATCTAATTATCTAAAACTCAAATCCTGAAATGATCCTCAATGTGTATTCTTGAAATAACTCATGATTAAGTAATGTTTATGGCTGGGGAATTATAATTAACCCATGAGGACCATCAGTCTTAGTGTACAAGAAAAAATAGGACCAAACATAACATCTACAACATGAAGCCTAATCATTTATTAAATTCCTTCTTCTTTAGCTTATTATTCACACACGTCCTCTCCTCATTACATGTAGCCACCTGGGGATATACAACAAAGAGGGGAGAGATAAAATCCTAGTAAGAGGATAGATAATAAATTTATATCATGGAGTTATAATAATCATAACATCATCATCAAAATCATTATAGGAAACTTTTTTAAAAGGCATAAATGTAGAAATACATAAAAATGAAACATCATGTCTTAGTGGTGATATACCACACATAGTTGTGAAAAATGCTAGCATCATGTTCACACATCAATTCCCTTTTAATCATAAGATTCATCACATTACAAAATGCATTGTAGAATTATACAATACAGTGTGCACCCGTAACATTCACACATTCATATTGTGATATATAATTCTGGGTGTACCCATCACATCAAAATATTTACATTATCATGCATGCCACATTAATAATATGTAAGACATTAACATAACATAACCCATCAAAAAAATGTGTTTTACATAATAGATAATACATTCATACTAATTTTTTCCCAAAAATAATGATGTAATATGATTCTTGTCATAGAACCGTTTACAATCATTGAAGAGTGAAAGAATATTCATGAAGTAAAAAGGGGTGTGTGTGTTTGAAAGTATAGTTATTTTGGGAAACATTATATTTTTCATAAAATATATTAAGAAAAATGTATATCCCCTAAAAGTCAAGATAACTATGAATAAATGTTTTTTAGGAGAACCCATACTGAACATGGAGTGAAAGAGGGGGAACCCGAAAAAAGTATACTAGGGTAGAGAATTTCTGCTTACCTTGTATCTAAATGCTTTCTTCACTTTAATGTCTTATATATTGACAATATATTCAAAAACTAACAAATAAATAACCTTTGTTACATTAATATAGTTCATTATGTTTACATTATTTTATTTTTCTATCTTTTGGATAAGTTATAGAGTTTAAATTTATTGTTTGTGAATGTTCATTTTTATAGTTTTCTTGACCGGTAGACCTGTTTTCATAAATTCAACGTCCTTTAGAACATGTATAAACCTAAAAAAGGAATCTTTCTAGTTATTAATTATATTCTAGGAGTTTAAATTGTTATATAATGAACTATGTGATATACCATGTGGATGTATCTTTTGATATGATTTTAATGATGATTCATTGGGTTAATTCGTATGGTTTTTCGACCACAACAAACTTGTTTTGTTTTACCATTTAGAAATATGTACATATAATATTTCCATAACATTAAATAGGTTAAAATTTATATAATATAATATTTTAAACCATAATAATGTTTTCATGACCTCCCTTTGTTACTCTAGATCATCCCATTGTGCCTCTGTAATCATCTCTTGGATCTATGGGTTCATAATCATTTGGGCAAGGTCGAATGTATCCCTTTCCCTTATGATTTTCAAATCCATCATTTTCATATCCAAGAAGATATGGTCTTTCTCAATCCATAACATAGATAGAGTAGAAGGTTCTTTTTGTGCTTAGATAATTAGCTACCTTGTTTTCCATATCTG
Source organism: Viscum album (assembly GCA_963277665.1). NCBI lineage: Eukaryota > Viridiplantae > Streptophyta > Magnoliopsida > Santalales > Viscaceae > Viscum > Viscum album. The sequence continues at coordinate 706,181,405 of OY728131.1, read as the reverse complement.
GATGACCGTGAATAGAGAAATAGTAGTCATTTATTAGCTCCAACAATCTCCTTTGATGCTTGTTGAGCTCCTTCCAGGTGAATTTATACTTTTGGATCTTGTGGTCAGTGTGTATGTCACACTTTTGTCCATAAAGGTAGCACTACTAGTTTTTTAATAAAAAAATCCTGGGTTTGAGCTATAGACCATGTGTTGGGTATTTCGGCTCATGGATATTCAACTGTCGTGAGGCATTGGCTATCATATTTTCATTTTTCATGAGTACACAACTAAAGAATTGTTTTTGAATCATCAATGTCTATCACAAAACATTCTACACTTTTCATTAATTTGATTATATGTGTAGTGATCAACCACCATTTTGTATGCTTAATGCTACCCTCACATTATTTTGTCAGAACATACTTTACCACTTTCCTTGTTAACATAGTTAGCAGTCTTTACAATCATGAGAAATTTCCCAAAAAACATCGGTAGTACCCATATAATCCAATAAAGTTATTGATTTATTTGACATTATAAGTAATGGAAAATTCCTCAATCACCTTTATTATTAAAGGGTCAACATAAATTCCCTCAGTTGTTATCACATGTCCCAAGAACATGACTCAATTCATCTAAAAGCCACACTTTCAAAACATGGTGTACAAATATCATTTCTCAATATCTCCAAAATAAGTCTTCGATATTCTTCATGTTCCTCCTTTATCATGGAGTACATGAAAATATCATTGATTAACATGACAACAAATATTTCAAGGTTATGTTTAGATACTATATTCAGAAAATCCATTATTATTTCATGGGCATTAGAATGTCTGAAGGGCATCACCAGAAACTCATAGTTCCCATAAATTGTACAGAAGTTAGACTTTCAAATATCTTATGTCTTCACCTTCTATTGTTGATATCCAGACTGAAGATCCACCTTTGAGATGTAATGAGCTCATGTTAACTGACTGAACAAGTCATTAATCCTTGGAAGAAGATAATTGTTCTTTATGGTGATATTGTTGTGTTTTGGATAGTCGATAGACAATCACATTTTTTCATCCTTATTAATCACAACGAGAACTAGTGCACCCCAGGGTGATTCACTAGTGCGTATGAACCCTTTTTACAGATAATCTTGTAGTAACGTCTTTGACTCCTCTTGTTCAATATGATCCATCCTATAGGAACACATTGAGATAAGAGTTTCTCTAGGTATGATTTTTTTGAGAACTCCACATCATGATCTAGGGGAAGTTTTGGTAACTCTTTGTGAAATACATCACTATATTCCCTTTCAATGTGCATTTCTATATTTTTGGTTCTTTCCTTTAACTCAACAATTTTGGAGAGGTATGATTCATCACAGAGAATAAACACCCACAGAGTTGAATTATTTTTCAAAGGAGATTCATTATCATTCATTAACTTGTAGAGGAATATGGGATAGGTCAGAAAATGAAATTATATTTCATTTTCTAAAAATTGATATGTGATCTATATAATGAAAGTCAATACATCCCAATTATAGCATCTAATTCCTCCAAGGTAAGTATTATAATAAATAGTAGAAGAATAATTCTATAAAGGAGAACATGAGAATAGTCAAACACTTGGGTTGCAATGATTTCCCCACTTGGTGTTTTTATAGATATCTCTACTTCAAGGTTTTATGGCTTCAATTATATATATCTTGCAATATTAAAAGATATAAAATAATTCATGGAACCATAATCAAATAAGACTTTTTCCATTCTTGACTGAATAGGAAGTGTATATATACGAATTCATTATCTTGATCCACTTATATAGCAGTGTTGTAATAAGACAACCCTTTTTCCTTTTTCATTGGTGGTTGGTGACGTTGATTACCCTCGAGGACAAGTGGTTTATTGCATTGGCTTGCATAGAGCCCTTTATCCCTAAAATTGTAGCATTGAACCATGGGTGGGTCTCCCATTTCATCCACAACATTCACCTTCCTTATAATGTAATTTTGTACCTCTTGAGCATTGTGGCCTTCTTTCCCACACTAAAAGTAATTCCCCATCCATTTGATGAAGTTACCATGATGCATCATCACATAATTTTGGCTTGTATGCCATTGATTTTTCATCCCAAAATTATCATTATATCCTCCAGAATAAAACTCAATCTTTCATTTCATATCACTATATATATGTGACCATTATGAATACTCCATGTCCACTTTCAGGGCATACCGAACAACATTTTCATAACTCCCAAAGTCTGAAATTGCAATAGCTTTTGAAAGGTTTGGTATTAACCCACTAAAAAATATATCAATTTTTCTATCATTTTTTATAAAAATCCAAATGTGTACATTTCAGGACAAGTGAAATTCACTTTGTAGGCTATGGAATATTATCCTTCCTTTATATTGAGCTCTCTGAATTCTCTCTACGTCTTCATAAGAAAATTTCGTGATATATACTTTTTATGAAACATATTCTTAAAGTCTTCTAATTCCATATCTTTAATTTTTTCTATTGTCTTGGTGGTCTTAATCAAAGACCACCATTGATCGGCCTCTACCTATATATGATTAATGTGTAACATCACATTCTCCATATCAGAATCGTTAATCAAATAAAAGATATTCTCCATAGAGTTGACCCACTATTACAAAAATAGGGGATTATAATATCCACTAAACATCAGTGGTGATTGCCACCTAAAACACTCGATATCTAGTTTCTCCCACTTAGGTGAAGGAGGACATTACCCATCATTATGGTTATTTTTCATAACCTTGTATTTTTGCGTAAACATCACCATGATATTTAGAACTCCACCTCCCAATGCTTTGGTGATATAATTCAGGCAACATTTTCATTGGCCCTGAAAAATTTGTTCGCCTAGTTTCTCTTGGTTCCCACCATTTTCTATAATATAAGAGTTTAAAACAAATCATAATCCATCGAGTCAAGAATAAATAACATATTCAATTTTAAAATATGCACTAAATGTTTAACTTATGGGATCCCTATGAAAATATTCTTGTGTACATATTTGTACTTAGTCTAATACTAGAGATTCTCTTTGGGGTTCAACAATACTAATTCCCAAATTAACTAATATTTTCCTCTGATACCAACTATTGAGACCCTGCCATTTCGTAGATTACATTTACATCATTATAAATGTAAAAAATATAATAGTATTACACAATGAGTATATAGAGGTTTAGTGTCTTGGGAAAATTAGGACCAAACATATCATCTACAACATCATGCATGAATATTTATTTATTTATTTCATCTCTATCTTTTTATTGGCACTTGTCGTCCCCTTAGTACATGTACTCACTAGAGTATATATTTCAAAAATTGGTGAGATAAAATCCCAGAAAGAGGATTGAAAAGAAAAATATAGAATGCGGTGATCATAATCATAACATCATCATAAAAATTAGTAGAGGAAACATTAATAATAGACATGAAATATGTAAATGCATAAAAATTAAACATCATGTCATAGTGGTCATATGCCACACATAATTGTGAAAAATGCTAGCATCATGTTAAAGCATCATTTCCCTTTTACTCATTAGATTAATCACCTCAACCAATTAATTGGTGAACTGTATTATTCTAGAAGCACCTGTCACATTAAAACATTCATATAGCACTATATAATTCTAGGTACACATGTCACATCATAATATTTACATTATCATGCATACCACATTAAAAAAATGAAAACACAAACATAGCATAACCCATGGAGAGAAATGTGTTTCTCATTACAAGTCATAATTTAATAAATATTTTCTCCCTAAAATTAAGAGGGAATATCATTCTTGACATAGAACTACTATCCATGATAGAAGAGTGAACCAATATTCTAGAAGTAAAAAAGTGTGTGTTTTTTTGATAGAATAGTTCTTTTGGAAAAAATTGGTGTTTTTCAAAAACGCAATTAGGGAAAATGTATATCCTATAAAAGGAAAGATAAGTATGAATAAATGATTATTATGGAGAACCCATACAAAACATGGAGTGAGAGAGGGAGATCATAATGAATTAAAGTTGGGTTTGAGAATTTCCTCTTACCTGGTATCTGAATGCTTTCTTCTCTTTAATGTCAGATATAATGACAATACAATCATTAATTAATAAATAAATAACATTTTTACATTAATATGGTTCATTAGAGTATTATTACGTTATTTTATGTGCATTTTTATGAGTTATAGTTATTAAATTCATTGTTCAGAAATGGTCATTTTTAGAGTTTTTTGGACCGATTAACTTGTATTCAAAAATGGAAGTTTGTGTAGAACATGGATAAATATATAGAACTGATAATTAATTTTCTTAATGATATTATAGGAGTTAAAATTATTTTATATTGAATTGTGTTCTATACCATTTGGTTGAATCATTAGATAAGATTTTAGTGTTTATTGTTTGGGTGAATTAAGGCAGTTTTTCGAGCATAACAATTTTTTTGTTTAAACATTCACTAATATGTAGATATGTTTGTTCCAAAACATTAAAAAGACTAAAAATTTTAATTTAATATGGTGAAACCATAAAAATTGTTTCATGACCAAATCATAAGGCGGAAAAAAATGGAATACAGTCGTTCTAGAAGGTGATAAATTAACACGTCGCGGACAACATTATCCTTTCTAAAATAAAAAGAAGAGGAGAAGGGGTTAGGATGATATAATAAACCTTTAGTATCATATAATTCAATTATATGTATGATATTGGATTTACAATACCATGTGGATGATGATATGTTGTTAGATAATAATAAAATAACGTGAAATTGAAATGAAATTAAAGGAAAAGAGAGAACGGAATTACCTCTTGAGTGATGCTCTTAAGATCCTCCTCAAGGAAACTTGGATTGGTTTTCTTATAAGAACAGAAGCTCTTGGATGTGGTGAGGGGCTAGGGATGACTTTTGTTAGACTTTAGACAAGTTTGGAAGCTTGATAGGTGAAAGGAAATGAGGGTGTGAAGGGTTGTATATATAGTGGTGGGGAGAGGTGATTTCCAAATATTATAATCATTAATTTATTAGTTATCCAAAAAACAAGGAATAGTGATTGTTTGATTACTAAATATTGTAATTTTATTATTTGAATCCAAACAATATGTTCTTACATCAGTATAATATCACTCGTGACTCTCTAATTCATGAAAATAATATATTTTCAAATTTACTGTATTTCTTTATTTATCAATAAACCATGTATTTCCAAAAAATAAAAAAATAAACCAACATTTTTCAATTTGAAGAATTTAAAAATGATGTCATTTTTTTCAAAACTAATTTCCTAAATATTAGAAATTTAATTTTTAAGTAAAATATTATTTTATTTGAAAAATAATATTTTTAAAACAGTTATTTCCTTATTCCAGGATATAGGCACACAATTCTTTCACTACACTATTATATATATACTATGATAGGTAAGGTTAATATTAATTAGATTATGTCTCTATTCATAACTATAGTAGTAATGTTCATAATGGTATGTAACTATTCCCCAAATAGTATGTTTGTACTATTAGACTCCCAACATCACCCCTAATGCAATTTTTTATTTCATATTTTGGAAGTTCAAAAAAAAAGAAGATAGAAATCTATGTTTAATGGTCACATATTATTCATTATCATGATATTTTATTATGATTGGCAATTTGATTATACAATAAGGAATAATTGTAATATGATAATCTCATTGACCAAACCTTGGGTCATTAAGAACATATATGCCACTACTATTAATCCCTCAATAATCTAAATCTGCCTCACAAACATGTGATCTATATTTTCCTTCCACTAAATCCTACGGTTACACAATATCTACAACACCCATATAAAAACATGACCATCCACTATAAAATCAAGAGGTTGATGATGTCAGTTATGATAAGACTTATCCCGACTATATTTTGTATTCAAATTCTTTTTAAATCAATTTATCTTCCTCTAATGTATTCTTAATGATACGTTGTCCCAATAAAACTAACTCACTCTCCGCCATCCAACAAAAAATTGATCTGTATGGACTACCATAAAAGGAATTACATTATTCCATCTAAATAGTGTACTAATAACTATTTTTATATGCAAACTCAATAAATACTAAGTTTTTCTCCCAATATCCCATAATGTTTGGGACATGTACCCCATCATGTTCTATAGAAACAAGATGGTGTGCTCTAATTAACTGTCTATTTGTTGGTAATAATCCTTACTCAGTAATAACTAGGTGCCCACTAGCATCAGTTGTCTTTATCAAAATAGGGATGTAATGCCTGAAACAAGATCTGAAACTATGATGCCATGAACACCAAGAAAATGGACTATCTCGAATCATACATATCCACCAACTGATCAACTATGAACGTTTCCCATATTAGAATTGAACAGTCTATTTACCACTAGTCTAAAAACACCTTAATCGTTCCTTTTTTATAGGGATCATTAAAATGAAAAACACCAAATTACATGGTTACGAAATCCCACTTCAATTCCTAAATGAAAAATGATTGTAACAAGCCATTGTATCATTGATTCCTGGACATCACTTACATATAGTTGTGCTTTCATTACAAAAAACATGAAATATCCCATTTTATGCCCAACCACCAATTTTATCATCATAGGTCATAGTATATTTTCATCCAACTATGATACACTTTTAATATATAGGAATGATAGTTATGCATAATATATTCATGTATAAACATAGTCATAATAACATGACCATGAGAATATATGATTACATACTCATTTATAATATAACTGGAAGGTGAATCCCCACCATCCATTCATTCCATCATGGTCAGAAACTCCAATTCCAAATACATCATTTCTTGAACTAGATCATAAATGCAGAATCAAATGATAATGACATGAGGGTTATCTTCTCATGGCCTTCTTTGAACTCAGTGTGAATATTAAAAAAAATCCATCATTTTCGACTCCAAATTAGACACCTAAGCTTCTTGAGTTTATGTATTTCATCTCAATGAGTAAGTAAAACTATTCCTGTTACCAAGTGTATAGGAATTAAAAAAATCAAATGACTCTATATACTCAACACATATACATTGCTGGAGATTAAAATATCTCTATTTAAATGCGTACTTTGATCTTTTTTTGACATTATACAGAATAATTTTATCTCTTAATTGGTAATGTCGAAAAACATTAAGGAATAAACTGGTGTTTTTACTATGATATTTTGTGTTGGATAATTCCATTACATTTTCTTCAATTATCATGATCCATAGGACAAAACATAGTATATTTTTATAATTTTTTATCCATGTTTGATTGTAAATGCGTTAAACACAATGTATTCATCTCATCTAGCCCATGTAGGATCAAAATTCGTGCAGTTGTCGAACTCTTCTTCAATATCAAGAAAGCATTCACAAATGATCCAGATCATTAAAATATGAGATCATTATTATTAAACAACACAAGTGGTGAATTTAAATAGGAATATTATTCAATAAATATTTGATAAAAATCTCTTAACCCCAAAAAACAACTTAAATAGAAAAAATTCTTCAGCTTATCCCAAAAAGAACAGCCTAAATTTTTTCTAGGTAAATAGACACACAATCCACATAGATTATGTGACCCATTAAAAGATACATTTCAATCAATAATTGCAACATTGGAAGCTTAACATAATGCATATGATTTTTCAATATACTCGTGGTGTTATCAAGGCGTTGGGAATGATTTTAATGTGTCTTGGTTGCACCCATTTTTCATCTAAAAAATGATCTATGTATGGGTGAAATATTATTTTCATGAAGGCCATAATCATACAAGGTGTATTGTAAAACTTTAACAATATCACAACAAATATATATAGGCTATAAGTTCTTCTGAAAGAATTTCATGTTATATCAGATATCCTAACTCTCAACTGGTGATACCCTAATCTCTGATCAATCCTATAGAATAAAAAATAATACATCAACTAGTAAATGAAATATCACGACCCGTCCTCGGGGCCCGTGCCATGACTACCCCAAGCCCGCCTTCCATAGGCCAGGGGCTAGAGACTAGCACTAAAGGCGTAAATCCTAATAACTGGGAAGGCATTACCTTTATAAAACATAAACACATCAAACCAGAGTACAAGTGGAAGTAATACACTATGTACAAAAGAATGTGCTGAAGGCTAAATGGGCCACAATACAAACCCAACTATTAAGTATAGCTACAACTGACTGAAATTACAACAGAAAAGGCAAATAGCTGGAAGATAGATGCACCTCCTGGGTCGTCCACCTTGGATCCTACCTGAAGGGTCGGTATAGATAGCCTCCTCAACTATCTCATCGCCAACCTCCTCTGAGTACCGTCTCGTCGTGAAGTCCACCTCCTGGTACTGACTCGTCGTGTGGTCCACCTTCAGGTATTGTCTAGTCCTCGTACACTCAGTCTCTATCAGCGCTGTCCGTCGTCTGCATCCAACACAACAAGGTGCGGGCATAGCCTGTGTAGGGTTGATTATAATGATACTCAGTAGGGACCCCAAGACCCTCAAGGTCTCACTAAATCCAACAAGGATAACCACAAAGAAACATCTAAATAGATAACCCTTACTTAAGTATAATCCCAGACTTATACCAAAGTTATCACGTAACACATCTCAATCACGAGGAAGCAAAAAGGTTATGAAATCAACTAATAACCACTACATAGGTATATTCCCATACATATACTTAAGTTATCAAGTGCCCCATCTCAATCATGAGGTAAACAGAAAGGTCAAAGACTTAGATCAAACCAGTATTTTCATTAACGAAACAACAACTGCTGGAGAACTCCTCCTCTGTCAAGAACAGTATACCTGTCATGACTCCAAGGTGCTACTCACAAACCTATGAATGCTGAGGTACTCCTCCTGTCGAGTACCCTGGGTCTGCTGCCAAATACCAAGCACTTGGTCTACTAAGGTTATGCCACGAAATACCGAGCGCTTCCCCTAATAGCCTACAGAGGTACTCCTCTTGTCAAGTACCGCGGGTCTGCTTCCAACTACCAGGCGCTCTGTCCACTGTCAGTTTTCCACCAAATACCGGGTGCTCCATCCACTGGGCTAACCAAATCACTACAAGTTGAATCGTTCAAGCAGTCAATAAGTCTACAACTACTAGGTCTATGCACTCCATATGCTTGTATCTAAGAGGGTCTGCTCCAAGAGCTACTAGTCGATACATCCACGAGTCACGCAAACTCACGTGGAAATATCTCAAAGGACTGCCTCATCCTAAGGGCCTCAACGCAATAGACGGCGCGTCGGTCGGACGCCCGGTATGTGAGTTATTAGCATTTCCGTTCTAGGGGCCCGGTAGGATTTTGGGTACAATCCAACACGTTCACACTCCAACTAAGTACAATACTCAAGTAAAGTATGCCAAATAAAACTGTTTCATCATTAGGAATCCAAAAAAGTCTATGTCACATCAATCGGACGTCTGGAGCTCATGTTATAATCATTTCCCCTCCAATGGCCCGGTTGGTTTCGAGTTCGAACCAACCTGACCATATCCATACTAAATCAAAACCTTGAGTGTAATATACTGAAACGACCGTCTCAATCCATGGAATCCTATGAAACTAATGTTCCATCCATCAGATGTCCACTACTCAAGGTATAGGTGTTGAACTATAGATGGTCCACAAATAGGGGGTCAGGGCCCGGTCTGACCCAGCCCAATACCCCCTGGGTTGGCCCAAACCTGGTCGATCCGACCCAGGTCCTAGTCCGGCCCGGTGGGGTGTGGCCCAGCCCAGCTAGCATGGCCCAGCCCGACACTGGAAGCCCGGCCCGACTGACTTGGTACAGTCCTCATGACCCACGTGGTTGGCTGCGTGGGTGGGCGACCAGGGGGAGCTGGTAGCTCCCATTGGGGCCCCTCCTAGCCGTAGGTCCGGGGGGTTATGCTCCCCGGTTTCTTCGAAATGGTCGGCCATAACGGCCGACCCTTCAGTAACCGCGGGACCCCCTTGGGCCCCCCTCTAGGTGGCGCGGTGGCCGGCACATCTAGAAGCCACATTGAGATCTGCTGCGACCTTAGGCCGCGGCTCTGTTCGACCGGCGCAGCGTGACGTTGCTGCGCCCCATCGCCGCGGCCAGCCCCAGCCGCGACCCCCTGTAACTCCGACATGGAGCCACAACGCCGCACCCCTCCACTATGGCCCTTTAGCTCCAGCATGGCACGACGACATCGTGTCCCTCTATCGCGGCTCGGCAACGCCGCGGTTTGGCTCTACTTTGCGCGACACGACAGTGTCGTTCCTCTGTGGTGACCCGACAATCAAGCGTTGAAGATCCGCGTGTGATCGGCCCGATGTTGGCTGGTTCTTCGTTGTCCCCCTCTATCTTCCATAATATACAAATGAATGGGGAAGGGTCGGACCGTGATCATGTGGTCTGTGACCTTCCTCGTCAAGATGATATCAAGTGACCCAATGGAACTCAAGATTTAAAGAACGTTGTTGAATAGTATTGAAACATGAACATAACAAACCCTACCTCAAGGTTCGCCATTCGATGATGATATCAACAGAGGGTGGAAATCTCCTCTTTGATTTCGTTGCAAGGGAAGAGATGAAGGTGACGACAATCGTTGGTGTTCGGTGCTTCTGCAAAGGCCTTCGATCCTACCTCGAGCGTTGTTCGTTGAAGGTCTGTCAGAATGAGAACTGTTCTTCATGGAGTTTTAAAGCTATCTAAATTCTACAGAGATTCTCCACATAATATTTTCCCAGACAAATATTATAAATGAGATTTTCTCCCATCTCAACATTCTTCCATCTCAATTAAAATTAATTCAAACTTATTATTTAATTGAATAGTTGGCAAAGAAATTAAAAGAGAGAGATAGGAAGTTGTGTGCCTCTACTCCAATAAATTAGTGGAGTTGTCATGCAATTAACAAGTGGTGAGTTATGAGGGAATTCAAGGGGGTTATGGGGATGTATAAGTATGGGTCTCTTGTGGCCCCAACCACACTAAACCCTCCCTTGGGAAGTTAGGTGGGTGTGGGCCCCACCTGTAACTCCCCTTTGTAGGATAAAAACCACCTTCCTCAAATAAAATTTATACACAACAAATTTTATTTATATTATTCTAAATCCGCAATATTAATCCCCAACCCGCTCAAAATGCAACTACAAAAAAGGTCCCCCTAAGCAATTATCGGTGCTGTGAGTTCTTCGGTGCCCTCAGATTTCAATTTTGAGCACCGGTTCAAAAGATAGAAAAACCCACTCGTTCATTACTGAATGTACCTGAGCTAAACTTTGGAAAATGATTCCAGGCACAATGGGCCTCGGAATCAGGTTCCCCCAAAAACTGAAGACTCGTAAAATTCAAAAAAAATTAAGAAAAAAAATTACATAAAATTTCATTGTCTTTGTATTAATCCCACCTCAGGTCTTTATGTCCCCATAAAGCTACAAGATAAAATGTGGAAACTAAAGGAGATAATGAGCAAGAATCTGAGCCACCCGCTCCTATGTACTCTTCTGGAGTTTCCCGTGCTCCCAATGTATGTGCACATGGGGAATCGACTGTCCACATAGGACCCACTTCTGCTGATCCTCAACCTCTACTGGAACCCCGTGATTGTAGCCCCATCATCGATGTATAACTCTCAGTGGTCATTAATGGCAGTTAGTTTGTGCACACATCTCCTCAGCTGAGATATGTGGATGACGTCGTGCACCCAGTGCATCTGAGGTGGACATGCTATATGACACGCTAAGATAACTTGCCACCCCAGCAAAAACTCAGTAGACCTTGTCAAGGTGAGACCCGTAAGAAAACTTGGTTTCCGCCCTCGAACTGCTGTGGTCTCGTATCTTATCAGCATAAGACCTTTTTCTACTCTGTGCAAACTTAATCCTCTCCTGGATGATCTGCACCTTCTCCATCGTAACTTGAATTATCTCTGGTTTTACATGTGCTTACTCCATCAGTATCCACAATGGATATTTGAAACATGGCCAGCTGCTGTCTCGCCACTCCTAACAGCTGAATTCTAGATCTCCTACTAAGAGAATCTGCTACAATGTTCCCCTCCCTAGGAGTATAAAATATCTCGAAGTCATAGTCCTAGTGGAATTCAATCCATCACTGTTGTCTCAGGTTCATGTCCTTCTAAGAGTATATACACCTGAGACTATTGAGTTGGAGAGTATCGTAAACTATTCGCTCAAAGAACAATGGTTGAGACTAGAAAATTGTAATAACTCATCTCCACCCTTCATTGTTTATGTTATTCTAGAGCTGCTGAGATTTCTATTCTACAGAAAAGGTAAATCTGGTCTCATCCCCTGGATTTACCACGTTCTTTGTCTAATAGAGTCAATTCTGACATGAACAGTACAATTCATATCTTGAATGATGTCGTAAGGCCCCGACGCTACTACTATGAGATCCAATCGTTACTCTAACCACCATGGGTTGAGTCACTCTGTCGGCATTAGTGCATGATTACTGGGTCTCCTCTAGTAGTAATATCGCAAGTGAGGGTCATGTCAACAGTTATAACTAGAACCTCTTAGTACGAACCATACAAAATGGATAGGAAATTAAACGTTACAATGATAAGTGTCTTTTATTACTGCAACTCAATGTACAAAGACACATAACAACCTCAAACAACAAGTACTTGGAAATTAGAAGCACCAAGAACAAATGCCACCATGCCTAGTCCCACTCCTGTAAACCTAAATCCAGAGCTCCATAGTCGAATGCTTCTGCTGCCTAATGTTTTGCTCTCCCATGTCCACCTGGTGGTGGTGGTGTAAACCCTTTGAAGCGTCGTCCACCACCAACTACATGGCCATCTCCTCTGTCAAGGTCGCCTTCTCCTTGCAGTCTTCCTTGATCGAACCTTTACCTCTTCTTATGAGGTCCATCATATATCTACTGATTGTCTATATGGAAGGTCGTACAGTCACGTTCCATGTGACCAAGCCCGCTGTAGGAGTAACACTGCCCGCTCCTGGCACGACTGGCTCTGACTCCACTCCGGTTGCCCCGGACAACTGAAACTGAGTCATGCAGTCGGCCACCAATGGGTCTAGTCCTCTTGGACCCCTGTCTCATCTGTCTATTTACAGCTCCAGAACACTCCACTGCAAGTCGACTAATGGTGGGTCCCACTATTGGAGTCTACTCAGCAAGGAAACTCTCCACTAAGAGGGCTCGCTCCAACACCCCTCCCTGAGTTGGGATGCTGATTGGAATCGTCGAAGATCTGATCTCGTGCCTCAGTCCCTGCTCGGAGGAACAAGCCCTGAATAATGGGTCTCGTGCCGTATCTGTAGAGTAGTGCAAGAGGTATGTGAACCTTGCAAAGTACTAAGCTACACCCATTCTACCATGTTGCAGATGAAGTAGCTCATGTATCTTCACCGCTCGAATGGTGGCTGGTAAAAACTCGGCCTAGAACAGGCTCTCGAAGTCTGCACATAGAAGTGACGTCTCGTCATGAATCTAGAGCATCAGGCTCCACCATCTACCTGCTGCTGTCTGAAGGAGTCTGGCAGCAAGGAGCACCATGAAGTCCACTAGTGTACCTACTAGCCTAAAGACTCTCACCACAGCCTCCTGCCAATCCTCAGCAGCCACTAGGTCCGTCTCTCCCGAGAACCTGGGTGGCCTCCAGCGCTGGAACTCGTGCAGCGCACTCAAGCGGTGTGCATAGCCTGTTGCTGGGGTTGGTTGCATCGGTGGACCAACAGATGGTAGTTTCATAGGTGCCTCTGCTGGTGCCTCAATTGACAGAGGGCCCCGTAATGAGGCCTCATCGCTTGGCAGGAAGTCAGTACGTACAATTCTCGGGGATCTACCTAGTCGTCCACGGGGAGGCATCCTGAAGGAACAGATGTGTCATGATCAAAATACTATACCAGTTGAAATGACCTTTTTTGAGCTGATTTAATGAAAATTTTTGAAAACACACATGCAATCAGTGTTTTCGTGCGCTGAATCGGAAATCATAAGTCAATTTTCTATTGTATGGATACGTTAGCCGCACACACCAACACTGGACTCCCTGAACTAAAAACCAAACTTAGTACCCTTACAAATATTGCTTCACAAAAAGAAAATATTAGAGTCCTAAGTTCTTCGGTAGAACCGAAACCTCTGATGCCAATTTTTCACTGCCCGTCCTCGGGGCCCATGCTGTGACTACCCCAAGCCCGCCTTCCATAGACCAGTGGTTGGCGACTAGCACCAAAGACATATATCCTAATAACTGGGTAGGCGTTGCCTTTATAAACCATAAACACATCAAACCAGAGTACAAGAGGAAGTAATACACTAAGTACAAAATAAAGTGCTGAAGGGTAAATGGGACAGAATACAAACCCGACTGAAAATTACAGCTACAACTGAACGAATGTAAAATAGAAAAGAAAAATAGCTGGAAGATAGAAGCAGGTCCTAGGAAATCCACCTCAGTTCCTACCTGAAGGGTACATACAAATATCCCCCTCAATGCTCTAGATGCCAACCTCCTCCGAGTACCGTCTCGTCGTGAAGTCCACCTCCGTGTACTGACTCATCGTGAGGTCCACCTTCTAGTATCGTCAGGTCCTCGAACACTCGGTCTCTGTCAGCCTTGTCCATCATCTGCATCCAACACAATAAGGTGTAGGCATATCCTGTGTAGGGGTGAGTATAACGATACACAGTAAGGATCCCGAGACCCGCAAGGTCTCATGAAATCCAACACGGATAACCACAAAGGAGGATCTCAACAGATAACCCTTACTTAAGTATAAGCCCATACATATACCGGAGTTATCAAGTAACAAATCTAAATCATGAGGAAATACAATGGTTATGAAAGAAATGGATAACCACTACATAGATATATTCCCATACATATAGCTAAGTTATCAAGATACCCATCTCAATCATTAGGTAATCCCAAAGGTCAAAGACTCACCTCAAACCAGGATTTTCATTAACAAAACCACAAATACTGGAGAACTCCTCCTCTGTCAAGAACAGTAGCCTTGTCATGAAGCTGAGATGCTACTCACTAACCTTAGACTACTGAGGTACTCCTCCTATCGAGTACCATGGGTCTGCGGCCAAATACTGAGCGCTCCGTCTGCTGCGGGTCTACCGCCAAATATCGGGTGCTTCCCCGAATAGCCTACATAGGTACTCCTCTGATTGAGTATCACGGGTCGGCTTCCAACTACTAGGCGCTCCTTCCGCCAAGGGTCTTCTGCCAAATAATGTTCGCTCTGTCCACTGGGCTAACCGAATCACTACAAGTCAAATTGGTCAATCAGTCAGTAGGTCTACGTCTACTAGGTCTCCGCACTCCGTACACTCATCTCCAAGAGGGTCCACTCCACGAGAAATTGGTAGATACATACAAAATTCACTCAAACTCACGGGGAAATATCTCAAAGGACCACCTCTTCATAGGGGTCTCAACGCAATAGACGACGCGTCGATCAGACGCCCGGTCTGTGAGTTATTAGCATTTCCGTTCTAGGGGCCCGGTTGGATTTCAAGATCAATCCAACCTGGTCACACTCCAAATATGTCCAATCCTCATGTGATGTATTCCAAAATAACCGTTTCATCAAGAGGAATCCAACAAAGTCCGTGGAACGTTAATCGGGCATCTGGAGCTCAATTTATAAGCATTTCTGCTTCGAGGTCCCGGTTGGTTTCATGTTTGAACCAACCTAGCCATATCCATACTACACCTAAACCGTCAATGTTATATACCGAAAGGACCACCTCGATGCAAGGAATCCTACGCAATTGACAATGCATCGATCAGAGGTCCACAACTAATGTTATGGGAGTTTAACTATTGATGGTTCGAAAATAGGGGGTCTGGGCCCGATCTGACCCGGCTCAATACCCCATGGGTCGGCTCGATTCGGGTAGATCCAACTCGGGTCCGGGTCCGGACCAGTTGGGCGTGGCCCGGCCTGGCTGGCACGGCTCGGCCCGACGCGGGTGGACCAGCCCGACCGATGTGGTCCGGTCCACATGACCCACGAGGTTTGTCGCATGGGTGGGTGACCAGGGGTGAGCTGGCGGTGCCCAGTGGGGCCCGCCCTAGCCGCAGGTCCGTGGGGTTACCCCCTCTAGTTTCTTCTAAATGGACGACCATAATTGTAACACCTTGATATTTTATGAAAAATTTTATTTGTAATTTCATTAATTTCTTTTTTTGTACGCTACACCAAAATAAACTTGCACAACATGCATCTCTGACTTTTCATGCATTACATGCAATCACAACCTTCCACGATAGCGTGTGTTGTACGTAATACCGAGTTTCGCTAAACAACGATATGTTATATAAACTAGTCGTTATGAATATTAATAACAACTTTTTGAAATTTGAAAAATTTTATCTTTCAAAATGGACTTCATTTTTGGATTCAAAATATCGAAATTATCCTACGGTGAATATTTGGTATTTTTCTGAATACTTTCAATTTTTGATGAACAATGAAAACACTAGGTTTCTATTCAGAAATTGACTTTTAATTTAAATAATTATTTATATTATTTAAATTTAATGTAGGTAAAAATTGATACATAATACCTATATAAGTTCAATTTAAGTCATTGGAGTCATTTTATAATAATTTTAGATATATAAAAATTTTATTGAACTTTTCACCGTCTTTTACCCACCTTCTAGGAGAATTTTAAAATTCACATAAAACATCATTTTACCGCTTCTGTGAGTGGAATTTCAAAAATTTGAGAGGCATGGTTAATATGAAGGACTGAAATGTGGTTCAATGAGATTAAAATAATTTTTGGTGAATAGTAACTTTTTACATTTTTTTACCACCGTTAAAAGTAGGTAGGGTAATTAAGGGTAAAAATGATATTATTATTACCCTAACACATGTCATAATTCTATTGGATAAGTTTAATTAGATCAAAAACAAACTTAGGAATAAATTATTACCATTTAGGATCCCATGGAATAGATTAGGACATTTATTATTAATTTATTTAAAGAAGCGATAAAATAGTTAAAATCAATGATTAATAACTAAATCATATTTAATATAGGGTTACACATAAGATAAATTTGACTATAAATATTAATTATAAAGCTAAAAATATTTCCTACATAATGATGTTTTCTTTATTATTTTTAGACATTAAATAATTTAATTTATTTAAGACACAATGATGATGCAGTAATTATCTGATTAATAAAATATTGACATAATTGATGTTATAAATACCCAAATAAATGTAATTTGAAACTTTTTATGAATTAAACTTATTTTATAGGTTAATATGACATATTAATATAGATTTAGTTAATTTTTTTCTATCTAATCATTCTGTTATGATTATCACATAAATCAATTACCAAATAGTGTCAAAATTGACATAAAATAGTTTTAAAATAATATTATATTATTAATTTTAATTTTATTCCTAAAAATATATGGTTCGCCCAAATGACATATATAATGTTATATATATTAATAATAACCAACTTGGGGTTCGTTTGGCTTGTTATAGTAAGTTTATTAACCTTATAGTGTAAGAAAACAAGAAGACAAGGTAAAAGAAAAATTATATATCTTAAAGTAAAATCTAAATGATAAGGTTAAAATAGAAACCTAAACATGTCTAAATTCTATTGGATGAGAGTATTTCGACCCATCCTAACCTTAGCTTTGAAATAACTCAATTTGGAGCTATTAAAAACCAAATATGACTTTATAATAAAATGATATTTTTAGCTATTCTAAAGGTTCCCCTCTCCTCCTTTATAAAAGGGCACCACCTCCCTCTCTTCCTCACACCACTTTGAGCCTTCAAGCTTGGCCAACCCCTGCCAATTTCACTTCTCCACTTCCCTAGAAACATCCTAGAGGTTCTAGTCTTCTTCAAAGACAAATCTTAGTGCCCTAAGAGGATATTTCAAAAATCCGTGTCGAAAGAAGAGGTAATATCCGTTACAGATTCATTCCACTTTATTTCTTCTTCTGCTTCTTATTATTAAGTTGTTTCATTATGAAGTAATAACATCAGTATCAATCATATACTGATATTCTATTATAAGTATGAAACAAACCTATTTCACCGTCTATCCATCCTTTGGGAAATGAAATCTCCGCACATGTGTACGTACAGAATATCGTCTCTACGCCATGGTGTAATCTGTTTTCGACAACCACCTAACTTGGATGGGTATAATGGTTTAAATCAATAACTATATATGATTAGTGCAAAGTGATATTTATTCTAAAATATTATACATACACTTCAATAAAATTCCACGATCATGGGAATGATATCATCGCTCGTGCGTATGTACGGACTACCGTCTCCACGATAGCAATGAGATTCATTTTCCATGATTAATAATTCAAGAATGATTATGAAGTATATATAATCAATAATAATGAAATATATGACATAATGAAGATACTGGATTTATGTATACATATATATATATATATATACATGTCATCTACTTACTTCCATTCAAGTCAATAAAGAAAGGAAAATAGCGTTCATGCGTACGTATGACCTACCGTCTCCATGAACGGTGTACTTCATTCCATTTAATCGATATATCATATATATATTTATATACTGAATATATATTATATATAAATCATGTTTTACATTCGGCAATTAATTAAATCAGGATATATATAATAATATCATGAACAACAAGTCCAGACACGCGCGATAAATAAAACGATTTAACACAAAACACTGCTTTAACATGGAACTTACAAAAGAACGGGTAATATAATGTCATAAGTGAACCACATATGATATCATAACAATTAATATTATTCTGTAGTAAGTCAATGACATTATTTATATCATTATACATGAGGTTTGGAAATGTACAAAGCATATCGGACCTAAGGTAAGGGATAACTTTTCCAATCTCGTTTTTATCCGAGATTGTTTATTCGTATGTATTTGCTGGGGTTATTGTTATAATCCAAGTCCATGTTTTCTAAAATTGTTTTTATTTATGTTTAATGTCATTTTGACCCATTTTGACTTTTACTACACTTTATTTAAGGAATCTTTCTTTTGTTTATGTTACAAGGTACTTTTTGACTTTTCCGACAAAAGTATGAGAAGAATGTTATTTTTAACACATATGGAATGAAAGGATTTTAACGGTTTTATAAAGACTTATTTTCATGAAGCTTCCTCCAAAATATTTCAGGGATATTTTCAACAAAATCTTTTTCTTTTAATATTTCATGCCATTTTTTGAAAAGAAATTGATTTTGATGAAGAATGGTTATTTTCCTCAAGAAATCATTTCAAGTGTTTTATCAAAACCATTTTTCATCTAAGATGACATTATTTCATATGTGTATGTTTCAAGTATAATGTCTCTATTATTTACATGGTTCCACTTTTCTTATAATCAAAAGATATCCATTTCTTTTCTATGGATTATGTGATGATGGGATGATGTTTATGAAACCTATTTTATTTGTTGGTTTATTATGAATGATGTATGATTATTTTGTGGCACAAATAAGAATGATTTCATTATGAGATGGGTGGGACCTATATATCCATCCAATTAATTGGGTAATGATTTATATCTAATGAGATAGACATGGTTGTAATGGTGAGTTATTCTTGTTCAGTGTTATAGGACTGAAACGAGGAGTGAAATCGATTCAGAAAGGGACTTTGTCCACTAATATGGTCTTGGAAGCAATGCCTTGGCTACTATGAAAATCATAACATGGGCATAATGGTTGCCACAATTACATGTTTTATTCCCATTCTATTTTATCATGATTGATGTTCCATTATGATATATTCCTTACTTACTTCCAAGATTCTTGTCTCTTCTCAAGATTTTGATGTTTAGATTTTATGTTCAGGTTTATGCATTCAAATGTTTATGGATTGTTTTATGTTCTCTATGTTTACCCTTAATGGGAATTTAATTTCACCCATTTATATGTTTTATTTTCCCCATGATTTAAAGAATGGTTTTAGGTAAGCAAACAAAAGGGGAATATCATTAATGGAGATGTTGAAGATCTTTCACCACGATTAGAAGATTATATTTCGAGTTTCCAAAGACACTAAACTATTACGATCCTTGTGTTTCTGTTGTTGTTATGTATTACGTATTCCGCGAATGTAATGTAATTTCCATGTACATCAAGATTCGGGTCTCTACAGTTGGTATCAGAGGAAAGGATTATTCAATCTTTGGAAACTAGGATGCGAGAACTTTAGTGAGATCCCTAGAGATATTTCTATGGTATGTCTAGGGATGTCCCCAAGGTTAAGTATAAGTATAAGTTCTAGTCTTAGTATTACGGTAACGATATTAGATTATACCTAATATGTTAGATATTGAAGTTACTCCCCCTTGATTATGATTTTTGCCTCTCACACTATTCTTTTTAGGTTTTAGAAAATGGCAGGAAATAATATGATTCACGATAATGGAGGATATGAAGGACAATGGAATGCTATTCTTCATGAGCAGCCAAATGAAATGGGATTTGTAAGTCCAAACATCATTATTATGTCGAATCAGCAATCTCATAATATTATCAATAAACTCAAATTTGGTATGTATCCTCACTCGGCTAATAAGAGAAAGATGGAGTTTCATGATGATCATAGAGGAAAGAAAGTTCAATTTCCCCTATGTAAATCATGTGGGAAGAGGAATCAAGGAAAATGTTTCAAAGGATCTTGAAGTTGCTTTGGGTGTGGAAAAAAGGACACAAAGCCAGTAAGTATAATGGAAAAGGTTCAGTTAACACCATTAATGAGGATAATGTTATTGTTATGACATCAACAATGGTTAAATGTTCTAAATGTGGAATGTACGGTCATTATGCAAACCAATGCCATAAGGAAATGTCTCATGAAGGGAATCTGTATGGTCGTATGGGTAGTATTTATGTTGATGATGAAGAGACTACAAATGATATGTGAGATGAAAGAATAGTTGAAGCTCGGTCAATGGTTTAAGAAGGTAGTGGAATGATTACAAGTTTTTCAAGAGTAATGTTGCATAAGTAATCTCATGGTACTATGGAATAAAGAAACATCTAATGATTGTTACAATTTTGTTTTTCCGAAAGTATTTGAATGTATATGTTGAATGGTACTAGTAACCATGAAAGGATATTCGGATATTTTTGGAAAGAAGATGATATGCACATAATTAATGGATAAGGAGGAAATAATATTTTTGATAGTATTCATGAACTCATGATTGTTATAAGGACAAAGTGATATCATGGTTTGAGTATACAGAATTTTGGGATTTTGGTATGTGGAAAGAGTTAACTTCTGACAACACTCATGTTATCACTATGGTTCAATGGGTATTCATTTTTCAAGAGAATACACGATTAAGGCCTTCGAATGTTTGGAATGTGACCAACAAGACACATCTTATGATATATGGGGATCAACGATGGTATTAACATGCTTGTTCTATGAACTCTCTAGTAATCATTTTCACAATAATATGAGATTGGACCACTGTATTTTTTATAAGCCCAAATATTGTGATGGATTATTTTTGACATAAGTTAGTATTGTTTAAGGCTAGAAATTTTTTTATATTATTTATGGAATGTTATAATAATGTAGTTTTATAAAAAAAGGACTACCTACAGGATGGGAGACAGCCCATCACGTCAGACAAGGATGTGGGAATCGAACCCACAACCGAAGTGAGACTGGCCTTTATTGTCTATCACTGGCCAACCGGAAGTCCCTGGTTAGTAGAAACTAGATTTATTTTATTAAGCGGTATGATAGATGAAGTATAAGTCCATTTTTGGAATCATATACGATTAATATCCCTATAGATGGACTTATGTATATTTGATAAATTTTGAAAACTTTCTTTTTGAGATAGATAGAATGACCTGTCATTCTATCAAATGATCTGTTAACACATCGTGAATGAAAAATTCAACTTCATTTCTTTAGTAGATGAAGTGGAAATTGTTCAAGGAACGACCAACGGAGATATTGACCCAAAATCAAGAATGTATTTCTTCTAATTTCAATTTCAGCAACTTTAGGGAAATGATCTTTAATACAAAAAAATGTTGTCATAGTGTCCTTATATCTGATGAATCAGATGGTACCCTAGATCATCACAAATATATAGCTTTGTGATTATTGGATTTTTCATATACATGTTCTCTACCACTCTCCATCATAACATGACTGTTAGATTTCACTTCCATATCCATATTTTCACCTATGTTATCCTATGTGGAAACCTAGTGATTGGTTAATTTGGGTAACCGTTACATTTCATAATTTATATTTTTAAAGAAAAGTATTGGTATTACTTTTTACGATGTGGGTTTCTTGTCACGACCCGTCTTTAGGGCCCGTGTCGTTACTACCCCAAGCCCACCTTCCATAGGCTAGGGGCTGGTGACTAGCACCAAGGCGTAAATCCCGGTAAAGGGAAGGCATTTACTTTGTTAATTAATCAAGCACCACAGAGTAAGCAAGCAAAAAAAGTAAACACTAAGTAAAAACTGGTTCAATAGTAAGTGCGGAAAAGTAAAGGAGGCCGAAAATACAAGCTCAAATGTAAAGTACAACTGAAAGGGGAAAAACAGCAACTGGAAAGTAAAGCCGCGACGTCGAGCCGTCCTTTGGAAGTCCCACCTGAAGGGTGAGTATAGATAGCCTCCACAGCTCCTCAGTCCAGCCGTCCGCACCGAGTACACCCCGCCCAGTGGTCCACCTCCAGGTATAGTCCTGCTCCGCAAGCCTCCACCACGATCAGCGTTGTCCGTCGTCTGCAACCAACACAACGTAGTGCGGGCATAGCCCGTGCAGGGGTGAGTATAAGCTACTCAGTAGGGACCCCGAGACCCCCAAAGGTCTCCCAGAATCTAAAAAGGATAAACCACAAAGGAAAGATACAATCATGAAGTAACATCCGACATGGCTTAGGTATATGCCCATACATATACCTAAGTCATCAATTCTCTCTCGGCTCCAACATCCGAGCTCATGTACAACCCAGTCCACAAAGGAAAGCAAAATGTAAATCCACATAGGATAGCACAACACAATCCACAAAGGAAAGTAAACGTAAATCCACACAGGATAGCACAACACAATCTACACCAGAAAGTAAAACAGGATTAAGCTCACACAGGATATACTTCTTCGTAAGACGATAGAGATGATCAGATGTAGCCACTGATTCATCTAGCCATCGGACCCACAAAGGATCGGTACGTACTAACCCCCACAATGACCCACATAGGATCGATCATTATGTTGAAACCATAGCTATAGGGAAACTCTTTCTCCATCAAGTACAATGGTTATGCCGCTACAAACAAGCGCTTCCTTCTAACCTTGGACTGCTGTAGAACTCCACCAATCGAGTACTGTGGGCCTGCTGCTACAACCAAGTGCTTCCCACCATGGGTCTGCTGCCACAACCAAGCGCTCCCCCTCATAGCCTCTAGAGGTACTCCTTCTGTTGTGTACCACAATTTAGCCGCTACAACCAAGCACTCCTTCATTGTGCTTCTGCCGCTACAACCAAGCGCTCAACCATGCTGCAACAACCAAGCGATCCTCCATTGTGGGTCTGCCGCTACAACCAAGCAATCCCCCATGCAGCTACAACCAAGCGCTCCTCCGTCGTGTGTCTGCCGCTACAACCAAGCGCTCCCCCTCATAGCCTCCAGAGGTACTCCTTCTGTTGAGTACCGCGGGTCTGCCGCTACAACCCAGTGCTCCTCCGCCGTGGGTCTGCTGCTATAACCAAGCGCTTCCCACTGGGCTATCCGTAACACACCGAGTCGTTTGATTAGCAGTCGTCAAGTCTCAACCGGCTCTAGGGTTTCCGCACAAAGCATGCTCATTCCAGGAGGGTCCACTCCACGAGCCAAGAGGTCGACGCATCAACTGACATGTAGTCCGAAGTTGATGTATCCCAAGATGTACCGTAGTGGTCACTGCCGAAAACACGGAGGATTTCCGTACTGTTTTCATCATCGTCGTAGTCGCAGTCAGCTCTAGGTTTCCCGCACACAGCAAGCTCAATCGGGAGGGTCCGCTCCATGAGCCGAGAGGCTGATACATCAACTGACACATAGCCCAGAGTTGATGTATCCAAATGTTTCGTATCATCAACAGGAACTCAACGTCACAGAAGGCGCGTCAATCGGACGCCCGGTCTGAGAGTTATTGGCGTTTTCGTCCCAGGGGCCCAGTTGGTTTTTAAGGCAAAACCAACCTGACCATACTCCATCGGCGTCCAATCCTCGGGCGGAGTAAGCCAAAAGATCCTTCTCACTTAGAGGAATCCATCAAAGTCAACGGCATGTCAATCGGACGACCGAAGCTCAAGATATGAGTGTTTTTGCTCCAAGGGCCCGGTTGGTTTCGTGTACGAACCAACCCGGCCGAACCCAAAGTATTCTGAAACCTTGAGTGTGATATACCGAAATGATTTTCTCAATCCAAGGATCGCATCGCCACTGACGGTGCGTCGTTCGGAGGTTCGTAGCTCATGTTATGAGCAAAAGACCGAAAACGTCCAGAGAAGGGGGTCTGGGCCCGGACCGATCCAGCCCAACCCCCATGGGTCGGCCAGAACCGGGTCGACCCGACCCAGTTTGGCACGACCCGGCCCGGCCAGGGCAGCCCGGC
Organism: Viscum album; assembly: GCA_963277665.1. Taxonomy (NCBI): domain Eukaryota; kingdom Viridiplantae; phylum Streptophyta; class Magnoliopsida; order Santalales; family Viscaceae; genus Viscum; species Viscum album. Next base: position 706,156,681 of record OY728131.1, on the reverse strand, counting down.
CCAGCCTGGGCGCGACCCAGCCCGGCGGGTCGGCCTGGCTCCGCGCGGCCGAGCCGGCCGGGCGGAGGAACCGCGGGGCGCTGGCCCCCGCGGGATGAAGCGTCGCGGCCCCACATGGGGCCGCGCTGGATCAGTGGATGCTGGAAAGCCACGTCCCGTGAGTGCCGGACCCGCGCGGCCGCGGGTCCGCTGGCCGCCGCCGCTGCGGCTTCTGCCACGGCGGCCCTGTCTGGCGGCGCGCCGGGGCGCCGCAGCCTCCAGCCTCCGGGGCCGCCGTGCCGCCGGTGGGTTCCGCGGGCCACCAGAGTTGCTCCGGTGGTCCGATTTCGTTTCCATCTGTGCCGTAACTCCTCTTGGGTCCCGTACTTCACTGCGGAAATAACGAATCACCTCTGCGGCATATTTTGGCGCCGCCCGCCAATCCGCACAACAACGAAGAACTGCAGAGTGTTGTCAGGCCGTGTTTGTTTGGCCCGCACCCTCCGCATTAGGTGATAACAATCGGGAAGAAATATTAAACACATGAATAAAAAGCAAGGCACAATTTTAATAAAATAAAAATTGAACTTTGATCTGGGTTCCTTGTTTTAAAAGAAACAATCACGGGAAAATAAATTATTTCACAAACAAACCCCTTCCTCGTCAAGTCGTCGCACACGCATTTTTCGCAGAATTGATCGATGTGGAAGGAGGTGATCATCGCGTCGTGGAAGGGCGTCGTGTCATCACGGAAGGGTGTCACGTCGTCGCGGAAGGGCGTCGCGTCGTCGCGGAATACGGTGCCGCGTTGACGGACTCCGTGGTTCAAGAACATTCAGATTTAATTATATTAATTAAATCCATGTTGTTACAACCCACAAAGAGATTTAAAAGAAGAAACTCGAAATCTCCTACCTCAAGCAGATGGTGATCGGAGATCGTTGCGAGGAAGAACGTCTCAGAAGAAGTGTCGTTGATCTTGGAGGGTGATGGTGTTCTTCGCGTTCTTCACGTTCTTCACGTTCTTCACGAAGCAGGATGATGGCACAAAATTTCAGTCAAAAGCCTCTCAACGAGCAAACCTCAAGAAGTCGTGCGTTCGTCTTATTTTATTATTACGCCAACGGATTGTAAACAGGCTATGAAACGATTAAACTAATTAATAAAATTAATTTAACGAAGTTAACCAACCAATTAATTGGTGCGTTAAGAATTTAAGAAAACGCGTCAGTTGACTTTCATAATGACGGGTTTTCACGGGTGCGTTACTTAGTGGAAAATAAACGGTGGGGCTTGTGCAGGCCCCACCTCACAAATATCCTACCAAGGGGGTAAGATATTTTTGGATAGCACCCTATCTTCAACAACTCAGCTTAATCATCTTTAAGTGGCTTTCAGGTGGCTTTAAATGAAATAAAATAAAGTTCGTCGTACCAATTATTTTATTTCTTATCTTTAAGCCCAAAAAATTAAAAACCACACCCGAGAAAACGCAACTCCAGAAGAGGTGTTTCTAAGCAAATACAAGCCCTGCGATTTCATCAGTGCCCCCAGAATTTTATTCCGAGCACCAGTTCAAAAGTTAGAAAAACTCGCTCGTTTGTTCACTGAACGTACCCGAGCCAAACTTCGAAAAATGATTCCGGGCATACCGGGCCTCAGAATCAGGTACCGTCAGAAACTGCGTTCTTGTAAAATTTCAAAGAAAACTATGGAAAAAATTTCCTTCAAATTTACGGGTCTTTACATCACTCCTACCTCAGGGCTTTACGTCCCCGTAAAGATACATCATAGGCTAGGGAAACAAATGTGGGTACTGTGCACGCATCTGAGCCTCCCGCTCCCAAGTGCTCTCCTGGAGGTTCTCGTGCTGCCATCTAATGCGCACAAGAGGAATCAATCACCCAAGTAGGACCCGATCCTATCGATCCTCTATCTCCACCGGGACCTCCACAAATGTCGCCCCATCATCAACGTCCAGCTCCCCATGGTCAATGATGTGTGTCGGGTCTTGCACGTATCTCCTCAGCTGAGATATGTGGAAGACGTCGTGCACCCGGTGCAACTGAGGTGGTAGAGACAGGTGATAAGCTACCTCTCCAATCCTGCTGAGGACCTGGAATGGTCCGATGAAGCGTGGAGATGTCTGCCGCCTCCGCCAAATCTCCATAATCTACATCGAGTTGAGACACGCCAGAAGACGTGGTCTCCATCCTCGAACTCTAGTGGCCTCCGCCTTCTGTCATCACAAGACTTTTGCCGGCTCTGAGCTTGTCCTCATCCTCTCATGGATGACTTGGACCTTTCTGGTCCTACATGAGCTACTGAGATTTCTTTTTTTTCCGATAGGAGAAATCTGGTCTCATCCCCTGGATGAACCAAGTTCTTTGCCTAATATAGTAAATCCCGACACGGATGATACTAATCCATACCAATGATGATGTCGTAAGGCCTCGACGCTACTACCAAGAGATCCAACCATTACTCTCGCCTCCAAGGGTTGAGTCACACTGTCGGCATCAGTGTGTGGTAACTGGGTCTCCTCCAGTAGATGTCTCACAAGTGAGGGTCAAGTCAACAATCTAAACTGGAACCTCTTAGTAACAACACAAAAGAGGACAGGAATGAAAACATCACAAAGGTATGCGTCTTTTTTTTATTGCATATCATAACACAAAGACACTACACAACTACAACAAGGAACTAGAAGTACTAAAGACGTATCCACTAGTTCTACTCCTATCCATCTGCTCTCAGAGCTCCATGATCGAAGGCCTCAGCTGCTTGAAGCTGAGCTCTCCCAAGTCCACCAACTCCCTGTGGTCAGGGTGGACATCCTAGTGGTGGTGGTGGCAACACCTCGAAGCGTCGTCCACCTCCCGCTGCATGGCCAGCTCCCCTGCCACGGTCTCCTTCTCCATGCGATCCGCCTCGATCGATCCTCTACCTCTGCTTGAGAGGTCCTTCGTTCATCTGCTGGTCATCTGTATGGAAGGTCGGACAGTCACAATCCATGTGACCAACCCCGCCACAGGAGTAACACTGTCCGCTCATGGTAAGTCGTTGTCCACCCCGGGTGCCTCGCACAATCGATCCTGTGTCTTGCGGATGACCACCGGTAGGTCTAGTCCTCTTAGACCCCTTCGTCGTCTGTATACTGCCCGCTGCAGAAGACTCTACCACATGACGACTTGTGGTGGGTCCTGCTACTGGAGAATGCTCAGCAAAGAAACTCTCCACTAAGAGGGCTCGCTCCAACACTCCTTTCTGTGTCGTAATGCTGTGAGAAACAACTGAAGCTCTGATCTCTCGCCTGAGCCCCTTCTCGAAGGTTCGGGCCCTGAAGAATGGGTCTTGTACCATGTTCGTGGAATAGCGCGAGATATCGGTAAACCTCGCCGCGTACTGGGCTACTGTCATGCTGCCCTACCGCAGCTGTAGTAGCTCTTGGATGCTCACCGCTCGGAGGGTGGCTGGGATGAACTCTGAGCCAAAACAACTCTCAATGTCCGTCCAAAGGAGTGATGCCTCATCGTGCACCTAGAGCATCATGCTCCACCATCTGCCTGCCGCCGCATGCAGGAGGCTCGCTATAAGGACCACCATAAGGTCTGCTGGTGTCCTCAATAACCGGAAAACCCGTACAACCACCTCCAGCCAGTCCTCGGCTGCCTGGGGGTCCGTCTCCCTGCGGAACCTGGGCGGTCACTAGCTCTGGAACTCATGCAGTGCACTAAGGTGACATGAATCGTCAGTGGCTGGGGCTGGAAGCATCGGTGGCTCGGTGGGTAGTGGTACCACCTGCGCCTCTCCTGTCAAAGGGCCCTGTACCGAGGCCTCGCCGTTCAGTGGGCTGTCATCACGCTCAACTCTCGGAACCCTAGTTGGCTGCCATCGTGGGGCCATCCTAAAAAGAAACAGGTGCGCCACGGTCAGAACAGTATACCTGGTGATCTGATACAAAGTAATCACAAAGAAAACTTGAAACACACATGCAATCAATGTTTTCGTGCATTAAGTTGGAAATCAGAAGTCAGGGTCCTGGTGTATGGATACGTTGGCCGCCACACCAACACTGGGCTCCTTGGAATGATAACCACACTCAATACGCTTAACACTATTGCTTCACATAGAAAATATCAGATTCCGCGGTAGAACCGAACCTCCCATTGATACCAATTTGTCATGACCCGTCCTCGGGGCCCATGTCGTGACTACCCCAAGCCCGCCTTCCATAGGCCAGGGGCTGGCGACTAGCACCAAGGCGTAAATCCCGGTAAAGGGATGGCATTTACTTTGTAAAGTAAACAAGCACCACAGAGTAAGCAAGTGGGAAAAGTAAAAACTAACAAAAAACTGGTACAACAGTAAGTGCAGAAAAGTAAAGCGGGCTGGAAATACAAGCCCAACTATAAACTACAACTGAAAGGGGAAAAACATCAACTGAAAAGTAAAGCCACAACGTTGAGCCGTCCTCTGGAAGACCCACCTGAAGGGTGAGTACAAATAGCCTCCACAGCTCCTCGGTCCAGCCGTCCGCTCCGAGTACACTTCGCCCAGTGGTCCAGCTCTAGGTACCGTCCTGCTCCGCAAGCCTCCACCACGATCAGGGCTGTCCATTGTATGCAACCAACACAACGTAGTGCGGGCATAGCCCGTGCAGGGGGGAGTATAAGCTACTCAGTAGGGACCTCGATACCCTAGAAGGTCTCCCAGAATCTACAAAGGATAAACCAAAAAGTAAAGATAAAATCTCAAAGTAACATCCGACACGGCTTAGGTATATGCCCATACATATACCTAAGTCATCAATTCTCGCTCGGCTCCATCATCCGAGCTCAAGTACAACCCATTCCACAGAGGAAAGAAAAACGTAAATCCACACAGGATAGCACAAAACAATCCACAAAGGAAAGTAAACGTAAATCCAAACAATATAGCACAACACAATCCACACAGGAAAGTGAAACAGGATTCACCTCACACGGGATATACTTCTTCGTAAGATGATAGAGATGATCAGATGTAGCCACTAATTCATCTAGCCGTCAGACCCACAAAGGATCGATAGGTACTAACCCCCGCAATGACCCACATATGATCGATCATGAAGTTGAAACCATGGATATAGTGAAACTCCTTCTCCATCACGTACAATGGTTATGCCACTACAACCAAGCGCTTCCTTCTAACCTTGATCTGTTGTAGAACTCCACCTATTGAGTACTATGGGCCTGCTGCTACAACCAATCACTTCCCACCATGGGTATGCTGCTACAACCAAGCGCTCCCCCTCATAGCCTTTAGATGTACTCCTTCTGTTGAGTACAACGGGTTAGCCGCTACAACCAAGCACTCCTCCGTCGTGGGTCTGCCGCTACAACCAAGCGCTCCTCCATGCCGCTACAACCAAACGCTCCTCCGTTGTGGGTTTTCCGCTACAACCAAGCGCTCCCCCATGCTGCTACAACCAAGCGCTCCTCCGTCATGGGTCTGCCGCTACAACCAAGCGCTCCCCCTCATAGCCTCCAGAGGTACTCCTTCTGTTGAGTACCGCAGGTCTGCCGCTACAACCAAGCGCTCCTCCGACGTGGGTCTGCTGCTACAACCAAGCGCTTCCCACTGGGCTATCCGTAACACACCGAGTCGTTCGATCAGCAGTCGTCAAGTCTCAAACAGCTCTAGGGTTTCCGTACACAGCATGCTCATTCCGGGAGGGTCCACTCCACGAGCCAAGAGGTCGATGCATGAACTTACATGTAGTCCGGAGTTGATGTATCCCAAGATGTACCGTAGTGGTCACTACCGAAAACACAGAGGATTTCCGTACAGTTTTCATCATCGTCGCAGTTGCAGTCCGCTCTAGGGTTCCCGCACACAACAAGCTCGATTGGGAGGGTCCGCTCCACGAGCCGAGTGGCTGATATATCAACTGACACATAGCCCAATGTTGATGTATCCAAAAGTTCTGTATCATCAACAGGAACTCAACGTCGCAGACGGCACGTCAATCGGACGCCCGGTCTGAGAGTTATTGGCGTTTTCGTCTTAGGGCCCCGGTTGATTTTTAAGGCAAAACCAACCCGACCATACTCCACCTGCGTCCAAACCTTAGGTAGAGTAATCCAAAAGATCTGTCTCCCTTAGAGGAATCCAACAAAGTCGACGGCACATCAATCGGACGTCCGAAGCTCATGATATGAGCATTTCCGCTCCGAGGGCCCGGTTGGTTTCGTGTAGGAACCAACCCGGCCGAACCGAAAGTATTTTGAAATCTTGACTGTGATATACCGAAACGATAATCTCATTCCAAGGATCGCATCGCCACTGAAGGGGCATCGTTCGGAGGTCCGTAGCTCATGTTATGAGAAAAAGACCGAAAACATCCGAAGACGGGGGGTCTGGGCCCGGACCGACCCGGCCCAACCCCCCCCCCCCCCCCCCCCCCGGGTCGGCCCGAACCGGGTCGAACCGACCCAGGTCCGGGTCCGACCTGGTTTGGCGCGACCCGGCCCAGTCAGGGTGGCCCGGCCCTGCCTGGGCGCGACCCGGACCGACAGGGCGGCCTGGCTCGGCTCGGCCGAGGCGGCCGAGCGGCGGAACCGCGGGGGCGCTGGCCCCCGCGGGATGAAGCCCTGCGGCCCCGCATGGGGAAGCGCTGGATCAGCGGATGCGGAAAATCCGCGTCCCGTGAGTGCTGGACCCGCGCGTCCGCAGGTCCGCTGGCGGCCGCCGCCGCCGCTGCAGCCGCGGCGGCCTTGTCTGGCGGCGCGTCGGGGCGCCGCCGCCCCCATCCGCTGTCGGTGGGTTCTGTGGGCCACCAGAGTTTCTTCGGTGGTCCGATTTCGTTTCCTTCTGTGTCGTAGCTCCTCCCGAGTCCCATACTTCACTGCGGAAACAACGAATCACCTCTGCGGCATGTTTTGTCGCCGCCCTCCAATCCGCACGACAACGAAGAACTGCGGAGGGTTGTCGGGCCGTGTTTGTTTGGCCCGCACCATCCGCGTTAGGTGATAAAAATTGGGAAGAAATATTCAACACATGAATAATAAGCAAGGCACAATATTAATAAAATTAAAATTGAACTTTGATCCGGGATCCTTGTTTTAAAAGAAACAATCACGGGAAAATAAATTATTTCACAAACAAACCCCTAACTCATCAAGTCTTCGCACGCGCATTCTTCGCGGAATTGATTGCCACGGAAGGAGGCAATCGTCGCGTCGCGGAAGGGCGTCGTGTCATCACGGAAGGGCGTCACGTCGTCGCGGAAGGGTGTCGCGTCGTCGCGGAATACGGTGTCGCGTCGACGGACTCTAAGGTTCAAGAACATGTAGATTTAATTATATTAATTAAATCCATGTTGTTACAACCCACAAAGAGATTTAAAAGAAGAAACCCGAAATCTCCTATCTCAAGCAGATGGTGATCGGAGATCATTGAGGGGAAGAATGTCTCGAAAGAAGCGTCGTCGATCTCCGAGGGTGACGACGTTCTTCGCGTTCTTCGCGTTCTTTGGGTTCTTCATGAAGGAGGATAAAGGCAAAAAATTTCTGTCAAAAGTCTCTCAACGAGCAATCCTCAAGAAGTCATGTGTTGGTCTTATTTTACTATTACGCCAACAGAATTGTAAACATGCTAAGAAACGATTAAATTAATTCATAGTATTAATATAATGAAGTTAACCGCCTAATTAATTGGTGCGTTAAGAATTTAAGAAAATGCGTCAGTTGACTTTCATAATGACGGGTTTTCGCAGTTGTGTTACTTAGTGGAAAAGAAACGATGGGGCTCGTGTGGGCCCCACCTCACAAATATCCTACCAAGGGGGTAGGATATATTTGGATAGCACCCTATCCACAACAACTCGGATTAAGCAGCATTAAGTGGATTTCAAGTGGCTTTAAGTGAAATAAAATAATGTTTGTCGTACCAATTATTTTATTTCTTAACTTTAAGCCTAAAAAATTAAAAACCACACCCGAGCAAACACAACTCCGGAAGAGGTGTTTCTAATCAAATACCCGTGATATGATTTCATCGGTGCCCTCGGAATTTGATTCCGAGCACTGGTTCAAAAGTTAGAAAAACCCGCTCGTTCGTTCATTGAACGTACCCGAACCAAACTTCAGAAAATGATTCCGGGCACACCAAGCCTCAGAATCAGGTGCCGTCAAAAAATGCGTTCTTGTGATATTCCAATGAAATTAAGAAAAAAATTTCCTTTAAATTTACGGGTCTTTACATTTCTATTAATGAAACTTTTGAGTAGTAAACCATTTATAACCCCGATGAATTTCAAGTGCGAAATTTATTTTAAGGGTTGTAGAATTTAACACCCCGAGATTTTATGGTAAATATTCATTTTAATTTCATTAATTCTATGTATTAAATGCTTCAACAAAAGGATCTTGCACAACACGCATCCTAGACTTGGCTTGCATTACATGCAGTCGCGACGTTCCACGATAGATTGTGTTGTACGCAATACCGAGTTTCGCTAAACAACGATATGTTATATAAACTAGCCGTTATGAATAGTAATACCAACATTTTTAAATTTTCTAAATTCTATCATTCAAAATGGACTTCATTTTTGGATTCAGAATATCGAAATTAACCTAGGGTGAATTTTTGGTATTTTTCTAAAAACTTTCAATTTTTGATGAATAGTGAAAACACTATGTTACTATTCAAAAAATAACATTTTATTTAAATAATTATTTATTTTATTTAAATTTAGATTAGGTAAAAATTGATATATAATACCTATATAAGTTCAATTTAAGTTATTTGAGTGATTTTATAATAATTTTAGATATATAAAAATTTTATTGAACTTTTCACCGTCTTTTACCCACCTCCTAGGAGAACTTGCAAATTCAAATAAAACATAATTTTACCGCTTCTATGAGTAGAATTTAGAAAATCTAAGAGTCGCGGTTAATAACAAAGACTAAAATTTTGTTCAATGAGATGAAAATAATTTTTGGTGAATAGTAACTTTTTACATTTTTTTACCACGGTTAAAAGTAAATATGGTAATTAAGGGTAAAAGTGATATTATTACTACCCTAACAAATGTCCTAATTCTATTGTATAAGTTTAATTCGACCAAAAACTACCTTAGGAAAAACATATGACCATTAAGGCCCACATGGATTAGATAAGGACATTTATTATTAACTTATTAAAAGAAGAGTTAAAATTGTTAAAATCAATGTTTAATAAATAAATCATTTTTAATATAGGATTATACATAAGATAAATTCGACTATAAATATTCATTAGAAAGATAAATATATTTCCTACATAATGGTATTTTATTTATAATTTTTAAAAATTGAATAATTTAATTTATTTATGACACAATGATGATGGAGTAATTATCTTATTAATGAAATATTGACATAATTGATGTTATAAATAACCAAATAAATGTAATTGGAGACTTTTTATGAATTCCAATAATTTTATAGGTTAATATTACTTTTTAGTATAGATTTAGTTAATTGTTTTCGAACTATTCATTCTGTTATTATTTTCACAAATATCAATTACCAAATAGTGTCAAAAATCACATAAAATCGTTTTTAAAACAAATATTATATTACTAATTGTTATGTTATTCATAAAAATCTAAGGTTCGGCCAAATGACATAGATAAGGTTATATATATTAATAATAAGCAACTTGAGGTTATTTTGGATTGTTATAGTATGTTTATTAACCTTATAGTGTATGAAAACAAGAAGACACAGTCAAAGAAAAATTATTTAACTTAAAGTAAAATCTAAATGATAAGGTTAAAATAGAATCCTAAATTTGTCTAAATTCTATTGGATGAGAGGATTTCGACCCATCCCCACCATAGCTGATAAATAACTCAATTTGGAGCTATTAAAAACCGAATATGACGTTATAATAAAATAATATTTTTAGTAATTCCAAAGGTGCCCCTATCCTCCCTTATAAAAGAACACCTCCTCCCTCTCTTCCTCACACCACGTTCAGCCATCATGCTCGGCCAAACCCAGACAATTTCTCTTATCCACTTCCATTGAAATATCCTAGAGGTTCTGGTCTTCTCAAAAGACCAATATTAGTGCCCTAATAGGAGGTTTCAAAAAGGTGTGTCGAAAGAAGAGGTAATATCTGTTACCGATTCTTCCAACTTTCTTTCTTCTTCTACTTCTTCTTCTTTAGTTGTTTAATTATGAAGTAAAAACATCATTATCACTCATATACTAATATGTTATTATAATTATGAAATAACCCTATTTATCCATCTATCCATCATATGGAAAATGAGATCACTGCGCGTGCGTACGTACAGAATATCGTCTCCACGCCATGGTGTAATCTATTTTCAACCACCACCTTACTTGGATGGGTATAATGGTGTAAATAAATAACTATATATGATTATTTCAAAGAGATATTGATTCTGAAATATTATACATACACTTCAATAAAATTCCACAATCATGGGAATGATATCATCGCTCGTGCGTACGTACGGACTACCATCTCCACGAACGCGATGAGAATCAATTTCTAGGATTAAGCATTCAAGAATGATTATGAAGTATATATAATGAATAATAATGAAATATATGACATAATTATGCTAATGTATTTATTTATACACACACATACACACACACACACACACACACACACATATATATATATATATATATGTCATCTACTTACTTCCATTCAAGTCAATAAAGAAAGGAAAATAGCGTTCATGTGTACGTACGACCTACTGTCTCCATGAACGGTGTACTTCATTCCATATAATCGATCTATCATATATATAAGTATATAATGAATATATATTATATATAAATCATGTTTTACATTCTGGAATTAATTAAATCAGGATATAAGTAATAATATCAAGAACAACAAGTCCAAACACGTGCGATAAATAAAACGATTTAACCCAAAAACACTGCATTAAAATGGAACTTACAAAAGAACGGGGAATATAAGGTCATAAGTTAATCATATATGATATCATAACAATGAATATTTTTCTGTAATAAGTCAATGAATTTATTTAAATCATTATACGGGAGGTTTGGAAATGTACTAAGCATTGGACCTAAGGTAAGGGATAACTTTTCCAATCTCATTTTTATCCAAGATTGTTTATTCTTAAGTATTTACTGGGATTATTATTATCATCCATGTACATGTTTTCTAAAAGTGCTTTTATGTATGATTAATGTCTTTTTTACCCATTTTTTCTTTTAATACATGTTATTTAAGGAATCTTTCTTTTGTTTATGTTACGAAGTACTTTTTTACTTTTCCGAAAAAAGTACGAGAAGAATGTTATTTTTAACTTATACGGATTGAAAGGATTTTTACGATTTTATAAAGCCATATTTTAATGAAGCTTCCTCCAAAATATTTCATGAATATTTTCCACAAAATACTTTTCTTTTAAAATTGCATGACATTTTGTGAAAAAATAATGATTTTGAAGAAGAAAGGTTATTTTCCTCAAGAATTCATTTCAAGTGTTTTATGAAAACCATTTTTCATCTAAGATGACATTATTTCATATGTCTATGTTTCAAGTATAATGTCTCTATTATTTACATGGTTTTACTTTTCTTATTATGAAATGATATCCATTTCTTTTATATGGATTATGTGATGGTGAGATAATGTTTATGAAACCCATTTTATTTGTTGGGTTATTATGAATGATGTATATTTATTTTTTGGAACAAGTAAGAATGATTTCATTATAAGATGTGTAGGACATATATCTCCATCAAATTAATTGGGTAAAGATTTATATCTCATGAGATAGACATGGATGGAATGGTATGTTAATCTGGTTCAGTGTTACAGGACTGAAACGAGGAGTGAACTCGATTTAGAAAAGGTCTTTGTCCACTAAGATGGTCATGGCAGCAATGCCTTGGATACTATGGAAATCATAACATGTGCTTAATGGTTGCCACAATTACATGTTTTATTCCCATGCAATTTTATCATGATTGATGTTCCCTTATGATATATTCCTTATGTACTTCTAAGATTCATGTCTTTTCTCATGATTTTGATGTTTAGATTTTATATTCATGTTTTTGCATTTAAATGTTCATGGATTGTTTTATGTTCACTATTTTTTCCCTTACTGAGCCTTTGGGCTCACCCCTTTATATGTTTTCATTTTCCCAGGACTTAAAGAAAGGTTTTAGGTAAGAAAACAAAAGGGGAAGATCATTAATGGAGATGTTGAAGATCTTTCACCACGATTATAAGATTATCATCCGAGTTTCCAAAGACACCAAAATATTACGATCCTTGTGTGTCTGTTTTTGTTATGTATTAAGTATTATGCAAATGTAATTTAATTTACATGTACGTCATGATTTGGGTCTCTACAATAATGGTCGGCCCTTGAGTAACTGCAGGACCCCCTCAGGTCCCGTGTCTAGGTGGCGCCCGCGGCCGACATAGCCGGCTGCCCCTTTGAGATCCGCCCTAGCTGCGGCCCTTTAGATATAGCTTGGCGCGACGGCGCCATGCCCATTTTCTGCAGATCAGCAAGGCCACGGTCCGACTCTACTCCATGCAACATGATGATGTCATGACTTTGTGGTGACCCGACAATCAAGCGTTGACGATCCGCACGTGATCGGCCCGATGCCGGCCGGTTCTTCATAGTCCACCTCCATCATCCATAATCAACGAACGAATGGGGAAGGGTCGGACCATGTTCTTGTGGTCTGAGCCCTTCCTTGTCATGATGATATCAAGAGGCCCAACAGAATTCATGAATTAAAGGACATTGTTGAACAATATTGAAACTTGAACATAACAACCCCTACCTCAAGGTTCGTCATTCGATGACGATATAACGAGAGGGTGGATGTCGGCTCGTTGACATCGTCGTAAGGGAGGCGATGAAGGTGACGACGATCGTTGGTGTTCATCACTTCGGCAAAGGCCTTCAATCCTGGATCGAGCATCGTTCGTCAAAGGTCCGTCAGAAGGAGAACCGTTCTTCATGGATGGTTAAATCTCTCTTAATTATCCAGGGATTCTCAACATAATATTTTCACAGCCAAATAATAGAAATGAGATTTTCCCCCATCTTAAAAAACTTCAATCTCAATTCAAATTAATTCAAACTTACTAATTAATTGAATAGTTGGCATATAAATTAAATGAGAGAGATAGGAAGTCGAGACGCTCCACTCCAATAAATTAGTGGAGTTGTCATGCAATTATAACGGTGTGAGTTATGGGGAATTAAAGGGGGTTATGGGGAGGTGAGGAGTTAGGGTCTCTTATGGGCCCCACCATAGTACACCCTCCCTTGGGAAGTTAGGTGGGTGTGGGCCCCACCTCTAACTCCCCCTTTGCAGGATAAAAACCAAGATCCTTAAATAAAATTTATACACAACAAATTTTATTTATTTTATTCTGAATCCCCAATTATTAAACCTCAACCCCCTCAAAATGAAACTATGGAAAAGTTCCCCCTAAGAAATTACCAGCACTTCAAGTTCATTGGTGCCCTCAGATTTCAATTCCAAGCACCGGTTCAAAAGATAAAAAAAACCCGCTCGTTCGTTACTGAACGTACCCGAGCTAAACATTGGAAATTGTTTCCGGGCACACCGGGCCTCGGAATCACGTGTCGTTAGAAACTACAGACTCTTAAAATTTCAAAGAAATTATGAAAAAAATTTTCCATGAAGTTTCCGGGTCTTTACATGAAATTTTAAATATTTTGACGTGGAAACCATTTGAAAACATTCTTACATTTCAACATCATATAATAAACACATAAATTCAACATTCCATTTTGATTCATACTAAATGTATATGGAGAACCAATAGGTTATGTACAAAAATGGATATATAACTTATTAATCAATTATTATAGCTATGTCACTAACTCTTGATGCTTTATTGGTTCCATTTTATATGGTGGAATAGAAACTCACTCTTCTTCAAGCATTATATAAATTTTAAAATTAACATCTCTATAATGTGGTAGCCATGAAAAGTCCCCTGGAAAATTTCACTAATGTCGATCCACAATAGTTGGAAAAACACAATGCTTACAAACCACATCATCTGATAAAAGTCATCCTACAAATGTGGTGAGATACCAAAGTTACTGATAAAATGGAACTATATGGTCGTCCTAGATAGCCCATTATCCATGATGATCATTATTGTTACCCTCGAGATACTCAAATGTTACTCTCCTTGGGTATCCATCGATGAGAGGAATTTATAATATCTTCCTACCCAAATACAAAACAATGTATCGACCATAAATTAAATGTATGTACTATTCTAAAATATTGAAATAATGACTAACCACAAGGGAACAATTGTTTATTTTAAATATATCCTTAAATTTTACATCCAATGGGGTGTATATCATCATTACCCCACTCCCAAACTCCACCAACAAGCTCAAACCATTTGAAAATTTAAATGATATATAAGAATGTGTGGACCCTATATAAAATAAAAGACTAAATATTATAGAAGATATAACAATAGTACCTCTGACTTTTGATGGTTAAACCCTTATTTAAATAAGCCCATGGTGAACAACATGAAATTGACCTGACCCTCCCCCTATTCTCTATTTTATATCCGTCATAATTCCACAATGCTCTAGTGTTTTTACCTATATGGTAGGACTAGTAGTGCTCAAAAGCCCTGACAAATATGGGGTAGAAGACCCCCATCTAGTATTATAATTTGGCTTAGCTCCTCAATCACTACCCAATGGTGGATGGTTTCTATAGTACCTATGTATGTTTCCCATCCAATAGTTGGCTTGAAACACCACTTGTTGTTAGGGAAAATGACTATGAATGTGTCCTGGGAAACTAAAATGATGGATGTACAAATGATTACTTATCTGGGTAACCGATCCTTCTCCATGCTAACTCATTTTTCCACATACATGTTAGAAATTATCACAGATGAAATTCGAACAATTGGATGACATACACCCTCTTTATATAGAAGAAAAAACTTATCCTCCACTTGAATACTACTTTATGATACCATCACAAATGAGAGACAAATTGAAAACCTCTATAAAACATTTCAATCAGAAGATGTAAACCTATTATTTAATCTCACAATTATGTCCATCCTAAAACCATATTTCCATTGTTTTCTCATACCATACTTGTTCTTGGGAAATAATCTATAATTCGGTAAAGCAGCCAATATAGTCTATCATTGGCATGTATCTATACATCAAACACATAAACCCAACCTCTATCTCCATCTTATGCATCTCTATGTAAAACAGTTCTAGGAGTATCTTCCTTAATGTCTTCCATATTTTTCTTTCCGACTAGTCCTAGAAATCTAGAATAATTCACCATTTCATCAATGATCCGTAAAACATATAAGCTAATGGTTTGGATCTATTCTATAATTCAGTATCTAAATAATAAAAAATATTCTATATAGAATCAATCTAGAACTCTTCTACCTCAGGCCCACCCTCACTATTGAATTTTAGAGGGTTATTTAGCTAGAACTCTTGGATCGGGTCACATCTATTTTCAAATACTTCTCTAGGTCTATTTCCCTGATCTGCAAAAATTGAGAAAATTTCTTCTAAATCGTATCTCTTGGAACTTCAACTAGAACTATCGGGTCCTCTTGTCCTGCTATTAGAGGTAGATTTCAAGAAATTTTTTTCGAAAATCCTACCAATTAATATTATATTATTGTCATGTCTCTATAATGAAAAATATATATTATAGGAATAATAATACATTACTAATACATTTATACATGATATATTCGTATGATTCCATTGCTACTCATACAACATATACTACCATGTGATCCAAATAATGGTACTAATACTACCTTTAACCACCCAAACCTGATCCATGTATAACATAGGGTAAAAAAATATTCACATCCTAAGATATAGTTGGATAAACATTTTTTATAATTTCAAATTACTATATTTAGAAGAATTTATAATTTTAAATTAAATATTAAGAACAATTTAAGTTTAAATGACAAAAATTTACAGACCTTTTCTCTTCCTAGCACCAACTTGTTTCCATGTGTTACTAAAAGGATGCATGTCACATAAAATCATGATTGGTAAGACTGATGTAGGTATACCCAACACTCGTTCTATTATAGGGCATGAATCAATTTTTTTAAAATAGTCTTATTAAACAACAGGTAAATATCCCAAGGTGAAATAACATTAAACTATAAAAAACATCAACAAAATCAATTCCACCATAGCAATATGGGGTTTCCCCCTACATGGTCTAGATACGTTCATGGTGATGCTCATGACCATGTCTTGACTCATCCATGTCTCATGTCTTCCTTTTTAAAATATTAAGATAACTAAAATTAATATTATAACCCCTTTGATAGAACTTTGTCAAATATGACATGGGTTCCGCATACCCTTTCACTAGTCCGGTTCTCTACATGAAACCAGGCACACCTCCACATATTATAGTGGAATCTCACTATCATTAAGGGTATAATATGTAATTTTCGGAGACTATACCATTTTTATAAAAGAAACATAATAGTATAATCAATATTAAAAATAACTATAGGAATAAATAATAAATAATAAACCAAAAAATATATGTATAAATCTAAAAAAAGAAATTGAATAAGGAATATAGTAATAAATATTTCATGGCATATATTTTTCATGTGTCTAATGAATACCAAAAATAATGACACAGTAACAACTCTCTTGATGGTTCTAACATCATGTTTGGCACCCTTATCCATAATCTATCCTAAATCCCAACCCTTCCATCAAACATAAGGCCCTTTCCATTATCAAAATGTGAAAACATTGTGTCTCTTTAATTATCAATCCCAAATCTCAATTATGGTGTGACTACAACTTACTAATCCTCCAACGATATAATCTAAATAAATATTAAATCTATAAAAATAAATACAATTGTATATATAATAAAAAAATGAAAAATGTAAATATGTTTCAAATTTTTTATTCTTTATCCAATCAATCCATACCATTGTCGTCCTATATCAAATTCTGAACCACTCACTATTGAGAATTTACTTTATACTATTTTCACGTGATTACATTCGTAATTTTAAATGTAATTTTATTTGGCACCCGCGTGCATCTAACACAATTACATATTCTTTAGAACCAGGAAAATCAATTTAATGCTACTATAATGTTGAATAATAGTAAAAATCTTACACCCCTTAGTATTTAGGGAAACTAACCCTAACACACTACTCATTGTTCACATTTATGCATTGGGGGACATGAGAATCATTCTATAACCTCGTGGGTGTTTGGTGCAGTAGTCCCTAACCCAAAACTCATTACACAATTAGTAAAAAAATATCACAATTCATTGTTCCACATTCATAACATATCTATAAACTATTTTCAACAGCTGTTCTTATTTTCTAATAAACACACCAATGGTAATTTTCTTTTTTCAAAAAGAAAATTAAAAAGTACACAATAATAGCAATATAATCATTTATTTTACAACTGAATTTATAATCAATGAAATGAAGAAAACCCCATAATCCCCAAAATAAAACATGAAATATGGCTTTACTTCTATTTTATACACCCATTATTCTTCATTTCATGTTTCATAATTTTCATTTTAGGGATAATTGATATGCCCTAGGGTTTTTCATCAAGACACTCTCACAATAATCAATGTGTCCAATGAGATATATAAAGGCTCTCACAATTACATGGGAATCAAATCAATATTATAATTTAAAAGAAATTTCCAAACATAGAAACACAATGGCACAATTATATTTAAATAGTCACAATAAAGACAATGGGATTTAGAAACTTTTACCACCAACTTGAAGATCTTTTATGAACTCTGACAAAGAGGTAGACCTCTATTTGATGTTGAACACTCAAAATCACAATTATGTGGAATATATTAGGTCAAAACATAGGATCAATATCTAATGAAATGAGATCCATTAAAACCAATATGTAAACAATCAACACTAGGAGGACTTAACGCTCTAAAAGTGAAGGGAATGAAGGTAGTGAGAGAAACCAAAAAAGAAGTGATTGCATATCAGAAGAGAAGTTGATTTTTTCTACCATATCATCAATTCATAGAATAAGGGGTTTAAGGAGCCTAGGAACTCTCTCTAGATATGCCAAAAGTGTTTAATATTTTTTCATGTCGAATATCGTATATTAGGAATATAAAATTATGGTTCATGTATCATTACATTTATTTTCATTAAATTAACATCCCACACACATGGTTTCCTAGATGGAGAGCACAGTTTGAGAAACACTCCCTTTAACCATACATCCCTACTATCTAGGGATCACAATTACTCTTCGGTTGATTCACAGTTTGACAACCAGAGATAACAACGAAAACATATGCTTTCCAATGGTTCATGATTTGGGTAGGGTGGCAACACTGTTTTATCGAACCATGCACCCCATCCTCTAGATCAAAATTTGACACATGATTTCCTAGGGAAACATTCTTAGTTTTCCATCACTGTGTGAAAAAAGTGAATAACCCCTTTGTCTTCCAAAATTATCTAAATTTACTTGAAATGACTTCCAGTAAAACCAAATAAATGTTAGATGAAAAATAAGGTAAATTTTTTTATTGAAGATGGGTATGAGATATATCTAGAATGGTTGAACTCTAAAATCTTAGAAAAAAACCCTGTAAACATATAATGGAATCATCATGGAATATTACCATCATGATGGTGAGAAAATCCATTCATGTCATAATGATAAAAAAAATTTATAACATTTTGGAGAAATAGATTAAATTTTATCCCAGTATAAAAAAAATTTAAAATTTTTTTAAAATTTTTTTAAAGAAGGTAAAGGATATTATAATGTATATTTTGGATATAATTTTTTTTAAAATATTATTTTAATTTTTTTAGAAAACACGGAATACAATAGAAGTGTATCCAATATAAAAGAAAATAAACATTCGATATAACTTGGATATGAATTTCATAATATTTTTTCATTCAATAAAGGATCAAATGGAAACAAAATAAGTAAAACAAATTCAAATCTTGATGATAAAGAAATATTTGAATTTAAATAAAAAAAGATCATATTATTTTTTCTAGGTAACTATTATCATTACTAATATATAAATAAGGGAGATGGTTACATAACGAATTTTCCACATTGGTAACATTTCAATCAGAAACCTTCTGAAATAATTATTTCATACAAAACATTAATTGTAATTAAAAATATATATTTTCAAAATATAACATTTAAAAGTGAATTAAAAGAACATTTTAAAAGAATATAGGTTTGTAACACTTCATTATTCCTTAATTAAGTGAAGTTAAGACGATGTCCATTACATCTATGCTAATCTCTAGATTAAAACCACTTGAAACAGAGAAACCCATTTGGGTTTTCACATATAACTAATTTTATTGATTATAATTATAATATAAATTCCGTGTATTTATATACACTAAAAAATAAAATTATGTGTTCAGTATATCATATGTCTCATAGAAATAAATAGTGAAATGTTAAAAAATTACCTCGTGCCCAGGTCTTCTATGATTGTTCATTAAGTCATTTAAAATAATTATAAATCAGTTACATGATTTCCTAAGAAATTTTTAGGGTTTATATTTTTTAATAAAATCAATTTTTTAATTTTTTATTACATATATGTACACTTAATAATTTTTGTCCCTCTCAGGTCTTTTTATGACATTCAGTTCATTTTTAAAATAAGGATTTATTGTGTTGATCATAGTCTAAGGGTGGGTTATTTCAACATCATCCTAATATTATTAAATAAAAAATAATAACTTTTATTCATGAATTTGACTTTTAAACCCATACATGAATATTTTTCATGAAATATTAATTATATTTCAATCATGAAGATGGTATTTGTTAGAGTCACATTAGTAATTTTTCAATTTCAAAATGACCATTAAAGAAAAGTGATTTTATTAATCATTTATTACATAGTTATAAATAAATAATAAATTACATTAAAATTGACTAAATATACTTATATATATAATTATTTTAATATGGAGATGAAAAAATAAATCACATAACATTATGGAGAGGGTAGTTCAAACATACACGAACCATGTTTTTATTTTTAGTGTTTGAAATAAAATGATATATCATTTTTTTATAATGATAAAGGTGCTTTTTTTATAATTATTATATCATTTATAAAACTTATATTCATTTATTTCGTCTTTATTGCAAGAAATGTTAAGCTTTAGTGAAAAAATATTACATTTCTTTGCAAGACGGCATTCCAGCATAAAGATGATGGACATTATAATATACCACATGGAATTGAAATAAAGTTGGCATATGTGATATCACAACTACATATGTTTAAATATGTTTATATATATATATATTGTTAAAATATATGATTACAACAAGGCTTGAGAAGCGATGATGGAAAATGAATTACATCAATTTTGTAATGCGGTAGTTCGCCGTATATATGAAAGATGATTTTATATTCCTTTTAATATATGATTATGAAACACCCCGACCCTAGTTACCCAGAGTCGGTGCATTATTACATAACATTGGCATGATCACAAGAAAGATCAAATCTCGAAAGACCGATTGGTTTAGTAGCCTTGGAAACAATATATATATTCATAAGTTTTACATTACACCATAAAATAAAAAACTACTACAACAACATAATGTCTCCACAGTCCACACTATTATCCCCTCATAATATCCCCGCAGGTCATTCATAACTTACTTCTTCACATCCTGGGAAAAATAAAACATAGAAAAGGGGTGAGCTCAAATGCCCAATAAGGATAACAATATAGCGGAAACTTTCATAAATAAGAATAAACATTTGAGGCAATGTATAACTAAAACAAAAGCATTTCAATCTTGAACATTCAACATAGTATGGCATAAATAGAATGAAATAATTCCATTTACTTATTCACATGGATATTCTACTAATCGAATAATAACATGCAAAATCAATAACCACTTTCATAATGATGGGATGCATAATGCCAGACTATCATAACCACATAGCCAAGGCCTCATGCCAAGACTACAAATAAGATTTTGTCAAGGCCTTGTGCTAAGACACTAGTTTGTCTCATGAGACCTAACGATGCATCGATGAGCTATTGCGGGCTCCACCCATCACATATTAAGTCCAATGCATTCCCATATGAAAAGGTTTAAACATAACATAAACATTCGTATTAAAACTAGCATACGAAATGTCAATACTTTCATCATAAACCATGAATGGTATAAAAATAGCGCATCCACAGTCAAACATATCACAAAACCTTCAATACAATATAGAAGTTTTGTATCATAACAAATCAACTTCAAATAAGCGTAAAATCCATCAAAGGATGTTGACATAGATGAAATCAAAACTCTTTTTAGAGAAATATCTCTTTCTATTTTGAAATAATTTAAGAGTCATATATTAATAAAATAAAACATTTTCGTTGAAAATATTCTTATAATCTTGTAAGGGAAGCTTCAACGATTTTATAACGGTGGAAAATAGCCGCACCCGCCGTATAAGTTAAAAAACACATTCTTACCTTAATTCTGTCGAAAAGGTTAAAAGGACCTTATTTTGAAAACGACGGAAAGATTCCTCTTATAAAAAGTCAAACAAGGGTATAAATTACTTTAACCCATATTCTTGTAAATAATAAAAATGTTTTGAAATACATTTTTAAGAAAACATGGATGTGGATGATAAAGAGATCCGAGTAGATTATTACGTATAAACAACCTCGGATAATGAAGAGATTGTGAAATAACCCTTACCTTGTACTTTTCCTTGGTTGGGGTAGGATAACCTCATGTATAATGGTGAAATAATTGTTATTAATTTATACAAGAATAATATACATTAATATGACATCATATATGATCTTTTAATATTGATTTGATAATAATATCTTAGTATTATCGTTGTTTCGGGTGTTAACTTACTTGTTTTATTTTATATGTTTTGTTACGTAAGCCATGTTTGTAATGGATAGGTTGTATATTATTTATATCCAGAATGATATCAACTCCTTAAACATCATTTTTAAATCATCAAATGATAATTATACTTGAATGGATATGATGGAGAATGAATCTCATCGCGTTCGTGGAGACGGTAGTCCGTACGTACGCACGAGCGACAATATCATTCTTTGGATATTAAAATAATATATAAATGGTTGTTATATCATATATACAGAATCATTAACATGTTATATTTATTATTTACATGAGTTACATATCATTATTATACCCATCCAAATAATATTATATTGAATAACAATTACACCATGACGTGGAGACGGTAAGCCTTACGTACGCACGTATGGTGACATGTTATTCAAAGGGTGGATAGAATACTGAATATGGTTGTACCATATTTATAATAACATCACAGTATATATATGATACTGGAGTCATTATTTTAGAATGGTAACAACAAAGGAAGAAGAAGTGGATGAAGAAATGAACTTGGAAAAGGGTGGTGAAATCATTACCTCTTCTTCGGGTTCTTCCTTTTGATTTGATCAAAAGGGCTCCTTAGGTTAGCTTTATGATCAAACTAAGGCCTCTAGGTTGTAGTGATGGAAGTTGGGAGAGTATTTGGGCAGAGTTTGGCCGAACCAAAAGGCTTTGAAGGTGTGAAGAAATGAGAAGGAGGAGTGCCCTTTTATAAGAGGGGTGAGGGACATCTTTGGAAAAGCTAGAAATATTAATTTATAATAAATTCATATTCGGTTGATAATGGCTCCAAAGTTGATTATTTAAATTTTAAGGTTTTGATAGGTCTAAAAAAACTCATCCAATATAATTTAGACATGTTTGGGTACTTATATTAACCTTATCTTTAAGTATTAACTCTAAATTAATTAGTTTCACTTTTACAATGTCTCTTTGTATTTTTATATAATATGGTTAATAAACTTACTATATACATCCAAGAGACCCCCAAGTGGTCCATTAATGAAGACCCTATCATTATATAAGTCTCTTGGCCAAACCTTAGATTTTTAGGAATTTAATATAAATTAATAATATAATATTTGTTTTAAGAATTCTTTTATGTCAATTTGGACACTATTCAATAGTTGATTTTTGTGAAACTCATAACAGATTGTTTACTTCGAAAAAAGTCAATTAAATTAATACTAGTATATCATATTATCCTAGAAAATTTGTTTAATTCATTAAAATTTTCATATTATATTTATTTGGGTATTTATAATATCAATTATTTTAATTTTTCACTATTATAGTAATTACTTCATCATCATTGTGTCATAAATAAATTAAATTATTTAATGTCTAAAAATTATAAATAAAATATGATTATGTAGGAAATCGTTTTATATTTCTAATTAATATTTATAATCTAATATCCAACATATATAACTCTATGTAAAAATTGTTTTTCTAAAAGATATATGCTTGTGTCATTTTTGTATTCATTTTAACTTAATTAAAATAATGTGTCCCTATCACCTACAAGTGGCACCATGGGGTCCAAAAATTAACCCAAAGATGCCTATGGTCGAACATGTATCAACCAATAAGGCTAGGACACGTTTTAGGGTAATTTATTATTATTATAATATTATTTGTTTAACCCTTATTTACCAGATTTACCCTTAACCATGGTAAATAAAATATTTACCGCAGTAAGTATTCAAAATGTATAAAAAAAAAGTTACTTATTTACAAAATTTGGAAATCCTGATTCCAAATATGGAATCCATTTTTATAAATTCAAAACACAGAAGTGGCAGAAATTAATTTAAAATTAATTCCCGCTGTCAAAACAAAAAGCGTGTTTTTAAGAGATAATAACTATCAAAAGATTGACACTTGTTTATGTTCGGTTTAATTGTAAAATTATGTCCAATGACCAACATTATATTAAATGGTAAAAATATATTATAAATATAATTTAAAACAACTCAAATTCATAATTTATCACTATTAATTATTTTTTATTAAAAAAGTTGTTTTTAATTAAAATTTAGTAATTTTCACTATTCATCAAAATATGAAAGTTATCCGAAAAGTACCAAAATTTCACCTTAGGCTAAATTCGATATTCCAAATTCAGAAATGAAGTCCATTTTAAAATATAAAATGTATATAATTTCAAAAAGTAGGTATTACTATTCCTAACGGCTAGTTTGATTGGTTATGGTTTGTTAGAACTCGGTGTGACGTACAACACACGCTATCACATTATTCAAAGAGAAGCGTACCGTAGAAGCTTGGGGTGTTACATTCTCCCCTCCTTCAAATAATTTCTTCCTCGAAATTTCTAGAATACTACCACATGAAAAGACTCGGGTGGTTCATCATCATAAGTTCCTCGGGTCCCCACGTTGCCTCTTCCATCTTATGGTTTTTCCACAAAACTTTTACCAGACGCGTCGTCCGGTTTCTCAGCATTTGTTCTCTCATATCAAGAATCTTGACGGGCTCTTCGCAATAAGACAGATCAGGTTCCAGTTCTAACTCTTCGTAGGTGAGTACATGCATTGGGTCAGGCATATATTTCCTCAACAGAAATACGTGGAACACATCGTGAACTTTGGAGATACTTGGCGGCATTGTCAATCGGTAAGCTACAGCCCCAATTCGTTCTACAATTTCGAAAGGTCTGATGTACCTGGGACTCAATTTACCTTTCTTACCAAAACTTATGACTCCCTTCCATGGAGATAACTTCAAGAAACCATGATCACAGACTTGAAATTCCAAATCCTTCCTTCGATTATCAGCATAGCTCTTTTGCCTACATTGAGCTGCTTTGATGTGATTTTGGATTACCTTCACCTTTTCCATCGTTTCCTCCACCAGTTCTGGGCCTACAAGTTTTCTTTCACCGACGTCATCCCAACAGGTTGGTGTACGACATCTTTTTCCATATAACGCTTCATATGGTGCCATCTAAATACTCGAATGGAAGCTATTGTTATAGGAAAATTCTACGAGAGGTAAGTATTGATCCCACATACCCTGAAAGTCAAGTGAGCAAGATCTCAACATGTCTTCTAGGTTTTGAATTGTCCGTTCTGATTGTCCATCTGTCTGAGGGTGGTAAGCAGTGCTCAAAAGAAGTTCGGTATCCAGGGATTTCTGAAGATTTTTCCAAAATCTTGAAGTAAAACTGGGATCACGATCAGAAACAATCGATAGGGATACTCCATGAAGTCTCACAACTTCATTAATATGTAGTCTTGCTAAACGTTCCAGGGGTAGATGTTCTCTTATAGCAAGAAAATGTGCTTACTTGGTAAGACGATCAACAATAATCCATATCGCATCGTTCCTTCTAGGAGTCTTTGGTAGCCCCATGACAAAGTCCATCGTAATATTGTCCCATTTCCACTCCAGTATGGGAAGAGGTTGCATGACTCCTCCAGGCTGTTGCCTTCCAGCTTTAACATGCTGGCAAACCATACATCTTGACACAAAATCAACAATCTCCTTCTTCATATTGTCCCACCAAAAATGTTCTTCAAATATCAATACATTTTGGTGCTCCCAGGGTGTATAGAGAAATTGGAACTATGAGCATCATCTAGCAATTCCCTTTTTAGATCAGGTATATCGGGAAGACAAAGTCTCTTCCCGAATTTCAAAATTCCATCTTCATACACAAAGTCTCTCAATCTCCCATCATTCACAGCTTTAATCCTCTTTTGGAATTCTTCATCATCGTTCTGAAAAATCCTAATCCTTTATAGTAAAGATGGTTTGGCAACCATTTGAAAAAGCATTGATGTTTCACCTTCCCTGGTTATACCCATGTCCATCTTTACTAGATCTATGAAAATTGGACCCCTTTCAATTTTCATCATGTTCAAAACTCCATGGTCTTTTCTGCTCAAAGCATCTGCCACCTTGTTTGCTTTCACCGGGTGGTAGTGTATCATACAATCATAATCCTTGAGTAATTAAAGCCATCTCCTTTGCCTCATGTTGAGTTCTTTTTGTGAGATATTATACTTCAATCTCTTGTGATCAGTATAAATCTCACATTTTTCACCATAGAGGTAGTGACTCCATATCTTCAAAGCAATGATTACAGCTGCTAACTCGAGATCATGAGTAGGATAGTTTTGTTCATGAATTTTCAACTGTCGTGATGCATAGACAATAACTCTATCATTCTGCATAAGGACACAACCATGTCCATTCTTTGATGAATCACTCTAAATAACGAACCCATTATTCCCAGATGGTAGAGTCAATATAAAAGCATTGACTAATCTTTTCTTCAGTTCTTCGAAACATTCTTCACACTCTTTTGTCCAAACAAATTTAACCCCTTTACGTGTGAGCTTCGTTAATGGGTTATCCAATCGGGCAAAATTCTGGACGAAACGTCGATAATAACCTGCCAAACCAATAAAACTACGTACCTCAGTTATACTCGTAGGTGCTGGACATTCTTGCTTTGCCTTGGTCTTAGAAGGATCAACAGAGATTCCATCTTTAGAGACAATATGGCCAAGAAAAGAAATCTCCTGAAGCCAGAATTCACACTTGCTAAACTTCCCATATAATTCATGCCTCCTCAGAGTCGTCAAGATAATGCACAAGTAATTTTCATGATATTCGTAGGTTTTGGAGTATACCAATATATCATCAATTAATACCACCACAAATTCATCGAGATACTCCTTGAAAACTCTATTCATCAGATCCATGAATACAGAGGGTGCATTAGTCAATCCAAAAGGCATTACAGTAAACTCGTAATGCCCGTACCTAGTTCGAAATGCTTTCTTCGGAATGTCTTCCTTCTTTACACACAACTAATGGTATCCAGATCGAAGGTCAATCTTTGAAAAGTATTGAGCTCCATGCAGTTGGTCAAATAAATCATCAATGCGTGGTAGAGGATACTTGTTCTTTATTGTTATAGCATTGATCTCCCTGTAGTCGATACATAACCTCATAGATCCATCTTTCTTTTTAACAAAAAGAACAGGGGCTCCCCATGGAGAAACACTAGGACGAATAAATCCTTTATTACTCAATTCCTCTAGTTGTTTCTTTAGTTCGACTAATTCTACAGTATCCATTCTATAAGGGGTCTTCGATATAGGCCTTGATCCCGGAATCAAATCAATGGAAAACTCAACTTCTCGTTCTGGAGGATGTCCAGGTAAATCTTCCGAAAATACATCTACAAATTCTTTCACAACAGGTATATCCTCTATTTGAACATTCCTTTCCTCGCCGACAGTTATTTCATTTTCTTCCTCCCCAATAATTGAATTTAGCTGAGCTACTGGGGGTGGATCTAAATAAGAATTAGGTGGTGACGATTCTGCTCTAAAGATAAGGTGTTCCTTATCATTATCATCAAGAATTGTAACCTCTTTCTTCTTACAATAAATCTTCGCATCATAGTCCGAAAGCCAGTCCATACTGATGATTATATCAAACTCAATCATAGGTATGTCGATGAGATCAGCAGATAACAAACATTTATGTGCTCTAATGGGGACTGATTCACAAAACTTTGTTGCAATGATACTTCCCTTATGAGTTTTAACTGACAACTCCCTTGTTAAATCAAATTGGAAATATCTAATTTTCTTAGCAAACTAGGAAGATATGAAACAATGCGATGATCCAGAATCAAATAATGCATTTGCTAAACTTGAGGAAATCATTAAATTACCTACCACCACGTCTTTCGGAGCTTCTACCTCAGCAGTACTGATAGCATAAGCCTGGCCTTGATCCCATGGCCTTTTCTGAGGTAAGTTCTCCTGACGCTTAGGACATTAATTTGCATAATGTCCCATCTCCCTGCAATTGTAGCACTGAACGTTGGTGGATTCCTTCTTCCCCTTGCAATCACGAGCTTGGTGGCCTTTTTCACTACACTTGTAACAGACTCCCATTCCCTTCAAGCATGTACCAGGATGTTTCTTCCCGCATTTAACAAAGGATGGATATTCAACCTTTCCCTTCTTCCCCTTATTTCCATTCCATGATTGATCAGCAGGTCTCTTCTTCTCTTGGTTTTCTTTAAAGTCATAAGACTTAGAGAATTCCTTTTCGGTCTTGATAGCACATGAGATAATGTCTTCGTACGACGAAAAGGATTGTGAGACTAATGCTCGACAGAGAAATGGTTTTAACCCATCAAAGAAACGATCAATCTTACTTCTTGGGTTACGTATATAATCACCAGCATACCTTGATAACCTTGTAAAGTTAGCCTCATACTTTGTGACATTCTCATCCTCCTTTTGTCTCAGACTCAGAAATTGCCTTTCCATATCTGCTCGATGGTCGCGAGGAAAGTATTTTTCTAAAAACAGATCTTTGAACGCCCTCCATTCCATATTTGATACTTCATCATCTTCCTTCGTGTTTTGAATCAATGACCACCATTGATCAACATCTCTAGTGAGACGGTAAACTGCCATGATAACTTTTTCCCTTTCATTGCTCCCAAAGCCTGAAATATTTTCTCTTGGGAATTTATCCATTGCTCAGCTACTAAGGGATTTGTACTCCCATTGGACGTTTGTGGTTGTTGCCTCATGAATCGATCTAACATTGATCCTCCATGCTGTGGATCAGGGTTCTCCATACGGGTAAGGTTATTATTCATAACCTGAGTAAGTTGTCCCAGTATGGTGATTAGCTGATCGACACCAGTTGCATCACCAGCTCCACTATAATTATCTTGAGCAGGAGGGCAATCCCTAAATGGAGTGCGTGCATTGATACAGTTTCCATTTCTTCCACTAGGCGCCATTTCTAAATAATGGCATAAACTATATCAGTTTATGAATCAAAATACATAATCCCATACTTATAAAACACTTAACATAAATTGAACTATTTATGGATATAATCTATAATCATAAAAATGTTTTCTTTGAGGAAGTATATACTCATAAACCCTTAATAATGATTTTTAAAGAAAATGAGAGTTATCCTAAGCATATCCCCCGGGAGTGTCGTAACCAAGAGTGCAGCAAGGCCCATTGTCGTGCACCAGTTCCCATTCGAGTCTAGCTCAAAGTAGTGTTTTCAGGTTTTACCCCAAGGTACATCTGTGCTAGAGCCGCCTATACCTGCTCGTATCCAGACATGGATGTATTGCTTGGAAACTCACAAAATCTCTACAATACCAAAATTCTAGGATGTTCTTCTATACTAATCCTCAATGTTCATCTTAGGTCTACGTGCTCTAATATTAGTTTATCTAAATCTAGCTTCCAAGGTTTGTACTAAACTTCCTCTGATACCAACTGTAATGCCCCAACCCTAGTTACCCAGAGTCGGTGCATTATTACATAACATTGGCATGATCACAAGAAAGATCAAATCTCGAAAGACTGATTGTTTTAGTAGCCTTGGAAACACTATATATATTCATAAGTTTTACATTACACCATAAAATGAAAAACTACTACAAAAACATAATGTCTCCACAGTCCACAATATTATCCTTTCATAATATCCCGGCAGGTCATTCATAACTTACTTCTTCACATCCTGGGAAAAATAAAACATAGAAAATGGGTGAGCTCAAATGCCCAATAAGGATGACAATATAGCGTAAACTTTCATAAATAAGAATAAACATTTAAGGCAATGTATAACTAAAACAAAATCCTTTCAATCTTGAACTTTCAACATAGTATGGCATAAATAAAATGAAATAATTCCATTCACTTATTCACATGGATATTCTACTAATCGAATAATCACATGCAAAATCAATAACCACATTCATAATGATGGGATGCATAATGCCAGACTATCATAACCACATAGCCAAGGCCTCGTGCCAAGACTACAAATAAGATTTTGTCAAGGCCTTGTGCCAAGACACTAGTTTGTCTCATGAGACCTACCGATGCATTGAGGAGCTATTGCAGGCTCCACCCGTCACATATTAAGTCCAATGCATTCCCATATGAAAAGGTTTAAACATAACATAAACATTCGTATTAAAACTAGCATACGAAATGTCAATACTTTCACCATAAACCATGAATGGTATAAAATTAGCACATCCACAGTCAAACATATCACAAAACCTTCAATACAATATAGAAGTTTTGTATCATAATAAATCAACTTCAAATAAGCGTAAAATCCATCAAAGGATGTTGACATAGATGAAATCAAAACTATTTTTAGAGAAATATCTCTTTCTATTTTGAAATAATTTAAAAGTAATATATTTATAAAATAAAACATTTTCTTTGAAAATATTTTTATAAGCTTGTAAGGGAAGCTTCGACGATTTTATAACGGCGGAAAATAGCCGCACCCACCGTATAATTTAAAAAAAACATTATTACCTTAATTCTGTCAAAAAGGTTAAAAGGACCTTGTTTTGAAAACGACAGAAAAATTCCTCTTATAAAAAGTCAAACAAGGGTATAAATGACTTTAACCCATATTCTTGTAAATAATAAAAATGTTTTGAAATACATTTTTAAGAAAACATGGATGTGGATGATAAAGAGATCCCAGTAGATTATTACATATAAACAACCTCAGATAATGAAGAGATTGTGAAATAACCCTTACCTTGTACTTTTCCTTGGTTGGGGTAGGTTAACCTCCTGTATAAGGGTGAAATAATTGTTATTAATTTATACAAGAATCATATAGATTAATATTATATCATATGTGATCTTTTAATATTGATTTGATAATAATATCTTAGTATTATCGTTGTTTCGGGTGTTAACTTACTTGTTTTCTTTTATATGTTTTGTTACGTAAGCCATGTTTGTAATGGATAGGTTGTATATTTTTCATATCCGTAATGATATCAAGTCCTTAAACATAATTTTTAAATCATCAAATGATAATTATACTTGAATGGATACGATGGAGAATGAATCTCATCGCGTTCGTGGAGATGGTAGTCCGTACGTACGCACGAGCGACAATATCATTTTTTTGATATTAAAATAATATATAAATGGTTGTTATATCATATATACAGAATAATTAACATGTTATATTTATTATTTACATGAGTTAAATATCATTATTATACCCATCCAAATAATATTATATTGAATAACAATTACACCACGACGTGGAGACGGTACGCCGTACGTACGCACATATGGTGACATGTTATTCAAAGGGTGGATAGAATACTGAATATGGTTGTACCATATTTATAATAACATCACAGTATATATATTATACTGGATTAATTATTTTAGAATGGTAAAAACAAAGGAAGAATAAGTGGAAGAAAAAATGAACTTGGAAAAGGGTGGTGAAATCATTACCTCTTCTTCGGGTTCTTCCTATTGATTTGATCAAAAGGGCTTCATAGGTTGGATTTCTGATCAAACTAATGCCTCTAGGTTGTAGTGAGGGAAGTTGGGAGAGTATTTGGGCAGAGTTTGGCCGAACCAAAAGGCTTTGAAGGTTGAAGAAATGAGGAGGAGTGCCCTTTTATAAGAGGGATGAGGGACACCTTTGGAAAAGATAGAAATATTAATTTATAATAAATTCATATTTGGTTTCTAATGGTTCCAAAGTTGATTATTTAAATTTTAAGGTGGTTATAGGTCGAAAAAAAATCAACCAATAGAATTTAGATAAGTTTGGGTACTTATATTAACCTTATATTTAAGTATTAACTCTAAATTAATTAGATTCACTTTTACAATGTCTCTTTGTATTTTTATATAATATGGTTAATAAACATACTATATAAATCCAAGAGACCCACAAGTGGTCCATTAATGAAGAACATATCATGATATAAGTCTCTTGGCCGAACCTTAGATTTTTAATAATTTAATTTCAATTAATAATATAATATTTGTTTTAAGAATTCTTTTATGTCAACTTTGACACTATTCAATAGTTGATTTTTGTGAAACTCATAACAGATTGATTAATTCGAAAAACGTCAATTACATTAATACTAATATATCATATTATCCTAATTCATTAGAAGTTTCATATTATATTTATTTGGGTATTTATAATATCAATTATTTTAATTTTTCACTATTATAGTAATTACTTCATCATCATTGTGTCATAAATAAATTAAATTATTTAATGTCTAAAAATTCTAAATAAAATATTATTATGTAGGAAATCTTTTTATCTTCCTAATGAATATTTATAATCTAAAATCCAACATATATAACCCTATGTAAAAATTGTTTTTCTAAAATATATATGCTTGTGTCATTTTTGTATTCATTTTAACTTAATTAAAATAAAGTGCCCTATCACCTACAAGTGGCACCATGGGGTCCAAAAATCGACCCAAAAATTCCTATGGTCGAACATGTATCAACCAATAAGGCTAGGACACGTTTTAGGGTAATTTAGTATTATTATAATATTATTTTTTTAACCCTTATTTACCGTATTTACCTTTAACCATGGTAAATAAAATATTTTCCTCAGTAATTATTCAAAATGTATAAAAAAAAGTTACCTATTTACACAATTTGGAAATCCTGATTCCAAATATGGAATACATTTTTCTAAATTCAAAACACAGAAGTGGAAGGAATTAATTTAAAATTAATTCCCGCTGTCAAAACAAAAAGCGTGTTTTTAAGAGATAATAACTAACAAAAGATTGACACTTCTTTATGTTCGGTTTAATTGTAAAATTATGTCCAATGACCAACATTATATTAAATGGTAAAAATATATTCTAAATATAATTTAAAACCACTCAAATTCATAATTTATCAATATTAATTATTTTGATTAAAAAAGTTGTTTTTAATTAAAATTTCGTAATTTTCACTATTCATCAAAGTATGAAAGTTATCCGAAAAGTACCAAAATTTCACCTTAGGCTAAATTCGATATTACGAATCCAGAAATGAAGTCCATTTTAAAATATAAAATATATATAATTTCAAAAATTAGGTATTATTATTCATAACGGCTAGTTTGATTGGTTATGGTGTGTTAGAACTCGGTGTTGCGTGCAACACACGCTATCACATTATTCAAAGAGAAGCGTACAGTAGAAGCTTGGGGTGCTACAGATTATATTTATTTAGGTTATGAAATAAAAATGATAACACATAATTATATGGTATGAATTTATTATATTATAAAATCATATATTATGAATATTTTAAGTTGGTTTACAATCAAATATAATTGATATTCATTGTTAATCATGAAACCTATTTTTCAAATAACATCTTCAAGTATGAAAATGGTTTTATATTAAGAATTATTATAAAAAATAATGGATATAGGAAATGTGGAAGTATGCAAGGAATAAATTTGGTATGGTATTTAAGAATCCAATGGGATTTGATGATGTGAATATTATATGATAGTATGTGTCCTTTTATAAGTTAGTTGAGTGTCACACATGAATATTTTGAAAATAAAATGTTGTATCCATGTTTTCAATATGAAAAAAGGCTAAAAAAGGACCATTATTATGTATTGGATATAATATGGTCTAAATATATCATTAAAAGTGCTTTTAACATGTGGTTTTGTAATTTTACCACAATCCTTTTAGTTCAAGCCCTCCTTAAACAATTTTCACTATAACTATAGAGATTAATTTTCTTATATTATCATAATTTATTTTTAAAAAAATTAATTCAATGTTATTAGATAGTAAAAATTGTTTTTATTTCAAATATAGAGTCTATTTTTCAAAATTCAATTCATATATGTGTAACAAATTAATTAAATATTAATCGAAAGAAATGACAAATTCTTTTAATTCATGTATTTTTCATGTAACAGATCGATTTATATTAACAATCTGAATAAATATAATCATTTTATGAATATAAATTAATATATATTTATATATAATATATAAATTTTATTTAATTTAGTTCTAACTAGAGGCTATATTAGTTATTTAAAAAGGATTATCATTATAGAATAATTTGTTTCCCAAGGAAAACCTATTTTAATCCAACAAATTGAATTATTATAAAATTTAAAATGAAGATGATTAAAATGTAACATTGTGTATTAAATATAAATAATTAATAAATATTTCAAATTGAATATTATTTAAAATGTATTTGTACTTTTAAATTTACTACATAGTTTGTAAATAGATGATATATTTTAAAAAAATATCTGTTATTCAAGTATTCATAAAAAATTAAATATTTTACAAAAAATCCAAAATTTTAACCCAAAGTAAAATTTTATATTAGGATTCAAAATATATATATATATATATTATAAAATAAATTTTACAAATTTTTCAATTATTAATTAAAATATATTTTTCATGGTAATAAAAAAATAACTTTTTTTATGTAAAATAATTTTGATAAATAAATTACCTTACTTGAAATTATATGATAGTTTACAAAAATATATAGATAATTTATATTTTGTATGATATATATATATGTTAAATTAATTAGTATTATTCATTATAAAAAATTTAACACCAATGTGATACTGATTATATATTTCTCGTGAAATTTAATCAATGTTTTTCTTGTAAAATAGTTACTCAAACAGAAATTTATATTGAAAAATATTGTGGAGATATAGTACATAATTAAGAACATAGATAGAAAGATTGGATACATAGTGTAATACAAGAATGTTTGAAAAACTATTTGGATAACTACCAAATGGCATGTGGTTTATAATAAGCTAACTTGTGGCCCACTGAGTATCCACTTGTAAGAAATATGTATTTTATGGTCAATGATATTAACAAAACAAAATAAAATTTTGGAAATTTCAATATAACTTTTTATAAAACCACACCCATTTACCATCCCTTATAAAAACATGAATAATAACCATCATGTCATGATTTTTTCCTTATTCTTTCCTTAAATCATTCATTTGGAGTCATATTTGGGAAATAATATATACTATTTTTTTCTATCATAATTGAAATCGTAACATAAACATAAGTCATTTTTTTGTTTTCATTTATTTTTAATCACTAAAAATACCAATTTTTGTATAGATGTAAATTTTTAGAAAACATATAAACAAAATTATAATTATAATACTATATTTATGAATGCTAACTACTATTTTATGTTTGTAGGTCATTTGTAATATTTCGGAAAATTAATTTTCAATATCAAGGTAATTGAAGAATGAGGTATTGGTTATACAGATTATGTGACTCTAGTGAGTACATAGAGGTTATATAATAATATGATATAGTATGAATAGTATATTTTCATAGGATAAACATTTCAAATAGGGAAATTTTTGTTTATGATTTCATAGTGAATGTGATATTTTTTGGGATATATTGTAGTTATCTAGAATTGACATAAAATTGAAATTCATGCAGTATATTCACTATAAAGGGCATAAGTTGGAAAATTATAACAATTATGTAATTAATTATAAAATTAAAGTAGATTTATTTATGATTCAACAATATATATTTTTTATTGTTAAAAATTATAAGTTAATCTAAAGTTGTATTATCATATATTCACATGGGAAGTGAAATTGTGGTCATGGAATGGTAGAGAACATTGAATGATTTTTAACATCTAGTGTTATTAAGAGTGTTGTTTTATAAAAGGATGAAGTGTGGTAATTCAACATATAAAAATATTAATGTGAGTTTTATTATAATAGTTCGATACAAATATTCCCATCTATATATGAAATAGTTCTAGATATATCAAATCCAAAAAAATTGGTAATGAGTGGTGATGTGTGGAGAAATTAGTTGAACAAAAAAGGGTACAAATAGTTTTCTAAATTTTTATGAATTGATTGTCATAAGAGTCAACATGTAAAAACACATAATTATGGTCTATATTATTTGTGATCATCTATGAGTAGAATACTATAAATGACATTCTATTCCAAATATGGTTTACCTAAATAAAAGTGTATTGGGATATATAAAAAATGTGATATAATGATTATTAGTCAAAGGATTGGTTTGATACATATGATATATACTGCATGATATAAATTGTACTTTAGTCATGTGAAAATATATTATTACCCATTACTTATCTTCAATTGGAATGTGGGGTTTTGTGTTATATTACAATGAAAAGGGCAATGATTTTTTTGTTGTTGTATTCAATGGTGTGTATATTTACTAGGGGACTTGGATATTTTTTTTGGTTCCTAATATATAGAAAATTATTATGGGCACAAATTTTTTTCATTGAAGTCATAGTAATGAAAATGATTTTGGGATGGTATATATATTATGTCACCTCATGGTGTGGATATTACATATCTTAGATAAATCTTCTCAGTAAAAAATCCCAATAGTATACGTTATGAATAGGGGTCAACACAATTAATTTGTAAATTTTTATCAAGGTATATAAATTTTGTGGTTAACTAGCATTGGATTATGATGGTTGGATCATGTTTCATGATTCCATTGAAATCAGAAAATAATAAACATGATTATTAAATGTCATGTGTTCTTACGTTTCAACAAAATGAATATTTAAGACAGTATATACCTGGAAGGATATCTTCAGAGACATTTCTGGATTTCAAGAGAAGTTTTCTTCTCACACCCAATATATTAATGATTCTATAAAAAATAATCCCCTCACCGAGATTCATATATAGACTAAGTCCATCAAGATAATTTATTGATTTAGTGTTCCTTTATCCGGTTGAAGATATGTTTTTTCAATATAATGACTACCTAGGTGGTGATATTTTATATATAATTTTAATTATATCACACTCTGGCTTTTGTTTTCACCAATTTTTCTAGTTCATTTTTTTACATTGATTTTTCTTTTGAGTTTCAGGTGTGATATGTTTAAATTTTTATTTAATATTATGTTAGGTTTTTGTTCATTTTTTATTCTTTACATCTGATAGCTATTTTTGTTAAAATTATATTTTTTTATATGGAAGAAGGTGGAACATGGTTAGTTCATGATTATAGTAAACTTTGTGAACTTTCATATGAAATTTTGAGAGCATGGTGATGTATCTGGTTGAGGATGCATGACCCACACCAGGTTAGGAAAACAATGTGGAATGTGTTATCATCGTGTTACCATTTTGAAATAACTATGATTCATCGTTTTCATAAGGATTACCAAACTATGAGGCCAACCGATTTGAGCTATCAAAATCATAAAAATTATGAAATTGATATTCTACAATATGGATTTTAACCACAAAACACCGATTTCTTCCTCTCATAGATCAGGTGACCCAAAGGTACCCTCTCCTTTATTCTATAATATTATCATCCACTCTAATGGTGTGTATATAATTATTCATTCATTTGTGGGGCTAGATTTATCACAATATTCTCCTTTTATATTCTATATCTTCTATTTTTATCCATTTTATCTTTATTTCGGCTTCTTACATTTTCAAGGGTAATGAAGGATTATTTTTATCTTAGTTTATAATGGAGTTTTATCATAGACTGGGTTTCTATTTTATGTTCTTCTTCTTTCATCCTTTATAATGTTGCTTCAGGTGTCTGTTGTTGATGCACATTATGTTTGAAGTTGATTTCCCCTTGTAATTATCCATCAATTTTAAGGATAATTGGTTTTATGATTTATGTGACCTTTAAAATATGATAAATATTGATTTTTAATCTTTGGAATAATTTTCTGGTGTACCAAGTGGTGATTTATTTTTGTTATCAATTTAGTAGAAAAGTTTTGTTTAATGTTTCCCATAAGATGTTTGATAAAAATCATGGTGGAATTTTTCATGTGATTAGTAGGTTGTAAATCATGGATTAGATTTGGGAATGTTGGTGTGACATTTAATTGTGGTTTTCAGGTTTCTCAAATGTATTTATAAGTGTTTTTAATGTGAATCTGGTGTGTCTTTTTTTCTTGAAAAAGGAATGGAATATGAAGGTTCCTTTTGGACCATTTGGAATTCAAATTAATATGGTTTTGGTTTTTACACATGGTGTTAGAACATAAATGGAATTTTATAAATGATTATGTAATGGAAAATGATTTGTTTAACCCTATTATAGAAATGTGTTTTTATTATATGGAAGAGGATGATTGATGATCATCTGGAAATTTTTTAAAACATGTGAAAATGATAATATTCAAAAATCAACTTGGGTAATCTTATTGACTGGTTTATATTGAATGGATTTGATGTCCTTGTCGCGGAATCCTTGTCACCATTAAGGTGAATGGGAGGGTCTTCCACATTGGGGACTCCTCATGAACCATTTACTTTCAACAGTATGGGAGATCCTCTCTACAGAATCAATTAAGATCATTGAGTTGTGAGGGAGGAGATTGATCCTCAGGGTGACACATGGTGATGTATTTGTTTATGTTATTTAAATAATATAGGATTTCATGAGATTGTATGATGGGTTGGTATATTATGGATCACCATCATTATAATATTGACATGGGAACTTCTCGTAGATATAGAATTTTTTGAGAATGGTTTCTATATTAGTTAGGATTTTTAATGACTAGTGTACCATAACAAATAAATGAATATGTTTTTTTCATAATTTCTATGGGATATTTTTCCTCTGTTGGGACATTTAGGATGTGATCAAATGTGTGAATGAAATTTTATGTTATCAAGTGGTGTATTCTTTCATTGGTGAGTCAAGATATATTGTATGTTCTCGTTTATTTCAAAATCTCCTAGGTTCTTCCAAGTATTTTGGACCTTTTTTTGTGTGCAATGGATTATTGAGATGTATTTTTGGTTGGTTATGCTTTATTCCTTTTCCCATTTAACCTATCAAATGATCAATTTTTGTTAACTAGTGTGTGATGTATTTCCTTGGAATGTGTTGCTTTAGATTTCAGGATTTCATGAATCAAACATGAAATATTTTGGCACTCCACGAGTCTCTATTCAAACAAAATGGAATTATTCTTCATTAAAATGAAAATGGATTCTACTATGAGTGGAATGTTTTTTTAATGTGGGGAACATTGAAATGGACTATGTTTTATTTATTTAAAATATATTTTTGGAAATGCATACTTTCTATATTGTATATCAGTCATGAATCTACTGTTTCTTTTGTTTAAATGATTTTTATTGGGAATATATTTTTTTGGTGAATGAAAACTAATCTTTATACTCGAAACAAAATTTCATTCTTTTTTAGACTTTGTTTTAGGTTCATAACATGGTCTTGATTGACATATGTGAGGTTTTGTGATGATATCAAGGAGTTACCCTCGAGGCCACATGTGATGTAGTTTTTTATGCATAGTTGGTTCTCATTTTCCAGTTTTTTGTGATTCTTTTTAACTATAAATGATGCTCAGTTTTGATATATGTATTTATATATATTGGGATTCACTATTTTTCAATTATTTAGTTAATTTATATAGATTTTGAGAAATCGTTCCCTTGGATTCTATGATGATGCCCAGAACTAGTTTCTAGCCTAGGAGGATCAGTAATGCATCTCGAACCATGCCACAAATAATATCTGGTGACCGGTATGGGGTTGACCCAAGATGGTTTGTGAAAAAAAATTTCACTGCGGGATAGTTCTTTAGAAGCACTAGATATCATGGTTCCCTTTATTATTTGTAATGTCAATATTGATAAAAGAGGACTTCAGGATCCTGGGAGATGGTGTGGGAGAGTTCTAGCCAAAAAATTCTAGAATAAATGTTTTTTTCCATGGAAAATCAAGCTTATTTTTGTTTATCTGGTTTTACTAGTATTTTTCTCTTTGGGATATGAAATGGTATTTGGTCCAAATGTTTCAGTGAGCTCAAAGGGCCTAGAAATCAATGTGGATCTAGAGAAATGGTCTTAGAATACACTCTATAATTACATATTTCCATGTAACCAATCGACTCTAGGTTCCCCATTATGCATTATTTCGGTTCATCCTTGGTTATGATGTTTTTTTAAAAAAATTCATGTTTTGCAGTTGTGAAAATAAGATGATTTATGGAAATATTTTATTTTTCGGAAAATGGGAAATTATATATTCAGAATTCAATTTCAATATAGGTTAAAAAAATTCAATATTTTTATCAAGAACATGATTTTTTTTATGAAATTTATTGTTTGGAAATTATAAATGTGTTCTTGAAGAGGTTTTTGGGAGTTTGTTCTAAATAATTTGAAATGAGTATTTAATAAAATTCTCTCTGATAAATTGATTTTTTTGAGAATCTAATAATGTTATGAATGGTGTGAAAAGGGTTCCAGATGGTGTATAGGGTAGTTTATTTTGACTTTGATAAAATGGATTGATGTGTAAATTTTTAAAATGTTTTTTGATTAGTGGTTAATGTGATTTAAACATAATTATATGTTGTTTGTATGGGAAGTGGGTTTAGAATGTGAATAACGTGGGTTCCGTTTTTTTGTCATTAAAAGAGGAAATAAAAAATTTGACCATTATTACTCCCATTATTGATTGAACGCATGGATATGTGTGGGAATGTGGATGGTTTATTATATGAGATGATGAGTTCCCATATTGGTATGAGTGGATGGGTTCTTTGGTTGGAATAAATAATATTATGTGGGAAGTGTTTTATGTGATAATATTGGTTACTGTGAAACTCACCAAATGTTTCTTATTTTAAATATATTTTCATTAACAATATATTAATTTTTATCTCTAGTGGTCATGTGGAAAGTTTCCTAACATTTTGAGAAATGTTTTTATGTGGTGTTTGAGCAAGATAATTCTTATTGGTAGGTTGGTTTTGATTTACTATTTTGTTTTTTTGATGGTTAGTATTTTGTTATAAAAATATTTGATGTCTTTTTGTGGTGTAACTGTTGGAAGTTCTCTATCTGCATGTTTTCTAGGTGATCAACATGAGAATTTCCGTCTCAAGTTTCATAAGAGGATTCATCATCTATTTTATAATCAATAGTATCTTATCAATGTTTAAGAGTGTATGCATTAAATAAAAAGGATATTCAGTATACTTGGGTTACCTGATTCATTATAGGTTTTGTTTTCTACATCTATTCTTAAAGGAATGGTATAAATGTTTTTTAAGATTAAATCTAAAAACAAGCCTTGAGGAGATATTACATGGGAGTAATTCATGAATTCTTTTATTCAGAAAACTTTCTCTAAGGTAGAGAATGTGAGAAAGGCGATGGAAATGCACTATATATTGTAAGGTTATGGATAAATGTTTTAGTTATTTTTTCATTTTTTGGACCCAGTTTTTTATCAGTAAGAATTGGATGTAGATTATTCCATTACCTATAATCATTTTTAGAATGGGATTCCCCATGATCTACAGTGGAAGGTGTCAGAGTTCTTCCTAAACACTATTGTGTATGTATGGGGGAGGCTATTCTAGTGTTAGTTGTTCTAGTATTAGTTCTTAAAGTGGGTAGTGTTCCTACAATAGTTTCAAGTGGTGAAGGGAAATATAATAATAAGATAAAACATTGTTCGGTAGTTTTTGGTGATATACATATTCTTAAAAGGCCTCTTTATCATTCATATTCCTATTATATGGGATGGATGTTGGGGTGTCATGATTTTGGAAATCCATATCATAAGAATCTATCAGTTTTGAGTGATATGAAAACCTTCCATTTCTGAGGATGTCTTGTCCACTTTCAAAGGACCTATTAGCGTATTCCTAAAAAGTGTTGTGGATCCATTTTGAAGAAATATGGTCATATTTTTTCTTAGTTTAATATTCCTTTTAATGTGTTATTCTTTCCTTGTAATTGTTATGTCCTATATAAAATTTAAAAGCTAATGTTGTCTTCTCTTGAGAGGTTATGTTGTAATGGAAGAGTGTTAATGTTTTGGAAGTTTGGAGTTAGTTTTGGTTTGAGTGGAGTTATTCCTCATTATGTGTATTCTTCCCTTTGTTTCTCATTTTTTTTGAAAAATGTGTCTGTGTGTGAGTGTGTGTATTCTGAAACATGATACGGTGGAAAGAAGGAATCATGATTAGGGATAAGAAACTACTGAATGCATGGCGGTGGACTCTTCAATAATATATTCTCAATCCATATGCATCCTAGATAATCTAGAACATAGTTATGAAACCCAATGGTGTTATAGACCATGGTCTATATTTTTTCTTCAGTACTGGGATGGGAGATTTTTCAGCTTCACATTTTTAGCTTCTTCTTCTTAAAATGTCCCATTTGGTGGAAAAGGGTATGGTGACCATATTTCCGCATTTCATTTATTATGGTTTTAAATTTACTCTTTCTATACAAGGATGAGTGGTGGTTCCAATTTCATGAAATTATATTTGTTTATCATTAAAGATGGGGTCCTTTGAATTAGGGGCCCTTCTCCAGCAAGCCTTCCTATTTTAGTTTTGGATTTAGCTTGTTCTATGGGTAAGTGTTTCTTTCATCGAGTTTTCTCTCTTATAGTGGGGTTTTATAGTCAATGTGGAGAGTCTTGGGTTTGACCATGTCGAATCTCCCATGATGTTCAATTATTCTCAGTTCATAAATGATGTGGAGAACTTCAACGGGACACATTGAATTATCTACTAATTTTGATCGAATCTAGTTGGTTTGTTATAGTGGGATGTCATTTTTGGGCTTTCTTTGTTGGTAATATGACGTGGTTCTATTGTTTTCTTTGAAATATATAGTTTTTTTTATATTTTTTAACTTAGATTTCTTATAAATTTTGGAGAAAATAAGGTTTTTGTATAAATATGGATCAAGACATCCACCATGATTTGGGATGTGGATTGGGTTCACTAGTTCGTTTCAAGTAAATAGAAGGTGTATCATGTAATGGTGGTCTTGAATTCAGGGGTTGAATCATATGGTTTTCGAAATACATTTCCATGATAGATCAACTAGAAAATGTTTGGGCTTTTTAAGTGTGTAATTTATTATAGTTTTGAGAACAATAACACCTGGGTTATTGTTTTCACCCTTATTCTGGTTTATTTTTTTATCTCAGTTTCCATTATCAGTTTTGGGTGTAACATGTCAAAAATTTGATGTAATCCTCTATTTATTATTTCTTACGTTTTTTACCCTATTTCCGTTAGGGGGTTTTGATTAGAATTATAGTTTTCAGACTTAGTAGTAGGTGTAACATAGTTGGCGCATGGTTTGACGAAACCATACTGCATATCCATGGAAACCGAGTGAGATTAGTGATACCCCTGGTCAAGGGATCATAGCCAATGAATGGTTATGAAAACTATACATATGGAATGCACAATGTTCTTCTATTTGTATAAAAACATGTCACATGGTTGGAACATGGTTTACCAAACAGTGCAGTTGAACCATGCGAGCTATATAGATCATTGAAATTATGAAATTACTATTATATCCTCTCAACTATTTTTACCCAGAAAACATCCATTTGAACTCAATCCTTATTTGTACGACCCAAATGAAGAATCTTCAATTTTTTCAATTCTTTTCCTACTCTCCCATGATGTTTATCTAGGGACTTATTTATGAATGGGGCTAGATTTCATAATGTATTATCCTCTTCTATAATCCCACTTCTTGTTCCTTAAATTTTATCTTGATTTCCTCTTTTCCCTTTTTCATATGGATCGAGGTTTCATGTTTATCTTAGTTTATTTGGTTTATTTTTTGTGTTTAGTGTTTAAATTGTATGTTCTTTATTCATTTAGGCTTCTCAAGGTTGCTTCTTGTGTGGAATTTTGAATCATTATGAGTGTGAGGATTGATTTCCCTTTCACATGTCTGTTAAATTTTAGAATAATTGGTTTTATGATTTTATCACCTACTAATATGTTAAATAATGATGTTTGATTTTTTAATAATTGTTGGTCTGAAAAGTGGTTATTTATTACATGTTATGATGTAAATAGCATTGTTTTGAAAAATGTTTCACACCATTTGTTTGATAATGTGTCTGGTTGACTTTTTCATGTGATTTGATGATTAAAATACATTGATTGGACTTCAAGATCTTGTTATGATATATAAATTATGGTTTTGGGTTTCACAAATGGATTTATATATAGTTTTTAACTTCAATGTGTTGTGTGATTGTTTCATTAAAATTAGTTGCTTGTGATGACATTGGGTGGCCAGTTTGGCATTCCAGTTATTGTGGTTTTGGTTTTCCCATGTTGTGAGAGAATGTTACAACAATTTTAAAAATTATTTTGAAATGGAAAATAGAATGTGTGAATTTTTTTGAAATGTAGTTTTCATTATTTGGAAATAGATTTTTGAGGTGCGTTTGGAACATTTGAGAAACATGTAAAAATTATTATCATCAAAACAACCATTTGTAACACCCAAAGCTTCTACGGTACGCTTCTCTTTGAATAATGCGATAGCGTGTGTTGTACGCAACATCGAGTTCTAACACACCACAACCAATCAAACTAACCGTTATGAATAGTAATACCTGCTTTTTGAAATTATATATATTTTATATTTCAAAATTGACTTCATTTTTGGTTTTGAAATATCAAAATTATCCTAAGATGATTTTTTTTTATTTTTCTGAGAACTTCCAATTTTTATGAATAGTGAAAAATACATAAAAACAACTTTTTTAATCAAAATAATTTATAGTGATAAATTATATTATTGATTTGTTATAAATTATAATTAGAATACATTTTTACCATTTTATCAAATGGGTTTCATTATAATTATTTTCACTTTGAAAATGGACCTAAACAATTTTCAATCTTTTGGTATATATTGTTTCTTAAAAACATGCTATTTGTTGTGACAGCGGGAATTAATTATAAAATTAATTAATGCAACTTATATGTTTTGAATTTTGTAAAATAGACATCATTTTTGTATTCGGGATATCAATTATAGCTTAGGGTGAAATTTTGGCATTGTTCTGAAAAACTTCAATTTTTGATGAATAATGAAACTACTAAGTGATAGTTAAAAAACTGAATTTTTCATAAAACAT
This sequence comes from Viscum album, assembly GCA_963277665.1. Classification (NCBI taxonomy): domain Eukaryota; kingdom Viridiplantae; phylum Streptophyta; class Magnoliopsida; order Santalales; family Viscaceae; genus Viscum; species Viscum album. Next base: position 706,111,772 of record OY728131.1, on the reverse strand, counting down.
AATTTTACAGCTTCTGTGAATGGAATTTCGAAAATATGAGAGACACGGTTAATATAAAGAAGTAAAATGTGGTTCAATGAGATGAAAATAATTTTTGGTTAATAGTAACTTTTTACTATTATTTACCACGGTGAAAAGTAAATAGGGTAATTAAGGGTAAAAATGATATTAATATTACCCTAACACATGTCCTAATTCTATTGGAAAAGTGTATCACGACAAAAAACAACCTTAGGAATAAAATATTATCATTTAGGTCCACTTGGATTAGATTAGGACATTTATTATTATTTAATTCAAAGAAGAGTTAAAAGAGTTAAAATCAATGTTTATTTACTAAAACATTTTTAATATAGGGTTATACATAAGATAAATTCGATTGTAAATATTAATTAGAAATATAAAAATATTTCCTACATAATAATATTTTATTTATAATTTCTAGACATTAAATATTTTAATTTATTTATGACACAATGATGATGCAGTAATTAACGTAATAGTGAAAAATTAAAATAATTGATATTATAAATATACAAATAAATATAATTTGAGACTTTTTATGAATTAAACTAATTTTCTTAGTTAATATGACATGTTAGGAATGATTTAATTAAATGTTTTAGAAGTAATCATTCTGTTATGAGTTTCACAAAAATCAACTATTGAATAGTGTCAAAATTGACATAAAAGAGTTTTTAAAACAAATATTATATTATTAATTGATATTAAATTCCTAAAAAGCTAAGGATCGGCCAAGAGACTTATATCATGATATTTGTATCATTAATGGACCACTTTTGGGTCTCTTGGATGTATATATTATGTTTATTAACTATATAATATAAAAACACAAAGTGACATGGTAAATGTCAAACTAATTATCTAAGAGTTAATACTTAAAGATACGGTTAATATAGTAACCCAAACCTGTCTAAATACTTTTGGTTGAATGGTTTTCTACCTATACCCACCTTAAAATTTAAATAATAAACATTGGATCCATTATAAACCAAATATGAATTTATTATAAATTAATATTTCTAGCTTTTCCAAAGGTGCCCCTCACCCCTCTTATAAAAATGCACTCTTCCTTCTCATTTCTTCCCACCTTAAAAGCCTTTTTGATTGGCCAAACTCTGACCAAATACTCTCCCAACTTCCCTCACTACAACCTAGAGGCCTTAGTTTGATCAGAATGCCAACCTATGGATCCCTTTTGATCAAATCAAAAGGAAGAACCTGAAGAAGAGGTAATGATTTCACCACCCTTTTCCATGTTCCTTTCTTCCTCCACTTCTTCTTCATTTGTTATTACCATTATAAAATAATAACTCCAGTATCATATATATACTGTGATGTTATTATTAATATGGTACAACCATATTCAGTATTCTATCCACCCTTTTAATAACATGTCACCATACGTGCGTACGAACGGCTTACCGTCTCCAAGTCGTGGTGTAATTGTTATTCAATATATTATTATTTGTATGGGTATAGTAATGATGTGTAACTCATGTAAATAATAAATATAACATGTTAATGATTCTGTATATATTATATACAATACATTTATATATTATTTTAATATCAAAAGAATGATATTGCCGCTCGTGCGTACGTACGGACTACCGTCTCCACGAACGCGATGAGATTCATTCTCTATCGTATCCATTCAAGTATAATTATCATTTGATGATTTAAAAATGATGTTTGAGGACTCGATATCATTCTGGATATGAATAATATTCAACCTATCCCTTACAAACATGTCTTACGTAACAAAACATATAAAAGAAAACGAGTAAGTTAAAACCCGAAACAACGATAATACTAAGATATTATTAACAAATCAATGTTAAAAGATCATATATGAAATCATATTAATGTATATGATTATTGTATAATTTAATAACAATTATTTCACCATTATAAGGGAGGTTAACCTACCCCAACCAAGGAAAAGTACAAGTTAAGGGTTTATTTAACAATCTCTTCATTATCCGAGGTTGCTTATACGTAATAATCTACTGGGATCTCTTTATCATCCACATCCATGTTTCTTAAAAAGGAATTTCAAAACATTTTTACTATTTACTAGAATATGGGTTAAAGTCATTTATACACTTCATTGACTTTTTATGAGTGGTTTATAAAGGAATCATTCCGTCGTTTTCCAAACAAGGTGCTTTTTAACCTTTTCGACAGAATTAAGGTAAGAATGTTTTTTTAACTTATACGGCGGGTGCGGCTATTTTTCACCATTATAAAATCTTTGAAGCTTACCTTACATTATTATAATAATATTTTCAAAGAAAATGTTTTATTTTATAAATATATGACTCTTAAATGATTTCAAAATAGAATGATATATTTCTTTAAAAAGAATTTTGATTTCATCTATGTCAACATCCTTTAATGGATTTTACACTTATTTAAAGTTGATTTATTATGATACAAAACTTCTATATTGTATTTAAGGTATTGTGATATGTTTGACTGTGGATGTGCTATTTTTATACCATTCATGGTTTATGGTGTAAGTATTGACATTTCGTATTCTAGTTTTAATACGAATGTTTATGTTATTTTTAAACCTTTTCATATGGGAATGCATTGGACTTAATAAGTGACGGGTGGAGCCCGCTATAGCTCCTCGATGCATCGGTAGGTCTCTTGAGACAAACTAGTGTCTTGGCACAAGGCCTTGGAAAAATCTTATTTTTAGTCTTGGCACGAGGCCTTGGCTATGTGGTTATGATAGTCTTGCATTATGCATTCCATAATTATAAAAGTGGTTATTGATATTTCATGTGATTATTCAATTAGTATAATATCCATGAGAATATGTAAATGGAATTATTTCATTTTATTTTTACCATACAATGTTGATGTTCATGTTTAAAAGGATTTTTTTTAGTTATACATGGCCTTAAATGTTTATTCTTATTTATGAATGTTTCTGCTATATTGTTATCCTTTCTGGGCATTTGAGCTCACCCATTTTCTATGTTTTATTTGTCCCAGGATGTGAAGAAGTAAATAATGAAAGACCGGTAGGGATATTATGAGGGGATAATAGTGTCTATTATGGAGACAATATGTTGTTGTAGTAGTTTTTCACTTCATGATGAAATTTAAAACTTTATGAATATATCTAGTGTTTCCAAGGCTAGTAAACCAATCAGCCTTTCGATATTTGATCTTTCTTGTGATCATGCCAATGTTATGTAATAAACCACTGACTTTGGGAAATAGGGGTCGGGGCGTTACAGTTGATATCAGAGGAAGTTTCGTAGAATCCTTGGAATCCAGATTTAGTTAAACTCTGATTAGAGCACGTAGACCTAAGATGAACTTTGAGGATTAATATAGAAGAAATTCCTAGAATTTTGGTATTTTAGAGATTTTGTGAGTATTTCGAGCAATACATCCATGTCTAGATACGAGCAGGTAGAGACGGCTCTGGAACAAATGTACCTAGGGGTAAAACACAAAAACACCGCTTTGAGCTAGACTCGAACAGGAACTGGTGCACGACAACAGGCCTGGCTGCACTCTTGGTTACGACACTCCCGGGAGATATGCTTAGGATAACTCACATTGTCTTTACAAATCATTATGAAGGGTTTATGAGTATATACTTCCTCAAAGAAAACATTCTTATGATTATGGATTATATCTATAAATAGTTCAATTTATGTTAAGTGTTTTGTAAGTATGAGATTATGTATTTTGATTCATAAGCTGATCTAGTTTATACCATTGTTTAGAAATGGAACCAAGTGGAAGAAATGGAAACTGTATCAATGCATTCACTCCATGTAGAGATTGCCTTCCTGCTCAAGATAATTTTTGTGTAGATGGTGAAGAAACTGGTGTTGATCTGCTAATCACCATACTGGGACAACTTACTCAGGTTATGAATAATAACCTTACCCGTATGGAGCACCCTGATCCACAGCATGGAAGATCAATGATAGATCAATTCATGAGGAAACAACCACCAACATTCAATGAGAGTACAAATCCCTTAGTAGCTGAGCAATGGATAAATTCCCTAGAGAAAATATTTCAGGCTTTAGGGAGTAGTGAAAGGGAAAAAGTTATCATCGCAGTTTACCGACTCACTGGAGATGCTGATCAATGGTGGTTATTGATTCAAAACACGAAAAAAAGATGATGAAGTATCAAATATGGAATGGAGGGAGTTCAAATATCTATTTTTAGAAAAATACTTTCCTCGCGACCATCGAGCAGATATGAAAAAGCAATTTCTGAGTCTGAGACAGAAGGAGGATGAGAATGTCGCAAAGTATGAGGCTAACATTAAAAGGATAGCATGGTATGCTGGAGATTATATACGTAACCCAAGAAGTGATATTGATCGTTTATTTGATGGGTTAAAACCATTTCTCCGTCGAGCATTAGTCTCACAATCCTTTTCATCGTACGAAGACATTGTCTCATGTGCTATCAAGACCCAAAAGGAATTCTCTAAGTCATATAAATTTAAAGAAAAGAAAGATAAGAAGAGACCTGCTGATAAATCTGGGAATGGAAATAAGTGGAAGAAGGGAACGGTTGAATATCCATCTTGTGGTAAATGTGGGAAGAAACACCCTGGTAGTTGTTTGAAGGGAATGTGAGTCTTTTACAAGTGTGGTGAAAAAGGCCACCAAGCTCATGATTGCAAGGGGAAGAAGGAAGCTACCAATGTTCAGTGATATAATTGTAGGGAGATGGGACATTATGCAAATGAATGTCCTAAGCGTCAGGAGAACTTACCTCAGAAAAGGCCAAGGGATCAAGTCCAACCTTATGCTATCACTACTACTGAGGTGGAAGCTTGAAAGACGTGGTGGCATGTAATTTAATGGTTTCCTCAAGTTTAGTAAATGCATTATTTGATTCTGGATCATCGCATTGTTTCATATCTTCCCAGTTTGCTAAGAAAATTAGATATTTCCAATTTTATTTAACAAGTGAGTTGTTAGTTAAAACTCCTAAGGGAAGTATCATTGCAACAATGTTTTGTGAATCAGTCCCCATTAGAGCACATAAATTTTCTTTATCTGCTGATCTCATCGTCATACATATGATTGAGTTCGATATAATCCTTAGTATGGACTGGCTTTTGGACTATGTTGTGAATATTAATTTAAGAAGAAATAGGTTATGATTCTTGATGATGATGATGATAAGGAACACCTTATATTTAGAGCAGAATCGTCACCACCTAATTCTTATCTAGATCCACCACCAGTAGCTCAACTAAATTCAAATATTGGGGAGGAAGAGAATGAAATAATTGTGGGTGAGGAAAGGAATGTTCAAATAGAGGATGTACCTATTGTGAAAGAACATATATATGTATTTCCAGAAGATTTACCAGGACATCCTCCAGAACGAGAAGTTAAGTTTTCCATTGATTTAATTCCTGGATCAAGGCTTATATCGAAGACCCCTTATATAATGGCCACTATATAATTAGTTTAACTAAAGAAACAACTAGAGGAATTCAGTAATAAGGGATTTATTCTCCCTAGTGTTTCTCCTTGGAGAGCCCTTATTCTTTTTGTTAAAAGAAAGATGGATCTATGAGGTTATGTTTCAACTACATGGAGATCAATGCTATAACAATAATGAACAAGTATCCCCTACCTCGAATTGATGATTTATTTGACCAACAACATGGATCTCAATACTTTTCAAATATTGACCTTCGATCTGGATACCATCAGTTGTGTGTGAAGAAGGAAGACATTCCGAAGGTAGCATTTCGAACCAGGTATGGGTATTACGATTTTTCTGTAATGCCTTTTGGATTGACTAATACACCCTTTATATTCATGGATCTGATGAATAGAGTTTTCAAGGAGTATCTCGATGAATTTTTGGTGGTATTTATTGATGATATCTTGGTATACTCAAAAATCTATGAAGATCATGAAAATCACTTGCACATTATCTTGAAGACTCTGAGAAAACATGAATTATATGGGAAGTTTAGCAAGTGTGAATTCTGGCTTCAGGAGATTTCTTTTCGTGGCCATATTGTCTCCAAAGATGGAATCTCTGTTGATCCTTCTAAGACTAAGGCAATCCAAGAATGGCCAGCACCTACGAGTATAACTGAGGTACATAGTTTTATTGGTTTAGCAGGTTATTATTGATGTTTCGTCCAGAATTTTGCCTGATTGGCTAACCCATTAACGAAGATCACACGTAAATGGGTTAAATTTGTTTGGAAACAATAGTGTGAAGAATGCTTCGAAGAACTGAAGAGAAGATTAGTCAATGCTCCTATATTGACTCTACCATCGGGGAATGATGGGTCTGTTCTTTATAGTGATGCATTAAAGAAAGGACTTGGTTATGTACTTATGCTGAATGATAGGGTTATTTCCTATGCATCACGACAGTTGAAAATTCATGAACAAAACTATCCTACACATGATCTCGAGTTACCAGCTTTGATCTTTGCATTGAAGATATGGAGGCACTACCTCTATGGTGAAAAATGTGAGATTTATACTGATCAAAAGAGTTTGAAGTATATTTTCTCAAAAAAAGAACTCAACATGAGGCAAAGGAGACGTCTTGAATTACTCAAGGATTATGATTGCACGATACACTACCACCCGGGGAAGGCAAACAAGGTGGCCGAATCTTTGAGCATAAAAGATCATGGAGTTTTGAACAATATGAGAATTGAAAGGGATCCAATTTTCATGGATCTAGTGAAGATGGACATGGGAATAACCAGGGAAGGTGAAACATCAATGCTTTTTCAAATGGATGCCAAACCATCTTTACTATAAAGGATTAATAGTTCTCAGACCGATGATGAAGAATTTCAAAAGAAGATTAAAGCTGTGAATGATGGGAGATTAAGAGAATTTGTGTTTGACGATGGAATTTTGAAATTTGGGAAGAGACTTTGTGTTCCCGATATACCTGATCTAAAAAGGGAATTGCTGGATGATGCTCATAGTTCCAATTTCTCTATACATCCTTGGAGCACCAAAATGTATAGAGATTTGAAGGAACATTTTTGGTGGGACAACATGAAGAGGGATATTACTGATTTTGTGTCAAGATGTATGGTTTGTCAAGAAGTGAAAGCTGAAAGGCAATAACCTGGAGGATTCATGAAACCTCTTCCCATACCGGAGTGGAAATAGGACAATATTACGATGGACTTTGTCATGGGACTACCAAAGACTCCTAGAAGGAAAGATGCAATATGGGTTATTGTTGATCGTCTTACCAAGTCAGCACATTTTATTGCTATAAGATAAGATCTACCTCTGGAATGTCTAGCAAGACTATATATTAATGAAGTTGTGAGACATCATGGTGTACCCCTATCAATTGTTTCTGATCGTGATCCCCGTTTTATTTCACGATTCTAGAAAAGTCTTCATAAATCCCTGGATACTGAACTTCATTTGAGCACTGCTTACCACCCTCAGATAGATGGAAAATCAGAACGGACTATTCAGACCTTAGAAGACATTTTGAGATCTTGCTCACATGACTTTCAGGGTGTGTGGGATCATTATTTACCTCTGGTAGAATTTTCCTATAACAATAGCATCTATTCGAGTATTCAGATGGCACCATTTGAAGCGTTATACGTAAAGAGATGTCGCACACCAAACTGTTGGGATGACGTTGGTGAAAGAAAACATGTAGGTCTAGAACTAATGGAGGAAACGATGGAAAAGGTGAAGGTAATCCAAAATAACATCAAAGCATCTCAAAGTAGGCAGATGATCTATGCCGATAATCGATGGAGGATTTGGAATTTCAAGTCGGTGATAATGTTTTCCTAAAGGAATCTCCATGGAAGGGAGTCATACGTTTTGGTACGAAAGGTAAATTGAGTCCCAGGTACATTGGACCTTTTGAAATTCTAGAACGAATTGGGGCTCTAGCTTACCGATTGGCAATGCCACCAAGTGTCTACATAGTTCACGATGTGTTCCACTTATCTCTATTGAGGAAATACATGCCTAACCTAATGCATGTACTCACTTACAACTAATTAGAACTGGAACCTGATCTGTCTTAATGTGAAGAGCCCGTCAGGATTCTTGATACGAGAGAACAAGTACTGAGAAACCAGACGATGCATCTAGTAAATGTTTTGTGGAGAAACCATAAGATGGAAGAGGCAACATGGGAACCCGAGGAACTTATGATGAAGAACCACCCGATTATTTTCATGCGGTAGTATTCTTGAAATTTCTAGGATGATATTATTTGAAATAGGGGAGAATGTAATGCCCGAAGCTTCTACGGTATGCTTCTCTTTGAATAATGCGATAGCATGTGTTGTACGCAACATCGAGTTCTAACACACCATAACCAATCAAACTAGCCGTTATGAATAGTAATACCTACTTTTTGAAATTATATATATTTTATATTTCAAAATGGACTTCATTTTTGGTTTCGGAATATCGAAATTATCCTAAGATGATTGTTTTTGTATTTTTCTGAGAACTTCCAATTTTATGAATTGTGAAAAATACAAAAAAACAACTTTTTTAATCAAAATAATTTATAGTGATAAATTATATTATTGAGTGGTTTAAAAGTATAATTAGAATATATTTTTACCATTTTATCCAATGGTTTTCATTAGAATTAATTTTACATTGAAATTGGACCTAAAGAATTGTCAATCTTTTTGGTATATATTGTTTCTTAAAAACACGCTATTTGTTGTGAAAGCGGGAATTGATTATAAAATTAATTAATGAAACTTATATGTTTGTAATTTTGTAAAATAGGCATCATATTTGAATTCGGAATATCAATTATATCTTAGGTTGAAATTTTGGCATTGTTCTGAAAAGCAACAATTTTTGATGAATAATGAAACTACTAAGTGGTAGTTAAAACACTGAATTTTTCATAAAACATAATTTTACCGCTTCTGTGAATGGAATTTTGAAAATCCAAGATACATGGTTAATATCAAGAAGTAAATGTGGTTCAATGAGATGAAAATAATTTTTGGTGAATAGTAACTTTTTACATTTATTCACCACGGTTAATAGTAAATAGGGTAATTAAGGGTAAAAATGATATTAATATTACTCTAACACATGTCCTAATTCTATTGGACAAGTGTATCTCGACCAAAATGAACCTTAGGAATAAAATATTATCATTTAGGTTCACTTGGATTAGATTAGGACACTTATTTTTATTTAATTCAAATAAGAGTTAAAAGAGTTAAAATCAAAGTTTATTTACTAAAACATTTTTAATATAGGTTTATACATATGATAAATTCGATTTTAAATATTAATTAGAAATATAAAAATATTTCCTACATAATTATATTTTATTTATAATTTTTAGACATTATATAATTTAATTTATTTATGTCACAATGATGATGCAGTAATTACCATAATAGTGAAAAATTAAAATAATTGATATTATAAATACACAAATAAATATAATTTGAGACTTTTTTTGAATTAAAATAATTTTATAAGTTAATATGACATGTTATTAATGATTTAAATACATTTTTTGAAGTAATCATTCTGTTATGGGTTTCACAAAAATCAACTATTGAATACTGTCAAAATTGACATAAAAGAGTTTTTAAAACAAATATTATATTATTAATTGATATTAAATTCCTAAAAATCTAAGGATCGGCCAAGAGAGTTATATCATGATATTTGTATCATTAATGGACCACTTAGGGGTCTCATGGATGTATATAGTATTTTTATTAACAATATAATATAAAAATACAAAGTGACATGATAAATGTCGAACTAATTAACTAAGAGTTAATACATAAAGATAAGGTCAATATAGTAACCCAAGCCTGTATAAATTCTATTGTTTGAATGGTTTTCGACCTATCCCCACCTTAAAAATTAAATAATCAACTTTGGAGCCATTAAAAACCGAATATGAATTAATTATATATTAATATTTCTAGGTTTTCCAAAGGTGCCCCTCACCCCTCTTATAAAAAGGCACTCCTCCTTATCATTCCTTTCCACCTTCGAAGCTTATTGGTTTGGCCAAACTCTACCCAAATACTCTCCCAACTTCCCTCATTAAAAAATTGAGGCCTTAGTTTGATCAGAATGCCATCCTAAGGATCCATTTTTATTAAATCAAAAGGAAGAACCCGAAGAAGAGGTAATGATTTCACCACCCTTTTCCTTGTTCCTTTCTTCTTCCACTTCTTCTTCCTTTGTTATTACCATTCTAAAATAATAACTCCAGTATCATATATATACTGTTATGTTATTATAAATATGTTACAACCATATTCAGTATTCTATCCTCCCTTTTTATAACATGTCACCATACGTGCGCACGTACTGCTTATCGTCTCCACATCGTGGTGTAATTGTTATTCAATATATTATTATTTGGATGGGTATAATAATGATGTGTAACTCAGGTAAATAATAAATATAACATGTTAATGATTCTATATATATAATATACCATCTATTTATATATTATTTTAATATCAAAAGAATGATATTGTCACTCGTGCGTACGTAAAGACTACCGTCTCCACGAACGCAATGAGATTCATTCTCCATCGTATCCATTCAAGTATAATTATAATTTGATGATTTAAAAAAGATGTTTAAGGACTTCATATCATTCTGGATATGAATAATATAAAACCTATCCATTAAAAAAATGACTTACGTAACAAAACATATAAAAGAAAACGAGTAAGTTAACACCCGAAACAAAGATAATACTAAGATATTATTAACAAATCAATGTTAAAATAACATATATGATATCATATTAATGTATATGATTCTTGTATAATTTAATAAAAATTATTTCACCATTATACAGGAGGTTAACCTACCCCAACCAAGGAAAAGTACAAGGTAAGTGTTTATTTCACAATCTCTTCATTATCTGAGGTTGCTTATACGTAATAATCTACTGGGATCTCTTTATCGTCCACATCCATGTTTATAACGACCCATACTTTACATACATTGTTAATACTTCAAAATTGAAGCACACTTATTACAACATATGATAAAACCACAAAGGACCGTATAGGTATAGTGTCTTTAGAAACTGGGAAACATAAACAACTGGTTCATAAATCTTCTACAGTGTCTCCCATTTATTTCATCATATCTAGGGTCCCTTTTAGCATATTCTACTTAATATCCATCTTCCTGACCTGGGGAAAAGAAAACATAAAAGGGTGAGCTCAAATGCTCAGAAAGGGCAAATAAAGGAAATAAAAATCATATCATATCTTTTTGAAAATCATAACCTGCAAAAGAGATCATAAAATCTTAATAAACCATAGAAGAGAAAATGAGATCCCCATAATTATAACATGAAACTTGAAACTTTGTGGCATGCACACATAATCATGGAAAATCATTTCTTGTTAGTCATGACTCATTGCCAAGACTATCTTAGTGGACAAAGTCCCTTTCTGAACCGAGTTCACTCCTCGTTTCAGTCCTGTATCACTGAACCGAAATAACCTTCCGTTCCAGCCATGTCTATCTCATGAGATATAAAATCTTTACCCAATGCATTGGAGGGAGATATAGGTCCCACCCATCTTATAATGAATCCTTTCATATGTGTGCCACATAATCATAAAACATACATCATCGCATAACACATGTAACAAAAATGGGATTCTTGAAACATCATGACATCATAAATCAATTCATATAAGATAAAGGAATTCATAAACATAATTCCATCACAACATAGTCAAAACAATGTAAAAATATGGATAGAAACAGAACCCTCTATTATCTTAGATGGAAAATAATTTTGATAAAACACTTGAATTGAATTCTTGAGGAAAATATCCTTTCTTCTTCAAAATCAATTTCTTTTCACAAAACATCATGCAATTTTAAAAGAAAGAGATTTTATTGAAAATAGTCATGAAATCTTTTATAGGAAGCTTCATGAAAATAAGGCTTTATAAAACAGTAGAAATCCGTTCGTGCCGTATAAGTTAAAAAAAACATTCTTCGTACTTTTGTCGGAAAAGTCAAAAAAGTACCTCGTACGGAAAAACGACAAAAGATTCCTTTCATATTCTTTACTAAAAACTCACCTAAGGGTAAAATTGGATTTAAACTATTGTAAGTGGATGGAAACAATATTACATATTGAAGGAACATGGATGTGGATGATAAAATACACCCCAGTAAATACTTACGAATAAACAATCTCGGATAAAAATGAGATTGTGATATTTCCCTTACCTTAGGTCCGATTTGCTTTGTACGTGTCCGAAGCTCCTCTTCTTTGGAACGCCTCTTTGAATCCTCCACTTAAGGAACTAAGATTGGTCTTTGGAGAAGACCAGGACCTCTAGGATTATTCTAGGGAAGTGGAGAGGAGAAAATGGCAGGGGTTGGCCGAGCTTGAGTGCTCAAATTAGTGTGAGGAGGAGGGGGAGGAGGTGCCCTTTTATAAGGGAGGAGAGGGGCACCTTAGGAATTTCTCAAAATATTATTTTATATTAAAGTCAAAATCGGTTTATAATGGTTCCAAAGGGTCTTATTTCGAAGCTAAAGTGGGGAAGGGTCGAAATCCCATCAACCAATAGGATTTAGACAAGTTTATGGTATTATTTTAACCTTATCAATTAGATTTAACTCTAAGTTAAATAATTTAACTTTTACCGTGTCTTTTTGTTTTCTTTCACTATATGGTTAATACACTTACTATAACATGCCAAAAGAACCCCAAATTGTTTATTATTAATATATATATCCTTATCTAAGTCATTTGGCCGAACCTTAGATTTTTAGGAATAAAATAACAATTAGTAATATAATATTTGATTTAAAAACTATTTTGTGTCAATTTTGACACTATTTGATATATGATTTTTGTGAAAGTCATAACAGAATTATATGTTCGAACCAAGTTGATTAAATCAACATTAATATATCATAGTAACCTAGAAAATTAGTGGAATTCATAAAAAGTGTCAAATTACATTTATTTGGGTGTTTATAACATCAATTTTGTCAATATTTTGTTAACAAGATAATTACTGCATCATCTTTGTGTCATAAATAAATTAAATTATTTGATGTCTAAAAATTACAAATAAAATACCATCATGTAGGAAATCTTTTTAGCTTTCTAATGAATATTTACAATCGAATTTATCTTATGTATAACCCCATATTAAAAATGATTTACTTATTAAACTTTGATTTTAACTATTTTAACCCTTCTTTAAATAAATTAATAATAAATGTCCTAATCTAATCCAAGTGGGCCTAAATGGTCATATTTTATTCCTAAGTTTGTTTTTGGTCGAATTACACTTGTCCAATAGAATTAGGACATGTGTTAGGGTAATATTGATATCATATTTACCCTTAGTTACCCTATTTACTATTAACCGCGGTAAAAAATAGTAAAAAGTTACTATTCACCAAAAATTATTTTCATCTCATTGAACCACATTTTAGTCCTTGATATTAACCGTGTCTCTTGGATTTTTGAAATTCCATTCACAGAAGCGGTAAAATTAAGTTTTATGCAAAATTCGGTTTTTAACCTACCACTTAGTGGTTTCACTATTCATCAAAAATTGAAAGTTTTCAGAAAAATACCAAAATTTCACCCTAGGCTAATTTCGATATTCTGAGTCCAAAAATGAAGACCATTTTGAAAAATAAAATTTATAAAATTTCAAAAAGTGGTTATTACTATTCATAACGGCTAGTTTTAATAGTATATTGTTGTTTAGTGAAACTCGGTATTGCGTACGACGCAAGCTATCGAGGAAGGTCGCGATTGCGTGCAAAGCAAGCCAAGAAAGTGTTGTGTAGAAAAAGATTCCTTTGATGGTTTATATAACATAAAAGTCTCGGGTGTTACATTCTACCCCCCTTAAAAAGAATTTCGCCCTCGAAGTTCGTCACTTTGTAACAAACAGATGAGGATACTTCTCCTTCATCATATCCTCAAGCTCCCATGTAGCTTCTTCAAGTTGGTGGTTCCTCCATAAAACTTTCACCAAGCGAGTGGTCTTGTTTCGTAGGACTTTTTCGCTACGATCCAGAATCTCTATCGGCTGTTCTTCATAAGAAAGATCTTGCTCCAGCGGTACAACTTCTGAGCTGAGTACATGTGAAGGATCTGGTATGTACTTTCTCAGGAGAGATACATGGAACACATCGTGAACTTGAGAGAGATTCGGTGGAAGCGCCAATCGGTAAGCTACCTTCCCAACACGATCCAGTATTTCAAAAGGACCGATATATCTAGGGCTCAACTTCCCCTTCTTTCCAAATCTCATAACCCTCTTCCAGGGAGATATTCGTAAGAACACTTTATCGCCCACTTCAAACTCTAGGTCTTTTCTTCGGTTGTCGGCATAACTTTTCTGTCGACTCTGAGCTGCTCTTATGTGTTGTTGAATAGATCTGACCTTTTCTGCCATTTCATCAACGAGATCAGGTCCTAATAGCTTTCTTTCCCCAACTTCATCCCAGCAAGTTGGAGTCCTGCATTTCTTTCCATAGAGAGCTTCATAAGGAGCCATCTGAATACTGGAGTGAAAGCTATTATTATAAGAAAATTCCACCAAAGGTAGGTGTTGATCCCAACCTCCTTTGAAATCCATAGAGCAAGCTCTCAACATATCTTCTAGGGTTTGAATTGTTCTCTCAGACTGACCGTCTGTCTGGGGATGATAAGCAGTGCTGAAACTCAACTCTGTATCCAGAGTATGCTGAAGACTTCGCCAGAACTTCGAGGTAAATCTCGGATCTCGATCGGATATAATAGAAAGTGGTACTCCATGCAATCTTACCACTTCCTTTACATATATCCTGGCAAGCTGATCTAGAGAGAAATCCTCTCTAATAGGAATGAAGTGTGCAGACTTTGTAAGACGATCAACTATGACCCAGATAGCATTATTGCCTTTGGACGTTTTAGGAAGTCCTGTGACAAAGTCCATAGTGATGTTTTCCCATTTCCATTCGGGTATGGGTAATGGTTGTAACATCCCCTTAGACTTCTGTCTCTCAGCTTTAACTTGTTGACAAACCAAGCATCGAGAGACATATTCAGCAACATCTCTTTTCATGCCATCCCACCAGAAGTACTCTTTCAGGTCCCTATACATCTTCGTGCTTCCAGGATGAATAGAGAATGAAGAACTATGAGCCTCATCCAGCAGCTCTTTCTTTAATTCGGGGATGGGAGGAACGCAAACCCGATTCCTAAACTTTATTATCCCATCACAATCAAGGTTGAATTCAGGAACATTTCTCACCTTCTTTTGTAACTCGACATCTTCTTTCTGTGCCTCTTTAATCTTCACATGTATAGATGGTTGAACATTCATTTGAGAAAGATAAGATTTTTCCCCTTCCATTATAATTCCAAGATCCATCCTTTTTAAATCCATAAATATTGGATCTTTTGTGATCCTCATCATGGATAAACTAGCATGGTCTTGTCGACTTAATGCATCTGCCACCTTGTTTGCTTTCCCAGGGTGGTAATGGATTGAGCAGTCATAATCCTTAATCAGCTCCAACCATCTTCTTTGGCGCATATTCAGCTCCTTTTGTGTGAAAATATACTTTAAACTTTTATGATCAGTATAAATATCACACCTTTCACCATAAAGGTAATGCCTCCAAATCTTTAATGCAAAGATTACCGCAGCCAACTCCAAATCATGTGTTGGGTAATTTTGCTCATGGATTTTCAACTGTCGTGAGGCATAAGCTATAACCATATCATTTTGCATAAGAACACACCCCAATCCCTTCTTGGATGCATCACTGTAGATCACAAACCTTTCTCCACTACAAGGCAATGTGAGCACAGGTGCACTGGATAACCTTCTTTTCAACTCCTTGAAATTCTCTTCACATTCCTCTGTCCAGACAAACTTGACTCCTTTCCGAGTCAACTTGGTGAGTGGATTAGATAATCGTGAAAAATCTTTTACAAAACGTCGATAATATCCAGCCAAACCAAGAAAACTTCGGATCTCAGTTACTGTTGTTGGTCTCGACCATCTTTCGATAACCTCTGTTTTTGCTGGATCCACAGATATCCCCTCTTTTGAGATTATGTGACCCAAAAATGCAACTTTTTGAAGCCAAAATTCACACTTGGTAAATTTGGCATAAAGCTTCTCCTTTCTCAGGGTCTTCAATATAATTCTCAAGTGATCTTCATGTTCTTCCTTGCTCTTTGAATAGACAAGAATATCGTCTATAAAGACTACCACAAATTGATCAAGATAGTCTCTAAAGACTCTATTCATTAGATCCATGAAGATAGCAGGGGAATTAGTAAGACCAAATGGCATCACTATAAATTCATAGTGTCCATACCTTGTACGGAATGCCGTCTTTGGTATATCCTCCCTTTTGACCCTTAATTTATGATACCCTGAACGAAGATCAATCTTGGAAAAGTATTGAGCTCCGCGTAGTTGGTCAAACAAGTCATCAATGCGTGGGAGAGGATATTTGTTCTTGATAGTGATCTTGTTAAGTTCTCGATAATCAATGCAGAGTCTCATTGATCCATCTTTCTTCTTAACAAATAGAACAGGTGCTCCCCAAGGTGACGCACTAGGGCGTATGAATCCCTTATCAAGATTCTCTTGGAGTTGCTTCTTCAATTCCTGCAACTCAATTGGGGCCATTCTATAAGGTGTCTTTGAAATAGGCAAAGCACCCGGTACGAGTTCTATTGAAAACTCAACTTCACGATTTGGTGGAAGACCTGGTAATTCCTCCGGAAAGACATCATCAAACTCTCGTACAATGGGCATATTCTTAATCGTAAGTTTCTCTCCAACCATTTGAGATAAATAACCTTCATTTAGTGGAATCATGACCCATAAGATGGAAGGAATTTCCACTGGAAGGTTATGTTCATCCTTGCATTGATAGACGATCATAGATTGATCTGGAATATGAAATGTGACTTCCCTTCTTTGGCAATTGATATGAGCTCCGTATAAAGAAAGCCAATCCATGCCAAGAATCACATCAAATTCCACTATAGGAAGGATCACAAGATTTGCAGGAAGCACTTTCCCACAAACTTCGATCGGAGAAGAATTATAAACTTTTGATGCGATTGATGTGCCATTAGGTGTTGTCACAGCTAACTCAACATCTAATTGTTGAGGTAATACGGTGATACTCTTAGAAAAGTCTTCAGAAATAAAAGAGTGGGTGGATCCAGAATCAAATAAAACATTTGCTACTTTAGAGTGGATGGTAAGTGTACCTTTCACCACATCGTTATCGTACTCCACATCGCTGATAGAAATTGCATGTGACTTTCCTTTGTCTTTAGCCTTAAGAGTTTGTTGACGTCGACCATCATCATCAACCCTTGGATTTGGGCATTGATTGGAATAATGCCCCATCTCCTTGCACTTGAAACATTGAAGTGTAGTAGGATCATTCTGTGTATCCCTTCCTTTGTTTGCATCATTAGACATCTTCTTCCCATTATCACGGCATTCAAATGCCCGATGACCTTCTTTTCCACATTTAAAACATTTACTTGTCCCTTTAAGACAACTCCTTCCATGTTTCTTTCCACACTTTGAGCATAAGGAAAAGCTCATCTTCTTTTCCGTGTGCTCTTTAGATTTTTCTTTGAATTCCATCTTCCTCTTCTTATCAAACCCATGTGACTGATGGGTTACTCCAATCTCCATCTCGACTTTGAGAGCACATCGAACGATTTCCTCGTAGCTATTGAAGTCCCTTATGGCTAACGCCCTTCGAAGACTTGGTTTTAAGCCACTAAAGAATCGATCGATCTTACTCTCAGGTTGGATAATAATACCAGAAGCGTACCTTGCAAGTCTTGTAAAATTTGCTTCATAGGTATTAACAGATTCATCATCCCTTTGCTTCAGTTCAAGGAACTCTTTCTCCATCTTTGTTCGGAGAATACGAGGGAAGTACTTATTGAAAAATAAGTTCTTGAACTCGTCCCATTCCATAGACTCAATTTCATCCCTTTGCCTCGTATTCTTAACAAGATTCCACCATTGATCAGCATCTCCTTCTAAACGATACACTGCTAGGATGACCTTATCATGTTCAGAACATTGAAGAACTGAAAATATCTTTTCAGTAGTACTAATCCATTGTTCAGCAACTAATGGATCAGTAGATCCACTGAAAGAAGGTGGACGCTGCCTCATGAAGGATTCAACAGAATGTTGCTCCCTCCTTTGCTCGTTTGAGAATCCTGCATGATTCATAGCTTGAGAAAGTTGTGTGAGCATGGCTACAAGATTTTGCATTCCATCTCCCATATTGTTTGGTTGCTCAGGGGGACAATCATTGCATTGCCCATCGCATTCTGCATTAACACGGTTCCTTCGGGTTCCAGCCATTGACTAAAACCAAGAAGAATAGTGTGAGCAACACTAATTATAATAGGAAACCACATAATTCAAGAATAAAATTTTCATGCTTATGGTCTTATCCTAGGTTATTCAAGGCCATTTCTAAAACACTAAGATTGTGTTCTATGCTTAGACTTATCCTTAGGGTTCTTACTAAGGCTTTCACATCCTAGTTTCCAAAGGTTGACTATACCTTTCCTCTGATACCAACTATAACGACCCATACTTTACATACATTGTTAATACTTCAAAATTGAAGCACACTTATTACAACATATGATAAAACCACAAAGGACCGTATAGGTATAGTGTCTTTAGAAACTGGGAAACATAAAAAACTGGTTCATAAATCTTCTACAGTGTCTCCCATTTATTTCATCATATCTAGGGTCCCTTTTAGCATATTCTACTTAATATCCATCTTCCTGACCTGGGGAAAAGAAAACATAAAAGGGTGAGCTCAAATGCTCAGCAAGGGAAAATAAAGGAAATAAAAATCATATCATATCTTTTTGAAAATCATAACCTGCAAAAGAGATCATAAAATCTTAATAAACCATAGAAGAGAAAATGAGATCCCCATAATTATAACATGAAACTTGAAACTTTGTGGCATGCACACATAATCATGGAAAATCATTTCTTGTTAGTCATGACTCATTGCCAAGACTATCTTAGTGGACAAAGTCCCTTTCTGAACCGAGTTCACTCCTCGTTTCAGTCCTGTATCACTGAACCGAAATAACCTTCCGTTCCAGCCATGTCTATCTCATGAGATATAAAATCTTTACCCAATGCATTGGAGGGAGATATAGGTCCCACCCATCTTATAATGAATCCTTTATTATGTGTGCCACATAATCATAAAACATACATCATCGCATAACACATGTAACAAAAATGGGATTCTTGAAACATCATGACATCATAAATCAATTCATATAAGATAAAGGAATTCATAAACATAATTCCATCACAACATAGTCAAAACAATGTAAAAATATGGATAGAAACAGAACCCTCTATTATCTTAGATGGAAAATAATTTTGATAAAACACTTGAATTGAATTCTTGAGGAAAATATCCTTTCTTCTTCAAAATCAATTTCTTTTCACAAAACATCATGCAATTTTAAAAGAAAGAGATTTTATTGAAAATAGTCATGAAATCTTTTATAGGAAGCTTCATGAAAATAAGGCTTTATAAAACAGTAGAAATCCGTTCGTGCCGTATAAGTTAAAAAAAACATTCTTCGTACTTTTGTCGGAAAAGTCAAAAAAGTACCTCGTACGGAAAAACGACAAAAGATTCCTTTCATATTCTTTACTAAAAACTCACCTAAGGGTAAAATTGGATTTAAACTATTGTAAGTGGATGGAAACAATATTACATATTGAAGGAACATGGATGTGGATGATAAAATACACCCCAGTAAATACTTACGAATAAACAATCTCGGATAAAAATGAGATTGTGATATTTCCCTTACCTTAGGTCTGATTTGCTTTGTACGTGTCCGAAGCTCCTCTTCTTTGGAACGCCTCTTTGAATCCTCCACTTAAGGAACTAAGATTGGTCTTTGGAGAAGACCAGGACCTCTAGGATTATTCTAGGGAAGTGGAGAGGAGAAAATGGCAGGGGCTGGCCGAGCTTGAGTGCTCAAATTAGTGTGAGGAGGAGGGGGAGGAGGTGCCCTTTTATAAGGGAGGAGATGGGCACCTTAGGAATTTCTCAAAATATTATTTTATATTAAAGTCAAAATCGGTTTATAATGGTTCCAAAGGGTCTTATTTCGAAGCTAAAGTGGGGAAGGGTCGAAATCCCATCAACCAATAGGATTTAGACAAGTTTAGGGTATTATTTTAACCTTATCAATTAGATTTAACTCTAAGTTAAATAATTTAACTTTTACGGTGTCTTTTTGTTTTCTTTCACTATATGGTTAATACACTTACTATAACATGCCAAACGAACCCCAAATTGTTTATTATTAATATATATATCCTTATCTAAGTCATTTGGCCGAACCTTAGATTTTTAGGAATAAAATAACAATTAGTAATATAATATTTGATTTAAAAACTATTTTGTGTCAATTTTGACACTATTTGATATATGATTTTTGTGAAAGTCATAACAGAATTATATGTTCGAACCAAGTTGATTAAATCAACATTAATATATCATAGTAACCTAGAAAATTAGTGGAATTCATAAAAAGTGTCAAATTACATTTATTTGGGTGTTTATAACATCAATTTTGTCAATATTTTGTTAACAAGATAATTACTGCATCATCTTTGTGTCATAAATAAATTAAATTATTTGATGTCTAAAAATTACAAATAAAATACCATCATGTAGGAAATCTTTTTAGCTTTCTAATGAATATTTACAATCGAATTTATCTTATGTATAACCCCATATTAAAAATGATTTACTTATTAAACTTTGATTTTAACTATTTTAACCCTTCTTTAAATAAATTAATAATAAATGTCCTAATCTAATCCAAGTGGGCCTAAATGGTCATACTTTATTCCTAAGTTTGTTTTTGGTCGAATTACACTTGTCCAATAGAATTAGGACATGTGTTAGGGTAATATTGATATCATATTTACCCTTAGTTACCCTATTTACTATTAACCGCGGTAAAAAATAGTAAAAAGTTACTATTCACCAAAAATTATTTTCATCTCATTGAACCACATTTTAGTCCTTGATATTAACCGTGTCTCTCGGATTTTTGAAATTCCATTCACAGAAGCGGTAAAATTAAGTTTTATGCAAAATTTGGTTTTTAACCTACCACTTAGTGGTTTCACTATTCATCAAAAATTGAAAGTTTTTAGAAAAATACCAAAATTTCACCCTAGGCTAATTTCGATATTCTGAGTCCAAAAATGAAGACCATTTTGAAAAATAAAATTTATAAAATTTCAAAAAGTGGTTATTACTATTCATAACGGCTAGTTTTAATAGTATATTGTTGTTTAGTGAAACTCGGTATTACGTACGACGCAAGCTATCGAGGAAGGTCGCGATTGCGTGCAAAGCAAGCCAAGAAAGTGTTGTGTAGAAAAAGATTCCTTTGATGGTTTATATAACATAAAAGTCTCGGGTGTTACAATGTTTATTAAAAATGAATTTGAAAACATTTTTACTATTTACTAGAATATGGTTTGAAGTCATTTATACAATTGTTTGACTTTTTATAATAGGTTTATAAAAGAATCTTTCCATCGTTTTCCAAACAAGGTGCTTTTTAACCTTTTAGATAGAATTAAGTTAAGAATGTTTTTTTAACTTATACGGCGGGTGCGGCTATTTTTCGCCATTATAAAATCTTCGAAGCTTCCCTTACGAGCTTATAATAATATTTTAAAAGAAAATGTTTTATTTTATAAATATATGATTCTTAAATGATTTCAAAATAGATAGAGATATTTCTTTAAAAATAATTTTGATTTCATCTATGTTAACATCCTTTGATGGATTTTACACTTATTTAAAGTTGATTTATTATGATACAAAACTTCTATATTGTATTGAAGGTTTTGTGATATGTTTGACTGTGGATGTGCTATTTTTATACCATTCATGGTTTATGGTGAAAGTATTGACATTTCGTATACTAGTTTTAATAAGAATGTTTATGTTATGTTTAAACCTTTTCATATGGAAATGCATTAGACTTAATATGTGACTGGTGGAGCCCGCTATAGCTCCTCGATGCATCGGTAGGTCTCTTGAGACAAACTAGTGTCTTGGAACAAGGCCTTGAAAAAATTATATTTTTAGTCTTGGCACGAGGCCTTGGCTATGTGGTTATGATATTCTGGCATTATGCATTCCATCATTATGAAAGTGGTTATTGATATTTCATGTGATTATTCGATTAGTAGAATATCCATGTGAATAAGTAAATGGCATTATTTCATTTTATTTTTGCCATACAATGTTGATTTTCAAGTTTAAAAGGCTTTTGTTTTAGTTATACATTGCCTTAAATGTTTATTCTTATTTATGAATGTTTCCGCTATATTGTTATCCTTACTGGGCATTTGAGCTCACCCATTTCTTATGTTTTATTTTTCTAAGGATGTGAAGAAGTAAATTATGAATGACCTGCAGGGATATTATGAGGGGATAATAGTGTGGATTATGCAGACAATATGTTTTTGTAGTAGTTTTTCACTTGATGATGTAATGTAAAACTTTTTGAATATATCTAGTTTTTTCAAGGCTACTAAACCAATCGGTCTTTCAAGATTTGATCTTTCTTGTGATCATGGCAATGTTATGTAATAATGCACCGACTCTGGGTAACTGGGGTCGGGGCGTTACACCATTGGATAATTCTTATTTAATATTTTTACTGAATGTGTAGTATGTCAACACTATGGAATATTTATTTTCCATATATGTGAATTTGTGGTACACCTTAGTAATGGACTCCTCGTGACCCATTTACATTGATTGTAATGGAATATCATCAGTACGGACTCTGTTGAGATCTATCAGTTTTATGGGAAGAGATTGATCCTCAAGGTGACCTACAATGATGTCTAATAGTTAAATTATTTAACTATGATATGTTTTTATGTTATTGTGTACTAGGATGTCATTAAATGTCTAACCCTCAAAATACTCTTGTCATTGGAACTTAGTATAGCTATATACATTTCTATGAATCGTTGATAATCATATTAGGAATTATCTATGACTAGAGGCCTATGGTTTGGAATTGAATATGTTTTTTATAATAATTATAATATTGTGCCCATTGGTCGGGGAATTTTGGGTACAATCGCGTGTTTGGGAGAAATTGTATTTCATTGAGTGAGGTATGCTTTTTGGGATGAGTAAATGTGAATAGTATGTTTTGTATTATTTCACTAGCTATATTGTTTTTATTTTATTATTGGTACATAGTAATCTCCATCAAATGACAAGATTTTATTGTTGGTTTTTATCCTTCTGTACATATTTCCATTGACCATATTATTTAACCATTTTACAAGCTATCATGTGTCATGTATTTCAATGGAATTAATGTGTATGTATTCAATGATCATGAAAATTGTTTATCAGATATACTTTCAATTCCATGACTCTATTGAAATGAAATTTAATTATTCATACCTAAAAATAATATGAATTATCCTTGTATATTAATTTGGTTTCAATGTGGGAATATAGAAATAGACCATGTTTTTAAGTCGTAAAATGTATGGAAAAATTTAATATATATATGTTATTTCAAACTTGAAATTAATGTTCCTTTTATTTAAAGGATGTTCATTGGGAATATTTTTTTTGGGAATTCCAACTACATTTAAATAATGACACCTATAGTTGTTTCATGTTTTATTTCATTAGTGTAGTTTCTGAGCATGGTCTTGAATGCTATAGGTTATGGTTGGTGAGGGTATCGGAGAGTGACCATTATGGTCACATAGGGGTGTTGTGGTTGTAAGGTTTATTTTGTTCTAGTTGTTTAGTTTGTTGTACTTCTATTTATTTCAAAATGTTAGTAATTTTGGATATTTATATATTTATTGGACTACTCTATTTATTTAGAAATGTTTATTTTACTTCTTTATATCGGTGTAATTCATTCCATTGGTTTCTCTTATGATTCTGAGCACTAGTTGATAGGCCATGAGGATGGGGAACACCTCTCGGGCCTTGCCAAGGATCAGCTCATGTGACCGGTTCGGGGTCGACTTGGGTTGGCTTATGAAATTTTAATATCATTATATGATATTTATATAATCATCACATTTTGTGATTATTATATTGATTGTTGAATATGTGGGATTACATGGGAATAAAATTAATTTTGTGATAATTTATTATTTATATGATTTTCCGTTCATGATTATTTCACAACAATTAAAACAATGTATTAGTTTGGAATGTTTTTT
This sequence comes from Viscum album, assembly GCA_963277665.1. Classification (NCBI taxonomy): domain Eukaryota; kingdom Viridiplantae; phylum Streptophyta; class Magnoliopsida; order Santalales; family Viscaceae; genus Viscum; species Viscum album. The sequence goes on along the minus strand of OY728131.1, from coordinate 706,087,387 downwards.
TTTCATTTTATTTATTCTATTATAAATATTCACGAGGGGTATTTTTTGTCCTATAATATTATATTATGAAATTAAATATAATTTATTTCTCCAAATGATGAGTATACTTATATTAAATAATAACCATATGAAATGAAGTAGAATGAGAGTTAAATTTGAGTAAAACATGTTTATTAATAATATCAGTCATGTTTAAAAATTTATATAATATTTTACTGTGAAAAAGGAAATATAATTAATGTAAATAATTTTTTTATTCTCTATATAAATCAGATGTATGAGTAATAAATGATACATAACATAAAGATACACTTTAAAGGTAACAATGTGATATTATAATGGAAATATATTTGAAAAATATATATTAGAAGATGAATAATATTGAAATTAAATGATTTGTAATGGAAAAATAGTTATTTCCCTGATAATATTTTTTATTAGAGGTGAAAAAAGTGTCAATTAATGATTTATAATAGATAAATGCATCTAGAAAAGTTCAAATAATTTGTTTTTTATTAATATAATAGATCTATAGTTCATATGGGTTTTCTAAATATAGATATTTAAAATTATTTTAACACAACATAAATTTAATATGCTATTTATTTCATGTTATTTTCAATAACATGATGATGATATTAAATTAAAAAAAACTAGGAATTCAAAAATTAAAATTATAGGAAAATTTTAAATTAAACACTACAATGAATAGATTGAAATATGACACAATGAAAATGGATAGTAAATTGGATATCTACCAAAGGAATAATATATCATTTAATGAATATATTAAAAAAATCTTCAGGTGATAGAGATGGCTATAATTATTAATATTTTTATTGTTTATGTTTATGATATAAGTTTCAAAATATTATTATTTTATATATATGTGGGTCACCTCCTGACATAGCTTCCAAACACTGGTGACCCGAGGGATTTGTCCCCAAGACCTCAGGTACACCTACATGTACGATAGATGATTCCAGCTAGTAGTGAGGGTATAATATCGTTCATGGGGAGACTATACCCTCTTTATCAGAGTAATACCTCAGAGAATGTAAATAATCAATAACTTAATAACATATTATCATAAATAAGATAACAATAGTATCACAAGATGACTAACACAAGAAGTACACTATAAAACATGAACATTTAAATATTTCATGCTAATATATGTTCCAACTATCAAAATGAAAACAAAAAATGAATACAATAACAAATCATTAATCAGATCCCAAAACAAATCCCAGTTCCCTAATCCATGATCCATCCAAAATCATCGATTTATTATAGGGCCTTTCCCTTTACATTTCTAGCAATCATGCAAACTATTCAGGTATCGATTTGGCCTCCTATGTATGGTGAGTACAACTCTGTATTCCACCACCAAAAAATCTAAAACAATTTCCAGTCAATTATTGTGTATGATGTTTTAAAAAGAATAAAATACAAGTAAAAAAATAAATAGTTTACATTTATTCATTTAGTCTTTATTTTACTATATATCACCAATGTTCTCTAGGATACCTGAAAATAATCACATACCTATATATCATTGTTACTACTCATAAGTTGTAATTTAATTCCATTTTGACAAATTATATTTTCATAATTCCTGAGAGAATTTCTATGTTATCATTAATCATTTAATTATTTAATGTCTATGTCACAATTCATATTTTACAGTACATGATTGAAATCTGCTATTACAATTCATCATTTCATAATCAAATGACCATGTTACAATTCATATTTTATAATACATGATTTAATTCACATGTTATCATTCATCATTTCATTGTTTAATTTTTTATGTTACAATTCATATTTTCATGGATGTTTGTCCATTATAACATTTTACAGTTTACGTAACATATATTGAAATGATACATGTTTCACAAAAACCAGTTCTTAATTTACCAATTAATTAATTTAATGTATGAATTTGGTATTTACATTATTACATTAATTTTTTCAACAATTAATAATTCACAACCATCACATAAATTAATTCAAAAATTACTTATTAATATAAATTTCATTATTTAATTAAAAAACTCACTAATAAAATTAATTGCATTTATTTATTCAATGATAAAATTTGTCACATATTTCCATTATTTAATTCAACAACTGACTAATCACATCAATAAATCAATTAATTTAATAATTATTTAATCACATCAATTATATTAGTTTATTCAACAACTATGTAATCACAACAAAAACAATATTTAATTCAACAATAAATTAATCTCATCATTTCCATATGTTAATTCAACAATGAAAGAATCACATTAATAAAAATAATTATTTCAAAAAATAAGTAATCACTTCAATTCCATTAGTTATTTTAAAAATTCACTAATCAAAAGAATAGTATTTACTTATTCAATATTAAATTAATAACATCAACTACATTAGTCAATTAAAAAACTAAATAATCACATCAATAACATTAATTAAATTAAAAATTAATTGATCGCATAAATTACATTCACTAATCAAGAAATAAAATAACCTCAATAGTAACAATAATTAATTCAACAAATAAATAATCACATCAATTTCATTAGATAATTCAACAATTAACATTTCAAATCAATAAAAATTAATAAATTCAACCAATAAATTAATAATATAAATACCATTAATTCTATTAATAATTAATTAATCCAAATTTTCCAATTAATTTTTCATTAATTAATTTTTCCAATCAATTCAATTTATTAATTAATTATTTGTTCACATCAATACAAATAATTCATTCAGAAATAATTAATAAGTTTTAATACCTCTAATTAATTAACCATCAAATTATTCACATCCATTCACATAATTAAATTCACAATTAATTAATCACATGAAATCCCTTCAATTAATTCACCAATTAATTGTATATGTCAATGAAAGTGCATTACGATTTCGAGGTACTAAGTTTGGATGGTGAAAGGAGAACTTCTAGGAATTAATGTGTGTTTTGAGAGATAGGTAGTATGTGTGTAGTGGATCTTTTGGTTTCTTAGAATGGTATTGAGGTGATGAAATTCAATCTGCTGACTATACTGAGTGAATTTGAAAGGATAGAGGAAGTGAGTAGAATCGTGAAAGGGGACCTTCTTCCTACAAATATACATTTGCCTTATATATTCAATGATCTACTGATTTTTTGTATTGATATACATGATACACATATGGATGGAGGTAGTGAGTGGACTTGCAATGACCCATTTATGTGGGACACACCATATTCACTTAATAAGGTGATTTCAACTTAAGGATGTGGCCCTACCAAATCCCTGATGAAATCACTTAGTTATGTGACTTTTGATTCTCCCAAAATTAAAAATGGACATAATTCATAGAGGATGAAACCCAACTGATTTTGGGATGTGATGGGTGGTCCAGATCTGAATTTAATTCTCCGTATAGTTTTTCCATCATTCAAGGATTCTAATTCTTGATGAACCCCTTAATAGGGGTCAAAATCCCATGTTAAAGAAAACATTGATGCCTTTTCCAAGAAAATTGAAATTCTAAAACCATCCTTAATAATGAATTTTTTCCTAAAGGTGAAAATCCTTGGATTTTTTATGATTTGGTTCAACAAATCTCATTTTTTTGTGGATTCTCAAGTTGTTAGTTAATCTCTCTTGTTTCTGGTTTCTTTCATAGGATTTTCCCCTCAAGTGAATTCAAAATTCATGCATGGAGTACAAGTTCATTGTCCAAAAATATTGTATAGCAATATCTACCTGAATGGTCCTTTTATTTTTTTGCCTCATTTTCATGGAATTCCATTTCTATGATTTGGTTTCATCAATGCATTTTCAGATACCACGTGTTGTTGAAGCTCTCCACTTTTCATGGGTAATAGAGGTTTGGAATGGGATATATCATATTTCATGGGTTCTTCAATCCCTTTGAGGTGTTGCATAAGTTCGGCATAATGTCTTATCAGCTGAAGCTACCACTGCCGCTTCTGAGGGTGCACGAAATATTCTATGTGTCTCAACTCTGTCGGTATCTACATAATGATTCTAACATCCTCAATTGTGGGGATTTGGATATCGAGGACAACAAAAAAAATTTATAGTGACCAGTGAAGATCGAGGATCATGAGAAGAAGGTGCTTCCTGAACAAACCATCCCCATGGTTCTTGTGTTATATTGGAAGGGTGGCCTCGAAGAGGGTACCTTGGAACAGGAGGCACAAATGCTTGCCCAGTACCAAGAGTTGTTTTGATTTTTGTTCTGTTTTGTTTTGAACTTGTTTATGATGTAGTTATTGACCTTGTTAACTATGAAATGTACTATTTCACTTGTTCTATGGATGTGTATTAAGAGTCATAATTGTTGGGAAATGAGGAAATGATCCCTAATAAAGATTCATTATTGTGTTTAATGTTAAACTCATGAGAGAGTAAGTGCTGCCCAAAGATGATACTATCTTGGCATGGGGGAAACGACTCCCCAATCTATATGACTAGGTGGTATGACCATTACATATTTTTATGTTACTTGATGGAGAGGATTAGTATTGTATTTGTGGTTGTACAGAAGATAGATGGGAGAGATGTGTTCCAAGATGTCGAGAAGGTTTACTGTTAAGAGGTATCTTTCTAGTTGTTTGTATGGAAACCTCTATTTTCTTTGGATCTAGTTTTGATTATCAAGGGAAAGAAAAGTTTGATAGGTATTTGATGTAATGTCCAGAATAGTGACTCATTAAGGTGTTCTCGAAAACTCAGTTCCATCTTACGGTTCAAGCTAAATGGTGGCACCAGTCACAGTGGCACCGTGACGGTCGCACTAGCCACCTACACAAACCGAAATGGTGGCGGTTCTTACAGTTTTCCACAAAACTAGTGGCACATTGACAGTGGAACCGTAGTGGTCACACTATCATGGTCGCACACTGAAATTGTGGCACTGCTTATGGTGTTTCATCAAACTAGTGGCACCGTGATGGTGATAGTATAGCGATCACACTGTCACGGCCGCACACTGAATTGGTGGCACCGCTTATGGTGGCACATTGAAAGTGGCATTGTGATGGTTGCACAATTAAAGTGTCTCACCAAACGGTGTCCTACCCATTTTTTCCTGTTCCGCCACAACAATGTATCTTCTAACATAAAAGTAATTTAATACTCCTTAAAAAGCCATTAGAAGACAATAAATGATATCAAAAGTCCCCCTAGAGCTGGGAACCCATGACTTACCAAAACCTATGCATTTTCCTACTATGTCACACCATTTTTTGTACTTTCCAGTTCCACCCCTATTACACATTTTCAAATATTTAAAGGAAACCCATTAACTCACACCCTTTATGGCCACCTCTCCAAATAGAAATATTATATAAAAATTAATTAAATAATCTATAACCACCCATATGCATGGAGAAACCATAATCCACCATTAATGCTTCACAACAATTCATATCACGTAACTCCAGGATCTAACCTTTTATCGCACGCAAATTCCTTCTTCTTCTAGGATGGTCTGATTCCTTAACCTGGTTCATTTGGAGTCCCCCTTCCCGAGGCTAGTTGTGCACCTGTTATAGAATCTTTCATGCTCACTCTTGGAGTACCAAGTGTTCTTCCCCTATAATTCACGCATCCCCAGTTCTTGGAACTTGGAAAAAAACATTGATCGTGATAATGCAGGTCGTTTTTTTCTCTATTTTTACTATGTATCATGGGGGGTACATTGATAATGTTCCTATAGTGATGGATGAAACTAAACCATAAGGAAGATAATAAAAGCTGTTTAAATAATTAATGGGTGTGTTTGACGACGTTGTTGTACTCTTTTACCTTTTCTTATATGTTTTGAATTGTATGGGATTCTGTCCACTAAAAAACGTCACCGTTGGTTCTATTTTACTGAGAATTAATGAACCTTTATTTTTTTAATAATTCTATTATTCAATGGATATTACATAGAAACTAGTAAAACATGTAAACTCAGTTTATTAAATGGATTCACAAAGAACAATAATCCTTATGTAGTCACCATGATTATCCACGAGGGAAGATGGAAATAAAGTAATGTTGTGTTTCAATCTAAAAACACATTTTCTCTGTTCTGGTGATGTGTATGATTTTTCTAATTAATTCTTGTGAGGTCACATGAATGGGAATTGGATCCCCTATAGTGTAGTTGTTAGTTTGAGGATTTGGGGTTGTGTGGGGCCATAGGATGGGGCTTGGTTTGGTTCTAGTACATAGATGGATATCACAGATCCCTTTTGTTGTTGTGACATTACAATAGAACTGGGTGTGAGTGCTTAAATTGTTTCATGGTTGTTTTTACTTCCTTGGCTCATGGATATGGATGTTAGTTCCCCGGTAGTGAAAAATTATTTATATGAACCACATGAATGTGATAACCATACAGGTTTCAATGTGGAGTTATTTTTTATGAGATTGAGTTTTCACTTAGTTGTGGGTGTGGTGCTTTTTATGAATGAATAATAATGAGGTTGTTTGTGTATGGGATGGTTTTGGAGCACTTATGATGGGATGAGTGAGAGTTTACCTTTATCTATCATTCAGTTCTTATGTTTCTTATTCAAACCCCAACCAAGTTTATAACTTTGTTTTCCACACCCCCATTTCATGGGGAGGGTGTTTTTTCCAACACTCCTCTGAGTGGTTGGTTATTAGCTTATTTTATGTTCTCTCTCCCAAGTTTCCCAAGGCTCATTGGGGAGGCTGTGATGACCTGAGGTCCATTATAGCCCAGTATTCTTTGGTCAGTGTAGTTGTGGTGGTTGACCCAGGGGGTGCAAGCCATTTGTTTCCCAAGTGTCGTTTGGATGCGGACCATGTGTCTTCGGGTGTGGAGGTAGTTGTTCTGGCCCAGATGTCTTCATTCGTGGCATTACATATTATCGACCAGGTGTCTATGGGTGGGGATGTGTTTGGTTGTTGTGGACCAAGAGTCTGCAGGCGGGATGCATGGTTGTCGTGGCCCAAAAGGTTGTTGTTGGGGAGACAGTAAGACTGTAGTGAAAAAGACAGGGGAGGTCTGACACGTAGGATGTCTTCAATAACCAGTGGGAAAGCAGTTTGGGATACCTAATCATTGATTTTTTATTACTATTATTTTACTTGACTTACATTATTTGGTGAGTGTTTCTTGGTGTGGTTTTGGGGGATAGTTTCCTTTCAGGGTGCTTCATATATCTCGTTTTTTCATGGAGCGTTATAATGACTCCCCACTTATGCACGAGATCATTTGGTATTCCCTACTGAGTATATCTGTGTACTATTAATGTCTTTTCAGGTTTCTAGGAGGACATTGGGGACAGTGTGGGACCATATTAGCCTAGATAATGGGACCATTAGTGTTTCTTCTTTTCTTTTCATTTGGTACTTTCCTTTGGAGTTGTCATGAACTTTTATCACATTATATTGAAACAAACCTATGGGAATGGATTATTATTTTTCTTTACATTTACATTTATTTTTAGTATTGTTTTGGATTTACTATCTTATATCCTGATCCTTTTCAAAAAAATGGGTAATTCCGTCTATATCACATATGATCTTATACCGTTGGTGCTAGTCACTACTCTCGGCCTATTGAAGGCGGGACTCAAGGGGTCATTATCTCTCCTTCAACTTGATGGAGGAAGGGTCTGACAGTTTGATGTCCCTTCTCTGATCTAGGTGAAGGTGGGTCATGACATTTTGGGACATCTACAGTTTCCAATATATTTAATTGGATGGTAATGAATAAATAATAATAATTTATGTTGCATTATTTTACCCCAAATCTATAAGACATTCTTATTAATAATACACTCCACAATGTAAAAACTATGAAATTATATATTTATAATCCCAAACACTATTTTATTACAACAAAAACATATTCTGATGTTATATTTTTAAAAATCACCATGAATAGTAATGTTATACTTAATAGTAATGTATTTCCAAGATGAACCAAAAGAAATATATTAAAAATCATGGCACTACACATGTGTTAATTAAATTATGGATTCGTTGTTAGATATAAAGTATAACTAAACAGGAAATGTAAAAAAATACTTTCAAAAAGAAAAGGACATTCCCGCATTTACAAATAGCATACATGAGAATAAGCATCTCTTTCATCCCAATAAATCATTACATTACATTTCAAATATGTCTTCTTTCCTGGGTGATATCATAACTATAATTCCATGAAAAAACTATTGTAGAATACACTATTCATAATTTAATCAATGAATCAACCTACCAGATCATGTTATAAAGTAATTATCATAAATAATTTTCCTTAAAAAATGTTTTTAAAAAATTATGATTTCTAGAACCCAACTAACAAAAAACGTATTCATATAATGAATAAACCATATAAATCAAAAAATTGATTTTTCAATCAAATAAAAACATTAATTAAAATTATTTAATCTTCCACTAATTATATAATTGTCAATTTTTAAAAAGGTTTTCAAATTTCAAAAAAAGAATATAAATCTAATTGAATTTATTATGTCAACAAATTATGACCTTAGTTTGGTATACCATTCTAACAGAGTGGTACAATTATAATGCCTAAACTAACGAAAAACCAAACTCCAAATTTATCCACATGACTCATCCAAAGTCAATTTTTCATTCCATAAATGGATGACCAAAATTATCACTCAAGATTACACTACTTATTTTCAGGACTAGAAATTCAATAGACACTTGGTTATTAAGTAATGAAATACTTCTCATGAATAATATAAATTATGTTTGCAGATGATATAAATATATAATTATCTATTATAGAATAATTCCAAACAAATCATACAATTTTATTCCATTATTTGTATCCTCTGAAATGTATCCATGTTGATGGATGAGTTAGAATGATATGCGACCCTATGCACGGACCTTAACTACAATATTCTTCCATGTAGTGGTTTGGGAATAATAAAAAATTGGAATAATACCATAAATTCAGTCTTATATATTTCATCATGAATATTATGATGATTTACAAAGTCTCATTTTTTCTTTGTATTAACCAAAAAACCTGCATAGAAAAATACAGATCCAGTATTCCCATTTGATCTATTTTTCAATAAAAATAATCATTTCATGATATATATACATATTATTTATTTCCATTGATACTTAATAAAAAATAAAAAATTAAATAAAAATTATAAACCGTATCTAATTATGTATATATAATTAAATTAAAAAAATCCCAACGACCCCTAGAAAGTATTTTTATTTAGTGTCTAACAGAATAATCAATATGCATGACACTAAACTACCAAGTCCCTTACATCATCTCCCGGTGAAACAATAAATAATAATAAAGAACAAATTTATAACCATTTATATATGAATTTTTTTTACCATTTTTGTATGGAAGAGTTCAAAAACATAATAGGATCACCCAACTACCATAAACTCACCATGATCTGGGGATCAATTTGATGCATGTATAGGTGGTATCATGTGATGTACATGATTCCAAAAATCATAAAATATATATGTATGTATAGTTCATCATATAAATACTCCTAAATGAAAAATGGACACTCATTCCATGAATCCATATTCCATATCAACCCATCTGTTTGTAAGGGCCAATATATAGGTAGACAAATAAACATATACCATTATGTCAAAATGAGGTATACCACATTATTACTTTAATATCATTAGATGCTACAATTATAAAAAATAAGTTATAATCCAAAAAACACTCAAAAAATATAGTTTCATATTCTCCATCAATCAACAAACTATTCATAAATTACTAAAAACATAATTAAATGGGAAATAATGATCACAATAAAGAATCTAATGTTTTGAAACCAAATCAAACCATGTAATTAATGATAATTGTCTAATTGTATTGAAAACCAAAAGGGGGTTAAAATATGTGTCAAAATAAATAATAATTATATAATATAAATAAAATAAAATAAAAAATGTTAAAATTATGAATGGGTCATGTTAACTCAAATACATGATGTCCAGTCTCATTACATGACTTATCTCAACTCATAGGTCGTCATTAAAACTAATAGTTAGAAAACCCTAAGAGAAAATCAATATATTTGTTAGATATTATAAGTCCGTATAGATATTTACAACAACTAAATGATATTATAGAGAAATGCTTACACACTAATTAAACGTAATTATTTTTAAAACAATCCCCATGAATTTTTATGGTCTATGGACATAGTTTTATGGTACTGATACAATATGGGTGAAAAAACACTTATATGGAAGTTAATGTGTCCTGAATCATCTTGGATACCATTATAAACAAATACTCAAGTTGGTCCAAACATATCAAAATTTTCATTCCCTATCCACTTGGGTTGGAGACTAGAACATGACAACATAGTTGAATCATTGTGAAATATTTTTCATAAAAAATTCAATATAGTGGAAGATTGAGAAATAAATATTTATTATACAAAGTAACACAAGGACAATGTACCAATATTAGATAGGTAATGTAACACCCTAATCCACACTTCATCAATAGTGCCTCAATTTATATCGAATAAATGTCATAGAAAACCCATGAAATTGGTGGATCACATCTCCACCAGTCACCCCGATCACTCTAGGATCCAATTCTAATGTACATCCAACACCCAATGAATGTCATATTCCCTAAACATGAACACAAAATAAGATAATAAAATAATTCTTGAATGGAAAAGAAAGGTTTGAACTTAAAAACATAGTAGTATATGATAAATTTTCATTTATTAATCCTTTTATGCATTTAATTTAAATAAAAAATTAAAGGAAAGTCATTTCCAAATTTTCAACATAATACTCTTTCAAATAAAAGTTATGGAAGGTATATCAAAATAGTATTAAATAAAAAACATACAGAAATATAAAAATTATAGTTTCCAAGAATAAAATCAATCTATGAAAAAATTCATGTATAATAAAATAATATAATGAAAGGAAGCATAGTTATGTTACCTCTTTTTAAATTATCTATTAACTATACGATCCACCCATTATTCAATAAAAAATAATATCTTTTGTTTGTGTGCACATGACCTGAGGCTCGGTCTAATGGGACTAATAATTCAACATCCCAGAGACAAAATCATGGATAAAAAGGTATACATAGAGTTTTCATCAATAATCTATTTCAAAAGAGTAAGTGTTCTAGAATTATTCTCTAAAACACTCACTATATACTCACGCTAATATGTTCTTCAGTTAATCTATAAAACAATCATGGTAATTTCATTCATTTCAATTAAATTTATCATTTAATATTAAATTTCTCAATATCATGTTCAATATGAATTTTTCATTTCGAAACCAATAAATTTATTTCAAACAACTTCACGCCTTTCAATTATCACCATTAAATTTTATCAAAATATTCCAGAATCAACGTACTATCATTTCAACAAACCATCTTTTAATTTGTGATATATTTTTTTCCCAATATTCCAAATTGTTTCAAAAAAATTAAATTGTTTGTTTCATAAAATCATTTTTATTTTAAAATAAATTACAATGTAATTTAAATCATGGTTTATAAATCCATTTAAAACATATTTTAATTCAATCATGAAATTTAGGAATTCAATTATAGGGTAAATCATTATGGAACAACCCACAATTAATCAACCTATCAAATCACCAACTACAATGACGTAAATTAATCATATAACAAAGGGAAGTAGATAAATTAATGACACCTAGTATCAAGTTATGCCAATATATATTTTATATTCATAAATAAAATTATTACATATCATTCATTAAGAATGATATATGATAAGATTGGAGGACACTAAATGAATGAATATCTTCTTAGAAGAATGGGATCAAAGGCAATAATCATTGCTTAACTATGAAACTATAAGGTGTCAAAGGTGACAATTTAACATAATGAATGCCTCTAAAGACCAAGGAGTAATACTAGTGTTGAATGGTGGTGATTGGTGGTTAAAAAAAGGTTCAATGGATTTGAAAAATATTTTTAGGGTATTAAAATTTTTTGTGCATGGTTTTTAATATGGTATTAATGTTTTGTGGTATCCAGGCACACTAACTATGCTTCCAAAATAGAATTATAGGAAAGTATCATTGGCTGGATAATTTTCTAAAATAACAATACCCAAACCAAGAAAACACGCAATATTTATGGCCTCATAATTTGAGGGTGAGGTAGGATAGTTTTTACGAACCATGCGCCCTAGGAAAAGAATCCCCACCGAGAACACTATTTTCTCGGTAATCCCATGGGATAATCCATAACCATGAACCAACAATAAACATACCGTAAAACCTCTAAAAAATTCAAGTTTCACCCAAAAAAACACATTCATCAACTTCCGTAAAATTAATTCTATATGATAGATGTTCCTTAGATAAAGCAATGGGATGTAACAACCTGTCCTCTATAAAAAAATTATATTAACAAAAATAATGACATAAATATTCCAAATCAAATATATGAGTCCACTACAGTCTTGAAAGTGACTCTTGATCTAATATCTCTTATGCATTTTAACCTTTATTTCATTTCACAAAGACATAATATATATAATTTTCATCGAGAAACATTATATCATAATAAATAATATTAAATGAATGTATCATCATGAATTAATTGGGATAAACCTCTTGATATTCCCAGTTTAGGAAATGATAAGGGTTAGAAATATATTTTGTGAGCTAAGATATAGATAACATATTTGGGATTGACATCAATTGTACTACCATGGATAATTGATAATCTACAATACGAACATGATCTATAATATCAAAAGGAACCACAATCCTTTGTTTAATATTTTCTATATCCTAAGAAATCAATGCCCCGAATGAGGTGAAACAATCATAAACACATAGTCACCAACTAAAAACTCTAATGGCCTACAACAATATTCATTATAATTTTTATAACGAATCTATAAAATAACTATTATATAATGAATTAATTAAATATTCACTATCATCTATTTGAAAAATAATTTTTCAATAAATCAAAAATCTCATATCTCTAACTGAATCAATTGATATATTGTGGGAAAGCAACACAGGGACATACAAAGAGCCATCCTAATATCTGACTATTATCTATTTTTTTAAAATAATCTTCCATGCCCAAATTGATATCAGAAGATCTACTAATGTCATTAATTGAAGTACATTCTACGTCTTAATGAATCAATATAGATCACTCTATTATGATATCCATCAATGAATTATATTCCCTGACCTAAAAAAATAGGATTCCAATTCTATAGGGAGTCCTATAAAAAACGAAAAGTGAAATGGGGTTCTATATAATGAAAAATATCATATGAAACTACATCAAATCATAAATTATCATTCACATAGATTCTTTCCAAATACTTCTAATTAGGTTTATCTTGATATGGTATAAAGTGAGATAAATTGGTTAGAAATTATATCATTACCTATTTAATATTTCTCTTCTAAAGGGTGCATGAAAACAAATCCATGAAGTCTACAATGATCTCATACCACATCCATGTTAAGACATAAAGGGAATTAAGTGGACTCAAAATATTTTGGTGCTCATCCTTGAACTACTAAAAATATAACAGTGGAAGAATTTATAGTGATATCTCATATCATAAATAGCCAATAGAAACATAACTGCATATCATAAAACATTTTCATTGTACTAGGGTACACCACCCATAGGGAATTATGGAACCCCCACCACAATCCTTCTCAGGGGTAAAGTTATAATGTAGTAGTTTTTAAATCAAGGATAACCCTTATGGGAATATGAAAATTCAGAATTATTCTCCGCACGAAAAATATAGTCCCTAATTCAATATAATCGAATTTCATTATACTCACCCAGAGTTATCATCTTGTGATGAGAAGAGGTCAATTGATCCCGTTATAGATCAAACTTAGTAACATCCTCCCAGTCCTCTATATACTACTCGGAAATATGAATCATCATTTGACACTCTTATAAAGATTTATTCATTGATTGGTTTTTAATTATCCTTCTAATAACATCATGTATGACCATCCCCATGCGACATGTTTAGGAAATGTAAAAAACACAATACCGTAGGTACTACACACAATAACTCTCTTGATGAATAAAATATATTTTAGATAATAAATAACATATGATTTTTTGGTATCCATAAATAATAAAACATAAAAAAATTGTAATATGTCTATATCTTAAGAACAAGAATCTGAACTATGAGTTTGAGAACATGTGTCATGTAGTGCTTCCCACATGGTCTATGATATCTTGAATGTTAGTCTACCTTGCGATCACCCAATTTAAGTAGGACTCCCAAACTACAACCAAACTCATCCAAATAGAACACATAGCTTAAATAGTCCACAAGAAGTGTCAACATTTTTTTGATGTCAAAATATATTTCAAATCATTATAATATATATGATATTTATGATCCCATGTGAACAACAATCATTTCTAAGATAGATCTTCTATTATGGAACCCATCTTAAACAAATAATTAATGAACACATATTAATCCCAAGCTAAACAAATGAATCATTGAATCTAAAAAACATTATATAAATATTTTTATATAAAAAAACATTCAATTTCTTAGGATAAACTAAAATTCCCCAATCTATGAACATGTATCCTAATGAATTCAAATCCTTGATCAATTAGTTAAATTTCTAAATCAAAGTGTATAGACAGTTATGTTTTAAAATTTATTGATCACCACTCATGAGATAGACATGGGATTACTTTGTTATCGAGAATATCATAATTAAATACAAAAACACCACCCCAAATTAATCATTTTACACATGGATTATTCAATCTAAATAATCCATAAAATCAATAGGATAATTTTTAGGAATAAAGTAGTAAAATAATTACTCATAAAGGCCAAAACATCTCAAAAAGGTGTTCTTCGTGATATTATATTATTTAATTATTCACTGATGACAACCAGTTCAATGATAATTTATCAAGAACCCCTTATCTATTTTCAAATTATTAAAAAATCATCAATCTGTTGTAGATGGTATGAGTTCTCAATCATAAATCAATCTACTTTTTGATAATATGCACACAAAAAACATCCCAATTGAATTCCTCACAATATGAAAAATATCTATCCTAGTTTACATAATTAATCATGTAATTAATTTCTATAGTTTATCATTCATGTTATAATTCAACTCATTTAGATTTTCCGATTGCATATGATAAGTAGGAATATAAAATTCCTATGTACAGGGTACAAAATCAATTGATAAAGCATCCACCATCAGTGATGATAATCTAGACTCATTAGATTGTAACACATCAAGAAAATCTATAAAAATTGGAGAGACATCAAAACAAAAATATTCCCTCTAGAAATTAGAGTCAAACTATTATATCCCACATACAATCTTTGGAAAATGACTTCCATTTATCCATGACATGGGGGCCCAATTTTCCTTATTGAATATGACACACCACACTTGAAATATTAAAGGATCCCATCTCTATGTAACATCCATCTTGAGCCTTATGATAAATCATCCAATATTTATCTAGAATTAAATTTATATGTTTAATATTGTCAATGATTCCATGTGATCTCAATAAAAAATTTAGAAAATAGAAAAGTTGAAACAAAAACCCATCACCCCATTCATTTATATGGGAGTATTAATATTCATTACATTCTATATAATCTCCATATATAGAATTAAATATATTACTTTGTTAGTCCATATGAATGATTTAGATTCACAAGTATAAAATAAAAAAGTTAATAAGGATGAAGTTATTATGATGGAAGCCTCATTATTGTTTGACCTAGATCAATATCTGTATGAGACTCTTCCACTATATGAGGAACACTTTATATCGATGGTTATGGCGATAACCCCATTGTTCATGAATCATCTGATTTAAATAAAAAACATTAGGGGATAATAAGACTACACCAAAACATAGGAAGAATGTCATGAAAGGGATTCTGTAAGAGTCCATATATACCACGTAAACTACTCACCATCAGTGTCTCTATACCAACTCACATCAAGGGCCAAACATTACCACATTGATAGAATGTAAACGATCCTATTTTTATCGATTTATAGGAGGTGTTGACATATACTTATTCCAATATCAATCATAAGACTCATCATAGTTCAACATAATATTCTTAGAACTAATATAACTATCACTAAAATAAAATTATGTCCTATATACCATAAATTTCTTGATATTTCTATCATGACCATCAATGATCAATGTAATCATTTTCATATGAATTGAGATCCGTAATGAAAAATTAGAACACATATCCAATAAAATACACATATAAAATATCTAAACCATTTTTGTTTATACATTTGTAACCACCATAGAATAAAATGGAACATTTTTAGTAATATAGAACTCATAATATGTCAATGTACTCTTACCCTACTAGTAGTTGAGAAAATACATGGAAATTAAAAATATCATATATTCTAGAGAAAAACAATTAGTGAAAATTAATCTAATATTTTTATAATATATTTCATAATTCATTTCCATTATATGAATCAAAAACCAATATATAATAATAGTTCCTTCTAGAATTATGGTATCATGCTTCACCATTTTGAAGTATGGTGTTTCCTTGATCACAGAAATTTTAGCCATCCTTTCCATCAAATTATCATCCTATTGATGATCACATGATAAATAGAGAAATAGTTTTTTCAATAGAATAAACTCTGTATTAGGATATATAGGTTCTTCTATTTGAGGTTCTTCAATCAAATCTAATATATAAATAGTTGTAGGTATTTCTACGAGAGTATCAGTATTATAAAAATATCTCAATATGATTCGGATATGTTAGAAGAGTTTTTATTATGGTTCACCATCATATTCCACCTATTTACTTTTAAAATATATTCTCATAGGAATGATATATAATATATCTTGAATCAAGATTAAAACAACCGCACTGATACTCTGTTAATCTACTCAATCAAATAGATACCAAAATATTATTTCCATAACAGAGAATTAAATATTATTAAATTTTCATGTACTCATATTAAATAATGAAAATAATATTATTAGATCAATTAATTTAATACAGAAACATTTACTGAACAATAATTATGATAAAAGGCTCTCTGTGATGATAAATAATTATGCACTCGCTTGAACGAACCACAATAGTCGATAAAATTCTTCCACCTTCCAAATAAGACATCCCAAGCTATATACAAACATTATGAAATGATGGTCAGTATCATATGATTCCTATTTTTAATGAATAAATATAGATAATATGGTATAATAATATATGAACCAATATTTATATAGCACTGAGGGCATTCCTGATCACCATGGTCTGAAAAAAAGCACATAAAATTGAATAATAAAGAAATAGTTTTTTCAATAAGGAAAAAAACATAATATTATGAAATAAAAAGTGAATATTAAATAAACTCTATAAAGAGAATGTTCCAAACTATGATAGGATATGAAACAACCAAAATTGTACAATATCAAAAGTGGAACGTTATCATCCAATGAAAAGTCTTATAAGACCTATGTAATAGGCAGATCACATCTCAACTAGTCACTTGCACCACTCTAGGTTCCATGAATCAAGTGAACTTTCTTTATTTGAGTGGGTTTTCCCCTTTAAATGAACCAACAATATAATATAAAACATTTCTATAATGTTATAGATAGGGTAAAAGCTATACGAAAAATTAGGGTTTCACCACATATTTCATAATCAAGTAAATAATAATTAATCACTTTTTATAACATTATAAATTTATAATTCACAAAAATACACTTAAATAGTTTCCATAAAATAAGTCTTCAAATAAAAGAGATTTTCTGTATATCAAAATAGAATTAAAAATAATTTATATAAAACATTTATTGAAATAAGATGTAATTAATAATATAATTCAATAAAATTTTCATTTATAAAATGAAATAATTAAATCCAAGAACCATGTAAAATTACATAATTTACATTTGTATCTAGATATAGGATCTTCGTACTAATCAAACATCCATTAAGGTCCATATATGTGTGAAAATGTCATTTGGATTATGAAGAAAAGAAATAATATTCGACATATCATCCTGCAGAATCATGTAAAACATTTATTATTTAAATTTATCATGATCACTCAATTTTGAGGTAGTCAGAGTCCTAGAATGCTTGTATAAATCACACACTAACTATTTATGGTCACATATTCTTCAATAAATAACATAATTAGTAGTTGATAAATAAATAATTTCATATTTATTTCATCATTTTCCATATAATTTCCAATTTCATATTCAAATGAATTTTTAATTTCAAACCCAAATCCTAGTATTTCACCAATTTCATGCATTTCAATAAACATCATTCGTTATCAAATAATTTCAAAAAATATGCAGAAAATTATTTCCTCAAATAATATTTAATTCATGCTTTCATTTCTCTTGAAATCTATACCAAAAATAAATAACATTGTATCTTTTGATTTTCATAATATCAATGTCCTTTTAAAATTAGAGAAAAAATGATGTCAAATAGGGGTTTAAAAATTAAATTAAAACACATTTCAACAAAATTATGAGATTTAGGGTCTTAATTGTTGGGAAAATAATATAATGACCATCCTTAAATCATACGATCAATTCAACACCCATAATGAGAAAAATCAATGATGAAATACACGAAGAAAATCAATGTATCAAACCTAGAATAAAGAGCCGTAAAAGAGATATTATATCCCTTAATAAAATGACGATATATAATTATGTTAAATGGATACAAAATCATATAACAAGAAACTCATAGAGTGTAGATCCAATAAACAAAATTATATCAAATACAATCACATGTGATTTTTCTTAAAAGGGGATGGAGGAGTCGAATTTGTGTCTTCAGAGAATACACTAACCAAGGAATCATATTAGTGTAAAATATTAGTGATTGATATTTATATCTAAGGTGCTAATATTTATAAATTATTTATTGAAGAGTATAAATGACACAGGTATGTTTTGATTTATAGGATTCAGGGTTAGTAATAACTATTTGGCTTAACTGTGTGACCCTACTGTAAATTTTGGAGGGGTGAATTAAATTGATAAAAGTTTTACTAACCAAGTGTGAACCATTAGAACCATTAGTATACATGGATTCACATCTTTATAGTGAGTTAACATAGTTTTTTACCAACTAAGCGCCCCCTCCAGAGCACCATCACCAAGTGCACACTGTTCTAGGATAGATTGAATGTGACTCTTTAATTATGAACCAATAATGAAAACCTAAAAAACCTCAAAACATATTCAATATTCAAAAAAACAACATAATACAATCCCAAAACAAGTCGAAATCAACAAAAGGGTACATTTACATGTTTACAAGTAACATTATGGGACAAATGTCCATCTAACCATTTCGTCACCATTATCATTTAGATCCTACTACACCCATTATCCACAAAATTTTCATTAAAAATAATGAAATATTTTTTAGTACACTTTTATTGAGATTAAAAACCATAAAATGTATAAATATTAAATAATTTTATAATAATTTTTAATACTTATCATATTAATTTTCACCCTAGAGACTATATACATAATTTTATTGTAGATTACATACATAAAAAAATGTTTAACTACACCATAAAAATTTAACAACTGTATCACAAAAATAATCCAAATTATATAAATATCATTGGTTCTTATAATCTTTATTATAATGATAAAGTAACCATAAAATGGGTTGAAAATAAGATTTATAATGGGTGTAAATAATGTTTATTAATAGAATATCCTAGTTAAGCATTTGATGAACATGTGAGTATGAGAACATAGGTTCATGATGATATTATAATAAAATCATATCCAATTAAAAATGGATCACAAAACCAATTAAATTATATATTTTTTTTCATATCATATAACATGTTTCATAATATTATGGAAACATTAAAAACTTATCCCGAGTCATGTGAATATGAGATTGGTATATTTCATAACATAAAAATTTGGTATAAAAATTGGAATATAATTCCGAAAATATATCAAAAAACACTAACAAAAAAGTCATTTCATAATAGGATGGGATATATAATAGTCCATTCAATATTAGAGTTTGGGAAACCTCAAGAGTTCCATAAAAATTGGGACCTGCTCTAACCACTATCATCCCATAAAAATTTTGTCTTTTAATAACCATTCATGTCCCATCATTTCAATATCATATATACAAAATAATTAATTATTGGAATAAAACAGTCTCACCTAACACATAATTAAAAACAATAAATATGTGTTCCACATCAACATTAATATACTCATAATCAAAGAAATGTATAATTTAATTTAAGAAAAATATATGTGATTCATGATGTTTTTAAAACCAATTTATAAAATCCATCTTGATAAATACTTTTGATTATTTTATTAGAAAATATCCTTAATAAATTAAAAAAATTATAATTATATTGACATCAATTAAAACACCTTAATAATAAAAGTATTGAATTTATTGTGACAAAATTAGAATAATTACTATTTAGGTTTCATATAATATTATTACTGTAGAATTATTATATAAAAACTTAGAGTAGAAATTAATTCAAATAGAAATGAAAATAATTTAAATCATTTATTATAGATATTAATATATGTTGGAGGAAAATAAATCCATATAGATTGTGTTAAGAAAAAACTCAATTCAAACACTACAAAGAAAATTGGAATACAATTTCGTATATAATGACTTTTTTTAAAAAAAATTAATACGAACATGGAGGCGAAATATGCCAGACTAGAAATATGCAAAAATGTCATATCTACTAATAGTATATATTTTAGTGGAGTTATGAACAAAAGGAATGATGTACTGTATGAAGAATTTTTAACCCATAAATAACCATATGATAATAATATAACTGGAAATTGAGTTAATAATGATATAAAATTACCTTATAAATGAATTTGGAAACAAAATAATCTTGAATTCGATGTGAGATTAAGATGAAAACCATTACAAATTTGGTAACATATGAATCAGAACCATTTTATATGGGGATCAGTAAGTAGATTTTTATCTAACATGAATTTGATAATATTATTTAGAAAATATATTCATTGTAATTATATATATGACTCAACAAAAAATTCTTGATTATGAGGAATACCTCAATTGTGGAAAATTTAGGTAATATAACACTTATCTTGTACTTCTACTTAGTGACGTATGTTCAATCTCAATTTAAAAAAAATATTGATTTATTTGTAATCATTATATAAAACCAATTTTTATTTGATTTACATGACTGATTTCACTAATGGTTTCTCATTATCTATTTGTTAATTAAACTTTTTCAAAATTAATAAGCTGGAATTAACTTCCCTTTCATGTTATATGCTAGAATTAGTGCGATGGACCTACTACATGATCAATGATAATGGAATATCAACATCATTAATTTTATGCTGATTATTCATGTTTTTATGATATAGTTACATTATATAACAGTTATTGTATGGATGTCTTAGTTTTTGTTTGTAAATAATTGTTAGAATCCCAATTTTTGCGATTTTTCAATCATTGATATGAAATGATTTAATTAATAATTTTACTTATATATATATTATACTTTATAAATATTAAAGTAAGATAATTTCGTTTTAATTTCTTAATTGTGTTAGTATTATGTTTTTCTTCATCATTTATGGAGGTTACATTATATTACCATCCTTGTTATTTAAAAAAATAATAAAAACTAGAACACGTTATAACAAAGGAATGTGTACTTTTAAATAGTTATATTATGATAATATAATTTTTATAGTAGAATAATTATTTTAGTTAAATATAATTTAAGTAGTGAGATAATTTTATAATATTTTTTGATGATAAATATATATAATATAATGAATTATAACACAATACATACATTGATATAATTTCCCCCACTCACACATTTTTCTTTCAAAAAAAGGAAATATTTTTCGATATTCTGACCAAAGGATAATAAAAATATAAGAAGACTCTATTAATGAAAAAATGGTTATGTAATTGATTGTGAAATGAATCACATGAGAGGTTTGGAATGAGTGGATGATAGATCCTTATATTGTTTATAACGAGAATCATTTCACTGGACTGTTATGTTGCATAAAGGGTAATAAGTGAGTCACATAAGACACTGGTGGGTTATGAAAATAAATGTTAGTGATACCTATAATATGGAATCCAACACACACCAAAATTCAAAAATTATATTAAAATATCATGTTAATTTCACAAAAATCATGTCATTTAAAATTACATGTTTTTACCATCTTTTTACATTTTAAAAATTTATTAGGGTATATATTTAT
Source organism: Viscum album (assembly GCA_963277665.1). Taxonomy (NCBI): domain Eukaryota; kingdom Viridiplantae; phylum Streptophyta; class Magnoliopsida; order Santalales; family Viscaceae; genus Viscum; species Viscum album. Next base: position 706,065,001 of record OY728131.1, on the reverse strand, counting down.
TAATAAAAAAATGGTTAACCCCTATTATGTAACATTTAAATTGAAATTATAAATTTGGTATCCATTTAATCAAATATTTATTTTAAAAATATTAAATTATACATTTAATTAAAACTTATTATATTATGGGAAAACGATTTTTAGATTATTAATAATATAAATGTTATGTTTTCTTATTCTTCTTTCATATATATTGTTAATCAATATATAATAATCAATATCATTATATATATATACTGTATCATTATTTAATAATATAACATATTTTTTAAAAAACTTAAATTGTATTATGCATTAAAGGAATTTTTTTATAAAAGATTCTTTTTATTCATTATTTCATTAAAATTAAGTCCCATATATTTTTTATCATATAATAGTTACTTTTGATAATTAAATTTTTGTTATTGTATTTCATTAAATTTCATAATACTGAAAAATATTTATTTAAAAATACTAGTAATACTAATATTATTTGAGGAATTAAATTGAATATTATTTTATAAAATAATTTAAATTAATTTAAAGCTTTTTATTTGTTGGTTTTTACACCTATATTAGTCATAATAAGGATATTTCATATTTCAATTTCATTATGTGTTAATTTTTATCTTTTATTTTAATATATTATCTCAATAATATATGTTTTTGTGTATTTACTTCATGGTTGAAAATGATATAAGAAATTGAATCCATAATATTTGTTTAAAATAAAAGACATAAAAAATCATTCCTCGTTACAATAATTAACTAGGAATGTCATCCTATATAAGTGGGCCATAGAAAATAATGTATGTTAATCCTCACAATATTGATTAGGATCAAGGAGGTTTTCTCGAACTTCGCCTCCATGACTACTTCATTTCATTATCGAAGAGGCCTTTCCTGATATCACTTATATATTTTTTGTAAATTACAAATATATCTATATATAAAAGGACATATACCAAATAAATCGATCAATCGAAAGTAATATGATACACACACTATGTAGGGATCCCATAAAAAATTATTCTAATATCCAAGACATAAATAAAAATCCTAACAAATATTGGGTCCAACCAAAGACATTGAGATACATTCCCACGATGTTATTTGAGAACTATATCATTCTCTAACGATACAATTCATATTTCATAAATGAATTTTAAATTTATTCCAATAACATATCCAAATAACACTTTTACTCTCCAATGATGTTTTATTAAAATTATATGACTCTATTCTATAATTTATTTGAAAATGAATTGTCCTAAATTCCATCATACACTCAAAGTGAGTATCTAGAGGCCCCCAGTCAAATTTCATTCAGTGACATTATCATATTTCATAATCAAGATGTTCAAAGTTACCAAACAGTGAAACAAATTCCAATTTGTACATATATTTATACACATCTTCAGACAATTGGGGAATACATATTAGATAACATTAATGAAGAGAGTACATATAAGTATATAAATATTTAATATTATGTATAATAGATTCATTATAAATGGACCCATATAATTTTTCGGAACTTTTTTTTAACCTTATCTAAACGACCTCTCAAACAATTAGTTATAAAAAATTGATAATTAAACAGACACAACCATAAAATATGATATGGCAAGGAGAAAAAATATTATGAATTTATGTTTGAATGATTATTCTTTCCATTAATATATCATTTTAAATTAGATCATTTCAATTTGAAATATCATCTAAAAACTAATTTATTAATTTTAAATATCATTTTAATGGCATAATTGTTTTTTTGATAAAAAACCTAATCCATCATCAATTCATCCACTAATAAACATATAATATAATCCATGATAGAGTTTCCAAAAAATGTACTGAAATTTTATCTAGTCCGAAAAACAGATTGTTTGTTATAAATATAGCAAATTAATATAAGATTTTTAAAAATAATATAACCTCACACAATAATTATTGTCATAATAATAATAATATCATAAATATAAAAACAGCAATAGGAAAACCATAAATAGTCAAACCCCAAAAAAAATGTGTAAATAAATCATTAATTTATTACACATTTTTTATTCATCCACACATGTAATACATGACCCCATTCAAATATAATATATACTTTCTATATATCATATTATAAATATACAATTAATTTATTTTATGAAAAATCCAATAATAATTATACATTTTAAAAAACTCCAAGAGAGGTGTAATGAATCTATAATCCTAAGAAATTGATTGATGATAACTCATAATAATGTCTTCATCAACTAATTGACAAATAAAAAAGAGATTAAACCCTTATAAATATAAAATTTCATAAATTTTAATGTAAAAAAAAATAAAACATATATAGAGATATACCAATGCTAATATGGTGGTAAATAGTTTTACATCATCATTCCCATTTATTATATATCATCCAAACTACATATACAAAATAATACCAAAATATTTAAACGTTATGTCCTAAATCCAACTATAAAATCCTAATATAAATGAGAAGTAATTTTTTTTATGAAAATAAGTGAAAGAATGTAAATGGGTAAGGACATTTTTTATTAAATAAGTATAAATAAACATTCTTTGTCTACTGATATTTTAATAAAAAATAACAAATAATGAAGAAAAATAAGAAGTATTCCCCCCCATTTGAAATATAAATATATAGAAATCCCATGCATTATTAATAAAACCCTTAATAATAGATACATAACTATAAATAATATTTCTAGCATACCAAATTTTTTTTTACTTTTTAATGACATTGTGTCTCAAGTGGTTTTCTCAGTTACTAGACAATTGGTATGTGGGACTATACAAGTACCCAACACACTGGACACCAATTATTATAAAACATTGTTTCTAATTGATTCATTGGAAATAAAAAACATGATTCCATCATCTCTATAATAATTAATATTATCCATGAATTTTTAGTATTCTTTGAACATATTATATTAGTAGTTAATTACTAGATATATATCATTTAATCATTTTTGTAAATGAGATTTTAAAAAATTAAATTTCTATATGATAAAATTTTGTTAGAGTCTAACCATTATCCATTAGAAGAAATACCAAAAAAATGGATTATGATCTTCTTTAATTATATATTGGATTCAAATATTTTTCAATGTCAAGATATAGTAATTATATTATGTATTACATCGAAAAATAAATTTAATCCCATAATGGCATTAGAGAAATATTGGTGACTCAGATTTATGAAATCATTGTTAATATGTAGTCACCAATCTTGAGGAAAAACCTTTAAAATATTATGGTTTGTTACAATATCATATTATTTTATATAAAACGTGTATGAGTAAAAATAATATGGAAATATATTCACTATAATAGGTGAATATTTTTTTTAAAAAAAAATTGAATGGATACAAATTTCCCCATGATAATTAATCTATAACAAAGAGGATATATAAGTTCCCTAGGAAAATTAAAAATGTATTAAAGTTTTGTTTATAATATTAATTTGATCATTAATATTTGAATATGAGGCCAAATAATATATTGAAACAATAACGATATATTTTATTTAAAATATAAAGTATATAAATTGTATAATATATTGATTTTTAACCCATATTGTGTGAAATTTAATTAAACACTCTTTATAAGGAAAATTTTTAATCATGGAGGTTAGTGATTCTATTTTACCGCAAGAGGGAATACATTTACATTTGAGGCCTTTAACTAATGATTTGATTATATAATTTCATTACATCTACATTATTATAATGTTATTATCAATAAATAATAAGGTTATGACCAAGAAAAAAAGATAATCCAAATGTCAATTGATATTGATCTATTTATAGAGAGGAAAAGTATAATAAAAAATTTGTACATTATTAGAATAAAAATAAATTTTAAAATCATAAAATTATACATCTCAATATTATATCCCTTCATAATGAATATATGTATTCTAAATTCAAATAATAAAACATATTAGAGGCCCCACTATAAACCATATATAGATAACATGCCTTATATAATACATAATATTCAGTTATTATATATAATAAATTTTTAACAATTGGTGATATTTACTATTTATTATTTAAGGGAATAATCCAATCACCGAATAAAAAATTTATTTCATCACAAATTGGAATCATCAACTAAGTATCAATTTTTTCCTCAAAAAATATTAATGATATAAAAAATTTTATTTTCATGAAATATCATCATAGTTTTAATATTGACATTATCTTTATACCTAATCATAATTAATGACCTGTGAGAAAACATAGTAAATAATTGGATGTGAAGAAAAACCTTATTGAGGGTAATATATAAATACAAAATGAATCAAGTTCATGCATGAATACTCATACATGATTTGAGTTTTTTTAATTGTTTTGGCTTGAAATAATTATTTTTCTGCACAGGAAATGAATATTCCTACAAATTGAATTTCTTTAATCATTTCATATTGAATATGAAATCCAAAATATAACACATAAATGTTCGTTTGAAATAAAATAAATTATATGGACATATTTTAAAATGAATTATATATTTCACCCGTATAATGTAGAATATACATTCTTTTAAAAACAACTCATGGGTAATCACATAGGATAATATCATAAATAAATTTATATAATAAGATCATGGTAAAATATGTAATAATGAAACAATAAAACACATGACATATGTATAAAATAAGGATTAATACCAACACAAAATATCATTGTTGATATAGTCCAAATGTCAAATAGCATAACTTCCTAATCCCCTAAAAATTTTCACATTGTGAAGAACCATTAACCAATGCATTTGAATTCTATATGGGAACACCCATGATAACATGTACATGTATATGTGTTCCACAAGATAAAATAAGTCACATTTCAAAAACATATGAATTACCCATGGAATTAAATGAGTTTTATAATTATTCCACATATCATAATCAAAAGAGATATATTAATGAATCAATTATAGAAATGAATAGAAGTCACATATAACCCATTAATAAAAAGTTATAAAAATCTTGGTATATATATATGTGGGATATATATATAATATTTAGAAGTATTCCATAAAATAAAAAATTGATAAAATTTTATTTAGAGAGATAATGTTTATAGCTCGATGAATAATGGTGACTCAAAGAGATCCCTTACAATAATAAATAAAACATATTCTGATATCATAATATATATTCCATTTAAAACCATTTATAATGTATATAGAATAATGAGATATTATGATTGTTTGTTCACTGAAAGCACGGATTCTTATAATGTAATTCTGACATCAAATGACGCTTTTAGGGGAAGAAAAAACCATTGACATAGTATATGATAAAACATGACACTATCAAAAAGTCTTAGTAGTGGCCATTTTTTGGGAAAAAGTGGTGGTTTTAACCACCATTTTATAGTTTAAAAGTGCTTATTAAAATCCTAGGGTATTTCATGGTTGCAAGTCATTTAGCTGTAGTTTTTTTTATTTTAGTGGTGGTTTTGTAATGTTTTAAATTTTGTGTATTTACCAGCAATTACATAATTCATTAGTGGATATATTTTTTTAAAAAAATATGGGTAAATATAAATAATATTAAATAAACCATCATAAAACATATTATCAAAAATTTCATTTAAGAATAGTTAAGCATAACTACCGCTAAGAATATTAAATAATGTGTGACTAGTAGAGATTATATTAAACCACCACTAAATCAATTTCATTGTTTTAATAATAATAAACTATAATTATAAAAAACTGACATATTAAAATCTAATCTATTAATATATGATAATCCCATCATACATATCTCATATATCTATAGTCATATAAAAACATCAATGCCTCATAACCTCAATCAATGTCAACCCATGAATCATTAAATATACACATAAAATATTTCAAACAACAACCCATTCCAAATATACATCCATGTCAGGACCTCCACTACATATTTCTTCTAACACATCATGTGATCAATTGAAACTAACATTTTCATCTCACCAAATGTACAAATGTAAAAATTAAAAATTAAAACTACCAATAATAATTTTGAATTATTGAAGAATAATTATGAAAAATTAATATAACACTTAAAATAAGAACCATAACGACTGGATTCTATAGAATTTCATTGATTGGAATGGTCAACCTCTTTACAACTACATTCATCTTTCACCGATAAAAGAAACTAGAACATTTATGAATGGAAATGTGATTGACATTAGTCATATAATATAGATTGAATTTTTCATTGAAAACTTTTTATTTTATTAGTCAAATATAATGGATATAATATATATATATATATATATATATATATTTCAAAAGATTTTAAAAACAGAAACATACCTATTTATGATAAGATTAAATTGTTGAAATGGGAAAAGAAAGTGTAAATATTCTAATTTGCATTTAAGGTGATGTGCAGTTTTCTTGAAATTTTAATACCAAAAATTTAAATATTTTGATATCACATCGTGTACTATATTTTAGAGACAACTCATCTGTGGTATTCCTATTATTTAAAACCAAAATACATTCATTTTCTATGGTTTTGATGGTTATGAACATGTTTTTGTGTTTTAAAACACTCAATATGTGATTAGGTCAATAACATGAAATTAATAATTCAAAATGGTGATTTTTTCAGTTAATACATTTAAAAATTAAACATACAGTACATTTACCATGATTATTGGTCAATCTTAAAGGATTTTGTACATTTCATTAGTGTATGTCAAGTAATTCCTACCACCCCACATGTCTGATTGACATGTTGTCTAAGTATACTCATAAAAATCAATTTATCAGTGGTTTTCACATGATTTCATATCCATATGATATCATATGATATGTGTTTGACCATTCTAGGCATGTTTTAGGGTTTCAAGGCAATAAAAACACATTTAATGCCATAACGGGCAAAGCATAATTTATAATGACATGTTGTCGATTCCATCTTTTTGAAATTAAATTTTCATTTGCTATAAAAAATATCTAGAGATTCCTAGAATCATTTTTCAGGTTCTGACCCCCCACCAATAGTTGTTTTTAAAGGATTTTTTTCCTTTCTGATGTGTTTATATAGTAATTCTGACCACACTACACATTAGATTGACACTGTTTCTAGACATTCATTTTAAAAAAATCTCATAGGTGGTTGTATCATTATTTACAATCAATATGAGGTTATTTTCATTGGTTTTTAACTTTTCTACATACATTGTAGTGTTTTAAAATCATTAAAAAAGTTACAACCATAATGGGAAAACTGCAATACAGAATGACACATTTTTGGTTCATATACATAAAAATTATATGTGTGGTCATTTTCCCATCATATTAGGCAAAAATGACTCGTTTTACCTGGTTTTGACCCCTGAAACATGTTTCAAAATGCCATTATACCTTTCGTAAGTGTATACCGAGTAATTCTAACCACAAAACACATCATATTGACATTTTTTGTTATGTATATGTTAGAAATAACTCAAAATTGGGTTAACCAGCATTTCAAATCAACATGGGGTCTATTCCTATGGTCTTGAACATTCCACACAAATTTTAGTGTTTTAAAACATTAAAAACGTTTTTTTTGACATAATGGGAACACCCTTATTCAAAATGATGTATTGTCAATTCCTACATTTCAATATTAAATTGATTGTAGTAGTCAGATGATTTTAGGGAAACATGACATCATTTTCTAGGTTTTGAGCACCTGATACATGTTTTAAATTGATTTTATACATTTCCAAAGTGTATAACGAGTAATTTCAACCACACCACACATAGGTTTGATGTTTGTTTTTCTACTTTTACACGTCTAAAACAATTGAGATCTAGTTTTATCATGACTTCACATCAATATATAGTTTTTTTATCTGGATTTTACCATTCCACGTCCAATTTATTATTTTAAAACAATAAAAATGTGTATACAACCATAGATAGAAAAATATAATTTAGAATGATGGGTTTTCAACCTCGACATATGATAACTAAATATATGGTTTTTGTCCCATGATTATAGGGATATCCGAACACATTTTTCATGTACCCCCCAATAGTTTTTTTTAAATCTTTTTTAAATTTTAAAAGTTTATATTCAGTAATTACGACCACACTACATGCTGAATTAACATGTTGTCTATATGTACACATCATAATCATCTCAATAGGGATGGGGGGGGTTCCATGATTATATATCAATTTCAGATTCTATTGTATGTTTGGACCATTTCACACACATATTACTATTTTAAAACACTAAAAACATGTTTTCGGCAATAATGGCCACACTATAATTTGTAATATTGTTCTATCGGTTTTTGTAAATCAAAATTAAACCTATAATTTTTTTCTATAATTTTATGGAAATTTGACATCCGTTTTCTGATTTGGAAACTGCAACAATTGTTGTTAAAGGAATTTATAACAGTCAGATTTGTATATTGATTTATTCTTAAAGAAATTCTCTCATATTGATGTTTTTTCCTTGAATAAAGATAAAATAAAACTCCAAGGTGGTTTTTCCATTATTTAACATAAATAAAAGGCCATTTTCTATGGTTTTGACTATTTCATGAATATTTAAGTGTTTTAAAACACTAAAACATGTTTATATCCATAATAAGAAAACCATAATTCAGAATGACCTGTCGTCAGTTACAAAATTTTAAAATCAAATCTATTGTAATTTTAACTTGATTTTAAGGAAATTAAATCTCTTTTTGATGGTTTCTACCCCCAAATAGTTGTCTTTAAAATATTTTTTACCATTCAAAATTTTATAATGAGTAATTCAAACCACACCACACTAAGGATTGCGATGTTTTCTATGAGTACATTTAAAATAACCCAGAGGATATTATACTGTTATTGGAAATCAATATGAGGTCTTCTTCTATGGTTTTGAAAATTCCACACATGTTTTACTATTTTATAACATTATAATTGTGTTTACTACAATGACATGAAATCGGTAATTACAAATGATTTATTTTTCGTTCTTAAATTTGAAATTAAAATATATTGTTGCTGTCCAATGTTTTCTGAAAAATCCGACATCATTTCATTGTGTGTTACCCAAAAAACGTGTTTTTAATGGCTTTTGTACCTTTTATAAGTGTATACCGAGTTATTTGGACAACACTGCACATCAAATTGATGTATTGTCATGGCATAAAAATCAAATATAACTCATTGTTTGTTATACCAGGATTGTACATAAACCTGGTGTTTTCTTTTATGGTTTTGACCATTCCAGGAATTTATTGTTGATTTAAAAACTAAAAAACAATTATGTAAATATCAGAAAAACAGTATTCTAGTTTTTCATGCGGTAGATTCTTATATTTTACAATTAAATATATTATTATTGTCCTATAATTTATGATAAATTCAAAATCCTTAAATCCATGTTGATGCACCCATTTATTTGGGTTTATAGATTTCTAGTTTTTATAGTATATTTTTTATTATTATGTTTTTATAGTAATGAAATAATATTAAATGGTAATGAAATTTACTCACTCCAACATCTTTGGTTGGTTCATATACCAATCTTCCACTGAGTTTCCTATTCACATTATACCACAACTATGTTCGAACAATAGTGTGAACTAATTTATTATAAACTATAAAAATATAAAAAAGTTATAAAAACTTTTTAGTTATAAAATAAAATGATATAAATAATATTGAATAAATGAAAACAAGAAATTATACTTTTTCTCCAAATACATTATGACACTTTAATGTGAGGAATAATTTTTTTCTCATGATTTAAATATTTTTTTTCCATTATTCCTAAAATATATAGCATAATTATTAGAAAAATATAATATTATTGTATTTATGTCATTATAATACTCTAAAGAATGCAATTTATTCCTGAAATGAATATCCTTTCATATTCACAAGGATCTTCATATTCTCATGAGAAATGCCTCCTCCCTTCTTAACATACATTTTTCCTAATCTTATAGAAGTTTCATTTAATTCCAATGATACTTACTATTTAGAATCTCTATGTTTTTCCCCAATATTTATAAGTCCATGTGTGTGAAATGGAGTGAGGGACATCAATATGTAGAAAAGAAACTAGAAATAAACAAATATAAGATGTTATAAATATATTTTCAAATATATCTCATTTCTTTTAAATTTTATTCAAAGGATTATGAAGTTCATATATCTTTTACCTAGGTAACAAAGACAACAATTTTAGAAGTTATAAGAGTATGCCTCATATAGATATAATTAATTCAAAATCTTACTATATTGCATACAAGATTCCAAAGAATATGCCTATATAATCTGATAGCATAATAGGTAGGCACCCTGAACTCATCAAATGCAATGATAATTTTGAATTTCATCAGGACCCATATATATTTTGTGTTCATAATTGTATCCCTTCTTCTTATTCCTTTAACTGATTGGAAAAAAAATTAAAATTTTAATAAATTGTAATGTTTTTTAAAAATTCACAGTCATATAAGTAACGGTAACACCCCAATATCCCCTAGATTGAGGGGTGATGAACTTGTCCATCGAAGTTGGTGAATCCAGTGTAGGGATACTAATAAAATCTATTCCAATTTTCGTATTTCTAATAGTATCAAGTATAATAGAATCACCAAAATCCATAAAAATTGACTTTAGTGGGGGTGTGCTCTGAGATACTAATCTGTTTGGATCCAAATTTATTTTTGTTTCCATAATTAAAATATTTGAAATGGTTAAGGTATATTAAATATATAAAAACTGAAAATATAAATTATTTTTACAATAAAAATGAACAATGTATATATCTAAAAATAATTATCAATAATAATGTATAATATATTTTCATTTCCAATTTTAACATTAAATTACCTTAATCTTTATTTTCACCATTTTAATGAACCTCCATTATAATTAATATTTTATTTAAACCCTCTCTTACTAATTTTTTTTTACAATATTCTGAGGAAACAAGTGTCCAATATTTTTTGGGGATGAGGTTTACTATCTCAAAAAAAAAACAATAGCTCTTCCTCTCCTATATTATATAAGTTTCTAAACATTACATTTACAACAACACTGCAACCTTCAAATATTTAATAAATTATATAATTAACCACCATCTATTGTGAAGCCAAGGTAAATGGATAATGTTAAACACACTCATCAGTATCCTTCAAGGAAGAAATGTTGACATAAGAAAAGGGTGATAAATCATTCATTATTCCCCTATCAATGTCAACAACATGAATTTGATAAGATAAATAAAAACTATACATTATATTTTAATTCAATTATTTCATTCAGTTTGTCATGGTATCCCATCTCTAAAAATGTAAATACCCCGTTATTATGATATTTCTAAATATTTTCATGATAAATTGTATGAAACCCGAAAGTATAAATCTGTTAGGTATCGAATCTCTTAGATTTGTTTAAAGGAACTCAAGCCAAAAACAAAAAATTATTCGTTATTTTAGTTCAATTTTCAACATTCATTATCTAGAAAAATTTCTATACACTATTTCTTTTAACATGGAAAATAAAACAACCCATCAATAATGTTAATATAACTACATACATACATGTTGATTTGATCATTTGACAATCTCCATATTAATTGATTGTTTATTCTAGTTCATTTCAAGCATGAACCCTTTTCACCTCTTCTATTATAGTCACAATTATTCAATAAATTGATCTTTAATAATATTATTGAGTATAATATATCTATATTCTTGTAGAAACTCCAATTTAGCAGTGTAAAATTTGACCCCTACAAATTGGTTGTCTAATAGTTTGAAATACAGATGATTGATATTCCAATAGAAAATTAGTGGAGAAATTATCATCAACTTTAGCATTATTTAGTCTACTCTCAATCCCATTCAAATACCTAGAAAAGAAGGCCATGCATAATTTATCTATTTGATGTTCAACAATAGTTATTAATGGATGAGCATTATTTATATGATTTCAAATAAACCAACTACCTGATAGAAAAAATTAGAATCATATTGAAAATTTCTAGGTAATGATTTAATAAAATATAATTTACCCTTGAAAATAAAAAATATTATTTGACATCTCAATTGGATGAAACCATTGATTGTGTACTGGTCCCCCGGGTTTACCTTCTTTATCAAATTGAACATTCAAATGAATTATGACTATAAAAAATGAAGGGGGAAATAAAAAATCTTAATGAAATAGTGACAAAAAATCATTCTTTATTTTAATTGAGATCATCTGGATTAAGAGTTCTTCCACAAATCTCTTTAAAAAATGTAAAAAAAGTCAACTAAAAGCATTTTTTTCTCCAGGTAAAGTATTACACAAAGTAAACTATACCAAATCTTTAATCAGAATATGGGATTCATGAGTTACCAATCAATATAACTTCTAATGTTTTATTCCAATTCACTAAGATGTGTTACATGAATTTTCATATGACACTTTTACATTATTTAATGTTTGAAGGAATGTGTATTTCTAATTATTTTCCACTATAAAAAGTGCCAAAGTATGCTTTTGATTATCGTTTTCCCACAAACCATATATTAAATTCATTAAATCCAAATCCTAGTTAGCATTATTTTAATCCTTTGATTTACCATATTCCATAAGCACTGTTAAAATTAAATTTTCATGGAATCTAATCTTAAAATGAATTAAATAATGATTATGATATATCAAATTAAACCCCCAATGGGGATATATGAATTATTGACTATCTTTATTACATTGTTCTGATCCAACTACTTAAGATACAATACCCCTCATCTTTTCCCACAATATTTAAAATGATGAAATTTTACTAATTCAATGTTGATATTCATTAACTATGCCATGATTTCTGAAAAGAATTACACCATTCATTAATTTATCATTTCAATATCTCTATTGGATAGTGTCTATTTAAAATTTAATTTATGAGAAGAATCTTTAAATAGATAGTGACACATAAATAATAGTTTCCACTGTAATTAATAATTAATTATCAAAATCAAAATTACAAACATGACATGCCAAACTAGTATGAGTTTTCCAACGAGAAAAATTTCTTAGTAATTGAATGTAACTAATTCCCACATTAAAAAATTTTTCATTTTGAATAGCTATGTCATTGAAGCATCATATATTTCCATTCCATCATCCAATAATTTGATCAATTATTTGATTAGAGGCTAATTGTATTCATCCATTTCATTTCAAGGCATATATTTTTCAATAATAATCACTGAAATAATGATATAATTATTCTCCACACACATCAATGGAGGTATATTATAGTGGATCAAATCATCTTTTTAAATTTTATAATTAGTACATAAAATTAAAAAATAAATAAAACCAGTAGAATCCAATACCAAACATAAATTCCTATGATCTAATTAATAATTTAGATATAGTTAATCCTACAAATTCCATGATGTTTAATATTTTTGATGTCTAATATTTCCATATTTAAGATCCAAATAATTCCACTTCATGTCATATGTAGTCTTAGATGCCACGAATAAACATTGAAAGTGTGGTTTCAGAAGAAAGTTATGAAATATCTTTGCATGAGTTTTCTTCTCTTGTTTCATCATGGGGTTTCATTGATTTATATTTTTATTTTTTTCATTAACATCCATTTATTTTATTAAATCTTGTGTCTTATTCTTTATCGGGATCTACTCCTTAGTAAAGCATGCAATCATTAAAGATATCATGTATCTTCATATAATCATGTCTACCTTTTTTATGACATTCTTCATCTTAATGAATGATGAATGGATCTTAGAAAATACAAATTCATCGTAAAGAAACTCTAAAATCACATTTTATCAATAAATCCTCTCAAACACATGATATCCAACAACTTAAGTAGAAAATACATCACCCAATATATTGGTCACCCTTCAAATAGTTTTTATTGTCCATCTAAAATTGATTCTTAAAAATCATATTTTGGTCACTGATGTTCTGAGAAAGATTAAACTACTCAGGATCAACTAAAGGTTCAATATATCTATTTAAATCATTGAAATTATATTCATTGAAACCAAATGAATCATTTAACAAATTTGAAAATAAATTATTCTCTTTTGGGACACATTTTATTTAACTGATAATGTTGTTATTGTTTTTAAATTCCATAAAATTTTATTCAACATTCCTAATAAAAGGAACATATTGAGAAACAAAATATTTCCACTTCAAAGTCTCATATACTTTGTTTCTATTCAACCATATAATGAATTTTTAATCAGCACACAATGATTTTATTCCTATATCCACATATTAGATTGCAATTGTATAATCTCAAAATTCATCAAAACAATTGGAATATCAAATTTTTTTGAGGTTAATTAATCCATATATTATATGTAGGTATTAGATTGTAGTATCCCTATACATTTATATTTAATTAAACTAATGTTTAATACAATAGGAAAAATCAATATTAAATATCACCTAACTTCATCATTGACTATTTCATAAAAACTATACCAGAAAATGGGATGAAACAAATAATTAAAACATTATTACTATACTTATTATATAACAACATGGATTAAATAAATTATTATTTCTCACAAAAATTGACTTATGATTTCATTAATTTGATGGCCACCTCATTTTAATATAATGGAATCCCATTAACATTCCAATTGATATAAAATATTTATTCGAAAGTGAGGGTTGGAAGATGAAGTGTATTTCTTATTAAAGAGTGAAATAATTTCTTTAGGATAAAGTAGTATCTATACGGGTTTATATAAGACTCATGATCATGGTATTTGATGTTAACGACATTCTTGAAACAATTAATATTTTATAATGGAAGTGTAAAAAACAAACTCTACATTAATTATCATAAATATGTATCAATTTTTTAAATGTTATATTTAGATGATGCTAATTTTATGCGAGAAAAATATAAAGGTGTTTTCTTACCTCGTGTTTTATTTATGGACAGTTGATTCAATTGAAAATTTAGCTACATTGAATTGTGTTTGAACCATTTCCCATGATCTTACATTGAAAAGAATCACCCATTTAATAATATGAATGTGATGTGTTTCTAATTTTGATATCATTTAATTTTATTCACACCCAATATATTCATATATAAATGTATATAAAATTGTTAATGGTTTTAGTGTGATTTTATGTTTTTACATTAATTAAATAAATCTACTCGATTCATGTAACATCTAATTAGATACTCCTTATATTTTAGCTAAACATAAAACACATGATGTTTACATAAATTTGAATAATTTTTATTGTGATTTTTAAATATAATGATGAATTTTTCCGTTTGACTAAAAATAATACACTATAATTTATTCTCTAAAAAATGTTAGTTAAAACAATATTAATGAAAGAATGTTGGATATTGTAGTTAATGTAACCAATAATTGGTGATCATGAATGTAAACATAACCCTAACTACAATATCATTATTCAATATATTTTATTAATCTTAATTATTCCTCCAAATTTTATAAAACAATATGCATTCTGATAAATTTAAAAAGGGTCTATTATCAATTTTTCTTGTATTTTATCATTAGATACCTTTCAAAGGATGGTAATGAAACCATGTTTATCCCCAACCCCTACCATCAATTCATTATGAGTTGTAAAATAGTTTCAAATATTTATATGTGAAAATTTGGAGTTATTAACATATATAGATCAAATTTTAATATATTAATATCAAATATAAACATGAAATTATAAATGATATAGATTCTAGAACCAACATATTCTAGAAAGGAATTTATTTTTTTAATTTATTGAAACATAACCAAAATTAATGATCATTATAACTACAAACATATACCAAAAATATATATAAATAACACATTATAATCCATGATTACATATATACATTACTATTGATGTAATGAAACCAAATTCCATACTCTTTTATCAACCATGATTATCCATATAATTCAACTAAATAATATATTTAGTGTGAGGATGATAGAAATATTAAGGGGGTCTATGTTTCCACTGAAGAGGGAATTCAATCTGGGAGATAGAGGATATATGGGGGGTATGAATCGCCCAAGAGAAGGGAAATTGTTAGATGGGAGAGGGAGTTCAGAGTTTGGGACTCGTAGGTCAAGTTGGAGGGGTGTTGCAGGGTTTAAGGCCCCTGGTGGTATGAAATAAGGTACGTCTGGGGGTGGGGGAATTGTGTTCATAGGGTCGTGGTCAACATTGAGGAAGGAAGAGGATGAGGTTTGGGGAGGGAGGGGTTGGAATAAGGATGGGGTCTCATAGACAGACCATGAGAGGGATAGGAAATATGGTTTTTCATAATTATTTTTGCGGTAATTTAATTAAAAGCATTGTTTACTGTCAATATAATAAAAATATAGTGATTATTTGATCAACCCACCACTGTATTATTTTTAAAAAATGGATTTCATTCACCATTGTTATGAAAATCACGGCTAATAATCCACTTTTATGTAGTTAGTTTTTCATTAGTAACATTAATTTTGTCTTTTATAAAGAAATCCTAATAGTAGTGTTCAAAATATATATAAAAAATTATTTTTAATTATTATTAAAATAAATTAATAGTATATATAAATTTTAAATTATAATTCATTTATATACCTCTAAATTGATACTTTAAAAAATTAATAATATGTTCATGGAAGATAAAAATTTATACAATCGATCCCAAAAACATTTAAAAATATGTATTATAATTATAACATTCCCCTACCTCAAACCCTACTTGTCACATGAAATCACTATAATCAAAAATATTAAAACAAATACAGTAAATTCCTAAGTTGATATACATTTTAATTTTTATTATTCCATTTAGGTAAATTATTATGATTTCTTAAACAATTACTCAATAGACTAAGATTATATAATAAGTTTTGATGATATCTAGATCATATGTCCATAATGAATACGGTATAATGACTGTGGTAAAATATTTCATTATGATATCATTTATATAATAATTATAAAAAAATAATTAATATTTTTAAATAAATTTAATTTTTAAAACCATTCATGATATATTGTTATTAAAAATGAGCTATGTTACATTCATGAGCAATGATTCCATTTTTAAATGATCATTATAGATTGACGTTTAGTGTAATTTTATGTATACATATTTTTGATGATATCAAATATATATTTTTCATTATTTTTATATACTAATATATATAAACTAGGTAATGTTGTCATGATAAATGGTTCATATCACTTTATTGAGGTTGAAATACACACGTACAACCAAAAGACATTGTCATTTTTTAAAATATTGAAACGCAAGAATATAAATTTTATATTATCTATTAAAATGATAAATAATTCATCGCAATAATATAAAAAAAATAATTTCTTCATTTTAACTAGTCATGAGTTGGGGGTACAGAAAACGAATCATGTCGTTTCGTGAGGTGGTTTCCTCCAAACACATGCAAAAATTATTCATTTAACATTTGGTGCAAGAGGAGTTATATATAGGGTATTACATTAACATAAAACATCTCTTAATATGTAAAATAGAGTTTTTGCAATTTCAGCTTGTTTTAATAATATGTTAAGCAAAATAAGATGAATAAAACAAATATGTTCTTTTAATAGCCCTACATCTTCTTTTGGAACCACCAATAACCTAATTCACAATCCCTCAAATATTGTTTTTATACATAGAATGAGACATCTAAAACATGTGGATATATTTCAATGATAGATATCAGTTGGTTTTGATCTAATGAAATGATTTTGTAATTATGAATTAAGATATAGGAAGTGTTATTTTATTATACAAATGGGGGAAGTCTTGAAATCTCATAAAGAGTGAAATTAATATAAATTAATTGAGTTTAAAAAATGGAATCAACGTGAACGTTTGAATATATAGTTTGTGTACGGTAAAATATTCTCTCATATAATAAATCTTATACATGTTTAAAATATTTCTTCACCCTTATCATTTTTAACCCTTATTAAACTTCTTAACAATTACGACAATGATAATAATTTTAATTCATAGGTGTTAATCCATATAATATAAGAAGAATAATGAACCCCAAAAATTAATTTTTGATATTTAAAACTATATTAAAATAATTTGGTCGATGTTATTATTTTTATTATTTATAAATAATGTCATAAAATTTTACTTTTTGTAAAATATCATTAATGTAAATTTTGGAAGAATTATTTTTATTTGACCTTCAAAAAAACATGAAATGTAAAAAATTATAATAAATTTTTTCGTAACACCCATAAAATATAATATTTAATTAAATATACATGGTAAATACCAATTCATTCAATTATATTACTTGTAATATTTTCAAAATAAACTATTTTTGTTTTTCTATTAATGGATAAATAAGGTTTCGGTATTACCATGGAAATTATGGTAATAATATCATCAATAAAAAAATAATTTAACATTAACAAATTCATTACCTTCAAAATAACCTTTTTAATACTGATCATTTCCTTGGTATTAAATTTGGTAATGATTTGGATATAATAAATCAAATATAAGGTCATTTGGGAAATTTTGTTACAAAAAAATAATTTAAAGGTCATCATCATATAAAGATGTCACCAAGAAACCATATTTTTTAATATTTGTTACAAATTTATGAAATCCACAAATAAAATATGATAAAATAATGTTTCATAGTCACTTGGTAGTCTTGATCATAATATTTTCAGCAGTAATTAATAGATTTACTCTTACAATGGAGACAATAATTTACTATAGTTATTATTCATCAACATCAAAAATAATGGGGACATATTAACTAAATATAGAATGTATGATTCCAAATGGGTAATACAAATTATAGGTTCAACTTATAATGTTTCAATTAAATAATTTATTATTAAAATGAAAAACGAAAAGAAAAATATTTTTTTTTAAATTGAGTGTACATTTTTTTATACTAAATTAATGTATATTATTCATTCAAAATAATAAAATAACATTATGTATTAAAAAAGAAGTAAATTTTTTTTAATAGTAATAAAAAAATTAATTTTGTATTTTAAATAATTTAGATTAAAATAATTTATTCAATAGATATAATTATTTCCAACTATTCATAGTGGAATTAAACTATTCATAATATCTAAAAATTTCAGCATAACATAATTTTTATATTCTGGTTTCAAAAATGGTATTCTATATACTACATAATATTTCTAAATTTTCCTAGTAGTAATTATATTATTTACTCATCATATATAACAAAATTCATTTTTGAATAACATATACATTCGAATAATAAATTGACTTTCCTCATAATTGATTCATTATTTCCTAAATATTTTTTATTAAATTGGTAATGAATAGGTATGTTATATTTATTTTATAGCATGGTTACCCATGTTTATACCATAGCATTTAATTTCCATGTTATAATGGAAACTTAAAAATAATAATAATTTTATAGTATATCATAATTATCATAAATCCTGGTGTTGTGTGTTATGTAAATAATCAATCATAGTATTTATTTAAAATCCTGGGGATATAACATTATTAAACAATTTAATATATTGTTACCTGTAAATTTAAACATGTTATTTTAAAAAAATTGATTCTAAATTTCAAAATACAATTATCAAAATAAACTATCATGAAAAATTTTAATAAAACATCAACTCGAAAAGTGGAAAATAAAAATATGAAGGTCATATAGAAAAACACATTACAATTCTGTCAAATTTAAAAAAACAATTTTATGTGAAATTATATATATTGAATCAAATATTAAATCTAAATAATGATAACATTGATATATTTCATTGATCCTTGGAAAATGAATAATTACATGAAAGTTAACAACCAGAGAACCACAAAAAAAATATCTGTGAAAATTTTTGTCCATTTATCAAATTTAGAAGAAATATGACAACATTTATGATTCATGATTCTTTTAATATAGGTGTGTAATTACTTTACCATCTATAAAATTAACATAAGATTATATACCTACTTATAAAGTACAATTTCATCAATTAATAAATTTCCACCAAAATCAAATCTTTTTTCCCGCAATGATATTTATCTAAGATGATGAATTTTAATTCCTGATTTAGGACAATTAACTCTATAATCTAAAAAATAATATAAATATATTTCACTTATATTTAATGTTAATCCAAAATGAATAGTTTTAATAGGGTATGATAATGGAAATATTTTTGAGACCCTTTTATAATTGAATATTATGTTTATCTCAAAAATATCCCTAATAATAGCAATGGTTCTACATTTATTAGTTCATAAATAAACCAACATACTTGATAACATTAATTAAATCAATATAAAATATTTCATTACCCTTAATGTTTTTCTCATAAATTTCATCATATACTTATAGAAACATTTCTGAATTCTTATCAAATTATCAGTATTGTTAAATCGCATGTTAAACCTAAATGTTCCATATTTCTAAACACAAATACTAATCTCCCAAAATATATATTATCACACTAAGAAATCACAATATAATCATAAAAGTTAGTTGAATTCAATAAATTTCAATTATGTAAAATTATAAACTAACCAAAATGTTCACCAATTGCTTGACGATAAATATCATAAAAAATAGTTCCTTTCCAATGAATCACTATTAGATAATCAAGATAATGTAGAACTCATTATCCAACAAATTTAACAAAAATACATACACTAAAAAAAATGATTTATTCATACACAATAGAGTACTCTTCCTCATTTCCATTAAATGGGTCAAATCACATCAAAATGTTGTTATATAGAACCAAAAAATGTGAATTTATACTCTTGAAAATATTATAAAACATAAACCTAAAAACCATGATGGTATTAATTAAACTTGTTTTAACCTCACATGTAGAAATATATGCCGCCAAAAATAATCACAAATATTAGTAATCATGTTAAAATAAATTAATAAATATAATAGACCCATAAATGATAACCTAAATAACTTTATCATCAAATCACTCATCAATTTTAATGTTTCCAAAAGTATCACAAATACTTCATCAATTTCTGTAATCTATTTATCCCTACTAAATTTTATTAACCATACATAGGGAATATATTAAGGATTATATAACCTCAATCTTGTTTTTTCCAAATATGTAACCTTAACACAAAAATCCATTTCTTTTATATCAATACGATTAAATATAATTTTTCATAAACATAACAATATACTTATATGGAAATTTTCATATATTTTTTATGATTCCTATTATTGATATTCGATTTATAAAAATATATCTACATAATTACTCTTACTTCCAAATGCAGAAATAATTCAATCCCTTCGCTTAAATGATTTTTATATCATATGTTATTTTATGTTCGTAAGGTTAAACACTTGAATAGGGCATTAAATTAGATAAAGGAATAGGTTCCCCACATGAGAAAAAAAATTAAATATATATGGCTCTATAGGACTTTATTTACTCTTCTCCATTGAACTCATAATTTTTCCTTCACAATTAGTTAATGTATGATTGAATTTCCCACATATAATATCTTTTATTTTTTATGAAAATATTATACAAATTTTCCCTTTCAACTTTTCAAACATGATGGAAGTTGAAATTTCATTCTTCGATGGTCTCAACACCCACAATTATTAGATAACTATATCATTATCTTATTTGGTTTTCCCAAGAGTTGGTTAAATTATAAGATAAATTTATTTGGTAACTGATTATACATATTATTAGTAACTTTTACTCTAGTAAACATAAAATTTCAATTCCTAGAATAACCACATTTTCTACTACATTAAGTGTTAACATCATTACTCATTATTCAATCAACTAATGAACAAATATCAATTTGGGAGAAATAGTAATCATAATTTTAAAAAATCATTTATATTGTTTCGAAATCATGAAACATTTTTTCCAATGTAAGACACAATATGTTAATGTAAGTTATATATGATCATCATCTATTAAAATACATATAGATGGTTCTTAAAAGTAATTTTAATTTTCCCATGAATATCACCCATGAGTTTAAAAATATGTATATAGCAGGGAACAATATTATTTCACTAGAATGATCGTTAAGATACAAAAATACATCTATTTTTTAGGTTATTACCTTTATATGTATGTCTTCCAAAAAAACATCCACATTTATCATCTAGATATTAATTTGTTTTCATTGAGAACCAAATAATATCTATCTTACCAATAATAGTGGATGTTATCCTTTAAATAGTCGTATCCTCTTGTTTTAAAAAAATTACACTATTCATAATCTAAAATGTTATATAAGTATTTTCTTTGATACCAACTATATGGACCCATCCATAAATAATAAATAAATAAAAATTTAAGTCCATAATTCATTTACAAACATGTTAGGTTCATTATATAGTTATAATTAATATAATTATGTTGTTACACTTGCAAGAATTAATATTATAACAGAAATTCTATACATCCACATACTATCCAATTTTCGCAAAAAAAATATTTCAAAAGTAAACATTTTTTATTTTCCTTCCATATCTTCAAAATTTTCATCGAGAACTATTCATTTCCCCTATAAAACTATAAAACTGTATGAAAAAGATTTAACAAATTTGGTGATAATGAAAATATTTGAGAGAGGTGTATAAACAAAAATTGAATAAATCATTATAGTTTATGAATACATTTACATTATTTTTTAAAATAAAAATCATATTAAAAAAATTTCTTACAATTTTTTTTAATGAAAATTTCATATGAAATCATAACAGGAAAAATAAAACATAAAAATAATCATTTATAATAATGTAAATATTATGGAATCATTTTCAAAAAAAATTATACATTTCACCCATATCAAGTATCATATAATTTTATTTAAACATAACCTCATGAGTATTGACATAGAAATAAAATATTACGAACATGATATCAAATGATAAAGGGACATATGAAATTTCCTAGAAACATAAAACATGACATTAGTATATGTGAAGAATAACTTCAAAAAAACATCACATGATCAATATAAAAACATAATGGATTAGACATACTCCCTAATTCAAAAAGTAAAATATTATGAGAAAAAATAATTAATAAATTCATTAGACCATTTTCTTGGTGTACCCATCGTAACATGTACAATTTTATCATTTTCAAAATTGTAAATCAATCAAAAACCATAAACAAAATAACTACCCATAGAATGAAATGTGTTTCATAATCTCACCTCATATCACAATGAAAGGATATTTCTTAACGAATGCATTTTGTAAATATATTGATTTTATGTATAACAACATTATAGTAATGGAAAATTGTAACACCTAAATTTTTTTAATTATTAATATTCACCTTAATTTTAAATGTATATATTTCTAATTTAATGCAACATAAAATTTAACTTTTTTATAATAAATCACTTTGTGTTTCTTGTGTTATACTCAACATCATGTCAAAAATGTTCTACATGAAAAAAATATAACATTTTTTGGTATATAAAAACTAATTTTGTTTTATATTACACAAAATAATAAGTCCCTTCTATATCTTGTATATCACTCAAGGATGAGTTTTACCAAACAAAAGACACTATTAATATTATTATTGAATTATTATTAGCTATGAACTTACCATTGGAAAAGATGTTATGAATTTGATTAATGAGATTGTGAGAATAATATTTACACATTTATATACAATTAATCCTTTTTTATCAATTAGTATAAATGAATTTATGAATAATTTGAAAATAAATAAATTACTTTTCTAACAAAATAATTTTTCTTTGTATATACAAAATTTTATATGAATAAATTAATCAAAACATTTTGGATTAATGTTTTAAAAATAAATATATATTATATATTCAGTAAATTTATTTATTCATATCTAATATGTTTTAATGGTATAATATAAGAGTAAATCAAATTTTATGAATAATAAGGAATAATTTTTCTTATAAAAGGAAATTTTACCACATTTTAATCGAAACCCCACTGTAAATAATAATTTTTTTAATTTATAATTTTCATTTGAAAAAAGAAACATATTTCTTTTATGAATATAATTAAATTTTACTTTGGGATTATATTTAGAATTTATCTGAGATATTTCATTTTATGAAGAATAGTGAATAACAATGAATTTTAATTCAAATTTTTTTTCATAAAATTTATTTATATAGTTAAAATATCTATATTATTTTGGTTTTATAGTTTTATAAAATTCATTTTGATATATATGAATCAATTTTAATTTTTTGCAATAAAATTCACATTAAATTTGGATGTAAATATTTTTAAATCGGGGGAAAAAATATCAATCATAACCCTCATTGTTATCCCATCTAGAGGATTAATTATAAATTAATTTGTGGCAATTATGTGACATGAATTTGAAAAAATTGGATACCATATTTGTGTTGAGAATAATTTTTAATTTCTAATATTTACAACATAGTCATTGACAAAATAATATTATTGAATGTAAAATATAATAATTATAGTTATTAAGATAAAATTTATCATAACAAAGAACTAAAACATAAACTCAAGTTCCAAAATGACCTATAAACCTATCAAAAAACATTCTAATAGATATATATAAACCTTGCCCTCCCTTGGATTGATTTTGGACCATTATTGGTGCCACGTGACATCGAATAAATGTTGGTGGAATTCCATTTTCAAAAATTTAAAAGAATACCACTACTACTCTACTATAAAATTTCCTCACTCCTCCCACTTATTCAAACCTATAAAACCCATTTTCTCACCCAACCTCTTGTAAAATATGATCCCAAAGAAAAAATTTATCATAGAAGAATATTTGTGGGAAGAAATACCACCATGTAATATCTTTGGTGAAAATCCATAGGGGGTACCCAATTAAGGGGAGCTTTGAATGAGTATAACGAAATTTAAGACATTAAGGAAATGATTTTATCATATCAATTTTTATATTCATGAGATTCATTTCTTTTACACCACAAATATGTTTTTATTAGGGTATAAACATCCCATGAATTTGTTAAATGAATACATTATTTAAATTTATTGGTATTTACATATACGTTTTATGATCATCCCTTTATGGGGATTATGGTTCAAAAACTACAAATCAGTAATGTAATTTCTGTCTCAAGATTATTTATTGGAGATAACTTTAATATAATTCACCTATATTTTTATCTGGGGTGTATATAATATCTTTTTTAATGTTATATCTTAAATATAATCATATTATTATATTTTAATCTTCATTTACTATTATTATCTCATATAGATAATTGGTCAATGTTACAAAAGTGATAATAGTTTATTTCTACAATCGCATCATGTATTCGGATTTTTTATCACTACGATTCAATTAATGAAATATTATGAAACATATATCATGAAAAATCATGTGTTTTCTAATACTATGATTATATATTATATCCTCAAGTATTTTTACAATTTATCCACTCTTTGGTATTTAAGTCAACTATAAATATTTTTTAATTAAAATAAATCATTATTTTTTATTTTTATTGTTAATATGTGTTATATTAATCCTATGTTTTCAAAAAATGTTTTCAATTTAATTTTCAAATATTATGATTATTAATTAAGATTTTAACTCGTGTTATACCATTTTATAAAATAGTTTTGAAAGTTACAATTTTATCATTTTTTTCAAGGAACATTTTTAAATTTTTAAGGTGAAAAAGAATATTCAGGAGGTGTGAACTTACCCACAGTCAAGGCTTTCATTTCCTTGAAGTATCTACTATAATGATACACGGTTATTTTTGGAGAATTTTTTTTAAATATTCTGGAAATATATTGATTTTATTCTAGTTCACAAGAAAAAGCGTTATCATAAATTTTTTAGGTTTATAAATTGTTTTAAATGATTTATGAAGGATCCTTTATATGATTTCAAAAGTATATTTTTAATGAAAATAATTTTAATGATTTCAGATATTATATATAATTTTTTAAAAATATTTCTATAAATGGTTTTTAAAAATAATTTTTATCCATATAATACGGTTTCCAATGTGTTTTCATTCATTCATTATGTGTTTTGAAGGAGTATTGAAGGTAAAATATTTTGAAAATATTTTAACGCTTCAATTGAATGTTTTCAAAGATATTTTAAATGTGAAAAATTTTTCATAATGATTTATGATTAAATTGTTTTTCCTAAATAAGAAAACATAATTTCCACAAAAAATTGGTAAAATTAAATAGTAAATCCTTCTTCATAAGAAGACGTTTTTTGAAATGGTTTTATGAAAAAAGGTTTATTAATGAAAGGTTGTTCTTCTTAAGAAAATATCTTTGTGAAATTTTAAAATCCTTCTTTGTCTATGATGGAATAATTGGTTATAGATTATTATTTAATGGGGATATGATATATTAATACCATTCATTTTTGTCCTTGAATGGTTTATGTTACGAAGGAATGATGATTATGGGACCCATTTATTTTTCATGGGATATATGATTTTTAACCAGCATCTCATCAAGGGTTATTATTTTGGGAAATAACTATAGAACTAATCTAATTTCCATAGGTAATGATATGATGAAATTTTTATCAATCCCCTTTCATTTCATAGGTTATTATATAATTATAATGAAACAAATATGTTTTTTTGGTCATGATATGATGAAATATCTATTATCTTATGTCGCAATTATGTATTTTTTTTATTATGTGATTAGTGGGACCTATAGATCATTGCAATGGATTAGATAACAATTTAAATTTCATGTGGAAATGATCTAAAATAAGTTGACCCAGTTGATCTATGATGTCAAAAAAGATGAGTCCTAAGCCACAATGGGTTGATAGGGAAACCTGATACATAATGGGAAAATGGGAAAACCCAACCCTTTAAATAAAAAAATCTATATCTAGGGATGATGTAGTATTCCGACTAGTAGCTTTAGTCCCCATGACGTTCCCTGATAATCTTTAGCAATGGTCCTTAATATATAGAGAATAATTGATACGTGTGAACTAGATTACATGTTGAAAATGATATGTGTGATCCAAATTGCATGTCTATATGATTATTATAGTGAATTATTTCCATTCCATAACTAAATAAGTGATCCAATTTATATTTATGCATTTTCACAATGCTATAATCACATTTTTATGATATAAATGTATGCATTATTCCAATGAAATACTCTCATGACTATAAATTTTTTACTTTATTATTATTCATGTCTTATGAAATTCCAATAATGATTCCATGACTCTTGATTATGGTCTACGATATCCATAGTTATGGAGAGAAGATTTAAGTTTTATTAATTATAAGGATGACCATTAAGGGAGATTTAGATGATCTTTCACTATGATATAATATTAGTTTCCCATGTTTCTAAAGACACTAAACTATTATAGTCATCGGCCATGTATTTTTGTAATGTGGTGAGTAATCATATAAAAATGATGTAATATACATGTATGTTAATCCTGAGTTTCTACAATTGTTATAATAGTAAATGATTATTCATCTTTTGGAATCTATGATGATAAATATTGAGTGATATTCTGAGAAATATTTTGGTGGATATGTTTGGGGATATCTCTATGGATAAGTCAAAGGATAACTTAATGTATATGAACATTTTCTAGAATTTTGGTAGAGGGTAGAGTGAGTGGTTTCCTTGAAATACATTCATCTAGAGATAGTTTTTGAGGATGTTTATTTAGAAGATATTTACATAGGTGCAACAATACTGAAAATATTGTATTGAACAAGACAATGTCGGAAATTGGAGCATGATAATTGGCCTTACTGCACACATGTTTTGAATGTCCTGGGGGACATGCTTTGGTAATTCAATAATTTGTTACAAATCATCATGACAGATTTAAATTGTTGATTAATGTTAATAACCTAATAAAAACATTATGTTATACTGATTAAATAAGTATTTTTCATGATTTAGACACCCTATATGTAATTACTCTTCCAGATTATGTTATTTCCATGAAAGATTAGTGTTTCTAAAAATAAGATTTCAGTGTTGGTAAATAGAATGAGCGAGAAGGATATAGTTTAACATTGATTGTTTTAGATGTTGAATGTGTGGTAATTGTACAAATAGATTTCTTAATTGGGGATCCCAAAATGTGAATTAGTAAGGTTGTACAAGTATTGGTTATACACCAATGAAAAAGAGTCAAAAAACATGGGAATGGTAAGGACTAATCTTATATTATTTTTTACATTAAACGTATTAAAATTTATTTGATTTAGGTTTAGATACCATAATACATTATTAATATTTAATATTCTACTACAAGGGGTATAAATGAAAAACTGAGGATGCATGAGTAATGGTTTAATAGTAATGTTCAATAATTGAAGTGTGTATATTTTCACACTCAATTATTATATTATTTTAATTATGAAATATTTTTCAATTATAAATATAATTTTATTTATTATGCATTGAATAGGTGAGGTTGAATAGTGATGAAAACATTCAAAAGTGATTTAAAGGAAAATTAATATTTTGAATTATGTGAATGTATCCCTGAATTTGTTCAAGAAGATGAAACTATTTTTAATAACTTGCCTAAAGGGACGATTGAATTAGATAATGAAGATTGGATAGTATTTATGACCTTAGAGCTGATAAAGGAATTATTTATAATTTTCTCTATGTTGTCATGGAAAAAAGTTCACAACATCTTTGATGGGAGGAATCTATCCAGTAATATTCTAAATAAGGAATCATTCATCATTTTCTAAAGTATTTATGGTAATTCAGGTTATTAACATTTTCAAGAGAATATATGTTGTGGGTATTTACATATTGGAAATGAGAGAACCAGTATAGACATTATGATATTTTGGGGGACATTGTAATGAAGATTTAACAACCTTCTCTCAATTGTTTTGGAATTTCATATTTAGAAAGTGTGACAAGTTTATCCATTTATGGAATTATTTATTTTATTAATTTGAAGTATTTTTAAAGGTTAATGTATTATCCCGCCACGTGAGGTTATTTTCATATTGGATAACATGTACTAACCACTTTTATAGAATGTTAACTAAATAAATATTGAAGGACCTATCATTCTATTTATGGATCTCATGATCTTTTAGTTCTTCATGAATGATAACATCACCTTAATTCTCTAGACTAACAGTTGATGTTGTAATTGATCATGGAACTCATAAAGGATTATATTTTTCAGATAATAAAATAAAATCACGTATGTATATGTCCTCTTGAAAAATCATCAATATTACGAATAAGTGTATTGAAATATTTTTTTTTCTTAATATCATCATTTTTGATGATACCAATGACACTTTCAACCCGCATTTGGTTATGGATTTGTGATTGTCTAATTTCAAATGGGCAAGGTATCTATCAATATCCATTAGAAAATAATAGTTAGATTTCAATTTCATGTCCAAATTTTCACTTTCCACCAATTTTCTCCAATTTGGAGAATTAAATTCAAGCAATATATGCTAAATTTTATGTTTCAAACTTCTCATTTTTAAAATAAATTTTCAGTATTAATTTTTAAGTTGTGGATTTATATTAAATAATCTTTCTAGTTTTAAACCAATTACATCTCATATGAATTTCAAGGGAGAAATTCATTTTATGGTGGTTGAATTTTACACTATAAGATTATTCTTTTGTCAAATGAATTTAATTTGTTGACATTATTCATTTCCGGAAACACTGAATATAGATTTTATTATTCTAAAGCTATAAATGATGTTTGTATTATAAAAATCAATGCCAACATTATTCTATACATAAAACATATATTAGATTGTATTACGAGAAATACAATATTTGGATTGTATTATACACTATATTTATTATGGGACATGCCAATGATACAACATGGAAAAGAGAATTTAAGTTTACTAATCCATCATATAGGCTATCGAAGGTCATCACACATGAGGAGCTTCATATTTGGTTAAATAATTTATTTAAATTCTTCTAATCTAATTCTATTTGGTGTATTATATTAATTATGAAAGCATTGATTTTGGAAAACATGCAATCAAATTAAAAAAAATAAAACATTAAATCTAAAAGAAGATGAAATTGAAGACATAGTGAAATTAGGGAAGAAAGGTTTTGGACTTAATGTTGGGCATCACTGATTCATATATTATTAATTTGTTTTATAAATTCATTTTGATAATCCATATCGTAAACCATCATTAATGAATTAATATTTATCGATTTATTGAGTGAGTGATTTTATCATTCCTCTAGCACACCTAACCACACTTCCTCCAATAATAAAATAGGATAATACCTAAACTTAGAATGTTGTTCCTAAAAGATCCAACTCCACCGTATATTGTTTCATATATTATGGAAGCCCCATATCTACATTTTAAAGTGTCTTCCCAATGTTAGGGATAAAATAAATTAGTTTAAGAAAAGAAATAGAATTCAAAATAATGTCTTGGTAGATGACCACCGCACCCATGCTATACTCTTGAATCCACAACAAATATATTTGAAACATTTTGAATTTAAGCATAATTAAAAAGAACACTGTGAAACATCCCATAGGGTCATGCCTTGAGATGGTCACATTCTACTTAAATATGAATATAGATCATGATGAAATAATGGAAGAGATAAGAATAGTTGGAGTGGGAAGAGAATATTGAATGGAAGAAGGAAAGGGAAACAATTTAATATACATATGATGAATGATTTACATGAGAAAAAAATAGAAAAGGAAAAAACAAATGAAAATAGAAATCCTAAATGGTTATTGGTCTCCTCTCCTTTTTTCCAATGAGGGAATGGAGTAGATTGGAATGCTTTAAAAGGGAGGATCTCCACTACTTTTATAAGAATAAATTTTTTCCTTTGAACTTTGACACATATTATACCAAAAAAAATAATTGATTCACATGTTTCTTCTGTTAAGATAGTTGTAAAGAAATGTGTTTTGAGTTCAGCCTAAAAATTGGAGTATAATTTTCCACTAGATGTAAGAGTGACACGTTTTTAATTGGATATGAATATTTCTGGATGGGATTTCTAGGAAGCTTCCTTCAATGTATGTCGTTCAATTTCAAAAATAATGGATGAAACTCTCCATAAAATTTAATGTATGATTGATTCTTGGAGTCCTCTATTATATTTATGTATAAAACCTAAATTGGAGGTGTGTAGCCTGACTTATTCTTTCACTACGAAGGTGGTGTCCACACAACCTGCCCGAAAGATTTTCCAACTTAATTTCTTTCTCTTGACCATCAGATGTTAAAATCAGATTTTCTTACAAAATAACATCTTACAATAAATAAATCATGGAATCCAAAAAATAATAATAACTAAAATTGGATAAATATTTAAAATATAATTCCAAAAATTCCCATTGGAAAAAAAATTTACAGTAAAAACAATTTAAATTCATATAAAATTGATCCGTATAAGCTCTAAATGATAAATTTTTAGGGTTAATACAATTTAAAATCATATAAAAAATTAGTATAATATTATATATATTAATTCCCCCAAACTTAATCCATTATTTTCCACAATCATAAAATCATAAAATGAAAATCTAAGGACCCCAATATTACCAATATTCAAATTAGATTTTAATAAAATTAAAAAGAAATTGAATTTTAAAATAAATATATCAAAAATCCACATAATATATCAATTTATGTCCTCGTTTTTTATAGAATCATTTACTTCATTTATTTTACTTTTCCCATTTGAAAAATGACGAAACTTCTTTTTTTATTCATTAAATCTTCTCAATTTATTATTATTAAACAAGAAAAATCATGATTTACAACACATGAATATTTTCTCTCATATCTCATGATAAAATTTCAATGGAGTAATACTCATATCATGAAAAAGTTTTACTTATCCATAGGCTTGTCAATGAACTATGTTATCGACTTTTTAAACAATAAAGACAAATAAAATCATGAGGACTTTTCAATACAGGAAAAAATGTCTCTGAGTGTTACAGTTGACAGGATTTGATACTTAAAAAAGTAATTCTCAAGGGGGAGGTTTATCTATTAATTAAAATTTATGATATAAAAATTAAAACAACAATGAGATTATCCCCTTCATAATAGATACACCCACTTCCCAAAAAATAATTACAAGGGTATGATCAAGTAAATCATAATGCATGATTTTTGCACACTCTTGAATATATATGATTTAAATTTTTTTTTATTTTTTTTATTTTTAATATATGAATAGATAAAACCTCACACACGACACATTACCACATAAGATAGGAAAATATTCGATGTAGAAAATATTCATTTTTTGTTTTTCCAAATCACAACCCATTTTTCTCATTTTATGATTCTTTTTATTATTTTATTAATTCAATGAGGGAAATTAATGAAAAATATTGAATACATCAACAACCTTTATTTATTCACACCATAATAACCAATTAATTTATTTGTTTCAATATAAATCATTAATTCTAGCATGATTTTCTTCACCCCCACACATCAACATTTAAATATTAGGGAAACACCAATAGTTGGGTAGAATGGATAAAAATGTCATGAAACATTTCTCATACCTATAAAGGTCATTCATGGCCTTGATAGATTAAGAAGTGAAAATATAAAGGTTTTATTTTATTATAATGTCTTTTCAAAAGTTTCTTCAACCATTTTAAATCTGTTTTCTCATATTCATATGTTTGGCCAGTTTCAATACATGTTCTAGAAGGTGAAATGTTCGAAGATCACTAATGAAATATGCTCTATATAAACAGTAAGTAGATGATCTAGAAAACCACTCTATAATGAGATATATAATATTGGAAAATCACTCATGACATGATTAATAATAACAAACAAATTCGAATGAATTTCATTAATTCAAAACATGAAAAATGTTTGGAAAATATCATTTATATGAATCCACAAATTCCCTTAAACCATGAGTCATCATTTCATTATATATGTTTGACTTTAAAAATTAAATTTTCTATTTTACCAATTCAATTTCATTCTCATATAAAAGTAAAACATATAATCACTCAATTCATAACAAACTCATGTCTCCTAGAAAAGTCAATTAAGGAGTTAAATCATGTATAAGAGTTGAATTCTAATTGAAATATGAAATCATGATTTGAAAAAAAATATATGGAGTTCAAAATTTTAAACAATAACAATAATCTTGCAATACTATGAATAATATTTCATCTCTTCCACTGTCCTTGGATTCTATATACCATTATGAACCTAAAATGTAGGGTTACACAATAAATCACTGGGATCCCGTATTTTAAGCTCAAAAAGATAGATGGGGGATTCATGCCAGACAAATTCTTAATAATAAAATTTATATCAAAATACATAGAAATAATGTAATGATAAATCATGGTATGATTCTATAAGTGTAACCTGAGTTTTTACTACATCTATATGGTAGTTCCCACAGTTATCCAAATATTGATAGTGGTTGGGGCTTCATTGACATGAACCAACACATGTGGATTTTACCATCATCCCCTATTTTGTTCCTGTTGACGACAATTCCACTTATAGATTACACTATATCAGCTCCCTTTGCAATGTGGTAAATAATATATATTGATGATAGGATGAAGTATGGAACCTCCACCTCCCCTATTGCTACATGTGAAATGTTATCTTAAAATTCATTTTATTCTATATATTTACTTCATGAAAATAATACTCAACCATATATTCAAAATGTAAATTTGATATCTTAATTTCAAAATATTCCCTTTCATTATAAGAATCTTGTAGATTTGGATAATTAAGAAGTGAAACTTGGATCTCTTCTTGTAATTCCTCGGGTAAATATTCAATGTCTCCAGGGATCTACATGTGTTCATCAACATGTGTATCTTTTTTTCACCATATTTCTCTTGTGAATAATAATATTTGGTTGAATCGAAAAATTAAAAAGTATTAGGGTCAACCCAAAAAGTATTTTTTATAAAATTAAATGAGTTTGAGATCAAGAATTTGTAATCTCAATAAGCTATTCTGGCAGGAGTAACATCTACAATAGAATGTTCCACTTGGAGTAGATCATTATTGGATGGAGGAAGCTAGTTGGGCTCTTTCAGTGTTTCATCAAATTCCACATCCTTCGTTGTTTTTCAAATTCCAAATATTGAGATACATGAAATGGGTTTTTCTATTTTTTAATTCATTTTTTGGAAATATCAATTAGTTCAATATATTCCTTCCCTATATTATACAATTCATGTTGTTCACCCACATGTTCCCTATTTAGAAATTCATTTTCATATATCCCTCTTTGAAATGGTTTATTGAGGTATAATTAATCTTCAGGAACCTCAACTTTTACCTCCTCGATTTCTTGAATTTCAATCATGAGTGGTGAAATTTCATTCACCACTACCTCAGGTTTGTGATCTAGATTAGGGTAATGTTTCTCTATCAATGTAAGAATAGAGTCAAAGGATATTTCTATTTTCTCGCCATGTTCTCTATTGTATTTCACATTTTTTCCACCCAATCATTTAGATAACAATAATCAATTTTTGGATCATGATATTTAACCTGAGAGTAATCTTCCCATGCATAATAATATAAAATTGATTATATCATAGAAAAATTGGTTTGTAGATTTATTTATTAAAGAAAAACTTTTCCAAATTAATAATATATAAAATGTGATTGAAATAACTTCGTAGGTTCTGAGTAGTGATGCAAGTTTAAGTACATGCCTAACGTAGGCTATGACGAAATCTATTTAATTTTCTTACTATAGAGAAAAGGATGACTAGGGTCATCTCTCATGAAGAGCATAGCATTTGTTTATATCACAAATTCTAATTCACCTAATAAAATTAAATTGTGTTTTTTTATTATTTATTAATTTTTTATTTTGGAAAACATGCTATTAATATAATAAAATGAAAGTATTAAATATAAATATTGATACAGATGTAGAATGATTTTAATTATGGAATAATTATCCTAGTACTATAGTTGGACATCACAGTTTCACACATTATTTATTTAATTTTTAAAATAAATTTGATAATCTATTTAGTGGAACTTCATTAATGTATTAATTTTCATTGATTTATTTAGTGTCTGATTTTACCATGCCTCTGGTACACCAAATCACCTCCTTCTATAGTCAAAACATATAACCCCACATTCAATATTGTTATTCCTAAATGATCCTGCTCCACTATATGCCTTTTCCACCCTTACAAATTCCATAACTCCACCACATTATGGGTTTCCCTATGTGAAGAGAGGGAAAATGTGTAACACACCAAGCTTCCACAGTACACTTATCTTTGAATAATACAGTCACTTGTGTCGTATTAAACATCAAGTTCTAACTCACCATGACCAAAAAAACTAGCCCTTATGAATATTAATACCCACTTTTTGAAATTTTATAAAATCTAGTTTTCAAAATGGACATCATTTTTTGATTCTTAATATCAAAATTATCAATGGGTAATGTTTTTGTATTTTTTAAAAATCATTCATTTTTTTATGAATAGTTAAAAACACTGTGTTACTGTTTAAAACATGAATTTTTATTTAAATAATTATTTATTTTACATACAATTATTTTATTTCAAAATACATACATAATACATATATTAGTTCAATGAAATTCATTGGAGTTATTTTATAACAAAATTATATGTATAAAATTTTATTTATTATTTTAAGGTCTTTTACCCACCTTCTAGGTATGTTAGAAAATTTTCATAAAAAGTTATTTTACCTCTTCTATGATTTCAAATTCAAAAATCTGGGAGAAATGCTTGAAATAATTAAGAAATTTTGTTTCAATAAGATGAAATTAATTTTTTCTGAATAGTACCTTTTGACATTTATTTACCACTATTAAAAGTAAATTGGGTAATTAATAGTAATGATGATATTATTATTACCCTAAAACAGGTCATAATTCTATTGGATATGTTTATTTAAACCAATATAAACCATAGGAATAAAATATTTTTCATTTTGGTCCACTTGGATTAGATTAAAACATTCATAATTATTTTATTTAAAGAAGAGTTAAAATGGTTATTTTCAAATTTTCATATCAAAAACATTTTAAATATAGGGTTACGCATAAGATAAATTCAACTATAAATACTCATTAAAAATATACAAATATTTCCAACATAATTATATTTTATTTTTAATTTTTAGAAAATAAATAAATATATTTTTTATGACACAATTATGATGTATTAATTACATAATTATTGAACGATTAAAATAATTGATATTATAAATATCCCAAAAAATGTATATTGAGACTTTTTAGGAACTCTACGAATTTTATAGGTTAATATGACATGTTAAGGTTGACTAAATGAATTGTTTTCGAAGAAATAAAGTTGTTAATACTTTAACAAAAATCAAATACTAAAATTTGTCAAAATGGACATAAATGGGGTTTTAAAAAAATTAACATATTATAAAATGATATAATAGTATTAAAAATTTAAGGTTAAAAAAGGACATATATAATAATAAATATGAAATTAATGAAACACTTGGGGTTCTAATTACATTTTATTGTATTTTATAAACCATATAATATAATAATACAAGGAGACATGGTAAAGATTAAATAATTTATCCTATAGTTAAATCTAAAAGATAAGGTTGATATGGTTACCTAAACCTATCTAAAACCTATTAATTAAGAGTCTTTCAACCGAAACCAACTGTATACTAGAAATAAATTATTTTGAAACAATTATAAACTGAATATGATTGTAAAATAAAATAGTATTTTAAGCATTTCTTAATGTAACATCCACCTCTATTATAAAAGCGTACTTCCCCATCCCTCAAAATCACATCTCCATAGCCATTTGTCTTAGACAAAACCTACTCCAAAATTCTTCTAACTTCCATTACATAAACCTAGAGGCCTAACATTGATTATAAATCCATCTTAATGGTCTGTTTTGATCAAATAAAAAGGAAACTCCTGAAGAAGAGGTAATAATTTCACTATATCATTCAATTTCATTTCTACTTCCAATTCCTCTTTCATTATTTGTCCCATAAAAAAAATAACCCCAGTACATTATATGTAAATTGATCTTATTATAAATATGGTACAACCATTATCATTATTCTATCTATCCTATGAATGGTATGTTACCATAAGTTTTTACGTACGACTTACCATCTCCACGTCGTGGTGTAGTTTGTTATTAAAACACATCATTATTTGGTAGGGTATAATAATGAGTATAAAATATGTAAATAATAAATTTAACATGGTAAGGATTCTATATAAATTTTATAACATCCAATTACATATTATTTCACCATCAATAAATTGGTATAGTCTCTTGGGCATACGTACAAATTATCGTCTCCACAAAGGCGTTAAGATTCATTCCCCCTCATAACAATTAAAAAATAAATTTCATTTTATGATTGAAAAAATTATTTTTAATAACTTCATATCATTATGTATATGTGTCAGGTACATATTATCAAAAAAAATGTCTTATATAACCAAACACTAAAGGTAAAACGAATCAGTTAACACTCGAAACAATGATACTACTGAAATATTATTAAAAAAGCAATATTAGAAGATCATATATGATATCATATTTATGTATTATATTCTTTTATAACTTAATAACAATGATTTAAGTTTCATACATGAGTTTAACTTACCCTCAACCAAGGGAATGTACATGGTAAATGTTAATTCTACAATATCATAATTATCTGAGGTTGTTTATACGTGAGTATCTACAGGGACCTCTTTATGATCCACCTAAGTGTTTCATAATAATGTATTTCAAAACACCTTTTTACTATTTTCTAGATTATGGGTTTAATCCATTTATACCCTTTTTTATCTTTTTATTTTTTGAAGGAATATTTCCTTCATTTTCAAATCAATTCATTTATGACCTTTTTGACAAAATAAAGGAATGACTGTGTTTTTAATTTATACGGAGAGTGCGGCTATTTCCCTCCGTTATAACATAATAAAATATTCCCTTACAATATTATAAAAATATTTTGAAAATTAATGTTTTCTTTAATAATTATGTGATCTTTAAATGATTTCAAAATAGAAATAGACATTTCTCTCAAATATTTTTGATTTCATCTATGTCACCATCCTTTGATAGATTTTACACTTTTTTATGTTGATTTATTAATATATAAATCATCCATATTATAAGGCCCAGGCCTTAAACATTACTTAATATTGAATTAAATGAATAATTCACATTGAGGATTTTTTCAGGTTTAGAGTTTTAGAGAATTAGGACATAACTCTTACATCTCAAAAGATTACAAAGTAGACACTTCTACTAAGTTTCCATAGAAAAAAAAACTCTTAAAAAGAGACATGTCTAGTTCCATGTTTTATATAGCATGAATTTCCCTTGATCACATCCTTGACCCTATTCCACATTCGGTCCTGTGAAAAACATTTCAAATAAACTTGGGGTGAGCATAAAGAGCTCAGTAAGGGATACACAAAGAATGAAAACTGTTAGTTTATCAAAACAACAAGTAAACCATGTATACTTTATCAAAGAAATACTTTTCACGTTTATGAAGTAGTAAAAACTCTTCACTGAATAAAATATCATTACTTACCCTTTTGTAACCAAAGCATTACCATAAAACCCATATAAAGAACACATAACATATAAAGGTAACTTGGGACATAAACATACTTAAGGGGAATAGCCATACGGTCGACTTCCACACATATCACTTAATGGAATAGCCATACGGCCAACTTCCACACATACTTAATGGAATAGCCATATGGCCGACTTCCATACCCAATTCATTGGAGGTTATAACGTAACCACCCATCCTGGTATTCATGGCACCACCCGTCATATGGTTTATCACGTAACCACCCGTCAAATGTCCAAGTACCAATATAAAATCATAAAACATAAAACCAATATAAAGGAATGATAACATTTCTGCATTTCAATCACAATATATCATATTAATATATTTACATAATAGAATCCTTTATAAAAACTATTTTCAATACAAAAATACATAAAAGAGTATATGTTATTTATTTTATTTTAAAAACATTACGGCTTGTTGGGGAAGCCAAATACCAAATAATACTCACGGCGGTGGAAAAGGTCATTGTCACCGCATACGTTAAAAAAACATTCCTTTTTGTCGTTTAGTAAAACGCTTCATAGAAAAAGATTCCTTTTGTATAAAAGTAAAAGTCAAAGGGGTTTATACACCGTATAAAATAATGTTGTGTATAAAACGAAATATGCCTCAATGAATGGAGATTGAGACGAAGTCCCTTTCCTCGGGTCCGACTTGACTCGATCGTTCTTTAACGTCCTAAATAATGAACTTGAGTTAATTTCTATTTTCATAAGAACCTTTTTCAAGTTTATTATTCCTTTTATATCACTTATTTCCATGTTATAAACATTATGTAACCATTTAATTTAATTATGTTTGTTTTGTCGATATTTGGTTCTTAAGTCGAAAGTGGACTTCTTATAATTACATGTTGTTCATGTGGTCAAGGTTCTTTATATCCAAAATGACATTCCTGATTTGGATATCATATATATCATATATATCCAGCATATACATGTATTTATAATATTACATAATCATTTTGAGGTAAGAAATGAAATTCACCGTTCATGGAGACTGTAAGCCGTACGTACGCATGAACGCTACTTTCATTTCTTTGTCATATTAATGGAAATAAAACTAAATGAGAGGTTTTTATATTTTAATTCCTGAATTATATTCATCATTTAGATGTATCATTCATCAAATATATCCATTATATACATGTACTTTTAATAGTACATTACATTTGGGGATAAGAAATGAAATGCACCGTTCATGGAGATGGTAAGCCGTACGTACGCATGAACGCTACATTCATTTCTATCTCATAAATTAATGGAAATAAATAATAATTATATTGAGGTATATTATAATTCCAGTATAACATCATATATAATAACCTTAAATCCATCCTTTATACATCCTACATATGGCATTAACGAATCACATCACTTTGAGGGGGCGGTAGTCCGCACTTCCTTAAATGAAGATATCACATTTACCCATAATGGAAACCATAAAGGTATGCCCAAAATGAAAAATACAGAAACTTAAGGAAAACATAAACATATTATATATCATATATAAATATAGTTTCATCTTAATGGCCACCTTTGAAGGTGTTAAAAGAATGTTGAACAATCATCGTTTCGGGAGGCAGAAATTCACCATCCACGGAAACAGTATGTTCTTTAACCATTAGATGTAGGTGTGTGTAATTTTATAACTAATCCTTCTTATAAAAACATCCTAGTATATTGAATATACTGTAGTTGTTAAAAAATAAATGAATAAAAAGAGTTTAGGGTGTTGGAGAAGCAAAATAAAACAAAAGGACTCAAGTGAAGACATTACCTTAAAATAGGGTAACTCTCTTAGATTTGAACTCAAAGGCTTCCTTGGGAAGACTTCTGCCCAAAGTGAGGCTTTAAGGAGTAATAGAGGGAAGTGGAGAGACATAATGGGTAGGGGTTGGCCGAGCCAAAGGATTTGGTAGTGTGGGTAAAGAGGTAGAGGTGGAGGCCTTTTATAAGAGGAGAGGAGGGGCATTCTTGTAAAGTAAAGAAATGTTACTTTATTTTATAATGAGTTTCGGATTAAAAAGGACCAACATTGATATAATTCGAGGGTAAGGTTATAAGGGTTCGAAATATACCAATCAAATAGGTTTTGGACATGTGTAGGTCATAGATTTTACATTATAATTTCATTTTATTTTAATCCTTTATTCATGAGGTAATCGTTGCATCATCATGATGTCATAAATAATTTAAAATATTTATAGTATAAAAATTATAAGAAAACTATCATGATGTAGGAAATCTCTTTTGCTTTCTAATGAATATTTATAGTAAAAAATCTGACATGTATAACCACATGTAAAAAATTGTTTTAGTAAAACATCTCATGTTTGTTTCATTTTTACTTTAACATTTAATAAAAAGTTATTTATGTCATTTCCCAACCAAAGTGGCTCCATGGGGTCCCCAAGTTGACCCATGGATTGTCTTGGTCGGCCATGACATATCCAATGAGGGTAGGACATGTGTGAAGCTCATCTCATTTTATTAAAACATTATTTTTACCTTAAACTACACTATTTACCTCTAATCGCGATGAAGAACGTAAAAATTACTATTCACCAAAAAATTATTTTAATCTCATTGAAACTCATTTTACTTCATAATGAAAACCATGTATGTCAGATTTTTGAAAATCAAATCACAGAAGTGACAAAGTTTCATTTAAACGAAAAATCAGTTTCTTTAACTACCACTTAGTGGTTTCACTATTTATCAAAAATTGAAGTTTTTCAGAAAGATAACAGAACATCACCATAAGATATATTTGATATTCTGAATTAAAAAATGATTTCTATTTTACAAAATTCCAAACATATAATTTGCATTAATTAATTTAATTATCAATTCCCACTGTCAGAGAAAATAGCATGTTTTTATGAAACAATAAGTATCAAAAGATTGACACTAGTTTATGTCTGATTTAAAAGTTAAATTAATTCTAATGACCACTATTGGATTTAATGGTAAATATATATTCTAATTTCACTTTAAACCCAATTCAAAAGATAATCTAATCATATAAATTTATGATATTAAAAAGAGGTTTTGAATTAAAATAAAACATTTTACACCATTCATTAAAAAATGGACTTTATCTGAAAAATACCAAAAAAATTACACAAAGTAATATTTGATGTCCCAATTCTAATGTAGAGTTTTATTTGGTTCAATAGAACATATAGGAGTGACCGAAACTATATTTAATGACGGTTCTCCATTAAATGTTGATAAGTGGACCTTTCGTGAAAATTAAAGTATATAAGCCAAAAATTGAATTTTTTCGTATTTTAAGCCTTTATCCTTTATTAGATAAATGTAAAAACATTTAACAAACATATATAATCATATTTTAGTTTTTTATATCCATTCCCGCCAGTACACCGGCTACGTTTTAACTAACATTTAAAATAATATTATTTTATTACTAGTGTACAACGTAAGTTTTCAAAGATACTCATCGTTGCGTATCCAGTACGCTATCGAATGTAGAAACCCATTTTAATTAAAATTAATATTTAATTCATAAATATTAATAAATATGAAAATGTTTTATTTATTATTTACCTGGGATGTTACACATATTCTATTGAAGGTTTTGTGAAATGGTTTACTATGGATGTGTTATTATTATACCATTCTTGTTTTATGGTTAAAGTATTAACATTTCATATGATAGTTTTAAAGGAATGTTTATGTTATGTTTCAACATTTTCAAAAGATGAATGCATTTGACTTAGTAAGTGATGGATGGAGACCGTTATAACTCCTTGATGAATCAGTAGGTCTAATGAGACAAAATAGTGTCTTGGAACAATGCCTTGACAAAATCTAATTTATAGTCTTGGCACAAGGCCTTGACTATGT
Organism: Viscum album; assembly: GCA_963277665.1. Classification (NCBI taxonomy): domain Eukaryota; kingdom Viridiplantae; phylum Streptophyta; class Magnoliopsida; order Santalales; family Viscaceae; genus Viscum; species Viscum album. Next base: position 706,022,431 of record OY728131.1, on the reverse strand, counting down.
GGCTCTGAAGTCTGGCATTATGCATTCCATCATTATGAAATTGGATGTTGATATTACATGTGATTATTCGACTAGTATAATATCCATGTGAATAAGTAAATGGTATTACCTGATTTATCATTGTCAATTATGCTAAAGTTTAAGTTTAAAATTCTTATGTTTCATTCTTATACATTGCATTAAATGTTTATGCTTATTTATGAAATTTTTCGCTATATTGTAATCCTTATTGAGCATCGGAGCTCACCCCTTTCTTTGTTTTATTTTTCCCAGGATGTCAAAGAAGTATATTAGGACTGATCTATAGGGATAATCTATGGAATATGAATGTATTCAAAGGATACAATGTTGTTTTTTTCATTATATAATAAAATGTAAAACTTATCTATGTATCTAGTAATTATATGTCTATTAAACAGATCATCATTTCGCAATTTGATCCCTTGTGGTCATGTAAATGTTATGTAATAATTCACTGACTCTAGGTAATTAGGGTTGGGGCATTACAGTTGGTATCAGAGAATGTTTAGTACAATCCTTGTAAGCGAGATTTAGAAAAACATCGATTATAGAACATTTCCCTAAGTTGAACTTTTAGGATAAGTATAGAATAACATCCTAGAATATTGGTAATGTATAGATTTTGTGAATTTTTTATGATATACATCTTTATCTGGATACGAGCTGGTAGAGGCAACTCCAGCATAGATGTATCTAGGTTTTAAAACTCTGACAAGGAGTTTCAAGATTGACCCGGGGTATCCTGGTACACAAAAACAGGTCGTGTTGCACACATGGTTACGAAACTCATTGGGGATATGCTTAAGATAATTAATATTTTATTTAAAACACATTATGAATGATTTATGAGTATATAACACCTCAATGAAACAAATTAATGATAATGGATAATATCCATAAACTGTTCAATTTATTTTATGTGTTTTACAATTTTGGAATTATGTATTAAAATTTATCAACTATCTGAGTCATGCTAATCTTTAAAAATGGATCCTAGTGGTAGGAATGTTAAGCATATCCTCACATGTAATCTATTTAGGGAACTCCCCCCTACTTAGGATAATTATTGTGAAGTTGGTGATGCAACTATTCCAGGTCATCTTATCACCATACTGGGACAACTCACTTATGTTATGAATAATAACCTTACCCGTATGGAGCACCCTGATACACAATGTTAATGATAAATTTTAGACCTCTTCATGAGGAAACAACAACCATCATTCAATGTAACTACAAATCCATTAACAGCTAAGCAATTGATATGTTCCTTAGAAAAAATATTTCATGGTTTGGGGAGGAGTTCAAGGGAGAAAATTTTATGGTAGTTTATAGCCTCATGGGAGACGTAGATCAAAGTTGGTCTTTAAATCAAAGAAAAAAGTAGGATGAGTAAGTATAAAATATGGAATAGAGGGAGTTTAAAGATATTTTTTTAGATAGATACATTCCTCATGATTGTCGAGAGGATATGGAAAGTGTCACGAACCGAATCTGGTCGCCACCATTAACGGCACCAAACCCGGCCCGTGGCAAGGCCCGAAGAGCGTTCCCTATCCCCACGGGCTGGCACAAGTTCCCGAGTAACAAAAAAATCTGGTTTGGGAACGATTTACCCGAGTATGAAAGCATAAATCATAAAAAAAAACAATCAATTATTAAAAAACAAAAATTTTCATGATAAACTATTATTAACAAAACCAGATCTGAATAAATATGTTTAAAGACACTACAAGTGGTCTAAAAACAAATGATGTCAACATAAAGACATCCCCATGGACTCCACCCCACAAGGGGATCATCACTCGCAATCCGTCCCCGCAACTCCGACCCCATGATGGGGACTAACATCCCGAACCGCCATCACCCTTAGCCTTCCCTTTACCCGAGTCAAGCATAAGCAGGTCTACTTACACCCAAGAGGTGTAAGTAGGGTGTGAGACTAAGCCCAATAGATACCACCAGATGATTCCAAAGAGCATGCAATACAGTGTGAACAAAACAAACAATTTTAATACATAAGGTGAAATAGTGTTAAAATTCAATGAAATGAAAATTTCAAATGAAAACAGTTTTCAATAAGAGAATTTCAGAATGTTATCACATTAAATAGACATGTGAGCTACTATAATTTACTGCCAAAAACAACCCACAACAAGGGTAAATACCACAAATCCTATGAGCATCAAAATCGGGAACACCTCTAAGCACTAGGTTGTCTCGGGCCCTATGTACCTCGTACCTCGGTGGAGAGTAACCATAGAAAAATCCGTTCTCATGCACGATCCACTAGAAGGGAACATATCCATAACCTAGTGGTCCCCAATCATCATCCAAATATTTTATTTAGAGTTGTTGTTATCCAGATGCTAAGTGGAACAGGGACAAAACCCATCTGATCCACTAGTTGTACTAGTACAAATCCGCCCGACCTAAGTACCCGGGCTTCCCCTTTTTGTTCTCAAACAATTTCAGAAAATAACACACATCATTTTCTATATAATGTATCACTACTGGTCACAAAAAAATTGTACAGTAGGTACACAAATTTTATACCATTTAAAACACAGAATAAAATAATTTTATTTCCAATAAAACTACCTTTCAAAACATCACATTGTTTTTCAACCAAAGCTCTCTAAGATATCCACCTTTCAACCCATGATAACAATTTTATGTTATTAAAACAAAACTTGAGTTCAAAAACCTCTAATGAACCCAAAAATCCAGTTATGGGGCATCCCAAAATGAACCAATAATAGATTTGAATGGAAAACCCTCAATTTCACCAAAAATTGGAACATAAAATTCATTTGCATTATAAATGAAACTAAAACCAATTTTTACAGAAACATTCAAGTGAAATAAACATTAGGGTACCATGAAAACAGCATGCTAATTCACAAAAATTGCACACATAATGGAATCACCTACCAAATTAACAAAACACCTTGAATCTCCGTGCGAAAATCAAATCGCACCCCCACCGCACCAAGAGTGAACTAGATCAAACCTAAAACCAAACAAATTGGCCAAGAAAGCCCAACGTTAAATCCTAGGTTCGAAATCCTAGTTTCTGGACATTAGTAAACTCAATTATAACCTAATAAACCCTAAGAACAATGAGTTAAACCCAAAGTAATTTGAAAGAGGAAAGAAAAGGGCTCATTTACTTGAAGTATCTTGAAGTAATCACTCCAAAACTCTAGTATCTGAAATTTAAAAGATTTCAAATTTAAGGTACGTTCGAACAAGATGTATTATTTGATTTATTAACTGGAATGGAGGAATAATATTGAGAATTGAGAGAGTTATGGAAGAAATACTTTACCTCTTCAAATCTGGGCGATTTGAGGAATCCTAAGAAGGTCGGCACCAAATCGTGATTATCCAGAGCTCCAAAGATGTGGGAGAGAGTTTAAACACCCGTCTTGGTTACTTGGGCTTGGGTGAGACTTGGAATCACCGAAAAATCCCAAATATTGTATATGTTATAACAAAATAAAATTTTATTTTTAAAACGGGAATTGGGCTTTCGGGCAGGCCCAACCACTTAGAGAAAAACCCAAATAACCCCTGGTAATGGATTTCTAAAAGCTCCAAATTACCTTGGTGGTGTTAATAGGTTAGGGGAGGTCAATTAGAAATTTGAATGGATGAAAAATTTTGAAAAATGAAATAGTTATAAACGATACAAAATTTATTTTTTTAATCTGGAATTGGGCTCACGGTTTGGCCCAATTCATGAATACTCATCTATTCTTACCTAAAACCTAGGGAAACCCCCAAAACAAAGAAAGGATGTATATTAAATGAAACATACCTTTAAAATATGTCATGTATGTGACAATTCTCCCCACCATGAAAGACTTTCCGCCCCGGAAAGTCAACATGAATCTCGGTTGGAAAACAATAATGGGTACTCTTCCTCGACCCATGACTTTCGCTCCCATGTCTCATGTGTATCATTCCCGTGCTGCCATAAAACCCGGACTAAAGGAATATACTTTCCTCGAAGTATCTTCTCTTGGGAGTCCACTATTTTCACCGGCCTCTCAACGATAGACAAGTCAGGCTCTATCTCCAATTCTTCCCAACTCAACACATGGGATGGATCCAGATTGTATTTCTTCAACTGAGAGACGTGGAAGACATCATGGATAGATGTCAACTGAGAAGGTAAGGCAATCCTATATGCCACCTTTCCAATATGCCCGGTGATCTCAAAGGGTCCGACATACCGTGGCCTCAACTGACCTTGCTTCCCCAATCGACGATGGCCCAGACGAGGGGCCACTTTTAAGAATACCCTGTCACCCACAGAAAACTCTAGGTCTCGATGCCTTCAGTCGGCATAAGATTTATAACGACTTTGAGCTGTCAATAAGCACTGCCTGATCAACTTGACCTTCTCAGAAGTCTCCTGCACAAGGGTCGGCCCCAACAGTGAAGTCTCTCCTACCTCAGCCCAACATAGGGGGGTCCGACAAGGCCGACCATAGAGTGCCTCAAAAGGGGCCATTCGAATCGTAGATTGGTAACTATTATTATAAGAAAACTCTAACAATCCCAAATGGCTATCCCATGAACCTCCAATGTCCAGGACACATGCACGAAGCATGTCCTCCTATATCTGATTTGCCTGCTCTGTCTGACCATCCGTCTGTGGGTGGTATGTCGTGCTCATCTTAATCTGAGACCCCAAGGCCTTCTGAAGACCTTCCAAAAATTGAGAAGTTAAGCGGGGGTCTCTATCTGAGACAATATTTGATGGTACACCATGGAGTCTCACCACTTCCTAAAGATACAAATGGCCCAACTCATCTACTTTAGTTGTATCTTTTATCGGAATGAAGTGGGCTGATTTGGTCAGAAGATCAATCACCACCCAAGTAGCATTCTTACCCCAAGGTGTACGAGGTAAGGCAACAATGAAGTCCATGACAACCTCTTCCCACTTCCAGGTAGGAATGGGTAGTGGTTGGAGCAAACCGGATGGCCTTTGGTGCTCTGCTTTCACCTGCTGACATGTGTAGCATCTCGAAACAACGTCTGCTATGTCCTGTCTCATACTAGGCAACCAAAAATCTCGACGAACATCATAATACATCTTAGTGGCACCCGGATGGACAGCCCACTGAGACTGGTGGCTATCTTGCATCACCACCTTCCGCAGAGATAATGGCACTACTGAACGGCCCTTGAAGCACAAGATGCCCTCGGGAGACGACGACCAATCAGAGGATGTCTCCCCACCATGAAGGAACTTCTTAGACCGCTGACAAAGATCATCACTGGGTTGTTCCTACTGAATCAACTCCAATAGAGAAGGAGTAAACTGGAAACTTGGCAAGAATGCCCCTCCACTGTATTCCCTGGTCTCCACATGCATCTGAGAAAAGAGACCCATCAATGTCCACTCATCACTAGACTTCCTCAAAGCCTGCACTGGAACTATTCTGCTCAAAGCATCGGCCACTACATTAACCTTTCCTGGGGTAAAGACAATGTCAAAGTCAAACCCCTGCAAGTACTCGATCCAGCGACGTTGCCTCAAGTTGAGGTCCTTCTGCGAGAAGATATAAGCCAAGATTTTGTGATCAGAGTATACCACAAACTTCTCCCCAAAGAGGTAGTGATGCCAAGTCTTCAAAGCATGCATCACCGCTGCCAACTCCAAGTCATGGGTTGGGTAGCTCTTTTCATGTGGTCGAAGTTGGCGAGAGCCATACGCGACCACATGATCATCTTGCATAAGCACGCAACCAAGACCCATACCTGAAGCATCACAATAGACCACATATCCCTTTCCAGCCTCTGGAAAAATCATCACGGGGGCGGTAGTCAGCCGCCTCTTTAGCTCCTCGAACGATGCCTGACATTCTGGACCCCATACAAACTTCACCCCTTTCCAGGTGAGGGAAATCATCGGTTAAGCAAGCTGGGAGAAATCCCGAACGAATCGCCTGTAATAACCGGCCAAGCCAAGAAAACTCATGATCTCGAACACATTCTTCGGTTTCTCCCATGACATGACTGCACTAATTTTCTCAGGGTCCACTGAAACTCCATGCTCTGAGATCACATGCTCCAGAAATCTCACCTCTCTGATCAAGAAAGTGCACTTTGACAACTTTGCATAGAGGCAGTGATCTCGTAATTTACCCAAAACGATCCTCAAGTGATGTTCGTGTTCCTCCTCAGAGCAAGAGTAAACCAGAATGTCATCCACGAACACCACAACAAAGGAATCAAGACACTGATGGAACACCCTATTCATAAGTGCCATAAATAACGCTGGAGCATTGATCAATCCGAAGGGCATGACCAAATACTCAAAGTGGCCGTACCTTCTTCGGAAGGCCGTCTTAGGGATATCTAACTCCTTCACCCTGAGTTGATGATACCCTGAACGCAGGTCTTACTTTCAGAACCACTTTTCCTCCTTCAACTGATCAAACAAATCATCTATTCTGGGCAAAGGGTATTTGTTTTTAATTGTTACCTTATTCAGCATTTGGTAGTCAATGCACAACCGGAGGGATCCATCAGCCTTTTTTGCAAACAACACAGGAGCGGCCCAAGGAGAGACGCTCGGGCGAATGAATCCTTTGGATTCTAAGTCGTCCAGCTGTATCTTTAATTCCCTCAACTAAGTGGGGGCCATGCGATAAGAGGGAAGAGATATCGGCTATGTTCCCGGCGCCAGATCAATCGAAAACTCCACATCCCGCTCTGGGGGAAAACCAGAAAAATCATCATGGAATACCTCAGGAAACCCATTCACTACACGAGGTAGTGCACTTCAGGGGAAAGACCATCCTCTAGCACAAACGAAGATAACTGGAAGATAACACTTCCCAAATCTGGGAGTGGAGGCCCTATACGACTTGATCGTGGATCCCATTCTCAATGAAAAACCTGACGACTCCCATCAGGTGCTGTGAAACTCACACGCCGTCTGTAGCAATCGATGTGTGCCTGGAAGTGTACTAGCCAATCCATCCCGAGTATGACATCAAAAAGGTCCATATCTAAGACCAAGAGGTCCCACTCCATCTCGACCTCTGACACAGAAAGTGCACATGAGGGGCACCTGAGGCCCTGCTCCTTCTACTTTCCCAATGGGGTCACCAACTCCATCGCAAAAGACGAGGGGCACCTGAGGCCCTGCTCCTTCTTCTTTCCCAATGGTGTCACCAACTCCATCGCAAAAGACATCAACTCAGTTGGAAAATTTAGCATGTACACAAAATGTCCAGAAATGAACGAAACAGAGGCACCAGTATCAAAAAGAGCAGTAGCTATAGAAGATGCGATCAGAACGGTACCTCAAACTGTCGACGGTCCCGCCTCTGATCCTGCTGGTGACTGATCCACTGCATGGAGATGTCCAGTATCTGCCTGAGGACGACCGCTAGTCTGTGGTTGTGCCCTGAACTGGCTCTGCCTAGAAGATGATTCAGCCCTACCACCACGACCACCAAATCGAGATCCCCCAGTCCTCGACGGCTCGGACTGTGCTGGCACTCCTCTTGATGCCACTGACCCTGCCCCACATGGGAGTGGACATGCCACACCGCAGAAGCGCTGCAAATTCCCTATACCTCCACACTGTTAACAAGGATTCGGAAGAAGAGGACATGCTGGTCAGATATTTCCAAGCCTCCCACATTGGTGGCACACGACCGATCTCGCATTAGAAGCCGCAGAAGCAAACTGCCTGGAAGAGTGGCCTGAACTGCCCCCTCCTTTCTTCACATGATCCTCCGGCTTCATTTTCTTCTCTAAGGAGGTCCCAATACCCAATGCTGATACTGAACCATAGAAAACAGCCCTGCCTTTCCTATCAATCTCCACCATTCATGCCCGATCAACAACCTCAGCATAGGTCCTCATCTTAAATAATAACACCTGGGAGTATATCTCTGGTCGCAAGCCTTTCTCAAACCTCTGGGCCTTCACTTGCTCATTAGAGACAATTTCTGGAGCATACCGAACCAATTCAGCTAAACGGTTCGCATACTCCATCACAGATAGATTCCCTTGAACAAGTTCCATGAACTCTCTAGACCTGGCATAAGCCAACCCCTTAGGGCAATACTGTTCATTGAAGACAGCCTTGAAATCTTCCCAGTGCATCTGATCATTCTTCCCAGCCCGAAGCACTAACTCCCACCATTTACGACTGGGACCCTCTAACAGGAAGGATGCACACTTCACCCTGAGCTCCTCGGGTGTTTCCAGGAACTCAAACAAACACTCGATCTTCTCGAGCCATTCTTCTACTTCCTGGGGTTCTGTGCTACCTCGGAAGGCAGGAGTCTTGTTTTTCAGAAACTCTTGTGCTTTATCTTTTCTAGGACCTGTCTCATATACCCTAACAGGAATAGGAGCTTGAGCTAGTCCCTATCCCAAGGCTTGGATAGCCCGAACAACAGCCTCCACAAGCCTTTGATCAATCAGCGTGGGATAACTCTCTCCAGCTTCCTCCTGTGGGTGCGTGGGAGCTTTCCGGGGAGGCATGTTGCTAAAAATTGCAACAGTCACAAAACAATAGTCAATACCACAATTCTGAAAATTTTAATCAAATACATCAAATATAAACAAACTAAACACATTCTTATAATAAAAGGAACAACTACTCCACATCTGCCTGATGTCTACATGTGGTCTGCAGCCCACAGGTCTCACCTGGAAGTGAAGTCAATCAGTAAATTTCAACATCCTTTGGTGACTCAAGGTCTTCCATGAGAGGTGTGGGCTAGGCACCCTACTCACAACCAATACCCCGAGCCCCAACAGTCCTAGCTCCTTTCTATCCTGACTCATCTCAAAATAACAATATAACCCAAAAAAATTAAACTCCTCTGATACCATTTTGTCACGAACCGAATCTGGTCACCACCATTACTGGCACCAAACCCGGCCCGCGGCAAGGCCCGAAGGGCGTTCCCTATCCCCACGGGCTGGCACAAGTGCCCGGGTATCAAACAAATCTGGTTTGGGAACGATTTACCTGAGTATGAAAGCATAAATCATAAAAAAAAACAATCAATTAATAAAAACTGAAATTTTCATGATAAACAATTATTAACAAAACCAGATCCGAATACATATGTTTAAAGACACTACAAGTTGTCTAAAAACAAATGATGACAACATAAAGACATCCCCATGGACTCCACACGACAAGGGGATCATCACTCACAAGCCGTCCCCGCAACTCCGCCCCAATGATGGGGACTAACATCCCGAACCGCCATCACCCTTAGCCTTCCCTTTACCTGAGTCAAGCATATGCAGGTCTACATACACCCAAGGGGTGTAAGTAGGGTGTGAGCCTAAACCCAATAGGATACCACCAGATGATTCCAAAGAGCATGCAATACAATGTGAACAAAACAAGCAATTTTAATACACAAGGTGAAACAGTGTTAAAATTCAATGAAATGCAACTTTCAAATGAAAACAGTCTTCAATCCGAGAATTTTAGAATGTTATGACATTAAATAGACGTGTGAGATACCATAATTTACTGCCAAAAACAACCCACAATGGGTAAATACCACAAATCCTATGAGCATCAAAATCGGGAACACCCCTAAGCACTAGGTTGTCTCGGGCCCTATGTACCTCGTACCTCGGTGTAGACTAACCATAGAAAAATCCGTTCTCATGCACGAGCCACTAGTAGGGAATATACCCATAACCTATTTGTCCACAATCATCATCCAAATAGTTTAGTTAGAGTTGTCATTATCCAGATTCTAAGTGGAACAGGGACAAAACCCATCCGATCTACTAGCAGTACTAGTACAAATCCGCCCCACCTAAGTACCCGGGATTCCCCTTTCTGTGCTCAAACAATTTCTGCAAACAACACACATCCTTTTTCATATAAAATATCACTACTAGTCACAAACAAATTGTATAGTAGGTACACACATTTTACACCATTTAAAACACACAATAAAATAATTTTATTTCCAATAAAACAACCTCTCAAAACATCACATTGTTTTTCACCCAAAGCTCTTTAAGATATCCACCTTTCAACCTATGATAACACTTGTAAGTTATTAAAACAAAATTTCAGTTAAAACCCCTTTAATGAAACCAAAAATTCAGTTATGGGGCATCCCAAAATGAACCAATAAAAGATTTGAATGGAAAAACCTCAATTTAACCAATAATTGAAACTTAAAATTCATTTGCATTATAAATGCAACTAAAACCAATTTTTATAGAAGCATTCAAGTGAAATAAACATTAGGGTTCCATGAAAATAGCAAGATAATTCACAAAAATTTCACACACAATGTAATCACCTACCAAATTAACAAAACCCCTTGAATCTCCGTGCGAAAATCGAATCGCACCCCCGTCGCACCATGAGAGAACTAGATCAAACCTAAAACCACACCAATTGGCCATGAAAGCCAAAAGTTAAACCCTAGGTTCGAAATCCTAGTTTTTGGACATTATTATACTCAATTATAACTGAAGAAAACCTAAGAACAATGAGTTAAACCCAACGTAATTTGAAAGAGGAATGAAAAGGGATCATTTACTTGAAGTATCTTGAAGTAATCACTCCAAAACTCCAGTATATGAAATTTAAAAGATCCCAAATTTAGGGTACATTTGAAAAAGATGTATTATTTCATTTAAGAACTATAATGGATGAAAAATATTGTGAATTGAGAGAGTTATAAAAGAAATACTTTACCTCTTCAAATCTGGGAGATTTGAGGAACCCTAAGAAGTTCGGCACCAAATCGTGATTATCCAGAGCTCCAAAGAGGTGTTAGAGAGTTCAGACGCGCGGCTGGGTTACTTGGTCTTGGGTGAGACTTGTAATAACCAAAAAGCCCAAATATTGAATATGTTATAACATAATAAAATTTTATTTTTAAAATAGGAATTGAGCTTTCAGGCAGGCCCAACCACTTAGACAAAAACCCAAATAACCCCTTGTTATGGATTTATAAAAGCTCCAAATTACCTTGGTGGTGTTAATAGGTTAGGGGGGGTCAATTAAGAATTTGAATGGATGAAAAATGTTGAAAAATGAAAAAGTTATAAAAGGTACAAAATTTATTTTTTTAATCTAGAATTGGGCTCACAGTTTGGCCCAATTCATGAATACTCATCTATTCCTCCCTAAAACCTAAGGAAACCCCCCAAAACAAAGAAAGGATGTAAATTAAATGAAAAATACCTTAAAAATATGTCTTGTATGTGACAGAATGGAATTTTCTAAGTCTGGGGATAAAGGAGATTAAGAATGTCACAAAGTATGAGTATGACATTACATTATTAGAAAGGCATGCAACATATTATTTATGTAACCCAAAGAGTATGATTGGTGGATTCATTGATGGGTTAAAACCATTTCTCAATCGAGAATTAGTCTCACAATCGTTATCATCATACGAAGATATTGTCTCATGTCCTATCAATACAAAAAAGCAATTCTCTATGTCTTACAACATCAAAAAAAATCAAGAGAATAAGATATCTTCTCAACACTCTGCAAATGAAAATAAGGGGAATAAGGGAAAAGATGAATATCCATCCTACATTAAATGTGGAAAGAAACATGTCGGTACTTTCTTGAAGGGTTTTGGGATTCTGTTACAAATGTGGAGAAAAAGTCCAGCATGCTCGTGATTGCAATGGAATGAAAAAGGCTATCAATGTTGAATGCTAAAATTGTAGTGAAAAGGGGAATTATGAAAATGAATTTCCTAAGTGCCAAAGAAACGTACCTTAGAAAATGCAAAGGGAGTAAGGACAGGTTTATGCAATCACTATTTCTGAGGTTGAAGATCCTAAAGATGTGGTGGTAGGTAATTTAATTGTTTCCTCATGTTTAGCCAATGCATTATTATATTCTAGATCATCACATTGTTTCATATCTTCTTATTTTGATAATAAAATTTGATATTTCTAATTTTATTTAACAAGGGAGATGTCAGTCAATACTCCTATAGAAAGTATCATTGCATCAATGTTATGTGAATCAGTTACCATTAGGGCATATAAATGTTTATTATCTAAAGATCGCATCATCATACCAATGATTGAATTTGATATAATCCTTTGTATGGATTGGATTTCGTAAAATGATGCAAAAATTTATTGTTAGAAGTAGGAGGATACAATTTTCAATGATGATATAGAGTACCATATCTTTATATTAGAAACATCACCACTTGATTCTTATCTACATCCACTACCAGTAGCTATACTGAATTCAATTATTGGGGAGGAAGATAAAGAAATAACTATGGGTGTGGAAAAGAATTTACAAATAGAGGATGTACCAATTGTATAAAACTATAGAGATATGTTTCTAGAGGAATTACCTTGACATCCTCATGAAAAATAAATTTTGTTTTCCATCGATTTTATGATTGGTTATATGCCCATATAGAAGACCCCTCATAGAATAGTCACTGTGGAATTAATGGAACTAACGGAATAAATAGAGTAATTGACTAATAATGGATTTATTCACCCTAGTGTTTCTCCATGGGGAGCCCCCTTCTTTTTGTTAAGAAGAATGATGGATCTATAATGTTTTTCATTGACTATTGGGAGATCAATTATATAATAATAAATAACAAGTTTCCCTGACCTCGCATTGATGATTTATTCAACCAACTTCATGGAGCTATAAATTTTGCAATTATTGAAAACCTATTTTGATATGATTAGTTGTGTGTGAGGAAATAAGACATTCTAAAAATAGCATTTTGAACCAGGCACGAGCATTACAAGTTTAATGTAATTCCTTTTGGAATGATTAATGCAACCTCTATTTTAATGGATCTAATGAATAGAGCTATCACAGAATATCCTGACGAATTTTAAGTGGTATTTATTTATCATATCTTGGTATAATAAAAAATCTATGAAGATTATGAAAATCACTAGAACACTATTCAGAAAATCTAGAGATGAAATGATTTATATGGGTAGTTTAGAAAATGTGAATACTAGCTTCAAGAAATTTCATTCCATATAAATATTATATCTAAGGATGGAATTTATGTTGATCCTTCTATTACAAGAGAAATAAAATAATGTCTATCACTGACGAGTATAACTGAGGTATACAGTTTTATTGGTTTAGCAGGTTATTATCGGCGTATCGTCCAGAATTTTTCCTAATTGGCTAACCCAATAACTAAGATCACACGTAAAGGGGTTAAATTTTTTTGGACAAATGAGTGGGAATAATGTTTTGAAGAACAAAATATAATATTATCCAATTCTCTTATTTTACTATACCACCGGGGATTGATGGGTTTGTTATTTACTATGACTCATCAAAGAAAAGACATGGTTGTGTACATATGCAAAATGAAAGAGTTATTTCTTATGCATCACAATAGATAAAAATTAATGAACAAAACTACCCCAGTCATGATCTTGAGTTTTCAGCTATAATATTTTCTTTGAAAAATTGGAGACATTATCTCTATGGTAACAAATGTGAGATATATACCAATCCCAAGATCTTGACATATATTTTTTCCCAAAAATAACTAAACATGATGCAAAGGTGATGGCTCAGGCTACTCAATGATTATGATAGTACTATACACTACCACCCAAGGATGGAATATAAGGTTCCAGATGCATTTAGGAGAAAAGATCGTGTAGCTTTTAACAAGATGAGAGTTGAAAGGGATCCTATTTTCATGGATCGTGTAATGATGGATCTGGGATTAAACATTTAATGGGAAACATTGATACCTTTTCCAATGGTTTCCAAAACATCTTAACTAGAATGGATAAAAATTTCTCAAACTAATGATGATTATCTAAAGAAAATTAATGTTCTGAATTATGGGAGTTGTATTGACTTCGTATATGAAGATGGAATTTTGAAATTTGGGCAGAGACGTTGTGTTCCTGATATACCAGAACTAAAAATGGCATTTCTGGATGATTCTCATATCCCTAATTTCCCTATACACCCTGGTATCAATAAGATGTATGGAGATATGAAGGAACATTTTTTGTCGTATAACATTAACTAGGGGTTGCTAACTTGGTGTCATGATGTATGGTTTGTAATCAAGTGAACGCGAGAATACAACATCCTAGTAGAGTCATGCAACTTCTTACCATACCAGAGTTGAAATGAGATGATAATATGATGAACGTTTTTTTAGGACTACCAAGGACTCATAGATGGAATGATTTAATATGTTTCATTATTTATCATCTTACCAAGTCAACACATTTTATTTCTATAAGAGAAGATTTTCCACTTAAACATATACCAAAACAATATATTAATGTAGTTTTAAGACTTCATGGTGTACTCCTATCAGTTGTTTCTAATCTAGATACCCATTTTACATCAGTATTATGGGAAGGTCTTCAGAAGGACATAGATACTAAACTTCATTTGAAGACTGCGTACCTCCCTCAATCTAATGGACAATCAGAACAGACAATTAAAACATTAAATGACTTGTTGAGATCAAACTCAATTGACATTCAAGGTATGCTGGATCAATAATTACCTCTGATTTAATTTTCCTATAATAATAGCTTCCATTAAAGTATTCATATGGCGCCACATGAATTGTTATAGGGATGGAGATGTCGCACACCAACTGGATGGTAAGATGTTGGAGAATGAAAACTCGTAGGCCTAAAACTTGTTGAGGAAACAATGGAAAATTTTATGGTTAACCAAACCCACGCCAAAGTAGCTCAAATTTGGAAAAAGAGATAGGCCAATAACTGAAAGAAGGGTTTGGAATTTCAAGTAAAAGATCATGTTTTCTTTATGGTATCTTCACAGAAGGGTGTTATTCATTTCAGTAAGAAGGGTAAATTAAGTCCCATATAAGTTAGACCTTTTGAAATTCTTGACCAAATTGGAGTTTTAACTTATCATTTGGCAATGCCACCAAGCCTCTCCAATTTACATGATGTGTTCCATGTATCACTGTTGAGAAAATAAATGCATAACCCAACACATGTACTCATCTATGAAGAAATAGAACGCGTACCTGACATGTCTTATTGAAAAAATATTATCTGAATTTTTTATACCAGAGGTCAAATGATGAGAAATCGGGCGACTCGTCTGGTGAATATTTTATAGAGAAACAATAAGATGGAAGATAAAACATGAGAATGTGAGGAACTTATGATGAAGAACCATCTAAATATTTTAATGTGGTCGTATACTTGAAATTTATAAGTAGATATTATTAATAGGAGGGAAGAATGTTACACCCAAAACATCCATGATATGATTCTCATTGAATAATACAATATCTTTCATTGTACGCAACCTTCACTCCAAACACACCAAGATGGACCAATCTTGACGTTATGAATTGTAATACCCACTTTTTAAAAATTTGTAAATTTTATTTTTCAAAACGGACATCATTTTTTTTGTAATATAAAAATTATCTTAGGGTGATTTTGTGTTATTTTTATGAAAACTATCAAATTTTGATGAATAGTGAAAAACCCTATGTTATTGTTTAAAACTGATTTATTAATTAATTTTTAATTTTATTTTAATTTACTTTAAGTCAAAATAAATACATAACACCTATATTAGTTCAATTAAATTCATTCGAGTCATTTTACAATAAAATTTGATGAATAAAATTTTATTGAATTTGTTAAAGTCTTTTACCCACCTTCAAGGCACGCTAGGAAATTTGCATAAAACATAATTTTACCACTTCTGTGAATTGAAATTAAAAATTTTGAGAGACATTGTTGATATTAGTAAGTAAACTAATGTTTAATAATATCAAAATAATTTTTTATGAATAGTAACCTTTGACTTTTATTTACCACTGTTAAAAGAAAATAGGGTAATTAAAGGTTAAAATAACAATATAATTAACCTATCACAAGTTCTAATACGATTGGGTAAGTTTATTTCAGCAAAGATAAACATTAGGAATAAAATATTATCCTTTTGGTCAACTTTGATTAGATTAAATAATTAATTATTAGTTTATTTTATAAAAATAAAAAAATTAAATTCAATGTTTCAGAAATAAAAAATTTTTAATATAGGGTTAAACATAATATAAACTAGAATATAAATAATCTATAAAAAATAAAAAGATTTCCTACATAATTGCAATTTATTTTAAATTTTTATACATTATATAATTAAATTTATTTATGACAAAATTATGATGTTGTAATTACATTATTAATGAATGATTAAAATAATTGATATTATAAATATCCAAATAAATGTAAATTAGAACTTTTTATGAATTCCATGAATTTTATAGGTTAATATGACATTTTAGGGTTAATTAAAGGATTTTTTAAAAATGTAATCTAGTTGTTAAGACATTAAAAAAACAAATAAAAAATAGTGTCAAAATTGACATAAATGAGTCTTTAAAACAAATGCTATATTATTAAACAATATAACATTCCTAATAATCTATGTTTTTTCCAAAGGACTTATAAAATAATTGATATGTCATTAATTACCGACTTGGTGTTCATTTGAGATTTTATAGTACATTTATTTACCATATAATATAATAATAAAATGAGACATGATAATGATTAAACTATTTAACCAAGAGTTAAATATAAAATATAAGGGTTATATTGTGACCTAAACCTGTTTGAATCCTATTTTTTGATCGGTTTTTGACACGTCCCAACCGTAGACACAAAATAAATCAGTTTTGATCCATTATAAACAGAATATGATGTTATAATAAAAAAATATTTCAATATTTTCTTAAAGTAACCCTCGCATCTCTTATAAATGGGTACTTCCTCTTATCTCAAAATCTCACCTCCAAAGCCATATAGATTCACCAACCCCTACTCAAGTACCCTCCCAATTATCGTCCCTTCGACCTAGAGGCCTTACTTTGATCAGAAAGCCAACCTATTGATCCCTTTTGTCCAAATAAAAAGGAAAAACCCAAAAAAGAGGTAATAATTTCACCACCTCTTTCAATGTTCTTTTCATGTTCCACTTCCTCTTTCTTTTTAATTCCAATAACTAATTAATAACTACAATGACTTATAAATAATGTAATGTTATTATAAATATGGTACACCTAATATTAATTATTCTACCCATCCTATGAATAAAAAGTAACAATACGTGTGTACATACAACTTAACGTCTACAGGTTGTTGAGTAGTTTGTTATTCAAACACATCATTATTTGGACGGGTATAATAATGTGTATAAATGATGTAAATAAAGAATTTAAAATTTTAAATATTCTTTATATATATGATATACCATCCCATTATATACAATTTCACCATTAATATAATGTTATTGTCGCTCGTGTGTACGTACAGATTATCATTTCGACGAACGTGATAAGATTCATTTCCCATCATAACAATTAAATAATAAATTTCATTTTTTTGATTAAAAAATAATCTTTATGAACATAATATCATTCTGGATATAAATCAAAATATATCGTATCCATAAAAAACATGGATTACATAACCAAGAATAAAAAAAATAAAACGAATCATTTAACACATGAAACAATGATATTACCAAAATATTATTAACAATGAAATATTAGATGAACATATATGATATCATATTTATGTAAGTGGTTCTTGTATAATTTAATAACAATCATATAACTATTATAAAAGTGGTTCACTTACCCTCGAACATGGTAGAGTATAAGGTAAGGGTTAATTGTACAATCTCTTCATTATTTGAGGTTGTTTGTACTTGACTATCTACTGAGACCTCATTATCATCCACATCCATGTATCATAAAAATGTATTTGAAAACAAATTTTTACTATTTCCTAGACTACGGGTTAAAGTCAATTATTCCCTTGTTTTACTTTTTATATACTATTTATAAATTAATCTTTCCATCATTTTCCAAAAAATCTTTCTTATGACCTTTTTGACTTAATTAAAGAAAGAATTTTTTATTAGCTTATACTGAGGGTGAAACTATTTTCCACCAATATAACATATTCGATGCTTCCCTTAATATATAATAAGCATATTTTAGAAATCAATGTTTTATTTTATAATTATATGACATTTAAATGATTTCAATATAGAAAAAAATATTTCTCTCAAATATTTTTTATTTAATCTTTGTCAACAACCTTCAATGGTTTTACACTTGTTTGAATTTAATTTATTATGATGAAAATCCTCCATATTTTATTGAAGGTTTTATGATATGTTTGATTGTTGATGTGTTACTTATTTACCATTCATGTTTTATGGTTAATGTATTTACAGTTTGTATGCAAGATTTAATATGAATGTTTATGTTATGTTTCATCCTTTTCATATGATGAATGGGTTGGACATAGTAAGTGATGGGTGCAGCCTGCTATTTCTCTTTGATGAATCGGTAGGTCTTATGAGACAAACTAGTGTCTTCATACAAATACTTGAAAAAATCTTATTTCTAGTCTTGGCACGAGACCTTGACTATGTGGTTATGAAGAATGGAATTATGCATTCCATCATTATGAAATTGGATATTGATATTAAATTTGATTATTTGACTAGTAGAATATCCATGTGAATATGTAAATGAAAATACTTGATTTATGTTTTCCATATTATTCTTATGTTTAAGTTTAAAAGGATTTTTTTTATTCATATACATTTAATTAAATGATTACTCTTATTTATGAATGTCTCTGCTATATTTTTATTCTTACTGAGCATCAGAGGTCACTCATTTCAATGTTTTATTTTTCCTAGGATGTGATGAATTATATATTATTAGTGACTTGAAGGGATATTATTTGTAATTTTAATGTGTTCAAATAAGACAATGTTGTAGTTGTTTTTCATTTTATATTGTAATTTAAAACTTATATATGTATCTAGTACATCAAAGGCTACTAAACTGATCAATCTTTAAAGATTTGAACCATTGTGATCATGAAAATGTTATGTTATAATGCACTAAATCTGGGTAACTAGGGCCAGTGCATTAAAAAATGAAATAACCAAGGAAAAAAATAAAATAGAATATAGTGTTATCACATATGACTATTGTACCCCTGCAATACTCATTCATCCACCAATGATTGTTTTAAAACACTTTGAATAGGTGTTAAATTAAAAATAACACTGTAAAACCTCCCCTAGGGCCATCACTTATGTTAGTCACTTTTAACAGAAATGTGAATAGAGATCAGTATAGAAACATAGATGAGAGAAGGATGATTTGAGTTGGAAGAGAATTAAGGATAAACATAAGAATGTCAAGCACTTCAATATAAAAAAGATGAATTCATTATATGAGAATAGAAAACTAAAAAAATAAGAGATATCTTAAATTGTCATTAGAAACATTTCCTTAGTCCCATGCATTGAATAGAGTGGATTAGAATGAATTGTTATATAGGATCTCCCCTCCTTTTATAGGTATCATTTTCTTTCTAAATCTGAAACGTATATTCCAAAATAATGATCGATTCATGCATTGCATACATCAAAAACATTGTAAAAATATGTTTTTGAGTTCTCCCTAAAAATTGGAGCATAATTGGTCAACGAATATTGGATATATGAGTATTTGATTCATTTTGACTTTTTCTTGATATGATTTCTAGGAAGCTTTCTACAATATATATCATTCAATTTCCACCATTCTGGAAAAAGCACTTCATGATATTTAAGGTTAGAACACATTTAGGATACCTATTATATATCCATGTTGAATAATCTAAATTGGATATGTGTAGCCAAACATACACTTTCATCATGGAGGTTGGGTCCACGGTGTCATCCTAGAAAATTTTCCAACATCAATTATTTTTTTGGGCCTTTATATGTTCGAATCACTTTTTTCTTGAAGACAAATTAGATGAAAATAAATAAAGAAATAAATAATATATCACACAAGTTGGATAAAAATTTTATATTTTATTCCAAAAATACCCTTTTGATAAAATTCTATCATAAATACAGATTTAACTAATATTTACAGTTTTGCTCAAAATATATCATAACTCCAAGATTGATCCTAATATGCTCAAATCCAAAAATTTTGAGGGTTAAAAAAATGAAATTCATATTATAATAAGGATAATATTAGTTCTATCAGAGTACCTTTGGTAGCTTTCACAACCTGCAAGGATATGTTTTACCAAACTACAAGATACATTTAATGATATTATAAAAATATTATTTATATTCTAACCTATCAGTATGAATGGGATTTCTGAATATTATTATCTAAATTGTGCTAATTTTATTTATATTTGTATATAATATTATTCCTTTGGTTATAAATTTGTTTAAATCAATATACAATCTTTATTAAAAATAATGAAATTACATTTCTAATAAAATTAATTTTCTACGCATAGGAAAAATATTATCTCAAAAAATTAAACAATTGAATAATGATTAATGTATGAAATAAAATTTATATATTATATATTGTATATATTTTTTTATACTTATCCAATATATTTTATATGTATAATAAAGAATAAAATTAATTTTTTGAATAAAAAGATGATTTTTTTCTAAAGAGCAATTTTACCACTTTTTAATCGTAACCCATTTTATATTTGAATTTTGAAACTTTTATAATATATATTTGTAAAAATAAAAATCATTTTTAAAATCAATTAAAAAAAATTTACATTGGGTTAATTTCAAATTTTTTATATGATTATTTTTTTGATAAATACTGAAAAACAACGAATTATAATTCAAAAATGCTCTTTTGACTGATTAATATATAAAGATAAAATATATTTTAGTTTTGTTTATAGGTTTAATTACATTAATATAAATTAAATTAATTAAATATAGGTCATTAGAATCAGTTTCACATTAAAACATGGTATAAAAAATTTAATCATTTAAAAATTTTATCATTAAATCCATGCTTTGTCATCGCATAAGTGAGAATAAATTTAAAATAATTTATGACACTTAAATAATGAGAATTTCCAAACATGGATATCATATTTTGAATTAGTATTTTTTAATGACTAATAATTTCATCTTAGTTATTCAAGAAAAATTGAAATTAATTATAACTAGTTACCACGATTAAGAATAAAATCATCCTTAGAACTGTCTAAAACTAAAATGTATGGGCATAAATCACCTTGAAACATATTAAAAATCCATTGGATGGACATATTTCGACCCTATCATCCCTTTTATCTAATTTTGGGATATTACATCATATAATTTACAAGGAGAAAATGTTGGGGGAATTATTTTTTCAAAAATTAGTAATAATGGCACTTCTCCATCACTATAAAAGGAACTCACCCATCCAACTTATTCACACTAATAAACACACTGGATCAACAAAACACTACTCAAATAGTCTTAACAAAATCCATACCTTGTTCTTATAATCCTTAATTTGGTCATAAATCAAAACATGGAATCCCTTCTTTTAAAACGAGGAATAGCTAACCCAATAAATGGACGTTTTAAATAATATGAAGATAGTAAGAATTATGGAAAGGGTTTTCTTATTTCAATATTTATATCATTGAGATAAAATAATCATTCAACCCTCGTATCTTTTTTTTCTGTATATAATTTCCATGAATGTGTTCTATGATTATTATAATTAAATTTATTAGTATTTCCATATATATTTGGTGATCTCTCATTCATGGGACTTATGGTTCAAAAGCTATAGAATAGGTAATGTACTATTTTTCTCAAATTTTCTTCTCTCAGATACATTCCATGTAATGCAATAAAATTTTAATATAAAGAATATATAAAAAAATTTGAGATTATATATCAAGAAAATCCTTCTTACACAAAATTTTAATAATTAATGGTTGAAATTCTCTCAGTTGGAGTATGATTACATGTTACAAACGTGGTAATAGTTTATTATTGTAATTTTTTATTTTATAGGGATTATTTAAGATTACGATTCTAGTTATGAAATATCATTATGTAACATCCCAAGTAAGTAATGAATAATAGATATTTTTATCTATTTCTATTAATGAATTAGATAGTGTTTTAGAGGCTTAAAATGAGAATAAATCCAATCTTAAGCATGAAATACACTAATATTTTTTAAAAGAATGATTTACTACCTTTTGATGGAAAACCATTTTTAAATCTAAATGTGGACAATTTTATAAGCCCTATTTGTCAATATAAACATATTCTTTATTATTGGGACATTTAAATTTATGTTGGATAAATTGTTTTATTTTTCTGACAATAGTCATTTTTTAATGAATTGTGAAAAATACTGCATTTTGCATCAAAACTGCATTTTCATCTAATTTAATTATATGGATAGATTATCTTTTTAATTGGGTTTAAAGTGTAAATAGAATATATTTTTACCATGTAATCCAATGGTGGTCATTGGGATTAATTTCAATTTGGAATTGGGTATAAACAAGTGCAAATATTTTAATAGAAATTGTTTCAAAAAAACCCGCTATTTATTTTGACAATGGGAATTATTTTTTAAATTAATTATTGAAATTTATGTGATTGGAATTTGGTAAAATGGATTACGTATTTGGAATCATAAGGTCCAATTTATGTAATCAAAGCTCTTTTGTTTTTGGACATTATGAATAGTAACGACGGTAATTATCTTTAATTATCTTGATTAATGAGTAATCGGGTAGTTAAGGATAATAAAATAATATCATAATAATAAGAAATGACACCAACATGTGTCATAATGCTACTGTTTGTCTCATGGTCGACCATGAGATTCCTTGTTCCAATCTTGGGGACCCCATGGAATCACTTTTGTGGGAAAGTGAATTTTTATATTTTTATTTTTTAAAGAAAGTAAATATAAACAAGAATGTATCACCTGAGTAAAACATTTTTTATTTTGCCTAAATAGATGATATTATAGACTCTAAATATTAATTGGAAAGATAAAAATATTTCCTGCATCATAGTAGTTTTTTCATAATTTTTGGACATTATATAAAATAAATTATTTATGACATCATGATGATGCAATGATTACACCATTGATAAAAGATTTAAATAAAATGAAAAGATAATGTTAAAACTATAACTTACACTTGTCAAAGACCTATTTTATGAGTATATTTAGAAACCATATCACCTTCTACTCATAATACATCAATGTGGGACCTTTAAAATCTGAAGCTCATTTGAAAATAAAGTAACATTTTGTAACTTTCCAGGAGTGCCCCTCCTCTCCTCTAATAAAAGGCCCCCACCTCTACCACTTTACCCACATATCCAAAGCCTTTTTCTCGGCCAACCCATGTCCATTTTGTCTCTTCACATCCCTCTCTAACTCCTAGAAGCCTCACTTTGGGCAGAAGTCTTCTCAAGCAAGCCTTTGAGCTCAAATAAAAAAGAGTTATCCGATTTAAAGGTAGTGTGTTCTCTTGTGTTGTTATGTTTTATTTTGTTTCTCCAACCCCCTAAACTCTTTTTATTCATTAAATTTGAAACAAAAAAATTATCTTCCATATACTAGGATGTTTTTAGAATAATAATTCGAGCTACACTTACAGACAACTACATCCAATGGTTAATGAACATACTATTTCTGTAGATGGGGAATTTCTGCCTCACGAAACGAAGATTGTTCAACACTCATATAACACCTTCAAAGGTGGCCATTAAGATGTCCCTATATTTATATATGATATTTAATATGTTTATTTTTTCCATAAGCTTCTTTATTTTTCATTTATGGCATACCTTTATGGCTTCCATTATGGGTATACGCGATATCTTCATTTTAGGAAGTACGGACTACCACCCCCTCAAAGTGATTTGATTTGTTAATGCCATATGTGGGACGTATAAAGGACGCAGTTAATGATATTATATATGGGATTATACTGGAATTATAATATACCTTTATGTCATTATGATTCCAGTCCATAAAATATGAAATTGAAATGAAAGTAGCGTTCATGCGTACGTACGGCTTACCGTCTCCATGAACAGTGCATTTCATTTCTTACCTATAAATGATTATGTAATATTATAAATGCATGTATATACTGAATATATATGATATATATGATATCTACATCATGAATATAATTCTGGATATAATGGATATTTTACCACATGAACTACTCGTAATTATGAAGAGTTTAATTTTGACTCAAGTACCAATGATAGACAAAATGACCATTATTAACTTAAATAATTACATAGTGTTCATAACATGGTAATAAGTGATATTATAGGAATAATGAACATGAAAAAGGTTATTAAGAAATTATAAATTAACTGAAGTTTATTATTCAGGAGATTAAAGAGCGATCGAGTCAAGTCGGACCCGAGGTAAGGGATTTCATCTCAATCTCCTTTCATTGAGGAATATTTTGTTTTATAGACATCTTTCTTTTATATGGTGTATAAAACCCTTTTACTATTATGCTTATTCCAATGGAATATTTTTATATGAATCCTTTAATAAATGACAAAAGGGAATTTTTTTTTTCTGTCGTATGTATGCGGCGACAATGACTTCTCCACCGCCGTGACGATTATTTGAGTTTCAGCTTCCTCACAAGATAGAACATTTTCTGAATGAAAAATAAAAACCATGTTTTACTTTTCTTTTATTTTGGTATTGAAAATGGTTTTCATAATTATTTTATATCAATGTTTTGTATTGATATCTTGTGATTGAAAAGTGGAAATGTTATGTTACCTTTATGAATGTTTTATGTGATATTATTATGTTATGGTTCTTAGGCACTGTTATGATGATAGGTGGTTCCATGATAAACTATGGGCAGGTGAGCCCGATATATATCTCCAATGCATTGGGTAACATGACGGAATTAAACGTTAAGGTTTATCCGATGAGATTTACGGAAGATACTGTGATGTGTATTCCAAATATAACCAAGAGGGTTACTTCCTACGTAAGAATGTTATGAATTCTTCAAGTTACATGTATTTCTTATGATTTCTATTATTTATTCATGATTTGATGAGGTATGTTAATGTTCTTATGTTTTATGAGTAATGTATGATTTCATTGATTCTTATGTATACATGTACTCATGTTTCCTTTCCATATTTGCATATCCCTTACTAAGCTTTTTATGGTCATCCCAAGTTTTTTTGAAATGATATTCACAGGTCAAGGGAAAGGTACAAGATGTGATGATAATGTCAAATAGGTGTCAAGAAAGAGTCCATGTTATATTTTAAATATGTTTCCATTGAAGGGAAAATTTAATACTATTTTTTATGTAACAACATTGTTTAAATGTTGAATGTACTGCATGTTTTATGCTCTAATTATCTAAAACTCTAATCCTGAAAAGATCATCAATGTGTAATCTTGTAATAACTCAATATTAAATAAGGTTTATGGCTGGGGACTTATAGTTGGTATTAGAGGTCGGTTTAGATAACTATAGGAGTTAGAATTATATTAAAGGATTATCCAAAAATATTTTTTTATTGTCAAATTGAAATGATATAGCATTTGAAGATTACCATGTTGCTTCATCTAAGACATGTTTGTTCAAAATGGTTTTCCGTAGAGGGAACAGGGAAGCAGTGCTAGGAAGGTATACAGAAGGAAATAACCTTCCGAATCAGCATCCTGAGATGGTCAGAATTGGAAATGAACAGTTTGTTGCAGTAATGGTGCACTTGACTTAAGTGATAAATGGCGGTGGTATCCATGCACGAGATCAGCCAGATCAACCATAGAGGAACATGTCAGTGGTGGATCATTTCATGAGGCAACATCACCAATCATTTAGAGGATCATTTGACCCTGTGCTAGCTGAAGGGTGGATTAAATCACTGGAGAAGATTTTCGATGTCATGGGGTGTTCAGAGAATCACAAGGTTAGTCTTGTTATTTACCATTTGAAGGGTGAGGCAGATCAATGGTGATCGATGGTTAAAAATATTAGGGACGCTAATGAGATCGATGCTCTTGACTTGGATGAATTCAAAGGTATGTTTCTTGAGAAGTATTTTCCTAAGGCTGTTCAAATTAGGATTGAAAAACAATTCGTGGAATTGAGGCAAGAGGAAGGAATAGTGGCTGCTTATGACTAAAGGTTCACTCGATTGGCAAGGTATGCTCCAAATTTTATCTGATACCTTGATAGTAATATCAATCGTTTTTACTCAGGATTATAGCCAAAATATTTAAGGGCATTGGCTTCTCGTGAGTTTAAAAGTTATGAAAAGCTTGTTCGATGTACTAAGAATGTGGAAACGGAGTTTGATGATGATCAAGTGTTCTATAACAACTAGTAGAAGAAGAGACCGAGGTGGCAGGAGAACGGAAAGAATTCTTCAAAAAGGTCTGATGGTAAGAAAACTAAGTTTCCAGTTTGTGATAATTTTTTTAAAAGGCATGCTGGGGAATGTCGTCTGAATTCTGGAATGTGCTACTGATGCGGTAAGATGGGACATAAGGCTCGTGATTGCACTGAAAAATATCTGGGTGATGGTAAGACCAAATTTAATTTGTAGTTAGTGAAATTTTTTAAGTTCAATGAGATGGGTAACTATGCAAATGAGTGTCCGACAAAGAGCATGAGTGATGGGAAGCAGTTAGACTACAAGCAGAAAGGGGTGCTGAAATCCTTTGCAACTACTTCAGTAGATGTCGGGCCGTCAAATGAAGTTGTATCAGGTAATTTGTTTGTTTTTTCAGATTATGTCAGTGTGTTGTTTGATTCAGGTTCTACACATTATTTCATCTCTGAAACCTTTTCTGGTAAAATCGGAATACCATATCCAGAAATGAGTCCTAAAATTTTGGTAAATACAAATGGGGGAAATGTTGAGGCAAAAATAATTTATAAGAATCTTCATATCCTTATCCGTGGAAAGAACCTACATGAAAACCTTATTTTTTTACCTCTATTAGAGTTTGATATTATCCTGGGTATGGATTGGCTCTCTATTTACCATGCTAAGTTTGATTGTAGAGCTAAATATGTTTCTTTTCAGAAATAATTTCAGTTTGTGTACAAGAATGAACCCTTACTGTTGATAACGTATCAAGAGGCCGAGAAATTTATAAAAGATAGAAATGAATGATACCTTGCACATATTGTTGAAAACAAAGGAACTTTTCAGATTAATGATGCTCCAGGGGTAAATGAGTATCCTGATGTTTTTCCTGATGAGTTTCCTGGAATAAAACCAGATCGGGAAGTTGAATTTACAATTGACTTAGTTCCTGATGCTAAGCCAATTTAAAACCCCCCTTATCGAATGGATCAAATTGAACTTTTAGAGTTGAAGGAGCAATTACAAGATTTATTAGAGAAAGGTTTCATTCGACCTAGCACATCACCATGGGGTCCTCTTGTTTTATTTGTTAAAAAGAAATATGGTTCTATGATACTTTGCATTGATTATAGATCCTTGAATAACATCACTGTTAAGAACAAGTATCATTTTCCTCATATCGCTGATTTGTTTGATCAGCTCCAGGGAGCTCAGTATTTTTCGAATATTGACCTGAGATCGGGGTACCATGATTTGAAGGTAAAGGAAGAAAATTTTTTGAAGACCACATTCCATACAAGATATGTCCATTATGAATTTGTAGTAATGCCTTTTTGGATAACCAATGCACCTGCAGTCTTCATGGACTTAATGAAATGAATTTTCCATGAGTTCTTGGATAAGTTTGTGGATGTTTTCATTGATGATATTTTGGTGTTTTCTAAAAGTAAATAAGATCATGAAAGACATTTATGTGTTATTTTTAAAACCTTAAAAGAAAATAAATTGTATGGGAAATTCAGAAAGTGTGAGTTTTGGTTGCAACAAATTTCTTTCCTTGGTCACATTGTTTCTAAAGATGGGATAACTATTGATCCTGCAAAAACAAAGGTTGTTGAAGAATGGCCAAGACCCACAAATGTAACCAAGATCTATAGTTTTCATGGTTTGGCATGTTACTACCGAAGGTTTGTTGAATATTTTTCATGGTTATCTAGTCTAATGACTAAGCTAACTCAGAAGGGTGTTAAGTTTATCTAGACAAAAGAATTTGATGATTGTTTTCGGGAGTTGAAATGAAGATTGGTGAATGATCTAGTTTTGTCACTTCCATCCATGAATGCTGAGTTCATTATATATAGTGGTGCTTCGTTGAAAGGACTTGGTTGTGTTCTAATGCAGAATGATCAGGTAATTGCTTATGCTTCACGACAGTTGAAAACTCATGAGGTAAATTACCCTACACATGATTTGGAATTAGCTATTGTTGTTTTCTCTATAAAAATTTGGAGGCATCATTTGTATGGAGTAAAGTGTGAAATATATACTGATCACAAAAGATTACAGTATATATTCACTCAGAAATAATTGAACATGAAACAGAGGAGATGGCTAGAATTAATCAAGGATTATGATTGTACAATTCACTACCATCCGGGAAAAGAAAATATGGCTGATGCTTTCAGTCGAAAAAGTTATGCTTCATTAGCAATGTTGCGTTTGGAACGTGATCACTTGGTTAAGGATTTGATGAACTTTGGCATAGAAGTTGTTGGTGAAGGACGTCCTTCTGTTTTGTTTCAGGTATCAGTGAAATTTTCTCTTTCAGACAGAATTAAGCAAGCATAGAAGAAAGACAACGATTTGCAGAAAATGGTAGAGCTGGATCAGAAGGGTAAGATGCCTGAATTCAATATTGATAATGATTTTGTTTTGAGATTTGAGAATTTATTGTGTGTGCCTTTTGATTCACAGTTGAAGAGAGAGTTGTTATGTGAAGATCATATTTCTCCGTTTTCAGTTCATCCTGGAAGTACTAAGATGTACAGAGATCTGCTGGAGTATTACTGGTGGGATGGAATGAAAAGAGATATTGCTGATTTTATTGTGAAGTGTTTGACATGTCCACAGGTTAATGAAGAGAAGAAATTACTGAAAGGGATGTTTCAGCCTTTACCAGTGCCAGAGTGGAAATGGGAAAATATATCCATTGACTTCAATGTGGGATTGCCGAAGACACCTCGAGGTAATAATTCAATATGGGTTATTGTTGATCGCTTGACTAAATATGCTCATTTCCTTGCTATACGAGATACATTTTCCCTAGTTGAACTTTCCCATTTGTATATTAAATAGATAGTAAGGTTACTTGGAGTTCCTCTCTCCATTGTATTTGATCGTGATCCCAGGTTTACTTCTATGTTTTGGAAAGGCCTTCAGAAGTCGTTGGGTACTGAATTAAATTTTAGTATAGATTTTCAACATCAATCAGATGGAAAGTCAGAATAAACAATTCAGACTTTAGAAGATATGATACGTGCTTGTTTGATGGATTATCAGGGATGTTGGGACCAACCTCTATCTTTGGTTGAATTTTCATATAATAACAGTTTTCATTCCCGTATACAGATGACACCATTTGAGGCGTTATATGGGATGCGGTGTCGAACTCCAGCTTTCTGGGATGAAGTGGGAGAAAGGAAGCTGATGGGACCAGAATTGGTAGAAGAGTTTCCAGAAAATGTTCAGTTGATACAGAAACACATGAGAATAGCTCAGAGCAGGCAGAAGAGTTATGCGGACAACAGGAGGAAGGATCTCTCTTTTGAGGTAGGTGATCATGTTTTTCTCAAAGTCACAACATGGAAAAGTGTGATGCGATTTGGTAAGAATGTAAAGCTGAGTCCAAGGTTCATTGGACCATATGAAATTATAGAGAGAGTTGGATCAGTTTCATACCAAGTGGCTTTACCTCTGAGTTTATCTTAGAGGCACAATAATTTTCATTTTTCGATGTTGAGAAAGTATATGCCAGATCCATCTCATGTTTTGAGTCCAGAGGTAGTTCATCTGGAAGAGAACCTATCTTATGCGAAACAACTGGTCCAGATTCTTGACCATAGGGAGAAAGTGTTACGAAATAAGGTGATTCATCAGGTAAACGTTTTGTGGAAAAACCACATGATTGAAGAGGCAACATTTGAATCTGAAAATACAATGAGGGCTAAATACCCCCACTTATTCGATAAGTAAATAAATAAGGGGGAAGAAATTTTCTAAAGGGGGGAAGGATGTATCATCACATGTAAGTAATGAATAATAGTTATTTTTATCTATTTTTATTAATGAATTAGATAGTGTTTTAGAGGCTTAAAATGAAAATAAATCCAATCTTAAGCATGAAATACACTAATATTTTTTAAAAGATTGTTTTACAACCTTTTGATGGAAAACCATTTTTAAATCAAACTTTTGAAACTTTTATAATCCCTATTTGTCAAAATAAACATATTATTTATAGTTGGGGCATTGAAATTTATATTTGATAAATTTTTGATATTTATCTGACAATATTCATTTTTTAATGAATAGTGAAAAATACTGCATTTTACATCAAAACTGTTTTTTCATCTAATTTAATTATAAGGATAGATTATCTTTTTAATTAATTTTAAATTGTAAATAGAATTTATTTTTACTATGTAATCCAATGGTGGTCATTGGTATTAATTTCACTTTGGAATTGGGCATAAACAAGTGCCAAACTTTTCATAGAAATTGTTTCAAAAAAACCTGCTATTTTTTTGACAATGAGAATTATTTGTTAAATTAATTATTTCAATTTATGTGTTTGTAATTTGGTAAAATGGATTACATATTTGGAATCAGAAGGTCCAAATTATGTAATCAATACTCTTTTGTTTTTGGAAATTATGAATAGTAACGACGGTAATTATCTTTAATTATCTTAATTAATGAGTAATGGGGTTGCTAAGGATAATAAAATAATATCATAATAATAAAAAATGACACCAACATGTGTCCTAATGCTACTGGTTGTCTCATAGACAACCATGGGATGCCTTGTGCCAATCTTGGGGACCCCATGGAATCACTTTTGTGGGAATTCGACTTTTTATCTTTTTATTTTCTTTAAAGAAAGTAAATATAACAAAGAATGTATCACCTATGTAAAACATTTTTAATTTTTTCTACATAGATGATATTATGGACTATAAATATTAATTGGAAAGATAAAATTATTTCCTACATCATAGTAGATTTTTCATAATTTTTAGACATTAAATAAATTAAATTATTTATGACAACATAATGATGCAATGATTACCTCATTAATAAAGTATTTAAATAAAATTAAAGATAATGTTAAAAATATAACTTAAACTTGTCAAAGACCTATTGGATGAGTATATTTCGAACGCTTATCACCTTATCCTCATAATTCATCAATGTGGGACCTTTAAAATCCGAAACACATTTGAAAATAAAGTAACATTTTGTAACTTTCCTAGAGTCCCCCTCTTCTCCTCTTATAAATGGCCCCCACCTCTACCAATGTAACCACAGTTCCAAAGCCTTTGGCTCGGCCAACCCCTATCCATTTTGTCTCTCCAAATCCCTCTCTAACTCCTATAAGCCTCACTTTGGGAAGAAGTGTTCCCAAGGAAGCCTTTGAGCTCAAATCAAACAGAGTTACCTGATTTAAAAGTAGTGTCTTCTCTTGTGTTCTTATGTATTATTTTGCTTCTCCAACCCCCTAAACTCTATTTATTCATTTCTTTTTTAACAAAAACATTATATTGCATATAATAGGATGATTTTATATGAATCCTTCGAGATAAACTTACACACACCTACATATAATGGTTAAAGAACAAACTGTTTCTGTGGATGGAGAATTTCTACCCCACAAAACGATGATTGTTCAACACAAAAATAACACCTTCAAAGGTGTCCATTAAGATGTCACTATATTTTTATTTGATATATAATATGTTTATTTTTTCCATAAGCTTATGTATTTTTCATTTATGGAATACATTTATGGCTTCCATTATGGGTATACGCGATATCTTCATTTTAGGAAGTGCGGACTACCGCCCCCTCAAAGTGATTTGATTCTTTAATGCCATATGTGTGATGTATAAAGGATGGAGTTAATGATATAATATATGATATTATACTGGAATTATAATATACCTTTATCTCATTATTATTCCATTCCATAAATTACAAAATATAAATGAAAGTAGCATTCATGCGTATGTACGGCTTACCATCTCCATGAACGATGCATTTCATTTCTTACCTCTAAATGATTATGTAATATTATAAATGATTGTATATACAGGATATATTTCATATATATTATATCTACATCATGAAAATAATTTTTGATATGATGGATACTTTACCACAAGAACAACTCGTAATTATGAAGATATTAATTTTGACTCAAGTACCAATGATCGACAAAACGACCATTATTAACTTAAATAATTACATAGTGTTCATAACATAGAAATAAGTGATATAAAAGGAATAATGAACGTGAAAAAGGTTCTTAAGCATGTAGAAATTAACTCAAATTTATTATTCAGGAGATTAACGAGTGATCAAGTCAAGTCGGACCAGGGTTAAGGGATTTCGTCTCAATCTCCTTTCATTGAGACATAAATTGTTTTATACACAACTTTATTTATAAGGTATATAAACACCTTTGACTTTTACATTTATTCAAAAGAAATATTTTTATATGAATCTTTTAATAAATGAAAAAAGGGGGTGTTTTTTTTGTCGTACGTATGCGGCGACAATGAATTCTCCACCACCGTGAGGATTATTTGAGTATCGGCTTCCTCACAAGCCATAACTTTTTTTGAATGAAAAATAAAAACCATGTTTTATTTTAATTTATTTTGGTATTGAAAATGGTTTTCATAATTTTTTTATATAAATTTGTTGTATTGATATCTTGTGATTGAAAATTGGAGATGTTATGTTTCCTTTATGCATGTATTATGTGATAAGATTATATTATAGTTCATGGGCATTGTTATAAAGACAGGTGGTTCCGTGATAAACTAAGGGTGGGTGATCCCGATATAGCTCTCCAATGCATTGGGTAATGCGAAGGAGTTAAACTTTAAGGTCTCTCCGAAGAGATTTAGGGAATCTACTGTAATGGGTATTCCAAACGTAACTAAGAGGGTTACTCCCTACGTAAGAATGTTATGAATGCCTTGAGTTACATGTATGTATTATGATCTCTATGATTTATTCATGATTTGATGAGGTATGTTAAAGTACTTATGTTTTTTGAGTAATGTATGATTTCATTTATTCTTATGTATACATGTACTCATGTTTCCTTTCCATATTTTCATATCCCTTACTGAGCTTTTTATGCTCATCCCATGTTTTTTGAAATGATTTTCACAGGTCAAGGGAAAGGCACATGATGTTATGATAGTTTCAAGGAAGTGTCAAGAAAGAGTCAATGTTTTATTTTAAATATTTTTCCATTTATGGGAAAAATTAATACTATCTTTTATGTAACCACTTTGTTTAAATGTCGAATGTATTGCACGTTTTATGTTCTAATTCTCTAAAACTATAAACATGAAAAGGTCCTTAATGTGTAATCATGCAATAACTAAAGATTAAGTAAGATTTAAGGCTGGGGCCTTATACATTATCCATTTCTTAATATAAATAATTATTTTTCTTCTCCTCTGGATATCAATGTTATCTTTAAGTATTAGTACAATTTTTCCACACATTCCTAATTAAGATAATTAAAAAAAATTATGATAACATAACTATATTTCACCTTTCAGTCATAAGTATGTTTTCATCTAAACTGTAATTTTAAAGAATGTTTCAAAAAAAATTACAATAATCTAAATGTTTAATAATAATTTTAACCATGTTTTACCTTTTTACAACATTGTTTTAAGAAGAATTTTTTTTCATTTTTTAGTCAAGTAACTTTTCTACACATTTTAATGTGAAAATGAATGTTCAGCATGTGTAGAGATACCTTTAATAATGATTTTCATTTTCATGAATGTTACATTATATGTTTACATGTTTATTCTTCAATTAAAAAATAATTTGAATATTCATGATTTTTTTATTTTAAATTGTATTTTAATGAAATGTGTTTTAAATAAAACAAATATATGTATAAATATTTTAAAATGATTTTAAAATATTCTATTATATGTTTTTATAATTCTATTTTCAAAGAAAAATATTTCAATATTTTCATGTTTTCTATATAAATTTTAAAAACCATTTTTTATTAAATGTTTTCAAAAATTATTTCAAAAATTATGTTTATTTTATCAATGTATTTTCATAGATAAAAATTCAAATTTTTTCCAAGCTTTAAATATAAATTCCCGAGGATTTTTCAAATATAACTTTTTTATAATATTTTCATGATTAGTTTAAAGGTATTAAAATATATTTTAATATACAAGGGTTTTCAATGTTATTTATCTAAAAACTCAATTTTTCGAAGAAGGAATTTTTTTTATTTCATGAAATGTTATCAATGAATTCTAAATCATTTTTTATAAAAAAATTATTATTGAATTGGAATTATGATAATGTATATTCAAAGAAATTCAATTTTCATTAATAGATATACCTTGTGATGTTTGAAATTTCCTTCTCTATCCATAATGACATACTTTTTTATATTTTATGATTTATTGGGGTTGTAATCGATTAATAGAGCTCATATTCATTCATGAATGTCGTATTTTTTGATTTCATGCTTTTTATGACAATTGTTTCTCTTCCACGAGTTATTTTCCTTTGAATGTTGTTTCTCATCATAGGTTATGCTTTATAGAAATAATTTTGAGACAAATATATTTTCCATAGGTAATTATAGGATGAAATTTTTATGGTTACCAATTTATTTCATCAGTTATGATATGATGTTTATGAAACTCACCTATTTTTATTAGACATGTTATGGTTAATGATTTATTAACTTCTGGAATGTGTATATATGATTATATTATGTGAAGGTTGGGAAATATATCACCCTCTAATTCATTGGGTAATGATTTATATATCATGAGATAATTATGGAAAACATGATCAAGGTATTGATCCACATTGGGAAGCAGGTGTGTCCAGGAATACTATGGGAAGATAGGGAAACCCTATCCACTATGAGAAGATTGAGAAACCTGATCCCATATAATTAAAGGAATATGACTAAGGTAAGAGGTGTGTCACTCCATGTTGGTGTAGTCCCCATGAGGTTCCAAAATAAATTTATTAAATGAGCCTAGACTTCTATGGAATGTCTTTTATCTGTGAACTTGACTATATGTTTACAATTTTATTCATTGACCTAGTTTCATGTCTATATGTTTGTGTGTGGATGTAATTTTATCTCATTTACTATATTAGTAATCATGTATCTATATACACATTTTTGTGAGGTAATAATTTTATTTTTATTCCAAAAGCCTATGTATTATACCTATGCTATGCTATCAAGAATTATTCTATTTGACTTCATTTTTATTCAAGTCTTATAAACTCTCAATCTTTATTCTATGAATAATAATTGAGATCTTTGATACGTAGGGTTATATAGAAGGGGTGTAATTAGGATTATTAAAGGGGAATATATTTAAGGTTTATTTACAATATCATTATCCAGTATATAATATTATAAATCCTTGTTTCCAAAGACACTGAACTATTATGTTCCTATGACATGCAATTTTTAATGTGATTAATATTCTTCTAAAATTATATAATATCCATATATGTTAAGATCATGTATCTTTAAGAATAATATATGTATATATTTATATATATATATATATAATATAGATACATTACATAAAATTAAATATAACGATAATTGCAATTATAATGATTATCCTCATAACTAGATAAAAATTTGTAGTTCATAGAGATCCATAAAATCTATAAGAATAACATATCATGATATCAAATATTACATTCAATATAAAAACTATTCAAAAATAAATAGAAAAAATGGATTAGGTTTTTATTGAATAAACCCTTATATATTATAATGTAATCTAAATATCAAAATAAGGTTATGAAATTAGGAATAAAAGTTAACACTATATATGTCAAAACATAATATACTTTTTTTCTTTGAAAATAAAAGTAATTATTGTTTTTCAAAATATATGTAAATAATTAATTTTAACGTACATTTAAAAATATTTAATAGAGATAAAAAATTTCCATTATAATTCAATTTTGTTTTTATAAATACATGTATAAAGTAGTTTCATTAATATTTAATGGAATGGGAAATAATTATATATTAATATTCAAAAAACATACAATGTTGTTATTCAAAAGAAGTGTCCCAGAAAAAGACTATGATGTGTCACATTAATTCATTATCATCTAGAAAAAGAATCCTATGTTAATTATTTACATACTTAAGAAAGAATTTATAGTTTATTATTTATTTTATTTCAATTATTACCATGTTATATATGGCTATATAAAATATGACAATATTGTAATATTATTTGATGACATACATTATATTTGTCTAAAAAAATTTGGAAGTTTGAAACTGGTAAATGAGGTAATTTTATCATTTACATATAATAATAGTCATAATAAAATTATCATTTTTATACTTTATTTATAAATTAAAAACACAAAATGAAATATGGTTTTGAAAAATAGGGTACATTACAATCATGAGTAACGTTTCCAGTTTTAAATGAACATGTTGGAAAAAAGGTAAGTGTTATTTTGTCATTCCAGTAATAATTTAATGGAATAGATGTCATATATTTTATTCAAATACACTAATATGTAGAATCTATGGGTTTTTTGAGAAATTTGAATCATGTCTCTTCATGGATGTGTTAATCGACATGTTTGAAAAACTAACATTAGTATTTTTCAATAATTTGAATGGTCAGAAAATTAATGGTATATTATCTTTTGAGAATTATAAATATGTAATGAATATCATATATTAATATTAATTAAATCATTTTTATTGGATATTAGTTGTGGTGATTGAAAATAAATCGCATTGGTTCTAATGGTGGTAGTCTGTCATGTACACAAAAGGTGGATTATTTTTCAATTTCATTGAAGATAAAATCGATATATGTATCAAATTAAATATAATAGAGTAATAGAATATATAATGTGTTACTGTAATTATTACATCTTGTTCGAAGAATATCTGACATACCCCCAAAAGTGGGTGAGGTGGTAGTAGGATGGGGTATCAGCACCAGTCGTAGGGTCGAGTCCCTGATCCTCCATTCATTGTATCGTGCATTTTTAATAAGACACACCATAAATAAATATATATATCATACAATTAAGAAGAATAAAACAACGAAATTCTATTAAAATAAATAATTATTCTTCAAGGAACCACTTTTTCCTTACACCTTAAGCACTCTTTTACCAGTATTCCAACCAAAAAATAACATATAGAACTTGGGGAGCTGTATTGATAAGGATATCATATTGGTATTTCCTAATAAAATTGATTTTTAAATTTGTTGAAATGAGTATAAGATTAATCTTTTTATATGAGAGGGGAGGTGTACAAATGGAATGTCTGAAGGTAATAAATTAATATTTGATATTTTTCTTGGTAAAATGGCGACATGAACATTTTTCATGTATATGAATAATTTTATCTGAAATAATCATCTTAAATAAAACCTTGACACATCTAAACTATATAGTTAACCATATCTATTTTTTAAATTCCTTATTAACCTTTCTGATAATTACAAGGATAACAATGTTGTCTACTCTCTATGAGTTAAAAATTTTACTATAAAAAAAACTGGCGCAAACATAGACCATGAGGGATATTTTAATGCATATACAACTCATTTTTATAAATAAAATAATTTATTTTATATTGAAATCCTTTAAATAATAATTATTTATTAAAAAATATTATTATATCAATTTTGAAACTATTAATATAATTGGATTTCGAACACAACATGATTATAATGGAATTATAATATAATAAATCAATTCGTCAAAAGAATATATATTTGTCTGATTTTTAAAAAAATTAATTGAATCATTTTAAAATGGATTAAAATTTTAAAATAAATTATTTATTTATTTTGATAATTTAATATATATAGTGTCAATGATGTGTAAACATTTAAGGTAATTATTTCATCATTACCGATTTAAATTAAACAATGATGATAAAAAATGAATTGTTTTCCAAATAACTATTATATGAGAAAACATAACATTTTGTATCCCTATGTTTCAAATTTAATTTTGATAAAACTTATAGAATGATAATTTTGAGATTATATAAAATTAAATAATATAAAGCTCACTAAAAAACATGCCAATGTGGAATAATGTTCATACATGGAAAAAAATGTTATAAATTTTCTAATTTAATAGTGAAAAAGAATGGATTTAGTATCAATATATTTCATTATCTAATTAGATTTATCATCAATTACCGGACATACCCTTACATAAGATATAATTATTTTCTATGTTTACTATTTATACAAATCCAAAAATTGACATATTTTCCAAATTTAGAACTCCTATTTTCAAACATGGAATAAAGTTTATAGGTTTTAATTTATATTAGTGGAGAAATTTATTCTAATATTAAAATTAAAAACATAACAGAAAATAGATTTTCTTAAAATTCTTTTAGAAGTAAATAACTTCTCTTATAAAAAATTGTTTATAAAATTAATTAAAAGGTATATAAATGAAATATGTAAAATAAACTAGGTATAATTTAATTTCATAACTGAAAAATTATAATTTTAATTCGTAAATAAATTAAAATGAAATTTTGTCTTCAAGAAAATTATTTTTTCACTATTCATCATGAAAATAATATTTTTAGAAAAATATCAAAACATCACAATAAAGTGATTTTAGTAAAATTATTTAAATCATGTAATAATTTTTATAAAATATAAATTAACAAATAAATAGAATTATTTTTAATAAATTCACATAAAAATTAATAATACCCAATTTTGAGTAGAAATATATTTCTGAAGAAATAAATTGAATTTACTAAAAAAATTGTGAATATTTATATAGAAATTATCAATTTACTTATATTGAGTTAGATAGTTATATATATTTTATAATATATTTATTCAAATTCACAACCTCCAATTAAATGGAAATGTCCTAATAGTAACATGTAGATAATATTATTTTTATATTATATCCCAATTTTCTTAATTCTAGGTGTTGTGAAATATGCATGATATCAAGAAAAATATTATCCTAAAAACTACTTGTGATTCCCCAAGGGCGTCAAATCAATACAATATCAAAAATCCAAGTAAAATATCCAGATTAAACTACTCTAAGGTGTTTCTTATGATTTAAATATCACAAATAAGGATTTTATATACAACATGGTGCACATATGGGGTGTGAGAAATAAATCATAGTTATAATCCATCAACACGGTTTCCAACATATTTCATTATATAGTATTATATGCAAGATAAAATATGACCACAAACTCAATAAAAGAATAGATATTTGTTTATCTTGTGCTATGTAGGACCCTAAAATACCCAAACAAGCCTGGCTTGATCATATTTGGTGATCCACCTAAATCACACCCCAAAAATACTATAATATCAAATGTAATCTAGGAATAACTATTTATTTGTATATAGATTATAAATATCATTTTCTATTTTGGTCTCAAATCCAATCTATCAAAACGATGTGAAAAATTGAATTAATCCTATGATTATTCTTACTATAACTATTTACGGTAAATGATAGATGAATTTCCGATCATGAAGATAGTTTAACCTAGTGTGTTTCATTTCATATTCCCTCTAAAGGTCATAATAGATGTATCTATTGGTGTTAATTTCAAAATGGTTTCTTAGGTTCCTAACTTGTCTTATTATTATAAATAAATTTTTTATGGAATAATATGCTCGTGACTAGTTAATCTATAGACATTGAATAAAAAATAGAATCTCTTGATCTTTAATGGTATAAACATGGATATAAAATGATAGATGTCATCTTAGAGACATAAACAATGGTGTTATAACTCTAAAACCTAGTTTTTAGGACTCTATGATTCTATAAACTAAACACAAAAAACAATGTATTAAGGGAAATCCAATCAAATATTAAAAACCATCAAAAATATTATATATTATCTAGAAACCCAAACATTTCATACACACCATTTCCTTTACCATAGCCTGTATATAACAACCTATAATTTTCATGAATATATATTACATATTTTTTATGAACAATCCTTATATGATTGAAACACGTGCCTATAGATCGTAGATGTAATGTGACTTAGGAATCCTAAAACATAAATGGCTTATTCAAAAGAGTTATACAATATCCCTCAATTAGTTCCTCATATCTAGTATACTTCCTACGTATATCAAACATAATACCTATCATAATAACCTATGGAAATGAAACATAATAAAGCATGAGCTTAGAATTTCTGTACGTTTAATCATGGAAAATATGTATACATACCTTGGTGAAAAGGTTATGAGAACATGAGAATAACATATGAATATCATAATGTACATATAAATAATAAATCATTTGAGTCACAAAATAATTAAA
The DNA here is from genome assembly GCA_963277665.1 of Viscum album. Classification (NCBI taxonomy): domain Eukaryota; kingdom Viridiplantae; phylum Streptophyta; class Magnoliopsida; order Santalales; family Viscaceae; genus Viscum; species Viscum album. Next base: position 705,981,984 of record OY728131.1, on the reverse strand, counting down.
GTCAATTAATAAAAAAATTATCATATTCAAATATAATAATATGATCTATAAGAGTAAAGCATTGACATAAGACATGGAATTATGGCCTATAAATAAGAATAGAAAATCATTTCTGTAGTAGTCAGGGCTCATTTTATAGGCTATTTTTGAGTAATGAGTTTACTACCCTAACCATCATAATATTCATGGTTAACTACCAAGAGTATCATAGTGGAAAATTTCCTTTACTATTCAGGTTCACTCCGAATTCGAATCCTATTTTTCACATTATATTTCAATCATTAACCAATTCATCGGAGATAGATATATGTCACACTATTCACATAAATAAAATAACAAAACAAATTTACATAATATCGTGATATATTTATCATATCATAAAATTTTAAGAGAAATGGGGTTCATAAATATTACATCTTATCATATCCCATTGAAAAGAATTCAGTGTCCTCTACATTTTATAATAGCATAAGACATAGAAATAAAATGGGATTCATAATGATTTTAACATAGCAGAACACAAGGTAAAAAAATTGGTTTCATAATAATTAAAAATGTAGATAAAGAATAAGGATGGTAAATTTAGATCAAATCCCCAATAAAAAATAAGAAACACCAAAGGTTATTGTCATTGATGAATAGAAATTCCATAAAAATATTTAATAAAATTTTGTAGAAAATATCCTTTCCATCATGAATATGATTATTAAAAATAAATAACATAAATAAATAAATAAAGTATTTTAATTTAATATAATTTTTGTAACTTTTAATATATTCTAGAAAATATAGATTGGTAATGAAAAAAAAAACAATCTATCAAATATATACACTTTAATATAAAGACTCATTTATAATTTTAAATAAACTAAAAAAGTACCTCCTAGTGAAAATGAAAACAATACCAATTTTGATAAATTTTATTAAATATAAAATCGGGTAGATATGATGTTAATCAATATTAATATATTTTTAAAAATAGCTTTGAAACATTTTTTTTCTGAAAACAGTTATATGGAAGAAAAATCATTGTCTACCAAAGATAGAAATACGATTGTTTTTTCCAAGAAAAAATATTTTTATCCCTTGAGTACATAAAATAAAAAAAATGAATGTAAAACATGTATTCTCATGTAATTAAAATAGGATAATTAAATATATGTGTATGTAGAGAGATACCAAATACAATTTTATCACTATAAGTATAATTAGGAAAATCTTCATAAAATATTATATTTTAACATAAATCACATACTATATTGGTAAAATTGAATCATATTTCCAAGAAATTAATAACAATAAATGAAACACATAAAAATGAAAATAAATTATTTCATGATTTTACATGTTTTATGGTCAGTCTATACAACTAAAAAAATAAGATAACTGCAAAACATAATCTATGTACCAAGAAAACAAATTGAGACAAAATATCTCATATCTTAAGTAACTAATTCCATTGTACATATTTTAAAATCATGTATAATAATTATACATTATTTATTTTTCAAATAAATTACCATAAAAATATCTATCAAACCATTTATGATTTAAATATTACTTTTTATTACATTTTTATCAATAATTCCCCATCAAAATCATATTTCATGTAACAATTTCTTCCGATTTCATATATGCTATGATTTTTTTTATTAAATTTATCATTATCATGGTTCAATGATCTCCAATATATTAAAAATTATATAAATCTAATATATATTGAAATTTTATTTATTATTTTATTATATAATTGTTTCATATATAAAATAAGTTACATCATTCATTGAGATGGTGTGGAGAATTTAGAAATGAAAATTGATTTGATTTATGCAATCGATCATATAAAATGGAGGTAAATAATATATCACATAATTATATTCATTTTTATGTCATATATATCAAATTTATTCAATATATTTATCCATTATTACGATAAATTTTCTACAATAGTGAAAAAAATACCCATGTTACTTTTCGAGGTTGTAATCTGATGTATATATGAAGGACATTAACATTTATTCAATGGATGGTTAGGTAAGAATTTATGTGACATAATTATTTTCCTTAATTATTAAAATGACATTAATATCACATGTAATAACCATACTAATCCTTATTTACTTCAACTTAAAGCATATTTAAAAAAATTAACCACATCAATTTGTGTGGTGGTTGTCTGATGTACACACAAGAAATGATGTCATATTACCTACAAAATATAATATAAAATTGTATATGTTATATTAAAATTTCATAATTATAATTGAATCATATATATAAATTATAATCCTTATATACATCATTATATCAATCCTTTATTATTGGTTAAATAATATAAATTACATTCGTTTGTGAGGCGGTAGTCTACTGCACTCATGATCAACGATATTTTATCCCATTTTAGGGAGGAGGGGATAGATTTACATCATTAACTTATCATAAAATTATCATTTTATATTTATAATACATAGTTTTTTATATCATAATTACAATAAAATATATTATTTTAAATGGGGATAAATATAATGACTTGCTTGGTTAAAGAACTTACCTCTTCTTCATACAACATCTTTAGGCTTGCATCAATAGCCTATATAAGATTTCGTTATGTTCAAAAAAACATTTTAGTAATGTGGATCGTATTTAAAGAATTATTTTGGTTATTTAGTGAATAAAATATGGGTTTTAGTGTGTGAATAGAAGATGAGAATGGGTGGCCTTTCGAAAGTGGGGCAGAGGACACACATTGAAATTTTGAAAAGAACAATGTGTATCCAAGTTTTCCACATTAAAAAAGATCCAAATATAGAATTATTAAATTATATAAGTGATAAGGTCAAATGTATAAATGAAATAGGCTTTAAATGTTTATATGTTGTTCTCACCCTTATCTTTTTATTTTAAGCCCATTTACTCTTCTTTTCACATTAATCACTGTTATTAATTTTTTCTAGTTTATTATTCATTAAGACCAATTATTAATATAACAATATTAAATAATAGAAATAATAATTATGATGAATAATAAATACATTTATATATTCTAAATTAAAAAAACATTAAACACCTAATTTAAAATTAACCTTTGAGATAAGATGATTAAGTGGTTTTCCAATTGGAAAATGCTCAAAATATAAAAATGATTTTATATAAAAATAAAATATAGAATTTATTCTAATGAAATAAAATCAAATAATAAATCAATAATTGAATAAAAATATATTTAAATTAATTTTTAAAATTATAACTTTTTAAATTCTATAATTGAAATGGTTTTTTCATAGAAAACTTGCATTTTTATTAATCATCATAAAATTAATCTTTTTTAGATAAAAAAAATTCCATATTTGATAATTTATTATCGTTTATTCCAAAAAAATAATTCATTGAAATAAAATTTATAAAATGTTTAAAAATTATATTATTTCTTCTTGAAAAATAATTAAAATCATTTTTTGGAACAAATAAATGTTTTGATATATATAATGGATTTTTCAAAATATAATTACTTTTTTGTCAATATATTTTCTTTATATAAAAATATTCCAATTGATAATGAATTTTTTTAATTAGTCTTCATACCAACAAGAATAAAATCTTATTTATAATGGCCATGATAAATAGTATTATAAATATTATATTTTGTTTTGTTACAACTCGGTGTGGCCTATAGCGGAAGTTATCAATGAAACTAAATTTATTCCTAAAAAACTATTTCAAAAAAATCAATATGTTACATTTTGTCCCCATTAAAATTTAATTTCAATTATAATATTTTGTCACATTTTTTAAAAAACATAGATTACGTCTTCATCATTACATCCACGAGTTCCCACATAGCTTCCAAAAATTAGTTGATTATCTAGAAAACATTAACTATGTGAGTGGTATTGTTTCATAGAACATTTTATCTATGACCATCCCACTCCATATATTATTCAATAATGATAAATATCTTATCCCATTGATATAGCCATTGAGTCTTATAAATAAGAATGATCATGCATGTGCGTCCTCTAGAGAGATATAAAGAACAAATCATTGACTTGAGAGATGTTTGGTTTAAGAGGAAACTGATTGGAAATCATCCTGATACGATCAATAATTTCAATGGGACAGATGTATATAGGGGTGATATTTTCTTAATTTCTAAGTATCATTACTTTCATCCAAATAGAAATTATTATAAACACCTAATCCCCAAATTCAAATTCCAAATCAGATCAACTATAATTATAATAACACTTCTGTCAACATGGAACATCAATTATATATTTTTTAATGGATCAAAACATATCTACTATTTCATACACTATTTATATCACAATATCATTATTTCTTCAACTTAATTCTATAATGTCATAGATATACTCATATATACATTGAGGTATTCAAAATGATCAATATAATTTATATGTGAAATCTATTGTTTTATGAAAACAACATTATAGAATCGTGTTGATCCCAACCACATTCAAAATATATAAAATAATATATCAACAAAAATCCTAGGGTTTGAATTTTTATTATAGCATGACTATCTATCTGAGGATTATAGGATGTGCTAAATATCAAATCTGTATAATGATCCTTCTAATGGGATCACCAGAACCTCAAGGAAATTATTAGATGACGATCGAAAAAATGAAATGTTGTAATCCATGAAAATATATAACTTACTTAATGTCTACCCTAACATTATAGTCCGAAGATAAATCATCATTGATAGTAAAGAAGTGTGATGACTTTCTATAGTGATTAAATACAACCTATATAACATTTTTTGAAGTTGAAATTTTTTTGGTGTTTGGAGAAAAATCAAGTTGTTGTTTTCCCATATTCATTATGGTATTGGTAATGGTTGTAAAATATCCATTGAAAATTTTCACATATCCTTGTCTTTTTTACATGTAATTAATATTAGTATATACTATGTGGTATATTTTTCATTTTATACCACCCAAAATAATCAAAAAATACATATATATCATTTTACTTATATTATAAATAGAGAAAAAATAAATATGGTCCTCTTCTACGAAATCCTACATCAAATCGTGTATGGATGGAACACAACCCTAGTTAATGAGAAATAACATTCCTTCAAAATCAAGGTTAAAATCAATAATATTTTTCACCTTAATATGTGGGTTTATATTATCATTATATTTCTCTTTAATGTTCACATGCATAGATGGATGATCATTTAATTATGAAATATATTTCTTATCCCCATATTTTAAAGTTTTCATTACCATTCATTGAAATTCCTAAAATAATTGATCATTTTTATTATCATCATGGACAAGAAGGGTGATCTTTTAAAGTCAAATCATTTTACACCATGATCACATTCAATACATTTTAACGTATTGACTTGTCATATTCATTTATTATGTATAACTATATTTTCTAGATCTAGTTTAACTAATTTTGTGAGAATATATTCTTTAAACTTTTTTTATCAGTATGTATATCACAATTTTCCCTAAAAATATAATTCCTCCATATCTTAAAAGAAAATATTATCAAATAAAACTCTAAATCATGGGTTGGGTAGTTTTATTCATGAATCTTTAGTTTTTTTGATTAATAAAATATTACCATGTCATTAAATGTAATCCCCTAACCCTAGAATCCATGATTTGGTGCATTATTTTAATACATTTTCATGATTACAATGAATCATGTCCTGAAGGACTAATCAGTTTTGCAGTGTTGGAAAATATATTACAAACATGAACATTATATTAAAATTTTTAACAATAAAATCAACATTGATAATTATTTTAGAATTCCAATATTCACCTAGATTAACCCATTATATTAATTATTCAACACTTCTTTGCATCATCGGAAAATAAATCATCCGAAATGGGTGACCTCAGTTGCTTAGTAAAGATAAAAAACATAGTTGAAGCTATCCAAAATAAGCATAAAATTTGAAGGAAAGGTAAAAAATTAAAACAAAATACATATAAAAAATTATGTTCAGTATAATAAGGCATGAATAAAAAAAATAAATCAACTTAAACAATCACATAGATATTCTTATAATAAAATAATCACATGTAATGTTAATAAAAAATCTCATAACGAGGGAATGCAAATGCCAGACATCATAACCACTACGTCGAGGCCTTGTTCCAACACCATACACAAATATTTTTCCAAGGTCGTGTTCCAAGACAATAGTTTTTCTCAAGAGACCCAACGATGCACCATGATAATATAGTAGGCCCCTCCCATAACTTTCTATGTACAATTCATTCCTCTTATGAAAATGGAGAATCATGACATAAAAATTCATATTAAAACTACTATATAAAATGTTAATACATTAACTGACAACCATGAATGGTATAAAAAAAGCATATCAAAATTAAAACACATCATAAAACCTTCAATACAATACGGAAGATTGTATCATAATAAATCAACTTCAAAAAAGAATAAAATTAAATAATGTATGTTAACAAAGATGAAAATAATTTAATAAATTCAACAGAACTCTTTTGGGAAAATATCCCTTTTTATATTAAAACATTTAAAAGAAGTGACATTTTAAAATAAAACATTTATTTCTTAAATAACCTTTTATTCTTGTAAAAGATTCTTAAACATGGTAGGGAAACCCACTATGGAAAATAGCTGCTCACGATGTATAAATTAAAAAAATCATGTTTTCCTTAATTTGTCAAAATGTTCCTAAAGTAACTCATTTAGAGAACCACCACATTATAAATTTCAAAACTTTTTATAAAAAGTAAAACATGGGTAAAAATGACTTCTATAATTAATATTTTTATTGTAAAATAAATTTTGAAACCATTTTTAGAAACACGTACATTGATGATAAAGATGTCTCAGTATATACTTAGGCATCAACAACCTCAAATAATGTTGTGATTGTGAAATTAACCCTTACCTTAGGTCTAACACTCTCAACACGTGTCTGAAACCCCGTTATAATTTTTCTAAAAATATATTTAACTAATATCAAAATCATAAAAAAATTTACGATATCATATATAATTCTTTTTTTTAATTTATATAGGCCATTTATTAACAATTCCATGTTAATGTAGAATTTCGGGTAATAATTGCATTGTTTACCATACATGTTTTGACAAATTATTCATGATCATATTACATTGATGATGATTAATATACTTTCATATTGTATAATATGATTTATAAATAATATATATTAACAATAAAAATGTATAATATGTATATATATAATGGAATACACTATTCATGGAGACAGTAGGTCATACGTACGCTTGAAAGTTGTTTCTGTTTTCTTATCATATTGAATGGAAGTAAGTGATTGAAATAAGTGTAAATTAATATATATATATATATATATATATATATATAAATCATTCCAATTGACATATTATTTCATATATTTCATAATATTAATTTCTTATAATCATTCTTGTATGGTTAATGAAAAGAACAAATTTCATCGCATCGTGGAGACGGTAGGTCGTACATATACACAAGCGATTATATCTATCCATTGATGGTTAAATAGTATGGAATTGGATGGAATATGAATTTTATAGAAATAATATATTTTTATATTTATTATTTAGTATAACTATATTCATCATTATACCCATATAAATAAAGTCTACATGAAAAACAATTTACACCACGTCGTCGAGACAGTAAGTCGTACATATGCATGCATGAGGATATTTTTTTCATAGGATTGGTAAAACGAAGAATATAGTTGTAACATAATATTAATAACAACTCATAATGTTTAAGGAACTATATTTATCAAAACACTATAGAAAGATAAATTATACGAATAAATGAACATTGAAAGAGTTGATAAAACAATTATCTCTTTTCGGGTGTCCCCTTTTGATTTTCACTAAAATAGTGCATATGATGTATTTCGTACCAAATTGGTGCCTATTGAATTATATGAGGGATTTTTAGAGAGGAAATGTGATGGTTTTTCCCATTCTTAAATGATTTGGATGTGTGAATTAATGAGAAGGAGAAGTTTTTTATAAGAGAGGTGAGGGGAAATTTATGAAAAGAATAAAATATTAATTTATAATAAATTTTTTATGGTTTATAATAGATCCAATGTAATTTATTTTGAGGATAATAAGATTATTGGTATATATCATATGAGAAAATAATTGAAAGGCCAGTTTATTTCATTAAATTAACTTTATCTTTTGGGATTAACATTTAGATAAATAGTTTAACTCTTATTGTGTGTTATTGTATTTTTATTCAATAGGGTTAATTTAGTTTCTATAAAATATCATGGTAACCTAAAGTGGATAATTAATGAAATTTTAAGCATTATATAATTCAATCAGAAATTTCTAAATTTTTAGTATTATTTATCATTTAATAAAATTATATTTTTTTTAAAAACTCTTTTATTTCAATTTTCCAACTATATTGTAATTTATATGTGTTAAACTCATAACAAATTGATTCATTTTTAAAAATAAATAAAATAATCCCTCATACATCAATGTAATGTAGAAAATTATCTTATTGCATCCAAATGTTCAAATAACATTTAATTTCATATTTAAAATTTAATTTATTTGAATGTTTCATTAATAAGGTAATCACTACATCAACATAATGTCAAAAACATATATATTTATTTAATCTCTAAATTCAATTAATAAAATACAATGATATATAAAATATTTTTAATTTTATAATTACTATTTATAGTCATAGGGATCATTTATATAACTCCATATTAAAATTGTTTTAGAAAAACATACCTGTTTATTTTATTTTCCCCTTTTTTAAATTAAATATTCTAAAATGTCATTTTCACACCAGAGTGTCTCCTCAATGAACATTGTTCACCCTATAGATGCTCATGGTCAATCATATCTTATTCAATAATATTATGACACATGTTGAGGTAGTTTTATATTATATAATATTAATTTTTACCCTTATTTAATTGATTTACCCTTCAACCATGATAAATAAAAATAAATATTGAACTTATTATTCATAATGTAGCAAAATAAAAGGAACCTATTTAAAAAAATTAACATTCTAATTACAAATATGGAGTCCATTTTTTCAAATTCAAATTATAGAAAAGTATGAAATTCATTTACAATTAATTATGATTGTTAAAATAAGAAACTAGGTTTTCAAGAAGTAAAAACTTTCATATGAATGGCATCTTTTTATGTCCAATTTGAATGTGAAGTTACATCCAATGACCTAAATTATATTAAAATATAAAAATATAATATTTTTCTAATTTAAAACCACTAAAATTTATAATTTAACACTATAAATTATTTCGATTAAAAATGATTTCAATTAAAATTTATTACATTTCATTATTCATTAAATTATGAATGTTATTAGAAAAGTACTAGAAAATCATCAAATCTAAATTTTTTTTGTCTTTCTTATAATGAAGAATTTCATTTCTTTGTATTTAATATATATATGTTTCAAATTGTGTAATTAAAAATGGTTCTACATTAAAAGGCAGAAAACATATTTTTCTGAAAAGTACTTGTTTTATATAAAATTTTGAATTTTTCACTATATTATATCTATGAAAAATAGAATATGAATGTTAAAATTATATGGGAATATATATAATAAAACATTTGGTTAATATTATTAACAACCACTTTTTATAAAGCTGGTTTGATATGACATGGTGTACTCGAATTCAGTGTTGTGTGTAGCGAGATTTATTGAATTATTAAGAAGAATAGTACCATAGAAGCTTGGGGTGTTACATTTTACAATCATTAAATAAATTAAGTCCTCACAATTTTTGAATTTTGGTTTGGTATCTATGGTTTGATTATTCAAAATCCATTTATTGCAATCCCACAATTAAAAAATGGCCGATAAAACATCCTTATTAAAATAATGAAAGAGAAGTAAGAAGGTTACCATAAATAACACATAATAGGGTTCTATGTAGGAAAACATGTATTTGAAAGTAAATGTAACCATAAAGATTTCATGAAGGGTGATAGATAACATTATTAGGATAAATTTAACAACCATAAAGCTATAAATATGCAGTGATGTAAGGGACTATTTGATTCATCGAAAAAGTACTAGGGAAACATTTTTGTATACATGATCCTTTCTATAGTGTTGTAGAATTTATTTAATTCATATAATATGAACATAATGAAGAATACATATTTTTCATGTAGAGTATCAACCTTTAACTAATTCCTTACACAAACTCATCAGTATCTTAAAAATATATAATTCAAAAATATTTAATTTATCTGAATCGTATAAGGTTCCAAATATAGACTTATTATTTTTTAAAAAAATATATTATACTAACCTGGTACTTAATTTTGGCCAACGGTAGGTGATGCACTATTGTCGCCCATCTATTATGGGTTCAAGTCATGTGGCCTTATTCGACATGATGAGTTACTTCTCGGCATACAGGTTATCCTTTTTCTAAATCTAGAGTAGTATAAAAATAAAAAACAATAATAAGAAACGATTAAAACATAAACAACACTATCGATTGTTCAACTTAATCCATTCCATCCTTTAGTGTTTTCCAATATACATCTATCCAAACTCTCTTTAAAAGAACTCTAAATTTACAAAATCATTTGTAACATTATATTTCCCCAACAACTTAATGTTTCTCTTATTAACACATACTGAATATATGATTACCTTCATCATATTAAAACAATAATGAAACAAAAAATTTTAGGACTATCCTTATATATATCACATTCTTTCTTATAACCAAAATATAATTCTTGAATCCAAAAACAGAAATACATTTATTCTTCCATTTCGACTGATGTAATAACATAATCTTGACATTAATCCATTTTCTTCTTCTAAAATATATTTCATTGATACCTAGGACAATAATTTTCACAATTTAATACATTGTTACAATTATAACATTGCACAACTTCTTTCATTACCTTGTCATTACGAGCTTGGTGACCTTATTCTCCACATTTGTAACAAACTATCTTTCGTTTTAAGAAAGTACTAGGTTGTTTCGTCCCAAAATTACCACATAAGAGAAAAATACATATTTCCCTTTTTCCATTTATTTTTCACATTCTCTACCATTCTTATATTCTCTTTAATTACATTAATTTTATAAGACATAGAGAATTCCTTTTCCATCTTGATAGAACATGAGACCATATCTTAATACGATGAGATAGATTTTGAGACCAACGCTAGTCAAATGAATGGTTTTAAACCATCAAAAAATAAATCATTCATACCTCTTAGGTTACATATGTAGTTTGCATCATGCCTTTCTATCCTCGGGCTGTTAGCTTCATAGATTACTACATTCTGGTCCTCTTTTTGTCCCAGAATCATTAATTTCTTTTCCATATAAACTCATTGTTCACGAGGAACATATTTTTATGTGAATATTTCTTTAAACTAAAATTATTCTATATTGTCAACTACATAATTATCCATAATGTTTTGATCAACATCCAAGATTTATTTGAATATAAAAAAAGATAGTAGACTACTATAAACCAATTTTCCCTTTCGTTACTCCACAAAAAAAAGATTTTCTCTAAGGAACGTATCCACTAATCACCTACAAAAGGATTTGCAGTCCCATTTAATGATATATTTTATTTTCTCATGAAGCTATCTAATAATGATCCTATATGTTATGAATCAAGGAACTTCATACAGGTAAAGTTATTATTCATAACATGAGTCAGTTTTCTAAGTATGGTTATAAGTTCTTCAGTGCCATTTGTATCACTATCTCTAGTATCATTATCTTTCATAGTAGGGAAATCACAACATGGATTATGTGCATTGATATGATTTCCATTTATTCTACTATGAACCATTTCTAAACAATGCAATGAAATTGATTTGGTTATAAAGCATAATATATATTCCATCCAAAAAAAATTCATAATGTAAATTGAAACTTTTATGCCCATATAATCCATAATCATAAATAGGGTTTCTTTGAGGACATAGTTAATCATAAATCATTCATATTGGTTTTAATGAAAATATAAATTATCATAAAAATATCTTATGGGAGTGCCAAACCACTTGTGAAGTAAGGCTCATTGTCATTTACCTGCTTACACCGAGTTAAGTTGGGAACACCTTGTCAGAGTTTTCACCCCTAGGTACATCTATGCCAGAACCACATCCAATTTTAGTATCTAGAAATGGATCTATTTTCGAGGAATACACCCTTAATATCTATTAAATAATTCCAAGATTCCCTTTAATGCTTATCCTCAAATTCTATCGTAGGGTTATGATCCCAAATCTATGTTTTTTAAATCTATTTCCAATTTTGTTTACAATCTTCTTATGATACCAACTATAATACCCCAACCATAGAAGCCCAGAACTAGTGAATTATTTTAATACATTTTCATTTAATCAAGTCTCAATGGACTGATTAGTTTAGCACTCCTAAAAACCATATTATATACTTGAACTTTACATGAAAATTTTTAACAGAAAACATATCTTATATAATTTTTTTACAATATCATTATTACCCATGATTAACCTGCCAAGTCAATCATAAAACTCTTTTTTCAATCCTAGGAAATCAAATCATAATAAAGTGGTGAGATCATATTCTCAGTAAGGGTAATCAATATAGTAGAAGCTATAATAAATAGGTATAAACATTTATGGTAATGTACAAAATGAAAACATGATCCATTTAAAACATTATCTTCAATAGATATATAGAAAGAATAAATAAAATAATTTCATTTAAACATTCACAAGGATGGAATACGTGTTGAATAATCACATGAATAGTCAATAACTAATCTCATAATGTGGGATTTCATAATATCGAACATCCTAACAACAACATCAATGCCTTGTTCCCAGACCATTCCCAAATATTAAGTCAACTAATTATACCAATAAAATATTTTTCCTCATGAGACCTACCAATGCATCGAGGGGCTATATCAGGCCCCACACACCTCTTACTAATTGTAATGCAATCCTATTATGAAAAGTGTTAAACATGACATAAACATACGTATTAAAACTAGAATATGAAATGGAAATAATTTAACTATAAACACAGAATTGTATAAAATTAGCACTTCCAGAGTTAAACATATCACAAAAACATTAATACAGCATGGTTGATTATATCATAATAAATCAACTTCAAACAATATTAAATTCCAACAACCTATTTTGAAATAGATGAAAATAATTAAATAAATACATTTAAATCTTTGAGGTAAATATACCTTTTTTAATCTAAAACATTTAAAAGCCATGCAATTTTCAAGTAAAACATTTATTTTGAAAATAAACTGGTATACTTCTAAGGGAAGCTTAAAAATAAAAATGTGACATAACAGTGGAATGTATCAACTCATTCCATATAATTTTAAAAATTATTCTTACATTAATTTATCAAATAGGTTATAATTTACCTCATTTGGAAAATTATTGAATGATTCCTTTTAGAACATTTTATAAAAAGTAAAAAATGGGTAAATTGACTTTATGAATCCATAGGATTATAGTTAAATATTTTTTGGAACAATTTTTAGAAACATGTACATGGATGATAAATAAGTCCTAGTAGATACTTAGGTATCAACAACCTCAAAAAATAATGTGATTCTGAAATTAACCCTTATATTAAGTCTGATACAATCTGTACATGTTCGAAACTCCAGTATAATGTTTTTAAATATATTATGAACTTATATCAAAATAATAATAATATTTATGATACCATATATGATTCCTTCATGAAATTAAATAACCCGTTTATTAAAAAATCCATGATAATGCAACATTTTGGGTATTACTCATTTTATTTATCATACACGTTTTCACATATTATTCATGATCATATTACTTAGATCATGATTTAATAAATCCCAGGATTTATAATAAAATCTATATATCATATATATTCATAATATAAAAACATAAAATATATAGATATATGAAATATAATACATCGTTAATGGGGACAGTTGGTCGTACATATGCAAGAATGTTGTTTCTGTTTTCAAATCCTATTGAATAGAAGTATTTTAGTGAAATATATGTACATAAATAAATAAATAAATATATATATCATTCTAGTATATATATTATGTCTTATATTTCATATTATCTATTTTTTATAATCATTTTATGATGGTCAATATAGAGAATGAATCTCATCGCATCATGGATACGGTTGGCAGTACGTACGCATGAGCAACAATATCATTCATTAAAATGTTAAATGGTATAGAATTTGATAGAATATGAATTGTACCAAAACAATTTTATGTTATATTAAATATTTAAATACATTATATTCATCATTATACACATATAAATAAATTTAACATGAAAAACAGTTTACACCACGACGTGGAGATGGTAAGTCGTACGTACGCACGCATGGTGATATTGTTATTTGTAAGATGAAAAAAATGAGGAAAATGGTTATAAATGAATTATAATAACATATCAGCATGTGGAAGGTACAAGATTAATTATTTTTGTATGAAAACAATATAGAATGTTTATGTAGAAGAACATAACATTGAAAGAGGTGATAAAACAATTACCACAATACGAGTGTCTCTTTTTTATTTTAACAAAAGGATTCCAGAGGATGGATTTATTCCCAAAGGGTTTCCTATAGAATTATATAAGGATATTGGGAGAGAATATGTTCTTGTTTTTTTAGAGACAATGGTTTTTGGAGGTGTGAATTAAAGAGGAGATATTCCCTTCTTTAAGAGAGGTGATGGGCACTTTAGGGAAAGCATGAAATAATAATTTATTATAAACGAATTTTTAGTTTATAATATCTAATAACTAATTTATTTTTAATATAATTTGATTATGTTCTAAATAATCTCATAAAAAAAATTTATACATGTTTAGGTCATTAACTTAACCTTATCATTTGGGATTAACCCTTAGTGAAACAGATTAACTCTTACCGTATCTTCTGGTACTGTTATACTATAGGGTTAATTTTTTTATTATAAAATTCCTTGAGAACATCATGTAGATAATTAATGGAATATAACATTATCTATTTCATTTGGTACAATAATATTTTTTTTATTTTTATATCATTTTATAAAATAATATTTTTTTTAAAAACACATTTTTGTAAATTTTGACACTATTTAGTAATTGATTTTATTTCAAGTCATAACCACTTGATTATTCCGAGAAAAAGAAATTAACACATCCATAATTTCTCAATTTAATAAAAAATATTTTTTTAATGGATTAAAAATGTACAAATTAAATTTATGATAATATTTATAAATTCATTTATCTAAATCATTCATTAATAAGGTACTTACTTCATTGTCATTGTGCCGTAAATAAAAATATTTATTTGAAATATAAAATATATAAGTAAAATACCATGATGTATGAAGTATTTATAGCATTATAAATACAATTTATAGGAATATTGATCAGATATATAATCTTATATTATAATTTATTTAGTAAAAGGTACATATTTATGTTATATTTTCATTTTCATTAAATTAAATTTTCTAAAATGTCATTATAACATCTATGTGGCTCCCAAATGCAAAACATTTATCCTAAGGATCCTTTTGGTCGAACTTATCTAATAAAATATTATTAGGACATATGTTAGGGTAGTTTTTTATAATTATAATATTATTTTTTACCCTTATATACCTGATTTACCCTTTAACCGTGGTAAATAAAAATAATTACTAAAGTTACTATTAATATTGACAAAAAATGTACCTCTTTAAAAACATTAGACTATCTAATTCCAAATATAGAATTAATTTGTCAAAATTAAACTCAAGTAATTTCGATAAATTATTTTAATATTATTTCTCAATGTCAAAACCAGAATGTGGGGTTTTAAAAAGTAAAAACATTCAAAATATTTACATGTGTCTATGTACAATATAAATATGAAATGACATACGATGATTTAAATTATGTTAAATGAAAAAAATATAATCTAATAATACTCCAAAACAAACAAAATTTATAATTTCACTCTATATGTTATTTCAATTATAAATGATGTTTTCAATTAAAATTTCATATTTTTTACTATTCATAAAATTATAAAAGATATCAGAAAATAACCATAAATTCATACAAAATAAATTTTTATGTTAAAATTATAAATAAGAATCTAATTTTGTCAAATTTAACATATAAAAGAGTCAAATACTATATTTTAAAAGTACTCTCTATTAAAAGGCAGAAAAATATTTTTTAAAATAATTCTTTTATCTAAAAAATTGATCAGACTTGGTGTTCTCGTACTCAGTGTTGGGTGTAGTGAAAGATATTAATTTATTAAGAATAAGCATTACATAGATTCTTAGGGTGTGAAATTCAAAATAAGAACACATTACCATCACATATTAAATGAAATAATATTTATTATAAACCATTTTCTACAATAGGGTAATGTGGAAATAGTTGTGCTTAATAATAATCTCTTCAATTTCCTGAATGTTTCCTCACATTCATATATCTAAAAGAGATGGATCCCTTTCATGTTAACATACTTAGAAGATTATATTTTTATTATAAATTATCCAAAAAACTATAAAAAATATCCATCATAACAAAGGAAACATAAAATCCCAATCATTATTGTTTGTATAGGTCAATATTAAATATCATATATCATTGATGGACCCACTAATATACCCAATTGTGATATTATAAGAACCATAAAAGAAACCATGTATAGAAAAATATATAGAATTTTATAATTTATCTTATAAATCCTATTTCATTAGGGTCTTTAGTAAAATTCTCATTTGATATATATGCTCATACAATCTCTTTGAATATATAATAATATCTTCTCTAAAGACTAGAAATAAAAATTCATGTTATGATTTAGAAAATATCTTTATTAAATCAAAAAATATATATGGGGAATTAGTAAGGCTAAAAAACCTCATAATATAAACATATTTTCCATTCAATTTATGGAATTATTTATTGTGTATAACCTCTTTATTGACCCACAATTTGTGTTCTCTATAATGAAGCTCAATCGTATAAAATATTTTTCGCCATTTAGTGGGTCTCAAAATTCATCAATATCAGGTAGTGGATACATTTTATGGATTGGGATCTAGTTCAACTCCTAATAATCAATGAAATGTCACATCAATCCGTGTTACTTTTTGATAAAGAGAGTGGGTTCAAAATAAGGCGAAACATATGGTCGAATGAATCCATTTTCAAGATTATCATGGTGTTTCTTATTCAATTATTTGAACTCAATCATGTACAATCTAAATGGTTTCATTGAAATATGTGTGGAAAAATGTGTTTGTTATATTGAAAACATCAAATCATGATTTGGTGGTAGGATTATATATTATTCTAGAAATATATCAACAAAACCCCAAACAATAGTAATATCATCGATGCTAAGTTTCTCCAAAATTACAATAGAAAGCCCCATATTTTAATAGGAATAAAAATAAATACAACGTATGTGATTTCAATCGAACGTTCATATTTATGAACACATAGATAGCTGTTCATTTATCAGTTAGGAATATCTAATTTGACTTCCCTTCATTATAATTTTTTTGGAATTTATGAAGATAAATCTATTACATGCATAAGGAAAAATGAAATTTTTCCATATAGATATTGACATGATTTATATGAAGTACATTAACATAATCTTTAATTAGTTAAGAAACACATAATTGGGATGTGATTATCATACCATTTTGGATTCTCACTTGTACTCTATATCAAACCATTTCTGTGGAATATTATTACCCTTTTAAAATTCATCAGATATAAAATAATAGGTAAATCCAATGTTATATAAGACATTGGTTGTTCTAGATTTAATGTTTTGTGTACCATTCACCATGAAATTATTAAAACCCTTTTCTGAAGTAGTGATCACATAATATTTCCAATTTTCCCCTAGATTAGTAGTTTGTTGACATTGATCATCATTATTAACTATCTGATTTTGGAACAACAAACAATATTTCTGATAATTTTTTCTTTTTAACATTAGATTCTAGGTGGTTTATTATATGATTATTTATCTCTATAAGCATAATTAGTCAACCTCTACCCATAACATCAGAATTATATTTCATAATTACCATCCATTCGACAAATAAAAAATTTACTACCCCTTATGTTCTTTTAATTCAGGTTTCCTACAACACATTGATCATGAAAGAATGGTATTTTTCATTCCCCCATTATTTTTAGTGTTTAACTTGGTCTATATTTTTTTTATTATAAAAAAACATGTGATTTATTGGTAACTCCATTATATGTTTCCACCTTAATAGAAGATAAAATCAATTTTTCATAAATATGGTAGTCCCTTATGGATTATTCCCTTATGATAATTGGTTGTAATCCATTGAATCATACAATTCATTTCAAGTAAAATTTTATAAATTGATACCAACTGATTCATTGTCATCCTTTTTTAGGTGAATGAATTACTTATCTATATTCATATGAATAAATAGAGTGAAGTCAATATTGAAAAAGAATCTCTTAAAATCATCGAACATCATAGATATAATCCTTTATTATTTTGTTTATTATTGGTAATATTACAACATTTATTGGATTGTAATTCCAAATCATAGATATAGAAAAATATTTTTATGTTCTTAGAACAAGATAATGAAATATATAATTACAATTGTACATATCTAGTGCTCAAAATCATTTGTATCATCAAGAACAAAAAATGATTGTGGAAATTGTCAAATTAATTACTCTACATAATGTTGTTCTTTCCTATTATATCCTTGATTATTGTACTGGTTCATAACTGGATAATGTTTTTTGAGAATTGAAATGATATTTTCTACTCCATATCCCATAATAATAAATTTCTCATAAGTATAATCATTGAAATGATCATTTAATTATGTATTAACAAGGATTCTTCTCGTTCTAACCATCGACTAAACCCAAAATGCAGATTGTGAGAAATAATCATAGTGGGATAACACATAGTCATAAAAAATAATATTTTTTATTTCCATATCTTGAAACAATATTTATAATATATAACACAAATGGTTGAACATTGAATAATAATGGCAATCACCTTTTGAAAATAATTCATTAGTATTCCTAATGGTAATATAAATTAACCAATATAAATACTAAAGACTGTCTAACTAAGTGAACAGTAATGTTCACTATCATGTACTAATATACAATAGATAAATTCCTGAGATTACCTTCTCTAAGATATAACTTCTAGGTACATATATTCCAAAATTACATCATTATTTTGTATCCATACAAGGATGTATTTCTTAGTAAACCACATAATAAATTCCTTACCGAAAAATATAGGATGTCACCCTATACTAAGGATTTTTCTAAGGGTTCCCACTAAATTATTGTAATCCTATATTCCAAAGGATTCTAAACCCTTCCGCAGATACTAAAAAAATACCTAGTATTTTTATTGATAAATATCATATCTTTTTAATTAAAATTACATTACCCAAATATATTCTTTAATATCATTGATGTATAAGGCCTTTGGAAACATGGATACACAAAAAAATATCCATCAGAGTTCAACATTATCTTCCACAAAGTTCCTCATAACTATAATACTTTTTATACATATCCCACATAATAAATATCATCCAAACCCGAATAAAAGATACATAAAAATGGGTTAGATTAGATTCTCAATAAGGGTAATAAATTTAAATATGTAAACATAACATAAGCATATGTTTATGAGAACATATTCATAATATCTGAATAACATACCATTCATATCAATGATCAAATTTTTTTCATAATAAAAATAATGTTTGTTCATAAGACATGAATCATAAGTAAATCAACGAACATTTCCTATATAAGAATGACATTGGCATAAGTCATTGAATTGTGGAATAAACATAATCATAGAAAATAATTTCAATAATGTTCAAGGATCATTTCTGTGGATATCATAGTTGAATGGTTTTACTCCCCAAACTATTTTAGTATTAAAGGATTACTCTGATGACTATCATAGTGAAAAATTTCCTTTACTGAGCTAGGATCACTTTGATTATATTCCTATTTATATCATGAGATTCCACACATCACCATATTCATTGGTGGTTGATATAGGACTAAATCATCACATAATTATAATTATAAACACTTATTCCTTAAGATCATAAAATAATCATCATATTAGAGAAAATGATAGAAATGGGTTACATAAGAATTTTATTATAATATACCCCGTGAACATGAATTCAGTTTCATATAAATTTCATCACAGCATAAACCAAGGAAAAGAAATGGGTTTCATAAACATTCCATCATAGCCTATCACTTGGGAAAACATTTCATCATAAATACCTCACAATCATAATCATAACCCCTCCATATAATTAATTGGTATTCTATGAATAGATCACATTTTTAATAAATCATAACAAACTCTAATGTTTATTGTCTTTGAGGAATAATAAATATAAATAAAAAATTTGGGAGGAATGTATCCATTCAATTTTGAAAACATCTTTTCATGCTATAAAAACATCCCAAACAATAACCTAAAAAATTTCCTTAAAAATGATCTTTGAAAAAAATAATTCATGACTGAGAACATTTTGTTTTCACGACATCATAAATTGTAACGCCCCAACCCTAGTTACCCAAAGTCAGTGCATTATTACATAACATTAGCATGATCATAAGAGATCAAGTCTTGAACAATTGATTAGTTTAGTATACCTAGACGTACTAGATATATACATAAGTGTTACATTACATTATGAAATATAAAAAAACTACATTGTGTACCCTTTTAACACACTCATATCACATAGCCTATTCCTGGAGATTAATCGTAATATACTTCTTTGCATCCCGGGAAAAATAAAACATAAGAAATGGGTGACCTATGATGCTCAGTATGTATAATAATATAACAGAAACTATCACAAATAAAAATAATCATTTAATGAAATATATAAGACTAAAAAAATCCTTTTTAACATAAACATCAGCATAATATGGAAAAGTTCTATCAATTAATTACATTTACTTACTCATATAGATATTATACTTGTGAAATAATCCCATTCAATATCAATATCTAATATCATAATGATGGAATGAAAAATTCCAGATATCATAACCACATTGTCAATTCCTCATGCCAAGATTAAAAATAAATATTTTATCAAGTCCTGTAGCCAAGACTCTAGTTTGTCTCATGAGAACATCTGATGCATCAAGGAGCTATAGAGGGCTCTACTAGTAACTTACTATGTCTAATGCCTTCCTAATATGAAATCGATGAAACATAACAGAAACATTTGTATTAAAACTAACATATGCAATGACAATAATTTACCCATATACAATAAATGATATAAAAAATACACATCCACATTAAAACATATCCCAAAACCTTTAATATAATATAGAGTTTTGAATCATAATAAATCAACATAAAAAAATGAAAAATCTATAAATTTATGTTGATATATATGAAATCATAACTATTTAAGAGAAATATCTCTCTCTTTTTTGAAATCAATTAAAATTAAAATAATTATAAAATAAAACATTTATTTTGAAAATGTTATTATAAGATTGTATTGTATGCTTAAAAGGTGTTATAACAGAATAAAATAGCTTCACCCAACTTATAAGTTAAAAAAACATTCATACCTTAATTTGTTAAAAAGTACATAATTTACCTTGTTTGGAAAACAACTGAATGATTCGTTAAAAAAATCCTTAAAATTCAAAAAAGGGTATAAATTAAATTAACACATATTATAATAAATAGTTAAAATGTATTAAATACATTTTTAAGAAACATATCTTTGGGTGATAAGAAATTCCCATTAGATGCTTACGTATAAACAACCTCGGATAAATAAAGAGATTATAAAATTAACCTTTATCTTGAAATTTTCTTTTGTAGAGGGTTGTTTAACCTCCTTTATAATAGTAAAATCATTGTTATTAAATTATTTAAAACCAAAAACATAAATATGATCATAAATATTACTTTGTTAATAATATTTCAGTATTATTAATTTTTTGGGTGTTAACGGGTTCGTTTTCATCTATATGTTTTGTTACATAAGTCATGTTTTATATGTATAGGATGTATTTGATTCATATTCATAATTATATTAAGTACATAAACATTATTTTTATTCATAAAATGAAAATTATTCTAGAATGGTTATGATGGATAATGAATCATATCGCTTTCATGGAGACGGTAATCACTACGTACGCAGGAGCGAGAATATCATCCTATTGATGGTGAAATCATATGCAATTGGATGGTATATTACATATGTAGAATCATTAACATGCTATATTTATTATTTAAGTAAATTATACTCATTTTAATAACCTTCTGAATAATAAAGTATGGAACATCAAAGTACACAAAGATGTGGAGATGATAAGCCGTATGTACACACATATGGTGACTTTGTCATTCATAGGATGGGTATAATAATAAATATGGTTTTAAAATAATTATAATAACATAAAATTATGTAAAATGTACTAGATTATTTATTTTGGTATGGAAAAAACAGTGAAATAGGAAGTGCAAGTAGAAAATAACTTTGAAAGTGTTGCAGAAATTATTACCTCTTCTTTGGGTGCCTCAATTTTGATTTGATCAAAAGGGATCCTTAGGATGGATTTCAGATAGAAGTAAAGACTATATGTTAGTTGAGGGTGGTAGGTAGGATATTTAATCATGGGTTGGCCGAGATAAATGGATTTGAAGGTGTGATTTTGAGAGAAGGTGAAGTACCCTTTTATAAGAGAGGTGAGGTCACTTTAGGAAAAGAGTGAAATATTATTTTATTATAAAACAATTTTCGGTTTATAATGGCTCCAAATATATTTATTTCTAGGATAAAGTGGGTATTGGTATAAATACTCTAAACTAATAGGTTTTATACATGTTTAGGTTACCATATTAACCATATATTTTATATTGAACACTTTGTTAAATAGTTTATCTAATATAATGTCTTCTTCTATTTTTATATTACATGGTTAAAAACCAAAGTATAAAATGCCAAGAGAACATCAAGTAATTAATTAATAACATATATATCATTATAAATATCCATTTTCACTATCATATATTTTTATTAATATTATATCATTTAATAATATAGTATTCATTTTAAAAAATCATTAATGTCTATTTTGACACTATTTAATATCTGGTTTTTAGGAAGGTCAATAAAACATGATCAAATTGAAATAAATAAATTAAATCAATACTAACATATCTTATTAACGTATTAAATTAATGGAATGCATCGAAATTCTAAATTTATATATATTTGGATATTTATAATATCAATTATTTTAATCATTCATTAATAAGGTAATTACTCCATCATCATTGTCCCATAAATAAAATTAATAATTTAATGTCTAAAAATTATAGATAAAGTACAATGACATAGGATATATTTTTTGATTTTAAAAGAATATTTTTTGCATAATTTATATAATGTATAACCCTGTATTAAAAATGGTTTAGTTTTTAAAATTTGAATTTAACACTTTCAAAAATTCTTTAAATAAAATAATAATAAATGTTCTAATCTAATCCAAGTGGGTCAAAAAGGTTATTATTTTATTTATAAGGTTTATTTTGGTGGACATAAACTTATGCAATAGAATTATGACATGTTTTAGGGTAATTATAATTTCATTTGTATCTTTAATTACCCTATTTACATTTAACTATGGTAAATAAAATTCAAATGTTACAATTCAACAAAAAATATTTTCATCTTATTGAACACATTTTACATGCCTATGTCAACTTTTTTTCTTGGATTTATTAAATTCAATTCACATTAGTGATAAAATTAAGATTTATGCAAATTTTCAAATGTACCTATAAGGTGGGTTGAAGACGTTAAATAGTTCAATATAATTTTATATATCTATTATTATTATAAAATGACTCAAATAAATCAAATTAGACTAATTTAGGTATTATTTATATATTTTGACTTTTAAATAATGATAAAAAATAATTATTATTTAAATAAATAATCAGTTTTTGTTTACAATATAGTGTTTTTCACTATTCACAAAAAATTGAGTGTTTTTAGAAAAATACAAAATATTCACCCTATGCTAATTTTGATATTCTGAATCCAAAAAAGAAGTCTATTTTACCAAATTAAATTTTTAGTAGTGTCTAGTATTAATTTTATTATTTCTCACAAAAGTTCATAAAAATTAGTTCTTTTAAGAAAATAATTTTTCTAAATAAATAAATATTTTAACAAATCATATACATTTCATTATAAATATGTTTTATTTAAGTGAAAAAATTCTAAATAACAATAATGATTTATTTCATACTATTTATATTACAATATTTAATAAATAAATAAATAAATCAGTGAAATAATTATAAAACTAATTTTTTGTTTCAAAGAAACTCAATCTTTTATATAACGAAACCCATGTTGGTGTTTCATAAAATATAAGGTATTGAATTAATATAAAAAAATATTTATTACATTCATTCTCCCATGTTCGTTATATAATAGTAGATATATTCTTAATATCGCAAAATTTTGAATATTCCAACAATGATATAATAAACAAACCATCAATCTGTTCCAAGGTAGTCAAGAATATTCAATATAACTTATCCAAATAAAACATCTCTTATTCAAAAATCACTAAATTAGTATCAAGACCATATTAAGGTTTATCATTCATTCATCCATGTATTTTTAAATAAAATTATATTGTTGTTGAGTCACTTTTCTTTGTACCATATAATCTTGAATCTTCAATGAAATAGTAATGAAGTACAATCATTATTTATTCACATTATTAATATAACCTGTACATCATTGATAAAATAATCAAATGAAAAAAAATAATAAAAATATAAGAACACTAATTATTTTTCTTCATCTACGGTAGTATCATAACATTGTAATTACCCAATGGTATCCTTTGAGGTATACTATGATGATTGGGACATTGATTTGTGTAGGGTCCCAAGTCCTTGTAGATGAAGAATTATACATTTGAAACCTTTTTCATACAAATTCTATCATGTAGTTGGTGTTCTTTTTTCTCCACACTTATAAAAAACTCACGTTTCATTCGGGAATTTACCAAGATGATTCTTTCTACAGTTATCAAATATAGGAAAATCATTCACTCTCTAATTTCACTTATCCTCCTTTCTCTCTAAACTCATTTTCTTCTCAAGAGTCCCATAAAATCCATAACACTGAGAAAATTCATTACATATCTTGTTAACATGTGATAATATTTCTTTATCTGATGAGAATATATGGGAGGCTATTTCACTCAAAATTTTTGGCTTAAGACTATGAAATATATGATCTTTGTTAATCTTTGGATCATGTGTATTGCTGGATATCTCATTCCTTCTACTGGGCACCATTTCTAAAAAATGTAATACACTTGTTCAGTTTATGAATTGCAATTCAAAATTTAGAACTTGTAAAACACCCCACGTATATTTAAATGTTTACACATATAATCCATATTCATAAAAATGTTTTCATTGATAAAGTATTTACTCATAGGTTCTTCATAATTATTCTTAATGAAATTTTCATTTATCCTAAGAATACCCATGGGAATTTCAATAAAAAAAAGTTTACCAAGGCTTGTTGTCGTGGACCAGGATACCACAAGTCAAGCCTGAAACTCCTTGTTGTGGTTTTCACTCTTAGGTACATCTGTGACAGAGCCACCTCAACCAGTTTGTATCCATACAAGGATGTATTTTCCTGAAAAAACCAACAAATATTTACACTATCAAATTTTTTGGTTGTTCATTTATACTAATCCTCCAAGTTAATCTTAGGGTAATGTTCCCTAATCAGAGTTTTTCTAAATCAAGTTTCCAAGGATTATATAAATCTTCCTCTAATACCAATTTTAATACCCGAAACCTAGTTACCCGGAGTCAGTGCACTATTACATACATTGGCATGATCACAAAATACCATGTCTCGAAGGACCGATTAGATTAGTAACCATGGAAGTACTAGATACATACATATGTTTTACATTAAATTTTGAATTGGAAAAAGAAACAAAATTGAATCCCCTTTGAACACACTCAAATACCTTAGCCAATTCCTATAGGTTAATCATTATATACTCATCACATCCAGGATAAAATAAAATATAAGAATGGAGAGATATCTGATGCTTGGTAAGGATAAAAATATAGCCGAAACTATCATAAATAATATTAAACATTTAAGGCAATGTATATAACAAAAAAATCCACTTAAACATAAAATTCAGCATAATATGTAAATGATAAATCAATAAATTCTATTTACTTATTCACACTGATATTATACTAGTCGAATAATCACATTTAATATCAATAGCTAATTTCATAATGATGGATTGAATAATGATGTACTTCGTAACCACATAGTCAAGGTCTCATGCTAAGACTACGAATAACAATTTTATCAAAGAACTTTTCCAAGATATTAGTTTGTCTCATGAGACCTACTGATGCATTGATGAGCTATAGTAGGCTTTACCCACCACATACTATGTCCAATACATTCCTCATATGAAATGGTTGAAACATAACATAAAAATTCATATTAAAACTAGAATACAAAATGTTAATAATTTAAACATAAACCATGAATGGTATAAATATAACACATATATAGTAAAACCTATCACAAAAAATTCAAACCAATTTTTAATATTTCATCATAATATATCAAATTCAAACAACTATAAAATCCATCAAAGGATGGCGACATAGATGAAATCAAAACTATTTGAGAGAAATATCGATTTCCCTTTGGAAATAATTTAAAAGTCACATAATTATAAAATGAACCATTTATTTTGAATTTTTTTTATAATCTTTTAAAGGAATCATCGAAGTTTTTGTAATGGAAAAAAATAGCATCATCCGCCATATATGTTAACAAAAATTCTTACCTTAATTAGTCAAAATAGTCATAAAGTACTTTGTTTGGAAAACAACGGAAAAATTCCATTCAATTTTTTTAATAAAAATTCAAACAAGGGTATAAATGACATTAACACTTATTATAGAAATAGTAATAATGTTTTGAAATACACTTTTAAGAAACGAAAATTTGGATGATAAATAATTCCCAGTAGATGCTTACATATAAACAACCTCGGATAAATAATGTGATTTAAAATTAACCCTAACCGTTAACATTTCCTTATTAAAGTGTAAATTATCCTCTTATATAATAGTTAAATAATTGTTATGAAATTATTCAGGAACAGAATAAATAAATGTTATATCACATATGATCTTCTAATATTTATTTGCAAATAATATTTTAGTATTATCATTGTTTCGAGTGTTAACTTATTCGTTTTTCATTATATGTTTGGTTATGTAAGTCATGTATATTATGGATAGGATGTATTTTATTCATGTCCAGAATTATATTAAGTACTTAAAAATTATCTATAATCATAAAATAAAAATTATTCTTGATTTGTTATGATGGGGAATTAGTCTTATCCTGTTTGTGAAGACAATATTCTGGACGTACGCACATGCGACAATATCATTCAATTGATTGTAAAATAGTATGTAATTGGATGGAATATTACATATAAATAAATATTAAAATCTTATATTTATTATTTACATTAATTATAATCATTATTATACATTTCCAAATAATTAAGTGTTCAATAACAAACTACACCATGACGTGGAGACGATAAGCAGTACATACACACGTATGATGAATTTGCCAATCATAGGATAAATAGAATATAGAATATTGTTTTAAAATATTTATAATAACATCAAATTATTTATAAAGTACCGAGGTTATTATTTTGGTATTGAAACCACAAATAATGAAGAAGTTGAAGAAGAAAATAACGTGGAAATATTTAATGAAATTATTACCTCTTCTTCGGGTGCTTCCTTTTTGATTTAATCAAAAGGGCTTCGTAGGTTGGCATTCCAATTAAATTAAATCCTATATGTTGAATTGAATTTAGTTGGGATGATATTTGAGTAGGTTTAGGCTGATAAAAATGGCATTGGAGATGTGATTTGGAGAGATGTGGAACTGCCTTTTAATGGGGAGATGAGGAACACTTTAGGAATAGCTTGAAATATTATATTATTATAATATATTTTTTTATTTATATTGTATAAAATCTGATTAATTTTGAGGATATGTTGGTGATGGTTTGAAATCCACTCAACCAATATGTTTTAGACAGGTTTATGTCACCGTATTAAACATATCCTTTATATTTACCTCTTAGTTAAATACTTTACCTCTTACAATGTTTTCTTGTATTTTTCTATTAAATTGTTTATTAAAATATTATAAAATGTCAAGGGAACCACAATTGGTTCATTAATGACCTATCTATCACTATATATATTCTTTGTCTAATCCATATATTTTTAGGAGAAGTATATCATTTAATAATATAGTATTTGTATTAAAAACTGATTTATGTCTATTTTGACACTATTTAGTATTTTGTTTTTGAGAAAGTATGAAAACATTATTACTTCACAAAAAATAAATATTATTAATTATAAAATGTCATATTAACCAATAAAATTATTATATGCATCAAAATTCTCAATTAAAATTTATTTGGAAATTCATAATATCAATTATTTTAATCATTCATTAATAAGTTAATTTTTTCATCATCATTATCTCATAAATAAATTTAATTAGTTAGGTTCTAAAAATTATAAATAAAATACCATGATGTAGAAAATATTTTTATATTTCTAATTAATACTTATAGTATAATTTATCTCATGTATATCTATATATTAAAAGTGATTTAGTTATTAAAATTTGAATTTAACACTTTAAACACTTCTTTAAATAAAATAATAATATATTTTCTAATCTAATCCAAGTGTATCAAAAAGGATATTATTTTATTTATAAGTATGATTTTGTTCAAAATACATTTATCCAATATAATAAGGACATGTTTTTAGGTAATTATAATATCATTTTTTACTTTAATAACACTATTTACTTTTAATTGTGGTAAATAAAATTCAACAGTTACTATTCAAAAAAATTTATTTTCATCCTATTGAAAAAAATTTTACTTATTGATGTCAGTCGTGTCTCTCATATTTTTTCAATTCAATTCATAGAAGTAGTAAAATTACATTTTATGCAAATTTTAAAATGTGGTTAGATGGTGGGTAAAAGACGTTAAAATTTTCAATACAATTTTATATATCAAGTCTTATTATAAAATGACTCCACTGAATTACATTAGTTTAAAATATATATTTTGAATCTATTTTTGTTTTGAAATATTTTAAATAAAAAATCATCATTTCAATAAATAGTCAGTTTTTATATACTATGATGTATTTTCATTATTCATCAAAAATTGGAAGTTTTCAAAAAAAATACCAAAAATTCACCCAAAGAAAATTTTGATATGCGAATCCCAAAATAATTTCTATTTTACCAAATTCAAATTTTAGTAGTGTCTAAAATAAATTTTATTGTTGTTCATAAAAGAAAATAAAAAGTAGTTCATTTAAGAAAATAGTTATTCTACATATATTACTATTTCAACAAAACATATATATTTCATTATAAATATTTTTTATTTTCGTGAAAAAATTATAAATAACAATAAAAATATATTATTTACTATTCGTATCACAATATTTAATGGTAAAATAAATATATATTTTAAATAATTATACCACTAATGTGTTGTTTCGCTGAAACACAATATTGTGTATAAGGAATGCCAAGTCAGTGTTGCGTGTAGTATAAGCTCTTTTATTACATAAAATATATAAATTACTATAAAATATTTGGCTGTTACAAAAAATATTTCTCATACTATATATTTTAAAAAATGAAACCTTTCACAGTTTTGATAAAAATTAAAATGACAAAAATGATATTAATATTATATTTAAATATTTTTTGAGAGATTTTAACATGGGTTAAATATTACATTAAAAATATTACGATATTTTTTTCAAATGTAAGTAATTTTATCTGAAAATATGAATATATAAGAAAATTAATTTTCAATCGGAGAGAAACATTAAAGAAATCTTTATAAAAATAAATAATATTTTCTTCCACTTCAATATGTTATAGTTTCAAAGGAATGAAAATTTTTTTCTTACAAAATACACCGAGGAAGATAAATGAATTTTGGGTACTAAGAGACAAATCATAAGATTTATCATTGGACGTATAATGAAAAATAATCCTAGAAAATGATATTATTCTAAAATAACAACATTACCACAATTTTAACATTGTATCATTAGACACATTAAATAATAAAATTAAATGAATTTAAAAATATGACAAGAATAAATAATTTCATTATATTTCAAGTAAAAAGGGATATATATATATATAAAGATCCCAACCCCAGTATCCTAGATTCGATGTCTACATTAAGAAATTGGAAAAAGATATAAGGAATTTCTTCTGAAATGAACAAATATTTTAGTAGTAATAGTAAACTATATAAATATATGAAATTAAAATTAAAATTTCCATCGTTATATAATTTTTTTTTCAATTTGATAACGTGATATTTTTCGATTGAATATTCATTCATATTAATCATAAAACACATCCTTCCATGCAAGTGAAAATGATACAAAAAAGGTTGTGAGATAAGATGCTCAGTAAGGGTATGTGTCTGGTAAAATATATCATGAATACATAATAATAATAATAAATATTTTATGATGTACAAAATAAACATGTATCATCCAATTAGTTATATGATTATAATATCCCTATAAAATTAATGATCAAATAATCACATATAAATAAACACACTAGCTTGAAACACAATCTGAGATATTCTAAATAATTGAATATTCACCTGGAATATCAATATAAAATCACATTTTAAGGCAATTAATAGCCAAAATAATCTAAAACAACTACCAATACCATCACAAGATATTTTAAATCTGTGGCTAAAAAATCATCTCATTTGGTAAATTGATCACTCTCATAAAGTACTATCAATTCATTTAGGTTGTATCTATAACTGTCTCAAACAATAAATTAATAATTATACTTAATTACTTATGTGAAATGGGTGAAACATATTCAATATAAAATTTAATTTTTAAAAAATTACATTAAATATGTAAAAACATACTCTAGTCACATTAATGTAATCATGAACAATCTAGATTAATATGGTGAATGGTGATAAAATCATGCGTCCCTATTAAAAATAATAAACATTTATCCAAATGAATGATTAAGTATGATATCAAGGAACCATATCATCAATTATTTAATACTAAAATAAATGTTCTATTTTCATGATGAAATAAAATACCATTAAAATCCAATTGAATATACATTAGAGTTAAATAACATTTTCACATTGAGAATATATATTATAATAATTAAATGTAAAAAAGTATTTTAAAATTATAATTTTTTTAAAATATACTTTAAAATCTATAAATTATGATTTAAATAATTCAGTGACCTTTATGGAAGTAAATTCTATTCTTGGGACACATGTTAAAACAATGATTCATTCCACATTTTTTATAAAAGTAAAGCAATATTTTCATTGAAAATTGAATACAGACTCAATTAAAAAAATATATAAAGTAAAAAATTTGTTCATATTTCATTGATAACTATTTTTGAACACTTTATAAATATTTTTTAATTTTTTTTTAGAAAATATTTATTTTTATTTAAAATTATTTTTTACTAAATAGTAAAATAGATTTATATTTTCATAAATAGATTTTCAAAATTATTTTATATAAAAGAAGTTTAAAATTGTACTATTACCTTAAAAATTCATCTAAAAACATAGTAAAAGAAAATATATATATTTTCTAAATAAATATAATGTTATTCAAAAAAGGTAGATATAAAAAACAACCTTGAATAATTAATAGATTGTTAAATGAGCTCGTACTATATTTCTAACCAATATATAATAACACTCCTGAAGAAATAAATTTTATCATAACATTAAATCACATAATGTTAATTTTATTTCTGATATAACTTATAAAAATTGCTATTTTATACCCCACACAAGGTAATATATGGAGATTCTATTATATGTCACATAGATGTAAAGTGATACGAGAAAACATTGCCTTTGGTTAAACTTCCATCATATGTGTTTGAAGATATTCCATAATAAATTTATTTAAAAACCCATAATCACATATCTCACAATATATATTATTTAATTATTTTCTTTTATCAACATTTTAATAACAATTTTTTTGAAATAATTACAAAATGTGATAATTTCTTTGTTTCACATGTATATGTTGGTTCATTAATTTCAGTCCTTGACATTGATAATGGGTAATTAATCTCCATAATTTTATCCCTAATAAAAATATAATATATATATTATTCATATATTTATATATAATAATATATAAATATTAGATATATAAAATGGATTACAATGTTCATGGAGGCAGGAGGTCATACGTACTTATGAATGTTTTTTTCATTTTCCTCAAAAGATGAAAAAAAAGAAAAATAAATATTAATAAATATTAATAAAATCATTATTATGTTATATATATTATTAATGATAATAAAATCCATCCATAATACGATTAATCTAAAAATACAGCGCAAAACAATTCACATTGTTCTTTGGAGGCAGTATTCCACATGTAAGTATAATTGATGATAATGTTTTCAAAACATATTTGAAGGATAAAAGATATATGATACATTATATTACTAGTAGTGTGGTTCTTTCATAAAATTTACTTTTATTTCATTAAAAGTACCCATTTTATCATTTATATAATTAATAATTAAAAAATTAATAACAATGCTTCTTAAGAAAGAAATCTACCATACTCACAAGTGAAATTATCATATCCACTACATAATTTTATGTAATATGCTACATGTGGTATAATAATTAAATTAGTATAAAATTTTACAATAATAATATAAATATGTTAAATTCATCATTATATCATCCTTTATAGGAGGAGAGGGAAAACAAACTACATCTGTTCATGTGGTGGTTTTCCAACGTACTCATGGTCGATTGATTCATTTTATTGATGATGGATATAGAGAAGGATATATTTTATTTCATTAAATTTATAACATATATGTATATGGTGTCCTTATATTATAATTAATTTATAATATATGAAGTTTGTTTAAGATTATATATTATAAATATGCATGTTATGAATTTTAAAACTTTTTTGAAGGTGCCACATGGGATTTTCCGAAATCCATCCAATTTTGGAACTATGATAAAATCCATGAATAATGAAACTTTTAGAATAGTAAGGAAAGAAAATGGTAACTTTTTTTCAAAATATGTGTTTTGGATGGGCCAATATGAGATTACAGGGGGTGACCATTTGTTAGTGTGAGAGAGGACACACTAGGTATTTTAGAAAAAAATGTGAATAAAATGTTTTCATATTTATAATATCATAAAAAATAATAAACTATCTACCACTATAGGTTTTACGTTCTAAATATTTCCATAAATGGGGTTTTTTTAGTTAATGGTCATTTGAAACCATTTACATCTTTGTTAAACCCCCCATAAAACAAATTTTTACGTAATATATTGTAATTAGTTATTAAAATTTTAACTCTCCATTGTGATAAAAAACAAATATAAACCTACTATAAAATATATATTAATTTTATTCCAATTATTGAATACATTTTTAAAAATTAAATCCACAAAAGCTAATAATATCAATTGAATATTTAACTTGCAAGGGGTGGGGGTGTTAATAAAATGAGTTTTCGGGTGAAAAAAATATTATAAGTTTATAATTTATTATAACACTCCAACCCCAGATACACAGAGCTGCTAGATTATATTATTAAATTGTCTTGATTGTAAGGAATATAATCTCAATGGACCGATTGGTTTAGAAATCTTGGAAAATATATTAAATACATAATCCATTCAATATAATTGAAAACATGATATGAAACATAGTCCATTCGATGAGAACTCCATTATTCTCCTAGATTTACCCCACATATTATTCATAAAACACATCTTCAAATCCAGGGAAAATAGATCAAATGAAATGTGTTATCTTAGAATCACGGTAAGGTTAAACAATACATTATAATTTTTAATAAATAACTATAAATATTTGTGCCATGGTATAAAACTAAAATACAGTCCTTTAAAACACAATACTCAACATAATATGTAAATAATAAATCAAATAAAGAAATTTAAACATTCACATCAATATTGTACTTTTCAAATAATCACATGTTATATTTTTAACTAATTTCATAATGAGGAAATGAATAATGATAGATAGTTAAACATAACATCGAGTCATCATTCCTATAATCAAATAGTTTTCAAGGCTTCATGCCAAGAATCTATTACATTTAATGATTCATGCCAAGAATCTAATAAATGGGTAAGGCCACAGCCAAAACTATATATGTTTTGCATCATGAGACTTACTGATT
Source organism: Viscum album (assembly GCA_963277665.1). Lineage (NCBI taxonomy): Eukaryota > Viridiplantae > Streptophyta > Magnoliopsida > Santalales > Viscaceae > Viscum > Viscum album. The sequence continues at coordinate 705,947,389 of OY728131.1, read as the reverse complement.
AAACTAGTGGCTATAGTGGACCCCATCCATTACATATTAATTACAATTAATTCATATTATGAAAGGGTAAAAATGTAACATAATCATTCATGTTAAAACTATGAGACAATTTTTTAGTACTTTAACCATAAAACATGGCTAGTATCAAAATAGCATATCTACAGTAAAATATATCATAAACCATTAATATAATTTGGGATATTTTATCATCATAAATCAACCTATATTAACTAAAAAAATCCAACAAAGTGTGTTTATATAGATGAAAATAATATAATAATTCATTACATCTTATTGCAAGAAATAACCATTTTTTACATAGAAATAAACTAGAAGAAACACAATTAAAAAATATTAACTTCTGAAAATAACCATGTAATAATGTAAGAAATGAATTAAAATTTCCTTTCTTCATAATGGTGGAAAATAGCTTCTTTCAACGTATATGTTAAAAAACCACCATTCATTAATTTATCGAAAAGGATATAAAATACCTCATCAGGAAAATGATGGAATGATTTCATTCAAAAAAATTATAAAAAATAAAAAATGGGTCAAAAGGATGTTAAATAATTTTATATAATATTTGGAATTACATTTTATGAAACCTGGTCATGGATGATAAAAATATCCTAGTAGATAATTACATATAAACAACCTCGAATAAAAATTAGATTGTGAAATTAAACAATACTGTTTAATTTCATTTAGTTATGGGTGAGTTAAACTCGTGTATAATGGTTAAATCATGTAACTAAATTTCAAAAAGACCATATATATATTTTTGGATATCATATATGATCCTTTTATATCTTTTCTTTAACAATATTTCTGCATTACCACTATTTTTTGTGTTAATTGAATCATTTTCCAATGCATGTTTTCTTGGGTAAGTCATGTTTTAATGCATAGGATATATTTTATTCATATTTATAATGAAATAATGTTCATAATTATTATTTTTACTCATCATATATATTTTATAATAATTTTTTAATGTTTATCATCAAGAATGAATCCCACCACATAGTGGAGACGGTAGGTTGTACATATGCACGAGTGACAATATAATTCCCTTGATGGTTAAATGGTAAATAATTGGAGAGTATATTAATTATAAAAATCATTATAATGTTATAATAAATATTTATATCAATTATATACTTCATTATACCGATCCAAAAAATTAGTTTTGAATAAAAAATTATACCACGACGAAGAGACAATAAGTCGTATGTACCCACGAATGGAGATATTGTTATTCATATAATGGATAAAATGATTAATATTGTATCCACCTTATTATAATAAAATTTTATTTTAATTAATATACTATATTTATAACTTTGGTGTGAAAAATTATAGAAGTAAGAAGTATAAGAAGGAAAGAGCATTGACAGAGGTGATAAATCAATTACATTTTTCAGGTATCTCTTTTTGAATTTCACAAAAGGACACCCTAGGATGGAGTTATGACCAAATAATGTCCTATATTATATATATAGGTAATTTAAAAGATAAAATAGTTAGGTTTTGGTTGATCAAAATGGATTTAGAGTTGTGAAATAAAAATAAGGAGAAGTGCCAATTTATGAGAGAGGGGAGGAACAATTTTGGAGGCTCTTAAAATATTAAATTAATATATATTACATTTAAACTAAAAATGGATAAAGAATGGGTCTATTAGAGTTTATGAAAATTATGTGTCAAAATATCATCAAATAATGAATTTAATAAATTTTTAGGGAAAAAAATTAAGTTTATCTTTTGTTTTTAACCCTTATTTAAATATTTTATCCTTTACCCTGACAACTAGTCTTCTTACACAATATGGATTATACAGTTACTATAAAATAAAAAATAACAATTATTAGATCATTTATGACATATTTTAATTTATTAATTTTCTTATACTTATTTTTTTATGAATATTATAAAATTTTATAAGATATTATTTATCTAAAAGTATCATTTATGTCAATTTTGATATTTTTTAATACATTTTTAAAAATATCAAAAAAATATTATAATTTTGAAACAATAATTATAATATGTATCTAACCTGTCATTGGAGTCTTTAAAATTCATCGATTTTATTAATTAAGTAAAATTATATTTATTTCAATATTTTTAATATCATTTATTTGATAATTTTGGTTATAAAAAATTTTCATATTCACTATTGTGTCATAATTAATTATTATTTTTAAATATCTAAAAATAATAAATAAATTCTTATGAGGTATTAAAATATTTTATCATTCCAAATACTATTTATAATTTATGTTTTCTCTAGTAGATCTATATAATAAAATTATTATTCTTATAAGAAATGAGAGTATGGCATTTTATCCCATTCATTAATTTGAATAATATTCCTAACATATTCATAGAAAATGAATGATTAAATGATTAAATTTTGAAACATAGTTTATAAGGGTGTAATTTAGCCTCAATAGAAAATTTCTACAGGTTTTAGTATAATTTTATAATTTTATTTTCCCTTTAGTTACCTAATTTTATCCTTAACTCTCATAATAAATTTTCTACTGAATTTACAATTCATAATATCCAAAAAATAAAAGTAACCTATTTACATAATTTGGATTCAATAATCCCAAATATGTAATCTAATTTTTAAAATTATGTACACATAATTTTTAGTAATTAAATTTAAATTAAACTCCGTTGACAAAATGAGAATATGGTTTTTTCAAAATAAAAAACCATCAAGAGATTCCCTTGTGTTTATATCAATTTTTAATGTGAAAATAATTCTATTGACCTAAATTATATTAAATTATAAAAACTTATAATATTAATACATTGTATCCAAATAAAAGGATAGTATTAGAATATAAATAAATTAGATGAAAATGATGTTTTGAATTAAATTGCATTATTTTCTACTATTCACAAAATTATGAAAGATATCATAAAAATAAAAAAAAGAATTTATACAGTTAAATATATAGAATTTAAAAATAGTTCTCCATTAGAAGGTAGTAAAAATACCATTAAAAATTTACTTCTTTAATCCAAAAAAATTAATATTTTCATATATCATCTTATGAAAATACATAAGATTAAAGTAAAAAATTATATAGGACTTACAAAACTCAAAATGTGGTTAATATTAATCATAATGTATAATTTAACATCTAATTTTAATATTAAAATAAGTAATAATATTTTATTAATTTATTTTTGTTTGGTAGTACTATGCATTGAGTGTGACCCCAGTCAACTCATTATTGTGTTTAGTGCATGAGTAACATGGTTACATTTAAAAATAATGTAATAAAAATTTAAATTTATTCAGAAATGATAATATTGTAATTTATTAATGGGTTACATTCCCCCATCCATCAATAAATTGTGTCCTCACAATTTTAAATTGTATATTGAAATTAAAATGTTGATACTAGGATGTAGATTTTTGGGAAACCAACATAAAAAATAAGGTTAATAAAATATACTCATAATAAGAGGGAAATGGAATTGTTAATTTCACCACAAAATTAGGCATTAAAATCAGAGAACATTAGTCCAAAATAGAGATACATACTTTGAAAAAATATATATAAATAATTATTTGGAGTGATTGATGACGTCAATCGCAATCAATTAGACAGTGACAAAAAATTAAGGCCCTCCATGGCATAAATCTATGATGATTTGAAAAATATTAGCTCAATAAAAATTAATGTATTAGGATAAAAAAATTTTAATATAATATTTCCTATAATTTATGGATTATTTTACTATCCAAATGAGAACAGGACACAAATTTCTTGATTCCATAAATGTTATCCTTTAGTTTTTCTTATATCTATTTTCTCATAATTTCGTTCACGTAGATATAGATATTCAAGATGATTATTTATGCATTAAATAATTTTATTGAAACTTTTGGTACATTAGTTTTTCATTCAACCATTAAATGTTTACTAATACCTAAAATGTAGGCACATAATTACAAATAAATTATACATAAACCTCAAAAAATATCCATGGTTCAATATATCCCATTCGAAATTTATGTCATGACCAATATACTTCCATCTGAATTCGCTATCCAAATATCTATCTTAATTTCAAAAATTTATCTTGAAATTATATTCCATGAACTATATAATGTTTCACTTATTGACATGTACAAAATATTTGACCACATTTAAATCCTAAATGAAAACTCTTGTGCTTCAAAATACATAAAAAATATCTACATCAATACAATCTTTTTATATATCATGAATATTATATGCATTTAACAATTGATGTAATAATTCATGAATCTAAATACACAATAACCTTAATCATTCCAATTCATTCTCAAACCATTAACTACGCTTCAAAATCTTATTCTTTAATACCTAACTCATCTCTTTTTTCTTTTGTAACTTCTTCATTATCAATAGTATAATCCTTTATGGTATAGCATTGTTAATTATAATCATTGAACAAAACAAATAGTACAATGTGACAAACACTAATTTTAGTGACATATTAATGATGAATCATTTATAGGATCTCTAAATTATAGAATCTTCTTCTCAATCCATATTTACATAGAATTAACATATGTTACGCATAACCAAATATAATGAATGATCACTCATGAGGTTATTTTTTCTAATGAATGTTTTCTAAATCTAATTTCCACAGTTGTTTCTAAACATTATCGAATACCATTTATAATACCCTGACCCCTAATGCCAAGATCCATTGCATTATTTAAATATGTTGGCATGATTGGAGGGAATAAAATCCAAATGGGCATATTTGTTAAATATTTTTGTAAAATAGATTTTGTAAATTAAACATTCATTACCATTCAAAACATAATGTGAAACATAATATATTCTTTTAAAACGCCATTTTTCTCTTAGATTAACCCAATATGTCCATAAAAAATACTTCTCAGAATCCTAGGAAAATAAAAAATATGAAAGGGCTTATATCATATTCTCATAAAGGAAAAAATTATAGTATAAGATTTCATAAATAATCATAAACATTTGAGTCAAGGTATAAAATTGAAATTAAACTTTTTTAAACATAATTATCAATATAATATTGAACGAATAAATAAAAAAAATCCATTAGAAGATTAAGATAGATATTTTACTATTTAAATAATCACATGTAATGTCAATAAGAAATATCATAATGAAGAAATACATAATACTGGACATTTGAAACATACAATCAAGGATTCATTGCAAGAATCTAATATTTTTCTTGACTTCATGCCAAGAATATTATACTGTAAATGCTTCATGCAATGAATCTAATAAATGTGTAAAGACCTTGCCAAAGCCATATCTATTTTTCTTTATAAAACCATCTAATGCATCATAGAGCCATATAGGTCCCCACCTGCAACTTACTAATTCCATTACATTCCTCTTAAGAATGGGGTAAAACATAACATAGTCATTCGTCTTCAATCTAGCTTAAAAAATGTTAATACATTAACCATAAAACATGAATTGTATCAAAATAAAACACACATTGTATAATATATCATAAACCATTAAATAATTTCTGGAAAATTGTTTCATAATAATTAAACCATAATTAAGAATAAAATCTAAAAAATGATGTCTACAATGATGAAAATAATATAACAAATTCATTATAACCCTTCAAGAGAGATAACCCATTTTTTACATTGAAATCATTTAGATATTCTGAAATCATAAAAGAAATCATTTATTTTGAAAGTAATATTTTAATCATTAAATGAAATATTCAAAATGTTAATGCGCCATAAAATAACAAAAAAGACCCACATATGACGTATATGTTTAAAAACAATCATTCTTTAATTTTTTGAAAAGGGTATAAAGTACCTCATTTGGAAAATGATGGAAAAATTCATTTAAAAACATTTTATAAAAAATAAAACATGGGTAAAAATTACCTTAATAAATTTTGAATAATATTTTGAATTACATTTTTAGAAACATAGACATGGATGTTAAAGATGTCCTAGTATATTCTTACATATAAACAACCTTGAATAATAATGTGATTGTGAAATTAACACTTAATAATGCATATTCCTTTAGTTTAGGGTGAATTAACCATCTGTATAATGGTAAAGGCATGTTATTAAATAATACCAGGTCCATATCCATATTTATGCTATCATATATGATCCTATTATTTAATTTTTCTAACAATAGTATAGTATTACCACTGTTCTGGGTGTTAACTACATCATTTACTTATATATGTTTTATTGTGTATGTCCTATTGGTTTTGAATAGGATGTATTTTATTAATAAACAGAATTATATAAAATTTATAATTATTATTTTTACTCATCATATAAATTTTATAATAATTTTTTTAGTAAACGTGGAGAATGAATCTCCCCGCACTGTGGAGACGTTAGGCTATACGCACAAATGAGTGGCAGTATCATTCCCTTGATAGTAAAATGGTATGAAATTGGATGTTATATTAATTATAAATAATCATTATATTGTTATTTTGATTATTTATATCCATTATAATCATCATTATTCCAATCCCAATAATCTAGTATTGAATAAAAACTTACTCCATGGTGTGGAGAGAGTAAGTCGTACGTATGCACACATGATGATATTTTTATATATATAATTGATAAAATTACGAATATGGTAGTAACTTGTTTATAATAACATCCTTTTATATGGATTATATTTTAGTTATTAAATTACTATGGAAAGATCATAGAAAGTGGAAGTAGAAGAAGAAAAGATCTTTGAAAGAGTTCATAAAATAATTTCTTCTTTTTCTGGTTTCTCCTAATGATTTGAACAAAAGGACTCCTTAGGATAGATTTTTATAGGACATATTTTCTATAGGATGGAAAGAGTGATGTTAGATAGTAAATGGGTAGGTTTTGGGCTAGAAAATGGTTCTATATTTGTGAAATAAAGTGAAAGATAAATGCCCTTTTATAATAGTGGGGAGGGGTACTTTAGGAAACTCTTAAAATATTAAAATAATTTAATGTAATTTTCAATTTAAAATTGATAAAAATTTAGTTTATTATAATATAAGGTTTGTATGGGTCTAAATCTCATCAAATAATTAACATTAGTCATTTTTTGGTCATAAAATTACATTTTTATTTTTTTTAGTAACGCTTAGTTAAATACTATAACCTTTATCGTAACAACTTGTCTTTTTACACTATTGAGTTAATATAGTTACTATAAATGCCAAAAATAACACTAATTGGATCATTAGTAGAATATTTCAAACTACTAGTGTTAGTTTTAAAATCCTTATAATTTTATGAATTTTATAACCTCTAATAAAATATTCTATATTTTAAAGTATCATTTTTGTCAATTTTAATACTATTTATTACATTAATTTTTACAATACCAAACCAATATGAAACCTAGGAAAACATAATTCCATTAAGTCACTAAAATGTCATTTATTTCGATTAATGTTTTTGATGACATTAATTAATTCAAATTACATTTGTTTTACTGTTTGTAATACTAATTATTTTATATTTTTATTAATAAAATAATTTCTACTTCTCTATTGTGTCATAGTTAATGGTAAAAATTAAATATCTAAAATTTATTAAAAAAACTCTTTTAGGTAGGTATCTATTTTATATTTACATATAATATTTATAATTGATGTTATATATTGGTGATCTTTATATTTACATTATTATAATTATAATATATTAGAGTTTGAAATTTTGTCACAATCATTAATTTTATAAATATTCATGTCATATTCATTGTCGATAATCAATTAAATGATTCCATTAAGAAATATAGCAGATATGTTTTTAGTTTTTTAATCCAATAATAATTTGATATTTGTTAGGGTAAATTTATAATATTTTTTTACTTTTATTTACCTTATTTTACCTTTAACCGTGGTAATAATAAATGACTAATGTTTCTATTCATAATATCCAAGAATATAACAGTAACATATTAACATAATTTGGACCCACTGATTCCAAATATGGAATCCATTTTTAAAATTTAATAACATAGAAGTTGTAGTAATTAAATTAAAATTTATCCATATTGAGAAAATTTGATGACGAGTTTTTATAAAGTCAAAACCATAAATAGATTGTCATCTATTTATATCTAATTTTAATTTAAAAATAATCCAATGAACTAAATTATATTAACTTATAAAAAATTTATCTAATTATATAATAAAACAAAATAAAATGATAATATATCAATATATATAAAATAGGCGAATATTTAGTTTTTAATTAAAATACGTTATTTTTGAATCTTCATTAAAATATGAATGTTATCCGAAATCAACAAAAAATTCTCCAAAATAATTTTTTTATTTAATATAAATAAGTTGTTTGTTTTTTCTAGATGAATATATAAATGTTTCAAATATAGGTTTTTAATAGGGCTCTCCATTACAATGTGGAAAAAATAAATTTTTTTGAAAAATACTTCTATTATCCGAAATTGTAATATTTTCTTATATCATGTCAAGAAAATACATAATATGAATGTTTAAATTTTATGTATTATATAAAATATAAAATGTGGTTAATACCATTCATAACTGGTAATTTAACATCCAGTTTATATATTATAATAAATATTAAAATATTATTAATATATTGTTGTTCGGTTAAACTCGCCATTGTGTGTAATGCAAGACAATTCATTGTTGTTTGTAGTATAAGCTTACCATGGTTTTTTATAATAATTATGCAAGAAACAAAATTAAATTTATTGAAAAATGAAAATATTTTTATGGCAATGGGTTTTACATATATATTTATAAGAATTCAAAATAAATTGATTATTATGATATAAATTTATTTAATTTATAATATTATTTAACTAAAATATGTTCAATAAATATTAAAATATAATTTAATATTTATATAATTTAAATGATATAAAAAAATTCAAAAGATAATTATTTTTCAATACTAATCAATCAAAATTTGTGTTATAAATATTATAATAAAATATCTATAATATAATTTTTTTCCAGAAGATTTAAAAAATAATATTTATTTTTACATATAAATTTTCTAAATAGGGTAAAAATTAATTTTAAATTATGTGAACAAAACATTACTAAATTCCCAATTTGAAAAATACAATTTTTCTAGAAACATTTATTTTTTCATTCTAATTAATCTTATGTTTTTTATAATCAATAGATATCCATTGAATTTATTTTATAAAATTTTAACCATATAATTTTCCTAATTTTATTTACTATTTTTACAAGATAACATAACTTCATGGTTATAATTTTCCTAATTATATAATTATTTTTTAATATAGTATCATGTTTAATTCAAAGCCGATCATGTGTGCATTATATGCCAGCACATAGATTGAATTTATTTAAATATATATATATATATTAATGTCATATGATATTAAAAGAACTTCTAATATTTTTGTTTCTGTCATATAAACTATCTAATTTTAACTTCCTCTTCTAAAATATCAAGGTATTCCATTCCACCCAACTAAAATAAATTTTTCCCCCACAATTTAATCGTGATCATATTAATCAAGGGTTTGAAATTTGAAAATTCTATTTTTGGAAACCCACGTAGTAAAAAGTTTTATTAAAAATTAGTTTTCTAAGGGATAAATTTAGCTATAAAGGATAACACGAAGCATATATTACATGGGTTCCCACTAGGAAGGAATTGCTGGGAAATTAAGATATGGACGTGGATGAAAATCCAAAATAATAATAGAGAGTGATAGATGTCATTAATAGAAATAAATTAAATATTATAGTAAATATAATTTCTATAAATCCAAAAATATATTAAGAGTTAATGAACATTTTATTCTTTATATATAATTACCAGTTTGTAAACTTTTCATTTCATGATCATTTTCTTAGAGTTGAGAAATTTATTTTCCATGTAAACTAATAACATATGAAAATATATTTACATGATATATTCAAATTTTATAAGTAAAATTATATCATCTTTGTGCTTTTATCAATTCCATCTTCCACTATTACTCTAAGAAGTAAATATCTATTAAGAATATTTTTTTTCAAATCTCAAAAATTAAAATTTTAAAGACCATTAGATCAATAAATGAACAATAAATAATTTGTCATAGGTTTAGATATTTTCTAAAAAAATAATTGTTTATAATTATTATCTAAGTATACTATATTAATATTTAATACCTTAATAGAATCTACCAAAAATTTATTTATTTCAATTTCATAAATTATTAACCTTAAGACTTAACCAAAATATGTTGGACCATATTCAATTTCCAAAACATTTATAAGGGAGGTCCCTAAATTAAAATTATGTTCCCTAGGAAATATAATTATTAAAGAAAGGTAAAGATCCAAATATTTTAATAAACATATCTCTTTTTAACATTAATAAAAATATGAATTCGTCCAATAATAAAATCTATTGTTATTTAGTATATTCTGTAATTTAAAACATTTGTTGAACTCTAGAAATCATAACCGAAACCCTATAATCAATAAAATATTTAAAGGCGCCCTATTATATCCAATAAATATATATTGTATCATTATTATATAAAAATCGAAAATATTAGGGGTTCTCTTCCCACAATCACGTGTTTTACAAGATGATCAACATTCCATAAAACCACTTTTCTATGTTATTGATATTATTAACTATATTATTTTAAATCCTTAATGTAATGGTATAACAATTAAAATACTTATTCAACTAATTATTCTTAGAACATGAATATAATTGATTAAATAATCCTATAACATAATTCATGAATCCATGCATAACCATATTAATCATTCACCATTATATGTTGTAATATCATTTTCTTGACCAGGGTCCCTTAACATCTTATGATTTATTTCACATCACAAAAATGGAATTCTTTTCCCCAGTGCCCCATATCCTTAAAATTGAAAAAATGAACATAATATTTTAATTTTATATCCTTACATCCATAAAGATGATGTATTTTATCTCAAAAATTAAAGAAAACTCTCATTCTCTTTAATAAATTACTAGGTTGTCTCTTTATATAATTATCAAATATGGGAAACACATAAATTGATTCTTCCCCTTATTAGTTTTTCCATAACCCTCATCTTCTTATAAATATTAACATAAATCTAAAAAACAAGGGAATTATTTATCTGTGTTCATAAAACATTATATTATGTGTTCATATAATTATAAGGTTTTAGAAAATAATATTCATCAAAATAATGAATTAATCTCATTAATTATATGATTATTCGTACAAACTGTTTTATGTGGATTTATATTGTTCAGAATCATTTTTCTTGCTTAAATTTCATAAAAACATTATTCACTATGATAGATCATAACATTACGTGTCTAACATATAATCTATATTTTGTTGAGACACTTAAAATAAATTTAAAATTATATATATGGTTAATCTCATAATAATAAACATGGATTAATTAGAAATTTATCCCATATAATAAAAATATTTTCTATATATTTAGAATGGTTAGTAATAAATATATGAATTATCCTCTGAATATTCCCCCAAGAGTGTAACACCAGGTTTTCATTATGACACAATGTTATGTACCAGGTAATTATCGAGTAAATACTTACAGGACTTTTTCTAAGCTATAACCACAAATTAAATATATGATATAACCACATCCACTTGTTATAACTAGATATGAATTCATTTCTAGAAATACCACACAATTCATACCTTACAAAAAGTTTTGTATTTTACCAATGAATATAATTATCTTATATTTGATTTATAGGATTATATTACCTAATATATGTTATCTAAAATCTAGTTTGTATATTTTATACTAAAAATCCACATACAAAATGTGTAAAGACTGCAACCGCTATATCCTGAAGATGGTTTCTACTATAATACATTTGAAAAAGATTCATGTAATATCATCTAAAAGGGGAAAATATTTTAGATGCCTTCATAATGTACATAAATTAGTTAAATTAACATTATAATTGAAAAAATAAAATAAAAATAGTATTTTCATTTAAAAAATCATATTCTCAGATATCATATCCCTTTATATCAACCATAAAACACTTCCTAGTATCCATGAGAAAATGAAACATAAGATAGGGATGAGATAAGATGCTCAGTAAGGGTTTTCATAAAATGGAATATATCATTATTAATGAATCATAGACAATATTCAAATTGTAAATTACCAAAACACATTCCATTAATAAAATACATGATAAAAAGATGAAAGGTATAAATGATGATAAAATAGTTCCATTTAAATAATCATGTGATATTAAAATTTATGTATGAATATTGTAACTAATATGAAAATATCTATGAACTATAATAACAATTATCATAAGGAGTTAATTCATTATTCTAGACATATGTATATTACTATCAAGACCATTAAAAATACTATTTAAATCTGTGGGAAAAAGTTAATCAAAATTGGACGTATGAATTTCCTCAGGAGAGTTATCGATTCATTGAGGGGATATATATAATCATCAACCACCTATCAATTAATATTTCTATTTTATTCCTCTTATTAAATGTTTGAATCATAATAAACATAAACATCTATATTGAAAATCTAAAATATGAAATATTAAAAACTACCCCAATTAAATAAACATAATCACAAACCATCCTATGTAATATAATTAATAGTAATAAAATTGTAAATCGTCAATCAAAATGATCATAATCCATATAAAATTACAATGATGATATATATATATATAACATGTCCCTAGTATATCATAAAAACAATGATTGGTTAGTGTCGTTGAAGAATAAAAATACCTTAAGAATGTTAATAGATTATATTTAGGAAAATAATGATTTCACCTAGAAAATATATTTATTAATTAGATGTAGACCAAATATTATGAAAATATTTATCCTTGAAAATAATAATAGGAACATATAATGTATCCTTCAACTTATTGATTTTTCATGATGTTAGGAATTATATTTAGGTCATACACATTAAGAGAACAATTCCTTTAACATTTTTGGAAAATTCCAAACATACCTTTTTCTGGGAAGAACATGAAAATTACATTCAATATAAAAAAATTGTTAAAAATAACATATTAATTAATTTATAAAAGATTACAATAGTTTTTGAAATAATTTTTAGAAAACATATATTTGGATGAAAATGGATTTTTAATCAATGATTAGAATAAAATGATATTTTTCTTACCATAATTTTCTCAATAATTGTAATTTAAAAATATTTGATAAAATGATATATTTTATGATAATTTCATGAATAACTTAATACTAACGAAGTATATTTTTAAAAGGAAATAAAACTTGATTCCCCCATGTGAGATAAAAAAACCTTGAATAATGCTGAGATTCTGATGTAAAACATTACAACATTGGTAAATTTGTAATAACAAGAACAGTAATACGATTAAAATAAAATGAAAATTTAAATATTAAGATGAAAAGTCATTTGATGAAATTACATTTCGAATGTGTTAGTATGCAAACCACATAATGAAATAGGTTTTGAATAAAATGTATGTCTCAAAAAAGAATAAGTGAGGTAAGAAACCCATACCCCATATTTAAATTCCATCATATTTCTATAAACATAATTTATTATAAATATTTGTTTATTATAAATACATTAAAAATAATACTCACATAACCCACACACTATATGACATACTTTTACTATTTTACTCCCTATTTAATAAAATTTGTTTTTAAAAATTATTGTTTTAAGAAAAAGTAGCTTTATTTTTGTTCTCTTACAAGTAATTTCATTGTTATTACATTGATTTTTGGTAAATAATATGTTTAATTTTAATAATGATATAAATTTCATATTTATTAACTATATATATACTTATTGTAATTTTAAAAGGTCAGATATAGAAAATTTATTACAATATTTCTGAAGAAGGAAGGTCATATATATTCATTATCATTGTTTACATTTAACATGAGGGATAGAAAATATCAAAAATATATACTTATTAAAATTTTTGATTAATTATTATTCCATATATATAATTTATATTAATCATATCAACATATATTACCATCCATGTAAATAATTGAAAAACACAACTCATATAAATGTTCAGGGGGAGGTACACACCTACACACAAGCAAAATTTTATTTTCCAATGGATTGTAATTTAAGAAAAGATATGTGATATTATATTAATTTAAATTCTTTTAGGTAATAAATATAATATATATTTCATTAAATTTACCATTAATTAGATTCATGATTTTTATAAGTGAAAAAAGAACCACATCTCTTCATGAGGTAGTAGTCTATCATACACATGAGCAACATTATCATATCCCTACATGTAATGGAATGTATGATGGTATATGTTGGTCAGAGTAGATGATTCCAGAGGGGTGAATTGCGAATCTATGAAAAATTTATGTCAAAAATGTTCTTTACAAAATAATATCCCCCAATGAAAATAATAAACAATGCCAGTTTGAAGTGGATTTATAAGTCCTAAAGGTTCAATTTGGTTCTCAGAAGATTGATTAGTTCTCATCTTTACCAATATATTGATTTCATAAACATATGAAACAAACCTACTGATTCAAAATAGCTGTAAAATCATGTTAAACTAACTATCAACGTTCATTTTATCCTAATATTAGAAACACCAAAAAGATATAAATATTAGATAAATAGCAAAGTGGATAAAACAAGAGGTCAGTCTCAATCTGAGACTTTGTCCTCTCCACTTGGTGATCAACTTCCACCAAGAAGTTTATATTAATAATCTTTTCAATTCACACCCTTGATCTGGGTACACTACAACACACATGCTATCCATGTCACACATTACCTCTACCACTGTTATTTGTGGGAAAAACAAATAAACAGATCACTAAGTATCTCTTCTATAGTTCTAGGTGGGATTCAAGTGTAATAAGGGATTGAGAGTGGGGATTTTTTGTTATCTTCAATTTTAGCTCAGGAGACAGTTTGTGAGATTCTGATAGATATACACACTGCTCAAATAGTTATGAAAAAAACACAACAGTGTTATGAAAGAGAATTGGGTTTAGAACTCTCTCTATGTTATGTAGCAACACTCTAGATTCAATTGATGTTGAGGAAAGGATATTCGAGTCCTCTTCTAAAAGTTGGCTTCAGAACAGAGTGTCCCAGTTTCTTGTGAAAGTGTCCATCTCTTCTTTGTGAGGATGTTCAACAAGATTCTGTAGGTAGTTGATAGGCGAGTTCAAGCTTCTAGTTTCACACTTTATCAAAACTTCGTGTTCGCATAGACTATATAAGATTGTGTTATTCAAGATCTATGTCTATCAATATATCTCTTTGTATCTTTGTTTTTAGAGCTTTGATTGAAGTCTTTTTATACTTCAAGATCCACTAGGCTTGAAGATCTCTGCACGTGAATGTACCTTGTACTGTCTACAGATATTTCTATAGAAAATATAAACAAATGTCAAAAACATTAATTTGTCTAAATATGAACCTTAGAAATAAATTTGAATTAGAAAATTTGAAACATTTATTTACGACTATCAGTGAATCACCATCTTTCTGTTTTATTCGTTTTAGTAAAATCGATATGTCATCTTCGGTGTGTTGACATTGGTCTGTCATCTTCAGTTTGTCGACATCGGACTTTCATCATCAGTGTGTCCACTTCGGTGTGTCGAATTCAGTGTGTCAACATCGGTGTGTCAACATGGGTCTGTCATCTTCGGCATGTCGACTTTGGTCTATCAACTTCTGTGTGTCGACTTTGGTCTGTCAGCTTCATTGTGTCAATCATCGATGTGTCGAACATCGGTGTGTCAAAATTCGGTGGGTCGAGCATCGGTGTGTCGAACATCGGTTTGTCAAACATCGGCGTGAAGGAATCTAAAAAGGTTATGATGTTTCTGTCTTACACAAATCACTACAAGATAAAGTGTTATCCAAAAATACAAATATAAATTCACTTTTAAACATATTTATTCATGAATATAGGTTATGTACTTATTTATGTATATTTTTCTGTATGAAATAATTGATTTACTTAGGGATATTGAAATGGTATGAAAGAGTGGAATCTATATATTGACATTATTTGGGATTATGAAAACTACATTATTATAGAGAGTCCAATAATCAGCCCATTTTTTATCATCACAAATTATCGAATACATTCAAAAATATATAGAATAAAGATAGCTTGACATAGAATACTACACTAAATGTAAATTTGTAATATAACTATGGTCTTCCCTTGTATGAATTTATAAAACCAAGATACCCCTAAATAAATTTATTAAGGTGAGTACATTCCATGTGTCCTAAACCAGAAAAAAAACTCCCATTGGATAAATAATATACGCCTTATTTTCAGCCCCTTATGGTATTAGAAAAAAATGAAAAAAATAAAGAGGAAAAACATAAAATAAGGACACCATAATGACATTCATTATGTGGCATAAGAGTACATGTCAAAAGAAAAGATCAAATACAAATAAAAAACAATCCATCACTAAGGGTTTGGATGTTATGGGGCTTTAATTTTGTCTGCAAGATCCATGGGAGAAGGGGATGGTTTGGGAGTGGTAGAGGGAAGAGGTGGTCTGAAGATAACAACCAGCAGGGCAACACCTGTAGGAAAAATAGCGTCAAGGGCAGACACACTTTCTAAAAACATTTGACTTTTAGGTTTCTCTGTGATAATCGGCCGAATCATTGAAAGAGCCTGAGAGACAGTCATTGGAGCAGGAGGATAAGAGGCAGTACAAATTGATGCAGATAGAGGAACTACAATAGCCTCAGCCTAAACCTGTAGATATGGTTTGAGAAGGTTGATGAAATCATTAATGATTTCACCACCATATTGCTCGGCTTTCGCAATGTCATCTATATTTTCAATAAATTTACTCAGTAAATGGGTAAATTCCTTCAACTGAATGACATGATTCTTGAATGATTCTCTGACTGGATGAATTCTAAGATTTTATGTGAGAAACTAGAAGCTACTTATGAAATCATTCTTGGAATAGATCATAGTGAAATACTTTTCCACCCCAAATCTCTTTCTGAGCTGCAGAAGCTTCATTTGGGCATTGCCTGACCATATTATGGACAAGGTCTATATTTTGATGTACATTTCCAAGAGTTTCTTTTTCTAAAACAATCTGATCATTTTGATGTTCCTCTCTCATCACTACATTGAAAGACTCTAAATCAGAATCAACACTTTTCCCACTCCTGGAAGTGGATGGGACAATTATACATTTTCTCAAGCTCTTCGTTCAACTTTTTCAGGTCCACACTAAGTATATGTGTTACCAAGTTCCTAATAACGTCCATAACACCACCACAGGAGGTCTTGAAGTCAGATTTTAAATAATTTAACTCATTTCTCATCTTCATTACTTCTTCTTTTTTCAATCAATTGGGTCTAATAATGGTTTATATTGTAGTAATGATATTTGGATGAATCTCCCGGATCACCATTCTTGCAATCATTGTTGCATCAGCATCTGAAATACCTATGGAGGTTGAGATATCACTCCTGGATCCAATTAAGGCTATCATAGACTCACATATCTCATTTTTGAATTGTTCAAAATCATCCTTAATGAGATAGTAACTCGGAACTCTCTGATCTACTAGTTCTATTGATGCAGGTGCAACTAGAGCTAGTTCAAATTCGAATTGTAGAGCAGGAGGAGAAGGAACCCTCTCCTCATTCAAGTCATATTTTAAACACAAAATAACATATCTTGGATCATTATTACATCTTCTAGTATAGGTTTAGTCTCTTGTCTCAAAAATATCATTTCTGATCATTCTTCTTTGAGGATCAGGAACAACATCATCATCATCAACCTCTTCATCCTGGTTTCTGTCTATAGCAACTTGTTTGGGAATAGAAACCAACCAAACATCAGGTTCTTCATGTGCTCCAACTACCATAGATTCACCAGAAACTTCCACAATTTGAGGAACTATAACCACATCTTCATCCTCTTGGGTAGAAACCGTAAGATAATTCAATTCATGAAGGATCATAGGAATTTCAGCATTAGGAAGGGGTTATTTGTCCTCATGTTCAACATCTCGATGAATAATATCATGTTGTTCAACATCATCAACAACCTCACCAGCTACATGTATAGATTCCCCACTGGATTTTTCCACCTCTTGTTGTCAAATTTTTAGAGAGTCACTCACATGCTCATCATTTCCTCCATCATCATAATCATCATCATTATCTGATTCCTCATCAGATTTAGTAACATATCCTTCAATTCCAATAAATTTAGTTACTTACTCATCCTCATCAACTAATAATGGTTCTCCTAAGGGAAAGTACAATTCATGACTAGTAGGCCCATAAGACATATCTTTGGGACATTCAGTAATATCAGGATTACTTTTATAATAAAAAGGAGTTCTTTCTTCCCTTGGCACTTCATGATTATCTTCCTCATCAGAATAAAATGGATCCTCTCTTGGTTTGGGACCTAGATCACCATTTCCCTTTAGTCTAGAAATGTGGCCAACTTGATTGAAATACTCTTATAGCATCCCCTCAACTCCTACCCAACATATATTCAATTGGTTTCAGAATATTTTCATCATCTTACAAATATTTTTTTGAAGACAAAAACCACTATTGGAATTTATCACTTCATCTCCATCTTCCACACATCCAACCCATTTCAACATGGAATAAATCAACCTCGGATATTACAAGAAGGTTTCTTTCTTAGATGGATTTATCAAACCATAGATATGCACAATTAGATACCAAAAAAGGTTCACTGTTACCCCATGTGTCAACAAAAAGATCAAGAAAACATCCTGATACTTCATAGAAGAGAAATCTTACTTCCTTAGGAAAATTTGATGTTGTACAAACATAAATAGAAGTCCTACTTCTCCATAGAATATATTTGAAATAGTCCACCTATATTTTCTATTTCTAGTCATCTCATTCAGAACATCTTCACAAGTGAACAAATTAGAGGAAGGTGGAATATTACCCAGATCGTCCTCATAGAAAACTTTGTGAGGAATTTCTAAACATTCATCCCAATCCTTAGATGTAAGATCTATCTACTTTCCCTCTACCACAAAATTCAACTTTCTTTCCTCATATTCATCGAGGGATATACTCAAATTTTTATACAACTCATACAATATCTGGGGATAATTTGGTCTTCCCTTGTTGGCGATCGAACTATACAATCCTTTAGATTCCAACACTTTTAACAGAAAACAATTTTCTTGGCAGAAGCCACATAGCTGACACCTATTTTTTAGCTGTAACCACTCATCATTCCATGGTTGATTTCGCAGTCCCACCAGACTCACCTATCTGATGCTTAGAAGAAGGATATTTTATAGGTTCTTCCATTGAACGCTTGGTCTTTTCCATGAAATGGCATCAGATTCCAACATTGTTGAGATCCGAGAGTCGAGAGGTAGTGTGACAAAATGTATAAAGATTTTTGGCAGAGAGGAAGGTGAATGGTTGGGATGGATTGAACTAAATATAACATTTAGTGATTGAAAATCATAAAACCTAAAATTTAAACGCAAAAAAATGAGAGTAAAACAATGTCTTTTTATTTAAAAATAGACAAAATTTACAAGAAATAATTCTTTTAACTACATCAGTGATAATAAATCGATTCCTAGGTACGTTTTCAACGATCAGTTTCAAGGGATCAGTTTCTTGATATCGGTTTCAAGGGATCGGTTTAAAGAGATCAGTTTCCAGATATCAGTTTCAAGGATCGGTTTCATGAGATTGGTCGCAAGGATCATTTTCATGAGATCAGTTTAAAGAATCAGTTCAAGGATCAGTTTCATGAGATCAGTTTCAAGGATCTGTTTCATGAGATCGGTTTCAAGGATTAGTTTCAAGGTTCCATTTCATGTGATCAGTTTCAAGGATATTTTTCATGAAATCTGTTTCAATCATCGGTTTCCTGATATTGGTTTCAAGGATCGGTTTCAATAGATCTGTTTCAAGGATCAGTTTCAAGGAATAGTTTTAAGAGATTAGTTTCAAGGAATCGTTTCATGAGATCAGTTTCAAGGATCAACTAATGATTAATCATTCATAGCTCTTGTTTGATATAATTTATTCTCTATGAATTTAGGGGTTTAGTGAATATATTAGCAAGCTGATGTTCAGTCCCAATAAAATCAAGGTTTATATCACCATATTGATAATGATATCTAAAAAAGTGATGTCTTACATCTATATCCTTTATTCTAGAATGAGTATTTTTATTTTTAGAAATGTTAATATCACTTTCATTTTCACACTTTATGGTGATATGTCTGAATTGAAATCCATAGTCTAATACGTTTTGTTCCATCCACATATTTTGTGCACAACTACTACCTGCAACAATGTACTCTTCTTCTGCTATTGTTAATGCAACTGAATTATTATTTTTACTACAGCAAGATGTCAATGACATTCCCAAAAAGTGACATGTTTTATAGGTATTATTTCTATCTAGCTTACATTCACTTAAATCAGCATCTAAATAGTTAAATAGATCAGAAGGTTTTCCTTTTTGATAGAACAATCCTATGTTAGTTTGAATAGTTGAGGAATTTGAAAATTATTTTAACAGTTTTTAGGTGTGACTTCTTCGGGTTTTATTGAAATATCGCACACATAGAAAAAAACATAATATATATCCTACTCACTATTAAGTACAACTAACTTCCTACCATTCCTCTATACGTAGTTTGATCAATTGATTTTCCATTTTCATCAGTTTCTAACATACCTATAGAACATATAGGAGTTTCATTTCTATTAATGCTATCAAAGTCATATCTTTTCAAACGATCTATTTTTTACTTAAATTGGTTTTAGATAATACATTCTTTATTTTGAAATATTTTAAATCCATGAAAATATTTAAGTTCACACATTAAATCCATTTCAAACTCACTTTATATTATGCTTGAAAAATCATTACATAATTATTTTTTAGAAGATAGAATGATAATATCATTTAAATTTATTTGGTCTATTAAAACTTCTTTTGAAACATTTTTTATAAATAATGTATGATCTGGAAGTGCTTTTGTAAAATGTTTAGAAATAAGAAAATTACATAACCACTCATACCAATATCTTGAAGCTTATTTCAAAACTATATAATGATTTAGATAATATGAACACATGATTTGGAAAAAAATGGATTTATAAAACTTGGGGTGGTTAAAAAACATCATCAATTATAAAACCCTTCATGAATCCACTTTTGACATCTATTGGATAATGTTTAAAATCCAAGTGTGCTGCATAGGCAATTAAGATCATAATTGCCTTATGTCTAGCTACTGGTGTAAAAGTCTCTTCATAATCAATTCCCTATTCGGGATTATATCCTTGTGCAACTAATCTATCTTTATTTCTAACTATATTTCCAACTTCATCTACCTTATTTCTGAATACCCATTTAGTTCCTATGGTCAATGTTTCCTTAGGTCTATCTACAAGTTTCCAAACATTATTTCATTCAAACTTATTATGTTCTTCTTGCACGTCCATTACCAAAAATTCATCATTGATTGTTTCATTGATATTTTTAGGTTAATGTTTTGACAATAAGGATTTATGTTCAACATAGTTTCTAAAGGAAGCTCTATTTTGTGTTACTCTATCTAAATATCCAACAACAGTATCTAAGAGATGATTTTTAAGGGTTCTTGTTGGTCTAGAGAATTTAGGACGACATATTTCGTGTTGGTCAGGTAGATATAGTTCACTATGGTTAGGATGTGGAGAATTTATAGAACCTAATGTTTTCATAGATTCCTTAACATTATGATTTAAGGTTTTATCATTAATGTTCATATTGGACATATCCCCTTCAATATTTTCTAGTGAGGTCTTGGGATCATGTGTTTCTACTTCATCGAACTTGATGTGTATAGATTCCTCCACAAATTTAGATTTTTTATTAAATAATCTATTATATTTACTTGATGTATAATATCCATGATATATTCTATCATCACTTTTGGAAGTAAACTTTTCTAAATTATCTTTAGTATTTAGTATATAAACGTTACATCCAAACACTTTAAATAACCAACTTTCAGTTTCCTATTATTCCACAACTCGTACTGTGTTTTCTTAAGAATGGGTCTAATTAAGAAACTCTTTATTATGTAGCAATCTGTATTAATAGATTCAGCCCAAAAATAAATTTGTAAATCCTATTCATTGAGAATAGTCTGAGAAATTTCATGTAAGGTTATAGTTTTTATTTCTACCACACCATTCTGTTGAGGTGTTCTAGGTGCAGAGAAGTTGTGGTTATATCCATTTTGATAGAAAAATTCTTCTAAATCATGACTCTCAAACTCACGACCATGATCTCTTCTTAAGGATTTAATATTAAATCCACTAATATTTTCTACAATGCTAGCATAATTACTAAATTGAGAAGAAGCTTCCTTTTTTATCAGCCATGAAAAAAGTCCAGGAATACCTAGAGAAATCGCCTACCAAAACCTAAAAATATTGATTCCCATTGAGACTTAAAACTCTAGGTGATCCAAAAAAGTCCATGTGAACCAAATCGATAGGTTGAGATGTAGTTACTTCTTTCATTGGTTTGAAAGAGATTTTTTGATGTTTTTTTGACAAGGATTACATACTTTATTGTCTAGAAACTCTAATCTGTGTAAGACTCTATCTTAGCCTTTTATAGTTAACTTTCTAAGATAGTGTATATTACAATTTCCTAGTCTTCTATTCTAAATCCAGGACTCTATGTGAAAATTTTTTAGACAAGAGACATTTTGTGAGGCTAGTGTATCTCGATTTATAGTTTATACATTATCTTTTCTAAAATTAGTAAATACTAAATAATTTTTTTCTTAAAAACATGACATGAATCGTTTTTGAATATAAAATTAAATAAATCATTACATAGTTGAGATATTATGACCAGGTTATACTTCAATTCATCAACATACAATACATTAGAAATTGAAACAGATTTTGGGTTACCAATCTAGCCTAGGTCACTGATTTTTCCATTACCGTTGTCACCAAATGTGAAATGACCTCCATAGATCTTGATAATACATTTAAAGCTTGCAAAATCCCATATAATATGTCTTGAACACCCACTGTCCAAGTATAATAACTTTTTACTGGAACTCTTTAAATAGTTTACCTACAAAACAGTTTAACCAAGAAGTGACTTTGCTACCCATATTTTCATGGGTCCACATACATTAGTGATATAATCCTTAAGAACCAACAACTGTCTTATGAGTTTTCTATATGAATAATATTGACTGTTTATAAATTAACCCTTTCTTGGTCATGAAGAATTGGATACAGTAAACGAATTAGTGGAATTGGAACTTGTAATACAACTCTGGTTTTTGAAAAAGGTAGAAAATTTTCTAGATTTGGTTAAAATATGTGATTTGGAGAAATTCCGTTGACCTGGTTTATATCCCATCATAGAAGTATACATAAAAGCTATTTGTGTACCAAGAATTTGAGTAAGAGTATTTTTCCCTTTCGTAAACTTTTCTATATCTTTCTTATATTGTTTATTAGACCTTTTTAACGCATAGTTCTCTTTGAGAAGTTGAGCCTTTTTAACCTTTTTAGTTGTAAGTAATGATTTAATAGT
Organism: Viscum album; assembly: GCA_963277665.1. Taxonomy (NCBI): domain Eukaryota; kingdom Viridiplantae; phylum Streptophyta; class Magnoliopsida; order Santalales; family Viscaceae; genus Viscum; species Viscum album. The sequence continues at coordinate 705,923,708 of OY728131.1, read as the reverse complement.
CACAATAAGAGCATGATGTTTCTTCGAAGATTTATACTTATCTATCAACTCATTACACGATTCTTCTAACATGTTCTAATATTTGAATAATTCAACATTTGTCATATTTTCAAATTCACTTTCAGAATAATAAGACTTATGTGTAAGATTGTATAAGGTTACCTCAGTTGTGTTTATCATGAAACAAATAATGGCTACATCATCATTCTCATTCTGGATTGTGCCAAATTAACATGAGTTATCCTCGTAGGAACTCCATGTGGCCTTCATTTCATTCTTATACCTTATATCGTTATTTTCATACTTTTTCTTGTATTTTATCATTGGGCAGTCAGCCTTGACATGTCCTTTCCTTTTACATTCATAACTGATTATCTTTTCTGATTTATCATTTTCCTTCCAATCCTTTTCCAATTTCCCTTGTTATCATACTTTCCCTTGTAATTGGTATTTTTGAAGAACTTATTTATCGTATAGAATTTCTTGAATTGTCTAGCCCACTAGGCCATTTCATCATCACTACCTGAAGAGACTTCATTAATTCTTGAGCATTCAATAGCGGATTGAATTTTCTCTTTTCTTTTACATTTGAATTCACTTGTCTTGAAGGCTATAGACTTTAATTTTGGTTCATCATCCTCTTGATTTACCTTCAATTCTTCTTCATACATCCAAAATTTTCCAATAAATTCCTTCACTGGCATCTTATCAATATCAAAAAATTATCTCATAGACAAAGATGTTCCATGCCATCTTTCTAGTATGCATCGCCGAATCCGCATGATCTGCTCTTTGGTAGTTACTTCTCTTCCAAATGAAGTCATGGAATTCACAATTTCATTGAACCTGAGGTACATATTAGAACATCACTCACCGAGATTCATTCAAAAGTTATCGTATTTGAGAGTATAAGTATTCAATCACATTTAATTAACAGTAGATGATTTTTTATGAGAAACAGAGAGAGGATCCCAAATTTCATTTTCAGTTTTACAAGCAGAAATATGGTAAAACTCTTCATCTCCTAGTGTACAGTACAAAGCATTCAGTTATTTACAATTATTGTTATAGGTTGTTTTGGTAGGTTCATACCAAGTGTTTCTAGCAGATTTAGTTGTTGCATATTTACTTTCAATAGCCGTCCAGATTTCAAATCCCATACTTTCTAGATGTATTTTAATTTTAAGCTTCCACAGAGTATAGTTTGTAAATTTAAGGAAAATTGGTCTATTAGTAGAATTCCCTTCTGATCTACTTTCTATGATAAATGTTGTAAATTAATTTCAAAGAGATAAAAATATAGAAATAAAATTGAGATCATTGAAAAAGAATTATAATCACAGTTGACACGATTTGAATAACGAATAATAACTTACAATATTCCTATGATACCATATGTTGGTCGGAGTAGATGAATATAGAGTGGGTGAATTGAGTATCTATAAAAATATTTTGTTAAAAAAGAAAATTAAAAAATAATACCACCATTAAAAATAATAAACAAATTTAGTTTGTATTGGATTTATAAAAGTCCTAAAGTTTTAATTTTGTTCTAATAAGATTGATTAGTTCTCAGATTTACCTATATAAATATTAGTAAAACATTCAAAACAAACCTACTGATCCCAAAAAGATTTAAACAATTTCAAAACTAACTATCAATTTTTACTTTATATTAATACCAAAAATACAAAATAGGTAAAAATTTAAGATAAATAGCAAAGTGGATAAAATTAGAGGTTTAGTATCAAGTATAGAATTAGTCCACTCCACTTGGTGATCACCCGCCGCCATGTAGTTTATATTAATAATATTTTGATCCAAACCTTTGATTGAGGTTCACAACAGCACACAGGCTATCCAGGTCAAAATTGACCTCTTCCATAATTATTCGTGGAAGAAATAAATTAATAGATCACACATGATCTCTTCTATAGTTCTACATGGGATACAAGCATATAATGGCTTGAGAGTAGGGATATTTTGTTATCCTCCTATTTAGATAAGGAGACAGTGTGTGAGATTAAAATAGATATACACACTTCCCAAATAGTTTTGGTATTAACACAATAGAGTTATGAAAGAAAATATTTTTAAAAACTCTGTGTGTTGTGCAGAAACACTCTGGATTCAATGGATGTTGAGGAAATGATATTCGATTCCTCTTTTAAATACTGGATTCAGAACTGAGTGTGGTAGTTTCTTCTAAAGGTGATCAACTCTTCTTTGTGAGGATATTCAGAATGCTTCAGTAGGTATTTGATAGTTGAGCACAATCTTCTTGTTTTTCTCTTTTTCAATATTTTATGTTCGCACAGTATATATTTCAGCTTATTATTCAACCTCAATGTGTATCTGTATATCTATGTGTATCTGTGTTTTTAGAGCTCTGATTGGAGTTCTTTTATACTTCAAGATCAAATGGGCATGAAGATCTCCGCACTTTCATGTACCTTGTACTGTCAACAGATAGTCTAATAGACAACATTAAAAAAGGTTAGAAAAAATAATTTTTCTAAATACAACTGTTATATATAAATTTGAATTAATAAAATCGAAATAGTTATTTATGATTATCAGTGAGTCATCTTCAGTCTGTTGTCTTCCATTTGGTAACATCATTTTGTTATCTTCAATGTGTCATCTTCTGGGTGTCGACTTCGATTTGTCATCATCCCTGGGGCAACTTCGGTCTGTCATCATCAGTGTGTCCACTTCAGTATGTCGACTTCGGTCTGTCAACTTCGGTGTGTCAACATCGATCTGTCATCTATACTCTGTCAACTTCAGTCTGTCATCTTTGGTGTGTAGACTTCGTTTTGTCAACATTGTTGTGTCGAACAATGGTGTGTCAAACATCAGTATGTCGAACATCTGTGTGTCGAACATCGGTGTGTCGAACATCGGTGTGTCGAACATTAGTGTCAGGGAATCCAAAAAGGTTATGATGTGTCTGTCTTACACAAATCATTACAAAATTAAGTGTTATCTAAAAATACCTGTATAGATACACTTCAAAACATAATTATTCAGGAATATAGGTTATTGACTTATTTATGTATATTTTTCTATTTGACATAATTATTTTACGTTGAGATATTAAAATTTCATGATATAGTAGAATCTATATATTGAAATTATTTGTGACTATGAAAACTACATATCATAGAGGGTCCAACAGTATATGTGATATAATTATTAAATAATTATAATAATATAATAATTATCAAATAAATATTGTAAATCCATCCTTATTTATAGACATTAATGGTGGGGACAAAAATGGAATTACATCGGTTCAAGAGGCGGTAGTCTGACGTGCACACAATAAATGTTTTTGTTCCATTTGATGAAAATATATGTGGTTATAGGATATCTAAATAACATAATTACATATAATAATATTTAATATACTGGTTTAATTAAATAATAAATATCTAAAATTATTTTAAGTGTTTGGTAGAAGAAATAAAACAAATACCCATGTTTTTAATAATACATCTTCTTCGAAGAAGTCTTTTAGATTTATACCTAAAGACATCATACATAACATTTATGCTCAACAAAAAGAATATAAGATTTTATGAGGATTAAATATGATAAATGGGTTTTTATTTTCCAAACCAATGGGTTTTAGTTGTGTGATGAGGATAGAAGATACTGTTTCTATTTATAAGTGTATTAGAGAGAACACTTGGTATTTTCGAAAATAAAAAGTGATACCCTGGGTTTCCTCTTAAAAAAATCATAAAAATGGTTCATTATTGAACCTAATATGTTTAAAATATGTAATATAAACATAAAATGGAGTTTTTACAAGTTTAAGGTAATTTTTATCCTTTATCATTTTTTTAATCCCCATAAACGCCTTTTTACAATAACAGCATTAATTAATTTTTGATGATTTCACTATACTTTATAGTGAAAATTTATGTCGACATGAATATATATTATAAGTTATTATTATAAAAAAAATAATTCCACTTTTTAAAATTAAATTCCAAGATGTGGAATAATTCATGTTATAATTAAACACTTAGTTTGTTAAAATTATAGGATTTCCGATGAAAAACATTCAAACATTTAAAATGTCTTAATATTATATTTCAATATGATATTCATTATAATAAATTAAATTAGTTAATTTATATTCTAATAGAAAATAATTATTTAAGAATAAATTAAATTATAAAATAACATTTTCAATAATATATACAAAATATATATTTTTTGATAAGAAATTATAATTTTCACTATTCATCCAAAACAAATTATTTTAGAAAATTTTCAAAAAATCAGCCAAAGAAAATTTTGACTTATAGATTTAATGAATTAAGTTTTTTAAACAAAATTCAAAAATTAGTGAAAATTAATTATAAATTATTCACACAAATGGCGGTTTAGCCACCTTTTTTGAATATATATTTCTTCAAAAAAATGTTTTTTTGAATGATTTTTATGTTATTTTAAATCAATAGACTTCTATTGAATTTATTTAACTCATGTGTTTACCATTAATTTTTTAAATTTAATTATTTAAAATAATACTATCTACCATAATTGGAAGTAAATAATGTTAATTATTAAATTTTAATATTTTTATAGTGATCATGTTTCATTGAAACATGGTGTTTCAGGTATTATAATTTATTGAAGCCATTAGATTTATTTAGAATGCAATATATCATAAAGTATTGTGTGTTACATTATCTAATAATATTGGTGTTCTTATATATATATGATATCAAATATGATGTTCCTATTTTAAAATCGCATGATGTTACAACATACACCCTATAAAAGTGGATAGATTCATAACATAACATATGTCCCAAAAAAGAAAAATTGAGACAATGATCCTCTTACCTTATGTGTTAGCATCCTTGGTACACGTTTGATCCTCATATATTATAAATATATGTATATGATGGATATATTATAGTAACATAATAATATTTATCATAAAATTTATAATTTACATTTGAATTTTTATTACCTTTTTACAAATAATTATTTGTTGAAACCATATTTCAGGTAATAACAACTACATTTTTTGGTTCGTATCTGTTTGGTGTTTTTTAATGTCAATAATGGTCCCATTATATCTATAATTTTATTCATTATATAAAAATAATTTATATTAATTATATATTTATTAATAGTAATACATTAATGTTAAATATATAGATAATTACTTAGACTATTCATAGATAATGTTATCAGTAGAGACACATGAACTTTATTTCACTTTTCGTGGTGGATCTAAAAAATGAAGGAAACTTATATAGGACAATTAAAAAGTAATTATTTATTCATATTTATCACATATTAATAAAATTAATTATTTATTTCCTTCCATGTGAATTGCTAGTTTAAAACGAATCACATCACTTCATGACAAGGTAGTCCACTGCGCACACAAACGACATTATCATTTCTTCAATTCATGTAAACAGAAGAAATTATGTGTCATATTTATTTTATATAATTATTAAATTTCAATTAATATAACATATAAACATAATACTAATCCTTTTACCAAACATTTAATGAATATGATAAAAAAGGAACACATCTATTTGGGAGGCATTAGTCTGAAAAACAAATGAACGACAATGTCATACTCTATAAAGAATGGATTTAAAGATTGTATTTTTTATATTAGAATTATTTATTTATAATTATATCAAAAATATCATGTATAATCATTACATATATTATTTTACCAATTTGTATGTAGTGGTTTTGGAAAATTAATTACATATATTCATGAGGTGGTAGTCTTCCGTAAACACAATAAACAGTTTTCGTTCTCATTTGATGGAGGAGGATATTTTTTTTATAATTAAATTAACATAAAATATATTTAAAATATATTTAATATATATATAAATATATGATACTGTATCATAATGTTTTAAATTCATTTTATGTAGGCATATGTATAAATAAAAAAACAAACTTCTTGAAGATCATTACATCTTTTTGAGATATTTTTTTTATGATTTCACCATAAGATTTCTATGATGGATTTATGTTAAAACAAAGGATTCCATGAAAAGTGGATGGATGAAGGGAATTTATTTGTATGTGGATTGTGGAACTAATTGATTTTGGATTTTTTAAGTGGAGTGGAGATTGGGTGTATTGTTATTTGGGATGGAGTGGACATACAAGTAATTCATAAAAGAAGAACGTGTAACCATAAATTTCACATGACCCATGTATATAAAATGGTTAATTATGGAACCATAATTATTTTAATGTATATAAATGTCTATAAAATGTGTGTTGGGCGATTTTATAGGTTATTTAACCGCTTATAATTTTACTGTCACCCCCTAGTGCACTCATTTTAACCTTAACAATGATTATTAATGTTTCCGGTTTTTACAATAAATTTTCACAAAAAAAATTATATTTTGAAATATTTAGGTAACATTTATTATTCTAAAAAAATAATGATTTTTTTTAATTTAATTAATATAATTCAAAAAAAGTATATAAAATAGATCACATAAATGTGACGAGAGAGCGGTTTTCCAAAGGGAAATCATCAAAAGCTAAAAATGTTTTATTATCCTCATTCAATTCTAAACTGATTCCAATGTCCTATTTTTTATTTTAATATATTTTATTTTAATTTTAATATATTTTTTTAATAAAATTAAATCAAATAAATTAATTAAAATAAATGAATGTTTTAAACAAAAAATAGTATTTTTATAACTCCTTGAAGAAATAGTTCATATAAAATAATCAAAAAACACCCTAAAATAATTTTGACATGATGACTACAAAAAAAAAATAGTTTGTCTAATAAAATATTATGAATTTTAAAAAAATCATTAATTATTTATTTACAAATATACAATAAAATAATGGAATGTGAAAATAGAATTTTTAAAACATATATTGACGTTAAAAAAATTATGTATTACGTTATCTATATGTTTGTCTTTATATAAAATAATGATACATAATATATATATATATATATATATATATATATATATATATTTATTCCAATTCATACATCCATTTTTAATGTATAGTTCATAATAATAATGTTAAATTATTAAATCAATATTACATTATTGTTCATTGGAAATTAGTGTTGTGTGTAGCTTATGCTATTGAGGAAATAACAATTATTCATAGAATATATATCCTAAATTGTAATTGTGATACACTAACCACTGATCTTCATGAAATAAATATATTTTATATAAAATAATCATACACCATTCTAAATAAAAATACCTACTATTCAACCTTATTTTTCTAAATTTATGGTAATCTGACCCATTTGGAAGACTCATCGTGTTAATGGAAAAAACAACATTGTTCATTGAATCGAACCATGACATTTTGATACACCCATCCCCATATAAAAACAAATACCAAATATAAAATGGAATTTAAAATTTTCAATATTTTATGATGAACATATTTCTTATACATAGTTACAAAGAAACCACAGAATCTAAAATTTAAATAATCATACATCACCTCGAATCATTCTCATGTCCATTTAAAACCAATTATTCTAGAAAAAATGATATTCAATGATTCCCATAAGATAAAAACATTAATAAAATCCCAAATATTATTAGTGACTATTTATTCACAATACTGACACATAATTTAACGATGTATTCTATTCACAATTTTCAAACTATTATATAATTGAAATTAAGGTACCGTAAATAACACATGATTTTAACTACCATCTCAACACTTATATATATACCTATTACAATTATTAATCTCATTTTAGTAAAATAAATCCCATTAAATAAAATTTTACTTATCCCTTGTGATTCATTTTTATCAAAGATTCCAAATGTGATGACGAGTGAAACTAGTTGTGATGATTGTTGAATTTTTATTAATTTAAATTACCTGTGTCTTTATAATTTTAGTACCAAAACCAAATTTACCACATGTGAAGAACAGTAATATATTTATTTTCATGAGGAATTCAGTGATGGATGTAAAAACTAATATTTTATTCTATAATGATGAGCTGATAATAAGATGAAAAAATATTATAGTATAGGATGATCACATTACTAGCAAGATATTTACACTAATATATTGATGTTTTTCAATAATGTTTTCTTGATAGAAGATTGAAGCTCTCATGAGTGATTTTAGGTAGGCCTTGAATGATTTTAAGATAAAGTGTAATTGAAGATAAAACTATGTATCAATGTCATAAGGCAATATAAGGGTAAATTGAAGGTATTTAAGGGTACACAGGTGTTGATACTTTGTTATGTAATGGTAGATCACCAGCATATTGAACTATATATTGGTAGGCCATTAAGGTACAACTCTTCTTAAGGGTCAGTCTTCATTTCTATAACAGAAATTTAGTTAATAAAACACTACATAAGTGTACCTAAAAATTTCTAAATGTAGTGATATAGAACACATAAGAGTGCATTAATGACACTTATTTATACATATATAATTGTTTATGATTCCTAAAGGTAATTTAAGTGGCATAAGGGTACTCGAGGGCACTATGTAAATGTAATTTTGTACAGAAATCTACAATGTAAATATATATCTAACCAATATAAATGAATCAATATTAATTTATTGACATGAATAATTGATATAAGATCATTTAATGGAAACTGAGATGGTAAATGAGGGTAAAATGATAACTGAATAAGGTAAATCACATGCTTCTTCTAAACACATAATGGAATGTTGAATAAGATTCATCATGAAGGATTATCATATTTATAGTAATCCACTGATTATGTGACATTGTGATCATTCTAATCATTGAACATTTATTGAGCCATGATCAATAATTTTTCAACAATTTATTATATCGAGGTAATATCACCATCAAGTTGAGAGTCATGAATAAAGGCATGTTTAATATGAATGAAATCACAAACTAACATGAATTAATTATAATGTCTTTTTATGAGTCTTGTTTTAGTGGTATATGTAGATTATTTGTATTAGTGGGATCAGAATGAGTTTACCTTCAGCTTCGCATCATATGAATATAAAATCAAATGATTATGAAAATTAAATAATGTTGATTTCCACAGGGAGAATAAAAATACTAAGTTCATTCTGGTATATTTTTTTTCCAACATGAATAAATAGATATTAATATCATATTAAATCTGGATATATTATATGAATCTAAATAATGAAATATTAATCTACAAGATTATTGCACGCAATAAATTAATATAGATATTTTCATGTAGTTTTCTCAATTTAAATGATATATATGTTATTTGATCCAAGGTTATTACATACTATTTGAACAAATTTTCTTCTATATCCATAAATTATTTAGGATTATCATACTCAAGGAAGAATGAATATATTACTAAATCATCAATGTGTTTCAAAATGTATTCATGCATGAAACCTAGTTCAATAAATAATGATTACGTAAGGATTATGTGTATATTAAATTTGGAAATTTATTTGAGTTTTAGTTTAAATAAAAATTCCCAAATTAATGTGAATATATATTAAGTAAAATGAATGTTTTATTTATCACACATATATATAATGATATAATACCTGATAAATACTTCTTTTTAGGGAAAATAGTGTGCATAAAATTAATGATGAATTAATGAGAAAGAAGTGAGAGATACTACATCAATTGTGAAAGTGATTTTTGGGAAACCAATAAAAAAATATATCATTTAAAAAATATTAGATAAATTAATGAGTATTTAAATTGGAAATAACAAATTATTCAAAGAAGTTCTATATAATTTATATTAGAACCGATTTATAGAAATATTTTAGGAGTAGTTTTGCTGATGTTCCTGATAATTTACTTGGTAAAACCAACTCTTTTAGGATCATGGATGAATATCTTCATTCCAAATGATCGTCGATTTTTCTACTAGAAGATCTACCAGGAATAAATAATGTTTTTTTCATGTGGACTCTACAATTATGTAAAGTCCTTAGTGGACTCTGTAGGTGGAAAATACCAAGATGATTCATTATTGATCTCTTTTATATGTGGGATCTTTATGATCATCAATAGAAATTATAGTGGAAAAATTGTACACACTGGGTTAATGGGAATGGACTTTCCTTGTATGTTACCACATGCATATAGTAAATTGTCTCTAACTGAGGGGGATAACATGTTGTCTCAATGATAATTACTTTATGTGAAACCAAATAAATACAATATCTGTAAATATATATTATTAGAACTTCTTGTGTGGTGGGATAGATATATTATATTTGGTGTAATGATATCTATTGATGATCATGTGGTTCTATTAAATGATATTTTGTAATATTAGGTTTCCATAGATTTATCCCTATCATAGTAGAACCTTAAAATCCATGGAAAATATAATACATATCAAAGGAGGTTTATATCTAAGGATCTAATAATTTTTAATGATATAATATGATTAGTATTAAATTAATACCACAGCTCCATATATAGGCACATCCAAAAAGGGTAATTTAAAGTATAAAGGCCCCAAGAAGAAACTAATTAGTAGAATGAAAATGCTTGATTCATTTTTTCCTAGAATCAAAATTAGATATGAAATTTATATCCCCGTGAGATTCATTAATTCCCATAGAGTTACCATTTTTTGAAATTTAGAAACCCCCAAAAAAATGAGCTAAAATATATGGTAGTATAGAAATTGGATGTCTGAGTTTGAACCTATGGAGACAGGTTTGGAGATAATATTAATTATATAACATAAACCTAAACAATTTTAGGAATTAAATATATCTCTATAATTTATAGACGATATGGAGACTAATTTGTATTTTATTAAAATGAACAACATACTCAAAAATTGAAATTTTTTGTTTATGATTGATTATGGTATAAGATAATTGGAATGGAATAATAGATATTGGAATCAAGTTGCATTAATCAAATATTTAGAGTAGACATCCCATAATCATAGACATCCCTTTTTTACAATTGTCATGTTACTTTGTGTATGTGGTGAAATGGTAAATCAAAAACATTTATAAACATTGAAAAAACAACCCAATGGCCATAGTGTGAATCATTCACTACTCATTATGTTTAAAATATCACTCCTTCTCTAATAAATAAATTTCCATGATTGATAAAATTGAATAGATATTTTAGAAAGTATGGTTTGTTTCAGGACAGAAATTAATTTGAATTACAAATAAAATACCAAACCAATCATCCCCCTTTCAATAAAATAGATTAATACAACGTATACCCCCCTCATGATAGACATTAGATGGTAGGAAAAAAAATATATTTGATGCATCATGAAATCAGTAGTTCTTGATCCTAGTAAAGTATTCTCTCTAAATGATCATCGAGTAGTCTCCCAGACTCTTATTTATAGACTTTCCAAGGGATAAGATAGTATTCAATGACATTATAAAGCATTATTGGGTCTCAATTGTGGTACCCATGGTAAAATACTTTAAATTCAGATTAAAATGTAATTAAAGGATTTGTATCCAATTCTCTCCTGATATTACATGATGTGTAAATAATTACTCATCTAGTAAACATAAAATTTTCACCACGGATTAAGGAGAACCAAATTTTGGAATTCGCTACCTTAAAAATTATAAAAAAATACATTTTCTATAACTAGAATACATTACATTTAATTAGTTTTTCATGAGATCCACAACTTTGATTTTCCTATAAAAATACATTGTCACACTATTGGAGAAGCTCTTAGGATTACTCATCTTTGTGATTCAATATGAACCTCTATTAATTCCTTTTTCAAAATGATATTTTTCATTCCATAAAATATAAAAAAGATAAAATAATTTACAAATTAAAATGAATTATCATTTGAATACATAAATCAGTTCAGTAAAATACCAAATAAAGTATCCATGAAAAAGCTACAATAAAATTCCACCACACATGAATTATAACTTTTCCTCAAGGAGGGAATCTCAACATCCTATAGAGTATGATTTCATAACTATGAATCAAATCCAATTTCAAAATAAAAGACCAAATTTGAAATTAAATAATTGAGCATAGCATATAGAAAATTCATTAATGCCTCATTTTTTAAATAAACAAATCAATCTTGTATTTTAATTAGCTATATTGAAACAATAAAGTGTATTCAATCATCCACTTTCAATTTTCAACTACGTCTCAGTGTGCATGACACTTGACATTTACCTCACATGAATTTTTTCAATCATCATAACGGTGAAATTTGTAATAAAATTCATTATATACTTGAAAAAATGTAAATTAAAATTGTATTTCAAGGAATCTAGCATCTCTACCATGTTAGGATAGAGAACATAACTAATCATGATGGATTTAATATTTTAGATCGAATGACCATGAGGATTAGTGAATGTGAGTAAATATGTTAAATCATATAAGGAAAAAAGTAGTTTTAAATGTAAATTAATTTCGATTTTAAAAAGAAGATAAACTAACTATAAATCTCCCTCTGTACATGTCATCTCTCCCTTCCCCCATAAGGCTCAATGTTTTCCCATGATACATGTATGACTAATGAATGAATAATCCTAGATTTATATATATATATTTATATATATTCTTTTTTTAAGTATGTTATTATGAAAAAACTCACATCTATAACCTATGTTTATATTATCAAAATTTCACAAGTCTAGAAAATGTTTATTTTTTATCCACCGAATGAAAAAACCAAATTTTTTCAATTTTTTCATTTTTTCATCAATTTTTTTAGCAAGATAATTGAATAATAAAATGAATTGGATGGTTTAATAGAATCATATAATTTCAAATAGAAAATCCACAAAAAATATTCCCCATGAGTGAAATCCATTTACACCCTATAACGTCCTTACCCCACACATATTCTTTTAAATATAATGAAAAACATTTAGAGGAATTAGGGAATTGATAGACCAACTTGAAATATAGATCATTTATGAAGAAATAAATTCATAGATTTTATGGGATTAAAAAGTATTAGCGTTCGGTTGGTCCATGGTTAAATTCCTTCAAAAGATGCATTAGTCATATTATAATTTATTTTGTTTAGCCATAGTTTCTATAAGATTCAATTCAATTATAGAAGAAAAAATTCCTGAGATTCAAAAGAAATATACTAAAGAATAAATGAATGAAATTGGATTCAGTGAATGTATCTTGAGTTAGAATATTGGTTGGGGAAATCACCAATAAAAATTCATATGATTGACTAAATCAATTATTTCAAATATCCAAAATTTACAACAAGGAAAAATTTGTTTTAAAATAATAAAAATTCACATAAAAATTATGATTTTCAATTTCTAATCCACATGACTATCTCTATTAATTCATCTCCCCCTTACCCTCATTAATTTTTATTGAAAAATCTATTTAAATTTATTATATGGTATTCTTCCAAGGTAGTGCATGTCTCTTAATTCAATTAATTATATCTATAATCCAATGAAGGTATAAAATTTGTAATTAAATCACTAAAACATTTAATATGTGGATAATACAAATGAAAATTAGAAAATTTAAATTATTACTCCCCTTTCATATTGATGCTTTAATGGTAGTGAAGTGCCCAGATCAGTGTGAATCACTGAGAGGGGGAGGGGTGAATCAGTGATCCTTTAAAAAAATTTACTAATTGATTCTTTATCAATTAAACCTCTATGGATTTTTAAGGCCTCAATCCACTCTTCTTGTATCTCTCAGCCTTTCCTCGAGTGATGCAGTAAATGTAAAGGCACAGGACACAAGGATTTACAAGGTTCGGCACCAAAGGCCTGCGTCCTTGCCATGTTGGTTAAACACCCCAACATGGTTTCTTCCATTATAATCTGTTAGTATTATAATGGTCGATACAGAGTCCCACTGTATCTCTCCTGAGTCCCACATGAGGTTCTTTATACTGTGTCCCACAGTGTTACCAGAGTCCCACTGGCCTGCTCCAGAATCCCACTGAAGACTTCTTCCGCCCTGAGTCTCACAGGGGGCTTCTCCTGGCTCCTCGATTCGCACGAGTAGCTCTTCATCTTGTTGAGATCTTCAAGTATCTTCAGCAGCCTGGGATAAAGACTGCTTGCCTTCCTCTGTACCTCTGATCACTTGAGTTGATCAGGTCTTCTCATCTTGCTCAGGATTTATCTCCTTCTTCTCAGGATGACCTGGCTTCTCTCCAACAACTGAATACTCAGACAACTGATGTCTTTAACTTCAGTCTGGTCCAGTCTCACTTCACATCAACATCATGCACTAAATGCATGGCATCACAATATCTTCAAGATCTCCTGGTCTTGGACTCCTCAATTGCACACCACTGATTTATGCTTTATTCACCTATGCATGTGCATGCATGCAAGGATCCACTTCCCTTCCTTTTCTCTTGGTGCAATAAACCCAAAAGGGTGTAATTCGTTTTATTACACACACCACTTCTCAACTTCCTTCACACACTTAATTCAATTTGTATACACACACTTGAATGTATGTTCTACTTTGCTGTGGGGTGTCTCCTCTTCTTCTTAGTGTGTACACACTTTGCACACACTAGTCACAACCCTGGGCCTCTTCAAATGCACACACTTAAAGTGTGTTCTTCTTTGTTATAATGCACAACCAAGGCTATGGCTTATTCAATTCTCACACACACACAAAGTTTGGTCTTCCACTTCACTTGGCACACACCACTTGGTGTTGTTCTTTGTGCACACACATGGCCTCGGGTCTTCCTCCTCTTGCTCACACCTGAATACCAACACCCCCACTTCCGCGTAGGGTCACAAGCAAGGATCTTCTCCACTGCCTCACCGCGCAAGGTGCCACTGGTCGTGGGTCGTGAAAGCCACAAGGGGCATGGCGCACAAGTGCACAAGGCACAAAGGATGCGCAAGTGCCTTGGTGCATGGGGCAGTCACGGGTCGCGCAATCCCTCGGGCGTGCAAGGTGCTACCGCGCAAGGGGGCGCGATGCACAGAGGGGGCGCGGAAGGTCGCGATGCCCAACCTCTTCTTCTTGCCGCGCAAAGGTTTATCACGCAAGGGACTCCTCAAACCTCTTTCGTGCAGGTATGCACAAAAGGAACACAGTCGCGCAAGTGGGTTGCACGGGGCATCGGCTTCGCGAGGCACAAAGGGCTCTGTGGGACTTCGGGTTTTCAAAAAAACTTCAGCAAAACCCTCAAACGCCTCGGGTGATCCTTTTATAGGAAAAGGAGAGGCGGTTCATCCTTGTGAGATAACTCCAAATCCCAAAAAGTTTCGGTACATTAAATTCTTTCCAAATCATGAATTTACTCTCTGTTTCACATGGGCTCATTTATTTTTAGCTCCTTCTCATGCATGCGTCGCGGAACGTGTGCATGGCCTCTGTTTAGGCCCATGCATGCAAAGCATGATCTCCACTTGGCCTCGGAATTTTATTTTGCCTCGGCCAAACTCCAAATCTCCCAAACATCATGTGCATGCATATTTTATTGCATGGTTGTGTTCATACGGCTCAGAAGAACTCCATGGATTCCTCGGCTCGATTTATGGTGGCCGGGATCTCAAAAACCATCCTCGGGGAGACGCCTGGTTCGAAGGTGGCAGCAGGTGTCTTCGGCTTGAGCTCAAGGTAGGAGATGACTCGCAGGCCGTCAGATCCGGCGTTTAATGAAGGCGTGCGGCTCAGATTAGATCGCGAGAGGCGCGATGCATCGGGCGGCCGAGATCTACCGCGCGATCGCTCGGACGTCCAGGATTAAATGATCTCGTGCGGGATCAATCGGGCGGTCGAGATCTGGCACGCGATCGATCAAGCGGCCAGGATTCGCTCCGCGGCAAAATCATGCATCCCACATCAAAAATGGCTCCCGGTTTTTCCGTGGATTATCAAAGTTCGGCTGTCGGAAACCCTTCGATTGAACTTCCCCCTACACGGTGCCACCCCGCACCATGTTCTCTCTGCGGGTGAGCTCTTGCGCCCACCCCTGCCACTCGGGCACGCCACTGGCGCCCACTATGAACACACGAGCGCGCTCCTCGCGCTCACGTTGTGCTGGCTTCATCACCATGTGGCCTTGAGGCTTATACATGGCCCCATCCTCTCTCGGGCTGGCCACATGGGATCCCCTTGGGCGTGGTGACCTAGTCCCACATGGGCCTTGGGTTGAACCTTAAGGCTGGCCCTTGGTGGCTTCCTTTTTGCTAGAGTAGAGACTTAGGGACATTGTATAAAAACATAGTAACCCAAGTTCAAATGCCAAATGCCACTTCTTCCTAGCCATTATTCCTCTTCTCCATTCTTCTTCTTCTTCAAAAGAATTCCTCCATCTTCTCATCAATTTGTATTCTTCACTTAGGAGGGACTTCACAAATGTTTCTTCCTTCAACCGATGCTCCTGAATCACATAATCGTCAATGTTCTTCATTGATCCACTTCATCCACTTAGGAGGTATGGATGGATCATCTTCATCTCCTCATGCATTGTCTTAACAATGCATGGTCTTCTAATATTGTGGTGACATTGTATCCAGTTGATACTAGTTCTTGGAACTTAAAGATCAGCTCATCAATCGTCTGATGTTATGATGATTCTCCATCATCATCTATTCTTCAAGTGGTGTAACTTAGTATCATCTTGATACAAGTATTGAAACATTAAGATCAGTTCTACAATCGTCTGATATACATGGATAATGTTTCAACCATAATCTTCTAGGCCACTTAGTGAATCTCATAAGTGACATGCCTATAAGTACCATGGCCATTCTCCTTCATCACCATCACCATCACATCCTTTTTCATTCACATCTTGACATTCCTTGACATCCATTCATTCCATGATAACATCATGCCTCATTGGCAACAAATGCAACAGAGTGCATTTCAATCTCCCCCTTTGTATTTGTTGTCAATACACTCCTTCTGCACATATGAATGGGTCAATATGTGTGCCAATATTTTCTCCCCCTTATTAGCAATCAAATGTAAAGGTGTGGTGTGATTCTCTTCAAAAAAGCACTTCCTCCCTTTGAAAAAAATTTTCTTCACAACTACTAAGAGAGGGATGATGTCACATGTTCTCTTTAGCAGTGAACCTTTAGTAAATCATCTCTAAGTCTACTTGGGCTAACCCGGTGTAGAAAACAAGAGTGACGTAACCAAGATTATCAATGCTGTCCAACATTCACAATACATGTGAGATCATGCCTCAAGGGGTTTTGAAATTTTTTCAGATATAACAATGAATTGCTAAATCCTGCACATACTTCACAAAACTCATGAGAAAGTTCAGGTGCAAAGATAAAGCTCTCCCTTTCAACCATTTGCCATCAATCAATACTCCCCCTTAATTGTCGTGATGAATACAATTAAGAAACAAGGGATGAAAGTATGATTATAATACCTTCAGCTTTTCTCAATATGGTATTAAATCTTAGAATACCATCTTCTCCAGATTGGCTCACCCTCAAGGGGTGCACTCCATTCTTTCCAAACCACTCTCCAGTTGATAATGATCATCATCTTCAATTCCCTGCAATGTTAGCACTTGTAAATACTAGAAGTATTAGGGAATAAGATGGAATCTCCTTGGTTCATCAACGTGAACAACAAGGTTGAGAAGATTCTCTCAACCGAGATGTCCCATTTTAACCATTCTTCACACATGCACATTTGATCATCAATGATGTTTGTGCTGGTGTGGATCTCAACACATCTTCATGTGAAATCTTCTTCTTCCTTTTTGCCTTAGCTATTTCCAGTACATCATCTTCAGCTCTTTGCATATTTTTGTCAAGTTGCAACTGATTTGGCCATATGACTAGTAAGTCACTTGGAAGTGTGGCCTCAGTTCTAGATATTCCACATGGTTCCTTTGATGCTTTCAAGCTACCTTTCTTAGGCAACTTGTTTTCAATCAATCCCTTCTGCTTCTGCTGGATTGATTGTATTTTTGAGTCATGTCTGCTTCTATTCAATTCCATGTCTTGTTCACAAAGATCCATGGTGTGTTCTTTCTTTCCATAGTAGAAGCATGTTTACTTGGTGGTCCTTCTGGATACATCACCCTTCTTGGATTTAGACTCCAAGGACTTCTTTCCCTTTTTCAAAACCTTCTTGGGAGCATCTTCAACTTTCTTCTTGCTTCCCAAGGATTCCATTTTAGCCAGGTTCAGTGATCTTCTAATCTTTTTAGCTCTGGATACAGTTGGAGAGTGACATGTATCTTTTTGACCACTTTTTCAATCATCCCAGATGTTGTCAAGTAATCCAAATCTATTTGCAGTAAACAGATGTCTCTGGAACTGTGGATGATGCTTCTTTTCCTCTGGCTTGCTCCCCCTTGGCATGAGCTTCCTTTGTGCTTTTACATTCAGTGGATTGTACCAATAATCTTTTGCACAGTGCTCATACATGTTACAACACCAACATTGACCCACAAATCGTGACATCTTGAGTCATTCTTGCTTTTGGGAATTTCTCTTGAATTGTTGTCTTGTTTCGGGAGATCTCTCTTTCTTCATCTTCTTCATCCATACTTGATCAGTGTTATTCTTCCATCCTGCACTTTTTGTGGAAACACATTTAGAAACATGCGTACAAGATGGGATGGATGGTACCTTCTTTTTAGAAGTTGTTTCCCTTTTATTAGAGGATGTCTTTCTTTTAGAATCATCCTGCCCAATGCATTCTTGAGTAGAAACATTTCTCCTTTCAGCTGACTGGGAGGCTTTGGCTTTGGGTGATTGTTGATTTTTCAATATCACCTACAGTTCTAAGCATTTCATATTGATGGAGTTCTTCTCATCCTAAATAGTTCTTAGCCTTCCTTCCCATTTCTCTTCCAGCTGCTTTATCTGGTATTCATGCACCTTTTTTATTTCTAGCAATGAATTATCTAGCTCCTTCACCCTTTTGAATTTGTCTTCTAGTTGAGCATCTTTGACAACCATTGAAACTCTGTACAATTTTCCCAGTGCATGGAAAACTTCTTTGACCATTCTCTAAAATAATTCTTTCTCAGAAAGGATTCTTTGCAATTCTTCACAAGTATCTTCATATATTTCATTGCAAAGAGAAACTGTTTCATCCCTAGCCTTCACCAGCTTTCTGAGAGTGTTGGTTATGCCAACCCTTTTTGCCAACTGATCTTCCATTGAATTGGATTCTTCTTCTAGCTGTAATTTTTCTTCTTGAAGATCAAGGACGCCTATAGCTATACACATTGCCACTTCCTTGGGGACTGTCTTCTAAAGATATTTGATTGCATTTATAAGATCATTGTTTCTTCCATCTTCATCACAACTAGAGCATCCTTCATCAGAAGAATGATAAACGGAATTGTCATCTGATGTGACTTTCACACTTCTTTCCTTAGAAGGAGTTTCTCTGATTGCAGCAACCTTCCTCTTCATCTTCTTTGCCTGTTTCTTCATTCTGTTTTTCAGAGTCTTGGCAGATATCTCCATTTGAGGCTGTTCTTTCATTTCCTCAAATCTTCACTCCATATAGACTCTCTTGGATCTTTTAGAGGTAACCTTCCCTCTGATACCAATTGAAGTTCCCAGATCAGTGTGAATCACTGAGAGGGGGAGGGGGTGAATCAGTGATCCTTTAAAACTTTTTACTAATTGATTCTTTATCAATTAAACATCTATGTCTTGTAAAGGCCTCGATCCACTCTTCTTGTATCTCTCAGCCTTTCCTCGAGTGATGCAGTAAATGTAAAGGCACATGACACAAGGATTTACAAGGTTCGGCACCAAAGGCCTACGTCCTTTCCATGTTGGTTAAACACCCCGACATGGTTTCTTCCATTATAATCTGTTAGTATTACAATGGTCGATACAGAGTCCCACTCTATCTCTCCTGATTCCCACAGGAGGTTCTTTATACTGCGTCCCACAGTGTTACTAGAGTTCCACTGGCCTGCTCCAGAATCCCACTGAAGACTTCTTTCGCCCTGAGTCTCACAGGGGGCTTCTCCTGGCTCCTCGAGTCGCACGAGTAGCTCTTCTTCTTGTTCACCTCATCAAGTATCTTCAGAAGCCTGTGATAAAGACTACTGGCCTTGCTCTGTACCTCTGATCACTTGAGTTGATCAGGTCTTCTCGTCTTGCTCAGGATTTATCTCCTTCTTCTTAGGATGACCTGGCTTCTCTCTAACTACTGAATACTCAGACAACTGATGTCTTTAACTTCAGTCTGGTCCAGTCTCACTTCACAACAACTTCATGCACTGAATGCATGGCATCACAATATCTTCAAGATCTCCTGGTCTTGGACTCCTCAATTTCACACCAATGATTTAAGCTTTATTCACGTGTGCATGTGCATGCATGCAAGCATGCACTTCCCTTCCTTTTCTCTTGGTGATATAAACCCACAAAGGGTTTAATTCGTTTTATTACACACACCACTTCTCAAATTCCTTCACACAATTAATTCAATTTTTATACACACACTTGAATGTATGTTCTACTTTGGTGTGGGTGTCTCCTCTTCTTCTTAGTGTGTACACACTTTGCACACACTAGTCACAACCCTCGGCCTCTTCAAATGCACACACTTAAAGTGTGTTCTTATTTGTTCAAATGCACAACCAAGGCTATGGCTTATTCAATTCTTACACACACACAATGTGTGGTCTTCCACTTCACTTGGCACACACCACTTGGTGTTGTTATTTGTGCACACACATGGCCTCAGGTCTTCCTCCTCTTGCTCACACCCGAATACCAACACCTCCACTTCCGCGTAGGGTCACAAGCAAGGATCTTCTCCACTGCCTCACCGCGCAAGGTGCCACTGGCCGTGGGTCGCGCAAGCCACAGGGGGCATGGCGCGCAAGTGCACAAGGCACAAAGGCCGCGCAAGTGCCTTGGTGCAAGGGGCAGTCGCGGGTCGCACAAGCCCTCGGGCGCGCAAGGTGCTACCGCGCAAGGGGGCGCGCTGCACAGAGGGGGCGTGCAAGGCCGCGCTACCCAACCTCTTCTTCTTTCCGCGCAAAGGTTTAGCACGCAAGGGACTCCTCCAACCTCTTTTATGCAGATATGTGCAAAAGGAACACAGCCGCACAAGTGGGTTGCACGGGGCTTCGGCTTCGCGAGGCACAAAGTGCTCCGCGGGACTTCGGGTTTTCAACAAAACTTCAGCAAAACTCTCAAAAGCCTCAGTTGCTCCTTTTAGAGGCAAAGGAGAGGCGGTTCATCCGTGTGAGATAACTCCAAATCCCTGAAAGTTTCGGTTCTTTAAAATCTTTCCAAATCTTGAATTTACTCTCTGTTTCATGCGGGCTCGTTTATTTTTCGCTCCTTCTCATGCATGCATCGCGGAACATGTGCATGGCCTCTGTTTAGAACCATGCATGCAAAGCATGATCTCCACGTGGCCTCGGCATTTTATTTTGCCTTGGACAAACTCCAAATCTCCCAAACATCATGTGCATGCATATTTTATTGCATGGTTGTGTTCATACGGCTCAGACGAACTCCAGGGATGCCTCGGCTCAATTTATGGTGGTCGGGATCTCAAAAACCATCCTTGGGGAGACACCTTGTTCGAAGGTGGCTGCAGGTGTCTTCGGCTTGAGCTCAAGGTAGGAGATGACTCGCAGACCGTCAGATCCGGCGTTTAATGAAGGCATGCAACTCAGATTAGATCGCGAGCGGTGCGATGCATCGGGCGGCCGAGATTTGCCGTGCGATCGCTCGGACGGCCAGGATTAGATGATCTCGCGCGGGATCAATCGGGCGGTCGAGATATGGTGCGTGATCGATCGAGCGGCTAGGATTCGCTCCGCGGAAAAATCACGCGTCCCACATCGAAAACGGCTCCCAGTTTTTCTGTGGTTTATCAAAGTTCCGCTGCCGGCAACCCTTCGATTGAACTTCCCCCTGCACGGTGCCGCCCCGCACCATGTTCTCTCTGCGGGCGCGCTCTTGCGCCCACCCCTGCCACTCGGCCACACCACTGGCGCCCACTATGCACACACGGGAGCTCTCCTCGCGCTCACGCTGTGCGGGCTTCATCACCGCGTGGCCTAGAGGCTTATACACGGCCCCAGCCTCTCTCGGGCTGGCCCCATGGGATCCCCTTAGGCGTGGTGACCTAGTCCCACAAGGGCCTTGGGTTGAACCTTAAGGCTGGCCCTTGGTGGCTTCCTTTTTGCTAGAGTAGAGACTTAGGAACTTTGTATAAAAACAAAGTAACCCAAGTTCAAATGCCAAATGCCACTTCTTCCAAGCCATTCTTCCTCTTCTCCATTCTTCTTCTTCTTCAAAAGTATTCCTCCTTCTTCTCATCAATTTGTATTCTTCACTTAGGAGGGACTTCACAAAGGTTTCTTCCTTCAACTGAAGCTCCTGAATCACATAATCTTCAATGTTCTTCATTGATCCACTTCATCCACTTAGGATGTATGGATGGATCATCTTCATCTCCTCATGTATTGTCTTAACAATGCATGGTCTTCTAATAATGTCGTGACATTGTATCCAGTTGATACAAGTTCTTGGAACTTAAACATCAGCTCATCAATCGTCTGATGTTCTTATGATGCTCCATCATCATCCATTCTTCAAGTGGTGTAACATAGTATCATCTTGATACAAGTATTGAAACATTAAGATCAGTTCTACAATCAGCTGATATACATGGAGAATGTTTCAACCATAATCTTCTGTGCCACTTAGTGAATCCTCTAAGTGACATGCCTCTAAGTACCATGGCCATTCTCCTTCATCACCATCACCATCACATCCTTTGTCATTCACATCTTTACATTCCTTGACATCCATTCATTCCATGACAACATCATGCCTCATTGACAACAAATGCAACACAGTGCATTTTAAATCTCCCCCTTTGTATTTGTTAAAAATACACTCCTTCTACACATATGAATGGGTCAATATGTGTGCCAATATTTTCTCCCCCTTATTGGCAATAAAATGCAATGGTGTGGTGTGGTTCTCTTCAAAAAATCACTTCCTCCCTTTGAAAATCATTTTCTTCACAATTACTAAGAGAGGGATGATGTCACATGTTCACTTTAGCAAAGAACCTTTAGTAAATCATCTCTAAGTCTACTTGGGCTAACCTGGTGTAGAAAACAAGAGTGACGTAACCAAGATTATCAATGTTTTCCAAAAATCACTATACATGTGAGATCATGCTTCAAGGGGTTTTGAAATTTTTCAGATATAACAATGAATTGCTAAATCCTGCACATACTTCACAAAACTCATTAGAAAGTTCAGGTGCAAAGATGAAGCTCCCCCTTTCAACCATTTGCCTTCAATCAATACCCCCCCCCCCTTAATTGTCAGGATGAATACAATTAAGAATCAAGGGATGAAAGTATGATTGGAATACCTTCAGCTTTTCTCAAGATGGTATTAAATCTTAGAATACCATCTTCTCCAGATTGGCTCCCCCTCAAGGGGTGCACTCCATTCTTTCCAAACCACTCTCCAGTTGAGAATGATCATCATATTCAATTCCCTGCAATGTTAGCACTTGTAAATACCAGAAGTATAAGGGAATAAGATGTAACCTCCTTGGTTAATCAACGTGAACAATAAGGTTGAGAAGATTCTCTCAACCGAGTTGTCCCATTTTCACCATTCTTCACACATGCACATTTGATCTTCAATGATGTTTGTGCTGGTGTGGATCTCAACACATATTCATGTGAAATCTTCTTCTTCTCTTTTTCCTTAGCTATTTCCAGTACTTCATCTTTAGCTCTTTGCAGATCTTTGGCAAGTTGCAACTGATTTGGACATATGACTAGTAAGTCACTTGGAAGTGTGGCCTCAGTTCTGGATATTCCACATGGTTCCATTGATGCTTTCAAGCTACCTTTCTTAGGAAACTTGTTTTCAATCAATCCCTCCTGCTTCTGCTGGATTGATTGTCTTTTTGAGTCCAGTCTGCTTCTATTCAATTACATGGCTTGTTCACAAAGATCTATGGTGTGTCCTTTCTTTCCACAGTAGAAGTATGTTTTCTTGGTGGTCCTTCTGGATACATCACCCTTCTTGGATTTAGACTCCAAGGACTTCTTTCCCTTTTTCAAAACCTTCTTTGGAGAATCTTCAACTTTCTTCTTGCTTCCCAATGATTCCATTTTAGCCAGGTTCAGTGATCTTCTCTTCTTTTTAGCTCTGGAAACAGTTGGAGATTGACATGTATCTTTTTGACCACTTTTGCAATCATCCCAGATGTTGTCAAGTAATCCAAATCTATTTGCAGTAAACATATGTCTCTGGACCTGTGGATGCTGCTTCTTTTCATCTGGCTTGCTCCCCCTTGGCATGGGCTTCCTTTGTGCTTTTACATTCAGTGGATTGTACCAACAGTCTTTTTCACAGTGCCCATACTTGTTACAACACCAACATTGACCCACAAATCTTGACCTCTTGAGTCCTTCTTGATGTTTGGAATTTCTCTTGAATTGCTGTCTTGTTTCAGGAGATCTCTCTTTCTTCATCTTCTTCATCCATACTTGATCAGTGTTATTCTTCCATCCTGCACTTTTTGTGGAAACACATTTAGAAACATGAGTACAAGATGGGATGGATGGTACCTTCTTTTTAGAAGTTGTTGCCCTTTTATTAGAGTATTTCTTTCTTTTAGAATCATCCTGCTCAATGCATACTTGAGTAGCAACATTTCTCCTTTCAGCTGACTGGGAGGCCTTGGCTTTGGGTGATTGCTGATTTTTAAATATCACCTCTAGTTCTAAGCATTTCATATTGAGGGAGTTCATCTCATCCTCAATAGTTCTTAGCTTTCCTTCCCATTTCTCTTCTAGCTGCTTTATCTGGTCTTCATGCACCTTTTTTATTTCTAGCAATGAATTGTCCAGCTCTTTCACCCTTTTGACTTTGTCTTCTAGTTGAGCATATTTGACAAGCATTGAAACTCTGTGCAATTTTTCCAGTGCATGGAAAACTTCTTTGACCATTGTCTTAAATAATTCTTTCTCAGAAAGGCTTCTTTGCAATTCTTCACATGTATCTTCATATCATTCATTGCAAAGAGAAACTGTTTCATCCATAGCCTTCACCAGCTTTCTGAGAGTGTTGGTTATGCCAACCCTTTTTGCCTACTGATCTTCCATTGAATTGGATTCTTCTTCTAGCTGTAATTTTTATTCTTGAAGATCAAGGACGCCTGTGGCTATACACATTTCCACTTCCTTGGGGGCTGTCTTCTGAAGGTATTTGATTGCATTTAGAAGATCATTGTTTCTTCCATATTCAGCATAGCTAGAGCAGGCTTCATCAGAAGAATGATAAAAGGAATTGTCATCTGATGTGACTTTCACACTTGTTTCCTTAGAAGGAGTTTCTCTGATTGCAGCAACCTTCTTCTTCATCTTCTTTGCATGTTTCATCATTCTATTTTTCAGAGTCTTGGCAGATATCTCCATTTGAGGTTGTTCTTTCATTTCCTCAAATCTGCACGCCATATAGACTCTCTTGGATATTTTAGAGGTAACCTTCCCTCTAATACCAATTGAAGTGCCCAGATCAGTTTGAATCACTGAGAGGGGGAGGGGGTGAAACAGCGATCCTTTAAAACTTTTTACTAATTGATTCTTTATCAATTAAACTTCTATGGCTTGTTAAGGCCTCGATCCACTCTTCTTGTATCTCTCATCCTTTACTCGAGTGATGCAGTAAATGTAAAGGCACATGAGAGAAGGATTTACAAGGTTCGGCACCAAAGGCCTACGTCCTTGCCATGTTGGTTAAAACCCCCAAAATGGTTTCTTCCATTAAAATCTGTTAGTATTACAATGGTCGATATAGAGTCCCACTGTATCTCTCTTGAGTCCCACAGGAGGTTCTTTATACTGCGTCCCACAGTGTTACCAGAGTCCCACTGGCCTGCTCCAGAATCCCACTGAAGACTTCTTCCGCCCTGAGTCTCACAGGGGGCTACTCCTGGCTCCTCGAGTCGCACGAGTAGCTCTTCATCTTGTTCAGCTCTTCAAGTATCTTCAGTAGCCTGGGATAAAGACTGCTGGCCTTTCTCTGTACCTCTGATCACTTGAGTTGATCAGGTCTTCTCGTCTTGCTCAAGATTTATCTCCTTCTTCTCAGGATGACCTGGTTTCTCTCCAACTACTGAATACTCAGACAATTGATGACTTTAACTTCAGTCTAGTCCAGTCTCACTTCACATCAACTTCATGCACTGAATGCATGGCATCACAATATCTTCAATATCTCCTGGTCTTGGACTCCTCAATTGCACACCATTGATTTAATCTTTATTCACGTGTGCATGTGCATGCATGCAAGCATGCACTTCCCTTCCTTTTCTCTTGGTGCGGTAAACCCACAATGGGTGTAATTCGTTTTATTACACACACCACTTCTCAACTTCCTTCACACACTTAATTCAATTTGTATACACACACTTGAATGTATGTTCTACTTTGGTGTGGGGTGTCTCCACTTCTTCTTAGTGTGTACACAATTTGCACACACTAGTCACAACCCTCGGCCACTTCAAATGCACACACTTAAAGTGTGTTCTTCTTTGTTCAAATGCACAACCAAGGCTATGGATTATTCAATTCTTACACACACACAAAGTTTGGTCTTCCACTTCACTTGGAACACACCACTTGGTGTTTTTCTTTGTGCACACACATGGCCTCGGGTCTTCCTCCTCTTGCTCACACCCGAATACCAACACCTCCACTTCCGCGTAGGGTCACAAGCAGAGGATCTTCTCCACTGCCTCACCGCGCAACGTGCCACTGGCTGTGGGTCACGCAAGCCACAAGGGGCATTGCGCGCAAGTGCACAAGGCACAGAGGCCGCGGAAGTGCCTTGATGCAAGGGGCAGTAGAGGGTCTCGCAAGCCCTCGGGTGCGCAAGGTGCTACCGCGCAAGGGGGCGCGATACACAGAGGGGGTGTGCAAGGTCGCGCTGCCCAACCTCTTCTTCTTGCCGCAAAAAGGTTTAGCATCCAAGGGACTCCTCCAACCTCTTTCGTGCAGGTATGCGCAAATGGAACACAGCCGCGCAAGAGGGTTGCGCGGGGCTTCGGCTTCGCGAGGCACAAAGTGCTCCACGGGACTTTGGGTTTTCAACAAAACTTCAGCAAAACTCTCAAACGCCTCGGGTGCTCCTTTTATAGGAAAAGGAGAGGCGGTTCATCCGTGTGAGATAACTCCAAATCCCCGAATGTTTCGTTTCTTTAAAATCTTTCCAAATCTTGAATTTACTCTTTGTTTCACACGGGCTCATTTATTTTTCGCTCCTTCTCATGCATGCGTCATAGAACATGTGCTTGGCCTCGATTTAGGACCATGCATGCAAAGCATGATGTCCATGTGGCCTCAGCATTTTATTTTGCCTCATCCAAACTCCAAATCTCCCAAACATCATGTGCATGCATATTTTATTGCAAGGTTGTGTTCATACGGTTCAGACGAACTCCATGGATGCCTCGGCTCGATTTATGGTGGTCGGGATCTCAAAAACCGTCCTCGGGGAGACGCCTGGTTCGAAGGTGGTTGCAGGTGTCTTCGGCTTGAGCTCAAGGTAGGATATGACTCGTAGGCCGTCAGATCCGGCGTTTAATGATGATTAGATCGCGAGCGGCGTGATGCATCGGGCAGCCGAGATCTGTCGCGCGATCGCTCGGACGGCCAGGTTTAGATGATCTCGCGCGAGATCAATCGGGCGGTCGAGATTTGGCGCGCGATCGATCGAGCAGCCATGATTCCCTCCACGGGAAAATCGCGCGTCCCACATCGAAAACGGCTCCCAGTTTTTCCGTGGTTTATCAAAGTTCCACTGCCGTCAACCCTTCGATTGAACCTCCCCCTGCACGGTGCCGCCCCGCACCGTGTTCTCTATGCGGGCACGCTCTTGCACCCACCCCTGTGCGGGCTTCATCACCGCGTGGCCTCGAGGCTTATACATGGCCCCGGCCTCTCTTGGGCTGGCCCCATGGGATCCCCTTGGGCGTGGTGACCTAGTCCCACATGGGCCTTGGGTTGAACCTTAAGGCTGGCCCTTGGTGGCTTCCTTTTTGCTAGAGTAGAGACTTAGGGACTTTGTATAAAAACAAAGTAACCCAAGTTCAAATGCCAAATGCCCACTTCTTCCATGCCATTCTTCCGCTTCTCTATTCTTTTTTTTCTTCAAAAGAATTCCTCCATATTCTCATAAATTTGTATCCTTCACTTATGAGGGACTTCACAAAGGTTTCTTCCTTCAACCGAAGCTCCTGAATCACATAATCTTCAATGTTCTTCATTGATCCACTTCATCCACATAGGAGGTATGGATGGATCATATTCATCTCCTCATGCATTGTCTTAACAATGCATGGTCTTCTAATAATGTGGTGACATTGTATCCAGTTGATAAAAGTTCTTGGAACTTAAAGATCATCTCATCAATCGTCTGATGTTATGATGATGCTCCATCATCATCCATTATTCAAGTGGTGTAACTTAGTATCATCTTGATACAAGTTTTGAAACATTAAGATCAGTTCTACAATCGTCTGATATACATAGAGAATGTTTAAACCATAATCTTCTATGCCACTTAGTGAATCTCCTAAGTGACATGCCTCTAAGTATCATGGCCATTCTCCTTCATCACCATCACCATCACATCCTTTGTCATTCACATCTTGACATTCCTTGACATCCATTCATTCCATGACAACATCATGCCTCATTGACAACAAATGCAACACAGTGCATTTCAATCTACCCCTTTATATTTGTTGTCAATACACTCCTTCTGCACATATGAATGGGTCAATATGTGTGCCAATATTTTCTCCCCCTTATTGGCAGTCAAATGCAAAGGTGTGGTGTGGTTCTCTTCAAAAAATCACTTCCTCCCTTTGAAAAGAATTTTATTCACAACTACTAAGAGAGGGATGATGTCACATGTTCTCTTTAGCAAAGAACCTTTAGTAAATCATCTCTAACTCTACTTGGGCTAATCCGGTGTAGAAAACAAGAGTGATGTAACCAAGATTATCAATGCTTTCCAACATTCACTATACATGTGAGATCATGCTTCAAGGGGTTTTGAAATTTTTCAGATATAACAATTAATTGCTAAATCCTGCACATACTTCACAAAACTCATTAGAAAGTTCAGGTGCAAAGATAAAGCTCCCCCTTTCAACCATTTTCCTTCAATCAATACTCCCCCTTAATTGTCATGATGAATACAATTAAGAAACATAGGATGAATGTATGATTGTAATACCTTCATCTTTTCTCAAGATGGTATTAAATCTTAGAATACCATCTTCTCCAGATTGGCTCCCCCTCAAGGGGTGCACTCCATTCCTTCCAAACCACTCTCCAGTTGAGAATGATCATCATCTTCAATTCCCTGCAATGTTAGCACTTATAAATACCAGAAGTATAAGGGAATAAGATGGAACCTCCTTGGTTCATCAACATGAACAACAAGGTTGAGATGATTCTCTCAACCGAGATGTCCCATTTTCACAATTCTTCACACATGCACATTTGATCTTCAATGATGTTTGTGCTGGTGTGGATATCAACACATCTTCATGTGAAATCTTCTTCTTCCCTTTTGCCTTAGCTATTTCCAGTACTTCATCTTCACCTATTTGCAGATCTTTGGCAAGTTGCAACTGATTTGGCCATATGACTAGTAAGTCACTTGGAAGTGTTGCCTCAGTTATGGATATTCCACATGGTTCCTTTGATGATTTCAAGCTACCTTTCTTAGGCAACTTGTTTTCAATAAATCCCTTCTGCTTCTGCTGGATTGATTGTCTTTTTGAGTCCAGTCTGCTTCTATTCAATTCCATTTCTTGTTCACAAAGATCCATGGTGTGTCCTTTCATTCCACAGTAGAAGCATGTTTTCTTGGTGGTCCTTCTGGATACACCACCCTTCTTGGATTTAGACTCCAAGGACTTCTTTCCCTTTTTCAAAACCTTCTTGGGAGCATCTTCAACTTTCTTCTTGCTTCCCAAGGATTCCATTTTAGCCAGGTTCAGTGATCTTCTCTTCTTTTTATCTCTAGATACAGTTGGAGATTGACATGTAACTTTTTGACCACTTTTGCAATCATCCCAGATGTTGTTAAGTAATCCAAATCTATTTGCAGTAAACAGATGTCTCTGGACCTGTGGATGCTGCTTCTTTTCCTCTGGCTTGCTCCCCCTTGGCATGGGCTTCCTTTGTGCTTTTACATTCAGTGGATTGTACCAACAATATTTTGCACAGTGCCCATAATTGTTACAACACCAACATTGACCCACAAATCTTGACCTCTTGAGTCCTTCTTGATGTTGGGCATTTCTCTTGAATTGATGTCTTGTTTCAGGAGATCTCTCTTTCTTCATCTTCTTCATCCATACTTGATCAGTGTTATTATTCCATCCTGCACTTTTTGTGAAAACACATTTAGAAACATGAGTACAAGATGGGATGGATGGTACCTTCTTTTTAGAAGTTGTTTCCCTTTTATTAGAGTATGTCTTTCTTTTAGAATCATCCTCCTCAATGCATACTTGAGTAGCAACGTTTCTCCTTTCACCTGACTGGGAGGCTTTGGCTTTGGGTGATTGCTGATTTTTCAATATCACCTCCAGTTCTAAGCATTTCATATTGAGGGAGTTCTTCTCATCCTCAATAGTTCTTAGCCTTCCTTCCAATTTCTCTTCCAGCTTCTTTATCTGGTCATCATGCACCTTTTTTATTTCTAGCAATGAATTGTCCAGCTCCTTCACCCTTTTGACTTTGTCTTGTAGTTGAGCATCTTTGACAACCATTGAAACTCTGTGCAATTTTTCCAGTGCATGGAAAACTTCTTTGACCATTGTCTTATAGAATTATTTCTCAGAAAGGCTTCTTTGAAATTCTTCACAAGTATCTTCATATATTTCATTCCAAAGAGAAACTGTTTCATCCTTAGCCTTCACCAGCTTTCTGAGAGTGTTGGTTATGCCAACCCTTTTTGCCAACTGATCTTCCATTGAATTGGATTCTTCTTCTAGCTGTATTTTTTCTTCTTGAAGATCAAGGACGCCTGTAGCTATACACATTTCCACTTCCTTGGGGACTGTCTTCTGAAGATATTTGATTTCATTTAGAAGATCAGTGTTTCTTCCATCTTCATCACAGCTAGAGAAGGCTTCATCAGAAGAATGATAAAAGGAATTGTCATCTGATGTGACTTTCACACTTCTTTCCTTTGAAGGAGTTTCTCTGATTGCAGCAACCTTCTTCTTCATCTTCTTTGCCTGTTTCTTCATTCTGTTTTTCAGAGTCTTGGAAAATATCTCCATTTTAGGTTGTTCTTTCATTTCTTCAAATCTTCACTCCATATAGACTCTCTTGGATCTTTTAGAGGTAACCTTCCCTCTGATACCAATTGAAGTGCCCAGATCAGTGTGAATCACTAAGAGGAGGAGGGGGTGAATCAGTGATCCTTTAAAACATTTTACTAATTGATTCTTTATCAATTAAACCTATATGGATTGTTAAGGCCTCGATCCACTCTTCTTGTATCTCTCAGACTTTCCTCGAGTGATGCAGTAAATGTAAAGGCACAAGACACAAGCATTTACAAGGTTCGGCACCAAAGGCCTACGTCCTTGCCATGTTGGTTAAACACCCCAACATGGTTTATTCCATTATAATCTGTTAGTATTATAATGGTCGATACAGAGTCCCACTGTATCTCTCCTGAGTCCCACAAGAGGTTCTTTATACTACGTCCCACAGAGTTACCAGAGTCCCACTGGCCTGCTCCAGAATCCCACTGAAGACTTCTTCCGCCCTGAGTCTCACTGGGGGCATCTCCTGGCTCCTCGAGTCGTACGAGTAGCTTGTATTCTTGTTCAGCTCTTCAAGTATCTTCAGCAGCATGGGATAAAGACTGCTGGCCTTGCTCTGTACCTCTGATCACTTGAGTTGATCAAGTCTTCTCGTCTTTCTCAGGATTTATCTCCTTCTTCTCAGGATGACCTGGCTTCTCTCCAACTATTGAATACTCAGACAACTGATGTCTTTAACTTCAGTCTGGTCCAGTCTCATTTCACATCAACTTCATGCATTGAATGCATGGCATCACAATATATTCAAGATCTCCTGGTCTTGGACTCCTCAATTGCACACCACTGATATAAGCTTTATTCAAGTGTGCATGTGCATGCATTCAAGCATGCACTTCCCTTCCTTTTCTCTTGGTGCAATAAACCCACAAAGGGTGTAATTCATTTTATTACACACACCACTTCTCAACTTCCTTCACACACTTAATTCAATTTGTATACACACACTTGAATGTACGTTCTACTTTGGTGTGGGGTGTCTCCTCTTCTTATTAGTGTGTACACACTTTGCACAAACTAGTCACAACCCTCGTCCTCTTCAAATGCACACACTTAATGTGTGTTCTTCTTTTTTCAAATGCACAACCAAGGCTATGGCTTATTCAATTCTTACACACACAAAAAGTGTGGTCTTCCACTTCACTTGGCACACACCACTTGGTGTTGTTCTTTGTGCACACACATGGCCTCAGGTCTTCCTCCTCTTGCTCACACCCGAATACCAAAACCTCCACTTCCGCGTAGGGTCACAAGCAAGGATCTTCTCCACTGCCTCACCGCGCAAGGTGCCACTAGCCGTGGGTCGTGCAAGCCACAAGGGGCATGGCGCGCAAGTGCACAAGGCACAAAGGCCGCGCAAGTGCCTTCGTGCAAGGGGCAGTCGCGGGTCGCGCAAGCCCTCGGGCGCGCAAGGTGCTACCGCGCAAGGGGGCACGCTGCACAGAGGGGGTGTGCAAGGTCGCGCTGCCCAACTTCTTCTTCTTGCTGCGCAAACGTTTAGCACGCAAGGGACTCCTCCAACCTATTTCGTGCAGGTATGCGCAAAAGGAACACAACCGCGCAAGTGGGTTGCGCGGGGCTTCGGCT
This sequence comes from Viscum album, assembly GCA_963277665.1. Taxonomy (NCBI): domain Eukaryota; kingdom Viridiplantae; phylum Streptophyta; class Magnoliopsida; order Santalales; family Viscaceae; genus Viscum; species Viscum album. The sequence continues at coordinate 705,890,767 of OY728131.1, read as the reverse complement.
TTGCAAGGCACAAAGTGCTCCGCGGGACTTCAGGTTTTCAACAAAACTTCAGCAAGACACTCAAACGCCTCGGGTGCTCCTTTTATAGGCAAAGGAGAGGCAGTTCATCCGTGTGAGATAACTTTAAATCCCTGAAAGTTTCGGTTCTTTAAAATCTTTCCAAATCTTGAATTTACTCTCTGTTTCACGCGGGCTCATTTATTTTTCGCTCCTTCTCATGAATGCATCGCGGAACGTGTGCATGGCCTCTGTTTAGGCCTATGCATGCAAAGAATGATCTCCACGTGGCCTCGGCATTTTATTTTGCCTCTTCCAAACTCCAAATCTCCCAAAAATCATGTGCATGCATATTTTATTGCATGGTTGTGTTCATACGGCTCAGACGAACTCCATGGATGCCTCGGCTCGATTTATGGTGGTCCGGATCTCAAAAACCGTCCTCGGGGAGACGCCTGGTTCGAAGGTGGCTGCAGGTGTCTTCGGCTTGAGCTCAAGGTAGGAGATGACTCGCAGGCCGTCAGATCGAACGTTTAATGAAGGCGTGCAGATCAGATTAGATCACGAGCGGCGCGATGCATCGGGCGGCCGAGATCTGCCGCGCGATCGCTCGTACGGCCAGGATTTGATGATCTCGCGCGGGATCAATATGGCGGTCGAGATCTGGCGCGCGATCGATCGAGCGGCCAGGATTCGCTGCGCGGAAAAATCGTGCGTCCCACATCGAAAATGGCTCCTGGTTTTTCTGTGGTTTATCAATGTTCCGATGCCGGCAACCCTTCGATTGAACTTCCCCCTATACGGTGCTTCCCCGCACCGTGTTCTCTCTACAGGCGCGCTCTTTCGCCCACCCCTTCCACTTGGGCACGCCACTGGTGCCCACTATGTACACACGGGCGCGCTCCTCGCGCTCACGCTGCATGGGCTTCATCAGCGCGTGGCCTCGAGGCTTATACACGGCCCCGGCCTCTCTCGGGCTAGCCCCATGGGATCCCCTTGGGCGTGGTGACCTAGTCCCACATGGGCCTTGGGTTGAACCGTAAGGCTGGCCCTAGGTGGCTTCCTTTTTTCTAGAGTAGAGACTTAGGGACTTTGTATAAAAACAAAGTAACCCAAGTTCAAATGCCAAATGCCACTTCTTCCAAGCCATTCTTCCTCTTCTCCATTCTTCTTCTTCTTCAAAAGAATTCCTCCATCTTCAAATCAATTTTTATTCTTCACTTAGGAGGGACATCACAAATGTTTCTTCCTTCAACCGAAGCTCCTGAATCACATAATCTTCAATGTTCTTCATTGATCCACTTCATCCACTTAGGAGGTATTGATGGATCATCTTCATCTCCTCATGCATTGTCTTAACAATGCATGGTCTTCTAATAATGTGGTGACATTGTATCCAGTTGATACAAGTTCTTGGAACTTAAAGATCATCTCATCAATCATCTGATGTTATGATGATGCTCCATCATCATCCATTCTTCAAGTGGTGTAACTTAGTATCATCTTGATACAAGTATTGAAACATTATGATCAGTTCTACAATCGTCTGATATACATGGAGAATGTTTCAACCATAATCTTTTATGCCACTTAGTGAATCTCCTAAGTGACATGCCTCTAAGTACCATGGCCATTCTCCTTCATCACCATCACCATCACATCCTTTGTCATTCACATCTTGACATTCCTTGACATCCATTCATTCCATGACAACATCATGCCTCATTGACAACAAATGCAACAAAGTGCATTTCAGGTAGCAATGCAGGTACTACATGCACCAAATTTAGAATATTTATTTTCCTTATTTGATGAAGTGAGGTGGTCACACAACATCATTGAATTATTCAATATGCTACTTACTACCTGTAACTATGATGAACCTAAAAAAATTATAAACGCGTGAATGTTTTTATCCTTTAAATATTATAAAAAATATAATGGGAATTTTAGTAAAATACCAATATAAAATAAAATCCTATGGAATAATGAAATCAAAATTTCAAGAAGTCCAAAAAATATCGGGTTTCCCCCCAAAGCAACTCCTTTTATAATCAACTTGATTTCAGGACATTGGAAGAGGAATTAAACCTAGTCGTGGTTACAATAGTCTGAATTGTATGATTATCGATAACAAGATCCCATCATTGGTCAATACATGGTATAATTCTTCTTTTCCAACTACTATGTAAGTGTGTTAGACATCATAAATTATTTCTTTAGTTTTCATAAATAGCTCCTCAATATCATTTATATTCAATGCTTCATTTCATTCTTATGTGGAGTCAGTGTGAGGTGAATCTAGTTTGTGTTCATCATTTTTTGTAGCATACATTGATTTTCAAAAACATATGTGATAATAGTAGTAGTAAGCATCTTCTCATCATTTTCTACATCCTCCATATTTTCATTCAACCACGACCTCAATTTTGTGATGAATATTTGTAGTATATCAATATGTGAGGTATCATATTATTCATCGTGGTGTTTTGTGATGATTTTTTATTCATCTCATTTTATTTTTGTGGTAGGGTAACCCTCTTAGTCATCTAGTAAAACTGTAAAATTATGGGCTTAATTATTAGAATCAAAATTATAAATGGATGTTTTACATACCTCTGCTACTTTTCCATGATTCTTTTTTGATTAACTCATATAATTTAAACTCTAGTCTCTAGGGTGTGGTATACTCAAAACATGGGTCTTATTTAAGGAAGTAATTGGATTCACTCTTCATCATTTTAAATTCATTTAGTTGACATTTCACTCTGATGTCTTTCCATAACAAAAAAAATACCCATTGTGGTAAAAATATATTAAATGTAAATAAACCAGAATCTTATTCTAAAATCATGAAAAAGAAAATATGATAAATGATTTTGTTCAAATTATTAAATCAATATAATCAACTATCACATCCATGACAATAAGGAAAAAAAATTTCCTTGTGGTCTTCATTAATTCCCACAAGGTTACAAAATTTAAAAAATATTAAAAAAAACAAAAAATAACACAAAATAATAGGGTTGTATAAGAATTTCATTTATGAGGTCAAAAACACTGCTATAGGATTTGAATAAATAATAATTATAGAAAATATTCTTAAATTATTTTAGGAAAAAAATATAATTATTTTATTGATAGATTAGATGGTGACTAAGTTGAATTTTATGAAAATAGAAAAACATTCCTAGAAATTGAAAATATAGGTTCATTGTTGATTATTGTATAAAATAATTATAATGACATAATAGGTTTTATAAAAGAGTTACCTAAATCTAATTGATATGATAGACGACCCCAATATCACAAACGTCCCCTTTATACAATTATCAAGTTACATTGGTTGTCTAAAGAATAGGTAACATGGAAATATATTTAAACATATAAAAACCACCCTATTGTCATGGTGTGAACCATTCACTAATAAATACATTGAAAATACAACTCCCTCATAGATCACACAATGGTAATGAATGATCAAAAGAAGATGAGATTTCATAAATAAGGGTTGTGTTAGAAGACCCAAATGAATTACATTTAAAAATAAAATAACTTATACAATTATCCCCCTCCATTACAATTTCATCACACATGGTATAACCAATCATGATATCAATGAGGGGGTAGGAAAGAAAAATTACATTTGGTGAATCATAGTAGAAACAATCATTGTTCCATGTTTTGAAGGATCTCTGAATGATCATTGAGTGGCATCCATGCTTCTTATTTATAAAATTCCCCTAGAATCAGGTATCATTCAATTGAATTATAATGGCATTAAAAAATCACCATTGTGGGCCTCGAGGCTTAAAATATAGTATTTTCATTAAAATTCCATCAAAGGCTTCATAACTAGGTATGTAGAGTTTTTACATGATTTTTAAAAAAATATGAAATTGGAAATTATTATGTTTTTACTATGGAATAAAGAATTCTAAATTTCAGAATACTCTTTGCAAATTATATCCAAAAACACTCACATCTTTTAAATGGAATAAAATATGTGTAATTGGTATTCCTTTAGTTCAATGGCTCTGATTTGGATGTTAAATTATGGTGTCTCACTGCTTCACATCACATGTGGAACAAAGTGTCTTTAAACACCATTATGAATGTATTTTCCTTCCATTTTTATTAACCTATTATTCCATCCCTAAAGCAAAAAATAGATCACATCATTAGAAAAATAGAATGATTAACTATTTAAATAAGGAAATAAAATCATTAAAATACTATGAAAATATGAAGATACAGTTATCCAAAATAAATATTATTTCTTCTAAATGTAAAATGTTAAAGAACAATGTCTAATGTAACGATCATTTAGTTTTTGTTTGAACACGAAAAATATATTATAGTAGGTCAAGAATGAAAATATGGTGGGCGTTCATAAGAATGAATTGAAATAAATATAAGAACATACATTTAATACCCAATCGATTTGGTTCATAGTTTAGAATGGGTTGAATGAGGTTTTAGATGACCTCAAAAATAAATGGTTGTCAATGGGAAATCTTCTCAAGACAAAGATACTAAGGGCACTAAAAAAAGAAAAAACTTTATTTTCAATGTATTTTTTTAATAATGGATCCTTCACATCAAATATATTAATGAGAAAAATTGTGTACCATGTAAGGAATTAATAGATACTATTATCCATAAATGTATGAAAGGATGTGGATAATACCACTTTCTCTTAAGATGATGAAGGATTTTAATTATTTATATAGAATATAAACATTTATATACCAGATTGTGTTGTGGGTGGTATGTCAATAATGATTACTGTAGTTTTTTCTATACTTCTATTCTATGAAACATGAATCTACAAAGGGTGATTTATAGTGGGAAATTAATAAAAAATACAGATTATTAGTGAGAAGTCCAAAGAAGATGGGTAACAAATGAATGAGTATTTTCATTAAAATGATAAATGGGAAAATACTAAACATATTAAAGATTCACAAAGAAGTTCAATGAATCATGGAACAAATGTGTATGGATATTCCCATATAAGAAGATCCTTAACAAATAATATGGATAAAATTATACTATTTGAGGAATAAATTAATCAAATTATAATAGTTCCACAATTTTTTAAACCTATCAATAATAATGATATGAAATTCCATTATCTTATTGGAATGAAAAAACTATATGGATGAGAGTAAACTCCCTCCCATAATATATCATTTAATGAAACTAGAGAAAAATAGTGACTTGGGAAAGGGTACCATGCTAACATAAAATTTACCTAGATCATACGTATAGACAATATGATGACATATAATTGATATCAATTATATTCTTGTACTCATGTAATAGTATTCCATGTAAGGTTAATCATCAAGGTTTCTTATATACATTGTTATCTTCGAATTACAAGCCTTACTAATCATTCAAAACCATCATACGTGACTGATCCATCATCAAATATTTATTATCAATATATTATACCAAGATAATATCATTTCATAGTTTAGAATTAGTCCCCAAGGAACATCATTTATATATGTAGTTGCACACTTTTTTGAATAAATTACCATGTTAGGGAATTTATATTTCTATGGTTATAATAACTATTTTTATATAATGATGGGAATGAACACTCTGGCATATAGCTTTACATTGCATGGATGTTTGATACAATGATACATATGGTATATTTATTTTTATTCTGAATAAATATATCTTAATGTATGAGTCATTTAAACATCAAAAACTGAATCCATATTATGAAATGTGTTGCTATAAGATTCATTTATGAATGTATTAAAATGATGAATCATGGTCTTTGTCAGAATTTAAAATAAGTAGAAGTATTTTTGATAAATGGGTACTATATTATGAATGAATGAATAAATTATTATATTCATTAGATATTGACTACAATGATACCAGTTGAATGATAGATATTTTCCTGATATGATTGGATGTTTCAAATCGTAATCATTCATTCTTCTAGGTTCAATAAATGAGGTTGTACTGATATTTATGGGGTTTTAAAATGAGATATTGAAATGGGTTTTATAAGAAATACAAATGAAAAATCATACATATATATATATATATATTAATAAAAATAAATGAATACATTATAACACATCTAAATGCTAATATATTACATGCCCAATACATTTTTTGATTTAGATAAATGTTTGTTTGCTGGTGATGATGAATGAAATATAAAATGGGGATAAATCATTTATTCATTATGGAAAATATTTTTCAATACAAGACAAGACAATATTTTGAAGAATTAAAGTGATTTGAATTAATGATTTCCTAATTGAGATATATGTTAATATTTAAATAATCAATGGATACTTCATATCATTGATGATCATGAGAACATTTTAAAGACCAGATGTGCTGATATTATTTATGTTGTATATGAGAAAACTAGATTCTATAGGCTCATTGAATAAGACTATTGTCAATAAGGTTAATGATAATTTTATTAATGGATCAACACTGAATACATGATGATTTATTCTAATAGACCCTAGATAATGCAAAATACTTTAATGGAATTTGGAACCATATTACACCTAGTGGATTCTATATTGACCACATGATTGGTTGGAGCATTATGTAAATGAGTGGACTCAATAGTGGGATTAATATAAAATATTTGTTTGTTGAAATGTAATTTTCATGGATTTAAATACGTACATATAGTCATAAATGAATAAACATTATGAATAACTGGTTTCTTTAAGGAGTGTAATTTTCTTTCAATCATTGTATGTACTTTTTTTCTCTCTCTATTATTAAAATTTCACATGAGATAAAATTGAGATCTTCTATTTAATGGATAGAGAACCATAACTGGTTCAAGACGATAAATTAAAAGATAATTTTTAAATTGAGGGTACCACTTCTTAACCTCCACTAAATTGTCACTAATAAATCCATACACACTACACATTCCTAATTTATATCAAGAATAATACATGTTTATATCTACTTATACACATATAGAATCTCTACATACTGGGAGATGATATTTTCATGGGGGAATAAATTAATTTTTATAGAATGGGATAAATCCTTCAAGTGGAATAGGATATGTAAACCACATTTCATCACATAGGTTACTCGTGGTACATATTAAAAATTAAAAATATAAACCCTTATTCAAGGGTGCACAATCACACATATATAATAATATGATTAAGAATTATTGAGATGATCATCCATGTTAAGAGTGTTACACCCCCTATCCCATCTTCTCAGTCATATTCCTACAATAGAATGAATTCTAATCCACTTTATGAACCTATATCTTTCAACAAGAGAAAATTAATAATAATAGTAAATATATAAAATTCATTAAAAATATCAACCAATTTGGTTTAATATTTAAATATAATCATTTTAAATGGTGTCACTATATTAGTGACCACTTACACATGAATAGTCTATAACATACTATAGAAATTGTTTTAAAAAAGACCAAAAATTAAATACAAATTTTCATTATACTTTATTCTGAAATTTTATAATAAAAAAAGAATTATCATCTGTTAATATAATTCTATTTAAATAATTAGTAATGACATCTGTATGTTATCATTAGAATAATCTACACTCCAAAATAACAATACCATTAATATCAATAGGATTCCACAATGATACAATAAAATAAAATATGATAACTAACAAGGAAAAATAAAATAATAGTGGTTAAATTAGATAAACATGAAAAAAGGTGGGATTCGACTTTAATCCAACAATAAACACCTCAAAACTAAAATCTCAGGAAGGAGATAAAATAGTAAAATGTGTTAGAATATAAAAAATCCAAAACATACTTTCCCAATAACCCTTATTGATTGAATATAACAGTGGGTTGATCATAAATTTATTATAATAAAACTATTTTTAAAATTATCTCATGATGGTCCCCGTTCCTCAATAAAAGAAATCAGGAACCTAGTGGGACCGAATTCAATATCAACACTAAAAGGCCCCCACCAGGTACTATATCTAATTATACTAGGTACATGGTGGTGTCAGATAATTTTTGTAGTAGTACCACAATGACCCAACTATTTATTTTTACAATATTGTGAATTTTTATCAAATAGTCATTCCAAAAAACAACCCCTATCTATGAATAAAATCAATGATTCAATCCATGTCCAAAAATTCAAAATCACTAATGAAATAACTATATACATTAAAAATTTCCATGTATGACATGAATGAAAATATTCCCATTATGAAAACTAAATGTTTTAAATATTAATTGAGTAGTTTAAAAGTATATTTTAAAATAAATTTATACTCAAAATATTTATAAATATTATATTTTGAAATATTTATATTTCAATATGAAAATTCTTTTTCCTCGAAAATTATTTTAAAGACATTCTTAAGTTATTTAAATTCATCAAGGACAATTTTTATTACTAATAATGATCTATGTGGGGTATATTCTTGGGATATAATACATATTCATTCAATGGATGTTATATGTTCAGTTTGACTAAGGATGTACCATCTTATTAACATTCACCACCTTACTCTTGGCATTTTTTATTATGTTATGTTTATTAGGGAATGTATTAACATTTTGTATATCTGTTTTTAATATCAATGTTTATATTCATTATATTTCACCCATATAATATATTAAATTAACTTTTAGTATAATTTAATGTGTGAGTCCTTATTGAATACATTTCCATAAATTCATTGATAGGTCTTAGAAGAAAATTGTATTGGTCAAACTCAGTGGGTTTTTACACTAAGATTGAACCAGTATTTTGAGTGGTCTTGACTATACGTTTCTGATTTATTGAAATATAAATTACCCCATTATGATATTAGTTATTAATGGAAATGTTATTGTTCAGATTTTTATAATATACATGGATATGTTTAAATCTAATAGTATATTATATATATATATATATATATATTGTCATCAATTATTCCATCCATATTATTCTGACATTATTGTTGAGATGGAATTTTTTGTCGTTAATTATCATTTAATATTTATTATTATTATTATTTATTAATGGTAGCTTCATCTATATTCTTTCCCTTACTAAGAATTTTAGCTAACCCCTATTTTAAATTTTTGTTACCAGGATGTCATGAAGTTTTTTTGGATTGATACATTGGGATATGATATTGGGAATAATGTAGGTCATAAAGAAAATACGTTGTGTATTTAATTTATTAAAATGTATGTGAAATTCTAGTATATATCTATTTTAATATTTACAATATTATAATTTTTTTCAAGTTTTTATTCATCATATATATGGAAAATGTAATAATTTATACACAGGAACTAGGTTACTAGAGCCGAATTCGTTACACCATTTCCTTTCTTTAAAAAATGTATGATAATTCTAAAATATTATGAGGTCACCTTGGTCATATTCATGTTTTTTTTAATTGAACACACACACATAGAATCACACACTCACACACGTGTATATATATATATATATATATTCATATGTATATATATATATATATATATATTTGTGTGTGTATGTATGTATACATCGATGATTGAAAATGTTTAGAGACATTTTAGTGGTTGAACAATGTATTTATCATCAATCGAGAGAATAAACCCAATGATGGACTTTGAATTTCTGTAATTTCTAATTTCTAGTTGAGTATCAACATGGCTGAAAAAATTTCATATGTATAGATTTTTTAAATAATATTATTGGTGCCCCAATGGTAGTGGCCAACCGAGATTTCTCTATCCTTATAACTGATCCTCAATGTTTTTGAATAACTTTTTTCTAGTATTTCTAATCAAGGATAAATGCATTATGGATAGGGATATGGACAAGAGAGTCATTAATGAGTAAAGCCACACATGCAGATTTATTATGAAAATGTTGGATCGAATAAATAGTTTCATAAAAACTAGGAATGTGGCTTAGTTCATATTTATCATTAGATCCATGTATGCCTATTTGAGCATGTTTTTTTCCATTATATGTATGGTCATACCTTTGGGTGACCAGTGTTGTTTTAATGAAATGAATATTCAATATTTTTGTACATTATATATATTATTTGTAGATTATTTATATTTATTTCATCAGACCAATTTTTTTCTAATATGGATGATTTTAGGTTATTGATGATGGTTTCCAACTATAATGTGAATGTATAGCCTCCTCAATCACACTTTCAAGGCCCTCACTGCTTGTCGACAACCTCTATCATTTCATGGAATAAACATGATTCCTTGTGAAAAAAATAATCTTGGGGCACTAGTTCAGTAGAATTTAAGATGATATTTTTTATAAATTCTACAATGATTATCTAATATTCATCTCTTACTTTCATATGATCATGCAATATAGTCCCCAAATTATTCAATTATAGGCACCAAAATTTACATACTCATTAAAGTAGGAAGTCTTAGTACTACTCCATCATTTTCTTCTTCTGGTTATAATATATTTTCACTACACATTCTTTACATCTTCAATCTTCTTCCTTATTCACCTCACATATTTTTATGTACATATGAAAATCATCAGTTCTCTTATCATTGGAATCAACACAATTCAAGTGTATGAAAATTTTTATTGTAGAGTAAGACACCCTTCTTAATGAAATAAAAGATTATTTATATGAATAATTTGGTTGAACATTTTTATTTTTTTATATGGGTCATAATTTTATTTTCTTCAATATTATATAAATATATATATAATTGTTGCATCATATGGATTCCTCTTTTATTTCTATGATATTAAAAATATTCTGTGAATGATATTTTTTAATTGACCATGATTATTGGTAATTAATAACCATGGATCTCATCCTTAATAGTTTGTTAGTAGATTACTAGTATTCAGTAATATCATATTCTCATTTAAAATAAATAACAAATCAACATTAACGACACTTATGATAATAATAATCAATTTCACACAACATCAAATGTAGGGAAAATACCAATAACTAAAATGAATTCAAAATTATTATAAATGAATCCTCCATTATGTGTTATTATCTTGTAAATACATGTTTAGATCCTTCATCAATTACACTATAGACCTATCCCCAAATTCTTCCTCATTTCATCATTTATCTTTTGATAAATATAAATTATAAATAACCATAAATTTAACCACAAAATTAATACATTAATATATATTTTTAAAATAGAAAAATGTTAATGGATACCTTCATTCATTTAACAAATAAATACTCCATGAAAATTATATATAATTTATGACATAAAAAATACACAAAATTAATATTCTTACATCCCAAATACAAGAAACTATTTTTTATTCAACCTTAATCTTGGTAAATAAATTATGTAACATCAATTGAAATATTCAATAGTAAAATCTCATACATTCTTTAATTACTTATGTCTTCAAAAATGGTGTCTTAAACTAAAGACTTAGGTTTTTCATTTCATGAATGCAATATTACATGGTGTATAATTTATTATTCTCCTCATCATATATCACTCATGAATTCCCTAGATTATGAGTTGATATATGAATTTTTATTTAGAGAAATCATGTACAAGTATATTCCCATTAATGGGGAACTTATATATATTCATAATCAAGGTCCATTAACATGTGAATATTCATTTTCATAGATGGAATATTGAAATACTAAGACACATATTTATAAATATTTAATTTTCATATATTGTATCCTTTTTAGGTATTCATATTAATCTATATATGAATTTCCATTCATAGACGACCCCTAAGAAATCACATATATGGTTTTTCATAATATCTAACAAATTCCCAAACATATTCAAAATCATCCATCCTTATCCCATGTACTTATATTTTTTATCTTTAATTTTAATGTAAAATGATGACCAAAATAGTGTGGTATAATTAGCTAATATCTAGTGATTTATGAATATTCAGATATTTATTTCCATCATCCACATATTCCTCAAAAAAAATATATTTGAAATTAAGCTATCTCTTCCTACTATATAACTCATGCTGACTCATTATTTAATCATTGAAAGTTTTTATTGATTCAAATACTCATGAAGGTTTCATTCTTATATTAAATTTTGATTGGGTATTCCCATGTTGGGGATTAATAGTTTTACACATAGAAAATTCTGGATAATAATGTAGATGATATATACTAATAATGAAGTATCATAGGTAGTGATGGTTAGTTCTAAAGAATGATCTATACAAATTATTGAATTTCACATTGATTGAATACCATTATGTGTAAGATCATTCAATTGAAGCTATCATATCCTTCCATAGAACATTTTTTTATGATTATCCCATATAAATTTATTGATATTCCTATCAAACAATTCACAGTCACTTCACTCAAAATATCATTGTTATAAGACATCATCCAACACATATTTATGTTTTTCAGCATCTTAATAAAATGTGGATTCAGTATAATAATTATTTATTACTTTATCCTTACCACCTTTTTTGTATTATTAATATGAATCTTCTCAATATCCAATTTCACTTTCTTATGTGATCATTACATAAAAAATACAAATCATACAATGACTGATCCATAATATACCAAAATATATTTTTTCTAAATATATTCCAAATGATAGTTTTAATATGTGTTATTTTCATTCCTACACTCCCTATCTCATAAATCATTAATTTCAAATTCATTGTCCAATATTTTAATTAAATTTAATTTGTTTGTTTAAGGGTATTTATTTATCCATAAGAAATTTAACATTAATTTTCTCACTCTATGTCTAGGAGTTCTATGATTTATATTAATTAGAATTTGATTTGAATCAAATAAAAAATAGTCTATTTTTATAAAATCTTTATACAAAATGAAATCATATATATTTACCTATCTTAAAATATATAAAACTATTTTCCATTATAGTTCATTTTTTTTATAAAAATGACTTATAAAAATAATAAAATTCGTCCTCATAACCTCACATCAAATAAATTTTTCAAAATATGTCAAAAATGAAACATGGTTTATTTTATATGATAAATCCATGAATATTATTTAAATAAATTATTATATTCTATTAATTTTAATTTATTGTCTCCCACATTATGCAATGAATTTTTATTAACATAATAATATTGATATGTTTAAAAATGTATACCTTTTTCATGAAACTCCTTTATGAATAATTTCGAATAATTATATTAGTCTAATGTTATAATCCATAGAGATTATAAATATATATCCACTAATATATCCCATATTGAACAATATATAATGATCTAGATAGTGGTATAAATTACTTAACATATTTTATTCCAGATCTCAATCTCATGAACCTTCAAAAATAAATCGTCTACATGTGGGAGTCAAGAATTCATAAAATCCCAAAACTCCACAACTGATAAAAATATTTCATTTATGTGACATAGAATACATAATATATTTATAAACAAGGATGGAATATTTTTAACATTTCTATTAGTGGTTTAAATTATCCAGATCCATCAACTTCATCAAAAATGATTCTTTTATTGATTTGTTTTAAAGATCTATTGAGAGGTTTTTCTAATATGATAATATCATTTTATAGGATGCTTATAATAGAATGTTGACACTCCCAGTCTGGATTGCCCCTTGAAATTATGAGTCATTTTTATTTTCTTAAATTTTTGTTATATAAAAACACACAAGGCTATATTTAATAAGTTTGTACAACCATGAGATTTTTTAAATTTAATTTATGTAATATTATGTATCCTACATACAACATAATGCATAAATAACCCACAAAATTTATATCGATTATAAACTAGCCTTCAATTTGGAATAAATGAATTTAATTAACTAATTTTGGATATATATATATATATACATTAATATTTAAATTTATGTTCAATTATTAGTAAATAATCTATCAATTTTTAGTAATGAAATTTTATTCTTCAAAAATATGTTTTGTTAAAAATGATTTTAATTTATTTTTATGAAAAATATTAAAATTAAATTTGGGAATATTTATAAAATATATCTGATAAAGTAAAAAATAATTTTGTAAATCATAACATCAAAAAATTATGTTTGGTGATAATTTTGGAAATTTTATAAAATAGTAATTTTTTCATTAATAGTGACAGATACATATTTTTTTTAAAAAAATCATTTATTTATATAACTTACATTTAAATGTATCATTAAGTTATGAATATTATGTAAAATTAAATTAGGATTGTATATTTATATTTAATTCACTTAACAACATTTTAATCATCATTTTATTGTATTTTAGTATAAGTAATTTTTTATGACGAAAAAGCAGTTTTTCTAAAAACTAATTTAAAGTGCATATTGAATATAATTTTGGAAAACTTTAAAAAAATAATAAAGAGTTATTATTTAAATTAAATTTATATTAAATTTATATAATATTTTTTAATTATATTAATAAAATAATATTTATTATTATTATAGTTAATATAAAATTTTCTTTTTCATGAAAAGCCTAATGTTGAAATCCTACCTTTTCATCACGTCCATGGGAATAATTTTAAATTAAAAATTTCCCCTTATGTGAAATTAATTTGATAAATGGATTCAATATTTTTGATAATAATAATTTATATTATATAATAATTTCACAATAAATATTTACTCTCACGAATTGTGAAAAAAAAATTTAGATACTATGGTTAAGTTTCAGACAACTTTATCGATTATTGAACAAAAATAATAATGATCATAATGACATAGAAACATGATTAAAAAATATTTTATAGAAATATATTGATTTTCTCAATCATTATTATCTATATGGAGTTCTTTTGGATTCCTTTGGCATGTGAAAAATGTGGATACACCTTTTTCATTTAAAAAAGCACTACGATGCCACTCACCTTCATTCTAAAAGGCTCACACTCTCCTCTCTTCTACATACATTCATAGACCTTTTTATCAGCCAAGAACTTTCCAAACTAATTCTTTAATTAAAACGGAAAATACTATATACATCTCTTTTATCAAAAATCTACTATAAAAATCAGATTGGTTCTTAGATAAAGTTGTTTTATGAAGAAGAGTTATAATTCTTAATCGAGCCTCTTTTTATTTTTTATTCTAACTCCTCCATAAAATATTACTAATTTATGAAGATATAATTACACAAATACAAAACAAATAATGATAAATTATTATTTTAATTTCATAACCTAAATATTCATACTCTTATAACAAATATTATAGAAAACCATCCTTCATGTGCATGATGGACTACCGCCTCTTGAATTGATGTCATTTCATTCAATCATCACCTCTCATAGTTTTTTTTGTAATTATGGATCAAATATATACAGATATATATATATATATATTCATATGTATACATAATTAGTTATTATATCATATATAATGTCTTAATTTTGATTCGGTGGATATAAAATAATGTCGCTCCTCAGTATGATGGACTACCACCATAAAAATTAATGCTATACATTTTTTCACTAATGATTTACATGGATGGTAATAAGGATATAGTTAATTAAAATATTTGATATTCATGAAATCATAAATACATTCTTGACATATTTATAATTATTAAATGTTAATATATTATTTTCATTCTTAAACTAAATAATGATAACGTCATTCATGAACATGTGGCATATGTCGCTCATAAAGCGATGTGATTATTTTTTTCATCACCAAGTCAAAAAACCATATATCTATATGTTTTTTATATAATTAATGTTTTATTTATGAATATATTATCACTCTATAAATAAATATAAACCCACATTACATAATGATCACTGTAAAATGTAAACATTACTCATGTTTATCTATTTCCTATCATCTCCATAATCATAAATAGTTAATTTTTCATTATACTTTTTCATGATTGGTTGTAAAAATTTAATTGATTAATTAATATGATAATTATTTAATTATTATTATAATGTAGGTACAGAATAAATTCACACTATTACTATACTGAATGAACAGAATTCATTTTCACAAAATGAACCTAGTGTCCTCAAAACACATGATATGGGTTTAACAGATTAAGTATTAAAATATTTCATTAAAAATAAATAACTTAATTAATATATGTATATTAATAATCATTTCATAGGTTCTTATGAAATCAATTAATTGACAAAATCTAGTTATACCATATTTTAAGGACATTCATGGAATGTATGGATTCAAAGTATGTGTTTCACATCTATGTTTTTAATTTTTATCGGAAATATGCCATATTCCACATGTATTTCTATTATGTGGCTTTTATAAATTAGAATAATTAATTTTATGACTAATTTTATAAAAAATATTTGGATTTAAATTTTATATGTGGTTCTCTCTCTCTCACGTGGTTTGGATCGAAAGATTACCGAAATAGTAATGATCCTCATCCCAATTTCCCGTCATTATGAAATATTGGAATGCTACACTGTTATCTTCTTTTATGAAATGTATCTAATTCCGCCATTAATATGTATATCATGATTTTAATTATTTTAAAGATATTAAACATTGTATTATGTAATCCTTTCATGGGTATTATGATCGAAAGGTTACCAAAGTGGTAAAGACATTATTTTCCAATCACCATTATTTCAAGATTATTTGTGTTTAATGTTAACATAAATGAAATCATATAGTATAATTTTCATGAACCACATATATAATATTATCTAATATTTTATAGTTTTTTAAATATTTTTATATCCATTTTTCATATATTTATTGAATGAATATCATGAAATTCATTAATAGTGATATCAATATCATTTTTTCTTTTAGAATGGGTACCATTCTCTTTCATATCCATATTTTTAGATGGATTAAAATATGTAATTTTATCAAAATATATTATTTCTTAAATCTATTTTCTTGTTTTTTTCTTTTAATATATTTTAAATTGAAGCATTTTATCATTTTCAATTTGGTTTTATTTTACTATCTTTTTAAAAAAAATTAAAATAAAGCTTATTTTTAAAATTTATGACATGAACGGATTTTACCTACAATTATTTACATTATATTAATTGATATTTATGTTATTTTCTTCCATGTGTTTTTTCAAAAAAAATAATGGTGTTAATAGTTTGTGTATTTATATATTTGAGAAGTTATTTTCAAAAAGAAAATCATATTTTCCTATATAATATAATTCATTATCTTTTAATGGTAATTCAATTCACTGAAATGAAAAACCCATATTGATTCATATTTTCTTATGGGTATATATTTTAATGATTCAATCCTTATTCTTTCTATTGATAGATGTTAAAAAATAAACGATATTTCTATGGAACTCATTTATTTTTCAACTGTTAATAATGGTTTGAATAGATTGTCATCTAATAAATTTCTTTTCCATTAGTTATTCATATTTCTACCGGATTATTATGATATCAATTTATTTTTTTATTGGATAATAATGACGAAAATATATTATTAATGAATACATTTTTTCCATAGGTTAATCATTTTTCAATTATTTTTTATAAAACATATTTATTTTCTATTGACGAATCTTACAATGTAATAACAATGATAATTGTTTCCTCAAAATTTGAAATCATAGAAAAAAAATATTTAAAAATGGTAAATTGAAATTATTGAGGATCATGGGTGTGACAAGATAGAACCAGTATAGCCCAATAAATCTTATATGATGGGTGCTCCTAGATTAGGATGTGTGATCCTAATATAACCTATATGATTGTTGATCCCAGATAGCACTTCAATGTAACAATTATGGATGTTAAACATATGTTTACTTTATCTATAAAGTTTATGTAAGGGTTTTTTAAGACACATATTAATATTATGACCCCATATACAAATATGTTTTTTATTCTATTGGTTTTAAATGTTTTCTTTTCATGAAGATCAATATCATATGGCTCATTATTATTTATTATAATGAATCTGACCATTATTAAACAATTGTAATAAAAATTTGGCTTTCATATCCCAGAATTTCATGTGTTTTATTTCTCTTATGCTATTAATATTCACATAGATTATTACTTCATACCCTTTTCTCATTCTAATCTAATTTATGGAATTCAATTGCTAATTAATTTTTTATCCTTACATATAATTTGATATGTCCCTTCTTGTGTTTCTTTTCCCTGGATTTCAGGAATTATGTCAAATGGATTTTTCTATGGATGTATTATATATGAATGATATTGATCACATATTATGGAATATAAAAATCTATGTATTTGAATAGGGTATTCATATTTATGAACCATTTGATTATGATTTCATGATGGTAAAACATTGTCATAATTTTATAAATATCAAATCCTAAAAAGTACATGAGAATTTTATTGATTTAATATTTACTTTTTAATTTTTAATGTTTTGGATGGTGAAAATTGGTTTACCAACAATGGTATCAAATACAAAAGTAGAATCTTTAGAATTCAACATTTTAAATTAAATTGTGGATTCAAGGTTGTTATAGTTTGAATTGAAATTAGGGTTTATATATCATTAGATATTAATTAATTTTCATTATAGGTTATATTAAGAGTTATGTATGCCATTATATGTATATAAGATCAAGGTTGATCGTATTCTCAATGTCTACAACCCATATTTTGCAGTTCTAATTCATGATATCATTAAGATATTAAAGACAAGTAAAGAGGAATTTTAATAAGTTGAATTATATGTAATTGTTAGTCGGAGTGGACACTCAAGTGGGGAGTGAATTGAGTTCCAATTAAAATTTATATTAAAATATTGTCTAGTTAAAATCCCCCAATTTATAGAATAAGATAAACTGAAGCGAATTTATACAGATTGTAAATGTTTACTTAGCTTCTCAAAGATTTATTCGGTCTCAGTTAATTTAACCACAAGATAAAACTAACTTTTGATGCTAACCTATTGATTTACAATAAGTGTAAACACTTACTAATTTAACTATCAAAGTAGCTTCAAAATAGTTTTTTATTTCAATGTAATATAAGTAGAATAAATAAGATATATGTAGTATACTTGAAACTTAAATAAAATATACACAATAGATATAACAAGAGGTTCAGTCTCAAGCCGAGACTTAGTCCTCTTAAATATATATAAATTTGATCCACACCCTGGATCGGGGTTAACAACAGTTTTACAAAAAACTGTCCAGACCACGCAGGGACCTCACCACTATTATTTGTGGGAGACAAAACAAAGACCAGGTCACACAATGACCTCTTCCACCATTGACGTGGGTAAACAGAAGTAAAGAGAATTTGAGTGAGGATTTTGATATCCTCCAGTTCAGTGCAGGAGACAGTGTGTGTAAAGATATACAGAGTACACCACACTGCCTGAAAGTTAATAAATAAATCACGTAGAGAAGATAGATGAGAGTTTAGAAAGCTCTAGTGATTATCAATATAGCTCTGGACTCGTTGGATTCATCATGAATGCTTCTGAGTCCTTATCTGGGTTTTCTGTTGAAAAACAGAGTGTCGTAGTTCAGCTTGTCTTCTGCAGGAGTGAGAAAGATATCTTGATTCGTCTTGTGTTCTTTAGCAGTATTGGATTGCACTCATGAGAGTTCTTTTTCCGTCTTTCAATCCCCTTCTTGTTCAGGATTATTCTTGTTGTTCATCACAGTGCACTCAAATGTACGTAAGTTCTTCTTGTTGTTTCTTATTGCTTACTCCTTCTTACTTGTTCCTTACACTTGTACTGCATCTTAGTCGTTCTTATATTCCACGAGTTCTGGCAGTAGGAATGATTCTCTTTTCATTGGTATGAGATACAGTTTCCTGACATGCCAAAAACTATCATTAAATAACCGTAATTGCATTAAAAACAACAAATATGACCGTTAGCATTATTTAAATAATATTGACAAAAACTTAAGAAACAGTGTCATAGTGATTACGGAAACAGTGTCTTCTTCACGGTATGTGGTTCACGGTATGAGCTTCACGATGTGAGATTCACGGTGAGTCCTTCATGGTATGAGCATCACGGTGTGAGCTTCATGGTGTGAGCTTCACGGTGAGTCCTTCACGGTGTCTGGTCACAGTGTATGGTCACGGTGTCTGGTTACGGTGTCTGGTCACGGTGTCTGGTCACAGTGTCTGGTCACGGTGAGTCCATACTTAGACATGTATCTGTATTTGGACTAATACAGTGATATACGGATTATGTATTAAGGTTAATCATTAGAAAGTAAGAGAATGTGAATCATAAGTGTAAAGGTGTGATAATATATGTGAGAATTGTGATCATGCATAAGACTTGTAAATAATAAAGAGATTAATTAACATCCATAAGCTTTATTATTATAAAAACATGAGGTGTAGCTATTATTTAGATTGAAGAGCATTAGCAAGATGTGCAATAAAGATCAAGATTGATTAACAGTAAAGAGATTTGTGATCATTAAGACATGATTAACACATGAGGAGTCCAACAATCTCCCCCTTTTTGATGATCACAAATCATATAATGGTAGAATATAAAAGACATGTAAAATTATAGTAACTAGCTTAGAAAAAACATTATTGAACTGATACTTGTAGTTTTTCTCCCCCATTTATAATATTTTAGAACTGACACTTGTAGTCTTTCACCCCATTTTGGGATTATCAAAAAGTATAGATAATTAAATGAAACACTACATTTGGAATTAAAAAAATGGTTCAGAATATAATAAAACAAGAAACAACAAAAGACATCCCATTAAAAAAAGAGTCCTAGAACTCTTTAGGGATCCATATTTTCTTTTCCTTTATCAGCAGCAAGAGATGGTGTTGAAGTAGAAGAATTCATAGATGTGGTAGACAACGAGGGTAAGAGTAGACCTTCAAACATAGATGGAGCCAAAGTAGGAGCAGTAGATGATCTAGGCTGTGGTTGGTCAGGAATGACTGGTCGGATCTGAGAAAGAGCTTGACTAACTATCATGGCAGTGGAGGCTAAGGCAGGTAGTCCAGGTCTAAGGGGTGCAGCAGCTAGAGAAACTATAGCAGTACTCTGCACATGAAGATAGGGCTTCAAATGATTGATGAAATCATAATGATTTCACCACCATACTGCATAGACTTTTAAAAAACATCCTTATTCTCCAGAAATCTGTCCTACAATCCGGTGAACTCTGAATGTTTCTGAACTTGAGCTTTAAAAGCTTGAGTCACTAGAGGGATTCTCAAATTTTCCACCAGATATCTAAAGTGATCTTTCATATCACATTTAGAGAAAATCTGGGAAAGATAAAAATCTATTTTCATGGAGATCTCTTGTTGAGCATTATTGGCTATATTAGAATGAATCCTAACCAAGTCCAATTATCTATCACTGTTCATAATCACTTCTGACAAAGATGATAGATCCAAGCCACTGAAGGAATTCTGAAATTCATCCTTTATTATGGATCTCAGCATAGAATCATCCAAAGAAGGTGTGGAGGTCTGACCAGAAACAGGTGAATCCTTGACAGCTTCGGTTAGAACTTTGAGCTATTTCAGAACTTTTTGCAGACATCCACTGTATTCATCTGTTAGCTTATTCAGATTTTCCACAAGCTATCTCATGCGTTCCACCATCTTGGTGTTCCTTTTTACAATCTTTTCATCAAAATATAGTAGGTAAGGATGAACTTGAGACACAATCTCCCTAGCAAGGAGGGAATCAGAAGACTCAGGAGAAACAGCAACAGGTGCAGGGGCAGAAACATGAGCAGGCTCTGATCTCAAAGATAACTCATTCTTCAAACTTGCTACCTTACTTTTCAGATTTGCAACATCATCACTCAGCAGCTTATTCTATACTCTGACTTCTTGAATTTCTCGGATCATCCTAGGTTGAATATGAAATATAATATTTTACAAGAAAATTGAAGCATCTTCTTGACTGAATTGAGTCATTGGGCGAGATTGAGTGGAGATAATTTTCTCAACTCTAGCTAACAAAGTCTCTCCAAAAACATTCATATCATCTTTGGTCACAAAGGATTGAAGCTCAGGTAAGGATTGAGGTAAAGGTAAAGGTTCAAATTCTAGTTGAGGTTCAGAGTCATCTTCAGACACAGATTCTGATTCAGATTGAGGTTGGGGATCTGGTTCTTGTTCTGAATGAGCTAAAGACATCAGTTGAAACAGAGAAGAAAGATCCATTCCAGTTGGAGTTACTTTCTGTGACCCATTCACATCATAAAAGCTTGGTAAGTCATACCAAGAGTGTACAGAAAAAGTGATAGAAGGTTGAGAAGCTTCAGCAGATCCAACTTCCACAATATCATGATTTTTAGGTTCCTCCCCCTCAACATGTGCTTCCCTTCCAGATTATTGACGTACAGGAACATGGACAAGATCCACAGGATCATCCCTAATCTCTTCAGAAAACTCTTGTCTTTCCAGCTAAAAGGAAATTTCCATTCTTTCTTCAGCAGATGGAATAATCTCTGGAACCGATTGTTCCACTGGATAAGCTTCCAGACTTGCTTCTTTCTCAACAGAAGGAGTCTCTTCAACAAGATCTGCCTCTAAGGTTTCTTTCTGTTCTGAAACAGGAAAAAATAAATTCCTTGCAGCATTTGGATGAGCTTCTTCCTCATGAAGAACAAATGAAGGATCCTTATAACTTTCCTTTTCAACAACAACTTCCTCCCCTTGAGGTATTTCACCAGGGATAACAGCAGGGACAACAACCCTTTCCTCTTCAACCGGAACTATTTCCATTGGAGGTATTATAGGATCTTCTCTAGGTGGTACTTCGGCTGTTACTTCTTCTTGTTCATCTTCTTCTGAATTCTAATCCACTTCATCTTGTACCAAACCAGGATCAACTAGGTTCTTAGGGCTTCTTGTATAGTCAATAGGATTAATCTTTTTATACAGTTGATCACTATCCTCAACCCACTACTTCTTCCAGGGATTCCATCTTATCTTCATCCTTTTGAAGATAGGCATGGATAGGCAGAAATAAAGGTCCTCTAACTTTTCTTGATTTGGTCCATCCATCCCTTTTGCGACTAACATAGCTGAAATCATCCTTGAGTAAAATAGGGAGGTGGATTTGGAAGTTACTTTGATCAGCTCACAGATATGGTTGATAACATTCTTACATAGATTGATCATATGACCATTCTTCAATAGGTGAATAAGGAACACATCCTCATACTTCATCACAGCAAAATCCCCTTTTCATTGACTTACCAAATTCTGATCAATCTTGAATAGAAGTCTTGTCTCCCCATCTAGTTCAGCAGTTATGTCCCTTCACTTGGTTCCATTTCCAGTTAGAATTTCCAAAGAAGTATCCATGTCAAAGATGTCATTTGTTGGAGGAGCGTCTCTCTAGTAATATTTACAAATTCATTCATGTGAAATTCTTAGGCATCCAGCCCACAACCTTGAAGAGAAAGAGCACTTCTGACCATCGATCCAACTGGTCACCATAAAGCTTTCTCCAAACTCAAAAGAATTATTCACATACTGATAGAATTGAGATACAAGCCTTGGGTAAATCGGTCTATTCTGTCCAGTGAACCATTCAAGCCATCCTTGTTCTCTTTAAACATTGAAAACTAAAGATACGCTAGACAGCAGCCATTTAGGGAAAATCTCTTTCTCAGGTACAACTGTACGGCTTACTAGGTTTGGGTTTAGAGGTCCTTTGGGAGATATCCTCGGAATCCTCTTTTGTTTCTTAGAGCGGCACTTCTCATATGAGGGTGAGGATGGACGTTTCATCCTTGGAATTCACTAAAGGTCCGGGCGAGAGGGAAGAGAAGGTTCAGGAGAAATTTCGGGTAAAAAATCGAATGAAAGCTTTAAGTTTTATCATTTGGGAATGTCAAACGTCATAAAAACAAAAATGCGAGAAATCAAATAGCGGTGAAAACAATTTACCACAATATGGGTAAAAATAAAAATAAACATAATTCTCACGGTGAGACCGTGAGTAGGCATTACGGTGAGACATAAAACTAGTCATCACGGTGAGATAGTTTGTAGTCGTCACGGTGAGATAGTGAGCATTTTAAATAGTCACGGTGAGACAGTGAGTTGTCAGACTGTGTGAATAAAATAGTAACTAAGAAACAGTAAGTATGAAACCGTAAAGTAAAGTACAATAATGTATTAAACATTAAAATCAGTAAGATATTAATTTATGATTAATCATACCAAGATCATGTATGATGTAGTCTAATATTTCAGAATTTAATGGATTAGTGAATATATCAGCAAGTTGATATTCTGTACCAATGAATTCCAAAGTGAGATCACCTTTTTGATAATGATCCCTCAAAAAGTGATGTCTTACATCAATATGTTTTGTCCTAGAATGAGAAATAGGATTCTTAGAAATATTAATAGCACTTGTGTTATCACAATTTATTGAGACATGTCTGAATTGATATCCATAGTCTAGTAATGTGGGTTTCATCCACAAAATTTGTGCACAACAACTTCCAGCAGCTATGTATTCAACTTCTGCAGTTGATAATGCAACATAATTTTGTGTCTTACTACACCATGATACTAAGGACTTGCCTGAAAGGTGACATGTTCTAGAGGTTCTTTTTCTATCTAACTTACATCCAGCAAAGTCGGCATCAAAATAACTAACTAATTCAAATAATTGTCCTTTGGGATAGAATAGTCCTAAATTGGGAGTATTCTTGAGGTATTTGAAAATTCTCTTTACAACATTTAAATGTGACTCTTTGGGGTTTGCTTGAAAACGAGCACACATACACATACTAAACATAATATCAAGACAACTAGTAGTCAGGTAGAGTAGACTTCCAATCATTCCTCTTTTAGTGATTTGATCAATCAATTTACCATTTTCATCAAGATCCATCTTACAGGTGGTACTCATTGGAGTGCCACTAATTTATTTTCTCCCCAATCCAAAATGTTTTAAAAGATATCTAGTATATTTACATTGAGTTAAAATAATTCCATTATCATTTTGAATGATTTGAAAAACAAGAAAGAATTTATGTTCACCCATTAAACTCATTTCAAATTCATTTTGCATCATTTTAGAAAAATCTTTATGTAATGTAGTTTTGAAGATCCAAAAATAATATCATCTATATAAATTTGTACAACTAAAACTTCTTTAGAAATTCATTTTATAAAAAGAGTAGAATCAGTTATTCCTTTTTTAAAACCTTTAGAAATTAGAAAAGTACTTAATCTATCATACCAAT
The DNA here is from genome assembly GCA_963277665.1 of Viscum album. Classification (NCBI taxonomy): domain Eukaryota; kingdom Viridiplantae; phylum Streptophyta; class Magnoliopsida; order Santalales; family Viscaceae; genus Viscum; species Viscum album. The sequence continues at coordinate 705,865,614 of OY728131.1, read as the reverse complement.
CTCTTGGAGCTTTCTTTAAACCATATAAAGCTTTTGATAGTTTGAAAATTTGATTTGGAAAATGAGGGTTTGAAAATACAGGTGCTTGTTCAACAAAAACATCCTCATCAATATATCCATTTAAGAATTCACTCTTGGCATCCATTTGATATAGTTTGAAATTTAGATATGAAGCATAAGCGAGTAAAATCCTAATAGCTTCTAATCTGGATACTTGAGAAAAATTCTCCTCATAGTCAATACATTCTTCTTGATTATAGCCTTGTGCAACTATTCTAGCTTTATTTCTAACTATGTTTTCAGATTCATCTAATTTATTTATAAACACCCATTTTGTGTCTATTGTGAATGTGTCCTTAGGTCTTTCAACAAGATTCCAAACTTTATTTCTTTCAAACTGATTGTGTTCTTCTTGCATAGAAATTACCCAAAATTCATCATTAATGGCTTCATCAATGTTTTTAGGTTCAAGTTGTGAAAAGAAGGATTGATGGTCAACCTGATTTCTAAGAGAATATCTAGGCTGTGTCCCTCTATCAATATTTCCTACAAAAAAATCTAAAGGATTATTCTTTAGAATTCTAGTTGATCTAGTAAAGGTAGGACTAGAAAATTCATGTTCACCAACAGGATGGGAATCAAAAGAAGCAGGTTCTGGAAAATTTCGAGAACTGGTTGTCTTTATAGTAGGTTCATTTGATTTGTCATTAAGGTATAGAATAGATAATATTCTTCATGATTTTCAAGAGAGGTTTTAGGCTCATGTGGATCAGTTTCATCAAACTTGATGAGAACAGATTCTTCCACACACTTGGTTCTTTTATTGAAAACTCTATAGGCTTTACTAGAAATAGAGTATCCTAGGAAAATTCCTTCGTCACTCTTGGATGAAAACTTGTCAAGATTATCTATGTTATTAAGAATAAATACTTTGCAGCCAAAGACTCTGAAGTAGTTAACCTTAGGTTTCCTATGGTTCCACACCTCATAAGGGGTCCTCTTAAGAACAGGTCTGATCAAGAATCTATTGATAACATAACAAGCTATATTTACAGCTTCAGCCCAAAAATAAATAGGCAAGTCATATTCATTAAGCATGGTTCTGGAAACTTCTTGTCAGGTTCTATTCCTCCTTTCTACTACACCATTTTGTTGAGGTGTCCTAGGGGCAGAAAAGTTATGACTATAGCCATTGTGTGAGCAATAGGATTCAAATTCATGATTCTCAAACTCACAACCATGATCTCTTATTAGTGTTTTAATCTTAAGTCCACTAAGGTTCTCTACAGATTTGGAGTATTTAGCAATGTAAGAACAAGCTTCAATTTTGTGAGCTAAGAAGTATACCCAAGAATATCTAGAATAGTCATCTACTAAGACATAGACATAGTGCTTCCCATTTAAGCTAGAAACTCTAGATGGTCCAAAAAAATCCATGTGAACTAACTTGATAGGTTGAGAAGTTGAAACATCTTTCTTGGGTTTGAAAGAAATTTTGTGTTGCTTTCCCTTTTAACAGGGATTACAAGCTTTGTTATTTGGAAACTCATGTTTGGGTAGGTCTATCACTAAGTTCTTCCTAGTAAGTTTTCTAAGTGAGTGTATATTGCAGTGTCCTAATCTTCTATGCCAAAGCCAATTATCAGTATGAAAAGAATCTAAACAAGTAATATTTTGCACAGCTAAATAATTTAAATCAACAGCATAAATATTTTCAATTCGCAGGGCAGAAAATACTAAAGCATTTTTAGAATTAAAAACATTGTAAGAATCATTTTCAAATTTAACATTAAAACCATCATCACATAACTGAGAAATACATAATAGATTATATTTACGTCCATCAACGAATTAAAATTTAGAAATTAATACTGATTCAGTGTTACAAATCTAGCCTAAGACGATGCTTTTCCATTTAGAATTATCACCAAAGGTGACAAAGCCCCCATAAATTCTAACTAAGCTTTTAAAGCATGAGAAGTCTCCTGACATATGTCTTGAAAATCCACTATCCAAGTACCAAGTCTTCATATAGGAGCTCTTTAAGAATGTTTCCTACAAAACAGATTTAGATAGGAAATGATTTTGGTACCCAGATCTTCTTGGGTCCAGACAGGTTAGCAATCAAATCTTTCGGTACCCAAATTTGTCTTATATGTCTCATAAAATTCATAGAATCAGCATATTTTTAAAGATAAACCTTATTAGATCTATAACTATGAATATAACTAGTTGAAGCATATAAATGTCCAAAACTAGAACTAGCAGTATTCTTTCCAGATTTAGGAATAAATCTATTCTTAGTAAACTATCTCTGTCCTAGTTTGTAGCCTATTCCAGTCATGTATTTTGGTGCAACATTCTTTCATAGAATTTGAGTTAGTGTATCCTTTCCATTTGTGAATTTATCTAAATCCTTTATGAGTTTCTCATTAGAAATTTTCAGTTCAGTGTTCTCCTTTAACAGTTCATCATTTTTCTCTTTTTCAATAGTATGTTCAGTTTTAAAAGTAGTAGTGAGAGCATGCTGTTTTTTTAATGATTTGTATTTATCCTTAAGTTCATTTCATGTCTCTTCCAGCATATTACAATATTCAAACAATTCCTCACTAGTCATGTTTTTAGAATTAGAATCAGATTCTGCTCTATCTTCATAATAATAAGAATTTAAAGCAAGAGTATCTAAGATTACCTCAGATGTGTTTTTCATAAAACACATGTTTTCTTTATTTCTGGTTTCAGTCTCAGAAGCATAATATTCACTGGATCTATCCTCAGAAGCACTCCAAGTAGCCTTCATAGCCTTATTTTACATAATGTCCTTGTAATCATATTTCTTCTTGAATTTGAGCTTTGGGCAGTCTGCTTTAATATGTCCTTTTCTTTGCACTCATAAAAGACAACTTCATCACTTCTATCTGGCTTTTTCCAATCCTTCTTCCAATGTCCCTTATTGTCATACTTTCATTTGTAATTTGATTTTATGATGAAGTTTTTCATCCTATAAAATTTCTTATACCATCTGGCTATCTATGCCATTTCAGCATAATTATCAGAGTCTAAATTTTCACTGGTTGAACTATCAGTAGGTAGTTGAGCTTTATCTTTGTCCGTGCTCTTTGAAGAAGTTGTCTTGAAAGCCACTGATTTCATCTTAGGATCATCATCTTTCTCTTTATTCACCTTGAGTTCTTCCTCATTTATCATAAGCTTACCAATGAGTTCTTTGACAGGTAGAGTAGTAATTTCACATGACTCTCTGATTGAAACAGATGTGCCTCTCCATTGGTCTGGTAAACATCTTAGAATCCTCATAATTTGTTCCTTTGCTGGAACAGCCTTTCTAAGTGAATTCATTGTATTGACTATCTCATTAAACCTGGGATACATATTAGAAATGGGTTTATCAGTCTTAATTTTAAAATTATCATATTTAATAGTATAAGTATTTAATCTCATTTCTTTAACATTTGTTGTTCCTTCATGAGAAAAACCCAAAGTATCCCAAATTTCAAAAGCAGTTTTACAAGAATAAATTCTATTAAACTCTTCATCTCCAAAAGCACAGTACATGGCATTCATGGATTTACAATTATTATTGTATGCAGTCTTTGTATGTTCAACCCATGTGGATCTAGTAGTAGTGGGAAGTTTATATTCTGATTCTATGGCAGTCCAAATATCAAAACCTATTCTTTCTAAATGAATTTTCATTTTAAGTTTCCACTGAGCATAGTTTGTACCATTGAATAAAGGTGGCTTGTTAGTAGCAGCGCCCACTAGTCTATTATCCATAACTAGATTTTAGAAAGATAATTAAAGAGATAAAATTTTAGAACTAACAGAAATTTAAGATCTTTAAAGATGCAACTAAAATCGCAGTTGGAAAACAGATTATTTCAAAAACCATTAAACAAAAACTAAACCTCTGATACCAAATGTTGGTCGGAGTGGACACTCAATAGAAGGTGAATTGACTTCCAATTAAAATTTCTGTTAAAAAATTGTCTAGTTAAAATCCCCCGATTTATAGAATAAGTTAAACTGTAGTGAATTAATAGAGATTGTAAATGATCACTTAGCTTCTCAAAGAAATATTATGTCTCAGTTAATTTAACCACAAGATCAAACAAACTTTTGAAGCTAACCTATTGATTTACAATAAGTGTAAACACTTGCTAATTTAACAATCAATGTATCTTCAAAATATTTTTGTATTTCAATGTAATAGAAGCAGAATAAATAAGATATATGTAGTATAATTAAAACATAAATAAATGATGCACAACAGATATAACAAGAGGCTCAGTCTCAAGCCGAGACATAGACCTCTAAAATAATAATAAATTTGATCCACATCCAGGATCGGGGATAACAATAGTTTTGCAAAAAAACTGTCCAGGCCATGCAGGGACCTCTACCACTATTCTTCGTGGGAGAAAAAACAAAGACCAGGTCACACAAGGACCACATCCATAGTTGACATGGGTAAACAGATGTAAAGATAATTTGAGTGAGGATTTTGATATCCACCAGTTCAGTTCCGGAGACAGTGTGTGTAAAGATATATAGAGTACACCAAAATGCTCGAAAGATAATAAATAAATCACATAGAGATGATATATGATAGTTTAGAAAGCTCTAGTGATTATCAATGTAGCTCTGGACTCATTGGATTTAGAAGGAATGCATCTGAGTCCTTCTATGGTTTTTCTGTTGAAAAACAGTGTGTCATAGTTCATCTTGTCTTCTTAAGGAGTGAGAATGATCTCATGATTCATCGTGTGTTCTTCAGCAGTATTGGATTGCACTCATGAGAGTTATTTTTCAGTCTTGCAATCTCATTCTTGTTTAGGATTGTTCTTCTTTTTCATCACAGTGCACTCGGATGTACGTAAGTTCTTCTTATTGTTTCTTGTTGCTTACTGCTTCTTACTTGTTCCTTATACGTGTACTACATCTCAGTATTTCTTATATTCCATGAGTTCTGGTAGAATGAATGATTCCCTTTTCATAGGTATGAGATATTGTTTCCTGACATGTCTACAACTATCATTAAATAACTTTAATTGCATTAAAAACAACAAATATGACCGTTAACATTATTTAAATAATATTGACCAAAACTTAAGAAATGGTGTCACAATGATTTTGGAAATGGTGTCTTCTTCATGGTATGTGGTTTACGGTTTGAGCTTCACGGTGTGGGATTTACGGTGTGAGCTTCACGGTGAGCCCTTCACGGTGAGTCTTTCACGGTATGAGATTCATGGTGTGAGCTTCACGGTGTGAGCTTCATGGTGAGTCATTCACAGTGAGTCTTTCACGGTGTCTGGTCATGGTGTCTGGTCACGGTTTCTGGTTAGGGTGTCTGGTCACGGTGTCTGGTCATGGTGTCTGGTCACAGTGTCTGGTTACGGTGTCTGGTCACGGTGAGTCCTTAGAAAAATATCTGTATTTGGACTAAGACAGTGATATACAGAATATGGATTATGGTTAATCATTAGAAAGTAAGAGAATGTGAATCCTAAGTGTAAAGGTGTGATAATATATGTGAGAATTGTTATCATGCATAAGACTTGTAAATAATAAAGAGAGTAATTAACATCCATAAGAATTGTTATTATAAAAACATGATGTGTTACTATTATTTAGATTGAAGAGCATTAGCAAGATTTGCAATGGAGATCGAGATTAATTAACAGTAACAAGATTTTTGATCATTAAAACATGATTAACACATGAGGAGTCCAACAGTAATGATTATGTTTATTATGAAATTTGAAATTAAAGTTTTTGGAATTGTTTTTATTAATAATCTTTAGGGTTTATTTTACCTTTAATATTGATATAATTAAGTGAAAAAATTTATTATCATATAGATAAATGTGGGATTATAATGTGATTTAGTGAATATAAAATTATTGTTATTTTAGATAATGATCGCAATAATTTTGGGCATGTAAGATGAAATTTATGATTTAAACATCAAGCATGATACTCAAATTAGTATTGATTTTATTGAGGTTACATTGGATATAAATATTTATATATATGCAATGATTTAGTTTTAACCTTCCTAATACTGTTAAATTTTTTATAATAATGTATTATTTCATTATATGTTGGCTTATCCATTTTGGGAATTATATTGTCATGTTTTTACCCCCTATTAGATTTTAATATAAAAATATAATAGGAGTTCCTTTTTATATATTAAAAAAATAGTACATCATTTAAGAAAAAAATCAACTTGAATTCCCATCATTTGTGGAAAAATATTAGATTGTTGTCGACATTTATTAAATTTTGAAATTAAAATTATCAAGTAATTATATTCTCATATGATTCTATTATTCATTTAAAACTAATTCTCAAACTATTCGAAGCATACAATAAAGAAAAAAATTATCTTACAACCATTATTTATATTGATACGAATGACCATTTTAACACAACAATTATTTGCGGTTTTTTGGTTACACACTTTCTATTCATCATTTTCATTCCCATGATCATTGTTATATATAAATTTATATCATTATATGTGAATTTTCATTCTCTAATTTCAAAATATTCATGTCCCACCTATTTTCTCATGTTTTTATTTCTATTATGTGTTATACCAGATGACCATGTTACATAATTTTCTCTTTAATCAAAAGGATTTTTTAGGAATCCTTTTTACAATGTGGCTTCTTAAAAAATTTATTTTAAAACGTCCAAAATTTAAATATTTTGATAAAGATCAAATTTTAGGACCTGATTTCTTAATTGGGGGATATAACCCCAAAATATTTTTGAAAAATAAACTATGTTTGATATCATATTTAACACACCACACTATGCTTAAGAATCCTATAAAATATATAACCACTATATCATAAACACTTAATTAGACAATATGGATAATATTAAATACAATATGTATATATCTATATTATTAAAAATAAATTTTGATAAATTTATAGTAATTAATCATTATATTTTAAGCAATGAGATTTTATTATTCTAACACATGTTTTCATAAAAAATGATTTTTATATCCTTTCATGAAAATATTCTTGAATATATTTCTGGTTCATTAATAATACATTATTTATAAAATTAAGATAATTATTTAATTTTTTATATCAGTATTTACTTTTGGTGATTTTTTATACTTTTCAAAAAATATCAATTTTTCAGTGAATAGTTACAATTATCGATTTGTTTTGTAAAAATTACATTTATTTTCAATAAATTATTAATATTTAAATAACCAATTATTTTTAAAATATGATTTCAAAGTAAGTAATTATTAATTATTTATTTTTCTTCCAATTAATTGCATTTCAATCGTCTTTATATAGAATTTTAATATGGGTAAAATTTGAGGATTAAAAATGGGTTTTTTAAAAAACATTTTTAATGTGAATAAGGATATTTATTTTTAATTAATGAAAAAACCCTAATGAAGAATAATTAAAAAATAAGGTATTTATAATATATTAGTGCATATTAATTTATATTCATAAAAATATTTTTATTAGTAATAGTTTAAATATAAAATCATCTTTTGGAGTAAAAAATACACTTCTAGAAAACACTTTTTTCATCCCATTGGTCGGTTTAATTTTAAATTTCATTTTTACAATTCTCTAAATTTAATTTTTAAAAGAAAAAAAAATTCTTAAATATAAATTTTTTATTATAAAATAATTTAAAATTAGTTTTTTACCATAATTAATAATAAAAATAGTGAATACTAATTATTATTGTTAAGATGAAAAAAAATTTGGGGTATAAATAATATTATATGGTTAAAAATTACCTAAATAGTTGACAAAAAACGATTGTATAACCTAATTTCAAACATCAATTTTCAATTCCTTTAAAATATCCATTTCAAGCCTACTTCAATTTTGAATAGATGGGTACACATTTTTTGAAAATAAAAATAATCTCACACACCTCACTTGTATATGTCCACCCACTCACCTAAATTATTCACAACTTATAATACCTTTATATCATAAAATACAATTGATAAATATATTACTTACTTACCTTACCAAATCATAGAAATATTATTTTTATCATAAATCTATCTTATGAAGCCTTTTTGTTCTTATCTAAATATATTATCCGAAGAAGTTGTGTCACGACCGAGCATCTTAATTAGATTTATTCATCGTCTGCCTTATAAGCAACATAAATTTTTATTATACTATGATTCAAGTATATAAAATATAATTATATTTTATTATGATAATTTAATAACTAAACTCAAAATCTTCTCCCATAAAATGGGAAATAATTTCATAATTTGTGTGTACATCGGACAACCACCTCTTTAACTAATGTCATTATTCATCTATAATCAAATCTCTTGTATTATTTCATTGATATGTTTATGTTATATATATAACATCTGTATCGTATTTATTTTTTACTCATCAATATATCCCATATAACTTCTTAATTTACATTTTATGGGGTTATTCAAAAACATCACTCGTGTGAACGACTGACTACATCCCCTGATGTTATGTGATTCCATTTTAACGAACACTTTACAAGAAAGATAACAATGATAAAATTAATTATTATATTTTATATATATTAAATTATAATTATAATTAGGACATGTTTATCATTTTTAAAATAAAATATATTATTTTTTTCATACACTAAAAAATGATATCGTCTTTCGTGTACTTGTAAATACCTCCTCAATGAAGGGACACTGTTATTTTTCTTATCGCCACATCACAAGAATGATATATATAAGTTTATTTATAAAATTATTGTATTTATCATATTATTATCAGTTTTTAATGTTAAAATGAAGAATACATTTTTCTTTAATGATTATTAAAAATTGGAAACTTTATTCATGCGTGTGTACAACCAAAAATCTCAATGATCATAACATAGTTTATTTTTCATAACCAATTTTCTTGTTTTATTAAAAATTTATATTTTATGAATAAATTTTATAATTATTTCATTGTTATTATTTAAGAGTTGTTTACATAATGACCACTTAGACCATGGTCAGTCATTAGAATGGGTTTTGAAAAAATGAAAAAATGCCATTCAAACATTTAATGTAGACTTATCCTATTATGTATAAAAAATCTCACTTAAAATGAATAAAATAAAATGATTTAATTATATGTTATTAATACTTTAAAATTATTAAAATAACTAAAAATGATATTATGCTATTATAAAGTAGTGAAAGGACATGTATGGAATATCAAGACATCAGTTTTGGATTTCTCATCTCGGGGATTATTTTTTAGAGAAAATTTACATATACACCACTTATTTAAGTGGTTTATTTTCATATAATGAATAATATTTAGGGGTTTTTTTCAGGATAATTTTTTTAATGTAAAAATAAATATTCGTTTCTCTTTCTCTTAGTTTTTTAATATATATATTACCAAATCCATAAATGTCATCCTATAAATTTCTATTCATACAAGAATACATTGATTTTACCTAAAAATATTATTTTATGTGGTATATATACATCACCTTATACATTTAATATCCTAAATATCATTACGTTCTGGATATTTAGGGTTTCATTTGAGGTTATTATTTCATTGGTTTTATGATTGAAATGTTCTTAATGGGAAGAAAGGAATTATGTTACAATCTCCATTCATTATGGTCTTAAATTTTTATCATTACTTTATAGAAAATCATATTACCTATTTTTCATTAAATGGATAACTTTTATTATCTTATGGTGTTAATTTTCGAACATATATTGGATTAAAATTTACACCCTTATTGTTAAAATAAATATTGAGAAACTAATTTATATGTGATATTGATCGAGTATTTTCTTATAGTTCTTATATCATTCACTACCATTTCTATGATCTCTAAAAAAATTTCAAAAATGATATTTTACAAAATTTAATGATATATTAAATATATTTTACTTTTTATTTTACATTCGTTATAATGGTTTCAAAATGATATTTCATAACTTTTTCCTAACGGTTAAACTTTAAATCCTTTTTTCAAAATGTTTTGAAGATAATATTTTTGATTACATTTAATTACATCAATGGAATTTTATACACTCATCTCCATTATTTTATTGAATATTCGTTTATACGATTTGATTTTTTTTTCAAATATTTTTTTTATTATTTTTTATGTTTTTAGTTTTTTTAGTTATTATCAAAATCATAACGTTGTTTTCCTAAATAAATATTTTTATAATATTTTTAGGGTTTTTTCAATTCGTCAACATCAACAACCCTTAATTATACTTATCTTCCAATGGTGGTTTTTTTATGATATCATCCTTATTATTTATTTTGATGAAATAATATGGTTTTAAATATATTTTCAAAGAACCTGTTTCTTTTCCATATGATAATCATTATTCAATGTTGTTGTCATAGAAACAATTTCATTTCCATAGAATATTTATATTTCAATGAGATTTTTATTATAATTGATTTATTTCCATTTTTTATCATTTTCTCAAGATATTTTAAAAGAACCTATTTATTTTGCATGATATAATTATTCATCAAATATATTTTTATAAGGCCTATTTTATTTCAACTGGTTGGTCAAGCAATGAATGTATAATGATTATTGTTATTTCAAAAAGTGAATTACTCTAAATTTTTTATTCATTAATTATAATTGGACATTATTGATGATAACGGGTGTGCCCAAATAGTTTTTTGTGATCTTGATATATATTATACAGTGGGTATGCCAAAATAATGCTTCATTTTATTAGGTATGGAATTTGACCATATCGTTATTCCATTTATAAGTTTTCAATAAGGGTTCATTATGAGATAATAAAGATGATGTCTCAAGAAACCAACATGTTTTTTTGTGATCTTATAGGTTATAATTGTTTTCTTTGATCATGATTAATGTCACATGGCTTATAATTATAGATTTTGTTGACTCCATCCTTTATTAAATCCTTATACCATGTTTTCATTATTATTTTTTTATAAATAGAAAAGAATATTTTATGTTCTATTATAATAATGCACTTTGGTTATGTAATCATATAATTATACTCATCATAATCTAACTAAGTGCAATCAATTTTTGATGACTAGGTTTTAACCACACTAATAATATTATGTAATGCTTCCTATGTTATATTTTCCCCAATTTATTAATAATTATTTTAAATGAGTTTTTTAAGGAATCATATTGACTATGTTGATAAAATAATATTGAGTATGAAATGTTCGATATAGTGTGATATAATGTTAATTTTTTGAATTTGTTTTTTTATGAACACAGGATGTTAAAAATATTTCCTAATTATACAAAAAATATACAAAAATTTTTCTTTAAGAATATAAGTGAACCAATATTTCCTTTTTGTTGTTTAAATTTTTTGATGGTGAAAATTGGGTCACCCTTATTGGTATCAAATCAAGAATTTTAATGTTAATGATTATAGATAAAGATTTGGGTTTTTATCTTCAGCGATGATAAAATTGTGGCTCTTCATATTCATAAATATGAATTTTGATGGTTGATATGTGTTTCGTCAAACCTTTTTTATAGTTACTCTATTCATTATTTTCATATATATAAACTTCAATTTTAATTTTTTTTAGGAATAATGGATCTCACCACACCTTCATTGTCTATATTTTTTGAAATTTTACAAATTTCATTGTCTCAATGGAACATGTATCATTGGTTTTAACAATTATTTTCTCTATTAGAACTTATTTTTCATGAACTATTATATTTCAATCTATAAGAGTGATTCCAGAATGGTTTAACCTTTTAGAAACTATATAATTATAATAAAGTCATGTTTTATTATAAAATGCTAACAAAGCATCATATCATATTGTGTATTATTATTTTACTTTTAATAATATATTATTTTTATGACTCTACTAATTTATTCACATTATCAAAATATAATATAATAATTATTTTAGAATCATTCAAGAAATTTCACATCATTCAGGGAACCTTGACATGGAATCTTGTGAGTGTTCATCACCATATTAAATATTTAATCTCTTACACACTTTCTGGGATTCATATAATTGTTTGGAATCCAAATTTAATTCATCATGTATTCCAATTATCCCTCACATTACCCTTTTGATGTATTATTTTAGATAATTATTGTTCACAATGTTGTTCTACATTCATCCTATGGTATTATTTTCTTTCATTACTTTTTTTGGGGGTCTTATTTCATCATCTTATTTTAACACATACTTGTGTGAGCATACACCAAATCTAGGACAAAAATTTCTAATAACATCACACAAATATTCTTCTTATTATTGCCTATTTATATTATAAAGATATTTAGTAATCTATGTTGTCTTTATTCATTTAGGCTTACTGCCCCATCGATTGGAATTCCTTTTATATTTTTAAATGATTTGATTGTACAAGTATTCCAGTAAACAGTTTTCAAATGTATCACAACACACATGGAATTTTAATTATTAATCATCTTGATTCCATTTAAAAATGTCCAAATTTTCTAGAAAAATTGGAAAACTATTTTTTGGCTATCATTTCTAGTTATTGAGTTTTCATTTGTAACCAGTTTCTATATTCATTCTCCTTGCCATGATGAATATGGTGGTTGGATTTTCATCATTTTTTCATCCAAACTTCTATAAGATATGTTTTGATATATTTCATATTCATTATAATAAATTTATATAAATTTTATAAAATGGAATATATGGTTATTTCATCCTTGATGCAAATTTTTATTGATTTTCTCATTATGTAAATAAAATATTTATTCTTGATAGATATCATTGGATACAAGAATCCTCATGAGAACAATACTTTTAAGTAGATCCTTAAATCATGAAATGTGATGTTTGAATATATATATATTAAAGGATAGACTATTTATCTCAATTTGAAACACCCAAATATTATAAGAGAAGAACATAGTAATATATATTATTGGTGACATTAAAAATGAATTTAACCTCCCACAAAATATTTTCATAAAATTCAATCAAATTAATAGATTGTAGAAAACGTATCTCTAGGTGTAAATGAGAGGTAATTTACTACATTTTTATAGTCTATCCATTGAATTAGTGGGTATGAATAGTACTAAATATTTATAAAATGTATATGGATTACATATATATAAAAATTTCATTGTTATCTATTTACTAGAAGTAAAATAATAATCACTTAAATGAAAAAGAAGGGTTTTTTAAAATGGTATTTTTTTCATTATTACTTTATATTCGTGATTTTCACACATAATATAATTTTTTTACACATATATGAATTTATTTCATAAAATGAAATTCATTTCTGAATACAGGTTATTAAAAGTTTGTGAGGGTATTGTTTTCAGATTTTTATTATTTGAATCATTTTTTGAGGAAGAGAGAAAAATATAGTTTTTTATTGAAAACATCTATATCATTTAAAAATTTTAAAGGGATAAATTTAATTTTAAATATTAATTTAAATAATAATTAGTAAATTAATATTAAATTATATAAAGTTTAGTTCATTATAATAAATTTAATTTTTAATTTTTATATTAAATCATTCTATAACCATGATAATTATCTCTTAGAAAACCTCTATTTTCATCGCATTTTCTGGTATATTTTTAAATTAAATTCCTCATCATATGTTAATTAAATATTAAAAATTGAATTCTATAGTTTTATTTATCATAATTATGTTATATAATATGGTCATCTTAATTTTTTTATTAATTTTAATACTTGAGTTAGTATTAAATATCTACCGTAGTTAAGGAATAATTTGATTTACTAGTGGGTTAAACTAAGATGATAAGCATTAAATTGTGATTCCAACACGTAAAAATATTTTTTTATGAATATATATCCAATTTATAATTTAATTTTATAATATATTTTCATTTGGAATAATTTTTCGTATTAATTACATTTTCATTTGGGATTCATTTGTTAAATTTCTATGTAATTTTAAAGAGAGTTCCCTTTACCCCTCATAAAAGGTCCCTCACTCCCTTCAATTACACAGACCTCCTAAGACCCATATATCAATAATACACTAAAATTATATCTACCAAAAATGATTATACGCATTTAAGACTATTTATCACCCCAAATTACCAACCCTATGGGCCTTAAGAGGATACCCAAAGGAGTTTTCTCATAGATATTGTAATTGAATTAACAATCCTCTTTCATTTTCTTTCTTCTTTTTAAACATTAAATTATGTATTCAAACATATATAAAATTAAGCAAATATATAAAATCTACTAATATTTTAATTTTTAAATTGTAAAATATTAATCTTGCTCCACTTCTATCAAATGGGAAGTTGAATCTCCAATCATGTGTACAATGGACTACCGCCTCGTGGTCCAATGTAACTCATTCCCCATCAAAACCTTCATGGATGGATATAATGATGGAATTAATTTTTATATATAGTTTTTATGACATAAATATTCCACTATATTTATAATATTACATATACCTTTTTACATTACATTCTATTTAAAATATGGTAACTTCCCTTGTTTGTACAGTGGACAACAACCTTATTAAGCGATGCAAATCAATTTTCACTTATGATTCATAAGATATTTAATAAAGATTGAATTAAAAAATACAATAGATAAATATTTGGTTTTTACTATTCTATAAATTCAATATATCACCCACTTTATTAACTTTTCTCCCACTATGGTAATGATATCATTGCTCGTACATATGTATGACCTATAGTCTCCACAAAGAAATATGATAAATTTTCATTGAATTTTTTTTAAGAGTGGTTATAATGTCATATATTCATCATAAATATGATAAATATGATATTAATCTTAATCTAGATACAATGGATAAATATATTATACATAGGAACTCACCCAGTATTGAAAAAACAATCATTAAAAAATAGGGAAATTAACACTAGAAACAATGAAAATAATGGAATATTATTAAAGAAAAAGTTAAAATGTTATAAAAAATAATATTATTTATTTAAAATATTAATATTATCATTATATAAGTTAATATAATTCTTAGAAAAATGTATGATGTTAAATCCTTGTAAAACAAAAAGATGCATGTGTTTAGGGACATCTTCTCAATTTCCCTCTATTAAGGCTTATTTTATTATTTTGAAACTAATTTATTTTGTATAGTGTAAATACTATACCATTTTACATTTACTATCATATTTATTTAATAGTTCATGGGATCATAAGTTTAATTTTTAATTATTTCATCCATAGGAATTTTACATAAACGTTACGAAGTGGTAAAAAAATTCATAAATAAATTTATTTTCATTATGTTATATTAATAGTTCATCATCTTTGATATTCTAATATTATGTGTGTAATTAATTCATATTATATTATGCTATATTTATAAATGTATTATGAGTATTTATAATTTTTATATATAATATATTCATTTATTAATTACCGCATTAATTTTATGTTAATTTAAATGTTTATTTAACAATCCCATTCTTGTCGAGATTAATTTATGTTAAATTTTAGTATATGGAAAATATTTATTCATAATCTAATAAAACAATTTAATATTGTTCTCTTATACTTATAATGATATATTCATGTAATATCCACATTTAATCAACTCTTTGGGGGTTAAAATAATGTATAAAATGTTTTTAAGAAAATATGACATAATTTCTCTCTTCGGCCAGAATTTTATTTCCATCTAAAAAATTTTTTCTTTACATTAAAATGATAAAAAATTATTTATTAATTGAATCATTGTTTTAATGTAGACATCATTTATGGTATCTCCATTCATCAAGAACACTCGGTGTTTTAACGAGTTCATTATATTGTTTTAGAGGATATTTTCAATGAATTTTATCTTTAAAAAATTAAAACAATTACTGTTAAAATAAATTTAGAATATAAAAGGTTGGCTTCCTCAAGATAGTTTTTAATGAACTTTTTATGATATGTCAAATCATAAATGACATCAAAACATTATTATATTTATATCCACATGGGATATGTTGATTTTATATCATCTTTATTATTATTTTTGATGGATTATGATCTCATTAACCATGTAATGTATTGAAAATTATCTACATTGATTCATTTTTTAATCATTAACTGTGTATTGAAATATTCACGTTCATATGATCATTGGACATTAAATTTACTCTAAATGTAAATATTATTTATCATGGGTATTTTTATTTATTAAAAAGTGTGTCATTTATATATATTGTTTTCAATATTGGATGCTATTTTTTATCTAGGGAAATATTGATAAATCTATGTCCTTTAATCATTATGAGTAAATGAATATAACGAACATTGTTTATGAATTGAATCAATTATTTGATATAGGAGGGATGATTTGAAAAAGTAGTGATGGGTGGGAATCAAAATTATGTATCCCTGTAAGGCATCATTAGTCTAATGGGGAAAATTAGTAACATTTAATTTCTTGGTTTTCTACCAATAGTTTGAAACTATATTATTAAAGGACATCACATAAGAGGTATCATGTGAATGTAAACCCGACGTCCAATGCTTAAGAATTTTTGTTATTAAGAATTTAGTTGTTATAAACCATGAGTATTTTTTAACGATATTATCTCTAAATTCATTTTATTTTCATTTTATTTTTTAAATGCAATGTGTTTCAAGATATTATTTATTCCATATTGATTTTTTCTTTTCTAGTTATGACAGTTATGTAATTGATTATATTGAATGTTTTTAATTTTATTTAACATGACATATTTGTTATGTTATTCAATATAATTAATGGTATTGTGATATTATTTATTTATCATTCCAGGATTAGATTTAATTAGTTATGATATCTTTCATATTACATAACCCTTTCCTGGAATTTGATGTCACTCTAATTTTTTTTGTTACTAAGATGTTGTTAAGTGTACTGTGATAGATATTAAATGACCTCCTTGATAGAATAATGTTATTATAAAAAATAAATATGTTATTTTATTAATATATATTATAGTAATCATTTATGTTTTTTATTTAACAATAATAATATAAAATTATATCATTCGTGATAGGATTCCTTGTATTTTAGGCTGATATAGAAAATAAGGAATTGGTTATGGGATAATGTTGATAGGATGTCTATATTTTGAATCATAGGATATTCAGTAGAAATCTTGGGAACTAGATTTAGTCAAATATAATTTTTTTTCATTACCCTATTACAGAACTTGATGATATGTGTATAAGAAAATCACATTGTTTTGGTAAGGAAGATATTAAATTGTTTTCTTTTATAATACACCCCTGCTTGAATACTATATGTAGATGTGTTTCTATAATAGTTGTACCTATGGGTAGTAACTCTAAAAAGGGAACTTGGGTCATGACCTGATTTTCACCTACTACGCAACAATAGGCATTAATGCACATCTAGTTTTACACTCCCTGGGGAATGCAAAGGATAAATCACATTTTTATTACTAACCATTATAAACAATTTGAATCGATGATGAATTTTATTTAAATATGTTAATACTATTATTTAAAAATGTTTAAAAATTAATTTCATGATTTAATCATTATATAATGTATTATATATTTATTTTAATATGATTATTATTTATCACATTTTGTTTTTTTCCTTTAGTTCATTGTCTGAGACATGGAATAATTGTGTAATCATTTAATAAGAGGAATATTTGGTTGTGGTGATGAATGAAATTGGAAAATGATAAGAACGAAATATATCATTATTATTTTCAATTAGTTATCCTAAAATATTATTAACAACATATAATTTAAGCAACTAGGAATGTCATTAAACAACATAAGGATTATGTTTTTTCATCTTTAAATGGTGGAGACCATGATGCAATGAAGGGTAGATTTGATTAATTTTAGATATTTCAACAAATTCACCTAGAAAATTGGCTTGAAGAAATGGTAAAACACATTATTTGAGGAAATAGAGGGAATAAATCATTGTATTATAGATTAAAAATAAAGAGTGTTATATATGAAAATAAATCACATCCTATTGATCCATTGATAGTTTATTATCTTCAGTATAAGTAAGATGGGAATTAATGAATTCAACTCTATTTTATAAATTTTAGCCCTTAGACCAAGGATGGACATATGCTGATATAAAATGAATGATGAATCTAAATATTGTGGTTAAATACTAAATTATATATGTTTTTTTTCTAATTAATTTTTGGTGATTTTAATTATTAAATATCTCAGGAGTGTGTTAAATATTAAAATCATATATTTATTTATTAACATAAATGATATGGATAACATCTTGGGTTTAAGATTTTAAAATTTATCATGAGTTAAATATCATAAACACCCCTTCTATGTTTTATATGATGGGATTAAACTACTATTAGGGATATTTTTGGAGGCATTTATTGAAATAAAACCCATCAGTTTAGTGTATGATTCAATGAAGAAAAACATATTTTAGGAATAATGTAATTACTTTTCTATAGAATAATTAATATGTTATTGAAAACCTTTAGGGTTTAGTTGTTGTATTTTTTAGGTAATTGTGCATTCTTAATCATTGGGTATGTTAAAAGAATTATATTAATATTTTTTCAGGGAATTGACAACCTTCATGTTGGGTGATAAATAGTATCATCTAATAAGGTTGTGGATTTCGAACCCACGTCTGATGGATGATAAGTGTTTAATGAATTATATTGAACTACATGATGGTCTATTTATTGTGGTGTAATTTTTAGATTAATTCATCGAAAAATATATATTATTGGTGAAATTGTGGTGTTCCAATGGAGGTTTAGTTATTAATGAATTATATTGGAGAAATTTATCTAACAATATTAGTTGTGGAGAATATTGATGGATATATAGATAGGATTGCCACTCTTTTATGGCTCATTAGAACCATTAAAATTAAATTTTAGTTCATCACTCAGAAAAAATTCATTTATCGATAATCATTTAATGGATTAAGAGATGGGTTGGAAATTTATCGATGAATACCCATAGGATGAAATTCTCTTATGATATTGAAACAAAACATTTAATAATGGTTTCGTATATACTTTGATAGTAAAATAATTACACAGCTTTTGGAAAAAGGATATTGAAATAAAATTATTTTGTTATTATATTCATAATTGATTAATTGAATGTCTTTTCTAATCGTAATATATTTACTACATTGAATACATTAATGTTCCACTTATCATTAAAAATTATATGATCAATGACCTCAATCACTCTCTATATTTATTTACACTTTTATATCATGTTTACATAATAAATTTCCACTAGTGTTATGATACATTGAAACCTAGTTATGTGTTATTGTATTTGAGATTTTTAGTTTCCTTTCCCACTTATTAAGAGGATGTTTCATTAACAAAATTTATGATGTGGGTTTTAATAAAATGAAATTTGAAATAGAGAAACCTTGATTTTTGTGTGCAATATCAAATTGTGATGGCCTAATTTAATTAAGGACAGAAGAATGTACCATGAAAAAATTATAATAGATTGACATTGTATTCAATACAGTATGTAACATACTTTGATAACAGTAAAAAACAAAATATATACATTCAATATAAATTTAATCTCGTCAATAGCATTTCGAACACACAACCCTACGTCTAATTGAACTGTAATATAGTATATCAATATAAATTACGTGTTAAATAGGATGATAGAAATATTAATAAATAATTTCTTAAATTTATATTGTATAAATGTAACACCCAAGATTTTTAAATAAACATTGAATGGATAAAACACAGATTCCCTAAAAAAAACATATTTTATAATCTATCTGTAATGAAAAAGTTTTCATGTTCTCTGTTTTGAATTATGAAAAATGGCCATCTATAGTTGTGATTAATAAGACATTTGTATTCTTATAAAACAAACATGATTTTTAGTGAATAGTAATATACCCATATGAATATTAATATGAATAGTAATATGCACCTTATGAGTAGTAAAGAATGCTATTATTTTATTTTCTTAAGGTAATAAGATAATGTGATCTTAATTAATTATTCAGTGTGGCATAAAACTAATTACACCATAAAAATTGATATTTTTCAAATTAACTATGATCTTATTTAAAAAATAAATTAATAATATAAACAGAATTATTTTTGAAAAATGGAGTTCATTTTTTAATTCTACACATTGAAAAATGGTTGGGGTAATATTTTTGGATTTTTTTTGATATTCTGGAATTTTTGATGAATAGTTAAATATGGTAAAATACTTTATATAAAAATTAATAGTTAAATATGATATGTATGACAACATGAGTGATGTAAGACCACTATCTTAGAACTCACATGTAGTTATTATTATTAGGGGTCAAATGAAACAAAATTATTTCTTGTCTTTGTGGAATGAATAAAATAATGAATAAAATATTCAAAATTCACTCTTCTCCTCCACTATAACCTCCCCCACTCACATCCTCTTATATTCACTCTAATCCTTGAATATCCTCAAATATATTCTCAAATAAAATTACCTAGTAACTCCCAACGTTCATGAATATCTTGTTCTGTCAAAAATTCCAAAACACATTCTCTTTAGGATGTTCTCAAAGAGGTTATTTCAAGAGGTAAAACACCCTTTTTTCATTTAGTTTCATTTCAATTTATCTTATTTTGTTATAATCTACTCACCTCCTTAATAAAAATTATCATTATTAATCATGTATCATATTTATAGTATAATTATATCATTTGAATGGAAGATCCATCAACAATATTCCTACTCTCTCTATTTTATTTTATAAATGAAATCAACATCCATGAGGTTATAATTTATAACCTCACGGATACTGAAGTTTTGTTCTTCAATTTATCCTACATTACTAGTCATGAAACCATTTGGATGGTTTAACTAGAATATATTATATCTATAATAACATAATTAATATTCAATAACAATTATGCATACATATTATTAAATCATATGACAAAACTCATTCATAATAATCATAATACCGCTAAAATAATTTAACTGAATGTCATTAAAATTTCATATAATGATTCATCCTCATTCAATGTAACAAAATTATATAAAATACCACTAAAACATATTTATGTTCAAAATAAATTTTTAAATTCAATTCTGGATATTTACATCCATTCCTCATGAACTCCATTACTTAGAAAACAAGTGAACCGATTATGGAAATCATGAAAATGAACAATCCTGAATAAAGAAATTCGATATTAGAACTTATCAGTAAGTACATAAATTAAATAAAATGATTTATTATAAAAAATTACATGTCTACTAGGTTCTTAATTAATCTATAAATGAGTCTAATTTTTCATTCCATGTCCCTTAGTTCAAGATCAGAACACATTTGAAAGTAAGGTAATTGTTTTCCACCTGAACATTAATTTTCATTCGGGTTACATTCATTGTCTAATTATCTTAATGTAATTATTATGAATTGTTATATACTACTCGTAAATTTTTTTGAGTGTTCTATATATTTTCACCAACCAGAATCCTTCATTATTTTATTGATAGTTAAGCGTTTTAAAAAGAACTTTCAAAGTTGTTTCCGAAATAGAATCATGATTGATGGAAATTTATAAAATTCTTACCAAATTTAAAGATAACTATATTATTATGTTTTTAGAAACCATTATCATTATAAAATCACTCATATTATTATAAATTACTATCTTACTTAGATTATATTTTTATACAAATTTATTTACAAAATAAATATTCATTTAAAAGTAAAAGAGTATTTATCACAAGAATTACTCAAAAAATTTATAAGAGTGTCTACATATATTTCAACACTCGTGTTGATTCTTAGGTATTATTTGGATTTATATTTCATGTAATCACATTATATATTAAATGTAATGTTTTATGGTTATTTTGGTTATGGATTTTCTATTATAAAACCATTCACCAATTTACTCCAAATGGGTTGTGTTTAGGATTGTTCTTTGGGGAAAGTTATTTACATTTCATATATTAGTATCAATATGAATATAGATATTGTTAATTTTTTCCCAATTCATATAAGGAATTCATTGGGAATAGTATATGTCGGGTGCGTCCCTCTATATCCCCTCAGTGCATCAGTAGGTCTCATTAGACAAACTACGGTCTTAGAGTAATACCTTGACAAAATATTTATTTATGGTCGTCGCATGAGGCCTTGATGGTATGGTTATTATTTTCCACATTATGCATTTCTGGTTATGAAAATATTATTGATTGTTCATGTGGTTATTCGACTAGTAGAATACCTATGATTATATTTTTATGGAATTATTTACTCAACTCATATTCATGTCCTAAAGTGTCCATGTTTATTATTTGTAAAGGAATGTGTTTTGAATTATTCAACATGCATAATTTTTTTGTTATATTACACTTTATTGCATAATCTTACTGACATTTTGATCTCACCCATTTCTTATTTTTAATTTTCTCAGGATATAATGACTTTTATTAAGAATGACATGATTAAATAAACTAGGATTTATGGATATTGTCGATGAAATTTCGATGTTGTATTTCATTTCTTGTTTTAATGATGAAGTTATGTATGAATATTGTCTCCTATAATACTAAATTAATCAGCCCTTTGGGATGCATATTCTATGATTATATTAAAATGTAATCAAATAAGGCATCTCCTCCATAAAACTCGGGTACGTCCTTACATTTTGTATCAAAGGAACATTATTAGAAGACTTTGAAACTAAATTTAAAAATTGTATATTAGGGATCAAATCCATAATGATGTCTCTGAGGATAAGTATACATGGAAATCCATTTATTTTTGTAATGAATGTATTATGTGGATATTTATAAAGTATAAATCCCTGTATGGATACTACTAGTGGATGTGGTTATAATACAGTTGTACCTAGGTTTGAAAACTCCAATAAGGTGTTTTAGGCTTCACCCAGAGTATCCTGGTACAAAGTAATGCACATTATTTTGCTCTTGGTTTGACACTACCGGGGTATATTCTTAGGATAAATAACATTTTCATTACATTCTAATATAAAATATTTAAATGAAAAAATTTTCCTCAAAGAAACCATTTTTTATTATGATATTAACAATGTATAGAATTTCAATTTATGCTCATTATTTTTCTACGTTGAGATGATACATTATGATTAATATTATAGTGTAGTGTATGCCATTATTTATAAATGGAACCTAGTGTAATGAATGTAAACCACATGAACGAGCCTGCCCCATGTAAGTATTTCTCTCTAATTTACAATAATGATATTTTCTCTAGTGTTATGAATTGGGATGAAAAACTAATAACTATACTGGGACATCTGATATAGGTTATGAATAATTACCTTACATGTATGGAGCATCCAGATCCACCCTGTGGATGAGCTATATTAGATCGCTTTATGTGAAAACTACCTCCATCATTCAATGGGACTACAAACCCGTTTTTAGTTGAGTCGTGGATATGTTCCCTAGAGAAGATATTTCTTTCATTGGGATGTAACAAATAGAGAAGGTTGTTATATCATTGTTTATATTATCGAGGTATTCAGATTTTTGGTGGTCTTTAATCTAAAGCACAGAAGATGTGGAAGAGATAAAAGAGATGGAATGGATGGACATTATAGAAATCATCCTAGAGAAATATTTTCCTTGGGAACAGTGAACGGTTGTCTAAAAGAAACTCTTGAATCAGAGGAAGAAGCAGGATGAAAATTTTTCCATGTAAGAAAACAACTTTACAAGGCTATAAAGGCATGTTATGAACTATATATGTAATCTAAGGAGAAAAATTAATAGATTCATTGAGGGTTTAAAACCATTACTCATAAGGGCTCTAGTATCCCAATGTTTCTTATCCTATAAAGATATAGTCTCATGTTCTATCAAGATAGAAAAAAATTCTAATTCTTATTAATTTAAATAAAAATAGTCAATGAAGATGGCTACCAAGAAATCTCAAAATTAAAATATAGAAATCGGGGAGAAGGGAAGAATTTAACATCCATCGTGCAATAATTGTGGCAATAAACACCCTGGAATTGCCTAAAGGGAATGGGAGTCTGTTATAAGATTAGAGAAAAAAAACACATATCTCAGGATTGTAAAGGGAACAAATAAGATACCCCTATTCAATGATAAATGTTTTGGGAGATGGTACATTATGAAAATGGATGTCCTAAACATCATTGAAATGTTCCCCAAAGAAGGACAAGAGATGAAGGCCAAGATCATTCATTCACCACTATGAATGTTGATGTTCTTAAATAAGTGGTTGGAGGTATATGAATTGTTTCAACAAACTATGAAAATTCATTATTTGATTCTGGTTTATCTTATTCTTTCATATCCTCTCTAATTTCCACAAAAATAATATATATCCAATTTTATTTAATATGGGAGTTGTCAATTAGAAATCTTAATGGATGTATCATTACAATAATGTTATGTCATCTGGTCCCCATTATGGCATCTTAACATTTTTTATCTGTTGATTTTATTGTCATACCCAAGTTTGATTTTTATATAATCATCGGTGTGTATTGGCTTTTGAACCATGATGTGAAAATTTAATTCAAGAAGAAAGAGGTTAAAATTTTTTAGGTTGAATTGAAATCACTTCTCATTAAAGAAGAAACGTCACCATTTGATTCCCATCTAGATCAACCCCTAGTACCTCTAATGAATTCAACTATTTGGGAGAAAAGTAATGTAATAACTATTGGTGAGGAAAAGAATGATAAAATAGAAGATGTTATTTTTGTGAAAAATTATGTAGACATCTTTCTAGAGGATTTACATGTACATCCTCTAGGGTCAAAAATTGAATTTTCCATTGATTTCATTCATGGTTCAAGGTCCATATCAAAGACCCCTTATAGAATGGCCACTATAGAGTTAGTGGAACAGAATAAATAACAGGTTAAATTGAGTGATAAAGGATTTATTTTCCCAAGTGTTTCCTCATGGGGATCCCCTATTCTTTTTGTTAAAATTAAAAATGGATATATGTTTTTCTTCATTGATGAGAGGGAGATCAATGTTATTACAATAAAGAACATGTATCCACTACCTCGCATTGGTTATTATTTTTTGATCAACTCTATAGAGCCCAATATTTTTTGAAGATTGATCTATGGTCAGGAAATCATCATTTCATTGTGAGGAATGAAGCCATATAATATACATCGTTTCAAAAAAGGTATGGGAATTACAATTTTATAGTAATTCCTTTTTGATAGAACAATTCACCATCAATTTTCATGGAATTAATGAGTAGTGTTTTTAGGAATATTATGATGAATTTGTGCTGGTATTTATTTATAAAATCATGGTAAACTCCAAAATCTATGAAGCTCATGAAAATAAATTGTGCACTATTCTAAAGACTCTTAAATTGAACTAATTATATTTGATTTTCAGTAGTTTTGAATTTTGGTTTCAATCAGTTTCTTTTCTTTGCCACATTATCTCTAAAGATGGAATACATGTTGATCTTGGAAGGATAAAGGCTGTGTATGAATGGCCTTCTCCAAAAAACATTATTAAGGTTTGTAGTTTTATTGGTTTAATATGTTTTTTTGGCTTTTTGTTCAGAACATCACCTATTTGGCTAAACCAATGAAGATGAAAACCTATAAATGGGTTATGTTCATATGTATAAAGAAATGTGAGGACTTTTTGGAAGAGTTGAAGTGGATATTATTGAATTCTCTGATTCTAACCCTACCATCGGGGAATTATCATTTTGTGATATTTTGTGATGCATTTATGAAAGGACTTGGTTGTTTCCTAATGTAGAATTATATATTTATTTAATATGAATTAATGCAGTTACAAATTCATAAACAAAAATGTCTACCACGTGATATGTGGTTAGAAGTAGTAATCTTTTCCCTGATGATATGGAGACATTATCTTTGTAAATAAAGTGTGAGATATATATAGTTCACAAGTGTCTGAAGTATATATTCTCATAGAAATAACTCAACATGAGGCATTGGAGATGGCTCAAACTACTAAAGGATTAATATTTTTCCATACACTACTACCCAAGAAAGGAAAACATGGTAGATAAGGCATTGAGCAGAAATGAACATGGGTTTATCAAAATTATGAGGATTGATAAGGATCCTTTATATATAGATCTATTGAGGATGGATATGGGAATTATCAAATAATATAAAACATCACTACATTTTCATTCATTTTTCTAACCATCATTATTAAAATGGATTAAATGTTCTCATCCTAATGATGATATCATGCAAAAGGAAATTAGTGTTGTAAAAGATGAGAAGTTAACATACTTTGTGTGTGATGATGTTGTTATGAAATTCGGGAAGAGGGTTTGGGTTCAAGTTGTACCCAAGATTATTGGATGATGCCCATAGTCAACATTCCCCTTACATCCTGGTTGCATTAATATATATTCAGATTTGAAGGAACATTTCTGGTGGGATAACATGAAGAGGGAAATTGTGGATTATGTATCAAGATGTTGAGTCTATCAATAAGTGAAGGCTAAAAGGAAACCACCAAAATGAGTCATGTAATCTCTATGGATTTCTATGATGAAATGGGATAACATCAAAATGGATTTTTTCACAGGATTACCCAATACTCTAAGGAAGAATGATACAATATGGGTAATTGTAGATCAACATACGAAATCTGCTCATTTCCACACTATACATGGGTATATGCCAATGAAGTGCCTAGAAATACACTACATAAATGAAGTTGTGATACCTCATGGAGAACCTCTATCAGTAACGTCTACTCATGACCCACAATTTACATCTAAAATCTCTAAATGACTTCAAATGCCATTGGATACTGATCTTCGATTTAGTAAAGCTTACCACCCTCAAACTGATGGGCCATCATAGAGGATGATCTAAACCTTAAAGGAAATGTTGTGATCAGGTTCACAAGACTTCCAAGGTTTTTGGGATCAATACTTACCTTTAGTGGTGTTTTCCTCCAATAATAGATTCTATTCCAGTATTCAAATGGATCTGTATAAAGCATTATACAGAAAGAGATTTTGTTCACCATATTTTTGGGATGAAGCAAGAGAAAGGTGTCTTGTGGGTGCAAAGCTTGTGGAGAAAACAATAGCGAAGGTATATACTATTCAAGGTCGTAATGAAATAACTCAAAGAAGAAAAAATAGCTAGGATGATAATCAAAGGAAGGGTTTGGAATTGCAAGTGTGAGATCACATTTTCATGATAGTATCTCCATGGAAGGGTGCTATAATATTAGGATGGAAAGGTAAATTTAGCCCTATATACACTTGGCCTTTTGAAATAATGGGGAGAATATAAGCTGTTGAAAATCAATTGGCTATGCTGCCTTGCATGTCCAAGGTACACAATGTGTTTCATACTCATTGTTGACAAAGTACATGCCAGACCTAACACATTTCCTCACCTCTGTAGGTATATAATTATATTATTATCTACCATAATTTGAAAAGAAAATCATGATTCTGGACACTAAAGAATATGTGTTGAGGAATCATACGACTAATCTTTTAAAGATACTTTAGATGAATCATAACATCAAAGAGGCAACATTTGAGCCTAATCAGATATTGATGAAGACATAACCAAATATTTTTGAGGTAACGTTATGTGAATTTTGAGGATAAAATTTTTGTAATGAGGGAAGAATATAACACTCCAAGGTTTTGGAAATAAATATTGAATGCATGAAACACTGTGTTCCTACAAAATTCATATTTTATAATCTAGTAGTTAAACACAACTTTTCCTCTTCTATGTTTTTATGTTCTAAAAATGTTATCTAGAGTTGTGATCAGTAAGTCCTTTAGAGTCTGATAGAACAAACATGATTTTTTGTGAATAGTAACACACCCTTTTGAATAGTAATATGGACCTTCTGAATAATAAATAATTATTTTATTTTATTTTCTTAATGTATTATGATAATGAGATCAAAATTAATTTTTCAATGTGACATGAAACTAAATAAACCATTAAAATTGTCATTTTTCAAATTAACTATGATTTCATATAAATATTAAATTAATAATATTTAGAAAATTATTTTAGAAAAATGGAGAAAATTTTTAATTCTATACATTGAAAAATGGTTAGGGTGAATTTTTTGGATTTTTCTAAAATTCATGATTTTTTATGAATAGTGAAGAACAATAAAAAACCGTATATAATAATTATCAGTTAAATACACTATTTATGAAGTCATGAGTGATATAAGGCCATATAGATCAAACTAATATTCAATTATTACTATTTTTGGAAACATGAAAATATATTATTGGTTGTCTTGGGGGTATTAATAAAATATTGAATAAAAATTTCATAAACGACTCCTCTAATCAAATATAACCCACCCCCCTCACTTCCTCTTCACATAACTCTTTTATACCTTGAAGATCATTAATTTTATTTTGAAATAACCATACATCTTAACTCCCCACATCCAATAGGCTTTGGTATTTCCAATAGACCAAAATCCATTCTCTTGAGGAGGTTCTCATTGAGGTTATTTCTAGAGGTAATGCACCGTTTTTTTCATTTAGCATCATTTCAATTTATATTGTTTTGTTATCCTCTCCCCAGATTCTCTATCCAAATGACCATTATAAATTTATTATCATCAATATAATGTAATTATTTAATGTTAATGGAAGAATTATCATCAAAATTCTTATTGTATACCTTTTACATTATAAATGAAATCAATATTTATGAGGTTCCAATTTTTAACATTTGTAGATGACGAAGTGTTTTTAAATTTCTCCTTAATTACTAGTCATGAAACAATTTGAATGGTTTAACTAGACTATAATATATGTATTACAATCTAATAAATATTTAGGAACTAGTATACATACATATTATTACATCATGTGATGAAACTAATACCAAATAATCAAAAAAAATCAGTGGAAATAATATATGTGAATGTCATTAATATTTCATCAAATGATTCATCCTCATTCCATGTAACCAAATGATATAAAATACCCTTAACACATATGGATTTCTATAATTATTTTTTAAATTCAATTCTAATGATTTATAACCATTCCGCGGGAAATCCAATACTAAAAACCAAGTGAATCGATTTTGAAAATCTAGAAAACAAACACTCCTGAACTCTAGAATTCAATATTATAAGATTCCAATAAAGACAAGAAATGAACTAAAAAGTATTATTATAAAATAATTAAATTTATAATATTTTATTAATTATTTTATTAATAATTATAATTTCATATTCTAGGACCTTAAGTTCCAGAGTGGAACACATTCGGAGTTAAGGTAAGGGTTTTCCAACCAAACTATCATTTTCATTATGGTTACATTCTATGTCTAATTACCTCAATGAAATTCATAGTTATTGTTATGAAATCCTCATAAATTATGTTTTATTTTTCAATATATGTTCAAAAATATTAATCATTCCTTATTTTATGTATATTTACATGTTTTAAAACTATATTTCAAAAACATTTTGAAAATACAAGCCTGGTTCAAGAGATTTTCTCAAATTCGTACCTATATTCAATGGCACAATATAATATGTTTTTGGAAATAATTATATTTATAAAATCACAAATTTTAATATTAAAATTATATCTTACTTCACTTATAGTTTTATAAAAATATTTTTCAAAAATAACTCTTCATCACAAAGTAAAATAGTATTTATCTCTAGAATTATTGTATTATTTTATAAGAGTACCTTCATCTATTTCAACATTCTTATTGATAATTATGTATTATTAGGGCTAATATTTCATGTAACCATATAAAATATTTAATTTAATGTTTTATGAATATTTTTTATATTAATTTTCTATCTTCAAACTGTTCACAAATTTTATCTGAACGGTTAGTGTTTGTGCTTAGTGTTCGGGGAATTTTATTTACACTTCATATAATAGTTCTAATATGATTCTATATGTTGTTTATGTTTGTCCATGTTCATATGAGGAATGAACTGGAAATAGTAGATGTTGGTTGGGGACTGTTGTAGCCCCTCGGTGCTTCGGTAGTTTTCATGAGACAATCTATGGCATGGGCACAGGGCTATGAAAAAATGACTATTTACAGTCTTGGCATGAGGCCCGGATGGTATGGTTATGATGTCCCACATTATGAATTACCTATTTATGAAAATACAATTTATGGTTCATTTTTTTACTCGACAATTAGAATACCAATTATTATGTAATTTATGGAATTAATTACTCATCTCATATTCCAGCCCTAAAGTGTTCATGTTTATTATTAGTAAAGGCATGTGTTTTCAATTATTCACCATTGCTAATGCTTCTGGTACATTAATTTGTATTTATTACTCTTACTGATAATTTAACCTCACTCATATTTTAGGTTTAATTTTCTTATCCATACAATAGTACGATTTTTATTCCAAAAAAGGACCATACAATGGAAATATCACCCCCACATATAGGGGGTGGAAATAATGATGTCCAAGGACTGTGAAGGAGGTACGGTGTTTTCATGGTTTGGATATATACTACCAGAGGTTTTTTCCAAACTTTTCTAGATATGCAACCCTACTATCAGCCATGACGAAGAAGGGGAAACCTTTCGTGTGGTCGGAGAGATTCTAGAAATGATTCTAGGAGATGAGGCAGAGGATGACTAGTGCCCCCATCTTGAGGCTTCTAGAGGAAGTCTTAGTGTATGTAGTCTACTGTGAGGCATCTGGGACCGAACATTGGTGCGTCCTGAAGTAGGAACAAGCAGTGATAACTTATAGTTCTTGTTATCTAAGACATCGTGAACAGAACTACACTACCCATGACCTAGAGTTAGCAGCTGTGGCCTTCGCCTAGACGATGTGGAGACACTATCTTATATGCGAACAATTTACCATGTACTCTGATCATAAGATTCTCAGGTATATATTATCTCAGAAGAGGTTGCAATTGATACTGCGACGTTGGATTGAGTTCCTCCAGGACTATGACATTGAGATTTTCTATACTCCTGGGAAGGGGAATGTTGTTTCATATCCTCTCAGTATGTGATATCGTATACAATTTCTAGGAGAGGCGATAGAGTAGCTATCTCCCTTAAAGATATCCTTTGTGGATAGGGATGGAGTAGCCTTTCTTTATACTCTTAAAGTCACTCCCCCACCTCTTCAAAAATTCAAGGAAGCATAGCATGGGGATGTTGACTGCGAGACTCGACGTGCCCAAATATCCATAGGGTAGGCACTTGATGGATTTTCTGATGGTGAGGAGAAATACATCCACTTAATGGAATGTACTATGGTACTAGTGTCACATTAAGAGGATGTTTTGTGGGAGTTCCATACATCCCCTCTAGAGGTACATCCAGGTGTGGTAAAGATGTATTAGGACCACAGATGACTGCACTGGTGGCCATTTATGAAGAAGCCGGTAGCAGAGTTTGTATCACAATGCCTCACTTGTCAACAAGTTAAGGTGGAGCACCAAGTAAAAGTAGGCTTGGTTCAATCTTTAGAGGTCCTAGTGTGGAAGTGGGATTGATATACATGGACTTCGTGACGGGTCTTCCACGTACATCCATGGGTCACGACTCGATTTGGGTGATCGTCGACTGACTCACCTAGTCGGGCCACTTCCTACCGATCAGATATCCGGTTTCAGTAGAGAGCTAGATACTCCACTATGTGTTGGATATTATGAGTTTTTATTGTATACCTTCGACTATTGTCTCTGATCGTGACACGCAGTTTACTTACTGGCTATGGAAGGGGTTACATGAGGCTTTCAGAATGCAGCTATGTCTGAGCACCGCCTTCCATCCTCAGACAAATGGTCAGACTGAGTGGACCATTCAGAACCTTGACAACATTCTACGTTCTTGTGTCATCGACTTCAGACACATTAGGGAGGACCACTTACCTTTGGTGGAGTTTGCATACAACAACATCTATCACTCCACCAGAGGGATGGAACCTTTTGAGTCATTGTATGAGTGACCTTGATGATCGGCATTATGCTTTACAGACCCTGGGTAGTCAGAACTGGTGATATCAATGATTGTATGAGCTACCACAGAGAAGGTGTAGATCATCTAGGAGTGGATGAAGACTGAACAGTTCAGGTAGAAGTCATATGCTGAAAGGAGATGGAGACATCTGGAGTTTGAGGATGGTGACAACGTCCTTCTATTGGTCTCACCTCGATGAGGTCTATGAAGGTTTGGCCGAGGTGGAAGGTAATATCTGAAAATAATCGGACATTTCCAGGTCCTCAGTAGAGTAGGCGAGGTGGCTTACTGCTTGTCTTTTCCACTTCAGTTACCCAGGGTGCCCGACATCTTCCATGTATCTCAGCTGAGGGGATACATACATGAAACTTCTCACATAAAAGACCATGGAGAGATGGACATCGATGACTGGGAGACATTCAAGGAGGTTTTAGTGGTGATTGAGGATTTATAGGAGAGGGTCCTGCGTGGATGGTCGTTACCTCTGGTGCGCGTTCGTTGGATACATGGAATCCTCAAGGATATCACAAGGGAGATGGAGGCTCAGATGCATGCTTAGTACCCCCATTTGTTCCCTTAGTTCTATTTATAGCTTACGGGTACATAAAGCCCTGAGGAGGGGAGAATGCAAAGACCCAGAAATCCAGTGGAATTGTTTTTCAATACATTGGATTTTTAAGAGTCAGCAAAAACTAACGACGCTTGATTCGGAGGCCCGGGGTGCCCATAATCAATTTCTGAAGTTTTGTTCGGGTACTTTTAGTAAACGTACGAGCGGGTTTTTTATAACATTTTAACTGGTGCCCAGAATTGAAAATCAAGAGAACAGTTGAACTCACAACACTAGTATTCCATTATGAAGACTTCAACTTCGACGGTATTGAGTGGAGGAGAAAAGTTAGTTTTTGGGTTTTTGTGTGAAGTAATAAAATAATGTAAGCTCACTTTATTTTATTTTTAACCGCTATGTGGAGGTTGGGTGGATAAAATATCCACATCGGTGTTGGCGATGGGACCACCACACCGTAAACTCCCTTGAGAGGTTATGGTGGTGGGGACCACCCGAGCATAACCTCTCATAAGAGGTTATGATGTGGGGACCACACAAGGCTTATCTCCCTATTAATGGAGGAGGGTAAAACCTCCTCAACTCCCAACTAAATTGGGAGAAACCCCTGGACTTTCTCCACCATAATGGATCCAACTCACCTTTAATTTATTTTTTGCCACCTCTCAAGCATTAATATAGTGGGGCCCACCCAAGGTTATAACCTCTTCGATTCCCCATTAAGTGGGGAGAAACTCTATTGAACTCCCCACTTATTGTTCCAACCCTCTCAATTAATTAATTGAACACATTCAATTAATTAATTTGATCCGTTGAATTCTACGCCAATAATTTAATAAGGTCTAATAATCTATTATTTTGTTAGCATTTGTCTTTTTAGTGGATCTTGGGAGAAAAAGAACTCTCCAACAATGAACACTTATTCTGGCAATGAAGAACTATCTTCACCCGGGGAAAGGGGGGAAGTGCCGTCATTGAAGAATGCTGACGACAATGTCCTCAACTTCTTCATCTTTTTCCCCAATGTCAACAAATCGACATCTGCATTTCCACGAAATTGTCAATAATCAATGAACCTGAGGTAGGGGATTTAAGTATGAATTTGTTCCCGTTCTTCATTGTTCAAATCTTAGTTTCAAATTTTTTGATTTATATCACCATAACATGGAGGGCGCGGGCCAAACGAAAATTCCATGACACTCCCCCTATTTTTTTCCATGCTTTTTGACAACAGACACAGTGCAATGGCAGCCTGCGTCGGGCCGACTGAGAAGCAAACAGGAGGCGCAGGGCCACCGGGTCGCCAAATGGGCATGACGCCATCACACCATGAAAAATAGTAGGTTGTGGCCTCTGGCCGGGGTAGTGAAGACGGGTAGCCTCTCGGACGCCGGAGGGGCACGATGCCGTCGCGCCGTGCAGAAAAAGACGTTGTCACCCCCTGGCCACAACAGTGGAGCAGAAGCAGCCTGCTGGGCGAGCCGTCGGCAGAGCAGACCTGTAGGCCACTCAGCCAACTGGATGTGGTGGGACCCTCCTAGGTCCTACTAGCTGCTGAACTGGCACCATCTGTCGGCTCCGTTCTGGAGACAGGGGGCGCGGCACCCCCCCCCCCCCACTTACGCAAAAATGGAGGGGCCCGCAGGCCACGTCGAGCCGCTAGCTAACCAGGAAACATGGGTCGCGCAACCCACAGGCCATGCCACCACACGAGCCGGGCTGCCCAGCGCGGGCCAGGCCACACAACTCGGGTCGGGCCACCTAGCGCGGGTCGGGCCACCACCGCGGGCCAGTTCTGGAGGGCTGGGTTGGACTAGCGGACCAAGCTGGACCCCAGTCCGGACCCGAATTGGGTCGGGTCAACCAGAACTAGGATGGCCTAGGCCAGATCAGGCTGTGTCGGTCTGACTTGGTCGGACCCAAATTTGACCTGTTCGACCCAATTTCACCTTTTCGCCCATAACATGGGCTACATGTGTCCAAGTGACGAACTGTCAGTAGCAATGGAAATATTTTATTGAGGCAGTTCATTTGGAATACCCCAATTCAGGTTCGGAAGCAGTTGGGGTACAGTGGGGTCGGATTGAACCAAAATCTAATCGGGCCCTCAGAAAGGAAATGCCAATAACACTTAGACCATGAGTCTGATTGACGCACCATCTATTGTGTTGTTCTCCTTTTGACAAGATGGAACTTCGGGATAAATCAACTTGGGACGATGTGACAGTTAATGTATCGAATCTTGCCTTGAGGAGCAGACCCTCTCAAAATCAAGCATGCTAGTGGAAACCCTGAGACTGGCAGTGCACTGATGACTGTTCCTGGATCATGTGTTGGTCCGACAGTTCTAAATTCTCTTCTTGGATCATGTCTGACAGAATTTCTAGTCCTAGATCATGTGTTCGTCCAGCAGCTCTAACGATTGTTCCTGGATCATGTGTTGGTCTAACAGTTATGAATTCTATTACTCGATCATGTGTTGATCCGACAGAATAGCTTGTCCTAGATCATGTGTTGGTGTGACAACTCCGATGATTCAGTGGATATATATGATCATCTCTATCTCTATATATAAGTTTTAAACCTATGTGTGAACAGTCAGTAACTCTTTTGTTTCCCCGTGATTGAGATGGATTAGTTGATAACTTAGGAATATGTATGGGTATATACCAATGTGTGGTTATCTGTTGAATTCATACTTTGTGGTTTATCCTTGTTGGATTTTGTGAATCCTTGAGGGTTTCGAGGTCCCTACCGAGTATCATTATACTCACCCTTGTACAGGAATTACCATCACCTTGATTAGTTGGTTGCATATGATGGACAACACTAACCGAGGCTGAGTGGACTAGACTAGATGGTACCCTGAGGTGGACCACACGGCGTGACAGTACTTAGAGGAGACAGACGAACGTGGAGTGTTGTGGAGACCATCTATACCTACTCCTCGGGTAGGAATTCTTGGTGGATGATCCAGCAGTTGTTTACCTTTCTTCATTTGTACTTGTTTTTGAGTTTCCTTGTACTTTACATTTGGGCTTGTATTTATAACCACTTTACTTTTCACACTCTATTTGTATACAGTTTTTACTTAGTGTTTTTTTCTAGTTTGAATTGTGTTTGTGTGTGTTCCTTAATTATTAAGGAAATGCCTTCCCAGTTTTAGGGATTTACTCCTTTAGTGCTAGTCGCCAAACCCTGGCCTATGGAAGTCGGGTTTGGGGTACTCACGGTTTAGGCCCCAGGGGACGGGTCATGACATTATTGTTTTAATGTAATCTACATGCGTGGAATTTCCTACCATTATGAAAAATAAATGTTTTAAAACATACATTATAATTTTAAATTCTTATTTTTAATGAAATTTATTTTCAAAACAATTGCATAAAATTTCATTCTAAAATGATTTTCAATGAAAAAAATTTCATTTTACTCAATAATGTTTTTAATGAATTCTTTTATTTATATTACCTAATAACGTCACTATTTTTTTTATATGGTTCACAATTGATATGTGGTATTGGAATCATCTTTAATCGTTATATAGATGTTTTATTATCATTTTCACAAAGTAATGTGTTGAGATTCACTTTCTTGATTCATTTTTGTAGTCATTAACATTCCCTTGAAATATTCACTTCAATGTGATTAGTTGACATTATCTTTCTTCTAATTATCCTTCTTATTTTCATATATATATATGCTTATTGATTAAACCATATAAAATTTCTATAAATGGTGTTCAATATTGAATGTTAATTATTTATCTTGGGAAATATTGATAAATTTGAATCATTTAATAAGTATATATATTGTATGATAGCTCACATTATTCAGGAATTAAATATTTTATTAAATATATAAGGAATACATTAGACGTGGAGATAATTTTTGGTCGAGAATTTCATTTCCCATCAATGCATCAGTAGTCTCATGAGGAAAATTAGTAACCTTACATTAAATTAGTGTCTACCTATTATTTTTATCAATATTATCCAAGTCCATGATATTATTGGTATCTTGTGGCTAATGACATGACTTCAAATGATTATGAATTGTTTTCATTTATAATTTATTAATTATTATCCATGATATTTTTTAAATGATTTTATTTTGAGATGTATTTCATTATCCATTTTCTGATTACTTAAAACATGTTTTCATATATTTACCTTCCCATACTAATTTTCACTTATCCAATTAAGATAGTAACATTGTTGTTTAAATCACATTTTTTAGTTATTTACCATTTGATATTGACTAATCAGGTCAAATTTGATAAATATAATGTTTTGTTTATTCATTTATCATGTAAATATAATGATTTTATATTCTAGATAGATTCTATTAAACATAACACTTTCTATGAATTTGAGATACCATTTATTTATTTCTTTAATTATTAATCCATGATATGTATTATCATTAATTTTAAAGGCTACGGTAAGGGAAATAATGTAATTATCCAAAAACAATAATATTTTTTTTCAAATGAACTATTGGAATAATTGATTATCTAATATACCATGTCTACTAACAATTTCATTCATTTGGAACGTGATTCCTTATATCTTATGTGAATGTAGTAAAGCATACACCATACTATGTTTATTATGTTCGAGGCTACTACAATAATTCAACACATTTCATTTTAAGACCATTATTACGATCATTAAAGAATACAACACATGTTCCAAAATTAATCATAATCATTTCAGCTTCAACATAAAACATTATAACATTATTAGGTTTGAATATACCATGTTTCTTATTATTCATAAATTTAAAATCCAATTAAAAATGATTATATTCAAGGATATTTTTATTATATCCTTATATTCCATTGATCAACAATTCAAGAGTATATTTTTATTAATATTTAATTTTATATTTTCTAATCCATTTATTTCCAAATTTCATAAATAATAATGAACCCTCTATAAATTCTTTTCTTAAAATCTCCTGACTATTTTTATTTACATATATATTCTAGTACTATTTCCAGGAAATCCTTCCCTATGTTCTCATATTATCCTTAAATATATGCGATCTCTACCATCTAATTTTCAAAAATAGAAAAAAATGAAACTATATATTGGGGAAAAGACTCCAACATATCATTCATGGTTTCAAATGATTTATCATGAGAACATGAAAATGTATGATAACTTCAAATTTATTATTATTCTTGTGCACTATTTTTTTTCAAATATCAAATTATTTCTTTAATTAATAGATATACGTGAGGTATTAGTGTTATTCATCCCTGTAGTGGTAATTAGAACCATATATTCATCGCATTACAAGATATATCTGTATAATTTTCTATCAATGAATAAAAAACCTAAAACATACCCTTCTCTATAATATATGTAAAATTTTGTAAATATTTCTTGTATTTCTTACACATCATCAATA
This sequence comes from Viscum album, assembly GCA_963277665.1. Lineage (NCBI taxonomy): Eukaryota > Viridiplantae > Streptophyta > Magnoliopsida > Santalales > Viscaceae > Viscum > Viscum album. Next base: position 705,827,599 of record OY728131.1, on the reverse strand, counting down.
TAGTCTTTAAATAATATGAATTCTAATCTGATTAGTTCAATTTTTCACCAAGAACTATATGTCATTATAAAGTAAGGAATACTCTTTGTACGTTATAAGAGAACAAAAAGAACAATTTACAGTATTCAATATAGGTGGAACAACTATGATAAATAAATTTTAGACCACATTATAAATTATAATCTTTAGGGGGTATTCCGTATTAGTGTTAGTTATGTTTTTCTCCAAATTAATGGTTTTATCTCATGACCCCTATTACCTGTAACATTATTTATTTTATCATTCTATTAAATTTTTTAATTTTTTTTTACCACACACAATAAGTGTATAGTTTATTTAAAATGTTATTATTTTAATAATAAGTTAAATTTATTTGTGAAACTATGAAATAGATTTTGATCACACACGAAACTAAATCGAAATTTATGTAATTGTCCGTCTTATAGAATAAAATCATTAACATAATCTGGGTAATGATAGAATAGAACATTTAAATCATCATTAGTACTTATGAATAATATTTTAATTTTTTAATAAAATTGATTCTTTGTACAATAGTGTACAAAAAATGAAATAATTTGAATCTTTGAAAATTTATGTTGAAAGCAATAATGAGTTATATCAAACAATAATATACTATAAATATTGTTTCTTTAATATGGAAATTATCTCATATTTGTTGTATAAGTGGAAATTAAAATTAAAAATTATATTATGTTTTCTTATGATTATAATTTTTTATAAATTCAACTAATATATTTTATTTTTGTAAGTTAATAATAAATCTAGTTTATGCTTAAAATCTAAATTGTTCTAATAATCATTTTTCTCACATATTAATGGTGAACCTAATATAAAACTAAATATAGAAATTTACATATATTTTTCAGAAAACTATATGCTTCATTATTGAAATAGGAATATCAAAATTAATTTTAGGAGATATTTTGGTATCTTCCTAAGAAGTTTTATATTCTGATGAATAAAGAAAAACATTTATTTTTAATGGAAAAATTTAATTTTGATCTAATTTATTTTTATAGAAAAATTAGGTTGGGATATTTTTTAAATTATCTTTAGAATCATTTAATATTATTTAAAACAATTTGGGTAATTGTAATCATATTAACATTGAAATTTTATATAAAATCCAAGAACATTTCGGAACATATTCACTTTAAAACCCTTATTTATTGTCCAATCTAATGAAAAAATAATAAATTAATTACTACCCCTTATATTATTAGGATTTAAAAAAATTGATTTTATATTTTTAATAAGAAAAATATAAAATTTAGAAAAATATCAACATAGTTATGAACAAAATTATTAGTGAAATTAATAAGAATTAGTTGCAATGATTTAGGTAAAAACTTTATTACTCAGTGGATAATCATCAATATTCTGGAATAAAAATGGCACTAAACATTTCCAAACCCCATTTTTTGTGCATAAGTCCTCACAACTTCCAGTACCAATTATTATTATGAAATCCTCTTTGAATGATGAATAATCAGAGGCACACAATTATTTTTAAAAATTCCTACTATGTCCTCTTCCTCCACTATAAAAAAGAAATCACACGGTTCTATTTATAAACATATATAAATAAATTTGTTTCATAAAAACATAGAAATTATAATCTTAAAATATCACCCCCAACCTATATGGAACACTTCAGTATGAAATAAAACTAAGGAATCCTTTTGGTGAAAACAAAAAATAATTACCTGAAAAATAGGTATTGTTCATCAACGTGCATTTCTATTTTATTTCTTTCACCACAAACTAATGTTATCTTATTCTATTCCTATATAATGGAATAATATTTTTAAATATTTTTATATGTTTTTATTATATTGTTTTACCTAAACCAACAAAAACTACCATCAAATGGTTGATGAACTTACTGTTTATGTGTACAGCGGACTACCTCCACAAAAAACAATATCATATGTTTTCCCATTACCACCATAAATGTTTGTGAATTATAATTGTTATAATTTGTTATAATATATATGATATTTATTATTTTTATTTTTATTTTTATTTTTTATATAACATGTACAATCATTCTTTCCATTTTGTGGCAATACTATAAGATCGTTTTTATATTTGTGGACAACCACCCACTCATAGCGATGTGATATGTTCACATTATACATTGAAATTATTAAAGAATTTTTTTAAAAAATATGTGACATACATAACATATATATGATATTAATCATATAATTACATTTCTGTAAATATGATATATAAATTTCATTATTACCATTTCACACACTAAGAATGTGATGACATCGTTCAAAGACATGTGGACTTCAGCCTCCTCGATGTGATGTGATTCCTTTTATATCACAAAAATTATACCTATAAAAAATATATTATTATGTAAAATGATAGTTATGATTTAATTAAAATTCAATAAAGGTAAATTTTACTTACCTTCTTTTGATAATGATCATTTTGAAATTGGAACATTACTCATGAGTGCTTATAGCCTACTATCTCTATGGTTGTATCATTGTTTCATTTTTCATAACCATATTTCATGATTGGTTTTAAATGTATAACTGATGTATAAATATCATAATAATATCATGATTTTTATTTTTTAGATGTTTTAATGATGACCCCTTTTCACTATGGTTGACGTACCAAAGTCATTTGTGACACATAAATCAAACTTCGTCACAAAACATAACATAAAAATAATTGTTTATATAGTTTTATACAATAGACTAAAATGTAAAAAAAATAAAGTGATAAAATATAAATGGTTTTAAATGAATGTAAATATGTAACATTTTTTTATTATTCAGTAATAAGAAGTCACATATTAATTGTCTGACTCCATTTGAGGGATTTTATCTCAAAATTATTTCATTACAACATATCATGATGTTTTGAAACAACATTATTTTATGATGTGTATATTTGACCATTTTTAATTATAATATCATGAGTTTATTTATTCTAATGTAATGGAATTTTTTGAATAAATTTTAATCTTTCATATATCTTCTGATTTAAAGGGTGAAAGTGAAATATGACACTATGAATGTTTAATGATTTTATTTCAGAATATTTTTCTCCATATAAATATTCCCAATATTATTTTAAATTTTTGTTATATATTTATAAATGGATAATAAAATAAATTTTAATCCTATTATTAATTTCATTAAAATTATTCCAAAAGTATTATTCTTAAATGTTTTATATGGGTGTTTTTCTAAACGATAAAATGAATGTTCTATTTTCAATGTACATTACGACAATCACTATATTTTTCATATTGAATATTAAATTATTTATAGATTTAAATGAAATATTACATTTATTCTACTATTAAAAATACTTCTTTCCATTTTTTGAGTGATATTTTAGTGAAAATTTGTTTTTCAATTAGATTAATTCTCTTAATAATACTATTTTTTTCTTCTAAGTGAAAAAGAAAATTTTATGAGTGACATGATAAAAAATTATTTATTTAATGTTTTATGATTATATAATGGAACATAGTAATTTAAAAACATGTTTAATAAAATACTAATAATGGATGGTTCTAAGATAAACCAATGATGTGTGGGTTTGTGATTTCCCTCTAATTCATTGGGTATAGAAGTCAGTCATATGGATCTTCAATTTGTAAGAGTGACAGGTATGGAAGTAGACAAAATGGTTATTACATTTTAAATATTGAAAATTATAATAATGACCAAACATACATTTAAGTGTTTTAATTTTATATAATTTTTTATGGTAATCTCATGATTATAACAATCATAATAAATGATCTTATCTTAAGAAGAATGTATTTACTACTTATCAGGGGTGAATATTATTACATTTTGATAAATTATTCATGGGTTTTAATTTTTATAAATATCCTAATGATTTAATATTTTTTTAACCCTTATTGATATTTTTATTCTCAAAATAAATTTTTTAATCTTTCCATATGACATAATTATGAGTAACTGATTTGATGAATTCATGATGAATATCTTGAAGAGTTTTCAAAAATGAGATCATGATTTTATTTAATGGATTTAAATTATGGGAAAATAGAGATTGTTAAAAAATTTCCATTTCAATTTTATGGTTATCTTATGTATATGTTATAGCCTAATTCTACAAAACTATATTCCTTAAATGATCTTAAATTTTAATAAAACTGAATTCATTACTAAAACTCTAGATAATGTTATTTTCTAGTCCAGGGCCTTATAGTGGTTACCAAAACAATGAATTTAGATTAATTGTTTTATGTAATATTAGTAGGCTGGCCTTTAAATTGGTCACATTATAGATAATTTGAATTGGTATATAATTTTAATATTATCATGTTGCTTCAACTAAACAATTTTTTTAGAATGGTTTTTCAAAGAGGAAAAAAGGGAAGATATAGTGGGATGGTACTAAGGTGAAAATATATTTCTTAATCATCACCATGATAAAGTTATAATTTGAATTTGGATGTTTTTCTCAATTAAGAATCAGTTTAAATAGACTATAGATGTTGATGGTTTCCATTCAAGTGAGAAAAAAGATCTACAACATGGGAACATGATGATAGTGGATCATTTTATGTGACAACATACCCCATCATTTTGAGAATCATCTAAACATGTTTTAGCATAAAGATGATTTAAATAACTAGAAAATATATTCTATGTCATTGTTTTTTAAGATAATCAAAATTTAATACTTAGAATTTATCATTTTGAAGGTTAATCCTAACAATAGTTGTCAGTTTTTATGAATATTATTGAAAGTGAATAGATTCATGCCAAGTAGTTGGATGAATTTATCAAAATTTCATATGTTAAATATTTTCCTAAGGATATTAGATTTATGATAATAAATACAATTCATGGAATTAAGAAAAATGGATTAATATTTGGTGGCTTTATATAAAGAAAACTTCACTTGACTAGCAATGTACATCAGAACGTTTTTGAGAGATATTGATATTAAGATAAATTGGTTTTACTCCACATTAAATTCAATATATATATGTTATTAATATAAGTATGAGTTCATGAGCATTATGAAACTTTTTCTATGTGATGGATAAGTATAAATTAATGTTTATAATGAACTTGTTTCCTATGAAAAATTTGAAAAGAAGTGGTTCAGTGGGAAGGAAATTATAATGCATTCATCAAAGAAGTTTGGATGTAATAAAATCACATTACCATATTCTGCGATGTATGGAAAATCATCTTATATATGTACATTTAAAGTCTATTAAGTGATAATTTTTTGGTATGTTTTTCTATATGGATTGTGACTTCAAGGAAGATGGTCAAACAATGAATGAAAATCTAATGGTAATATTTTTTGTTACAATAAGTTAGGGAATTAAGCTAATTTGTGTCAAAACATGATTAACCTTGGTAGAGACCATCAAGATAAAATTAAAAAGTGTGTGGAAAACTATATTTTTACTAAATTAGTTAATGATGGCCCATAAAATGATGTGGTGGAAGGAATGTTATTGGTTTTATTGATTTATTCCAATACTATGTTTTATTATGGATCATTTCTTTATTTCAATTCGATGAAATTTTCTATAAAATTAGTAATATCACCTCATAAAAGTAAAATATAAATATTGGTAAAAGATACCAGTTTTAGAATCAGATGAACAAATATTTATAGGAATATTTTTATTTTCATTATAGGGATCTTATTTCTAGAAAAAATTCATGAACGGGCCATATTGGTGTTTTATTTCATTTGGGTTATAGATTACCTTTATTCTAATCATGCTATAATAGATTATAAATCCAAGAATGTTTTATTAAATTATTTTACAAATATTATATCATACTGAAGATATAGATAATTCATTATATATGAATGTTAAGGTTATCTAGATAATTTTCTTCTAAATAATGGAATAGTTTTTAATAGTGACATCCTAGTTGTAAATGAATTTATTGATGTTTTCCTAATTAATTACATTTTTTATTCTGAATAGAAAAGTTTAATTTGCTATTTTCCCTAATTCTATGACTACTTTAAATCCCCATTATCGAATGGCTAATGTGGGACGTTTAGAAATGAAAAATGAGTTGTAGAGTTTTTTATAACGGTTTCATTCATCTAAGAGCATCACTATGGAATTCCCTTATTTTATTTATCAAAACATAAAACTAGTTCCATAATACATTTAATTGATTATAAATCATATAATATCAACACTATTAAAAACATGTATCATTTTTCTCATATCAAAAAATGTTAGGATAATCTCTTGTGAGATCAGTGTCTTCTTGATGATTTAAGTGAGGTTTGGTTACCATCTGATGAATGTAAAGGATGATGAAATTCAGAAGAAACTTTTTTGGAAGAGACATGTGAATTAAGAGTTTTTATTTATTCCCATTAGGTTTTATAATTCACCTATATTATAGATGAATCTTATAAATTGAATATTTCATCAAATTTTGAATTAGTTTTTGGTTGTGTATAATGATGATATTTTGGTATATTATAAAATACAAGTGGCATATGAAAGGAATTTATGGATTTACTTTTATACCATAAATTTAAGGAAACTATATGAAAATTTGAATATGATATAATTTTTGAGGAAAAAAATTCATTCTTCCAGATTACTATTTTTGGAGATATCATAACTGTTTACCCTACAATAAAATATTGTCGAAGACTATCCAAGAAATACCAATGACCTAGAGATTAATTTATTTCCTGGATTACTAGTGTATTACAAACTATTTTTTGAATACATTTCTTGATAATCTCTCCCAATAATTAAGATATCATAAAAGAGAGAAAGGTTTATCTGGATATGTGAATGTTTTATTTTTTTTATTAACTATAAATAAGTTTGGTCAATGCCATAGTTTTGTCCCTTCCTTATAGAAATGATAATTTTTTAAAATATGTTGATACTTCATTTAAATCACTTGGTTGTTTCATTATGCGCAATAGAACAGTTGTAATAACCTAGTTACATATAAAATTAGTTTTTTATTCTATAATTAAAAAGATAAATTAATTATAAATTTATAATGAAATAATTGTAAATTATATAAATTTAGGAATTATACTGATGGAATAGTATGTTGACCTTTTGAATAGTGACATGACCTTTAATAATAGTAATATAGAAAATAGAATAGAGAACTCACCTATAAAGTTAAAATAAATATATATCTTATAAGTGAAAATAGTATATGTTTATATCATTTCATAACTAAATAAATGTTTTAAAAATAATAAATTAAGTATTGGTATTTATGTAAAACATAAATATTTATTTTCTGTTTTTGAATTTATTTATTGATTTAAAAGGGATTTTTTTTATAAAATAGATTCATAAACTTATATTTTATTGCCTTATGATCAGAAAAAAAAATTTATGAGGGATTAATAGTTTTTCTAATGTGTTATAAAATAATTTATAGTTTTAAAATAATTATTTTCCAAAGAAATTATCATTTTAATTATTGAATGTCTCTTTATAAATTGTGTTTTAAATTTCTATTTTTTCAAAATATAATGTGAAGAAATTTATTATGATGATATTCATATTTTATTATTTGGTTATAGAAGTAGATATTTTTTAAGATGAAGGGTGGGACTTATATATTCCCCAAAATCATTTATTACATTTATATTTGTAGTCTTTGGTAATGTTTACTCTAAGTGTTACTATTATGGTTACACTATACGAAAGTCACGAGGGTTACAAAATACGGTACTCTTGAAGGTTACCTTTTAGGTTAGTAATGAGTGTTACAAATCGTGCATCCTCTATGAGGGTTTCATTCTTAAGTAAGTAATTCCACAAGTTACCTATAAGGTTTTATTATTGTTTTCTATGTTTTATGCAAAAATCATGTCTTCAAAAATATTTAAATTAAATTTTTAATGGTGTGAAGTATGTTTTTTGAAAATTATTTTGTACGTTTATAAGAATTAATGGACTAAGTGTTATATTAAATTTCATGTCCCCTAATGAGATTTTTTTCAGGCAATGTTTTTAAATGTTTTTCATAGGGTTTAATGATTTGTAATATAAAAGAAGAAGTAGTTGTGATCATCATGAAAAACATTCCTGAAAAAAAAAACTCATGTTTTATTAAAAAATTATTATTGTAACCCCTTGACCCGAGAAGCCCAGATTCGGTGCATTATTATGTATCATTGGCATGCTAACAAATGATCATGTCTCAAAAGATAGATTAGTTTAGTATCTTTTTAAGTACTAGATACAATAATAAGGTTTACATTACATCATAAAATGGAAAACTACAACAACATTGTTTCCAAATAAAACACTGAGATCCCATAGATTATCCCTACAGGTCAGTCATAATATACTTCTTCACATCCTGGGAAAAATTAAAAATAAAAAGGGGTGAGATCAAATGCTTAGTAAGGATAACAATACAGCGAAAACAATCATAAATAATCATAATCATTTAATGCAATGTATAAGTCTAAAACAAAATCCTTTTAAACTTGATCTATATCATAATATGTTAGAGATAAATATCAAATAATTCCATTTACTTATTCATAAGGGTATTCTACTAGTTAAATAATCACATGCAATATCAATATCCACTTTGATAATGATGGAATGTATAATACCAAACATCCATAACCACATAGTCAAGGCCTTGTTCCAAGAATACAAAAAATATTTCGTCAAGGCCTTGTTCCAAGACACTAGTTTGTCTCATGAGACCTACTGATGCATCAAGGAGCTAGAGTGGACTCCACCCATCACATACTAAGTCCAATGCATTCCCCATATAAAAAGGTTCAAACATACCATAAACATTTGTATTAAAACTATCATAAAAAATGTAAATACTTTTTCCATAATCCATGAATGGTATAAAAATAAAGAATCAACAGTAAAACATATCACAAATCCTTCAATACAATATGGAAATTTTATATCACAATAAATCAACATCAAATAAGATTAAAATCCATCAAAGGATGTCGACATAGATGAAATCAAAAACTCTTTTTAGAGAAATATCTCTTTCTATTTTGAAATATATTAATTTTTTTATAATTATAAAAGAAATCATTTATTTTTTATATAATATTGTATGAAAATGTTATAAAGTACCTTGTTTAGAAAATGACCGAACGATTCTTTTCAAAAAAATATTATAACAAGTAAAAAAAAGGTATAAATGACTCTATCCCATAGTCTAGTAAATAGTAAAAATGTTATGAAATATATTTTTATGAAAACACGGATGTGGATGAAATAGAGGTCCCAGTAGATACTTATGTAATAACAACCTCGAATAATAAAGAGATTGTGAAATTAACCCTTACCTTGTAGTTTTCCTTGGTTGAGGGTAGGTTAAAATTTCTTATAATGGTGAAGTAATTGTTATTAAATTATACAATAATCATATTCATTAATATGATATCATATATGATCTTTTAATATTCCTTTGTTAATAATAATTTAGTATTATCATCATTCTGGGTGTTAACTGATTCAGTTTCCTTTATATGTTTTGTTACATAAGAAATAATTTTTATGGATACGATATATCTTATTCATATTCATAATGATATTAAGTCGTTAGAAATTATTTTTAATCATCTAATAAAAATTCGTCTTGAATGGAAATGGTGGGGAATGAATCTTATCGCATTCGTGGAGACGGTAATCCGTATGTACACACTAGTGAAAATATCATTCTTTTGATATTAAAATAGTATATAATTTTATGTTATATCATATATAAAGAACCATTATCATGTTATATTTATTATTTATATCAATTAAACAACATTTTTATACCCATCCATATAATGATGTATTTAATAACAATTACACCATGATGTAGAGACAGTAAGCCATAAGTACGCATGTATGGTGACATGTCATTCAAAAGATGGATTGATTAATGAATTTGGTTGTTCCATATGTATAATAAAATCACAGTATATAGAAGAGACTGGACATATTATTTTAGAATGTAAAAAACAATGATTGGGGAAGTCGATGAAGAAAATAACTTGAAAGAGATAGTGAAATATTTACTCTTTCTTCGGGTTGTTCATTTTGATTTGATCAAAAGGGATCCATAGAATTTCCTTATGAAGAAATTAATGCCCTTATGATGAATTAATTATAGTTTAGAGGGTATTTGGGATGATTTCGTCCAAGCCAAATGGCTTTGAAGGTGTGAATTAGAGAGAAGGTGAAGTGCCCTTTTATAAGAGGGGTGAGGGGCACATTAGGAAAAGCTAGAAATATTATTTTATAATAAAATAATTTTTGCTGTCTAATGGCTTGAAAATGAATTATTTAATGTGTAAGGTTGGTATGTGTCGAAAACCACTCAACCAATATCTTTTAGATATGTTTGGGTAAATATATTAACATTATATTTTAGATATAACTCTTAGTTAAATAGTTTGACATTTACCATGTCTCTTTATATTTTTATATTATATTGTTAATAAAAATACTATAAAAAAACTAAGGAACCTCAAGTGGTTCATTAAAGATACACCTATCATTATATAAGTCTTTTTTCAAAATGATATATTTTTTGTAAAATAATATCAATTAATAATATAATATTTGTTTTAAAAACTCTTTTCTGTCAATTTTGAAACTATTTGGAATTTTGTTTTTTCGAAATTCATAATTGCATTTTTACTTGGAATGAAATTACTCTAATCAACCCTAATATGTCATATAAAACTATAAAATTAGTTCAATCCATAAAAGTATCGAAGTACTTTTATTTGTATTTTTATTTTATCAATTATTTTAATATTTCATTAATACGGTAATTACTACATCATCAATGTGTCATAAATAAATTTAATTATTTAATCCATAAAAAATATAAATACAATAAAATTATGAATGATATTTTTTATAATTATAATTAATATTTATAGTCTAATTTAGTTTATATATAAACCTATATTAAAAATGGATTAGTTATTAAACATTGAATTTAACACTTTTAACTCCTCTTATAATTAAATAATAATAAATGTCCTAATTTAATGAATGTAGAAATAAAGGTTCATATTTTATTACTAATGTGGTTTTTCGTCAAATTACACTTATCCAATATAATTAGGACATGTTTTAGGGTAATAAAAATATCATTTTTACCCTTAATTACCCTATTTACTTTTAATCGTGATAAATAAAAGTGAAAAGTTACTATTCACCAAAAATTATTTTCATCTTATTGAACAAAATTTTACTTAATGATATCAACCATATCTCTATGATTCTTAAAATTCAACTCATAGAACTGGTAAAATGAAGTTTTATGTAAATTTGTAAATGCTCCTTGGAGGTTGCTAAAAGACGGTAAAAAGTTCAATAATTTTTTTATCTAAAATTTTTATAAACTGACTCCAATGAATTACATTGAACATATATAGATATTATGTATCTATTTTGATATATAATAAATTTAAATAAAATAAATAATTATTTTAAAAAAATTGGTTTTAAATTATAACATAGTGTTTTTCACTATTCATAAAAAAATTAAATGTTATGATAAAAATACCAAAAATTCACCCTAAGCCAATTTCAATTTTATGAATCCAATAATGAAGTCCATTTTGAATGTTAAAATTTATGAAATTTCAAAACTTGGGTAATACTATTCATAACAATGTGTTTGAATGGTTGTGGCATGTTAGAACTCAAAGTTGTGTACAACACACATTGTTGTATTATTCAAAGGGTAACGTACCATGGAAGCATGTGGTGTTACAATTATAGATAAAATATTTACTTTTAAGTAGTATCCACTATTTTTATTATGGATTGATATGTATTATGTAATATACCTCAAAAATTCTAAACTGAAAAGAAATTTATGAATGTAAAAAGTTTATTCTAGTTTAATATACTAGATTGTGTAATGATTATTTTTGGGTCCCAAGAGTTGGTATCCAAGCACATATTAAAAAACTTTAGTGGTTAGGATGATATTAACTGAATAATATAAATTATTTTTACTCTATGGTTAATTTTAAATGATATAGAATTCAAATATTACCATCATTATTTATATAAGATATGCCTTCTTTGAATGGTTTTCCAGATAAGAAATAAGGAAGATGAAGTAGGAAGGGACCAAGAGGATGATTTCATTCTGAATCCATAACCATGAATGGTGGGAATTTAAATTAACATGTTTTTAAAGTAATGGATCAGTTTTCGTAGTTTATAAATGATGTCAGAATCCATGAATGATAATATTTAGAGAAACATGAAAGAACATGGAAATGGTGGAACATTTTATTTATCAACACCCTCCTCCATTAATTGGATCTTTTGATATAGTGATAGATAATTAGTGGGATAAATCCCTTGAAAAAATATTTGATTTCATTGGGTGTTTATATAATAAAAATGTTAGTATTTATATGTATTTTTTTAACCTGAAGCTGACAAGTGGTGTTCAATGGTTAAGAATGTTAGAGATATAAAGGAGAGTGATGCCTTGTAATTGGATGAATTTAATAATACTTTTGTTGAAATATATTTTCCTAAAGTGGTTTGACTAATAAGGAAATAAAATTAATATAATTTATACAAAATAAAAAATATTTAGTTCTAGTTTATTAAGAAAACTACACCTAAATTGAATGTTATTCTCCAAATATTATTCAGTGTCAAGATTATAAAAACATTCATTTTAAATCAGGATTGAAACCAAGAAACTTAATGGAATTTACCTCCCATGAATTCAAAAGATTTGAGAAACTTGTTCGACGTTATGAGAGGGTAGAAATGGAGTGCTCTTAACGATCACATGTACTTTGAAAAAAATAAGAAGTTGTATATATGGAAGGTAATGTGTAATAATAAATCAATGAAATATGATGTTAATAATTTTAAGATTATATATTGTTGTAAGTGTGGTAAAAGGAATCCTAGAAAATGCCTTAACAGATTCATAAGGTGTTTATGATGTTGTATGTTTAGAAATATAGCTCCAGATTCCAATTAATAAGATATTAGTGATGGTATGTTTTTTATAGTAAGACAATTATAATGTGTTTTAAATGTGGTGGGGTGGTTCTTTATGAAAATACAGTCCCAATTAAAGATATAAATGTTTAGTAGAATCCACGTTTTTAGTAAAAAGTTGTAGTGAAGTCTTATATGACTACTTCAGCATTTTTTGGGTCATCCAATGAAGAGGCATCTAGTAAATTATTTACAAAAAAAATGTATTTCATTTTTTGATTTGGGGTTTGTGCATTTCATTAATTCTGAAGTATTTTCTAGAAAAATGGATATTTCCCCTAATGAATTAAATTCATAACTTATTGTAAAACACATGGGGAAATATTGAGAAAAATTACATTATAAAAATATTATTTATTATTGTTTGTGGAAACACATTACCTGCAAAAAAAATTTGTTTTAGCCTTAATATAGTATGATGATATTATGGGTATGGAATTGATTTCTTTTTATCATGGGAAGATTGATTGTACAACCAATTTTTTTTACATATATTTTTATTTTGTATAAAATAATGAACCAATACCATTGATAATATAAAAGATGCTGAAAAGGTGATAGAAGATGAAATTGAATGTTATCTTTTACGTATTGTTTAAAACAAGGGATCTATTCAGATTGATTATGTGCCAGTGTTAAAGGAATGCCTAGATATTTTTAATGAGATGTTTCCCAGTGTAATACCTAATCGAAATGCTGAATTTACTATTGAATAAGTTCTTTATGATAATCCAATATAAAAACCACCTTATCGAAATGAAACAGTATAAATTCTATAGTTTAAAATTTAATTGCATGAGTTTTTTATCAATGTTTCTTCCAACCTACAACATCACCAGGGGTGATCCTATTTTTTTATAAAGAAATATTCTTCCATGAGGATTTTAATTGACTATAAATCTTTTAATAACATTAATGTTAATAATAAGTTTAAATTCATTCATATCGTTGATTTTACTGATCAGCTCTAGAGAGCCCAGTATTTCTCCTAATTTGACATGTGATAACAGAAAAATATACTAAAGGAGAAGGTGTATGAAATTCTGAAAATAGTGTTCCAAAATAAATATGGGAATTATGATTTTTATGAGATTTTATTTGACAAATTCATCTTTTGTATTTAGGATCTTATGAATAGATTAATCTATTAATATTCAAATAATTTTGGTTATGTTTCCATTGATGATATTATATTATTCTCAAATAAATATTTGTATTATTAAAATAATAAATATATTGTTCTGAAAACACATACGTAAAATAAGATAAACATGAAATTTAAAAAATATGATTTTTGGTTTCAATAGAATTTTTTTTTGGAAAATTTTAAATAATAATAGCATAATAGTTGATCTCACTAAATCAAAAGTTGTTTTGAATGTCCAAGGCCAAAAAAATTACTGGTATTAACTGATTTCTTTGATTAGTTGGATTTGACCAATAGTTTAGTATGAACATTTAATTTTTATCTAGCCCTCTAACTATGTTAAAACGATTATGGGAAAAATTTTATTAGATAGAATAATGAGATATTCTTTTCAGTAACTTATGAGGAGAGTGGTGAATGATCCAGTTTTCACCCATACTTCAATAAATGGTTAATTTTTAATTTTTAATGACACTTCATTAAAGGTACATGGTTATGTTATTAAATATAATGATCATGTAATTGTAAGGCATCAATAAAAATGAAAACCCATGGGTTTAATTATCCTACCCAGGACATGGAATAAACATCTAGTTTTTTTATTTAAATATTAGAAGGATTAATTTCTATGGATACAAATGTGAAATATATACCACCATTAGTAGTTTTAATTATATGATTACATATATGGAATTCAACATGAGGTATATAATATAGACACAACTGATAAATGATTATGAATTCTTGTTCAATCACCATCCAAGAAAATTAAAAAATGTGTAAGATTCCTTGAGTCAAAAACATCATGGAATAGTAACCATATTATATAGAGAATATGACCCCTTGGAAAATGATTTGATTAAATTTTTCTTGTATTTTTTTGGTAGAGAAACAATCCACTATTTTGTTTTTTGTGTCATCGCAGTCGACTCTCTCAAACAGAAATAAAAAAAACATAAGGAAGACTATGAGTTGCATCAAAATGTATACTTCTTGTAAAATGGTATGTTTCCAAACGTTAATATTGTTAAAGGTGTTATTTTTTTTATTTGTAAATAGATTATGTGTGAATTGTTATTTAGATTTGAATAAATATTTATTAATAAATGAAGAACGTTCTTTATTTTCATTCAATCCTAGAAGCACTAAGATGTACAGGTCACATCAAGAGTATTAATCCTGGAATTAAATAGAAAATGATGGTTTTGGTTTTATAGTTAGATTTTTTATTTTTAAATAAAATATTATAACGATAAAACTAAAGAAGGGTATGTTTATACCATAAACTATTCCAAAGTTGAAATGTGATAATATATACATCATATTAATGGGGGGACTACAAAAGACTTCTTGGGGTAATAATGTTATTTTGGTTATTTCTGATCGGCTGGATAAATCATCACATTTTCTACTTGTTGGAGATACTGTGTATCTAGTTCATCTTTCTTGGTTGTACCTCGAAGTAACAGACATGTTACATGGAGTTAATCTATCCATTGTATCTGATCGTGATCCCATGTTTACTTCTAACATCTTTAAAGTCCTTAGAATTTGTTGGGAACTAAATTAAATTTCACCACATCCTTTCATCATAAATATGTTGGGTAGTGTAGGATAACTATTAAAACATTAGAGGATATGTTTAAAGCTTATTCAATGGATTACTAAGGAATTTCGAATCATCATATTTTTTCAGTTGAGAATTCTTACAGTAATAGTTTTCATTCAAGTTTACAGAAGGATCATTTTGAGGACTTTTGTGGAAAGTGGTGTCGAACACCATAATTTTAGGATGATGTCATGGAATGGATGCATAGGGGATTATAATTAGTATATAAATTAGAATGTAATGTAAATATGATCCACCAACATATATGGATACCTTAGAGTAGGAAGAAAATTTATATAGATAACTGAAGGAAGGATCTATCATTCTGGTAGGTGATCTTGTCTCTCTCAATGTTTCTCTATGGAAAAGTTTGATTAATTTTTCAAATAAGGGAAGTAGAGTCCATGATTCATTATACCCTATTAAATCAATGAGAAATTTTTACTGGTGGACTTGTGAGTACCTTTTCATCCTATTTTAACATAGGTACACTATATTTTTCATAATTTGATATCGAGAAAGAATGTTCATGATTCGTATCATGTTTTGATACCATTTATAGTTCAGCTGAAAAAAATAACATTTCTTATAAAGAAAATACTATACATATTTAACATTATATAGAGAAATTATGTTGGAATAAATTAATTCAACATGTTAAGGTTTTATGGAGAAACCACATCGTTGAAGAAGTAATATCAGGATTTAGAAATTCTATGTCGGAATGGGATCCTCACCTATATAATAATTGAATAAAAATAATGAGGATGCAATTTCCAAAATGGGGGATGTAAAACCCATGGTACTTATAAAATAATTTTTTTAATTATGGGATTTAATATTTAAATAAAATATATATTTAAAATTAAATAGGTTTAATTTATTGAATGTATAAAATTTATACTGATGGAATAGTATCCTGACATTATAAATAGTAACCAAAATATTAAAAATAGCAATATTTCAAAAAGAATACTGACCTCTCCTATGAAATGTAATGCCCCGACCCCGGTTACCAAGAGGTGGTGCATTATTTTAAAACACTGTCATGATTACAAGGAATCATGTCCCGATGGACCGATCAGATAAGCAGTCTTGGAAAATAGTTTACATGCATGAATGTTACATTACACTTTATGACATAAAAAACAAATTACATAATCCTTTATGAACGCCATTATTCCCTTGTATTAGCCCTGTATATCAATAATAATACACTTAATGGAAACCTGGGAAAAATAAAACATAGAATGGGGTGAGCTCGAACACTAAGTAAGGTTAAGAAATACAGCAGAAACTTTAATAAATATGCATAAACATTTAAGGCAATGTATAACTAAAACAAAATCCTTTTAAACATGAACCTCAGCATAATATAGAAAAAATGAAATAATTCCATTTACTTATTCACATTGATATTCTAATAGTCGAATAATCACATGCACTATCACTAACCGCTTTCATAATGATGGAATGCATAATGCCATACAATCATAACCACATAGTCAAGGCCTTGTGCCAAGACTACAAATAATATTGTGTTAAGGCCTCATACCAAGACACTTGTTTTCTCATGAGACCTACCGATACATTGAGGAGCTATAGTGGGCTTCACCCGTAAATTACTAAGTCCAATACATTTCTCGTATGAAAATGTTTTAAAATATGATAAAAATTTGTATTAAAACTAGCATACCAAATGTCAATACTTTAACCATAAATTATAAATGGTGTAAAAATAACACATACACAGTCAAACATACAAAAAACCTTAAATAAAATATGGACATTTTGTATCATAATAAATAAACTTCAAATAAACATAAAATCCATTGAAGGATGTTGATATAGATGAAATAAAAACTATTTGAGATAAATATCTATTTTTTGAAATCATTTAAACATCACATAATTATAAAATAAAACATTTACTTTAAAAATATTATTATAAGCTTTTAATTGAAGCTTTGAAGATTTTAAAACGGTGGAAAATAGCTGCACCTGCAGTATAAGTTAAAAAAAGACGTTCTTACCTTAATTCTGTATAAAAGGTTAAAAAGGACCTTGTTTGGAAAACGACAGAAAGATTCCATTATAAACATCTTATAAAAAGTCAAAAAAGGTATAAATTACATTAACCCATAGTCTATAAGATAGTAAGAATGTTTTAAAATACATTTTTCAGAAACGTGGATGTGGATGATAAAGAGGTCCCAGTAGATAATTACGTATAAACAACCTCATATAATGAAGAGATTGTGAAATAAACCATTACCATGTAATTTTCCTTCGATTAGGGTAGGTTATCCTCATGTATAATGGTGAAATAATTTTAATTATGTTATACAAGAATCATATACATTAATATGATATCATATATGATTTTTTAACATTGCTTTGTTATAATATCTTAGTATTATCGTTGTTTCGGGTGTTAAATTACACGTTTTATTTTATATGTTTTGTTACATAAGTCATGTTTGTTATGGATAAGTTGTATCTTATTCATAAAAAGAATGATATCAAGTCCTTAAAAATTATTTTAAATCATCAAATGAGAATTAGACTTGAATGGATACGATGGAGAATGAATCTCATCGCGTTTGTAGAGACGGTTGTCCGTACGTACGCACGAGTAACAGAATCATTCTTTTTATATTAAAATAATATATAATTGGATGGTATATCATATATACAGAATCTTCCTAATGTTATATTTATTACTTACTTCAATTACACATCATTATCATACACATCCAAATAGTAATGTTTTGAATAATAATTACACCATGACGTTGAGACGGTATGTCGTACGTACGCACATATTGTGACATTTCAATCAAAGGATTGATAGAATAATGAATATGGTTGTACAATATTTATAATAACATCACAGTATATAGAAGATACTGGAGTTATTATTTTAGAATGAAAATAACATAGAAAAAACAAGTTGAAGAAGAAAGGAACATGAAAGAGGGTGGTGAAAACATTACCTCTTCTTCGGGTTCTTCCTATTGATTTGAACAAAAGGGCCACATAAGTTTGCTTTATGATCAAAATAATGATTCTAGGTTTATGTGAGTTAATTAGAGAAGATATTTGGGCAGGTTTTGTCCGACCCAGAAGGCATTGAAGGAGTGAATTTGAGAGAAGGGGGAGTGCCCTTTTATTAGTGGGGTGAGGGGCACCTTAGGAAAAGATTGAAATATTATTTTATAATAAATTAATATTCACATTATAATGGACCAAAACTAGATTATATAAATTTTAAGGTGGGGATAGGCCGATAACAACTCAACCAATAGGATTTAGACAGGTTTGAGTCACTATATTAACCTTATCTTTGAGTTTTAACACTTAATTAATTAGTTTGACATTTACCATGTCTCTTTGTATTTTTATATTATATAGTTAAAAAAATTTCAATATACATCCAAGAGACCCCAAGTGGTCCATTAATAATACACCTATCATTATGAAAGTTCTTTGACTGAACCGTAGATTTTTAGGAATAGAATATCAATTAATAATATAATATTTGTTTTAAAAACTCATTTCTTTCAATTTTAACAATAATTAATAATTGATTTCTGTTAAAGTCTAAAAAACATTATTAATTCCAAAAAATAATAATTTAAGCTATAATATCATGTTATATTGACCAATAAAATATTTTTATGTCATCAAAACTTTCAAATTATATTTATTTTAACATTTATAATACTAATTATTTGATTCATTCATTAATAAAGAAAAATACTGCATCATTATTGTGTCAAAGATAAATTTAGTTATTCAATGTCTACAAATTATATATAAAATAACATTAAGTATTAAAACGTTTTATCTTTCTAATTAATATTTATAGTCGATAATATAACATACTGAACCCTATGTAAAAATTGTTTTCGAAAAAGATATATGCTTGTGTCATTTTTGTATTTACATTAACTTAATTAATATAAATTGTCAATATCACTTACATGTGGATCCATGGTGTCCCAAAATCGACCCAAAGATGACCATGGTCGGATATGTATCAAAAAATAGAGGGAGGACACATTTTATGGTCATATATTATTATTATAATATTATTTTGTTTACCCTTATTTACCGGATTTTCCCTTTAAACATGGTAAATAAAATATTTACCAAAGTAATCATTCAAAATGTCTAAAAATAAAAAATACCAATTTACACAATTTAGAACTCCTTATTATAAATATGGAATCTATTTTTATAAATTCAAAACACAGAAGTAGAAGAAATTAAGTTAAAATTATTTCCCATTGTTAAAAAAAAGTGAGTTTTTAAGAGATAATAATTATCAAAAGATTGACACTTGTTTAGGTCCAGTTTAAATGTGAAATTACATCCAATGACCAACATTGTATTAAATGGTAAAAATATATTCTAAATATAATTTGAAACCACCCAAATTTATAATTTATAACTATTAATTATTTCGATTAGAAAAGTTTTTTTTAATTAAAATTTAGTAATTTTCACTATTCATCAAAATATGAATGTTTTCCAAAAAGTACAAAAAAATCACCCTAAGATAATTTCGATATTTCAAATCCAAAAATGAAGTCCATTTTGATAGAAAAAATGTATAAAATTTAAAAAAGTGGGTATTACTATTTATGACGGCTATTTTGATTGGTTTTTAAGTGTTAGAACTCGATGTTTCGTAAAACACATGCTACTATATTATTCACATAGAAGTATATTGTGGAAGATTGGGGTGTTAAATTCTCCCCTCCTTCAAATAATTTAGTCCTCCAAATATCTAGAATATTGTTGCATAAAAATACTCTGTGGTTCTTCATCATAGGTTCCTTGGGTTCCCACGTTGCATCTTCCATCTTAGGATTTCTCCATAGAAATTTTACCAGACGAGTCGTCCAGTTTCTCAACACTTGTTCTCTCATATAAAGAATACTGACAGGATCTTCACAATAAGACAGATCGGGTTCCAGTTCTAATTCCTTATAGGTTAGTACATGTGTTGGGTTAGGAATGCATTTTCTCAACAGCGATACGTGGAACACATCGTGATCTTTGGATTGACTTGGCATCATTGCCAAACGGTAAGCTACAGTCCAAATTCATTTCTAGAATTTCGAATTTTCCGATGTACCTGGGACTCAATTTACCTTTCTTAATGAAACAAATTACTCCCTTCCATGAATATAGCTTCAAGAAAACATGATCTCCTACCTGAAATTCCAAATCCTTCTTTCGGTTATCAGTATAGCTCTTCTGCCTACTTTGTACTTCATTGATGTAGTTTTGGATTACCATCACCTTTTCCATCATTTCCTCCACCAGTTCTGGGCCTACAAGTTTCCATTCACCAAAGTCATCCCAATAGGTTGGTGTGTGACATCTCTTTACGTATAACGCTTCATATGGTGCCATCCGAATACTTGGATGGAAGCTATTGTTATAGAAAAATTCCACTAGTGGTAAATAATGATCCCACATACCCTGAAAGTCAAGTGACCATGATCTCAACATGTCTTCTAAGGTTTTAAAAGTCCGTTCTAATTGTCCATCAGTTTAGGGGTGGTATGAAGTGCTCAAATGAAGTTCAGTATCAAAGGCCTTATGAAGTCTCTTCTAGAATCTTGATGTAAAATGAGGATAATGATTAGAAAAAATCGATAGGGGTACTCCATTAATCCTCACAAATTAATTAATATATAGTCATTCTAGATGTTCAAGTGGTAAATCAACACTTATAGTATGAAAATGTGATGACTTGGTAAGACGATCAACAATGAACCATATTTCATTGTTCTTTCAAGTAGTCTTTTGTAGTCTAATGACAAATTTCATCATGATATTATCCCATTTCCACTCAGGTATGGGAAGAGGTTGCAATACTTCACTAGGTTGTTGCCTTCCAGCTTTCACTGGTTGACAAACCATACATCTTGACACAAAATCACCAATCTCCCTCTTCATGTTGTCCCACCAAAAATGTGCTTTCAAATCTCTATACATTTTGGTCCTCCCAGGGTGTATAGAGAAACTGTAACTATGAGCATCGTCAAACCATTCCCTTTTTTGATCAGGTATATCGTAAAAACAAAGTCTCTTCACAAATTTCAGAATTATATCTTCACACACAAAGTCACTCAATCTCCATTCATTAAATGATTTAATCTTCTTTTGAAACTCTTCATCACCAGTCTAAGAACTCATTATCCTTTCAAGTAAAGATGGTTTGGCAACCATTTGAAAAAGCATTGATGTTTCACCTTCCATGGTTATTCCCATATCCATCTTTACTGGATCTATGAAAATAGGATCCTTTTCCACTCTCATCTTGTTCAAAACTCCATGATCCTTTATTCTCAAAGCATCTGCCACTTTATTTTCCTTCCCCGGGTGGTAGTGTAAAATGAAATCATAATCCTTGAGTAGTTCAAGTCATCGCCTTTGCCTCATTTTGAGTTCTTTCTGTGATAAAATGTACATCAATCTCTTGTGATTAGTATACATCTCACATTTTCACAATAGAGATTACTTATACATATCATCAAATAAAAAATTACAGTAGCTAACTCAAGATCACAAGTATGATAGTTTTGCTCATGAATTTTCAGTTATCGTGATGCATAGGCAATAACCCTATCATTCAGCATAAGGACACAACCAATTCCTTTCTTCGATGCATCACTATAAATAACAAAACAGTCATTCCCAGATGGTAGAGTTAATATATGATCATTGACTAATATTCTCTTCAGTACTTCAAAACATTCTTCACACTCTTTTGTCCAAATAAATTTAACCCCTCTATGTGTGAGCTTCGTTAATGGTACAACCAATCGGGTGAAATTCATGAAATTTTTTTGATAATGACCTTCTAATCCAAAAAAACTGTGTACATCGGTTATACTCATTGGGGAGGGCCATTCATGGATTGCTCTTGTATTAGAAGGATCAACAAAGACTCCATATTTAGAGACAATATGGCCAAGAAAGGAAGTCTCATGAAGTCAGAATTCACACTTGCTAAACATCCCATATAATGAATGTCTTCTCAGAGTATTCAGGATAATGTGCAAGTGATTTTCAAGAACATTGTATCTTTTTCAATATAACAAGTTATCATCAATAAAAACTACCAAAAAAGTCATCATGATATTCCTTGAAAACACTATTCATTTGATGCATGAATGAAGAGGGTGAATTAGTCAATCCAAAAGACATTACTGTAAACTCGTAATGCCAGTACCTGGTTTGAAATATTTTCTTTGGAATGTCTTCATTCTTCACAAACAGCTGATGGTATCAAGATCAAAGTTCAATCTTTGAAATGTTTTGAGCTCCATGTAGTTTGTTAAATAAATCATCAATGCGAGGTAGGGGATACATTCTCATTATTGTTATAGCATTAATTTCCCTCTAGTCAATACATAACCTCATAGATCTGTCTTTCTTTTTAACAAAATGGATAGGGGCTCCCCATGGAGAAACACTAGGGAGAATAAATCCCTTATTAATAAATTCCTCTAGTTGTTTCTTTAGTTCAACTAATTCCACAATGTCCATTCTATATGGTGTCTTCGATATATGCCTTGAACCAGGAATTAAATCAATGGAAAACTCAATTTCTCGTTCTGGAGGATGTCTAAGTAAATCATCCGAAAACACATCTACATATTATTTCACAATAGGTACATCCCCTATATAAATATTCCATTCCTCACTCTTAGTTATTTCATCCTCTTCCTCCCTGATAATTGAATTTAGTTGA
Source organism: Viscum album (assembly GCA_963277665.1). Lineage (NCBI taxonomy): Eukaryota > Viridiplantae > Streptophyta > Magnoliopsida > Santalales > Viscaceae > Viscum > Viscum album. The sequence goes on along the minus strand of OY728131.1, from coordinate 705,804,018 downwards.
GCTACTAGGGGTGGATCAAGATAAGAAGAAGGTGGTGACAATTCTGCTCTAAAGATAAGGTGTTCTTTATTATCATCATCAAAAATTGTAACCTATTTCTTCTTACAATAAATCTTCACATCATGGTCTGAAAGCCAATCCATCCCAAGGATTATATCAAATTTATTCATATGTATGACGATGAGATCAACAAATAAAGAACATTTATGTACTCTAATGGGAACTGATTCACAGAAATTTGTAGCAATGATACTTCCCATATGAGTTTTAACTGACAACTCCTTTGATAAATAAAATTGGAATTATCTAATTTTCTTAGAAAACTGGGATGATATTAAACAATGTGATGATCCAGAATCAAATAATGTATTTGCTAAACTTGAGGAAACCATTAAATTAACTGAAACCATATCTTTTAAAGATTCTACCTCAGCAGTAGTGATAGTATAAGCTTGGCCATGATCCATTTATATTTTATGAGCCATGTTTCCCTGATTCTTAGGACATTCATTTTCATAAAGCCCCATCTCCCTGCAATTATATCATTGATCATTGGTAGCTTCTTTTGTCACCTTTCAATCGTGAGCTTGGTGGCCTTTATGAAACTCTAATCCTTCTATTGCCTAAGACTTAAAAATCACCTTTCTATATCTGCTCGATGGTCACGAGGAAAGTATTTTTCTAAGAAAAGATCTTCAAACTCCCTCCATTCTATATTTGATATTTCATCATCTTACTTCGTGTTTTTAATCAATGATCACCATTGATCAACATCTCCAGTGAGGCGGTAAACTTCCAGGACAACTTTTTCCCTTTCACTACTCACCATGGTGTGGAATATTTTCTCTAAAGAACATATCCATTTCTCAGCTACCAATGGATTTTTACTCCCTTGGAATTTTTCTGGTTTTTACCTCATGAATTGATCTAACATTGATCCTCTAGGTTGTGGACTGGGGTGCTCTATATGGGTAATGTTATTATTCATAACCTGAGTGAGTTGTCCCAGTATGGTTATTAGCTGATCAGCACCAGTTGCATCACCAGCTCTACTATAATTGGCTTGAGCATGTGGGAACTCTCTAAATAGAGTGTGTGAATTGATACAGTTTCCATTTCTTCCACTAGGCACCATTAATAAACAATGCCATAGTCTAGATTAGATTATGAATCACAATACATAAATCCAAACTTGTAAAACACTTAATATAAATTGAACAGTTTATGGATACAATCCATAATCATAAAAATGTTTTCTTTGAGGAAGTATATACACATAAACCCTTCATAATGGTTTCTAAACAAAATGATAATTATCTTAAGCATATCCCCCGGGAGTGTCGTAAGCAAGAGTGCAACATTTCATGTTGTTGTGCACCAGTTCTCGTTCGAGTCTTACTCAAAGCAGTGTTTTCGGGTTTTACCCCTAGGTACATCTGTTCCAGAGCCGCATCTACCTACTCATATCCAGACAAGGATGTATTGCTCTTAAAACTCACAAAATCTCCACAATACCAAAATTCTTGGATGTTCTTCTACACTAATCCTCAAAGTCTATCTAAGGGCTTTGTGCTCTAATCAGAGTTTATCTATATCTGGCTTCCATGGTTATTGCTAAACTTCCTCTGATACCAACTGTAACACCCCAACCCCAGTTACCCAGAGTCTTTGCATTATTTTAAAACATTGGCATGAATACAAGGAATCAAGTCCCGAAGGACTGATCAGTTTAGCTGTCTTGGAAAATAGATTACATACATGAATGCCACATTACATTTTACGACATACAAAACAACATAAATATTCCTTTATGAACACCATTATTCCTTTGGCTTAACCTTGCATATGAATCACAATACAGTTCTTGGAAACCTGGGAAAAATAAAACATAGAAAGGGGTGAGCTCAAACACTCAGTAAGGGTAAGCAATACTGCAGAAACTTTCATAAATATGCAGATATATTTAAGGGAATGTGCAACTAAAAAAGCATTTTAAACTTGAACTTCAGCATAATATGGAAATCACAAAATTATATAATTCCATTTACTTATTCACATGGATATTCTACTAGTCGAATAATCACATTCAATATCACTAACCACTTTCATAATGATGGAATGCATAATGCCAGACTATCATAACCACATAGTCAAGGCCTTGGGTGAAGACTACAAATATGATTTTTTCAAGGCCTTATGCCAAGACACTATTTTGTCTCATGAGACCTACCGATGCATCGAGGATCTATAGCGGGCTCCTCCCGTCACTTACTAAGTCGAATACATTCTTCATATGAAAAGGTCCAAACATGTCATAAACATTCTTATTTAAACTAGTATACGAAATGTCAATACATTAACCATAAACCATGAATGGTATAATAATAACACATCCACATTCAAACATATCACAAAACCTTCAATACAATATGGAGGTTTTGTATCAAAACAAATCAACTTCAAATAATCTTAAAATCCATCAAAGGATGTTGACATAGATGTAATTAAAACTATTTGAGATAAACATTAATTTTTTTGAAATCATTTAAAAGTCACATTATTATAAAATAAAACATTTACTTTCAAAATATTATTATAATCTTTTATAGAAAACTACGACAATTTTATAATGTCATAAAATATCCGCACCCGCCGTATATGATAAAAAAGGCATTCTTACCTTAATTTTGTCGAAAAGGTTAAAAAAGACTTTGTTTGGAATATGATAGAAAGATTCCTGTATAAACATCTTATAGAAAGTCAAAAAAGTGTATAAATGACTTTAAACTATAGTCTATAAGATATTAAGAATGTTTTGAAATACATTTTTAAGAAACATGGATGTGGATGATAAAGAGGTCCTAGTAGATAATTACATATAAACAATCTCAGATAATGAGGAGATTGTGAATTAAACCCTTACCTTGTACTTTTCCTTGGTTGTGGGTAGTTTAAACTCTTGTATAATGGTGAACTAATTGTTATTAAATAATTCAAGAATCATATACATTAAAATTATATCATATAAGATCTTTTAACATTTCTTTGTTATAATATCTTAGTATTATCGTCGTTTCAGGTGTTAACTTACTCGTTTTCTTTTATTTGTTTTGTTACATAAGTCATGTTTTTTATGGATAGGTTGTATATTATTCATATAAATAATGATATAATGTCCTTAATTTTTTTTATCATCATATTAGAATTTGACTTGAATGGATACGATGGGGAATGAATCTAATCGTGTTCGTGGAGACGGTAGTCTGCATGTACGCACGAGCGACAATATCATTCTTTTGATATTAAAATAATATATAATTGGGTGCTATATCATATATATAGAATCATTCTAATTTTTTATTTATTATTTACTTCAATTACACATCATTATCAAACCCATCCAAATAATAATGTTTGGAATAACAATTACACCATGACGTGGAGACGATAGGCCTTACATACTCACGTATGGTGACATGTCATTCCAAGGATGGATAAAATACTGAATATGGGTGTACCATATTTATAATAACATCATAGTATATAGAATATACTATTATTATTCTTTTAGAATAGACATAACTAGGATAGAAGAAGTTGAAGAAGAAAGGAACTTGAAAGATAGTGGTGAAAACATTACCTCTTCTTCGGGTTCTTTCATTTGATTTGATCAAAAGGGATCCTTAGAATGGCTTTCTGATCAAACTAAGGCCTATAGGATTAAGTTAGGGAAGTTGAGAGGACATTTGGGTTGGTTTTGGCCGAGCAAAATGGCTTTGAAGAAGTGATCTTGAGAGAAGGTGAGTGCCCTTTTAAAAGAGGGGTGAGGGGCACCTTATGAAAAGATAGAAATATAATTTTATAATAAATTCATATTTGGTTTCTGATGGCTCAAATGTAGATTATTTAAAGTATAATGTGGGGATAGGTTTAAAAAAACTCAACCAACATGTTTTAGATATGTTTGTGTCACTATATTAACCTTATCTTTTAGTTTTAACTCATAGTTAATTAGTTTGGAATTTACCATGTCTCTTTGTATTTTTATATTATATAGTCAATAAACTTACTATATACATCCAAGAGACCACCAAGTCATCTGTTAATAATACACCTATCATTATATAAGTCCTTTGGATGAACAATATATTTTTAGGAATAGAATATAAATTAATAATATATTATTTGTTTTGAAAACTCATTTTTGTCAATTTTGACACTATTTAATAATTGATTTTTGATAAAGTCGTAAATGCTTTATTAATTCAAAAAAAATTCATTTAAGAAATAATAACATGTCATATTATCCATTAAAATTGTTTGATAACACCAAAACTTTGAAATTATAATTTTTTTTACATTTATAATACTAATTATTTGATTCTTTCATTAATAAGGATAATACTGCATCATTATTGTGTCAAAAGAAATTTAATTATTCAATGTCTAAAAATTATAAATAAAATAAATTCAAGTGGGAAATAGTTTTATCGTTTTAATTAATATTTATAGTTGAAAATATATCATATATCACACTATGTAAAAATTGTTTTGCTAAAAGATATATGCTTATGTGATTTTTGTATTTTATTTAACTTAATTAATATAAAGTGTCATTATCACTTACAAGTGGATACATGGGGTCCCGAAATCGACCCAAAGATGCCCATGGTCAAAAATGAATCAACCAATAAGGTTATAACACGTTTTAGGGTAATTTATTAGTTTTCTAATGTTATTTTTTACCCTTATTTACCGGATTTTCCCTTTAACCATGGTAAATAAATTATTTACCGAAGTAATTATTCAAAATGTCTAAAAATAAAAGTTACCTATTTACAAAAATTAGACCTCCTGATTCAAAATACAGAATCCGTTATTCAAAATTCAAAACCCAGAAGCGGATGAAATTAATTTAAAATTATTTACCGTTGTTAAAACAAAAAAGCGTGTTTTTATGAGATAATAACTATCAAAACATTGGCACTTGCTTATGTTCAGTTTAAATGTGAAATTACGTCCAATGACCAACATTGTATTAAATGATAAAAATATATTCTAAATATAATTTAAAACCACTCTAATTCATAATTTATCACTATTAAATATTTTGATTAAAAAAGTTGTTTTTAATTAAAATCTATTAATTTTCATTATTCATCAAAATATGAAAGTAATCTGAAAAGTACCAAAAATTCACCCAAAGATAATTTCGATTTTAAGAATCCAAAAATAAAGTCCATTTTGAAAAATGAAATGTATAAAATTTAAAAAAGTGGGTATTACTATTCATAATGGCTAGTTTGAATGGTTGTGGTGTGTTAGAACTCAAAGTTGTGTACAACACATGATACTGTATTATTTAAAGAGAAGCGTATCGTGGAATCTTGGTATGTTACATTCTCCCCTCCTTCAAATAATTTCATCATTGAAATTTCTAAAATATTACATAATAAAAAGACTTGGGTTGTTCTTCATCATAAGTTCCTCAGGTTACCACGTTGCATCTTCCATCTTATGGTTTCCCCATAGAACTATTACTAGATGAGTCGTTCAGTTTCTCAGCACATGTTCTCCTATATCAAGAATCCTAACGGGCTCTTCACAATAAGACAGATATGGTTCCAATTCTAATTCTTCATAGGTGAGTACATTCATTGTGTTAGGCCAGTATTTTTTAACAGTGATACGTGGAACACATCGTGAACTTTGGAGAGACTTGGCGGCATTTCCAAACGGTAAGCTATAGCCCCAATTCGTTCTAGAATTTCAAATGGTCTGATGTACCTAGGACTCAATTTACCTTTCTTATCGAAACATACTACTCCATTCCATGAAGTTACCTTTAAGAAAACATCATCTCCTAACTATAATTCCAAATCCTTCATTCGGTTATCAGTATAGCTCTTCTGCCTACTTTGAGCTGCTTTAATGAGCTTTTGGATTACCTTAACCTTTTCTATCATTTCCTCCAGCTATTCTGGGGCTACGAGTTTTCTTTCACCAATGTCATCCAAACTGGTTGGTGTGCGACATCTTTTTCTATATAATTCTTCATATGGTGCCATCTGAATACTTGAATAAAATATATTGTTATAAGAAAATTCCACCAGAGGTAAATATTTATCCCACATACCATGAATGTCATTTGAACTATATCTCAACATGTCTTCTAAGGTATGAATAGTCTATTCTGATAGTCCATCAGTTTGGGGGTGTTAATCATTGCTCAAACGAAGTTCAGTATCAAAATCCTTCTGAAGACACTTCCAGAATCTTGATATAAAATAGGGATCACGATCAAAAACAATAGATAGGGGTACTCCATGAAGCCTCACAACACCATTAATATATAGTCTTTCTAGACGTTGAAGTGGTAAATCTTCACTTATAGCAATAAAATCTGTTGAATTGGTAAGATGATCAACAATGACCCATATTTCATCGGTCCTTTTAGGAGTCTTTGGTAGTCCCATGACAAAGTCCATCATGATATTATCCCTTTTCCACTCATGTATGGGAAGAGGTTGAAATACTCCACCCGGATGTTTCCTTCCAGCTTTCACTTATTGACAAACCATACATCATGACAGAAAATCAACAATCTCCCTCTTCATGGTGTCCCACCAAAAATGTTCCTTCAAATCCCTATACATTTTGGTGCTCCCATGGTGTATTGAGAAATTGGAAGTATGAGCATCTTCCAACAATTTCTGTTCTAGTTCAGGTATAACGGGAACACAACTACTCTTCCCAAATTTCAAATTTACATCTTCATACACAAAGTAACTCAATCTCCCATCATTCACAGCTTTAATCTTCTTTTGAAACTCTTCATCACTAGTCTGAGAACTCTTTATCCTTTCTAGTAAATATTGTTTGGAAACCATTTGAAAAATCATTGATGTTTCACCTTCCATGGTTTTTCCAATATCCATCTTTACTTTATCCATGAAAATAGGATCCTTTTCTACTCTCGTCTTATTCAAAACTCCATGATCCTTTCTACTCAAAGCATATTCCACCTTATTCTCCTTCCTTGAGTGGCAGTGTATCATGAAATCATATTCCTTCAATAGTTCAATCCATCTCATTTGCCTCATGTTGAGTTCTTTCTGTGAGAAATTGTACTTCAAACTCCTGTGATCAGTATAAATCTCACATTTTTCACCATAGAGATAATGTCTCCATATCTTCAGAGATTAAATTATAGAACCTAACTCAAGATCATGAGTAGGATTGTTTATCTCGTGAAATTTTAGTCGTCTTGATACATAGGTAATAACATTATCATTCTGCATAAGGACACAACCAAGTCCTTTCTTTGATGCATCACTATAAATAACAAACCCATAATTCCCCGATGGTAGATTCAATATAAGATAATTTACTAAAATTGTCATGAGTTCTTCAAAACATTATTCACACTCTTTTTTTCAAACTAATTTAACCCCTTTACGTGTGATTTTCGTTAATGGGTTATCCAATCGGGCAAAATTCTGGATGAAACATCGATAATAACTTTTTAAACCAATAAAATTGGATACCTCAATTATACTCGTTGGTGCTAGACATTCTTTGATTTCTCTTTTCATAGAAGGATCAATAGAGATTCCATCTTTAGATACAATATGGCTAAGAAAAGAAATCTCCTAAAGCCAAAATTCACACTTGTTAAACTTCCCATATAATTCATTTCGACTCAGAGTCTTCATGATAATGGACAAGTGATTTTCCTGATCTTCATAGCTTTTGGAATATAAAAAGATATCATCAATAAATACCACCACAAAATCATCAATATATTCTTTGAAAACTGTATTCATTATATTCATGAATACAGAGGGAGCATTAGTCAATCCAAAATGAATTACTGTAAAATCGTAATGCCCGTACCTGGTTCGAAATTATGTCTTTGGATTGTCTTCCTTCTTCAAACACAAATGATGGTATCCAGATCGAAGGTCAATCTCTGAAACGTATTGGGCTCCATGTAGTTGGTCAAATATATCATCAATGTGAGAAAGGGGATACTTTTTCTTTATTATTATAGCATTAATTTCTTTGTAGTTGATACATATCCTCGTAGATCCATCTTTCTTTTAAAAAAATGATAGGGGCTCCCCATGGAGGAACACTAGGGTGAATAAATCCCTTATTACTCAATTCCTCTAGTTGTTTCTTTAGTTCAACTAATTCCATAGTGTCCATTTTATAAGGGGTCTTCGATATGGGCCTTGAACTAGGAATTAGATCAATGGAAAACTCAATTTCTCGTTCTTGAGGATGTCTAGGTAAATCTTCCGGAAACACATCTACATATTTTTCACAATAGGTACATCCCCTATATGAACATTCCATTCCTCACCCAAAGTTATTCCATCCTCCTCCTCCCCGATAATTGAATTTAGTTGAGCTACTCAGGGTGGATCAAGATAAGAAGCAGGTGGTGACGATTCTTCTCTACAGATAAGGTGTTCTTTTTTATCATCAAAAAAAATCATAACCTCCTTTTTCTTACAATAAAACATCGATTCATGGTCCAAAATCCAATCCATACAACATATTATATCAAATTTAATCAAAGGTATCACGATGAGATCAACTGATAAAGAGCATTTATGTGCTCTAATGGTAACTGATTCACCGAACTTTGTAGCAATGATACATCCCTTAGGATTCTTAACTAACAACTCCTTTGTTAAATAAAATTAGAAATATCTAATTTTCATAGCAAACGTGGAAGATATTAAACAAATTGATGATCCAGAATCAAATAATGAATTTGTTAAACATGCGGAAACCTTTAAATTACCTTCCACCACATCTTTCGAAGCTTCTACCTTAGCAGTTGTGATAGTATAAGCCTGGCCTTGATCCCTTGGCCTTTTCTGAGGTAATATTCCTTGACTCTTAGAACATTCATTTTAATAATGTACCATCTCCCTGCAATTGTAGCATTTAACATTGGTATCTTCTTTCATCCCCTTGCGATCGCGAGCTTGGTGGCCCTTTTTCACCACACATGTAACAGACTCCCATTCTTTTCAAGAATGTACCAGGGTGTTTCTTCCCACATTTACTGCAGGATGGATATTAAACTATTCCCTTCTTCCCCTAATTTCAATTTCTAGATTGATCAGCAGATCTCTCTTTCTATTTCTACTCTTTAAAGTCATAAGACTTACATAATTCTTTTTCTATCTTCATAGCACATGAGACAATTCTTCGTACGACGAGAAGGATTGTGAGAATAATGCTCATCAAAGAAACAATTTTATCCCATAAAAGAAACAATCAATCTTACTTCTTGGGTTACGTATATAATCTGCAACATGCCTCACTAGCCTTATAAAGTCAGCCTCATACTTTGAGACATTCTCATCCTCCATTTGCCTCATACATAGAAATTGTCTTTCCATATCTGCTCGATGGTCACGAAGAAAGTATTTTCCTATGAAAAGATCATTAAATTACCTCCATTCCATATTTTATACTTAATCGTCTTTCTTTGTGTTTTGAATCAATGGCCACCATTGATCAGCATCTCCAATGAGGTGGTAAAATTCCATGACAACCTTTTCCCTTTCGCTACACCCCAAGGAGTGGAATATTTTATCTAAATAACTTATCCATTTCTTAACTAACAATGTATTTGTACACCCATTGATTGTTGGTGGTGGTTTCCTTATGAATAAATCTAACATTGATCCTCCACGTTGTGGATCGGGGTGCTCCATACAGGTAAGGTTGTTATTCATAACCTTAGTAAGTTATCACATTATGGTGATTAGCTGAACAACACTAGTTGCATCACCAGCTCCACTATAATTATTTTGAGCAGGAGGGAAATCCCTACAAGGAGTGAATGCATTGATACGGTTTTCAATCCTTCCACTAGGCGCCATTTCTAAACAATGGCATACACTAGATTAGTTTATGAATCGCAATACATAAATCAAAACTTGTAAAACACATAACATAAATTGACAGTTTATGGATATAATCCATAATCATAAAAATGTTTAATTTGAGGAAGTATATACTCATAAACCCTTTGTAATGGTTTTTAAATAAAATGATAATTATCCTAAGCATATCTCACGAGATTTTCGTAACCAAGAGTGCATCAAAGCCCGTTGTCGGGCACCCGTTCCCGTTCGAGTCTAGCTCAAAGGGATGTTTTCTAGTTTTACCCATAGGTATATCTGTGCTAGATCCACCTCAACCTGCTCGTATGTAGACATGGATGTATTGGTTAGAGAACTCACAAAATCTCTACAATACAAAAATTCATGGATGTTCTTCTATACTAATCGTCAATGTCTATCTTAGGGATATGTTCTCTAATCAGAGTTTATCTAAATAAATCTTCCAAGGTTATTGCTATACTTCCCCTTATACCAACTATAACACCCGGACCCCAATTACCTAGAGTATGTTCATTATTTTAATACATTTCCATGATTACAAGGAATCAATTCCTGAAGGACTGATCGATTTAGTAGTCTTGGAAAATAGATTACATAAATGAATGTTACATTACGTATTAAGACATACAAAACAACATAAATAATACTTTATGAATGCCATTATTCCTTTAGCATAACCATGAATATTTTTCACAATAAACTACTTAGAAACCTGGAAAAAATAAAACATTGAAAGGGGTGAGCTCAAATGCTCAGTAAGGGTATGCAATACCGCGGAAACATTCATAAATATGCATAAATATTTAAGCCAATGTATATCTAAAACAAAATCCTTTTAAACATTAAATTCATCATAATATGGAAAAAACAAAATGAAATAATGTCATTTAATTATTCACATGGATATTCTACTAGTCAAATAATAACATGCAATATCGCTAACCTCTTTCATAATGATGGAATGAATAATGTCGGACTATCATAACCACATAGTCAAGGCCTTATGCCAAGACAACAAATAATATTTCTTCAAGACCTTGTTCCAAGACACTAGTTTGTCTCATGAGACCTAGTGATGCATTGAGGAGCTATAGCGGGCTACACCCGTCACTTACTAAGTCTAATACATTTCTCATATGAAAATGTTTAAAACATATCATAAATATTCGTATGAAAACTAACATATGAAATGTCAATACTTTTACCGTAAACCATGAATGGTATAATAATAACACATCTACAGTCAATCATATCACAAAACCATAAATACAATATAGAAGTTTGGTATCATAATAAATCAAAACCAGAAAAACATAAAATTCATCAAAGGATGTTGACATAGATGAAATCAAAACTATTTGAGATAAATATCTCTTTTTTTTTAAATCATTTAAAAGTAACATATTTATAAAATATATCATTAACTTTAAAAATATTCTTAAAATATTGTATGGGGATATTCTATGATTTTATAATGGCAGAAAATCGCCGCACCCACCATATATGTTAAAAAAAGACATTTTTACCTAAATTCTTTCGAAAATGTTAAAAAAAACCTTGTTTTGAAAATAATAGAAAGATTCCTTTATAAAAATCTTATAAAAATCCAAACAAATGTATTAATGACATTAACACATAGTCTATAAGATATTAATAATGTTTTGAAATATATTTTTAAGAAACTTGGATGTTGATGATAAGGAGGTCCCAATAGACAATTACGTGTAATCAACCTCAGATAATGAAGAGATTGTGAAAGAAACCCTTACCTTGTACTTTTACATGGTTGAGGGTAGGTTAAACTCTCGTATAATGGTTAAATAATCATTATTAAATTAATATAGAATCATATACATTAATATGACATCATATATGATCTTTTAATATTGATTTGTTAATAATATCTTAGTATCATCGTCCTTTCTAGTGTTAAATTACTCGTTTTCTTTTATATGTTTTGTTAAATAAGTTCTGTTTTTTATGAATAGGTTGTATCTTATTCATATATAGAATTATATCAAGTCCTTAAACATTATTTTTAATCATCAAATGAGAATTATACTTGAATAGATATGATGGAGAATGAATCTCATCGTGTTCGTGGAGACGATAGTCCGTACGTACACACGAGCGACAATATCATTCTTTTGATATTAAAATAATATATAATTTGATGGTATATCATATATACATAATCATTATAATTTTATATTTATTATTTACTTCAATTACACATCATTATCATACCCATCCAAATAATAATGTTTTGAATAACAATTACACCATGACGTGGAGACGGTAAGCCATACGTACATATGTATGGTGACATGTCATTCAAATGATGAATAGAATACTAAATATGGTTTAAAATATTTATAATATCATCACAGTATATATAATATACTGGATTTGTTATTTTCGAATTGAAATAACAATGAAAGAATAAGTTGAAGAAGAAAGGAACTAGAAAGAGGGTGGTGAAAACATTTTCTCTTTTTCTGGTTCTTCCTTTTGATTTGATCAAAAGGGATCCATAGGATGGCTTAATGATCAAAGTAAGGCCTCTAGATTTAAGTGAGGGAAGATGAGAGGATATTTGGGAAGGTTTTGGATGAGCCAAAATGCTTTGAAGGAGTGAATTTGAGAGAAGGGTGAGTGCCCTTTTATAAGATGGGTGAGGGGCACCTTAGGAAAAGATAGAAATATTATGTAATAATAAATTAATATTCGGATTATAGTGTCTAAAAAGTCAATTATTTAATGGTTCAGAAGGTAATATGTATAAATAAACTCAACAAATAGGTTTTATATAGGTTTGGGTCAATATATTTACCTTATCATTTAGTAATAACACTTAGTTAATTAGTTTGACAATTACCACGTCTCTTTATAGTTGTATATTATATATTTAATAAACATACTATATACATCCAAGAGACCCCCAAGTGGTAAATTAATAATACACCTATTATTATATAAGTCCTTTGGCTGAAACTTAGATTTATAGGAATAGATAATCAATTAATAATATTATATTTTGTTTTAAAAACTCATTTATGTCAATTTTGACACTATTTAATAATTTATTTTTGATAAAGTCTTAACAACTTTATTAATTCGAAAAAAATTCATTTATGAAATCAAAACATGTCATATTAACCAATAAATGTTTTTTATTCCATAAAAATTTAAAATTATAATTATTTTAACATTTATAATACTAATTACTTGATTCATTCATTAATAAGGAAAATAGTTCATCATTATTGTGTCATAAATAAATTTAATTATTGAAAGTATGAAAATTAAAAATAAAATTCTATTAATTAGGAAATAATTTTATCTTTCTAATAAATATATATAGTCAAAATATATCATATATTACCCTATGTAAAAATTGTTTTTCTAAAAGATAATAGCTTTTGTCACTTTTGTATTTACTTTAACTTAATTAATATTAAGTGTCATTATCACTTACAAGTGGATCCCTAGGGTCCAAAATTGACCCAATGATTTCCATGGTCGGACATGTATCAACCAATAGGGTTATAAAACCTTTTAATGTAATTTAATATTATTATAATATTTTTTTACCATTATTTACCGGATATACCATTTAACCATGGTAAATAAAATATTTACCGAAATAATTATTCAAAATGTCTGAAAATAAATGTTACCTATTCACCCAATTTAGACCTCCTGATTCTAAATATGGGATCCATTTTTCAAAATTCAAAACACAGATGTGGCAGAAATTAATTTAAAATTAATTTTTGTTGTTAAAACAAAAATCGTGTTTTTAGAGATAATAATTATCAAAAGATTGACACTTCCTTATATGCAGTTTAAATGTGAAATTACGTCCAATGACGAAGATTGTATTAAATGGTAAAAATATATTCTAAATATACATTAAAACCACTCAAATTCATAATTTATCACTGTTAATTTTTTAGATTAAAAAAGTTGTTTTTAATTAGAAATTAGTAATTTTCACGATTCATAAAAATATGATTGTTATCCGAAAATAATATGAATTTAGTGGTTAGGATGATATTAATTGAATAATAAAAATTATTTTTACTATATGGTTAATTTTAAATTATATAGAATTCGAATATTACTATCATTCATTATATAAGATATGTCTTCTTTGAATGGTTTTCTATATAAGAAAGAAGGAAGATGAAGTAGGAAGGGACAAAGATGATGATTTCTTTCTGAATCCATAACCATGAATGGTGGGAATTTAAATTAAGATGTTTTTTATAGTAATGGATCAGTTTTCATAGGCTATAAATGATGTCAGAATCCATGAATGATAATATTTTGAGCAACACTAAAGAACATGGCGATGGTGGAACATTTTATGTATCAACACCCTCCGTCATTAAGAGGATCTTCTAATATAGTGATGGCTAATGTGTGGGTTAAATCCCTTGAAAAAATATTTTATTTCATTTGGTGTTTATAAAATCAATATTTTAGTACTTATATGTATTGTTTTTATCCTGAAGATGATAAGTGGTGTTCAATGGTTAAGCAGTTTAGAGATATAAAAGGGAGTGATGCCTTGGAATTGGATGAATTTAATAATACTTTTGTTGAAATATATTTTCCTAAAGCATTTTGACTTAATATGGAAAAAAATTATTATAATTTTTACAAAATTAAAAATAGTTAGTCATATTTTATTAAGATAACTACACCTAAATTGAACGGTATGCTCAAAATCTTATTCAGGGTCTTGATTATAAAAACATTCATTTTAAATCAAGACTGAAACCAAAATACATAAGGGAATTTACCTCCCATGAATTAAAAAGATATGAGCAACTTGTTCGATGTTATGAGAGGGTAGAAATGGAGTCCTCTTAATAATCACAAGTACTTTGAAAACAATATGAAAGTGTCTATATGGAATATAATGTGTAATAGTAAATCAAAGAAATCTAATATTAATAATATTATGTTTCTATTTTGTTTTAAGTGTGGTAAAAGGAATCCTAGAAAATTCCTTAACAGATCCAAAAGGTGTTTATGATGTTGTAAGTTTATAAATATAGCTCATGATTTTAATGAATAAGATATTAATGATGGTATGTTTTTTCTAGTAAGACAATTTTAATGTGTTTTAAATTTGGTGGGGTAGTTCTTTATGAAAATATAGTCCCAATTGAATATATACATGTTTAGGAGAATCCATGTTTTTAGTAGAATGGTGTAGTGATGTTCTTTATGACTACTTCAGCATTTGTTGGGTCATCCAATAAAGAGGCATGTAATACATTATTTACAAAAAAATGTATTTCTTTTTTTGATATGGGGTTTGTGCATTTCATTATTTCAGAAGTATTTTCTGGAAAATTAGATATTTTCCCTAATGAAATAAAATCATAACTAATTGTAAAACACATGGGGAAATGTTAAGGAAAATTAAATTATAAGAATCTTTTTATTATTTTTTGTCGAAATACCTTACCTGCAAAAAAAATTATTTTTGACATTATATAGTTTGATGATATTTTGGGTATGGAATTGGTTTCTTTTTCTCATGGGAAGATTGATTTTACAACCAATTTTTTTAAAAATATTTTTATTTGGTATACATGAATGAACCAATACCATTCATAATATAACAAGAAGCTGAAAAGGTGTTAAAAGATGGAATTGAATGTTATCTTTTTCGTATTTTTTAAAACAAGTGATCTATTCAGATTGATTATGTGTCAGTGGTTAATGAAGGCCTTGATATTTTTTGTGAGATGTTTCCTAGTGTAATACCTAATAGGAATTTTGAATTTAATATTGAATAAGTTCTTGATGATAATCCAATATCAAAACAACCATATCGAATGGAAAAAGTTTAAATTCTATAATTTAAACTTTAATTGCATGAGTTTTTTTATCAATTTTTCATCTAACCTTCAACATCACCAGGGGTGATTCTATTTTGGTTTTCATAAAGAAATATGGTTCCATGAGGATTTTAATTGATTATAGATCTTTGAATAACATTAATGTTAATAATAAGTATAAATTCATTCATATCGATGATTTTACTGAACGGCTCTAGAGAGCCTAGTATTTCTCAAAAATTATCAAGAGATAATTGAAAACTCTACTAATGGTGATGGTGTATGAAATTCTGAAAATATTTTTCCAAACAAAATATCGGAATTATGATTTTTTTTATGTCATTTTATTTGACAAATTCCTCTTTTATATTTATGGATCTTACGAATGAAATAATCTATTAATATTCAGATAAATTTGGTTATGTTTCCATTAATGATATTATATTCATCTGAAATAAATATTTGGATTAATAGAATAATCAATATATTGTTCTAAAAACACATACTGAAAATAAGATAAACATGAAATTTACAAAATGTTATTGTTGGTGGCAATATACTTTTTTGGGAAATTTTAAATAATAATAGCATAATAGTTGATCTCAATAAAACAAAAGTTTTTTAAGAATGGACAAGTCCAAAGAAATTACTAATATTCATTGATTTCATTGATTAGTAGGCTTTGACCGATAGATTATTATGAAATTTTAATGGTTATCTAGCCCTCTAACTACGTTAACACGAATATGGGTTAAATTTGTTTACATAAAAGAAGGAGATATTTGCTTTCAGTAACTTATGAGGAGATTGTATAATGATCCAGTTTTCACCCATACATCAATAAATGGTTATTTCTTAATTTATAATGATGCATTATTAAAGGGACATATTTGTGTTATGAAATATAATGATCATGTAATTGTTAAGGAATCAATAAAAATGAAACCCCATTGGTTTAATTATCCAACCCAAGACATGGAATACACTTCTAGGTTTTTATTTAAATATTTGGAGGATTAATTTCTATGGATCAAAATGTGAAATATATACCACCATTAATAGTTTCATGTATATGATTACATATATGGAATTCAACTTGAGGTATAGAATATAGACACAACTGATAAATGATTATGAATTCTAGGTCAATCACCATCCACTAAAATAAAAAAATGTGTATGATTCCTTGAGTAAAAAACATCATGAATAGTAACCATATTATATATAGAATATGAACCCTAGGAAAATGATTTGATTAAATTTTTCTTTTATTTTGTTGGTGGAGAAACAATCCACTATTTTGTTTATTGTGTCATCATAGTCGACTCTATCAAACAGAAATAAACAAAAACCTAAAGAAGACTTTGAGTTGTAGCAAAATGTATACTTCATGTAAAATGGTATGTTTCCAAAGATTATTATTGTTAAAGGTGATATTTTTTTATTTGTAAATAGATTATGTGTGAATTGTTATTTAGAGTTGAAGAAATATGTACTAATTAAAGAAGATAGTCTTTATTTTCATTCAATCCTAGAAAAACTAAGATGTACATGTCACTTCAAGAGTATTAATGGTGGAGTTAAATACAAAGAGATGTTTTCGGTTTTATAATAAGATTTTTTACTTTTAAATAGGATAATGTAAGGATAAAACTAACGAAGGGGATTATTATACCATAAACTATTCCAAAGTTGAAATGTGAGAATATATATATCAAATTCATGGTGGGACTACAAAATAATTCTTGGGGTAATAATGTTATTTTGGTAATTTTTGATCGGCTGGATAAATCATCACATTTTCTACATGTTGAAGATAATGTGTAGCTAGATCAGCTTTCTTGATTGTACCTCGAAGTAATAGACAGGTTACATGAAGTTAATATATCAATTGTATCTGATTGTGATCCCATGTTGTAACACCCCAAGCTTCTACGATACGCTTCTCTTTGAATAATGCAATAGCGAGTGTTGTACCCAACATCGAGTTCTAACACACCACAACCAATCAAACTATCATTTATGAATAGTAATACATACTTTTTGAAAAGTTATAAATTTTATTTTTCAAAATGGACTTCATTTTTTGATTCTGAATATCGAAATTAGCCTAGGGTGAATTTTTGGTATTTTTCTGAAAAACTTCATTTTTTGATGAATAGTGAAACCACTTAGTTGTAGTTAAAAAACCGGTTTTTTCATAAAACTTAATTTTACCGCTTCTGTGAGTGGAATTTCGAAAATCCGAGATACACTTTTAATATCAAGGAGTAATATTTTTTAGAGACCTGAATCCTAACGTACATGGACATTACATTACTTTTGCGGAATACTTAGTACATAACAAAAACACACACACAAGGACCGTAATACTTTAGTGTCTTTAGAAACTCGGAATATAATCTTCTAATCGTGGTGAAAGATATTCAACATCTCCCATAATGATCTTCTTTTTTTAAAATCTAAATCCTTTCTTTATGTCCTAGGGAAAAGAAAACATAAAAAGGTGAGCTCAAATTCTCAGTAAGGGTAAAAAAAATAAATATCAATCAGGTCATACTCATAAGAAAATATCTTTTAGAAATCTTAAACTACAAAAGAGATCATAATTTCATAAAATGGGATAAATCATAGTAGTGAAATTTAATTCCAATAATCATAACTTAAAACATGAAACTTTGTGGCATACACACATAATCATATAGAATCATTTCTTCTTAGTCAAGACTCATTGCCAAGATTATCTTAGTGGACAAAGTCCCTTTCTGAACCAAGTTCACTCCTCGTTTCAGTCCTGTTTCACTAAACCGGTATAACCTACCATTCCAGCCATGTCTATCTCATGAGATATAAAATATTTACCCAATACATTGGAGGGAGATATAGGTCCCACCCATCTCATAATGATACCATTCTTATGTGTGCCACAAAATCATAAATCATATATCATTACATAACCCATGTAATAAAAATGGGAATCTTAAACATCGGGACATCATAAAACAATTCATATAAGATAAAGGAATCATAAAAATAATTTCATTACAACATAATCAAATCAATGTAATAATAGGGATAGAAACAGAACTCTTTATGGAAAATAATTTTTATAAAACACTTGAACTCCATTCTTGAGGAAAATATCCTTTCTACTTCAAAAACAATTTTCCTTTCTTAACATGTCATACAATTATAAACTAAAGGAAGTTGATTAAAAATAAACTTGAAAACTTGTAAAGGAAGATTCTTGGAAATAATGTTTTAAAAATCCATTCATGCTGTATAAGTTAAAAAAAACATTCTTCCTACTTTTGTCGGAAAAGTCAAAAAGTACCTCGTACGAAAAACAACAAAATATTCCTTTCATATCCTTTACTAAATACTCACCGAAGGGTAAAATTGGATTTCAACAGTTTTAGGTGGATGTAAATAATATTACATATTGAGGAAACTTGGATTTGTATGATAAAATACACCCCCGTAAATACTAATGTATAAACAATCTTGGATAAAAATGAGATTGTGATATTTTTCTTACCTGATGTCCGATTTGCTTCGTATGTGTCCGAACCTCTTATATAATGATTTAAATAATGTCATTGACTTATTCCAGAATCATACTCACTGTTATGATATCATATATGGTTCACTTATGGATTTATATTACACGTTCTTTTGTAAATTCCATGTTAAAGAACGTTTTGGGTAAAATCGTTTCATTTTTCGTCCGTGTTTTGACTTGTAATTATTCATATGATTACTTAGATCATGATTACTTAATTCCAGAATATAAAACAGGATTTATATATAATATATATTCAGAATATATATATATATAATATATCAGTAAATGGAAAGAAATACACCGTTCATGGAGACGGTAGACTGTATGTACCCATGAACGCTGTTTTCTTTTCCTTATTGAGTTGAATGGAACTAAGTAGATGACATACATATATATACACATAAATCCAGAATCATTATTATGTCATATATTTCATTATTACTTATTATATATACTTTATAATCATTCATGAATGGTTAACGTGGAGAATGAATCTCATCGCGTCGTGGAGACGGTAGTCCGTACGTACGCACGAGCGATGATATCGTTCTCATGATCATGGAATTGTATTAGAGTGTATGTATACAATTTCAGAATCAATATCACTTTACAATATTCATATATAGTTATTATGGAGACCATTATACCCATCCAAGTAAGGTGGTGGTGGAAAATAGATTACACCACGGCGTGGAGACGGTATTCTGTACGTACACACGCGCGGTGATTTCGTTTTCTGTAGAATGGATAGATTGTGAAATAGGTTTGTTTCATACTTATAATAACATATCAGTATATTAGTGATACTGATTTTATTACTTCATAATTAAACAACCTAATAAGAAGAAGTGGAAGAAGAAATAAAGATGAAAGAATTGGTAACAGACATTACCTCTTCTTTGAAGCGCCTCTTTGGGATCTCCTTTTAGGGCACTAAAATTGGTCTTCGAGGAAGACCAGAAACTCTAGGATGTTGCTAGGGAAGTGGAGAAGGGAATTTGGCAGGGGTTGGCCGATCTTGAAGGCTCAAAGTGGTGTGAGGAAGAGAGGGAGGAGGTTCCCTTTTATAAGGGAGGAGAGGGGCACCTTTGGAATAACTAAAACTATTATTTTATTATAAAGTCAAATTCGGTTTTAAATAGCTCAAAATTGATTAATTTCGAAGATAAGGTGGGGAGGGGTCAAAATACACTCATACAATAGAATTTAGACAAGTTTATGTTCCTATTTTAACCTTATCATTTATATTTAGCTTTAAGTTAAATAATTTTACTTTTACCGTGTCTTCTTGTGTTCTTAGACTATAGGGTTAATAAACTTACTATAAATAGCCAAACGAACCACAAGTTGTTTATTATTAATATATATAACCTTATCTAAGTCATTTGGCCGATCCTTAGATTTTTAGGAATAACATAAAAATTAATAATATAATATTTGTTTTAAAAACTATTTTATGTCAATTTTGACACTATTTAGTAATTGATTTTTGTAGAAATCATAACAGAAAGATTAGTTCGAAAAAAGCTAATTAAATAAATAATAACATGTAATATTAACCTATAAAATTAATGGAATTCATAAAAAGTTTCAAATTATATTTATTTGGGTCTTTATAATATCAATTATTCTAATTATTCACTATTATGGTAATTATTGCATCATCATTGTGTCATAAATAAATTAATTTATTTAATGTCTAAAAATAATTAATAAAATATCATTATTTATGAAATCTTATTATATTTATAATGAATATTTACAATATAATTTATCTCATGTATAACCCTATATTAAAAATGTTTTAGTAAATAAACATTGATTTTAACTCTTTTAACTCTTCTTTGAATTAAATTATAATAAATGTCCTAATCTAATCCAAGTGGGCCTAAATGGTCATATATTATGTCTAAGGTTGTTTTTGGTCGAATTACTCTTATCCAATAGAATTAGGACATTTATTAGGGTAATAATAATAATATCATTTTTACCCTTAATTACCCTATTTAATTTTAACCGTGGTAAAAAAAAGTAAAAAGTTACTATTGACCAAAAAATATTTTCATCTCATTGAATCACATTTTACTTACTGACAACAACCGTGTCTCTCGGATTTTTGAAATTCCACTCACACAAGCGGTAAAATTATGTTTTATGAAATATTCATTTTTCTTGACTACCACTTAGTGGTTTCACTATTCATAAAAAAATGAAAGTTTCCAGAAAAATACAAAAAATTAGGCCTAAGAAATATTTGATATTATGAAATAAAAAATGATGTCTATTTTACCAAATTCAAAACTAATCAGTTGCATTAATTAATTTAAAAATTAATTCCCGTCGTCAAAAAAAATAGTGTGTTCTTAAGAGATAATAACTATAAAAAAATTAACACTTGTTTATGTCTGGTTTAAATGTGAAATTACATCCAATGAAAAACATTGTATTAAATTGTAAAAATATATTCTAAATATACTTTAAAACCACTCAAATTAATTATTTATCACTATTAATTATTTCGATTAAAAAGGTTGTTTTTAATTAAAATATATTAATTTTCACTATTCATCAGAAAATGAAAGTTATCCGAAAAGTACCAAAATTTCACCCTAAGTTAATTTTGATATTCCGAATCTAAAAATAAATTACATTTTGAAAAATAAAATTTAAAAAATTTTCAAAAAGTCGTTATTACTATTCATAATGGCTAGTTTTAATAATATTTTAATAGCATATTGTTGTTTAGTGAAACCCGTTATTGCGTACTACACACGCTATCGAGGAAGGTCGCGATTGCGTGTAATGTTAGGCAAGTCAAGGATGTGTGTTGTGAAAGCTCCTTTTGGTGTAGCGTACAACACAAGGAATTAATAAAATTAAAAAGAATATTTTTCATAAAATCTCGGGTTGGTACATTCTACCCCCCTTAAAATGAATTTCGCCCTCGAAATTCATCGGGGTTATAAATGGTTTACTATTCGAAAGTTTCTTTAATAGAAACCCACATCGTAAAAAGGAATACCAAAACCAATCATTAAAAACAAAAGTATGAAATGTAACGGTTACCCAAATAAACTAATCATTGGGTTTCCACATAGGTGAAAATATGGATATGGAAGAGAAATCTAACCATCGTGTTCTGATGGAGAGTGGTAGAGAACATGGCTATGGAAAAGCCAGCAATCACAAAGCCATAAATTTTTGACGATCTAAGGTACCATCTGATTCATCAGATATAAGAGCACTAGGACAGCATTTTTGGTTTTCAAGATCATTTCCCAAAAGTTGATGAAATTGGAATTAGAAGAAATACTTTCGTGATTTGGGTATAGTCTCACCGTTTGTCGTTCTTTGGAAAATAGCCACTTCATCTCTTAAAGAAATGAAGTTGAATTTGTTATTCGTGATGTGTTAGCAGATCATGTGATAGAATGATGGGTCATTCCATCTTTCTTAAACAAAAGGTTAGAAAAGTTATAAAAAAAATACATAAGTCCATCTATAGTGAGATTAATCATATATGGTTCCTAAAATGGACTTATAATTCATATATCATACTGCTTAATATAATAAAACTAGTTTCTACTAAACAGGGACTTCCTGTAGGCCAGTGGTAGGCGATAAAGGCCAGTCGCACTTCAGTTGTGGGTTCGATTCCCACAGCCTTGTCTGACGCGATGGGTTGTTGCCCATCCTGCAGGTTGTCCTTTTTCTAAATCTATATTACCATAACATCCAATCAACAATATCAAAAACGTTTTATCCTTAAACAATACTAACTTATGTCCAACATAATCCATTCCAATCATTAGGCTTATCTAAAATATTTCAGTCCCAGCTCATTGTATAAAGAAAATGATCACGTGAATGCCATCATTTATCCCCCATATATCATAAGATATATCTTGTTGGTCAAATTACAAATATGTGAATACCTCAATCATGTATTTTCTTGAAGAATGAATATCAATTGAACCTTAGTGAAAACATGAATGCAGTTAAAAGTTAACACTTTCCACATACCAAAGTCCTTAAAATTCTATATCCTCAAACCATGAAATCACATAGTTCTTATATCAATCACGAGCTCATGAATACTATCAAACATATTAGATTCTCTTTATCCCTTCATTATGTGCATATTATCTACTTTCCAAAAATATTTGAATCACTTTTCATTGTTATCGATTCCATAAAATTATTGAAAACCACAATAGACCAAAACATAAATATTCTAATATTCCAGGATACTATATACAACATCATTCTGGAATCCCATTACATAAACACATAATCATTCCACCACATCGTTGTCATATTCAACATCGCCAATGGTGATCGCATTTGACTTCCCTTTGTCCTTTTCCTTAAGTGGTTTCTCACGTCGATCATCACTAACCCTTGGATTAGGGCTTTATTATCATAATGCCCCATTTCCTTGCACTTGAAGAATTGAAGTGTTTTTGGTGCGTTTTCTACAGTCTTTTCTTAATTCACATCATTATAAACCCTTTTTCCATTACTTCGTCACTCAGCTACTCGATGACCTTCTTTTCCACACATAAAACATTTTCTAGTATCTTTAAGACAATCTCTACCATGCTTCTTTCAACACTTTGAGCATAGAGAAACATTCATCTTCTTTAAACCATTATTCTGAGATTTCTCCTTGAACTCCATCTTTCGTTTCTTGTCAAAACTATGAGATGGATAAGTAACACCAACTTCCATTTCATCCTTGATAGCACAACGCACAATTTCTTCATAGCTACTGAAGTCTCTTATAGCTAATGCCCTTCGAAGATTTGGTTTTAAGCCATTGAAGAATCAATCAACATTACTTTCAGGTTGGATGATAAATCCAGATGCATACCTTGCAAGCCTTGTAAAATTATCTTCGTATATACCAACAGATTCATCATCCTTTTGCTTTAGTTCAAGAAACACCTTCTCCATCTTTGTTCGAAGAATACGAGGGAAGAACTTATTGAAAAATAAGTTCTTGAACTCGTCCCATTCCTTGGACTCAATTTCACCTCTTTGCCTCATATTCATGATAAGATTCCACCATTGATTAACTTCACCTTCCAAACGATATACTGCTAAGATGACTTTATCATGTTCAGAACATTGAAGAACTGAAAATAAATTTTCAGTAGTACTGATCCATTGTTCAGCAACTAGTGGATCAGAAGACCCACAGAAAGAAGTTGGATGTTGCCTCATGAAGGACTCAATAGAATATTGT
The DNA here is from genome assembly GCA_963277665.1 of Viscum album. Classification (NCBI taxonomy): domain Eukaryota; kingdom Viridiplantae; phylum Streptophyta; class Magnoliopsida; order Santalales; family Viscaceae; genus Viscum; species Viscum album. Next base: position 705,779,412 of record OY728131.1, on the reverse strand, counting down.
TCCCTTTTGTGCTCATTTGGAAGTCCAGAATAATTCATAGCTTGTGTATGTATAGCAATAAGATTTTGCACTCCATCTCCCATAACATTTGTTTGTTCAAGAGGACAATCATTGCATTGTCCATTTCATTGATCATCACGGTTCTTTCTGGTTCCAGCCATCGTCTAAAACCCAAAAAGAATAGTGTGAGAAGCAAAAAACATGCTAGGGAAAACAAAATAATAAACGGGGAGCACCCTCCATATCTAACATCTTAGGTTAAATTCTAATATCGTTACCGTAGTTCTAGGACTACATCCTATACATATACTTATCCTTAGGGACATCCCTAGACATACCTTAGAAATATCTCTAGGGATCTCACTAACATTTTCGCATCCTAGTTTTCAAAGGTTGACTAAACCTTTCCTCTGATACCAACTATAGAGACCCGAAACCTGACGTACATGGACATTACATTACTTTTTTGGAATACTTAGTACATAACAAAAACACACACAAGGACCATAATAGTTTAGTGTCTTTGGAAACTCGGAATATAATCTTCTAATCGTGGTGAAAGCTCATCAACATCTCCCATAAATATCTTCTTTTATTTAAATCTAAATCTTTTCTTTATGTCCTGAGGAAAAGAAAACATAAAAGGATGAGCTCAAATGCTCAGTAAGGGTAAACAAAAGAAATATCAATCACGTCATATTTATAAGAACATATTTTCTGGAACTCTTAACCTGCAAAAGAGATCATAATTTCATAAAATGGGATAAATCATATTAGTGAAATGAAATCCCAATAATCATAACATAAAACCTGAAACTTTGTGGCATACACACATAATCATATAGAATCATTTCGTATTAGTCAAGACTCATTTCCAAGACTATCTTAGTGGACAATGTCCCCTTCTGAACCGAGTTCACTCATCGTTTCAGTCCTGTTTCACTGAATCGGTATTACCTATCGTCCCAGCCATGTATATCTCATGAGATATAACATATTTACCCAATGCATTGGAGAGAGATATTGGTCCCACCCATCTCATAATGATACCATTCTTATGTGTGACACAAAATCATAAATCATATATCATTGCATAACCCATGTAATAGAAATGGGCATCTTAAACATCGGGACATCATAAAACAGTTCATATAAGATAAAGGAATTCATAAAAATAATTCCATCACAACATAATCAAATCAATGTAATAATAGGGATAGAAACAGAACCCTTTATGGAATATAATTTTGATAAAACACTTGAACTCCATTCTTGAGGATAATATCCTTTCTACTTCAAAACCACTTTTCCTTTCTTAACATGTCATACAATTATAAACTAAAGAAATTTGATTAAAAATAAACTTAAAAACATGTAAAGGAATATTCTTGGAAATAATGTTTTAAAAATCCATTCATGTCGTATAAGTTAAAAAAACATTCTTCGTACTTTTCTCAGAAAAGTCAAAAAGTACCTCGTACGAAAAACGACAAAAGATTCCATTCATATCCTTTACTAAAAAATCACCGAAGGGTATAATTGGATTTAAACAATTGTAGGTGGATGGAAATAATATTACATATTGAGTAAACATGGATTTGGATGATAAAATACACCCCAGTAAATACTAAAGTATAAACATCCTCGGATAAAAATGAGATTGTGAAATTTCCCTTACCTTAGGTCCGATTTGCTTCGTATGTGTCCGAACCTCCTGTATAATGATTTAAATAATGTCATTGACTTATTCCAGAATCATACTCATTGTTATGATATCATATATGGTTCACTTATAGCTTTATATTACCCGTTCTTTTGTAAATTCCATGTTAAAGTGCATTTTGGGTAAAATCGTTTCATTTTTCGTTCGTGTTTTGACTTGTAATTATTCATATGATTACTTAGATCATGATTAATTAATTCCAGAATATAAAACAGGATTTATATATAATATATATTCAGAATATATATATATATATAATAGATCAGCAAATGGAATGAAATACACCGTTCATGGAGACGGTAGACCGTACATACGCTTGAACGTTGTTTTCTTTTCCTTATTGAGTTGAATGGAATTAAGTAGATGACATACATATATATACAAATAAATCCAGAATCATTAATATGTCATATATTTCATTATTACTTATTATATATACTTTATAATCATTCATGATTGGTTAATGTGGAGAATGAATCTCATCACGTCATGAAGACGGTAGTCCGTATGTACGCACGAGCGATGATATCGTTCTCATGATCGTGGATTTTTGTTGGAGTGTATGTATACTATTTCAGAATCAATATCACTTTTCAATAATCATATATAGTTATTATGGACACCATTATACTTATCCATTTAAGGTGGTGGTGGAAAATAGATTACATCACGGCGTGAAGATGGTATTCCGTACGTACGCACGCGTGGTGATTTCATTTTCCGTAGGATGGATAGATGGTGAAATAGGGTTGTTTCATACTTATAATAACATATCAGTATATGAGTGATACTGATGTTATTACTTCATAATGAAACAACCTAATAATAAGAAGTGGAAGAATAAATAAAGATGAAATAATCGGTAACAGACATTACCTCTTCTTTGAAGCGCCTCTTTGAGATCTCCTTTTAAGGCACTAAAATTGGTCATTGAGGAAGACCAGAACCTCTAGGATGTTTCTAGGGAAGTGGAGAAGGAAATTTGGCAGGGGTTGGCCGAGATTGAAGGCTCAAAGTGGTGTGAGGAAGAGAGGGAGGAGGTGCCCTTTTATAAGGGAGGAGAGGGGAACCTTTGGAATAACTAAAACTATTATTTTATTATAAAGTCAAATTCGGTTTTAAATAGCTCAAATTAGATTCCTTTGTAAGATAAGGTGGGTAGGGGTCTAAATACTCTCATCCAATAGAATTTAGACAATTTTATGTTCCTATTTTAACGTTATCATTTATATTTAACTTTAAGTTAAATAATTTTACTTTTACCGTGTCTTCTTGTGTTCTTAGACTATAAGGTTAATAAACTTACTATAAGCAGCCAAACGAACCCCAAGATGTTTATTATTAATATATATAACCTGATATAAGTCATTTGTCCGAGCATTAGTTTTTTAGGAATAAAATAACAATTAATAATATAATATTTTTTTAAAAAACTATTTTATGAAAATTTTGACACTATTTAGTAATTGATTTTTGTAAAAATTATAACAGAATGATTAGTTCGAAAAAAGTTAATTAATTAAATACTAACATGTCATATTAACATAGAAAATTATTGGAATTCATAAAATGCTTCAAATTATATTTATTTGGATATTTATTATATCAATTATTCTAATTTTTCACTATTATGGTAATTACTGCATCAACATTGTGTCATAAATAAATTAATTTATATAATGTCTAAAAATTATAAATAAAATATCATTATGTATGAAATCTTGTTAGATTTATAAGGAATATTTACAATCGAATTTATCTTATGTATAACCCTACATTAAAAATGTTTCAGTAAATAAACATTGATTTTAACTCTTTTAACACTTTTTTGAATTAAATAATAATAAATATCTTAATCTAATACAAGTGGGCCCAAATGGTCAAATTTTATTCCTAAGTTTGTTTTTGATCGAATTACTCTTATCCAATAGAATTAGGACATGTGGTAGGGAAATAATAATATCATTTTTACCCTTAATTACCCTATTTACTTTTAACCGTGCTAAAAAAAAGTAAAAAGTTACTATTCACCAAAAATTATTTTCATCCCATTGAGTCACATTTTACTTACTGACATCAACCGTGTCTCTCGGATTTTTGAAATTCCACTCACAGAAGCGGTAAAATTAAGTTTTATGAAAAATGCATTTTTCTTATCTACCACTTAGTGGTTTCCCTATTCATCAAAAAATGAAAGTTTCCAGAAAAATACCAAAAATTAGGCCTAAGCAATATTTGATATTATGAACTCAAAAATGATATATATTTTACCAAATTCAAACATATCAGTTTCATTAATTAATTTAAAAATTAATTTCCGTCGTCAAAACAAATAGCGTGTTCTTAAGAGATAATAACTATCAAAAGATTGGCAGTTGTTTATGTCTGGTTTAAATGTGAAATTACATCCAATGAAAAACATTGTATTAAATTGTAAAAATATATTCTAAATATACTTTAAAACCACTCAAATTAATAATTTATCACTATTAATTATTTCGATTAAAAAGGTTGTTTTTAATTAAAATTTAGTAATTTTCATTATTCATCAGAAAATGAAAGTTATCCGAAAAGTACCAAAATTTCACGCTAAGCTAATTTCGATATTCTGAATCTAAAAATGAATTCCATTTTGAAAAATAAAATTTACAAAATTTCATAAAGTGGTTATTACTATTCATAACGGCTAGTTTTAATAATATTTTAATAGCATATTGTTGTTTAATAAAACTCGTTATTGCGTACTATACACGCTATCAAGGAAGGTCGTGATTGCGTGTAATCTAAGGCAAGTCAAGGATGCGTGTTGTGAAAGCTCCTTTTGGTGTAGCATTAAACACAACACATTAATGAAATTAAAAATAATATTTTTCATAAAATCTCGGGCTGTTACAAATGTGGTTCAATGAGATGAAAATAATTTTTGGTGAATAGTAACTTTTAACTTTTATTTACCATGGTTAAAAGTAAATAGAGTAATTAAGGGTAAAAATGTTATTAATATTACACTAACACATGTCCAAATTCTATTTCAAAATTGTATCTCGACCAAAAAACAACCTTAGGAAAAAAATATTATCATTTAGGTCCACTTGGATTAGATTAGGACATTTATTATTATTTAATTCAATGAAGAGTTAAAAGAGTTAAAATCAAAGTTTATTTAATAAAACATTTTTAATATAGGGGTACACATAAGATAAATTCAAATATAAATATTCATTAGAAAGATACTAATATTTCCTACATAATTATATTTTACCTATAATTTTTAGACATTAAATAATATAATTTATTTATGACAAATGATGATGCAGTAATTACCATAATAGTGAAAAATTAAAATAATTGAAATTATAAAAACCCAAGTAAATATAATTTGAGAATTTTTATGAATTACAATAATTTTATAGGTTAATATGTCATGTTAGGACTGACTTAATTAACTTTTTTCTAAGTAATCATTCTGTTTTTATTTTCACATAAATCAATTATTGAATAGTGTCAAAATTTACATAAAAGAGTTTTTAAAACAAATATTATATTATTAATTGATATAAAATTCTTAAAAATATAATTTTCGGCCAAAAAGACTTATAAAATGATAGGTGTATCATTAATGGACCACTTGGGGGGTCTCTTAGAGGTATATAGTATGTTTATTAACCATATAATATTAAAATACAAAGAGACATTGTAAAAGTGAAACTAATTAACAAATAGTTTAAACTAAATGATAAGGTTAATATAATGACCCAAAACTGTCTAAATTCTATTGGTTGAGTGGTTTTCGACCCATAACCAACTTAACCTATAAATAATCCACTTTTGAGCCATTATAAACCAAATATAAATTTATTATAAAATAATATTTCAAGCTTTTCCAAAGGTGCCCCTCACCCCTCTTATAAAAGGTCACTCCCCCTTCTCACTAATTCACACATTCAAAACCTTTTTCTCAGCCAATCCCTACCCAAATATTCTCTCAACATCCCTCACTAAAACTTAGAGGCATTATTTTTATCAGAAAGCCAACCTAAGGAGCCATTTTGATCAAATCAAAAGGAAGAACCCGAAGAAGAGATAATGTTTTCAACACCCTTTTTCAAATTCATTTCTTCTTCAACATCTTCTTTATTTGTTATTCCCATTCTAAAATAATGATTCCAGAATCTCCTACATACTTTAATATTATTATAAATATGTTACAACCATATTCAGTATTCTATCCGTCCTTTGAATGACATGTCACCATACGTGCGTACGTACGGCTTACCGTCTCCACGTTGTGGTGTAATTGTTATTCAATATATTATTATTTGGATGGGTATAATAAAATTGTGTAATTCATGTAAATAATAAATATATCATGATAATTATTCTGTATATAATATATACCATCCAATTAAATATTATTTTACTATCAAAAGAATGATATTGTCTCTCGTGCGTACGTACGGACTACCGTCTCCACGAACACGATGAGATTCATTCTACATCGTATCCATTCACCTATAATTATCATTTGATGATTTTAAAATAATGTTTAAGGACATAAAGTCATTCTCTATATGAATAAGATACAACCTATCGATGAAAAACTTGGCTTACGTAACAAAACATATAAAATAAAACGAGTCAGTTAACACCTGAAACGACGATAATAAAAAGATATTATTAACAATGCAATGTTAAAAGATCAGATATGATAACATAATAATGTATATGATTATTGTACAATTTAATAACAATTATTTCACCATTAGACTGTAGGTTATCCTACCCCAACCAAGGAAAATTACAAGGTAAGGGTTTTTTTCTCTATCTCTTCATTATCCGAGGTTGTTTATAGGTAATAATCTACTAGGACTTCTTTATCATCCACATCCATGATTTTTAAAAATGTATTTCAAATTTTTTTTACTATTTAATAGAATATGGGTAAAGGTCATTTATACCCTTGTTTGAATTTTTATAAGAGGTTTATAATGGAATCTTTCCATCGTTTTCCAAACAAGGTTCTTTTTTAACCTTTTCAACAGATTAAAGGTAAGAATGTTTTTATTAACTTATACTGCGGGTGAGGCTATTTTCCACCGTTATAAAATCGTCGAAGCTTCCCTTATAATCTTATAAGAATATTTTCAATGAAAATGTTTTATTTTATGTTACTCTTAAATGATTTCAAAATAAAAATATATATTTCTCTAAAAAGAGTTTTGATTTCATCTATGTCAACATCCTTTGATGGATTTTATGCTTATTTGAAGCTGATTTGTTAGGAAACAAAACTTCCATATTGTATTGAAGGTTTTGTGACATTTTTTACTATGGATATGTTATTTTTATACCCTTCATGGTTTATGGTGAAGTATTAACATTTCATATGCTAGTTTTAATACGAATGTTTATGTTATGATTAAACCTATTCATATGGGAATGAATTAGACTTAATATGTGACAGGTGGAGCTTGCTATAGCTCCTAGATGCATCAGTAGGTCTCATGAGACAAACTAGTGTCTTTGTACAAGGCCTTGGAAAAATGTTATTTGTAGTCTTGGCATGAGGCCTTGACTATGTGGTTATGATAGTCTGGCATTATGTATTCCATCATTATGAAATTGGTTATTGATATAACATGTGATTATTCGATTAGTAGAATATCCATTTGAATAAGTAAATGGAATTATTTCATTTTATTTTTTCCATACTATGTTTATGTTCATGTTTAAAAGGAATTTGTTTTAGTTATACATTGCCTTAAATGTTTATTCATATTTAGGAAAGTTTCCTCTATATTGTTATCCTTACTGGAAATTTGAGCTCACCCCTTTTCTATGTTTTATTTTTCCCAGGATGTGAAGAAGTAATTTATGAATGACCAGCATGTGTGGTACGAGGGGATAAGAGTGTGGACTATGGAGACTATATTGTTGTAGTTTTTATTTTATGATTTGATGTAAACTTAATTAATATATTTATTGTTACCAAGGATACTAAAAGAATCAGTCTTTCGATATTTGATCTTTTTTGTGATCATGACAATGTTATGTAATAATGCACCGACTCTGGGTAACTGGGGTCGCGGTGTAACAGTTGGTATCAGAGGAAATTTAGTAAAAACCTTGGAAGCTAGATTTATATAAACTCTGATTAGAGAACATAGATTTAAGATGGACTTTGAGGATTATTATAGAAGAACTTCCTATAATTTTGGTATTGTAGAGATTTTGTGAGTTTTCCGAGCAATACATCCATGTCTGGATATGAGCAGGTAGAGGTAGCTCTACCATAGATGTACCTAGGGGTAAAACCTGAAAACACCTCTTTGATATAGACACGAATGGGAACTGGTGCATGACAACGGGCCTTGTTGCACTCTTCGTTACGACACTCTTAGGGGATATGCGTAAGATAACTCTCATTTTCATTAAAAATACCTATAAAGGGTTTATGAGTATATAATTCCTCAAAGAAAACAATATCATGATTATGGATTATATCCATAAATAGTTCAATTTATGTTAAGTGTTTTATGAGTATGGAATTATGTATTTTGATTCATAAACTGATCTAGTTTATGCCATTGTTTAGAAATAGTGCCTAGTGGAAAAAATGGAAACCGTATCAATGAACACACTACATGTATGGATTTACCTCCTGAACAAGATAATTATAGTGGAGCTGGTGATGCAACTAGTGTCGATCAGCTAATCACTATACTGGGACAACTCACTCAGGTTATGAAAAATAACCTTACTTGTATGGAGCACCCTGATCTGCAACATGGAGGATCGATTTTAGATCGCTTCATGAGGCAAAAACCACCAACTTTCAATGGGAGTACAATTCCTTTAGTATGTAAGCAATGGATAAATTCCATAGAGAAAATATTTCAGGCTTTGGGGAGTAGTGAAAGGTAAAAAGTTATCATGGCAGTTTACCACCTCACTAGAGATGCTGATCAATGGTGGCCATTGATTCAAAACACGAAGGAGGATGATGAAGTAACAAATATGGAATGAAGGTAGTTCAAAGATCTGTTTTAGAAAAATACATTCCTCGTGACCATCGAGCAGATATGGAAAGGCAATTTCTGAGTCTGAGACAAAATGAGGATGATAATGTCACAAATTATGATGCTAACATTACAAGGTTATCAAGGAATGTAGGAGATTATATACGTAACCCAATAAGTAAGATTGATCGTTTGTTTTATGGGTTAAAATCATTTCCTCATCGAGCATTAGTCTCACAATTCTTCTCGTTGTACGAAGAAATTGTCTCTTGTGCTATCAAGACAGAAAAGGAATTCTCTAAGTCTTATGACTTTAAAGAAAATAAAGAGAAGAAGAGATCTACTAATCAATTTGGGAATGTATATAAGGGGAGGAAGGGAAAGGTTGAATATCCATTCTGTGGTAAATGTGGTAATAAACACCCTAATACATGCATGAAGGGAATGGGTGTCTATTACAAGTGTGGTGAAAAAGGCCATCAAGCTCATGATTGCAATGGGAAGAAGGAAGCTACCAATGATCAGTGCTACAATTGTAGTGAGATGGATTATGCAAATAAATGTCCTAAGCGTCAAGGGAACATACCTCAGAAAAGGCCAATGGATCAAGGCCAAGCTTTTGCTATCACTACTACTGAGGTAGAAGTACCAAAAGACATGGTGGAAGGTAATTTAATGGTTTCCTCATGTTTAGAAAATTCATTATTTGATTCTGGATCATCACATTGTTTCATATCTTCCTAGTTTTCTATGAAAATTAGATATTTACAATTTGATTTAACAAGGGAGTTCTCAGTTAAAAATCTTACGAGAAGTATCATTGCCACAATGTTTTGTGGATCAGTCCCCATTAGAGAACATAAATGTTCTTTATCCACTGATCTCATCGTCATACCTATGATTGAGTCTTATATAATCCTTAGTATGGATTGGTTTTTGGACCATGAGGTGAAGAATTATTGGAAGAAGAAGGAGGTTACGATTTTTGATGATGATGATAAGGAACACCTTATCTTTAGAGCATAATCGTCACCAACTAATTCTTATCAAGATCCACCCCCAATAGCTCAACTAAATTCAATTATTAGGGAGGAAAAGAATGAAATAACTGTTGGTGGGGAAAGGAATGTTCTAATAGAGGATGTTCCTATTGTGAATGAATATGTAGATTTGTTTCCGGAACAATTACCAGGACATCATCCAGAACGAGAAGTTGAGTTTTCCATTGATTTAATTCCTAGATCAAGGCCTATATCGAAGACCCCTTATAGAATGGCCACTGTAGAATTAGTTGAACTAAAGTAACAACTAGAGGAATTGAGTAATAAGGGATTTATTCTCCCTAGTGTTTCTCCATGGGGAGCCCCTGTTATTTTTGTTAAAAAGAAAGATGGATCTAGGAGGTTATGTATCAACTATAGGGTCATCAATGCTATAACAATAAATAACAAGTATCCCCTACCTCGCATTGATGATTTATATTACCAATAGCATGGAGCTCAATAATTTTAAAAGATTGACCTTCGATCTGGATACCATCAGTTGTGTGTGAAGAAGGAAGACATTCGGAAGACAGCATTTTGAACCAGGTACGGGCATTATGAGTTTACAGTAATGCATTTTGGATTGACTAATGCACCCTCTCTATTCATGGATCTGATGAATAGAGTTTTCAAGGAATATCTCGATGAATTTTTGGTGGTATTTGTTAATGATATCTTAGTATACTCCAAAAGCTACGAAGATCATGAAAATCACTTGTGCATTATCCTGAAGACTCATAGAAGACATGAATTATATGGGAAGTTTATCAAGTGTGAATTCTGGCTTTTGGACATTTCTTTTCGTTGCCATATTTTCTCTAAAGATGGAATCTCTTTTGATCTTTCTATGAACAAGGAAATCCATGAATGGCTTGCACTGACGAGTATAACTGAGGTACGTAGTTTTATTTGTTTAGCAGGCTATTATCTACGTTTCGTCCATAATTTTTCCCTGTTGGCTAACCCATTAACAAAGCTCAAACGTAGAGGGGTTAAATTTGTTTGGAAAAAACAGTGTGAAGAATGTTTTGAAAAACTGAAGAGAATATTAATCAATGATCCTATATTGACTCTACCATTGGGGAATGATGGGTTCGTTATTTATAGTGATGCATTGAAGAAAGGACTTGGTTGTGTCCTTGTGCAAGAGGATAGGGTTATTGCCTATGCATCAAGACAGTTGATAATTCATGATCAAAACTATCCTACTCATGATCTCGAGTTAAAAGCTACGATCTTTGTTTGAAGATATGTAGGCACTACCTCTATGGTGAAAAATGTGAGATTTATACTGATCAAAAGAGTTTGATGTATATTTTATCACAAAAAGAACTCAACATGAGGTAATGAATATGGCTTGAATTACTCAAGGATTATGATTGTACGATACAATACCACCCAGGGAAAGAAAACAAGGTGGAAGATGCTTTGACCAGAAAAGATCATGGAGTTTTGAACAATATGAGAATTGAAAGGGATCAAATTTTCAAGGATCTACTGAAGATGGGCATGGGAATAACCATGGAAGGTGAAACATCAATTCTTTTTAAAATTGTTTCCAAAACATATTTACTAGAAAGGATTAAGAGTTATCAGACCGATGAAAAAAATTAAAAAAGAAGATTAATGCTGTGAATGATGGGAGATTGAGAGACTTTGTGTATGAAGATGGAATTTTGAAATTTGGGAAAAGATTTTGTGTTCCCAAAATACCTGATCTAAAAAGGTAATTGCTGGATGATTCTCATTGTTCCAATTTCTCTATACACCATGGAAGCACCAAAATGTATTGATATTTTAAGGAACTTTTTTTGTGGGACAACTTGAAAAGGGAGATTGCAAATTTTGTGTCCAGATGTATGGTTTGTCAACAGGTGAATGCTGGAAGGCAACAGCCTGGAAGAGTCATGCAACCTCTTCCCATACCTGAGTTGAAATGGGACAATATTACGATGGACTTTGTCATGGGGCTACCAAAGACTCCTAGAAGGAATGATGCAATATGGGTCATTGTTGATCGTCTTACAAAGTCAGCACATTTAATTTCTCTAAGAGAAGATCTACCACTGGAACGTCTAGAAAGACTATATATTGGTGAAGTTGTGAGACTTAATGGAGTACACCTATTGATTGTTTCTGATTGTGATCCCCATTTTACTTCAAGATTCTGGAAAAGTCTTCATAATGCTTTGGATACTGAACTTCATTTGAGCACTGCCTACCACCCTCAAACAGATAGACAATCAAAATGAACTATTAAATCCATAGAAGACATGTTGAGATCCTTCTCACTTGACTTTCATGGTATGTGGGATCAATATTTACCTCTGTTAGAATTTTCATATAACAATAGCTTCCATTCGAGTATTTAGATGGCACCATATGAAGCGTTATACATAAAGAGATGTCTCACACCAACCTGTTGGGATGACGTTGGTGAAAGAAAACATGTAGGCCCAGAACTGGTGGAGGAAATGATGAAAAAGGTGAAGGTAATCCAAAAGCATATCAAAGCAGCTTAATGTAGGCAGAAGAGCTATGCCGATAATCGAAGGAAGGATTTGGAATTTCAAGTCGGTGATCTTGTTTTCGTGAAGGTATCTCCATGGAAGGTAGTCATACATTTTGGTAAGAAAGGTAAATTGAGTCCAAGGTATATCGGACCTTTCGAAATTCTAGAACGAATTGGGGTTGTAGCTTACCGATTGGCACTACCTCCAAGTCTCTCAAAAGTTCAGGATGTGGTCCACATATCTCTATTGAGGAAATACATGCCTGACCCAATCCATGTACTCACCTATGAGAAATTAGAACTGGAACCCGATCTATCTTATTGCTAAGAGCCCGTCAAGATTCTTGATACGAGAGAACAAGTACCGAGAAACTGGATGACTCGTCTGGTAAAAGTCTTGTGGAGAAACCATAAAATGGAAGAGGCAATGTGGGAACCCGAGGATCTTATGATGAAGAACCATTTGAGTCATTTCATACGGTAGTATTCTAGAAATTTCGAGGACAAAATTATATGAAGGAGGGGATAATGTAACACCCCAAGCTTCTATGGTACACTTCTCTTTGAATAATGCAATAGCTTGTGTTGTACGCAACATCGAGTTCTAACACACCACAACCAATCAAACTAGCCATTATGAATTGTAATACCTAATTTTTGAAATTTTATAAATTTTATTTTTCATAATGGAATTCATTTTTGTATTCGGAATATCGAAATTAGCTTAGGGTTAATTTTTTGGTATTTTTCTAAAAAACTTCATTTTTTGATGAATAGTTAAACCACTAAGTGGTAGTAAAAAAAACAGAATTTTTCATAAAAATTAATTTTACCACTTCTGTGAGTGGAATTTTGAAAATCCGAGAGATACACATAATATCAAGGAGTAAAATGTGGTTCAATGAGCTGAAAATAATTTTTGGAAAATAGTAACTTTTTACTTTTATTTACCACGGTTAAAAGTAAATATGGTAATTAAGGGTAAAAATGATATTAATATTACCCTAACACATGTCCGAATTCTATTGGACAAGTCTATCTCGACCAAAAACAACATTAGGAATAAAATATTATCATTTAGGTCCACTTGGATTAGATTAGGACATTTGTTATCATTTAATTCAAAGAATAGTTAAAAGAGTTAAAATCAACGTTTATTTACTAAAACATTTTTAATATATGGTTACACATAAGATAAATTCGATTATAAATATTAATTAAAAAGATAAAAAGATTTCATACATAATTATATTTTATTTATAATTTATAGACATTATATAATTTAATTTATTTATGACACAATGATAATGTCGTAAATACCATAATAGTGAAAAATTAAAATAATTGATATTATAAATTCACAAATAAATATAATTTTAAACATTTTATGAATTACACTAATTTTATAGGTTAATATGACATGTTAGTATTGACTTAATTAACCTTTTTGATGTAATAATCCTGTTTTGATTTTCACAAAAATCAATTATTGAATAGTGTCAAAATTGACAGAAAAGAGTTTTTAAAAAACATATTATATTATTAAATGATATTAAATTCCTAAAAACATATGGTTCGGCCAAGTTACTTATACCGTGATAGGTGTATCATTAATGGACCACTTGGGGGTCTTTTAGAGGTATATACTATGTTTATTAAGCATATAATATAAAAATACAAAGAGACATTGTAAAAGTGAAACTAATTAACAAAGAGTTTAAACTAAAAGATAAAGTTAATTTAATGACCCAAACCTATCTAGATTCTATTGGTTGAGTGGTTTTCGACCCATACCCACGTTAACATTTAAACAATATACTTTTGAGCCACTAGAAACAAAATATGAATTTATTATAAAATAATATTTCTAGATTTTCCAAAGGTGCCCCTCACCCCTCTTATAAAAGGGCACTCGCCCTTCTCACTAATTCACACATTCAAAGCATTTTAGTTTGGAAAATACTACCCAAATACTCTCTCTACGTCCCTCACTACAACTTAGAGGCCTTATGTTGATCATAAATTCATCCTATAGAGACCTTTTGATCAAATGAAAAGGAAGAAACCAGAGAAGAGGTAATTTTTTCACCACCCTTTTTCAAATTCATTTCTTCTTCAACTTCTTTTTTCTTTGTTATTCCCTTTCTAAAATAATGAATCTAGTATCTCCAATATACTGTAATATTATTATAAATATGGTACAACCATATTCAGTATTCTATCAATCCTTTGAATAACATGTCACCATACGTATGTACGTACGACTTACCGTCTCCACGTCATGGTGTAATTGTTATTCAATATATTATTATTTGGATGGGTATAATAATGATGTGTAATTAATGTAAATAATAAATATAACATTATAATGATTATGTATATAATATATACCATCAAATTAAATATTATTTTATTTTCAAAAGAATGATATTGTCGCTCGTGCGTACGTACGGACTACCGTCTCCATGAACGCGATGAGATTCATTCTCCATCGCATCCATTCAAGTATAATTATCATTTTATGATTTAAAAATAATGTTTAAGGACGTAATATCATTCTGGATATGAATTAGATACAAACTATCCATAAAAAACATGGCTTACGTAACAAAACATATAAAATAAAATGAGTAAGTTAACACCCGAAACGACGATAATACTAAGATATTATTAACAAAGCAATGTTAAAAGATCATATATGATAACATAATAATGTATATGATTGTTGTATAATTTAATAACAATTATTACACCATTTTATATGATTTTAACCTACCCCAACCATGGAAAAGTACAAGGTAAGATATTATTTCGAAATTCTTCATTATTCGAGGTTGTTTATACGTAATAATCTATTTGGACATCTTTATCATCCACATCCATGTTTCTTAAAAATGTATTTCAAATTTTTTTTCTATTTACAATAATATGGGGTAAAGTCATTTATACCCTTGTTTGAATTTTTATAAGATGTTTATAAAGGAATCATTCCATCATTTTCCAAACAAGGTGCTTTTTTTAACCTTTTCGACAGAATTAAGGTAAGAATGTTTTTTTACCTTATACGGCAGGTGCATATATTTTCCACTGTTATAAAATCTTCGAAGCTTCCCTTACAAGATTATAATAATATTTTCAAAGAATATTTTTTATTTTATATGACTCTTAAATGATTTCAAAATAAAAAGAAATATTTCTCTAAAAAGAGTTTTGATTTCATCCATGTCAATATCATTTGATGGATTTTAAGCTTATTTGATGCTGATTTATTATGAATCAAAACATCCATATTGTATTTAAGGTTTTGTGACATGTTTGACTATGGATATGTTATTTGTATACCCTTCATGGTTTATGGTGAAAGTATTAACATTTCTTATGCTAGTTTTAATATGAATGTTTATGTTATTTTTAATCCTTTTCATATGGGAATGCATTGGACATAATATGTGATGGGTGGAGCCCGCTATAGCTCCTCGATGCATCGGTATGTCTCATGAGACAAACTAGTGTCTTGGCATAAGGCCTTGGAAAAATCTTATTTGTATTCTTGGCACGAGGCCTTGAATATGTGGTTATGATAGTCTGGCATTGTGCATTTCATCATTATGAATGTTGTTATTGATATTGCATGTGATTATTCGATTAGTAGAATATCCATGTGAATAAGTAAGTGAAATTATTTAATTTTATTTTTGTTATACTATGTTGAAGTTAAAGTATAAAAGGCTTTTGTTTTAGTTATACTATAACGCCCTGATCCCAGTTACCTAGAGTCGGTGCATTATTACATAACATTGGCATGATCACAAGAAAGATCAAATCTCGAAAGACCGATTGGTTTAGTAGCCTTGGAAACACTAGATATATTCATAAGTTTTACATTACATCATAAAATGAAAAACTACTACAACAACATAATGTCTCCACAGTCCACACTACTATCCCCTCATAATATCCCTGCAGGTCATTCATAACTTACTTCTCCACATCCTGGGGAAAATAAAACATAGAAAAGGGGTGAGCTCAAATGCCCAGTAAGGATAACAATATAGCGGAACATTCAAAATAAGCATAAACATTTAAGGCAATGCATTACTAAAACAAAAGCCTTTTAAACTTGAACTTCAACATAGTATGGCAAAAGTAAAATAAAATAATTCCATTTACTTATTCACATGGATATTCTACTAATCGAATAATCACATGCAAAATCAATAACCACTTTCATAATGATGGAATGCATAATGCTAAACTTTAATTTCTTTTCAAGGCCTCGTCCCAAGACCTTGGGGCTAACTGTAACTGGAACCCAACCCGGAGTGCCTATAATAACCGGACACCACCCTGGAGTGCCTCTAATAACCGGACACCAACCCGGAGTTCCTCTAATAACCGGAGACCAAACCGGAGTTCCTCTAATAACCGGAGACCAAACCGGAGGGCTTACTTTTACCGGTCCCCAACCCGGAATATACTTGTCTAACACATTCATCAGAATGAAAGATTGAAATATAACATAAACATTTGGTTTACAATTAACTTATAAAATGTCAATACTTTAAACAAAAACCACGAGTGACATAATAATAACTTATCCATAGTCAAAAATATAACAAAACCATAAATAAAATAGGAAGGTTTTGTATCATAATAAATCAACTTCAAATAAGCTTAAAATCCATCAAAGGATGTTGACATAGATGAAATCAAAACTATTTTAGAGAAATATCTCTTTTTTTTAAATCATTTTAAAAGTAACATAATTATAAAATAATACATTCAATTTGAAAATATTCTTATAAGCTTGTAAGGGAAGCTTCGACGATTTTATAATGGCGGAAAATAGCTGCACCCGCCGTATAAGTTTTAAAAAAACATTCTTACCTTAATTCTGTCGAAAAGGTTAAAAAGCACCTTGTTTGGAAAACGACGGATAGATTCCTTTATAAACCTCTTATAAAAAGTCAAACAAGGGTATAAATGACTTTAACTCATATTCTTGTAAATAGTCAAAAATGTTTTTAAATACATTTTTAAGAAACATGGATGTGGATGATAAAGAGATCCCAGTAGATTATTACGTATAAACAGCCTCGGATAATGAAGAGATTGTGAAATAACCCTTACCAATTTGGTATCTTATGAAACATACAACCCATGAAAGATGTATCATACAATGAATGTAGAGTCCCGAAGCCTGACGTACATGGACATTACATTACATTTGCGGAATACTTAGTACATAACAAAAACACACACACAAGGATCGTAATAGTTTAGTGTCTTTGGAAACTCGGAACGTAATCTTCTAATCGTGGAGAAAGATCTTCAATATGTCCCATAAAGATCTTCCCTTTTTTTACCTAAAACCTTTCTTTATATCCTGGGGAAAATAAAACATAAAAGGGTGAGCTCAAATGCTCAGTAAGGGTAAACAAAAGAAAAATCAATCACATCATATTCATAAGAACATAACTTTTGGAAATCTGAACCTGCAAAAGAGAGCATAATTTCATAACATGGGATAAATCATGGCAGTGAAATGTAATCACAATAATAATAACATAAAACATGAAACTTTGTGGCATTCACACATAATCATAGATAATCATTTCTTGTTAGTCAAGACTCATTTCCAAGACTATCTTAGTGGACAAAGTCCCTTTCTGAATCGAGTAACCCTCGTTTCAGTCCTGTTTCACTGAACCGGTATAACCTACCATTCCATCCATGTCTATCTCATGAGATATAAAATCTTTACCCAATGCATTGGAGGGAGATATAGGTCCCACCCATCACATAATGATACCATTCTTATGTGTGCCACAAAATCATAAATCATACATCATTTCATAACCCATGTAATAAAAAATGGGATTCTTAAACAACATGACATCATAAAACCATTCATATAAGATAAAGGAATTCATAAACATAATTCCATCACAACATAGTCAAATCAATGTAAAAATATGGATAGAAACAGAAACCTTTATTATCATAGATGGAAAATAATTTTGATAAAACACTTGAAATGAATTCTTGAGGAAAATATCCTTTCTTCTTCAAAATCAATTTCTTTTTACAAAACATCATGCAATTTTAAAAGAAAGAGATTTTATTAAAAATAGTCACGAAATCTTTTGGAGGAAGCTTCATGAAAATAAGGCTTTATAAAACCATAAAAACCCATTCATGCCGTTTAAGTAAAAAAAACATTCTTCGTACCTTTGTCGGAAAAGTCAAAAAGTACCTCGTACGAAAAATGATAAAAGATTCCTTTCATATTATTTACTAAAAACTCACCGAAGGGTAAAATGTGATTTAAACAATTGTAACTGGATGGAAAAAATATTACATATTGAGGGAACATGGATTTGGATGATAAAATACACCCCAGTAAATACCAATGTATAAACAATCTCGGATAAAAATGAGATTGTGATATTTCCCTTTACCTTAGGTCTGACTTGCTTTGTAAGTGTCCGAACCTCCTGTATAATGATTTAAATCATGTTATTGACTTATTCCAGAATCATATTCATTGTTATTATATCATATATGGTCCACTTATGACTTTATATTACCTGTTCTTTTGTAAATTCATGTTAAAGTAGCGTTTTGGGTAAAATCGTCTCATTTGTCGTTCGTGTTTTTAACTTCTAATTATTAATATGATTACTTGGATCATGATTACTTATATCCAGAATGTAAAAAATGATTTATATATAATATATATTCAGAATATATATATATATATTATCGATAAATGGAATGAAATACATCGTTCATGGAGGCGGTAGTCCGTACGTACGCATGAACGCTGTTTTCATTTCCTTATTGAAGTGAATGGAATTAAGTAGATGACATACATATAAATTTACATAAATCAGGTATCATTATTATGTCATATATTTCATTAGTACTTATTATATATACTTTATAATCATTCATGAATTGTTAATCATTGAGAATGAATCTCATCGCGTCGTGGAGACGGTAGTCCGTACGTACGCACGAGCGATGATATCGTTCCCATGGTCGTGGAATTGTGTTGAAGTGTATGTAGACTATTTCAGTATCAATATCAATTTATAATAATCATATATAGTAACTCATTACACCATTATACCCATCCTATTAAGGTGGTGGTGGAAAATAGATTACACCACGGCGTGGAGACGATATTCCGTACGTACGCACGTGCAGTGATTTCATTTTTCTGTATGATGGATAGAAGGTGAATTAGGTTTGTTTCATATTTATAATAATATATCAGTATATAAGTAATACTGATGTTATTACTTTATCATGAAACAACTAAAGAAGAAGAAGTTGAAGAAGGAAGAAATTGAAAAGATCGGTAATGGATATTACCTCTTCTTTGGAACGCTTCTTTGAATCCTCCACTTAGGGAACTAAGATTGGTCTTTGAAGAAGACCAGGACCTCTAGGATTATTCTAGGGAAATGGAGAGGAGAAAATGGCAGGGGTTGGCCGAGCTTGAGTGCTCAAATTGGTGTGAGGAGGTGGGGGAGGAGGTGCCCTTTTATAAGGGAGGAGAGGGGCACCTTAGGAATATCTCAAAATATTATTTTATATTAAAGTCAAAATCGGTTTATAATGGTTACAAAGGGTCTTATTTCGAAGCTAAAGTGGGGATGGGTCGAAACCCTATCAACCAATAAGATTTAGACAAGGTTAGGGTATTATTTTAACCTTATCAATTAGATTTAACTCTAAGTTAAATAATTTAACTTTTACCGTGTCTTTTTGTTTTCTTTCACTATATGGTTAATACACATACTATAACATGCCAAACGAACCCCAAATTGTTTATTATTAATATATATATATCCTTATCTAAGTCATTTGGCCGAAACTTAGATTTTTAGGAATAAAATAACAGTTAATAATATAATATTTGATTTAAAAACTATTTTGTGTCAATTTTGACACTATTTGATATATGATTTTGTGAAAGTAATAACAGAATTATATGTTCGAAAAAAGTTGATTAAATCAACACTAATATATCATAGTAACCTAGAAAATTAGTGGAATTCATAAAAAGTCTCAAATTATATTTATTTTGGTGTTTATAACATCAATTATGTAAATATTTCATTAATAAGATAATTACTGCATCATCATTGTGTCATAAATAAATTAAATTATTTAATGTCGAAAAATTATAAATAAACTACCATCATGTAGGAAATCATTTTATATTTCTAATGAATATTTATAGTTGAATTTATTGTATGTATAACCCCTTATTAAAAATGATTTACTTATTAAACTTTGATTTTTACTATTTTAACCCTTCTTTAAATAAATTAATAATAAATGTCCTAATCTAATCCAAGTGGATCTAAATGGCCGTATTTTATTCCTAAGTTTGTTTTTGGTCGAATTACACTTGTTCAATAGAATTACGACATGTGTTAGGGTAATAATAATATCATATTTACCCTTAGTTACCCTATTTACTATTAACCGTGGTAAAAAAAGTAAAAAGTTACTATTCACCAAAAATTGGTTTCATCTCATTGAACCACATTTTAGTCTTTGATATTAACCGTGTCTGTCGGATTTTCGAAATTACATTCACAGAAGCGGTAAAATTAAGTTTTATGAAAAATTCAGTTTTTAACCTACAACTTAGTGGTTTCACTATTCATCAAAAATTGAAAGTTTTCGGAAAAGTACCAAAATTTCACCCTAGGCTATAATTGATATTCCTAATTCAAAAATTATTTCTATTTTACAAAATTCCCAACATATGAGTTGCATTAATTAATTTTATAATTAATTTCCGCTGTCATAACAAATAGCGTGTTTTTAAGAGATAATAACTATCAAAAGATTGACACTTGTTTATAACTGGTTTAAATGTGAAATTACATCCAATGTCCAACATTGTATTAAATTGTAAAAATATATTCTAAATATACTTTAAAACCACTCAACTTAATAATTTATAACTATTAATTATTTCGATTGAAAAAGTTGTTTTTAATTAAAATTTAGTAATTTCCACTATTCATCAAAATATGAAAGTTATCGGAAAATTACCAAAATTTCACCTTAGGCTAAATTCGATACTCCTAATCCATAAATGAAGTCCATTTTCAAAAATAAAATTTACAAAATTTCAAAAAGTGGTTATTACTATTCATAACGGCTAGCTTTAATAATATCTTAATAGCATATCGTTGTTTAGCGAAACTTGGTGTTGCGTACAACACACGCTATCGTGGAAGGTCGCGATTGCGTGTAATTCGAGCCAAGTCAGAGATTTGTGTTGTGAAAGCTCTTTTTGGTGTAGCGTATAACACAAGACATTAATGAAATTAAAAATAATATTTTTCATAAAATCTCGGGGTGTTACATTCTACCCCCCTTAAAATGAATTTCGCCCTCGAAATTCGTCGGGGTTATAAATGGTTTACTATTCAAAAGTTTCTTTAATAGAAACCCACATCGTAAAAAGGAATACCAAAACCAATATTTAAAAACAAAAGTATGAAACGTAACGGTTACCCAAATAAACTAATCACTGGGTTTCCACATAGGTGAAAATATGGATATGGAAGAGAAATCTAACCATCATCTTTTGATGGAGAGTGGTAGAGAACATGGCTATGGAAAAGCCAAAAATCACAAATCCATATATTTGTGATGATCTAAGGTATCATCTGATTAATCAGATATAAGAGCACTAGGACAACATTTTTGGTTTTCAAGATCGTTTCCCTGAAGTTGAAGAATTTGAATTAGAATAAATACTTACTTTATTTTGGTACAATCTCGCTGTTGTTCGTGCCTTTAACAATTTCCACTTCATCTCTTAAATAAATTAAGTTGAATTTGTTATTCGTGAAGTGTTAGCAGATCATGTGATAGAATGACAGGTCATTCCATCTGTCTCAAACAAAAGGTTAGCAAAAAAGATTATATACATAAGTCGATCTATAGTGAGATTAATCATATATGGATCCTAAAATGGACGTATACATCATATGTCATATAGCTTAATATAATAAAACTAGTTTCTACTAAACAGGGACTTCCTGTAGGCCAGTGGTAGGTGATAAAGGCCAGTCGCACTTCGGTTGTGGGTTCGATTCCCACAGCCTTGCCCGAAGCGATGGGATATCGCCCATCCTGCAGGTTGTCCTTTTTCTAAAGCTATATTACTATAACATCCCATCAATAATATCGAAAATCTTCTATCCTTAAACAATACTAACTTATGTCCAACATAATCCATTCTAATCTTTAGGCTTATCCATAATACTGCAGTCCACTCTCATAATATAGTGAAAATGATTTCCAGAGATTTAATACCATCGTTGATCCCCATATATCATAAGATATGTCTTGTTGGTCACATTCTAAACATTCAAAGTCCGTAATCATATATTCTCTTGAATACCCATTGAACCTTAGTGAAAACATGAATGCAGTTAAACGTTAACACTTTCCACATACCAAAATCATCAATATCTTTATAATCAAACCATGATATCACTTAGTCCTTATATCAATCATGAGCTCATGAATACTGTTAAACATTTCATTTTCTCATTTTCCCTTCATTATGCGCATATCGTCTTATTTCCAAAAATATCTCAATCACTTTGAATAACACATTAGACCAATACACAAATATTCCAATACTCCATGATACAACATTATTTTGGAATCCCATTACATAAACACTTAATCATTCCACCACATCGTTGTCATATTCAACATCACCAATAGTGATCGCATGTGACTTCCCTTTATCCTTTTCCTTAAGCGGTTGCCCAAGTCGATCATCACTAACCCTTGGATTAGGGCATTTATTAGCATAATGCCCCATTTCCTTGCACCTGAAGCATTGAAGTGTTGGTGGTGCGTTCTCTGTAGTGTTTGCTTTATTCACATCATTAGAAACCCTTTTTCCATTACTTCGACACTCAGCTGCTCGATGACCTTCTTTTCCACACTTAAAACATTTTCTAGTCCCTTTAAGACAATCTCCACCATGCTTCTTTCCACACTTTGAGCATAAGGAAACATTAATTTTCTTTTCACCATTATTCTGAGATTTCTCCTTGAACTCCATCTTTCGTTTCTTGTCAAAACCCTGAGATGGATATGAAACACCAACTTCCATTTCTACCTTGATATCACAACGCACAATTTCTTCATAGCTACTGAAGTCTCTTATAGCCAATGCCCTTCGAAGACTTGGTTTTAAGCCACTGAAAAATCGATCAACTTTACTTTCAGGTTGGATGATAATGCCAGATGCATACCTTGCAAGTCTTGTAAAATTCTCTTCGTATATACCAACAGATTCATCATCCTTCTGCTTCAGCTCAAGAAACTCCTTTTCCATCTTTGTTCGAAGAATACGAGGGAAGTACTTACTGAAAAACAAGTTCCTGAACTCGTCCCATTCCATGGACTCAATTTCATCTCTTGGCCTCGTATTCTTGATAAGATTCCACCATTGATCAGCTTCACCTTCCAAACGATATACGGCTAAGATGACTTTATCATGTTCAGAACAGTGAAGAACTGAAAATAACCTTTCAGTGGTACTGATCCATTGTTCAGCAACAAGTGGATCAGAAGTCCCACTGAAAGAAGGTGGACGTTGCCTCATGAAGGACTCAATAGAATATTGTTCCCTTCTCTGCTCATTTGGAAGTCCAGAATGATTCATAGATTGTGTAAGTATAGCAATAATATTTTGCACTCCATCTCCCATAACATTTGTTTGTTCAGGAGGGAAATTATTGCATTGTCCATTGCATTGACCAACACAGTTCCTTCGGGTTCCAGCCATCGTCTAAAACCCAAAAAGAATAGTGTGAGAGGCAAAAATCATGCTAGGGAAAACAACATAATAAAGGGGAAGTACCTTCAATATATAACATCTTAGGTTTATTTCTATGATCGTTAGAGTAATTCTAGTACTATAACCTATATGTATACTTAACCTTAGGGACATCCCTAGACATACCTTAGAAATATCTCTAGGGATCTCACTAACATTTTCGCATCCTAGTTTCCAAAGGTTGACTAAACCTTTCCTCTGATACCAACTGTAGAGACCCGAAGCCTGACGTACATGGACATTACATTACATTTGCGGAATACATAGTACATAACAAAAACACACACATAAGGATCGTAATAGTTTAGTGTCTTTGGAAACTCGGAACATAATCTTCTAATCGTGGTGAAAGATCTTCAATATCTCCCATAAAGATCTTCCTTTTTTTACCTAAAACCTTTCTTTATATCCTGGGGAAAATAAAACATAAAAGGGTGAGCTCAAATGCTCAGTAAGGGTAAACAAAAGAAAAATCAATCACATCATATTCATAAGAACATAACTTTTGTAAATCTTAACCTGCAAAAGAGAGCATAATTTCATAACATGGGATAAATCATGGCAGTGAAATGTAATCACAATAATCATAACATAAAACATGAAACATTGTGGAATTCACACATAATCATAGATAATCATTTCTTGTTAGTCAAGACTCATTGCCAAGACTATCTTAGTGGACAAAGTCCCTTTCTGAATCGAGTAACCCTCGTTTCAGTCCTGTTTCACTGAACCGGTATAACCTACCATTCCAGCCATGTCTATCTCATGAGATATAAAATCTTTACCCAATGCATTGGAGGGAGATATAGGTCCCACCCATCTCATAATGATACCATTCTTATGTGTGCCACAAAATCAAAAATCATACATCATTTCATAACCCATGTAATAAAAAATGGGATTCTTAAACAACATGACATCATAAAACCATTCATATAAGATAAAGGAATTCATAAACATAATTCCATCACAACATAGTCAAATCAATGTAAAAATATGGATAGAAACAGAACGCTTTATTATCTTAGATGGAAAATAATTTTGATAAAACACTTGAAATGAATTCTTGAGGAAAATATCCTTTCTTCTTCAAAATCAATTTCCTTTCACAAAACATCATGCAATTTTAAAAGAAAGAGATTTTATTAAAAATAGTCATGAATTCTTTTGGAGGAAGCTTCATGAAAATAAGTATTTATAAAACCATAAAAATTCATTCATGCTGTTTAAGTAAAAAAAGCATTCTTTGTACCTTTTTCGGAAAAGTCAAAAAGTACCTCGTACGAAAAATGATAAAAGATTCCTTTCATATTATTT
The DNA here is from genome assembly GCA_963277665.1 of Viscum album. Lineage (NCBI taxonomy): Eukaryota > Viridiplantae > Streptophyta > Magnoliopsida > Santalales > Viscaceae > Viscum > Viscum album. Next base: position 705,753,893 of record OY728131.1, on the reverse strand, counting down.
ACTAAAAACTCACCGAAGGGTAAAATTTGATTTAAACAATTGTAAGTGGATGGAAAAAATATTACATATTGAGGGAACATGGATTTGGATGATAAAATACACCCCAGTAAATACCAATGTATAAACAATCTCGGATAAAAATGAGATTGTGATATTTCCCTTACCTTAGGTCCAACTTGCTTTGTAAGTGTCTGAACCTCATGTATAATGATTTAAATCATGTTATTGACTTATTCCAGAATCATATTCATTGTTATTATATCATATATGGTCCACTTATGACTTTATATTACCTGTTCTTTTGTAAATTCATGTTAAAGTAGCGTTTTGGGTAAAATCGTCTCATTTGTCGTTCGTGTTTTTAACTTGTAATTATTAATATGATTACTTGGATCATGATTACTTATATCCAGAATGTAAAAAATGATTTATATATAATATATATTCAGAATATATATATATATATATATATATATATATATATTATCGATAAATGGAATGAAATACACCGTTCATGGAGGCGGTAGTCCGTACTTACGCATGAACGTTGTTTTCATTTCCTTATTGAAGTGAATGGAATTAAGTAGATGACATACATATAAATTTACATAAATCCAATATCATTATTATGTCATATATTTCATTAGTACTTATTATATATACTTTATAATCATTCATGAATGGTTAATCATTGAGAATGAATCTCATCGCATCGTGGAGACGGTAGTCCGTACGTACGCACAAGCGATGATATCGTTCCCATGGTCGTGGAATTGTGTTGAAGTGTATGTAGACTATTTCAGTATCAATATCAATTTATAATAATCATATATAGTTACTCATTACACCATTATACCCATCCTATTAAGGTGGTGGTGGAAAATAGATTACACCACGGCGTGGAGATAGTATTCCGTACGTACGCACACGCGGTGATTTCATTTTTCCGTAGGATGGATAGAAGGTGAATTAGGGTTGTTTCATATTTATAATAATATATCAGTATGTAAGTAATACTGATGTTATTACTTTATCATGAAACAACTAAAGAAGAAGTAGTTGAAGAAGAAAGAAATTGAAAAGATCGGTAATGGATATTACCTCTTCATTGGAACGCTTCTTTGAATCCTCCACTTAGGGAACTAATATTGGTCTTTGAAGAAGACCAGGACCTCTAGGATTATTCTAGGGAAGTGGAGAGGAGAAAATGGCAGGGGTTGGCAGAGCTTGAGTGCTCAAATTGGTGTGAGGAGGAGGGGGAGGAGGTGCCCTTTTATAAGGGAGGAGAGGGGCACCTTAGGAATATCTCAAAATATTATTTTATATTAAAGTCAAAATCGGTTTATAATGGTTCCAAAGGGTCTTATTTAGAAGCTAAAGTGGGGATGGGTCTAAATCCTATCAACCAATAGAGTTTAGACAAGTTTAGGGTATTATTTTAACCTTATCAATTAGATTTAACTCTAAGTTAAATAATTTAACTTTTACCGTGTCTTTTTGTTTTCTTTCACTATATGGTTAATACACTTACTATAACATGCCAAACGAACCCCAAATTGTTTATTATTAATATATATATCCTTATCTAAGTCATTTGGCCGAACCTTAGATTTTTAGGAATAAAATAACAATTAATAATATAATCTTTGATTTAAAAACTATTTTGTGTCAATTTTGACACTATTTGATATATGATTTTTTTGAAAGTAATAACAGAATTATATGTTCGAACCAAGTTGATTAAATCAACAATAATATTTCATAGTAAACTAGAAAATTAGTGTAATTCATAAAAGGTCTCAAATTATATTTATTTTGGTGTTTATAACATCAATTATGTCAATATTTCATTAATAAGATAATTACTGCATCATCATTGTGTCATAAATAAATTAAATTATTTAATGTCTAAAAATTATAAATAAAATACCATCATGTAGTAAATCTTTTTATCTTTATAATGAATTTTTATAGTCTAATTTATCTTATGTATAACCCCGTATTAAAAATGATTTACTTATTAAACTTTGATTTTAACTATTTAAACCCTTCTTTAAATAAATTAATAATAAATGTCCTAATCTAATCCAAGTGGACCTAAATGGTCATATTTTATTCCTAAGTTTGTTTTTGGTCGAATTACACTTGTCCAATAGAATTAGGACATGTTTTAGGGTAATAATAATATCATATTTACCCTTAGTTACCCTATTTACTATTAACCGTGGTAAAAAAAAGTAAAAAGTTTCTATTCACCAAAAATTATTTTCATCTCATTGAACCACATTTTAGTCCTTGATATTAACCGTGTCTGTCAGATTTTCGAAATTCCATTCACAGAAGCGGTAAAATTATGTTTTATGAAAAATTCAGTTTTTAACCTACACTTAGTGGTTTCACTATTCATCAAAAATTGAAAGTTTTCAGAAAAGTACCAAAATTTCACCCAAGGCTATAATTGATATTCCGAATTCAAAAATGATTTCTATTTTGAAAAATTCCCAACATATAAGTTGCATTAATTAATTTTATAATTAATTTCCGCTGTCACAACAAATAGCGTGTTTTTAAGAGATAATAACTATCAAAAGATTGACACTTGTTTATAACTGGTTTAAATGTGAAATTACATCCAATGTCCAACATTGTATTAAATTGTAAAAATATATTCTAAATATACTTTAAAACCACTCAAATTAATAATTTATAACTATTAATTATTTCGATTGAAAAAGTTGTGTTTAATTAAATTTTAGTAATTTCCACTATTCATCAAAATATGAAAGTTATCCGAAAATTACCAAAATTTCACCTTAGGCTAAATTCGATACTCCTAATCCATAAATGAAGTCCATTTTGAAAAATAAAATTTACAAAATTTCAAAAAGTGGTTATTACTATTTATAACGGCTAGCTTTAATAATATCTTAATAGTATATCGTTGTTTAGCGAAACTTGGTGTTGCGTACAACACACGCTATCGTGGAAGGTCGCGATTGCGTGTAATTCAAGCCAAGTCAAAGATGTGTGTTGTGAAAGCTCTTTTTGGTGTAGCGTATAACACAAGACATTAATGAAATTAAAAAGAATATTTTTCATAAAATCTCGGGGTGTTACAATGAATATGTAAATACACATAAATTAGAGTGTATTACACAAAGAATATAATTATGGGCAGTACATACACCACACAAAAGGTAATGGTGGCAATATGGCATGAATCTCACGGGAATAAGGAGTGAGATGAAAACCCCTTACCTTGTACTTTTACTTGGTTGGGGTAGGTTAACCTCCTGTATAATAGTGAAATAATTGTTATTAAATTATACAAGAATCATATATATTAATATGATATCATATATGATCTTTTAACTTTGCTTTGTTAATAATGTCTTAGTATTATCGTTGTTTCGGGTGTTAACTTACTCGTTTTATTTTATATTTTTTGTTACATAAGCCTTGTTCGTTGTATCTTATTCATATCCAGAATGATATCAAGTCCTTAAACATCATTTTTAAATCATCAAATGATAATTATACTTGAATGGATACGATGGAGAATGAATCTCATCGCGTTCGTGGAGACGGTAGTCCGTACGTACGCACGAGCGACAATATCATTCTTTTGATATTAAAATAATATATAAAAGGATGGTATATCATATATACAGAATCATTAACATGTTATATTTATTATTTACATGAGTTACACATCATTATTATACCCATCCAAATAATAATATATTGAATAACAATTACACCATGACGTGGAGACGGTAAGCCGTACGTACGCACGTATGGTGACATGTTATTCAAAGGGTGGATAGAATACTGAATATGGTTGTACCATATTTATAATAACATCACAGTATATGTGAGATACTGGAGTTATTATTTTATAATGGTAAGAACAAAGAAAGAATAAGTGGAAGAAGAAAGGAACTTGAAAAGGGGTGGTGAAAACATTACCTCTTCTTCGGGTTCTTCCGTTTGATTTCATCAAAAAGGCTCCTTAGGTTGGCTTTATGATCAAAATAAGGCATCTAGGTTGTATTTAGGGAAGTTGGGAGAGTATTTGGGCAAAGTTTGGCTGAAGAAAAAGGCTTTGAAGGTGTGAAGAAATGAGAAGGAGGAGTTCCCTTTTATAAGAGGGGTGAGGGGAACCTTTGGAAAAGCTAGAAATATTAATTTATAATAAATTCATATTCGGTTTATAATGGCTCCAAAGTTGATTATTCAAAGGTTAAGGTGGGTATAGGTCGAAAAACACTCAACCAATAGAATTTAGACAGGTTTGGGTACTTATATTAACCTTATCTTTAAGTATTAACTCTAAGTTAATTAGTTTCAATTTTACAATGTCTCTTTGTATTTTTATATAATATGGTTAATAAACATACTATATACATCCAAGAGACCCCCAAGTGGTCCATTAATGATGAAACTATCATGATATAAGTCTCTTGGCCGATCCTTAGATTTTTAGGAATTTAATATCAATTAATAATATAATATTTGTTTTAAGAACTCTTTTATGTCAATTTTGACACTATTCAATAGTTGATTTTTGTGAAACTCATAACAGATTTATTACTTCGAACAAAGTCCGTTAAATCAATCCTAATATATCATATTATCCTAGAAAATTAGTTTAATTCATTAAAAGTTTCATATTATATTTATTTGGGTATTTATAATATCAATTATTTTAATTTTTCACTATTATAGTAATTAATTCATCATCACTGTGTCATAAATAAATTATATTATTTAATGTCTAAAAATTATAAATGAACTATCACTATGTAGGAAATATTTTTATCTTTCTAATGAATATTTATAATCTAAAATCCAACATATATAACCCTATGTAAAAACTTTTTTTCTAAAAGATATATGCTTGTGTCATTTTTGTATTTATTTTAACTTAATTAAAATAAAGTGTCCCTATCACATACAAGTGGCACCATGGGGTCCCCAAATCGACCCAAAGATGCCTATGGTCGAACATGTATCAACCAATAAGGCTAGGACACGTTTTAGGGTAATTTAGTATTATTATAATATTAATTTTTAACCCTTATTTACTGGATTTACCCTTAACCATGGTAAATAAAATATTTACCGCAGTAATTATTCAAAATGTATAAAAATAATAGTTACCTATTTACACAATTTGAAAATCCTGATTCCAAATATGGAATCCATTTTTCTAAATTCAAAACACAGAAGTGGCAGAAATTAATTTAAAATTAATTCCCGCTGTCAAAACAAAAAGCGTGTTTTTAAGAGATAATAACAATCAAAAGATTGACACTTGTTTATGTTCGGTTTAATTGTAAAATTATGTCCATGACCAAAATTATATTTAATGGTAAGAATATATTATAAATATACTTTAAAACCACTCATATTCATAACTTATCACTATTAATTATTTTTATTAAAAAAGTTGTTTTTAATTAAAATTTAGTAATTTTCACTATTCATCAAAATATGAAAGTTATCCGAAATGTACCAAAATTTCACCTTAGGCTAATTTCGATATTCTGAATCCAAAAATGAAGTCCATTTTGAAATATAAAATATATATAATTTCAAAAAGTAGGTATTACTATTCATAACGGCTAGTTTGATTGGTTGTGGTGTGTGTTAGAACTCGAAGTTGCGTACAACACACACTACTGTATTATTCAAAGGAAAGCGTACCGTGGAAGCTTGGGATGTTTCATTTTAAATTTTTTGATGTCCCCCTTTACTCAAAAAGTTTAAAATATTGTATTTAAAATGGGTTCACTATTAAAAGTTGGTAAAAGTGCAATACTGAAAATGAATTTGTTCTTATATTATGTCTAAGAAACTCATAATATGGATTCTAAAATTATAAGGATTATATAAAGTTTAAAACTTAGTTAATACTATTCATAACCTCTTTTGAACGGCTTTCTTGGTAAGTCATGTTGTGCTTGAACTCGGTATTGCATGTAGTGAAAGTTATTGTATTATTTTAAAGCAATAACACACTATGAAATTTTGGGGTGTTACATTCTCCCCTCCTTCAATAAATTGTGTCCTCGCAATTTGAAATTGTTCTTCGAAAATAAAAGGTTGAAAATAAAAAATATATTTGTGGGAAAACCCACATCGGAAATTGGGTTACTAAAATTTAGTCTTAATATGAGGAAAAGAGAAATGAAAGGGTCACCACCAAATTATGATCCCGATTAGGAGAACATTAGTGGCAATTTGAGACATATAATTGGAGGAAAAACGTAAATATTTATAGGTAGTGATTGAGGTCATCAATCACAAACAAGTATAAAATTGAGGTCCTTAAACTCATCAATCTATGATGATTTGAAATACCATCGGTTCAACAAAACATAGGGTATTAGGATAACACATTTTTGACATTTCAAAATATCTTAGTTGAAATCCCACATCGAAAAATGAATTAATGAGGCCTCTATTTAAAATAAAGAGTGGAAAGTATGAAGATTACCAAAAATAACAAATACTAGGGTTCCATATTGGAAAATATGGATATGGAAGAGAAATCTAACCATCAATTATCTGATGGAGAGTGGTAGAGAACATGGCTATGAAAAGACCAATAATCCCAAAGCCATAAATTAGTGATGATTTAAGGTACCATCTAGGACACCAGTTTTTTTTCAAAGTTCCTTTCCTTAATGTTGAGGAATTTATTTATGAGATTGGCTAAGATCATAAGGTGATATACTTTACTTTATAATTAGAGTTTTATCCATTAATAAATTACTACCACAAACTCATCTTTCACTATAAAAGATTATAGAACATAAAAACAAATATTCTATTTATCCTATTCGTATAGGGTTAAAAAAATGAATTTATAATTCATCTACGGGATCCTTTTTTTAAAAAACTACTTTATTTAATCTCGGACATCACGTGGGTTAGTGGTAGGTGATACACCCTTGTCGCCCTTCGGTTGCGGGTTCAAGTCTCACGGCCTTGCCGGACGCGATGGGTTGTCGCCCGACCTCCGGGTTCTCCTTTTATGGAAATCCAGAATAATCCAAACTAGAACTATCCAAAATACTTCTGTCCAAACTCACAGTCCAACATTTATAAGGATGGTAAAAACAATTTGGTTCTTTTTTACCCCGTAATAGCATATGAATACCTTCATCATGTATTCTTTTAATACAATGAAACATCCTGAATTACCATATAACCTTATTGATTACATTCATGATCCCTTATTCCTTAAAAAATAATATATTTACTCCTTCAATCCAAAATTTTTTTTAAACCCCAACAATGATGGAATATACAAATCATTAATCAGTTTCAAGGTACTCAAAAATATTCAATATAATTTATCCAAATCAATCGTATATTATTCCAAAATCACTACCTCGGTATCAGAACTATATTATGGTTTATCATTCTCTCAACCATATATTTTCCAAAAAATTATCCTGCTATTGAGTCACTTTTCTTTGTTCCACACAATCTCAAGTCCTTAATGAAACAGTACTACAGTACAATCCTTATATACTCCATAATTATTATAACAAGTACATTGTTGATACAACACTCAAATGACATAAGAACTCTAATCATTCCTCTTCATCTGTGGTAGTATCATAACTTGATTATTATCCAATAGCATCATTTGCGGCACAGTCTGATGACTGGGACATAGGTTCGTGTAGTGTCCAAACTCCTTGGAAAAGAAGCATTGTACATTTGAAACCATTTTCTTACCCTTGCAGTCACGTACTTTGTGCCCTTTTCCTCCACACTTATAACAAACTCCCATTCCTTTCAGGCAAGTTCCAGGGTGTTTCTTCCCACAGTTATCACATATGAAAAATTTCATCTTTTTTTTCTTCCCTTTATCCATCTTTCTCTCTTCCATCCTTTTCTTCTCTTGTTTCCCTTCAAATCCATAGAACTCAGTAAACTCTTTACTTATCTTATCAACACATGATATTATTTCTTCATATGATGATAATACATGCAAGACTATTTCTCTTATAATTTTTTGCTTAAGACCATGAAATATATGATCCTTCTTTCTCTTTGTATCATGTGCATTGCTGGAGTTCTCATTCCTTCTACTAGGCGCCATTTCTAAACAATGGCATACACTAGATTAGATTATGAATAACAATACCTAATCCCAAACTTGTGAAACACATAACATAAATTAAATAGTTTATGGATATAATCCATAATCAAAAAAATGTCTCTTTTGAGGAAGTATATACTCATAAACCCTTCATAATTATTTGTAAAGAAAATGAGAGTTATCCTAAGCATATCCCCCGGGAGTGTCGTAACCAAGATTGCAGTAAGGCCCGTTGCCGTGCACCAGTTCCCGTTCGAGTCTAGCTCAAAGCGGTGTTTTCGGGTTTTACCCCTAGGTATATCTGTGCCAGAGCAGCCTCTACCTACTCGTATCCCGACAGGGATGCATTGCTCGGAAAACTCCCAAAATCTCTATAATACCAATATTCTAGGAAGTTCTTCTATACTAATCCTCAAATTTCATCTTAGGTCTACATTCTCTAATCAGAGTTTATCTAAATCTAGCTTCCAAGGTTTGTACTAAACTTCCTCTGATACCAACTGTAACGCCCCGACCCCAGTTACCTAGAGTCGGTGCATTATTACATAACATTGGCATGATCACAAGAAAGATCAAATCTTGAAAGACCGATTGGTTTATTAGCCTTGGAAACACTAGATATATTCATATGTTTTACATTACATCATAAAATGAAAAACTACTACAACAATATAATGTCTCCACAGTCCACACTATTATCCCCTCATAATATCCCTGCAGGTCATTCATAACTTACTTCTTCACATCCTGGGGAATATAAAACATAGAAAAGGGGTGAGCTAAAATGCCCAGTAAGGATAACAATATAGCGGAACATTCAAAATAAGCATAAACATTTAAGGCAATGCATTACTAAAACAAAAGCCTTTTAAACTTGAACTTCAACATAGTATGGCAAAAGTAAAATGAAATAATGCCATTTACTTATTCACATGGATATTCTACTAATCGAATAATAACCTGAAAAATCAATAGCCACTTTCATAATGATGGAATGCATAATGCTAAACTTTAATTTCTTTTCAAGGCCTCGTCCCAAGACCCTGGGGCTAACTGTAACCGGAACCCAACCCGGAGTGCCTCTAATAACCGGACACCAACCCGGAGTGCCTCTAATAACCGGACACCAACCCAGAGTTCCTCTAATAATAGGATACCAAACCGGAGTTCCTCTAATAACCCGAGACCAAACCAGAGGGCTTACTTTTACCGGTCCCCAACCCGGAACATACTTTTCTAACACATTCATCTGAATGAAAGATTGAAATATAACATAAACATTTGGATTAAAAATAACTTATAAAATGTCAATACTTTAAACAAAAACCATGAGTGATATAATAATAACTTATCCATAGTCAAAAATATCACAAAACCTTCAATAAAATAGGAATGTTTTGTATCATAATAAATCAACTTCAAATAAGCTTAAAATCCATCAAAAGATGTTGACATAGATGAAATCAAAACTATTTTAGAGAAATATCTCTTTCTTTTGAAATCATTTTAAAAGTAACATAATTATAAAATAATACATTCAATTTGAAAATATTCTTATAAGTTTGTAAGGGAAGCTTCGACGATTTTATAACGACGGAAAATAGCCGCACCCGCCGTATAAGTTAAAAAAAACATTCTTACCTTAATTTTGTCGAAAAGGATAAAAAGCACATTGTTTGGAAAACAACGGAAAGATTCCTTTATAAAACTCTTATAAAAAGCCAAACAAGGGTATAAATGACTTTAACCCATATTCTTTTAAATAGTCAAATTATTTTTGAAATACATTTTTAAGAAACATGGATGTGGATGATAAAGAGATCCCAGTAGATTATTACGTATAAACAGCCTCAGATAATGAAGAGATTGTGACATAACCCTTACCAATTTGGTAACATATGAAACATTAAACCCATGAAAGAGGTATCATACAATGAATATGTAAATACAAATAAATTAGAGTGTATTACACAAAGAATATAATTATGGGCAGTACATACACCACACAAAAGGTAATGGCGGCAATATGGCATAAATCTCATGGGAATAAGGAGTGAGATGAAAACCCCTTAACTTGTACTTTTACTTGGTTGGGGTAGGTTAACCTCCTGTATAATAGTGAAATAATTGTTATTAAATTATACAAGAATCATATATATTAATATGATATCATATATGATCTTTTAACTTTGCTTTGTTAATAATGTCTTAGTATTATCGTTGTTTCAGGTGTTAACTTACTCGTTTTCTTTTATATGTTTATTTACATAAGCCTTGTTTGTTGTATCTTATTCATATTCAAAATGATATCAATTCCTTAAACATCATTTTTAAATAATCAAATGATAATTATACTTGAATGGATACGATGGAGAATGAATCTCATCGCGTTCCTGGAGACGGTAGTCCGTACGTACACACGAGCGACAATATCATTCTTTTGATAATAAAATAATATATAAAAGGATGTTATATCATATATACAGAATCATTAACATGTTATATTTATTATTTACATGAGTTACACATCATTATTATACCCATCCAAATAATAATATATTGAATAACAATTACACCACGACGTGGAGACGGTAAGCCGTACGTACGCACGTATGGTGACATGTTATTCAAAGGGTGGATAGAATACTGAATATGGTTGTACCATATTTATAATAACATCACAGTATATGTGAGATACTGGAGTTATTTTTTTAGAATGGTAAGAACAAAGAAAGAAGAAGTGGAAGAAGAAAGGAACTTGAAAAGGGGTGGTGAAAACATTACCTCTTCTTCGGGTTCTTCCTTTTGATTTGATCAAAAGGGATCCATAGGTTGGCTTTATGATCAAAATAAGGCCTCTAGGTTGTATTGAGGGAAGTTGGGAGAGTATTTGGGCAGAGTTTGGTTGAACCAAAAGGCTTTGAAGGTGTAAAGAAATGAGAAGGATGAGTGCCCTTTTATAAGAGGGGTGAGGGGCACCTTTGGAAAAGCTAGAAATATTAATTTATAATAAATTCATATTCGGTTTCTAATGGCTCAAAAGTTGATTATTCAAAGGTTAAGGTGGGGATAGGTAGAAAACCACTCAACCAATAGAATTTAGACAGTTTTGGGTACTTATATTAACCTTATCTTTATGTATTAACTCTAAGTTAATTAGTTTCACTTTTACAATGTCTCTTTGTATTTTTATATAATATGGTTAATAAACTTACTATATACATCCAAGAGACCCCAAAGTGGTCCATTAATGATGGAACTATCATGATATAAGTCTCTTGGCCGAACCTTAGATTTTTAGGAATTTAATATCAATTAATAATATAATATTTGTTTTAAGAACTCTTTTATGTCAATTTTGACACTATTCAATAGTTGATTTTTGTGAAACTAATAACACGTTGATTACTTCGAACAAAGTATATTAAATAAATCCTAATATATCATATTATCCTAGAAAATTAGTTTAATTCATTAAAAGTTTCATATTATATTTATTTGGGTATTTATAATATCAATTATTTTAATTTTTTACTATTATAGTAATTAATTCATCATCCCTGTGTCATAAATAAATTAAATTATTTAATGTCCAAAAATTATAAATGAACTATCACTATGTAGGAAATATTTTTATCTTTCTAATGAATATTTATAATCTAAAATCCAACATATATAACCCTATGTAAAAATTGTTTTGCTAAAAGATATATGCTTGTGTCATTTTTGTATTCATTTTAACTAAATTAAAATAAAGTGTACCTATCACCTACAAGTGGCACCATGGGGTCCCTAAATCGACCCAAAGATGCCTATGGTCGAAAACTTATCAACCAATAAGGGTAGAACACGTTTTAGGGTAATTTAGTATTATTATAATATTAATTTTTAACCCTTATTTACCGGATTTACCCTTAACCATGGTAAATAAAATATTTACCGCAGTAATTATTCAAAATGTCTAAAAATAAAAGTTACCTATTTACACAATTTGAAAATCCTGATTCCAAATATGGAATCCATTTTTCTAAATTCAAAACACAGAAGTGTCAGAAATTAATTTAAAATTAATTCCCGCTGTCAAAACAAAAAGCGTGTTTTTAAGAGATAATAACTATCAAAAGATTGACACTTGTTTATGTTCGGTTTAATTGTAAAATTATGTCCAATGACCAAAGTTATATTAAATGGTAAAAATATATTATAAATATACTTTAAAAACACTCAAATTAATAATTTATCACTATTAATTATTTTGATTAAAAAAGTTGTTTTTAATTAAAGTTTAGTAATTTTCACTATTCATCAAAATATGAAAGTTATCCGAAATGTACCAAAATTTCACCTTAGGCTAATTTCGATATTCCGAATCCAAAAATAAAGTCCATTTTGAAATATAAAATATATATAATTTCAAAAAGTAGGTATTAGTATTCATAACGGCTAGTTTGATTGGTTGTGGTGTGTGTTAGAACTCGAAGTTGCGTACAACACACACTACTGTATTATTCAAAGGAAAGCGTACCGTGGAAGCTTGGGATGTTTCATTTTAAATTTTTTGATGTCCCCCTTTACTCAAAAAGTTTAAAATATTGTATTTAAAATGGGTTCACTATTAAAAGTTGGTAAAAGTGCAATACTGAAAATGAATTTGTTCTTACATTATGTCTAAGAAACTCATAATATGGATTCTAAAATTATAAGGATTATATAAAGTTTAAAATTTAGTTAATACTATTCATAACCTCTTTTGAACGTCTTGTTTGGTAAGTCATGGTGTGCTTGAACTCGGTGTTGCATGTAGTGCAAGTTATTGTATTATTTTAAAGAAATAACACACTATTAAATCTTGGGGTGTTACATATACATTGCCTTAATTTTTTATTCTTATTTATGAAAGTTTCTACTATATTGTTATCCTTACTGGGAATTTGATCTCACCCCTTTTATATGTTTTATTTTTCCTTAGATGTTAAGAAGTAATTTCTGAATGACTTGGAGGGATAGTATGAGGGGATAAGAGTGTGGACTATGGAGACTATATTGTTGTAGTTTTCATTTTGTGATGTAATGTAAACTTTATTAATATATCTAGTGTTACCCAGGATACTAAACGAATCGATCTTTCGAGATTTGATCTTTCTTATGATCATGAAAATGTTATGTAATAATGCACCGAATCTAGGTAACTGGGGTCGAGGTGTCACACATGTTAACTTCTAATGCCTTTAATGTCCTTAGAATTTGTTGGGAACTAAATTAAATTTCACCACATCATTTCATCATAAATATATTGGATAGTCTGAGATAACTATTAAAACATTAGAGGATATGTTTCAAGATTATTCAATGTATTACTAATGAATTTTGAATAATTATCTTTATTTAGTTGAGAATTCTTACAGAATAGTTTTCATTCAAGTGTACAGAAGGCACATTTTGAGGAATTTTGTGGAAAGTGGTGTCGAACACCATTATTTTGGGTTGAAGTCAAGGAAAGGATGATTATGTGAATATAATTAGTATATGAATTGGAGGGTAAAGTAAATATGATCCACCAACATATGTGGATAACTTAGAGTAGGATGTAAATTTATATAGATAACTGAAAAAGGATCTATCATTCAGGGTTGGTGATCATGTCTCTCTCAATGATTCTCTATGGAAAAGTTTGATTCATTTTTCAAAGAAGAGAATTAGAGTCCATGTTTTATTATACCCTATTAAATCCATGATAAATTAGTACTGGTGGACTTATGTGTACCTTTTACTCTGATTTTAACATATGTACAATATATTTTTTGTATTTTGATATCGAGAAAGAGTGTTCATGATTCATATCAAATTTTGATACCATCTATAGTTCATCTGAAAAAGTAAATTTCTTATAAAGAAAATACTATACATATTTTACATTATAGAGAGAAATTATTTTGGAATAAATTAATTCAACATGTTATGGTTTTGTGAAGAAACCACATCATTGAAGAAGTAATATCAAAATTTAGAAATTCTATGAGGGAATGGGATCCTCACCTGTTTAATAATCGAATAAAAATTATGAGGATGCAATTTACATAAGGGGGGATGTATAAACCAAGGTATTTATAAAATAAATTTTTTATTTATGGTATTTAATATTTAAATAAAATATATATTTAAAATTAAATAGGTTTAATTTATTGAATTTAAATAATTTATACTGATAGAATATTATCATGACATTATGAATAGTAACATGAATATTAAAAATAGTAATCTTTCCAAAACAATACTGACCTCGCCTATGAAATTTAACACCCCAACCCCAGTTACCAAGAGTCGGTGAATTATTTTAATACATTGGCATGATTACAAGGAATCAAGTCCCGAAGAACAGATTAGTTTAGCAGTCTCTGAAAATAGATTACAAGCATGAATGTAACATTGCACATCAAGACATACAAAACAAATTAAATAATCCTTTATTAATTCCATTATTCCATTGTCTTATCCTTGTATATCAATTACAATACTCTTATTGGAATCCTGGGAAAGATAAACCATAGAAAGGGGTGAGTTCAAACACTCAGAAAGGATAAGCAATACAGCGGAAACTTTCATAAATATGCATAATCATTTAAAGCAATATATAACTAAAAAAAACCTTTTAAACATGAACTTCAGCATAATAAGGAAAAAAGAAAATTAAATAATTCCATTTACTTATTCACAAGTATATTCTACTAGTCTAATAATCACATGCAATATCACTAACCACTTTCATAATGATGGAATGTATAATGCCATACTATCATAACCACATAGTCAAGGCCTTGTGCCAAGACTATAAATATGATTTTGTCAAGGCCTTGTTCCAAGATAGTATTTTGTCTCATGAGACCTACCTATGCATCGAGGAGCTATAGCGAGCTCCACCCATCACTTACTAAGTTCAATACCTTCCTCATATGAAAAGGATTTAACATATCATAAACATTTGTATTAAAACTAGCATACGAAATGTCTCTAATTTAACCATAAACCATGAATGGTATAAAAATAACACATCCACAGTAAAACATATTAGAAAACCTTCAATACAATAAGGATGTTTTGTATCGTAATAAATCAATTTCAAGTAATCTTAAAATCCATCGAAGGATGTTGACATAGATGAAATCAATACTATTTGAGATAAATATCTCTTTTTTTGAAATCATTTAATAGTCACATAATTACAAAATAAAACCTTTACTTTAAATATATTATTATAATATTTTAAGGGATTCTTTGACGATTTTATAATGGTGGAAAATAGCTGCACCCGCCGTATATGTTAAAAAGGCGTTCTTACTATAATCTTGTCGAAAAGGATAAAAAGGACCTTGTTTGGAAAATGAAAGAAAGATTCCTTTATAAAAATCTTTTAAAAAGTCATAAAATGGTATAAATTACTTTAACCCATAGTCTATAATATAGTAATAATGTTTTTAAATACATTTTTAAGAAACATGGATGTGGATGATAAAGAGGTCCTGGTAGATAATTACGTATAAACAACCTCGGATAATGAAGAGATTGTGAAATAAAACTATACCTAGTACATTTCTTTGGATGTGGGTAGGTTAAAATCTTGTATAACGGTGAAATAATTTCTATTAAATTATACAAGAATCATATACATTAATATGATATCATATATGATCTTTTAAAATTGCTTTGTTATAATACCTTAGTATTATAGTCGTCTCAGGTGTTAACTTACTCGTTTTATTTTATATGTTTTGTTACATAAGTCACATTTTTTATGGATAGGTTGTATATTATTCAAATAAATAATGATATCAACTCCTTAAAAATTATATTTATTCACCAAATAAGAATTAGACTTGAATGGATACGTTGGAGAATGAATCTCATCGCGTTCGTGGAGACAGTAGTCTGTACATACGCACGAGCGGCATTAACATTCTTTTGATATTAAAATACTATATAATTTTATGGTATATCATATATAAATAATCATTATAATGTTATATTTATTACTTACTTCAATTACACATCATTATCATACCCATCCAATTAGTAATGTTTTGAATAACAATTATACCACGACGTGGAGACGGTAAGTCGTACATACACATGTATGGTGACATTTCATTCAATGGTTTGATAGAAGACTGAATATAGTTGTACCATATTTATAATAACATAATATTAAATAGAATATACTAGAGTTATTATTTTATAATGGAAATAACATAGAAAAAAGAAGTTGTAGAAAAAAGGAACTTGAAAGAGGGTGGTGAAAACATTACATATTCTTCGGGTTCTTTCTTTTGATTTGAACAAAAGGGATCCTTAAGTTGGATTTCTGATCAATGTAATGCCATTAGGATTAATTGAGGATATTTGGGAGGATATTTGGGCAGGTTTTGTTCGGCCCAAAAGGCTTTGAAGCTGTGACTTTGAGAGAAGGAGGAGTTCCCTTTTATAAGTGGGGTGAGGGGCACCTTAGGAAAAGTTTGAAATATAATTTTATAATAAATTTTTATTCACCTTATAGTGGATCAAAACTAGATTATTTAAAATTTAAGGTGGTTATAGGTCTAAAAAACTGAACAAATAAGTTTTAGACGAGTTTGGGTAACTATATTAAACTTAACTTTTAGTTTTAACTCTTAGTTAATTAGTTTGACATTTACCTTGTCTCTTTGTATTTTTATATTATATAGTTAATAAAATTTCTATATACATCTAAGAGACCCCCAAGGGGTCCATTAATAATACAACTATCATTATAAAAGTCATATGTCCAAACCTTAGATTTTTTTTTTATATAATATCATTTAATAATATAATATTTGTTTTAAAAGCTCATTTGTGTCAAATTTGACACTATATTATAATTAATTTTTGTTAAAGTCTAAAAACTTTATTAATTATAACCAAATTTATTTAAGAAATAATATCATGTTATAATAACATATAAATTGTTTTGTATGTCATCATAACTTTCAAATTATATTTATTATAACATTTATAATACTAATTATTTGATTCTTTCATTAATAAGGAAAATAATGCATCATTATTGTGTGATAAATAAATTTAGTTATTCAATGTCAAAAAATTATAAATAAAATACTGTTAATTATGAAATCGTTTTATTTTTCTAATGAATATTTATATTCGAAATTATAACATATATAACCCTATGTAAAAATTTTCTTTCTAAAAGATATATGCTTGTGTCATTTTTGTATTTACATTAACTTAATTTATATAAAGTGACATTATCACTTACATGTGGATCCATGGGCACCCAAAATCAATTGAAAGATTTTCATGGTCAGATATGTATCAAACAATAGAGTAAGTACACGTTTTAGGGTAATTTTCTAATATTATAAAATTATTTTGTTTACCCTTATTTACCGGATTTTCCCTTTAAACATGGTAAATAAAATATTTACCGAAATAATTAATCAAAATATCTAAAAATAAAAGTAACCTATTTAAGAAATTTAGTCCTCCAGATTCTAAATATGAAATTTATTTTTCTAAATTCAAAACATAGAAGTGTTAGAAATTAAATTAAAATTATTTCTTGTTGTTAAAACAAAATGCGTGTTTGTAAGAGATAATTACTATCAAATGATTGGCACTTGCTTAGGTCCAGTTTAAATGTGAAATTACATCCAATGAACAAAATTTTATTAAATGGTAAAAATATATTCTAAATATACTTTAAAACCACTCAGATTCATAATTTATCACTATTAATTATTTTGATTAAAAAAGTTGTTTTTAATTAAAATTTAGTAATTTTCAATATTCATCAAAATATGAAAGTTATCCGAAAAGTACCCAAAATTCAACCTAAGATAATTTTGATATTCCGAATCCAAAAATGAATTCCATTTTGATCGATAAAAAGAATAAAATTTCAAAAAGTGGGTATTACTATTCATAACGACTAGATTGATTGGTTGTCGTGTGTAAGAACTCAAAGTTGCATACAACACATGCTACGATATTATTCAATGAAAAGCATACCGTGGAAGATTAGGGTGTTACATTCTCCTCTCCTTCAAATAATTTTTTCCTTGAAATTTCTATAATATTACTACATAAAAATAATCGGTGGTTCTTCTTCATAAGTTCCTCGGGTTCCCATGTTGCCTCTTCCATCAAATGGTTTCTCCATAGAACTTTTACCAGACGAGTTGTCCGGTTTCTCAACACTTGTTCTCTCGTATCATGAATCCTGATGTGCTCTTCTCAATAATACAGATCGGGTTCCAGTTCTAATTCCTCATAGGTTTGAACATGTGTTGGGTCAGGCATGCATTTTATCAACAGTGATACGTGGAACACATCATGAACTTTGGAGAGACTTGGTTTCATTGCCAAACGGTAAGCAACAATCCAAATTCGTTCAAGAATTTTTAATTGTACGATGTACCTGGGACTCAATTTACCTTTCATACCAAATTATATTACTCCCTTCCATGGATATACCTTAATGAAAACATGATCTCTTACCTGAAATTCCAAATCATTCTTTCGATTATCAGCATAGATCTTCTGCCTACTTTGAGCTTCATTGATGTGGTTTTTGATTACCTCCACCTTTTCAATCGTTTCCTCCACCAGTTCTGGGCCGACAAATTTTCTTTCACCAACGTCAACCCAACAGGTTGGTGTGCGACATCACTTTTCATATAACGCTTTATATGCTGCCATCCGAATACTTTAATGGAAGCTATTGTTATAGGAAAATTCCATTAGTGGTAAATATTGATCCCACATACGCTGAAAGTCAAGTGAACAAGATCTCAACATGTCTTCTATGGTTTGAAAAGTCCATTCTGATTGTCCATCAGTTTGGGGGTGGTATGCAGTGATCAAATGAAGTTCAGTATCCAAAGCCTTATGAAGACACTTAGAGAATCTTGATGTTAAACAGGGATCATGATCAGAAACAATCGATTGTGTTACTCCATGAAGCCTGACAAATTCATTAATATATAGTCTTTATAGACGTTCAAGTGGTAAATCATCCCTTATTGCAAGAAAATGTGCTGACTCTGTAAGACGATCAACAATGACCCATATTGAATCGTTCATTCTAGGAGTATTTGTTATTCCCATGACAAAGCCCATCGTGATATTATACCTTTTCCACTCAGGTATGGGAAGGGGTTGCAATACACCACTAGGATGATGCCTTCCAGGTTTCACTTATTGACTAACCATACATCATGACACAAAATCAACAATCTCCCTCTTCATGTTGTCCCACCAAAAATGTTCCTTCAAGTCTCTATACATTTTGGTGCTCCTAGGATGTATAAAGAAATTGGAACTGTGAGCATCGTCCAACCATTCCATTTTTAGATCAGGTATATTAGGAAAACAAAGTCTCTTCCCAAATTTCAGAATTCCATCATCACACACAAATTCACTCAATCTCCCATCATTAAAAGATTTAATCTTCTTTTGAAACTCTTCATCACCGGTCTGGGAACTATTTATCCTTTCTAGTAAAGATGGTTTGGAAACCATTTGAAAAATCATTTATGTTTCACCTTCCATGGTTATTCCCATATCCATATTTACTATATCAATAAAAATAAGATCCTTTTCAACTATCATCTTGTTCAAAAATACATGATCCTTTCTACTCAAAGAATCTTCCACCTTTTTTGCCTTCCCCGAGTGGTAGTATAACATGAAATCATAATCATTGAGTAGTTCAACCCATCTCCTTTCCCTCATGTTGAGTTCTTTCTGTGAGAAAATGTACACAAAACACTTGTGATTAGTATAAATCTCACATTTTCACAATAGATATTATGTATCCATATCATCAAAGAAAATATTATAGCAGCTAACTCAAGATCACGACTAGGATAGTTTTTCTCATTAATTTTCAGTTGTCGTGATGCATAAGCAATAACCCTATCATTAAGCATAAGGACACAACCATGTCCTTTCTTCGATGCATCACTATAAATAACAAACCAGTCATTCCCCAAAGGTAGAGTAAATATAAGATCATTGACTAATATTCTCATCAGTTATTCACAACAATATTCACACTCTTTTGTCCAAACAAATTTAACCCATTTACGTGTGATCTTCGTTAATGGGATAGCCAATCAGGTGAAATTCTGGACGAAACTTTGATAATAACCTGCTAATTCAATAAAACTATGTACCTCGGTTTTACTCATTGGTGTTGTCCATTCATTGATTGCTCTTGTCTTAGAAGGATCAACAGAGATTCCATATTTAGTGAAAATATGACCATGATAAGAAATCTCTTCAATCCAGAATTCACACTTGCTAAACATTCCATATAATTAATGTCTTCTCAGAGTCTTCGGGATAATGCGCAAGTGATTTTCAAGATCATTGTAGATTTTGGAATATAACAAGATATCATCAATAAATACCACAAAAGAAATCATCGAGATATTCCTTGAAAACACTTTTCATTAGATCCATGAATACAGAGGGTGAATTAGTCAATCCAAAAGGCATTACTGTAAACTCGTAATGCCCGTACCTGGTTCGAAATGTTGTCTTCGGAATGTCTTCTTTATTCACACACAAATTATTGTATCCAGATCAAAGGTCAACCATTGAAAAGTATTGAGCTCCATGTAGTTGGTCAAATAAATCATGAATGGAAGGTATGTGATACTTTTTCTTTATTGTTATAGAATTAATTTCCTTGTAGTCGATACATAACCCCATAGATACATCTTTCTTTTTATCAAAATGAACAGGGCTCCCTAAAGAAAAACACTAGGGCGAATAAATCCTTTATTAATAATTTCCTCGAGTTGTTTCTTTAATTCAACTAATTCCACAGTAGCCATTCTATAAGGGGTCTTCGATATGGGCCTTGAACCAAGAATTTAATCAATGGAAAACTCAGTTTCTCATTCTGGAGGATATCAAGGTAAATCTCCCGGAAACACATCTACATATTATTTCACAATTGGTACATCCCCTACATAAACATTCCTTTCCTCACTCAATGTTATTTCATCCACTTACTCCCAGATAATTGATTTTAGTTGAGCTACTAGGGGTGGATCAAGATAAGAAGATGGTGGTGATGATTCTGCTCTAAAGATATTGTGTTATTTATTATCATCATCAAAAATCTTAACCTCCTTCTTCTTACAATAAATCTTCACATCATGGTCTCAAAGCCCATCCATACTAAGGATTATATAAAATGTAATCATAGGTATGATGATGACATCCGCAAATAAGGAACATTTATGTGCTCTAATGGGAACTGATTCACAGAACTTTTTAGCAATGATACTTCCATTAGGAGTTTTAATGGACAACTCCTTTGTTAAATAAAATTTGACATATCAAATTTTCATAGAAAAATGGGAAGATATTAAACAATGTGATGATCCAGAATCAAATAACGCATTTACTAAACTTTATGAAACCATTAAATTGCCTGCCACCATGACTTTCGGAGCTTCTACCTTAGTAGTAGAGATAGTATAATCTTGGCATTGAACCTTTGGGTGTTTCTAAGATAAGTATACTTGACGCTTAGGAAATTCATTTTCAAAATTCCCCATCTCCCTGCAATTATAGCACTGATCATTGGTAGCTTCTTTTTTCACCTTTCAATCTCGAGCTTGGTTGCCTTTTCACCACACTTTTAACAGACTCACATTCCCTTCATGAAGTACTGGAGTGTTTCTTCCCACATTTACTGCAGGATGTATATTCAACTTGTCCCTTATTCCACTTATTTCCATCTCCAGAGTGGCCAGGAGATCTCTTCTTCTCTTTCCTCGCTTTAATGTCATAAGACATAAAGAATTCCATTTCTGTCATAATAGCACATGAGACAATATCTTCATACGATAAGAAGGATTGTGAGACTAATACTCGATGAACAAATGGTTATAAACCATTAGAGAAACGATCCATCTTACTTCTTGGGTACGTATATAATTTGTAGCATGCCTCTCTAACCTAGTAAAGTTAGCCTCATACTTTGCGACATTCTCACCCTTCTTTATCCTCAGACTAAAAAATAATCTTTCCATATCTTCTTGATGGTCACGAGGAAAGTATTTTTTTAAGAAAATATATTTAAACTCCCTCAATTCCATATTTCATACTTCATCATTTTCCTTCGTGTTTTGAATAAATGGCCACCATTGATCAGAATCTCCAGTGAGGTGGTAAACTTCCATGACAACGTTTTCCCTTTCGCTACTCACCATGGCATGGAATATTTTCTCTAAATCACTAATACATTGCATAGCTACCAGTGGATTTTTACTCCCGTGGAATACTAGTGGTTGTTGCCTCAAGAAGCGATCTAACATTGATCCTCCACGTTGTGGATTGGGGTGCTCCATACGGGTAAAGTTATTAATCATAAACGAATTGATTTGTCCCATTATGGTGATTAGCTGATCAGCACCTGTTGTATCACCAGCTCCACTAATCCCTACATAGAGTGTGTGAATTGATACGGTTTCCATTTCCTTCTACTAGGTTCCATTTCTAAACAATATCATACACTAGATTAGTTTATAAATTTCAATACATAAATCCAAACCTGTAAAACACTTAACATAAATTGAATAGTGTATGGATACAATCCACAATCATAAAAATGTTTTCTTTGAGGAAGTATATACTCATAAACAATTTATAATGTTTTGTAAAGAAAATGATAATTATCCTAAGCGTATCCCCCGGGAGTGTCGTAACCAAGAGTGCATAAATGCCAGTTATCATGCACTAGTTCTCGTTCGAGTCTAACTCAAAGAGGTGTTTTCATGTTTTACCCCTAGGTACATTTGTGCCAGATCCGCCTCTACCTGCTCGTATCCAAACATGGATGTATTGATTGGAAAACTCATAAAATCTCTACAATAAAAAAATCATGGAATTTCTTATATAATAATCCTCAATGTCTATCTAAGGTATTTGTGATCTAATGAGAGTTTATCTATATCTGGTTTCCAAGGTTATTGTTAAACATCCTATGATACCACATGTAACACCCCAACACCAGTTACCCAGAGTCGGTGCATTATTTTAATACGTTGGCAAGATTACAAGGAATCAAGTCCAGAAGGACTGATCGGATTAGCAGTCTTAGAAAATAGATTACATATAGTAATGTTACATGGCACTTGAAGACATACAAAACAACATAAATAATCCTTTATTAAATCCATTATTCATTTGGCTTCACCCTGCATATCAATCACAATACACTTCTTGGAAACCTGGGAAAAATAAAACATAGAAAGAGGTGAGCTCAAACACTCAGTAAGGGTCAACAATACAACCGAAACATTCATAAATATGAATAAATATTTAAGCAAATGTATAACTTAAAAAGTATTTTAAACCTAAACTTCAGCATAATATGGAAAAAACAAAATGATATAATTCTATTTACATATTCACATTGATACTATACTAGTCGAATAATCACATTCCATATCACTAACCACTTTCATAATGATGGAATGCATAATTCTAGACTATCATAACCACATAGTCAAGGCCTTGTGACAAGACTACAAATAAGATTTTTTCAAGGCCTTGTGCCAAGATAATATTTTGTCTCATGAGACCTACCGATGCATCCAGGATCTATAGAAGGCTCCACCCGTCACTTACTAAGTCTAATACATTTCTCATATGAAAAGGTTTAGACATTTCATAAACTTTTTTATAAAAAATATCATACGAAATGTCAATACATTAGCCATAAACAATGAATGGTATAATAATAAAACATCCACTTTAAAACATGTCCCAAAACCTTCAATACAATAAGGATTTTTTGTATAATAATAAATCAACTTTAAATAAAATTAAAATCCATCAATGTTTGTTGACATAGATGTAATCAATACTATTTCTGATAAATATCTTTTTTTTTGAAATCCATTAAAATCACATTATTATAAAATAAAACATTTACTTTAAAAATGTTATTATAAGCTTGTAAGGGAAGCTTCGATGATTTTATAATGGCATAAAATAGCAGCACCCACCGTATAAGGTAAAAAAAGGCATTCTTACCTTAATTCTGTCGTAAAGGATAAAAAGGACATTTTTTGGAAAATGACAGAAACATTACTTTATAAACATCTTATAGAAATTCAAAAAAGGGTATAAATGACTTTAACCCATAGTCTATAATATAGTAATAATGTTTTGAAATACATATTTAAGAAACATGGATGTCTATGATAAAGAGGTCCAAGTAGTTAATTGCGTATAAACAACCTTGGATAATGAAGAGATTTTAAAAAAAACCCTTACCTTGTACTTTTCCATGGTTGAGGGTTGGTTAAAATCATATATAATGATGAAATAAATGTTATTAAATTATACAAGAATCATATACATTAATATGATATCATATATGATCTTTTAACATTTCTTTGTTATAATATCTTAGTATTATCTTCATTTCGGGTGTTAACATAATCGTTTTCTTTTATATGTTTTGTTAAATAAGTCATGTTTTTTATGGATAGTTTGTATCTTATTAATATAAAGAATGATATCAAGTACTTAAAAATTATTTTTAATCATCAAATGAGAATTAGACTTGAATGGATACGATGGGGAAGAACTCTAATCATGTTGTTGGAGACGGTAGTCCGTACGTACGCACGAGCGACAGTATCATTCTTTTTGTAATAAAATAATATATAATTGGATGGTATATCATATATAAGAATCATTAAAATTTTATATTTATTTTTTCCTTCGATTACATATCATTATCATACCAATCCAAAAAATAATGTTTTGAATAACAATTACACCACGACGTGGAGATGGTAAGTCGTACGTACGCACGTATGGTGACATGTCATTCAAAGGATAGATTTAATGTTGAATATGGGTGTACCATGTTTATAATAATGTCACAGTATATAGAAGATATTATATTTATTATTTTATAATGGAAATAACAAAAAAAGAATATGTTGAAGAAGAAAGGAACTAGAAAGAGGGTGGTGAAAACATTACCTCTTCTTCGGGTTCTTCTTTTTGATTTGATCAAAAGGGATCCATAGGTTCACTTTATGATCAAACTATGGCATATAGGTTTAAGTGAGGGATGTTTAGAGGATATTTGGGTAGGGTTTGGCTGAGCCAAACGGATTTGAAGGAGTGAATTTTAGAGAAGGGTGAGTTCCCTTTTATAAGAGGGGTGAGGGGCACCTTAGGAAAAGCATGAAATATTATTTTATAATAAATTCATATTCGGTTTATAATGGCTCCAATGTGGATTAATTAAAGTTTAATGTGGGGATAGGTAGAAAAAAATCTCATCCAATAGTTTTTAGATAGGTTTGTGTCACTATATTAACCTTATCTTTTTGTTTTAACTCATAGTTAATTAGTTTGGCATTACCATGTGTCTTTGTATTTTTATATTATATAGTTAATAATCTTACTATATACATCCAAGATCCCCCTAAGTGATCCTTCAATAATACACCTATCATTATATATGTCCATTGAACGATCCTTAGATTTTTAGGAGTAGAATATTAATTAATAATATAATATTTGTTAAAAAAACTCATTTATGTCAATTTTGACACTATTTAAGAATTGATGTTTGCTAAAGTCTTAACAACTTTATTAATTCGAAAAAAACACATTTAAGAAAAACTAACATGTCATATTAACGAATAATTTTTTTTGATAACATCCAATCTTTCAAATTATATTTTTTAACATTTATAATACTAATTATTTTATTCTTTCATTAATAAGAAAAATATTGCATCATTATTGTGTCATAAAAATTTATAAGTATTCAATGTCAAAAAATTATAAATAAAATACAATTAAGTAGGAAATAATTTTATATTTCTAATTAATATTTATAGTCGAAATTATAACATATATAACACTATGTAAAAATTGTTTTTCTAAAAGATATATCCGTATGTCATTTTTGTATTTACTTTAACTTAATTAATATAAAGTGTCATTATCACTTACAAGTGGATCCATGGGGTCCCAAAATCAACCCAAAGATACCGATGGTCAGAAATGTATCAACCAATAGGGTTAGGACTCATTGTAGGGTAATTTATTAGTTTTATAATATTATTTTTTGTACCCTTATTTACTGGATTTATCCTTTAACCATGGTAAACAAAATATTTACCGAAGTAATTATTCAAAATGTCTCAAAATAAAAGTTACCTATTTACAAAATATAGAACTCCTTATTCTAAATATGGAATCCATTTTTCTATATTCAAAACCCATAAGTGGCAGAAATTAATTTAAAATTAATTCCCGTTGTTAAAACAAAAGCGTGTTTTTAAGAAATAAAAACTATCAAAAGAATGGCACTGGCTTACGTCTAGTTTAAATGTGAAATTAGGTCCAATGACCTACATTGTATTAAATGGTAAAAATATATTCTAAATATATTTAAAACCACTCAAATTCATAATTTATCACTATTAGATATTTTGATTAAAAAAAAATTTTAATTAAAAATTTTTAATTTTTATTATTTATCAAAATATGAAAGTTATCTGAAAAGTAAAAAAATTTCACTCTAAGATAATTTCAATATTCCAAATCCAAAAATGAAGTCCATTTTGAATGATAAAATGTATAAAATTTCAAAAAGTGGGTATTACTATTCGTAATGGTTATTTTGATTGGTTGTGGGGTGTTTGAACTCGAAGTTGCATACAACACATGCTAATGTATTATTCAAAGAGATTCTTACCAAGGAAGTTTTGGGAGTTGCATGAAATTATAAAAAAATATTATCCTATAAATAATTACATTATATAATTTTATAATGGAAAAAGTAAATATATGTTTTGGAAAAGATAAATTAAGTATTGGTACATTTGAAAAATAAAAAATCGTATTAATAATTTTATAATTACATTGAATTATTTTAGAGAGAATTTATTTGATAAAATAGATTCATAAATTAAAATTGTATTATCTTGTGATAATAATATTTTTTATGAGACCTTATTTAATTTTTAACTGTCTTATAAAACCATTTATAATTTTAAAATTCATATTTTAATAATAAATTTTGATTTTAATTAGAAATTAAATTTCTGTATTTACAAAATTATTTTAATAAAATATAAGTTTTCTATGTATTATAAATTTCTAAAAATTGTTCAGGTTAATTTTTGGTATTTTTTCTAAATATAATTCATTATTTTAATATATATATATATATATATATATATATATACTGATAATTCTAAAACTATTCATATATTTGATCCAGAGAAATAAACTAATGAAAAAAATAATCAAAAAATACTCTGATACTCCCCTATATATATCACCCCTCACCACCTATTCTAATCACATGTAAAATTCATTAATATTTTTTAATTTCATCCCAATTAAATTTATTATCTACAGATCCACGTACAAGAATATTTTTCTCACCAAAAGGCTAAAACCAAGTTCCTTTTGGATGTTCTCAAGGAGAAGAATTCAAGAGGTAAAATCCTCCTTTATTTTCTTTTATTTTCATTAAAATTTATTTTATTTTCTTATTCTCTACACATCTCCCTTTATCCAGGTTCTGTTAAAACTCTATTATCATATATATTCATTATTTATATCTTATTTATTTGAAACCTATCATCAAAATCCTTCACCTTTCCCATTTATTATAAAAATGAGAACATTGTCTCTGATGTGTTGATTTTCCAACATCATGGATGATACAAATTCATTTCCCGTTACTGCAATCAATGATCATCATAAAACCATTTATATATATAAATCATAATTTTTTTTAAATATTATATGTTATTTAATTTTTGTAATCAATATATATACATGATATTAAATAAAATGGTATAAGTTCATAATGATTATAAAAGATGTTGAAATAAAAAACTCAATTTCATAAATTTTTTATCTAATAATTTATACTCATATAAAAAATGTTATATGGTAATATTTAACATTACAAAAACATATTAATACCATTTCTTTCAACTTCTAGAGTTTTCCTTCCATTCGATATGAAAATCTGTAACACACTGACCATATAATCCTTAAAAAGAAGGGACCCGAAAAAATGTATATAAAAAAATATAATGGGGGAACGTTAATATGAAATATCATATAAGGTATTATAGATATCGATATGGTTGTCTAATACATTAATATCACTCTATAAAAAATTAAAAATAGATTTTATTTCATTTTATGATATATGAACAAGAGATAATGGAATTTCACTTAAAAGCATCTCTTGAATTTCTATTTCTATAAAATTCAAAGGAAATGTTTTTATTATGAAATTATTCATGTTTTATGATTACATTATATTTATTGGGAATTGTTAATAATTAATGGCTGTTCATAAATAACTATCAAATGAATTGGGTTTGTTTGTGTTAGAGGTCAACCATAATGGTGACTCATAGTGTAGCTGTGATGGTTACAATATAGAATATTCATGAGGGTTATAGAATTAGGTAGTAGGGGGGTTACGTTGTACAGTAACCATATGGGTTACAAATAATATGGTATCCAAGAGTTTTACAATATTATGTAATTAATTCTCCAAGATAACAATATAGTTCTTTAGGATAACATCAAGTTTTCAAAAAGTATATGATAGTTTAAGGATGATAATTATATCATGTAATAATTATTTCACATGTTTTTAAGAAATTATGGGCTAATAGTTCCATTCTCTTTTATGTCCATTATTGATCATTTTTGTGCTCATCAAATTTTTCTAAATGTTTTTCATATGTTTTATGGATTGGTAAGATAAATATAGAATCGAAGATGAATGTCATAAAAAATCAGGATATGAACTCATGTTTTATTGAGAAAAATTGTATTATATATTAAATTGATACATTTAGTAGTATATACTTTGTATTCATAGGTATTGATTTATATTTTGTCGTATTTATCTAAAAATATAAACTGAAAGGATATTTTGGAATGTAATATGTATATTAATGTTGAATTAACTAGATTATGTAATTTTTAAGGTCACTTACTTATAATGGTGGTTGTTATTACATAAATAAAATTGAATAATCATGAGATTTATTACCATACACATTTTTTGAATTAGATATTGTTTTTATTTTCATTAGATATTTAGAGGCGTAATTTTTTGTGGAGTGAAGTGTGAAATATATTATAATCAAAAAAATTAAAATATATATTAACTCATATGGAGTTGAACATGAGATAAAGAAAATGGAAGGAATTGATAATGTATTCTAATTGCATGATTTATTATTATCATAGAAAAAACAACATCATAAATGATTAGTGTTGAAAATGTGATTTTACAATAGCCATTTTATTTTTTCAATTATATCCTATGTTTTATAATTTGATAAATTTTGTCCTAGAGGTTGTCTATTAAGGGTATCCTATAGTTGGTTTCATGTTTCAATGCAGTCATCTTTTTCAGAATGAATTAAGATGTATCAAAATGTGGATCAATCATGGTAATAAAAGGTTTAATCTGTTTAGAATGGTATGTTTATGGATTCAAATATTTATGAAAATGGTGTTTTTATGATTCTTAATAATATTATATGTGTCTAGAGATTAATTTTTGAAGAATGATTTCTTCACTAAATATTATACTTCTCCATTTTTCATTCATATTAGATACACTAAGATGAACAGATACATTTGTGAGTATTACATGTTTGATGGAATGATAAGAGATATTTTTGAATATTCCTTGAAGTGTTTTAATATTCAATAGGTTAATGAAAAATGAAAGTTACAGAATTAGATTCTTCATAGTTTTCTAGTTCTGTTGTATAAATGATACAACATATCAACTGATTTTGGGGTATGATTTCCAAATACTTCTCAATGAAATAATTATATTTGTGTTATTGTGGATAGAGTAACTAAGTCTGAACATATCTTTCCAATTCGAGATATAAATCCTTTAGATCAACCATCTAGACTATATGTTAAATCAATTTTTAGGTCACAAGTATTGACTCTCTCCAATGTAACATACAATGATCCCATGTTCGCATATAGTATTTTTAGAAGACATCAAACATCATTGGGTACTAAATTAAATTTCAGTATGCATTTTAATCCTCAATATGATGGGCAATTTTACGAGAAGATTAAGAACTTGGAAGATATGATGCAGTTTCTCTCAATAGATTACCATGGAAGATGGGATATATATCATTATATGGTTGTGTTTTTATATAATAATAGTTCACATTCAACATTACAAATGGCACCTATTGAGGCATTCAACACTATCATTTTGGGATGACGAGGACGAAATCATGTTGACGAGACCAGTGTTGGTAATGGAAAGCGAATCGAAATTTTAGTTGATTTAGAAAAAAATAAGGATACGTAATATTAGGGAGAAAATATTTGTGGGTAACTAAACAAAATATATTTTCATTGAGGTAGGTGATGATGTTTAATGAATGTTTTTACATGTAAAAATATAATTTTCTTTGGTAATAAGGCAAAGTTGGGTCCATAGTCCATTTGACTATATGAAATCATAGATAGATTTTGATCTATTTCCTACTATGTAGATTTGACTTTGATTTTATCCAAGGTAAACAATGTATTTAATGTTTCAATGTTATGGATGTGCTTACCAGATTAATCACATATTTTTCACCTAGAATTAGTTATAATGGAAGGGAACCTTTTTAAGAAGTTCAACGTGATATTTTTCATGAATATAGTATCATGTATTTGAGAATATGATAATTCAATAGGATATAATTTTATGGATAACCAAATTGGTTGAATAAGAAATAGGTGAATCTAAATATTATAGAAAGGAAAATTATCCCCCCTTATTTGAAAAATGAATGAATTTATATAGACTCAATTTCTAAAATGGTGGGGGGATGTATCAACCCATGTAATTATAGAATAATTAATTTTCATATTTATTAACAATTATAAATTATATCATAATTTATTAATAAAAGTGATGTTATGTTCCAGTAGCATACATGAAACATAACAATGAGTGTCTTCAAAATATTATCTTTCATACATGACTATGTTATACAATATAATAACATATTATTAATATATTTTTTTAACAATGAAGTTAACTCCTATCCATTATATCATCAGAAGAGAATAATAATTAATATAATATTTTTATGTATTCCTATAAAATAATTTTACACACATCCAATATATTTTATTTGCATAAAATAAAAATAAATATAGCTTCATACTTAAAATGTCTATTTTTATAGGATGTTGTTTTTCACATTTTAATGGAACAACTATTTTAAAACAAAATTATTACACTATTATAATTTTCTTATTATAAAGAAACATCATTTTCAAAATTTAATTATCAATATTAACATTGGGTGAATTTTTGAACTATTTTGAGAAGATTTATATTTTAATAAATAAAGAAAAAAAACAAATTTTAATCGAAAACTACATTATAATATATATTATTTATGACACTTAATTAATTTTTTTATTTTTTTAAGTATAATTTGATCTATTTTTTCATTTAATCCAATCTAGTTCTTTTGAATATCATTCACTTGTTTATTTTATATAAAAACCTATAAATCTTTTCAAAATATTTACTTTAAAACATCACTTTGTCGTTGAGTCTTTGGGATTACATTTTACATAATTTATACCAATTCTATGTTTATAATTTATAAAAATTTATTAAATATTATTTATCAAAATAATCTAAAATTTCTAATAATTTCAAATTAGTTTTCAAGAATAATATTATAGAAATATTCAAAAATAAAATACAGTGATTAAAGAAAAAAGAATATTACATTGGGGTTAATCATTAGAAAGACTATACAAAAATTACCCTAGACTTGTCCAAAACCACATTTATTTCTATATTTCGACATCATCCCTATATTTATTTAATTTTATGTGAAATGGAGACTTATTTTTATGAAAAAGGTATAGAGAACTCAGTTCTTTTCAAAAATGGCATTTGTGTCCTCTTCCTCTAATATAAATATGCACTCACACTTATTCACTATTATAAAAAGATTAATATATTAACACAAACACTAAAAATATTTTAAAATATCTCCCCTAAGCCTAGATTTCCCACATTAGTTCGAAATCCAACCAATGAAACCCTTTAGTGCGAACCAAATGGAGACACCAAAAAAATGGCAACATTCTTCAATGTGAATTTTTAATTTATTTTTATATCCTTGCATTATATTGTCCTTATTACACGAATATATTGTCAAATAAATATCCTCAATATACTTATATTTTTTTATTATAATGGTTATACCTACTCATACACTCACATCCATCACATGATCATCAAACATAAAAATCGTGTGTACGTCGGACAACCGCCTCAGGAAATGATGTTGTTCATTTTTCCGTTACCACCTCTCATAGTTTGGAATTATGATTTGAATACTTTTTTATATGATATATATTATATTTATGATCTATTATTAATTTTTTACTTTTTTTTAAAAAAACATACCTTCATGCTTTTCATTTTGTGGGAAAATGATAACATCATTTTTCCCTGTATGGACTACTGCCTTATCAAAGCGATGTCAAATGTTCACCCATTACAAATAAAGTATTAAAGATAGTTTTAATAAAAATATGTGACTTAAATAAAATCTATATGATATTTATTAGACAATTAAAATTCTATAAATATTTTATATCTTTTTTTATTACCCTTTCACACACTGAAAAAGTGATAACGTTGTTCATTGACATGTAGACTATCACCTCCTTGACACGAATTGATTCATTTTACATAATTTGAAATATATATGTATATAGGTATATATGATTTAATTTCATAAAATTATAATTATAATTATAATTATCTACATATAAATGTTACATAACTTCTTTTAATAATGATCATTTAGAAATGGGAACATTACCCATACTTATATGCATCGTACCATCTCCATGACTGTAACATTGGTTCAATTTTTATAAATATCATTAATTAAAAGTTTTAAATGTATAATTAATGTATAAATATGATAATTATCTCACTATAATTATTATTTATTTGTTTTATTTATGACCCCTATAAAAATAGTTTACCTTCCAATGTAATTTTGCACATAAAACAAATGTGTTCAAAATACAGAACATAAACATAAATGTTTGAGTAGTTGTACAAAAAAAATATAATAAGTGAAATAAAACTAATGACAGACACAGAAACTTTTATTACATAACTAAATAATTATCATAATTATTTTACTCATGATGATATAGACACATGTGAATAATCAGACATAAGGTAACAGATATTGTCTCAATCTCCATTCATTGACACATATCATGATGTTTTACACCCACATTCTTTAATGAGGTGTATATAAATACCCATTGGACTTCTATTATCCTTAATTTATTTATTCTCATGTTATTAATATAATGATTGGTGTCCTAGAACCAAGTAGTTGTACTTTTATTACATGGATATTTAATGTTTTTTAATATTAAACGTCATATTGTATATTGTTCAATATTCTACTTGTCTAGGTTACAATAATGTCCTAGGGTATTTGAGGCATTGATAAGGTCATTTAAGTTCCCGCTATGAAGATAACCTTGAAATTCTCTACCAATATTCTTAAATATATTTCTACGATTGGATGACATACTATGATCAGACACATAGCATATAGACTGCCAGGTGTGAGTACTCGTAAGTAGATGAGACTTCCTCTCATGAAGTTCCCAATTGGTAATATCTAAAACATAAGATTATAATAATAGACATTCTAGTATTAATTCTACATGTTTTACTGTCATAAGATATTTCTATCTGCAAGCATGTGTAATGATCCTTGGATTTTATTATTATCATTAATATGGGACATGGCTCGCACAATTTCGTTTACTGAAAAAAATTGTCACGGAAATAGTTGACAGGAAGTATGGTACATTGGATGCATCACGAGAGGCGTGTTATTAATGGATATTTCATGTAAGGTATTTTCCATTCCATTTATGGATGTTTACATCTTTCCCCTTTCATTTATATATAATCTTCACATAAAATTCCATGTTCGTGGTGTACTGATGAGTTTATTTCAGGTAGTCAAAGAAAGGTGTATCAAGCATAAGAGTTAATGAAAAAATTATAAAACCTACATGATGAGATATTGTGACAAATGGATTATATTATAAAGTGAGAGTTTATATGTGGATTTAATTATTGCGACATTAAGAACATTCTCTTGGGTGCCTCGACCCGTTGCTAAATAGTACTCTTGGTCTTCAACAATGCCCGCCTAATACTAATGACAAAGATTCCCAGAGGGTCACACAATAAGTGTTTTCAGTGGACTTGGTCAAATTCTATTTTAATTTAATCAACAGATATTATTCTCAACATAGAAGAATAATTTTATTTATGTTAAAATAATTACTTAAAATAAATAAATATTTATTCACCAGATTGTGGGTAAAAAATATTTATTTATTTTATTGAATAATAAATAAATATTTATTTACTATTTTGTAAATAACATATTTTTTAAGAGAATAAATTATATAATTATTTATTCGGGTGTTCAATGAATGTAAGTGGAGTTCAAGCAGATGATGGTCGGTCCAAAAGTAAAATATTTCATTGAAATACGATAAATAATTATTTAACTAGTTGTAAAAAATTAAAATAACTCATCTATTATTTTGTGAAAGGGAATTGTATTTATAATTCTTATTTTCAAAAGTTGGTTCACCATAAATAATTATGTTGTATTATTAATAAAACCATGGGTTTTCTTTAAGGTTATTAATGTATTTAGCTACTGTTACACAATTAAATAATGTAAATGAAGTCCCATGTCAATAAATAGTCACATACATCTATTGTGCCATGTACCAAACTGCACATCACATGAATTAAGAATTGTGGAAATAAATAATTTCTCTCTTGTATCCTCTTCATGGACTTCTCTTGACTCTGTGACGTTCTTCAAGTATGAAGAACACATTATCAATAATGGAATACACAAGACACTCTCTTCCTCATGCTATCACATAGAGAATGGGTGGTGTTGATTAGAGGCCATCAGAGAGCATGAGGATCAATGCTAGATGGATTATAGTTTGGATCCTTGCAAGAAGGATGAGATGATCCGAAATGGTCATTCTAGATGATCAACATCATCAATGAAGAAAATTTTAAAAATCCGGTTAATATTTTCCTTACAAAATTAATTAAATTAATTATAAA
Source organism: Viscum album (assembly GCA_963277665.1). Taxonomy (NCBI): domain Eukaryota; kingdom Viridiplantae; phylum Streptophyta; class Magnoliopsida; order Santalales; family Viscaceae; genus Viscum; species Viscum album. Next base: position 705,718,479 of record OY728131.1, on the reverse strand, counting down.
CATGATGTGCAGGATCTTCACTAATGATTTCAGTTATCTTCTTTTTTTCTAAAACATTGAGACAATTATATGGAGACTGGTGTTCATCATCATATTGATCTCATTATAATCATTGATCATGGAAAAAATTGATGTTGTCTGCTGGATCAACCGCACTTTCGCTGCATCGAGAACCTACTAGTTTTATCAGAGAAGTTACATCATATTTTATAATTAATTTATGATTTATAGTTTAATATTTCAGTTATTCAATTAATGGTTAATCATTCTTATAATTTTGATTTCGAGACCTATTCTCCCTCTTTTCATTTCTCATTCACCTTACTAAAATGATGTTTCTTTTTAATTTTGATTAAAATAAAACATAATATCTCATACGGTGGTATAAAATGTTTCAATCCGTACAACCCCATAATAAACGGTGTGTATTTGGATTCACACGTCATGTATCAATGTTCAACACATCGGGTTTGGTCTTCCAAACCATGTTGTTTCATTGTTGTTTTTCTCATTCTTAAAAACTCGATGTGTTAACCAAGAGCAGGTGTTACACAGTTTCTAGATTATATACTGTGTGACCCACTAGACACGATGTGTAGTCCCTTGCTGTTAGGGTTAGACTATGTACCCTATATAGAGCTTACCCAGTGGGAGACAATGTAACCCAGATACTACATGACATGTGGCCCACTAGACATGCCATGTACTCTGAAGATTTATGAAGTACATTTACTTTTTGTATCCCCATGCATATACTTTAGATAGATGGTGAATGATAGTACACGTCGTGTAGATATAATTACATTCTATGTACAAAACAAATTATGCATATTTATCAAAATTTCATATTATATTATAAAAACCCTTGAGATGTGTAGCATGGTGCATGCGTAAAGCTGAGGCACAACACGTGATAGGTGTTTTATGTATTTGGGTTTAATTTAATATTTTTGTAATGTTCATTTCTACTCATTAGGTAGTTATGAATGAGAATTCACTAGGTTTCCTCCAAGGTACAAGGTACATACAATGATAATTTTATATCAATTTATATGTTTAAAATTTTGATGGATGAGAATCTCAATGAAATTCAGAAAGGGATTAAGATAAAAAGAATTGATTTATTAAAAATATTAATTAATCAATTTGAGTACAATTTATCTTAATAAGTACTATTAAGGAATTTAAAACTAGTTTTATTAAATGAATAACCCCTTGATGAATGTGGGTCATCATGAGCTAGACAAAGACCTTTGTATGTGATTGGTTTCATTTTAATTTATTTATTAAATTTATTTTTGTCATATGATCCAGCTCTCCATATTAATATGTAGGACCTACATGCCAATGGATTATATTATGAAAACCCCCTTTTTCCCATTACCTACATGTGAGTTTAAAAGCATATGTAATGGATGAAACTCCCATGATAGAATAAGTGGTTCAAGTTGGAGCCAAGACGAAACCAATCCCCTGAGATATAGAGGTGTACATATAGAAAGTTGTAAACACGATCCCAAAAGGTTCAAGGTGTTTCCCCCCTAAGTCAGGGTTATTTAATCTATCTGTAGATAAAATAATAAATATAAATGTTCATGTTCATGCACTTTTCTTAATTTTATTTTTTTTCAGTTGCATAGGTTATCATTATGGATGTGATGTCACATTCACATAATTATTTTATTAAACTAGCATGCAAGATGAAACTAAAATAAACTAGGATTATGCATTAATGTTATCAATACAGTGTAAATCACATAAGTAAGTTCCATGTAATATTAACAAGCATGTGATAATGATAATAAGTTATTAACGTAGAAGATATAAAAATCACTCAATTAATATTTTAAGTCAGACTTATCCTTCCATTACTTGATTAAGGGAATCACTCAATAAAACAATGTGTTTAACCGAACCTTTTTAGGATACTTAATTTTATATATGATGCCCTTATGAAAGTTTCTAGGATGACTTAACCATATTACATCAAGAGGAGTAGCCCTTTATAGACTTGTTGTAATATGGGAGGCAAGAGTTGAGGTAATCCAATGTCAGAATTTTAGGATGGGGTAGTTCACTCAACTGATCAAGGAACTATAATCCCTCAGTTGGAAAAGACATTCCTACCTAAATACATTCAAATAGCTTGACCAACTCATGTTGCGGTTATGATAAGGGGAACATAGATCATTGAAACATGTATGTCTTGACAACTAGACATTCTGAGTTCAATGGTGAGGTCCATTGGGAATTGGTAAAATAGAGGGAGACTTAATAAAATTAATTTAGTATTTATTATAAAAACCAAGAAAGTAATAATTATCTATTCTTTTAATTGTAGAATAAAAATGACAAGATCTCCAAACACACTATCCCGATGATCCATTCTGGATAAATACAACATCATCACCAGCAGTAACTTCCAATAATGGATTATATGCCTCAGGGTTATCCTACGCCATGATCAGAAGTCTTACGTGTTGTAGTCTACATTACATGATTTAGCTGCCAAATATGTGAGTGATGATGATATCTTGGTTTATGAGAAACATAAGAAAGATGAGGTCGATGTTCAATGTCTGATGTTATCATCAATTTCTAGTGATCTCATGATGTCTTATGAAATCATGAATGCTTATAACATGTTTGACCACCATTGTGGTCTTTACCAGGAGTGAGAAAGACATGAACGATTTTAGATCTCCAAGGCACTCTTTAAGAGTATGATTTGAGATTTTTTCCAGTTGGGCCTCATATAGTCAAGATCATTGCCTAGAATGTGTGCCTTGTGTTTCTTGGGCTTAATCTCCACAATGAACTATTCACCTATCTAATTCTTTCACCACTCCCTTAGAGATTCTCCAACATTGTTGACAATTTCAAAATGAAGAACATTTAAAAGTCTCTATCTGATCTTAGTATCCTTGTTCTCCTAGTGGAAAAATCTATGAAGCCAGAAAAGCCTTCTGTCCATATGGTTAATAAGTGGAATGGGAAGGCAAATATCATTAAGACCACACATCTTCACGACCATCCAAGAAAATTAAGGTCAAAGGGGAGGCAAGCGAATAAGTAGATGATTGTCTCACATGTGTCAAGAAAGGACCCTAGAAGAAGAAATACACCCAGCCTAAGATGCATGGTAAAGCTTCATCTGCATTTTATATCAAATAAAATCTATCTATTTATACAAATTGGTTATTAGATACATCTTTTTGTGCTAACATTTGTATCCAAATATAGGATCCAAATATATTCTATAAGATTGACTGAGGGGAGTTAGATATGTGAGTAACCAACGGAGCCAGATTTCATTTTGAAGCTGTCAGGGACTACCACTTCACATTTCCAACTAGGATGATATTCATGTTAGAGGTTTTTCATTATGTGAATTCTGTTACTAAAAACGTTTTTTACCTAGATTAGATATAGATGAATTTTTTAGGATTGGAAATGAATATTTTTTCTTATATAATGTTATCATTTTTTGGTTGGGTACATTTATATAACAGTATTTACGTGCTGGATTATACATAAAAAGTAATGATAATCAATAACAAATATATTTTCAATTGACTCATACCACACCCAACATTGGCATCACCATCTAGTTCATGTAAATGACAAACTATTTACCAAGTTACATCAAGATGTATATTTAGATTATTTCGAACTAAAACAACTAACTATATGTCATGCATGTATAAATAGAAAAAATGAGAAAAGCCCCATTTACTGGGAATCGTGAAAGAGAAAAGAACTTCCATAATTGGATCATATCGATGTGTGTGGACCATTTCCAATTGTAGAAAGGGGAGGGAACTCATACTTTATAACTTTTACAGATTATTTTAGTATACATGGATATATCTACTTATTGAGGTATAGGTAAGATTATTTTGAAATGTTCAAAGAATACACGATTGAATTTGCGAACCATCTTGGTAAAAATATTGAGAAACATTTCTCAGCCTGACGTGGAGAATATCTTAATCGAGACTTCATTGATTACTTATGGTAAATTGGGATCCTATCCCAACCCACTTATCATTACAATCCCTTGTAGAATGGTTTGAAAAAAAGGAGGAAATGCACCCTATTGGACATGGTTAGATCAATGATGAGTCATGAACGTCTTCCATTATCCTTTTGGGGATATGTTTTACAAATATCAGTGCACAAACTAAACCATGTACTATCGAAAACCATAAATTGTATTCCATATGATTTTTGCAGTTGAATGAAAACCATGTCATCAAATTTACATGGGTGGGGGAGTGATGTGTTTATTAAGGCCCCTTTAGGTAACAAACCTGCATCAAGAGGCCCAAAGTGTACCATTATAGGATAACCCAAGAAAAAAGGGGACATTAACTATAGAACCACTTAAGAAAAAAAAGGTTATATGGGAAAGACAAGACACATTCCTTTAGAGGGAGCACATCTTCAAAAGAGACAGTGTGAGCGAGGTAGAAATTGAAGAAGTTGAGGCTCAAGTTACACAAGAGTTGGTATCAGAGAAGATTCCATAATGCCTTGTGAAAGAAAGAACTATTCCATAGACACATGAACTGAATCAGAGTAAAAGAGAGTTTAGAGAATAGGAACGGTATAGATTTCTTGTAATCAAGGATGTTGAATCATTATTAGTTGATAATAATGATCCTCTAACCTATAAAGAAGCAGTAAGTGGAACAGATACTGAAAAGTAGAAATAAGCTATGAATTATGAATAAATTCCTTGTACTAGAACGATATATGGATTTTGGTAGATCATTCTGTTTATGAAAAGAATGATGGTTGAAAATGGGTACTCAATAAGAAACAATACTTGGAAGGACAAGTCAGTATATATAAGGAATGACTGGTTATAAAAGGGTTTTAACAACGTCAAGGAAATGACTACAATGAATCCTTTTCACCAATTAAAATGATGAAATACATTAGAATTATATCGGCCATTATTGCTAACCACGACTATGAGATTTGATAAATGGATGTCAGGACATCCATCTATAATAGGAAACATCCAGAAGATGTCTACATGACATAGCCTGAGGGTTTTATGCTCTAAAGGATTCTAATAAGGCAAGAAAGTTGCAGAAATACATTTATTGATTGATGAATGCATCCAGGTCATGGAATAATTTTTTTTTAAAAAAACAGAGGCATGAACTGGTCACCCAATTCATGCCCCAAAGAAATTTATTAAATCAAAATTATTACAAAATAAGAACGAGGTACAATGATTTTAAACCAACCAAAAAGTTTAAGAGAGGAACATGACAAATATCAAGTACGATCATTCACCTCATGCGAAAAGAATAGAAAACATGTGAAATCCCCAAGGCCTCAAGAAAAGTCATCAGGAGGTAATATGTCCGCAGGACTTTGTCCTTGGCCAGCCTCATTAGAAACAACACATTCGATGTCAACATCAAGGATTTTTAGGCTCTCCCCCAATGCTGCTCCACTTTCATAATTCTCTATTTTCATATCTTAAGCAACCTGTGTATCTGTTTTTGTGTTAAAATAGTCAATTGTCTCTCAAAAGATGGATCTGGTAATATGCAGTTCATCCAAAATTCAGAGAGCTGTCCTATTGGAAAAAATAGAGCAGTCTGAGCCCTCCTCCCCTAAGTCAACATGAACAGTTAATAACACAGCAAATCCAACAAATAGAGTAATCAAAAGCTTGAATCCTCTAGTAAGCAGTCCAGGACAGATCAAAAACATCCAAACAGAGCACGAAAGAATCCATTTTTTCCATAGCTGTTAAACAGACAGGAGACTTGCTGGTCAAATCAAAGAGTCAATATACTTGAATCTACCACTTTAGGAAGGGTGAAGAAGTCTTCAAAATCAACCAGAGACTAGGTAAGAACAAGCTGGAAGTCAAAATAGTCATGACCGTGTGGTTGAAGACATCAGAAACCTCCAGAGAGTGGAAAAAAAGTTCACCAAACCACATAAACATGGGGAAAACAACAGTATATCAACACAAATATTCTCAAAAAAATACATCATGGCAAATTCAAGGCCTTCAATGTAGAGGTTGATAAAACATTAAAGATGAATTAAAGAATTTTTTGAAATGGTTTCTTCAATTTTTCATTGAAGATATCCTGCATAACAGCAAGGTAAGTGTTCTTTTAGATCTCACCATTTTGAAAATATTTATATAAGATTTCATCTCGGAGTTTCTCGGAAGATTCAGGGTCTTGGTAGCAAGGTACATCCTACTTTTCGACCCCTCCATGCTGTTGTGGGACCCCAACATGTTGAGACATGTCAGGGGATGAAATCACTTCAAGTGACATCTCACTAAGAGGTTTAACATGAGTAGATTCATTAGTTTCCCTTCTATAAGGATCAATAGAATCTTCCCTTCTTGAGACGTCCATTGATAGAGTAACAATATTTCTTTTAACATGGGATTAATCCCTACGTTTCCTCATTTTTTTTGGGATTGGGGGTAATGAACCCATCTACTTCCACAATTTTCTTTTTACCTTTCCTAGCCATGGTTCTCAGATAATATTCTTCAATGTGAGTAGATTTGTCTTCCTCTTCAATTGTTGAATCATTACATTTAGAATAATTTCCCCCCTCATTATCAGCATCCTCCTGAGTTTCATCATTCATTTTCACATTGGACACTACCTCAAGAGGTGGGGAGGGGCTGTGAGGAAAACTAGCCACAACAACTATGGGTGATTTCACTTTGGTATGATTCTTACCTTTTTTCCATAGAAATCTTGTCTTGATCCCTCCTAAGAAGAAAATTGTCGCTAGGTGCTGATATCACATTAGAAATCTCGAATAAATCTGTGGTTATTGTCAAGGTGTCACAAATAGGCCCAGCTTTAAGAGCACCAGAGGCCTTTCATTGAACAATATTATTTCACCCAAACTGATTTGCAATGATGTTGAGGGGGTTCCAATATTTGAGACTCACATTCCTCCATATAAGGACCAATTTTGTTACAACACTTACAGTAGGTAGCATATTCTTATCTAATCGGAATTCAAAAAAGACAAGAAGTTACCTTAAGAGCACGATGTTTGAAAAAATGCAGGGGTATGTCTGGGAACATGATCCAAATAGGAACAATAGGAGGCTCAGATCCAATTTTAATATCTGGAGACCACTTAAATACCTTCATATAGGACCCCCCCAAAGGACCAGGAGCCTCGAATCCAAAATCTATAATAGTCATAATCTGAGGTAAATCGAAACACGACATGAATAGAATTAAGAAGCCCAATGTGAATGTTTGAAAAGCCAATGCTCTCAAGGGTTTTGTGTAAGAACGACATAGAAGGGCGATTTTTGATAAAGTGACCTACAAGAACAAAATAGAGGTCCGAAGTGAGATCTAGTACCTCATATTTGGATAAATCAATTGCTGATATACCTATATGTCTATATGATTTTGGAGGAAGATTGCAGGAGGCCTTCGAGTCTGCACAAGGAATTCTACCATCGACTACATCTACGAATGTTCTCTCATCTTGGAACACATGATCGACAATGTTAGGGTTTTTTTCATTTCTCTCGAGAGCAGCATCACGCCTTTCTCATCCAGGTCATGGAATATTTATTTAATTAATAAATAATAAAATTTATTTTTAGTAAGAAGGATTGTGATCCTTGTGGATACAAACCATTTAGTGGGAGTTCAGTAATTTTCGTAATGGTATATGTTGATGACATATTATGTATTGGAAACAAGATACCAGTCTTACAGTCTATTAAGACATGAATAAATAAACAATTATTCATGATGGATTGGGGAGAGGTTAAAATTATTCTAGGAATCAAGATCCATCATAATAGATCCCAGAGTTTGTTGGGCTTATATCAAAGTACATACACTGGTAAGCTACATAAGCGATTTAGTTTGGAACAATCCAACTGTGTATTTATTTCCAGCGTCACATAGAATTCATCATTCAAATAAAATGTGTCTTCAAGCACCTATGGAATAAAAGATAATTTCAAAGATTCCATACACATCTGAGATTGGGTCATTCATGTATATTATTCTATATACTAGGATGGATGTCTCCTATGATTTATGTGTGGTTGGAAGATATCAAGCTGACCTAGGTGACCACCAATATATGGCAGTCAAGACCATCCTAAAGTATCATTGGCATACTAATGATATGTACCAGGTTTATGGAGTAGATTTGGATCAACTCATCAATAGATATGGAGATTCTAGTTTCAAGACTGATTAAGATGACATGAAGTTGCAAATGGGATACATCTTCTCTTTGAATGGATTTGTAGTGAGTTGGAATAGATCAATGAAGAGTGAGGTTGTAGATTCTATAACAGAGTCCAAGAACATTTCTACTTCTAAGGAAGTTAAAGATGCTGTTCGGATAGGTATATTTTCCCATGAGATGGATTTGATACCTATCAGTAATGATCTCATCACCCTGTGCTATTATAATACTACAGTGGTGGCTCTTGCAAAAGAGACAAGGCCACATCATCGGACGAAGCACATAATTTGAAAGAATTGACTCTTGAGTGATTATACTCAGAGAGGTGAAGTTCAAGTGAGCATTATTTCCATAGAATATAATATGGAAGACCCCTTGACAAAATCCCTGACTCAACAACAACATAATCACCATGTGTGGTCTAGGAGACAGAAAGTCGTGCGAAATTGGCTCTAGTCTAAGTGAGAGTTTGTAAGAGTTGGTTTCCTATAATCAATTGGTTGAACATTGATTACATTGATATTTTATATATTTATATATTAAACATACTATTATATATTTTTCATTTTTCTGCATGACTATGATGTAATAATTTCTTAGAGTATTATTTACATCTATTAGGTTATGGTAGTTCACCGCTATGATGAGAACCTCGAAATGCTATAACAATATTCTTGAATACAGTTCTACAGTTGGATTAAATATAAGGATGGGAGACATATCAGGCATCCTATTAGGTGAAAGTACTCGTAAGTAGATGATACATCCTCTTATGAAGTTCTCACTTGATAATCTTTAAAGACAAGAGATTATGATAACTGGCCCACCATTAGAAATTCCACGTATTTCTCTATCATCAGATATTTCTATATACGAGTGTGTGTAATGATCCATATACATTATGATTATCATTAATACATGTCATGACTCACACACTATTATTTACTGGAAAAACCCGTCATGCAGACAGGTAGTAGGAAGTTGGTTACATTGGGGGCGTCATGAGTAGCATGTTATTAATTGATAAGTCGAGGAAGAAATTGTCCCATCCATTTATGAAAGTTGATATCTTGACCCTCTAATTGAAATAGAACCGTTGTGTGAAATTCCATGGCCATGGTGTAAAGATGAGTTTATACCATGTTATCAAATAATGACTTATCAAGCATAACAGTAGATGACACTATCATAAAACCTTCTTGTTGAGATAATGGGACAATGGATTTATATTACACAGTGATCGTTCGTATGTTGATGTGGATGTTGTGGCTTTAATTTCATTCACTTGGGTGCCTTGACCTGTTTCTATATAGTACTCAAGACTTTAGGCATTCCTGCCTAAGGCCAACAAGAATGAATCCAAGAGGGTTACATAGTAACTGTTAATGATGGTCTCGGCTAAATTCTATTGGAATTTTAATAATAAATATTATTCTAAATACAGTGGAATAATTTTATTAATGTTAAAATGATTGCATAAATTAGATAAATATTTATTCACTGGATATTGGGTAAAATATATATATTTATTTAATTAAATATTTATTAAATATTTATTTACTAGTTTTTAAATAAAATAATTTTTTAAGAGAATAAATTTTTTATTTATTTATTCCAGTTTTAGATAAATAAATATTTATTTAGAGTTGACCAAGGCAGGTCTAGTAGTGAAATAATTATTTTTAAGATGATAAATAATTATTTTACTAGTTCTCACAATTTAAAATAACAGTACTATTATTTTGTGGTGTGGAATTATCTTTATAATTCCATTTTGTGCATGTTGGCACACCATAATTAATGATGTGGAATTATTATGAATAGATTTTTTTTCAAAGGTTATGAGAGTATTTAATTGAAGATACAATATTAAATATTGTAACTATATCCCCATGTTAACAAATGGACACATATATCTATTGTTCCACATACCGAACCGCACACACAGTGAATTGAGAATTGTTGAGCTAAACAATTTCTCTGTCAAATCACTTTCCCACACCTCTCTTGATTAAGAGACGTTCTTCATGGATGAAGAACAAGTGATCATGAATGACTGAAACAAGACACTCACTTTTCCACACTAGCAACCAGTGAACGAGTGGTGTTGATATGAGGCCCTTAATGCATGTGGGGATCCCTGAAGAAGAATTCGTTTTTGGATCCTTGAAAGCGCAAAAATATAATACTGAAGGGCCATTCCAGATGATAAACTTCATCAATGAAGAAAATACCGAAGTTCCAGGTATTATTTTCAATATTTAATTAATTAATTTTTTTACAAACGTGATACGTCAGATCCTCTCTAAAGGTTTCATGCATCTTCCATCTTTATCTAAATATTTGATTTGATTCCATTGAAACTAGAATTTATCGTCGTATTGATCCCAATATAATCATTGAATATGGTAAAAATTAATGTTGGGTGTCGTCCCAACCACACTTCCACTATTAGAGGAACCTATAATTTAATTTTGTTGTTAAATTTTATTTTTTCATCGGTTATATGGATTAAAAGGTCCAAGGAGTATGGGAAACTTTTACTATTTAAATATTTAATTACAAAATATTTCCCTCCTTATAAATATTCTTGATATTATATTACATATTTACATGTTTATATATAGAAGGATTATAAAAGATGTTTTAAATCTATATTGTATTTCATTTAAATGTTTTCAATGGGAATATTTTTACTTGTTTAATTTGAATCATTTTAGTTAAATGAAAAAAGGGATTTTCTTTTATTATTGTACATGGTAAAAATGTCCATAATTCCACAGTGAATATTATTTGTTTTCTAGATTCCCTTGTTTTCTTAAATGTTTAAATAAAAAAAATAATTATTCACTTTTTCTGGTGTTTTTAATTGAAAATGGGTTTTTTAAAATGATTGATTGTTTCAATAACATTTTATTTTATCTTAAGAGTTAAAAAGATATATAATGAGTAACATGTTGAAATAACATTATTTTTTGTGTTAGGATTATATAACAATATATGGACATTTTATGGGTGGTTACATGATAACCCAAGGATTTTTAGTTCTATGATAAACTTATTATGGGTGGGTTGGCGATGGCTTTTCAATAAATTTGGTATGACTGTCAATTGTATGGATTTTCCAAGTGTAATAGTGACATTTATAGAATTTGAATAGATGTTAATTTCATTTATAAGTGTGAAATTTATAATAATTTCCCTTGATAAATTTATTTTTTCTATCATTTATATAGATTTTATAGTAAATAAATGATTAAAAAAATATTATTTGATGATCTTATTTTCAAATGAACGTATTTAATAATTCCTAATGTTGAAAGGTATTATATTATGATAATGTTTTCCATGGTTTTAATTATTATTAATGGAATAATATTTTCCTTATTTTTATAACCCTTACTAATATTTTTTATCTCCTACCACATTTTAAATGTTTTTCATGGAAAATAAGGATGAGTAAGGGATTTTAAGAATTCATGTTGAATGTCCTAAAGAGATTACAAGAAGAATATGATGATTTATTTTAAACATTTTATATTATGGGAAAATTTAATACTATTTAGAAGTGTCCACTTTGTATTTTATGGTTTTTTATGTATGATTTATGGCCTATTTTACAAAATCACTAAACATAAAAACATCATAAATTTGGAAGGAAGAAATTTATTGACAAAAAATTAACATTTTGTAATTTTTAAGGGTGGGTCCTTATAATAATAAACATGATGTGATGTTCCTTATAGTCATGTGAGGGGACTATGAACAATTCTATGTCCCCATACTAGTGATATCGTAATCTACATAATAAGGCTACTCTTAATTATTGTAGTACTACAAATATCTTCATCAATAATTCTCTTCCATTCACAACAACATGCAATAAACTCCCCCATATAATTTTTTATGAAATTTTTATCACAAAATCATCATACAATAATGTCTGAGTGATTGTTATTTTATTTTTATTCCAGTGAAAACATATATCTTCAAAACGTTCTTATCTATGCTTCTCTACATTCTTCTTCAATTATATTCTACATAGACTCAAAATCTATGTATGTTTAGGAATATTATTATTAAGGGATAATTTTTCCTTCTTATTGGAAAAAATATATTATTTCATAAATACAAAATTATATTTTTTATTGTATAAAAAAAATTTCATTTATATGTATAGTTTATTTTTATAATAAAATTTTCTACATCGGATGCCTTATTTTTTTTACATTTCTTCAAATTTAGAATGTATAGTGTATTAAAATAATTACATATAATTTAAAATATATTGATATTATCGATCATAGTCTTTGACTAGATAAGTAATATTCAACCATATGATCTTCTCATTTAATATTTTTGGTAACTTTGAATTAACAGCTCATGTGAAAAAAAATCATTTTATAGTTTCACATGAAATAACTACAAATTGTAATTGTCACTAATTTATAATTCATCAAAAAAAACTTATATCAATAATCCCTATTTCGTAAATAGATTTGTGGATGCTTTGTTGTTTTTAGAATAAAACCCACACTTTATACCAAATCATTTCATGGTTTTCCCCTCTGCATCTCTCCCTGAATAATATTCAATCCTTTTAGATCACTGTGAATAAATAAGTATTTCCATCAATCATTGATGAATTTATGGATACCTTTATAAAATAATGGATTCAAATACTCACACAAATTTTTTTATTATTTATTCCATGAAATCCTAAATTTTATTTTTACCAAAATGAATTAATGCATTAAACGATTCTAAGATAGAATCTTTATCATGTAAAATCTCACTATACATCCCCCAATTGCTGAATAGGAAACAGTTCATTCATTACATTGACAACTGTATCACACTGAATCATAAAAAAATTAATTCCATCTAATAATCACTTTAATGAATCACACCATACATGGAATCTTAGGGATTATTATCCTCATATAACATGATTCATTAATTCTTTTATATATGAATATATATATATATATTTATGTACAAATATTTTTCCATACATAGAACACACACACACACACAGATATATATATATTAAACAATGTTATCTATTCATATTTACGAATTTATTCTGTCATATTGTCTATTGAAATAAACATGGTCATTTTCATATATGGTCCCTTTTTATACATATCAAGAAATATGGGTATTTAGATTTTTTTATTTAGGGAATCACAAATTTAAAAATTTCCTTCAGTTGAGAACTTCTGCAGATGAATGTATCTAGTTCAACCTTTCTTCAAAAAACATCTTGAATATATTCTTTTGTATTCTACCTTCACTCTGCATTCCAATGTAATTTTTATATTATTTTTAAGGAATAAAATACCCAATATGATGTTGTTAAGTTTTTTAAGACCACCATACCATGCATCACCATATATGTGTTTCATTTACATGGAAATTATTTAATATACTTTCCCTATGACACTTATAATATCTCTTCCTACTACAAAACTCAATGTTACTATTTCATCAGTCATAAAAGGTCAATGATATATTATTAAAAACATTAATGTGTTTTAATTTAATCATAGCTGATTCATTCTCCTCAAGCATATGTTATGTGATCATACTCATGGATGATCCACGATAGTCATGAATATGATTCATTCTGAAAATTTTGTCTCTTAGGTATATAATATCTTGGCTCTTAAAATTTCTATTCCATCTATTGAATATCATATTAATGAAATATCATTGAATTAAATCGTATTCCATTGAATCTAACTTTTAATTTCATTGAATAAATTTTTATGGATGAATTTCCCATTAAAGATCAATGATATACTTCGATACATCCGTATTCACCTTTTTCAAATTCCTATTTTCATAAAAATGAATTCAATACATATATATTGAAATTAAAAATAATAAACAAACATATATATTTTTTAAATAAATTTATAATTTATCATTACCATATTCTTTCAATTTTCAAGATAATTTGACTTTGCCAATATATCTACATTACATGAAATTTATTATTTGAGAAAAATGAAAATCCTATGAAGTGGGGTAAATAATGAGCCCCCAAATAATGGGAGTTTGGCAATGAAATATTTCAGTAAACCATATATCAAGGCCCCGTTGATTTTAAAATTTGAATATGAAATGGGCATTGATAAGAGAAGTATTTTTAAAAGATAAATGTAATAGCCCAAATTAAAATTGTATTGTATATTTTCATTGAAATAATAATGAAATTTTATACCCAAGGTGATTTGTAACATCCTAGGTAAATAAAGAATATTAAAATTTCATATTTATTAATATTTTTGAATAAAATGTTAATATTACTTTAAATGGAATTCTATGATCGATGGTGTACCCAATACGAGACAAAGAGTTTCTTTGAAATCATACGTTGTACACTAATAATATTATAATATTATTTATATTGCAGTTAACTCCTAGCCATTGTAATAGAGGAAATGAACATCACTAACTGCAAAATGAATATATATGTTTGTTAAATTTTTTAACAATTACGCAAAAAAATGATAGAGGCTTAAAATTCGAATGAATCCAATTTTAAGCATAAATATTCTAATATTTTTTAAATGGTCGATTAACCGCCTTCTGATGGAAAACCCTTTTTAAAACTAATTTTTTTTAATTTTATATGTTATATTTGACAAAATAAAGTCCTTATTTAGAATCGGGACATCAATATTTACTTTGTGTAAATTTGTTTTATATTATAGTTAAAGTTCATTTTTTAAAGAATAGTGCAAATGATGTATTTTAATACAAAACCACCTTTTAATATAATTTATTTACATGGTAATCTTATCTTTTTAATTGGGTTTAATTTTTAGTAAAAATATATTTTTACCATTTAATCCAATCATGGTCTTTGTAATTAATTTCACTTTGAAATTGGACATAAACAAGTGTCAATCTTTTGATAGATATTGTTTCCTAAAAACACGCTATTTGTTTTGATAGTAGAAAATAATTAGCAAATTAATTAATTCACCTTATATGTTTTTAATTTGGTAAAATAGAAATCATTTTTGAATTTTTAAAATCAAATTTACTTTGGAGAAATTTTTGGAATCATTCTGACAAATGTTCATTTTTAATGAATAGTGAAAATTACTGCATTTTACTTCAAAACTGATTTTTCATCTAATTTAATTATGTAGTTCATTTTCCATTTAATTTTTTTTAATTTTTATTTAATTATATTTTTATAACTTAATACAATGTTTTTCATTGGATGTAATTTCACTTTTCAACTGGATGTAAAAACAAGTCAATCTTTTGATAAATTTTACATCTTAAAAACTCGTCTTTGGTATTGACAATGAGAATTATTATTAAATTAATTACTACAATTTTGGAATTTGGAATTTGTTAAAATGGACTCCAAATTTGGAATTAGAAGTTCCAAATTATGTAATTATGACTCTTTTGTTTATGGATATTATGAATATTAACGACGGTAATTATATTTAATTATCATGATTAATTAGTAATCAGATAGTTAAGGGTAATAAAATAATATCATAATTATATAAAATGACCCCAAAATGTATCCAAATAATCTTTTTTGAGTAATTTCCGACCATGTGAATATTTTTACCGAAATTTAGGGCCCATGGAGTCACATGGTTGTGATAGTGTCATTTATGACATTATTTTTTAAAAAGAATAAAAATATAGAAAAGGTTTTTATATCCTAAGTAAAACAATTTTAATTTTGTTTACATAAATGTTCCATTAGACTATAAATATTCATAAGAATTCTAAAAATATTTCCTACTTCGTTTTATTTTTTTATAATTTTTTGACATTAAATAAATAAACTTATTTATGACGCCATGATGATGCAGTGATTACCTCATTAATGAATGTTTTAAATAAAATGAAAAGATAAGGTAAAATCTAAGACTTACACTTGTAAAAAACCTATTTTATTGGTGTATTTCAAACATTTAACAATTTATCCTCTAAATATATCATTTTGGGACCTTTAAAATACTAAAACCATTTAATAATAAAGGTATATTTTTAAGACTTTCCAAAAGTGACCCTCCCCCCTCTTATAAAATGCCCCAACCACTACCCACTTACCCGCACCTCACAAGCCCTTGTCTCATCTATCCTATGCTTATATTATCTCTCCAAATCCATATATTACTCCTAGAAGCCTCACTTTGGGCATAAGTATTTCCAAGAAAGCCTTTATCTCAAATCAAAAAGGGTTACCCGATTTAGAGGTAATTTCTTCTCTCGAGATTCATTCCTTTATTTTCCTTCTTAACTCACCACTATTTTCTTATTATTTGATCCCATAATAACATCAGTATCCTAAATATACTAGGATGTTGTTATGATAAATATTCTACCTACACATACACACACCCTAATCTAATGGTTAAATAACATACTGTTTCTGTGGGTGAAGAATTACTGCCTCACAAAACAATGATTGTTCAATCTTCTTTTAACACCATTCATATTGGCCATTCTGATGTCACAATATTTATAAATGATATATATGGTATTTATTTTTTGTATATTCTTGATAATATATTGTTTAAATCACATCGTTAGGCTTTTCAAGTTGTGGAACTGTGATAATTTCATCTGAGGAAGTGTGGACGACTGCCCCCTCAAAGTGATATGACCCGTTCATGACATACGAGGAATGTATAAAGGATAGAATTTATGAACTTATGTGACATATAAAACATATATAATATAAATTAATTATAATATAAATATCTATCATTATGTTTTCATTCCGTTATAGTATAAAATAGAAATGAATGTAGTGTTCATGCGTATGTACGACTTATCGTCTCCATGAACGGTGCATTTCATTTATTATCTCAAAATGTTATATACTATTATAAGTACATATATATAATTGATATATATGATAAATATTTCATATAAATTATTGATATCATTCTGGATTTAATGAACATTGGACCACATGAACATCATGTAATTATAAGTAGTTCATTATTGACTCATGTACCGAACATCAACAAAACATATGATATGAACTCACATAATTAACTAAATATTATAACAAGATAATATGTGATATGAATTGAATAATAAACATTAAATTAATCCCTTATGTAATTATAACATGATCAAAGTTTATTATTCTTGAATATAAAGAAACGAACAAGACTAGTCGCACTTGAGGTAAGGGGATTTCTTATCTAACTTTTAATTCTGTGAGATTTCCATTGTTCGCAACTTATTTATTGGATGTGGTGAATTGTGTAATTCCATTTTATATATATTATAATGATTCCATTTATATAATTGGTATTCTATGATTCATTTGGTGCTTATTATCTTTTGTTCATACGACTCGATTTATTACAACAAGGTAAGGGGTTTTTTATCTCAATATTTATTCCCATGAGATTCATGCTATATTTGTCACTATTGCCTTTGTGTGGTGTATGTACTGCCAATTATTCTACTCTTTGTGTAATATAATTTAGTTTATGGGTATTTACATCAATATTGTATAGTCCTTCTTTCATGGGGTGTACGTTTCGAAAGTTACCCAAATCGGTAAGGGAACCATTAACCCTCCCCTTTTTAAAAGACTTCTTATTTATAGGTCTTTTAACTAACATATTATTATGTTGGGATATGTTATTATATATCCTGATTGCTGTAAATTTTATTTCTATGTCATGAGATACCCTTTTTATCTCTCATTAACTCATTTTATGAATTTTAAAGTGATGTCGTTAGGTTGTCTAATTTCTGACAGGGAACTTCTTAACCAAATTTCAATTCTTTGGGTTAAACCTCTGCTTCTTGATTATGCAGTGTTATGAACATGTGTGGATGACCTCAGATTTTTTTACACTTAATATCCACTTATATTGAGTTTATTTGTCACACATAATTATTTAATTGATTTATTCATAATCTAAGGATAATGTCTTTGTACTAGACTTCATCTCAATCTGTTTTCATTGAGGCATCTTTTTATTTCAACACGACATTATTTTATAAGGTGTATAAACCCCTTTTGAATTTTAATTTCATTCCAAAGGAATATTTTTACATGATGATTTTTTATAAAAAACAAAAGGAATGTTTTTTTCTTACATATGTGGCGACAACGACTTCTCCGCCACCGTGACCATTATTTGAGTTTCGGCTTCCTCAACAAGCCATAACTTTTTTTAAAAGAAAAATAAATACAATGTTTTAATTTTATATTTTTTTGGTTTTTAAAATGGTTTTGTTAATTTTTTGATAATATTAATGTGTTGTATTGATATATTGTGATTTAAATGTGGAAATGTTATGTTTCCTTTATGCATTTTTTATGTGATACGATTATGTTATGGTTCTTGGAAATTGTTTATGAAGTTGGGTGGTTCTGTGATAAACTAAAAGCAGGTGAGCCCGAGATATCTCTCCAATGCATTGGGTAATGAGAAGGTGTTAAACGCTAAGTTTTATCCGAAGTGATTTAGGGAATATACTGTGATGGGTATTCCAAACATAACCATGAGGGTTACTCCCTATGTAAGAATTTTATGAATGCCTCAAGTTACCTTTATGTTTTATGATTTCTATAAGTTATTCATAAATCTTATTATTTTATGAGGTATGTTAAAAATCATATGTTATGTATATATTGATGATCTTATTTTTTCTTTCTTTTTGTATCCCTTACTGAGCTTTTTATGCTCATCCCATGTTTTTGAAATGTTTTTCACAGGACATATAGTGGAATAGGGTCAAGGATGGGATTATTGAAATATCATTCTATCTAAAACATGGAATTAGACATGACTCTTTTGTTAATGAATTTTTATTTTGTGAAAAAAATTGGAACCTGAGTAGATGTGTCTACTTTGTAATCATTTTGATGTAATAGTTATGTAATAATTCTCTACAACACTGTGCCTGAAAAGATCCACAATGTGAATTATTCATTTTATTAAAGATTATTTAATGTTTTAAGGTCGGGTCCTTATAGTTGGTATCATAGGTCGGTTTAGAAAACATTAGAGTTTAGGGTATTCTTTACGTTTAAGTGACATTACTATAATGGTTAGGATTTCAGAAAGCGTCATAGTTTTTTAAATAAAGGAAATGAGTTTAACATAAAATGAATAACTATATATTAGTATTATATGATGATTTAACTGATATACTCACACTGACCTTTTTGGTTTTAGAAAATGGATGGATCTAGTAGGCACTAATGTAACTGTGGATGTGATGAAAACTGTGACAGTTTTATGAACGAGAAAATGAATGATATGGGAGCATCAATGAGAACTGTTGTGGTTATTACCAACCAACTATCTAGAGTCATGATTGGCCACCTGAACCTTAGTGATTTTTATAAGGCATTATATATGCGATAAATAAATCCCTACGGATGTTCAGGTTATAATCATAAAGGTAAGAATGTTCAAAAACCTATGTGTCAAAGATGTGGAAAGAAACACATAAGAAACTTTTTCAAAGGAACATAAAGATGATATATATGTGGAAATTAAGGTCATAAAGCAAGAACCTTCAATGTAAAAAGGAAGCATATGGTTGACTCTAGGAATGGGAAAGAAGTTCTTTCTGAAGGATTAATTGAATGTTTTACATGTGGTGTGCATGGTCATTATGCAAACACATTTCCTACGAAGATGTTTTGGGAATGTGATCATCATGATCGTGCAAATATTTGTTTACCAATGCCTAATGCCATTCCAATCGAGGATGAAGAAACTGACAATGACCATTGAAAGGTATAGATTATTTCATAACATATGTTTTCCTATTATTGAAATCTTAGGACATGATTCATGATTTTTTTTGTACGAAAGAATTATTTCATGATAAGTTGTAATGGAATGGATAATGGATCATGAAGAATGTTTAATATGTAAAAATTCAGCATATGAGGGATTCAAGAGTTTTGATATATTTTAGAATGGTGAAATTAATAAAAGTATTAAGGATCTTTTGATGATTGGATTACCATAGAATACTTTTTATACTATGTGATAACCTGATGTTTGATATATGAAAATTTTATTCAAGGAATAATTACCTTTTCTTTTTTGGATATATTTATAAAGAACCATTTTATTTTATATGATCCTTGAATTTGAAGTAATTACCATTTTATACATTTTGGGATGCAAAATGAATGTTATTAGATAAAAATTGTGGTTAAAATATGTTATAGTTATTTTTGATGAATTTATATCTTTTTGGGAATGTTATAAAATTATGTAGTTTTTGAAAAGCAACAACACACAAACCATGTGACAACCCATCGCATCGGACGAAACTACAGGAATCAAACCCACAACCAAAGTGCGATTGGTATTTATCACCTACCACTTGACAATATGAACTCCCTAGTTAGTATGACTTAATATTATTAGTTATATGATTTTATGAATCTAGTATATGTTCATTTTGGGTTATCTATGGAAATGATTATCCTATCATTGAGGATATATGATTAGGTTAATTACATTTCAATATGAGACTTTTAGTGTAACTGATGTTATTTTGAGATAATTGTTAAAATTTATTTTGGAAGACTATGTGATTAAATACTTTGGAGATTTGTCTTTAAATCATAGTTTGGATTACGTTGAAAAATTTTATGGATATATTTTTATTTAATGGTCTTTGATGAACTTTGGGTTTTGTTGTAAAACTTTTGGAGATTAAGAGTAGTTTTTCTTTTTGTGAAAGATTATCCTTTTTGGGGATTATCCGATCTTTACTAACTATTTTGGTTTTGGTAGAGGTCTAAAGACATGGGAAATATATAGTTCATATTTTGTGGATTAGGTGATTCTCAAGATGTTGATTATAGCGCGCTTAATGTGAACAAGTCATCCTAAATAGTCATCTTTTGGTAAATATATGAGTTTGTGTAAGAAATATAGTAAGAGATGAAAATATACATGATAAGTAAGTATGTTTACTTATGAATTAGTTAAGTTAATAAATAAATTCCTCAATGAAAATTAACTTAAAACAAAATCATTGTCTGTTATCTTTTCCAACTGGGGAATCAAATACCGTTTAACCCATCACATGTTGGTGATTTTCTAGTGGTTAACTTTCTCCAAGACATGTTTTCTATCACTCCCCAGCAGAAAAAGACCCTTTGTTTTCTCTTCCATATAAATGTTTTCATACATGGAATCATAGTATGGGTTAACTCGTGGGACCTTTGTACTTCTCTTTCTTTCATTTAAAGTGATAGTTTTATAGACTCTTTTTTGCGATGTGGAACTTTCAATGATGATTCCTAGCCTAATTTTAAATTTGTGAGGACGCAATTCCCAAAAGGGGGGAAGAATGTAACATCCCAGGTAAATAAATAATATGACATTTTTATATTTATTAATATTGGTGAATAAAATTTTAATATTACATTAAAGGGAATGCTTTGTTCGATGGAGTACCCAATACGTAACAACAAGTTTCTTTGAAATATTACGTTGCACACTAATAATATAATAATATTATTTTATATAGAAGTTAACGCCTATCTGTTTTAATATAGAGAATTAAAATAACAAACTAAGAAATTATTATATATGTTTTTTAGATATTTAAACAATTACCCAATAAATTATAGTGGCTTAAAATGCGAATGAATCCAATTTTAAGCATAAATATTCTAATAATCATTAAAAGGTTGATTAACCGCCTTTTGATGGAGAAACTTTTATAAAACTACATTTTGACAATATTATATGTTATATTTGACAATATAAAATCCTTCTTTATAATCGGGACATCAAAATTTTCTTTTTGTAAATTTTTGTTATTTTTCCTATAATGTTCAATTTTTAATGAATAATGAAAATGTTGTATTTTAAATCAAACCCTTATTTTAAATTTATATTATTTATATTGTTAGATTAAATTTTTAATTGGGTTTAATGTGTAGTTAAAATATTTTTTACCATTTAACCCAATGGTGGTCATTAAAATTAATTTCACTTTGAAATTGGACATAAAAAGTGTCAATCGTTTGATAGATATTGTTTCTTAAAAACACTCTATTTGATTTGAAAGTGAGAATTTATTATAAAATTAATTAAAGAAAAATCTATGTTTTTAATTTGGTAAAATGGAAATAATTTTTGAATTTGGAAAATCGAATTTACTTTGGATAAATATTTGGTATTTATCTGAAAATGTTCATTTTTAATAATAGTTACAAATACCGCTTTTTACTTCAAAAATGCTTTTTAATATAATTTAATTATATAGTTATATTTTCCTTTTAAAATGGTTTTAAAGTTTAATAAAATTATTTTTTATCACTTAACACAATTTTGTTCGTTGGAAGTAATTTTACTTTTAAATTGGATGTAAAAATAAGTCAATCTTTTGATAAATTTTACTTCTTAAAAACCCGTCTTTGGTTTTGACAACGAGATTTATTTTTAAATTAATTACTTCAATTTCTGTGTTTGGAATTTGTTAATATGGATTCCATATTTGGAATTAGTAGGTCCAAATTATGTAATTATGAATCTTTTTCTTTTGGACATTATGAATAGTAACGACAGTAATTATCCTTAATTATTGTGATTAATTAGTAATCGGGTAGTTAAGGGTAATAAAATAATATCATAATAATATAAAATGACCCCAACATTGTCCAAATCCTATTTTTCGAGTCATGAACGACCATGGGAATAAATGTACCGAACTTGAGGTCCCATGGAGTCACATGGGTGTGATAGTGACATTTATGACATTATTGTTTAAAAAAAGAGAAATATAAAAATGGTTTGTATATCCTATGAAAAATAATTTTAATTTTTTTTAAATAAATGTTATCTTAGACTATAAATAGTCATTCAAAAGTTAAAAATATTTCCTACATCATGGTATTTTTTTTATAATTTTTAGTCATTATATAAATATATTTATTAATGACACCATGATGATGCAGTGATTACATCATTAATGAACGATTTAAATAAAATGAAAAGATAAGGTAAAATATAAGACTTAAACCTGTCTAAAATATATTTTATGGGTAGATTTCTAACCCTTATCACTATATACTCGAAATATATCATTTTGGGACCTTTAAATCCAAAAAATATTTTATAATAATGTAACATTTCATGATTTTCCAAAAGTGACCTTCCTCCCTCTTAAAAAAGGCCCCAACCTCTACCCCTTTACCACAGCATTCAAGCCCTTGTCTCATCCAACCTATGATCATATTGTCACTACACATCCCTCTATTTCTCCTAAAATCCTCACTGTGGGCAGAAGTCTTTCTAAGGAATCCTTTGGCTCGAATCAAAGAGTTACCCAATTTAGAGGCAATGTCTTCTATCAAGATTCATTCTTTTTTTCATTCTTAACTCACCGCTATCTTTTTAATATTTGATCCCATAATAACATCATTATCCTCAATATACTAGGATGATGTTATGATAATTATTCTACCTACACTTACACACACCCCCATCTAATGGATAAAGAACATACTATTTCTCTGGGTAGAGAATTACTGCCTCACGAAACGATGATTGTTGAATCTTATTTTAACACCTTTCAGGGTGTCCATTGTGATGTCACTATATTTATATATGATATATATGGTATTTATTTGTTCTATATGATTCTGAATTTTATTTTTAAATCACATCGTTAGGCTTTTCATGTTGTGTAACTGCGATAATTTCATCTTTAAAAGTGTGGACTACCGCCTACTCAAAGTGATATGACTCATTCATGCCCTATGTAGAACGTATAAAGGGAAGAATTTATGAACATATATAACATATATAACATATATATTATACTTTAATTTTAATATACCTTTTTATCATTATGTTTTCATTCCATTAATGAATTAAATAGAAATAAAAGTAGCATTCACGCGTACATACGGCTTACCATCTCCACGAACGATGCATTTCATTTATTATCTGCAAATGTAATGTACAATTATAATTAAATATATATAATTGATATATATGATATATATTACATATAAATGTTGAGTATCATAATGGATTTAATGAAATTGGTACCACATGAACATCATGTAATTATAAGAAGTTCATTGTTGACTCATGTACCGAACATCGATAAAACATACGATAAGAACTCACATAATTAACTAATTATTATAACATGATAATACGTGATATTAATTGAATAACAAAAAATAAATTAATACCTTAATCACTTATAAATTTATCAAAGTTTATTATACAGTAATATAAAGAAATGGACAAGACAAGTCAGACTTGAGGTAAGGGGATTTCTTATCTCACTCTTAATTCTGTGAGATTTCCATTGCTTACCACTTATTTATTTCATGTGGTGTATTTTTTACTACCTTTTGATATATATTATCATTATTAGATTTATATTCATGGAAATCTATGATTCATTTGGTGCTTATTATCTTTTGGTCATAAGAATCAATTTGTTACCACAAGGTAAGGTTTTTTTATCTCACTATTTATTCCTGTGAGATTCATGAAAAATTTGTCACTTTCACATTTGAGTTGTGTATGTACCGACCATTATTCTACTATTTGTGTAATATAATTTTGTTTAGGGGTATTTACTTCAACATTGTATAGTCCATCTTTCTTGGGGTGTACGTTTCGAAAGTTACCCAAATCGGTAAGGGAACCTTTCACCCTCCTCTTATTAAAAGGCATCATTTTGTTAGGTCTTTTAATATACATATTCATATGTTGGGATACATTATTATATATTCTTATTTTTGTAAATTTTATGTCCAAGTGATGAGATACCCTTTTTATCTCTCATCAAATCATTTTCATAATTTTAAAGTGACGTTGTTAGGGTGTCGAATTTCTGTAAGGGAACTTCTTAACCTAACTTCAATTGTTTGGGTTAAAGCAATACTTCATGACTATGTTATTATATGAATATGTGTGGATGACAACTAATTGTTTTTCACTTAATATCCACGTATATTGAGTGTATTTGTCACACATAATTATGTAATTGATTTATCCTTAATCTAAGGATGCCGTCTTTGTACGGGACTTCGTCTCAATCACCTTTCATTGAGGCATCTTTTGATTTCTACACGACTTTATTTTATACGGTGTATAAAACCATTTTGACTTTTAATATCATTAAAAATGAATTTTTTTACATGAATCATTTTACTATATGTCAAAATGAATGTTTTTGTCTTATAAATGTGACAACAACGACTTCTCCACCGCCGTGACCATTATTTGAGTTTCAGCTTCCTCTATAAGCCATAACTTTTTTTAAATGAAAAATAAATACCATGTTTTAATTTTATTTTATTTTTGTATTGAAAATGGTTTTGATAATGTTTTTATTATATCAAATTGTTGTATTGATATCTTGTGATTGAAATGTGGAAATTTTGTGTTTTATTTATGCATGTTTTATGTGATACAATTATGTTATGGTTCTTGGGCATTGTTTATGAAGTCGGGTGGTTCCATGATAAACTAATGGCAGGTGAGCCTGAGATAGCTCTCCAATGCATTGGGTAATGTGAAGGAGTTAAATTCCATGTTTTCTCCGAAGAGATTTATGTAATATACTGTGATTGGTATTCCAAACGTAACAATGAGGGTTACTCCCTATGTAAGAATGTTATGAATGCCTCAAGTTACCTTTATGTCTTTTGATTTCTATGAGTTATTCAAAAATAATATGATTTCATGAGGTATGTCAAAAATCATATATTATCTATATATTTATGATCTAATGTTTTATTTCTTTTTGTATCCCTTACTGATGTTTTTATTCTCATCCCATGTTTCTGAAATGTTTTTCACATGACATAAAGTGGAATCGGGTCAAGGATTGGATCAGGAAAATGACATGCTATCTAAAACATGGAACTAGACATGACTCCTTTGTTCAAGAGATTATATTTTCTGAAATATAAATGGAAAATGAGTAGATGTGTCTACTTTGCAATCATTGATATCTAATAGTTATGTCCAAATTCTCTAAAACCTTAAACCTGAACAGATCCTCAATGTTAATTATTCATTTAATTCAATATTATGTAATTTTTTAAGGATGGGTCCTTATATGATTGTTTATTTATTTTGTACTAGGTAAATTCCCAAGGACATATTAAAGGCTATCAAAAAATTTGAAAATATTTTCCCTCCATCAATGATATATATGGAAGAACTAATTATGAATTAGATGAGTGATTGATCAATAATGATTGATAAGGGTGTTTCATGATTCAATAGAGAGGATTCATGTAGAATGGATAATGTATATGGAGATAGAATAAAATTGAGTTTATTTATACATTCATGGGGAACTCCCAATGAAAATATTGTGGTTGAGACCATTTGAAACCTCCCCTTTTTATTTTTCCTTTCACTATACATTTTTCTCTCTCTTGATATTATATCTATTGAACGAAGAAGTTTTTTCTATCCTATAATATTATTTATTATAAACTATTTTTAATAATAGAAAATTTTGTTATATTTTATTAGAATCTTGTCACTATTTAATTTTATGAGGTGTGGCCTACCCATAAAGTATAATTACATTAGTTGGGACATTTTTCCTGAAGGTTATTGATATTTTTGAAAAAAAATATAATTTGATTACATAAATAACTATGGTTTTGGTATGGATTTTAAATCAATTATGGATTTCACATATAGTACTATTAGTTATCATAAATAGATTCAATTAGATAATTTTTATATACCAACTCGGGCCATGTATTTTTCAAATGATAGAGTTATCCCACCAAAAACCCAATGCATCATCCCAATCACCATAAGAAGATGAAAAGTACTAATGCTATGAAATTATTATTTATGGAAATTATTTATCCAATAAATTAAATTAATTTTTCTAAAACTATACAGCTGATGTAGAAAATTAATTACATTATATTATTTTCCACATTTTTATGCTTATTTTATTTAGTGTGATGTTTATTCATCACCCATCCATAAGACAAATATCAACACCAAAACAAATTAACATAAACATAACTGGAAAATATATAACATAATGAATTTTAACCAACTCTACTCCTAATCCCCCACACATAATAACCCAATACATTCTTTTATTAAAACATATATCAAATGAACCTCCATTAATGAAATAATATATAGGAAGTGAAAAATTTACTTAAAAGGTAATTGAAACTAAAATAAAAAAATAGTTTATTAACTTCTATGTTACTCCACGGGACACTTTAAAATATCAAAAATGAAAAACAATCTATGACATATTGTATTCCAAACTAAAAGGTTAAAATAAAATAATAATATTTTCATGATTATTAAAATTCTTAGTAGGCAACAACCCTCATTACCGCATCCTTATTTTATAAATAATTATCTAGTTTCAAGAAAATTTGGATATGAATCGTAAAAATTATATCATTTACAATTTCATGGAAACCCAAAATCACATTATTTAACGTTTAATTAAAATAATAATACTTTATTTAAATTAAATAAAATACTTTTATAAAAATTCATTGGAGTATCAAATTCTTCCAAAACAACCATTTTAAAAACCTCTTAAACACAATATTTAAAATAGATTCCAAAAATATTTTAATTGAAAACATATAAATATATTTAGAATAATTTTTATAAAAAAAAACAACTCCATAAAAAATGATTTATAATTTCAAAATTAAAACAAACTATATTTAATTAACCATTCCATAAACATGCACAATGTGTAGGGTCCCCATCCACAGTTATCAAGATATGATGTCATTAATTATTACATTATCATAAAATAAAAGTAATTATATCATGTTAAAATTAATAGTTTAGTAGTTTTGGTAAAATATTTTCATACTTGCGTATTACATTACAGTTGAATACACAAATTATGACACATTTTTTTAGGATTAAAAATATTCCATCTAAAATAATCTTCTATTTCAGACATAATTCACCTCATTGATTCTTGATAATGGAAGAAAAATTCGGTTGATCTCAAATACATTTTAAGGGTTTAGTATAGTGGATAATATCATGAATCCATAAGTATAATCAATATGTAAAGGTAAATAACTAGGAACACATTTCATTTCATTTACTAATAAATGTGCAATAAAAATGAAAAGGCAAGTAACTGAAGACACATGCCATTTAAATAACCAAATAATGAAAAATAAATATTAAATGGTAAATTACTAATAACAAATTTCATTTAAAAAACAAGATAATGAATAATCAAAATGGAAATGTAAATAACTTGGCACCCATGTAATTTAAATAAATGGAAAATGTATTATCAAAAAATGAAAGGATAAAAATGAAAAAACACATTCCATTTGTCAATAAAATGATAATTAAATTCTTTTTGAGATAATATCATAGTGAAAATATCAGTGATAATAATAACTAAACAATTAATTCATTAAATTTTTTGGAATTGGAAGGCATTTCCTCATTTATCATTATTCTTATACCATTAAGACCTTTCACAATAATATTTAATCTATATGAGAATATTTGTTTAATTATATATTAACTTGATTTTCTAATGAGACCTACTGGTACATCAAGACAATAGAAATGTTTGTTCTCCACCTTTTACATTGGTTCAAAATAATTAATCATATATTGAATAATCGATTTAATTCAAGCATAATAAAGACATAAAGTCAAATTTTCGTATTGATTATAGGATATAAATTAATCTTTAATCAAATAATTTTCAAATTAAAACACCATATGTTTAAATTTTATGTTTTTTAATTATTAAACATATCCATGATAAATAATATGTATATTTAGTGAAAATTTAGTGTCCATGGGATAGTGAATAATTCAACGGAAAAGCCTAAAAAAATGAATCAAGGAAGTGAATGTCAATAATATCCATTATCAAAAAAATATAATCCATCCAGAGAAATAATAAAGACAGTATAAATATATTCTAACTAGAGTAAGAAAAAAGGTTTTTTCTACTTGATTAAAAATAAAATCTGTTGAAAATAAATTTTTCAAAATTTATATAAAAATAGTATCATAAACATGAAAATAATTATTCATGGAGAATATGGTCATGATTGCTGGAAATTTGGTACATTCTATATAAATTAATAAGTGCATTCATTTTCTATGTAAAAAAGGATACGTTAGTGATTTTTCAAAAATATTTCAAGATTATTCATATCGAACAAATTTTCAAAAAGTAAAACAAATCGGTAAAATTTTCCCTAAATAAGTTATTTTCAAATGGTAATTTT
The DNA here is from genome assembly GCA_963277665.1 of Viscum album. Taxonomy (NCBI): domain Eukaryota; kingdom Viridiplantae; phylum Streptophyta; class Magnoliopsida; order Santalales; family Viscaceae; genus Viscum; species Viscum album. The sequence continues at coordinate 705,688,973 of OY728131.1, read as the reverse complement.
TTTTACAAAACATGAGTTTTAATGAAAAATGATTTTTGACCGAATAAGGATATGATGAAAAATATTATTAAAAATATTATTTCAATTATTACAATTACTAAATAGTGTAACAGGGGTACAATAACATGAAAAAATCAGGAATAAATAGAGTTACATAAATTTAAATATATTTATTACATAATTATTAAATATCTTCATTGAAATTAAATATTAATCAATCTCAATTAGATTTTGATTGTGATGTAAAACCTTGAAATGATCATGGTGTTGAAGTGAGAATTAATCTATTAATAGATTATGTGTATCAACTATATATCCACATAAAACAAGTTTTAAAAAAAGATAATCCAATGTCATTACACTTGTAATATTATAATATCAAAGACAAAAAGAAAAAATATAGAAAAATTAAAATAATTTCATATATGAAATCTTTTACCTCTTGGTACTATTAAATTAAAAACCTCTATGATGAAATAAATAATATTTAAATATAATATACCCTGAAAATTTAATTTTTCATGATACTACAAGAAAAATTCGGAAGTATATACACTATATTAATGTTGTTATATTCGTAACAATACAATATGCCTCAATGAAATGAGATAGAGATGAAATCTTCTTGCCTTAAGATACCTTTGGGATGAACATTATTAAACCTCATTTAAAGTGGGTTTAAACATATCATTACTTTATAAAAAACCAATATTATGATACATAATAACATATTTGACCCTTTTATAATTTCTTATCAATCAATAGTTAACAATCTATCATTATTTTCATTGTTTCAAGTGTTAATTATCTTATTTTCTCATTTGTTCATTTTCAGGAATGTTCGAATTCTTTTCCAAATTATATAGTTATATCATCCCCATAATAATAATCATGAAATAATTATATAATTTATAAATCAATTTTACTTTTAAATCAAATCATGAATTATGGTTATGAAAAATTATGAATGATATGATCCTTGATATGGTATGTTGTACATACGCTTGAATAACGTTTCCATTTTTCACCAATCATAGTGGAGTGATAGTAAGTAATTATTTATAATTATATAATTATCATAATATAATAATTTTAAATTTATATACTTACCCATATCATTCATTTGGTGTGTTGATGAAATTAATGTCACATAGCTTCATGAAGGTGGTAGTCCACATATATAGGAATGTCGATATCATCTTTTTGTGAATGAAACGATAAGAAAAAAATGATATATGTTATAATTTTATAATTATAATTATGTAATTAGTATCATAATTATGTCATATATATCAAAAATAATTTCTATGTTTAACCTTATTACATTCAATGTAGTGTGATAGTGAAAAATGAATCACATCGCTTCTCTGGGGGGATGTCTGCCACACACACAATTGAAGTTATCGTATATCCAATGAAATAGAAGAATAATATATATATATATATATGATATAATGAGTGCAGTGGTATCTTGGTAATTTAATATGGTAGGGATTTCTTGGACCAAATTCTATTTAATTTGTGATGTAGGGAGGAGAGTGTGTGAAATTTTATTTTTTGGCGAGAAGACACACATTGTATTTTTCTGAAACAATTGGAGTTATCCCATATTTTATATTTTTCATATGGGTCCAAAATTATCAATTATCAAACTATAGAAGTATAAAATTCAAAATATGGCCTGAAAATAGTGTTTAGGGAAATTTATATGTAATTTAAAAAAAATAGCATTTTAGTTCGACCCCCTGGAATACTCATTATTACATTAACCATGATTATTAATTTTTACTACTTTCATAATTAATCTAGTCCAAAAATTAAGTTGAACATAAATTAAATTAGAAATAATTATTATTCCAAATATAGAATAATTTTTTTAAACTTCAATTTAAATATGTGGAAAATTTTAATTTAAAATTATTCTCATAGACGCACTGAGAAATAAGGGTTGTAATGTGAAAATTTTCAAAAGATTACTATGTTTTTACATCTAAATATAGTATTAAAATAATTAAAATGATTAAATAGTATTAAATAATATAAAATTGAAATAATGAAAATTTAAAACCAATCATAAGTTTAATTTTAATTAATCAATATGTTAAATGAAAATCTTGTGTTCAATTAAAATTTATTAATTTAACGATTTATCAAAAAAATAAAACTTCTTCGAAAAATATCAAAATATAAACCTAATATAATTTATATATTATTATTTGAAAAATAAAATTTATTTTTTAAAATAATTTCTAAATAATTTTTGAATATTAATTTTACATTATGTGTAGAAATATAGACTAAAATGAATTTTTTTGAAAATATTGTTTTTCAGAAACCATTTTTTTATTTTAAATGATATTATTTTTATTTATAATAAATATATAACAAATGAATGTGTGTAAACAATATATTATAATTATTTATGTAATATTATTGATAAATTATGATTTAATGGCTAGGTTATAACAATTAAATTATTTTATTTTAATAAAATTTCGAATTTCATTTAAACTAGTTGTTTCATGTAACACAAGCTAAAATGAGTGTTACTTGTAATACAAGAAAAAATAAATGTTGAATATCAAAAAAACAATCTAATTCAATGTTCAATTTTAATAATTTGGATATGTTATATTCTTCCAACTGCAAAAAAATTGTTTCCTCACAATTTAAATATTTTATTAGTAATCTATGGTTTGACATTTTGAAATACCATTTTCTAAAAACCCACATAAAAAATTATTAATAACATATCCTATTAATAAGAGGGTAAGGTAAGTATGCATATCATATGTTATAAAACCAAAATATGTTTCCATGTGGTAGAACATTGGTGTAAAGTGATGACATGGTCCTCTGGTAAAAGAGTAAATAATTATAAAGAGTGTTTGATGTCAATGATCACAAGAAACAGAATTGTCGATTTCATGTTTATGGCCTCAAAAAATAATATTAATAGGTTTGAAAATGTTTTTTATATAAACATAAATGATCGTAATAGTATAAAATTATATTTCAAGACAAATATTCTTATATTTGAGGAATTCTCTTACTCTGTAACAATAAAATGAAATACACATATATGATACATTTCTATTTTATAAGAAATTTTTCATATTTTAGATATGATATGATAAATTTTATATTCATCACTTATTCCATGAGATAAATATACAAAAATGAATAAATCATATACCTAAAGAAAAAAAATCACTTTTAACAACTACTAAGATCCATAAAAGAGTGAATTTTTTTTGAGATAAATCTAAATGTTTTTGAATACCAATAAGGTTAAAATAAGACATCCAATATAATAAATTATTTTATAATACCAAAAAAATAGGATATCCATTATTATTTATTAGTCATATTTTTTTCAAAAAAACAATGACATATGGACTCAGATATCATATAGGGTAATGGTATGCACTAAACACTAATCATCTTTTTTTTTGTGGGTTCCAGCATTAGGGCCTTGATTAAAATTATATTTTTTTAACTAGTATGTGGGTTTTACATTTTTCTAAACAATCCTAATATGTTTCTATAACATTCCCCCTAAAGGATATAAATCCTTGAAATAAAATTATTCAATTAAAAATATTTTTAATAAGATTTCTAATTCAACCACAATACATAATTATTTCATAAATTTTATTTCCTTGTTGGTCCTTCATTAGTATAGGGTTTATCATTTAGAAGTGGTAATGATCATAGATATTTCTAAAGTTATCCAAATTTAAGATAATAATTTAGACATTTTTCATTACGGTGAGATTCATTTCTTAATATCATAAACATTATTTTTCCATTTAAATTATTTCATTTCTACCCTTCCTTTCCACAAATAAATCATTTACCCTTTCTATTGTGACAATGTCCTTGGAGACACCTTCCACATTTCTGACATGATGAAAATCGATCCTTCATTCTTTCATAGTCTCTATCACATGAGATCTTAGATAATATCTTCCTTATCTGCTTTGGGGAGTATATATTTTGTAATCCTATTTCAGGGAAAAGGGTTAGGCCTAATCAAAATATCATTCAAGCCAGTCTTCATCTCATTTGGTTTCTAATATCAACTGAATTGGTCATTATATTTTATATTACCATTATTCCTTTGGGAACACTCAATTGACTAAAAGAAAAAGTAATAGTGTGAGAAGTAATAATCTTAGTGGGGAAAACATTTAATCCATAATAGGGTGAATAAATTAGGAAAATTTATTTATAATATAAAAGATCAAATGTTCAACCCTGGTCATTCGTTATCATAAATCATTTATAATGTTTTTAATAAAAATGTGAATTAACTTATGTATGACCATTATGACTACCAAATGAAGAGTTTAGTATGGCCCATTTTCATTTACTAGGGGATGATCATGTAAATAACAATGCTCTATTTTCAGAGTAATTACCCATAAGTACATCTATGTTAGAACCACATCCACATGTTGCATAAAAATATGGAGGTATTTTTAAGGAAAAAAACATAATCACTACCTTACCAGAAAAATAGGTTCTTTAGCACTTATCATAAAGAAATTTCCATAGGGTCATTTTCCCTGAAATATATGTTCCAAAATATAGTTCCCGATGTTTGTAATACATTAAATACAATAACAATTATAGCCACACTTACCTAGAATCCTAGAGTCTATGACCTACATTATTACATTGAGATAAGATACAATTAATAACAACTTGAAAGAAATAAATTTTTAGTAGCATTGGTAAACTCGGTAAATACTTCAGTCTTGTGTTGTATTTAAATACACAAAAAAAGACAATTTTTTTTAAAATATCATTATTTCCTCTTGAATATACTTGTCTATAAAACATATTTCACTCCATGGATTAATAATAATAAAAATAAAATTATTTTGAGATCAAATGACTGGTGAGTGTAAAATATAATGGAATTAATCATTAATAAATGATCACAACCATCATAGAATCCTAATTAATATATAACATATCATATTTAAATTATTTGATAAATAATAATTAATATATTAATGTAAATAACCTTGTATACATGACATTAAAACAACTGGATATAGAATAATCAATATGGGAAGGTAAATAACTGACCACTCATCCCATTTAAATAATTGGATATGGAATAATATATATATACCATAGTAAATTGTTCAAAAAACATTCAATTTAAAAAAACGGATAGGGGAAAGAAATATTTCAATGTAAATATTTTAAAATGCATATCATTAAATAAATAAAAAGAAATTTAAATTCATCAATAGATAATATCATACTTAAAATTACATGGATAATAAGAATTGAACTCTTAATACAATCAATTAAAAATTATCAGATACCATGATCATAGTCATGATGATATTTTTACCATCTATACCTTTCATAGTATTGTTTAAAATAAATGTAAAAACCTATTTAATTATATCATTACTTATTTGTCTCATATTATCTAGATATATATTGTGGGGGATATATAATGGTGAGCCACACCCATAACTACAAGTCTGAATAATTCCACATATATCAAATAATCGATTTAATTCATGAATCCATAATCCTTACAATTAAATAACGAAATTTAGTAAAGGATATATTGTTTTTGGACTATAAAATAACATTAAATGATAAAAATGTATGTATAAATGATATTTGTTTTTAGTAGTAAAGATACCCCCGATAAATAATGTTCTTATTTTGGAGAAATTTAAAGTCTATAATAAAGTTAATAATTCAAAAGAAATGACAACAAATAGAATCATAGAATTGATTATCAATACTATCTTTTTTTAAAATAATCATAAATCATACAAAGGAAGAATATTTATTTTATCATTATATACCAATTGCAGTAATAATAAATTATTATTGTCATTGATGAATAGAAATAACTGAAAAATTTTCATTAAAAACATTCATGAGGAAAACATCACTTTCATTTTGAAGAAAAAAATGAAATTAATTTTCATTGGTAATAACTTATAAAAAAATCATAAAAATATCCCCATAATTATTAATATGAATCACCTATGAAATTATGGTTATGATGGTGGGTAATTTAATATATGTTGTACAAGATAAAAAGAAAAAAAAAATTTAATGTAAAAATATTTGGTAAAGTATCTTGTTTGGAAAAAAAACAAGAAGACTCAATTCGAATGGGTTTTTAAAATATAAAAAAATATGTAAATATATCATTAATAAATATTTTTTATTATGTTAAAAAAATTGGATTGTTTTTAGAAAGCATGTATTTTTCTGAAAAATTGATCTTTGGATGAAGAGAGAAATAAAGTGGGATTTTCTGTAAAACAAATTCGCAATAATTTCAATTACAAAATAGTGTAAAAGTTTAATATAGATATAATAGGTCATTAATAACTAAAAAATAAAAATAATTTTATTATTTTAAAATGATTAAATTAATTCATTGATATTCAAGAAAAACAGTCTCGAAGAGAATGATATTATGAAGTAAACCCTTACAAAAAAACAATATTGTATAGTGAATTAATCAAGTAATATATTATCATTAAAAACATTATTTCCATATAATACAAGTTAAAATACGAAAAAATATATTCCTAATTAATTAGACTCGTAATATAATAATATAAAAACTACAAGGATGTAATATAACCTAATGAAAAGAAATAGAGTTATAAATTTCCTTACAACTTGGTAAAATTTTATGTCAAATCAACATAGATGAAAAAAATATTACAAAAACATATAATAACATGAATAATGATGTATTAATGATATTTTACATAAAATTGTCTGTATATACACAATATAAACGATTTTTGGTTCATAGCATTTACATATTCATCAATGAAATGAAATTGAGAAGTAATCTCTTACCATAGACTTAATTTTAATTTAACCAAATTTATACACATTTAAATTGTATTTAAATATTTACTTAACTTCAAAAAAAACTATATTCATATTTTTAATTTATTATATAATTTTTTTAAAATATCTTATAACTCATTTATTAATAATCCATTCTGATTTTCAATATTTTGGGTGTTAATTGACTTGTTTTTAAATGAGTGCTTCATCATTAATGTTAAAATTCATGTGCATATTATATTTTAATATTATTATTAGAGAAATATAAATGAAATTATAATTGTATTTATTAATCAATAATACATTAAGAAAATAATGAGCGAGGGATTGGAAAATTGATGTATATTGTGGTCATGGAGAGGGAAGGTTGTACGTACGCATTAGTGACGTTTCATTGTGCCACCAATCATTATGGATAAGTGATAAGTGGGTTTTCATAATTATATAATTATAAAAATATCGTAATTTTAATATTATATATTTATATATATAATCCATGAGTTTTGGGGGTGAAAACTGAGTAACATTGCTTCGTGAAGTCGGTAGACCACATGTACAGAAACAATGTTGTCATATTTATGTTACCAAAAAGGTATGAAATAAAAGAAAAATATTATCTTTCCATCATTAAAAATGATTCATAAATATAATTATTATGACATGTATATCATATATAATCATTAATATTAACGTTATTATATTTCATGTAATGCATTAATGAAAAATTAATCACATCGCTTCGTGATGTGGTAATCCACCATACACAAAAGTGATGGTGTCATATATCCAACATAATGGAAGTTATATATATGAATCATATAGCTCCTCTAGTGGTAAGTTTTTTTCTAATATCATATATATTGTTTATACCCTACATCATAGTCGACCGTTAGAGGTAGTAATAGATGAACTAATGACATCGATTCATGAGACTCGATTCTTCTCAACAAAAGAACGATGATTCCATAACCCATTTTATAGAAGTGGATATGGTTGAATGTCATAAAAATATTTAAAAAATTCATAGTATATGTAATATAAATAGGATATTATATCATCATTGTTACTGAAAATTTACAGTGGTGGAAAATGAATAAAAAATGATTGATGAATAACATTACCACTTCTTCACGTATCCTTATTAGGGTTTCCCTAATGTCACCCTCTGTTGAATTTATAAGCAAATTATGTCCTCTATGATTATTGGCGGAAATTTTCGATGTTATTTGGAATTCATTTTAATCCAAAATGGATATAAGGTGTTAATAAAGGTGGATAATGGGTGTCCTTCTATATGTAGGTGATAGGACAAACTAGTGGTTTAAAATAATTGTGGTATCCCATAATTTCAAATTTTTTTAAAGGGTCCAAAATGGTCAATTACAGAACATTATAGGATTTTCTATCCAGTTATGTCCATAAAATAGTTTTATGCATGTTAGTATTTATTTTATTACCAAATCCTTTGGTTAAACCCCACATAAAATATACTATAACATTAATATTAGAAATTAATTTTTAGTGCATTCACTTCTAATTTTGGAAATAAGTAAATATGGACATACTAGAGATTAAAAATTATTCCTTTTCAAAATAAGGAATAAAATTTTCCAAATTTAATTAATAAATGAGGAAAATTTATTTTAAAATTAATATGGCATACGTGATGAAAAAAAAGATTATTAAACTAAAAAAGGTAAAATGCTTAGAAAGTATATATATCTAAATTTAGTATAAAATTATTCCAATGACCTTAATTTTATTAATTGATAAAAATTTAACAAATACTAATTTAAAAACATTTCAAAATATAATTAAAATTTTTATATAATTTAAAAGAAAATGGTAGTTCTCAATTAAAATTAAGTATGTTTCACTATTCCTCAAAAATGAATATTCTTTAAATAATATCATGAATTAACCCAAGAATATTATTGGTATTTTGATTTCCAAAAAATGAGGTTCTATAAAAAGTGTTAAAACTATTATGAAATTAGGTGCTCTAATAATGACTAATTTAACTTTTAGAGAAAAAATTTATTTTCTCAGAAAACAATTGTTTTATTAAATGCTTATTATTTTATATATATAAAATATATAACAAATGAACATGTTTAAACAATATATATTAATTTTTTATTAAATATTATTCATAAATTCCAATTTACTAGCTAGGCATTAACTATTAGAAAATAATATTTCATATTTTGGTTAAACTTTGTGTTGCATGTAACGCATGCTAAAATGAATGTTGCATGTAATAAAAGATAAAATTATATTAACATTTCAAAGACTCTATCAAATAATATTTTCATAATTTCTAATTTTGGGGTGTTTAATTCTTCCCACCATAAATAAATTGTTTCATTACAACTTAAACATTAAATCAGTAAATTATGGTTTTACATTCAGTAATGACATTAATTAAAATCTCACATAAAAAATTATTAAAAAAATATCCTCTTAATAATATATTAATTTGAGTAAAAAATCAATATGTTATAACACCTGACAATGTTTCCAAGTGGGGTAGCTTTTGTGGAATTTGAAGATATAATAACAGTGGAAAATAAAAAATAATTTTAGAGTTATTGTTTTCATTGATCACAAGTATGGGAATGGTCAAATACAAGGTTACAGCGACATAAATGTATATCTAATGGTTGTGTAAAATTAATTTATATATTAGAAAATGATGTAAATAAAAAATATATACATATTTTCAATTCATTTTTCCAAAAATTGAGGAATTATTTTAATATATAAGGATATAAAAAATTATATATAAATGGTATATTTAAATTTGATAAGTACAATTGCATCCTTTCATTATTATATGATAAACTTATAATTAATTACATTTTCAAATAAATTAATTTCCAAAAAATTATTTATTTGTATGCCTGAAGCACTAAAATTCACTTTTAACGGCTCGTAAGGTCTATAAAATAGTGAAAACTATTTTCACCGATCTCTAAATATTTTTCAATTGGTAAACCCAATTTATCCAATATAATAATTTTATCATAAAATATCAAAATTAATACTATTGGTTCTTCATTAATATTTTTTCATCAAATCGCTGAACTATAAACATTGACATGTTGACCATGACATCATTTAGTTTACTAGTAGGCGATAAACCTCTATCGTCTATCATTCATGGGTAAAAACATCATAGCATTATCAGATTTGATTTTTTGTCACTTAGCATATGCTTGATCCTTTTTTCTAATCTATATTAATATTAATCCTATAACATTCTAAAAAAATTATGGACATCCCGGAAATAATTTTTTTAATTTAATAACCATTTTAATAAGGTTTTAAGTAAATAACAAATACATAAATACATATTCCTTTTTACTTCCACATTTCCCCTCCCATGGTCTCAGTTTCATCCATTATAAGTGGAAATTTACTTGGATAATTCCCAGTTTCTACACATTTTAGACAATGAATAATAAATGGATCCCTAGTGTGAGATTTATTTTGTTCGATCATATGGTTTATTTTCCCTAAGCAATTAATCTCTTTATGATCCCCATTTCAACACATAAACAGAGTTCCCTTTCTACTGAGACACATTTTGGGATGTCTCCTCCCACATTTATGACATGATGGAAATTGAACCTTCATTCATACATAGTCGCAATCACTCAAACACATAGACAAATCTATACTTATCTACATGGGTGATTCTGGGGTTTGGTTAAGGTATATTTTTTTAATCATATTACAGGAAAAACTATTTTCTATAATAAATATATCTTTCACTCCAATTTTCATCTAATTTTGTTTGTCTTATCAACTACGTTTTTCATCATATTCAATGTTTACATTATTCCTTATTGTTCTATCCATTTATATATATGAATATCATAGCATGAAAAACAATAGTCATAGTTCAGAAATGATATAATCATTTATAGGATGACTAAATTATTAATAATTAATTTCAATCAAAGAGATTTTTTGTCTAACCTAGTTCATTCATTATAAATACTTATTTATAATAGATTTTACATAAAATTTTAATGATCCTATGTATATCCCATGAGAGTACCAAACATAGTGTGTAGTATATCCTATTATCATTTACTAAGTGGTGATCATGGATATAAAAAAGCTCCATTTCATAGAAATTACACATATGTACATATTTTCCAAAACAACATAGACCAGTAAAATTCATCTAGGGATTCATTTCATGTAGAAATCGTATATTATTTTAATGGATAAAATAGATACACAGGTAAAAACATTCTCATTGATATTACTTAAAGAGGTAAAATCTAGTAGATTTGTGTTGTTATTTAATGAAACCATCATTCCTTTTATGGTTGAACTCTATGTTTATCACATTTTCCTCAAATTCTTTTTATAAAAAAATTAATTTTCAGGCAGCCAATAAATTCTATCATAATGTTATGATCACTAATCAATGTTGTCTTAAATCTAGTTTCCAATGTTTCTATAAATCTTCCTCTAATGAGAACAATATAGTCCCCAACATATGTATCCTATAGAAAGTTCCCGATATTATTACATTTGAAAAAATATACAATTAATCACATCCTTACTGTATGAATAGTTTAGTAGTCTTGGTAAACTAGATACATACTTAGGTCGTTCAATATATTTCAATACCCAAATTACCATATAAGTTTTTAACATTATAATCATTCCCTCAAGAATATCCTAGAATATTGAACAAAGGATTCATCATAGGTTCTTTATAATAAAATATGATATTGGTGAGGTAAAATGTGAGAAATTCTTAAGTACAATGGATTCTATAATTTTCCAATAAGAATAATAAGCATGGAATGTTAAAAAATGATCACACATTCCATTTGGATAAATTTAAAGGAATAAAAAATAATGTATAGAAAATAACAGAACACATATTCTATTTAATAAATTAGATATTTCTTAATCAATGTACAAAGGTAAATAATAGAGCACTTAGGCCCTTTAAATAACTAGATAACCAATAATAAAAATTTCATGGAAAATAAATTAGCACACATTCTATTTATATTTCATGATAAATAAAAACAATATTGTAAGGTAAATAACTAAAAACACATTCCATATAATAAAAAATATAAAATTAAATATATCAGTAGGTAATATCATAATTAAAATATTCTATATAATAATATGTGAACTCTTAATGGAGTCAATTCTTAATTATTAGACTCCATGATCTTAGGAATTGTGATTCCTCTATCACTAAGACATTTTATAAGTTGTTATAAATTATAGTTAAAAACATGTAAATCTAGTATTAACATTATTTTTTCATTATGCATAACATTACATCAAGAGGGATATATAATTTTAAGCCCCAAATATCACTATATTTCCAAATGATTCAATATATATAGAATAATCAATTTAATTCAAAAATGAATATCCATTAACATTAAATATTTTTATTGTATGAAGGTAACAGAGTAATCAGTATAAGGAATTACATTCAATATAAATCAATGAATGTAAAGGAAATATATGTTTTTTGAAGTAAATATATCCATGATGAATATTGTAGATATTTAAGTAATATTTAATTTCCATCAAAAAGTAAATACTTCAATGTAAATGACTACAAAAAAACAAGAAAGTGAATGAAAATTTTTCATGATAAAAATAATCATCAACCATCCAAAATAATAATTTGGATGATATTAATATATACTCAATGGAAAAATAATAAAGGGTTGTTTTCATTAATGAATATAAATACCCTAACATGGTCATTGAAAAGTCATGAAGTAAATTCAATCATTATTTCGAAAAAAATTTGGAAAATCAATTTAATTGATGATAAATTTTGAAGAAACATATTCTTTAAAAATATCCCCAAAAACAATTAATTGAATCTTCCAATAAATTTTGGTTAGAATGGAAGGATATTTTGTGCATGTTATATAAGTTAAAAAGAGTAATCGTTTTAAACAATAAAAATGATATGAAAGTGCCCTGTTTGGAAAATGACAAGAAGAATCATGTCAAAATATATTAAAAACTAAAAAAAATTAATGTACAATTAATAAACCATTTTTAAGTGTTTAAATATATTTTCAAATAATTTTTAGAAAACATACTTCTTTAATGAAAAGGATTTTCGACTAGAGAGAGAACTAAATTTGGATTTTCAATGAAATAATTTCCCAAAAAAATTAATAAAAATGTTAAAATTTAATAATTTTTTGAAAATATAATTAGTTAATATAAGATAATATAATTTACTGTATTTATTATATAATTATCAAATTTTTTTTTGAAATTCATGAATAAATAAACTCGATCAGAATGAGATTATGAAATAAACCCTTAAAATAATCATGGTGTTTATGTTATAATTAATCAATTAATAGGTTTTAGGTATAAACAATAAATAAAACTGAAAAGAGGAAATAAAAAATATTTTAAAAGACTCATTACACACATAATATATGAATATTGGAGACGATGAATAACTAATATAACCCAATAAAAATAAATTGCATTTTGTAATTTATTACCACTTGGTATCTTTTATGTGAAATACCCATAGATAAAATATTTCAAATTAAATCTTATAATTACATGAATAATTTAATACTCAATATATTAATTTCAATTTTGTATTGTATAAACATCATAAATGATGTTAGTTACAAAACAATACAATATTACTTAATGAAATGTAGGTTAGATAAAATACCTTACCTTACTATTATTTTTGTATGAAAATTTACCAAACTATAATATAGTGGTTTAAAATATTATATTATCATAAAAATTACAATATTAATATATATAATAAAATATATGATCCTTTAATAATATTTATTTACCCATTCATTAATACTATTTCATTATTTTCATTATTTTGGGAGTTAATTGCGTTGTTTTCTCACATGGGCATTGTCAAGAAAATTGTGATTCACATTCATATTATATAGTTAAATGACATCCATAATTATAATTATGATATAATTATATTATTTTATACTAAATTATATTAATTATTTAGTCATGAATGATTGTTAAAAAATGAACTATGTTACGGTAATCCAGACGGTATGCTACATGTACTCATGAGTAATATTCCCATTTTTAACCGACCATTATGTAATGTTGATAATAAATATATTAATATTCTATAATCATAATAATAAAATAATTATTATATCATATACTTATATATTTCATCCATGAGTGTTGGTTATGCTAATAATGTTTTATTGCTTCATGAATGTGGTAGTCCACAAGTAAACAAATGATGTTATCATATTTAAGTGAGAGAAAAGGTAAGAATGAAAAGAATAAATTTTAACCATAAATAAGGAAAAATATTTCAATAATATATTAATTTCGAAATCTATATCATATGTAATCATTAAAATTAACCTTACTAGATTCTGGGTAAAGAATTTCTGCAAAATGAATTACATCTCTTCACATTGTGTCTGTTCACTACACACATGGGCAACGTTATCGTACCTCCGATAAACTGGAAGGAAAAACATATATACTATATATTGATCCCAGAGGTATGAATATGATATAAAAATTATATATATACATTTTACCCATCATCATAACCAATCATGAAATTTGTAAATGAAATAATGAATGGCATCATTTCGTGAGGCGGTAGTCCACTGTACAGTAGAATAATTATTTCATAACACATTTGATTGATGTGGAAGTGGTTTTATGTCATGATATTGTTATGAAAAAATCACATAATATGTAATATAAAAAAGGTCTTATTATTTTTTGTTATAATTATTATTTATTTAGGTGAAGAAGGAAATAAAATAATGATGCTCAGTGAAGATCATTACCTCTTCTTCGGGTATCCTATTTTGGATTGTAGTATTTCCATTGTATCATGGATTTATAATCAATGAGATTGTTATAATATTATGGAGTGGTAATTTTTTAGGTGATTTTCTCGTGTCTTTTATGAACTAATTATGTTTGAGGGTGTGAAGAAGGGGGAGATGGGGTGGACTTTTATAACTAGGGGAGAGGACATAGTTGGTATTTTTGATAAGAATTAAATTCTCCTACATTTTCAATTTGAAAAAAGAAAAAAATAAGATAACCATTATAGAACCTTAGAAGATTAATGGTCAAAATATTGACATATAATAGTTTTTATAAAACTTTATTGGTCTTTTATACCCATATATTTTTAGTTTAACACCCCCAATAAACCCATTTTAATCATAACATTGTTAATTAATTTTTACTACATTCACTGTTAATTTTTATAAAATATTAATTTAACCTTATTATAAAATATAAATTATTTCAATTCCAATTAAATAATCAAATTTTATAAATTCAATTCATATAAGTGTAAATTTTAAATATAATATTTATCTCACATACGTGATAAAAAGTGGTTTTCTAAAGTGATAATGTTCAATAATTTACAATTCTTTAATATATACAGTCATTATTAAAATAAATAAAAATTATTAATAGGAATGATTTATATAATAGTAATATAGTTTAAATTAAATCCATTTCAAAATATATTTTAATATTATAAATAATTTAAACATAAATATAGTTATGAATTCAAATTCTATATTTTTTCTGTTCATCATAAAATTAAACTTCTCCGAAAAATACAACAAATTCATCCTAATATAACTTTGGTATAATGATTAAAAAGTGAAATTTACTTTTATATATATATATATATTATTTTTTGTATAAAATTTATTTTAAAATAAGATCCCAATGAGTGGCTAATACCACTTTTAATAAATAAAGTATAGTTTGTAGAAAAAATTTATATTTAATTTAAATAATTATTATTTAACATTTATTAAATATAAAAAAAATTGACATGCATAAAATATATATATTCATAATTTAGTTTATACTAATCCTACCAAACTAATTGACGACTAAGTTAAAACAACTGAATAATAATATTTTAATTATATTTCACATTTTTTTAAACTCGGTGTTTCATGCAACACAAGAATAACTGGGAGTTTCATGTAATGAATGCAAAACTCGATGTTTTGTTTCACATATGGTATTGGATACAAGGTTCTTATTTTATAATTTTTGGGTGTTACAACACGGGTTAACCCTAAGTACTATATAGTTACTAGGCCCCCTTGGCACTCAAATCAACTTGTGAGTAAATGATCTATCTAAATGAGAATAAATATGACTAAATAGTCTATTCTATAGACTAAATGCATGGTTTATCCCATATAATGACACTATGTAAAATAAAACTCCACGGGTTACTTGAATCCTTCATGTGTGGTTTTTTATCCTTTGTAACCACAGTAATACTTTTATCTATGTTTCATTTAGTTTGTAATGTGGGATGAAGAAAATTGATAAATAACACAATTATTCTACCATATATACTTAGGTATTAAATGGATCTTCCAATTTATGTCACATCACATTTCATTGAAAATCAAATTTATTCAACATATTATAATAAATATGTTTTTTACTGAAATAAGTACCTATTTAAAAATTTCTTTTATAAAATAGAGAGATAATATTTATAATAACAAATATACATATTATGTGTCCTAAAATCTATAAAAACAAAGATTTTTTAATTAAAAATCCATTATCAGTCATAAAGAAAATAATCAATCATTCCAACTAGACCATTATATTTTTTATTTTAAATATATTTAAATTACACTAAAAACTGAGTTTGAGTATGATATTTTAATTTTTTTTAAAAATTAACTCTACATATAATGATATATATTTACAAAAAAAAATTTCTCCAATTTAAAAAATTCATTTATTCTGAATTAAATATTCTTCAATATTTAAAAATGTATATGTGTATAACCACCAAATAAATTATAGGATAAATTCAAAGATCACATTTTACATCAAATCAATAAATTAAATACATGACCAATAAATTATATTTAAATTAGTAAATTATAATTCAAGTAAAACATATGAGAAAAATTAGAATTAACTACATAATCAAATATTCCTTATTATATTTATGTAATTCATTCCCAATGTTCTTTTATGGAATTATACACACATATGGTTTGAACAGTAAAAGAAAAATATATTCACACCAATACAATAATATAATTATACCTCACATTTGGTGAATCTCATTTAAAAATAAATTGATATATTTAGAAATCCTATAATAATAAAAAATAAATCCTTTAAAAATTTTAAAAAAAATTATAATCCAATGAATAAATTTTATAAAATTAATGGGTATATATTGCAGAATGACTTCTTTAACCCTCTTTATTCATTATCAATTGTCCAAATACACCACAACCAAACTTGAGGAAACTATAAAATTAATTTACCACACTGAGAACAATATAAACACAAAAAATAAGCCATCTATAAATATAGGTTTCATCATATTTAATGTGATATAAGAGTGAAGAAATAAAATAGAAGAGAGGTGAGCATGAATGAAAATATATGAGGATAATCCTTTACATAAAATAATGATAGATAAATTTGATAGGGAATGATTTGGAAGCGGTATTTTACAAGCACGGAGAGGGTGATCTAGGGTGTTTTTTATTAGTGAAGGATATGGGTGAGATGGTCCATATTTTAAGAAATATAAATGGGGAAAAATAAAAAATTTAACATACTGAATGCATAAAATGGTATGGATGTAGGAATAGAAAATCGATCTACCAATTTTTCACTACTTCACTAGGTGTTTCCAGAACCCACACTATTTGGATACAATATGATGAAATTATAGATACATCCCCACAAAAAATATATATGTAAACTGATAACCAAAATCACACAATTATTTATATTTTTAAAACAAAATGTGTTTGATGAATAAAATATAAAATTTAAAAAATTGACGAAAAAATGACCCTTTCTGTCAATTATAATAAAAAATAAATAATTTAAAAAATTAATCATAAAGAAAGGGATCATGTGTGATATAGACATCCCACTAAAAAACATCCCCCCCCCCACAAACTCACTGAATCCAAAGATAATTCTCTAAGAGGAAATTCAGTTAGGTGAGAAGGATGTTCTGTGGCATGATCTACATGTCTCACTAAACTGAACTAGAATGAAAAACACAATGTTTCTCTGAATACCTAAAAACTATATATATATATATATACATATAATTATAAACTCACACATGAATAAACTAAATTTTTTTTAAAGGAATAGATACCCCCTGTGGGGCTCCCAATCATCCATGAAATTATCATAAAGGTTTAGAGAAGCAACATCTCCCTTAAGAGTCATTAGACCTAAATTAGAAGATTAAAATAAAGAGACACAAAAAAATAATGTATTCCTACATAGTTATAGATTCTCACTAAATTACCTTATACTCTTTTACTTAAACGTTTTAATAAATAATTCGAAAATAAATCACAACCTTACGTGAAATCCAAAAAAAAATCATTGTTAAAGGACTATGACATCACTCCCTGAAACCCTGCTAATTCGGGATAAAAAGTGAAGAGGTATCGACCATTACCATAAACCATCAAATAAAATTGGATAAAAACCTTGGATAAAGAATAAATGTATCCTAGGATCACATAACATGTATACCATATATTATATTCCTATAAAATCAAATTGTCCCCATCCAGTGTGTGAACTAATTTTTTCCTATATATGTCCTAGTCCTTTGAGTAGAAATAGAAAGGTTATTTAATACCAAAAAATATTTACTGTAATATATTTTAATATATAACCGCAAAAATAATTTATAAAACCCAACCACATAAACAAGGGATGTTCACAACAAATAAAAATGGCTTGAATCACATGAATATACCATGAATAGTCAAAAAAACACACTAAGACCCAATCGTATAAAAACCCACAATGAAAATCTCATAGAACCAATAAAAAAATGATTTTTCTAGGACACATAATTCAAATAATGGGTAAATCCTGATACCCAATAAATCCCAGCTAGTGTAAACAGAAAATAGAAATGAGTGAATCAAAATCATAATTTATGACAAGAAAACCCTAAATAAGTAAAAAATCATCATTAACAATTATAATATCAAAAACAATAATTTTGACATCCTAAAAATCACTTGAAAACAAATTTCAATGTATTCATTTTCTCCAAGAAATTATATTATTTTTATCACAGATTATTTTCTAATTCATTAAATTAAATATGTAATTTCTTTAAAAAATACATTTCCTAAAACAGGGTCTATTACCTAAATTTTATATGCGATCTATTCATAAATAAAAATACAATTAAAAATTTCTCAATATAAATTCAATAATAAGATTCATAATTTTAAAGAATTTCAAAATTTATATTCCCAATTTAAAGTCATGAAATATTACTTGAAAACATTTTTAATTCCCCAAAAAAATCATTTAAATAATTTTATTTACACACCAGTACCCTTAAGATATATTTTATTTTATTTTAGAATACAATTTACCATGTAACAAAATTTCAAATTTATATTGAATTTTTCAACAAACAATTATTTCCCTCTTTTATATAACCAAAATCATTTTTAAATTTAAAACTAAAACCCACTAACGTCGTACATCATTAAAAGTCCCATGGAATAAAATTACAATGAACAAAAAACATTCTGAGAGGGCCTAGATGTTTTGAATGACCTAGAAACTGGGTTTAGTGGAGTATATGATAATCAGGATACCACAATTGAATGTCATATCAAACAAAAAAATCATTATCCATAAATTTTCATAGGATATGAACATTCAATTTTTTATTTGAGTTCAATTTTATATATCATTACAAAATATTAATAAATTTATTATATATTCTAAAAATGATCAACATCAAAAAAATAATGAAATAAATAATCGAAAACAAAACATAAAATGAAATTTATGCACAATACAACACATATCAACTCCAGTCACATCATGAGTGGGGGTGACCAGTCACCCAACCATGATATAAATCAACATATCTTCAAATCCTAACAATAATATACCATTAATACATAAATATTAAAGGGTCCTATAAAATATAGACTCTATAAATTAAATATGATCTAATTCAATTTTTGTGATAAACTAAAAAAACACCATCAATTTTTTAGATTCCAGAGCGAGCCTGTAAAATAATTGAGGCTTGATCCTTGTTTCCCTAAGCTACTGACAAGAAAAATGACTTTATATAAAGGGTTTTAAAGAATTAATTTTACCATAAAAATTTATTTAACCTTCTACTAAATATTTTACAAGACTATTGTATGATGGATATCAGTAAAAAATGAAACAAACAGAAACATGAATAATAAAAATAGATGTAATGAAATTAATTTCACTAAACTTCCAGCAAAATCCCTCAAAAAATATCCCACATACCATCCTTTATAACTATACATGTATTATTAATTTCTGTTAATGAAAAATTATTCTATAATGATTGATTTTATCAAAGTAATAATGGAAATTAAAAGAATACAAAATAATCAACTAACACCCATTTGACTCTATGATTAACTATATGAACCTAAAATGTAAAATTCTCTATGAAAGATAATATTTCATCCCATTACCTAAAATTTATATTTAAATATATGTTTGACCATAAATTGTTTTTTACTCTATTATATTCAATACTGCATTCTTTTCTTAAATTAAAGACAAATATTGAAACTAGTAAGAAAAAAATAATTACTGTTGTTTTTTATTCATAATTTCCTAAATTGACAAAAATAACAATATTTACTTTTTATGAAACATCCAATTCATTTCATTATATTAAATCAATAAATTTTTACAATTTCACGGCATAAGACATCTTTTAAAAACATATATTACAAATAAAATAAAAAATAGTTGGTAAAAGATTCTAAAGAACACATAAATTATAACAATGAGTGATATTTAAACATGTTTTAGTAAAAAATCAGAATAACTCCATGAAAAAATAAATATAATGCCTTAAAATAATGATGTAATACAAATACCAAATGATTAAAAAAATTTAAAGATGCAACCTGGGGGAGAGAAATGTAATTTAAGGTTATTGGTTTCTTTAATTCCCTAGAACAATATGTATGATTGAAATCAATCCATTTATTTTCATAAAATACAAAATAAGCCATGCCTTTTTCTTGTGGATTAGCTTCATCTATCTAATGAAACCACATCCAATCAACTTATATAAAGTAAATTCAATTTCCATGTGGTGTAGTATAACCCATAAGATGATGCATTTTCCAATATCTATGATTTATTTATTTATTAATGTGTCAAAATGAAGTGGGGTATTTAACATTAGTCATCTAAAAAATTCCCAACTTCCCAGGTTCCTTTTTAATTCCAATCACTTCACATGTTATAAATTAATTTCCCATAATAAACTATTACATATATCTTGTTTATCAATGAAATGTGTGCCTATTTAAATAATTTATTCTCTCAAATCAATGTAAAATGGTTATAATATTCTAGATCTATATAAACGGTTACCAAAATTATCGTAACATGTTATTTATGTATGAAAAAATCATTTATAAATCCTAGAAAACAATGTAAATCTTTCCAAATAGTCCTTTTTGGATTTGTTTTTAAAATATATTAATACATTACTAAAATATATGTTTGAGTTCCCAATTTAGATTTATTAAATATCAATATTTGTATACCAATATACATTTATCCACACACACCTATATTTATATATATACTTATGTCATTAAGATAACTCAAATATTATTATGTGGATTCTTAAATATATATTTATTAAGACATCATCTATTATTAATTTACTAAATTCATGATTTACGACATATAGGTACAAATAAGACAATCCAAACTGATAATTAAGAATAGGTTATTTTATAAATTAGATACATAGAACATCATCTTGAAATATGAATATAAAAACATTATATAAAATTTTCCTAAAATTCTAATTAAATTACATTCCTATTTTAAAACATCGTTGGATAAACTAGTGTCATACATAAGAAACGAGTGAGCTAAAAATCATTGAAATGGAATAAAAAACATAGCATAAGTTATAGAATAATATGTGATCTAGGATGCATGTCAAGGTATCAATATAGTGTTGATTACCCTAATCATGAACAATAAATCATTATATAACAATATATCCTAAAGGAAACATGGGAATGTGGAAAAAACATAGACATAACATAATAATAATTCATAGAAAACTTCTATGAAAACCTCACATGGTATAAAAATATCCATAATGTATTATGTTTTAACCTTAATCTAATCCATGACATATCATGGGGAAAAATGTTAACCTATACATTAGAATTCAATCTCGGCCCATCCATTATTTTCATTTCAAGTACACGAATCTTTTTGATACATGAATCATAATATATAACGATTTTGTTCATCAATTTTAATCCAATGATCATATAGTGTGGGTTATATAAATTAAATTCCCTAATATATAAAAGATATATACAAATAGGAAAATAGTAAGTTGAGGAAATAAGGATGGGTATTGATAATAATAATGTTTTATGTGGAAAAATCATATGATAATCCCAACACCATAACGAGGGTATGTAATAGTTCACAGATGAGATTGATTAGTGTTAAGGGTGTTTATCATCACTTGTAAATCATTATTTATGTAAGAAATATTTGTAATAACATCATAAAATATAATCTTTTGGGAACAAAGTAGCATAAAATAGAAAAGTTTCTTAGAAAAATAAGAGATAAAGAGCATCCCCTACCTTGAGAGGGTTTATCCAAAATATTAGAGGATCATCATAAGATCTTCAAGATAGAAAGGTAGGAATAGAGAGAGTAACATTAAAATTTTCTGTAGAATAATAGGGTTTTATGTGTTTTGAAATTTGGGGTTTTTTGGTTTATATAGTGAAAGTGAGTAGAGATATTTATTAATTTCCAATATGATGTTTGGCCTCAATATGATAATCTAATCAAAACCACAAACCATCACTTGGAGTTTCCCTTGGTTTCCTCTAAATATGATTGGATTTAATTATTATACATGTTTATGATAATATATCATAAAAAACAATACCTTTTTTGATGTGGAAGAGAATCATCTATACAATGAACTGATTTTAAAAAAATATATAATATATGTCTTGGATTATTCATTAAAGGTTTATAAAAAAATTATTATAGAAAAATTATTCTAAAGGGGGTATTTAAATTTGGTTAATTTTAAAATTTATGGAATAGATGTCATATCTTTTGGTCATTATGACGACACCATATAGGTCGTGTGTTTATACCATATATAATTTTGACCCAAAAATTCAATTGTTTCAAAAAATTATGAAAAAATCACTGTTGAATAGATTTGACCAGTTTATTTCAAAAATAATTATAATTATATCCAAATAATTCTCTATTTATATGAATTTAATCTTTTAAATCCAAACACCACATTTATTGATAAATAATAGTTTCTTCACAATAATAATTATATGACTATTATAAAAATAATTTTCCCATCATAAATTAATATTATAATTTATGTTAAGAAACTATTATTAATTAATAATGTTTTCCTAAAATATAGTTTTATTAAAATATTCTAGAATTCAATGACGTAGAGTTTTATTTGAAATATCCATTTCCTTGAAATAAAATGTTTTATTAATCATGTCAAAATAAAATTTTCATCAAAATCATTGTCATGACCCATCCGTGGGGCCTGTGTCGTGACTACCCCTAGCCCGCCTTCCATAGTCCAGGGGCTGGCGACTAACACCAAAGGCATAATCACAAAAAAAGGGAAGGCATTACCATTAAACCTGCAACACACACAGACCGAACTCATGCAGTAAATGCAAAAAGTACTAATATAAAAAAGAAAAGTGTGCTGAAAGTAAGTTTTCCAGTATAAAAATCCAACTGAACAACATGTACGAGTACAAGAAAAAAAGGAAAAACAAATCCTGGATCATCCACCGGGGAGTCCTGACTAAAGGGTAGGTATAGAACTCGAACAACTCGTCCATGTGGTACGTCCCGTCTAGTCCAGCTCTAAGCAGCCATCCGTCTGTCACCCTCTGCCTCGATCATTATTGTTCGTCGTCTGCATAGAACACAAAAAGGTGCGGGCGAATCCCGTGCATGGGTGAGTATAACAATACTCAGTTGGGAACGCCGAGACCCCCTAAGGTCTCTGAGAATCCTGTAATTATAGACTACATAACAACAATAAAGTCATAAAGTATAAACCAACACAAACTAGGTATATGCCTATACATATTCGTAAGTTACCAATCATAGTTTAGCTACAACTCTCGATCCCACGGACAATCCATTCCACAAAGGAAGTAAAGACAATCATCTCGATGATATCGACCGAAATACAAGACTTAGCTCACACAAGTATACTACTCATGTGTTGGTGAAGAGATGATTAGTTGTAGCCACTGAATCACCTCCTCAGTCGAACCCACGTAGGATCCTGGAACAGTATCAGTGCTGTCAAACCCACGTAGGGTCCTGGTACAGAAGTCATTGATTTCAAATCCATGAAGGATCCTGGTACATATTTCATCACTGTCGATCCCACAGAGGATCCCGATAGAGAATTCATCAATGTCGAAACCATAGAGGATCCTAGTACTATATCGTCGTTGTCAAACCCACGAAGGATCATATCATCTCTATCGTAGCCAACCCTAGCGTTCCCGCACACAGCACATTCGATTTTGGGAGGGTCCTCTCCTTGATCCAATTATCGATATATAAACTACAATTAATTCTTGAGTTGATGTATCCCATTGTTCCATCTCATCAAAAGGAACCCAACACAACTGACGGCGTGTCAATCGGACGCCTGATCTGTGAGTTATTGAAATTTCTGTTCCAGTGGCCCGGTTGGTTTTTAGGATCAAAACATCTAGACCATACCCCAACTACATTCGAACCTCAAGTGGAGTATGCCAAAAGAATCTTCTCACTCCATGAATTATGTTGCCATAGATGATTTGCCGATCGGACACTCATAGCCCAAGATGTGGGCTAAAAGGAGTAAATAGCCATAGCGGGTCCGGGTCCGGTCCGACCCAATCAGACCGACCCTGCCTGACTCGGTCCGAACCGGGGTCTGACCCGGTCTGTAGGTGCAGCCTGACTATATTGGTTGGCCAGGCCCGAGTGGGCGGACTGGCCTGAGTGGGCGGATCGGCCCGAGTGGGCAGCCTGAACTAAGGGAGCGCCCCGGCTCGATGGGGCGGCCCAATCCAAAGGTGCAGCCCGGCCCGAAGGCGCAGCCTGGCCCAAAGGTGTGGCCCGGCCCGAAGGCGTGGCCTGGACCGAGGGTGCGGCCTGGCCTGAGAGTGGCCCGAGCCATGCTGGCCTGGCTGAAGGGTGGCCCAACCCATGGCGGCCCGACCGGCCACGCGTGGGAGTGGGTGCTGCCACCCCCCGGGTTGTCGAATGGAAACGGCACATTGCGCCGTTTCAAGACCTGAGGAAAACTGGTTGTCCCACTTTTCCAGCTCCACGACGGCCGGCCCAACTGGCCTCCACAACTCCTCCACTGTGGCGCGACGGCACCGCTGTCCTGCTGCCCTCTACCCGGTGCGAAGTCACCTCGCCATCTCAGTTGCGGCTCAGCATGGTCGCGGCCTTCGACTACACCATGTGGCACGACGACGCCACGCTTCTCCATCCATCACAGCCCTCCCAGCCGCGTTTCCTCTCCATTTCGGTGCGATGGAACCGCGCCCCTTCGCCTCCGCGGTGGAATCCCTGGCTGCAGCTCAGTTTCTTTATGCGGCATGGCGGTGTCATGCCCTTATGGAGACCCGGTGGGCTTGCTCCACCATCTCCTTTTTTCAGTCCACCTCCATCATCATCAAATAGGAACAAACTTAGGGGAGGTTCGTACAATGTTTATGCTATTTGAACCCTCCTTGTTACGGTGATATCATTTGGTTTCCAAACTAAAAATTCAACAACAGAGGATGGGTATAAAAACAACACAAATCCCCTACCACGATTTTGGTGATCAACGACGGAGACACGGAAGATGGGCATCGCGGGAGATGGACATCGCCTCTTAATGTTGGAGGAGGAGGAACTTGGCGAAAATGAGTCGAGATGACATTGGTAGTGTACTTCATGGGCGGCGTTGCTTCCCTTCCTCGCCCCGAGTGAAGTGGGAAGAACTTGTTGCTCGTTGTTCTTCAGAGATGAGAGGTGTTCTTCATTGGAAAAAGTCATTATTCAAGAACTACAAATCTCCACAAAAGAGAATCACCAACACAAAATAAAATAATAGCTTCTCTATTATTTTATTATTTCCATGCATTCTAAAAACAATTCACAATTTTTGAAATTAAATAAAGCTACTTAACTTCATTAATGGGTGATGTTGTCTTAATAAATTTGTGGGAGGATGGTGTGGAAATCAATTAATCTATTAAGTGGATAGGCACATTAAAGAGGGGAAGGTGGAGAGTTGACATACCTCATAAATGGGGAGTTAAAGGGGGTTCAAGATCATGTTGGCCCCACAACACAATATCCTCAAAAATTAGATTATGCACGGGTGGCCCCCACCTCCAACCACCCCTTGGGGGATAAAATTTCCACAAAATAAAAATATGTTACACTAATTTTTATTTAATTTATTTAGGAAACCCCCAAAATTAACATCCTCTCTTGTTAGAACGCAACTGCGGTGAAGGTCTCCAAAAGAAAAAACTAGTGATGTGAGTTCAGTGGTGCCTTGAGAATTCAATTCCGAGCACCGATTCAGAAAACATTAAATCTCGCTCATATGTTTACTGAACATACCCAAACAAAACATCAGAAATTTATTGTGAGCACACCAGGCCTTGGAATCAAGCACGGTCAGAAACTGGGGTCTCGTAAAATTCCCAGAAATTTAATAAATAATAATTTCAATCGAATTTTCAGGTGTTTACATTCTCTTCACCTCAGGGCTTTTCATCCCCGTAAGCTATAACTCACACTAAGGAAAAATAAGGGGGTACTCAGCATGCATATGAGCCTCCAGCTTCCATGTTCTCTCCTGATGGTTCCCGTTCTACCAGCGAAGACACACTAGAGGTAACGACTGTCCATGCCAAAACCGCTTCTATCGATCCTCAATCTCCACTAGAACCTATGTGAATGTCTCCTCGTCATCAGTATACAGCTCCCCATGGTCGTTGATTTGGGACGGATCATGCACGTATCTTCTCAGTTGAGATACGTGGAAGACGTCGTGCACCTGGTGCAACTGAGATGGAAGAGCCAAGTGGAAAGCCACCTCACCAACCTTGTTGAGGACTTGAAAAAGTCTGATGAATCCTAGAGATAACTTTTTGCCTCAGCCAAATCTTTTTAGACCTCATCGAGTTGAGACCTGTTGAAAGATGTGGTCACCATCCTCGAACTCGAGTGGTCTCCATCTCCTATCAGCATAGGAATTCTGACTACTGTGTGCAGTCTTCATCCACTCCCGAATGATCTGGGCCTTCTCCATCATAGCATGCACCATCTCTGGTCCTACATGTGCTAACTCCCATGGGTAAGACTAGTACAGAGGTGATCTGCAAGGGCAATCGTATAGTTCCTCGTAAGGTTCCATCTCGATGGTGGAATGGTAGCTGTTGTTATACGCAAACACTACAAAGGGTTAGTGATCCTCCCAACTCCGACCAAAGTCGAGGACGCTTGCACGGAGCATGTTATCGAGTGTTTGAATGGTCTTCTTAGTCTGACCATATGTCTGAGGATGGAAGGCGATTCTCAACGAAGCTACATCCTAAAATCCTCCTGCAACCCCTTCTATAGCTCATAAGTGAAATGAGTATCTCGATCAAAGATGATCGCCGATGGCACACCATGAAGCCTTACGATCTCTTGAATGTATCAGTGTCCCAAGCACTCTACTGAACATTTTATCTGATTGGTAGGAAGTGGGCTGACTTGGCGAGTCGGTCAATGATCACCCAGATAGAGTTATGTCCAAAGGATGTATGTGGAAGTCCCATCACGAGATCCTTGGATATCCTGTCCCACTTCCACTCTGGGACCTCCAAGGGCTGAACCAAGCCTGCTGGAACCTGGGGAATTTCCTTCACTTGCTTACAAGTGAGGCATCGAGAGACAATCTATATTATTTCATTCTTCATACATGGCCACGAGGGCTATCGTCGGAGGTCCTGATACATCTTTTCCACTCCTAGATGTACCGCTAAATGAGATGTGTGAAACTCCTGCAACACTGCCTCCTGAAGTGAAACTGGTACCATGGTACGCCCTCTGAAAATAATTATGTTCTCTTCACCTTCATAAAATACATCAGGTGACTGCCCTGTGGATATCTATGCACGTCACATCTCACAATCAACGTCACCAAGTTGTGCCTCCCTGACTCATTGAAGAAGTGGAGGAGTGATTTTTAGAGACTGCAGAAAGGCTGCTCTATCCCGATCCAAAAAGGATATATGTAACGCGACAAGCTACTCTGTCGCCTCTCCTAGCAGCTGAATTCCTTATCTTCTACTGAGAGCATCATCTATAACATTCCTCTTACTAGGTGTATAGACTATCTCAAAGTTATAGTCATGGAGGAACTTCAGCCATCGTCACTGTCTCAGGTTCAGGTCCTTCTACGAGAAGATGTACCTTAGACTCTGGTGGTTAGAGTATACTATTAAATGCTCACCCATCAAACAGTGTTTCCACATCTTCAAGGCGAAGACCACTACTGCTAACTCTAGGTTATGGGTAGCATATTTCTACTTGGGATGTCTCAACTGCGGATAACCATACACGATCATTGGTCACTCCTGCATTAGGACACACCTGAGTCCCGTCCCTAATGTGTTGTAGTAAACTATGTACCCATCACCCTCCTCTAATATCCTCAAGATGGGATCACTAGTCATCATCTTCCTCAGATCCAGAAAGCTCGGTAGGCATCTCTCTGCCCACACGAAGGGTTACCGCTTCTTCCTCAATACTGAAAGCGGTGCTGCAACTCTGGCGAAGTCTAGCACAAATCTCTGATATTACCAAGCCAGTCCTAGAAAACTACGTACCTTCGTCACACTCCTGGGTGGCTCTAATGAAATCACTACCTCAAACTTCACTAGATCCACTGCAAGTCCAACATTTGAGATGACGTGTCCAAAGAAGTGAACCTCTAGAATCCAAAAAAAGAACTTCTAGAGCATACCATAAAGATGGTGTTCTTTGAGTGTGTCCAGTACTACCTGAAAATGGTAGGTGTGCTCCTCCTCAGTAGTCGAGTAGACCAGTATGTTGTTGACAAAGACTACAAAAAAGCGATCGAGGTAAGGCTGGAAGATCTTGTTCATGAGACTCATGAACACTTCTGGAGTGTTGGCTATGCCAAAGGGAATAAACAAGAACTCATTGTGGCCATACCGACATTTGAAGGAAATATTCTATACATCCTCATCTCAAATTCTGAGCTGGTGATAACCTGACCTGAGGTCTATCTTCGAGGACCATCGTGCTCCCTTGAGCTGATCATAGAGGTCATCAATCCTCGAGAGTGGGTACTTTTTCTTCACGGTCACCTGCTTCAGGCAATGATAGTCTACATAGAGCCGCAAGCTCCCATCTACCTTCTTGGAAAACAAAATCAGTGATTCCCAAAGTGAAACACTGGGTCAGATAAATAGTTTCCCATGCAAGTCCTCTAGTTGTACCGGCATCTCATGAAGCCTTACGGGAACCATCAGATATGCTGGAGTAGATATCGATGTCATCCCGGGGTACATGTAAAAATATAAGTCCACCTATCTACGAGGATGTAGTCATAGAACTTCGTCAGGGAAAACATCTGCGTACTGATCCACCACAATAGGAAAACCTTGACACCGCAGATCAACGGCTCTGAGGATGACACTATCCAACTGATGTGTGATCTGCTGCCACCTACTCTATGTAAGTCCATCATGTGATGTAATGTCTTTCTTCTCACCGGTGAAGGTTAAACCGGTCCCATATGTGTGGACACACCATAATTTTCACCAATTACAGTCAATATGAGCATGAACTATAGATAACTAGTCCATACCCAAGATGATGTCGTAAGGCCTCGACGTCACTACAAGGTGATCCCAGCCGAAGCTCTCACCTACTAGAGTAAGGTCACACTGCATGCACTAGTGATTAATTGTCGAGTCTGCTCCTATAGGAGTCTCTAGTTGTAAGGATCGATCCAACGGCTCCGTCAGAATCTTTATACGAGGGTAGAGACAATAAAATAATGACTGGAACCTATGTATATAAGAACTACAGCAAGGGTGGAGTAGACACAGATAGTATCTTGAATATCATAGGTGCTCTATGGTCGTAGGCCTCGACTTCCTAGAGCTGAGCCTGCCTCTGTCCTCCAACTCCCTATGGTCGGGGTGGACCTTCTGGTGGTGGTGGTGGAAGGGCCTCGAAATGTCGTCCACCACCTATAGCTCGGCCAGCTCCTCTGCCACTTCTGCCTACTTCCGGTGGACCTCCATGGTCGAACTTCTGCCTCTTCGTGGGAGGTCCCTCTAATGTATGCTACTCATCAGCATGGTAGGTTGGGCAGACATGAGCCATGTGTCCTTGTATTCCACATGCATAGCATTGTATGTTCCTCGTATAGATGGCTCTGTCTTGTGTGCCCCGCACAACCGAACCTGTATCCTGAGGTCTCCCATCGAACGACCTGGTCCGCTGGGGCCTCTGCGGCATCTGTCTACTACCGGCTGCAGAAGACATTGCTAAGTGTCTCTATGTGGCGGGTCTTTCCGCTGATGACTGCTCAGCTAGAAAACTCTCCACATAATGGGCTCGCTCCAGCACCCCCTCCTGCATCTGGATGTTGAGGGAGATCATCGAAGACCTGATATCATGCCTGAGTCCCTACTCAAATGTCTGGGACCTGAAGAATGGGTCTCTCACCATATCTGTGGAGTATACTGAGTGTTCGGTGAACCTCACTATATAATGAGGTACTGTCATTCTTCCTTGATACAGATGATGTAACTCCTGAATCTACACCGCATGAAGGGTGGATGAAACAAACTCTGACCGAAAGATACTCTAAAAGTCTTCCACGAGTAATGATGCATCGTCATGCACCTGGAGAACCAGGATCCACCATCTTCCTACTACTGCATACAGAAGACTAGAGGAAAGGATCACCATGAGGTCAGCTAGTGTCCCTACCAATCTGAAAACTCTCACGACAGCCTCCATCCAATCCTCAACTGCCTGTGGGTTCGTCTCTCCCCGGAACCTGGGCGACCTCTAGCACTAGAACTCATGAAAGGCACTCAGACTACGTGCACTCTCTAGTCCATCTCTAAGAAGCCATCCATCTGTCACCCCCAGTCTTGATCACTGTTGTACATTGTCTACACAGAACACAACAATGTGTGGGCGAAGCCCGTGTAGGGGTGAGTATAACAATACTCAGAAGGGGACCCTGAGACCCCCGAAGGTCTCCCAGTATCCACTAAGGACAAACCATAGAATAAATATACAATCATGAAGTATCATCCAACCCTACTTAGGTATATTCCCATACATATAACTAATCAATCACAGTCCGACTCCAACTCTCGATCCCAAGCACAATCCATTCCACAAAGTAAGTAAAAGTCAACCATCTCGAAGATATCAACTAAAAGAATAGCCCCATCTCAAAAAGGTATACTAATCATGTAGATAAGTAGAGATGATTAGTTGTAGCCACTGAATCATCTCCTCTATCGAACCCACATATGATCCTGGAACTGAATCAGTGCTGTCGAACCCACATAGGATCCTGGTACAAAATTTATCATCGTCGAACCCATAGAGGATCCCGGTACAGATTTCATTGTTGTCGAACCCATGTAGGATCCCGATATAGAATTCATCGTTGTCGAACCCATGGAGGATCTTGGTACTGTATCGTTGCTGTCAAACCCACATATGATCTTGTCATATCTCTCGCAGCCAGCCCTTGGGTTCCTACACACAACACATTCAATTTTGGTAGGGTTCCCTCCTTGAGCAAACATTTGATACATCAACTGCCATGAAGTCTTGAGTTGATGTATCACATAGTTCCATATCATCATAAGGAACCCAACACAATAGATGGCACATAAATCGGATGCCCTGTTGGTGAGTTATTGGCATTTCTGTTTCAGGGGCCCAATTGGTTTTTAGGGTCAAACTAACCCGACTATAACCCAGCTACGTCTGAACCTCAAGTAGAATATTAAAAAAAAGTATCTTATACTCCATGAATTCCATTTCTGCAGATGGTTCGTCGATCGGATACCTGTAGCCCATGATTCGGGCTAAAAGGTGTAAATGGCCATAGCGGGTCCATGTCTGGTCCGGCCCAATCGGACCGACCTGGTCCGCGGGTGTGGGCCGACTCGAGTGGTTGTCCATGCCCAAGTGAGAGGACCGAACCAAGGGAGCGGCTGACTTAAAGGGGTAGCCTGGCCTGAAGGCGCGGCCTAGCCTGAGGGCAGCCCGCCCCTGGCGGCCCGTACGAAGGGCGTCTCGGCCCGTGACAGCCTGGCAGGCCATGTGTGGGAGGGGGTTCCTCGCAAGGTTTTTCAAACAGAACTGAAACATTGAACCAGTTTAGGAGCTGCGGTACATGGGTGGTCCCGCTTGTTCGGCTCTACAGCGGTCGGCCCAGCTGGTCGCCACCTCTCCTCCACCGCGGTCCTACTGCCCTACACATGGCACACTGGAATCGTTCCATCACTACTGTGGCCCGGAATGATTGTGACCTTTGGATCCACCGTGCGGAGTGACAGCGCCGCACTTCTGCATCCACCGCGGTCCTCCTGGCCACAGTTCCTCTCTAGTGCGGTGCAACAGCACTGCGCCCCTTCGGCACCACCGCGGCCCGCCTGGCTGCGACTCGGTTTCTATGCGCGGCATGGTAGTTCTGCACCCTTGTGGTAACCCAACGACCTAGCGCCTCCAGATCCTTTTTGTCCTCCACCTCCTTCTTCATCAAATGGGGCCTCCTTGTTATGGTGCTATCATTTGATTACCATCCATAAAATTCAATGAAAAAGGATGGGTATACAAACAACACAAATCCCCTACCATGACTTCGGTGCTCAACAACCGAGTCGTGGAAGACAGACGTCGTGGGAGACAGACGTTGTTCGATCAATGTCGGAGGAGGAAGAGCCCAAAGAAAATTAGTTGAGATGACGTCATCGGTG
The DNA here is from genome assembly GCA_963277665.1 of Viscum album. Classification (NCBI taxonomy): domain Eukaryota; kingdom Viridiplantae; phylum Streptophyta; class Magnoliopsida; order Santalales; family Viscaceae; genus Viscum; species Viscum album. Next base: position 705,655,902 of record OY728131.1, on the reverse strand, counting down.
AACTTTGTGGGCAGCAACGCTTCCCTTCCTTGCCCCAGGTGAAGAAGGTAGAACTTAATGCTTGTTGTTCTACGGAGATGAGAGGCATTTTCCATTGGAAAAAGTCATTCTCCAAGAACTCTAATGCTCCACAAAAGAGAATCAACAACCAAAATTAAAATAATAGCTTATCTATTATTTTCTTGTTGCACTGCATTCCAAAAAGAATTAAAATGTTTTCAAATTAAATTAATCTACTTCATTTCATTAATGTGTGAAGTTGTCTTAATTAATTTTGGGGAGGAAGGTGAAGAAATCAATTAATCTATTAAGTGAATAGGAACAATAAAGAGTTGAAGGTGCAGAGTTGACATCCCTCATAAATGGGGGGTTCAAGGGTGTTCAATATCGTGTGGGCCCCACCACAACAATATCCTTCCAAATGAGGATATGAACAGGTGGTACCCACCTCCAACGTCCCCTTGGAAGATTAAACCACCACAAAATAAAATTATGTTACACATAGTTTTATTTAATTTATTTAGAAAGCCCCCAAAATTAACTTTTGCTCTTGTAAGAATACCACTACGGTGAATTTCTCCATAAATGAAAACCGGTGTTGTGAGTTCAATGGTGCCCTCAGATTTAAATTCCAAGCACCGATTTAAAATATATAATATCCAGCTCATACATTTACTGAACGTACCCGAAACATACTTCATAAATTTATTCTGGGCACACCGGGCCTCGGAATCAAGCACCACCAGAAACTATGGACTCGTAAAAATCCCATGTATGAAAAAAATAGTCCACAGAATTTCTGGGAATTTACACTCACTATCTCATAATTTAAATAGTAATATTAAAAACGTATAAATATATTCAATGTTTTATTTAATGAAGAATATAAAAAAATTACAGATAGGATATAGATTCTTTTCCCTTTATTATACTAGTGAAATACCTAAGGGTAAAGTGTGTGATGGTGATATTTTATTAAATAGTTTTGACATACACAGTTTCGGTCATGATCTATATGAGATTAGAATTCACCCGTAAATAGTTTCATTCACAATTTAGTTGATGAATCTCATCTTAGGAATAATCAAGGGAAAATTTTAATATGTTCTATCTACCTCATAATCTCTACTAAATGTAATTAATATGGTACTATACAACTATTCAATCCCATATATTATTTCATCATCATCAATTAGTCATTATTATAACACTTATATACTAATGCTAATTATCATTTAACAACTTCCATACTAACAATGTTTATGATTCAGAATGCAAATATTAAATTATAAACACTATAAAACTAATAAATTAATCCAATTGAGTTCATTTTTTATATTACCTCATTACATAATAAGGAATTAATTTATTTAAAAGGTAATATAAATTAAATTTTTTTTATTCAATAAATTATTTCCCAAATTATAGATTTGACCCTTAATATTTTTATTCCATACACTAATATAGATGATGGTACTTTTGTTTCATCTCTTCTATCAGTTCCCATGTGACATTCTAAAACATGTGGTTCCATAATGTCACATTTATTAGTGTGATGTTTTTTTCATATAGCATTTTCTCAATGATCTATGATATTTATTGAATACTACAAAAATGAAATATCTTTTTCGAAAGGTATCACCATATGATTTAGCACTATTCAGGGTTTTGGAATGTGTTTCCTTATGATTGATACATGTAACACGTCTTTTACTATATATATGTTAGGTGGGAGTACTAGTCGATTATACACCACTCTGATGTGATTTAGTCTCTCAAAGGGGCTGATGTTTATAGGACAATGAATTCTCTTCTTCCCAAACCACATACATTTCATCCATTGGGATAAATAATTGAATGTATTATCTAATACCTCCAAATATAGACCATGTTGATGATTGATTTCATAGATTTTATGTCTACATTGTGGGGATTTCATATAATGTTTAATGGGTTGATCATTTAATTCCATTTCATTGATAATTTTGGGTCCCATCAACTTCCACTCACCAATATAATGCCATCATGTCAGAGTTTTACACCTCATCCCTAAAAAACCCTCATAAGTTTCCATTTGAATTCTAAAATGAAAAATTATCTTATTTGAGAACCCAATTAGGATAAAACACTCATCCCACAGTCTATGGAATTACATTGAGCTTGATTTAATCATATCCTCTAATTTTTATTGGAATTTTTATAATTAAAATGTTTGTATGGTTGATAAGGACTGTAAAATCTTAGATATATATCCGATTATTGCTGACGGAATCCCCAAAAAATAAAGCTAAACCTCATATCTTGATCAATTATATTATAGTGTGGATATTAATGTAGCCTTACAACATTCGTTATAAATATATTGGTGATTTGGTCAATATATAAATCATCCATGATATCAAGGAAATTTTCTAAATTGGTATGGAGATAGAATTTCACCCTGATTTTGATACTTCTCCTAGCATTCCTAAGAAGTCCTATAATAATAATACATGGTTATTTTGTACAGTTTTAATATAGGTATGAGTGATTTTTTCTTTAGTCAATTTGACATATGTTTTCTATATTGAATTATTGGTATATCATGCATCAAGAGACAATCTCCACAATATCAATCTTTGTGCTATCCATCCATATGTTATTCACCAAATCAGTAATCATAATTTTTCTTCCTAGATGAATAGGTGGATGATATTTTGACATCATCTAGTAGATAACCATAAATTTTTTATATTAAGGGACATGTATTCTTGTCAAAAAAAATATAAATCTATGTCCAAAAAAGATAAACTCTGGAATATAGACTACATTAATCCATAACACCTTAGCATTTTTCGGGACTCCATGATCTTCTAAAGAATATATGTTTGAGAATATTTTTGAGAGTTTTAGGTTGAATATACTTTTATTATTTTCATATATGTCATTTTAATTTCAATGATTATTGAATCCCATGGAATCCACATCATAGATAGAGTTATGGGATCCTTTATACTCTAATCATCTCTCTCAATTTATTCATTACTAAGTAGGTAATTAATTGAACATTCATATCACATTTTTAGTTATTAGCACTGAAATTTTTGCATATTAGTATCGTTTTCTATAAATAAATATATATATATATATATATGTATTTTTTCATACATATATATGTCACAATCTTATGAATATATGTAATATCTTTGTGTAATAAATTTGGACACTATAGAAAATTATAGATCATTATTTGTGTATTTATACTCATAAATCATTAGTTTGTGGGAGTAATTTTAAATATCCTTGTCAAATTACATGAGAACACAACCAAGACCATTTTTTATTAATCATTTCATATAAAAAATCCTTCCACAATGTTTAGTAATATTTGGATAGGTGTTGTGACTAACCTCTTATATAGCCTCTCACGTTCATCTACATCCATTTATATAGAGTCTCTGATAATTGAAAATAGTTGTGTATTATATTTATTGAGTACTCAACCTCATAGCTTGGAGGAAGAAGATGAATGTTTTTCAAGAAAACCATTACTGAATTCCAATATAATGTCAATTTAGTTATAGATGTTCATTTCATTACTAATAATAATTTAAACAAGATACACTTTTTTACAGGTAAATAATATAAATATTTGATATTATGGTACCAAAAGAGATTCATCCACATATTTTCACTAGTATATGAATCATAGGAGGATTCATGATGCAATGGATGATTTTATTATCTCAGAAATCTTTTATAGATCTATATAACAAAACCCAATCTATACACTTTTTTTCATAAAATTACTATAAAATATGTATCATAGAAATCAAGGAAAAATTCATCCGATGAATTTTGATAGGGTATGGGTTATAATATTTGGATACAACAATTGAACCATTTTCCATCTTCACTCAAAACACAACTTCCATTTTTGTATATGGTTTCTGAATAGTTATAATAATCTTTTTATATATGAATTAATGAATATAAAAAAGGATGATAAGAACATTTTTATTTATTTTATTCATGTTATAGTCATTTAAGTTATCCAAAACAGACATATGGATTAAAATTATAAATTATTAATGATATAAATGTTAAACCATAAACAATAAATGTATAATTCATGAATAAAATATATTCATTGACTTATTAATAAATATAATTTAATATATGTTATACATTATCTATTTCCAAAAAATATATATGAATTTGTATTCTTGTCATAATGGATCATAATGAGAATGTAAATTTACAAAAACATATCCCCCATGGGTTTCAAACTAGGTGTTATACGTGGAAACTTGTAATAAATAAAGTAATTATTGATTCCATCTCAATGTTACATATTAATGGATAATACCCCTATGCACTTCAATGCTAGATCCAGATCCACCGGTAGTATTCAGATAGGTATTTATACTCATAGAGACCAATTACTATATTATATTCCATAATATAATATATTTTTTATACACCTACGGCCTTCATCCGACATTCCTAATCCTAATAACAAAAATAAATTTACCTTTCTCTAAAACCATATATTTAAATACATTTCTTTTTGCACTTTAATTAATAATATATTATATAATGGTACCAATAAAAAAATTGCAAAATACATTAGGTCATGTATCACTGGGATATTAGTTACATAGAACATTAAATTGATACATGGATATCAAAAAAATATGGAACTTTTCTTTAATATGAAAATAAAAAACAATTTCTTATTTAAAACTACATGTGATTCCATGGGGACAAACATAAGAAATGGGTGAGCTATAATGCACAGTAAGTGATGGAAAAAATAATAACAGAAGCTAAACTAGTTCATATGATCAAAGAGGCATATCAGATTTTCATAGGTGGGTTGATAATCCTAATACTGGTCAATAAGGAATGATATAATAATATATCATAAAGATATCATGGTAATCTATCAACAACAAGAAATATGACATAAGCATAAGTAACGTAAAACTTCAAGGAAAACACCAAATGATGGGAAAAGATTAAAAATGGTTTAGTATTACTCCCTAATCCCATACATGTTATCTCATGAAACTAAAACATTACCCAATACATTAATGTTCTATTTGGGCACACATATCATTTTCGTATCATCTACATTCAAATGTGTTCCAAATAAATCATACAACAAAATGATATTTTCATTAATTGTCTTCCCATTATAATGAATTATTGGTTATATACATAGAATTTTCTAATCAATGAATGATATGTATAAAGTAAAAATAGACTTTAACACATATTATTACATTATTTGAATTATAATTATCCATCAAATAAAAACCATACATTTTAAACTTTTGTGTCATTATAAAATTATTTTTAAATAATAAAAAACATGGATCAATTGTATTAAATATAGAACCATGGGCTTAACATACATGTATATGACATCATTTTTTTAATATTAATGAAATTAAAAAAATACATGCCTGAGGACTATATTAGTTTAGTACCCGTGAAAACATAAAAAAGCTTCAAACACAATCAAAGATCATCAATGTTTCCCAAAACGATAATACCCTTTATTACTCTAACTAAAAACTCTACTTCACAACATTGGAAAATGAAACATAAGAATGATGATATTATATTCCTAGTAACATTAAAAAAAGAGATATGTAATCATAACATGAACATAGAGGTATGAGAAAATGATTATAAAATTTAAAGATCATATCATGCATATCAAGGATCATACAAATGACTCATGTAATAAAGACTGGTAGAACATAAGCCATGAATCATACGAGAATGAAGAGAATGTTCCATGATTTCATAATATGTGAATAATACATTGAATTAGTGTCATGCATTTTTTAAAGGTTGGGGCCGAAGCCTCATTTATTATTAAAGGAAAGCAAAGACCTCTTTTAACTGGGTAGAGGGAGACCCATTACATAGCCTGAAGGCATAGTGGGCATTTATCCCATTACATGGCCTGTAGACCAATTTTTTTGGCGCGAAGCTCATTCTATGAATAGTACTGCTACAATACCTACACTGCTACAGTACTGCACAGTACCCGCCACCGCTACAGTACTCTGCCGCCGCTATAGTGCCCTGCCGCCGCTATAGTGCTTGTCGTTGCTACAGTACGCCGCTGCTACAGTACGCTATAGTATTGCTACAGTACATGCACCCAATGGGTTTTGAACCCCCATTTTTCATCTAGATTTAAGGGGTGCTTACCACTAAGCCAAACCCCAAATACAGTGTCATGCATATATGAATATATAATCATTCCAAGTAAGTGAAGGACCATTTCCAAAACCCTACCACTACACTACAGGGGCCTAAACCTACTAGGTGGGACAATCCATTTTCTCTAGTCACATCCATTATATTATTTTAGAATGGGATCACATCCAAAGCCATCTTTGTATTCAAGGTTACCTCCCAATACCATATCAGTATTAAAGGTTCACTCTTAATACCATCTGAGTGGAAAAAGTCCATTAATGAACCCAGTTCACTCCCCATTCCACCCATGTCTCTCTCGTGGGATATAAGATATTAACTGATACATTGGCGGTAGATATTGGTATCACAAATATAATAATGAAATCATATATAATTATTTCATATGATAATAAAAAATTTATCATATCCTGACAGAGTAATAGATATGGGTTTCATAAACAATAGATCATAACAAATGAAATAAAATGGGTATCCTAAAAATACACCTTATCATAACCGATAAAAAATATATATGTTTCTTAATTATATATAATGTGAGAAAGGAAGTGGGTTTCATTAGTATTTTCTCATGGTGTAACCTGTGGAAGAAAAATGCATTTTTAATTATGTTTTCATCTTAATCACAAACCACTCAAAGGACGAATATGAATGTTCTAATTTGATATTATCCCTAGTTATGCATAAACTATTTCAAATGATATAAGATTATATTGAGAAGGATTTGAAAAATCAATTTGAGAGTTTATTAAGGGAAATTTCCTTTCATAGAAAATCTATTTTTAAAATAGAAAACATTTTCAAATAAAATCAATAAAAATTATTCTGAAAACAAATAAAAAATTACTTCAATTTATTAAAATCAAATTTTAAATTAAAAAAAAATTGAAAACGTTTTATTTTATAATATCATTGAAAAAATATAAAATATTTATTGAAAATTATAAATAACAATTTTAAAACATAAATAATTCGGTTACACCTTTTCATGAAAATATATTTTAAAACATATCAAATGTTTGATGAAAATAATTTAGAATTTTTTTAACATAAAACATTTTTCTTTGAAAATATCCTTGGAAAATATAAAGGAATATTATAAAATCATTTAAAACACATCTTGAACCTAATATAATTTCAAATACTTTTTCATTGAAAATATCTTTGAAAACATAAAAAGAAATATTTTAAAATCATTTAAAAACATCTTCAACATAAAACATTAATGAAATCATTTTTAATTGAAAATCGATTTAAAAACAATTAATGTAGAGAATATTAGAGAAAAACATAAAAATAATATTAATCATTTAAACGTAGAGTGGATGTTTCAATGAAATGATTTTCATGATAGCAAATAAATCTGTATATTCTTAACATTCCATTTTCACCATAAAATGTATAGAAAAGTTCCTTTATCGCAAAACGAAAAGAAGATTACTTTTTAGATATTTTTTTATAATGTTAAATCATTGAAAAATAATTATTTTAATATTTATATTATAACAAAATATCATCTTTTAATCTATTTTTAAAAAACATTGGTTTTCTTTAAAAAAATAATTCTCGATCGAAGGGAGAAACATGGTTCGGTATTATTAAAAAAAATTATAATTATTTTAAGTATCAAGGATTTGAAAAATGTTCCCAGTATATAAAGATATCATGAATAACTAAAGGGTAATAAAATTGATGAGTTTTTTTGATATATGGATATAATATTTCATCAATGGAATCATAATCGTAAACAATCCGAATAAACTATGAGATTGTAGCAATAAAATATTTCATCATTGGAAACATTGAAACATAATACCCATGAAATAATATAATTATATGAATTATATAATATAATTAAAATAATTTTATTCATGATAAATCTTTTCAAAGTGAATTATATAATCCTTGTAAAATAATATAGGAAAAAAACATTACATGTGTCTCGAAGAAGGAAAATTGGACAAAAGTACCTTACAAATATGCTAGCTTTTTATTCATAAATCCCATGAAAAAGAATTCATTAAATGGATATGTAAATAACCATAAATTTAATGAAAATTTTTATGTGGTACATTCAGGTGATGTATATAAACTACTCAAAATAAACAAGTGGTGAATGAGTCATAAGTCATGAAAAAATTAAAGTGAGACTAGAAATCCTATTACTAAATCAGTAATATTTGAATAGTGAGATCCATTAAATAATAACATCAATTGAAAATTTTAATATCACAAAATATAATAAATTCATGATATATATTTTTATAGGAATGATTATATAAAACACAATAACAAAAAAGGTACAAAATAGAATATATCTCCCAGAAATAAAACTGTGACGAGGAAACCCTTACCTTTTGTCTTGAATTTCTTCGTACGCATTAAACACTCTTCAGTAATAAATATATGTTTATTGTACATATACCACAAATCCATATTCATATATATCATACTATATATGAGTTTTTATGAAATTTCATTACTATTTTATTAACAATTACATGTTAATGTTAGATATCTTGTAATATCTAAGTTGTTTTTTCATATATCTCCTGACTTGTTATTTTTTATCCTTTATCTATGACCACGATTTCATTATTAATAACAACACTAATCATTAATTCATAATAGTACATGATTTACTATATAATTATACACTTAATACAACTCCGATGATCAATAAATATACAATATGTGGTAATTTAGTACATTATATGAAAACATAAAATAGGGATTACAATATCTTTATTGAAAACATATTTAGCATGCTCAAAATAGTATATTCAATATTAAAATTAATGGGATATCAAAGCGAAAAATTAGAAATGGGTGTTATATAATTCCTAGTAAGGGAATTAGCATGTAATAACATGAATAAATTGATAACTATTAGATAATAAGAATATCAATGGGTAATAACAAGAGTACGGATCATAAACATGCCAATTGGACATGATATAGCATGATAATCATAACATGGAATATGTGATAAAAACATAAATCAAAAAATCATGAGTATTAGTCAATGATTAAATTCTAAGAAATCATGGTGGGAAATTTCAAATATTGGAATAAAGTGAACCTATATCCCAACATCACATATCCAGATACTAAATATTATATAATTAATTAGAGTGCTATCTAGGAGCACATATCATAACCATTTCATTCTCATGCTTAAGTGTTCCACATATATCATATAAATGGATTCATATATCATTATAATTTATTCAAAGATCTAGTAATGTTGATTTAATACATTTAAGTATCTAATAAATATGTATATGTTCAAAATGGTGGATACCCTTGATAGAATAATGGCTATGGTATTGACTGTATAATTGTTTTGGTATGGAAAATGGAGGTGAAATTTCATAACCATAACAACATTGATTTTGAATTTATTAAAAAAAATTGATGAGGGAAAAATGTTTCTATAATTATTTTTACATAAAAATTTTAGTAATAGGGACAATGAAAAGAATATCCCCTCATTATTTAGTTTTAATAGAATGCATAAGGTAATTAAGAAACAAAAATATAGAAAAGAATCATTACTAAATTTCTGCATGGTAACTAGTGTATATAAAGGAAAATAGTTGGATTAATGAGAGTAAAGGGAATATATAATTATATATAAAATATATGTACAATAAGGGATATATGAAATATTATATCACATCATAAATTAATGAATATTAAAATACATAACATAAGTGTAGTGCATGATTAATTAGCATTGTGAAAGATAACTTACTTGAGTGTGTGACTCCAATGTCTTGGGAGAAGATTCTTGATATCTTAGGGAACCTTTTGAGGGAACTAAAGAGAGGGGGAAGAGTAAGTATAAGACTCAATGAGTTTTAATAATGTTAAATTGGAGCTAGGGTGGGTCTATATAAAAAAATAATGAGATTTATTTTTTATTTAGGTTTTTTCCTTTTAGATAATAAAATTTCCAAAACCAAAAACCATAAATTGGATTTTCCCATGGTTTCTCCCAAAGTGATTTTCTTTTAATTATTTTATAATTCAAAGTGCAGAACATTTTAAAATATTATCCTTGGTTATGTCGAGGTGAGTCAAAATCATAAAAAAATGATTTTAAATTCATAAAATATATTATAAATATTGGGGGATTCATAATGGATTTACCAAATAAAACAAATAAAATTATAATAAAATTATTATAAATAGGAAAAATATTTTTTTGTAACCTATTTATATAACTTATTACATCACTTTTAGGACATTATGATTTCATAAAATATAAAGTTTATTTATATGGTATTTAATTTTTACCTAACAAATTCACTCTCTCAGAAAACTATGAAAAATTGACAAATCGATAGTTTTGAAATCCTTAATTCAAAAAAAATTAATTTTATATAAATAAAAATCTATGTTTTTTAAATTTCACTTTTAAAATAAAACCCAACATATGTTGAAAATCATAGTCTTTTGACAATAACATTTTTGAAACCTTATAAAGAATACATTTCAATTAATAAAAATTATGTGATAATTTGTATTTAATAATGATTATTTAATAATAAACATTTATTGAAATTTTATTTCTTTCATTAATCAATTAATTCAACAACCTATTTTTTTAATTTAATTTGAATAGTAACCAAAACTACTATAATTTGTTTTTTGAATACAAATTAAAAAAATTAAATTAATAATAATAGGATTGATATAAATTTATTATTCTATAAAAAATAATATACCAACTTTTATTTCTATGATCATGTTTCATATCCCATTAATACACCATAAAACTCTATAAGTGTAAGTTGCGCGATGGTAGGACATTCATGCGGAGGTTTTGGGAATATGGTTTGAATCGTGATATCGATCATCTTGAACATCTCTAATAAATTATTTCTTTTATACTTATGTTTTTGGATATTATCTTGGTCTTGGTCAATGGAATGTACTAGAAATTCTATCTCCCGGGGAAGCTCCAATTGATGGGTATTATAAGGTACAATTCTATTTGTTGAGGCAATCACATCCATTTTCATAGAAAAATGTATTTTTTAAACCCTATATTTATACTAATCACATAATCATTTTTCAATGGATATATCATAAATGAAAGTTATAAATAATTTTATATTAAATCCAATGAGAATAATAAGAAAAAATATGTCCATGTATTTTATATAACCATATTATATAATAATACATTTAATAAAAATTAATGGGGATATTTATTTATAATAGCTATATTCGCTGCAATATGCCCCACATAAAAAATTTATTTATTGAAATTTTCATTTACCACCCTAAATTCAATTATGGTACCTCTGCTTCATTGCTTCCTTTGTTTTTCATGTTGCTTCTTCAATCTTGTGGTTTCATCACAGCTCATTTACCAAGGGAATTATCATATATCGTAGAAATATTTCTCTATGATCTAAGATCTCCACTGGATGCACCTCATAAGAAGAGTCATTCCCCAGTGGTACCACATAAGGGATAAGTATATATGAGGGGTATGGAAGGTACATTCTACAGAGGGATAAATTTTATATATCTTGTACTTGAGATATGTGTATTGGGAGTGATAGTGAATAGGCCACCACCCTGAGGTGCCCAGAGATAAAAAAATGTCTGATGTACCTTGGACTAAGATTTACCTTCATCAAAAATCTAAATATTTTCATACTTGTATTTGTGTGGAAACTACTGTAGTAAGAGAACTCAACCATAGTAATATATTGGACCCATCCTCCTTTGAATTAAATTGATAATTCTCTCAACATATCATCATATTTTTTGGATAGTCTGCTCAGATTGAGAAAAAATTGATGGTGATAAGTAATGATAAAGATTATCTCATTGTTTAGAGAATACTTAATACTTTTTCAAAACATATAGGTGAGTCATGGATCTTGATTGAAAACAATTTATTATGGTACTCTCTACAGCCTCACCACTTATGTGATGTATATCTATGAATTTTTATCTAGTGAGAAATCATGTCCAATTGTATGGAATTTTTTAGTATTGGTAAGATGATCCCCAACAACGCAGATAGAATTGTTTCTTTTGGATTTCAAGTAATTTCCAGTGATAAATTCCATGGTGATGTTCTCTTGATTCCATGTTGGTATTGTAAATGGTTGCATCATACCCTTAACATTATTCCATTCATACATAAATTTTTTAAATATTTATAACTTTGATGTATATTTTGTGATCTTCCCATTTAATTTGTCCTAATAATAGTGCTCTTAGATATCATGATGCATCTTTGTGATTTATGGGAGAATGGATAGAGTATATTTATGTGCATCACCCAATAGTTCCTTCTTTAACTTATTATATTCAAGAACAAATAATCTTGATCTAAATCTCAAAATTAATTCTACATTAACATTTTATTATAAGTATTTCCCTTTTCTTATTGATTAGAGTTTCTTCTGAATTACCACATTATCAATTTTAGAATCTATTAACAATTATAAAAGATGCAATTGAGGAATGATTTTTGAAAGGATAAATGTTTTTCCTTCCTTTATGATTCCTATTAATATCCCTTCCATTTTTAATATGATTAAATACTTCTCAATTATCATTAATGATAAAATTATAAGATCCTTTTTATATAGAGAATATTACACTTTATTTTCATTACCACGGTGGTAGTGAATTTAACCATCATAGTCCATGATCTTATATAACCATTTTTTATGGTACTAATTAAGCCCTTTCTATGTGAATATATATTTGATGGTAGAATGATCAGTATATATCCCACAATTTTTCCCATATAGATAGTGTATCCTAATTTCCAACAAAATGATCCTAGACATCAACATTAGATCATGTGAGGAATAGTTTTTCTGATAAAAAAGCAACTACATTGAGGAGTCGGCAATGAATTTTTCATTCTTCATTAACAAACATACCAATAACTTCATTAATGAAACACTAAATATTACGAAAATTTATCCACTTATCGGTACTGTGATCATAATGTAAGTGATAACACTAGTTTTTACCTCTATAAAGATCTGTTAACATTCATCATTCAAATAAAACTTGACTCAATTAGGAGTAATTTTGTTATGAGGGTTCAATAATCATGAATATTCCATTCAAATCATTGATAAAACCAAGATACCCATAGGAAACTTTCAATATCTATCACTAATGTCAGAATCTTCCATCCTTCGATTACATTTTTCATTGATGGATAAAAATATATCCCATTTATTGTTAATATATACCACATTGATGAGACATAATTAAACAACAACTCAAAATTATTATACTTGGAATAAATATTCTCCCTTCATAAGTCCTTTAGGAAAATGATCAAATGCACTTCATGGTCTTTCTTACTTTTGTTGTATATCAGGATATCATTTATAAGGATAAAAAATTTATTTGAGATAATACTTAACGACTCTATTCATCAAATCGATGAAGATTACGGGGGAATTAGTGAGTTTCGATGGCATCAATATGAATTCATAGTTCCCATGCCTTGTATGAAAAGTGGCCTTCCGAATGTATTCCTTCTTCACTCTTACATGATAATATCTCAAATAAAGATCGAAAATGGAGAAGTATTGTTCTTCACATAGCTGGTTTAACAAGTCATCAATCTATGGAAGATGATACTTGTTATTTATCATGATCTATTTATGCTCATGATTTTCATACAAACAGTGCATCAACCCATTATTCATTTTAATGAGGATCACTAAGAATCCCCATAGTGAAGCAATTGGGTGTATAAAACCTTTATCTAGATATCTTGTAGTTTTATCTTTATCACATCATGTTCCTCAACATCCATCTCATATAGAGTCTTGGATACTGGAAACTCCATAGTTAAAAGATCGATAGAAAATTCCAAATCCATGCTAGGATTAATTCTAGGAAATTACAAAAGAAACACATCGACGTATTCCCTCGTAACAGTTTTGTAATTGAGGATGATCATTTCCATGTACTCAATAATTTTATCTAGATATTATTTCTCAAAGGAAAATAATATCCATTCTTGATATAGTGGTGTCAGAGAATATTTATCGTCTTCCTTGCACTTATACAGAATAAAGGGGTTGATTCTCCATATAGATATTGAAATTATTATCATGTATATTTATGTATTCTTTAAATAGGAGAATCCAATCCATTCCCAAAATTACAGAAAATTCATCTACATTAATTATGAAGAGGATAAATGTGAAGTTCAGCCCAAAAATTTTTACATGGGAGGAGTTTTAAAAATGGGATGGAATAATTTCCCTATTGTCCATTTTCATCGACATCTTTGCTTCCATTATTTTTTTGATGTATGAATATGTATACTAAATATTCATGATATGATGGAATGTGTATAACATGGATAAAAAAATATTTTCCCTATTCTTAAATGAAAATCCAATGAACATATCACCAGTTAATTTTCGAGATTCACTTCAGTAGTAGTTATAGAAAAATATCCTCATTATTCCATGGAGTTTTATGGTTTCATCTAAAATACATTGGGTTAAGGAATTACATTGAAAATGATACTAGTTTTTTCTATTTTTAGCAATGAATGATGTGATTAGGGTTGGGTGGATCATTCCTATCTTTCATAACGTTAGTGGGATTCTCTTATCAAAACATATTAGGTAGGTGTCATTCCTTCATGAACCTAAATCATGTATTCACCACCATTAGTAAATTTATGGGGTTATTCATTATGAACCATTGACCAGTTGAATTTGTAAATTTTTTAACCCTATTAGATTTCTATATCCAACCTCCACAATTAAACTACCATTTTCGCTTCATACCCGCATAATACCCTTGGGTTCTCTGATCCCTATTTACACATTGAAGTCACAAAATAAAATATTCTCATATCTATTAAATTCATGGATCACCAAGGGTTATTAAAACTATGTTCTATCCCACCAATTAAGTAGTCAATATTTCGTGGTAATGAGAAATCTGAAGGCATATCATTCTTGTCTTGTGAAATTTTCTATGGTTACCCTAATATATCTATCGTCTCTTTTCATGAGGGTAAGAAAATCAATCTTCATTTCATATCAGAGGCTTTTACGAATGTATTTATCAAAAAAATCTATAATCCCTTCCAATCCATCACTTCGATATCATCGTAAGGATTCATATTATTGATCGATGTTCACCATTGACCAGCTTCTCCCTCAATAAGATAAGCATCCAATATTACCTTATCTTTCTAAAAACATTTAAGGATGGAGACAATATTATCAAAGTATTCGATCCATAATTTCATGATTAAAGGATCAACTAATCCATTAATATTTGGAGGCATATGTTTCATCAATGTTTTGAATGTGGCAGGTTCTCTCTAAGGGAGGTTTATACAATTCTCCTGATCCAATATGTTACTCATAAAATCATCCAGTTGAGATATTTTTATAAAAATGTTTGTGATTCCTGCTACAATTGGATTACATATCTTTTTAGGGAAGTCAACACATTTCAAATCGCAATAATTTTTTATCATATTTCCCCTATTAATGTAAATTATATAGAATAAAGAGAAAATTAGGGATAAGTAATTTAATCAATTGAACATATAAAGGGGAGTCCAATAACATTAAAAGGATAATTTATAAATTTCATTTATCTCATTAACATATGTGTTCTTACAGTTCAATATATGTTACCCATAACCAATCTCCTAACATATATTCTTGTACAAAATATTTTCAATTAATATTGTTTTCTAATGAGATCTTGAATTTACAAAATCAAATCCTCTTGGAGTGTCAGACTAGTTTCCTAGTAAGGCTCATTTTCATGAACCAGGTTACCCCGAATCAGTCCTGGAACATCTTTTCAGAGTTGTTTCTCCTTTGTAAACTTATTCCAAAAACAAACCCACTTGTAGTATACATACTGGGATTTTATTTCTATATAATCGACGTACTCTAAACATAATAAATTTTTTTGATGTCATATTAAACTTATTATTATCACTAAGGATTTATTTTAAGTTCACAATCTCTAATCCGAAAAATAACAAACTTGATCTTTATTTCATAGTAATACATGACTTATTATGTATGACTACACATAATACAACCTGAATTGCTGAGAAGTATAGTGAAATTTGGAATTAGATACATTAAATAACAACGTAAAAAAGGTAATATTGAATCATTATTGAAAAAATATTTGACATGATCAAAATAATCCTTGTAAAACTAAACTGCATGTGAAATCTTGGTGACAAATATTAGAAATGGGTTAGCTATAAAAACTAGTAAGGAAAAAAACATATAATACCATGAGGAAGATAATACATGTTATAAAATAGGCATATTGATGGGGACTAACCAGAGTTGATCATAAAACATATAATGATACATTATATAACATGATAATCATAACATGGGAAATGTAGTAGCCATTTAAAACACTAAATCACGAATATAGGTCAAGGATAAACTTCCAAGACATTATGGTAGAATAAATCCCCTAAATGAATACAATACACCCATGTTCCCACATTACATATTTTGATACTAAACATTACCCAATTCATTGTATAACTATCTAGATTCACTCACCATAATCATTTAAATCTCATGCTTATGTGTGAAACAAATATGACACAACATGGATCAATTCATCATTATATTTTACCCCATGATCATAGAATGTGGATTTAATTAAATTTTGTCACTAATAAATAATTATATTTTCACAATGGTGAATAAAATTTCTATAATAATGTGTATTTTATTCACTATACAACTGCTTTGGCATAGAATGTTGTGGATAAATTTCTATAGAAAAACAACCTTACATAAAAAATCAAAAAAATTGGGGATGAGAGAGAAAGGTATATCTCTATATTTGGACATAAAACAATAAGTTGTAGGGACATGTAATATCATATATCAACATTAGAAATTTTAAAGTAAAATAAAAAATATTAATGATGAAACATGAAAAGATAAAAATCCTTATGAATTTTTATCATTGTAATAGGTGTATATAAAAGAATCATTGGATGAATAATGAGAGTGAAAGGATGTTGTCATTATATTTAAATTCATGCATAATAAAAATAATACAGAATATCATATTCAATAATAAAAAAATTTAAATTTAAAATAATAAACATATTTGGAGTTCTTGATAAACCAGGAGATCTTAAGATCTCGTACATGAGTGTGTGACCCAAGAGCTTGGGAGGGGCATATTGATAATTAAACTATCTAAAAAATTATGAAAAATCATAGTTTAATAATTTTTATGTCCTAATTTGAAAAATTAGAGTAATTTTATCTATATAATTTTAAAAATATCAAAAAATTTACATAAAATATAATGATATGATATTTATTTTAAATGAGATGTTATTTTACAGAAACATTTTTTGAACCCTTATAAAATCTACATTTAAGTTCAAAAATTTTATATGATCATTTATATTTAATATAATTTATTTAATAATATTATTTTATTAAAATACTATTTATTTTAGAGATCCCTTAATTCTAAAAAATGATTTCCTAAATGAATTTGAATATTTAGCCAAAATACGATTTTTTTATAGAATCAAATTAAAACTAATTTGTAATGATCAAAATAATTGGATGTATATATATATATTAATAATTATATAAAAAATAATACAAATAACCATATTTATAATGACTTTTAACATATCCCTTTAACACACCATCAAACACGCAAAGGGTAAGGTGTACTATGATAGGACATTCATGGGGCAGTTCAGCGAACATGGATTAGGACGTAATATTGATGAGCTTCAAATTCTCCCATAAATAGTTTCACACATTAATATGTTGTTGGATATTAGTTTTATATTGTACATGGTAAAATTATAAAAATATTAACTCCCTGGAAATTCTTGAAAAATGGGCTTCATATCGTATGATCCTACATGTTGTGGCCATTACTTCGTTTGTTTGTAACAATTAGATTTGTTAAAATCCAATATTTATACTAATCATGTGTTTATTATTCTAGGATATATTATCATTGGTAATTATACATAGATTTATATTACATCTAATGGTAATAATTGGACTAAATAAGTGATTTTTTTTATAATCATATTATATAATAAGATTTTTAATGGAAATGGTAGTGGGATTTTATTTATAACAACTCATTTCATTAAATTCTCTCCCGAATAATATAAAAAATGACATAAATATCATATATACTAAATATATATTACTTTATTATAATATATAAATTATGTAAATATAAAATTAGATACATCATTCCCTAAGATGGTAGGCCAAACATTTGCATGAACAATGTTTATATTGTCCTATTGTATTAGAATAATGAATGTAAATAAAATATATGTATATATATGTGTGTGTCTGTGTGTTATCATTTCTAGTATAATTATTATTTTATATAAATCATATATCTTTATTAAACCCATCCTCAATAAATTCAATTTAATATGTGAATGAATAACATCTCTTTGATGAGGATGTTGTCCACACAACCATAAACGATGGTATCATATTCTCATAAAATGGAATGCGTGAAGGTATGGGTTACATAAAAACTAAATAAGAATAAATAAATAAAAATTATCATAGAGAAATATTAATTAAATCAATGTTAACAAAAATTAAAAAATATAAATCGAATAACAAATGGCATCGGTTTGCGAGTCTGTAGTCCACCGTATTTACAAACAATGTTTGTGTATCCAATTTGATGGAAGTCTGTGTTAGTGTAGCAAATAACCTTAACATAATATCATCTCATTAATTTTAGGGTACTTATATTATTATATAATATAATAATAATAATAATATGGTGGGTTTAGAATGAAATAAAACCAAGATTATTGTCGGAAGAGGTTACCTCTTCTTTGGGTAACTCTTATTGGTTTTCCCCAAAGGGATTCAATGGTTGCAGTTATGACCAACTGAGGCTTATAGGATTAGTGTAATTAATTTTTGAGGTTATTTATTAATTTCTCGGATAATCCAAAAGAAATTAGTGTTTTGAATATTTGAGTGGGTTTAGTTCACTTTTATAGTAGAGGATAACTGTAATTCCTGTCAATATAATAACGAAAACAATATTTAAAGTTATTCCTTATGTAACCTACTTCCAATAATATTCCATTTTTTATAAAAGCGAATATATGGTATAAATATGGCTATAAAATTGATTTTGGAAATGTTTATTATATAATTTACAAATTAATTTAATTTTTACCCAGTAATAAAACTCATTTTTTCCGTAGTCATTGTAATTAATTTTAAATTACATTCACTATATTTTTTAGAAAAAAATTATTTTATATTAAATAAAATTATAAATTATTATAATTGATAATATGGAATACATTATTATAAATTCTAATAAAATTAGTGGGAGAGTATAATTTAAATTAAACTTGTGGATGGGATGAAATAATTGGTTTAAAAAGTGAAAATGTTCAAAATTTTGAAAAATTTATATATCCAATTCCAATGTGAGGTTGATTATAATGAACATGATTTTGTTATTATATTATTAATTTATACTAAAACAATTTACAACCAAATTAAAATATAATTTAACTATATAAATAAATTATATGAAAATGTTGTTTTCAATTAAAATTCAGTTTTTGTCGCTATTCATCAAAAAAATAAAACTTCTCATATACAATACAATAAATTCCACAAAAGTAAATTTTAATATTATTATTTAAAAAAATGATGATTATTTTTTAGAATATAAATTATATAAATTTAAAAATTAGTTTTAAAAAATTCATCCATTAAAATGTTATAGTACTACGTTTTAGAATAATATAACTTTTTAAAACTAAAAATGGATATGATCTCATATTTTTCCTATAAAACGTATTGGATGAGTGTAAATTTTTTTTGATAATTTAAAATATGTAATTCTTTTTATAATCACTCATATAAAGAGTTTTTTTAATATATTAAGATAAAATGAATTTGAACATATCAAAAATAACCAAAACTCTAGGATCTATTCAAATATATTCATAAAATGATACTATATAAAAAATATGCATGTCCAGTAAAGGGTTACAAGGAATTATTTTAAATATAGGAATGTGTAACAAAACACATATCTTCATCCACCATTGGAATATAATATTCTAGAGTCATAAAAGATCACATCATATTAATTTTCATTGCCTCTTTATTTGACAACACATCAACCACTTTATTTTCTTCCATATACATATATGAGATTAACAAATTTAGTAGAGAGTATTTATTTAGGCATTCAATCCAATGTGGTAGGACACCAAAAGGAATATCCCTTGTTCTAGTTTTCAAGGTCATCATATCAATTTCAGATTTTTATTCAATCAGTGATGAGTTCCAAATTATAATGGAAAACATATCAAATTGCCTGAACAATATACAATAATTAATATTTATATGCCACCCTAATTCAAGTTTAATGATAGAATCACCCATTGATGAAATGTTAGCGTGTACAAAAAACACCTCCATAACCTGATGACCATGGAATTCTAGAGGATGCACCATTAAGATTAACTTTATGTGATGGGATGATTATAGTGATTCATAGAATAAATTTGATAATCTTGGCATATTTGGAAGAATAATTACACAAAATGATCAAAGAATATTCAGTTCATGTAAATAGTTATTCATAGATATCATTTTTACCATTTATGAATAATAGTCCTCCTTATGCAATTTCATTATTTCTATATGGGTATAGAACTGTTTCCCATCAAATTGTTTTTCATTCCAAGAATTACTAATTTTTGTAAAATAGAACCCACTATGGAAAATATCATATTTTGGATATTCTCACTAAAACTAGTAGTGTATATCCTTTACATGAATTAATTGAATTTCATATTCAGTTCAATCCACAACTGAAACAATAATCCTTAATAAGACCATAGATCATGGGAAAAGCCACATGCCTAGAAGAGATGATGTATTTCCTCCTCTTCTAGATACATCAGTAAAATGACAATGAAATATAATGACCGTAATTTTTTCGTTGATCGTGTATGGGGACTCTATGTTCCTATATCCTCAACAGAAGAATAAATCAAGAATTCTAAATGAAAGGATATTTGAACTTTAGAATCCATGATGTTTGTCAATTAGATCCCCCACATTCCAATTTAAAGTATTATTTGGAATTAAAATTCACATTCTTATTGTGTGTCTATATAGGGTTGTCACATTCAATGACGTTATAGCTTTGGATTTCCGTACCAATTAGGGTAGGAATCATGCTGTCAATGCTGGAAATGTTGGGAAAGAAGTCACCAATAAATATATGTGTAGACTCAGAGGATATATTTATAGTGTTATATAGTGGATTTTCAAGCCACACATTAGTCCATAAATTGATATTGGATCTCTTATAACCATCCATTTTTTATAATAAATGATTTTATTATAGGAATGCTTGAGAGATGCGCAAAAATAGGGTGCAAGGTAATATTTATAACCATCGAACACTCTCCCTTTTAATCGGTTTGATATGAAATCATAGGAAACTTCATAAGTGATCATGTTCCATGTGAATATCTTAATGAGGCTATGATTGAAAATTTTGATATATTTCTATTCATGTTCTCCACATTCAATTGGATTAATGCACTCATTACATGAAATAGTGAACAACTTCTATTCATAAACTTTTCCAATCAATATAAAATTCCTGATCATAACATTAATTTTATTAATGAGGACAATGGTAATTCTATAGAGTGAAAAAGAGTATAAAAACATAGATGTAATCACAAAGTTTACAAGACACACCCTCCTATCATGAGAGATGGACATTCTTTTCAACCAACCAATTTTATCTTCAATTCCTGAGAATACTCCTTCTAATTATTATCTTTTCATTATCCCCAAAAAGAGTGGGATTCCAATGAAATTAAAATATATGTATCACCTCTTTACCTTAAGACTTTTAGTTGTCCGGTTATTTTTCAACAAATAAACCATCACAAAAAACAATGAAACATTTATCCCAAAAAATGTATTTCCTAAAAACATGTTCATAATGTTAAAATAGGTCCTTAAGTGAGGATATTTTATTTTATTTAATCATGTACATGTAAAATAATGTTATCCATATATACTAGGTGTGAATTAGAATAATAATTTATAGTAGACTTCATTTTTTCTAAAATCCAAATTGCACTGAGTCATTGATACATCTTCTAATGTAATATTTAACAATTGAAAACTAACATTATAAAATTAGATCACATTACCTCATTGATATGGTGCATTTGAAGTAACCTAGGGGATCACCATTAATATTGATAGATAGTAAGGAAAACTGATAATAGTGCTAATTAGGCTGATGAAAAAAACTGAGAAACCATATTTTATAATAACATCAAGAAGAAAAATCCATTGCATTGTATTAAAAGATTTAGATATATAAATATTGATTGAAAAATTTAAATCCATCATTTTCTTCTTCATTACAAGTACACTATATGAAGTTTTTTAAAAGGGGCTGTTGAATAATCCTTCTATAAATAATGAAAAATTGGTCCGAAGTAATATATAATTTAACAAATCCCCACAACATATTCATAAAAATGACACTGATGAGTTTGGGAATTGTGTTCCCAAGACCAAATTGCCTAAAATATTTGGTATCATGTGTGTTCTCCTTCTTTAGTATCAAATCAATGAATCTTTTATTTATCCGATAATTCATAGAAGGGTTACTGAATAATTTTTTGATTACTTGAGTTATATCGTCCCTCAATATATCCCAATAAAATAAGAAAAAAATTTATGCCCATTTGGGCCTAGAGGGATCTTCTTGTTGAGAGAGAAAATAGATTCCTTAATTTCCTATTTGTGTGTACCCATATTAAGAGCTTAAAATTTATTTTCCTGAGTATAGGGAGATATGTTTCCAACAATTTTATGTGTGAAGAGCATCCCATTTTAACGATAGAGACCCTTGAAATGATCTCCAATTTCCTGAGATATCACATTTTCTTATCTGAATAGGTTGTTATTTAAATTGATTTCCTTGTAACCTTCACCATATATATTGTATTTATGAAACCTATAAGATAAATTTTACTTTATATCCATATCATTTTTTAATTTTACATTCAGATGAATGTATTCAATGTTTATTGGGACATTACGAGAACATACAACATGAGATAGAATTCAATTTATTCCTATGATGGTTTTTTCTGTTGTTGGTTTCTAATCTAAGCTACAATTAATATATTCCCCAACCTATTTTAGTTATATTTCTATTTTGTAAAAATATTTCTTACACCATTCTTTAAGAAACTCCTAGGTGTATTTTAATTTCTGGAAAACCCAATAGAATGGGATTCTAATGAGTACAATCTTTTAAGCCTATAACAATGTTTCCCTATATCAAGGAATCACAATCTTTGCATTATTATATATTAATTGAATCAGTGTTTACAATTCCATGTGTGTGAAGAATTCAACAATTATTGGTTACTGATCAAAATGATACTTGGGGAGTGTGAATCATGAGACTCCATTTTCAACACTCTTGTCATCTATTAAACAATTCACTATTAAGAATAATTTCATTCCTTCCATTTTATGTGTATCTACACGATGTGATTTAATTTCCTGAAATTGGGATTCAAACAATCTAACTTTGATTAATGAAAGAGGATAATTCCAAATAGGTAATGCAGTTAATGTTGTATCCATATTTTTCTTCTGGTTTCTTAATAGTGTTGAAATCCCCAAGGATTGCACATTTTTAGTGATATTTGAATAAGTTTCCTTAATTTCATTTCATAAATATCTTCTCCAGATATAAAATTTATATGCATAAAAAATGTGTTTTATGAAAGAAAACTGGAGATGTTGAAAGAGATTGAAAAACATTGAGGACTCTTAAATACATCATTGACTTATTTTTCTACTGATTTAGAACCCATAGATAATCCATGTTTTATTCAAGCATATGTTTTTATAAAATATTATATCCCATATAAAATATTTCTAGTTATCAAAATTCAATTTTTGTTTTGTACTTCCAATGGGAAATGGTTTGTATGCCATAATAATGTGTCTAAGGGCCATATATATTAGGGGGATCCCTTGCCAATAAAATTCCAAAAAAAATAACTTCATTACATAATGTTTTATCCTTCTTGATATCCCCCTTTATTATCAATAATCATATATCATTTTCTTCATCCACGTTTTTATGTTTTACCTTTATTTCTACTACCCATTACATGGTTATTGTTAGTCCCAATTAGTAGACCATCCTTTCCACTATCTGCAGTTGGGGTAATCTCAGACTGCTCAGTATCTATGATTCATCAACATCATCCATTCATAAGAAACAATTTAAATGTGTAAACATGTTACCATATTGTTCATGTTCAAAATGATTTTCTTTGATAAGCTTATTTTTTGAAGCCTTGGATGTATGTATTTCTTAAAAACCCTCTTACAATTCAGAGTTATCAGTATGAAATAAATAATGACTGTTATATTTTTCAATACTTATAAAATTAATTCATATGAACCCATCATGGGTTGGAGTCTCAAATGAATTACTATCCAATGATTTTTCCTCTGATTATACCACTGGCATAGTACTAGTTGTTTCATTAGAATGAACCCCCATTTTGCAATTTAGAATGGGTGCCTATAGATCATATTTTTCATTATCCACCTCTTTATCTTCATTAGGGGCCTCTAAAGTGAGTGTAAAAATTGTCAATTGAAATTATTATAGATCCCCTTTATCATTTTCCTCCAATTACATCTAGATCCATGTTTCAAGGGAATTATTCAGTCAACGATAGAGGGGGATCTTCAGAGGGAGGCTTTTCCTACCTATATTTTTTCAGATCCCTTGCAAATCCCTATAGTCCATTATCTTATTTATGTAGTTCATACTTAATAACTCCATCTAGGAAATTCTACTATGATTTATGTATTTTTTTCCACCATCACATTACCGTCCATGGTTATTACTCTCGTGAAAATATAACCTGCATAAATTGATTCAACATGAGAAGATATCACATAAACACCAACAACATTAATGTCTGTCCTGGGAACCATGCACTTCTCGGACTCAAAAATCCAAAAGGATGATGGATTGCCTGATTCACAATTTTGAGTTAAGTAGTTATCTACCTTATTACCCCCACCCCATAAGGAAGAAACCACGATTAATTGAGGCTCAAAGGTTGTAATCTCCTTCTATTTTCATTAATTATGAATAACCACATCATGGAAATTCAGTTTAGAGAAGCTACATTGTGTATCAATTTAACATTCATATGTTGAATTTACGATGATATTGAAATTATTTAAAAATGTAAAATTTCTCTCATAATGTATCTTAATATTAATATTATCACCACTCATTGTGATCACCTATTATTTCACCAATTTATTTGAGATTTCAACATTCACCATGACCCCAATATTGTGTCCAAACCTAAAATTTTCATCTTTTTTATCCATCCAGATGGGATTTTAAATAAATAATATTATTTCCCTGAGAAAACTATAATCCTAGTAAAGCTAGTTTTTCCTACATATGTGAATCTAAACATGAGTTTATGTGTTACATAGATTATTTGGATCGTAATTTTTATCCCATTATTTAATAATAAGAAACATAGGCTTCAAATATATTGATGCCAAACTCTGAGGTCATCTCTTGTAGTTATCATATAGAAAAATCACATGATATTATTTATGTAACATCCCATGTAAGTAATGAATAATGGATATTTTTATCTATGTATATTTATAAATTAGATAGTGTTTTAGAGGTTTAAAATGAGAATAAATCCAATCTTAAGTGTGGAATACACTAATATTTTTAAAAGATTATTTTACTGCCTTTTGATGGAAAACTATTTTTAAATAAAAATTTTGACAATTTTATAATCTCTATTTTTCAAAATAGACATATTCTTTATTAATGGGACATTAAAATTTACATTGTATAAATTTTTGGTATTTTTTTGAAAAGGTTCATTTTTTAGTGAATAGTGAAAAATACTTCATTTTACATCAAAACTGCTTTTTCATCTAATTTAATTATATGGTTAGGTTATCTTTTTAATTTGTCTTAATGTTTAAACTAAATATATTTTTACCATTTAATCCAATGGGGTTCATTATTATTAATTTCACTTTGTAATTGGGCATACACAAGTGCCAAACCTTTCATAGATATTGTTTCAAAAAAACCTGGTATTTGTTTTCACAACAAGAATTATTTTTAAATTAATTATTGCAATTTATATGCTTGTAATTTGGTAAAATGGATTCCAAATTTGTAATAATAAGGTCCAAATTATGTAATTAAGACTCTTTTGAATTGGGACATTATGAATATTAACGACGATAATTATCTTTAATTATCTTGATTAATGAGTAATTGGGTAGTTATGGATAATAAAATAATATCATAATAATAAAAAAATGACCACAAAATGTGTCCTAATGCTACTTGTTGTCTCATGTCCAACCATGGGATGCCTTGTGCCAAACATGGGGACCCCATGGAATCACTTTTGTGTGAAATTGACTTTTTATCTTTTATTTTTAATGAAAGTTAAATATAACAAAAATTGTATCACCTATGTAAATCATTTTTATATATGTCTACATGTATGATATATTCGACTATAAATATTCATTGGAAAGATAAAAAGATTTCCTACATCATCGAATTTTTTATAACTTTTAGACATTAAATAAATTAAATTATTTATGACATCATTATGATGCAACGAATACCTCATTAATAAAGGATTTAAATAAAATGAAATGATAATGTTAAAAATATAACATAAATTTGTCAAAGACCTATTGGATGAGTATATATCAAACCCTTATCACCTTATCCTCAAAATACATCAATGTGGGACCTTTAAAATCTGAAACACATTTGAAAATAATGTAACATTTTATAACATTCCAAGAGTACCCCTCCTCTCCTCTTATAAAAGGCCCCTACCTCTACCACCTTACCCACACCTCTAAAGCCTTTGGCTCAGCCAAACCCTGCTCATTTTTTCTCTCCACATCCCTCTCGTACTCCTAGAAGCCTCACATGGGGTAGAAGTCTTCCCAAGGAAGCCTTTGAGCTCAAATCAAAAAGAGTTACCCGTTTTAAAGGTAGTGTTTTCTCTTATGCTCTTATGTTTTATTTTGCTTCTCAAACCCCCTAAATTATTTTTAACTTTATTTTGTAAAAACACCAGTATATTAAATATACTAGGATGTTTTTATAAGAAGGATTCGAGCTACACTTACACACACCTACATCTAATGGTTAAAGAACATATTGTTTCTGTGGATGGCGAATTTCTGCCTCACGAAACGATGATTGTTCAACAATCATATTACACCTTAAAAGGTGGACATTAAGATGTCGCTATATTTATATATGATATATAATATGTTTATGTTTTACTTCAGATTCTGTATTTTTCATTTATGGAATACCTTTATGGTTTCCATTATGGGTAAACGTGATATCTTCATTTTAGGAAGTGCAGAATACCGCCCCCTCAAAGTGATTTGATTCGCTAATACCATATGTGGTATGTATAAAGGATAGATTGAATGATATTATATATGATAAAATAATGGAATTATAATACTATTATGTATCATTATGTTTTCATTCGATTAAATATGAAATAGAAATGGAAGTAGCGTTTATGCGTATGTACGACTTACCGTCTCCATGAACGGTGCATTTCATTTCTTACCTCTAAATGATTATGTAATATAATAAATGCATGTATATACTAGATATATATGATATATATGGCATCTACATCATGAATATAAATCTTGAGATAATAGATATTTGACTACGTGAACAACCTGAAAATATAAGAAGTTCATTTTTGACTCAAGTACAAATGATCGTTAAAATGATCGTTATAAACTTAAATAAAACATAGTGTTCATGACATGGTAATAAATGATATAAAAGGAATAATAAACGTGAAAAAGATTCTTATGAAAGTAGAAATTAACTAAAATTTATTATTTAAGAGATTATAGAACGATCAAGTCAAGTCAGATACGTGGTATGGGACTTCATCTCAATCTCCATTCATTGAGGCATATTTTGTTTTATACACAACATTATTTTATATGGTGTATAAACCCCTTTGACTTTTATTCTTATTCAAAAGGAATCATTTTTTATACGAAGCATTTTACTAAATGACAAAAGGAATGTTTTTTTGTTTGTTTTGTCGTACGTATGCGGCAACAACGGCTTCTCTGCCGCCGTGACCATTATTTGAGTTTCGGCTTCTCCTACAAGCCATACATTTTTTTAAAATGAAAAATAAATACCATGTTTTACTTTTCTTTTCATTTGGTATTGAAAATGGTTTTCATAATGTTATTTTATATCAATGTGTTTTATTGATATCTTGTGATTGAAATGTGGAAATGTAATGTTTCCTTTATGCATGTATTATGTGGTAACATTATGTTATGTTTCCTGGGCATTATTATGAAGACGGGTGGTTCCGTGATAAAATAAGGGCGAGTGATCCTGATATAGCTCTCCAATACATTGGGTAACACGAAGGAGTTAATCATTGTTGTTTCTCCGAAGAGATTTAGGGAATATATTGTGATGGGTATTCCAAACGTAACCAAGAGGGTTACTCCTTACGTAATATTGTTATAAATTTCTCAAGATACCTTTTTGTATTATAATTTCTATGATTTATTCCTGATTGGATGAGGTATATTAATGTGCATATGTTTTATGAGTAAAGTATTATTTCATTGATTCTTATGTATTCATGTACTCATTTTTCCTTTCAATATTTTTCATATCCCTTACTGATATTTTTATGCTCATCCCAAGTTTTTGAAATAATTTTCACAGGTCAGGGGAAAGGTACATGACGTGTTGATAGTGTCAAGGATGTGTCAAGAAATAATCCATGTTTTATTTTAAATATTTTTCCATTGATGGAAAAAATAAATACTATCATTTATGTAACCACTTTGTTTAAATGTGGAATGTAATGTAAGTTTTATGATCTAATTCTCTAAAACTCTAAACATGAAAAGATCCTCAATGTGTAATCTTGTAATTACTCAAGATTAAGAAAGGTTTAAGGTTAGGTCCTTATAGATGGTATCGGAGGTCGCTTTAGATAACTTTAGGAATTAGAATCCTATTAAATGATTATCCAAAAATAATTTTTTATGGTCAAATTGAAATGATATAGAATTTGAAGATTACCATGTTGCTTCATCTAAGACACATTTGTTCAGAATGGTTTTACATAGAGGAAATAGGGAAGCAGTGCTAGGAAGGTATACAGAAGGAAATAACCTTCCGAATCAGCATCCTGAGATGGTCAGAATCAGAACTAAATGGTTTGGTGTAGTGATGGCTGAGTTGGCTCAGGTGAAAAATGTTGGTCATTTATATTGATGATATTTTGGCGTTTTCTAAAAGTAAAGAGGGGAATGAAAGTCATTTAAGGGTTATCTTGAAAACCTTAAAAGAAAATAAATTGTATGTGAAATTCAGCAAGTGGGATTTTTAGTTGCAACAAATTTCATTCCTTGGTCTCATTGTTTAAAAATATGGCATAACTGTTGATCCTGCTAAAAAAAAGTTGTTGAAGAATGTCCAAGACCCACAAATGAATCCAAGATCTGTAGTTTCCTTGGTTTGGAAAGTTTCTACAGAAGGGTTGTTGAAAATTTTTCAAGGTTATCTAGTCCAATGACTAAGATAACTCAGAAGGGTGTTAAGTTGATCTCGACAAAAGAATGTGATGATTGTTTTCAGGAGTTGAAAAGAAGATTGGTGAATGCTCCAGTTTTGGCACTTCCTTCTAGGAATAGTGAGTTTGTTATCTACAATGATGCTTAATTTAAGGGACATGGTTGTGTCCTTATGTAGAATGATCGTGTAATTTCATAAGCTTCACATCAGTTGAAAACTCATGAGGTAAATTACAGTACACATGATTTGGAATTAGTTGTTGTTGGTTTCACTTTAAAAATATGGAGGCATCATTTGTATGGAGTAAAGTGTGAAATATATACCGATCAAAAACGTTTAAATTATATACTCACTATGAAATAATTGAACATGATACAGAAGATATGTCAATAATTAATCAAGGATTATGATTGTACAATTCATTACCATCCGGGAAAAGAAATAAAGTGGTTGATTCTTTGAGTCGAAAAAGTAATGCTTCATTAACAATGTTGCGTTTGGAACGTGATCCTTTGGTTATGGATTTGATGATCATTGGCATAGAAGTTGTTGGTGCAGGATGTCCTGTTTTGTTTCATGTATCAGTGAAATCTTCTCTATCAGACAGAATCAAGAAAGCACAGAAGCAAGACATTGAGTTGAATAAAAAGGTAGAGCTGGTTCAGAAGGGTAAGTTTCCTGAATTCAACACTGATAATGATTGTGTTTTGAGATTTGGGAAGATATTGTGTGTGACTTGTGATTCACAGTTTAAGAGAGAGTTGTTATGTAAAGCTCATAGTTCACTATTTTCAGTTCATCCTGGCAGTACTAAGATGTATAGAGATATTCGGGAGTAATACTGGTGGGACGGAATGAAAAAAGATATTGTTGATTTTACTGTGAAGTGTTTGACATGTCAACAGGTTAAAGCAGAGTGGTAGTTACTAAAAGGGATGCTTCATCCTTTACCAGTACCAGAATGGAAATGGGAGAATATATCCATGGAATTCATTGTTGGATTACCGAAGACACATCGAGGTAATAATGCAATCTGGGTTATTGTTGATCGCCTGACTAAATATACTCATTTCCTTTCTATACGAGATACTTTTTCCCTATATCAACTTTCTCGCTTGTATATTAATGAGATAGTCAGGTTACATGGAGTTCCACTCTCCATTGTATCTGATCGTGATCCCAGGTTTACTTCTAACTTTTGGAGAGGCCTTCAGAAGTCATTGGGTACTGAATTAAATTTTAGTACAGCTTTTAATCCTCAATCAGATGGGAAGTCAGAATGAAAAATTCAGTCCTTGGAGGATATGCAACTGCTTCTTCGATGGATTATCAGGGAAGATGTAACGCCCCGACCCCAGCTACCCAGAGTCGGTGCATTAATTACATAACATTGGCATGATCACAAGAAAGATCAAATCCCGAAAGACCGATTGGTTTAGTAGCCTTGGAAACACTAGATATAATCATAAAGTTTTCAATTACATTTCAAAGTGAAAAACTACTACAACAACAAAGTCTTCATATCCACACTATTAACCCCTCATAATATCCCTGCAAGTCATTCATAATTTACTTCTTCACTACCTGGGAAAAATAAAACATAGAAAAGGGGTGAGCTCAAATGCCCAGTAAGGATAACAATATAGCGGAAACTTTCATAAATAAAAATAGACATTTAAGGAAATGTATAACTAAAACAAAAGCCTTTTAAACATGAACTTTCAACATGGTATGGCATAAATAAAATGAAATAATGCCATTTAATTATTCACATGGATATTCTACTAATCGAATAATCACATGCAAAAATCAATAACCACTTTCATAATGTTGGAATGCATAATGCTAAACTTTAATTTCTTTTCAAGGCCTCGTCCCAAGACCTTGGGGCTAACTGTAACCGGAACCCAACCCGGAGTGCCTCTAATAACCGGACACCAACCCGGAGTGCCTCTAATAACCGGACACCAACCCGGAGTGCCTCTAATAACCGGACACCAACCCGGAGTGCCTCTAATAACCGGACACCAACCCGGAGGGCTTACTTTTACCAGTCCCTAACCTGGAGGGCTTACTTTTACCAGTCCCCAACCTGGAGGGCTTACTTTAACCAGTCCCCAACCTGGAGGGCTTACTTTAACCAGTCCCCAACCTGGAACATACTTGTCCAACACATTCATATGAAGTAAGGGTTGAAATATAACATAAACATTCTTATTGGAACTAGCATACGAAATGTAAATAATTTCACCATAAACTATGAATGGTAGAAAAATAGCACATCCACAGTCAAACATATCACAAAACCTTCAATACAATATAGAAGTTTTGTATCATAATAAATCAACCATAAATAATCTTAAAATCCATCAAAGGATGTTGACATAGATGAAATCAAAATTCTTTTTAAAGAAATATCTCCTTTTATTTTGAAATCATTTAAGATCTATATAAAATAAAACATCTTTGAAAATATTCTTATAAGCTTGTAAGGGAAGCTTTGACGATTTTATAACGGCGGAAAATAACCGCACCCGCCGTATAAGTAAAAAAACATTCTTATCTTAATTCTTTCGAAAAGGTTAAAAAGGACCTTGTTTTGAAAACGACGGAAAGATTCCTTTATAAACCTCTTATAAAAAGAAAAACAAGGGTATAAATGACTTTAACCCATATTCTTGTAAATGATAAATATGTTTTGAAATACATTTTGAAGAAAACATGGATGTGGATGATAAAGAGATCCCAGTAGATTATTACGTATAAACAACCTCGAATAATGAAGAGATTGTGAAATAACCCTTACCTTGTACTTTTCCTTGGTTGGGGTAGGTTAACCTCCTGTATAATGGTGAAATAATTGTTATTAAATTATACAAGAATCATATACATTAATATGATATCATATATGATCTTTTAATGTTTCTTTATTAATAATATCTTAGTATTATCGTCGTTTCGGGTGATAACCGATTCATTCTTTTTAAATGTTTGGTTACGTAAGACATGTTTTTAATGGATAGATTATATCTTATTCATAATCAGAATGATGTTAACATTATTTTTAACCCTAAAATGAGAATAATACTTGAATGGGTACGATGGAGAATGAATCTCATCGCGTTCGTGGAGACGGTAGTCCGTACGTACGCACGAACGCAACTTCCATTTAATTTTTATTTTAAAAGAATCGAATCCAAATGATACATAGGTATATTACTATTACAGTATAATAGAATATTTTATATATGTTACTTAAGTTCATTAACACCATCCTTTATACGTTCCATGTGTGGTATGAACGAGTCATATCATTTTAAGGGGGCGGTAGTCCGCACTTCCTCAAATGAAATTATCGTATGTATATACAACATGAAACGAATAATGGTATGAAATAAAATGGCATTACAGAAGCTTATATATAAAATATATATCATTAATATCATATTTAATTACAGTGCCATCATAATGGCCACCATGAGAGGCGGTAAGATGTATTTGAACAATCATCGTTTCGTGAGGCGTTAGTTTGCCATCCACAGAAACATTATGTTCATCATCCATTAGATGGAGTTGTGTGTATGTGTAGTTTTAATCCTTCTTATAACAACATCCTAGTATATTGAGGATACTGGTGTTGTTACAAAAGAAAGGAAATAAAAAGTTTTTGGGGGTTGGAGAAGCAAAATAAATGAAAATAATTTAAGAGAAATCGTTACCTTTAATTTTGGTAACTCACTTTGGTTGGAACCAAAGGACTTCTTGAAATGATTTCTGCCTAAGGGGAAGCTTCAAGGAGGAGGAGAGGGATGTGGGGAGCTTAGTTGGGCAGAGTTTGGACGAGCCAAGTGGCTTGAGAGGTGTGAGGAATGAGTAGAAGTTGTCTCCTTTTATAAGGGAGAGGAGGGGCTCTTTAGGAAAGAGTGAAAGTATTACTTTATAATATAATTATATTCGGTTTATAATGGTCCAAAAATCATTGAGGTCGAAGATAAGATGACTCATATTCGAAATAACATCAACCAATAAGAATTGGACAGGTTTTAGATAATATTTTAATCATTATAATCTTATTTATTTAAATGATTTATTAATGAGGTAAACATTGCATCATTATTGTGTCATTAATAATTTAACTTATTTGATGTCTAAAAATTATAAATAAAATATCATTATGTAGGAAATCTTTTTAGCTTTCTAATGAATATTTATAATCGAAAATACAACATGTATAACCCTATGTAAAAATTGTTCTTCTAAAAGATGTAAGCTTATGCCATTTTTATTTTTATTTTAGCTTTATTAATATAAAGTGTCCCTACCACATACAAGTGGCTCCAAGGGGTCCCCAAATTGACCCAAGGATGCCCATGGTCGGGTATGTGTCCACCAATAAGGTTAGGACACGTTTTAGGGTAATTTTGTATTATTATAATATTATTTTTTTAACCCTTATTTACCGGATTTACCCTTTAACCATGGTAAATAAAATATTTACCGCAGTAATTATTCAAATTGTCTAAAAATAAAAGTTACCTATTTACACAATTTAAACATCATGATTCCAAATATGGAATCCATTTTCCTAAATTCAAAACACAGAAGTGGCAGAAATTAATTTAAAATTAATTCCCGCTGTCAAAACAAAAAGCGTGTTTTTAAGAGGTAATAACTATCAAAAGATTGACACTTGTTTATGTTCGGTTTAATTGTAAAATTATGTCCAATGACCAACATTATATTAAATGGTAAAAATATATTCTAAATATACTTTAAAACCACTCAAATTCACAATTCATCACTATTAATTATTTTTATTAAAAAAGTTGTTTTTAATTAAAATTTAGTAATTTTCACTATTCATCAAAATATAAAAGTTATCCGAAAAGTACCAAAATTTCACCCTAGGCTAATTTCAATATTCCAAATCCAAAAATGAAGTCCATTTTGAAATATAAAATATATATGATTTCAAAAAGTAGGTATTACTATTCACAACGGCTAGTTTAATTAGTTGTGGTGTGTTAGAACTCGGTGTTGCGTACAACACACGCTATCGCATTATTCGAAGGGAAACGTCTCGTGGAAGCTTGGGATGTTTCATTTTAAATTTTTGATGTCCCCATTTAGTCAAAAAGTTTAAAATATAGTATTTAAAAATGGTTCACTATTAAAAGTTGATAAAAGTGCAATACTGAAAATGAATTTGTTCTTGCATTATATCTAAGAAACTCTTAATATGGATTCTAAAATTATAAGGATTATATAAACATTAAAATTTATCTAATACTATTAATAACCTCTTTTGAACAGCTTGTTTGGTAAGTCATGGTGTGCTTGAACTTGTTGTTGCGTGTAGTAAAAGTTATTGAATTATTTTGAAGAAATAACACACTATAAAATCTTGGGGTGTTACATTCTCCCCTCCTTCAATAAATTGCGTCCTCGCAATTTGAAATTGTTCTTCAAAAATAAAAGGTTGAAAATAAAAAATATATTTGTGGGAAAACCCACATCGGAAATTGGGTTACTAAAATTTAGTCTTAATATGAGGAAAAGAGAAATCAAAGGGTCACCACCAAATTATGATTCTCGATTAGGAGAACATTGGTGGCAATTAGAGACATAAAATCGGAGGAAAAACGTAAATATTTATAGGTAGTGATTGAGGTCATCAATCACAAACAAGTGTATAATTGAGGTCCTTAAATTCATCAATCTATGATGATTTGAAATACCATCGGTTCAACAAAACATAGGGTATTAGGATAACACATTTTTGACGTTTCAAAATATCTTAGTTGAAATCCCACATTGAAAAATGAATTAATGAGGCCTCTATTTAAAATAAAGAGTGGAAAGTATGAAGATTACCGAAAATAACACATACTAGGGTTCCATGTAGGAAAATATGGATATGGAAGAAAAATATAACCATCAATTATCTGATGGAGAGTGGTAGAGAGCATGGCTATGAAAAGGCCAACAATCCCAAAGCCATAAATTAGTGATGATTTAAGGTACCATCTAGGACAACATTTTTGTTCCAAGTTCCTTTTATTAATGTTGAGGAATTTATTTATGAGATTGGATAAGATCATAAGGAGATATACTTACTTTATAATTAGAGTTTTATCCACTAATAAATTTCTACCACAAACTCATATTTCACTCTAAAAGATAATAGAATGTAATTTTTTTTTTCTATTTATACTATTTGTACAGGGTTCCAAAATAAATGAATTTATAATTCATCTACCAGATCTTTTAAAAAAAACTATATTATTTAATCCAGGACATCTCGTGGGCCAGTGGTAGGTGATACACCCTTGTCGCCCTTCGGTTGCGGGTTCAAGTCTCGCAGCCTTGCCGGACGCGACGGGTTGCCGCCCGACCTCCGGGTTGTCCTTTTATGGCAATCCAAAATAATCCAAACTAGAACTATCAAAAATACTTCTGTCCAAACTCACAGTCCAACATTTATAAGGAAGGTAAACATAATGCAGATCCTTTTTACCCCGTAATAGCATATGAATACCTTCATCATGTATTCTTTTAATACACTGAAACATCCTGAATTACCATATTCCTTATTGATTACATTCATTCTCCCTTATTCCATATAGAATGCTGGATATACGTCATCAATCCAAAAATGTTTTAAACCCCAACAATGATGGAATATACAAATCATTAATCAGTTCCAAGGTAGTCAAGAATATCCAATATAATTTTTCAAAAATAATCATGTATTATTCGAAAATCACTACCTCGGTATCAGAACTATATTATGGTTTATCATTCTCTCAACCATATATTTTCCAAAAATTTATCCTGCTATTGAGTCACTTTTCTTTGTTCCACACCATCTCAAATCCTTAATGAAATAGTACTGCAATACAATCCTTATATACTCCATAATTATTATAACAAGTACATTGTTTATACAACACTCAATTGATATAATCAACATAATAACTCTAATCATTCCTCTTCATCTGTGGTAGTATCATAACTTGATTATTATCCAATAGCATCATTTGAGGCATAGTCTGATGACTGGGACATAGGTTCTCGTAGTGTCCAAACTCCTTACAAATGAAGCATTGTACATTTGAAACCATTTTCTTACCCTTGCAATCATGTACTTTGTGCCCTTTTCCTCCACACTTATAACAAACTCCCATTCCTTTTAGGCAAGTTCCAGGGTGTTTCTTTCCACAGTTACCACATATGGGAAAATTCTTCTTTTCCCTCTTCCCTTTATCCATCTTTCTCTCTTCTATCCTTTTCTTCTCTTGCTTCCCTTCAAAGCCATAGGACTCAGTAAACTCTTTACTTATCTTATCAACACATGATATTATTTCTTCATATGATGATAATACATGGGAGACTATTTCTCTTATAAATTCTAGCTTAAGACCATGAAAGATATGATCCTTCCTTCTCTTTGGATCATGTGCATTTCTGGAGTTCTCATTCCTTCTACTGGGCGCCATTTCTAAACAATGGAATACACTAGATCAGTTTATGGATCAAAATACATAATCCCATACTTATAAAACACTTAACATAAATTGAACTATTTATGGATATAATCTATAATCATAAAAATGTTTTCTTTGAGGAAGTATATACTCATAAACCCTTCATAATGATTTGTAAAGAAAATGAGAGTTATCCTAAGCATATCCCCCGGGAGTGTCGTAACCAAGAGTGCAGCAAGGCCCGTTGTCGTGCACCAGTTCCCGTTCGAGTCTAGCTCAAAGCGGTGTTTTCGGGTTTTACCCCTAGGTACATCTGTGCCAGAGCCGCCTCTACCTGCTCGTATCCAGACAGGGATGTATTGCTCGGAAAACTCACAAAATCTCTACAATACCAAAATTCTAGGTAGTTCTTCTATACTAATCCTCAAAGTTCATCTTAGGTCTACGTGCTCTAATCAGAGTTTATCATAATCTAGTTTCCAAGGTTTGTACTAAACTTCCTCTGATACCAACTGTAACGCCCCGACCCCAGCTACCCAGAGTCGGTGCATTAATTACATAACATTGGCATGATCACAAGAAAGATCAAATCCCGAAAGACCGATTGGTTTAGTAGCCTTGGAAACACTAGATATAATCATAAAGTTTTACATTACATTTCAAAGTGAAAAACTACTACAACAACAAAGTCTTCATATCCACACTATTAACCCCTCATAATATCCCTGCAAGTCATTCATAATTTACTTCTTCACTACCTGGGAAAAATAAAACATAGAAAAGGGGTGAGCTCAAATGCCCAGTAAGGATAACAATATAGCGGAAACTTTCATAAATAAAAATAGACATTTAAGGAAATGTATAACTAAAACAAAAGCCTTTTAAACATGAACTTTCAACATGGTATGGCATAAATAAAATGAAATAATGCCATTTAATTATTCACATGGATATTCTACTAATCGAATAATCACATGCAAAAATCAATAACCACTTTCATAATGTTGGAATGCATAATGCTAAACTTTAATTTCTTTTCAAGGCCTCGTCCCAAGACCTTGGGGCTAACTGTAACCGGAACCCAACCCGGAGTGCCTCTAATAACCGGACACCAACCCGGAGTGCCTCTAATAACCGGACACCAACCCGGAGTGCCTCTAATAACCGGACACCAACCCGGAGGGCTTACTTTTACCAGTCCCTAACCTGGAGGGCTTACTTTTACCAGTCCCCAACCTGGAGGGCTTACTTTAACCAGTCCCCAACCTGGAGGGCTTACTTTAACCAGTCCCCAACCTGGAACATACTTGTCCAACACATTCATATGAAGTAAGGGTTGAAATATAACATAAACATTCTTATAGGAACTAGCATACGAAATGTAAATAATTTCACCATAAACTATGAATGGTAGAAAAATAGCACATCCACAGTCAAACATATCACAAAACCTTCAATACAATATAGAAGTTTTGTATCATAATAAATCAACCATAAATAATCTTAAAATCCATCAAAGGATGTTGACATAGATGAAATCAAAATTCTTTTTAAAGAAATATCTCCTTTTATTTTGAAATCATTTAAGATCTATATAAAATAAAACATCTTTGAAAATATTCTTATAAGCTTGTAAGGGAAGCTTTGACGATTTTATAACGGCGGAAAATAACCGCACCCGCCGTATAAGTAAAAAAACATTCTTATCTTAATTCTTTCGAAAAGGTTAAAAAGGACCTTGTTTTGAAAACGACGGAAAGATTCCTTTATAAACCTCTTATAAAAAGAAAAACAAGGGTATAAATGACTTTAACCCATATTCTTGTAAATGATAAATATGTTTTGAAATACATTTTGAAGAAAACATGGATGTGGATGATAAAGAGATCCCAGTAGATTATTACGTATAAACAACCTCGAATAATGAAGAGATTGTGAAATAACCCTTACCTTGTACTTTTCCTTGGTTGGGGTAGGTTAACCTCCTGTATAATGGTGAAATAATTGTTATTAAATTATACAAGAATCATATACATTAATATGATATCATATATGATCTTTTAATGTTTCTTTATTAATAATATCTTAGTATTATCGTCATTTCGGGTGATAACCGATTCATTCTTTTTAAATGTTTGGTTACGTAAGACATGTTTTTAATGGATAGATTATATCTTATTCATAATCAGAATGATGTTAACATTATTTTTAACCCTAAAATGAGAATAATACTTGAATGGGTACGATGGAGAATGAATCTCATCGCGTTCGTGGAGACGGTAGTTCGTACGTACGCACGAACGCAACTTCCATTTAATTTTTATTTTAAAAGAATCGAATCCAAATGATACTTAGGTATATTACTATTACAGTATAATAGAATATTTTATATATGTTACTTAAGTTCATTAACACCATCCTTTATACGTTCCATGTGTGGTATGAACGAGTCATATCATTTTAAGGGGGCGGTAGTCCGCACTTCCTCAAATGAAATTATCGTATGTATATACAACATGAAACGAATAATGGTATGAAATAAAATGGAATTACAGAAGCTTATATATAAAATATATATCATTAATATCATATTTAATTACAGTGCCATCATAATGGCCACCATGAGAGGCGGTAAGATGTATTTGAACAATCATCGTTTCGTGAGGCGTTAGTTTGCCATCCACAGAAACATTATGTTCATCATCCATTAGATGGAGTTGTGTGTATGTGTAGTTTTAATCCTTCTTATAACAACATCCTAGTATATTGAGGATACTGGTGTTGTTACAAAAGAAAGGAAATAAAAAGATTTTGGGGGTTGGAGAAGCAAAATAAATGAAAATAATTTAAGAGAAATCGTTACCTTTAATTTTGGTAACTCACTTTGGTTGGAACCAAAGGACTTCTTGAAATGATTTCTGCCTAAGGGGAAGCTTCAAGGAGGAGGAGAGGGATGTGGGGAGCTTAGTTGGGCAGAGTTTGGACGAGCCAAGTGGCTTGAGAGGTGTGAGGAATGAGTAGAAGTTGTCTCCTTTTATAAGGGAGAGGAGGGGCTCTTTAGGAAAGAGTGAAAGTATTACTTT
Source organism: Viscum album (assembly GCA_963277665.1). NCBI lineage: Eukaryota > Viridiplantae > Streptophyta > Magnoliopsida > Santalales > Viscaceae > Viscum > Viscum album. The sequence continues at coordinate 705,615,323 of OY728131.1, read as the reverse complement.
ATAATATAATTATATTCGGTTTATAATGGTCCAAAAATCATTGAGGTCGAAGATAAGATGACTCATATTCGAAATAACATCAACCAATAAGAATTGGACAGGTTTTAGATAATATTTTAATCATTATAATCTTATTTATTTAAATGATTTATTAATGAGGTAAACATTGCATCATTATTGTGTCATTAATAATTTAACTTATTTGATGTCTAAAAATTATAAATAAAATATCATTATGTAGGAAATCTTTTTAGCTTTCTAATGAATATTTATAATCGAAAATCCAACATGTATAACCCTATGTAAAAATTGTTCTTCTAAAAGATGTAAGCTTATGCCATTTTTATTTTTATTTTAGCTTTATTAATATAAAGTGTCCCTACCACATACAAGTGGCTCCAAGGGGTCCCCAAATTGACCCAAGGATGCCCATGGTCGGGTATGTGTCCACCAATAAGGTTAGGACACGTTTTAGGGTAATTTTGTATTATTATAATATTATTTTTTTAACCCTTATTTACCGGATTTACCCTTTAACCATGGTAAATAAAATATTTACCGCAGTAATTATTCAAATTGTCTAAAAATAAAAGTTACCTATTTACACAATTTAAACATCCTGATTCCAAATATGGAATCCATTTTCCTAAATTCAAAATACAGAAGTGGCAGAAATTAATTTAAAATTAATTCCCGCTGTCAAAACAAAAAGCGTGTTTTTAAGAGGTAATAACTATCAAAAGATTGACACTTGTTTATGTTCGGTTTAATTGTAAAATTATGTCCAATGACCAACATTATATTAAATGGTAAAAATATATTCTAAATATACTTTAAAACCACTCAAATTCACAATTCATCACTATTAATTATTTTTATTAAAAAAGTTGTTTTTAATTAAAATTTAGTAATTTTCACTATTCATCAAAATATAAAAGTTATCCGAAAAGTACCAAAATTTCACCCTAGGCTAATTTCAATATTCCAAATCCAAAAATGAAGTCCATTTTGAAATATAAAATATATATGATTTAAAAAAGTAGGTATTACTATTCACAACGGCTAGTTTAATTAGTTGTGGTGTGTTAGAACTCGGTGTTGCGTACAACACACGCTATCGCATTATTCGAAGGGAAACGTCTCGTGGAAGCTTGGGATGTTTCATTTTAAATTTTTGATGTCCCCATTTAGTCAAAAAGTTTAAAATATAGTATTTAAAAATGGTTCACTATTAAAAGTTGATAAAAGTGCAATACTGAAAATGAATTTGTTCTTGCATTATATCTAAGAAACTCTTAATATGGATTCTAAAATTATAAGGATTATATAAACATTAAAATTTATCTAATACTATTAATAACCTCTTTTGAACAGCTTGTTTGGTAAGTCATGGTGTGCTTGAACTTGTTGTTGCGTGTAGTAAAAGTTATTGAATTATTTTGAAGAAATAACACACTATAAAATCTTGGGGTGTTACAGAAGATGGGACCAACATCTTTTTTTGGTTGAATTTTCCTATAATAACAGTTTTCATTCCAGTATACAGATGGCACCGTTTGAGGCATTATATGGGAAGTGGTGTCGAACTCTAGCTTTTTGGGATGAAGTGGGTGAAAGGAAGATGATGGGACCAGAATTGGTTGATGTGTTGGAATAAAAAGTTCAGCTGATACAGAAACACATGATAATAGCTCATAGTAGGCAGAAGAGTTATGCAGACAACAGGAGGAAGGATCTCTCTTTTGAGGTAGGTGATCATGTTTTTCTGAAATTATCACCTTGGAAAAGTGTGTTGTGATTTGGTAAGAAAGTAAAGCTTAGTCCAAGGTTCATTGGACCATATGAAATTATGGAGAGAGTTGGATCAGTTGCATACCGAGTGGCTTTACCTCCGAGTTTATCTCAGGTACACAATGTTTTTCATGTTTCGATGTTGAGAAAGTATATGCCAGATCCATCTCATGTTTTGAGTCCAGAGGTAGTTTAGCTGGAAGAGATCCTATCTTATGAGGAACCACCAGTCCATATTCTTGACCACATGGAGCAAGTGTTATGGAATAAGGTGATTCATCAGGTAAAGGTTTTGTGGAAAAACCACATGATTGAAGAGGCAACATGAGAATCTGAAAGTGCAATGAGAGATAAATACCCCCACTTATTCGATAAGTAAATTAATTGCACGGACACAATTTTCTAAAGGGGGGAAGGATGTAACATCCCATGTAAGTAATGAATAATATATATTTTTATCTATGTCTATTTATGAATTATATAGTGTTTTAGAGGCTTAAAATGAGAATAAATCCAATCTTAAGCATGAAATACACTAATATTTTTAAAAGATTGTTTTACTGCCTTTTGATGGCAAACAATTTTGAAATAAAAAATTTGGCAATTTTATAATCTATATTTGTCAAAATAAACATATTCTTTATGATTGGGACATTGTAATTTACATTATATAAATTTTTGTTATTTTTCTGACAATGTTTATTTTTTAATGAATAGTGTAAAATACTGCATTTTACATCAAAACTACGTTTTCATCTAATTTAATTATATGGTTAGATTATCTTTTTAATTGGTATTAAAGTGTAATATGAAAATATATTTACCATTAAATCCAATGGTGGTCATTAGGATTAATTTCACTTTGCATTTGGGCATAAACAAGTGCAAAACTTTTCATAGATATTGTTTCAAAAAAACCTGCTATTTGTTTTGACAACAGGAATTATTTTTAAATTAATTATTGCAATTTATATGATTGGAATTTGGTAAAATGGATTCCATATTTGGAATTAGAAGGTCCAAATTATGTAATTAATACTCTTTTGTTTTGGGACATTTTGAATAGTAACGACGATAATTATCTTTAATTATCTTGATTAATGAGTAATCAGGTAGTTAAGGATAATAAAATAATATCATAATAATAATAAAAAATGACAACAACATGTGTCCTAATTCTACTGGTTGTCTCATGGCCGACCATGGGACGCCTTGTTCCAAACATGGTCACACCATGGAATCACCTTTGTGTGAATGTGACTTTTTATCTTTTATTTTTAAAGAAAGTTAAATATAACAAAGAATGTATCACCTGAGTAAAACATTTTTCATTTTGTCTAAATATATGATATATTAGACTATAAATACTCATTGGAAAGGTAAAACGATTTCCTACATCATAGTGTTTTTTTTTATAATTTTTAGTCATTAAATAAATTAAATTATTTATGACATCATGATGATGCAATGATTACCTCATTAATAAAGGATTTAAATAAAATGAAAATACATTGTTAAAACTATAACATACACTTGTCAAAGACCTATTGTATTAGTATATATCGAACCCTTATCACCTTATCCTCAAAATACATCAATGTGGGACCTTTAAAATCCGAAACTCATTTGAAAATAATGAAACCTTTTATAACATTCCAACAGGTCCCCTCCTCTCCTCTTATAAAAGGCCCCCTCCTATACCACCTTACCCATACCTCTCAAGCCTTTGGCTCAGCCAACCCCTTCCCATTTTGTCTCTACAAATCCATCTCTTACTCCTATAAGCCTCACTTTGGGTAGAAGTCTTCCCAAGGAAGCCTTAGAGCTCGAATCTAAAAGAGTTACCTATTTTAAAGGTAATGTTTTCTCTTGTGCTCTTATGTTTTATTTTTCTTCTCCAACCCCCTAAACACTTTTTATTCCTTTCCTTTTTAACAACACCAGTATATTAAATATACTACGATGTTTTCATAAGAAACATTCGAGCTACACTTACACACACCTACATCTAATGGTTAAAGAACATACTGTTTCTGTGGATGGCGAATTTCTGCATCATGAAATGATGATTGTTCAACAGTCATACAACACATTCAAAGGTGGCCATTAAGATGTCACTATATTTATATATGATATATAATATGTTTATCTTTTACTTAAGCTTCTTTTTATTTCATTTATGGCATACCTTTATGGTTTCCATTATGGGTAAACGCGATATCCTCATTTTAGGAAGTGCGGACTACCACCCCCTCAAAGTGATTTGATTCGTTAATACCATATGTGGTACGTATAATGGATAGATTGACTGATATTATATATGATACAATAATAGAATTATAATACTATTATGTATCATTATGTTATAATTCCATTAAATATGAAATAGAAATGGAAGTAGCATGCATGTGTACGTACGGCTTACCGTCTCCATGAACGGTGCATTTCATTTCATACCTCTAAATGATTATGTAATACTATAAATGAATATATATACTGAATATATATGATATATATGGCATCTACATCATGAATATCATTATTGAGATAATAGATATTTTACTACGTGAACAACTTGTAAATATAAGAAGTTCATTTTTGACTCAAGTACCAATGATCGTTAAAACGACAGTTATAAAATTAAATAATAACGCAGTGTTCATGACATGGTAATAAATGATATAAAAAAATAATGAACATGAAAAAGGTTCTTAAGCATGTAGAAATTAACTCATGTTTATTATTCAGGAGATTAAAGAACGATCAAGTCAAGTCGGATACGAGGTATGGGACTTCGTCTCAATCTCCATTCATTGAGGCATATTTTGTTTTATACAAAACTTTCTTTTATACGGTGTATAAACCCCTTTGAATTTTATTCTTATTAAAAAGGAATCTTTTTTTATACGAAGCGTTTTACTAAAATAAAAAAGTATTGTTTTTTTTGTTTTTTTTCGTACGTATGCGGCGACAACGACTTCTCCGCCGGCATGACCATTATTTGAGTTTCGGCTTCCTCTACAAGCCATAATTTTTTTTAAAATGAAAAATAAATACCATGTTTTACTTATCTTCTATTATGGTATTTAAAATGGTTTTCATAATGTTATTTTATATCAATGTGTTGTATTGATATCTTGTGATTGAAATTTGGAAATGTTATGTTTCTTTTATGCATGTATTATGTGGTACGATTATGTTATGGTTCTTGGGCATTGTTATGAAGATGGGTGGTTCCGTGATAAAATAAGGGCGGGTGAGCCCGATATAGCTCTCCAATGAATTGGGTAACTCAATGGAGTTAAACGCTATGGTTTCTACGAATAGATTTAGGGAATATAGTGTGATGGGTATTCCAAAAGTAACCAAGAGGGTTACTCCCTACGTACGAATGTTATGAATCCCTCAAGTTACATTTATGTCTTATGATTTCAATGATTTATTCATGATTTGATGAGGTATGTTAATGTGATTATGTTTTATGAGTAATTTATGATTTCATTGATTCTTATGTATACATGTACTCATGTTTCCTTTCCATATTTTTCATATCCCTTACTGAGCTTTTTATACTCATCCCAGGATTTTGAAATGATTTTCACAAGTCAGGGGAAAGGTACATGATGTGATGATAGTGTCAAGGAAGTGTCAAGAAAGAATCCATGTTTTTTTTAAATATGTTTCCATTTATGGGAAAAATGAATACTATCTTTTATGTAACCACTTTTTTTAAATGTGGAATGTAATGAATGTTTTATGATCTAATTATCTAAAACTCTAAACCTGAAAAGATCCTCAATATGTAATCTTGTAATAACTAAAGATTAAGTAAGGTTTAAGGCTGGGGGATTATAATCTATGAGACTTAGCTATAATTTTATAGACATCAAACCATAATACATCCACAATTTATTAGGTGAGATCATGGAATTTCCAAATTTTCCCCCTTTGGGAGAAGGAACCTTGCAATAATGGAATATTTTCATAGGATTTAGTATTATTTATCCATATCCTTCTTTGACACCACATGTGAAATTCACCATTTCATGATAAACTTTATATAATGGGTTGTATAAAAATCATCAAATGATAGAGTGGAAGAATTATTCACTACCTTTAGAAACTTCTTCTATAGATAAACAAGGGGATCATGATCATAATTTCTCGATTGAGGTTTGGTTGTGAAATGGAATATCTCACTATTCCTGAGTTATTCAGATTGAATCATAATATATTTGAGATTTTTCTAGATTAAGTTCTTCTTATATTTAAAATTAAATTGATTTCATGTTTTTTCCCTTCATCTCTCATTCCCTTTGACATGTCATCTGTCTTTATCATAGATAATTAGTTTTTATAGAAAATAAATTTATTTATTTTAAAATAGTACATACTATCACTTCTAGATATTTTGTTACCAAAGGATCCATTTCATATATTTGGGTAAAAAATATATTCACACCTTAGTTAATTATTTTAACGAATTCTATTCCAATAGATAGGTGATAACTGTAATAATATTAAAATAATATATAAATTTTATATTACAATATATTAAAACACAATGTTGTGTGTGATAATATTCATCAATGAAACTTGGTAGAGTGCATAATATAATCTAAACAGAGTGATTCATATACCTAAATCTAATACATGTTATATGTTTAGTAAAAGATTTACATGGTTCTGCGTACAAAGAATAAATAATTTGGTTCTTTCATATATTACTATCTATATTTAGGGATGTATGAAATGAAAAGTATCAAAAAAGGATAAATTAATTTGAAAAACTCTATACTGCACAAAATATCAATGTTGTAACATAACATATCCTTATAAGTATTATATTATGAATTTATACCATCCTTTTAGAAATACATATGGTCAGTATTACCTGGGAATACACAGAAAAGGAATAAATATTGGAATAAATCACATCACATGAGTAATAAAGGAAAAAACTGATAAAATAAATGGTATGAATAATGTGTAAAAATATATAATAATTAAATATAGAACATGGGAGAAGATTATCGTGGAAATATTGAAATGTGGTAGTAATATAAAACAATACATAAACATGTGTCTTGGAAAACATCCAAGACTATATCACGTAGTAGAAAAAGTCCCCAATTAGATTAGTTTTACTCCATAATCACATACATGATGTTTCATTGGGAAAAACATTATCCAATGAATTTGTGTGATACCTAGGAAAACCCATCATAACATATTCATTCATATGTGTTCCATATGAAGAATTAAACATACGAAATAAACATAATGGTTACCCATGGAATGAAATGGGTTTCTGCTCATGTCTCAAGGCATAACCAAAGGTTGTTTCATAGTGGTATCCATGAAATATGGGATTAAATTATTTCTAGGAAGTTATAAAATCAAAATAATATTATATTATTAATATTGATTCAAATCTAAAGTGAATACATGAAAAAGAGTTATTAAAAATCTTTTGAAATAAGACACATTAGTGAAGTTTAATGGAAAATATAAAGATTCTTTAATGTGGACAGAGGAATATTTTTTCATATAAAATAAATAAAATAAGATTGTTTTTCTGGATAAAATTATTTATTTCATAGAAATAATCATCTATTAATATTTTTTAGGTAGTTTACATATAAATGGATAGAAATTGGGAAGATCCCTTTAAGAATGTTTGCTTATCACGAGGAATTGAGACGAGAACCTTGTAGAAAAGTTATTTCCCAATTAAATTATTATTAACTTACATATAATAAATTTTTTACATTTACAATTATTTTATAAAAATTATATAAGAATATATAAGATATAAATTTGGTTAAAATTTGTGAAAGCATAACCCAAATGAAAAATTATATGTTTGAAGTGATACCTTACCTTATGTCTAAATGAGTTTTGTACATGCACTTAATGTCACATATAATCAAATTAGATTCATTAGATACCTAATTTCATCGTTAGTTTACTTGTATATAATTATCTATGTTCTTTTCAACTCTGAATAATTCTTAAGAAGTGAAATTATCCAATATTAATACTCTTATGAAAGTTTATATGGTCCCATATATAATTTTATTGTATGATGATTATTCATTTGATTAAATGTTTTTGATAATTGTTTAGTATATTTTTTGTGGTTTTTACGATCATCATGATGTAATTTTGTTTTATTAAATATTATGTCTATAAATGTTTTATATAAAATGAATCAGGTTTTAATATAAATATTATGATCCATTTTAACCATAATATTTATTTATGTCCCTCCTTGAGGGATTTAATGAAAAATGAAAACTCATCGTCCCCAAATGCGGTAAACCAACATATCACAGATAATGTCTTCAATTTTCAAATAAAAGGGGTAGAAATGATATTTGATTATCTTTATTCAATTAAAATAATAAAATTAAAATATATATGATACCTGAGAAATAATTATTCTTTGTATAGGTTACATGAGTATATGAGAAGAAAAGTAAATAAAAGTTTTGGATTATGGATTTTACCTCATTAATGATGACTCAATGAGAGTCTCTTTAAGGTAATTTAGTTTGATATTTTGTTGAACCCATTATCTCTTGACATGGGGAAGAGGCTTGGTATGGGAATTGGGTAGAATATTGTCAGTATACTAGGATTATAAGGTGCGGGGAGATGGGGTGGGGATATGTGGTATTTATAGGGGAGTGGGGTGTTTTTTATTATTATATCATTATTTTATTATTTTGGATCATGACTATCAACACTGTTGATTCTTATGAATAAGGAAATTATTTTTTTAGGGTATGTTTAAAAAAGGGATGCATACATCATTTAAACATCATAAATGATTAAAAAATAATTGTATTTAGCTTCCACCGTAAATTATCATATTTCACTATTAACAAAAAAGTAAACTGTTTTTGAAAATAGAAAAATTCACCCTAACTATTTTTTGAAGTGTTTTTTTCAAGTATTGATTCCCATTTTTTAAAATAAATTTTAATGCCTCATAGTTTTTTTAAAATAACATCATCATTTATTGAAAAAATAATGATTTCATAATTATAATCGATTTTATGACCCATAGAAAAATTAATTATGGGAATATAAAATTATATTACAATTATAATATATTGTAATATTAATTTACGAATAAATTTTATCAAATTAATTTTTCATTTAAATAAATATATTAAATAAAAAATTGTAAATAATTTGTACATTTTATAAAAATACTCACACATAAATTATAAATTTATTTTAAAAAAATTATTTATATATACCATGATATAAATATATAATAATTTCATTTGTTTGATACCTAAATTTTATTTATAATTTCATTGAGAATGTTACAATTCTAATAACCAAATTACTATTTATAATGATCATATTACTATTCTAACAGTGAGGTCACTATTCTAATGGTCATGTTACTATTCCAATGATATAGGTTCGTTAAATTCTACAAATTCCTTTTATTTCATTCATTCTTCAATAAATTATATTTTTTATTGAGGTTATATAATATTCGTCTTCAAAATGAATATTTTATAATTAATATTATGTATATTTCTATTTCATTGTTTTTGAGTGTTGTTATTCTAGTAGATTGTTCCAACCCTAATTTTCACATTCCTATTATTCTTTTTTCAATTGATTATCATGTAGTAATATTTTATGTTCTCTAAATAATGTTTCATTATTCCTTTATAAGAAAAGAATTATTTTCTACTCTATGAGATGTATGTGTTTTCGAACATAAGAAGGGTAATTCCACCATTAAAATTATAAGTTGTTACATTATTCAACATTATAAAAATTCTCCTTAAAAATTTACTTTTATTTTATATGATGAATAAAGGTGATGTTACTTCTCAAACATTGCTTTCCCATGTTCTGATGTCACCTATTCATATTTTTTCTTCCTCTATATTACATAATCCAAGTTAGTAATCTATTTGCGTAAGACTTTATATCTATGATACATGGTCTCCACAAGATACTCCTCATAATATAGATCATTTTCAAGATATTACACCCCTAATTTCATTAAATATGTAGGATATGTTATTTACTTCTTCATGAGAGATTAGTATAATATATCTTTTACTTGATACAAGGTTAGTGGAAGTAATAGTCAATAGGACACAACTGCAACATGATGAAGAATTACAAAGGGTTATGTATACCTATGTCATAGATTTCCTGTCACGACCCGTCCTCGGGGCCCGTGTCCTGACTAACCCAAGCCCGCCTTCCATTGGCCAGGGGCTGGCGACAAGCACAAAAGGCATAAATTCCAAAGAAGGGAAGGCATTGCCTTTAAAGAGTGACAAACACCACAGAGTATGCAAGTGAAGTAAACATTATGTAAAATTGAGTACAAGGTAAGTGCTGAAAGATAATGGGATAGTGTACAAACCCAACTGAAAGTATAGTACAACTAAAAGGATAGTACAGCAACAGAATGTAAAACTGCAACACTGAGTCATCCTCCCGAAATCTCACCCGAAGGGTGGGTACAACTAGTCTCCTTGGCCCGACCGTCTGCTCCGTATACATCCCGCCACATGGTCAACCTCTGGGTACCGTCCAGCTCCAAAAGTCTCCACCTAGATCAGTGTTGTCTGTCGTCTGCATCCAACAAAACATAGTGTGGGCATAGCCCGTGCAGAGGTGAGTATACGATACTCAATAGGGACCCCGAGACCCCTGAAGGTCTCTCAGAATCCACGAAAGATAAACCACAAAGGAAATATACAATCACAAAGAATCAATAACACTACTTAGTTATATTCTCATACGTATACCTAAGTCATCAGTTATAGTTCGGCTCCCGCTCCCGATCCCAAGCACATCCTAATCCATAGAAGAAATGAAAGGAAACCACATCAATGATCATGATTGGGAATCAAGACTCAGCTCACACATGAATACACATAATAAGGTGATAGAGATGATCAAATGTAGCCATTGATTCATCTATGTTGTTGGACCCACATAGGATACAAGACCAGCTAAGCTGTCAGACCCACAAAGGATACAAGACCAGCTACTCTGCCGGACCAACAGAGGATATAAGTACTGAGTCAAATATTGCCGGACCCACAGAGGATACAAGAAAGGTAGTAATTGCCGTCGAACCCATATATGATCTTATTATGGTCGTCATCACTGCCGAACCCATGGAGGATCCAAGTACAGTCGTCCCCACTGCCGAACCCACAGATGATCCAACTACAGTCATCATCATCACAGTCACAGCCAGCTCTACGGTTCCTGTACACGTCACGCTCGATTCCAGGAGGGTCCGCTCCACGAGCCAAGGGGGGTTGATACATCAACTATCAGTAAATCCAAATATTATGTATCACAATGTTCTGTCAAGACAATGGGAGCTCAACGTGACAGACGGCGCATCAATCGGAAGCCCGGTCTGAGAGATATTGGCTTTTCCGTCCGAGGGGCCAGGTTGGTTTTTAAGTTAAAACCAACCCAAACATACTCTAGCTGCATCCAAACATCATGTGGAGTAATCTAAAAGAACCATCTCACAAAGAGAAAACCAATAATGTTGACGACATGTCAATCAGATGTCCGGAGCTCGAGTTATAAGTGTTTCCACTCCGAGGGCCTGGTGGGTTTCCAGTTCAAACCAACCCGGACGTACCCAAAGTTCTCCAAAACCTTGGGTGTAACACAAAGAAATGACTGCCTCGATCGAAGGATCCCAACACAACTGGAAATCTGTCTATCGGAGGTCTGTATCTCATGTTATGGGAAAAAGACTGAAAACTGTCCGATGTGGGGGGTCTGGGCTCGACCTGGCCCTGCCCAACCCCCCTGGGTCGGCCCGAACCAAGTCCACCCAACCCGGGTCCGGGTCCGGCCTAGGAGGGCACGAACCGACCCAGCTGGGTATAGCCCGGCTCGGCTGGGCGTGGCCCAGCTCGGCTGGGCACGGCCAGGCCCGATCCGGGCGACCCGACCCTGCACGGCCGGGTGGGCTGCGCTGGCTGGGCCAGCAGCCGGGCAAGTGGGGATGTGGTCCCCCTCCCTTTGCACTCCGCTGATGTGGCAGGTGCCGCATCATCCTTTGGATACTATGTGGCCGCATGATCCAATTTCCTACCATCGTGGCTTTAGCAGCGGCGGCTCTGGCCACCGGCAACGCCTTCCGCGGACCACAGGATGTGCTCCGGTGGTTTGATTTGCCCACTGTTTGCGCTTGTGGCTCTCCTAGGACCCGTTCTTCACTGTGATAGCTTCCATATGCCGTTGTGGTCCCATTCCATGGTCACCCGTCAACATTTGCACAGACAAAAAAACTGCAAAGGGTCGTCGGTCGTGTTTGTTTCGCTCGTGCCCTCTGGGTTAGTTGATAACAAAAGGGTCAAACAACAATAATGTTCAACAATAAAAGAGCCAAAAAAATTAGTTAGGATGGAATATAATTCCCAACAATTCCCCTGCAAATAAAAATCCCCAATCCTCAAATAATAATCATTCGTGGATCAACATGATCATGAGTTGATCCACATTCATGTTTTAGAGGAAAAACAAACATGGGAATATTAACATTCTCAAAATAAATCCCTACCTCTTAGTAGTTCGTTGTCTCGCGTTCGTCCTCAGGGGGGGGTTAAGGCGTCGGTGTCGCTTTTCTGCTCTAAAATTCTATAGACGTCAAAGAAGAAGAGTTTTTGTCGGTGTTCTTCGTTCTTCGATGTTGCGGATGTCCGTCAGAGGTACGCCAGAGAATCCTCCAATTTCGTTTCCCACATAATCTCGATGTGCCAAAATATATAAAAGAGCATGTCGCAGCATTGCCATAATGGTTTCATTAAATCATCATTACGCTGTTAGTTTAATGATCCATTAATGTGACTCATTTATGTGCATTGTCACTGCCCTATCGCCGCCCCACCACCCAAAAAGGGAGAAGAAAAAATAAAATAATTCATTTATATTATTTTATTATTTTTCTCGAAGGGTCTGGAAAATAACTTTTTCTCTCGGCCCTTGTCGGCCGATGTTATGATTTGCCTAATAGAATCCTAGCACTGCGAATTCATCGGTTCACTAGGATTTTAATTCCGAGCACCGGTTCAGATGTTAGAAAAACATGCACGTTCGTTCACTAAACATACCCGAGCTAAACATCAAAAATTGATTTCAGGCACACCGGGTCTCTGAATCAACCGCCGCCAGAAACTACGTACCTTTAAAATCTAAATGAATTTAAAAAAAACATCCTTTTAAATTTAGGGGTCTTTACATTACTCCCACCTTAGTGATTTATGTCCCAATAATTCCACATCATAAACTATGGGAACAAATGATGGTACTAAGCACACATCTGAGCCTCCCACTCCCATGTGCTCTCCTGGAGGTTCCCGTGCTGCCACCTGATGCGAACTAGAGGAATCGACCATCCATGTTGGACCTGCTCCTGTCGATCCTCGATCTCCACCAGGACCTCTACAAAAGTCACCCCGTCATCAATGTCCAGCTCCCCATGACCGATGATATGTGTTGGGTCGTGCACGTATCTCCTCAGATGAGATATGTGGAAGACGTCGTGCACTAGGTGCAACTGAGGGGGACGAGCCAGGCAATAAGCCACCTCGCTTATCCTACTGAGAACCTGGAATGGTCTGATGAAGCATGAAGATAGATTGTCGCCCCAACCAAATCATCGTAATCCACATCGAGGTGAGACCCATAAGAAAACATGGTAACCATCCTCGAACTCCAGTGGTCTCTGCCTCCTGTCAGAATATGACTTCAGTCAGCTGTGAGCAGTCCTCATCCGCTCCTGGATTATATGTACCTTATCTATCGTGGCCTAGACCATCTCTGGTCCTACAAGTGCTGAATCCCCAAGTTCTGTTCAGCACATTGGTGATCTGTATGGTCAATCGTACAAGGCCTCGTATGGTGCCATCGCGATGGTGGAGTGATAGCTGTTGTTGTATGCAAACACCACCAAGGGTAGGTGACCCTCCCAGTTGCGACCAACTTCAAGTACACATGCAAGAAGCGTGTCCTCGAGTGTCTGAATGGTCCACTATATATGGCCATCTGTCTGTGGGTGAATGGTAGTGCTCAGGCGTAGCTGTGTCCCAAAGGCCTCCTACAACCCCTTCCGAAGCCGGGAAGTAAAGAGAGCATCTCGATCGGAGATAATAGACGATGGAACACCATGAAGTCGTACGATCTCTTGATGGAAGAGGCGTCTCATGCTCTCCACTGTGCCCTGCACTCTAATAGGTAAGAAGTGGGCCGACTAGGTGAGTCATTCAATAATCACCAAAATGGAGTCACGTCTTCTGGAAGTACGTGGAATCCATGTCACGAATTCCATGGATATCCCATCCCACTTCCACTCCGTGACCTCTAAGGGTTATACCAATCATGTACGTACCTGGTTCCCTGCCTTCACTTGATAACAAGTGAGGCATCGAGAAACGAATCCGGCCACAACATTCTTCATTCTTGGCCACCAGTATTATCATTTGAGGTCCTGATACAACTTCGCTACTCCAGGATGTACCGCTATAGGGGAAGTGTGGAACTCCCTCATCTCCTCCTCTTGTAGTGTAACTGGTACCATGGTACGTTCCCTGAAAAGAATGACTTGCTCTTCTCCTACAGAAAATCCATCAGGTGCCTGTCCTGAGAATATCTATGTATGTCGCATCTCACAGTCCATGTCCCCACGTTGTGCCTCTCTAACCCGCTAAAGTAGTGGTGGAATGACTGTGAGGGACTAATGATAGGCTTCCCCATCACTATCCATGAAGGATATCTGCAAAGCAGCTAACTGCTTCGTCATCTCTCCAAGTAGCTGAATGCCTGATCACTTACTGAAATCATCAGCCACAATGTTCCCCTTCACAGGATTATAGACAATATCAAAGTCATAATATTGGAGGAACTCGAGCCATCACCACTGTCTCAGGTTTAGGTCCTTCTTCGAGAAGATGTACCTGAGACTCTGGTGGTCAGAGTAAACTGTAAAGCGCTTTCCCATCAGATAGTTTCGCCACATCTTCAGGGCAATGACCCCTTCTTCTAACTCTGGGTGATGGGTGACATAGTTCTGCTCGTGCAGTCTCAACTGTCGTGAACCATAAGTGATCACTGCTTGTTCCTGCATCAGGACACACCCGAGTCTGGTCCCTGATGTGTCGTAGTAAACTATGTACCCTACGCCCTCCTATGGTAGACTCAAGATGGGCGCACTGGTCAATCTCCTCCTCACATTCTAGAAGATCTGCTCACATCCATCTGACCACACGAAGGGTTTTCCCTTCTTCATCAAAGCTGAAAGTGGTGATGCATCTCTGGAGAAGTCTTGAACAAATATCCGATAGTTCCCAGCCAGACCTAGGAATCTCAGCACCTCTGTCACGGTCCTGGGTGTCTCCAAAGCAAGTACCACCTCGACCATTGAGGGATCCACTACAACTCCCTCCTCAGAGATGACGTGAACCAAGAAGTGGACCTCTCGAATCTAGAACTGGAACATCGAGAGCTTACAAAAAAGCTGGTGCTTTCAGAGTGTATCTAGTACAACCCGTAAGTGGTAGGCGTGCTCCTCCTCAGTCGTCGAGTAAATCAGCATGTCGTCAATGAAGACTACGACAAACCGATCGAGGTAGGGCTGGAAGTTCCTGTTCATGAGAATCATGAACACTGCTGGAGAATTGGTCACACCGAAGTGTATGACCAAGAACTCAAAGTGATCGTACCGACACCAGAAGACCATCTTCCGCACATCCTCGTCCCGAAATTGGAGCTGATGATAGCTTGAGCTGAGGTCTATCTTCGAGAACCAACATGCTCCCTTGAGCTGATCAAAGAAGTCATCAATCCTCATAAGCAGATAATTTTTCCTCACGGTCACCTGGTTCAGGCGATGTTAATCAACACAAGGTCGAAATCCCCCATCCTCTTTCTTGGAAAAAAGGACCAGAGAAGCCCAGTGTGAAACACTGGGTCGGATTAAACCTTTCCACTGTAAGTCCTCCAACTGCACCCGCAACTCATGATGCTCGTCCAGAGCCATCTGATACACTGGGGTGGATATCAGTGAAGTCATGGGGTATAGGTCTATGTAGAAATCTACCTCCCTGGAGGGGTAGTCCTGGAACATCGTCAAGAAAAACGTCTGCATATTGATCCACCACTACAGTAAAACCCGGACTCCGCCCGTCAACTGCTCCGAAGATGAGACTAGCCAACTAATTTGTGATCGGCTGCCCACTCCTCTGCGTGATTCCATCTTGTTCTGCGAAGGTTCCCTTCTCACTAGTGAAGGTAAAAATGGTCCCATCTGGGTGGACACACCGCACCTTGAGCCAAATACAGTTGATCTGGGCATGGACTGTAGATAACCTATCAATCCCCAAGATGACGTCGTAAGGCCTCGATGCTGCTACAATAAGATCCCAGCAGAAGATCTCGCCTCCTAGGATAAGCTCACACTGCCGCCACCATTGCGTAATCATCGAGTCTGCTACCGTAAGAGTCTCTATCCACAAGGATCGAGCCAACGGCTCCGTCGGAATCTCCGAGCTCTGAAGAAAGGAAGCGGTAATAAAAGAATAACTCACACTTATGTCTATAAGAACTGCAACAAGGGTGGAGTAGACCCAGATAGTACCTTGAATCATCTCTGGTGCACCGTGGTTGTAAGCCTCTACTTCCTAGAGTTGAGCCTGCCTCTGCCCGCCAGCCCCCTGTGGTTGAGGTGGACTTCATGGGGGTGGTGGTGGTAGAGCCTCGAAGCGTCGTCAAACACCCGATGCTTGGCCTGCTCCTCTGTCTCATCTGCTTGCTCCCTACGGACCACCACGGTCGAACCTCAGCCTCTTCATAGGAGGTCCCTCCACTCTATGCTAGTCGTCAGTATGACGGGTTGGGCAGTCATGAACCATGTGGCCCTGCCCGCCGCATGCATAACACTGTCTGTTCTTCGGAAGGCTAGCACTGCGCCGTGTGCCCCACAGAGCCGAACCCATGTCCTGAGGTCGCCCACCTGACGGCCTAGTCCGCTTAGAACCCTACGTCGTCTGTCGACTGCCTATTTCGGAAGACTTCGCTCTATGTCATCATGTGGTGGGTCTCGCTGATGATGGCTTCTCGGCGAGAAAGCTCTCAACTAGCAAGGCTCGCTCTAGCACCCCCGCATGAGTCAGGATGATGAGTGGAATCGTCAAAGCTCTAATATCATGCCTTATCTCCTGCTCAAAGTTCCGGGCCTAGAATAATGGGTCTCGTACCATGTCCGTGGAGTAGCGTGAGAGGTCGGTAACTCACGCCGAGTACTGGGATACTGACATGCTGCTCAGCCGCAGCTGTAGTAACTTCTGGATGCGCACCACACGGTGGGTGGTCGGAATGAACTCTGAGTGGAAGAGGCTCTCGAAGTCCGTCCAAATAAGAGATGCCTCATCATGCACCTAGTGCATCAAGGTCCACCATCTACCTGTTGTTGCATGCAAGAGACTCACGACAAGGATCACCATGAGGTCTGCTGGCGTCCCTACCAACCTGAAGACTCTGACGACAGCCTCCAGCCAATCCTCAGCTACCTGAGGATCTGTCTCTCGGAGGAACCTGGGCGGCCCCTACCTATGAAACTCATGCAACGCACTGAGGCGACATGCACTCTCTGCCGCTGGGGCTGGTAGCATTGGTGGATCAGTGGGTAAAGGTACCGATGATGCCTCCGCTGTAATGGGGACCTATACCGAGGCCTCGTCGCTTGGTGTTTTTCCATCTCGCACAATGCTCAGAACCCTAGCTGGCTGCAATCGTGGGGCCATCCTAAAAAGAAACAGGTGTTCCATGGTAAATACATCATACATGGTGAGCTGACATAAATTAATCACAATGAATAATTTTGAAACAGACATGCAATCCATTTTTTCGTGTACTGAGTCGGAAATCAAAATTCAGGATCCTAGTTTATGGATACGTCAGCCGTTGAACCAACACTGGACTCCCTGCACTGATAACCACACTCATTACTCTAAACATTATTGCCTCACGGAGAAGAAATTATCAGAGTCCTAATTTCTGCGGTAGAATCAACTCCTACGATACCAATTTGTCATGACCCATCCTTGGGGCCTGTGTCTTGACTACCCCAAGCCCACCTTCCATAGTCCAGGGGATGGCGACTAGGACCAAAGGCATAATTTCCAATTAAGGGAAGGCATATCCTTTAAAGAGTAACAAACACCACAATGTACACGAGTGAAGTAAACACTATGTAAAATGTAGTATAAGGTAAGTGCTGAAATAAAATGGTTCAGTATACAAACCCAATAGAAAGTACAGTACAACTGAAAGGAAAGTACAAGGACAGAATGTATAACAGCAACACTGAGTCGTCCTCCGTAAATCCCATTTGAAGGGTGGGTACATATAGTCTTCTCAGCTCTTTCGCCCGACCGTTCGCTCCGTGTACATCCCGCCAAGAGGTCCACCTCCGGGTACCATCCTTCTCCACAAGCTTCCACCTAGATCAATGATATCTATTGTCTGCATCCAACACAACATAGTGTGGGAATATCCGTGAAGGGGTGAGTATACTATACTCATTAGGGACCCCGAGACCCCGAAAGGTCTCTCAGAATCCACGAAGGATAAACCACAAAGGAAAGATAAAATCACCATGTGTCAATAAAACTACTTTAGTATATGCCCATACACATTCCTAAGTCATCAGTTACAGTTTGGATCCCGCTCACGAGCCCAAGCACAACCCAGTCCACATAGGAAAGCACAACCCAATCTACAAAGAAAAAGAAAGTCAACCACATCAATGATCATGGTTGAGAATCAAGACTCAGCTCACACAGGTATACACATCATTAGGTGATAGAGATTATTAGATATATCCACTGATTAATCTATGCTGTTGGACCCACATAGGATACAAGACCAGTTATGCTGTCAGACCCAAATAGGATACAAGACTATCTACTCTGCCAGACCCACATAGGATACAAGTATAGAGTCAAATACTGCCAGACCCACAGAGGATACAAGAATAGTAGTCATTGTCATCAAAACCACAGAGGATCCCAGTATAGTTGTGATCCCTTCCAAATCCACGTAGGATCCATGTATAGTCGTCCTCAATGCCGATCCCACAGAGGATCCAAATGCAGTCATCATCGTCGCAGTCGCAGCCAGCTCTAGGGTTCCTGCACACAGCATGCTCAATTCCTGGAGGGTTCGCTCCACGGGAAAAGGGGGTCCATACATCAACTATCACGAATTCAGAAGTTGATGTATCATGAATTTCTTTCACATCAATGGGAACTCTACGTGACATACGGTGCGTCAATCGGACGCCCTGTCTGAGAGATATTTGATTTTCTGTCCCAGGGGCCCTATTGGTTTTTAAATTAAAACCAGCCCGGCCATACTACATCTGCATCCAATCTTCGTGATTAGTAGGACAAAAGAAATGCCTCACAAATAGGAAACCAACAATGTCGACGACATGTCAATCGGATGTCTGGAGCTCGAGTTATAAGTGTTTGCGCTACGAGGGCCCGGTTGGTTTTGAGTTCGAACAAACCCATCCATACACAAAGATCTCTAAAACCTTGATAGTATTATAATGAAACGACCAAATCGATCCAAGGATCCAAACGCAACTGACGGTGCATCGATCGGAGGTCTGTAGCCAATGTTATGGGCAAATGACTGAAAACAGTCCGAAGTGGGGGGGGGGGTCTGGGCCCGGCCCGGCCCGGCCCCACACCCCTGGGTCGGCCCGAACCGGGTTGACCCGACCCAGATCTGGGTCCAGCCCAGTCGGTCACGGCCCGAAGCCCGCTGGGCGTAGCCTGACCCGGCTGGGTGCGGCCCGGCTCAGCTGGGCGAGGAACGACCTGGTCTGCGCGACCCGCCCCACCCCGGCCGGGTTGGGTGTGATGGCTCAACCAGTGGCCGAGTATGGTGGGACACAGTCACCCCTCCCTTTGCACTCTACAAACGTGGTGGGTGCTACATCCTCCTCCGGATCCCGCATAGCCGCGGGATCTGACCGCCTGCCTCCGCGCCTTAAGCCGTAGTGGCTCCTGCCGGCAGCGCCTTCTACGGAACATCAGACGTGCTCCGGTGGTCCGATTTGCTCGTCATTTGTGCATGCGGCTCTCCCGAGACCCGTTCTTCACTGTGATGGCTTCTATATGCGGTTGGAGTCCCGTTCCATAGTCTCTCTTCAAAATGCACATAGAAAAACAAACCGTGGAGGGACTCCGACCATGTTTGTTCGGACCGCACCCTCTGCATTAGATGATAACCAAAGGGTCGAAAACAATAATGATCAACGACAAAAGAGGAACAAAAATTAGATTGGATTGAATTTAATTCCAAACAATTCCCCTGCAAATAAAAATACCCAATCCAAAAATAATAATCGTTCGCGGATCAACATGATAATGAGTTGATCTGCGTTCATGTTTTAGAGGAAAAACAAAAATGGGAATATTAACATTATCAAAATAAACCCATACCTCTTTGTAGTTCGTTGTCGCACGGTTGTCTTCAAGGGGGGGTTAAGGAGTCAGCGTCACTTCCCGTCCTTGATATTCAAAAGGCATCGAAGAAGAAGTGGTTTTGTCGGCGTTCTTCATTCTTCTCAGGGGCGGAAGTCCGTCAGAGGTTCTCTAAAGAATCCTTCAATTTCTTTTTCAACATAATCTCGATGTGCCAAAATATATAAAGGAGCATGTCGCATCATTCCCATAATGATTTCATTAAAGCATCCTTACACTATGAGTTTAATGATCTATTAATGATCCTCATTTATGTGCATCATCACCGCCCTATCGCCGCCCTGCCACCCAAAAAAGGAGAAGGAAAAATAAAATAATTCATTTAAATTATTTTATTATTTTTCTTGAAATATTTGGAAAATAACTTTTTCTCTCAGCCATTGTCGGCCGATGTTAAGCTTCACCTAAGCGATTCCCGGTGCTGCGAATTCATCGGTGCCATCATATTTAAATTCCGAGCACTGGTTCAAAATTTAGAAAAACACGCCCATTCGTTCCCTGAACGTACCCGAGCTAATCATTGGAAAATAATTCTGGGCCCACCGGGCCTTGGAATCAAGCCCCGTCAGAAACTTCATACGCGTAAAATCTCAAAGAATTTTAAAAACTTTTTTTTTTTGAAATTTAGGGGTCTTTACATTTCCTTTCTTATAAAATCTCATGACTCTCATCCATGGAGTTATATAAAGTATTTCCATGTCCCCTACCTAAATATATATTTCCCCTCACTAACTATATTCATATATCTAATGTCAACATTGGTTAGCTTGGGTATAATGTTTGATTTTCATCCCCATTTGTACTATTTCATTTAGAATTTCAGGTCATAGATGTTTATAGTATCTAATGTCATACCAAAATGTATATGTTCAACATCATTCTCCATAAAGGGATTCATATGGGACTATTTGGATTCTTAAGTAGAAACCATTGTTATAAGAGAACTTGACCAGCAGACAATGTTGATCACAAAATACATTTAATCTAATTATCCATGCTCTCAATATATCTTCTAGTGTCAAAAATGTCCTCTTAGATTTGTGATCTATTAGGGGGAGATAAGTCGTAATAATGTTTAACTCATAATTTTGATAATGTCGGATAAATTTCAATAACCTGGAGGTAAATATCATATCACAATAAAATTTAATTGATAATTGTACTCCACCATTACTCATCACTTCTTTGATATATCTATGTGTTAGTTGGTCAACTATACAGTCCTCTAAAATCAAAATAAGGTGAGAAATCATTGTAGGATGATCCACAACAACCCATATGGCATTGTTTCATCATGATGTCTTTGGATTTCTGGTGAATAGGACCATAGTAATTTTTCCCACTTCCATGTTGTTTTGGGTAATGTTTTCCTCATCCCCTTTGAATTTTTGTTTTCATCCATCACATGATGACATACCTTACATTTGATTTATATTCAATGATATCCTTCACCATGTTGTCCCACTAATTGTTCTCTTAGTGATCTTTATACATATTTGTACTCCCTCAGAGGATAGAGAAGTTAAATATATGTGCATAATTCAAAATATATTTCTTTATATCGATATTTTTTGGTATACTTATTTGTGAACAAAATGATATCACTCATTCTTCATCAATTTTTAGCAATAAGGATTTCCCCTTTCATTTGACTGAAAATTACATTTTTATTATAAAAACACTTTTAAGGGAAAAGTGAGAAACCATTAAGTCTAGAAAGCAAACAACGTAACAACCCACAAAGAACAAACTACAGGGTCTTCCCCTCCCAGCTAATGCTCCGGGAAAAAAAATTCACTAAGCCGGACCTCTTAGAGAGCAGTCTCGTGCAGTAATGCACGGGCATAGAAATGATGGAAAAGACATACCCTCTCAAGCATCCATTATAAAAGGTTATCATAGGTAAAGAATTCATGCTCTGGTCCTCTTCTGAAGTAGACCAATGAAATTTGCTAAAAAAACATCACACAATGCAACAACACCAACGAAAAGGAGAACCAGAAGTAGGAGAATATCTCACAGCCACACCAACCAACACTACTAACAAAAAATGAGTCATTAAAAAATAACTTAATATTACCTGATTCTAGTTCCCTAAAAAGTATCCAGGAAAAATATGTGATCTGAGTGGTAGTTGAATCCGTAATAAGATCCTCTAGTCGAATGGTCAGCATATCCCATGTCTAAATATACTCCTCGAGATTGAACTTCCTGTTTTTGAAAGCTCTAACTAATATCGACTCTTTCCAATCAATCAAAGCATATTGTTCTTCATTAAGAGTCATCCTTAAAGGTCTCCCCATAATTTTATCAGATTCTTCTTTTGTTTCATTAAGATAAAAAAATTTCTCCACCATTTCTTCTTTCGAGTTCATGATCAGATCAAAGTGTAGTTCATCCACCACACCTTCCATTCCATGATTATCCAATTGTTTCCCTTTTATTTTCATCGCTGACTGTGTCTCCATATGAAGAGGAAAGAAAGAATAATCCTTCCTCCGCTTATTCCTTCCCTTCCTCCCTTCCAAGGAGGTCTTGTTCGAAATGCCTTCAAGAACCTGACCCAATTCGCTAGCCTCATTAATCTCCTTTTCTTATTGGCCACCAGAATTGTAGCCAGTATCCTGATGTTCAGCATGCAAGACCTAGCCACTAGTATGCTACTCGTGAACCTCCTTCAAAGACACAGCCTGAAAAGTAGTGTCTGAGACCTCTTTAACAGCACACTCCTGAGACCTTCCCTCCCCCAAAACCATTCTCGAATCATCCACTTCATGACACTGAAAGCTGTTGCAAACCTTGACATTAGTAATGGGTTTATCCAACCATACTCCCACTACTCTTGATGCCTTCGCCCAGGCCAGGTTAACTTCTGCAATGGTAATTCAATTTCGGTTTTGGCTCTCTATAACCCGGTGAAACTCCCCATCTCCAACTGTATTTGAATCATCCATTTCCACCTTCATCTGAGAAGTATAACCATTTCTTGTGCTTGAGAGTGTAGTAGAAGGACACCCTGCCCCTGCATTAGTGTTCATCCCCGAAAATTGACAGCCCCCAGCTCTCATGCGAACCCACATAAGAGGCCCCCAGCTACATTCCATGACTGTAGGTATTAGATCGCTGTTCAGGGTTCATCTGTTGTGCGTCCAAACCGGTAAGTGGTCCCCTGCCAAGACCTTTCCCCTTTCCAACCACATCTTCCTCAACAGACCGCACGCCCCTTTTCCCCTGGCATAAGGACCATCCTCACCACTGTCCACTGCCTGATAACTCTTCAATCTCCCTCTTAAATCCTACTCAAAGTGACCTAGCCACTTGAAACCAGAACATAAGTCCATCCATGACTCATAGATGACTTGTTGCCTATAACGATACTCCTCGCCAATGGTTATCCACACAAAATCTGGGGGATGGCGAGAAACATCGACCTCAAGACACACCCTTGGATTGACCGGGTGACACAAAGCCTTTGTTCGACTATTAGTGCATAGAATTCTTCCAACAAGATTACCCACCATTCTTATAATCGAAGGATTGTGGAAAGGAGGAGGAAGATTGGCAAAACTAACCCAAATTGCTGCCGACGGGGAGTCTCGTTTCATATGATAGTCATAAGTCCATTTGAAGAGATAGAATCTGGCCCCATTGTAGCTCCGAGGCGCACACGACCAGTCCTTGATCATGTCTTCCTACGATGAAAAGCACACCATTTAGTTTCTATTGTCAAGTAAACCAATAGTATCCCTTTCCTGGAGCCCCCACAAACTGAAGACACATCTGTCAAAAGAATCCACTGATGGCCTTCTCCGTGAAAAGCGAGCGATCAGACTCCGACTGTGTAATGATGAAGCTTCTTAGAATTCCACGAGTGACAATAGAAAATTAGTGTTTCTCTTGTAAAAATCGGGAACATTTGGGAACAGAGAACATTCCGAAAAAGAAGAATGAAATTCGGGTATAGAAAGGGGGAGAAGGAAAACAAAGTTCCCTTGGAGGCTGATGAAGGTCCCTCCCCCGCGGATGGGGGAGCGACTGGTGAAGATGCCTCCTTCATCAGGAGAAAAGAGAGGCATCACGAGCTTCCCCGATGCATGCTCCCATCTTCTATCATGTTGTCGTACTGATTTCCCCTTTCATTTAGCTTCTAACTTTTTCTAAATTTCCACATCATTTTTTTACATCATTTTTTTATCCACATAATTGATTGTTGTGAATTTTTTTGATATCGTAATGATGATTTTCATTGCATTATGATTCCCATTTCAATCCTTTATATGTCTAAAAATATTGGATCTTTCATGTTTTTCATCATTGTTATGTTACTAGATCCTTTCAACATAGAAATTCTGCCACATTATTTTCTTTGCCACGATGATAGTGGATTAAGAGGTCTTAAACTTTGAGGAGGTCTAACAATATTATATATTTTATATTAATCATATTCAGTGTGAATATATATTTTAGATTCTTATCATCAATATATTTCATACACTTCTCCCTGTAGAGATAATTCTTTTATATTATCAATGCGAAGAACATAGAATCCAGTTCTAGATCATGGGTGGGATAATATTCCTCATGCCTTTTCAACTTCCTTATGTCATAGGCTATCACCTTATAATGTTGTCTCAATACACATCATAATACCTTCTTTAAAGCATTGTTATATACCAAAACTAGTTCCCCATATTTCAGTAGTGTAATTACTGATTCAGTGAGAAGCCTATATTTTAACTCATTGAAAAATTATCCACATTAACTATTCCATAAAACATGACTCCATTTTAGTAAACTAAATTTTTGGGTTTTATAATCATGATAACATGTTAAAAACATATTGGTAATAACCTAGTAGTCTATGGAAATAATGTATATCAATTAAAGAAGTTTTCACGGCCACTTCATAGTAGAATCTGACTTTGAAGTGTCCAAAAATATCTCTTTATTGGTGATAACTTTCCTTAATAATGATACATCATCCATCCATAACTCACATTTAATATAATTTTTATTTAGTATCTCCATTTCCATATTCATTGGGATAATATTGAAATACGCCTCTTAAGAATCCATTCACTTGATGTATATCAAAATATCATCTGTAAGAATACCTGAAATTGGTTGAAGTTTCTTTTAAAGCCATATTAATTAAGTCCATGAATATTATTATTCAATTAGTGGGTCTAAAAGGAATTAAAAAAAACTTGTAATGTACAAACCTCATTCAAAATTCATTCTTCGTAATATCTTCCATCCTCATCATTAATTGGTGAAATCCTATCCTAATTTCCACCATAGTGAAATACTTATCCACACATAGTTCAATAAAAAATCATATATATGTGGAAGAGGATACATGTTATTTATAATGATTTTATTAAGTTCAAGATATTCAAAACATAGGCACATTGAACAATCGTTCTTCATGAAAAAGAAGAATGGTGCACCCCATAGTGAAGCAATCAGATATATGAAACCATATTCCATAATCTCTTTGAGATATATCTTCAGTTCATTAACCGCAATAGTGACCATTAAATAAGAGTTCATTGATATAGGTTGGGATCTAGTTGTAAGATCAATTGAGAACTCAAACTCCCTATCAAGAGGAAGACAATGAATTTCTTCATCGAACACATTAATTTCATCCATCACAATGGGCATGTCTTCGAGCATGATCATCTTCTCTGTTTGATTCATTTTATCTAGATATGTGAGACCAAAAATTAATAATATCCACAATTGAAATGATTATTCTAAAAGAGATTCATAATCCTCGTAACAAGTGAATAAAAATGGAAGATTACATGAGATATGAAGAGTGATATCATTTTATTGAAAGTTTATGTTTTATTTTAATAAATATATACAATGCATGTGAAATATAACATCATACTACACCAAAGTAGTATGATGGGATTGTCAAGGAGGTTCAATCCTCAAAAATTAACTTGGGAGGATTTATAAATGTTAGATGGAATTATTTCCCTATTCTTTGTTCACACAGATAACATAACCATCACATGTTGAGGTGTTGTTTGAATAGTTATAATAAAAATACTGGATATGAAAAATGTGTAGAACCATAATCAAATAGTATATTCTCTTTTCTTGAATGAGTAACTGGAGTACATGTAAACATATCATTTTCTTGGGTCCCCCTCAGCATTAGTGATTGAATATTCCCTTTCATGCTTCCATAAAGTTTTTTGTTGTTGAGTGCCTCTAAATACCCTTGGATTTGGAAAATGGATCCTAAAATGTTCGTGTTCATTATAATTGAAACATTTCACTACTTAAAAAGTGTTGATCTGAAGGTCCCTTTATTCTTCAACATTATTGGGATTCTTCATAATCCATTTAAAATAACTAGCCTAATTCCCCTCTCTTCTACATATTAAAGATCTCTATATTCCCTTTAGAATGTTCCTGGGATGCTTCTTCCCACACATTTGACATTTGGGATGTTGATTTTTCTTTCCTTAATTGTATTTATCTATTTATCTCCGAATATTAAACAACATTTTTTTATTTTATCTCTGAGACCATGATACAAATGGGATTCATTGATATCCATTTCAACCATATGGGTAGATCTAGAAATATACAAATAAATGTTAATTTTGGGAATATACAATTCTTTTCATAGACATCGATTTAATCAATAGAAGAAGTGATCAACTTTTATATAAGTGTTCATGAAAATGATAAAGGTGTATCATGAAATATGTGTAACATTTTTCTCAAACTCACTGATATATTCATCCTCATTTATCTTTAGCTTAACAAATTCCTTCTCCATTATAAGATATAGTGTTCAAGGATAAAATTTACTAAAAAATATTTTCTTGATCCCTTGAAAATACAAGAAATAAATATCATCTCTCTGATTAGTTTTATGTGTTTTTACCACTAATCGGTTTCCCGATAAAAATGATAGAATGTTATTGAGAAGTTATCTTATTATATGAAATAAAGGATAGGGAATATATTTTCAATGGGGTTTTTTCTAATGTTCCATAATGGGGGGATTAAAAGATAATTTAAATATAGGAGTCATATTTTTATAATGGATTTTCACATAACATTATGTTTTTAATGGAATTAGTTAATTATAGATGATTTTGGTTTTTATTCATAACTAGATATATTTGATCCAAAAATATTGCTATTTTCTAGGCTCCCATTCCAATCAGAATTAGAATCTAATTAGAAATATTATCATATTTATTATTGTCATGGGTTCTCCTATTTCCCACTCTTAAGTAAGAAAAATTGATTAAATACAATTATTGTGATTTAATACTTCTCTAATGAGAATATATAAAAGAAAACTATGAACACAGAAGGAGTAATATATTAATGTAATTTATATTCTAACCTATGATTATATGTGAATCAATTTTTTTTATCCAACTTTATATATTTATCCCTTGGGTTATTATTATACTTTTCTTGTACTAATACCCAAAATTAACTATATTTTGATCTCATACCGAAAACGAAACTCTATACTTTTACATTTTTACATGTTTTTAATCATAATTATCCATCAAATACTAACCAAGGATTGTAATGTGTAGTTTCTTTGTAAAATTAGTTACATAAAATTCGAAACATGTAACTAAAATAAAAAATCTTATTATTAATCTTCTATAGTGAATAATAAACATCCTTTGAGCTCCTACAACATCATAGGTTAACATTGAGAATACATAGGCAAAAAAATCAACTAAAAATCCATGAATGTGAATAAAAATGGGATTGAATCATAGAAAATAATTTTTAAAGGCCTCAAAAGATACCATAAAAGGAATGGAATATGAGTAAAAAATGGAAGCATATGATCCTAGAAATATTGGAATGTGGAAGCAACAAAAAACATGAAATAAACATAAGTCAATGAAAATATTCAACACCATATGACATGGTGGACAGAGTCCACTAATGGATTAAGATTACTCTCTTATCCCATACATGATTTGTATTCTTACTAAACCATAACAAATGGATTGGTGGCCTATCAGAGTTCTCCCATCATAACATGGTCATTTATATGTGTGACCCATGAAGAATAATTAATTGGGATTAAACATAATTGTTTCACTTTGAATGTCACATGTTTTATTATCATAATTTGTCACACTCCAACCATGGTGTTTTCTTTTATTTTATTCTTTTCGTGATGTTGGATGTTTTGGTAGAGATTATGGTCTAGTTACGAGTGATAATTTTTGAGTTTCTAGGGGTTCTAGGGATTTTTCCCCTATAAAAAATTTGAGTACTATTTTATCCAAAGAATGTGATGCCCAGGAAAAATCATCAAGATATTTTTTGGTGCCATGGATATATCACATGGAATGAACACAATTTCATGAAACCATGGAGAAAGATTATGAAATGGATCTATCATTTGACATAGCTTAATTTCATGGTTGGTGTATGGTTTCTGAAACTATTTGCCTAATCCTTGTGAAAACATCGTTCTTCTCCCATGGGGTGTGCATGATTGCTGCACGATTTGGAATACATTGCATCCAAATTGTGAGAAATCCATAGATTCCCTAAAACATGAATTTTTAGCTTTTACCCAACCTCTATTTAAACCAATTCGAGATTACCCACCCCCTCCCTTTATATGGTAACACAAAGGGGCTCACAAACACACTCCTATAGCTTTTTCTTACTCCCTTGGTGATCTGACTTCCAATAGTAGTTTTGTTTCCCTTGGGTTTTGGGTTTTTTCAATGTATTCTCTTCTTCATACCTTGTGTTTTTGGTTCATTCTAGATAAGGTCTCTATTCACAGAACCTATTAAGCTATAGTTGATGTATGGATTGTGTTTTTTTAATTTTAGGTTGTGGATCATCCCTCGTGATTATTTCATCCCTCTCTCAGACTATAGTTTCATCCGCACTCTATTAAGGTTGGTGCTTCCATTATTTTATTTTCCCAAAATATCATTGATACATGATATTTCCATGATTATTTCTATATTTTGTTAATCATGATTTTGATGTGTTTGTTTGAATTTTTATTGTTTTATCATAGTGACATGATAATGAAATTATTTTTCAAAGGGTTTATTTAGATATGCCTATATATATTTTAGGGAAAGGTGTGTGTTGAAATTCTAATTGGAACTTTTAAATTGATGTTGATACATTAGACTATGTTTGGACTTATAAATGTTTTATAATTTTGATTTTCATTGGGGATTGGGTTTGGTGTGTGGTTTCTGGTCTAATTTTTATTTGTAAATAGTTTTAAATGATATTTTTGGTAAATATACAACAAATATATTCAATTTGGTGATGTCTTAGGTGTTACATTATATGTGGGAACATCCAAACAAGCATAAATGGAATATATGGATGAGCTCACATATAATAATGGTGTTTTAGGGAAAATGTAACTACTCATCCAAGATTGAAAAAATGGTCATCTCAAATATCATCCTTTCTCTAGGCCACTTCACATAAAATGGTTCCTTTACACACCGAGTACATTAAAATAGGTTAATTAGTTTCAAAATGAATTCAAATAGGGGTTTCAAAGGTATTTTAGAAATGTTTTCCCATTTGGAACCATTGTAATGTGGTTTTCTAAATAAACATTGATGTAGTATTGTTTCGATCATTTATAACATGTTGTGTGTTTTCACCTTGGTTTTACAATTTATTTAAGAAATCAGTTGGTTCTAAAAGATTATGTCATGGGAGGTAATTTTGTAAAATTTTGGGATTTTTTGATGTAATATGACATGGATTCTTGATTTTCTCTTTTAAAATTGTTAGATGTTCGATAAGAACCTCTTTGGTTGTCCCTTTGAGTTGTGGGTTTTTACATCGATCGAGAGGTGTTTTGGATTTTCAAGCGTGGGGGAATCTATGAGTTATTGGTATATTTCATGAGTATGAGGACCTCCTAGTTCACCGATAATGACAATAATTGGATTCCTAGACATCATCAATAGTGGCTAGTGATGGTTTCATAAGAAACAATGATTGGTTGGGTTGGTACCCCCAGATTTATTGAGGGGCTAGGTGGGATGTGCCACTAGGGAAGCTAGTTTAGGGAAGATAGTTGGTTATTTAATTTTTAGGTGTGCCATAAACCTTCATGTGAGCCCTATCTGAGTATATCTATGGTTTTATTATAGAGATGCTTAATAAATTACTCTAATTATCTATATTTAAATTTATTATTCTTATACTGCACTTTGATTATTATCTCTGTTATTAACTACATTCCTATTCCGTTTTCATCATTTTTAGTATGAACCTTCTTAGCTGTTATGATTTCTTATATGGGTTTTGGTTTTGAAATTTTTAATATTATAAATATAAATATTTATATAAAATAGGAATGTTTTGTGTGTCAATTTAAAAAAAGAATGATACTTTTTCGAATATCTAAAAAGAATAAAACCTATTTTCTAAAATTATTTTCAGACTAGTGTTTGTTGTTTGTTTTGGGAAAAAATGTGTAGACTATGTGGTTCTTAACTACTCCAATGTTTATTCTCACACCCAAATTGTTCCACTTGGAATCAGTAGAACTGAGCTATTATGTAGGTTTAGGTTTCTTATTTTATGTTAACTATAGAGTTTGTTAGTTCTTATCATTGATGGTTACCAGGATTTCACATAATGATTTAGCAGGATATGTTATGTTTTAGTTTATATTTTTAATTCATTCATTTGTTCTTTTATCTATATCTTTTTTCATATTTATTTATGTCATGTTCTTATAAGTAATGTTTCCTGACCCATTTTTTTATTTGTACATGTCTCTAATTGAAATATTTCATTTTGATTGTGAAATATCTGATACTGTATAACACCTTGGGATTTTGTTAAATAGTTTTTTTATTTAATCTTACCATTTTTATATTTTCATTTCACATAAAACTGATGATTGATTAGTCTATATTAAAAATTTATGGTTTTATTATGTCATAAGAAAAAAAATGTTAATCATCCACTAAACCCAACATAAAAATTATCTTTCCCTGTATAGATCACCATGTTTAGCATAAGTTATATGAAAAAATGACTTTCCTTGATGGCTTACAAAACATGCCTGATTGAGGTTTACTAGAAATAAATATTTTTTAAAAATATGATTATTTAATATTATAATATATACCCTAGATGATAAAATAGTGGTATGAATAGTATTAGTTAATTTATGAAAATATATGATTCAAATAATATAATATGAATTCATAGTTTACTAATTAATTAGAAATGAATATGAAAATCGATTGAATATAAATGAAATTATAAATATTTTATGGTCACTAAGAGGTATTACCCTAATAAATTAAGTTAATTACAATTATAGAGTGATATTAATATAAAATATATGTTAAATATTCAGAAAATTATTATTTGAATCCATTTAATATATTAGATAGAAATATGATAAGAAAAAACCTAAATTTATGTGTAAAACTTTTATTTTTTAAAGGTAGTGTAACTGCCTATTAATGAGAGGCCATTTTAAATCAAATTTTAGAAACTTTAATAGTAAAAATATGAAAAAAAATATAAATTTTATTTTTAATCCAAACATAAAAATTATGGAATATTATTTTTTTGGTATTTTCCAATAAGTTTTCATTTTTTAATGAATAGTTAACAATACTGGATTTTTTAAAAACTACATTTTTATGTAGTTTATTTATAATATTTAGTTATATTATAAATTTCATTAATGTTTTAATTAGATATTATTTATCTCAATTAATTTAGTTTTGGTTATTTAGATCATTTTCACATTGAAATTGGATATAAAAACTTAACAAGATTTTCAATGTTTTTAATTTAAGAACCCACTGTGTCATCACTTCAACATGTTAAATTTAAATTAATTTCTACCACTTATGTCATTGGAATTAAGAACAATGGATTCAATATTTGGAATAATAAAAATTTATAACTTATAATAATGTCAAATTAGTATTTTACAAAATTAATTAATGAAAATAATTTAAATTAATTACCTCGATAAATGTAAACTATGCTTACCTATGGACTAAACCATAAACTTAAGAGCCTAAATGGCCAATAAAATTGTACAAAATCAAATATATTTCCATATTTAGGCTCTATAATTCCTTTTATAAACATTGTATCATTATAGGATCCACTTCCAACACGAAATATTTTGGTGGAATTCCCTCTTTCAATATTTACTTCTGTGCCACTCCTCCTTCCATATAAAACTACACCACCTCTCCCTCTTCTTCACACCTATAAAACCACATTGGATCATTCAATATCTTCCCAATAAAATTAAAAAAATATAACCTTTACTCATTTAACCCTCCCTTTGGGTATATTTTCTTTCCAAGTAATCCATTTGGAACAAACCAAAAATAGTTATATGATTAAGAGTTGACACCTTCTCTCAGGATATATTATTTTATTTCTATATTATAACCCCTAAAATATTTTGATTACATGATTGTACTACAAAAACATTATCCAAAATATAGAATAACTTTTTTATCACATGGGTTTTACCTACAGATATACACTCCCCCATCGAATGGGTAACAAACATATTGTTAATGTGTACAATGAACATCTTCCTCACAAAATGATGATTCTTAAATTTTCATTACCACCTCTCATGGTGAAAATAATGATAGACACTCTGTCTAAATATATTATATATTATATATATTATTTAATTATTATTATTTATTATTTTAATGGAACATAACTTTTTACTTACCATTTGGTTAAAATACGATAAATTCATTTGAGGTAGTGCGGACAACCACCCCCTCAAATCGATGTGATTTTATCACAGACTGGAATGTAATTTATGTTGACATAATTCATTTAAATAATTTTAAATTTTCCTGTATGACTTTTCTCCTAGAATTAGGATGATTCATCTGATAATATTTTTTTCATAACTTTTATGTTTATTTTTGGTTGTTTTTACGATCATCATGAACTGGTTAAACATTATATAATATTCGGGATTTATATTAGTTATATAATATTAAAAAACATATAATATACATATTATGTTATTTTTTAAACATAATAATGGTTTTATGACCAGACATGATAGTGGTAATGGAAATTGAAAATTCGTCATCTATGAAGGCGGTGACTTGACTTTCAAGGGATGATGTTTTCCTTTTCAGAATAAAAGTATAAGAGATGAGATTTTAAGATTAATATTCAATTGAAAAATTAAAATTGTATTATATATATCATTGTGGATATATCATTACTCTTTGTATAAAATATTTTAGAAGAATATAAGAAATTAAAATAAAATAAAATATAAAGATTGAGGAGTTTATCTCTAAAATGTTGTATCTTTGAAAACCTCCTTGAGGAACTTGTATATGGTATTTTGTTGAGATGAGATGAACATGGACATGTGGAAGAGTTTTTTAAGGTATTTCGGAATAATCTCGACAGGTTTTAGGGAATATAACATTTGAGCTAAGGGTTAGTTAGGGGTGTATTTGTAGGGTAGAGGGGTGTTTCTTATTATTATATTCATCAATTTAATATTTAGGCTCAAGAAAATAAGTACTTTTTATTCAAAATATTAAATATAGAAAATATTATATTATATCAATAACCAATGGGTGATTACATTCATCATCAATAACCATTGATTAAAAATGCATTAATTTAGCATATAAGGTAAATTATCCTATTTTATTATTCACCAAAAATATAAATATTTTAGAAAAATTCAAAAGTATCACCAAACCATTTCT
Source organism: Viscum album (assembly GCA_963277665.1). NCBI lineage: Eukaryota > Viridiplantae > Streptophyta > Magnoliopsida > Santalales > Viscaceae > Viscum > Viscum album. The sequence continues at coordinate 705,581,185 of OY728131.1, read as the reverse complement.
CAATGTGTATATTTCTAACATGGAATCCATTTTCTAAAAATAGTTTCTTAAATATGATAAATTATTTTTTAAAATTCATTCTCATTTATTCCAAAAATACATATATTAATATTATAATCATTTTTATATCCCTTTATAAAATCAATTAACATCACATAAAATTATATTATAATTATAATAAGACAAAATATTAATTTATAAAAATAATTTTTTGAGAGAAGTATTAATTCGAATAATTATATTTATTATAAAATTGTTAATAACATTTACTTTTTACAAAAATACCAGCATAAAAATTATCATTTTTAAAATATTTATTTACTTATACCATGATATAAATATAGCATAACTTCATATTTGAGATAACTAAATTTTATATTTACTTTTATATGTGAGGTTACTATTATAATGGCCATATTACTTTTCCTAATCTGTGGATTACATTTGTGATGTCAATGTCACAATTCAAATAATCAGGGTAATAATTCAATGATATAGGTTTCATAATTTCTGAAAATTACTCTTCTTCAATTCATCATTCATTCACTTCTATTTTATCATAAAAAATTTTATAATTTAGTCATCAAAATAAATATTTTATTATTAATGTTATGAATTATTTCTAAATATTTTTGTGTGAGTGAGTTCATTATAGTGGATCGAGAAGATCTAAAATTTCCCATTCTTAATGTTTTATTTTATATTTATTTTTCCACATTAGTATTTGTAATTATTATTGGTTTTATATAATGACTAATGTTTCATTCCTCATTTAAGAGAATAATGATATCATTGGATGTGATTTATGTGTTTCATAATGTAATAATGGAAATTTCATTGATTTAAATCTTGTTTTCTACAATGTACACATATGTAAATACTCTTCAGTGGCATTAAAGACTGTTATTCATAACAAAAAATTTGTCTTGAACAAAAAATATGATAATTATGGTAGTATGACAAAGTATATAATGGTTCATATAATATATGGAATAGAGTTTAATGGGATTATAACCACTTATAAACCATAATGGAAGTAATAGTGAAATTTAATAAAATAATACAACATGAAAAATTGTGAATTAAAATGAATAATACCATGAAGGTTGGAAAATAAATCAGATAATTAAAGGATCTAAAACCTTGATAGAGTGTCTACAAAATATTTAAAAGAGATTTATAAGAGTTTGAGGATAGATTGGGAGGGATCTAGGGAGTTCTGATAAGGATAATTTCATACTCTAATGGTTTTGTTTGAAGATAACTAGAAATTAGGGTGGGTTTACATATTAAAAATGATGAAATTGCATTATAATTTCCCCAACCTTGGTTTGGGACTCTATATGACGATTTATTCAAAACTCCCTACCATAAAATGGGTTTACTCATTGCTTCTTTAAAATTGGAGTGTTTTTAACTATTTTTCATGTTTAATAATGATATAATTAAAAAACATACAATCGGTGATTTTGAAGCGAGTCATGTTTACCAATAATTTATTTTGAAACATTAATATTACAATATTTGTTTTGGATGATTCATTTATGTTTTAAAAAAATTAATGAAATAACTTCAAAAAACATTATTTTATATTTAAAATATATTTTTATTATTGGATGCATTTTATTAAATAAATTAGATCGGTTTTGGGTGATTATAATTTCATAAGAGAAACTATATATTTATACATTATTTAATTTTACCCAATAATATAGTTATCACCAGAAATTATAAAAAAAGTAACTATTAACAAATTACTATGTTATGATTTCATAAATAATATTTATGTTTCGAAAATAATTATCTTTGTATGATAATTTACTCATTTAAATAAAAAACCAAATCTACTAAAAATTAGAATATTGTTTTATAATAACAGTTTTCTGACCCATATTAAAAAACATTGCCTTTGTAAAATTTTATTATCATTTATATTAAACAAAATTACATTAATATAATTATTTTCATAAAATAAAATAAATTTCAAAAAATAGATTTCATTAGAGAACAATTTCTTTATTTAAGCATTAAATGTATAAAAATTTGCATTTGTATTTCATCATATCAAAAACTAATTATTATAAACCTAAATTTATAATCAATTAAAAAGTAATATGAAAATGGAATTATTATAGTAACTGTTTTATTAAAATAAAATAAAAAAACCATATTTTTTCATGATACCTACCCATTTATTAAACACATTAAATACCTTAAGGTATGGTTTTTTATGGTGATATTTTCTTCAAGTGGTTTAGAATACACTATCTGGGATGTATTAAAAATGATCTTTAACATCCCTAGAAATAGTTTCATTAAAGATTTTGTTGTTGAATCATGGTCCCGGATTCATCAGGGGAAAATATGAAATATGTCATATCCCTTATAAGAATTGATAAATGTGATTTATAGTGTATGATAATACAATTCAAGGAAACAATTTATTTCATTTATATCAAATGGGATTCTTTATATCCTTATTATACTTATCTTAATGATCATTATAAAATGGATATATTAACCATGGTTATTATACATAACATACTGTTAATATTTGATAGAATATAAAAATATATCAAATACCTAAAGAAGTTCATATGTTTCCTATAATATCATTGCATAATGAATCATTAACAAATTTAAAAAGAATAATTGTATTTATAAATGTTCCGGTCATTACATATTTACCCATCTATATGTGTATAACCAACAATTAAGACAATGTACATTTTTAACCCTTTATTTTTTAGTAAAATAATCATGAAATTAATTACAAATAAATAGATTTTAAAATATCAAATTAAATTAAATTTAAAACATCTATTCTAATTGATAATTCAATTTTGAAACAAAAAGTACTTTTTACCAACAAATAATTAATTCTTAAGGGAAATTGTTTTAACATATCATACACTCATTGTACATGGTCAAAAAATGATTCATTAAAATCCAATATCAAAAATTGAATGATTCCAAACTTCTAGTGAAAATGTATTTAAAATATAATATTATTTTAAGAAACACCATAATCATAAAAAACCATACCATTTGGCCTGGAAAGCACAATTTTTAATGACAAGTAATCAATGAATCTAATATTTAATATCTATGCATGTTGAAAACAAACCAAAAACCTCAACATTTATTAATTGATATCAAACTACACCAGATCAAACCCAAAGAAACATAAAAATTTTATAACAAACACTAGATTCAACAAAAACACTGAAAATTGAAACTATATAATTGTTTTTGATAATATTGCGCACAAAAATGGGGGCGATGGAAAAGATAATTGAATTGGGAGAAAAAAGGATAATAAGGAGTAAAATGTATATCCTGGATGAATAACACTAAAAATTTCATCGAGATTATTTTCTAGGATGAGTTATTCACACCCGGGGAGGGATCTCGGAGATGTGTCATGCTTTCATGGACCCTATCTCTAATGATATATCTCCTTGTCTTATTGTGATGGATAATGAATATTTATGTCTGATTACCCTCTATAATAATAGAATGTAAGGTCATTAACACCAAGAGTATAAATAAAGTCACTAATATTGTAGGAATTTTTTATAATAGATTATTAGGATTGAGAAACCAGATTGAAACCATTAAACATCTTTGTCAAGTAAAATAATAATTTTACCAACAATCCCCCAATGCATAAAAAATTTCAAATTAATAAAAATAATGTATCCATGAAAAGTAACAAATTAAAATTACATGATAATAAATCAATGACAAATCCACTGCTCAAATTTTCCATGTTCATGTCATTCATTGAATCCCACCTTGAAACTAAGAAATAGTTTATATGCCTATATTTTTTGAATAAAATGTATACATAGTACGATAATAAAAATTATCTCTAATGTAAATGTGAAAATATCATACTAATGTACCAATGAACAAAAAATAGAGCTAAAAATCCACTACACATCTCATGTGTCCAATAATATCCTCACTGTTGAACTATTTGCAAATAATGCATCCATTTATAGTAAAATAATATCAAAACAATATACTAAAAATCAATCTAAAACCACTTCCTCATTGATTTCCAAATATCACAGGACAACATAATTTTTCATTTACACTCATTCCATCCATGACATTCTATCATATATCAATCCAACTTAGATAAGGGTTTTGAAGAATCCCTACATAACACATCGTATCATAGGTACTAAAAACTTTTGATGGGAAACATTTCATCATATATATCACTTATTCCACTACCACATAATCATATGAGTCATCCCACAACAACATATGTAGATAAACAAGGTTTGATGATTGTTAGGGGAATCAACTACACACTCTCTAACCACCGTACATGAAAGACACCATTTATCACAACCCGATCATCCCTAGTATATTACACCACCATCCATCAATATCAAAAATAATTGAAGAGTTTGTAATTATGGATTTATATTCATTTTTTCCACAAACCACCTAGATTATGCAGATAATAATAACTTATAACATTTGGTAGTTGGTAAGGTTATCTTACTTTGGTGTGCATCATATATATAAATATATATATAATTAAAAAATATGATATATTTTAAAATATTTTCTCTAACCAAGGGGTTCAAATCCAACTCTACTAGAGCATCCAAAAACAGAACCACCACAACTCATGACCTCTTCCATTACTAATTTCCACCACAAATTTAACACTCCAAAAATTTAATCCACACATATGCACCAATTCATCTTCATTTATCATGTTAAACTGTTTCAATATTTTTAAGTTACTAACCAACACCCATTAATTATTCCTGATTCCTTTCATATTAATGAAAATAATCCATAACCATATCATCTCATTATATTATAAAAATCCATTTACCATTTGGTTCATTATGACCATTATCACACATTGATATCATTCAACTATTAATTTATTTCCAACTACATCCATTTAAATTTCATTATTTAATTTCAATTGTTATAAAAACAAATAATCACTATCAGACATAGGAATCAACACACATCATAAATAACATATCCACCTATTATAAATAATAATCACATATCATTACAATTTATTATAATATCAAACAATCTCACCAAAAAATCCTCACACCAAACAGTCACATTAGTTCCCTTATAAGATCTCATTCCAACAAACCATAATTTCATACCTAATACATTCTATATTAGAAATAATTCAACACCATTACAAATATATTTCCAAAAATTTCTCTACCCAATAATAATGAAATAAAATCAATCATAATATAACATATAGGACCAGTTCAATTTTCAAAAAAAAATATTTTTTCATATTCACAAAAATGCAATGTTTTACATTACATCATTATATGCATTGATATATTCATAAAATTACACAATTTCTTGGGTAATATGTATATTATTCAGATGTGTGTTCTTTATAATTTTATGCTTGGTTTTTTCTATATAACTAAACAATAATGAAAAAATCAAGTCCTCTTAAAAAAAATGAGTCCCAACAGCAATTTGTTTTTATAAAAAATTGCAAACAATGTGAAACTCAGATGAAATATTGTAGAATGATTAAAAACATGATGAATCTATGATCCCATTTAATTTCAATTAAATAAATTTACTTACATGGTTTTTTCAATCCATAAAATCAAGTAATGAAATACTAAATAATTAAATTCCTAGAGATTAAAATCATATAATTATAAAACATGGATTCCCTACCGCAAACAGATGTTAAAAATTTATTTATAGTGTATAAACAACCAAAAATCAGTTATAACTAATTTCAATGATAGTTCAACGGTCGCATGGACTACTAAGAGGGGGCAGAATAATTTGTGGTGTTATTAAATTATTTATTATCCTTTGAAATTATGAATCAAGAACTCATTAAGATTCTAAATCTATAAATTATATTTCTCAATGTACCACTACTTATATTCTAATAATATGAAATAAATATACACATATTAATTGTAACTCCCAAATGTTTTTTATGTAATACTTTCTATAAATAATTTTTATTCATCAGTAGCTTTCTTTTCATGCAATGATGAGTTTAAAAAATCTACGATAAAACATTTTCATAAAATTACAACTATAGATTTGTCATTATGTTAGTGAGAATAATTTCCAGTAACTTATCAAAATGCATTGTGAATTAATTGGCTATCAATTATTTGTGATCAATATAAATAAATTAGATATTTTTTGAGTGAATTAATTTTTGTAATGAAATTAATGAGATATATATTTGTTATATATTCAATAAATTTTTTTTGTATATTCATCCAATGGATATTTGTTTCACATGTTATGAATAAATCCCAATTTGATGTATAAATACATATTTTTTAAAAAAAGTTTAATTTTGAACCTTTGAATGGTGACCCCCTTTTAAATTAATATTTTGAAAAATTAATAATTTTTATATGAATTAAAAAACATATTATTTTTCATCTGGATATAAAAATTTGCATTGGATCAATTATTGATATTTTTCTGATAACCTTATGGTTTTGATGAATATTAAAAATATGGTAAATTTTAATGGAAAAAACTTTTTTCATGGATGAAATTTATATGGTTAACTGTATCATTAATTGGTTTTAAAGTATAAATAGAATAAATTATTACCTTTTAATATAATTTAGATCAATTTAATTAATATAATATTATATTAAAATGAGAAAACATTTCAATCTTTTGCAATATTTTAACTTTTAAAACTCATTTTCTCATTTCAACAATGAGATTAATTTTAAATTAATTGCAGAAACTTATATTATTTGAATTTTGATAATGGATTCCATATTTATAATTAGTAGTTCCAAATTATGTAAATACCTTTATTTTATTTTTGGCCAATATGAATAGTAAATTCAATAAATATTATTTACAATGTAAAAGGGTAAATCTGGTAATTAAGGGTATAAATAATATTATAAAATTACCTGAAAACTTGTCATAATATTATTAGATTATTAGAAGATTCTATTAAACATACTTGGGATAAAATGGTTTACATTGAAACCCACTTGGATTAGATTATGGAATATAATTTATTTTATTTAAAGAAAAGTGAAATATGAATCTCTCAAACTCTAATTATTAAATTATTTTTAATATAAGGTTACACATAAGGAGAATTATTTTATAAATACTAATTTTAAATATAAATTTATTTTATTTATGATGAAATTTTATTTTTATTTTTTATAATAAATATAATAACCTTAAATTTTTATACATGGATGATGAAAAATTATTTAATTGATGAGAAATCAATGAAATTTTTTATTAAAACAACAATAACCATCAAAAGGCCCAAAAACATGACCAAAACATAATAGTAGAGTATAACTAGAACATAATCATCTAATGGTACACTTATTGAAAAAAAAAATTTATAGAAGTGATTATGACGCTTATTTATTTTATTAAAAGTGAAGATAAATTTGTCACATTCATGTTTTAAATGGTTGTTACAATTTTGATGTTGGATTTTTTTAAAAGAAAAATTCTACTAAAAGTATAATTCAAGAATATAATGTCTTTAAATTCATCATATTATTTTATTTTTAATTTTTATTCAATGAATAAGTATATTAAATAATTTCACAAAACTGGGGAATTAATTAATTTATTAATTATGAGATTAAATAATTGTTATTAATAATATTTTAATTAATATAATTTTGGATAATTAATTTACAAATTAATTGCATAGATTTACATGATCTCATAGAGATATAATAAAATCTTTTTATCATGTTTTACTACTTATTTTTTTATTTTAAAAATATTTGAAATAAATACTCGAAAAATTGAAACTATTTATATGTTGTCAAAATAAGGTTTTCTGAAATTATATAAAAATCATTGAACTTTTTTAGAAAAATAGAATAATTATTAAATGGTATAATTTTTTTAAAATATTCATTTATGGTCTAATTGACTTTATATAAATAAATATTTAACCAATTTAATATTAAAATATTTTTGCCCTAGTTAAAAATTAAATAGAATAACTATGAATTAATTAAATTGATAATGCTTAAATTGACATATAAACTTTTCTAAAATTTATTGTTTGATATGATTACATCCATATATTATCGCATATTCTTAATAAGAAAATGTGGTGGTTTTTATGAGTTATTTCAATTTATAATAACTTAATATTTTTAAGGTTTCCAAAAGTGCCCCTCACCACAATTATAAAAGTGTACTTCCTACCTCAAATCATCAAATCATATTTAGCATTCAAGATCTACCATACCCTTACAATTTACATTATAATAATCCATAAAATCATTATATAGTTCATGTTCTTCCTAAACTACCATATCTAGTTCTGTAAAAGAGATTTATAGGCGACATGTCCACGAAGAGGTAATTTCATTTTCTGATTCTTTCAAACATCTTTATTCTTCTTCCACCTAATGGGTTGGTTCATTATAATGTAATAACTCTAGAACTACATATATACATAGAGGGTATTATGATTATGAAATAACCATTTTCCATCTTCTACCCATCCAATGAAAAATGAATTCACCGTGCATGTGTACGTACGACATACAGTCTCTACGCCATGGGGTAATCCATTTTTCACAACCACCATACATGGATGGGTATAATGATGGAATATATATATATATATATATATATATATATATTATTGATATAAAATTATATTTATTCTGAGATATTGTACATCATACACTTCAACACCATTCAACAATTAGGGGAACATTATCGTCGCTCGTGCGGACATATGGTTTACTGTCTCCATGGTGCAATGTGATTCGTTCTAAAAAATATTCATTAAATACTGATTATATTAATTAATTGAATTAATAAATATGATATATTTTATACTAAAACCGGGTTTTAAATGATATCACTATAACCAGAAAAGGGAAATAAGAACTTATCTGACAAAACATGCATAAGAACATAAAGAAGTTAATACCTGAATGACATGTAAAAATGAAATGTTACTAACTAATAGATGAAAATAAGATCATAAATGTTATAATAAAAATAAATATGATTATAGAATAAATAAATAACATTATTTATATCATTATATAAATGGTTCAGATACATACAGAACATATCAAACCTAGGGTAAGGGATAATTTTTCAAATGCCGATTTTATCCGAGAATGTTTATTCATAAGTATTTATTGGGTTTTATTTATCATCCATGTCTAGGATTTATAAATAATTATTTTCAAATACTGTTTATATCTTTATATAATGTTACCAATTTTTTTATTCTTACTAAATAGTATAAATGAAATATTTTTTCATTTTTGGTATGAGAAACTTTTTTACTTTTTCAGAAAAAATACGAGAAGATTTATCTTAAATTGTACTACATTAATGAATTGTCATGCTTCCATAATTCCTTATTTCCTTGAATATTACCAAACAATATTAATAGGTTATTTTCTCATAAGATTATTTATTCTGTGATTTTGTGTAATTTTGAGGAAGGAAAATGGTTTGGAAGAAGAAATTATTTTTCCTCGTTCATTAATTTCAAGTGTTTTCTCAAAATTATTTTCTATATAAGATGATACATTTTAAATAGGGTAATATATTTCACCAAGATATTAATATTATTTTATTGTGTGTTATTTAGGAAATCTATTTTTTTTATCAATTATAATGGAATGATGTTTAAGAAACCCATTTTATTTCTAAGGTTATGCTATGGTGAATGTTTTTATGTTTTTGTAAAACACATAATAATGGATTTATTATGAGAAATGTGAGACCCATATCTCCCTCCAATGAATTTGGGTATTTATTTATATCTCATGAGATATACTTGACCGAAACGACATGTAAATCGGGTTTAGTAATATAGTGATGGAACGAAGAGTGAAAATGGTTCTATAATGGAATTTGTCTGCTATGTTGGTATTTTTAATTAGCCTCGACTAATATGGAATTATTTTTTATGAATATTTTTATATGAAACAAAATTTCATGCCTTGTGTTATGACTATTGGGGTTATATGTCACTATTATGATATATCCCATGACATGCTATTATGATCATTTATATACAGGATAATATTTTTAAATGTTATTTTTTATGATTATGATATGAATTGTATTTCCTTTGTTTACCCTTAATGAGAATTTGAGATGAACCATTCATATGTTTATTTTCCAAAGTTCATAAATAATGGTATTAATTATGGTATATGAAAGAGGATTATAGTTATAAAGAAATAAGTGCAAGACAATGTGGCTGCTTTATGAACCCAATTTTTCTGTTTCCTAATTTCTAAAAAAATTAAAACTAGACAGTCCTATCATGGTTTTTTTATGTTATGTAATAAATATTTTTCAATTTTGAAGTAATATCTATTTGTAAATTATTGGATTTTATGGTTGTTATTAGAGAAAAAGTATAGTTATCCTTTGGAGACTAGGATAAGAGAACCATAGTAAGAACCCTAAGGATATGTCTATGTATAGGTTACAATCATATCCTATTGTTTTTTAGATTTTCATGCATAATCTATTATAAAATGTAAGGTTTCTTAAATTAAAATTTTATTCTTGAATTATGTGGTTTTCCTATTATGATTTTTGTTACTCAAACAATGCCTCTTGGTTTTAGTAAATGGATTGAACCCAATGGATTCATGTTAATGCTGAATGATATGGGAAATGCAACGATTTCCCCCCCCCCCCCCCACGAGAAACCAAATTTTATGGGAGATGGAATTCAAAATCTTGTATCCTTGCTCACATAACATTCTGAAGCTATGAATCATGTAAGAATTCCAAACGATCCATGGAGGGAGAAATATTCTAATGAATCCTTCATGAGGCAGCGTCCACCTCCATTCAGTGGGTCTTCTGATCCATTAGTGACTGAACAATGGATAAATACAACTAAAAAGATATTTTTAGTTCTATAATGTTCTGATCATGATAATTTAATCTTAGAAGTATGCCATTTGGAAGGTGAAGCTGATCAATGGTGCAATTTAATCAAGAATACCAAGAAAGAAGATGAAATTGAGTCCATGGAATGGGAAAGGTTCAAGAACATATTTTTTAATATGTACATTCCTCATATAATTTGAACAAATATGGAGAAGGACTTCCTTGAACATACGAAAAAGGATGATGAATCTCTTTGTTCATATGAAAAAAATTTACAATGCTAACAAGGTATGCTTCTAGAATTATTATCCGACCTGAGAGTAAAATTGATAGTTTCTTTAGTGGCATAAAACCATGTCTCCAAAGTAATGTATTAGAAAGGGACTTCAATAGGTATGAAAAAATTGTTTTATGTGCTCTTAAGGATGAGATGGAAATTGGTGTAACCCATCAGTCATTTAGCATTATATGAAGAGAGAATTGGAATTCAAATGAAAATCAAAATAACACACTAAAAACAATATGTGTTTTCCCTTATACTCAATGTGTTGAAAGAAACAGGAATGAGATTGTATTAAAGGGACTAGTAAATGTTTTAAGTGTGTAAAAGAATGTTATCAGGTAGTTTAATGCCGAAGTGGTGGAAAAAAATTCTAATGATGCGAACAATGAAAACGCTACACAGAATGCACCTCCTCCAATTAAATACTAAAAGTGCAAGGAAATGGGGAATTATTCTAACCAATTCCCTATTCAAAGGGATATTAGTGATGATCAACGTCAATAAACTCTTAAGGCCATATACGATGGAAATTCACATTCAATCATTATCTGAACATAGAGTACGATAATGAAGTGATGAAAAGTACACTCATCATCCACTCTAAAGTAGAAAATGTTTTATTTGATTCTAGATCGACCCACTATTTTATTACTGAAGAATTTTATAAGGGTATCACTATATTAACTCCATAGTTTTATTTTTAGTTTGATTTGGGACTCCTAATGTCAAAATAACCACGTCAAAATTTTATAATTCTTCTCTGGTATAATTTTATGAGAAAGTTCTTCTTGAAAATCATGTGATCCTACTTACGGTGTAATTTGATATGATTCTTGGCATGGATTGGATATATCTATATGGAGCTCAATTCAATTACAAAGGAAGTGATGTCACAATTCGTATTCCAAATCAATATATGATCAACTACTAATGCAAGGATAAATATAGCCTTCTAGTAGAAATTTCTTCCTTCTTATGCATCTTGATTTCTATAAATTAATTTTTTAATCACAAATGGTTGTGGATAAAATCACAATTAAAAATAAACCCATTGTATGGTAGTTTGATGATTTTTTTCTAGATGAGTTTTCAGGTCTTCCACCAAATTCTGAGGTTGAGTTTTCAATAGAACTCAAACCAGGTGTTACGCCTATTTCAACAACACCATATAGAATGTCCCGAATTGAGAGGAAAGAAATGAAGAAGATTATCTAAGAGAATATTGATAAGGGATTCATATGCCCTAGTGTGTCACCTATGAGAGAACCTATTTTATTTGTTGAGAAGAAATATGGATCAATGAGACTCAACATCGTTTATCGAGAACATAATAATATCCCTATCAAGAAAAAATTCATCATCCTATAACTGATGACTTATTTGACCAAATATGAGGAGCTGAATAAATTTAAAAGATTTATCTTATTTCATTATATCTTCAATTAAGGGTAGAACATGTTGATATATGAAAGAAGAAATTCAGAAAAAGGTATGGACACTATGAATTTATAGTGAAGAAATTTGGTCTTACTAATGTCCCTGCTATCTTTATGGATATAATGAATGGAGTCTTTAGAAACTCTCTTGATCCACATTTGGAAGTCTTTGTAGATGATATAACTGTATATTCAAGGGGAAAATAATAACATTAATACCACTTGATAATTGTACTAAAGAACCTAATAAAAGAGAAACATTATACAGAATGTACCATGTGTGAATTTTGGCTTCAGAAAGATTCATTTTTGGGTCACATAATCTCAAGAGAATGGTTATATATGACTCCATGTAAAATAGAATTTTTTGAATATAGTTTGAGACCAAAAATGTTAACTAAGATAAAATAAATTCATGGTTTGACTGGATATTATCGATGTTTTGTGAAATATTTTTCACAATTATTTAACCCACTCACCATTTTGACTTGGAAAGGTGTTAAGTTGGATCGGACAGAGGAATGTGAAGAGAATATCATAGAGCTAAAAATAAGGATATCCAGTTCACCTATCATCACACTGACTTGTAGTGGAGAAAGTATTATAATCTATAGTGACTCATCCATGAAGGGGGTGAGTTTTTTTCTCATGAAAAATTATATAGTGAGAGTTTATGAATCATTATAGATATAATTTTGGGAAAAAACTACCCAACTAGTGATTTGGAGTTTATTGTAGTAATATTTTCATTTAATATATTGAGGCATTATCTTCATGGTGAAAGGTGTGATATTTATACTGCCCATAAAATATTACGTTATATTTTCCGAAAAAATAAGCTTAATATGTGCCAAAGAATGTGGTTTGAGTCGATTAAAGATTACAAATACTCATTACATTACCACAAAATGAAAGTGAACAAGGTGGAAAATTCTTTGAGTCAACAAGACAATTCTAGATGATCCATAATGAGGATAAAAATATCTAATATTTATTGATTTTCAAAGGATGGATCATTAAATTTTAAAGGAATGGGAGAAATTATATCATTCGCAATGTAAGGATCAATTATCTATACTGGTGAAGATTAAGGAGGTGTAGAAGAAAGATATAGAGATTCATAACAAGGTAAGAAATGTTCATGAATTGAAACTTGATTATGGTGAAACCATAAGGTTCAGGAATAGGGTTTTTATTCCTCTCATACCATAATTAAAGAAATATCTATTGTATGATTCTCATAGTTCTTAATTCTATATTAATCCAAGAAGCACAATGATTTGCAGCGTCCTAAATGTGTATTTCTTATGAGATGAAATGAAACGTGATGTCACTGATTATGTCTTCTAATGCTTGTTTTTTATCAAGTTAAGTCTTAGAGAAAAAAGTATTAGGGGATACTATAACCTTTTCCCGTACCAGAATGGAAAATGGGAAAAAATTAATATGGTCTTTATTTTCTGACATCCAAAACATATAAAGGCCACAATGATATATTGTTTATAGATAATCTCCTTAATATGTTGGAATACTTCATTGATGTTAGAGAAGATACCTCTTTTGATCAGAATTCCATGATATATGTAAATGTAGTTGTAAGATTTCATGGACCACAACATTCAATTATATCTGATCAGGATCCAAGGTGTACCACGAATTTCTAGTGGAGTATTCAATATGAACTGGATATAGAGTTATGTTTCAGTATTACTTATAATCATTAGATAAATTGTTCATCTAAGAGGAAAATTCAATGTTTGGAAGACATATTGAGAGCTATTATGACTTTGTGGTGTTGATGAAATGGAAGAAAAGTTGAGATCTATTCAACAACACATAAGATAATCTCAAAGTAAAAAAAAAGTTTTCCTGGATACTAAAAAAAAGGCCTAGAATTTGATGTGGGTGATAACATGTTTCTACAAATATCTCCCTGGAAGAGAGTAATGATATTTAGTAATAATAGAGATATGAGCCCTAGGTATATCTGTCCTTTTGGAATTCGGGTTCATTTTGGGAAGGCATCTTACCGATTAAGACATCTATATAATATCATTCATGTTCATGACTTTTTACATGTATCTCTCATAAGAGAGTACATACTCAATCCTTTAAATTTACTAAGCTCATATGTCATACCACTAGAGTGAGACTGTTCTTTTGAAGAACAATCGATAAGGATTCTTGATCGTAGTGAAAAAGTTCTACAAAACAAGACCACTCACTTGGTTAAATTTTTATAGTGGAACAACCCATTTTAATAAAATACATTAGATCATGAGGATATGATGAGGGAGATGTATCATCAAATATTTATTTCCAATGGAAAAATTTCAAGGGATAAATTTAGTTGAAGGGGAGTAGAATTTAACTCCCTAATGTTTTAATGAAATATTTTCATTAAATAATTTTTAATCTTCAGTAGCATGTTTTACACTCAATCATGATTTTAAATGAACTATAAGATGTGCTAATTATAAAATTAAAATTATATTCTATCCTTTATGTAAGCGGGAATAATTATAAAAAACAAATGAAAATGCATTATAAATTCATGGGCTTTTAATTATTTATGAAAAATATAATCAATTGGATATTTTTATTTTTAAGTGAATTAAATTTGATAATAAAATTATATATATATATATGTAATATACTTAATAAAATATTTTTGATATCCATCCAATGGATATTTAAGTCATAATGTATTAAAAAACCCCTTTTTTATATATAAAAACATACTTTTTTTAAAGATTAATTTTACACCTTTGAATGAGGATCCCCTTTTAAATTATGATTTTGAAAAATTAATAATTTTTATATGACAACATAATCATATTATTTTGAATTGGTATATAAAAATAAGATTTGTATAATATTCTGATACTTTGATGATAACATTCATCTTTTGAGGAATAGTATAAATACAATAAAATTTAATTGAAAATAAATTTTTTTCAATGAAATAGTTTATATTGTTAAAAAATATTATTTATTGGTCTAGAAGTATAAATTTAATATATTATTACCATTTAATTTAATTTTTGTCATTGTAATTATTTTTATATTAAATTCATATGTAAAAACATTGCAATCTTTTGAAATATATTAACTTTTAAAACTCGTTTTCTCATTAAAACAATGGGATTAGTTTTAAATTAATTACTGCAACTTATATGTTTTTAATTTTGAAAAACTGTTTCCATATTTGGAATCAGTATTTCCAAATTATGTAAATAGATTTATTTTTTGGGATAATATTAATAATAACTTCGGTAAATTTTATTGACATGATAAAAAGTAAATCAGCTAATTAATGGTAAAAATAATATTATAAAATTACTCTCTAACACGTATTAATATAATTAGATGATTATAATTTTACATAAAACATATTTGGGTCTAATTGGTATCCATTTGAACTCAGTTGGATAATATTAGGACATTTGATTTATTTTTTTAATGAAAAGTCAAATATGTCACACTAAAACTTTAATAATTAAATTATTTTTAATATATGGTTATATAAAAGATAACTTAGATTATAAATACAATTGATAAAGCTTATATGTTTTTTATTTATCATGATATTTTATTTTTAAATTTTTTTAAATATATAATTAACTTAACGAATTATACTTGGGTGATGAAAATTTTAATTAATTGATGTGAAATCAATTAAACAATTTTTATTAAAATATTAATAACCATTGAATGTCCCAGACACATGACCATAAATTATTGGTTGAGTATATATAGAAAATATTTATCCATGAGTCTAATAATTGGCCATTTTATGCCTATATAATATATAATGATATTTATATTATTTTATTTAAAGTAAAGATAAATTTGTCACATTCATGTTATAAAATAGTATAGTATATTAAATGGTTGGTTTTTCAGATGATAAATTATACTACAAGTATTATTATTCAATATAAAGGATTTATATATTTTATTTTATTTTATTTATATTTTTTATTCAACAAATTAATATATTAAATAATTACACATATTATACTTAGTAATTATTTTATTAATGAAGAGATAAAATAAATGTTGTTAAAAATATTTTAATATATATAATGTGGGATGATTATTATGTCAAATGAATTTTATAGATTAAATTTACTACTTATTTATATAATATAATATTTGGATAGAGTTTTAATCATTATTTTGATATTTTAAAAATGAATGAATTAAATAGTATAAAAATTTACACTATTGATATTATCTTAATATATGGTTTTCTTAAATAATTTAAAAATTATAAGGCATTTATAATGATATATATTAATTACAATATGGTCGAATGAGTTATAAATTATTCTTTTCTAGGATAATTTAATTAAAATAAGTTAATATTTCACCATTTTAATATTAAAATATTTGTTACCATATTTATAGATTAAATAGAATATCAAATTGTTAATTATAATGATAATACATAAATTGACTTTAAACCTTGTCTAAAATTTATTTTTTGTTGAGCTAACATCCAAATATCATCTAATATTTTAAATTGGGACATTTTGGAGATTTTTATGTCGGATTTTATTTTATTATAAATTAATATTTTTCAGGTTTTTAAAAGAGCCCATAACATCAATTATAAAAGGGAACTTCCTCCCTCAACTCCTCAATACATTTTGACCCTTCATTCTAGATGATACCCTTACCTTTTCCTTTCTCAACTTCCCTATTAAAATTATTGAGATTCTAGTCTTCTTTAATTTCGAAATTTTGTGCTCATAGAGGATATTTAGAGGGGGCACCTCAATGAATATGTGATATCATTTAATGATTCACTCAAACATCTTTATTCTTCTTCCACCACAAAGTTATTTCATTATAAAGTATTAAATCCAGTAGTAATTATATAAATATAGATTAGTTTTATTATGAAATGATGATATTCCTCCTTATACTCATCCTATGAAGAATGAATTCACCACGTGTGCAACTCATCACACTTAGAAAAGGCAACCACCTCTTCCCTCTTCTTCACACTATAAAAGAACATTAGATCCAAAACTTCCTTCCAAAATTACCATAATGTGTTCCGATAATGATCCTATAATTACAATATTGGTTAAAAGTTCATCATAGTGAGGGTTTTTTGCAATCAAAAGTAGGATACTCGAAGAATAGGTAATGTTCTTCAATAAGCATCTTCATTTTATTTCCTTCCCCGCCTCAATAGATATTTATTATAAAATGATTATATATTAAAAAAAGTATATTATGTTTATTGTGACAATTTTATTTTATTTTTTCAACCTAAAAACACACAAACATCCTTCAAAAAGGTTATAAAGTAATTGCTAGTGTGTACGACAGACTAATGCATGGCGAACTAATTTCATCTATTTTTCCCTTATAATCTTTAATGGTTGGGAATAATTTTGTAGTTATATATTATATATGATATATTTTATATTTAGTATGTTATTATTATTTTTCATTATTATATCACACATTAATTAATTTTAACCTTTTCTCTGAATTTTATAACGTCCCTCGTGTGTACAACAGACTACCGCCTCACGGAGCGATGTGATTCTTTCATGCTTTACATGGAATTTGTTAAGGATTGTTATCATAAAAATATTAAATATATATATTTTAAATTATAATTATAATTTAATGAAATAAATAAATAAATAATATTTATTTTTCTTTCCTTCAATACAATAAAAAAATCGAAACGCCTTTCATGCATACATATGACCTACCATCTACAATAACGATGTATTTCATTTCATATTACCAAATTTTATAAATCAATATAAATATATATTTATTGAATATAGATTATATTTATAAATCCTTATTTACATATTTTAGATGATTAAATTATCTATTATGTAAGAGTAAAAAAATAAAAGTCAAAACATACTCGAAAAACATGGTAAATAACAATTGGAATAATGAAAATAATTAATGATTATAAAAAAACATGTGATGAGATGTTATAAAGTGATAAAATATGATATTATAAATGTCAATATGATTGTATTATATTTTAATAAATTTCATAAATACATTATATGTTGGTTTAATGGGCGTTCAAACAAAAGGACGCATAAGGTAAGGGATATTGTCTCAACTTACATTCCGTTTTTGGATTCTTTGTTTTAAAGCACCAATTCACTATTGTGTTGTGTATATAGTTCCCCTTGAAACTTAATATCATTATATATTACCATGTCATGGAATTTTTTGTGTCACTTTTAATTATATCATTCAAGGGGATTATACATGAAAATTATCAAGTTGTAAAAGTTATTATACTATCTCAATCCCTTTTATGAATGTTATCTATCTATTGATAAGATAACATTCATGTAATAATTTTTAATTGAGAATTATATTTATTTTTAATATAAATATTTTCATATATTTGATATAATTATTTTGTAAATCATATAACATTCTTAAATATGTTTTTTTATTATGAAAGTTATATGATTTATTGGGGAAAATATTTGAAAATTTGTATCCTTTACGCAATATGGATAATTGATGAGAAAAATTATGTATAATTTAACATGATTATTATATATATGATTAAGGATTTCTATGTGTATTATATTGGTTTGGTGATGGTTAATTTAATCCCATATATGAATTTTTAGTCTCATGAGATGAATCAGTTGGCCGAATCCGACTGATTTATAATAGAAAACATAAAATACTTTAGAATAGATCATTTAAATAACTATCATGAGGATAGATATTGATAGTTCATATATAAAAAATTATTAATTCCATAAATATAGTTATTAAATTTGATTTCTCTATTTTTTTGAAATATCTATTGTAATGTATCAGGATCATCTGATTATTTATATGGCATTATTTTATCACCAATTATTACTTCCATATTATGGTCATGTTATTGATTAATTGGAATGAGATTGAACCATTTTCCTTTCCATTATGATTTTTTTATTAATTTATAATATTTTAAAATATATTTTATTCTTACTGAGAATTTGATATCACACTTATTTTTACCTTTCCCAATCAAAGGAAGATGACTTCTTTTAATGTGTTTCCAATGATGTTAGGAATTTTATTTTTATATATACTATATTTAATTTTCTATTCACAATATCAAATGGCTATAATGTATGTATATAGTTTTCCAAATTGTTTAATCTATCTTTCTTTCTATATTTGATTACTTATATCCATGTCAATCTAATAAATAAACCAAATATATGCTACCAGGGTAATGGTTGGGACCATAAATATTAATAAATTATAATCATGTAGTTTTGTTTCATATACATATTTTTTTATCGCATGTGTACACTAATTTTACCTATATATGTACGATAATGTTTTTGTTTCCCAACTGATTTATGTAGTCACACATATCTTTGGTGGTCATTGCACTTTGGTACCCGATCATCCCTCGATTAGTTCAACACTTGGTTTGGTTAAGGATATGTTTTTTATAGATCGAGATTGAGGATATCATGATGAACTAGATATTGGGATGATATATGGCTCGAATTTATAGTGTATCCACTTTATTTTTATTAGTATTAATATCTTATGTATGTATCTGTCCCCATGGGTAATTTTTTGTGTATTTATGTATGGAAATAATAAATTTATTATCTTATTTGATTAAATTTTATTATATTTATGTAATCTGATATGTGTGATTCATAGTTTTTTATTTATCATTTTACACATGGTTATGGGGGTACAGTCTCCTAATGGGACATCCTTAGGCACCAACTACTATTCTAAGGCCTTTTGTGTGAGGGGAGGGGCACATAAGGTCATGCGGTGATCTGTGTTGGTGAACCAATTGAGCGACCTATAGTTTATTACATTACTAATTACAATGGTCGGTTTATGATAACTCTTTAATCAAATTAAATCCTCCTAAAGATATTATTGAGATAAGAAATTACATGTGAAAAATAAATAAATTATTCATATTCTAGATTAATGGTATAGGTGATTCTATTTGTGGAAATCATAAATAAATTTTTAATAATTATTTTATTATGCTATTGAAATCTAAATTTTAAAATATTTACACTTCAAAATCCTTAAAATATATATATATATATATATATATATATATATATATATATATATTAAAATTAATTATTAATTGTTTAAATATATTCTATGTTACCTAATTTTATAATAAAAACAAAAATATTTCACAAATAATTAATTTTGCGTGAGCGGGAATGAAAAATATTTTTATATTGGAAAATATTATGATTATTGACTTAAAAATTACTTTTGTGTTGGAATGTTGACTATAATTTTCGGAAATAAAATCATTAAAAATTAATTTATATTTTATTTAATTTAAAATATAAACAAAATCATTATATCATTTTCTTATTCATAAATAATCATATAATATTCCACGTTTTTATTAAATATATCAATATTAACCAATAAATACTTCTAATATTATAAATTAAAAAACTATCACTATTACCTATATTAAATTAATTTATCACTAATTTTATTTAAATCTCATGAAGATAAAATTATAATTATATGATAAAATTTACTAAAAAATATTATAAAATTTTTCTTATAATGATAGACATTGTAGTCAATATATTAATACTATTATATCTACAATATTTTTAGGATTATGATAATGAATACAAACCCAAAAAAGTTTTTGGTTATTGAGTGATGTTAAAATATCATTATTTAGATTGAAACTTCTATTTTGTTTGTTCTGTGTTAGACTCTCATATCATTTAGGGATGAAATTAATAGGAAACAAATTTCGAAGTGAGGTTTTTATTTAAAATGGATTGTTACAACTATGGTGTAAATTTGTAATTATACCTCTCAGAAAAATTCCATTTTATTATCATTATAAAGAAATGAGAATGATTACTTATATAAACAACTATAATAATGGACAAATCTAGTTCATATAAGTACCATCTTATTACACATTAAAATTTATCAAAACAATTTGTATTATTGATCAAAAAACTAGGTTTATTATTATATTAATTTTTTTTATTTTTTATGGTTCCATTTTATAACATAAGGCAGATTGGTGAAATTTTGGATTAGTTTGGGAAAGATCCATCATCAGAATCTACTGACCATTAAAGACGAGTCACCACCAGTGGAGCCTAACTGTGAGAATAAAATTTTGAAATGGTGTTGGAAGCACTCACCACCATACATCACTCACCATTAGTATAAGAAATATTGGATAAGTATTGGAAACACCAAACATCTAAAATTAGTCCCATCAAGATAGTATTTTGGAAAATTATGTAAAAAACTCACCGCCAGAGGATGAATCACCACAAAGTGTTGAGAAGAACAACCACCAAAACTGATCATCAATCATATATTCCCTACCATCAGAATATAAATTTTGTAATTTATTAAATTAACCAACTATTTAAATTAATCACTATTAAGAATAACCTACCATTAGCATGCCTCACTCTTGTCCTGGCTTGGTAGTATCTTAAATCATCACTAGATTTATCTCACCATTCAGAATAATCACCATAACTATTTCTATTTATTTTAATTAATGGATTCGAAAATATATATAAATTAATTTAATGATGATAACTATTATAATTATTATTGTTAATCTACTGAATGGATGAAATAAATACTATTACAGTCATCTAGTATAAGGATAAGAGGATTTGGATGATTTTCTACCCTTGATGCTATTAAAAAAAGTTGAAGACTCCATCTTCTGTAGATACACATAGACATGAATCTACACAGATATATTTACATACACATTATTTGAGCTAAAACTGTTTTTATAGAATGATATGAGTTCCACTAGCTGAGATCTTAAAATAAGAATCCACAACTTCATCATACTTTAAAAGAGTGGAGCTTACATAATATCAAGTTCATTTCCTATTATCACTGCAAATAAAGATTATGAATCATTATTTTACTTCAATTTTTTGAAACACGACTTCTTTTACTATTCAATCTATATTCAATGAAGCTCAATATTCATCTCAAATAAGATAGACCAACTCTATATATTATTTATATTTACTTTTTTTCAATACCTGTTGTCTTTACATTTTAAGAAGTGTGTGATTTAATATTTATTTCAAATATTTTAACGTTATTTTAAACATTCACTAAAATATACATTATATCTTTTCAACTCTCATTAACTTTTTTTCAATAGTGTTTTGGAAGAGGTATATGTGGGATATGTGTTAATTATATTCGCATGGGTATTGTGGAAGAGTTCCTTATATTTACTGAACGAATTTTCTATAGTATTTACTTGATCCAGGTTGTGGATCAATATTAATTTATAAAATCTTCTTTGTATCATGTGATTTTTAAGTGAATATGATTTTGTCTCATCATGGTTATAACAACTTGTATTTATTCTATTTTGTGTTTTATCTTGTTTTATTTCTATTATTTATACTGAATTTTTTTAACCAATAAAAAACCCACTTCTTTTATAGTGATTCATAATTACTATTTATGTAATTGTTTTACTATGTAAATTGACTCCAGAATAAAAATTAATATTATTATATTGTTTTAACTATGATATAATCATTCATTGATAAATATCTTAAAACATCAGAACTTATATCGATCATCTATTTTAATTAAAATATACTTTTTTAGTATAACTGATGTATTTTATTTAAAAAAAAATTAACATAAATTTATATTTGGTACTAAATCCCCACCCCCTCTTGAGATACTCACTCTATCTAAAATTTGGTTTCAATGGTTTTCAAACATTGTCAACTGTGAATTTGGTTTTCTATTATTGATTTTATATTTCTATAACATCTAAATATAGTTCATTATATGTATAATAGTAAATAAAGTTCATCTACCAGTATAACTCATTTATTTAATTTAAATAATGATTCTCAATTGAAAATAAATTTTAAATTGAATATTTAAAGCATAGATTTGGAAAATTGGTATTTTATGGAGGAAAATATGAATTAATTACGACTATTGGAAGTACATAAAATGATGCGTCAAAACATTCTTATAATTAAAATAGAACATCCATGAACGTCCATTACCATTCCTTAGGATATGATAAGTTTAACTGCGTATTTAGAAGTAAAAAACCTAATAAAATTTGAGAACATTAACTATTTCTCTTAAAGAAACAACTAATGTGAATGAAATGATATAGCAGACTTATATAAGTAAATATAATAATTTTAATATGAATAAAGATGATATTATTTAAAATATAGATATATTTATCTAATGATCAATTTTAATGTAAAAAAATAGGATCATTGGGGCATCATGTGTCATACAAAGATCAAATTTTGTGGAAAAAGGATAAATCTTCTAGAGAGATGGTTATAGATATCTATTGCAATAAGAGAATCATCTGACATCAATAAGAAAGATGTAATGTAATTTATTGGTATGTTAATGAGGTATGAGGAATTCATTTAGGTCAATCATGAATATAATGATAAAACTAAGAGAAGATATGTTTCTTTTAACACAAATGCATCAAAATATAAATAGAAAAAAAATCAGGTTGAAACCTCTAGTGAAGAGGAGTCACCAGCTGAAAGTGATAAGGAAATGAACCATCACGATAGAATGTTTATGAAATTATATAAGAATAATTAATCTTTAGGAATCCAAGAAACAATAGAAAATATTATAATATAAGAAATTTGAAAATGATAAGAGACGTGATGAAAATTCAAATAAAATTAACAATTATGAGTGTAAATAAAAAAGACATATTATGGTTACCTATCCTAAGTTGATGTTAAAAAATATGTATTATGATAATGATCCAAATTATAAGAAATCCATAAGAGACACAAAGAGTTCCTATAATTGTAGATCTAGTGTCTCAAACTGAACTCATAAAGAATACCCCAACATAAAAAATATTCTCTTACGAAAAACAAATATGAGGTACCAACTATATCTTCTATGTTTAATTCTAATCATTTTGAAGATAAAATGATGATGATTTGTCAAAATAATAAATTTTTGAATATTGAACAATTATTGGTGGTACATTTAATGAGCTTAAAAAATGAAATATTATTATGAAATAACATGTATTACCTTCTAGTGTTATAATTGATATCATTTTAAAACAATATATAAATTGTCAATTATTAAAATAAAATACGAAACTAAAATTTTCAAATGAGAAACTAATGAAATAAATATAGGGATTTAAAAATGGAATATAAACACTTACTCATATTCTTGGTCAAAAATTTCTTCTAAATATATTACCGGTCTATTTTATCAAACTCGGAATAGAAGAATTGTTAATAGTACTTCTGTTCCTAATTCTTCTTCTATAAATTCTTCTGGTAATTTTTATTCGTGTTGAAATGATATTGTTTTTATTCAAATAGTTTACTATTTTTTATATTAATCTTATCACGAATGTATTGATTACTAAGGCCCTAATTACTATCACATATAGACCCAATAAAATCTGAGTATTAAAATATTTATTTTTATAAACATTGTTTTTTATGAAAACTGATTAAAGATCTCATGTAGAAATATGTGGCCCTTTGACAGTGGATATACGTAGATTAAGACTTAATAATATTTGAGCTTCATGAACATCATAAAGGATATGGGGGTCATGTAAACATTGGTCACAATTCAAAAGGAAATATCATTAGCCTTTTCGAAATAAGTAACTTTAACTCAATTATAACTTCTAATTTATTTTTGTATGATTTAAAATACAATATTCTTAGAAACTTATAGTTATGTGATGATGGTTATTATATAATGTTTAATAACAATTAATATAATGTTTTTAATTATAATAATTCTTTGAAAGATACAACTTTGATAAATTGTAATGCATATTCTTGTAGTCGTGATTCATTAATTTCAGAAAATGTTTCTTGAATAAGTTCCTTACATAGTGAATATTATCTTCGGCATAGGTGAACACTACAACATTCACTCACATAGAATGATTATTAAGAAATATTTACTCATGGATCTATCTAAACTTGAATTCTATTGTGGAAAAGTTATTAACCCTTTCTAAAAAGGGAAACATCACAAAATATCTTTTAAATTAATGAAATATGTTTCAACATCTCAACTTTTTGAGTTAGTTCACATAGACTAGTATGGACCTTCTGTAGTTTTAATTTTAAATGTGAAGTAATAATATTAAGTTCTTTGTAGGTGGATTTTCTATGCATACATGGTTATTCTTTTTAGCATACAATAGTGAAGATTTTTTTTATATTACCATGTGTGAAAAATCTATATAAACCCTATGTGAAGCTATAATTATTTCCTTAAGAATTAACCATGGACATGAGTTCGAAATCCAAGACTCTAAATAATTTTGCTCAAAAAATGGATACAACAATATGGTCTTGGCTATAGGGACACCTCTGTATACTGGAGTTATAGAAATAATAAATAGATCAATCCAAAAGGTGTACTAGAGAACTCATAATGAATATGAATTACCTATTTCTTTTTGGGAAGAGGCGGTGAATATAAAATTCTATATAATTACCATAGTTTTAATTACACAAGCAATGAAGAATACCCTTTTTTAACATTAAAATAATAGGATGTATTTGGTTAAATACATTATAGTTTTCGGTTGAAAAGTCTTCATTCTAAACACTATTGTTAATTTTGACATGTTTTTTATCAGAATGGATGCTGGAATTTTCTTTGTTTATTCATCCTCTAGTATGTTCAATACTATTTTTAATATATGATCCATGCCTATGGATGATTCTTTCCATGTCAGGCTTGATGAGACAGATCCAACTGAACCTAAACCCCCTTTAGAAAATCTTGATTATTATTTATCCACCTTGAACATAAGTTCTAAACTTTCTGATTCTGCTGTAAAACATTAAAAAAAACATCCATCCATAAGGAACTTATATATCCTAAACCTTTAGAGGACCTTCATGTGACCAGCCCATATTTCAATAAAGCTGCTAAGAATCTTAATTAATAACCATTAGATTTTGTTTTGAGAGATGTTTGTAGAGGTACACAAACTAGATATTCTCTAATAAACCTAGTTAAAAATCAATAGTTATTATCATAGATTGAACCAATGAACAACATTGATTAACATAATGATGAATTGTGGGTAATGGCTATATAAGAAGAACAAACTCAATTTGAAAAAAAATGACGCTTTAAATGTTATTGATAGATCCTGTGAAACGATTACTATATGACCCAAATGGATGTTTATAAACAAGTTTAATGAATTTCACATCACTGTATGGAATTATTTGAGTCAAGTTAAATTATAGTATAGTTAAAAAGAATATATATACTATGACGAAACTATTTCTCCTATAGCTAGTCATGAATCTATTAAAATAGTGCATTCCTATACAACATGTCTAGATTTTAAACTATATCAAATATGGGTAAAATTTGATTCCTGAATGGGTATATAGTTTAGAATGTTTTTTCTGAACAGCCCTCAAGGATTCAAAATCCTTATTTTTTATTTTTTTCAAATTAACAAAATATTTATTTTGTTCAAAATATGATCTTAGGTCGTGGTATGATAGGATGAACTGTTTTCCTTTTCCAAAAGGATTTTCAAATAGTATAGATGACCCTACCATATTTATAAATAAAATTTCCAAAGTTGTTTTAGTTGTTCAAATATATATGGATAAAATTATTTATTTGATATTCTAAAAATTATTTATGTAATAATTTTTCAAAAATGAATAAAAATTAATTTGATATTAGTTTTCTGGGTGAACTGAAATTCTTTCCTCGTTTTATGAATTTTTCAAAATAAAGATTGAATTATTTTAAATCAAAGGAAATTTAAAACGTACCTTTGAACAAAATATGTATTGGTTATAACTAAGTGCAGTGACACTTATATGTGTACCAAATTTATTTTTGATCTTGGTGGAGCTTGGATATCAGTAAATCAAACTAGTTATAAAGGTATGATTGAATGTCTTATCTAATTAACTACTAGTGAACCTAAAAAAATTTTTACTGCGTGTATGTGTCATCATTTTCAAGAAAACCCAAAACAGTCATACTTGGTTATTGTAAAAATTATTTTCAAATATAATACATATAAAAAATATTTATGATTGTTCTACCCTAGATAAAAATAATTTGATATATTTAGTTATTTAGATTATGATTTCAGTGGTTGTAAATTAGATAGAAAAACAACCTCTTGAATATGTAATCCTTTGGGAAAGTCTCTTGTATCTTGGTGTAGTATGAAAAAAATTATTTCAATTTATTCTATTAAAGATAAATACCTAATTTCTAGAATGTTTTTTTCCTAAATTTTTATGGATGAAACACACATTTCTAGACTATTGATACAAATTCTTACATGTCCCAATAAATTGTGACAATAAAATTGTTATAAGAATATCGTATAATATTGTATCCCACTCTAGAAAAATAAAAATTCATGTAGTACATCACTTCATTAAGGATTAATTTAATAAGGCTGATATAACTCTTTAATACATTTGTACATAACATCATCTTTCAAATTTTTTCAATAACCCATTGTATTCTGGGAGAATGAACTATATCAAACATAAATTTGGCATAATTATTTGTTGTTATGTATAATTCTATGGGAACCTCCATTAGGGTTTCTCCACCATTTGGATTTACCCATCGTTGATTTTTTCCCACAATTTAAGTTTTACCCTCTGTTGAGTTATACCCATTATGAGTATTTACTCTCAATTGTCAAATATCGTACCATTTTTTAAGCAATTATTTCTCATTTATAATTATAGGTTATTTATTTCATTAAGGTTTAAAATCATTAAATGTTATTTAAATTTAAATTTTAAGAATTCTATAATCCCTAATTTATATAAATTATAAATTTGATGAATTCCAACACTTCGTCCCTACATCACGCCTTTATTTCAATCCTTATCACGAACCTTTCCCAACAATATCACTACTTTATCTCTCATTATCCCAACGTTATGATCCAATCACCATTTTTGGAGGAAATAGAGATGCAGTTTCTTCTCTCAATGAGTTGATTAATTCAATGAAATAGAAATGAATGTTGATCCATATATTTTCTATTATGCTGGTGAACTCTAATCATTATAATGGTACAGTGGTACCTAAAAGTGATTTTCATGCTAAATGGTTACTATTGTGAAAGATATTAGTGCTTATAATTAATGAAGACCATGATTAGGTAAAATTATTATATTATTATGAGAGGTGTTTTTATCCTGGGTTAGTGCACTAGTTCTATCAGTTTATCAATTTTTATTTTGGGTAAAATATATACTGGGTAAAAAGTGCGTTAAATGGAAGGAACATTTTTGTATCTTAATGAAAATGTGAATGATTTTTTAGAGTCACTCATGAATTAGTTTCAAATAATTATCATGGAATGATTCGAAGTTCTAGTGGGACCTTTTTTTATAAGTATTACTTTGATGAGTTAACTCGATATGGGAAACTCATAATTCAAGTTTCTACTGATCGTGATGCATAATTTCTCTTTATTATCAATATTATCGAACATTTTTTTTGTGTTTGAAAAAATTTTATTTCTCTACATGGAGGTGTCATTATGTTTATGTTTTATTTCTTATAAAAAAGGAGTAATTATAAATCTATATAGACACCTGATGGTTCACATGATGGGGATGTGCAAGCCATCATCACGATTTAATTCCATAATTTATCATAATCATATTTTTTCCATGAGGGAAAGTAATGGATCGTTAATAATTATGAATAAAAAATAATAAAATGTATATTTTTTCCTTACTGGGTGATTTTATAGAAGGATAAATATATTTTGGAATCCATGGAAGAAACAACATAATAATGATTGTGAAATGTTATATTATAATTTCGAAATAGTTTAACATCCTTCGAGAACAAGAAATATTCTCAACCCTGGATTAGATCCGGATGAGGTGGTTGAGTATTCCAATGATGAAAAATAAGAAGTTTCTTCCTCCGGTGATCAGAAATAGGAATACTTTCTGGTTGAATATAGTTATCCAGACCTACCGAATAACTCTCTTGTATATATTATGGTTCTCCTAGTCGACCTATGTCACTCCATGTTCAAGGGACTCTCATTAATGAAGGATGTAAGGAAGATGAAATAGTATTCCCTGTGAAGAATTAATTTACTGTTTTTTCTAATAGTCTAATGAAAATTGAAATGTTTAAAATTGTGATGGATTTGTAGAAAATTAAGGTGGAGGAGATGAGGAAAATGGATATAGATATAGAGATGATAGGGATGGTGGTTCTAACCAAGATAATCCTCGTATCCCCAATAGTAATAACAACTTTGATATGCCTTAGGAACTTATCTATTATTCCCATTTATTAGTCGGGTCTATATATAGATTTAATACAACCATTATTAAATATGTTGATAAAATTGATTAAGATTAGAAGGAATCATCTGTTATGGGGGAGAAATGACAAATACTATCTATTCAATCTGTTGAACTTTTTTTGATGTTATTATTGTTGTTCCTATAGCTGATGTGCATATGGTTCTTAAAAATAAATTTTTTGATGAGTTAGTTGATGATGAGGTGAAGGTTGTCCCTGATATTCTTGAGAAAAAAACTGATGTAGAATGATATTATGAGTGTTTGTATGTAGTAACTACTGTATTTGATTCGACAGTTGTTGAATAAACTATGGTTAAATATCATGGTATGTCTTCCTTCAGTTTTATGGACCGGAAGCTTTAGGTGTGGGATACGTTATTAGGGTATGTTAAACATGGTATAGAATAAACTGATTCAGATGAAAATGGAGGTCCGAAAAACCATTGTGGACATTCTATATGAGAAGAAATGGTTCATAAGGGATCATTGGTAGACCAGATTGATGTTTCAAGAGAGTTTCAATGTTTTTCTTCAGATGAGCTTGCACGATCTGAGAGTTTAGTAGAAAATACCATTGATATATTTCCTACATCCTTACCTGAACCTACCATTCTATTTGTGCGAATAGATATTTTAACTAGAGTTGACATAGAATCCTTCCTAGAGAGGGTTATCTCTGATTTTGATTTATAATTGAAAGATAAACCTCCCTTTGTTTCCATGATTAGTGATTATATGTAATACATTTATTAGTCACTATGATTTAGCACATCCAACCCAAAATGATGCTTCATGTTCTTGAAGTGGAGGAAGATAATATGAGTTTTGAAAATGATATGGATATCTTGAGATATATATTGGAGAAGAAAATATATTCTTTTTTAGATTACATGCCTTCTTTTTCGAGAGTTTGGAAAATCATTATAACATAGATTATTTATCAAGTGCTTCACCTAATTTTGTTAATGTTGATTTGATCATGTTAATGATTAGAGAAGACCATCGTGATACTTCAGGTGATGTACCAGACCTACCTCAGGATTGTTTGATCAAAATTCAACATTAAACTGATCATGTGAATATTATGGTAAGAGAGTATATGAATAATATTAAAGCTAATAGAAAGACAATTTTAATGGATGCAAAGTTTTAACTATCTCAGATTTATATTAGTCATGACCTAAACACTCACTTCAAATAACTGAATGAGAACCTATGGATGCCTCTAGTGACCCATTATTTTAATGAATACGTCAACAAAATGAAGATAATGACACTGTTATCAATATATTTATGGAATAAACGAGGGACATGTTTAGTGCTATGGAATGGGGTGAAAATATTTTTATAGACATCATTAATATAGTGAATCCCTTTCTTCATTTTTTGGTAGCGTAGTGTTGTATCGGGAATCTATTCCATTTACAACTCATCTCACCCCCTACTTGTCATGAAGATTGTTTCAAAGCTGGTTTTACTAGAGATCCAATTTCATTGTTCCCTACTCATTTCCATCCATTCAGTTTTTCTCCCAGAGAATCACTCTAATATCTCAAACATATCATTATATGATATATTCATTCTTTAACTAATATTCATACATCCATCCATAATGTTGCCTTATCGTATTCTGCTGAACAATATTTTTTTGACAAGGGTAAAGGGAAAGCACCACTCATTCCCTCTACCCTTCTTGAAAAGCATTAACATCCGAATTTTTGAAATTTTTTGGGATATTTATTGGACTAATTGTTCTATCTTTTTTGTTTGAACATAGTGGAAATTATCTTGTTACTAATAATATATTCCATTGAATTTCATATTTTATTATCTCTTTTTTGTAATCCCAATAGGGGGAGAAGACTATATGGAATTTATTTATTTTATAGTAATGTTTCTTTGATTCCTTTATTAATTATATTCCCTATGATGTCATATATGTTAACTTTTATCCTCTGATATCCTGATCTTATTGATATTATTTTCTCTCAAATTACCATTGATACCATGTGTATGTACTTTATGATCAAACACTCACTATTTCACATTAAAGTGGTGAGCATGTCCATTTTACAATCAAAGTTATTCAATATATGGTTTAAAATTTTCCCAGATATGTGAACATCAAAAAGGGGAGATTGTTGGATGATATTAATTTTAATGATAAATAAATAATGTCTATTATGATATTAATGAGTTTTAGGTTTTAATGTAGAATTTTACAATAATGAATATTGGTGAAATATTTTCTATGCCTGGGAATGACCCAACTTCAGGCACTTCTCATCATTGAAGATGAGTCACCGTCAGGGTAGACTCACCATCAGGATGGAATTTTAAAAACATTCTAAAAAACACACTACCCTACATTACATACCATTGGGATAAGAAAATTTGGATAAGTGTTAAAAACAGCCACCATTAGTAAGGAGTCATCGTAATGATGATATTCCTGGAAAATTGTTCCAAATACTAACCATAAGAGAATAAAGCACCATCAGAACTTAGTTACCTCCAATTTTATCAATGTGTTGAGATGACCTACCTCCAGAACTGTTCCATCATTAGACTTTACCTACTACCATAACATAAATTTTTAAACTGGTTATAATTACCGAACTTGATATGAGTCATCGTAGAGCATGGAATACCATCGACCTAACTTAGTGTTGGCCTAACTCACTGGTGTCTCATGTCACAACCAATGTTGCCCCACTATTCAGAAGGGTCGCAACCACAATTTATATTATTTTCAATTAAATGATTCTAATATCAATATTATCATTTAATAATGAGAATTATTTTAATGATTATTCTTTTTCTATTTTGAGAATTTATAAAATTTTATATCAATTCACCAGTATAAGAAGCAGGTGATCTTGATGATTCTTATTGCATGTTGTTGTTAAATGAAGTATCATACTATCTCATGTGTAGATACATGGAGACACAAAAAGATATATCTATACACATGAAGTGATATATAACCATATTTTGAGAATTAGATGATTTACTCGAGATAATGTCAAACATGAAGCATCCAAATATTCAACTGACTGTTAGAGTGTATAGTTTGTAGAACATCTAGTTAAATCCCTAAAGTCATAGAAAAGAGATCCTCTGTAGCTCAATTCTAATTCCATTTTTAGAAACCAAACATGATATCCTTTTTAAGCATGATTAAATGGGAATCATGCTTCCAAGAACATCATACTGAGAAACTCTATATTTTCTTCATATTTACATTATGTATGTGTCTATTTTATTTACCTTTTAATAAGTGTGTGATTTACTATGTATTCAAAAAATGCACACTATCTCAAAACTCTAACTGACAAATACTTGAAATCTTCTCAACTCTCATTACTATTTTTACCACAGTATTATTGATGAGATCAATACATGGCCTGTGATTATTTTATTCTCATGGTTATTGGGTTGGAGTTCACCATGCGGCGTAGATGGATAATCATTTGTATTTACCCGATATATGTTTTGGATCAGGATTATTATTTAAAATATTTCATGCATAAGGTAATTTTCAACATGAGAGTTCTGGTTCTTGTCTTGAGATTGAATATATTTTATTTATTCCGCTATTTGTTTTGTTTTGTTTAATTTATTTTATTTAAAATAAATTTATTTTAAAATATATATGTAAGACCACTACATGGTTAGTAGTATAAATTTCATTTTATATAATTTTTTTCATATATATTGATTTTAAATGTAAAAAAATTATTTATATTTTTTAAAATAAATTATATTTAATGATTTATAATTATAATAAAATATCAAAACATATACTGATATATTATTTTGATTTACCAGGTTGTTTTTAATTTAATAAGTAGGATTTATTAAAACTTATTTTAAAAAATATTTTTACTGGGTGATCAACTCACCCCCCCCCCCCCCCATTGAGATAATCACTCTGAAAAACAATAATAAATGATAATTTATAGATGAATCATCCATAGGGAAAAAATAACTTAAATGGATTGGATTAATATTATCCTTGTCATCATCTCCTTGAAAACAATCACTATAGTCAATCGTCTTCTCACTCATTTTTATTTGTATTTTTGTATAATACAATTATATTAATAATCATCATCATATTATTTAATTTTTTTAAATCTCATCAATTACAATGAGATGTTTTCTAATAATTATTTTTATTAAAATATTAATGGAAATAATGTACAAAATATTCATATTAAATGGTGAATAAAACAACATTACATAAATCATTATTCATTCATTCTCAAAATCCGGGGAAATATTTTTTTCCATTCATATCATCTAATATTTTTAAAATATTTTTTATATTTTATCATTCAATTATCCATAAAACTCAAATTATTATGTTCAACCATACAAAATATAACTGATTAGAATTTTATCAATTTAATTTCCCTTATGATTTTATAATTTGTTTATATTTAGTAATATAATATTATATAATGATAAAATAACACATTATAAAACCAAAAACATTTTATCATAAAAATTTATATACTATATATACAGAATAATAAATGTTATATGAATTTAAAATAATATAATGTATTAAAACGTAAATAATATAACTAAAATATGAGAATTTGGATCTATATGATCCACCAGAATACCCTCACTCATGAATAATATTATATAAATGAAATATAATATTATTTATGAAATATAGATATTATAAAAGAAATTATATATTACTTTGATCGAATATATATGATAATGAATAACGAATTAAATATAATGTATTTATTAAATGTTGGAATCTTATATTACTTATACTGATATGATTGTTGGAATGGTAATATGGTAGTTAAAATTGTTAACTATGAAATTGGAATAGTATCCTCACTTATCAAGGATTATATTGATAATTAATAATCCTATTAAGGGAAAATATTTTATATTTTTATCATGATACATGTAAATAAATGTTTAAAATGAGAAAAAATGTTTTTACATTTTTTTGAAACATATTTATCTTATTTTAATTATTATAATAAATTTAATAATATAATTAAATTTTATTTTCAATAAATATTTATTATTTATTATTACATTCGATTAAAATTAAAATATAATTTTATTATACATTGAGTAATTTTCAATGGGTTAAAAAATGTATGATAATGTTTAAATTTGTAATTTTTGAATAATTGGGGATTTAATTTAAAGATAAATTTATCATATCAACATAATTATTTTAATAATATTTATCGTATTTTTGGAATATAAGCTATAAAAAATCATTATGGTGAGTTTTCCGTGATTTTCTAAAATAGTAGGCGTTTTTCTAAATAGTGAAATATGATAGAATTAACTATTTATAATTATAATCTAAATACACAAAAAATTTTATGGATGATGTAATTACCCCCTACATTGACCACACATGAAACATATAATATATATAGTTAAAATAATCAATACTATTGGTATTTTGAATCCATATTATTAAAATAATGAAAATAATATTATAACCCTCCCAATAAATTCCACCTCTCACCATGCATTCCCCTCGCTAATTATAAGATTTATATATTTCTATATTTCAACCCAAAAATAATCCCAATGTTCTCCTGAACTCATACTAATTTTTTATCATATTTTTACCATTCTAGGGAGCCTTAAGGCAAAAACTAAGAGGTGGAAATCAATAGAAGTGATAAAATTCTCCACTATCCTCTTCCAATTTTATTCATATTCTACGACCCATTTATGTTTTCTATAAAATAATAAAGAATAACATAACTATAAGAAAATATTATTATTTTATCATATTATTTAATATCCATCATCTACCATCACTTTTTTATATTTTAAATTTAAAATGTTGTTTATAATATTTTTTTCATAGCCACTATGAATATCAAACATTCTCACAAATACATTAATGGAAACCTATAAAAATATTATTATAATAAAATATGATTACAAATGTTTATTATAACTAATTAAATGTAAAATAATGAATTTACTAGAAAAAAAATAATATAATTAAACACAATTCATGCTGGTCAGTAAAACAACAAAAAAGAAAAAACTTTTTTCAATCATATTTTTAATAAAACAATCATCACTCTAATGGAACAAAAAATAATAATTTAGAAAATTGAAATTTCTAAAATTAAATGGATACCATTTAATTTCAATTTAGTAGTTTTATATCAGTTTTCGAGGAATATCAATAATTATCCACAAGTGAACCGACCTTAGGACCATGAAACAAACAACCTCAAAAAAACAATATTAATAGTTATATATCATTTAATTAGTTATAAATTAATAAAATAATATTAAATAGAATAAAATTTAGATGATTACATGCTTTACATTCATAAATGGAGAAATGCATGCTTTACATACATTTGTCATATGTCTTCTTTAAACACAATCATTATTAAGGGGTATATTCATATCATTTAATATTTTTATTTAATTATTATTCAATATATTTATTACAATCCATGTTTTAATTACTAAAGTTTCTTTTTTGTATAACCATTACTTTTTACCTATGAATTTGATAGAAAATTCCTTCATTATTCATTGTTTAACTGTCTTTATCTTATCCCTTAAAAACATTTTGAAAGTCTATTTCTATACACAGTTATCTACCATTTAAAATTATTTCTTTTCCAAATGAAAATAATATTTTGAGACCCAGGATTATTTACTAATATATATACATAAACAATCATTAATTATTTACTCACATTGTGATATTTTTTAAATGTATATTTTAAAAATTATGTGGTAAGATTATAGAACCCATTTCCTTACGTGGGAAATTCTAATGTT
This sequence comes from Viscum album, assembly GCA_963277665.1. Lineage (NCBI taxonomy): Eukaryota > Viridiplantae > Streptophyta > Magnoliopsida > Santalales > Viscaceae > Viscum > Viscum album. The sequence goes on along the minus strand of OY728131.1, from coordinate 705,544,340 downwards.
TATGGAACATGATTGCATTTCTTTTATAGCCCACATAATTGTGTAAATTTTGTGATGGGTAAACCCAGATATCAATCTAATTAATTTCTAAATGTTTATGAATCATAATGTAATATATATAGTATTAGGGAGTAATCATAATCCATAATGGGACTCTATCCACCAGTCAATTTTTTGGGACCAGACATCCTTATGAATATTTTTTTATATAATTTATTGTACTTAAATGTTATATTTTAAATGGTTTGGATGTCCTTATATAAATGAAACAACAATTTTTATGATAGGGATACCAAATTTCCAATTTGAAGCCATCCTGTATTTCTATACAATTTTATAGAGGGAGAGAATTTCCCAATTAATGTAATTATCCTGTGTGGAAGTTATTTCCTTATGAGATATAATGAAATGGTTAAATGATTGTGTCCAAGAAGATAATCATTCTTAAAGACATGTCTAATATGAGTGACTAAACTGTTGTAATCCCTAAGGAGTTTCAAATAATTTCTATTGATTTAGAGGTTGACTCCTCAATGGTTCTTATATATAGATACCCTCATATACCCTAGACTCCCTATGTAAGAGAAATCATTGAGTTATAATAAAAAATATACAGTAACAAGAAAATATGAAAAATGGTTTTATACACCCTTGTTCTTTGCACTGTGATGTGTTGGTCCTCATTATGAAGAAGAATAATGGTTCAATTCATCTATTGATTTATTACCAAGAAGTAAAAAAATCATGATAATGAAAATGAATCCCCTTCCCTGAATAGATGACATGTTCAATAAATTATTTAGGTACCTATAAATCTCTATGGTGAACAATCGTTTAGCATGTCACCAATTAAATGTCAATAAGGATGTTATTTTTAGGATTTAATTTTAAATAAGGCTTGGGATAAATGATTTTATAGTGATTCTCTTCAGAAATAATAATTATCTTGAAATCCTTATAGGCATAATTAGTCATGAATATATATATTATGTTAATTAATTTTTGGTAGTATTTATAGATGAAAGTTCAATATACTCAAAAAACAAGGAGTAGATTGGGGAGAATATTAATATTATTATACAGACATTATGAAATGAGAAGCTCTATAAAATATAGAGTAAATGTGATTTTGGGATAGAGGAATTATCTCTTAGGTGGAATGTTACTACAATTGATGGGTTATATTAGAACCTAAATAATAAAAATGAAATTAAGGATTATCCTTTAGAGAAAATTGTAATAGAGATATCTTGTTTCCTTGGAATAGCAAGGTATCAGCAATGATTTGATAGAAACATATCTCAATTGTAATTCCCACTTGAAATGATTAATGAGATGTGAGCTATGTTTTTATAAACTAGTTAAAGCATAAGAGATATATAAGGTATTAAAAAATAGGTTTTTCTATACACTAGTCTTAAAAATTTCCTAATCATTAGTACATTTTATAGTATGTAAAAAAGATTCATAGACTCTCTTAGGTGATATAATGAAGAAATATGAAAAAAGTGAAAGCCTACAGATCATGGTATTGAATGTTCAAGATATTTACAATGAATGGTATAGAGTCGGTGGTAGTGATCTATATATTGATTATTTGGTAGAATTTTTTATATACGCATAAGTAGGAAATATATACATATCATAAAAGGATTAATTATATTTTTGAATAGAATAAACTTATAATTTTCCATTATATATAGTTAGAGAATACCAAGGATTCTGACTGATTAATCAATTACAAACCCTAGAATTCCAATATAGTGGTAGATTCATTACATAGAATTGATCAAGAAACCATATAAATTATGTTAATTGGGAAGGATCAACACATCATATAATTGAAAAGGATTTTCTTGGGTATCCTAATAGAAGATATATCATCATTCCTTTCTATAATAAATTATCAATTAAACCTTCCAGAAAAGTTAATGTACTCTCAAATAGATGATATTAAAATTTAGATGAAATGGGAATCTATACATTAAATGCAATCCTCAAATATCATAATTGATGAATAAAGAGTAATGTGAGTTTTTTCATGATTATTTTAATATTAAAATCTTGAGAAATAGAAGGATTTGTTGAATGATGTACATAACATGAACTTCTCCTCCCACCCAAGGATCATAATGTTTTATCATGATCTTTAAGACCACAATTAGTTGGATAATAAAGAAAATGGTGATCAAAGAAAATAATATATGTCAGTAGGTGGAAATGACCTGAGAAATTTTCAAGTGGATGATGATATCAATATACAAACCTACATACAAAAAATAAAACCTCACCATGAAAATTACCACTGGTATTCCAAAGTTATTAATACAAAATAACATTATATGGGGTGTGGTGGATCATCTAACAAATATTGATCATTTCTAGTCAATTCAAGTGTAATTTTCACATTATCAACTTCCAAATATATATATCAGATACGTAGTGATTATTTATGGAACAACATTATTGATTATTTCCAAAAAATATATTATATTTACCTCCATGTTCTATAACATGCTCCTACATTCTCTAAAAATAGTGATTAACATTAGTACATCATAACAACAAAAAATTGACTACCAGTCTGAGTATACAATCTTTATATGGGAATACATGTTGATAAAATTATTTATTCACTTTAATGGTTGATGGGTTCAACATCTTCTTGTTTTATTATTACAATATATTAATAAATTTAATTATGGCATCCAAATGGTTCCATATAGAAATTATTTTTGCGAAAATATATAGAATACATTCATGTTGTAATAAACATTGTGAACAAAAGATTTGGGGGCATGAAATGAAAAATGATATGGTAAAAAGGTCAAGACCATTCAACAGCATATTAGGGCCACTTGAATTCAAAAAAAAGTTTTCACAAACAATCATTGATGAGACTGTAGTTTGAGGTTAGATATAATGTGTTCATCTAGATATCTCCTAGTAATGAGGTCATGAAATTATACAATAAGGAATATAATTCTCCTAGATATATTGGACCCTATGATATTTATCATATTAGAGATATGAAGTATCGACTACCACTTCCAAAAACCTTATTTCATGTTTATGATGTTTTCAATTTATCACTCTGGATGATGTACATACTAAATCCCCTAGATGCTCACAATTAATATATGGTATATAGAGAAATGATCTATATTGTGAGGAGAAAATGGTGAAGATACAAGATTATAGAGATAATGTTCTATGCAACAAAAAAAACTCACCTAGATGTATTACTATGTCAAAACTATGTGTTAGAGGAGGTTACATGGGAACTAGAGGAATACATGAAGAATAAGTAACCTCAACTAAGTTTCTCATTAGTTTTTAAAATATATTTTTTGGGGGATATTTATTAATTTTGGGGAATATAACAACCCATGACTTTATCTATTGAATTCCCCTTCTTAATATAAAATTATATAAAATTAATAATGTAATATTATATAGTGAACATCCATCACATGATAAAACCAATGACTATTCAATATATTAATTTGAAAATTATATTAATAGATGAAATATTTCCATACAAACTAGAAATATTAAAATGGGATAAAAATATGAAATAAGATGAATAAAATATGGAAATTTAATTCCACCTGATTGGATATAATTACCACTCTCAATTAAAATTATATATAATTAAAGAACGTGGTATAGAATAAACTGATTCAGATGAAAATGGAGGTCCGAAAAACCATTGTGGACATGCTATATGAGAAGAAATGGTTCATAAGGGATCATTAGTAGACCAGATTGATGTTTCATGAGAGATTCAATGTTTTTCTTCAGATGAGCTTGCACGATCTGAGAGTTTAGTAGAAAATACCATTGATATATTTCCTACATCCTTACCTGAACCTACCATTCTATTTGTTCGAGTAGATATTTTAACTAGAGTTGACATAGAATCCTTCCTAGAGAGGGTTATCTCTGATTTTGATTTATAATTGAAAGATAAACCTCCTTTGGTTTCCATGATTAGTGATTATATGTAATACATTTATTAGTCACTATGATTTAGCACATCCAACCCAAAATGATGCTTCATGTTCTTGAAGTGGAGGAAGATAATATGAGTTTTGAAAATGATATGGATATCTTGAGATATATATTGGAGAAGAAAAGATATTCTTTTTTAGATTACATGCCTTCTTTTTCGAGAGTTTGGAAAATCATTATAACATAGATTATTTATCAAGTGCTTCACCTCATTTTGTTAATGTTGATTTGATCATGTTAATGATTATAGAAGACCATCGTGATGCTTCAGGTGATGTACCAGACCTACCTCATGATTGTTTGATCAAAATTCAACATTAAACTGATCATGTGAATATTATGGTAAGAGAGTATATGAATAATATTAAAGCTAATAGAGAGACAATTTCAATGGATGTAAAGTTTTAACTATCTCAGATTTATATTAGTCATGACCTAAACACTCACTTCAAATAACTGAATGAAAACCTATGGATGCCTCTAGTGACCCATTATTTTAATGAATACATCAACAAAATGAAGATAATGACATTGTTATCAATATATTTATGGAATAAACGAGGGACATGTTTAGTGCTATGGAATGGGGTGAAAATATTTTTATAGACATCATTAATATAGTGAATCCCTTTCTTCATTTTTTGGTAGCGTAGTGTTGTATCGGGAATCTATTCCATTTACAACTCATCTCACCCCCTACTTCTCATGAAGATTGTTTCAAAGCTGGTTTTACCAGAGATCCAATTTCATTGTTCCCTACTCATTTCCATCCATTCAGTTTTTCTCCCAGAGAATCACTCTAATATCTCAAACATATCATTATATGATATATTCATTCTTTAACTAATATTCATACATCCATCCATAATGTTACCTTATCATATTATGCTGAACAATATTTTTTTGACAAGGGTAAAGGGAAAGCACCACTTATTCCCTCTACCCTTCTTGAAAAGCATTAACATCCGAATTTTAGCATTTTATTGGGATATTTATTAGACTAATTGTTCTATCTTTTTTGTTTGAACATAGTGGAAATTATCTTGTTACTAATAATATATTCCATTGAATTTCATATTTTATTATCTCTTTTTTGTAATCCCAATAGGGGGAGAAGACTCTATGGAATTTATTTATTTTATAGTAATGTTTCTTTGATTCCTTTATTAATTATATTCCCTATGATGTCATATATGTTCACTTTTAACCTCTGATATCCTGATCTTATTGATATTATTTTCTCTCAAATTACCATTGATACCATGTGTATGTACTTTATGATCAAACACTCACTATTTCACATTAAAGTGTTGAGCATTTTCATTTTACAATCAAAGTTATTCAATATATGGATTAAATATTTCCCAGATATGTGAACATCAAAAAGGGGAGATTGTTGGATGATATTAATTTTAATGATAAATAAATAATGTCTATTATGATATTAATGAGTTTTAGGTTTTAATGTAGAATTTTACAATAATGAATATTGGTGAAATATTTTCTATGCCTGGGAATGACCCAACTTCAGGCACTTCTCATCATTGAAGATTAGTCACCGTCAGGGTAGACTCACCATCAGGATGGAATTTTAAAAACATTCTAAAAAACACACCACCTTACATTACATACCATTGGGATAAGAAAATTTGGATAAGTGTTAAAAACAGCCACCATTAGTAAGGAGTCATCGTAATGATGATATTCCTGGAAAATTGTTCCAAAGACTAACCATAAGAGAATAAACCACCATCAGAACTTAGTTACCTCCAATTTTATCAATGTGTTGAGATGACCTACCTCCAGAACTGATCCATCATTAGACTTTACCTACTACCATAACATAAATTTTTAAACTGGTTATAATTACCTAACTTGATATGAGTCATCGTAGAGCATGGAATACCATCGACCTAACTTAGTGTTGGCCTAACTCACTGGTGTCTCATGTCACAACCAATGTTACCCCACTATTCAGAAGGGTCGCAATAACAATTTATATTATTTTCAATTAAATGATTCTAATATCTATATTATCATTTAATAATGAAAATTATTTTAATGATTATTCTTTTTCTATTTTGAGAATTTATAAAATTTTATATCAATCCTCCAGTATAAGAAGCAGGTGATCTTGATGATTCTTATTGCATGTTGTTGTTAAATGAAGTATCATACTATCTCATGTGTAGATACATGGAGACACAAAAAGATATATCTATACACATGAAGTGAGATATAACCATATTTTGAGAATTAGAAGATTTACACGAGATAATGTCAAACATGAAGCATCCAAATATTCAACTGACTGTTAGAGTGTATAGTTTGTAGAACATCTAGTTAAATCTCTAAAGTCATAGAAAAGAGATCCTCTGTAGCTCAATTCTAATTCCATTTTTAGAAACCAAACATAATATCCTTTTTAAGCATGATTAAATGGGAATCATGCTTCCAAGAACATCATACTGAGAAACTCTATAATTTCTTCATATTTACATTATGTATGTGTCTGTTGTATTTACCTTTTAATAAGTGTGTGATTTACTATGTATTCCAAAAATGCACACTATCTCAAAACTCTAACTGACAAATACTTTAAATCTTCTCAACTCTCATTTCCATTTTTACCACAGTATTATTGAAGAGATCAATACATGGCTTGTGATTATTTTATTCTCATGGTTATTGGGTTGGAGTTCACCATGCGGCGTAGATGGATAATCATTTGTATTTACCCGATATATGTTTTGGATCAGGATTATTATTTAAAATATTTCATGCATAAGGTAATTTTCAACTTGAGAGTTCTGGTTCTTGTCTTGAGATTGAATATATTTTATTTATTCCGCTATTTGTTTTGTTTTTTTTAATTTATTTTATTTAAAATAAATTTATTTTAAAATATATATGTAAGACCACTACATGGTTAGTAGTATAAATTTCATTTTATATAATTTTTTTTCATATATATTGATTTTAAATGTTAAAAAAATTATTTATATTTTTTAAAATAAATTATATTCACTCATTTATAATTATAATAAAATATCAAAACATATACTGATATATTATTTTGATTTACCAGGTTGTTTTTAATTTAATAGGTAGGATTTATTTAAACTTATTTTAAAAAATATTTTTACTGGGTGATCAACTCACCCTCCCCCCCCATTGAGATACTCACTCTGAAAAACAATAATAAATGATAATTTATATATGAATCATCCATAGGGAAAAAATAACTTAAATGGATTGGATTAATATTATCCTTGTCATCATCTCCTTGAAAATAGTCACTATAGTCAATCGTCTTCTCACTCATTTTTATTTGTGTTTTTGTATAATACAATTATATTAATAATCATCATCATATTATTTAATTTTTTTAAATCTCATCAGTTACAATGAGATGTATTCAAATAATTATTTTTATTAAAATATTAATGGAAATAATGTACAAAATATTCATATTAAATGGTGAATAAAACAACATTACATAAATCATTATTCATTCATTCTCAAAATCCGGGGAAATATTTTTTTTCATTCATATCATCTAATATTTTTTAAATATTTTTTATATTTTATCATTCAATTATCCATAAAACTCAAATTATTATGTTCAACCATACAAAATATAACTGATTAGAATTTTATCAATTTAATTTCCCTTATGATTTTATAATTTGTTTATATTTAGTAATATAATATTATATAATGATAAAATAACACATTATAAAACCACAAACATTTTATCATAACAATTTATATACTATATATACAGAATAACAAATGTTATATGAATTTAAAATAATATAATGTATTAAAACGTAAATAATATAACTAAAATATGAGAATTTGGATCTATATGATCCACCAGAATACCCTCACTCATGAATAATATTATATAAATGAAATATAATATTATTTATGAAATAGAGATATTATAAAAGAAATTATATATTACTTTGATCGAATATCTAAGATAATGAATAACGAATTAAATATAATGTATTTATTAAATGTTGGAATCTCATATTACTTATACTGATATGATTGTTGGAATGGTAATATGGTAGTTAAAATTGTTAACTAGGAAATTGGAATAGTATCCTCACTTATCAAGGATTATATTGATAATTAATAATCATATTAATGGAAAATATTTTATATTTTTATCATGATACATGTAAATAAATGTTTAAAATGAGAAAAAAATGTTTTTACATTTTTGTGAAACATATCTATTTTATTTTAATTATTATAATAAATTTAATAATATAATTAAATTTTATTTTCAATAAATATTTTATTAATTATTATTACATTCGATTAAAATTAAAATATAATTTTATTATACATTGAGTAATTTTCAATGGGTTAAAAAATGTATGATAATGTTTAAATTTGTAATTTTTGAATAAATGGGGATTTAATTTAAAGATAAATTTATCATATCAACATAATTATTTTAATAATATCTATCGTATTTTTGGAATAGAAGCTATAAAAAATCATTATGGTGAGTTTTCGGTGATTTTCTAAAATAGTAGACGTTTTTCTAAATAGTGAAATATGATAGAATTAACTATTTATAATTATAATCTAAATACACAAATTTTTTTATGAATGATGTAATTACCCCCTACATTGACCACACATGAACCATATAATATATATAGTTAAAATAATCAATACTATTGGTATTTTGAATCCATATTAATAAAATAATGAAAATAATATTATAACCCTCCCAATAAATTCCACCTCTCACCATGCATTCCCCTCGCTAATTATAAGATTTCTATATTTCTATATTTCAACCCAAAAATAATCCCAATGTCCTCCGGAACTCATACTAATTTTTTATCATATTTTTGCCATTCTAGGGATCCTTAAGGCAAAAACTAAGAGGTGGAAATCAATAGAAGTGATAAAATTCTCCACTATCCTCTTCCAATTTTATTCATATTCTACGACCCAGTTATGTTTTCTATAAAATAATAAAGAATAACATAACTATAAGAAAATATTATTATTTTATCATATTATTTATTATCCATCATCTACCATCACTTTTATATATTTTAAATTTAAAATGTTGTTTATAATATTTTTTTCATAGCCACTATGAATATCACACATTCTCACAAATACATTAATGGAAACCTATAAAAATATTATTATAATAAAATATGATTACAAATGTTTATTATAACTAATTAAATGTAAAATAATGAATTTACTAGAAAAAAATAATATAATTAAACAAAATTCATGCTGGTCAGTAAAACAACAAAAAAGAAAAAACTTTGTTCATTCATATTTTTACTAAAACAATCATCACTCTAATGGAACACAAAATAATAATTTAGAAAATTGAATTTTCTAAAATTAAATGGATACCATTTAATTTCAATTTAGTAGTTTTATATCAGTTTTCTAGGAATATCAATAATTATCCACAAGTGAACCGACCTTAGGACCATGAAACAAACAACCTCAAAAAAACAATATTAATAGTTATATATCATTTAATTAGTTATAAATTAATAAAATAATATTAAATAGAATAAAATTTAGATGATTACATGCTTTACATTCATAAATGGAGAAATTCATGCTTTACATACATTTGTCATATGTCTTCTTTAAACACAATCATTATTAAGGGGTATATTCATATCATTTAATATTTTTATTTAATTATTATTCAATATATTTATTACAATCCATGTTTTAATTACTAAACTTTCTTTTTTGTGTAACCATTACTTTTTACCTATGAATTTGATAGAAAATTCCTTCATTATTCATTGTTTAACTGTCTTTATCTTATCCCTTAAAAAAAATTTGAAAGTCTATTTCTATACACAGTTATCTACCATTTAAATTTATTTTTTTTCCAAATGAAAATAATATTTTGAGACCCAGGATTATTTACTAATATATATACATAAACAATCATTAATTCTTTACTCACATTGTGATATTTTTTAAATGTATATTTTGAACATTATGTGGTAAGATTATAGATCCCATTTCCTTACGTGGGAAATTCTAATGTTTATGGAACATGATTTCATTTCTTTTATAGCCTACATAATTGTGTAAATTTTGTGATGGGTAAACCCAGATATTAATCTAATTAATTTCTAAACGTTTATGAATCATAATGTAATATATATAGTATTAGGGAGTAATCATAATCCATAATGGGACTCTATCCACCAGTCAATTTTTTGGGACCAGACATCCTTATGAATATTTTTTTATATAATTTATTGTACTTAAATGTTATATTTTAAATGGTTTGGATGTCCTTATATAAATGAAACAACAATTTTTATGATAGGGATACCAAATTTCCAATTTGAAGCCATCCTGTATTTCTATACAATTTTATAGAGGGGGAGAATTTCCCAATTAATATAATTATCCTGTGTGGAAATTATTTCCTTATGAGATATAATGAAATGGTTAAATGATTGTGTCCAAGAAGATAATCATTCTTAAAGACATGTCTTATATGAGTGACTAAACTGTTGTAATCCCGAAGGAGTTTCAAATAATTTCTATTGATTTAGAGGTTGACTCCTCAATGGTTCTTATATATAGATACCCCCATATACCCTGGACTCCCTATGTAAGAGAACTCATTGAGTTATAATAAAAAATATACAGTAACAAGAAAATATGAAAAATGGTTTTATACACCTTTGTTCTTTGCACTGTGATGTGTTGGTCCTCATTATGAAGAAGAATAATGGTTCAATTCATCTATTGATTTATTACCAAGAAGTAAAAAAATCATGATAATGAAAATGAATCCCCTTCCCTGAATAGATGACATGTTCAATAAATTATTTAGGTACCTATAAATCTCTATGGTGAACAATCGGTTAGCATGTCACCAATTAAATGTCAATAAGGATGTTATTTTTAGGATTTAATTTTAAATAAGGCTTGGGATAAATGATTTTATAGTGATTCTCTTCAGAAATAATAATTATCCTGAAATCCTTATAGGCATAATGAGTCATGAATATATATATTATGTTAATGAATTTTTGGTAGTATTTATAGATGAAAGTTTAATATACTCCAAAAACAAGGAGTAGATTGGGGAGAATATTAATATTATTATAGGGACATTATGAAATGAGAAGCTCTATAAAATATAGAGTAAATGTGATTTTGGGATAGAGGAATTATCTCTTAGGTAGAATGTTACTACGATTGATGGGTTATATTAGAACCTAAATAATAAAAAGGAAATTAAGGATTATCCTTTAGAGAAAATTGTAATAGAGATATCTTGTTTCCTTGGAATAGCAAGGTATCAGCAATGATTTGATAGAAACATATCTCAATTGTAATACCCACTTGAAATGATTAAAGAGATGTGAGCTATGTTTTTCTAAACTAGTTAAAGCATAAGAGATATATAAGGTATTAAAAATAGGTTTTTCTCTACACTAGTCTTAACAATTTCCTAATCTTTAGTACATTTTATAGTATGTAAAAAAGATTCATAGACTCTCTTAGGTGATATAATGAAGAAATATGAAAAAAGTGAAAGCCTACAGATCATGGTATTGAATGTTCAAGATATTTACAATGAATGGTATAGAGTCGGTGGTAGTGATCTATATATTGATTATTTAGTAGAATTTTTTATATACGGATAAGTAGGAAATATATACATATCATAAAAGGATTAATTATATTTTTGAATAGAATAAACTTATAATTTTCCATTATATATAGTTAGAGGATACCAAGGATTCTGACTGATTAATCAATTACTAACCCTAGAATTCCAATATAGTGGTAGATTCATTACATAGAATTGATCAAGAAACCATATAAATTATGTTAATTGGGAAGGATCAACACATCATATAATTGAAAAGGATTTTCTTGGGTATCCTAATAGAAGATACATCATCATTCCTTTCTATAATAAGTTATCAATTAAACCTTCCAGAAAAGTTAATGTACTCTCAAATAGATGATATTAAAATTTAGATGAAATGGGAATCTATACATTAAATGCAATCCTCAAATATCATAATTGATGAATAAAGAGTAATGTGAGTTTTTTCATGATTATTTTAATAATAAAATCTTGAGAAATAGAAGGATTTGTTGAATGATGTACATAACATGAACTTCTCCTTCCAACCAAGGATCATAATGTTTTATCATGATCTTTATGACCACAATTAGTTGGATAATAAAGAAAATGGTGATCAAAGAAAATAATCTATGTCAGTAGGTGGAAATGACCTGAGAAATTTTCAAGTGGATGATGATATCAATATACAAACCTACATACAAAAAATAAAACATCACCATGAAAATTACCACTGGTATTCCAAAGTTATTAATAGAAAATAACATTATATGGGGTGTGGTGGATCATCTAACAAATATTGATCATTTCTAGTCAATTCAAGTGTAATTTTCACATTATCAACTTCCAAATATATATATCAGATACGTAGTGATTATTTATGGAACACCATTATTGATTATTTCCAAAAAAAATATATTATATTTACCTCCATGTTCTATAACATGCTCCTACATTCTCTAAAAATAGTGATTAACATTAGTACATCATAACAACAAAAAATTGACTACCAGTCTGAGTATACAATCTTTATATGGGAATACATGTTGATAAAATTATTTATTCACTTTAATGGTTGATGGGTTCAACATCTTCTAGTTTTATTATTACAAAATAGTAATAAATTTCATTATGGCATCCAAATGGTTCCATATAGAAATTATTTTTGCGAAAATATATAGAATACATGCATGTTGTAATAAAGATTGTTAACAAAAGATTTGGGGGCATGAAATGAAAAATGATATGGTAAAAAGGTCAAGACCATTCAACAGCATATTAGGGCCACTTGAATTCAAAAAAAAAAGTTTTCACAAACAATCATTGATGAGACTGTAGTTTGAGGTTAGATATAATGTGTTCATCTAGATATCTCCTAGTAATGAGGTCATGAAATTATACAATAAGGAATATAATTCTCCTAGATATATTGGACCCTATGATATTTATCATATTAGAGATATGAAGTATTGACTACCACTTCCAGAAACCTTATTTCATGTTTATGATGTTTTCAATTTATCACTCTGGATGATGTACGTACTAAATCCCCTAGATGCTCACAATTAATATATGGTATCTAGAGAAATGATCTATATTGTGAGGAGAAAATGGTGAAGATACAAGATTATAGAGATAATGTTCTATGCAACAAAAAAACTCACCTAGATGTATTACTATGTCAAAACTATGTGTTAGAGGAGGTTACATGGGAACAAGAGGAATACATGAAGAATAATTAACCTCAACTACGTTTCTCATTAGTTTTTGAAATATATTTTTTGGGGGATATTTATTAATTTGGGGGAATATAACAACCCATGACTTTATCTATTGAATTTCCCTTCTTAATATAAAATTATATAAAATTAATAATGTAATATTATATAGTGAACATCTATCACATGATAAAACCAATGACTATTAAATATATTAATTTGAAAATTATATTAATAGATGAAATATTTCCATACAAACTAGAAATATTAAAATGGGATAAAAATATGAAATAAGATGAATAAAATATGGAAATTTGATTCCACCTGATTGGATATAATTACCACTCTCAATTAAAATTATATATAATTAAAGAATATTCATATAAATAAAATTAGAATATTATATAATAAAATATATTTAAAAATAGGGAAAATAAATTTTAATAAATAAATATTGATATATATTTTATTTTTATAATGTAGGGAACCCATATAACCATTACAAATATCACTATTGGAGTATTAATCTAACTGTTAGAAATTGAAACAAAATAGTTATAATAGAATCCTCCCATATGAAAGTTTAATATATATTTTTATACTCCTATAAAATGAAATTATGGAATTATTTTTTTGGATACAATTAAATAATTATTTTAATATTGAAAAAGATAAGTGTATATATTTATGTACATCAAAAATATTTTATTTGACAAATTATAGAAATATTTAATGAAATAAAAGAATATTAAGGTTTTTTAAATGGTTTTATATGACAATATATTACTTATATTTTGATAATATAATTTCATGATACCTTATGTAGTTATTAATGGGGTGTGAATATTGATACTAATATAAATATTGTTATTATTTAATTAATTGTGGAATTAATTTACAGATTAAATTTTTCAATATTTAGAAAAAAAATTCAAACAGTGAATAATATTTTTATAATATATTGATTGAGAAATTATTGTGGTTATTTTTTGTTATTTTTCAATAAAAGATGTCTTTTGGGGAATATTTATATTTAATAAAACTCTACATTGGATTTATAAGCAAATTATATGAATTTTTCAGTACTATATGATGTAATCATAAAATATTTTTAAATAAAATGAACGATTTAGTTTTCAAATTCTAACCAATAAGTACACTTGGTTTTCTTGAAAAAAATCTATTGATTGTAATATTCAAAAACCCGTATCTCATCCCCTAATAATTTCCACCCCTCTACACCCATTCCCCTAATAGGGTTTAGGATTTGGAGATTAAAAAAATTAATCCCATGTATTTTCCAAATCTTATAACATTATTCCTAGTGATTCTTGTCTCATCTGAAATTTTTTTCTTGAATTCTTGTGGGTTATTCATAAGAATACATGATAAAAGGATGAGTTCAAATTCTACACTAACTACGTTCAATTTTATTTTTATTCTACCAAACCAATATTATTTTCATACAGTAAAAAATATAATCTTCAGTAGAGTGAATATACTCTTACGTTTTTATTATAATTTTGTACTAAAATTATACTACTCTCTTCCCATATATTTTTTCAATAGAAATTTTATTTTATAAAACGGTCAGTTCACTATCTCCATGAACAAAACACTTCTGTTTCTCCACCACCTTCAACTATGTCCATATAAATATTATTATTCTTATGTAAGATGATAATTAATATATTTTAACTTATTTTATGTCATAGATTTTATATATGAACACATTATTATTCAGAAATAAACATGTTTTTGATGGTTTATCGGTACGCATAAATGAAATAACATTATAATAATAAAATCTTTAAGAGATGAGTTGTCCATAAGTTTAAAATAAATGTTATTTTTGACTTTTTAAAATTTTCAAGTATTTCAATACCAGTTCATTTAACTTTTATATTTGTAATCTTATTTAATATCATCATAACTATTTATCCACATTTGATCCAACCATATACCCATGATATTGAATCCCTCAAAATAACAAAATTATACATTATATTCCTATAATTTTTTTTAAAAAATGAATTTAATAAAATTATAGCAAGTAAAATATATAATAGAAGGTTTTGAATTATATATTTGTGAAACAAATTTGATTTTCTAGGATGTAATGTTAGTGTGATGGATGGCCCGACAACCTATAAAATGTGACTTCCTTAAACCACTAATATCCTTTTTCATTTGACTTTTCTCCCTCTAAATCACTTTTTCTCTCGCATTTATTTTATGTAATGTTTCTATAAGCAATATGTATTAATCAAACATATATACCTACCTTATTATCACATCCATTTATGGTGTAATACATTCCAATGTTCATTTCATAGAAGTATTTTATAAAATAAAACAAATTTAAGGTATATTTTCTACCCCTTAATCCTTTTGTATAATAATTAATTGAATTTCATATTCTCATCAATGGTTTCATAAAATATATGAATAATTTTTGTGTAACCAATATTTTCTTCCTCTTCTTTTCATGGACCATTCCATACATATTCTTTCTCCAAACTACATTAACATATTCTATAAAACATCATTTTGAATATTCATTTATATACCCAATTATATCTTCAATCTCATGAAAATTTTTCTAAATGAACACCATATTTGTATGCATATAATTATTTGATCAAATAGAAACATACGAAATCCTTATTTACTTTTTTAATTTAAATATTTAGGAATTATCCTTTGGGTTTGCTATTATATTAGATAATGAAACCAATTTCCTTCCATAGGTAATTATTATGTTCTAGCCTTATGATTTATTTTCATTTGTGCCACACCTAAGCATGTGCAGGTCATGATGGGTGCCCAAAGATAGCTCTAAATGGGAAATTTTATTGTTTTTGTCTCATTATATGGTTTGAATGGGATTATGGAATAAATATAATACATGAGGGGACTCTATAAACTATGTGATACTAGTTTTGTTTTTATCATTGACTTACTCTTATGTTATATATTATATTTTCACCACATTCCCATGTTTCAATGATCAAATAATTATTTTATGTTTATTTTTTTGATCCGTAATAAAGATTTTTGTTTATTGTGTTTTATGGTATAATATTTTTCCTTTTGAATCATATATTATGATTAGTTATCAAATTTATACCCATTCATGTTTTTTAAACTCACCACATCTGTTTCGGTTTTCACCAACATATCCTATGCAGTTTTAAAAGATCTAAGTGATTTAGGTGCTCCTAATGATTATTTAAATAATGATATTTTATTTTGTTTCATTTTTATGTTATGTACATAGTATTAAAAATAAACTATTCATATTGACTATTTGGTTTTTTATTATAAATTTATGTTAAAAATCATGAAATAATATGTTTAAAAGGATTCAGTATCTATACACCAAACCCATATATAAATTTCCTATAATTCATTATTAAATGAAAAAATATGATGTAAATCATCATCTCACAATGAAATGTTCTTCAAAAAATATCATCAAGATCTCACACTATATCATAACTTAATAAACTAATAATAATTATACTTATTCACTAAATAACTACCTTAAAATAAAAAAATTACTCATTCATTTTCTCTAAAAAATATTAATCATTTTTAACCACAAAAGTGTCTTACATATTTAATGAATCTATTTATGATTATATATCATTATTGTTATAGCTACAAGTAGTAAAATTATTATCCTATATGATATTTAACTACTGAGTTATTGTTATGTATTTTCAAAATTAATCATATCATTATAGTTTACATTTTGAGGTAATATTTTTCAATTATAGTTTTCTGTTTCATATTATCATAGTTATTCATAAATTTATTCATATTAATTCATGATTATTATTAATAATTATAAATGATATATTAAGTATCATCAAATATATGTAACGTTTCATTGTTTAAATACTTCCGAAATTTTTCTATTTCTATTTTAAGAGGCCATACACAATCACTAGTCATTTTTACTTATTTTTAAAACATATTCTATACAAAATCATTGTTTTATAAAAACATTATAAACACAATTAAACCCTTAAAACATATTTAAAATATATTCAAAACCCAATTTATCCACCTAAAATGTTTGGAAATTTAGTCACATTTATTCAGAAAAATAAAATATCCTCTTAAATGGGCTTAATAGTATACCCATATTGAAATTCTTATCAAAACAGTATGTTTATTCCACATAAAATCCAATACACTTATCCTGAAATATTATATCCCCCACAAATGAAATTCTTAAAAAATATGAATACACCTTTTCTAACATTATTAATAATTATATCCATTCTTCTTGAGGAAGTTGGTATCATAATTTATAATGTTCTAAGTCATGAAAATGTAAAATATAAGGTGGTGTGTGCTAAATTACTATATAATTCAATACATGTTATTTTATAAATCAATGTTCCATATAAAATTGTATAACAGTTGGTATAAACAAAAATATTCTCCATCATAATATCATTATGAAAATTTCCAAGCTATATCATGCACACAACTAACTAAATAATATAAAAAATTATATTCATGCTTGTTTCTCCCCTATGGGTTTTTTCTTACACATTGATTCATATAAAAATGTAATAATTATACGAGAAAATGAAAAAATGATTTAATTGTTGGGTAATGGGTTTCATAAAAATATCCACCCTTATCTTCTCAAAAGTCACTATTATGAGAGGTCTCATAATAAGGTCAACAATTTTATCCTTCATTGAAAGGTTTCCTAATTCAATATTCATCCACCCACCGTATACTTCATAAATTTCATTTTATGTCTATATTCATAATTTTTCAATGTTGAACTATAATATTTGATAGATTTATTAGACTTTTTATCATAGAAAATTACCAATGGATACTTATTAGAAAATTATATATCATTAAATTTAGTTTTATTCAAATAATTTGTGTAATTCCATGTGGTGAAATCATAGAATCATCCTAAGTATATCAAATAGTGACTTTTGAATTATTAATAAAATTACCTTTTGACATCTTCCACAATTGAATATTTATCTTCTTAATAGTGAATTTCTATCTTCATTATGACCTTCCCTATTTTCTTCATTGATGTTAGAATACTATTACTTATCAAACCATTCATATAGTTGGGAACGATATGATATTCATTTAATATATCTCTATATTTATGTATATTTTATAATTTATGATATTATTAGTTCAAATTGAATATAGTATAGTGAGTGAAACCATAAATATTGATAATATTTATGGATGTATAACATGAGAACCTTCAATAAACATTCTAAACTCTATTTCATGGACAACATAAATATCATTATCCTTAAAAACATTATTCCTAAATAAATTGATGTAAATTTTTTTATAGATACGAACATCTTCTATTTTTTGAATAATGCCATGGAATGAATTTCTTATGGGATAAAATTGGGTCAAACTATTAGAATAATTTTAAAAACGAGGAAGAAATTTATACATAAAATTAGTGAAATCCCAATACTCTTCATTATTTATCAAGAATCAAATACCCACATATTTTTTCAATATAATAAAGGATTATATATTTTATTTATACAATAACATTGATGTTTTTAGTTTTTTTATTCTATATATAATTTTTTTTCTCCATTTTACTTTTTTATAAATTTCATGTTTCTCAAAGATTCATCTAGAAGATATTCCAATCTTATGAGTTAGTTAGAACTAATATACACTTTTATTTTATTTCCATACACTTATAATATTCTCATAAAGTGTAAATTCATTATGTCCATCCATGTATACTTATTCATTTATCTATCCACTTAGGTGTGAATAATTTACAACAATTTTAATGGATTTATCATTTATTTCTTCTAAAGTAGTAAGCAAAATATTTTTTTTCATGATTTGATAATGTAAAAAATGATTCAATAAAATATATTTAATAAAAGAAATTATTTAATGTAAGAGAACAATTTACCATTATTCTATAAGACCTCCCATTATCATTCAACATTATAATAGAAAATAATTTTCATCCAAGGATATTTTACCCATTAGTAATAGAGGATAGATTACATGTATCATTATTTTTTATCTTATTTTTTATTTATTTATAGAATCAATCCATTTCGTTTTCTCATAATCCTTATCAATATTATGAGGCACATCTATTAAAATTATACTAGTGTACTTTTATATTAAGATTTTCATTTTTGTTTATACTTCATCATACAATAACATTTTTAATTTCCAATCAATTTTTATGGGATATGATAACCCTTACAGTTGTACAGTTCAAGCCCCAAAAGATATGGATTTTTTGTTGAAGAACAATTTGAGCTGATTTAAATCAAACTCTCAAAATATTATCTAAGGAATAGATCTTACCTGAGTGCTAAGGTCATCCATCAATAATTATCTATTTGTATTATCATGAATTCTCTATTAGTAATTTTTCCATATAGAAAAATAATTATCATCATATTATAGTGTTTTTTTTTCATCACATTATGTTTTCAGTTCAGTAGTGATAATATCATATTTAACAATATCTTTGATTGATTGGTTGATAACATTTTCATTTTCAAAAAAAATTATTTTATCACAATTAATTGCCTTCTCTAATTTGTTATTAAATAATTTATTTAATCTTTTATTTGGTGTATAATCTATTAATATTCCATTTTTAACATTCTAAATAGAATACACAATTTTTCCATTGTTTAGGTGATTAATTTCCTCCAAAACACTTTGATGTGTTTCTTATTTGGATTTTTTAAAAAAAATATTTTATATTGAGAAATATAAGAATTTTTAATTGAAAATAATCTATTATGATGAATTATTTATGTCTAAATAGAATATATATTAGATTATATAAATGTATAATTATCTGTTAGAATGTTTTTTTTCATATTAAAATGATCCTTTTCAGGGTTTCAAGTAATAGATTTAATTATAAAGAGTATGGTTCACCAAACTCTTTCCATATTCCAGTTGGTAAAGTATGTTCTAAAAATATTCCTCTATATTATTCATTACAATTATTAAATCTTATAAACATTATATCATAACTATTTTTCATCAAAAATAGTCTCCTGATACTTTTGAGCCTTTTAAATTTAGGTTATTTATGATATATTATCATAATTTGTGTCACTCTAGTAAACTAATTAATGAATATGATGAAATAATTTTATAAATTTATTAACATTTTTCTTATTAGTAAACAAACAATAATGTAAACCAATTCTAATGGTATTCATATTTTACTGTAATCTAATTTATGAAAAATAATCATGAGAATTTCATTGTTCTAGATTTTGACGTGGTTATAGTTTCTTAATTTATTACTGTAGCATTTTTAATAGCCTATTCTCTAATAAAAAATTATATAATTATACTCTAGAATAATCATGTATTATATCCTAGAAATTATAAAAAAATTTCATACTAATTTAGAATCCAATTTTTTCTTATTCAATATGTTATTTGTTACTATGGACTATAGAGTTTAATGATATTAATTCTCAATAATTCATTATCTACATTAAAAATAGATTATTTATGTTAATCATATTATATCCATTATAATATTAGTGTGTTATACTTAAAAAATTACCCACCGATAAATAAAAATTTATTATATTTTAACTGCTGTTATTATTTTTAACCAAAACATCCTCATGGATAATTAAAGTGATGTAATAGAAGATGTTAGAAACTCCACACTCTTATAATAAATCAGATTTTGTTACTATAAATTTATTATCATGTGTGAAGAACAAAAAAGTACATGGTCCTAGAATTCTCATTTTATAAGATTTAAAAGAAGCAACATCATTATTTAATTATTTCATTCAATGATTAGTTATATTAATATTATAATTTAACAATGCTTTATTTAATTTAATTTCAATGACCCAAAGACACTAATATAAACTTTGTCCTTCTAAGTAATTTTTTTTGAAACTCTATTTTAGGGTAAAAAACTATTTTCCATACTTATCTTCCTCTACAAATTTTGAACATTGATAATTTTTTAAATTTTTTTACATCACTATAAACCATATTTATAATTTATCAAGGTATTTTTATTTTCTACTTATTTCTATATGATTTATTAGAAAACATAACATTATACTAAAATCAAACTTAAATATATCTATTTCATAAAAATCTATAAATAAAACGGTTGTTGTTTGACCTCATTTTTATATCACCAAAGAAAAAATTTCAATAAAATATTTTTAACTCTAATTTAGATATTTTGGACCAATTTAAATAATTTTTTAAAATTTATCTCTAAATAATTATGAACTCATTCTATGTTTTCTCAAACTTATCAGTTGACCTTCAAAATGGGTTTGTTCTCAAATTTTATAAAAATATTATTATTACTTGAGGTGTAATAATCATAGAACTTCCATATTAATTAAAAATAATTTATAAACCATGAGTTTATATTTTTCACATACCTAGTCATTCATTAACCTACTCATTATTTTAAATTTACTTCTCGTATTTCATGGATATTTTACATGTTCTTATATAATAATTACTGAAATAATGCATAAGTTTATTTCTCTTCTTGTTAAAATCTATATTTTTTTACTTTTTTCTATTACTATCTCAATAAATTATAATCATTATTGAAGAAAAATCATCTATGAGCTTTATTTTTTTATTATTATGTTTCAAAAACTCTATATCCATTATGACACAATATTTATCTTTTTATTTTGATTAACATTCATTATTTTTTCCATCAGACACATATTTTAATCTACTACTCATTTATCATATTTTATGAAAATCAAAATTTCAATTTTTATAGATTATTTCTTTATCAATTCTCTTTCTTAATCAATAAATTGGATGATTTTTTGGGTGGGTTCCTCTCTATTCATCTTCTTATGGTATGAATAATTTTTATGAATTATATTTTACTATTTCTTTGTCACCATAAAAATCATCACAATCTAAAATTATTCTTCAAGTGGTATAAATTTATTTGTGACTAAATATTATTGAATTTTCATATTTTTTTTAGATTTAGTTCTCTTGAATGAATCACATTTTTTAATGGTTATCCAATTATTTTTAACATATTTATTTTGATTAATGATTATCAAGGAAATCCTTCTAGTGAATTAAATTATTTTACTCGGTTTAAATCATTTATAATGTCTTTTACCTTCATATTTTCCATTCCAAATTTGTGGTTTCATAAAATCACAGAGGCGATCTCATGAAAACATTTTATATTATGATATTTAATAAATATAATATTATCATATTCAATGATAAAATTAATTAAATATATAGATGAAATATCATTCCCCTTGTTATAATTTCTTTCATGATCAGCTCCTATTCTCATATAATAAGAGATTCAGATGATTTGGAACTGATCAATTATGAAACAATCAAGTAATCTATCTTTAGCAGATGAAGTATTTTAATTAATATTTTTTGGGATAGTTCTCATAAATATATTCTCGAATATAAGTATTCTAAGAGATTCAATAAATCCTCTAATTGTTACAAAAATCATGTTTACATGGTTAATGAACCCATAAATAAATTTATCTTTTTTAATTATTATATATTTCAGTTAACATTTGTAATGTTGTTATCTTTCCTCCATGAACTACGTATATATTTTATTGGTGTGATGACATTAGAACTACATATTTTTTGAAATTCCACATCCCATTACTTTTATAATATATTTATTTGATAATTAGGAAAATAATGAATTTCATACATTTTCATCACTCTCGGAAATATAATTATTGGATATGAAATATTTATTATTATTTGATATTACTAAATAACCATAATTTGAATAATAATGTTAATCATATCTATATTAGGGAATATAATATTAAATTTTTTCCCTCTAAATATACATTACATTTCCAAATGAAGTTATATGGCTTTTACTATTTACATAGATGTGACAATCCAAAAAAATTGAAATATATTTCTTCATGATCAAACAAATGATCAAATACCCATAATTAGGAACACATGGAAGATTCCAAACACTATGTGTGAGATTAAGTGTTGTTAATGTTTATTTTTTTAAACCAAAAATTTTATCATGATTTTTTATTAAAATTATCAAAGTGTACATGATTCAAAAATTCTATAATAATGTGAACTTATTTGTTAAATTGGTTCCCCCCTAATATGGTTTGATGCATCCCCTAAGCAAGGTCGTTATTATCCCCCCCCCCCCCCACCAAAAAAATATCTCTATAAAAAATAGAAATGGTTTATCATAGAATTAACTATAATATCACCACCAACCGAATTAAATAATAGAACTCCTATTAAATAATATCATATGTTCCCAATAGATAATAATGATTTTATTTTTTATAAATTACTATGTCAGCTATTAATTTTTCTATATTGGAAGATGGATAACCTAATGAATATATTGGATGAGTGTTTTAATATATCCTAATGTTACTATAGATCATTTTTATTCAATGTATATTCAATTATACAAATTTTTAAAGAATATTTTTTATTTTGGAAGGAATGTTTACTTGAGAGGAATATTAGTGTTATAAAAGATCACTATATATGTGATTACAATTTTTTATGGTTTTAATCTATTTAAGATAATTTTTTAATTGTTATGGGATTATTAAATATCTTATACAAATTCTATATGATCTAAAATTATAATTATGTTGGTTTGTAAAAATATAAGAGTAGAAACTATTGATCGGGGAATGTTTGTTGGTTCAATCTATGAACAATTGTTGGTTGTAGATCTGATCAAGTAATGAATTCAATATAGCCACTAATTAGATGAAGTGATAATTTTTATCAAAATGAAATTTATGTGTTTGAGTTACTGACTATGATAGATTAAGAATACAAATGATGATTTAAATAAAAAACAAGATAGATGTGTGAGTAACCATCATTGTATTTCTCTCATGATGGATTCTAAATTAATTGAAGAATATCATTTGGATATGGTTGGATAATTTTGAGTCTGATTTTAATAACCTCTTAGTTATTAGATTATTATTGGAATAATCATAAAGAATACAAATATTAAACAATATTATTTATTAATTATGCTAATGTGAATAGAGAACATTTTATAAATTTTCGATGACATTTTTTTGTTTTTAATGATTTTTTAGAATGACCATTGATTCCCAATTTTTTTAAATGGATCTAATGTGATATTAAAATGTTTCAGATTTCGATATTTATTATGATTATTTTTAATGGTATGTGTTAAGTTAGGTTTTCATTGAAAAAGTATACTATAAAATGATAGTATCTCTCTATATTATATGATTGTACTCAATATTATATAAAAAATACACAATGAGATTTTGATGAATATATATGATTACCTAGGAAATTACAATGCTTTATAGGTGTTTCCCAAACCATTAACACTAAAATTTGATAGTGTCATTGAGATACATTGTTATATGTAAAGGTAATTTAATTTATTTGAAATCTAATCATAGGGGGATATTTAAGGGTACTCTTAAGGTAGTGGTATTTGAATTTGTACAAAGAAACATGTTGATACATAAACATATATTTCTTAGTAAATAAATGTTATCAAATATGATAAATAATGGTACTATATTAGAATCAAAATTGGAAATGTATATATGACTCACTATAATTTGTAATGGGGACTGAAATAGCCACATACGTGTTAATATATGATGTGATGTGGTATGATTATTATATAAATTCTACATAAGAGTCTTAATGGAAGTAAATAAGCGTTAATGATTTTTTTCAAGAGATACATAATGGTAAAAAACAATTTACAAGGATCCCCAGATTGTAAAATGAATTATTTCTAAAGATTACGAAGATATAATGCCTTATATATCATCACATCATAAATAGAAATATTTATTGAATATACATGATTCATGTTGGGGATATATGAAGTTTCAATTCATGATGAGGATTTTTTTTGTGGTGGGGGTTTTGACACTATATGGGTACAAATCATGTGGAAATTACATTATTGTATGTGAATGATCATTCTTTTGTAAAATGAATTCTGTCATATTTTTTCAATGTTTGGTCAAATAAAAATTCAATATTCTCTTGTCAAATTAAATGAAAATATCTTTTCTATAAAATAAATGAAAACTGAAGAACAACTATTATGGATATTAAAATATTTTTTATATCAAATGATTTTTTTATATTCATATTATATTTATTGTATTCAATTGATTTAATTAAAATTTAAAAGAACTAAAAGTGGTAGATTTTTTAGGTTTTGGGGAAACTATAAAAATATTCTTCAAGAAACCCAAAGTACCAAATAAATGGTGAAGTTGAAGATATTTTTCAATTAAATTTTCTATATTCCTCAAAAATAGTAATATAATAAAAAGGTGGAAAATTATGAGGTACTAATATACCATACCCCATAAATATTTCAAGTTGAATATGGCGAAAAAGAATAAGGCAAACTAATGTGATGTCATGTCTGATAAAATATCTATAACATTGAAGATAAAAATGAATAAGTAAGTAATTTATAAATAATGAAAATAATTCTACCCAGTTCATGATCAATGCTTCAGGTCCCTTTAAGTGAACGAAGAAGAAGAAAATATAATGAAAAAAACTATATATATATAAATATAAATTGATCATTTTTAGATTGAGTTTAGAAGAACAATGCTGATGCACATGATCTAATACAAGATGGAATATTTAAAGTAAAAACCTATTCTTGAAAACTATTTTACGTTATTGGGTATTTAAGAAATAATAGATAATATTGTATATCTTGTTCAAGAGAGGATATTTAAAGATATATGAAGATAAGAGTGATTTAGTATAATCTACTATAACCAGTCATGAAATTATATATCCATAAAGGGATATCTACAATCCAAAGACAATATATTAATTATAGATGAAACATTACTAAGAGATATGGATTATACCTTCCCACTCAATAAAGGTGTTAAATTAAGGTTAAACTCTATTTTACATTATAATCCTTTTTCTAAACTAGTGATAAATCTAGTGTCTCAAAACTCGACCTAAGAACACTAGGAAGCAGATACCCACATTGTTGTTAATCTATTTATATATAATAAATTCTTATTGATTGGGTTTATTTTATTCTCTTCATGTGGTGAATGGTTCAGTATTGTATTATTAGGTCTATACATATTATCTATAAAATACGGTTAAATAATTATATGTGAAATTTAAAGAGAGATGAGTTAAATGAAAAAGGTTGTATTGATTCACTCCCACTTAAATTAAAAAAATAATTACTACAATCTCTAATATCACAAATTAAATATTCTTCGATTATAATAATAAAAAAATTAAATTTATAGAATATATGGTATTAAAATGATATACTTTCTCTTCTTCTATTGAAAAATCACCAAAAATTATCATCATATCACTTTTATATTCCAAAATTTCCAAAAAAAATGATCCCATATATTTCATCAAAATATTTATAGTTCTATTTATTAAAAAACTAAACTAGAATGATGAGTTTATTTTTGAATGTACATTTTTAGATAAAAATCAATGAAAATATGTCAGATGATAATTAAATTAAATATAGGTCAAAAGCCCTCTATATAAGTACTCTTATGTTGATTCTGAAAGAGAGAAACCCTAGTAAAATTTTCAATCCTTATAAAGTAACATTTAATTTAAATCTTTGTATTCCAATTTAATAACACTCAAGAATAAAATTATTATTATTTATTTATTCTACTAATCTTATATATTCTTATAAATAATATAAATCATATAATAAATAAAATTGTGATGTTGAGCTTCATTCCATGGAGAAAACAAATTGAAATACTATAAATAATCTATACTACAATTGTATATTAATTAATCGAGCATCGCGAATATAAGGCCGCAACCATAAACCTTACTTAATGTTGAATTAAAACCATAATTCACATTGATGATCTTTTCAGGTTTAGAGTTTTAGATAATTAGATCATAAATCATGAATTACATTCCACATTTAAACAAAGTGCTTACATAAAAGCTAGTTTTGGTTTTTCCCAATCAACATAAATGTACTTAAATAAAACATAGTTTCTTTCTTAACACATCCTTGACACAATTATCATACCATGCACCTCTCCCTTGTCCTATGAAAAACATTTCAAAAACGTGGGATGAGCATAAAAAGATCAGTAAGGTATATAAATGTACGAATAGAAAAAATTATCCCATGTATGAAATCATACTTTACTCATAAAATATAATCATTTTAACATACCTCATCAAATCACAAATAAATCAAAGAAATCATAAGTCATAAAGGTAACATGAGGCATTCATAACATTCTTACGTAGGGAGTAACCCTCTTTATTACATTTGGAATACCCATCACAGTATATTCCCTAAATCACTTCGGAAAAACCATAACGTTAAACTCCTTCGCGTTAACAAATGCATTGGAGAGCTATATCAGGCTCACATGCCTTTAGTTTATCACAAAATCGCCCATCTTTATAATAATTCCCAAGAACCATAACATAATTGTATCACATAAAACATGCATAAATGAAACATAACATTTCCACTTTTCAATCACAAGATATCAATACAACCCATTGATATAATAACATTATGAAATTGATTTTCAATACCAAAATAAATCAAAATTAAAACATGGTATTTATTTTTCATTTAAAAAAAATGTATGGCTTGTAGAGGAACCCGAAACTCAAATAATGGTCACGGCGGCGGAGAAGTCATTGTCGCCGCATACGCACGACAGAGAAACATTCCTTTTGTCATTTAGTAAAACGCTTCATATAAAAAAAGATTCCTTTTGAATAATAATAAAAGTCAAAGTGGTTTATACACCGTATAAAAGAATGTTGTGTATAAAACAAAATATGCCTCAATGAATGTAGATTGACAGGAAGTCCCTTACAAAGACAGTATCCTTCTATTAAGGATAAATCAATTACATAATTATGTGTGACAAACGAATAAACCAAATATAAGTGAATATTAAGTGTAAATAAATCACAGTTTATTCACACATATTCATAGAACGACATATTCATGGAGTACAAGTTTATCCTAAAGAATCAAAACTTGGTTAAGAAGTTACCTTGCAAAAATTCGACAGCCTAACGGTGTCACTACAAAATTTAGAAAAAGAGTTGATGAGAGATAAAAAGGGAATCTCATCACTTGGACATAAAATTTACATTAATAAGGATATAGAAGAAGATATCCAAACTTAATAGTATGTGAATTAAAAGACATAACAAATGAAGTCTATTAAAAAGAGGAGGGTGAAACGTTCCCTTACCGACTTGGGTATCTTTCAAAACATACACCCCATGAAAGAAGGACAATACAACATTGATGTAAATACACATAAAGGAATTTATATTACAAAAAGAGTATAATAATGGGTAGTACATATACCACTCAAAGGAAATGGTGGCAAATGTATCATTAATCTCACAGGAATAAAAGTGAGATGAAAAACCCCTTACGAAAACTCGGCAGCCTAACGGAGCCACTTAAAAATTCTAAAGAAAAGAATTGATGAAAGTAAGAGGGGGTATCTCATCATATAAAAATACAAATTATAGTATGGTTAATATAAAATAAAATCCTCCAACATAATAACATGGATCATAAATTAAATGACATAAAAGAGGGTACTTGAAAAGAAAGCCAGAGGTCGGATCCCTTACCTCAAGTCTGATTTGTCTTGTTCGTTTCTTAATATTCCTGAATAATAATCTTTGGTCAATTTAAGATTTCTTATGGACCACCATTAAATATTATTATTCATTTCTTGTCACATATTATAATGTTATAATAATTGTTTAAAAATGTTAGATCATATCAGATGTTTTTACCGATGTTTGGTACATGAGTAAAAAAATGAAAATGTTTGAAAATAATTGCCAATGTAGTTATAAGTAAATAATTTACAAAATAGTGTTAATGATTAAAATATCATATATATCCAGTACATATTCATTTTATAATATTCCATAACATTTTGATATAAAAAATGAAAAGCACCGTTCATGGAGATGGTAGGCCGTATGTACGCGTGAACACTACTTTCAATTTTTTTTGTCATATTAATGAAATTCAAAATAAATGAGATATATATTTATATTATAATTACATTATCATATATATGTTATATAGGTTACATATGTTCATTAATTTCATTCTTTATACATTCCATGTATTGCATTAATGAGTCACATCACTTGAGGGGGCGGTAGTCCACACTTCCTCATATGAAATTATCGCATTTGCACAACATGAAAAGAATAAAGATATGTTTTAAAAATAAATTAAATAATCATATATTAAACATAAATAACATATATATCATATATAGAATACAGTTACATAATAATTTCCACCATTAAAGGTGTTAAAAGAATATTGATCAATCATCGTTTCGTGAGACAGAAAATTGCCAACCACAGAAACAGTATGTTCTTTAACCATTAGACGAAGGTGTGTGTAATTGTAGCTCGAATAATTCACATAAAAACATCCTAGTATATTGAAGATACTGGTGTTGTTACAAAAGAAAAGAATAAAGAGAGTTTAGGGGGTTGGAGAAGCAAAATATAACATAAGAACAAAAGAGAAAACACTACCTTTAAAATGGGTAACTCTCTTTGATTTAAGCTCCAATGCTTCCTTGGAAAGGATTCTGCCCAAAGTGAGGCTTCAATGATGAAGATACGATGTGGAAAGATGAAATGGGTAGGGGATGTCCTAACCAAATGCTTGAGAGGTGTGTGTAAGGTGGTAGAGGTGGGGACCTTTTATAAGAGGAGAAGAGGGGCACTCTTGGAAATATATAAAATAATACTTTATTATAAAATTATTTTCATATTTTAATGGTCCCACAATAATATATTTCCAGGATAAGGTGATAATAGTTCTAAATACACACATACTATAGGGTTTTGAAAAATTTAGGTATTATATTGTACATTAACTTTTCATTTTATTTAAATCATTCATTTATGAGGTAATCACTGCATCATCACGGTGTCATAAATAAATTAATTAATTTAATGTCTAAATATTTTAAAAAAACTATCATGAAATAAGAAATCTTTTTATCTTTCTAATTAATATTTATAGTCAAATATATGACTTATATAACCCCATGTAAAAATTTTTTTATAAAAACAATACATGTTTGTGACATTATAATTTTAACTTTAAATAAAAAGGTATTAATGTCATTTCTCATCCAAAGTGGCTCCATGGGGTCCCCAAGTAGACCCATGGATTTTTTGTGTCGGCCATGACACATCCAATAAGGGTAGGACATGTTTCAAGTTCATTTCATATTATTAAAACATTATTTTTACCTTAAATTACACT
Organism: Viscum album; assembly: GCA_963277665.1. Classification (NCBI taxonomy): domain Eukaryota; kingdom Viridiplantae; phylum Streptophyta; class Magnoliopsida; order Santalales; family Viscaceae; genus Viscum; species Viscum album. The sequence continues at coordinate 705,513,568 of OY728131.1, read as the reverse complement.
AATTAACTCTAATCGCGATTAAAAACATAAAAGTTACTATTCACCAAAAAATTATTTATATACCATTGAACCACATTTTACTTTCTAGTGAAAACCATGTATGTCGGATTTTTGAAATTCAAAACACAGAAGTGGTAAAGTTTCATTTAAATGAAAAATCATTTTTTTTATGTCCCACATAGTGGTTTCACTATTCATATATGTTAAATTAATTAATTTAATAATTAATTCCCGCTGTCATGACAAATAACGTGTTTTTATTAAAAAATATATATATAAAAATTGACACTTGTTTAAGTCAAATTTCAAAGTGAAATTAATTCCAATGACCACTATTGGATTAAATGGTAAAAATATATTCTAATTTCACTTTAAAAGAAATTCAAAATATAATCTAATCATATAAATAAATTATATTAAAAAGAGGTTTTTAATTAAAATACAACATTTTTCACTATTCATTAAAAATGAACTTTATCGAAAAAATACCAAAAATTTACACAAAGTATATTTTTATGTCCAAATTCTAAATAAAAATTTTATTTTGTTAAATATAACACATAAAATTGTCAAAAATTGGATTTAAAAGAGGTTCGCCATCAAAAGGCGACTAATCGACCTTTTAAAAAAATATTAGAATGTTTACGCTTAAAATTGGATTCATTCGCATTTTTAATCCTCTAACATTTATTTTAAAAAATAAAAATATTTGACAAACATATATAATCATTTTGTAGTTAGTTTTGTTCATTCTTGCAATTACAACGGCTAGGCATTAACTACCATTTAAAATAATATTATTTTATTATTAGAGTGCAACTTAAGATTCCCAAGAAACTCGTTATTGCGTATTGAGTACGCCATCGAGCATAGCATCCCCTTTAAAGTAATATTAATATTTTATTCACAAATATGGATAAATGTGAAAATTTCATATTCTTTATTTACCTAGGGTGTTACATCCTTCCCCCCTTTTGGGAATTTCATCCTCCCTATTTTACAATTGGGCTTGGAAACTTCATTGAAAATCCCACATCGGAACAAGAGTCAGTAAAACAATCACTTTAAAATACAGAAATAGAAGTTCAATGGTCACCCGAGTTAACCCATACTATGATTACATATAGGAAAACATTGATATGGAGGAAAAAACAAAGGTTCATGCTCTGAGAGAGAGTGATAGAAAACATGTTTAGGAGGAAGTTAACGACAAGAAAATCACATACTTGTGGTGGGTTAAACGGTATTCGATTCCCCCGTAGGAAAAGTTAATAGACAACATTTTTGTTTTAAGTTACTTTTCATTGAGGTATTTATTATTGATCTTAAGGAAACATAATTACATTCCATGTTGACTTTCAAATTTTACTAGATTTCTTACACAAACTCGTACTTTCCCCAAATGATGAGTATTTAGGAAGACTTTTTTACATTAAGAGAGTTATAATCAACTACTAGAGAATCACCTATTCCACAAAATAGAACTATATACATCCCATTTATTTAGACCTTATCCAAAACTAAAACCTAAATGGTTAGTATGAGACTAGATAATACCCAAATAGGATAAAAATTCTATTCTTAATATCCAAAATTTGTCAAACAATACCCAAGATTAAACAAAGACCATTCAATAAACTATTTTCCATAAAATTCTTCAAAGTAAACGAAACTAAGATTGAAACACAAATATTTGAAGGATTTAATCACATAGTCTTCCACTGTACAAATTAACACTTATCTCCAAATAACATCAATTTCTCTTAAAATCTCATATTGAAAAGTAATTATCCTAATCACATATCCTCCATGATAGGTTAATAATTTCAATAGATAACCCAAAATCAATTTACTCTTAATTCATAAAATCCTCTATCTAAAAAGAAAAAGTCATACTAACCAGGGACTTCATGTAGTCCAATGGTAGGCTATAAATACCAATCGCACTTTGGTTGTGGGTTCGATTCCCGCAGCTTTGTCCAACGCGACGGGTTGTCACACGGTCTGCGTGTTGTCCTTTTTATAAAACTCCAAAAATAACCCTGACATGTTTTAACCTCAGTAGTTTCCTTATACCTCTCATTTTCATCCAAATTCATTACGATCTAAATATCTTAATTCATGAAGTCTTATTTCACCACCAAAAGATAAAATAAAATTATTCCCAAAATGAAGAGAATCATACCCTGATCTTGGCGTCCACTGGGTTTCATCGTCATCTTGCTCACGTAGGTAGAAGTCCCATTCATTAAAACAATGATTTAGATATCCTTCCAAATCATTTGCTTCCTCCATCCAAATAAACCTTGTACAACATGGGTTATATGGGTGTTCACAGAAAAACAGTTTTGGAAAATAATCATGTATGAAATATAATTCCAAAACATATGATAAAACATGATTTCTATAAAATAGTCGGACAAAATTTGAGTATAAACATTCTATTATTGGTCCTTTTAAAATACCATATGTATGTGCTAAGATACTATATTTTAAAAGAAAATATAAATAGGTTGTGAAAGGGTCTCCTTCCTCAGCACCATTTTTAAAATCATAATATGCTTCGAATTCTTGTGATAAGGTAAAATATTTGAAAATACCTTGATAATATTTACCTTTCTTGAAAATATGAGAATATTGTAAAAATATTATTTTTCAAAATGCAACCCATGATCCACAATGATAACAAGGTATAGTGGAGGTGTTTGATATCTCAAACAACTGTTTTCAAGTGAGTTGTATGATAGATAAAGTTTCACAATCATCCGAACAAGACTTTGCAATAATTATTGCAAGCATGTCATTAGGAATAGATAGGAATTTCTTTTGAGATCCTTCTCCTTTCATTCGTAACCGACATTACTTGACCTAAAAAAGTTATAAAATAAGGATTTAACTGAAATAATAGATATAGGGACTAATCATGTGTCTAACAAAAACTTATAATCCCCAAAGTTGTCTAAACTGACCTCTGATACCAACTATAAGGCCTCGACCTTAAACCTTACTTGATGTTGAATTAAATGAATAATTCACATTGAGGATCTTTTCAGGTTTAGAGTTTTAGAGAATTAGATCATAAATCATGAATTACATTCCACATTTAAACAAAGTGGTTACATAAAAGATAGTATTGGTTTTTCCCCATCAATGGAAACATATTTAAAATAAAACATGGTTTCTTTCTTGAAATAACCTTGATACTATCATCATATCATGCACCTTTCCCATGAACTGTGAAAAACATTTCAAAAACATGGGATGAGAATAAAAAGCTCAGTAAGGGATATAAATGTACGATAAGAAAACATTAGTCCATGTATGAAATCATACTTTACTCATAAAACATAATCATTTTTACATAACTCATCAAATCATGATTATATCATAGAAATCATAAGGCATAAAGGTAACTTGAGGCCTTCATAACATTCTTACATAGGGAGTAACCCTCTTGGTTACGTTTGGAATACCCATCACAGTATATTCCCTAAATCGTTTTGGAGAAACCTTAACGTTTAACTCCTTCGCGTTACCCAATGAATTGGAGAGATATATCCGGCTCACCCGCCCTTAGTTTATCACGGAACTACCTTTCTTCATAATAATTCCCAAGAACCATAACATAATCGTATCACATAAAACATGCATAAAGGAATCATACCATTTCCACTTTTCAATCACAAGATATCAATACAAACCGTTGATTTAAAAACATTATGAAAACCATTTTCAATACCAAAATAAAAGAAATGTAAAACATGGAATTTATTTTTCATTTAAAAAAAGGTATGGTTTGTAGAGGAAGCCGAAACTCAAATAATGGTCACGGTGGCGGAGAAGTCGTTGTCGCCACATACGTACGACAAAGAAACATTCCTTTTGTCGTTTAGTAAAAAACATCGTATAAAAAATGATTCCTTTTTAATAAGCGTAAAAGTAAAAGGGTTTTATACACCCTATAAAAGAACGTTGTGTATAAATCAAAATATGCCTCAATGAACAGAGATTGAGACGAAGTCCCTTACAAAGACGATATCCTTGGATTAAGGATAAATAAATTACATAATTATGTGTGACAAACGAATACCCCAAATACAAGTGGATATTAAGTGTAAAACAATCACATGTTATTCACACATATTCATAGAACGACATATTCAAGGAGTACAAGGTTATCCCAAAGAATCAAAATTGGGTTAAGAAGTTCCCTTGAAAAAATTCGACAGCCTAACTGCATCACTTCAAAATTCAGAAAATGATTTGATGAGAGATAAAAGGGTATCTCGTCACTTGGATATAAAATTTACATTAATAAGGATATAAAAGAACATATCCCTACTTAATAGTATGTGAATTAAAAGACATAACAAATTAAGTCTTTTAAAAAGAGGAGGGTGAAAGGTTCCCTTAACGACTTGGGTATCTTTCAAAACATACACCCAATTAAATAAGAACAATACAACATTGATGTAAATACTCATAAATTAAAGTATATTAAAAAAAGAGTATAATAATTTTTAGTACAAACCACTCAAAGGAAATGGTGTCAAATGTAGCATAAATCTCATGGGAAGAAAAGTGAGATGAAAAATCCCTTACGAAAACTCGGCAGCCTAACGGTGCCACTTAAAAATTCTACAGAAAGGAATTGATAATATTAAGAGGGGTTATCTCATCATATAAAAATACAAATTACAGTATGGTTAATATAAAATAACATCTTCCAACATAAGAACATGTAGCATAAATTAAATGACATAAAAGAGGTTATTTGAAAAGAAAGCGAGAGGTTGGATCCCTTACCTCAAGTCAGGCTTGTCTTGTTCGTTTCTTTATATTCCTGAATAATAAACTTTGGTCAATTTATAATTGCTTAAGGAACTCATTTAAATATTATTTTTCAGTTCATGTCACATATTATAATGTTATAAAAATTGTTTAATAAGGTTAGTTCTTATCAGATGTTTTTGCCGATGTTTGGTACATGAGAAAAAAATGAACTTGTTTGAAAATGATTGACCATGTTGTAATAAGTAAATCATTTATAGAGTAGTATTAATGATTAAAATATCATATATATCCAGTACATATTCATTTTATACTATTCCATAACATTTGGAGATAAAAAATGAAAAGCATCATTCATGGAGACGGTAGGCCATACATACGCATGAACGATACATTCTATTTTTTGTCATATTAATGGAATTAAAAATAAATGAGAGATATATATATATTATAATTCCATTATAATATATATGTTTTATAGGTCACATATTTTCATTAATTTCATTCTTTATACATTCCATGTATTGCATTAATGAGTCACATCACTTGAGGGGGCGGTAGTCCACACTTCCTCATATGAAATTATCGAATTTGCACAACGTGAAAAAAATAAAGGTATGTTTTAAATATAAAATACAGAAGCATATAGTAAACATAAATACCGTATATATCATATATAAAATACATTTACATCATAATGGTCAACTTTAAAGGTGTTAAAAGATTATTAAACAATCATCGTTTCGTGAGGCAGAAAGTCGCCAACCACAGAAACAGTTTGTTCTTTAACCATTAGATGAAGGTGTGTATAATTGTAGCTAGAATACATCACATAACAACATCCTAGTATATTGAAGATTCTGGTTTTGTTACAAAAGAAAATAATGAAAAGTGTTTAGGGGGTTGGAAAAGCAAAATAAAACATAAGAACACAAGAGAAAACACAACCTTTAAAACGGGAAACTCTCTTTGATTTATGCTCAAAGGCTTCCTTCGAAAGGATTCTGCCCAAAGTGAGGCTTCAATGATGAATAGAGGGATGTGGAGAGATTAAATGGGCAGTGGTTGGCCGAGTAAAAGGCTTGAGAGGTGTGTGTATGGTGGTAGAGGTGGGGACCTTTTATAAGAGAAGAGGGGCACTCTTGGAAAGTTATAAAGTATTACTTTATTATAAAATGATTTTTAGATTTTAAAGGTCCCAAAACTATATATTTCGAAGACATAGTGATAATAGTTTGAAATAAACACATCCAATATGTTTTTTACAAGTGTAGGTCTTATATTTTACATTATCTTTTCATTTTATTTAAATCATTCATTTATGAGGTAATCACTGCATCATCACGGTGTCATAAATAAATTAATTTATATAATGTCTAAAAATTATAAAAAAATATCATGATATAGGAAATCTTTGTATCTTTCTAATGAATATTTATAGTCAAAAATATGTCTTATATAACCCAATGTAAAAATTGTTTTAGTAAAACAACACATGTTTGTGACGTTATAATTTTAACTTTTAATAAAAATGTATTAATGTCATTTTCCAACCAAAGTGGCTCCATGGGGTCCCCAAGTTGACCCATGGATTTTCTTGGTCGGCCATGACACATTCAATAAGGGTAGGACATGTGTCATGTTCATTTCTTATTATTAAAACTTTATTTTTACCTTAAATTACAATAATCACCTCTAATCGCGATTAAAAACATAAAAGTTACTATTCTCCAAAAAATTATTTTAATCCCATTGAACCAAATATTACTTCCTAATGAAAACCATGTATTTCAGATTTTTGAAATTCAAATTACAGAAGTGGTAAAGTTTCATTTAAATGAAAAATCAGTTTTTTAAGTACCACTTAGTGGTTTCACTATTCATCAAAAATTGATATTTTTCAGAAAAATACCAAAACATCACCCTAACATATATTTGATATTCCGAATTCAAAAATGAATTATATTTTAAAAAATTAAAATAATACAAGTTAAATTAATTAATTTAATTATTAATTCCTGCTTTCATGACAAATAATGTGTTTTTATGAAACAATATATATCAAAAGATAGACAGTAGTTTAAGTCCAATTTCAAAGTGAAATTAATTCCAATGACCACTATTGGATTAAATGGTAAAAAATTTATTCTAATTTCACTTTAAACCCAATTCAAAAGATAATATAATCATATAAATAAATTATATTAAAAATGGGTTTTTAATTAAAATACAACATTTTTCACTATTCATTAAAAAATGAACTTTATCAGAAAAATACCAAAAATTTACACAAAGTAAATTTTGATGTCCTTATTCTAAAGAAGAATTTTATTTTGTTAAAAATAACACATAAAATTGTAAAAAAGGGGATTTAAAAGAGGTTCTCCATCAATTGGCGGTTAATCAACCTTTCAATGAATATTAGAATGTTTACGCTTAAAATTGGATTCATTCACATTTTTAATCCTCTAACATTTATTGTAATGAGTAAAAATATTTGACAAACATATATAATCATTTTTTAGTTAGTTCTATTCATTCCCGCCATTACAATGGCTAGGCATTAACTACCATTTAAAATAATATTATTTTATTATTAGAGTGCAACGTAAGATTCCCAAGAAACTCATTATTGCGTATTGGGTACGCCATCGAGCATAGAGTCCCCTTTAAAGTAATATTAATATTTTATTCAAAAATATGAATAAATGTGAAAATATCATATTCTTTATTTACCTGGGGTGTTACAGCGATATTTATTCATTTATTCATAGTATCCACATCATAATAATATAATATTATAGTTTCAGTAAAAACTAATTTTAATCAAACACAACCCTCTATTTTTTATTTTTTATTTTTTTGAAACATTAGGTTTTCCCTTACCTATCATCATAGTAAAAATTTCATGATTCAAAATTCTTTATATTTTGTGATGAAAATTTTTCTTACCCATTAATATTATCAAAATAATATTTATATAAGAACTCAAAATTCAGTTTCATGTTTTTTTTATTTCTAGTTTTAACTAATGTATATTATAATTTACTTTTACATACCTCAAAGTGAACATATGATTATTCATATATAGTATATAGTATATATTATATATAATTAAATATATGATATATATCACCATGTAAAACCCCTTGTAAATTTTCATTCCTTCTTAGGAGAGATCATACAAATTCCACGTTCATTTTAAATTCATTTTTTTGGATATTATATATTATATTTCTCAATTAAAAAAAACAGTATCATATGAACCCATTTAGAGTCATTTATATCATCGTTATCCTTAATTTCAGTCATCTAAAATGTATTTATATTTAATCAGATGTATTGATAACAAATTTAACATCATCCACAATTTGATTTATAATTTATTTTCTAGTTGATTCATCATTCATTTGTAGTGGTCATATAATAGAGGCGAAACCAATATTAATTTTTTAAAACATTATATATTGAAATAATAAATTTAATTTAGTTATAATTCATTAGGTGTATTCTCGTGGATTATACTATTTTATTAGTCAAAGTGTAACTCCTTGTCTTATAGTATATTTTTGACTATGATCTATAGTAGATCTATATCCTAGTCATTATATTAATTTAATTTTAATTTTCTATTTTAGTATAATAATTCACACAAAATTTATCTATCGAATTTGTAATGTTATATAATGACAAAAACATTATCATAAAGACATGTATTAGATTCATTAATTTTTATTAAAAACAATATTTTTTCACAATATTCCTCCTAGAAAATCATTCTTCCTCAATGTATAAAATTGTCCCCCAAATTAAAATTGGTGATTAAATTGTTTCTTAATCCCCTCCTATAACTCCTATTTCAACTAATTAATCGTAAAATTTAGTTACAATACATGTACTAGTGGTGTAAATTATTTCTTCAAATTTTCCTCTTTTTCATTGATGATTTTTATAGTTACAACATTATATTTTAGATAAATTTTCATTTTTGATATTATACTATTCATAGTATATGGTCGTAATAGAATATATTTTCACATTAATAATTAACATAAAATTTAAAGGATATCATGGAAAGGATATATAAAAAATATATTTTATATGTTATATTACATTTTTATTCAATTATTTTGATGAGACTAATTTAAAATGGGAGTTATTTCCCCTTAATTGTGAATATCATGTCATTTTCAATCATTATTTCATGTGCACAACACAGACCATAACATGGTTTATTATTTTTCCATCATATTTTTACATAACCCTTTTATAATATTTGTATTCCAATGATTTAGTTCAGGATCCCACATAATTATTTATTATCTCATGTAAATTCTTTGTCCATAAAATATTTTTTAAATTTTATCAACAAATATCAGTGATTTAAATATTATTTTCATTATAATAATAAAATTGGGTCATTTTTATCATTATTGCTGTACAATTTTCAGAAGATAAATCCAAAAACGAGATATGTTTCTCCTAGAATCAATAATACTATTGTGATCAATCTAGTAGCATCTCTTTTATAATTGTGAATATTTACACATATGATTAACACCCATTGAAGGGTCTTATAAAACATTGAAATAATCATTGGACCACTTCACTTTTATATTCCTTGTTATTAATCATGAATCCTTACCCTTTATATAAAGACCATAATGATATATATCTGACTTATTGTGTCATATTAAATATAAATGGTCAATAGTTCATAATTAGAAAAAATAAAAATATTGGATAACTTCCTCAGAATGTCTTTAGAAGACCATTATTTAAATACATAGTATTATTTCCCAAGTTCAATATGGGAATAAAATTTTTTAATATAATTTACACATGTATTTTATGTCTTTCTTTAAAATGTTGTATAATAATAAACCAATAAAATATTTTTTAATATATTTTGTTTCTTTTCCCAAAAAAAATATATCTTATTTCAAATAAATATAAATTTTAGTTCATTAATAGTTTATAAAAAAATTAGATTCTGGATATTTGTATAATTTCTATTTATATAATCAAAGAAAAAATATTGCAAATATACAACAAGAAAACAACAACCAGTTTTTTTAATTAATTCTTAAATCATGAATCATCTGATTAAATGCTAGTTGTATCTTTTATGTATAAATGGGATTTCAAACTTAACATCATTACTATATTTTAGTGATTATTTTGGGAAAATAACTAACATTAAGAATTATTTTTCCACACTCCTTTTTTTACATGCAAATATTTACATAGTCACAAGTCAAGGTGTCACTTATAATCCTAATTGTCACAGTAACACTACTTCCTATTTTTTTTATAATATATGTCACAATGGTATCCTTTCAATTATGATAATATATAGTGAAATAATAATATTTTTGGTTTCTATTTACATCTTACATACCTTTGATTAACATGATATTATAAGTATATTAAAAAATTGTATGTTTTAAAATCAGGCATATGTAAAACATTTCATTGTAGAGGCAACATCTCTTATAATATTATAATATATATATCTAAGTAAATCAAATTCATGTATGTGATATTTTTAAATTCCTTTATTTGGGTTATATGATTAGTACGTTATCAACCTCTCATTTCCTAAAAGGACACAAAATATTCCTTTCAATAAAATATAATTATAGTTAAAACATCTTTATCATTTCTATGTAGGTGTTATTACATATAATCTAACCATCATTATACGTATCTCATATAATATTTATTCATAAACTTTTATCAAAATTTGAATTATCATATTCATTATTATCATCGTTTGTGTGATGAAAATACATCAAAATATACTCACAAGTCCTATAAAATATCTATTGAGCACATGGAAAATATCAATATACCTAACCTTTTTGTGTTTATTGATCATCTTAATAACTTTATTTTAGTTTTATTGTGTAATACATTTTCATAACATTCAATTTTAACCTTGATTTTACCACTCATAACAAATCATATTGTTTTATAGAAAAAGTAGATAACCCATATGACCATAAACTCTCTGAATAGTTCTATTGTGATACTAATTATCATTAAAAAATTAAATATATTTAAATATATCAAATAAATGTCACTATAAATATATGAATCCATTTATATTGTCTTTTTTTCCAAATCCATAATTGTTACTAAGTATTTCAAAAATCCAATGTGAATGAAAGTATATAATTATATATATATATATATATATATATATATATTAGGGAAAAAATATGTCACGACCCCCTCCCCACAAGGTGTACCCCTCCTGGGCCGGAAATGTGTGATGAGAGATAATGACCCCCCAAGTCCCACCTCCAATAGTGACCGGGTTGGTAACTAGCACCAAGGGTATAGTAAACACACAAATGGGAGGCATTACCCTCTATGGGAACACATGTGGAATAATATTATAAGACAAACACCAACCAACACCAACTCATACAGAAATATAAATGAAATCCTAAGAAAAAATAGATAACTTAATTCAAAACTAATAAAACTGAAAGGGGAAAACTACAAATACCAAAGGAATGTAAGAATAGTAGCAACCACAATCCTGAACAGCTCCTTACACCCCATGCTTGAAGAAACTATCTTGATCTCTAACCTGATCGATGTGACCTGAAAATAGTTTATATATATATACATAGGGTGAGTATAACATTATACTCAGTAGAATCCTCCCCAAAGCCTCTTATAAAAAATTAAAGAAAGCATGCTAAAGTATAGTGAAAAACAAGTGAAACTAACTCATCACATTAATAGGTATAATAAGTTCCCATACTCACCATGGATACTCTCACCAAGTATCACATATAATAGTATATAATATAATAAAAAATATCAAGGGTACCCAACTACTTCTTCCCCACTGATTTTATTCTTTTCCCCAACATCGCACTTTTTAAGCCATCTAGCACCAAAAAGGCTTGTCTGCAGACACATGGGCCAAGAACCATAACTTGAAGCTTTTTTTTCATAAAAACACCATGTAAAAATAATAAAAGTAACAATCTAGTTTCTGGGATCCAGCACAGCTCGCATAACTTGTATCATACGTCAGGAATTATACCTCAACCAATTACAGCCCACACACTCACTAAGGATCCCAAAGCCATCACAACCTTTACACTTTAATCATATAGTAGTCCACATGAAACTATATCCCGAATATATTTGTTTGAATAAATATAGGCCATTACATACCTTGACACACATATATGGGAAAAACTAATTGTTGTTCCTACCATCACAAGTAACTACTAATATAATTGAGTAGGGCCAATGGGGGTAGTCATCCATCCATACTCTCACCAGAATGTTGGAGAAAACACCCTCAGGGATAAGAATCCCTTGGGTGTTAGTTTCCCTAACTGACGGGGTGGAGTAGCATGTAGAAACACAAAATTATAGAATATATTATAACTCACACCCACACTTTGGGCATAACCTATTTTTATACTCAACTGTAGCTAATGTATCTTGAACTCCAGGCTTCCAATACTAAGACTATGTAACATTTAAGTACATAACCATTTAAAGAGCATGATTACATTCCTTCATTAACTTCTTATCATTTTCACTTTTCTTTCATTAATTCTTTAAAACATAATTTACTAATAAAAACTTACAAAAATATATTTCATTAGTGTCACATCTAAATTCCACTGTTCCGTTAAATTACAATGTCAACATGCTGTCCCAGCAAGCTCCAACCCCATGGGTTGATATCATTGATTCAATCATTTATTAACAAAAATTTTTATTTACTATATTCCCATGAATTCTAGAAACACATTCTAAGTTACTAAACATAAGGGCACAACATAGTGTGTAGGTGAACTACATGACGAGTATTTTTCACCTATAGCAAGTTCATAGACCAATCCTAGATCGGGATGAGAAACACGGAAAGCATGTGGCATACCCCACACATCCTTTCCCCTTTTGAAAGGATGGTAAGAAAACTAGTAGCCTTTAACAGTTTGGAAATTAAATAACATAAACAACTAACAAGAAACACCAAGCATCCAAACATTCACATCTAACTCGTTCCATTATCTATAGTGTCCTCCCTGACACCCACATGCATAATGTGACGCCTCTCGCCACTCTAGGTGTCAACTACTACCATGAACAATAGGCCTAACAACCCCACATATCACAACAGCCATCCTGTCACACATTAGAACACAAGTAGCAGGAAAAAAACATCATATGAATTGGGATCTTGGCCCATAAACAAGATAGAGGGTAACTCAGAACCCTATAATGAATTATCATTAATAAAACAACATGTTATTTAATCCATCTTTAATTAACCGATTTACTATTCATTGTTTCCAAAATCAAGAAACCTAAACAGTATTCTACCAAAAATTGATTAACCATGCTTAAATCATCAATTTTATAAAAATCAAACTACAAAAAAAATGAACAGATTCATTAACATGCCTCTTTATCTTTGACAATTAGTTTAAAATTAATCCCCGTTAACGTTCTTTAAAAACTTCCATCATATCTAAAAGATAAACAAAGAAATAATAGATATCACACAATATAGAAAAACAAAAGTAAATAACATATGATTGATATCAATTTATTTATAAGATTGAAATATTTATTATGTCAATTCGATTGGGATCCAGTGGTCTAAAACATGATAACTCTATAGTTTCATTTAAAAGAATAGAGAAGCAATGAATCTCTTACCTAAAATGGTTCTTGACACTCTTTATACGAGAACGATCCACACAAAGGATCACGATCGCCTCCTCCCGTGACAACTGCATCCACCCAAGGATGCAACGGTACGACTGCACCAAATGAAACCGAAGAAAAATTGTTTAGAAGCATTGATATCATATACCATGACATGTTAGGGAAAAATAGGAGAATATCAACCAAAACACACAATTATAAAACATACCTTATATTGATGAAGGATTCACCCTTGCTGCTTACACAAAAATAGTGGTGTTGATTTAGCAGGAAGAATCTTAATGAGAGACGATCTGAAGATTATAGTTTTATCACACGACTCTTATAGGGATAAGGAAAGGTTTGAGTATCTTTCACAATGTAGATAAGTTGAGGAAGTATCTCATAACATTATAATATTTATAGAAAAATCATTTAAGATAAACATGATTTTCCCTTAAATGAATATTGCATTAAACTACACAGTTTGAAAAAGTAAAAACATCATGGGCCTTAGGAAAATAAAAATAGGATTGATAGGATTTGATTCGTCCTTAACTCCCCTTAAATAAGTCCTTGAATCCATTTTACTTTAATGAAAAAATCACCGGGGTGAAACTGTAGGAAGCTAGAAACATTGTTCACGATCCTGGAAACATTGTACACCTACTGATCCTGGAAGAATTTTTCACAGAATGACTCTCCGATGCAGATGGTACTGTTCATATAATAGATCACTGATACCAATGGTACTATTCACAGAATGACTCATTAATACTGATTGTACTATTCATAGAATGAATCACTGAAACCGATAGTTCTATGCATAGAATGACTCACTAATGTTGTTGGTACTTCTCACATCAGTCTCAAAAATGGAAATGTGCACATAGGTCTCACTGATGTAACTATTTACATCAGTCTCACCAATGAACTATTCACATCGGTCTCATCGATGGAACTATTCACCTCAGTCTAACTGATGGAACTCTTCCCATCGGTCTCATAGATGGAACTGTTTGCATCAATCTCACTGATGGTTCAATTCTCATCAGTCTCATTAATGGTACTATTCCCAATGGTCTCACAGATGGTAATATTCTAATTGGTCTCACCGATGGAACAGTTCATATCAGTCTCACCAATGGAACTCTTTGCATTACTGATGGATTGTTTCACATCGGTCTCACCGATGGAACTGTTCACATTGTACTCACCGATGGAACTGTTTGCAACTATCTCACCAATCAAACTATTTGCATTGGTCTCATCGATTGTATTGTTCGCATCAGTCTCACCGATGGAACTGTTCCCCTCAGTCTCACTGATGGAATTGTTCCCATTAATCACACTGAAGGAAGTATTCGCATAGGTCTCCCCTATAGAACTATTGTCTTCGGTCTCACCGATGGTACTGTTCTACTCAGTCTCACCAATGGAACTCTTCCCATAAGTCTCACCAATGGAACTTTTCCCATCGGACTCACCGATGGAACTGTTCCCATTAGTCTATCTGATGATACTACTCGCATCAGTCTCACTGATGGAACTTTTCGTACAATTGTAAATTTGGAAATGTTTTTGGGTAAGTCACCATGACCACCAGAACACCTCAAACACTAGATTTTCACAGAGGAATGTTCCAGAGAGGTCCAATCCATTACATCGTATACCTCTCAAAACATTATCATCCTAGATAATTTAAAACATGCGTAATGGAAAATAGAAAAATGGTCTGAAAACCCACCCCTCAAGATACCACTCAAAAAATATCAGGACACAAGAAGCAACCAAAGAAAGGAATCTCATAAACATGAAAGATCTATAACCACAAATCAAACATGTTTTTTTCATGAAAATAGTTAAAAATCAATCAAATAAGAGTTCTGAGCACATATCTATGACTCATATTCCCAGGTACTCTCTTCCATGCCATCTTGTCTCCACAAGAGACAAACCAAGGAGATAGAATTCCAGTGCAACACCTTCTCTTTGCGGTCTTGGATTTCTATCGGTCGCTCCTCAATGGTCGCATTATCATTAACATTGAACTCTCTCAAATCTATTAGATGTGAGTCATCATTAAGATAACAATGGAGCTATGATACATTAAAAATATCATGGATCTAGATCATCTATGGGGGATGTGCTACTTGATACACGACATGTCCAACACGATCCAACACCACGAAAGACCCAAAAAACCGGAGATAAAGCTTACTCCCACAACCAAACCTTCAATGCCTATGATGGGGAGTCACCATCAGTAACATGTGATACCCAACACCAAACTACAAATGTCTCTTATATTGATCGAAATATGATTTCTGACAATCTTTTTTTTATTCATCCTCTCATGAATCACTTGAACCATCTCTGTTATATTTTTCAGTAGTTCTGCTCTGAGAATTGTTGACTCTACAAACCCAGTCCAGCATAACGGAGAACAATGTGGTTGACCATACAAGGCTTCAAATGATTCCATACCAATGGTGGAGTGAAAACTATTGTTGCAAGAGAACTCCACCAAAGGTAAGTGCCTCATCCATGAACCTCTAATATCCAGGACACCGAAACATCACATGTCTTCCAGAGTCTAGATTGTCCGCTCTATCTGACCATCTGTCATCAGATAAAATGTATTGCTAAGGTATAACTGAGAACCAAAATCAAGCTGGAGAACTCTTCACACCCTATAGGTAAAATAAGGATCTTCATTGGAAATGATCTTCCCTAGGACTCCGTGGAGTCTCACCACCTCCTCCAGATACATCCTTGAAAAAAATTCCTTTGATCCTAACTCCATGATTGCTATTGAGTGGGATGAGATTGTTAAATGGTCTACTACCACCCAAATAGCATCATGTCCTCCCAGAGCCTGAGTTAAACTAGTAATAAAGTCCATTGATATTTCCTCCCACATCCACAGAAAAATATCTAATAGCTGGAGCCAACAACCAGGGACACAGTTCTCAGCCTTGACCTTCTGGAAAACCAAACATCGAGACACAAACTCCTAAACTGCATGTTTCAACCCAGGCCACCAAAACTGACTCCTCAAGGCTCGGTACATCTTTGTCAAACTAGGATTCATAGCTAAATTTGAACTATGGTACTCTCTTAGAACCCTCACGCACATGGCCAATGGAAAAAATTGTCTTCCGTGATATAACACTCGGTGTAGTTCATCTTTATACCAACCATTAGGAGCCTCGCCCCAAACAACTTGGTCTCTCCTGACCTCCACCTCAAGATCCCCCAACTGGGACTCTTCCACCTTCTTCACTGGTTATGACTGCACCATCATCTGTAAAAGACAACCTTTTCCCCCAACTTCTCCCATATCAAGATTTAATGCTGACAATTCTTCCATTACTCTCTGGTAATCACCATATTCACACACTACATCACTATATGAATTCTTTCCCACCAAATCACCAAAATCATTCCCCTTTCAAGAGGTATATGATATTTCAAAGTAGTATTCCTATATAAACTTCATACACTAACATTGGCGCATGTTTATGTCACTTTGGGAGAAATCATACCTCAAACTCTTATGATCGGTGACAACCACAAATCACTAGCCAATGAGGTAATGTCTCCATAACATCATAGAAAACACCATGTCTGTTAACTAGAGATCCCGAGTGGCATAGTTACATTCATGGGGACATAATTTCTGATACCCATAAGAAATAACTAATCTTTGTATCATCATAACACAATCTAACCCTAGATGTGAAGCATCACTGAAAACATTAAAATGAAATCCCTTTATTGGAAGACAATGAACTGGGGCACTTACTAACTTCTCTTTTAGATACTTGAATCTTTCCTAACACTAATCAGTCCAAATGAATTCCTAATCCATCCTATTCAATGCCGTTAGAGGATTCAATCCCCAAAAGAAATTGGCTATGAACCTCCTATAGGTGCCTGCATGACCAAGTTAACGTCTTACCTGTTCCAATTTCTTTGTAACTAACCAAGACAAAAATTCTTCTATATTCGATGGATCTACATCTACTCATTGCTGGGAGACAACATGCCCCAAGAAAAAAACTTCTCAAGACCAAAACTCACACTTTTACAAGTTCACAAATAGCTGATGTTGACGAACAACTACCAAAATGGAATGTAGATTCTCTGTATGCTCCTCCTCAAGCAAGGAGTACACAAGGATATTATCGATGAAAAACAACAAATAATTATCCAGGAACACACGAAACATTGTTTTCATAAATCACATAAACACAGATAGATAAATTTTCACACTGAACGGAATTACAAGGAACTTGTAATGCACATGACGACAACAAAAAGAAACCCTTAGGATATCCTCATCCTTTACACGAATCTAATGATATCTTGACCATAAGTCGATCATTGAGAACCAACATGATCCATTTAGTTGATTGAAGAAATGATCAACCCTCAAAGAGGATAATGATTCTTCATTTTTACTTTTTTAAAGCGATGAAAATTGATATACAACCAAAAACTGATGTCAACCTTCTTCATGAACAAAACTAGTGGACCCCAAGGTGGCACACTCGTCTGAACAAAACAACATTGTAACTGACCATCAAGTTGTATATGATTCTCTTGAAACTTATAAGGGGACATCATATATGGAGACATGGCGATAGGAGATGCTCCTAGTTGTAGATCGATCGCAAACTCAATCTCACTTCAAGTGGGTAATGGTACAACCTCCTATAGAAAAACATCACGGTACTCTTCTATGACCCTAGAAAACACCAAATAATGATCTTTTAAAGAACATATCATAAGATTTTCCATTATGGATGATGAGGACATAACACACCTCTGACCCATTTGAGGGTCTCGTTCTCCAACAAACACCACTGGCTATCCATCCATATCAAAGAATACAACCCGCCTCTTGAAAATATATATGATAGCCCTCACCGAATACAACCAATCCATGATGAGGATGACATCATATGAATTTATCTATCAACATTGAAAATCTCCACAAGAGTGGTGATACCCCATCACTAGCACACAATCTCTACATACTTCAAACAAGTCAACTCGACCTTCAACTGGCGTATTCAACACCAGGGGAACTGGAAGCCTGTATACCCCAATTCACTAAGTAGGAACAAGGTTAGGTGATATGAAGGAGTGTGTCTATATTGTATCAAAAAATGTATACTCCAAAGTATTAAACAAGAAAATGGTACCTCGAATGATGTCTAGATCGCCTGGCGTTGGCAACGCTAAAGCATATAGCTAACCATGACATCATCCAAAACCTCTCTAAAACTGACGGCGACAACAACCATGGACACGCTTTTATCTATGAGGATGGGGATAATCATGGGGTTGTTTTCTTCCTACCTATCTACCCTCTAATAATCTAAATATGGTGAAACCTACTGCTACTTCTTTAGATAGAACTTCTTTAATTGAAGAACATGTAGTGGAACACCTGGTGCACGATGACTTTATTAAACATTCAGGCACTATCACTACTGATGACATCCACCAACAAAAGAAAAACAAGAACATGATCTATTCAGATAGGCAAGATATCTATTTCCCCCTTAGAAACGAGATGTTATGGGATGGGACCTACCCCCTGCCAAACTGAATCTCTTTTTACCTGAAAATAGGGAACCATGGACCGAAGCTCTTCTATGTGAGGAATCATGACGACATTCCTCTCATGACGATCTAGTGCTAGACATTGTCTTTTTGATGATCTTGACCCTCACCGGCAACTTAAGATATGTCTTCAGCATAAAAGGTGTGACCCGTCACTAGATCTCAGAATGCAAAGCCTCCTCAAAATGCCTTGACCTAGCCTCTTCATCTGGAAATAGGTCCGAAGCATATCGTAAAAGGATCCTAAAATGGATTCCAAAATCTTGAACATTAGATCTCCCATGTCAAAGGGTAATAAGCTATGAAGATTAGACACGTTCGTGGTGAAAGAACAAAAATCGACTATAAACATTTCTCGGAACTCCTCCAATGACATCGTTTAATCCTCAGGATCCTCGAGGAACAATAACCACAATTGCCTCACTACTCCATGTAGCATCGTGAAAACTACGGACATATAGTGCTCCATTCGAGCAGGGATAAAACTGAAGTCTATCTTAACCTCCTCAAACTAGTGTTCGGTGACTGTATCTAAAACAAAGCCCTCATACTTTTATTGAATCGACCTCTAAAACTTGTAGAGTGTCTTCCTCCATGTGTTTTCGTTGTCATCCTCTACCTTGTGGTAATATTCCGACTCTACTTGCTGGAGATCTTCTGTGAAAACATGACGACAATGTCGACGGCGATCCATACCTGCAAAATAAAAAATATTTGGAGATCCTAAACCTATATCATGGAATACTCAACAAAATAAAATATATTATTTTTTTAATTGATTTTATGTTAAATTATCCCAAGGGCTACCCATTCAAACATAGGTACAATGAAGATTGATGCATGATAAATTCCTAGGTCACTACCCTGCAACTAGTATCACCTCATTTAGTAGACATTATAAACATAATGGTTCATGAATCAGATCACAGGGGGCCCAAAACGCCTATGTCTCACCCCGTCTCCAGTGTTCACATCACATGCTATACATGACAGACATAGTTTCTCTAACAACCCATGAAACTTCACCTGTTCCTAACAACAAACTCCATCATATCCCTCAACTGTCCTCTAATAGCAACCGATCAAGGCCCCCTCCCCATAAGGGGTACCCCTCCAAAGACAGAAATTTGATAAGGGAGATAATGACCCCCCCCCCCCCCCTGATTCCCACCCACAGTAGGCCTTGGGTTGGCGAATAGAACATAGGGTATAGTAAACACACAAATGAGGGGCATTACCCTCTAAGGGAACACATGAAGAAGAAATAGATTAGACAGACACCAACCAACTTCATCTTATACTATAATATAAATGAAATACCATGTACACATAGGTAATTTCATGAAAAACTACTACAACTGAAAGGGGGCAACTGCAAATACCAATGGAAAGTAAAAATAGCAGCAACCACAAGCCCGAACAGCTCTTGAAACCCCAAGCTAGTAGAATATTGCTTGATCTCTAAAAAAACCCATGTGACCTAAAAAATAGTTTATATATATATATATATATGGTGAGTGCAATATTATACTCAGTAGGATCCACCCTGGAGACTCTCATTCCAATGTAAAGAAATCATGCTAAAGAACAGTGAAGAACTTGTGAAACTAACTCATCTCCTAAATAGGTATACTAAGTTCCCATCCTCATCATGGTTACTCTCACAATGTATCACATAAAATAGTATATAATATAATAAAGAATATCAAGGATACCCTTCTAATACTTCCCCACTGATTTCTCGCTTTTCCCCAAAATCGCAAATCCTAAGCCATCTCTCTCCAAAATTACTTGCCCATAGACAACTAAATGAAGCACCACAACATGAACCTATTGCAACTAAAACACCTCATCCACTTTAGAAAAGTGACCATGTAGTTTCTGAAATCCAACATAGCTCGCATAACATGTATCTTAAGTCAGGAATTATACCACAATCCATTACAACCCACACAACGATTAATGATCCTCATACCATCACAGCCTATACACGTTACCCGAATAGTATTCCATAGGAATCTATATCCTGAATATAGTTTTGTGAATAACCACAATCCATTACAACCCTCTACACACATATATAGGGAAAACTAATATATGTGCCTCCCAACACAAGTAACACCAAGAGAAGATAAAAGGTCCAAAGGGGGTAGTCATCCATCCATCCTCCCACTAGAATGTTAGGGAAAACACCCACAGGGCTCAGAATCCCTGGGGTGTTTTCCCTAACTAAAGGGTGGAGTAGCATATAAAAACAAAAAATTATAGAATATACTATAGTTCACAACCACACTATGTTCATAACCATGTCTTATAATCAACTAAATCTGACATCTCTCGGACTTCCAGCTTCCACTTCTAAGACTAGGTATCATATAACCACACAACCATTTAAGGATCTTGATTACATTCCTTCATTAAATTTTAATCAATTTTATTTTACATTCATTAATTATTTAAACATTAATTAACTATTAAAAATTTCAGAAATTATATTTCATTACCATCCCACCCAAAGTCCATTCTTCTTTAAATTGTAACCTCAGCATTGAATACCTGCAAGCTCCAACCCCATGGGATGACATCATTTATTCAATCATTTATTAACAACATTATTACTTTCCCATATTACCATGCATTTTTAGAAAAACATTCTAAGATACTAAATAGAAGGGATCAAAAGGGTGGGTAGGTGAACTACCCGTCATGTATTTTCCACCTGTAGCATGAGTTTAGACTCATCCTCCCTCGGGAAGCTAAACATGGAAACCATTTTTCATTCCCTGCACATCTTTTCCCCTTTTAGAAGGTGGGTATGAAACGAAGCTGAATTGATCAGTGGGGAATGTAAAGAAGATAAAAAACCAAAAAGAAACAACAATCATCCAAACAGTCATATACAACCTGTTCCATCATCTTCAGTGTCCTCCTCGACACCCACATGCATAAATCGATGCATCACGCCACTCTGGGTGTCAACTACAGCCACAACCAATATGCCTCCCTACCCCACATATCAAAACAATGATAAATCCTCACATCACAACATAAGAAGATGGAAAAAAACATCATATCAATTTGGATCTTCGCCCTTACCCATGAAATAGGGTGACTGAGAAACCTATAGGGAATTATCTTTTATCAATCAACCAGTTCTCTAATCCATCTTTAATTAATAAATTTATTATTTTTTGGTTCTAACATTGTAAAAACTAAAGAGTAATATATCAAAAAATGATTAAACATGCTTATAACATCAATTTAATTAACTTCAAACTACAACAAGAAGAAATAGATTCATTTACATGCCTCTTTAAATTTGACAATTAATTTACATTCTTTACCAATTTACATCAAGAACATAAATCTAAACCAAACAGGCATAGATATAACTATTTCATGAAAAATAAGAGGCAATAACAAAAGATTGATATCACACTATTTATCATATTCACATATTTGTTTTGTCAATTCCATTTTGATCTCGTGGGTTAAAACATGATAACTCTCTAGTTATAAGTAAAATAACAGAGATGAAAATAATCTCCTACCTCAGACAGTTCTTGAAGCACTTTATACAAGAATGATCCATATATAAGATCATGATCGCCTCCTCCTTTGACAACTGCATCCACTAGAGGATGTAACTGTACGACCACACCATCCAAAACCAAAGAAAAATCCATTAGAATCATGGATATCACATACTATAACATGGCAGGGAGAAACAAGAGAAGATCATCCCAAAATAGTGACGATAAAACATTACTTATATCAATGACGGATCGACCCTTGCAGCTTGTACCAAAACAAGGGGTGGGCATGTATCATGAATAAACATCAAGGGGAAATGATCTGAGGATTAATGTTTGATCACACAACTTTAATGGGAATAAAGAATGGTTCAAGCATCTTTCATAAGGTATATTAAGGGAGGATGATATCTCTTCCCTTTAGAAGATTTACAGAGTAGCCATTTAATATACACTAGTTTTTCCATTAAAACTATATCACATTAAACCACATCATTTGACAAAGTATAGGTATCCCAGGCCTTAGGAAAATTAATATAGGAATTATAGGATTTGATTCAGCCTTAAATCCCTTAAAACAAGTCCTTGAATCTATTTTACATCAAAGACAATATCAATGGGGTGAAACTATATGAAGCAGGAAATAGTATTCACTGTCATAGAAACACTCTACACCTACCGATCCTAGAAACATTGTTCGTAGAATGACTCGCAGATATTGATGGGACTATTCATGAAACGTCTCACCGATGTCGATGGTATTGTTCACAGGATGAATCACTGATACTGATGGTACAATTCATAATAGGACTCATCGATACTGATTGTACTCTTCACATAATGACACATTGATACTGATGGTACTGTTCATAGAATGACTCACCGATGCCTATGGTACTGTTCACATCGGTCTCACAGATGGAACTATTCACATCGGTCTCATTGATGGAACTATTCACATTGGTCTCACCGATGCAACTGTTCACATCAGTCTCACCAATGAAACTGTTCACATCGGTCTCACCGATTGTACTGTTCCCATAGGTCTCACCAATGGAACTGTTCATATGGGTCTCGCTGATGGAACTGTTCACATGGGTCTCACCGATGGTACTATTCACATCGGTCTCACCAATGGAACTTTTCCCATACGTCTCACTAATGGAACTGTTCACATCAGTCTCACCGATAAAACTCTTCACATGGGTCTCACTGATGGAACTATTCACATGGTTCTCACCGATGGTACTATTCTCCTAGGGCTCACTTATGGAACTCTTCGCATCAGTCTCACCGATGGATCTGTTCCCATCAGTCTCACTGATGTAACTGCTCCCATCAGTATAACCGATGTAACTTTTCCATTGGTCAAACCAATAGAACTATTCACATCAGTCCCACTAATGGAACTGTTCGCAGCGGTATCACCGATGAAACTGTTGGCATCGGTCTCAATGATGGAACTCTTCGCATCGGTCTCACCGATAGAACATTTCGTGTCTGTCTCATGGATGGAACTGTTCACGTCGGTCTCACCGATGGAACATTTCTTATAGGTCTCAGCGATGGAACACTTCCCATTAGTCTCACCGATAGAACTGTTCCTATCAGTCTCACTAATGGAACTATTCACATTGGTCTCATTGATGGAACTATTCAAAGAATAAGAAATTTGGAAAACTGTTGGGATAAGTCACCATGACCACCAGAACAACTCATTCACTAGATTTTCATAGAGGAATGGGCTAGAGAGGTCTGAGCCATTACCAAATATTTTTTAAAATATACCTTATTTAAAATCAATTAGATATATTTTTTTAATTTAAATCATCAATGGTAATTTTATTCCACAATATTCGTCATGTATATCATCAATCAATATATGTTAATACTTAATCTATATATTTATTCTCTTAAAATCCCTATATATAATTAATTTCCACCTAGTTCTATTAATTTTATTTAAAAAATAGATAGGTTCACCCAAATATGATACATTGATTCATATAAAACCATTTTCAAAAACATTATTATATGATTATATAACCCTAGTAAGTCCACAGGTGTAGTAATTTATATATACTTTTTTATGGTTTTTGATATACATTGATTTTTTATAGATAAATATATTTATAAGTCTTTTATATTGAAATGTATTTCATTTTAAAATAAATAAATTTATTCCTGAGTAATGTGTATATATTTCATACATTTTCACATTATTCCACATCCTGAAAGATATTTTTATAATTGATTTCAAAAATGTTGTTGTTGAAAAAAAATCTAGCATCCATAGATATGTTAAGGTGACAGCATATGATATTATAATTATAATGAATGATCATTTTTATTCTACTCTAATGTGGTTTTATTTTTTCACGAAAAAATATTCTTATTATATAATATAATAGAATGTTCCACTTTACCCCTATAGTAAGTGAATTATAAATAAAATTATAATTCCAAACCGTGCCCATTACAAAAAATAATGACTTAAATTTGTTGATAAAAATACTATGAAATTTCAAAATCTATATAAAAACATATTATTTAGTTTTAAAGATGATTAAAGAATTGAACAACACTTTTAGAAGGATTCTTAACAAATTACTAATATCTTGATGGTTTTAACATATTCTATTTTCTGTTAATTTTAAATTTCAAACAATAATTTTAATATAAATTATCATTCATATCCACAATCCATTCAAAATTGTTATTGAACATAATTTTTTTCACATTGAAATTTAAATGAGTAACCACTATATAAGTATTAAATCTAAAATATTTAATGCTTTTTTATGGAAATCCTTTAATCAATTGAAAAATATTTCAATCTAACATTAAGGGTGATTTAAATTGAAATTTATAAATGTTCATCATATATATTTTATACTTATATGATCATATTATATCATCCATATAGTAATATAGTTTGAGAAAAAAACATCTGTAATGATATGAAATTGATTTTAATGAAATTAATCTAGATCAAACCATCACCTAAAAAACATTCCATTAGTCACTCAAGGCAACTATATAGTAAAAAAGGATAACTGCATTACACAAGGAAGAAATTTCCCTCATAATAGCATATTTTCAAAACAAATAAATATTATTGGTTTTTCATATTGATATATATATATATATACACACACCCAATAGCATGGGTAGTTATATAAGTTCATCACTTTCAATGTTATAAGTAATATAAGTGCATCTTTTTCCAAACCCAATAACCCATTTTATTCGCCCTCATAAAATAATAATTCAACCATGTAATTTCATCTAAGATAAAATATTCCCAATGAATCTACTTTCTATAGATTCTACTAGATGATTGAATATGTTAGCAACTTGTAGGATTTAACCATTCAAGTTCTATGATTTATGTATTTTACATTTATTGTGGGGATTTTTTATTCTATATATATCCATTTCATGTTTATAATTATTGAATTGTGGAGAATTTATTTTAAAAATTTCACATGCACAATTTGTTTCCCTTTAAAAATAAAATTGTTTTTATTATAGAAACATTCATGTTATTATTTTATAAAAAATTGAGAAATCAATTAAAAAATGATGATTATTCATCCAATGAATTGATATGTGTAAATGTGTTATATATATATATATATTATTAACTATGTTGATGAGATAACTGAAATGTAAATATCCTAGAAATTTCTAATGACCCACTCCATGGCTTGATAGTGAACTATAGTATGGGTCACATTATATCAAAATAAAATAGGTCATAATTTTTAATTTTGATATAAAATAGTGAATTAATGTTGTTGTATGAGCATACTATGATAAAAAGGTGTTATGGATATGGAATTTTGTGTGTGAATGAATTTGAAATCCATTACTTGGGAAAGTGAGATGGATGATTTTGAAAGAAACATGGGTCCTCTAGAACCCCTATGGTATCTTAAAAATGTTTTGGTGGGTTTGGTATTGGTTTCGTACCACTATACTTGCCATTATAAGTCTAATTGTATTCTATCATACATCTTGTAGTAGGGAATGGACCATGAATTATGTGATAGAAACATTGTAAACTATGGATATAATTTATAATCAATATTGGGTTTCAAATATTCTCAATTTACGTAATGTAATATAGGGGTATCCCATCTAATCATACACTCCCCCCTCTCTATTGAATGATTCATGATAATCCAATGGTGTAATTGAAGATATTTATGGTAGGTTTCCACTATCCTCTAATATTTTCTATTTACTACATTCAATTTAATTACAATTTTATAGATTAATGTTTTATATAAGTATTCTTCCAAAACAATATTGATTTTTTCCACTCAATATGGATTTAAATTTTAGTAATTTAATTCTATGAAAAAAATACATTCATTTGATGCTGGTTTTTAAGGATTTGGGTTTCATAATTTTATAATTTACTTTCAGATAATTTGATTTAAATTATTTATATAATTTTATTAATAATTTGTATATTTAATATAAATTATTCTTATGTGTGTGTTTAGAATGTACTGAAACCTATCACTAATTTTTTGGATTTATGATTCTATGGGAGTCTGACATTGATTATATCATCTCTTGTTTTTAATGAATTTATTTATTTATTAATCTATTGATTATTGTTATTAAAATAGTCTATTTTTATCTTTATGGACATCAAAATGCGATTTCAATAATTTAATGAAACTACTTTGAATTTTTTTTTCATTTTACACATCGAGATTCATGAATATTTTGAGTATATTATTAATATTGATATTAATATTATTTTTACAATATATTATTTAAATATCATATATCAGAGTTTTTAATGTAAATAAATATATATTGTATAGAATGAAATAAAATAATTTATAGAATTCCATTTCATAGAAAATTGTTTTAAATTATATATTTCTATAATGTTAACTTACCAATTCCTATGGATGTTATATTTTAGGACTTTGCACTATAGTATTTCCTGAATTAAAACCCATGACTTATATAACATACTATTATTGATAGAAGATGATAAAAATTAATTTTTTTTATATAGATTATCTTATATTTTTTCTATTATTATTTTTAAACATTACAGAATTTAAAACGTAATATAGGGTTGGATGGTCGAAGGGGTTACAAGAATTGTTACTCCATGCATTAATAAAATTTTAAATTATGTTCATGTAAATATCGTGAAATATTTTAGGAGAACATGAGGACATATAAAATGGTTTTTATTCCATCAAAATGATTTTATTTGATATTAAGGACTCTGGTTAATTCCCCTCGTGTTTTCTACTACGCTATTTTTTCACCTGAGGTACAAGTATTGAATGTTTTTTGGTAGAGTAATTGTTGATCATCATGTGATACTGGTTTATCTATGTATACACCACATAGGTAAGAGTCTTTTGATTATTCATCAGAGATCTTTTTATTACACATATTTATGAAATTAAACATAATGATATTTAGTGTGAGTAAATTATCTTCAATCATATTCTATATTGTTTCATTTTTAAATTTAATGTGAACATGGGATTATGGATTATAATTTCTACTATTCTATAGAAAAATGTGTTGGTCAATCCTCTGAAACCTAAAGTGGAATCTGGCCTTCACTATCTATTTTGATTCATAAATTCATTCCCAAAAAAATAAGTTATATGATATAATATCAATGTTGTATGTCTGATTTGGATTGTTGTGTTGAACCATCGTTGATCGAGGTGTAACCCCATGGGACGGAATGTCGTCTCTGCTAGTAACGGCTCCTTCTCGGCTAGGGCTTCTCCTGAAGATCTCTTCGTCGGGAGGAGGGTTCTCGAGTGTGGAGGGTTCGAAAAGGCCACTATTGGGGATTCCCTTTTTAAAATAAAATGTTATATGTCCGATAATAATATTATATCAATAATTATTAACTATGGATTCAATTAAGATATGATGGATTATATATTGTGTTGAGATTCTATTATAGGATTTATTATATCATAAATAACGATAAATTATAATTTCATTGATTTTATATGATTTTTTGTCGTGATATGTGTCGTCATGTTACATGATGGCACTGATCCTTATATGAAAAAGTATGAATTGTATTATTTATGTGATATAGATAAATAATGTAAAATATAACTAATTAAAAAAGTTAATATTATACTTAAGCCAATCAGAATCAACACATTCCGTTGCATATCTAAAATTATATTATATATGCCATATCTAGGTCATTACATTTTTTTTATCATAAAAATGATTGATATAGTAGTAGGTGTTTTTTTATCTACCACTTATAAAATGAATATTATGATATAGATATTATCATTAAAAAATATAGTGAAACTATTTTATTCTTCTACAATGAAAAAATGTATTGAAATATATAGTTAATATAGTATGTATAATTTATGGTAAAGAACTATGTTTTAATATATATTTAATATATAAAAGTGAATTAATTTATTATTTTTAGTAATGATTATGATTAAATTATAAAAAAAATTAATCTATTTTTGAAATTAATAACCATAATTATAAATCTAAAAAATAAATACATTTTAAATTATTATTTCATGACTTATAATTTATATAAAATGGTTTTTATATAAATTATAATGTTATATTGTGATGTTTATATATATTAAAAAACTAATACTAAAAAATTATTTAATATGAAGAAATCATAATAACAATGAAAATTTTAATATTTCAAATTGGATTGCTTGTTTGATAATGTATTTAAACTCTACGACAAGGAGTTCGGATAATCAAAATTATAATTCATTATAGACTAATAAATCCAATTCTATGATTCTTGTTAACATAATGACATAGTGGGTCTCACTTCATTGGAAGATGGTGTGTTTAAAATAGAACGAATCAGTGGTCTCTAATATTTATTATCATCCAAAGATGTTATCCTAGAATATCCAATGTATGTGGGAATTTATATTAATAAAACATTGATTCGGATATAAATATTTGTAATGTTATTATAATTTACATCTTGACAACCAAAAATTATAATAAACCATTATATACTTTGGATGTTTCGTTAAAGCATAAACTGACGCAAGTCTCTAGGCAGCTGATGAAGAGAGAGTTAAATATCCATCTCTAATGTCTGATGTGTTCAATCTAGGAACACAACCTGAACTTTTTCCTTCTCTGGTGGCTGAAAAGGATGCTTCTTCATATGATCAATCATATATTCTTGAGTTTGTGAGGGTGATGGATATTTATCCCTCTATCATCTATAATAAAAACAAATATTGAGGTTTGTAGTAGGAATATTTGAATAAAAATAATGTTGAATGGTCGAAGGATGAGTATAGTATGATAAATAATATTGTTTTTGAAAAAATAACCAGTTACAATGATATATTTTTGGGGCTTCTAAATATGAATATAAAACTTTATTACAAGGATGACCTGGTCCTTAAAACCTCTCTGAGAATTCATATTCAACTGAAGTGTAAATGATTGTTGAGGATCTCAACTATCGAGTGAGTAAAAATGGATTAATGGACAGAAGAAGAGTAGAATGAATATTCATTTCCTTCTAAACCCACGGTAATAATATATATCAGTATATTAAGTTTTCTTAAAGGGATGGATCATGTTTCCAATGAGTCTGAGAATAATCCTCTCAATGAAGGTCTTGTAATATCATTTATGTAATTATAAGACTTTATCTATACTTAGAATATATGTATACAAGTATGTAACAAGAAATATGAATCTAATACAAAAATTATATGGTGTTTTATACTTCACTCTAAAAAGAAAATTGTGGTAAAGGATTCACACATCAATGCCTCAATAAAAGGTATTAATAGTATAAATGGATTTAAAAGTCATGTTAAAGTCAATAAATATCAAAATGAATTGATCTAAATCTAAAATAACATTATTCTATATGGTTTTAATATATCTAAGTTTAGTATGAAAGAGTATCTAGATATTTTTTATAAGATGAATTTCTTCTTTGAGGGTCTCATCTATGTTGATCTGAAATGGAATATTTATTATTTACTAAATACTATATAGAGATCACGATTCTAATCATATAAGGTAATTTTGGAAAGGATTAGAGTTTTACATTATTAGGTTATATTGGTTATATGTTTATAGTTCGTTCAATTCCCCATTAAATCCTTTAAATTTTTTTTTCATAAAATGGATGAAATATGTTCCACTTAGTGAAATAAACAAAATGTATAATATAATAAGTTCATATTGGAATTAAATATATGTTGTCTATATTTTAAATGTCTATTGTGTTTTCAAAATAGATGTGTAATTCATAATCATTTTATAATATATTTATTTATGAATTGGTGGAAATGGATTAACTAATGCTAAAATATATCAGTTATTAATTTTTTTACATTCATCATATTTTTATTTTTATATATTATTATAATTTTTTAATGGACGTATTATTGTATTTAATGAGAAAAAATGATTCTATGAATTTTTATTCATGGTTATATGGAGTCTCACAGTCAGTATAATATATTAATTAGGTTTCCATTTCCATTGCAATGAATTTTTTTATATAATGATATTGAATTTAAATATTTGTTGTAATATAAGCACAATGATTATTATAATTATGGTGAAAATGAGATTTATCATGAGTAAGGTTTCCTTTATTATTTGGAATTTTGGTTACACTACTTTTTGACTATGTGAATTAAACATTTTCATGAATTTTTTTAATAT
Organism: Viscum album; assembly: GCA_963277665.1. Lineage (NCBI taxonomy): Eukaryota > Viridiplantae > Streptophyta > Magnoliopsida > Santalales > Viscaceae > Viscum > Viscum album. Next base: position 705,482,192 of record OY728131.1, on the reverse strand, counting down.
CTATTACTCCATGATTACAATTATAAAGATTATTGATTTGATATAATTTTGATCATATACATGAAAGGGTTTCCTATACAATATTCTGGAAAAGCTTTTAGAAATGTGTGAATATTTTTTTCATATAATTTTTTTTAGAAACACATGTTTTGTGTTATGTAAAGTATTATACAACAAAGTGGTTTAATAATTTTCATTTTATAGGACTAATTAAATAGAAAAATAAATACATATAATAATTCACACATGTAACAATAATTACATCATATAAGAGGAAAATATTTTAAACACATTTAATTTTATATTATTCATAATCTTTAAAATGTAATGAATTTTCAAGACCTTTATTGGACAACCCAGTAGGTTTTTGATAATGGTTAGTTCTCACGGACAATATTATGTGGTGCATCTAAGTAATAGGTCTACAATTTGATTTATGTTCCTTGATTTTGTAATTTATATCAAGTAATAGTTTTCAGTTAAACCATTAAAATTGATACTAGATTAAAATTATTGAGTATATCATTATTTTTTAATTGATATGGGGTTTTTTCTAAACCATCCATTTTTTATATATGATATATATTGAATTATGGATAACATATATAGTTTTTTTTATATTATCACTAAATTAGACATATTATATATAGAATTATAGATCAGGGATCACACATTTATATGGTTGATTTTAAAGTGATCAATCATATTTGTCAAAGAATATTTAGTATACGTATTTAATAAATAAATATATGACATGATACTTTAATAATAAAATAATACGTTTTAGAAATATATGAACCAATGAAATCTCTGATCTTAATATTTTGAACAGTTTTTTAGAATGAAAAAAAATTGTAATTAAATTTAGAAATAATTTATTTAAATTCAAAAAAGTTCATATGAAATAAATAATTTGGTAATTGTGATAGAAATTGTTTATTGAGAATATGACTAGTGAAATCCATCAATAAAACAAAATAATTTATTCAAAATATGTGATCTTGACCATAAACATTACATAATCAAGTAAATTTCATTAGAAGTCACTTCCTTATATTCCCAAATATATTTTCATTTTAGAGTTTTAGAGAATTGATACATAATTCATTGAAATAAACACTTAAGAATAAAAAGTGGGTACTATATAAATGGTATCCATTTCATTTACTATATAAATGTATTCAACAAATCATGACATCATTTCATGAAAATTCTTAACAATATTCATATTGGCTTCTTCTTTTCTATTATACATCCTTAAACCCTCTGAAAAAAATTTTAAAACATGCGATGATAACAAAGAACACAATAAGGTGCATAAGAACAAATATTAATATAGGGATACTTATAAACATATGAAATCATTTTCACAAAGACATTCATCATGCCCATAAATTATCATATACCGGCATTGTAGAATTAAATGATTTCAAAAAAACATAGAAAACATTAATAAAACCATAAAGATAAATTATTAAATTACATGCATAAGATTTTATCCCTTTTGGGTTCAATATTATTTATAACCCTCATATATAACTTACAGTGTAACCCCCACAACTACCTTACAATGTAACCATAACTACCACCTTTTGGGGAAACCATCACAGTTACACTTAGAGTTACCATTCAGTTGACATCCAACATAAAAACTACCCAATTCATTAAAATATATATAGGTATCACTATTAATCAGAAAAAATTCCAAAGAACAAGAACATAATTATAAAACATGAATTATGGGATTATAAAAATATTCAATTTTGAATTTAGTAAAAAATATTATTTAAATGATGGTTTTTAAAGAAGTCTCTTACCATGTGTTTGTCTTATGTTAAACATGTTTAAAACACCTAGATAATTGTTAAATAGTTTTAATAATTTATTAGATAACTATATTCATATCTATAATAAAATATATGATCTTTTTATAACAACTTTTCACCCATTTAGTGAATATATTTTGTTATTTTTTTGATTCAAGTGCGTTTAATTCATGGTTTCCATGGTTGGTTCATTATGGATTTTTCTTATCGAATGGATGAAAAACTCTAGAAGAGTAATGAAATTGTTATAATATCTATAAATAATTTATAATTATTCCATATATCATTTCATTTTCTAATATTAGGATGATTCATTTGATAAAATATTAATAAAAATGATTTAATTTATTTTGATGGTTTTTACAACCATCATGAACATATATCATTTTATTTATTATCATAATTATATATTGGTTCCAAAACATTACATTAATTATAATATTTATAATAAAACCTCATTTAACACTAATAATGGTGTTATAAGCAGTCTTAAAGGTGGTAATGGAAAATTAAAGTGCATCTTTATTGATGGCGGTAATTCAACACATCACATACGATGTTCTCATTTATAGTATAAAATGGAGATGAGAAAAACTTTGATGAATGATTTTACCTTAAAACGATAAATTTACATTTTATATAATATAATTTAGTTTTAATTCCACTTGGATAAGAGAAGATGAAGAGAGAATAATTAATTAAAAGAAATTAAAATGAAAATAATAGAAAACGAGAGAGGTTTTTTTTTCTCGATTACCCCTCTTTGAGAACCTCCTTAAGGAACATTATTTTGTTATTTTAGAGAGCCCAGTATGTAATGAACGCATGGAATATTTTTGGGAAGAGAATTTTGAAAAAATTAAACAATATACAAGGATTTTTGATGTGAGGAGTAGAGGTCGTGAGGGTGGTATTTATAGTGGAGGATTATGATGTTTTTTCATTATTTTATTTATTATATTATTATGAGGCTCAATACTATAAGTAGTTTGATAATTATCACTAAATATTATAAAATAATGATGTAAAGTTATAGATTATGGTCTTACATTATCCATACATCATCTATCACTCAATAATTTCAGAATTTTTTAAATAACTTAAATGGTCATATTTCACTATTCATAAAAAAATCAACAATTTTAGAAAATTATAAATAATTAATCCTAATTATCATGAAATATTTAGTATTCAAAATATAACTCAATTTTATGAAAAAAATTCTAAATATGAAAAATTTATTTTTATATTAAAGTCATTTTTATTAAAAAATGTAATTTTAAAATTATATCTGATTTTATAACAATTTGGAAAATTAATTAAGGTGTCTTAAAACTATACAATAATCATAAGATAATAAAATATTATTTTATTAATCTATTTTATGAATATAAGTTTTCTTTTAAATTATTATATTAATAATAAAATTATAAAGAAGTATTTATGCTTTACATGAATACCAATACTCTATTTATCATTTTCAAAAAATTTACTTACTAATTACTTGATATAAATATATCATATGATCACTTATTGGATATATAAATTTTTTATACTCTTATAGGTGAGGTTACTATTCTATTAGTATATGTTCTTTAATTTCTATAAATATCACATATTTTTTATAAATTTAAAAGGAATTTAACTATTTAATTCCAGAATGAAAAAAATATAAGTACCAAGGTCATTACATTCTCTCCAATTTTTGGAAATTGGTCCTTGAATATTTTATGTAATTATTAAACAAGTTAGGATGACTTTCCCCAAATTCATTTCTCGGTTCCCATGTCGCTTCTTCAACCATTTGGTTTCTCCACAAAACCATAACTTGGTGAATTACCTTATTAGGAAATACACTCTCTATGATCATGAAATTGAATAGGCTTTTCCTCATAATATCGGTTCCCAAACAATTGAACTAATTTTATATTCAACCCATAAGATGAATCTGGCACACACATTCGTAACATTGAATCCTAAAATAAATTATGTACCTGAGATAAACTCAATGAAAAATATACTATGTAGTCATTTAATACAAAATTATCTTGGATTTCAAATGGTCCAATAAACCATGGACATAGCTTTCCTTTCTAACCAAAATTCACCAAACATTTTCCAAGGGTTATTATTAGAAAAACATGATCACCTACCTCAAAGTAAAATCCTTTCCTTCTGTTAGCTTCATAGATTTTAAATCTACTCTGTGATGTCCAAATATGTTATTGGATCATCTTTAATTTTTCCTACACTTTCACAACAAATTAGAGCCCCATCAACTTCCTTTCCATAAATACTTCCCAAAATTCTGGAGTTCGACATCACATTCTATATAATGCATCAAAAAGTTCCATATGTATACTAGAGTAAAAACTTTTATTATAAGAAAACACAACTAATGAAATATATTGATCCAAATTCCCTGGTAATCCACGAAACAATCTTGTAAATTTTCTTATATGGTTTGAATTATTCTATCGACCATACAATCATAATAGGGATGAAAGGCTATTCTTAAATTTAATTCATTTCCTCATGTCTTCAGAAGGCCTTTAAAATAGTTATAAGTGATCCAATGATCTCAATCAAATATGATAGAGAGAGGTACTCCATTTAACATGGCTATCTGTTTGAAGGAGTGTTGAGAATGATTATCCAAAGACCTTGTATCTTGAATTCGATGAAAATGTTCATATTTAGTCACTCGATCAACAAAACAAATACACATTGTTACCTAAAAAAGTATATGAATGTCCCAAAAAAATCCATGGATATGATTTTCAAATTTCCACTCACGTACATGAAACGGATGAAGCATCCACATTAGAAGCATTTTCTCTGATTTAAATTGTTCACAAGTCAAATATTTCATTGTAAAATCAAAAATTACTCTTTTTATTCCATCGCATCACTAATATTCTTGAACGTCTCTATACATATTAGGGCATCCAGGAGGAACTGAAATTGTCTAAATATGTGCTTCAGTTAACAATTCGTTCTTCTTATAGGAATCATACTGCACAAATAGTCTCCTTCCAAATACCAAGACCTAGTTTTTATCAATATTACATTTATTAAATTTACTTTTTAATACAATTCTACTTGTTTCTGCAACTCACGGTATTCTTTCTCTTCTTTATTATTTCATTTTGAGAGGGATGACTAAACATACAACTAAAACCAAAGAGATGAATTTCCTATAATAACAACATCTAGGAAAAAATTCATCAAATAATTAGTCAAGGTATCATGTTCAAAACCTAACATGGTAAATATTGCATGATGTTTTATAACCATGGCATATTATTATTTGTTTTCTTTTCTATGATGTTTATTGATCATTATATCATAATACATTATCATTTCCATCCATCTTCCTTACCACATGTTCAATTACTTGTGAGTGAATATATAATTCAGAATATTATGGTCAATATATATTTCACATTTAGATCTATATAAAAGATCCTTCCTAATTTTCAAATCAAAAAACGAAATAATAAAATTCCAAACCACGTAGGGATAATTTAAAACATGAGGTTTCATTTGTCTTGAATAATAAGAAATTACCTTTTCATTCTATATCAAAACCCTTCCAAGTACCATTATGGAAGCATCACTATCAATGAAAAACACACCATTTCTAGTAGGAAGTGAATGAACTAGAGAATTCACAAATCTCGACTTCAGTTCCAGAGAGCAAACATTACATTATTCTATCAAAATATTATTAATCCCTTTTAATGTTAACATAGTTAGTGGGAAATATAATTGTGTAATGGTTTTAACAAATTTTTGGTAATAACCTGGTAATCGAAAAAAATAAGAATCTTAGAATCATTTCTAGGGCTTGATCAACAATTAACCACTTTTTTTGAGAGATAAATAGTTATTTCATTCTTATTTACAACATTCCCAAGGGAATGAATTATTTTAACGAAAAATCATCTTTTGTATATTTCCAATTTAAGATCGTTGCATCGAGTGTTGGTGGAAAAGTCATCCGATATTTTTCATGATCCTCATAACTCAATGAAAATACCAAAATATAATTAATAAAAAACAAAAAACATAATCCAATATTCTTGAATGATTTTATTCCTAATATCAATACATATATTAGGTGTTTTTATCCTACCAAAGGGAATAACAAAAAAAACTCATAATTTATATATCTATTTCACAATGTTATTTTTTGGAATTTCATCCTCATTCCCCATTAGCTAACAGTACCCATATATCATGTAAATCATGGTAAAATAAGTAAATTCATGAAGATGATCAAATAATCCACCGATGTGAGTAAATAAATACTTATTCTTAATAGTAATGTTATTAAAATATCTATAATCTATCCAAATTCACATCGAAAAATCATTATTCCTAATGAAGAAAACTGAATAATCCCATGGTGAAGTGCTAGGAAGAATGAAACCTTTTTAAATAAACTCATATGACTACTTTTTCAATTATATAACCTTCACGTGTCCATTTGACAAGGGGGTTGGAAATTGGATTAGCATTAGGAATTTTGTCAATATTAATTTCATTTTCTTGATTATGTATTACATTGGAATAGTCATTAGGGAAAATATCTAGGTATTCCTTTACCACTGGCCTATCATTTATCTGAGCAGTTTCACTGTTTTCAAAAATATGTTTAGGATAATTTTCATTTTAATATTTTAATAGTGGCTCAGATTCTTGATATGTTATCAATGGTATGGGTACATTCTTTTATAAAAATGGAAAATAGTTATGAAAAAATACTGCATGAGCTCAACAATATATCTTATAATGGTAAATATAAAGTCAATCCATGCCTAAAATAACATAAAACACACATATAGAAAAAACAACAAGGTTTCTAGTAGTATCTTTCTAGAGACAATAATATGAATATTCATGTAATTAATTTTTTCCTCAATATTTCCATGTAGGGGTTTTACTGTATGTTTCAATTTCATTTCAGGATGATAAATTTTTAATTTAATAGAAACCTTATTAAAATATAGTATAATATAGAACATGTATGAAATAAAACATTAGAAAAATCTAAATAAACAAATAATGTACTTGATAAAACATCCTTCGATGGACCCGCATCTGCTGATATAGTCGTAAATTATTTCACTACTCCGTTATTTTTAAAATCCCACTACTTCACATCATTTATATCTTTCTTTGGTAGGTATTTTCATAATTACCCATATCACAACATTAGAAACAATTTACAGTTTTTACTATAATTGATCTCAATAATATTTTAATTACATTCTCAGTAAATATATTGAAACATATAACATCATAAAAACATACTAGATTTTTTAAGGCATTCCACATGGTTCTTTTTACCACACCTTACACAAACTAGAAACTTGACATTCTTACTGTTAGATTTGTTTGATTTATTCTTACACCTTTTTTCCCATCAATAACTTTTCCTATTCTTCTAATCAATTTATACATGATCTTTTGAAGACTCTATTTAAACCCTCTCATAAGATTGTACAAGTTTCTCATAACTTTTGAATTCAGCGGAGTCCAATACCCTTTTATGTATAGGCTTCAATCTTGAGTATAAATGATTTATTTTTTTATCAAGATCTAGAAAAATATTTGTAGAATAAATTTACAAATGTGTCATGTTTTCTTCATATATATCAACTAAATATTCCAAATATAATTTCAATTCAAGGAATTTTTATTCCATATTATGTCAAAATACCTTAAGAAAATATTTTTCAAGGAATGTATTTTTAAATTACTCCCATTATATGGAATACATTTCCTCACTATCTTTGATATTATTGAACATTGAACAACACTATTTGGATTTACCATCAAAATGATAAATAGAAAGACTAAATGCTTGACTATAGGAACACCCCGTGACATCAATTTTCTTTTCAAGGGTTTTAATCCACCTTTTAGCCACCACTGGGTCTTAATATCCACTAAAAGTAGGAGGGTGTTATGCCATAAAATGTTACACTGTTTTCATGTTCTTGTACGATGGATCTGGTTGTTCTCCTTCATGGATTCCTATTCCATTTATAACCTGATTCAACTATTCCATTACTATCACAAACTACTCTGTTCAAATTCCTACCATTTTATGTTTTATATTCATAAAGATATCATCCTCTCGATTCTTTCTAACTACATATTCCACATTTCATCAGTAGAAAACTATGCTGAATAGAAATATCTTAGAGAAAGAAACATGGTAATATTCAACTTCCATATCATTTAATCATAAACATATAGTAAAAAAATTAACTGTATTCTATTAAAAAATTATAACGCCTAATGTTATCCCAATTTTCTATCATACAAACTATAATGTCATGACCTTAAAAACTACATAAAATGATAAATTATTTTAGAATTCAATTCCTTACATTCCCAATTATTTTTTTAGTTTATCCTTTTTTAATATTAGTACCAATTTCAATCATATAAACCCTTTAAAATGAAATGTGGGTACTTCTAAAAGGTACCCATTTCTTCCATAATCCAATTTTTTTAATAATGTATGATATTATTATATAAAACATTTTCACAATATTTTTATTCACTTATTCTCCACTCATACTCATACTTAAAACGAGTGGAAAAAAATCAAACATGGGATGAGCACAAAAATATATTTAAGGTAAATAAATGAAATAAATAAATAGTTATTCCATGAAGACTTATCAATATATGAAATAATTTTAACGAAGACATACTTCACACCCATAATGTAGAATATACTTAATTTATGAGAACAAGATATTTGCAAAGGACATAAAAATCATAAATTAAATCATAAAGGTAACTTGATGAATTAATTACTTAATATTGCATCTCTCATGGATTCTAAATGTTTTGTAACCCTCACAACTACCTTTCAATGTTACCCTCACCGCTACCTAAAAATGTAACTCCCATGGATACCTTAAGGTGTAAGAATCGCTCGCAGTTACTCTTGGAGTAACCATGTGGTCGAACTCCAGCATAAACATACCCAATGAATTAAAAGGAGATATACATACCACATGTCATCCTAAAAAATTCATAACAACTGTAGCATAATAATAAATCAAAAATACTAGAATAATAAAAATATTTTTTTTTATTTTTGGTAATAATATAAATTTAAACAATTATTTTTAAAGAAAAGTCATTTACCTCAGGTTATTCATACGTAAAACATGTTCAATTATCATTTTTACTAGTTAATAAGAGTTTTACTAATATATTAAATATCTATATTCATTTCAATAAAACCTTATATAGTATTTTTATAACAACGTTTCTCCCATTTAATAATAATATATTGTTATTTTCATTATTTTGGGGCATTTATTTCATGGATTTTATGGTTGGTTCATTATGGATTTTATTATTGAATATATTAAAAACCGCAAAAGTGAAATAAAATGGTATTAATATGTTTCTATAATTTTAAATTATGCCATATATCATTTTTATGACTTGGGGTTAATTCATTAGATTAAACATTGAAGAATATAATTGAATTTATTTTTTCAAATTTTTACAACCATCCTAAACATTATTTATTGTATTTAATATAATGATTATTTATTGGCTCCAAAAAATTATATAAATTATAATATGTAAAAATATAATTTAACCATATTGTTAGTTTTATGACTAGACAATAAGTTAATAATAAAAAATAATAGTGTATCAACTATGATTGTGGTAGATCGATAAATCACAGGCAATGAACTCATTTTTAGAATAAAAGAGAGTGGTTAAAGAGTTTGATGATGAATTTTTCAACAAACAATATATAATTAAGTATTTATAAGATAATGGTGTTTTCATTCCACAGAGATAAGGGAATGAGAAGATAGAATAATAAAAGAGAAGAAATTAAAAAGGGAAAAAAATAAAATAAAAGATGATTTTAACTCTTGATATCTCCTCCTGGAGTACCTCATTAGGGAACTTGGTTTTGGAATTTTTGTGAGACCAAAAGCTCATGAACAGGGGTAAGTGTCTTGGGATTGGAATTCTTTGAAAACTAAACATGATACTAGGATTTTAGGAGTTAGGATAAGAGGTGGTGAGGGGTGGAATTATAATACAGGATATAGATGTTTTCTCATTATTTTATTCATTAGATTATTATTTTTCCTCAAGACTAAGAATATATTGAGAATTATGAATAAATATAATAATATATAAATACTGGGAGTTTCATATTTTGGGCTTATATCAACGATATACAATATATAACTCAATAATTCATGAATTTGTTAAATACCATAAATTACCCTTTTTCATTATTCATATAAATTCAAGTATTTTCGAAAAATACCAAAACATCACCACAAACATATTTAAACATTTAGAGTTAAACAATGATCTCCATTTTATGAAAATAATTTTATAAAGATAAACAAATGTTATTTTTAATGAAAATCATCATTTATTTGAAAATTACCATTATAAAATTATTACTCATTTTATAACACTTTGAAACTTTATTAAAGTCTCATTAAATAAAACTATAAACCTAATAAAAAAATATATTAATTTATTAATAAATTTTATGAAGTTAAATTGTCATTAAATTTATTTTTAAATTATAAATTATCATTTATGTTTCACATAATTACCAACACATAATTAATCATTTTCCAAACATATATTTACTTCTTCCAATATATGAATGTATCATATTTTCAATTAAAAGAAACATTAAATTTTTTATAATATTATAGGTGAGGTTATAATTCTATTAGTATAGATTCCTTATTTTATATAATTATGACATATTTCCTTATAAATTTATAATGAACTAAATTATTTTATTCTCAAGTAAAATAAATATTCTATAAGCACCAGTGTACCCTTATTATAAGGGTCAAATAGATTCAATATATGTCTTTAATGTAACGATCTAAATCATTGAAACTGTGTTTTATCTGAAACATGAAAAAATCATTGATCATAGGATGATGGAAAACCAGAGATTAATTTGTTACTAACAACCATATAATGAGTGGTATGATGTGGAAAATGTATTATTTCAGTAAAACATAGAAGAATGACCTTTGGTATCTACTCAAGTAGTCAATGAGATTTGGTATATATACTATATAGAGTCATATTATTCTTCTATAATGCATGATATATCCATAGAAGCCATTCTACAGGTGCTGAAAAAAATTGTATGATAGTTTATTCTGAAATATAAAATGAGGTAATTCTGTAAAAGTTCACCCAATCATCTCAATAAAATGGGGATTTTTTTTAAGCATATAGATGGGATTAAGATCATGTTCTATATGTATGAAACAAAAATAAATGGGAATTTGTATTTAATGAATGCAAGGAAACAAATCCCTGGAGAGTCCCCACAAATATCTAAACCAATAAAAAATAGTGAATGGTACTGATATAATTAAAGAAAACCAGTCAATTTAAAAATAAAAATATCTAGATTAATTAAATTTAAATGATAAACTAAATGGAGACTTTACATCCGATGTTAAAAATTAATTATTATTCAAAGATTGGATATTGTTTTGACGGATTGATCACGGATTTATTTTTTAAATTTGATAAAAATGATGGATTACTCAATGCTTGGTTGGTTAAAAATAACTAATATGTTATTTTATCTAGATCAATTACTATATTATAAGATGAGTTATTTAAAAAAGAATTTAAATAAATTAATTGAATAGAAATGAAGAATTTTGATGTTTGAAATATGTTTTTTTAAATTTTTTGTGTTTTTTGTTTGCTTTTTTGAATTTGAGGTAGTTAAATAGAGATGGTTTTGGTTTTCAACTCTAGTATTTTTTGTCCCCTCTCAAATCTATATTTGTTTTAACAAAAATATAAACTTTTTATTTTGATATAATAAAATAGATTATTATTTTGATAAACAATATTTTGAATTATCTAAATCTTTTAATTGTCTCAATAATATTCTATTTTATAAATAATTCTATAAAATACATATAATTACATATATTAGGTTCCTACAATATTTTATTTTTTAATATATTTTCAATAAATTAAATAATTTTAATATTACCTATAAGTCACATCATGATATTTTGAGTGGAATATAGTATATATGGGAATAGGGGCAGGATGATTAGATATTGATCATTTTAATGATAGCAAATGAGGATTATACCAATAAAAAATGAAACTTAAAGTCACATCATACGCTAAATATTATAGCATTGTCACGACCCATCTCCTAGGGCCCATACAGTGACATACCCCAAGCCCACCTCCTGAAGGCTGAGGGTTTTTGACTAGCTCCGAAGGCATCAACCTATATGTTGGAGGCATTTTTCTGGATATCTGTACCCTCGTGCACTCAAAAACCATATCCACAAAGCTGAAAGGAGAAAAATAAGTAATCTGAATCTAGAGTACAATAGAAATTAAAGAACCGAGTGGTAAAAATAGTCCAGTATAAAATCCAAACAAAAGAAATAGAAACAAAATGGTTTCAAGGGAGAACTGATGACCATATGTGAAAAAATACTACTTTATTTCCAGAGTAGTGAAGCTACTTGAATCTAAAGTAGTATGTCATATCCTCCTGGTCCTACTAGGCCCCTCTTTGTCCTAGGCTACCATGTCCACCATTGTAACACCTGTCAGTCCCGTCTCCCTGAGCACCTCTATCAAAACATCAAACGTTTGTGCCAAACCCACAGCTGCGGGCAAAGCCCGTGCAGGGGTGATTAACTCATTACTCATTAGGGAACCTTGAGACCCTCGATGGTCACTCAGAAGTTCACAAAGGAAAGCACCACAAAACAACCACAAAGTAAACCATGAATCCAAAACCACGAAGTAAACCACAAATACAGAACTACAAAGTAAGCCACAAATCCAAAACAATGATGTAAACCACAAATATTATGCATAGTTATCTCTACTCAGGTATATGCCTATACATACACCTAGTTCATCTATATATACTTGTCTCATCCATAGAAAAACATACGGCTCCAACCCCAAATCCATTACCAAGATATCCAAAGATGCTTTAAAGAGTAACTTAAGGATCATGCGTACACACTCCTTAAGCTGGCCCTCCCCAATAACACCCGTCTGAGATATGTAATCCACCAAGTATAACTCAACCATTTCTAATGGTATATATGAAAGGACGTTCTCCATTCGAATCATTCTACTAGAACTACCTCTAGTTCTCGGTATTATAGGCCACACTGCCATGGTATTACACCCAATGCAAGACCAAGATAAACCAAGTGAAAAGGCATACTCCTCGACACTATGTTCATTTGGGGGAGAACCGCTCCAATCTAACCACCGATATCTCAGTTTCTCCAGTCAGAAGTGCCCACACCTCAGTCCATCGGGGGAGTACTAACATCTACCTTGGTATCTATTAAATCAAGTGGATAAGACATCTCCTCATAATTGTTTCCTGCAGTAGAGGGAGATCCAACTCCCATGAAGACCTGCTCCCTGTGGCTAATCGGAGATGGGGTAGTACTACTCCATAAGTGAGGACCTACACCCTACCAGGTAGGGGGAGTACAACTATGGTAGTTTGTTCATTGTGGGTGACCCGCACCCTAGTACAGTAGGGGAGTACTGACCCCAGGATAGATAACCCACACCTTGGAATGAAAAGGGTGTATCGACTCTTCTAGAATCAAGTGTAAATAGGAACTGCACCCCGAATCGGTAAGGGAGTACAACTCGGTGACTAGAGCACACACGTCCTGGTAAAGTAGTGGAGTTACCGACTCTGTCACAATATCTACTATGGGGGATCCACACCCTAGTATGTCAGAGGAGTACTGAACCTAGGCTATAGGACCCACACCTAGGAAAAACAGGGGAGTATCGACTATAGTATAGCACTGCGTATAGAGTATCTACACCCTAGGTCAAAAGTGGAGTACCCACTCCTAACATAGAGGACATGCACCCTAACTAGAAGGGGTACCTGACACTATGTGAGTTAGGTATGGAGGACCAATTCCCTAGTCCAGTATGGGATTACTGACTCCAAATGTAGAAAAACCTACTTAGAGGAAATTGAACCCACACCCCTAACGTGTGGAGTCCTGTCTCTACCAGATCAGAGGAGTTAGGAATACCCGCTCCTTGAGTCGTCATGGGAGTATCCATCCTAACACTCACCATACAAAACACCAATTTTCTATTCCTTAGGAAATCGGTCGTACCTCAACTAACAAGAAGATCCAAAAAGAAGATACTTAAAGGATGACTATATTAAAAGGTTTCCAACATGAAAGATAGCTCGTCAATCAGACGCCCAGTTTGTATGTTATAAGCATTTTAGTACTGAGGGCTGGATAAATTAATGTTCGATCCAACCCGTAAATACTTCAAAATTATCCAAAATTCATGTGGAGTATCTCAAAAGGACGAACTCATTTTATGGGTTCCAACGCTGCATATGGTTCGTCAAACGGACGTCTGGTTTATCAGATAAGGCCCTTTAAGCGTAACTGGGTTGAAACGGGTCTGGGTCCAGCCCGAACGTGGTCTAGTTCAACCCAACCTGCTCCAGCTCGACCTGACTAGGGTCTGACCCCAACTGAGTTCAACCTAGCCTACTGGGTTGGCCAGATCAGTCTGGATAGCTAGGCTCACCATGAACCTCCATTACAAGGTGTCCCCCTTGTCTACAGACAAGGTATAGCTGCATCCACCACCTGCTCATGCGATCGGTCCCACCAGCCACATCCCCCACGTCAACCCACATGGAGGGATTACTTCTCCAAGATGGCGCTACAGGACACCAGCGTCGCAGCCCATCGCGGATACAACTTCAGCCTCCCAGGCGCGCCGTCGGGGCAAACCTTCTCCTCCGGCCACTATCCAGCCTCTTCTCCGCTAGGGAAGCGGCCGATGCCGCCGCATGAAAGTGCGATAACCGTAGCTTTTTCGGACCTATGGATTCACTATGGTGGCCTGGTTTTTTCTCCATTTGTTCATGTAGACTTGAGGGGATGCACTCTTCACTATGATTGAACCAGATCTCCCTGTCTATCAATTTCATAGATCAAATAACCAGGAAAGAATATACAGAGGGGGTCGAGCCTTGTTGGATTCATCCCATGACCTCCGTGTTAGAGGATAAAAACTTGGGAGGTTTCTAGGAGTGCAGTTCAAACCAAAATAAATCAATCCCAACACCGAACCCTCAAAGATATTGTCCCACATGAATGAGCAACTTGCAGATCAACTTATTCGTAGGTTGATCTTCAATCGTTGTTTTAAAACAATGAAGAATGAAGAAATATTTAATCAAAATGAACCCCAGCCTCTACAATGTCTGATGTCATGGAGTTCATCATTATGGTGTTAAGACATCGACGTTGCTTCCAGGATCTAATCATTGAAAGGCGTCGTAGGTGGTGAAGATCTACCAATGCTTGTCATTCATTTCTAGGGTGGAAGTCTATCATAGGTCCACCTGAGAATCCTCCAAATTACTAATCCATAAATCCCCTGAGCATCGATCTATAAATAAGAGCACTTTACAGCGTTCCCATTATGATGTGAGGCCGTGTCATTACGCATGTTCATTTATGAATCAACTTCACTATTTCGAACCATTAAAGCGTAATTATGGTGTGATTTTAACTTGCCATTAATGAGACTCATTAATGTGCATCATCGCCGCCATGTCTCTACCTCACAGAGTCACCGTCTGCAACTCAAATTTGATTAATTAAATAAAACAATTCAATTCAATTAATTTATAATTTTTCTCAAAAAGTCTGAAAAAGAACATTTCCACTCAGCCCTTGCGGCCAAAGTTAAGTCATTTCTAGGTGAATCTCAATGTCTTGAATTCAACAGTGCCCTCAGATTTTCGCTCTGAGTGATTGTTCAAAATATAGAAAACTAGGATCACTCATTTACTAAACGTAACTTTAAAAATGTCGAAAATACAATTACGGACTCTCCAAACCACAGAAGATGGTGCGGTCAAAATTTTCAGTCCCGGAATAATTCTATATAAATAAAAAGAATTTCATAGAGATTACAAGATGTTAAATCCTCCGTACATTAATACGTTTCATCCTCAATAATACAAAACCCAATCAATGGGAGAAAAATGGATCAACAAATAATTCTATGCATCTTCTAATCACTTTCCACAGAGAAACACTAAGATAAACCACTCTAATATTCAGATCATGCATGGTCGACATCGTGCCACAATAGGCACATGTTTCTATATATATGAAAAGTGGTAAATGCACTAAGTACTATAATTAATCTGCAGTCATGAGGTTCAGCGGCTCACCATCATGCTAGCCTGACACAGATCACAGAACGAACCCCACAATCCACATCCACCCATAGATGCACTATTCTAAAACCTCCATGGGAATTATGCATTCAAGGATGATGCTAATGGAAGGGAGTAATTACGAATGAAATAGGTCTCCCCATGAGAAAATGTAGGGTCTTACTAGGCCCTCTTCCTAGAACCTCTAGTAGCCTCACGAATATCCGAAACAAGCACACAAATACTCCCACTTGTGTCATCTCTACTAAGTATTGATAGTTAGGAACCATTCTGAATTGGGAAAACATCTTGGGTTCTAACTCTACCACCATAGAACACTTTACAAGAGTCCCAACCGTGATTCTTGGGATTCCCTTTTTTTGCAAAGGAAATTCCTTCTCCACCACATGGATATATGACATCTCTTGCCTAATATCAAAACTTTGGACATGAAACATAGTATTCCATACCCAGAATGATGTCGTATGGTCTCAATGCGATGACTAAGAGATCAAAATCGCAACCCTCACCTCCAAGATCATGGTCACACAATCATCATATGTGCATGATCACCAGGTCTCCTCCATCATGAGTCTCTAATCATGAGGGTCATGTCCACAGTCCAACCGGAACCTCAATGTATTGAACATGACTCATGAAAAAAGTAACGTACAACACCTATGTCTATTTATAAAGGAAACAAAGGAAAATACACAAGTCGTACCATGAACTTCTCTTAGAGAATCTTGGTCATGATCCATGAGTGCGTGCAGTTTTCATCACCCATGTCCTCCAGCTCCCTATGCCAAGAGGAGACCAACCCTAATGCTCATCTAAATTCTTTACCTCACCCTCTTACTTGCATAACTCCATTCTCCAAGAACTGTCTCCACCGAGGAGGTTCATCTGTCAGCTCCCTCTCAACAGTACGGCTGGTTGGGAAATACCCAGTGAGATTCCCCTAGCCATTACAAGAGTAACACCGCCTCTCCTACAGCTGATCTTCTCCTCAGTGTAGTTACTGTTACATAGACGCTCATGTCTATTTTCAAGAATGGGTATTCCTTATATGTCTTAATCCAATCGCCACATGTCTTCTAGCTCCATTATACACCTCTACTCTATGTACACTATCGTATGTGACGTCTACCTACCCCTCCACCTGGAATCTCTCAACTACCAGGGCTCATTCCAGTACCCTATCATGCGTCTGAATGACGAGTGGTATCACTGATGCCTTGATTTTACAGGGTTGTCTTGGATTTAAGGTTTGGTACCTAATGTAAGGGTCCCACACCATATCCAGAGAGTAACGAGAATGATACCAGAATCTCACTGAGTAATCTGTTACCGTCATGCTACCCTTCCATAGGTGCAGCATCTCTTGTTTGCCTACAGTACACAAAGTCTCCAGGAATAAATCCACTCTAATGAGGTGATCAATGTCTGTCCATGTGAGGGTCGCCTCATCGTGAGTCTAAATCACTAGACTCCACCATCTTCCCACTGATCCTTAAAGAAGTCTTGCATCTTGGATTGTGATTTGGTCGGGTGGTGTCGTCACTAGGTGGAAAACACATGTAACTTCCTCAATCCTATATTCAACTACTTGATGATATATCTCACTATTGAACATGGGAGTTCTCTGCCTCTGAAACCCATATAACACACTCAGCCTACGTGCATCCTCACACTAAACCTTAGGTGCAAACTATTTCTCAATGGGTGGTGGCATCACTGGTGCACCACCCGAAGGTAACACCCATGAATCAGTGCCCTACTCCGAAGCCTCCACTATGGTAAGATAATCTTTATGATCCTACAGTGGAATCCTATATGGTTAACATCACGGAGGCATCCTGAAATTGGTCAGGATGAACCACAGTAAACAGTGTATCTAGAGCGATAACTCAAAAAGGATGTGGAAATCACTAAAATTCCTACAAGTTTCATAATCCATTCATTTCCCCACAAAAAATGTTTCCATGTTCTGAGATGGGTAACAGGTGTCCAGGATCTTGTTGTATGGAAATGTTTGTCGATGCACTAACACGGGAGTCCCTAGCCTGAAATCAGATCTAGAAACACCTAACACTATTGTACACAATCAAAAACAACAGACCCTTGGTCATTGAGGTAGAACCTACCACCTTTCATGTGACTTAGTCATGACCCATCCCCCAGGGCCTATACAGGGATATACCCAATGCCCACCTCTGAAAGGCTAGGGAATGAAAACTGGCACTGAAGCAATGAACCTGTAATTTGGAGGATTTTTCCTGGATACTTGTACACACCTGTACTCACCAACTAAATCCACTAATCTATAAGGTGAACACTATGTAATTGGAAACTATGGTACAATGACATGTAAAGCATTGATTTGTTAAACTGGGCCAGTGTACAATCCCCACAAAAGAACCGGAAACAGCAAGTTACAAAGGGATCACTGATGGCCATCTGCAGAAAAATACCACATGATCACTAGAGTAGTGAAGCTAATGGAAGCCGAAGTTGTATGTCATGTCCTCCTGGTCATAGGCCACCTTGTACAAAATCATAACATTCGCCAGTCCCATCTCCCTGAGTGCCTCTATCCAAACTTCCAACATCTGGACCAGACACAACCCATGCATGCAAAGCCCGTGTAGGGGTGATTAACTAAGTACTCAGTTGGGAACCCTGAGACCCTTGATGGTCTCTCAGAAATTCAAAATAAAACACCACCAAACAACCAAAATGCAAACTAAAAATCCAAAACATAAAATTAAACCACAAAGACAACCCCACGAAGTAAAACACAAAACCAAAACCTGAAACTAAACCACCAATATTACTCATTGTTACATCTACTCTGGTATATTCATATACATATACATAAGTCATCCAGATATACTCATCTCATCAACAAAGAAACATAAGGATCCAACCCCAAATTCATTAACATGATTTACAAAGAAGGATCAAAGAGTAACTAAATCAAAAGGAGTACACTGTCCATTAGATAGCCATCTATGATGGCCTCCCTCCCTGACGTGCTCTATTGGGAACATTCTTTTAGAACTGCCTCTATTTCCCAGCAATAGAGGTATCTATGTCATGGTCATGTGCCCACGGTATGAAAAAGGGAAACCAAGTGAAGATTCTCACTCCTCAACACTATGTTTAGTTGGGGTAGAAATGATCCAGTCTAACCCACGATATCTCAGTCACTCGAGAAAGAAATGTCTCGGACCTCAGTCTATTAAGGGATAACTAAATTCTAGCATGCTATCAGTTACATCAAGTGGAGGGGCACGCTCCTCGTATTTGTTTCATGTAGTCTAGGGAGCTCTAACTCCCATGAAGGACCCACTCCTAGTTGCTACTCAGAGATGGGGGAGTACTACTCCATAAGTGAGTACTCACACCCTACCTGGTAGCGGGGTACAACTCTGGTAGTTTGTTCACTATGGGGGACTCGCTCCCTAGTACATTAGGGGAGTACCAACCCCAGGATAGATAACCCACACCATGTCATGACAGTTGGGAACTGAATCTATTGGAACAAGGGGTAAATATGGCTAGCACCCTAAAACGTTAACGGATTACAACTCAGTGACTTGAGGACCCACGCCCTGGTAAAGTATGGTAGTAACCAGCTCTGTCACAATATCTGTTGTGGGGGACCCAAACCCTATTACGATAGGGGAGTACCGAATCTAGGCTAGAGTACCCAACACCTGGAATGTTAGAGGAATATCTACTCTGCTATATCACTGCATAAGGTGGACCCACAACCTGGGTCAAAAGGGTAGTAAATACTACTAACATAGAGGACCTTCACCCTACTAATAAGGGATACCTGACTCTATGTGAGTTATGTATGAAGGAATCACGCCCTAGTCCAATAAAGGAGTACTGAATCTGAAGATAGAAGAACCTTATTAGAGGAAAACACAACCACACCCATGAGGTAGGGAGTCTTGTTTATAATAGAGCAAAGGAGTAATGAATACTCGCACCTTGAGTCATCAATGGAGTAGTCATCCTAACTCTCACTACAAGAAACACCCTGGTTATTCTCGTCAGGCTATCGGTCATACCCAACTTATTGGACGTTCCACAAAAAGTGACTAAAATCACCTCCATTTCTTAAGGGTTCTAATACAATAGACGGCGAATCAATCGGATGCTGAATTTTTATGTTATAGTCATTTTAGTATTTAGGGCCTGGTTGGATTTGTGTTTGTTCCAACCCATCCATATATCAAATTTTTCCAAAAAATAAGTGGAGAATCTCAAAATTATAGCCTCAACCCAAGGGTTCCTGTGCCGTAGATGGTTTACCAAACAAATATATGATTTAGGAGAAATGGTCTTTTAAGCGTAACTGGGTCGGAATGGTTCTAGGTCCGGCCTGATTCGATCTGTCCCGGTCTGGGTTGACCCGACCCAGTCAGGTTCGACCCAACCATATATGGATTGAATTGAACCAGGTCCAACCCCACCTGAGTCGACCCATCCTGCTGGGCCAGACCGATCGGTCTGGCCCGCTTGGTGGCACAGCCTGCAGGGCTATCCCTGACCCGTCGTTGCAGTCCAGCCCCCATCACCCCGTACACGGAATATTCGCATCCCGAACCTTCTCACACGACCAGGTCCACCATACTCATCCCCCAAGTCAACATGTATGGCGGGTTGAATTTTTCATGCAGTGCTATGGGACTCTAGTGCCACAGCTCATCACGGTCACAACTTCCTCCACCGAGGCACGCCGCCAGGGCGGGACATCAGTGCTATGACCCGTCGCAGACGTGGCTTCGGCCACCATGGTGGGCCCCCTCCTCCAGCTACTGGACAGGCCGTCGGCCCGCCTCTTCTCAATAATTCAAGTGGACGATATCATCTGTAGCTTTTTCGGCCTACCAGACGCACTCTAGTTGACCGGTTTTTGCATTGTGTGTGCCCACAACCTCAAGGGGATGCCATCTTTACTGCGATAGATCCTGATTCACCTTTCTGTCAATTTCAAAGAGATGATCATTAGTAATGCACAAGCGGAGAGCCTCGTTCCTTGTTCATGTCAGACCTCTCCCTCTACGTCAAAGGAAAAAAACTACGGAGGTTTTTGGAAGTGCATTTCAATCCAAAATAAATCAATCCCAACATTGAACCCCCAAAGATACACTTCTGAATGAATGAGCGACTTTCGGATCAACCTTTTCATAGGTTGATCTGCATACGTCATTTTAAAAGAATTAATAACATGGAATTTCTTTAATCAAAATGAACCCCTACCTGTTATAATGCTTAATGTTGCGGAATTCATCCTCAAGGGGTTAAGACGTTGACGTCACATCCAGACTCTGATCTTCGAAAGGAGTCGCAGGCGTTGAAGATCCTCCAACATTCATCGTTTCATACTAGGGTGGATGTCGATCAAAGTTTTTCCAGATAAACCTTTAAATTTATAATCTATAATTCCCTAATTTGTTGATCTAAAAATAGGAGCACGTCGTTGCATTCCCATTATGATGTGACGTCGTGTTGTTACGCGGTTTCATTTATGAAACAACATCACTATTACACACCATTAAATTGCCATTATGTTTCATGTGTAATGAGCCATTGATGAGCCTTGCAAATGTGCATCCTCGTCGCCATGTCTCTTCCCCACAACATCGTTTTCCACCACTCAAGAGTGAGAAATAAAATAAAATAATTCAATTAAATTATTTTATTATTTTTCTCAAAAATTATGAAAAAATAATTTTTTTCGTTCCTCCCTTGGTGGACAATGATATGTCATTAGTAGGTGAATCTTGGCATTATGAATTCAATAGTGCCCTATGATTTTCGATCTGAGCGATTGTTCAAAAGATATAAAATTCGGCTCGCACGTTTTCTAAACGTACCATAAAAAACATTAAAATTCTGTTTTGGTCTCCCCAGACCTCAGAATCATGTTCTGTGAAATATAGTGGCCTCAAGAAAAATTCAATATAAATAAAAAAATTACACCGAAATTATGAAATGCTACAAACAAGTTTTGGTATATTAAAAATATAGTAGAAACATATATTTTTTCTATATCATATGAATGATGTTTTTTATTTTATTGGCTCTGAGGAATATGATTATAATGAACATGGAAAGGGTTCTATGTAAAACCTTGAGATAATAAAAGCAGAAAATAATGTTGGACAATGTAGATGAAATGAAAACCCATGTTTAAACGATATTGTATCACCCTAGGACATTATGATAATTTTTTGTTAAAATAAATTTATTCTCATTGATAGCTTCATATGCATGAAAAAATCTGTTTAATCAAATCACAATACAATAATAAAATATTATTATTTATAACTGACCATTGTAGCCTATTTATTAAATTGTTAGGTGTTAATAAGAATTATTAGTTGATTAAACTTATGTTTTAAACATGCAGAATATAAATTTATAGGTTACTATAGATTAAAAATAAAATAAGTACTATTTGAAATGGAAAGTATTTTTTCTAAAAAAGTATTTTTTTCTAAAATCCATATTAGTATTTCATTTCTCACATAATTTAAAATTAAAATTTACTTACATCAAAAAAATTATTTTTAAAAAATAGCGTTAATTTTTTAAAATATACAAGTTGAAATTAACGTTGCGTGAATGTTTTAGAATATTCTAAAAATATTTATTTTTTGATGAATTGTGGATAGAAATGAATTTACTGAAAATAATATTTTCATTTAAATTATTTACAATTGTAAATAATATTTTAAATTTGGATTAAAGTAATAATGTTTCAATTATACTAAAATTTTACTAATTTCTTCCACTGGAATATCTTTCAACTTAAATTCTTATAAATTGTTTTAAAACTATTTTCTATTTCCCTTTAGAAAAAAATTTGACACATCTATGGGGTTATATTTAAATTAAAATATTCCAAAAATATGAGTTTAATATTGAATAATAAATTAAATTTTTTTTATCATAATTAATTATATTATATAATAATTTAACCTTTATTTTTAGCCATAACTAATAGTGAAAAAAGTAAATATTATTTACTATGATTAAGGTAAAGAAGATTTACGAGGGGGTTAAACTAAAATGGAAATGGTTTAAAATGATATAAAATATGTCAAATTATTATTTTCTGGTATTATTTAAACATTCAATATTATATTTATTAATAGTATCCCATTTAGGATCCTTTTGGAAATAAAAAAACATGGTTTTAATTCTTTCATTTCAAAAATTCAATTTGTGTCATCTCCCCCGCATATAAAAGGCCATCAACTCTCATATCCTTTATAATTACAAAAACCCATTTTCAAAGCCAATAACTACCAAAATAAATTCCTTAATTCTATAACATAATACCAAAATAATTGTTTTGGAACAAAGAAAACCTAGGAAGGATTTGGTTCAAACCAAAAGAAGTACATCAAAGAAGATGTGACAACCTTAACTGTGTGTTTTATTTTATTTATTCTTAAACCTCCATAAAATATTATTAAACCATGATGAAATAATAACCTAATTATCATAAATATAAATAGTTTTTTTATTTTAATTTGATGACCTACAACCTTCTCCTAGTACCTCGAATGGGATGCATATCTTTTGATCGTGTGTACGGTAGACGACCACCTCACGAACTAACATAATTTGTTTCATGTTAAAACTTCTTATGGAAGGATATAATGAGATATATAATGTTTATATATGTTCTTAATTATATATTTGAAATTTTATAATTTTAATATAATATTAATATCTTCTTACTTTCTATTTTTATGTTCATATAATAACGTCATTTGTGTGTACGATGGACTATTTCCTCGTGAAGGGATGTGATATTGTTTTTAACTAATGATTTATTTTCTTGGTAAAAATGGATAAATTTTATGAATATATGATATATATATAAAATTATATATAATTTATTAACTTTCTGTGAATTCTATTTCCATACCATTTATCTTCTTAAAGAAATGATAATTTTTCTATTGTGTATGTACGTCATACTGTCTTCATAGTGCGATGTGACTCATTATCCATGTAAATAAACTTAATAATGGATATTAATATTTATATAATTAAAAATTACTATTTATAAAATTAAAATAACTATTTATATGATTTATGTACAACCTATGTTCATGTTATTAAACTTTCCAGATGAAACGTGCCTGAGAAATCATGGAAAATTACAACTGAACCCATGTTGAAAAGTAAATATTATCAAAAAAAAATGTAATAAGATGTAATAAAAGAATCATATTTGTTATTATAAATAATAATATGATTGTTTTATAATTTAATAACAAATAAAACACTATTAAAAAGGTTATAAATAACATAACTTAAGGTAATTGTGAGGTAATGTGTTCTAAACTCAATTTTCAATCATAGGGTCATATGACTACTATTTTGATTATATTATTCCAAAATTTTGTGTGAAATAAATTTTAATTAATTATAATAATATTTAAATAATTATATTAGTAGATATACATTTTCTATAGATATTCACTCCATTTATCAACTATCACCTCAATGATATGATCATTGTAAGGGTTTTATCTCAAACTTCTTTCTTTGAGACACATGTTCTTTTATGCACCTAATTGCATTTTAATTGTGTATATAAGGACCCATTATATAATATATAAAAATTAACTCCTAATTCATAAAATTTAATTCTATAATTCAACTAATTCACTCATTGTATGATTTTTTACAAATGTTACCAATGTGATATGGGTTTATGTTACAATGTGATTGTTATCAATATTTTAAATACTTGAATTTCCATTTAAGGAAATTATTTAATAAGTGCCTAATAAACCAAATTAATTTCATTATTCTATATGTATTCTTGATATTTTCTTTTAATAGCCAGTTTTCCTCTCTTTGGTATATAAAATGATTTAGAAACTTATTTTAATATTACCAGACCTCAATTCTCTATTCAATCAAAAATAAATTTTCTTTGAAATCCATATTTAAAAAATATGTTTTAAAAATGATTTACTATGTTGTTTATGTTATTTTTACCCATGGATGGATTAATAAGAAATATTTTAAAATTAATCTTTTTATTTCTTACTAAAAAATATAATTTTTGACTTTTCATACAAAAAATAGAGTGTAATGTTTTTTTAAAAAACTCAGTAATAATGGAACCTTCCACCTTCATGAACAACTGTTTATTTAAAGGTTTCCTTAAATGATTTTAATATTATATTTAAAAAAATTCTTCTAAATATTCTGTATTTTTCTTATTTATTAACATTATTTTCAATGTGAAGAGTTAATTTTCCAAAAATATTGTTTTTCACGGGATTTTTTGTGTCATTTTAATTCATCAAAAATACTATTTGTCGATGTTCTGGTTTTAATCTAATTTAGGTGTACAAATCTATTATATATATATCAAGATATTATAACTTATATTAAA
Organism: Viscum album; assembly: GCA_963277665.1. Lineage (NCBI taxonomy): Eukaryota > Viridiplantae > Streptophyta > Magnoliopsida > Santalales > Viscaceae > Viscum > Viscum album. Next base: position 705,456,616 of record OY728131.1, on the reverse strand, counting down.
AGTGTAATTAGTTATTTATTTTAAACTCTCTAGTTCCCTCCCTATGAAATTTATATTGATTAAGATTTGATTTAAGATTATGAAACCAATTTTATATCCATGGGTAATTCTTATGTTATGGCTTTTGATTGAATTGCATTATATAGATAACATATATAATGAAAATTTTATAATGGGTGATCAATGATTGATCACTAATGCATGGGTAATTTTTTAGTCTCATAATAAATAATTTAAGGGATATATATTAAGCATATTCTGTTATGAAACATTTTTTACTATGTGATGTTGTCTTTGTCGTTAGCCTTGAATCATGTTTATAAAATATTATATGTGGCTACACAATTTCTTATGTTGCCTTGATGTTATGATACTCTATTAATTACATCATAATTCCTTTTGATTACTCATGTTACTTCTCTTTTATGAAATCAATTTATACATTTTACTCACGTGTTATTTTTCATTAAAATGTTTATTCCCTTACTATGATTTTTAGCTCACCCATTTAATTTAAGTATTGCCAAGGTTATCCCATAAAGATTTATGAGATTGAGTGGATTTTAGGGTATGGATATTGATACTAAAAAAAGGATTCCATGTTTTATGTACTAAAAACATAGTCCTCTAAAGACACTAGGACATTACACACATTGTGTCATATTAATGGTTGGTTATGTTTATGAATCTAGTAATCTTTATCGTAAATTATTAGGTTCATATATTCTATGTTAGAGGAAAGTATTAGGTGATTTTTAGAAATGAGAGGAGATAAAATAGTGAAATACATAGGGAAAAGTCTACAGATAAATCTAATTGTATCAAAATATCCTGGAATCATGATGAAGTATAGTGTGAGTAGTATTCAAGAAAATTCATCCCAATTTGGATAGAATAAGTTGATGTGGTTCTGGTAAATCTATATCATACTGTAATAAATCATGAAAAGGTGTTTTGATCTTGACTCAAGCATTTCATGGTCCAAGACAACATGCCTTACCATCCAACTAATTTGTCACTACTAGGGTATATGCTTAAAAATTTTATATACAAAATTTGAACTATTAAGTTGGATTTTAATAGATGATGATCATAAGTGACCTAGGATAATCCTAATGTGACTCAGATTGGAATTAATGATCCATGATTTCGATATCTTATAAATAATTTATCATTACTATGTTTTTTTCAACTTTGAATATTTTCATTCACCCTATGCTTTGTAGTTTTATTTAATGCAGGGAACCAAAAGTTACATGGTTATCCTTGAATGTGATAGATATATTTTTATGTGAAAAAATGGAATAATTAATGGAGGAAAGGATATTTTGATGTTTCTTAATCATTTATTTTGATATAGGATTAATAACATTCACCTTAACCCACTCCTGAACTCACTAAAGAGGACAAGGACAAAGGTTATATAGATTTTTGGTAGAGGAGACCATAGAGGAAAGAAGTTTCAATTTTCAATATGTCAAAAATGTGGTATGAAACACAAAATGGAATTTCATAAAAGAATAATTATATGTTTTACATCTGGATAAAAATTGGGAAATTATAAAATTTTGAAGAAAAAAGAATTGTTTAGCTATAAAAAAATTAGAATAATGGTTTTCCTAAGTCATCATCAATAGATGAATGTTTTAGATATGTAAATAATTAGAATTATAAAAATTGATTTACTAGGAAGAAATATCATGTAGATGATCTAAATGTTTTTATTAGTAATTGTTTTTATGTTGAGGAAACTACAAATGAAATGTGAATGTAATTAGGTATTAACAAATAATATAATGAAGGAAACTTAATGGGTTAACAATGATGTTAAAAAATTAAAATTATTATATACGACGATTCAATAGCTATGTAAATATTGAAGTATATATACTTTTTATGCTATGAAGAATTTTATTATTATGCATTTGTGGGAAAACAATGAATAATGTAAAATGGTGATACTATATAGAAACCAAAATATTTGAGGAAAAGATAATCTTGGATATTTTCTTGATGTTGAGGTAATTATTTGATTTTTAATAAAATAAATAGTTTTAGAGAGATTCATAGTGGTTAAACAAGTTATTGAAAAATTAATCTTATTTTTGAATATGATCATAATATTTATGATAATGTTTATGATCAAGGTATTTTATGAATATGATCATCACAAAATTCTTTCAAAATATTTAGAAAAATTAAACCCACATGGTTTTTGAAAAACCATGACATCCTACAAGGTCATTGGTCTTGATCACACAATTAAATGGTAATAAGGGTGATTAACCTTCCACGAACCATTGTGATATACTGGTTAATATAAAAAAATACATATATCATTTGAAATTGAAATATTATATTGATTTTTCAAATCATATTATAAGAATGTGTTATTTTATTTTAGGATGATTAATGATATTTTTGGGTGATATTTTATTAGGTAGAATAATATATGACTTTTTTTAATATAAATATGTATTTGGGAAGAATTTTATTATGTTTTAGGGATTTAATTTGAATTTTCTTGAAATAAAATTTGAGGATAAAAACTTTTTTCATGTCTATTTTATTATGGATATTTGTGATATTGATTTCCTTTATTTAATAAATTATATATGATAACCCTTTGGGTTCATTATTGGATTTTTGAGATCAATAATATTATATTCATTTGGGTTGTTATTATGTCTAATGATAACCATTCTCTTTTACTAATGATAGTGGGAGTGATTGTAAAAATTTTATGGATCTTATGATATATGATAAGTTAATATTAGAGATTTATAAATAAAAAATCATATCAGATATTCATTTCCGTAGAGTATGAGATAGTGGGAATTGACAAAAGAACAATGGAAGGATGAAATTTTGTTTATAAAACTAAAATATATCATGTTAGTATATTTTCTATTTGTATATATGCTTGTAAAAAATGATTCCCTCATCTCTAGAAGAAGGATCCTGAAAAAAATAGAAATCCAATTACACTAATTTCTAATGAATAAATGGTCTTTTAATTAATCATTGATATATGGTTTTTAGATGTTGAAATTATCAATATCATTCAAATTCTTATGACTAATTACCTCTAAAACTCTACATAATTATTTATTTTCTTCTTTCATGTCTGTATTTTCACTTCACACAAATGATTTCGGACCTGGAACCCCAGCTATGTGTTATTAAATTTCACCATTGTATTTACCATCCCTTATTTTAAAGAGTATTTTTTTAAACCATTTTTTAATGTAGGTTTCAAATAATGTTAATTTATAAAGTCAATCTGTTTATTATCGATATCATGATTAAATTGTTATGATATAATTATTTTAAGGGGGTCGAATGTAACACCCTAATATTTTAAAGGAGGTACATCATGATAAATATAGTATGTAAAATGATACAGAAATAATATAATATAATTTATCACCCTGGTAATCTAAAATATTTATTTTTTAAGTAAATTAAATCCCTATTATAGCTTGTGATGCACACAACACTATATTTAAAAAAACATGAAACAAATTTAAAATATTAATATTTAAACATGAATATTATAACTTAGATATTAAATTGGAAGGTATAAATAAGGTTATTTAAATTATGAAACATATGTTTTAAAAACTTATACAATAAATTCAATGTTCATACATTTTTTACATGAAAAATAATAATAAGTTTATTGACAAAAAAATGTTTTCTTAGAAGCTGTATTTTTATAGAACAATACATTAGTCGCGCTTTGAACAAATAATTTAAAAAAAATATTTACCTAATATATAATATTATTTTAAGATATAATCTTAATTTTTTCACTCTAAATGTAAAAAAATTATATTTTGGTTAATAATTTAAAATTTTCTGAAATGAATTATTTTATGATAAATAGGAAGAAATATAGATTTTTATTGAAAACTACATTTTATTTTATATTTTTTTAAAAATGTTTACATTATTTTAATTATGATTTAATATAAATTATTTTAATTATACAATTTTTTACGATTTTTTTATTTTTTATTTAATTTCAAAACTAATGTTTATATAGATTTTTTTATCTTTTTGATGTTTTTATTTAGAAAACCCAATTTTTTTACTTGTATATGGGATTAATTTTAAATTAAATTATACAAAATATGTTAGTTGAAATTGGAAAAATTGATTACATATTTTAAATAAGAATAAAAAAAATTCATTTTTATGGTTAACTTATTTATTACCATAACTAATGTTTAAAATAGTATTAAATATTTTCCATAGTTAAAGATAAAATAGGTCTTTTTTTGTGATTAAATTAACTGATAAGGGTTTAAAATCTCTAAATATATCACTAATTACTATTTTGTGGTCATATATTGTCCATATATCATATATGGTTATAAAAATGGTATATTTTGGGGCCTTGTGTAATTAGTAAAACAAGGGTTGGAATTCTTTCTTTTAGAAAAGTCCAAGTGTGTCATCTCTATCACATATAAATGGCCACCCACAATCCTCCCTTTCAAAAATTAAAAACCCCATTTGTAAGGAACATATCTGACGAAATAACTTTTTAACTCCCCTCCTCCTATCCAAGAATACTTATTTTGATCATAAATCAAACCTTGAATGGATTTTCTGTAGACCAAAGAAATATTTTGATGAAGCGTTACATTCTTAACCGAGCATTTAATTTTATTTCTTCTTCAATATCATTAAAATAGTATTAATCCATGATGATACAATAACCTATATTTATTATAAATAACAATATTTTTTATGTTATTTTAATAACAAAATATAATATCCTCCTCTCACAAATAGGAAACACAACTATTGACCATGTGTACAGTGAACTATTGTCTCACGAACCAATATAACTGCTTTTTCATCGCTGATTCTCAAATATCAATATTATTTTTATATTATATTTATGATATAATTATCCATATGGAAATATAATATCCTATATATCTTTTTACACTCCATTCTGTAGAGAATGATAGAACGACATTTGTGTATATGGTGTACTACCACTTTGGGAAGCGATGTAATTTATTTTTCACTAACACATTCTATGGAAGGTAAAAAAATAAAATTTAATTATTATATATGATATATATAACTTGTTATATATTTATTAAATTAATATAATATCCACTTCCCTACACTTATACATGTTAAGAAACTGATATTATTGATCGTGAATGTTTATGATCTACTGTCAATATAAAAAGATGTAAATAATTCTCCATATTCAAAATTCAATAATGATTATAAGAATTAATATAATGATAATAATTGATATTTATATAATTAGTATCATTCTTCATATTTTGTAAAGATAAACTATATTCAATATAAAAAACAATCATGCCAAAATTTGGAGGAGAAAATACTACAATTAACAATTGAAGCAATTTGGATAATGATTGTTTATTTAAAAATGGGTAATAATAAGTTACAAAGGTATCATATATGACATTATAAATTATAATAGTATTCTAATATAAGTTAACAACATTTTTATAAACCCTACACATGTGAGGACCCAGCCATAAATATTCCATATTCTGTTGTCTTTGAACTAGAATTCACATTCTTACAATCCCAATGATACTTTTGGTTTCGCGTTATGGGGAATTAGGCCATTACTCATAAATAAAAAATAATATATCAAAAATTAGACACTTATACTAAATATCCATTTTTTCAATATAAAAAATTTAAAACTAAAATTATTTCTTGTAATGAAAAATCATTACGACTTTAAATGTGACTTTTTCTTCTACATTGCCAATCCTTATGCCCAATGAAAATCATTTTAAAACATGGATGAGAAAAAAAAAATATAGTAATGGTCATAAAACTAAAGAAAAATCCTATTAGTCTATAAATAACTATAAAACATTTTCATCACCAGACTAAAAATTGGAATCAAAATAAACATTTTATTACCTAATAAATAGTATTTTCTTCCCAAATATTCCTATAAAACATTTGATAAGAAACATTAGAGTAAAAAAATTCATATAGTTTTATTTTAAAACAATATAATCTAATGATTTTTTTTCAAAAAACAATTCTTTTCCTTCTCAAGATGTTTTTTATACATTCGTTTCAACAAAAACTCAATAAATTACATTGTGGGGAATAATTTTCAGATTGTAATTACATATTGAGTAACACTTATGGATACACATGAAATAACTTTCACATTTATAGTGAAAATAACCCCCACATATTTAGGGGAGTAACCATCATAGTTAAAAATAGAATTACCCTAATAATCAAATTTCAACATAAATTAACCCAATTAATTAGTGGTCTACTGTCTACACACCTGAATTTGTTTTATAACAAAAAAACCTTTATCATAAAAAACATCAAGGACCATAACATAATCATAAAATATTAATGAATGCATCATTAAAACATTCCTTTAGAAAAATCACTTATAGAAAAAATATATTCATGTAAAAAGTAAACACTTATCTATTAAAATAATTATGTATTTTTGTAGAGTTTTCTTAAATTAATGCATTATTCACAAAGGCTTAAAAATCAACTATTGTTGTATAAGTTATAAAATATTCATTCCATGTATTTTTTTTGATGTCACAAAATTCCTCATTTTGAAAACAAAAAAAAATCATTTCTAACTCTTTTTTAAAAGTTAGATTTGGTTTAAAATATGTTATCAATTAACAGAAGAATAATGATATCATTTTTAAAATAAATTATAAAATATTTATATAGATGGAAATTGAGTTTATATTGAATATATAAAAATTGATTATTAAAATAATGTAAATTACCTAGAGTCCAACTAGTCACATACATTCTTTATCTTCCTGAATAACAGAATTTTAGTCATTTCCTAAATTATTAACATACCCATTCATGTTCATTTTTCCTTAATTTTATTTAATACCATATTTTAAAAAATTAATTAATCATTAATTTTCATATCTTACATTTTGTTTTTATTAAGAAAAAAAGTCTATAATGACATAGGTAGGATGACTATGGTCTAAAAGGTCAAAATTCCAAATTTTACTAATTAATAATCCTATGATAATTATAATTTAAAATATAAATTATAAATTTAAATCCACCAATTAAATGCAATTATTAAAAATGAACTATGTTACAATCATGGATCCTATAGTCTTTATTTATGCATGAGTAATGTTTTAATTTTTTCAAGGACATTATCATCTTTCATTGTAGGGAAAGGTAAGAAGTTAAATGATATATTATCATTTAAAATGATAAATTATCATATAAATGAATAATAATCCATTAATATCATATATTAACACAAATTCTATCATTAGAAACATTTTTGAGAGATGATGACGGAAATATAGTTACATTGGTTTATGAGGTGGTTGTCAGCCATTCCGACGAACATTTAATTATTTTCCCACATGTTGGAAGACGCTATATATATATTTCATCACAAAAAATGTATTAGTGTATTTAGTACAATTTCTTTATTATTTTATCATGGTTTAATATTGTTTCAATGATGTGGAAGAAGAAACAAAAGAAAAACATGCTTATAAAAAATATCCATCTTCTTTCGAAAACCCACCATACTTAAAACCTTAAGATCCCTAATATTGGTATTATTCCTAAAATAAGACATATATAAGATTAATATGAATTATTTGATTTTATTTAGGCTAATATTTTTTAATCTAAATGATGTTAAATTTTGAGGAAATAAGTCTAAGAGGATCCCTTTTATAAGAGAGGGGAGGGGAACGCTTGGAATCTTTCAAAATATTAATATATTATAATTTAAGGTTAAATTAAAAAATTATGTAAAGTGAGTTGATTAGAAGATAAGAATTTTCATTTTTCTACGTTATATCATTGAATAAAAATTTGAACATTTATTTATATATTTATACCCTAATATTTGTTTTTTGATCCCTATTAATCCCCTTAAACTCTTACCTTGACAACATGGATTTTTAGACTTCGGTAGTTAATAATAATCACTATAAAATATTAATCAAACCATTAATGGATCATGAATGAAATTTTAAACAATATAATAACCACCATACTGAATTTAATAATTTTAGAATTTTTTTATAATTTCATACAATATTATTTACTATAAAATATCAATAAATTCAATTGAATTACTATTTATTTCATTGAATTTAATAATAATACTAGTAAAATAAATAAAAACTGAAAAAAATATATTTATTTTTCATATTCACCTATAAATATACTTTATCACATTATTTATCACATATTAGAGTTATTTTAATATATACAATATCTTTTGTTCGATTATTCCATTAATTATGTAATTATTGCACCATTGCTGTGCAAGAATTTAAGGTAAATATTTATTAAATAAAATTTAAATAAAAATAAATATAATGAATATAAATAATTTATATTTCAGAATATTATTTATAGTTAATAAGTTCTTCTAGATAACAACTTCTTAATAATATCCCTCTTGTAAACAACATGGGTGTGACATGTTTGACGTTTCTATAAATAAAATAATCTAAAGGTAATAATGTAATAAAAGTGTCTCCAAAAGGTAAAAAATTCATCCCATGGATGATTATGGTCTTTTTATACTCATAATATAAGAATTATATAATTTTTTTTATTTTATGGTTTTTGTAATTTTTATAATCCTAAATTGCCTGATTTACACTTCACCGAAGAAACTAAAATTACAAAGATTATTATTTATATTTTATTAAATTTCAATGGAAAATATTTTGCAAATTTTTACCTTTCAGTTTTCAATATATAATTCAATATTAAAAATTCTAGTCAGTTATGTTTTAAAATTTAAATGAAAATTAAACATGAAAAAGCCAATGACAAAGAATTTTTTGAAAAAAATTCATTTTTAAATATAAAATATTTTTCTACTAAATTCATTGGTAATATCCATTTTAAAAAACATAATGGTATTATAATAATATACTAGTTATAATATTATAAATTATTCCTAAAATTAATATGAAATTTAAAAAAAAGTTAAAAATTACACTTTTTAATAAAAATTAGTAATTTTAAATTTTTCTTGATAAATCTATATTTTCAAAAAATTACGAAAAATTAATTTAATAATTTTTTTACATGATTGGTTTAAAAATAAAAATTATTTTTCTAAATAAAATTTATATACAATCTTAATATTTTAATATTTACTAAAAAAAGCGAAAAACTCACTTTAAAAAATACATATATTTTTTAAGAATAAAAATACCTTTACTAAAATTCAAGTATATATTTAAAAAACAGTTATAAATACATTATAAATGAGTATAACCATTATATATTTATTAATTTTATTAGTTCCATTCATTTACACATATCTAATGGCTAGATTAATATTATCACATTCATCTAAAAAGAATGCATTGTTCGTTTCTGCTTAGTTTCATGTATCTTGTACTCTATCGAACATAGCCTCCCCTATTAAAAGAGTGGGATGTGAAATACCCCCCCCCCCCCCCAATAAAACGATTCCTTAAAATTTTAATGTTATCCTAGAAACCAGGGTTTGATGATTGATAATACCTTTATTGAAATCTGACATTATAAAAAGGGTCAATAAACAATTTAATTGAAAAGTAAGAAATGGGTTAACTAAGGTCATCTGGAATAACTCATAGTAGGTTTCTATGTTAGAGAAAATTTGTGTGAATTGGAAAAATGGACATATAAGATTAAATGCATCAACCAAGGACTAATATAGAGTCATAGTTAATATAGTCATGAGAAACATGGCCATCACAACACAATAAATAAGTGATGGATTAAAAGGCCATTGGTTTCTCATTAAGATAATTAAATGAATAATTTTTGTTTCAAAATAATATTACTATAGTTGAAAAATTAATTTAATACCAATTATAAGAAGGAAATGATATATACTTACATGAAAAATTTTGTTTAATCCATTAATAAACATCCACAAAAAAACACATTTTTTCTATAAATAAAGACTATTAAAGATGAATCGTTAATGCGTGGAACATCAGAATCAACTTTTATTGATCACAAAAAACCAAAAAAGGATAAATATATATTCATCCATTAATTACATATTATCCAAAACCAAATAAAAATTTACAAGATAAGATAATTCCCAAAATGAATAAACCACCAAATGAATAAAAACTACTATAAATCGAAAAAATTCAACTGTAAATCCCAAATTTCAACATTAATCATTCAAAAAATTATTAATCATAAATGTATTAATAAATAATCCAAAATAATAATGAAACCCAAAAAATAAGTTTATTTGATCACGTATTCTTCCAAAATAAACTTTACATTTATCTACAAATTGCATTAATGACTCTTAAATTATCATATAAAAATGTAATTTCCATAATCACATAACATTCATGATATGCTAATCATATTTATAAATGACATGAATTGCCATGTTGAAACCATAAAATAAAATATTCATCCAAAAGATAATATAGCATCTATTTCTTAAATAAAAACCCACAATATTAAATCAACATAAAACCTATAATGATCCAAAAAATTATAGGTATCTTATTATGAAATAGAATTAATCACACAATAACTAAATCAATATCCAATCCCATAGTTATCTATACTATAAAACAAAATTTCCAAAAATTAACTTATTTTTCATCTAAAAAAATGTTTAACTAAAAAGAAAATGTTATACTAACCAAGAATTCATGTTGTAATGTGGTATGTGATGAACCCTTATAATCCTTCAATTGTGGGTTCAAGAATCATGGTCGTTAATGGTGTGATGGGTTGTCACCAAGTTTGGGGGTTTCCATTTTATAAAACCATATAATTATTATAACATTCGATTAAATATGATGAAAATCCTCGAAAATAAATTTTATATTTTCATCATTTGGGATAATGTTTTAACCTAATAGGTTATATAATACCTTTAATTTAGAACCACATCCCATAATTACCTCAATAAATTAATTGATGAGGTATTTCATATCTCAAAATTTGACATTTCAACTCCCTATGATTTTAATATAACTGTCCCAAAATAAATAAATATTTTACCTTGATCATTATTCCACGTGATTTCATTTTCACGTTAGTCACTTTTATAAAAGTCCCATGTATCGCAATAATGATTTAGATATTCTTCAAATCCCATCCCTTCCTTTTTTTAAAATTCACCATGTATAATATGGGTTGTATTAATGTTGACAGATAAATTTTTTTGAAAAAATATTATTTTATAAAATACAATATCAAAACATATGATAATAATTTATTTTTATAAGAAATTTAGACTGATTTTCTTTTCAAACATTCAATAAAGGGTCCTTTTAAATCACCATAAGTATGACTCATAAGACTATAAGTTAAAACCAAATTTAAATATGTTACATGAGGATATCCTTCATCAAAAATTGTATTAAATACAAAATATGATTCAAGGAGTTAAATATTTTAAAATTCCATGTGGATATTTTCCTTTTGGGGGAAATTGGAGATCAATTCCTTAGGTGAAGCTCTAATGGCGCATCTTATAAACCCTAAGCCTCAAATTGAGTCTTGTTTTTTGATTCTCTTGTAACTTTGTCTATAGATAATGGTGTATTTTGTCATTTAATAGGAAATATACTTTACAAATTGTGGCTCTAAAGAACAAGGGATGGAAGCCCTTATAGAGGAGAATCCTAAAAAAATTAATGCAGATAGATCTAAAGGGATTTCATTCCTTGATGCTCTTAAAGGTAAGGATCTATAGAAATCAACTTCTTTTAATCCCCCCATTTTCAAGAAAATTGATGATGGAGTATTATTGGTGGGGGATGATGCCAACCCTCGACAACAACATGCACAAATGTGAAACTTTTTTATCATGGGGCATATCTCTAGTCAAAAAGGTCAGCATCCTTGTCCTCTGGTTGAAATAAAACCACGTATTGCACACTTCAGGGGTTTCTCATATTATAAATTCATACAAATAGGTAGAGGCTATTTCTATATACAATTTAAATCACAAGAGGACCATGATAAGATATGAGAGACTAGAAATATTTGTCATAAAATAGGTTTCCTTAAATTATCTAATTAGGACTATGAATTTAACCCCTACACTGATTTGAACACCATGGAATATTTATAGGCTAAATTTCATTATATCAATTCGTATTTTAGGCATCCCAAAATCTGTAATGAAATTTTTTCCTTTATTATATCACTTCTTAAAATTGACCAAAGAACATTAAATTGTTATTTGAGTATCTTTGTGAGAGTTACGGTTGAAGTTAATTTGGATTAAAATCTTTCTAATATAATTAGATTCAATGCTAATGAATATAAAACTGAAATCATAGTTGAGTATGAAAGAAAACCTCCCTTCCATGATCTTTTTATGATAATTGGGCACACAATTTCAAATTTTAGGGTGGTTAAGAAATAAGTTGACTATCAAAGTGAAAATTAATGGAAGGAGTGATAAAGAACAAAAAATATAAGGCTCACATTCTATACAAACATGTACAATATAATAAGAATTATAATTTTTTTTCAAAAAAATAATAGAGTTCAATCCACTTAGATGATAATTTGTGTAAATCCTTGGAGGATTTAGCTGTATAATAAGAAATTGTTATTAAGGAAATCATAAATATAGAATAAATATAAAATATATTCATAGATTCAATTAAATAATCCCATCCAAATCTTGAATTTATAGAAGATGATATTTGCAAGGACACTGTGAGACCCTTTAGGCTGGTGTCATGCTCTGTTATTAACTATTCTACTAAATAAGATGGCAAAGATGAAGGCTCGGTGATCCTCACTAAAAGAATTGATGGTGAACAGAATGTAGAGGTTCCAGTCACTAAACATAATGCCACCAAACTATCGGTTCTAGGAAATGTCATGAAGTAGGTTAATTTTATTATGACAGCTCTTGTAACAATGGGTGTGATGGATGACCCAAAAAATCAAAAATTCCATCACACCGTTCATTTTGGGCAGTCTCAATAAGTTGGAAAATCCTACTATAACATCTCAAGGTTAACTGGGTGAGGAGGATAAACAAAGGACATTCATATCATTCTTTGGGTAGAATGTTTGTCTTGGGATTTCGTGTATGGTCAATGTAATACAATAGAAAGATCCTGCCACAAATGACTCTAGTAAACTTACTCCTGTTTTGATCGATAGTAATTCTAATGTAGGTTTTCAAACTATTACCAGAAACTATTTTCTACATCTTCTAAGAATATGAATATTTTTCAGAATATCGACCATACTGACACTATAAATAAGACTGATTTGGCTTCCCCTGTGAAATCCATTATACATGATCCTCCCAAATAAAATGCTAATGCAGGTACCACGAACAGTCCCTCTACTTCATCCAAAAATATATAGGAGAATAATACTATCCCAAACACTGAAAATAATGATATAATATCCTCTAGAAAAATGGGATTATTTAACAAAAAAAATGGGATATCTAACTCCAAATTCAGGGATTAATAAAGATTTTTTTCTGGAATTGTAAGGGTATTTCCAACTCAGACACATTTACTATTTTAAAAATAATGATTAGAACTCATCATCTAATGATTTTTGAAATTTTTGAGCCCAAAATTATTTTTTCCATTAAGTACTCACATTTGGGTCAGTACGGTTATTCATTTATAGGTGCAAGAAAAAACTACTCCTATGATGAATCCCTCATGATCTCCTCTCAATCCTCTTTATGTAATGTTAATGATTTTAGTATTTTTGATAATGTTTTTAAATGTGACTTTTGTATTGATGGCTCAATTTTATTTTGTTATTTTTTTTAGGAAAATAATATATACCAAGATAATAGGCCTTTTTGAATGACCTGACCTTTTTTGGTACTAATATTCATATACCTTGGTTTTTGATTAGAAACATTAATGAAATTATTTCCTCAACATAAAAAATGGTGCTTCATTTTCTAAAATTTCTATGATAGTATTTAAGAATACTGTTGAAGACAACAACCCTGTTTACATTAAACATACTGGTAAAAAATGTAGTTGGTATAAAAGTTATTACAATATGATGGTCGCCAATAAGTTGTGTAGAGCTTTCAAAAATGTCATTTCTTTAGATAAATGGTACACTATATCCACCACCACACATCACAAGATTAAGTCTAATAATCATTATATTCTTTTAAATATATCCACCATAAATTTGAATCCTCCCCTCCCTTTTTGGTTTAACAATGCTTTGTTATATAACACTAAATTTACTTGTATCATCAAAAAACATTTTCCTTCTATGATGCACTGCAATGGTGCTTTTTCTTAATCTATTAAGCTAAAATTACTTAAGCACAATCTCGATGGTTGGATTAGTTATAAATCCAAACAAGTTGACAAGGAAATCCTACTTCAAGAGGATGAACTTATCCAACATCAGAACAATATCACTAGATCTAATTTTACCATTGATATGAATCAAGATACCAACATTTCTATAGATCTCAACTCTTTGGTCAAATTTAAAGATATCATGTGGAAACAACATTCATAGACAAATAGTTATTAGATGGATATAGAAATAATATGTTATATAACTCTCTTCAATGAATCAGGAAATCCTGCAGACTATTAATCTTTCAAAAAGATGGGGAAAACCATTTCAACAACGAGAAAGATAGTTCTAATTAAATTTTCTCTAACATTGAAACCATTTTCAATGGCCCTAACACTAATAAAGAAATCTTAACTGAGGTTAATCCAGTGGTGGTCAATGCAAACTATAACACCATTATTTTATGAATTATTCTCAATCATGGGATTAATGATACTTTCTTTATACTGAATCTGTATAGTGCTCCAGATCATGATGGCTTTAATAATGGTTTTTATCAGAAATATTGTAAAGACATTAAATTTTATGTTCGCAAACATGAAAAATCTTTATTTTTCAATAGTGTCCTTCCCTATGGTCTAAATGCTCAATTTCTATCCTTGATCACCAAAGAGGAAAATGCTTCTATTTTTCATCTATTTAGGCCCATTTCAATTAATAACATCCTTTATAAAATGTTCACTAAACTCATTGAAAATATGATTTCAACTATCATAGAGAGAATATTCTCTAAAACCAATTTGGGTTTGTTAAGTGTATATCCATCCAAGACATCATTTTTCTTGCCTTTGAGTGCATCAATAGCATAAACAATGCTAACATTGGTGTTAATATTACCATTAAACATGATATTAGAAAATATTTTGATACCATTGACTAGAGTTTAAAATTAAATGTTCTCGAGTGTTCTGGTTTTAATGATTTTTTAATCACTGCAAAAAACCCATGTTCAACCTAGCCTCTATTTCAATTCTAGTAAATGGATCATATATGAGAAATTTTAAATGAACCAAATGTGTTAGATTAGTTGACCCCCTCTCAGACACTCCACTTTCAATTGTGGAAGACTATCTTAGATTCTTTCTTACTCGTCCTATGGACAAAAACAAGATTAAGCCCATACATTTTCTTTTAATTTGAATTCTCCCAAACACCTATTATATGAAGATAGCATCATTCTTTTCTTACAATGTTATAAAGAGAATATTCATGTCCTCAAAAGTTCTCTCCCTCATTATGAGGATGTTTTTTGTCAATCTATTAGTTGTAAAATTCATCTATTTTCTATTAGAGAAACGTTTATATTAATTGGAAATTTAATATTATCAGAAATTTAGGCATAAAAGAATGTTCTTTTCCTTTTACTGATAATGGTGTTCCCATGTTCTGGGGTATACCCAAGTCCTGTTAATTCTATACAATAGATAAAAAAGTTCATAATTAACTCTTCTCTTGGTAATGTAAATCACTATCTATCGAAGGCAGAATATGTCTTGTAAAATATTCTATCGTTTCTAAAAAAAATTATTTTTTGATGGTTTATGAATTCCCCACTGGTCTTATCAAAAAATGAATAATTAGATCAAAAAATAGTCCAAATAGGTAGAAAAATGGAAATGAAACTTGTGACCATCTCTTGGTAGACATGTTACAAACCTATCTATAATGGTGGTATTGGCATAAAAATCATATATTTTCTAATGAGGGCCTTCATGCCAAGATCACTTGGAATATTTTTTACAATTAGTCTGACCTTATCAATTTTCTCAAAAATAGATTTTTTTGATAATCTAAAGAAAGGAAACTCTATTTTCCTCATATATTCTATCTTCCCATCCATTAAACAATCATACTCCATTATTATAATCAACTCCAAATGGATGGTTTCCAATTACTACTCTATACACTTCTTATTGGATAACTACATTTCTAGTCCCTTAATATCAATTATTCCTTAAAATTAATTTTCTAAGACTACCTATTATTAAAATATATATATTATCAATTATCAAAATGATAATATCCCATAAATTATTATGAATTTTATTGAAAAATACCATTTTTATAACACCAATGACTTGTTAATCTCGGATCCTCTCACATTGGTATGATTAACTCAACAATATTTTATAAACATTATTCCTGTGACATAGAAAATTATATTTGTTGGTTAAATTTGTTTAAAAACCTTGGATAAGGCCTTAATGATTTACACTTATTGGGAGTATTGCTTGTAATAGGGTTCCTACAAACATGTGTCGTCAATCTTTTTGAAATCAACTCTGCTCACAATTTCACCCCTATAATAAACATAGTGATGATGAAAATAATATCTTCTTTTCATGTGCCACTAATTCTTCTATTTGGAACAATATTTCTTCCATTTTTTATTGTAGATAGTTGAATTTTGACTCTAAAAACTCTAAACTGAATTGATGTGTGGATATTAAAAATTCTCAGCAAATTAAGAACATTTTCTTTGTTTTCGTTTCTAATCATTATCATGTTATCTAGTATAACAAAATTTATAGTCTTTATAATAATTTCACATTCCACCTTAATGCAGGTGGGATGCTGATCCTTGTTGATATAGGTTAAGTTTTATCTTTGAAAAGGGTCATTTTAGAAACATTGTGAACAACTTTGGGACTCTACAGCGTCATCGAACTGATGAAATTTATTTCTATCCTGACAATGTTTTGAAGTGTTTTGAAAATAACCATTTTCTGGTTGGATTAAGTAAAATGTGGATGGTGCCACCCAAGGAATTCTGGGTCTTCAAGGTTATGGTGTTATCTTCCAGATTCAGCATGGTTAGATCCTCAAATGATTTTTTCGAAGTCATGGAATCACCTATTCTCTATAGGCTGAAATGATGAGTATGATTCATTTTATTTAATTCCCTTAACACCCCGGTTGGAACAATATCTGGGTTAAATATGAATCAACTACCATTGTGCATGTGATTTGGATTGGTTTGACTCATCTTACATGTATGATCACAACCTGATTGATGGATTTCCTGTATTTTCTTATCGACCTCGACGACATCATTACACATATTGTTAATCAAGAAAACAAAATTTTATATGGAGTCTCTAATAATGGATTAAATCAAAACATTATAGGGATGGTTGATCACCCTACTGATTTATTCCCCATTCATGATAAGAACTGTAATATGATTCCATATTTTAGACTCATGTAACCTATTTTATTTTTATAATAATTGTTCATTGGTATTTGGCCAAGGAACTACCTTCTGAAAAAAAAATTTGGAAAAGAAATTAAAATTTTAATTTTAATATTTCATTAATAACAACCCATGAACCACATTTTAATCGAGGTATATAACAAATATTTGATATTTCATACAACAATTTTTTGGAGATTGTTTATGATATTTAATGTTCCAAATTCAAAAATAAATGACATTACAATAGTTATTATAGGCAAACAGTTGTGAATGGATAGAATTGTTGTTTGGGATCCTCCAACATCATATTGAAATTGATTTTATTTGACTATAAAAAGTTAAAAAACATGTATTTAAAAAATAATATAAAGAGAAACTTA
Source organism: Viscum album (assembly GCA_963277665.1). Taxonomy (NCBI): domain Eukaryota; kingdom Viridiplantae; phylum Streptophyta; class Magnoliopsida; order Santalales; family Viscaceae; genus Viscum; species Viscum album. The sequence continues at coordinate 705,438,655 of OY728131.1, read as the reverse complement.
TCCTATGTTTAATAAAAATTCCACCAATGTTTTCTAAACCATCCTATCATACCAACTAGAAGGACCCAACTTTATACATTACATATTCTAGTGTCCGTGTATGAGAATCCAAAATTTGAAATTCTAAAGGGTATTTTGAATTTATAGTTTAATATAATTAGTCATAACACATATATAATAACTCATATATAACTATTTAGTCCCTTTTACTTAATATCCATTTTTTACAATATGATACATAAAAAACATGTTTTCTTTTAATGAGAAATATTCATGAATTTAACCTTGACTTCTTTATTTCCATTATCCAATCCTATGCATTGTGAGATCCAATTTAATACATGGTTTGAGAATTAAATGATTAATAACGGACATAAAAATTCTGAAAGAAACTACTAGATCATAAAATTTTATAACAACATGAAATTTACGTAATAAAAATTCTAATTAGAATAAAAAAATATATATTACACCAAAAATGATGCATTCTTTTGAAATAATTCCATAAATATTTCTTAAAAAACCATGAATGTAAAATAAAATAAATATAGTATTATTTTAATACATGATAAAATAAAGAAGAATATTTCACAATGAAAAACTTTTGATATGTATGAATTAACATACACTATGGTTTAAACATAAACTCATTAACACATCCATAAGAAACATATTATTTCTATAAAAAATAGCATGAATAACTAAATTATATATATCAATTGTGAAATCATTTTTATCATGATTTATAATGTATTTACCATCACATATACAAATGAAATTACTCAGATGGTTATACATAAAATTACCTTCAAAGTAATTCTTCGTGTATTCATCTTTGTTACAATTAGAATAATCATCATAGAAAACTCCCAGAATAATCCTACCCAATAAATTAGATGGATATCATTAAAAAAATTATATTGGGTTTATATAGGATCAAGCCATCATCATTATCAATTCCAAAGAACTATAACATAATCATAAAATATTAATTCTTGAATCCTAAAAAAACCATGTAGAAAATCACTTTTATAAATAAAACTACACACATACAAAGAAAAAAAATTAATTGAATATATCTATATATTCTTGATAAATTAGTTTCATTGAAAATATGTTCATGAAGGTGGTAAAATCCACTATTTCTGAATAAGTTAATAAAAATTACTCTTTTATTTTTTCCTAAAAATTTCAAAGATCATCATTTAGACAATAATAAAAAGATTCATTTAAAATAGCTTTTTATAAAGTAAACCATGGGTAAAGGTGACTTCAATCATTTATAGTATAATAATGAAAACATTATTTATGTTATATATTGATAATATTGATATGGAAAAAATATTAATGGATTGTTTAATAATAATTTTTAAAATAAAATACTTTACCTTGAGTCTAAATCATCAAATATTTTATTTATCATCCTGATATATATATATATATATTTTAATTTTATAGTCACTTTATAACCTTTTTTTCATTATTAATTTATTTTACTTAATACCATGTTATATATAATTACATAAATATTTATGTTCACAACAAAAATTTTGACAATATTCAATATAATTGTCCAAAATGAATTCGGTAGGTACACTATAGTAAAAAAGGTGACCATTTCATCATATCTAGAATAAATTTAATGAAATAAATATAATTCTTATATATAAATTATACTATTAAATCCTTACATTAATCATGGATCTGAAAAATGAATTGTGTTATAATTATGGAGATGATTGGTCATGCATACACATAAGTAACGTTTCCATTTTCAACTATCATAATGTAAAAAATGCAAAAATTTATTAATATTTTTCTCAATTTACATATAATAATATATATAGTATTATTTCGTAAAATATAATTATATATATTTTCCATGTGATTAGGTGATGAAAAAAAATCTCATCTCTTCCTACATGTGGGATTCCATACACACCCATGAACGACAGTATCATTTTTCATTGCATGGAAATGTAAAAATGTAAATAATATATCGTATAGTAGAAATGATAAAAATATAATTACTATCATATATAAAAAGTAATTCCATTATTATAAATATTCTTGAGTGATGGTGATGGAAAACAAGTTTCATCAGTTAATGAGGGGGTAGTCCACCATACACCCGAATGATGAATTATTTTTTCAATTTTGAGAAAGAAGATATTAATATGAGTTATTAAAGTAAATAATAACATATAAGTATATTTAAAATACAATAATTATAATTTTCTAATAGTTTATGGGTTTTTAGGGTTTTATGAGAAAAAACAGGTGTAGAAAATGTAGATAAAAACGATACCACTTCTTTGAAAACCCTCATTTTGTGAAAAATAGAAAGCCTCTATAATTCGTATGATTCCTAAAACACGCTATCTATAATTAGAATAGGGACTATAAGGACGTATTTCAATAATTATATTCTAATATAATGGTTGTTATGTACAAAGAACTGATAAACCTATGTTCCCTTTTATAATAGAAGAGATGTGCTTTAGTAGAATATCTCAAACTATTAATTTATTTTAAATTAATATTCAACTAAAAATTCCTCAAAGGTGAGTTATTTCGATTATAATATTATTATGTTTCATAATACCCTTATAAAATAAAAATTTTACACATTTTTTGATCATTTTTACCCTTTTCTTTTTGTTTAACCCCTATTTAACCCTCATAAATCGTACCCGAACAAGTTGAATTATTACTCCTAAGGGTTATCATAGTTACTATAAAATGATAAAGAACCCATTAGTGTACCATGGTATATATTTTTAACCTTATCCAAATAACATGGATTAATTTAATATTTTTATGAGGTTCATATCATTTAATAAAATATTATTTACTATAAAATATCCATAATATCTATTTTTAGAACTACACATTTCATTGACATTAAAAATATCAAATAAAAATAAAAAAAATGAACCAAATATTTTATAATACCCCTAAAATAGAATTTTATTATATAAAATTTACTTATAACATTAATTTTCTCAAATCATATTTATTTTAATATTTTAAATATCAATTGTTTGATTTTTACATTATTTAATAAATTATTGCATCAGTGTTGTGTAATCATTTAAGGTAATTATTTCATAAATAAAAATAAAAAATAAATTAACATGATGAAGATAAATATTAAATAGTTCAATATACTATTTATAGACTGAAATGTCTTCTAGACACCACCATATTTTAAATATTACACTTATTTAAAGAAAAGTATGGAATTTTTGACATTTCACTAAATGAAATACTATAAAAATGATAAACAAGTCTTTGTGTCCCCAAAAGGTCATATATTTGAACCTTGGAATATTTTGGTTGATTTGGACTCATAAAATAATAATTGGGATGGTTTTTTTGGTGATTTTATGGTTCTTATAATTTTATTTGTTAAAATAAATTACTTGATTAACCTTTTATAGTTGTAATAAAAATTACTATGTTTACGATTCAAATTATTCAAAATATATAATATCTATTTAAAATTTATGGACCTCCTATATCAAAATTTATAATCCCATTTTTCAAAATTCAAATCCCATATAATTCATAATTTAATTAAAACTTAAACATGATTTACACAATGAAAAATATTTCTTTTTAAAAAAATGCCCATTTAAATATATTTTTTTAATACATAATTCAAGTATAAAATCAATTTGAAAAAATAATTTTAATATAAAAATAATATAATAAAAATTTAAAATTCATCCAAAACAATGTTTTACATTTTAAACACATTAAATTTAAATACAGTTTTGAACAAAAATTAATTATTTTTATAATTACATAAAAAATACATTTATACATAAAATCAAAAAAATAATTTTAGGATAAATCTGGAATGTTTTTTTCAAATATTAAATTCATTTTGTAAAATAAATTTAATCAAAAATATTAAATTATAATATTCACTAATAAATAGATAAAAATCGTGTTTTGAAAAATAAAACATATTTTTAATGAATTATGTGAAATTACTAAAAAATAATAACTTTTTAAAAATTTTTAATTAATATATTATATATGAGTTGAACCATTATATATTTTATAATTTTGTCAATTTGTTACATTCTCACCAATTTATGGAATTTTTAATAATAGTAAAATTAAAATAATAAGATTTTGTAATTTGTTTGAACTTATTGTTGTTTATCTTGTAATCAATCAAAAAATTTTATTCCATTTTAAAATCCTGAGATTCTATATTAATATATTATAATGAGTTATAAACTAATTGGATGAATGAGGTATGGGGTTCTTAAAATAATTTTCATTCATTGTGTTATAAGACTACTTTTTTTATTATAATGTTCAAAAGTTATGTGTGAAATGAATTTTGATTTCTTTCTATTGTATTTAAAATTTTATTTTTGTTGATTTACATTTTTTTACAAATAATAACCCCATTGATGTAGTCTCACCTCACAGATAAGTTCATTGTAAGGGTCTTTTCTCAAACTTAAACATATTTGACACATTTTATTTTATGTATATAATCTCTTTTAAATGGTGTATATACATACCCTTTACATACTATAACATGAATCCTTAAAAAATAATTATATTTCAAATCTCAATTCATCTTCTTCAATCATGGGAGGTTTTGATTCATATGTAACCATGGAGAAATGTTTTTTTGATTCAGTCATATTTTAATATGGATTTTTTATGATTAAATTTCTATTGAAGGAAATTATTTCATCAATTTTTAATAAACACATATTTTCCTTTAGTTATTCCTGATTTTTTCATGTAATATTATTATTTTCCTCACATTGGTACTTAAATTGATTGAAAAAATGTTTTGAATAAAATTCAACTTCATTTTTATCTTCATCAAATAATCCTTTTTCTTTGGAATCCAAATTTTTATAAAAAATTCAAAAATGTTTTACTAATACTTTTTAAAGTAATTTTTACCACATATTAAATTTTTTAGAAAAATTTTTAAATGTAGTATTTATTTCTTTTTCCCAACAATTTACATTTTCATATTTTATAAACAGCTATGAATGAAATCATTTTTTTTATCATAATCATCATAAATGGAACCATCCTCCTTCATGATAACACTTGGTTCTAAAGATTCCATTATAAATTTTGAAAATTTTATTTTAATTAAAAATTTCTAGTATTGTGGAAATTATTAGTTTATAAAATTTATTTTTAAAGTGTAAAAGTTATTTTCCTCAATAATTTTTTTAGATCTTTTTTTGGTATTTTTATTCATCAATAAAAAAAATTTATTTTTATGGATTACTTATAATTTATCTATTATTGTCAATCACATATATACATGTATAATTATACATTAATTATATTATGTAACACATTCTTTATTATCACATCTCAAATGCCTTCATTATGAATCTTTCTCTAATCATGACATGAGACAATATTAGGAAACCTATTTTTTCTATGGAAAATTTTTACTACATGCCTTTTGATTTAATTCCATTATTTTGAAAATCTATATAATGACCATTTTATGATGGGTATAAATTGTTTTTTCTCCATTGCATTGGTAATTTCATAGTCACATGAGATGAAATGTATGGGATTTGGGAGTAAACATAATCTATTCATGAAATTTAAACACAATGTGATATTGTCTATAAATTTTTCCTTAAATAATGTTTTTGTAATGTTATATATCCATTCCATATTTCCTTGGATTATATTATGTATGGATCCATACCCAATACCACGTTTTCAGTGTCTTAATTTTTTACATTGATACAAAGTACATGAGATCCAATCCGAGACTGAATAGTTTACTAGCTCTGTAAAACATGATATAAATATATGTTTTACATTATAACATGAAATGTATAAAACATATAAAATCTATTGGAAACATCTTTAATCTCCATGATTATTCTGAAATGTCAATCATAATATATATCATGCTATCTTGGGGAAAATTAAAACATAATAAATTGGTCATATCAGATGCTCCTTATGGGTAAGAATATAATGGATGTTGTCATAAATAATAATTTAAACAAGGAATGTTAAATAATTAAAAACACATACCCTTAAAACATAATCTTTAGCATAATATGGCAGGAATAAAATATGATCAAATAATTAAATAAAATTAATCATATAAGAATAGAACATATCCATGGATATTCTACTTGTTGAATAATAATATGGATAATAAATAACTAATCTCCTAATGAGGGGATTCATAATCTGATGCATCATAAATATATCAACAAGGAATCATCTGATATGTATATATGATTGGGTAAGGCCTCAGACAAAACCTAGTCATGTTCATCCCACGAGTCCTACCAATGCATTGAGGGGCTATAGTAGGTCCCACTAAAAACGTACTAAGACCAATAATTTCCTCAAATGGGAGGTATGAAACCTATTCCTCAGGTAAATTCATATTTAAAACTACCTTATGAAATGTCAATAATTTTCTTAATATGTAAAAATAATCATACAATATCCAATGTAATAAGGTGATTTGTATCAAGATAGTACAAACCCATTCAAAATGATCATAAATAATTAAATTAAATATTTTATATGGTATCATAAGATATCGTCCTAAATTAATAATAAGATTTAATAGATGGAGTTGACATTTATTAAAATACCCTTATAAAATTATTAGTATTTTTAGAGAGAAATACCCTTTCTATTTTGGAATAAATATTTTAAAATTTTGTGCAATTATAAAAGAAAAAAAACTAAATAAAAATGAAAATTTAAACATATAAATTATTCCTTAAGGAATTAAGACATCATTAAAGTGGATAACTCTTTTCAATCTATATAAGTTTTAAAAAAATATTTTCAATCAAACATGAAAAAAAGATGTATTTAAAATAGTGTATTTAAAATAAAGTGTGAAAATTAACCAAATTACATGGTTATTTGTATCATCTGTATGTCCAAAAAAAGTGTAAATACAACATTTGGTAATAAAAATATGTTTCACAAAAAAAAATATTTTTAAATAATCATTGGAGTAGAAGTACAATAATAATAATGGAAATTGGGTTAAAAATTCCCTTACCATTATGCAAGCAATCAAACTATATGACCTATAAAATTAATGATCATAAAATGAAACATTAAATACCATGAAGTTAAATAGATTCATGATATCATATAACAAAGGGAGTCATACATACACCACAAACATGTAATGAGTGTTGAATAAGTCATATCTCATTGAAATAAAAGTGAGAGTAAAAAACTTATACCTTATGTCTTGAAGCGTTCATCACTTTCACATAACATCTAAGATAGAAGAATAGATTAAATAATTAATTAAATCAGATCATATTAAAAATATATTTTATTTATAATTATTTTATTATGTTTATATATGTTCATTTTTATGATTTATGATGATTAATTCCATTTTTTGGGAGTGTTCATTTCATGGTTTAATGTTAATTCACTTGATTATAGATATGTGAGTTCTTTTCAAATGGACGAAAAACAAATGAAGTTTAATGGAATTGTATTAACATAATTAAATTATTTAAATATTAATAGTATTTTATTTTTTATATTGTGTTAGGATTATTCATATGTTATATTCATAATAGAAAATGATTTGTTTAATTTGGTGGTTTTTACGACAATCAGAAACCAGTATCAAGGTATTAAATAATATTTTTATATATATTTGTTATCGAACACTAATTATGTTCTAATATACACTTTATAATTTTTTTTAACAATAAAAATGGATTTATGTCCATATTTTGTTGATGTAATGTAAAATTAAATGATGGAATCTATGAAGGTTGTGGATCAAAACCACACAGATGATGCTTTCTTTTTTAGAATAAAAGGATTATACAAATATAAAATGAAAATAGATTAAAATGGAATGAAGTAGGATTTTACCTCTTGAGTGTCGTCTTCTTGAGGACCTCCTTAATGAATTTGAAATGGTCATTTTTTGAGACCAACAAGACCAAAAATATGTTGAATAGGTTTATATGTTTAATTTAATATAATATAATTATGTTCTAGGTCTTAAAAGGTGTAAGGAGAAGAAGTAGAGTTGGTTGAATTTATAGTGGAGGAGAGGGTTGTTTTTTATTATTGTATTCATTAGTTTATTATTTTGGCTCAGTACTATCAATAGTGTTGATTCATGTGAATATGTTTAGTAACTAGTGTATGTGAGTTAAGACTAAAATTTATTACATAATCCATGACTCAAAACATCACATATTTGGCATATAATTTTAAATACGGTAAATTACAGTATTTTATTATTCATATGAAACTCAACTATTTTATAAAAAAACACAACATTTATTCTTACCATTTTTTATCTGAGGATTTAAACATGGACTCTATTTTATAAAAAAAATCCAATTTTTTGAAAATATACTCTTAAATAAAATATTCATTTATTCTAAAAATACTTATTTTTGTATTATAACACATTTTATGAAAATTTGAAAAATAAATTATGGCCTCACGAAATTATGTTATAATAATAATTCAACATAATATTAAATTATTTATATAATTTATGTAAAAAAATTATTGAAATTTATTATATTAATTATAAAACTATAAATAAAAAATTCTGATTTAAAAATATAAAAACACTTAAATTTGATATTTTTAAAATATTTATTTACTTATTACATGATTTCAAAATATCATATTTTCTTTTATGAGATAATGAAATTTTAATCATACATTGATGTGTGTGTTAGTTATTCTAATGGAGAGTTTTATATTAATAACACCAACATCACTATTCTAATGTAATTTTTAATATTTACAAGTATATCACTGTTTTTTTATGATCTATGTAAAATGAAATGGAAATTATCGAATATTTTAAATTTAAAGGAGACATGAAATAAATTATTTGGGAGTAAGATTCTCCACAACCATCAAAAATATCATCCTATAAATTTTCAAAATGTCACATGATAATTAGATTTGGGTAGTTTTTCATAGTATTTTCATTTTGTTCACATGTCTCCTCTCCAATTTTATGATTTTTTCAAATTGAATTGATGAGATGAGACATCTGATTCCTCAATGAAAGTTTCCAGATTCTCCATATGATCTTCAAAATGAGATAGATTATGTCTAATTCTATTTTATTATAAGTGAGAACATGTGTTAGATCTAAAATGTACTTTCTAAAGAATGAGATATGGAATACATTATGAAAATTGGAGAGACTTGGTGACATTGCTAATCATTAAGATACAACTCTAATTATATATAAAATTTAAAAAGGTTTGATATACTTGGGGCATTCTTAACCTTTATTTCTAAATATTAAACCACCATTATTGAAGATACCTTCATGAAAACATGATCTATAACTTGAAACACCAAAATATTTTCCCCATTTATTGGTATAAATCATTTTCATACTTTGAGATTATTTGACATGGGTTTGAATAGTATTTACCTTTTTTTGTTTCCCCCACATGTTATGGTCCTTAAAATTCCTTTCACTAACTTTATCTAAAATAATTAGACATACAACATTTCGTTCCATATAACACTTCATATGATTCCATTTGAATACTTGAATAGAGAAAATTGTAATATGAAAATTCTACCAATAGAAAATACAAATATCACATACCTTTAAAAGTCTAGTTATAAGGACCTCAATATGTCATCTAGAGTTTGATTAGTCCTTTCATACTATCCATTAGTTTGAGGGTGATAATAAGTACACAAATGAAGCTTGGTATACTATGAATTATGAATACATTTTTCATAATTTCAATTTAAATCAAGTATCATGGTCAAAAAAATTGATATTGGACAACCATAAAGTCTTAAAAGTTCATTAATATATAGTTATACAAGGAGTTCTAGTGTAGAATTGTCCATTTTAGAAATAAACTGTTTATATTTCATATTTAAATTGAAAATTGCCTATATTACATCATTCTCTCATGGATTATTTGGTAGTTTAGGGGAAAAAATAAATAGTAATGTCATCCATTTTAATGTTGGAATATGTAGAGGATTCATGAATCCAATTGGATGTTTTCGTTCATCCTTCACATATAGAAATAATAAAAATCAAGATACATAATCATCCATTTCCCACATGTTATTATCCTACTAAAAATATTCCTTCAATTATCTATACATCTTGGTGATATCATGATGTATATAGTAATATGAGCTATATCTATTATATAATAATTCCCTTTTTAGTTCTGGTATAGGGGTGACATAATGTCTCTCCCAAAAATTTCAAAATTTCATCTTCATATTTGAAGTCTACCAATTTCACATTATTTGGATATTTAATTTTCTTTCGATAATTCTCATCATTAGACTGAGAACATAATATCCTTTCACATAAATATGGTTTATAAACTATTATAATAATTAGTGATGTTTCACCTTCCATGATAATTCCCTTACCTGACATTACTATATACTTTTACACAAGATCCCTATAAACCCTCATTTTATTCCTAACTCTATTATCCTTCCAGTTCAATGAATCCAATAACTTATTTTCCTTCACTATTTGGTAGTTTATAAAAATATCTTAATCCTTGAGTAGATTGAGGCATATTCTTTTCCTCATGTTGAGTTCCATCTTAGATAATATGTGTTTAAAACTCTTGAGATTCATATTTATACCACATATTTTACCATAGAGATAATTTCTTCATATCATTAGAGAAACTATTATATCATGTTATTTAATATCATGAGTTGGATAGTTCTATTCATGAACTTTTATATAGTTATATTCATTGAAAATAACTCTATCATTCTTCATAAGGACACAACCAATTCCTTTATCTTTTCCATAAATATAAATGAAAATCTACCATTTATTAATAGTAGATACAAGATCAATGCATTAAATAATATCTTATTAAATTTTTCAAATAATAGTCGCATTTTTTATCCCAATAATTATAATCATTTACGATCAATCGTGGTTAATAGATTAGATAATTGGGAAAAATATGAATGGAATCATTATAGTATCATGAAACACTAAAGAAACTATGTAGTTCTGTTATGTTCATTAGTGTAGGACATTCCTGGAATTCCTTTGTGTTCACAAGATCGACTTAGATTCCTTATTTACTGATAAAATATCTTGGAAAAGGAAGAATTTGAATCCTAAATTCACATTGGCTAAATTTCCCATATAACCCTTTTCTTTTCTGAGTCTATAGAATAATCCAAAATTTGTTCTTGTAGTCCTCATATATTTTGGATTACACCAATATATCATCAATAAATACCAAAATAGAATTATTAAGATATTACATGAATAATTTTTTCATTATATCTATAAAAACAGAGGGTTAATTAGTCACTCCAAGTGGAATTACTATAATCTGTTAATGTATATACCTTGTTCAAAATGTTTTATTTGGAATATTTTCATTCTTCAAACAAAATTGATGATATCTAGAATTAATATTGATCTTTGAAGAATATTAACCCATGTAAATTTGTCTAATGAAGTCATCATTGCAAGACAAGTCATACTTTTTCTTCATTTTAATTACATTGAACTCACTATATTTAATATATCTCTCCATAGATATATATTTCTTCTTAACAAAAATAATTGAAGATCATCAAGGAGAAAAACATGGGAATATAATTCCCCAATCACACAATTCCTCTAGTTGTTTATTTAACTCTATTAACTCCATTGTGGCCATTTTATAGGGTGTCATTGATATAGGTCTTTAATAGGTGATTAATCCAATATAAACCTCCTCTTCCCACTCTAGAAGATTCCCATGTAATTCATGTAGAAATTCACCAATTTATTCTTGTAAAATATTTATATCCTATGTTTGAAGATAACCTTTCTCACCAGTTGTATTTATGTTATCTTCTTCTCCAATAACTAGTTTGGAAGTGCTAATAAAGGTGGATCCATATATGACTCATATGATGAATTATGCCCTCTAATGTTATAAAATTACATATCTTCAAAACAAATCATAATTTCCTTCCCTTTGTAATAATTTTTATTATTATTGTTTTAAATACATTTCATTCCAAGGTTTATATCAAAATTGATCAAACATATGATAATAAAATCAACAATTAGAGAAAATTTATGTGTCATAATAAGAAATTATCAAGACATATTTGTTTCAATATGGTTTCCATAATGAATTTATACTAACAACTCGATTTCTAATATAAATTAAAAAAATAGAATTTTTTTAGGAAATGGGGAAGATATAAAAGAATCTGATGATCTAGAATAAAATAAATATTTAGAAATATTTGGTGAGATGATTAAAGTATATCCTACCACATTATTTGGAACTTCAACTTTAGTTGTTCTAACATTATAAGAATGGCCTTTTTCACAGGATTATTCTAGGGAACATTTCCTTTAAATTTAAGAAATTCATTTGTGAAGTGTCCCATATATTTATAGCTGAATCATTTCACATTACATACTTCATTTTTTACCTTACAAGCATGGTCCTGGTGGCCTTTTCCTCTACACTTATAACATACTCTTATTCATAAAATTAATGTTCCCTAAGGATTCTTTCATTTTTTATTGCATGTTGGAAATTTTATTTTTCCCATATTTCCTTTTTCCTTATTTCATTTTCAGGAGTACTCATCATCTGTATTCTATCCATTCATTCCTTCAAATACATATTGCTTGGAAAATTCTACCTTGGGCTTGATGGACAATTATAATCAATACTTATATGATGAGAATTTTTGGGAGACTAGATCCCTTCGTATAATTGGTTTAAAACCATCAGCGAAATTATCAATATTTATCCTTGGATTTCGTATTTAGTCTTTGGAATTCCTTTCTAACCTTGTAAAGAAGGATTCGTACTTAGAAACGTTATCATCATTTTTATATTTCAGACTTAATTATTATCTCTCTTTATAAACTTGATGTTCTCTTAGAGAATATTTTTCCAATAATTTTCATTAAATTCCTTCCATTTCATGTTTACAATTTCCTCTTCCTCCTAAGTGTTTTGAATTATTGACCTCCATTGATTTGAATCTCTTGAGAGAAAATAAACATCCATAATAAAATTACCCATTTCATTAATTCCTAAAGAATGAAATATCATCTCTAAGCATCTTATCTATTTCTCAGCTACAAATGGATTTTTATTTCCATTGAATGATAGAGGTTTTTTTCATGACGTGGTCTGACATTGTTTCACTGCATTGTGGATCAGGATGCTCCATGCAAGTAAATTTATTATACATTACCTAAGTCAGTTGTCCCAGTATAGTTATATGTTTTTTATCTATAGTAGAAGCTCTATATCCAACATCTTTATCATTCAAAGGATGTAAATTATTATATTTTATATGTGAATTGTTATGGTTTCTATTCCCTCCACTAGAATCCATTTCAAAATAATCGCATAAACTAAATTACATTTTAAAATTTTAAAAATATTCAAACCCTTCATGTATAACTAATATAAAAATCATAATCTTTATTATCATTATAATATTAATTAAATTCATTTATTGGGTTTTATATCCTTAATATGTTTTACTAATTCAGTTTCCCAAAGATTCTAAAAAAATACTCTAATACCAATGTATTCAACCTAGACACCAATATCTTGAAGTCGATGTCATAATTTAATATATTAGTACTATGTATAAGGGATCATATACCAATGGGAAAATAGTTTATTATCTTTGGATAAATAGATTCAAATATAAGTTAAATATTATAACTTCAAATAAAAAAAACATATAAACTCTATTAAAAACATCCATATTCTCTTAAATTACCCATGCATGTCAATCATAATATATATCATGGTATCCTGGGGAAAACAAAACCCCTGAAGGGGTGATATCAAATGCTCAATAATGGTATGAATGAAAAAGAAGCTATCATAAATAACAAAAAACAATAAGAAAATATTAATAACTAAAATCACATGCCATTTAAACAAAATTTTGAGCATAATATGGCCGGAAATAAATCTGATCAAATAATTACATATAAATAATCATTTGAGAATGAATCTTAAACATGTATATTCTTCTAGGTGAATAATATCTTGGATTATCAAAAAATAATCTCATGATGAGGTAATGTATAATTTGGTACATCATAAATATATCATAATGTTTGTGGGAAAGAAGTATATATAAATGGGTAATGCCTTGCCCAAAACCAAATATAGTTTTTCTAATAAGACATACCAATGCATCGATGTGATATAAATGGCCTCGTTAGATGCCTAAAAAGTTAAATAAATTCATCATATGAAAGAGGTGAAACATAATCATCTTATACATTCATATTCAATACAACATATAAAATATAAATAAATTCCCCAATCCATAAACAAAATCATAAACTATCTATGGTAATATGGTGAATAGTATCAAGCTAGGAAGTCCCAATACATGGGATATAGCGGGTCTTGCTGGAAACCTAAATGGTTCAGTAAATCCTTCATATTAAGGGGTTGAAACATATTCAATATACACATTAATATTTAATGTATCATTTAAAATATAAATAAATTCCCCAACTAGTAAACAAAATAAAAAACTATCCACAGTAATAAGGAGAACAGTATCAAGATACGACATCCCAGTTAAAATGATAGCAAACCATTGAATAAAATATTGAATATGGTATCATAATATATCAAACTCAATTAATCATAATATTCAACAATGTGTATTGACGTAGTTTAAAATAATCTAATAAAATCACTGAAAATTTCTACAGACAAATAACCTTTTGACATTGGAACCATTTATTTAAAAAGTCAGGAAATTACAAAAGAAAACATTTTATTTTAGAATGAAATTTTAAACATTTAAATTATTCCTCAAGGAATTATTTTTTTCTAAAAGTGGTTAAATAATCTCTTTATTTATATTTTTAAAAATACCATTAAACTTTGAAAAAAAGGTATTTAGAAGACTATTTTTAAAATAATATGTGATCATTAACAGAATTAATTAATTAATTCTATCTTCTATTGGTCCACATAAATCAGTTTTAAATACATTATAAGATAATAAAAATTCATTTCACATATAATCATAGCATTAGATAATGATTTTACTTGATTTTTAACCTATATAATGCAAATTGGGATAGGAATTCCCTTACCAATACTGAAACTTTTAAACTATATAACCCATAAAATTAATGAAACTAAATTGAAATATTGAATACCATGAAGATAAATATATTCAAGATATTATATATAATATATTGTTAAACATGCACTACAAAATATGTAATTTGGGGGTTAATAATGAATATCTCACAAAAATAAAAGGGAGATTAGAGAACCCTTACCTTATATGTGAAATCATTTTTCACTTATACATAACATCATGGATAATAAATTAGAATTATTATATTCTTAATTTATAAACCCTTAAAAATATATTTTATTAACTATAATTTTATATAAGTTCATTTTTTCAATTTATATGAGTTATAATGTCAAGTTTTGTTATTCTGGGAGAGTTATTTTGATATTTTTATGGCTGGTTCCCAAGAGTTTAAATATGAGAGTTCTTGTAAGATGGAAGAAAAACACCAGAAGTATAATTTTATTATATTTATATACATATTGGATTTAAAATTTTACTCATATATAATTTGGTTATATGGTATAAGGATGATTCATTAGATATAATGTTAATGAAAAATTGTTAACTTATCTTGATAGGTTTTATGGCCATCACAAACTAGCATCTTTTTATTTAATACAATGATTATATGTAGGTTCTACAAACATAAATAATTCTTTATATAAATATTTGCTATATTTTAACCAAAATAATTGTTTTACGAACATCATTTAAATAGCTTATGAAAAATGAATATTTTTCATCCATGAAGGCGGTGAATCGACACCTCAAGGATGAGTTTTTATTTTTGATTAAAAAAAGACAAGAGACTTTTTGGTGGATATTCTATTAACATAGTAAAACTATTGTATATATATGATACTTTAGTCATCATTCAATTTTTTAAATTTTATGTGATGGGAGAATAAGAAACTAAATTAAATTAAAAGGGAAAGAAGGATGGTTTTACCTCTTGAGTGTTGTCTTCTTCAGAACATCATTATGGAACATGGTAATTGTATTTTATTTAGACCAAAAAGACTAGAATGTATGGAAGATGACTAGGATAGTTTTTTGGCATAATATAATAAATATTCAAGGCTCATATGGTCTAGTGAGAATATATAGTGATGGGTGGTATTTATAGTGGAGGAGAGGTTCTTTTTTATTATCTTATTCATTAGTTCATTATTTTGGCTCAAGACAATCAATCAAAGTTCATTATGTGACTATATACAATAACTAGTGAATATGAGTTCTAATTAATTGTTCTTACATCATACATGACTTGAACATTCATGTATTTTGATTATAATTTTAAATACAGCAAATTACTAGATTTCACTATTCATCAAGAAATTCAATTATAATACCAAAATCCCATAAGATAAACCTAAATATTTTTCAATGTGAAGAACAAAAAAATAAAAAAAAAATTATAAATATAATTTTATATAAATGATAAATTTATTATTTATGTAAAATCATCATATATTTGAATAATTCTAATTTTAATATTATAATGGATCTTACGACACCTTGAAAAATGAAATATTCTCATAAAATTATCTTATAATTACAACGAAATAATATGGATTTATGAATCAATTTTATGAAAGTAAATTTTCATTTAATTTATTATATTAATTACAAAATTTTCAATCAACATTTTTATTTCACATAAATTCCAACACATAATTTTTTATTTTTTAAATATTTATTTTTGTGTTCCATGATATAAATATATCATATTTTCATTTATAATATACCTAAACTTTATTTATACTTTGATGGGTGAGTTTATTATTTTAATTCCCATATTACTAGTTCTAATGGTCACATCAATATTCTAATGATTATGTTAATATTTAATAGTATGACATGCTTCATTTAATTATTTTGTTGCCTGAAACATATGATATTGCTGATGAAAAATTTAAAAGAGACATACCATAAAATATAATGATGTTACACATTATCTTATGATGCTATTTTCATTAAATTTTGATTCCATGTAATTAATAATGTACCTTCTCCATTATTATATCATGTTATACCATTGACTCAAATGTTTTTTTTCATTATCATTTTTATTCCCTTACTGGGTTTTTTAGCTCAAATGTTTCATTATGTATTCTTCAGCTATTCCAAAGTATATTTTGAAGCTCAAATTGATTTTTGGAGCCCACTATGGAATTTAAAATGATGATTACTTGTTTTATGTACAGAGAACCTAGTCTTAAAAGGAATCTAGGCCTTTATAATCCTTTTGTCTTATTAATGATTATTTATGTTTACGAATAAAGTAATAATATTTCTAAAAGACATGGCTCTTCACATTATGAGTAAAAAATAAAAATTCTTAAATATGAAAAAAATAGTTTTGTCAAATAAATGAATATAAATATTATGTTATACGAGTAAAACACTATGAATAAGATTCATAAATCTCATGATTATTAATACAAGATTACATTGTATATGTAACATAATAATTTTTAGACTATCATTGTTTTATCATATGGTACCATAAAAATGTGGATGGAATTAAATAGTTAAGTAATGAGATTAATAATATAGTAAAATTTATACGGAAAATATGGCATCTCTAGTGTAATATCATATGTCATATAATCTGATGAAATGTTTTTATTGTTTTTTTATTATTCTTAAATGAATTTAAGAATATAAAATATATATTTTCATATAAAATCCATCTAAATTTTATCATTCTTTCGCAATATGTGTGAATTTTATGTAAAAGATATTGAACATATAAATTTTTACCATTGGGTTATAATAAACTGATTTTTATTGTGGATTAAATAATATTATGATCAAATAATTATGTTAACATGAGTAGGGTTTCATATTGTGATATAAAATATGATAATAAAAAATAAAACAAGTATTTTATGGATTTCCAAGGATGTTTATCACATATACTGTCAAACATATTATCTTTATAATGATTTTGGTTCATGTTTCATATATAATTATCAATATTAATATTGGGAAAATACATAGCATATAATCGTTAATACATTAATAACATTATTTTTAAATTTTTTAGGATTACCTAATCAGTGTGTGGTTTTGTGTATTTTTTATTATGTCATCCAGTATGGATTAACCATCATAGGTTTTTCCTTCAAACATTATGAGTATATCATTTTTCACACAATTAATATAGGATGTGTGAATGAATAGGAACACATAGGTATGTTATATGTTATGTGATATAAAAATTGGATTAGGGTTTCATCCACATAGATGAATACATGTGATGTATTCATTATCACGTGTAGGCTATAAATATATAATCTAGAATATATAAGGAGATGATATGTTATTAATATATTATGTGCCCTATAGTCACTCATTGTATTTGAAAAAAGGATCATATATTTTTTTCATTCATTAATATGATACAGAGGGTGGATACTATTACAATGATACATCTTTTATAAATGATAGACTATATACTTATGTACCTTGAGTAACATTTATTATTTTCTATAATGTTCTCTTTTTTTACATTTCTAGATTTGGGAATTCTTATTTATTTTTCAATATTAAAAAATCCAATGGCATAGAATTTTATATTTGAGTAAATGGGGATAGGGTTCTATTAAACTGTGAGAGACTCTCTAAATGTAATAATAGTTTTTCAAAATAGATTTATTGATTTATATTCACAAGGTATTACATATGATATTATACACGTTGATTGTAATGATGCCTTCCAAAATTGTTTAATGTTGTTTTTGATATTCTTAAAGGAAATATCAAAATTATTGTTATAATGATGAAAAAAACATTCTATAAGAATCATATTGTGTGATATTACCATATCTTATAATTTATGAATCATTACATAAAACTTTCAGAGAATCTTATGATTGATATAAGTAATTTATTATTATTCGTAAAAATTTGAATTCTCTTTGATGTTCCCAATAATTATTTTTAAAATAAATATAAGATGAAACATATAGAATAGTTGGATGGACTAATGGGTTACAAGCATTGTAATTATTTTCATTATTATAATATTATATAATTTTCATGTAAATTACAAGGAATACTCATGAGTATCCTAATGGTATATCTAAGGACGTTGATTCTATCAAGATAGTCGTATAATTGATCTATGAATTTTGTTAGTTCTCTTTAAACAACTCCTCCTATAAGCCTTTATAGATAATATACTAGAATATTGTTGTTGTAAGGAGGGTCATGTATGAGTTTTTTACTGATTTATAATGATACATGGATACAGCTCAGAGGAAAATTTATTCAACTATTCATTAGTGAACCTTTTATATTATAGAGTAATTTATAGAGAAAAAATGATATTTTTTGTAATTTATATGTTATTTATTATAAATTTATTTTATTTGTGTATTAAATGAATAAGGTTCTCAATATTTATTATTCATAATGTCTTCCATTTCATAGAAAAACTGTTGTTCAATCATTAGATTCCAAAATTTTGTATTAAATTATGTTTAATGAGTTGGTTTTCATAAATTAAATTTTTTATAAGTTTATTTCTGATTTATAATGGGAATCATCCAATTGGTGTCTCCCAGAATTTTATTAATTCAATTGAGTT
This sequence comes from Viscum album, assembly GCA_963277665.1. Taxonomy (NCBI): domain Eukaryota; kingdom Viridiplantae; phylum Streptophyta; class Magnoliopsida; order Santalales; family Viscaceae; genus Viscum; species Viscum album. Next base: position 705,418,920 of record OY728131.1, on the reverse strand, counting down.
TTATTGGATTTCAATGTGTATGGTTAACCATTAAATGTTGATTTTAAGATTATTTGTTGGGAATTTTTTTTATAAAAGAAAATTATATATAATAATGTAATGGTATTGAATAGATATTTCAAAAAAAATGTATTAACTAATTGTTAATGGATTATTTTAAAATAAATTTAAAACTGAGTTTTTAGATTAGTTTTTCAATGAGTATTTACAATAGGTTTTTTACTATACTTTTTTTTGTAAATAAGGCATTTGGAATCCTTTAATATTTTCCCTAATAAGGGTTTTTATTTTTTTACTTTTTTAAATTACAAGAGTTATTGGTTTGATAAAGTATTTGGTGTATTTAAACTCAAGTGGTTCATTATATAAATTTCATTGTATACTTGTTAATATCTTTATTTTTTATTTTCATTTTACATTTTTTTGTCAAGTGTTGTATGATGATACAAGATAGAATAGTTTCATATGTACTAGACCGTACCTGCATTATTATGTTGGTGAGTTCAAATTATGGTATGGGTTTACATATCATTTTAGCACATGTTTATAGTAGTTATGATATACCTTTATAATAAGATCAACAATATAAATGTTTGATTACATTGATAACATGTAGTGATTCATAAGGTTCACTAGGATCATGCGAGATCATTATTGGTTATCCTTAGGGTAGTATTGATATTTTGTCCTATTTATAGATCTATAAATTTTTTTATAGAGTGTCTCTTAATAAAATTTACTATTCATCGATACGATTATTCTATGTGATATTAAATTGATATATTAAGATAGATTCATGAATTATAGTTCAATTGTTATGATATCCATTTGAATGGGAATATTTATAGAATAGAAGTTTGGTGTTTCTACTATATAATTGTTTTTTTCCAATGAATTTGGATGTTGTGTTTTTTTCCAATATATTTGGCTTGGAGTTTATATATTTGATATTTTTTAAAACATTTTTTAATTATTTAATAAGGATTCGGGTGATTTTTTATGTTGTTTTTTGTGGATCTGAGATTTTTATAATTAGATAAAATCTATGTATAAGATCTATTTTAATTTTCCAACAATATATATTATTTTAGAGTTGGTTGAAATATATGAAATGTATAAAATATATTATTAATTCTTAGATTCATAAGATCTTATTGATTGAAATTTGGTACATTCTTATAATGTAAAAGAATAACACCATGATTCCCATTCTATATGTAATAATCACTTGAATAATAAATGAGTATAATATAATTATACATTACAATAAAAAAACTATTCAATGATTATACAATATTATAATTCATCGTATGTATGATGATATAATATATTTTAGGAAGTATCATATGATTATAATGGTGTTTTTATAAGAAATTTTGAAATGAATATGATGATTTTTATTGTTTACAATGATTCAAATAACATGATTCATAGTAATTAAGACATGATTCATGTTGATCTTTTTGATGTGATATAAAAAGAATATTTCACCATAATGTGGAATATTTATCTAAACAATTGTCCTTATGTGAGTATGTAGAAAAGGAAACTAACCATTGAGTTAATTGATATTCAAATATAGTAGATATTGAGAATGAGATAAAATATTTAGATAATTAAATGAGAAGATCATGGATAACTAAAAACCCATTTTCCTAAAATCATTTAGAATCCTAAATTGTGTTTTGGAATTCCCTTTAATGAATTTCAATGTTTGGATAATATTAAAATAAATATTTACAAATATTAATGAAGAACATATTAATAATGATCCTTTTATATTGTTTAAATATTTTAATATTTTTTAATATATATCTGATCAATTTTATGATTAGTGAAATAAGAGTGACAAAGTAAGGGAACCAAAAAATAGATTGGAGAGTCAATTTCTATACAAATAATTTAAAAAACGAATCCATGCTAAATTATGGTGTAGATTATTTAAATGATCATACTCTTCTACTAACTTAGAAACATTTAATTTCTTTTGTGATTATTCATGATTAAGCTATTAATTATTTTACATTTAGAAATATAATTCTTACTTTATTTTAATTGGATTCATTAATATTTTAGGTTCAATGATATAATCTATATCATGGATTTATATTGATAATTATTGCGAAGTTAAATGCTTCATTGATAATAAACATTATAACTCGAGAAAAAGGTTATCCATATTGGAGATAGTCATTTTAAAATATTTTAAGATATATATTTACTTAATTAACCTAGTGTGTTGAGGGATTTATATTGAATTAAAATGAGAGAGGCCGAGTTTGAAAAGGGAAACTTTTTCATTAATTATTCCCTCCCTATCAGTGTCATTTTTAAACTTATGTGATCAAAACAATTTTTATTATAACAACTATTTTCACTCATATACCCTCCATTAAGAAATTGTGTTGATAATCACATCACATTTAATAAAAAATCAATTATAACATTTCATGAAGACATTTTTCAAACATAGATTTAGATAATAGAATCCCATATTCTACCTATTAGGATTGATTATTTTGTGTATGACCTTTAGAGATATAAAATACCAAATGAGACAACATCATTTTTCTTTTATGGTAAGGACAATGGTGGGATTGATGGGAATACAAGGAAGTAATATTTTTATTCATTTTCAGATAAAGTGTAACTAAATTTCTTTCATTAAATTAATTAATGGTATGTCATCATAAAACACTGTAGTATATATGAATTTGTTAAAATTTTAAATCCAATAATTTTTTCAACATAATCTATGCTTTAAATTGTTTTAATCATTGGTTAGATTTTTTCATATTTTTTTAAATTTTTAATGGTGATTGGGTGACTAAAGTGGTGTTTGTGAATTTTATACTGCACTATTGAATTTAAAACTTCCAAAGTGGTATTTGAATAACATTTGACGCCTTACTATGTGAAATTAGATTTCCAAGACACCAAGATCCGGGGTGTGGTTTATTTTAAGTCCATTAATAATAACTGAGATTTTATAAAAAAATTCATAGTTCTTGTGGGATAATAAGAGAGCTATACTACAAGAAAAAAAACCTTATAGGATTAGGCCTAGTGTCATTATTCTGGGAGAAGGAATTTATATTTAAGAACTATGGAACAAAACTAGTGAGCACTCACCACATTGTGGTAGATTGGGTAGTATGAGTTAAATGGATTAAGTTTTGGATCCATAAAATAAAGGAAGTTGTGGTTCCATTTTAGTGATGTTAATTATAGAAAATGATCATACGGTTGAAAATCCAAATAAACTATATTTTTCATTGACTATGGTCAACAATGTGTGTGGGGATTTCAACATTCCATTGTGAGGGTTTTGAGGAATTATCTTTATAAGGAATGCATGCATTCATTTGACTGGGATTTTTTCGCTTCCTTTAGAACATCACCATCGCCTATGCCTCTTCTAACCCTCCCATCACTCCATGTGTCATTTAAACACATTACCTCATTGATAAGAAGAGGATTTAATGGGAATAACTTTCATCTCCTGAACTAATATATAAATTTTTGTGATTATGGTTATCATTTGGGATGACTAATCAAATTCTATACCAAATCATATTTTTTTATTGAATCTGTATTATAATGATGTTATATGGTATTTTGGTTATGGTTCTAGGGATCATTGTTATGTGTGATTGAACCGGGTGTCAATTTTTGTCCTTATGAATTGATACATCTATGGTAGGAATTCAATTCCTTCCTTTTTATAAAAATGATTACATTAATGGGAATGTGTGTGTAAATGTGAATATGCTTGAGAACCTTTATCTGTTAAATTTTATTATTTTTTATATAGAGATCATGTGTGGAATGTGAGACATATTCATTATGTTCTATGACATTGAATATCTATTTTAGGAAACATTATTTTTAATTTATTTGCCTACAGATCTTTTTATCTATTATCAATTGGATATGTTGATTTGAGTGGCATATTTTTAACTAAACGAGGAGCATGTTTTTGTTGGATGTGGTGTTGTTGATAGCAACGATATATAGAGATAGTGTCAGGGTTTTGGAAACATTTTTCCTAACCTTTGACTATGTATGGGGTGTAATGGTTTTATGGACTAACCCAATGGAGATAGAGAAAGGATGGATCAATGTCAAGAAATGAGGATGAGCTAAGGGTATGATTAAAATGTGTCTTAACACCAAATATTTGTTGACTATATTCATTGATTCAGGATATTCTTTGTTCTTGTAGCCTAATCCTATAGGTAATGACATTATAGACTTTCTGTCCTGGATGGAGCTGAATTAGGTACCACTGAGGTTCATTATAGAATGGTTACCACTTGATCTCTTGAAATATTATGGGTTACATTTTTCTTCTTTTACATTCTATAATCATATAAAAAATATGTACATGTTTTGTTATGTTAAGACACATTGGTAGTTCCATCGGGGGGACATACTAAACCCTATATGGGAATCTCAATGCACATAATGATTTCATGATCTAATATTAACATAATAGAAAGGAGTCTACATTATGGAGTAGAGAATTTAGGGTTTTATTGAAAAAATTTTAGTTAGGAAATTATTGAGCCTAATTTCCCTAGATTATATTCGATAGTACATGGTTATATAATATTGGTAAACTTATCCAACTTTAGGTATTTAGGATTATATATTGTGACATGTATTAATTTTATTTTAGAATGATTCCAAATTCTTCGATATTTTATTTCCTGGTTGATTGTTAATACATTATTATTATTATAGAGTATAGTCAATATTTTCATGGGTATAGTATCCCTAGGGGACATTTTGGACCCTCACCACTGGTAAAAAGCCACACGTGTCTGAGCAGGTTCAAATGAGGTCATGTTACACACTATCCTAGACCTAGTATGTAACGACACCGACCCCAGAATATCAGAGTCAGTTCCTAAAACATGGTATGTAATTTTTCTTATAAAAATGCATATTAAAATTATATATCTCTTTCCATTAGATAGGATCATTCCATTTTCGGTTATGAAAGACCAGATGATGTTGATACACTTCATCCAAAACATAACAAAAATAGAATTCAAATTGTTGCCATTGCTTAAGGGTACTCAATTATTGATAGATATACTAAGACTTTCAAAATAAATTGAAAACATAGGTTGAGAATATGAATGCCCAGTAAGGGGTTTTAATTTTTTTTGATGAACTTCCCATTTTAAAAAAAACATCCTTTGAAATAGTCACAAAACAAATTCTTAAGAAGAAAGCATTACTTATTGAGGCACATCATCAAAATTTTCAAATGTTACTTGAATAATATTTAAGGGAATTATCATACAAAATAATAATTTGTATTTTCATAAAAATAGTAGGTAAAACATAAATCATAGTGATCGTACATGTATAAGAATGAATGAAGGATGCATAATTCAAAAACTGATCAAACCAACTCTAAAAGTTAAATGAAAGGTTGTAAAATACAATTTTCATAAGTAAAAATTTCATGAATCACTTAGCACATAATATGAACTTCATGGATTGATAGATGTAACATTAACAATATATAAAATTCCCATTTATAACTTGCAATTCACAAACATAATCATGTGATATGAATTCATCACCATTATCATTGAATATATTTAACCAAGGGATATTCTATTAGTAGAAAAATCACTTGGATGGTCATGTAGTAATATGTCATGAGGGAATGTATAATGATAGACTTTGTCAAGGCCTTTTTCTAATACTGTACATCATCATTCTATCAAGGCCTCATTCTATGACCATAAGGGTAAAAATCCATCATAATTCATCTCATGAGACTTAACATTACCCAATTCATTGGAGTTCGGTATAATTCTGGGTACACCACTCACATCATAACATTCATGCCATAGTTTACATGTTTTACATTTTAGATACTTGTTTTAAACCATTAAATATTAATTATTATATCAAAATATATTAAAATATATTCTTAAATAAGAAAAGGCAATCCTTGTGGAAAATTAGAATACAATGTATGGATTATTTCATATAAATTAATCATTCATAAAGGTAATAATTAATCATGTGCTCTTATGCATGAATTTCTATTTATTCTTAAACATGAAAACCATCATACAACCTACTTATAGAATCAAGATTGAAATATATATATGTATACATGTTGGTTTGATATCAATATAAAACCATATATATATACACACAATGTGTATGTTTGGGATCTGCACAACCCAAAACAAGGTTTAATAAATATTTATAACTTTTTTTTACATCAAATACATAATAAATTACTAAAATAGAATTTATGAAAACCTAATTCCATTTAAAATTTAAACCCATATATATATATATATAACCGTATGTGCACATATATGTTTCCATGGTGCATTTAAATAAAAAAAATATTGATTCCTTACATGATTTACATGTACATAATGAAATTCTTTTAAAAAAACATATTTTTATCCTTTGAAAACCATAGAACCAGATTAGATTTGTTTAATAAATATACATAGGGTTTTATTTAACTCAAAACAATGTGAACTCTTATATTTATAACATGTATTACAGACACTATTTAGAAAAAAATATCTTTTCGAAATCATAAAATCATAAAGGACATGTAAGATAAACAAACATATATATGTATAACCATTTACAAAAAATTTGTAAGCATGGGATTTTTCTTATTATAAACATGATGAACTAAACCCATACATGTATTTCATGTTTTAAGAACATCATTTAAAAACAAATGATCTCCTTTCAAAAAGCATAATCCTAAATTAATTTGTTATATAAATAAATAATATATATGTATATGTATATATACACACATCATTTCAAAAACAAACATAAAACAATTTTAACCCATAAGAGTAGTATATACCATAAAATATACTTTTAACACTAATAATAATTCCTCTTCAAATCCTAATGCGATTTTGGATAAAATTATTTAAATATACATATAATATTGAATGATAAATATAGGTAAAAGGAGTTTTCAAATTGAAAGTGTAGCCAAAAGATCCCTTATCTGGCTTCAAGTGAGAGACAAGGTCGGGTAGTGGGCGTTGGTGACTTGAGGCAAAGGAATCAAGTAGAATTATATAATGATTCATATAAAAATTATAAACGAAGGCCCCAAAAATTGAATGAAGAAAAATATGTTTAGCATCTTAATTAAAATAAACTGTAAACCAATCGATGATTTTAAAATATATATATATATTAGAAACTAAAATTTCTATCAAAAGAATATAAAAAAAGGGAGAAGACCAAAGGAGGGCTTACAAGTAGAAATTGAATTCTAGTTTGAAGAGATGTGGAGGATCTAGAGGGATACAAAAAGGAAGAAGAAGAAGAGAAGAAAACATTAGGAAATCCACTGGTTTGATAAGAGGATGAAGAAGAATCCATTAGAAGTCATGGAAGAAATTGGGTAGTACAGATCATTTGAAGGTGATCAAATAGGTGTGTAGGATTCTAGAATATTTTAAATGGATTGGCAGATGAGATCAAATATGAGATTGATCAGATGGCTTTGGGAAAATCCATGAGTTTTAAAATGGCCGAACAGTGGAGATTACACTATGGATCAAATCAAAATGTTGTGGTGATATCGTGGTTCTAAAAACGGATGAGGGGTCAAGATCAGCTTCATCTATAATCGAACGGTCCAGAGATAACACAGTGTTAATCTTCGGTGGTGGAGTTTCAAACCCAATAAAAGATCATGCAGTCTAGATCTCTCGCTATGAGATCTAATTTCTATGATTAGATATCCGCTGAAAAACTCTACCCACATGAAAATGAGTAAAAAAGGAGCTGAATTTATAAGCCTCAAGCTCCCAAAACCAATCAAAATTCCCCCATCCCCTCCTTGGTACCGCTCTGTATTTTTTTGCCTCCCTATGGGTGAACTTTTTGCCCAATGTATTCTATCGTGCCACTTCGCATGGTGGTGCACTACTTTGGATCCTTCATGTGTCCTTGTAAGAATGCATACACACCTTCACAGGATAGATTGTTATGTGGCTGAGGGGTCCATGCTCGGCCGCGTACTCCTAAAGGAGTAGTGTGAGCTGCCTCCCACGGCTCAGCTTGAGGGTTGTCCTATTGGTGACATATTTTTTATAACCCTAACTTTCAAGAATAAACCATATCTAAAACCATAAAAAATAGAAATGAAGTTTGAAATATTTTAATTACATTAAAACAAATAATTTTATTATTTTTTATAAGTCTAAAACATGATTTCCACATTATTTTAGACTCTGGATAAATAAAATACACCAATAAACATATATATTATATCATGTCATCACTTAACCAAGAGTATATTTTTTAATTCATATGAGTATAAAAGAATTTTTTCAAATTCAAATACATAATTTTTGTATCAAAACAATATATATACTTCTCTTTAAACATAGATACTTCTCTATGTATTCTCATTAAAATAAAAAATTCATTTTATGCTTTAAAGCCACATGCTTTCAAATTCTAATGTTATGTTCAATTAAGACATGTAAAAAGATAAAACTTTAAAGAACATTAAAATATACTCAAATATTTAAACATTTAAAAATATTTTATAGTTAAAATACATAAAATATTAAAAAATTCCTAAGATTAACAGAAAAAATGAAATTCATAAAAAAACCCAACGGTTATAAGATTTTATGTCTGTTGAAAACCCCAATGGTCACCTAAGGACTGAAATGGATACAATCGTTCACAAAAGTCCTTATAAAAAGATGTTTATTATATTCAAAACCATAGAATAACTTCATTAGTATGGTGCTCTATATACCCTTGATGCTCAGTATAGTGTTCGTTCTTCTTTCCATTCTATTTTTCATTATGATAGATCCAAAGGACTTCTATTCTTTTCTTGTTATTTATGTGTTGTTTGGGGGTCTCTTGGAAATTTTGATCTGTTTCCAAGTAGGAAATATAGGTTATTCATGGTCCTTTGGCCTTGTTGAAATGTAATGTTTCAGTGTATATTTAAATAAGGTCTTTCTTATTTTTATTTTTCAAACATTATTTTAGACACTATATAAATTAATAATAGTAAAATTATTAATATTATTAAAATATTATTGTTACACATAAAATATGTGTGATATATCACATTATCCCCCCACCCCACACCTGATACTCCATTAAATAAATTGTGCCTTGAAAATTCTATAATATTCAAACCCTTTAGAAATCTTCACTGATGTCCCTTCACTATTAACATGAGAGTTGGTGGGTGTCTGATGCCATGGGGTCCAAAACAGCTCTAAATTCTTCAGTTTCTTTTTCCCAAACCCATCTCTAATATTCGATGTTATATTCATGTCTGTAAAAATCAGATATTATATAAATGTAACAGGAGATGAGAAGCTCAGAAACATCTGAAAGGACTCAATTACTATAAAGCAGCTAAACCACCTTGTTTTATAAAATTTTTAAATGATAAAGCCTCCAACAGCCACTGAATTTTAGGAGTTCAAAAATGAAAGTTGTGTGGAGTTCACCTGCATCGGTAACTTCCAGAGATTTTTCTATTGCATGATATCATTTGAACATGGTAAAACATTTGAAGAGTCCCTCAAAATAATTTCCTTGTCCTGCATGGAATGAAATTTGTGAATTTACATTGAGGAAATAAACAAAACCAAATCCTCAAAATAATCAGAGCATATTAGGAGTATTGGATAACTAATAAAGATATTTGTATTATAACCCTATATTATTTAGTGGTTCAAACACGTCCAAAAATGAATTTAACAGTATTTTTATCAGTATCTTGGTTGTTAGATACAAAAGGTTATTTGGTGACCTCTCATCTTCCATCTGAATTTTTTAAGAAAAAAAATTTACTCTATAATGGATAACCATATTAAAATAGATATATTATTTTTGAAATACAAATTAAAGTACAAAATCATAAAAATATAATGTATTTCATTAAAGAAATGGTTCATGAAACATGGGGTGTTAAATATTCATTCATTCCCTCTCAAAAAACCACTGGAATAGACATCCTGACATCCACCTTTATTTCCCTTCAAATGGCCCACTAGGGCCGATGATTTCCCCAATTCCAGGTTAAACAGATTCAAACTATTCGATCTCTATAGTCCAGATGTAGTATGGGAATATTGGATCAATCTAATATGGACATCTGAAGTTCGATGAGGTAAATCATGAAGAGTATGATGTTGGGTGACATCAGCATAGACATTATGTATATAAAACAAATGGGAATACTCATCGTCAAGAATATTTAAGTCCCTAACTTGACCATACAGACCATAGGTCATGATTTGTTAATGATATGCTGCTTGGAGGTCACCTTCTTGTACGTCCTCTTGGATGTACTCTGGGAATTGAAAATTCTCGGCTAGGGTAAATCATTTAAATATACCCTCAAATTATGTTCCCTTGCGTCCATAGAAGAAGTTTTGAGCATGCATCATATTGAAATAGTCAAAGCATGATCCTTGGTGAGTTTGAAGTACATGAGGAGATTTCGATACATAGTAGAGATGTTTTCATAATTGAAGAAGGTTTTCAAATGTCTTATAGTATTATAATCATGACATGGAAACTATAGTATCTGGTATTTAGGTAGGAAGATTCCAAAGAATTTTTTCGTATTCCATATGAAATTGGAAAAAATAATTCAACATAGTAATACATAATCAAATTTTTATTGTTGTTCCATAGTTGACTAAACTGATCCCCTCATACCAATTTTTAAAGACGCCGACCCTAGAATCCCCAAGTCGGTACTTGAAACATGGTGGGTAATTTTTCTAATAAATGTGAATATAAAAATTACACATCTCATTCCATTACAAAGGATCATTTCTGTCACGACCCGTCCCCGAGGCCCGTGCTGTGACTACCCCATGCATTCCTTCCATATACCAGAGGTCGATGACTAGAACCAAAGGAGTAAATCCCGATCAAAGGGATAGCATTTCATTTATATAAGTAAACAACACAATAGAGTACGCAAGATGAAATAAAAACTAAGTAAACTGAGTACAACAGTAAGTTCTGGAAAGTAAATGGGTCGGTATTAAAACCCAACTAAGAGTACTGTACAACAGAGAAAGGAAGTACAACAGCTGAAAAGTAAAGCAGCAACCACCATGTAGTCCTCTGGAATTCCCACCTGAAGGGTGGGTACAAATAGTCTCGTCGGCTCCTCAAGTCCGATCATCCGCTCTGAGTACATCCCGCATGATAGTCCACTTCCGGATACCGTCCCGCTCCACAAGCCTCAACCACGAGAAGCGTTGTCCGTTTTCTACAACCAACACAACATACTGTGAGCATAGCCCATGCAGGGGTGAGTATACGAAACTCAGTAGGGACCCCGAGACCCCAAATGGCTGCCCAAAATCCGGAAAGGATAAACCAAAAAGGATAGATACAAACACAAAGTATCAACCAACTCTACTTAGGTATATTACCATATATATACCTAAGACATCAATTCCAGTTTGACTCCAACTCAAGAGCCAATGTACAACCCAGTCCACATAGGAAATCACAACTAAGTCAACATATGAAACCAAGACAATCATATCGATGTTAATGATTTAAAGTCAAGACTCAGCTCACTTAGTTATACTACTCACGAAGAGGGTTAGAGATGATTAGATGTATTATCTGAATCATCCTCTCTTCTAAACCCATGTAGGATCCAAGTATAGAAGTCATCGCTGCCGAACCCACATAGGATCCAAGTATAGTAACCATCGCTGCCCGAACCCACATTGGATCCAAGTACAGTAACCATCGCTGCCAAACCCATATAGGATCCAAGTACAGTCGTCCTCGCTACTGAACCCATGTAGGATCCAAGTACAGTAGTCCTTGTAGACGAACCCATGTTGGATCCAAGTACAGTCATCATCGTCGTCGCGGTCGCAGCCAGCTCTAGGATTTCCGCACACAGCATGCTCGATTCCGGGAGGGTCCGCTCCACGATCCAAGAGGGTCGATATATCAACATTCATGAAGTCCAGAGTTGATGTATCACAAATTTCCGTCTCATCAATAGGAACTCAACATGACAAAAGGTGCATCAGTCGGACGCCCAGTCTGAGAGATATTGGATTTTCCGTCCCAGGGGCCCAGTTGGTTTTTAATCTAAAACCAACCCAACCATACCCCAGCTACGTCCAATTCACTAGTGGAGTAATCCAAAAGAACCCTCGGACTAAGAGTAATTCAATGTAATTGGTGGCACTTCATTCAGATGTCGGGTCCTTAATCTATGAGTGTTTCAGCTCTGAGGTCCCAGGTGGTTTCAAGTTCGAACCAACCTGTTCGTACCCAAACTTTTACGAAAGCTTGAGTTTAATATACTGAAACGATCATCTCGATCCAAGGATCCCTATGAAAATAATAGTGCATCGATCGGATGTTTGTAGCCCACGATATGGGCGTTTGAATGAACCTGGTCCGAAAATAGGGGGTCTAGGCACGATCTGACCCGGCACAATACCCCCTGGGTCGGCCCGTGTGGGTGCGGCTAGCCAAGCCTCTGTGGCCTGCGGCCCGGCTCAGAAGCCGGCCGCAGCTCGGTGTTGGCTGAGCGAAGAACAAAGGGGGCGCTGCCCCCTGTTTGCGGAAACGGAGGACCCTGTGGGGTCCACCCTAAAAATATTTCTGGGGGTTATGCTCTCCATTTCATTCAAACGACCGGCCATGATGGCCGGACTTGTGTAACCGCAGGACCCCCTCAGGTGCCGTCTCTAGGTGGTGCCAACGGTCATCATAGTCGATCGCCCCTTGGGTGTCCTCCACGGCCTTAGGCCGGGACTCTTGTCTGACCGGTGCGGCACGACTGCACCGCGCCCCATCTCCATGGCCCGCTCTGGTTGCGGCCTTCCTCGATTTCTCAGGCATGGCGCGATGGCGCCGCGCACCACCGCCGCTGCCCGCTCCGGTCGCCGTCCTCTTCGTCCCCACACGGTGCAACTACAACGCGCCGCCTTCTCCTCAAACGTCAACGATGTTCAATAAAGAAAAGGGGAGGAGGATCGTCCGTGTTTGTGTGGTCTGATCTCCTCTTGTTATGACGATAACATGCTTCCAATCATTAAGAAACGAAGATTGATAATTTTATCTTGAACAAAAATAACCCCTACCTCGAAGTAATTTCGCGGTTGTCAGGCACCACGGATGATGTCGTCCTTTACGTAATCGATGGTGTCTCCTCCCTTGTCACAGAGGAAGAAGAGGATAATGAAATTGGGGCCACCGAATCAACGTTCTTTGTCTGAGAGTTGGTATTCTTCATTGAATATGATGTTCTTCCAAAATAAACTAGAGCTCTTTCTCCTCCAATTTTCAACACAACTAGCCAACCAAAAATAAAATAAGGCTTCTCCTTTTTTTTACATTTCCATGAATTCAAAATTACAAATTAAAATAAATAATTCTATTAATTGATGAGGTTCACTTATTTAAATTAATGTGTGTTGGAATGAATTAAATTGGAAGAGTGGGGAGAGGAGGAGTTACACAATTAAATACAAGGGATTTAATAGGGGTTTTTAGGGGTTTTTGGGAATGTGAAGGGTTGGGGCTCATGTGGGTCCCACCTCACATTTATCCCCACATGGGTAGTTAGGATGCTAGTGGGTCCCACAATAACTCCCCCATGTTGGATAAAACCACCTTAATTATAAATAAAATAGTAACACAATTCTATTCAGTTTTTTATTTATTCCACTTTTTTAACAACTCCTCCCATGCAAACACATCTTCGGCAAATGTCCTCTTATGAAATTCTTGGCACTGCGGTTTCATCGGTGCCCACAAATTTCAATTACGTGCACCGGTTCAAAAGATAGAAAAACCCGCTTGATCGTTCACTAAAAGTACCCGAGCTAAACTTCAGGAATTGGTTCCAGGCACACCAGGCCTTGGAATCAGGTTCCGTCCCAAACTTTGTAGTCGTAAAATCCCAAAGAATTTAAGAAAAAATTTTCCTTGAATTTTACGGTTCTTTACATTACTTCCACCTCAGGGGTTTACATCCACGTAAAGCTACATCGTAAACTAGGGAAACAAATGAGGGTACTGTGGACGCATCTGAGCCTCCCGATCCCATGTGCTCTCCTGGAAGTTTCCGTGGTGCCACCTAATGCACACTAGAGGAATTGACCATCCACGTAGAACCTACTCCTGTCGAACCTCAATCTCCACTTGGACCTCCGCAAAAGTCGCCCCGTAATCGATGTCTAGCTCCCCGTGGTCGATGATATGCATTGGTTCGCGCATGTATCTCCTCAACAGAGTTACGTGGAAGACATTGTGCACCCGGTGCAACTGAGGTGGAAGAGCCAGACGATAAGTGACCTCGCCTATCCTGCTGAGAACCTGTAATGGTCTGATGAAGAACGTAGAAAATTGCCACCCGGCCAAATCTCTGAAATCCACGTCGATGTGAGACCAGTATGAAAATGTGGTCACCATCCTCAAACTCCAGTGGTCTCCGTCTCCTATATTCATAGGACTTCTGTTGGCTCTAAGCAGTCCTCATCCGCTCCTGGGTGATCTGTACCTTCTCTGTTTTAGCCTGAACCATCTCTGGTCCTACATGTGCTAACTCCCTAGGGTCTGTCCAGCACATAGGTGATCTGCAAGGTCGGTTGTACAATGCTTTGTATGGTGCCTTCCCGATGGTGGAGTGGTAGATATTGTTGTACACAAACTCCACCAAATGTAGGTTACCCTCCCAGCTGTTACCAAAGTCGAGGAAAGATGCACGAAGCAAGTCCTCAAGAGTCTGAATGGTCCTCTCCATATGACCATCCGTCAGAGGGTGAAAGGTGGTGCTCAGGCATAGCTGCATCCCAAATGCCTCCTGAAACCACTTCAAAGTCAGGAAGTAAAGGGATCATCTCAATCGGAGATGATAGATGATGGCACACCAGGAAGTCGTACAATCTCCTGAACGTAGAGGCATCCCATGCTCTCCACTGAGCCCTTCTCTCTGATAGGTAAGAATTTGACTGACTTGGTGAGTCAGTCTACGATCACCCAGATGGATTCGTGTCCTCTGAAAGTACGTGGAATCCCTGTCAAGAAATCCATAGATATCACATCCAACTTCAACTCTGAGACCTCTAAGGGTTGTACCAAGCCTACTAGTACATGGTGCTCCACCTTCACCTACTGGCAGGTGAGGCATTGTGAAACAAACTCTGCCACAACCTTCATTATACCCCGCCACTAGTGCTATCGTATGAGATCCATGTACATCTTCGCTACACTTGGATGTACCGCCATTTGGGAAGTGTGAAACTCCCTCATCACCTCCTCCTGTAATGCAGCTGGTACCATGGTACATCCTCTGGAAAAGATGATGTGCTATCCTCCTATAGAAAATCTATCAGGTTCCTATCCTGTGGATATCTGTCTAAGTCACATCTCACAGTCAACATCCCCACACTGTGCCTCCCTGACCCGCTGAAGTAGTGTAGGGGTGACTATGAGTGACTATAGAAAGGCTTCCCCATCTCTATCCATGAAGGATATCTGTAAAGAAGCAAACTGCTCTGTCACGTCTCCAAGTAGCTAAATGCCCGATCTCCGGCTGAGAGCATCAACTTCTAAATTCACCTTCCTAGGAGTATAGACTATCTCAATGTCATAATACTTGAGGAACTCGAGCCATCGCCGCTATCTCAGATTCAGGTCCTTCTGTGAGAAGATGTACCTGAGACTCTGGTGGTCAGAGTAGAATGTAAAGTGCTCACCCATCAGATAGTGTTGCGACATCTTCAAGGCGAAGACCACTGCTGCTAACTCCAGAACATGGGTAGCTTAGTCCTTCTCATGGCGCCTGAACTGTCGTGAACCATAGGAGATAACTGCCCGCTCTGGTATAAGGACACACCCGAGTTCGTTCCTTGATGCATTGCAGTAAACTACGTACCCTATGCCCTCCTCCGGTTGCCTCAAGATGGGTGCACTGGTCAATCTTTGTCTCAGCTCTTGGAAGCTCTGCTAACATATATCTGACCACACGAAGGGTTTCCCCTACTTCTTCAAAGATGAAAGAGGTGATGCAACTCTAGAGAAGTCTGGCACAAATCTTCGATAGTTTCCAGCCAGACATAGGAAACTCTGCACCTCATTCACGCTCCTGGGTGTCTCCCAAGCTAGTACTGCCTCGATCATCACAGGATCCACCTCAACTCCAGCCTCGAAGATGACGTGCACCAATAAGTGGACCTCCTGAATTCTGAACTGGCAATTTGAGTTCTTAACATTAAGTTGGTGCTCTCAGAGTGTATCCAGTACATCCCGCAAGTGGTAAGTGTGCTCATCCTCATTAGTCGAGTAAATCAAAATTTCTTCGATGAAGACTACGACAAACCGATTGAGCTAAGGCTTGAAGATATTTTTCATGAGACTCATGAACACTTCTAGAGAATTGGTTACATTGAAAGGCATAACCAAGAACTCATAGTGGCCATACCGACACCTGAAGGTTGTCTTCTGCACATCCTCGTCTCGAACACTGAGCTGATGATAACCTGACCTGAGGTCTATCTTCAAGAACCAGCATTCTCCCTTGAGCTGATTGAAGAGGTCGTCAATCCGTGTAAGTGGATAATTGTTTATCACAGTCACATAGTTCAAGAGAAGGTAGTGGACACACAGTCGCATGCTCCCATCTTCCTTTTTGGCAAACAAAATCGGGGAAACCTAGGGTGAAACACTGGGTCAAATGAATCCCTTTCCCTGCAAGTCCTCCAGCTGTACCTGTAGCTCACGAAACTCAACGAGATCCATCCAATATGCTGGAGTAGATATTGGGGTTGTCCTGGGGTACATGTCAATATAGAATTCTACCTCTCTATGAGGAGGTAGTCACGGAACGTCGTCAAGAAAAACTCCCGCATACTGATCCACCACAATAGGGAAACTCGGACTCTGTACATCAATTGCTCTGAGGATGTGACTAGCCAACTAATGTGTGATCGGTTGCACTCTCCTCTGCATGAGTCTGTCAAGTGCTGTAAAGGATCCCTCCTCGCCGGTGAAGGTGAACCTTCTCCCATCTGTTCGGACACACTGCACCTTGCGCCTAATACAGTCGATCTGAGCATAGACCGTAGATAACCAATCCATTCCCAAGATGACGTCGTAAGGCCTCGATGCCACTACAAGAAGATTGAAGCCGAAGCTCTCACCTCCTAGAGTAAGCTCACACTACTGGTACCACTGCGTAATCATCGAGTCTTCTCCCGTATGAGTCTCTAGCTACAAGGATCGCGCCAACGGCTCTATCGGAATCTCTGAGATCCGAACAAGGGCAGTGGCAATGAAAGAATGACTCGATCTTGTGTCTATAAGAACTACAGCAAGGGTGGAGTAGACACAAATAGTACCCCAAATCATCTCAGGTGTGTCGTGGTCAAAATCCTCTACTGCATGAAGCTGAGCCTGCCTCTATCTGCCAGCTCCCTGTGGTCCGGGTGGACCGCCTGGTCGTGGTGGTGGTAGAGCCCCAAAGCGTCGTCCACCACCTGCTGCTCGGACAGCTCCTCTGCCTTATCTTCTTGCTCCCTAAAAACCGCCACGGTAGAACATCTGCCTCTGCCTGGGGGTCCCTCAACCGTCTGCTACTCTACTGCATGGCAGGTTGGGCAGTCACGATCCATGTGGCCATGCCCTCCGCATGCATAGCACTACCTGCCTATCATATGACTGGCTCTGGTGCGTGTGCCCAGCACCTCCGAACCAGTATCCTGAGGTCACCCACCTGATTTTCTGGTCCGCTTGGACCTCTGCGACATCTGTCTACTGCTGGCGATAGAAGACTCCTCTATGTGTCACCTTGCGGTAGGCCTCGCTACTGGTGTAGGCTCAGCAAGAAATATCTCCACAATAAGGGATCGCTCCAGTACTCTTGCCTGCGTCGGAATACTAAGGGAGATCATCGATGCCATGATCTCATGCCTCAGTCCCTGCTCGAAGGTCTGGGACCGGAAGAATGTGTCTCGTACCATGTTCATGGAGTATCACGAGAGGTCGGTAAACCTCGACGAGTACTGGGATACTATCATGCTGCTCTACCGTAGTTGTAGTAATGTGCACCTCATAGAGGGTGGCTGGAACGAACTCAGACCAGAAGAGGCTCTCAAATTCCGTCCAAAGTAGAGATGCCTCTTCGTGCACCTGGAGAATCGGGCTCCACCATCTGCATGCTTCTGCGTGCAGGATACTTGCCGCAAGTATCACCATGAGGTCAGCTGGTGTCCCTACTAATCCGAAGACACGGACGATACACTCCAGAAAATCCTCAGCTGCCTGCGGGTCCGTCTCTCCATGGAACCTGGGTGGCCTATGACAAAGAAACACGTGCAGTTCACTCAGGCGATGTGCACTCTCAGTTACTGGGGCTGGTGGCATCGGTGGCTCGGCGGGTAGAGGTACCGCTGGTGCATCTGCATTAATGGGGCCCTACACCAAGGCATGGTCACTCGGTGGACTACCATCTCGCACAAAGCTTGGAACCCTAGCTGGGAGCCTTCATGGGGCCATATTGAAAAGAAACAGGTGTGCCACGATGAATACAGTATAACTGGTGATCTGACACAATGTAATCACATAGAAAACTTTTGAAACACACTTGCTATCAATTCTTTCGTGCACTGAGTCGGAAATTAGTAGTCAGGGTCCTAGTATATGGATACGTCAGCCGCCGCACCAACTCTGGACTCCTTGGACTGATAATCAGACTCAATACTCTAAACATTATTGCTTCATAGAGAAGAAATTATCAGAGTCCTACGTTCTATGGTAGAACTGATTCCTCTGATATCAATTTTTCACGAATCGTCCTCGGGGCTTGTTTCGTGACTACCCCAAGCCCGCCTTCCATAGAACAGGGGCTGGAAACTATCACCAAAGGCGTAAATCCCGATAAAAGGGTAGGAATTTCCTTTATATAAGTAAAAAACACAAAAGAGTATGCAAGATGAAGTAAACACTAAGTAAACTGAGTACAAAAGTAAGTGTTGTAAAGTAAATGGGCCGGTATACAAAGCCAACTGAGAGTACAGTACAACTGAGAAAGGAAGTAAAACAGTTGAAATGTAAAGCCAAAACCACCAAGTCGTCCTCCCAAATTCCCACCTAAAGGGTGGCTACAGATAGTCTCATCGGATCCTCGGTTCCGGCTATCTGCTCTATGTACATCTCGCCTAATAGTCAACCTCCGGATACTGTCCCGCTCCACAAGCCTCAACCACGATCAACATTGTCTGTCGTCTAAAACCAACACAACATATTGCGGTCATAGCCCATGCAGGGGTGAGTATATGATACTCAGTAGGGACCCCGAGACCCCCGAAGGCCTCCCAGAATATGAAAAGGATAAAACAAAAAGGAATGATACAAACATGAAGTATCAACTGACTCTACTTAGGTATATTCCCATACATATACCTAAGTCATCAATTCCAGTACGACTCTAACTCAAGAGCCCAAGTACAACCCTGTCCACACAGGAAAGCACAACTCAGTCCACACACTAAAGCAAGACAATCATATCGAAATTAATCGTTTAAAGTCAAGACTCATCTCACACATGTATACTAATCAAAAAGAGGGGTGGAGATGATTAGACGTAATATATGAATCATCCTCTCTGCCGAACCCACGTAGGATCCAAGTATAGAAGTAATCGGTGCCGAACCCATGTAGGATCCAAGTACAGTAACCATCGTTTCCAAAACCATGTAGGATCCATGTACTGTAACCATCATTTCCGAACCCACGTAGAATCCATGTACAGTCGTACTCACTGCCAAACCCATGTAGGATCCAATTACAGTCGTCCTCGCTGCCGAACCCATGTAGGATCCAAGTACAGTCGTCATCATCGTCACGGTCGTAGCTAGCTCTATGGTTTCTACACACAACACACTTGATCCCAGGAGGGTCCACTCGACCAACCAAGAGGATCGATTCATAAACTATCACAAAGTCCAGAATAAATGTATCACAAAGTTCTATCTCATCAATATGAACTCAACGCGACAGACGGCA
This sequence comes from Viscum album, assembly GCA_963277665.1. Lineage (NCBI taxonomy): Eukaryota > Viridiplantae > Streptophyta > Magnoliopsida > Santalales > Viscaceae > Viscum > Viscum album. The sequence continues at coordinate 705,398,841 of OY728131.1, read as the reverse complement.
CGTCAGTTGGACGCCTGGTCTGAGAGATATTGGCTTTTCCGTCCTAGGGGCCCGTTTGGTTTTTAATCTAAAACCAACATGACTATACTCCAGCTGCGTCCAATCCTCTTGTAGAGTAAGCCAAATGAAACCATCTCAATAAGAGAAATTCAATGTAATTGACGTCATATCATTCAGACATTCAGTCCATAAGCTATGAGTGTTTCTTCTCCGAGGGTCCGGTTAGTTTCGAGATCAATTCAACCCGGCCATACACAAACATCACCAAAATCATGAGTTTAATATACTGAAACGACCACCACGATCCTATGATCCCTACACAACTGACAGTGTGTTGATCGGAGGTCTGTAGCCCATGATATGGGCGTTTGAACGAACCTGGTCCGAGAAATATTGGGTCTGGGCCTGGTCCGACCAGGCCTAATACCCCATGGGTTGGCCCGAACTGAGTCCACCCAACCCAGGTCAGGGTCCGGCCTAATTGGGCGCGGCCCAGCCTAGTTGGGCGTGGTCGGGCCAGCCCATGCGGCCTGCGGCCCGGCTCGGAAGCCGGACACGGCTCGACGTTGGTCGAGCGGGGTGCAAAGGGGGCTCCGCCCCTAGTTGGTGGAAATGGCGGACCCTGTGGAGTCCGCCCTAATAATCTATAGAGGGGTTACCCCCCTCCCAATTTCCTTCGAACGGCTGGCCGTGATAGTCAGCCTTGTGTAACGGCGGGACCCCCTCGGGTCCCGCCTCAAGGGGGCACCGGCGGCCGACCCAGCCGGCCGTGGCTGTTGTCAGACCGGGGCGGCGCAACGGTGCTGTGCCCCTCCGCCACGACCCGCTCCAGCCGCGTCCTTCCACGGTTTCTTCAGCGCGGTATGACGGCTCAACGCACCACCGTTGTGTCCCGCTCTGGTCGTGGTCCCGTCAACCTCACTAGCGCGGCACGACAGCGCCGCACATCACCATCACGGCCCACTCCGGCCGCGGTTCTCTTCATCCCCGCACAGTGCAACTGCACCGTGCCAACATTGCCTCTAATGTCAACAATGATAAATAAGGAAAATGGGAGGAGTATCGGCCTTGTTTTTGTGGTCTGATCTCCTCCCATTATGAAGATAACAAGCGGGAAATCATTAAGCAATGAAGATCGATAATTTTAACTTGAACAAAAATAACCACTAACTTGAAGGAAGTTAGCAGTTGTCAAGCGCCGCGGATGATGACGTCATTTCCATCATTGACAGTGTCTCCTCCCTTGTCGGGGAGGAAGAAGAGGATAATGAAACTGGGGTAGCCGAATCAACATTCTTCGTCGGAGAGTTGGCGTTCTTCGTTGAAGATGATGTTCTTCCAAAAGAAACTAGAGCCTTATCTTCTCCAATTCTCAACATAAACAGCCAACCAAAAATAAAATAAGGTTTCTCCTTATTTTATTTTACTTTTACATGCATTCAAAATTACAAATTCAAAAACATAATTCAATTAATTGATGGGGTTCAATTAATTAAATTAATGTGTGTTGGCATGAATTATATTGAAAGAGTTGGGAGAGGAGGTGTTACCCAACCTAACACATGGGGTCTAATGTGGGAGTTTAAGGGGTTTTAGGGAATGTGAAGGGTTAGGGCTCGTGCAGGCCCCACCTCGAATTTATCCTCACATGGGTAGTTAGGATGCTAGTGGGTCTCACCCTAACTCCCCCATGTAGGATAAAACCACCTTATTTAGAAATAAAATTGTACCACAATTTTATTGACTTTTTTCTTTAATCCACTTTTTTTTAACAACTCCTCCCAAGCAAACACATCTTCATTAAAAGTCCTCTTAAACAATTATCGGCACTGCGGTATCATCAGTGCCATCAGATTTCAATTCTGAGCACCGGTTCAAATGATAGAAAAACCCGCTCGTTCGTTCACTAAACATACCCGATGTAAACATCGGAAATTGATTCTGGGCACACCGGCCCTCAGAATCAGGTTCCATTAGAAACTGCGTACTCGGAAAATCCATAAAAATTTATGAAAAAAATTTCCTTGAAATTTAATGTTAATGGAAATTTCAGTTTTGGATCTTCAAACCAGATATTGCTGATACACATTTTCAAAAAATTGATAGAAATTGACTTCAAATTGTAGCCATCAGTGAAAAGTACACAAAGCATGATAAATCTACTAATCCCGGTAAAATAAATTGACATCATTGGGTGAGCATAAGAATTTCTATTAAGGGTATTTAAATTTTTTAAGAAACACCCATTTAAAAACAAAAACCTTGGAAATAATCATGAAACATTTTCTTAATAGGAAAGAATCACTTCTTGAGGCAAGTCGTCAATATTTTCAAAGGTTACTTGAAAATGTTTTTAGGAAAGTCTCATACACATGAATTATATGTATTTATCTAAAAATTTCAGGTGAAATATATATAAGAGTATGTATACATGTACAGTAATGCATGAATGATGCATAATTCAAAAAAAGGTTAAATAAAATCTAAAAGTGACATGAAAGGTCGTAAAATAAAATTTTCAAAAGTTAACATTTCATGACTCACTTAGGACTTAATATGAAATTCATGGATTGATAGATGTAATGTTTTCTTTAGATACCCTTCTCTTGTATAAATGTCCCTTTGCAAGTTAAATTAATCCTTATGAATTCATCACCATTATCATAGAAGACCTTTAACCAAGGGATATTCTATTAGTCGAAAAATCACTTGGATGGTCATATACTAATTGATAATGAGGGAATGCATAATGATTTACTTTTTCAAGACCATTCTCCAATACTATACATCATCACTCTTTCAAGGCCTCATGCCAAGACCATATGGGTAAAACCCCAACATAATTCATCTCATGAGACTTATCTTTACCCAATGCATTGGAGCACTATATAATTCCTAGTGCACCCACCACATTATAACATCAATATCATGCTATATTATTCCGGGCGAACCCGTCACATCATTTAAGTCCAATACATTCCTCATATTTCTTAGTATGGTCATGTATTCATAGTGTTCCATACTACGATGATTACTCAGATTCATAAAATATAAACTTCATTATTTCATACATATTCAAACATGTCATGAATTATGAAATAAATGTATAAAATTATTGATTATTTTTTAAGGTTATGGCTGCATCAAATTTAATAGTAACCTTCTTGGACTAAAATGCCATACTTTTTCACATGTTGTGAGAACTAGTACACATAAAAATAATGGGATGACTCATAAAATAATTACTCTTACATTAAACCCTTCAGAATGCGAACCTTTTCATGCCATAGTGTACATGTTTTTTCCTTTGAGATACTTGTTTTAATGTGTCCAATGTTAATTGAAATATCAATATAGGTTAAAAAATAAGAATAAATAATTAAAGTCAATACCTGTGTGATATTAAAATAAAAATTTGGTATTATTTTATGTAAATTATTCATGCGTAAAAGAAATAATTAAACACATTCACTTTTGTATGAAGGTATATTTATTCTTAAACATGAAAACTGCCATACAAGCTACTTAAGGAATAGATATTGAAATAAATGTGAGTTCTAAAATTATATAAAGCCATATATATACACAATTTGTATGTTTGGGATCACCACAACCCGAAATAAGGTTTAATATATCCATATAAATGTTGTATACTTCAAATATATAGTTAATTACAAAAATAGATTTTATGAAAACAAAATTTGAAATACAATTAAAACCCATATATATATATACACATATTTTTTTGTTCACGTATGTGTTTTCATGATACAATTAAATAAAACAAAGTCAATTCCAAACATGGTTTACATGTACATAAAGACATTATTTTATAAAACATATTTTCATCATTAAAAAACCATAGAACAGGATTATGTTTGTTTAAGAAATATAAATAGGGTTTAATTTTTCACAAAACAAAATGGATCCTTTAATGTATAACATGTATTATGGAACCCTTTTATAAAAAAATATCATTTTTAAATCATAAAATTATAATAGACTTTTAAGATAAAAAAATGTATATATGTATAACCATATAAACACAAGTTGTAAGCTTGGGTTTTTCATATTAAAATGAAGATAAACGTAATCCCTATATGTATTTTTGGTTTTAAGAACATAATTTAAAAACAAATGATTTCCACTAAGAAATTATAAACTCGAATTGATTTGTTATATAAATTAATTTTATATAAGTATATATATACACATAGTTTCAAAATAAACATAAAACAATTTTAACCCATGTGAGTGTTTTATAGCTTAAAACACCAGTTTGACAGTGATAATAAATCCATCTGAAATCCTAAAACGTTTTAGGATAAAATTATAGACATATAAATATAATCATGAAACATAAAAATAGAATAGAGGGACATGAAAATTAAAAGTGGAGAAAAAGGATCCCTTACCAAGATTCAAGTGAGAGACAGGGTCGGAAAGTTGATGTTGGTGAGTTGAAGAGATGGAATTGGGTAGAATTATGTGTGCAATTAGGGTTTATAGAAGCTATTTATATATATATTTTTATATATATAAAACGATTCATATAAAATTATAAACAAAAACCAATGAAAATTGACTGAAACAAAATAAATCCAACATCTTACATAAAATAAAACCAAAACAAATCGGTTATTTTAATATATATATATAGTTTATGGAAACTAAAATTAAAATACAAATAAAATAAAATAAAATAAAATAAACCAAGAAAAAATGAGGGCATACAGGATGAAATCGATGGTTGGTTCGAAGAGTGTTGGAGGATCTCACGATTAAAGAAAAAGAAAAATAAGAAAAGAAGAAAATCGTAGGCAAGACACTAGTTTGACATGAGGAAGAAGAAGAAGCAATGAGAATTGGTGGAAGATATCAGGTGTTCTGGAACATTCAAATGTGATCAAATTACTTTTGTGGGTGTTAGAATTTTTTAAATGGATTGATGGATGAGATCAAATCTCGGATTGATCGAACAGTTGTGTGAAAAAGATGTGATGTATAAAATGACTGAATGGTGGAGATTACACCATGGATCTAATTTCATGGATGTGGGGAAACCAAAGTTTTAAAAATAAATGAGGGGTCGAGATCAATCACATATGTGATCAGATAGTCCATATAAAACATGACATTAATTTGCGGAGGTGGAGTTTCGATCCCAGGACCAGATCATGCATTCCAGATCTCGTGCGGCAAGATCGAACATCTGATATATGATCTCCGCTGAAAAAACTCACCCCACATCGAAATGAGGGAAAATGGAGATGGATTTATTAGCTGCAAGATCCTAGCACTCACCATAATTCCCTCTCCTCCTTGATACCACCATGTACAAGTTCCACTCACTACAGGCGCACTATTTTCCCAAACTCTGTTGTTGTGTCGCTGTGCATAGTGGAACGCTACTACGGTTCATCCATGAATCCCTATTGGAATGCATGAACACCATCACGAGCTAGCCCATGTTGTGGCTGAGGGGTCCATGCTCTACCGCCTACTCCTAAATAAGTAGTGTGAGCTGCCTCCCACGACATAGCTAGAGAGTTAACCTATGGGTGATATATTTTTTATAACCCAAACCTTCAAAAATAAACTGTATCTAAAACCATATAAAAAACAAGTGAATATTTTACTATTTAAATTACATTAAAACCAATAATTTCATTAATTTTGAAAAGTCTAAAACTTGATTTCATCATTTTTAAACTATGGAACATAAAAATACACCAATAAAAATATAATTTATATCATGTCACCACTTAACCAAATGTATAATTTTTTATTAATAAGAGTATAACAACTTTTTTTCAAATTCAAATACAGAGTTTTTTATCAGAACAATATGTATACTTCTCTTAGAAAAAAGGTACTTCACTTTGTATTTTCATTAAAATGTAAATTTCATTTAAATCTTTAGAACATCATAATTTCATGTTCTAAAGATTTGTTCAATTAAAACATTTAAAAATATACAACTTTAAATCACATTGAAATATAGTAAAATTCATAAAACATTTAAAATTTTTATATATGTTAAATACTTAAAATATTAAAAATACATAAGTTAAAAAGAATAACTAATATTCCTAAAAAACCGAATAGTTATAATATTTTATGCCCATTGCAAAACCCAACAGTAACCAAAGGTCCACAATGCCTCCCCTAAGTCAAAAAAAACTTATAAAAATTTTTTAGGTTATTCAAAAAAATATAAACAACTTGGTAAAGATGGTGATCTATATACCCTTGATTCTCATCATGGTTGATGTTTTTCATTCAATTCTATTTTTCATCTTGACAAATCCAAAGGACATCTATTATTTTCGTTCCCTATTTTTAATGTTTTGGTGTATCTTGGTAATTTTGACTGGTTTCTTAGTATGCATTCTAGGTTAGTTATGGTCCTTTGGCCTTGTTGAAATGTAATTTTTCAGTGCTTAATTAAAAAAATCATGTCTTATTTTTAATATACAAACATTATTAAAGACAGTACTCCAATTAAGAAATGTAAAACTAATAAAAATATTAAAATATTAATATTACACATAAAATATGATTGAGATATCACTTAGTAGTTCTTGTTGGGTAGTTAAAAATTAGTTTTGGAGGTGTTTTTGTTCTTTTTTTGTATTGGGGATATTTTAAAGAATATCGGACGGCTAGAACTCGAGTAGAGGAATTATGCTAGTGCATGGTCTTTAATATCTACTGGACATTTGATTTAACAATAATGAAGGATTTCTTTTACTAGTTATGCTATTATATTGTCATATTGACATAATGTATTATTATATTGTTAAAATACATAGGTTTTTGTTCATTCATGCATCATGATATAGCATTTAGGATCACATTTCATGCATATTATATCTTTTCATACATAGTAATCCAATTAACCAAATTTCATTGGAAATACATGATCTATAATTAGATGAATTTTTTTAAAAAAAAATTTAGTTGAACTATGCGTGTTTTGTTTTATTTTATATAGATATATATATATATGACTATAACTAACTTGTCGTTACATGATAATTGGATTTTGATATGGGTATTTCTAAGGGGTATATTCCATGAAGAAGTGACTAGCCCATTTTAATTATTCTTTATTTATTAATATTTTCCCTATTACATTATGTTAATTGAGTAATTTAGTCTATTAAAAATTTAAAGGAGTTTCTATGAGTTCTTTTGAATGAGTAGAGTATTATTCCTCAAAGATTCCTTATGGGACTTCCTAACAAATAATGTCAGAACGCCCCTACAAGAGAGGATTTTCATGTACATCCAATTAACCTGAAAAATGGTGGATTTTATCAGGTTATGGTACTCACTTCTATGGTTCAGAAAGTGGAATGTCATTGGCTTGGATTCCTTCAGAAAATTAATGTTTAGAGGATATAATATTTCCTGATATTGGTCAATTATACTCAGGATTTTGATCTTTAACATTCCACATCCATTCAAGGGTTAGTAGGACCCTTAGATTTTGAGGGTTGCATCAATATCAACGAATGAATCCTTGATCTATTATATACTTTTAAGGATAAATGGGTTAATTTTGTAACTTTTATTCTTCATGTAACATCTAAATGATAGTTTGGTGTTGTGAATATGGTTATGAGGAATGAGGTTTTAACTTAACATACAATCAAGTACCTATTATTTTATATGTTTCTTCTAGATACACTATAACTAGACTGATATTTAGATTTTATGGTGTTTTATTATGGGACCTTGATAGTATCTATCTATCTTTATAACTTCGTGTATAATAGTTTATATCATCATATTTTATCATGAAATTATTTATAAAAGGCATGGAAGTTTGAGACTTGTATTAATCCATAGTTGATGCACTAGGTCAGAAACATTGAAATAGAGATGTATTTTATAGTGTTATGTATGCCCTAGATAATGGAGAAGGGTTCTAATGATTTTATTGAATAATATCCTTTTTAACCCTTAATTTATTGATAAACAGGACATCTGGAGATGTACTCATTTCCTTTTCCACTAGATGAATGAAGAAGGTTGATGAGGCACATAATGGTTGATTTAAGCTGTCTGGGTGGAGATGGTATTCTTAAGATCCCTTTATATAATGAGGTGTCGATTTTTTCTTCAATTATATTATGTGATTTTTCTAGAAAAACATTTCCTCAAATAATAAAATTAGTTTCATTGATGTAGAAATATAGAGAATATCCAAAAAAAATTATTCATGGGTATTTTGGACATGTTTTAATAGGAGTTACAAGAATAAATGTATTGAGAGTTATTTCTATAATATTTATCTCAATAAGAAATATTAGATTCTTCAAGAAGTAGTGAATCAAGTGAGCCATGTTCCTAGGGGAGAGGTTCATTGGATTGATAGAGACAGAGTTTATTCTTCGGACATTGCTTCTACATAAGTTTAAGTAGGGCCTTTTATAATAATAAGTACAGTTATTATTACCTTCAGACAATCTAATAAATTTTGTAATACATGTGACTCCCACTAATTTATATGTTCACATGTATTACTTACATTAGACCTTTTTATTATGTTATCATTCAAACTAAATTATCATTATAGACCATTGGAGAAGAATACAATCCCTCTCTAAATAATTCTACAGTGACTTGTAGTATTTATTAGTAATATAATTTTTTTGATCATATAAATGGAAAAAATCAATGTCATTTGTGGTATGTAATTTTTGACCAGTTATCAGGTAGACATAATCTCCTATAAGAGATGATTATCCTTTAATATTTTTAGAAGGTATATATTTATCTTGATTAGTGAATTGGATATTCTAGTAGATAGAATGAGACTAGACCTGATTATGTTTAGAGTTATTAGAGTGTTGTTATAGGACACATTTATTAATACATATCATATAGTATCTCTATTAAATTTTCCTTCATTTTTGGACCATTACTATGACATGATTCTATAGGATTTATCAATATATACTCTTGATATTATAATTGGATTTGATATCAACATCACTTCTAGAGTAAAACATATATCGGTTCATCTATATCATATTGTAATGACTTAGTTGATGGAACTAAAATAGAATCATCAGTATTAATAGGTGAAGTGTTTTATGTGACTCGGTAAATTTCCTTGTAACTATTTAATCTTTCTCTATGAATTTGGATGTTTTCCTCTGTTATAAATTTACTATGTGAAGCATAATTAGGTCAACACAATGAACATGTAGTAATTTACAATGTTTGATGAATTCTTTAATCAGTTTAGGGGATCCTAGTGGTTATCTATGATATACTTCTAACAAGGATATCAAAATATTTGGGTCAAAGATGATGACATATAATAGATATTGTTTGGAATTAGGTGTGGGATATATGAGTATCATTTCAAGGATTTCCTGATGATGAATGATCCAATTCTATTCATTGATATCATCAATAGGAACCACAAATAATATTTTTTCTCTTTTTTAATTTTATTCATTAATTATATCCTATTATACTCATGGGCCATAGAGATTCATTTCATACACATTGAAATTATGTTGAGTACACTTTGATTTAATCTTACCTGTGAAATGCATTCAAATTTTAAAATTTGATTCCAATAGGCTTTTTCCACTTTTCATGTTATTTCTGATGTGAGAATATTAGTTGATCAGAATAAGGTACAGGTAGTGGTATTTTTTTATACAAAAGTACATGCATATTATATTGTGTTACATAGGTTAGGTTCTTTATGAATTATAGAACATTATTGAATTATAACATTTAGTAAAACATATAACTGGGATTTGTATGAACCAATTAATGATGGAATTGAAAGACTATTAATATAAGGCACTTCATGAGATGAATAAGTGATATGCGTAGTCCCAAATATTAAATCTTCTAGAAATTTGAATTTCATATTTTTTTTAATCTTTTGCTTCAGTTGTTTTGGAGGATGTTTTTATTTATCTAGATAATATCATTGACTTTGGGTATCATTATTGATGACCACATGGGTAGAACTAATGTTTTCATGTTCTATTGTTTCATATTCTAGTTAATTCTATTAATTATAGAATACATTGTATCTTTTTTGTTTTTTCATTCTTCAACATAGACCAACACATCATCTGCTATGTCTTCCTGAAAAATGAATTTAATCTATTGAATAATCATTGGGTTGAGTATCTATATCATTTTCACATGAATATATCATATATTCTTAAAAAAGTAATATGGTTATAGTTTATTGAGTTATTAATTCATTAATGTATATATAGTGGCCTTATTTTGGGGAATAGAGGTTGTTGATCTTGTTGGATAAATGTTTTATTGTACTATTGGTTTATCATGGGTTTATTTTATTTTACCACATTGTTTTCACTTCTACCTTCATGGGATGGGTGAAAGCAATCCAAGATCTACATTCTATATGCCTAATTATGTGGTAAATATTAGAGGGGAATCACTCACATCCATGATGGTCTATAGATGAAGATGACATGATCTATCTTTATTGGTGAGATGGGGATCAAGATTCCATGATAGAAGACCTATTAGGGGACTCTCACACTCTATAAGGATTGTGTTCCCATGATCAATGAAGATATATCATTAAATCGGATAATGTGTATGGTGTACTTATAACAATATGGACATCGCCGGTTTTGTTTATCAATGCCTTACTTTTCATCATATTAATGTCAACCATCAATGAAAGTGTATTTTTTCCACAACCTCTTCTAGTTATCATATGGATGTAGAATTATGTGATGATATAAATTATTATAGGGTTTCCCAAAACCTCAGTACCATGATATGTTGTGATAATTATGGTAGATTGTTTGATGAATATTTTACACATATGACCCATTAGGGAGAATGCTTCCATAGATAATTTAATAATACATTGTGTTTGATAGATAGTGTGGATACATGGAGTTCATATGAGAATTTTATTAGATAGGGATACTTTTTTATGTTTTATTTTTGTTAACTAATATAGAAGGTGATGGGGACATTTTTTATGCACGAATGGAATATTATATATAGAATGATGTGAAGTTAGAGGGGAAAATCTAGATTTTGGAGGATAATTATTTGGAATACATCCTAGATTTTAGTGGTGAAGTGGATGAACATTTATCCTTGGTAGAGTATTTTTATGATAATAGTTACATATATTCAATTTGTATTTTATTATTCATTGTACTTTAATTTTGGTCGTATCATTCACTATTGTATTGGCATGAGTCCGGTGAGTTATTAGTTATTAGGCCGTGTTTGGTGCATGATTCCTCTAATTGGGGTTGGTAATCCTATAAGTGTTTATTTATCACGTAGATTAAGTAGAATTCATTGGATATCCATAGATTATTAACGCTAGATTTTGCAATGAATGAACTAGTTTTCATATAGGTGTCACCTCATTTGGGACATTAATGATAGTGAAATGAATAAAAAAATTCACCATATATTGTGGGATTATTCATGTTCATAAATTTCATCATGATATGAATTAATAAATTGAACATTCTCCAAAATACATAGTATTGATAATATTTTCCATGTTTCTAAAATTCATTTGTATGATCCCAATCATGTAAATGTGACCGACATTGGTGATATTGAGTTGGATCAAGGTTCATAATCTATTGTGAATCTTTTTAATATTTGGGATTGGAAAGAGATTTTAATACATAGGAATATAGTGAGACTAGTTTGAAATATATAGTTGTATAGACATATTAAAGTGGATACCAATGTTTTGAAATAAGGTTTGAGTTCTTAGAACCCTGATTTTTTTAAGAAATTCTTGAAAGATAATTCTTGATGAAAATATTCTCTAGTGGAGTTGATTAATAAGTCCATATATTTTCTATGGTATGATGTTATATAGATTTGGAATATCATGGATCAATTTTAATTTTAATTTTTGGAAAATAAGAGTGTTAATATATGTCTATAGTAGATGTTTTTCCATTTTGGGATTCACTATGGGATGTAAAATTCCTTTACTTCTTACCATGTGGCCTAAAAATCCCAACAAGGTGAAATAGAAAAGATGATATATCATGGTTTCATATTTTGTATATTATATGATCTCAAATATGAAAAATTGTATCCATGATGTTGTTTCTTAAGGTTTCTAATAGACATAGACAAACATAAAATTCCAAAATATTATAGGACATGGTTTGGTTTCTATTTAGTTGGGAGGGGATTTGATGCACATGCACTACCTATTATGGACGGTGAGACAACACCACTTTAGGATACATGGAATTGTAGGGGTAAAATAGATTTTTAGTATATACCTTAAAATAGATATGGTGTTAGTTCAACTAGGTTAATTATAGAATGTGATCTTTTGGTTCAAATTCCATTAAAATGGGATTTCGTTTTAACTCTAGGTACCTTGGTGTGTTGGGAGGTCACTAAGTCTTGGTGAAGGATTTCGGGATTTCAATATTCCTATAAATTTTCATGGTATGTTGTTCATTAATTTAATCTATACATGGATGAGTTTTTTTCATTATTTGGGAAATATTATAGGGTTAATTAGTGTGCAATGCTTATTTTTTCAATTTGGGAAGCACCATGAGTAGTGAAACAACCATGTTGAAGTAATAGTTTCATTAAAATACCACCTAGGTGAAATAGGTAGGTCGATAAGCAAGGGTCATGTGTATAGTATATTAAATATCCTACTATTAAGAATTGTGTAACTTATAAACGGTATCAACTTGGTTGGCCTACAAAGAGGTGAAAATTAACTACAAAAATACCTTTGGAAAGGGTGGGGTGGAGTTATGGTGGGGTAAGGATTCAACGCAAAATAACTATAGAACATGGAATGCGACACCACACCACCCCTAGAATATGTAATAGTAAGGGTAATAAAACATTTTTTCTACTTCATTCTATGGAGGAATCCATGATGGAATATCCATAAGGGTAATTACAGAGTGAAATTCCTGAGTTAATGTCCCTTCCAAACAAGGTCATTCTTTTATTAGAAGAACCATATCATGTTTGGAGTTCACTATTCTAGGGTGAATTCATTGATACAACCATCATAAAATGAATGTTTGAGATCCCTTGTGAGGTATTTTTTTATATTTCTATCAAAATTAGTCAACACATTTGTTTAGTAACCCAAGATTAACCTAAATGGATATTAAATAATTATAAATGAATATTCATAACATTAAAAAAGTACAAAACCAAGGAATATACTAGTTTAGTGTCTTTGGATACTTGGAGAAGATTCATCTAATTTGTTGAAATATCTTCAATATCTCACAGAATGATCTTTCACTTTAGTAGTCCTACTAAAAAAATTTCTTTATAACATAGAGAAAGTGAACATAAAAAGTGTTTGATCTTTAATGATTAGTAAGGGTAAACAATGAGATATGTAAGAATAATAATCAGCGTAACGGTATGAGAAAAAGAGAATAACATTTGAGGATCATACCCTACATATCAAAGATCATATACATGAGTTGCGGCATAAAGATTGTAAGTTCATAATATATAAATAATAAGGTAATAAAGAACATAATCTATTAGATAATAACATAATAATAAGGCATATAATTTTTTGTATACACGTAAGAACATAAAATCATTCCCTATATGTTAAAGAAAATTTCCAAAACCAATCAATGAACTTAATGGGGGTTACACATTCTGGTTGGGACACAACACCATCACCAGTTATATCCTATTATATTTCGTGGAATGGGTTCACATTCCAATCCATCTTATTAATCAAGGATAACTCCCTAGACCATCTTAGAAGCCAAGGTTTTCTCCAAAGACCACATTAGCATATAAAGTCCTTTATATAACATGGTTCACTCCTCATTCTATCCATGTATATCTCATTAGATATAAATATTTATCAATTGAAATGGAGGGAGATATTGGTCCCACCCATCACATAACTAAATTGTACATAGATGATCCACAAGATAATAAATAATTCATGATATCATGAACCATAAAAATAACTAGGTTACATAAACAACATATCAAAACCCATGAAACAAAATGAGTATCATAAACATTTTATCAAATCATAACCTTTTTGAAATTTAATAGGTTCCAAAATCTTTCCATCATAGAATAGCCCATGAAAGGAAGTGGTCTTCATATAAATTTTATCATGATATAACCCATATAAGGGAAATTGTTTTCATAACCATCTTTCATGTTAAATAAAAACCATTCCTAAAAATAATAATGGATTAATTGGCTCATATCCTAAGTAAATCGTAAGCTATATTAAAGGATGCAATCATCGATGGAGAATGGTTTTGAAAGATCACATGAAACGTTAATGTAAAAATAGATTTTAAAATATTATATAATTTTAAATCATATTTTTTAAAGGGTGTGTTAATGTAAAAATACTATTTTATATCTTACAGAAGTTTAACTTGAATTTCTCACAACATTAATAAATGTAACCTACTACCATGTGTAATAGTAGAAATGAAATTCAACCGCATGTATAAGGATAACTCATACTGTATATAATCTATGTGGTAAGGAATATGATCATGTAATGTTAATATTAATAACACACATAAAGGTTAAATAAATGTTTTAAATAATCCATAATAGAACATCAAATTTATGATAATGATATAATATTATATCTAAAAATCATATAAAGGAACCAAAAAATCTTGTAAGGGTATTGCAAAAAATAAGATGCCCATAAAATAATAATACTAGAAATTTCTAAGTGAAATTAAAACTATATAAAATTAATATTTCACATGATTTAATAAGAAATTATCTTAAATAATAATTACAGTAAATTATTAATAACTAAATAATAATTAATGGTCAAAAAGAATAAAATTATATTTATACGAAAAATGAAATTATGAGATATTGTATATTATAATTGTCAAAACAAAAAATAATTAATGGGAAACGAAAACACTCAAATAATGTATTTAATTAACTTTTCATTACTTTAAATAATTAAAGTGTTGGAATTATTTAGTGATGGTTGGGGCCCAAAATAACCCCTTAATTCATAGATATGGTCCATTATACAAACTACGGAGAACATTTTTCTTTATTACATCCAAAAACTATATATTTCCCCAGAATAGGTCGTTGTATGATAATGATGTATAATATCATGACTTCTTAGAAAAGTGATTGACATTAATTGTTCAACATTAGTAATTTCATCACTAAGGTTCTGTATATTGTTATCTATGTGATTATTTAATTTACATTTTTATCCATTCATATATTTAGCATTCATTTTCATTTTATTTTTGAATTATTTATTGTTGTCTATCAATTCTATATTATTGAGGATCATTATATAATCACTTATGATCATTTAATATTTTTTATTATGTTTTTTCTTACTAAGTATTTTAGATCACTACTATTATGTTTTCATTTCAATAAGATATGATGAAATTTATTAAACATTTAATATCTAACGTAAGATAGAATGAGTGAAGAATTTTTTGTGATAATATGAATACATATTATAGATTACGTAGTTATATACATAATGGATGAAATATTTATTTAATGAAAAACACATGGACACTACTACTTCAAATATTTTCCGAAATATACATAAAAAAGTCTTTAAATTTAGGTCACATAATTTATTTTAGTTATATTTTTATTATTCATGGTCTAAAATTTGGTTGTATCAGTTTATATCAAATTAAATATCAAAATAATATTTTTATTTACACCGAATTCTTGGAGTGTAGGTATGGGGTTCTACATAAGGAAATTGTGGGACTTATAACATTATATGATATGTTATGATGTAAGATCCATTTCGTTCTAACATGGATCCATAAAAGGTAAGACATGGGGTTTTGGAATCCAGATCAGAGCATGATCTGCTTATTTATGATTGGTTTTGTGAACCGGTATTTACATTCCATCAAGACATACACATTTATATAAATGTTCACATTTTTTATAGATGAATTGGTGGTGTCTAATTTGATTTAAACTTAGATCTTTCCATGGAATCTCAATTCATGTGCATAAATCTTTTTATGGGAACAACTAAGGATTAGGGTCATATGTTGGTGTGTTGAGATGGTGGGGTTTTGGATAAAGGAGGTGATTATGAGAAATACCACTTACCATTTAATCTAGAGTGGGGTCTATTTTCATATATGATCATACATTGGTTGACCTTTCATGTTTCAAGTGATTTTTTTATTCTATGATAAGGGTTCCCTTTTATAAAATGATGGTATTTGTTTAGTTTCTACTATATTTTTTTGGATTAATATTTTTAATTTGATAAAATTGGTGTGAATGCTTGTTTTTTCTTAGGATATATTCTCCTAATGTAATTATTTAGATTTTCTAGGACTATTACATAAGGGAGGAGTTCATGAGGGAAAGTATTCCTAAATATAGGTCATGTTGATTTAGTTTATATAATGAAATAGATTATGGAGGAAAGAAAACTATAACCATAAAAAATTAAGTTTAAATATGTGAGAAAAAAAAGTTGATTAATCTTATTATGTTCTCTTATCTTTGGAAAATATGCCTTTTATATTTATCTCTAGATGTGGAGAAACTATGGGAGACTTTTGAAATACCTAATTAAAATTACACCAAATAAGATGTATAGTTAGATATCATCAATTGAATATATATTTCTTAATAATTTTTGTATTTATTTGTTCATATAAAATTGTTTTATATGAGATGAGATGAGGAACTTATCTAAAAACAGAACCCTGAAAGTGAATAATATTTCATTAAATGTAATATAAATATTATTATTTTAGATGGGTAAGTTATTGCTACAAAATATTATAACATAAAATAATTTCATTTGATCCTCGGTCTGATGTCATGAAATATAAAAATGTGAAATGAATAATATGATAGTAAACTATCATTTTGATTTTTCTAATTGCTATAAAATTGGCCACATTAGTTATATGATTATTTTAATACTATACAAAGAGAAATATTCAACGAAACCAAGGTATCATTCAAGAAATGATATTCCATTAGTAAAATGTGTCTCACTTAAAATGTAACAAGAAAATTCCATTCAAACCATATTATGAAAACTTCATATCTCAAAAAATTTTCATTTCATCATGTTCCAGAAGATATTTCTGATGATGGGTTGTACTTTATTTGTTTTCAAACTAATCAATTCATGTTTAACTATGTGTTAGAAATGATTAGATGATTCTACATGAAATATATTGTTGGAAATTTTTTAGGAACGTATTTTTTATTTATTTATTATGTTGGTGTTAAAGTTATATACTAGCGAAAAATGAATGTGATTACTTTCTATTAAAAAATTTAATAAGAAAGTATTTTGTTATCCAAATGTAAATACTTATGAAATGAATCCCAAATGTAGAGGTATACATAATATTGAGTAATAATCACTCATTTCGTAAAAAATTTGAAAGCCAATATAACTAATGATTATGAAACTATTGATTCTTTTTTGAGTGAATATTGTGTAATTGAGAAGGTATTTAGAATAGTTGAATAAATTATGATTTCTTTTGTGATAAATCAATAATTTTCAATTGAATGTGAATTTTTTTCACTCTTGTGATTTATAATAGTGAAATTTAATTTTTCTTGAGTATATTGAGTTCTTTTTAAGACTAAATAGTTATTTATCAATAGTAATTTCAGTTATGGACTCAAAAAATAACAATTTAAAAGACATTAAAAGAGTAAATGTTGAGTTTGGAAGAGTTATTTGTGTGTTCACATAAGAAAAATGTTAGTTTATAAGGATATAGAGTGACATAAGAAATCAATTGTATATAGAAATAGTATGACCATACTTTAAAATCATTCATAGTACTTTCGAAGATTAACACACATTATGATACTTTTAGAGATTAATAAAGATTAAAATAGAGTTTTTTAGAATAATATATTCTCATGATAAGTATAATAAATTTAAAATATTTTATTTCAATGTTCCTAATGAATTAAAATATCATATTCAAAAGTAAGTGATTGATTTCAATAAGTACTTGAAGGATATTCCATCTAAAGAATCAGTTGGATCTTAGATGAGTCAACTACATATATAAATTTCTATAAAGTGATACCTAATAGAGGTTCAACATAAACAATTCACATCAGAGTCATTCAGATAAGTATATATCTCAAATTTATATTTTTAGAACACATTTAATTTTCTATAAAATTACAAAGCTTGTCATAGGAGTAAATCCATGAATGTGACATTTTTGAAAAATTAACATACACTTATAAGGGATTAACATGTGATTAATTTATATATATACATTTGAATCATTATTTAAGAAATGTAAAATTTAAATTATATATAAATTTTAACTTAATGCAATTGTTCATTATGACAGGATTCTAAGAGAAAAATATAATAATTACTCAGAAAAATTATGATTCAAGCCTATGATAAAGAATTTATATATAGTTGATTAAATAATATTAAGTCTATATAATAATATTTTAGTGTGATTTCAATTATCCATGTGTATATGAAGAATTAAAACTAATTTATTTTCAATTATTCTTTGTATTTACCATGACGTAAACAATACTAATCCATTTATATAAATAATATAAATTATTACATTAAATTCAAATGATATTGAATGGGAGAATATATTCATATTACTATTATATAATTATAAAATATAGAACTATTAATATATAAATTAAAGGGGTTTTGGAAATTTAATTAGGGAAACTAAAATTAATTATATTATACAGTGAATGTATTTTTGTATAAAAAAGATTGAGAATGTATGTGTGATAAAATTGAGTTTCTAAAACCGCAATACACTAAAGTATCATGGAATGATTAGACAAAAAAACCTTAATCCATTCATGAAGAAGGAGACCTTCATTCATAATAATTTAATTTTTTTTGGCACACATATCTTTCAAAGTATTAAGAAGATGATTATGATGATGTTGATTTTAAGGATAGGTATAAATGCTCAAAACCATCCTCCATCAAAGTACCTAATGGTGCATGAGCAGATCATTTGTCCACTTCTCTATTATAGGAATATCTATATCATGATGTTTTGAAGATACCTAGAGTAGATATATATCCTTACTATTTGGGGATTTATTTTTTAGTGGGTAGTTAGAATATGCATTATATCGTGGGACTCTAAATCAAGAACATAATGGGAATCTGTGTTGAAAGAATTACAAATTTTTTTAGTGTAACCACATGCATTTTTAGTATAGATTGCTTGATTGTGGTGATTTTCATGGTGGGGTGACTAACATATAAATATAAGAACTATTATTTCATGGTCAAATCATCTAAATCCATATGTTATTTTCTATCTTTATTTTTTTATATGAGGTATAGATGAAAAAATTAATGTATAGAGGATTAAGGTATTAATAGCTCAAAGTTGTTAAATCTAAAAAAATTATATTTTTTACAACTAATTCACCCCATATCTCAATGGTACCAATAAAATTGATCACTACATGTGATTTTAGATAAAATTTTTGTTTTCCTTGAATAATCCAATACCATAAAAAATATATACAACAAAGAATCATTATAAAATAGCCAATCTCTATCATCAATGTACCCACACACCCAAACCTATAGTTTGAATTATCAATAAAACAATTTTAGATATTTTAAGAAGGAATTGTATAACCTAGTGGATAATATGTCACAAATGGAAGTATGATATCACTTGTTATGGACTTTTGAACATTTTAAAAGATGTTCTTTAGCCAATTCCTTTTGATGGAGATATTTTTTTCTTTTTTTCAACCTAAACTACGCCAAAAGTATAGTCATTAGTATTATTATGTGGAAAAATTTGTGGCAATGAACAATAAAAAATTATATTTTCAAAATATCATAGATAAGGTGGAACATTTTCCCAATGTAGAAATGATGATGATGGATGTGATAGTCATAAGAATCCATGGTTCTCTTATTATATATTGGGGAGTTCTTATAAGAGTATCTTATAGTTTCTTCCAAATCATAAATATTATGCAAAATTTTTTCACCTGCACCTAAATTATTATAATTGAATTTTTTTAATCGTCATGTATGTTAGGTTTCAAACCTTAATACAGGCATAACTTCCTAAATGGCTCAAATGCCTTATTTTTAATTCATTTGTGATAATCCTCCTTTTAAGAGTTTAAGGGGAACCCTTAAAAGGCTCATAGTCTTTGTGACATTATATGACTTGATGGTCTTAGAGGAATTCATCCAGACTATAACTACTTGAAACAGCCCCTCCCCAGCAGCTACATCATGATGTCACCTCTGCACATTTTCATGGTTGTTCAACTAGGCTTCTTGTGTATGCACATGCTAGTCCCAATGGGAGTTTCCATAACATATCATTATTCCAAATTTGTCCTATCTACTCTGGTGAATGTATTATATATGAATACTCATCTAGAGCATGCTCTTTATAGAGCCCTCACTATCCATTTAGGCACAACTTTCATGTGGCTTGAAGTCCATGAGGTGTCCCGAAGGCCTTGAAGTGTCCCGGAGGCCATGAGATGGAATGTAATCCTTACTATCCCAAAGGAATTGGGTGGCATGAAGACCATGAAGGACCGGAAGACCAAACTAGTGGCCCAAAATATTAAATGGTTGAATAGTTCAAGCTACTACAGTACCTACTACAATAGTTTCTACAGTACCTTCTACAGTAAGCCATCAATATGTAACCACTGGAAGATGATCTCGAGCCTCTTGGATGGACATGTCAAGTCCTCACCAACTAGGATGAGTCTCATTTGCTGATACGAAAATAAATACTATTCCCAAAAATAATCTATTAAACATGAATTATAATTAGGGTTTTGAGATAAATATATTAATCCAATAACACCGCATCATGTTTAAAAAACCATTGTTTTTATTGGGATAAATTATTTATTTATGAATGGTTTTGTCATTTCTATTTGAAACATCATCTTATCTATGGATTTGGGTTGATATGCAGTAGAAACATGATGTCTGAATCCATAATGACATTGATGTGATTCAATTTTTTAGTTGAAAATGAGAATACTCATCATAGCTGATGAACCTATACAATCCAATATAACCTAAAAATAGGGTTTCGGAAAATTTTACTAACATATTAGGATTATTAGTCTTTATGTATCATTCATCTATTTAGTTAAATATTTAATTAACTTCCATAAGAATCTAAAATTTTCCCAATGAATTGAAATATAGTTCTAATAAACTCAATTCCTAAACCATAAAATATGTCACAGAAAATCAGGTTTTTTTTATAATTACACTACTTTTATAAACATTCCATGTGTCATGAGAATGTAAAGAACCTATAATATTTATCTAGTAATCTTGAAATAATGTATTCTATAATAACATAACATTAATGATCTTGTTTGGAATAATTTGTGGATGGAACTATTATCCACATTGAAAAATAATATACAACCTATGATCATGTTGTAACTCTATATCCGGAACATAATTCCTAATTTCTTTACCACAATAAGTTCTTAGAATTTAGGGATCATCACAAATTAACCAATAGGACATATTCTTAAGTAGTTCATCTTGGGATTTACTAAAACTAGATAATAATAATGATACGAATGAATTATATACTACATTAAAATATCATGGAATATAATCTTTCAGATTATCCAATGGATCATTAGGAAACATTTCATTTTTTGTAATATTATTCGATGAATCAATGATTGGGGATGGGAAGAGAATACAGATATGGTCAACCAACACATTCCATGCACCATTTTATCCCTAAATTTTAAATTAAATTTTTGAGGCAAGAATATATGAATATTGAGATATGTTTTGGATTAATTTTTTTTAACGAAATACCAGAGGGTTTATAGTTAAATAACATATTAAAATTAGACACTAAAATATTTGACATAAATTATTTCTAGGAAAACACAAATGAATGTAACTAATTCTCATTTTTATTATATCATTCTTGGGTTGGGACTAATATTCATGAGTCATAAGAAATGAAATATGGATCTTGCTTGACATCATGTTATAAAAATTTCTAACCTCCTTGGTTAGAGGAGTCATTCATGATCTCAAGTTATAAGTCACACAAAAGTGGCTAGATTAATGTGGGTGATTTGATAATCAATATAAATTTTTTAAAACAATTTTCAATTTATTTATTCAAACGTAAATTCTTTTTATTTTTGGTTTAATCAAGAGATAGGGAGTTCAATCCCACAAATGATGGGAATAAAACAATGATAATATCACATGTGAACAATGAAATAATGAACATCTCAAAAATATTAGAGAGTGGTATGGATGAAATTAAATAAAATTTTGTTTTATCATATTACATACCATCACTATAAATTATGTTTCCAATAACTATCCAATAATTAATAATAAAAAAGAGTTTATCACAGCTTAAAAAAATATTTTTTTCAATACATAAATGAAGGAAAAAACCTTTACAAATCAAAAATTCATTGATAGAATAACCATATTAGGAGTAATCATTCATGAACACTTCAATTAAATTATCTAGAAAATCGAAAATAACACTACACATACATAACTAGAATGTTCTTATAGCAATACACCAGAATAATGGATTCATCCTCTTTAAAAATGTTCCAAAGGGGAAAGTGATGCTTTTTTCAATTACTAGGGTAAAATATGGATATTAAAGTATCCGGAATTAATATCAAGGAAAAATTAATGAGACATTACTCAGATAATATTTAGTATCCCTTCAATAAATTATAAAAGGAAATGAGCCTATAAATATTTTGATTTAGTTAGAGATAGTCTATGTACACATTCCATTTATTCATCAAATTGGTTGTCTTGAATTTATACATTTAAATTTAATTACCATAAGACATATTTTATAGGAATAACCTAAAATGGAATAACCCATTTGATATCATATATTTTTTAAATTATTTTATCCATAAAAAAAATTGTTACCTCCTTTTTAAAAAAATCATGTAGATTTGGGTTTAGTCAGTGTTACACATGGCTCTCTTGTTTAGCCACATTATTTAACAATACATTTTTCATGAAGATTGATGGTATATTATCTATAATTTAATAATTTTTTCATCTCAATTATTATTTAAACTACGTATAAGTTAATAAAATTTTCACTCATGCTCTATAGGGATTGACACACAAAAGATATAGTTATATTTTTCATATTTAAAAAATATTAATATTTTATACTTTAATGTAGTTGTTTATGTTTTAATTAAAGGGTATATTGGATTGATGGTATTGAATGAAAATAGGGATGTCTATGAACTCATATATATTCTCAATGATAATCGGATCATATGTGTAGAATCATTTAATAGTGAAGTGGAATCATCAATAGTCATTGTGTCCTTAGTGTATAAAATCATAAATTATTGATTATTCATGAAATTTTTTGGAATACTAAAATATTTTACACATGATTCATTACCTATAATTTATATCAATGATGAAATATAATTAGTATGATTATGGAAATTAAGATAATTTTTGGGGGGAATGGGAATATATCAAGGTAATTATTTAGAGTTAATGATGTTCATTCTGAGGGTTGATTCATGTTGTCATATGTATTGATATGTAAAAATATACCATAAAAAACAGTAGTAATTACAACATTGTGTAAAATAATTATTGTTTCAAACAATTAAAATAATTTTTTACCCTATATAAGTGTTTCCTTAAAATAATAGTATCATCTTAATTTTTAAACACATTAAATTCATCATGAAAAATAAAATTTACCCCCCCCCCCATGAACATCCTCTAAATCTTGAGTGTGGTTTATAATAATAAATGTTTATAGGTAATGTACTGTTAATGTGTTATTTCTTTCCACAAACTGAAATTAACTGAAAATATAGTGCTGAATCACTTGTATAGAAGAACCAAATTCATGGGTAACGTCAGAAAACAAAAAAAAAACCCTATGGTGTTTAATAATATTAATTTTCCATGATCATTACATTTTGTGGGAATTTATTGATCTATAAGTGTGTATAGGTTCTTCCCTAAGATCAATTTTTCATCCCCTTGAACTCGCATACAATGTGCACACACAATATTAAAAATTTCACATATGAGGGAGTTTGATTCTTGGATTCAATCAGGGTAAAGATAAACTATAATTTATTTAAATGATTCCTAAATTTTATATAGGGTTTATTTAATTTTTCATTAATTTATTGAGTATCCCATAATGAGAATATAAGTGAAATAGTTTGGGTAATCAGCTCCAGAAATGCTACTCTCATTAATTTTTTGGGGTTTTTCTCATCCCAATAATTTTTTTATTTTGATCATTTCTCATTATTGGAACAATGGTTTTCATTTAAGGGGTTACTCTAATAGAGGGGTAATTTTTTATGGTTTTTCTTTTATGAAACTTGATAAGACTAACATTTAACTTATTTATAGGGGTGAGTAGTGGTTGAGAATGTAGTCCACCCACCCCTTCACTCTAGATTTTAGCCACCAAGTTTGATTTTTACATTTAATGGGTCTTCAATTATAATATGGATATTGCAGTTGTCATTTATAGTTGGATATTATTTACAAAAAAAATTATTCATGTCACCTTATAAATGATTATGATTAAGATGAGTTTTTTATATAAATTGTTTGTGATTGAGGAATTTTTTGGGTTTTGGTTAGGGTTAACTAAAATTACATCTATAGTTCTAGGAATGTGGAGGATAGTCATAATAACCAAATCCCTATAAAAATTTTCAACTTATATTATATATTTCTCTAGATAGTATTGTTATTTCAAAATGTGTAGGTTTTAGAGGTAGTTTTCAAAATGTTCCTAATCAAATATAAGAATGGTCTCCCAATTCTGGTAATTGGTCAAAATAGTGGGTGTTATAGGAAACAAAATCTCATACCAATATAAAAATATCATAAATAATTAATTAATATCGTTAATAAAATAATAAATATCACAAATAATCTCACAATGTAAAGATTTGATAGTTTAGTGACTTATAGTTTAGATAAATAAACAACGTCATCTACATTATTTACTCCAAAATAGATCTCATATATAATACCTTACAAACATCTCACAAATGACCCTTATAATCAAAACATGGGGAAAGGAAAACATAAAATGGGTAGATGTCTAATTATTAGTAGGAGAAATCTTTTGAACATGTCATCAAGGGTTAGATCATGATCTTATGAGAAAACATTTGTTGTGGTTGAATTCCTAATGAAAAGAAACAATAAATAAAAATGATTTTTCCATAAATCATGAATAAATAACATGAAATCTAAATTATAAAAATAATATACAATCAAAAAATAAAATGGAATCTTAAGAGAACAAACAATAGTCATGAAGAATAATAATTGGAATATATAAATATTGTCCTGATTTAAAAATGATTTATATAAAATCATACAAATATATAAATTATAACATTTTAAATAAATAAATTTCACATGCATCATGTTATGGAAAAAAATTCCAAAACCTCATATTATGAAAGATTAAGCTTCCCGTGATTTATTTTTTTTAAATAAAAAAATTCCCACTCTTCATGTAGTGAACAAATAAAATTCACATTATTTATGTTGTGAATAAAAAAAATTATCATACTTAAAATCATTTTAGCATGACATATAAATTCATAAAAACGTATTAGAGGGAAATATATGACCTAAACTATTATCATCCATTCAGTATTTTTCCATTTTAAAATCAATCATAAAGAGACCATAATCAACTCATTAGAAAAATGGGATTCTTAAAACTTCCAAAAACATCACATAACATGATTATTAGAAGTCAAGGGATTTAAATACTATCATTTTCTAAAATAAATAACCTATTTATAAAATATAGATGGTGATAAATCAATCACATCATGAATGATAATAAAGGATTGGTAAATAGATTTAAAAATATGAATTTTCCACACAGACCAATTAAACATTAAATTAAAAAAATAAATTTATGATTGGTAAAATAATAATTTTTAAAATAATATTATACTTTTTTCTAAATATAATATCCTTATAATGTTATAAAATTTATGAAAATAAAATTTGGAGTGTACAATAACACTATTACCTTGGAATGGATGGAAACAATTTGTCATTTTAAAAATAACTTCTTTAAAACATATATCATTAAAAATATTTTAAGACATGCGTATTAAAATGAGGTAAATAAAAATTTTATTTTACCAAATATATCTATAATTGAATAAAATGATAGATATTTTAGAATTAATGACAATATAATTTACCCAGATGGATTATCACTTTTGGGATATCTATATTTTATTAAGGAAGATGAAAATAAATCCTTAGGTCTTGTTTAACATTTACTTAAAAAATCAATAGTTAATGATGATGAAATTTATATTAGATTATAATTAATAATGAATTAATTAATGAAATAATATATAAAATGGTTATCACACACATGACATGAATAAAAATAGTTAGAAATTAAATAATTTCCTTATAAAGGAGACTTGATACAAAAAGTCCTTGCCTTTTTTCATGGAAAAGTTTATTACAGTCAATCCTCATTAGAGACTTGATTTTCTATTTGGAGTTCCTCTGAAAATGATAGGATTAGGCTATATGTGAGTGATAAAAGGGTTATTCTTGTGGGATACGGTTCCATAAAGAGTTAAGGGGAATTATTTCTAGGATGTTCCCGTATTTTAATAGAGAAAGATGATAGTTTTTGAAAAACCCTTTAAATTTTAATAAATCCATGACACTATTTCAATTACAATGGATTCATTATTAATAAAAATTTTGTCTGAGGTATATTTAGGTCATGAAATCATCAAAAAAGTAATTTCTATCATTTTTTAAACATATTAATAGTATTCGGTTTTACTTTTAAGCTAGGTAACTAATTTTAATCTATGTTTGATTATGTTTTATTAAACATGTATCATGAATAATATATAAAAATGTGGGATTACAGTAACTAAATTTAATATCGCTTTAATAAAACTAAATATTTAAATATAATACTTTATTATTTTTAAATTAAAATATAAAATGTGTCAGAAGAAAATGATTTTGTAGAAAAAATGATTTTTTAAAATTATGGGATTTTAATATAATTCAATTTTTTTTTGAAAACTAAATGTTAGAAAATATATTTATTTATATATTTATAAATTATATTAAATTTATTATTTAATTTATAAAATTTTTATTGATTTATAGAAATTTATTAATATAAAAAATTAATAATTCTAAAAAAAATTATTTTACAATTATCATGAAAATTAGATTTTCTAATAGTAATCAAAATTTTATACCGATAAATTGAACATTCCTTATTAAATTGTATGAAAATTACTATGTCAAATTCATGAAATTTTTTATCAAATTAGTATTCTTTATGTTATAAAATTTATCTTAACATTTTCACATGTATCATGTATAAACCAATTTTTTGAAAAATATTATGTTGAATGAAAATATTTATGATTACGATAGAATTTTTAATTTTACTAATACTAAGGTTTTTAAAATATATATTACCAATAAAATATTTTTATTATAAAATTTATATTAAAAACAATATTTCAACTTGTTATAATTAATTAAAATGAGAATTCAAAAAATAAATAAATTCTTACATAAATACTCAAAATGATCAACATGGATTCATAAATTCAACATTGTATTTAAAATCTATTTATTATAATTTTTAATATGATATTTTATAAGATAAATGATTAAAAAATATATGTTACATAATTGTTTTAGCATTACGAAAATTTACATTTTCACTATTAACCTAAAACAAATCATATTTTAAACACCCATAGATTATAGAAGAACACTATGTTTAATAGCATATATAACTCCCAGCCATGAGCTTAAGCAAACCACATTATATTATTATTTAAATATTATTTTTATTGCCTATCAATTGTATTGGTGGGTACAAAAAAGGATAAAAAATTATCAAAATATTTATAAATTTTTAATTTAGTTTATTTATAATTAATATGAAATCATTTTTTTGAAAAAAATCATTTTATACTTCAAAAATAGATTTTCTTACAAAATAGTTTTATTATTCATATTTTATGTTAGAGTAATAATTAAATAATGAATCATTAATAAATATTATTTTGTAAAAATAAAAAAAATAATAAAGTCAAAATATCAAAATTAACTTCATATGAATGTTTGGGATTTTTTTAAAATGATTTTTTTCAGTGAATATTGAAAAATTAGGATTTTTATTAAAAATTATGTTGTTATTCTGAGAATATAAAAATATCCATTATTTATAAAATGTATTCAATGTAATAATGGTTATATTTTATTTATAATAATCTAATTATTTTGTTTTGAATAAATTTTTTGGATTAATTATGTATAAAAACATCATTATACATAAAAATTCATTTTCCTAAAAGAGGCTTTTTTATTGTCGTATTGATTTTTAATAATAAAATAATTTATTTTAAATATATAAATTTAATATTGAAAAAAATGATTCTATATTTTAAATCAATAGGTCCAAATTGTTTAAATAGGAACATTTTATTTTTGTTCATTATTAATAGAAACAATGTTAAATTTTGTCACCTGAGTAATGGTGAAATTGGTAAAATGGGGTTAACATGATGATATATGGTTTCACAACCAACCAAAATGTTTCTATATTGATATTAGATGGGTGGGAAGCTTTACATTCTATCTAATTCTCTTATATATACAAATTTTATGCCATGATTTATTATAAGGACCTTCATGTGAATTTATTAAAAGAATAAATACAAATTTTTATTTTCTTCTAGTTAATATATCAGAAAATTTTTTAAGTTTAAAAATATATAATCTTAAGTAAAAAATGGTTATTTTAAATATAAAATAACTTTTTATGTCATGTTATTTTATTTTTCATTTATACTGATTAAATAATAAAATAAAATTCTTACCCAATTTCGATATAATATTTATTCAAAAATAACAAAAAAAAATTTTAACAGTAAATATATTTTTTTAGTTATTTAAAATGAAAAATGAATTTTAAATATACATATTACATACTAGTGACGTTTTAAATTTATATATTCAAATTACATATTTTTCACTCTATTTTAAAGTCGAATTAACTTAATAGTGTAAAGAATTATATTATTTTAATTTTATAAAAATTAATATTTTATGACATCATTTAATAAAAATAAAAAAATGATCGTTGAAATATTGGTTAATATATAGTCATAAAATTTCATATCTTTTTCATTTATGTGTCAATTTTTAATTTAAATTAATAATTATAATATTATAAAAGTAAAAAGATTGTTAGCAATGTTAATGTTAAAATAGGTTCATTATGGGATTAAAGAAAAATATAAAGTTTTAAATATAACATAAACTAGTACAATATATGTTGGCTTAATTGATTTAAACCATAACATATATTATCTTCAAAATATTTCTATACCATTCGTCTTTTACATGAATATGTATTTATTATGTTTAAATATTTTTACTAATTCTATGTGTTCCTTTCGTTCACAATAAAAAGGAATAACATATCCTCTCTTTAATAAACAACCTAGTGCCTCTTATTTCATCCAAAAAAACCCAAAATTACTTAAAAAAATCCTTATCAATTTTTTATAAGAGTTTTTTTTCGTAAAATTACAACTCTATTTCCCTTTATAGAACATCTAAAGGTACACTACAAAAGAAGAGGTAGTGTCCTTTACCGTCTCTTTCCAATTTCAGTATTCATAAACATACACTAAATCTATTATAACCATTATAAAATAATCACTATAATTTCATAAATATTCTTGCAGGTTTTTATTATTATGGTACTACCATTTTCAATGTCTTTTTCATCCTATATAAACTGAAAATATTTTTCATGTGTCGTATGAATTATCATCAATATATGGAAATGTAATTTGTTTTTCATCACTACATCACAAGGATTATTCTAATGATGGATGTAAATAATTTATATTATATTTACGTCATTAATATTTTAATGAAACTATGATATCTTATATACCATCTTACCTTAAAATCCAATAGAAGTGATAATGTCACTCATGCATACGTGTGGAGCACCACTTCCATGAAGCAATTTAATATGTTTTTATTAACACATTATGTCGATGGTTATAAGGATATATTAAATCATTATATATTATATATGTGATATAATAATTATTCTTGAATTCTTACTTATGTTTCCATTCACTACATGGAAAATAGGCTACAACCACGGATCTATAGCCACGGTTTTAAAATTGTGGCTATAGGTGGCTACGACCATGGTTATGTGGCCTATAGCCAATGTTTTAAAACCGTGGCTATAGGTATTTTTTTCATGGGCTATAGACACGCTTTTCAAAACCGTGGCTATATCCCACACCTAGAACCACGATTATGTGGCTTATGGCCACAATTTTCAAAACTGTGTTTGTATGTCTTTTTTTGAAGGGTTATAGCCATGATTATCAAAACTGTGGCTATTGGCATCCTACCCTTGCACGGGAGAAAACATTTCCTACCAAAAAAAATTCAGGAAGAACTATTGCCATGAATTTTTATCATATTTCCATATTTTTTAATAATATATATAACATATTATATAGACATATACGCAAAAGCCATAGTGGTGTAGTGGTTAGGGTGCTGGAACCTCAAGGGAAGGTGCTGGGATCAAATCTGGAGAGGTATACATTATTTATATGCTATTTCCATGGGTTTCTTGTGTTATAGAAATAGTTAAAACAATGTAACAAGGGCCCCATTTTCACTATTAAAATTGTGGCCATAGTTAAACTTCCACGGTTGACAATGGAGAGACCTATTGTCACGGTTAAAACCATAGAAATAGGTCAGACCCTACCGCCACAATGATAGTTCCCTCGGTTGGGAAAATCTATGGTCGCAGCCTATGGCCACAGTTTCAGGCCTTACTGCCACGGTTTTGAACAGTAGAAATAGCCTTTTTTTCTAGTAGTGATTTATTTATTTCAATCCATTTAAAATAAATAACAATGTTAACTCATATATATGCATACCATTATCATGAACCGTTTATTACATTTCACTATCTCAACCTTTTATAGTTGAATCTAAATATATTTTTATTTAATATATATGAAAATAATATCATTAATAACAATCATTATATTATTTAACCACATGAATAATGTAAGTAATGAATCTACCAAATCATAAAATACATGAAAAAATAACGAGTTTACATTTGATGCAATGATGTTAATTAACGATTGTTAACAAACGGGGGATAAAATATTATAAAAGTATCATATATGATATTATATATATATATGTATATGGTTCCATTATTTAGATATAATATATATAAAGTCTTTATAAAAGGGGATAAAAACACTTATGATGCATGTTTTACATGAGGTAAGGGGTTTCTTAATTCAGCTAACATTCATGAGGTTTCACATCTAATTTATTGGTCATCATATAGAATAATTATGTGTGAATTGAACTATGATTATATTATTTTATATTTCCAATATTATTTTTAAATTTTTCTTTTTTATACTCAATAACTCTATTTATTAATTCCACCTTCAATACATGATAATTGTAAGGGATTTCATCTCAATTTCTATTCCGTAGATATATATTTAGTATTATGAACCTGTATATTTTTATGTGTTTTATATAGGATTAAGGTATTTAAAATGAATATATATTAATAAATTATGATTAATGTTTCGTTTAATGTTCATTAATTCAAGGTTTTAATTTTTATACTTACCAAATAAGTAAGAAATAATTTTACAAACCCATTCTTCTGGGATTTCCCTTACTTCTAGGAATAGTTGGAGAGTGTATGAACGTTTTTCCTAAAGAGGTGACAGCTCTACCCCCTAGACGTGATATCGAATTTGGGATAGACTTGAAGCCTGGTGCTCGTCCGATTTGGATGGCTCCTTATCGGATGTCAACTTCGATGCTACGGGAGTTGCGGATTCATATTGACGATCTGGTGAAGAGTGGGTATGTTCGACCAAGTGTGTCACCATGTGGTGCTCCAGTATTGTTCACATAGAAGGGTGATGGTGGTCTCAGGTTTTGCATAGACTTCAAGAGGCTAAATCAAGTGACGAATAAGAATCTCTTCCCTTTTCCGAAGATAGATGATCTTTTCGACCAGCTGAAAGGGGAATGATAGTTCTCAAAGATTGACCTATGGTCTGGATATCACCAGTTGAGGGTGAAGGAGGGAGACATCTCTAAGATGTCCTTTAGGTGCAGATATGGGCACTTCGAGTTTGTTGTCATTCCTTTCGGCGTTACGAACACCCTGGCTATGTTCATGGGTGCTACACTTTCCTCTGGAAGAGTTCGCCTACAATAATAGACATCACTCTACTATTGGAATGGCTCCATATGAAGCTCTGTATGGAAGGCTGTGTCGCCCACCCGTGTGTTGGGCTGATGTTGGGGAAGCGGGTGTTCTTGGCCCAGAGGAGGTGTAGAGAACGGCAGAGAAGGTTCAGCATATACGAGAGAGGATGAAGGCGGCTTAGGACCGGCATAAGACATATTCCGATGATAGGAGGAGACCCTTGGGGTTTGAGTTCGAGGACCACATATTCTTGAAGGTCTCCCCTCGGCGTGGACATCGGAGGTTTAGCCGAGGATGTAAGCTTTCTCCCAGGTTCAACGGGCCCTTCGAAGTGTTGTGATGGGTCAGTGAAGTGGCCTATTATCTAGCACTACCACCGCCACTACTGAGGATACACAACGTATTTCATTTTTTTTCAATTCCAACAATATCTGCATGAAGATTCACACATCCATGACTGGGGAGGGCTAGATATCAATGATAATGTGACCTTCATAGAACGACTGATCAAGATCGAGGATTGTAAGGAGAAATTACTTCATGGGAGAACCATCCCCTTGGTTTGTGTGTTATGGAGACACTATGGGCTTGAGGAGAGTACCTGGGAGAGGGGAGCACAGATGCATGCCTGGTACCCAGTGTTGTTTTGAGTTTTGAACTATTCTCATTATAGGTGTTGGGGTGGAGTGTTTTACCTTGATGGCTATGTAATATGTGGTTTTTCTTTCCTCTGAATGTGTGTGAAACGTCCTGGCTATGGGGAGGGGAGGACCAGACCCCTAATCAAGACGCATTAAGTTTGATGCGATTAAACCCGTGCGGGCGAGTCAGTGCTGCCCAAAGTGGATAGTATCTTGACATTGGGGAAAAGACTCTCTAACCAATATGACTGGGCAGTTCGACATGGTATGTTTCTAGGTCCTTGGGAGGGAGGTGTTTTCAGTTAATAGTGAGGTTCACTCCTGAGAGGTTTCTTTTGAGGTGGTTTTTCAGACCCTCTCTTTCCTTATGGGTTTTGATTCTCGAGGGAGAGAATGGATTGAGAGGTATCTGATGTAATGACCCAGACCCGCATGACCACGTCCTTTTCCAATTATCGGCCTGACTGATTGGTGAGATCCCTCGAAGTAATGGAAGGAAAGGAAAACCTGAGACACTGCAATGTGTCCCCTATATTCCAGGAGTCTATGGTTTCTCAATGACAGAGAATCCCACCCCAATTCGTGATATAATCAAAGTAACCACCCGACCATAAATTCACAACTGAAATCATAACCACAGTGGATCCCATCCCCACCCACATCACCCAGAAATCGGCCCGTTAAAGGAAATAACCAAACCACTACCACCAACAGAAAGTAGGACCATGCCGGTATTTTCCGATTTAAACGATTTAACACACTCCATGATTTCAATCTCGGTGTACTTTAGCCGGGGTTATCACAAAAAGAGTTGATCTTGGTGTTTTAAATTTATTCAGCCGAATATACATAATTAATAAAATTCATTTACACAAAAGAGGATAAAAATCATGATACAATCCATTTAAACATCATCGGAGGTAAGGGTTCGTTAGTGCACAGATAAAGACCACAAATGGCCTTGATTTTTGATAGGCGTAAGCCCGCACAATCCAGAAATCATCAAACAAAGCATCATCGATCACACTCGTCCCATTCATTCTTCAGAATCTGTTTATTATCTTCATTAATGTTTGGTTTTCCCAATTCTACAGAAACCAAAGTATAATGACCCCGCATGATACACAGAATAGATAGACGAAGGTGAAACACTACCTGATTGATCAACGATCGAAGTTTTTCTCCACGCTCTAGGAATAGGGGATGTGCGACTTGCAGGGCTCCATCACAGGTGCACCACTTTCCTCGGTAACAAAGGACATCAAACTCACAAGGAAGAATATGGAGGTCGTCAAAAAAGGGAATAAGGGGGGAAGAAGAACATCTTCTTCTATATATAGATAAAATCATGTTGTTATGGAATAAGAAATTTGAATGCCTTGTATGTCGGATCGTGGTTATCCCACGCTGTTGGGTGGTTACACAAGGCTGGATGAATTCTTATTTAATAGGGGGGCTTATCTGGATTTTTTTGATATTAATTATGCCTTAAAATGGCCTTGAAATGGTTCAAAGGTAAAAAGGGACTAATAGTGGGGTTACAGGGGAGGCTGCAGGAGAAAAACCTACCAAGGCTGGGTGACACTGATCATTCTCGCCGATCGGTCATGGCGATCGGCCATGTCGATCGGTCACGCTGATCGGTCTCACCGATCAGTCGTGCCAATAATTGGCACAGGACGAGGTCATGAGTGTCTGGGTCATTACATCAGATATGTCTCAAACCATTCTCGCCCTCGAGAATCAAAACCCATAAGGAAATAGAGGGTCCGAACAACCACCTCAAAAGATACCTCTCAGGAGTGAACCTCCATGTTAACTGAAAACACCTCCCTCTGAAGGACCAAGCAATATACCATGTCAAATTGCCCAGTCATATGGGTTGGGGAGTCTTTTCCCCCATGGCATGATATAATCCGTTTTGGGTGGAACTGACTCGCCCGCATAGGTTTAATCGCATCCACTTTAATGCATCTTGATTAGGGGTCAGGTCCTACCCTCCCCATAGCCAAGACCATTCACACACATTCAGAGGAAACAAAAACCACATATTTCATAACCAACAACGTAAAACGCTTCACCCCAAAAACATTAATTAGAATAGTACAAAACTCAAAATAGCTCTGCGTACTGGGCACACATCTATGCTTCCCTCTCCCGGGTACTCTCCTCAATCCCATCGTGTCTCCATAACACATGAACCAAGGGAATGGTTCGCCCACAAAGTACATTCTACTTAGGATCCACGATCCTCACCAGTCATTCTATGAAGGTTGCATCGTCTTTGATATCTAGGCCTCCCTTGTTAAGGATGTGTAAATCATCATGCAGATATCGTCGGAGGTGGGACACATGGAATACATCATGTATCCTCAGAAGCGGCGGTGGTAGCGCTAGCTGATAAGGCACTTCACTGACCCGTCGTAGCTCTTCGAAGGGCCTAATGAACCTGGGAGAAAGCATACTTTCACTACCATACCTCCTATGTCCCCACCATAGGGAGACCTCCAAGAATACGTGGTCCCCGACCTTAAACTCCAATGGTCTCCTCCTATTATCGGCATATGACTTCTGCTGGACCTGAGCCGCCTTCATCCTCTCTCGTATAAGCTGAACCTTTTCTGTCGTTCTCTACACCACCTCTAGGCCAAGAACACCGGATTTCCAAATGTCAGCCTAGCACACGGGTGAGCGACATATCCTTCCATAGAGAGCTTCATATGGAGCCATGCCAATAGTAGAGTGATGGCTATTATTTTAGGTAAACTCTACTAGAGGCAACTGTAGCACCCATGATCCCCCAAAGTCTAGATTACATGCTTGAAGCATGTCTTCCATGGTCTGGATGGGGCGCTCTATCTACCCATCTGTCTGGGGTGGAAAGCAGTGCTAAGACGTAGCCGGGTGCAAAAAGCATGCTGCAATCCCCTCCAGAATTGTGAGGTAAAGTGTGCATAACTATCCAAGAATATGGAACTAAGAACTCCAGGAAACCGCATTACCTCATCCACATTCCTCTGTGCTAGAGAATCAACTCCACTCTACTCCATAATCGCCAGGAAGTGAGATGACTTAGTCAACCGGTCTACTACTACGCAGATGGCGTCATAGCCTCCCTAAACTTTGGGTAGTCCCATGATGAAATCCATAGAGATGTCATCCCACTTCCTCTCAGGGACTTCTAAAGGATGAAACAACCTTCTTGGAACACGATGTTCAACCTTCACCAGCTGAAACACTAGGCACTAGACCACAAACCCTTCCACTGCTCCCTTTACTCCGGGCAACCAAAACTGTCTCTTCAGACCCTAGTACATTGTGGAAACTCCAGGGTGTACTGCTAGGGGTGAGTTGTGGAACTCACTAAGGACTTTTCCATGCATATCCTCTGGAACAAAAAAGATTTCTCAGAAATGCATTTGGTTCTGAGAATCCTCCGTCCACCCTTCCGGAGCATTTCCCTGGTCAACTCAGTCACGCATCACTTCACACTTTGTGTCTCTCCATTGAGACTTCTCCACCTAACATCGCAGAGAAAACTGTACTGTCATCTGATACAGGAAACCTCTACCACTATCTGTCCTCACATCTAGGTGAAGGGAATCCAACTCCTCTAGTGCTCTCCAAATGTCCGCCGAGTCTCAGACCGCATCCCTCTGTGACTTCCTACTCAAGGCATCAACCACCACGTTTTTGTTTCCTAAGGTGTAGGAAATCTAGAAATCGTAATCCTGGAGGAACTTCATCCACCTTTGCTGCTATAACATTTGGTCCCACTGGGAGAAGATATACCTCAATCTTTTGTGATCTGTGAAGACCAAAAAATGTTCTCCGATGAGGTAATGACGCCATAACTTTAGCGCAAAAATGACCGCTGCTAGCCCTAGGTCGTGGGTGGCATATTTACGCTCATTAGGGCATAGCTACCTAGACCCATAAGAGATCACCCATTTTCACTGCATCAACACACATTTGAGGCCTTGCCCTGAAGCATCACAGAACACCTCATACGCAGCCCCTTCATCTAGTAGTCTCAGCACTTGTGCACTAACCAACTTCTCCTTCAGATAGCCAAAGGATGCCTCACACAGCTCACTCCACACGAAAACCTGGTCTTTCTTGGTCAAGGCTATCAAAGGGGTGGAAATCAGGTTATGTTTGGTATGAACCTCTGATAGTAACCTGCCATCCTGAGGAAACAACAAACCTCTGCCACATTCTTGGGTGCTGCCCAAGAAACAACTACCTCAACATTTGATGGGTCCACAGCTGCCCCATGTTCGGACACTACTTTCCAATGGAAGTGTACTTCCTGCATCCAGAACTTGCATTTCGACAACTTCCCATATAGTCGATGTTGTAGGAGGACCCCAAAAATCTTCCTCAGATGCTCTGTGTGGTCCTCCTTTGATCATGAATAGATCAGGATGTCGTCGATGAACACGAATACGAATCGATCCAGATTCTCCCAGAAGATGGAGTTCATAAGCCCCATGAACATAGTCGTGGTGTTCGTAATGCTGAAAGGCATGACTAAAAACTCTAAGTGCCCATATCTTCTACTAAATTCCATCTTCGAGATGTCACCCTCTTCACCCTCAACTGGTGATATCCAGACTGTAGGTCAATCATTGAGAACCATCCTGCCCTTTTTAGCGGGTCGAAAAATCATATATCCTCCGAAGAGGGTAGAGATTCTTAATCATCATCTAATTTAGCCTCCTGTAGCCTATGAACAACCTGAGACCACCATCTTCATTCTTTGTGGATAAGATAGGAGCACCCCACGATGACACACTTGGTCGAACATACCCCCATCTTCATCAGATCCTCAATCGAAATCCCTAACTCTCGTAGCTCAGAAGGTGCCATCCCGTAAGGAGACATAGAAATAGGACAAGCACCAGGCAGCAAGTCTATCCCAAAATTGATATCACATCGAGGGGTTAGAGCCGTTAAATCCCCAGGAAATATGTCCATATAATCTCTGACGATTCCAGGCACCTCCACCATCTCAACATCTACTAACTCTACTGACAGCTCGGCAAACATGGAGAGGAGGGGATCCTATCGCCTGCTTCTCTTCGGACTGCTCTGCTCACTGGTGAATGTAACACACTGGCCACCTAGGTCTGAGAACACAACCCTTCCTAGAATGCCGCCGATGACGGCACACATAGAGAACAGCCAGTCGATGCC
Organism: Viscum album; assembly: GCA_963277665.1. Taxonomy (NCBI): domain Eukaryota; kingdom Viridiplantae; phylum Streptophyta; class Magnoliopsida; order Santalales; family Viscaceae; genus Viscum; species Viscum album. Next base: position 705,360,581 of record OY728131.1, on the reverse strand, counting down.
TAGGATGACTTTGTGTGGCTGTATCTGTAGCAGTAGTAAATCCCTGAGTAACTGATGTGGCCATATCATCAGTATGAATCCTTGAAAAACAAATAACAAGTTTTTCTGACCTCTGACTGGTGTTGTCAGCACCAGGGTCACTAGATGTCTCTCGGAATCTAGACCCAAGGCATGGGCTAGAATATGTGCAACAAAGAAGTGTGAAGCTCGGGTATCGAACAATGAATAAGAAAGGTTGCTAAACAAACTGATCACACGTCGAATAACCTCCAGCCCCGCAGGAACTACTGCCTCCGTGGTGTGAAACTATCCAGGCCCAGCTCCTCAACCAGCCCTTCGTCTTCATGTTAGAGGTGTTGCCCTGGTATTTTTCAAGGGTCTTTCGCTATAAGGATCGAAGTGTTTTCTCCCATTGGTCATCCTCCCCCTCTCGATCATCCCTCTTCTGATCAGCCAAGTCATCCTCTTGGACCTCGATTTCCCGTAAAACTCATGTTCATCTTCCGGGTGCCATAACTTCAAGATAAATAAGGAATGCCTAAGCCCAATTAGTGATGAATATTGTTCATAAAACATTATAAAATTTTTATTTATTTCAAATTCCCAAAACACCCCAGAAACATGAGAACACAAGTCATTATGATTCATGTACCTTCCCTATCGTTTCTACCCAGCAATCAGTATGGCCTCACTCTATCATTCGGTAGGTCCAGAGTCCTTGCATCGGATCATGGGGGGGCCCTAAAATCTCATGTCCTAGACGGTCTTCTCTGGCCTAATTCACACACCAAGGTCACCCAACACTGTCACCCTACTATCCCATGAAATCATCACTATTCCTAACTCTAGACTCCATACTATCTCTAAACCCAAGCCTTTGATACCATTCTATCACGACCTGCCTTCAACAGAAGGAGGTAAGGGTCAGCAGATTTCCAAACCCTTCCTTATTTATGTTAAAGAAGAGATAATGACCCCCAAAACCCACCTTCTATAGATACTGGAGTGGCGACTAGCACCAAAGCTATATAAAGCACACACAAATGGAAGGCATTTCCCTTTTGGTTTAAAATGAATCAGGAGATAAGATGATAAAAACCAACGACACCAAAACTGAAAGAATAGTATGGCCAAAAGTAAACCATTCCCACATGCATGTTCAAAAGTAAAAGATACATGATACAGGAATGCCAAAGGTAAAGTACCAAAAGAAATAAAAAATGACAACATCCACTGCCCTAGGGTCTGAGATATTACGACCCCGCACGATCCATGAAGTCCTCCTGGAAACTTGAAAACAGTTTTATATATGTAGGGTGAGCATACAAGTATACTAAGTAGGGAAAACCTAAGTCTCTAATGAACAAGTGGGGAGGCATACTAATTCCCTATGAGAAAAGAGATAACCAAACACCCAACAAGGTAACTAACCACCCAGGCCTCACCAAACCACACTCATAAATAACGCAAGTCATGTAATGTATAATCAAAAGCACATCATTGATTGGGTACCCTGTACCACTTTCCCACTGGTTATTGAAGACATCCTATGCATCAAACCAATCCCGACATTCTCACCACAGTCTGATTGCCACACCCCACCTACACACACTTGGGACATAACTGTCACAGCTAACCATGCCTGCAAACACCTAGGCTAGAACAACCACTGCCATGCTCAAAGACACCTGGGATAGAAGCTCTACTGCCATGCCCGAGGACACCTGGGCTTAATCCCAAAGGCACTTGGGAAACCACCTGCCCGCACATACCTATGCCAACCAGCACACCACCCTGCCTGAAGGTTCTTGGGCTAATAATGGACTTCAAGCCATCACAACATGCCTGAAGATACTTGGGCTATTCGGGAAATGGAGAAGAAAGGAGCTAATAACCAGCAACTAATAGAAGTGTTTGGAAAAACACCCTCCCCAATGGAATGGGGGTGTTCAGCACTAAGTTCTAAACTTGGGTGGGGCACAAATAAGAAACAAAAAAACTACAAGTATATAAATAAGTAGCAAGCACTCACCCAGTTTAGGTTTTTCTTCAGCCAGCCTGAAGAACACAATCATTACCCATGTCTAAGTCACAACTCTCAACAAACCAAATACCCATTTGTCTCATTCTTGTTTTCATGTTTAGTAATAATGTTTAAATAAGTATCAGCACCTACATGGGAAACTAGAAAGCATAATCACAAGCCAAGGGAAGAGCACAGTCAAACATCAACTTAAACATTCAGACCTGGTTCTCTTGTAAATCCACAATAAAAAATGAGATATGAGGTCCCTCAATGTAATGGAACCAAGAAAAACACAAAGATATTGCCTACACCTTCTGTAACCAGAGAGGATAGTGAGTTCCCTCGAAGTAATGGAAGAAAAGTAAACCCTGAGACACTACCTCGTGTCCCCAAAATTCTAGGACTCGACGGTTTCTCAATGACAGAGGATCCCACCACATTTCTTGATATAATCAATGTAACCAACCGACCTTAAATTCATAACTGAAAGCATAGCCACATGGGATCTCAACCCCACCCACATCACCTATAAATTGTCCTTTGAAAGGAAATAACCAAACCACTACCACCAACACAAAGTAGGCCCATGCCGGTATTTTTAGATTTAAAAGATTTAACACACTCCATGATTTCTCTCTCGGTGTGCTTTAGCCGGGGTTATCACAAAAAAGGTTGATCCCGGTGTTTTAAATTTATTCATCCGAATATAAATAATTAACAAAATTCATTTACACAGCAAAGGTTTAGAATCACAATACAAGCCTTTTAAGCATCACCAGAGGTAAGGGTTCGTTAGTGCACAGACAAAGACCACCAATGGCCTTGATTTTCTGTAGGCGTAAGCCCGCACAATCTAGAAATCATCAATCAAAGAATCATTGATCACACCCCTCCCTTTAATTATATAGAATTTGTTTATTATCTTCATTAATGTTTAGTTCATCCAATTCTACAGAGACCAAAGCATACCCACCCCACGTGATAAACAGAAAGGAGAGACGAAGTTGAAACCCTACCTGATTGATCAACGATCGATGTTTTTCTCCACGCTCTAGGAACAGAGGATGTGCGACTTGCAGGGCTCCGGCACAAGTGCACCACTTTCCTTGGTAACAAAGGACTTCAAACGCACACGGAAGAAGAGAGAAGTCGGAAAAAAAGAGAAGAAGGGGGGAGAATAACTTCTTCTGTGATATATAGATAAACTCTTATTGTTACAGAATAAGAAATTTGAACTCCTTGGATGTCAGATCGTGGTTATCCCATGTGGTTGTATGGTTACACATGACTGGATTAATTTTTATTTAATAGGGAGGCATCTTTGGATTTTTTAGATATTAATTATGGCTTAAAAACAGCCTTGAAACGGTTCAAAAGTAAAAAGGGCCAAAAAGTGGGGTTACGGGGGATGCTACAAGAGAAAAACCCGCCATGGCTGGGTGACACCGATCGGTCTCGCCGATCGGTCTCGTCGATCTGTCGCGCCGATAATTGGAAGAGGACAGGGTCATGAGTGTCTGGGTCATTACAATTCACACTTATTATTAAATTTAAATTTTAAATGAAAATATAATCTTATTTGTTTTTTGGATCAGGGATATTTTTCTCCCAGGTCTATATTATAAAACAACATTTTCCAAAATTCCATTTATTTAATCAAAATCTTTCTTTATTATATTTTATGTTATCATTTAAAATTTAAAATTTTTTAAATTAATATTTTAATGTATTATGAAAGGATAGTTTCTGAGTTCATATATAAAATTTATAAGGAATGTTTCCTTTTTAACATATATTGCATTAATGGACATTCCAACCAACATAGCCATTTTATGATAATTATCTTCGTGTACATGTAATCAGTTGTGTGACAATGAAAACTATTTAATGATCGATTATTTTAATATTTAAATTCAATTTTCAATATTTATCCAAAGAACATGATTTTATTTCCAAATATATATATTTTTTAGGAATGAATGATAATCTCTCATCTCTTGATTAATTTTTTGATTGCAAACAGTCACATCAAACATTCACATTCATGTGATTTTTTTCATTTAAAATTATATTTCACTTAATTATCCATATTTTTTCATGACTATTCTTATTTATTAATCAGTAAATTATTTATAGATGTGGTTTTTTATTATAAATGTTATCTAATTTACAATAGAAATCCTTGATAAATATGTATTCATTGAAAAATATATATATTTACTGATAATAAAAGTAGTTTATAAATTTAATTAAACATTATATAAATGAACAATAAATTGGAAAAGATGTTACATGTTTCCTAAGATTATAGATAACCCATTTATGCATCGATTCGTGTCATGAGACAAAATAGTCAGCTATAATTATTAAATGGGTTTTTACTATCTGCATACCCAATGTTTAAATTATCTTGATACAGGGCCTTGAAATTAGAAAAATCATGATCTTTAATATCATAACGTCAAATTTTATTCTTTTATTTAATTTAAATATAGATATTATGACCCATGAAATAACTATATTGATATTATTAATGTATGCATTTCGTGCTCATGTAAGTGATTAAAGGGAACGTGTTTCTAGTTAATTTACATCTCTATATTTATTATAACTTATTTAATCTTGATAATTTCATTTTTTACGTAAACCTTATAAAGAATATAATCTCAAACATAATTTTTATTCCTTTCCCAGATATTTTAAAAAATAATCATTGATTTATTTCAGGGGTTTTAACACCCCATGATTTCATATTACGTTGTCTTTTTAATGTAATTCAATAGATTTTGTTATACGCAACACATAGTTCGAGCTTACCACGATTTACTAAACTAGCCATTCAAAAAGCAATAGTGATTAGTATTAACTGTATTTTAAATTATATATACTCCATATAATTTTAACGTCTATATTTTTATGTTTCTTAGACATAATATTAGAACAAATTAAATTTTTCAAATAAAGGAAATATTTTCAAAAATTTATTTTTTGCCACCATTTAATGAAAAACCCTTTTTAAATCCAATATTTGACAGTTTTTAATATTAAATTTTACAAAATAAACTTCTTTTGTAGAATATATAAATAAAAATTTAGTTTTGATAGATTTTGGGTGTTTTTCTGATAACTTTCATATTTTGATGAATAGTGAAAATTACTAAATTTTAATTGAAAAAATCTTTTTAATCAGAATAATTTATAGTGGTAAATTATATATTTGAATGTTTTTGAAGTATAATTAGATTATCTTTTTATAATTTAATCTAATTTTGTTTTTTGAAAGTAAATTTACATTTAAATTGAACATGAACACATATCAATCTTTTGATAGTTTTTACTTCTCAAAAACCTGCTTTCTGGTTTTGAAAAAGGGAATTAATTTAAAATTAATTAATAAGAATTATATGTTTTGAATTTGGTAAAATAGAAATCATTTTTGAATTTGGAATAACAAAATTTTATTAGTATTAATTTTGGGTGTTTTTTTGAAAACATTAAATTTTTTGATGAATAGTGAAAAACACTATGTTGCTATTTAAAACCAATATTTTATTTAAATAATTATTTATTTTAATTTAATTTATTTTAATTAAAAATTGATACATAATAACCATATAATATCATTTTAATTCATTGTATTCATTTTATAATAAAAAAATATGTATAAAATTTAATTAATCTTTTTAACCTCTTTTACCCACCATCTAGGCACATTTGAAAATTTCCATAAAATGAAATTTTAGAGCTTTATTGAATTATGTTTAAAAAATCTGGGTGAAAATGTTGAAATTAGTAATTAAAATTTATTTTAATAGGATGAAATTATTATTTATTGAATAGTAACATGTGAATTTCAATTACCACAGTTAAATGTAAATAGGGTAATTAAATATAAAAATGATATTATAATTACCCTAACACATGTCCGAATTCTATTTTATAAGTTTTTTTCAAACCAAATTAAACATAGTAATAAAATATGATCCAGTTTGATCCACAAGGATTATATTAGGATATTTATTATTATTTTATTTAAAGAAGAGTTAAAAGTATTAAATTCAAATTTCCATACATTAAACATTTTTAATATTGGGTTATACGTAAGATAAATTCAAAGATAAATATTTATTAGAAATTTAACGAGATTACCATAAATAATTGTATTTTATTTATAATTTTTAGATATTATATAATAAAATTCATTTTTTACACAATGATGATGTAGTCATTACCTTATTAATGAATGATTAAAACAAGTGATATAATAAATATCCAATTAAATGTAAATTGAGATTTTTCAGGAATTCCACTAATTTTCATGATTAATATGACATGTTATGTGATATTTAATTAAATTTCATTAAAGTAATAATGTTTTGTTTACTATCACAAAAAACAGTTACTGAATAGTGTCATAATTGACAAAAATGGGGTTTTAAAACAAATATTATATTATTAACTGATATATTATTTCTAAAAATATAAGACTTGTCCAAAAGATATATATAATGATATATATGTAATTAATTAACCACTTGATTTTATGTTGGAATTTTATAGTAAGTTTATTAATTATTTATCATAATAATACTAGAATACATTGTAAATGTTAAACAATTTAACTAAGAGTTAAATCTAAATGATGAGGTTAATATGGTGACCTAAACATATCTAAAACCTATTGGTTGAAATTATTTACACCAAGACCCACCTTATACTAGAAATAAATTATTTTTGAACAATTATTACCTGAATATTATTGTATAATAAATTAATATTTAATGCTTTTCCTAAAGTGACCTGCACCTATCTTATAAAAGGATACTTCCCCTTCTCTCAAAATCACACCAACAAAGCCATTTGTATTAGGAAAACCCTAATAAAATATCCTAAAAAACTACCCTCAACTTATCCCAGAGGTGTTACTTTGATCAGCAAGACAACCTAAGGTTCCATTTTAATCAAATCAAAAGGAAACACCTGAAGAAGAGGTAATAATTTCACCACCTCTTTCAAATTTCATTTCTTCTTACACTTCATTATTCACTGTTTTATTCATAAAAATTTAATAAATCAAGTACCTTATAAATACTTTTATGTTATTATACATATTTTAATACCATATTAATTATTCTATCCATCCTATGAATGAAAAGTCACCCTGCGTGGGTACACACGTCTTCTTGTCTCCACGTCATGGTGTAGTTTGTTGTTAAACACTTCATTGTTTAAATGGGTATAATAATGATTACAACTAATTTAAATAATAAATATAACATATTAATGATTTTTTATATATGATATCACATCCAATTACATATGATATCACCATCAATAAAATGATAATGTCCCTTATGCACACGTAAGAATTATCATCTCCACGAACGGGATGAGATTCATTCCCCATCGTAACAATTCAAGAATAATTTTAACTATATAATAAAAAATAATTGTTATTAACTTAATATCATTATGAATAAGAATCAAATAAATCTTATCCATGAAAAACTTGGATTACGAAACAATGGATATAAAGGAAAACGAATGAGTTAACAACCGAAACAATTATACTACTGAAATATCATTAACAAAGCAATACTAGAAGATCATATATGATATCATATTTATGTATGTTGTTATTTTATAATTATATTAAATTAATTTCACCATTATATAGGATGTGAACGTACCATCAAATAATGAATAGTACAAGGTAATGGTTAATTCCTCAATCTCATTGTTATCCGAGATTGTTTATGTGAAAGTATTTACAGGGAAATTTTTATCATCTGTGTACATGTTTCATAAAAATGTCTTCAAAATGAATATTTTATGGTTTTTTGTAAGGTACTCTCTATAAAGATCATAATTTTAAATGTTTTAATTATTTATTTTTCTAAATCTTTTAAATTAATATGCATGTTTTAAAAATGATTTTAAGGATTTATTTATATGGACATGACTGTTTAAAAATGTTAATTACATTAAAAACTTTCGAAGTGGAATGGGACACTTCAATTTAAGAAATTATTTTAAATGACCATGTTTATAAATGCATGACATTTAAATTATTTCCCAATAAGGTATATTTCTCTCAAAGAGTGTTATTGATCATTTTCAACTATGTTAACATTCATTACTGGATATTAATCATGATTGAGTTTGATTTGTAATATTAAAATCTTCCATATTGTATTGAATGAGTTGTGATATTTTTGACTATGGATGTGATATTTTTATACCATTCATGGTTTATGGTTAAATTATTTACCATTCATATGGTAGTTTTAATACAAATTTTTATGTCATGTTTCAATATTTTCATATAAAAAATGCATTGGACTTATTAAGTAACGGGTGGAACCTGCTATAGCTCCTCAGTGAATCAGTAGGTCCCATGAGAAAAAATAGTGGCCTAGATCAAGGAATTGACACAATCTTATTTTCAGTATTGGCAAGAGGCCTTGAATATGTTATTATGATGTCCATCATTATGAATTCCATCATTATGAAATTAGCTATTGATATTAAATGTTTTTATTCAACTAGTAGGATATCCATATGAAAAATTAAATTGCATTATTTGATTTATCTTTCTCATATTTTTCTGATGTTTATGTTTAAAAGTTTTGTGCTTAAGTCTTATAGATTTCCTTAAATGTTTATACTTATTTATGATAGTTTCCCTTTTATAGTTATCCTTACTGAGCATCTAATCTCACCACTTTCTTATGTTTTATTTTTTCCAGGATGTGAAGAAGTGTATTATGATTCATATAAAGGGTTAAGCTATTGGAATAATGGTGTTCTCAAAGGATTATTTATGTTGTGTTTTATTTTATAAATTATAATGTAATGGTCATATTTGTAATCTGTTTTCCATGAATGCTAAACTGATCGGACCTTCGGGACATGATTCCTTGTAATCATGCCAATGTATTAAAATAATGCACCGAATCTGGGTAACTGGTGTCGTGGCATTATAGTTGGTATTAGAGGAAACTTAGAAAAAACCTTATAATCTAGATTTATAAAAAATATCTGATTAGAGAACATTACCCTAAGATAATCTTTGAGGATTAGTATTGATGAACTTCTTATAATTTTGGTAATGTAGAGATTTTATGAGTTTTCCAAGCAATACAACCCTGTTTGGATATGAGCAGGTAGAGGCAGCTTAGGCATAGATGTATCTAGGAGTGAAAACCACGACAAGGAGTTTCAAGATTAACCAAGGGTATCCTCATACACAACAACGGGTCTTGCTGCACTCTTGGTTACAACACTCTTATGGGATATGCTTATAATAATTCACATTTTCTTTACAAACCATTTATGAAGGATTTATGAGTATATAGGTTAGTAAACAAACCAATGTTATGATTATTATATTAGAAGTGTGTAAATTTTCAATTAATACTGAGAATTTTTCTAGTTTTTTTATTATAAATTATGGTTTTATATTAGCTAGTTTATGTCACCATTTATAAATGGACCTCTTAAAAGGAACGAGAACTCTAGTAATACACATTATCCAAAGAGTAATAAGGGTCAAATATTTCATTGTTTTAAGACAACATTTACAAGGGAAATATTCTCCCACGTATTCTCATCATATGATGAAATGATATCGTGTGTTAATAAGACAAGTAATGAATTCTCTGATTCGAATGGTTTTTAAGGGAATCTAGAGAAGAAGAGGGTGAGAGAGAAAAATATGTATATAGGGAAGAAGGGAAAGTAGGATTTTCCCATATGTGACAATTAGGGAAAGAATCACCCTGCGAAGTGTTTTAAAGGAATGGGAGTTTGTATAAGTGTAGAGAAATAAGACACCATGTTCATGATTGTGAGGATAAGAAAAATGTTACAAATGTACAGTACTTCATCTATAAGTATTTGGTACACTATTCTAATAAATGTACCAATAATCAGACCATGCCCCAAATGATGTTATTGGATAATAATCAAGTTATGATACTACCGTGGATGTATAGGAATTATTTGATTTCTTAAGTTGTTATTAATTAATTGTGTCATTTGAGTACAAGTTATATGAATTATAAAGTATATAAGGATTTTTTGTAGTACGTTTTCATTAAAGATTTGAGATTTTATGGTACCAAGTAAAGTGACACAGTTTCATGTTAAACATTATAGAAAATTTATAGTTAGGGGAAATATAACACATAATGTGTTTTTAAAACTAATATAATGATTTTGGAATAATATATAATTATGTGGGATAATATATATTGGATATTTTTGACTACTTTGGAACTACATAATTGTCTGTTTATTCCATCAATGTGGGAGTTGACCACATTTTTTGATTTAAGAAGTATTTTCAGTACTCTATAAGGAAAAAGAGAGCATGAATGTATTAAGTAAGGTTTTATGGTAATTCAGGGTGTTACCAAGTTTAAAGAGAACAAATGATGAAGGTAATAACATGTTATTACATTGAAAAATAGATCTTAATTATTTTTACCATCTTTATAAATTTAGGATTGTGAGTTCGAAAAAAAGTATTTTGGATAAGTCTAAAGGTTGAATGAATTAATTTGGACATTGCAGAATGTTGTTTAAGGATAAAAAATTTCTTAAGATTATTTTTGGATTTTTATAAAATTGAAAACTCAGAGGTCAAACGACAACCCATCGTGTTCAGTATGGTCATGAGACTTATACCCGCAACTGAAAGGAGACATGGGTGCATCACCTACCACTAGCCTGCGTGATGTCCTAGTTTGTATAAAGTCATTTTATTTTATTTTTATTGTCTGGTAGATGAATTATAAATTCATTATTTTTCAAACCCTATACTATTAGGATAAATAGAATTTTTTTGAATTCTACAATGATTTGCAGTAAAAGATGAGTTTGTGGTAGAAGTTAGATGGATGATGGAACTCTAGTTGTCATGTAATTATTTTCTCTTATTCTATGAAGATATTAATTCTAAAATTTTGAGAAGGGGTCATAAAACAAAAAATTTCTTATCATAATACCTTGTATTTTTTTAAATCCAATGATATTTAAATCATCATAGATTTATGGCTTTAAGGCCCTCAATATCCAATTTATTGTTTACTGGTTTTTGATTGATGACACCAATCACTCCGTATAAATAATTATGTTATTCCATTAGTTATGTGTCTCCAATTTTCCCCAATGTTCTCTTATTAAAGATCATAATTTGGTGGGTACTTTTTTATTTCCTTTTCCCTCTTATTAAGACTAAATTTTATTATCCACATTTCTGATGTGGGTTTTCCATAAAGGTATTTTATATTTTTAACATTTTATTTTTGAAGAGAAATCTCAAATAATGAAGACTCAATTAATTCAAGTATTAGATAATGTAACACCCCAGTATTTCATAGAACGTTAACTATTTAAAGTAATTCAATAGTTTGTTCTACATGCCACACCAACTTCGAGCACACCATAGCTTACCAAACTATGAATTCAAAAAGTGGTTACAAATAGTATTAACTAAATTTGGAATTTTATATACTCCATATAATTTTAACATCCATATAATGTGTTTCTTAGGTATAATATAAGAATAAATTCAATTTTTCAGATAAAGGAAGTATTTTTCAAAAAATACAATTTTAACACCTGATAATAGAGAACCCTTTTTAAATCCAATATTTGACACTTTTATATATTCAATTTGACAAAATAAACTTCTTATTTATAATTTGGACATAAAAAATTAGTTTCGATAAATTTTTGGTGTTTTTCTGAAAACTTTCATATTTTTATAAATAGTGAAAAACACTAAATTTAAATTGAAATGAACATTTTTAATCAAAAACAATAATTGTGTTAAATTATAAATTTGAATGGTTTTGAAGAATTTTTATATTATAGTTTTATCATTTATTAAAATTTCATAATTGGAAGTAATTTTACATTCATATTGTACTTAAACACATGTCAATCTTTTGATAGTTTTTACTTCTCAAAAACCCACTTTTTGGTATTGATAAGTATAATTAATTTTAAATTAATTAATTCAACCTAAATTTTTTTAATTTGGTAAAAAAGACATAATTCATTAATTTGTAATAGAAAAATTATATAAAGGTGAGTTTTTGGTTTTTTTCTAAAAATATTTAATTTTTGATGTATAGTGAAAAACATTACGTTATTGTTTAAAACAAAAAATTTTATTTAAATAGTTATTTATTTTATAAAAAATTATTTTATGTCAAAATAGATACATAATACCTATATAAGTTCAATGAAATTTATTGGAGACATTTTATAATAAGATTAGATGTATAAAAGTTTATTGAAATTTTTAACGTCTTTTACCCACCTTCTAGGCACATTTGCAAATTTGCATAAAACGTAATTTTACAACATTCGTAAATTGAATTTCAAATATCCAAGAGAAATGGTTGACATCAGAAAGTAAAATTTGGTTTAAGAAGATGAATATAATTTTTGGTGAATAGTAACTTTTGAATTTTATTTACCACGATTAAAAGTTAACATTGAAATTAATGGTAAAAATTATATTATAATTACCCTAACACGTATCATAATTCTATTGGATAAGTGTTTTTAGACCAAAATAAAACTTATGAATAATATATGATCCTTTTTGGTCCACTTGGATTATATTAGTACATTTATCATTATTTTATTTAAAGAAGAGTTAAAAGTATTAATTCATATTTCTAAAACCAAAACATTTTCAATATTGGGTTTTACATTATGTAAATTCTACTATAAATATTTTTTAGAAATATAGGTATATTTTCTACATAATGGTATTTTATTTATAATTTTTAGACATTAAGAAATTATATTTATTTAGGACACAATGATGATGTAGTAATTACCTTATTAATAAATGATTAAATTAATCGATATTATAAATATAAAAATAAATGTAAATTGAGACTTTTGATGCATTCCACTCGTTTTATAGGCTAATATGAAATTTTATTAATGATTTAATTTATTTTTTCGAAGTAATCATGTTTTATAGACTTTCACAAAAACCAAATACTAAATAATGTCAAAATTGACATAAATGAGTTTTTAAAAAAAATACTAAATTATTAATTGATATAATGTTACCAAAAATCTAAGGATCAGAAAAAGGAAATATATAATGATATATATGTCATTAATGAACCACTTTAGGTTCTCTAGGAATTTTATAATATGTTTATTAAGAACTTATTATTAGAATACAAGATTACGTGGTAAAAGTAAAACTATTTAACTAAGAGTTAAATCTAAAACATAAGGTTAATATAGATACCTACCCCTATCTAAAACCTATTGGTTGAGATATTTTCAACTCCGACCCACCATATACGCAAAATAAATCCTTTTGGAGCTATTATAAACTGAATATGAATGTATAGTAAATTAATATTTCAATCTTTTCCTGAAGTGACCCTCACCTCTCTTATAAAAGGGTAATTCCACTTCTCTCAAAAATCACACCTCCAAATCAATTTAGCTCAGCTAACCCCTACTCAAATATCCTTCAAAATACTCTAAACTCACCCTATATTCCATACATTTATCATAATGCCAACCTATTGATCCATTTTGATAAAATCATAAGGAAACAGTTGAAGAAGAGGTAATAATTTCCTCACCTCTTTCAAAGTTCTTTTTTTATTTCACTTCCTATTTATTTGTTGTTTACCTACCAATATAATAACTTTAATACCTTATACATACATTTGTGTTATTATAAATATGGTACAACCATATTCATTATTCTATCCATCCTATGAATGACAATTTATCCTACGTGCGTACGTATAGCTTACCGTCTCCACGTCATGATGTAGTTTGTCATTCAACACTTTATTATTTGGATTGGTATAATAATGATTATAACTGATTTATGTAATAAATATAACATATTAACTATTCTTTTTTATATTATATACTATCCAATTACATATCATTTCACCATAAATATAATTATATTGTCTCTCATGAATATGTATGGATTATCGTCTCCACGAACACGATGAGATTCATTCCCCATCGTAACCATTAAAGAATAATTTTAATTTTATGTATAAAAATAATTTTTCAGATCTTAATATAATTTTGGATATGAATAGAATACCTCATATCCATAACAAAGATGGCTTACATAACAAATCATATAAATGATAATGAATCAGTTAACAACTAAAATAATGATAATGCTGAAATATTATTAATAAAGAAATACTATAATATCATATATGATATCATATTTATGTATATGATTCTTTTATAATTTAATAAAAATGATTTCACCATTATATAAGATGTTAACGTACCCTCAACTAAGGAAAAATAAATATAAGGGTTAATTATTCAATCTTATTATTATCATAGATTGTTTATGTGTAAGTTATTAGAGGGGAATTTTTATCATCCATGTCCATGTTTCATAAAAATATTTTCAAAATGAAAATTTTAAGGTTTTTTGGAAGGGACTCTTTATCATGAATAGAATCTTAATTGTTATAATGATTTATTTCTCTAAATCTTTTTAATTAATGTCCATGTTTTAAGAATAATTTTAAGGATTTATTTATATAGACATTAGTGTTTTAAAATTATAATTTCATTCAAACGTTACTAGGTGTTTTGGAAAACTTTGATTCAAAAATCTATTTTAAATGACATCATTTTTAAATGTGTGCCTTTTAATTGATTTCACAGTAAGGGATATTTCTCTAAAAGAGTTTTATTGATCATTTTCCACAATGGAAAAACCCTTTAATCGATATTATTATTGACTGAGTTTGATTTATTATAATACACTATTCCATATTGTATTGAATGAGTTATAATCTGTTTGACTATGGATGTGGTTTTTTATACCATTCATGGTTTATGGTTAAAGTATTGACATTTTGTCTGCATGTTTTAATACGAATTTTTATGTTATGTTTCATCATTTTCATATGGAGAATGAATTGGATATAGTAAGTGATGGGTGGAGCCCACAATAACTCCTTGATGCATCGGTAGGTCACATATGACAAACTAGTGTCCTGTCACAAGACCTTGAAAAAATCTTAATTTTAGTCTTGGAATGAGACCTTGATTATGTGGTCATGATGTCTGGAACTATGCATTCTATTGTTATTAAATTAGCTATTGATATTACATGTGATTATTCGACTAGTAGAATATCCATGTGAATAGGTAAATATCATTATTTGATTTATCTTTTTAATATTATGCTCAATTTTATGTTTAAAAGGCTTGTGTTTTGTCTTATACATTTCCGTAAATGTTTATTCTTATTTATTATAGTTCCCACTGTATTTTTATCCTTCGTGATCATCTTAGACCACCCATTTCTTGTATTTTATTTTTCCCAAGTTGCAAAGAAGTGTATTATGATTGATATGCAGGGTTAAGCTCAAGGAATAATGGAGTTCTCAATGGGTTATTTTTGATGTGTTTTAATTTATAAATTGTAATGTAGTGTTCATATATGTAATCTATTTACTAATACTGATAAATTGATCAGTCCTTAGAGACTTGATTCTTTGTAATCATGCCAATGTATTAAAATAATGCACTTACTATTGGTAATTGGGGTCGATTCGTTACAAGGGTGATGAATATTTAATTTCATATTTTTCAGTATTTTATTATTAAATTCAAATATATGATTCATGAATGAATATATTTTAACTATACTACTAAACTATTTCGTCCTTTCATATGAAATTCCATTTGTATAGTGACAATGTAATAAAGTAACTGTTATTCCATGGATACTAGGGCCATTTTTTCAGTTGGTATCAATGAATATTTATTAAAAACCATGGGATCTAGATTTAGGATGAAACATCCTAATCTTGGATTCAGTTAACTTATTCCATGAGCTTTTGGGTCACATGTCCTCAATCATTCCTCCCCAAATTCTATATTCTTCCAACTAACATTGGGGGTGTAAAGGTGATAATGTGGGGAGATTATACCCTTATATCAGAGTGGCATAACACAAATAACATTAAGCAAGCAACCACATAATCATATATATAACCAGACATAGTAAATTTTGTACTAGTATCATGTCATAGTAGAAATAAGTATATAGTAAATATAGTAAATATGTAGGGAAGCATAAATAAATAAGAAAATTAAAAACAATATCAAAATCCACTCGGTAGTGTCATATACATGGATTCATGGAATACTTATGTACAATGGGAACAATGGACATGCTAATATAACTTGTTATACAACAAGACAAAATGAAGAAAATTATTCTCCGTTATCAAAACGAGTATATTCTCGTTATTTTTCTACCATGATCCAACTAAAGGTAATGATTATCATGAATCTATTGCAATATTCTTTCCCTTATCCATTATTATTGAAAAGTATACTACATATGTACCAAAGGCATCCTGAGTAGGGTGTGATATAAAATCCCAGTAGGCCACCAAAAATAGTTTATATATGTAGTAAAAGTATTTATTATCACAACAAAATTTTACAGGTATAAATGAAATAATACACTAATCTGAATAAATAAATTCCATCCCACTCAAGTTCCTAAAAGACACTTGGAAAATCAACATGCTTCATATTATATTAGAATGAATGAATGATCACTCACTATATATATAGTAAACATATATATAAATATATATATAGTAACATATAGAATCCACCTATAGGTTCTATGTATGTGTGAACATAAAAAGACATATAACTGGAATATTATATGCTGGATGGACCGAGGTGTAACTCAAACATCCATAACTATTATAAACAAGCCTACAAGAATCAATAGAGGGTAAAAAACATAAATATCATAATGAATGAGATTATTCAAGATCGAAATGTCATATGGTGGCTGTGTCATCATTCTAATATTGAAACAAGGGACATCGTGCATCGATCCCACTATCCAAATAATGTCAATGGTGTGAGATGTCATGCTCAACACCTAATGTAAGGGAGCATAAACCTTCATGTCCAAAAGAACACTTATACATCATTCCAAATCCAATATCAAAGGTGTAATCATATTTAAAATATTATCCATGAGAAATTACTTCTCATTGATTTAATTATTCATGACCAAGTATAAACAAGTCATTACATTTCATAGAAATCATTTGATAAAGCGTGAAACGATTAGTGTGTCATTTCGATCCTTTATAATTCATTTCAATTGAATCATTTAATTCGATTAATGAATACAACTATGAAGAAATATATCTAATTAATTCAAGTAATTTAATTAATAAAAACATTGAAAATTCATTAAAATGTTCAACATAATACTTATGAAGTGCTATTATCATTTGGGAATTTACCTACAAGGGTTAATGGCATTTATAATTCAAACTAATTACATAAAAGTTTCTTTGTTTTAATTAACATTAATATAACAATGTCTAATCCAATATATGATCCAAGATGAGTTCTTAGAAGGAATTATAAGATATTTAATAATTTATTTATAAAGGTTCATTTTAAGATGGCGCACCCAAGAGCTTACATGATCAAAGTTGGCATTCTCTACATACATAAAAACGATCCTCGAGAGTATAAAAAAAATTCATGTCAATTTAGAACAAATAAATCCATTTTATGGAAATTTTAGGTGATGGTTGGCATGAGGCACATTGATGCAGTTATAAGAACATGAAATCTTTTGGGTAAAACAATGAGACCACCTACCATAAGGTCGTAGAAGACTCCTTCCTGGATAGAGGCCTCATATTCGAAGTATATTGGAATAAATAAATGAAATGGATCGATTCCTTGAAAATAGGGAAAATATCTGGAAACTAAATAGAATAAAATATATAAAGATAAACTTCGAAAATGAGGTAGATGACTCAAGATCATACCTATATCTATCCAACACCTTCGATGGAGGTTATTTTTGTGTCTGAATATAATAGTTATCTTGAAACCTAGATTGAATAAGATGTTAGATTACTAGATAATGAGGAAGAATCCATTCACCATAATGAAATTGATTATTTTAAAAGAGGTTTATAAATTAATTAAGGGTGTTTTGTACATTTATACTTCAAAAATGGGGTGCATTGTTTGGCCCCAGGGTTTCTCTAAACTGTGAAGAAACTGTGCTCATCACAATTCCAAGTGACCGACCCTACATGGTTAAGCCACAAAGTTTTCCTATCCATGTGTAAACTATGATAAATTCCATAGTATAACTTATGCAGTTATTCCCATGGGCATGTGCCTTAGGTCTCACAGTTGTAGACAGACCGTGAGACCCATGTTTCTCCATGTGTTCCCCACAGGGTTACCCTGCACGGTTAGTACTAACCATGCAATAACTATTCATCCTACATTGTTTTCTCTTTTCTAAGAGCTCTATGCTCCAAATAAGACTTGAACATTTATGGGACCTTCCTTAATTCATAGTGCATGTTTACCAATATTAAACATAGAATTCAAATTGAAAAAAAAATTATTTATACCTTCATGAAATGTAGGGTCTTCACAACCTTCCCACCTTAAAGACACTCATCCCTAAGTTGGCCTTATAATGATAAAGAGGTAACATATGATAATATATCTACAAACTATGTTTTTTTATCATATCCTTCTTCCCATGTCACACCATATACTCATTCATGCTACTATAGTACTCATACCCTATTAACTAACCTTCCTCAGAGTGTATTCAAACATCGATCCACAATACACATGTCATTCTTCTTGAATGATTAATCCATCTCTAAATAATCCTAATCAAGTTGAAAGACATGTGATGGGTTTAGATAATACTAGTGAAGATGAAATATATGAAATTCATCCTGAACTGATCAGTATCTCATTGAAAGTGCTAACTGGTATTCCATTAATCTAATTTGATTCACAACCTCAAAGGGTCCATCAAATTGAGGAAAGAGCTTAACCTAGTTCAGAATACATTTATGGCCAAAACTAGATGAGAATCATAAGAAACCCCAATCTCTATCCTTGAACTCAATAGGTCTTCATAGTCTATTGGGATTTTACTTCTATCCTGACTAAGTTTTCATCATGTTCTTTATGATAAACTAGACCAGCTCTTTAGTCTTATAAACAATATGTGGTCCAAGAAAATTTACTTCCCATTCCAATGGCCATCACAAAGGTGAACATAAAGTCCTTACATGTAAATATTCATAATTATCCATTAAAATGGTTTCCAGAAATCAATTATTAGAAGATAACTCAACAATGGGAATGTGTTTCTCCAATGAACTCCTATATTTAGGGACATGTGGATGCAGTATTCACTTTAACACCTGAATCGTACTATCTATCTCTCCATTGATCTAAGGGTGATAGAATATGACTAGAAAAACCTATGTTGACAGGGTCTCCTGTAACCCCTTCTAGAAATATGAATTAAATCAAGCATCTATTTCAGAAACAGTGGGGAAGGGAGCTCCATGAAGATTTATGACCTCTGTAACATATAAACTCCATATAATTTCTTCTGAGATGGTCTCTCACATAGGTAAGAAGTGTGTGACCTTCATAAAATGATCAAATACAATCCATGCTATATAATTTTCATTGGGTAATCTGTGTAAACCCACCACAAAATCCATTGAAACAACATCATATTTCCACTCAGGAATGGACAATGGTTGTAAAATCCCATCCAGCTACTAATGTTCCACCTTCATCCAATAATAGGTAAAAAATAAGTGACAAAGCTGGAAATCGCATGTTTCACACCAAGCCACCAATACTATCACTAAATATCCCAATAATGTTTGATGAAACTGAGATAAGATTCCCAAACTGAGGCTTGAAAATATTACATTAACTCCACTATAACATCTTTTAGAACACATACATGTCCATGGAATAGTAGGGTATCATCCCCATACATAGTCCAACCTGAAGATGTATCATCATTTGAGATGAATTACATTAGTAAAATTTCTTTTGGATTAGACAGTTGCCTCATTATTACCCATATTAGAAGAGAAGAGGTCGCTTCTATGGCTATGAGGCTAGCCTGACCATGATCCTCCTAAAACTCAATGTGTATCTCTACGAATAAGGCCATGAGATACCAGTCATTTTTGACCCCTGAAATTTTTGAGTCTGATTCTTATAGTTAAAGGAATCATCTACATCATTAAATTTTCTAAGACATGTAAATAATCTTGAAATCAAACGACTGTAGGTACTTAACTCACCTATGCATCTTGAGATTGAGACCATTTGTCTAAAGATTTACTTGAGACTTTCGTGATAAGATTATACTATAAAACACTATCTATGTATATATTTTCTCTAATAGTGTATATTATGAACTAAAGTAGCTAGCTTGAGGACATTCATTGGGTAATTCAACACGTGATGTCTCAACTGATGAGACACATATGTGATTACTCACATGTCCTGCATTATGATAGCTCTGAGCATGGTACCAGATATGTCACAATAAACCATATTTCTCCTAGCGAGATATAGAATAATAAAAAATAGTGTAAAATTAAAACATCAATAAGGCTCCTAAAAGGATTCTTCACAAGATACCAACCATACGAATTTCACACCCTTCATTATCAAGCAAATAAATAACACTACAAGGTGTGATAAATCCTAAATGAAGCATCTGTAATATCTGGAAATCCACAAAAACAAATTTTGAATTTCAAATTATTTCTTAGGTTTCTCATAAGAAACCATATCTCCCACTTTCTCTAGTTCTGTTGGAACTATTTAATTAGATATAATAAGATGAAAGATGTGATATTTGTCTGTCCAAATATAACATTTACTGATATTATCATATAGTTGAATATCTCTTGCTATATTTATCATGATCTTAATATGATTTACATTGTTATTTCTGGGGAATGAATTCACTAGGATGTTTTCAATAAATACAACCATTAATTAATCCAAATATTAGTGGAAAACTTAATTCATAAGATCCATAAAAACTAAAGGAGAATTCATGAGACTGAATGGCATGACTAGGAACTCATATAGGTTATGCCTTCTCCTAAAAAATATGTGATTTACATAAAAAAGATATACCTGATGATATCTCGACCTAAAATCCATCTTTTAAAACAATCTCAATACATGGAGATAATCATGTAGTCCATCTATTTGAGGAATTGTATACCAATTCTTTACCATGATCTTGTTCAATTGAAGGTAACCTGGGGAAAGTATAAGGATACCATCCACCTTCGTGGAAAAAAGAATGGGTAAACCCTAAGGTGATGTGATGCAGTGTATAAATCATTTATCCTCTAGATCATACAACTAATTATTGGGATCTAGACGATCTATATGTCCCATCATATAAGGGGAAGTGTTCACTTGTTCTTCTCCTTGCACAATCACAGTGGTAAATTCTACCTCTTGCATTATAGGTGGCTCAGAAAAGTCATCTATGAAGACATCCATGAAATGATCTACTTCAGGAGGGATAAAAGAATGTCGTAACCAATGAACATCTTGGAATGTTATGGAAATATTTTTTATCACATTTCCTAACCTATAGAGCTTAGGTCCCACTCGAGATGAATGAACATCCCATTTCCCCTTATATGAATACGTAGGACCATATAGTGATGTAAGAATTACCCTACGATGATATAAGTCAATGTGAGATCGATACGGAACTAAAAATTCTATCTTGATGGTTATGTCAAAGCCCTTCATGTCAAGTACATAAATATTCTAAATAAAGGGGTATATATCTATCTTAAGGGAACATTAATTACACCAATCTATTATCTTTGATCAGATACCTTGTTGAGTATAAAGTGTCTTCATGCCACCAAATTTATCAATCTCAATGCCAGGAATCTTCATGATTATCACATATATAAAATAATGATATGCAACTGTGCCAAAAAAATAAGATACAATAGTGGAGGATACTAGAATAGTACCTGTAAAAGTAGAAGTTATGGTTTTATTCTTCTCCATCATAGGTTGGACTTCATGTAATAGTCATTTATCATATCCTGGAGTCACTACCTAACTTTCATGAGCATGGTCACTCTGTTGGTTCTAATAATCGTGAGTATTACTTCCTCTACCTTGACCACTACCCCTACCTAAAAAGTTGGTGGTATTTCAACTGCCTACTTATCATGATAATATTGGACCCAATCTTGAGTGTTGAGTAGTTGTAGATCCCCTCTTCCTATGAACTAATCAAAATGTCATTTATTAGCACTAGATATACCACATCCTGACAGATACACTACATTCCAATTTACCACATAAAAACTGGGGTTTAGTTTGTCCTGACATCCCACATAGGTGTCATATTCAAAAACTATCAGCATAAGGAGCCTGACTACAGCTACCCCCATGATAAACCTTGAGGTGATAGTCTCATCCCCTAAAAGATCCACTGCTATATTTATTTTTTGAACATGCCTAACTGACAAACTCAACATCCTGCATATTAATAACTATAATAAGGGTGTGGTTTATGATTTTAGAAATATTTTTCATCCTAAATAAATTCACATGCGATTGGATGGATTGTATCCTCCCATCCTTGAATAGCCTGGTGGTCATAAGATCATTACCCTCTAGAGTATGAGTGGAAATATCCAACTTAGTAAAATGACTAAAGTATTCCATAATAGACATAACTCCCTACTATACATTCATAAATTCTCTAGGTTAGTCAAACCTCATGAATTGAAAAAATAAATATTCATATATGATTGCACGGAAGACTTCCCAAGACATATCTATATACCGATTGTCCTGGGTAATAACATCCCACCATCGCTTGTCAGAATCGGGCAACATATAAGCATCAATATTGACCCTCTTCTCTACACGAGTCTCTGCATGTTTGAGTATAGAGGGAATAGATTCAATCCAAGACTTTATAGTATGTGGTCTATCATCCCCCCAAAATGTGGTAGGATTCTACTGATGGAACTCCCGAGTAATATAACGATCTGACCTTAAACATTACATAATCCTGAATTAAATGAATAATTCACATTGAGGATCATTTCAGGTTTAGAGTTTTAGAGATTTAGGAAATAACTATTTCATATCAAATTGAATATTACATATTGACAGTACTACTCAGTATCAATTTTATGATAAAATAAAAACTCTTAAAATGTAAAATGTCTAGTTCTATGTTTTAGACAGCATGACTTTTCCTTGATCCCATCCTTGACCCTTATTCCTCTTTAATTAATGTGGAAAAATTTTAAAAACATGAGATGAGAATAAAAATCTTAGTAAGGGTTATAAAAGAAGGAAATAAAACATTATCCCTCAATAAATAAAAATCAATTAAACCACACATTTCAATCATAACATACCTCATGGAATCATAAGATTTATGAATGACACGTAGAAGTCATAAATCATAAAGGTAACTGATGACATTCATAACATACATACATTGTATCTATCACAACTACATAAAGAGTCACATTTGGAATACCCATCACAATATATTCCCAAAACCTCTTAGGAGAAATATTAACAGTTACCTCTGTCATTTTACCCAATGCATTGGAGAGCTATCTCGGGCTCACCCTCCCTAGGTTTATCACATAACCACCCGTATATATAAAAAATGCACAATAACTATAACATAATCCTAACACATAACACAAGCATAAAATAAAAGATAAAATTTCCACATTCTAGTCACAATATATCAAATTAGGATATTGAAATAAACAACACTTTATCAAACCATTTTCAAAACAATTTAACAAATTTAATAAAGTGATTTTTGAATCAAAGTGTCCCATACCACATTGAAACTTTTAAATAAATTATCATTTGAAAACATTATTTTCCATATATATAAATCCTTAAAACTATTTTTAAAAAATGGACATTCATGATAATGATTTATAGGAATAAAAATTTAAAACATTTAAAATGATATTTTAGTTAATGATTTTTTAACAAAATGAGATAATCATGAATACAAAAAAATGAGGAATAACATTGAATCACAACTTTACAATATCATGTGAATAAAGGGATTCATGATATAATATTCCATAGTACATTATATACACCATATAGGAGTGAATTGGTTCATAACAATGATAAAGTCACAATGGAATGTAAATTGAGACGAAATCCCTTATAAAAACAATATCCTTAGATAAAGGTTTATTCAATTACATAAAAATGTGTGACCAATATAAATACATTCAATATTATCGGATATTCAGTGTAAATCAATCATAGTACATTAACACATGTTCTTTTTAAGACAAAAACAATTACTTGGATGTTTAACACAATGAATGGAAATTGAGTTAAAATTACTCTTATCAAGTTCATATCGATGAGTAGATAATTCTTCAACGGAGTGATTATATGTATCAAAAGTATATCCTCACAAAGGGGAGTGTATATTAAAATATAAATAAATAAATAGTGATTCAATACATAATCATACAATGAAATAATTATGAATTATATGATTAACCCAAGGAATGGAGATTGGATTAAAAGGTTCCCTTACAAATTTGGTAACATACCAAACATACAACCCATGAAAGAAGGATCATAAAATGAGCACGCAAATACCCATAAATTGAAACATATTACCCAATGAATACAATAATTGTTATTACGTAAACCATATAAAAGTAAATACTAGAAAATATAGTATGTATATCACTGGAATAAAACGTGATATGAGAATCATGTACTACATTGTAATTAATCGAGTTGAATGACCAAAAGATAATAACCACCAAATGATTCACATAATAACATGAATATATAAGGAATCATGAAAATATATATTAAATGGTCGTACACAATACACCACATGCAATAAATTATTTATGAAAAATTGAAACCTCATGAAATTAAAAGTGATATAAGAAACCCCTTACCTCATGTCCCACTTGTCTTGTTTGTTCCTTGTTCTTCCTTTAAATCGGGTAACTCCCTTTGGTTTGAACCAAAATGGATTCTTGATGTGACTTCTCCCTAAGTTAAGGAATCTCAGTGGAATATAGCGATCTAGGGAGCTTATTTGGGTAGGGGTTGGATGATCCAATGAGATTGAGAGGTGTGATTAATTGGTTATAGGTGAGGGCTTTTATAAGGGGGATGACATACTCTTTAGGAAAGTGGAAAACTATTATTTTATTATATAATGATTTTGGTTTCAAAACATCAAAAACATATTAAAGTAGAAGATAATATGTCTCATTGTAGAAATAAAATCATCCAACATGAATTTGATAGGTTTTGGACATTATTTTAATCTTTATAATCTTAATTATTTAAATCTTTTAATAATGATGTAACCACTGAATCGTTATTGTGTCAAAAATAATTTAATTTTTTTGATGTATAAAATTTATAAAAAAACTACCCTGATGTAGGAAATATTTTTATATTTCCAATGAATATTTATAGTTGAAATGATAACATATATAATCCTATGTAAAAATATTACTAGAAGATATTGGTTTGTGTCATTTTTGTCTTTACTTTATGTTAATTAAAATAAAGTGTTATTATCACTCCCATGTGGCTTCATGGGGTCCCAAAATCAACACAAAGATTCCCATGGTTGGATATGTGTCACCAAATAGGATTTAGACACATGTTAGGGTAATTTTTTATTATTATAATAATATTTGATTACGCTTATTTACCAGATTTTACCTTTTAAATTGGTAAATAAAATTTTTACTGAAGTAATATTCATAATGTATAAAAATAAAAGATACCTATTTGCACAATTTGGACCTCCTGATTCCAAATATAAAATCCATTTATCCAAATTCAAAACACATAAGTGGAAAATATTAATTTAATATTAATTCCCACTGTCAAAATGATAATCTTGTTTTTTAGAAATATTAAATATCAAATGATTGACACATGTTTATATCCAACTTCAAAGTGAAATTAATTCCAATGACCCAAATCACCATATGTCCATAATATCTTATGAGGAGGGTAAATACTAAGATATATTTATTCATGTTATCTTAAATGCATTCACATTATCTAAAAAACTATGACTCTTTCTAAAATTGAAACCATTATGGTAATGTCACTTATGCTTAAAGAATACCCTAACCTCTAAATCTATCTAAACCAACCTTTGATACCAACTATAAGTACCTGTACTTAAAAATTATATAATCTTGAATTAAATGAATAATTCACATTGAGGATCTTTTCAAGTTTAGAGTTTTAGAAAATTATGTCATAAATATTTAAAATCAACATGAATATTACATGTAGACACTAATACTCAGTATCCATTTTTTATAAAATAAAAACACTTAAATAGATTCATGACTAGTTCCATGTTTTAGACATCATGACTTTTCTATGCTCCCATCCTTGACCCTTATTCATATTTAATCCATGTGGAAAACATTTCAAAAACATGGGAAGTCCATAAAAAGATTAGTAATGGTTATAAAATAAGGAAATAACACATTATCCCATTAATAAATACAAATAAATGAAACCATACTTTTCAATCGTAACATACCTCATGAAATCATATGATTTATGAACAAATAACATAAGTCATAAATAATAATGGTATCTTTGGGCATTCATAACATACTTTCATTATATCTATCATAGCTACATAGGGAGTCACATTTGGAATACCCATCATTGTATATTATCTAAATATCTTAGGAGAAATATTAATGTTTGCCTCTGTCACGTTACCCAATGCATTGGAGAGCTACATCGGGCTCACCCACCCTAGGTTTAACATCGAACCACTTGTATACATAAGCAATGCCCAATAACCATAACATTACCATAACACATAACACCATCATCATGGAAAGATTAAATTTCCACATTATAATCATAATATATTAAATCAGGATATTGAAATAAACAATGCTTTAACAAACCATTTTCAAAACCATTTAAAACATTAAATTAAGATATTTTAGAATCAAAGTGCCCCATGCCACTTTGAAACATTTAAATTAATTATCATTTGAAAAAATTAATGACCATATAAAGAAATCTGTAAAAAAAATTAAAACATTTAAATTAAGGATAATGATTCTGAATAATAAACGTTTAAATCATTTAAAATGATATATTAGTTAAAGAGTTGTTAACAAAATGAGAGACTCTTGAATATAAATAATTGAGGAATAACATTGAATCAGAAATTTATAATATCATGATAATAAAGGGATTCATGATATAATATGTGAAATAACAATATATACACCATAAAAGTGTGAATTGGTGCATAACAACAATGAAGCCTCAATGGAATTTCAATTGAGAAGAAATCCCTTTTAAAAATTGTATCCCTAGATTAAGGATAAATCAATTACCTAATTATTTTTGACAAATATAAATACACTCAATATGATTTAATATTCAGTGTAAATAAATCATAAGAAATTCACACATGTTCTTTTTAAGACAAAACCAATGACTTTGATGTTTAACTTGATGAATGGAAATTGAGTTAAAATTACTCATATCATGTTCATATCGATGACTTAAAAATTAATAAATGGAGTGATTATGTGTATCAAAATTATATCTATAGAAAGGGGTGTGTAAATTAAAACATTAATAAATATATAGTGATTCAAAACATAATAATATCATGAAATAATTAATAATTAGAATATTAACACAAGGAATGGAGATTTGGTTAAATGGTTCCATTACAGATTTTGTAACTTATTAAACATACAACCCATGAATGAAGGATCATAAAATGAATATGTAAATACCAATAAATTGAAATATATTACACAATGAATACATTAATGGGAAGTAAATACACCATAAAAAAGTTAATATTCGAAAATATAGCATGAATCTCACAGGAATAAAAAGTGAGAAGAAAATCCTTTACAACTTTGTAAGTAATTGAGTCGTATGACCATAAAATAATAACAACCAAATGATTCATAGAATAACATGAATATAAAGAGATTCATGATACTTTATATTAAATGGATATACACAATACACCACATTCATTATATTAGTAGAACACAATAGAAATATCATGTAATTAAAAGTGAGACATGAAACCCCTTACCTTGTGTCCGACTTGACTCGTTTGTTCCTTATTCTTCATTTAATACAGGTAAATCCCTTTGGATTGAACCAAAAGGATTTATTTTTTTGACTTGTAACTATATTAATGCTATTATTTGAAATATTGGTATTTGGAGAGCTTATTTGGGTAGGGGTGGATGAGCGAATGGGCCTGAGAGGTGTGAGTAATGGGTTAGAGGTGATGGATTTTTATAAGGGGGAGGAGGGTCACTTTAGGAAAGTGTGAAACTATTAATTTATTATATCAAAATTTTCGGTTTATAAAGGTCCAAAACTTATTAAAGTCAAATATAATATGATTCATGGACAAAATAAAAGCATCCAATAATAATTGAACAGGTTTTGGATAGTATTTTTATCTTTGTAATCATATATATTTAAACCTTTTATTAATGAGATAAACACTACATCATTATTGTGTCATAAATAATATAATTTATTTGATGTCTAAAAATTATAAAAAAAATTACCATGATTTATTAAATATTATTATATTTCCAAAAATTATTTATAGTCGAAAATATAATATATATAAGACTATGTAAAAAAATCTACTAAACAATATTGGTTTATGTCATTTTTTGTCTTTATTTTATGTTAATTAAAATAATGTCTCATTATCACTCCCATATGGCTACATGGGGTCCCAAAATCACACAAAGATGCCCATGGTCAGATATATATAAATAAATATGATTAGGACACATGTTAGTGTAATTTTATACTATTATAATAATATTTGTTTACCATAATTTACCAGATTTACCCTTTAACCATGGTAAATAAATTTTTTACTAAAGTAAATATTCATAATGTCTGAAAATAAAATTTAACTATTTACAAAATTTGTAACTCCTAATTTCAAATAATAAATCAATTTTTCCAAATTCAAAAAATAGTAGTGGAAGAAATTAATTTAAAATTAATTCCTGCTGTCAAAACAAATAGATTGTTTTCTAGAAATATTTACTATCAAAATATTGACACTTGTTTATGTCCAATTTCGAAGTGAAATTAATTCCAATGACCAAAATTGGATTATACAGTAAAAATATAATCCAATTTCACTTTAAATCCAATAAAGAAGATAATCTAACCATATAAATAAATTATTTTAAAAGTTGTTTTGAATTAAAATACTATATATTTCACAATTCATCAAAAAATAAATTTTATTCGAAAAATACCAAAATTTGAGGCAATGTGAATTTTGAGGTCCCAATTCTAAAGAAGAGTTTTATTTTGTCAAAAATAACATATAAAAGTGACCAAAACAATATTTAATGAGGTTTATCCATTAAAAGGTGGTAAATCAACCTTTTAAAGTAAATTAGATTAATTCAGTTTTTAAGCCTCTATCATTTATTGGATAAATGTAAACATTTTTGACAAACATGTATAACAATTTTGTAGCTAGTTAAATTTATTCCATCCATTACCACGTCTAGGAATTAACTAAAATTTAAAATAATAATATTATTATATTATTTTTCAGTACAACTCAACATTGTGTGCAACATAAGATTTCAAAGAAACATGTTGTTGTGTATCAGGTACTCCACCAAACATAGAATCCCCTTTAAAGTAGAATTAATATTTAATTTAAAAATATTAATAAAAAAGAAAATTTCATATTCTTTATTTACATGGGATGTTATTATTCAAATCTTCCATACTAAGTTCAGGTCAAACAATACCTTTCAAATTCAACAATATCCATAGAAATACCTCTTGGAAATAGTTTATAGTGCTCATATCAAGGATATGAATAGGTTCCATAGGTGAAACGTTAAGTTGATTGATTGGAATATAATTTCCCTCCACCTTATGAGTAGTAATCACTTACTTTAGGGAATGTGGCTAGAGGACGTCGTGAAGGAAAGATGCTACAATGCCAAACATGTGCCTCAGAATATATCTTAACAGTTGAAAATTTTGAAGATAGAAGACTAGGACAGAAACAGAGCCTAAATACAGAGAGATCATACCATTCTAGCTGCTCCTAAACCCATAACTGGGTAAAGAGAAAGACCATAGCAGTCCATAAGAATGTAAGAGAGACCCCAACTACCCACTAATAAGGCTCAGTTCATTTCTAGGTCTAGAATCACATGTATAAGATTGTTATTCTATATTTACAGCTCATATTCATTTTAAATTTATTATTATTCAAATATTTAGATCTCTTTAAATGGTTGAACTAATTAGACCACCATTTTTGGTCCATAATGTATTATACACCAGTTAAACTGAAGAGTGGTGTCAAATTAATCTACACCATAACACATTCCATCCCCTATGACCAACGGTTCATGGCTCAATTTGCTATAATTGTCTAATTAGGGCACCTATGATAGCCTAATTTGGAAAAAACAGTTTATTTTATGAAAAGAACTCTAAGTACCAATTATGATTCTTAATACTTATTATAAATGTCATCAAATTTCTATCTAATAATCAAATACTAATTATATACAAAAGGAAAATTCAATCTCAATGTAAATGTTCCATGAAAAAAAATTCATGGCACCTTAGTCCTATTGTGCCATTAATGGTGCATTAAAAAAATTAAATACCCTCATTTCATTGGGATTAGTAATAAAAATAATCATTGCTGTAAAACAAATAATAATATCATTATAAAAATTTCATTATCCCAACAGTGAAGTCAAATCAACCATAATAGTTGAAACCTATAACTATAATAATTCTTCCCATGTAATTTATGTTCCCCCTATACAGGGGTTAGCTACAGCGAAGAACTGGGTTAATTTCAAATTCCATTAAATAATAGCCACATTTATAATACCCAAAAAATAAAAAAATAGAAAATAACCTCTAATACCTCCTTGTAACTTCTTGAATCGGGATCCACTTAACTTGTTCCCTGATCTGGTGGTCACATGGCCTATAGTGATCCTCCTCGTACGCGAGAGGCTGCCGACTAAAAATGTGGTTGTTAAGGTGGTAAAGTGGGGAGACTATACCCTAATATCATAGTGTCATAGTGGATATAACATTAAGAGTACCACTTTTGAAGCATATATATAAGAAGACTAGGTAAATATTGGCCCATTAACACATCACAGTGAAAATAATAAGAAAACAATTTTAGTAAACAATAATGGAACCATAAATAGCCATAGAACTGAATAACTATATCAAAATCCACTAGGATG
The DNA here is from genome assembly GCA_963277665.1 of Viscum album. Classification (NCBI taxonomy): domain Eukaryota; kingdom Viridiplantae; phylum Streptophyta; class Magnoliopsida; order Santalales; family Viscaceae; genus Viscum; species Viscum album. The sequence goes on along the minus strand of OY728131.1, from coordinate 705,329,294 downwards.
TTTCATATACATGGATGCATGTAATGATGATAAACAATGGTAATAGGGTCCTAACATATTCAATATGGTATACAAAAATACAAAATTTAATTGAAGGATGCTTCATTAACATCTGAAGAATATTCTTGGTCCTCTTCTATCATACTCCAACTATAAGTAAATCATGTAAACGATCTATAGAAGGTTTCTTGCCCCTATAAATTCTTGTAGACAAGTAATATACTAAGGTACCAATGGTGGTCTAAGTAGGTTGGGATATAAAAACTCAATAGTCTACCACTGGCATTATCTAATTGTAATCCAAGTATTTTGTAAAAGAATATTATTGTTCAGGTATAAATGAAATAATATAAAATGTGGAATAATAAATACCAGCCCTTTTAGGTTCCTAAAAGACACATGGAAGATCTACCTACTTCATCTCAAGCTGCAATGAATCTATGATCAGTCACTATATATAGTATATATGTATAGTTATATATTTTATCCACTTATATGTGTTATATACATGATGATGTAAGAATCCATTTCCCAAAAATACTTGGTGCTAGCTGGACCGGTCATAATTTAGTCATACATAACGTGTATAAATTATCCTATAAGCACCAACACAGTATTCAAGACTTACATCCCATTATTAATGTGAGTCTCCATGCTCGACAATTGAGATAGTGGGTGTGTTGTCATGACAACACCAAAATCATGGGACATTGTGTTTCATTTTGGTCAATGAAATAGTGTTAATGGTGTGAGATGGCATGCCCAACATCTAATGTAAGGGTGTGTGAAATTTCATTCTCTATAGAACACTTAACAACCATTCCAAAACCTATATTAATAGTGTAATTATATTTATAAGAATATCCATGAGTCATTACCTCTCAGGAATTTTATAAGTCAATGCCAAATACAAACAATGTATTAAAATTCATATAAATCATTTGATAAATCATGCAACAATTAGTGTGTAATTTTTACCATTAATAATTTATTTCAATTAAATCATTTAATTAATTAATGTAGGTCATACCAGCATGAAGAAATATGTCTAATTAATTCATGCCATTTAATTAATCTGAACATGAAAATTCCATTACAATGTTAAAAATGGAACATAGTAGGTGCTATTATCAATTTGAAATTCACCAAAAATAATAAAATCCATTTATAATTCAATCCAATCACTTAAAAGGTGATTCTATAAACATTAATGTAAAAATGGGAAATTCTATTTGTAATCTAAAAATAATTCAAAGAATGTGTTTTTATAATTTAATAATTTATTTATAAAGGGAAATTTCAAGATATCACTCCCAAGTGGTTTCCATTATCAAGGATGGTATGAAATATTTATATAATAAGGATCCATTAGAGTATAATAAGGTCTATATATCAATTTATTAATAATAAATCCAATTTATGGCAACTTGAGGGGATTCTTGGTGCGCAGAATAATGGTTCACCATTGAAAACACCAAAACATTTTAGGAAAACAATAAGACCACCTACCTTTAGTTCATAGACGATTCCTCACTCGGTAGTTGATTCACATACTAGGTAGATTTGGAGAAACCAAATAAATGGGTCAATGCCCAGAATATAGGATAAAATATATTTCACCTAAATAGAACAATATATAAAAATATAAACATTGAATGGAATGGAGAAGAAATGAGATCTTTACTCAATCTATTAAATGCCTTTGATATATCTCTATATGGTGTTTAGGTATAATAGTTTTCCAGGAACCTAGATTGAAGAATATGATAGCTTATGGGAGAATGAGGAGGAATACATCCACTAGAATGAATATGAGAAAGATGAAAAGTGGTTTAAATATTCATTAATGGTATTTTGTACATTTCACCCTCCAAATAGGGGGTTCACAGTTTTGCCACAAGTTCTTCCCGAACCATTCATAGACTGTGCTTAACCCACATTAAAGGGAGAGACCCCACAAGGTTAAATAAAATTGATTCCTTAACAATGAAAAACTGTTCAAAATTCCTCTATACACCCTCTAAAATATATTATCATGGGAATGTTCCTCAGGTATAATAGTTGAAGAAAACACATGCGGCCCTTAATACTCACAAGGCACACCACACAGTTAGTACTAATTATTTTGTTACTTTGCAGCCTACCCTTTTCCCCATTTCTTGAAGAATTATGCTCTAGAAAGCCTTGGACACACTTGGGACCTTCTTTAGGTTTTATTTCACATTTACCCATACTAAACAACGAATTCAAATTGGAAAAAAAATAAGTTGTACCTTCATGAAAAAATATGTCATTATATAAGAAAATATATGTTAGGGAAAATAACCCCATGACTAAAATTGAGGATAGGTCTAAATATAAAGTTACTTACAAACATTTTGGAAAGGATAAAATTATATGGTTTACTACTATGATTATTATTTCTAATTTTTGTTTTGTTTAAGAACAAGCTTATAATAAGGAGGAAAAATGTTAACAATGAATATAATAGTTAATACAGAAATATTGAGCAACTAAATTGGATAATGAATATAGTTAAAGATATTTTAATTATGTATAATTAGTTATCATAATATATAATTAAGAAACAAAAACAAAAACAACTCCCAAACTCACAAAATAAGTTTATAATAGTGGTTTCTTAGAGCTCGGATGGTGGAGAACCTAGATGAATGAAAGATCGATTTTATATAATTTTATAAATGTTGAAAGAGACACACCAGATAAATTCATGAGGGAATTGGAAAATGAATTATGTGTGGAAAATAAAGAAATATATCAAAAAATTGATGAGTAATTTTTTTCTAATTATTGATATGAAGTAAATACTAATGTTACATTTATATTTCAATTTATTCTATATAGGGAACATGGTCACTATCAAAGATTGTGACCTAATCCATGGGTATTCAAATAGACCATGGAATGATGTATTCTATTTCAATCATTGAAGTATATGGATTGATGTGATTATGTACATGGATAATGGAAGGATTTACATTGATCAAGTACATGTGATATAATTCAAGACCATGAATTTGTTTAGTGATTTTATGAAAATTTGATTTAGGTCATTTTGTTGAAGTTTATTTTGTTTTTTGAATTATAAAAATAATCTATTATTTTCATTGAGGAATATAGATTGTGTTATTTTTTTTTTTGAGAATATAGGTTTTTGTGTTGGAATAACATAAGAGTTATGGATATCATCATGGGGTTATAAATCAAATGTTCACATAAGTTTAAAGGTATAAAAATCCCTTACTAGGTTTCAATTGATGATATTTTGAGGTAATTTGAAACTTTTACTAGGTTTCATAAAGGACAATATATTGTTGTTCAAATAACCATATTAGGTTAGTACATTATATTTATGGTCTATTGGGTAATAGGTCATAGATAATCATGATGGTTAAAAATGTGATCCATTAATAAGGTGATAATATCAATGAAATTTTGGTTATACACATGATTCCTTTTCAGGAGAATATCTTAATTTTATTCATGATATTCTTGTGAATTTAATTACATTATGACAATATATATTATTTTTGTATGATGATTAGTTGAATTTTTGGTATTATTTATTATGTTTAAATATATGTAATAATTTTTTTATCATTTTGTATGACATGAAAGATTATTCTGGAATAATACAATTAAATATTTGGAATATATGTTAAAATGTATAATATCACCTTTTAGTATAGAACATTCATTAATGTCATTCTTATCAATATAATTTTGGATGTGGTTTTATTTATTTGTGTAATAATATATTTATAACCATTGTTGTTATTGTGGAATCATTGAAATAAATTTTATTATTTCTTTATGTGAATGATTATACATTATTTATAATATCCTACTGTGTGGTATCTATTTTAGTTTTTATTAAAATATATAGATATATGGAATAGATTGACACAATTTTTGGGATTAGTTTATCAATTGTATGTTGATTTTAGTTCATCAGGTATGCAAAATTAAACGTTATTACTCATCATTTGGATAAAGGATAATATTATTGAATACATTGATTAACATATGTAATATTACTTTTCATATATGTATATTTACTTATGTTCTTTTTCTAGATATAAAATTAATACCACAGCTCAAGGAAATTCAACTTGCAAAAAAATTTATCCTATTACAATCATTTATGATGAATATATGGCCTTTTCATCCATCACAATTTTTTGATTTTGTGAGAATTAACATTCTATGGTCACGTTGTCTGTCCTCTCTATTATTCCTTACAAATTTCAATTTTCATTCATGACCATAAAATCTCAACCCCTTAATGTTCCCCAATTCATAAACCAATATAAGTTTTATTCTAGACAACCTTCTTATTTTCATTTCCCACTTTTTAAGAGGATGTCTTATTAACCATCGTTGTGATGTGGGTTTTTTCACAAAGGAATTGTCAAATTCAAAAACCATGATTACCAAGAACAAGTTAAAAATTTTAGAAATAATTTAATTTTTTGGGGGATAACTCAACAACCTGATACTTTAAAAAAAATTGTGTTTAAGAGTATATATAACACACAATATTGAGTTTAAAAGAACAGTGAAATATTATTATTTAAATATTACTATTATATCCTAATAATTGAATTTTATTCTATGAATAGGTTTAAAAATATTATTAAAATATGTATAAATATTCTATATAATTTATTTATAATAAATAAGTGAAATTTTTTATGTAAATTTAATTTATTCTTCTTTAATAGAATTTAACCAAAAATGATTTTATTATGGATTTTGAGAGTAGTAATTATAATTAATTTCTACTGAATCTAAAAATTGAATTTTATAATATGAAAATAATTATTTAAAAAATCATATCACAAAAAATTTAGAGTAAAATTTTTCAATTTTTCTGAAAATAATAATTTTCAAGAGAATTTATTAAAAAATAATGATTTTCCTTAAAAAAGATATTTTTATCAAGAATTTGCAAAGAACCATTTAATGTTAAAATTGTTTTCAAAGTAAATTTATTTTTTTATGTTATAAATAATATAATTACGTTCATTGGTGTAAATTTTATTGTTTTATTTTTTGGAGAAGATATTTATTCTTAAAAGGGTATTTTTCTCGAAATTTTTTTTTACGTTTTTATTTTTAATTATAAATTACTATATTCCAATTAAAGATATTGAATCATTAAAAATTTATTATATATTTTAAATGTGTATTTCATAATTTGGTAAGTATGAAATTTTTATTTTATATCATTATGAATAGAAAACTCGAAATATTTATATCCCCTCAATATGCATAAAATGGGTTAAATATGGTTAACCAAAGACATAAGGCCTCAATGTCATCCAAACACTTTACATTATCCTTTTGGAGGTTAAGAGTAATTCTAATTCAACCAAATTATTCAATATAAGCACATTTAGTGTCATATTGTTTTTTGATTAGGACCATTATATTAATTCAAGAAAATAATAAATATAAAATGTAAATCTCTTTACATTATGGAGTCTAAATATTTTTCCTAAAGTTAATAAATGGAATTTTCGTCAATAAATGTATATTTTTAATTTTAAAAAATCATGGAAATTTATTCTAGAGTTTTTGAGATTATATAATTACATCGAATGCTTACTGAATACTGATATAGTATTTATTCAACTAATAAAAAAATTAATTATTTTAAAAACAATATAATTTTAATTTTTAAGTGAGAAAGAGGGAACCATGATATATATATATATTACATATTAGATATTTTTTGCAATAATGTATTCTAAATACATGTTTTTTTGATGTTTTTAAACTAAAACTAAATGAATAGTGTCTAAAATGCTATTACTAACATTTTTGAAACATTATAATTTCACTAATTATTTAGAAAGCCTAAAATTAATAAAATATGTCATAAGGGTAATATATTTTCCAAAATATCATCCCATTCAATATTATGGGCCCTTTTTACTATATTAGTAAAATTATAACCCATTAATAGTGAAAAATAGATTTATTATGGTTAAGGTTAAAATAGGTTAATTAATGGTTTAAAACATTTAAGGTCTAAAATAGAAAATAAACCAGTATAAATTTTATTACATGATGGAATTTAAAACACATACAATCCTTTCATTAAAATTATCAGAACATTGGTCCAAATAAAAATGATAATTAATTTGTTATGTTTAAATATTTTAGTTAACTCCATGTGTGTCCTTTCATTCATAATAAAAAGGTCCCACCTTTCCTATACTTGATATGCCACCAAGATACAATCATCTACACCATTATCAAATAAATATATTTCAATATCATTATCCATGTTTTGGAGGTTTTATTATTCTTAAAAAATGACCCTATCCACCTTAATAGAAGATCTAATGTACCGTATTTGAGGAAGAGCTAATCGTCATTACCACTATACTAAGACAAATTTGGTCTTACGCACCAGTTTATTATTATGTTGTGTATATACATACCCTTTGTGTTATTCAAAATGAATATATATTTATTAATTAGGATTAATTTTGCATTTCAAATTTATTATTTCATAGTTTTATTAATTTAATTCTACCAATGAGGTACGAATTAATTTTAAAATCATAATATGTCAGGATTACTTTTATTTTCAATGAATAAATATTATAATATATCCATCATAATATATATATATATATCTTCTATCCCCTATATTTGTATGGTGTTTCAATGAATTCTTATTAATTTTAATCTCGTTTTAACTAGAATCATGCAATAAAATTTTAAATTAAAAAGTGATTATATTTCTCTTTTAGGTTGGTTATATTTTACATTTAAGTCCTTATTTTTTAAATTGTTTCAAAATGTTCTTTTATATACTCAAATGATTTATTAATGAAATTTTATGTTATCCTTTACATTTAATTGTTTTTTAATATAATATATCTTATATTTTATGAAATGTTCATTTTTTATTTTCTTCAATAATGCTGAAAATAGTATTTTTTTTAATTTATAAGACATTAACAGATATTCTACCACTATAAACATTTTATGATCTTTATCTTATTCTAAAAAAATTAAATAGTTTTAAAAATGCAACTCTATAATTAAATATTATTTTAATAATCACTTAATTTTTCTTTATTTATCTATAATAATTTATTTGATTAGAAAAACCATATTTCTTTTCAATGGGTGGTCATCTCTCAAATCCTGAAAAAATTGTGTTTATTAACATTATCTAGATACATTCACTTTCAGGTGATCTGTTGTCATTGTAAATTAAATTTCTATTAAAAATATAAATTCATTTTAATATCTATGCTATTATTTCTTAGACAATATTTCATTTATACACATGGTGTTTCAATATGAATGTTTTATAATTGATATGGGAAACCCTTGACAAACATATATTATTTACTCAACATAGATATTTTTTGATAAGGCATGTTTTTTTAATTTATTTTATCTTTAAATATATGAGGAATGTATTTGACATGAAATGATGGGTGGGGATTAGTTACAGATATACTTTTTATGACATTATAAGTCACATGTGTATTAACCCAAACATTTATCATTGTAATTTCCATTCATATATTAATAAAACACTTACATTACATATCTATCAAATGAAACATCAATCTCATAAATTAAGAATGAAATAAGTAATACATGATGAAATTAAGGAACTTATACCAATGGAGTAGTAATCTGGTTTCTTGAGTAGTAATATGGCCATTATGAATATTAATCTGAACAATAAATTATTAACCATTCCTACAAAATTATAAATATAATTTATGTAACTTATAAATGAAAATATAATATAATTATATAATTGTGTAAATAAATAAATGTTTTAAAAATGATAAATTAAGTGCCACTGATTTTGTGAAATATAAATGTTTGTTTGAAATTTTTTAATTGATATGAGGATTTGAAATAAAATTTATTTTCATAAAATATATTCATAAAATAACATTTTTTAATATAATTATAATATATTTTTGAACAACATAATTAATTTTTAAAATTTTCATAGAATCAGTTATAATATTAGAAATGGTATTTCTTGAATAAATGATTATTTTAATAAAAGATTATATTTCTCACATTTAAAAAATTATTTTCATAAAATGGAGTCTATTTTTTAATTTTACATATAGAAAAATGGTTAGGTTAAATTTTTTTTAATTTTCTAAAATAATTGATTCTTCTTGTGAATAGTGAAATAAGATAATTTACTATATAATATAAATACATGAAATGTATATTTTTGGATGATGTATAGATGTGTTTAGAACATATTGGTTAGAAATATCATAAAAAATATACTTTAGTTAGTAAAATATATCATCACTATTGTAATACATGATCCAAACTAAATAACTAATTGATAAAATAATCAAAAAACACTCCTCTCCTCCCCTATAAATACCACCCCTTCTCCTCACACCTTTTGAAGACTTGAATACTGTCAAAATTCTACCCAATTCGATTCCCAATACCCTTACCAATTTCTAAGAGCTTTTATTCTCAGAAGAATACCAAACCTAAGTTCCCAAATTACGTTCTTAAGAAGATGAAATTCAAGAGGTAAAATTCGCATCCATTATCTTTTAATTTCTTTTATTTTCTTATTCTATCAACAGACCCCTTCCATAGTGTAATGATAACTCCAATATCATATATATATATATATATATATTATAATTGTATTATTTTAATGGAATATACATCATTAAATATCTTCTATCTTCTATTTATTCTAAAAATAAAAACATTGTTAGTGATGTGTTGGCTCACTACTTTCATGAATGATGAGTTTTCGTTTAACATTAACACATTCAAATATGGACATAAATAATTATTATGGTTAAATAATATTTTACTATACATATTATAACTTCAATAATGTACTAGAGCCAACATAAAATCATGATATTAAATAAAATAATAAAATTTCATGTTGGTCGTAAAAAATCAAAAGAATAAATTAAAACATTTTCATCAACAATTTATCGAATGAATCATCCCCATACCATATAACTAAATTATATATGAGACCATTTTATCTTTTTAATTTTTATTAACAAAAAATAATTTTACTTTGGGATAATTATTATCTTTTTACATGAATTCTCATAATTGCATACAAGTAAACCATCCATTAAACCATGAAAACGAACGCTCCCAAAACGATGAAATTGAACTCTATAACACATCTAAATTGAAATAAATGAACTAAAAAATAATTTCAAATAAAAATTCATGTATAAAAGTATATCTATTTATTAATTAATTAATCTAATTTGATTATCATGGACATTTTTGTGATGAAATCATTCAAATATAAGGTAATGGGATTCTCAAACCCAACTCATTTTTTGGGTTATACCTCATTCAAGAAGTCTTCAGTTTAAATGTTTCTATAATATTCATGAACTATAATTTCATTTTAATAACCTTTTTTAGGATATACAATTTTTATATCTAATTTTATGAATAATATATTGATTTTATAAAATAAATCGTTTTTCCAAAACATATTTTGACTCCTCATGCACTATTTCTTATTCACTCAAAAATGATGAATTTTACTTAATATGTTTTCACATTTCATTTTGGAACCACGTGTTTATTCATGATTGCTGAAATCCTTATGAAAATCATTCCTTTTATGGTTTATTTCATGAATTTTATTGACATGCATTCTATGTGTCATGCTTGATTATGTAAATGTTATGATGTGATGGGTGCACCATGAATTATATAACACCCCAATTAATTATGTAATATGATGTATCTCATGAGATAATATGAAATAAGCATGAACATAGTTACTGATTTTTTCTCAATGATGATGTTATGATTATGAACATATGTTATGTGTGACCATAGTTATATATTTGTTCACAACTATGTGTGGTATTTGACCACTAAGACATGAGGTTTAATTTTAATGCATTTACACATTCCATGCCTTTACCTAGTTTTTACTATCGTGAATATAAATATGATTATATTCTTATGTTATTATGATGATGCATATTATCACCCATGATATATTGATTCATATTCATTATTTATCCTCTTTCTAGGATTTTAACTCACCCATTTACTTTATGTATATCCTTATGTAATTACTTGCATTAAGAGGAATGTGATGTTCATATGGATAAATATGGATGATTTAAATAAGGTTTTATGGTTTTTTATTTTCAAATATTGTATGGTCCTAGTTTTCTTTCAAAAAAATAAACCATTGGATCAATGTTTCTGTAATTCTATTAGGTTATTTAAATTTAAAATGATATAATAGTTATGTAAGAAAACTATGCACACTTTAGTTGGTATCAGATCATATTTTAGTTTATTTGGAGATCAGTACTAGATAACATTAGTGAAAACCCATAGTATGATACTAAGTATACGTATGTATTGAAGAATATTTTTTTAGAAAAATTATGAACATTGTGATCCCACAATATATTCCTTTCTAGTTATTTACACAAAGTAATAAATTATTTATTGATGATTTGTGGAATTATGTTTTTTTTATTCCTTTATTATTTTATAAAATGGTGGGAACCTAGAGAAATAAGGCCAACAAACTGTGTGAGGGATAATGCATTGATTTCTCTAATGACATCCCCAATTCCTTGGGAGGTGTAGTTCATAATCTCAAAGAGATGATTACCTAGATTCCCCTAAATATGAACAATAACCTAAATAATGTGGAATTTATACCATCACCAAAGAGGTAACAATTACCTATTGGATCTTTTATGCAGAAATGACCACTAACATTTAGTGAATATTATAATCCAATCACCATGAAACAATGGGTCAACTCAACAGAGAGGATCTTTTTTATGCTTCACTATTCTGAGAAGGATAAGATTACTTTGGTCATTTATAATTGAGAGGGATAAGTCAATCAATTGGGATTTTTGATTAAAAACACCACGTTGTAGGATGAAATAGAAGATATAGAATGGGGGTACTTTAAAAAAATATTTATTAACAAGTATTATCTTCGAACACTTTATAAAAATATGGAGATATGGTTCATATATATGAATAAAAAACTAGGTTTAATCTATCATGGATTATGAGGAAACAATATCAAGACTTTCAAGGTATTATCCACGTTTTCGTATCAATAATGATATAAAGGTAGATAAATTGTTTACTTGTTTAAATCCTCACTATCAAAAGGACAAATCTATCTAATACATTGGGAGTTATGAAAAAAAATACATGTGCTCTCATAGTGTAGATAGAGTTTAATGAATGGTTTCATGTGTATAGAGATACAAAATTAAAGATAGAGATTCAAGCTGGAGGATATAATGACAGAGGTGGAAAGAAAACTCATCCACTCACATGTCAAAAATGTGGGAATAAGAATTCATGGAATTTCCTCAAATGTATGGGTAAATTATTTAAGTGTGGGTTTAAAGGCCACTATTCTCATGATTATCAAAGATACCTGAACAACCAAGCCAATATTATGGAGGAAAGGAGAGAACCACACATGATTCAATGATTCAAATGTATGGAACTCAGTCACTATAAAATATAGTGAACTAAACCTCAAATCCTTGAGGGTAATCAACATGTGTAGCCTCCAAATCCATTTGTCTAGGGAAATTTTATTCAATCACTATAGTCAAAGTGAAAAAATAAAAGGAATTCGTACATGTTAAAATCCAAATTCCATCCAGAATGAAAAAATTATTATTTTCACATGGTTATATGAAATATTATATATTTTTCATGGTTTCTATAACTCTTGAACCAATTCCCCAATACCTTGATGTATTGATAGTTATAATAACCCAGTTGTGCGATCATTGAAACCCATTTTTTGTAATATTCTCCTACTGAAGTATATAAAAATATTCTTCCACCAAATTTCATAATACATTCCATGGTGGAATTTGATGTTGTATTGGGCATGGATTGGATCTCATTATATAGAGAACAAATCAACTGTCAGTAAAAGTAAATATCTTCTAATATATTGAACTATCCCTTGATTCTATAAAAATGCAAGGAAGACCAGGAATATACATTGTAAATTCCACCAATGATGTGGTTTTTTATTCACTATGTATAGTAATACGTTCCTCAAATGGTTGAGTTAATGAAATGTATGAGCGTGGATGAAATGTGCACTATATGGGGATACAGTAATGTATTTTGTAAACAATTATGTAGAATTAAGATACATTTTGGGGTATATTTCTCAATATTTCTCATACCTAGAACCACTCATGTCTAATGATTCCCCTACAAGATCACCTCGATCAAATAGGATGAGTTAATGAATTAACTGTAATAGAATTTCGAAAAAGTATTCATACACCATAGTGAATCTCCTTGGGGTGTTCCATTTCTCGTTATAAAAGAAAAGGATTGATAAATAAGGCTATGTATCAGTTATCTTGATCGCAATAGGATCACCATAAAGAAAAATTATTCCCCCCTGAGTATTTTTGACTTGTTTTATCAACTACAAGTAGTTCATTACTTCTCAGATTTGGATATCCATTCTGGATATCATCAACTGAACTTGAAGATGGAAGATATTCAAAATGATCATTTTATTATAATTTATAGTCACTATGTGTTTCTATTTATTCTATATGGACTTAAAAATTCCCCTAAAATATTCATGGATTTGATTAATAGAGTCTTTATACCCTACCATGAAAAAATTATGTTTGTGTTTATCGATGATATTCTCATCTACTATAAGAATATGGAGGAATATAAGGATATACTAAGGATTGATATGGAAACATTAAGTAAGGATGAATTATACACCATGTTCATAAAGTGTGACTTTTGGACATTGAAATTCGCATTCATGGGACAGGTGATCACGAGTGAGAGAATTCATATAGACCCTTCAAAAACAAAGGCAATTGATGAATGGACCAGACTCACTATAGTCACAAAAACCCCCTTTTTATGAATTATTAGGTTACTACTGGTGTTTTGTGGAACTTTCTTGTGATTATATAGCCTATGATCTATGTTAATTAGGGAAGGGGTAATGTATATCTAGATGAAAAAATGTGATGAAATATTCAATGAGTTAAAGAAGAGGCTAATCACTGTACATATAATCACACTGTTAATAACTAGAGAATGTTTTGTCATATGTTTTGATGTTTCAAATAATGTGATTGGTAGCTTACTCAGGCAGAATGATAATTGGATATCCTATAACTCATGATAATTTAAGATCCATGAGAAGAACTACCCGACACATGATCTGGAGTTAGCAGTCGTGATCTTCTCTCTAAATATTTTTTTATCACTGTATCTATGGTTATAAGTGTTAAATATATATTCATCACAAGATTATAAAGTATATATTCACCAAGAAGTAACTCATCATGAGTAAAATAATATTGTTAAAACTAATAAAGGACTATGATTTCTCTATTCACTTCCATCCAGTAAAGGCGAACAAGGTAGTTGATGCTCTTAGATGAAAATAACATGCTACTCTAGATATGATACGAGTTGATAAAGACCTTATATTCATGGATATAAAGAGGATGAATTTAGAAATCAAAATATAAAGGGATACATTCTACCTTTCACAAATTATTTTCAAACCATCTATTCAAGTGGAGATTAAGAAGGTACAAAGGGATGATATGGAGTTACAAAACAAGGTGAATACAATATATAATGGAAAGCTACATGAGTTCCACATCGATGATGATGATGTGATTATTTTTTGAATGGGGATATGTATTACTTCATCACCTAATATGAAGATGGACATATTTTATTATTCACATAACTCACCTTTCTCTGTCCATCTTGGAAGTACCAAGATGTATCGTGATCTTCTAGACCACTTTTGGTGGGACAACATGAATAATGATATTGTGGATTATATTAAAAAATTATTTGTATGTCATCAAGTTAAAGAAGAGATGAATAATTCCAATGGGATGATTTATCCATTGCCTATACCCTTGTGGAAGTGGGAGGATGTCACTAAGGAAATTTTTATTGGTATCTAAAAGACATTCAATGGAAAATATATTATATGGGTTGTGGTGGATTGAATCACCAAGACTTCCCACGTTATCTCTATTTTGGAAGATCTATCACTTGAACCACCTTCCAAGATCTATGTGAAGTTAGTGGTGGGGCTAGAAGTGGTTCCACATAAAATTGTCTTAGGTCGTGATTCAATTCCAATATCTAAACTCTAGATAAGTCTTCAACATTATTTGAGTACTTAATTGAATTTCATCATGTATTATCATTCCCAAAAAAATGGCCAATCTGAATAGACTGTTTAGATGATCAAGGAAATGCTGAGAGACTTCCCAATGGAATTCAAAGGAAGATGGGATCAACATATTCCATTAGATGAGTTCTCATACAGCAACAGCATTAACTCTAGTATTCATATGGCTTCATATGAAGATATATATGGTAAGTGATGTAGAAATCAAACCTATTAGGAAGAAGATAGTGAATGAAAACTATATCAATGTGATCTTTTGCAATAGATGATATAGAAGGATCAATCCATCTAGAAATATATAAATGATGATTAGAGTGTAAATAGTATCTATTCTAACAACCATCGAAGAAACATGGAGTTTGATGTTTGAGACAAAGTCTTCCTTCAAATATCACCATGGAAGAGTCATAATATTTTAAAAATAAAGGAAAGGTTAGACCAAGGTATATATTGACATTTCATATCCTTAATCACATATGATATTTGTCCTATTATCTTTCACTTCCAAAAAAATATTCCTCAAATTTATGATGTGTTTCATGTACTACTCTTGATGAAATACATACCTGACCCCACACAATTGTTGAATCTAAAGGTGGTACAACTGGAGAATAACCTCTGGTATGAATATCATCAAGTAATGATCTTCGACTGAAGATATAAATTCTTATAGAATAATATAAATCACCTTTTCAATGTGTTGTGGAGGAACCATATGTATGAAGATACGATATGGGAAATGGAGAAATCAATGAAAGAGAAGTATCGTCAACAATTTTTACCATACTTTGTGAAATGAAATTTCGAGTGATAGATATTTCAAAAGGGGGAGAATGTAATGACCCAAAATTTTATCAATAGAATTTCCCTTATTATATATATAAAAAACTTACATCACATAAAAATAATAATAAAAACACTATTCTCATAAATTATGAATATAACAAGTAATATATATAGATATTATTGAACTTATACCGCTAGAATAGTAAACTAACCATTGGAATAGTAATGTGTCCATTAAGAATAGTAATCCCACCAAAGTCATTTTAACCACCCCTATGTAGGTATAAAAAAAATCTATGTATGTTATAAATAAAAATATTATGTACTTATATCATATGTCTTGTAAATAGCTGTCTTAAAAATGATAAATTTAAGTGTTGGTGTTTTGTGAAATGTAAATGTTTATTAGCAATATTATAATTAATATACTGATTTAAAATAAAATTTATTTCCATAAAATAGGTCCATAAATTAATATTTTATTTCATTATAACTATAAGATAATATTATAAGACCTTAATTACTTTTTCCAAATGTCATAAAATCAATTATAATATTAATATCGGTATTTTTCAAATAAATAATAATTTTGATTAAATATGAAATTTATCATATATATAAAAATATTTTAATAAAATTACGTCCATTTATCTAAATTATAAAGATCAAAAAATGTTAAGGTTTAATTTTTTGGATTTTTCTAAAATAGTTGAATTTTGTGTATAGTGAAATATGATAATTTACAATATCAGCGAAATACATGAACTATTGTGTCATGGAAGATTTCTAGATGTAGTAAGAACACGTTTGTTCAAACACTCCAAAATGTTTTACTATATTTAGTCACAATAATCCACACTATTGATAATATTGATACAAAAAAATTTGACGGATAAAATAATCAAAAAAACACCCATCCCATCCTCTATAAATATATCCATTCACCACTTCTTCTCCCCACACACTATAAACATATAAGATTATCTAAATTCTACCCAATTACCTTACCAAGCCTCTTCCTCGCTTCTATGATTTTCTATTCTCAACAAAAGTCCAAACCCAATATCATAAGGGATGTTCTCATGACGAAGAAATTCAAGAGGTAAAATCCTCTTTATCTATCATTTAATTTCTTTTATTTTCTTATTCACTCATAAAATCCCATTAACTGAAGTGAAATTATGACTTCAATATCATATATAAACTATAATTTAAATTTTTATGTTATATCCATCATTAAATCACTTTCCACCCCTTTAATTCTAAAAATAAAAACACCATCTCTAATATGTCGATTCACCACCTTCATGGGTGACGAGTTTTCATTTTCCATTACCGCCTTCAATGTTTGTCAGAAAACCCTTATAATGGTTAATTAGTATTTTAATATATATATTATAACTCTTACAATGTACTAGAACCAATATTTAATCAGCATATATAAAAAATTCAAGTTTGTGATGGTCGTAAAAATCACCAAAATAAAATAAAACATTTTCATCAATATTTTAACTAATGAGTCATCCATATAATATATAAACAAATTATATATTAGAACACATGAACTTTTTTAGGTTAATTAATATCACAAAATTTATATTCTGTATAATTATTATCAATATACATGAACTTCTATAATTATATACTATTAAACCGACCATGAAGCCATGGAAACTAGTTCTCACGATACGATGAAGTTGAACTCTATAAATCATAAAAATAACCTTAAAAACATAATAAATTATAATAAATAAAACTAATGTATAGTAGGTTATTTATAATTTAATTAATTTATATAATTTTATTTACCGTGATATTAAATTTAATAAATCATTCGGAAATAAGGTAAGGGGGTTCTCAATCCCAACACCTTTTCATAGAGTTATTCCTCTATCACAAACACATTGAAAAAAAATATTTCTCTAATGTTACATAAAAAAACTTTTATTTCCCATACCTTTTATTTTACAGGTTATACATGTTTCTGATATTTCGTTATGGTGAATAAATATATTATCCAAAATAACTCTTCATTCCAAAAAACATTTTGACTCTTCTTGAATTGGTTCTTCTTTTCTCATGAATGGTGAATCTTATACCTAATATATTATTTCATTATCATTTGGAAAAAAAGCATATTAATGATTGATGAAATCATTATTACACACATACATTTATATGAGTTACTTAATTACATTGATTGATATGCATTATATGTGGCATGCATGGTTATGTAAATGTTATGATGTGATAAGTGCATCTAGAGTTGTATAGTAGTCCAATGCATTGAAGAATTTGATGCATCTCATGGGAAAATGTGAAATAATAGAGAACATGATGTTACAATTTTATAAAATGATTATTTTATTACTATTTACATATGTTATGTGTGAACATGAGTCTATCTTTTTTTACAATTTTGTGTGGTATTTGACCACTAATACATGATATCACATTTTTATACATTTACACATCCCATGTCCTTACCCAATACTTCCTCTAATGAATATGATGAAGAGCATATTATTAGGTTACTATGATGATGATTATTATCTAACATATTATATTGATTCATTTTCCTTATTTATCCTCTTACTAGACTTTTATCTCACCCCCTTCTTTGATGTATATGCTCATGTGATTACTTGTATGAAAATTAATTTGAGATTTTAATGATAAATATAATGAATTATATAAATTATTATTATTTTTATGTTCAAATTAAGTGTGGTCCTAATTTTACATTGACATTTAACCTTTAAATCCTTGTTTTTGTAACTCTATTATGTTGTGTATCTTTAAAAAAATGTAATAGTTATGTTAGAAAAGTAGGGACACTATATCATGTGACCTACCGGTTGTCCAGTAATATTGAATGGGTTTTTTTATATTCTTACACATTGTTTAAATTTTCTTATTTGAAGTCCTTGATAGTGTAGATATAATGATGTATGTGATCATAGAATCCAATAGTATTCATTTACTTCCTTAATTTTTTTGTTATTATTATCCATGAGATTTATATATTGATATTATATATGGTTTTATTTTGTGATGAATTAATTGATTAAGTGGAATGTTTTATAGTTATTTAGAATTCCATATTGATTATCAATCATCTAATCATGATATTCATTTATATGTATAATACATATATGTAATATGATCTTATCATTATTTGTATCCTTTCCCCATGATATAAAGAATGAATATTTTAATGAGTTGAAGGATAAAGGGTAGTAACATTCAATGAGTTTGGTATTTTCTATCTTCAGTTGAAATATAATATTCCAGTATGTATCTATATTATGAAGATTAATAAACTATTTCCTCTTATGTTATGTGATTATATGTATCTATTTCCCCTACAATAATTTAACCCTTGGCTCTAGACGACTAGGGTTGGGGTATTTATAGTTTGTATAAAGTGAAGTATAGTTTAAACCGTTGAAAGTGGATAAAGGATAACATATATTATGGAACATAACCAAAAGACTAACATTTAGGATAATAAAAAGAATAATATAGAATGCTCAAAAAAATATAGAAATTATGACATTTACCACATTCATTATTCTTGATCAAACTATTCTTAGTGTTTTTAGTATGTTTTTATAACATGGAGTGATAATGTAAACACGGAATTATATGGAAAATTTGGTGATTATGAGCATCCAAATTTTATAATGACTAGAGAGAAGAATATTATGATTATGCATAATTAGTTATCACAACATATTTCTTCCAAGAAACATATTAACCAAATTTTAGACTCACCAATGAAGATATAAATTATGTTTGATTAGAAATCTGGTGGCGAATACTAAGGAGGATTGAAATAATGATTATCATCATGTTATAAATGTAGAAAGAGAACAAAAATAATGTCATAATGAAATATAAAAATATTCTATGTCGGTAAAATAAGGGATTATATCAATGAATTATATAGGAAAACAGTTATTTTTATGGATGAATATGATGTTCATCCTAATGTTCCATTTGTTATTTAAAGTATTATGTGTCGGGAATATGTGAACTATCCAAGCCAAAGACATGATCCAATGGCTAAATCATAGACCAGGAAATCACCTATGTTATTCAAATCATTGTTGTTTTATATATTTATGTTCTAATGTATTGGGAAAAGGGTATGATTTATATTTATGATGAAAATTTGTAGGAGCTGGTTAACATGAAATTGGTTGGCGATTTGATGAAAATATTATTTTTTTCATCATTGAATATGTTGATTTAATTTTATGAATTATATAAATAGTCTCGTATTTTATTTGAGGACAAAATATTTTTTAATTTTTGGAAGAATATATGTTTTAATGTGGAGATATATTAAGATTTATCACTGCTTCAAATTTGAGTTATTAAAATGGTTATATACCAGCAATTTGAGGAACCATTACTGTAGGCACTCTATACCAATTATTTGGGGAAACCCTTGTTATAGGTATGTATATGGCCACCTATAACAACAATTTGACAAAAAATTGGTATACATATTTATCATGGACATATATACAAATGGTTCGGTAAACCCATTAGTATAGGTATGCATATATCCACCTATAATTGAAATATTATTCACTCCACTCATGGAATTTTGTTTCTAATATTCACCAAATTCTACATCACATTCATTGTAAATATGATTCCTCTTAGTTACAACCATTGGGAAAAACAAAAAAGCATAGACTAAGAAACAATAATCATAGTGGTAAACCTATAAATATATTACATTATAAAAATATTATGATGTTATCTTTTGAATAGAATTCTACCTAATGGAGGTCATTGGGTTATATTCCCTAATCTATGTTTTCCTAAATATAATTTCTAATATTTCTTCTAAATTTCTTCTTATAACAACTATATTGTCCCTGGACCTAATATCCTGGAATTGGTTGTTAAATTGTTTTTGACACTAAATACAAGGAATCTCATCATACAAGAAAAATTATTTTAGTAGTCCTATTAATATAGATACATACATAAATCTCACATCACAATTGAGACCATAAAATATAAAATATAATGAATGTAATTATTCCACACCATTTAACTCAATCAAATCATTCTTCTTTATATCATTGGGAGTGAAAAAAATAAGAATGATATCATATTCTCTATAAGGGTTTTACATAATGGATTCAATCATGCATAAATAATATAGAATAAATATGGAAATTTAAATAACGGTAAAAACATTCCTCTTAATCAATATGTTGAGTAGGAAATTTATACATAGATAATATCAAACTCGTAACGACATTGGAAATATTAACTCAATTTTCAATTAAGGAAATGAATACTATTAGAAATCATGATATCATATATCTTGATATATCTACTAGAAATTCCTTCATTTCAATCAACTTAACTATCAGTAGGCATGCATCAAAAATACATTTAATAATGCATGATAAGTAGAATGTATCATGATTCATGTCCATGCATCGAGGGGATATCTATAAGCAACCCCCCCCCCCCCCTCCCCCCAATCACTGAATATCTAATTCATCCCCCCTGTATTGTATGTTCAATTCAATTGGTAAAAAATATTTCTTTTCAAAACACATATGTATTTTGTAAAGAATAAAGTTTTATCTTGGTTTTATTCAGGCAATTAGATATATTTCATAGTAAAATATTGTATGATAAAAAATATATAGTTCAAAAAATTAGTATATCCATGATATAAAAAATTTATATATTTTAGATAAATTTAATTTATCTTTCAAATTAATTAAAATAAAGTTAATTTTTCTACAAATATTCAATACCAGAAGATTTTGAGTCAATAAGGATATATAAGGAAAACTAATTTTATAAGGAAAACTACTTTTATAAGGAAAACTGCTTTTATAAGGAAAACTGCTTTTATAAGGAAAAATGCTTTTATAAGGAAAACAACTTTTATAAGGAAAACTGCTTTTATAAGGAAAACATTTTTATAAGGAAAACTTCTTTTATAATGAAAACTGCTTTTATAAGGAAAACTGCTTTTATAAGGAAAACATCTTTTATAAGGAAAATTGCTTTTATCAAGAAAATTTATTTTCTAAAGAAAATTATCCTTATCATATTTTAATTATATATATCCATATATTTCATAAGTATAAGAATCAGATTTATTTTTGTTTAGACTCCAAACATTCATTTTGCTTACAGTTTTATAATTTGTCTACTCTTTGATATTCTGCTTACACTCTGAACCATCACTCCGAATATTTTAACTAATTTAGAAACGATGTCGTACTTTCTAGTATACTTATTTTTTTATAAAACGATGTCGTCTATTCTGTTATAAACTAGCCGTTGGTTAAGTTACACGTGTACAGGTCCCTCCGATTTTTATGGAAAATATGATGGTTGGAAAGGAGGCCGACCGAGCCTATAAAGAGGAGCTCATTTGAAAGAGCTCGATATATAATGAAGTTGATTGATCTAGAGACCACACATTGCTAAGGTAATTTCTAGAGATAGAAAGATTTTAATGCTTTGTGCGTACTGAACCGCTCGTTTAGTTTTTTCTTCGTGCGACTCCGAATGTTGGGGATTACATTCGAGGACTTCCGATGATAGGAAGACAGAGGTGCCGACTACCTTAAAGTTCGATGGATTCCTTGCTTAGGAAGACAGAGGTTCCAACTACCTGAAAGTTATAGGGCTTCCTTCTTGAGGAAGAAAGTGGTTTCAACTACCTTGAAGTTGAGGGCTTACAGGGATAGCAAGACTGATATTCTGATCTTCGTATCGAGGGCTTACCCTGGTGTGGGAATGACAGACATGCTTGAAAGTATAAATCAAGGGACCTTTATCAAAGGTTGTTGGATACCCTTCTATTTGGGTTAAAAGACTTATATCTTATTATTTGTAGTTTTACTACCTGTTTGTTTCCGCTGCATATTATATTGTAAGGAAAATATAACTTTCTTATACTTCCTTACTTGTACTCTGTTTCATTTAGATTCTATAGGCTTTAAGGTAGAATCTCATATTGTAATCATTAGTTTAGTTTCAATTTTCGGATCCATATTTCTAGAACCTACTTTCAGAATCTCTTTCTTGTTCTAAGCAAGTACATAGAACTTGAAGTTTATAACTTCATTCCTTATTCCAATTTTTCAATTGGTGTTAGAGGTGTTGTGAATTTGCTTAGTTTAACTTTGTTAAACTTAGAACTTGCCTTATCTGAGGAAAACATAGTTATTAGTAATCAACATTAAAGGTTCCAAAGGAAATTTTTAAAGTGTACAATTCGCCCCCCCCCCCCCCTCTTGTATATGGACCATCTATATCATTATTTCGATCCTACAATTTGTATCAGAGAAGGTCTCTGAAATACTTATACTCACGTATATTTTTTTTCTTGTTCATTTTCCTTTATTCTTCATACTTTCTTAGAAAGTTATTTTTCATTCTGAACATTGTCATTACGATTTATCATTCCAAACTTTGTGATTACGAAATTTTTCTACTAACAAGTTAGTGTGCCAAATGTTATTTTCTGTATGGCAAGAGTCAATGTAGGTTCCATTGATAATCTAAATCCTACAAGACCACCAATCATTGATGGTAATTACTATGAGTACTGGAGAGATCGAATGAAGACTTTTGTTATCAACACTAGAGTGGACAACTTTGTTATGCTTATTGGAGATTATAAAATTCCTGATAAGGATGTTAGAACTTTCACTAACCAGGAAAAGAAAAAGTATCAACTCAATTATAAGGTATGCAATACCTTAATTTTTTCAATGACTAGAAATATATATATCCAAATTTATTCCTGTGAAGCAGCTAATTGTATCTTGAAGAAGTTAGAGGTTACACACTTTGGAACTTTTAAATTTATTGAGACTAGGATAGCTATGCTTAGAGCTGAATATCATGGCTTCAATTTTTCTTATGGTTAACCAATTTGTAAAGTTCAACAGAGATTTATGACTATAGTCCACATTTTACAGTCTGTGAGAGAAAAAGGGTTAGATGATGAAGAAGTTGTAGATAAGATAATTGATACTATCCCCAATGAGTGAGAATCCAAAAGAACAGCTATATATGAGAATTGGAAGGTCACTCAAATATCTCTTGATGAGCTATTTGGAACTCTTCTCCAACATGAAACCAGAACTAAGAGAGATGCTGATAATATTATGAAGAAAAATGGAAATGGTATTGTTTCTTTCACAATAACATCAAATCAAATGAAAGCTATGACTCCTAAGAGGGTAACCAGATCCAAGTCTAAGAAAGTCATTTTCCAATCTGAATCTAGTGAGAGTGAAGTCTCTGAAGATGAGTTAGCAAATCTTGCTCGAAGGATGAACAAGATAGCTTGCCAAAGAATTTTGCAATCCAAGTATAAGAAAAAGGAATGGAATGATAGGAAAGATGGAGAAGTCATGTCTTATGAATGCAAGAGAGTTGGACATATTAGACTAGATTTCCCTTTGCTCAAAAAGAAATAAAGGAAGGAAATGCATTCAGACAGGAACAGAAAGAAGTATTATAAAGCCAAAGATATGAATGTTCTGAAAGAGAGTGATACCTTGAGTGCTAGTGGTGGTGACTCTTCAGATGAATCTTCTGATTATGAATCTTCAGGACAGACGAATCATGGTCTTGTAGCCAGACTACCTATTAACAATCATTTTTTTATGTCTAAGGTACGAAATGCTGAATCATTAACCAATGTATCTTTCAATTCTAATGATAGTAAGTATTATAACTCTTCTGATGAAGAATCTTCTTCTGATGAAGAAAATACTTTACCTACTTATGAAGAAGTTTCTAGGTTTGCTGAACTTCTTGAGATTGATAATTCCAAACTCAATAAAAAAATGAGGAGGAAAACTCTAGGAATTCTGTTCTTACAAAAGTGATATCTGATCTTTCTAAAGATCATGATAGGAAAAATGATGATTTTATAAATATTTCAAAAAATCATGAGGATGTATGTTGTGAGAAGAACAAACATTCTAAAGAATTATAAAAAGTAATTTCTAAGAAAATTATCTTTGAGCCTAGCTCTAGTTTTAAAATTAATGAATTTGAGGATAAAAACATGGTTATAAAACTCAAGTCAAAAATTTTATCCTTAAATAATTGTTTATGAAACTTTACCCTTGGTAAGGAAAATTTTGATAAAATGTATTCCCAAATACGTCCTTTAAGAAATAAATATAGATTTGGTTATACCCATGAAAAAACAATTTTAGTAACTATTATTTTGTTCCTCCAAGTTCCCCATTTTGTACCAAGTGTCAATGTGGTGGTCACTGGGCAAATAATTGATCCTTAAACTAAACCCAATCTCTAGGATTTCACAAAGCTTATTTCTCTAAGAAGATGTGGGTACCTAAAATTTTGTTATCTGGAAATCTTGGATCCAAACATGTTTGGATTCCGAAAGTCTAATTCTTTTGTTGATTTTATGAAAATAAAGAGAGTACCAATAGAAAAACATGGTACATGGATAGTAAATGTTCCTGGCACATTACTGGTAACAAAATCTATTTTGAAAAGATTATCAAAACAAAAGGAGGAAAGGTAACTTTCGGGGATAATGCTAAGGGAGAAATTGTTGGTATTGGTAATATTGTTCTTCTTGGTAAAACCTTGATTTCAAATGTTCTTTTTTTTAAGGGTCTTAAGCACAACCTCATTAGAATAAGTCAGTTATTGGATGAAGAATACCTTGTGGATTTTAGGAATGATAATTGCTTAGTTAACAATTCCAAGGAAGAATTTATTCTCTCAGCCAATAGGCAAGAGAATGTTTACACCTTAAATTTAGAAGACCTAGGTGCCAATATCTACCTTTCCTAAGTGAAATAGAAGATCATTCCTAGTGATGCATTACAGTTAGTGCACATGGATCTTTTTGGTCCAACACAAACTGTAAGTATTGGAGGCAAATACTATGTGTTTGTTCTAGTTGATGATTACACTAGATTTACATGGGTTTATTTTCTAGCAAATAAGTCTGAAGCTTTTTCATATTTCAAAAGTTTTATAGCTAAAGTGAAAAATGAGAAAAACCTTCCATTGAAAACTATTCATAGTGATCTTGGAGGAGAATTTCAAAATTCTGATTTTGAATCTTTTTGTAGTAGAAAAGGTATTACTCACAATTTTTCAGCACCTAGAACTCCTCAGCAGAATGGTGTAGTTTAAAGAAAAAATATAATTATTCAAGAGATAGCTAGAACCATGTTGAGTGAATATTCTATATCTAGACATTTCCTGGATGAAGCTGTAAGTACCGCTTACTATACAATTAATCGAGTTTTGAATAGACCTTTTCTTAATAAAACTCATTATGAGTTATGGAATGGTAGAAAACCAAGACAATCCTACTTAGAGGTTTTTGGTTGCAAAGTATTAATTTTGAATACTAAATATAATCTACATAAATTTGCACAAATATCTAATGAAGGGATTTACTTAGGCTACTATACAACTTCTAAGGCATATAGAGTTTTTAATAAAAATAATTGTACTGTTGAAGAAACAGTGCATGTAAAATTTGATGAGTCTGGTCCTTTTGTTTTTAAATTATTCCAACCAACATCCTCGGATGTGTTTTCAATAACTGATTGTCAACCTTTTATAGAAGATCCTTATGATATGTAAAATGTTCAAGAAGATACTTCTGAAATATTTACCCTAGAAGACATTCTACCCTATGTTGATGAACATTTTTTACAAAACCCAAATTAGGTCTTTCATAAGAATAATCCAAGTGATAGTATCATTGGTGATGTAAATCAACCTGTAAGGACTAAAAATTTATTAACAAATGAAATAGAACATCTATCATTTCTATCCCAATTAGAACCAAAAATCACTAATGAAGCTTTAGGTGACGATGATTGGATCAATGCTATGCAAGATGAACTAAATGAATTTGAAAGGAACAAAGTCTGAATCTTGGTTGAAAGACCTAAGAAAACTTCTGTTATTGGAGTTAAGTGGGTCTATAGGAACAAATGTGATGAAAATGGAGTCATAGTGAGAAATAAAGCTAGACTTTTTGCTAAAGGCTATAATCATCAAGAGGGAATAAACTATAAAGAAACATATGCTCTAGTAGCTAGACTTGAATCTATTCGTATTCTACATGCCTTTGCAACATTCTTTAATTTTAAACATTTTCAAATGGATGTGAAATGTGCTTTTCTTAATGGTTATGTTCTCGAGGAATTTTTTGATGAAAAACCTCCTGGAATTGAAGATACAAAACATCATGATCATGTTTTTAGAATTACCAATGCTCTGTATGGTCCTAAACAAGCCCCATGAGCCTGGTATGATAGACTCAGGGAATTTTTTCTTCAAAATAACTATGTTAAGGGAAATTCAGATCAAACCATTTTTATAAATAAAGATAAGAAAAATGTTTTGATTGTTCAAATTTATGTTGATGACATCATATTTGGTTCAACTCAGCAATATTTAACCGACTCTTCTGCATGTCTAATGAAATCTGAGTTTGAAATGAGTATGATAGATGAGTTAACTTTTTTCCTTGGTTTTAAAATTTCCAAAAAACCAGAAGGAACCTTCATATCTCAACATAAGTATATTAATGATCTTCTCAAAAAGTATGGTTATGACAATACTAAAATTATAAGTACCTCTATTAGTACATCAAACTCTCTATATCTTGATGAAGCTAGGAAACCAGTAGATCCAACATCTATTAGGGGTATGATAAGAAGTTTACTTTACATAACATCTAGTCGACCCGAATCAATGTTCTCGGTATGCTTATGTGCAAGATATCAATCCAATCCTAAGGAATCTTACTTAAAGGCAGTAAAAAGAATTTTTTGCTACCTTAAGGGAACCATGGATCTAGGATTATTTTATACTACTGGAAATGATTATGTTCTAAAATGCTTTTCTGATGCTGACTTTGGTGGATGTAGAATGGATAGAAAAAGTACATCTGGAACTTGTAATTTCTTAGGAGATTCACTAGTTTCTTATTCTTGCAAGAAGCAACATTCTGTAGCACTCTCCACTGCTGAAGTCGAGTATGTAGTAGCTGGAAGTTGCTCTGCTCAAGTGTTGTGGATGCAACACACACTCACAGACTATGGATTGAGTTTTACTAAAACTCAAATTTTGTGTGATAACACAAGTGTCATTTCCCTAAGTAAGAACCTTGCACATAACTCACGTGAAAAACACATAGATATTAGGCATCACTTTCTTAGGGATCAAACACTGAAAGGATATATTATTCTTGAGTTTATCAGAACGCAAGATCAAGTTGATGATATTTTCTCAAAATCTTTGTCTTCTGATACATTTGAATACATTAAACAGTTGTTAGGAATGATAACCATAAGGTAATCATTCTTAATTAACTTTCTATTGAAAAATTCTCCTTAGAGTAAAAAACTCATTTTCATAGGGGGAGTACATATGTTTGTTATTTTCTTTATTTATTTTTAAATGAGTTTAAAAAAAATTCGTACTGAAATGTTCAGAATGAGACTTTCGTACGGAGACATTCGTAGTAAGATTTCCATATTGAGACATTTTTAATGACATTATTGTACTGAAATTCTTGTATTGAAATTTTCATACTGAAATTTCTTGTAATGAATTTTTCTACTTATTTTTTAACTGAGTTTTTCGTAGTGAGTTTTGCGAACTATGTCTTTTCATAATAAATATTTTTTCATAGTAAATTTTTCTTCAAAAAGAATATTACCCATTACGAATAATCCTCCTAAGCCAATTGACGCACGCCTGTCGTAGGGCGTGGAAAAACAATTATTTCTTAAGTTAAAATGTAGTAATTTGGTTGACCTAGGATGTCTCTTGAAGAGGAGTGCACACAAAACGAGTTGTCACATTAAAATGGGGGGGGAAAATGTTTGGAAAGGAAATTTGAAATAAAAATGATTGAAAAACTATGATATTTAAAAGGTTGATTAGGTCGGGGTTGGTTTCCTAATTATAATGCTATCCTTGTTCAATTTAATTCAAACTTCTTCTTCTTAGTTGATTAAAGTGAGTTTCCACAGTCGTTTCCTCTCACTTCCTTGGTGAAATTATTATTGTGAAAGAAAACCTTACCAAGATCTTGGTTTGGTCAACTCTCATCCCATGTGTAAAATAGTTGTATTGAATATCCTTAATTGAAATTGGCAATTCCCGATCGGGTTTTGTTTATCCCAAACAATCAAGAACATTCACTACACCTTTTACACGTACTGACGATCGTCGAGTACTTCACCACTAATTCTTGGTTTATTCCATCGTATATAAACAAGAAATTAGTGGAGGGAGATATTGATTATTTTACCAAGGCAAAAAAAAATAACAGAATTAATATTCAAGAACGATCGAACTTGATAATAAAATCCGCTATAAGAAATTGAAAACAACTTTGAAGAAGAAAGAAATTTATTCAATTGCGTCCAAGAACTCAAGTATTACAATGTAGAAAACAAACCCTTCTCCAATCACTCCAAAAGATTACCCCACCATGGTAAGGGTAATCGAGTTGAATGGGGAAGAAGAAGGCATTAAAAAACTATGAAAAAGAAAATAAATAAAAGGTAGAGATGAAAAGTTTTCCTTCTTGGTGTCCCAGAAGGAATGGGGTAGAGAATGGATGCTTTGAGAGGGTGGAGCTCTCCTCCTTTTATAGCCAGAATGTTTTTCCCTAATGTCTACGCATTTTATCCCCATTACATTTCATCTTCACGCATTGAACCCTTCTTGAATGTTGTTCATAATTCCCTTGGCCATGTCCCCTAAATATTTCAGCGGATTTGGACATGTATTCCGAGAGTTATGGTCGTTTTACTATTAGAATTTATTCTGTCCAGTCAGACTCTCCAAAACGAAATACTCCGGATTAGGGTGCTTTAATGACCACATAAACGGCCAATTAACTCGGAGCTTACTTCATACAAGATGCTCCAAAACCCCTTGTCCGTCTACCCACCGAATTTCATAAGCTGTGGGCCCACGGTTGATGAGTTATGGATCCCACATCAAAACTAGGCAGAACTGAAAACAGTTTTCTTGAGCCAACTTCTGAGCTTCTTTTGACCTTCCATATGGCCGATTCAGATTTTAGTCAAAATATATTAAATGAAGCCCTGGATTTGTAGAATCTGGAAAAGAAATAATTGTGAAATTTGGATTAGTGTAGATAATGTTATGGCCAAACTACCGAAATAATTTAAAACTGTTAAAAATCCAAAATGGCCAATTTTTACTATTCAGCTCAAAATAACACCATTATCAAAAAAATGAAACAATTCATCTTTTAGGAACAATTATGTGAGTTTAAAACAATGATATTCAATATAAATTAATTGAAAATATTTTCTCTATCAATTCCCCCACACTTAGCACTTGGACTCCTGGACAAGTAAAAATCAAATCAAATCAAATCCAAAACACATATCAATGAGATCAATCAAATCAATTTCAAGAAACAAAAAGATATCATGCCTCATCAAAAACTGTTATTTCAAGTTCTCCATTTATGATTATAATATATTTCCACTTCATTGATTATCCCATGCACACAAAACACCTACCTCGCATTAATTTTCTCTCATCTCACAAATGTAAAGGCTGAGTAAGGCTTTTCTCATCCAAACTCACACAAGAGTCACCATAGGTTTGATAAATTCCTACTTCCCCACCTGAAGTGATTCAAGGACATGTGTTTCTCCTGAGGACTTTTCAGGTTTGTTCTGTGGCTTCCGGTTGGTAGGATTTAGATTTTAAATGTTCTGAGGCCGAAAAAGGAAGGCTTGGCTCTTATTGAAGCAAAATTGCAAGATTCTAATTTTCACTCAAATATGGTCTCCTTCACATCCCCTTTGTTGAAAATAGGCTCCATAATCATTCAATCAGCTCAACAGAAAACATTTCAATCTTTTCAAACATGATTTTTTTAACGCTCCAGATAGGCACAACTTTCTTTTTACATTGGAAGCTCCGGAAAGGCACAACTTCTCTTGTCATAAAAGCTCCAGAAAAGGCACAGCTTTCAACAGAATAATTTTTCAGCATCACACACATCTCTTCCACAATTTATTTTCCACCCAAAGTATAAAAAAATGAGGTATTACACCACAAGACTTCTTCCCCCACACTTAAGTTCAACTAGATCATGCAATTTCACTTCAAGAGCAGGTAGGATAGGGAAAATTGTCTTGTAATGTGGCTAACCTAACAGGAAATTCATGGCTACTAGGGGCTACAATGAAGTATAAATGTAAAGGTGGGACAAAATTAAAAGGATTATTTTGAAACGGGGGCTTCAAACCAAATAAATGCCTCAATCATTTAAAACACACGTACCCCAAACCCTCAGATTTTGAAAGGAATAAATCAAATTCTGGTTTAAGCAAGTATGGTCTGGTTCTCTCAAGAAATGAGGTGAATGAAAAGAATATAACAAAAATAGTTCAGAAGCCTCATAGGAAAGTGATCTTAAAGATATAGACAGTGAAATATGGCATGGTTTTAAAAAATTAGTGTAATTTTCATTAAATTCAAAAATATTTGAAATTGAAACAAAGTTATTTCAGTAATCATTTAAACTCATTTTCATGGAATAGATTTGTTCACTCATTGAAATGGGTTTCAAAAATGGAATTGATAATCATTTCAGCTCAAAAGTTTCAGAAACACACCAAAAATTGAAAAAATAAACAAAAAAATTTTGAAAACACACAATTTTTTTTTGAAAAAAAACATCAAATGAAAATCCTATACTATAAAGGTTCCCTCCGCCACACTTAAATGATGCAGTGTCCTCAATGCATTCAAGTTTATTTAACATGTAAGCCAATTTTAAAATGAATCACAACATCAAGAAAGTGTGAAGGAGAGGTACAACCTGACTTATTGGCAATGTAACTTTGAGTTTGACTCCTAAGTGTTGCTCTTTGAAAACCTAAAAAAATTAAAAACATAACCTAATAAATTTATTAAAAGAAATGAAAACAGAAATTGAATATGAAAAAAAGTATAAATCTTGGTATAGTCCCCCAAGTGGGCCCTGGGTTTTGACTACCTCCAGAGGGCAGTACCAGCTTTTATCCATAATCTGTTGGTGGATAAAGCTTCTTTGATTTAAACCACCACATGTGTCTCTTCCCAGCTTGATGTTCTTTGTTCTTGTTGAGGATGACTCCATAGACAGAGTATACCAGATCCACCCCCTTCGCAATTTGGTACATCTTCCATGGAAGCGGTAGGATGAAGTACGTAACCTCCACCTCTTTTGTTGCTACTTGTGCAACCATATTGTCTTCCAGTGCTAGCTTTATGGGGGCTTCGACCTCCTGTATTATTTCCTTAGCCTTACCAACTTGGATCTTTTTATGATTGGCCACCTCTAGTAGACATTCCATGACTTCCGGGAGCTCCAATTGTTCCTCAACAGGGGCATCATCTTTTGTCTCTTCATCCTCTAGGGCATAATAAGAGTCATCTGATTCTGAAAATTCAAAACAATTGGGAGTTATACTCAAATTAGTTTCAATAAAATTAAAAGAATTTGAGTCCAAAATGTATCATCTCCCTGAGTTGGTTCAGCTTAAATCTCTTCTTGATTTGAAAGTGCCTCTTGGAGTTGATTATCGCTGGATGGAGGTAGGTAGTCATGCTTCTCCACCTCGAGTTTGGATTCAACTTCATGGATGTCTTCAGTGAAATCCGGGAAGACCAGTGGCACTTCCTTTTTGGCCTTGCATCTTTTTAAGTCAACTTGGAGTTCATTGACCATGACTATCAAATCTTCCAGTGAGATCCATGTTGTTATGCCACTTTCCACCTGCTTGAACATTATCATTAGTGCATCAGCTCTTCGTTGGAGGGCCTCCTCAGTGTAGACTTCTTCTTGCACTTGTGAGTAATTTTCATTCCATGTAGAATAATAATTATTTGAATTCATTATGGAAAGATTTTTTTTTTTTTGTGTTTTTTTTAAGAAAAAAAAATGTCAAAAATTTACAAAAATATTGTGGCACTACCTCCCCGGCAACTGCGCCAAGTTTGATGCATGCCTATCATAGGGCATGGCAAAAAAATTATTTCCTAAGTTAAAATGTAGTAATGTGGTTGACCTAGGATGTCTCTTGAAGAGGAGTGCACACAAAACGGGTTGTCACATTAAAATGGGGGGAAAATGTTTGGAAAGGAAATTTGAAATAAAAATGATTGAAGAACTATGATATTTAAAAGGGTGATTAGTTCGGGGTCGGTTTCCTAATTATAATTCTATCCTTGTTCAATTTAATTCAAACCTCTTCTTCTTAGTTGATTAAAGTGACTTTCCACAATCGTTTCCTCTCACTTCCTTAGTGAAATTATTATTGTGAAAGAAAACCTTACCAAGATCTTGGTTTGGTCAACTCTCCTTCCATGTGTAAAATAGTTGTATTGAATATCATTAATTGAAATGGGAAATTCCCGATCAGGTTTTGTTTTTTCCAAACAATCAAGAACATTCACTACACCTTTTACACATACTGACGATCGTTGAGTACTTCACCACTAATTCCTGGTTTATTCCATCGTATATAAACTAGAAATTAGTGGAGGGAGATATTGATTATTATACCAAGGAAAAAAAATAACGGAATTAGTATTCAAGAATGATCAAACTTGATAATAAAATCCGCTATAAGAAATTGAAAACAACTTTGAAGAAGAAATAAATTTATTCAGTTGCGTCCAAGAACTCAAGCATTACAATGTAGAAAACCAACCCTTCTCCAATCACTCCAAAACTTTACCCCACCATGGTACGGGTAATCGAGTTGAATGGGGAAGAAGAAGGCATTAAAAAACTATAAAAAAGAAAATAAATAATAGTGAAAGATGAAAAGTTCTCCTTCTTGGTGTCCCAGAAGGAATGGGGTGGAGAATGGATGCTTTGAGAGGGTGGATCTCTCCTCCTTTTATAGCCATAATGTTTCCCCCGAATTTCGACGCATTTTATCCCCATTAAATATCATCATCACGTGTTGAGCCCTTCTTTAATGTTGTTTATAATTCCCTTGGTCGTGTCCCCTCAAAATTTCAGTGGATTTGGACATGTATTCCGAGAGTTATGGCCGTTTTACTATGAGCATTTATTCTGTCCAGTCAGACTCTCCAAAACGAAATACTCTGTATTAGGGTGCTTTAATGACCACATAAAAGGCCAATTCACTCAGTGATTCCTTCATAAAAGATTTTCCAAAACTCCTTGCGCGTCCACCCACCGAAGTTCACAAGCTTTGGGCCAACAGTGGATGAGGTATGGATCCCACATCAAAACTAGGAAGAACTGAAAACAGTTTTCTTGAGCCAACTTGTGAGCTTCTTTTGAGCTTCCATATGACCGATTCAGATTTTAGTCAAAATATATTAAATTAATCCCTAAATGTGTAGAATCTGGAAAAGAAAGAATTTTGCAATTTGGATCAGTCTATATAATGTTATGGCCAAACCACCGAAATAATTTAAAACTATTAAAAATCCAAAATGGCTAATTTTTACTATTCAGCTCAAAATAACACCATTATCATAAAAATGAAACAATTCATCTTAGAGGAACAATTTTTTGGGTTTAAAACAATGATATTCAATATAAATTAATTGAAAATATTTTTTCTATCACCAATCTGAAAGGTAATATTTCCTTACTCATGTTTTCGTAATCATACTTTACTAGCTGTTATTTTCTTATATTTTGTTTTCGGATTATAGTTTTCTTAATTCTTTGTTTTAATAAAACCTCAAAATATCGGATTCAAATTTTCTTGAGAATTGGTTTTCAACCGTCAGATCTGATCTCAGTTTTTTTACAACCGTTCGATCAACCGAGGAAGATGAACCGTTATATCGTTTCCTATTTAAGGGGGACCGAAAATGGTCTTCCCACATCGGTTTTTTATGCTCCAGCGTCCCGAAGCTATGCCTATCTGTTTTAATCCCGTTCCGATCTTCAGTAATCTCCATTCTGAACTTCCCAGAAGTCTTCAGATCCAAATGTCTATGGAAGTATCTTTTCAAGACATGTCAACCTCTAAGCCGATTTCTCAGTGGTTAGTATATAGAGAAAGGTTGGTTCATCCTGATTTCTTCAACAATTATGATTCTCTTATATCCAAGAACATAAAGATTAACAGATGGGATGATATTGTTGTGTCTAAGCCCGGGAATCAAGATAAAGTATATTCGGAGCTGCTTTTAGAGTTCTATGAGACAGTTTCCTTTTTTAAGGAAGATGGTAGGGAGAAATTTTCGTTTAAGTCTTATGGCAAGACTTATAAGCTTTCTTATACCAAGGCAGCTAGCTTTGTAGGACTGACCTATGAAGGAGAAGCCAAGTTTATCACTCATGTATTGCCGAATTCAAAGGGAAATTTCAACAAGTAAAAGGCCTTGAAGACTCTCAGACTGTCAAGAGACAATGCTCCGAAGATTGCTAGTCTGTCTAAGAATTTTCAGATTCTATAATTATGGGTACAAGGCTTTATCGTACCGAGAACGGGTGACAAAGACAGTTTGAAGAAGGGCGAGATCTTTATTCTAAATTTTCAGATAAATTTCATGAGGTTTAATCTGATGAGACACATTCTTATTACCATTGACAATGTTAAGAAAGGGAATCTGAGATCACAGATTGTAATGTATCCAGCAATAATCTCAAAGTTAATATTTCGGTGCATTGAGTCTTTCAAGGAGGCTTGCAAGTGTAATCCAAGATTTTTCAAAGTTATGTTGGTGAGTGATTATACCCTTAAAAGGATGAACGTTTCTTTCAACAAGAACACTGGTGAGTTCTTTGATTTTCCAGTTCAAGAAGAAGCGGTTCCGAAAGTTGCTGAACCTGAATCTTCTAAGCCAGTGAAGAAGAGAAAGTTGAAAGAAGTTGAAGTTGAATCAGAGAATCTTAAATCTAAGAAAGTTCATTCCGCACCTCCAAAACCTAAAAATTAGAAATATTACCCTAATGAGGTAGTTTTAAGTGGAGGGATGTCAAAGTGATGAGTTATAGGGGAGACTCAGTTTGTCTTGGACCCTTCGGAGGCTAAGGCCTTGAAGGAAAAGACAGCGGTTGAACTAGAAAAACAAGTGAAACAAAATAATCTTAAGAAGAATATGTCTGAAGATGATGTGGTTCAGACATTATTGAATAATAATGAGATGGCCTCCGAAAACAATCCAGTCCCGAGATCGTTTTTCTTTGGAATCTCTACCTGAGAATCCAAGAAGAAACTATGTTACTCCGGAGAAGGTAAAAGCTAAGAATGTTAAGGAAGATGAGCAGTTTGAGAAAGAGGAAGAGGATGAAACAGTTGCTGAAGGTAGTAGTGAGACCAGAGATCTATTGAAGCAAGTAGAAGATTATAAGGAGACACCTTCGGAACATTTGTCGCTCCGAACGTCAGAAGTTGATTCTTCTAAGATAGTCACACCAGGGAAGGATGAGGAAAAAGGAGAACAAGAAGTAGCTTATCATGCAGAGGAAGAACATCTTCTACATGATATTACTCAAATGGATAATGTAGAGGATAGTGCTCAAAATGATATTGATGATTAAGACAATGTTGTTCAAGTGTCTGATAGTGAATAGAAAACCCCGGAACATGAATCCATTCTGAAAAAGGACAATGGAAAGCAACTTGTTGTCGTTACCCTGAGTTCAGTGGCTGTAAAGAGAAGGGAAGTTGATGATTCTTCTAAGAATAAGGATGAGAAATTTGAAGAAGAAAATTCTCCAAGCAAAGTCTCAGATTCGGAGTCATCTTCGTTGGGACATGACTTTGTTGTTCATTCTTTAAAAAAGTTGGTAGGTTCTATTCCGACCTTCTCAAGTATTGATTCAAGATTCCAGATGCTCCAACATACTTTGAATCAGAAGACAGGCTTCATATCCACGGTTATGGATAAATGTGTTGAGATGGAGGCTCAGTTCAAAACTTTTTTTTTCTGTTATGAATCCTACAAAAGGTCGTATAAGAAAATGACTTGTTGGTCGCGGAAAACTGTAGAAGTGATTAGGCTCTTGGATGAAATCCAAGATAATGTTAAAGATGAATTTGAGACAGAAGGTATGAAGCAAAATGATCTTAATTTTCCTTTGAAGAAAAGTAGACAGCTGAAAAGAATTTCCGGATTCAAGAAGACAGAGATCTGAATGGGAAGCTGAATTCTATTGCTCAAAGTTGGAGGAATGAAAGGGATCGTCAGATTGAGATAGAAGAGAAGTTTTTAAAGCAAGAACAAGTTTTGAAAGCTCAGGAAGATATGCATGAAGCCTAGGAAGAAAAGCATGGAGCTCAAAGTGCAAGAATAGTTGTGTTAGAGAAGCAAGCCGAAGAAGACCATAATGACTTAAAGAAAATAAAGACTATTCTTAAAGGACTTATGTCAAAGGAAAAAAGATCCAAAATAGACAAATCCGATGTTTTTGTTGTATCCTAGCTTCTTTGTTTTTGATCATTCAAACCTAATGTAAATCTTGCTTTCTCATCTCTTTTATTATTGTTACTAATTTTTTCAGGTACTTTGATATATTTTCCATTCCCTATAATCCTTTTTGAAAATCACAAAGGGGGAGAATGAAAAAGAACCCTGAAGAAGGGGGAAAAGGAAAAAGAACCTTAACAAACGGGGGAGAAAGAAAAAGAAATCTAATAGAGTTTATCTAAGGGAGAGTTTTTCATTAAAGAAGACATTCTTATTCTAATGGAATACCATTCCGGAAATCTATAATGTGATTCTTAGAGTTTCAAGGCCAAAGGGAGAGTTTTTCATATTCATCAACATCCATAAGCAAAGGGAGATAAGCCGTAATTTGTTTGTCCTTCGTCTTTCTTTTTCGTAAGGATGTTTGTGCATTCCAAAAAGTGGGAGATTGTTAAGTCAATAAGGTTTTCCTTATGGCTTTTCCATTCCTTCTTGTTTTGAAAATCACAAACACCTTATATTTAAGGAAAATTTCTTTTATAAGTAAAACTGCTTTTATAAGAAAAACTACTTTTATAAGGAAAACTGCTTTTATAAGGAAAACTGCTTTTATAAGGAAAACTGCTTTTATAAGGAAATCTGCTTTTATAAGGAAATCTGCTTTAATAAGGAAAACTGCTTTTATAAGGAAAACTTCTTTTATAAGGAAAACTGCTTTTATAAGGAAAACTGCTTTTATAAGGAAACCTGCTTTTATAAGGAAGACTGCTTTTATAAGGAAAACTGCTTTTTATAAGGAAAACTGCTTTTCTAAGGAAAATTATCCTTATCATATTTTCATTATCTATATCTATATATTTCTTAAGTATAAGAATCAGATTTATTTTTGGTTAGACTCCGATCTTTAATTTTGCATACACTTTTATAATTTTTCTACTCTTTGATATTCTGCTTACACTCCGAACCTTCACTCCGAACATTTTAACTAATCATGAAACGATGTCGTACTTTCTGTTATACTTATTTTGTTATAAAATGATGTCATCTATTCCGTTAGAAACTAACCGTTGGTTAAGTTACAAGTGTACATGTCCCTCCGATTTTTAAGGAAAATATGACCATTGGAAAGGAGGCTGACCGAGCCTATAAATAGGAGCTAATTTTAAGAGCTCGATATACAATGAATTTGATCAATCTAGAGACCACACACTGCTAATGTGATTTCTAGAGAGAGAAATCTTTTCATGCTTTGTGCGTACTGAACCGGTCGTTCAGTTTTTTCTTCATGTGACTCCGAATGCTGGGGATTACATTCGAGGACATCCGAGGATAGGAAGACAAAGGTACCGACTAACTTAATTATTGAGGGCTTCCTTTCTGAGGAAGACAGAGGTTCCGAATACCTTAAATTTTGAGGGCTTCCTTGCTGAGGAAGACAGAGATTCCAACTACCTTGAAGTTGAGGGCTTGCGGGGATAACAAGACAGAGATTCCGATATTCGTATTGAGGTCTTACCCTGATGTGGGTAAGATAGACTTGCTTGAAAGTATAAATCATGGGACCTTTATCCAAGGTTGTTGGATACCATTCTCTTTGGGTTAAAAGACTTATATCTTGTTATTTATAGTTTTACTACCTGTTTGTTTCCACTATATATTTTATTGTAAGGAAAGTATAACATTCTTATACTTCCTTACTTGTACTCTGTTTCAATTAGATTCTATACGCTTTAAGATAGAATCTCATATTGTAATAATTAGTTAAGTTTCAGTTTCTGGATCCATATTTCTGAAACCTACATTTGGAATCTCTTTCTAGTTTTAAGCATTTAAATAGAACATGATGTTTATAACTTCATTCCTTATTCCAATTTTTCAATTATTGTTAGAGGTGTTGTGAATTTTTTTAGTTTAACTTTGTTAAACTTAGAGCTTTCCTTATCTAAGGAAAACATAGTTATTCATAATAAACTTTAATGGTTCCAAAGGAAAATTTTAAAGTATAAAATTTACCCCCTCTTGTATATTGAGCATCTACATCATTATTTCGATCCTATAGAAAACTAATCAATATATTATAGATAAACATCCTTTCATAAAATATATTGTTTTTATAATAAAATAATTATAATATCTTGTTACTATTTTTAAGTACTCCAAAAAACCACTTTTGAACATGTTTTTTATGGTCTCGTCTAGTAATGTTTTGGGTGAAATTTTGGACATTTTGAAGGGTAGTTGGGTTATTCATAATTAGCATGGTGTTTTCTCGCACCATGCGACATTATTGTGAAAACCATAGAAACCCATGTAGTGATGTTTTTCATGATTAGAGCATGGTTTGAAAAACTATGCACCCACCAAGGAGAAAATATATAGCCCTACCATTAGGTGTTAATGGTTAGGCGTGCTGTTTTAAAATTGAGAGGCCTTGACTAGAATACCCAGCATGTGGCTTTTAATTATTATGAAATTCATAAAATTTTATTGAACCCCCATATTTAACCTCTGATTGACCCTAATGTTCCCTATTACTATTGCTAAGGTTGAAAGCTCTCTCAATTACCGATTTTCTCACCTCTTACACACTTCTATAGAAGATCGAAGCTAGTTGATCTTCATTCGGTCCTTTGATAACACATTTCTTCTCAATGTTCCTTCTCTCCCACTCTATTCCTCTCTCTTTCTTAGGGTTTGTCAGATATTTTTGTTTTGGGGGATCTAATATATTTTTGTTTAGATATTGAATATAGGTTTGATTCTTAGATCTCATTTTCTGATATTCATTACTGGAGTTTCCCATTTATGTTGTTTTATTACATGATCCCATGATCCTAAGGTAGGTTGATACATTTAGGATTTTCCATTTGATTAGACCAAAATTTCTTGATTTAAATTGAATTTCATGATATAAATTTAATTTCATTAAATTAGATAGTTTAAAATCCAATTCCTGTGAATTTGAATTGGATTTCATATAAAATTTGGGAAAAATAGCAATTCCATTTAATTGGGGTGAATATGATGAATCTTATAGAATGTTATTAAATTAAATTGTGGAATTTAAATTTTTTAATTTATATATTGAAATAGAATTGTGATATTGATTTTTGGGATTGATTTCAAATTATCATTGTAGAAAACAGCTTAAATTGTTTAGATATAAACCCATTTTTTAAATCATGGAAAATTACTTATTTGATTAAAACCCCATTTTGGTTTTTAAATATAAATTGGAGTATTTTAATGGAAATGGGTAAATTTTATTTTAAAAAGTTGTCAAATAAATTTCCCATTATTGTGTTTTGTTTGATCGCATGAAGGCCTATGTAGTTAGTGATATATATGGGATAAAAATCATAGGTTTTAATATACCTAGAAATGCATTGGAAGTGTAAAACTCTAACATAAATATATAAGACGATCTTATCTCCAGTTGGTTGTTGGTGATTATTCTTTCGCGAGTTTGAGAGGTACTTTTGTGAACATTTTTGTTTTCATTATAGAAGTGTGTGAGGATTCCATAACGTGGAACTATCATACCTCTTAGAAGATGTTCATTTTTATCATTATTAATTATTTAATATATATTAAAATTCTTGAAAATTGTTTCACACATACCTATTGAATTTATATAAATTGTTTTATAATAAGTTTTCTTTTGAGATTTTTTTTCGAAATATTTCCATATTTCTAAATTTTAAAACATGATTTTTTTAATATAAATTTAAAATTACCTGTATATTATTTTAAAATTGAAATTCTTATATGGTTATTTTTGTTGTAATGTTATTATATAATCTATGGTTAGACGTTATCATGCATTTATCTCGCACCCAAATTGTGCCTCTGGGTGTTTGTAGATTTCCTCCTACCATGTTCAAGCAATGTTAAAGCACATCATGGAGTTGGTAGTTGTTTCTAATCATTATGTTTGGGATGTTTTGTATATTGAGACTTAGGTGGTTATCCTAATTTCTAATACTTTTTTTACTTTGGTATATTTATACCTATTTGACTTCGGGTATATTTTTTCTTATACAGTTTTTCGTGTGTGCATACTAACATATGTCTTTTACTTTCATTGTGTTTGTAGAAAATTCATTC
The DNA here is from genome assembly GCA_963277665.1 of Viscum album. NCBI lineage: Eukaryota > Viridiplantae > Streptophyta > Magnoliopsida > Santalales > Viscaceae > Viscum > Viscum album. The sequence goes on along the minus strand of OY728131.1, from coordinate 705,288,652 downwards.
CCATATTGATATTGTGTGATTCCTATTTCTTATCACAAACCCATGGGGATTGGTAATTCCCATTGGGATATTCCATGATTTTCTTTGGTGTTGGGGTACTAGGGTATCCAGTTCTGAACCTGAAAAACTGGTATTAGTGGTGTCGGTTAAGTAGCTTACCTTGATGTCAGGATGTAATTGTGAGATATTTTGGGGAATTAGAATGTAGTTTTCCTTATGTTCCTTAGTATCTCTCACTGTAGTGATCCTTATGTAACTGTTTTCGACGCTTTCTCCAGGGTGCATTCATCCGTCTTTGTTTGAGGATGAAAGGCGCGGTTCTATTTCCACGCATTTCCACTTTCCAAAGGAATGCGGCATCCGGTCCTTGTTTAGAGACGTTTTCTCTTTGATCGAAATGGGATGATGGTATGTCGGTTCCTCCTTTCATGGATTCCCCCCTCAGAACTCGTCGCCTAGTCTGGGTATCCCTTATAGATTTAAGATGTTGTTCATGAAACTATTCCTAGTTCCATATCATCATCGACACCAGCTAATTACACTGCTTCTGTCAGGACATTTCAAGGTGTCTGGTAAGCGCAACATCCTTTAGTCAGGGGAGTATTCACGTTGGGAATCACTGGCGTGTTTAGACAGTAGTACATTGGTGCGTCTGTCTACTTTCCCTTTTTATAGGGCTCCTCGAGGGTGCAGGATCTCGAGGCATCCCACATCAAACGCATGGAATCATATGACATGGGCATGTATCTGATTTTTTCCTCATCATCCCATATTTAACACAGGGTATTCCACAAGTTTAACATCCAGCGAGACATATCAGACTGATCATAACACTGACTGGAGTGGATCAGATGGGTGCAACCCCTGGAGGGAACACAGATGTTGGGGCCAACGTATGGTTGACATCAAGGTCACTGTTGAGAGGATTAGGGAATGACATGGAATGATTTCACCAAGATGTGGTGGCCTGGATAAGAATTAGGATGGATTGTGTGTGGATGAATGAAGTGGAGGGGTAATGAAATAGGACCATCTCAAGGGAGATGGTGAAGTTAGGCTTGAGCCTCGTATAGACTTCTTACATATCCCTGTGGTGGGGAATTAAATTCCTCATATTTCGGTGAATGTAGTTCATCATGACAATGGCTTACCACTGGTTGGAGTTCCAACGTCTTACTACTGAAAGGGGAGACAACAGCTTACTGTTGAATGAGGCTGACGACAGCTTACCACTGAATGGAGGTTGAAAATTTCTTATCGCAGAATGGAGGTCACAACGGATTACCGATGGATAAGATTATCAACGGAATACCATTAGATAGGGTCACAACTTCATACCGCTAGATGAGGGTCCACAGTTTATCATCATATAGTACAGGGGTTGAACAGACGTGAAGATGGTCGGAGTGACCGATTGTTTGGATTTAGTCTCATTGAGGCTTCCTACATACCCTGCCTTGGAAAGGATCAATGTCCACATAGTACTTAAGGGGGTGTTTGGGGCTTACACTCTAGGTTTCCCAAGGTCTTGAAGAACCGACGTGAAGTGGGTCGGAGTGGCCGGGGTTGTGGTCTTGATCCTCGTAGAGGCTTCTTACGTACCTTGCCTCATCAAGGATCAGAGACCACATAGTTCAGAAAGCTCAGTGAACCGATGTGAAGGAGGAAATGGGGTCCAATGGGTGGTGGGCTTGAACGATGTGGAGGCTTCCAACGTACCCTAACATAGCAATTATCAAAGACCACGTAGTTCATGAGGGCGTCGGTGAACCGATATGATGGATGTCCTGGGGTTTAATGGGTTGTGGGATTGAACCTCGTGGAGGCTTCCTGCGTACCCTTTCTTAGTAGAGATCAATGACCACATAGTTCAAGAGGTCATGAAGATTAAACTCTAGGCTGCCCAAGGGGGATGTCTTGGGCGGTGCTTACTCTATGTCCATGTGAGTCATAATCGGTGTGAGAAACAAGTGGAAATAGAGACTTGAAGATCACGTCGCGAAATGTGAGTCCATGAGAGGTGAAAAGGGGCTTACACTTGATCGCAGCCCAAAGTGAGAATAGGAGATTATTCGTGGTTAACAGCCAGAACAGGTTGTGACTTACTCCATGATGGAGGCCCGGTGGCGACAAAGCCCAATGGGAGGGGTATTTGGCACCAATGAAAGGATGGGTTTGGCATCCATCCCCCCCTCTCTGGTCCTTGGGACCGAAGAAGAAATGATAATGATGTTGCCTACTACAAAAAAAGATAGGGGCTTATACTAGGATGGTATCCCTTTCCTTATGTTGGATGCATGGGGGGAAGTCACAGTTTAACTTCATGTGTTGAGTACTATGGTTCTTGGAAGTTTAACGTCTTATAGGTCGGACAGGGTTTGTTCACTACGCACCCCTAGGACATACATAGCTGGTACCCTCTGAACCATGGTGAAGAGAGGAGACAGGAAACCTGTAACACCCCATGTTTTTCAAAAAACAAGTAGAAATGCATGGAACATTGTTTTAAGTAGATATTTATAAATAGCCTTTTAACATAATTTTTTCCCACTTCTATGTTTTGAATTTCAAGAATCTGTCATGTAAAATTGTGTTCAGTGTATTATTTGGAGTCTATTGGAGTCTATCAGAACCAACTTGTTTATTGGGTGAATAGTAACATACCCTTGTGAATAGTAATATGAATAGTAAAATGACCCTAATAAATATTAAATTTTATTATTATTTTATTTTATTAATTCTTTAAGATATTAGCAACTAGGTTAATTTTTCATTGTGATATAGAAAGGGTAACAGAATTAGAATTGTTAATTTTTGAATTAAGTATATTTTTATTGAAAAATAAAATTAATAAAATTTAGAAAATTATTTTCGATAAATGGAAATCATTTTTGAAATCTCCTCATCGATAAATGGTTAGGGTTAATTTTGGGAATTTTCTTGAAACAATTGATTTTTCAGTGAATAATAAAAAATACAGTTTTTAGTTTCGGTGTGTTAATGACATCATTAATGATATAATAATGATGTCATAAATATGGTCGACTTTTGTATAGTTAAATAATATGTTAGGTGTCCCAAGTGGATTACCATCGGAAAATACCATGGGCAAGCCCATGGTTTTGTAAATACCACACATGAGGTGTCCCTTGAAAATTATTAAAATAATCTCTCACTTTTCCAAAAAATACCAACTCTTCCCATCATTGATGTCATTCCCAATTCTCCCTAAACAATGCTCTGGAATCATTTCCTTAATATTTGTCCTCCAAAGGTTTCCTCAAGCCCCCAATGTCCCAACCTTCATGTTCTAAGGGTTACTCTACAAGGTAAGAAAATTCTCAATTTCATTCTTTTTCCTTTCAAGTTATCTTTTATGTGGTATAATTTTCAAGATTCCATACCATGTTCTTATTTATTTCTTATTTTTGATCTCCACTATATTATAATTCCTTCCTATATGGGTGACCCTTGTCCCATCTCTTTTTAATATTTTCTAAAAACATGTGGCGTACCCGTTAGGCTGCCGAATTTTTGTAAACAATTTTCACAATGATTCATTTATTTTGAGTTATTTCCTTCTTCTTTCTTCATATATCCTTACACAAGAGTCATTAAATCCCCAGAAATCATGTATATTCTATATTTTATCATTTTTATGGAAACTTACCCAACATTATTTTTCTCCTCTCCCACTTATTTAAATAATAAAAACATTTTCTGTTTGAGTCGAATTATCGACATCGTGGACGATGTGATTTCACTTTCCATTTATTCATTCAAATATGGCCATGAATCCATTAATGGGGTTGAACCACGTTATAATATATGTTTTATGAATCACCCATGGTTCTGTAATTCTTATTTACTCATCGTTCTAATTTATAAGACAAATCGGGGTTGTTATTATCAAATAACCACTAAAATGATCTAAACAAACATCATTAATGTTCTAACATATAAATCATCCTCATGTAAGAATTAAAAATGATTAATTGAATAATTTATGTTAATGGATATATGTAAATACTACTCCATTCAAATTTTGGAGTTTCACTTCCAATTGACAAGAATGTCCATCATGAACCAATCATGGAAATCATGTTAAGAACTCACCCAAAAACAGTGCAAATGGAAAAATACTAACAATTAAGGGTGAAATGATGTGATGAAATTATCATATAAGATGTTATAAACATTGAAATGTTTCTGTAAAATATTAATAACACTATTTTAACCATTATTCAGGAGGTTTAAACAAAGTTTGAAGTAAGACAAACCCTATATAAGGGAATTATTAACCTGATTTCCATTCTTTGGGTTAACCTTCTACTTCATTATTTATGTTATATTGCAATTATTTGTGTGATGGTTTATGTTTATATTCTGTTTTCTTATGTTTATTTACAATAAATATACATACTACCTCAACTATATTAAGTATCTCTTGAATTGAATGATATTTATAAGGGGATTTTCTTTAAAAATACTCTTTTTAAATTCGGTTTTACGAAATTTCAAAGTAATGTTTTTATGGAATTATTCATGTTTTATGATTATGTTTTGGTTCTTGGGAAATATTTATAATGAATTTTGTGACCTCTATCTCTCTCCAATGCATTGGGTATGATTATGATTGATGCAGGACGTATGGTTACTCCAAGTGTAACTGTGATGGTTACACAAAGTAAGGTAGCCATGAGGGTTACAAATTATAAGGTAGCTAGGAATGGTTACAAGATTATGTAAGTAATACCCCAAGATACCATTATTATTATATTTATGTTCTCATGTTTTGTTTGTATTTGGTGTAAATCTAATGTTACACAAAGTATGTGTATATGGATGACAACCATGTCTTTTTAAAATGTTTTCATTCATTACGAGTATTCATGGACTAATGTGCTCTTTCCGTTTTCTATAACTTACTGAGATTTTTTTCTCATCCCATGTTTTTAAATGATTTCTCATAGGTTAATGGATGTGTAATACAAGGAAGGAAGACATGTTAAATGTTGAAGAATTTTCAGGGAGTCTTGTTTTAAGTTTTAATGTTTTAGAATTTGAAAAAAAAATGGAAACTGTTTTTATGGTATCCACTCTGTAAAAATGTGTAATGTTATGAATGTTTTGTCCTAATTCTCTAAATCTATAAACTTTAAAATATCTTCAATGTAAAAGGAAGTTTTTTCTTGACTAAATTCATGATTTTGTATTTAATAAGGCCTGGTCCTTATAGTTTGTATCAGAGGACGATTTAGATAACATTAGGGGTTAGGATGATGTTAATAGAATAACATAATTGATTTTGACTCTATGTTTAATTTGAAATGTTATAGAATTTAAAGATTACCATGTTGCATTAACTAAGACATTATTGTTTAGAATGGTTTTCCACAGAAGGAACAGGGACACTGAAGAGGAGAGGTACCAACAGAATGAAATCCTTCCGGAACTATAGCCTGGAATGGTAGGGATTGGAACTGAGCAGTTTGTGATAGTAATGGCTCAGCTAACAAAGGAAATAAATTGTGGTGGCATCCATGCAAGAGAATCAATAGAGGTACCACAACGGAACATGACAGTAGTGGAACGTTTTATGAGAAAACATCCTCCTCCATTCAATGGATCTTCTGACCCAGTAGCATCTGAAGGATGGATCTAAGCCCTTGAAAAGATATTCGATGTTATGGGATGTTCAGACAATCAAAAGGTAAGACATTCCATTTATCTTTTTGATAGGGAAGCTGATCAGTGGTGTTCAATGGTAAGGAATATCAGGGGTGGGAGGATTTTGATGCCTTAGAGTGTGATTAATTTAATTTTCTTTTCATTGAAAAATATTTTCCTAAGGTAGTATGACATAGAATAGAGAATCAATTCCTCGAATTGAAATAGAAGGAGGAAGATTCAGTGGCTGTGTATGAAGAAAAATTCACCCGAATGGAGAGGTATGCACCAAATCAGATTTTGGATCTTAATAGAAAAATCAACCACTTTTACTCAGGATTGAAGCCAAGGTATCAAAGGGAATTGGCCTCCTGTGAATTAAAAAGTTATGAGAAACATTTCTGATTTGCTGAGAGGGTAGAGATGGAGTTTCCTGATGATCATGTGCATTTTGGAAACAAAGAGAAGAAGTGTTCTATTTGGAAATCAAATGGTAAGAATCAACCTACAGAATCTGATGGTAAGAAAATCCAATTTCCAGTTTGTCAAAAGTGTGGAAAGAAACACCCTTGGGAATGTCTTAGTAAAACTGGGAAGTGTTTTAAATGTGGTATGTCTGAACATATGGCCCGAGATTACAATGAAAATGATCTTAATAAAAATCATAATAAGATAACTTTAAAGTGTTTTAAATGTGGTGAAATGGGTCATTATGAAAATGTCTGCCCAAAGAGAGATTCGAATGATGCAAAGAACCCAATCTACAATCCGAGAGGTGTAGTGAGATCTTTTGCGACTATGTCAGCATATGTTGGGCCATCCAATGAAGATGTATAAGGTACTTTGTTTGTTCACTCTGATTTTTCTAACGTTTTGTTTGACATGGTGTCTACACATTCCTTCATCTCTGAGAAGTTTTCTTGTAAATTGGAAATATCACCTAAATAAATGAGACCCAAACATGTTGTTAAAACACCACGGGGAAATGTTACATCAAAGAGGAATTATAAGAATCTTTATATTGTGTTCTGTGGAATGACATTACCTAAAAACATTGTTGTTTTACCCTTAGTCAACTTTGATATTATTCTGGGGATGGACTGGCTTTCTGATTATCATGCAAATAATTACTGTAGAGCTAAAAAATTTGTTTTTCAGAAAGATTTTCAGTTTGTATACAAGAATGAACCCATACAATTGATAACATATTAGGAAGCTGATAAAATATTGAAATATGGAAATGAAAGTTATCTTGCTCATATTATTGAAAACAAGGGAACTATTCAAATAAATGATGTGGCAGTGGTAAATGTATAACTTGATTTTTTTCATGATGAGTTACCCGGTGTCATACCTGATCAAGAATTAGAATTCACAATTCACTTTGTTCTTGATGCTAAGACAATTTTAATACCCCCATATCGTATGGACCCAATAGAACTTCTTGAATTGAAAAATCAGTTGCAGTATTTTCTTGACAAAGGCTTCATTCATCCTAGCACTTCACCATGGGGAGCACCTGTTTTGATTGTTAATTAGAAAGATGGTTCAATGAGACTTTGCATTGATTATAGAGAATTGAATAAAATCGCTGTTAAAAACAAGTATCATTTGCCTCAAATTGATGACTTGTTTTATCAGCTCCAGGGAGCTCAGTAAATTTCCAAGATTGACCTGAGATCTGGATACCATCAGCTGAAGGTGAAGGAAGATGAAAACCCGAAAATAGCATTTCGTACGAGATATTGGCATTATGAATTTGTTGTTATGACATTCGGATTAACTAATGCACCTACTATATTCATGAATCTTATGAATAGAGTATTTCATGAGTTCTTGGATATGTTTGTGGTTGTATTTATTGATGACATTCAAGTATTTTCTAAAAATAAACTAGAGCATGAAAAACATCTAAGGGTTGTTTTACAATCATTAAAAGAAAAAAACTATATGGAAAATTCAGAAATTGTGATTTTTGGTTGAAAAAGATTTATTTTCATGGGAACATTGTAAATAAGGATGGAATAATAGTTGATCCTTCGAAAACAAAAGTAGTTGATGAATGGCCAAGACCCTAAAATGTTATATTGATTTGTAGTTTTCTGGGCTTAGAATGTTATTTCTGAAGGTTTGTTAAGAACTTTGCATGCTTATCATGCCCGATAACTAAGTTAACACAGAAAGGAGTTAAATTTGTTTGCACAGAGGAATGTGATGTCTGTTTTCAGGAACTGAAGAAGAGATTGGTGAATGCTCCAGTTTTGGCCTTACCTTCCTGAAAAGTTGAGTTTGTCATCTACAATGATGCTTATTTGAAGGGACTTGGTAGTGTTTTGATGCAGAATGATTAGGTAATTCCCTATGCTTCGAGAGAACTCAAACCTCATGAGCTAAATTATCCCACACATGATTTTGAATTGGAATCTATGGTTTTTTCATTGAAAATTTGGAGGCATCATCTATACGGAACCAAATGCCAAATATATACTGACCATAAAATTCTAAAGTATATATTCACTCAGAAAGAATTAAACATGAGGTAGATTAGATGGTTAGAACTGAAAAAGGATTATGACCGCACGATCAATTACTATCCTGGGAAAGAAAACAATGTGGTAGATGCCTTAAGTCGGAAACATCATGCATCATTTACCATGCTACATTTGGAACATGATCCCTTAATTAATGATTTCATTAATTTTGGCTTAGAAGTTGTTTTTGTAGGGAATACATCTATTTTGTTTTAGGATTCAGTGTAGTCATTGTTATCAGACAGAATTAAGAAAGCGCATATGGAAGATCATGAGCTACCGAAAAATGTATAATTGTTTAAAATGGCTATGTTTCTGAAATTTAATATTGATAAAGATTTTATTTAATGATTTGGAAAAGGTTTGTGTGTGCCTTTTAATTCCAAGTTAAAGAAATATTTGTTGTGTGAAACTCATAGTTCCCTATTTTCTATTCATCCTGGAAGTACTAAGATGTATAGATACATTCGAGAGTATTATTGGTGGGATGGAATGAAAAGAGATATTGTTGATTTTACCATGAGATGGTTGACATGTCAATAGGTTAAAGAACAGTGACAAATACCGAAGGGGATGCTTCAGCCATTACCAGTGCTAGGGTGGAAATTGGAGAATGTATCAATGGAATTCATGGTGGGACTACCAAAGTCTTCTCTAGGTAACAATGTGATTTGGGTTATTGTTGATCGGCTGACGAAATCTGCACATTTTCTTTCTATTCGAGATATAATGTCTTTGGATCAGCTTTCTCGATTCTACCTCAAGGAGATTGTCAGGTTACATGGAGTCCCTCATTCGATAGTGTCTGACCGAGATCCCACGTTCACATCTATCTTTTGGACGGGACATCAAAATTCGTTGGGCACAGAGTTTAATTTCAGTATAGTTTTTCATCCACAATCAGATGGGCAGTCAGAACGAACGATTCAAAATTTAGAGGATATTCTTCGAGCTTGTTCAATAGACTATAAGGGATGTTGGGATCAGAATCTTTATTTAGTTTAGTTTTCTTATAATAACAGTTTTCATTCAAGTATTTAGATGGAACCGTTTGAGGCCTTGTATGGGAAGTGGCGTCGAAATCTAGTGTTTCGGGATGAAGATGGTGAAAGAAAGTCGATGGGGCCATAATTAGTAGAATAAGTGGCTGAGAAAGTGAGGATGATCCATCATCACATGAGGACAACTCAGATTAGGTAGAAAATTTATGCCAATAACATAAGGAAAGACTTCTCTTCCAAGGTAGGTGGCCATGTTTTCCTTAAAATCTATCCTGGGAAAAGTGTGATTCATTTCGGTAAGAAAGGGAAGCAAAGTCCACGGTTCATCATTCCGTTTGAAATCTTGGAGAAATTTGGAATAGTTGCATACCGCGTAGCTTTGTCTCTGAGTTTTTTTCAGGTACACAATGTTTTTCTTGTTTCGATGAAGATAATGTATGTGTCAGATTCATCACATGTCATGAGCCCAGAAGCAGTTCACCTGGAAGAGAAACTTTCTTATGAAGAGAAACTGGTTCAGATTCTTGATCGTAGAGAACAGGTATTGCGGAATAAGGTAATCCACCAGGTAAAGGTTTTCTGGAGAAACCACATGTCCGAAGAAGCAACATGGGAGTATGAAAATTCTATGAGAGAAAAATACCCACAGTTGTTTAATAAGTAATTAAAATTTCGAGGAAACAATTTCAAGAAGGTGGGGATAATGTAACACAACAAGTTTTTCTAACAATAAATAGAAATGCATAGATCATTGTTTTAAATAGATATTTATAACTAGCCTTTTAACACAATTTTCTTCCACTTCTATGTTTTGAATTTCAAGAAACTGTCAACTACAATTGTGTTCAGTGTATTTTTTAAAGTCTATTGGAGTCTATTAGAACCAAAAAAATTTTATTGAATAGTAACATACCATTATGAATAGTAATCTGAATAGAAATATGAACCTATGAATATTAAATATTATTATTTTTGTTATTTTTTTAAGGCCTTAAGATATTTGCATATAGGTTAATTTTCCATTGTGATATATAAGTAGTTACAGAATTAGAATTGTTAATTTTTGAATTATGTATGATTTTATTTAATAATTAAATTAATAATATATAGAAAATTATTTTCAAAAAATGGTCTTCATTTTTAAAATCTACATGTCGATAAATGGTTAGGGTGAATTTTTGGAATTTTTTTGAAACAGTCGATTTTTTGGTAAATAGTAAAATTATAGTTTTTAGTTTTGGTGTGTTAATGAAATCATTAATGATCTAATAATGATGTCATAAATTTGGGCAACATGTGTATAGTAAAATAATATGTCAGGTGTCCCAAGTGGCTTACCATGGGTAAATACCATGGGCAAGCCCATGGTTTTATAAATGCCACTCATGAGGTGTCCCTTGAAAATTATTAAAATAATGTCTCACTTTTCCTATAAATACCAAATATTCCCTTCATTGAATTCATTACCAATTCTCCCTCAATGAAACTCTGGCCACCTTTCCTTCATATTATTCCTCCCATGTTTTACCCAAGCCTCAAAGGTCCCAAACTTCACGTTCTAAGGGTTACTCTACAAGGTAAGAAAATTCTCAATTTCTTTCTTTTTTCCTTTCAAGTTCTCTTTTATGTGGTATAATTTTCATGTTTCCAAACCATGTATTATTTCATTCATATTCATGATCTTCTCTATATTATGATTTCTTTTAGGATGTTTGACCCTTGTCCCCTCTATTTTTAATATTTTCTATAACCATGTGGCGTAGCCGCTAGGCTGCCAAATTTTTTTAAGCGATTTTCACAATTATTCTTTTATTTTGAGTTATTTCGTTATTATTCATTCATAAAACTTTACACAAGAGTCATGATATCTCTAGAAATCAATTATATTCTATATTTTATCATGTTTATGGAAAATTAATCAACATTATTCTTCTCCTCTCCCAATTATTTAAAGAATAAAAACATTGTTCGTTTGTGTCGAATTATCAACATCGTGGACGATGTGATTTCAGTTTCCCTTAATTATTTCATGTCCAGTCATGAGACCATTTATATGGTTGGACCAGGTTATAATATATGTTTTATGACTCACCCATGGCTCTGTAATTCTTTTTTACTCATCGTTCTAATTGATAAGACAAAATGGGGTTGTTATTATCAAATAACCACTAAAATGATATAAACAAACATCATTAATGATCTGACTTATGAATCATCCTCATTTAAGAATTAAAAATGATTAATGGAATAATTTATGTTAATGGATATATTTAAATACTACTCTATTCCAATCCTGTAGTTTCACTTCCAATTGACAAGAATGTCCATCATGAACCAATCATGGAAATCATGTTAAGAACTCACCCAAAAACAGTTCAAAGGGAAAAATACTAAAAATTATGGGTGAAATGATGTTATGAAATGATCATATAAGATTCTATAAACATTTTATTGTGTCTATAAAATATTAATAACACTCTTTTAACCATTATTCAGGAGGTTTAATCAATTTTTATGTAAGACAAACCCGAGGTAAGGGAATTCTTAACCCAATTTCCATTCATTGGGTTAACTTTATGCTTTATTATTTATGTGCTGTTATAAATTATTTGTGTGATGTTTTCTGTTTATATTATGTTTTATTATGTCTATATAAAGTATATACACATACTAAATCCGCTCTATTAAGTCTATCTTCAATTGAATGATATTTATAAGGGTCTTTTCTTTAAAAATACTCTTTTTAAATTCGGTTTTACGAAATTACAAAATAATGTTTTTATGGAATTATTAATGTTGTATGATTATGTTTTGGTTCCTGTGAATTATATATGATGAAGGGTGGGGACTATATCTCCCTCCAATTCATTGGGTATGATTAAGTTGGAGTTCGGCCGTATGGTTACTCCATGTGTAACTGCGATGGTTTCACAAAGTTAGGTACCTGTGAGGGTTACAAATTATAAGGTATCCAAGAATGGAAACAAGATTAGGTAATTAATGCCCCATGATACCTTTATGATTATATTTATGTTCTCATGTATTTTTTATTTTTTGTAAATTTTATGTTAGACAAAGTATGTATATATGGATGACAAGCATGTCTTTTGAAAATGTTTTCATTCATTACGGGTATTCATGGACTAATGTGCTCTTTCCTTATTTATCATACCTTACTGAGCTTTGGTGCTCATCCCATGTTTTTATATGATTTTTCACAAGTTAATGGATGTGTAATAATTGTCAAGGAGTCTTGTTTTAAGGTTTAATGTTTTATAATTTGAAAAAAATGGAAACTGTTTTTATGGTATCCACTCTGTAACAATTTGTAATGTCATGAATGTTTTGTCCTAATTCTATAAAGCTCTAAACATGAAAAGATCTTCATTGTAAAAGGACGTGCTTTCATGAATAAATACATGATTATGTATGTAATAAGGTCGGTTCCTTATACAACCCCATGGCTAGGGGTTTTCATGGAGTGAACCATTGGGGGTCCACGTTAGTGTGATTGGTGTGAAGAAGCAATAACCGTTAGCGTGCCCATACGAAGAAGCATGAGGTGAAGCAATACAATGGGCAGTATCATCCAATGGACATTGAAGTTGGTTCGTGCGAAGCTTGGAGGTTACACAGGAGATGGAGTTGTAGAGAAAAGGGGTTTACGAGTAGAGGCCTCATAGAGCTCTGGTGCTTCATGCAGGGGAAGGGATTCATGAAGGTGCAAGATTAACGAAGTGAAATTTCCTAGACTAGGAATAGGGAATACGTGCATACAAGAGGTTCTTTGTGATGTAGAAGGGAATTCACAAAGAAAATCCCTACGAATAATGGGTGCCTCGTGAAGCAAGGTCCTGTGAAACAATTTGCTTTGCGAGGCAAAGTGACTGGACCTTTTCATTTGAGTCACATGTGCATAGTGGGTGCTTCGCGAAGCAGAAATACTCTATGATGACCCAATTTCATGTAAGGATATCCTTCTTTTGTGAAGTCTTGTGGGATTCACGAAAGGCAACCCTCCCGAAAGAGGGGTTGAAAACATGGAAAAGGAGAGGCACTTCACAGAGAGAAAGTACCTTGAGTAGTTCATGGTTCATAGAGAAGAATGTGCTTCATGATTTGAGAGCTGAGAAGAGGATAGGTCAGATGATCTATCCTTCAGGCCTGGGGGAGGACGATATTTATATGAAAGAGGTGTCATGGAGCATCACGCGCTCAGCGTGAAGATGGATTCAACTCTACGGCGGGTTTGCGAACGTCAAAAGGGCCCGTAGAGCATCCCACCTCCGAGCTTCGCGGCAGGCTCACCATTATCAAAGGGGCTCATAGAGAATCCCACTTCATTGATTTGTGGCAGGCTCACGAATGTCGAAGGGGCTCGCAGAGTATCCTTCCTCCTTGCTTCGCGGGGGGGGGGGGGGGGCTCTCGAATGTCAAATATTCTCACAGAGCATCCCGCCTATGTGCTTTGCGAAGGGCTTGTTGGGCCATGGTTCTCCGTGGACAGTCTTTGCAAGGCACCTTCAGATCTTTTCTTATAATCCTTCCCCCTTATAATTTTTCGCACAAAAAAATCCCCCCCCCCAGACTTGAAGCTAAGGGGAAACAAAGGGTCAATGTCTGAGGGTTAATTGAAAAAATTCCTTGGCTGTTTCGCAAGCTGGCACGCGAAGGAGGAACGTCGAGAAGGAAAGTGACGAGTCAGTTATGCGCGCTGCAAAGCTTTCCCTGGTCGAGACATGTCGTGAAGTGGTGGGGGGTTCTCCTATAAATAGAATGGTTGAATCCCATTTTCTTCTTTCTCTCCTTAGTGATTTTGGTTTGTAGCACTCTCGATTTGCAAAGCTCAACGTACTCCGTGACTTGCTCTAGGCAAACAGGGACTTCAGCTTCGCGGGGTATAGCATGTATTTGACATCGCATCGGTGTGCTTCATGACACTATGTTCGGAGGCCAAGCCAGGGCTCCGCGAATAGGCTCCATGAACGTGCTCTACAAACGAACTTTGTGACCGAACCAAAACAATCCCCCCAACCTAAAAGACTACATGGCTCGTCAAGAAGCCACCTAATGGGTCCTTGTGGATGCCTCCTGATGGGACAAGATGACGTATATCCTGGGTTTAGGAGAGCTAGTTCCGAGCCACTCCAACCATGTTTCTTTGATAGAGCTAATATGAGTGATCCAAAGAACTACCCATTATGCAAGCGGTTTCCCTTGTATGGATTCAGGATGAGGGATGTCGTCTTCATCCTAGAGGGGAGTAGGTACAGACCAGATTTCTAGTTCAGGAGCACACCATGCCAACGCTTATGGTTTAGGGAAGCTGAAATTCATGCCCGGAAGGACTTCACACTCGTCATTGCTAACTACTTATACAACCACCTGAATAACGTTGATGGGTAGGAGTTACAGCCGAAGACGTCTCCCCCCATGCATCAGATGATGTTGAAGGTGGATATGGGGAGCCCAGGGAAGGGGTGGTCTGAAGAGTGGGACATGCACCAGAGCGGAAACATCACAGACAATTGGGCCTATGCCTACTAGGTAGGCACCTTGTGTGAGGATTTTAGGGCGTTGATGAGAAGAGTGGGCCTGTATGAGGCAGCTTGGGAATCCTAGTTTCACATCTACCAGAAAAAGTATTTGATTCTCAAGATGTTGAGTAGGTGGTCATCGAGGACCAACACATTCCATTTTCACCACTCGAAAGTCGGCATCATCTTGTGGGGCGCCCACCAGATCTCGGGGGTCCTAATATTGGGGGAAATGTATGACGAATTCCACCCCATCATGAGTGCATAGGAGGACCCAGAGAAAATGTCACCGCTGGTGATGGATTTGATGGAGCTTGTGCCGGGAGAGGACAAGGAGGCAGTGAGGGATGTCTATTTCAAGTGGTGGTTCAAATAGTTCCTAAGCATCCCAGAGAACAGAAACTATCTAGAGAGGCCTTGAACTTGCTCGAAGGGGGCCAGGAGTAAGGAGCACTCATACTGGAGAATTTTGGAGGATAGCCAATAGAAGAAGTAGGGATTAAGCATCATCACCGAACAACAACTGATAGTTAGGCTGGAAGCTTTCATCGCGGCATTCATCTATGGTTGGATCCTTCCAGTGAGGGACACCAATGTGGTAGTGTGGCCAAACACATTTATTATGGAGTATTTTTTGGCGACAGGAGGGCGGGTCAACCCTGGGATCCTGATTCTTTCCAAGCTGTATATGATGGTGTGGCATATCAGTGAGGGAAAGAGGTCTCAGAAAATATGTGGGCCATTCCACATCCTGTATGGGTGGATATTGGCACACATCAGGGGGGTTTATGAATTACCGAACCCCATTTCCCCTCCAGGATCGAACATCTTCCAGTCCATTGTGAAAGCTGCTAGGAGCATTCAAGCCATGCTGACCGCATTGTCGGTTTTTAACCGAGTGTGGATGGTGGAAGAGTTCAATTTCCATCCATACCCATTGTTGATGGGGGTATTCACTGATGATGGTCTGGGAAAGGAGGAACATAGTGCTTATATCCTAGCCTTGAGAGGTGAAGTTTTGGTGGAAAGGGTTGATCATGAGCCTCTCTGCAAGCAATACACCATGCACTGATTTGATCAGAAATTCTGGTGCATGCATCGAATGACCCTGCATGTCTATTTGGTGGTATGATTTGAGGAACACACTTGTGTGATGAGGCCAATGTGGCTTATGTTCACACGAAAATATGGGAATATGGGGAACCAGCTACCCCCGCTGATCGTTGTCATCAGGTTAGTGAAGGAATATGACCAGAGTTCAGAGGCACCCTACCCGGGGGAAATGCTAAAGAAGCCAACCATTCGAGTTGACGATTGCATGCCCCCCAAGCCTCGGGATCGAGGTCAGAAGGTGGAAGGGGCATCTCGTGTTTCCGGGGCTGGCGTAGTGGCGGGGCCCGCACCAGTTGAGGGAGATGTGGCAGTGGCAATGGATCCGGTGATCCCAGAAGATCAGAGTCATTATTAGGGGAGGCCACCTTGAGGGTTCCATAGAATATCCACTCAGGCTCTAGGGAAGTGGTTGTGACACATTGATATGCTAGAGAATGTTGTCTTCCCAGAGGCCTGGGACATCTGGGATGTTAACCAAAAATTCCTCGACCAATCATGGATGTGGAAACATCTGAACTATTTTAGAATGGATTTTCCAGGGATAGGCCTTATTAAGGCCAGCTTTGTGGTATCTCAGGAAGATATGGGGCAATATTGGACAGAGCTGGAGGACTTTGTGCACACCTGAGGAACCCTGTGTCCGATGAAGGATTAGGTAAATGTGTTGATCGACTACACCACTCCCCCATAGTTTTCGGCTTCTGACATAAGGGAATGGTTCCCTCTATTGGAAGAATCAGATTAATCCTCCTAGGGAGACGAGGCTAGGATAGGTAGCCCATTGGAGGAGGGTGAATTCGGGGATTAAGACTTAGATCTTCAAGAGTTTGTCGAGGCCCTTGAGGTAAAGATTCCAAACCCCTTCTTCAAGGACTACTTTCAGGTTATTCTGGATTCCTTGCTAACATCTAAATTTTGTAGGAGGGCCTTGTTCATAGAGCTCATTCTCGCCCTTCATGAGATATAGACGTGGGACCTTCAGGTTCCACGCCTGCTACCGGGGAGTTAAGCATGTCTGGCGGGCCTGGAATACCCGAAGTGGCTCCCGAACCTTCATACATTCCAAAAATATATGGAGGGCCACACTTCGGGGTCCTGACAGCATCAACCCAATAATGAGACCGATAATTAGATCTCTGTAATTATCCTCTACCATATTAATTATTGTCATCCATCGACCATGTTAACTGACGTGCTTGATCCATTTTTGGTACACATAGTCCTCTAAATGGCATGGGTTTCCTTGGCGAGGTTGTTTGGTATCCCTGGCGGTCCCATTACCTGGTAAATGTCAGTGACTACGGAGGTGGAGGTCTAGATTAACCAAATAGTGGAGCTCCCGATCACCAGTGGGACCGTTAGGGAGGTTGAGCTTGAGATCATCGTGGTGGGGTCCGACGATGTTTGTCGGTCGGACAGCCCAAGTCACACTAGGACTTATCAAACACTGGATGCGGATGCAGATAATGAGTTATTGGAGGCATTCCATGCATATGAGCCTTCCAACCGCGCTGACTAGGATGAGACGACCTCTGATGAAGAGGACAACAGGATAGCCTATCACTGATCATAGAAGTGGATAAAGCGCTTCCTTGATGACACCCCAAGAACTATGAATGGATGAGATGGAAAGACTTCACTCGCGACTACACGAACAGTGTACTAGGGGAATGGATAACCATCGTCCTCACATGATCATCTAAGATATTATGGCGGAGAAGATTCGGGAGTATGAACGTGGCCTCGGTGTGGGTTGGAAGTAGAGGAATGTAGTGAACATTAAGAGGCTCCATGAGGATGAAGATGAAGTCCAACAGCTATGGAATCAGGAGGACGAGCACTCAGCCTTCCTCAATATGCAATCTGAGCTACTATTGTGATTAGAGGCCCAGTTGGAAGAGGCTGAAGAGGGCATGAAGCGAGCCTCTGACGAAATGATCGTCATCCAGATCGACATGGAGCATGCCCAGATTGAGGCTGATGAATTATTCCCCATTACTACCGATGATGAGTGGGAACTGAATAGGTGGAAAAAAATCTTGGATTCCACCTGCCAGAGGGTGGCGGAGTAGCTACGCTCTTTTGATGTGGTAAACCCATCCATCGGAGGGGATGATCCTAGGGTGTTGTGATGGATGTAACCTTTGAACTGACTTTTATGGTTTGATTATTTTATGCCAATTTCAAGCATGATTTATGTAATTTGTTTTGGTTAATTAAATTATTGTCACATTCGTGGATTTTCCAGCAGTCAATCCCTAAACTCATGTGGGTCGGGCCTGATGTAAGAAACAAGGTATGACCACCTTATTATCTTTTTCAAATATAGGAGTGAAAAATTGGCTTCTGGCATCTGGGGGTTTGAACAACCAATTCATATTCCATGAACGAGAAAGTATAGACCAGAATGGAGAATGAAGCTCTCAAAATAGCCTAATTACCATTTTCCTAGCATGCTCGTGTGCACGAGCGGGGTAACGCCAGGGGTTCTGCAATAAATCCAAACATAAGGGAATGGAAAGTGTGAATTGCAATACACCAAATTCGTAACACTGTGGGGATGGTCCGACAATAAAATATAACTGTTGACCACATTCGAAACCCAGAATCAATATTGTGTTAGCCTGCAATTGTGATGAAAAACGAGGGATGACCACTGACCATGTTCGAAACACTGGGCCTGACTTAGAATGTCATCGATTAGCCTTCCAGAACGTTGTCCCAGGATAGTAGGAAAACCATAGGCCGAGCATCCATACTGTTATGGGGATCCTTTAGATGTGAGAGAGGATGAGGGTCCGAATAAAGTGCTTGCAAAGCATAGAGGGTGGAGTGATGGGTTGTTTGTCTAGAGTCCAACACTATTGAAATTACACCACCATGGTGGAAACGCATTATGTGGATACAGTAGCCTGATCAGATATCAATCTTACTTTTGAAAAGGACCTCTTTGATGAGGAAACTTTCACCTCCCAAAATTTATTGTGGGGAACTCGAACTTGTTAAGGGTAAAGCCGCAATTTCGTGGTTCCCCAAAGAGATCATGTCAAGGGACTGGAAAAGGAGGGGGAAACGGGAATTATGGTACCCGAGACTATACCCAGAGGCAGTATTTCGGGGGTTCGTATGTATCCCAGAAGAATGGGAATCAAGATGAACATAGTTCTAAGAGCGCAGTTTAACATCTTGTGGGACGATGAAAGGCATGTGTGGTAATGGATGTGCCAGTAAACATTCTACCATAACTACTAAGACCATGTGAGTCGTGCTCAATGTGGTAAACAAGAAGTAGTGATGGGACCTTCCTTGCACATGGAGACACATGTTAGGGATGATGGTGCATTACATGACTGACATATCACAGATATTGACCCGCCTATATAGCGCACCTAGATGTGCTGAAGAGTAAAGCTGAGTATATTGGAATTCCACTTGAACTTAAGGAAGTTGAAATTGTTAATCATGATGCTCAAGATCTAGACCACAATGATGGTGGCGTGATAATAGGGGATAAATGTTGAACGTGTTCGAAACACAGTATCCATATCGCGTTAGCCTGGAATGGGGACGTCAAATGAGGGTTGACCACTGACCATGTTCAAAACACGAGACTTTTCACAAATGTCATCTGAGATCATTAGGATCGTTGGCCCTAAACAATAGGCGAGCCGAGTGGGCATGAGACCAGGCTATGAAGGGGGTCCCTTTTAGATGTGAAATAGGATAAGGATCCAAATAACAGGCTCACGAAGCATTGGACTAGAATGAGGTTAATGTCCCCATGAAAATTCCACACTTCGGGTTCTTTGTCTGAACGCATCTTTGTACGAAAATGAGATGTATCAGAAAGAGGGAGTCGATTCCCCTCCCAAGGGAAAGGGTCCTGGGACTGCACACATCCAGTTTAAGGTCTTTAGGTGGACCATTAATGGGTTATTGATCTAATGGGATGTGTGAAGGGTGGAAAAATAGCCAAACGTGACGTGCAGTTCACATAGGGAGATCTTAGTTTAAGGTCATAGAGATCAGACCATGCTAGGAAGAAGATGCAGGATGAATGTAGTGCGGTCTTTTCAAAAAAAAAACTGACGTGAATGCAGATCCATGAGGTACTCGTTACACCACATGTTCCTCAGAGAGTTCGGGCTGACAAGCCGAAAGAGAGGTGATAGGATTTTGGATTCATGGGGCTAGACCCAGAGACAAATAATTCAGGGGAATTCCTACGTATCCCATGATAATGGGAATCAATCCATACGTAGTTCTATGAGGTTTCATGGTATGGTACCTGTGCCAGGGATAAAAAAGGGTATATGGGTCTGGACCTCGCACTAAAATAAGTGTCATTTAATATGTTTTGTTTGTCCTTTAGGGTGAATGGTGGTGTTTTTTGTGAGGTTATGGGTCTAGAATAGCAAATTCAGGAATCAAAAAAATAATAAATCCAAATGATGGCATTGACGAATTGTATGGTGTTGGACCGATACCAAACATGATGTCCCTTGAGCAAGGCCACCACACTGTTGCGTTGTTTTTCGTAATGCGGTTAGGACGATACTATCACAGTTTAGGGTCTTGTGACAGGACCAACCATGCACTTTAAAGTCATGTGGCACAGACGTAGTAGAGACGAGGTTAAAGGGGTAATCTATATGGTGCAATAAATCATGTTCGACGTGAATGAGGATATAATCCCATACAACACCTAGGGCGCTTCCGAGAAAGAATCCTCGAGCCAAGGGGGCCAAAAGAGGTAAGTGGGTAGAAAGTAGGAGAGACTGGCTCTCAATTAAGTTGCACCCATAAAAGAAGTGTTCGGGTGTTCCTACATATCTCATGGAATGTAAATCAAGCTATATGTAGTTCTACAAAGGGGAAATACAAAAATATATTAGTTTAAGGTCTTAGAATTTGGACCATGGAGAAAAGGGACTATTCCTGGTAAGTGTGGACCTTAATATGAACCCTAATCCTACGTGAGTCGAACTCTGTGTAGAATCCAAGGGTAGATAAGGTATTTTCAATATGTGAAATACATGCAAAGGTGAAATTTTGGGAGCTCAGAATGATTTCCTTATCACGTATTTTTCCTCCTAACATGAAAATGTGAACTAAGGAATAGTACTAAGAGTGTCGAAATTCTAGTTCGACATGATGAGGTGGAGAAGGGTCTGAGTCATGTTACTGACATTTTGGGCTTAATGGGGTTGGCGTGATGATGGATGATACTATTGACCATGTTCTTAACACAACATCAATATTTCCTTATCCTGAAATGGGAAACAAATGATCATCGACCATTGACCATGTTCAAAGTATGGGATTTTTATCAATTTGTTGCTCAGAACCCTTAATGATGTTGGCCCATAATGGTAGGAGGGCCCTTGGGCTGAGCATCCATGCTATTCGGGGGGTCCATTTGGATGTTAATGGTAATGGAAGACCTAATTAAGTGGAGCACGAATCCTTAAGAAATGGGTGAAATCTTGTCCATAAAGAATCCTACATTCTAGGTGCTAAACCAGAGTACCCTTGGGCACTTTGGTGAATCACTGAAGATGACCGAGGGGCTCATCTTATGAACGGCCAATTTGAAAATATGGGAATAGCACAAGGGGATGGAAAACACTCTGGAGGAGGTGGTAAATGGCATGTTGGTTACAACACTCGACATGAGCTAGAACATACTCCCATACCACACCATATATCCTAAGTGAGAACCTAGGCCAGGGCCCCAAAAAGGATGAGGGGCCTGAAGTTGGGCCTCAGACGGAAAGGCCCGACCAGTTTTCATTTTAACGTCTTGTAGTGAGGATGATGAATGGTGTATGATAACCCAAAAAATGGAGGTTTATGGTACATCGAGTAACCTGACGTGAATGAATAAATTATCCCATACAACACAGTACAATCCCATAGGAGTTAAGACTTGGGCTAGGGGCCCAAAATTGAGCATGCGAAGCTTAGTAGGGCATGTTCTCGTGGTATGGATAATAAATGACTAGAGGTATGTTTCAAGGGGATATGTGTGACATAGAAAAATAAACCAACTTGAATGAGGACAAAAGTCTGCTCCACACCACACAACCGAAAATGAGAACTTGGGATAAGGGCCAAAAAAGGCCACAGGGCTGGAAAAGGATAAGGGGCCAGAGGCTGGGCATCCCAGACAATGATATCCATACAACCTATTGTGCGGTTACAACCTCATCAAAACTCCTAGGACCATGTGAGCAGTTCTCTGTGTTGGAAAAAAGTTATTGGAGACGGGTCTCCCTGCCATATAGGGGTCTAATAGCTTGCATCGCCTGACGGGAGTTCGTCACATAGAGATACAGCGGGGCAGGACGAACCACTACACTCAATGATTAGGACATCATGGGGTGGCATTGCCGACAATAGGATAGAAGTTGACCATATTCCAAAAAACAACGTCCTTGTAGTGACCCTGAATGGGAACAACAATTGAGCTTCGACCTCTTATAATATTCGCAATGCGGGACTTGTATCAATTTGTTGCTCGAAATCCTCGAGGGATTTGGCCCTAAGTAATAAGAGAGCCCTTGGGCCAAGCATCCATTTCGTTCGGGGGCCCTTCTGGTTGGTAGAGATGATGGAATCCAAATCAAAGGAGTGGTTGAAGCATAACTGTGCCAATTTGTGACATTGGCAGACACCTCTGGGTAGTGGGAAGTATAGTGAGATTGAGATGTGCTCAACGTTAATTAGGGAAAAATCCATCACCACACCATATGTCTTGACTCGAGGGGAGATTCTGACATTTGGACTGGGCTAACCGATGAAATGTCTGGGCATTCCTATGTATCCCATAAGGATGGGAATCAAGCCGTACGTAGTTCTTGAAGGCCATGAATTTTAGCGTCGTATAGTGAGGACATGGGAGGATAGAAGAAAAGGGAGTGGGAACATGGTGCGATTGTTGTAATCCTGGCTTGTGTAGGGCTATAGAATCCTACACCATATCATGTAAGGAACCACTGAGAGAACTATACCTAGGGGGGATAGTCAAAGAAAGGAGTTTGGGGCTAGGCTCAAGTTGAAATGTTTGAGCATTCCTATGTATCCCATGCAGATGGGAATCAAGCCACAAGTATTTCTAAGGGTGTTGTTTAACATATTTCAGGATGACATATAGTATATTTTCATGCAGGACGAAGCAGTTTATGGTCATGCAAGACCATCCTACTGTTTTGTGTCATGTGGGACCATCATGCAATTTCAGGTTATGCAAGACCATCATGAATTTTAAGGTTGTATAGGACCATCATGCATTTTAAGGTTGTGTAGGACCAAGGGGTTCAGGAAAAGTATTTCTTGAGGAACTTGGAAATGGTGGGAGGAGTTATACGCTCACCATCCATGGCCACCAGGGAGTATGAACCATTGGGGTAAACCTTGTTTATTATGTAAGGTCCTTCCCATTTAGGTTTCTACTTGGGTGGTTTCTTTCCAGGGATCATTGGTGTCTGGAGGGCCTATACCGAGTCGCCTTGTAAGAAAGATCAGAGGAAAAACTTCTTGTTGAAGGATCAAGCTATCTTATTCTGATGACTTTTCATATTGTGCAGGGCATGAAGCCTATTCTATTCAAGTGCTTCCAAGTCAGCCAGACGAATTTCGGCTACCTTATCTGGTGCCTTCTGGTCATATACAGCTATGCATAATGAGGGCAGTTTTATCTAAATGGGTAGGACGGCCTAAGCTCCACACACCAGGGAATATGGGTTCTCCTGGGTGGAATTACATGTCATCGTCTGATAAGCCCAGAGGTCATTTAGGAGCTTGTCCGGCCAACTCTTCTTATTCTGACCAACCATTTTATGAAAAATTTTAGATAGGTTTTTTCTTGAACACCTTTATCTTTCCATTTTCTTGCACATGGTAGTGGGAGGTATGGTTAGAACAAATGTTGTACATGGCATACAATTTCTGTAGCTCGGCTGCTCGGATGTTGGTGTCGTTATCGGTTTGGACTGCATGAGGGATACTAAACCAGTAGATGTTGATGGAGCTCATGAAGTCAATGATAGAATGGGCCTTGACCTCCTTTAGCAAAACAACCTCTTCCAACTTGGAAAAGAAATCAGTGGTGGTTTGGATGAACCTGCACTGGAGAGTTGTCACCAGTGGATATGGTCCTACGACATCGAGTCCCCACACCGAAAACGTCCAAGAGTACTTGGTGGAGTGGATAGGTTCTAGAGGACGATGCATGAAGTTATCATGAATTAGGAAATCATGAAATCTCTTAGAAAACTCAATGCAATCATGGATCATGGGATGCCAGACGTAACCTAGTCTCTGGATCTGATGGGATAGTTTCGGCCCATTCTAGTGAGCCCCACTTGAACTGGCGTGAACCTCCTGCATCACCTAAGAAATCTCAACACCTTGGATACAATGGAGGAGAACACCATCAAAACCACACTTATAGAGGATCTTCTCAATACTAGGACCACTCTGGAGGGTAAACTGCAGCACACGGCATCAGATCCTCTCTCGATCAGCCCGATAAGTATGGAGGCAACCATTTTAGAGATACTCGGAGAAGGGTGATCTCTAGACAGGGGTCACTTCAACCACTGCATCTGAGTGACCTGGGGGACCTGACACGGAGGCACTGATTATAATATAGCTTACTCATAGGTCGTCATCATCATATGAGGTGCCAGGAGAAATGAATCTTCAATGGGCCACGTGTATAATCTGTTCATCCTTCTCTGGTTCTGCAAGTGATGTAGCCAGGATGGCTAGGGCATCAGCCCGACTGTTATGAGATTGAGGGACATGAGTAACTTCCGATAATGATTGAAACTAGGCTATTAGATGGAGGGTTCGCTCCAAGAATGGTATGATATCTGGCTTTCTGACGATGTAGTCACCATTGATTTTCATGATGACTAGTTTGGAATCCCCTATCACATTCAAATCGGGCACATCTATATCAAGGGCCAGCTAAAGGCCAGTGATAAGAGCCTGATACTCTACATTGTTTTTTGTGTATCCTTCTAAAAAAAGAAAGAGTACGGAAGAATGGCTTGCACCGGGGTAATAATGACAATACCCAAGCCCACCCTATTGAGCATGGGATCATTGACCATCTTCCCAGTTGGGCTTTGGGATGTACCATCAAAGTGAATTTTACAACATGGGATGGCATGATATACTAAGAGGATTACCACATCAGGAAAATCTAGGTCTAGGGACTGGTTCGTGGGGTTGGATGTACATCAAGATAATCTTCCAGTGCTTGTTCCTTGTTAGCTTTCTTATGGATGAACATGTTGTCAAACTACGGGAGGATTACTGCCCACCTTGATATATGTCCGGTCAAAATGGGGTGGTTCAGAATGTACATCAGCAGGTCTACCCGAGACACCAGTTGTACCTCATGGTGCTGCAAGTAGTGTCACAATTTATGTCCTATGAATACCAGCGCAAGGCAGCTCTTTTCGATGGGGGAGTATATGGTCTTTTTAACGATAAGAATACGACCAAGGTAGTAGAGGCTGTTTTTTGTCCCCACATTGTTCTTCTAGGTGAGGAAGGCGCTGAGAGATCGTTATAGGGAAGTCACGTACATGATCAGCAGATTTCCAGAGACAGGTGGCTTCTAGACCATAGGTTGGAGTAGATACTACTTGATTTCCTCTAATGCCATTAGGCACACTTCTTCCCATTATTAGGTGGTTCCTTTCGTCATAAGCCGAGAAAACGGCTTACACATTCCATCTAGATTCTCAATGAATTGGCGTGTCTAGTCTAAGTGGCCTTAAAAACCTCGAATCTCATGAATATTGCTCGGGGGAGGCATCTGACTGATGGAAATTATCTTCTTTGGGTAGATCTTGATGCCCCGGTACCTAACAAAAATTCCAAGGAACTTCTTAGAGGGGACCCCGAAAGAACATTTCAACAGGTACACCTTCAGGTGGTCAGAACAGAGGAAGACAAAAACTTTCTCAAGGTCCTTGAGATAGTCCTAGAATTGGTGGGATTTGACCACCAATTCGTCCACATATCATTCCACCAAAGTCCTGAGGATTGGATTGAATATGTGATGCATGGCCCACTATTATGTGACACCTACATTCTTTAAGCCTAAGGTCTTGACCTGGTATCAAAACATCCCTTGTGCCACCTTGAAAACTATGGAATCTTTATCATCGGGGGCCATCTAGATCTGATTATATCCAGATTACTCATCCATGAAAGGAAGGTCTTGGTACACAGTTGTACCATCGATCAACAATTATGTCACTGGAAGGGGAAAAACATCCTTCTTGCACTAATGGTTGATATCTCAGAAGTCGATGCAGACCCTGATCTGTCTGTTATTATTTTTGATTGGAAAAATGTTGGCTAGCCACCTGTGGTATTGGACCTCCTTCATGATGTTGTCTCTGATGATCTTTAAAACATCAGCCTCAACCATGGAACCTTGATAAGGGTGCATCTTTTGGGGAGACTTCTTAAACCCGCGATGATCTGTAGGAAGGCCGAGGCGGTGTACGGCTACTTGAGGATTTAGTCATGGAATCTTGTCGTAACATGAGGAAAACACGTCACAGTGATGTTTCAGGAAGCCCACGTACCACTGCTGCTCTTCGAGGGACATGACAACACTAATCAATGTGGGTCTCAGATCGGCCTCGCTACCATGGTTTACATGTACCAGTTCATCAACCATGGCAGAGACGCCCTCTTCAAAGGTGGGGGGATCATCCTCCAAATCAACTTCTTCACTTGCGTAGTAGGTATCCCCAATGGGAGAAGCTTCCTCTAGGTCGGAAGATTCTACCGTGAGGCTGGTACCAGCCTGAGCAGCAGTGGTCACCGCATCAGGAGATTCTGATATTGCTAAAACCATAGTAATGACATTTGTTGACTTGAGCCCATCATATCTTCAGCCCAAGGGGCCACGCATGATTATATCAAAGTAGTAGTGGTGTGTTTTATTGATCTAGTTAATTCCAGCCCTAAGAAAACATAATGTTTGATGTACTTCTATTTCCATGGGGCAGACATCCCAATAACGAATGGTGGTGGGAGGCATCGGTATCACCTGGGCCTGATTTTTGTAGGAGTACGAGGTGATTTTCTGTCGTCACTTGGACTTGGGAGTATGCCACTCCCTTGTACCATAAACAACAAGACATTTCTCCATGTCCGGTGTTGTGGCCTCTAATTAATGGATCAAGAAGACGTAGACATCATCTAGACCTACATTGGGTTTAGTTGCAACCACGACAGGTTCGACCTCACTAGCGTGAATCTTCTTATCCTTGCTCTTATAATAGTCGAAATCCAGGTAGAAGGCTTCACAAGAGGCAAAAGAAGACATGTAACCTTGGATTACGCCTACTCAGCCATTGAGGGAGTACTTGAGGCATTGGTGATACGATGAGGGGACCGCCACGTGTATGTGGATCCATGGTATTCCCATCAATGAATTGTATACGATGTCTTGGGACACAACCATAAACTCGGTGCTGGGAACTAGGCCACCAAATTGGGTCTTCAAACAAATCATACTGACTAGAGTCTGATTTTTCCTATCGTATCCCTAGATTCATAAATCGGAGAGAGTAAGTTCATTTTTAGATAACCACATCTTCTGCAGTGTCCGCGTCGGGATAAGGTTAATACCGAAGTCGGTTTCAACAAGACAGAGGCGGACCTCTATACCGTTAAATTGGCCGATAATGTATATTTGGTAGATGTTACCCTATATAGGAGAGCCTTCATCTTCTCTAGAGAATGAAATGATGTCCTGACATTCAGCATTCTTGACTACTTTAACATGTAAGGCTTCTGCAGCAACCACCTTCGTCTCAAACTAGAGAGGCCTTCTTAAAGCCTCTACGAGGGCCTCACACATATCTGATGATAGGCGAAGGGCCTAGAGGATGGAAATATTTGCTGGAATGCTGTCAAAGTACTTGAAAACATCATACCTCTATGCCATTCATGAACTTCTACCTGCAGGGTGCCGCTTTGTGACATGAGGCATGGCGGGCCCTGCCGGCTGGGCTGGTGGCTGACTGGTGCTGGGAATATCCTGCTGCTCACCAGTTGAAGCCCGCATAGCAGCTACCAGATGTGGGTTGGATGACTCAGACCGGCCTATAGCAGGGTGAGGTGGGTCGCAGCTTGGTCGAAGTGGATCCGCCTGATCCGGCAACACAAACGGAGGTGGAGGTGGGATTAATGACATTGGATGAAGGGGTTTCACATGATGAGCTTTGTGTTGGGCATGTTGTTTAGTCTTAGTAGCACACACGGCCTGGATGGATGTGCCAATTGATCTGCCTCGATGAACCACATGTTTGTGGCTCTTCCAACGTTGGCATCAGCTGTGGATGTTGGGGAGGTTCACATAGTGCTCCCCCTCGTCAGGAGTCATATAGGGATTTACAAACTCTATGGTATTAACTAATGTGTACCGTTGACTATCACTTGAAGAGTCATCCATTACTATGCAGATTCTATGAGGAATCCCCATCTCTAGAGGCATGAAGTCACTGAGATTATGGGACGATGATGGCATTGGGGGTGCGTTTCTTTCCCTTGCACCACTGATTCTTGCTCTTCTAGGAAGATTCCGGCTGAGATGATGATACAGAAGTAGTGGAAGCAGCTTTTGAAGGCTCTGGTTGATTCATGCGTGCATGAATAATACTCTGGGATCGAGCATCCGTTTTTTGAGCCATCCAGTCATCATCCTTTAGGGAATGACGGTTAGAAACTAGCTGCCACTCGCCCTCACTATCATTGCAACTGTCAGGCCTTACGACGACGCATGCCACTTGTGCTAGGGCCTAGCCCAGCCTCACTATGTTGTTATCAACCAGGTCTTGAAGCCAGTATTTGAACGCATAACACTACTTGAGGGTGTTTCAAAGGATCCGATGATAGTGGAAGTAGTTGGGGTGATTAGTGAGGCTTGCCTTTTCTGGCCTTCTCCACTCAAGAAAATGCATAATCCCTTGTTCCAAGGCATTTCGAAAATAGTTGAGGACCTGATTCTCGTTGAAAGAGTAGGTCCAATTTCTTCTATCTGAAAAGTGGGGCCATGGAGACTAGCCCTGATGGAGAGCTGGAGGAGACTGTCGAGGAGGCGGAGCCCGGTTCTTTCGCATAGGAAGTGGCGGCGCATTCAACGGGGGAACCTGCCAATTTTGAGGAAGCTACTACTTACCTGGAGGTTGCGCCTATGCTGGCGGGCCACTACGAGGCTAAGGACATGGCCCCACTGGTATTAATTCCAGCTATCTGGGGGCCTCTATTTGGGTCACTATGGCAGGCTCATCTCTAGCAGCCCTCTTTGCAGGAATTAATGGGGGAAATAGACGTGCCTAGTTATCCTATTGCAGGGCTTCTTCTAGGCACTGGGCCTTATTGGAGAAATCTCAAAATCCCCCGAGGTAGTTCTAGGTTATCAGAGAGGGAACCAGTTCCGTATTGACATTTCCTACACACATCGTCAATAATTTATCCTGAGTCAGTGACATGTCAAGAGAATATGTAATCCCATTACATCAGGAGATAAAGTCTGTGACATGATCATCGGGGCTTTGTTTGCACTTGAAGAGGTCTGTGATGCTCGTTTCCTGCATGGTGGAGCTGAACTGGTAGAAGAATTGTCTTAAAAGGTCCTCCCATCTGGTTACAGATCTGACAAGAATCTGGATATACCATATGAATGTAGGCCCCTACAATGTTTGAAAAAAAAACAGTGGAGCATGGAGGCCTCTTGCAGCGCTGGATTCCCTTACATTGGCTCACATGTTGAGTTAAAGTGGGACAGGTGCTGCGGCGGGTCCCCCATCCCGTTAAAGTGGGAGAAGGTGTGATTCCCAAAACCCGAAGATGTAGGCATATCATCCACCCATGCTTGTTATGGATTTCCATCAGGTGGGATTTCCACCTGTCGTGTTTCCAACGCCTTAAGGCGTGAAATGAGTGTCGCCATTGGATCATCTAGGTGGGTGTCCCAGTCCTGACGGGTATCCCAAACCATGACAGCATTGGAGGGTTCTTCACCCTGGTAAATAAGCCTAGAAGCTCATGGAACGGCTGGCAGCAAGACTCTTAGGGCGGCTGGGGGAGCCCGACCCGGGTCCCTTTTATTGTCGTGTCATTCAGGAGGGTTTGGAGAGACATACCACACCTTCATGCCATGAGTTTTGGACACAACCCTATCTATGGGGGCAGGACGGTCAGGTTTTCCTGGAGGCAGCTCGCTGAGAGGATGTTGTTCCTACCTCTACTGCCCTGGCACGCGGTCACCGTATTCCGGCAGTAGCTCTGTAGCGCGTTCAGCAAAGCGGTCATCGACCAACATCTTCTTCTCTACAAGTTGTTAGCACAATGAGGCCTTCTCAGAGTCTTCCTCCAACTTCTACACTGAGGCAGATGGGTCAGAGTTTTTGGTAGCTCCAATGTGATATTTACCCTTATTGGCATTTCCGCTAAGTACCAATGCCTCAGTGGGCGTATGGAGACATAGGGGATTTCTCAGTTGTTGAGTAACCCTCCCCGATTAGTCTAATAGCATTGTCACACCCTTGGGGGGTAATTCCTCATCAAGAAGATTCAACTCATCCTCTTCGTCCACTATGTCAGCCATGATCACCGTGACCCTTCCTGGGGGTATGTCCTAGATATTACCTTTCAAGTTAGGATATCGCCGAATAGAACTGAAGAGGAGGGTACTATACTTCCCCCCAGCCATGGACATGAACATGGGGGTAATCCTGGTAGATGATATTGCTGAGTACATTGAAACTATGAATGCATTACTCTTGAAGGACCCTACGGTGGCCTAGTGACTCAGGGTGCTGAGCCACAACGTGCTTACCAGATCAACTAGACGGAATTTCTCACCAATGTAATCCTAATTTTATTGGCTCCTGGGATAAAACACTTGAAGTTGATGAAGGATAAAGTGTGTATCCCATAGGGTTTGGTGGAAACATTCAAACTCGTCTAGGGTGAGGGATTCCAGCACGTGAAAATTCGGCGCTACCACAGGCCATAATATCTAGGGGAAGTGGTCCACAGTGAAGATGTTCCCTAAGCTCCTCAACTCTTATTCAGGGTCTAGCCCTTGATTTCCCCACTCATCAACTGAAGGTGGCTGATGAACTTGAAGGAGTAATGAGGCAGACCATTGGGATGGCAGGCTGATGGGTCGAGAGTACGGCGAATGGGCTGACAGGCCACCAAATCTTTGGTTGTCTTCCAAAGAGTGTAGTATCATGGTTGCTACATCGCGATAAAATGGGTTGATGGCCACAGTTCCTGGCTCAGGGGATAGGGCTGCTGGTGATAGGCCGCCCTATTGCTCACCCACCATCGGTCCCCAGAATAGTTTTCTATTATCTCTTGCCGAGGTAGAGAGCACTTCTAGTGATGATGGTGGTGATTGCATGACTGTAAGCTGTGGGGACGCCATATTTTTATCCTCTTGGATATAACTATTGAGGGAGGTAGGAATTATATGGACCTCACATTCCGGTATCACTATTATGATTCACCTCGTTCCTGCCCCATCCCTTTATTCGGATAAGCAAGATGAGGGTTCATGTGATGAGTTATATTCCGATTCAGAGTATGAGAAGAGGAATTGTTTGATCACCATCTGGACCTTCCCAGAATTCTTCTTATAACAGTGACAACCCACATTCCTGCCCCTGGGTGGCTCCTCGGGGCAGGGATGATTTCTGACACAACATCCATCGACTACACTAGTGTTGAGTCTAAGAGGGTTTCCACCTGAGTAAGCTGGGGTGCGAGGGGCACCGTGACAAATGGAAAAGGGGACATTGGACGGTCCTCCATGGATGAGGCTGGAGCTGGTATGTCCTACTGTAGAACTGGAAGGAGCATGGGGAGGGCCTCCATGCTTGTTTCCCCTGGTTGGCACAGTGCGAGGAGGATTCTTGTACCGGTCTAGCTGAACACGGGTAGGACCTCCATGGTGGGTGCTAGTGAGGAAAGGCTGGCATTCACCCCTCTGTTTTTCGATGTGAGGAGGACCTTCACCAGCTGCTAAGACGAAATGGGGAGGATCCCCATGTAAAATAGAGACCAGATGGGAAATTTCCCTACACCGGCAGTCGGGGGCTGGAGGAATGACTCCATACCCAGTGTAATGTGCACAGGATAGGATTTCGTACCGAGTTTAACCGTCATAGGGAAGGCCCTCATTATGATTTAGGGTGGCATGGGGTGGACCTTCATGCCGAGCCTCGAAGCGGGGAAGGTCAGCACTCTCTGTGGTAATGGTACGGGGAGGACCTCTATAATGGGTGACATCACTGCCGGTTTGTTCGCAGCGGCCACTGCCTGTTCTAGTGACCAGGAGGGTCGACCCAGCCTACCTGTGGGGATGTTGGGGCCTCAATCTTGGTCAGTCATATATGTTCCCTTGCTCAGTGTATACAAGGAACTACTGATATGTGAGGGCAGTGGCTCGGGCAATAGTAGTCGCCGACGTTGAGGCTCCTTGGCAGGCGTCCTCACCTGGCACCCGATGCTGGCATAGGGTTGGACGAACCAGGGCTGGTGGTGTAGGTATGTGGCTTACCTACTCCATATCCAGCAAGAACGGGTGGTGCCTCTTACTCTACTGGGAGATAGGCCTCGTTTGGAGCCCCTGGAATGGTACTATGATCGGGCGAGGCCAGACGTCACCTACCTCATATGCGTAAGGCAAGGAGTCGTCAAAGCATTCTAGGGAGAGGATCCTGAAACAATTATATGTCAGTGTGAGGAATAGTGTCTCCTTATGCGGACCTTGGGGTGGCATTGCTGATGAGAATTAGACGCCTCTATATCCAGATAGGCCATATCCCGGGTTGGGAATATGCCCTCATCCTCGTAACGGTGCATGGGGTCATTGATCACCCTTCGTTGGATGACCTCAGGCGAGGAGATGGGTCATGATCACCCCAAGGCCATAGGTGTAGAGTCCATTGTGGGAGAGGTGTAACCATGTGGGACTACAACATTGGCACTACCCCTTCCGTTGTGTCGGTGTGCAGGCGGTGATCGCGTTTTGAGTGCACCAACTTGATTCTTCAGAGGCAGAGATATTAACTCATCAATGCTGAAAGAAAAAAAAAATAGACAACCAATTCCACATTGCCATTCCATCTTCCATGATAGGTAAGAGGGATCCACTCTAAAAACATCGCAGAATGGGATGCCCAATGTTCTACTACCCCAACTTCTGGTTAGTTTCACACCAGGTCCACTATTTTCCTGGCGGGACCATGCACAGGATAACTGGATCCGGTGAAATGTTAATCCATTGATTCTGAAAACAGTACTAATATTCATATTGAGGATAAGAAATTCATGTCAGGTTCACCATTTCTGGTTCTAACGCTTTCGCCAGGGTGTGCACGTCCGTCTTCATTTGAGGATGAAAGGCACAGTTCTATTGACCTGCTTTCCTGCTTTCCAAAGGCCGGCAACATCTTCTCTTTGTTCATGGATTTTTTCCCCATGATCGAAACAGGATGATGGGATGTTGGTTCCTCCATCGATGGATTCATCCTCATAACTCATCGCCTAGTCCGAGTCTCCCTTATATATTTATGACATTGTTCATGAAAATACTCCTAAAGTCGTATCTTCATG
The DNA here is from genome assembly GCA_963277665.1 of Viscum album. Classification (NCBI taxonomy): domain Eukaryota; kingdom Viridiplantae; phylum Streptophyta; class Magnoliopsida; order Santalales; family Viscaceae; genus Viscum; species Viscum album. The sequence goes on along the minus strand of OY728131.1, from coordinate 705,255,127 downwards.
GACACCAGTTAATTACACTGCTTCTGTCTGAACATTCCAAGGCTTTTGGTCAGGGCAATAACCTTCAGTCAGGGGAGTGGTCACGTTTGGCATCACTGGCATGTCTGGACGCAGGGAAACTAGCGCGTCTGTCTTCTATCCATTATTATTGGTATTCTCGAGGGCGCGGAAGCCTGAGGTATCCCACATCGAACATTGGGAATCATATTCCATGGCCGTGTATCTGAGTTTTTTCTCAACTTCCCATGTTTAACATAATGTATGCCGCATGTTTATCATCCAGTAGAGATGGATCAGACTGATCAGAACGCCGACTAGAGTGGATCATATGGGTGCATCCCCTAGAGGGAACACTGATGTTGGGTCCAATTTATGGTTGAATTCTTGGTAACTGTTGAGAGGAATAGGAAATGAGATGGCATGATTTCACTGGGATGTGGCGGCCTAGATAAGAAGCAGGACGGATGATGGGTGGATGAATGAAGTGGAGGGGTAATGAAATAGGACCATCGCAAGGGCGACAGTGAAGTTTTGATTGATCCGCGAAGAGACTTCCTACGTATCTCTGTGGTAGGGAATCAATTTCCGCATAGTTCGATGAAATTAGTTCATCATGAAAACTGCTTATAGCTGGTTAGAGTTCCAATGGCTTACCGCTGAATGGGGCGACAATTGATTACCGCTGAATGAGGCTGACGACGTCTTACCACTAAATGCAGGAAAAAAATGTCTTACCGCTGAATAGAGGTTACAACAGCATACCGTAGGATAAGAGTATCAATGGCTTACCGCTGGATAGGGTCACAATGGCTTACCGCTGGATGGGGGTACACCGTTCAATGTCATACATGATGGGTGAAAACTGACGTGAATAGGGTCAAAGCGACCTAGTGTTGGGACTGAGCCTCGTGTAGGCTTCCTACATACCATGCCTTGTCTAGGATCAAAGTCCATGTAGTTTGTAAGAGGTGTTTGGGGCTTACACTCTAGGATTCCCAAGGTGTTGGTGAACCGACATGAAGGGGGTGGGAGTGACCGGGGTTGTTGGCTTGAACCTCATGGAGGATTCCTATGTACCGTTCCTTAGCAAGGATCAAATATCGTGTAGTCCAGAAAGGTCAGTGAACCGACGTGAAGAAGGACATGGGGTCCACTGGGTGGTGGGAATGAACCTCATAGAGGCTTCCTATGTTCCCTTCCTTAGCAAGGATCAAAGACCACATAGGTAAAGAGGGTATCAGTGAACTGGTTTGAAGGATGACTTGGGGTCCAATGGGTGGTGGGATTGAACCTTATAGAGGCTTCCTACGTACCCTGCCTTAGTAATGATCAAAAACCACATGGTTCAAGAGGGGGTGGGGCTTACACTCTTGGATAACCATGGATGATATCATGGTTTGTGCTTATTCTAAGCACATGTGAGTCATGCTCGGTGTGAGAAACAAGAGGCATCAAATACCTGACAATCATGTCGCGAAAGGTGCATCCTTTAAAGGTGAAGTGGGGCTTACACATGATCATAGCCGAAAGTGGAAACATGGGCTTATACGTGGATAGTGGCCCGAAGTGGATGGTACATACTCCAGGATGGAGGTCCAGGGGTGATAAAGCCTAGTGGGGGAGGTATTAGACACCGAAGAAAGGAGGGGTCTTACATCTATCCTCCCCCCTCTGGCCTTGGGACCGAAGAAGAAAGGAGGAGTAGGGATGTTGCCTCCTGAAAGAAATTCTAGGGATTACACAAGGATTGTTTCCCTATCCCCACGCAGGATGCATGGGGGGTATGTCATAGTTTAACATCATGTGTTGAGGATAATGGTTCTTGGAAGTTTAACATATTACAGCTCGGACATGGTGGGTTCACGCCACACTCCTAGGACGTAATTAACCGGTAACCTCTACACCTTGGTGAAGAGAGGGGACAGGAAATTTTGTGGCTAGGGGTGTCATGGAGAGAACCATTGTGGGGTCCATGTTAGCATGGCCGGTGCGAAGAATAAATAGTCATTAGCGTTTCTATGATAAGAAGCATGAGGCGAAGAAATGAAATGGGCAGTATCGCCCAAGGGAAATTGATGTTTCTTCATGTGAACCTTAGATGTTGCATGGGAGAGGGAGTTGTAGAGAAAATGGGTTTATGAGTAGAGGCCTCATAGAGCTCTGGTGCTCCAGGAAAGGGAAGGGCATTGGAAAGGTGTGAGATTTGTGAAGTGAAATGGCCTAGCCTAGGCAGAGGTCATAGGTGAATGCAAGAGTTGGTTAATGAAGTGGAAGGGAGTTCACGATGTAATGCCCTACGAAGCATCGGTGCCTCACGAAGAAAGGTCATGTGATGCATGGTGCTTCACGAGGCACAGTGAATTGGCTTTAGCATTTGAGTCATGTGTGAATGGGGGTGCTTTGCAAAGCATAAATGCTTCGTGATGACCTGAGTCTCTGTGAGGATCTTCTTCCTTCAGGAAGGCCTGTGGGCTTCACGAAAGGCATCCCTCACAAAATATGGGGTGAAAAGAAGGAAAATAAGAGGAAATTCGCAGAGAAAAATTACCTTGAGCAGCTCATGGTTCACAGAGCAGAAAGTGCTAAGCAATTTGAGAGACAGAAAGAGGATAGGTTGGATGATCCATTCTTTGGGTCTTGGGGAGGCCGGTATTTATAGGAAAGAGGCACTGCAAAGCAGCATGCGCTCGGCACGAAGATGGATTCCACTCTGCAAAGGGTTTGAGAATGTTAAAAGTGCTCACAGAGCATCCTGCATGTTGGCTTCACGGCGGGCTAGTGAACATCAAAGGGGCTCATGGTGCATCCCGTCTCCTGGCTTCAAGGCAGGCTCATGAATGTAAATGAGGCTCGTGGAGCATCCCTCTTCATGGATTCATGGCAGGCTTGTGAAAGTCAAATCGGCTCATGGAGCATCCACACTCCATGCTTCACGGTGGTCTTGTCGATCCATGAAGCTCCACGATATTTATAATGTCGATGTGTTAAAATATTTTTTTGGAATTCACATTTTGTGCATGTTATGGGTAGAATTATCTCATAGTGGTGTTCATGATACAAGGATAAATAGTTTAAATCCCCAAACCAAGTTTACCTAACAATATCTTAGCCCATGGTTCCAAATTAACTAACGTAAGCATCCCTAGAAGCCAGAGGCCACCGACTTGTAAGGTGGTCTAAGAATTATTTTTGACATACAATCTAGTGAATATAAACATAATGGTTTTTACATAGTATATTAAAATTTCCTCATGGACAATAAATATAATGATCCTATACAAACATATAAAAAAGAATGATTATCACAAGAGGGTGTGTCAAAATAAAAAATATTAATGTTATTAACCAACTACATGATAAATAAATAGTAAAAAAGGAGAAAAAATAGACTTACATGAAAACTACAACATAAATATATAACAATAAGTACTTTAGTCCAATACATATGTAATATATCTATAATGTAAATATACAATGGACTCTAAACTGCTATCAAATAAATCTCTTATTGAAAACTCGACATCCAAATATCCAACCAGTGTTGAACCATATATTCATCTGTAATTCAATATATATATAATAAATGAAATATAATTTATAAGAACATATTTCAAAACACATACAATATATATTAGTAGGGGTGAGTATAATGACTCAGAAAGATTCCATGTATTTCTATGATTTACTGAGTTCAAGAGATGATATGGAAGTATATAATTTTTTTTATAGTGAATGTAAATTCTATGTATAATTAATCCCTGAAAACATTAACCATGATTTCTCATTCAGGTTAATATTTTATTCATTCATGTAAAAAATATATATGCACCACAAAAAATTATAATAGAATTATTAAACATTAGGAAATCCCACCTACCAACAATTGATTATTAATATTTTCTATTTTTCCATTGTGTTAATTTATAATATCACTCTCATATAATACAAATAATTCTAAAGTGGTATATCATATAACTACATGGATTATATCAAATCCAACCTAACCTATCATGGAACTCACTACTAATTTATCTTAAAAAACTCAAAATATATAAGGAAATAATGTTATTCTTTATAAATTTAAAAACAAGAAATCATAGAGGGTTAATAATCATTTTAAATCATAAAAAACTAAAACAAATAAGTTATGTAAATGATTTCCCCAAGAAAAAAATATTTGCAATACAATAATCCTATGATAAAAAAGGTGTAAAATAAATCTTATAATACACAACACACTCTTTAAAATTTATCATAAGTCATCACAGGGGATAGATCCCACAACATGGTGGTATGACACGTGATTTTACACTAATCACTAAAATATTATATCAAAGTCAATATATGAAATTTTTTGTATCATGTATATGGTCTAAACCATGATCGATCCATAGAAGGGAAATGGAAACCTCTAGCATATAAAGCCAATAAAATCTATTGCAACATCAACCAATATCAAAATTAGTGTCTCAATTTCCATCTCTCTATGTCTAGATTCTATTAGGAAAGAGTACATATAGATATAGTCTTATCCTAACAAGAAAATACAATCATTCAAACTAACCTCACAAGAGAGTCATATTAAAGATACTCAAGAAATATCTTGAGATAAGAGGTCATTCACTATATTTTATTCGATAAGGATAAAATATTTATCAATATGTTATTATACTAGTGTCATTACCTTTAAAGACACATGACTAGTCCCAAAGTATAAAATAGGCATAATCCAATAATACTGTTGAGACAAAATCCCACTCATAATATCAAGGATAAAAATAAGGTCTTTTCTATATCATAATAGTGATGTTAAGTAGGAAGCACTTATCAATTATACACAATAAAAATCTGAAAATTAACACATCTTATGAAATCTATATAACTATATCATGAAAAATGATAACACTAGGATGAGTGATCATGGATCCATATTTGGTAATAAATTAGATATAACATGGAAAAACTCTATCCCTGACCACTGAGGTATTTCAACAGGAATCACTATAATGAATAATGAGGAAGACCAGTCTTCTGGAATATAAATATTTTCCAATGTATTACAATTGGTGATCTCACGAGATCCCACTAAACCTAACAACTCAAGGCATATGGTTGGGGTGGACCTATAATCCAATTTATGGTCATATTTTTAATGGTGTATCGTAGTTCATACTAACCTTTTTTAAAAGGACATCTTACATTTATCATAATCCAAACTAACAAATACATATCAAAATGGATTGTATAATAACTTTATTTACTATAAAATCGTTCATTATTATTAAATAATTTCTAGTAAAAATGTAACCACAAATATTGAGGTCTCACATAAGAAGAAATTTTTTTTAAAAAAAATTACAGATCTCATGAGTTCTAATAGGACAATTGCATCATTAAATCAAGGTATCATGGTTTCTTTATCCAAGTATTAATGAAAATATTCTTTTTTAAAACATTTTAAATAAAATAATACACCCACATTAAACAATTATAGACCTATCCTAATGATTAAATAAATTTCACCACAATAAACTAACCCAAACACACTATTTAGTTTATATTGAAAATTGTCAAACATACTAGTAATTGTCATGGAATATCCATTCATAAAAATTATTTCAATATAATCCAACTCTTTTATAAAATTTATTTTTTTAAAAAAACTCCTTAGAAAATAAATCTATATGTAAAACCTTTCCCATTGAAATTAAATGAAAACATATCCCTTTATAAAATCTAGGTAAAAAATAGTATGGTGCACAAGGTTTTTAGTCCATATTAAAGGGGATGAACTATTTACTTTAAACAAAAAAACTCATGAAATTAAATGCAATAATATATTTTAAATAACAATTATAAACCTAAAATAATAATATAATGTAAAAAAGCAAGAGACTCAATGTGTCAAATCCACCTACAAAAATTATACATCTATTTATTTAATCCGAGATCTTATTGATATTTATCAGTCTATATTACCTATTTTTATGTAAACTTAAATAAATAATACAATAATTAACTTTATAAAACACTCCCTAAGAGATATTTTAACATTCAGTCTCACTGTGTAGTGACTGATGCTAAAAGTATGAGTGAAGGGGTGAAGTCCTATATTGATACAAACATAATACTAATCATATACAAAACCAAACATTAAAATATTTATTTTATATAAATTATTCAAAAAAAATCCAAAATACTTAAATAAAATTAGTGGCCATAATAACTACAAATAAATAGTATTCAAATGCAATATTATGTTTTTCATGATCCAAATATAAACACCACACATCATATTCAAATTAATAAGTATTAATCAACCAGAATCCTTTGGAATAATATTCAAATCCATATCCAATGAAGATTGAATTAGAAAAAAAATGAATATAAGAGAAAGGATTATAGGAGAATAGGGTAGACTTACCATACCATGTAATAAAAACCACTCTGGATTTCCTAAATCAACACAATAAAATGGGTAAGAAGAGGAGGATTAGTGATACCATTATTCCTTGTTTTAAAATTATAAATGAAAACAATAGAGTGTTTTATAAAAGAATACCATTAAATTACCATTCACCCCATTTAAATTAGGGATTTGGACACTCATCCAAAATAATAGTGATGTTCAATCGACCTCATTGATGTAGGGAAAGTGGTGAAACACTAATTCCTAGAACACTTTAACATCAAAAAAGCTGACACTAGGGTTATGATGGTTCTTTAATACCACTGGAATTTTCTAGCATTGACAAGGAATTCCAAGATTTCAACATCATATTCTTTCCACATAAAATTAATCTCCAAATCCTCTTTTTAGTTCATTTAAACTCATCCTCCAACTACAATTACTGATTCCATCATAAAATATTAAAATCAATCATTTTATAATTCATAAATAACTACCCTAACTTCATGTTCAATGATATTCAATAGTATGGGTCATTAAGAAATACACATCATAAATTATATTTTTATTAAAAATCGTTGTCATTCCATTAACTACTAATATCGACCAATACATTCAGTAAGATATCCTACCCGAATGGTCTGAAGGCCTTCTATTTTTATTTAGTTCTGATAATAACCCTTTTAAGGGTTTAAGGGGATCCCTTACATGAACCATAGGCTTTCATGACATTACACGACCTGATGGTCTTATAAGGGTTAACCAGGACTATGACAACTTGGAACCACCCCTCCCCAGCATCGACATCGTGATCAGCTCTCCACCTTCACGTGACTATTCAGCTAGCTTTTCTATGCAGGATGAATAGGCTCGATGCCGAAGGAAATGTAATACCCTATCATTATTTAAAATCCAAAAGCACTACTATGGTGAATGCACCTTTCTATGAACCTCCTCTAGAGGTGGATCTTTGTAGAATCTTCCCGGTATGTATCTGCACATCATGTGGCCCAAAGGCCTTGTGGTGTCCTGAAGGCCTTCAGGTGGACTTAAGGCCTTGAGGTGGCCTGAAGACCTTACCAACCTGTTGTCCTTGGTGAAACAAAGTCCTAAATGAGATTTCTAAACCCCACCTTGGTATCTATGAATTTATGAATATGTAAATTTCAAAATCTCCAACATAGATTGAATTTACCAATAAAAAGAAACCATCTTAAAATGCATATCATAATAAAACCAAATATTCCATTCTATAAATTTCTCAAAAACAATGAAAATGCTAAAAAAACCCACATATCGTATTATTTTATAATTTTTTTCTTATAAAATAAATTTATAAATATCTAATAATGAAAATATTATCCCACCATATATGTTTTTATATCAAAACATGTTTTTCTGAAAAAACCAAAACACTAAAAATTACCATATTGATATCAAACTATGAAAATTAATAGTCAATATTTTAAAATAGAAATTCAACTATCATTATTAAAATAATCACCCAGTATAATAAACACAAAAAAACATCAATAAGATTATAATATAATATAATTATTAATTAATCTAGAACTATTAATTTGTGAAAAATAAAAGTGCATCAGAAACTATATCAGTCCTAAGGTGTCCATTATCATGATTAATAAAAAAAATTCTCTAGTAGTTATTTTCAACTCATCCTAATCTTCATGTACCCCAGATTTGGGTTAATGTTTTAAAACATCACTGAACTTGGAGAGCCAATTCCTTAAAATACAATATCCCTTGGTAACACGAGATTAAATTAAATCCATGTTGATGAGGAATTATCTAATTATACAACCCAAATTTAAATATAATTTTATCATCCATATTAAAATTTCCTGTACACAAACAATTGCATTGAAACCATCATGTAGTTCATAGATATAGATCTCCTAAATATTTACTAATTCATGGAAACTAGATGTCCTAATGCACACCTCCCTATATTCTAGAGAATGATAACTAGAATCAAGGGTAGAGAAATGTCCTAAAGATACTATTACATTGATTATAAAAATAATGATGATGTTATAGTCTACTGAAATTATTGTATGACCTATTTATATAATATAGATACACGAACATGTAGTTATATACATTTGGGTAGAAGTGGTCACCCCAAAATCAAGAATATAAAACCAATAAGAAATCAATATAATTCTCAAATTATAGTATAGAAAAAAATAGATATTAAGAATAGTTATCATATAAAAACAAAATAAGAAGGTCTATAGGACAATATATATAAAAGTAATGTTAAAAGTTAGTATACAATGTCCCTCAACCAAACTCATAATAAATATACATTCATTGTTCAGACTTCATATAAAATGTCTTACCTAAACCACATTCCGGGATCCAAGGTGATTCCTATACCATAAATAAAATATATGGTATACCCATGTACATTAAAACCCATTTTATTACACATATAGCCCATGAGTCTAACAACCTCATGGGATTACACAATTTTCCTTGAATCGTTATGTTTTAGTAATCTGTTAGATGTACTTGAAAAACAATCTAATTATTTAGTTGGTGAATATTTCAACCCACCCTCCAACAAATATAAACCATGAACACACTTACAATTCATGCCAAAATTTTATCATATCCGGTATATACACACACTTCAAAGACTCATACTACTTGAACCCAAATATGGGATGGACCTTACTACCAGTAATTAAACATATGTATCCCCACATATACCTTTGGATAACACCACACTGTTAAAAAATTGTAATTAGAATAATCCAAATTGTGTCTACACAATAACCCTAAGGTTATATCATGTAACACTTATCAAATCAATCTCATTACCATATAATATTCAATACAACAAAATATAACATAAAAACAATGGTCTCATGATATATAAAAATGGACAATAAAATAAGGATCATCTAAAAATCCCAATAATAATATAGCAATATGAACTAATTATAATAGTAAAAGAGGTACCAACATGAAAAATGTCATCTAAAAAATATACCAGGATAACTAAATGGGGAAAATAATTATTGGGTATTATACACATTAAATAAAATCCATACCCTTCACCCATTCCCCATATCAACTCTCCAGTCATCACTATAAATATCTATAAGAGTACCTATAAAGAACAACCAAATATTTACAATATATAATAAGTGATCACAATGGATAACTAACACTACATGATAATACATATACAAAATACACACTAATAACATATATAAAATATTAACAAAAATTGTAAAGACCCGTAAATTTCAAGGAAATTTTTTTTTCTTACTTTTCTTTGGAATTTTACAAGAACACAGTTTCTAACGACACCTAATTCCGAGGCCCGGTGTGCCCGGAATCATTTTTCAATGTTTGGCTCGGGTACATTCCGTGAACGAACAAGTGGGTTTTTCTAACTTTTTAACCGGTTCTCGGAATCAAATTCTGAGGGCACCGATGGAATCGCAGCACTAGTATTTGCTTAGAAACGCCTCTTTCATAGTTGCATTTGCTCGGGTGTGGTTTTTAAATTTTTGGGGTTAAGTTAAGAAATAAAATAAAGTGGTGCGACAACTTTATTTTTATTTCACTTAAATCCACTTAAAATCCACTTAAAGCCACTTGAGCTGAGTTGAAGTGGATAGGGTGCAATCCAAAATATCATACCCTCTTGGTAGGATATCTGTGAGGTGGGGCCCGCACGAGCCCCACCGTTTCTTTTCCTTTAAGTAACGCACCTACGAAACCTCCTCATTAATGAAAGTCAACTGGGGCGTTTTCTAAAACTCTTAAACGCTCCTATTAAATGGACAGTTAAGTCATTACCATTAATTCACCGAATAAATGGTTCGTTTCTTAACATGTTTTCAAACTATTGGAAAAATAATAAAATAAGACCAACACCTTTTCTTTTGTTGAGGGTTGATTGTTGAGAGGATTTGGAGAATCTGTACCTTCATTTCCCTCCGCGAAGAACATGAAGAACGCGAAGAACGCGAAGTACGTGAAGAATTCCGAACCCTCGGAGATCGACGACGCGACGCCGTGTTCTGCGATGCCGAAGATTCTCCTTCCACGACGCTTCTTCTACGACGTTCTTCCCCGCAACAATCTCCGATCATCAACTGCTTGAGGTAGGAGATTTCAGATCTTTTAATTCTTCATTTGTGGATTTTATCCTTAACATGGAATTAATTCGTGAAATTAAATCCGTGTTTTTTCTTTAACCCTCGTAGATCGTCGACGTGATGCCCTTCCGTGATGAGGCGAAGCCCTTCTGCGACGTGACGATCCTCTTCTTCCGCGACGGTCAATTCCGCGAAGAACTCTCGTCCGACGACAGCTACGAGGTAGGGGTTTTATTTGAGAATAATTTTTATTCCCATGGTTGATCCTTCTAAAACAAAGAACCCGGATCAAAGTTCAATTTTAATTTATTAAAATTGTGCCTTGTTTTGTTTTTCATATGTTGAATATTTTTTATTCCCAATTGTTATCACCTAACGCGGAGGGTGCGGGCCAAACATACACGGCCCGACAACCCTTCACAGTTTTTCGTTGATGTGTGGTGTAACGGAGTTTACGAAATGGGATCAGAATGGCGATTGGAGGCCTTCACAGCAGAGTTCGGATCCCGGGAGAGCTATAGGCGCAAACCGCAGGGAAACCAGACAACCGGAGCACGTACGGTGGTCCGCGGAAGATCCCGCCTATGCGCCACGCCAGCACGGCGGCGCCGGAGGCCGGAGGTGGCGGCCGCGGCACGCCGCCGGGAAGACCCGCCGCGAATGAGGCCGCGGCGGCACTGGCCGGTCCCGCGGCCGCGCAGGTCCACGGAGGAGGGACGCAGCCTTGCCGCGTCCATTGGCGAGAGGTGGCCCCCCACATGGGGTCGCGGAACCATCAAGGGGGCGGCTCCCCCTTGCACCCGCTCGACCGTTATGGCCGAGCCGCCAGGCGACCGGGCCGTGCCCGCGCCGGCCGTGCCGGGTCGCGCCCAGGTCGGGCCTGGCCGACCCGGGGAGGGGGCGGGGGGGTTGGGCCGGGTTGGTCCGGGCCCAGAGCCCCCATTTTCGGACTTTTCGGTCTTTTACTCATAACATGAGCTACGGGCCACCGAATGACACACCGTTAATGGTGATGCGATCCTTGGATCGAGACGGTCGTTTTGGTATACTACACCCAAGGTTTTGGAATACTTTGGGTTCGGCCGGGTTGGTTCGTACAGAAACCAACCGGGCCCTCGGAGTGGAAACGCTCATATCTTGAGCTCTGGACATCCGATTGACGTACCGTCGATTTTGATGGATTCCTCTAAGTGAGACGGATCTTTTGGCTTACTCTGCCCTTGGTTTGGACGCAGGTTGAGTATGGTCGGATTGGTTTTGACTTAAAACCCAACCAGGTCCCTAGGACGAAAAAACCAATAACTCTCAGACCGGGCGTCCGATTGACGCGTCGTCTACAACGTTGAGTTCCTGTTCATGATACGGAACTTTTGGATACATCATCTCTGGAATATGTGTCAGTTGATGTATCAGCCTCTCAGCTCGTGGAGCGGACCCTCCCGAACGAGCGTGCTATGTGCGGGAACCCTAGAGCTGGTTGCGACTGCTACTGTGACGACGACGACTGTGCATAGATCCTCTGTGGATTAGACGACGACAACTACAGCACTCAGTGATCCTTTGTGGGTCAGTGCTACCGATCCTGTGTGGGTCCGATCCTGTGCGGGTCAGCACTCAGCGGTCCTGTGTTGGCCAGTGCCTACAGATCCTGTGTGGGTCTGATACTGTGTGGGTCTTTGCAGGGGTTAGTTACCTATCGATCCTTTGTGGGTTAGATCCTTTATGGGTCATTGCGGGGGTCAGTTACCTATCGATCATTTGTGGGTCAGATCCTTTGTGGGTCATTGAAGGGGTTAGTACCTATCGATCCTTTGTGGGTCTGACGGCTTACATGAATCAGTGGCAATATATGGTCATCTTTAACGTCACATGAAGAAATATACCTTTGTGAGCTGAATCTTGTTTATATTCCTTTTTGGATTGCTTTGTGCTATCCTGTGTGGATTTATGTTTTTCCTTCCTATGTGGACTAGGTTGTACTTGAGCTCAGATGTTGGAGCCGAGCATGAATTGATGACTTAGGTATATGTATGGGCATATACCTAAGCCGTGTCGGATGTTACTTCATGATTGTAACATTACTTTGTATTTTATCCTTTGTGGATTTTGGGAGACCTTCGGGGGTCTCAGGGTCCCTACTGAGTAGCTTGTACTCACCCCTGCACGGGCTATGCCCGCACTATGTTGTGTTGGTTGTAGACGACGGACAGTGCTGATCATGGTGGAGGCTTGCGGAGCAGGACGGTACCTAGAGGTGGACCACTGGGCGGGATGTACTCGGAGCGGTCGGCTAGACCCGAGGAGCAGTGGAGGCTTTCTGTACCCACCCTTCAGATGGGATTTCCAGTGGACAGCTCGACGTTGCGACTTTACTTTTCAGTTGTTGTTTTCCCTTTCCAGTTATACTTTACTTTCAGTTTGGGTTTGTATACTAGCCCACTTACTTTTCCACACATACTGTTGTACCAGTTTTTACTTAGTGTTTACTTCTGCCTGCTTGCTCTGTGGTGTTTGTGGTTTACATTACAAAGGCAATGCCTTCCCTTTTACCGGGATTTACGCCTTGCTGCTAGTCGCAAGCCCCTGGCCTATGGAAGGCGGGCTTGAGGTAGTCACGGCACGGGCCCTGAGGATGGGTCGTGACAAATTGGTATCAGAGGAGTTAGGTTCTACTGCAAACTCTGATCTTTTTCTATGTGAAGCAATAGTGTTAAGCGTATTGGGTGTGGTTATCAGTCTAGGGAGTCCAATGATGGTGCGGCGGCCGACGTATCCGTACACCAGGACCCTGACTTCTGATTTCCGACTTAATGCATGAAAATAGTGATTACATGTGTGTTTCAGGTTTTCTTTGTGATTACTATATTTAAGACATGTGTGATCATGAGGAAACACCATGTGCATCGCCTCTCCTAAATTGAAATAACAAGTATGGGAAAAATCCACATTCTTAGATACCCTAGGTAACACATCGAGTCTGCTATAAATGATATTGTTTCTGATGCTTTTCTCGGGGCAGGCCCATCCATCTATTTCAGAGGACGTGCATCTGTATTGACCTACATTACCACTTTACAAAGGTGGGCGGCGTCTGTCACCTGTTAAGGGACTTTTTCTCCTTGATTGAAATGGTATGATAGGATATCATTTCCTTTTTCATTGGATTCCTCCTTGGAACTCATCACTTAGTCTGGGTCTCCCTTATTGATTAAGACATTGTTCGTGAAACTCTTCCCAGTGGAATATCTTCATGGACTCCAGTTAATTACACTACTTATGTCAGAATATTCCAAGGGGTTTAGTCAGGGCATCATCCTTCGGTCGGGGGAGTAGTCACGTTGGACATCACTGGTGTGTCTGCACATTGGAACACTGGCGTGTATAGTTTTCTTCCCCTTATGATCGACCTTCATGAGGGCGCGGAAGCCCGAGGAATCCCACATCAAATGTGGGGAATTATATGTCATAGGAATTTCTCTGAGGTTTTTCTCAGCTTCCCATGTTTAACATAGGGTATTCCATATGTTTAACATCTAGTCGAGATGGATCAGACTGATCAGAACACTTACGGGAGTGGATCGAATGGGTTTAACCACTGGAGAGAATTCTGATGGTAGGGGTAGTGAAGAGGTGGATGACATGATTTCATCGGGGTGAGGTGGTCTGGGTAATAATAAAGATAGATATGAGTTGTTGAGAGTGGATGTAGAAAGACATGTAACTCTCATAAGAGTGACGGTGATGTTGGGCTTGAACCTTGAAGAGACTTCCTATGTATCCATGTGGTAGGGAATCAAATTTTGTGTAGTTCGTGGGGGGTATGGAATCAGAGTGTGCATAGAGGGCAACGAACCAATGATATATTGGGTATTATTTGTTGTTAGCAGCCCATGTTGGTCTGATGCCACTAAGGAAGACAAGATAATTGGTTCCTAATGAAAGGGACGAAAATGGATTACCACTTGGTTGGGTTTGACAACAGATTAATGATGCATGGGGTTGACAACGTCTCACTGGTGAATGGGGATCACAACATCATACCGCTGAAGGGGGTTGACAATGGATACCACTGAATGGGGTTGACAATGGCTTACTGCTGGATGGGGATCACAACGGCTTATTACTGAATAGGAGACAGATTAGTGTCATCCTGGACAAAAGGGGCATACAGTTTATCGTCATGGATGATGGGAGTGGACCGACAGGGATTGGTTGGGACCAATAGGTGTTGGGCGTGAACCTCAGTGAGGCTTCCTACATACCTTTCCTTGGAATGGATTAATGTCCATGTAGTTCATAATGGTGTTAGTGAACCAATGTGAAGGGGGCCAGGGCCAATAGGTGCTGGGCATGAACCTCAGGGAGTCTTCCTGTGTACCATGTCTTAGTAAGGATCAAATTCCATGTAGTTTTTAATGATTAGGGTGAGCCGATATGAAGGGTATTAGGACCAATAGGTGTTGGGGATGAACCTCGGGGAGGCTTCCTATGTACCTTGCCTTGGAAAGGATCAATGTCCATGTGGATCGGAATGTTTTTGGTGAACCAATGTGAAGGGGAATGGGACCAATAGGTGTTGGGATTGTACATTAGAGAGTCTTCATGTATACCTTTCATTGGCAAGGATCAAAGTCCACAATTTTCGAAATGGTTGGGGTGAGCGGACATGATGGTGTTTGGGACCAATAGGTGTTGGTCTTGAACCTCATGGAGGCATCTTACACATCTTCCCTTGTAAAGGATCAAAGTCCACATAGTTTTGAATGGTGTTAGGGCTTACATGCTAAGGTGGACCATAGAGGATGTCATGGTAGATGCTTACTCTAAGCCCACGGGAGTCATGCTCGGTGTGAGAAACAATAAACAACAAAGACCCGACGATCACGTCGCGAAAGGTGTGATCGCGAGAAGTGGAGTGGGGTATACATGTGGTTAGCGGCCCAAAAATGAAACAGGGCCTTACGCATGGTTCGTATCCCAAAGAGTAAACAAGGGCTTATGCCTGGTTCATAGCCGAGGGAGATGGAGATTTGGACTTACTCCAGGATGGAGGCCCGAGTGGCAGCGAGGCCCAGCGGGAGAGGGTTTTTTCTTGGAAGAGGGGAGGGTTCTGGTGCCCATCCCCCCCTCTAGTATTTCTCATGGAAGAAGAAATGAGGAGTAAGGGTACTACCATCAGCAAGAAAGCTAAAGGATTACACTAAGATGGTTGCCCCTCCCCATGGACAGGAACCGCTCTGGTAAAGAGGATCTCATTACATGTGAGGACGTTCTCACTCTCATGGAGACGATCATGCATAGAAAATTTCTAAGATGGGGCTCCCTATGTAGAAGGCACAGAGTGAGGCCACATTTTAATGTCATGTGCTGAGGATGATGGCACATGGTAGTTTAACGTTCTACAGCGCGAACTAGGGGAGGTTCACTCCGCAGCCCTAGGACTAACATAAATGATACATGCCTGACCTTGGGGGAGGGAAGACATCAGAAATTGTGTGGCGAGGGGGTGTCGTGGAGTGATCCATTTTGGGGCCCACTTTATCATGTCTATGCAAAGAATAAATAGTCGTTAGCATGCATGGGTTCCATTAAGGAGTGGTAATGGTGGATGGGGGCCTACGCATGGATGTTGCCTGGGTGCTACTAAGGAGCAGTGATGGTGCATGGGGCTTACGTATGGATGTTTCCTAGGTGCCGCTAAGGAGCAGCAGTGGTGAATGGGGCTTACGCATGGGAGATACCCGGGTGTCTTCCTCATGTCTGGCCATGATGGCATGCCAATTCGTTGGTGGGTTTAGGCATATAATTGGAGCCTACACTTATGCTCTGTTGAACAAGAAGAATAATTCCTAGGTCATTGGAATCATCCTGAAAAGGGAAGATGAAATGTGTGAATCAAATTCCTGACATTTGGAAAGGGATGAGGGTGGCATGACGATGGAGGATAACTATTCACCATGTTCGAAACCCAGCATCCATATCGTGTTATCCTCAAATGGGGGCAAACAAATGTGGGTTGATTTTTTACTGTGTTCAAAACACAGGACCTGACTCAAATTGTCGTCCAAAGTCTTTCAGGGCGTTGTCCCAGAACGGTTGGTGAGCTAATGTGGCATGGGACCAGGCCATTAGTGGGTCCCTTCAGACATGAATGATTATGAAAATTCGAATGAAAGACACATGAATTATCAGGTGGAGTGGTGGAATGCTCGAACGTATTCAAACGCTCATGAAACTATGCCACTGTAATGATGGCATGAGGTATCTAATTAATGTCACATAATCCATCAATTATTTGGAATAAGAGGCATCCTATTACTAAATGATGGGACATGTTACAGTTGAAATTCATGTAGTTATGACTGTTGGAATCTTATGCTTGGCACATAAAGAATCTCTTCTTTGGATTATGAGGAATGCTATGTTTGTTGTATATGGTGTACTACAGTTTATAGTCATGTAGAGAGGGTTGTGGGCATCTTATTCTTGGAGCATAAGGAATCTCTTTTTTAGAGAAAGAGGTATCATATATTTGTAACATATTGTGTGTACTACAGTTTAAATTCAATTAGAGAGGATTATTTGGTGTAAGTTACCCAACAATGGTTGTGTTGGGACATAAGCAAGGGTGACCCTTTCTGGTTCAACCTAGCATAGGATTCAGTTGAAGGGGTTTGTAATAGTTTATTGAGGAATGTTTCGACTCAAGTTACCTGGGGAATTGATGATGAGAATCTCAACTCACGAAATGGGAAACAAACCAATTTGAATATGTCGACTCAAGTTGTTTCATAGTGTGAGGAGGAGTATCTCAAATCATGGTATTCCATAGGTGGATGGTGGATGCGCATAAGGGTGCAAAGGAAAATGTTGTCACCCCAGCCCGAAAAGTTCACGGTATGACTCACCATTTTTCATGGGGGTCAGTGACGGAAGCGAATAGATCAGCCTAGAGGGCCAGGACAGCAGCTTGGCACTGATCTAGAGCGGGGGTGTGGGGGTGTATCCCCTATGGTATGGACCAACAGGCGCATGCCTAGATACTTTTTCAAGTAAAATGTTCCATATACAGGATGGGTTGCGCACAATATTGCATTGTTCGGCAGAGGTTCACGCATGATTGGGAATTGTCGCACTATTGCCTGCAATATTGGATGTTTTTCACAAAATAAAGAATTTTTGTGCAAAATATGGAAGGATTGTGCACCATAGAAATGGTAGGCGTGCAATAGGGAAGGATTACATGCAATATGGGAGGTGTGCTTGCAATCAAACAAGTGCAGCACTGGTGTGCACAAAATTGGGCATAGTGGCACTATTTCACGCAAAAATGATGTTTTCACACAAAATTGGGTATGTTGGAACCTTTCTATGAAAAAGTGATGTTTTTCATGAAAAATGGAGGGTTTTGTGTGCATGTGCAGAAGATGTGGACTGACACACATTTGAGCAGCTACCGACCTCTTGGGGCCCTTTGGGAAGAAGGGGGTGCACTAGTATTTATAGACGAAATCTTGAATGTTGGTGTGTGTAAAATGTTGTTCCACTTTTGCGTGCAAAACCATTTTGCATGGAAGATTCCATTTTTGTGTGTAAATCTATACTCTTCCCCAAAATCGTCCTGGATGGCCATCTCCAGCAACCTGACTTCAAATGACCATAAATTCTGATCTGTAACTCTGTTTGGGCTCTATGACTAGTCAAATCGAAGCTTTTAAAACGAGATACAATTCGAGAGCATGTTTAGTAGCATTTGGTGAAATAATGGACTTGTTTTTTGGTGCCAAAAGATATACTAAAATTATAGAAACTCACTTGTTGTGTCTATACTCGAAACATGGTTGGAACCCAAATTTGTGTACCTTATTTCCTTAGAACAAAATTTCTACATTATGGAAAGATATTTCGATCGAACCCAATGATTTATGTCACCCTATTGGTTTGAAATATTAAATTCAAACTTGGATTTTCATATGAATTGTAAATAGATAATAATTGGAATTTGAATTGAAATTTTTACAATTATTATGTTAATTGGAAAATTAGAATTAGATTAGTAATTAGATTTTAATTATTAAATTGACATGTGAAATTGGTAACTATAATTTTATCATAATTGACATGTAATTGTTAAAAAGTAATATTGAATTAAATGGAATAATACTTGAAAATTATTAAGAGTTAACCAAGATGGAATATAGTAAATGTGTTTGGAATTATTGATAATTTTGTAAGCATTGGATATTTTTCCATTGATATTTGAAATGATAAATCATCTCAAACCTTGGAATTCGAACTGGGTCTTTTTTCCTCCATGTATGTAAGTGGCCCAAGCTTGTGCATTCAAAATGGGTCTATTGACACGAGAAATATTAAATCCACCTATGGAATGGGAATCTGTTTTGGGTTAGTTTTAAAAAAAAGTCATTATCCCTTTCCATGGGAGTCCCCCCAAAACTGGTTGTGAGTATAGATAGAGATATCATGCATCATCTCGAAGCTGATATAATTGACTTTGAGTGTTACCCTAGATCTCAAGATTTATGTATGTACAATCATTTCACATATATTTAAATTATAATTATAGAGAGGTAAATTTAATTATTGGTTCCTTGAGTTGGATGATATATTCAAAGGTAGTGTATAAATTTTAATAAGAGTGGGGGATGATTTCACTTTTTGGGAAATATTATCTTGATGTTCTGGAGTCTAATGGGAGAGAGATATTAACATAGATATTTTTTGTTCCAATTATTCTAGATTAAATAAAGAGGTAGAAATTATTTAATACTATGGTTTTATCCTTGATGGAAAATGTATATGATGTGGAGAAACTATAATGTAGGTTCATTTACATCAATGAGATTCCTCATGTACACTTCCATATCTTGTTTACTATGAGCATATGAATGGAGATGATTATAGTATTGTATTATTATAAATAGGGAATACATAATGTTATGATGAATATGTATCATAATATCCTTAGTAAATATTGGTGTCTAATGAAGAAGAATGATATGGTAGGATTCATTGTGTAATTATTCACAATTCAATAGCTAAAGGCCATACATTAGCATCATACTGGGTTATTTATGCCATTTCCATTTTTGAAATAGAAGTGGAAAAATTTTATAAAATTATTCATGTTAGGTTTACTTTAGAAATCTCATAAGAATGATGTTGGGTGAGTGATCTTGGATCATCTGATGTATATTTCCCATTTCATTATTTTGAAGGAGACCTTCATTATTGAGGACTTTGGAAACCTCTATGTGTGGAAAAATAGTTCTCTTTCACGGTGTTTCAATAAGTATAAATTAAAATAGATACCCCAAATTTATTTCATGAATTTTTAATATCTGTTAAAGAGAAATAAAATTTCATTTTCTTATGAGAATAATCCTTGATATTCAGATTGATAGACAATTGAAACATACTATTCAAATTCAAGAGGACTTTTTATGATCATGTGATAGGTACTTATGTGGTTCATGTGAGTATTATCAACTTCTTTTGAATTTTTTGAGTAATAATAACCTCCATGAATAAATCTAAATGTATCCATTCAAGGATTTGTGGGGATATTCATTTCATTTTCTATTATTCTTGTTAGAGTTAAGTGAATCAATTCTCATTGGACCCAATAACAAGCATGAGATATCTGAGTGGGTCCATTTGATAATAAAGTGGATGGAAAATGTCTAGAGTTATGAGAAATGATATTTAAACCACTAGAGGTGACATCTATAATTCAGATATAGTATTTAGATCTTTTGGTGGTGTGCATAAGGTGGGAACACTTGTTTATCAAGAAATAAAGAAAACTAGCACCCAATATTGTCAGTCTATTTGAGATAGTGGAGAGAATCAGCCGAAATTTATTCTGGTTTGATCTTTTATAGTGTTATATTTAAATTTATGACATGTTCCACATTTTTAGGATTCCAAGACATCACAATAATCCTTCTCTCATGTTATATGTTAATGATCTTGAGCTATATGTTGATCTTAATGTAGATGCTTCATATTTGGGGAATCTGCTCTATATCATAGACATTAGTAAGGAATATCTCAAAGGAATTTCCATTCCCCTAGTGTGAGTGTAGTGGAAGCATGGTTTTATTTTGGAGGAGAACATAGAAAGGGATTTAGATATGGGGTCATAGTGGCATATATTCTTCAATGATACTTCTTAGTGATCTATGAGAGTTCAACTCAAAGATGAACTATTATATAGTTGTGAGGTTGTAATATGCCATCATTTATCGAGGTACTTACCACATTATGGTTTTAGTTGAAAACCATTAAATTATATTAATGAACCATGTAATATTGTTAATTTTGTTTTTTATATTTTTCCAAGGTCATAGAGGTGGTTTGTGATGAGTATATAGTGGTGGCATAGATCTAGGAAACTATTGTAGTGCCACTTGATCACCAATAGAGCCCACCAGTCATCATCTTAATGGATCGGTGTTTTTGTAGGGGTACATCAATCCCACTGGACCTTTGGTGGAATCATTTTATAATGTGATTCCAATATTAATCCCACTGGTCATCCAATTGTGACCACTGCCTCACTTTATGGTTTCTTGAAGTGCATAATTTCAATCTAGAACAGTATGATAACTAGTTTCAGCCAACGACTAGCTGGTAGCTCCACTCTAGTCTAGGAATACATTTGAAATAATTTAATTTATATCCCTAAAACCCTTCTTTAATTTTAAAATCTCATGTTTAATCTTAAATTCTGGATTAACATTTTAGAAGGGTTTTCTAGGGATTTCATTGATTGTTTAATTATTTCTCTTTATTCCTACACCTGAGGATATATCCATACACCCTAAATTGGTATTCATTTATTGAAATTAGTGAATTCATATTTTTTCTTATTATAATTTCTTTTTCTATCCCAAATGGGTTTATTCTAGAGATATACATATGGA
Organism: Viscum album; assembly: GCA_963277665.1. NCBI lineage: Eukaryota > Viridiplantae > Streptophyta > Magnoliopsida > Santalales > Viscaceae > Viscum > Viscum album. Next base: position 705,233,630 of record OY728131.1, on the reverse strand, counting down.
ATTGTGGAGTTGCACATAGATCTGGATGCTCAATCTCATTGTTTCCTCTTCTCTATTTTGAGGTTGGCGATATGAAACATCTCCCTAAGTTATTATTTTGTTTCCTAGTATGTGAATCATATATAATCACTCTGTACCACCATTCACATGACTTTTTAAAAATTGAATCCACTAGTATTGTTGAAACTATTATTCTCAACCCCCCCTGCCGAATATTTCATCAAGTCTATTGTTGATTACAGTAGGGACTTTCAACACCCCAGAGAGGTATACCTATCATAGACCATAGTTTGGAACATGTTTTTATGAACTTAGTGTCCTTGTAATTAAATTTTAGAATTTGTTTAATATTCATCAAATCGTACCTGGTGAACCTGTCACCATAATTGCTTGAAATCTGATTTCTAGACTTGGATTGATAGGTGAAATGATAAATGGGCATAAATAGATTATGAATTTGAATTGATAAACCTTTTATGGGAATATGTATCTTTTATTGAAATTTTTAATTATATTTTTTTGGTATTCTATCATGTGAAACTATTAATTGTAATATGGTAATAATTTACCTATAACTATTTATATTTGATGATGGAAAAAATTACATGATAATGGAAAAATTGTATGAGTTAATAATGATGGGATATTTTTAAAAAAGTATTGAATTTTTGGAAATTTTGTATATATTTTCACTTAATTTTTTTGATATTTTAAATGATAAATCAGAATTAATATGTGAATTTACACTGGTTATAATTTCTTATAAGCATGTAAGTGTCCCAAACATGATAATTCACATTGAGTCGGTTGATATATGAAATTTGTAATCCACCATTGGAATGGGAATCTACCATGGGTAAGTTGTGAGCTGAATCGGTGATTATTCATTATCATGTGGTTTCTCTTGGACTTAGTGTTTAGTATGGAAATAGATATTAGGCATGATGTCGTATAATGTATGGCTAACACCCAGAGTCAACCTAAATCTATAGAGTCAATGAGCTTATTAGATGTTCTATTTTCAGTCAGTAAATAATTCAATTGTATATTATACTATTTCACATACTATTACTCATATTGAATTTGTTTACAAAACGTTTGTGGTGGTCTACTAGGTTATACCCACACCATGTTTTGATTTCTCCCTGGTACTCGAGCAGACTTCATAGATGCATGTATTGAAAAGGGAATGGGCCCCTATGCTTTATTGATTGATTTTCAAGATAGTGTTGGAGTATGTAGAAGGAACTAATCATGGGTCTTGGTAATTTTGTTTGGAGTATTTAGTTTTATTCATTCTTTTGGTTTCTTTCCTATATGAATATCAACACAACATGTGGTTTGGAGAACAGTATTTCATGACACTATTTATTATATCTGAATCACTTGGAATTTTTATGTTTATCTACTAGAGATTAGTTTATATAATTATTTTATCTTATTTATGCTATGATTTTTACTTTTTACCATCGGGTATAGTCTCCCAACTATATATATTAGACCATCGCTTCTAGTTGGTAACATATGTTGTAATGACCCTAACATCTAAAAATGATAATCCCTTTTTCAACGAATAAATTCACTATTAGGTAATATAGTTATAGAAATCACATTCACTTCTATGGTTATTTTGGGTAGTTATAGTCTGTTGGATTTAAAATTACATTAATAATCATAACTATTGATAATATATCCATTGTATAGAGTCTATTAGGATTATTATAATGATAATTATGAAAAAGTTGAATTGACTCAAATAGAATAAGAGATTTCCTCAACCAATAAGATTGTACCCTATGAATCCCATTTAGTAGAGATTATGAGGGAACTTTCTTAACTAAACTTTTTCCTTGACCAATCCTAATCCAAGATTCAATAACTAAAGCTTGATTGAAACCATTTATGGTATAATTTCAAGTTCATCGAGATCATGACCCAAATAATGTTCATCGAACCACCAAAATAAAATCTCATCATCACGCCCCTAACTCTTAGAGCAGACACTGGCGTAATAATGGTTTATTTATCTATATCATAAGAGTATTAATTTTTATATTTTTAACTATTAATAAAATAATGATAACATTTATCCTTTTTAGTAATAATTTATAATGACTAAATAATATGTTTGATAAAAAATTAGATTTTGATATGATGAAACACATGAAGTATTTTTGGGAAACATATTGTTTCAATAAATATAGTATTTATGAGTAATTTAAGAAATTTTTAAATAAACTATATTTTAATAAAATATTGTTATTAAATAATATTATTAAAATATAAATTAATATATAATATTATGAAGTCAAATGTAATTTTTTAAGAGTTATAATTGTCAAAAAAACATATATATTTCAATAAATGGGAATTTTCATTTAAAATTTGTGTATCACATATTTAGAGAATTATTTGGATAAAAATATTATTTTTGATATAATCAAGTCAAAATTATGAAATAGTGAATTTTTTATAATTTTATGAGATAATGGAATATTTGGGAAAATTAAATATTTTATAAATATATGGTATGTATGTTGAAATCATAATGAACCAAAATCTAATATATTTCATAATTTTTTTAAAAAATATTTTTCCCTTTAAAATAATTTGTTTTTGATGTTATTTTATTAATTATATAAAGTCTTATTGAATCCTATAAAACCATTATTTTAATTTTGGTTTTAAAATCAATTATTTAAAAACATTACTTACCTCCACATCCCTAATGATATTATTTTAATGTGTTCAGTTATTATCATTATGAAATTATGAAAACCATCATTTGTAGAAACCACTGAAAAAACCATGGGAATTATTGTGGTTTTTATTACATTATCATATAGAGTTCAAAACCAATTTTTGGGAATTAATAAAGAGTTAGTTTCTATTTTGTTATAAAAATCCACCCAAACCCCCATTCCTCTTCACTCTAAACTAATGGAGAACTAATTTACTCCACAATTCTCTCTCTATAAACCTCCCACGGATCCCCCAAGATCTTCAGAAGCTCTCCAAGATTTAAGAAGCAGCCTCTTAGTGTAAGGGATCCTTTTCACTTCTCTTTAATCAATACCTTACTTATATTATACTATTTTTATTTCTAATTTTCCTTTCCATGATATGTCCTTTAACATCCCTGATACTATTATTATGAATTTACTTTTATTATATACCCCATTTAGTCTAATTAATCCATTATATGAATATTTATGTACAACCGTTATTCCACAGAAATTATCCAGCAATTTTTCATGCCAAATAATGGATTAGTGAATACCCATCCCCATTTTCACTATTTCATTTTCACCTATATGTATATAACCTTCATTTGAAGGATAATTCGATATATAACGCATTCTTGATAATCTTAGGATTAAATTTTATGAAATATTATCCTATATTTAATGATATATGTTCCTCACTAATGCATGTACATGATATTAATGTGACATTTGGGCTTGGATTTATATAGCCCTCCAATCCATTAGGTAATGTTCTTATCTAATTATATTCCATGTATTGTGAAAGTTATTTTTTCCTAATCCCACTGTGTATTGATTACATTGAATCTATCCTTGACTTATGGTTTTGATTCCACGTTGTATGTTGTTACTACATTCAGATGATTCTTTGATATTGTCGTTATATCATGCCTCCTTGTTCGGGATTTTGATTCTCACCCATTTTGTGTCTCGTTGATATACCAACTGGATGACATGTATTATTTTCATCATTTTATGCCTTTTAGTATTCCTTCACTTGTCTTTATATCTCTCCCCTTTCTCATGTATGTCTCAAGTTTATCTGATGCTTCTTTATATGATCCATTGAATATAAGTGTGTGTTACAATGTTTTTAAATAATTTTTTATAATTATTTTTCATGTTGTTATGTTATGTTTCTAATTAAATAATGAAATTATTCCTCACAATCATATAATGTTGTATAAAGTGTATTAGTATATGGATTTTCATAGTTGGAATTTGTGAAGAGTCTAGTTATTTCTGGAATTATTATTATGAAACAATAGTGATACACATAGAAAAACATCCCCAAATTTTGTAAATATATAGAGTAAGTTGTTTATAATCAAATAAATCTCGGACTGGATAATAATATTAGATGTGGATATGGAAATATTGTAATAATTTTAAATAAACCTAAAAGTGATTCATTGATCTTGAATCGCTCATCACCTAGTAAAAAACAATAGGCCTTACTGCACAACTGGTTTGATAATCCTAGAATATATTCGTTAGTGAATCCAAAATCTCATTATAAAACATCATTAAGGGAAAAAATTCCAATTAATATTTTATATAAATAAATAAGTCATGGATAAATTATATTGAAACCTAGGAATTCATAGTTTAAAAAATATATGTCATTAATGAGTTATACCTTTAATTTTCATGGTTTCTCATTTATGTGTTTAATTGTTTAGAAAATAATCACCCATATTTTTTCTTTTATTCTAGTTAATGGATAGAAATGGGAGGAACTGATTAAATATTCAATGAGAGGAAAAATATGATGACTACCCAAATGATATTACCAACCCAATGGGAGTAGAAATCCAAAAATTCATGATAATAAGTTCCTAATTAACTTATTTTTTGTATAAAATCCTAAATTATTATGATAAATGAAATCCACCTAAGAATGAAAAAATTGAGAATGAGACCACTATGTGATAAAGTCCTTCAACTTCTAGTAGTTATAATGACCCCTATGTTTCAGAATAATATATTAACTCCATTTAAAATATCATCTAAATAATTCAATACTCTAAGAAATGAATGTTCATTCCAGTTGTTTATCATATGGAGGGAGAAGTTGATCAATAGTGGATGTTGGTAAAAAAATTATGAAGGCTATGAAGGAAAATGGAGTGATGGATTAGAAATAATTATTGAAAAATATTTTTGAAAAATATTTTCTTGACACTCTCTGACATATAATAGAGAGGGATCTCCTTAACCTCAAGAAAATAGATGATGAATTCATTGATGTGTACGAAGTGAATTTAACAAGTAATTCATCATAATCATATTGTTTTTCATTATAATCAAAATTAAATTTGGCCAATTTTTGGTGGGATAAAGATAATTCTTTGAACATAATTATCCAATAATAATGTTGAATCTAATGATGAAATTATTTAATGTTCCCTCTTATGGAAAATGGTGATCAGTGAATATCAAGGTTTACATGATGAGAAGAAGTGTAAATGGTATTTAATTCTGGAGGTGTGACTAAAAACTCTCATGGGGGACCGAGATTCCAATATCACATATTTCAAAAGTGTGGGAAAAGAATCATATGAATTTAATGAAGGGGAAGATGAAATGATTTAGGTGAAGAATGTAAGGGAACATTGATATAAATTTACAATGGGATAAACCAATCAATGTGATAGAATAATGGAATGTTCCATTGAACCCTCAATATATTTTCCAATGATTCAATAGAAAGGAATAGTTATAGTATTAGAATCCATGAACTTACCCGATTTTTTTAGTGACAGTCGATTCCAATAGCTTCCAAGTCATAGAGAGAGGGGACGATCTTATTCCATCACAACAACTAAGGTGGATTCTGACAATGAAGTGGTGAAAGGTTTTCCAATTATTCTTTCAAGTATAGAGGAGATATTATTTTATTATAGTTCTAAACATTTTTTCGTATCATCTATGTTTACTATAACTATTCAATCACCTCCTCAAAACATACATTTTTACTTATCATTGAAAACAAAAAATTGAAGAATTATTGAATCCCATGTATATAACTCCTCTCATATCAATATTTGTGGAAAGAACTTCTCAAAAATCCCAATAATACCCCCTTTATGATAATTCAATGCTATTTTAGTCACGGATTGGATTCCCTGGTATAGAGGCACTATAAAATTTGAGATAATGAACTCACACACATGAGCCTCAGCCAAGTTGGTGAGGACTCCTTTTGTGCATCCAAGTGAACCAGGATCAAATATAGGTGGGGGATAATTTCCGGGTACTGTAGCAATACTGTAGAAGGTACTGTTGCAGGTAATGTAGCAAGAACTATGCAGAACTGTAGCAGGTACTATAGCGGAAACTGTAGCAGGAACTGTTTGGCACTGTAGTAGCCAGGAATATTCCCATGTTTGGGCCTTCGGGCCACCGATTTGGTCCCCGAGTCCTTTAAGGCCTTCGGGCCACCAATGCCTTCCGGTCAGTAAGGCCTTCGGGCCACCTCAAGGCCTTCGGGCCACCTTAAGTGCAGATGCAAACCAGACAACCTACATGGAACAAGTTTAAAAATGAGGAGGAGTAAAAATCATTCACCATAGCAGAAGTTAAACAGATTGCAAGAATGAGAGGGTATGACACCTGCCATCGGGACAAGATTGTGCATGCATGGGAAAAGCCAAGCTGAATAGCCATGCGAAGGTGGAGAGATGATTTCATGATGAAGATGCTAGGGAGGAGTAGTTCCAAGTAGTTAGTCTGGGTTGTATGTAATGTTTGATGCCTATGGGTAATGAATTCATCTAAGTCCTATTGTCCATGTAATACTTACGCCTACGGGAAATGTAAGGGTTCCACCTCACCCCTTGAAAGGTGGATTATCAAAAATCAATAAAAAAATGACGGCTTTCAGGCCATTTGAGGAGGAGATAATGAAATCACCCTTTGTATCCCAAAACACCCTTTGATTCTGTAAAAATTCATAGAGGAGGATAAATCTCATTTAGTATCATCGTCTTATGAATGGATATAATTTAATTATGAGAAATTGTATCTAACCCAATTATTGAAACTAAGGAAAATATCATTGATGGAAAACCAATTTTAAGAGAATCTATTGATTAATTTCCTAAAAAATATTCTAATTTCCTCTATGAATTGAGTTTGACTTCTGAATAACTCATATACCTATATATTTTCTAATATTTAAGACTCTATATAGAATTTATATTGATAAACTTGAAAAACTAAAGAAGAAACTTCAAGAGAGTAATGATAAAGGGATTATATGCCCAGCATGAACAATTGGAAATCAAAAGGTGTAATATAAGGTACATCTATTTATGTAACCCATAATCCTTAATTATTGGATTAAATGTGATGAAATATGACCCTATCTTGAGTTATTTTTGTTTCAAACTTATGATTGTTCCTTATTTTAATTCGATAGGTGGATATTCTACATCTCTCCAATGGATTTGGTAATGTTTTTATCTCATGAGATAATGTTTATGGTTCAAGGGTGGTTATCTTAACATCATTGTGTTATGATGTCTTGGTGGTTATCCTTGACATATGCTTATAATGTCATATTGTATATTGTTTCTACATTACCATGTTTCTCTTATTATTATAATGTTATGAAATTATGAATTATTCAGTAATATAATTCTCACCCCCGTTATGTATTGTTGATATGCTTGTTGAAACACATGTATTAATTTCATTATGTTATTCCTTTGATTATTATGTTATTGATATTTATTGCTTGCCATTTTTTTATGAATATCTTCATGTTATCCCTTGTAGTTTTATAAGATCCATGTAATATATATACATCAAACAATGTTTTTAGAAAATGATGTTTTATTTAATTTACAACTTGTAATTTTATGTTCCAAATTACCAAAATACAATAGGCCTCATACTCTTTTTGTTTTATATTATATTTATTATTTTGTAATTAATCATTGAATAATGTGTATTAAAATATGGGTTTTCATATATGTAACACGGGGAGGTGTTTCTAATGTCTCAAAACTACCCATCTCATTCATATGCGGGAGAAATGGGTTGGGGACATTGAATTTTTTCTATCAAAAATATGATATGTTATCTACCAATCATGCCATTTTTTAGTTGATTAATAGTTTGACATCATATAATCAAAATTAAAATTTTTATTATCAATGAACTTTTAAGTAAAAAGTGGAAAACGAGACAAGTCAAACTTAAGTGTGTTAAACACAAAAAGAACTCATAAAATCATTACAAACAAAGCTAAGATTAATGTATTTACTCACCTAGTATAATCCCCATTTTAGAAAAGCTACCTACAACTCAGGACTATCCTTGATAAGGTATTAAAAATGGTTGGCCATCATATCCCATTTCTATATATATTAATAAAGAACTATATTCCCCACATTGATTCCACATGCCAATATCTGATCTTATTTTTTAATACACTCAGATTGTTATGCATGAAGAGCAACTCAGATCAATATTTAATACATTCTATCTGCCTCTACCTTGGACAAGTTAATATTGAAATATTTATCTGACATATCTTCCTTTGAGTGGAGGAGAATCACCAATCCAACATTTTCAACAGGACTTGATGTTGGACCCCATAGAGCCACATTTCTTAAATTGTGTTGAGTCTATTCTACGTTTTTTTTTCATTTATCATTAATTTTCAAGCTAATTTGGTGACCATAGGCTTTAAAAGGTTGGATTATTCATTGGTTTGTTTAGTTTCTTCATTTTTTTGATCATGAGGTTCCTAGGGACCTTTCCTAGATTTACATTCCTTGTGCTACATTCATAGGTCGTCAATATTTGTTGATCTTGTTCCAAATCCAAAGAATATTAGTAATATGATTCTTTATCACTCATAAATTATTGAAAAACATGAATTGAGACATTTGGAAATTGTAACCCTTTTAATGAAATAACATTCTTATTACTTTTGTACTTGACTTTCTCCCATCCTTCTATATCTATCTTACTCAAGCCTTGATCTCTTAGAATTTGGAACCTATTATCTACAATAATGTTAGGGTTCACCATATATTTTGAACCAATAATTCCTTCTTGTGTCTTTCATTACAAATACACGTAAATTTAAATTTGTGCTGTTCTAGAATTAGAATACAGATGCAAGGTTATATAGCACCTTTATTGTGGATCTCCAGTAGTATATGAATTCACAATAGCCTAAAGTGAAGTAATTAATGGGATATTCATGAAACCAGATTCAATATAAGATTCTATAGGTTAAGAATGCCCTACCCCTAAGCAGTGATCAAATAGCTCAACACCCTTCCTGTGACTTCCCTTTACAATTTGAGCATAAGAGGTAATTTTATCAGAAACACCTAAATCATGAAGATCCATACATGTCCCTTTCTAATAGAAATGATCCTTGATTATTCCATTTGGGGCTGACAGATCTGATGCAATTCCAATATTATGATCATACCTCAATGACCTTTGTACTTATGTGGACCAATTAGTGTATCCTCAATGCTTCTGATAGAATGGGTATGCATCATTAGTTCAACCTCAGGAGAAAACACTAGATACATGTAGTCAATCCCTATATCTAACTTAAGATAAATAATCATAATCCCACTCCTACACTCTACTCTTGTATGACCCATTATTTTTCAAAATGAACATAAACCATTCCATTATTCAAAAATAACAACATACTTGCATCGGAACTCTTCCCATATGATGATCCAAATGACTAGAGTCACTGGTCTAGATACATTAACCTCTATGAAAATTCTCAGAGAAATTGGGTGACACACTACTCTAGTTCAACTATTAGAACATTAATAGTGTCCTACTAGATTCCCCATATACTTTAAAATCAAAATATTCTAAAAGGAAAGGGGGACTTAGGGAAAACCATACCCAAATAACCGTTGTTAGGGTATCGTGTTACATATTAAAATCATGGGTTCACTATGATAAGAATAAAAAAGACTTGTTATATATGTGGGGGCTCTAGCCTAGTCTTGAATCAAGTCTTCCTCTAAAAAAACAAATTATGATATTATTTCTATCTAGGAGACACATCATTGTGTGTCCTGCAATCCCCTTGAATTGAAAAAAAATCATTCAAAGGATTACACTGATGTTTTTCACTATTTAAGGTAAGAAATCAGTGTCAGATTCAGAAGAGAGGATGCATTCTAGAACTCTGCGAATGAAAGCATGAGATGTCAGGTAGTATTGAGAATGTTTGCGACTTTAGGGAAAAATTGGTATATTAGGTAAGTAAGGGATGATGAATCAGTTAGAAAATGGAAAGAAGTGGTTATGCTGAGAGTCATCATCGGGCAAGGAGGGACCCTCCCCCTCAGTATGGACATGGACCATTTCAGTGGTTGTCACTATTAGGGCAGGCGTGGAATATCATTTTGAACATCATAAGGTATAATACATTAAAATCCTGAAGGACTTGTGGCACATATCCTTAAATTGTAGTGGTCTGAAATTCAATTACCCCCAAACAAACAACCTCTAAAAAAGGCCCAAAATCCATACCCGAGGTAAATTAATTGTCTATAATTTTGAATACATATCGAGAATGAATGAGATGAAATATATTCATTATATTAATATTGAGATATTGAATGTAGGTAAATCACTCAAAAATATAATGTTCTAGAGTGCTTCCAAAGTGAGCACATGTCAAGAACCCAGTCAAACTAAGAGTTCCAGTTTGGGATATACCAAACACTGAGAGGGGGGGTGAATCAGTGATGTGTAATTTTTAAACAAATTCCAAATTTTATCTTTGTACCTCTTGACCTATTAGGATCTTGATTCTCTTATTTTCTTATCTCTGTCGCATGCATTAATAGAAAGCAGTGAAAATATGAACAAGATATTTTTACAAGGTTCATTGCCCAATAAGAGTAGTTATGTCCTTTCCATTACTGGATATGATCGGTGCATGGATTCTCCACTATAATGTAATATATTGTTACAATGGAGTGGCTAGGAAAACAATCTTGTATCTAGTGTAAGTCCCTACACATTGGAGGGGGTTAGAAACAATCCTCTTCCCTGGACTGGTGATAGTCTAGTCCAACTTTCATCCTCTAGCTGGTTCTTTATACTACCTATAGAGACAGTCTTATTCCTTCTTGATAAGATAGGTTCTGCTCTTGGTCGTCTTTAGTTATCTTAACTTGATTACATGCAAAGCAGTATGATAGAATTTCTTCATTCTTTCTTTCTCTTTTTATATAGTGCAACACCAACTTCACTAGACTTCTTTTTCTTCTTCTTAGTTTAACAACCAACTAAACTAAAACATATTCTCTATTCTTGTATAGAATCATATACACCGATGTGATTATTCAAAAATTTAGGATCTCCTCGCGTAGCATCATCTGAATTAAACTGCTCTAAATAATAGTAGGATTCAATTGGGTATACTCTGTTCTTCTTCTTCTTATTCTCTTCTTTCTATAAAGAAAACCTGTAAGATGCACACTCTTCTTGTTCTTCTTCTTCAATGCAAAACTAGGTGCACTAAAACCTACTCTTCTTCACATGTTTTCTTTCTGCGAAAAACCATCAGCACTGATCTCTTCTTATTCTTCTTATTTAGCATGCACGCTAATCCTTACTTGCACGCCACCCTGCTTGCGTGCCTCTCAGCTTGCGCGCCACCTACTTCCGCGCCACTCAGCTTGCGTGCCACCTACATGTGTGCCAAAACTTGTGTGCCAAAAACATGTGCGCCAAAACATGTGCCCCAAAACTTGTGTGCCTCCCTACTTGTGCGCCATATAAATAACCCTCATCTTGTACACCACTTCAGCTTTTGCGCCGCCCTCTACTAATTGCACGATCAGAGAACCCTCTACTACTTGCACGATCAGAGCTCTAATTTTCTCTTAAGTGTTGAGCATTAAAAATTGAGGAGGTGAGTTGTCTATTTATATGAATTTTTCTGACTTTCGCGCCACATATGCTTGAGCGCTGCTCCAGCACTTTCGCGCCACTCCAGCACTTGTGCACCAATTCAGCACTTGCGCGGAACTTTATTTCCATTATCATATTTTGATATGATGGTGTTTGAAATATGACTTGCGTTCACCTTACACTTGCACGCCAATACCTGCGCGCTAATACTTGCGAACCACTACTTGACTTGCGCACCAATATTTAACTTGGGTGCCACTTTATTTCCTTTTCCATATTTTGATGGGATGATATTGAAATATGAATTGCACTCCACTTACACTTGTGTTCCAATAATTTCACACCAATACTTGTGTGCCAATAATTTTTCACCAATACATGCGCGCCACTACTTGCACGCCACTTTATTTCCTTTTCCAAAATCACTTCTTTACTCTCTCTACTCTTCATAAGGCTTGCATCACAAGTTCTCCAAACATATGATATATATGAAATACCAATCAACAATGCTTCTTCATAGTTTTGTCCATTATTTTTGGAATGTGAATTCTAAAGTACTTCTCCATCCTCACTTAAAATCCGGAATTCTTTTTTGAGTGTTAATTCCAAAGAACTCTAATCATCTCTCTTCATCTAAAAGTGGAGGCTGGAAGCTTCTTCAAATACCTTCAATGTTGCAAAAAATATATCACCTTTGCTACATGTATTTGGAACTTTAAGAACAGTGAAAAAATCATCTGATTTCAAGGAAATGTGTAATTCATGACCTTCTTAGAATTTCTAGCCCCTGCACACTCTTTCTTCTTCTTCATCCATCATTCTCTTCTTCATTAAAATCAAATGATTCTTTTCTTCAAGTAAGCTCATGAATGGTTATCATAAAATTGTGAAGCATTGAATGATCTTCTATAAATCCTAATTCTTCTTCAATAATCCTTATATGGATGATACTTCACCATTATTCATTGTCTTAAACAATGTGTCACCTTTGACACAACTTCTTTGAACTTATTATCAGTTCAAAAATCATCTGAATATGCTTCATAGAGAATTTCCCAAGTATGACATTCAATGCTATGATTTCATAAAAATTCTCTAGGAATACTCAGTTCATACAATCTTTATTAACTTTGGAGGCCTTCATAATATCCTTATTCATTTTGACAGACATTGAAAACTGTTGACAAAAATACAATCTTCAGACATAAAGTGGTCCCAAAAATCTCCCATTTGTATTTTGTATTCAATACCTTAATGTATCCTCAAATGAATCTATCAATGTCAAAAATGGAATCTTCTCTCTCCCCTTTACTTCTTTCGTTCCCCAAGACGTTCATTTAATTTCTCTCCCTATTATTTAAAATAAATACAATGTTCATGGTAGATAGGGTATCATTCCGTACTTAAAAAATGTGTAATCATTCATTTCACTCTAAGTCTAATTGATCAATGCTCGGTGTAGAAAACAAGAGGATTTGATTTAGACAACAAAGTTGTCCATTACCCACAAAATAGGACACCTCAAGATATGAGAACTCACACACTTGTCTTCAAGGGTTTTCAGCTTTCATTCCAAGCCGAAGATATTGAATTTGATAAGAAATAATCAACCTGATATTCCTGCACTCACTTTAACAAACAGATAAAAACCATTCAAGTGAAATTGAAAGGATAAGTGGACTTGGGTCACATTCACCCTTCTTATGTCATTGATTATCTTTGATACTCCCCCTTTATAGAATGATCTTTATTTTGAGTAACCAAGGGTGAGATATTATGAAATGACACACCTTTTCCAATGAAATGATCTTCAGAAAATCTTCAGAGAAGTTGAATTTAGTACCAACTGAAGATGATAATTATTGAGATAATGACTCTAGAAGCTTCTTCATGTGTCTCCCTCTAAAGAAAACACTTCTCATCAATGAATCCCTGGTTCTCCCCTGAGATCTTTCATCACCTTCAATTCCCTATATTTAATGAACAAATACAATACACAATGATTTAACGGAATAAGGAGGATCATCCATGCTTCTTCAATGTGAGCAGGATGGCTGAGATGATTTTCTCAACCATGATGCTCCATTTACTCCACTCCTCACACTTTTAAATTTTATATTTAATTGTGAATGCGGTTGTGTGGATATCAATACTTATTTCATCTATTTGTGTGTGAATCTCATTTCTTCAAGTGATATCCAAGAACTAGAATCTCCTAGTGGAAATTTCATCCTCTTCATGAATTATTATTGTGTTTGAATAAATTCAAAGCACTTTCTCATAGTATGACCAACCATGTTTCACCTCAAACACAGATCTTCATTGTCTTCACGTAGAATCTTCTTTTTTCATTTAGAACTAGCCTTAGCTTTTGCATCTTCTATTTTCCTCATTATGTCCAAATCTTTTGTCCAAACGACCAATATATCATTATGGACTGAGGCATTAATGTTGGATCTTCTACATGTATTCTTCTAAGTGGATTATTTATTACTAGTTCTACTGGATGCACCACACTTCACCTTTTTGGATTTAGAATCCAAGGACTTCTCATCTTTTATTCTTGAAATCTTCTTGGGAGAATTTCTTTTCACATTATTCTTCTGATTTCTTCCCAAGGATGCTTCATCATTCTTTCCCAGCTTCTGTGGTCTTCTTTTCTTATATGAACATGCACCATTCATATGACCATTCCTATTACATACATCACAGATGTTATCTAACATTTCAAATATGTTTGTAGTATAATATATTTCTGGATCAGTGGATGTTGCTTCTTCTTCTCTGGATTTATCCACCTTGATATGGGCTTTCTCTGTACTTTTAAATTTAAGGGATTGTACCAACAATCTAGTGCACAATGACCCAACATATTTTATCACCAGCATTGAAAAACAAACCCTGACTTCTTGTCATCTACTTGAAAAGGTTTTTGATTCTTCCTCTTGGTATGTTGTGATTTCTGTGGGGATATATCTTCCACACTTTTTCCCCAATCCACCATATCCATGGTGATAGGTTTCATCTTTCTTTTCTTCATCCAAACATGATTATAATTTTTATTCCAACCTGATCTTTTTGTAGAAGCAATTTTAGAAACATTAATACAAGTTGGTATGAATGAAACCTTTACTTTCATAGCTGCTTGTGATAGATCAATGACTGAAGTCATGATCTTATTATCACATTTTTGAGGACTTTTGACAGTAGAATCCTCCAGTGAACATTGGGTACTATCAACAACTGTTTCCTTCTTTTGTGAAGACTCAATATGTGTCTTCTCAAGATTGGTCAACTGATCTTCTAAATCTAGACATATCATATTGAGGATGACCTTTTGGTCTTAAATCATAGTCATATTATCTTCTCAAGATTTGTTCAATGTTTCAACATCATATTCATGCATCATTACATGGTTTTGTAACAAAGAGTCATGTTCATTGATCTTCATGGATTTATCTACCAAATATAACTTCTTGAGTTCATTTCCCTTTTTTTAGATCATCTTCAAGTGCATGGATCTTCTCTTACAGAGTCTTGTTGACTCCCTCCTTTTCCTCATCATCTTTGAGCCACATTGAATAACTTTCTTCAAATCGCCTCTTTGATGATTCAAAGGGTTCAACCTGTTTGGAGAGCATTAGACATTCAACAATTTTTTCTTGTATGCCTTTCTCCGAAACATCCGTTTCTTCTTCCAACTAAGTTATATTTTCCTACATGCAATGAAATACTGTATAAACCAGGGATATACTTTCTTCAAGAATACCATACAGAATAATTCTTAATCTATCAACTGGTATTTCTAGAGATGTTGTATATTGATCACCACCACTTGTGCAAGAATTTTCATCATGAGAATAATTTCCAAATGTACTAACACATACCTCTTGTTCAGTTGAGGTATGAAGGTTGTCCATATTCTTAGTGGGTACTTGATCCACCTTCTCATTACTTTTCAAGTCTGGTGTGTCTTCGATGTCAGCTATATATGGAGAACCAAATGCTTCCCCTTCTTTAGATAAGAGGGAATTCTTCTTCAACATTCACTACTCTTTATTTTACCTGTTCATCATGGTCTTGGTAGATATTTCCTTCTTATCAAAGGTAACTGAATCTTCACCAACACTTCTCCTCATTGTTGAATCGGGAAAGGAACTCAAATCTTCAAAAGTGAATAACTTCACTATAGAGAATCCAAAAGAGGTGAACCTTTCCCTCTAATACCAATTGAGTGGACTAGTTCGGGATATACCTAACACTGAGAGGGTGGGTGAATCAGTGTTGAGGTCCTTTTAAACCAATTCCAACTTTTATCTCTGTACCTATTGACCTATTAGGATCTTGATTCTCTTATTCTCTTTTCTCTATCGCATGCAATAATAGAAAGCAGTAAAAATATGCACATGATGATTTTACAAGGTTCACCACTCAATAAGAGTAGCTACGTCCTTTCCATGCCTGGATATGACCAGTTCATGGATTCTCCACTATAATTTAATATGTTTTTATAATTGAGTGCTAAGGAATACAATCCTTTTGCTAGTGTAAGTCCCTACACTTTGGAGGGGGTGGGAAACAATCCTCTTTCCTGGACTGGTGATTGTCTAGTCCAAATTGTATCCTCTAGCTGGTTCTTTATACTTCCTATAGAGACAATATTATTCTTTCTTGTTATGGTAGGTTCTACTCTTGGTCTTCTTTAGTTCTCCTTCACTTGATAACTTGCAATGTAGGAGGCATGAATTTCTTCATTCTTTCATTCTCTTCTTCTCTAGTGCAATACAACCTGCACTAGACTAATTTTTCTTCTTCTTAGTTCAACAAACAACTACACTATAAATTATTATCTATTCTTGTCTAGAATCACAAACATCGATGTGATTATTCAAACACTGAGGATCCGCTCACGTAGCATCATCTGAATTAGACTGCCCTAAATAATTGTAGGCTTCATTTGGGAATACTTTGTTCTTATTTTTCATATTCTCATCATTCTATGAAATAAACGTGTAAGGTTCACACTCTTCTTATTCTTCTACTTCTTCAATGAAAAACTAGCTGCACTGAAACCTACTTTTCTTCACATGTTCTCTTTAAGTGAAAAACTATATGCACCAAGCTTTTCTTTGAATTCTTCTTCTTCTTTAGCTTGCGCGCCAATCCTTGCGTGCCACTGTGCTTGCACGCCTCTCAGCTTGTGCGCCACCTACTAGCGTGCAACTCAGCTTGTGTGCCACCTACTTGCCCGCCAAAACTTGTTGTCCCAATACTTGTGCGCCAAAACCTGTGTTCCACGCTACTTGCACGCCTTATAAATAACCCTCAGCTTGCAAGCCACTTCAGCTTGTGTGCCGCCCTCTGCTACTTGTGAAATTAGAGCACCCTCTACAACTTTCTCCATCAGAGCTCTAATTTTCTCATATGTGTTTAGAATTAAAAAATGAGGAGGTGATTCATCTATTTATAGGTATTTTGGTGACTTGTGTGCCACATACACAAGTGCGTCGCTGCAGCACTATGTGCCGCTCCAGCACCTATGAGCCGCTTCAGCACTTGCGTGACAATTTCTTTCCTTTTTCATATTTTGATATTATGATGTTTGAAATATGACTTGCGCACCACTTACACTTGCGCGCCAATACTTGTGTGCCAATACTTGCGAGCAAATACTTGCACGCCAATATTTAACTTGCATGCCACTTTATTTCCTTTGTCATATTTTGATGGGATGGTCTTGAAATATGACCTTCGCACCATATACACTTGTGTGCCAATACATGCACACCACTTACACTTGTGCGCCAATACTTGCACACCAATACTTGTGCACCAATACTTGCGCACCAATACTTGTGTGCCACTACTTGCATGCCACATTCTTTCCATTTCCAAAATCACTTCTTTGTCCTTTCAACTCTTCATAAGGCTTGCATCACAAGTTCACCAAACTTATGATATTTGTAAAATACAAATCAATAAAGCATCATCATTGTTTTGTCCATTCTTTTTGGAATGTGAATTCCAAAGTACTTCTTCATCCTCAATTAAAATCCTTAATTCCTTTTCAAGTGATAATTCCAAAGAACTCCAATCATCTCTATTCATCCAAAAGTGGAGGCTTGAAGCTTCTTCAAATACCTTCAATGTTGCAGACAATGTAACACATTTGATACATGTATTTGGAACTTTAAGAACAGTGCAACAATCATCTGATTTCATGGAAATGTGTAATTCATGACTTTATTAGAATGCCAATCCCTTCCACACTCTCTCTTCGTCTTCATCCATCATTCTTTACTTCATTAAAATAATATGATTCTTTTCTTCACATAATCTCTTGCTTGGTTCTCATGCAATTGTGAAGCATTAAATGGTCTTCTTTAAACCCTCATTCTTCTTCAATAATCCTTAGATGGATGATACTTCACCATTTTTAATTATTGTAAACAATGTGTCACCTTTGACACAAGTGGTAAGGAACCAACCCCAGTTACCCAGAGCTGGCGCCTTATTTGATTACGTTGGCATACATACAAGGAATATGAATCCCGAAGGACCAAATAGTTTAGTATTATTGGAAATAAGATACTTATATAAGTTCAACATTACATACAAAAAGGAAAAAACAACACTAATTTATTCCACTAGAGTCATCACATCTCGTAGATTATTCTTGCAAGTCATTCATAAAATAATTCTTCATGTCCTGAGAAAATGAAACATAAGAAAGTGGTGAGCTCAAACGCTCATTAAGAGTAATAAATATAGCGTAATATAATATAAACATTAGACATGGTGAATAATTTGAGACACTTGCCTTTAATAATAAACTTGAACACATTATGGCATGAATATGAGCTGAGTAAATAATGTCATAATAAAACATAATCATGGGTATTCTACTAGTCAAATAACCACATGAAATACCAATAGATAAACTCATAATGATGGAATGCACAATTTCGAACATTCTAAAACATTTTTTCAAGGCCTCGGACAAGAAGTCTACTGATTAAGGCCTCAACCAAAATCCATATCACATTTGGAAAGGCCTCTACCAATTCCTCGTCTAGTTGTCTCATGAGAACTACTGATGCATCGAGGGGATATAGCAGGCCCCACCCATCACATAATAAGTCCAATTCATTCCTCATATGATCAGGGATAAACATAAACAACAGATATATTCATATTAAAACTATCTTATGAAATGTGACAAACATTCCCCAATTATTGAACCTAAACACTAAACATTTAGAATAATATGGTGAATGGCTTTAGGACAGATCATCCACTATAGAGTTAGTCATAAACCGTTAAATAAAATATTGTAGATGACTTCATAAATTATTAAACCCAATAATACCATGGAATCCACAAGAGTGTTGAATTAGACAAAAACACTCTTATAAAATCATTAAGCAATTCTTTAGATAAATACTCTTTTATTTTGAAAAGAATAGTTCTTTTGGAAAAATCTTTTTAGAAAACTAGAAGTGAAGTAAGATAGTATTTTCATAATAAAATGAGTGATTTTATAAAGATAATGGTTTCCAAAAACAGATCATAGAGTGCCCTTGAAAATAGTAAAGAAATTGGGAAATTCCCTTGGAACAACTTTGAAATTTCCTTTTAAAAATATGTATCTATCCCTAAAATATGGAAGAGTTATGGTTTGTACACATATATATGATACTCACACATAATATATGATGAGTACATAATAATACATAATTATTTCATTGAGTTAGTTAGACATTGAATGTATCCCGAATGAGAATGGAAGTTCAGGTGGAAGAACCCTTACCTTAACACCAAACGTGTTCCGTTCTTGTACATAAGCTCCCGGAATATGAAATTATAATTTTTAATAACCTATTTCAGAACCTACTAGAAATTTATTTAGTTTACAATAATTATGGTTAGTTCATTTATGTCTTTATTGATAAGTTATTGTATTGAATTTCGTCACTCTGGAGTGTTTGTTTCCTTTATTTTCATATTCGGTTCACTTTCTTTTAAGTAATGAAGTGGAATGGATGTAAATAAAAAGAATTGAAATTAATTATTATTTATGAACATCCAGAATTTTTAATTTCCATTTATATCATTTGGTTACATGGAATGTGCATGAATAATTAGATGACCACCACTTCAATTATTCAGCGGTATTTGGAATATTATGAACTAGTTTTGTCATGTAACTTAATTATATCTATATATTCTGGTTCTTGAATATTAATTAGGTTATAACACATATATTATAGTCTGGTTCAACCATGAATATGGTTTCATTACTAGTAATGAAGAATAAATGGAAGAACAAAACTTCTTCATCCACGAAGGTTATAAATCAGAACCTCATGGATGGAGATTTCGTTTATAAATAAAAGGGGGGGGGAGTAAGAATATTTATGGTGGTTCTTCCATTAAAATTATATAAATCCAGTATATAGATTTTACTGGAGTTATCATGATCATTTTTACCTAGGAGTTGATGAGAGGATAACAAAATAAGATAAATTGAAATGATGCCAAATGAAAAAGAATGGTACTTTACCTCTTGAAATAACCTCCTTGAGAAACTCTTTAAGGGTAGGGGTTTTGGTCTTTTGGAATGACCAAAAGCTTCTTGGACGTGGGGAGAGACTAGGTAAGGGTAATTGGGAAAAACATTGAGGAGTTCCAAGGCATAGAAGAGTGATGAGAAGAGTGAGTGGTGAGGGGTTTTTACAGGGGAAGAGAGGAGTAAGTTTTGAATATTTAATTGATTATTTTTTCCCTCAAGACAACCAATAGTATTGTTTCATGTGACCCCTAATAGTAATAATGGCATGTGAGTTCGAACCATGTGGCCTTACATCACATATGATGTCATAATTAGTGTATTTAACTGATAATTTGTATATACGGTATTTTATAGTATTTCACTATTCATCAAAAATTCTAGAATTTCAAAAAAATCCAAAAAATTCACCCCTACAATTTCTCGACATATAGAATTAAAAATTGTAATCAATTTTTCAAAAATAATTTTCTAAATATTATTAATTTAATTCTTAAATAAGGTCATAGTTAATTTGAAAAATAACAATCTTGAAGTGCAATTAGTTTTACGGGACATTGAAAAATAAATTAAGATCCCATTATCATATTGCCTTATGAAAATAAAATAATATTATTATTTAATATTCAAGGGTCATATTACTATTCATATTACTATTCATATTATTATTCCTAAGGGTATGTTACTATTCACAAAAAATCAAGTTTGTTTTATCAGACTCCAAATAACATACTGAAAACAACTCTAGATGACCATTTCTTGAAATTTAAAACATAGAAGAGATAAAGTTGTGTTTAATGGTTAGATTATAAAATTGCATTCTATATTAATTTTCAAAACCTTGGGGTGTTACAAAATTTCATTGAACTTATTTTCAGTTCAAAAATCGTCTGAATCTTCTTAATAGAGAATTGCCCAAGTATGACATTTGATTTTATGATTTCATAACAATTCTCCAGGCATACTCACTTCATACAATCTCCATTAACATTGTAGTCCTTCATCATATCCTTATTCATTTTGACCGACATTGACAAATATTGACAAAAAAATACAATCTTCAGACATAAAGTGGTCCCAACACAAACAAATGGGTAAATCATGTGGATGATGGGTACCCATGTATTATATTCATTATGGTATGTTGAATATGGGTAAACCAAATACTATTATGTGACAATGTGAAAAAGTTATATTTGGGTCAAACTTATTTGGTTGACCCTAATAGTATTATTTTCCTATTGGAATAGAGTTATGATAATTTATATGATTAAATAGGAAATGAGTATTCCATATACCAATTTGAGATTTGTATGAGATATGATTAACATTACTTTCTACATAAGGAGTTAAATTATTAGTGGAATACCAAAGTGACTCAGTATTTAAATTTACATGGATGTATTTTATATGGTAAAAATGGGTTTATCATTTCAAGTGGATATATATTCAATAGAGTTCCTTAGTTAATGATTTTTTTTTATGGTACTCATCAGAAAAACAAAATTATAATTATAAAACAAAGAAAAATAACTGAGATAGGTATATAGTAAGTTATATTTTAGAGACTTTATTTCAATGATTATTATTTATGCATTCTAATTGATATAAATTCGAATCATAAATAAAAGTTTTTTATAATAATAAACTATTTTTATAACCACTATGAGACATCGGTTTTTTATTTGATATAAAAGGTTTCTTAAAAAATGTAATGGTAGTGTGATATGTATATATATTTTCAATTAAGTGTAGTAACCTAGGCCGGATCCACTAATATGGGGGTGAGTCAGTTGTTACATTTTATGAATTATATTTATTAATTAAACCTATGTGGATTTTTAGAAACTATATATATCATTCTATGAAGTTTCACTTCTCCTATCTGAAAACAAATGAAAGCATTGAAAAGAAAACACGTATTTTTACAACATTTGGAGAAATAAAATTCCTTTCCCTAACCAACCTATGGTTTCTTTATAAATTCTCTTATCACTATAATTTTTTAGTGATTAAAATCTTATATAATTGTCATACAATTTTTGGGTGTGAAATAATCAATCTTCTTGTGTTTGTAGCATTCTTTATACTGGTTGCACCAGTTTATAGTGGCATTGTTTATACTGTCACCGCCTATTCTTAAAGGATAATTATTGAAATCTCCAAACAAGATCTCTAAACAATACTATATGTATTTTCATCCACTAAAGAACTTGTTCCTAAATATAGTTCTATGACTGTTACTTGAATCAATGATTTTTTATGAATGTTTGGCTAGTACTCTTCAGTAAAATAAATCCCAACTTCAACATAAAAATATCCATATTTCATGCAATGAGAATGACCATTTCAAGGTTATGTGAAGGGAATGGCCTATTCCTGAGATCAAATTTTTCTTCTTAAATTCAGTTGGATAAGAAACAATAATATTTGAAATATCTAAAAACACTATCTATGGGTATTTCATTAAACTAAGATGATTGTACATGGATTCTTCTCAAGATTATTCATGTAATAAAGAAGTATCTGACAGGATTATTTCATGTGATAGGAGAAGTTTTTGTAGGTTTAATTAACAATACATGGTTTTTCTATGGGTATGTATCAAAGACCATTATAATACATCTATGTATTACACTTTTCCCTTCATAAGACAATGTATTTTTCTACAGGTTCCGTCATAACATGAAGTAAATTCAATGGTTGTCTTATTCATATAGAAAATAGGTTCTTATTGGGTTGGA
This sequence comes from Viscum album, assembly GCA_963277665.1. NCBI lineage: Eukaryota > Viridiplantae > Streptophyta > Magnoliopsida > Santalales > Viscaceae > Viscum > Viscum album. The sequence continues at coordinate 705,210,627 of OY728131.1, read as the reverse complement.
TTTTCATGATTGAATCATGAGAACAACTTCTTCCATGACATGAATAATCCGCAAGGAAGCTCATTATCCTTCATGGGTATGGTTCATGTGATGGTGTTGTTTTGACATATCTCAAAAAAATTCTATGTAACAACACGTGTTCCCTTATCCATGCCTTTTTTTATAAATTAGAATAAAAATCATACCATCAATGTTTCATGCCATGTTATGGACCTATTAAAATTTCCTAGGATCTCATGGTCTCATGAATTCTAAAGCTCTCATCTTATCCATGCATCACTAGAATTATGATGTGAGCCACATGACTTCTTCACGTGATCACTTTGTTGATCATGGTATTATTTGGTAGACTTCTTGTACTGCCATAGTTAATTTAAATATACCTTTATGAGGCACCTATTACTAGATCAGTGGATATCCACCTTAATAATTCATTCATTCATATATGAAAATGGAGGTGTAATCTTGCGATCAACAATTATATTCTTCTTTACGCTTTGGAATAATGATCATCTTTTGTTCGGATGATGGATTCTTGTGATGTTGAGAAAACAGTCGGCATGTGGTCATGTGATCCATTGAATATCATGTTGTAAATTGTTGTGATGATTCTTTTTATTGTGATAGATTCTTGAATAATCATTTTCATTCAAATATTCTATAATAATTCAAGACAAATCGCATACCCTGCCTCAGATCTATCAACCATGTCTTTGGCCTTCAAGATTTTTAGTGGAGATGGTCGATTGTCTTGAGATCATATAGACAAACTATAGGATGACAAAGGTTGAATAAAATCTTCTTATTTGAATATGAATAGTGTGTGATCCATCATATGGATTAGATCACATAGGTTAGACATCACTCCTTATATCCATCATATTAATAGAGAAGTAACATTAGTGTGTTCTCGGATATCCCAAATTAAATAATTTCATCATTTTTCCATAGGTATATCAATAATACACTCACTTTAAGTGGAAATGAGTGAGTATTTGATCCTCTCCTAAACACTGCCTTATCACACTACCACCCATGCGGTAGAGTCCCTTTCCCTTAGTGGACCTATACATAGCCCATGCACACATTTGGGTGTATATTCACATAGTCTATATACATAGGGTCACCCACCAATTCCTCTATGTAGTTATATGGTCCGATTCCCCCACTTGGCCAAGGTCATCCTCCCACATTAATGGGGTTTAGTTAGACTATGTGTTTACCATGGGCAGACATTTCTTTATGAAGTCCACTAATATAATAACCAATAAAGCCCTCCGTATCCAAAATCTCATTAAAAAGGTAATAATTAATTTTAATGGAATACATTCAAATTTTATACTCCAAATAATATAGTAAATTATGTGTCCTTATTGACACATTCCATTGATACTATGAACAGTGCAATCAATTTTTAGATTAACAAAAAGAATTTTCTATTCCATAACAATTCTCTAGGAATACCCAATTCATCCACCAAAACATATAAATTTATTGACAAAAAATGATACCTAGGATAAAAAATCACCCCTTTTGAATTTTCTCATCAATATCAACACATATCATAATTCAATATATGAGATTTAACTTCTCCCCCTTATTGAAAATCAGTATAGAAAGGGTAAATAAGGTATTCTCAACTCATCTTTCATACCAAAATCAAGATCATCACCCATATATGAAAAAATGATGAACACTTCAACGAGAGGTTTGATCTCATATGGTTCTCTTAGAAACAAACCTTTAGTTAATAAACTCTAAGTTTATATGGTATAAACCAGTGTAAAAAAAGATAGATACAACCAAGGATTTATTATAAATCCAAAAAATATCATTAATTTCATATAATGTCCAAAAAAACTCATGATTCGTCAAAGTGATTCACAAAATAACCCCCCCCCCCCTCATTTGTGGCATCCTATCACACCCAATTTTTAACAATAGAATCCAAATTATTATGGGGGACTCAACCAATAATTATTAATGACTCCAAAGGTGTTTGACACCCAATTTAAAACTTAGTGTCCTAAATCTATCCTTAAGAAAATCCTCAGTGAATATATCTACCAATGGATATATAGTTGGAATAAATTCCATCCTAGTGTCTCCATATGAAAACATATCCTTAATAAAATGAAATTGGATATCAATATTCTTATCTCTGGAATGTTTCATATTCTTTTTAGAAATATCTATTTCAATTTGATTATTGTAGTTTATTTTGAGTGGTTTTTAAAATTTAACACTTAAATCATCGAAGTGATCCTTCATTAATATAATTTGTGTTCATAAACTAGTTATAGTAACATGTTCAGCCTCTATAGAACTCAGGGTTTTTGAGTTCTATTTCATGTAGTTCCAACTCACCAAAATATCTTACAATAATAAAATGTGAAATGATATGTAATTTCTATTATCATAGTCTCCTTCCTAATTAGAAAATGTAAAATGGATAGATTTAATTTTCTTACCCTCTTGAAATTATGTCCATATTTTAATGTCTCTTTGAAATATTCGATAATTCTATTGGAATCCATAATGTGTGATTCTTTGGATTTTTTGATATCTGGAACAAATACTCACAAAATATACAATATCTAGTCTTTAAGCCGTGTGATAAAGTAGACGTATAATAAGTCATCTGAATTATCTTTGATTAACACATTATTTGTTTGTATATTTAGATATCTTTGTATCAACATGAATAGGTGTAGAAACTAATTTTGTTCTTCCTTTTAAAATTTCTTCAACAATTCTTGAGAATAGTTTTCATGGGATAGGAAAGTAAAACATTTTTTTTTTCAATATTTGACTTCCCAAGATGTATCTAATCTCACTAAGAATGGCCATCTCAAATTAAAATTTCATTTGGTTTTAAAAGTCTTGAAAATAAAATTATGATCACCTTAAAAATTATATCATCAACATATATAGTTACATTAAGTATACCTAACATTATTTCATTTATATATAAGTTTATATCCACTTTTTTTATAAATTTTTGATATTTCTAAAAGTTTCCTAGATTTGATAAAGAGGACCTTGGTGCCTGCTTTCATCTATAAAGATCCTTCTGTAATCTATATACTCTCCAGCTATCTTTTTCAATGAAAAAACACATCAGGTTTTTCAATATAAACTTCTTCAAGCTCTCAATTTAATAAGGCTGATTTTACAACCATTTCATAAATGTAATATTTCTTATCAGTTTCAACAATAATGAACATTATAATAGTTTCCAAACATGAAAATGGAGTAATTGTTTCTTTAAAATGAGCACCTTATACTTGTGAGTATCCCTTTCATACACGTATGGAATTATTCCTAACAAACATTCCTTGATAATTTATCTTTTTTCCATAGACGCACTTGGTTCTAATGATATTTTTGTCATTATGTTTTGTAAAAATATCTCATGTGGATTTATTTTCAATTTCTATCAGCTCTCCATTAATATCCATAATCCATTCTTCATGTTTAAAAGATTATATTACTAATTTAGGCTCAATTTTATAGATATGCTATCTATTTTTCAAACAAGAATCATCTACTTATTGGGACTATCTTATATTTCTTATAGTATGAACAGGTGTAGAAAATTATCCCATGATATTGTCTCCTTCCACATGTTTCTTAAATAATTGTTATTATGGGTTTTAGTCTCAAATACCAAATCATATTCATTTATCAAATCTGAATCATCATTTTTTACACATGGTTTATCATGAGGTTGTTTTTTAGTAACCCATTCCCGAAAATAAATTTTATTATAATCATTTTATTCAAAGTTTATTAAATCTTAAACAAGATTTAGGATTGGTTTTCAATGATTTTGACATCATAACAATTAATAATATTTTTAATATTCTTATTATATCATATATATTCATTCACATTAGATTTATATCCATGAAAGACACCTTCCACAACTTTCTCCTCAAATTTCCACATATTTTTCTCTTGGATTTTAATGATGTAAGGACTCCCAAAGTCCCAAAAGTTTCAAAATTTAGGATTATACTTATACCACATCTCATATGAAGTCTAACATGAATTTATTTTGAGAAAACATCATTTTTTAAATTTTACAGTAGCATATACTATTTCACTCAAAAATATTTTTTATCTACTAAAATCAGCAGGTATAGTTCTCCCCATTTCCACAATGCATTGATTCATTCATTCCATAACACCATTATATTGTGGTGTGTAGTTGGTGATACGTTATTGTATTATTTCATAATTGTTAATATAATATTCAAAATTACATACAATATATTTCTTCTAATTATAAGATCTCAATTTCTGAATGTGAATGTTGCTCTCTTCAAATATCTCTCATGTACATCATGAACGTATCAACATCATATGACTTGTGCTTTAGAAATAAAACCCTTGTATTTATTTTGAAATAATTAATTAATGTGATAAAACAAAAGTCACGTTTTGTTTATTGATGTCTCATAGGTCCTCAAAAATTAGAATGAATTAGCTATAGTGACATTTTTTATTGTGTGTCCACTCTCTTGTGTTTTCCATGCACCATTTTCCCATTCCAGTAGGTTATTGAAACTTGATAATCATATCAGATTAATAGGGTAAAATACCAAACCATGTTTTCTTTAGAAAACTTGCTCAAATTCCTTTTACCAATATTCAAAATCCTTCTATGCCATATTTTTCTCTTTTTCACTAAGATACTAAAAAGTACTCGAGTGTCCAATGTAAAATAAATTTACTTTGTTTCTTTATAATATTTTAAAAAAATTCAATCAAAAATTATCTGGAAAATACTACTATTCCTATTAATTATGGCCTAATATCCTTAATCACATAATTATATAACACATAATAAGTCATGTTTTAGGATATCAATAAATAAAACTTCTTTTGAATTCAGCCTAGACTGTTCAATTTTAGCTGAACAAACTCCGTTAATTTTTAATGAGATACAATTCCTAATGGCACAACACCTCCATCGTGTTTCTTGGAATTTTTAAATCTTAAGGTTTCCTACAATATGTTTAGAATAACCAATATCATGAATCTTGGGTCTTCCCATTTTACTAGAATTTAAATTAACTTCCACAATTAATTATTTTTTAATCCTTCTTTTATTTTGAATCTTACCATATTTATAAAACTAATTTTTAACAAGAAAAATAGTTAGACGTTCTTCAGCAATGTGACCTTGTGTATCACATATTCCATAAATTGTTTTAATTAATTCAAACCATTTTTTAGAAACCATAAAATAGTTGTCTTTATTATTTTCATTTAATATGTCTATTTCTTTTATTATAAAAGAGAATACACCTATATCATATCCCATTTTGATTCGTGAGGAGAGAAATTTTGTACCAGAATACAAGATATTTGTATCCATAAGTTCTACAGCATTTTCAGTAGCCCATGAATTTTGATCTGCCAAAAATTGCTGAGTCTATCACTGAAATTTTATCTAGTGATTTTTGAAAAGGCATGCCTTTTTTTGTATAGTTTTTAATGAAAATTACTTCTTATGTTCATTCTATATCACCCAATTAGCTATATACATACATTGTGACTTTTTATCCACCCATGTTTTAAGGGAAATTATTATGAACCCTATATTATTAGCCTATACATATTTAAAAATTTAAAATTAAATAGGTTGAGAGTTTACTTAATAATTGGTTTAAATTTTCTGATCATTTGGAGAAGATTAAACCTTTCCATAAGAATCTTTGACATAATATATATTCACCATTCCATGGGTTTTCTAATATTTGAGTAATCATGACTCATGCTTATTAAGATCATGCTCCATAATATGAATCTATTTCATTATTCTATTATAAATATTTCTTACTTATCCACTTTTACGATAACTAGTTTAATCTCCTTAGTGTACTTATCTTCTTCATTATTAGGCTCATAATCATCCTTCATAAATCGGTCAACTACCTTGTTAGATTTTTCAATTTCTTTATTGGTCTTAGTATTTCTTTCAAGATAAAATTCTAGTTCTATTTTCTTCTTCTAATCCTTTACTACAACTGTCATTTTTTATTTTAATATATTGCATAAAGTTATTGTATTTTCAAAAACATTAATCCTCTTAATAATCATTTTTGGATGAGATGTATTCAACTTCATTACCCATCATGATTTTATTTTTTGTTACAAATGACTACTTTTTTATTCCATTAAATATCTTGTAGCATTTACCATATTTTCGTTTTAACTTACACTATGATTTTTCTTCTACTTATTCTTCATATGATTCCATATCATTATTTTTCATTAGTAAATTAGTAGTAAAGCCTCCAATACCCTCCCAACTAAATTTTTTAATTTTGATCATTCAATTTTACTTCCATTCTCCCCTTTTATATTTTTTAATATGAGAGGTAATATTTTATTATGATTCTCATCACTCTCATCATCATAATATAATTCAATTATTCATTTAATCAGTTTATCCTACATGATCTTTAGCTTTTTAAAATATTTAAAATCTATTTATTATTTTTTAGTTCTTTTTAAAATATAGAGATTTTATCATATAATAATTCTGGAGAGAATTTTGAAATTCAGCAAGCGAGATGTCTTGGATTTCATCAAAGGAAGAAATCATTAGTTCAAATCTATCAAGAACATTTCACAATAATTTTTTTTACCATAGTTGAATAATCAAGAATATAAAAAAAGACTCTAATATGACTAAAAATATCATTTACCGTTATAACATTATCATAAACATTTTTATCCTTATCTATTATTACATCTTTAGATTTGTCCCTCCAGATTTTTAATTTCTCTTTGCTGATTTTTATGTTTCCTTCATACATATTTTCTATTCCTTCCCAAATTTCCTTGGATATCTATAGTACCATCAACTTGATATAAACTTTTTATAATATAGTTGATAGTATATCATTTATTTACATCACATAATCCTCAATATTTCTCTTGTATTCAAAATTTATTTCACAATTTATTGTAATTTGTGGATATCTAGCAGTGACAACATCACTTAATTCCATCCCTTGTGATAGTATATATAGAAGAACTCAATTCTTACACCAATAAATATTTATTCTATAAAAATTTGGAACTTATTTGATATTCAATAAATCTAAATCTTCATAGAAACTTTGGAAGAGCGAAACTCAAATGAACCTAGTTTACTTTGATACCACATGTAGGTCCCAAGGATGGAGCCATTATAGGGGTGAATTAGTGGTTAATTATTAAAATTTATCTTTATTAATTCTACATTTATAGATTAATAGATCCTAAACCTGTAATTATATAATGTATCACTTCACCTATATTCATACAAATAATATTAATGAACATAACAAATAGATTTTTACATGGTTTTCCAAAAGCCTACTCCTTACCATGATCCCCCAACTGTTGTTTCATGGATTCTCTTACCATTATAATTTTACAGATATTAAAAACACATAGAATTGGTGTTAAAAATGTATAATATATTCAAAGTTATAAGATTTATTTATAATTGTACCACCAGTTTTTGATTTCATTGTCTATACTAGTACCACCAGTTCATCAAAGATAATTGTTAAAACCTAAGAATAATATCACTATAATACACCGGATTTCATTGTATCTACTAAATTAAATTTTCATCAATGGATTTATTTTATTTCTACAATAATTATAAATGATATATACACATTGTAAAAGGACTATTCAATAATATATGTCACAACTTTCACTTCAAAATTTCACTTTTTCATCTAAAGCACATTACTTATAAAATGTTACGAAAATTTATTGAACTATTCATATGATGACATTTGTATCCTTAAATTAATTATCATAAGTAAAAGAAGCTTCAAAAAATCTCAAAACACTATCTATATGTCCTTCATATATGAAAGATAATTGTTCAAATGTTCTTTTTAAGTACCTTCACATAAGAAAGAGGTGTTGTGTAAGACGGCTTCATCTGAAAGGAGATGTTTCTTTAGCTTATCTATCATAATGCATTGTTTTTTCATGGGTATATTTTAAAAACCTTTTAAAGTCCTAAATGGTTTATAGATTTCTCCTTTATGGGATAATGGATTTTTATTTGGGTTCCTTCACGAGACCTTGGAAAGTTCTATTAGTATCTTTGTCACATTAGTAGGAAGTTCTTCACGAGATGTATTGATGTTATTGAATCATGAAAACCTTTTATTAATTTCAGGAATAAATTATACATAATCAAATAATTCTTCATGTTTATGGTTCAAGTTATGGATCAATTTTTGAGATATATCACAATATTATTAGTAATAACATGTGTTCCCTTATTCATGCTTTGGTTTTTAAATAGTAGAATACAAAACCTATTCTTTTCTTTTTATTCCATGTCAAGGAAAAAATCAATCTCCCAAGGATCTAAATATATCATGAATACTGAAACTCTTAACTTATTCTTACATTGGATGATTGATATTGTAAACTTTATGACTTCTTGACATGACCACTTTTTTGATCATGTGATACCTCGGTAGAATTATTGTGATTATGTGGTGAATTTGGACATGCCCTTCAATGAAACATCATGCTAGATTGGTGGAAATCCTCTAAAATAATTCATTAATAAATATTTGAAAATTTTGGAGTGATATGATGATCAATAGTTACATTATTATTTATGATATGGAATAGTGATTATCTTTTTATCACCCGGCCAATTCTTGTGATTATGAAAAAATAGTCATCATGTGGTCGTGTGATCCATTGAATATCACACGATAAACTCTTGAAATTCCACTATTAATAATGATGGATTCTTATGAAATCACTATCCTTAAAATATTTTGTAATCATGTAAGATGAAGATGTATTCCCTACATCAGATCGATCTATCATGTCTCAACCCTTTAAAAGTCAAGTTGAGATTGTCTTTTGTCTTAAGATCATGTAGAAAAACCTCAACAGGGCCAAGGTTTTAGAACAACTGTTTATTTTAATATGTGCAGCATAGGATCAATTGGATGGTGGGTATCACATAGATCAGTTGATTCTCATCATATTCATAATTATAATGGTGGAGGATTAGTTATGAGAACTAGGCCACCCAACATCAAATAAGCACATTGTTGTTCCTTCGGTATATCAATAAGAATATGCCTTTAAGAAGACATAAGGGAGTATTATGTCCACTCCCAGGCACACCCTTTCCACATTACTTCCCCACCTACATAACATATTTTCCATGGTGGGCCTATACACATCCCATGCCCACCTTCATGTTCTTCTTATTATAATATTTATGCACAGTACCACCCACATATGCCTCAATGTGGGATGCATGGAACGATTCCCCCATGTTGTCAAGGTCCTTATACCATAGGTGTGGGGTTGAGTTGGACTATGTGGCTCGCATTATTGGCCATATTTTTTGTGATTTCCACAAATAAAAAAATCAATAGAGTCATCCTTATCCAAAACACATATAATAATTTAATGATTAATTTTCATGGAAAACATCCAAATATTCATCTAAAAACAATGTAGTAAATAATGTGTCCTTATTGAGACATTTCCTTGAAATTAATAATAGTTCAATAAAATTTTATAGTAACAAGGAGAAATTTTTAAGCTGTAAAAATTCTCCATGGATCACCAATTCAATCACCAACACATATTTACTTAATGAAAATAAAAGAAACCTATGTTCAATATAATCAAAAAAATTTATATATTGAATATAGAAATTATTATCTATATTACCTAGTGGATTGATCTTGTATAAATTTTTACATATGTAATAAATATATACCGATTTATATTTTTTTCATAAAAATAAGGGATTATTATTCATGTCAATGAGAAGATATTTTTTATATACTTAAATGAAATATGTTATGAAATTTACATTACAATACATTCTTAAAAATAATTATCTGGTCTCTAACATATGTAATGATAAGATAAAATAAATTGATCATTATACAATTTTATTATGATAAAAATAAGAAATTTATTTATAAATCTATATGTTATATATTTTTAGATCATTTTATTTTATATAAATAAATTTTCTAAATGGACTTTTTACCATTAAATTTTCTTTAAAATAAATTGATGTATTAAAATAACTATGTGAGATATGTATTCTCTTTTTTTCAATTGATTTCTCTTAAATATTTAATTTTTTCATTATCCTCAAAAAAATAATCAAATTTAATTATTCCATTATGGTATTTTAATGGGTATGAGGTATGAATATTGAAATTTAGTTTGACCTATTTCCATAATTTGTGTAATTGTTCATACATTTATAGTAAATCATTCCATATTTCAATATATTTTTTCAATATACTAAAATATATCAGCTGTATTTTAAAATAAACAATTTCATATATGTATTAGGTGTTACATGTCATGTATTATTGAGGATTCCAAATAGTTTAAAAATAATTTTTTTTCCTCAATAAAAATTTATATATTTATTTTAAGTTGGATTATTATGAATTAATGGATTATTATTTAAATTATCTACTAGAATATTAATTATTTATGTAATGTCTCGATATTCATGTTATATTCTCCTTAAATAATCTAAAAAGATAGTTATTGTGATTCAAGAAATTTAAAAACAAAAAACAAAAAACTTTTAAAAGTTTTCATTATTATATATGTATATTTAAAATTAGCAATTTAATTATCTTGAATAAAATTTTTTACATATTAAAAAATCAATAAAGAAAGAATAAAGTAATAGAATTATGAAGCAGAAATCTTACTTATGAATACAATTTGCATTATCTCTAATGGGTGGTAACTTCACTATGATTTTCTCTAGACCAAACCCAATACAAACTTGATCAATTATTGATTGATTAAAATCATATATGGGAGAATTTCAAGCTCCTAGATATTGCCATAAAATACATCCCAGTGTAACTGCCACTCAAAACTACAACCGGAGCATATCTAATTCATATGTACTTTGTGTACATCATGACCTGTTTTGTATGTAGAAATTAGGGAGATATAAATATGTACTAAAATATTTATATATATACATAAATAATGAATTTTTATAATTTTTGAAGGCTCATTTTCCCCGAACAATAATTCTGATTTAAAAATATATTTTTCTGAAAATTGAAAATTTATTTCAAATAACAAAATTTATTATAATATTATATTTACAATATTTTCGTTTTTTTGATTTATAATTTAACACTATATTGATTTTAATTTATTATAAAATGTGTTGTTAATAATCTAAAATTTGATTTATTATAAAAAATTATTTATATTATATTTTATAGTTTTATTTAAAATCATGATTTATAAAGTTTAAAGATTGAATTTGAAAAAATTAGATTTATTTATGGATATATCATTTAAATATTATATTACTTCTAATTTGTGATATTTTTCTAAAAAAATTATTTAAATAATGAAATATATCATTTTTAATAATACTACATATTTTCATTCATTATTATTATATAAGATTGACATTGAAATTTATTCAACATTTTCCATGAAGAGATATGTATTTTATAAGTGAAATGATTCATTTTAAGATACTCATTATAGTTTAAAACCCTCTATTTTATATTTTATAACTCAAAAAATATTTATCTAGAAAAATTAATACATTATATATTTGTTATATTAAAATATATTTATAAACTAATCATAAATTGAATGAAAAAATTTATTTCAAATTTAGAATCAATAAGTAAAAAATATATAATAATGAAAACTTTTTCAGGTGCAGATATTACATTATCTTAGATAAAAACAAGTTTCAGCAAAAAAATATAAAATGATAAAATTAATAATTCAATTGGTAAAGGGATTAAACATGTTTAAAATAGTATGAAAAACATGCTTGAGTATTTATTGAGATTTGTTATTCCCCAAAACATTATGTATCAAATTTTTCTTCCACTTTCCTTGAGAGTGCCTTCCGATTATTGAAATGATTGGGTATTTAAAAAAGATTTAATCACTTCAACTTATGAAAGGGGATCTCCCCTCCTCACCTCCCCTTACAAAACAACCCCATATGTTTGGTCCAAAATCAACTAAAACCTCTCATAAACATTCATAGACTCCTTAAATATTTTTTTGGCCTTCTCATATGATCATACATCAATGTCTTATCCCCCTTCACAATGTAATCAAAGAAGTTATGTTAATGTTCTGAAACACCCTTTCACTTTTCAATTTCATTTTGTGAATTATATGACTTTTAAATTTAAATACACCATAAAAAATACTAACCTTGGTAAACTTATTATTTTTATATGTTACTATAGTTTTATATTAATAATTAATCTCCTTTTCCAATTTCCAATATGAAAAACAAAAACTAGAAACATTTGAATGTTCGAACTACCATATCAACTAATTGATGAGTTATTATTTTAAAACTAACATTTATGGATGGATATAATAGTGATTTCAATGATCAAATATGATATTTATGATATTTATAATGGTCTTGTAATTTAAATTTAATAAAATATTAATGTTATGAATGATAAATAATAATTATAATATTAATCATCATAAACAAGTGTACTAAGATATAAAAACAATTATTCCTAATATAAAATTGTTTTAATCTAATAATTCTTCTCCTAATTTTTATAATTTTTATATATCACGATACGAAATATTAAATAATTCTATTCTGATATTTTTATAATGATATTACAACAAAATGAGCTCATAGTCATCCATAAATCATGGTTTGTTAATGTTTGGGCGAGTTTGTGAGCCTACATTGACAATGATTTGAAATTATATAAAGGATGACTCAGAAAACAAAATCAATATTGAAATATTATATAATTATTTAAATACTATTTTTTATGGAAGGATCATCTCAATATTTTATTCATAGAGTAAAAAACCCTTCATGGGTTAAAATCATTAAAATATGATTATTTTCAATTTGATTTTCTAGGATAAAGAATAAAGGACTCCTGAAAGAAAATTTAAACATGATATATTATTATAACCATGAATTTATGTGAAATTAATTTTATGTGAAATATTTACTTTATAAGAAGAAAACATATCATTGTGGATCATATGAATTAATATAAATCATCAAAATTATAAAACATTGATATGGGAAAATAGGTAAAAACAAACTATGTTATATATGTAATGAATAAATATCACTGAAGAGTATAAATGTTTATAGTTATAAATAAATGTCAACTAATGACCTTAATTTAATTTTTCATGAATTTGGGTGTATGTTTTGATTAAATCAAGATAAAGGTAAAGGTTTTCATCTCAAATTCTCTTTTGGACTCATGTTTTTTATTATACACCTAATTTATTTTATATGTTGTATATGATATCTAATTTAGTTTTCATATCATGAGATAAATTTTATTTATGATAGAGTATTTAAAACTCAATTATCACTTTTTCAACAGGTTTTGATATAAATTCTCCACTTAGTAAGGGTTTTTGTTAACTAAATTCAGGTTCATTGGGTTATAATTGTTCATCATAAACATATTTAATATAATTGGATAAATTAATCCATAGGAATGTATTATGTTATATTTTTCTTGAATTATAGTGATTTACATTTTTATAACATAATAAACTTTTCAAAAATTTCTTACTTCATGAAATATATTTTTCATAATGGACTTTGGTAACTCAAATCACTTTATTTGAGTTAAATTATTTATTTTGGAATTTAACCTTCAATATTCTCTTTAATTATTAATTAACCATTTTATAAGATATTCATTTTTTTCAATATAACTAAAATATATTTTTTTATTTAGTTCTTCCAAATTTATCTTTCCCTAATCTAAAAGGTATACCATTGTCAAGAACAAACTTCCATCTCTTAATTAAGTCTTTGTTTCAAGTCTATGTTTTAACTTACCACCAATGTTATCATTTTCGGAATTTAAATCCTTGTATGTATCTATTTATGTCATAATAATAAATTCCATTTCAACCTTTATAATATATTTATAATTATCTTATGTTTCAATGTGGGATTTGGACATCGGTATTTCAAAATATAGAAAATTATATTCCATTTAAAATAAAAAAAAAATTAACATTATAATCAATTTTCATCTTAATATAAGTGGAAATATTTACCATGAATTTATTATTTATGGATAAAATTATAAAACATTTTAATAATTTTCTATATTGTTTGATTCAATTTTGTATTTATTGATCTAATTTATTTTATTAGTTATGTTATACCTTTTAAAAGTTGATGTGAAAAAAATTCTTATTCATGGATTTTAATAATTATATGACTAGTTGTTTTATTGGAATGTGCATATTTATGTGATGGATGGTCCCTATATAGAACACTAATTTTTTGGTAAAATTTTACCTTCCATGATATAATATTGAAATAGGTTGTACTACTCGATCCAAAGGGGGATGCATGTTGTGATTCCTAATATTATATAGGAAATTTACAAGGATTCTTGATCAATAATAGGAAACAATTGGTGATGCATGATCCATAATTTTTAGTTTCTATGTTTGTGCCTCTACCACACTAACATGATATGTGAATATTCTACACCTGAGGATCATGATTTATTTCTCATGATTTCACAGTATTAATCTTTGTTATATGTTTGATCATATCATTTTACTTTGTCAACTATTATATAATATGAAAAATATTTATGTTTCCATCTTCTTCTAATCATATATTTCTCTCCAATTTTTGTTTTCTCATATTCTTATTACTTCACTCTAGGAAACATGTTGATATGTTTATTATTCCATTATTGATATTTTGAGCTCACCTTTTTCTTAAGTTAGCAATTCTAAGGTAATGAGGAAAATATTAACATGTGAGAAGTCTATGAGACAATCTAATATGATGAAATTATTGGTAAATATGAAAAAAAATTAGAAAATAACATGCATATATATATATATATTATCCAAATACAGAAAACCTATTTATTAATAATATGTGGATGTTATTATGTAACTTATTGTTTTCATTATGAAAATTATGTGAAATAGAGGAATCTTTATATTGGTTCACCTCCGTTATTATCAGAATGATGGTTTAATTAATATTGAGATTATACTAGTTACCTTTGGTCTTTTGTTTATATAACCATAGTTAAACCCCAAGATATTATTCTATATTTATAACAATATCCTTTAATATAAGTAAATTATTGAGTATAAGGGTTTCATTTAAATACATCAATGTCTTAATAGAAGTTTGTGGATGTGGTTTTGTCATAGAATCACCTAAGGTCAATCACCATGAAAACGATTGGTTTGGCATTGAATCAATAATCATTATGAAATACAATTATTGGGAGTGAAATGAAATGATTTTAGAATATATTAAAATTAATTATTTTTAATGAGTTTTATATATTATGATACATAAAACACTGATCTTAAATGAAGCACAATATACAATAGAAATGTTATTATTTAAGTGTGACTATAATGACTTAGTCATTGGGTTGGAAGGTAAAAATAATAATATCTATATTATGAAATAAATGTAGAGATTTTTTCTATAGTAAAAGTAATAATCATTTATAAATTGATTATCTATTGGTGGGAATTAAGTTAAAATCATTCAAATGTAAAATATATATTATCTATAAAAAAAGTTTTGTGTGTGGAATGTATTATTTATATCAATATATCAAAAATATTTATTGATAAATGATAATGATAAATAATTAGATAAAAAAATTTTAATTCCCATATATTTTATGAAATTTTTTTGGATAAATTTAATATCTTCGATAACTTTCTCGACAAGAAACACTATGTTCTTCCAAACTGAAATATACTATTTATATAACTATTTGACATGGCCATTCTGACCTAGAAATTAATCTTGGAAGTATCAATAGGAATAAATAAATATTTAATATTAAGTATAATGGTATTATACAATTAAAACATATTGATAAAAAGGTACTAAATTTTTGGTAAAGCCTTTATATATTTTGAAAATTCGGTTTTCACAAGAAATGATTTTATTTCATTTTGTAAAAAAAAGAAAATTTTTTTTAATATAATAAAAATTTTATTTTGAAAAATTAACATCATTTATATAATAAACATTTCAAAAATTATCTTAGTGTTTTTGGGACTTTTTGTGATAATATTATTTTTTCAATAGATAGTTGAATATACTGGTATTTATTGAAAAGTTCCTTCTATATAAAGACTTTATATGGTTTTGTAATTTAAAAATTATTTAAATATAAAATTAGTTAAATTTTATATTTATTAATCCAATAATTTTAATTTTAATCAATTTCATATTGAATTTTTATATAAAAACATTTCAATCTTTTGAACATTTTCTTAATGGAAATTAGTTTTCTAATCACTTATTCTGGATTAATTTAAATTTAAAATTTTCCACATCAATGAATGGAGTTTTTAAAAATGGATTTCATATTTATATTCATAATAAAATAAATTACAAAATAAAATCAAATTAATTTTTCTATGAATTAAAATTAAAAAAACTAAAAATACATTATCGTGGTTAAGGTTATAATAGGTTTACCAGGGGTAATATAAAAAGTTATAGGGTAAAATGACCTAATAAATTAACCAAATACACTTTCTTTCCATATATATCTCGTATAAAAAATAAATCTAGTTAATGATCCATTTTAAATCCTATTGGAATGTGATAATTTGGGTACACGATATTCTTTTCAAACATTTTTTGTGTCCTCTACACCACTTCCAAAAGGACACCCACTCTCCTCCCCTATTCACACTTACAAAACCCATTGGATTGTAAAATACCTAAAAATACTTCATTATTTTAATTCACTCATTATAGAATAATTTTAATTGTCATAATACAATTTTAAAAAGTATTTTGGTGAAAACCTAAATAAGATGACCAAAAAAGAGGTATTGTCTTTAATTGAGTAGGTTCTTTTATTTATTTTCTAAAATACTAATGATATTATGAATAATTTATAAAAAAATAGTATCTATAATATAATTATATATTTTTATGTTTATTTAATGACCAAAAACAATCTCCTCCTCACTCAAATAGGAAACCAAATTTTTTATCATTTGTTTGGCGAACTACCACCTCACAAACCCACATAATTCACTTTCCATATTTAATTCATATATTTAATTATGTATATGATGATTACATATGATATTTATGTTATAATTGAACATTTATAATTATAATATCGAATATAAATTATTAATTTCCATTTCATATGGAATATGAAAATGCCACTCATGTGTACAATATATTACCGCCTCACGAGCTAACATGATTATTTTTTCACTTACACATTACAAGGAAGGTAATAAGGGATAATTTAATATTGATATATGATATTAATGGATATTAATAAACCATTTAATGAAATATATCATATAATTTCTTATAATACTATCCATTTAACAAATTATAACTTCTTTTATTTGTATAGTGGACTAATGCCTCGTGAAACGATGTGATTTTTTTTCACTAACAGTTTACATACAAAGTAATAAATTATATATTTAATGAATATATGTGACATATATGAAATAATAATTTCATTTTAAATGTGATATATTATTTACCTTACTTTATTTTTATCCATCGAGAAAAGGGAAACAACATTCACTTGTATGTACGATTTATCATCTCAATGAACGGTGTAACTCATTTTCTATATATAACATTAATGGATTACTATATATATATAATTAATATATATGATATTAATATCATGGTCAAAAATCTGGATATTATTTAATAATGAACAATGTAATAGTATCAAAATTAAAAAACCAAAACATACTTGAAAAAAGAAGTAGTTATTACCCAAAACATGGTTTTAATAAGGAATTATTGATAATGGGGAATAAAAAGAAATAAGTAAATACAATATGGTATTAAAAATATGATCATGGTTCTTTAATATATTCATAATAAACTTAAATTTATTATACATGTGGTTTGAATGTGTACTACGGATGTCGAGACATAAGGTGATAGATTTTTTTTCTAAATTTATCTTCTTTGAGAAATATATTATGTTATGAACCTATCATATTTTATGAGGCCTATATATAGAACCTTTTACAAGTAATGAAATGAATTTATTTTTTCATGTGAACTTATAAATTTAATTTATTGTTATTCTTTCATGGATCTTACGATCGAGAGTTATAAATGTGGTAGGGGTGTTATGTTATAATCTCATTGATTATCTACATTGTTTTTTATTATGATTCCAATGATGAAATAATACAATATATATCTCAAAAATATCATGAATTTTATTATAATATATATATTTATTTAGAACGTGATTTTTTATTTATCTTTTTTTAAGTACTTAATGGATGAAAAATCTGTTTTTAAGAAAATTTGATTTTGTTTCTCTCTTTTATTAGAATTGATAATTCTACTATATCAATTTTTCTAAAAAAAATTAAAGATTATTTTAAAAATATCCAAGTATTATTTGAAGTTATTTTTATCCATTTTTTATATTTCAAAAAAAATAAAAGGTAAATATCCATATTTTTCTAAATGAGAAACATTTGAATTTTACAAAAAAATGATAAAATAATATTTTTTTTAAGTTTATACCACAAAAAAAATATTCCACAGTCATTAACACTCAATGTTTTTGAGATTCCATTTAATTTTTATATAATTATTTTCAAATAAAATATTTTCATTAATATTTTTTATTTTTTTAGATTTTAAAGAAGTGTTTAAAAAATAGAGAATATATTTTTATCAGGATTTGTTTAATGATTCTTAAAGGAATTTCTATTCATAAAAAACAATAACTTTTGGTGTTACATATGATTAACTAGGGATATGATCTTGTTGTAAAATTTTTATAATTTCCCTATATGTTTTATGAATATTATGAAGATATTTTTATGGAACTCATTTCATTCCGATGGGTTCTTGTATGATAAAATGTTTATAAAACTCAGTTATTTTCCATGGGATATTCTATAATGAAATGTATATGAAACCCATTTATTTTACATGGATTATACTATAAGGTAATTATTATTAGACCCATTTCTATTCATGGGTTATAATATATTTAATGTTTTATGATATTGTGGATTACATTGGTATTATTTTCATGATGTTAATTGTGTGACCTATATCTCCCACCAATGCACTAGGTAAAGACTAAAATCTCATGAGATAAATAAGACTTGAATAGGGAGTGAATGAAATTCAGTACGAGACTTATTCCACTATGATAGTCTTGATATTTAACTTTTACTACTATAACGGTTGGGGAGTGGACCCATTATACTATTATAACCATGGAAATTAGACTTTAATACTATGGAAATTATTTTATATTCTTATGTATATACCCCAATTCTTGGTCTTATGTCAATGTTAAGATCTTAGGGATAATATTTGTTGATTCCCTTATGAGTAATGTCTTCAGTACTTCTAATAATTATTCAATGACTCAAGACATTGATCTTTGATATGAATGATATGGTTTTCATTTTTTATTATCATGTTCTCAAACTCTTATTATCTCATTATGTTTGTATATTTTCCTTCTTTAGACTTTAAATAAATTTTATCTCACCCGTTCTTATGTTTATTTCCTAGGTTATGTTGATGGGTATTACTTGTGATATGTCTAAAATGGGTTATAGTTATAAGGAACTAAGTGGGAGATGATTAAGAAATCTTATGAAACAGTTATTTATGTTTTTATGTTTAAAAAGTAACTATACCTATACAATCCTTAGTTATCTATTTGTGTAGTGTAATGAATATTAATTAAAAAAATCAATATCCATGTATGAAAACCACAGGTCCTTAGAGTTGGTTTCATAGGATAGGTTTAGTTAACCATTAAAAACTGTAATGAGAAATATTTAGTGAGAACCCTTAAGATATTCTTAATTATTGGGTAACATCCATATATTTTAGAAAGAAAAAGAATATGTGATTTACCTAGTAGTAAATCCCTATCTAATACTACATGTGGTTGTGGTTTTGACATAGATATACCAAGGGGTAATAACTCATAAACAATTATGTCTTTCATGACTCAAGCATTACCTTGGACACGACAATGAGCCTTAATTCACACCTTGACTGTACTCCTTAGTGATATAATTTAGTTAATTTATATTTTTTTTATGAACCATCATGAAGGATTTGAATAAATTATATCCATGAATAACCTTGGTTAAACCTTAGGAGTCATGTATTTAAAATATTTTCTCATTATTTATATATCTGATAAATTATTTTTCATGACCTCATGTTTTCCCACAATGATTATTTCTCATGGTATTGTTTTTTATTTTAGTCAATGACTAGAACCCGAAGGAACCATTTTAATGATAAATAAAATATATTATTCAATGAATGTTCACCTGAATAACCAGATGTTATAGATGGTGGAATATAAAATCTCACTACTATTCGCACACAACATTCTCAAGCTATAAATCATGCTGAAATTCCTAATGAGCTAAAGAGGGAAAAATATTCCATTGAGACATTAATGAGGTGACTTCCACCATCATTTAGTGGTTTCAATGATCCTCTAATTATTTAGAAATAGGTTGGTTCTAGTGAAAATATATTATCCATTCTACAATTCTTTGAATGTGAAAAACCTTTTTTCTCTCTGTCAATTAGAAGAAAAAGGGGATCGATGGCGGACTGTCATCAATATTTAGAGTAAACAAGTTGAAATTGAATCCATGGAGAGGGATGATTTTAATAGAATAATTCTTAATATGTACTTACCTCACATTATTTATATAAAAATGGAGACTAAATTCCTTGAGATAAAGAAGAGGGATGATGAATCTATTTGTTTTTATAAGGAAAGTTATATAATTCACGCAAAGTATTCTTTTAGAATTATCATCCCTTATGAATGTAATTTTGATCTATTCATCATTTGATTAAAACCAAGTCTCCAAAGGGAGTTATACATAGGGTAATTTAGTAGCTATAAAGAAATTATTTGATTTTTTATCAATGTGTATATCTATATTGAAGATACCCCTCAATCACTTGGTGGTTATAATAAAATAATGATGGATTTCAGGTGAAATAATATGAACCGTGGAGAGAAGAAGATGATATTTGTTTCATGCTTTATGTGTGGCAGGAAACATAGAAGAAAAATCATTAAAGGTTTCATTAAATGTTTTAAATGTGGATGGGAAGGTTATGAAGAAATCAAATTCCAATTTGATGGGAATACATTAATTAATGTTGTGAACAAATAGAAAGATTTATTCAATAAACCACTCACACTCAATTGTTTCAAATGGATGGAGTATGGTTCATCTTCTAACTATTTCCTAAATCTAGAGGTTAATTTTGATGATCAATGTTTGCAACCTCTTGATCCAAGGAATAATAGAAAATAGCATGTGATCACTATTTAAGATGATCAGTGCAATAACTAAATGGTGAAAGATACACTTACCATCAACTATTGAATTGTTAATTTCTTATTTGACTCTCGTTATAACCATTCATTTATTTATGAAGAATTTTTTTAATCATATAATGATTCCACCCACAAGGTTAGCTATACAATTAGAAGTGAAAACCCCTATTGGAAAGATGTTCACATCTCAAGTATAAGATTCCTCTCTGGTTGGGGTTTGTGTGAATGTGCTTCCTAAAAATATTATCATAATTCCTTAGGTTGAAATCTATTTTATCCATGGAATGGATTTTATTTCTCTACATAAACCCCACATCAATTTTTTAGGAAGGTAAGTCAAATTTTATATTCCAAACCAACCTATGATTGTCTATCATTGTAATGATAAATATGAACATATGATGGAAATCACATGAATTTTATAGGTTTTTATTCAAATTCAAAATGGTAATTTTTTTCAGAAAGGTTGAAGAGAAGCCCAATATCTATGATATTCCTATTTTTTGGAGTTTATTGATGTACTCCTGATGAGTTTCTTAGTCTTACCTTGAATTGTGATGTTGGGTTTTCAATTGAACTCATACCTAGTGAAACAACTATTTCAATTACTCCATATTGAATGGAAATTATTTTATTGAAATAATTGAAGAATAAACTCTATGAGAATCATATCAAGATATTAATTTAGACAAGTTTGTCACCTTAGGGTGAAATAATTGTATTTTTCAAAAATATATATTGGTATATGTGACATCTCATTAATTATTAAGAGTTAAACAATATTACAATCTAGAAAAGGTATCCTCTACCCCATGTTGATGAATTTTTAAATCAACTACATGGAGTTTAAAACATTTCTAAGATTTACCTTTTTACTTATATCATTAATTGAGTCTCAAGAATGATGATATGTGAAAGACTATATTCCTTATAAGGTATTAAAATTATGATTGTATATTGACTCCATTTGGTGTTACTAATTCTCCAACTATATTCATTGATAAAATAATTAGATTCATTAGATATTACCTTGATCAGTTTGTGGTAGTCTTTATATAGGATATTATTTTCTATTTTGAGAGGGAGGATGATCGTGAATATCACTTGAGAGTTTTACTGAAGACATTAAGGATAAGTTTTATGAAAATTTTAAAAATTATAAATTTTGGCTTCCAAAGGTTTCATTTTTAGTTTATATAATATCATGATATGGTATATTTATGGATCCATAGAAAATGGAGGCTAGTGAATGCAGGTCCAAACCATCCACAATGGCTACGATACAAAGTTTTCCTGGTCCAGATATATATTATCAATGGTCGTGGAGAATTTATTTTGAATGTCTAATCCACCCACCAAGTTATCTCGGAATGGTTCCTTGTTCCTTTAGACAAATAAATGTTTGGATATTTTCAAGGAACCAATTATAATATTAGTAATTATAACATTGAATACATTAACTTATAGTAGATAAGGGTTTTTAATATTTATTGATTTATCCAAGAAGTGATTGGAATGTGTTATAATATATAATGACATGGTTATAACTTATTCCACACAAAAATTGAAGGTTCACAAGAGAAATTAGTCAAATAATTATTTATAGTTCCATGAGGAAATTTTTCTAATAAGTATTTAGTGGCAATATCTTTATGTGGAAATGTGTGATTCATATACTGATCCAAAAAATTAAAGTATATATTCACACATAAGGATTTGAACATGAGCTAAGTGATATGATTAGAGGTTATAAAATTTAATTATTTCTCAATATATTACAAACTTGGGAAAAATAATAAGGTGTTCTATGCTTTGAGTTGAAATAATCATGCTAGCTTATCCATTATTAGGATAAAAATGATCCAATATTTCTAGATTTTCAAAGGATGTGTCTATAAATTCTGAAGGATTGGTATACATCTTATATTAATGAAATGAATATTCAACCATCTATATAAGTGGAGATAAAAGTGGTGTATATGGATGATATAGAACTATAGAATACAGTGAGAAATGTTCCTATTTTTAACCTTTATTATAATGAAATTATATGGTTTAAGAACTATTTATGAGTTCAACCCATACTAGATTGAAGAATAAATTTTTATAGGATTCTCTTAGTTCTTTGTTCTCTATTAATATTATAAGTGAAATTGTGTATAGATATTTAAAAGAGTATTTATATTTGGGTGGAATGAATGGTGATATCATAGAGTTTGTATCTCAATGTTTGGACTGTCTGCAATTTATCACTAATTATAAAAGAATTTAAGGGGATGTTATATCAATAACCCATACCAAAATGGAAATGGGAAAACATCACTGTGGATTTTATCATTGGACTCCCCAAAATAACTAATGGGCATAATGCAATATGGTTTTTTGTCGATCACCTTTTAAATTCATCACAAATTATCCTTATCAAAGGAGATTTCTCTTTGGATAATCTTTCTAAGTTTTATATTAAAGAAGTGGCAATAATTAATAGAGTAAAAAATTACATCGTGTCTAATTAAGAAGATTGTTTTACCTCAATGTTTTAGAGAATTATTATACAATATCTTAATATAGATTTGTGTTTTATCCCTTTTTATCATTCTTATATAGATTTTAAGTTTCAGAGAACAATTTAATACATAGTGGGTATATTGAGATATTTTAAATTTGATTCCAAGATGGTTGGGATCAACACATTACTATAGTTGAGTTTCCATAAAATAATAACTTTAACACAAGTATTTGGATGAAACTTATGAATCCCTCTTCAGAGAGAAGTGTAGATATACAATGTTATAGAATTAATATGTAGAAAAAAAGTGATTAGGACATAAAATAGAAGAATAAATAGTAGATAAGTTTAGAGACATCAAAAACACATAAGTATAGAACAAAATCAACAGAAAATATTTTCTAATAATCATTGACATAATATGGAATCTTTAGATTTTGAAAAAATGTTTATTTTAGGTTTTCGGTGCAGTAGAAAGATGTGATTGGTGATACCCAACACAAATTTTTATCATTATTGATGATCAATCCGAGATCAACACACTGATAAATGATGTGATATTTGGAATTGGTTCAATGAAATAAGATAAGATTAATAATACCGGAACTAGAGGGATGATCATCACATATTATTTATAATTAATATATTTAATTAAAGATTTATCTTTATTGGAATTATTTATTCATTGATGAATCTAGTGATAAATCTTTACTTCATCTTCATTATGTTGTTGGAATCAATGGATCTTTCCCTCTAGCGGTGACCCACATTTGTTCTGTGAATCATCAAATGTTGATGATGGAATCATTGGGTTCTAGCATGAGAAATCTTTGTGATTTCATCATCCGCCTTTGATAGCTATAAGAACCACTTCCAAAGCGTTCTCCTTGATATGGTGGAGGAAGATTTCTCTTTTCTCTCTAGAGCATTCTTATATAAGGGATCTCACTAGGCTTGAGAGGATTCCCTAAATTAGTAATGCACAACCAACAAAAATGAATTATCTCATTTAGAAAATAACATAAATGGGTTTATATATTTCTAGAGTTAAAATAAAATAATAGAACAAGTACCATTCATTATTTATTTAATCCATGTATAACCCCATGTCAAATAACGATATTAATATTATTATTTCTCAACAATGCTTTTCAGATGTGAGTTATATTAAATATTATTTAATTAAATAATACCCAATATTTATTATTTCTTGCTGGACCTAAAACCTCAACCCACCATTCCTCTCTATTTATCAGGCCTTGAATAATTACTATTTATTTATTAAATAAATATCACTACATTATTCACCAATAAATAAATTAATATTATATTCATTAAATAGAAAATAAATATTTATTAAATATTCCAATCAAATTATATTCTCACAAATAACTGGTGACAGGATATATGTGCTCAAGAATACATAAATATTTACTAAACCACTTGTACGAATAATATTTATTCAACTTGTTATTAATAATATATTATTTAACTCAAGTTTTTTATACACTTAGTGTGAGACCATCTATGACTCTTTCTTAGTGGAATTAGGTAAAGCAACCTAATGTCTAAGGATAGCATCTAGAAACACACCAAGGAACCCAAAGATAAAGAAGATAATGTTGCAATGACATGATACCTCATACAGATGCTTACTATGTAATATAATACCTTTATCATGACATGTCAAATCATGTAGGTTGCATTTCGATTCCATCAACCATTGTTCTCGATGACTCCTTCTTTGAATTTATAGAGATAGAACTTGACTATAGAACACCATGGACATGTATTTATTTAGGATATATCATTTCCATCAAAGGAACTGAAATATAAACTTCTATTAGTAATAGAAGGTATAAATCATTTCTTGCATTATTTGTTAATTAAATATTAATCATGACACACAGAACATATCCTACCTCACCATGAATATCTATCATCATGATTCTCATCAATACATCAAATTACATGACTGATAATAATCATTAATAATTCTCTTAATGGCTAAGGACCAATACACATGTATGTAGCTAGAAACAACCAAATTAAACTTTTAAATTTGGATTTCCCCTTGGATATTACCAATGGTATACACTGTGAGATGATTCCTCAAAGTCCTATGAGTCTCCACCCCTGGAATCAAATACCATTTTTTCACTCAAAAGAAATCATTTGGTTATAGAGCATATATCCAAGAATTATGTCATAGCACTTCTGGGTTCTCATCATAGTGAGGAACTTCTATAACCTTTTACTGTGATAGATACTCTTATGAAATGATCACATCCTATTTCATGTAAAATAATAATAATGATGTGATAATTAGTTTATTAATATTCAAAAACATGATTATAAGTTATTAAAAAGAATATAGAAGTTGGGTATAAGACACAAACTCTGAAAGATTAACACATGCACTAGAGCCAAATGCTGACATCCATTAGTCCTTTAACTCTTTCATGATACTCATGCTTCTGCTAAGATAGGCCTTTAATCAAGGGGTCTACCACATTCTCTTATGTGGGTAATCATCTTACTAAAACGTCACCCCTATAATAGAAATCCTTTAACATTTGATACTTATAGAGTATGTTCTTTGTCTATTGGATTAAACTTGGCTCTTTTTCCAAAGCCACCATTGTAGTATTATCACAATACAATGTTATAGGGTCTTTATTGTAAGGTACCACATCAAGCTCCTAGATAATGTTCTGAATCTAAACCAGTATCGTGGTTTAATTGGAAGCTACTAAATACTCAGACTCCACTATAGAATCGTCGACAACTAGATTCTTTGAACTCTTCTGACTCACATATTCTTCGTTGAGAAAAAAACATATCCTAATTTCAAATTCATATCATTATAGTCTATCTGAAAATTAGCATCAGTATAACCCCTGATAATGGATTCCTCTTCTCCTCCACACACCATAAACATGTCCTTATTTCTTCTTAGATACTTAAGGATAGCCTTAATAGTAGTTTAATTATGTTCTCTAGGATCTCCTTGATATATACCTATCATGATCAATGCATAAGAAACATCAGGTCTATTATATAACAATAAATACATTATTGATATTATCAATGAAGTGTATGGGATCTTTCCAATTCTCTTTTCCTATTATTGTGTTAAGGACACATTTCTTAAAAATATGTAAACCATGGGAAATTATAACCAATCCCCTCTTGGATTGTTCCATGAAAAATATATTTACTATCTAGTCAATATATGTACTTTGACATAGTCCTAGAAGTCACTTGGATCTTTCACGAATGAACTTGAGCCCTAGAATATAGACTAATTCACCATATTTCTTTATAGAGAGACATTTTATAACTAATCCTTAATAGACTGTAAGACTATTATGTCATTTCCAATAAGTATTATGTCATGAACATATAATACTAGGATAACAACCACATTTCCACTAAACCTCTTGCAAAAACATGGATCACATTCTTTCTTAAGGAAACCAACTTATTTTATGGCTTCATAAAATCAAATGTTCCTTGACCTGGATTCTTTCTTAAATCCCTAAATGGATATCTATAAGTTGAAAATCTTTTTGGCATCACCTGGAGTCATAAACACTTCTAGTTGTTTCATAAATACATCTTCACAAAGTTTCCCATTAAGGAATGCAGAATTAGCAACCGTCTAGAAAATCTCTTGGTGATAGTAAGATTCTATATCATGTATAATTATAATGGATTTAAACATGGAAACTAGAAAAAGGGTTTTATAATATTCAATTACTTGACTCTATTTAAACCTTTTATCCACCATCCTTGATTTATAGGTATTTACTCTACCTTCCATGTCTAGTTTCCCCTTGAATACCCATTTTCAACCATCAAGCTTTACATAAACTAGCACATCGACCAAAAACCAAAAATTTGTTGTGATACATGGAATCCATTATAGAATTCTTGGATTCTTTATATCCTGTAGATTTTTATCTCTCTACATCCTCCAAGTATGAGAAAGGTTTATCATTATCAACCAATAATGAGTCACCATCTTCGATAGATATAAAACCATACCTCTCTGGTTATCTTACCTCTGTTATGATCCTATGTAGTACTTGTGTTTCAAGAACTACATCTACCATGAGGACCTATGGAACCTATTTCATCTCTAACTCATGTGTATATTGTTCATTAACTTCATAAAAGTCAATATTTCTCCCACTATCCTTTTTGGGGATGTGCTCCCTCCCAAGAAAGACAGCTTGTCTAGTAAAATTCACTTTCTTTTCTAAGGGGTTGTAAATGTAGTATCTTTTTGTTTCCTTAGGATACCCTATAAATATACACATTGTGCCTAAGGGTGCTATTTTGTTTCATGAGAAGGGATTTACAAAATCCTCGCAACCCCATACATGTGTATGAAAAAATGGGTTTATCTCCACTACAAAACTCGAAGGAAATTCTATTTTTCTCTTTACATGGAACTCAGTTGAATTTTTACGTCATGGTTTGTAATTCATATCCCCAAAATGATAATACAAGATCTTTATGAATCATCATCAACCGTATCGTTTCTAGTAAGGTACGGTTCCACCTTTTACTAAGATCATTCCACTATTTTGTATAAGGTGAAGTTGTTTGAGATAGAATCC
Organism: Viscum album; assembly: GCA_963277665.1. Lineage (NCBI taxonomy): Eukaryota > Viridiplantae > Streptophyta > Magnoliopsida > Santalales > Viscaceae > Viscum > Viscum album. The sequence goes on along the minus strand of OY728131.1, from coordinate 705,182,050 downwards.
CAAACTCCTCTAGAAATTTGACGAACATTTGGTTAAGATATTCATCACCTACATCCGATCAAATATTATTTATATTATTAACATGTTTATTGTCTACTTCATTCTTAAATTCCTTTAAATTCTCAAAAGACACACACTTATACCTCATTAAGCAGACATATCCATATTCAACCATGTCATCATTGAAATTTATGAAGTAATAATATCCAACTATAGATTTTAATGGAAAATCTCCACACACATCAGTGTGTTACAATCTAGAATCTCTAGAGACCATTCACCCTATCCACAAAATGGTGGTTTTGTGATTTTTCCTTATAAACAAGCATGGCATCTATCAATTGGTTTTCTCGTAAAAGAGTCTAAATAACCATCTCGAAAGAGCTTTGTCAAATGATTCTCATTTACATGAACATGATGGTGATTCCAAAGATGAGACTTATATGAGTCATGTGAACATGATCCATTACCAATTTTCAACACTTGGTTTTCATATTTTAATAAATAAATACCATTATTAAAATGTGTCATAACATAACATATGATGTCCTTATAAATGAAACAATTTTTAAAAAAAAGAAATATTAACTCATCTGTATCTAGAAATGATATATGAAATTATGTTATTGGTAATTGTAGGTACATAATAACAACATTTCAAAACCAAAATCATTCCAGTTAGCAACGAGAGTTGGTAATCACCAATGGCCAGAGCAACCATCCTTGCACCATTAAAAAATCTCATATCCAGCACTCCCATTTTAATCTTTTTAAATCTAATTGGTTCATTCATTTGGATACAGATGTGAGCCCCAAAATCTCTATATAATACCAAATGTGTAGATATTAAAAGATTACACTCAATAAAGAATACACATTTAGCATCCACTTTCTTCTGGGTGAGTTCCTCTTCAAATGGCCTGACGTTCCACGTGAAAAACATACACCCTCCTTTTACATACCTAACCTCAGGATCTTGTTCTTCTTGGAAGGATAGTGCTTGGGAAATTTAGACTTTTTATCAATCATGGGCCCTTTTTCCGTGTTCTTCCTTTTATTATTAACCATAAGGACTCCATGTTTATCATGAACTGTATCTTTATCAACTTGGAGAAACAAATTAAGATGTTATAAAAGACTCTTATCATCATTTCTCATATTTTAATTAACAATAAAATAATATAAGGTCTTAGGTAGTGATGAAAGTATGAGATCTGTAGAAAACTCATCTCTGAATTTAATCCCTATGTTTTCCAAGAATTTAATGTATCTGATAATCATGACTACATGAGGCCTATCTGACACATACCCTCCAAGATTATTTATAAACAAAGCATCGGATATCTCATACATCCCTTTTCTCGCCTTCTCCTTAAAGAGATCTTGAAGGTGAGACATCATGCTATAGGCATCCATATCCTCGTGTTGAATCAAAATATCATTGGACATGGATGATAGCATGAAACATTGAATATATTTAGAATAAATCATATGTTTCTCATGGAGAGATATATTTTCATCACTTGCCTCATTACTAGGAGAATATAGAAAATGTTCTTTCTTTACATATAATTTCCTTTTATGTATTAGGATGACTTGTAGGAGCCTCTTCCACACATGGAAATTTTTTATGGTGAGATGGTTGTTTTTATCAAGTAAGGATCACAATTATATGATTGATGTCATTTTATTTGCATTTCTATAAATAATATGAACATAGTTTTTGTACTTTATCTAATAAAATTTAGACAAATAAATAAATATTATATTTATTTGTCTCCCACTATTTTATCAAAGCCCAATATCACTCACCATTGGCTTCATAATATCTTTTTACTTAGACATTACAGTGGAAAGGATACATATTCCCCTTCTCATTACCCCAAATTTGGTTGGTCATGAAACATGAATGGTTTTATGAGGAATTCAAAATTCTATCTGCATTAGATCACAGTTCCTCAGTCTTTTTAGTGGACTCCCCCATCCTAAAATCAATAATATTGATTTCCTCAACCATTTTCACTCAGTTACACAAAGTACTACTTTGCCAGTCAATCCTTGATGTGATCTAAGTTAAGTCAGTGAAAAAATTCAAGTTAGAATTACTCGATAATTGAAATCACCCCAACTTTATATAGTCAAGCACTTTGAACTATGGTATGATTTTAACTGAAATAGGGGAAGGATATACCGACTTAATATATATAGTTGATGAATTTTATCCTTTTATGCATAAATTTTCAATTATTCTCTTTATCACATTCTTGTTAATATTAAGAGGATCTACTTAAGTGATTGACTATGTCTTAGCTATTATTTACGCATAATCCCATATATTTTAGTTATATCTTTCATACTCATTAATTTAATTAAATTATGTGATCGTGACAAAACATCGATAATAAAATAACCATGTAACTTGAAAGAAATAAAATAATAAAGAATTATGATCATGAGCTTATACAAATGTCTAGTTTATCTAGTGGTTGATAAAATAACTACTAACCTTGGCGGAAAACATCTTGAACTGATTAAGGTTTGTGTTACATCTTTCCACCTATCCACTTATGTATCTCGAAGGATTAGTTTTTCATTATCACTGATATTAAACCTCAACCACTAGCTTGTGATCTCTATCCTTTATATATTCCTTTTACTCACACACAGGTGATGGGAAAAGGGGTTTACATAAAACAATCCATGGGCACGAAAGCCTTACATATTAATAGGATAGAAGGCACAAAATCTAATAATATAATTTAATAATAAATTAAATTAAATCAATCTTATATAAAGGTATGTTCTAGTTCATAATCATCCACATGCATGCAAATAATTATGCATTTAATAAAACTAGCATACAATAATTAATCTTTATTATTTATGATAAATCACAGTCGAAAAAATTAATTACTATCTATAATTAATAAATTATTTTAGATTAATTATTATCCAAATTTCCTTGAGATTCTTATTCATTATAATTTAAAATAATTAAATAAATTCATTTAAAATTAACTATGTACAAAAATGTTCTTAGAGGAAACATGGTGAATACTCATTTGAATCTAACCAACATGTATCATACTTCTATATAGTTTTACATTTGTAATATATAAAAAACATTAATTTTAAAGTACTTTCATGATGTGAACAATTATATGAATTACATGATTTTTGGTCATGTGGTATGCTTCAATATATATAGAGTAATAACTATAATATAACTCATACATGATATGAAATTACACAAATATTAATTAAACATTTATATATATATATATATATATTAGTAAATCCCATCACATGGAGTGTCCTATTAACTTAATGACCACATGCAAGAACATGTCTCGTGTTTTACATAATATAATAAATAAATTTTAAATCTGTGTAATTTGTTATAAGTACACAACAAATACATTGTGCTACACTAGGTGTACATCTCTCACCTTCTATTTGAGACACATGCCTAGGAAATCAGTTTGTAAAATATGCCTCATAAATTGGAGTACACAACATGTAAATGGTATTACATGTCATTTTTACTCCATGTTACACGTTCACCAGTCAGGTAGGTCATATACTATAATACATGGGTCAACTAGGACTTAAATAAACTACATGTTTTGTACATGGGCTACATGGTGTGTACTCTAGTTGACAGTGTGCCACCCTGGCTGGGTCAACACGTGTGTAAAGAATTTAATGCACCTCGTGTAATCAAGGCAAACTGTTGTAATTAATTTTAGAACTAATTTATGATGCATTGACTACAATTACAAGGGGTGTAATTCCAATTACAGGACATGTACTATTATGTTATCTAACCAAAATCCTTAGAACCTCTAAATGAGATCTCAAGTTTTATTTAATTAATAAAATTAATTTATTTGATTAGATATATATGAAATTAAGTTTTAAGAAATAGATCATACAATTTGGATTAAAATATTGGTTAAACATGAATTGAAAAAACTAAATTATAAATGTGTAAGTCAACAATGATCTTTAAATAATTATAAATAAATATGTGACCATTCTGATATCACTTGTAGATTTTTGGCATAGTTGAATTGTGTGATGGGTGGTTCCCAACATGTATTTTTGTCATGATTAATGATCAATATGATATCTACACGATGTTAAACTCTATGATCTATAGAATCAGATCAATGAAATTAGACAAGAGTAATAACGCCAGAACCAGAGGGAGAATTGTCACATATTATTTATAATTAATTTAATTAATTAAATAATTTTTTTTGGGGTTCTTTCTTCACTGATGAATCTAGTGAGAAATATTCATGGCACCATAATTGTGTTGTAGGAATCATTTGCGGATTCCCACTAATTATGATCCACATGTGATTTGCGAATATCCTGTTTTTGTCAATGAAATATTCGAGTTCTAGCATGGAAAATCCTTGTGCCTGCATCCTCTATATTTGATTTCAATGAAAAATGATTCTAAATCATTTTACATGATCTAGTGAAAGAATATTTCCCCCATTTGTTTGGAGAGTTCTTAGATAAGGGAGCTCACTAGGCTTGACATGATTCTCCAAATATGTTGTGCACAACCAAAAAATAAAAATTACCTCATTGAAAAAACAATATAAATAGGTTTATATTTTTATAGGGTTAAAATAAAATAATAGAACAAGCTCCATTCATTATTTATTCAATCCTTGTAGAACAACATATAGAATAATGATATTAATATTTTTATTTCCCGACACATGCTTAACTTGTGAATTATATTTAATATTATTTAATTAAATAATATTCAATATTTATTATTTCTCACATAACCTAAAACCTTGGTCCTTTATTCCTCTATATTTATCAATCAAGGAATAATGACTATTTATTTATTAATTAATTATCAGTACATTATTCACCAATAAATATATAAATATTATATTCACTAAATAGAAAATAAATCATTTTTAAATATTCCACTCACATTATATTATATTTAATAACTAGTGATAGAATATATGAGATCAAGTATACATGAATAATTATTAAACCACATCTAGTAATAATATTTATTCCACTTTTTAGATAATAAAATATTATGTAACTGAGATTCTGGATACACTTAGTGTGTGACACTCTGGGCCTCTTTCTTAGTGGAATTAGGATAAGGAGCCTAAATTATATGGTTAGCATTTATAAACACACCAAGGAACCCATAGGTAAATAATTTAATGCCCCAATGACATGATAGCTCAAACAGATACTTACTATGTAATATAATCTCTTTATCACGATATCACAAATCAAGTAGGTTACATGCCAGTGCCATCAACCTATGTGTTCGATGTCTCTTTCATTGACTTCCCATAAATATAACTTTCTTATTTAAATCCATGGACATGGATTTATTTAGGGTATAAAATTTCCATTAAATGGCTTGAGATATCAATATCCATTGATAAAAAAGGATGAATCCTTTCTCACATTATTCATTAATGCAACATGACATGTGATGCACCCAATGTTTCCTACCTCTCCATGAAAATATTTCATCACAGTTTTCATCAATACATCATAGTGTGTGAATTATAATACTCATTAATAATAATCATAATGTATAAGGACCAATAAACACATCTTCAGATAAGAAAATACAATGAAACATGTAAATGTGGATTTCCTACTGGTGGGTCTCATTCTCATAATATCCTACTAGATATTACCAATGTCTTACACCATGAGAAGGTGCCTAAATGTCCTATAATTATTCACCCATGATTTCCTATATCACTTTTGTCCCACAAATGATATCATCTGGCTATATAACATATATTCAATAGTAGTTTCATAGCACTTTTGGGTTCTCATCATATTAGGTAACTACTATGACCTTTTAGTGTGACAAAAACTCTTAGGACATTATCACATACTATGTAACAAAGAAGAACAATCATGGTGTGATAAGTAGTTTATAAATATTCAAAAAAATACAATTTTTCAAATATTACAAAGAATTTGGTTCTGAGGCATTAACACCAACATTTATATTGATTTATTCATGAAAGAAGGTAATGAGATTTGGATAGAATGGTAAACTAAATGATATATATATATATATATATATATATATATATCGGTCCATTACAAATTATTTATCATATCAGGATAGTAGTCTAGTGGTTGGAAATTCCACCAAACCACTCTCTAGTTTAGAGTTTATAAAACTATAGGAAGATTTTTCTTAGAAGGAATAATTGGTGGGAATTCTATATCATAGAGATAAAATATTATGAACAAGATCACTCATTTGAACAATGCTTTTTTTTGAAACAACCAATTTTAGGAATCTATGTTGGAACATTGGGATGTAATAAGGAAGACTTATTCTCAGATATGTGTACAAAAGTGAATTAATTTCAGGAGAGAAATTCATTTTAAGGGGTTTAGATTGTAAAGAAAAGAGATTTTTGGATTTTTTTGAATAAATTTAATTCATTGATATTTTTTCTACACACGATATTGATTTCTAATTAATTTAAATATACAATTTTTATTAATATTTAACATTTTTATTATGAAATATCTATTAAAATATGTTATATTAATAGTAATAACACAATATTAAAAATAATTTATAATGTTTTTATATAATTAAAATATGTTTTAAAACAAATACATATTTTTTTGTAAAGTATTTATATATTTATAAAATTGTATTCTCTCAAAAAAATTATTGATTTTTGTGATAAAATAATAATAATAAATTTATAAATTTTTAAAAAAAATTCTATTAAAAATTTTACTTAATTTTTGGAATCAAAATATAAAAATTATATTATGGAGAATTTTTGGGATTTTTATGAAAAGAAAAAACTATGAATAGTGAAAAATAATTGTTTTTAATGATATAGAATTTTCTTTCAACGAAGTTATATAGATAAACGTGGTTTTAAATTGGATTTAAAAGTAAAATTAGTTTAATTATATATTTTTTAATCCAATTCGTGTCATTATAGCCAATTTCATTTTAAATTTTGATATAGAAACGTTTAAAACTTTTGAACATTTTCTCATTAGAAAACTACTTTCTCATCACTTATACACGTTAAATTTTTAATTAAAAATTGTAAATTTATTTAATGAAAAATGTAAAAATGGATTCAATATTTGGAATCAGAAAATTTTATATTAAATTATAATTTCAACTAAATTTTTTGTCCAAATGAATAGGAAAAACAAATACAATTATTTATCGCTGTTGAGGTTAAAAAAAGTTTATCATGGGTTAAAATAAAAGTATAAGGACTAGAATGACCTATAAAATTTTATGATACCCATTTTATGGAAATATAACAACCTTAGTACATATAAGGTTTGATAATTATCCTTTTTGGATTTTTTTTCATTTGAAAAATGGGGGTACAATTTGTTTTTTTCAAAACATCCATGTATGTCATATCCCCGCTTATAAAAGGTCACCCCTATCCATTCCACTCCATACGTACAAAGACCATTAGATCGCCTAAAAATACCCAAATTACTTCTCTAATTCTATCTATTCATCCATTATGAAATTTTTTTATCATAAAATTATCTTATGAAGGATTTTGGTGCAAACATTAAGAAGTTGTTTGAAGAAGGGTTAATGTCCTTATGAGACTATGTTATTTTGTTTTTCCTTTAAGATATTACAATCATTTGTAAAAAAAATTTATAATAAAATTATTTTATACCATATAATGAGATTTTTTATGTTAATGTCATGACCTACCACCATTTTCACCTACCTCAAATGGGAAACAAAACTGTTTATTGTGTGTATGGTGGACTACTACCTCGCAAACCGATACAATTTTTTTCAATCACCGCTACTTATGACTAGATAGAATGAATTATAAAATTGTTATATATTATATTTATGGTAAAATTATACTTATTTAATTATAATATAACAAATAACATCTTACTTTACATTATGTAGGTAATATGATAATGTTGTTCGTGCATACGACGTATTATCACCTCATAAAGAGATGTGATTCGTTTATCACATAGAATTCACATGGAAATTAATAAGGATTAATTTTAAGTTCCTATATGATATTAATGACATATAAATAATTTTTACAAATAGTTATATAATATAATTTATTAACTAACCATCCACTAAATAAAATATAATGTTGTTCATGTGTATGGATGGTTAGCGCCTCGCGAAGAAATGTTAATTTTTTCACTATCAATTTATATGAAAGGTAATAAAGGTTAAAATTAATAGATATATGTGATATATTTTAAATAATAATTAATATATAAATGTGATATATTATCTATTTTTCTTTTTTTTAATCAATCGGGAAAAGGAAAACATCGTACATTTGTATGTATGACCTACCGTCTCCATGAACGGTGTAACTCATTTTCTATATATAACATTAATTAATTTCTATAAATAAATTTATAATTAATATATATGATATTTATAAAAATTTTATAATTTTTGATAATATGTAATCCTGATCTATAGAAAAGGTTCAAAAATTACAAACCAAAACAACCATGAAAAACGAACCAATTATTACCAAAAACATGATTTTAACATGGTATTATTAATAACTGAGTTATAAATAATCATAAGTAAAGAATATATGGTATGATATATATTATTATAGTCCTAAAATATATTAAAAAAACATATATTTGTTATGCATTATTTTTTAATGTGTACTAAGGAAGTTAAGACTTATTGTAAGGTATTGTTTGTCTTAATTTTCCTTTATTGGGATATAGGTCATGTTATGCGCCAATATTATTTTATTATTTGTATTACATATCATTTGACATAGAATATCATGAAATTATTTAATATAATGATATTATAGTTTTTATTTAATTTTATTCTTTCATGGGTCTTATGATTCAGTGTTACCAAATTGGAAAGCATTTTTTGTTACAATCTCTTCATTTATTAGGATTCTTTATGATTATGAAAGGATTAAATGTTATTATCTATCTTACAAGAAAAAAGTTTATTTTATTATTCTCTAGTTATTTTTGGGGAATAAATTTTTTCAATTCATTTCACTGTTTTTAATTCCTCAATGGTTCAAAAAAATAAGAAAAATAGGTTTTAGTTCTCTATTTGGTAGAAAATTATTATTCTTCAACCTCTATATTTTTAAAAAATATATTTAAATATGATCTTAAAAATTCCCCAAAAATTTTAAAGTATTATATCCCCATTTTATAATGTTTCAATTAATTTTTTAAAATAAATTTCCATGTCATTTTCTAAATGAGGTTTTTTTACTTTTACTGAAAATTTGAAAGGAATCATTTTTAATGTGTATTGAATGAACAAAATAATACACCTTCATGAACACTAAATGTTTTAAATGTTTAATTAATAAATTTCCAGATAATTTTAAAATAATTTTTTTCTTTGATAATTTTTATTTATATTTTATATAATTGTTTCCAAAATGGAAAGTATATTTTCATCATAAATGTTTAAAGATTTTTTATGGAATTTCTATGCATAATCAACAACATCCTTTCTTGTTGAGTATGTTTTAATGGGGATAAAATCATGTTATAAAATCTGTATTCGTTATCTAGATTGTTTATTATTATGATTAATATTGTTTTATTAAACCCATTTCATTTCCATGCATTATACTATGATGAAATATTTATGAAACCCATTAATTTAACATGGGTTATACTGTGATGAAATGTATATGATCACCAATAAATTTCCATGAGCTATGATATGATGTAATGATTTTGAAACACATTTTTTTAATGGTTTTATATATTATTAATGTATTATTATATTTTGTAATACATTTGTATGATTTTCATTTTTGATGTGTGGGACCTATATCTCTCTACAAGGAATTGGGTAAATATTGAAATATCATGAGATAAATATGAATTCAATGGGTTGTGAACCCAATTCATTAAGTGAATATGTCCACTATGATTGTTTTGGGAGTGAAACATGACTACTATGATGGTTTGGGGATGTAACCTATTCCACTATAAAAGCTTTAGAAATGAGCCATGACTATTATTTAAATAATTTTCTATGCTTATGTGTTTGCCACAATCCCATACTTTATGTCAATATAATGCTCTCCTATCTCATGTTCATTGATTTACTTATGAATAATGTCTTATAAACTACCAATGATTATTCCATGACTCATGATTTTGATCTTTGTTATGCGGGGTATAGTTTCTATATGTTATTCTCGTGTTCTCATTCCCTTACAATCACATTATGTTTAAGTATTTACATTTCTTAACCTTAATAAGAATTTGAGATTACCCTTTATTATGTTCCCTTTAACCAAAAAATTATGATATATATTATGTTTGATATATATAATAAGTTTTTTTGTTATGAGGTGATATGTGGGAGATGATGTTGATCTCTTATGAATCAGTTGTTTATGATTCCATGTTTCCAAAGGCATTATACCTCTACTATGCTTACACATGTGTTTGTGTAATGTAATTAATGTTTATAAAAATATAATATATATTTATAAAAAACTATGGAAAATTATAATATTCTATTTAATGAATTAACATTCATTTAATTATGTTCATTTTGTAGGAAATGAGAATAATGAAATTTTTACTTAAAAATATTTTTTCTTCAAAAATGATTTTTATTATAATTATGATAAAAATATAATAATAAATTGGTTCCAATTTAACAAATTAAATTTTAAAAAATAGATATAATTTTTTAAAATTATTATTTCATAAAATCATTAGGTTGAATTGTTTTATTTTTCTAAATTGGTTATTTTTTGAGTGAGTGTTGAAAAATGATGATTTTAGTGAAACTGTTATTTTTTAATTTTGATCATGTAATTATAAATAACTATTAATTTTTGGATTTTATCATAAATAAATATAATAATTATTTAATTATAAATAATCTAATTAATTAAAAATGATTTATTATCATAATTAATTTTTATATGATATCATTTTTAGGATTAAAAACACATTTTATAAAACAGTTTTTCATTTGCTTTTATGAATTATATTAAAAATGATATTTGAAAAAAAAAATTATTTTATAAATAATTCCATATTTTGGAATAATTATTTGTAAATTTTTTAAATAGATTAATATTTTTGTCATTATTAATAGTAACATTTAAAAAACATTTCTAACATAGTAAGGGTGAAATAGATAAAATTTGTTCAATATAATGAGATAAGGACTAAAAATATCCCATAAAATATGATTTTATTTTATTGGATGAGTATTTTTTATCTTAACTATATATTATTCTAAAAAATAACTATATTCCACATTACATTGATTATTACTTTTTTATTATCATATGTAATGTCTAATTAAAAAATGTAACTCTCTTTATATTAATATCTATTATAAGTTTTATATGGGATAAAAAGATGTTATTAATTAATATAAAAGACTTTTAAGAACATAATTATTTTTATTTAATGATGGTAATTTTATTTTAAATTTTACAAATTGAATAATTACCTTAAACACTTGTGCAATGCTAACACGGTGCTTTTTCAAGCAGTAGAAAAACCAAAGTTAATGACTTCAAAACATTAATGTAATATATTTGGATGAATTATGGTTTTTCTAAATTTTTTATTAAAAATTTATTATCTATTTTTAAATAATTATATTCAAAATAAATTTTTATCATGAATTATTTAATATTAACATTTTTTATTCGTAATGAAAATGAATTAAATAATATTTTATGGAAAATAACATTTTTTAGATGATTTAAAACTTTAATAAATCTTTCAAGACGACAAATGGAATTTTAGATAGCCAAAAATTAATTTTAGACACTATTGTTAGTTATTTTTACCATAAATTGAAATTTCTAAGCATTAAATATTAAAGAATTTATTCATATTACTAAAGTTAAACATGGTTAATGATGTGGTAAAACAAAGTAATAAGGATTAAAATTACACATTAAACTGTTAAATTATTTTTTTGTAGAAATTATAATATTTAACATTTTTATATTATAAATTATGGCCATTTCTTAAAACAATAAATGATATAAATATTTATTATATTTAAATTTTATTAAAAATTAAAATTGTACTTCAATATTTTTATATATGGACAACACCACTACTCAAATTTGTAAAAAAAATAGTTCTTTAGTTACACCATGATCTATAAAAATTACTTTATGACCTTAAAACACATGTCATTCAATCATTGGTCTAACTAGAAGACAAAATTATGAAGGATAAATGTTTAACCAAATTGAATTTTTCCGAAGTAGATGTATAACTCTTAATCAATTTTTTACATGTTTATTTTTTATTAAACCTATAATATATCCTCTATAACCATGATTACAAAACATAATAAGTATATTAAAAATATTAAAAAATATTATATTTATTTAATAACCTTTTTCATTAATTTCTATCTAAGTGATAAATGAATTCTTCGCTCATGCGTCAGTTTATACTAGTGTATCCCCAAAGTGATGTATTTCATTTGGAATCAATTCCTTCCATGAATGGTTATTATGATGTATTTAATGTTTATATAATATATTCATTTCATATTTATTCTTCTATAATCAATATTTTTTATATAATTTCTTATATACCATATTATTTGAAAATGATAATGTGGTCCTTGCGTACATGTGGACTACAACCCCCATGATGTGATATGACATGTTTTTTATTTATACTTTAAATCGAAGGTTATAATTATATATTTAATGAATATTTTTGAAATTAATGTTATAATTATGATTATCGAAAGGCAAATTTTTATTTACATTTTATTCATTTTATCCATCTAAAAGTGAAATTATCACTTGTGTAGTAGAACCAAGTACCATCTCCATGAAGAGATGTAATTAATTTTCCATCACCACCTTATATGTAATATTATAAAAAAAATTATCATGAATAAATTTTATTATTATTATTATTCATATGATAAAACCATGACCAATGTGTTTTGAAAAGAATTTAATAATTGCATACTCATACAAAAAAAGACAAATTTTCACAAGATTAATGATTTAAATGAAGAATTGTGATGAAATTGAAAATTGGTGATAATAAGGGAATGATATATAGTAATGCATATAAATATTGGTTATATAATTGATATATAATAAATTTATATTTACAATACATAGGGTTTGAATGTGTACTTACCAAAACCTGACAATAGTTAAGGGTTGCAGGTCTCACATTTATTTCTCTGAAACATCTGTTATATTCGCCAATTGTTTATTTATTGGATTGTATATACTTAAGATGAATATATTTTATAGTTTTTTTCAGAAAAATTATATGGATTTGAAATTAAATATATGGTTCCTTATTTCATGATGTTATGAATTCCAGATTATAGTTTTTTATATCCTAGAATTGCATCCATTTTCATATCTTGGGTGTTGGAGGCACCCTGAGTAGTTTCCAAGATGTTTGGTGGGTGTTTAGATGAAAAATGTCGAGATGCTGCCAAAAATTTCATGGTGTTTCCATGGGGGTAAGAATTACAATACAATCCTGGTGGTTGTGGAATAGCGGACCTAAGTAGTGGAGTGGTAATGCTCGGGAGGAAAAATAAGGCTACTTTCTTTTTGGAGGTGGATAAAATGTAGTATGGTGGCTAGGGAATAGTGTTGTTTTGAGGTACTCCAAAGTTAGAAGTAAATATGTCATGGGTTGTGAAATAGTACCTTTCTTGGTAGAATATGATCTACGATGTGAAGGTTAGCACTACATTGTAGACCCTAGATATACTTTAATATGATCTTGTTGGGGGTCTCATAGGGGCTTAGAACGAGGGTGGATACAACATGGTCCCTCAAGTTGTTCCATAGAATACCCCATGTTAGGTAAGGTTATAGCATAGTCCACAGGGTTGCGCCAAAGTCTTTAGGTTTTTAGAGGGACTAAAAATATCCAGAGACCCCCAAACTCAGTATTTATCTAGTTTTTAGCTGTTCAACTCTAGGATACTGAGGGTGGATTTGAGGATTTATGAAGTATAGCAAACCTAATTTTTCTTTTCTAGCTATTACATAATTGTAAAGATAAACAATATAATATTATTACAAATCTAGAATCCAAAGTTTTATTATATTTGGAAAATTAGGACCATACATAAAATTTACAAAATAGAACATAAACATTTATTTAATTCCTTCTTCTATATATTCTTAGTGTCCATTGTGTTCTCTTTAGTGCATGTAATCACCTGAGGATATACATAAAAGAAAGGGGTTATCTAAAAGCCCAGTAAGAGGAGAGATAAAAACATGAAAAATTATAACATCGGTGATAATAATAATCATTACCACAACATACTAAAAGGATCGTCATCATAATTAAGAGGGTAAGAATTAGATAATGGCATGGATTGTGGAAATTCAAAAAAATGAAACATCATGTCTTAGTGGTCCAAACTACACATAGTTGTGAAAAAATATATCATCATGTTCATACATATTTCACTTATTCTCATGAGATTTATCTCATTACCAAATTCATTATATCACTATATAATTCTATGTGCAACTGTTACATCATAACATTTACATTGAACTATATAATTTCGAGCACACACATCACATCATAAAATTTACATTATCATACATGCCACATAGAATGTATAACAATCATGGAAATAAAATAAATCATAGAAATAAATGGGTTTCATTTCATAAATCACACATTCATGAATAAAATTTGGGAAAGTAAAGTGGAATAATATTCTTGGTATATGAATCATGAATCCTTAGTGAAGAATAAACAATCTCAAGATAAGTAAAAGGTGTGTTTTAAGAGAGAATAAATATTTTGGAAAATCTTTGTATTAATCTTAAAATAATATTAGGCACATGTGTATCCTATAATATTAGAGTATTGAATAACTAAACTATATTTCAGGATTATTAAATGAATATCCACATAGAAATTTTTCATGAAAGTGGAATAACCCAAAGAAAGTAAATTGGGCTCGAGAACCCCTTACCTTATCTCTGAGTGATTTGTTAAATTTAATATCCTATATAATCAAATTAAATTCATTAATTAAAAATTATAGAACATATTATACATGTATTTTATTTATTATAGTTTCATTAATTTAATCTATATCCTTTTAGACAAGTTTCGGAGTTCAATTTGATCGTTTGGGGTGGTCATTTTCTGGGTTTTTATGATCGGCTTACTCGAATATTAGTATATAAGATTATGTATAATTATTATAATTCTAAATAATTGTAAATATATATTATTAATTACATATATTGGATTAAATTTATATATATATTATTTGATAAATATAATGAGGATAAATCATTAGCTAAAAATTTAATAATAATCTTTTGGGTTAATTTTTAGAGTTTTTTATCACAAAAAAAAAATCTATTTGTTTTATAATTTATTATTGTGTAAATATTTTAGCTCTAGAACATGAGATTTGTTGTGAAATGTATTTTATATTATTTAAAAACCATTATAGTGGTTTTATGAATAGAATTGATGGTGTTAAAGGAAAATGAAAACACATCATCGATGATGTTTGTAAATTGACTCATCAAAGACAATGATTTTATTTTTAAAATAAAAGAGAGAGAGTGGGAGAGAATTTAGGTTGATGATGTGTATTAAATTAAAATCGTATTATTATATTCTATAAAATATAATAGAGGTATCATGAACATTTGGATAGAGTGGGTGAGGAGAGAATTAGAAAAGAAAAGGAAATTAAAAGAAATTAAATGAAAAAATGAAGAGGATTTTACCTCTTAAATCTCACCTCTATGAGAACCTCCTTAGGGAAATGGTTTTGGACTTTTATGAGACCAAGTGAAACATCCCAGGTTTTACGAAATAAATACTATCTTCTATAGAGTATATAATATTCTACATTGAGCTGAAACAAACAACTAAATATTATTATTTAAATGATACCGTTATAACCTACCCATTGGGATAGTGGAAATGAATAGTATGAATTGAATTATGAAAATATGGTTTAAAAATGTTCATATAGTAATTCATTAGTTACTAAATTAATTATAAATGAAACTAAAAACAAATTTCATATAACATGTGTTTTTCTGAAAAAAAAAACGATTTAAATGTAAATAAGTGGGATTATAAAATTATAAAATCACTCTTTATGGATTTTATTAATTAAATATATATTTAATATATTCAATTTTATGTTTAATATTCATCTTATATGTTTTATAGACATTACATGTGATCAAATTCAATTTTTTGGAAAAAAGAACAATTTTTGGAAAGAAATTATATTTTACCAACTTTTGATGAAGAACCCATTTAAAATCTAGTTTTTGACACATTTATATGTTCTAGATCAAAAAAACCTTATTATTTTTAATTTGGAAATAAAATTTTACTTTGTATTTTTTTTCCTATTTTTTTAATTTTATTCATATTTTAAAGAATAAAAAAAATTGCATTTTAATTCAAAAATGATTTTTGCATCTAATTTATTTAAATTTATATATTATCATTAAATTTGTTTTTAAAATATATTTAGATAATTTATTTATAATTTAATTAAATTTATTTTATTTTAATCCTTTTGAAGTTTAAAATAGATATAAAAACATTTCAATCTTTTGAACGTTTCAATTTAAAAACATCTTTTTAGTTTTTTTTTGAGGAATTTTATTTAAAAGAAATATTCCAAATTATGTGAATTGAATTGGATAAAATGGATTCCATATTTGGAATCATATGGTTAAAAATAGTTTTTAAGGTCAATTTTATTTTTAGGTATAAAAAATGTACTTCAGTAAAAAAAAATTTTACGGTAGTAAAAGTAGAATTTTGACAACAGTTAAAATTAAAAGTTAAAAACCTAACATACTCAAAAAAAATAGAATAGTTAATGGTTGGTTGAGGTTTTTATAGAACATAAACTTCATATAAAACATTAATTACAAGACAAAGTCATGAAATTTAATGTCACCATTATATGTTTGGCTTTTAATATAAAATAATTAGTAAATTAATCACTTGAACCCACCTCTCCTCAAGTATTAATACCACCTCTACACCACCCTATATCGACCCAAAAAGCCATTTAAGTCCTAAAATATATTCCCAAACCAATCTTAATCACTCTCCCCACAAACAATTGATGCTTGTATCACCAAAATACCAAATCCAATTTCATCAAGGTTCTTCCAAGGAGGGGATATTCAAGTGGTAATATTCTCAAAGTACCTCTCTTAATTTATTTTCTTGTTTATAATTTATCCTCACCACCTTAATCCATAAATGAATTATTACTAAATAATCATGTATATACTGGAGTTTTTTATTTATACTGGAATATCTCTTATCCATTTCATTTTTCACCTCCTCTTATGAAAATAAATGAAATTGTTGTCCAAGTTATGCCAGTTAATCGCCTCTATGAATAATGTTTTTTATTATTTTTCCTTTAATTACTTCATGGATGGTCTTAAAACCATAATCATAGTCAAATAATATTTCTCTATGTATTTTATAACATATTTCATATTTTTGATATGTTTTCTCAAACATACCTTTATGCTTTCCATATTGATGTTATATGATAACTTTGTTTGGGGACGTGTGGACTATCGCCTCCTCAAAATGATGTGATTTATTCAAAAATCACATGGAATGCATTAAGGATTGATTTATTAAACATGTATGAAATAAATTAAATATTAATGCTACTTTAATAGTAATATATATGTATAAATATTTATATACATTTCATTTAATCTCACTTTTTCAGTATGGAAAGAAAAATGAAAATAGTGTTCATACATACGTACAACCTACCATCTCCATGAATGGTTTTTTTGTTTATATTAAAATATTATTATAAATAATTATATAAATAGTATATTATATATATATATATCAGTTTTTATATTCTGTATATGTTGGAATTATGACCACATGGACAATTTACATCAAAAACAAGTTCATTTTCGACTCAAGTACTGAATATCAATAAAATGTCTGAAAAGAACATAAATAATTATTTGATTGTTATGACATGATAATAAGTGATATAAAATGAATAATGAACATGAAAATGGTTCTATGGAAATTATATATTAATCTAAATTTATTATTCAGGAATACGAAGAATGTACGAGACGTTTCGGACTTGAGGTAATGGATTTCGTCTCAATCTCATTTCATTGAGGCATTTCTTGATAATATGAATCTTTATTATTTTATATGGTGGATAAACAGCCACTATGAAATTTTATATTCATAATTTATCTATAATAATGTTATTTAATTTTTTGGTAAATGTATTATTTTCTGGAGATTAATATTTTAATGATCAAAGTTTTATGGGACACCTTGGACATTTAAAGATTGAATTATCAAATATTTTATTGATTATATTAATTTATAAATTTATTTATATGGATATAAAAGGGTTATACATGACATTTTAGGTCTATATTGAATTTAATTCAATGTTTTCAAAAGGATTATTTTTATAAAATGAATTTTACTTTCTTTACAAAATGGTAAAAGAAATTTTTTTCCTATATACGGCGACAACAACTTCTACGTCACTGTAAGAGTTATTTGATACATATATTCTTATATAAGCCTTAATGTTTTTATAATGAAAATAAATCTCTTAATACATTTTTTATCTTGTTATTGAAAATGGGTTCTTAAATTAAAATTAAATTTTTATATGGAATTTTTTTTCATATGGTATTAGAAGAAGTTTTCAAAATGGTTTTGTGATTAATGTATTTTATTCATGGAATTGTGCTTGATAAATATATAAAATGGGGTAGCCAAATACATCTTATAAAATTTTTTATTCCCCATTATAGCACATTGGTGATCCCTAAATAGCTAATACTAAGGGTTGAGTCCCATTCTAACTCATAGGTGATCCCGTTTTAGCTTAAATGAATGGGTGAGCCCCATTATAGCTCATGGGTGGGCCCAATATAGTTTATACAAAGGGTGATCCCCATTTTAGATCTCCAATTCATTAGGTAATAATAATATTAGAAGTCAGTAATATGTTTATTCAAATTGAAAATGGGTTTGAAATGGTTTTATGTATATGATTCTCTAAGTCACCTAAAGGAGTTTTAATTGCTTGATATTGGTGTTAGGGTTTTTCTTTGAGAAAAAATTATGATTGTTTTTCATGTGAATTTTTTTTGTTTCACCTTCTCAATGATCATTAAATGGGTTACCATGTTTTAACTAAACTAGTGGTTTTATTTCTTTTTATGTCTCTTTTTTATCTATTTATGCTCACCCTAAGTTTTTAAATGTTTTCACAAGATTTAAGGGAGAATAGACTCATGGTTGAAAGCAAGGATACATTATGATGATTATACATTAAAACAATCTAGGTATATTTTTAAAAAATTTAATGTTATGGAATAAATGGACACAATTGGAATTTTCCAATTTGTATTTCTATGGTTTTGTTATGTAGTAGTTATGGTCTAATTATCTAAAACTCTAAACATGATAATACCATCAATGTGAATTCTTGAATTAACTCATGATTTTGTGATGTTTAAGTATGGGTCCTTATAGTTCATATCATAGGTCATTTTAGATAACTTATAGGTTAGGATAGTGTTAATTTCTTTCTTTTAGTGGATTTTACATTATGGTTAAGTAAAAATGATTTAGCATTTTAAGATTACCTTGTTGCTTCATCTAAAATATGTCTGTTCAGAATGGTTTTCCATACAGGAAATAGGAAAGATTTATTGGGAAGGAATATATAAGAAAAAACCTTTAAAATCAACATTAGGAGGTAGTCAGAATCAAAACTTAATAGTTTGTTGTAGTGATGATCGGTTTACTCATGTTATAAATGGCAGTTGTATTTATGAAACAGATCATCTAGATAAATAATAGAGGAATATTTCAGTATTATAACATTTTATGAGGCAATATCTTCCATAATTTAGTGGATCATCTCACCCAGTGGTAGATAATGGATGGATCAATGTCCTAGAGAAGATATTTAGAGTCATGAGATATTCTAAACATCAAAAGGTAACTCGTATCGTCTATTATTTTGAAGGTGATGTTGATCGATGGTGGTTATTAGTTATGAATACAAGAGAGAAAAATTATCTTTATGCATGGAATGGGAAGAATTTAAGGATATTTTCTTTAAGAAATATTTTTCTATGGTTGTTCAGATTATGATGGAGAAAAAATTATTGGAATTAATTAATAATTATTATAATTTATTAGCCTCATATGAAGTGAACTTCACAAGATTGGCTAGGTATGTTTCGGATTTTATTTGAAACATTGAACGTAAAATTAATAGATTTTTCTCATTATTGAAACCAAGGATAAGAAAAGGTCTCGCCTCTCGAGAATGTAAAATTTATGAAAAATTGGTTCATTGTGCTGATAAAGTTGAAATATATTTTTCCAACACATACATTCCATGAGATGATGAGAGTAGGAAATGGTCAATGTGGAAGGAAATGGAGAAGAAACAACCTAATATTTCTATAGGTATGCTTAAAATTTCTTCCAAGTGTGGTAAAATAAATTTTAAGGAATGTATGTTAGGATGTGTTAATGATCTCATAAGTTTGGTAACAAGGTTCATGACTTTACAGAAAAGGGTCCTGATAGTCCAATAATGAGATAATAGATAGCCAGTCTATAGTAATATTCTTTAGTTGTAATGAGTATTGACATTATAGAAATAAGTTTCTAAATTTATTTACATAGGGAGGAAATCATTATGATTGGAAACAAAAAGGTTAAATAACATATTTTTCTGCTGTTATAGTTGATGTTGATACATCGAGTGATGTGATGGAATATCATGGGAGCTCAAATTTTTTTGAAGGATAACCATAAGTTCATAGTTTTAGACACATGTTATGAGGTTTAATGTGATGTGATAATAAGTTAGTAACGACCTTTTTGGGAGATGTTTTATTGGGTTATGTTTATGTAATGATTTTGTTTAATGTGTAAGTATGCCTCTACTTTTGGACCTCAGTTTTAATATATTAATATCCTTTATGGTTTTTGTGATCTTTTATGCCTAAGGTTATTTTTAGGGATAAACATCATTTTTATAAGAATTTTATGAGGATAGAATTTTTCTTATAAAATATAATTACATCATGTATGTATGTTTATTCGTGTTATTATTCTGGGAAGTAAATTAATTCATCAACTCTATAAAAAGTATCATAAAAATAAAAAACATTATGTAATTTATTTACCTAACAGGATATCAACAACCTTTTAACCAATCAATGATTTATAGTTTATTATTGTAAAATTTCTCCAAATATTTGTTTTATCAATCTTCATTAGAACATTATGGTTTTTTCCTTCTGTATTTTTGTTTTCCTACATGGAACCCAAGTATTTGTTATCTAAGGTGATATTCTTTCTTCCCTTTATTTATTTGAAAGTGATAATTTTATTAATATTGTTTCTGATGTTGGGTTGAAATAATTGTATGAATTAGTTACCAACCCTAAATTTAAAATTTCAAGGATGAAATTTATTAAATGGGAAGTATGTAACATCTTGAGTTTTAATAAATAAACATTATGTTTGATAGCATAAATGTTACGCTACATCGAGCTTAAAGAAACAACTAAATATTATTATTTAAATGATACCTTTATAACCTAACCATTGGAATAGAGGGAATTATTATTATTAACTAAATTATGAAAATTTAGTTTACAAATGTTTATATAGTCATTGATTTCATTCCAAATTAATTAGAAATGAAACAAAAAATAAATTTAATATAAAGGATATATTTTTCTGAAAAAAATATATTTAAATTAAAATAAGTGAGTTTATAAAATAATAAAATCACTCTTGATGGATTTTATTAATGAAATATATATTTAATATATCCAATTTAATGTTTAATATTCATCTTAAATTCATTACAGACATGACATAAGAACAAATTCAATTTTTATGATAAAATAATTATTTTTTGAAAAAAATGATGGTTTACTGCATTTTGATGGAGAACCAATTTTAAATATAGTTTTTGACACATTTATATTTTTTATTTTACAAAATAAACTTTTTATTTGGAATTTGGAAAAAATAATTTGGATAATCTTTTGGAATTTTTCTGATAATATTTTTATTTTAACGAATAATGAAAAACACTTCATTTTAATTAAAAATGGTGTTCATCTAATTTATTTATATTGATATATTATCATTATGGTTGGTTTTAAATTATATTTAGATTATTTTTTTATCATTTAATCTAATTTAGTTTATTGGAATCAGTTTCATCTTTAAAATAGATATAAAAATATTTCAATCTTTTGAATGTTTCCCTTTAAAATACCACTTTTTAGTTTTGTTTGTGGATTTAACTTTGAATAAAATTCTCCCAATTATGTGAAATATATTTGATAAAATGGAATAAATATTTTTAATCATAAGATAAAAATTAGGTTTTAAGTAAATTTTATTTTTAGGTAAAAAAAATTTACCATGGAAAAAATTTTATTTACTGTGGAAAAAGTAAAATGTTGACAAGGGTTAAAGTTAAAAGTCAAAGGCTTAACATATCTAAACACTACAGCATTTAATGGTTACTTGAGGTTTTTATAGATTATACCATGCTTATAAAACATTAATTACAATTCAATGTCATAGAATTTAATTCCACCTCTATATGGTGGGATTTTAA
Organism: Viscum album; assembly: GCA_963277665.1. NCBI lineage: Eukaryota > Viridiplantae > Streptophyta > Magnoliopsida > Santalales > Viscaceae > Viscum > Viscum album. The sequence continues at coordinate 705,159,309 of OY728131.1, read as the reverse complement.
TATAAAATAATCAATAAATTATTCACATGAACCCACCTATCCTCAAGTATAAATACCAACTCTCCAACACCCTATTTCGACCCAACATTCCTTTTAGATCCTAAAATATCTAAAAAAATCTGTCCTCCTCACTGTCCCCACGTCCAAGTACATCTGTTCCCACCAAAAGACCAAATTTAAAGTCCTCAAGGGTCTTTCAAGGAGGTAATTTTCAAGAGGTAATTTTATTAAAGTACCTCTCTTAATTTATTTTCTTTTTCTACTTTCTCTTCAACTTCTTAATCCATAAATTCATGATTACTATAAAATCATTTATATAATTTATTTTTATGTTTCTAATGGAATATATCATGTCCATTTCAATTTTCACCTCCTCTTATTATAATAAATTAAATTATTTTCCAAGTTATGCGGGTTAATCACCTCGGTGAATCATGTTTTTGTCATTTTTCATTTACCACATTTAGGGTACTCTTAAAACCATTATTCTGGTAAAATTATATTTTAATATGTATATTATAACCTATTTCATATTATGGATATGTTATATTTACTATACTTTCATGATTTCTATATTGTTGTTATATGATAACATCGTTTGGGGGCGTGTGGACTATCAGCTCCTCAAAATTACCTGATTCATTCACACATCACATAGAATATAAAATGTATTATTATTAAATATATATAATATAAATGACATATGAATTATATAGTAATTATATTATATATTTATACTTATTTAAATATATTTCATTTAATTTCACTCTTTCAATATAAAAGTCAAAAAGTAAATATCATTCATGCGTATGTACGGCCTACGATCTCTATGAATAGTGTCTTTGGTTTGTATTAGAATATTATTATAAATACTTATATAAATTGTAACATCCTAGTTTCGAAAGCCACCCAGAGGAGCCTCGTACCCAGTTGGTCACATGGCCTCAAGCATATTTCCCCAAATGCCAGTGTATGCTGCCTAGCAGTGAGGGCCTTGGGTGTGATAGTGTGGAAACTATTCCCTCGTTGGCAGAGTAAATAGCAGAAGTAAACAAATACATACAAGAGAGGAAGCAGTAAATATGAAATACAACTGTAATAGTAGAGACTAAAAGTATAATCTGGAGAACATATATAAAATGATGCATGATACATATGTCTAAGAAAACATCCAAACAAGTGACAATGCTTGAATACAACAGTGATAAACAAAAGTGAAAAAGAAAACAGATAAACTCCTCTGCATCGCAAGCCATAAATTGGTCCTATACTCTCCTACTCCACAGTAAGTCAAGTACCTGATGTATAAGGGCGCATTCCCTTATCTATACCTGCAATAATATAATCTGTTTGGGCCTAAAAATATGACCCAAACAGGGTGTGAGAGTAATCCCAGTAGGCAACCACCACGAGATCTGTGCTTAATAGTTAGTGAGTATATGGAAGGTAAAATACATAAGGCAACAAACAAGGAAGTACTAAGCAGTAAACAATCCACAGTTTAAAGCATTCAAATCACCACACAACATGAAACAGCTAAACAAAATAGGTAAACACTACAGGTAACCCTCTAGGAAGTACCCACAGCCTATCCCTTGTGGTACTACCTAGAAACACATGAATGCAGCTAAAAATAGGTTAACCCTCTTGGAAGTACTCATAGCCTATCCCTTCTAGTCATATTTAACAAGTACAAGCAACCCTCTGGGTAGTACACTCGGTCTAACCCCTCTGGTTCACCTTATGAATAGACTCTCTGAGGATGTACTCACCATCAATTCCCACCTATAGTCTCGTAATGGTACTAAATGCGCTCTGGGGAAGCACTCAACATCTCATTCGCCCTGTGGCCCACGTCGAGGAACTACAGACACTCTGGGGAAGCACTCATCGTCAATTCCCCATGTGGTCGTGCATCGTAAATTATAAATACACTCTGGAGAATCCCTCAACATCCATTTTCCCTATGTTCTATACACCAGGTTATCATGTCCTTATGTGAGTCTAGAAAGTGTATCAGCAAGCAATGGCCAAATTAAACCCCATAAATTACTTGGCTAGCATTCTATTGCACAACAGGATAACAGAGCAATAGTCACGCCATCCTACAATATAAGGCATGGGAAAGTAAACAGTAGCCTAACAGGAAAACAAGACCAAAAGGTCAAAATAGGAAAAACATGAATGGGAAATACATCCAACGCATAACAATTTTACCAATTCAAAATCAATAATCATCTACTCCGGCATACCAACATATCAGAGAAACAATAGGGTTAAAACGGTAAATTTGCAATACCCCGTTCATGGGTATTGGGAAAATTTTCACATAAAACTCAATGACTTTCAACATAAAGGAACAAAACACCTACCTCAGGATTAGGAGGTCAATATAATTGAACCAAAAATCTTGAATCTCTTTATAACATCATATATCTAATAAAACGCCTAAAACGTTCAACCCACGATAACTTGGAAAAGAAAAGAAATCATGAAATGAGGTTCCAGGAGAAGAGATAACTCACTGATGTGATTCCATCAAAATCAATTGTGTTCGAATCAGAGGATGGATGGAGGCTCGGGGGATCATTGAAGATTCGTGGTCGTACGGGTTCTCACAAATGAATATGATCTAGAAGAAGTGAGTTCTGGTGATTAGATGCGACCCCTGTGTGTTTAATGAAAAAAAAGAAAGAAACTACACGACATGTACTTTTTAAGTACATGTTGTGTACTCACTTTTTCCATATTCCACATTAAGCAGCCTCCAAGTTACTCCCACATGACCTTATGTGTGGATACTACACGGCCAACACACGGTTTGTTGCGGCAAAGAAGTACACGGCATGTACTTGGAAAATTTCCAGAATTTCTTATTTTCTCCAAAAACAACCATAAAGGAAAAAAACTGAAAAGAACGTTTGGGTTCTTACAAACTTCCTCACTTAAGAAATTTTTCCCTGAATTTCATTAGTGCGTCGTAGAAGAAGAAACCCCAAACAGTTCCAGCCACTATGCTCGTACATCGGCCTCGCTCTCCCAAGTCTCGTCTTTCACCTGCCCGTGCTGCCATAGCATTCGTACCAGAGGAACAGACCGGCCATAGAGAACCTTTGTACTATGATCCATAATCCGGATAGGATGCTCTTCAATTGACTCATCCACTTTGAGATCAACCTCCTAGAGTTGAAAGACATGAGAAGGGTTTGAAAAGTAACATTGAAGCTGAGAAATGTGGAAGATGTCATGTATAGCTCGGTACCTCTAAGGTAACTACATCCGATAGGCAACCGTACCACCTCTTTCCAACACCTCAAACACCCGAAGTACCTCGGCGAAAGCTTACCATGTCTCCTAATCATCTTGTGTCCCAACATCGGTGTGACATGCATGAAAACCTAATCCCCATCCTCAAACTCTATAGGTCATCTCCGATGATCTGTGTAAGGCTTCTGTCGAGACTGTGCAGTAGCCATCCTATTCTGAATCAACTCTATCGTCTCTGTGGTCTCCTAAACAGCATGAGTTCCCTAAAACGTTTCCTCTCTTACATCTAGCCATCCTAAGGGTGATCAGCATGGCCTACCGTACAAAACCTCAAATGGTGCCATCTGAATATATTCTTGAAAACTATTGTTGTATGAAAACTCCACAAGAGGTAAGTGCTTCTTCCAAGAACCTCTAAAATTCAGAATTCATTCTTGGAGCATGTCCTCAAGCACCTGAATCGTACGCTCGGACTAGCCATCTGTCTAGGGTTGGTATGTTTTACTTAAAAGTACATGTCTAACCAAATCCTTCTGAACCCTTGCAAGACCCGAGAAGTAAAACAGTCATCCCTATCTGAAACGATGGAGTGTGGAACTCCATGCAGACGTATAATCTCTCAGATGTACAACTGTCCCAGATCATCAACACTGATGGTCTCCTTGATCGACAAGAAGTGAGAAACCTTCGTGTGACTATCAATGACAACCCAAATTGTGTCATACCCTTGAGGCGGCCTCATAAAACTGGTCATGATGTCCATTGCGAAGTCATTCCACTTCCACTTAGGAATGGGTAACTGATGTAAAATCCTTTTCGGTTGCTGGTGCTATGCATTTACCTGCTAACAAGTGGAGCACCTCATGATGAAACCAGAAACTTCGCTCTTAATAAATGGAAACCAATACTGATGGTGTAGATCATGATACATCTTGGTGATTCCAGGATGAACTGCACAAAATTAAGAATGAAAATCCAACATCAACTCCTCGTGTATGTCTATTGGAACCCATACACGCCCCTGGAAATGAAAGATCGCATCCTCTCCTATATTCCACCCTTGAATAGGGTCCTCTCCTAACACAGTTCCCCATAAGACTAGGCCTTCAGAATTTGATAGCTTCCTCATTCAAACTTAATCAATAAGAGTAGATGTAACAACTATAGAAGAAAGAAAAGTACGCCCCTATCTGTCGTGCACCTCCAAATGCATCTCAAAGAACAGATCCTAATCTTCCACCCACTACTGGCCTCCTGAACTGCCTGTATCTATGTCCTTCTGCTCAATGCATCAGCCACTGCGTTGGCTTTCCCAGGCGTATAGGCAAGATCAATGTCAAAGGACTATAGGTACTCAACCCACCTGTGCTGTCTCAAATTAAGATCATGTCGATTGAAGATATACTTGAGACTCTTGTGGTCGCTGAAAACCACAAAGTGATCTCCCATAAGATAATCTCTCCAACAACATAAATCATTAACAGAAGCTTCCAACTACAGGTTGTGCATCGAGTAATTCCTCTCATGTGGCCTCAACCTCCGAGACATATACGCAATGACTCCATCTCCCTGCAGAAGCACAGCTCCCAGCCCGATACCTGAAGCATCACAGTAAATAGTATAACTCTTTTTTGGAACTGGCAAGACTAGTATCAGTGCTAAAGTCAACCTCCATTTCATATGCTGAAAGGCTGAGTCATAGGAATCTGACCACAAGAACTTCTCCCCCTTCTTGGTCAGACCTGTCAGTGGTGCTGCTAAGCATGAAAAGTCATGTATGAAACGTCTGTAGTATCTATCTAGCCCTAGAAAACATCCATACCTCAAAGATGTTCTTTTCTTGCTCCCATGAAACTACAGCTCACACTTTCTCTATGTCTACTGATACGTCTGCCTCTGAGATAACATGACCCAAGAAGTGAATCCGATCCATCCAAAAGTGGCACTTTGAGATATTAAAATTTAACTGATGCCCCCTCAGTGTACCCAAAACGATCTCAAGATAGGTAGCATGGTCATGTTGAGTGTGATAGTACACCATGATATCGTCCATAGAGACCACCATGACAGAATCCAAGAATGGATGGAACACTCATTTCATCAGTGCCATGAAAACTGCTGGCGCATTCGTGAGACTGAATGGTATACCCAAGTACTCGTATAGACCATACATTCTCTGGAAGGCTATAAGAGGTATACTTGATGGTCTAATACACAATTGATGATAACCGGACCTCAAGTGTAACACCCCAAGATTTCATAGTGTGTTATTTCTTTAAAATAATACAATAACTTGCACTACACGCAACACCGAGTTCAAGCACACCATGACTTACCAAACAAGCCGTTCAAAAGAGGTTATGAATAGTATTAACTAAATTTTAAACTTTATATAATCCTTATAATTTTAGAATCCATATTATGAGTTTCTTAGACATAATGTAAGAACAAATTCATTTTCAGTATTGCACTTTTACCAACTTTTAATAGTGAACCCATTTTATATAAAATATTTTAAACTTGTTGAGTAAAGGGGGACATCAAAAAATTTAAAATGAAACATCCCAAGCTTCCATGGTACGCTTTCCTTTGAATAATACAGTAGTGTGTGTTGTACGCAACTTCGAGTTCTAACACACACCACAACCAATCAAACTAGCCGTTATGAATAGTAATACCTACTTTTTGAAATTATATATATTTTATATTTCAAAATGGACTTCATTTTTGGATTCGGAATATCGAAATTAGCCTAAGGTGAATTTTTGGTACATTTCGGATAACTATCATATTTTGATGAATAGTGAAAATTACTAAATTTTAATTAAAAACAACTTTTTTAATCAAAATAATTAATAGTTATAAATTATGAATTTGAGTGGTTTTAAAGTATATTTATAATATATTTTTACCATTTAATATAATTTTGGTCATTGGACATAATTTTACAATTAAACCGAATATAAACAAGTGTCAATCTTTTGATAGTTATTATCTCTTAAAAACACGCTTTTTGTTTTGACAGCGGGAATTACTTTTAAATTAATTTATGCCACTTCTGTGTTTTGAATTTAGAAAAATGGATTCCATATTTGGAATCAGGATTTTCAAATTGTGTAAATAGGTAACTTTTATTTTTAGACATTTTGAATAATTACTGCGGTAAATATTTTATTTACCATGGTTACGGGTAAATCCGGTAAATAAGGGTTGAAAATTAATATTATAATAATACTAAATTACCATAAAACATGTCCTAGACTTATTGGTTGATACATGTTAGACCATAGGCATCTTTGGGTCGATTTGGGGACCCCATGGTGCCACTTGTAGGTGATAGGGACACTTTATTTTTATTAAGTTAAAATGAATACAAAAATGACACAAGCATATATCTTTTAGTAAAACAATTTTTACATAGGGTTATATATGTTGGATTTTAGATTATAAATATTCATTACAAAGACAAAAAGATTTCCTAAATAGTTATAGTTCATTTATAATTTTTAGACATTAAATAATTTAATTTATTTATGACACAGTGATGATGAATTAATTAATATAATAGTGAAAAATTAAAATAATTGATATTATAAATACCCAAATAAATATAATATGAAACTTTTAATGAATTAAACTAATTTTCTAGGATAATATGATATATTAGGATTGAGTAAATTGACTTTTTTTGAAGTAATCAATCTGTTATGAGTTTCACAAAAATCAACTATTGAATAGTGTCAAAATTGACATAAAAGAGTTCTTAAAACAATTATTCTATTATTAATTGATATTAAATTCCTAAAAATCTAAGGTTAGGCCAAGAGACTTATATCATGATAGGTTCATCATTAATGGACCACTTGAGGGTCTCTTGGATGTATATAGTAAGTTTATTAACCATATTATATAAAAATACAAAGAGACATTGTAAAAGTGAAACTAATTAACTTAGAGTTAATACTTAAAGATAAGGTTAATATAAGTACCCAAATCTGTCTAAATTCTATTGTTTGAGTGGTTTTAGACCTATCCCCACCTTAACCTTTGAATAATCAACTTTGGAGCCATTAGAAACCGAATATGAATTTATTATGAATTAATATTTCTAGCTTTTCCAAAGATGCCCCTCACGCCTCCTATAAAAGGGCACTCCTCCTTCTCATTTCTTCACACCTTCAAAGCCTTTTGGTTCGGCTAAACTCTACCCAAATACTCTCCCAACTTCCTTCAATACAACCTAGAGGCCTTATTTCGATCATAAAGCCAACCTAAGGAGCCCTTTTGATCAAATCAAAAGGAAGAACCCGAAGAAGAGGTAATGTTTTCACCACCCCTTTTCAAGTTCCTTTCTTCTTCCACTTCTTCTTTCTTTGTTCTTACCATTCTAAAATAATAACTCCAGTATCTCACATATACTGTGATGTTATTATAAATATGGTACAATCATATTCAGTATTCTATCCACCCTTTGAATAACATGTCACCGTACGTGCGTACGTACGGCTTACCGTCTCCACGTCGTGGTGTAATTGTTATTCAATATATTATTATTTGGATGGGAATAATAATGATGTGTACCTCATGTAAATAATAAATATAACATGTTAATGATTCTGTATATATGATATACCATCCTTTTATATATTATTTTAATATCAAAAGAATGATATTGTCGCTCGTGCGTACGTACGGACTACCGTCTCCACGAACGCAATGAGATTCATTCTCCATCGTATCCATTCAAGTATAATTATCATTTGATGATTTAAAAATGATGTTTAAGGACTTGATATCATTCTTGATATGAATAAGATACAACAAACAATGCTTATGTAACAAAACATATAAAAGAAAACAAGTAAGTTAACACCCGAAACAATGATAATACTAAGACATTATTAACAAAGAAAAGTTAAAAGATCATATATGATATCATATTAATATATATGATTCATGTATAATTTAATAATAATTATTTCACTATTATACAGGAGGTTAACCTACCCCAACCAAGTAAAAGTACAAGGTAAGGGGTTTTCATCTCACTCTTTATTCCCGTAAAATTCATGCCATATTGCCACCATTACCTTTTGTGTGGTGTATGTACTGCCCATAATTATATTCTTTGTGTAATACACTCTAATTTATGTGTATTTACATATTCATTATATGATACCTCTTTCATGGGTTGTATGTTTCATAAGTTACCAAATTGGTAAGGATTATTTCACAATCTCTTCATTATCCGAGGCTGTTTATACGTAATAATCTACTAGGATCTCTTTATCATCCACATCCATGTTTCTTAAAAATGTATTTCAAAACATTTTTGACTATTTACAAGAATATGGGTTAAAGTAATTTATACCCTTGTTTGACTTTTTATAAGAGGTTTATAAAGGAATCTTTCCATCATTTTCCAAACAAGGTTCTTTTTAACCTTTTCGACAAAATTAAGGTAAGAATGTTTTTTTTAACTTATACGGCAGGTGCGGCTATTTTCTGCCATTATAAAATCGTCGAAGCTTCCCTTACAAGATTATAAGAATATTTTCAAATTCAATGAATTATTTTATAATTATGTTAATTTTAAAATGATTTCAAAAAAAGAGATATTTCTCTAAAATAGTTTTGATTTCATCTATGTCAACATCCTTTGATGGATTTTAAGCTTATTTGAAGTTGATTTATTATGATACAAAACATTCCTATTTTATTGAAGGTTTTGTGATATTTTTGACTATGGATAAGTTATTCTTATGTCACTCATGGTTTTTGTTTAAGGTTTTGACATTTTATAAGTTATTTTTAATCCAAATGTTTATGTTATATTTCAATCTTTCATTCAGATGAATGTGTTAGACAAGTATGTTCCGGGTTGGGGACCGGTAAAAGTAAGCCCTCTGGTTTGGTCTCCGGTTATTAGAGGAACTCCAGTTTGGTCTCCGGTTATTAGAGGAACTCCGGGTTGGTGTCCGGTTATTAGAGGCACTCCGGGTTGGTGTCCGGTTATTAGAGGCACTCCGGGTTGGGTTCCGGTTAAAGTTAGCCCCAAGGTCTTGGGACGAGGCCTTGAAAAGAAATTAAAGTTTAGAATTATGCATTCCATCATTATGAAAGTGGTTATTGATTTTGCATGTGATTATTCGATTAGTAGAATATCCATGTGAATAAGTAAATGGAATTATTTCATTTTACTTTTGCCATACTATGTTGAAGTTCAAGTTTAAAAGGCTTTTGTTTTAGTAATGCCTTGCCTTAAATGCTTGTGCTTATTTTGAATGTTCGGCTATATTGTTATCCTTACTGGGAATTTGAGCTCACCCCTTTTCTATGTTTTCTTTTCCCCAGGATGTGAAGAAGTAAGTTATGAATGACCTGCAGGGATATTATGAGGGGATAATAGTGTGGACTGTGGAAACATTATGTTGTTGTAGTAGTTTTTTATTTTTTGATGTAATGTAAAACTTATGAATATATCTAGTGTTTCCAAGGCTACTAAACCAATCGGTCTTTTGAGATTTGATCTTTCTTGTGATCATGACAATGTTATGTAATAATGCACCGACTCTAGGTAACTGGGGTCGGGGCGTTACAGTTGGTATCAGAGGAAGTTTAGTACAAACATTGGAAGCTAGATTTAGATAAACTCTGATTAGAGCACGTATACCTAAGATGAAATTTGAGGATTAGTATAGAAGAACTTCCTAGAATTTTGGTATTGTAGAGATTTTGTGAGTTTTCCGAGCAATACATCCCTGTCGGGATACGAGCAGGTTGAGGCGGCTCTGGCACAGATGTACCTAGGGGTAAAACCCGAAAACACCGCTTTGAGCTAGACTCGAACGGGAACTGGTGCACGACAACTGGCCTTGCTGCACTCTTGGTTACGACACTCCCGAGGGATATGCTTAGGATAACTCTCATTTTCTTTACAAATCATTATGAAGGGTTTATGAGTATATACTTCCTCAAAAGAGACATTTTTATGATTATGGATTATATCCATAAACTATTTAATTTATGTTATGTGTTTCACAAGTTTGGGATTAGGTATTGTTATTCATAAACTAATCTAGTGTATGCCATTGTTTAGAAATGGCACCTAGTAGAAGGAATGAGAACTCCAGCAATGCACATGATACAAAGAGAAAGAAGGATCATATATTTCATGGTCTTAAGCTAGAATTTATAAGAGAAATAGTCTCGCATGTATTATCATCATATGAAGAAATAATATCATGTGTTGATAAGATAAGTAAAGAGTTTACTGAGTTCTATGGATTTGAAGGGAAGCAAGAGAAGAAAAGGATGGAAGAGATAAAGATGGATAAAGGGAAGAAAAAAAAAAGATGAATTTTTTCATATGTGATAACTGTGGGAAGAAACACCCTGGAACTTGCCTAAAAGGAATGGGAGTTTGTTATAAGTGTGTAGGAAAAGGGCACAAAGTACGTGACTCCAAGGATAAGAAAATGGTTTCAAATGTACAATGCTTCATTTACAAGGAGTTTGGACACTACGCGAACCTATGTCCCAGTCATCAGACTCTGCCGCAAATGATGCTATTGGATAATAATCAAGTTATGATACTACCACAGATGAAGAGGAAAGATTAGAGTTCTTATGTCATTTGAGTGTTGTATCAACAATCTACTTGTTATAATAATTATGGAGTATATAAGGATTTTACTGCAGTACTGTTTCATTAAGGACTTGAGATTGTGTGGAACAAAGAAAAGTGACTCAATAGCAGGATAAATATTTGGAAAATATATGGTTGAGAGAATGATAAACCATAATATAGTTCTGATACCGAGGTAGTGATTTTGGAATAATACATTATTGATTTGGATAAATTATATTGAATATTCTTGACTACCTTGAAACTGATTAATTATTTGTATATTCCATCATTGTTGGGGTTTAAAAAAATTTTGGATTGAAGGAGTATATCTATTATTCTTTAATGAATAAGGGATCATGAATGTAATCAATAAGGTTATATGGTAATTCAGGATGTTTCATTCTATTAAAAGAATACATGATGAAGGTATTCATATGCTATTACGGGGTAAAAAGGATCTACATTATTTTTACCTTCCTTATAAATGTTGGACTATGAGTTTGGACAGAAGTATTTTGGATAGTTCTAGTTTGGATTATTTTGGATTTCCATAAAAGGACAACCCGGAGGTCGGGCGGCAACCCGTCGCGTCCGGAAAGGCTGTGAGACTTGAACCCGCAACCGAAGGGCGACAAGGGTGTATCACCTACCACTGACCCACGTGATGTCCGAGATTAAATAATGTAGTTTTTTTAAAAAAATGATCTGGTAGATGAATTATAAATTCTTTTTTTTAACCCTATACGAATAGGACAAATAGAATATATATTTTTTTTACGTTCTATTATCTTTTATAGTGAAAGATGAGTTTGTGGTAGTAATTTATTAATGGATAAAACTCTAAATATAAAGTAAAGTATATCTCCTTATGATCTTAGACAATCTCATAAATAAATTCCTCAACATTAAGGAAAGAAACTTAGAACAAAAATGTTGTCCTAGATGGTACCTTAAATCATCACTAATTTATGGCTTTGGGATTGTTGGCCTTTTCATAGCCATGTTCTCTACCACTCTCCATCAGATAATTGATGGTTAGATTTCTCTTCCATATCCATATTTTCCAATATGGAACCCTAGTATTTGTTATTTTCGGTAATCTTCATACTTTCCTCTCTTTATTTTAAATAGAGGCCTCATTAATTCATTTTTCGATGTGGGATTTCAACTAAGATATTTTGAAATTTCAACAATGTGTTATCCTAATACCCTATGTTTTGTTGAACCGATGGTATTTCAAATCATCATAGATTGATGAGTTTAAGGACCTCAATTTTATACTAGTTTGTGATTGATGACCTCAATCACTACCAATAAATATTTACGTTTTTCCTCCAATTATATGTCTCAAATTGCCACCAATGTTCTCCTAATCGAGATCATAATTTGGTGGTGACACTTTCATTTCTCTTTTCCTCATATTAAGACTAAATTTTAGTAACCCAATTTCCGATGTGGGTTTTCCCACAAATATATTTTTTATTTTCAACCTTTTATTTTCGAAGAACAATTTCAAATTGCGAGAACGCAATTTATTGAAGGAGGGGAGAATGTAACACCCCAAGATTTCATAGTGTGTTATATCTTTAAAATAATACAATAACTTGCACTACACGAAACACCAAGTTCAAGCACACCCTGACTTACCAAACAAGCTGTTCAAAAGAGGTTATGAATAGTATTAACTAAATTTTAAACTTTATATAATCTTTAAAAATTTAGAATCCATATTATGAGTTTCTTAGACATAATGTAAGAACAAATTCATTTTCAGTATTGCACTTTTACCAACTTTTAATAGTGAACCCATTTTAAATACAATATTTTAAACTTTTTGAGTAAAGGGGGACATCAAAAAATTTAAAATGAAACATCCCAAGCTTCCACGGTACGCTTTCCTTTGAATAATACAGTAGTGTGTGTTGTACGCAACTTCGAGTTCTAACACACACCACAACCAATCAAACTAGCCGTTATGAATAGTAATTCCTACTTTTTGAAATTATATATATTTTATATTTCAAAATGGACTTCATTTTTGGATTCGGAATATCGAAATTAGCTTAAGGTGAAATTTTGGTACATTTCGGATAACATTCATATTTTGATGAATAGTGAAAATTACTAAATTTTAATTAAAAATAACTTTTTTAATCAAAATAATTAATAGTTCTAAATTATGAATTTGAGTGGTTTTAAAGTATATTTATAATATATTTTTACCATTTAATATAATTTTGGTCATTGGACATAATTTTACAATTAATCCGAACATAAACAAGTGTCAATCTTTTGATAGTTATTATCTCTTAAAAACACGCTTTTTGATTTGACAGCGGGAATTAATTTTAAATTAATTTCTGCCACTTATGTGTTTTGAATTTAAAAAAATGGATTCCATATTTGGAATCAGGATTTTTAAATTGTGTAAATAGGTAACTTTTATTTTTAGACAATTTGAATAATTACTGCGGTAAATATTTTATTTACCATGGTTAAGGGTAAATCCGGTAAATAAGGGTTAAAAATTAATATTATAATAATAATAAATTACAATAAAACGTGTCCTAGCATTATTGGTTGATACATGTGCGACCATAGGCATCATTGGGTTGATTTGGGGACCCCATGGTGCCACTTGTAGGTGATAGGGACACTTTATTTTAATTATGTTAAAATGAATACAAAAATGACACAAGCATATATCTTTTAGCAAAACAATTTTTACATAGGGTTATATATGTTGGATTTTAGATTATAAATATTAATTAGAAAGATAAAAAGATTTTATACATAGTGATAGTTCATTTATAATTTTTAGACATTAAATAATTTAATTTATTTATGACACAGTGATGATGAATTAATTACTATAATAGTGAAAAATTAACATAATTGATATTATAAATATCCAAATAAATATAATATGAAACTCTTAATGAATTAAACTAATTTTCTAGGATAATATGATATATTAGGATTGAGTTAATTGACTTTGTTCGAAGTAATAAATTTGTTATGAGTTTCACAAAAATCAACTATTGAATAGTGTCAAAATTGACATAAAAGAGTTCTTAAAACAAATATTATATTATTAATTGATATTAAATTCCTAAAATCTAAGGCTCGGCCAAGAGACTTATATCATGACAGGTTCATCATTAATGGACCACTTGGGGGTCTCTGGAATGTATTTAGTAAGTTTATTAACAATATTATATAAAAATACAAAGAGACATTGTAAAAGTGAAACTAATTAACTTAGAGTTAATACTTAAAGATAAGGTTAATATAAGTACCCAAACCTGTCTAAATTCTATTGGTTGAGTGGTTTTAGACCTATCCCCACCTTAACCTCTGAAAAATCAACTTTGGAGACATTAGAAACCGAATATGAATTTATTATAATTAATATTTCTAGATTTTCCAAAGGTGCCCCTCACCCCTCTTATAAAAGGGCACTCCTCCTTCTCATTTCTTCACACCTTCAAAGCCTTTTGGTTCGAACAAACTCTGCCCAAATTCTCTCCCAACTTCCCTCAATACAACCTAGAGGCCTTATTTTGATCATAAAGCCAACCTAAGGAGCCCTTTTGATCAAATCAAAAGGAAGAACCCGAAGAAGAGGTAATGTTTTCACCACCCCTTTTCAAGTTCCTTTCTTCTTCCACTTCTTCTTTCTTTGTTCTTACCATTCTAAAATAATAACTCCAGTATCTCACATATACTGTGATGTTATTATAAATATGGTACAACTATATTCAGTATTCTATCCACCCTTTGAATAAATTTCACCATACGTGCGTACGTACAGCTTACCATCTCCACGTCGTGGTGTAATTGTTATTCAATATATTATTATTTGGATTGGTATAATAATGATGTGTAACTCATGTAAATAATATATATAACATGTTAATGATTCTGTATATATGATATACCATCCTTTTATATATTATTTTAATATCAAAAGAAAGATATTTTCGCTCGTGCGTACGTACGGACTACCGTCTCCACGAACGCGATGAGATTCATTCTCCATCGTATCCATTCAAGTATAATTATCATTTGATGATTTAAAAATGATGTTTAAGGACTTGATATCATTCTGGATATGAATAAGATACAACAAACAAGTCTTATGTAACAAAACATATAAAAGAAAACGATTAAGTTAACACCCGAAACAACGATAATACTAAGACATTATTAACAAAGAAAAGTTAAAAGATCATATATGATATCATATTAATATATATGATTATTGTATAATTTAATAACAATTATTTCACTATTATACAGGAGGTTAACCTACCCCAACCAAGTAAAAGTACAAGGTAAGGGGTTTTCATCTCACTCCTTATTCTCGTGAGATTCATGCCATATTGCCACCATTACCTTTTGTGTGGTGTATGTACTGCCCATAATTATATTCTTTGTGTAATACACTCTAATTTATGTGTATTTACATATTCATTGTATGATACCTCTTTCATGGGTTGTATGTTTCATAAGTTACCAAATTGGTAAGGGTTATTTCACAATCTCTTAATTATCCGAGGCTGTTTATACGTAATAATCTACTGGAATCTCTTTATCATCCACATCCATGTTTCATAAAAATGTATTTCAAAACATTTTTGACTATTTACAAGAATTTGGGTTAAAGTCATTTATACCCTTGTTTGACTTTTTATAGAAGGTTTATATAGGAATTTTTCCGTCGTTTTCCAAACATGGTGCTTTTTAACCTTTTCGACAAAATTAAGGTAAGAATATTTTTTTTAAACTTATACGGCGGGTGCGGCTATTTTCCGCCGTTATAAAATCGTCGAAGCTTCCCTTACAAGCTTAAAAGAATATTTTCAAATTGAATGTATTATTTAATAATTATGTTACTTTTAAAATGATTTAAAAAGAAGAGATATTTCTCTAAAATAGTTTTGATTTCATCTATGTCAACATCCTTTGATGGATTTTAAGCTTATTTGAAGTTGATTTATTATGATACAAAACATTCCTATTTTATTGAAGGTTTTGTGATATTTTTGACAATGGATAAGTTATTCTTATGCCACTCATGGTTTTTTTTTAAAGTATTGACATTTTATAAGTTATTTTTAATCCAAATGTTTATGTTATATTTCAATCTTTCATTCAGATGAATGTGTTAGACAAGTATGTTCCGGGTTGGGGACCGGTAAAAGTAAACCCTCCGGTTTGGTCTCCGGTGATTAGAGGAACTCCGGTTTGGTCTTCGGTTATTAGAGGAACTCCGGGTTGGTGTCCGGTTATTATAGGCACTCCGGGTTGCTGTCCAGTTATTAGAGGCACTCCGGGTTGGGTTCCGGTTACAGTTAGCCCCAAGGTCTTTGCACGAGGCCTTGAAAATAAATTAAAGTTTAGAATTATGCATTCCATCATTATGAAAGTGGTTATTGATTTTTCATGTGATTATTTGATTATTAGAATATCCATGTGAATAATTAAATGGCATTATTTCATTTTACTTTTGCCATACTATGTTGAAGTTCAAGTTTAAAAGGCTTTTGTTTTAGTAATGCATTGCCTTAAATGTTTATGCTTATTTTTAATGTTCTGCTATATTGTTATCCTTACTGGGAATTTGAGCTCACCCCTTTTCTATGTTTTATTTTCCCCAGGATGTGAAGAAGTAAGTTATGAATGACCTGCAGGGATATTATGAGGGGATAATAGTGTGGACTGTGGAGACATTATGTTGTTGTAGTAGTTTTTCATTTTATGATGTGATGTAAATCTTATGAATATATCTACTGTTTCCAAGGCTACTAAACCAATCAGTCTTTCGAGATTTGATCTTTCTTGTGATCATAACAATGTTATGTAATAATGCACCGACTCTAGGTAACTGGGGTCGGGGCGTTACATCAAGTCAATCTACAAGAACACCCTGGCTCCTCAAAGCTGATCAAAGCTATCATTGATCATGGGTAACGAATATCAGTTTTTGACCATCAATTGGTTCAAATATTGATTGTTCACACAAAGCCTGAGGGTACCATCTTCCTTCTTCGCAAACAGGAAAATTGAACCCCAAGAAGAAGTACTAGGTCAGATGAAACACTTTTCCTACAACTCCTCCAACTGCTTCTTGAGCTCCTGCATCTTAGGTGTAGCCATCCTATAAGGAGGAATGGACACTGGCGCCGCTCATGGCACAAGCTCAATCAAGAAGTCTACCTCACTCTTTAGAGTCAAACCTAAAGTTCCTCTGGAAAGACATCTCTAAAATGATCCACAACTGGAGGAATATCTAACTATGTAGTCCCATGGTCATCTAGATAAATACTAGCAATCTAGGCTATAACACCTCTCAACCCATGATGCTTTGGACCTGCTCTACTCACCCGGACATCCCATTCGCCCCTATGAAGAAAGGATCCAACCTCTAGTGATACAAAACTCACCATTCGGCGATAACAATAAACGAATTCCTAGAAGAGAACTAGTCAGTCCATTATGAGAATGACATCATGGCCTGTCATCTCTACGACGTAGAGGTCCCATAAGAAGTGACACCCTCCAAACTCTAGAGGTAACTCCTTGCACATTTGTACACGAGTTTTTCTAGTCCCCAATGGAGTGTCAAGCATCATGATATCAGTAGAATAAAAGATGCAGAGCCTATGGCTCTCCACGACAGCAATAGATATAAACCTATGGGAAGCCCCTGTACAGCCATATATGATGTATGATCAGTGCCTGGAAACTGGCGTACAACCAAAGAATCTCTAAGTGGCATGACTCTACAAGGTCAAGCACACACCTTAGATCCAGATTATCAAGGACTGAAAACAAGGAGTGTATGAATGGAATAAGACAAAGAAATAACTCAAGATTTAGAAAACATGACTACAGGGCATGTACATTTCCTACACGGCTTGTTGCCTGAAACCATTTACATGGGCCTGTACTCCTACCTAAATTGGTCATGTAACACCCCAGACACACGACGTGTTGTCTTAACACATGCCATGTACTTGAATACTCTTTTCCTGCCTGAGTTCTTCTACATGGATATGAACTCGGATCTCCTAAGGAAACACTACACAATGTATAAAATTCCTACAGGACGTGTACTAGACAATATTCACCTAGCCTATGTTGTTAGTGATACATCCTGACACATGTCTCACACTACACAGAATGTTTCATATGGACACAACATGTATGAGAAAGGATAATACCAGCCCATGTTGTTCGTGAGATGGCCGGGTACCTAGGTCAAACTTCACGGCATGTAAAAGAAAGGGTGACTCCAACCCATGTGGTTCGTGACACGGTCGGGTACCCAGGATAGACTACACAGCATGTTTAGATAGCACACGGTGTGTATTAGACACGACTCGGCCAACCTGTGTTGTTAGTGACACAGGTGGTCATGGGGTCGACTCTAAAAGGTGTGTATGGATGATACACGACATGTTCACTCAAGACTTCCTCCATCCCGTGTCTCTGCCCACATGGCCTATAACATGATAAGAGACTACATGGCGTGTATATAATGTACATGGCATGTACTTAAGAAAATTGTTTCTTCCCGAATAGAAGAACAAATGATGTGTACTTAACATTACATGGAATGTATTCTAGGTTTTTATAGATAGTAGGCCTCTGAATCTACTCCGGAACCAAAGATACACTGAAATAAGCATTGAATGTACAAAATTATGATCTGTGAGGGCTCATATTCCCCGTGAATCAAATTTTAGAATTTTAAACACATTATAACATAGAAAACAAGGTGATGATCCACCAAATTCTAGTCTATACCAATGTTTGGCATTCATTCAAGAAAATCTCTACACACCAATATCCTATCAAAAAGCAGGTATTTCTATCAAAGAAAACTATCAAAACAGCATGCATACTTTACACATCATCTATCACAACAACATGAAATCACTAATGCATCCTAGATAGAATTGAAAAAATTCATGATATGTGATTTCTAAAAAGAGCCTCTATGATGCATGAGATGGAATAACCTCATCTCATCTGGTTGAAAGAGCTATAGAACCTCAATAATACCAACAAAAACAGCACAGACCATGTGAATCACTCTAGGTGAAATCAAATCAACTGTAATAATTGAAAAACCATAAAAAATACAATTAAACGAGGTAGATTAGATTTTACCTGTACACGGGTAAGCTACTCCCAGGCCCAACTTATTACCAAGTACTTATTCCTTCCTATCCCTGGCTAAGAATCCAAAAAGTAAGTCAAGATAAAAGAAATACTCTAATACCACTTTGTAACATCTCGGTTTTGGAAGCCACCTAGAGGCGCCCCATACTCGGTTGGTCACATGGCCTCAAACGCATTTTACTGAATGCCAGAGGCTACAGACTAGCAACGAGGGCCTTGGGTGTGATATTGGGGAAACTATTCCCTCATTGGAAGAGTACATAGCGGATGTAAACAGTTACATACAAGAGTGTAAGTAGTACATATGACATACAACAGCAACAACAGAAACTTAAAGTACAATCTGTAGAACATAAATAAAATAATTCATGAAACATATGTCTAAAAAAACAGTAAAAAAAGTCACAATTCTAGAATACAATAGTGCTAAACCAAATTGAAAAAAAATAGATAAACTCCTCAGCATCGAAAGCCATAGCTTGGTCCCATGCTCTCCATATCCACAGATATTCATGTACCTGATGTAGAAGGGTGATTTCCTTTATCTATACCTGAAACAATATAATATTTTTTGGCCGAAAAGCAGGACCCAAACAGGGTGTAAGACTAAATCCCAGTAGGCAACCACCATGACATCTGTGCCTAACAGTCAGTGAGTATATGTCAGGTAAAATACATATGGGAGTAAATAAGGAAGTACTAAGCTGTAAAAAATCCACAGTTTAAAGAATTCAAATCACAACACGACATGAAACAGCTAAACAAAGTAGGTAAAAACAATAGTTAACCCTCTGGGAAGTACCCACAAACTATCCCCTCTAGTACTACCTAGAAACACAAGCAAGCAGCTAAAAACAAGGTAACCCTCTGGGAAGTACTCACAGCCTATCCCCTCTAGTCCTGCCTAACAAGTTCAACCAACCCTCTTGGTAGTACACTCAGTCTAGTCCCTCTAGTTCAGATTAATCATAGAATCTCTGAGGAAGAACTCACCATCAATTCCCCCTATAGTCTTGTAACGGTATTAAAGGTTCTCTGGGGAAGCACTCAACGTCTCATTCCCCATGTGGCCCGTGTCGATGAACTATAGACACTCTCGGGAAGAAATCATTGTCTATTCCCCCTGTGGTATCACTTTGTAAATTATAAAGACACTCTGGAGAAGCCTTCAATGTCCATTCTCTCTATGGTCTATACACTAGTTTCTCCTGACCTTTTGTAAGTCATGTAAGTGTAGCAGTGTGTAACGGACAAATAAACCTCATGAACTATTTTCCTAGCATTCTACAGCACATCAGGATAACATAAAAACAATCACGCCATCCTACAATACTAGGCATGGGAAAGTAAACAACAGCCTGACAGGAAAACAAGACCCAAAGGTCAAAACAGGAAAAACATACATGGGAAATAAATCCAAATCACAATAATTCACCATATTCACAATCAATAATCATCTTCTCAGGAATACTATCATAGTAGAGAAACAATAGGGCTAAAATGGAAAACACGCAATACCCCATTCATGGGTATTGGAAAAATTTGCACATAAAACTCAAAGAGTTTCAGAAAAAAGGCACAAACTACCTACCTTGGGGTTAGGAGATCCATATACATGAACCACGAAGATTGGATCTCCTTATAACGTTGTTGATCTAAGAAAATTTCTAAAAAATTCAACCCATGATAACTTGGAAAATAACAAAAAACATGAAAAGATGTTCCAGCAGAAGAGAGAACGATTCCAACATAATGAACGATGTTTGAATTGGAGTACGGACGAAGGATCGGGAGCTCGTCTAGGATCCACAACTGTACGTGTTCTCTCAGAAGAAGATGACCTAGAATATGTGAGTTCTGGCGATTAGACTTGACCCCAGTGCGTTTATTGAAAAAGAAAGAAAGTACATGGCGTGTACTTTTGAAGTACACGACATGTACTCCCCTTTTCCGTATTCCGCTTTAAACGGCCTCCAAGTCACTCCCACATGGCCATGTTTTTGGCTACTACACAGCCAGCACACGGCGTGTACTTGGAAAATTTCCAAAATTTCCTCTTTCCTCCAAAAACAACCAGAATAGAAAAAACATACCTAAAAAGAAGGCACTGGTTCTTACATATATAATGTATGATATATTTATATCTTGTTTTATATTCTGTATATGTTAGAATTATGACCACATGGACAATTTTCATCACAAACAGGTTCATTTTCGACTCAAGTGTTGAATGTCGATAAAATGTCTGATATGAACTTGAATAATTATGTAATTTTTATAAAATGATAATAAGTGATATAAAAATAATAATGAACATTAAAATTGTTCTCAAGAAAGTATAAATTAACCTAGGTTTATTATTACCAAAGATAAATAATGTACAAGATGTTTCGGATGTGAATTAAGGGATTTCATATCAATCACCTTTCATTTCGACATTTCTTGATAATATGACCCTTAATTATTTTATATGGTGTATATACAGCCACTATGACATTTAAAATCTATAATTTATCTATACATATGTTATTTATAGTTTTGTTAAATGTATTAATTCATGTATATTAAGATTTAAATGTTCAAAGTGGTATGGGACACCATGAATGTTTAAAGATTTATTTATCAAATATTTTTGTCATGATATTAATTTACATATTTATTTATATAGATATAAAAGATTTATATAGGAAATTTTATGTCTATCATGAATTTCAATCAATGTTTTAAAAAGGAATATTTTTTTACAAATCATTTTACATTCTTTACAAAATGACAATTGGAATTTTTTTCATGTATATGGCAACAACAACTTCTCCACCACTGCAACAATTATTTGATACTTGGCTTCCAATATAAGCCTTAATATTTTTAAAAGGAAAAATAAATCCCTTATTCCATTTTTTGTGTATCTTAGTCTTGAAAATTGGTTCTTAAATTAAAATGATATTTTTAATTGAAAATGTTTTTAATATGTGATTAGAAAAAGTTTTCAAAATGGTTTTGTGATGAATGTATTTTATTCATGAAATTGTACTTGAGAATTATATAAAATGAGTGAGCCCAATACAACATATAAGAAAGTTTGAGACCCATTATTTTTCATTTTTAAAACAATTATTTACGTTTTCCATAAAATAAATATATCATATTTTCCTTCATAAGATACCTAAATTATATCTTTACTTTAAAAGTTTATGTTACTATTCTATTGGATAGATTACTATTCCTAAGTGTCGTGTAACTATTCCAAAGGTCAAGATACTATTAAATTGGTATAGGTTGCTTAATTTCTAGAAAAATACTCTTATTTAATTCATTAATCATTTATAAAGTTTTTATTGTGTTTTCTATGTTGTTTTATGTGATTTATACTATGTGACATTAGTATAATAATGATGAAATTCAACTGATAAAAGTTTGGGTCGTTATATTCTTCCCCCCTTTTGAAATTTTTTTCTCAAAATTTCATTTTAATTAAATATGTGAGGGTAGTTTCCTTCATCATGTCATCAAGTTCCAAAGTCACTTCTTCATATGTATGGTTCCCCTGCAACACTTTAACAAGGTGGGTTTACTTGTTGTATAGAACCTTATCTCATTGGTATATAGTCTTTACCATCTTCACTTTATAAGAGATATCATCTTCTAGTTGTAACACCTATAAGTTTAGTACATATGAAAGGTACAGTATTTACTTCCTTATGATAGATATATGTAACAAATCATGAACTTGAAACATAATTGGTGGAAGTGGAAGCCTATATAAAACTGTTCTTATGTGATCAAGGATCTCAAAGGGGAGAATGTACCTTGGGATTATCATTCCATTCTTTCCAAACTGCATGACACTTTTCTATGGTAATATTCGAATAATGAATTTATCTACAATTTTGAACTCCAAGTACCTTCAATGATTGTTAGAATGACTCTTTTACCATAATTGAAAATCTTTGATATGTTGTTGTATGGATTGAACATTCTTTATCATCTCTTACACAAGATTAGGCCAAAGTATCTTTCTTTTGCCAACTTCATCCAAATAGGCTGGAGTTCTACATCGCATTTCACACAAAGCTTCATATGCATTCATCTAAATACTTGAGTGGAAGATATTTTTGTATGAGAACTAAACCAATGGGAGATGTTTATTTTGTCCACCTTTGAATTGCATTGAATAGGCTCTTAAATTGTCTTTAGGAATCTGAATATTCCTTTTAGAATGGACATTATTTTGGGGTGATAGTCCATTCTAAAATTAAATTTAGTACTCAAGGAATATTGGAGACATCTCTAAAATTTAAATGTTAACCTAGTAACATGATTAATGATTATTGAATGTGGTACCCCATATTTCCTCACAACTTCTTTCACATATATTTTGGCAATTTTTTAAGCGAGAAATCATCATGTATAGCAATAAAGTTGGTAGTCTTGGTGAGTTGGTCTATCAAAACCCATATTGAACTGTTTATTTTGTATTTCATTAGGAGTCCATTGATGAAGTCCATGGTGACATTCTTCCATTTTCACATGGGTATAAGCAATGGTTTCATCATCCCTTTGTACTTCTATTCATATGCTTTAAATTCCTAACATATCAATAACCTTAAGATATATTCAGAAATCTCTTTCTTCTTGTTGTCCCACCAGAAGTGTTCTCTAAGATCACAATACTTATTGGTGCAACTAGGATGAATGTAGAAAGGTGACCTATGTATGGAATTCTTCCTATTTATTAAATTACATTCTACATAAAGTGGATCTTTAAAGTCTAGTGTCTTGGAAATCAGGAACAAAAAAAACTTGAATACAACATAAAAAATTCTTCTAATACACTTGTAAGGCTTCATCATAAGTTCTTCTTATGTACAATTACTGCATCTCATATCCTGGATACATATATCAAAGGAAAGGGTGAGAAAAAGGCTCAGTAAGGAAAAAAAGTGAAAAATTTGTAATGTGATCTTGAGCAATATTAATAAGAACATGATAAAAGTCATAAATGAATGAGCAATGGAAGAATAAGAATATAATAATAAAAATAACGTGAATCATAAAATGAATATGTGGATACAATATTTCATTTAGACATTCATGAATATATCACCAAGGTTTAACCCCGAGGTGTCATAAAAATTACCAAGGTTATTCACCAAGGTATCGTGAAACTTTTCATCTCTAGAGATTAATTCTATAGACAATGCATTGGAGTGCTATCAGGGCACACACTTAATATGTCAATACATCATGGGATCCACATATATCATAATCCAACATTTCATGTATAACCCAAATGGAGTCAAAGAAATGGGGTTCATGTCAAAATCGTGATGTTTAAAAAGATGTTAAAAATAAGATCATTATATCATTTAAAACCCATAGAAAGGGAGTGCATGTTATATGTATATAAATTCCAAAATCAAATATATCATATCTATATATTTATGAACACCCAGAGAAACGAACTAGGTCTGGGTATTCACATAAATAAAACAAGAGACTTTCTTGAGAGAAAGAGATAGAAATTTTGAGACGAAATCTCTACAGCATAACAACTATATAACATGCTTTTAGAAAATAATAAAAAGAGCAGGGACAAGGGTCACCCATCCATAAATGGATCATTTTTCAGTAGAGGTATAGAATATAAAAAAATAAGATCATGTTGTAGAAATTTGAATGACACACCACATGAAAATAAAACATGAAAAGAAATAGAGAGTTCGATTTCATTTACGAAACATTCGGCAGCCTAATAACATCACTTAAAATTTCAAAAAACAAATTGATGAGAGCGGAAAGGGTCTCTCAACAATTAGACATGAAAGGTAAAGTAATGTAAACATATAATAACATACGCTCAACATAAAGAGATGAAAAATATATGACACAACATAGAAGAAGTCATGAATTAAAAAGATGAGGGTGAAAGGATCTCATACCTTGAAGTGTAACATTGAAAGCATGAAGGTCGGGATCTTGGGAGGCTTGAGGGCACCTTGGGAGGACTCCATGGGAGGTAAAAAGACTAGAACCTCGTTGAGGATGATTTTGGAATTAAATGAAATAGGTAAATGGCTTGGTATTTATAGGAAAAGTGAGTGAAAAAAAATATTAATTTCTAAGGGACACCTCATTAGTGGTATATCTAAAACCATGGGCTTGCCCATTGTATTTTCCCATGGTATTGGAAACATGGGACACCTCATAGAATATATCACTATTCATAAGTCGACCAGAAATATTACCTTATTAAAATACCATTTTTTCCTAAATTCATCAATAATACACATCCTATATTTATCCGGATATTTGAAATTCACAAACTTGGACATAATAAGAAATAGAAATTTATTTATATAAAATGATTACACAAAGTAGTTAAGGTCTCGCTACATAGCCCCTTATAACACCAGCATAGGACCTAAGTGTAAGGTGTGATATGGTGATAGAATCTTCGGGTGGCTCGGACATCACTGCCCAAGTGATGATTTCTATCAGCTTGAACTTCTCCCTTAGGCGATTTCATTCAAGCATTATACGTTGAAGTTCATCTTGGGATTGGTCTAGAGAAAAGCCCAGTGATGTTACCTCCTTCCCAAGCTCTGACAGATGGGATTTATATGGTTCAAGTCTACTGGATGAGGCCATTCAATCTTTTTTTTTTGTATTAATTATCCAAGATAACAATATTTATTAAAACACAATGTTAAGATTATGTTTCCAATGGTCATATTGACCAACGGTCATATAACAGTCAAAACCCAACAGTCTCATTTTAATTATACCCACATTATTAATTAAAGGATATAGTTTTATTGAGTATAAAATAAAATAACACAAAAATTTAGAAAACAAATATAATTAAAAAGTTCGGGGCGTTCCACTATGTGCATTATCAAATATCTCCATCTTCATCTCTAGTTTTGAAGGCACACAAAACCATGTTCCAAATCAAATCACACTGTCATCATCCATTTGAAAGTCTTTTAGTTTCCATTCTTTTATTACATTCACCATATTTTTTAACTCATGATCATCCCTTTCTGCCTCCTTAATCTTCTCTTAGATAGATGGTTAGGAAATAATTTGAGAAAGGTAGTATATATTCCCTACAATTAGGATTACCAAATTTATCCTTTGAATTTCTATTAAGATAGGGTCTTTCTCAATCTACAACATGGATAGACTAGCAGTTTCTTTTCTAGTAAGAACATCATCTACCTTGTTCTCATTTCTAATATGATAGTGAATAGAGAAATCATATTCTTTGATTAGATCTAACCATATCCTTTGATGAATATTGATATCCTTTTGTGTGAATATATACATAAGGATCTTGTGGTCGATATATATGTCACACTTCTCACCATAGAGGCAGTCATGCCCTATTTTCAAGGAAGAAACCAAATATTCTAACCCTAGATCATGTGTTGGGCAGTTATTCTCATGGTTATTGAACTATCATGAGGTGTAGGCTATCACATTATCATTTTTCGTGAGTGCACAACCCAATAATTTTTTTGATGGATCACTGTATATCACAAAACATTCTCCACTTTTCAGTAATGTGAGTACATGTGTTGTGATCAACCTTCTCTTTGGATCCTTCACACTTTCCTCATATTCATCAGTCTATACATACTTTACCCCTTTCCTTGTTAACTTAGTTAGCAAGCTATAAAATCATGAGAAATTTCTCCCAAAACATCGATAGTACCATTTTCATCCTAGAAAACTACATACTTTTTTGAAAATAGAGGGTTTAGGCCATTCCTAAATTTCCTTTTCTTAAATGATCCATAAAAATTCCCTCACTTACAATCACATGTCCCATGAATGTGACTTACTACATCCAAAAGTTACACTTTCTGAACTTGGCATGGAACTTATCCTTCCTTAATGTCACCAAAAAAAGAAATAGATGTTCTTCATGTTCCTCCATGCTCTTAGAGTAGATAAAAATATCTTCGATAAACACTACAAAAAATTTGTAAAGGTAATGTATAAAGACTCTATTCATCAAATTCATTAAAAATTTAGGGGCATTAATAAGTTCAAGGGGAATCTCTATAAACTCATAGTGTCCATATCTTGTATAAAAGGTAGTCTTCGGAATATATTCCTTAATCATAGTTAGCTAATGATATCCAGAATAGAGATCCACCTTTGATAAGTTTTGAGATCCTCATAGTTGATTGAACAAGTCATCAATCCTTGGAAGATGATACTTTTTATTTATTTTGATCTCGTTGAGCTCTATATAACTGATACAAACCCATATTTATCCATCCTTTACCTTTAAAAAGAGCACTGGCGCACCCCAAGGTGATTCACTAAGGCATATAAACCCTTCGTCCAATTGATCTTGCAGCTTCTTATTTAACTTCACCCGTTTGATCAGGTCCATCCATTAGGGGCATTTTGAAATAGGAGTATCACCAGGTATGAGTTCTATTGAGAACACTACCTCACAATATGGGGGAATTATAGGTAACTCTTTAGGAAATATATCATTAAATTACCTCATAATGGGTACTTCCTCTAGGTTGATTCCTTCCATTGACTCAACCATTTGAGAGAGGCATACTTCCTCACAAAGAATCAACACCCACACCATTAAAGGATTTTCCAAAAGTGATTCATGGTCTTCCTTGAATTTGTATAGAAGCATGGGATAGTTTGGAATATGAAAATATATTTCATTTTCCCAACAGTTGATCTATTCTCTATATAATGAGATCCAATCCATCCCTAATATAGCATTGAATTCCACCAAGGGAAGTATCATGATATTTTCTAAGAGAATATTCCCATACATTCCAATATGAGAAGAGTCCAAAAATTGTGTTTCAATTATCACACTACTACTTGTTTTTAAAGATATCTCTACATCAAGGTTTTGGATAATTTATTCAACAGTTCTATAAAACTTACATAATATAAAGGATTGAAAAGAACCAGAATCAAATAAGTATTTTTTTCATCCTTGAGGGAATATGAATTGTTCCTTGTATGAATTCATTTGTTTGCTCAACTTTCACAGTAGTGATGGAATAATTCATCCCATTTTCCATTGGATTTGGTGTATGATGACACATATTATCTTCATGGACATGATATTTAGTGAACTATATATCATAGTGACCCTTCTTCCTACGAATGTAGAATTGGACCATGAGTAGTTTTATTCTTTCCTTTATTGTATCGTCCAGCTTCATTATGTCTCTTTGAAATTCATGAGTTTGGTGGCCTTATTTCCCACATTTATATCATTTACCATTCCCTTTGAGGTAGTTCCAAATATTCTTCTTAGAACATTTTTGACATGTGGATGGTTGAATTTTCTTTCCACATTTCTTATTAGACCCTCTATATTGAAAATCCATCTTTAATTTTGTATGATCATATCTAAGGGACCATTCTACAAACTCTATCTCCACATTGAGATAAAATCAAACTAATTCTTCATAACTCCAAAAGTCTCAAATTTCTAGCAACTTAAGAAGTTGTGGTTTTAAACCACTAAATATTCTATCAATTTTTCTATCATTTTTAATAATAAACCATGAATCATGACTTGAAAGCATTGTGTAATTTTCTTAATAGGCTATGACAAATTCACCATCCTTTTTCTTGAGCTTTATTAATTCTCTCTCTATATTTTTATAAAGAGTTTGAGGGAAATAATGATTAAGAAACATTATCTTAATGCCTTCCCACTCAATCTATTGAACTTTATCCTTCATCATGGTGTTCTTAATCAACACCCATGATTGATCGACCTCTCTATCTAGACGATAAATGGCTAAAGTCCCCTTCTCCATCTCAAAATAATGAATAATTGAAAATATATTATCCATCAATTTGACCCACTGTTCCGCAAATAATGGATCAGAAGATTCAATAATGGTAGGTGGTCATTTCTATATAATTGAATCCATAGCCAGTTTCTCCCTATTATCTGAAGGAGGATATTTCACATTGTTTAGGTGATTGGTCATAGCCTCAGACAGTTGCATAAGAATCACTATGAAATTTTGAACTCCACCTCCCAAAGCATTGGGGTTTTCATTCGTATAATCTCTACATTGTTCATCGCATAGTTTATTGGACTAGTTTCTCATGATTCTCACTATTTTCAAAAATAGAATATGTTTGAACAAAAAATACGTTAACAATTCATGATTAAATAATTTATTCCTTTGTAAAATTAAGCATAAAGTCATATATTGTGGGATACCTATGTTTATAATTTTATAAAACAAATATTATTAGGTGATTACATATACTTAGTCTCATAAAAACGTTTTAGACTAAGGTTCTCTAATCCTAATTCCCAAATTAACTAATATTTTTTCTGATTCCAAATGTATGGACCCTGTATTTTCTTATATATCTATTACATCATTTTAAATATAGAAAACATAAAATCATTACAGAAATAGGATACAAAGGTTTTGTGTGTTGGGAAAATAAGGACAATACATAACATTTACAAAATAAAACATAAACATTTATTTAATTTGTTCTGATCTATATTATTATTGTCCCTTGTGTTCTTCTAAGTACATATAAACACCTGAGGATATACATCAAAGAAAGGGGTGAGATTAAATCACAGTAAGAGGATAGATAATTAAATTAAACAATATAACATTGATGCTAATAGTCATCATCATCTTAAAATAAGACTAATATCATCATCATAATCAAGAGGGGAATCATTGGATAAAGGAATGGAATGTGTAAATGCATAAAAATAAAACATCATGTCTTAGTGGTACAAGGAAAAAATAGTTGTGAATAAAGCTAGCATCATGTTCATGCATATTTCTCTTTTCTCGTCAGATTCATCACATTACCTGATGCGTTTGAGTGCTCACTACTAAAAAAATAGCATTTAACATCAATAGAATAGGCCTTTATCTACGTTAAAAAAAGAGCTGATAATTTGAGTGTTATTAAAGGCCTGAAACTTTTATCAATGCTAAAAAACCATTGTTAAAGCCCCCATTTAACAAATTAAAAAAAAAGAACTATTAAATACTTCCTTTAATAGTACTTTTTTAGCACTCTTAAAATCCCCTTTTATCAGTTAGGTTTTTGAAACGTTTAAGGGGGCCTTTAGTTGTGATAAAAAACACTGATACGTTCCCCTTTAATGAAGTGTATATATTAAAAATTCCACACCCCATCAACCCCCCCTTCATCATCGCTGCCCCCCCCCCCACTACCACCACCACCACCAAATTAGAATAGATTCTCCCACCCCTTTATCAGTGATTTATATAATCCCACCCTCCCACATGTGCCCCTACCTCCAATAAGTTTGGAACCCTAGACCTCCAGCACATACATCAACGCCTTTTCCACTACCCTATACTATTTTGTTTCACATTTTATGATATATATATATATTTATATATATATTTCATTACATTTTTTATCCATATATTTATATATATGTATATATATTAATAAATATATTTTATATGTAAATATGATTAATTGTTTATTTGAAAAATTATATTATTATTTGTTAATATATAACAAATATGTATATATTGTTATATATTTGATTATAAATAACAGTACATTGTGAAAAATGATAAAATTTCAAAACCATAATATCAATATGAATGTAATACATTGGAATAAATTCAGTCCCCAACCAAAAAAGGGCAAAAAGACCCCCATAAATGAGCCTGGAAATCCATCAAATGTTAAAAAATCGGGGTACGCTGTCTAAAAACTCACTTTTCGAGGACTTATAAGCACTTTTTCCTCCAAAAACGTGATGTAAGTTTAACTATATCACCAAAAGTGTAAATCTAATCATATTAATTGATTTTATATGCAGTAGTTCACAAACTGACACTCGGATCAAAAGTTATGATCGTTAGATGTTCGAGTAATATTTCCAACTTATTTTAGATCTTTTATTGATTTTTTGATTTTTTATCTTAAAATAGATATTAAATGACTATTACATGGTAATAATAAGAAAATTTTTAATTAAAAATATTTTTTTATTTATTTTATAAGTTATTTTCACTAAATGTCCAATATATGAAGTGTAAATTTGAATTTACATTATCTAGAATATATTTTAAAAATATATATTATATTTATATCAATATAAATATAATTATATATTTAAATATTATTGTTAATGTAATATAATTTTTTTAAAGTATAATTTTAGCATTTTTTATAAAAAAAATTCTACTAAAGGGGGGTCTTTTATCAGTGCTTCTAAAAAAGCGCTGATAAATGATGTTCCTTAATCAGCACTTGTAAAAAAAGTGCTGATAATGGCCCCCCTTTAACAATGATTTTTTAGCACTATTAAAGACCCCTTTTAATAGTGCTTTTTTAACACTGAAAAAGGTGGTCCTTACCATAATTGTTTCCTAGAGTTTTTATATCTCCAGTGCTGGACAAACCCATTTTTTAGTAATGGATATATAATTCTGACCACACTCGACACATCATAACATTTACATTATCAGGCATGCCACATAGAACATATATCAATCATGGATATAAAATAACCCATGGAAAGGAATGGGTTTAATTTTAATAAAGAATATATTCTTGAATAAACATTTTGAAATAAAAATTGAATAACATTCTTGGTAAAGGAATCATCAATCTTGAGTGAAGAATAAATAATCTTAATAGAAGTAACAGTTGTTTTTAAGAGATAAGAGTTCTTTTGTTAAATCTTTGTATCTTTCATTAAACGATATTAGACACATGTATATACCATAATAGAAAAGGTGGGAATAGTGAAACTATATTTTATGAGTATTAAATAAAAATCCACCCTAAAATTTGTCATCTATGAGGAAGAACCCAAAGAATGGAAAGTGGGTTTGAGAATCCTCTTACCTTATGTTTGAGTGATTTCTTCACTTTAATATATAGGATAATCAAATAAAATAAATCAATTAACAATTATAGAATATATTATAAATATATTTTATTTATTATAGTTTTATTAATTTCATTTATATCCTTTTATATGAGTTATATAGTTCAATTCCATCATTTTTGAGTGTTCATTTTCATGGTTTTTGTGATCAGTTTACTAGAATATGAGTTTGGAAGTTTATGTATAATGGGTATAATAATCCAGAATTTAATTGATATATTATTAAGAAAACAAATAGGTTTAAATGTTTATATATATATATATCATTTTGGTTAAATATATTGATGGCAAATCATTAGATAAATAGTTAATGATAATCACTTGGGTTAATTTTGGCACTTTTCAATCATAACAAACCCTTTTTGTTTTATAATTTGGTATTATGTAAATATTTTAGTTCTAGAACATAAAATGGTTTATAAAATATATTTTACAGTATGTACCAATTATTATAGTGGAAATATTAATATAATTTAATGCAATAAATGAAAAATAAAATGCATCATCCACGATGTCGGTAAATTGACACATTATGGGAAATGATCTAATTTTTAAAATAAAAGAGTGAGAGAGAGAGAGAGAGAATTTTTATGATAGTTCTTACATTAACATGATAGAATTATAGTATATAAAAGTTATTTTTGTTATCATGAACCTTTGGATAGAGGATTTGGGGAGATAATAATAAAATTAAAAGAAATTAAAAGAAATGAAAAGAAAAATGAAGAGGATTTTACCTCTTAAATATATCCACCTTGATAACCTTCTTAAGGAAAAGGTTTTGGTCTTTTGATGATACCAATGGATCTTGGACATGGGGGAGGAAATTGGTAAGATACTTGAGAAAAAAATTTAGAAGGCTTAAAGTTTGAGAGTTGTTAGGAAAAGAGGTGGTAAGGGCAGTATTTATAGGGGAGGAGAGGGGCGTTTCCCCATTATTTTTTTCAATATTTTATTATTTTGTATCAAGAATATGAATAGTTTAAGAATTATAAAATAATATATAAAATAATTAGGGATAGTTTTATATTTTGGGCTAATATTAGCCATATATCATCTATGACTCCATAATTCATGTATTTAGTTTTTATCATAAATTATCATATTTTACTATTCACCAAAAATTCATCTATTTTACAAAAAACAAAGAAATTCACACTATACATTTTTTAAAATGATGAACTAAATAATTAACATCATTTTATGAAACAAAATATAAATATCAGAAATTTAATTTTTAATTAAAGCCATAATGAACTCTAAAAATACATATTTTAAAATTATTACTGATTTTATAACTATTTTAAAAATTACTTAAGGTCTTATAAAATTATCATATAATCATAAGAAAATATATATATATTAATTTAGGAATTTATTTTATGGAAATTTAATTTCGTTTAAATATTTAAATTAATTTTAATCTTTTAATAAAATATTTATGACTTTCAAAAATAACTACACTTAATTTATCATTTTTAAAACATTTATTTACATATTACATCAAATAAATATATCATATTTTCATTCATAGGATACCTAAATTATATTTTTAATTTCAAAGGTAAATTTACTATTTTATTGGATGGATTACAATTCTTAAGGGTCATGTTACTATTCCAAAGGACATGTTACTATTTCATTGGTATAGTTTCTTTAATTTCTACAAAACGGGCTCTTATTTAATTAATTCATCATTTATAATGTTTTTATTATGTTTTATATGTGATTTTATGTGATTTATAGTATATTAAATTATTATAAAAATGGTTAAATTCCATCGATAAATGTTTGGGTTGTTACATGAGTCCCCTTTTAATAGGGCGTGATTCCCACTAACTTAGTTCAATCCAAGGTGATATGAGATGAGTTCCACCTCCTCCCTCTAGTGGAATCCATGTTGATCCTTTTCCTCCTGTTTATTATATCCATGATTTTTATTTTGATCTTTGTTATTCTATTATAACTTTCTTAGGTTTTGTTTCAGTGCATTCGTGGAATGAAATCTTTTGGAGATCATAGTTCATTGTAGGAGTTGTGATTGAAGCTTTACAATGTTGGTTTGTTTCAGGGGAAATAATGTATACGTATTCACGGTAGTGGATTCATTAATTCACATATTTATTTATATGAAATCAAATAGTTATCATGTTTTATCTTTTTTTATGGAAATTAAATTATCATAATAATGATTAAACCTGATTAGTAAAGAAATCGATTGAAGGGATCGCATGTTGTTTCTTTCCACTATGATAATGATTTTCCTCTTGATTTCATAAATAGTGTGCTATATATGTTATTATTGTTAGCATGTTTAGTTATTATATGTATTATAATGTTGTTCTTGATGGAAAATAGTAAGGAACATAAAGCTAGTAATTATTAATTGGTTGGAAAAATAATTAAGGAAGATGTATGTTTAAATGAATCAAGTGATCCTTGTAATTTGATTTTAATCAAATTAGTGAAAGTGAGAATGTTTAATTGAATATGATCTTAAATTTATTCATGGAATTGATAAATATTATAAATCATGTTAATGGATGATAAAATGAAATGGCATGTAAATGATAATTGTGCTTCTCAATGTTTTCTGAAACTGTAATTAATGTTAAGAGCATGTTAAACTTTTGATAGATTTTTATAGATTGATTCATTTGGTTTCCCATAAATGGAACCATTTAATAATGAATACATTAACTAAATATGGGATAATAAATGGTTTTTTTGATAAAGATAACTTTATGGGCATGAGAGATCATGTTTTCTTATAAAAGCTGACCACCTTGTGTTTGGAGCTATGAGAGATCATTTGAATGTGAAGGTTGAATGCTATGATTTAAAGCCACATTTATCTATTGATTATGCTTGTTTTCTTGTTTCCTTTTTTCTATTATTCGTAATTTATCCTTATTATGTAATGTGTTATGAGATCAATATGGTTGAGTATTCAATTAATGATGTGATATGGCACGGGTTACCTAGATAATGTGGCATCAGTTGATGCCTAGGATGTAAATATGCATCAAGACATGCATGAGGGCATCAGGGATGAAACCAAATACTTCAAAATTGGTTGAATTTGGTCTTACCAATTAAAGTGATTAAATATTCATTTTTCCTTGATATTAATATATTTAATGGTCAATGGCTATGTTTCTTATTTAATTTCCATTCCTTTTCCCACTACTTAAGGAGGCTCCATGAGGTTGGTTGCATGTTTCCTATTAGTGGTAGCTACAGATGGTTTTCAAGTAGTACATAGTTTATGTAATTTAATAATGTTTATTAAAAATTTACCCCATGGGGTTGGATTTGATGGAATATGATGGAAATCATCGTGAGATGCCATAGACTTGATTTAGATTAATCCTATATGGTATAGACTTTAATTAAATGATTAATGAAATATAATATAGAATTTTTTAAATGTTTAATTAATGGATAATAAATTAATTAATTAATGTATAACTATTAATAAGGAATTATTTAATTTAATTTAGCTCTTTAAATGGTTATGTTCTTATAGGATATCTAGTCACTATAAGTGTAACATCCTGGGTAAATAACGAATATCAATTTTTCATATTTATTAATATTTTTGAATTAAATATTAATTTTTCTTTAAAGGGTATTCTATTTTTGATGGTGTACCCAACACACAACAATGGGTTCTCTGAAATCTTATGTTGCACACACGGCAGAGTCATACTGAAAATAATAATAATAATGTAATATTATTATTTTAAAATGGTAGTTAACGCCTAACTATTATATTGGAGGGAATGAACAGAACTAACCATATTATTATTAAACATGTTTTTAAATGTTTTTACATGTATCCAATAAAATTTAGAGGCTTAAAATGAGAATGAATCAAATTTTAAA
Source organism: Viscum album (assembly GCA_963277665.1). Lineage (NCBI taxonomy): Eukaryota > Viridiplantae > Streptophyta > Magnoliopsida > Santalales > Viscaceae > Viscum > Viscum album. The sequence goes on along the minus strand of OY728131.1, from coordinate 705,123,391 downwards.
CAAAAATAATCTAATATTTCTTAAAGGGAGTTTTACCACCTTTTGATAGTGAACCCATTTTAAATCTAGTTTTTGTCACTTTTATATGTTCTATTAGACAAAATAAACTTCTTAATTATAATTGGGACATAAAAATTTTCTGTGGTAAAATTTTTTGGTATTTGTTTTTGATAAAGTTCATTTTTAATTGAATAATGAAAAATACTGCACTTTAAGTCAAAATTGTATTTTTATCTTATTTATTTAAATAGTAATATTTTAATTTTAATTGGTTTTAAAGTTTTATTGGATTATTTTTTTATCATTTAATCCAATTTTGGTCATTGTATATAATTTCACATTTTAATTGGACATAAACACGATTCATTCTTTTGGTAGTTTTGACTTCTTAAAAACACACTTTTTGGTTTTGACAACAGAAATTGATTTTAAATTAATTTCTCCGAATTATGTGTTTTTTAATTTATAAAAATGGATTACATATTTTTAATCATGAGGTTAAAATTGTGTAAATAGGTGCCATTTATTTTTAGACATTGCGAATAGTAACTTCATTAATTATTTTATTTACTATGGTTAAAGAGTAAATATGGTAAATAATGGTAAAAATAATATTTTAATAATATAAAACTACACTAACACATGTCCTAATCTTATTGGAAGATATATTTCCGAACATGGGCATCTTTGGGTCTATTTTAGGACCCCATGGAACCACTTGGACGTTAAAATGTCATTTTATAAGAATTAATTTAAATTAAAAAAATTTAACATAAAAATGTATCTTCTAGTAAATAATTTTTATATGGGGTTATATAAGCGATATTTTCGACTATAAAATTTCTTTATAAATATAAAAATATTTCCTAAATCATGGTATTTTATTTATTATTTTTTGACATCATATAAATAAATTTTTTTATGACACAATTATGATGTAGTGATTACCTTATTAATGAATGATTTAAATAAATGAGATTAAAAATATTAAAATAAATTTATTTCGACACTTTTTATGTCATCCAATAATTTTATGGATTAGTATGACTTTTTATCATTAAATTAATGATTTTTTTCACAATAATAAACTTGTTATGAGCTTTTTTTAAAAAATCATGATATGAATCATATAAAATTGACGAAAATGAGTTTTTAAAACAAATATTACTTTATTAAATGATATAATTGTCCCAAAAATTTAAGACTCATCCAAATGACTTATATAATGTTTTAAATTTCATTAATGAACCAATTGAGGTTACATAGTCATTTTATGGTTACTATATTAACCATATAGTATGAATACACAAGAAGACATGGTAAGAGTTAAATTAGTTAACTAAGGGTTAAAACAAAATGATGAGGATAAATTTTAAACCCAAACTTTTCTAAAACCGATTTATTGAGATTATTTCAAACAATAATCATATTATATTCAAATAAAATGAGTTTTGTACGTTTAAAAATATAAATTCATTTTATAATAAAATAATCTTTCAAGACATTCCTAACGTACCCTTCTTCCCTCATATAAAAGGTCACCACCTCAAACCCCTTACTCACACCTATAAAGCCCATTAGATCATCCAAAATCTACTTCAATAAGATTTCAAAATAATTATATTTATCCTAGAATTCATACCTTTGGTATATGGAAATCCTAGAAATCCCATTAGTTTAAATCAAATGGAGTTACTAAATTTAAGGTAATGTCTTCTCTCCAGATTCCTTAATTTAGTTCTCTTCACCAACCCCCTAAACTCTCAATTTTCAATTATTTTATAACAAAACCAGTATATTAAATATTATAGGATATTTTTTCTTCCAATTATTATACCTAGACTCACACACTCTCCCATCTAATGGATTTAGAACATACTATTTCTATGGATGGTAAACTACTGCCTCACAAAACGATGATTGTTCAATTATATCCTACGACCTTTCACGGTGGCCATTATGATGGAAATGTATTTTTTATGATATATATTATGTTTATATTGTCTCTATGCTTCTTTAATTTTTATTTAAAATATACCTTTATTTTTTTCATGATGTGTAAACATGATAATTTCATTTGAAGAAGTGTGGACTATAACCCCCTCAAAGTGATATGTTTTATTCATGACTTACATGAAACGTATAAAGGATGGAATTAATGAAATTATGTAAAATATATAAAATATTACATTATACTTTAATTATAATAAAATTATGTATCATTAAGTTTTAGTTCCATTAAATATAAAATAGAAATAAAAGTAGCGTTCATGGGTACGTACGACTTTCCATCTCCAAGAATGGTGCTTTTCATTTCTTATCTCCAAAATTTATGGAATATTATTAATACATATATACTAGATATAAATTATATATATATATATATGAATAATATTCTATAGATAATTGACTTTTGACCACATGGAAACATTGTAATTATAACAACATCATTTTCAACTCAAGTACCCAATATCGACAAAACAACAGATATTAACATAAATATGTTTTTAATTTTTATAATGAGGTATTAAGTGATAAAAAAGAATAATAAAATTGAAAAAATTCTATGATGAAATTTAAAATTATCTAATGCTTATTATTCAGGAAATTAAAGAATGAACGAGTCAAGTCAGACACGACGTAATGGAATTCATCTCAATATTCTTTAATTGAGGCATATTTTGGTCTATACATGACCATATTTTATACGGTGTATAATAAAAACCCTTTGAATTTTAACTTCATTCCATGTGAATATTTTATCTACGAAGTGTTTTACTAAACAACAAAATAAATTTTATGAACGTTTGCGGTGACAATGATCTATCCACCGCGGTAATCGTTATTTGATATTTGGCTTCCTCTATAAGACTTCATGTTTTTAAAAAGAAAAAAGAAATACCTTATTCCATTTTTGGGTGTTTTTGTATTGAAATTGTTTTCTAAAATGGATTTATTATCTCAATATCTTGAAATTATTTCTTGTTATTGAAAATGAAATTTCATTAGTGAAATGTTGATATTTGAAATATTTTATGTGTTGTGATTATATAATGGTACTTGGACATTTCACGGGGGGGGGGGGGGGTTATATGATAAAAAAAATGATGGGTGGTTACGTGATAAACCAAATTATGGGTGTTTCTATGATAAACCAAGGATGGGTGGTTACATCATAACCTCTAAAGCATTGGGTATAGAAGTCTACCATATGGCTGTTCCATTTAGTGATGTTTGTGGAAGTAGATTGTATGGTTACTGTATTTAAGTATGTTTATGTCCCAAGTTACCTTATATTCAATATGTTTCATTCTATGGCATATATGGTAATATTTTGTTTACAAAATGGCTAAGCAATGAGCTTATATTCAGTGAAGTGTTTTTGTTACTTCTTTTAGGTGAAAACTATTACTTTATGATAAAGTATTAATGGTTTACATGTTGTTTTAGAAAACTAATAGTTTTCCTTCTTTATATATCCATTAATGAGATTTTTATTCTCATCCCATGTTTTGAAATATTTTTCACAAGACTTAAAGATGAATAGGTTCAAGTATGGGATTAAGGAAAAGTCATTCTGTCTAAAACATGGAACTAAACAAGTTTATTTTTTTAAGAGTTTTTGTTTTAGGAAAAAAATGGATACTGAGATTAATTGTATACATGTAATATTCATGTTTTTATTTATAATTTATAACTGAATTATCTAAATATATAAACCTAAAAAGATCCTCAATGTGAATTATTAACTTAATTCAAGATTATGTAATGTTTAAGGTTGGCGCCTTACAGTTGGTATCAAAGCATAGTTTAGATAAAATTTGGAGTTAGAATTTTGTTAATACAATATCGATAAATTATTTTTACATTATGGTAAAATTGAAATGATATATCATTTGAAGATTACCATGACTCTTCATCTAAGGTATGGTTGTTCATAATGGTTTTCCATAGAGGAAATAAGGCAGCTATACTGGGAAGGCATACAGTGGAGAATAACCTTCCAAATTAGTATCCTGAGATGGAAAAAATTGGAACTGAATTGTTTTTACCGTTTTGGATAAGTTGAATTAGGAGATAAATGGTGGTGGTGTCCATTCATGAGATCAACCAGATCAACCATAGAGAAAAATGTTTGTAGTTGATCATTTCATGAGGAAACATCCCCTCATTCAAAGGATTATCTGACCATGTGCAAGTTGATGAGTGGATTAAATCACATGAAAAAAATCGACGTCATGGGGTGTACAGATATTAAAAATTCTAGTCTTTCTATTTACCATTTTGAAGGATAATCCGATCACTGGTGGTTGATGGTTAAAAATATTGGTGATAGTTAGCAGATTGATGCTCTTGGTTGGGATGAATTCAAAGGTATGTTTCTTGAGAAATATTTTCCAAAGGAGGTTCGACTTAGGATGGAGAAAATAGGAATTGAGGTAGGAGGATGAATCAGTCACTGCTTATGAAGAAAATATCACTTGAATAGAGAGGTATGATCCACATTTCATATGAGATCTTGATAGTAAGTTAAATCAGATTTACTCAGGATTGAAGGAGTGATATCTAAAGGAATTATCCTCTCATGAATTAAAAATCTATGAGAAACTTGTTAGATGTGATTAGAATGTATAAATGGAGTTTTCTGATGATCATTTTTTCCATGAGAGGAAGAAAAATAATAGTTCCATTTTGCAGGAAAAAGGAAAGTATTCATCAAAGAAGACTGGAGGTAAGAAAATTAAATTTCCATCTTGTGAGAAGTGTGGTAAAAATAATCCGGGAGAATGTCTCTCAAAATCTCGAAAGTGCTTCTGGTGTGGTAAGACATGTCATATTGCTCATAACTGTTAGTAATATTCTCATGCATGAAATAAAAAGTTATTGGTAAGATGTTTTAGTTGCAAAGAGTTCGGGAATTATGCCAATTTGTGTCCAAAGTTGATTACCCAGGGTAGAAACCAAACAGATCAAAAGTAGAAGGGTGTGGAAAAATCTCTTTCTACTACTAAGGTCGATGCGGGACCATCAAATAAAGTTCTATCGGGTAATTTTATTGTTTTTCAAGATTATTCAAATGTTTTTTTATTTAATATTTACACATTCTTTCATTTCTGAGAATGTTTTGGCTAAATTTGGAATTCTACCTCAAGAAATGAATCCAAAACTTATGTTAAAAACACCTAGGGGACGTGGAGGAAAAAAATTATAAGAATCTTACTATCCTTAAATGTGTAAAGAACTTACCTGGAAACCTTATTGTTTTGCATCAACTAGAGTTTGTTGTTTTTTTTAAAATTTAATGGCATCTTGGTTACTATACTAAGATTGACTATAGAGCTAAAGAGGTTTCTTTTTAGAAATACTTTATGTTTGTGTAAAAGAATGAATCCTTAATTCTAATAACATATCAAGAAGATGAGAAACTATAGAACGATGGAAATGAATGTTATCTTGCAAATATTGCTGAAAACAAAGGAACTATTCAGATTAATGATGTGCTAGTAGTAAATGAGGTGATTAATGTTTTTTCTAATGAGTTTCCCGGTATTATACCTAATCAGGATGTTGAATTTAATATTGACTTATTTTCTGATGCTAATGTAATTTCAAAAACCCCTTATCGAATGGCTCAAATTCAACATTTACAGTTAAAGAAATAGGTTCATGACTTGTTAGATAAATGTTTCATTCAACCTATAACATCACCATGGGATGCTCTAGTCTTGTTTGATAAAATTAAAGATGGTTCAATGAGACATTGCATTGATTATATAGCCTTGAATAATATAAATGTTAATAATATGTATACTTTTCCTCATATCGAATATTTTTTTGATCATCTCTAGGGAGATCAGTATCTTTCAAATATTGACTTGATACTAGGGTACCATCAGTTGAAAGTAAAGTAAGAAAACATTCAAAATACTGCATTTCATACAAGATATGGCCATTAAGAATTTTAATTTATTCATTTTGGGTTAACAAATAAACCTACTATATTCATGGATCTTATGAATAAAATTCTCTATGAGTTCTTGGATAAGTTTGTTGTTGTGTTTATTGATGATATTTTGGTATATTACAAAAGTAAAGAGGAACAAGAAAGTCATTTAAGGGTTGTATTTCAAACCTTAAAGGAAAATAAATTGTATGGGAAATTCATCATGTGTGAATTTTGGTTGCAAAAAATTTCATTCCAGGGTCATATTTTTTCTAAAGATGGACTATCTTTTAACCCTTCTAAAACAAAAGTTGATTAAGAGTGGAAAAGACATACCAATATCATAGAAATCTTTAATTTTCTTGGTTTAGAAGGATATTAATGAAGGTTTGATGAAAATGTTTCACAGTTATCTAGACCACTGGCTATGTTAACGCGAAAAGGAGATAAATTTATTTGGAAAAAATAATTTGATGATTGTTTTTAGGAATTGGAAAGAAGATTTGTGAATGCTCCAGTATTGGATTTACCTTCCAGAAATTGTGAGTTTTTTATCTATAGTGATGCTTTATTGAAAGGGCATGGTTGTGTTCTAATGTAGAATGATCATGTTAATTCTTATGCTTCACATTAGTTGAAAATTAATGATTTATATTAACCTATAATTGATTTGGAATTAGCTACTATGGTTTTTGATTTAAAATTTTGGAGGCATTATCTATATGGCATAATGTGTGAAACATATACTGATCAAAAATGTTTGAAGTATATATTCACTATGAAAGAATTGAACATGAAACAGAGGATACAGAAAGAATTAATCAAGTATTATGATTTCACGATCTATTACCATCCAAGAAAAGGAAATAAAGTGGTTGATGATTTGAGTCGAAAAATTAATCCTACATTAACCATGCTACATTTAGGACTAGATCCTTTTATTAATGATTTGGTGAACATTGGAATAGAAGTTGTTGGTGCAGGAGATCCCTTTGGTTTGTTTTAGGTGTCAGTGAAATCATCTCTATCAGACAAAATTAAGAAAGCACAGAAGGAAGATAGTGATTTGCAGAAAAAGGTAGAATTGTTTCATGAGGGTAAATTACTTGAATTTAACATTGATAAAGATTGTTTTTTCATATTTGGGAAGAGATTATGTGTGCCCTATGATTCATATTTAAACAAAGAGTTTTCATGTGAAGCTCATAGTTCTCCATTTTCGGTTCATCCTAGAAGTACTAAGATGTACAGATATCTTTGGGAGTATTAATGGTGGGATGGAATTAAAAGAGATATTACTGACTTTATTGTGATGTTTTTAACTTATCAACAGGTTAAAGTAGAATGGCAGTTACCAAAATGGATGATTCAGCCTTTACCGATGCCAGAATAGAAATGGGAAAATATGTCTATGGACTTTGTTGTGATATTACCAAATACTACTCAAGGTAACAATTCAATTTGGGTTATTATTGATCGATTGATTAAATCTGATCATTTTCTTCCTATCTGAGATACTCTATCTCTAGATCAACTTTCTCAGTTGTATGTTAAAGAGATATTCATATTTCATGGAGTTCCCCTCTCCATTGTATCTTATTGTGATCTCAGGTTTACTTTTAACTTTTGGAAAGGCATCCATAATTCGTTGGGTACTGAATTAAATTTTAGTATATATTGTCATCCTCAATAAGATGGGTTGTCGGAATGAAAAATTCACACATTTTAAGATATGTTATGTGATTGTTCAATGGATTACCAAGGAAGTTGGGACCAACATATTTTTTTGGTTGTGTTTTCTTATAATAACAGTTTTAATTTCAGTATACAGATGTCTCCATTTGAGGCATTATATTGAATGTGATGTTGAACTATCACTTTTTGGGATGATATAGGTAAATTAAAGTTGATGGTACTAGAATTAGTGTAAGAGATGGCAGAGAAAGTTTATTTAATTCCGAAGCACATGAGAATAACTCATAGAAGGCATAAAATTTATGTGGACAACTGAAGGAACAATATTTCTTTAGAGGTTGGTGATCATGCCTTTCTCAAAGTTTCACCATGGAAAAGTGTGATCTGTTTTGGTAAGAAGGGAAAGATGAGTCTGAGGTTCATTGGACCCTATGAAATCCCAAAGAAAGTTGGATCTGTAGTCTGTAGAATGGCTTTACCCCCAAGTTTAACCCAGGTACACAATTTTTTTTCATGTTTCAATGTAGAGGAAGTATATTCCAAACCCATCTCATGTTTTGAGTCTATAGGTAGTTCAGTTGGAAGAGAATATCTCTTATGAGGAACAACCAGTCCAAATTCTTGACTGAAGAGAGAAAGTGTTCTCGAAAAAGGTAGTTCATAGGGTTATGGTTTTTTGGAAAAACCACATGGCTGAAGAGGCAACATGGGAATCTGAAAATGTTATGAGGGATAAATACCACAACTTATTTTGTAAGTTAATAAAATTGTGAGGATGTAATTTTTAAAATGGGGGAAGGGTTTTATATCCTAGGTAAATAAATAATATAAATTTTCCATTTTTATTAATATTTGTGAATTAAATATTAATTTTAATTTAAAGGGGTTTCTATGTTCAATGTCATAACTAACACGCAACAATGGGTTCTCCGATATCTTATGTTCCACGCAAACCTGAGTCATACTGAAAAAAATAATACTAATATAATTTTATTATTTTTAACTGGTAGTTAATTCCTAGTTATTTTACTAGAAGGAATAAACATAACTAACAATATTATGAATAAACATATTTGTTAAATGTTTTTACATTTATCCAATAAAATTTAGAGTCTTAAAATGAGAATGAATCCAATTTTAAGCATAAATACTCTAATATTTTTAAAAGGTAGTTTTTCCACATTTTGATGGAGAACCCTTTTTAAATCAAGTTTTTGTCAATTTTATATACTCCATTTGAAAAAATAAACTTTTTCATTAGAATTGGGACATCAAAATTTACTGTGGGTAAATTTTTTTCATTTTTCTAATAAAGTTAATTTTTTAATGAATAGTGAAAAATGTTGCATTTTATGTCAAAACTGTCTTTTCATCTAAATTATTTATGTAGTTAGATTGAAATTTTAATTGGATTCAAATTGTAATTGGATTATATTTTTATAATTTAATCCAATTTTTCCCATTTTATGTAATTTCACATTTTAATTGGACATAAACACATGTCAATCTTTTGGTAGTTTTTACTTCTTAAAACACACTTTTTGGTTTTAACAAACGAAATTAATTTTAAAATAATTTATGCCACTTCTGTGTTTCGAATTTGGAAAAATTTATTCTATATTTGGAATTAGAAGGTTCATATTTTTTAAATAAGAACATTTTATTTTTAGACATTATGAATAGTAACTTCAGTAATTATTTTATTTACCCTAGTTAAAGGGTAAATATGGTAAATAAGGATAAGAAATAATATTATAATAATAAAAAACTACCCTAACATGTGTCTCAATCCTATTGTATGAGATATGACCGACCATGGGCATCCTTGGGTCGATTTCTGGACCCCATGAATCCATTTGGATGTGAAAATGACATTTTATAAGAATTAATTTAAAGTAAAGAAAAATGTAACATAAACATTTATCTTCTAGTAAAATAATTATTTTATGGGGTTATATAAGTGATATTTTTAACTATAAATATTCATTTGAAATATAAAAATATTTCTTAAATAATGGTAATTTATTTATAATTTTTAGACATCAAATAAATTAATTTATTTATGACACAATGATGATGTACTGATTACCTTATTAATGAATGATTTAAATAAATGAGATTATAAATATTAAAATAAATTTATTTTGAAACTTTTTATTCCATAAAAAAAATTAGGGTTTCATATGACTTGTTATATTTTAATTAATGATTTTTTTTATAAAATATCAAGTTTTGATTATTTTTTTAAAAAAGTCATTATTTGAATAGTATAAATGATGACATAAATGAGTTTTTTTAAAATACTATTTTATTACATGATATACCAGTACATAAAATCTAATAGTTGGAAAAATGACTTATATAATGTAATAAATATCATTAATTAACCGCTTTAGGTTATATTGGAAGTTTATGGTAAATATATTTACCATATAGTATGAGTATATAAGAAGACATGGTAAGAGTAAAATTAGTTAACTAAGGGTTAGAGCTAAATGATAAGCTTAAATTTGAAATCAAAACTTGTATAAAACCTTTTGGTTGACATTATTTCAAACAATAATAATATTATATTCTTATTAAATGAGTTTTTGTACATTTTTAAATCAAAATTCAGTTTATAATAAAATAATCTTTCAAAACATTTTGAAAGTACCCCTCCTCCCTCTTATAAAAGTCCACCACCTCTAAACATTTAGTCACACCTCTCATTCCCTTTTGCATTTCCAAAATCTACTCAAATAATCTCCCATCATCTATATCTTCTTCATTTAAACCATACCTTGTACATAAGGCAATTCATGAAGGCATTTTAGTTTAAATCATAAGGAGTTACCTGATTTAAGATAATGTCATCTCTCAAGCTTCTTTCATTTATTTACATTCTCCAACCCCTTAAACCATCTTTGTTAAGTTATTTTATAAAAAAAGTATCATCAATATACTAGGGTGTTTTTATTCCAATTATTCCACCTTAACTCGCACACACATCCATCCAATAGACTTAGAACATACTGTTTCTGTGGACGGTGAACTATTGCCTCACGAAATGATGATTATTCAATAATATCTTAACACCTCTCATAGTGGACATTATGATGGAACTATATTTATTTATGATATATATTATGTTTATATTGTCTCTATTCTTTTTTAATTTTTATTTACATCATACCATTATGATTTTTATAATGTGTAAAAACGATAATTTCATTTGAGGATGTGCAGACTATTACCCCCTCAAAGTGATATGACTCGTTCATGACATACATGGAACATATAGAGGATGGAGTTAATGAACTTATATAACATATATAAAATATAATATTATACTTTACTTATAATATACCATTGTATCATAAAGTTTTCATTCCTTTAAAAATGAAATAGAAATGCATGTAGTGTTCAGGCGTACGTACGGCTAACCGTCTCCATGAAAAGTTCATTTCATTCCTTATCTTCAAAAGATACAGAATATTATAAATAAATATATACTACATATATATGATATATACATATATATGATATATATATATATATGAATAATATTCTAGAGATAATGGACTTTTGACCACATGGACAAATTGTAATTATAACAAGATCATTTTCGACTCAAGTACCCGATTTCGACAAAATGACTGATATTAACATAAATAATTATTTAATTTTTATGATTAGGTATTAAGTGATATTAAAGGAATAATAAACTTAAAAATGGTTTTGAATCATGTAGAAATTAACATTCTTTTATTATTCAGGAAATTAAATAACGAACGAGTCAAGTCGGACACAAGGTAGGGGACTTCGTCTCAATCTCCTTTCATTGAGCAATATTTTGGTTTATACAAAACCTTATTTTATATAGTTTATAAATAAACCATTTGAATTTTATCTTCATTCAAAAGGAATATTTTTTCTACAGTGAGTTTTACTAAACATAAAATGTATTTTTTTAACATTTTTGGCGATAAGGACATCTCCACTACCGTAATCATTATTTGATATTTGGATTCCTCTATAAGCCTTAATGTTTTTAAAAGGAAAATAAATTACTTATTGCCTTTTTGGATGTTTTTGTATTTAATAATGTTTTTGAAATGGATTGATTATTTTAATATTTTGAAATTATTTCTTGTTATTAAAAATCAAATGTTATTAGTGAAATGTTGATATTTGCAATATTTTATATGTTGTGATTATATAATGGTACTTGTACATTTGACGGGTGGTTGCATGATAAACCAATAATGAGTAGTTACGTGACAAACCAAATGATAGGTGGTTTCATGATAAATCAAGGACAGGTGGTTACGTTATAACCTACAATGCATTGGGTATGGAAGTCGGTCTTATGGTTATTCCATTTAGTGATGTGTGTGGAAGTTGACCATATGGTTATTCTATTTCAGTATGTTTATCTCCCAAGTTACCTTATATGATATATATTTCTTCCTATGGGATATATGGTAATCATTTGGTTATAAAAAAGGTAAGCAATGAGATTATATTCGATGAAGTGTTTTACTACATCTTTAAGGTAAAAATTATTACTTTTTTATAAAGTATTCATTGTTTACATGTAGTTCTGAAAAACTCATAGTTTTCATTCTTTATATATCCATTACTTAGATTTTCATGCTCATCCCAAGAATTAAATCATTTTTCACTAGACTTAAATATGATTAGGGTCAAGGATGGGACCAACGAAAATTCATGCTATCTAAAACATTGAACTAAACATGTTTCTTTTTTTAAGATTTTTCGTTTTATGAAAAAAATGATAGTCAGTAGAAGTTTCCACTTGTAATATTCAAGTTGTTATGTATAAATAATGACCTAATTCTGAAAATCTCTAAACCTAAAAATATCCTCAATGTGAATTATTTACTTAATTCAGGATTATGAAATGTTTATGGATGGGGCCATACAGTGGGTATCATATGTTGGTTTAGATAACTTTAGGAGTTAGAATTTTGTTAATAGAATATCCATAAATTATTTTTACATTAGGGTAAAATTAAAATGATATAGAATTTTGAGATTACCAAGTTGCTTCATCTGAGATATGTTTTTTCAGAATTGTTTTCCATAGAGGAGATAGGGAAACTATGTTGGGAAGGAATATAGTGGAGAATAACCTTCCAAATCATCATCCTGAGACGGTTGGAATCAAAACTGAATAGTTTGTTGTAGTGATGGATCAGTTGACTCAAGAGATAAATGGAAGTGGTGTCCATGCACGAGATCAACCAGATAAACCATGAAGGAACTTGTCTGTAGTGAAGAATTTCATGGAGCAACATCCTTCATCAATCAGATAATAATCTGACCCTATGAAGGATGGATAGTGGATTAAAGCACTGGAAAATATTTTTGAGGTCATGGGGTGTATAGAAAATGAAAAGGATAGTCTTGATATTTACAATTTTGAAAGAGAAGATGATCAATGGTGGTCGATGATTGAAAATATCAGGGACACTGAGAATATTTTCGCTCTTGGTTTGGATGAATTTAAAGGTATGTGTCTTGAGAAATATTTTCCCAAGGAGGTTTGACTTAGGATGGAAAAAACTCTTGGAATTGAGGTAATATGATGACTCAATGGTTTCTTATGAAGCAAATTAAACTCAACTAGAATGGTATTCTCTAAATTTAATTTTAGATCTTGAGAGTAAGATAAATTAGTTTTACATAGGATTTAATCTGTGATAATGAAATGAATTTTCCTCTCTTGAATTCAATATCTATGAGAAACTTGTCAGATGTGCTGAGAAAGTAGAAATGCATTTTCTTTATGATCAGGTGTTCCTTGAGATCAAGCAAAAGAATATGTCCAGTTCTCAGGAAAAAAGGAACGTATTCCTCAAAGATGTATGGAGATAAGAAAATTAAATTTACATCTTGTGATCCTGGGGTGGTAATATTGGTCGTATTGCTCATAACTATAAGGAATATGATCAAGCCGAAAATGAAAAGCCAGTGGTAAGATGTTTTGGTTACAATGAGTTTGGTAATTATGCCAATGTGTGTCCAATGTTGATTACCTAGGGTAAAAACTAGATAGATTAAATGAAGAAGGGGGTGGAAACATATTTTTATACTACTGTTCTTGATGTGGGACCATCAAATGAAGTGGTATTAGGTATTTTGTTTTTTATTCAGGTTATGAAAATATGTTGTTTGATTCATGATCTACACATTCATTCCTTTTAGAGAACATTTTATTTAAATTTGGAATTCCACCTTAAGAAATGAATCCATATCTTATGGTAAAAACACCTGCGGGAATGTGGAGGAAAAAATAAATTATATGAATATTTCTATCCTTATATGCAGAAAGAACATACCTATAAACCTTATTGTCTTGCCTCTAGTAGAGTTTGATGTTATTTTGGGAATGGATTGGATTTCTGTTTACCAAACTAAGATTGACTATTGAGATAAAGAGGTTTCTTTTTAGAAAGTCATTAAATTTGTGTACAATAAAGAACCCTTAACTATGATAACATATCAAAAAGCTGAGAAACTAGTGAATGATACAAATGAATGTTACATCTCACATATTTCAAAATACAAATGAACTGTTCATATAAATGATGTACCAGTAGTAAATGAGTATCTTGATGTTTTTCCTAATTATTTACTATATATTATACCCAATTTTGAAGTTCAATTTACTATTGACTTAGTTATTGATGCTAATTCAATTTCAAAACCCCCTTATCAAATGGATCAAATTGAACTTTAAGAGTTAAATAAATCATTTCAGGAGTTGTTAGATAAAGGTTTCATTCAACCTAAAACATCACCATCGGGTGATATGTCTTGTTTGTTGAAAAGAATGATAGTTCAATGAGACATTGCATTGATTATAAAGCCTTTAATAATATCACTATTATGAACAAGTATCTTTTGCCTCATATCGATGATATGTTTAATCAGCTCCAGGGAGCATAGTATTTTTCAAATATTGACTTCAAGTTGGGGTACCATCATTTGAAAGTAAAGGAAGCAGAAATTCTGAAGACTGTATTTTATACTAGATTTGGCCATTATGAATTTGTAGTTATTCCTTTTGGATTAACCAATGCACTTTTTTTACTCATGGATCTTATGAATAGAATTGTTTGTGTGTTCATGGATAAGTTTGATGTTGTGTTTATTGATGATATTTTGGAACATTCCAAAAGTAAAGGGAAACATGAAAGTCATTTAAGGTTTGTCTTTCAAACCTTAAAGTAAAAGAAATTGTATGGTAAATTCATCATGTGTGAGTTTTGGTTGTAGAAAATTTCATTCCTTGGTCATATTTTTTCTATAGATGGAATAACTATTGACCCTTCTAAAACAAAAGTTCTTGAAGAGTGGCCAAGACCTACAAATATTACTTATATCCGTAGTTTCTTTTGTATTGGAAGGCTATTACTGAAGGTTTGTTGAAATTTTTTCATGATTATATTTCCTACTAACTATGTTAACTCAAAAGGGTGTTAAATTTATCTGGAAAAAATAATGTGATTATAATTTTTTGGAATTGAAAAGAATGTTGGTTAATGCTTCAGTATTGGATTTACCTTCCAGAAATGGTGGGTTTTATATCTACAGTGATGATTCATTGAAAGGAATTGGTTTTGCCCTAATGAATAATGATCAGTTAATTACTTATTCTTCATGTCATTTGAAAACTCATGAGTTAAATTATCATACACATGATTTGGAATTAGATTCTGTGGTTTTTGATTTGAAAATTTGGAGGCATCATCTGTATAGAGTAAAGTGTGAAATATAAACATTTCAAAAATATTTGAAGTATATATTCACTCAAAAATTATTTAACATGAGACAGAGGAGATGGAAACAGTTAATCAAGGATTTTTATTGCACAATCCATTACAATCCAAGAGAAGCAAACAAATTGGCTGATGGTGTGATTTGAAAAGGTAATGCTACATTAACCATGTTACGTTTGGAACAAGATCCTTTGATTAATAGTTTGGTAAAATTTGGAATAGAATTTGTTGGTATAAGAGATCCATCTATTTTCTTTCAAGTGTTAGTGAGATCATCTCTATCAGATAGAATTTATAATGTATATAAGCAAGAAAGTGAGTTGCAGAAAAAGGTAGAATCAGTTTTGAATGGTATGTTTCCTAAATTTAATATTGATGAAGATTTTGTCTTGATCATTGGGAAGATATATTGACTTCCATTTGATTCAAAATTGAAGAAATATTTGTTATGTGAATCTCATAGTTTTCCATTTTCAGTTCATCCTAGGAGTACTAAGATGTACAAAGATCTTCGGGCGTATTACTGGTGGGATGGAATGAAAAGAGATATTGATGACTTTACTATGAAGTGTTTAACTTGTCAACATGTTAAAGCAGAATGAAAGTTACTAAAAGGTATGATTCAACCATTACTAGTTCCAGAGTAGAAATGGATAAATATATCCATGGACTTCATTATGGGATTACCACAGACTTCTCGAGGTAATAATGCACTTTAGGTTATTGTTGATCAATTGACTAAATGTTCTCATTTTCTTCCTATCCAAGATATTCTGCCTCTAGATCAACTTTCTCGATTGTATGTTAAAGTGATATTCAGGTTTCATGGTGTTACCCTCTCCATTATATCTGATCCTGATCCCAGGTTCACTTCTCAATTTTGGAAAGGCATTCAGAATTCATTGGGTGTAGAATTAAATTTCAGTACATCTTTTCATCCTCAATCATATGGGTAGTCAAAATGAACAATTCAGACATTGGAAGATATAATACGCGCTTGTTTAATAAATTACCAAGAAATTTGGGACCAACATCTTTATTTGGTTGAGTTTTCATATAATAATAGTTTTCATTACAGTGTATAGATGGCTCCATTTGAGGAATTATATGTAAAGTGGTGTCGAACATCATCTTTTTGGGATGATGTAGATAAAAGCATGTTTATGGGACCGTAATTGGTAGAAGATATGGTAGAGAAAGTTCAATTAATTTAGAAACACATGAGAACAGCTCAAAGGAGGCAGAAAAGTTATGCAGATAACTGAACGAAGGATTTTTCTTTAAAGGTAGATGATCATGTCTTTCTCAATGTTTCTCCATGGAGAAGTGTAATGTGTTTTGATAAGAAAGGAAATATGAGTCTGAGGTTCATTGGACCCTATGAAATCCTTGAAAATGTTGGATCAGTATCCTATAGAGTGGATTTACTCACAATTTTATCTCAGGAACACAATGTTTTGGGTGTTTCAATGTTGAGGAATTATATTCCAAAAAAATAACATGTTTTGAGTCCCTAGGTAGTTCAGTTGGAAGAGAATCTCTCTTATGAGGAACAACCAATCTATATTATTGACTGAACAGAGAAAGTGTTTTTGAATACGGTAATTCATTAGGTTAAGGTTTTGTAAAAAAACCACATGGTCAAAGTGGAAACATGGGAATCTGAAAATGATATGAGGGATAAAGACCCCTACTTATTTGATAAGTAAATAAAATTTTGAGGATTCAATTTCCAAATGGGGGGAAGGATGTAACATCCTAGGTAAATAATGAATATTAATTTTTCATATTTATTCATATTTGTGAATTAAATATTAATTTAACATTAAATGGGATTCAATATTTGATGGTGTACACGACATGCAACAATGGGTTCTCTGAAATCTTATGTTTCACACAAGGCTAAGTCATACTGAAAAATAATAATATTATTATTATATTATTATTTTTAAATGGTAGTTAATGCCTAGTTGTAGTATTACTGGGAATGAATAGAACTAACCATAATATGATTAAACATGTTTGTTAAATGATTTAACATTTATCTAATAAATTTTAGAGTCATACAATGAGAATGAATCCAATTTTAAGCATAAATACTCTAATATTTTTAAAAGGTAATTTTACCTCCTTTTGATAGAGAACCCTTTTTAAATATAGTTCTTTTCACTTTTATATGCTTAATTTGAAAAAATAAACTTATTCTTTATAAGCAGGACATCAAAATTTACATTGGGTAAATTTTTGGTATTTTTCTCATAAAGATCAATTTTAATGAATAGTGAAAAAACTGAATTTTAAGTTAAAACTATCTTTTCATATGATTTATTTATATATTTATATTATACTTTTAATTGGTTTTAAAGTGTAATTGGATTATATTTTTACCATTTAATCCAAATTTTTTCCTTTTAATTAATTTCACATTTTAATTGGACATAATCAAATGTAAATCTTTTGGTGGTTTTTTACTTCTTAAAAACAGGCTTTTTGGTTTTGACAATGTGAATTATTTTTAAATTAATTTCTGCCACTTCTGTGTTTTGAATTTGGAAAATAGATTCCATATTTGGAATCAAGATGTCCAAATTGTATAAATAGTTACCTTTTATTTTTAGACATTATGAATAGTAACTTCAGTAATTATTTTATTTACCATAGTTAAAGGGTAAATATGGTAAATAAGGGTAAGAAATAATATTATAATAATATAAAACTACCCTAACACATGTCATAATCCTATAATATGAGATATTTACTATCATGGGAGTACTTGGGTCGATTTTGGGACCACATGGATCCAATTGGATGTGAAAATGACATTTTATAAGAATTAATTTAAAGTAAAGAAAAATGTAACATAAACATGTATCAGGAACTGTTTGGCACTATAGAAGCTAGAAATTTTCCCCCGTTTGGGCCTCAAGGCCCCCAATTTAGTCCTCGAGTCCTTTAAGGCCTTCAGGCCACCCAAGCCTTCAGGCAAATATGGCCCTCGGTCCACCTCAAGGCCTTTAGGCCATCTTAAGTGCTGATGCAAACCAGAAAACCTAGAATGAAAAAGCTCTATAGGAGGATGAGCAAGGAGCTTTCACCACAACAGAAGCTACACGGACTGCAAGAATGAGTGGCTATGGAACCTTCCATCGGTACAAGCCTATACATGCAATGGATAACCAATTTGAACAACCATGTGAAGGTGGAGAGCTGATTTTATAATGAAGATGCTGGGGAGGAATAGTTACAAGTAGTTAGTCTGGGTTGTATGTAATGTTTGAAGCATACGGGAAATGAATTCCTCTAAGGCCTACAGGCTATGTAATACTAAATCTTACAGGCCTTATAACGGTTCCACCTCACCCCTTGAAAGGTGGATTATCAAAATCAAAATAAATGAAGGCCTTCGGTCCATTGGATGGATGTATTGAGGTTTTTTTCGAAATAATCATGTTTTATGGAATTTTTTAAAAATTCATGATATGAATAGTATAAAAATTGACATAAATGAGTTTTTAAAATAAATATTATTTTATTAAATGATATAATAGTTCTTAAAATCTATGATTCATCCAAATTAATTAGATAATGTTTTAAATTTCATTAATGAATTACTTGCGGTTCGATTGACATTTTATGATATCTATATTAACCATATAGTATGAATATACAAGAAGACATGGTAAGAGTTAAATTAGTTTACTAAGAGTTAAAGATAAATGATAAGGTTGAATTTGAAACCAAAATTTGTCTAAAACATAATGGTTGATAGGATTTTAAAAAAAAATCCAAATCTTATATTCGAATTAAATGAGATTTGGACCTTCTGAAATAGAAATTCAGTTTATAATAAAATAATATTTCAATAGATTCCTAAATTACCCCTCCTCCCTCTTATAAAAGGCCACCAGCTCTAACCCTTTACTCACGCCTCTCAAGACCCTTATATAATCTAACATATACTACAATTAGATTCAAAAATCCCTCTATTTATTTTAAAATACTTACCATGGGAAGAAGTAAATTCAAGGAATCCTTTTAGCTTAAATCAAAGGGAGTTACCCAATTTAAGGTATTGCCTTCTCTCAAGATTCTGTTATTTATTTCTATTCACCAACCCCCTAAACTCCCTTTATTCAATTATTTTATAACAACACCATTATATTAAATATACTAGGATGGATTTCTTCCAAGTATTATACCTAGACTCACACACACCCATCTATTGGAATTAGAACATACTGTTTTTGTGGATGGAAAACTACTACCTCACGAAATGATGATTGTTCTATTATCTCCTACCACCTCACATGGTGGCCATTATGATGTCACTATATTTATTTATGATATATATTATTTTTATATTGTATCTATGATTCTGTAATTTTTATTTACAACATACCTGTATGCTTTTCATGGTGTGTCAACACAATAATTTTATTTGAGGAGGTACGGACTGCCGCCCCATCAAATTGATATGACACATTCATGTAATACATGGAATGTATAAAAGATGGTGTTAATAATCTTATGTATCATATATAAAATATGATATTATACTTTAAATATAATATAATTTGTATCATTAAGTTTTCATTTCATTAGATATGAAATAGAAATGAAAGTAGTGTTCATATGTATGTACGGCTTACAGTCTCCATGAACGGTTCATTTCATTTATTATCTAAAAATATTATGGAATATTATTAATACATATATACTGGATATATATGATACATATATATATGAATAATATTTTGGAGATAATCTACTTTTGACCAAATGGACAAATTGTAATTATAATAATATCATTTTCTACTCAAGTACCCAATATCAACAAAACGACCAATATTAACTAAAATAATTATGTAATTTTTATAATGCGGTAATAAGTTATATAAAAGTAATAATAAACTTGAAAAAGGTTTTGAATCAAGTAAAAAATAACTTAATTATATTATTCAGGAAATTAAATAACAAATGAGTCATGTCGGACAAAAGATAAGGGACTTCGTCTCAATTTCCTTTCTTTGATGAATATTTTGGTTTATACAAGACCTTATTTTATATGGTGTATAATAAATCCCTTTTAATTTTAACTTCATTAAAAGGGAATATTTTATCTATGAAGTGTTATACTAAATGATAAAATGATTGTCTTTAACATTTTTGGGGAAAATTCCCACTCTGTAGCCGTAATCGTTATTTGATATTTGACTTCCTCTATAATCCTTCATTTTTTTTAAAGGAAAAGAAATACCTTATTCCCTTTTTGGGTGTTTTCATATTGAAATTTTTTTTTAAAATGTATTTATTATTTCTGTAACACCTGGGATTTTTATTAGAAATATTTTTTTTTATGTTATATACATCATCAAAGAAATATTTCACTACACACAACACTAACTTTACTTTCTTTACACGCAATAGCAACCTTCCTCGATAGCTTGTGTTGTAAGCAATACCGAGTTTCACTAAACAGCGATATGCTATTAAAATATTATTAATACTATCCATTATGAATAGTAATACACACTTTTTGAAATTTAATAAATTTTATCTTTCAAAATGGACTTCATTTTTTGGTTCAGAATATCGAAATTATCCTAGGGTGAAATTTTGGTATTTTTCAGAAAACTTTCAATTTTTGATGAATAGTGAAAACACTGGGTTACTATTTAAAAACTGAATTTTTTTAAATAAATATTTATTTTATTAAAATTTATTTTAGGTGAAAAATGATACATAATACTTATATAAGTTCAATGTAATTCATTGGAGCCATTTTATAATAATTTTAGATATATAAAATTTTATTGAACTTTTCACCGTCTTTTACCCACCTCCTAGAGAGTTTGAAAATTTATATAAAATAAAATTTTACCACTTCTGTGAGTGGAATTTGAAAAATCTGAGAGACACGATTAATATCAAAGACTAAAATGCGGTTCAATGAAATGAAAATAATTTTTGGTGAATAGTAACTTTTTATTTTTTTTTTACCATGGTTAAAAGTAAATAGGGTAAATAAGGGTAAAAATGATATTATTATTACCTAACACATGTATTAATTATATTGGATAAGTGTAATTCGACTAAAAACAACCATAGGAATAATATATGACTATTTAGGTCGACTTGTATTAGATTAGGACATTTATTATTAATTTATTTAAATAATGGTTAAAATAGTAAAATCAATGTTTAATAACTACATCATTTTTAATATAGGAATATACATAAGATAAATTCAACTATAAATATTCATTAGAAATATACTAAGATTTCCTACATAATGGTATTTTATTTCTAATTTTTAGACGTTAAATAGTTTAATTTATTTATGACACAATGATGATGGAGTAATTATCTTATTAATGAAGTATTAACAAAATTGATGTTATAAATACCCAAATAAATGTAATTTGAGACTTTTTATAAATACCAATGTTTTCTAGATTAATAAAACATGTTATCATTGATTTAATTAACTTTTTTCAAACTAATCATGCTGTTATAATTTTCACAAAAATCAATTACCAAATAGTGTCAAAATTTACATAAAATAGTTTTTAAAACAAATATTATATTTTTAGTTGTTATTTTATTCCTAGAAATCTATGGTTTGGAAAAATGACTTAGATAAGGTCATATATATTAATAATAAACAACTTGGGGTTTTTTTGTCTTGTTATAGTAAGTTTATTAACCATATAGTTGTAAGAAAACAAGAAGACACGGTAAAGGATAAATTATTTAACTTAGAGTTAAATATAAATGATAAGGTTAAAATAGTGACCTAAACTTGTCTAAAATCTATTGGATGAGAGTATTCCAACCCATACCCACCTTAGCTTTGAAATAAATTAATTTGGAGCTATTAAATAACGAATATGACTTTATAATAAAATAATACTTTATGTTTTCCTAAGGTGCCCCTCTCCTCCCTTATAAAAGGGCACCTCCTCCCTCTCCTCCTCACACCAAATTGAGCCTTAAAGCTCTTCCAACCCCTGCCAATTTCTGTTTTCCACTTACCTAGAAATTTTTTAGACATCCTTGACTTCTTCAAAGACCATCTTTAGTGCCCTAAGAGAAGGTTAAGAAGAGGCACTTCAAAGAAGAGGTAATGTCTATTACCGATTCTTTCAACATTATTTATTCTTATACTTATTCATCAATAGTTGTTTCATTATTAAGTAATAACATCAGTATCACTAGTATAGTAATATATTATTATAAATATTAAAAAACCCTATTTCACCTTCTACCCATCCTACGGAAAACAAAATCACCGCGCATGCGTACATACGGAATATCGTCTCCACACTGTGGTGTAATCTGTTTTCCACCACCACCATACTTGGATGGGTATAATGGTTTAAATAATAACAATATATAATTATTTTAAAGTGATATTGATTCTGAAATAGTATACATACAAATCAATAAAATTCCATGATCATGGGAACTATATCCTCACTCGTGCGTACGTACGACCTACCGTCTCCACGATGTGATGCGACTAGTTTTACATGCTCTTCAATTAGTAATGATTATATAAATGAATTTAATGAATAAATATGATATATATTACAATAATACCATTCTGTAAATGAGGTATCTATAACCTCAAATATGAATAAGAATTTATTCTTTAAAACACGCATAAGAACAAAAAGCAATAAAAACCTGAATAACATGTAACAATGAAATATTACTAATAAGAAGCTAATAATATGACCATATATGATATCATAACGATGAGAACAATTCTAGAAAAGTCAATAACATTATTCAAATCATTATACAAGAGTTTTGGACACGTACGAAGAAAAGCGGACCAAAGGTAAGGGAAAATATCATTATCTCATTTTCATCCAAGATTTTTTATACATCATAATTTTCTGGGGAATATTTATCATCCACATCCATGTTTACTCAATATGTAATATTATTTCCATCCACCTAAAATTATTTAAATCCAATTTTACCCATTGCTGAGTTTTTAGTAAAAGATATGAAAGGAATACTTTGTCGTTTTTAGTATGAGGTAATTTTTTGACTTTTCCGGCCAAAGTACTAGAAGAATGTTTTTCTTTAACTTATACGGCATGAACGGATTTTTAGAACATTATTTCCATGAATCATACTTTACAAGTTTTCAAGTTTATTTTTAACCAACTTCTTTTAGTTTAAAATTTTATGACAGCATAATAAAGGAAAAAAAAATTGAAGTAGAAAGGATATTTTCCTCAAGAATGGAGTTCATGTTTTTTGCCAAAAACAATTTCCTTCTATGATAGTATACGGTTCTTGTTTCTATCCCTATTTTTAAATTGATTTGATTATGTTATGATGGAATTATTTTTATGATGTCCTTTTATCTTATATGGATTATGTTATGATGGCATGATGTTTAAGATTCCCATTTTTATTACATGTGTTATGCTATGATGTATGTTTTACGATTTCGTAGCACACATAATAATGGTTTCATTATGAGACGGTTGTGACCTATATCTCCCTCCAATGCGTTGGGTAAAGATTTATATCTCATGAGATAGACATGGCTAGAACGGCAGGTTAAACCGGTTCAGTGAAACAGGAATGAAACGAGGAGTGAACTCGGTTCGAAAATGGACTTTTTCTGCTAAGATAGTCTTGGCAATGAGTCTTGACTACTAAGAAATGATTCTCTATGCTTATGTGTGTATCCCAAAAAGTTTCATGTTTTACGTTATGATAATTGGGATTACATTTCACTAAAATGATTTATCCCATTGTTTGAAATTAAGATCTCTTTTGCAGTATAAGATTTCCAAAATGTTATGTTATTATGAATATCATGTGATTGATATTTCTTTTGTTTACCCTTTCTAAGAATTTGAGCTCACCCTTTTGTATGTTTTCTTTTCCCCAGGTCAGGAAGAAGGATATTAAGTAACATATGCCAAAGGGACTCTAGATATGATTAAATAAAAGGGAGACAATATAGATGTTTTATGAATATGTTGATTATGATTCCCAGTTTCTAAAGACACTATACATATATGGTCCATTCATGGTTTTGTTATATTTTGTAACAAGTTTGCTTCAATTATAAATTAATAACAATGTATGTAATGTATGGGTTGTTATATTTGGTATCAGAGGAAGGGTATAGTCAACCTTTGGAAACTAGTATGTGAAATCCTTAGTAAGAACCCTATGGATAATTCTAAGCATAGAACAAAATCTTAGTGTTATAAAAATGGAAATGAACAACATATGAGAAGGCCTTAAGTGTGAAATTTTATTCTTGATTATGTGGTTTTGCTATTATAGTTAGTGTTACTTATACTATTTTTCTTGGTTTTAGTCAATGGCTGGAACCCCAAGGAACCGTGTTAATGCGGAATATGACGGGAAATGCAATGATTGTCCCCCGGAGCAAACAAACATTATGGGAGCTGGAATGAAAAACCTTGTATCCATGATCACACTACTTTCTCATGCTATAAATCATACATGACATTCAAACGAGAAAAAAAAGGAGCAACATTTTGTTGAATCCTTCATGAGGAAGTGTCCACCCTCATTCATCGGGTCTTCTAATCCATTAGTGGCTGAACAATGGATTAGTACCACTGGAAAGATATTTTTAGTTCATCAATGTTCTGAACATGATAAAGTCATCTTAAGAGTATATAGTTTGGAAGGTGAAGCTGATCAATGGTGGAATCTTATTAATAATACGAGGCCAAGATATGATATTGAGTCCATGGAATGGGATGAGTTCAAGAACTTATTTTTCAATAAGTACATCCCTCGTATTCTTAAAACAAAGATGGAGAATGAGTTTCTTGAACCAAATCAAAAGGATGATGAATCTGTTGGTACCTACAAAGCAAACTTTACAAGACATTCAAGGTACTCTTCTGGTATTATTATCCAACCTTCGAGTAGGATCGATCGATTCTTTAGTGGCTTAAAACCAAGTCTTCGAAGGGCGTTAGGCAGAAGGGGCATCAATAGCTATAAGGAAATTGTATGATGTGATCTCAAGGTGGAGATGGAGATTGGAGTAACCAATTAGTCATATGTGTTTGATAAGAATAGGAAAATAGAATTCAATGGAAAATCTAAAGAACACACTGAAAAGAATATGAGTTTTTCCTTATGCTCAAAGTGTGGAAAGAAACATGGAGGGAGTTGTATTAATGGAACAAGTAAATGTTTCAAATGTGGAAAGTAAGGTCATCGAACATTTGAATTTTGCAATAATGGGAAGAATATGGCTAGTGATGCGAACAAAGAAAAGGCTACACAGAGTGAACATCCCACACTTTAATGTTACAAGTGCAAGGAAATGGGGAATTATGCTAATCAACACCCTAATCCAGTGGTTTTTGATGATGACCGACATCAAAAAACTCATAAGGCTAAAGATAAAGGAAAGTCGCATGCAATTTCTACCAGTGATGTGAAGTACGATAACGAAGTGGAGAAAGGTACACTTACCATCCAGTCTAAAGAATCAATTGTTTTATTTGATTCTGGATCCACCCACTCATTTATTTCTGAATAATTTTCTAAGGGTATCGTTGTATTTCCTCAACAATTAGATGTTGAGTTAGCTGGGACAACCCCTAATGGCACAACAGTTTCAACAAACGTTTATAATTCTTCTCCAATTGATGTTTGTGGGAATGTGCTTCCATAAAATCTTTTGTTCCTTCCTATAGTGGAATTTGATGTGATTCTTGGCATGGATTGGCTTTCATTATATTGAGCTCATATCAATTTCCAATGAAGGGAAGTCACATTCAATATTCCAGATCAACCTATGATAATCTATCGATGCAAGGATGAACATAACCTTCCAGTGGAAATTTCTTCCATCTTATGGGTCTTGATTCCACTAAGTGAAGGTTATTTATCGCAAATGTTTTGTGTAAAACTCACGATTAAGAATATTCCTATTGTACGGGTGTTTGATGATGTCATTACGGAGGAATTTTTGGGTCTTCCCCCAAATTGTGAAGTTGAGTTTTCAATAGAACTCGTACCGGGTGCTTTTCCTATTTCAAATACACCTTAGAGAATGGCCCCAATTGAGTTGTAGGAATTGAAGAAGAAACTCCAAGAGAATCTTGATAAGGGATTCATACACCCTAGTGCATCACCTTGGGGATCACCAATTCTTTTTGTTAGGAAGAAAGATGGATCAATGAGACTCTACATTGATTATCAAGAACTTAACAAGATCACTTTCAAGAACAAATATCATCTCCCATGCATTGATGACTTATTTGACCAACTACACGGAGCTCAATAATTTTCAATGATTGATATTTGTCTAGCATATCATCAATTAAGGGTAAAAATGGAGTATATACCAAATACGGCTTTCTATACAAGGTATGGACACTATGAATTTATAGTGATGCCATTTGGTCTTACTAATGCCCCAACTATCTTCATGGATCTGATGAATAGAGTCTTTAGAGACTATCTAGAGCAGTTTGTGGTAGTCTTTATAGATGATATTCTTTTCTATTCAAAGATCAAGGAAGAACATGAAGATCACTTGAGAATTGTATTAAATAACCTGAGAAAGGAGAAGCTTTATGCCAAAATTTACCCCGCGTGAATTTTGGCTTTAAAAAGTTTCATTTTTGGGTCACATAATCTCAAAAGAGGGGATATCTGTGGATCCAGCAAAAACAGAGGTTAGCGAAAGATGGTCGAGACCAAAAACAGAAACTGAGATCCAATGTTTTCTTGGTTTGGCTAGATATTATCGAGGTTTTGTGAAAGATATTTCATGATTATCTAATCCACTCACCAGTTTTACTCGAAAAGGAGTTAAATTCATGTGGATAGAGGAATGTGAATAAAATTTAAAGGATTTGAAAAGAAGGTTATCCAGTGCCCATGTGCTCACACTGCCTTGTAGTGTAGAACGGTTTTTGATCCACAGTGATGAATCCAAGAAGGGGTTAGGGTGTGTTCTCATGCAAAATGATATGGTGATAGCTTATTCCTCATGATAGTTAAAAATCCATGAGCAAAATTAGCCAACTCATGATTTGGAGTTAGCTGCGGTAATCTTTGCATTAATGATTTGGAGATATTATCTTTATGGTGAAATGTGTGATATTTATACTGATCATAAAAGTTTAAAGTATATTTTCACACTAAAGGAGCTGAATAGGTTCCAAAGAAGATGGTTGGAGCTGATTAAGGATTACGACTGCTCAATTCATTACCGCACTGGGAAATCAAACAAGGTGGCAGATGCATTAAGTCAACATGACCATGCTATCTTATCCATGATGAGGATCACAAAAGATCCAATATTTATGGATTTACAAAGGATGGATAGTGGAATTATAATGGAATGGGAAAAATCTTATCTTTCTCAAATGAATGTTCAACCATAATTACATGTGAAGATTAAAGAGGCACAGAAAAAAGATGTAGAGTTACAAAATAAGGTAAGAAATGTTCTTGAATTCAACCTTGATTGTGATGGGATAATAATGTTCCGGAATCAGGTTTGTGTTCCTCCCATCCCTGAATCAAACAAGGAGTTGCTGGATGATGCTCATAGTTCTTCGTTCTCTATTCATCCTAGAAGCACGAAGACGTATAGGGACCTGAAAGAGTACTTCTGGTGGGATGGCCTGAAAAGAGATGTTGCTATATATGTCTCTCGATTCTTGGTTTGTCAGCAAGTTAAATCTGAGATACATAAGTCTAAGGGGATGTTACAACCATTACCCATACTCGAATGGAAATGGGAAAACATCACTATAGACTTTGTCACCGGACTTCCTAAATCATCCAAAGGCAATAACGCTATCTGGGACATAGTTGATCTTCTTACAAAGTCTGCACACTTCATTGCTATTAGAGGGGATTTCTCACTTGATCGTCTTCCCATGATATATGTGAAGGAAGTGGTATGATTGAATGGAGTACCAATTTCCGTTATATCAGATCGGGATCCGAGGTTTACATCAATGTTCTGGAGATGTCTTCAGTATACTCTGGATACAGAGTTAAGTTTCAGCACTTCTTATCATCCTCAGACAGACGGTCAGTCTGAGAGAACAATTCAAACTCTAGAAGATATGTTAGCCTGCTCTATGGATTTCAAAGGTAGTTGGGATCAACACCTACCTTTGGTGGATTTTTCATATAATAATAGATTTCACTCCAGTATTAAGATTGCTCTTTATGAAGCTCTCTATGGAAAGAAATGCAGGACTCCAACTTTTTGGGATGAAGTTAGGGAAAGAAAGCTATTAGGACCTCATCTTGTCGATGAGATGGCAGAAAAGGTCCGATCTATTCAATAACACATAAGAGAATCTCAGAGTCGACAAAAAATTTATGTTGATAACTGAAGAAAAGACCTTGAGTTTGAAGTGTGTGATAAAGTGTTCTTACATTATCTCCTTGGAAGAGAGTAGTGAGATTTGGAAAGAAGGGAAAGCTGAGCCCTAGGTATATCGGTCCTTTCAAAATTCTGGATCGTGTTGGGAAGGTAGCATACCGATTGGCACTTCCACAGAATCTCTCTTAACTTCATGATGTGTTCCATTTATCTCCCCTGAGAAAGTACATACATGATCCTTCACATGTACTCAGCTTACAAGTTGTACCGCTGGAAAAAGATCTTTCTTATGAAGAACAGCCGATGGATATTCTGGATCATAGAGAAAAAGTCATACGGAACAAGACCACTCGCTTGGTGAATGTTTTATTGAGGAACCACCAATTAGAAGAAGCTAAATGGGATCTTGAGGATATGATGAGGGAGAGGTATCCTCATCTGTTTGTTACAAAGTGACGAATTTTGAGGGCGAAATTCTTTTTAAGGGGGGTAGAATGTAACACCCGAGAATTTTATGAGAAATATTTTGATTTCATGTTATATACATCATCAATGGAATATTTCACTACACACAACACTATCTTGGATTTCTTTACATGCAATCGCGACCTTCCTTGATAACTTGCATTGTACGCAATACCGAGATTCACTAAATAGCGTTATGCTATTAAAATATTATTAAAACTATCCGTAATGAATAGTAATACCCAGTTTTTAAAATTTTATAAATTTTATCATTCAAAATGGACATCATTTTTGGATTCAGAATATCAAAATTATCCTAGGGTGAAATTTTGGTATTTTTCTGAAAACATTCAATTTTTGATGAATAGTGAAAACATTGGGTTAATATTTAAAATCCGACTTTTTTTTAAATAATTATTTAATTTATATAAATTTATTTTAGGTCAAAATTGATACATAATACCTATATAAGATCAATATATTTCATTGGAGTCATTTTATAATAATTTAAGATATATAAAATTTTATTGAACTTTTCACTGTCTTTTACCCACCTCCTATGAGGGTTTGAAAATTTATATAAAACTTAATTTTACCATTTATTTGACTAGAATTTCTAAAATCTGAGAGACATGGTTAATATCAGGGACTAAAATGTGGTTCAATGAGATGAAAAAATTTTTTGGTGAATAGTAACTTATTAATTTTATTTACCACAGTTAAAAGTAAATATGGTAATTAAGGGTAAAAATGATAATATTATTACCCTAAAACATGTCATAATTCTATTGGATAAGTGTAATTCGACCAAAAACAACCTTAGGAATAACATATGACCATTTAGGTCTACTTGGATTAGATTAGGACATTTATTAATAATTTATTTTAAAAAGGGGTAAAATAGTTAAAATCAAAGTTTAATAACTAAATTATTTTTAATATAGGGTTATACATAAGATAAATTCGACTATAAATATTTATTAGCAAGATAAAAAGTTTTCCTACATAATGGTATTTTATTTATAATTTTTGGACGTTAAATAGTTTAATTTATTTTTGACACAATGATGATGTAGTAATTATCTTATTAATGAAATATTAACTTAATTGATGTTATAAATACCCAAACAAATGTAATATGAGACTTTTTATGAATTAAAATACTTTTCATGGTTAATATGACATGTTAGTATAGATTTACTTTACTTTTTTTGAACAAATCATGCTATTATGATTTTCACAAAAATAAATTACCAAATAGTGTCAAAATTGACATAAAATAGTCTTTAAAAAATATATTATATTATTAGTTGTTATTTTATTCCTAAAAATCTATTGTTCGGTAACATGACTTATATAAAGTTATATATATTAATAATAAACAACTTGGGATTATTTTGGCTTGTTATTGTATGTTTATTAACCATATAGTGTAACAAAACAAGAAGACATGGTAAAGGTTAAATTATTTAACATAGAGTTAAATCTAAATGATAATGTTATAATAGTAACCAAAACGTGTCTAAAATCTTTTTGATGAGAGGATTTCAACCCATCCCCACATTAGCTTCGAAATAAATCAATTTGGAGATATTAAAAACCAAATATGACTTTATAATAAAATAATACTTTAAGTTTTCCTATGGTGCCCCTCTCCTCCCTTATAAAAGGGAACCTCCTCCCTCTCCTACTCACACCACATTGAGCCTTCGAATTCAGAAAACCCCTACCAATATCACTTCTTCACATCCCTAGATATATCTTAGAGGTCTTGGTCTTCTTCAAATACCATCTTCAGTGCCCTAAGAGAAGGTTAAGAAGAGGCGCTTCAAAGAAGAGGTAATGTCCGTTTCTGATTATTTCAACTTTATTTCTTCTTCTACTTCTTCTTATTTAGTTGTTTCATTATGAAGTAATAACATCTGTATCACTAATATACTGATATATTATTATAAATATGAAACAACCATATTTCACCTTCTATCCATCCTATAGAAAACGAAATCACCGCGCGTGCGTACGTACGGAATATTGTCTCCACGACGTGGTGTAATCTGTTTTCCACCACTACCATACTTGGATGGGTATAATGGTGTAAATAATAACTATATATGATTATTATAATGTTATATTGATTCTGAAATAGTAAAAATACACTTCAATACAATTCCATGATCATGGGAATGATATCATCGCTCGTGTGCACGTACGGCCTACCGTCTCCACGATGTGATGCGACTCGTTTTACATGATATTCAATTATTAATGATTATATAAATGAATTGAATGAATAAATATGATATATATTACAATAATACCATTTTTAAAATTAGGTATCTATAACCTAAAAGAGGAATAAGAATTTATTCGACAAAACACACATAATAACAAAAAGAAATAAATACCTGAATAACAAGTAACAATTAAATATTACTAATAAAAATCTAAGAATATGACCATATATGACATCATAACAATTAGTAAAATTATGGAATAAGTCAATAACATTATTTAAATAATTATACAGGAGGTTCGGATAGGTACAAAGTAAATCGGACCTAAGTTAAGGGAAAATCTCACAATCTCATTTTTATCCGAGATTGTTTATACTTCATAATTTACTAGGGAATATTTATCATCCACATCCATGTTTCCTCAATATTTAAAATTATTTCCAACCACCTAGAATTTTTTAAATAAAATTTTACCCATTGGTGAGTTTTTAGTAAATGATATGAAAGGAATCTTTTGTCATTTTTAGTACGAGGTACTTTTTTGACTTTTCCGGCCAAATTAAGAGAAAAATGATTTTCTTTAACTTATATGGCATGAACAGATTTTTATAACATTATTTCCATGAAACTTCCTTTACAAGTTTTCAGGTTTATTTTTAATCAACACCTTTTAGTTTAAAATTTTATGACATGTTAAGAAAGGAAAAATGTTTTTTGAAGTAGAAAGGATATTTTCCTCAAGAATGGAGTTCAAGTGTTTTGTCAAAATTATTTTCCATCTAAGATAATATAGGGTTCTGTTTTTATCCATATTATTACATTGATTTTATTATGTAATTATGAAATTATTTTTATGATGTACTTATATCTTATATGGATTATGTTATGATGGCATGATGTTTAAGATTCCTATTTTTATTACATGGGTTATGCTATGATGTATGATTTATGATTTTGTGGAACACATAAGAATGGTTTTATTATGAGATGGGTGGGACCTATATCTCCCTCCAATGCATTGGGTAAAGATTTATATCTCATGAGATAGACATGGATGGAACGGCAGGTTAAACTGGTTCAGTGAAACATGACTGAAATGAGGAGTGAACTCGGTTCATAAATGTACTTTGTCAGCTAAGATAGTCTTGGAAATGAGTCTTGACAACTAAGAAATGAATCTCTATGATTATTTGTATATGCCACAAAGTTTCATGTTTTATGTTATGATTATTGGTATTACATTTCAATACTATGATTTATCGCATGTTATGAAATTATGATCTCTTTTGCAGGTTAGGATTTCCAAAATGTAATGTTATTATGAATATGATGTGATTGATATTTATTTTGTTAACCCTTACTTAGCATTTGAGCTCACCCTTTGGTATGTTTTCTTTTCCCCAGGTCCGGAAGAAGGATATTAAGTATTATATGCCAAAAGGGACTCTATATACGATAAATTGAAAGGGAGACAATGTATATGTTTTACAAACTAGTTGTTTATGTTTCCAAGTTTCTAAAGACACTATACCTATACGGTCCTTTTATGGTTTTGTTATATGTTGTAATAAGTGTGATTCAATTCTGAAGTAATAACAGTGTATGTAAAGTATGGTTCGTTATAATTTCAATAACTTGAAATGGTTTCTTATTATTATAAATGAAATTTTATTAGTGAAATGTTGATCTTTGCAATATTTTATGTGTTGTGATTATATAATGGTACTTGGACATTTAATGGGTGGTTAAGTGATAAACCAATTACGGCTGGTTACATGATAAACCAAATTATAGGTGGTTCCATGATAAACCAAGTATGGGTGGTTACATTATAACCTCCAATTCATTGGGTATGTAAGTCAGTTGTATAGCTATTCTATTTAATGATGTGTGTGGATGTTGATCATATGGTTATTCCATTTAAGTATGATTATGCACCAAGTTACATTATATGATATATGTTACTTTATATGGGATATATGATAATATTTTTGTCACAAAAAGGTTAAGCAATGAGCTTATATTCAATGAAGTGTTTTTGCTACTTATTTAAGGTGAAAATTATTACTTTATGATAAAGGATTCATGGTTTACATGTTGTTTTGAAAAACTAATTTTTTTCCTTCTTTTTATATCTATTAATGATAATCTTATGCTCATCCATAGTTTTGAAATGTTTTTCAGATGACGTAAAGATGAATAGGGTCAATTATGGGATCAAGGAAAAGTCATGCAATCTAAAACATGGAACTAATCTTGTTTCATTTTTAAGAGTTTTTGTTTTATGAAAAAAAAGGATAGTGAGTAGAAGTGTCTAGTTGTAATATTCAATTTTTTATGTATAAGTTATGACCTAATTCTCTAAGCCTCTAAACCTAAAAAGATCCTCAATTTGAATTATTAACTTAATTCAAGATTATGTATTGTTTAATGTTGGGGCCTTACAAGAAGTGGAAGTTAGTTGTTTGAGAGACATTAGTTATAGTTTAGTATAGGACTAAGTTATACCATTAGTGTGGTTATATTTTTAATATATCCTTTTTTTATTTCATATATTACCCCAACCATGTAATTTAGGGTGTATGACATTAAGAATTCTCTAGAAGGGTGTTTCCCCAACATCACTATTAGAGGATGTATGATTGACTACCCCCTATAGACTCACTCTCTTCTCTTGGTAGTATTATATGCACGTATGCACTATGTTTAGCATTACCATATATATGTGTTCAGGGATGTACTTTATTGTGGATATTTTAAACACATGTATTGCCAGATATAATATCCAAAAGATTAGTATAGGTATAACATATAATGGGTTATCATATGATAAATGGAGATCCACTAATAAAACTTCCATGGATATGGTGTGTTGGTAGGCATTGTTCTGTAGTCCTAGTGGTTGTGAAATATAGTACCATGGCTATGGAATAGGGCATATCTGGTATAAATACAAGGATATGACCTTTTTGTTGGTGGATACAGTATAGTATGGTGGTTGTTCATGATTTTGAGGCTACTTCCAAATTATGGGTAGTTACGTTATGAGTAGTGCGTTGTAGCATAGTTACTTTCATATCAGAAGGGGGTTTCTGGTGTGGAGCATAGTGTTGTGATTTTGACCTCAGATCAATGTTAATAGGACTTGGGTAGGTATCAGAAAGGATATTTGAATGAGGTTTTTTGTGGATTTTTGCCTCAGTGTGTGCAGTAGAGTACCCAATATCAATAAGGGATAAGGCATCGTCCAATGGGTAGTGCCATAGTTTTCGGTTTTTTAGTGGGTCTATTACTACCTCGATACCCCTAAACCTAGTCTTTATCTAGTTTTTCTCTATAAAAATCTATATAACCCTAGGTTTTTTAGTCTCTTTGAATCCCCTTTCAATAGGGAGTGATACCCACTTATCATGTTTGATCCAAGGTGATCTTAGGTGATTTTTACCACTTCTACCATGTATTTTATTTCTATTTGGTTATGTTTTCTTCCCATTTTTTATTTCAATGATTTTTATTTGGATTTACATTATTCTAATAGAATTTTATTTGTTTTTTTCTGCATTCACAGAACCACATCCTTGAGAGATCGTAGATCCTCACAGGAGTGGTGATCGAAGCTCTGTAATGTTGGTCTATTCTCATAAATAACGTTGACCCTTTCAAGGTAAGGGATTCATTACATATACAATTTATATTAACGAAATCATAAATATATCATGATTTTCCTTTTTTATAGAAATGTAATTAACTTGTA
This sequence comes from Viscum album, assembly GCA_963277665.1. Lineage (NCBI taxonomy): Eukaryota > Viridiplantae > Streptophyta > Magnoliopsida > Santalales > Viscaceae > Viscum > Viscum album. The sequence continues at coordinate 705,088,125 of OY728131.1, read as the reverse complement.
ATTATTGAACCATATAAATAAATAAATTGGTTATAGCGATCACATGTTGTTTATTTATAACGTGATAAAGGATCCCCTATTGATCTATTGAATATTGTTCTATCTATGTTATGATTGTTACCAAGATTATTTATAATAAGGACTATCATGTTTTATTGAGGAAAATATTAATTAATATAAATTTATTAATTGATACTTGGTTGGCTAAATAATTCCAGATGGGGCATGTTAAAATGAATTTGGTGTTTCTTGTAATTTGATGTTAATCAAATTTATGAAAGTGTACATGATTAATTGAATATGATATTCGATGAGATAATGGGACTAATAAATAATTTTAAACATGTTAATTATTTTTAATGATAAAATGGAAATGATTTTATATGAGAATAGTACTTATCTATGTTTGTTGAAAGTAAAATTAATGATAAGAGCATATTAAACTATTGGTATCTTATTATATCTTGATTAATTAGGTTTCCCATAGTTAGAACCTGTGAATAATGAATCTATTAATAAAAAATTGGATAAATAATGAATGTTTAATACATATAAATCATAGGGGTTGATAGTTCCTATTTTCTTATAATGGTTGAATGCCTTGTGTTGTGAGTCAAGAGGGATGGTTTTCATGTGAAGGCTAAATTCCTTTTTTAGGTCCAAGTTTCCATATTTATTATGATTTGTTTTCTTTCTTCCTTATATTATTATATAGATGTTAACATTTCTATGTTATGTTCTTTGAGTCTGGGGTTCGTTATCTTGGGATGGCAGTTGAGATATGGGTGGGGAGGCCTAGATGTTGTGGTATCATTTGAAACATGTGATGGGGAGATGCATCTGGATATAGATGATGGTGTTAGGGATGGAACCATAGTTGTTGGAAGAGGTTTAATCGAAGATTACCCGTTGATCTTCTTAAAGGTGGATTCATTCTTGACATGAATCTATTTAATGGTTAATGGATGGGTTTTTTATTTTATCTACATTCCATTCTCCACTACCTGAGGCAGTTGGATGTGCTTAGTTATGCATTTCCTATTGGTGGTATCTTAGAATAGTTTTTCTAGAGTACCTAGATTATAGATTTTAATAATGTAAAACAATTGTTTAACCCATAGGATTGGTTTTTCTAGAATTCAATGGATACAATCTTGAGAACCCATGTATTTGGTTTTTATTATGCATGGAGGGGATAGACTTCACTACAATGATAAATTTAATGTAATCGCAAATAATTTTAATGTTTAATTAATGGAAAATGAATTATCTAAAAAATAACTATTAAAAATAATGAAGTTATATAATGTATCTCTTTAACTAGTTGTGTCCGTATAGGATATATAGTCTCTAGTAGTTTTATCCAAGTATCCAACAAATTTTTTCTATAGTTGATCTTGGGATTTGGTTGTAACCATAGTGTGTTTGGGAGCTATATTAAATCCCATATATTCTTCTATTTAATCAGCTACCCCAACCATATCAATTATGGATACTAAGACAAATTAGACTATATAAGTGTGTTTCCACAATATCCAAGCAGAGGCATGGATAGATGATTAACCCCTCTCTCCCCTCTCTATTATCATGGTAGTGCTATGAGCTAGTATTTATGGTGGTCAAATTTCCCATTTATGTGTGTAGATGGTGGTAATGGATTGTGTCTATTTCACACAAATGTATCTATAGATATAGTATCTAAAGGAAAATTATATTTATGATTTTTATGGGATATGATGTCGTAAGGTACTACACTTGTTGTAAGGCTTATGAAGAAGTGGGGTATTAAACCTGATGTATGAAACATGTCATAAAGGTTGTGGTGGATCAGATAAGTTACTTGGTTACTACATGGAATGTGATATGGGATGATGTGATTATGTGATACATGAGGTACTTGTATGGATATATAGATCATGTGTCTATGCGTGGTTTTTCTTTCAGAGATAGATGGATCAGGACATGCGATGTTGTGGAATAGTGGAAAACCAATGGGGGAGTGGTAGCGGAGGACCATTATTGTTTATATTTTATTATATGCTCTATTTTATTATTTACATGGTGATATATTTCCATGGTGAGACTGGAAACATTGTATACATGTTTATGTGAAGAGTTTTATTTACTTTCTTTCACTATAATTTAGTATGTTTTCTCTATCTTTTTTCATGAGGAGCTCTAATGAGGATCCTATTGAGCGTTCTATTATTCTCACCCCATGTATATATAAACTATCATTAATGTCATATACAATTGTTTGGAGATAAAGATAGATATTATTGTCTTGTGGTTTTACAATAGTTTTTAGGGACTCATGGTATCTACTAAGTTTACTTGTATGGTACTTGTAGTTTCTTTTAAGTTTTTTTGTAATGTATGATAGTAAATTTATTCGTTTGGGATATATTTTATTTATCTAGTTTAGTGGTCATTATTTTTTCTATCTTATATCTATCTTACGCATGTTCTCTTAGATAGAAAGGCCTCCCATATGTATACATAATATACCCTTGGTGTTAGTCACAAACCCGTCGCCTACTAGACATGGGACTCTAGAATTCACAATCTCCCTTCTATCATTTTTTTCCAAGAGGGGTAATCTTTGGGGGGTTGTGATAGAGATTACCAAAACTAGAAGTGTTCTTCATCTCAATTTTGGCTTGTGGAGATATGTTTCATGTTTTCAAATTATTCGGGTTTATATGGTTTATATACTTCCTTTATTATGTGTTATAACATGAATATATTTAAATTAATTAAATTTAGAGTTTCATTATATGTTTTTTCTATCATGGGGTTTCTGATTGTAATTTAACAAAAGTGGTAAGGATTTCTATTACAATCCTATTTCTTTTCAAGAATTCCTTGGAAATATTTTAGTTGAGGTAAATTATAAGGATCTTATCCAATAAACACCATCTATTTTCCTACCTTTTATTTGTTCCCATTTTTAAATATTAATAATACCATTTTTCTCTTATTATTTATTAAAATTATTGATAATTCTTTTATGAAAAATTGGCCTTACATTTTATTTAGGTGATGAAATTTTTATTCTATGTCAATGTTCTCTAAAATAATTTCATGAATAGTATTATCTATGATCTAATGATTGTTTAAATTAATTATGAATAATATTTGAATTTATTTTCAAAGGTTTAAAAATTATATTTTTACAATGTTTTCAGAACATGTAATTTATAAATTTTTTACCAAATGTGTGTATGGAATCATTGTTTTAACATTTATTCGATGAACAAATTTTCCAATCATCCAAAATATTCATTGATTTTAAGGTTTAATTACATTATTTGAGGGTTATTTTAAAATAAAATGTTTGTCTTACTATTATATTAATATTTATTTTTTAAATATGCCTAATGAAAATGGTATTTTAACCATATTCAATGAAATGTTCAAATTCTATTCTAAAAGTATTCTTCATATATATCAAAATTCATTAGGTGTTTTTATTCTTAATTTGGGATATTATCTTATATTTCTATCCAATTTTCAATATAACATATAATGATGATGATAAGATGATTTCATGAATCCTAATTCATTTCAACAGGTTGATTAAGCTATGATGAGATAATGATTATTTAATTCATACCATCCAATTTAATTCTTTAGATGGATGAGGATTATGTGATCCTGATAAGTCTATAAAACCTATTTATTTTTCATGTTTTATGTAATGATTTTATCCACCAAAATCCATTTATATGGTATTTATCCTACCTAATGGAGTAATTGTATCATTAAATTCATTTTATTCAAGGTAATTTTAGTTCAATTTAATGCTCATTCTTTAATTTTGTTTTAATTTAAATGATCCTAATGTTTTATGGGTAATTTTAAGTCAATTATTTTTCATTGAATAATAATTGTTTATATTTTACATATTTTTAGAATTTGGTATTTTCTCTTGAATTATAGGGTTTTACATTTTAACCACATATCACATTTTCAAATATTTTTTACTCCCTAAACTATGATTTCGTTAAGGTATATTTTTAATTAAAATCACATTCTGGGATTTCTATATTTTCTTTTCAACATAAACCTTCCATATTCTCTATATAAATTGGCTTCCAATTTTTTATGATAGTCTCTTTTATAATTATACGGAAAATTACTCATATGGTTCAATTTTTTCCAAATGATTTGTCTCTCACCTAAAATCCTAACTTTTTCAAGAACAAACATCCATCTCTTAATTGGATCTTTGTTTCTAGTTCATCATTTCACATACCACTAATTTTTTAATTTCATATATTTAAATCCAAGTATGTATTAATTTATTTTATATTTATAATTTTATTTTATTATTTGAATAGATATATATATATCATTATCTCATTTTTCCTTTTGGTTTTTCAATAAGGGTATTATAAAATGTCAAAAATTCTTTTCCGTTCAATAGAAAATGATTTTACATTGGATTAAATGTTCATACATATCTCAAGGGAAATATTTTTCATAATTTTATTCTTTATGAACCATCCAATTGAATTATTTATGAAGTTCTCCTATTATGAGAATTAATTTTTTATCAATTAATCTAGTTTTGGTGATCATTTATGGGATATCTCTTTACTTGAAACATAAAACCCATTCTTATTATTGGGTTTTAATAATGTTATAAATAGATTATTTGTTCGGGAAAAAATTTATGTTTCATATTTACATGACTGGTGGATCTTATATAACCCTATAATGAATTGTGTAAAGTTTCACATCTTGTAAGATAATAATTAAACAAGTTTTCATTCTCAATCCAAAAATGGGAAAGAGTTTTTGATTCCCAATCTGAAATGGGATACATGTATCGATGTCTGATCCACTATGGGAAACAGGTAGCGATGACTAATCCAAAATGTGGATTTTATATTCATATATTGGTTTCATACTATTTTATGTTTTATCTATGTTATATCCTTATCTCGGGATATATGTTTTATTTTTTCACAGTCATAATTTCGTCATATATGTTTCACCTTATGGGATTACTTGTTATTTTATTAATAAATATAATGCATTTTTTAGTTTTTACATCCATTATTAAAATATTTTTCTCTGGTTTATTTCATCCCATATGCTTCTAATCTCACCCAGGGATACATTTTGGATATGTTTATTATTCCCATACTGAGTGCTTCATCTTCTTGTAACAAGAAAACTCTAATACATCAGATCAAATGGTTTTTTTACTATGTTAGAAGATAATACAATGGATCAAAAGATAAAGGATCTAAGTATTTAGTTGTCTTGAAAGACTATATCCATATGTGATTCTGACATTACATCTGAAAACATGATATAAAACATAAAATTATATTGGGAATATTATTATTACATCTAGTAAATATATGAAACCATTCATATATCCCTTCTTGGTATTCTAAGGGATGGCATATATAATAAATTATGATAATATATTCTCAATAAGGAAAGTATTACAACAAAATTTATCATATGTTAAATAATGAAACAATAATATGAGATAAATAATCCATAATAATATATTCCATATTACTAATATTATAAAAAGGGGTAAATAATAAAATTACATATAAATATAAATAATCACATGGATAAAAAAACTAAATTCGTAATAATATAATGCATAACATAGGAAATCATATTCTTACCACTAATTCCTTTCTCTAAGAAATAATATCAAAATAGGAGAGTATTAAAAAATAATGTAACAAGTGTATACAATGAGACATAATTATGAATTGAGGGGCTATAATAGGCCCCTCCTATAACATAATATTCCCAATACATTCATTGTATGAAAAAAATAACAAAAATTTAATACATAATCAAATTAATCATTCATATTGAAAAATAGCATATAAAAGGTTATTATTTTCCGTAGTTAATAAATAAAATAATATGATCATAATAAATACAATTTAGTATAGAATATAAAATCAAGATAGTATATTCCCATTAAAGAAGATGAGGAATAATAGGATATTGACATATATGAAAATACATTAAAAATATCATTGGAATATTTATTTTTAAAAATACACTTTTCATTTTTAATTCACTTATATTATAATATAATCATATAAAAAAAATTAAGAAAATATTCTCCATTTAAAATAACTATGTAAAAAAATTAAATGAATCATTAAATAAAATAATCATGATGGTGGAAAACTTTATTCATGTTGTAAGGGTTAAAAGAATTATTTTTTTCATAATTATATTAAAAATGAAACATTTAGAAAATGAAAATAAGATTCCTTTCAATAACTTTATAGAAAGAAAAACATGAATAAAAATTAATTTAATTAATCATTACAATGTATTTGAGATATATTTTAAAATATTTTAAAGAAAATATAGGCATAGGAGAAAAATATTCCTTACTAAATTGAAAAATAATTATTTTTTCCTAAAAAAATATTCAGAAATTTGACTATATAGGGAGAGGAAAATTCAAGTAATTAATATGATTTCCAAAAATAACCATAGGATAAAAAAATATGTCGGTTAAAATATATAATATTTATATAAATTCTCAAATGTATACTTGAACATTAATAGTCACGAATAAGGATGAGATTGCGAAATAAAGCCTTGCCTCGGGTCCAACATTCTTCGATAGTGCCTTTAATCTCAAGTATAATAAATTTAAATTTATTATACATAAAAAATAACTATAAAAATATTTATAATATCATATAATATCCATTTATTCAATTTTTACACCCATTTATTAATAAATATTTATAAAAAATATTGTTTGAGTATGTTTACTATTTTGTTTTGCATGTATGGTTTGTTTCAGTAGATACTGTTCTCACATATTTATCATGGTTCTATCAAATCTATACTATTATTCATGATATATATTTTAGATATATATTTATAATTATCAAGGAATATAGGACGTAAAATTTAATAAAATTACTTTATGGATGTTGCATTCCACTCTTATGAACAAGTGGTTTAATCATTTTTCAACCAGTAGAAGGTTAAGAAGCTAAATGTTATCTTTTATATAAATTTACATAATTATTTCCTAAATTTAATATATATTCATTAATTATATATTTTTAACCATCTAAGTGAACTTGTGATGAAAAATAAATTGCATCGCTATGTAGAGATGGAAGGTCGTACGTACTCACAAGTGATACTTATGTTTTCTATAAGATGGAAGGTAACGTGAAAACTGTTGTAACATTATCATAATAACATATTAGTATATTTAATATACTATATTTATTATGTAATTATGGTTACAAATTAAATAGATTAATTATAATTAAAAATTTACTTTTAAATGGTCAGAAAAAACGATTACCTTTTTATTGAGAATCCTCATTTGAAAAACACAATATGAATTCGAAGAATTTTATTCATATAAATAAAGGAACTGTAAGAAATTATTAGGGTTAAAAATAATGGGTTTCTTAGTTCTTTTCTGAGCTATAAGGTTCAAACATTGTGAATAAGGGAGTATTGTATGTTCCCTTTTATAGGTGAGGGAACAGGCACACATGGAATTACATAAAATATTTAAATGTAATTATGTTCATTTTGATGTATAATGATTTAAAAATAAAATAATTCAAAAAATATATATAATATATTTTCTAAATAACATCATCCAAAAAAAATTAGCTGTGTTTATTTGGCATTCAAACCCTTATCACATCGTTTGACCCTTGATAAACCTATTTTATCATTAACCGTGGTAAAATATTTTTATTATTTTTTAAATTTAGTATAATGAATAATTATGTTTACATTATTTCCTCATATAAATTACCCTAAGTAAAATTATTTATTATATTTTAAAATATTCAATTTTTAGATGTAGAAATTTTTAGTTTTAATATATGTGTAAAAAACGTAACGAAAACTATTTTGAAAAAATGTTTCTTTTACCCAGAAAACAAAATTTATAGAAAAATCATGTATAATAATAAAACCAATATGATTAATGTGGTTATGATATAAAAAAGTAGAATTATTTTTTCTTTCAGACCAAACCAAAATTAATAAGTACCTTGTAAATACATGATTAATATAAAACAACTAAAAAGATTTTATTTGAAAAAAAAACAATATTTAGATTTCAAAAAAATTGGCATTTATTTTTAAGTTCAAAATTATTTTAATTTATTAATTTTCCTACTTCATAAAAATATATTTATTATATAAAAAAATTCATAACATTTTATGTTATTATAATATCATAAAATTGATACTTTTTAAAAATTGGTATTTTTCACTATTCAGCATTAAGTCAACTATTTCTAAAAAATATCAAAAAATAATCCTAAATTAGTTTTTCACAAATAAATTAAAAAATTTAATTGGTTCCATAATATTATACTTATAAAATTTTTAAATTTTGGTATCAATCACAATTTTGGTCAAATATGTTCTCATTATGTTATAGTTTCATTAAAAAAACATTACTTACCATAATTCATTATCGTGAGTTGCATTATTCCATCCACCAAAAATTTGGGCCTTGAAATTTATATAATGTTACCTCATAAATATATTTGGGTTTTTCATCATCATAACTTCATATTTTTCACACATCACCTGTTATATATAATTTTTTCTCCAAAATTTATTTATCAGTCATGTTTATTTGATTCCTCTACACTTTTTCTCAATTATCACAAATATTGATATGATCTTCATAGTATGATAAATATAGTTCATACTTTGTTTATTTAGATATGAAAAAATTTGTTTATTTGGAATATACTTCATCCGTAAAGATATATATAACACATCATGAACTATATAGTGGCTAGGTGAAATTACCAAATAGTAAACTACATCAATAATTATTTCAATAACATTAGAATGTCTGATGTACCTAGGTATTTGTTTTGATTTCTTTCCAAACCACATAATATCTTTCCATGTATATACCTTAAATAAATCATAATCTCCCACTTGAAATTATAGATCCATCATCGGTTTATCCACAAATCTATTTTTCCTAATTTGATCTTTCAAAATATGATTCATAATATTCTTTATTTGTGTTGTTGTATCCTCCATGAGATTCAGTCCCACATAGTTCCTTTAATTAACTTTTTCCCAAAATTTTAGAGTATGACACCTATTACCATACAACAATTCATATGGTGAAATTTTAAAGTTTGAATGAAACATATTATTATATTAAAATTACACCAAAGTTAAATAACAATCCAACATATATTGGAAGTCATGTTAGCATGATCAAAACATGTCCTTTAATTTGTGAATATTACTTTCAAAATATCCATTAGTTTGAGGATGATAGGTTGTACTCAATGATATCACATTACCAAGAGCCTTTTAAATACACTTCCAAAATTTTGATGTTAACCATGGATAATGATTAGATACAATCAACTGATCTTCACTATGAAGTCTCGAAACATTAATAATTTAGAGATTCATGAGGTGATCAAGAGGTAAATCATAAATTATAAGGAAGAAATGTGAAGACATGATAAAGTTATCAATAATATCCCATTTGGAATCATTATTTCTTGGATTCCTATAAAATATGGTGAAATTTTATATAACAATATATTCTCATTTCCACACAAAAACAGGAAAATATTTCATGACTCTATTGATATATTTGTCTCTTAGCTGTTACCTATTGACAAAACTAGATTCATGATACATTATTTTCAATTACCCATTTCATATTATCCCACCAAAAATGTAATTTCAAAATTTGATGCATTTTGTTTTGATATGAGTTTATAGAGATATTTAATTTATTTGATTCATATAAAAATTCTCTCTTCAACTCAGGTTTAGATGTAACACATAACATGTTACCAAATTTCAATATTAAATCATCATAGATTATGTTTTCCAACATTCCATCATTCAGAACAATGATTTTCTTTTAAATATTCTCATCTTCATTATTAGATATTTGTATATACTATAATAAGGATGGTTTTGAAATCATCTTGAATAGATGTAATGTTTCTCCTTCCATAATGACTCTCATATCCCACTTTACTAAATCCGTGAATATAGGATAGTTTTCTACCCTTATTTTCTTCAAAAATCAATGATCATTCCTTCTCAATGGGTCAAAAAAATTATTTTCCATCCCATGTTATTACTGTATTGATAAATCATAATCCTTGAGTAGTTATAAAAATCTTTGTTTCCTCATATTTCTCTATTTTTTCATAAAAATGTGTTTCAAAAATTTATTATCAATACATATTTCAAATATTTTACCATGATGGTTATGCCTCTATATCTAAAATGAAAAAATAAAATCATTTAACTCAAGGCCAATATCCTGCTAATTATTTTCATGAATCTATAACTACGTTGATGCATAGAAAAAAACATTGTAGTTGTTAATTTGGATACATTTATAACCTTTCATTGATGTATCATTGTATATCAAAAAGTCATCCTTTAGTAATGGTATAGTCAATATCAGTGCATTGACCAATATCTTATTTAATTATTAAAAACATTCCATAAATATTTTTGATTAAATTAACTTAACCCCTTTATTTATCAACTTTGTTAATGGGTTACCTAATCATAAAAAATTGAATAATTCAATGATAACAACCAGGTAATAAAAAGAGACTATATACATTATTTACATTCATTAGAATGTTTCATTCCATCATAGCCACTGTATTTGAAGGATGAACAAACATTCCATCCTTAGAGACCATATGGCCAAGTAAAGAAACATACTAAAAAAATTCATTTAGAAATATTCTATAAAAATTATTATCATTAAGACTCAAAATAATTTAATGAAAATTACTTTTATTCTTATCATAACATTTAGTGTACATCAATATATCATCAATAATATGTTAGTGAAATATTGAGATAATCTAGGAATAATATTTTCATCATATCTATAAATATAGAGGGTTCATTAGGAAATATGAAAGGAATTAATGTAAATTCATAGTGTCAATACTTTATTTGAAATTCCATATTTAGAATACCTTCCTTCTTTACTAGTATTTAATAAAACCCATAAACAAAATTAGTCACTGAAAAATATTGAGAACCTTAAATTTGATCAAATTATTCATTAATATGGGATAATGGTTATATTTTCATTATAGAAATGTCATTAATATAATTATATTGGATGAAAACCCTCACATTCCCATCTTTATTTATAACAAAAAAGGGGCCCTCCATGTTGAAACACTAGGTAATATAAGTTCTTTATCACATGAACCATGCAATTGTTTCTTCATTTTTAACAATTCCTCTCTAGATATCCTATATGGAGTCATAGATATAGGTTTCTCATTGTGTAAAAGATTAATACATTACTCAACTTCATGCTCATATTAGTGTGTAGTTAGTTGTTTAATAAATACATCAATGTATGTGTGTACAAAGGCTTATCCTCAATTATGACGATAACTTTTCTATTTATATTTTCTATATTAAAATATTCTAAAAGATTTTCATTAAATATATCTAATAGAGGTGGATTTATATATTATTTAGATGATGTAGTATTATTTATGAAGATGGGGGATTCCATATCTTCGTCATAAATTCTAATCTCTTTCTCATGATAATATATTTTCGCATTATAATTTTAATTCCAATTCATAATTATGATTATATCAAATTCAACTACATGATTAATAAATAAACTAAAATATGGTAAGAATAAGTCTCATGATATGAAAGGACCTGGAAATCCATGTTACATTGATATTTCCACGGTGAGTCTTGACTGAAAATTCCCTTCACAAATTGAAAGGGAAATATCTAAAGAACCCTTGTAGTGTTTTATTTTAAAAATGTTTTTTATTTTTTGAAAACTAATATATTTGTAAAATAATGTATTTTTCTTTAGTATATGACCCGGATAATACGAATGAATTTTATTATAAATTTAAATGTTCCTAAATCTTTCAACCCAAACACAAATGTGGAAAGCTTTATTTCTTTGGTAGTTCTTGTCTATAAATAGTTTATCAAACTGAGAAAAACTGGTTTCTGAATTTATTAGAAATATGAGTGGTAATATTTTTAAAATTTTTTTTATCAGAGACACCATCGGTCTTATATCTATCAACATGAAGATCATGATATATCTGACACAATATTTATCAAAAAGTCATTAGAAGATCTTAATGAAATTCATAATATTGCTGAAGTCAAAAAAGTATGTTTCAATGGAATTGAAAAATAGAAAGTTATTTTCTTTCTAACATTAATTTAAATGATTCTTCTCTGATCTTAGTGTTATCATAAATCAAGAAAAATCTCATGGTAAAATCCTTTGAATTAATAGGGGTATCATAATGATTATATCATTTTAAAAAATAAATAAATTTTTTTTATCGGATCCATAAGTATCAGACATATTGTATTTCAGGATTTTGAATGTGTAAAGATGAAGAAGATTGAACAATTTAGAACTTGCTGAGTTGATTTATCATCATATTGAAAACAATAGAGTGATTAAATTTGATGATGTGGATCCATTAAATATAGAAATGTTATGAAAGGGGGAAGACTCTTAAGGTTTTAACTCTTAACTAAGAAAAAGATGAAGGGTGACTTCAAATTTGAAATCGGAGAAGATATTGATACCGATCCACCAGACCAGGAAATGACATTGATCCGTCAGTTGAATTTTTATTAAATTTATACATTGAAACATTATCATGTGTATGGAAATAGCAGAGTGCTATAGAGTTTGAGTCAAAGTTCCTTTTTAGATAGAGGTCTCATAAGAAATCAGGCTACTGAAAGTTTTTTTACCATCCTGAGTAAGAATGGACTGAGAAATTTAGTATAGTTTGATGAGTGTATATTGATAATAGGTTCATCATACTGAGTCTGTTGGACATATTTAATCGAACTAATGAAATCAGATCCAGGGACATTGAACTGTGGTTCCAGAAAATGTTTTCTGAGGAAATATCATTTTGTGTTCTTTTATTTTTTGGATCAAACTATTTGTAATTAATCTTTTTAAATTGATATATGTCATTATAATCATTCCTATCATGATATAAAATGTTTTTAATGGGATTTGAAATAAGTTTTATTCACTTCTTCATAATAGTGAATTTTTATAGACCTATAAGAGTGGCTATGAAAATGATTTAGGTTCTCACACTGAGGCAAAACCTTGTAAATATTGTGAGATTTAATTTCTTTTTGACTTTTTCGTGCTAGATTATTTACTAAAATATGATAATGTAATGAACTTTAACATGTTTCAGGAGATAAGTTTCTAAAAGTCTTGTAACTTATAAATAATGAACAACTAATCCCCCCCCCCCATCTCAATTGTTATTAAATCCATTGGAGCTTTAATTAGTATCATATCTAAGTTCACTTGTTGAATACAGAACATAAATAATATCAATAATATCAATAGTAGTGGAATTTATGCATTTTATTGAATAAATTATTATGGATTAAAAAATAGGATGATTCATTATCTCTTATCTCTGGGCCTAGACATTTTTGATGATGAAAAAATTGAGTTTCAACCTATTGAGAAATATTCCCTGATAATATTTTATGTTAAAAGAAATATTGAATTAGATAAAAAATCATGGAATTTTATTCTTATGTCTCTATTAGAAAAAAATTATATGAAGGTTATGGGTTAAAAACATAAAAGAGTATTTGGAAGAAGCTGAAAATTATTTTTAAATAGATTACTAATGTAAATAAAGAAAAGATACAAATATGTCATAGTAAGTTTGATGACAGAATAATGAGAGATAAAGAGAGTATTGATGAATAATTCACCAGAATTGTTTGCAAAATCATTGGATTTGGAAAAGTATGGTAAGATTTTACAATAGTGAAGAAACTTATGAGAAAATTTCTAGATTGGTTTGACTACAAAATTTACACTTTGGAAGGTAAAAATGATTTATCTATTGATTAATTGCATAACTTTCTTGTTTCTTATAAAAAGAGAAAATATATAATGTTTAAAAATAATCTAAAAGATGAAATGGATTTTGAAACTATTAGAAAGATAAAATTTAATGATATTGAATATTTTTATCTCAATGATTTTGACTATAAAGAGAATGATGAGTTAAATTACAAAATCCTATCTCTTATATCTAAGAACTATTAAATATGAAGAGGAAAGTATTGAGGTAACCTTACTATCAAATGTTTTGAGTGTGGTAGAATCAGACACTTTTCTATGAATTTTGTCAAAAATAATGTTTGATAATATCGAGATGATTATAATGAAAAATATTGATGTAATAAGTATAATTAAATATCTAAAGAAGAAAAATCATCTAAATAATATAATAATAAGTTCCCTGGTAATAGGAGAAGTATTTTGAGTAATAAAGATGAATCAAACTCAACGAAAAACAATTATTCAGAAGATGAATGTTTATATAAGGTCATAAAATTGATTGAAAAAAGTTGAAAAAACATAAAACTCCTCAAATTGAGATAAATAAGTGGTTGAATAATATTAAAGATAGTATCATCTCGGAATAAAATTTTCTGCATGTATTGATCAAAATAGATTTCTTAATTTAGATAGTGAAAATTTTGTTAAAGGTGAAAAATATTTTTTCAGCCATGAAGAATAATGCATGAATCTGTTCTTAAGTTACAATCATGGTATTTCTAAAAAAGAAAAGATAGTTGAAGATTTCCTCAATAAGATGGAAGAGAAGGAATAATAAGTTAACAAGATTCAATAAAACCCTCTTGATTCTAAAAGTTCTTTGGGGAAGATGAAAGAAACCATCAAAAAAACATTTAAATAAAAGATGATAATTATAAATTTTCTGATAATGTTCAAATCAAGAATCATGTGATATCTTTATCCTCAAAAAATAATGTTTCATCTAATCTTTATATCATTTCTATTGATAGGAAAAGTGTTGGGAATGCATGGGTTGAGAAGGGATGTGAGAAACCGATCATATTTACAAAAGTTGAAAACTCAAATAGGATGAATGCCGGTCCATGCATATAGTATGTTGAAGTGGGAAGATGTTATCAACCCCAACAAAGTTTCTACAGAGAAACATTATTTTACTTCAATATAAAATCTAGATTTGATGATTTTTTACATTTTTTGTGTAATCTATAGGAATATGGATTATAATTTTTTTCATAACCTACCACATCCTGGATGAATTTTTAAATATAGTGGAAAAATTATTTAAATTATAATGAGTAACCTTCCAAACCCAAATGAAGCTAGAAAAGAAAAATCTCAAAATGTTTTAAACTTTCCAACAAATAAATAATATGAATTTCTGGAAGAAGTTTATAGAAGATGTGATCAAGCTAATAATGATGCCAAAATATGTATGACACTCTTTCTAAAACATGATTCTATAGTATAAAATAAAAGGAAGATGAAAATAAGAAATTTGAGGGATTATATTTTGTTATTGAGACATATTTAAAATAAATTAAAAGGAAAAAACCCAGGATACTTTATAGTGAATGTTCTTTACATATTATAGGTGATATTAAAATATTTATACATTTTGAAATTCATAATGGAGGATTAGTTACTTTCGGTAATGATAGTTCCTTAAAAATCAAAGGAATTAAAACATTTGTGATTGAAGAAAATAATTTAAAATCTATATAAGTTATATATTTTGATGGTATAAAACATTACTTACTTCATGTAAGTTAACTTTATGATACTGGAAAAGAAGTTGTTTTCAAAAAAAATATTCTTTTATCATCCAAATAATATAATATGTAACAAAGAAAAGAGAAATAACCAGTGGAAATATTTTTTATATTTGAGAACTTAACAACTCATGTTGTTTTAGTACTGAATATAGGAACAATTTGTTGTATTGGAGACATTTCCAAATTGGGAAGAAAATAATGAAAAAACTCTCTAAATTTTATCCTATACTAAATTTTATATAATTTAAATTAATATAAGACCATGCTTGTGTAACTTGTCGGAAAGGTAATATGACTAATAAAATTCCTAATAATATTGGGATTCATTCTATCAAACCTCTTGAACTTATTCATTCTGAATTATTTGGGAAAATAAGACATCAATCATTAAAAATTTATTTGTAAATTATCATATTCATTGACGATTTCACTTGAATAATAATCATCATGTTCATAAAGCACAAGTCCGAGGTTATTGAGATGTTCAGATTTTTTTGAAAATATATTGAGAAAGAAATAAGGGATTATATAAATAAGTTGAGAACAGATAATGGAAAAAACATCACAAGAGATAATTTTAAAACTTATCTTAGAGATAATGGAATAAAACATTATAATAGTGATCCTTATAATCAATTGTAAAATAGAGTAACAAAAATAAAAAATATAACTTGGTGGAAATGATAAGAAGCATGTTAGCAAAATGAAAACTTCCAAAGTTCTACTAGAGAGAAGTTGTTTGTGTTTTTTTACATGTTTAGAATATATGTTTATTGTGGTATAAATACAATATATATTTTTATTAAATGTGTTGTAAAAAAACTTCTATTAAATAACTTCAAATTTTTCATAATTCAATTTTTTCAAAAAAAAATATCTAGATCTGGGAAAATTTTATGAGAATGATGAAGAAAGAACTTTCATGGGATATTCACCCAATAAAAAAAGTTACAAATGTTATAAAAAACATATACAAAAGTTATATTAAACCTATTATAAAAAATTTAAATAAAATTATACCTCCTTAAAAAAAATTCAAATTTTTAAGAGGATAAATTGAATGCATCTAATGAATGTGATAATGATACAAAAAAGAATAATCAAGATTTCGAATAATCATTTGATAGGGAAAGTTTATCTAGAAAAGAAACTTTGAAATTTCCTACCTTATAATAATATATTTAGTGTAAAATAATTATTGAAAATCATAAGGCTTCAGTTTATAACTGAATAAATATCAGATTATAAAATCAAACTTCAATTATTTCAAAATTTTAACCGAAATCAGTTTCAAACTCCATCCAACACAATGAATGGGTGAATTCTATTAATAAAGCACTGGATAAAATTGATAAAATTAAAACATGGGAATGTATACCATGTCCTAATACTAAAATTTTATTGGAACAAAATGGGTTTATAGAAATAATATGAATAAATATAGAGATGTTTCAAGAAAAAAATAAATACTTGTTTGTAAAGTATATGAACAGGTGAAAGGTACATATTTTTATGATACTGTTTCCCCTGTTACAGGGTTAGAAACTATTATAATGTTTATTTTAGTGGATGCTCACCATAATTAAAATTTATATTATATGGATGATAATTATTCCTTTTTAAATGGTGAGGTTGAGGATGAATTTTACATTAAACAACTACATAGATTTCTACTTCATAGTGATGAAAATATGGTTTTTAAATTGAATAAAACTTTGTTTGGGTTTAAACAAGCCCTACATTCCTAGAATTAAAAACATGATTGCTACTTGAAAATATTGAATTTTTCTAAAGGAAATGTTGATAATAACTTTAATGTGAAAACATTTTACTCCAAGACACTAATATTTGTTGTGTGTGTGGAGGATATAAGTTTTTTGGGATTATGTTTATAAAGAATTTACATAAGAAATAAAGAAGAATTTTGAATTTTCAATGTTGAGAGAATCAACTTTTTTCCTTGATTTACAAGTTTAACAAAAGGAAAAATACATTTTAATACCTCTTGAAAAATATGGAAATGAAATATTACAAAATTTTGCTATGTAAGAATCTAAATAATTATGTACTACTATTTCAGTTGGGATGAATATGAGTAAAGATGAATCCATAAAAAGTGTAAATCATAGAGATTTTTATAAGTAGATAATAAGTTTCGATTATTCTACAACCTTAGTACTATATATTGTTTATGTTATGACTTTGTGTGCCAGATATTATAGTGATTCTCAAGAGTCGCAAATGTTGAAAGTAAAGGGAATTAGGATGTATATTAAAGGAAAAACATCACATGATATTTTATAAAAATAACATTGTAATATCAACTTTTATGGTTATAAAGATGCCAATTGGTCTGAATATTATAATGTTATAAAATAAACTTTTGGAAGAAAATTATTCTTGGGTGAATGTTGTGTGAGCTAGCATAGTATGAAATAGAGTTCAGTAACATTATGTACAGTGGTATCAGAATATATTGCAGCTACTCAAGATAATAAATCGATGTTGTGGATGAAAGTTCAACTCAATGATTTGAAATTATAAGTTTCTAAATCATTTACGATACTTTGTGATAATCATGGTATAATTGATATTTCTAAAAATCCTTTACAACACTCATGAACAAAAAATATTGATATTACGTTTCACATTATAAAAAAGAACATTTTTGTCTGAGATGTTATTCTAGACTATATCTCACAAAATCATCAAATTGTTGATATCATCACAAAGGTTATGTTGAAAGAGGGATTTGTACAATTGAGGCTACAAATTCATGTTTAACATCCTCCAATGGCTTCCAAAAACACAGAAGGAATTCCCCTACCATTATTTGGATTATTTTGGCAAAGGGGGAGATAATCTAACGAATTTTTACTTTATAAGATGTTTTTACTTATCCTTGTTTTATGAATCTGAAGTTGTAGTTATCAAAAAATGGGGGAGAGAAAAAGAAAAGTGAGTAGAAAATTTAAAACTCAGAGGGAGTTTATCTTAGCATGGGCACAATATTTTCTTGTCATTAAGGGATTAAATTCCTTAAAAATATTTAATCTATCCAGTAGTGTGGTGTCAAGGTACTCTCTTTTGAGTAAGGTTGTTTTTATGGTAAAAGTTATAAAACATGATTTTTTTACAAAATTTGAGTTGTGAAAATTTTCTCAGAGTTGAAAAGCTTGTTAACAAGTATTTTAAAAAAAGTCCAAAGTGTGGGATTAAAGAACATTTGTGGGGTTTTTTTTTAAAAAACTTTTCTATTTTTTATAACAAATATTTTTTGTAAAAAGATTTTTTTGTTCTTCAAGATCAGAACCAGATCATCAGACTGAGTTTTTTTAGAAAGTTGAAAGTTACTGAATGTTCAAACCCAAACACACAGGGGGTGAAATGTTTTATTTTTGAGGAAGTTTTTTTTTGTATGTAGTGTATTAGATTGGGAAAATTCAAATGTTGAATTTTCTTAAAGATTTGTTCTAGAAACATTTTAAAGTTATCAATCATACACACCATCAGTCTCAGTTCTATCAGCATGAATTTCAAGATCTATCGAACACAATGTTTGTTATAAATTCAGAATGTTACTAAATCCTGGAAACAAAGTTTCATGGTAATTTGGGGTTAGAAAGTTCTTTGCTTTCTAAAATGAAATTAGATGATTCTTTTATGATCTTCAATTATTCATAAATCATAAAAACACTCATGATAAATTCCTTAAGAGAAATAGAGGAATTGTAAGGATTTTATCAGTTCCAAAAATCAATACAATGTTTTCATCAAATCCAAAAGTATCAGTCACAAAATTTTTAAGGAGTTTAAATGTGTCAAGTTAATGATGTTTGAATATTTTCAATGTTTATGTGTTGATGTATCAATATATTAAAACTATCAGAGTTTTCATATTTGTTCATAATGATCTATTATACAGAGATATGTTATGAAAGGTGGAAGACTATAAAGGTGTTAATGCTTAATTAAGAAAAGGAAAAAGGCTGAGTTAAAATTGGAAATTGAAAAAGTTTTTCACACTAATCCACCATACCAAGAACTAAAACCAATCCATCGAATGAATTTATCACACTGATAAATCATTATATACAATGGTTCGAAAAAATTTATCGACCTATGTAGTTTTATTAAGGATGCAATCATAATAATAATATCATTGATACAACAAAGTGGAAGGATAGTAATTTTTTATGAGTTATAAATTATTTTATATTTATTCATTTAAAAACTTTTATTTTGTGAAGATTATTTATAACGATATATTAGATAAACATTCACACAGGTTCATTGGATGATCTCTTCATCCCATTTATTCCATTGAATACAAAAATTCAATTTGATGAAGTTTATGTAAAAAATTCAATCATAATAAGCTTAGTATATTTCATCATACTAAGTTGAGGAAGTTCTATCAGACTGAAGAAATGGTTAGAAGTCTAACAAAGATGATTAATAATAATACTCAATATGTTTCATAAGGTTGTGGAATATTTTATAAGAGTTTATGTGTTAAAACATGAAGATAAAATGTTAGTGAATTTCATAGGTTTTTTAATTTTAGTAAGCAGGAAATTTTTTTCAATTTTCTACCTTTATCATTGAAGAATTTTTATAAATGGATACACACTGAATTCATACTTTGAAACATTCTCACATGTGAGGGAAAGGCTGAGCACTAGAAATTTTTCTTAAAAGATACTTTCTGGATAGAGATATCTTATGAAGATCAAACTATTGAATGTTTTGTTTACCAGAAAATAAAATGGAGAAAATTTTTATAAGATTATATTGAGAATGGGTTTATCATACTGAGTCCATTAGACTAACTTAATTAGACTATAGAAATCGACCCTAGAGAAATCAGACTGATGTTTCAGAAAGAGTTTTTTAGAGAAAAAGTTTTTTGTGGTATTTTCTTTTATTGGTCAATGTTTTTGTAAGAAAACGTTGAAAATTGATGGTAGTCAGTATACTCATTTATATAATGATATATAAGGTGTCTAATGGGATTTGGTATAAGTTGTATTCACTTATTCATAATAGTGAATTTCCATAGACCCACAGGAGTGGCTATGTAAAGGATGCAGGTTTGCACACTATGGTCAAACCTTTTAAATTTCATGTGATTTAATTGATTTATGGATTTTTCATGCATGAGTATTTATTAAAATATTATAAGGAAATTAATTTAATAGGTTACAATGGTTATTTTTCTAAAATTTATAAAACATACAAAAAAGTGAACAACTGATTCAACCCCCCCCCCCCTCTTAGTTGTTATTTGATCCTTTGGAAATTCTATATCAAATTTATTTATAGAACATGGATTTTAAAAAACATTTTGAAAAAACATAATTAAACAATTAAATATTGAAATTTGATGATATGATCAATGTACCTACCACTACATATTTTGGGACTACAACCTCTGTTGTAGTTATCATATACAAATGGAATTTCTCCTATGGATTTTTTTTGAGTAAAATTCCCTTGATTATTTGTGTATTCATTTTAATATTTATATACCTCCTCAAAATTGATTCACGAAACATTGGTAGACTAATTATTTCCCATGAAATCATGATCCTGATGTCATTTCTCTCTACATATGTAGAAAAATCTCATTCCCATAAATCATGATCCATGCTATTTCATTCAACAACTATTACAAGTTATAAATTCTACCATTCCACTAATTATTGAAGACAAAATTTTCTTTATATAGTTCTAAGAAACCCTCTTATTTTCTAGTTTTCCATGGAAAATATAATACCTGTAGAATACTTTCTCTTTCTTTATAGAACTAGATATTATATCATCATATACAGAAAATGTATGAGAATATATTTTCTTTCATGGGATGGTCTTAATCCCATTAATGAAATGACTAATATTAATCCTTTGAATATAAATATAATTTGAAAAATGATTTTCTTAACTCATAAATTTCACTTCAAATTCATAAACATTTTCTTCATCATTTGGCCTTAGATTAAGGAATTAACTCTATATATCATCTCACTTCTCAAGAGGAATATATTTTTAATGAATATATCCTTGAAAATATTAACCAATATATTATTTATTTCATCTAACTTTTTAGTGATTTAGATGAGTGAAAAATATTGATCAATATATTTTTTAATATAATGAACAATGATAATAATATTCTCTATTTTGACACTTTAGAAAGTGATAAATATATTTTAAAGTGAATTGATGAATTTATCATCTAATAATGGAATAATAGTCAAATCAAATGGTGGGGGGTTTTTTCCCATGAAACTATCCATAATTGTTTCACCATGA
This sequence comes from Viscum album, assembly GCA_963277665.1. NCBI lineage: Eukaryota > Viridiplantae > Streptophyta > Magnoliopsida > Santalales > Viscaceae > Viscum > Viscum album. Next base: position 705,066,123 of record OY728131.1, on the reverse strand, counting down.
TGTAGATCATAAGGATGGTCCATATAGGAAAGCTTATTTTTTAGAACATAATTTAGTTTTACTGATATATATATAATTTTTTCATCTCTATATTTGACTCTCATTTTGTTATCTTTCCCAATAGGGACATCCCTAATCAGATTACATACATTGATATGGTTTCCATTCCTTTATATAGGTTCCACTTTTAAGAAATATCATATAATAAATTATAAAAAAACATTAAAAATATTAAATCATATTATGTTATTCTAAATATTGTCTAACACAGAAAATAAATTAAAATTTTATCAGTATCTAATCTAAAAATCATAATACTAGTACCATTATGAATATATTCATATCATAAATATATTTCTCAAATATTTCATAATTTTTTATAAATATTAAGCAAATAAACCAAAGTATATCCCATAGAAATGTCTATTTGGGTGTTAAGTATTTTCCCAACTCATCATACACTACTTAAGATTATGTTAATACCCAATCATGCCCTTTTAGAGTTGTTAGCCTAGGTCCATCTATGCTATATCCATTTACACTTACTAGTATCCAAACAAGGATTTATATTATTTGAAAACCACACAATGTATACTTTACCAAAATATTGTGATATCATCCTATACATAGACTTATCTTTATTATTTTTCATTGTGTTATATTTTCTAATCCCTATTTTCTAAATATAGTTATAAAGTTAACATTGAACTTCCTTTGATACCAACTATAAATCTTTGTCTCCAAATACCAAGTTTTGGGTATTATTTTACAACTTTGGAATAAAAAACAAGGTATCACAGCTCGAGGGATCAAATGTTTTAGTATTCTTTGGAGACTATATATGTAAATATTCCCCACATTACACATAAAATCATTAAATACAACTCAAAATATCTATTAGAGACATTTTTATTTCTATAATAAATTATTTAAAACCATACATAGATTTTTTTTGGTATTGTACGGTATGGAAAACGTAATAAAGGATGATGTTAGGTGCTCAGTAAGGGAAAGTATACAACAGAATCTGTCTTATGATAAATAAACTATGAATAATATCTCCGATAAAAAATAATAGTCAAACATGCCATATTACCAATATTTTAAAGTGTAATAAATCCCTAGAAAACATAATAATATAAATAATAACATGGATAATAAAAAAATTCATAATGGTAGAATCCATAATGTCATACATCATAATATTACCATCAAGGCCTCATGAGAGGACATTGTACATTAATAGTTATGGAATACACCAAATACCAAACTAGTTTTTCCTAAGAGACATGAATATACATCAAGAGGATACAAAGGGACCCATCCATCATATAATAAGTACAATTATTTCATCATATAAAAGAAATGAATAACAATTCCATACATAAACAATATATGAAATCTTATTTAAAAACTAAAAAAAGTTTTAATATTATCCCTAGTTAGTAAATCAAAAAAATATGGTCGGAATCCTTCTAGAGTAATATAGAGGAATTTATCGATGGACTATATAACAAGTAAAGCATAAGATTAATTAATTAATTTTTTCATGGATGAAAATAATTTAAATATATCACTGGATGATATCCTTATAAATATACCCTTTTCATTGAAAAATAAATTATATTAAAATATATAAGCTTCTAGAATATAAGGTAAATCATGTTGCTTGAAAATAACCTTGTAAACTTGTAATTTCAGCTTCAAATAAATGAAAATTCATGAAAATGGAAAAATTATTTCATGCCTCTTAAGTGATAAAACAAATATTCCATTAAAAACTTCAGTAAAAAGAGTGTCATTCAGAATATAGGAATAATATTTCTTTTAAAAAGTTGTAAGATTGTTAAAAAATTATATATATGACTTCAATAAATCATTTTAGAATAAAAATAAAATTATTCAATTTTTTTTAATAAAATGTAGTAATATAAGAAAATTATTCCCAACTACATATAAAAACAATGTCAGTTTTCCTTAAAACATGCTTTCGTGATTTAAAGGACGTTGAGAGAGTAAATAATGAAATTATAATTATAATTTCTCCAAATTACCATATGAGAATAGAATATATGGCCATTAATATTTATTGATAATATAATTTTACCAACAAAAACATGAACATAAACAATCTAAAATAAGGATGACATTATAAAATAAACCATTAACTTAGGTTTGACATGATTTTTAAGTGATTTTAACTTCCTTTTTAATAAATTTATATTTATTATAATTTTTACCATAAAAATAGTCATCTATATGATGTCATATATGATCTAATAATAACATTTAAACACCTATTTATTTATAATTATTTATTAAAATTGTTGTTACCGAGTGTCAATTGCTTTTTTATGTAAGTTTTTATTCAGTGGTCTAGGTCCTCACAAACATCTCATGGTTCTGTTTTAATTACCCATACTCCAATATCCCAGAATCAGTGGATATTCTATTAAACTAGAATAATATAAAACATGATTATATCACAACTTATTTAATATTTTATTAGTATTGGTAAAATATATACATATTTGAGTATTGAAATATAATTTAAAACATAAATAAATACATAGTGTAAGTAAATATTCATCACTATTGGAATCATTTAATGATTATTTATTCATATTTAGGTGAAACAAAAAACAAATAAAGGGTGAGCCTGGATGCTCAGTATGAGATATTTACAATGGAATATATCATGAATAAATAAGTCATAAAAAATTTGTAAATCTAAATATTTTAAAACACATTTCATTTAATCAAAAACCTGAACATAAATAATAATAAATAAGAAATAAATGATGATAAAATAATGTCATATATATATTCACATGATTTGGTATATAATCCATGGATAATATAAATATTATAATCTTAGGGATAATAAATATGTAATTATAAATAAATTAAATTATTAATATTGGACATCATGATATCATACAACATGATATCTATACCATTAGTACATTTCACTAAGATAGTTTAAATATTGGTAAGTATACACAGAAATCCAATTTAATTATATATTACAAATTTGCCTCCTGAGACCTCTCGATACATTGATGGGATATATAATTATAAGCCCCACCCATTAATGAATTTCCAAGGCATATCCCATATATTTAATGATCAATTTAATTCCTGAACTATATGTCTTTCAATAAATGTATGTATTGAATAAATAATAACGAATATTAATATTACCCTAGTCAGCTAGTTAATATTCCATGAAAAACACCATATTTTGAAATGATATATGGTTTAAGAAATATATATATCCTTGCTAAACAAAATACTTATTTAATTTAAATGTAATTTCTAAATATTAAAATAATGTGAAAGTTTCAATAGAAAGTTAAATAATACAAGATTAATCAAGAAAATGAATGTCAATAATTTAATTTTTCAAAATGCTCATAAATAATCCTATTAAAAAATAAGGAAGATATAGTTATAATATATCCCTAGTGGTGTATAAGTAAAATAAATGTTATTTGATTTTGATAAATAGAAATAACATAAAAAGATCATTAAAATCATTATTAATGAAAATACAATTTTCACATTGAAATTAACTTTTAAAAAACTAAAATTTTAGAGAATATTATGAAAATAATTTTCATTTAAAGGAAATTTATGAAATTTTAAATTAATCATCCATGAAATTATCATTCATAAGGGTGGGGATATTCTATTATTATTATGTTTTTTAAAACAATGATTGCATTCATATTTTTGGTAAAAATCTTAAAAGTAATTATTTCAAAAAAAAACAATAAGAATATTCCTTTTAAAACATTTAATAAAAATCAATCATGGGTAAATATTTAATTAATTTATAATTTTAGAATATTAGAAAAAAATTTAAAACATTTTAATGAAAATATGGACATATATGAAAAATCATTTTCGACCGAAAAGAAAAATAATGTTTCATTTTAATAATACCATTTTGTAAATAATTATAAGCTAAAATCAGAGGAAAATATATCTATTGCATGACAATTTCATAGATAACCATATTATGGTAAAATATGAGTGGTCTTTTGGGAAATTATAAAATAATTTACTTCCATTGAAATTAATGCATAAAAAATACTGATTGGATTGATATTGAAGCATAAACCCTTAACGATTTTGTAAAACATGAATTATAAACCCATGAAATAATTTAATTAAATTAAAAAATTAACATAAATTAATAATAATTTATGCATGATATAATATAACAAAGGGGTATTATGTACACTTCATAATATAAATTAGTTTATAATACCAAATATGTCTTAATGGAGTTAAGATTGAGATTAAATCTCTTAAAATGGTCATACTAATTATGTAAGGATTAATCAATGGATCGATTATTTTTATAAAGTTTAATTTCAAATAAGAAAATTGTAAATAATAAAATAAATAATTTAAATACATTACACACATTATCTTAGAATATCAATTACAATGGAGATGTAATATAACCCAATGAAATTAAATTGAGTTATGAAATTATTTACAACTTGGTAATATTTATGTAAAATAACCTTGGATGAAATAATTAAAATTGAATCATAAATTACTATAAATTTTTTTTGTAATTATATAACATGTAAAATGGTAATTAAATACACCATATTAAATAAATTGGTGTATAACATTAAAATACACCTCAAGGAAGGGAAATTGAGATATAATCCCTTACCTCATGGTTACATTTAGATGAAAATGATTTAAACTCATGTAAAATGGTGTTTGTAATGTTATTAATTCATACTAAAACCATAATAACATTATAATATAATATATTATCTTTTTATAACATCTTATAACCTGTTCATTAATAATATTTCTTTGTTATCATTACTTCATGAGAAAACTCCTTTGTTTTCTCAATCATGTTTTGTCATGGAATTTTTTGTTCCAATTCATGGGATATTGATCCATCATATCCTTAATTAGGATAATTTTATAAATATAATGTGTATTTATTATATATATTTTTTTAAAAAAAATTATGTTATACAAGTAAAAATAATCGCGCCGCATCGTGGAGATGGTAGGTTGTATGTATGCACAAGTGATAATTTAATTTCCTTAATGGGTATAACGTAATAAAGTGGATGATATATTAATTTTCAATAATTAATATATTGCCATATGTATTACATAAATTCATTGTTTAAATTATTATGACTATCCATATATAACATCCCAAAACCTGCATTCCTAAATCCATTTCTAAAATAAAAAACATTACATTTCTCTATTTGATATCGATAATTGTGACCTAATTATATTCATCCAAAAAAATCAAAATGAAAAATTGGATCACTTACATTCTCTAGGGCCTTTTAGTTTTATGGTTTTATAAAAATAGGATAAACAACTCCATAAACAGTAACCATTCCATTAAGTGACCATTTATCCTACTTAACCTAGATTTTATTATTTCACATTATGTCATCATCATAATACATATGAAATCCATTCAATACATAATTCATTCAAAATCATTTATTTTTAATCAGGGGAAAATGAAACATAAAAAGGGTACCTCAAATGCTTAGTAAGGGTAAACATAAGCATTAACAATTTATTTTCATCAATAAACAAAAGAAATGCATAAGGGTATGATGACATAATCATATTCCATGATAGAATCATAAAATAACACAAGCCTATAAATACCTAAATCATCAATCATGAAACACATAATAAGGCTTTAACAAAGTAAAGATTCATAATAATGAACAATCATAAACCATGTGATATCAATATTTATCAAATATTTCATTATAAACCCATTTAAATCATAGATAAAACTTATTGATATCTTGGGAAATCAATTTCATAGAACACTTACAACACCCATTCAATTGGAATAACCATACAGTCAAAATTTGATATAAATATTTGGAGAAAATAATCATTACCCAATGAATTTGAGTGATATCTTGTTGCACCCATCTTATAAGCTATAACAAGCTCACATGGATCAATTTGGGCCACCCTATCATATAATCTAGGATGGGCTCACTTGGTGCTATTTTGGTCACCCCATCATATAAGGTATAACGGGCTCACCTAGAGCTATCTGTGCCTCCCCATCGTATAAGATGTTCAAGAACCGCAACATGAATAATTTATATAGATTCTAATCATAAAACTCATAGAAATAGTCATTATTCCTTTTATAACACGATTAACCCATATAAAAGAAATAAGTTCCATAATAATCTATTTGAAATATGATTTACCCATTAAAAAGAAATGAGTTCCATAACAATCACTTTGAAACATGATTAACCCATGGAAATGAAATGGTTCTCATAACAATATATTTAAAACATGATTATCTCATGGAAAATAAATAGGTATCAAAAATATTTAATCAATTCTCACTAGAATAACTCATGAAAAATAATGGGTTTCATAAATATTTCATCAACATAAACATTAACCATATATAGAAAGAATAAGGATGGTATCATTAAATATTATCCCTTTTGAAACATAAATAAAATCAAAGGATTTCATGTTGGATGGAATATAATTTTGAATGCAAACTATAGATATCTCCTGAGGAATATAATATTTCTTATTTTTTTAAAAATGATTTTATATTTTTTATTTAAACATGTTTTTCAAAAATCAGTTTTTGACTGAAAAGTTGATTTTTCATAAAAACATTTTATTTGAACTATTGATTAAATATATATAGGAAGATGGAGTGAAATCATGTATTCTAATTACATATTTTATTTAGAGACGGACTATAATAATTTATCATTGGAAACACAATCATAAACAATCCCGACAAATGATGATATTATAAAATAAAATCGTTACAAATTTGATAATAATGAATCATAAGAACCATGATAGAATAATATTAAATGAAACATAAAATATAAGTATGATAAATAAATAAATGATATTACATATCTTACCACTTTGGTGACATTGAAACCATAAAACCGATGAAGGATATATCCTAAAATGGATATTTAAATCTCCATAAACATAGGTATAATATTCTTAAAACACATTCATTTTTATTATATATACTACGTAAAAGAAACATGTAGTGAATATGGAATTTTTCTCACAGAAAAATAAAAGTGAGATAAAAATCCCTTACCTCGTGCTTCCTTTTAGTTGAACATGATTTATCCTCATTTATAGTGTATTTAAATATGTTTATAACTTGTCACAGAACCATATTAATATTTATAGTATCATATATTATACTTTTAAAACATATTGTCAACTATTTGTTGAAAATCAATTATTATTTTCATTATTTCAGGTGTTAATCACATCATTTTCTCATTCATTTTTTATTATAAATGTCCCAATTATTGTATATATAATATGGTTATATCATATAAAGAATAATAATAATGAAATAATTATCATATTTATACATCAATTATAATTTTAAAACCAATCATTAAATATTTTTATGAAAAATGAATTATGTTATGATTATGGAGATGGAAGGTCGTACACACGCATGAGTAACATTTATATTTTACAATGATCATTGTGTAAAGGATGTAAGTAATATATTATCATTAAATTATTATAATAATATCATATATACAGTATTATTTCTTTAAATATTCTTATATATATCATCTATTTCGTGTGGTGATGAAAAAAGACTCGCATCGCTTTGTGAAGGTGGTAGTTCACATGTACACAAACGATGTTATCATCTTTTTACTATAAAAAAATAAATTGATATATTAACTTTTTAAGAGTGATAAATATTTCATGATTATCATAATTATTAATTTAATATAATATATAATCAATAACTTTATCATTAATACCTTCTAGGTAAATAGTTTGTGAGAAAATGATTTACAATGCTTCGCGAGGCAGTAGTCTTCTGTACATGCGAATGATATTATCATATCCGCTGTGGAATCAAAATTAAAAAAACAATTATATTATATAAATACTATATAGGTATAAATAATTTATAAATACTTTATATCCATCATTATACCCAACATTTAATGATGGTAATGGAAGAATGAATGACATCGGTTCACGAGGCGGTAGTATACTGTACACACTAATGATGATTTCATAAACCATTTTATGGAAGTGGAGATTTTTATATTTAATGAAAATATTATAAAAAATTACATTATATTTAATATACTATGCTAATTATATCATAAAGGATTAAAATTAATTTAATTATGTGGAGAATTAAATAAAATAAAGACGCACATTAAAGAACATTAACTCTTGTTCAGGTATCCTCCTTTGGTTTGCACTAAATCCTTCCTAGGTCATATTTATATCCAAAATAAAGATTAAAAACTGATGGGATGTAATTATGAAATATATTTGAGCATTTAATTTCTTAACCAAAGTTTTTTTCAGTATTAAGTATATAAGAGAGGGGTGTCTATTTATAAGTAGGGGAGAGGACACACTTGGTATTTTTGAAAAGAAATGAGTGATTCCACATTTATCGAATGAAGAAAGGTTCCAAAATAGAACATAATAGAACATAATAGTTTTTACTGTCGTAATATTGCATTAAATAGTTTTTTGATGAGTTTATAGATCATTTTAACCCTTATCTTCTTAGTTTAACCTCCAGAAAATTTGTTCTTACCTTATCCGTGGTAATTGATTTTTACTTTTTTAACTATTCAATTTCGTAAAAGAATATTATTAGATAATATAAATTTTTATGATTTTAAAAATGGGATTCATTTTTCAAAATTAAATTCACATATGAGGAAAATTTTAATTTAAAAATAACCATGTAGACGGGATAAGAACACAGTTTTTTAAAGAGAAAATGTACAAAAGTTTACACATTTTTATATATATAAATTTAATATTAAAATTAATAAAAATACATAAATTGGATAAATATTTATATAATTGATCTAATTTTACTTTACAAAAATTTATAATATATCTTAAATATATAATTAATTTAATCGAAAAATATATTTTCAATTAAAATAATGTATTTTTCATTATTCATAAGAAAATTAATCATTTTAAAAATATTAAAAAAATTCAGCAGGATATAATTATGAAATTATGATTTGATAAATAAATTTGATTTTTTAAAATAAATTTTATTAATAGATAAAAAATTAAATTTATAACAAAACCCAAATACGCAATGAAAAAGTGGGTTCTCAAGAAGTGTATTTTTTCTAGCAAAAGGTGATATTATATTATATCTATCTAATAATAATAATCTTATAAATATCAATAAAATTTACTAATAGTATATTTATATTTATTTATTTATTTATTTATTTTAAAACATTCCTCATTATTTATTATTTTACTTAATTAAAACATAGACACAGTATGTACTTTAAAATAGTTTTCAAAAAAATATTTTTTTAACCAAAATACAAACTCATACAAAAATATAAAATAATGAAGATTCAAATGTAATTAAGTGTATTAAATATAACTAAATAATAATTTGTTTAATTTTAATCATATTTAAAACATAAATTTACTTCTATATTACTTAATTTACTAAAAATAAATGATATTTTTAAAAAAATTGGTATTTTTAACTATTCACTGAAAAAATAAATATTTTCTGATAAATCCAAAAATTTAACCAAAAATAAATTTTGATATTATTATTTTAAAAATATTATTAATATTATAAAATAAATTTTATTAATTTTCCAAAAAATAATTATAATAATTTTTCCATGAAAAGCAATCAATATCATTTTCTAAGAAAACAAATTTTTGAATAATAAAATTACTCTATTAAAAATTGATTGAGTATTTAATAAAAATTTATCAATAATTAATATTGAGTGGTATATATATATATATATATTTTAGGTTATTTGGTAATTTTCATACCGTACAATTTAATGGCTAGGTTATAACAGTTATATACATTGTGGGTCATTTAATCTTAGTGTTGTGTGTTGAATATTCCATTAAACATAAAGATATCAGGGTTTTATGTACTAAAAGATGTTGAAGTGGTTAAATTTATTTAAAAATAAATATATCATAAACTATCAGGTTGTTATATTCTGTTTTAAGATCAGTGTTATGTGTCATTTACACTATCAGACATAGTTTTATTCTTCTAAAATCTCAAGGTGTTATATCCCCCCACCATTTAATTACTTCCTCATAATTTGAACATTATCTCAGAAATAAAAGGATGGATATTTTAAAATACATATTTTGTAATCTCACGTTATAAAATGGATTTATAAAATATCATCTTAATAAGGGATAAATGGAAGTAAAAAAGGTCATATGGAATAACACATAACTAGGTTTACAAATAAGAGAACATAGGTGGGAATGAAAGAAAAGGGTAAATAATTATAGATACTAATTGAGGTCACTGATCATAAGAAATTAAGTGATAAATTGAAAGTAATGGGGCTCAAAACCATAAATATTTTTTTATCTAAAAGACCATTATATTATTAGAAATAAAGGTACTAGGATAACTTTTTATTCAAGATCTTTCTTATAGAGTTGAGAAATTATATAACCATATAAACTAAGATAATATGGAAATATAAATACTTGATGCATATACTTTAATCATTTAATTAATTTTCTCTATAGGAACATTTTTTCACTAAATTATGTGTATTCAGGCTGAATTTTTCATGCTTAAAGCACTAAAATAAACTTATAAAGGACCATATAATCCACAAAATCATAATAGGATATTTATCCTGTCTTTATACATTAACCAAAACCAAAATGGTTAGCCCATAGTAAGTCAATTTCCAAAAACATAACCTTCATACATTAATCTATATATTTCAATAGTAATACCCAGAGTTCAAGCCAAATCATTTCATAAATTAAGATCCTTAAAATTATTAAAACATTTCATGATAAATTTTGAAACCCAATGATTATAAGGATTTATAATATTTTATTTTAAGGTAAATCAACTTTTTTCATAAAATAAAATCTCATATGTTTCTAAAAAACATAATCTTTACTTGAAAAAATTTCATACTAACTGGGATATTGTGTAGTCTCGTGGTAGGTGTTGCACACTTGTCTTCCTTCGATTGTGGGTCCAATCCTCATGGCATTACAGGACATGACATCTTATCACTAGGCCTTATGGTTGTCCTTTTTTTCTTTAAATATGAAATAATAATTTTTCTCTAAATAAAACCTCATATTTTTCCTAGTGGTTACAAATAACCCCACCAAAAAAACATCTCCCAAAATATCATTAAAAACACAAAATATTTTACTTCTTAAAACCGTCAAATGGGTTGTATAATAATTTTAACTTATGATCAACCTTAATCTTATAGGACTATTATTTTATCCATAACTCATAATATAAAGTCCGAAGAAAATCATTTTAACCTCTAATGAAATCGAAACCTTTCCTTTGATATGAAATATAACAACCAAGAACCAACACTCACAAATCCAGTGCTGAAATCATAACCATTACATTTTCTTATTTTATATCGATAATTATGACCCAAATTTTTCCATCCAAACCATACAACATAAAAAAGGAAAATTGGATGACTTACATTATCCATGGCCTTTTATGTTTACAGTTTTATAAAAATAGAAAAATTTTCCATATAAAAAGTACCAATGAGGTTAAATAAGTATTTCTCCAACAAAACCCATATTTTAATATTTAACATTAAGTTTTCATAATAATACATATGAAATCACTTCTATACATAATTCATTCAACATCAATTCAAGATCAACTGGGGAAAAGAAAACATAAGGAGGGTGGCCATAAATTCTCAGTAAGGGTAAAATTAAGCATTAATAAGTGAATTTCCTTAGTGAACATAAGAATTTCATAATGGAATGATGATATAATCAGATTTTATTAGAGAATCTTAAAAGAACTCATACCCATAAATACTTTAATCATAAACCATGAAGCATGGAATAAATATTTAACAAAGTAAATTTTCATAATAATCAATAATCATGAGACATTTGTTTTCAATCTTGATCAAAGGAATCATTATAAACCCATATAAATCATATATAAAATTTATTGCTGTTTAGGTATATCATCTTTATAGAAAAAATACAGAAACCTTATAATTTTAATAACCATATGGATGACTTCCAATATAATTTTCCATAGAACATAATCAGTATCTAATGCATTAGAGCACTTTTTATGATAACACATCATATTAGATATAACGGCCTCACCCAGTGCTATCTGGGGTACCCCATCATATAATCTATAATTGGATCACCTGACACTATCTAGAAAACCACATCATAAAGATGTAACTCGATCACCTAGTGTTATCTGGGCCACCCCAATATATTAGATGTCCAATAACCACAACATGAATTAATTACATAGATACTTCCTCATAAAACACGTATAAATAATCATTATTACCTTTATAACATGATTAAAACATAGAAAATAAATATGTTTCATAATAAACTCTTTATAACATGATTAACGGAAAGAAAATAAATTTGTTCCATAACAATATTTTTGAAACCTGAATAACCATGGAAACAAAATGGGTTCCATAGCAATGTCATTGATTCATGATTAACCTGAGGAAAATAAACGGGTTCTATAAAAATTTCATCAATTCACCATAACATAACCCATGAAAAATAAATGGGTCTCCTAAACATTTCATCAACATAAACATTAACAATAAAAATAAATAATAAGGATGGTATCAATTAATATTATAACTATTAAAGCATAAGTAACATGAAAGGATGTCATATTATATAGTAAATAATTTTTATTGTGCACTCAGACCATTTATTGAGTACAATATTCTTTCATCTTTGAAACAATCTTTTTAAATCATTTTTTAAATCATTTTTTTTAAACATAGTTTTTCCATGAAAAAGAGTCCTCAACTGAGAAGATGTTTTTTTATAAAAACATTTTTTTTAACTCTTGAGTACATATTGAGAGTAAAATTAAGGTAAAATGTATTATTATTACATAATAATATTATAATTAAAGTATTGGGTTTTATTAGTGTTGACGCTCCTTTCGTCACAGAATTTAAAGATCGGAAAAGGGGAATATCTGAGCTCAAAGTGATTCATCCTTTGAAGAAAATATCAAAAATCGACAGAGGCATGAACAAAGGATCAAAAGAAACTGCACCGCGCAAGTTATATCACTGTCGCGCAAGTCCACTTGCGTGACGCCCTTATGGTCGCACAAGTGACTTGCGCGACCTAAGTGATAACCGCCCAGTACATCCCAGGGTCTTCTCCTGGCTATAAATAGACCCTGTGGCCCCCCCATTCGAGACAATTTTTTTCCAGAAACTTTTATTGAAGCTCCCGATGCCCAAGTCTCTTCGCAAAGCTTCTGGAACACTTCTATGGTAATTTCTTACATAGAACGGAAGATCTAAAGAGAGGAAGGAAGGCGTAAGTGTTGAAACTCATCAACACTTGCGCGCCTGAGTGGCCATCCCTTAAGGGAAGTGGTCAAACTTGCGCGCCGCCTTACCCCTTCGATAGAACTTGTGCGTCCCTTTTCTGGAAGAACCTCAAGAGGATTATAAAGGCTTTAATAAAGAGTCGCTCAAGTATTCCAATGCTGGTTGACCATCGCGCAAGTACACCACGTGTCGCGCAGGTATACCTGCGCGACCAATACTTGCGCGCCCACGCAGTACTTGCGCGCCTTCCAAGACTTGCGCGCCCCTTCCTTTTTGGGTGCATTTCTTGCCCATGTCACCCCTCTTAAGCCATTACACCTTTTCTTTTCAAGATTCAGTCTTTAAGACACTCTCAAAATCCATTTATGGCATGATTTCTTGATTTGACTCCCTTGTCTGAAAGGAATTCGGTGGAATATCTCTCAAAACCTAGTGATTTACATATCTTTATGTCAATAAAGATTGAGAGTTCATTCATTCAACCTCATCCTTTATGATGAGAGAATCCTTAACGTGGGTCTCCTTTTTAGGAATAATCCCCAGTCCTAATTCCTCCAGACATGGGCATCCTTTTCAGGAGTAAGCCCCAAACCTTAATCTCATAACCTGGGTCTCCTTTTCAGGAATAAGTCCCAGTTATAATTTTGGGCTTCCTTTTTAGGAGTAAGCCCCAAGTCCCCTAACCTGGGCCTCTTTTTCAGGAATAATTCCCAGTCATAATTATGGGAATCCTCTTTAGAAGTAAGCCCCAAGTCCCTTAATTTCTCTTTAACCAGTACTAATTTTCGTTTGATCTGGGATTCCTTCTCAGGAGTAAAAACCCAGTTATCAATCCTCTCCTAAATTTGGGTTTTCTTTTCAGGAATAAGTCCCAAGTTAGAGTATTCAAATATCCATGAAGCACATATTCCTTTATGGACCCTGTTCCTGGATTTTCTCCCTAAAAGTAAATATTAAACCTTCATCTATCTAGGAAGTCATACATACATAAGCCCCAAACCATTTCTTATGATTGCATCTTTCATGGCACAATTGTCTGATTTTTACCAATACCTCTTGTTTCTCACACCGAGCATGACTCACGTGAGGTTAGAGTGTAAAAGTAGTTATGACATCCTTCTTTGAGCCATCAATCATAAACATCATACTCCCTTACTCAAACTACGTGGGTTCTGATTCCTTTTCCAAAACAAAGGATACGTAGGTAGCCCATTTATGGGTTCGATCCCAACTCTGAAATAATTCATGTCCTTCTGAATGACAATAAACTTCATGTGCCCCACTGAGTGGCTTTAAAACCAGCCTAGTCATCATAATGACCGAGAGACTTTTATATAAATGTTTTGAAGGATACTATTGACCATGAATTTCTAAATAAATATAGATGATTCTCTATTGATGAAGAACCTCAAATACATATAAAAGATTATCTAAATTTCTTACATATTTAATCATTGATTGTTAAACTAAAGGAAAGCTCATTTTATACATGGTAATGTAATATGGATTCACGAACACAACTTAAATCTATAAAGAGAGTCTCGGAATAGACAATAATTTCCCTCAAAAAGGTGTGATGAGTCCGACCTCCCATCCTCTCGACCAATGCAAATTCCTAGGCCTCATCATTCCACAAGCTAATGAGCGCCTACCTTTGGAAAGTAGGTCCAAATGGATGTGGAATCATTGGATATTTCTGGTTCTATGAACAAACCCGATAGAAACCGATCGGAATGATTGAATCTCCCATCCAGGAGGTCATCCCCGAATTCCGAGGGAAACAAAAATGGTGAACCTGACGTGAATCCTTAACCAAGTTAAAATGATGTTTTACCTATTTGTTAAGCCCCTATTTAAAACTCAATAAGAGGGCTAACAAAAACAATCATTGACATGTGTGCTCATCCAAAGGATGAAGTGGATGAATTTCATCTTGATTACCTCTGTTATATCAAACAGGCAGTCTTTTCCAAGATCTTCTGTATTTCCATAATGACTTCTCTCAGATTCACATTTGTGAATACTGCTGCTGTAAATACCACTGCTGCTATTCCTACTGGATCGTCATCCGCTCTGAGGATGACATCACCTACTCAGCATCTTCAATGCTGGGTATCAAATGCGCTGGTTAAGGAGTACCGTCAACACGGTACCATCCCAACTCTGGAGGCTGCCCGACAGGCCCTCCATGTAAACAACTTACACAGTTTGTCCGGACAACGACGACCAGTGATCAAGAGGCAGGCGGTGCTGACTACCGTCTCCAACCATTTCAGGTCGTTATCCCCGGAACGCAATTTCCATTCACTCCCTTACTCTGAGGAAGTGAATGAGCAGGTCCCTCAGGGCCTTAATTCAAAAAGACAGGAGTCCTTCCCGAGGTCTCCCATCAACAATCGCCGCCAGACTCGTGCGGAAGTGCGCCCTAAACATGATGAGGGTACCGACTCCAGGCATTCAGCTCAGGTTCCTCGAACCCGAGCAGGCAAGACGAACCGCCAGAGACCGAATCCAGTTAACAATGGGCAGGTTTTCATCCCTGCCATCTCCGGAGAAGTCCACCAACCTAACTTGGTGGCGAACAACGAGCAGGAACACACACCTGCCCGTTTTAATTCTGTTGGCCAGCAGACTCATCTGGCAGCATCACCCCAATCCCGCCAGGCAATTCCGGCGGAGTACTATAGGCAGGAACATACACCTGCTTATACATCATCAGTTAGTCAGCAGGCTCACCTAACTACATATGATGGATCTCATCAACTGCGTTTGGTGAATTGTAATCAGCAGGGACATACACCTGCTAGTACTAATCAAGCCTACCAACAGTCTCGCTTGGTAGCGCATGGAGAAGTCAGTCGGAAAGCTCCGACGACAAACAGGAGGCAGACTCAACTCTCTGCCTCCACACTTGAGTACTGTTAGGATTCACTGATAGGAAAAGGAGGACAGGAGCAGGCACATACACCTACTCCAAGCCCGGAATGGACGTATATCCCCGTTCCGGCAGCTGAAGTCACCAAACATAATTTGTCAATGGTGAAAGAGTAGAAGCAAATTCCTGCTCATATTATGGATGCTTGGCAGGATATCATAACAGCTTCAACATCATCTCAGGGACAGACACATAAATCTATCCCTAGCAGTGGAGTGACACATCAACGATTCACTCCGGAACAGACACACACATCTGTTCCAGTCCAATAGGGTTATGGGGCATACTCCCCCATATCATACGGACATCCAAGTCAGGCACATACATCTGATTTGAGTGGAGATCGTCAGCCTAACCTGACCATCTTTCCTGATCAGGAACATACACCTGCTCAGAGTAACCACTTTCTTCAACAAATGGTTTCCAAATCGAGTAAGAAGGCATCTAAGAAAAAGACCCGCCCAGCACAGTCAGGAGATCAAAGGCCAATCTGCAACAAGGCTTTGCTCGATGCTGGAGTTCTTGAAGCCCTCAGACATTTATCTGTTGGAATTCAAGATTCTACTCCCTCAGTTCCCAATAACGGGAACATTAATTCCGAAAGTCCTCAACAGACACTTCCTCATGAAGGCTTGCTTCATGAAAATTCGGTCAATCTTGAAGTTTCTTCTTCAGATGAGAGCCACATGAACCCTCTGTGTGGTCAAAAGACCAAGGAGCAAGAGATCTCATTTTTTTCTGTAACCCATTATGGTGGTCCTCCCTATGATGATGAACTTCGCTGCGAAAGTCCTCTCCGCAGTAGTGATTCACATTGCCTGGAAAATACTCCAGTGGACAATGTAGTGCCGAGAAAGCCCTCTTATCTTGAGGCACTTGCAAATGCGAAACCAGTCATGTCTGATGATTTATCGCTAGCAAGTGAAATACTTTCTCAATCATAAGATAGACCAGGGTGTAGGTCATTCTCCGAACCACCCCTAAGTCATGCATCTTCTAGTTTGATCAATGATCTATCTACCAATCTTGTTGAATCCGATGAAGCGACAAGGAAACACCATCTCTGGTCAAAACAGGTAGAAGATTCTTCATTTAATGATAAAGAGGAAATGCTGATCATGAGGAAAAAACTGGCGAAAAGTGAGGTACCAATCATGTTTTGGCCTTTGGCTGACTCCCAGTATGACATTCCAAAGATGTTGAAAGAAGATGGAGTCCATGATATTCGTCTCAACATATGGAAAACTCTTTGTCAATTGAAGAAGAAGGTATTATCTTATGATGAATATGAGAATCATCTTAAGATAATAGAAGGGCTACAACGTCAGATTGATTTGGCATCTCTATCAGTCTATCGGTATCCGAAGGCTGAAAAGCAACAGAGAACCCTTCAACGTTCATGCCTTGGCGCACTAAGAAAATTGTGTCAGTTAATTGCCAATGCTCCATCTGATGTTCATATCAGAGGATGAGGTGTTCACGGAGCGCTACATTTCACAGTGCTTTCCAGTCAACAAAGCCCACCGAAAATGGTCTCATGCAATGTTATTGCCCATGGCCGGCCACAGTCAATGGGATTTGTTCATAATCAAAAGCTTGCTCAAGAACAGGCTTCAACTAGTTACTCTCAAAATCAAGCATATAGAGAAAAAGTTGTTGAATTTCTCCTATATCAAGCAGGCGAGAATATTGCACAAGCCTCTGGTATGGAGCAAACACATCATCAAATGACAGAAGTTTCAGAAATCATCCAACGGTCTGTTGAACCGGGTGATAAAAGTGGATACAGGCTAATGCATCCAACTAATTTCCGAACTAAGGTTCGCAAGATCTAGAGAGATTTTAAGAAGATCTCAGACATAGCATGTCAAGAGCCACCCTAGCTTGTAATACTAGGGACTTATTTAACCCATCCCTCAGATTCAACAAATGGGATTCGAGGAGTTGAGCGGAAATAGCAGGAACATCCCCAGTTCACAAGACTGGGGACTCTCACAAATCATCAATCCCCTTCTCAGAGAATATCGGTATTTTCTCAATTGGGGAAGAAGCCCCAAGAGGAACTAAGAGCCAATTATCAGGAGATTCCCTCCAAGTTATAGCTCGTCAAGAAGTTCCTAAAAGATTGAACCAACAAAAGGCAATGTCTCATCAAAGACATGAAAGAAGACAATATCACAGAAATGTTGATAGAAGGGATGCGATGCATTATGCATCAATCAATTTCATCAATGTCGTTGTTGCTAATCCACCAGAGGAGGTTCACTCAGGGGACACAGATGAAGAGCATCCTGCTCAAGAAAATGTACGCACCGATACAAATGAAGAAGTTGTGCGTACACGAAGTCAAAGGATTACTCAGAACCTAGGAAATCTACTTCCCTCTCTCCAAACGGTATCCAACAAAGGGAAGGGGAAGAATCAGGTTACATATCCTTCCTCTGGAGAAGGTCGATCGCTCTCGTTAGAGCAAAGGTTTTCACAACAAGAGGAAGAAATGAATGAATTAAGAAGGTTGAATGCAGAACTACTTCAGAGTAGTCTTCTTCTTAAAAATGCTGGAGTCCGACAGCCATTGGAATTTGTTGCAGTTACTGAGATGGATCAGGAATATCATCCTTTATCAGTACACCCTCAGAAGTCTAATCCTACGGGTCAAGTGCAATAACGGTTGGCAGCACTACCATCAGTTGCAGCACCAACCACCACGTCTGTCCAAGCTCCATTCATTGCACCTACCCAAAACCAAGTTCAACCGGATATTTCTCAAAAGTTGATAACTACTATTGAGTCATTAACAGCTCGGTTAGAAACTATGGAAGGGAAACGGGAGCAAGTTCAACCTGAAAAAAAGTTTACCCTGAATGGGTAGATCCAATTTCTCATCCATCCAGTTTTGGAAACCCTGTTTTCCCTACGTTCAATGGATCAGGCGACCCTGAACAACATTTGACTCGTTACGTGTCTTGTTGTGATCCTATGATGGGAACTCCAGAGCAGCAAGAAGTAGTGAAACTCAGATGCTTCGTGTGAACCTGGCAAGGACCATCTTTTGTCTGGTATACAAGCTTGAAATCCCAGTCAATCATCGGATGGGAGGATCTTCGTCAAAAATTCCTTCTTCAGTTCAACTCAACTTTTCTAAAAATGACAGTTTTCGATCCTACATACTGCAAGAAAAGGGAGAATGAAAGAGTCTCTGATTTCATTGCTCGCTAGAAGGGATTAACGTATTCTCTGAGTTTAGCACTTCCTCAGGAGGAGCTGTTGCCAATCTGTGTGGAAAATTTGCGTGACGAATGACGCACGCCATTGATCCCTGTGAAATACACAGGAGGGTTTCGAGACCTTACTTCAATCGCTCAGCAGATTGATGATTCCCTTATACAGGCTAAGGTTAAATTTCGTGTCATTCCATCAGCTCCAGGAAGGAGAATGGGTAAAGTAGAAACTGCTACAGTTATGCTTAAACAAGCACCTGTACCTATTTCTACTTCAAAACCTTCATCTTCTCGAAGGGTTCCACCTCTTAAACGCCAACAACGAAGGTTGTTTCGTCCAAATGATCAAAGAGATCAACGATGAAAACAATTTGAGGATTTGAAGAGTAAAACATACTCTTTCCGAAGTGAGTAAGTTCCTGGTTACTTCATTTCATCTCTAAAAAATAATTTGGTTCAATTACCAGTGTCCAAGAGGCCAAACAAGGAAGGAGATGAAGACCATCCCAATTATTGTCCCTTTCACCAAATTTTGGGGAATCCCATCCAAAAGTGTTTTGTCTTTAAAGACCTCCTGCAAAAGATGGTCGACTTGGGACAAGTCAATTTTAAAGGTTCTTCGACTCAGATAGCATGTGTTAATGCTATAGTTCTAGAGGAGGAAGGTGAATGGAAATAAGTCAAAAGCAGAAATGCACAGAAGTATGATGATTGGATGGTCAGAAAGACAATCAACCGGACTCATGCCATTTTGCGAACACAATTAAAGAAACCAATTGTGTCTTATTCCATGAATATTGCGGTAAAACCCTCTTCGTAAGAGGGAAAATCCTCAAAGAAACGGCTTGATTCAAAGAAGAAAAAAGAATCAGAAGAAGATGAGTATGTGTCAAAGCATAAATTGTCTTTGACTCTGGAAAACTTTATGCCATCTACTTCAAAGCTACGGGCACCACCCCATCAAACAGCACAGCCTAAACAGGCTAGTCTGGAAAAGTCTTTATTAGACGAAGAGTTAATCTTCGGTTCTGTTAATATGATTCAATTAACAGATCCGTACTCCAGTCATAATTTCAATTTTGATGAGCCTGAATTCCCTGTATCAAATAAGGGAATCCAAGGAAGTTCCAGAGGTTCAGGATACAGGGGAAGACGTGGATCTTTTCGAAGCCACTACTCCAGTTCTACCCCTACTAGCACTGTGTATGCAGCAGAAACTGGTGGTAGGGCCCTTTAGCGAGCTCAAAAAGAACAAGCAAGTTCTTCTGCCAATAGTCAACTCAGTCTTGGCACAGTTATTTTGGAAGACCGATTGAAAATTCCATCTTCTTTATCTCAGAAAGTAAATGGATCTAATCGGTCTAATCTTCCAAAACCAAGGATTTTGCCAACTTCTCTCCCAATACAAGATGCATCAGCTTCCAAAGCATCTGCTTCCAAGGTACCTGCTAAACCACATATTCCTATTGGGAAACACAGACCTTTAGATCAAAAGTATGATATATTGAAACACGTGGCCCAAGTACCAGCCAAGTTATCAATTTTGGATGCTTTGAATCTGTCAAAAGATCTTAGGGAAGCACTCATCGAAGCTTTGTCACGTCCTCAGGAGTTTGAAGCTGAAATTGCTGCAGCCGAAGTCTATCACATAGAGAATAATCCTGCAGAATGCCATGTAGTGATATCTTTTACTGATAAAGATGAAGATGATGTTGTGAATGGGCACATAAAACCTCTATACATATCTGGAAAAGTAAATGGTGTATATATCTGAAGAGCTTTCATTGAGAATGGTTCAGGAGTCAACCTCATGCCCATTCGTACACTTCGTCGATTGGGCCTCACGGAATCTGATTTATCTCCTTCTACCATGATGTTACAAGGATATGATAAAAATGAACAAGAACCACTGGGTGAAGTTACACTCAGAACTCAGTTTGGAGATCTTGTATCCAATTTGGATTTCATGATTGTTGATCAAGACTTATCTTTCAACATCTTGTTTGGAAGACCCTAGCTATATCAGCATGCGTCTATCCCTTCATCATACCATCAATGTCTCAAATACTGTTTCAATGGTCAAGTTGGAACATTGTATGGTGATAAGGCCTCGTTCATGACATGTGAGTCTCAATATATTGAGGCAGAATTTTATCACATGAAGGAAAGAGAAAAATCTACAATGAAGGAAATTACCAAAATTAATGCTCCATATGTTTTGGAGAAAATTCCAATAAATCCATTTACACATGTGATTACAGATTATGTGTTACCTATCAGTCAAATTGACAAAATAGGCCCAAATCAAAATACTCTTATGGAAAGATCCATAATGTCAATTACAGCAATCGAGCCAGACAACATGGGAGAAATTGGTAACCTACCAAACAGTGATGAAAGCATAAGTGGTGACGTTTTCATTTCATCTGCTGAAGTCCAACAAGTCTATACTTCGCCAATCAGGCCCGAAGAAGTTATAGCAACATCAGAGGTGAATAATGATGTCGATTCTCAATCCATCTTCTCCTCTTTATTTCCCAAAGAAGGCCCTTTATCATCAATAGGGTCGGAAATTGAAGCTTCTTCTTCAAAATGTGCAAATTTTGACATCTCTTCTAATCATGAAAATGTCGTTTTGTCATCTATTATGCAAGTAGAAACGGAAGAAATAGCACATGATGAAGAGGAAGAGGAATATCTTAGAGATGCTCCTCCAGCATTTGAAGAGGGTATCTCTACCACTGTGGATGAACTCAGAGAAATAAATCTGGGTACCGAGAAAGATCCACGCCCCACTTTAATTAGTGCGGCCATGACCCTTGAAGAGCAAGAGATGTATATTTCTTTACTAAAGCAAAATAAAAATATTTTCGTTGGGAACTATACAGAAATGACTGGGCTTGATCCTGAAATTGCTACTCATAATTTGGGTTTACCAAAAGAACATCGAGGATTTAAGCAAGCCGCGAGAAGAACACACCCAACTTATGCTTCCAAAATTGAAGCTGAAGTGGATAAGCTGATCAAATATAACTTCGTCAGAGAAGTTCAGTATCCCAAGTGGTTGGCTAATATTGTCCATGTAAAGAAGAAGAATGGAAAAATTAGGGTTTGCATCAATTTCAGAGATCTTAATCAGTATTGTCCTAAAGATGATTTCCCAGTTCCAATTACAGAACTCTTAATTGATGCAACCGCTGGCTATGAAGTACTTTCCTTCACGGATGGATATTCTGGATATAATCATATCCGAATGGCTCCAGAAGATGAGGAATCTACAGCGTTCAGAGCCCCTCAATGTGTGTTTTGTTACCGGGTGATGCCCTTTGGTTTAAAGAATGCAGGTGCAACATATCAACGCGCTATGCATCGTATCTTTAAACCTTTCTTAGGTAATTTTGTTGAATGCTTTGTAGATGATTTGGTTGTTAAATCCAAACAACGTTCTAATCACTTGGATGATTTGGAAGTCATATTCCACAAGCTTCGACAACATAATTTGAAGATGAACCCCTTAAAATGTGCTTTTGGGGTAACCTCAGGAAAATTCCTCGGCTTTGTTGTACGCCATCGTGGTATTGAAGTCGATCCTGAGAAGACCAAATCAATCCTTGGTATGTCACCTCCTCATAATTTGAAATAATTAAGAGGACTTCAAGGACACTTATCCTATATTCTGTATTTCATCGCCAATTTGGCAGGCAAAATTTTACCCTTTACCAAATTATTGAAGAAAGGAGTCACTTACCAGTGGACTGAAGAATGTCAAGAAGCGTTTGATGTTCTCAAGAAATACCTCTTGAGTCCACCATTACTCATGCCACCTGTTGAAGGTAGACCACTTATCTTCTATGTGACAGCTCTAGAGCGATCATTGGGTGCCTTTCTCGCTCAAAAGAATGATGCTGGGAATGAAAATAGCCTCTACTATCTCAGTAGAACTATGCTTGAAGCAGAAACCCAGTATTCAAGTATTAAGAAGTGCTTCCTGGCATTAATCTTTGTAGTTCAGAAACTGAGACACTACCTGCAACATCACGAGGTCTAATTGGTATCTCGCAATAATCCGCTCAAATTCATCCTTAGTCGTCCAATGCTTACAGGACGTCTAGCAAGGTGGGAAGTTATTTTACAGCAGTTCAACTTTTAGTATGTGTCTCAAAAGGCAATAAAGGGCCAAGCTCTGGCTGATTTCCTGGCTGAACATCCTTCATTGGAAGACACGTTTTCAGATATTGAACTCCCTTATGAGGAAGTTTTTTCTATTCAAGAGTGTCCTCAAACATGGGAAATGTATTTTGATGGTGCTTCCAGAAGTCCAACAGGGAAGAAAATGGAAAATCCGAAATTTAACAAAGTTGGTTTAGGAATTGTGCTCATTTCTCCAAATAAGGCAGTGTTACATTATTCCTTTTTATTATGGGAAGGTGGTACCAATAATGAAGCCGAATACCAAGATCTCATTACAGGATTGGAGTTAGTGCTCCAAGCACAAGTGAATCACTTAAAGGTGAAAGGTGATTCAGTCCTGGTAATCAAACAAGTCAACGGGGATTATTGCATCAGAAAAGAAGAATTAATCCCTTTGTATGATTATGTCAGAGAGTTAATGGCATAATTCCTTTCAGAACCGACATTTTCTTATGTCCCAAGATCACAAAATGCTCAAGCTGATGCACTGGCTAATATAGCCACAACTTTAGATGATCCAAATCAGGATGAGACAACCATCAGTATTGCCCACCGTCGTGCAATTTCACCTTATGTTCAAGCCAGAACAGAGGAAATTAATGAAATTAGTCCCATTCCTGAACCGTATGGTCATACTACAGGATGGATGTCACCTATCAGATAATACCTTCAAAATGGGAAACTTCCACCTGATAGAGCTGAGAAAGAACAAATCCGGCGACGTGTGGTCAATTTTACACTTTATGATAGCCCAAACCACTTAGAGAAAATTCTCTATAAACGTGGTTTTGATGGAGTTCTCTTCAGATGCATTAATGGTGAAGAGACAATGGCTGTCATAAAATAAGTACATGCAGGAGTCTGTGGTGCCCACCAGTCTGGACATAGACTGTCTGATCAAATTCAAAGGCTTGGATACTTTTGGCCTTCAATAATACAATATTGTGTTAATTTCACAAAGAATTGTCATGCATGCCAAGTATATGCCAACTTCATTCATCAACCTCCAGATTTGCTTCATACAGCTAAATACTCATGGCCATTTGCCACATGGGGAATGGATGTGGTGGGACCTTACCCTTCAGCTACGGCCAAGCAGTTTAAGTACATTCTTACTGCTACTGATTTCTTTTCCAAATGGGCAGAGGCAGTACCTCTCAAAGAAGTCAGTTCTAAATTCATTATTAGCTTCATCAAGTCTAACATCATTACTAGATTTGGTGTCCCTCATACCATATTGATGGATAACGGCACCAACTTCTGTTCTTCTGAGGTGAAGAAATTGTATCAAGAATACAACATTAAATCCAACCATTCATCTCGGTATCATGCGGCGGCCAATGGTCAAATAGAAGCCTTTAACAAGACTCTTTCAAATATACTGCAAAAGATGGTGGATAAAGATAAGAGGTCATGGCCTGATAAACTCTTTCATGCTTTATGGGCTTATCGGACTACCACCCACAATGCAACGCGGTCAACTCCATATTCGTTGGTATATGGAATAGAAGCAGTCTTGCCAATTGAAGTTCAATTTCCCTCACTCAGAGTAGCCATTTGTGATCAGTTATCTACAGATGAGAAATCCCAAAAGCGATTGAATGAATTGGAACAGTTAGATGAGAAAAGATTGTGCACTTTGCACCACTTGGAAATCTATCAGAATCGAATAGCATGAGCTTTTAACAAAAAAGTTCATCTTCGTTCATTCATTTAGGGAGAATTGGTATTGGTTCTCAGAACACCAATGATACCAGGAAAGGAGCCTCCCAAGATTGAACCAAAATGGGAAGGACCTTATTCAATACATAAGGTCTACTCCAATGGAGCTTATTCATTAATCTCAATGGATGGAGAACTCATTACGACTCCAACCAATGCCAGATTTTTGAAGAAATATTTTGTATAAACACAAAATATAGTCCCCAGAACCAAGATTCTTACAATTGGTTCATACAGCAATGGTCCAGTATGACCTTAAACTGCAAATTCGTCCAACATGACATTAAACTGTAGAAAAGAAGATGTCCCCGCAACATGACACTAAACTGTGCAGCACCAGTTCTTCCTTCCTATATGACGTTAAACTATACAGAAATGGTCCAGTATGACCTTAAACTGCAACTTCGTCCAACATGACGTTAAACTGTAGAAAAGAAGATGTCCCTGCAACATGACACTAAACTGTGCAGCACCAGTTCGTCCTTGCTATATGACATTAAACTATACAACAATGGTCCAGTATGACCTTAAACTGCAACTTCGTCCCACACGACGTTAAACTGTGAAAAAGTTCCCTAAATGGTCCAGTATGACCTTAAACTGCAACTTCTTCCCACATGACGTTAAACTGTGAAAAAGTTCCCTAAATGGCCCAGTATGACCTTAAACTGCAACTTCGTCCAACATGATGTTAAACTGTAGGAAAGCTCCTTCTTCGTCCAACATGACGTTAAACTGTAGAAAAGAAGATGTCCCCGCAACATGACACTAAACGGTGCAGCACCAGTTTTTCCTTGCTATATGACATTAAACTATACAGCAATGGTCCAGTATGACCTTAAACTGCAACTTCGTCCCACACGACGTTAAACTGTGAAAAAGTTCCCTAAATGGTCCAGTATGACCTTAAACTGCAACTTCGTCCAACATGACGTTAAAATGTAGGAAAGTCCTTTTTTCGTCCAACATGACGTTAAACTGTGACATCCTAACTACATGATGCTAAACTGTATAAAAGTCCCTTACGTCCGGAAAGAAGTTAAACTATATAATCATTAAAGGTCATGTATGACCTTAAACTACACCACCGTCCAGCATAACATTAAACTGTACCATCCACGGTCCATGCATATGACTTTAAACTATTCACACTTTCATCCAACATCACGTTAAACTGTGGGAAAAAATCCCCAATGCATCCAACATGACATAAATGGTGTGTTATTTTGTCCTTACGGCATGACATTAAACTGTGCAGTCCCCCTTTAGTCCAACATGACGTTAAACTCTATTGTTCCCATCGTCCTAACTACATGACGCTAAACTGTACAGAAAGTTCATAATACGTCCTACATGACATTAAATTGTATTTTGTCCCTGCTACATGACACTAAACTGTGCAGCACCAATAGTCCTAACTGCAAGACTTTAAACTACATAGTCCCTTTATATGTCCTACATGACATTAAACTATGCATCGTTAAGGTTGTTGTTACCTCTTGTTTCTCACATCGAGTATGACTCACGTGAGCTTAGAGAAAAACTCAACTGTAACACTCTCTTTGGGCTGCTAACCATGTATAAGTCCCAACAACATTTTTTTTATTTCGTTGTCCGCAAGAACAACTTGATCATTAATTCATTCTTTAATTGAACTACATGGACTTTGATCCTTGCCCTCCAGGCTGGGTATGTAGGCAACCTACCAGGGTTCAAGCCCAAAAACAATCTCTTCACATCGGTTCACCACCATCTCATATGATGTTGATTCGTGAAACCGCCCCTAGAATCAATATCTTTACATTGATTCACTTTCATCCTTGTTATATGACGTTAAACTATGCAACAATTTTGTCTGGTATGAAAATAAACTACAATACTCTTTGATTTCATCATTTGATAGAGAACTATTATTGACATTGATTTTTCAATCATGTTTCATTTCAAAAGACTACGTGCATGCATGGTAATACCTAAACTTTTTATCTCAGGTTAAACCATCATTGCACTAAAGTCCCCTTTCACCCTTCACTTGTACGAACCAAATTTGTACAAACGGTAGTTCTATAACTACGTGGGCTTGATTCCCATCCTTATGGGATATGTAGGATTGTTCGAGTATCCCTCGAATCCAACCCCAAGTCTTTTGGGCCTAACCCCAAATTTCACTTTCAGTCCCTTAGCTGAAAAGTCCTCATGAAAACACACATTGTGTATTCATTAATATGGTCTGAACTCTATGACCCTAAACTAAGATCTCTCATATTTTCATCCTGCACGACGTTAAACTGCATTTCAAGAACTATATATGGCTTGATTCTCATTCTTATGAGATACGTAGTGAAGTCCAAAATTTCAATTCAGGACCCAGCCAGAACATGATTATGGTTATCATTGACCTATGTATCTCTATATACATTGGACAATACCCATCTTTATGTGTTATAATCCTAACCTTAAATATTTTAAGATCTTCATAACCCTTTTCATGACTTTTAGTCACAAAAATGTCAAACTTCTAAGAATTCTTTTGCCTGACTATGCAGCACGTGCCCATAGGTGGCCTTGCATAAACAGTCCACATAACAGACTTGTTAGCCAAAAGATACTATTTTATTTAACTGTGCAGCCAATGCACTTAGGTGGCCCTGCATAATTCAACCCCCTAATGGGTTTGTTAAATGATGGTAACTTCATTCTTGGGAAGAATGCCTCTTTTGTCCTTATATGTTTTAAATGACGGTATGTAGAGATCTGCAAAAATAGCCATCCTTAACATATTTGTCCCATATCATTTTTCATGATCTAAAAGTATTCAAGGCTATGGTTTATTCTTCTTCCCTACGTTTGGGTCAGACCTTCGTAGGAGTGATATTCATCCAGTTCTTTGATAATCTTGTCTGAAAATATCATCTCCATATTCAAGTACCTCTTTCCATACAACAAACTCTATACTTTATAAAATTTGAATCTCCATAAACTTTCACTAGCTTTTAGCACTAGGAAAGTAAATTTCTGAGAGTTCTTTTGCCTGAATATGCAGCACGTGCCCATAAGTGGCCTTACATAAACAGTCCACATAACAGACTTGTCAGCCGAAAGATGCTATTTATTTGACCATGCAGCCAATTCCCTTAGGTGGCCCTGCATAATTCAACCCCCTAACGGGTTTTGTTAAATAATAGTAATCTCATTCTTGGAAACTACTTCTTCTAAGGCCTTTTATCTCTTTTTCATATCATTCCTCATATTCAAATATTCTTAATCCATAGTTTACATATTTTCTCTCATACTTGAGTATGGTAATATGTTTTCAGATAAATTGTCAAGGAATTGAATCAATTTTAACCCATTTTGGTCAAAGCTATTTCGACCTTAAACATTAGCCCCATTATGTCCGGCATGCATGACTTTAAACTGCCCACAAAAGACAAAGGAACTCTAAATAAAAGTCAAGTTCCAGCTCACTAAATATACATTTTTGTATGATTTAGGTAATATTGAGCAATTTAAAGGTTCAAAGTTTGTAGGGTTATTTGTAATAATCATAGTAAAAATCAAACTATGCTTACTAAGCGCATTGTCTTAAGTAAATTTGAAGCAGGTAGTGAAAGAATGCAGGTACAAATGATTGAAGATGAAAGTGTTTTTCATTGATACACAAGAGTTAGAAGGACATCCACAGACTGTAGTATCTTCTCTTTTTCAAGAATTACAAGAGGCTTTCAACATAACACTTCATTTGATTTACGGCATCCCGAGCTTCATCAGCAACCACATAGAATTCATTCGTTCAACTGGATACAATAAGAGATGCAGTGATACCAGCTCTTCTTGGAACAATTATAAAAGGATGTTCTTGAGTACGGTTTGAGAAAATTTTCTTCTGATCAAACAGTGACTCTGTTTCTGTCCAAGAGACTTGGAAGATGGATACATGGATTTGAGAATGGAGCATTTGAAGTAAAGATCCATTTGGAGAGAGTACTCTTTTCAGATATTGCTTTAATACCATGTTTGTCTTCTCTCCACCAACCGGTAGTGGAAAACATTTCAGCCCATGGGTTTGCCATTTTCATATCTGCAAGGAAATAACATGAAGGAAGAATTTGAATGTTCACACCATTGTTGTTGCTCTTAATGCACAGCATAACCGAAATGAAGGAGTAGCAGCGCAGCTGCATTTCAGGTGTATAGTTCTTTTCATCTGGAACATTGACTCCTTGCAGGTGATCATAACCACATAGAGACAGGTAGATGCTCTGTGGGAAATTAAGATGATATTTCTTCAAGTACTTAGCCATATCTGGGAGGGTGCTGTCGCAGATATCATTGTAATCGTGGCCAATGATGTTCATCATGTCATCAATCCGCTTGCTAGCCAGTTCATCAGCCGTTTCAATTCCCTTAGGAGCCATTGAATCTACCCAAAAGTTGAATAAATTAAACTCTTAAATGGGTTTATTTTTTTTCATAAAATTTGTGAAAGATTCCAAAAAAATGGCTAAGGAATTATGGCGTGCAAGTCTAAAAATGGCGCGCAAGTATTCGTGTGCTGCGCTAGTTTCTGACGCGCAAGTATAAACTAGCAAGTACAAATGCCTTTACAGTAGCACGACATCAAGGAAAACAATAGAAAACAGAGCAACTTGCGTGGCTAAGGTGACCTGCGTGGTGAGAGCTCGATGGTATGAAGTCCAGAAATCCGGATGCTTGTACGGAAGTGAGGCCCTCTATTTATAGACGCGGCCGAGACCCTGCACGACCGAGGGCCGTATCCCTGTGTGATGCGCACTTGCGCGCCGCCCTCTATGCCCTGAAGACTTGCGCGCCCCCTTTTCCTTTGGATGTATTCGATTACCTCATAGTCAAATCCTCATTTCTCTCCTGATCCAACTCTGAGGGAGAACTTTTGTTGACGCTCCTTTCGTCACAGAATTTAAAGATCGGAAAAGGGGAATATCTGAGCTCAAAGTGATTCATCCTTTGAAGAAAATATCAAAAATCGACAAAGGCATGAACAAAGGATCAAAAGCAACTACACCGCACAAGTTATATCACTGTCGCGCAAGTCCACTTGTGTGACGCCCTTATGGTCACGCAAGTGACTTGCGCGACCTAAGTGATAACCGCCCGGTAACCGCCCAGGGTCTTCTCCTGCCTATAAATAGACCCTGTGGGCCCCCCATTCGAGAAGATTTTTTTCCAGAAACTCGGATTGAAGCTCTCGATGCCCAAGTCTCTTCGCAAAGCTTCCAGAACACTTCTAAGGTAATTTCTTACCTAGAACGGAAGATCTAAAGAGAGGAAGGAAGGCCTAAGTGTTGAAACTCATCAACACTTGCGCGCCTGAGTGGCCAGCCCTTAAGGGAAGTGGTCACACTTGCGCGCCACCTTACCCTTTCGATAGAACTTGCGCGTCCTTTTTCTTGAAGAACCTCAAGAGGATTATAAAGGCTTTAATAAAGAGTCTCTCAAGTATTTCAATGCTGGTTGACCATCGCGCAAGTACACCACGTGTCGCGCAGGTATACCTGCGCGACCAATACTTGCGCGCCCACGCAGTACTTGCACGCCTTCCAAGACTTGCCCGCCCCTTCCTTTTTGGGTGCCTTTCTTGACCATTTCACCCCTCTTAAGCCATTACACCTTTTCTTTTCATGAATCAGTCTTTAAGACACTCTCCAAATCCATTTATGGCATGATTTCTTGATTTGACTTCCTTGTCTGAAAGGAATTCGGTGGAATATCTCTCAAAACCTAGTGATTTACATATCTTTATGTCAATAAAGATTGAGAGTTCATTCATTCCACCTCATCCTTTAAGATGAGAGAATCCGCAACATGGGTCTCCTTTTCAGGAATAATCCCCAGTCCTAATTCCTCCAGACTTGGGCATCCTTTTCAGGTGTAAGCCCCAAACCTTAATCTCCTAACCTGGATCTCCTTTTCAGGAATAATTCCCAGTTATAATCTTGGGCTTCCTTTTCAGGAGTAAGCCCCAAGTCCCCTAACCTGGGCCTCCTTTTCAAGAATAAGTCCCAGTCATAATCATGTGAATCCTCTTTAGAAGTAAGCCCCAAGTCCCTTAATTTCTCTTTAACCAGTCCTAATTTTCGTTTCATCTGGGATTCCTTCTCAGGAGTAAAAACCTAGTTATTAATCCTCTCATAAATTTGGGTTTCCTTTTCAGGAATAAGTCCCAAGTTAGAGTATTCAAATCTCCATGAATCACATATACCTTTATGGACCCTGTTCCTGGATTTTCTCCCTAAAAGTAAATCCTAAACCTTCATCTATCTGGGCAGTCATACA
Source organism: Viscum album (assembly GCA_963277665.1). NCBI lineage: Eukaryota > Viridiplantae > Streptophyta > Magnoliopsida > Santalales > Viscaceae > Viscum > Viscum album. The sequence goes on along the minus strand of OY728131.1, from coordinate 705,034,300 downwards.
TACATAATCCCCAAACCATTTCTTATGATTGCATCTTTCATGGCACATTTGTCTAATTTTTACCAATACCTCTTGTTTCTCACACCGAGCATGACTCACGTGAGCTTAGAGTGTAAAAGTAATTATGACATCCTTCTTTGAGCCATCGATCATAAACGTCATACTCCCTTACTCGAACTATGTGGGTTATGATTCCTTTTCCAAAACAAAGGATACGTAGGTAGCCCATTTATGGGTTCGATCCCAACTCTGAAATAATTCATGTCCTTCTGAATGACAGTAAACTTCAAGTGCCCCCACTGAGTGGCTTTAAAACCAGCCTAGTCATCATAATGACCAAGAGACTTTTATATAAATGTTTTGAAGGATACCATTGACCAAGAATCTCTAAATAAATATAGATGATTCTCTATTGATGAAGAACCTCGAATACATATAAAAGATTCTCTAAATTTCTTACATATTTAATCATTGATTGTTAAACTAATGGAAAGCTCATTTTATACTTGGTAATGTAATAAGGATTCACGAACACAACTTAAATCTATAAAGAGAGTCCCGGAATAGACAATAATTCCCCTCAAAAAGGTGTGATGAGTCCGACCTCCCATCCTCTCGACCAATGCGAATTCCTAAGCCTCATCAGTCCACAAGCTAATGAGCGCCTACCTTTGGAAAGTATGTCCAAATGGACGTGGAATCATTGGATGTTTCCGGTTCTACGAACAAACCCGATAGAAACCGATCAGAACATTTGAATCTCCCATCCAGGAGGTCATCCCCGAATTCCGAGGGAAACAATGAGATATGGATCAATGTTTTTTATCAATGGAAAAATAATCATAAAAAATTATGATAAATGATGATTATTATGTAAAATCATTACCACATTGATAACTATGAATCATAAGACCCATAAAAGAATAAAATTAAATGAAACATAAAATATAATTAGGATAAATTAATTAATGATATTATATTTAAAAGGTTTTTTATATACTTCTAATTAAATAATATAGGTGTATAATACAATGTACGTCGCAAAGAAGGAAAAGTGAGATAAGAATCCCTTATCACTTTGGTGACATTGAAATTGTAAAACCCATGAAAGATATATTATAAAGTTGATTTTAAAATCATAATAAAATTATGGTTAATAATAAAGAAACAAATTCATGTGGATTATATATACTATTCCAAATAAATATATGTTGAATATGGCATTTTTCTTGTAGGAAAAAAAGCGAGGTAGAAATCCCTTACCTCACATGTCCTTTTTGTTGAACATGATTTATCCTCATACATATTGAATTTAAAAATTTTATTAACTTATAAAATTAACATATTAATATTTATAATATCATATATTATCCTTTTATAACATATTTTCACCTGTTCATTAATAATATTTCATTATTTTCGTTGATTCGGGAGTTAATTATCTTGTTTTCTCATTTGTTCTTTGTTATGATTTCAGGTTCTTGTGAATATAATATAGTTTTATTATATTCAAAATAATAATCATGAAATTATTATTATATTTATATAAAAAGTATACTTTTAAAAACAATAATTAAATATTTTTATGAAAAATGATGTACATTACGTTCATAGTGATCGTAGGTCTTACATATGAAATTGTAATGTTTCTATTTTTCAATGTTCATTATGGGAAGTATGAAAGTAATATTTTATCTTTAAATAAAGATAAAAAAATATATACCATATTATTTCTTTATTTAAACTTATATATATCATCCATGTGGTTTTCTGATGAAAAAAGTGTCATGTCAATTTGTAAAGGCGATAGTCCACATGTACAAGAATGATGTCATAATCTCTTAAGTTTAAAAATAAAAAATGATATATTATATTTTCAAAATGGACAATATTTCATTATTATAATAATTATTTAATTTATATCATATATAATAATTAAATTTATCCTCATTACCTTCAATTTAATGTGTTATTGATAAAATTAATCACATCACTTTGCGAGGTGGAAGTACGTCACACACACGAACGATGTTATCATGTCCCCTATGTAATGTAAAGTTAAAATATATATAAAATAATGACTCTATAGGTATAAATATTTTATAAATATCATATATATACTTTATATACATTATCATACCCAACCATTAAAGGTGGTAATTAAAGAATGGATGAATTGGTTCACGGGGATGTAGTATGTCATACACACGAATGATGATTTCATAACCCATTTGATGGAGGCGGAGATGATTTTATGTAATTAAACTAATACAAAAAATACACTTATATGATATATAATAATTATATTATATCTGAATTTTTTAATATTAATTTGTGGAGGTGGAGAAAGAAATAAAATAAAGATGTTCGTTGAAGAACATTACCTCTTCATTGGGTATCCTCCTTAGGTTTTCTCTAAGGCCTTTTCTAGTATGGATTTATGATCAAAATAATGCTTCTATGATGAGGGAAAGGATATTTTTAAGAAATTTTATTACGTATTTTCTAAACCCAAGAGGTATTTTTCTGTGAATAAGAGATTAAAGGGGTGGATTTTATAAGTGGGGGAGGGGACACACTTGGTATTTTGGAAAAGAAATGAGTTCTCTCACGTTTTCACATTTCACACAGGTAAAAAATTGATCATTATATAAAATAATATGTATGAAAGTATAAATATGTTTATAAAAATGTTCTTATAAATGTTTATAGGTCATTTTAACCCTTATCGTCTTATTTTAACCCCCGATAAATTGGTTTTTACCCAAACTATGGTAATTAATTTTTATTGTTTTTTCTATTCACTTTGGTAAAAAATTAAATTAACACTATTATATATTAAGAATTATGGTTATTAAAAATATGGAATACATTTTTCCAAATTAAATTCCTATAATTGAAAATTTTTAATTCAAAATTAATCACAAAGATGTTATAAGAAAGTGGATTTTAAAAGAGAGAAATTACAAATGTTTACAAAGTTTTTTGTATAAAAATAAATATAAAATGTAATAAAATGAAATTTTTTTTATAAATATATACATAATTTATCTAAATTTACTTTACCACTAATTTAAAAAAGAAATAAATTTATAAATAATTTAATTGACAAGGTATTTTTCAATAGAATTCAGTATTTTTCACTATTCATTGGAAAATTGAACTTTTCTAAAAATTCTCAAAAATTAATCCTAATTTAATTTTTACATGATGATTTAAAAAATTTAGTTTATTTTCTAATATTGAAAAAAATAAATTTTAGAACAAAACTCGCAGATGTGATGAAAAGACTAGTTATTGTGAAGTGTATTTTTTCAATTACATGATGATTTTATATAAATTATATATTTAATAATAATAATTTTAGAAATATAAATTAAATTTTACTAATATATAATATATAAACTTTATTAAAAAAATTCCTCATTATGGATTATTTTAAATAATTTAAATGGAGAAACATTATGCGCATTAAAATAGTTTTCAAAAAACTCACTTTTTTAACCGAAAACAATCTTGTACTAAAATACAATATAACGAGGATTATAATGTAATTAATTAGATTAAATTTAACTAAATAATATATATTTTACCTTAAATAATATTCAAAAAATAATTTTTTTAATTACATAATTTAATGAAAGGAAATAACATTTTTATAAAAATATATATATTTCTATACTCACCAAAAATAAATTTTGATATTCTGTTTTAAAAATTGTGTTTAATTTTATCAAATAAATTTTATAAATTTTCCAAAAAATTAATTAATGTATTTTCTTTATGAAAAGAAATAAAAATCATTTGTAATGAAAACATATTATTAAAGATTAAAATTACTTTAATAACTATTGATTGATTATTTACTAAAAATTTATATATAATTTATATTGAGTATGATATATATATATATATATATTTCATAAATTATTTAATAATGTTCATGTTTTCTATTTAATGGATGGATTATAATGGTTATATACATTGTGGGTCATTTAAGCATGGTGTTTCATGTTAAATACGCTATTGAACATAAAAATCTCATGGTTGTGTGTACCATAAGATATTTTAGAGAATAAATTTATTTAAAAATAAATATATTGTAAAGTATTTGGGTGTTATATTATTTTATATTCCCATTGTTGTGTGTCATGTATGCTATCAAACATAATTTAATTATTTTGAAATATTGGGGTTTTACACAATGTGAGTTGGTGATGGGAACCAAATTATATTAGTTTGAGAGGAGGTTTTCCATCTTACACATGAGCGATAAATTTATTTACCATTTTATGGAGAATCAGGTAGATAAATATTAATTTATCAATATAATAATATGTAATTATTAAGGATATACTAATGATATTATATTGGAATATTTAATATATAATTTATGGTGGAAAAAAGTAAGTAAAAATAAGGATCACGTTATAGAGGATTACCATCTCTTAGAAAAAAATTATTTGGATCTCTTATTAAGGACCCTAGGGTAGGTCATTTGGGAATAACATAAGCTCTATAATGAGTCTAATGATGTTGTGGATAGATTTTTTTTGGGATCGGCCACCTCAAATTTATGAGTGGTGTGAATATGTTAGGGGATGCGCCCTTTTATAAGTGGTGGAGGTGAACTTCATAGAATCCACTTTGAAAATTCCCAAAAGGATACAAAATTAAAAGACATTCCAAAGAAAATATTCATCCAAATGTCCATATAGTATAATGTGTGATAGGATAAGATTGAAATATGGATACTCATTACTATTTTTAAATGATTGATTTTCCAACATACCCTTATCTTTTGGATTAACACCCCAGTAAACATGTCTTACCCTCACATGGGGTAATTCATTTTAATTTTTTTACAATTTATTATGAAAAAAAATTATGATAAAAACATTACATAATTTTAATTATTCTTATTCAAAATATGGAATCCATTTTAACCAATTTAATTCATATAATTGGAAATATTTAATTTAAAAATTTACCCACAAAAAGCATCAAAAAATGGTTTTTAATCAAATTCATTTTTTGAAGCATAAGAAGAAATTAGATTATCTATATGACTAGTGATTATAATTATATATATTTATATTCTTATATTGAGATATAAAATCTATAAATTTTATTTAAATGTTTACTTATTAGTGTTTTTATAAATTTATTTAAATGGGGGAACATTATGCACCTAAAAATAGTTTTCCCAAAAATTCATTTTTTTAACTACAATAAACTTATATAAAAATATATTATAAAAATTATTAAAATTTAATTAATTAGATTAAATAAAACTAAAAATTTTTATTTTACTTTTAACTAAAATTAAAATCATAATGTGACTTATATATTACTTAATTTATATAGATAAAATTTTAGTCTTAGAAAAAAAATGGCATTTTTTACTATTCTCTTGAAAAATCACTCATTATAGAAAACCCCAATATTTAATCTACAATAATTATGATATTATGATTTAAAAAATGTTATTATTTTTATAAAATAAAATTTTATAAAGTGTTATAAATTTATTATAAATCCCAAACAAAAAATGAAAATTTAAACCATTTTTAAAGAATAAAATATTTTGCATTCATAATTAAGTTCTTATTTATAAATACATAGTTTAATTAATTAATAAAAATTTCAAATATGTGATTAAAATTTTTAATTCTAACCACAATAATGTATAGTTTATAATGGTTATATTAAATATTAATATTTTAATTGTATATCTCGGTTCTCTTAAAACTCGATGTTGGGTGTCGCATACACGATCAAACATAATGTTATTCTTTAAAAATCTAGGGATTTCACATTATAACCCACCATAAAAATATTACATCCTCAAAATTTCTACTTGTGTTCATAAATCAATGGTTTTCAATATGAAAATAAATTTTTTGAAATACCGCATCGCAAAATGGGTTAATAAAACTTCCTCTTTATAAGAGAGAAAGGGATGTACATGGGTGGTTTAGAATAATAAATTGATATTATTTCTAGGAGAAAAAAATTAGTGATACATGGTAGATACATTTAAAAAGTATGGAGATTGATAGAGAACATTTATCACATGAAAGTGAATGATCAAGTTAAATTTAATGACAAATGAACCATAAACCGATGAGTGTAAAAAATACCATTGATTTATCAAAAATGATGATTTTTATATCCTTTTTATTTCAAGATAATTTTCCTATAGTTAAGGTATTACTTTTCTCTCAATATATAGAACATTATAAAATATAACTACTTGATATATTTTTATTCCATAAGAACAATTTCATATGTTGGTTATGCTTCAAACAATTTCCACTACATTAATAACTCCATAAAATTAATATCAAAGTTGAATTTTTTTTATTCCTGAAGCACTAAAATTAAATTTTGGTAGATCATAATATTAATTAAGGAGTGAGAAGTAGTTTCTTATTTCCCTAAATAGATGTCAAAACCAAAATTATTAGCACAGGTAATATAATATAATAATTATAATACATTAATATCTAAAACTCAATTTCTACACCCTAAGATAAACAAATAAATTATTATTAAAATCATTTAATTAAAAACAATTTCATATTAACTGGGGCATCATGATGTCTAGTTGTAGGAGTCACGCCCTTTCCTCCCTTTGGTTTGGGTGTTCGAGCCCCATGACTTCCCTGGACGTGCCAGGTTGTTTCTTGACATGTTGGTTGTCCTTTTTCTATAACTATATTAATTTAATTCTTATAACATTCTCACAAATATTGTTAACATCCTAAAAAATAACATTAATCATCAATTAAATTTTTAAAAACCACTGTTTTTTGTATGATTTATTTTTTACATGGAATCAAATAATATAATTTTTTATTTTTACATTAACATCAATTATCATATTGACCCTAAATGTTTTTAATTCCTTAAAAACATATTAAGATATAATTTTTAATGAGATAATACATCATGTTGAACCTATGGGTAACATATACCACAAACTAATAAAATTTCACCCAAAATTTTATTAGTCACTTGAAAATCCTATCACTGAAAATCTAAAAAAATTGTATAAGAGTTTGAATAAATGATCACCATAAACTCATAAAACAATGATGGTATCCATAATTATTTAGTTAATATTATATAAAGAAATAAATGCTTACAAGAAAATATTAACATAACCCTTATATGTTTCATTATTATAATAAATAAAATACTATTGATAATAATACTTATGAAATATAATTCTTCAATCCAAATAAATTATTAAATAAAACATTTTACTTCAATATAGATCATTTCTTATTCTATTATTTAATATTTATTTGAGGTAATTAAGTTGGATAATTCCTAGGTTATCCATATTAATGATAACAAATAATAAATATATTTCTAGGAAGGATTTTTTTTTCACCCCCTTCAACTCCCCACTTTTCCTATGAAATTCATTGCTCTATACCATTATTTTACATACATAAAACATTTAATTATTACTTTGAGGGATTCAATTGTCTGTCTATTGCATCATTTAGGAAATGAATAAAATTGATCATCCATTCCTCCTTATTCAACACTACTCGAGCTCTTAGAGGACTCTATCCAAATATTCTTTGGTGAGTCTGATAGTTGCTTAATATATATGTTTTTAATCATATATCAAGATAACTAATTCGGAATAATCACAATATTATTAACTCCAGTCATAATCCCATTTATTTTCTCTTAATCACCACATTTTCTATTATATTAAACTTTAACATGATACCATTGGGATCTATGAATTGACTAAAACCAAAAAACAATATTTGAGAATAAATAATAATTATGGAAAACCATACAATCATTTATATAATTTATAAATCCTGGAACATTCTTTCCAATATAATACATATTATGTTTCACCTAGATCATTAATTTTCATTATATATTCAAATCCATTGTTATGGTTCTTAAAGAAAATGTCAATTATTCAAATCATATCCACCAAGAGTGTCAAAAAAGGTGTGCAACGAGGATTTTTGTGCATCAAGTGATGATTGATTCAAAGCCCAATTTTCCCTTTATGAATTAATTTCCCCTAAGTACAATTTTTTAGATCCAAATTCACTTTTTGTATCCATACAAGGATAAATTTATAGACAAACCACATAATATCTACCTTATCGAAATATTATGATGTTATCGATTACATCAAAATTATCATCAAAGATAGTCATAGGGTTATGTTCTATAATATATATTTCCCTAAATATAGTTCCAAAGGTCTCTATTAAACTCACTCTAATACGAACTATACATATATTGACTCTAGGAGCCTAAATCCAGTTCTTACATTATTATATTGGAATATGCTACATGCAATCACATTCAAATTTACCAAATACTTTAGTTGTCTTGGTAAACTGGATACATACTTAAGTCTTTCATTACATTTGAAATCATAAATAATGAAATAGTGAAAGTAAATATTCCTTCATCATATCCTATGTAATGGAAAACAAATAAATGGTGGGCTCATTTACTTAGTAAGGTTCATGTACAGTAAAATCTATCCTCAGTCAATAAGGGAAAAAACAATATAGAAAGTTAAATAATTGAATAAACATACCATTTAATTAATATCATCATCTTGGAAAATAATTTGGATGTAATAAATGATTATTAAATAATTACATATAAATAATCACATGATATTGAAGATAAGCTATGAATAATATCAATATAGTAAAATCATTGATAAAAAATATTTAATTCTCGATGAAGTAAATGATTAATATTAGAGGTAATGTTCTCAGAAATCATGATATCAATACAATCAATACAATGTGTTATAAAAGTATAACTATGGGTATGTATACACCAAAAACTAATTTATTTCTATTTTACTAATTTGTATCATGCTATCTACTAATGCATAAAGGATCTATATAATTCTAGTCCCCACCCATAAATGTATGTGAAAATAATTCTTAATATATTAAATGGTTTATTTAATTCATGAACATGATGAGATATCTATAAATGTACATAATTAATAAAGAATAAAAAATATAAATTTTTCCTTAGTAAATCAAATAAAATTCAAATAAAAATATCGTATGTTGAAATGATATATTTTTTATGTAAAAATTATATCCATGTAAAATAATATGTATATTACTAGGAAATTTAATTTACATTGATCATAATAAATATAATGTTTCAAAATAATGTTAATGAAAACATGATAAATCAAGAAAATGAATTTTATTACATTCCCTGGTAAAAATAATCATAAACCATTTAATGAAAGAATGAGGATGGTGTAATTAAAACTTATATGGGGTGGAGTATAATTAAGATAAAGGGATATTTTCTTTTAAGAATATAAATACCATACAAAATTCAGTAAAAAGGCTTGAGAAAAATAAATTTTAGAAAATCACTTTTAAAAACTATAATTTTTCAAAAATACATAGAAAATAATTTTCTTTTAAAAGAATCTTATAATAATGTAAAATAAGATTCAAGAAATGGTAATTAATTATATAGGGAATATATTATTCATTATAATAATGTCAAAATATATATTCCTTTGACATTTTTGGAAAAAGGACAAAAAGTACCTTGATTAGAAAATGACCAGAAGGTTATTTTTAATAGATTTTATTATAAGTAGAACATGGAAAAAAATTTAATAAATCATTATAGAATATTTAAAATATTATTTAAAAATATTCAGTAAAAAATGGTCATGAAATAAAATTCATTTTTTTTAAATAGAAATAATTTTTTATTTTAATAAATATATTTTATCAATGACGATCAAAGGGAAAAATCAGTAAACAAGACCAAATCAAAGCATGACGCTTCAATGAAAAGAAGATAAATATGGTGGAATACATCCAATCTTGGGATAATCTTGTTACCAAATTTAAATATTTATTCAAAGAAGATATGGATATGAAGGAACATTTACATAAATGGTTGATATATAGGGTATGATATTCCAATAATTTTTTCCTTTCTTTAATGATTTATTGATCTCTTACTATGTTAACTGACCCTCTTCTTTAAACTATTTTGGTTTCTCACTTTTCCTCAAAAAGTATATTTGAATATGAATTTAACTATTATTCATTAGTTGTAAATTTCATTGATAACCATATGAGAATAAAATGTAAGGTGTTTACTATAAAATGATCAAATAATTTTCTTCAATGGAAATTCAGGTATAAAAAGTCCTAATTAAAATGATATTGAAGCATTAACCGTTAATGATTTGGAAACATTTGAATCATAAACCAAAAGAACTAAATAATATAAAATAAGGCATTAAATACCATTAGTATTGTGTTATTCATGATATAACATATAAAAGGGTGTGTAGATACTCCTTATAAAATAAATATTTGAATAATACCAAATATGTCTAAATTGAGTGTAAATTGAGACAAAATATTTAACAATGATCATGAAATTGAAGTAAAAATTAATAAATGGATTTATTATGTGTATCAAATTTAATTAATCATAAAAAACTAAATTAAATATAAAATAGTCAATTTACATTACACACAAAATCTTAAAATATCTAAGACAATGAGGTAGTAATATAACCCAATGAAAAGAAATTGAGTTATAAAGTTTCATACCAATGGTAACATTCAATTAAAATATTATTAGATTAAATAATTCAAATTGAAACTAAAATTACCATAAAATATGAAGAAATCATTGTACATCATTTAAATGGTGAGTTTATACACCATATAAATGTAATTGGGGAATTACATTAAAATATGCCTTAATGAAAGGAAATTGAGATAGAATCCCTTACCACGTGTTTTCCTTTAGAATAAAGTTATATATACTACTATATAATTGCTTTAAACATGATATTTATTTTTAAAATAAAATATTAATATTCATAATATCATATATTATCTTCTTATAACATCTTATTACCTATTTTTAAATAATAATTAATTATTACTATTGTTTTTTTTCATTAACTACATTATTTTATCATGTATATTTTGTCACAAATATTCCCGTTCATGATCATAGGATATAGATAGATTTTATAAAGAATTATATTAATGTTATAAATATTGAATTATTCATTATATAGATTTTATAATCATTCATGAAATATGGACATGGAAAATGAATCACTCTATTTTATAAAGATGGTGGTCTGTTTGAAGGCACATTCGATGATTTATTTACTTTAATGGGTGAAAGGGTTAGTAAGTGTTTTATATAATAATTTTAAAGAATTAATATCATATAATATGTTTCATATATATTAATTATTTCAATTACTATTACGCTCCATGTGAGTCGGTGACGAAAAATAAAATAACATCAATTGCAGTGCGGGAGTCTTTCATACAAATGAGCGATGAATTTGATTCACATTTGATAGAGAAAGAGATAGATATATATTAATAAATTTAAATAATAACATCTATGTATGTGGAATAAACTAGTGATATTATAACTGATTTTTTAATACATTATTGAATGTGGAAAAAGAATAAGTTAGAAGGAGGAGGATAGTGTATATGATTACCTTCAGTTACAAAAACCTCCTTGGTAAATATTTTTAAGGACCATATGGTTGGCCTTTTGGGAATACCAAAATCTCTATAATGTGTATAATGATTTTTTAGATATAATTTGTTAGTGTTTTATCAAGCTGAATGTCTTGAGATGTTTAAATAAGTGAGTGGGGATGTGCCCTTTTATAAGTGGGGAAGAGAGACCATCTACGAAAACACATTGAAATTTTTCAAAATAAAAAAATAATAATTTCATTCCTAATATAAATTCATCTAAAGTATATGTTATAAATATTTAAATCCATTATTATTTTGAAATTTTTAATTTGAAAAATTACCTTTGTCTTTTTTTTAGCCCCCCCCCCCCCTAGTAAATTCATGTTAACCTAAACAAGGGTAATTAATTTTTATGGTTTTAACAAATAAGTATGAAAAAAATTATTCTTAAAATATTAATTATTATTAATTATTATTATTTAAAATATTTAATCCATTTTATCCAATTCAGATCATATAAGTGGAATATTTTAATTAAAAAATGAAGCCAAAAAACACATCAAAATATGGTTTTTACAGAAAGATTTTTTAAGCTTCAGATGATATTAAATTATCTATATGACTATTGATAATAATTTAATATTATTAAAATCATATAGTTATATATATAAATATATATTATGAAGCTTTCTTTTGTGCATTCTAAAAATATTTTAACTAAGTGCAGCACAAGGGCTGACCTAGGTCATTCTCTTGAGGATCTTTTACAGTCTAGCAGTCACTACTTCTAATTCACTTTATTTTTTTATATTTTTTATTAATTAAATATAAAAAATTGTCATTTTAGAATTTTATAGTCCAATACTAAAATTAATCAAATGAATACAATGTAAATATAATGAATACAGACACAATTATGTTAGAATAAAAGGATACATTCTTGAGATAATCACCCAGATTAACCATTTATTATATTATTATTAGTATTAAATTTACTTAGTGAACACACTAAATAATATGTGTAAAAGTAATATTATTTATATGGTTCTAAATATAAGATACTCTCAATGATCGCTGAGAGACAACACATCCACTTCTTTGATTGAAGGAAAATATTGCAGAAGCAAAAGTAAACCTCAAGTGGAAAGTGGTGACACAAAAGAACATTTCCTACTAAGATCCCCCTTGTCCTAACTCTAAGAAAATAAAAAACATTAATAATTAATTTAAAAATACTTGGTGTTAATATGGGTTTTATCCCCCAGTAACTTTATCAGGTTAGCTACTCATAATCATGAGTATAGGTGTTCATGGTGGAGAAAAGAACGAACTGTAAAACACAAAAGATAAAAATATGTGAATGAGAGGAAAAACAAGGGTAACATATAATAAAAATGAATATTATTATAAAAGAAATATAAACAGAACAAATATACTGAAAATTTCTACCTAGAGTGCCAACACATTGAAATAAATATGAAGTACTTTTTTATAGGAAAAAGAGGTAAAACCTTTTCTCCAAAAGTATCCTCCAAATGTTTCTACATGTCATACCCATTAAATGACAGAATTGGGAAATATTGTCTTCTTTAAATATGTTCTTTTAGCTCTACTATTTATAGCCAAAACATTTCAGATTCATTGGAAATGTGTGGACTGAGATATAGCCAATTTACTCTGGATATTTATTCTTACCAGGAAGACTCTCCATATTCCACATATCTGATTTACAATACATTAATGGCCTTGAAAAAGATACAATAATGCATGTACACATTTATTAAATATGTTTATCCTAATTTTCTATTTCTCAATTTTTAATTTCATTTCCTTTGGTTTATCCTGTTGTGAGATATGGCCTCAACGTAAAAAATATACAAATATGTGCACATATTTTAAGGCTTGCTTTGTGAGCTAATTTTGGGCCCTTAAATGGGGAATTGAGGCTTCGGTACTAAAGAATAAAATTAATCCCAACGAATATAAAAACCTAAAACATAATTATTATTCAATTTTAATCATTTTATAAAAATATATGGCTGAAATACATAAGTAAATTAAAGATGTTAAAATCCAAAATAGGTTACTTTTGCAATTAATCTAAAAATATCACTAAAACCATAAAATTTAACAATTTCCTATAAGATAACAATTTTATGGGATTATAAAAATTAAAATTAAAATTAAAATAATTGAAAATATTTTCTTGGTAAATTCCTCCACACTTAAACATTACACTCTTGGGCAATCATATTATGCAAAGGTGAAAAAAACTTCCCCAAGTATATATGACAACATGCATCAATTATTGTATCAAGGAAAATATCATACATCCTACATGGAAAAAAATTACATAAATCATAAAAACATAAAAAAACATTCAATATGATGTTAATAATCACATGTATTTCATAATTACCTCCCCATAAAAATTTTCTCTCTTCACTCAATTATTTTTTTTAGAGTTTTTATCATTCTCAAAAACATGTGTGATTTCCATAGGCTTGTTATCCACCTAGTATATCTACTTTAAAAAGTCACAAATGTTTCAATCATGAGATATTTTCATAGTTAGTTCTAATTTCGAGGGTTGTAAGGTTTTAAATGTAAAAATATCTAAGCCAGAATGAGATGGTTTAAGCTCTGAAGTGATGTAAATGCATGAAAACGGTTTTGGTTAAGAATAGTGTGCTCCTCAATCAGCTCAAAAATTAATCACCTCCTAACACCTATTGATATCCATTGGTTGTTCACCATTATAATTTTAACATAAATTATAAATTTCATCTATCTTTTCCCCCATTTTCAGCATTGTTTTAGCTTGAATTTATAATTATATTTCTCTTCAAAATCATTTTATTGAGGAAACACTACTACAAATCGGGCCTTTAATAATGACAATAGAAGAAAATTATCATGGATATAGAATCGATGATAATGTGAGCGATTTTAAATTTTTTTATTTAACAATGATTATAAAAATTGATGATAAATTCACCCATTAATAGCACTAAAAATGCACGGATAAAGGAGGAATTTATCAGCACTTTTAAAATCCCCCTTTAATAATGCTAAAATATTGTTGATAAAGTCCCCACTAATAAATGGGGTGAAAATTTTGTTCATTCCCCACCTTTTTATGAGCACTCCCCCTCCCCCCACCTTTATCATCTCCCCCACATTATCGGTTCTTTCTATAATCCCACCCTCCCGCACATGCCCCTGCCTCCAACGAGTTTCAAACTTGAGACTGCCACCTTATACACTAGTTCCTTTTCCACTCCCTTGAATCATTTTGTTATAAATTTTATTATATATATATATACTTATATATATATATATATATTGTTACCTTTTTTTATCCATGTATTTATATGTATGTTTAAATATATATATATTTAAAAACGTATTTAAAATATGTTTGTGTGTGTGTGTTTATAAGTACATAAAAACATACACACACACACACATATATATATATATATATATATATATATATTTGTGCATATGAAAATTTAATCATACCTATGTATATTTAGTTTTTCATCAAATGCTAAAAAATTTGGGAACCCCAACTAAAAACTCTTTTTTGGAGGCCATCTAGGCCTTTATGGCCTATAAAACATTGAAATAATCTCCTAGTCCTACAAGGTGTAGATCTCATCACAAGATTTGATTTGATATGTGTTTGATCCCAAACGGACACCCGGATCAAAATTTATGGTCGTTTTAAGTTTGGGTTGCGTTGTTAACTTATTTTAGATATTATTTTGATTTTTTGATTTTTTTTATCTTAAAATTGTTATTAAATGACTATTACTCAATAATAATTAAAAAATTATTAATTAAAAAATATTTTTAAAATTATTTTATAATCCATTTTCATTGGATATCTGATATGTTATGTGTAAATGCCTATTTATCCTTATCTAAAACATATTTAAAAAATGTATTATATTTATATCAATCTTATTATATTTATATATTAATGTATTATTTTAATGAAATATAATATTTCTTAAATATAATATTTATCCATTCTAGTAAACGAGCACTGATAAAGACCCCCCCTTTATCATCTCTTTTTTACAAACATGGATAAAGGCCCCTATTCATCATCTCTTTTTTACTAGCACTAATAATGTGGGGGAATTTATCAGTGATTTTTTACTAGAGCTGATAAAGGACCCACTATAATAGTGCTTTTTAGAATGGTTAAATACCCACTATAATAGTGCTTTTTCTAGCAGTAAGAAGGTGGGGTTTTAACAGCACTTTTAGCTTGCACTATTAAATCCCTAGTGCTGGATAAACCTATTTTTGTAGTAGATAAAAGAGAGGCGTCTTTTGTTTTTGAAATATTGTTGAATATCAAACCAATATTTTTAATGATATATTGGGCCACCCATCTATCTTTCCATTATACATTTATTTCCACCAAAGTACTAATGAATTTTTCAACACTTTTTCATGTTAGCTTAAATATATTCTTCTGGATAGAAAAATATAGATCAAATTCTCCCTCCCCCACAATTGAGTTTAATAGAAATCATGAATATAACTTATAGAGTAGGTTGGAATGGGATAAATGGATTGTAATGGGGATGCCTAAAAAGGTATTTCCTGGCTACTAGGGGCTTAATAATGATCAGTTGAAAAGGTGGGACAAAATTATAGTTCAATGAAAGAAGGGATTTCAAAGTGGTGCCTCGATCTTACTTAACACATTCCATTAACTCTAAAAGATTTCAAAAATATAAAAATATCATGTTATAGATCACACAGAATGTCTCAAGATTCTCAAGAAAAATATTACTGTAATGAAGATGTGAAAAAGTATTAGAAACCTCTCAGGTTGGGAAAATTTTTAAATTTAGACAGTAGCAAATGAGTTTCACAATTAGTAAAAATTCATCAAATGAAAAAAAATTAGAAATCAAGAAAAAAAATCGTTTTTAAATAATTAAAATACTAAAACATTCAAATCATGAAATGTTCCAAAAAACACCAAAATGTTTTGAATTTTCTAATGTATTTGATTCAGCTCAAAAATCGTAAAAACACACCAAAAATTAAAAAACGGAAAACATGAAAAATTCAAAAAAAAGACATGAAAAATAAAATGGAAGCACACTTAAAATTCATAATTACATGTTGAAATCCCTCCCCCACACATATTTCATTTGCTGCCCTCTTTTTAGCTCAATTTATATTAAGAAATATTTTCACTCAGAATTCAAATTGGGTAGAAAACAAATTAACAAAAAGGAAAGATACATCCAGATTTATTTTTCAGTGGTATGCTTGATTTAATCTTCTATCTAAACCCAATTTAAAACAACAAGAAATAAATGAAAATATATTATAATAATATAGAAGAATAAATATAAAGGGGATATAAAAGTGATAATTCTTGTTTTAGACCCCCAATATGGTTCTAGGTTTTTACTACCCCAAGTTAAGAAGTTATAGTGGATAATACCCAATCATAAGGTGGATGAAGTTTCTTTAAGATGAACCAGCAGAGGTGAATTTTCCTAATTTCCATGAGTAGACACCAAGAATAGAGAACCTTAAAGAATATAAGAAAGTTAAAACCCCCTAATAAAGAAGAAAAATAAAATCTGGGTACCGGAGTAGGAGGTAAAATAAGATAGGGGTTCCCTGTTGAATTATATGATGTCCTCCTTTATATGGTATAAAAGTTGTTATTGGGGAGGCAGATGCACCACCACATTATCATTAAAATATTCTTCTATGCCCACCATATCTTAGGTAGTATCTTTTTTAACATCCAAGGTATATTCCATTTTTAATTTATCATAAATTTTTGGGGGAAAATAAGTCAACAAAATCAATCATGAATTAAATTAAAACATGAAGAACTATTAAATAAATATTCCCTTTTAAGTATGTCAGATTGAAGATTTATCTCTTTTGTAACGAACATAGAAAACTAAATATATATAGTTCCATATTAATCATTGTCTTCCAAATAAAGAGAGAGGTAAAGAGGTTTCAATATTTCATTATCAAAGATGGGAAGTTCATATTTTAGGTTATCTTCAACATTGTGATTCCAGGATTCTTCCAAAAAATGATGATCTCCCATAAGTATATCTTCTAGAATATTTTCTTCAAATACCTCCTAATGAAACGGTTCTCTATGGGCTGATGTAATTAATTTATTTTTAAGGTCCTTCTCACCAAAATCATGTTTTTTATATAAAAAATGAATGGTGAAATCTCTTCCACCACCCGTTCTCATTCTAGTTCAGGCTTAGGTTCTATTTACTCTTGACATGAATGTAAATATTAAATTATACATTACACTTTTCTCCTTAGCCCTTATATTTATTATCTATGTTATTTCATTTGACTTTTTGAATTTATTCTTATTTTTTCACCTAAGAGTAGTCAGTTCATGCATGTTAATCACAATTTGAATAGATCATAATTTAAGAATATGTTTTTTATTTTTTGACATTTATGGTTTTTTATGTTTGTTAAATGAATGAAAAGATAATTAGTTACAAAATGTTAATAAAAATAGAGAGTGAACACAACTTGGTTCCCCAAAAAATGTTCCAATTTTATAAGGAATTTTTGTGTGCGCTCTCAAAATATTTTAAGCAATTACAGCATAGAGGCTGACCTAGGTTATTCTCTTGAGGAGCTATTGTGGGAAAGCACTCAATACATCTAATTCAGTTTTTTTTATATTCTTTTATTAAGGAAAATTAAAATCAATTTATGTTTGAGAATTTGAGAATTAAATGATAAAATAAAAAATTAATATTCAATGAAAACAGAATGAATATATATAGAATGATATTAGAATGAAGGAATAAATTCCTAAGAGAATCACCCATATTAAAACTTCATTATATTTTTATTAGTTTAAAATTTACATAATGAAAACACTCCATAATATGTGTTAAAATCCTATTATTCTTATGGTTGTTAATATATAGTGATCTCAATGATCTCTAAGAGACCGCATATCCACCACCATGATCAAGGGGAAATATTACATAAGTGAAAGGTAAAACTGAGTTGGAAAGAAGAGACACAAAGGAATATTTCACATTAAGATCCCACTCAGCCTAAATCTAATAAAATTAGAAACATTAAGCATGAATTTTTAAATATTTGGGTTCATAACTGGATTGATCCACTAGGAACTTCCTCAAGTTAGCTACTCATAATCATGATCATAATAGTTCATAGTGTGGAAAAGAACGAAGTGAAAAACATAAAAGATAAAAATATGATAATGAGAGGTATATTAATACTAACATATAATAAAAACCATAATATTATTAAATAAAATTTAAAAATTAAAAATATACAAAAAATGTCCACCAAGATTTTTGACACTTTGAAATAATTTTGAAGTACTCTATTATAGGAAAAAAATGTGAACTTTATTCTCCAAAGGTACCCTCATAATGTCTCCACATGTTATACCCAATAAATGAACTAATTTATAAATTTGGTGTTCTTTATAGTTGTTATTTTAGGTATTATATTTATACCCACAAAATTTTAGATTTATTAACTATGTGTGTAGATATATATATCCAATTTACTCTGGATATTTCTTCTGCCCAGGCATACTCTTTGTATTCCACATATCTGACTTCTAAAAACAAAATGGCCTTTAAAAATAGATAATCACATGTAAAAACTTTCATGAATGTTGTTACATAGGATGTTACCTTTCCCCATGATAAATCTAATCTCATTTGGTATGTCCAATTATGAGATATGATCCCAAAATAAAAAGTCTTCATATTTGTACACATATTTTGAGACCTTATTTGTGAGACGATTTTGGGCCTATAAATGGTAGTTTTGGCTTTGGGTCCTGAAGAATAAAATGAATCCCAAAAATGTAAAAACATAAAAAAGAATAATTTTTCAATTTGGATTAATGTAGAAAAATATATATCTGAAATATAGAAATAAATTAAAACTTCTAATATCTAAAATAGTATATTTTTCCAATTATGCTAAAACTATATCTAAAACTATAAAATGTGACAATTACCCATAGAATAAAAATTAGTGGGATTAAAAATATTAAAATTCAAATAAAAATAATTTAAAATGTTTTTCCTTTAAATATTATATAAATTTCATTTAAATATTTACTTATTAGTGGTTATTTTAATTTATTAAAATGAAGGAATAGTATGCACTTAAAAACAGTTTTCACAAAAAATTATTTTTAAGCCGAAAAATAAACTTATTACAAAATATGGTATAAAAATAATATAAATTTAATTAATTAGTTAAATATTACTAAATAATACCTTTTTTAAATTGAGATAAAATTCAATTAATGATGAGATTTTAATATCACATAATTTATTTAAAAGAAATGGAAGCTTTATTAAAGGTGTTGTTTTTCATTATTCACTTGGAAAATCAATCTTTTCAAAAAAAACTAAAAATTTCACCCCAAACTATTTTTGATATTCCTATTTAAAAATTGAAATTATTTTTATAAAATAAAATTTTTATAAGTGGTATAAATTAATTATAAATCACAAACATGATATTCATAATAATACAATTTTAGAAGAAAATATTTTTAAAAAAAATAATTTTATTATAGAATTATGTACTTATTTATAAAAATATTTTATAAAAAATTTATGAAACTTTATTTATATGATTTTTAATTTCAGTCCCACCAACATAATGGTTAGGTTATAATTATTACATTACATAATAATATTTTAATAGTATATCGTAGTTCACTAGAAACTCAATGTTTTGTGTCATATACACTATCAAACATAATATTGTTTTTCTAAAATCTTCAGATGTTACATAAAAAATATCCATATTGTAAATAAATATATAAATATCATATATATTCAATATATATATATATTTATATATATTTATAATTATCTATGAATGGAAGACACCAAAAATTAATCACATCACTTCGTGGATTTAGTGGTCCACATATGCAATGTTTTCATTTTTCATATGATGAAAAGAAGGTTGAAAATTTTTGTGTGATATTTATAATAAAATAGGAGTATATTTAAGAAGTTAATTAATTATTTTGGTAATTCTATAATATATTTTGGATTTGGAAGAATAATGAAACATTCAAAAAGTCTGTAAACATGATTACCACTAATTTATGATACCTCCTTTAGTTTACACCATGATAATTATTAGGATAGTATTCTAACAAAACCATGACTTATAGGAAATGGAGAGAGATGTTAGGAAATGTATTTTTTCATTTCATGTATGAGATATAATGATATAATTTTTTGACTAATGGAGTATATTAGATTCCCTATTTTAAGTGGGGGAAAAGACACACATGGAATTATAAACAAATATATAATTTATTTATTTCATCAGAAAGATACATCCAAATGGGAAATTAAAAGTAATTTAATATATTAACCTTATAATAATTAAGCAATTGTATGTTTCATTCATACCCATATCACAATGTTTAACCCCTGGAAAACATATTTTAACATTAATCACGGTAACACATTTTTACTAATTTTTCTATATATAATGTGAAAATATTAATTTAAATTATTACATAATATTAATTATGATGATTCAAAATATGTATTTTTTACAAGAAATTTTTTTATATGATTAAATGATTAATTATAATATACATATGTAAAACCCAAAGAAATCCATTTTAAATAAAATGAATGTTTTATGGATAAAAATTATTTTATTGAATAATCATGTATAATGGTTATTACTAGGTGATTAATTAGATTATGATTTATAAATGGATGATTATTTACCAGTCAAAAAAATATAGTGGAAGGTACCTCGTAAATAATTCATAAAATTAAAATAATTAAAAAAAGGTTTATTTGAAAAAAAACATTACATTGAATTGAAAAATGTTAAGTGTAAAATTATAATTTTAATATTATATTTTTATATTAATTATATTAATTCTAAAATATATATTTTCTCTACATGAATGGTTTTATAAATATTCATGTTATCTGTATTGTTAGTACCAAGTTTTGTTTTGGTTGTATTTGTTTTTAATCAATCAGTATCCTGAAAGAAATAATGTATGTTGAGAAAGATGATGTTTGGGTCTGGTATTGATAAAAATCAAACTCATGGTATTGATAAGAATCAGACACATGTTGTCCATCGTAATGAGAAGAGGATGTTTGGATCTATTATTGGAAGAGATGGCAATGAGGGGATGGTATTGGGAAAATATTGTAACGAGGGTCTAGTATTGAAAAAGAATGTAATGAGGTTCTAGTATTGAAAAATATCGTCATGAGAAATTGATCGGATTCACTCTGGATCTGGTATGAAAGAATTGGTTATTTTGATGAAGAATCAGAGTCACTATGACTATGATGTTTTAAATGTGATGATGCATTTCTGGTTCATATTTCATAATGATCATGAGTCGAATTGGGAACCTTTGATGCAAGATTGATGGAATAAAGTAGGAGTGAAAGAGGATACTAACAATATGAAAAAAAATTATCCATATTTATTGTATCTAGGTGGTAGATAGAAAGAAGTGATATAATTTTTTTTAAATGATCAGATTCTAGGTGGGTTAAAAATAAGTGGTATCAATTCATTGTAGCATTTTGTTTTCTATCTTCCTCGATACGTAAAGATCGATATTAGTATAATAGTACCTAGAATAATTGAAAATGTGGTATTGATTGAAAATCTGGTATTGATTAAAAAGGTGATGCTGATTTACTATAGCATCCAGGTTAACCATTGGATGATATAAAAACTTTTCGTACCCATAAATGATCAATATTAGAATGAAAAATATAAGAATGATCAATCACAGAATGATCAATATCAGAATGATCAATATCAGAATGATCAATACTAGAATAATCAATATCAGAATGATCAAAATCATAATGATCAATCTCATAAATGATCAATATCAAAATGATCTATATCACAATGATCAATATCAGAATGATGAATCTCATAATAATAAATATCATAATGGTCAATATTATAATGATCAATAAAGAATAATCAATATCAGAATGATCAATATCATAATGATCAAAATCGGAATGATCAATATCAAAATAACCAATATCAGAATGATCAATATCACAATGATAAATCTTAGAATAATCAATATCAGGATGATCAATATCAGAATGATCAATATCAAAATGATCAATATCATAATGATCGATATCAACATGATTGATATCAGGCTCAAGAGGGAAAATCAATATCAGGATGATCAGCATTAGAATGATCAATATCTGAATGATCGTATCCATGCTAATCGAAGCAAGGGTGTAAGAGATAGATGAATTATGACTTGTTTTCAAATGTCTTTATCAAGTGGTTCAAGATTTGAATTAATTTATCTATCCTTTGAAGTGGTGTATCAATTAGGTCAAGAGAAAATTGGAAGAATATTACTTGTATTTTAAGTGGGTCAAGAGCATATATAAAGGCTTTTTCTATATGTTTGATCAAGGGGGATATCAACATTCAATTGAAATTAGTCTCAGTAATTGAAATCGGTCTCAACAATTGATTTCTATCTCAAAAAATTAATTGGGAGTCTAGAAAATAAGAAGAGAAGTTTGTATATGTTTTGAAAAAAATATAAAAGAGTTTAAGAAGTCAAAAATTCATTATAAGATTTTAGGGGGAAATTTCATTTTGTGTGAATTTAAGTGAGCAGAAAAGTTTTTGGGATTCCTTCCCATACCTATTTTGGGTCACCAATAAAAGGTGATAAAGTACATTCTACTTGATTGATAACCAAGTAATGATTAATATAGTAGAGATAGAAGCTACAAGTTTCTAGAGAGAAGAATAAGTCTTCTTAATAATTTATTGTTGAAGAGGTTTTGATGGAGAATAAAATTTGAATTCGGCTTATCATCGTATTGGGCTAGATTAATCGGCTTTGGTATTTTTGTACTGGGATTTCCGAATTGAGGAAGAAAGTTATCAAATTTTTCTCATTCATTCTCATACAACATTATATTATTTTGAATTAATAAATCAGGATGAGGAAGAATAATACTAAGTTTATCATACTCATGGATTGTGGTGTCACTGATTCATTACTATTATATTCAAAATGATAATAGGATTGGGAGGATCGTACTCAGAGGAATCCGACTAGGAAAATCAGACCTATAAAAACCAGACTTAGTTTTCTACAAAATATTACAAGGGGTTATTACCTTTCTTATGGGTAAAGAATTTAGTAGTTTTATTTCAATTGAGTACATTTTTTGAATTGAAAAAGAAGCGTATGTAACTTGAGTTTTTACATAGAGGTTGTATTGCCTTATTGTGCTAAGAGGGTGCACACACACTAGTGGGATTTTTTCATAATTCTACATGAGTGTAATGGTATATCCTACTCATTGTAATCTATGGATTGTTTTCTAGTGTATTTTATGGTATTAAATATTTTTTAAACCATGACAAGGATGTTTCTATTCTTATTGAATAGTGAACCTTGTAAAAACCTATATTCTTATGGATTTGTGTTTGATTTTTTTTTCAATAGGTAATTAAATATTTAATAGGAGGTGAAGGTTATTTCAATTGAAAATAAACATAAAATAAAAATACAATCACTAATTCACCCCCTTCCCATATTAGTGACACAATGCATTGACTAGGAACATACAAATTGTATCAATGCATTAGTTACATTCGTTTCTTCTTTGATGAAGTATTTGTAGAAGAATTTATGATGGATTATTTTAATTGTTTGAAAGATGTGGGTTTTATGATCTTAAATTATAGTAATTATCATATCCTGAAAAGAATAATGCTTCCATATCTTATGTCTCTTGATTATGATGTTTCAAGAGCTATTAGAGATGGTTTCGCTTCTTGTATTGAGAATTATCCTCTCACAAAGGCTGATGAGGAAAATATTTATAATGATGGAAGATCCATGAATTCATTATTCTCATCACTTTCTAAAAGTGAGTTTCTAATATTAAAAAGAGTTTCCACAGCTAATGGAATCTGGGATAAGCTGAATAACATTTATGAAGGTAATACAAAAGTGAAGAAAAAATAGTTACAAATATGGAGATTGAAGTATAAATATCTCAATATGGGTGAGCATGATTTTTTTTGATGACTTATTTACCAAAGTAAATGATATTGTGAGAACTATTTTATGTCTTGGAGAAAATTTAGAATATTCTACTATTGTTGGAATGATCTTGATAACTATTACAGACATGTTATATGCCAAGGTTTCTTCATTAGAAGATAGAGATATAGAATCATTATCTCTGGAAGATTTTCATATTACTCTCATTACTTATGAAATAAGAAGGATTAATACTATGAAATGAAAAACAAAAGTTGACAGAGAAATGTCATTTAAGGCATTCAAGAATGAAAATTCAAAGAGTATCATTGAAGAAGAAGAAGCTTGAGATTCTCATTATGAAAATGAGGTATGTAAAAATCTTTATGAAATTTTATCCTTGTTTTCTAAGAATTTTAAAAGAGGTACTGGAATGTATAAAGGGAAACTTCCCATAGAGTGTTTTGGTTGTGGAGTCTTTGGTAATTTTGTTTCCAATTGACCTCGAAGAGGAAATGAAGAAGAGAATGATGAAGAAGAATGTGAATAAGAGGAAAGAAGGCCAAAAAGATCTTGGAAAGAAAAGGGTGATAAAGAAAAATTATATTCCAAGAGGTAAGATAAGAAGTTATCCAAATAAAAAAGGATAAGTTGTTTGTATAATGAAGATGATAGATATGAGGTTACAAATTATGGTGAAGGAAACACATTTATTGCAATAGTTAATGAGGAAAGTTCTTCAATGAGTGAAAGTAGTTGTACTGAAGAAGAAAAAGTAGGAGAAGACAGTGAAACTGAATCCAAAATATACATTGAGAGTGATGGCTAAAATACTTTTATTGCAACAATGAATGATGAATATTCTAGAAGCATTAGTTCTAATAATGAAAAAAAAAATCAACTCGAAATGCATTTGAAAGAAGAGTTGAAAGAATGTTTGAGAAAGATCAGAATACTTGAAAAGAAAAATAAAAAGTTGAAAGATGAAGGTACATCAACAATTTAAGAAATATTTTTAGGAGAGAAGAATAATATGATGAAATAGATTGATGACTTGAAGAAATGTCTTAAGGAAGATAAGAATCATTATGATCATATGTTAGTGGAGATTAAGGAAAAAAGAAGAAGAGTTGGAACTTGTCCAAAAAAAGCTATCTAAAGATGAATTGAAGAATACAAATTTTCTAAAACTCTATTATATATGTTGGTGAATGTTCTCGTAATGAGAAACATAAGAGGGTTCGACAAAAGTTTCCTTTAAATGGTGAAAAGAAGAATGATTTTAATGTTATGTATGTGGCCAAAGTGAAGAATTAATAAGTTACAAAATATCCTGAGTCTGAAAAAGTTTTATCTAAATCTGTAAGAGTTTCAAATACTTCTGATTATATTTAGACTGAAAAGAAGAAGAAAAATCATATTGAAAACAGAAAGGATGATCGGTCAGAAAAGAAAGCAACGAAGGTTACTGAGAAACATATTCACAATTACAATTAGTATAGAAGTTTTAGACGCAAATAATCTTTCTATGGATATTAATGGCACTGTGGGGGATTCAAACACACATCAAGTATTTGTTGGTTCAATAAACAACATTATTATTATCCCCTAGGTTATGAAAGGTAGTGGTTGAGGGGGATTCAATAACATCAAAGAAAGAGTTTTGAGAATATGGTTTTGAAGAAACTTGAAAATGATGAAGTGAAGATTGAAAATAGGTTACAAACATTGGAAACTATTTTTGAAATATGCGATCAAATAGGAAAACTTGAAATATTATGTCTTGTTTTGTTTTCATCACAACAAATGGTGTTAAACAATTCTAGAAGCTAGTTGTTTTGGATGTTAAGAAAGACAGATCTACTATGTCCAAAAGAAGTTCTTAGTTGTCTGGACAGAACACATTGACTTGGCTAAGAAATTTGAGAAATAAAAAATGAAGGTGATATAATATAGGAAGAAGAAAACTTTTGAATATTTGAGAAATTTTGACAAAAAAAAGTATCAACATATGGTGAAGATGAGGGAGAAGGGCATGATATCAAAACTTGTTCAACTATCTTACTAGGGAAAAAGATAGTAATAGAGAGCATGGAACAAACTAATTGTAACAAGGATGTTCAAAAATATGAAGAAAATTTGACATCAACATTTAACGATTTGATATATAAGAAGAATGATGTGACAAAACTTGAGAAGTATTAATAGAATAAATACAGCACAACCAATAAAAATTCCAAGAAGAAAAAGAAAAAGAAAATATTGGGAGGATACGATCAGTCTATTTGTTGTTTCTGAAGAACAATAGAGGTTTCTCCTTACTCCAAATATCTTTTTATACTTGTACTAACATGCAGGGAAATGAAGGAGTGTGAATAAAGAAGATTTAATTGATGAGTCTCTTTCCTTTCTTGAAAAATAATGTAATGAGGATGCAAAAAAGTTTTTTTGAAATGTTCTTTTTTTATACATCTGATCTTTATGATGTGTTTGTTGAGATGGGTGTAGGTTACTTTTATCCTAACCAAATTCTTTCAAGTTTTTCCCCTAGTCATAGGAATTTTGGAAGAAGGATGGAAAAGGTAATACTTGATAGTTTATTTATGGACAATATTGATCAACTTAATTATAAACTTATGTTTTATACACCAGGTTATCCCACATAGACTTAGAGTTGTTTAGTTAAAGGTTCCCTGTTAATAAAATTGTGTGATACCCATGGTGAAGAAAATTCTCGACCTCTCAAAATGGAGATAATTTTCCTATAAGGAAGAAACTTATCCTGATGGTCCCTTTGAATTTGATTTTCAATAAGGGGGAGAGACAAGAGAAAGGGTGAGAGACAAAATAAATAGGGGAAGAAAGAAAGGAAACAATACCACTCATTGTTTTTATGAGATTTAAGTGTTTTAAGTGGGTATTGACAACAAATAAAGAGGGGGATATTAGTAGGCACACGTTTTGTTTTGGTTGTATTTTTTATCAATCGATCATTATCTTGAAATAAAGAATGTATGTTGATTAAGATGTTGTTTGAGTCTGGTATTGATAAAAATCAAACTCATGGTATTGATAAGAATCAGACTCACATTATCCATCGTAATGTAAAGAAGATTTTTGGGTATGGTATTGAAAATTATCGTAATGAGGTTCTGGTATTGAAAAAGGTTATAATGAGGGTCTCATGTTGAAAAAAATGTAATGAGGGTCTAGTATTGAAAAATATCATAATGAGGGTCTAGTATTGAAAAATATTGTACTAAGAAATTTATCTTATTCACTTTGGATCTGGTATGAAAGAAGTGGTTGTTTTGATAGAGAATTGGAGTCCCTATGACTACGACGTTTTATGTGTGACAATGCTTTGCTGATTTGTATTTCATATAGATCAAGAGTTGAATTGAGAAATTTTTCATAAATCTTTATGGAACAAAGGAGGAGTGAAGGAATATGTTTCCAATCTAAAAAAGATTGTATCCAGATTTATCATATCTAGGTGCCAAGGAGAAAGAAGGGATACCAATTTTTTTTTCAAAATAATCAGATTACAGGTGGATTAAAAATAAGTGGTATCAATTCACTATAGAATTTCGTATTCTATCTACCCCAACACTTAAAGATCATTATCAAGATAATCATACCCAAAATGATTGAAATGGTGGTATTGATTGAAAAGGTGGTATTGATTGAAAAGGTGCTACAAATTTACTATAGCATCCGGGTTTTCCATCAGATGATATAAAAACTTTTCTTACCTATAAATGACTAATATCAGAATGATCAATCATTGAATGATCAATATCAGAATGATCAATATCAGAATGATCAATATCAGAATGATCAATATTAGAATGATCAATATCAGAATGATCAATATCATAATGATCAATCTCATATTAATTAGTATCATAAATGATTAATATCAGAATGAAAAATATCAAAATGATCAATATCAAAATGATCAATATTATAAGGATCGATATCAGAAATGATCAATATTAGAATGATCAATATAAGAATGATCAATATCAAAATGATCAATATCAGAATGATCAATATCAGAATGATAAATATCAGAATGATCAATATCAGAATGATAAATATCAGAATGATAAATATCAGAATGATCACTCTAAAAATGATCAATATTACAATGATCAATATCATAATGATCAATATAAAAATGATCAATATCAGAATTATTAATATAAAAATGATTTATATCAGGCTCAAGAAGGAAAATATCAATATCATGATGATTTAAATTAGAATGATCGATATCAGAATGATCAATATCATAATTATCATAGAAATGGTGGTAGAGATAGATGAACTCTGATCTATTTTCAAATTTCATCATCAAGTGGTCCAACAGTTGATTTACATTGTATATATGTTGAAGTGGTGTTTCAACTGGGACTAGAGACCAGAAGAAAAGGATGCCTTTTATTTTAAGTGGGTCAAAAGCAGAGATGAAGGAGATTGTTGGATGTCATATCAAGGGGGAGCTCTACATTCAATTAAAATCAGTATCATCAATTGAAATTAGTCTCAACAATTGAAATGGGGGTCTAAAAAAGAAGAACATAAGTTCTTATATGTTTCGAGAATAATCAAAAAGAGTTGATGAAGTCAAAAATGCATTCTGATATTTCAGGGGGAAATTTCATTTTTGTTGAATTTAGGTGAGCATGAATTTTTTTGGTATTCCCACCTATACCTGCTTTGGGTCAACTATAAAAGGATAGAAAATAATCTTTCTTGACAGACTATCAAATACTATTCACCGTAGTAGAGAGAGAAGATTTATGTTTCTAGAGAGGAGAATAAGTCTGTATACTGATTTTTTGTTGAAGATGTTTTGATGGACAAGAGAATTTTTATTCATCTAATAATTGTATCAGGATGGAATAATCGACATTGGGATTTCCATACTGGGATTTCCTAACCAAGGAAGAAGGGTTTCTAATTTGTCTTAATCATACTCAGACAATGCTTTATCCTTTTGTATTGAGAAATCAGACTAAGGAAGAATCATACTGATTTTATCATACTCATAGATTGTGGTGGCACTGATTCATTACTATTGTATTCAGAAAGAAAATTTTACTGGGAGAATCGTACTCGGAGGAATCAAACTAGGAAAATCAGACCCAAAAAAATTGGACTGATTTCTATGCAACAAATTCCAGGATGATCTTACCTTTCTTCTGGGTACGAAATTGAATAATTTTATTTTAATTGAATGAATTTGTCTAATTAAAAATAATTGAAGGCAACATGAGTTGTTACACAGAGGTTGTATTTCCCTATTGTGCTAAGAGGGTGCACACGCACAAGTGGGATTCTTTCATAGTGCTACATGAGTGTAAAGTTATATCATACTCATTGTAATCCAATGATTTTATTCTAGTGGATTACATGGTATTGGATCATTTCCAAACCTTTCCAAGGTGGTATCTATTCTTATTGAATAGTGATTCTTGTAAATACGTGTGTTTTTATGGATGTGTGTTTTATTTTTTTTAGCATTTAATTGAATCTTTAATAGGAGGAGAAGGTTTTTTCAATTGAAAAGAAACATGAAAGAAAAATCGTGTCACTGATTCGCCACCTACTCCTCTCAGTTATACAATACACTGAGTGGGCACTTACACATATATCATTATAATTTCATAAAATTGGTAGTTTTTTAAAATCATTATTTTTCACTATTAACAAAAAATCAAATATTATTGAAAAAATAAAAAATTAGTCCTAAACTAATTTTTAAATGAAAAATTGAATAAATAATTCATTAATTTAAATTAATTAGATAATTTTTTATAATTTTTATTTTAATAAAATTCATAGATAAATGTATTTTCATTATGCTATAGTTTCTTTAAAATGAGTAGCATACATAAAATAAATGAATATTTGGTGTTACACTTTCCTGATTTTTATGTTTTGATATCCCTGATCATGAAGATGATTTTTAGATGTGAGATTTCAGTAAAAATAATTACTTTAATGAAATTATAGGGAAATGATCATATTCATTGAAAAAAAAGTTTATTATGTAATTATTATATGAACACACTAAACCTCTCTATTCTCAGTATGTAGATAGTATTATGTAACATAATGTTTTAATTTTAGAAATGATGTAAAATGAAGGTATATTTATCTTGGATCACATCAATTTAATATTCGAATTAATATATTACAATAAAATTAATTTATAATTAAATTTCGTAGTGAGATTAAACTGTGAACATCATGAAGTTCCAATCAAAAATTCGAAAATTCTTCTAAGATAAATAATTAGTCAATTTCAGAATTGTTATTGAAGAACTTTTGTGGTGTTTTGTTTAACAATGTTTTGTATTTGTGGACAACAAACCTTTTTGTTGAATAATGATTTTCAGTTACAGAAAGTTGAAGTTGCTGGTTGTTTATGATTTCCTTAAAGAAGATTATGTTGAAGAATAAGAAGCTAAAAGTTAAGAAAGTGTCTCAAACTTTCTAAACGAAATTAGACGATGCTTTGCTGATCATAATGTTATCACAAATCATGAAAATTTCATGATAACAGATGGTTGAAGAAATGGTGAAGAAGATTGGTGTTGTTTCTCTAAGAAAAATTCAGATAAATTTCAGAACTAGAAATTCAGAATGAAAATCCTGAGCCATAAATTCAGAATGAAAATCATGAGCCAGAAATTCAGAAAGACAATCCTGAGCCAGAAATTTTGGAATGAAAATCCTAAGCCAGAAATTTGGAATGACTATCCTGATCCAGAAATTCGGAATGACAATCTGGAGCTAGAAATTCGGAATGACAATCATGAGCCAGAAATTCAGAATGATAATCCCGAGCCAGAAATTCAGAATGACAATCATGAGACAGAAATTAGGAATTTCAATCCTGAGACAGAAATTCAAGAATGATAATACTGAGCCAGAATTTCGGAATGGAAATCCTGAGCCAGATATTCAGAATGACAATCCTGAGCCAGAAATTCGGAATGACAATCCTGAGCTATAAATTCAGAATGACAATCCTGAGCCAGAAATTCGAAATGACAATCCTAAGCCATAAATTTGGAATGAAAATCCTGAGCCAGAAATTCGGAATGACAATCTTGATCCAGAAATTGGAATGACAATCCTGAGCCAAAAATTCAGAATGGCAATCCTGATCCAGAAATTTGAAATGGCAATCCTGAGCCAGAAATTCGGAATGGAAATCCTAAGTCAGAAATTCAGATTGACAATCCTTAGCCAGAAATTCAGAATGGAAATCCTGAGCCATAAATTCGGAATGAAAATCCTGAGCCGTAAATTCGGAATGACAATCCGGAGCCAGAAATTCAGAATGACAATCCCGAGCCAGAAATTCGGAATGACAATCCTGAGCTTGTTTCTAAGAAAATCAGAACCATGATCCAACTTTATCATTCTGAGGAAGATATGAAGAGTTCAAGAAAACCAGAATTTCAACTTTCCAAAAATATCGGTGAAATTTAAGGTTATTTTAAGAAGTCAAATATTGAAGATTAAATGCGAGAGATTTTTGAAGTTTTTGAAATTTGAAGAAGTGGGAATTTTTTTCATGATTCCCGCCGTTGTTTTCTGAGTTGCCTATAAATATGTGCTCAGATCGTTCGCCCATTTGCAGCTTTTTACATATGTGGAAAAGGAGGAGCGCTGGATAAATCTATGTGAAATTTCTCTACCATCTTGAAGAAGTTTCTTCCTGTGTTTGAGAAGAAGAGAATCCGGATTGAGAATTTGAAGTCAGTATTTGTGCGGAACCATCATTATTTTGCTGAGAATATCGGTTTCAGAAAATCAGATTCAAGAAATTGAATTGAATATTCTGAGTGATCATTCGGAGTGAGCATTTGTGAAGCAGCTTATCAATGTTCTTAATCTTGTCTTTGTATCATTTGTTCTTTAAAGAAACATTTTAAACTAATGGGATTGAGTATAATCTTTCCTATCGGGAGATAGAAGGATTCCAATGGGAGTTGGCACAAGTTGTATTCACTTCTTCATTATAGTGAATTTCCATAGACCCACGGGAGTGGTTATGACAAGGACATAGGTTCTCTTATTGAGACCAAAACTTGTAAATATTGTGTGCCTTTCTTGGTTTTTCCTTTCTTGTATGCTTGAGTATCTTGCTAATGGTTGATAAGGAAATAAATCATAATAGGTTGAAATGGTTATGTTTGTTAAATTCTTGAAACTTATACAAATTAAACAACTGATTCAACCCCCCCCCCCTTCTCAGTTGACATTCGATCCTTGGAACTTCAAGTGGTATTAGAGAGAGGTTCCCTTGTTTAATCCTTATCATGGAAAATATCAATTTTGTCAACAGTAGAGGAATTCCAACATTCGATGGCAAGAATTATTATGGATGGAAAAATAGGATGATTCCTTATCTCTTATCTCTTGGCTTTCCACCTATTGAGAACAATTCTCCTATGACATTTGCTGACAAGAGAAACATTGAAGTTGATGGAAAGGCTATAAATTCTATTCTCTTGTCCTTATCAGAAAATTTTTATCAGAAGGTGATGGGTCTCACAACATCAAAAAGCATGTGGGACAAGCTGAAATGTGTTTTTGAAGTAAACCCAAAAGTCAAAGAGGCCAACCTGCAAATATAGCATAGTAAATTTGAAGACATCAGGATGAGAGATGATGAAGCAATTGATGAATACTTCACCAGAGATAATGAAATTGTATGCAACATCAGGAGATTCAGAGAAAACATAGAAGATTCTAAAATTGTGAAGAAACTTATGAGAAACTTTCCAGACATGTTTGATTCTAAAATTTAAGCTTTAGAATATAAGGATGATTTATCTCTTAATGAACTGCATAACTTTCTTATTGCTTATGAAATGAGGAATGCTCCAATATTTAAAAAGATGATGAAAGATGAAATGGCTTTTGAAGCTATGAGAAAGATGAAAATTCAAGATGATGAAGAAGCTGACTCTTGTGAGTCTTTTGATATGGAAGATGAAGAGTTGGATGAAAAAAATCATGTATCTTATATCCATGAACTATCGAAGAGGAAGAGGAAAGAATGGATGGAAACTTCATATAAAATGTTTTGAGTGTGGTGGAATTGGACACTTTACTATGAATTTCCCTAAGAAGAAAGTTGGAGAATATCAAGATGTTTCTAATGAGAATTCTTGGTGGAAGAAGTATAACAAGAATGAAAAAGAAGAGAAGAAATCAAAAGAATTCAAGAAGAAGTTTTCAGGAAAGAAAAGAAGTATGTTGAGCATGAATGATGAATCAGAATCATCTAACAATGATTCCTAGGAAGATTAATGTAATGAAAGATTCAGAACCTCCATTGCAAAAGTGGAGAAAACTAATGTTTCCTCATAAAGTGAAGAAGGTTGTGAAGAATCTTACAGAGAATATTAACTAAGATCTGAACTCCTTTAATTTCTTGATCAAAACAAATCTCTCAAGAAATAAATTCGTGTGACGAACAAAAATTAGGAAGAAGTTCATGATAGAATTAAATATGTCACCATGAAGGACGATGAATACATTCAAGAAATTTTATATTACAAACATAAAATTGATGAACAAGGAAAGATGATTAAAGATCTTAAAATGTAGTAGGAATCTAGGGAAGAAGAAGCAAACAATGTGAAATAAAAACTCGTTTATTCTAAAAATACCCTGAGGAAGATGAATTAAAACTTCAACAAAGCTACATAAGTAAAAGCTAAGAACTCTAAAAATGTTGTGAAGGCTCATTACGAGAATCAGGTGAAATATTATCTTACCAAAAATTAATGTTTCATCTAATTCTTCTAACATTTCAGGTTTCATAATATGTGTTAGTAAAGCTTGGGTGGAGAAAGGATGTAAGAAATCTATCAATCCTATAAAAGGATAAGACTCGCTCAAAAGAAGAGATGGCCTACATCTTGAGTTTTCTAGATCTGAAAGAAGTTATCAACCTCAACAAAGTTTCTATAATGAATGATCATTCATTAATAGAAAATCATGATATGAGGGATATTGCTGGTGTTGTGGAATATATGGGTATAGAGCTTATAATTTTTGGCACAATTTATCTCTACCCGGAAGAAGGTTTAAGCAAAGTGGAAGAAATAGTGAAAGAAGGATGAGTAACTCTCCATACTCATAGAAAGTTTAAAATATGAATTCTCAAGATGATAGAAACATTCCAACAAAGAGTCATTTTGAATGTTTGGAAGAAGTCTGTGGAAGATGTGATCAGTTTGGTCATCAGGTCGAACAATGTATGAAACTCCTATCAGAACAAGTTTCTTCTGATGAGAAAGAAAAGAATGCTGAAAATAAGAAGGCTGATGAGAGAGATTTTGTTTTTGAGACATCTTTGAAAACAAGTAAGAGGAACAAACCATGGATTATTGATAGTGGATGTTCTTTACACATGATAGATGATATAAAAATCTTTGAACATATTGAAAGTCATGATAGAGGAGTAGCTAAATTTGGCAATGATAGTTCCCTAAAAATTAAGTGAAATAGAACGGTAGATATTGAAGTAGAGAAAATGAAATCTAAGGAAGCCTTGCTTGTTGATGGGTTAAAACATATCATACTTAGTGTAAGTCAAGTTTTTGATGATGGAAAAGAAGTTATCTTCAGAAAGGATTCTTGTATCATCAAAAGTGTGAAAAATAGAAAAGTGATTACAAAAGGAGAAAGAACCATTGGGAATCTCTTTCAAATTGGAGAATCTAATAACTCATGTTATTTGAGTGCTGAAGATGAAAATAAGTTGTGGCATAGATGACTTGGCCACCATTGGCAGAAGAACATGAGTAATCTTTATAAAGTTGATGATGTTCGAAATTTTCCAGAACTTAAAAGAAGAGATGAAGATGTTTGTATTACTTTACAGAAACGAAATATGACTAATAAAGGCCATAAAAGAGTTGAGATTCAATCTAACAAACCACTTGAGCTTATTCATTCAGATCTATGTGGGTCGATGAGACATCAATCAAAAAAATGAGATTTATACTTTATCACTTTTATTGATGACTTCACTTGGATGACAAACATCATGTTCATGAAGCATAAGTCAGAGGCTATTGAAATGTTTAAATTGTTCATAAGAGATGTCTAGAAAGAATTGGGGGCTTCCATAAATAAATTTAGAACAGACAATGGTACCAAATTCACAACCAATGATTTTAAAACTGACCTAATGAAGCATGGTATCAAACCTTTGTATAGTGCTCCCTATACATCATAACAAAATGGAGTTGCATAAAGGAAAAATAGAAGCTTGGTGGAAATGGGAAGAAGTATGTTATCATAATAAAACATTCAAAATTCTTTCGGAGAGAAGCTGTTAGCACTGCTGTATATGTTCAAAATAGATGCTTGTTGAGACCAGAAACTTACATGACTCCTTATGAGATGTGGTATAACAAAAAACCTTCTTTTAATTACTTTAATGTTTTTGGAAGTCCATGCTTTCTCAAAATTGAAAATCCATACTTAGAAAAGTTTGATAAGAAAGATGAAGAAGGAATATTTATGGGTTATTCACCCAATGGAGGAAGTTACAAATGCTAGAAAAAATGTTTACATATGTTGGTGGATTCATATGATGTAAAGGTAATTGAAAATCCAAGTCCTTTCACAAAATTTGTTAAGAATACTGAGAAAGATAAATCAGAGAACCCTCACCAGAGTGAGAGTGACTCAGATAAGTCACATGGGGAAGAAAGTGATTCTGGAAAGGAAATGTGAGTTTTCTGACATTACAAAAACATGTTGAATCAAGAAATATTATTGGGGATCAGAAGGCTCTAGTTCAGACAAAAAGGAAGTTAAGATTATAAAATCAGACTTCCCTTATCTCAAATGTTGAACCAGAATCATTTTCTGAAGCTATTCAACATAAAGAATTGGTGGATGCTATGAATGAAGAACTAGATTAGGTTAAGAAGAATAAAACATGGTAACATTTTCCAAGGCCAGAAAATAAGAATGTTATCTGAACTAAGTGGGTTTATATAAATAAATTGAATGAGCATGGAGAAGTTACAAGAAACAAAGCAAGGCTTGTGTGTAAAGGGTATGCACAATTGGAAGGTGTGGAATTTGATGACACCTTTTCCCCTGTAGCAAGGTTGGAAACTATTCGAATGTTTCTTGCAGTTGATGCTCATTGAAATTACAAGGTTTTTCAGATGGATGTAAAGTCATCTTTCTTAAATGGTGCGATTAACGAAGAAGTTTACATTGAAAAACCCTGTGTGTTTTTGGTTGATGAGGATGAAAAAAAGTTTTCAAATTAAATAAGGCCTTTTATGGGATGAAACATGCTCCATGAACATGGTATTTGAAGCTTGACAATTCTTTGAGAATGATGAACTTTTCTAAAGGAACACTTTATAGAAACTTGTATGTTAAAGATGTTGACTCTGTAACTGTAATTTTAATTGTTTATGTGGATGATATAATTTTTTCTATAGATGAAGAAATGGTTTGTGAAGAGTTCGCTGAAGAGATGGAGGAAGATTTTGATATGTCAATGTTGGGATAGTTAACTTTCTTCCTTGGATTACAAGTTCAACAACAATAAAACTACATTTTCTTATCCCAAGAAATGTATGCCAAGGAAATGTTAAATAAGTTTGGAATGTAATAATAAAAAGATGCTTCAAACCCTATCTTAGTGAGCACAGAGTTGAGAAAAGATGAGTCAGGGAATAGTGTGAATCAGAAAGACTTTTGAAATTTAATAGGAATTCGTCTTTATCTTACAGCCTCAAGGCCTGATATTTCTTATGTTGTGACTCTCTGTTCAAGATATCAAAGTAATTCAAAATAATCACATATGTTGGAAGTTAAGATGATTATGAGATATGTTACAGGAACAACTTCACATGGGTTTTTATACAAGAGAAACAAAGAGATGTAGTTTCATGGTTATACTGATGTTGATTGGGCTGGTGATTGTAATGATAGAAATTCAATATCAGGAGGAACATTTTTCATAGGGGAATGTTGTGTGAGTTAGTACAACAAGAAACAAAGTTTAGTAACTTTATGTACAGCTGAATCCGAATATATTGCAGCTACTTAGGCTTGTACTCAAATGATGTGGATGAAAGTTTAGATGGATGATTTGAAAGTGAATGTTTCTAAACATTTGAAAATACTTTTTGATAATCAATGTTCCATTGATCTTTCCAAGAATCCTTTTCAACATTCAAGATCAAAGCATATTGATTTAATGTATCATTTTTTAAAAGGGAAAGTTGCTTCAGGAGAAGTCTTGCTGGAATATATTTCAACAAAGTATCAGATTGCCGATATTTTCACAAAATCAATGTCAAATGAGATTTTTTTTGAACTGAGGCTAAAACTCCATGTTAAACCTCCTCCCAAGAATTCCTAAAACTAATAATGAAGAATCCCCCACCGTGCTTTGGATTATTTTACAATGGGGGAGATTATGTTTTATTTTATGAATCTGAATTTTTGGTTATCATATAATGGGGGGGGAGAGAGAGAAATGAGATAGAAAGAAAAATTAGAGAATAAAAGAGAAGTGAGAAAGAAAAAGATAAAAGTTGAGGGGGAGTTTGATTAAGGTGAATTTTATCTTTATATGGCCGCAAATTTTTCTTGTCACCGAGGGATGGAAATATTTCAAAAAAATCACTTTATCCAGTAGTGTGGTGTCAGGGCACTCTTTTTAAGAAAGGCTATGTTTTGGTAAAATTCAAGAACATGAGATGTAAAATTTTTGAGTGGTGAAAACATCTTACCAAGGGTTGCAAACAAATCCAAAGGGGGAGATTGAAGAACCTTTGTGGTGTTTTGTTTAACATCGTTTTGTATTTGTTGACAACTATCCTTTTTGTTGAAAAATGTTTTTGAGTTACAGAAAGTTGAAGTTGTTGGTTGCTGAAGATTTCCTTAAATAAGATTATATTGAAGAATATGAAGCTAGAAGTTAAGAAAGTGTCTCAAACATTATAAACCAAATTACACGATGCTTTTCTGATCTTAATGTTCTAGAAAATCATGAAAATTTCATGATAACAGTTGGTTGAAGAAATGTTGAAGAAGATTGGTGTTGTTTCTCTAAGAAAAATTCTGAGAAAGTTCAGAACCAGAATTTCGGAATGACAATCCTGAGTCGGATATTCGGAATGACATTCCTAAGAAAGAAATTCAAAATGAAAATCCTGAGCCAGATATTTGGAATGAAAATCCTGAGCCAAAAATTCAGAATGACAATCCTGGGCTAGAAATTTGAAATAACAATCCTGAGCCAGAAATTCGGAATGACAATCCTGAGCTAGAAATTTGGAATGAAAATCCTGAGCCAAAAATTTGGAATGACAATCCTTAGCCAGAAATTTGGAAAGACAATCCAGAGCCAGAAATTCTGAATGGCAATCTTGAGCCAGAAATTCAGAATGGAAATCCTAAGATAGAAATTCAGAATGGCAATCTTGAGCCAGAAATTTGGAATGACAATTATGTGCCATAAATTCCGAATGACAATCCTAAGCCATAAATTCCGAATGACAATCCTGATTCAAAAATTCGGAATAACAATCCTAAGCTAGAAATTCAGAATGACAATCCGGAGCTAGAAATTCGGAATGACAGTCCTGAGCCAGAAATTCGGAATGACAATCCTGTGCATGTCTCTAGGAAAATCAGAACCATGATCCACCTTTATCATTCCGAGAAAAATATAAAGAGTTCACGAAAACTAGAATTTCAACTTTTCATAAATCTCGGTGAAATTTAAGGAGATTTGAAGAAGTCAAAGATTGAAGATTTAATGCGAGAGATTTGTGGAGTTTTTGAAATTTGAAGAAGTGGGAATGTTTTTCAAGATTCCCGCCTTTTTTTCTGAGTTTCCTATAAATATGTTCTCAGATCATTCGCTCATTTGAAACCATTGACATATGTGGAAAAGGTGGAGCGCTGGAGAATTCTATGTGAAAATTTTCTACCATCATGAAGAAGTTTACTTGAGTGTTTGCGAAGAAGAGAATCCAGATTGAGAATTCAGAGTGAGCATTGGTGCGGAACCATCATTATCTTGATGAGAAGATCGGTTTCATAAAATTGGATTCATGAAATCGGATTAAAGATTTGGA
The DNA here is from genome assembly GCA_963277665.1 of Viscum album. Taxonomy (NCBI): domain Eukaryota; kingdom Viridiplantae; phylum Streptophyta; class Magnoliopsida; order Santalales; family Viscaceae; genus Viscum; species Viscum album. Next base: position 704,994,491 of record OY728131.1, on the reverse strand, counting down.
GTGATCATTTGGAGTGAGAATTTTTGAAGCAGCTTATCAAAGATCTTATTCTTGTGTTTGGCCCATTTTTCCTTTAAGGAAACATTGTAAACTGACGGGAGTCAGTATAATCTTTCTTATCGGGAAATAGAAGGTGTCTAATGGGATTTTTCACAAGTTGTATTCACTTCTTCATTATAGTGGATTTCCATAGACCCACGGGAGTGGATATGGCGAGAATGTTGGTTCTTTTATTGAGACCGAACCTTGTAAATCTTGCGTGCCTTTCTTGGTTTTTCCTTTCTTTCATGCTTGAGTATCTTGCTAATGGTTGATAATGAAATAAATCTTAATTGGTTTCAAGTGTTAAGTATGTTATTCTCTTGAAACTTATAAAAGTTAATCAACTAGTTCAACCCCCCCCCCCCCTCAGTTGTCATTTGATCCTCGGAACTAAAGTTATAAATATAAACAATTGATCCATGTTGCACTAGGGATTCGGTAAATAAATGTGGTAGTGATTTCATAAGTTTTCTTTATACATAAATATTACATATTATTTCAAAAATGATATAAGATAAATGCCTTTAGATACGATAAATGAGTTAAATGAGATAGATTAAAAAAATTATATTTGGTATAAATATTAAATATATTTACACACGCACTATAATAAATGTCTTTATCAAATATATCAATTAGTTTCAGTTAATTTTCATTTGATTACATTAAAATATTTCTTATGTACTTGAGGAGTTCATAGAAAAATAATTAGTTTTTAGTAATGTTAATTATATGTTCCATATCAACAATATATTTCCATGATATTGATAATATTAAAAATTTGAATTTTCATTTCTTTTTTTATATGGAAGATTACTGTAATAAAATATTAAATGATCTTGAAATTTTCAATTTAGTCATTAGTATAAAAAACTAGTATCATTGTTTCATTATATCATGTGAAAAATATATTTTTAATAGAATTGATAAATTATTGAACATAAGGATTGGGAATTCTAATCTCACCATTATTGAAATACTGTTTCTTTAAAGATATTCTATCATTAAAAATTTCAAGTGAATAATTTTTAAAATGGTTGAACATTTTCGTTATATATGTCATTTAAAAATATAATATTTATTACATGGATATGTGATATATTCTATGATAAAAACTCTATAGTATATGTTGGGAACCTAACACGAACTCCCCAAAAATTTATTATTGATAAAAATATAAAAGTTTTAAACTTAAGTTGCAATGAGTCTGCACTAAAAAATAATCTAGTGTATAAATAAAAATTAATGAAATAAATAAAACACTACTACTTCCAAAAAAAGTAAACCTTCTCGGAAAAGATCCTTGATAGCTATATTTGAATCCTTCACCTATAAAGATAAAAACATCTCTCTTGATCAAATCTATTGGAAATAATAATTTTATATCTACTATGATGATATATTATTAAAGATTATTCATTTTGTAACATATTATAAATATGTTGTAAGCACCTTTTTTAATTTCCCATAACAAAATAACAACTCCACAAATCAGATCAAAATACATAATAGAGACAGCTAGTTGAAAAATAAATAATAAATCTAAAACGTACACTAAAAACCCAAAAGGGAGATCATCAACATAGAATGTATCTAAAATAAAATTTATAATTATGAATAAACATGGATTTCAAATTAGAGAAAATTTGATCTCTATATTTAAGAAAATAGTCCATATATATTTATCCATTATAATACTGATTGTAACCAATTGTATCTTTCTCATCAAAACAAGATTTTGTGTCCTCGAACAATTCATCCCTAATCTTAATGGAATGTGTTAGAATAGGGTAAAAATAATCATCATTAACACTTCTAGTATCAATATATGTTTCTAAATCAACCAAAAATGGTGAAGTTTTTGTGACATATTCCCTTCTGGGATTAACCTTATAGACTCCTACCTTCTATTTCCCCTCAATAATATTGGATGCTCTAGTATCAGAAGTCTCTTTGATGGTCTAGTAGTGTTTTCTTTCCTAGTTCTCCTTGGTTTTTGTGTGAGAAATCCTTCAAATTTAGTAAAATTGTTTTTAATTTTGTTATTGTATAATTAAAAGACGCTTCCTTATGATCTAGAGCTTTTTAATGATTTTTAGAGTTTATATCATCAATAGGCTCACTAAAATCCTCTTCCAAATTAATAGTAGTGAAAATATTAGGATGGGTATCATATGAATCCTCAACACACTCATTTGTATCCCCTATACTAGAAACATCAATAAAATAATATCATTCCTTTAGCTCATAGAAATCATTGAGACCTTGAATATTAATCAGTTTCCTATACAAATCAATAGTGTATTTCTTCAAATCAAGGGATTATGAGAATGAGAATGAGAATTCATATTATAACTGACATTGGATTTAGTAAGATAATAAAATTTGAGATATGATATATTTTGATAAAATGAATGATAGTGGAAAAACATAGTCCTCAAGGCATCAATGTATTAGGATTTGGGGAAATTTATTCTTATGTATATGGGGTTTTATCATGATTTTCTTTAAAAAAATTAAAAAATGTATCTTGTTATAAAATAAAATTTTCACATTTCCATTCATTCGTTTTTGTTTCATATATGATGAGAATGGAATGGTAATTAAACCCTTTAATATAAATATAAATTTTATCCATGAATGTTTATCCTCAGGGAAAGCCATGAATTTTGAGGTGATTTTATGATCACTATGATTAATAGATAATATTATAATACATAGGTAAATTATGGGAAAAATTATTTTATATTCTAGATTTACCTGTTAAGTATACAACATGGGATGTTATATATTATTTTATATGTATATTAGTGATAATTTCTACATATTAATCACTATGACATATATTTAATATATTACATTCAATGTGTACCATAATAATTTAATACAATAGTTATTATAGAATTAATAGTATTAATGTCATGGTGTTGTTAGGTATGTTTTGGATTTTTTTGTGGGGTTTCATAAAAATGATAATGTTTTCTTCTTTGTGATTACTTTGACATATGGGCCCTTGACTTTTAATGAATATATAATTGTATGAACACTTCATGATAAATAAAAGATGATGTATATATCAAAATAATTATGTTACATTTGACATAATTCTCTTCTTGTGTGAATATCCTGACATTTCTTCATCTATCATCTTCTGTCTTTTCAAAAAGAATTTATAATCTCTATTCATCCATCAAATGGCCCGAGGGCCTTCATTTTCTATTGATTTTTGATAATCCACCTTTCAAGGGGTGAGATGGAACCCTTACAATGCATGTAGGCATAAGTATTACATGGCCCTATAGGCCTTAGAGTAATTTGTTACCCGTAGGCTTCAAACATTAAATACAACCCAGACTAACTACTTGGAATTGCTCCCAGCATCTTCATCGTGAAATCTGTTTTTCCCCTTCACATGGTTGTTCGTCTTGGCTATCCCATGCATGTACAGGATTGTCCTGATGGCATGTGTCATACCCTCTCATTCTTTGCAATCGGTGTAGCTTCTGTTGTGGTGAAAGCTCCTTGCTCATCCTCCTATAGAGCTTGTTCCTTGTAGGTTGTCTGATTTGCATTTGTACTAAAGGTGGTCTAAAGGAATTGAGGTGGACCAAAGGCCTTACTTTCCCAAATTCATGGGTAGTACGTAGGCCTTAAAGGACTCAGGGACCAAATCAGTGACCCAAAGGCCCAAACAGGGGCAATTCATGGCTTCTATAGTGCCAAATAGTGCATGCTATAGTACCTGCTATAGTAATGCACAGTTCCCGCTATAGTAATGTATATTTCCTGCCACAGTACTACTATAGTACTTGAAAAATGTGCCTCCGCCTGGATTTGATCCCGAGTGTCCTGGATGCACTTAAGATTCCTCACCAATCGGCCTGAGGATCATGTGAAATTTATAATCTCCATGTCATCGGTTATGTGTTTGAAAATATCTATGTATTATTTTTGAACTTGATATCAAAATGAAAATTTCTCTTTATATTATTTATAATATATATTTAGTGGACATATATATGGAGATATAGGTGTTTAATGGAGACCATGCGAGGTTACATTATAGATTGAGTACCCATGATGCTTTATTGGGGAATATTATTTTTTTCAAATTTTATATTAGGAATTCATAAATATTTTCTATGCTTAAACTTCTCACATTTTTATATAGAAAAGTAATCATAATTTTTTTATTTAATTATAATTTTTTATTCAAAACAGATAGAGCAATATGATCGCTACACCAATAGAGTCTTAATGGATAGCAAAAACTATTTTCGATATTTTTTCATGTGTTGTGAAATAATATGTTATATAATGTAAAGAATTAAAAAATTTAAAAGTATTAATTTTAAATTTGGTATTGAAAGACATTTTTTACCTTATGCTTATATCTTAGGTGGTGATATTTGTAAATGATTTTTCAAATTATAGTTCATTATGTGATAATTTTTTACAATATAGATGGTAAGGTAATTTAATTTTTTTCAATATATTTCAAATAATCATTAAAATAATATAAATTTATAATTTTTAATGATCTCAATGAGTTTTAAAGTCCCACAGTAATCCCTTAATTTTTATGTTAGAAATATGGTTGTTTATGTGGAAACTCATAGATTAGTTATATATTATGAAACCTTTGAGAAATCTATGATTTAAGTTTGATATTATTTCTCTTATAGAATTAAATGAAGGATGTATAAGTATATAATCACTAGTTACTTACTATTATTGATTTGAAACATTATTATGCTCTAAGTAAAATCTCCCTATGTCATGACCCCATCCCCAGAAGTTGTAACCCTCCAAGGTCGGCAATGTGAGAAGGGAGATAGTGACCCTCGAGTCCCACCTCCAGTAGGCCCCGGGTTAGCGACTAGCACTGAGGGTATAGTAAACAAAAAAAAATGGGATACATTACCCTCTAAGATAACACATGTGAAAGAGAGAGATAAGACAGAGACCAACCAACTCTAACTTAGACTGCAATATAAAAGAAATCCCTAGTACACAAATGTGATTTCATACAAAACTACTACAACTGAAAAAGAAAACTATAAGTACCAAAGGGAAGTAAAAATAGTAATGACCACAAAGCCCGAACAGATCCTGCAACCCCAAGCTAGTAGTAACCAGCCTGATCTTCATCTTGCTCCAAGTGACCTGAAAACAGTATATATATATACATAGGGTGAGTATAACAGTATACTTAGTAGGATCCTCCCTGAAGCCTCTTGTTCAAAAGTAAAGAAATCATGCTAAAACATAGTGAACAACAAGTGAAACTAACTCCTCACCTAAATAGGTACAGTAAGTTCCAAACCTCACCAAGGTTGCTCTCACCAAGTATCACATACAAGAGTATATAATATAAAAAAACAATATCAAGGGTACCCTAATACTACTTCCCCACTGGTTTTCCACTTTTCCCCAATGTCACACGTCCTAAGAATCTCTCTCCAAAAAGGCTTTCCCACAGACAGTTAGGTGAAGCACGACAACATGAAACTATTGTAAGAAAACCACTACATCCATGTAAGCAATGTAACTAGGTAGTTTCCCAGATCCACCACATCTCATATGACATGTATCATATGTTAGGTATTAATCCTCAAGCCATTATAGCCCATACAATGAGTAAGGATCCTCAATCTATCATAACCTATACAAGTTACACCTATAGTAGTACATAAGAAACTATATATAGAGTATATGTGTGTGAATAACCACAAGCCATTATATCCCTCTACAAATATATATGGGGAAGACTAACTGATGTGTCTACTAGCACAAGTAACTACCAAGAGAAGAGAGCGAAGACAAAGGGTGTAGTCAGCCATCCATCCTCCAACTAGAATATTGGGGAAAAAACCCCCCAAGAATCAGAATCCCTGGGGTGTCATTTTCCCTAACTAACGAGGTGGTGTAGCGTATAGAATATATCTCACAACCACACTATGGGAAAAACCTAGTCTTTGACTAAACTGTAGCTAACGTCTCTCGGACTCCCGACTACCACTACTAAGACTAGGTATCTTATAATCACACACCCATTTAAGGATCTTTATTACATTACTTAATTCCCTTGTTATAAGTTTCACATTACGTTAATTAAATCTTTTAACATTATTTAACCATTAACAGTTATATTTTCATTAGCATCACACCCAAATTTCATTGTTCCTTTAAATTTCAGCCTCAGCATTGCGTCCCAGCAATCTCCAACCCCATGGGTTAACATCATTCATTTAATCATTTAATAACATCATTATTACTTTCCCATGTTCCCAGGCATTCTAGATTCACATTCTAAGATACAAAAACCAAGGGGGCTAAACATGGTGGGTAGTTTAACTACTCGTCAAGTCTTTTCCACCTATATAAAGAGCATAAACCCATCCTCCCTCAAGAATCTAAACATGGAAAGCATGTGGAATACTCCGCACGTCTTCACCCCTTTTGGAAGGAGGGTAAACAAAACCAACTGCCTTGAGTAGTGGGGAATGTAAAGAAGATAAACAACCTACAAGAATGAGTAAGCATCCAAATATTCACATCAAACCTGTTTCATCATCCCTAGTGTCCTCCCTGACAATCACATGCATAAACCAATGCATCTCACCACTCAAGGCATCAATAGTTGCCATAACCAATTGGCCTCCCTGCCCCCACATATTACAAGATCCATGCAGTCTCACATCACAAAACAAGCTGTAGGAAAACAAACATCATATAAATTGGGCTCATGGACCTTAAACATGGAATCCAACCTTTAAACACAGTACGCTCTCACAGCTCCAAGCATAAGTCTCTTGGCCTTTACAAGCAAGAGGGTAACTCAGAACCCTACGAGGCATTATCTTTTTTATCAAAAAGTATGTTAGTTTATCCATTTGGAATTAACAAATTTATTATTTTTAGGTTCCAACTATGGGTTACCTAAATAGAAAGATATCATAGCTATCACAAATTGATTAAACATGATTATCTCATCCATTTGATTAACATCAAATTACAAAAACAACAAATAGATTCATTTACATGCCTCTTTATCTTTAACCAAATAATTATAAATTAATTATGTATTTACGTTCCTTACTAATTTCTATCAATAATGAAAATCTAAACAAAGCAAGCATAGATATCCCACTATCTAGAAAAACAAGAGGCAATAACATACGATCGATGTCAATTTATTTATCTGGTTCAAATATTTATTATGTAAATTCTATTATGATTCAATGGGTTAATACAAGCTAAATCTTTAGTTGTACATAAAAGAAAATATAAGCAACGTATCCCCTACCTCAAAAGGTTTCTGATTATATTTGAATATACTAACAAAAAAGATCACGATCACCTCTCTTGGAGGACTGCATCTACCCGAGGATGCAAAGACACCACCACACCATCCAACACCTAAGAAAAGTCCATTAAGAACATGGAGATAGCATTCCATAAAAAAGTAAGTAGAAACAGAAGAATATGAACCCAAAATAATGATGATAGATCATACCTTGTATCGAAGATTGATTGATGCTGCTTGGTTGCACCAAAACAGGGGGTGCACTTATAATAATAAGAACTTCATGGGGAAACAATCCAAAGAGGAATGATTGATCAAACAACTCCAATTGAAAGGAAGTAATGGTTTGAGCATCTTGCACTAGTGAACAAGGAGGAAGAACAATGGGGAAGATATGTCACCCCTTTAGAAGATTTAACGGAGCAGTGGTTTAAGATGCTCTAGATTCTCCATTAAAAGAGGATCGCATTAAACCACCTGGTTTGACCAAGTAAAGGCATCCTAAACCTTAGGAAGAATTACTATTGGAGTTATGTGATTTGAATAAGCGTTAAATATATTAAAATAAGGCCTAGAATGTGTTTAACATCAAAGAAAATGTTAAATCGGTGAAACTGGAAAAATATGAAATTTTGGAAAATGAAATATGAACCCATTCGAGAAACACTGTAGACTTAATGCTCTGGAAACACTGTAGACTCAATAGTCTGGAAACTCTGTAGACACACCGGTATGGAAACCCTATAAACTCACTATTTCTGTGACATCATTTCTGTGACATCATTTCTATGACATCGTGACACTGTAGATTCACTATTTCAATGACATTGTTTTTGTGCCACCGTTTCAGTGACACCGTGACACTGTTTATAAAACTGGAAACACTGTTCACAGAACTGGAAATTTGGAATAGTGTTGGGGATGAGTCACCTTGACCTCCCAAAAAACCTAAATCACCAGATTTCAGCAAGGAAATGAACCATAGAGTTCAGGGCCATTACACCCAATTTCTCTCACTTACCCTTTACTTGTTCTAGAAATTTTTTAAGATTTAGAGGAATTCCACCCAAAAGTATTCTAGTCGCTTAACATTTAAATGAATATAGTTAGTAGAGGTTGTTTTTTGGATAAATTTTGGTGATTTTAAATAATTCCCCATAATTTAAATATTCTAAATTGAAATTGAGGTTTTTTATTTAATCAATATACTTTTAATTAAAATGTATTAATGATATCTATTTCGTATTAAAATTATTTCATTTTCACTACTAGAGGGAAAGTGTTATCTCCTATGAAAATAAAAAAAATAGTATTGAATATCTCTAATAATGATATATTCCTAAATTATATAAAAACAATCACACCCCTCATGTATTCATGGGGTAATATATACAACTCATCACAAATCATATAAATTTTTTACATTTTATCCAATACCTGGAATGTAAATAGACCATTACAATTATAATACTAATATTAAATGTAAAAAAATAAAATAATATTATTGTTCATTTAGTTTTTATGGATATATACCTTATATACACACATATATATATATAGGATTGTTAATAGATATATTGTATGTGATGATATGGGAATTTCTTATAGGACAACTTATAAGAACCAAGTCATGTTATATACCCTTAGTTTATTTTTACCATTAGATACGATTTAAAAAACATAATATTACCTACACATATCATATTTTATTATATATTTGTATCAAAAATGTTGTGATTATCATATGTTATAATTTTTAATGTAATAATTGAAGGTTTGATAGTTGTTAACAATCTTGAATCCTATGAATTTTTCATCAATTAAAAATAAATTTTATGATGAAACATATCAGAGAAGTCTTGCTAGATAATTGGTTATCATTATTCAAACCATTACAACTTAATCATACATTACATAATGGATAATTAAATTATTAGGAGGATTTTGAAATAACACTGATGCCAATACATGGAGGCTTGTACAATTTAAAATGTAATAAAATCATGTCTACATCTTCTTCTATTCTCTCCCAATTCATTCTGATACTCTTTTTATCATCATCCATTTTCAAGTGACTACTACTAGTTTATCATTAGTATATCAAAGAACCATACCTTAGTGTTTGGTCATTCATATATTCCCATGGATAAAACATGGAGTAAAGAGTATTATAGCCTCTACAACATGAAATACTGAGCTTTAATAAACCATGCAATTTATTTCATTCAATTTAGTCTCTTTGGTAGCTTGTGGAACACAGAACCTCAATCCTAAATGAACCATAATATATTATATCATTAAAAAATATCCATTAAATTGGTGCGTATTAATATTAATATCTGAATTATGAAAATTTTGTTATCTATTGATTATAAATAAAATAATAATCACTTAAAATAAAAATAAATGTTTTCTAAAAAATAGTATTTTTCCAAAAAAAATGGTTATGTCTCACTTTGCCCACATTATTTATAATTACTTTTTACCAATTTTAGAAAATTTATATTAAGAATTTAAATTTAGTTTTTAAATAATCATATAAAAATTATATTAGGGTAAATATTTGTGATTTTTCTGAAAAGATTCAGTTTTTGATTAATGGTAAAAAATAAAGATATTTATTGAAAACTACAATTTCATTTAAAGAATTTACAAGGTTAAATTACATATTTAAATTAGTTTACATGTAAAATTAATTAAATTATACTAAAAAATAACTAATTTAGGACATTGAACTCAATTTCATATTAAATTTTGATATTAAAATATTTCATACTTATGATAATTTTCTTATTGGAAATGTGCTTTATCATCACGTATGAAAATATAATTTTAAGTTGGATTCTACATCATATGTGAATTGAATTTTTAAAAATAAATTCTATATTTGGAATCAGATAATTCTATACGATATAATAAGTCTAACTTAACTTTAGACCATAATAAATAGTGGAAACAGTAAAAATTAATTGTCATTGTTAAGGTAAAATGGGTTTACTGGAGGGTTAAACTAAAAAGATAAGGTTTAAAATTAAACTAAAACTTGTAAAAAAATAAATTATATGTATATATTTAGACCTTATAAACTATAAGATTCCATAATATCCCATTTTTAGGATTTTGTCATGATAAAAATGACAGTGTAATTGAGTCATTTCAAAAATTCCATGTATGTCATCTACCTGACTTATAAAAGGCCGCCACCTCTCTAACCCTATTCACACTTAAGAGGAAATGTTTTTGGAAAATAACTACTTAAATAACTTCCTTACTTCCCTACTAACATACTAGAACCATTTATTGATCATAAACCCAACCTAGTAAGGCTTTGGGTGCAAACCTAATGAAGTTTATTGAAGAAGTGGAAACATTCTTAAAAAAGCATCTTTATTTTGTTTATTCTTCCAGAACCATGAAACCCTAGTAAACCATACCCATATAATAAAAATATTATCTTACTTATATATAAATTTTATTATGTTATGTTCTTTACCTACATCCATTTATTCTTCCATCAAATTGGAAACAAAACTGTCCATCGGGTGTATGGGGGACTATCGTCTCACAGACCGATATAAATCGTTTTCCATGAAAAACTTTAAAGAATGTATATAATGATGTATTTGAATATTTTATGTGATATTAATTATATATTTATCCTTATATAATTATAATATCAAATATAAATTCTTAATTTTCATACCATTTTAATTACGATAATGTTGCCCATGTGTACGAAAAACTACCATCTCGCGAAGCAATGTGATTCGTTTTTTCCTTACAATTTACATGGAATTTTATAAGGACAAATTTAATGAATATTTGAGATATATATGACATGATGTTTATTGTTTAAAATAAAAATATCACCTACTTACTTACCCTTTTACCTGTTAAGGGAATGATAATGTCCCTGGTGTATACGCACAGCCTACCATCCCCACAAAGCGATGTGATTCATTCCCCATGTTCAAATTTCAATAATGAATCTAAAAAATAAAGTAATGAAATGTTATATTTATAAAATTAATATCATTATGGGTATTGTGGATCTATATCCTAAACACAATAACTTTAACATTCATGTCGAAACACACATGTGAAAATGAGGCAATTAGCACCAAAAACAATGAAAATAATGAATTATTATTAACAAATGGGTGGTAATACATTATAAAAAGATCATATATGATATTATAAATATGAATATGGTTTCAGTATAAATTGATAACATAATTAAGACCATTATAATATTTGTTTAATCATGTTCAACTAAAACTAAGCGTGAGGTAAGGGAATTCATCTCAATTTCCCTTCATTGAGACATATTGAAATATTTTGCACCTGATTTATTTTATATAGTGTATACAATTCACCTTTTCTATGTAATATAATTATTAATCGAATATTCATGGTATTTTGAGTTTTAATTTTAATTATTTCATCTAATGTGGTTTGACTTAAAACTTTCCAACGGTAGCAAATTTCAAAACTCAATTTCCCTTCATTGGGTTATATTACTTCTTAATTTTCATTGATATTATCTGATTATGTGTGTTATGAATTTTGAATATATTTTTCTGTATACCCAATTCTTTGATGTATATTTACAATTTATACACATAATCAATTCGTTGGTTAATTTTCACTTCAATGTTATGATCTTTGTAAGGGTTTCTTTCAAAATCGCATTTTAATCAGGAATGTTTATGCTTAAATTTATAAAAAAGGTTATTATTTGATAATTGATTAATAAGAAAATTTAATTTTATTATAATATAGTTATTCATATTTTTTTATGTAATATAACATTTTTTTACTAATTAATAATTAAAATTTTTGAGAAAATGAATTTTAATAAAGTCAGACTACATTTCTTTCTTAATTAGAAAATATTTTTATTCAAAATCCATGTTTTCTAAAAAAATTATAAAAACTGTCCTTTTTTGAATTATTTATAAAAGAAATTTTTACCCATTTTTACTTCTTATAAAAAAATTGAGAGAATCCACATTTCATTTTCAAAAACAATGCCTATATTTTTTAACAAAAATGTGAAAGGGATGTTTTTTTAAAATTGTAATACATAAAAAGAATTTCCAACCATTAATACCATGAAATGATTTAAATATTATTTTATAAGAATAAAATTTTATTTGAAATCAGAATTATTTTAAAAAATATTAATCATTAGTTTTAAAAGTTAATTTTCAATGTGGAAAGGGTATTTTCATCAAGGTTGTTTTTAAAAATCATTTCATGACATTTCTATTAGTAAATTAAAACATCATTTATTTAACTTATAATCCACTGGGAACAATTCATATTTATACTATCCATATTCTTTATAAGAATGGTTTATGATCATTTTGAATAAGGAAATTATTTACATTCACATTATTTATTAATTTTGGTAGTCAATATCATTCCATTAAATATTTACATTATTATGATCGTTGGACATTACATTTACCCTAAATATCCATATTATTTATCATGGATATGTTTATTACATAAATAATATATCATTTTAGATATAGTTTTCTACATTTAGAGTTATTTGTTTATCTGGTTAAATGTTCATAAATATATATTATTTACTCAATATTAATATTTTATGATAAATAACATTGTTTGTGAATTAAAACAATTATTAGATATATGAGGAATGGTTTGGAAATACAGTTAAAGGTGGGAAATAGAATTATATATCCCCTCGATGCATCTATAGTCTCATGAGGGGAATCAGTAATCTAGTATTAAATGGGTTCTTACCTATAGTTTTAAACCAACTTGTGAACGGTCTTGATGGTAGAGGTATCATGATGCCTAATATCATTTATTGCAATAATTAAGAATATCCTTCATTGAGAATTTAGTTATGATTATCCATGAGATAGTCAAAATGATATTATCACTAGAAGAATTTCATTCTCATATTATTTATTAAATGCAATGTGCTTTTAGTAATTTACCATGTCATATTGATTAATCCTTTTCTATTCATGACAGTTGTGTTACTGTTGACGCTTATTTCTGTAATAGATTCTAATGAATGGCATAGAGGAATACCATAAGCACAAAGAGGGTCACCCTTTGAAGAACATCAAAAAAATTCACAAAGGCATGGACTAGGAACTCATTTGGAGGGAGTCGCGCAAGTTCCCTACGCACTGTGCAAGTCTCTTACGTGCCCCATATGGGTCGCACAAGTCACTTGCGCGCCCTATTCTTTTTTTCGCCCAAGGAGCCCAGTGGCCTATAAATATCCCCTATGCCCCCCCCCCCATTTCAAGGATGAAATTTCCAAAACTTAGATTTGAGATCTGGTCACCCAAGTCTTAAAGTCAACTCTTCTGAAAGCTTCTAAAGTAACTTTTTACCTAGAATGGAAGACTTGAAGGAGTAGGATAAGGCCTAAGTTTTTAGAATTCATCAACACTTGTGCACCTAAGTTTCCATTCCTCTTTAAAAGAGGAAACACTTGCATGCCACCCTACCTTTTCAATGAAACTTGCATGCATCCCTTTTGTAAACATCTTAAGATAATACTAAATGCTTGAGTTAAGTCTCGCCCAAGTTTTACACTATAGCTTCTTCGTCACCTTGGTGAACCCATGTTGCGCAAGTACATTTGTGTGGCCAAGACATGCGCGCCAAATGATTTTCGCGACCATACCTGAGCGCCATCTTTATTTCTGTGCCTCTCTCATGTTGACCTCTCCTCTTCAAGATATTAGCCCTCGAACACCTTTTCAAAGCCATTTAATGGTAAGGTTCATTTGTTCGCTTCTTTATCTGAAAGGAATTCTGTGAGAACCTCTCCCAAAACCTCATGACTTACAAGCTTTATGTCACTACGGTTTGAGGTTTCCTATATAACCTCATCCTTTAAGATGAGAAGATATTTTGATTTTGGGCCTCCTTCTCAAGAGTTAGCCACAATCTTAGATCTTTTGATTTTGGGCCTCCTTCTCAAGAATAAGCCCCAATCTTAAATTCTTTTTATTTTGGCCTCCTTATCCAGAGTAAGCCACAGTCATAGTTTCCTTAAACCTTGGGCATCCTTCTCTGGAGTATGCCCCAGGTTAAAACTCCAAATCTCCATAAAGTAAAAATACCTTTATGGACCCTGTTCTGGGGCTTTTTTTCTGATGTATGTCTTGGTCTTCATCTATTTGGGCAGTCATACAAACGTAAACCCCACATCATTTTTTATATGACTGCATCATTCATGGAACCATCGTCAAATTTACTGATACCTATTGTTTCTCAAACCGAGCATGACTCATGTAAGCTTAAAGTATAAAAGAAATCACAACATCTCTTTTTGGGCCATTAACCATGCATAAACCCTATATTTCTTTACCTGAACTACATGGACTTTGATCTCTTCCTTAAAAGTAGAGTACGTAGCAAAACTTTATAAGGTTCAATCCCATATTTCATTAATTCTTTTCCATTCCATATTACATTAAACTATATCATTCTTATCAAACTATGTGGGTTCTGATTCATTTTTAACAAGGATACATAGGTAACCCATCTGCAGGTACAATCCCAACTCCGAAATAATCCCTGTCTTTCTGAATGAAAATAAACTTCAAGTGCCCCACTGAGTGGCTTTAAAACCAGTATGCTCATCATAATGACCATGAGATTTCTACATAATATATTGAACGATACAATTGACTAAGAATATCCAATACATATGGATGATTATCTATTTATGAAGAACCTCAAATACATATAAAATATTCTCTAAATCCCAAACATATCAATCATTGATTGCCAAATCAAAAGGAAAACTCATTTTCATGCTTGGTGAATTACTAAGGATTCATGAACAAAACTTAAATATATAAGAGATTCCCAGAGTATGCAATAATTCCCCCCAAAAGGTGTGATGAGCCTGACCTCCCATCCTTGCGACCAATGAAAATTATTAAAGTCTCATTGGTCCAAAAATAATGAGAACCTACCTTTGGAATATATTTCCAAATGGATATAGAATCATTGGATGTTTCTGGTTCTACGAATAAACCTGTTAGAAACTAATTGGAAAGTTTGAACCTTCAACAAACAAGGTCATCCTCATTTCCAGAAGAAACAAAAAATGGTGAACCGGACCTGAATCCTTAACCAAGTTAAATGATGTTTTACTTATT
Source organism: Viscum album (assembly GCA_963277665.1). Lineage (NCBI taxonomy): Eukaryota > Viridiplantae > Streptophyta > Magnoliopsida > Santalales > Viscaceae > Viscum > Viscum album. The sequence goes on along the minus strand of OY728131.1, from coordinate 704,978,972 downwards.
TGTTCATCCCCTATTAAACTAAATATGAGGCCCAACAAATAAATCAATAAAATATGTTCTCATCCAAAAGATGTAGTCTGGCCAAACCTATCTTGATTATTTCTATTATATCAAACCGGAACTCTTTTCCAATATCTCCCTGCAACCTAAAATGGCTTCTTTAAAGTTCACACATGTGAATGCCTCGGTCGCTACTCCTGCTGGATCCTCATCTGCTCTGAGGATGGCATCACCTACTTAGTGTCTTCAATGTCGGGTCTTGAATTCATTATTGAGGGAATACCATCAACATGGTACCATCCAGACTTTGGAGGCCGCATGACAGGCCCTCTAAGTTAACAACTCACCCTGGTTGTTTGGACAGTGACAACCAGTGGTCAGGAAGCAGGTGGTGGCAAGCATGATCTCTAACTGTTTTTGGTCGTTATCCCCAGAACACAACAACCAGTCCCTCCCATATTACAGGGAGGTGAATGAAGAAGTCACTCAAGGCCTAAGTTCAAGAATAAAGGAGTCTTTCTTGAGGACTCCCACCAAAAATCGCGGCCAGATTCGTGCTGTAGTGCACCCTCAACATGATGAGGGTATCGCCTCTAAGTGTTCGGCTTAGGTCCCTCATACCTGAGCATGAAAGACAAACTGTCAGAGGTTAAATTCGTCAAACAGGGAGCAGGCTATTACCTCTTCCCCCTCTGGAGAAGTCCATCAATCTAACATGGTGGTAAACAATGAGCGGGCATATACACTCGTCTGTCTTGATTTCACTGCCCAACAGACTCGTCTGAAAGCAACACATCAATCCCTCCAGGAAATTCTAGTGGAGTACTATAGGAAGGCACATACACCAGTTTATAATTCATCATCCAGTTATCAGGCTCGACTGAATTCAACCTAAGAAGCTCACAAATCAAATGTGGTGACCACCTGTAAATAGGCACATACACCTGCTTACACTCATCAATTCTGTTAGCAGCCTCATATGCCAGTATTAGGGGAAGTTCATCAATCATATTTTGTAGAGAACAATCATTAGGAACATAAACCTGTAATTCATCAATATAACCAACAGTCTCATTTGGTAGCACCCGGAGATGTCAATTGGAAATCCCCAATGACAAATAGGAGGCATACACAACTTTCTTCCCCCACACATGAGTACTGTTAGAATTCACTGACAGGAAAAGGAGGAGAGGAGCAAGAATACACACCTACTCCAAGTACGGAATGGATTTATATTCCCGTTCCGATAGATGAAATCACCATGCATATTCTGACAATGGTGAAAGAGCATAAGAAAATCCCTACCCATATTCTGCACACCTATAGAATATTATAACAACTTCAGTGAAATCACATTGAAAGAAACATAAATCCATTCATAATAGTGGAGTGACTTATCAAAATGTCACCCCGGAGTAGATACGCACCTCTTTTCTAGTCCAGGATGGTCGTGGGGCATACTCCCCCATGTCATACAGACAATCAAGTCAGGCACATACACCTGATTTAAATGGAGATAATCAGCCTAACCTGACCATATCTCTTGAGTAGGCACATACACCTGCCCATAATAATCACATTATTCAACATGTGGTTTCTAATGTGAGTAAAAAAGCATCTAAGAAAAAGACACATCCATCACAGTTAAAAAATAAAGAGCCAATATGTAATAAGGCCTTGCTGAATGCTGGAGTTCTTGAAGCCCTTAGACAATTATCTATTGCAACTCATGATTCTACTCTCTCATTTACAAATTCCAAAAGTAACAAGAATAATTCTAATGGTCTTAATTAGAAACTTACTCATGAAGGCTTGATTCATGAAAATTTGGTCAATCTCGAAGTATCATCTTCAGATGAGAGCCATGATAACCCTCTGTATGGCCAGAAGACCAAGGACCAAAAGGTTTCATCTTTTGTTGTAACCCACCATAGAGGTCCACCCCATGATGATGAATTTATCTATTAAAGTCCTCTATGTAACAGTAATTTTCAATTTCTGGAAAATTCTTCACTGTACAATGCAGTAATGAGAAAGCCATCTTATCTTAATGAACTTGCAAATGTGAAGCCAATCATGTTTGATGCCTTAGAACTAGTTGGTGAAATTATTTCTCAATCAGAAGATAACCTGGGGGTTTATGTCATTCTCTGAACCACCCCTGAGTCATTCATCTTCTAATTTGACATATGAATTCTCTACCAATTTTGTTGAATCTGATGAAGCAACAAAGAAGCACCAGCTTTGGTCTAATCAGGTAGAAGAATCTTCATCAATTGAAAATTGAAAGTGTTGAATATGAGAAAAAACTGGTGAATGGTGGGATACCAGTCATGTGTTGTCCTTCGGCTGACTCTCGGTTTGATATTCCAGATACTTTGATAGAAGATTGTATTCATGATATCCGTCTCAACATGTAGAAAACTCTTTGTCACTTAAAAGAGAAGATATTAACTTATGAAGAATATCAAAACCATGTTAAGGTAATAGAAGGGTTGCAATGCCAAATTGACTTGGAATCTCTCTCAGTTTCCCGACATCCAAAGGTTGAAAAGTAACATATATCCCTTCAGCGTACATGCCTTGGCGCATTAAAAAGGTTGTTCCAGTTAATTACCAATTCCCCATCTAGTATTCATATTAGGGGATGGGGTGTTCATGGAGCATTGCATTTCACTATGCTCTCCAGTCAACAAAACCCTCCAAAAGTGGTCTCATGCAATGTTATTGCCCATGGATAGCCACATCTAACTGGTTTTGTGTGTAATCAAAGGCTTGCTCAAGAAAAGGACTTAACTAGTTCTTCCAGAAGTCAGGCATATAAAGAAAAAAAAATTGAATTTCACTTGCATCAAACAAATGAGAATATAAAACATGCTTCTCATTTAGAGCATGTGCATCATCAAGTGATAGAGGTGTTAGAAATAATCCAATGGTCATCTGTGCCAGGTGATTTGAGTGGATTTCAGATGATGCATCCATCTAATTTCTGGACTAAAATCCACAAAATCAGGAGAAATTTTATGAAAGTTTTAGATGTTGCATCCCAAGAGCCACATCAGCTTTCCAGGCAGGGGACTCATTTAATCCAACCCTTGGGATCCATAGACCTCATTCGAGGAGATGAGAAAGAAAAATAGGAACAGTCACAGTCCACCGGACTGGTGACTTTTTCAAATTTTCAATCTCTCCCTCAGCAAAAGTCAGTCTTCTATCAATTATGGAAGAATCCACAAGATGAATGCAAATCTGAATTATCCAGAAATTCCCTTTCAAATTATGAATCATTAGAATGTTCTTGAGGGTTCAACAAAACAAATGACAATGCCTCATAAAGGACATGGAAGAAAACGGTATCGCAGAAGCACTGACAGAAGGATTTCAATGCGTTATGCATCAATAAATGTCATCAATGCCATTTTCACTAATCCCCCAGAACATGAGGCTCACTCAAAGGGATCAAATGAAGAAGTTCGTGTTTAAGAGGTTGTACATACAGAAATAAATGAAGGAGGTTTGTGTACCAGAAGCCAGAGGGTTTCCCAGAGGAAAGACATTCCTTCGGGTAATGCCCTTCCATACTCTGAAAAGTCACATGACAAAGAAAAGGGTAAAAGTCTGGTTACATCCCACCCTACCTCTGGAAAATACCAATAACTCTCATTAGAGGAAAGGTTCGCACAGCAAGAAAAAGAAATAAGGGGGTTATGGAGGTTAAATGCAGAACTACTTCAAGGTTGTCTTCCGCCTAAGCATGCTGGAGTTAATCAATCAAGTGAATTTGTTGCAGCTACTGGGATGGATCAAGAATATCCCCCTTTACAAGTACACCCTCACAGGTCCAATCCTATGGGTCATACGCGATAGCAACCAGCAATACTACAATCAATAACAGTACCAGTCGCCACACCCGTCCAAACTCCAATTATTTCACCTACTGAGGTCCAAGCTCAACCAGATGTTTCTCATAAATTAATGACTACCATTGAGTCATTAATAGCTTGTTTGGAAGCTATGGAAGGAAAATGTTCAAAAGTTCAACCAGAAAAGAGAACTTACCCTGAATTGGAGGATTCAATTTCTCCCCCATCAAATTTTTCAAATACCACATTCCCAATTTTTAATGGTTCGGGAGATGCAAAACAACACATAACACATTTTGTTTCTCATTGTGATCCTATAATCGGAACTCCTCAAAAACAAGAAGTACTTAATATCAGGTATTTTTTAGAGTCATTACAAGGAACTTATTTTTTCTGGTATACAAGTTTTCAATATCATTCAATTACTAGGTGGGAAGATCTTCGTCAACGGTTCCATCTTCAATTTAGCTCAACATTACCAAAGACAACATTTTTTGATCTTACCAATTGTAAACAAATTGAAAATGATAGGGTTTCAGATTTCATTACTCACTGGAAGGGATTAACATATTCCTTAAGTTTAGCACTCCCTCAAGAAGAGTTTCTACTAATCTGTGTGGAAGAACGGCGTGATGAATTACGCACACAGTTGATCCCAGTTAAATACACAGGAGGGTTTCGAGACCTTACTTCAATCACTCATCAGATCGAAGACTCTTTTATAGAGACTACGGATAAAACTCATGTAATTCCATTAACTCTGGGAAGGAGAATACAGAATGTAGTGACTGCTATAGTCACACTTAAACAAGAACATGTCGCTGCTTCCACTTCAAAACCTTCATCATATTGAAGGGATACACCCCCTGAGCATCAACAACAACAACCACCTTTTCAAGATGATCAAAGAGATCAAAGGTGGAAAAAAATTAGGATTTAAAGAACAAAGTTTATTCTTTCTAGAATAATAAATTTCTTGGTTACTTCATCTCGGCTCTAGAAAACAGTCTGGTTCAGTTGCCACAGCCCAAAAGGCTGAACAAGGAAGGAGATGAAAACCTTCATAACTATTTCTCATTTTATCAGATGTTGGGGCATCCCATTCAGGAATTTTTTGTATTCAAAGACCTCCTTTAAAGGATGGTGGACTCTGGACAAGTAAAACTAAAAGGTTCTTCATCCTAGGTAGCATGTGTTACTACTACTGATCTAGAGAAATAAGCCAAGTGGCATGAAGTCAAAAGAAACAATGCGCAGAAATATGATGATTTGATGGTCAGGAAAACGATCAACCGAACTCATGCCATTTTACGAACACAATTGAATCAACCAACTATTCGTTCTGCTATTTCTACCATATAAAAACCCCTTTCATTAGAAGGAAAATCCTCAATGAAGCAGTGTAATTTGAATAAAGAAGATAAGTTATAAGAATACGAGTTTGTGTCAAAGTCTACGTTGTCTTTGACTCTGGAAGATTTTATGCCATCTGCTTCAAAAGAACGGGCACCGCCCCACCAAATAGCACATCATGAAATGGTTCATCAGTAATAATCTTCATCAGAAGAAGACATGATCTCTGGTTCTGTTAACATGATTCATTTAACAGATCCTTATGCCAATGAGAGTTTTGATCATGATAAGCCTAAGTTCCCTGTATCTAACAGAGGAGTTAGAGGAAGAGACAGAGGTCTAAATAAAGAGGAATACATGGATATTATACAAGCTACTATTTCAATCCTACCACTTCTAGAACTATATATGTGGCAGAATCTCGTGGAAAAGCCCTTCATGGGGCTCAACAGGAACAAGAAAGTTCTTCCACACATGGCAGATTCGGTCCTGATGCAGTTATTTTGGAAGACCGGTTAGAGGCCACACCTTCTTCCTCTTAGAAAATAGATAGACCTAGTGAGTCTAATCTATAGAAGAAAAAAGTGTATCCATCTCCTAACTCAATAAAGGATTCATCTACTACCAAAGCATCAACTTCTAAGGCACCTACAAGACCACAGTTTCATGGTGGGAAACACAGTCCTTTGGACCAAAAGTATGATATCTTGAAACATTTAGCCCAAGTACCGGCAAAGTTATCAATTCTGGATACATTGAATATATCAAAGGATCTTTGGGACGCACTTATTGATGCTTTGTCAAGTCCTCAAGAATTTGAAACTAAAATTGCTACAGCTGAAGTCTACTATATAGAGAATGATTCTGCAAAATTCCATGCGGTGATATCTTTTACAAATGAAGATGAAGATGATGTTGTACATGGACATATCAGACCTTTGTATCTATCTAGAAATTTCAATGATATATACATCTGACGAGATTTCATTGAAAATGGCTCAAAAGTCAATCTCATTCCTATTCGTACACTTCGTCGATTGGGCCTCACCAAATCTAATTTATCTCCTTCTACATTGATGTTGCAAGGATATGATAAGAATGAACAAGATCCTATGGGAGAAATTACACTTAGAATTCAGTTTGGAGACATTGTGTCTAATTCATATTTCATGGTTTTTCATCAGGACACATCCTTCAACATTTTTCTTGGAAGACCTTGGAAACATCAACATACGGTCGTGCCTTCGTCATTCCATCAATGTCTCAAATATTGTTTCAATGGTCAAATTGTGACATTGTATGGTGATAAAGCCCCATTGAAAACATGTGAATCTCACTACATTGAGTCATAATTCTATCACATGGATGAAAATAAAAAATCCATGGCAAAGAAGGTTAACTAATTAATGCTCAAAAAGGTTTGTAAAAGATTCCAGTAAACCCATTCATACATGTGAGTACAGATTATGTGTTGACTATTAGTCAAATTCACAAGATAGACCTAAATCAAAATACTCAGATGGAAACTTCAATAATTTCAATTACATCACCCAATCCAGACAGCATGGGAGAAATTTTTGATTTTTCAAGTAGTGATGAAAGCTTTAATGGAGATGTCTTCATTTCATCCACTAAAATCAACAAATTCTATACTTCATCAACCAGGACAGAAGAAGTTATAGTAATGTCAGAGGAAAACAATGATGTTGATTTTCAATCCATCATCTCATCTTTATTACCCCAGGAAGACCCTTTATCAAAAATAGGTTTAGAAATGGAAGCCTCTTCTTCAAGATGTTCAAGTTTTAACTTCTCTCCTGATCATGTAAATTCTGCTTCTTCATCTACTATGAAAGTAGATACAGAATAAGTAACACATATTGAAGAAGAAGAGAATGATATAAGGGATGCTCTTCCTGCATTTGAAGAGGGTATCTCTACCACTATGGATGAACTCAGAGAAATAAATTAGGGTACAAGAGAAGATCCACACCCCACTTTAATTAGTGAGGCCATGACTCTTGAAGAGAAAAAAAATGTATACATCATTTTAAAGAAAAATCGATATATATTTTCTTGGAATTATACAGAAATGTTGGGTCTTGATCCCGATGTTTCCACTCATCATTTGGGTTTTTTGTAAGAACATTGAGGATTAAATCAAGCAGTAAGAAGAACACACCCAACTTATTCCTCCAAAATTGAAGCTGATGTTGATAATCTTATCAAAGTAAACTTCGTCAAAGAAGTTCAGTATCCCCAGTTGGTGGAAAATATTGTCCCTGTGAAAAAGAAGAATGGAAAAATTCGAGTTTTCATTGAAATTAGATATCTTAATTGGCATTGTCCCAAGGGTGATTTTCTAGTTCTGATTACAGAACTTTTAATTGATGCAACAGCTAGCTACGAAGCTCTTTCCTTCATGGATGGTTACTCTGGGTAAAATAAAATACGAATAGCCCTAGAAGATAAGGAGTCTATATCCTGCAGAGCTCCTCAAGGTGTATTTTTCTATCGTGTAATGCCCTTTGTCCTGATGAATAAAGTTGCAACGTATCAACGTGCAATGCACCATATCTTCAAACCCTTTTTAGGGAAATTTGTTGAATGTTATATGGATGATTTGGTTGTTAAATCCAGACAACGTTCTGATCACTTGGCTGATCTGGAAATCATATTCGAAAAACATAGACAACACAATTTGAAGATAAACACCTTGAAATGTTCTTTCGAGGTAATATCAGGAAAATTTCATGGTTTTGTTATATGCCATCGTGGTATCGAAGTTGATCCTGAGAAGAAAAAATCAATCATTGACATGTCACCTCCTATAAATTCGAAGGAATTAAGAGGATATTAAGGAAACGTGGAGTATATTTGGTGGTTCATTTCCAATTTGGAAGGCAAGTGTTTACTCTTCACCAAATTAATGAAGAAGGGAGTCACCTACCAGTGGACCGAAGATTGATAAGAGGCACTTAATACACTTAAGAAATATATCTTGAGTCCACCGGTATTAATGATTCTTGTTGAAGTAAGACAACTTATTCTCTATATGACAGCTTTAGAGTGATCATTGGGGGCCTTCCTTGCCCAAAATAATGATGTTGGGAATGAAAACAACCTTTGCTATCTTATTCACACTATGCTTGATGCAGAAACTCAGTATTCAAATATTGAAAAGTGCTGCCTGGAATTAATCTTTGTTGTTCAGAAATTGAGACATTACCTGCAACATCATGACGTCCAATTGGTATCCCATAATAACCCACTCAAATTTATCCTTAGTCATCCAATGATTACAGGATGTCTGGCAAGGTGGGCATTTATTTTTCAGCTGTTAGATATCCGATATGTGTCTCAAAAAGAATTAAAGGGCCAAGCTCTAGCCAACTTCCTTGCTGAACACCCATCTATAGAAGATACATCTTTAAATATTGAATTTATTGATGAGGAAGTCTTCTCTATTCCAGATAATCCTCAAACATGGGAAATGTACTTTGATGGTGCCTCTAGAAGTCCAACAAGGAAGAAAATGGAAGATCCTAAATTCAACAATGTTGGGTTAGGAATCGTGCTTATATACCCAGAAAAGGCATTGATACCCCATTACTTCTTATTGTTGAAAGGTTTTACAATCAATAAAGCAGAATATCAAGCTCTCATTGCAGTCTTGGAATTGGCACTTCAGGCACAAGAGAATTACATGAAGGTAAAAGGTGATTCATATTTGGTAATCCAACAAGTCAATGGAGATGATTCCATCAGAAAAGATGATTTAATCCCTTTGTGTTATTTTTTCAGAGAGTTAATGGTGGAATTTCCCTCGGAACTGACATTTTCTTATGTCCGGCGATCAAAAAATGCCCAAGATGGTGCACTGGCTAATGTAGACATAGCCCTGGCTGATCCAAATCGGGAAGAAACAATCATCTGTATTGCCCACCGTCATATAGTTTCACCTTATGTTCAAATCAGAACAGAGGAAATCAATGAAATTAGTCCCATTTCTGAACAATATAGTCATACTATAGGATGGATGACACCTATCAGGTAATACCTTCAAAATGGAACACTCCCACCTAATAGAGCTGGAAAGAACAAGTTTGGGGACGTGTGGTCAATTTTACTCTTTGTGATAGCCCAGATCACCAAAAAAATATCTACAAGTGAGGTATTTATGGGATTCTATTCAGTAGCATTGATGGTGTAGAGACAATGGCTGTCATGAATGAAGTACATGCATGATTTTGTGCTGCCCACCAGTCTGGACATAGACTGTCTAGTCAAATTCAAAGGCTTGGATATTTCTGGCCTTCAATGATAAAAGATTGTGTAGATTACACTAAGAAGTTTAATATTTTCCATGTATGTGACAACTTCATTCATCAACCCCCGGAGTTTCTTCATATGGCTAAATACTTCTGGCTATTTGCTACATGGGGAATGGATGTACTAGGACCTTATCCTCCAGCTACAGCTAAGCAGTTTATGTATATTCTTACTGCTACTGACATCTTTTCCAAATGGACAGAGGCAAAACCTCTCAAATAAGTCAGTGCTAAAAGCATTGTTAGTTTTTTAAAGTCCAACATCATTACTAGATTTGTTGTTCCTCATATCATATTGACAGATAATGCCACCAACTTTAGTTTATCCAAGGTAAGAAAATTGTATCAAGAATAAAATATCAGATCCAACCATTCATCTCGATATCATGCAGCAGCCAATGGTCAATTAAAGTCTTTCAATAAGACTCTTTCAGACATACTAAAATTGATGGGGGATAATGATAAGAAGCCATGGCCTGATAAACTTTTCATGCTCTATGGGCTTATCGAACTACCACCCACACTGCTACACGATCAACTCCATATTCATTGGTATATGGAACGGAAGTAGTATTTCCTATTGAAGTTCAATTACCTTTTCTTAGAGTTTCCATTTTTATCAGTTATCTATACATGAACAATCTCAAAATTGATTGGATGAATTGGAACGACTAGATGAAAAGAGATTGTTCACACTTCACCATTTAGAAGTCTATCAGAATTTAATTGCATGAGCTTTGAATAAAAATTTTCAACTTCATTCATTCATTCAAGGAGAATTGGTATTGGTTCTCAGAACCCAAATGATACTGGGAAAGAAACCTCCAATTCTTGATCCAAAGTGGGAACAACCTTACTCAATACATAGGGATTACTCCAATAGAGCTTATTCTTTAATCTCAATAGATGGAGAACTCATTACATCTCCAACCAATGCAAGATTCTTGAAAAAGTAGTTTGTTTAACACAAATACACCTATTGTCCTTGCTGTAGGACATTAAACTGCATAGCTGCCTCTATCGTCCAACATGACGTTAAACTATGCATCATCTGAGCTGCAAGACATTAAACTGCCAGGATCCCCAAATCTGTGATACATGACATTAAATTGTGATCATCGCATGCACAATTGTCTTTTAAACTCTGTTTCCATGCATCCCCGGGAAGCTAATCATGCATAATCCCCAAACCATCCTTCGTGGTCATTGTCCTCAAGTACACCCCAATCACCAAATCCCTCTCAATTGAACTATGCATCCTTTGATCCTTGCCTCCTAGGTCGGGTATGTAGGCAACCTCCTAAAGTTCAAGCCCGAAACCACTTTCTTCACATTGATTCACCTTCATCCCATATGATGTTGATCCATGAAGTCCCCATCAACTGTCTTATTCATATCGGTTCACTTTCATCCTACATGAAGTTAAATTGTGTATGTCCCATCATACTCACTATATGACGTTAAACTATTCAGTTCCCCATTGTCATTGCTACTAGACATTAAAATGCATAGCCCTGGTCCATGCATATGACCTTAAACTATTTTTACTTTTGTCTTGTATAATAATAATCTGCAACAATCCATGATACCCTCACTCGAGAGGAATCATCATCGACATGGTCTCCAACCATGTCATATTTCATGAACTTCATGTGGCTTTATTCTCATCCTAATGAGATACGTATTGACACCCAAGTCTCTAATATTGGTTCCAGCCATAATTGCAATAAAGTCCTTTTTACCCCACACATGTATGAACCAAATCTTTAAAAATGGTATTTCAAGAAAAATGTGTGGCTTGATTCCCATCCTTATTGGATATGTTGGAACGTTCGAGCATTCCTTGAGTCCAGACCCAAGCCTTTGGGCCTAACCCCAAACTCCACTTTTGATCCCTTGGCTGAAAAGTCCCCATGGGAGCACATGATGTGATATGGAACACCCTAGTCATTATTCGCATAATGTTTATAACAAATGCCTGATGTTTCTCACTCACTATGGTCCGAGCTCTATGACCCTAAACAAGGATCTTCTATGTTTTCTCCAAGCATGACGTTAAAATGTATTGCTTGAACTATGTGTGGCTTGATTCTCATCCTGATGAGATACGTTGTGAAACCAAGAATATCAATTCAAGACCCATCTAAAATATTATAAAAATAATATTCATGACTTGCATAACCCTTTTCTTGACTTCTGGTTGAAAAATTTCTGATACCTGAGTGTTCATTTGTCTGACTATGCAGCACGTGACCTTAGGTGGTCTTGCATAAGTTGTCTACATAATGGACCCATCAACCCAAAAAATGCTGCTATTTGACTATGCATCTTATTCCCCAGTTATCCCTGCATAATTCATCCCCCATAATGGGTTTTTAAAGTAATGGTAACTTTAGTCATAGGAGAAGCCTCATTTTTCCCTATTTGTCTTAACAACGATATGTAAGTATCTAAAAAAACTGTCACCCTTAACATATTTGTTCAATAATATTTTCCATGATCTAAAAATATTCTGTTATATAATGTTTCTATCTCTCGTTTTAGTCATATGATTTAAATCCACTAATACCTTATTTTTCCTACGTTTGGGTCAGACCTTCATAGAGGTCATGTTCCTCCAATTCATTGACTATTCTGATTGGAAATATCTTGTCCACATTCAAGTACCTTTCTCCATAAAGCAGACACTATTTTTTTTCAAAATTTGAATCCCCATCAAACTCTTTTAGGATTTTAGTAATAGAAAGTCAAATTTCTGAGAGTTCTTTTTCCCGGCAATGTAGCACGTGCCCTTAGGTTACCTTGCATAAGTTGTCTACATAATGGACCTGTCAGCCAAAAGATGCTACTAGTTGACTATGCAGCTTATGCCCCAGTTGGCCCTGCATAATTCAGCCCCCATAACGGGTTTTTCAAGTAGTGGTAACTTAATTCTTATAATAGACTTCCTCTAATGACTTTTAGCTGTTTTCCCAGGTCATTCCTCAGATTCGAAATTTCTCAAGTCATAGTTTACAATTTTCCCCCTCCACACATGAATATGGTAATATGTTTTCTAACAAATTGTCAATAATTAAGTCAATATCATCCATTCGGTCAAAGATATTCGACCTTAAATATTGGCCTTTTTATAGTCCAACATGCATAACTTTAAACTGCCAAAAACAAAAGACATGGTACTCATTATATTTGGAACCTATAAAGGGTACTATGAACAAAAGTCGAGTCCCATCACGCTAAACATACATTTTGTATGATTTAGGCAATATTGAGTAATAAAAGGATGCAATGTTATGGTGTTTGTTTATATAACCCTAGTAAAAATTAACTATAATGATTCAGATGATTGAAGATGGACTATTTTTCATTTCATGAACAAGATTAGAAGAACATCCACAGACTGGAGTCTCTTCTCTTATTTTCAGAAATTACAGAAGACATTCAACATGATTTCACATCTGTTTAATAGCATCCTGTGCTTCATCAGCTGCCACTTGAAGATCATTTACCCAACCAACTTCACTCTCTTAAGCTTGATGAAGTGCTTTATGGAATCTTTGATGGATTTTATACCATCCTCTTGGACTTATTCCCATAAATTATGTAGCTGGTCAAGCTCCCCAGTAATAGCATCTAGTTCTTGCTGAAGGTGAAATTACTGGTCAATATTCTTCTTGATCATTTGCTTCAGTTCCTTTAGCTTTGAAGCATGATCAGCCTCAGCTCGGGACACTACAGCTTGAAATTCACTGGTATTGATCAGCAATCATGCTCTGATCAGGTCCTGAAGACACCTTTACTCTTACTCCCTCTTTCAAATGACTTGTTTCACAATGACATGTATTTCTTGATATCCAAATTGCCAAGTCCCATCATGATGAAAAGGGATAAGAGTCTTGGAATTTTCAAAGGAATCTCTTCAAGAAGCAACTCAGGTATTATCTTCCATATATTCTGCCATGCCTTGCGATGTGAGAATTGGAGCACCTTTTGCACCTCTTGGTCTGATTCATCATCGCTATCATAGGGAGGAACATAGTCTGGGATAGATGCACTTAAGAAAGTGTCTGGTTCTGCTCTATCCCTGACCCTGGTTGCTTCACCTTCTACAACTGTTTGGGCGGAAGCTGAGGCTTCACCTCCAGATCTAGCCATTGTAGTTGACATCCCTGTTTGGTCAATTAAAAGTATGGTTAGTTTCAACGTATAGAAAAAGTTTATTGATTTTCTTAAAGGTAAGGTAAGCTACAAATATCATCATATTTTAACTAACAGATGATCAGCAACTTTTGAAGACTCCTCCCCATCTTTCTTAGCATCAACAAGATTTTTAGGATGGGTTTCAGGAGGGTCTACCGTATTAAGTTCCACCTGAACCATTGTTTCTGCAATAATAGGGTTGACATCAATATATACACACCTTTCAATCATTGTTGGTTCAGCAGTTTCTTCAAATGTAATTGTACATTTTTTAACCAAAAATGGTTAGAAGTGTATTCATGAGAATATTAACAGGACAAATGATGAAACTCACATCTAGTAGACTCTATAACTAGATGTCTAAAATCTTCTAAATCACATGGTAATTTAACATGGTCTAAAATTTCTTCAATGGACATGCCAAGAGTCATCATTTTGTCCAATGATGTCCCAATCCGAAGTTAGTCTCACCAGTGGGAGCACTAGGCATGTCTTCTTCATGACTTTCATCTGGAAATATATGACCCTAGATAGCTTCTTCAGAGATAGTTGTGGGGTCATCTTCGGTGGTTTCCAAATGATATGGTGCATGTGTTGAACCTAAAACCTCACAGAATGGAAATCTGTTGTTGTCTCATTTAAGGTTCAATAAAGCATTGTTAATTTACAAGATTTCTTTTCTCTCCTAGAATCATAAAAATGAGCAGTTCTGGGAAGAGATGTCGGTTCATCTGCTCATAGTATTTATTCAGAAACAGCCAATTCAGCAGGATCTTGTGGCTATTCTACAGTACCCTCCATTTTACTTTGAGGATGTTCAGTCCTTTATCTTAAAGGGGAAACTGAAGAAGCCCCTATAATCCCATGATGTTTGTGCACTTTTTAATAAGTTAAGATTCATGACTACCAGAAAGTCTTACCACTACTCATAAAACATTTGGATATGGTCTTCATTCTTTGATGATTTTGTTTCTTGGCCTTTTTGGGTGGACTGGCGTCATCACCTCCGAAAATAGGTATCAGAGACAATAACGCCCTTTCTAACTCCTCATCCATGGCTTTCTATCCTAGAGATACTTCACCCAGATCACAAAGTGATTCGGTGGATCCAAGAGTGGTGCCACTAAGACTATACCGCGGTGAAGGGATTTTAGTGGTTCGTTCCTTTTCAAGCTGTAGGATGAAGAAATTTATTTCCTTGAATAACAATGCTTTGGATAAAATTCAAATTGAAAAGAAAATAGAAATATGAGGGAAAAAAAGAAACTTACATCTTTAGAAACCATGTAATCACACTACTCTTCGTCTAATGAAGGACCAATCCCCTCAGTTGTACCATGGTCCATCATTTCCTTCACCTTCTTGGTAACATGAACTCACTTATCAATGGAATATATGAGCATTTCCATCTCTTTGATGTAAGACCTCAATTCATTGTGGTTGTCCTCAAAATGGATGTCAGAAGAAGCCTGGATATTTCCTACTCCAGGGATATGCATCCCATCGCATAAGTCCATCCAGGTGGTTTCATCATCACAATATAAACTCTGCCATGTTCGGACACCCTCTGGTCATAGATATTCAGAATGTACACCAAAAGTCCCTGAGGAGGGTCCTACAATCTAGGACATCAACTTCTTCTCAACTCCAGCAATCACAAATAATGGAGAAGAAAATGAAACTTTTTGCTCTATAAAATAATGGTGACTAAATTACCTCAATGATATAACTAACCATGAGTCGGCGGAGTAGGTCTCTTGACCCTGGTAGGTAGAATATATCTAGCATGAGGCCTCTTTGACGCATTTCAAGCTTCATCATACCCATCCTGGGAATCCGATGAATCATCTCCAGGTGAGGAACCTAGTGAACTAGATCCGGGTGAAGAAGAATCACCTTCAAAATGAAAATCATCCTTCATAATAGTTCTCTTTTTTGTCACCACCAGATGGACAAGATGAATTAGTACCCCTTCAGGGTATGATGCTACCCAACTCTCGGCATACCATGTAGTCAATCGACTTGCCGGTCCATCATCTGCTAGATCAAATAATGCCTCAATCTTCTCCATAGATGTCAGTAACCATAGTTGACGAGAAACCATCGGATTCTGCTCTAACATGTCATGCACCGGAGGGGATACGGTAATTTGTTGCAGACATTCGAAATTGACATGAAAATATGTATGAAGCATAGGCCTTGCATATAATTTCTCCGTCAATCCTCGTGGACAGTGTACCATCTCTACATGCCAACATGTATGCCCATAACTACAGAATAGTTGTTCTATCATCAACAAATCTCCCTATTAGCGGATTTCCATAATGAAAGAAGTGAAATTCCTTAAACATGTTCAGCCTTATATTGATGTCATAAGCGTTGAGGGATAAGGGAGAAATTTCAGAAAAGGCCTGAACAAACGGCTGAAAAGAACTTCTAGAAACCTGTACCCCACTTTGCATAGCATATGTCCTGAAATGGGTGGTGATCCATCCCCATAAAACATGGAATGGTTCCACTATTATTAGAGGAAACTTATCCATATAAACATTAAGTAAGATCCTATGAATCTTTTCCACTATTCTTAGAGGAGACCTACCCAAATAGTAGGACGAGTATAGGAAGGTCCTTCCTCTTTCTTCTTAATAAGAAACATGTCCATCCATTCCTCTGGATGGATATCTTCTCTGGAGTGGGTTTTCGTGGTGTTGGTATTCGTAATCTTGTGGAAAATTTTCATTAACTCTCGAGCTAAAGCTAGAGCCTTCTCCAATAATTATAAGTCACCTTGGGGGGATAAATTCATTATACATATCTCCCAAAATTGGAGTGGGTCTATGATAAATTCTTGGATTGATGAAATGAAATTACATATGGGATCGTTGAAATGCACTGATAATCTTTTCGATGATTTAAGATCAAGAAATCAAATATCGAAGCATTGGTGTTGTACGATATGAATGGCTATTCTCCCTATGAATCATGAGATCAGATTTCAAATAAATGAAATCCAAAAACCTCAATAATCAGCTTGATCAACTATATTTGGATAGATATAGATCCATATCAAAAGTGGAATGGCTGGATTTGAGGCACAATAAACATATCTGAAATTCTAGAAAAAACCCATCTACATACCATATACAAGGTTGAAGACATGGAGTGTATCCCATTAAGTTTGGAGTCTAGGGTTTGGGATAATATAAGGATTACATGTCATGTATCCCTCCTACTTGATGTGTACCCCTTCTCAGGATGGGAAATCCAAGGGGAGGATCACAGGGGCAGGATCCCATGTGGAATTACATGACCAGATACATCGTCGTGTACTAGAATACACATACATGGCTATCTCACACGGGTAGCACCCCATGTGAAGAAAAAGGCCATGTACCAAAGTACACAGACACGAGGTCAATACACAAACACGGCCAAAAGGACACAACCCGGTCTTGGGTGGCTTGGACACACCGTGTAGTCTACCTATACGGTGTGTACTCCAATAATATTGGGAGTTTTGTTCCATTTGAGGACATGGATAGGTGGTGGAGTGGGACCACATGACATGTGGGTCCCATCACTCTCAGTACCCCTTGACCTATTTTGAATAAACATCAGGGTTTCATATCTCCTTCATTTGGACTTGTATTTTGTTCTGTGAGTAGCATTTCATGAGTGTTTCTTCACATAAAATTTGATAGTTCTCTTGGTTGAGGCTCTCAAGATATGATTTGAAATGTTCCACGCATGGTACTTTTTTAGGTGATCCGTAAAGATGGAAGTGATTGGGAAGGATCAACAAAGACTTCTTCCGAGTGGAACCCCCTATTGGATATGACATAGGTCCCCATTGACCTGAGCAGAATCCCTTTTGGTACTAGGGAGCGGTTCCTCGGCCTATAGAATAGAACCCCCAGCATTTGGTTGTGTGTCCTCTAACTACCAAGTGGACCCCCCCCCCCCCCATTATCATAGGGTGTGGGTCCTCGATGACCTGATTGGAACCCCCTATCACACCAAGGAGTGGTTCTGCGACCTATAGGGTGGAACCCAACATCAGTATGGTAACTGGTCCTCTACATATAGAGTGGAACACCCTATCTGCATAGTGGGTGGGTCCTCATGAAACCAGATTGGAACCCCCTTAACTTACTAACACGTGGGTCCTCTATTTCTAGTTTTCACTCCCTTGATATTTCAGCAGAGTGACGAGGCATTTCTTGACTTGGATGGTTACTTCTAGGAAAACACATGAGATAATGGGAAATGTTGATGGACTTTTGGAACAGTTGGCTACTCTTCTTCTTAGTTTTAGTAGTGATATGGATATCCCCTTAATCTCTCATTTGTGCTTCTTTTTCCTCATCATATATTTATATATATTTATATATCCACACCATATATTTGGTTTCCCTCTTTCTATCATAGGTGAAGGTACGGGAGGAATGCCACATGATTTCTGTGTTTAGATTCTCATGGTTGGATGAGTATACTCTCCTTATATAGGTGGAGAATAATCTATGTTTAGTTAATCTACTCACCATGTTGAGCCCCTTGTATTTGAATGAGGTTTCATTCACTCTGGGTTTGGGTTGAGCTATTCTATTTCATTATAACATATTCTATCTACTTCTTTATATTCTAGTTGTATCTCTTACTACTTATCTTTCAGGTTTTGGGGTACCATACTGGGTATGTATATAATCACCCATGCATGGGATTTTTTGACATGTTTCATGTCTTATGAAGATGACGGATATGTCAGTGGTGACATCAGTAGAGCTTAGGGATACCTGGTACATTGGACCGCATACGGTGGTTGTGGATTGGGATTTAGGAGTTGGGCTCTATCAATAGTTTACTTTCCCATATTTTCATGTTAGTAACTATTTCTAATTGGGAATGTATTTTTTCTCTTTAATTTCTAGTTTTTACTATCAAACTCTTGTACACCTTATAGGTTATAAACCCTTGTTTTATTTTCCAGCTGTGTTTCATTTTTTACTCTTTCCCTCTACACTTCTACATAAATATTATTTTTTGTGTTCATAGAGGACTTTAAGAAAATTCCTCCTTGTGTTAGATATTCCTTCAGCACTGGTTTCCACCCCATGGCCTATAGAGGTGTGCTTCGGTGGTTATGGCTTGAGCCCCACCTTGGGTTGGGTTGGGATATATTAGTATTAGAAAATGTTCATTCCTTAGGATGTTGTTCAGACTAGTCCCTTATGATGATTTATTTGGGTTTAGGGAAACATTGTAAAAGTTTCTCAAGTGTGGCTCTTCGGTTAGGGAATACTTTTATGGTGTTAGCAGCTGACATATCCAATGACCATGACCTTAACTATCTGCTTTTAGACTCGGCATACTAGAACATATGTTGAATTAATCAGTGGTACATGCATTATATAGGATTGAGTCTTTGACTATCATTATTGAGTCATATCCACATTACTATAATATAAATATATATTTATATATGCTCATCTGACCATGGTACATCTTGATAAATCTCAAGATGCCTTCATAATAACAACCATCCAGGATACCGGTTCTAGATCATGGAATCGTAATGGCAATCTGATGAGTGGTGAGGCCTCAGTTCAAGGTCTATCCTATGAACCCATTACTCTAGGTGGAAAGGTAGAAACACCTCCACCTATTGAGAATAATATCATTCTAGCAGAGCAGACTGAGGATGCATGCAGTCTTAGTGAGCTCAACGAGTTCCAACACCAGAGGCCTCTAAGGTTCCATGGGGAGACATATCCTCATGAAGTAGAGGATTTGATAGATTCGATGGTCTGTATCCTCAGGATAATTCATACCCCAACATATCGTGTGGTTTCACTAGCAGTTATCCTTTTCCATGGAGTAGATGGGTGTTGGTTGAGCCTCATTACTCAAATATATTATGAGTCGACACTCTCATGGATCAAATTTTTGTAGTTGTTCTGTGTGAAGTACTACCCCTCCTACTTATTCTTAGTCTGGATCTTGGAGCTTAGGGAGATATGGAAGGAAGATGATGGTGGATGAGTATGCAGTGAGGTTCAAATACCTTATATAGTACTCCTTAAATGTGATCTAGGATGACTACTTCTAATCATGGAAGTTTGAGCAGGGACTCCACTGAGAGATTTGTGCCAATGTTGTACCCTTGTGCATCCTCACCTATGTCAGTGTGTTGAAGATAGCACTAGTGATAAAGATATTTCTATTATAGAGATGACAAGAAGTTGGAACTGGTAGTGGTTACCGAAGATCTGAGTCATCTACAATAGCTTATAGATGCTAGGCGGTAGGATCTCAGCATAGGAGACCTCCCTTTGATCAGACACAGGCACATGTTCATAGGTAGCACAGAGTTCCAAGGAATCTTGGAGAGGGGAAATTCTTTATTTATTATGGGATAGGTCATATGGTGTGAGAATGTCTGACCAGACATGCTATGAATCATAGGCAGATAGCTGATGGGCTGTCACGTGAGAGGCAGCACCGTGATTTGGGATCTTCCAGGTGAGGGAAGGGTGGTACCTAAGGAGGTGAAGTTGGAAAAGGATCATGAGGAGATATGGTTGGTGGAATAAGATATTATATCTTACTACTACCACCCCTAAGCATCCAACTTTAGGCTTTGTGATCTGGTTGTTGGTGTTGCAAACATATATAGGCTTTGGAGTATTACGACCCAATAGCGCACAAGATTATTAGAGGTATGATCATTATTTATTATACTCTTTCTTCAGTACTGGTATATAGATGTTTCATTCATCCCTTCATCTCTATACTTCTGGTATGATAGTTGGAGCTCCTAGTTGATTCTCTATCCTGGAAGGTTCGTCTTGAGGTCCTATAAGGAACACTTTTTCTGTATCTTTTTTCTACTGGCAGTGCAAGCTATAATTTGTTGGAAAGAGGTTCATGTGGGAAATTTTGTTCATCATGGTGGAACCCTATGACATCATCTTGGGAATGGACTATTTGACCATCATCTAAACCCAAATTATTTATCACTTAATACAAGTTAGATGCCTACAAGATAATGACATTAGATTCTCCTTTTTATGGTGAGAGAGATCTCATGGAAGGGTTAGCAGGTTTTGTGTGCATGAGGCTACATCCCATCACCCATTATTTGTAAAGTATATCCCTTAATTCAACCAGATCATTAGGAATATGGGTTCCCTATGTTAAGGATTACATGCACGTCTTCCCTAAAGATGTTCAGGGACTACCTCTATGGAGGGAGATGTATTTTCTAATCAAATTTCATCTCGAGACTTTTTTAATATCATATGGAGCATATATGATGGCCCCTACCAAGATTTGGGAGCTCTGTTTTCAGTTCAAGGACCCTTGAGATAAAGTTTTCATTAGGCCTAGTGTCTCCCCCCGGCCAGCTCTAATGTTGTTCATGAAAAAGGTGGATGGGAGATTTTGGATTTTCATGAATTATCACCACCTGAACTAGGCCATGATAAATAAAAATTTCCCCTTATTGACGATTGAGAACATCTTTGACAAGTTTCAAGGTTTGAGATGGTTCTTGAAGATCGATCTCAAGTAAACATACCACCATTTGAGGGTTTTCGAGGATCGTATTCCAATGTTGGCATTTCGATGTCTCTATGGACAATATGAGTTCCTAGTGATTCCTTTTAGTGTAACAAATTCCACCTTCATGTTTATGGATTTGATGAAATATGTCTTCCATCCATACTTGGACCATTTTTTGTTGTCTTCATCGACGACATACACATCTAATTTTCATTATAGGAGGAGCATTCAAAACACTTGAGGATGGTCTTAGATTTACTTAAAGAGAACTAGCTTTATGGAAAACTATCAAAGTTACAGTTATAGGTTCATGAGGTTTACTTTTTGGTGAATTTCATTTATGTGCAAGTTTTATCCATTGACCTAGTGAATATCAATCAAGTGATTTCTTTGAAGACACCCAAAATCATGTCAGAGATGTGGATCTTTCTTGGCATGGTGGGTTACTATTAGAGTTATTTGGAAGAAGTATCTAGATTTGTATCCCCTTTGACCACCATATCATGGAAGTAGAAGTTCTTTACCTAGTATGAGCAGTAATAGAGGTCTATTGAGGAGTTAAGGCTAAGTCTAGTGAGTAATCCTATGTTGAGACTAACATAGGAGGTCCCAGAGTATGTGGTGTATTGCCTTAGGAGCTAGGCTCAGATACATGTTTATGAATTGGTTGGCAATTATCGCATGTGGGTCAAGGTAGTTGAGAACCCATGAGTAGAACTATGTGACTCATGTCCTAGAGATGGGTGTGGTAGTATTTTCCCTAAGAATGTGGAGGGACTACCTTTTGGGGGAGTACATTGTTGTTTACTCAGACCACTAGAGTCTCAAGTAAGTCTTCATGCAAAGAGACATGAACTTGAGATAGTGGAGCTGGTTGGAGTTCTAAAAGGACTACAAATTTGAGATATTCTATAAACCAATGAAGAGAAACATTATAGAATATTCTCTTAGTAGTAATTTATTGGCTTGCTTAACGTAGGAGGATTCAGAGAAATTGTCCTCCCTGCAGCTGACCTTCGTGGAGCTAGAGGGTACAACATTTTTATAGTTTATGGTGTTGAATTCATCAATTCTCAAGCATGTGAGGGATTCCCATTTGGGAGACATAGACTTTGATGTCTTACATGATTAGATATACATAGTGGAATCACTAGATGAATATTTTAATGTATGGAATCATGTCATCATTTTATAGGGATAGAAAATGGTCTCAACCATGATGCGGGAGGAGGTGATGTGAGATTTCTACACTTCTCCCATAATTATACATCATGGTGTGTGGAAGATGTAATGATAACTTCTGTATTAGTTTTAGTGTTCCACATGAGTCCAATAGTATATGAATTCATCTCTTGGTGCCTCGCCTATTAATAGGTGAAGGTTGAGTACCATGTTCCAGTAGGTTTTTTGCAGCCCCTTGAGATCCCAGAGTGGAAATGGGATGGAATATCCATTGATTTTGTGACAGGGATCCTGCATGCAACAAAATTCCATGATTCAATCTGTTTGATCGTTTACAAACTCATGAAGTTGTGACACTTCCTTGCTATCAGATAGAAGAGTTCGGGGGAGAGTTTGGAGTAGTTTTTCATGGGATATCATTCTTCTTGATGGGGTTCCTTCGTGGATTATCTCTGATCATGAAGAGCAGTTTATAGCATGATTGTGGAGAGGCCTTTCGGAGGAATTCATGACCCAAATGAGGATGAGTATATTATTTCACCCCCAAACTGATGGGCAGACCGATCACACTGTCCAGGAGTTGGAGTATATTATGCGGTCTTGTGTGTTATACATCGGTTGGAGTTAGGATGATCATCTTACATTGGTAGATTTTGTGTACAAGAACAACTACCACATTACCATCATCATTGAAACTAATGAGAACCTGTATAGGAGACCATGCAGGTCACCATTTTTCTGGACAATGATTGGAGAGACATATCTTTTGTGTCTAGAGATAGTTCAGGTGATAACAAAGAATGTCTAGGTCATCCATGAGCAGATGAGGGTGGACTAGATTAGATATAAATATTATGCAAATCTCCATCGTGGGCACTTGGATTTTGACCAGGGATAGCATGTTTTCCTAATAATTTCACCATTGTGAGTATTATGAAGGGTTTTCTAGGGAGGTAAGCTATCTTAAAGGTCCATCGAGCCGTTTGATATCTTGTAGAGGGTTGGTGAGATTTCTTACTTCCTTACCATGCCCCCACAGTTGGAGAGGGTGCACGATGTCTTCCATCTATGGAATCTAAGGAGATACATGCACGACCCTATGAATGTCATCAACTTGGGTGAGTTATACATCGAGGATGGATCCACCTTTGTAAAGCACATGGTGGCGATTGAGGATCGATAGGAAAGGACCCTGTATGGATGGACCATCGCCTTGGTCCACCTATTATGGTAGCACAGGAACTTATAGGAGAGTTCCTGGGAGCAGGAGAGCAAGATGTGGGCTCAGTATCCCGAGTTGTGTTCTTAGTTTATCTTTCATGGAAAAACATATTAAATGATGGAATGATATAGACACCTGGTTTTTTCCTTTTAATACTTTGAAATTTTTTTATATATGTTTTTAGAGTTAGGTGCTAATTCGACATGTGATTATGAGGCCCGATGTGCCTGAAATTAATTTTATAAAAATATTAAATATATTTTTTTAATTTTTCATGCATATTTCTTAAATAAAATGTTATAACTCTTAAATAGAAGCATAGATCCAAAATATGAGACAATGGTTGATTATTGAATGTGGTGATTACTCTATTAATGACATATAATGGGTCGGCAAAGGCATTTGGACTCATTGCTCATTGGTAGTATGTTTAGTGGATTTTTTCATTAATTAATAAATTCATTCATTCATTTTTGAGCTAAATGAATTTTCTACAACTGATTCCCTATCAATAATCCTCTAGGTTTGTTCATATAATCCTTGGGAGGATTACAAGGCTCTTTATTCCTCCTCTATTGGATAATCACATCAGATGACGATAAAACACTATATCTAAGTAGATCAAGATTAAGATAATGCAATGAATTATTTCGATCATTTTTGGATTTTTATTTGATGAATAATGGTCCAACCTATAGGTGTGACTCGACAATTTTTGTATTTCACCCTATTTGATTACATATATTTATAATATTAAATCATTCTATCAATATACACCAATTACAACCATTTCACGCGACTATGTAACATATTAAATTGGTTTTTATGTTTTTATTTAAACTTGGTATCACCCTTATTGATTTTTGGAAAATAATTCTTGAGAAAATGGCTAATCCTTTTTATGGTGATTTTCTTGCTTGTTTTCTTCACATTCTTCACTAGTTGGACCTCGTAATCTTGGTTCGACATTACCGAGTGATACTGAGCCTGATTAGGCCCTCGAAACCACGAAAAATTGATGAATGATTATTAAATTGATTAAATGAGGTTATATGTGGGATCATTTCAGAGAACAGATTATATTTTCAATGATTTAAGAATAATAAATCAAACATGGTGTCATTGGAGGAATACAAGATGAAAATAGAAACTCGTGATGAACCACGAGATCTGATTTCCGGTGAACAATGGAAAAAAACCTCAATCCTCATCCAGCTCCACTATTTTCATATGGAGAGAGGGCTGGATATGAAGTGGAATAGCTAGATTCGAGGCACTAGAAGTGGATTTGAAATCTTTGATAAAATCCGACTACACTCCATGAATAAGGATGAACACACTACGTGCATCCCCTTATGTATGATAGCAAGGGTTTGGGAAAAGATAAGGATTATATGGAATGTAGTTCTCTTGCATGTCATATACCCCTTACCTAGATGGTTGAAACTTGTGGAGAATCACACTAGTGGTATTATATGTGAAAGTACATGGCTAGGTACACGGTCATGTACCCGAGTACACGGACATGGAAAGATCACATGGGAAGCACTCCATGTGAAGCAACACACTATGTACCAAAGTACATGGACTTGGGGTTAGTTCACAGATATAGCGACCTAAGCCTTTTACATATAACAATTCATGATTTTAAACATAATTCATCATCAGATTACAAGACAAGGATCGTTAAGCCTAATGTCTTGGAAAAATAGATACATATAACACAAAACATGGGGCTAAAAAAATTCTTTATTTAATCTCCATAATGAGCTCCCAACTTCCTTTGAGCCCTTACATCATCATAGGGTACCGTGGGGAACACAGGAACAAAGGGATGATCTAAAAATCCCAGTAAGGGAAAGAACATAAGGATACATCTAAAGCACATGAGTTAGGAGGCATGACATAATGATATCCAAAGCATGAAACTTATAAAATCATTTAATATAAGAATGGGATAATATAAACATGGAATCATATAAATTTAGAAGAATCATAAATCATATCTTTAGTACGGTTCAAGGCTAACCGCCAATCCCGTTTCCCATAACATCTCATGTGACTTATCCTTACCCAATTCATTGGAGTGCAATCCGGGCGCACCTATCTCAACATATTCATGAATATCCTTGCCACATAAATATTCTTACCACATATACAATCATAAATATTCAACCATACACTAACATAAGGGTACCCATGAAAAGAATCGGGTACCACAATCATGACATCAATCATAAAAAATGGGTGTATCATGAAAGTGTCCATATAAGAAATGAATTACAAATAAATGGACGTTCATAGGGTAAAATAGGTTTATAACATGGTAAGTGTTGTCAAACATAAGTGAAAACATATGAGAGATGTATTTTAGAAACATTAGCATTAAAACATTTTTGTGTGGTTTTAAGGAAAATACCATAGAGCTTTTACAAATAGTAGAGAAGAGATTTTTTATATAAAACCAGAATTGAACCAAGAAGGATTTCATAATTAAAATAAAAAATTTATAATGATAATGGTGTCTTAAAATAGAAGGTAGAGTTCTCTTGAAATTTTGTAAATGTTTGGGAAGTTCCATTAAAAGAAGTGTGCTTATTGGGATGTATCGAAGAGAGATTCACTTATAAGAATGTATAACCACGAAAGAGTGTGAGAGGTGGATCTTGGAACATGATATTGGAGCATATAAACAGATTGTTTACGTTATACATAAAATAAAATACATAAAAAAAGAATGATAGAGAAACCCGAAAGCATAAAGGAATTTGGGTAGAATCCATCATGGTTTGTTGGCATGGTATCGTGTATAATTAAGAGGGATTGATGAGAGAGATAAGGGGTTTCTCATCACTAATAAAAATTAGGCCAGTATGGGGAAGGTGTATAAATGTACCCCATTATTTGGTATTACACAAAAAGTCATAGCATAGATATCAATCTTGATTATGAGTAAAAAGGGGAGGATCCGTTACATTAAGTCCGTTGGTGTTCTCCACTTGATATTAATGACCCGTTGATATCCTCTCTTTGAGATCCCTCTTAAGGCCATTGATTTTGGCCTTTTAGTAAGACCAGAGGGCCTTGGACGTGGGGAAGGAGCTTGGGAGGATTTTTGGGCAGAATTTGGGCTAGGCACAAGGCTTGAGAGGTATGAGGGAAAGAGGTAAGGAGAGGGGGTATTTATAGTGAGGGAGGAGAGGTTTTTCTCATTATTTTAAGTATTAGTTTTTTATTTAAGGCCAAGACTATGAATAATTGAGAATTATCATCAAATATACAAAAATAATCACGAGTGGTTCGGGATTAGCATCTTACATCATCCATATATCACCTATGATACAGTATTTAGCATTTATTGTAATTTATCGTATTTTACTATTCATAAAAAATTCAAGTACTTTAGAAAAATCCCAAAAATTCACCCTAACCATTTTTTGACGTGTAGAATCCAAAAATGAAGTCCATTTTTCAAAAATAATTTTCAAAATGTGCTTATTTTATATTTAATTAACATAATAATTTATTATCAAAACCAGTTTTAAAACACTCAATAACTTATTCTAAAATATAGGTATATTGCACTTACAAATTGAATATTATTTTTATACTATCATAGGTGAGGTTACTGTTCATTAGGGTATATCACTATAAATAAGGGTATGTTACTATTCATTTGGGTAGGTTACTATTCACCAAAAAAATAAGTTTTTCTTATTAGACTCCAAAAAACATCTTGAACATAACTGTGTATGTCATATTTTCAAAATTCCAAACACAGATGTGACAAACTTATATTTAAAGGTAACTTATCACGTAGTAGTTCATTATTATGTGATTTCATGGCATATTTATAAGAAGGGAATTTCCATTAAAAACATTGGGTCGTTACATTCTTCCCCCTTATGAAATTTCTCCATCAAAATTTCATTTTACATGCAAAGCCAAAAACAGGTGTGGGTACTTTTCCTTCATTGCTTCCTCCAGTTCCCATGTTGCTTCCTCAAACTTATGGTTCCTCTAAAACACTTTGACATGATGTGTTCTCTTGTTGTGTAGAACTATATCTCTCCGATCCAAATTCATTACTGGCTGCTTCTCATAGGACAGATCATCTTCCAGCTACACCACCTCTTAGTTTAGTACATATGAGGGATCAGGTATGTACATTCTCAAGAGTGATACATGAAAAACATCATGAACTCGAGCCATATTCGGTGGAAGCGCAATTCGATAGGCCACAACTCCTATGCGGTCAAGGATCTCAAAGGGGCCAATGTACCTTGGGCTTAGCTTCCCTTTCTTCCCAAATTGTATGACTCTCTTCCATGGAGATATTTGAAGGAAGAATTTATCTCCAACGTCGAACTCCAAGTCCCTTCCATGGTTTCCATCATAGCTCTTTTGCTGACTTTGAGAAACTTTGATGTGTTTCCGGATGACATGGAACTTCTCTATCATCTCTAGAACAAGATCGGGTCAACGTAGCTTTATTTCTCCAACTTCATCCCAACAGGTTGGAGTTCTAAGTTGTTTTCCATACAGAGCATCATATGGAGCCATCTGAATACTCGAGTGGAAGCTATTGTTGTATGAGAACCCAACCAATGGTAGATACTGATCTCATCCACCTTTGAATTTTAGAGAGCAGGCTTTAAGAATATCTTCAAGCGTCTAAATAGTTATTTCAGACTGGCCATCAGTTTGGGGGTGATAGGCCATACTGAAATTCAATTCATTACTCAATGAATGTTGAAGGCTCCTCTATAATTTATAGGTGAACCTTGGATCACAGTCAGAGACAATTGAGATTGGAACACTGTGCAGTCTCACCACTTCCTTCACATATAACTTTTCAAGTTGTTCAAGAAAGAGATCTTCCTGAATTGCGATGAAATGGGATGTCTTGGTGAGTCGGTCAACCACAACCCATATCACATTATTTCCCATCGACATCTTTAGGAGACCCATGACAAATTCCATAGTAACATTTTCCCATTTCCACATGGGTATAGGAAATGGCTGCATCATACCTTTGTACTTTTGTCGCTCAGCTTTAACTTGTTGACATACCAAGAACCTTGATATATATTCCACAATCACCTTCTTCATGTTACCCCACCAGAAGTGTTCTCTGAGATCACGGTACATTTTGGTACTCCCGGGATGGATAGAGAAGGTCGAGCTATGTGCATCATTCAATATCTCATTCTTTATCTCTGGATCAGATGGTACACATAATCGTGTCACAAATCTTTCAACTCCTTCTTCGTCAATTTTGAAATCAGAGGATTTCCCATTTTTAACAACTTCCACCCTTTTCTGAATTTCCATATCCTTTCTTTGATCAACCTTTATTTTCTCTAAGAGGGATGGTTGGGAAATCATTTGAGAAAGGATTGATGATGTTCCTCCCTTAATTATTCCCATGTCCATCCTTGGAAAATCTAAGAATATTGGATCCTTTTCAATTCTCATCATTGATAAATATGTAGTATCCTTTCTACTTAGAGCATATGCCACCTTGTTTTCCTTACTAGGATGGTAGTGGAATGAGTAGTCATAATCTTTGATGAGCTCTACCCATCTTCACTGGCGCATATTAAGCTCTTTTTTTGTGAATATATATTTGAGACTCTTGTGGTCAGAATATATCTCACATTTTCCCCATACAGATAATGCCGCCAGATTTTCAACGCAATGATCACAGCTGCCAACTCTAGATCATGCGTGGGATAGTTTTTCTCATGGATTATCAGCTTCCTTGAGTCATATGCTATCACTTTATCATTTTCCATTAGCACACATCCTAATACATTCTTAGAAGCATAAATATACACCACTAAGAGTTCTCCAATTGAAGGGAGTGTGAGTATCGTCGTAGTGATAAGCCTCTTTTTCAACTCCTTGAAATAGTCTTCACATTCCTATGTCCAGATGAACATTACTCCCTTCTATGTCAGCATGGTCATTGGGTTTGACAATCGGGAAAAGTTCTTCGTGAATCGTCGATAATACCCAGCTACACCTAAAAATCTGCGAATCTTTATTACAGAAGTTGGCCTCGGCCATTCCTTAATTTCCATTGTCTTGGAAGGTTCCATAGATATCCCTCTCCTGGTGATAAAGTGCCACAAGAATGATACTTCCTCCATCCATAACCCACATTTACTGTACATTGCATACAACTTCTCCCTTCGCAAAGTCTTTAACAAAGTTTCCAAATGCTCCTCATGTTCCTCCTTGCTCTTGGAGTATATCAGAATATCATTAATAAAGACCACCACAAATTTGTCGAGGTAATATCTATATAATCTATTCATTAAATCCATGAAAATTGATGGAGAATTAGTGAGTCCTTAGGGCATCACTATCAAATCATAGTGTCCATACCTTGTTCAAAAGGCAGTCTTGGGCATATCTTCCTTCCTCACCTTTAGTTGGTGATATCACGACCGAAGGTCCACCTTAGAGAAGTAACTGGCCCCACGAAGCTGATCAAAAAAGTCATCTATCCATGAAATGGGATACTTGTTCTTTATAGTGATTTTATTGAGCTCACGATAATCAATGCAGTGGCACATTGATCCATCCTTCTTCTTGAAGAAGTGGACTAGAGCACCCCATGGTGAAGAACTCGGGCGTATAAAACCTTTCTCCATATTCTCTTGTAACCGCATATTCAGCTCTTCTTGCTCTACGATGGCCATTCTGTAAGGTGTCTTTGAGATTGGTAGAGATCCAGGGATAATTTCAATTGAGAACTCAACCTCTCGGTCAGGGAGAAGACTAGGCAACTCATTGGGGAATACATCAGTGTAATCCCTCGCGATGGGCATGTCTTCAAGCATGATTCTCTCCTTTTTCTCAATCATTTGAACTAGGTATGCATGCTCATAAGGCTGTATTATCCACACATTAGATTAAGATTCTAAAGGATACTCGTCTTTCTCCTTGGACTTGTAAAGAAGAAGAGGATGCTTCGGGATGTGAAGAGTAATCTCCCTTTCCCAACAATTGCTGTTGGACTTGTACAAAGATAGTCAGTCCATGCCCAAGATAGCGCCAAACTCCACTAAAGGATGTTTGACAATATTTTCTAGGAGGTTCAGTCCACAAACATTAACCATTGAGGAGTTATGAACCATGAATGCAACAATTTCTCCATTGGCTGTTCTCACAGATAACTGATAATCCAAATTTTGAGGTGGTGTTTGAATAGTTCTACTAAACCTGCAAGATATGAAAGAATGCGTAGAACCAGAATCAAATAGTACATTCTCTATTCTTGAATGAATAACAAATGTACCTGTCACCACATCGATTTATGGATCCACCTCAGTAGTAGTGATAGCATAATCCCTTCTTTGTTGCCTTCGAGGTTGTTGCTGATTGCCTCTGACAACCCTTGGCTTAGGGAAATTGTTCGCATAATTTCCAAGATCCTTGCAGTTAAACCCTGCACTGCAGGCTGAGTATTGATCTGAACCTTTCGTTCCTTTTCTTAATTAGCGGGATTTTTCATATCCCTTCTGAATTTCTTGGCCAGATGACCAACATTTTCTCTTTTCAAGCAATTCCTAGTTCCCTTGAGACAGTCACCAAGATGATTCTTCCGACAATTCTTGAAAAAGGGAAAGTGAGGCATCTTTCAATCATGGGATTTTTTTGATGAACCACCCATGTTGTTCTCCATTTTTCTCTTCTTTTCACTAGGCCCATGAGACCACTGAGAGTCTCCAATATCTATTTCAACCTTGAGGGAACAATGGAAAATCTCCTCATAGATTTCGAAGTCTCAAATCGCCAACAATTTTCATAGACTCAGCTTTAGTCCACTAAAGAAGCGATCCACCTTGCTTTAGGTGTTCATGATAAGGCCAGAGGCGTACCTTAAAAGCCTTGTAAAGTTCTCTTTATACGTCCTGATGGACTCATCTTCCTTCTTCATGAGTCCAAGGAACTCTTTTTCCATCTTGAGATAGAGGGTTTGATGAAAATATTTGTTGAAAAACATCCTCTTGAATTCCTCAAAATATATAGAATCGATTTTTAATTGGGACTTTGTATTCTTGATCAGTGTCCACCACTGATCAATTTCCCTGTCAAAATGATAGACTTCAAGTACAACTTTCTCTTCTTCCAAGCACTGGAGGACAGAGAAAATATTTTCAATGGAGTTAATCCGTTGTTCTACGAGGAGGGGATCAGATGACCCGCTAAACATTGGAGGCCTTTGCCATATAAAGGATTCTACAGCAAATTTCTCTTTCCTTAGACTAGGGGGACGTTCCACTTGATTCAAGTTACTATTCATAACTCGAGCCAGCTGAGCAAGTATTGCCATGATGTTTTGAGTACCCACTTCCATCACATCAGGCATGTCATTAGGAAAATCATCACATTGCCTATCACATTGGTTGTCGGACCGTGTTCTTCTATTTCATGCCATTAAATAATAAAAATAACGTATAATTAGATGTCTTGAATTGTTAGTTATTTAGCATTAAAAGAATCTTTGAACATAAAAGTATGAACATATTAATAAAAAGTATATCCTAACTTGTGATTCCTTAGGTATATATCTAGGTTATCCTTGATCTATTTCATAACTTATATTCTAATGTAATTTTTTTGTCCCTTTATAATGGTTTTTACTAAGCTCGTGAATCTACCAAAGTATATCCCCCGGGAGTGTCGTAACCAAGAGTGAAGCAAGGCCCATTTACATGCACCAGTTCTCGTTCAAGTCTAGCTAAAAGCGGTGTTTTTGGGTTTTACCCCTAGATACATCTGTGCCAGAGATGCCTATACCTGGTCGTATCCAGACATGGATATATTTGCTTGATAAACCACTTACTCTATACTCACCAGAATTTAGGACAATTTTCTTATACTTAATCACATCCTTAAGGTTCTCACTAAGGTGCTCTATTCCTAATCTCCAAAAATAAATAGATCATTCCTCTGATAAAAACTATAGAGACCCAAGCCTTTTACATATAAAAATTCATGATTTTAAACATAATTCATCATCAGATTACACGCTAAGGATCGTTAAGTCTAGTGTCTTGGAAGACTAGGTACATATAACACAAAACATGGTGCTAAAAAACACTTCTTTATTTAATCTTTATAATGAGATCATAACTTTTTTTGAGCCCTTACATCTGTATAGGGTACCCTGGGGAACACATAAACAAAGGGATGAGCTAAAAATCCCTTTAAGGGAAAGAGCATAAGGATACATCTCAAGCATATGAGTTAAGAGGCATGACATAATGATATCCCAAGAATGAAACATATAAAATCATTTAACATAAGCATGGGATCATATAAACATGGAATCATATAAATGTGGTAGAATCATAAATCATATCTTTTGTATGGGTTAAGACTAACTGCCAATCCTGTTTCAAATTACAATATGGGTCAAGGCTAACCGCCAATCCTGTTTCACATGACATCTCATGAGACTTATCCTTACCCAATGCATTGGAGCGCAATCTGGGTGCACCCATCTCAACATATTCATGAATATCCTTTCCACATAAATATTCTTACCACATATACAATCATACAAATTCAACCATACACAAACATAAGGGTACGCATGAAAATAATTGGGTACTACAATCATGACATCAATAATAATCAATGGGCGTATCATGAAATTGTCCATATAAGAAAAGAATTAGAAATAAATCGATGTTCATAGTGTAAAATAGGTTTATAACATGGTAAGTGATGTAAAAAATAAGTGACAACATATGAGTGATGTATTTTTGAAACATTATTATTAAAACATTTTTGTGCGGTTTTAAGGAAAATACCATAGAGCTTTTACAAATAATAGAGAAGACATTATTTTATATAAAACCAGAAATGAACCAAGAAGGTTTTCATAATTAAAATACAAAATTTAAAAAGATAATGGTGTCCTAAAAAAGAATTTAGAGTTCTCTTGAAATTTGGTAAATGTTCGGGAAGTTCCTTTAAAACAAGTGTTCTTATTGTGAAGTATTGAAGAGAGATTCACTTATAAGAATTTATAACCACGAAAGAGAGTGAGAGGTGGATATTGGAACATGATATTGGAGCATATAAATAGAATGTTGAAGTTATACATAAAATAAAAGAGAAAAACAAAAAGAAAGATAGAGCAACCTGAAGGAATAAGGGAAGTTTGGGTAGAATCCTTCATGGTTTATTGGCATGGTATCGTGTATAATTAAGAGGGATTGATGAGAGATATAAGGGGTTTCTCATCACTAATAAAACATTAGGGAAGTATGGGGAAGGTGTATAAATGTACCCCATTACATGGTATTACACAGAAAGGTATATCATCGAGATCAATATTGATTATGAGTAAAAAGGAGTGGATCCCTTACCTTACGTCTGTTGGTATTCTCCACTGGATATTAATGACCCTTTGATCTCCTCTCATTGAGATCCCTCTTATGGACTTTGATTTTTACCTTTTGGTAAGACCAGAAGGCCTTGGACATGGGGAAGGATCTTGGGAGGATTTTTGGGTAGAATTTGGGTTAGGAACAAGGCTTGAGAGGTGTGTGGGAAAGAGGTAAGGAGAGGGGGTATTTTTAGTGTGGGAGGAGAGGTTTTCCCCATTATTTTAAGTATTAGTTTATTATTTAAGGCCATGACTATTAAAAATTGATAATTACCATCATATATACTAAAATAATCATTGATGATTCGGGATTATCATCTTACATAAGCCATACATCACCTATGATGCAGTATTTAGCATTTATTGTAATTTATCGTATTTTACTCTTCATCAAAAATTCACGTATTTTAGAAAAATCCCAAAAATTCACCCTAACCATTTTTCGAAATGTATAATCCAAAAATGAAGTCCATTTTTCAAAAATATTTTTCTAAATATGATTATTTTAATATTGAATTAAAATAATAATTTATTATCGAAACTAGTTTTAAAACACTCATTAACTTATTCTAAAATATAGGTATATTGCACTTTCTACTAGAATATTATTTGTATACTATCATAGGTGGGGTTACTATTCATTAGGGTATATCACTATTCGTAAGGGTATGTTACTATTAATTAGGGTAGTTTACAATTCACCAAAAAATTATGTTTTTCTTATCAGACTCCAAAAAACATCTTGAACACAACCGTGTATGTCAGATTTTCAAAATTCCAAACACAGAAGTGAAAACGTATGTCTAAAGGTCACTTATATCTTAGTAGTTCATTATTATGTGATTTCATATCATATTTATAAGAATGTAATTTCCATTAAAAACATTGGGTCGATACAACAAACACAATTTTAACAAAATGGATCAGTCTCGAATATCTTGGACACATTGTGCAGTCCACCCGCACGGTGTGTACTCCTACACAATTAGGATCCATGTTTCAATAGGAGACATGGTTAAGCATTGGAGTGGTACCACATGTCATGTGTATCCCCTCATGCATTGTTCACCCCTTTACCTCTTATTAGGAAACTTCACGGTTATGTATCTCCTTCGTTTGGACTCATATTTTAGCCTGTGAGTACCCTATCATGAGTGTTTTTTCACATATAACACAATGGTTCCCTTAGTTTCAATTATCGAGATATTGTGTGAATTGTTCTGGGAATGACACTTTTTTAGGCAATGCACGACGATGGTGGTGATTAGGAAAGATCACTATATACTTCTTCCAAGTGGAACCCCTATCAGATAGGTCCTGAGTCCTTGGTAACCATAGTGCAACCCCGTATGGTTCCAAGGAACAGGTCCTTAGCCTATAGAGTGGAACAACCCATGAAGTGTATCTGATTTTTTCCTATCAATTGTTCATGATTCTAATTTTCTTCTAATGTATATAGTGGTACTCAGGTCGAATCATTAGTGACATTACTTTTTAACAGTCAGTTATTTTTGTGATTTATGTGTTGACTGGGGGAGATGTTTGCTTGAAGAGATTAATTAAATTTATTTATGGATTAATTTTAAGTTAATAAATTGATAAATATTGGGGAGAGTTTATTCTAGTGAATTTAATATTATAATATCCTTGAGCTTTTCTATATATTGCATTAAATTAACACCCACTTCCCAAGATAATTTTGATCAGAATTCCAAAATTGTTTATGATTTAATCTAATACTTAACATTACTAGGGTTCTAATATCAATAATTACTTGTTTATGGTAGTGTATTTATTGTTCTAATAACTTATAGAGTCCACATGTTAAACAAAACATTATATAAATACTTGAAATTTTAAGTCCATCATACACTATATTAACCTATAAAATATTTAACGACCAAAATCCCTCAATCAATTAACATACCCAAATTAAGACCCACCCTAATAGAATATTTAGTTATCCATTGTAATGATTAGTAATATGTTTGATGATGATTATGGTGATGTGTTCTAAATATAATAAAAATAATGGTATAAGAAAAGAGTTGTGTGATGAACGCACACACGAACAGTGAAGAGAATTAAAACATACTTTCAATTGAATGAGAAAGTGAAAGGGGGATTGGTTTAAAACATTATTTTAATTTTTTAAGAACATTAATATAACATTACATAGGGTAGATTATTATAATATAACATGAATATGAAACATTAATTAAAATTAAAATGAAATTAAAAACAACTTATACAATTATAATTGAAAACAAGGGGGGAAACATGAAATGAAATCATGGAGGAATGGTATATAAAATCTAAAATAGTTTTATTTATATACTTATACGCCTTTTAAATGATATGTTCATTCCAACCTATCATATTAATTTCTGAAATTCCAACCCATTATAAATAGAAGAGGGGGATGTATTTATATCCTAAGTTGGTGGATTGTTTTAATTTCAAATATATCCCTCAAGTTGGATTTACAATATTTTAATTTATAGAGCCTAATATTGAGTTTTATTCTTATTAAAATATTTATATTTTGATGTGGAATGTTCACTCTCAGAATTTTGCAGCCATTAGACTTTTGGATCCAATGTTATGATAATTTTACTAAAACATGTCTTGTTGTCCATTTTTATCCAAACCTTTTCAAATTCGAAAATGTGAATGGGTTATTTGACAAGAATATTCCCTCAAATCCAAAACATTTATTCTAAAACTTTTATATTCTAAGTCTTAAATTTCACACTAAAAATTTCTATTTCAATTGGTCAATTGGATTTGAATAAAAGTCAAGAAAGGTGGTTGTTTTCAATTCCCAAACAAAATGGTGGGTTGGAATTCAAAGAATCAGTTGGGCCCCTTCATATTGTATTTGGACCATAAAATTTTAATCCATGATTCTTTTGGATATTAAATAATATATTCTGGAGTTTCATCAAATTTTGTTTTATGTATTGATCCCATAAATTTTATTGTCATGGATGGTATATTTTTCATCACAGAATGGGTGGGACTTCTTATACAGTCCATATGACCCCTTAGATGGTCAAATTGGACGAAAATCCAGTTTAATTATTTATAGGAAAACTAATTAGGAAGCCTAAAAATAGTAATTAAACAATTTGGATAACTAGGGTGAGATACATTATCAAAACATTAAACTGTGGTTTAATTAAATGAATTCAAAAAATTATTTTATTTTGTGTTTATGATCAAAACATGAAAATTGAATGGAAATTAATCACTTTTAAGTAACATTTATGTAATGGGAGTAATGTAAAATCATTAACATAAATGTTATATAATCTCTCCCACACTTAGTCTTTTGAATTTCCTCATGTAAATAAAATATAAAAACATAACTAAATTATTTTTACTCACCACGAAATATTAAATTTTTTTTCCCCAATCAGGGGAGGCCTATACCATTTTAATCACCCATATTGAATTCCATCAAAAATTGTTACAAAAACAATATTCCAAAAAAATTATTCCTCATGATCAAAATTATAAATGGAAAATGTGGGCACTTATAACTCACTAATCCCTAAATGATAAATTTTTTTAAGAATGCTCACTTATTCACCAACCAAAAGTGAAAATTAAGAGTTTGTAAGAGATGTAATCTTCCAATACCTATTCTAATGTATGCAATAATAAATATGTATTTTTAGTGGTTTTTATTGGCTATGGGATGGTAGGCATATAACATCCAAAAGAGTGTAAAAGTTGGGTAAAAACCCAATATGGAAAAAATCAATGCACAATTTTTTTGAAATGAAACATGGAAGTAAATTGAAACCCATATTTACAAGGGAATGAATTTTTTAAGGAATACAAGAGTGGGATAAAATTATAAGGGGATGGAATGATGAAATGTGTACAAAAACACAATACTTCTCCCAAAGGCATAATAAAATATAATGAAAGTGATGTTTCTTTCGTTATTTATATTTTTTTACAAAAGTTATGCTTTTAAAAAAAATATCACACTCATATAACAACCCATGTTTGATCTCCTCATGACACTAATTATAATAGTTATAACAATATAAAGGGTTGAGGAAGAGTTATTTTCGACCCGCCCAAGACATAGCCCATTTTTT
Source organism: Viscum album (assembly GCA_963277665.1). Classification (NCBI taxonomy): domain Eukaryota; kingdom Viridiplantae; phylum Streptophyta; class Magnoliopsida; order Santalales; family Viscaceae; genus Viscum; species Viscum album. Next base: position 704,940,732 of record OY728131.1, on the reverse strand, counting down.
CAATTTTTTGAACACTTGTCATAACATGTACAAAATTAAATAAACGTTAATCCATTCCCAAAACTCACTGAATAAAAACCTCTCCCCCCGCACTTAAATATATACTTTACCTCTAGCATATGATGACACGTTGTAATTAAATAAAATGGTACCTGAAACAAAATCCATTCCCCCCGCGCTTAAATTTTAATAAATTATGCAATGTAAGTCCATGTAGATGTTGGGTGGGACAAGGTTTTGGGCTTGTAATGTGGCGATAAAAAAATGTTTTCATAGGATTAAAGGGGATTTCAAAAGTAGGATCAATGTAAGGGTAATGAGAGGATATTGGGATATTGTGATTTCCATGTTGTTTAGAAAATTCCTCTATCTTATTAATGTATTATAAAGTATAAAATCAAGCTTGAAGGTCCACAAACACAAAACTCACAATCATGGGTGAAAAATACATATTCTGAAAAGATGGCCATAGGTGGTCATTGCATGAAAGCTATAGTTGTTCCTCTCCATAGGATAAAAACATTTTCCAAATAAAAAATGGATCATTAAAAATTTATTTTTCTTAACATAATATTCATTATCCATGTTTAAGATGAAATTAAAAAATATTTGAGATGAAACCAAATCATTAGACTCCCCAAAAAGATTAGAAAAAATTTTATAATTTAATGGTGAGTATATATGACTCTTTTATTGGTTTTTTTATTTTTTTAATTTTTTTTAATTTTTTTATGTTTTTATTTTTATTTTAATACGAATCCACAAAAAAGAGAAAGTGGCGGAAAAGTGTTGATGGTGAAATTGATAAAAAATGAGAATGAGAGAGTAAGAATGGGAAAGAGAGAAATATATAGAGATAGAGAGAAACATGAGTAGTAAAAGAGTGGGAGAGAGATAAAGGGAAAGAGGTGACCCCTTGTTTGGATTTGGTGGTTCACCGTCTCTATCCAGTTGTGGGTCTACCATAGTAGTTGGGGATCTGATGGAAGTTGATGTGGTTCTAGAGATGTTTTCCTCTCATGGTGATGCTTTAACCTATCTCCATTTAACCTGAATGTCCTTTTGGAAAAGGTGTCTTGGAAATTCACTGCACCAAAGGTTAAACATTAGTAATAATAAAAGGAACTTACTAAGAATAAATATTCTTACTTGGGTGAATCCAAATTCAACAGTTAAAGAGAATTACCTTTTCACATTCATGGAATACCTATCATAGAATGTTTCTATCATGGAGTGCTTTAGGATTTTCTTTATAGAGATTGGAATTTTCATAAGAATCAATAATAAGCTCCTCCAGTTCATTTAACTACAATAATATCTCTTTACTAGATTTATCACAATCAAAATTAAAAGTTTGGATAGCCCAAAATGACTTATGTTGGATTTAAACTGTTAAATTACATGCTTTACCAAAAACTATCCTAAATGGAGACCTCCCAATGGGTTTTTTATAGGCAGTTCGATAAGCCCAATGTTCTTCACCAAGTCTTTCAGGCTAGTCTTTTCTCGTGGGATTTACAATTTTCTTAATCACTAATTTATCTTCTTTGTTGGAAATTTTATCTATGCCATTTTTTATGGTATGATATGAGGTTCAAGTTTTATGTACAACTCCAATCTTTTTCAAAAGAAATTTCAAGGTCCGATTATATAAATGAGTTCTTAATTCACTTATTAAGGCACGTGGTGTTCCAAATTGATGGAAAATGTGGGTTTTTAGGAACTCACTAATAGTATTTGAATCATCGTTTGTAGTGGTTTTATCCTCAATCAACCTAGAAACATAATCACTTGAAATAATAATATATGATAATCCATTGTAAGGGGGGAATGATCCCATGAAATTGATACCCCAAACATTGAAGATATCACAAAAGATTAAGGGCTTTTGGGTCATTTAATTTCTTTTGGAAATTGAGCCAAACTTTTGGCAAGTGGGACTTGATTTCCAAAACTCATGTTAGCCCTTGAGGAGTTCATGCTAAAATAATCTAGAGTCTATGACCTTTCGGTTGGTCCTTTGTGGTCCAACGTGTCCACCATTAGGCATTGAGTGATAGAATTATAAGGCAGTTGAATGTTCATCTTCATCAAGACATCTCTTAATTACCATGTCAACCCCATTTTTTCCAAAGATTATTATATTACCAAAAATAGAATTTTGAATCAATTTTTAGATTCAATTTTTTCCCTTTTGAATTTTTATTTTTAAAAACTCTAGTAACCACATAATTTACAATTGGGACATACCATGATAACTTTGGAGTGAAAGATGATAGGTGTTTAGTTGGATGTTCAGGATCAATTATTTCAGAATGACAAGAATTACAAATTCTACTAATGTGATCAGCTACATAGTTTTCTTTTCTAGGACCACCTTTAATCACAATGTCATACATTTGGAGCATTGTGATTCATCTTATTATCCTTGGTTTGGAATCAATTTTCTCGACTAAGAAATTTAAATCTGAATGGTCTGTAAAAATTATGATTTTGGCACCTAAGAGATAGGGCTGAAATTTATCCAAGGAAAAAATAGAACAACTAAAAGTTCCTTTTCGGTTATAGTATAGTGAGATTGAGTTTCATCAAATGTTTTTTATGCATAATATATGTCATGAGGAATTGTTTTCTTTTCTTTGACCAAGAGCGGCCCCAATGGTCCTCTCAAAAGCATCACACATCAATTCAAAGGTTAAGGACCAATCTAGGGGATGGATTATTAGGTCATATGTAAGAACAACTTTTAGTTCAATGAAGGCTCCCTTAAAATCCTCATCAAAATGGAATGTAACATCATTTTGGATTAGTCATGTGAGTGGGAAGTAAATCCTACTGAATTTAAAGATAAGTCGCCTATAAAAACTAGTATGAACATGGAATGAATAAATTTTTCAAACTGATGTGGGTTTAGGAAGTGATTAGATTGACTCAATTTTGGTAGGATTGACTTGAATAACCTCTTTTTAAATTATGTTCCCTAGATCAATACCATTAGTAACCATTAAGTGAAATTTTTCAAAATTCAGAAAGAGGGTACATTTGAAGCACTTTTTAGGACCAAAGATAGTGGATGAAATCATGATTCCAATGAACCACCATAAATGATAAATTCATCCATGAATAACTCTATGAAATGATCAATGAATTCATAAAATATTCTCATCATAAACCTCTGGAATGTTGCAGGATAATTGAAAAGTCCAAAAGCCATTCCTATATATGCATATGTTCCAAAGGGGAAGGTGAATGTAGTCTTTTCTTGGTCTTGAGTCATAATTGGTATTTGGAAGTAGCTGATTTTGAAAGTGAAATTTGGTATAATCATCCAATAATTTGATCAAGTAAATGAATAGGGTAGTGATCTTTTCATGTTTCAACATTCAATTTTCAATAATCGATGCACACACGCCATTTTTCACTCATGTTCTGAGCACCTATCCATGTTCATTTATGACAAAATTTATCACATCTTTCTTAGTTACCACTCGAACCGGACTAACCCCATCACTATCATAGATTGGGTAGATAATACTAGATTAAATAAGCTTTGTGATCTCTTACATAACTACCTCAAGTATGGGTTGATTGATTCTTCACTGTGGTTGTTTTATTGGTTTTTATGATTATTTAATGTGGAATTGATGCCTGAAAAGTGATGGTTTGATTCTGAGAATATCATATTGGGTACAACCTACGTAGTCTTTGTTTTCATCTAACACATGAAAAAAAATTTATTCCTCTATTTTAGTAAGTGTGGTAGAGATAATGATGTGATAAGAGTGATCATGGAAAAGGAATGAATATGTCAGGTTATCAGGAAGTGGTTTTAGATCATTTACATCTTTTATTAGTTTTCCAAACAACTTTGAAATGGAGGAAGGGATTTCAATTGGTTTTGATTCATTTTCCTCAATATGGTCTAATTTGTAATAGTAGATATTATATTTGAGATTATATTCTAGAGTGTTTTCAGCATCCTCTAGATTGATGAATTCTATGAATGAAAGGTCAACATCAACTTCGCCATTTTTGACTTCGTTGATCATGTAGATAATTTAACAATATCCTCTCTCGTTAGAACATGATGAACATTATGGAATGGGGTTCAATTTAATCACAGAAGTGTCCTCAAAAGCATGGATTGAGAAGGAATAGTGATCCTCTGATGGGTATCTCATGGATTGAAAAATGTTTAACTTGACCATTTTATCACCAAATTACATGTATATGATTCCCACATGGACATCACTATTAGTTTGAGATTTCAAGCGGAATGATCTTTATAAAATTAGGGTAGATCGAGAAGAGTTCATCTCACCATCCAATTTAAGGACATAAAAATCAGCTGGGAAGATAAGATCATTAACTCACACAAGGAAATCCTCAATAATTCCCTTAGTATTGGAAGTTCTTAGATTGACTAACTAGATGAAAACACCCATTGGGTGCAAGGGACCTATACCAAGGTTATATATGATGGATTTGGGAATGACATTTATCAAGGCTCCTAGGTTTATGAGTGGATCATCAATGTTGGAACTCCCCATTTGTTATAGAACTGTAAATGTCCCTAGATCTTTTCACTTCATGGATATAATCTACTATGTTAAAACATTCTCAATGGTCCTAAGATGTATCTTATGGGAGTCCAATTATTTAAGAAACTTTTTATAATTAGGTATTTATTTATGGAATCTATGAGCGGAATGTTGACCTCAACACGTCTAAACATATTGATCATTTTCGGATCAAGTTCAATGGACTTACTTTGCTTATAGATATCTTGGGGGAAAGGAATTGGGGTCTTTAGAGTAATGAAAGAAAGTGAGGGAGTGGCTTCAGGTTCTTATTCTAGTTTTTTGTTCCTTTAATTTTCAAGCTCTATATTCAAAGGTTCATTTGAGGATCCATAATGAGGCATGGAAAAAAATTTCCCCAACTGAAGTGACATTTCAATTACATTACCCTTGGGGTTGGGAAATTGTTTAGTAAGGAGTTGGGAAGAATTTGATGAATTATTCTAAATAAGGTGATGTGACAGTTGACCAATTTGGGTTTCAATGTTTTTGTGACTAGAATGGGTGAAGGAGGTAAGATATACTACATCACATTCCCATGGTTTATTGGAAGAAGAGGCTTGTACCATATTCCTATTACCTTGATTTTGGTACTTAGGAAAGCAGTTGTATTTGGTTGAGAATTGGAAAGGCTCACTAGGATAGTGGAATCCAAGAGGAGTATGAGGAAAATTTCTCTGTTCATGTTGATGAAAAAATGTATTAGTTTGTTATAAGTTACCACCACCTTGACCATACTGGAATTTCATTGTATTTTGAGGAGGGAATTGAGGGGATGAGATACGGGATTACCATACCTCAATCTTGAGTTATAGTTAGAAGAGAAGGGCTTAGAGTGGGGATGGTTGGAGTTTCCAATGAACTGACCTGATAGTTGAGGGATTTTGTTCTGTTCAAAAAATGCTGCATTGAGCTCCATTAGTCTAGATAAATCGGATGGATCCTCTTTACGTTGTGGACATGTTTTGGTTGGATGATATAGTGAGCTGAATATTCCACAATTTTTTTAGGTCCAAGGAATAGAGATTGTGAAAAAGATGAGTTTGGGGATTTTTAATCCACTTCTAGTTGTCGTACAATACTAATAAGTTCACTCATCCACTATGTCATCCTATATGGATTTATGGGTTGATTATCTTGGACTTGTTTTAATTGAACTTGTGCTCGATTATGGAATTGTTGTGTGTTTTCATCCATGCTACTTATAATATCTCATGTAGATGTTGGAGTTGTGTCAATAAGAGCACCGCCACTAGTGTCATCAATTAGTGTTCTCTCCATAGCCAATAACCCCTCATAGAAGTATTGTATCAAGATTTGATCAGGGATTTGGTGGTATGGGAAGGTTTACACATGCTTTTTAAACCTATCCAAATACTCATGAAGTGATTCATTAATTAATTGATGGATACCACTTATTTCTTTTTAGATAGAATAGGTATGAAAATCAGGAAAGAATTTCTCTAAGAATATTTGATTCATGTCATTCCATATGGTTATTAAACTAGGAGGGAGGTAGTAGAGCTATGACTTGGAAAATTTAGATAAGGATAAAGGGAATGCTTGAAGTATTATTTTATCTTTAGAAACCCCACGAGGCTTCATTGTAGAGCACAAAACTTGGGTAAAGATGTATATCCTCACTAGTTAGCCCATGGAAATTAGGTAGAAGATGAATCAAACCTGATTTGAATTCGAAATCTGCCTTAATATTTGGATATTGAATACTAAGGGGTTTTTAATTCATGTTAGTGGTAGTGAGTTCTTCAAGGATTTTTTCCCTAGTATTGTACATATATAGTTCAATTGGTTGGATAATGAATGGTTCTGGAGTGATTTGATTATCCTTAATCTTCCTCAAATGTCAGGTAATTGTTCTCAGGATTTTTAGGTCAAACAAATTTGATGGATTATTTTGAAGGTCGTGGGGAATTCAGAGAAATTTTGAAAGAATGAGGAAGGCATTTTTTTCATTGTAATTTTTTTCCGTTTATGAGTTTTATGAGAAGGCAGGTTTTTATTTATGTCTATTTAGATTTTTTTTGAATTAATTTTTTTTTCTTTTACAAAAATCCAAAACTACTAACTAATATTTGTACCATCCCCAAAAATCGTAACATTTTACACGTAAATGATTGTTTTCTATCAACCATTCATGGATTTTGTTCTCTTCCAATGTGTATAGTTTCACTCAGGTCAAATCCTCGGTGGTGGTACATTTTTAATAGTTGATTGTTTTTGTGATTTATGTGTTGAATGTGAGGGTTTGTTTTAACAGCTTATTTAAATTTATTTATGGATTAATTTTGATTTAATAATTTGATAAATATTTTTGTGAGACTATTCTTGGGTATTTAAAATTATAATATCTTTGATCATTTCTTTATATTATATTAAATTAACACCCACTTCCCAAGACAATTTTGATCAGAATTTCCAAGTGTAGTGGCTTTAATTAAAGCCTTAACTTAACTAGGATTCTAATATAAATTAGTAATTTTTTATAATAGTGTATTTATGGTTCTGATAATCAATGGAATCCACATATTAAACCAAACATTTCATTACTCCATGACATTTTAAGTTCAATATACGCAATGTTAACCTAATGAATATTTAATGAGAAAAATCTATCAATCACATAATATCCCAATTTATGACTCAACCCAATAGAAATTTTTACTCAACAATTAAGAAGGTAATTAATCTGTTCCATGGTGATTATGGTTACTAGATATAAATATAATAAAAATAATAGGACAAGAAAAGAGTTGCGCACTGAACACACACACGAACGGTGAAGAGAATTAAAATGCACTTTCAATTGAATGAGAAAGAGAAAAAAGGGATTGTTTCAAACATTATTTAAACTATTTTTATAACATTAATATTTATCAATAGGGGTGTATTTTTATAATATAATATTAATATGAAACCTACATTAAAATTTAAATTAAATTAAAAACAACTTATATGGTTACAATTGAAAACAATGGAAAACAAACATGAAATTAAAGAATGAAGGAATGGTATATCAAGTTAGAACATGAGTTCAGAAGGTCCTTCCAATATGTTCTAAAGTCTATGATCATGCCAACCTATCCTATTAAGTGATTAAATGAAAACCTCGTGCAAGAAGAATAGGGGGTGTATTTATAGCCCAAGGTGGTGGACTATTTTCATTCAAAATATACCCCTCAAATTGGCTCACCAATATGTTAATTTAGATAGTTGAATATCGAGTTTTATTCTTCTTAAATGTTTTATATTAGGATGTGGAAATATCACCCTCAAAATTTTGGTGTCTATTGGACTTTTTGAGCCAACATTATGGTAATTTTACTAAAAACATGTGATGATGTCCATTTTTATCTATAATTTTTTATGGCCAAAATATTAATGGGGTTTTGGATTGGATGATGCCCTCAAATATGAACCACATATCATAATATTTTGATCTTATAAATATTTGTTTTAACACAAAAACATTCCATCTCAATTAGTCAATTGGATTTTGAGAAAAGTCAAGAAATGCGGGTTGTTTTCAATTCCCGGATAGAATGGTGGGATAGAATTCAAAGCATCAGTTGGGCCCCCTCTTAGAGGATTCAATCCATCGAATTTTTATCAATGATTTGTTTGTACATTCAATAATTTATTCATGTGTTTTAGAAAAAATGGGCTCCATGATTGATCCCATAAATTATATCTTCATGGTTGTCCTCTAGTTTTCATCACAGATTTTGTGGACCATCTTGTTTGGTCCATGTGACCCTTTAGATTGATAAATTGGACTAAGATACAGTTGAATGAATTGTAGGAAATTAAATTAGGAACCCTAAACAACATAAATTTTATAATTTGGATAAGTTGGTGGAGAGATATTATCAATCAAGTAAATTATTGTTTAATTAAACAAATTCGGATAATGCTTTTCTTATGTGCTTATGATCAAAACATGAACATCGAATGGAAATTAATCATTTTTAGGTGAAAATTATGTGATGGGGGTAAAATAAAACCATGAATTAATATGTTATATCACCCTATCAACTTGGTGATGGGTCCTCTACCTACCAAGTGTAACCCCCTATCAACATAGGGTGTGGGTCCTCGATGACCAGAGTAAAACCCTCTATCATACCAGGGTGCGGGTCCTCAACCTATACAGTGCAATCCCCCATCAGCATTGGTTTGGGTCTTCTACCTAATGAGTTGAATCCCTATCATAATAGGGTGTTGGTCATTGTGATATTAATGTGGTACCCCCTGAAGTACTAGTGCACGAGTCCTCTATTTCATGTTTGAGCCCCCTCAACTGTGCAGCGTAGTGACAAGGCATGGATTGACATGGATAGTTATTTATGGGCAGACGCATGAGATACCAAGCATCATTGATGGACTTTTAGAACTACTGGATACTCTTCTTCATGGACAGAGTTATGATATACAGATCCCCTTACACTCTTTCTTGGGATTCATTTGACTGAGCGCACGCGCACACACACACACACAGAGATATATATATATATATATATATTCTTATGTATCCACACCTTGAATTTGGTTACTCTCTTTCCATAGGTGGTGAAGACGTTCTGGGTATGCCACGTGCATTCTGTGCTTAGCTACCCATGGTTAGATGAGTTTACTCTCATGCTATAGGTGGAAAATACATGACATGTAGTCAATCTAATAACCTTGTTATGCCCCATGTTTTTGAACAAGGTTTCTTGCACTCTTGGTTTGGGTTGATCTATTCTCATTCACTATACCTTGTGTTAGATGCTATCTTTTTATTCCTATTTTGTTTCTTACTACTCCCTATTAAAATTTTATGGTTTCATACTATGTATTTATATACTCACCCCTTTATGGGATTTTCCCAAACATGTCATGTATTATACAGATGATGTATCGTTCAATTGTGACTAAATAAAAGCTTAGCGTTCCTAGTACCATGGACCATGTACGGTGGTCATAGCTTGGGATTCAATAGATATAGCATCTCTTATTAGTTTACATTTCCAATTTTTTTAGGTTGGTACATATTTCTAGTTGGGAATTTATTTTTTCCATTTACTTTTCTATTTTCACTATCGTACTTTTGTACACCCTAGAGGTTATGCATGCTTGTCTTACATTCTAGCTATGTGTCATATTTTACTCTTTCACTCTGCACTTCTACATTGAGATGGATGTGTGTGTACATACAAGTACTTAGAAAAAGGCCTCCTCATGTTATATATTCTTTTGGAATTGGTCACCACCCCCTAGCCAATGGAGGTGGGCTTGGGGTATTTGTGGCTTGAGCCCTGGATTGCTTTAGGTCTGGATAAATTGGTATCAGAGCAAGTTCATTTCTTGAGATGTTATTCGAACTAGTCCCTTTATGAGGATTTGGTTGGGTTTAGGGAAATAGTATCAAAATTCCTTGAGTGTGACTCTTAGAATAAGGAATCCAGTTATAGTGTTGGTGGTCAATGTATCCATTTACAAAGACCTTCACTACCTTCTTGTCAACTTGGCATACCAATACATTTATTGTATGAATCAATGGTACAACAATAATAAAGGATTGATTCGTTGAATTTCCTTCTTGAGTCATCTCCCCATTTTTGTTATATATATATACTCATCTGACTGTGGTATGTCTTGATAATTCCCAGGATGCCTCCATGATTTCAGCTAGACAGGATACAAGTTACGGATCATGATGATGATATAATGAGAGATGAGGCCTCGGTTAATGGTCCATCATGTGACCCCCTTTCTCTAGGTGTGCAGGTAGTAGCACCTCCTCTTGATGAGCAGCAGATCATTCTAGTAGATCGAGTTGATGATGCACGTTGGCTTAGCATTCACTATGAGAATCAATAGAAGATATCACTAAGGTTTTGTGGTGAGATAGATCCTTAGGTATCGGAGGATTGTCTAGAGTCGGTGGTCTATATCTTCATGCAAATTTAGACCCTCACGGATCTGACGGCTGTACTAGCAGCTAATATTTTCCATGGAGTATTTGGGTGGTGGTGAAGTATTGTTATGCAGATGCAGGATGAGTCGACACTCTCATGGACCGAATTCCAATAGTTGTTCGATGAGGAATACTACCCCTCCTGCTTGTGCTTAGTCCAGATCTAGGATCTTTTAGTTCTTTAGTATCGAGGGATGACAGTGGATGATTATACAGTGATGTTTACAGACCTTATATAGTACTCCCTAAACATGATCCAAGATGGACACCTCTGATCACAGATGTTTGAGTATGGACTCTACAGAGATATCAGATCCATCATTGTACCCATGTGCATCACTATCTATGTCGGGGTATTGGAGAAAGCACTAGTGATAGAGATATTTATTTCAGAGGGATTATAGGTAGTTGGAGCTGGAAGTGGGCTCTATAGAGCTGATTCATCTATAGTATCTAGTAGACACCAGGTGACAGGATCATGGCGCAGAAGACTTCCCCATGGTTAGAAACTTAGGCATGTGGTCAGAGGCAGTGCACAGTTCCAGGTAATCCTAGAGAGGGGTGGTTCTTTACTTGTGATGGATGATGTCACATATCTCATGGTTTCCCAACCATATGTGTTGAGAAACACAGGCAGATAGTTGATGGACAGCTATGACAGAGGCATCACCATGATCAAGGATCTCCTATGAGAGGGAAGGGTAGTACCTAGAGAGTAAGAGCTATCATAGTATTAGGATGAGATTTGGGTGGTGGGATATGCTATGAGATCCTTCCACCACCACCCCCATGTGGCTGAATTCATGATTGGGGAGCTGGTGATCAGGGCTACATATAGCTGCAGGCTTTGGAGGTTTTCCACCGCACAATGCACGAGATGATTAATGGTATGATATGTGTTTATTATAATCTTGATTCATTAGTATTAGAAATATTTACAATCCATTATTTCATCACTATACTCCTAGAATGATAGATGGATCTCCCATTTTTGACGCTAGACCAACAACTTCATCGTGAGGTTCCTACAAGGAATGATTCTTCAGTGTCTTTTGTTTACCGACAGTTAGGATTATCGTTTGGTGGAGAGAGGTTAATGTGGGACCTTTTAGACATCATTATGGATCCTTATGATGTCATATTGGGTATGGATTGGTTGACCATATTTTGAAACCATATTGACTATCACCACATACAAGTAAGATGCCTATGCGCTGATGGAACAAGATTATCCTTTTCTCGTGAGAGAGATCTCATGGCATGAAAATGATGTTTTTTAAGTAGAAGGATTAACCCCATCACCCATTAGTTGTAAATTATATCCCTTGGTGAAATAGGATCTTTAAGCATCTGGGTTCCTTCATTTGTGGAGGATTAGTTGGACTTCTTCCCATAAGATGTTTAGGGACTTCCTCTAAGGAGGGATATGGAGTTTTACATTGACTTGCATCCTAGGACAACTCTGATATCTTCTGTATCATATTTAATAGCCCCTACATAGATCTAGGAGTTTTGGTAGTAGTTGGAAGACCATTGAAAAAAGGGTTTCATAAGGCCTAGTTTGTCCCCCTAGTCATCTCTAGTATTGTTCATGAAAAAGGTGAATGGTAGTTTGTGGCTTGCATGGATTATTGTCTCCTGAACCAAGCCATGATAAAGAACAAGTACCACTTGTTGAGGATTGACAAACTCTGACTAGTTTTGAGGTGCGAGATGGTTCTTGAAGAATGATCTAAGGTCTGACTACCACCAGTTGAGGGTTCGTGAGGTTGATATTCCAAAGTTAGAATTTCTATGTCACTATGAACACTATGAGTTATATGTGATACACTTTGGTGTGATAAATTCCCCTTTCGTGTTTATGGATTTGATGAACCATGTCTTCCATCCATACTTGGACCAGTTTTTTTTGTCTCTATTGACAACATACTCGTCTACTCTGCATCATAGTAGGATCATGCAGATCACTTGAAGATGGTCCTAGATTTACATTGAGACAACCATATTTATGGAAAACTATCAATGTTCAAGTTATGGATTCTAGAGGTTCACTTTATAGGGAATGTCATTTTTTAAAATGGTTTAATCATTGAACCGGTAATGATTAATGTAGTGCTTTATTGGGAGCCACCCAAGAGCATGTCATGGGTGCGGTGCTTTATTATCTTTGTAGGATACTACATGATGTTTGTGGTAGACTTATCTAGAGTTGTAGCCCCATTGACTGCATAATTTTGAAAGGGGATCCATTTACCTAATCTGAGAAATGTCCTCGGGCCTTTGAGGATTTGAGAATGAGGCTGACGGTTTCTCATATGTTAAGACTACTAGAAGAGGGAGTGGAGTACGTATTGTATTACGATGCCTTAGGATCTAGGATTGGTTGTGTTTTGATTTAGAAACAAGTATTTATCGCATTTGGGTTGAGTTATAGGAGACCTCATTAGTAGGACTACATGACTCATGACCTAGATTTATCTAAGAAACATCATTTTTTGATGAATAGTGAAAAATTCCAAAATTTAATACAAAATTATTTTTTCATATAATATATTTATATAGTTAAATTATATTTTAAGTTGATTTTAAAGTATTAATATTTCAATTATATATCTATTAATCCAATTTAGGTCATTTAAATAATTATTATGTTTAATTTAGATATAAAATCATAATGAACATTTGAACATTCTCACATTAAAAACCTGTTTTCTCGCTACGTCTACTAAATTAGCATTAAACATAGTTTTTCCACTTCTGCCAATTAAATTAATAAAAAAATAAATAAATTTTAGTAATCATTATAATATTTATATTCTAATAATATCAACTTAATTTGTGATTAAAAATTTTAGTGAATGTGATTAAAATTAATTACAACGATTAAGGTAAAATTATGCATAAAAATGGATTAATCCTCAAACATAAAGAATAAAATGACATAGACGCGTTACCAACACAACTTTTGTGGACATATTTCCACCATAAACATTCCTTTTTTTATTTTTATGACTTTTTTAGGTACAAACAAGGGTACACCTAACTTGTTTTCAAAAATTTCAAGTGTGCCTTTTCCCTCCCCTATAAAAGGCCACCACCTCTCCCCCTTATTTGCAACTCTCAAACCAATTAGACTTGGACAAGATCTTCCTATTACACTCCCCAAAATCCCTCCCTTCCTCCTTTAAGCCTCCCATTTGGAATAGAGATATACAAGGAAGCCCATTGGTTCCAACCAAAATAAGTTACCCAAATAAGAGGTAACATCCTTACTGAATCTCCTTTCATTTATTTTATTTATCCACCACCTAAATTCATATTATTCCATCAAAAAATATTAGAATAAATATCCTCAATATACTGATATATTTTTATGTTAATTATTTAACCTGCACTTACACACACTTCCATCTAATGGGTAACAAACTTACCATTCTTTTATATGGTGAACTACCGCATCACAAAATGATGTTGTTCATTTTACCTTTACAACCTCTTGTGGTAGGGAATTATGATGGAAACAAAAAAATTTTATGATGTATATGTGATATTTATTATGTATTTATAAATATTTATTTATTATATAAATCCTACTTTCATTCATTCAATTTTTTTGTAAATATGATAACTTCATTTGTGGAAGTGTGGACTACCGCCTCCTCAAAGTGATGTGATTCATTCACAAATTATATGGAATCTATTAAGAATGGGTTTACTGAAATTATATGATATATGTGAAATAATAATACTACCATAATAATATTATATAAATATATACATACATGTCATTTACATTCTTTCTTTCAATATGCTATGAAAATGGAAACAACGCTCATGCATACGTATGACCTACCTTCTCCATGAACAATGTATTTCATTTCATATATCTATATTTTATAGATTATTATAATTATATATATACTGAATATATATGATATATAATTCATGTTTTACATTCTAGAAATAATTAAATCATGATTTAAGTAAGATGATTAAGAATGAAAAGTGAAAACACATACGATAAACAAAGCGGTTATTACCCGAAACATTACGTTAACATGAATGGGTAATAGAAGGTCATCAGAAAATAATATATATAGTATTATATATATTAATATGGTTCTGTGACTTATTTATAATAAATGTATACTTATAATATAGGATTCTTGTATGAGTACGATGAATGTCAAGACAGATTGTAAGGGAATTTCATCTCACTTTTTATTACTATGAGATACATGCCTAATAAACCACTCATTTCTTTTGTGTGGTATATATACTGATCATTAATTTATTATATGAATATTATGAATAAATTTAGGTTCATTTACATTTCAATTTTATGATCTTTTTCTCATGGGGTTTGTGTTTCGAAAGTTACTATATCAGTAAAGTAAATTCATTTCATTTTTTCTTCTTTGAGACACATGTCATGTTATACACCTATATTTTTCTATGAGCTTTATATAATTCCATTGAAATTTTATATCATGAATCTTCTTATTTTAATGATATTTTTTAATCACCATGTAATTTCATTTTCTTACATAGGGAGTATGATTCAGAGTTACCATGTAGTAATGGTTTGTTAAAATAGTCTCATCATTTGTCGAGATTGTTTATGACTATTTATTAATTGATGAAATATTTTGATCCATATCTCAAGAACTCTCATGTGTTTTATTACCTTCTATTTATTCATTTTAAATACAACTGATGGTACCATTTTTTCACTATTTGGTACATAAGTGGATAGAGAAAGGGGTTTTTTAGATTGTTCGACTTTACCTCTCTCGTCAGTCAGAAATATATGTCCCTTCAAAACCATGTTTTATAAAACGTTTCCAAAATTATTATACTATTATCCAATGGTTTTTAAAATACATTTTTACCCATGTTTTACCTTTTAAAAAAATTATTTTTAAAAAGGAATCTTTTTATCATTTTCTGATCAAGAAACTTTTTAAACATTTTATTGTGAAAAAAGGAATGTTTTGAATGTACGGATTTACCCGCCATCATAACCATCATTCCCTTGAAACTTATATTTGAAGATTAAAAAGTTAATTTTTAAGGAAATTTTTTTGCTAATATTCTGGAAATTCATTGTTTTAATGTAGTTTTTAATGATATGTGTTTTCAAAATGTTTTCACTCTTCTTATATAAGTTATTATGGAAAAATCTTTTCAAAATGATTTCAATAATTTTTTATAAGTTTTAAAAGTAATTTCTATGAAAAATATTTTCAAGAAATTTTATGTTTCAAAAATCCTTTTTCAAAGAATACTGGATATTGTCCTCAACAAAAAAAATTTAAAAGATATTTCAAAATTATTTTCCATCTAATATGACATTTGTTTGTGTTACTCATGATCTTCTGGAAAATAATCCAATGGTTACATTCATATTATTTCTTGAATGGTTTTTTGTTTGATGAAATGATGCTTATGAAACACATTTATCTTCCATAGGTTATATGCATTTGAATCCCGCTTCTTTTAATACGTTATTCTCTAATGAAATGATTAGGAAACCTATCTATTTTCCATAGGTTATGATGTGATGAAATGTTAATGATACCCATTTCATTTCATGGGTTATGATTTGATATTTATAAAACTCATCTCTTTTTATGGGTTATGGTATGATGAAAGCATTATTATCTTGCGACACATGTATGAATGATTTTATTATGAGATGGGTGAGACCAATATCTCCCCCTAATGCACTGGGTGATGATAAGTTTTATATATGATCAAAGGGTATACGGGTTATAGCCCAAGCCTAATAGTAAGAGGGACACAGGTTGTACCCAAAGCCTGAAAGTAATAGGGTACACAAGTTGTTGCGCAAGCCTATAATTAAGAGGGTACATGGGTTGTAGCTCAATTCCAAAAACATGATGGTACATAGTTTATATACCATGCCTACAAATAAGCATGTACATGGGTCATATCCCAAGGATAACATGTTATAAAGGTATTGGTAGGTATCCATGACATCATATTTTATATGCTTATGTGTATACCACAAATTCCATGTATTATTCCTCAGTTATGATTTCACGGATTAAGCTCTGGATTCACTTATGATTCATGTCTTATAAACTACCAACCTTTATGTCATGATTTATTTTTGTGATTTTTGATATGCAGTGTTTAATCTACGAATGTTATACTCATGTTCTCATACCCTTATGTTCATGTTATGGTTACGTATTTCTTTTATTTAACCTTACTGAGCATTTGATATCACCCATTTCTTATGTTTCATTTCCCTAGGTTATGAAGAAAAGATTTTAGCTAATATTACTAATGGGAAAGATAAATTTGTGTAACATTGAAGATCTTTCACTGAGTTATAATATTTTTATTCTGAGCTTCCAAAGGCACAAAACTAACATGGTATTTAGTTGTCAGTTTTTGTAATGTATTAATTATTTTGAAAAAATGATGTAATGTCTATATTTGAAAAAGAATGGGTCGCTATAATATCTCCTTTGGTACCCAATATTACTCAAATCCTCTATTAATTATAAATTTATGGTTCCCTATACAATTTTTCCAATTGTAGTTTCACTAGAACATGGTGGAATCAGATACTGATGATGGGTCTTTTACTCTCCCTAGGAAGAGGGTAATGAGGGAGGTCGTCGGCACTTCACTTTGTGTCACTTCATTGAGGTATGTTTCCATAGTGAGTTTCTAAATATTTAAATCCAAAATTAATTTTTTTTGTTTTATTTATAACATTGATTTAGGATTATGCTTGATTCAATGGTGAGGATCCATAATGAGTTGTTGGTGAGTGTTTTTTTGTAGTTCCAGTGTTACAGTATTGGACGATGAGGTTTTGAGATTTATGCATTTTTAGTTTATTTTATTTTATTATTATAGTTTTTTTAAAAAAAATAAATTACTTAATGTGTAATTATAATTAATTAATTAATTTTGGTTGGGTTTTGAGATATGACATCAATATGTCTCAGATGAGTTTTGATGCCCCTATAGCTATTTTCATCCATTGGAAAATAAAGGCAGAGCTTCCTATGAGGTATGTAGTTTACCCTATAAAATTTATGCATGTTTTGTTATTATGTGTATGCTCAGACTCTCCCTTGAGGGTTTCAGTTGATGGTTTTATTAATTTTAATTATATGTTAATTAATCTTTTTTGAGAAATTATAGTGGAAAATTAAAGGGATAGATAACAACCCCTTTTTTCCATATTCTATTAATTCTAATGGTTGAGACTGAGACTGTTGTCACTGCCATCAGTTTTGAATCCACCACCATGGATTCTCTTAAGTCGTCGCCACCTCAACAGTATTCATCGATGGATTCTAGGACAAATACATTCTAGATTCATGATGAATCTAAATCCGACATATCCAAATCTATGATTATGAAAGATCTTGGCCTTCGTCATCGATATTGAGTCTGCCAAAGGCCGAGCCACAATTGTCATTCATTGAAGAACATCTGACGCCACTAGAACCCTAATTAAGATGACCCTAATCATTTCCAAGAGTATTCTCTGACAAAACCCAGGCCAACAGTAACAATAATCATTGCCTTCAAGGTGTTTGATCAATTTCTTTCAAAAGAATCATAGTTTATTCCCTGTAGTGAACCCATGTGCTCAATCCTAACAATGGTTTTCTGATAAAGCTTATTAAATAATTTTTTGAGTCCCATGTGAGGAATTTACAAAACTCACAAAAAGGAAGAGAATGAATTGTGGTTATTTGTCATCAAAAGAATGGATACTTGAGGGAAGTCATTCTATCATGTGGATTAGTTGTTGAATATTTTGATAATGAAAATGATGCTATGGATAAAGGATATAAAAAATTTCATTTGACACTCAACTAATAATGTAGTGAATTAAGTTGGTGGAATTTTCCCATTATAAAAGGGATCAAAAGGGTTTTCTTCAAGTGATTATAGGGAATAGAAGTGAGTAGTATGCAGAAAATATTTTACAATAATGAAGCATGTAAATGGATTCCATAACTAGGAGATAATAGGGTGAGTTTGAAAATGATATGTTTCTGAGCATGGATATAAATATCAAAGTTCGTTCGCATTCCACGAGCATGATTGAATTAGTATTACAGTAGCCAAATCTTATTATTTTTATAGTGATTCCATTCCTATATTTCATTTACTTTCCAATTAATCTATAAATTTTCTATATATTTACAATTGTTATATAATTTTTTGATTATTGATGATTAATTATTTTTTTCATTTTGATTTTATTTCTCTTCCATTATTTGACTGACATATAGTCGATCAGTATGTGTTGTTCATTGAGTGTGGACTACTCTTTATGGTAAGGAGTTTGAATATTTTGTTTCATTGTTTATGCACTAAATTCTCAATCTATAATTTTGAGTATAATGGGAGCTTTATTGTCTCTTGGTTTCGATGATCATTGTGTAATTAAACTGTCTCTTATCAAAAAAAGATTGATCCCTGAGATCTTAGTCGCTAGCTTAAACTTCTAAAACTTAATTAGATGCATGGTTTATATATTTCAAACTATGTGTTGAGAGAGTTAATTGAATGAAACATTACAAAGCAATGAAGAATGGTTGATCATTGGGGATCACTTAGGAAGGTCTCTATTTATTTTCTAACATATCTTCACTTCACACACCGCTTCCTATTAGTTACAATGTTTTCTTATGTTTTAGTTTATAAATTTTTCTAGTATCAATATTGTTATTCATAGAAATTCCCCCATGAAATATAATAATTAATAAATAATATTAAATGTTCTGAAAAAGAATCCCCATAAATAAAGTCTCATTGGGGGACACCCCTGGTTGATGCTATATTTTAGAAATTATTATATAAAAATATTTGATGTTAGGTGGTATAAAATGACACCCAAAAACATAAATATTCAATTTTTCCCATTTCCGTACAGGCTTCCAAGGTGTTTCAAAAAAATAGTGAATTAGAAAACATAAAAAAATGAAAAATTCAATAGGAACTAATAAAATCAGTCCCACCCTTGAAAGAGGTAGTTAGATTTTTTCCTATAGAAATAAAATTTTTTACAAGGCATTAGATGAATGTGGATTGAAAAATGTCATTGAAGAACATAAAGTGTGTTTAAATGAACAAGTCAAAGAATATTTAGCTAACAAACTAAAAAAAGTCTCACATTTTTTCTCGAGTTTCATGTAGGAGATATTAACATTCCAACTTGTGATGAATAAATCCAATAGATTGAGGCTAAAAATTTTCACCCTTAACCTTTTAAACTGATTGATTTTTCAAGGAATATGGATGAAAAGAAATGGATTTCAATCAATTCACTTTAGGGATATTTCAATATTTTTCACATTTCCAATTTTGATCTTTCTGAATCTTAAATTATAACTCAGTCCAATTGTTATTAAACTAATTATATATTATCATCTTCATAGGCTGGTGATTATTTGGATGTGTTTTTGGAAGAATGTACTTTTTAAGGGGAATTTTAGGATCTAATGGAGTAAGAGATGAATTTTGAGATAGTCTCTATAGAAGAATATTTAAAGTTGGAATTAGAAGAGATGGATATCCATTTTAAATATAAGAAGAAATTTTTTCTATCTATTAAGGATGTACCAAGAGGAAATAGAGGTACTTGAGGTTAACTCCCTTGGAATGGTAAACGAGGGGGTGACATATATTATCTCCTCATCCTTAACTAGCAAAACACACCACAACATGAGGGGGTTGAATTCACCATTTTATTTCCATGGGGATCTCGATAAAGAAGTAATGTTGCATCACTACGACCAAGAGAAGATGTGGTGGTTCATACCACATAAGCCTCATCCACCAATGGATTGGGGATAAATTTTTTTCTATATATGGACAGAATAAAATGCAGCACCCCTTAGGGGGTTTACCCATGATTCATTCTCTCTCTTTTTGTTTTCATTCAAATTTCAGTTAATTATTTTAAAATTTAAATATTGTTTTTTAATTTTCTTGTTTTCATGTATAAAATAATGTGGAAAGTAAGTTTGTCCACTAGATAAGTTAATTTTCTCACTAATATAATCTACTTAAGTCTAATCTCTACTTAATTTAGAGATGATTCTTTACACATTACAGTGCTCAAGAGAATCCAAAAGCTAAAGAAAATTTGACTAACACCCTATATCCTTGAACTGTAGTTTTTATTTTACTTAAGTTGAATTTTTTAAAAAATATAATTTCAATATGATTTATGTTTTTGGATATTTCAAGATATCCAGAGTATCTTTATCCAACTAAAGAATTGGTGTATTTCAGTCTATTAATGGAAGAATAAATCTTTTAATTCGGAGAGTTTTTCAATTTAAAATTATGATCAATTTTCATGCTTTCTTAAATCTACCACTACTAACGATTTAAGTTTATATTATTTAATAATATTGAAATGAAATAAAATTTTCATGCTGAATTTCATATTGAAACATACTTCTTACCACTATTTAATTGATTATATTGTTTTTTTGTTAGTATCATGTCATTATGGATATTACTTACTTTGCTAAAAATCAAATTGAACTATTCATTGAATATGCACTAATAGACAACCCTTTATCTTGAATGGAACTATTGATGTTGTAACTAGTAGTATAATTATAAGAATCATATTCATTGTTGTTAATTTTTTTGGAAACAATTCATTGAGTTTTCTTGTAACCCTTTGAACATGTTCCTTTTCTACAGAATTCTGAAAATATTTTTGAAATTTAAATTTAATTTACACGTTTTCTCGAACATGAATTCAACATTAAGGAAAATGTTGTGATTTAGTGTGGGGGAGAAGGTATTCCAATGTTCTAAACTATACCACAATTTGAAACCATCATAAACCCCTATATTTTATCAAATTTGATTTTTTTTTAGGTTTCAATGAATCATTTTTTGTGGGCTTACATTTTTCTAAAGATTGAATGTTGTATAGCTATATTGAGGAGGTTGATTTTATAATACCCCGTGGATTTAGCTGGGTAATTAATTTTTCCTTTCCCTCTTGAAAAGAAGTTTACTTTGGTAACTAATTGTGTTGATGTTATACAATTATCATTTTCTTTGAATCGATAAATTTGGATTAAATCTTATAATATATGCATTCAAATTATTTTTGAAATGAAAATCCTTATCAAGTTTGAACTAATTATTGTATTGTTTATGATAATGGATGATAAATTTATTCCACCTTTTAAATTTTTGAATTTTCTCATCTAAATAGAGTGTCTAATTTATTTTATTACTAGTTATGTGAGTCTCTTCCCCTCGAGGTAAAGAGAAATTTGGACATTAATTTACATGAAAATTGAAAGGAGTTTAATTTATTTTTAAATTTATAAATTCAATCATATCTGTAAAATAGGAATCATTTTTTCACTGGAAAATATTTAATTTCTTGATGATACATTTTTTCACTTCTTGATAAAATCCAAGGGGGAAATAATTTTGAAAAACATTTTTTTGTCTATATAGTGTTTCAAGTTTTACATTAATTTCATTCCACTGTATTTGGATCATTGTTTTCCTAAGTGCAAGAATAACATAGTTTGGGGGAATTTATTTGGGTATATTTTGATATAATTTTGCCACATAATATATAAAAATTAATTATGTTTTAAGTGTTAAAATAAATTTTTAATTGGTTAATTTACTTTTTTGAATGTTAATTTTTAAAATAATAAAATTCATAAAATTATTATTTTATGATTAATTAATTATTATTATTATAACCCCGACTCCATTAATCTATATCTAGTGTATTAATTTATTACATTAACATAAGATACACGAAATTACATCTAAGAAGAATGAATAGTTTAGTAGTCTGGGTAACATAAATACATACACGATTCTTTTATTACATTTGAAAACACAAATTACAACATTTTTTTCAAGAATATCTTCATTCCCTCAATAATAACCTTGAATAAAAATCATAGTACACTTCTTAGATTCCTATAAAAATAAAATATTACTAGGAAAATAAAATAAATAAATGTGAGCTCAAATGCTCAGTAAGGGTTAAATACAACAATAGATATCATGAATAAATAATCATAATCAAAATAGTAAGTTAAATAACTAAACACACATTACATTTAAATAACTTGACTATAATGATAAGATAAGGAATAATCAATATGGAAAGTTAAATAACTAATAACTAATGAAATTTGATAAATAAACTGATAACTAAATGCATCTAGTGATAATATTATTTTGAAAATATTATGGATAATAATAAATTTAATTTTTTATTAAGGAAATTATAAATTATTAGATGTCATGTCTCTAGCAAAAAATACATATACCATCAAGAACTTTCATAAGGCGGTTTAAAAATATATGTAAAACTTATTTAATTCTAGTTTACTAACTTGTCTCATGATACCTACAGTTGCATCAAGGGCATATATAATATGAAGATTCACTCATCACTGAAGTTCGAAAGCATTTATCATATATTTAATAATCAAATTAATTCATGAATCAATATTCCTTAACATAAAATATCAATATTGAGTAAAGAATATGGATTTATCAATATTTACCTAGATAAATAATAACATTAAATGCAGAACAGTGTATGTAAAAATGATATACGGTTTATGAAATTAATATATCCATTATAAATAGTATGGATATTTAGGTGAAATATAATTTCCAATTATCATAGATAAGGTAATATTTCTAGGGAAAGTTAATGACTACAAAGACAAATAAAGAAAGTGAATGTTAAAAATTTATTTACTATAAAGGATCAGAAAAAATATATAGATATAATAATTATGGTATCGATACAACATATTCATAGTAGAGTATAAGTAAAATAGAGGGTTTTTTTCATTGATGAATATAAATAACATACAAATTTCTTTACAAAAAATCATGAGGAAAATATTATTTTCATTTTTAAACTCACTTTTTAAAACTAAAAGTTCAAAAAAACATTTTTAAAATAATTTTCTTTGAAAATATATTTTGAAAATTTTAAAGGATTATTTAAAACATTGAGTGGTCATGATGTCAGGAAATTCTATACATGTCGAGTACGTTAAGACAAAGATTCCTTTTATTTTATCGATAAAATCCAAACATGGATTATTTTTGAAAATGATACAAATATTCCTCTAAAAAATTTGTAAAAAATATAAATGGGTAAAATTTTATTTAATAATTCATTTTGAAAATGTTAAAAACATTTTTTAAAACATTTTTAGAAAACATGGTTTTGAATGAAAATGGATTTTTAGCTGAAAAGAGAAATGAATTTGGATTTTATTAAAAACATTTTCTCAATTATTTTAAGTACCAAAGAGTGTAAAAGTGGTACTATTATATGAAAACATCATGAATAATCATAGTATAAGAAAAATAAATGGGTTTATTAGAAAACGATGAAATAATTTCCTTTAACAGAAAACCAATCTCGATTGGAATGAGATTATGAATTAAGGACTTACAATGATCATAAATTTGAAGTGAGAATTAGCCAATGAGTTAATTAGGTGTATAAAATTTATTTACACATAAAAAATTTTCAAATAATAAATATGTTTTCAAAATTAATTACACACATAATCATAGATAATGAAACAAAATGAATTAGGTTCATAACATTAAAATATGCCTCAATGGAGGGAAATTTAGATGAAGTCTCATACAAATTTTTAATATTAAATCCAAATAAACACAGATGAAATAATTCCAATTAAAATATAAAATACCCTTAATTATGGACTTATCATGATATTACATGTGAAATGGGAAGTTTCTACACCATATAAAATAAATTGGTGCATAAAATACAAATGAGCCTCAATGAAAGGAAATTGATACAATATCCTTTACCTCACGCTTCCTTTTGGTTGAACATGATTTAACATCATATATAATGGTTTTAAACATGTTATTAACTTATAATGGAACCATATTAATAATTATATATCATATATGATTCTTTTATAACATCTTATCACCCTTTTATTAGTATTATTTCATTATTTGCATTGTTTTGTGTGTCAATTACCTTGTTTTATCATTCATGCATTATCTTTAAAATTGTGATTCTTGGGAATATAATTTTGTTCCATCACCTATAAAATAATAATAAAGACATAATTATCATATGTATACATAAATTATACTTTTATGACCAATCATTAATTATGGTTTTTATAAATGGGGTATGTTATAATCATGGAGACAGTAGGTCATACGTACGTATTAATAATGTTTCCATTTTTTAATGATCATTTTGGAAAGGTGGAAATTAGTATTTTATCTTGAAATAATGATTATTATCTAATATATTGTAAATTATTTATTTAAATTTATATATATATATATATCATCCATGTGGTGTGGTGATGAAAATAGAGTCACATCGCTTCATAAAGGTTGTAGTCCATACATACATGGACGATGTTATCATTTTTCAGTGTAAAAAAAATGATATGTTATATTTTAAGATTGATAAATTTTTAATAAATATAATATTTATTTCATTTATATCACATATATTAATTAAATTTTTATTTATTAAATTCCATGTAAAGTGTTAGTGAAAAATGAATCACATCGCTTCGCGAGGCAGTAATATGTTGTACACATGAGAGACGTCATCAAAACCACTAATGACTGAAATATAAAAATGTATATATGATATAATTAATAAAGGGGTATAATTATGTTATAAATATAATATATATATATATATATACACTTTATATCAATCATCATAACCAACCATGAGAGGTGGTAATGGAAAAAAGAATGACATCAGTTCACAAGGTGGTAGTTCGTTGTACACATGAATGAGAATATCGTAAACCATTTGTTGAAAGTGGATATGTTTTTAGGTAATTAAACTAACATAAAAACATATCATTTTATGTAATATACTGAGGTTATTATATCATCATGGTTTAATAATAATTTAAGGTGCTGGAGTGTGAAATAAAATAAAAAATCTCTTGATAAACATTAACTTTCTTCAAGAAATCTCTTTAGGTTTGCACCAAAGTCATCCAAGGTTTGGTTTTGAAAAAATAAAATCTCATAGTATGAGGATAAATAAGTTTTTAAGTTATTTATGAAAGTATTGGTAGAAAAAAATTGTTTTAATGTGTGAATAAGAGATGATAGGGGGTGTCCTTTTATAAGTGAGGTTAGTGGCACACATGTAATTTTAGAAAAGTAAAAAGGTGTACCCATGTTTCTCACATGAAAAGAGGTTAAAAATAGATTATTATTGAGACTTGAACATTATATTCTCTCAATATATCCATAAAATATATTTTAGAAATGTTTTTATGTCATTTTAACCCTTGTCGTTTTAGTTTAACCCCCGATAAACCCATTTTTACCTTAACAGTAATAAATATTTTTTAATATTTTCACTATTCGTTTTCGTAAAAAATTAAATTAACCATATTATATAATATAAATTATTTTTATTCCAAATATTTAATCCATTTTTCAAAATCCCATTCACATAAGTGGAAAATTTTGATTTAATATTAATTCCGTAGAGGCGGTGAGAAAGAGGGTTTACAATGAACTAAATTGAATTAATATTTATATAATTGAACTAATTTTTCTATAAAACTAATTTAAAATATAATTCAACATTATAGATAGATTAAATTAAAATATAGTATTCAATTAAATTTATATATTTTCCATTATTCCTCAAAAAGTTATACATTTCAAAAAAATTCCAAAAATTCACCCTACGATAATTCTAATATTATGATTTAAAAAATTAAGTTAATTTTATGAAATAAATTTTATAAAAATGCTAATTTTTTTTTAAATTATAAGTGTAAAGCACGACTAAACCGTCATTTAGAAAAAATATAGTTTTTCAGAAAACATTTCTTTTTCATTCAAATGTTTCTAAATTATTAATAATCAATAGATAACCAATGAATTTGTTTTTAGATGTGTAAAAAATATAATTTTCATATTTTAGTTAGTACTATTCATATCTATAAATTTAACGTCTATGTTATAATGATATACCATATTACAGTTCAGTTAGACTTTGGGTTGTATGTTCCACTAGCAATCAAAGAGGTTAAATTTAACGAAATATATTTTGTGGTATGTTTAAGTTCAGTGTTGTGTCTCCTATACGCTATCAAATAAAATGTTCTTATTTTATAATTACAGGGTGTTGCATTCTCCCCACCATAAATAATTTTATTCCTTTCAATTTGACCATGCGCTCAGAAATCAAGTGTTTTATATTTGAATATTCCATTGTGGAAAACCCACATCATAAATAGGTTAATAAAATATCCTCTTAATAAGAGAAAAAGGTATAGTACAAAGGTTATATGTAAAAACACATAACTAGGTTTCCAAATAGTATAAAATTTCTTTCATGTAAATATATGCACATGGATGAAAAGTGTAAAAATTATTGAGAGTGATATAGATAATTAATCATAAGAAGGTGAATGATAAATGAATTGTTAATGACCTCAAAACCATAAATCTATGATAATTTAAAAGACTATCTGTTCAACATAAATGAAGGTATTAGGATAAAATTTTATTTCAATATCCTTTTCCTATAGTATATGAATTATTTTACTATCTAATATTATAAGGAAATATACTTACTTGATATATTTCTATTTCATAAGAAAATTTTTTTCCGTTGGTTGTGCTTTTAATAATTTCCAATTCATCACTTTCCCTGAGAAAAGAGTATGAAAAAATGAATTATTTATGCTTGAAGCACTAAAATTCACTTTTAATGGGTCGTAATATCCATAATATAATTAAAATGAATTCCATAGATATCTAGTTATTGTTATTACAAAATGGATAGAACATGTTATCCAATATGAATAAATCTCCATATGGTGAATTAATACATTAATCTCTAAAAACTTATCCAATATTCAACTTAAACCATATCATAAATGCTTAACCAAATGACCCTTACAAAATATCAAGATCAAAAACTTTAGAAATAAGGTCCCTGAATTTTCAAAATAAACATATCATTAATCCCCCAAACAACATAAAGTAGTTGTTAATCATTACATACTAAACATGTGAAAACCTTTATCATTTATTTTCATAAAACATTTTAATAACCTGAAATACCATAAAAAGTATTGAAAGCATTCATGATTCCATATTCCTTATGTAAAACATAGATTATTTTATATATTCCATAAATACAGAAATGATCTAAACTCTATCAATGATAGCATAAACCACTTTGTCAATAAATCATTAATAAGTCTCAAGGTAGTCAGTACTACCCAATTTACTTTATCTTTATCGATTATCTCATTATCTGAACAAAATTATCTCAACAACAGGAAAAAATTAAGTTTTATCTTTCCCAAAATAATGTGTTTTCAAAGAAGATTAACTTACCACTAAATAATTTTTCTTGATCATCGGTATTATTAAACATATGCTCTCAAATCATTGATTAAAAAGTACTACAATACAATCCTTATACATTTCTTAATTTTTATAACTATTATATCATTGATAAAATACTTAAATTTCATAATTATTTAATACAAACACAAGAATCGTAATCATTCAATTTTTTCTATGGTAAAAACATAATATGGACCATGATACATTATCTTCTTTTGAGGTATATTGATTTTATGCTTTAGACATTAATTTACGTAGTTTCCCATATCCTTATAGTTTAATCATTGCACTTTGGAAACTTTTTTCTTTCTATTTAAATCATAGGTATGGTGGAATTTCTCACCACAATTATAGAAAACTCACATTCCTTTAAAGAAAGTATCGAGGTGTTTCTTACCACAATTATCACATGTAGAAATATCTTCCATTCTCTTCTCATCTTCATCCATATTTTTACCTATCATCCTATTCTTCTTGTGCTTCACTTTGAAGCCATAATAATTCAATAATTATTTCTATGTATTTTTATCACATGATACTATGTCCTCATCTGATGAAATTTTTTGGGAGACTATTTTCCTTCTAAATATTTTCTTAATCCCATTAATGAAATGATCATTCTTTCTCTTTGGATTGCATGCATTTATGTGGTTTTAATTCCTTATTCTATGAACCATTTCTAAATGATACCATATACTAGATTAGATCATATCATTATAAAAAATATTTTACAATCCCAAAAGTAGTGAAATATTTAACATAAATTGAAATATTTATGCATATCTAATATCATAATCATAAAAATGAATTCTTTGTGGATATCTCTATTTTAAATCCTTCATAATGGTTTTTAATGAAAATGTAAATTATCTTATGTATATTTCTTGGGAGTGTCAAACCAGGTGTGTAGTATGCCTCGTTTTCATGCACCAGGTGATGATCAAGTCAAGCCCAATGTCCCCTTTCTAGTGTTATTTCCACTAGGTACATCTTTGGTAGAACCATGTTCAATTGTAATATGTAGAAATGAATGTATTTATAGGAAGAACCATATAATCTCTACCTTACTAAAACATTCTGATGCTATTATATACTTATCCTCTAAGTCTATCATAGGGTTATGATCCCTAATATGTATTTTCTTATATCTAGTTCTCATGGTTTCAACTAAACATCATATAATACCAACTCTATTGACCTTTAATCGAGGACCCAAAATCTAGTGCATTACTTTATTACATTGGTATAAGATATAAAGAATCATATCCTAAAAGACTAGATATTTTAGTAGTATTGGTAAACTAGAAACATACATAGTTCCTATATTACATTTGAAAACAAAAATTGCAACATTATTTTTTATAATAACATCATCACCTCTGGAATATCCTATCATATCAATCATAGTACACTTCATGGATTCCTTGGAGAATAAAAAAATAAGTGTGATCTCAAATGCTCGGTTAGGTTTAAGTTCAACGGAAGATATTATGAGTCAATAAGCATAATCAACATGAAATTTTATGTAAATAAACATACATGCCACCTAAATGACATGAATATCATGATAAGATAAGGAATAATCAATATGGTCATGTAAATAACTGAGAATACATCACATTTATTTAATAAAATGATAATGAAATGCATCCAGGAACAATATAATTGGGAACATCTTATGGATAATGATAATTGAATTCTTAATAAAAGAAAATTATTAATAATTGGTAACCATGTCTTATTCACCTGATACATCTACTATCAAGACCTTTTAGAATACAGTTTAAAACTACAGGTAAAAAATCATTTTATGCTAGTTTACTTATTTGTCTCATGAAACCTACTAATGCATCAAGGGGATATATAATATATCAGTCCCCACCAATCACTGTAGGTCCAAAGCATGCCTCATATATTAAATAATATATTTAATTCATCAATCAATATTCATTAACATCAAATATCCTTATTGAGTAATGAATATAGATTTATCAATATTTCCCCAGATAAATGATAACTTTCCATGTAGAACACTGTATGTAAAAATGATACACAGTTTAAGGAATTAACATATCCATGATAAATAATATGTATATTTAGGGTAAATTTAATTTCCAAAGATCACGGATAAGTGAATATTTCATGGAAATGTATATGACAACAAAAATGAATCAAGAATATGAATTTCAATACATTTCTTAGTCAAAATGATCATAAAAATCCATGTAAAGAATACATATTTTTTCAATACAACGTATCCCCAGTGGGAGACTAAGTAAAATAAAGTGTTTTTGTCAATAATGAATGGAAATACCATGAAAAGATCTTTAAAGACATTTTTGAGGAAAATACAATTTTTATTTTGTAAATCACTTTTGTTTTAAAAAATGTTCAAAAAAC
Source organism: Viscum album (assembly GCA_963277665.1). NCBI lineage: Eukaryota > Viridiplantae > Streptophyta > Magnoliopsida > Santalales > Viscaceae > Viscum > Viscum album. The sequence goes on along the minus strand of OY728131.1, from coordinate 704,910,330 downwards.
ATTTTGAAAATATTTTTTTAAAATAATCTTTGAAACCAATACAGAATTATTTAAAACATTGAGTGTTCGTGATTGTAGGAATTTTCATACATGCCAATTCTGTTAAAAAATATTCCTTTCACTTTTTTAGTAAAATGAATATGGGTATTGTTCATAAAAATACATGAATATACCTTTAAAAAAATTAAAAAGTAAAAATGGATAAAAATATCCTTAATTAACCATTTTGAAAAGGTTAAAAAAATTTAAAACATTTTTAGAAAACATGGTTCTAAAAGAAAACAAATTTATGATGGAAGAGATAAATGAAATCTGATTTTATTAAAAACATTTTCTCAATTATTTTAAGTACCGAAGAGTTGGAAAATAGTTCTATTACATTAAAATACAATGATTAACCAGAGGATAATAAAATGAAATGATTTTATTATAAAATTATAAAATAATTTCACTCTACTAAAAAATATCAATTAGAATAAGGTTGTGAATTAAAGTCGTACAATGATCATAAATTTGAAGTGACAATCAACTAGTGACTTGATTATGTGTATAAAATGTATTTACACATAAAACATGTGGAAATAAAAAAAGATATTGACAAAATTAATTGCACAAATAATCATACAATATCAATTAAAATGAAGGAGTAATATAACCCAATGAAATGAAATTATGTTATGAAATTTTATACCACTATCTAACATTAATGTCATAAAGTCATGGATAAAATAATTCAAAATTAAACTTAATATACCATGAAATATGATCTATTCATGACATTACATATAAAATGGGTAGTCTATACCCCATATGAAATGAATTAGGTGTATAATTTAGGATCCCTTTTTTAGGTATATCCCACATTATGTTTTTTATTAAACCTCTTTTTTTGTTTTAATTTGTCTTTGAACCTTGGTGGTCATGTTTCTTTGAGGATAGATATATTTGTTTGTTGGAATTACCTAATGTTCAAGGATGTTTGTTTGTTTTAATTAATGTATTATGGGTATAAATGTGTTAAAGGGTTTTATGAGGGTTCCCTATGTGTTTGGAATGATTCTGAGGTGGTTTGGGAACTATTATGGAAGCTGGGCTTAAAGATTCCTACAAATAATTTACACACTATGTATATATATTAAACAATGTGTAAATTTCGCCAGGAAGAATTTATGAAATGGGTTCATGAAATGAAATGAATACATGTAGTGAAAATGGGTCACATCTTTAAATTTTAGAGTTGGGATATTTTAACACAACAAGACACATTTTCTAGTGTATCTCATAAATCGATAATTATATGTTGTATAAATATTACAAGTCATTTATTTCTTGAGCTGTGTGGTCATAATGACATCATGCACTTGTAATTTCCTTCTTCATCAAATTCATCCCTTCTCCCTCAGACTGTAGGATATTTTCAAGCAATTTTGGACCCTTATCTACCCTTTTGGACATCCCAATCAATCAATCAATCCTTGGTGAGTTGTTTCTCTTAGGTCCCCCCCCCCTCTCCTCTGCTTATTTTCTCGTTATCATAGTGTAATCTTTGACTGTTGTGAAATCAATTATTGATCTTGATATTGTGTGATTCGTTTCTTCTTGTGATCCTTTCCACATTCATTTTGGTTGGCATTACTAGTTGGAATCTTTGACTCAATCATTGATTAAATGATGGTTGTCTAAAACTTATCACTTAGGTCTAATTTGATTATCCCTTGTGTGTGAAAAATGTTTGATCATGCAGGACCACTGTTCACATGGAAAAATAAATTTGTTAATACCTATTAAAATATAATTATTCATTCTATATAATCCATTGGACCCCGTTGGGTCCATAGGCATGGAGACTAAGACATGCAACCATCTGATTGGTGCACAAACCATAGACCTTGTTATGACTTGGTCAATTTGACATTAGATCCCTATAATAAATTTGATAAATTGATCATTTTTTATTATGATTATATATCTAGAATGTGTTTTTTTGACCTTGTGATTGCTTTTATAGCTTTTGGGCATACGTGACACTAATGTGATTGATTCCTAAGGGTGGGTTTCTTTGTGACATGTTGATTTTTTCAGGATACAACTCATGATAGATGTTGAAACGTGAGGGAATGGTTCAAGTTTTCATATTGCCTCAGGTCTAGGCACATGGGTACTTGGTTCCCATGGGAAGAGTATATGATTATATTGGATGTCTATGGACTATATACACATTCATTGGATGCCTGAGGGTGAGATTTTTGAGGGCAATATTATGGATAACTTGTGGGAAAAGGCCATTTGTGAATTTTAGGTTTGTGAAATTCATCCTCAGTGGGAGAATCTTCCACCAATTGGGTGATCTATCCTGATATAGGAGGATATTTCCTTATATAGAGATATTTCATGGGGTACCGAAGAAGGTTTTGGGATGGCCTTGGGTGTTTCCCTAGAACATGATGGTCATCATGTTTATTTGATGTACAATATTAATTTATTAAATTAATACCCTATTATTCACATTATTGCATGCAATATATTTCTCAAACTAGATATGTTTTTGAAATGGTGGTTTCAACCTATTGAGTTGCACTCACACCCTGGACCGACCATCATATAGTACCCAAATAGATTTCATGGATGTAGGTTTGGACAAGGGAAAGGGACCTTATTATTGATTTATGGATTACTGGATGGGTCGGAGCGTGGAGAATGGCCCAACATGGGGTTCGAGACTGAGGTTTTGGATTTTTTTTATTTGATTATATGTATTCTTTTATTTATATGAATTTCATCTTGTCATTTAGTCACATTCATCATGTCATTACATTATTCTTTTATAATTTGGATTTATTTAGTTGGTTCTTTCTCAGTTATGGTTGTCTGATTATTTATACATATATTTTCCTCTATTTTAGATAATATACTATTATTTTATGCTTTCATTATAATTATTTACCAGATGGTATAGTCTCCCCACTATATTCATTAGACCCTCACTGCTAGTCGGTAGCCTCCGGCGTATGGGTAGGCACTGCTGAGGTCACATAACCAACCAGCTCGGGCACTTGAGGGAGCACCGAGTTGGGGATGTTGCAATGTGGTATTAGAGAAATTGGGTTTCATTTTATGCTTTTCTATTTAATAAAGGTATAAAGGATACTAGGATGTGTCATGATTTTATAAAGAGCTTGTGCATGGGAGTAGCTAAACCATGGAAAGGGGGAAACTGAGTCCCCAAGGATGGGATTGTTGTTCATGATGTTCACTTGTTATGTTTGATATTATTTCACCTTAGGTTATTCACATATTCCCTAGTGTTATTGGTTGTTGAGATTTATACTTGTTGACCAGTATGGCATGATATGAGTATTCATGTATCATGATAGGAATATATATGTGTGTGTGTATATCGACATGCATTGTTCATGATAGAGACATATTTATTGGATATGATATATTTTCCTATATGAACTATGAAATGATATCCCTGTTATATTTTATGAAGAAGGGAATAAATAAACTTTTGTGTTATGCCAAATCACTTGTTAGCGAAGTATAGAGAGACCATGATCTAGTAGTTCTCTTTTTCTATCACATATTGAGGTTGACCTTATTATTATATAGTTTTCTAAAGAGTGTGTTGTCTTGTAGAAAAAATGCCTCCTAATATTTTAATTGAGTGTCCTGAGAGAAGAAATCATCATTCTCCTATTGCAACTGAACTATATATTCTTGTAGCTCCTCAGGATCAGATGGATGTTCAGCTTCACAAAAACATATGGAGGGTCATGAAATCCATGGAAATGGATATTTTTCACATTTTACCATCAATTTATAAGATGGTACGATTTTTAAATGTATCATCCACCTACGTTCATAGGGTAGGGATTCCCCTGGGCAGTCACGTTCTGGATTGAGTCAGTCCAGTTGATGTTCAAGCACCTTGAGACACCTGTATAAAAAAGGTTGAAGCTTGCTGCATACATGATTCATGGACCTACTAAGAGTTGGTGGGACATTCTGGATCAATTTTAAAGAAATTAGAGTTATCTTGGAGGGACTTTGAGGAATTGTTTTTGATACACATCTATCCTGAGATATTGATATATTATAAGGCTTTCAATTTTATGCATCTAAGATGGGAGGGTGTGTCAGTGATGAACTACAGCACACACTTCACTGACCTACAGAACTTTTATCCATCCTTAATAGTTTATGAGATCATTAGAGTGAGATGTTTTTATAATGGACTTTATTATGATATTAGGTCCTAGTTGAAAGTATTTGGCTTGAGAATCCTTACAGATGTGATGAATCAAGCTCTCATCACCAAAGGTAATTTGAGATATTCCCTGAGTAGTGGCCAAATAGTTAATGGAAGGAGACTAGGGAACTATTCTTCTAGTGGAAAGAAGCACCACTATGATAGTTATTGTTAGGAAAGTAGTGGGCAGAGCAGTTAAGGGAGTGGATTTGTCGATCAGGACTATTTTTTGGTGCACTTCTTTTAGTGTGATAGGTTTCCTCACTCTACAGTGGATTTTCATGTCTATAGTAGGTTGGGTAATCATCAGATGTTTTTTTTTTGGAACATTATGAAGTAGATCAGTTGATAGAGATTAGGAAAGGAACCTGAGATTAGAATGGGTTTAGCTACCCCTCATCAGACTAGAAGTTGGAGTTCTACTGGTCATTCATGCCGATGAATGGGATGTAGTACACTAGTGTAAGAGTGACAATACCACTCATATGGAATAGTACAAGGGATTCAGAATAGAGACCAATTTAGAGGGGTAAGCCAGTTGCATGTTATATCATATGTTTTGACCAGTTTGGATATAAGACCTTCTACAGCAATAGGTAAGATTCCTATATCAAATACCTCATCTTGTGTATTGTTTAATACTTGAGCAAGAAATCCATTTCTATATTCACTTTTTCCAAATGGTTTGGTCTTGGTTATGAAAATATAGGATGTTGTTTTTACCTTTGACATGCTATTGGGATTGCGTTCAAAAGGTATCAAGTGTTGTAAGGAGTGTTATCTTGAAATTGGTGGCTATCATTTCTTTTGGGAACATTTTGTGCTGGAAATGATATAATTTGATTTTATGATTTTCATAGATTTTATAATTCTTTACCAGGATTATAACAACTATTATCAAAGGAGAGTTACATTTATATCTCCAAACGTGGGATGTTGTACTCACCTAGGTGATTGGAATCTTCAAGCTAATCATGTAGGAACAATTCAGTGTAGATTATATTGTCTCACATCTCATATATCTATCCTTATTCCAGATGATGGAGGAGTTAAGTAGGATAATTTTCCTCAAGTGGAAGTCCATTCTTAGGAATAATTTCCAAAATATTTATTTGTCTTACTACTCGAGAGGGAGATTGATTTCATGATCAAGATAGTGTTAGGAGATGAGCTAGTTTCTATCCTAACATAAAGGATGGTGCTAGAAGAACTTCATGAGTTAAAAGTTTTGTTGGATGATCTAGAAGCCAAGGGATTCATAGGTCCTAATACATATTTGTGGGGTTCTCCATTTTTTTTTCCAATAAGGTTAATGGGACATTTGATTATGTGTGGATTATCAGATATTGAACGAGATGACTATCAGGAACCGGTATCCCCTTCAACATATTGATGATCTCTTAGATCAACTGAGAGGTGCATAGATTTTCCCTAATATCAAATTGAGTTCATGGTACCACAAGTTATGGGTCAGAGAATCATACATTCCACATACTACTTATAAGAGTAGTTATGGCTTGTATGAGTTCCCAATGATGTTATTCGATCTAAAGAATGCACTATAAGTATTTATGGCCACAATGAATCGTATATTTCATCCTTTTCTGGATTAGTTTGTGGTAGTTTTCATCAAAAAGATCTTAGTGTACTCCCGGTCTGTAAAAAATCATGCCCAGCATCTTGAAATCATCCTGATTACATTGAGAGAGAATTAACTTCACTCCAAGCTATCCAAATACAATTTATATATTGATAGAGTTCACTTCATAGGTCATGTTATCTTAGAGGATGGACTATTTGAGGACCTAGAGAAGGTTTCATCTAAGGTATTTTTGGGTGTTATCTAAGAATGACTCTGAGATTTAGAGTATTCATGGTCTATTAGGTTATTGCCAGTGCTCTATCTAGAACTTATCCTATATGGAAGCACTGATGTTCGAGATGACCAAAAAATGGGTGATGTTTGTTTGGATAGATGATTGTAAGAGAAATTGTTAGGAGCTGAAAGGAAGGTTGACCTCAGCACTGATCCTTTATTTTACTATACCAGGTAATACATATACAACATATCCTAAAACATACAGAGTTAGAATTAGAGCAGTTCAAATGTAAGTGGACCGTGGAGTTTCTTATGGCTCTTTATAGTTGAGACTGATTGAGAATAATTTTCCTACATAGGATCTAGAGTTAGTTGTAGTGGTACACGCCATTAGATTCTAGAGAATCTATATTTTATGTGAGAAGTTTGTGGGGCACATAGACCACAACATCCTCAAGTACGTATTTTTTAGAGAGACATAAACCTTTAGAAGATGAGGTGGGATGATTATCTATAGTATTTTGACTTCAATATAAATTACACAATTAGAAATGGAAAGTTCCTTATCGATCCCTTGAATCAGAAAATGCAGTATAAGATAGTGATGGAATCTTATGATTAGTGTCAGTTGATGGAACACTTTATATATTTACATCTTGATGCTTAGGAGTCCTAGGGATGACTAGCTCTGACTTCAACATCTGTTATACCAGTTCTTCTTGACCAAATCAATATAGAGTAGTTATCTGGTCCAAAGGGATTTTCTTTGAGTGACATAATATATGTTGGGGAGACACCAGTAGGATGGTATCTTTGTGGTAGTGTTGTTCTGGACTTTCATGGATGATTTTTTGTTTCTATAGGTTTTTCACAATGAGATGATGAAAGAGTTTCATTCTTCTAGATAAGGGGTACATCATGGATTGAAAAATTGTATCATGATCTCAATAGATAGTATTGGTGGCTAGGAATTATAAATTTGATAATGGGGTTCATGGTGAAATATTTCCCCTGTAGGTGGGTGAAGCTTGAGCATCAGAGGCCTATTGCGTTGTTTCAACCTCTTCCCATTCCAAAGTGGAAGTGGGATGATGTCCCTATGTATTTTGAGACATAATTACCAAGGACACCACATAATAATGATTATTCACAGTTGATTGAGGATTCAATAAACCAGGTATCCAAATTTTCTTTATTATCATGCAGACCTTCATCATTGATGATTTGAGTAGTCTATATGTGTGTGAGATAGTTTGGTTGCATGAAGTTTCAAGGTGAATTGAATCTGAGCGAGGTCCTCATTTCACTTCTCGATTTTGGAAGTTTCTACAAAAGGAATTTGGATCACAGGTTCCTCTAAGTACATCCCACCATCCTATGACTAATTGTCAATTTGAACAGACTTTTCAGATTATGACAGATATGTTATGAGATTATGTTTTGGACTTTATTTGTTCTTATGAGTAGAATTTGGAACTCATGGAGTTCATATTTAATAATAGATTTCATACATCAATCCAAATGGATCCTTTTAAGGACTTTTATGAAAGGAAATTTCATTCACCTCTATGTTGGTTGGAGGTAGGAAAGTCTATTCTTATTAGACCATGTCTCATTTAGGAGACATCTGAGCTGGTTCAGTTGGTCAAGAGGAGGTTGGTTACCATGCAGAGCAGACAAAAATTTTATTCTTACCATCAAAGATGGCCTCTGGTGTTTGAGGTTTCCCATGTGTTATCCTTTTGGTGTCACATAGGTTGGGACAACACCGTATTAGAAAATAGGGAAAGCTAAAATCCAGGTTTGTTGGGTCATTTTAGATAGTGGAAAGGGTCAGTCCAGTGGCATACCAATTAGCCCATCCATAGAGCAATAGTGTCATGAATGTTGTGTTTCACATGTCATAGCTTTCAAGATATCATCATGAACCTTCTAAAGTGTTGTACATCAAGGAAATTGATATTTGTGTAGATGTGTCCATTTAGAAGCATCCAATTATGATTTTGAATCGTAGTGAGATGTATCTTTATGGTAGAACCATACCTCTAGTTCAAGTGTAGTGGAAGCATGGGAATGTTCAAGAGGAGACCTGGGCTGGGGTGTCTGGCATGTGATCATAATGATTAGACATGTTCAATGAGACCCCATAGTGATTCTTGGAGTAGCTTTAGGATGAGATATTATATGGTGGGGAGGTTATACGATCCTATCGTTTTCCTAGTACATTCCTCTTTGAGTTTTTTATTAAACCTTTTTGTTGGGGTTTCCTTCATATTTAAACCATAGTGGTTGAGTCTATTTCATTATGCATAGATTTTTTTGGGGAAAAGGACCTAATGACTGGGGATGTATGTTTGTTTGAATTAATAGAGTCTAGTTATATAAATGTTAAAGGGGATTACGAGGGTTACTCATGGGTTTGGAAGGATTTGAAGGTGGTTCTAGAAACTTTTGCAGAAGCTAATCTTAAAGCTACCTATAGAGGATTTATGCATCATGTATATATATTACATGACATGTATCTTCAACTGGGCAGATTTTGTGAAATGGGATCATGAAATTAAGTGAAATGAATACATATCATGAAAATAGTACACATCATGTAATGTTCAAGTAGGGTTATTTTTATCATGAGGATATACATTTTTCAGCATAACTCATAAATCGATAATTACAACTCATGTAAATATTACATGCTATGTATTTCTATGCATGGGAAGTTTTAATGCCATGATGTATAAGTAATTTAATTCCTCATCATGTGCTTCCCTTCTCCCTTGGACCCTAGGTGATTTCTAGCTGATTTTGGAGCCTCCTCTACCCTTCCAGACATCACAATCAAGAAATCGATCCCAAATGAGTTATTTTTCATAGTTTTCCCCCTCACATATTCTTGTTCTCTCATTATCATGGTGTAATATTTTTCCACCATGTAACTAGGTGCTAATCTTGATCTTGTGTGATATTGTTCTTCTTGAAATCTTTCATGCCTTCATTCATATTGGCATTACCGGTTGGAAGCATTGTCATAATAGTTGGTTAAAGTTTGTTGGACAAAAACTTGTCCCTTGGGTCAAATTTAATTATCCCTAATGTGCACAATATGTGCGATCATGTCAGCACACCACGTGTGCAACTAAATAAATTGGGTAATCCCTATTCAAATGTAATTGTTAATTTTAGACTATCCATTAGATCCCACTAGGTCCATTGGCATGGAGACTGAGACCTATATCCACCTAGTTAGTGTGCAATCCTTGGACCTTGTTAAGACTTGGTTAATTTAACTTTAGATCCCTATAATAAATTTGATAAATTGATTATTGTGTCTTATGATTATATATATGGAATGTGTGTTTTTTGACTAGTGATTATTAGCATAGATTTTGTATTTATATGAAACTGATGTGACTGATGCCTGAGGGTGGGATGCTCTGTGTTATGTTGCGTTTTCTAAGATACAAATCATGATTGATGTTGATGTTTTAGGGCATGGTGCATGTTTTCATACCGTCTGAGGGCTATACGCATAGGTACCTAATTCTCGAGGGAAGATTATATGATTATATTGGATATCTGAGGACTAGATGCACAATCACTGGATGCCTGTGGGTGAGATTCTGCATAGCCTATTGGTGGAGGCCATTTGTGAAATTGATGTTTGTACAATTCATCCTCAGAGGTAGAATCTTCCACTGATTGGGTGATCTATCTTGATGCAGAAGGATCCTTCCCTAGACATATATACCTGTTAGGGCACCAAAGTAGATTTTGGGCTTGCCCCGGGTGTCACCTAGGAACTTGAGGGTCATCATTTTTTTTCATGTGAAGTATTTATTTATTAAATTATTACCTTGTAATTTTCTTTATTATATTCACTATATTTCTCATACTGAATATGTTTAGACACGACAGTGTTGACCTGCTAAGTTGTACTCCCACCCTAAATGGACCATCATTTTGATCCCAAAATGATTTCATGGATGCAGGTTTGGACAAGGGCATGGTACCCTATTGTGGATTTTTGGCTTCTTGGATGGGTTGGAACATGGAGATGGGATAGACATGGGGTTTAGGGCTAGGGTTTTGGAGTTTTTATTTGAGCCTACTTAGTATTTTAATTGTATGACTTTCTTCTTGTCATTTAGTTACATTCAACATGTTATTACATTATTCTTTTATTATTTGAATTTATTCAAATGGTCCTTTCCCAGTTTTGGTTGTCAGATTATTTATTCATTTTATTTCCTATATTTCAACTACTATGCTATTATTTTGTGATTTCATCGCAACTCTTTACCATAGAGTATAGTCTCCCCACTATATTCATTTGACCCTTAGTGCTAGTCAATAGCCTCCAGCGTATGGGGAGGCACACCTAAGGTCACGTAGTGAACCACATTTTTTGCTTGAGGGAGCACCGAGTTAGAAACATAACTCATAACATTACAATATTCCTCAATGGAGGGAGATTGATACGAATTCCCTTACCACATGATAATATTCAATCCAAATCTACATTGATGAAGTAATTAAAATTGAAACATAAAATAACATAAAGTATGGAGTGTTGATGATATTACATGTGAAATGGTAAGTGTATACACTATATAAAATAAATTAATTCATAACATACAAATGAGCCTCAATAAAAGGAAATTGAGGAAAAATCTCTTACCTCACAATTCCTTTTGGTTAAACGTTCTTTAACCTTCTATATAGTTGTTTTAAACATGTTATTAAATTTTAACAGAATCATATTAATTTTTATAATATCATATATGATCCTTTTATAATATCATACTACCCTTTTATTAATAATATTTCATTGTTTTCATTGTTTCAGGTGATAATTGTCTTGTTTTCTCATTTGTGTTCTGTCATGAAAGATCCGATTCTTGAGAAAATAATATTGTTTCATCATCCACAAAATAATAATAATGACAAAATTATCATATTTATTAATTAATTATACTTTTAAAATAAATCATTAATCATGGTTTTGTTAAATGAAGTACTTTACGATCATTGAGACGGTAGGTCGTGCGTACACATAAGTAACGTTTCCATTTTTCAATGATCATTATTAAAAGGAGGTAAGTGATGTTTTACATTTATAGAATGATAATAATATCACATATACCATATTAGTTCTTTAAATATACTTATATATATCATCCATGAGGCTTGGTCATGAAAAAGGAGTCACATCGCTTTGTGAAGGCAGTAGTCCACACATACACGAATGAAGTTATAATTTTTCAGTGTAAAAAAGAAAATGATATATTATTTTTTCATAATTATAAACATGTAATTAATATCATAATTATTTCACTTATATCACATGTATTCATTAACATTATCCTTTTTACATTCCATGTAAAGCCTTAGTGAAAAATGATTTTCATCGAATCGCGAGGTAGTAGTGTTCCATACACACAAGCAACATTATCATATCTCATATGTAATTGAAATTAAAGATGTATATATATGATACAATGACTCTAGATATATAATTGTGATATAAATATTGTATATATACATTATATCCATCATCATACACAACTGTGAGAGGTGGTAATGAGAAAATGATTAACATCGGTATGTGAGATAGTTGTCTTCGGTACACATGAATGATGATTTTGTAACTCATTTGATTGAAGTGTAGATGATTTTCAGTCATGCCAATAATACATAGACATCTCAATATATGTAAGATATTGAGGTTATTACATAATAATGGTTTAATAATAATTTATGGATGTGGAGGAAGACATAAAGGAAAAAACGCTCGTTGAAGAATGTTAATTCTTCTTCAGGTATCCTCTTTATGTTTGTAGCAAAGCCTTCCAAGGTTAGATTTCTACCCAAAAAATGGCTTCTGGGATGAGGAAAGGGATTCTAGTTTGTGATTTGAACATGGATTGACCGATCTAAAATGGTTTGAATTTGTGAAGAAGAGAGTAGGGTGAGTGACCTTTTATAAGTAAGGTGAGTGACACATTGTAATTTGTGAAAAGAAAAAGGTGTTCCCACGTTTTTCACATTCTACAAGGGTCCATAATAATGTATTCATGAGCCTTTGAAATTTTAGGGTCAAAATACGGACATCCAATAGATTTTATATAATTTTTTAAGTCATATCTTTTTAGTTTACCCCCCCCCCCCCCCCCCCGCCAATAAACCTATTTTTACCTTAATCGCAGTAAATAATATTTTCTGTATTAACAATTCATTTTGTTCCAAAATCAAGATAGACATATAATATAATATAAATAATGTTATTTTCAAATATTAAAACCTTTTTAAAATTTATATTCATAGAAGTGGTGAAATTTAATTATAAATTAATCTCAGAGACGCAGCGAGAAAGTTGTTTTTCAAAGAGAAAATGTTCAGATTCTCACAACGATATTATGTCAAAATTCAATATGAAAATAATTAAAATGAAGTAAATTTGATTAATAGATATATAAAAGAACTAATTTCACTTTAAAACCAATTAAAAATATAATTTAACATTATATATAATTTAAACAAAAAGACAGTTTTCAATTAAAGTTCAGTATATTTCATTGTTCATAAAAAAAACATTTCGAAAAAATGTGAAAAACTAAACGCAAGATAATTTTAATATTATAATTTCAAAATAAAGTTCAATATATCAAATAAATTTCCCGAAGTGGTAAAAAGTAATTTTAAATTATGTGCACAAATCGCGACTAAACTGTCATTTAGAAAAAGTAAAGTCTTTCAATAAACATATCTTTTTCATTCGAATAATTATTATTTTATTCCTAATCAATATATAACCAATGAATTCATTTTAACATAAGTAAACCATATAATTTTCATAATTTAGATATTTCTACTCATTATTGTCAGTTCAACGGCTAGGTTATAATGGTATACCATATTACGGTTCATTTAGACTCAGAGTGGTGTGTTCTGCAAACTATCAAAGAGCTTAAATTTAATAAAATGTATTTTGGGGTTTGTTTAAGTTTGGTGTTTCGTATCACATATGTTATTAAATACAATGCTCTAATTTTATAATTTTAGGGTGCTGCAAGTCTTTTATGTTTTATTTATAATTTTTTTAATATTGATTTTCATTTAAATTTTTTTAGTATTTTTATGCTTTTTGTTAATTTGAATTTCATTTTTTTCTTGGTTTCTGCATTAAATTTGTTAATTTTAGATTGGTGTTAATTTCTTTTATTTAAATATTTTAATAATTGGTGAAATATGATTTGAATTTAACTCTTCATTTTTATAATTAATTAATATATTGTTTTTTTCAGTGAAATTGATTTTAATTCCTAATATATTTTGTATTTAAATCTTTTTATAGAATAACTAGTTTTGATTTTATTTTACTTAAATATTATGTTTCATTACTAATTAGTTTAAAAAATAATGTTTATTTTTTATTTTATTTTATTTTTTGATTTATTATTTGTTTTTTTTTTGTAAAACTAACCATGTATCCATATATTCTGGTATGTGTATTCATGTACCTGATTCTTCTGCAAAGAAGAAAACCTGAGCCTCGATTTTCAACAAGGATATCCAACCTAGCTCGAACCAAGATAACAGAGAATCCACTAAATCCCTATGAGTATTTGATCCTGCTTCACCGTAGGGAAGCTCAAACACAACAGATTTGAGGATGATTTGAGTTCGATTGATGAAGGCCGATCGAATTTGAAGATAAACCTAGGCCGTCGCAGTCAGTTTTAAAGCTCCCACTGTGGATTCTCATGATACGTGGACACCTGAACATCCACCGTCGATGGCTTCCACTATAAATCCTTTCCAAATTCATGAAGAATCTGGCCCCGATGAATATATAATTATAAATACAATAAAAACATACTTATAAATATGTGAGTATAATAAATATTTAACTATAAATATAATAAATACATACTTATAAATATGTGAGTATAATAAATATATAATTATAAATATAATAAATACATACTTATAATATATTTTTTATATTTCTATTTATTATATTTATTATAATTATAATTATATATTTATTATATTTATAATTATACATTTATTATAGTTATATATTTTTTATAATTATATATATACAATATTTAAAGTTATATATTTATTATAATATTATAAGTATTATAATTAGAATTATATAATTATAATAAATTTATAATTATAAATATAATAATTATAATAAGTATGTAACTATGATAAATATATAATAGTAATAACTATATGAATGTAATAATTATAAAAATATAATAATTATATAATTATAGTTATATATTTAATATATAACTCTAATAAATATGTAATTATAACCAATATATTATTATAATAAAAATATGTTGTAATAATTATATCATTATAATAATTATATAATTATAAATATAATGAATATATAATTAAAAATATTATAAATATATAGTTTTAAATATAATAAATATATGATTATAATCATAACATTATTATAATAAATATGTAATTATGATAATTATATAAGATTTAATAAGGTTTATTTATATAAAGATAAATAATTTTAATAATGATTATCTATATATAAATTTATAAACATTAAATATAAGGTTTATTTATATATATTTATTTATAAATTCTTAAATATAATTTTAAAGATATAATTATAAAAAATAATTGTTTTATATAAATATATATTTACAATAATAAATAAATATAATTTGAAATATATATGTGTATAAATATAAATTTGTATATATACAATAAAATATAAATATTTATAAATATAAATCTATTTATATTTATATATTTAAATAAAAAATATATTTATAATTATATAATTATAAACCTATCTTTAAAAGTAAAAATTTATAATTATAATTATATAAATATATTTAGAAATATATAATTATGAAAATATTGTTACATATATATTTAAAATTTATTTATAAATATATTTTACATATATATATAATTATATTTATAGTCTTTCAAAACCTACTTGAAAGATAAAAAGTTTTAAAGTATACGCCTTTGAAAGCATATAAAATATAAACTATATGACCAATATAAATTAAACTTAAATCATGTATTAAACATATAATAAATAGTTGTAAATAAAAAGAATTTCTAAAACAATGTTGACTAAAAATAATTTACAGTCTTTCAAAACCACCTACTTGAAACTAAAAAATGTTTCAAGTAAATGGTTTTGAAAGGTTATAAAATATAAACTATATGACCAATATAAATGAAACATAAAACATGGATTAAAAATATAAGAATTAGTTGAAATTAAAAATTATTTTTAAAAAAATGTAGACTAAAATATTTTTGGTTTACTATATGTTTTTTTTTTCTTTTCATTTTTCACGAAATTATTATATGTTTACTCTGTGTGAGAAATTTTTTCTATATTGTACTTGTACTTTATAATTTATACACTTCTAAAGTCACATACATGAAACATAATAATGTTACAGTTATGAGACTTTGAATATATATAAATTATTAATATTTAATTTAATTAGTTTGTATTTACTATATTTTTTATTATATTGTTTTTTTCTAAAACAACAATTACTTATTATAGTAAATAAGTTTTTTAATACATACAACATGACATCTGAAAACATCAACGATGATGCCCCCCAGTACCACAACGCGGTGTCAGATTCTCACGTCCTCTCCACATCCGATGTCTGTGTCGCTCCGATGTCCTAACTACGAGTTCCTCCTCTTATGGTGCTTCGGGTGCCTCCCCATGGTGCTGTGTAGAAGACTGACCAAAACCATTTGAGGAGGACGTCCCAAAATCATATGAGGCTCCATATGGCCTTGAAGCTCCTATAAATGGTAGAAATGAGGCACAAAAGAAGGCCTCGTCAGGAGAGGGGGCTTCCATAAGCTGTGTGACAGCACCCAGATCAAAATACATAGTAATCTTCGGAGACAACATATGGGGTATATAAGCGTCTCCCCACTGTGCAATATAATCAGTCGGCTGAAATAGATCATCTCTCTATGGTGCGATGACATCTACAGGAGTTGCTCTCAGATGTCGATGTCGTCGCCTCTGCCCCTCTTGATGTGCTCGTCTCTGTCGTCTAGCTGGCGGCGGTGGTGGAAGTGCATCATCCTTAGCAGGCATAGCAGGGACATTATCATCCTCTGGAGCTTCAGCTGGAGGATATGGATCGGGATATTCTTGTGGCTCATCATCAAAATAAACTGTCACTTATCAACCAGAGATGATTGAGGAGAGCCAACACATCCAGATGACCTACATCCTGCCTAATATATGCATCCTCTTAAGGCTGTGTTGTATGTGCAATATGACGAATGTCGTCTGTCTGCAAATGAAATAACATTCAAATTAATACCAAAAATTAGTTAAACAAACATAATAAATCTTAGTAAACATATCAATTGTTGAATTCCAATCCCCTCACGTGTAAGGCGCATGATTGTGTGACATTGATACCAGTCTGCATAATCCCCCTGGGTAGATAACTGAGAGTGTGATGTGGAATATCCAAATGGAAAGACACTGAATCAGGCACGCGTGTCCCAAATCTCTATATAAGATGCATGAGTCCACCGCCAGTCTGTTGTCTGTTTACCTATAAGCACAGTCGAATGTAACTCAGCAGGCTGTCCTGGTGCCCTCCGGATATGCTGTATATAACCGAACAGGCGCATGACCCGGTCTGGATAGTGCAACTCAATGATGTGGAAGTGGATGAGTGGGACTAGTGCAGACTGATATCCAACCATAGCTGTGTAGTATGGTGGAGGTGATGCGCAGAAAGAACCTTTATATGGAGTCCATGAAACCTGAAATGTAAACTCAAAAAATAAGTCATCTATTAGCATGATAATGTTACTGAGTTTATATTGAAATAACTTAAAATAGTGAAAAAAATAAAATTTGCCTACAAAAACATATTGTTTAACTTACATCAGTTGGCACTACGGCATCGAATATCCGTCAGAAGCTGTGTAGACTATATCTCGGAGTATGTGAATACATCTGAGACTGACTCCACCTCGTTAAAAAAGATTAATATACGGTAAGTTTATAAAAAACAATAACAAAAGCACTAAGTAACTGCAAGTAATGACGTAGATATACCATCGTTCTCGAGGATAGTCCTGAAATATCTTTGGTGCAAGTGGTGTGATATCTAGAGGAGCGATGCGTGGAAAATGCTACCAGGCCCACATTTGTACTAACACCATGCAACCTTCAATCGCTAGTGCATAAAACGTTTTTTAACATCACCATTTTTTACATCGGTTATATATAACCGACGTGATAATATGTGAAACACGGTTTTTTACATAGGTTATTTTATAACTGACATAAAAAATGCAGAGCGTAAATTTTTAATGTCATTTATTTTAATAACCGACGTTAAAAATCGTGTGCGTTCATTTTTTATGTCGGTTATAAATTAACTGACCTAAAAAACCAAAGCGTGGTGTTTTTTACATCGGTTATCAAATAAACGACTTAAAAAATGAGGCATCCACAAATTTTTTACGTCAGTTATAAAATAACCAACGTAAAAAAGCTGATTTTAAGGCCTTTTTGACGTTAGTTATTTGATAACCGATGTAACAAACCAACCTGCAGAATTTTTTACGTCGTTTATATTATAACCGATGTAAAAAACTATGATTTATGATGTATTTTTTACATCGGTTAGTCTATAACCGACATAAAAAACCAACAAGCGGGTTTCTTTAAGTCAGTTATAAAATAACCGACGTAAGAAAAGCCGTATCTGATACATTTATAACGTTGGTTCTTATAATAACCGATGCTATAAATGTAATAAAAACATCTTATAATGTTGGTTATTAAATAACCGATGTTATAAAACATTTAAAAAATTAACACGCCCCGTGGTTTGTCATTTATGATTTTTCGATCGACAGTCCGGTGACTCATCTCTCGCACACCGAAAACCCTAATCGACTCTTCAATCTCATTGCGTTAAACTCATTTTTTCATCATCGTTTATTATCTTTACTCTCCTCAGATCTATCATCTCAACTCGCTACACTAATGTATTCCTCCCATGACTTTATTTCATTCGTTTTTTTCCTGGATAGTCTATATTTAAGTTTTGCGATTTTTTTGTTTAAACATGGTAAGATTCATCGATTTCGAACCCTCTTACATCATTTTTCCATCATAATCTTATTTATTATCCCCAGATCTATTAGATCAACTTTCAATATTCATGTAAGCCTCACCTACTTCTATTTTGTATGTTTTTTTTGTGAATCCCCGACATTGATGGTAATTTTTGTTGTCACTGACAACTTATGATCTCATTCACCTATATTACTGCAATTTATATATATACCATTGTGATACACCCATTCCGTGTACCAGTGTGATTTATTTTATAAGTATATATATGGTTTTTCATAGGCGAATGTTTGTTTTGGATCCTTTGTTGTTTCTATTTTGGGTATCACTTTTTGTTGTTCCATAATCTATTTACATCGCTTATATTCGTGGAATATTATAAGTCTTCATATGCTATTAAAATCTGATTCATTTCATCATTGATCAGTTTAGACTAGTATGAGATACAATTCATGGTTCTCATTTTGAATAATGGCATTATACCCAAACTAGTAGCTTGAGGTTAAAATATCTAGATATGCCAAAACTAGTAGCTTGAGGATAAAATCCCATGGTTCTAGGGGGCTGTCAAGAGGGTTGGTGGCTGTCCATGGGGTTGGGGGCTGTCCAGGGTGTCCATGGAAGTGGGGGGGGGGGGGCAGTCTAGGGGTGTGTGTGTGTGGGGGGGGGGGTGTCCAAGGGGGTGGGATGTGTCGAAGGGGGTGGGTGGGCTATCCAAAGGGGTGGGTGGGGGTTTCAAGGGGGTGGGGGCATGTCCAGAGGGTGTGGGGGGTTGTCCGGGGGGTGGTGGGCTGCCCAGAGGGTTGGGGGTGTCCAGGGGGTGTCCAAGAGGGTAGGGGGTGGGGGTGGTGTCCATGAGGGGTGGGGTGTGTTGTCTAGAGGGGTTGGGCGTCTAGGGGGTGGGGGATATCCAGAGGGTTAGAGGGTGTCCAGGGGGTGTCCAAGGGGGCAGGGGGTGGGGGTGGTGTCCAGGAGTGGTGGGCGGTGCTGTCTAGAGGGGTGGGGGGCTGTCCAGGGGGTGGGGGTGTCCATAGGGTTGGGGGGGGTGTCCAGGTGGGTGTCCAAGGGGTGGGGGGCTTTCCAAGGGGGTGGGGGCCTATCCAGAGGGTTTGGGGGGTTGTCTGGGGGGTGGGGGGTGTCCAGGGGGGTGTCCAAGGTGGGGGGGGGGGGGGGGGTGGGGGTGGTGTCCAAGAGGGGTGGGGGTGCTGTCTAGAGGGGTGGGGGGTTGTCTAGGGGGTGGGGGCTATCCAGGGGGTGGGGGCTGTCCAGAGGGTTGGGGTGTCTAGGGGGTGACCAAGGGGGTAGGGGTGGGGGTGGTGTCCAGGAGGGGTGGGGTGCTATCCAGGGGGGTGTCAAAGGGGGTAGGGGGTAGGGGTCGGGGTGGTGTCCAGGAGGGGTGGGGTGTGCTGTCTAGAGGGGTGGGGGCTGTTCATGGGGTGGGGTGTCCAAGAGGGGTGTGGGGGGGGGGGGGGGCTGTCCAAGGGTGTGGTGGTGTCAAGGGGGTGTCCAAGGGGGTGGGGGATAAGTGTAAGTTGGTATTGACTACTTCATCATGGTTTATGAGATTATGACATGATGATTGGCTTTCCATTGTAATTTTCTCCATATGATTTTTTTTTTAAATTTGATTTCATTCTCAGGTTTACTCCATTTTCCCCAATTTTCTATCAAACATTGTAGGCCCCGTGGTTTTCTTCTATTCAATGGAATTTAAAACTGTTATATCTAACTATATTTTGTTTTTAAAATAATATTCAAGCATATTTTTTAAAATATGCATAGATTCGATTTATATTTCAAAATTGTTTTACATTGAAATTATGATTTTTTTTGTATAAACATATATTTGTCTTATCGTAAAAATATATATATATTTTATATTTGTTATAGGGAATAATGAGTCGAATTTTTATTACGGAACATCGAATGAGCAATGAATATGAAGAAGGTGTTGATTCCTTTTTGGAATTTGCTAAACGAAATGTTCCAAGAAGTGACATTTTTTCTGTCCATGCCTGAAATGTTTGAATATGAAGATGTTGAAAAGTGGAGAGATAAAAGATCATCTGATTTGTCATGGTTTTAATCTGAGTTAGAGCCCTTAGATTTGGCATGGTGAAACTGGATGGAATGTCGCTGATGATAATTATTCTCAAGATGGTAACTATGATGGAATTTAAGAAATGATTTTTGATATTGTAGCAGAAAAAATTGAGATAAAACCGACAGTTGTGCGTCTATATAGTGATGCTGAGAAACCATTAAATCCCGGTTGTAAAAATTTTACAGTTTTGTCAGCAGTGTTAAGATTAATTAACCTGATGGGGAATCATGGATGTAGTGAAAAAAATTTAACAGAGTTTCTACAATTGATGAAATACATTCTTCCAAAAGATAACGATCTTCCAGATTCACATTATAAGGCCAAGAAAATATTATTCTCAATGGGATTAGGATACAAGAAAATACATGCCTATTAGAATGACTACATTATATATTGGAAGGAATATGAATTTTTTTCAGAGTGTTCTAAATGTGGGACATCACAATATAAGGTGAAAGAAAAATCACAGGTTGATGTAGTGATTACAAAGATCCCTTCAAACGTATTTTGGTATCTTCCTATAATTCATCGTTTGAAATGTTTATTTTATAATTCACATGATGAAAAAAGGATAATATGGCATGCTGATGAGTGGGTATGTGATGGAAAAATATGTCATCCAGCTGATTGTCCACAATGGAAGAAAATTGATGCGCAATATTTTACATTTGGAAATGAAATTAGAAATCTCAGACTAGGGTTGTGCACATATGGAATGAATCCATACCAAACCCTCAATAGCACACATAGTTCATGGCCTGTTTTATTGGTAATTTACAACCTCTCTTCTGATGTTTGTATGAAGCATAAATATGTCATGTTGAGTATAATGATCTCTGGTCCAAAGAAACCCGACAATGATATTGATGTTTTCTTTTCACCGTTGATTGATGATTTGAAAATGTTATAGGCTGATTGTATTAGGGTGTATGAATATTATAAAATGGAATATTTTCAACTACATGCAGTGCTTCTGTTCACTATAAATGACTTCCCAGCGTATGGAAATTTGTCTGGATATAGTGTTAAAGGTCATAAAGCATGTCTAATTTGCGAACAACTGCCGTCATATTTTCAATTGTATCATGGAAGGAAAATAGTGTACATGGGTCATCGAACGTTTTTGCCTATGGATCACCCTTATAGAAGTCCAAAAAAGGCATTCAATGACCCACAAGATTTTGATACTACTCTAAAACCTTTATCCCCTGATCTGTATTTTGAGAGGGTGAAAAACCTTGATGTGACATTGAGAAAGACAAAGAAATCTGGTAAGGACAGACATATTTGGAAGAAAAGGTCAATATTTTTTGAGCTACAAAATTGGAGGTATCATGAAGGTAATCATAATATTGTTGTCATTCACGTGGAGAAGAATATCTATGATTGTTTGATTGGAACATTTTTAGATATTAAAGGAAACACAAAAGATGGGTTAAATGCAAGATTAGACTTACTATCAATGGGAATGCGTTTGGAGCTAGCTCCCACTTCTAAAGGAAGATGAAAATTTCTTCCCCCGTCTTGTCATACATTATCGAAAAGGGAGAGAATTATCTTTTTTCAGGGTCTTCATGATATCAGAAATGTAAAAAAATTGTCTCATTGAAGGACTTGAAGTTGATAGGTATGAAATCACATGATTGTCACGTCATGATGCAACAAATTCTACCAGTTTCATTGCGTGGAATATTCCCCATCCGTGTTAGAAAGACAATAATGAAGTTGAGTTATTTTTCAATTCAATTTGTAACAATGAGATTGATGTGAATGCTTTATGCATTTTGGAAAAGGATGCAATTTTTATACTTTGTCAATTGGAAATGTATTTTCCTCCAACTTTTTTGATATAATGGTCCATTTAATGATTCATCTGGTTCAATAAAAAAAGCTTTGTGGACATGTATATCTTCGTTGGATGTATCCTTTTGAAAGGTATATGAAAATATTAAAGGGGTATGTTAAAAATCCATATCGACCTGAAGCCTCCATTATTGAAAAGTATATTTCTGAGGAGGTAGAATATTTTTGTAAGAGCTACTTGGCTGCAGCGCAACACATAGGTTTGCATCCATCTCACCATGAACAAGTTAATAATGAGGGAAATGGGATTCATGGCTTGAATGTCAAATCATTGTCAGCTGAACAGATGAAGAAGTTAGAATCATACATCTTGATAACATAGCTGATGCTCAACCGTATATCACATTTCATATTAATGAGTTGAAATAATGTCATCCAAAAAAGAAATAAATGTGGATTTTGAATGAGCACAAGAAAACTTATATGTCATATTTTAAAAAGAACTTGTTTGGTATATCAGATGTATCAGAGATATTAAAATCGATAGTGGGTGGTCCTTGTTTAAATGTGATAACATGGTCCTATTATGACATTAATGCCTATACATTTCATATGAAAGCTCAGAACAAAAAAAGTGCAGTTCAGAATAGTGGTGTATTGGTGTTTGCAGAAGCAATGCATTTTTCGAGTGCTATGGACAAAAACCCAACTTCTTCATCAAGTGCATTTTATGGAGTTATTGAAGACATATGGGAGGTTGATTACTTTAAAATTAAAGTTCTTGTTTTTAATTGTAAATGTTTTATCGGTAACAACAATGTCAGACACGATGAATTTGGAATGACACTTGATAATCTGAATAAACTGGAAGACACGGCTAATTCTTTTATAATGGCAACACATGAAAAACAAATTTTTTATGTAGTAGATCAATCAGATATGTAGTGGGCTGTTGTTTTACAAGGTAAAAAATAATATGTTGGTGAGGATGAACTTGATGGATATGTTGATTTATGTGAGATCCCTACTACCATGGAATGATTAACAGAATATAATGATGAGCATGTTGAAGACATGGTTTGTGCCATAAGGAATGATCACGACAAATGAATTCTGGAAAAAAATTCAATTTTACATTCTTAAAATTATAGGTAACATATGTTTATTTCTTGTTTACATTTATTTTTTTCATAAAATGTTAGATATTGTAAGTTTTTACATTATTAAAACATGCATTAAAACAAAATAAGTATAATTTTTTTTGTTTTAATATTTTTTAGTTTACATTATCATGTTTACCATTACATGAATTATATATCTATTATTTTTGTTCAGTGATAATTAATTTACCATGTTTACCAGGTCTACCATGTTTACCATGTTTACCATCTTGACCCTCTTGACCATCTTTACCATTTTCTAACTTGCTTACCATATTAACAATGTTTACTATTAAGTAACTTATTACAAATGTCTATTTTATGATTACAGTAGTATTAAAATATTTGAATTTGTATATTTGTGAACTAATGTTTTTTTTTATTTGAAGGATAATGACAGATCATTCAGTTGATCAACCACATGATTCTGGAGATGAACATATTGGTCATACCTCTGGGGAGGAACATTCACATGCTCCTCTTGATGTTCCCCAATATTCCTCATGTTCTCCTATTACGAAAAAGAGTTCAAATGTTGGTAAATATGAGTGCACACATCTACCAAAATTAGAACTTTCTTGTACGTAGGATCAGAGGATACTCGTTTAGTTTGGTGATGATGATATTTTTAGAGGTCAAAATGCAAAAGATTATAAGAGTTTTGTGTCAACTCAGGCTAAGAGCAAAGTAATCATTCTATATGATGACTGGAGGAGTGTGGATAATGAGATAATCTCTCAGTTTTGGGAGACGATTTTGGAAAGATCTTTTGCTATTGTTTGACAATTTTTTAAATGTTTCTGGTATATATAATATTTTTAATCTCTTCTTTATCAGATGACATTTGATATTCCTGACACTGGAGGAGTCAGGAAGAAATGTTTATCGTTGGCTGCCAGGAGATGGAGGGATTTCAAATCAACCCTCTCAACTGATTTCAATTATGTTCATAGGAGTCATGACAATCCATGTCGTATATATCCTTTTATAGATGAAGGCACATGGAGGCAGTTTTTTGAAAGTTGAAGAAAATAGTCATTTTCTGTAAGGGAAATGTAAAAATTTATAAGATTTCTTATATAAATGATCTTATTAATGTTTTTTAATGATTTTTTATTCTTTATTTTCATCAAACAAGGAAAGCTCATCAAGAGATCTAATCTATAAATGTATACCCTCATAGTTTTTCTCGGAGAGGGTATGCATATTTTGGAAGAACAAATGATGGAAGAAAAATTTCGACAACTAAGAGCTAAGTATTCAAGCTCTGGAGAGGTGGCCCCTCCATCCCCTCAATCTGGACATGAAAAATGGAATAGAGCTCGGATGGGAAAAAAAGGGCAATATCATTCGTAAGAATCGAGAATCGTAGCTGAGAGGATTTTAAGATATCTAATTTATTTATTTAAGTTAACTATTTTATTCATATAATTTCAATTATTACATAAATGTTCAATTAATTAATACAGGACTCTCTTGAGGAGCAGAGTTCACAGGGAGCATTTACATCTTCTGGGAGGCAATATATTTTATCTATAGCATTGGGAAATCCCAAAAATCATGGTTGTGTAAGACGATATCTGGCAGTTGTATCGGTAAGAAACTTTTTGCCACATTCTTCAGCATCTAAAGTTGAGGGGGTTTATAAAAAAATATAATCCTTGGGGCTGAAGATCATAATATTAATGCGAAGATGGAGGAAAAGATTAGAGCGTCTGTACAGTCTATGTTTGCAGACATGCAAAGAAAAATTCAGACTGTAGCTCCCACTTTTCCGCCTCCCCCTATAGATCAAATTATTTATCCCCCACCTCCTCCAGTAGCTCTCACTCCCTCACCACAGCCTACGGACCCCATTTTTTATCCTACTCCTCCGTCGCAACTTCCTTCTTATTGCAAGTTGTATGTTGATGATCCTCAACATCATATAGTTGCATATGGGTTGTTATATTGTATAGGAGATACAGTTCATCATCAAAAAATAGAGGTAGAGAATCAGAGGGTCACTATAAAGGATATTATAGATAGATCAGCTCGAGTACCATTACCTACAGATGAGGTGATTACCGTTAGACATAGTATCGATCATTTTTTAATTTGGCCATCCAAACATCTTTGACTCATTACCACAGTGGTATGAATGGTATATATTGTATTTTAATTTTTTATTAATGTTGTTTTATCATTTGAAAACTAATATATTTTTCTATTTATTTTAATAGGAATACTTCAAAGGTAAAGAAATACTGTATAGACAACAACAAAGACAAATGGCTATGACATCAGATATAGATTATAGTAGTCTTGACAGATTTTCAAGATATTCAAATTTTTTTGGTGGGTAATTATGAGTTTCTAATGGAAGCTCATGTCTGTGGACGTGCAATAAGTGTGGGGATTATGAAAACTGATATCCTGGAGCTTGTTACTAGAGATAAGTTGGGCATCAACGTGGTGCAAATATTTTCAATGTTAGTCTTTACACCTTTTCCATGTGTTATATTTATTAAAAATGTATACTTATATCTGTTTTGTATTAGGTATCTTTATATAATTTGTGAGACGAATGAGCTGACAGATGTATATGAATTCATGGACCCACAATTGATTTCCCCTAAAGCATGTGCATTATATGGGGAACAAATAATGCTTTATATTTCTAAAAGACTTTAGAAGAATATAGTCACACAATGTTGGATGATGCCTTTTTGTGAGAGGTATGAAACACATCTCTCTCAAATATTTCATTATCTTTTAACATAAATAACCACTAACCTTAAATTTCCTTTTATCAGTGATCATTGGATGTGAGGGGTTTTTTCTGAAGGGAGAATAAACTTTATTGGATATGCTATGTCTATGATGATGTGCAGGAAAGGTTTAATAATATATTAGAAAATTAAGTTTCAATTTCTCAATAGTTTTATATATTATAATGAATTTTAAATTCACCCCATTCCTATTATTTTGTAACAGATCATGGGTCTACTTTGAAAAAAACACAATGAAAATGAGTGCAAAGATAAAATATGTAAATGCAAAGGTAAATATCCATTTATAATTTGTACTTTATGATTTATTACATTAAAATAATATATTGAATTTACTCTCATTCATACAGAATTTTCATGAACAACAAGACTTCATCAAATGTGGATATCATATGTTAAGATTTATGTATGAAATAATAACAACTGAGACAGTTGTGAATTTTGACCTGGTATGATTTCCTCTTAATCATTTCCATATTATTTCAATTTGATTTATTCATTATACACATTAACTACTATCCTTTTCATTTGTAGCTTTTTAATGACCCTAAACCCTATACTGCTGAAGACATCAAACACTTACAAGTGGAGTGGTCAAATTATTTTACAGTTTGGATTGAATTTTAGTTGTTTGTAATGTAAAATGTAATTTTAAATATTGTCATTATAATTGTGTATTTTGTAGTCATTTAGGTTGAATTTAGTTTTTTTAAGTTGACAATGTAAGGTTTGAATGTTATATATCTGAATTTTTAATTTATCTCTACTTCTTGTTTTGGTCTACTTATGATGGTTTTTCTGGTATGGATTCTAGTCTGGGGGGAGGGGTTCCATGGGTGTGGGTGGGTGTTTAATGGGGTGGGGGGGGTTGCAGGGGTCTGGGAGGGCTGTCTGGTGGGGTGTGGGTCTTGGGTGTCCATGAGAGTGGGGGGGGGGGCAGTCCGGGGGGGTGGGAGCATTTCCAGAAGGGTGGAAGGGATGTCTAGGGGAGTGTGAGGCTATCCAGGGGGTGTGTCCAAGTGTGTGGGGGTGTCTTGTGGGGTGAGGGGGGTTTCCAGGGTGGGGGGGTTGTCTATTGGGGGGGGGGGTCCAGGGTGTCAATGGGGATGGGGGGCAATCAAGGGGTGTGGTGGGGGCTGTCTAGTGGGTTTAGGGGGTTTTGGTCTGTTTTTGAACCTTTTTGGTCTATTCCAACGGTGTGGGGGGGGGGTGGGGGGTTGTTCTGGGATGTGGGGGTGCTGTTCAGGGGGTGGGGGTCTACAGGAGGGTGGGGGGGATGTCCAGGGGTTGGTGGTGATGTCCAGGGGTGTGGGGGGTGTCCAGGGGTGTGGTGGGGGCAGTCTAGTGGGGTGAGGGGGTTCTGGTTTGTTTTTGGTAACTTTTTGGTCTATTTCAGGGGTGTGGGAGGGTTGTCCAGGGGTGTGGAAGTGTTTTCCAGGGGGTGGGGGGTATACATGAGGGTGGAGGGGTTGTCCCGGGGTGTTTGGGGCTATCTAGGGGGTCGGGGCAGTCCAAGGGTGTGGTGGGAGCTGTCTAGTGGGGTGGGGAGGGCAGTCCAGGGTGTGGGGAGTATACATGAGGGTGGGGGTTGTCCCGGGGTGTTTGGGGCTATCCAAGGGGACGGGGGGAAGTCCAGTGGTGTGGTGGGGGCTGTCAATTGGGGTGAGGGGGAGTTGTTTAGGAGGTGGTGGGAGTGTTATCCAGTGGGGTAAGTTTTATATGTTATCAATATAAATGCATAATTTTTCTTTAGTTCTTGTTTTGATGTACTTTTTTTGTGGCACGAATTCTTGATTTAGTATCTGGTTGTTACTATGGGAGAGCAGAGGACTGCATTCAATTTTTTTTAAAAAATTTGTCTTCCACATCGGTTATTTTATAACCGAAGTGATAATGAAATCGGGAAGAGTTTATCACGTCGGTTTTTTGAATAACTGATATGATAAACACCTGTGGGATGGTTTATCACGTCGGTTATGTTATAACTGATGTGATAAAAGGCCTGGGAAATGGTTTATCACGTTGGATATTAAATAACCGACGTGATAACCCCCCCCCCCGGACGGGTTTAGCACGTCAGTTATTATATAACTGACGTGATAAACCATTTCCTGTGGGTTTATCATGTCGGTTAGATAATAACCGATGTTATACACCCCTCTCCCCAGTTTTTGCATGTCTGTTATTAATTAATCGACATGATAAACAGCGTGATGTTATGTTTTTTGCGTCTGTTTTTAAATAATCGACGTGAAAAACATTATTTATAACATCGTCCGTATAAACATCGGCTAAAAATGATGTAAAAAAACAAAAAATAACCGACGTATATAACATTCTCTAAACTAGTGAATCTGATGTGAATCGGCCTGAGAACTGGTATAGAGACGTCTGTACAAATGTGCTAATATAGCTATCACCCAACTATATGTAGCCGTCTGATCCAGATCATCAAGTAATGGTAGGTACATCATGTGTACCAAAGAGGTGGAGTAATCGATGCACAACATGCCTCTGAGCAGCCGCAAAATGTATGCATGTGTGTGCTGAATAAGTGCCTCCTCGACTGCATCATCAGGAATGACGTAGAAATGCTGATCAAACCACCTCATGCGCAAGTGCGAACCCCGGAGGACACCTCGTGCGCTGACGACATCAATGCCTAGTAGCCTATGTATGACTGCAGCCCAGTCTCCACTTATTGCACCAGTAACTGCATATCCATGGATGGGTAACCCCAACATGTAGGTGACGTCCTCTAAAGTAACAGTCATCTCCCCCTCTGGGAGATGAAATGTGTGTGTCTCCGGCCACAATCTCTCAACCAACACAGCAATCAAATGATGATCAATGGTCTTGAAGTTACACATAGCCACTCCATAAAATCCTGCCCATTTAAGGTATGAACAAATAGCTGCTGGCGATGCCTCGTGATGGAAATGATGTGCTCTCCGAACAGCAATATGGCTAATGGGTTGTTGTGACAATACATCATGCGACACGTGCATCTCTTGGGAAGATAACAGTGGCTACTCAATCTGAATGTACCAACAATAAAACATTAATTTCATGTAAGATATTACATTTATCATTTTAATTTCATAGTTCAAATGGTTTTGGTTTTTTTTTTTTGAATGTGAACCTTTAAATTGTTATTACTACATGATTAGATTTAAACAAACAACACCAACTCAAAAAAAATCTACATGTATAAGAAAACAAATATGCATTATGTGCAGCTTCATTTAAATGTTCTGTCTTGGTTATTACTGTTGTTTTTTCTACTGATGTAGTGTTTTGGAAGAATACTGTTGTTTATTTTCCTTCATTAATCAATTAATCCAAGTCATGGATTGGTTGTGAATCACTCCCCAATTTAACCAAATAACTACCGATTCTCTATGCATTACACTATTGTCGGTTAACTATTGCTTAGAAATATATGTTAAGCAATTGTTAACCGACAATAGTGAAATGCACATAGAATTTATAGTTTTTTATTAAATAAAAGAGTGATACAGAACCAATCCTTGTTTTGGATTCATTGACAGTTTGGATTGTTTTTGAATGTCTGAAATAATTTGTATTTATGTAATTCTATTAACCAATGTTTTAAATGTTTATAATATATAAGTATATTTTCTAAAAGTTACCCCATATAAAAATAAGACAAATATTATTAAAAATGGTGATAATGATAAAAATGATTACATGTACAAATTTCTTACAGTAAATGATAGAGTACTTGATTCATTTTAACCATTAGATGATTGTCCAATGTGTCAAGGGAACATGTCTTCATATGAACTTCCTGATCGCATATGTTGCACCTTCATCCAACTCGCTATTCAATAGGCCAATCAATCTCATTCTGAATACGAGTTGACTTTGGCCTCTGTTTAGGTCGATGTCTAGTGTTGTTCGATATAAGCGTGGGTGTACCATCAGACAGCTGAAAATTATGATATTCCCCGATTGGCATCAACGGAGTACTGTAGCAGGAGTTGATGCTCTCGAGTCGATAAGCTGCATCAATGAACTAATCACAGGACACGTGTACATAAGCACATGTTGCAATCACATGGCCGCAAGGATATCTCTGTGCCTGAAAGTTTCCATATTCACAGTAACACTACTCCAGCAAAAAAACTCGCACACGACCATTTCTACAAGCCACAGCATCACCAGGCTCAACAACCTCAAATCATTGCTCTAGACGATTAAATGTAGTTACAAAGTATGTTGCAGCCTCCTGAAGAACTGTATCTAGCTCGCGCTGGAAATGATATCCATAGATCATCCCTCTGTTCAATCCCTCTTTAGTCAGCTTTCCTCATTCCAGATTATACTTTACACTCCGATAGAAGGTCTCTTATACCAAACCTATAATTTAGATTTAAGAAATTATACGAATATTATATTATAATTATAGGTCTTCTGAATAACATATAATAAAAAAATCATATTTACCTATGATAGGAAATTTTGGAACTCCCTTGAAAACTCCATTTATACATTCTACGATGTTGGTCGTCATATGACCATATCTCCTCCCATTATCATATGCCAATGACCATTTCTGCTATGGGATTTGCATCAGGTAATCATACACTTCCGGATTCACTCTGTGAATATCTTGAAGATGCTCCTCCATCCTTTGTTATTGAGGATCATATGCTATCAAACAAGAAATCATATGAATATATATGAAAATAACTAAGGCAACAATTTTTAAAATGAAAAAGGATGTTCTTACCAATTTTTAAGATTTCCTTCTTTATCGACTCATTCTTGAAATTGTTTCTCAAATTGCTAGCAATGTGTCTAATACAGTATCGATGATGGGCATAGGGTGGTATCCACAAAAAACACTCATACTATACTACCTCCTTGATTGCACGATGGCGATCTGAAATAAGACAAATCCCTTCTGCATCTATAACAAACTCTCGGAGACATGCCAAAAACCAGCTCCAGGATGAGAAGTTCTCTTTCTCCACAATTGCAAATTCCAAAGGTAGAGGGGATCGATTTCCATCTTGTGTTGCAGTAATCATTAAATTTCATGTATAATTTCCATACAAAAATGTTCCATCAATCTGTATAAACTGCTTCCAATGTCTAAAAGAAGCCACACATTGTACAAATGTCCAAAATAATATATCAAACACAACCATTGAGCAGTCAAGTTGGTTGTGTTGGTTCACATACTTAAAAGTATGAATCTGATAGACCACTTGATTATTGTGGCATAGAAGCTCCAAAATTTATTGTAAAACTCGATAAGAGTCGTCCAAATCACCATATACTTTCACAATATCCTTCTGTTGTGTCGCCCATGCCTTCCAGTAATATATTTGATACCCAAAAAGTTGTTTGATTCTCTCCATCACCAAAACCAGAGGAACGTCTTGACATGCTCTAATCATTTCAAAAATAATAGTTGAAACAAACTCAACATCTAATCAATAGTGTTCATGTGAAAATCTTGGGTTCACACAGGCATGTGGAGTAAATCTAGTTATGTGCCATCTATGATGAGTGTTATCAATTATAGCTCACAAAGGCATTTGACAGTTCGATTCATATTTGTCATAATGGATCCAATAGTAAGACCTATTTGACTCTTCTACAACATAAGAGTAATTTCTTTCAATGTGATATTGTTTTATCACATTTTTCATTGCTTCTTTGCTCTCAAACTCAATGCCAATATACAGAACACCCTCATCTGATACTCGATTTGTGCCACCAATGATTCCTGAAAATTCTGAACTGGGAGTAATAATAGAAAAATCCAATTATGGCAAGCTATTCATGCCCCTAGTCGACCATGAAGCCAATAGTGGATGATGGTTCAGTGGTCGGTTGAACCTCACATGAGTGGGCACAGACTGATCTTCTTCATGCTCTTCTTCTTCATCTTCTTCAACTTCCTCTTCATCTTCATCTTCGAAATTGTCATCATCCTCAAAATCATCGACCAATGCATCTAAAGTATGTGGAGGACTATCCATTGAAACATGGGCCAATGGAAATGATGGAACAACTACTAATGCAGATGTAACTTCTTGATGTGTAGGAGCATATGACATAGTCTCATGAATTTGAGATGAGACAACTTCCAATATCGATGGAACCTCCATTGTAGATATAGTGATATACAACTCTAGAATTTTATTCCCAGGTAGATACTTAACCAATGAAAGTATATATTCCCAATCATCATCATTTACCAGATATTCCACATGCCAAAACCTATCAATATATTGCAGATGTCGGAATGTGATGGCCTCTATCACTTGATTCCTCGTCAGTTTTAACTTTCGATGAATTTTCCTTTGCACAACTTCTAAAGTTGTAAATCCTCCAAGCATCGCAACATCTTCTGGATGTATACTACAACTACATCCTTGTTCGGTCTAAATTATTTTATCATTGTAGTAAATATAGGCTGCATCCATATTTTTTATCCAAAATAAACCATGGTTATTAAATAAATTTGATTAGAGAATCAATTTATGTATGCATGCTTCTAGTAATTCAGGATGGAATCCTAATCCCCCACCAAATAAATACGTTCAAACCATATTGATATGTAACTCTTTACACAACCCACAAGTCTATGTTACTTACCCAAAATTAGAATTCAGACATATTCACACATATCCACATGAATTATATGCATGAGGTACATGAACACGTCATATAAAAGCATAGAGTTATATGAAATTGAAAAACTCCACATGAGTAAGCCCGGAGCGACAGATAGCAAACCCCATTCACTTTCCTAGGCAAGGCAAGCCTCCAATAAAGTAGGTTGTCCAACCCAAAGCCCCTCTACCTGAGGATACTTTACTCAAGAGAGCATTCATTTCATGACAAATCTAACACTTAATATGCAAAAAATATATACTCCACTACTATGTTGATGTTCATAACTTCAATTACAAACTGATGTGAAGGTAGATGAAAAACTAAATTCATTATCATACCTAGAATGTAATGCAAGGATATATTTTAGAAGAAATTTCTAACTACTTCACTAGTTAATATAACTACTTCTCTAACTTAGATAACTACTTCGCTAATTAAGATAACTACTTCACTAATTTGATTTAATTAATTTCCCAATTACCTTTAATTAATTACCTAATCACCTAATTACATAATTTTAATTAATTAATCTCTTAATTAGAAATAATTAATCACCTAATTAGAATTAATTAATCACCAAATTAGGCTAAATAAGTCACCAAATTATAATTAACTAATTACCTAATTAGAATTAATTAATCACCTAATTAGTAATAATTAATCACTTAATTACCATTAATTAATCACCTAACTACCATTAATTAATCACATAATTACCATTAATTAATCACGTAATTAGAATTAATTAATCACCTAATTAGAATTAATTAACCTCCTAAAAAGAATTAATTAACCACCTAATTAGCATTAATTAATCACCTAATTAGAGTAAACTAATCACCTAATTATAATTAATTAACCACCTTATTAGAATTAATTAACCACCTAATTAGAATTAATTAACCACCTAATTAGAATTAATTAACCACCTAATTACCATTAATTAATCACCTAATTACCATTAATTAATAACCTAATTACCATTATTTAATAACCTAATTAGATTTAATTAATCACCTAATTAAAATTACATAACCACCTAATTACCATTACTTAATCACCTAATTAGAATTAATTAATTACTTAATCACCTAATTAGAATTAATTAATCACCAAATTACAATTACTTAATCACCTATTTAAATTTAATTAATCACCCAATTATAATTAATTATTCACCTAATTAGAATTAATTAATCGCCTAAATAGAATTAATTAATCCCCAAATTCGAAATAATTAATCACCTAATTACCTTTAATTAAATACCAAATTAGAATTAATTACTCACCTAATAAGAAATAATTAATCACCTAGTTAGAATTAATTAACACCTAATTACCACTACATAATCACCTAATTAGAATTAATTAATCTCCTACTTAACATTATTTAACCACCTAATTATAATTAATTAATCACCTAAATACAATCAATTTCTTACCTATTTATAATTAATTAATCACGTAACTACAATTACATAATCACCTAAATAAAATAAATTAAACACCTAGCAATAATTAATTAATTACCTAATTATAATAAATTACTCACCTATATATAATTAACTAATCTACTACTTATAATTAAGTAATCACCTAATTACAAATAATTAATCATCTAATTAGAAATACTTAGTCACCTACTTATAATTTATTACTTGCCTAATTAAAAATAATGAATCTCTTAATTATAATTTATTACTCACCTAATTACAGTTACTTAAAAACGTAATTACAATTAATTAATAACCCAATAACAATTAAGTAATCGCCTAATTAGAATTAATTAATCACCTAATTAGAATTAATTAATCACCTAATTAGAATTATTTAATTACCTAATTATGATTATTTAATTAACTAATTACAATTTAATTACCTAATTACGAATAGTTATTTAACTATTTAGAATTCAATTAACTAAATAGTATTAATTAATAACCTAATTACCATTAATTAATAACAATTACTACAAATAAATAATTAAAATTTCAAAAATATATTACATTAATTATGAATTATTTCTATGAACTAAACAAATAAATAAATAAATCACTATATTAAACAAATTAAAAATTAGAATTACCTCAAATCAGTGAAAATTTTATGATGCTTCGAACAGCTTTGCGGACAAAGAGAGGCAGAGCTTTGAGAAAGAGAGATCTTGAAGAGAGAGTGAAGAGAGGAGAGAGAGATATTGAAGATAGAGTTAGAAGATGAGAGGGAGTGAGGGTGTGAGAATAAGGAGGGGGGTGAGCCCCTTATAACCATAAGATCTTTTGGTGAGCTTGAAGATATGTTTCTGAGCATGGACATGATTTCTTCTGGTGGCTCCATTTCAAACATTCATTTATTTTCCATCAATCTGTAAATATTCTCCAGATTTTCCATCATTTGATAATCGATTGATTTTGACGACTGCTTCTTTTTTCATTTTTTATTTATCCTCTATTATTTGACCAACATAGAGACGATTGGCGTGTGTTCTTCAATGACTGTGGACTTCTCAGTCTGATTAGGAGTTTTAAAATTTACTTTCATTGTTTAAACTCTCAATTCTCAGTCAATAATTCTGAGCACTACAGGAACTCAATTGTGACTTGGCACTTGATTATCATTGAGTACTTTGATTGAATCTTATCAAAAGTAGGTCTCTATGATCTTAGATATTTGATACAACTTATCAAACATAATGAGAATCATGGTTTAGTGATTTTGAACTATCTATCGAGGGATTTTATTGAATGAAACATTTCAAATCAATGAAGAAGGGTTGATCTAGGAGTATCAAATGGGAAGGCCTCTGTTTCTTTTCTGACTTCTCTCTACTTCACACACTAATTCCTCTTAATTCCAATGTTTTATTGAATTTAATTCTAGAAATTAGTTTTCATTCAATATTTTTTCATTGAAATTCCCCGTAAATATATAATAGTTAGTAAATAAAAGTAAAAAACATGACAAAGAATATCTTTAAATGTAGTCTTGTTGGTAGACCACCTTGGTTGCATCTATGTTGTAGTATTTACGAGATAAAAATATTTTAATTTAACAGGTAAAAAATGATACACAAAAACCACACTCCTTAGGAGAATTTCATCAAATAATGGGATGAAAATGAGATCCTTGAGAATTGATGATGGCCTCCTCGATTGATTCCTTGGATAATCACACTATTAATATTTTTCCCAACACATCTGGGAATGGGATGTTGATAAAGATACTGAATTGATGTCGAGTGTGATCTTGGATGTCGATAATATTCTAAATATATAACCTAATTATCAGTCCCCAAAGGGTTTATACAAGTTCGAATGTCATTACCTCTTATGTACATGGTCTATTACTCATACATCGGACTAGATTACACATGGAATGAGTGATATGAGATCTAGCTCAGTGCCATATTTTTATATTTTTAATTGATACATGTAATCCTTAATAAAAGTTACTGGATGCGAGTATGGTTGATCCCAGTTCTAGAAATTGTATACCCTATCGTGATGTATCTTTCTCAGAGACATTTTTGCACTAGACAATGTAGCAATGGTCGATTAGGATAACGAGCTCAAGGATTTGTGATATTACACAGCTTGAGTTATCTGACATCTTACCTAATTCCTTATTCTGTGGATTTCTATTTGATAGGGGTCACAAACCCAAGGATCATATGTGGATTTACATCATGTATTCTATTTCTGGAAGTATGTTAATATTTTTCTTATCCCTATTAGTAGCTCATATCGACCTACAATACATTTACTAGCTACATATGGGGCTGCGTTGGTGGTGCCCTACTATGTTTTGTACTCACACTTTGTTTGACCCACCAATACACTGGGGTATCCATGAAAATAGGCTCCCCACAATCATACCATATGACCTTGATTCAAATTGACTGCCTCTAGTTTATGAGGATAAGTTCTTGATGCCTTCCTTCCATCCTATTTGAATACAATTAATAGAGTGAGTTAGATCAAGATGTGACAAAGTGGTATCAGAGATTTTCATTTATTATTTATTTACTATTAAAGACATGGTAGACAAAAGTATTAGGTATATGTCAGAGCATGTGATGATAACCATACTTTTTCATATAGAACACTTGTTTTGTTAGGAAGTATAATTTTCCAGGGTTATCATATTTATGTTATTAGTTTGTCATGTTATAGTTCTATATGATTATTGATTCGAGCGACGCACTTGTGATGTGGAGTTTATAATTTACTATTGTTTTTGGCTATAATCCAATTAATGAGAGTCCATTGATTGATTTTGAGTCTTGTTTGACACCAAAAATTGGTATTTGTTAATGCATCATTTTTGGAATGAAGGCTCCCTATGTTAAAGCACTTCTAGTGTATGATCGTACTACTACTGGATTGAATTTTGTGTGTTTTCTTATGGATCTGTGGCTTTGGTCTATGAGACACTACTTCCAGTTTACTTTTTGGGATTTCTTCAGAATATATTCAGAGTAGGAGGAATTCTCTTTTTCACCGCTATCCGGAATTGAATGTTTTTAGAGGGTATGGCCTTTGCCATCGGTACCGTGCTCGTGCATCCTTGCATGAAACTGTTTTCCAAGCAGCGATGGGAAGGGGGACCCTAATCAAATTTTTTTCATTGCTACGGTGTGGGTTTTCCTTAATCATTAATTGGATTGTCTTTTGCCTTAATGATCTTGCCCCGTGGAGGCATGATTGTGCTTTAAGTCTTTGATGTCTTTATGGTTTTCCACTTTTTCCTCACAAGTTCTTTTGGAATAAAAATTTAATTTTCAGTCAATTGAGTTAGAATTAAATATATATACACATATATATATATATATATTCTTATTTGATGGATGGTCATGTGGATTCATGGTGAGACATTCGACAATGAGGGTGATAACTCATTTCTCATGCACCAGAAGTGCATGGAATCTAGTGGGTAGATGGGGAAAATGAATAAAATGTTCCTGACCCCCACGGGGTTTTGTTACTTAGGTTTGGTTATTTAATGTTCTGATAATAACCTATCTGGGTTTTTCCCACATAACATGAAATTATATTCTATTTAACTGAACTGTATGACTATTGTATGACACATATATTTGAGATAATGTTGTCTGTTTTCTATTAACACCCATATGTCAATTTTGGAAGATAATTCCCTACCAGTAGAACCTCTATGGGTGTATCATTTTATTGTGTGGTTATATAAAGGTTCATAAAAACCTATATGGATTATTCCCATCTATCTTTCAATAATACATTACATAAATGACCCTTGATTGAGGTTTCCAAGTTTGATCCTCTAGTGCCTTGTTTATAGGTACCTAAAAGTTTATAGTAATCTGGAACATTGAGGCGGTATTACCATTTATAGATTCTAAATCAGGTTCAGTTCTTATCATTTTAATTTCCATCATGAACTTCCAAGGAGAAATCCTGTATAAGGATTATTGGATAGGATCATGGTCATGTTGTGCAATGCTTTACAGAATGTTACATTAGAATACTTCCTTATGTTAGAAATTACAAATGGGTTCTAATTAAATGGGTTTCCAACTACATCTTAATTTTTTCCCTCTATTACATAGAATTGAAAACCTATATAATTGAAGCCATGTTGACAGGATTTGACCATCGTAGTATATTTTCATCCTTACATTCCATTGAGAGGTTTGACATATAGGATAGTGTGTCAGACCCAGTGAACCTGTTATGAGACATGATCGATATAGATTAATGGGAGGCCTAGAGGCCCTTAGTTGTAAATAAAATCCTTATTTGTCGATGATTAGTTTGATCAATGGAAACTTTAATGAGGGGTTGTCATGAGTCTAAAGATTCATTTTTATGTGCTAATCTTTTTTGTACACTCATGTTGAGTTTGATGTGTGGGAGGTGCTCAGTTTTTGCACATTATGTAGGTTGATGCCATTGGTTTTCAAGGAATCTCCTAGGGTACTTGCGTATCAATATTGGCTGGGATGGGGATGATTATTTTGGAATCTGGACCTATTAACTAGAGATTTCATGGTTGAGACCTTAATTTCAGAAAATAAAATTGTACAATAAGTGGACATAGAATAAATTGTAGCTTAGGTGAGGTTCCTAATTTTGAAGAAGAGTTTAATGAGAGATCTTGGTATTTTAATAATTACACATCTTGTAGCATGGGCATCTTGTCCTTATCGATGGGAGACCAATAAAGAGCATCAGTCAGGTCTTGAATCGTGTGATATGGGATCGTACACCCACTATGATGGGTGAGAAAATAACAAAACATTTAGGTTACACATGGTACTATTAAAATTGTTAATATGTGAGTGATCATGTGCAATCCTACGATTGATGGATTCAATGAAATATTTGGGTCATGGTTTTCTAGGCATTGTAATGAAATAAGGAATTACCCCCATGGAAAATGAGACATCGATAAGGTATCAGGTGCGGGGGAATGACCGAACTGGCTCAATCCTGGTTATGTGTTAACAATATAGAGTGCATGTCTCGAGAGGTGTGTTACACATTTGGCTATGAATCTTGTTAAATTTGTACATAAGGATTGGCATATTTTAAGCTATATGGTGGGGTGTGCACCATTTCCCATTTAAGGGTGGTGACCCATGTTGTGAGATGAAAATCGGTGAATGCCCTTGGTACTATTCACAAAAAATTAGAATGGGTGATGGGTTTTGATTGCATTTGCACTCGAGAATGAGTGGATCCTTATCCATGACAGTCATTATGTCCATAAATGGATTGGGAATGGACTGTGTTGTGGAAGAACTAATTTCATTTTGGGATGAAAATAATTATTCTATGGTAGGGAGAGGGACATTGGTCACTAGTATGTAACCCTTGTATGGAAAGGTGTTAGATTTGGTGTCCTGAGAACCAATTGTTTATAATTTTATTACATGAATGTACACTTATTATATATTGTTCATTGTTCTGCATGACTATAATATAATAATGTCCTGAAATATTTGTTGCATTAATAAGGTCATGATAGATCCCCACTATGATGAGAACCTTGAAATGCTATAACAATATTCATAAATAAAGTTCTACGGTTGGATAACATACTTTGATAGGACACATAGTATATAGACCGTCATGTGCGAGTACTCGTAAGAAGACGAGACTCTCTCTCATGGAGTTCACACTTGGTAATATCTAAAATGGGAGATTATGAGAACAGACCCACCAGTAGTGATTCTGTATGTCTTGGTGTCACCGGAGCTGCTATCAATGAGTGTGTGTAATGGTCATTAGACTGGAATATTATCATTAACTCATGTTATGAGTCGTGCACTTAGATTTGCTGACGAAAACCATCATGAAGACAGTTGGTGGGAAGTATGGTACGTTGGGTGCATCACGAATGACATATTGTTAATGGATAAGTTGAAGTAAGATTTATCCCTTCCTTATTTATGGAAGTAGATATCTTGGGCCCTTTGATTGAAATAGAAATTTTTCCCAAATTCCATGGCCATGGTGTCACGACGAGTTTATTTCTGGAAGTCATAGAATGACAGATCAAGCATATAATTTTATGACACCTCCCTGAAACCTGTTTGATGAGATATTGAGACAACGAGATTAAATTACATGGTAAGTGTTCGTATGAGTTGGCACGTCAATG
This sequence comes from Viscum album, assembly GCA_963277665.1. Taxonomy (NCBI): domain Eukaryota; kingdom Viridiplantae; phylum Streptophyta; class Magnoliopsida; order Santalales; family Viscaceae; genus Viscum; species Viscum album. Next base: position 704,869,975 of record OY728131.1, on the reverse strand, counting down.
CGTCGTCAACTTCTTTCTCTTGGGTGCCTTGACCCGTTGCTAGATAGTAATCTTGGACTTTTAGCAAGCCCGCCTAATGCCAACGAGAAAGAGGCCTAGAGGGTCACACACTAAGTGTTTTCAAGTTTCTCAAGTAGAATAAAGATTATCCCCATATGTGGTTTAATAATTATTCAAGGAATCCTAAATTGTTTTAATGTTGGAGGAAGAATAAAATGAAAAACAAGATATACACGTCGTGTACATTGAATGTACACACTGTGTAGTTTTCATTTTGTAATGGAAATGAAAAACGAGTACACGTCATGTATTAATGATTACACGCCATGTAGTTTTTTCTATCAGGACTTTTAGAAAATAATATTGTTTTATTAAACGAAATTTATTATAATAAGTGCGGGCGCATGTCAAGGAATTAATGATTTGACATGGAGGTTTTCAATAAGAGTTAATCAAATAAATAAAATGTGTAACGCGTTTATTTATTATCATAACTCTATAACCATAAATCCAATTATAAATATCCCCACAACCCAAACACTTTTCCCTATGGGTTGTGCACAACAATTCTGGATAATTCTCTCAAGGCCGAAAGAACTCTCTCCAAGAATGCTCTCAAGACAGAGAGAGATCCTTCTCTATCTGATCAAGGTGATCTAAGGCGGACAACACAAGAAAATGCTTCTCCACTATATCACCCAGAGATTGCTTTGGCGACATCCAAAGATACGTGGTGCATGTGTGGATCACCAATAGAGGAACTATACACTTGGATTCTGTGATTCAATGACGAATCACATCAGAACATGATCAGAAATATCAATGAATAAAGAACGCCATAAAAGGTACTTCTTGTGAATTAATTAAATTAATAACCCTCAACCTGTTATGATCCTCCTTTTTCATTACAGGACTATTTTTCTTCTTGGTCTATTTCTGTTATTTGATCTGTGGAGTCTGGCATTTATCATCGTATTGATCCCAGATTGATCATTGCTAATTACAAAAATTCAAGTGGGCACATCCACCCATGAGCTTCCACTGTGCCCGAGAACTTTAAGTGATATCAGAGGGGTCACAATGTTGATTATAGTTATTTAATTTTTGTTGATAATTTACACATTTATATTTGATTCAATTCAAGATAAATCATTCTATAAAACTGAATGAACGTGATCAGTTCTTCCTCCTTCGTTTCTCAATTCACATCATAGAAACAATATTTAATTTTAATTTTTATTAAAATAAAAATGAGGAACTCATCTGGAGGAGCCGCTCATTCTGTCTATATAACACAGGAATACACAATGTGTAGTGAAATCTACATACCGTGTACTTAGGTTCAATGAACTGGTACTGGTCCTCAAAACCACGCCATGTGGATTGAGCATACCTAAGATTTTTTTAATACACCGTGTTGACCAGAACTGAATGATGCATGGAAACTGTAATACACTGCGTGTATGTTGAATCAACATGTCATTCAGTCCGATCTGGCCAAGTTGAAACCGTGTACAAGAAGAAGTCGTGTAACCGCGTACACGGGATTTCCAGACTGTTAACCGCGTAATAAGGAAGTACATGTCGTGTTAGATTAATCTACACACCGTATACTCCAAAATTTTCAAAGTACTGAAAACATGCCAAAGCCTCGGCTTGTACTTTGGATAAAGGGTGAAAACAAAAACACGTCATGTAATATAGCCTTCACACTGTGTACATTCTATAAATGGAATTTCACCAGGTTTCCTCCAAAGTACAAAGACCCGTACAAGGAATATGGATGAGAAGAATCTCAAGGAAATTCAAAAAGCATTTTAAGATAGAGTTGAGTAATTATAAGATCCTAATTAATTGAACTCAAGCGTGACTTATCTTTAATAAAATACCTATTAAAAGAATTTGAATACTAAATATGTGTAAATTTCGTTGCATACTATGGATAATAATGAGCTAGACCAAAGACCCTTTGTGTGTGTATGGTTTCATTTAAATTTATTTAATTTAAATTAGTTGGCATGTGAGCCTTCTTCCAATAAAATGTAAGGCCTGTATGCCCATGGTTTCTTTAATGTAAACCCCATGTAATGGAGGATCTCCCAAGATAGAGGATATGGTTCAAAATCTGAAACTGAGGCAAAACCAACCTAAGAAGATACAAAGGTAGACAGGTGGGAGCTGCAAAACACGAACCATCGGGTTCAAGGTGTTTTTCCCTAGGTCAGGGTTAGCTTATCAAAACCGCCATATAATCTAACCAATAAAAGCTCATGATCATGCCATCTTATTTTATTTTTGTCTGATTGCACGGTTTATTTATTATGTATGTGTTTTCACGATCACAATGTTAATGAAATAAACGAGCATGCAAAGATGAAATAAAATAAAAACCGGACTATGCGTAAACATTATCAGAACATGGTTAATCACTTAAGCAAGCATCACTTAATATTAACAAGCATGTGATAATGTGAAACTATGCATAAAGGATTGAAATCCCTCAAATACCATATTAAGTCAGATCTAGCCTTCTACTACTTTATTGAGGGAAAGACTCAATAAAACTTTGTGTTTGACCAACCCTTGTTGGGACACTTACATTTTTAAAGGAAGCTCTTATGAAAGATTCCGGTTGACTTGAACATTTTACATCAAGAGGAGTAACCCTTGTTAGACATGTTGTAAAATGGAGGCAAGTGTTGAGGAAATCCAAGTCAGGATTTCAGGATTGGGGACTCCACTCAATAGATCAATGAACTGTAATCTCACAGTTGGCAATGACCTGCCTACCCAAATACATTTAAATAGCTTGACCAACCCTTATTGGGGTTATGCGAAGTGGAATATGTATCCTTTCCACTAGAATGTCATAGAAACTAGGCATTCCAAGTTCAATGTTGGGGTATGTTGGAACATAATAAAATAGTGGGAGAATTTATATAATCATTTTTCATTTTTCATAAAATGTAATCAAAAGGCACTAATAAATATTCTCTTTTAATTTGTAGAATCAATATGACAAACTCATCAACCACATTTTCTCTACAATCAATTCTAGAAAAAGACAATATTATCACCTACTGTAACTTTCAGGAATGGTTTAGGAACCTTTGGGTAATCCTACACCCTGAACGAAAGTTTTACGTGCTGGAGTCCTCACTTCCTGATTTTCCTGCCCAAGGGTCCAGTGCTGAAGATTTCCTGGTCTATGATCAAAATTTGAACGATGCACTCGACATTCATTGTTTGATGTTGTCATCAATGTCTAGTGAGATCATGAAGTCTCAAGAAGACATGGATGCCTATAGTATTCTCGAGCACATCCATGGTCTGTACTAGGAGAGAGCATGGCAGGAAATTATTGAGATCTCCAAAGCTCTACTTGAGAGAAAGCTTGGAGAGGGTTCCCCAGCTAGGCCTCATGTAGTTAAGCTCATTAGATTCATTGAGTGCTTGGAGGTTCTAGGGTTAAAACTCCCCTATGAACTCGGTACCGATCTCATTCGTGCATCACTCCCCCAGAGCTTCTATAAATTTGTTGTAAATTTCAACATGAAAAATATTGAGAAGTCTCTATTTGATCTTCTTATCCTCATTCTCCAAGTGAACAATGATATGAAGCTTGAAAAGCCTTCTGTACTTGTGGTGAATAAAAGGAAAGAGAATGAAAAGATCTTTAATCCCAAAGCTTCTTCAAGGCCTTCCAAGAAAAGAAAGATCAAAGGGGAGGCAAGAGAACATGAGGTTGTTTGTTTCGCATGTGGCAAGAAGGTCCACTGGAAGAAAAACTGCACCTAGACAAGGAAGCAATGGGAAGCTTCAGGTGTGTTTGTTATCGAATTCAATCTATCTATTTCTACCAACTGGGTATTAGATACTGCTTGTGGTGATCACATCTGTATCCAAATACATGGACCAAGTAGATTTAGAAAGATTGACGGAGGTGAGGTGGATCAGCGAGCAGCCAATAGAGCCAGACTGTTTGTTGTGGTTGTCGGAGACTAACACCTCACATTGCCTACTGAGAAGGTCTTGGTATTAAAAGGATGTTATTATGTACCCTCTGTAACCAAAAAAATTAATTCAGTATCCAGATTAGATACTAATAGATTCATCTTCATGTTTGGAAATGAATGTTGCTACTTTTATCAAAATAGCTTTTTTTTTGGTAGGGAACATCTATATAATGACCTTTATGTGTTAGACTACACTAATAAAGTAATGGAAACCGATGAAAAAGTTAATTAACATGATTCATACCACACCAAACTTTGGCATCATCGACTAGGTCATGTTAATGAGAAACGTTTGACAAAATTACTTCATGATGGGTATTTAGATTCTTTAGAACTAAAACCACTTGGTGTATGTCATGTGTGTATACAAGGCAAAATGACCAAAGACCCATTTATTGAGAAAGGTGAAAGGGATAAAGATCTTCTAGAATTAGTTCACACAGATGTGTCTGGACCATTTTCAGTTGAATCAAGGGGTGGGTTCTAGTACTTCATAACTTTTACTGATGATTTTAGTAGATAAGGATATATTTACTTAATGAGGTATAAGTCGGATTCTTTTGATCAGTTCAAAGAGTACAAGAATGAAGTGGAGAACCATCTTGGTAAGAAGTTTAATAAACTCTGCTCAGACAGAGGAGGATAATATCTTAATCAAGACTTCATTGATTTCTTATGGGAGTTTGGGATTCTATCTCATCCCACTCCTCCTTACATGCTCAGTAGAATGGTGTAAGTGAAAGGAAGAACCACACCCTGTTGGAAATGGTGAGATCAATGATGAGTCATGCAAGTTTTCCATTATCCTTTTGGGGATATGCTTTAGAAACAACATCACACATACCAAAAAAAGTACCAACTAAATCGATAAATGGTATTCCATACTAGTTATGGAGTGGATGCAAAACCATGTTTTCAAATTTACATGTGTGGTGTAGCGAAGCATTGGTTAAGGCCTCTTCAGGTAACAAACATGAACCCCGAGGCACAAAGTGTACCTTTATAGGATATCCCATGGAAATAAGGGGATATTACTTATACAACCCCTTAGATAAAAAGGTTATTGTGGAAGGACACACCATATTCCTTGAGAGGGAGCACATCTCCAAAAGAGATAGTGGGAGCGAGATAGACTTCGATGAAGTCGAGGTTCAAGACACATAGGAGTTGGTACAAGAACAGATTCCACAAAGCCCCATGGAAGAACAATATGCTCCAAAGACACAAGAACTATGTAGGAGCACGAGAGAGGTGAGAGAACCAGAACGATATAGTTTTCTTGTCACTGAGGATGGTGACTCATTATTGGTTGATAATGATGATCCTCTTACCTACAAGGAATCAGTTGAAGGCACAAAAGTTTCCAAGTGGCAAGAAGCCATGAATTCTGAAATAGATTCCATATACCAAAACCAAGTCTGTATTTTGGTAGATCCTCCAGTTGATGAAATCCTATTGTTGATAAATGGGTATTCAAGAAGAAAAGGGACATGGAGGGACAAGTCAGCACCTATAAGGCACGGCTGGTTGTAAAAGGTTTTAGACAACATCAAGGAATTGACTATGATGAAACTTTTTCACCGATTGAAATGCTAAAATCCATCAGAATCCTATTGTCCATTGCGGCTTACCGTGATTATGAAATTTGGAAAATGGATGTCAAAACAACATTTCTTAATGGGAACCTCCAGGAAGATGTCTACATGACACAACCTGAAGGGTTTCTAACTCCAAAAGATTCCAACAATGTATGAAAGTTGTTGAAATTCATTTATGGATTAAAGAAAGCATCAAGGTCATGGAACATTCATTTTAATGATGCCATAACAGAATTTGGCTTTGTTAAGGATGAATGTGAACCTTTTGTCTAGACATGGTTTAGAGGAAGTGCATCCATTTTCCTATTAGTCTATGTTGATGACATATTACTAATTGGAAACGAAGTACTTATCTTACAGTCATTTAAGGCATGATTGGATAAATGCTTCTCTATGAAAGACTTGGGCGAGACAACATATATTCTTGGGGTCAAGATCCATCGTGATAGATCCAAGAGAATTCTGGGTCTGAGTCAAAGTATATACATTGACAAGATACTGAAAAAGATTCAGAATGGAATAGTCCAAGAAGGGATTGTTGCCAATGTCACATGACATTCATCTTTCCAAGAAAACGTGTCCTCAGACACATGAGGAAAGAATGAAAATGGCAAGGATCCCTTAAACATCCGCGATTGGGTCAGTCGTGTATGTTATGCCATGTACAAGGCTAGATGTTGCTTACGCATTAAATATGGTAGACATATATCAAGATGATTCAGGAGGCCTCCATTGGATGGCAGTCAAGACTATCCTTAAGTATCTGAGGCGTACTAAGGATATGTTCCAGATTTATGGAGGAGATGAGGAACTAGTCATCAAAGGACATGTAGATGCTAGTTTCCAGACTAATCAAGATGACAAGAAGTCACATATTGGATACATCTTCCATTTGAAAGGATGTGCAGTGAGATGGAAGATCTCAAAGAAAGGTGTGGTCATAGATTCTAAAGTAGAGTTCGAGTATATTGCAGATTCTGAGGAAGCTGAGGAAGTAGTATGGATGTGAAGCTTCATCCAAGAGCTAGATGTAGTAACTATTAGTAATGATCCTATCACAATCTATTATGATAATACTGCAGCGGTGACACTTGAAAAAGATCCAAGATCACATCAGTGAAAAAATCACATACTTCAAAAGTATCATCTCTTGAGGGATTTTTCTCGAAGAGGTTAAGTTACAGTGAGCAGTATTTCCATGGAAGACAACATGGAAGACCCCTTGACTAAAGCTTTGACTCAGCAGAAACATGATCATCATGTGAGGTCTGCGGACTAAAAGTCGTAGGCTGTTGGATCTAGTCTAATTGGGATCTTTTTAGAGTTGGTGTATTGAGAACCAACTATTTATACTTTGATTACTTGAATGTAAACTTATTATATATTTTTCATTGTTCTGCATGAATATAATATAATAATGTCTTCGAATATTTATTATATTAATAAGGCCATGGAAGATCCTCGTTATGATGAGAACCATAAAATTATATAACAATATTCTTAAATAATGTTCTATGGTTGGATGACATACTATGATAGGACACATAGTATACAGACCATCATGTGCGAGTACTTTTAAGAATATGAGACTCTCTCTCATGGAGTTCGCACTTAGTAATATCCAAGATGGAAGATTATGTGAACAGACCCACCAGTAGTAATTGTGCATGTCTTGGTGTCATCGAACATTGCTATCTACGAGCATGTGTTGTGGTCCTTAGACTGGAAGATTATCATTAACTCATGTCATGACCCACGCACTAAGATTTGCTGACAAAAACCGTCACGAAGACAACTGGCAGGATGTAGGGTTGGTTGGGTGCGTCACGAATGACATGTTGTTAATGTATAAGTTGAGGAAGGATTTTTCCCTTCCATATTTATAGAAGTAGATATCTCTGGCTCTTTGATTGAAATGGAACTATCTCCCAAATTCCATGGAAATGGTGTCACGACGAGTTTATTTATGGATGTCAAAGATTCATGAATCAATCATATAGGTTTATGACACTTCTCTGAAACCTACTTGATGAGATATTGAGACAACGAGATTAAATTAAATGGTAAGTGTTCGTATGAGGTGGCACATCAATGCAGAGTCAGCTTCTTTCTCTTGGGGTCCTTGACCCGTTGCTAGATAGTAATCTTAGACTTTAGGCAAGCCGGCCTAATTCCAACGAGAAAGATGCCTAGAGGGTCACACACTAAGTGTATCCAAGTATCGCAAGTATTATAAAGATTATTCTCATATGTGGTTTAATAATTATTCATGGAAGCCTAAATCGTTTTAATGTTGGAAGATGAATAAAACGGAAAACAAGATATACACGTCATGTACATTGAATGTACATGCCATGTAGTTTTCATTTTAGAAAGGAAATGAAGAATGAGTACACGCCGTGTATTAATGATTACACACTATGTAGTTTCTCCAGATTGGATTTTTAGGAAATGATATCATTTTTTTAAATGATATTTATTATAATCAGTATGGGGGAATGTAAAAGAATTAATGATTCCACATGGGGGTTTTTAATAAGATTTAATGAAATAAATAAAACATGTAACGTGTTTATTTATTGTCATAACTCTATAACCTCAAACCCAATTATAAATATCCTTACCACCCCAATAATTTTTCCTAATGGTTGTGCACAACGATTCTGGGGAATTCTCTCAAGGATGAAAGAACTCCTTCCTCCAAGAATACTCTCAAGATCGTGAGAGATCCTCCTCAATCGGATCAAGGAGATCTAAGGTTGACAACACAAGCAAAGGCTTATCCACGCTAGCACCCAGAGATTCCATTGGCAACGTCCAGAGATACATGGTGCACGTGTGGATCACCACTAGAAGAAGTCTACAATTGGATTCTACGACGCAATGATGAATCACATCGAAACGTGATCAGAAATATCAATGAAAAATGAATACCATAAAAGGTACTTCTTGTAAATTAATTAAATTAATTATAGTTAACCTGTGATGATCCTCCTCTATGGTTCTGGGAATATTCTTTTTCTTTGTCTATTTCTGTGATTTGATATGTGGATTCTAGCATTTATCATCGTATTGATCCCGGATTTATCATTAATAATGACAAAAAGTCAAGTGGTCACATCCACCCACGAGCATCTGCTATTCCCGGGACCTTCAAAAGGGTCATGCGAGGATGTGACCGGTCATTAGATCATCATTTTGGATTTTAAATTTCATTATAAGGGTGCTATTGTATTTTCAATGAAGTGGGTGGAGTTTAATCATAGGCATAAAGCCTATTATTCCATTGATAATCCAACAATATTAGATCTGGAATGCATCAGTGTCTGTGATATGGCATGTTAATGGAAATATACAAGGGATGGTTCAACCATGACATGTAACCAAATGCTAGTTATATGCTTTAGTGAGTTTTCTAGGAATAATATTCGTGTTTTGTGAGATGAAGGCATTGGGATACAGTTTGGTTGATGTGATGACTTGAAAATTTGATCATTTTTTGGAATTGTCTTCCAAAGGCGGTTAGACTTGAGTTCTCTTCATTGGTTGTATATGGATGGTTTTAACACCCCGAGTTTCTAGGATACACTTCTATTTCAATAATGCAATAGCTTGCATTGTACACAAGTTCGAGATTCTAACACACCGCAACCAATCAAAATAGCCATTATGAATAGTAATACCAACTTTTTGAAATTATATACATTTTATATTTCAAAATGGACTTCATTTTTGGTTTCATAATATCTAAATTATCCTATGTTGAATTTTTTGTATTTTTCTGAGAACATCCGATTTTTTATGAATAGTGAAAAATACTTAAAAACAACTTTTTTAATCAAAATAATTTATAGTGATAAATTATACTATTTAGTGGTTTTAAATTATATTCAGAATATATTTTTACCATTTTATCCAATGGTGGTCATTAGAATTAATTTCACTTTAAAATTGGATATAAAAAATTGTCAATCTTTTGATATATATTTTTTCTTAAAAACACGCTATTTGTTGTGACAGCGGGAATTATTTACAAAATTAATTAATGCAACATATATGTTTGTAAATTTGTAAAATAGACATCATTTTTGAATTATGAATATCAATTATAGCTTAGGGTGAAATTTTGGCATTGTTCTGAAAAACTTCAATTTTTGATGAATAGTAAAACCACTAATTGGTAGTTAAAAAACTAATTTTTTATTTAAATGAAACATTACCACTTCTGTGATTTTATTTTCAAAAATCTGACATACATGGTTGTCATTAGGATGTAAAATTTAGTTCAATAGGATTAAAATAATTTTTTGGTGAATAGTAACTTTTAAGTTTAATTAATCGCGATTAAAGGTAATTAGTGTAATTTAATGTAAAGATAATGTTATAATAATTTAAATCACCTTGACACATGTCTTACCCCTATTTTATGAGTCATGGCCGACCAAGACAATCCATGGGTCAACTTGGGGACCCCATGGAGCCACTTTGGTAGGAAAATGACATTAAAAACGTTTTATTTAATGTTAAAATAAAAATGTCACAAACATGAGGTGTTTTATCAAAACAATTTTAAATGGGGATATAAAAGTCATATTTTTTACTATAAATATTCATTATAAAGATAGAAAGATTTCCTACATCATGATATTTTTTTATATAATTTTTAGACATTAAATAAATTAAATTATTTAAGACACCATGATGATGTAGTGATTACCTAATTATTTAACGATTTAAATAAAATGAAAATATAATGTAAAATATAAGACCTACACATGTCAAAAACCTATTGGATTGGTGGATTTAGAACTCTTATCACCTTATCCTAGAAATATATAATTTTGGGACCTTTTAAATCCGAAAATCATTTTATAATAAAGTAACCTTTTATAACTTTCCAAGAGTGCCCCTCCTCTCCCCTTATAAAAGGCCCCCACCACTACCCCCATATTCACACCATCAAAGCCTTTTGGCTCGGCCACCCTCTACCAAAATACTCTCTAAACATCCCTCTCTTACTCCTAGAAGTCTCACTTTGGGCAGAAGTCTTCCCAAGGAAGCCTTTGGCTCAAATCAAAAAGAGTTTCCCGGTTTCAAGTTAATGTCATCTCTTATGTTATTTTGTTTTATTTTGATTCTCCAACCCCCTAAACTCTTTTTATTATTTTATTTTGTAACAAAACCAGTATCCTCAATATAATTGGATGTTTTTATGAGATTTATTTTATTTACACTTACACACACCTACATCTAATGGTTAAAGAACATACTGTATCTGTGGATGGCGAATTTCTGCATCATGAAATGATGATTGTTCAATCTTCTATTATCACCGCTCATGGTGGCCATTATGATGACACTATTTTTATATATGATATATATTATGTTTTTGTTTTCCTTATGATTATGTATTTTTAATTTATGGCATACCTTTACGATTTCCATTATGGTTAAACGCGATAATTTCATTTTAGGAAGTGCAGACTACTGCCCCCTCAAAGTGATTTGAATCGTTAATGCCATATGTGGGATGTATAAATGATGGAGTAAATGGTATTATACATTATATTATACTGGAATTATATTATACCTTTATATAATTATAACTTCATTCCATTAAATAGGAAATAGAAATGAAAGTAGCATTCATGCGTACGTATGGCTTACCGTCTCCATGAACGGTGCATTTCATTTCTTACCTCTAAATGTTATGTAATATTTTAAATGAATGTATATACTGGATATATATGATGTATATGATATCTACATCATGAATATAATTATGGATATAATGGGTATTTTACCACATGGGCAACTTTTAATTTTAAGAAGTTTATTTTTGACTCAAGTACCTAAGATCGACAAAACGACCGTTATTAACTTAAATAATTAAATAATGTTCATAACATGGTAATAAGTGATATAAAAAGAATAATTAACTTGAAAAAGGTTCCTAAGCAGGTATAGATTAACTCTAGTTTATTATTCAGGAGTTTAAAGAGCGGTCAAGTCAAGTCGGACCCGAGGTAAGGGAACTTCTAAACCCAATTACCATTCTTTGGGTCAATCTCCAACTTTCAAATTATGTCATGATATTATTATATCCTAACTTTTATTTGTACTTTCTTTATGTGTACTTGTAGTGAATACACATAATAGATCTACTTTATTTAAAAAAATGATCTTTGTAAGGGTCTTCGTCTCAATCTCCTTTCATAGAGGTATATTTTGTTTTATACACAACTTTCTTTTATACGGTGTATAAACCCCTTTGACTTTTACTTTTATTCAAAAGGAATCTTTTTTTACAAAGCGTTTTATTAAACAAAAAAATAGGAATGTTTTTGTCTTACGTATGCTACGACAACGACTTCTCCACCGTAGTGACCATTATTTGTGTTTCAGCTTCCTCTACAAGCCATAACATTTTTTAAATGAAAAATAAATACAAAGTTTTAATTTTCTTTTATTTTGGCATTGAAAATGGTTTTGAAAGTGTTTTCATTATATCAATGTGTTGTATTTATATCTTGTGATTGAAATGTGGAAATGTTATGTTTACTTTATGCATGTTTTATGTGATACGATAATGTTATGGTTTATGATATGTTTAAACCTGTTCATATGAGGAATGCATTGGGCTTAATAATTGACGGGTGGAGCCCGCTATAGCTCCTCGATGCATTGGTAGGTCTCATGAGACAAACTAGTGTCTTGGCATGTGGCCTTGACAAAATCTTATTTGTAGTCTTGGCACGAGGCCTTGGCTACGTGGTTATGATAGTCTGGCATTATGCATTACATCATTATAAAAGTGGTTATTGATATTTCATGTGATTATTCGACCAGTAGAATATCCATGTGAATAAGTAAATGGATTTATCTCATTTTACTTTTTCCATATTATGTTGAAGTTCAAGTTTAAAAGGATTTTTTTATTCATACATTGCCGTAAATGTTTATGTTTATTTATGAAAACTTCCGCTATATTGTTATCATTACTGAGCATCTGAGGTCACCCCTTTCAAAGTTTTAATTTTTCCAGGATGTGAAGAAGTATTTTAGGAATGACCTGCAGGGATAGTCTGAAGTGGATATGAGTGTGGAAAATGGATACTATGTTATTGTAGTTTTTCACTTTATGATATAATTTAACATTTATTAGTGTATCTAGTGTTTCCAAGGCTACAAATCTAGTCGGTCTTTCTAGAATTAATTTTTTGTGATCATGACAATGTTACGCAATAATGCACCGACTCTGGGTAACTGGGGTAGGGGTGTTATAGATGGTATCAGAGAAAGTTTAGTACTAACCTTGGAAGCTAGATTTAGATAAACTCTGATTAGAGCACATATCCCTAAGATAGAATTGAGGATTAGTATAGAATAAATTCTTAGAATTTTGGTATTATAGAAATTTTTGTGAGTTTTCCATGCAATACATCCCTGTATGGATATGAGAAGGTAGAGGCGGCTCTGTCATAGATGTACCTAGGGGTAAAACCCGAAAACACCGCTTTGAGCTAGACTCGAATGGGAACTGGTGCACGAAAACGGGTCTTACTCGACTCTTGGTTATGACACTCCCAGGGGATATGCTTAGGATTATTATCATTTTATTTACAAACCATTAGGAAGGGTTTATGAGTATTTACTTCCTCAAAGAAAACATTTTTATGATTATAGATTATATCCATAAATAGTTCAATTTATGTTAAGTGTTTTACAATTATGGAATTATGTATTTTGATTCATAAACTAATCTAGTTTATGCCATTATTTAGAAATGGAACCCAGTGGGAGGAATGGAAACCGTATAAATGCACGCACTCCATGTAGGGATTGCCCTCCTACTCAAGATAATTATTGCGGAGGTGGTGATACAACTGGTGCTGATCAACTTATCACCATACTGGGACAACTCACTCAGGTTATGAATGATAACCTTACTCGTATGGAGCACCCTGATCCGCAACGTGGAGGATCAATGTTAGACCGCTTCAGAAGGAAAAAACCGCCATCATTTAATGGGGGTACAAATCCATTAGTAGCTGAGAAATTGATAAACTCCTTAGAGAAAATATTCCACGCCTTGGGGAGTAGTGAAAGGGAGAAGGTTTTCATGGTAGTTTACTGGCTCACTGGAGATGCCGATCAATGGTGGTCGCTGATTCAAAAAAAAGGAAGATGAAGAAGTATCAAGTATGGAATGGAGGGTGTTTAAGGAAATTTTCTTAGAAAAATACTTTCCACATGACCATCGTGCAGATATGGAAAGGCCATTTCTGAGTCTGAGGTAGAGGGATGATCTACCACATGAATGTCTAGCAAGACTATATATTAATGAAGTTGTGAGACATCATGGAGCACCCCTATCGATTGTCTCAGATCGTGATCCTCGTTTTACATCATGATTCTGGAAAAGTCTTCCGAAGGCCTTGGATACTGAACATCATTTGAGCACTGCTTACCACCCTCAAATAGATGGACAATCAGAAAGAACTATCCAAAACTTAGAAGACATGTTGAGATCATGCTCACCTGACTTTCAAGGAATGTGGGATCAAAATTTACCTCTAGTAGAATTTTCCTATAACAATAGCTTCCATTCAAGTATTCAGATGGCACCATATGAAGCGTTATACAGAAAGAGATGTCGCACACCAAACTGTTGGGATGACGTTGGTGAAGGAAAACTTGTAGGCCCATAACTAGTGGAGGAAACGATGGAAAAGGTGAAAGTAATCCAAAACCACATCAAAGTAGCTCAAAGGAGTCAGAAGAACTATGCCGACAACCGAAGGAAGGATTTGGAATTTCAGGTAGGAGATCATGTTTTATTGAAGGTATATCCATGGAAGGGAGTTATACGATTCTGTAAGAATGGTAAATTGAGTCCCATGTACATCAGACCCTTCGAAATTCTAGAACGAATTGGGGCTGTAGCATACCGTTTGGCAATGCCGCCAAGTCTCCCCAAAGTTCATGATGTATTCCACGTATCACTATTGAGAAAATACATGTCTGACCGAATGCATGTACTCACCTATGAGGAATTATAACTGGAACCCGATATATCTTAATGTGAAGAGCCCGTCAGGATTCGTCATACAAGAGAACAAGTGCTGAGAAACCGGACGACTCGTCTGGTAAAAGTTCTATGGAGAAACCATAAGATAGAGGAGGCAACGTGGGAACCTGAGGAACTTATGATGAAGAATCACCTGAGTCTTTTTATACAGTGATATTATATGAAATTTTGAGGATGAAATTATTTGAAGGAGGAGATAATGTAACACCCCGAGATTCCATGATACGCTTCTCTTTCAATAATGCAATAGCTTGCATTGTACACAAGTTCGAGATTCTAACACACTGCGACCAATCAAAATAGCCATTATGAATAGTAATACCCAATTTATGAAATTATATATATTTTATACTTCAAAATGGACATCATTTTTTTATTCGGAATATCGAAATTATCCAAAGTTGAATTTTTGGTATTTTTCTGAGAACTTCCAATTTTTTGTGAATAGTGAAAAATACTTAAAAACAAATTTTTTAATAAAAATAATTTATATTGATAAATTATACTATTGAGTGGTTTTAAAGTACAATTAGAATATATTGTTACCAATTTATCCAATGGTGGTCATTATAATTAATTTCACTTTGAAATTGGACATAAACAATTGTCAATCTTTTGATATATATTGTTTCTTAAAAACACGCTATTTGTTGTGACAGCATGAATTAATTACAAAATTAATTAATGCAACTTATATGTTTGTAATTTTTTAAAATAGACATCATTTTTGAATTCTGAATATCAATTATAGCTTATGGTGAAATTTTGGCATTTTTCTGAAAAACTTCAATTTTTGATGAATAGTGAAACCACCAAGTGGTAGTTAAAAAACTAATTTTTCGTTTAAATGAAACATTATCACTTCTGTGATATGATTTTCAAAAATATGACATACATGGTTGTCATTAGGAATTAAAATGTGGTTCAATGCGATTAAAATAATTTTTTGGTGAATAGTAACTTTTAAGTTTAATTAATCGCGATTAAAGGTAGTTACTGTAATTTAAGGTAAAGATAATGTTTTAATAATATTAAATGACCTTGAAACATGTCTTACCTCTATTGGATGAGACATTTCCGACCAACAAAATCCATGGGTCAACTTGGCGACCCCATGGAGCCACTTTGGTAGGAAAATGACATTAAAAACTTTTTATTTAATGTTAAAATAAAAATGTCACAAACATGAGTTGTTTTACTAAAATAATTTTTAAATGGGGTTATACAAGTCATATTTTTTACTATAAATATTCATTAGAAAGATAAAAATATTTAATACATCATGATAGTTTTTTTATAATTTTTAGAAATTAAATAAATTAAATTATTTATGACTCCATGATGATGCGGCGATTACCTCATTATTTAACGATTTAAATAAAATGAAAATATAATGTAAAATCTAAGACATAAACATGTCAAAAACATATTTTATGGGTGGAATTATAACTCTTATCTCCTTATCCTAGAAATATATTATTTTTGGACCTTTTAAATCCGAAAATCATTTTATAATTAAGTAACCTTTTATAAATTTCAAAGAGTGCCCCTCCTCTCCTCTTATAAAAGGCCCCCACCACTACCACCTTATTCACACCTTCAAAGCCTTTTGGCTCGGCCAACCTCTACCCAAATACACTCTCAACATCCCTATCTTACTCCCAGAAGCCTCACTTTTGGAAGAAGTCTTCCCTAGGAAGCCTTTGGCTCAAATCAAAAATAGTTACCTGATTTTAAGGTAATGTCTTCTCTTATGTTATTTTGTTTTATTTTGATTATCAAACCCCCTAAACACTTTTTATTATTATATTTTGTAACAACACCAGTATCCTAAATATACTTGGATGTTTTTATGAGAAGTATTTTATTTACACTTACACACACCTACATCTAATGGTTAAAGAACATACTGTTTCTGTGGATGGCGAATTTCTGCCTCACGAAATGATGATTGTTCAATCTTCTATTAACTCCTCTCATGGTGGCCATTATGATGAAACTATTTTTATATATGATATATATTATGTTTTTTTTTCTTATGATTCTTTATTTTTCATTTATGGAATACCTTTACGATTTCCATTATGGGTAAACGCGATAATTTCATTTTAGGAATTGCGGACTACCGCCCCCTCAGAGTGATTTGAATCGTTAATGCCATATGTGGGATGTATAAAGGATGGAGTAAATGGTATTATACATTATATTATACTGGAATTATATTATACCTTTATATAATTATAACTTCATTCCACTAAATACGAAATATAAATGAAAGTAGCGTTCATACGTACGTATGACTTACCGTCTCCATGAACGGTGCATTTCATTTCTTACCTCTAAATGTTATGTAATATTATAAATTAATGTATATAATGGGTATATATTATGTATATGATATCTACATCATGAATATAATTATGGATATAATGGATATTTTACCACATGATCAACTTGTAATTTTAAGAAGTTTATTTTTGACACATGTACCTAAGATCGACAAAACGACCGTTATTAACTTAAATAATTACATAATGTTCATAACATGGAAATAAGTGATATAAAAGGAATAATGAACATGAAAAAGGTTCCTATTCAGGTATAGATTTACTCTATTTTATTATTCAGGAGGTTAAAGAGCGGTCGAGTCAAGTTGGACATGAGGTAGGGGAACTTCTTAACCCAATTTCCATTCTTTGGAATAAGCTCCTACTTTCAAATTATGTCATGATATTATTATGTCCTATCTTGTATTTATACTTTCTTTATGTGTACATGTATTGAATACACAAAATAGATCTACTTTATTTTAAAAAAATGATCTTTTTAAGGGTCTTCGTCTCAATCTCTTTTCATTGAAACATATTTTTGTTTTATACACATCTTTATTTTATACGGTGTATAGACCCCTTTGACTTTTAATTTTATTCAAAAGGAATCTTTTTTTTACAAAGCGATTTACTAAACGAAAATAAGGAATTTTTTGTCTTACGTATGCAGCGACAATGACTTCTCCGCCGCGGTGACCATTATTTGTGTTTCGGCTTCCTCTATATGCAATAACTTTTTTTAAATGAAAAATAAATACAAAGTTTTAATTTTCTTTTATTTTGGTATTGAAAATGGTTTTGAAAGTGTTTTTATTATATCAATGTGTTTTATTGATATCTTGTGATTGAAATGTGGAAATTTAATGTTTCCTTTATGAATGTTTTATTTGATATGATTATGTTATGGTTTATGATATGTTTAAACCTATTCATATGAGGAATGCATTGGACTTTATAAGTGATAGGTGGAGCCCGCTATAGCTCCTCGATGCATCGGTAGGTCTCATGAGACAAACTAGTGTCTTGGCACAAGGCCTTGACAAAATCTTATTTGTAGTCTTGGCACGAGGCCTTGGCTATGTGGTTATGATATTTTGGAATTATTCATTCCATCATTATGAAAGTGGTTATTGATATTGCATGTGATTATTTGACCAGTAGAATATCCATGTGAAGAAGTAAATGGAATTATCTCGTTTTACTTTTTCCATATTATTTTGAAGTTCAAATTTAAAAGGATTTTGTTTTAGTCATACATTGACTTAAATGTTTATGTTTATTTATGAAAGCTTCCGCTATATTGTTATCCTTACTGAGCATCTGAGCTCACCCCTTTCAATGTATTAATTTTTCAAGGATGTGAAGAAGTATTTTAGGAATGACCTGTAGGGATAGTCTGAAGGGGATATGAGTGTGGAAAATGGAGACTATGTTATTTTATTTTTTCACTTTATGATATAATGTAACATTTATGAATGTATCTATTGTTTCTAAGGATACTAAACTAATCGGTCTTTCGAGACTTGATCTTTTGTGATCATCCCAATTTTACGCAATAATGCACCGACCCTGGGTAACTGGGGTCGGGGCGTTACAATAGTAAGGAACCATATCTGAGTTTATGTAACTATAATAGGGTTCTCTATAGGCCAAGTGAGTAAATATAAGGTAATTTTGTCATGTGTAGGTGTAGACAGGCTCATGTAAGTATCATCTTACTATTTTTGTAGGGGAGGATTAAGCGACTTATAAGTAAAGTGTCACATGAATGCATGTTGGGAATTCTGAAATGAAACATAGCCATTTGAATGAGAATTCAGGACTATATTTGGTCGTGTAGTTCTAATAAATTTCCACCAAGTCATCTCATGGATGGGAAGTGTTAACGTTTGGTGGTTGTAAGATTTCTTTTTTTTTATGATTTGGAAATATCATAAGGAAATTTAATTTTCAAATATGTGGTGGGTTAAATCTTGATAGTAGATTATGAATGGAATTTTAAAGAATGTAATGCCACAATCTAATTCTTTTATATGTAGATTGAGTCTTGGATGTCAGCTTAGTGGTATTAGTAGCATCCTTATAGTTTGGGATCCAATGACATTTTTTTTGGAAAAGTGCATCTTATGGTGATAAATTGGCACATGATTACTGCTAACCGTGCAGCCTAACCATGTGGCCAGTTTGTACAAGAGAATGAGATAAAGAAATAATATGAGTGTCCTGAATAACTATGTGAGCCTCTGTCAGAAATTGCAAATATGCTGCATATTTGGTGTGCCGCCTATAAAACTGTGAGTTAAAACCATGTGAAGCAGACATGTTAGAGGGAGTGTTAACCACATGGTTGGTGCATGGTTTAGGAAATGGTTTATATAAACCATGTGGCCCTTATAAAGGGTTAAAATCACCCATTTAACCTAGTAGGATTTAAAAGGGAATCCCACTCTTGTCTTACCTTTTCCCTCCACATGTGTTCCAACCCTCCTCTCCTCTCGTTCTATTCTTCAAACCCCATCAAGGGGGTCCCTTGGTGGCCTTCCATGGCGATTTTTGGTATGATCAAAACTATAGTACCCTCTCTTGATATTATCCTCACTTCATTGTATGTTTTTGGTTCAATGGTTTGGGTTTACAATTCTGATTCATCTGTTTCATGGTGGAATTGGATACCGGTGACTGTTCTTTTACATTTCTGAGGATGACAGTAACTCGGAGGGCCATCTATAATTCACCACACATCATTTCATTGAGTTATTCCACCATGGTGATTTTATAAATCATTTATACTGTTTTTTGTATGTTTTCATCATGTTTTTAGTTCTTTTTCCCAATTCAAGGTTGAGAATATGACACGTGTTATTAGCGATCATTTCATCACATTTTTTCCACAACATGACAATTCGGTGACGTTTTAAGCTTTATTCCATTTCAATTTATTTTGGATAATTGTTCTAGTTTTTAAAATCAATCAATTTTTTATTTTTTATTTATAATTAATTATTGTATGGTGTTTGGGTTTTGAGATAGGACCTACCTATGTCTCGGATGAGCTTCGATAAGCCTTGACAGTTGCTTCCATCCTTGGGAAAATAAACAAAAATCATCTTATGAGGTTGGAATACTATCATACATTCCCTATTGAATTTCTGCATTTCATGTTTTTTTGTGTATCATCAAGCTCAACCCTGAGGGTGAATCCCCCTATTTATGTTTATTCTAATGGTCTATTAATTATATTATTATGTTAAAATGGACTATATGAATGACAGGGGTTACTAACAACCCCTATGTGTTAGCTTTACACCTTAGCCTCTAAAGGATGAGTATGAGACCCTTGAGACATCGAATAGTCTCCATATTGCTTTTGGGGATATGTTGTTGCTTGTGAGACATGTCATCCCTTGTACATGCATAGGTTATAATGACCCAAACTATTCATACATAGATATAACATCTTAATCAATGTATTTTCATTACAAAACATAATGATTCGTGCTATAATAATATAGGTATAATGCATTTGGAAACATGGTCACATAAACAATTGGTTTATAAAAGATCTAAATCATCTCACACTGAGCTCTTTATAACTACTACCTTTATTATACATATCATACATAGTAAATTTATTCATAACTCAGGGAAAGGAAACATAATAAAGGGTGATCTAAAATAATGAATAATGGTAAACAAGAGAGATTTTAATGATCACAGGAGCATAACATGAACACTAGAGTATGAGAACATGAGCATAACATTAGAAAATAATACCCATCATATCATAGATCACCATATTGAGTCATGGTATAAAACTTGGTTGTTCATAAGTCAAGAATCATAAAGGAATCTAGAAACATAAGTCATGTAAGCATAACATTGACATAATAAATGGAAATGTTGAATACAAATATATATAGTAAATCCTTCCCTTAGTAGTCAAGTCTCATTTCCAAGACTACCATAGTGGAATGAGTTCACTCTAAAAACCATCGTAGTAGTCATGATTTACACCCATGACCATCATAGTGGATTAGGTTCACTCCCCAAGCCATTGTAGTAGTCATGGTTCACTACCATTACTATCATAGTTGAAAATGTACCTTATTGAACTGTTTTCACCCCCCATTACATTTCTACTTATCAAGGGATATATTAATCTTTACCCACTGAATTGGAGGAAGATATAGGTCCCACTTATATTTGGTTATAATGTGACCACCATCCTGGGTTATAATGTTACCACCATCCTTGGTTATAATATAGCCACCACCCTATGTTTTATCACAAGCACCATCCTTGGTTATAATTTAACCAGCATCCTTGGTTATAAAGTAACTGTCATCAAATAATGAAAACCATATGTATTTGTGACATAAGATTATAAAACATTCCTCATATAAGAACTCATGAAAGGAAATGGGTTTCAAAAATATTTCATCATAGCATAACCCATGGAAAATAATGGGTTTCATAAACATTTTGTTATTTCATCATAACATAAATCCTTAAAATGAATATATTTTATAAACATTTCATCATAGAATAAATCATGAAAAATTAACGGTTTTCCTAAACATTTCATTATTTCATCATTGCATAACCCATGGAAATAGAATGAGTTTTGATAAAAATATTATCTATATAAACATAAACTGTATAATGAAAGAGTAAGGTTGGTTTCCCTGGATCATATCAGTAAAGCATCAGTGAATTCAAGGGTTGTTCTCATTGATGAATAGAAATACCATTAAAAGTTCATTAAAATAATTTTGAGTAAAATATCATTTCTATTATGAAATAACTCTTATAAAATCTAAAATATTATAAAATATTATAGAAAACATTATCATTGAAAATAATCATGGGAAAATGTAAATGAAGCTTCAATCCATTGAGTGGTTATAGTGGTAGAAAATTCTATTAATGATGTATAAGTTAATAAAATCATTCCTTACATATGTTTGTAAAAAAATCAGAAAAGTACCTCATTCAGAAAATGACAAGAATATTCTATTTACAAATATTTTGTAAAAAGGCAGATATGGGTAAAAATTATTTTAAAAAATCATAGGAGAATAGTAAAATAATTTCATAAAACATTTTTAGAAAACAAGTATATTGAAGAAATTTATTTTTTGACTGAAGATAGAAATAAAATCAATTTACATTATAACATATTTTTAGTCTATTGTGTACTAGTGATGAAAATAGAAGGAAAACATGAATTTTCCTGAAATACCTTGAGGATAAGTAAGTTCATGTGTTTATTGGGAGATATATAATAATATTTTATCATCATAACATTACCATAAAAAATCCCAATAAATAATGTGATTTCAATATAAAACCCTTAACGCTTTGGTAACATTTGAATCATAAGCCTAATGAATGAAAGAAAATGAAATGAATATGTAGATTTCTATAACATTAATAATAAGAATAATGAAATTCATTCAAGGTTTATATATATGCCACATAAAAGAACAAATGGTGAATATGACATGTGTCTCATAGAAATAATTGTGAGAAAAGAATCCCTTATCTTAGTTATGACATCAATCGTATGCATTGGAGCCTCATCTATAATAAATACATATTTATTATACATCTATTATAGAACCATAATAATGTATATCATACCATTAATTATTTTATTACTTTTTTTAGCATCGATTTGTAACACTTTGTTATGAAATCCACTATTCCAGGTGATATCTTCTTTGTTTTTTATGTATGTTTTATTTTGGTAGTTTTTGTCTTTGTATTTAGATAATTTTTTGATAATCTATATAATATTAATCATGATATAAATATTATATATATTCATTATATATATTTTTAGAGACATTAATAAAATATATATATTGAAAAATGAATATCACCATTCGTGGAGACGGTGAGTTGTATGTACTCCTAAAAGATGTTTTCATACTTTTGACGGTTGAAAAAAGAAGGGTAAATAATAAAACACCATTACAGAAACACTATATTATCATATATATCATATATATTCATTAAATAAATCCATATTACTATCATTGTAAAAGATAAATGAAAACGTATCATATCGCATGGTGGATGTGGTAATCCACATGTAGGCACGATCAATATTTTCACTTCCCATTAGAGAGAAAGATGGTGAATAAAAGTGGTTTAATAATCATAATAAGATTTATTTATATTGATTATATTTAAGATATTTTTATATAAATAATATAATAGATTTAGATGAGATTAAGGAATAATTTAAAAAAGTAAAGGGTTGTGGTGATTACCTCTTCTCTGAAATAAATCCTTTATATCTCTTATTATGGGCTCTAGGGTTGGTATTTTAGGAAGAGAAGAACCTTTATAATGTGTCCAGGGAAGTGAATAAGAGAACCTAGAATATGTTGGTTGAGATATAATGCTTATATTTGTGTGAATAAGAGAAAGGAGGGGTTCCCTTTTATAATTGATGGGAGGGGTACCCTTGATATTTCTTAAAAAATTAAAATATATTAATGAAATTCTCAATCCGAATGGATCCAAATGGCCTCTAAATAGGTAAGGGATTTTAGTGTAGACCATATCATATCCTATTTATCTTATTTAAATATTTTTATGATTCTTATGTAATTTAATAATATACTATTTTCATAAAATATCATTATTTCTAATTTATAGACAATTCGTTTAATTTGACTTAATGTCAAAAATAAAATGTTTGATGTTATAATTTAATTCTTTAACATAACAATAATATTTCATATTCATAAAAAACATTCATTTCCCACCATAACTTAGTAAAATTATATTACTTTTAATATTTTTAAAATTATGTATTATATGTTTCTATTAATTGGAGAAATATTGCATTATTTTTGCATAAGAATTTGTGGTCATTATATAATAAGTAAAAATTATAAATAAATTTTTATCATGATTATAATTTAATTAAGCTAAAAATAGACATATATATTCATTCAAAACATTCTTTTATTCCTATACGGACACATAAGAGATATTTAAAACCAAGAGACTGACATTTTGGAACTTCAATTGATTTAAATATTATATAGGTCATTTTCAAGAATAAGATTCCATTAAAAAATAAATTTATAGAAAATGGTTATAATTGTCGAATTCACCTCATACATTATGAAATATATTGAATAATGTGGATTTATCACTTAGTTTTTATGTTGATTAACCAGATTTACTCTTTATCGAGGTGATAAATTTTACCATGGTTACTATACATATTAGCAAACAATTAAGTGGCCAATTTAATTGTTTTATCCTTATGACTCCAAATATGTAATCATTTTTTTCAAATTCAATTTCAATAAGTGGCAGAAATTTATTTTATAATAAGCATGCAACACATGCTAAAAATAAATTTTTAGAAAAATACAATTTTAAGAATAAAACAAGGTTAATTATTATCTGATGCTTAGAAAAACAATAAATGAATGTTAAAACATTTGATTAACTACAATATATATATATTTATTTATAATTAAAATAATTCACCATGAGTAAATAATTTAATTATTAAAAAAATACAATGTTTGTATAAAAAAGTTTTTTTAGAAAAATATATCAATTACAATCAAATGATTTTTATTTTTATTTCTTATTTATTAATATCCAGTGAATTCATTTATTAATATGTAACCATAAATTTTATTTTTAATTTTTTAATTCGTATTCATATCCTCTAATACAACGATGTGTAAATAATTAAAATTCGATAGTATATCATAGTTCATATAGACTAAATATTGTGTGTCATGCAAACTATCGAACAAATAAAATATATTTAAAAAATCATACCATGAAATATCTTGGTGTTAAATTTTACCCCCATAAAATGAATTTTTCATTTGAAACACATCACAATGATATAAAAAATGAGCATATATTTGTTTCATTACTTTACAACATTCCCATGTATCTTTTTTTCAATTTGTGATTTCTTTGGAGAACTTTCACTAGGTGAGTAATATTTTTTCATAAAAATTTATCTCTATGATTATTGACATATAATGGTTGTTCTCATAATAAAGATAATTTTCTAGTGGATTCATCTATGAGTTTATTAAATGTGATGGATGAGGTGTGTACTTCCTTGAAATGGGAACATGGAACAAATCATGATCTTGAGATAGGTTCGGTGGACGAAACAAGCGATAAACAACCGACCCTATTCGATGAAGAATCTCAAAAGACTCAATATACCATGGGATTAGATTTTAATTCTTTTTAATTATCATTAAATTATCTATAGATAAATTCAAATAAAAAATCTTCTCAATAACATTAAATCCAAGTTCACCCCAACGATTGGAAGTATAACATATCTGTCGACTACAAGTTGACATAGTGTGCAACTGGATGGATCTGAAATTATTTATAATTTCCACATCTATCTTATTTCCCAATAGAATTATTTTATAAATCTCATTTGTTCGTTACATTTTGATTAATTTTCAGTTCATTACTTACTCCAAAAAATTAATATTAAAGATTAAATTATTTTCATTCCTCAATCAGTAAAATTATCATTTAACAAATCATAATATCCATAATTCATTCCTTCTACCTATACAAATTTATCAAAACCAAAATGGATAACAAAAGTTATCAAATAAAATTCAAGATCCAAATTATTTCATTCAGTCAATAGTCAACTTTAAGTCTCCTTCAAAATATGTTAACCAAAATTGAATAAAAATAACTAGATTGATTTGATTTCGTATCCTTCCATTATTAACTTGACGATCTTGTTGAAATAATTTCAATCACACATAATGTCTAATAAATAATATATGTACCCAAAAAAATTTCCATAATTATGTTACAATAAATTTGTGAATTCTTTAAAAATATAATTAACATTTTATTCCATAAATAATCTCATTTCATAACCAAAAAACATTTATTTTGTAATTTTGATTTCATCCTTACTCCATTAAATGATCATAAGATGAATATAAATATAAAATGTGATTTCTTTGTTCAGTAATCCATGTATATTGTGCTAATCAATGATCGTAATCACATAAATTTTCACTAAAGTATGAAAAATACTATTTTTATAGATCACGTTCATACAAACATTAATTAGAAATCACCAACCCTTTAGTTGAGGATAAATGTGCTCTAATTAGTTTGATTGACTTTAATTGTTGTGATTGCATACGTATTAGTTTTATCTATTGACTTCAATGGATTTTTTGGCTCATTATCCTCATTAGCCCATGGATTATAGAATTGGTTTGCATAATTTCCAAACTCCATGCATTTAAAACACTAGACTATGAGTGATGCACTGCACGGTTCATTATTTCTATTTGCTATATTTTTTAACTTATTCCCATCAATTCAAAATTTTATTTCCTGATGACATTAATTTTTACTTGAAATATTTACATGCCCCCTTGATAAAATTTTATCTATGTTTCCTTCCACACTTTGAGTATAAAGGAAATATCTTCTTATTCACTCTAGTGCTTTTATAATTTCTTTTGAAGTCCATCTTTATTTTTATTTTGAAGTGATGATATTGATGGGTAAATATAATCTCCATCTCCACCTTGATGGAAAATTTAATGACTTATTCATAGATAATAATGTCCCTTATAGATAAATCCCTTCAAGATTTGGGTTTAAGACATTGAAGAATCCTCCATCCTTACTTTCAGGTTATATGATAATACGAAAAGTGTACCTTTCGAGTCTTTTAAAATTTTCCTCATAGGTACCAAAAGATGCACCATCCTTAGGTTTAACCTTAATTAATTATTTTTAAATTTTAATGCAAAGAATATGAGGACAGTACTTATTGAAAAATAATATCTTAAACTCATTCCAACCCATAAAGTCGTTTTATTCTTATTGCCTAAGGTTTTTGATAAGATTCCACCATTGATCAACTTATACTTCCAAATGATAAACCACCACAATAACATTACTTTTTTATGAAAACTTGTGAATATAAAATGTCATTTCAATAGTATTGATCCACTTCTTTGCATCTAGTGGATTGGAAGACGCACTAAAAGAAGGTGGGTGTTATCTTATGAAGGAATCAACTGAATGTTTTTATCTCCTTTTCTCATTTGTAAGCTCATCATGATTCATGTCTTGAGAATTTTGTGTGATTATATAAAAAATACATTGCATCCTATATCCCATAACATTTGGTTTTTTAGGAGGAAAATAATTGATTTTTTCATCTCATCAATAACTAACATGATTTCTTTAATTTCCAACCATCAACTAAAACCCAAAGTTATAGTGTGAGAAACAATAATCATAGTGGAAAACCACAAAATTAAAAAAAAATAACTTATAGGATATATAAATCATGACAAATTCTTAAGTGAAACATTATGTTTACCCTAGTTCATTCATGATTGTAACCAAAATGTTATGATTTTATCTAATAAATTCTTTCTTATCCTAATTTCTAAAGGTTAACTGAAAATTTCTCTAATGAAAGCTATAATGAATCATATTTTTCATACATAGATATCACATCATAATAGATGGATATTAATAACATAACATAATTATCTATGATAGAATCATACTGCACTGGTGCCTTTGGAATCATGGACATATAACAACTAGTTCGAAAAACATCTATATCATCTCCCACTATGATCCTCATAACTACCACCCTTCTTAGAAAGATAATTATTAGTACCTTTATTGATAACCATGGGAAATGAAACATACAAAAGGGTGATATCAAATGTATTCTATGTGTATAAAAGGGATATTTCAATGATCACTTGAGTATAACATAAACAAAGTGAATGAGAATATGATCATAACCTTTGAAAACCATACCATGCATGTAATATCCAAGGTAAATAAAGAATATGACATTTTTATATTATTTAATACTTGTGAATTAAATATTAATTTTACTTCAAAGGGTATGATATGTTCGATAGTGTACTCGAAACACAACAATGAGTTTCTCCAAAATCTTATGTTGTACACAAGGATGAGTCATACTGAGAATAATAATAATAATATAATATTTTTATTTTAAATGGTAGTTAACACCTAGACATGGTATTTGCGGGAATGAATAGAACTAACCATATTATGACTAAACATGTTTTTTAACTGTTTTTACATTTATCCAATAAAATTTAGATGCATAAAATGAGAACGAATCCAATTTTAAGCATAAATACTCTAATATTTTTAAAATGTAGTTTTAATGCCTTTTGATGACGAACCATTTTTAAATCTAGTTTATTTCACTTTTATATGTTCCATTTTAGAAAATAAACATCTTCTTTAGAATTGAGACATCAACATTTACTTTAGGTAAAAAAAATTAATTTTTATGATAAAGTTCGTGTTTAATGAATAGTAAAAAATACTACATTTTAAGTCAAAACTGTATTTTAATCTGATTTATTTATATGTGTAGATTATCTTCATAATTCATTTTAAAGGGTAATTAGATTATTTTTTTACCATTTAATCTAATGTTGGTCATTGGAAGTAATTTCACCTATTAATTAGACATAAACATGTGTCGATCTTTTGATAGTTATAATTTCTTAAAAACATGCTTTTTGGTTTTGACAATGGGAATTGATTTTAAATTAATTTTTTGCAACTTCTGTGTTTTTAATTTGGAAAAATGGATTCTATATTTGGAATTGGGAGGTTCAAATTTTGTAAATGTGTAGCTTTTATTTTTAGACATTATGAATAGTGACTTTAGTAAATATTTTATTCACCATAGTTAATGGGTAAATCTAGTAAATAAGGGTAAAAAAATATTACAAAAATATTAAATTATCTTAACATGTGTCCTAATCCTATTGGATGATATATATCCGACTATGGGCATTCATGAGTCGATTTTGAGGACCCCATGGAGCCACTTGTGTGTGGAAATGACATTTAATTACTTTTAGTTTAAAGTTAAGGAAAATATAACCTAAACATGTATCTTTTACTAAAACAATTTTTATATGAGGTTATATAAGATATATTTTAGACTCAAAATATTCATTATAAAGATAAAAATATATCCTACATCATGTCATTTTATTGATAATTTTTAGAGATTAAATAAATAATTTATTTATGACACAATGATGATGCAGTGATTACTTCATTAATAAAGGATTCAAATAAATGATATTTTCTTATTTTCATACCATCCATGAAATTTTTGGATGATAGTTACATTTTATATTTGTATTAATGAAGTTTTTTCGAATCAATCAAGTTGTAATGTATTTTTAAGAAAATGATGATATGAATAGTGTCAAAATTGATATAATTCATATTTTAAAATATAAAATATTTTATTAAATATTATAAAATTATATAAAAATATAATATTGGACCAAATAGTTATATTAAGTCTAAAATTTTATTATTAACTCTATAATTGGATATTTTTAATTATTTGGTGACTATTTTTATTCTCAAAGTGTTTACTGCTTGATAAAATGGTTAGAGTAAAAAAGGGATTAATAAAAAAAGATAACGATTAAAAAAATATCCAAAACCTATATAATTCTTATTGGATGATTTTATTTACAATTATATTCATCTTATATTTGAACTAGCAGAATTTGGACTCATTTATACTCAAAATAGAATTTATAATAAATTAATAATTCAAAATATTCCTTAAATGCCTCTCCTTCCTCTTATAAAAGGACACCAACTCTAACCCATTACACACACCTCTCATTCCCCCTTTCCTCGTCTAACCTCTACCCCAATAAGCTCCCAGCATCCATCTTTTCCTCCTAGAATCCTTCCCCAATGAAAAATTCAATTCAAGGGAGCCCTTTGGCTCAAATCAAAAGAAGTTACCCGATTTGAGGTCATGTCTTCTCTCAAGTTTCTTTCCATTATTTTTCCTTCTCCACTCCCTATGTTCTTATTATTATTTGTTTATATAACAATATCAATATCCAAAATATACTAGTAGGTTTTAATGAGAAGTATTTGAACTACACTTACATGAACCTCCGTCTAATGGGTATAGAACATACTGTTTCTATGGATGACAAACTACTACCTCATGAAATGATAATTGTTCGATATTCTCCTACCACCTATCATAGTGGCCATTATGATGGAACTATAATTATATCAGATATTTATGATATTTATTTTATCTCTATTCTTCTTTAATGATCATTTAGAACATACCTTTATTCTTTTCATGTTGTATAAATACGATAATTTCATTTGAGGAAGTGGGGACTACCGCCCCCTCAATGTGATATGTCTCATTCATGCAATGTGTGGAACGCATAAAGGATGGAATTAATGAACTTATGTAACATATATAACATATATATTGTACTGGAATTATAATATACCTATGTATCAATTATTTATCTTTCATTTAAATATGAAAAAGAAATGAAAGTAGCGTCTATACGTACGTACGACTTGCTGCCTCCATTAATGGTGCATTTCATTTCTTATATCCAAATGATATGGACTATTCTTAATACATATATACTTGATATATATATGATATGTATGATATCTAAATCATGAATTTAATTCTAGAGAAAATGGAATTTTTACCACATGGACAATTTATAATTATAACAAGTTTATTTTTTACTAAAGTTCCGAACATCGACAAAATTTCCAATATGAACTCAAATAATTAACTGATTGTTATAGCAAGGTAATAAGTGATATAAAAGGAATAATAAACTTGAAAAAGGTTTTGATGCAAGTAAAAATAAACTTAAGTTTATTATTCAGTAAATTAATGAACGAATTAGTCAAGTTAGACACGAGGTAAGGGACTTCTTCTCGATCTCCTTTTATTGAGGCATGTTTTGATAATATACACCTCTTTCTTTTACACGGTGTATAATAAACCACTTTTACTTTTACTTTTATTCAAAATGAATCTTTTTTTACGAAGTGTTTTATTAATTTTCAAAAGGAATGTTTTTTACCATATTTCGGCGACAACGACTTTTCTGCCGCCGTAACCGTTATCTGATATTTGGCTTCTTCAATAAGTCTTAATGTTTTTAATAGGAAAAAAGAAAACCCTTATTCCCTTTTTGGGTATTTTGGTATTGAAAATGGTTTTGAAAGTGGATTTACTATTTCAATATCTTGAAATTATTTCATGTGATTGCAAATGAAATTTTTTGATTGAAATGTTAATATTTGTAATCTTTTATGTGGGATGATTATATAATGGTACTTGGAAATGTTATGGGTGGTTACGTGATAAACCAAATAATGGGTGGTTCCGTGATAAACCAAGGATGGGTGGTTACGTTATAACCTCAAATGCATTTGGTATGGAAGTCAGCCGTATGATTGTTATATTTGTAAGAATGATTTGTGGAAGTTAATAGTATGGTTATTCCATTTAAGTATGATTATGTCCCAATTTTACCTTTTTTATGCTATATGTTGCTTTCTATGGGTTTTATGATAACCTTTTGGTTACAAAAGAAGGGTAATCAATGAGATTTTATTCATTGAAGTGTTTTTTCAACTTCTTTAAAATGAAAATATTAATTTATGATAAAGTATTCATGGTTTACATGTTGTTTTGAAAACTAACATCGTTCCTTATTCATGTATCTCATACTGAGTTTTTTATGCTCATCCCATGTTTTTGAAATGTTTTTCACAGGACATAAGGTGGAATTAGTTCAAGGATGGATTCAAGGAAAAGTCATTATTTTTAAAACATATAATCAAACATGTTTCTTTTTTTAAGGGTTTTTATTTTATGAAAAAATGGATATTGAGTAGATGTGTCTACATGTAATATTCAGGAATTTTTTATATGTTATGACCTTATTCTCTAAATATCTAAACCTGAAAAGATCCTCAATTTGAATTATTAACTTAATTCAAGATTATGTAATTTTTAATACTGGGGCCTTATAGTTTTTATCAAAGGTCGGTTTAGATATCATTAGGATTTAGAATTTTGTTAATAGAATATCCATAAATTATTTTTAATTTATGGTAAGATTGAAATGATATAGCATTTGAATATTACCATATTGCTTTGGCTAACATATTTATGTGTTCAGAATGTTTTTTTGTAGAAGAAATAGGGTAGCTATGATGGAACAACATCAAGAGGAAAACAACCTTCTAAATCAGCAACCTGAGATGGTTAGAATCGTAACTGAATAGTTTGTTGTAGTGATGGAATAGTTGACTAAGGATATAAATGGTGGTGGTATCTGTGCCTGAGATCAACCAGATAAACCACAAAGGAACATGTCAATAGTGGATCATTTCATGAGGCAACACCCCCATCATTTAGAGGATCATCTGATCCTGTTCAAGCTGAAGGGTAGATCAAAGCACTGGAAAAGATTTTCGATATCATAGGTTGTATAGTCATTCAAAAGGTTAGTCTTTTTGTTTATTGTTTTGAAGGAGAAGCATATTATTGGTGGTTAATTGTTAAAAATATTAGGGAATGTGAGGTTATTGATGCCCTTTGTTGGGATGAATTCAAAGGTTTGTTCCTTGAGAAATATTTTCCTAATGCGGTTCGACATAGGATGGAAAAAAATCTTAAAATTGAGGGTAGAGGACGACTCAGTGAATGCATATGAAGAAAAGTTCACTCGACTAGCAAAGTATGCTCTAAATTTCATCTGAGATATTGATAGTAAGATAAATCAATTTTACTCAATACTGAAGATGCGATATCAAAGAGCATTAGCCTCTCATGAATTCAAAAGCTATGAGAAACTTGTCAGATATTCCAAGCAGGTAGAAATAGAGTTTCTTAATGATCAGGTGTTCAAAGAGAGAAAGAAAAAGAAGAGGTCTAGTTGGTAACAAAATGGAAAGAATTCAACAAAGAAGCCTGGAGGTAAGAAAATTTAATTTTCATCTAGTAAGAAGTGTGGTAATAAGAATCCTGTAGAATGTCTCTCAAAATCTGAATAGTGCTTCTTGTGTGGTAACACTGGTCATATTGATCATAACTATAAAGAATATGATAAAGATGGTAATGAAAATTCAGTGGTAAGATGTTTTATTTACAATGAGTTTGGGCATTATGACAATGTGTTTCCAAAGGTGATTACATAGGGTGGAAACTAGATAGATCAAAAGCAAAAGGGTGAGGAAAAATATTTTGTTACTACTAAAGTTGATATGAGACCATCAAATGAAGTGGTATCAAGTACTTTTTTTTAGATAATTCCAATGTGTTGTTTGATTTAGGATCTACACATTCTTTCATTTTTGAGAAATTTTATATTAAATTGAGAATTCTATCTCAATATATGACTCCTGAACATGTGGTAAAAACATCTAGGGGAAATGTTGAGGAAAAAAGAAATTATAAGAATCTTTATATCCATATTTTTTGAAATAATTTACCTAAAAACCGTGTTGTTTTTCCTCTATTAGAGTTTGATGTTATTTTGGGAATGGATTGACTTTCTGTTTACCATGCTAAGATTGACTATAGAGATAAGAAGGTTTGTTTTCAGAAAGTATTTCAGTTTGTGTACAAGAATGAACCCTTATCTCTGATAATATACCAGGAAGTTTAGAAACTAGTGAAAGATGGAAATTAATGTTACATTGAACATATTGCTGAAAACAAAGGAACTGTTCAGATTAATGATGTGCCAGTAGTAAAACAGTATCTTGATGTTTTTCCTGATGAGTTTTCCGGTATTATCGTTGATTGAGAAGTTGAATTTACAATTGACTTAGTTCCTAATGCTAAGCCAATTTCAAAACCCCCTTATTGAATGGCTCAAATTGAACTTTTAGAGTTAAAGAAACAGTTGTAGGAGTTGTTAGATAAAGGTTTCATTCGACCTATCACATCACCGTGGGGTTATCGAGTCTTCTTTGTTAAAAATAAAGATGGTTCAATGAGACTTTGAATTGATTATAGAGCCTTGAATAATATCACTATTAAGAACAAGTATCATTTTCCTCATATCGATGATTTGTTTGATCATCTCTAGGGAGCTCAGTATTTTTCAAATATTTACTTAAGGTCGGGGTACCATTAGTTGAAAGTAAAGGAACCAAACATTCCGAAGACTGTGTTTCGTACTAGATATGCCCATTATGCACTTGTAGGTATGCCTTCTGGGTTAAGTAATGCACCTGCTGTATTCATGGATCTTATGAGAATAATTTTCCGTGCGTTATGGGATAAGTTTGTGGTTGTGTTTATTGATGACATTTAATATATTCCAAAAGTAAATTGGAACATGAAAGTCATTTAAGGGTTGTTTTGCAAACCATAAAGAAAAAGAATTGTATGGGAAATTCAGTAAGTATGAGTTTTGGTTACAACAAATTTCATTCCTTGGTCACATTGTTTCAAAAAATGGCATTACAGTTGATCCTGCTAAAACAAAAGTTGTTGAATAATGGGCAAGACCTACAAATATAACTGAGATTCATAGTTTTCTTGGTTTGGAAGGATATTATAGAAGTTTTTTTGAGAATTTTTCATAGTTATCTAGCCCACTAACTAAGTTAACTTGAAAAGGAGTTAAGTTTATCTAGAAAAAATAATGTGATGATAGTTTTCAGGAATTGAAAAGAAGATTGGTGAATTCTCTAGTATTGGCATTACCTTCTAGAAATGGTGAGTTTTCTATCTACAATGATGCTTCACTAAAAAGACTTTGTTGTTTCCTAATGCAGAATGACTAGGTAATTGATTATGCATCATGTCAATTGAAACCTAATGAGTTAAATTACCCTACACATGATTCATAATTATCTGTTGTTGTTGTTGCATTAAAATTTTGGAGGCATCATTTGTATGGCGTAAAGTGTGAAATATATACTGATCACAAAATCTTGAAGTATATATTCACTTAGAAGGAATTAAACATGAGAAATAGGAGAGGGTTAGAATTAATCAAGGATTACGATTTCATGATCCATTACCATCCAGGAAAAGAAAATAATGTGGATGATACTTTGAGTCAAAAATGTAATTCTACATTAACCATGTTAAGTTTGGAACAAGATCCTTTGATTGATGATTTCATGAACTTTTGCATAGACGTTTTTGGTATAGGAAATTCCTCTGTTTTGTTTCAGGTGTTAGTGAAATCATCTCTCTCAGACAGAATTAAGCAAGATCAAAATAAAGACAGTGAGTTGCAAGAAAAGGTAGAGTTGGTTTAGAAGGGTATGTTTCCTGAATTTAACACTGATAAATATTTTGTTTTGAGGTTTGGAAAGATATTATGTGTGTCTTGTGATTCATAGTAAAAGAAAGAGTTGTTATGTGAAGCTCATAATTCTTTGTTTTCAGTTCATCCTAGAAATACTAAGATGTACAATGATCTTTGAGAGTATTATTGGTGAGATGGAATGAAAAGAGATATTGTTGACTTTACTGTGAAATGTTTGACATTTCAACAGGTTAATGAAGAGAAGAAGTTACCGAAAGGGATACTTCAGCTTTTACCAGTGACAAAGTGAAAATGAGAAAATATATCCATAGACCTTATTTTGGGATTGCTGAAGACATCTCAAGGTAATAATGAAATCCGGGTTATTGTTGATTGATTGACTAAATCTGCTCATTTTATTCTTATTCAAGATACTCTATCTGTATATCAACTTTTCTAGATGTATGTTAAATAGATAGTCAGGTTACATAGAGTTACCCTCTCTATTGTATTTGATCATGATGTGAAGTTCACTTCTAACTTTTGGAAAAGACATTAATAAGTCTTTGGGTACCAAATTAAATTATAGTACATCTTTTCATCCTTAATCTGATGGGCAGTCAGAACGAACAATTAAGACTCTGGAAGATATGATACGTGATTCTTCAATGGATTACCAGGGAAGCTGAGACCAACATCATTCTTTGGTTGATTTTTCTTATAATAATAGTTTTCATTCTAGTTTACAGATGGATCTATTTGAGGCAATATATGGAAAGCGGTGTCGAACTCTAGATTTTCCGCATGATGTAGGTGAAAAAATTGGATGGGACCAGAATTGGTAGAAGAGATGGCAGAAAAAGTTCAGTTAATTCAGAAGTACATGAGGCTAGAACAAACCAGGCAGAAAAGTTATGCAGATAACTGGATGAAGGATCTTTATTTTGAGGTAGGTGGTCATGTCTTTCTCAATGTTTATTCATGGAAATGTGTGATGCGTTTTGGTAAGAAGGGAAAGCTGAGTCCGAGGTTCATTGGACCCTATGAAATCCTGGTGAAAGTTGGGTCAGTTTTTATAGACTGGCTTTTCCTCCATGTTTTTCCCAGGTATACAATGTTTTTCATGATTCAATGTTGAGAAAGTATATTCCGAAACTATCTCATGTTTTTAGTTCAAAGGTAGTTCAGTTGGAAGAGAGTATTTCTTATGAGGAAAAACCAGTCCAAATTCTCAACTGAAGAGAGTAAGTGCCACAGAATAAGGACATTCATTAGATAAAGGTTTTGTGGAAAAACCATACTGTTGAAGAGGCAGCATGGGAATCTGAAAATGTTATGAGGGATAAATACCCTCACTTATTTGATAAGTGAATAAAATTACGAGGACACAATTTCCAAAAGGAGAGAAGGATGTAACATCCCAGGTAAATAAAGAATATAAAATTTTCATATTTATTAATATGTTTGAATTAAATATTAATTTTACTTTAATGGGGATGCTACATTCGATGGCATACCCGACATGCAACAATGGGTTTCTCTGAAATCTTATGTTGCACACAAGACAGAGTCATACTGTGAAAAATAATATTATTATTATATTATTATTTTAAATGGTAGTTAATGCCAAGATCTTGTATTAGAGGGAATGAACAGAACTAACCAGATTATGATTAAACATGTCAATTAAATGTTTTTACATTTATCCAATAAAATTTAGGGGCATAAAATGACAATGAGTCCAATTTTAAGCATAAATACTCTAATATTTTTAAAAGGTTGTTTTACCACCTTTTGATGGAGAACTATTTTTAAATATAGTTTTTGTCATTTTTATATGTTCCATTTGACTAAATAAACTTCTTATTTAGAAGCGGGACATCAAATTTTACATTGGGTAAATTTTTTGTATTTTTCTGATAAAGTTCATTTTTTAATGAATAGTTAAAAATACAAAATTTTGAGTCAAAACTATATTTTCATCCGATTTATTTATATGGTTAGATTTTATTTTTAATTGGTTTTAACGTGTAATTATTATTGTTTCCATTTAATCTAATTTTGGTAATTGGAAGTAATTTAACCTTTATATAGACATAAACACATGCCAATCTTTTGATAGTTATAATTTCTTAAAAACATGTTTTTTGGTTTTGACAACAAGAATTAATATTAAATTAATTTCTCAACTTCTGTGTTTTTAATTAGGAAAAATGGATTCCATATTTGGTATCAGGAGGTCCAAATTTTGAAAACATGTAACTTTTTTTTTAGAAATTATGAATAGTAACTTCAATAAATATTTTATTTACCATGGTTAAAGGCTAAATTTGATAAATAAGGGTAAACAATAATATTATAATGATATTAAATTTCCCTAACATGCATCCTAATCCCATTGGATGAGATATATCAGACTATGGGAATCCATTAGTCAATTTTAAGGACCCAATGGAGCCACTTGTGTGTGAAAATGACATTTAATTACTTTTTATTTAATGTTATGGAAAATATAACCTAAACATGTATCTTTTACTAAAACAATTTTTATATGTGGTTATATAACTTATCATTTGAACTATAAATATTAATTAGAAATTTAAAACGATTTCCTATATCATGGTATTTTATTTATTAATTTTAGAGATTAAAAAAATAAATTTATTAATGACACAATGTTGATGTAGTGATTTCTTCATTAATAAAGGATTCAAATAAATGATATTATAAATGCTAAAATAAATGTAATTAGGTTATTTTGATATAATCCATCAAATTTTTAGAAGATAGTTACATGTTATCTTTGTATTAATGATGTTTTTTTAATCAATCAAGTTGTTATGGATTTTTTAAAAAGTAATGATATGAATAGTGTCGAAATTGAAAAAATTCATATTTTAAAATTTAAAATATTTTATTAAATATTATAAAATTTCAAAAAAAATCTTTTATTTTTAAAAATAGTTATCATAAGTCTATAATTTTATTATTTACTCTTTAATCTGATATTCTTCATGTTTTGGTAACTATTTTGATTCTCAAAGTGTTAAATTCTTGATAAAATGGTAAGAGTAAAAATGTTTTAAATAAAAAAGATTATGATTAAAAAATAGTAAAAACCTATATAATTCGTGTTGGATGATTTTATTTAGAATTAAATTAATCTTATATTCTAACTAGCTGAATTTGGACTCATTTATACTCGAAATAGATTTTATAATAAAATAATAATCCAAGACATTCCTTAAGTTCCCCTCCTCCCTCTTATAAAAGGACACCACCTCTAACCCATTACACACACCTCTCAAGCCCCCTTGGATCATCCATCCTCTTCCAAAATAATCTCCCAATATCCCTCTATTTTTCTTAGAATCCTTCCCCTAGGAAGAAGGAAACTCAAGATATCCCTTTGGCTCAAATCAAAAGAAGTTACCCGATTTAAGGTAACATCTTCTCTCAACTTTCATTCTATTATTTTTTCTTCTCCACACCCTATGCTCTTATTATTATTTGTTTATATAAAAACACCAATATATTCAATATAATAGGTTTTTTTATTAGAAGGATTTGAACTACACTTACACACACCTCCTTCTATTTGGAATAGAACATACTGTTTCTGTAGACAGCGAACTACTGCCTCACAAAACGATGATTTTTCAATATTCCCCTACCACCTTTCATGGTGGCCATTATGATGGAGCAGTAATTATATATGATATATATGATATTTATTTTCTTTCTATGATTTTGTAATTATCATTTAGAACATACCTTTATTCTTTTCATGTTGTATAAATACGATAATTTCATTTGAGGAATTGCGGACTACCGCCCCCTCAAAGTGATATGACTCGTTCATACTATACATGGAATGTATAACGGATGGAATTAATAAACTTATGTAACATATATAACACATATATTGTATTGGGATTATAATATACCTATGTATCATTAATTTTTAGTTCCATTAAATATGAAAAAGAAATGAAAGTAGCTTTCATATGTATGTACGGCTTACCGTCTCCAAGAACGGTGCATTAAATTTCTTATATTAAAATGCTATGGACTATTCTAAAAACATATATACTATATATATAAATATGATATATATGATATCTAAATCATGAATATCATTCTGTAGAAAATGGAATTTTGACAACATGGACAATTTATAATTATAACAAGTTCATTTTTTAGTCAAGTTCCGAACATCGACAAAATGTCCGATATGAACTCAAATAATTAACAAATTGATTTAGTAAGGTAATAAGTGATATAAAAGGAATAACAGACTTGAAAAAGGTTCTAAAGTAAGTTGAAATGAACTTAAGTTTATTATTCAGGAAATTAAAGAATGAACGAGTCAAGTCGGACACGAGGTGAGGGACTTCATCTCAATATCCTTTCATTGAGGCATGTTTTGATAATATAAACCTCCTTATTTTAAATGGTGTATAATAAAACCCTTTGAATTTTACATTTATTCAAAAGGAATATTTTTTGACAAAGAATTTTACTAAATGTCGAAAGGAATGTTTTTTTTTCTTATTGCGGTGAAAATGACTTTTCTGTCGCCGTAACTGTTATATGATATTTGGATTCTTCTCTAAGACTTAATGATTTTAAAATGAAAAAAGAAAAGCCTTATTCCGTTTTTCGGTATTTTGGTATTGAAATTTATTTTGAATGTGGATATACTATTTCAATATCATGAAGTTATTTATTGTGATTTTAAATAAAATTTTATGATTGAAATGTTGATATTTGTAATCTTTTATGTGTGATGATTATATAATGGTACTTGGAAATTTGACGGGTGGTTACATGATTAACCAAATGACAGGTGGTTCTGTGATAATCCAAGGAAGGGTGGTAATGTTATAACCTCCAATGCATTGGGTATGGAAGTCGAACATATGACTATTCCATTTATAAGAATGATTTGTTGAATTCGACCATATGGTTATTCCATTTAAGTATGATTATATCCCAAGTTTACCTTTTATATGTTATATGTTTCATTCTATGGGTTTTATGGTAATCTTTTGGTTACAAAAGAAGGGTAAGCAATGAGCTTATATTCAGTGAAGTGTTTTTGATACTTATTTAAGGAGAAATGTATGACTTTATGATAAATTATTCATGGTTTACATGTTGTTTTGAGAACTAACAGTTTTCCTTCTTTGTATATCCCTTAGTGTGCTTTTTATGATCATCCTATGTTTTTGAAATGTTTTTCACAGGACTTAATGTGGAATAGGGTCAAGGATGGGATCAAGGAGAAGACATGATATTTAAAACATGGAACTAAACATGTTTTTTTTCTTTTAAGAGTTTTTATTTTATGAAAAAAATGGATATTTATTATAAGTGTATACATGTAATATTCAAGATGTTTTGTATAATTTATGACCTAATTTTCTAAATCTCTAAACCTGAAAAAATCCTCAATGGTAATTATTAACTTAATTCAAGATTATGTAATGTTTAAAACTATAGCCTCAAACTGAATATCATAGATCATAATATTGAGTCATCGTATAAAATATGGTAGTTCAAAAGGCATGACTCATAATGGAATCAATGAGTATAATCCATGGAATCATAAAATTGGAATAAGATATAGAATTATGGAATAGACATAAGTATAGAAATTCATTTCCTTAGTAGTCAATGCCCATTTCAAATACTATCATTGTGTATTGAGTTCACTCCCCAAACCATTATAGTAGTTAAGGATCACTCCCAGGAATATCTTTGTGGATTTGGTTCCCTCCTCAAACCATCATAGTAGTCATAGTTCACTCCCATGACTATTATAGCAAAACTAATCCCTTATTGGACAATTTTTACTCCCCATTCCAGTACTGTTTATCTCATTAGATATCAATCTTTATCCAATTCATTGTAGGGAGATGTATTTCCAAATAATCCTTGGTTTTAATGTAACTGATATCTTTTGTGGTAACATAACCACTATCCTTGGTTAAAATGTAACGACTATCCTTGGTTATAATATAACAACCATCCTTGGTTATAATATAACCACTATCACATAATGAATACAAAAAATATGTATTCCACATGATCATAAAACATTAACCATATAAGAACACATGAAAATAAATGGGTTTCATAAACATTTCATCGTTGAATAAGCCATGGAAAATTAATGAGATTCATAAAAATTTCATAATTTCATCATATCATAAACCAGTGAAAAGGAATGAGTTTCGTAAACATTTCATCATTTCATCATAGCATAACCCATGGAATGCGAATGAGTTGTATAAACATTTCATCATTTCATCATAGAATAACTCTTGTAGAGTGAATAGGTTTCATAAAAATCTTGTAAATACAAACATAAACCATTCATAGAATGAATAATGACAGTGTCCATGAGTCATATCCCCACTAATTCATATGTTAAATAAAGGGTTTTTATCTTTTATGAATAAAAATTCCCTCAAAACTTAATTATTTTTTTTTTGTTTAATATCCATTCCATTTTGAATTCACTCCTATAAAATCCAAAAAATTTGAAAATATTATTGAAAACATTATCGTTGGGAATAACCATGGAGACATGTAGCTTAACCATAAAATCATTGAGAGTTCATGATGGATGGAAATTCTATTCAATCCATATAGGTTTAAAAATAATTCTTTTATACTTTTTAAAAAATTAAAAAAAGTACCTTGTTTGAATTGCAATAGAAATATTTATTTTGAACAGATTTTAAAAAAAATTCAATCATTTGTAAAAAAAATAATATTAAATCATTGGATAATATTAAAATCCTTCATTAAATCATTTTTAAAAAACCATGTTCTGGATTAAAATGATTTTTCGACCGAAGAGAAAAATAATATCAATTTTATTTTAAAAAATATTTTTTATATTTTGACTAATTAAGGTGAGGAAAAAAACATAAAACATGTATTTTAATGAAATAAACATATGAAAAGAATATTAATGAGTTTCTTGAGATATGAATCCCAATATTTCATCACCAGAACTTAACCATAAACAATTATGATAAATAATTGGATTGTAATGTAAAACTCTTATCGCTTTGGTAACATTTTCATTATAAGCCTTATGAAATAAATAGCCATAAATGGATATGTATATACCCCTAAAATACTTAATAATATTAATAAAATACATTCATGGTCATATATACACCATGTAAAAGCACCAGTGCTGAATATGACATGTGACTCATAGAAATAAAAGTGAGATGAAAATTCCTTACCATAGGTAGGATAACTTCATATGAATTGGAGTGTAATATATAATAAATATATATTTATTATAAATATATTAAAAAATATAATTACATAATACCATATATTCTTTACTTATAACATTTAATCACCTTTTTTTAACACATCATTATTAAAATCACTGTTCTGGGAGATATATGCTTCGTTTTTCACGTATGTTCTGGTTTAATTGTTTTGGTACTTTTGGATCTTGGTTATGTCAAATCTAGAATGTTGATAATGATATAAATATAATATATATTGCTTATATATATATTTATATTCATTCAGAAAATATAGATACAGAAAAATAAATTTCATTCTTCATGGAGACAGTATGCCATACATACCCAAGAACATTGTTTTCAATTTTGTGAAAGATAGAATGAAAGAAAGGTAAATAATATTTCACATTTAAAAAATAATTATTATATCATATATATCATACATATTCATTAAATCCATTTTTATTTCCATACATGTAAATCATAAATGAAAATTGAATCACATCCATTTTTAGAGGTGGTAGTCCACACATATGCAGAATCAACATTATCATTATCCAATGGGTTGGAAGGTAAGAAAATATTTAAAAACCAAGAAATTCAATGTATTTTTTTAAATATTTAGGATTATTACAAGACTGTGAAAATGGACAACACGTGATTCTGAGGCCCGGAGTTCCCAGAATGATCCGTTAAAAAATGTTAAGCTTTAAATAGTGTGCGTGAAATTTTTTTCTGAAAAGGTGGAATAACTCTTAAACGGGTTCTTGGATCAGAAATTAGAGGGCACCATTGTGTTTAAGATTGATGGGTTTACCCTATTCAAGACTTAAGTTTATTCGGCCCATGCCTCTAGTGAGAACACCCAAAAATGGCATAACCATAAATAAAATAATTAATTAAAATTATTTTATTTTTCAAATGATTATAACTCATGAATGGTGACTCGGATTAAAAATATGAGATCACCAATTAACTCGTGAGGGTATTATTTCCTTAGGAAGATCCTAACATTGGTCGACTCAGGCAAACAGTGGAAGTTAGTTTTTGGCCGCAAATAAAATAATTAAGTAACAATTATTTTATTGTTAAATTCTTTAACTCTTAAATGGTAACTCAGATTGGAAATCTGAGAGCACCCTTGATCTCGTGAGGGAGTGTTCCACTTAGCCAGAGCCTAACCTTGACCGGCGTGGATCGAGGGTTACAGTTTATAATTTTTGAACTTATATTAAAGTATTTTCAGTAAACGTGCGACTGAAAATTTCTATCTTTTGAACCAGTGCTCGGATTAAAAATCTAAGGGCAACGTTAAATTCACAGCACCCAGATTCACTTAGGTGAAGCTTAACTTCGAATGGAAAGGGTCGGACAAAACTGTTAATTTTTTGACTTTACAAAAAAATAATAAAATAATTCCATGAGTTATTTTATCTCTTTTTGTAACCATTGGGTGATGTGGCAGAACTACAGAGATAATAGGTCATTCAATGACTTGAACCCTGGGTTGTGTAAACTCGACGTTGGTTGTTTTAATATAAGACAAAATGAGGTTCATTAATGTACTACATTAATGTTATGCAAAGTGGTTGGTTCCTCACATCTATTTAAACAAAGCATGGGCATGGTTCTTGTGCACTCACAAGAGGAACCTTTGACGATGTTCCGGTGCTGACTTACTTCAATATAGATCAGAGCTTCATCACCTTAGAGGATTCAAACCTGATAATGTCGAATGCCAATGAATACACTTTGAACATGGGCCTATCTTCCTCATCTGCACTGTCTACCAATGTATTCGATGTAGGGGGTTATGTGCTTAAATCATCTTTTTTCCCTATTCATGAATATGAAGATAAACACGGATCAATCATCCAACAGGTTGATCTGCACTTCATTCTTTCATGTGGGAGGATAATGAAGAGTTTCTTTATTGGAGTTTTTTATGATGAAATAATCCTTCCCATATTATAACGCTAATGCGGAGGGCACGGGCCGTGCTGAACAAGGCCCAGACCCTCAGCTGATCTCAGGTTAGTGGCATTCTTTGTGGGAGACAGAGAAATATGGCAGAAAGGTGAATCTTTGGGTCATGCGATGTAGGCGTCATCCCGGGAGGCCTGTTGGCGTAGACAGAATAGAAATCGGACCACCAGAGATTCATCGGTGGCCCACAAAAGCATCATCAATGTAGTGGTGACGACAACCGGAGGACGTGA
Source organism: Viscum album (assembly GCA_963277665.1). NCBI lineage: Eukaryota > Viridiplantae > Streptophyta > Magnoliopsida > Santalales > Viscaceae > Viscum > Viscum album. The sequence continues at coordinate 704,825,268 of OY728131.1, read as the reverse complement.
CGACCAAAAGAAGGTGGGGGCGCCTAAAGGCACCGTGATGGACAAAGGGGCGACTGACCTTTTCTGGACACATCGAAGCATGGCGGCACACTGTGTTTGTTCACCACAGAGGAAGGATACAGATTTGAGCCACGGTGAAGGACAGACCCGTGGTCCGTGCGTTTCAAGGGTGACTGGTCCAGTGAGACTGGCTGGGTGGTGTGGCACCAACTAGCACTGCTGCTTTCAAACCGAACAGACTTCTATCCATTCTAGAGGGGAGCGAACCCCCGCGCCCTGTGGCCAGGTCAAACACTCAGCCCAGCGGGGTTAGCCCGTACCCAGTGGTCCGTACCAGGCACATGCTATTCAGACCGAGCCCAACCCCTTCAGACCAGACCAGAACCCGTTTAGCTCAGTTACTCTTAAATGAGAATATCTCCTAAACCAGACGTCTGTTTCACTAACTGTCTTTGATACTAGAACCCATAGGATTAGTATTTTCTTATGAGATACTCCAATTGAGTTTTGGAGAAAGTTAGAGTACTTCTAGGTTTGATCGAATCCGAATCCAACCATGCCCTCGGGAATATAATGACAATAACATACAGACCGGGCATCTAGTTGATGCCTCATCTATTGGGTTGGAACCCTTATGACATGGCAGTTCATTGGGTTACTTCTTCATGGGAATTCATTCTGTTTTAAATACAACTGATGGCATAGAGATAAGATCCTCCAGAAATCATGCATTATTTGTGCGGGAATCCAGTGGCTGACTGAGACGTGAAGAATGTATTGCGATCCTTTGTGGATCAACACTGAGCGATCCTGTGTGGATCAGCGTCGATTGATCATGTGTAAATTAGAACCAAGTGATCCTATTTGGATCACCACTGAGTGATCCTGTGTGGATTGGCACTGAGGGATCCAGTGTGGATTAGCACCGAGCTATCCTATGTGGGTTAGCAACAGAGCCTCATGATAAAATAATATGATCTAGCTTTATGACTAAACATATGTACTTATGTACTAAAGTTAAACTTGGTGTGAGTTGTCTTTTACTTTGTGTTTTGTAATTGAGATCATGATTTGTGGTTTTTCCTTTGTGTAATTCTAAGAGACCTTCGGGTGTCTTAGGGTCCCTACTGGGTATTGTTATATTCTCCCCTACATGAGCTTCTTTCACACCTTATTGTGTCTTGTGCAGATGACATGCAACATTGACTGAGTCTTGAGGATCCAGGACTTGGGGGTGTATAGAGGTGACCGGTTGATGTGGAGAGCCGTAGTGACGAGCTATACCTACCCTTCTGGTCGGATCCTTGGCAGACGACCTCAGGAGCTATTTTCCCTTTTTGTTGTATTTCTATTTCAGTTGGGCTTGTATTCTAGCCCCTTTACTTTAGTACTTACTTTTTACACTCTATGGTGGTTTTTAGTTGTGGTTTCACCTTTCTTCTTCTGTTGTGTTTTACTTGTGCGCAGAGTACCCTGTCTGTGTGTGTATAGGTTTTGAGGAAATGCCTTCCCATTTTAGGGAAATGCCTTTTCGGTGCTAGTTGACAACTCCTAGCCTATGGAAGGCGGGTTAAGGGTAGTCACAGCATGAGTCCTAGGGGACGGGTCATGACAAAGTGGTATCAAAGGCGGTCGGTTCTACCAGAAGAACTAAGAGTATGTGTTTTCAATGCAGCAATAGTGTTAAGTGTCTTGAGTTCGAATTACAGTCTAGGGAGTCCAATGTTGGTATAGAGACCAACATATCCATACACCAGGACCCTGAATTCTATTTTTTGACTTGGTACATGAAAACACTCGTTTCATGTTCTTTGAAAATGTTTTTATATTAATCTCTTTTGAGTGAGCTCACCAGGTATAAATTATTTACTGTGGTTCACATTGATTCTCTTCCAAGATGCCTCTACTCAGATAGCCAGCTAGGATTCCAATGCGTGACCGTGAGGATGGTTCACAGAGTGATGAGGCTTTAGTATAGGACTATTTCCCCAGATGGTACCGTTGGGTGGTTTACCAGTAATACCACTACCCGTTGGTTAGCAGTCACTACCGGCTCTACCGGTAGATGAAACATGTAGGCTCAGTGCCTTACACGAGGTTTTGTGACAAAAACCCCTCAGGTACCTAGGCGAGCCTGAATCACATGATGCTAAGTAATGGCCCAAGGTGGTGATCTAGTTTCCATCTAGCCAAGGCACCATTAGATTAGATGGTGGTCCTGGTAGTGAGCATTCTATGTGGCTCAGTTGGGTGATGACAGGGTCTAGATTACCCCTATCTTACGATGAGGTGAGTTTTTCTGTGGATAGAGCTTGAGAACCTTCCTCAGAGAACGGTTTCTATTTCCATGAAAAGCTTATAGGGTCTGTGTTCCAAAGAGCTTTTATAGTTTTTACCAGATGACATGTCGTTAATTGAGTATTCATTGAGGTGTACTGACCATTCTAGTTACTTGATTAATACGATACAACTAGTGCTTCAAGGATCGGACCTCTAAGTGAGACGTTTTAGGGACATCCGAGATAGAACTATTCCTCTTTGCATTCTTACTTCTATTAGGGTGCTATAGATTACATTTGTGGTTGATAATTCATTGGATGAGTAGATACAGCTAGTGAAAGTCAGTAGTGGGAAAGCAGGAAACCAACATCAGTCTCAGAGGCTTAGACATGTAAGATGTTTCTGGAAGAGGAATTGATAGGGAAAGATGAATCTATAGGGCAAAAGACATGGAAGGGGGGATAGGAGAGTATTAGGAGGTGGTGTACATTTTGACATGTTATAATCACCACCCCAATGTGGTCTCCACTAGGCTTAGGTAGCTGAAGGACATGGGAAGGGACCAGTTGCATGCGGTTAAGGAGTTTGACCTAAGGGATCCATGAATGATTCAAGGTATGGTTTGTGTCTATTACTAGATGTTGTAATTAATATACATAGGTACTAATCATTAATTCTTGTCACGAATCTTGTTCAAGACATAGAGTTTCTAGTTAAACCATTGACTTGACCCTTATATCTAGGGATAAATATGAGAGGAGACTCGATAATCACAACTATGTCAATGGTGAGATATGATCCATGAGGTGAGAGTTTAGGTTGTAACCTCTTGGTGGCAGTGTTGAGGCCTTACGATGTTAGTTTGTGTATTGACTGATCATCCACAGTTCATACTCAGATTGAATATTTTAGGAAAAAAGTATATGGTTTATCTACAGTGATGGAATGAAGTTTTCCTTGGTTGGAGAAAAGGGAATCTTAGACAGCACAATATAAACTCATGCATAGGAGGGTGCAACCGATCACTCTTGTGTTGGATAGCCTTACCCTCATGGAAGTAAGATTTTTAAGTTTTCAGTTACCAATAGTAGTGGAAGAGTGTGGGAAAATCCTTTTAAAGGTGTTTCCTGGATTACCTCCCCATAGGGAGAGGGACTTATGTATTGGCTTGTATCCAGGGACGACGCTGATATCTACAACTTCATATCGGATGGCTCCCACAAAGCTCTGTGAGATGAGAGTATAGTTGGGAGAATTTCAGAGGAAGGGATTAGTAAGACCCAGTATTTGAGGTTACGTGTGGATTTCCAACACTTTAATCAAGTGGCCATAGAGAATGAGTACCCACTACCAGATGGTCGATGGCACACCAATCAGTTAAAAGGGGTAGCCTTTCACGATGATGGAAGGGTTCCGGTAAGATTGTCAGTAGTAGTGACAATCGTGATGGTTGGAGTTCCACTACGATTATGAATTCGAGATAGTCTATACTCCTAGGAAGGGGGATGTGGTGGCTGATGTGCTCAATAGGAGGTCTGACCTATGGTTTTTGAGTGAGGCGATAGAGCAGCTAGCTACGTTGCAGATATCCTTTGTGGATAGTGGTGGAGCAGCTTACCTCTAGTCTATGAGTGTCACTCCCCCACTCCTTCAGCGAGTTCAGGAGGCACAACTTGGGGACGCAGAATATGAGACCTGATCTACTCAGATATCCTCAAGACATGCTCCTGAATGATTTTATAAAGGTGGGTATCATGTCATCCATTTCAGAGGATGCACCATGGTACTAGTGATGCGATGAGAGGATGTGATTGAAGGAGTTCCACACATACCCTTTGGCGGTACATCTGGGTGTGTAAAAGATGTATCAAGACCTCCGGCGTAAGTACTGGTGTCTAGGGATGAAGAAAGTAGTGGCAGAGTTCATATCAAGATAGGTCACTTATCAGCAAGTGAAAGATGAGCATCAGGTTCCATAATTCTTGAGCATAACTTTCTAGACCCAGACTGATGGTCAGACGGAGCAGACCATACAAACCTTGGAGGACATGCTTTGAGCTTGTGTCCTATATTTTGGTCATAGTTTGGAGGATCACCTACCACTGGTGGAGTTCGCATACAAAAACAGTTATCACTCCACCATCGGCATGGAACCGTTTGAGGTCTTGTACAGGAACCCATGTAGATCACGTCAATGCTGGACAGACCTAGGGGAGTCAACACTTATGGGTCTAGAGTTGGTATAAGCTACCACTAAGATGGTGAAGATCATCTAGTAGAGGATGAAAAATGCACAGATCAGGCAAAAGTATTATGCCAACAGGAGATGGAGACCCTTAGAGTTCAAGGAGGGAGACCATGTCTTCCTACGTGTCTCACCCCGACGAGGATTGCAGAGATTCAATCGGGGAGACAAGCTATCTCTGAGGTTCATTGAACCTTTCTAGATTCTCATCATAGTTGGTGAGGTGGAGTACCACCTAGCTCTTCAACCACAGTTGCACCAGGTTCATAATATTTTCTATGTGTTACAACTGAGGAGGCACATGCATAATCCATCCCAGATTAATAGATGGGGAGAGATGGACATTGATAATGATATTACTTTTCCAGATATTCCAATAGAAATATAGGATCGTCTTGAGTGGGTCCTTCTTGGATGGTAGATCCCTCTAGTGTGAGTTTTTTAGTAGCACATCAACCTCTAGGAGAGCACATGGGAGCAGGAGGATCAGATTCATGCTCAGTACCCCCATTTGTTTTCTTATCCTTTGTTGTGGCTTTTGAGGATGAAAACCCCTAAGGTGGGGAGTATGTAAAGACCCAGTAATTTCATGTAATTTTTTTAATTATTTTGGATTATTACAAGACTGAAAAAATTAATGGCACGTGATTCTGAGGCCCAGAGTGCCCAGAATTATCCATTGAAAAATTTTATGCTTTAAATAGCACGTGTGAACAGTTTTCCTAAAAAACATGAGTAAATCATAAATGGGTGCCCAGATTAGAAATCTGAGGACCGCATTGCGTTCAAGATGATGGTTTTACCCTAGGCGTGACTTAATTTTATTCGGCACAGGTCTCCAGTGAGAAAACTCAAAAAATGGAATAACCGTAAATAAAATTATTTTATTTTTAAAATTCTTATAAGTCAAGAACGGTGACTCGGATTAAAAATCCAAGACCACCACTGAACTTGTGAGGGTATGGTTTCCTTAGGTAGATCCTAACATTGGCCGGCACAGACCAATAGTGGATGTTAGTTTTTGGCCATAAATAAAATAATCAAGTAATGATTATTTTATTGTTACATTATTTAACTCCTAAATGGTATCTCGGATTGGAAATCTGAGAGTACTGTTGAGCTTCTAAGGGTATGTTCCCCATATGTAGAGCCTAACCTCGACCGACGTAGGTCGATGATAAATGTTAATAATTTTGGAACTTTTTTAAGGCACGTTCAGTAAATGTGCGGGCGGCTATTTCTATCTTTTGAATTGGTGCTCGAATTAAAAATCTGAGGGCACCGTTGAATTCTTAGTTCCTGGATTCTCTTATGTGAAGCTTAACATCAACCGGCATGGGTCGGATGAAAAAGTTAATTTTTGGACTTTACAAAATAATAATAATATAACTCCATGAGTTATTTTATCTCTTTTTGTAACCATTGAGTGACGTTGTGGAACCGCAGAGTTAATAGGTCATTAAATTACTTGACCTGTGGGTTGTGTAACCTCGAAGTTGGTTGTTTTAATGTAACACTAAAAGTGGTTCATTAATGAACCACATTAATGTTATTTACCTTGGTTGGTTCCTCACATCTATTTAAACAAACAATGGGCATGGTTCTTGTGCACTCACGAGAGGAACCTTTGACGAAAGTGCCAACGACGACTTCCTCCAATGTAGAATGGAGCTTCGACGCCTTAGAGGATTTGAACCGGAAAACGATGAACACCAATGAACAAGCTTCAAATGCAGTCCCATCTTTCCCATTTGAACCATATACCAAAATATTTGAGGTAGGAGTTATGTTCTTAATTCCTCTTTTTCCCCATTCATGAATATTATGAAAAACACAGATCAACCATCTAACGGGTTGATCCATGTATCACTCTTTAATGCGGGAGGATAATGCGAGGATTCCTTATGGGAGTTTTGTTATTATTAAATAATCCTTCCCATATTATAACACTAACGTGGAGGGCGCAGGCCAAGCCGAAAAAGGCCCTGACCCTCCACCGATCTTGGGTTGGGGGCATTCTTCATGGGCGACTGATAAATATGGTGTCAAGGAGAAACTTCAGGCCATGCGGTGTAGGCGTCGTCCTGGGTGGCCCATAGGGGCAACCAAAAAAGGAATCAGACCACTGGAGCTTTGTCCATGGCTCGTGGAAGCATCGTTGATGCGATGGCACCAGCAACCAGAGGAGGCGGCTGTCTGCTTTCACCAGCTGCAAGAAGGTGGTGGCACCCGAATGTGTCGCGATAGACTAAGGGGAACATAATACATGAAAACTGAGGATATTTAACGTTTAGTGTCTTGGAAACCAGTAACATAATACATGAAAACAACAAAAAAACATTTTTCATAAACACTTGAAATGGTTCTCCTTAAGTTCATCCTAGGTTCATTACTGCATCTCATAACCTGGGGACATACATCAAAAGAAAGGGTGAGCAGAAAGCCCAGTAAGGGAACAAGAGAAACATTTAACATGTGAACTTGAGATACATCAACTATACCATGAAAAAGAACTTTAAGGAATGAGAAAGAAATCATGTGGAATATCATAATAAAAATAACATTTTTCATAACTTTAAGATGTGGCTACATCATTTAACATAGACGATCATGAACATATCACCAAGGTCCATCCCCAAGGTGTCATTTGAAAATTACCAAGGCTATTCACCAAGGTATTGTGAAAATTGTAATCTCTAGTGGTTACATCATTACCCAATGAATTGGAGCACTATCAGGGTGCACCCTTAAATTTGCCTTTATTATCATGTGATCCACATATATCATCATAAATCATTTCATAAACAACAAATATAGCATAAAAGAAATGGGTTTCATTTCATAATCATAACTTATTAAAAACTGCTTTAAAGACATGATCTTTACGTCACTTTAATCCCATGGAAGGGGAGAGTGGGTCTCATGTATGTAAATCCCAGAATTTAAAATAAAACATTTTGGTATATATGAGAATACCCCTTTTGAAGAATGATATTTGAATATTCACTTAATAAAATAAAAGTAATTTAGAAAAAATAGAGAGACATTTTGAGACGGAAATTCTACAGCATAACGGCTATGTTTCGGGGTTTTAGAAAACATTGAAAAGAGAGGGGACATGGGTCAAACACTCATAAATGACCCATAAAACAGTAGAGGGAGAGAATATAAAGGATTTTAGAACATGGTAATGAAATTTGAAAGATATACTATATGAAATGAAGAACATGAAAGGAAGACAAAAATAAGATTTCTCTTATGAAAATTCGGCAGCCCAACGTCGTCACTTAAACTACAACAAAAATGAATTGATGAGATCAAATAGGGTCTCTCATCATATGAACATAAAAGATAATTATGATAGATATAGAGATCATACCCCAACATAATAAAAAAGTAACTTGAAATACTTGACATGAAGGTATATCTTTGAAAAATGAGAAAGGCGAACGAATCCCTTAAAAATTCGGCAGCCTAACGACGTCACTTAAACTTCAACCAAAAATGAATTGACAAGATCAAAATAAGGTCTCTCATCATATGAACATAAGGTTTCAGTATGATAGATATAGAGATCATACCCCAAAATAATAAAAAGGAACTTGAATGACTTGACATGAAAATAGATCTTGAAAACGAGAAGGGTGATAGAATCCCTTAAAAATTCGGCAGCCTAACGGTGCCACATAACTTCAAAATACTAAATTGAAGAGATCAAATGGGGAATCTCATCATATGATCATAAAAGATTAGTATTATTGATATTGAGATCATACCCCAACATAAAAAAAGGATCTTGAAAGACTTGACAAGAAAATAGAACTTGAAAATGAGAAGGGTGAAAGAATCCGTTACAAAACTTTCGGCAGCCTAACGACGCCACTTAAACTTTCATAAAATGAAATGATGAGAGTAAGAGGGGGTATCTCATCATATGAACATAAAAATTACAGTATAATGAATATAAAAGAACATTCCCCAACATATGAACATGGATCATAAAAGGAATGACATAAAAGAGGTTAATTGAAAAGAAAGAGAGAGGTCGGATCTCGTACCTTAAAACGTAACTCTTAAAACTCAACAGTTTGGACCTTGAGGTCTTGGGGGAACCTTGGGAGGGCTCCTTGGGAGGTAATGAGACCAGAAATTCGTTGTGGGAGAGTGGGGAGTATAAATGGATGAGAGGATGGCTTGGTATTTATAGGTAAAGTGAGGGGACAAGGCATTAATGGCCAAGGGACACCTCTAAAGTGGTTTTCTCAAAATCATGTGCTCTCCCATGGTATTTCCCATGGAGTTAGGCCACATGGGTCCCCACATACAATAATTCAACACCTTTGGTCGACCATCCCTTAAAATATCTCATGGAATCATCATGATACAGTTATGATGTCATTAAACATACCAAAACCCTAAAACTGTATTTTTACTATTCACTGAAAATTCAAATTTCTCAGAAAAATCTCAAAAATTCACATTAACCAAATATCAATGCTCTGACTTCAAAAATGAACTCCATTTTATAAAAATAGTTTTTTAAATATTTTTAATTTAATTTTTAAATAAAAACACTATTCACCGAAAATTCATTTTTTCAGAAAAAACCCCAAAAATTACCATAACATAATATCGACGCTCTGAGTTCAAAAATGAAATACATTTTATAAAAGTATTTTTATAAATATTTTTAATTAGATTTTTAATTAAAAAACACTATTCACACGAAAAAACTAATACTTGAATAATACTATATGAAACCGTTATTTAACCATTTTATTGAATCACATTACTTAATCAAGGTGCCTAGATTATATTAATACTTTCTTTAGGTGAGATTACTAATCTATTTGGTCACATTACTAATCCTAAGCATAAAATCACTATTCATAATTTACTATTCATCAAAAATTATGTTGATCTTATTAGACTCTAAATTTCATACTGAAAATAATTGTAGAAGACCATTTTTTGAAAATCATTACACATTTTTAATTATTTAAGGGTTACATAAACATTTTTTAAATCTCCTTTTTCTAAAATTCATCAAAAATATGCATACTATATTTATCCGGTCATTTTAAAATTCATAAACTTCATCATAAGAAAAAATAAAAAAATTTATTTAAAACAATGGATTAAACAAGGCAGTTACGGTCTCCTTACATAGCCCCTTATCACACCAGCATAGGACCTAAGTGTAAGGTGTGCTAAGGTGATAGAATCTGAGGGAGGCTCGGCTAACATCGCATGAGTAGTAATTTCTATCAGTTTGAACTTTTCACAAAGGCGATTCCATTCTAGCTTCACATAATGAAGTTCGGCTTGGGTTTGGTCCAGAGCAAAGCCCAGTGGTGCTACCTCCTTCCCAAGTTCTGTTAGATGGGCTTTGATTGGTCCAAGACTACTAGGTGAGGCCATCGAATCTTCTTTCTATATTAATAAACCAAGATTACTTGTATTTAGAGACAATAAACAAAATGTTTAGTTTCCAGTGGTAATATTGAACAATGGTCATATAACAGTAAAAAACACAACGGTCTCATTTTAATTATACTCATGTTATCAAATGAAACATTTTTGTTGAGTATAAAAAATAAAATATCACACTAAATTAGGAAACAAGATTTATTCAAAATTTTGGGTCATTACAATCTTCCCCCCTTAAGAAATTGCGTCCTCAAAATTTATAAAATTGGGTTTTGAAATTTTATTGAAAGTCCCACATAAGAAAAGGAGTCAGTAAAACTATTACTTTAAAAGAAAGAAAAGGAAGTACAAAGGTTAACCGAGTTAACCCACACTAGGATTCCATGTAGGAAAACATAGACACGGAGGAGAAAACAAAGGGTCAAGTTCTGAGGGAGAGTGATAGAGAACATGATTAGGAGAAAGATAACCCAAAGAAAATCCCAAACTTATGATGTGTGTAAATGGTCTTTGATTACCTAGTAGGCAATGTAAACCAACAACGTTTTTTTACGTTTCTTTTCATAATTTTGAGGAATTCATTTACTACATAGAACAAAAATATAAGGAAATATACCTACCTTCATGTAGAGTTTCATCCTTTAATATGTTTCTACCAAAACTAATCTTTTCTCCAAACGATGAGCATCCAAAACTACTTGGTCTCATCAAAACACACGAATAATATTCTAGAGAATCACGTATTCCACAAAAGAAAAACTATCTATCTTTAAACATTTATCCCAAAAACATAAAGGGTAAGACAAAACAACTCTTCAAAAATAAAGATTCCCATAGGAAGGAAAACTACTTTTAAATCTTCAAAGTTCCAAGGTACTACCCAGAGTTCATCATAGAGCATTCCATAAGTAACTATCCTTAAAATTACTCAAAAAAAATCAAACTAAGATTGAAACACAAATACAAGAAGGACTTGATAACATAGTCTTCCTAGAAAAACTTTATCTTTCATCTCCAAACAACATCAACCACTCCTAACATCTTATAACCAAAGTAGCTAACCTAAACATATTTTCCCAAGATAGGTCAATCATTTCCATAAGTAACATATAATACCATAAGTTCACCTAAAATTCATTGATTCTTCAAAATATAATTCAACCTTACTCCTCAATGAAAATACCGTAGTAATCTATTTACCTCGATCATATAGGGTCCCCAAAATAGTGAATGTCTTCCAAAATAATAATCATCTTTTAATCCCCTAATCATCTCTGCCATATTAATACGACAATCGTCGCATTTTCTATCACTTTGGCTGTTGGTACATGTTCTTCCATTTCCCTCCATTAACTAAGAAAAGAAACTATAATTAGGGGCTTAAATACATATCCAATAATCATGAAAAGGAACTTAAAGCATATAAGGATAACTTGTAGAAGAATAGTATACCCTAACATGTGATCCCCTAGGTTCCCATCTTGGTTATCCATGATCATATATTCTTATGTGAATCTTTATTTTATTTTATCTTTGTTCCTTTAACAATGGTTCATACTAAGCTTATGAATTTACCAAAGCATATCTCCCTAGAGTGTCATAACCAAGAGTGCAGCAAGGCCCATTTTTGTGTACCAGTTCCTGTTTGAGTATAGCTCAAAGTGGTGTTTTTGAGTTTTACCCCTATGTACATCTATGCCAGAGCCACCTCTACCTGCTCGTATCCAGACAGGGATGTATTTTCTTGGCAACCCCTTACTCAATACTCACCAAAATACCCGGAATATTTCCTATATATAAACATTTCTATAGGATTCTTCCTGAAGTTTTCATATCCTAATTTCCACAAATAACTAAACCATCCTTTGATACCAACTATTGCATCCCTCCTTTTTATAACATAAACTTTCATTTCATTACACAAAACTAAGGATCTTTAAGGATTAGTGTCTTGGAAACTAGGAACATAATACATGAAAACAACATAAAACATTCATCTTAAACACTTTAAAGGCTTCTACTTAAGTTCATCCTATGTTCATTACTGCATCTCATAACCTGGGGACATACATCAAAAGAAAGGGTGAGCAGAAAGCCCAGTAAGGGAACAAGAGAAACATTTAACATTTGAACTTGAGATACAACAACTATGTCATGAAAAATAACTTTAAGGCATGAGAAATAAATCATGTGTAATATCATAATAAAAATAACATTTTTCATAACTTTAATATGTGGCTGCATCATTTAACATAGACAATCATGAACATATCACCAAGGTCCATCCACAAGGTGTCATTTGATAATTACCAAGGTTATTCACCAAGGTATCGTGAAAATTGTAATCTCTAGTGGCTACATCATTACCCAATGCATTGGAGCGCTATCAGGGAGCACCCTTAAATTTGCCATTATTATCATGTGAGCCACATATATCATCATAAATAATTTCATAAACAACCCATATAGCATAAAATAAATGTGTTTCATTTCATAATAATAACGTTTTAAAAACTGCTTTAAAGACATGATCTTTATGTCACTTCAAACCCACAAAAGGGTAGAGTGGGTCTCATGTACATAAATCCCAGAGTTTAAAATAAAACATTTTGGTATATATGTGAATACCCATTTTGAAGAAAGATCTTTGAGTATTGACTTAATAAAATAAAAGTACTTTAGAAAAAGAGGGAGACATTTTGAGACGGAAATTCTGCAGCATAACGGCTATGTTTCGGGGTTTTAGAAAACATTGAAAAGAGAGGGGACATGGGTCAAACACTCATAAATGACCCATAAAACAGTATAGGGACAGAATATAAAGGATTTTAGAACATTGTAATGAAATTTTAAAGATATACCATATGAAATGAATAACATGAAAAGAAGACAAAAATAAGATTTCTCTTATGAAAATTCGGCAGCCCAACGGCGTCACTTAAACTTTAACAAAAATGAATTGACGAGATCACATAGGGTCTCTCATCATGTGAACATATAAGATCATTATGATAGATATAGATATCATACCCCAACATAATACAAAAGGAACTTGAAATACATGACATGAAAGTAGATCTTTTAAAAATGAGAAAGGTGAACAAATTCCTTAAAAATTCCGCAGCCAAACGACGTCACTTAAACTTCAACCAAAAATTAATTGAAAAGATAAAAATAGGGTCTCTAATCATATGAAAATAAGGGTTCAATATGATAGATATAGAGATCATACACCAACGTAATAAAAAGGAACTTGAAAGACCTGACATGAAAATAGATCTTGAAAACGAGAAGGGTGAAAGAGTCCCTTAAAAATTCGGTAGCCTAACGGCGCCACTTAACTTCAAAATATTGAATTGAAGATATAAAATGGGGTCTCTCATCATATGATCATAAAATATCAGTATGATAGATATAGAGATCATACCCCCACATAATAAATAGTAACTTGAAAGACTTGACAAGAAAATATAACTTAAAAATGAGAAGGGTGAAAGAATCCGTTACAAAAATTTCGGCAGCCAAACGGCGCCACGTAAACATTCATAAAATGAAATAATGAGAGTAAGATGTGATCTCTCATCATGTGAACATAAAACGGACAGTGTAATGAATATAAAAGAACATCCTCCAACATAAGAACATGGAGCATAAAAGGAATGACATAAAAGAGATTACTTGAAAAGAAAGAGAGAGGTCGGATCCCTTACCTTAAAACGTAACTCTTAAAACTCAATGGTTTGGAACTTGAGGGCTTGGGGGAACCTTGGTAGGACTCATTGGGAGCTAATGAGACCAGAAATTAGTTGGGGGAGAGTGGGGTGTCGAAATTGATGAGAGGATGGCTTGGTATTTATAGTGAAAGTGAGGGGACAAGGTATTAATGGCCAAGGGGCACCTCAAAAGTGGTTTTCTTAAAACCATGTGCTCTCCCATGGTATTTCCCATAGAGTTAGGCCACATGGGGCCCCACATATAATAATTCAACACCTTTGGTCGACCATCCCTTAAAATATCTCATGGAATCATCATGAAACAGTTATGATGTCATTAAACATACTGAAACCCTAAAACTGTATTTTTACTATTCACTGAAAATTCAACTTTCTCAGAAAAATCCCAAAATTTCACATTAACAAAATATCAATGCTCTGATTTCAATAATTAACTCCATTTTATATAAATAATTTTTTAAATATTTTTAATTTAATTTTTAAATAAGTACACTATTCATAGAAAATTTATTTTTTCAGAAAAAACCCGAAAAATTACCATAACATAATATCGACGCTCTGAGTTCAAAAATGAAATCCATTTTATAAAAATAATTTTTTAAAAATTTTTAATTAAATTTTTAACTAAAAACACTATTCAAACGAAAAAACTAATACTTGAATAATAGTATATGAAACCGTTATTTAACCATTTTATTGAATCACATTACTTAATCAAGGTGCCTAGATTATATTAATACTTTATTTAAGTGAGATTACTAATCTATTTGGTCACATTACTAATCCTAAGCATAAAATCACTATTCATAATTTACTAATCATCAAAAATTAAGTTGATCTTATTAGACTCTAAATTTCATACTGAAGATAATTGTAGAAGACCATTTTTTGAAAATCATTACACATTTTTAATTATTTAAGGTTTACATAAACATTTTTTAAATATCCTTTTTCTAAAATTCATCAAAAATATGCATACTATATTTATCTGGTCATTTGAAAATTCATAAACTTTGTCATAAGAAGAAATCAAAATTTTTATTTAAAACAAAGGATTACACAAGGCAGTTACATTCTCCTTATATAGCCCCTTATCACACCAGCATAGGACCTAAGTGTAAGGTGTGCTAAGGTGAGAGAATCTGAGGGAGGCTCGGCTAACATCGCAGAAGTAGTAATTTCTATCAGTTTGAACTTCTCACAAAGGCGATTCCGTTCTAGCTTCACATGAAGAAGTTCGGCTTGGGTTTGGTCTAGAGCAAAGCCTAGTGGTGCTACCTCCTTCCAAAGTTCTGTTAGATGGGCTTCGATTGGTCCAAGACTACTGGGTGAGGCCATCAAATCTTCTTTCTATATTAATAAACCAAGATCACTCGTATTTAGAGACAATAATCAAAATGTTTAGTTTCTAGTGGTCATATTGACCAATGGTCATATAACAGTAAAAAACCCAACGGTCTCATTTTAATTATACTCATGTTATCAAATTAAACATTTTTGTTGAGTATAAAAAATAAAATAACACAAAAAATTAGGAAACATAATTTATTCAAAATTTCGGGTTGTAAGAGGAGAAGACCCCCATGCCCAGCTAGTGGGACACACCCAGCTGGGTGCGCCGGGTCGAAACTGTGGCCCATCGAGCCTAGCTCGTGGCCAACGGGCCGGGTTGGACCGAACTTGGACCCTTTTTGGCCCAGCTACGCATTAATGGGCATATCTCTTAAACCAGACATCTGTTTGACAAACCATCTATGGTTCTGGAACCCTTAGGACAAGGCGGTCCTTATGAGACACTCCAAATGGTTTTTGGAGAATGTTAGAGTATGTATGGGTTGGATCGATTCTGAATCCAACCGGGCCATCGGCACTAAAATGCCTATAACTTACAGACCGAGCGTCCGGTTGAAGCGTCGTTTGTTGCGTTGGAACCCTTATGACAATGCAGTTCATTAGATTACTTCTTTGTGGGACTTATTTCCAGTTGAAATATGACCAATGGCATGAGGAGTTGATACTCCAAGAACTATGTGTTCTTTGTGTGGGAATCTAGTGGCTGGATGAGACGCGATGAATGAATAGTGATCTTGTGTGGATCAACACCGAGCGATCATGTGTGGATCAGCACTGAGCGATCATGTTTTGATCATCACCATGCGATGTTGTGCATATCAGCACTGAACGATCCTATGTGGATCAATACTGAGTGATCCTGTGTGGGTTAGCAGAAGAGTCTCATGAAAAAATAAGATTATTTAGCTTTTTATGACAAAACATCTGTACTATTATACTTATGTTAACCCTAGCATGAGATGTATTTTTCTTTGTGCTTTGTGATTGAAATCATGCTTTGTGGGTTTTCCTTTGTGGTATTCTGAGAGACCATCGGGGGTCCCAGGGTTCTTATTGGGTATTATTATACTCACCCATGTACGGGCTTCCCCTGCACCTTGTTGTGTCTTGTGCAGACGACGAGCAGCTTTGACTGAGTCTCGAGGAGCCATGACTTGGTGGTGTACAGAGGTGACCAGTTGACCTAGAGATCCATAGAGACGAGCTGTACCCACCCTTCAGGTAGGATCCTTGGCAGACGACCTCAGTAGCTGTTTTTCCTTTTTGATGTATTTCCATTTCAATTGGGCTTGTATTCTAGCCGCTTTACTTCAGTACTTACTTTTTAAACTATGTGGTGGTTTTTAGTTGTGGATACACCTTTCTTCTTCTGTTGTATTTTACTTGTGCGTAGAGTACCTTGTCTATGTGTGTACAGGTTTTCAGGCAATCCCTTCCCATTTTAGGGAAATGCCTTTTCGGTGCTAGTTGTCAATCCCTGGACTATGGAAGGTGGGATTGGGGTAGTCACGACACAGGCACGGGGTGAAAGGTCATGAAAAAATATATATATGATATTATAAATTCAATAGTATAATTATTTCATAATTATCATATAAAAATATTTAAACCGTCATAAAATACATCTATAAAATATGGTTATGAGAAATCAATTCTATCGCTCGTGGAGATGGTAAGTCGTACGTATGCACAAGAAAAATTTTCATTTCTCATTTGATAGAAAGAGGGTAAATAAAGATGGTTTGATAATAATAAAAAAACATCACATTTTGGATACTGAAGTTATTATTTTATGAAGAATATAAACTTATTATATGAGGTAAAACATTAATTAAAAAAAGTGATCACTTAAGGAATTTAACACTTCTTTGAAATAACTCTATTAGCTACCCTCTTAAGGGATCCAGGGATGGTCTTTTGGGAAGATAAATCCTTAAGAATGTGTATAGGGAAGTGGAGAATAAAACATTCTATAGGTTTTTCTTTCAAGATATCTCAATATAGCATGATGATAAAATGGTGGGGTATCCTTTTATAATTGAGGGGAGGGTCACCCTTGGAATTTCTTAAAAGATTAATATATATTAATGTCATTCTAAATTCAAATGGTTCCAAGCATTCAATAAATGGGAATGGTATGAGATTTTACACTACATCATTTTTTCATTATCCTCTTTTAATATTTTTTAGGTGTTTCATGTATTTTAATAATACATTATTTTCATAAATTATCATTATTTCTAATTTAGACACTATTCAATTAATTTGAATTAAAAGGAGTAAATAAAAAGTTGGAATTCAAATATAATTCATTAACATAAAACTAATATTTCAAATTTGTCTTTTTTTGTCACGCAATAACTCACTAATATTATATTACTTATAAAAAATTTAAAATTTTTCTTATGTTTTCTAATTAATTTGAGAAATACTACGTCGATGTTTCATTTTGATTTAGGGTTACTATATAATTAATAAAAACTAAAAATAAATTTCTATCATGAAGATAGTGTTGTTATTCTCAAAATAATCACATATATTCATTCATGACATTATTTTATTTCTATGTTGACACTTAATATATATTTAAAATATTTTTAGTGAAATTTTGTTACATTATTTTATTGAAATATTATATAGGTCATTTTCGTGAAGAAATTTCCATTAAATAACTAAAATTTTTGAATAATTTGATATCAGTCTAATTAAATTTGTACCATAAGAATTAAGAAGATATCCTTATCACATAGTTTTAACCAATATTAACCGGATTTACCCTTTTCCAATGTGACAAATTTTGGCACGGTTAGTACGCATGTTTCCCAAAGTGTGGAAAGGAATTAGAATTTCTCACATATTTTTCTAGGTCCATGTAAAAATAATGGTAGACGAACTCGGGGTACTCATTCCAGGTAGCCTTTCAACTCAGGATTTGAGAAGGCTTTTGTCATGGCTCTATTCATTATCGGATGGATTGAATAGAAAATGATGGAGACAGATCCAAAGGAATGCACCCATATCATGGATGAAACTGAATACTGAAGGCTCCTGTATATCTATACATATTTGAGGTAGTGGACTGGTAATAAATAATTAGGGTTAGATTCTTATGGAGTTTAGTGATTTTTTGGGACATGTAACTCGATTAAAGAGGAGGATAGGGCCCAGCATATCGACATGATACTTTATAGGAGGTGTACTATTCAAATCACTAAATTTGAATCAGACCCTGCTTTTCTTGTGGGATTTATTCAGGGGAAAAAGCAGCATCCTTGGTGGACGAATTATACTGTTAGAAGATGTAGAATGTTCCCCAACATGGGAATTCGGGTCACACACACTTGGGGAGAAGGTAATAATGAAACTAATGTGTTAGCTAAAAAAAGGAAGTCCAGTTGAAATTTTATTTTTTATGATGGGGTCAGGTCCTTTCCAGATGAATTTATGTTCTTTTTTAAGGGATATTCCCTCAGTCTTCACTATTTGTGGACACCTTGAGGTGAAGTGCTTTGTATGGATCAAAATAATAATAATCTAATTTTTAGTCAATTAATTGATACAAAACGTATTTATTTATACATATTTAACCATTATTTTTTATAATATATTTATTCATATTCATACCTACTAATTCAATGAATATGTGATAACTATAATTTAATTGTATATCATAGTTTTTTTAAACTTACTGTTTCATGTAGCATAATATATCTATGGAATTAAATCTTTTAAAGAAACATAATTCATAAAATCCTAGGGTGTTCCATATGTGGACTAATCTTAGGAAGTACGAGACTAGTTTGGATGAGTAGATCATCTTATACCAACCATGAGTACTGATATTGGCCATGATCCATCACATTACCATTAATTTGTGTCACGAAACTATGTATTTAACAATGTAGTGCTACCCTTATTACAATGTCATGGGATGTGACATCCTACTGCATTGGGTGTTAACATGAGACTTTGAATCTATCCTAGAGGATCCCAAGAGTTATATCTCTAATAATATACTTTTTCTAAGGGTCCCAAGAGGGATTCCTCTACTTCAGTTCCAATAATGAGGATCCTGTAAGGGATTAATCTCTTATGTATTAACCTAGGGGTGATTAAGGGTGACCATGTGTTTGATCTACCATGAGGTAGTGAATTATGAGTTTGGGAAGAGATGGTATCAAGTGTCAAAATATAACTTTTACCAAACATGTAAGTCTATGGGGTATGGAATTAGTGATGGTCTTAAGAGTTCAACCAACCTCACTCTTTACTTATTCCTTCACATGGTTACTCTTGATATATTTATTATTACCATAGGTGCTTTATGGTATTCGGTTAATGATCCTAACATGATATGATATATATTTAGGGATAAATAGAGGTACTTTCTAGGATCTGGCTTACAATCCATATTTTTCTGACGTTTACTATTACCAAAAGCCTCATTTTTCATAAGGATTCCACCCTTCATAGGTATTATAGAATTAGGTTTTTGAGTGTCCCTCAGAACCCCTTTCTTTGTTTCTACAAGTTTATTATTAGATCACTAGGATCTACGTGATTCAAGAGGCCCCTAGGAGGGTAAAGTTTCCCATGAAAATGATAGTGATGAGATCTCTGAGGATTGATAATGATTTATTTGATTGATTCCTAGGATAATACCTAGGTTCAAGTGGGCACACCATCACTGCACTTTCCATACATCTCTAGGAATTTGATGTTGATCCAGTTATTGAATGGATTACAAATGTTTTCATTGATCCAATTAATATTACAATCATAACACCTAAGGGTCATCCACTCTTGGGATTATCCAAGTACCACTATTTTGACTGCTTATGGACTGGGGCCTATGAATCAGAGATCAGACTAGATTACATAGATCTTGAGTGTTATGAAATCCAACTCAGTTCCATATTTATAGGATATCCATTTGATACCTAGATTACTTCATCATAGTTACTTGATCCAATCATGGGTGATCCTAGTGCTAGGAAATGTTACCCATGTGATGATGTAGATTTCTCATAGATAGTTTAGGACAAGGAAGAAGTAGTTTTGGTCAATCAATATCAAGGGCTCGGGGATCAACAAGATTACATAGGACTTGAGTGGTATGACATCTAGCTCAATGACTTATTTATAAGAAATATAGTCAATCAGGATCAAGAACCCAAGAATCAACTATATATTTACTTCATGTATTTTATTTTCATGGTTATTTATTATTATTGTTATCCTCGTGAGTTTCTCACATATACCTACACTATATTCATTAACTATTTAAGGTACTTCATTTGTGATACACTACATAGTTTTTTAATCACACATTGCTCGGTTCACAACTTCATTAGGGTACTGGAGAAGACAGTTAGTTTTTTGTAGGAACATGTTGTGTTGAGGCCATAGGCTATTCGAGTAGGATGGATCAGATATGTGCATGGAGCTAGGTATGTGTAACAACTTGGTGTTGGTAGAAGATCATTATAAATTTATTTATAATTATTATATTTACTTCTATATATGTGGTTGGACTAATGGGAGACCAATGTTTTATGTATCACATGGTCGTTCCGGCCTTTACTCCATTTCATTCATTTTAATTTCAGATTTGTTTATAAGTATTTCTTCCTTACTCAGTTTAGTTGATACTATTGATTATGTTTTGTAAATTTCTATCTTTATTTACTCTAATATGAGGACATAGTCTTCCCACTATCACACCCCAAAACCTCACTGCAATTCAAAAGCCTTTGGAATATGGGTAGGTGCACTTGAGGCATTTTCACCAACTAGCCCATTTACTATTTATAGATTGTGTCGGGTCAAGACATGACATTACACAAAGTGTCTCTTTCTGTGTTTCTATCTATCATAATGAAGTGAATAATAGTATGTCCATGTTAATGTAAAATTGTTATATTAATATAAAAAAATAGATACCCAATCACATAGAGGCTGGGTCATATAGATAGTGGGTGTAGGTGGCTTGGGTGTTGCATCTTGGGTACGCATGCACCACACATATGGGGCATAGATGATGTTTCCTAGGAACACCCTAGGGACCCTAGAGAAATTGTCTTGGGCACACCCCTATGATCTTGGAAACATGGTGAGGCCTATTATTGAGATATCTCGTCTACTTTTATGTATTCCATTATCCTACAATGAGAGCATGAAAAAATTATTCCCTCAGAGTGGGATCTGATCAGAATGAAGAGAATTTTATTTTGAGCTAAATGTTCCTCTAACATGTAAATGATGTGAGGAATAAAAAATCTGTCAATGAAGGTATTTTCAATAATTCATGAAATCCTTACACACAGATTACTCATTTATTCCATAGGAACAAGTTTGGGATAACTAAACAACATGATCTTGGTGAATTTTTTATCCCCTATATAAATTGCAGGGGTCCCTCTCATACTTGGGTGAACTTATAGTGAATAAAATACCTTCATGATATTTTCCCTCATGGATCCTCAAGTAAAGTATTTATTCCCTTCCCCATTGGTATGTAACCCGAGAAAGGGTCCCTGGAAATGAGACTTTTAGAGGAACATGGGTGGTGCACATTATCATGGTACCTTTTTGTGGCACTTGGGTGACATATTCTAAGAAAAGACACCATTGTAATTGAAAACAAATTTTAAAAATCTCACTTAATAACTATTATATTTATATTTACCTTTTCTTTTGGATGTAAAAAATTATTCAATTTATAATACTTATGTACATTTGAATCCCTATACATGTTTTAGATAGTTAGTTATTTACATATCATCCTGGTTAATGATGTTACAACTCTGATCAAATACATTACTCTATAGGTCGAGCATGGGTGTTTTGGTAAGTAGTATCCCTTTATATAAACTCTATTAATGTTCATAAATAATCATAAATAGGAATACCCAACATTGGACTTATCGAACTTATTTTTTCTACTTTATCACCCTACGACTCTTCCAGACAACAATAATATTGAAGTAGAACCCAAAAAAATTCTTTTTCTCTATCTTTTTTCATTGTGTCATTTATCAAGTTTAAGGTTGGAATGATGAGTTGGACTTGTGACTCGAGGAGAATTCAAGGATTAATAGTTATTCACCTTTTGGGTGTAGGGAATGTGCACACAATTATAGATATTCCTCCATAATTTAGAAATATATGAGACCATCTAGATTTCTCAGACATGTGTTTATAAGAATAATTATATGATTCAATAATCATTGTGTCATTAAAGTCCTCAATCTAAAACCATTGAAATTAAACAATGAGATGTTTGTATCAATCTATGAAATATTTATATTTTTTTGGGGACACCAATTCATGTGGCTATGTACATCACGATCATTCCCCCTAAGGCTACCTGAGGAGATATTTAGAGGAAACCAAATTTTGTAAAGGATTTTTTTGGAAGAGGCCATGGATTCCACCATGAAAAAAATTAATCCCCAAACTAAAATCCAGCTAGAGACTTGGATTATAATCATCCTAGTCCCTGATGAACATCAAATCAAATTTAACATACCATCCAGGTGTCCTTCCCTATGAAAAAGAGGTTTTTTTGGAATGTACTCAACATATCATAAGTAGGGTGAATATGATAAATGGTGGTATGATATAATCCCATCCATCCGTGTCGAAAATCTTCCAACCTAGATCCTAGATATGTGGATAAGTTTTTACTTTATTCCGGTATGTGACTCCAACAACATCTTCAATATAATCCCATTTGTAATTGTATCCAAGTTGGAAAAATAAATGAATGTGGGATGTACTGAATATATTATGCACAGGGTAATTATAACCGTTTCCGCTAGAATGTTCTCAAAATATTATGCACAGGGAGATTAAAAGCCATTTTCCTAGCTGGGGAATGTGCGGCGTGCTCTAGGCATGGCGGGTCCCCCAGTGGGAGGTGAGAGTTACCCATACACACGTTTTGAGGTTTCAGCGGTGGCGTAGTGGTGAAGGAGAAGGGTACAACAATGTCGTTCTTTGGGAGGTACATGGTTCAAATCCTAGGAGTCCGATTTTGGGTTGAACCAATCCCCTGGGATCCACTTGCCTTGCTGAGTCACCCGGTTTCAGACTGGGTGGAAAAAATGAGGTGCAACCCACTCATGCTGCCAGATTGCTTGACGTACCATCATCGCCCGGGTTGTCACCCTCTAGGACGCTCTTTCATCTCGGCTGTCAATAGCTCCTTCCCTGCTGGGGCTCTCTCTGGAGTGACCTCTTCGTGGTGAGGGGGTTTCTCTGTGTTGAGGGTTCAAAAATCCCTCCCATGGGAATTCCATTTTTGAAAATTAATTGTAGCCAAGTTGGAAAAATATGAGAATGTGGGATTAGTTGTTCAAATATTAGCTAAAATTCACTAGTGTATGAAATAATTCTATCAATAGAAGACCCCCTTTCATATTTAAAGTCCCTTTTTAATAAGTTGACGATAAATAGAGGCTCTTTTTATGTCCAATATTCATCTTGGTGAACTTGAATTCCATAAATGATGATTAAAACTTTTTATTCAAAATATATCTAGTATTATACCATTTTCTTTAAGTGGTGAGGAAAACCTCATATTTGTTTATATTTACCCATATTTTGAGTTATCCTACTTTCGAATTCCTCCCACCAGAATGATTAATGATAATGGCGAGGGGAAATAAGAGGTATGATCATACATGATTCCTATAAAGAATAACATACTATTTTCTTGAGTCGATCATGAGATAATATATGAGGATCTCACACCATATCAATATTCATTTAAATTATGATGCCTTTAGTAAAAATGGTTTCATATCTTGTTTCCATGAACACAATAGATGAATACAACAACAACACTATAGATCTGGGTCAAAAGTGATTTGGAAACTACCCATGTTGTGATCAAACATCCCCTTATGACATGTTTGTTGAGATATATTTTTATTATGATCATACATGGATATTATTATACCATATTGGGTATATTATCTAAGTGAATACTTAGGATCACCATCTATTCCTTTAGGTAGAAGGTGGAGAGTGTCTAGGAAGCCCAATAGGTGGCACAAAACAATTGAGGTTATGGATTTATTGAGTGATCTTAATCCCCAAGACACTTCATCCACATGGGACATGATAGCTTGTCAAAAGATTCTACAAGGATGGTCCAATTAGTAACGAGAACAAGAAGTCCCATTTTAGATCATAGGACCCTGAGAATCAACATATTTCAAAGGATCCCAAGTCATTTTAATGATAAAAGTAGATACTATTTGTCTCCTCTCAAATAACATATATCATCTGGACCTCAATATTTCAAAAAGTACACACACATTAGCCAATGTCTAGGAAATTTGGGCCTTTCTCTGAAGAATTGGTCCCATTTTCCAAATTGGGAATATATAGGAACCCCTAGAATTTATTTTTGAAAAAAATGTTGAAAATTTGAGGAATCATATTGGTGATGTTTATAGGAATATCTTTGCCACTACCTCAATGGTTCTTTAGGAATAAATATTTTTAGGACATAAAAACCACAAAACTATTATTGGGGTACTCAAGAGGTATCTAAATGAAAACTTTGACCCATTAATCAATAATGAACATTTATTTTTAGTCTTTTAGACCATGAAATATTCCATCCATAAATCTATTCAGATGTATAGTTTTATTTTCATCTGGTAGAATAAAGGTGCAGCTAAAATAATAAATAGATCCCTTGATTAAATTATTGAGGACTCTTCTAGAGGATTCCATGAAATAATAAAAACTTTTCAAGAGGAGGAGAAACATTATTTAGAGTAGAGAATTAATAGATTTATTCTGTGATCCCTCTCGCAATGCCAATTTATCTCGTGAAATGGATTCATCCTTCCCCATAAAAAATCATGTGCTTTGGGAAATCCATAACACATGATAAATGAATCCTTCTCAACAAGAGTTTTTAGTAATCAATTATATCCCTATTTTTATATTATATATACAAGAACTATTTAATTACAAAACTATG
This sequence comes from Viscum album, assembly GCA_963277665.1. Classification (NCBI taxonomy): domain Eukaryota; kingdom Viridiplantae; phylum Streptophyta; class Magnoliopsida; order Santalales; family Viscaceae; genus Viscum; species Viscum album. Next base: position 704,800,223 of record OY728131.1, on the reverse strand, counting down.
GACAAAGGAAAACATGATATATATATATTCTAATATGTTTTAGGGGAATCTTGAGGATTCTATATAGGGATCATAGATATGGATGAATGTATGACTCTTAAGATTGTTGTGTCTATAGTGGAGATAGAAAAAGAATTAGTGGAAGCGTTAAAAGAGTTCATTCCACCCACCCTACCTAGTGGACATGAAGATAATTTCTATATGGTGTCCAAATTATTTATGGATATTATGAACATCCACCACCATCATTTATTATAATAGTTTTTTACTCTTTGGGAGTATAATTTTTTCATGGAAGAGCTCTATAATTAGATGCAAGTGCCTGATATTTGAAATGAGCACTTGAGGTATCATAATTTGTTAATATATTTTTATTCTATTTTATGACAACTTGATTTAACAACATTACTACATTATGTGATCTTTTCAAAAAATTGTAACATCTATCATTCTCTTCATTTACTTGATAAGGTGAGATGATGCTACTTTTCCTTAAGCGACATCCCCAAGGAGCCAAAGGCTAGAAAAAAATGATGAAGGGATTCAATACATGTGGGGGGAAATATTTCATTTAAGAAGAAACCAACTAACCAAACAAATAACAACCAAACAAATCGCTAAATGATGGATGATAATCATGAAAGACAACCCAACATTTCATTTATCAAAATCAAACTAGAAATCACATACCACATAAGAAGGCTACAATATAAAATTAAATAGCGGAAGAAAAACTAATGAAACTCCAAGAAAACCAAAAAACTCCAAGATCCACATAATCCACACCCCAACTTCACCAAAAACCTCATGAATCACTTGGTAGTCCTAAATACGTGTGATAATTTACCTTTTCCCATGTCCTAATAAATTAAATATATAAAATCACAAGACTGCTAAAGAAGGGGTGAGTACTAAAACTCAGTAGGTTTTCTCCAATGACTTACCAACTCACGCCACTAGGATAGAATATTTAGCAACATTTATACCAAACAATTTATAGAAAAAAAATTAAAAATAGTTTATAACTAAATATATCCAAGTTCTAAAATAGTTTATAACAAAATATAAACAAGTTCTCTCTCAACTTACTTTCCAGCAAAATTTATTTTTGATAAAACAACCAAAAATTTCCTTAAAACTATTTCACATGTTCACTTTATCACAGCCATTCCATTTCATATATCCACACCACCAACCATGCATGTATCGTTATGACAGTTCCATACTCATGAGCAGTCTCTCATTGATCTACCATATCATTATAAGGTAATTATTTCCCGTGTTCCATTGCACATTTGACACCGATCACAAGGTCATATTTCAACCAAGCCTCGTAAATGCAACATGAACATACACATCAAGTATGATTAAAACAATGTCAAAACCAATATGCCAAAATCATTTCAATAAGACAATATTTTTTTGAAAAAACATTTTTCTAATAATCCATTTCAAAATTCCATCAAATAAATATTTTAAAATTACTATTTTAAAATCAAGAAACTAAATCACTTTGCACAAAAATTCACAAAAATTCAATAATTTCACCAAAAAATGATAAATCATCACTAAAGAGGATTTATATCATGATTTTCAGTAAGGTTTCACAATCAATTTAAATCAATTTAAAACTATTCCAATCAATTCTAGCAAGATATGTCGAGATTGAAGCCACCTACCTTAAGAGATTTGGTGAAAACGACAAACAACATGAAAAACATCACAAAAATAGGTTGAATCTCTATGAACACCCCTTATATCTCTCAACCTATCATAAAAAACCAAATATAAAATTATTTTTAATCCAAAACCATATATCTACACACATAGGGTGTAGATCTAAGAAAAATATAGGAAGGGAAAAGTAGATCTAAGAAAACACATTAAGAACGATGAAGAACAAATCCTTACCGCAGGAATTGGGCTTCAATGCACCAAGGGATGGATCTGGATCACATATAATTATCTTGGGAGAGGTTTTAAAACCATTGAGAGACCAAAATACCAAGTTAGGGCCACATTGGAGGAAAAATGAGTGGGTTAAAGGGTAAAACGAGTGGGATCTACTTTTTACGGATCTAATTACGACCCTGCGCATGGTTTAGACACACAGTTATGAAAATTGTGCACTAATAGTGATCCTACTTATTTATTAAGAAAGACATCGCATGGATTGTGGACATGGCTTCCGAACCATGTGTCAACTGTGCCAAATATCTATGTCCAACATTTTCCCCATACTACTTGGTTTCTCCTAGGATGCTTCATGGTTTGTCCAAACTGTGTTCAGCCCGTGCATAGTTATCTGCATGTTTTTCACGATTTCCAAAAATCTTGAACCACCCGTGAACCGTTATAAAAGCCCCCAAAACTCCAATCAATCTCTCCAAAATCTCCAAACATTCACCCTTATACTTTATATACATAAAATTCATAATGAAAGGGTCACATACTAGAAATTGAGGGTGCTACATTCTCCCCGCCATTGATCTTTCCATCCCTAGAAAGTAGAAAACCATCATTGACTTGAATGAGTTATGGCCATTACTCTTTCATTTCCTATCATGACCCGTCCCTCAGGGTTCATGACATGACTACCCCAAGCCCGCCTTCCATAGTCCAGGGATTGGTGACTAGAACTAGAAATACATGTCCCTAAAATGGGAAGGCGTTGCCTTTAAACCTATATAAACACACAGACTAAGTACAAAACAGATGTAAACCATGTAGTAAAACTGCTGAAGTATAAGTATGTACTAAAAGTATAGGGGATGGAATACAAGCCCAACTGAAAGATACTATAAAACGAAAAAATTATTAAACAGCTCTTGAGATCGTCTGCCAAGGATCCTACCTAAAGGGTAGGTACAGATCATCTCTACATATCTCCACCTCAACCATCACCGCTATCCACCATTAGGTCCTAGCTCCCTCAGCCTCAGTCAAGGCTTCCTATCATCTGCACAAGACACAACAAGGTGCGGGCGAACCCTGTGCAGGGGTGAGTATAAAAATACCCAGTAGGGACCCCGAAACCCCTGAAGGTCTTGTAGAATTTCACAAATGAAAACCAAAAAGCATGATCTCAATCACAAAGCATAAATAAAAAGACTCAACTCAAACCAGGTATAACTTAAGTACAAAATTACAGATGATTAGTCATAAGGATAGATCATCTTATTCTATTAAGTGGCACAACTGCTAACCCACACAGGATTGATAGGTATTAACCCCCACTGACCCACACAGGATCGATAGGTACTAACCCATGCTGAACCCCACCGGATTGATAGGTACTAAACCCCCTAACCCACACAGGATTTGACCCACCATGATCGATAGTTACTAACCCCCACTGACCCACACAAGATCTAGCTCACACATGATTGGTATGCAGTAACCCAAACAGGATCGTTGAGTGCTGACCCACATAGGATCTGACCCACACAGGATTGGTGATGACCCAGACAGGAACGTTAGGTGTTGATCCATATAGGATCACTAGGTGCTAATCCAAATAGGATCTCTAGGTGCTAATCCATAAAGGATACCTAGGTGTTGATCCACACATGACCGCTAGGTGATGATCCACACAGGATCAGTATTCATTCTTCACGTCTCAACAGGACACTGGATTCTCATACATAGTACGCTTGATTCTAGGATAATCCTCTCCTCAAGCCATCAGTCATACATCAAATGGCACAAAGTCTTAGGAAGAAGTTACCTAATGATCTGTCATGTCATAAGGGTTCCAACACAATAGACGACGCATTAATCGGACACCTGGTCTGAGAGTTATAGGAATTTTAGTGGGGAGGGCTTGGTTGGATTCAGGTACAATCCAACCCAGCCTTACTCCAACATTCTCCAAAACTCATGTGGAGTATCTCAAAAGGATCGTCTCTTTCTAAGGATTCCATCATCATAGATGGTTCGTCAAATGGACGTTTGGTTTGCATGATATGGCCTTATAAGCCTATCTGGGCCAAAAAGGGTATAGGTCTGGTCCAACCCAGTCGGACTGACCCGGCCCCACCCAAACGGGATGGGCCACGGACCAGCCCGACCCACTGGCTTGCGCGATCCGCGTGAGGGGTCGCGTGACCCCTAGTTTCCAAATGGATCAATGAGTCGTTCATCTCTTTAACCAGCAGCGCCATGTGTTGCCGCCTTGGCTGGCAGCAGGACCAATGGGGAGCGGGTCCCCTTCACCGCGGCCACCTCCCGTGACACCGCTGATCGTACCACGATTCATTGTTTTATTCCACCCATACACCATAGCTTAAAACTAGTTTTGTAATGAATATTCCAAATTTAATAATAAATTGCACTTTTTGTTTGAATAAATCATTTAATGTTAATCAATATTATAATCTACAATGTTACTTGTTTTTATTGTTTCAATGTAGGTGGAGGTGATTTGGAGTGCCCTTGATGAAGTGGAAGATAAATGGGCCAAAATTGCATGGATCCATGGAAATCTGTACACTGTTTTGCATTTTACACGAAGTCCGTGAATCCAAATGGACTGCAATTTTGTGGTCCTTCCCAAAATTTAATAGGCTACATTTCATATTAATGAAGTCAATTCTGATTCGGCAACTATGGGGCCCATTCGAATTGATCTGTCCAAGCCACCGAATTTGGACCAAGTCAAATGCAGTGTTCTGTATTTTATCAATAACATGAGTTGTAGTTGTAAAAATGGTGCCAAACCTTTGGTGGAGACATTAAATAGGTAGGGATAAAATTTTTCTATTTTCTACAAAGAGAGATAAGACTTTTTGTAGGCTGAAACATGTCGTGAAAGTGGATTGATGAAATCTGTGTGCCTAAAACAACCTTCCAATTTTCCTATAAAAGGGCACCAAGGGAACCTCATTTGAAGTTCGGCCAAGGAGTGAAGTGATGCCAATTTGGAGTCCTATAAGAGTCTCTTGACTAACTTGGAGGATCTGGAGGCCCCTATCCTCATATGGGAAACATGGATGAAGGAGTTCCACCAGAGATTCTTCCTCCTCCCGATGTCGAGCTAAAAGTTGGGTGTTCGTTGTGAGGGAGATACACACATGTCAAGGGAGTTCTGATGCATAAATTAGATACTGGTTTGGATTAATTTGGGTGTTTAAACATTTAATTCTATGTATCTTATTTTATTTAATATTTTAAGGCTTGATTTGATGCATGTGAGTGCTATGCTCTTAATTTCAAACCGATCGGTGTGAGGTTTTGAGTGCGTGACTTATGTTGTTCCAATTGGGCATCACAAGAATCCTTTTCATACACACTTTATTGAGATTTCAATATGATTTGGAAGCTCTTATTCCATCCATAAGTATTGTACCTTGACAATATGATTGTTACGTCATGGTTTGGTCCTTAATGCATTGAAATAAAAGCTTAGGAATTAATCAGGATTCCAATTAACTCCAAAAATAGAGTTACTCTAAACCTAAGATGAATCTCTTTGAACAATGAACTTGATATGTGTGTAGTGAAATCAAATCGACCCTTTTATCTCATATTTTTCAAAATCCACTAGGTCACTCAACTTTTAAGATATTTCAACTAAGTCATTGTATTAAACTCTTTTCAAAACCACCCCCTCTCTTAGTCATTTTTATTAAAAATACACACTCTAAACCTACCAACGCTTCTTGAGGGATGACCTAGGGTCTACCCTAGACTATAAATCAACCATAAAAACATAATCAATTTGACGTTTCATGACAACGTGGTCAAATTTTGGCGCCATTTCCGGGGAGCGCTTTGGTTTTTTGTGCGTGTTTTTGATAAAATATTTGTAATTTTTTGTGAATATTTGTTTGTTTATCTTCTACATTTGCATCTATTTTTGTGTTCTAATTTATTTATTGATTACGTTCTGTGTATGACACGTTCTACTTCGGGAGCCCTAAAAACTTTCAAAACCGAACGAGAGAGGATCCTACATCAACAAAACCAAGACACACAAGACAACACTTTGAAGGAGGATACATCGCATTTTAATATTATTCTTGATCATTCGTCTTCTTCTGAAACCAAAGTTAAAATTGAACATAACTTGTATAACATGGCTAAAAATAATAGAACACTAAATGAAATAACCTCACCTGTTGTTGCTATCCGACCCACTTACATTCAATTACAAGGTGCGGCACCCAATTTTGAACTAAAATCTGGTTTAATTCATTTATTACCAAGATTTCATGGACGGCCTGGAGAAGATCCACATAAGCATTTAAAATAATTTCATACTGTGTGTTCAAAATTAAAAGCTGCTGATGTGGATGAAGAACAAGTAAATATTAGGGAATTTCCATTTTCATTAGAAGACACAGCTAAAGATTGGTTGTATTATGTTAATTCACCTATTAGAGGTTGGGCTGACATGAAACGACTTGTTCTTGAAAAATACTTCCTAGCCTCTCGAACTACAACAATAAGGAAAGAAATATGTTGGATAGGACAATCTCAAGGAGAAACCCTTCATGAATATTGGGAACGATTTAAAATATTTTTTTCAAGTTGTCCACATCACCAAATAAGTGACTAACTTATAATTCAGTATTTTTATGAAGGTTTAATCCCTATTGATCGAAACATGATTGATACTGCTGCAGGTGGTGCACTAGTGGATAAAACCCCAATCACTGCAAAGACCCTAATTGAGACTATGGCATAGAACACTCAACAATTCAGTTCAAGATCTAGTATATCCATTCGAGGTGTCCATTAGGTGGAAAGTACTGAATTCGAGAAGAAGGTGGATACTATGTTTGAAGAGGTAAGTACCCTTCTACGAAAACATTCTCTTTCCCAAGGGAAATTCCAATCTCCACCTCCCATACATTGTGGTATATGCTCCTCTGATACCCACTGTTCTGACCAATGCCCTCAATTGAGAGAAACTTCTGAGATTTCTGAGGCAATATTCCCCGGACGCCCCTATAACCAACCCATTAGGCAAGAACCTTACTATCCATCCAACCCTGGGTGGAAAGAAAACCAAGCCTATAGGCCAGGGGGTATTCAAACCAGCCTCATCAACCATGGAACCAACCAGGGAAAAGTAGTCATCAACCACCACCACCCAGAAATTTTCAACCACCCCAAAGGCCTTTCCAATAACCCCCTCCAAAAACTGAACCTATCCTAGAAGATATGATGAAACAAATGGCTGCCAATAATCTTCAATTCCAACAAACCACTCAGGCAGCCATACAATACCTCAAAACTGAATTAGGCCAACTAGCTAACTCGGTGGGTGAAATCCAAAGCCATGGGTCTGGTAAACTAACCTCTCAACCGCTTGTCAACCCTACAGATAAGGGAAATGTTAGTGCCATCACCCTTAGGAGTGGAACTCAACATAAAAGCAAAATGAACCTCCATTAGAGTCATCCTCTCCTAAGGGAACCACCATCCCAACCACTGAAAAAGGTTCAAATGATATGGAACCTTGTCTTGAGAGAAGTCCTACCAAAGGAAAGAGTGTGTCTATTGATGAGTTACCACGCCCAAGCCTTTCTCCTCCATTTCCCCAAAGAGCCACCCAACCATGGAAACAAAAGGAAACTGAACTTGATAATGAAATCTTGGAGACTTTCAAAAAAGTGCAGGTTAACATTCCATTGATTGATTCCTTCAAGAAAGTTCCGAGATATGGAAAGTTTATGAAGGATATGTGTACCCACCGAAGGTGACATTGAGGTGATGAGAAGGAGATCCTGGGGAGGAACATCTCATCAATGAGGTAACAATCACTTCCCACCAAGTGCAACGATCCTGGAACATTCTCGATTCCGTACACCATAGGGGAGTATTCTTTCTCCAATGCTATGCTTGATTTGGGTGATTCTATTAATGTGATGCCTCACTCCATATACTCTTCTTTGTAGGTCAGTGAACTAAAGCTCACAGGAATAGTTGTTCAGCTAGAAAATCGGAGTACGGCACACCCTTCTGGTGTGTCAGAGGATGTTCTTGTGAGGGTTAAAAATTTAATATTTCCTGCTAATTTTTATGTGCTAAAAATGGAAGATGATAGGATGAATGGACACACCCCCAATTATATTGGGGAGACCTTTATGGAAAACTGTAAAAGATATAATTAATGTCCAAACGGTACATTATCTATGGAATTTGGTGGTGGCATAGTCCATTTTAACATCATTGATGCCATGAATCACCCCTCAGAAGAACATTCCTCTCTCTCAGTAAATTCAATTGATGTATTCCCTTCCCCTAAAATCACTTCATTTGTTTCCCCTGATCCCCTTTCTAAATTTTCCTCTTTGATTGAAATTCTTGGTAATGAGTCATGTGTTGATTGTTGTAGTGGTCTAGAAAAGTGTCATTCATGTTTATTAATTGATAATTTCTTGAACACGAAGGATCACATGACACTTGATGATACTGCTACGCTTGTAAAAGATAATTCCTCATTTGAGGATGATACCATTGAGCAGTTAGATGAGATTAGTGACCTCTCACTTTCACACACACTCCCATCAATCCAATACCCACCTGAATTGTAACTAAAGCAACTGCATAATGATTTAAAATATTCATATCTTGATAATGGAAACAATTTTCCCATCATCATTTCTAGTTCACTCCCTCCTGAGCATGAATTGTGACTGCTTGAACTTTTGAGGGAGCATAAACAAGAATTGGGATGGACACTTGCAGACATTCCTGGTATTATCCCATCAATTTGTAAACATGATATTTTATTAACTGATGAGGCTAAACCAGTGAGGCAGGCACAACGTCGACTGAAACCAAACCACTTTGAAGTAGTTAAAAAGGAAGTATCAAAGTTATTGGCAGCTGGAATCATTTACCCCATCTCTGATAGCCAATGGGTCAGTCCCATTGAAGTAGTTCCTAAAAAAATTGGCCTAACCGTAATTGAAAATGAAAACAATGAATTGGTTCCCAATCATGTGCAGAATAGTTGGCGTGTCTGTATAGATTATCGCCAACTAAACCAACACACTAGGAAGGACCATTTCCCCTTTCCATTCATTGACCAAATTCTAGAGAGGCTAGCAGAGAAGTTCCATTACTATTTTCTTGATGGGTATTCTGGATACTTTCAGATCCATATTTCCCCCGAGGATCAGGAAAAGACAACCTTCACTTTCCCCTTTGGCACATTTGCCTATAGAAGGATGCCATTTGGCCTGTGAAATGCTCCAAGTACTTTCCATCGATGTATGGTTAGTATTTTTTTCATATTACCAAGAGGATTTCATGGAAGGTTTCATGGATTATTTTTCTTTTTATGGATCCTCTTTTGATGAATGATTAAGTAGTCTTGGTTCCGTCCTACGTCGCTGTATTGAAAAGAATCTTTTATTAAATTATGAGAAATGCCATTTCATGGTGTGACAAGGTATAGTTTTGGGGCATGTCATTTTTGGGGATGGTATCCAAGTAGATAAATCGAAAGTAGATGTCATTACCTCCCTACCATTCCCTAAATATGTACGTGATGTACGGTCTATCCTAGGTCATGCTGGATTTTACCGTCGTTTCATTCGTGGTTTTAGTAAGATTGAACTTCCCCTCTACCGCATAATCCAAAAAGAAAAAGACTTCGTTTTTTATAAATAATGTGAAGAAGATTTTAATAAATTAAAATGGAGTCTCACATCACCCCCGGTAATCCAACCACCTCAGTGGGATTTACCATTTGAGCTCATCTGTGACGCCTCGAACTATGCAGTTGGGGAAGTCTTATCACAAACTGTCAATCATGCTCCACATGTCATTACCTATGCCTCACGTACTTTGGACCCTTCCCAAGAAAACTACACCACCACTAAAAACGAATTTCATTCCATTGTGTTTTCCTTGGATAAATTCAGGTCATACCTTTTAGGGTCCAAAGTCATTGTGTTCTCGGACCATGCAGCCCTTTGGTATCTCCTAAACAATCCGGAAGCCAAACCACATCTCATTCTTTGTATGCTCCTCCTTCAGGAATTCAATCTAGAAATTAGAGATAAAAAAGGAGCAGAGAATGTGGTGGCAGACCATATCAGTAGGATCCCCCGATCCTCGGACATTGTCTCATCCCCCTGTATTCCCATTAATGACTTTTTTCCTGATGAGCAATTGTACAAAATGCAAGATGTTATTCCCTGGTATGCTGAAATTGTAAATTATCTGGTAGCATTTTTCATTCCTACTGATTTCAACAAAAACCAAGCCAGTCGTCTAAAACATGAGTCTCGTTGGTACATTTGGGATGACCCCTACCTTTGGCGCACATGTAGCAATCAGGTCCTTAGGCATTGTGTTCCCGATAGTGAGTTTCAGTCTATCCTTAGATTCTGCCACACTCTTTCTTGTGGGGGCCACTTTGGTCCCCAATGGACTGCTCGAAAAGTTCTTGATTCTGGTCTCTTTTGGCCAACACTTTTTCGGGATGCCCAGGAATTTTTTAAATATTGTCCTCATTGTCAAAGAATGAGGAATGTCTATAAAAGGAATGAAATGCCAAAACAACCCTTGCTCTTTCATGACATTTTTTATGTTTGTGGCATTGACTTCATGGGTCCATTTGCCAATAATTTTGGAAACATGTACATTATTTTGGCCATTGATTATGTATCAAAATGGGTAGAGGCACAGGCCACAAGGACAGATAATTCCAAAACAGTTATAGAATTTTTGAGAACTCAAATCTTTTGTAGGTTTGGATTACCTAGGTTCATCATCAGTGACCAGGGTTCTCATTTCTGCAACTGAACAATGAAATCACTTTTGCATCGGTATGGGGTTGGTCATCGAGTATCTACTGCATATCACCCACAGACCAACGGTCAAGCCGAGGTTTCAAATAGAGAGGTAAAACAAATTCTTGAAAAAACGGTCCAACCTAATAGGAAAGATTGGAGTCCTAGACTCGATGATTCATTATGGTCTTACCGTACTTCTTTTAAAACTCCCATTAGAATGTCACCTTATAGGCTTGTTTTTGGAAAGAGTTGTCACATCCCTGTTGATATTGAGCACCGAGCCTACTAGGCCATCAAACAATGCAATTATAATCATTCTGGTGCAGGTTCTCAAAGGTAGTTGCAGATTCAGGAGATAGAGTAAATGAGAAGAGATGAAAATGAAAACTCTAGGATTTATAAAGAGAGAACCAAGCCTTCCCATGACGGTCTTATCCTTCATATTCAGTTCCATATTGGGCAGAAGGTCCTCCTTTATAATGCAAGGCTGAAGTTGCATCTAGGTAAGCTTTGTTCCCACTGGTATGGACCATACACTGTTACTGACATCTCTCCATTTGGTGTTTTCCAGGTTCAAAATGAAGAAACCAAGAAAACCTTCAATGTCAATGGGCAGCGGCTAAAGCACTATCATGAACCCATTCTGCAGTCCCCTATTGAGGAACTCCAATTTCAAGAAGCAAGCAATGAATGATATCAACCAGGTTTTATCCTTCCTTCCCACATTCTCTTTTACTACAGTGTGGACACTGCTTACTCTAGGTGTGTGTGTGGGGGGGGTGGATACATTTATCGGTTAGATGGGAATTTTCATCATTTTCTCCTTTTTGTTTTCTCTTTTTGGCCTTCATTATGGTATTTTAATTTTTCCCCATCAATAATTTCAAAGTTCCATAATTTGGAGACCATAAAGTGGGGAAAGTAGAAATACCATAATAAAAGCTAAAAATAATTTGTGTATGAGTTTACCATCAAGGAGTGATTTTTTAGTGAATTGGTTTTATGTCAATGATATAAATGGTTGTATCACTGTGAAACATTTGAGATGATTAATGCCCCTTGTGTGAGTAGTTTAGGGAAAACCGTGTCACTAATATCTCCATACATTTTTTCACCAAACCAGAAAGTGTGAATATTTATTACTTAATATAAGGTAAATATATGTTGGTTTAATATTTTTCATCTTGAAATGATATATTCATACGTTCTTTTTTTATCCGATCTATTTCATTACTGTACCAGATTGACCTATGTGTGTGTACCTAATGTCCGACTATTGTACGCCCTCAAAATAAATTGGTTGTATCTTGGTCAGGTCAAAAACCACTCCTCCTCAACCATTGATCTTGTTATAACTATTGCAATTAGTGTCGTGAGGAGATCAAACAAGGGTTGAGAGATGAGTGTGAGATTTGTTCCAAATGAAACTTAAAAAAAATATAATAAATGATGGGAGTGATGAAATGTGAAACATTTGGGGATATATAGGTCGGGTGTTCATGGTTTGACTTCTGGGAATGCATAAATGAGTGGGTCTTGATATATAATTGCAAATGATGTAGGAAAGGTTCGGTGACAAATCATTTAAAGATGAATAATGTTAAAATAACCTATATTTATTTGATAGAAAGTGGAAAGAATAGAATGGAATGGTTTTCACACAAATACATGGAGAGTTAGTGTAATGGTTGACCTTTGAATTCCTTGCTCATTTTGGTGTCATAAATCTCTTTTAATTTTATTGTGATATGATTTATGAGACATCTTTTTCCATTTTCACTATGAAGAACTCCTTGGTGTGGTTCATGCATTGATCACTTTACATTATATAAAATTTCCTCAGATGATAAATCTTCAGGATATTCGAAATATATATATATATATATATATATATATATATATATATTCATCATTGTATTTGGATATGTGACTTTTCCAGGAGTGAAAATTTTTAGGTGTGGGGGTGTGATCGTACCACAATTCACTGTTTTATTCCACCCTTACACTGCAGTTTTAAACTAGTTTTATAATGAATATTCCAAATATAATAATAAATTTCAATATATGATTGAATCAATCAATTAATTTTAATCAAGATTAGAATGGTCAATGTTACTTTTTTTTATTATTCCAATGTAGGTGGAGGTGATTTGGAGGGCCCTTGATGAAGTGGAAGAAAAATGGGCCAAAATTGCATGGATCCGTGGACATATGTCCAATGTTTTTCATTTTACACAAAATCCGTGAATCCAAATGGGCTGAAATGTTGTGGGCCAGACCAAAATTTTATAGGCTACATTTTATATTAAGGACCCAATCCTGATTAGGCTTCTATGGGGACTATTCGAACGGATCTTTCCAAGCCACCGAATTTGGATCAAGTCAAATTCGGTGTTCTGTATTTTATCAATATCTTGAGCTGTAGTTGTCCAAATGGTGCCACACATTCGGTGGAGATAGTAAAGAGGTACGGATACAACTTTTCTATTTTCTCCAAAGCGATATAAGACTGTCTGAAGGCCGAAACGCATTGTGAAAGTGTATTGATGAAATCTGTGTGCCTAAAACCACCTTCCAATTTTCATATAAAAGGACACCAAGGGAACCTCATTTGAAGTTCGGCCAAGGAGGTAAGTGCTACTAATTTGGAGTCCTATAAGAGTTTCCTAACTACCGTGGAGGTTCTGGAGGACCCTATCCTCATAGTGGAATCAAGGATGAAGAAGGAGTTCCACCCGTGCTTCCTCCTCCTCCCAATGTCGAGCTAAAAGTTGGGTGTTTGTTGTGAGGGAGCTACACACATGTCAAGGGAGTTTCAATGAATACAATAGCTACTGGTTTGGAGTAATTTGGGTGTTTAAACATTTCATTACATGTATCTTATTTGATTTAATATTTGAAGGCTCTATTTGATGCATGTGAGTGTTGTGCCCTTAATTTCAAACTGATCGATGTGAGGTTTTGAGTGCGTGACTTGTGTTGTTCCGATTGGACATCACATGAATCATTTTCATACCCACATTATTGAGATTTAAATCTGATTTGGAATCTCTTATTCCATGCATAAGTTCTGTACCATGACAATACAATTGTTACGTCAAGGTTTGGTCCTTAAAGCATTGAAATAAAAGCATAGGAATTAATCGGGATTCCATTTAACTCCAACCAAAGAATTACTATAAACCTAAGATGAATCTCTTTGAACAATGAACTTGATATGTGTGTAGTGAAATCAAATTGAACCTTTTATCTCATATTTTTCAAAATCCACTAGGTCACTCAACATTTAAGATATTTCAACTAAGTCATTGTTTTAAACTCTTTTCAAAACCACCCCTTTCTTAGTCATTTTTATTAAAAATACACACTCTAAACCTACCAATGCTCTTTGAGAGACAACCTAGGGTCTAAGAGAGACTATAAATCAACCTTAAAAACATAATCAATTTGATGTGTCATGACAACGCGTTCAACCGCCTCCTTCCATGGTCGGCGAGCGCCAGCCGCCACCTTCGCTTGTCGATGCCGATCGTCTGCGCCGCAGCTCCGACGCCTCTTCCAGAGGGCTTTGAAAATGCTCGGGAGCTCCATTTCAATTCTATCTGCACCTACTGGCCTCCTGAAATGTCTTCATCATTGTGTGTCTCCTAGTTCAAGGTTCTGTAATGTTGAGAATACTTTCCCCAAAGAACGCAACAAAATATCGATGTGGCAGAGGGTCCGGGCCTTGTTTGTTTGGCTTGCGCCCTTCGTGTTATCATTATAACAAGTGGGAGTATTTGATTCAATATATATAAACAATATTACTTATGTGTTTCAACATTCCATTAAATAATTAGGGAAAGAAACAATTCACTTGAATTAAACGAAACCCCTACCCCGAGAATCATTACAGGTGTCGTTGTTGTGGCGGGAGAAGAGTCCACGTTGGATGGAGTCATTGGCACTTGTTGATCCCAGATCGTTGTTGCCCAAGCTTTCATTCTTCATCGGTGGAAGATGTTGCGTTACTTTTCTAGAGGTTCCTCTCTTGATGAAGTCGTGTCAAAAACCCCAACCTGAGCTCTATTTAAATAGAGGGGGATGGTGAGCAACACATCGAAAGAATTAATGAGGTTCATTAATGAGTTTTCAATTAATGAACTTCGTAATTCTCAATGGTGTGGTTATGCAACTAAAGTATCAATCCATTAAATGGCTTGGAAAACCTTCGGTCCTACCACCACCACATAACAGGAGGTAGGATAATAAAATAACAATTTTTTTTTTTATTATTTATTTAAAAGTCTCAAAAACTATCTTTTTCACCCGATCTACTATGGTTGAAGTTAAGCCTCCATTAAGAGAATCTCGGCATTTTAAATTCAACGGTGTCGTCAGATTTTTAATCCGAGCACCGGTTCAAAAGATAGAAATCAAAGTCCGCATGTTTACTGACCATACATTAAAAAAATCAAAAATTATTAAAAGTCACCCTCGACCTGCACCAATTGTGGTTATGATCTTCCTAAGGGAAACACATTCTCATGAGCTCAATAGTAGTCTCAGATTTCCAATCGGAGTTGTCATTTAGGAGTTATATAATTTAACAGTAAAATAATTGTTACTTAATTATTTTATTTGCGACCAAAAACTAACATCCACTGTTGACCCATGCCTTCTAATGTTAGGATCTATCTAAGGAAAGCATACCCTCACAAGTTTAGCGGGGGTCTCAGATTTTTAATCCAAGTCACTGTACGTGAGTTATAAGCATTTGAGAAATAAAATAATTTTATTTAATAATTTTATTTATGATTATGCAATTTTCGGGTTTTCTCACTTGAGGCTTGCACCGAATAAACTTAAGTCATGCCAAGGGTAAACCCGTTATCCTAAACACAACGGTGCCCTCAAATTTCTGATTTGCTCACATTTTTAATATTTATTCCAATTTTTTAGGAAATCTACTCACGCACACTATTTTAAGATTAAACCTTTTTCGACGGATCATTCTGGGAACTCCGGGCATCGGAATCATGTGCCATATGATTTAGCGGTCTCATAAAAATTCTATTTAATTAAAAAATATATACGTAATTTCTGGGTCATTACATTTCCTTCTCACGTTCCCAAGTTTCTTTCTGAATTTGACCATGTTGCCCCAAAACCCATACAAGTCTAATGATTTTTCCATGCATGTGTTTCTCTTACATATCCACAATCCGCAATGGGATATGTACCAATAATGAATAAAACTCTAGGTCATTGTGATCCCATCTGATCACATGGTCAAGATCAGGGTGATACTATTTCAACTAAGATACGTGGAACACGTTATGCACCACACTAAACTGTGGGGGCAATGCCAACCGATATTCCACCTCACCAACATGTTCCAGTATCTCAAAAGGGAATATGTATCAAGGAGATAATTTTCACTGATTCCCAAAACAACGATGTACAAGCCTTGGAGAAATCATAAATAACACATGGTCACTCATTGAGAATGGAAATGGACGTTGATGATGATCTACAAATGATTTCTGACAAATCTGCACCATCTCCATTCACTTCCTGATCAACTGAATCTTCTCTATTGTTTCTTGGACAAGGATTGGCCCAACTAGTGAAGTATCAAATGCTTCCATCCAAAAAATTATATAACAACAAGGATTACCATACAATTCTTCAAATGGATCCATATGTATCGAGGCCTAATATCTATTGTTATGCGAGAACTCCACTAATGGTATGTGCTCTTCCCATGAGCCACCAAAATCCATTACAAAAGCCCACAACAGGTATTCTATCATTTGTATCGTCCTATCAGATTATCCACCTATCTATGGGTGATATGTCATTCTCATAGTCAAATGAGTCCCCAGGGATTTCTGTAAGGATTTCTAGAAATAAGATGTAGACCTCGGATCTCTGTATGATATGATCAAAACCAGTATGACTTGTATCATTACCACTTATTGGATATATATCTTGGAAAGATCCTCTACCATATGAGTTTCACAAATAGGGATGAAATGAGCCGACTTGGTAAGCTGGTCCACTATCACCCATATGACATTGTGTTTCTGAACAATTTTTGGGAGACCTGTAATAAAATCCATCACTATCTGCTCCCATTTCCAAATAGGGATAGGTAAAGACTACAACATACCTTCTGGTCGTTGATGCTCTTCTTTAACTTATCGACAAGTTATATAATTTGAAACAAACTCATCTACCTTCTATTTCATACCGACCCACCAAAACCATGCCTTTAATGCTTTATACATCATCTGTATTCCAATATGGATAGCCCATCTCAAATGTTCGTAAGCATGGAGAAGTTACTCTTGAAAAACCATAGGTACTACCATCAGATTCCTGAAGCACAACACTAAACTCTCATCCAGCTTCCATCCCTCAATGGTATCCCCGCCATTGAGTTTTGAACACATTGCAACATATTATTCATTGGATGTATGTGCCTACTTTACCATCTTTACCAAATCAGGAACTATGGAAACTAAAAAGAAAACCACAACATCATGTTGGTCTTCACATTCCACATGCATATCAGTTAGGATCGACATCAACTGCCACTCAACTAAAGCTTATTTTTCCAACTGAGCATATGACTTTATGATTAATGCATCTTCCACCATATTTCCCTTACCCACTTTATACATCAAGTCAAAGTAAAACATGTGGAGATACTCCATTGATTTTCTTTGCTTCAAATTCAAATCCCATTATGATAAAATATGTTTCAAGCTCCTATGATCCATTACCACAGTAAATTTCTTACCAAACAGATAATGATTCCAATTCTTCAAAGCTTGGATAACTTCAGCTAATTAAAAATCATGTGTTGGGAAATTCATATATGCACTCATAACTTACTTGAGTCATAAGAAACAACATGGTATCCTTGAATGAGAACACACCCCAACCCAGATCTCGAAGCATCATAGTACACCACATACCAATGTCTTGATTTTTGTAGTATCAAGATAGGTACTGATGTAAGGAGAACATTTATCTCATTAATTTTTTTTTTGAATTTCTCATTCCTTTTGAATGAAACATCCTTATTGATCAAAGCTTCCATATGCGAGGATGGCCATAAAAAGTCATGAAAAAAGTGTCAGTAATAACCAGCTAAACCAAGAAAGCTTCGTATCTCAAAGAAATTCTTTGGCAGTTTCCAAGAGATAACCACTTCTATTTTTATGGATCAATAGAAACTCCTTTTTCACAAATCACATAGCCAAGAAAGCGTACCTCTTGAATCCAAAAATCACGCTTTGATAATTTGGCATAAAAACAGTGATCTCTCAACATTCCCAAAACTATAGCTAAGTGTTTCTCATGCTCATCCCTAGTCATTAAATACACCAATATGTCATCCACAAACACCACAATAAAAGATTCCATATATCTCTGAAATATCTGATTCATCAAATCCATAAATACTACAGGTGTATTCGTAATACCGAAAGGCATTACCACATATTCATAATAGCCATATCTTTTTCTGAAAACATTTTTCATTATATCATGCTTCCAAACTCACAATTGGTGATATCCTGATCACAAGTCGATTTTAGAGAACCACTAAGCTCCCCTCAATTGATCGAAAAGATCATCAATGTATGGAAGTGGATATCTATTATTTATCGTAACTTGGTTAATCTTATGAGAATCCACACAAAACCTTAGAGTTCCATAACCTTTCATCACGAACAAGACTGGTGCTACCCACAGAGACGTGCTCGACTAGATGAAACCCTTGCTTTCTAGATCTTCCAACTTTACCGTTTTCCCTTAATTCTGTTCACTACGCCAAATTTTGTATTTAGCAGTGGTTTAAACCGCCACTAAATCATTTTTTACTTTATTTTTTAATTTTTTATTTTTTAATTTATTTTATATTAGTAATTTATTTTATTATTTTCCTTATTTATTTATTTATTTATTTTATATTTTCGTAATTTATTTATTTATTATTTATTTATTATTTATTATTTATAATTTATTTATTATTTTCATAATTTAATTATTTAATTATTATTATTATATTATATTTTCTTAATTTATTTATTATTACCATGCACATGTCCATCTCTATGCACAACTGCATGTCCATACACAGGCCCATGCCATATAAAGAAATTCTGCGTTGGGTGAGATTTAAACCACTTACCACTTGCTTATTCTCCAAAGACTTAACCACTCTAGTGGGCTCTTCTTGGGGTTAATAAATCAAATTTAATATACTTATACATAATATATAATATATAATATATAATATATAATTGGTAATATATAATACATAATATATAAGATATAAGTTATAATATATAATATATAATACATAATATATAATATATAACATATAATATATAATCTATAATATATAACATATAATATATAAGTAATGTATACATAATAAATTAATTAAAAAATAATTTAATATATGATAAATAAATATAAAATATAAAATAAATTAATAAATAATAGATAAATAATAAGTAATAAATAATAAATAATAAATAATAAATAATAAATTGTAAATTGTAAATTATAAATTGTAAATAGTAAATAATAAATAATAAATAATAAATAATAAATAATAAATAATAAATAATAAATAATAAATAATAAATAATAAATAATAAATAATAAATAATAAATAATTAATAATTAATAATTAATAAATAATAATTAATACTTAACAATAACTAATACATAATATATTATTATTATATATTAGTAATTAATAATTAATATTTAAAAATTTATAAAAATTTATTAAATTATTAATAAATTATTAATAAATAAATAATAAATAATTAAAAAATAAGTAATAAATAACTAATAAATAACGAAAATTGAATAAATAAAAAAATTAATAATAAATAAATAATAAACTAAAATTAAATTAATAATTAGTAAATTAAAATTAAATTAATAATTAATAAATACATAAATAATAAATACATAAATATATAAAAACATAAATAAATAGATAAATAAATAAATAAATAATAATAAATTAATAATAACAAATTAATAATAACTAATCATTGATAATTGGTATTTGTAATATTAATAATTCCTAATTAATAATTAATATTTAAATTTTAATATTTAATATGCAATTTTCAATGTTTAATATTTAATAAATAATTAATAAATAATTAACATTTAATTTCTAAATATTCAATAAATAATAAAAAATAAAAATTAATAAATGAATAGTAAACTAATAATAAAATAATATTTAATAAATTAAAAATAAATTAATAAATAATAAATAATAAATAATAAATAATAAATAATAAATAATAAATAATAAATAATGAATAATAAATACATAAATACATAAATACATAAATTGATAAATAAATAATTAATATTTATTAATTATTAATAACTAATAATTTATAATTTATATTTAATAAATAATAATTAATTATTCAACAATTAAAAATTAATTAATAAATACTGAATAAAAAATAAAATAAAATAATAAAATAATTAATATAAATAAATACATAAATAAATCATAAAACATTAAGAACCTCAGAAAACCCTAAAAACACTTAAATTGCCATAAATTATGATCTGAGACACCTTTTTTAGTGTCATAAACAGTCAAATCAATGATCGTGAAATGAGATACAATATGGTATGTGGTACAGGCCGAACAGACTCCTCAATCGAAAGTTAAAAGTGTTTGAATTTTAAGAAACCGATGCTTGTAACTAAAACCTCTGTTTGGGAGGCCTTCTGGGCATTTTGGTTGAATAAAATGGGGTACAATAGTCGGAGAGTTGGTACCAGTCCTAAAAGGTGTAGAGCGCGTCACATGCTTCTATTTGATATGTGGTAGAGCCCAAACAGACACCCGGATTAAAAGTTATGGCCGTTTGAAGTTCGAGTTCGATTTTCGATTTTTGAAATTTGAATATATTTTTTCTCTTTCGTCATCATGTGATTTAAATCTCACTTGGTTTTAGCTCATTTGACAAGCTTCGATTTGACTCGTTGTGGAGCTGAAATAATGTTCTTCAACTTATTGAAGATCTGTTTGTGGTTGAAATATAATATTATCTAATAATTATAAATATTTGTTAATTGGTGCATAATAAACTATATTTGATTGTAAATAATAAATAATAAATAATATGAGAATCATCGATATCTCTTTCAAATATGTTGGGTCCACAAGGCTGAATACCCTGAGAGGGGGGGTGAATCAGGGTATGGCTAATTAAAAATTAAGGCTCGTTCTGATCTTGTTTCGCTGTTAAGAAAAACACTCTTTTCTCTCTTTCCTGTTGCACAAAATAAACAGAAAGTAAAGCATGCACATGACACAACAATTTTACTTGGTTCAACGCATAGGGCTACGTCAAAGGAGGATACGCCGACAAGTTTCCGGTCGTACCAATTCCACTAAACTTTACTAGCTGTGGATTACAATTTTGGGCTAAATCACTTCTATGCCCAGGCTCACTGCCTTTACAAGGTTTAGGGTCAGCTCACTACTTTCCCAAGGGTCACTCACTGTTTCTCTCTCTCTGGCTCACTGCCGGTGGAGAGGATCACTTTTCTCCTCTTCCTAAGCTCACTGCTCTGTGAAGGGAATCCACTCACAGTTTATAGACCTGTAGGTCTCTTCATTTTCATGAATGCACACATCCTTAACTGATGATGGATGCTCTGTTAATGTCCAAATTCCATCCACTGATGAATACCTCTTTTCCTCTGAACACTGGGAAATTCCTTTTGGAAACACCTTCGCAAAGCACCCTACTTCGCGTAGCTCCCAATTTCGCGAAGCTCAAACAAGCCTTCGCGAAGCTCTTGCCTTTTCGCGAATCACTTTCGTGAAGCACTTTCGCGAAGCAAAATTCGTCGCAAAGAAACGTCCCTCGTGAAGCTTACTAAGCCAACGTGGAGCTCGTAGGTTTCGCGGAGCTACAATTGCCGCCGCGAAGCACACTAGCTCCGTGAACCACCTTCGCAAATCGAGAGCAAATGATTTTCTCTAAAAATTCTCTCTACTTCTCTCGAGGGGGTCAGCCCCTATTTATAGGTGATTCCACCGACCCTCGTCCCTTCCGTGCGAAGTAAATTCCACGTCATCTCATATCGCGAGGCTCTAATGTTTCTGCCGGAATTCTGTCCAAATCGCGAAGCACCATGGAAATTTTCCGTTCGCGGAGCTTGACGTAGTCGCGAAGCATCACTGTCAACATTCCTTTGCGCCTTCGCCGCAAAGCTCTCTCGCAAATCCCTTCACCGTAGTGATGCGCTTCAACTCTGTCGTTTGAAAAGTTTTTTCATTGTCCTTTGTCAACATGGATTGTCAACAACTTCTCTGGAACTCGACAATTTCTTCATGGAAACCTGCTTTTTCAACAAACACAATCAACCCAAAAATACTGCAATGTTACCTTAAGGGATTTTGGACCAACAATCTCCCCCTTTGGGTTTGTTGACAACTCTTCACAACTCTGCTCAGAATGATTTTATAAACTTTGATACCTCACTGAGTCTTCTTCCAGCCACTACCACCATTCGCCTTTTGAGATTATGATAGCATTCAAGGATTCACTTAACACGTACTCTAAGCCCACATGAGCAATGCTCGGCGTGAGAAACAAGAGTAGTATGAAAAGTTCATCAATGAATCACTTCATGTCAAAAACCACTTGGCGATTCCAACCTGATACCAATTCATAAATTGATACTAATTGTTGAACCACACTGATCCCAATTGGTGATAGTTGGACACCTTTTCACACCATTCCAACATCACTCTTCTGCTTTTATCATGATCCTCAGCTGTCGTGATATCTATGCTTTGATCGATCACTTCTAGCATCGTTAGATTCAATACTCTCCCCCTTTCTCATTTCTCCCTCCATCTGGCTGCTCCATTGGTCAGCTTCTCCCCGTATCTGTCAGGATTTCTCGTATAACCACATTGTCTTCCCATTGAAAAATCACTATTTTCTCCCCCTTTGTCAACTAACACAAAGGTCACTCTTTGTAGTCTGTAACATAGTAGAGAACACATATCAACACATTAGGGAAAAACACATCATACCTCGGGGAGAGGGGGGGTCCAACATCCACACTATTTCAAGTGCGGGGAATCGACTGAACTCCCAGAGCCAGTCGATGCCTCTGAAAAGATTCCTTGGGTAAGGCCTTTGTCAGAATGTCTGCAACCTGTAGCTCTGTAGGCACGTACTCCAACCTAACGATTCCCAGCTCAACCTTCTCCTTGATAAAATGATACGTAATCTCAATGTGCTTTGTCCTTGAATGATGGACGAGATTTTTGCTGAGATTTATAGAACTTGAGTTATCGCACTTGACTCCGATCGGAGACTTCACTTTAACTCCCATATCTTCAAGCTGCTGCTTCATCCACAATAACAGTGTGCATGCTTGAGTGGCCTCAATATACTCAGCTTCTAAGGTGCTCAATGAAATGAAATCTTTCTTCTTTCTTAGCCATGAAATAAACAATCCACCAAGATAGAAAGCACCACCTGACGTTGATTTCCTATCATCCGCTGAACCAGCCCAGTCTGCATCAGTATAGCCCAATAACTCTGTCTGAGATTTATCAGTATATGTCAAGCCAAAATCCACTGTGCCCTGGATATACCGACGTATTCTTTTAACTACAAGCATGTGGCTTTCCTTGGGATTTCTCTGATATCTCGCTGCTTGGCATGTGGCGAAAACAATATCAGGCCTTGTTGTAGTAAAATACAACAAACTTCCAATAAATTGCCTGTATTCTGTGATATTAACTGCCTTCCCATCTTCATCTTTCGATAATTTTATCCTGGTGGCAACCAGAGTCTTCATCTCCTTGTAATTTTCCATTCTAAACCTTCTCAGGACCTCCTTGACATATTTAGATTGACAAATGAAGGTTCCATTACTTCCTTGTGTCACCTGTAGACCAAGGAAAAACGTTAGCTCTCCAATCATTGACATTTCAATCTCATTTTTCATGAATTCGGAAAACTATCTGCACTGAGCTTCATATGATCAACCAAATATTATGTCATCGACATAAAACAACACCATCATCCTTTGATTACTGTCATTGCTGAAATAGAGGTTGTAATCAATTCCTCCACGCTGGAAACCAAGCTTCTTCAAGTACTTATCAAGCCCTGAGTACCAAGCCCTTGGTTCTTGTTTCAGCCCATACAAAGCCTTCTTCAGCCTGCAAATTTTGATCTCATCCTCATGAATGAGAAAACCATTTGGCTTCTCAATATACACCTCCTCTTCTAGAACACCATTCAAGAATGCAGATTTGACATCCATCTGGAACACTTTGTACTTTCTTTGCACTACTATGGCCAAAAATAATCTGATTGTCTCCAGCCATGTAACCGGTGCAAATGTCTCATCAAAATATATTCCCTCTATCTGGGAGTATCCCTTTCACACTAGTCGTGCTTTATTCCGAATCAATGTGCCATCTTCATTCATCTTGTTGCGATAAATCCATTTAGTCCCGATGACATTATTGTTTGTTGGCCTCAAAAAAATCTCCCATGTCTGTTTATTCTCAATCTGATCAAGCTCTTCGTTCATAGCCTGAACCCAGTTTTCATCTTTAGCTGCATCGGAAAAACATTTCGGCTCCACTTGAGACAAAAACAATGTTTGATGTAATGATTTCATTCTTCGAGTCTGAACTGGAGCTGTTTGATCACCAATGATATTCTGCCTATCAATTTCAGCTCAAATTTTTGGCTTCCTCGCAGACACAGACTTGACACTTTCTTCTTCATCATCAGTATCTTCTTCTGAGTCAGCTTCTACCACTTATGCTCCCCCTGAGTTGCTTACCTCATCATCACTTTCATCCAGAAACTGTTCACTGGATCATTGAGAATTCTGTTCATTTTCAACTATAGTGACATCATTGCTCTCAATGATTTTTCCCAGCCTTTTGTTGAAACATTTATATGCTTTTCTTTTCCCTGAGTAGACAAGGAATATCCCCTCATATCCTGTTGCCTCAAACATCCTATGATTTTCTTTGTTTAGAATGAAACACTTACATCCAAAGATTCGAATGTATTTCAGCGATGGCTTATTTCCGTACCACAGTTAATACGGAGTCTCCCCTTGCTTCGGACACAACAGAGACCTGTTCGAAACATAGACCGATGCCAAAACTGCTTCCTTCCAAAATTTCTCTGGAAGGTCTTTATCAATAAGCATCGTTCTAGCCATTTTGTTGATGATCCGATTTCTCCTATCAACCACTCCATTCTGTTGGGGAGTTCTTACTGATGAAACTTGATGCCTTATCTCGTGTTTCTCGCGATGCTCTTCCACTTGACTGTTTGTGAATTCTGTACCATTATCTGTATGGAACATCAAAGTTTTCTGCCCAAGCATCCTTTCTAATTCCCTCCTGTACTATTTTATGAAACTAAACACCTCTGTCTTATGGGTAATGACAAATACCCAGGACATTCTGTTGTAATCATCAATGAAAATAACATAGTACCTTTTCCCATTTATAGCTCATGGTGATATAGGTCCACATACATCAGCATGAACCAGTTCGAGCACTCTAGTTGATTTCTGTTCCTTTGGCTTGTATGTCTTTCTGATAATCTTCCCTTGTTAGCAAGCATCACATGTATCAGTGTGATCACGTGATAGTTTGGGAAGGTCTCTAGCAGCATCACACTTTACGAGATCCTCCATAGATGGTTGGAATAGATGACCAAGTTGCTTATGCCACAACCGGTTTTCTTCCTCTCTAGATAAAAGACATGTATCTTCTTCCCCACTTACAAGGTAGAGATTTCCCTTTGACCTTTTTCCCTGCAGAACAGCTACTCCATCTTTTCCTTTCACAACACACATCTTCTCGGTAAATCGGATAGAGTGCCCAGAGTCACATAGTTGACTGACACTGAGTAATTTATTACTGAGACCCTCTACTACCATGACATCAGCACGTCTCATCTTTTTACCCCCAAACATGGCTTTCCCTAAGCCAACAATTTTCAGGACATCATCATTTCCAAATTTTGAAACTCTTTCTTTGTCATATTTGATGCCTGTAACAAGATCTTTATTACCCGTCATGTGGGATGTGAAACAACTATCAAGGATCCAAAAACCAGATCGATCTGATGATTTAAGGGAAATCTCCGCCACCACGGCTTTCTCATTTTTCTTTTTTTGGTCCATACTTTTCCTTTCACACTCGGCATGGATTGAGAATTCTGTTCTTTCTTATAGTATAATGGACCAGCCTCATCTTGCAATGCCGCAAATCTATTCTGCATTTTTAACACACCTGTCGGTTTATTGACCTGCTGCTTGAGAACGTTTTGATTCTGCTTTGGCACATTTCTCTGAATGGTCAAAGTATAGTACCTAGCCATGTGTCCAAATCCTCCGCACCAAAAATAGAGTCTTTCAAAATATGTTCTGTAAAATCGTTCTCTGTTTGGCTGCCATCTCTGTTCTTGTTCCCTTCTATATCTCTTGACTATAGAACACACATACTGTGAATGTCCCATTTTCCCACAGTAATAAAACCTGATATAGGATACATTCCTTCGTGATACTTCATCACTACGATTTTTCCTTTGGGATCTATGAATATTCTGATTCTGTTTTGTGCCCAAATCAACCTTCAATTTTGGGATGGGTGCTTGCAGTCTGACATTAACTGCCACCAATTTTTTTTCTTATCAAGCCCTGAATCAACCTTAGCATTTGAGCTTTCTGGCTGCTTCACTCCTGCTGAACTACGAGCCTCCTCTTTCATCTTCTCTATCTTCTGAATGGCCTGCTTTTCTAATATCACATTGGGGGTCAAGTGTTTTTCTTGATCCTTCATTTTTCGTCGCAGACTAACCACTTCTTCTTCAATCTCTTTGATACGTCTGGCCTGCTTCTTTCTTGTGTTAGTCAAACAATCAATTTCCTTATTTTGTTCCTCAATTCTAAGCTTATGCTCAACAATATTTTCTGAGCTCTCTGGTGTTGAGTATTTTAGTCTTTCAATTTCTTCTAATAGTTCTGACATTTCTTCATCTTGTTGTTGCATATAGAGTTTGGCATCATGAACCACTTTATTGGATTTCTTCGTTTTGGCTCTCCAAACATCTATCTCTTCAAGAGTTGCTTCCAATTAGGCTTCCATATCAACTCTTCCTTCAACTTCTTCTTCCTCTTCTCCAACATCAGTTTCTTCCTTTTCCTGAGAACTACCAACGACCACTACCATAGCATTTTGTCTATGATCTTTACAATTTTCAAACTCTGGAACCTCTTCATCCTCAGACTCATCTGAACTGTCTATTTCTTGTGAAAGAAGATTCTTCCTCTTGAAGAAATTTATCTTGAACTACGTATTCCCTATCACATAGGCTGAAGATTTCTTCTTGGGAATTTCAACTTCATCATTATCATCATCGTTATCTTGAAATTTCTTGGGGCATCTTGCCGCAAGATGACCAACCTTTCCACATAGAAAGCATGCTAGTGGAAGTTTACCTTTAAACATTCCTCTTCCTCTTTGCATATTTGAAGAAAGGAATGACATCACCTCATCTGTCTCTTCTTCTTCATTAGAATCTTCAATGGTGAGTTTCTTCATGGACTTGAATGCCACCTCTTTGGATTTCCCCTTTTCCACAGTCTCGTTATCATCGTATCTCATTTCATATGCAACAAGAGTGTTGTGCAGGTTATCCAATGTCAGTTCATTTGGGTCTTTATCTTCCAAAACAGAAACATTCGGATTGAACCGAGGTGGAAGTTTTCTCAATATGCGCTTCATAATTTTTATATCTTCGATAATTTCTCCAAGACCCCGCATGTCTTCTACCACAGCATTTACCCTGTCAAAGAATGCATCAACAGACTCATTCAGGGTCATTCTCAGATCTTCGTACTTGTTCCACAACACTTGCAGCTTTGCCTCTTTGACTTTTGTATCCCCTTCATAAATATTCAAAAGCTTTTCCCACATGGCATGTGACGTTTTGCATGACATCACCTTTGTATATATGGGATTGGAAAGGGATCCCCCTAATGCATTGATTTCTTTGGAATCAGCATCCAACTCTTTATGCTCTGCTTCTGATAATGTACCACTAGTAATATCATCTGTGATACCATGCATAGCTACTGAAAACACATCCATTCCAAAAGATCGGAAATAGTGTTGCATTCGATTCTTCCATATCTAAAAATTACATCCGTCGAAGATAGGAATCCCTCTATGATTAGTGATCTCCATTTGAGAGAAGAACAACTGTCAACCTTCCCTATTATACCAATTGATAGGTCCACAAGGCTGAATACCCTGAGAGGGGGGGTGAATCAGGGTATGACTAATTAGAAATTAACGCTCGTTCTGATCTTGTTTCGCTATTAAGCAAAACACTCTTCTCTCTCTTTCCTGTTGCACAAAGTAAATAGAAAGTAAAGCATGCACAAGACACATCAATTTTACTTGGTTCACCGTAAAGGGCTACGTCTAAGGAGAATACGCCGACAAGTTGTCGGTCATACCAATTCCTCTAAACTTCACTAGCCGTGGATTACAATGTTCGGGCAAGATCACTTCTATGCCCAGGCTCACTGCCTTTACAAGTTTTAGGGTTAGCTCACTGCTTTCCCAAGGGTCACTCCCTGTTTCTCTCTCTCTGGCTCACTGCCGGTGGAGAGGATCACATTTCTCCTCTTCTTAAGCTCACTGCTCTGTGAAGGGAATCCACTCACAGTTTATAGACCAGTAGGTCTCTTCATTGGCATGAATGCACGAATCCTTAACTGATAATGGATGCTCTGTTAATGTCCAAATTTCATCCACTGATGAATACTTCTTTGCCTCTGAACACTGGGCAATTCCTTTTGGAAACACCTTCGCAAAGCACCCTACTTCGCGAAGCTCCCAATTTCGCAAAGCTCAAACAAGCCTTCGCGAAGCTCCTGCCTTTTCACAAAGCACTTTCGCGAAGCACTTTCGTGGAGCTTAAGCTGTCGCAAAGCAACATCCCTCGTGAAGCTTACTAAGCCAACGCGGAGCTCGCAGGTTTCGCGGAGCTACAACAACCGTCACGAAGCACCTCTTTCGCGAAGCACACTGGCTCCGCAAACCACCTTGTCAAATTGAGAGCAAAGGATTTTCTCTGAAAATTCTCTCTACTTCTCTCGAGGGGGTCGGCCTCTATTTATAGTCGATTCCACCAACCCTCTTCCCTTTCGCATGAAGTCAATGTCACGTCATCTCAAATCGTGAAGCTCTAGAGTTTCTGCCAAAATTCTATCCAAATCGCGAATCACCATGGCAATTTTCCGTTCGCGGAGCTTGACGTAGTCGCGAAGCATCACCATCAACATTCCTTTAGGCCTTCTCCGCGAAGCTCCCTCGCAAAGCCCTTCACCACCGTGATGCGCTTCAACTCTGCCGTTCACGATGTTTTGACGTAATCGCGAAGCATCACCGCCTCCATTTTTCTGGTATTTGAAAAATCCAAACCATGCATCCTATCTTCATGAAATTCATTCCTTTTCCATATTAAATTATGCTCTTCATGGAAATCCTATTTTCGCGATGCTCACCAAATTCCAAATTTTGGACCCCAAAAATTTGGCAAACAGTGGGAAACGGTGCCACCTTGTACTGCACTTTTGTACCGCCTCCAGATCATCCATTACATTGTCATTGTCCTTTGTCAACATGGATTGTCAACAACTTCTCTGGAACTCGACAATTTCTTAATGGAAACCTGATTTTTCAACAAACACAATCAACCCAAAAATACTGCAATGTTACCTTGAGGGATTTTTTCCCAACGAAATATTTAAAAAAGAATGTATTAATGATGTTGGGTGAGATCACACCAGCATTAATGCACCAGATCCCATTAGAACTCTGCAGTTAATCTTGCTTGGGTGAGAGTAGTACTAGGATGGGTGAACTCTTGGGAAGTACATTTGATACATCTTTTTTTACATTTCAAATTTTATACAATTATAAGAGTTATTATTATCACATCGTACGCAATTTATTTTACTAAATATAATATAATAACACAAAATAAGGAGGAGCTCCATGGTCCCTC
Organism: Viscum album; assembly: GCA_963277665.1. Taxonomy (NCBI): domain Eukaryota; kingdom Viridiplantae; phylum Streptophyta; class Magnoliopsida; order Santalales; family Viscaceae; genus Viscum; species Viscum album. Next base: position 704,770,324 of record OY728131.1, on the reverse strand, counting down.
TGTTTGGGCGGCCTCATGGGAATTTCTGGTGGAATAAAATGTGTAAAATACTCAAAGAGTTGGTACCAGACCTAAACAGTGTAGAGCTCATTGCAAGATTTGATTTGATATGTGGTAAAACCCAAACAGACACCTGAATTAAAAGTTATGTCCATTTGAATTTCGAGTTCAATTTTTGACTTTTGAAATTTGAATATATCTTTTCCCTTTCATTATCACATGATTTAAATCCCAATTGGTTTTAGCTTATTTGATGATCTTTGATTTGACTGGGTGTGGAGATGAAATGGAGTTCTTCTTCGACTTATTGACGATTGGTTTGGAGTTTAAAAATAATTTTGACTAATAATTACAAATATTTGTTAATTGACGCAAAATAAACTATATTTGATTATAAATAATAAATAACACTTAATATTATAATCACTGATACCTCTTTCAAATATTTAAAAAGAATTTCTGTGTGATGTTGGGTGGGATCACACCAGCAATAATGCACCAGATCCCATTAGAACTCTGCAGTTATTCTTGATTGGGTGAGAGTAGTACTAGGATGTGTGACCTCTTGGGAAGTAATTGTGTTTCACCCCTTTTTTGTGTACATTTCAAATTTTATGTAGGTATAATAGTGATTATTATGAAATCATACAAAAAATTCTTTACTGAATATAATAGAACAATATAGACCATGGAGGAGCTCCACGGTCCCTCTATTTGGGAGTCCTTCTTGTAATTTATAGTGGAATAAAAAATGGGTAAAATACTCAAAGAGTTAGTACCAGGCCTTAACAACATAGAGCTCATCACAGGTTTTGATTTGATATGTGGTAGAGCCCAAATGGACTCCCGGATTAAAAGTTATGGCCGTTTGAAGTTCGAGTTCGATTATGAACTTTTGAAATTTGAATACATCTTCTACATTTCATCCTCAAATGATTTAAATCTCACTTGGTTTTAGCTCATTTGATGAGCTTTGATGTGACTGGTTGTGGAGCCGAAATGGAGTTCTTCTTCGACTTATTGTAGATTTGTTTGGAGTTTAAAAATAATATTAACTAATAATTATAAATATTTGTTAATTGACGCATAATAAACTATATTTTATTTTAAATAATAAATAATAAATAATATGAGAATCATCAACAGCACTTTAAAATATTTAAAAAGAATGTATGCATGATGTTGGGTGCGATCACATGAACATTAAAGCACCATATCTCATTTGAACTCTGCAGTTAATCCTGCTTGGGCGAGAGCAGTACTAGGATGGGTGACCTCTTAGGAAGTACTCGTGATGCACCATATTTTGTGTACATTTCAAATTTTATGTGAGTATAATAGTGATTATTATGACATCGTACGAATGTGTTTTTTACTGAATATATCAGAACAACACAGACCATGGAGGAGCTCCACAGTCCCTCTATTTGGGAGGCATTTTGGGCATTTATGGTAGATTAAAATGGGTTAGAATACTCAAATAGTTGGTACCAGACCTAAACAGAATAGAGCTCATCTCATACTTCGATTTGTTATGTAGTAGAGCCCAAATGGAGACCCGGATTAAAAGTTATGGCCGTTTGAAGTTCACGTTCGATTTTCGACTTTTGAAATTTGAAAGTCTATTTTCCTGTTTGTTATCACATGATTTAAACCTCACTTGGTTTTAACTCATTTGGAGGTTCGATTTGACAGGTTGTGGAGCTGAAATGGAGTTCTTCTTCGACTTATAGAAGATTTTTTTGGAGTTTAAAAATAATATTAAATAATTATTATAAATATTTGTTAATTTAAGCATAATAAACTATATTTGATTTTAAATAATAAATAATAAATAATATTAGAATCATCGATAGCTATTTCAAGTATTTAAAAAGAATGTCTGCGTGATTTTGGGTGCGATCACACCAGCATTAAGGCACCAGATCCCATTAGAATTCTACGGTTAAGCCTTCTTAGGTTAGTTTTGTACTAGGATGGTTGGCCTCCTGGGAAGTACTCATGTTGCACCCTTTTTTTCTACATTTGAAATTTTATGCGAGTATAATAGTGATTATTATGACATCGTACGTAATTGTTTTTACTGAATATAACAGAACAACACAGACCATGGAAGATCTCCACAGTCCCTCTGTTTGGGAGGCCTTCTGGGCATTTCTGGCAGCATAAAAAGTGGTACAATTCTCAAAGAGTTGGTACCAGACCTAAACTGCATAGAGCTCATCATATGCGTTGATTTGATATGTGGTAGAGCCCAAATAGTCACCCGGATTAAAAGTAATTGTTGTTTAAAGTTTGAGCTCAACTTCCAACATTTAAAATTTGAATATATCTTTTCTCTTTAATTATCACATTATTTAAACCTCACTTGGTTTTAACTCATTTGATGGGCTTCTATTTGACTGATTGTGGAGCTGAAATGGGGCTCTTCTTCGAGTTATTGAAAATTTGTTTGCAGTTTAAAAATAATATTAACTAATAATTATAAATATTTGTTAATTGACACAAAATAATCTTTATTTGATTGTAAATAATAAATAATAAGTAATATGAGAATCATCGATAGCTGTTTAAAATATTTAAAAATAATGTCTGCGTGATGTTGGGTGCGATCACACCTGCATTAATACACTAGATCCCATTAGAACTCTACAGTTATGCCTGCTTGGGTGAGAGTAACACTAGGATGGGTGACCTCCTAGGAATTACTCATGTTGCACCTGTTTTTTTGTACATTTCAAATTTTATATGAGTATAACAGGGATTATTATGACATCATACGTACATTTTTTACTTAATATAAGAGAACAACATAGACCATGGAGGAGCTTCACAGTCCCTCTGTTTGGGTGGCCTTCGTGGCATTTTTGGCAGAGTAAAAAGGGGTACAATACTTGAAGAGTTGGTAACAGACCTAAACGGCATAGAGCTCATCACATGCTTCGATTTGATATGTGGTAGAGCCCATATAGTCACCAAGATTAAATGTTATGTTCGTTTCAAGTTCGAGTTTGATTTTTGACTTTTGAAATTTTAATATATCTTTTCCCTTTAGTTGTCACATGATTTAAACCTCACGCGGTTTTAGATCATTTGATGAGTTCGATTTGACTAGTTGTGGAGCTGAAATGGAGTTCTTATTCGACTTATTGATGATTTGTTTGCAGTTTAAAAATAATATTTACTAATAATTATAATTTTTTTTAATTGAAACATAATAAAATATATTTGATTGTAAATAATATATAATAAATAATATGAGAATTATCTATAGCTCTTTCAAATATTTTAAAAGAGTGTCTACGTGATGTTGGGTGCGATCACACTAGCATTATTTCCCCAGATCTCATTAGAACTCTGTAATAAATCATGCTTGAGTGAGAGTTGTACGAGGATGGGTGACCTCCTTCGTTGTATATATGTTGCACCTTTTTTTGTTTATATTACTAATTTTATGCACGTATAACAATGATTATTATGACATCGTACGTAATTTTTTTTCTGAATATAACCAAACAACATAGAACAAGGAGGAGCTCCACGGTCCCTCAGTTTAGGAGTACTTCTTAGAATTTCTAGCAGAATGAAAAGGGGTAAAATACTCAAAGAGTTGGTAAGAGACCTAAACATAGTAGAGCTCATTGCAGGCTTCGATTTGATATCTGGTAGAGCCCAAACATAAACTCGAAATAAATGTTATGGTCATTTGATGTTTGAGTTCGATTTTCGACTTTTGAAATTTTAATATATCTCCTCCCTTTCGTTATCACATGATTTAAATCTCCTTTGGTTTTAGCTTATTTGATGAGCTTTCATTTGACTGGTTGTGGAGCTGAAATGGAGTTCTTATTCGACTTATTAAAGATTTTATTTCAGTTTAAAAATAATATTAACTAATAATTATAAATATTTGTTAATTGATGCATAATAAACTATATTTGATAATAAATAATAAATAATATGAGAATCATTGACAACTCTTTCAAATATTTAAAAAGAATTTTCTGTGTAATTCTTGGTGCGATCACACAATCATTAAAGCACCTAATCCCATTAGAATCATGCAGTTAAACATGCTTGGGGGAGAGTAGTACTAGGATGGGTGACTCCTGGTAAGTACTCGTGTTGCACCCTTTTTTGTGTAAATTTCAAATTTTATTCTAGTATAATAGTGATTATTATGACATTGTACGTAATTTTTTTACTAAATATAACAGAACAAAACAGACCACAAAGGAGCTCCACAGTCCCTCTGTTTAGAAGCACTTTTGGGAATTTATGACCGATTAAAAAGGGGTACAATGATCGAAGAGTTGATACCAGACCTAAATGGCATAGAGCTCCTCGTAGGCTTCGATTTTATATGTGGTAGAGCCCAAACGGACACCCGGATTAAATGTTATGGCTGTTTGGAGTTTGAGTTCGATTTTTGAATTTTGAAATTTGTATATATCTATTCCCTTTCATTATCACATGATTTAAATATCACTTGGTTTTAGATCATTTGATGAGCTTCAATTTGACTGGTTGTGGAGGTGAAATGGAGTTCTTATTCGACATATTGATGATTTGTTTGTAGTTTAAAAATAATATTGTGTAATAATTATAAATATTTGTTCATTGACGCATAATAAACTATATTTTCTTGTAAATAATAAATAATAAATAATAAGAGAGTCATTGATAGCTCTTTCAAATATTTAAAAAGAATGTCTGTGTGATGTTGGGTGGGATCACACCAGCATTAATGCAATAGATCCCATTAGAACTGTGCAGTTAAGCATGTTTAGGTGAGAGTAGTACTAGGATGGGTGATCTCCTGGGACGTACTCGTGTTGCATCCTTTTATTGTGTACATTTCAAATTTTATGCGAGTATAATAGTGATTATTATGACATCGTATGTAAATTGTTTTACTGAATATAACAGAACAACACAGACCATGGAGGAGCTCCATGGTCTGTAAAGATCCAGAATTTTCCATGTAATTTTATTAATTATATTGAGTTATTACTAGTCTGCAAAAATTGACGGTGCGTGATTTCGAGGCCCGGTGTGCCTGAAATATATTTTTTAACTTTCTTTAGATACGTTCAGTAAATGTGCAAGAGACATTTTTTAACTTTTAAACCAGTCCTCGGAAATGAAATATGTGGACACCGTTGAACTCGCGTCATCAATATTTTCTTAATGAGACCTTTACCTTGACCACAGTAGGTCGAGGGTAGACGTTAGATTTTTAGTTTTTTGTGGGATAGTTAAAAGAAAAATAATAAAAATAAAATAATAACATGTATTTTTATTTGAAACATCTCTTTTGAATTCTTGGTGGTGGGGACCACTCAAACTCCCATTTAATTTGAGGAAACCCTTGGAATTCTTCCAATTAATGAGCCGCCATTTAATTGACCTTGTAATTAAATAAAATTGCTCCTCACCATTCTTTAGGTTGGGGGAATCGTTGGAAAAGGAGATCATTTAGAAAAATATCCTCCAAAAAAAGAACCTCTCCAATGAAGAATGAACCTCCGACAAGGACGACACTCGAGGTCAGATCGGGAGTGTGCTGCGGGAACAACGGATGTCATCCTCTTCAACGTTTACATCTCCATCCTCATGTCGTCTCCAACAAATGATCAAGGTAGGGGGTTTAATTTGAAGTATGGTTTAATATATTTTGTTGATTCTTCATATACATGATTCTCACCGACGATGGCCAAACAAACACACCCACCAATCCACACATTTACCATAACCTTTTATATTCTTTCTATGCACGTTGTTTGTGTGTCCTTCGACGAAAAATAATTAAGAACGCTAAAAACACACAATTTCATTGAGCACGACATATGGACATGGAGATCTCGACCCGAGGATCATGGATATGCGAACGTCATAATTTTCAAGCTTGGAACAAAGCTGCGATGGATCGCTAAAGAAGGCAGCGGCCGACACCCGACCGGCTGCATTGAAGAAGGGTAGCGTGCGTCCACACCACCGGAAGAGGAGGTCGCGGCCCATCGGCCACGGTGGAGCAGGGGGAGGCCGACACGTCGGTCATTTGAGGGGTGAAGAAGAAGCGTGCGTTCGTGCAACCAAAGCTGGAGAACACAGTCGCTTGGCCATGGTGGAGGCTGGAGGGTGGACGACACCCGGCCGGCTGCAGGTGGACAGCAGCGTCATCGCGCTGCTGGAACGAAGAAATGGCCGGGAATCCGGACGACCGTGACGCATCGAGCAGGACCCACTCTGGTGGGTCTCACATGAATGCAGGTCAAATGAACGGTCCTTGGTCCGTTCGAAATATCGGGGGGTGCCTCCCCTAGGTTGCGGCAAGGGAGGGCCCCGCCACGGCGAACTGCACCCAGCCGAGCAGGCCACACCGCATCGGGTCGCGCCCAGCGGGTTGGGCTGGGACACCCCCTTCACGGGCCAGGCCGGACCATGGCCCACTGAGCTGGGCCAACTAGGCCAGACCCGAACCGTGTTGGGTCATCCCGAACTAGGTCGGGTTGTCCTAGGCAGGGTCAGACCGGACCCGAGCCCATCTGGACTCAAATACGCCTTTTGGCCATATCATAATAACCAGACGTCCATTTGATGAACCCTCTATGACACTAGAAGCCTTGAATTGATTTGGTCCTTTTGGTATACTCCACTTGAGTTTTGAATAAATTTGGGGTATGGCTGGGTTGGATTAAACCTAAATCCAAGAGGGCACTTGAAATGGAAATGCTAATAACTTATAGTCTGTGCATCCGATTGATGGACCATCAGTTGCGTTGAGTCCCTTATGACGTTGCAGACCTTTTGGATACTTCTTCGTGGGAATTCATGGCAGTTGAAGTATCGATCGATGGCTTGAGGAGCGGAACCTCTTAGAATCAAGCATGCATAGTGCGGGAACCCTGTGGATGGCTGTACTTGAGGAGTATTCAGATCCTGTGTGGGTCATCTTCGAATCCTGTATGGGTCAGCACTCAGTGATCCTATGTGGGTCAGCGCATACCGATCCCGTGCGGGTCATCTTCAGATCCTATGTGGGTCATCTTCAGATCTTATGTGGGTCATATTTGATCATGTGTGGGTCAAAATCAGAGCTTCTCGACATAGTAAGATGATCTAGTAATACAACTAATCATTTATAATTCTGAACATAAGTTATACCAGGTGTGATATGATTCTTTACCTTAGTGTTAATCTTCCATGTGGCATACCTTTGGGGTACTTACCTTCATGATGACACCTTTGTGATATTCTTCTGTTAGGCGTACCTTTGTTGTACTTACCTTCGTGGTGATACCTTAGTGGTAATATTCTATGTGGCGTACCTTTGTGGTACTTACCTTCATGGTGATACCTTTGTGGTATTAGTTTGTGTGGAATTACATTTGTGGTACATACCATTATGGTGTTATCTTCATGGTATTTTTTCCTTCATTGAACAATTGTGCTTTTGGATAAAGAGTTGGGCCTTGTGTTTACTCTTGAATGATATTGGTATACTTGATATCATAGTTATATTTATAGGAATATACCTAAGTAGGGTTGACTATTGTTTTTGTTATTTTTGGTTTATCCTTTGTGGATTCTGAGAGACCTTAGGGGACTCGGTGTCCCTACTGAGTACTATTATATAAACCCCAGCACGGGCTACGCCCACACCTTGTTGTGTCCTGTGAAGATGACAAAAAGTGTTTTGTCAAGGTCGAGGGTACCAGGACGGGAGGTTTCTTGGAGGTGGGAATTAGACGAGATGATCCACAGAGATTATAATTCAAGATCTGTACAAACCCTTCAGGTAGGATCCTTGGCAGGTGTTCAGAGGAGTTGTTTCCAATTTTACTTGTACTTTCCAGTTGGGCTTGTATTCTGGCACGTTTACTTACTGTACACACTCCTTTTACTATACAATTTACTTTGTTCTCATATCCTGTTGTGTGCTTTGTTGTGTGAGTTTACATTTTATAAAGGCAACACCTTACCAGATTTAGGGATATGGCTTTCCGGTGCTAGTCACCAGCCCCTGACCTTTGGAAGGCGGGCTTGGGGTAGTCACGACCCGAGTCTCGCGGGACAGGTCGTGACACGGTCCCTCTGTTTGGGAGGCCTTCTAGGCATTTATGGAAGAATAAAAAAGGGAACAATACTCGAATAGTTGGTACGAGACCTAAACATTGTAGAGCTTGTCGTAGGCTTCGATATGATATGTGGTACAACCCAAACAGACACCTAGATTAAAAGTTATGGCTGTATGATGTTCGAGCTCGAATTTTGAATTTTGAAATTTGAATATATATTTTCCCTTTAGTTATCGCATGATTTATATCTCACTTGGTTTTAGATCATTTTATAAGCTTTGATTTTACTAGTTGTAACTCTGAAATGGAGTTCATCGACTTATTGAAGATTTGTTTGCAGTTTAAAAATAATATTAGCTAATAACTATAAATATTTGTTAATTGAAAAAAATAAACAATATTTGATTGTAAATAATAAATAATAAATAATATGAGAATCATCGATAGATTTTTCAATATTTAATTAGAAGGTCTGTGTGAAGTTGGGTGCGATCACACCAGCATTAATACACCAAATCCTATTAGAACTGTGCAGTTAAATGAGCTTGGGTGAGAGTAGTACTAGGATGGGTGACCTCTTGGGAAGTACCTGTGTTGCACCTTTTTTTGTCTACATTTCAATTTTTATGCGAGTATAAAATTGATTATTATGACATCGTACGTAATTTTTTTTACTGAATATAAAATAACAACACAGACCATGAAGGATCTCCATAGTCCCGATGATTTGGAGGCCTTTTGGACATTTCAGGTGGAATAAAAAAGGTTACAATACTCAAAGAGTTGGTAACATACCTAAATGGCGTAGATCTCATCATAGGCTTCGATTTGATATGTGGTAGAGCTCAAACTGACACTCGGATTAAAACTTATGACCCTTTGAAGTTTGAGTTCGATTTTCGACTTTTGAAATTTTAATATATCGTTTCCCATTCATTATCACATGATTTAAATCTCACCTGGTTTTAGCTCATTTGATATGTTTCAATTTGACTGGATGTGGATCTGAAATGGAGTTCCTCGACTTATTGATGATTTTTACAGTTTAAAAATAATATTAACTAATAATTATAAATATTTTTTAACTAATGCATAATAAACTATATTTGGTTATAAATAAAAAATAATAAAAAAATATGATAATCATCGATAGATCTTTCAAATATTTAAAAAAATGTCTACATGATGTTGGGTGTGATCACACCAGCATTAATGCAACAAATCTTATTAGAACTGTGCAGTTATGCGTGCTTGGGTGAGAGTAGTACTAGGATGGGTGACCTCTTGGGAAGTACTCATGTCAAATCATTTTTTTGTGTACATTTCAAATTTTATGCGAGTATAACAGTGATTATTATGTCATCGTACTTTAAATTTTTTACTGAATATAACAGAACAACACAGACCACATAGGATCTCCACGGTCCCTCTATTTGGGAGGCCTTCTAGGAATTTCTTGCAGAATAAAAATGGGTATAATACTCAAAATGTTGGAAGGAGACCTAAATGGCATAGATCATGTTGGGTACTTCGATTTGATATGTGGTAGAGCCCAAACAGACACCCGGATTAATAGTTATCATCTTTTGAAGATTGAGTTCAATTATCAAATTTTGAAATTTGAATATATCTTTTCCCTTTCATTATCACATGATTTAAATCTCACTTGGTTTTAACTAATTTGATAAAATTCGATTTGACTGGTTGTGGAGCTAAAATGATGTACTTCGACTTATTAATGATTTTTTTGCAGTTTAAAAATAATATTAAGTAATAATTATTAATATTTGTTAATTGATGCATAATAAACAATATTTGATTGTAAATAATAGATAATAAAAATTATTAGAATCATCTATAGCTCTTTCAAATGTTTATAAAGAATGACTACTTAATGTTTGGTGATATCACACTAGAATTACCACATAAGATCCCATTAAAACTCTTTAGTTATGTGTGCTTGGGTGGGAGTAGTACTAAGATGGGTGACCTCCTTGGAAGTACTTGTGTTGCACTTTTTTTCTGTGTACATTTCAAATTTTATGCGAGAATAACAGTGATTATTATGACATCATACGTAAATTTTTTTTGTTAATATAATATAACAACACTAACCAAGGAGGAGCTCCACAGTCTCTCTGCTTGAGAGGCCTTCTGGAAATTTATGGTGGAATAGAAAGGGGTATATTACTCGAATATTTGGTACCAAACCAAAATGGCATAGAGCTCATCACATGCTTTGATTTGATATGTGGTAGAGCCCAAACAGACACCTGGATTAAAATTTATGGCCGTTTGATTTTCCAGTTTGATTTTCAACTTTTGAAATTTAAATATATATTTTCCCTTTCATTATCACATGATTTAAATCTCACTTGGTTTTAGCTCATTTGATAAGCTTCTATTTGTATGGTTCTAATGCTAAAATGGATTTCATTGACTTATTGATGATTTGTTTGCAGTTTTAAAATAACATTAACTAATAATTTTAAATATTTGTTAATTGACTCATAGTAAACTATATTTGATTGTAAATAATAAATAATAAATAATATGAGAATCATCGATATCAATTTCAAATATTTAAATTGAATGTCTTCATGTTGTTGGGTGTGATAACATCAGCATTAATGCACCAGATCCCATTAGAACTCTGTAGTAAAGAATGCACGGACGAGAGTAGTACTAGTATCGGTGACCTCCTCTGAAGTACTCGTGTTGCACCCTTTTTTGTGTACATTTCAAATTTTAGGTGAGTATAATAGTGATTATTATGACATCATACTTAATTTTTTTTTCAGAATATAACAAAATAACAGAGACCATGGAGGAGCTCCACTATCCCTCTATTTGGGAGGCCTTATGGGCGTTTGTTCTGGAATAAAAATGGCTACATCACTCCAAGGGTTGTTACCACACCTAAACATCGTAGACATCATCACAGGCTTTGATTTGTTATGTGGTAGAGCCCCAACAGACACTCGGATTAAGAGTTTTAGCTGTTTGAAGTTCGAGTTCGATTTTCGACTTTTGAAATTTAAATATATCTTTTCCCTTTCGTTATCACATGATTTAAAGCTCACTTAGTTTTAGCTCATTTGATAAGTTACGATTTGACTGGCTGTGGAGCTGAAATGGAGTTCTTCGACTTATTGAAGATTTGTTTGTGGTTTAAAAATAATATTAACTAATAATTATTAATACTTGTTAATTGATGCATAATAAACTATATTTGATTGTAAATAATAAATAATAAAGAATATGAGAATCATCGATAACTCTTTCAAATATTTAGAAAGAATGTTTGCATGATGTTGGGTGTGATCACACCAGCATTAATGCACCAGATCCCATTAGAAGTCTACAATTAAGCGTACTTGGGGGAGAGTAGTACTAGGATGGGTGACCACATATAAAGTACTCGTATAAAACCATTTTTTGTGTATATTTCAAATTTTATGCGAGTATAAAAGTGATTATTATGACATCGTACGTAAATATTTTTATAGATTATTACAAAACAACACTGACCATGGAGGAGCTCCACGGTCCCTCTATTTTAGAGGCCTTCTAGGCATTTATTGTGGAATAAAAAGGGGTGAAATACTCAAAGAGTTTGTACCAGACCTAAATGGCATAGAGGTCGTCGCAGGATTTGATTTGATATGTGTTAGAGCCCAAACAAACACTCAGATTAAATGTTATAGACATTTGATGTTCAAGTTCAGTTTTTGACTTTTCAAATTTTAATATATCTTTTCCCTTTCGTTACCACAAGATTTAAATCTCACATGGTTTTAGCTAATTTTATAAGCATCGATTTGGTTGTTTGTGGAGCTGAAATGGGGTTCTTCGACTTATTGATTATTTTTTCGGAGTTTAAAAATAATATTAACTAATATTTATTAATATTTGTTTATTTACGCATAAAAATCTAAATTTGATTGTAAATAATAAATAATAAATAATATGAGAATCATCGATATATCTTTCAAATATTTAAAAAGAATTTCTATGTGATGATGGGTGCGATCAGACCATCAATAATGCAACAGATACCATTAGAACACTGATGTTAGGCATGCTTGGGCCAGAGTAGTACAAGGATGGGTGACCACCTTGGAAGTACATTTGTTGCACCCTTTTTTGTGTACATTTCAAATTATATACGAGTATAACAATGATTATTTTGACATATTATGTAAATGCTTTTGATAAATATTATAGAACAACACAGACCCTGGAGGGGATCAATGGTCTCTCTATTTGGGAGGCCTTTTGGGAATTTCTTGTGGAATAAAAAGGGGAAAAAACTCGAAGAGTTGGTGCCAGACCTAAATAACGTAGTGCTCATCACTGGATTTGATTTGATATGAGGTAGCGCCCAAACAGACACCTGGATTAAAAGTTATGGTCGTTTGAAGTTCGAGTTTGATATTCAAATTTTGAAATTTGAATATATCTTTTCCCTTTCATTATCACTTGATTTAAATATCACTTGGTTTTATCTCATTTGATAAGCTTTGATTTGAATGGTTGTGGATCTGAAATGGAGTTATTTGACTTATTGAAGATTTGTTTGATGTTTAAAAATAATATTAACTAATAATTATAAATATTTATTAATTGACACATAATAAACTATATTTTATTGTAAATAATAAAAAATAAATAATATGAGAATCGTTGATAGCTCTTTCAAATATTTAAAAAGAATGTCTCCGTGATGTTGGGTGTGATCACACCAGCATTAATGAAACAGATCCCATTAGAACTCTACAGTTAAGCATGTTTGGGCATGAGTGGTACTAGGATGGGTGACCTCTTGGGAAGTACTCGTGTTTCACCCTTTTTTGTGTAAATTTCAAATTTTATTCGAGTATAACAGTGATTATAATTACATCGTACGTAAAAGTTTTTTCTGAATATAACAGAACAACATAGACCATGGAGGAGCTCCATGATCCCTCTGTTTGGGCGACCTTCTGGGAATTTCATGTGGAATAAAAAGGGGTATGATACTCGAAGAGTTGTTACCCAACCTAAAAGGCGTAGAGCCTATCACAGGCTTCGATTTTACATATGGTAGAGCCCAAAGAGACACCCGGATTAAAAGTTATGGTCATTTGAAGTTCGAGTTTGATTTTTGAATTTTGAAATTTGAATATATTTTTTCCCTTTCATTATCACTTGATTTAAATCTCACTGGTTTTAGCTCATTTGATAAACTTTGATTTGACTGGTTGTGGAGCTGAAATAGAGTTCTTCGACTTATTGAAGATTTGTTTTCAGTTTAAAGATAATATTATCTAATTATTATAAATATTTGTCAATTGACACATAATAAACTATATTTGATTATAAATAATAAATAATAAATAATATGATAATCATTGATAGCTCTTTAAAATATTTGAAAAGAATGTCTGTGTGATGTTTGGTGCGATCACACTGGCATTAATGCCATAGATCTCAATAAAACTATATAGTTAAGCGTGGTTGGGCGAGAGTAGTACTATGATGGGTGAGCTCATGGAACTTATTCATATTGCACCCTTTTTTGAGAACATTTCAAATTTTATGCGAGTATAACTGTGGTTATTATGACATCGTACATTAAATTTTTTAATGAATATAACTGAACAACATAGACTGTGGAGGAGCTCCACTGTCCCTCTATTTGGGAGGCCTTCTGGGCATTTCTGTTAGAATAAAAAGTGTTGAAATACTAGAAGAGTTGGTGTAAGACCTAAACAACGTAGAGCTCGTCGCAGGCTTCGATTTGATATGTGGTAAGCCCAAATAGACACCCGAATTACAATTTATGACAGTTTGAATTTTGAGTTTGATTTTTGACTTTTGAAATTTGAATATATCTTTTCCCTTTCGTTATCACTTGATTTAAATATCACTTGGTTTTATCTCATTTGATAAGCTTTTATTTGAATGGTTGGGGAGATGAAATGGATTTCTTTGACTTATTGAAGATTTGTTTGTAGTTTAAAAATAATATTAACTAATAATTATAAATATTTGTTAATTGATGCATAATAAACTATATTTGATTGTAAATAATAAATAATAAATAATATTAGAATCATTTATAGCTCTTTCAAATATTAAAAAAGAATGTTTTTGTGATGTTGGGTGTGATCACACCAACATTAATGAACTAGATCCCATTAGAACTCTGCAGTTAACCGTGCCTCAGCGAGAGTGGTACTAGGATGGGTGTCCTTCGGGTAAGTACTCACATTGCACCCATTTTTGTGTAGATTTTATATTTTATGTGAGTGTAACAGTAATTATTATGACATCGTACTTAAAATGTTTTGATGAATATAACAGAACAACAAAGACCATGGAAGTGATAAACGGTCCCTCTGTTTGGGAGGCCTTCTGAGAATTTCTAGTGGAATAAAAATTGCCACAGTACTATAATATTTGGTACCAGACATAAGTGGCATAGAGCATGTCGTAGGCTTCGATTTGATATGTTTTAGAGACAAAACAGAGACTCGGATTTAATGTTATGGCTGTTTGAAGTTCGAGTTCAATTTTCAACTTTTGAAATTTGAATATATATTTTCTATTTCGTCATCACATGATTCCAATTTCACATGGTTTTAGCTCATTTGATAAGCTTCAATTTTACTTTTTGTGGAGCTGAAATGGAGTTCTTCGACTTATTAAAGATTTTTTTTTTGCAGTTTAAAAATAATATTAACTAATAATTATAAATATTTGTTAATTGACACATAATAAACTATATTTGATTGTAAATAATAAAAAATAAATAATAATAGAATCATAGATACTCCTTTAAGATATTTAAAAATAATGACTGTATAATGTTGGGTGTGATAAGAACATCATTACTGCACCAGTTCCAATTAGAAATCTACTGTTAATCATGTTTGGGTGAGAGTAGTACTAGGATGGGTGATCTCTAGGGAAGTACTTGTGTTTTATCCTTTTTTGTGTACATTTAAAATTTCATGCGAGTATAACAGTGATTATTATGACATCGTACGTAAATGTTTTTACTGAATATAACCGAATAACATAGACCATGGATGAGCTCCATGGTCCCACTTTTTGGGAGGCCTTCTGGGTATTTTTGGAAGAATAAAAAAAGTTACAATACTTGAAGATCTGGTACCAGACCTAAATGTCATAGAGATCATCACAGACATCAATTTGATATGTTCTGGAGCCCAAACAGACACCCGGATTAAAAGTTTATGTATGTTTGAAGTTTGAGTTTGATTTTTGACTTATGAAATTTGAATATATTTTTTCCCTTTCATTATCACATTATTTAAATTTCACTTGGTTAACGGCGTAGAACTCATCGCAGACATCGATTTGATATGTGGTAGAGACCAAACGAACACCCGGATTAAAAGTTATGGTCGTTTGAAGTTCATGTTTGATTTTTGACTTTTGAAATTTGAATATATATTTTCTGTTTTTTTATCACATGATTTAAATCTAATTTGGTTTTAGCTCATTTGTTAAACTTCAATTTGATTGGTTGCGGAGCTGAAATGGATTTCTTCGACTTATTGAAGATTTGTGTGCAGTTTAAAAATAATATTAACTAATAGATATAAATATGTGTTAATGGGCACATAATAAACTATATTTGATTTTAAACGGCATAGAACTTATCGCAGACTTCGATTTGATATGTTGTAGAGCCCAAACAGACACCCAGATTAAAATTTATGGCCGTTTGAAGTTCAATTTCAATTTTCGACATTTGAAATTTGTATATATCTTTTCCCTTTCATTATCAAATTATTTAAGTCTCACTTGGTTTTAGCACATTTGATAACCTTTGATTTGACTAGTTGTGGAGCTGAAATGGAGTTCTTCGAGTTGTTGATGATTTGTTTGCAGTTTAAAAATAATATTAACTAATAATTATAAATATTTGTTAATTGACGCATAATAAAATATATTTGATTATAAATAATAAATAATAAATAATATGGTAATCTTCAGCAGATCTTTCAAATATTTAAAAAGAATGTTTGCATGATGTTGGGTGTGATCACACTAGCATTAATGCACCAGATCCTATTAGAACTCAGCAGTTAAGTGTGATTTGGTGGGAGTAGTACTAGGATGGGTGACCTCTTAGGAAGTACTCGTGTTGCAACCTTTTTTCTGTACATTTCAAATTTAATGCGAGTATAATAGTGATTAGTATGACATCGTACGAATTTTTTTTACTGAATATAACTGAACAACACGGGCCATGGAGGAGCTATATGGTCCCTCTGTTTGAGAGGCCTTCTAGGAATTTCTGGAAGAATAAAAAGGGGTAGAATACTCGAAGTTTTGGTACCCAACCAAAACGGCATAGAGCTCATCGCGGGCTTCGATTTAATATGTGATAGAGCCCAAACTGACACCCGGATTAAATGTTATGGTGTTTTGAAGTTCGAGTTCGATTTTTCAACATTTGAAATTTGAATATATTTTTTCCCTATCATTATCACATGATTTAAATCTCCCTTGTTTTTAACTAATTTGATATGCTTCAATTTGACTAGTTGTGGAGCTCTAATGCTGTTCTTAGACTTATTGAAGATTTGTTTGAATTTTAAAATAATATTAACTAATAATTATAAATATTTGTTAATTGATGCATAATAAACTATGTTTGATTATAAATAATAAATAATAAATAATATTAGAATCATCAATAGATCATTCAAATATTTAAAAAGAATGTATATGTGATGTTGGGTGCGATCACACCAACATTAATGCACCACATCCCATTAAAACTATGAAGTTAAGTGAGCTTGGGTGAGATTAACACTAGGATGGGTGAAATCTTGGGAATTACTCGTTTTTCACCCTTTTTTGTGTACATTTAAAATTTTATGCGAGTATAACAGTGATTATTATGACATCGTTTGTAAAAATTTTTACTGAATATAACAAAACAACACATACCATGGAGGAGCTCCACGGTCCCTCTATTTTGGAGGCCTTCTAGGAATTTCTGGCAGAATAAAAAGGGATACAATACTCAAAGAGTTGGTACTAGACCTAAATGGCATAGAGATTGTCACAGGTTTCGATTTGATATGTGGTAGAGCACAAACAGACACCCAGATTAAATGTTAAGACCATTTGAAGTTCGAGTTTGATTTTCAACTTTTGAAATTTAAAATTATCTTTTCTATTTCGTTATCACATGATTTAAATCTCAAATGGTTTTTTCTTATATGATAAGCTTCGATTTGACTGGTTGTGGAGCTGAAATTGAGTTCTTTGAATTATTGAAAATTTATTTTCAGTTTAAAAATAATATTAACAAATAATTATAAATAATTGTTAACTGATGCATAATAAACTATATTTGATTATAAATAATAAATAATAATTAATATGAGAATAATCAATAGCTCTTTCAAATATTTAAACATAATGTCTGGATGACGTTGGGTGCGATCACACCAACATTAATGCACCAGATCCTATTAGAGTTATGCATTTAAATGTGATTGGGGGAAAGTAGTTCTAGAATGGGTGACTTCCTAGGAAGTACTTGTGATGGACCCTTTTTGTGTATATTTCAAATTTTATTCAAGTATAACATTGATTATTATGACAACTTACATAAATTATTTTAATGAATATAACAGAACAACACATACCGTGGAGGAGCTCCATGGTCCCTCTGTTTGGGAGGAATTTTGGACATTTCTGGTTGAATAAAAAGGGGTAAAATACTCAAAAAGTTTCTACCAGACCTAAACTACATAGAGCTCATCATAGGCTTCGATTTGATATGTGTTAGAGCTCAAACAGACACCCAGATTAAACGTTATGGCCGTTTGAAGTTCGAGTTTGATTTTCAACTTTGAAATTTGAATATATTTTTTCCCTTTCATTATCACATGATTTAAATATAACTTGGTTTTAGCTCATTTGAAAAGCTTCGATTTGACTGGTTGTGGAGCAGAAATGGAGTTCTTCGACCAATTTAAGATTTGTTTGCAGTTTAAAAACAATATTAACTAATAATTATAAATATTTGTTAATTGATGCATAATAAACTATATTTTATGTAAATAATAAATAATAAATAACATCAGAATCATAGATAGCTCTTTCAAATTTTTAAAAATAATGTCTGTGTGATGTGGGGTGCGATCAAACTAGCATTAATGCACTAGATCTCATTAGAACTCTATAGTTAAGGGTTCTTGGGAGAGAATAGTAGTAGGATGGGTGACCTCTAGGGAAATACTCGCATTGCACCATTTTTTTGTGTTCATTTCAAATTTTATGCGAGTATAACTGTTATTATTATGAAATTGTATGTAAATTTTTTTACTTAATATAACCAAACAACACATACCATAAAGGAGCTCCACGACCCCTCTGTTCGAGAGACCTTCTGGGAATTTCTGGTAGAATAAAAAGGGGTACAACACTCAAAGAGTTGATACCAGAAAAAAAAGGTGTAGATCTCATCCCAGTTTTCGATTTGAATATATTTTTCCCTTTTTTTATCATATGATTTAAATCTCACTTGGTTTTAGCTCATTTGATAAGATTCAATTTGACTTGTTGTGGATCTGAAATGGAGTTTTTCAACTTTTGGAATATTTGTTTGTAGTTTAAAAATAATATTAACTAAAAATTATAAATATTTGTTAATTAACGCATAATAAACTATATTTGAGTGTAAATAATAAATAATTAATAATATGAGAATCATAAATAGCTCTTTCAAATAATTAAAATAATGTATGTGTGACGTTGGGTGCGATCACACCCTCATTAATGCACAATATCCCATTATAACTCTACAGTTAAGCTTGTTTCGGCGAGAGTGGTAATAGGATGAGTGACCTTCTAAGAAGTACTCATGTTGCACCCTTTTTTGAGTAAAATTAAAATTTTATGCAAATATAACTGGGATTATTACGACATCGTATGTAAATTTTTTTTCATAATGTAATAGAACAACACAGACCATAGAGGAGCTTCACGGTCCCTCTATATGGGAGGTCTTATGGGAATTTCTGGCGGAATAAAAAGGGGTAAAATACTTGAATATTTGGTACTAGACCTAAACGGCGTAGATCACATAGGAGGATTTGATTTGATATGTGGTAGACCCCAAACAGCCAACCAAATTAAAAGTTATGGTCGTTTGAAGTTCAATTTTGATTTTTGACTTTTTAAATTTGAATATATTTTTTCCCTTTCATTACCACGTGATTTAAATAACACTTGGTTTTAGCTCATTTGATAATATTTTATTTGACTATTTGTGAAGTTGAAATGGAGTTCTTCGACTTATTAAAAATTTATTTGCAGTTAAAAATAATATTAACTAATATTTATAAATATTTGTTAATTTATGCATAATAAAATCTATTTGATATCAAATAAAAAATAATAAATAACATGAGAAGCATCTATTGCTCTTTCAAATATTTAAAAAGAATGTATGTGTTATGTTGGATGCGACCACATCAGTATTAATGCACCAGATTCCATTAAAACTCTATAACTAAGCATGCTTTAGTGAGAGTAAAATGAGGATGGGTGACCTCATGGGAAGTACACATGTTGCACACTTTTTTTGTACATTTTAAATTTTATGCGAGTATAATAGTGATTGTTATGACATCGTACATAATTTGTTTTACTGAATATAACAGAAAAAAATTGACCTAGGTGGAGCTCCACGGTCCCTCTATTTGGGAGGTATTCTAGTAATTTATGGTATAATAAAAACGGGTATATTACTCAAAGAGTTGGTACCAGACCTAAACGGCGTAGAGCTCATCGTAGGATTTGATTTGATATGTGGTAGAGCCCAAACGGACACCCGGATTAAAAGTTATGGCCATTTGAAGTTCGAGTTTGATTTTCGACTTTTGAAATTTGATTATTTTTTTCCCTTTAGTTTGCACATTATTTATATCTCACATGGTTTTAGCTCATTTGATAAGCTTCGATTTGACTGGTTGTGGAGATGAAATGGAGTTCTACGACTTATTGAAGATTTTTCTGCAGTTAAAAAATGATATAAACTAATAATTATAAATATTTGTTAATTGACGCATAATAAACTATATTTGATTGTAAATGATAAATAATATGGGAATCATCGATAGCTCTTTCAAATATTTAAAAAGCATATTTGTGTGTTGTTGGGTGCGATCACACCAGCATTAATGCCCCAGATCCCATTAGAACTATGTAGTTAAGCGTGCTTGGGAGGGAGTAGTAATTAGATGGGTGAACTCTTAGGAAGTTCTCATGTTTCACATTTATTGTGTACATTTCAAAGTTTATGAGAATATAATAGTGATTATTATGACATCGTATGTAAATTTTTTACTGAATATAATAGGACAACATAGACCATGGAGAAGCTCCACAGTCCCTCTGTTTGGGAGGCCTTCTGAGCATTTCTGGTTGAACAAAAAGGGTTACAATACTTGAAGAGTTGGTACTAGACCAAAACGATGTAGAGCTCGTCGCTGGATTTGATTTGATATGTGGTAGAGCCCAAACAGACACCCAGATTAAAAGTTATGGCCTTTTGAATTTCGAGTTTGATTTTCGACAGTATTGTAAATGGAGGCTATACCAACAGAAATTTTCTAAAGGTTTTCATAAGTTGTTGGAGTTTGGATGTCGAGAGGTCCTTACCCAATGGTTTCACTAAACCATTGGAATATATATTTTTAGATGATTTTTTTCCCACGGGTTTATCAAACCATTCGGATATGTGAGTTTTATATGACTTTTACCCAACGATTTTATCAAATTGTTGGGATATGTGAGTTTTAAGAAGGCTTTCCCAATGTTTTTTTAAATCGTTGGTGAAGCTTACCTTTCCCAACAGTTTTTTTAAACCATTGGGAATGCTTTCTCTTAAATTGTCAACATACCCATTGTAACACCGCAAGATTTTATAAGAAATATTCCTTTTAATTTCTTTAATATCTTCTGTTGTACACTACACCAATATTATCTTGCACTATACACAACACTGTATTAGCTTATAGTATACACAACACTATTCTTGGATCGTGTTACACAAAATTTCATGTTCGTTTGATAGAAGTTATTATATGCAACATTGAGTGTATATATATATATATTCAATTTATAATTGAAATATGGTTGGATTCTATTATACACAACAAAAAAGGAATCTTGCACTACACGCAACCTTGACTTGGCTTGCTTTACACGCAATCATGACCTTCCACGATAGTGTGTGTTGTACGCAATACCGAGTTTTACAAAACAATGATATGTTATTAAAGTATTTTATAAACTAGCCGTTATAAATAGTGATACCGACTTTTTCAAATTTTATAAATTTTATCTTTCAAAATGTACTTCATTTTGGGATTCAGAATATCGAAATTAGGATGGGGTGATTTTTTGGTATTTTTATGAAAACTTTCATTTTTTGATGAATAATGAAAACACTATGATACTATTTAAAAACCGACTTTTTATTCACATAATTATTTATTTTATTTAAATTTATTTTAGGTCTAACGTGATACATAATACCTATATAAGATCAATTTAATTCATTTGAGTCATTTTATAATAATGTTAGATATATAAAAATTTTATTGAACTTTTCACCGTCTTTTACACACCTCCTAGGAAAATTTGAAAATTTACATAAAATTAATTTTAATGCTTCTGTGAGTGAAATTTTAAAAATCCGAGAGACATAGTTAATATCAAGTAGCAAAATGTGGTTCAAATAGTAACTTTTTACTTTTCTTTACCACGGTTAAAAGTAAATAGAGTAATTAAGGGTAAAATGATATTATTATTACCCTAAAACATGTCCTAATTCAATTAGATAAGTTTAATTAGACCAAAAACAACCTTAGGATTAAAATATGACCATTTATGTCCACATGGATTAGATTAGGGCATTTATAATTATTTTATATAAAGAAGAGTTAAAAGAGTAAAAATCAATGTTTAATAACTAAAACATTTTTAATATATGGTTATACATAAGTTAAATTCAACTATAAATATTCATTAGAAAGACAAAACGATTTCCTAAATAATTATATTTTATTTATAATTTTTAGACATTAAATAATTTAATTTATTTAGGACACAATGATGATGCAGTAATTACATTATTAATGAAATATTAACATAATTGATATTATAAATACCCAAATAAATGTAATTTGAGACTTTTTATGAATTAAACTAATTTTATAGGTTAATATGACATTTTATTATTGATTTAATTACCTTTTTTGGGATAATAATGCTGTTATGATTTTTAAAAAAATCATTTACCAAATTCTGTCAAAATAGACATAAAATAGTTTTTAAAACGAATATTATATTATTAATTTTTATTCTATTTCTAAAAATATAAGGTTCATACAAATGACTTAGATAAGGTAATATATATTAATAATGAACAACTTGGGATTCTTTTGGCTTTTTATAGTAAGTTTATTAACAATATAGTGTAAGAAAACTAGAAGACACGGTAAAAGTTAAATTATTTAACTTAGAGTTAAATCTAAATGATAAGGTTAAAATAGTTACCTAAACTTGTCTAAAACCTATTTTTTGAGAGGATTTTGAACCATACCCACTTTATCTTATAAATAAATCTATTTGGAGCTATTATAAACAGAATATGACTTTATTATAAAATAATATTTTATGTTTTTCCTAAGGTGCCCCTCTCATCCCTAATAAAAGTGCACCTCCTCCACATTTTATTTAAACAATTTTTAGCCTTCAAGCTCAACCAACCCCTTCCCATTTCCCTTCTCAAAATCCCTATAAACATTATAGAGGTTCTAGTCTCCTCAAAAGACCATGTAACACCCTGACCCATGTTACCCAGAGTCGGTGTATTATTTTAATACATTGGCATGATTACAAGGAATCAAGTCCCGAAGGACTGATCAGTTTCGTAGTCTTGGAAAGTAGATTACATAAATAAAATTTACATTAAAATTTGAAACATAAAACACAGCATAGATAGTTCTTTGATAATTCCATTTTTTCCTTTAGCTTAACCTTGCATATCAATCATAATACGCTTCTTGGAATCCTGGGAAAATAAAACATAAGAAAGTGCTGAGCTCAGATGCTCAGTAAGGGTAAATAATTTAGCAGAAACTTTCATAAATAAACATAAACATTTAAAGAAATGTATAAATAAAACAAAATCCTTTTAAATTTGAACTCCATCATAATATAGCAAAGATAAAATGAAATAATGACATTTTCTTATTCACATTGATATTCTACTAGTCAAATAATCACATGCAATATCAATAACCACTTTCATTACGATGGAATGCATAATGCCAAACTATCATAACCACGTAACCAGTGCCTCATACCAAGACTACAAATAAGATTTTGTCAAGGCCTCGTTCCAAGACACTAGTTTGTCTAATGAGACCAACTGATGCATCGAGGAGATATAGCGGGCTCCACCCGTCACTTACTAAGTCCAATGCATTCCTCATATGAAAATTTCTAAACATAACATAAACATTCGTATTAAAACTTGCATACGAAATGTCAATACATTACACATAAACCATGAATGGTATAAAAATAACACAACCACAGTCAAACATATAACGAAACCTTCAACAAAATATGGAATATTTGTATCATGATAAATGAACCTCAAAACAAGTTTAAAATCCATTAAAGAATTTTTATGTTGATGAAAATGATTTGTAAAAATCTTTGAGAGAAATACCCCTTTTTCATGGAAACATTTAAAAGTAACAAAATTTGGAAAAGAATTCATTTAAATACATTTTTAAATCAAAGTTTCCCATACCACTTTGAAACCTTTGAAAAGAATTAACATTTTAAAAACACTCATGTCCATATAAATAAATCATTAAAAAGGCCATTTTGAAGACATGAACATAAATGAGAAATATTTAGAAGAATAAATATTTAAAACATTTGAAATGATGTTTTAGTAAAAATGTCCCTTAAAATAATCCCTTTTAAAAAAATTTCATAAAACATGTACATGTATAATAAATATTTCCCAGTAGATACTTACGTAAAAACAACCTCATATAATAAAGAGATTGTGAAATTAACCCTTTCCAATTTTGGTAACTTACGAAATATACACCCTATGAAAGAGGTATCATACAATGAATATGTGAATACACATTAATTAAAGTGTATTAAAAAAGGAATACAATTATGGGTAGTACATACATCACACAAAAGGTAATAGTGCCAATATGGCATGAATCTCAAGGGAATAAGGAGTGAGATTAAACCCCTTACCTTGCACTTTCCTTTAGTCGAGGGTATGTTTAGCCACCTATATGAAGAATATATTATGTTATTAAATTATAACATAACCATATTAATATTTATGATATCATACATTATTCTTTTATGACATTATACTACACATTTAATAATAATTTCCACTTTTTATTAATATTTCAGGTAATAATCGCTTTCTTTATTGTACGTGTTTTAACTTGTTACTCTAGACTGTATCACTTAGATCATGATTTAAATACTTCCATAATATAAAACATGATTTATTTATCATATATATTTAGAATATAAAAATTTATAATAGACATATATATGAAATGGAAAACACCGTTTATGGAGACGGTAGTCTGTACGTACGCATAAACGCTGTTTTCGTTTTCATATAGTATTGAACAGAAGTAAGTGAATAAGATATATGTAAGTACATAAATACCTATATATATAAATATATATATATATATCTCCAGTATCATTATTATGTCATATATTTAATACTTATTAGTAATATATATTTTTATAATCGTTGATGAAGGGTGAACATGGAAATGAATGTCATCGCGTCGTGGAGATGGTGATCCATACGTACGCATGAGCGAAAATATCATTATTTTGATAATAATATAATATATAATTGGATGGTATATAATATACACAGAATCCTTATCATGTTATATTTATTATTTACATCAAATACACATCATTATTATACACATCCAAATAATAATGTATTGAATAACAATTACACTACAATGTGGAGACGGTAAGCCGTACGTACGCACGTATGGTGACATGTCATTAAAATGGTGGATATAATAATTAATTTGGTTGTAAAATGATTATAATAACATCAAATTATATTGGAGATACTTGAGTTATTATTTTAGAATGGAAATAATAAAGAAATAAGAAGTTGAAGAAGAAAGGAACTTGAAAGAGGGAGGTGGAAACATTACCTCTTCTTCGGGTTCTTCCTTTTGATTTGATCAAAAGGGCTCCTTAGGTTGGCTTTCTGATTAATATATGGCCTCTAGGTTTAATTCAGGGAAGTTGAGAGAGTATTTGACCAGGTTTTGGCCGAAACAAAAGGCTTTGTAGGTGTGATGAATTAGTTAGAAGTTGGGTCCTTTTATAAGGGGGAGGAGGGGATCTTTAGGAAAATCTTAAAGTATTAATTTATAATAAATTAATATTATTTTTCTAATGGCTAGAAAGTGGATTGTTAAAAGTCTAAGGTGGGATTGGGTCGAAATAATTTAAACCAATAGATTTTAGGCTGGTTTTGGTCATTATATTAACCTTATTTTTTAGTTTTAACTCTTAGTCAATTAGATTGACATTTACCATGTCACTTTGTATTTTTATATTATATAGATAATAAACATAATATATACATCCAAGAGTCCCCCATGTGGTCCATTAATGATACAGATATCATTATACAAGTCTTTTGGCCGAACCTTATGTTTTTATGAATTTAATATCAATTAATAATATAATATTTGTTTTAAAAACTCTTTTTTGTCAATTTTGACACTATTTGGTATTTTATTTTTGTGAAAATCATAACATAATTATTACTATGAGAAAAAAAATAAATTAATACTAACATTTCATATTATCCTATAAAATTCTTGGAATTCATTAAAAGTCTCAAATTATATTTATTTTTATATTTATAATACCAATTATTTTAATATTTCCCTAATAAGATAATTACTGCATCATCATTGTGTCATTAATATATTAAATTATTTAATGTATAAAAATTATATATAAAATAAAATTATGTAGAAAAACCTTTTAGATTTCTAATGAATATTTACAATAGAATTTATCTTATGTATAACCCTATATTGAAAATGTTTTATTAATTAAACATTGATTTTAACTCTTTTATCTCTTCTTTGAATTAAATAATAATAAATGTCCTAATATAATCCAAGTGGACATAAATGATATTATTTTATTCCTAAGGTTGTTTTTTTTGAGATACACTTGTCCAATAGAATTAAGAAATGTGTTAGGTTAATATTAATATCATTTTTACCCTTAATTACCCTATTTACTTTTAACCATGGTAAATAAAAGTAAAAAAATTACTATTCAGAAAAATTATTTTTATCTTATTGAACCACATTTTACTCCTTGATATTTACCGTGTCTCTCAAATTTTCAAAATTTTACTCACAAAATAAGTAAAATTAAGTTTTATGTGAATTTGCAAATTCTCCTAGGAGGTGGGTAAAAGACGGTGAAAAGTTCAATAAAATTTTAGTATATCTAAAATTATTATAAACCGACTCCAATGAATTACATTGAACATATATAGGTATTATGTATCTATTTTGAAATAAAATAATTTTAATAAAATAAATAATTGTTTACATAAAAATTCGGTTTTAAACTATAACTCAGTGTTTTTCAATATTCATAAAAAATTAAAGGTTTTCAGAAAAATACCAAATATTCACCCTAAGCTATATTTTATATTATGAATTCAAAAATAATTTATATTTTACAAAATTCAAAACAAATAAGTTTCATTAGTTAATTTAAATTAATTCCCGTTGTCAAAACAAATAGCGTGTTTTTAGGAAATAATATCTTTTAAAAGATTGACACTTACTAATGTCCAGTTTAAATGTGAAATTATATCCAATGACCAACATTGTATTAAATGGTAAAAATATATTCTAAATATACTTTAAAACCACTAAAATTCATAATTTATCACTATTAATTATTTCTATTAAAAATGATGTTTTTAATTAAAATTCAGTAATTTTCACTATTCATCAAAATATGAAAGTTATCCGAAAAGTACGAAAATTTCATCCTAAGCTAATTTCGATATTCCAAATCCAAAAATGACGTTCATTTTGAATGATAAAATCTATAAAATTTCAAAAAGTGGGTATTACTATTCTTAACGGCTAGTTTGATTGGTTGTGGTGTGTTAGAACTCGAAGTTGCGTATAACACACGCTGTTGTATTATTCAAAGAGAAGCGTACCGTTAATGCTTGGGGTGTTAAATTCTCCCCTCCTTCAATAAATTTCATCCTTACAATTTGAAATTATTTTTCGAAAATAAAAGGTTGAAAATAGAAAATCCCTTTGGGAAAAACCACATCGGAAATTAGGTTAATAAAATTTAGTCTTAATAAGAGGAAAAGGGAAATGAAAGGGTCACCATGAAATTATGATCTTGATTAGGAGAATATTGATGGTAATAAGATGCATATAATTTGAAGAAAAACATCAATATTTATAGGTAGTGATTGAGGTCATCAATCAAAAAAAAGTGTAAAATTGAGGGCCTTAAATTCATCAATCTATGATGATTTTAAATACCATCGGTTCAACAAATCATATGGTATTAGGATAACACTTTTTTTTGTTTTAAGATCCTTTCATTTAAGTATAAGAATTAATTTTGTCATAGAATAAGAGAAGAATAAAAATATATACTTGACAATTAGAGTTCCATCTTTTAACTAATTCCTACCAAAAACTCATCTTTCACTCTAAAAGATAATAGAACATAAAAAAATATTCTATTTATCCTATTCGTATAGGGTTAAAAAATTGAATTCATAATTCATCTACCAGACCCCTTAAAAAACTACATTAATCAATCAAGGAAATCACGTGGGTCAGTGATATGTGATACACCGTTGTCTCCCTTCGGTTGCGGGTTCATGTCTCACAGCCTTGTCAGATGTGACGAGTTGCTGCCCGACCTCCGGGTTGTCCTTTTTATGGAAATCCGAAAATAACCTTAAAAATAGTATCCAATTTCAAACATAATCCATTATAGCCCTTAGAATTATCTGAAATACGTATATCCAAACTCTCAATCCTAAATTTATAACGAATATAAACATAATGAGGATCCTTTTTTCTAGGTAGTAACATGTGAATTCCTTCATCATGTATTATTTTACAATACCGCATCATCCTGAATTACCAAAATCAACAATCTCTTATTCCAAAAGCACTACCTCATTATCAGGGCCATATTAAGGATTACCTTTCCTTCAACCATTTATTCCCCAAAAAAGTGTAGCTTACTATTAAGTCACTTTTCAGAGAACTATATAATCTCAAATCCACAATAAAATAGTACTGCAGTCCAATTCATATTTATCTTCATAATTCATGTAACCAGTATACTATTGATACAACACTCAAATGAAATAACAAGATAATAACACTAGTCATTCCTCTTCATCTGTGGTAGTATCATAACATTATTATAATCCAATAACATCATTTGGGGTATACTCTTATGATTTGGACATTGGTTTTCATAGTGTCCCAACTCCTTGTAGATGAAGCATTGTATATTTGAAAACATTTTCATACCCTTGTGATCACATACTTGGTGTCCTTTTTCTCCACACTTATAAAAAACTCTCATTCCCTTCAAGCATTTACCAAGGTGATTCATTCCACATTTATAACATATTGGAAAATCCTTCTTTCCCTTATTACCTTTATCCATATTTCTTTCTACCATCCTTTTCTTCTTTGGCTTCCCTTCAATGCCATAGGATTCAGAGATTTCATTACTGATCTTTTGATACTATTTATTCATATGATGATAATACATGGGACACTATTTACTTTCTAAATTTTGTCTTAATACCATGATTGATATGAACCTTCATAGTCTTTGGATCATACGTATTGCTGGAGTTATCATTCCTTCTACTGGGCACCATTTCTAAACAATGGCATACACTAGGTCAGTTTATGAATCGCAATTCATAATTCCAAACATGTAAAATACACAACATAAATTGAATAGTACATGGATATAATCCATAATCACAAAAATGTTATCTTTGAGGAGGTATATACTAATAAACCCATCATGGAGGTTTGTAAAGAAAATGAGAATTATCCTAAGCACATCCCCCGGGAGTGTCGTAACCAAGAGTGAAGTAAGGCCCATTGTCGTGCACCAGTTCATGTTCGAGTCTAGCTCAAAGAAGTATTTTTGGGTTTTACCCCTAGGTACATTTGTGCCAGAGCTGCCTCTACCTTCTCGTATCCAGAAAGGGATGTATTTCTCGGAAAACACAAAAAATATCTACAATACCAAAATTCTAGGAGGTTCTTATATAATAATCCTCAAATTCTATCTTAGGGTAATGTGCCTAATCAGAGTTTATCTAAATCTAGTTTCCAATGTTATTGCTAAAATACCTATAATACCAACTGTAATGCCCTGACCCAAGTTACCCAGATTCGGTACATTATAATAATACATTGGCATGATTACAAGGAATCAAGTCCCGAAGAACCGATCAGTTTAGCAGTCTTGGATAGTAGATTACATACATTAACTTTACATTACAATTTGAAACATAAAAAACAGCATAAATAGTTCTTTGAGTATTCCATTTTTCCCTCTAGCTTACCCCTGCATATCAATCATAATACACTTCTTGTAATCCTGGGAATATAAAACATAAGAAAGGGCTGAGCTCAGATGCTCAGTAAGGGTAAATAATTTAGCGGAAACTTTCATAAATGAACATAAACAAATAAGGCAATGTATAACTAAAACAAAAGCCTTTTAATCGTGAAATTCGGCATAATATGGCAAAGATAAAATGAAATAATTCCATTTACTTATTCACATGGATATTCTACTAGTCCAATAATCACATGAAATATAAATAACCACTTTCATAACGATGGAATGCATAATGCCAGACTATCATAACCACGTAAATAAGTCCTCGTTCCAAGACTACAAATAATATTTCTTCAAGGCCTCGTTCCAAGACACTAGTTTGTCTCATGAGACCTACCGATGCATCGAGGAGCTATAGAGGGCTCCACCCATCACTTACTAAGTCCAATGCATTCCTCATATTAAAAGGTCTAAACATAACATAAACATTCGTATTAAAACTAGCATACGAAATGTCAATACATTACCCATAAACCATAAGTGGTATAAAAATAACACATCCATATTCAAACATATCACATAACCTTAAACACAATATGGAAGATTTGTATCATGATAAATCAACTTCAAAACAAGTTTTAAATCCATTAAAGGATTTTGACGTTGATGAAAATGATTTGTAAAACCCTTTGAGAGAAATACCCCTTTTTCATGAAAACATTTAAAAGTCACACAATTTTGAAAAGAATTCATTTAAATAAATTTTTAATCAAAGTTTCCCATACCACTTTTAAAATTTTGAAAAGAATTAAGATATTAAAAACATTCATGTCCATATAAATAAATCCTTAAAACCCATTTTGAAGACATGGACATAAATGATAAGATTTTGAAGAATAAATATTTAAAACATTAGAAATGATGTTTTATTAAAATGGTCCCTTAAAATAATCCATTTGAAAACTCTTTCATAAAACATAGACATGGATAATAAATATTTCCCAGTAGATACTTACGTAATAAAAACCTCGGATAATAAAGAGATTGTGAAATTAACCCTTACCAATTTGGTAACATACGAAACATACACCCCATGAAAGATGTATCATACAATGAATATGTAAATAAAAATAAATTAAAGTTTATTACACAATTAATACAATTATGGTTAGTACATACACCACACAAAAGGTAATAGTGGAAAAATGGCATGAATCTCACGGGAATAAGGAGTGAGATGAAAACCTCTTACCTTGCACTTTCCTTTAGTCGAGGGTACGTTTAGCCTCCCGTATGAAGACTATATTATGTTATTAAATTATACCAGAACCATATTAATATTTATGATATCATACATTATTATTTTATGACTTTATACTACCCATTTAACAATAATTTCCATGTTATATTAATATTTCGGGTAATAATCATTTTCTTTATTGTACGTGTTTTAACTTGTTACTCTTGATTGTATCACGTAGATCATGATTTAAATACATCCAGAATATAAAACATGATTTATTTATCATATATATTTATAATTTAAAAATTTATAATAGACGTATATATGAAATGGAAAACACCGTTTGTGCCGACGGTAGTCCGTACGTACGCATAAATGTTGTTTCCGTTTTCATATAGTATTAAACAGAAGTAAGTGAATAAGATATATGTAAGTACATAAATACTTATATATATAAATATATATATCTCCAGTAGCATTATTATGTCATATATTACTTACTTATTTGTAATATATATTTTTATAATCGTCGATGAAGGTTAAACTTGTAAATGAATCTCATCGCATCGTGGAGATGTTGATCCGTACGTACGCACGAGTGAAAATATCATTCTTTTGATGTTAATATAATATATAATTGGATGGTATATAATATATACAGAATCCATATCATTTTATATTTATTATTTACATCAAATACACATCATTATTATACCCATCCAAATAATAATGTTTTGAATAACAATTACACCCCAACGTGGAGACGGCAAGTCGTACGTACGCACGTATGGTGACATGTCATTAAAAGGGTGGATAAAATAATGAATTTGGTTGCAATATAATTATAATAACATCAAAGTATATAGGATATACTGGAGTTATTATTTTAGAAAGGAAATAATAAAGAAATAAGAAGTCGAAGAAGAAAAGAACTTGAAAGAGGGTGGTGGAAATATTACCTCTTCTTCGGGTTGTTCTTTTTGATTTGAACAAAAGAGCTCCTTAGGTTGGCTTTATGATCAAAATAAGGCCTCTAGTTTGAAGTGAGGGAAGTTGAGAGAGTATTTGGTCTGGGTTTGGCCGATCCAAAATGATTTGAATGTTTGAAGAATTGGTTAGAAGTTGGGTCCTTTTATAGGGGGGGAGGGGCTCTTTAGGAAAAACATAATGTTTTAATTTATAATAAATTCATATTCGGTTTATAATGGCTACAAAGTAGATTATTAAAATTATAAGGTGGGTTTGGGTCTAGATACTTTCAACCAATAGATTTTAGACCAGTTTGGGTCATTATATTAGCCTTATCTTTTAGTTTTAACTCTTAGTTAATTAAATTGACATTTACCATGTCACTTTATATTTTTATATTATATAGTTAATAAACATTCTATATACATCCAAGAGACCCCCAAGTGGTCCATTAATGATACACCTATCATGATACAAGTCATTTGGTGAATCATATATTTTTAGGAGTTGAATATCAATTAATAATATAATATTTGTTTTAAAAACTCTTTTATGTCAATTTTGACACTATTTGGTATTTTATTATTGTGAAAAGCAGAACAGAATTATTACATCAAAAAAAATAATTAAATGAATAATAACATGTCTTATTAACCTATAAAATTCGTTTAATTCATTATAAGTCTTAAATTAAAATTATTTGGGTATTTATAATATCAATTATTTTAATATTTCACAAATAAGGTAATTACTGCATCATCATTGTGTCATTAATAAATTAAATTATTTAACATTTAAAAATTATAAATAAAATAACATTATATAGGAAATAGTTTTCTCTTTCTAATGAATATTTACAATCGAATTTATATTATGTATAACCCTATATTAAAAATCTTTTAATAATTAAACTTTGATTTTAACTCTTTTAATTCTTCTTTAAATTAAATAATAATAAATGTCCTAATCTAATCCAAGTGGACCTAAATGATAATATTTTTTTCCTAAGGTTGTTTTTGTTTGATATACAATTTTCCAATAGAATTAAGACATGTTTTAGGTTAATATTAATATCATTTGTACCCTTAATTACCCAATTTACTTTTAACCGTGGTAAATAATTGTAAAAAGTTACTATTCACCAAAAAATTATTTTAATCTTATTGAACCAAATTTTACTCCTTCATATTAACCGTGTATCTAGTATTTTTGAAATTCCACTCCCAGAAGTGGTAAAATTATGTTTTATGTGAATTTTCAAATTCTCCTATGAGGTGTGTAAAAGACAGTGAAAAGTTCAATACAATTTTTATATATCTAAAATTATTATAAACCTACTATAATTAATTAAATTGAACATATATAGGAATTATTTATCTATTTTGACATAAAATTACTCAAATAAAATAAATAATTATTTAAATAAAAATTCAGTTTTAAACTATAACTCAGTGTTTTTCACAATTCATCAAAAATTATAAGTTTTAAGAAAAATACCAAAAATTCACCCTAAACAATATTTGATGTTATGACTTCAAAAATGATGTCTATTTTACCAAATTAGAAACATATAAGTTGCATTAATTAATTTAAATTAATTCTCGTTGTCAAAACAAATAGCGTGTTTTTAAGAAATAATATCTTTCAAAAGATTGACACTTACTTATGTTCAGTTAAAATGTGAAATTATGTCCAATGACCAACATTGTATTAAATGGTAAAAATATATTCTAAATATGATTTAAAACCAATCAAATTCATAATTTATCACTATTAATTATTTCGATTAAAAATGTTGTTTTTAATTAAAATTTAGTAATTTTCACTATTCATCAAAATATGAAAGTTATCCAAAAAGTACCAAAATTTCATCCTAAGCTAATTTCGATAATCAGAATCCAAAAATTAAGTTCATTTTGAATGAAAAAATGAATAAAATTTCAAAAAGTGTGTATTACTACTCTTAACAGCTAGTATGATTGGTTGTTGTGTGTTAGAACTCGAAGTTGCGTATAACACATGCCATTGTATTATTCAAAAAGAAGCGTACCATGAATGCTTGGGGTGTTAAAGACCAACTCTAGTTCCTTTAGAGGAAGCTTAAAAGAGGTGCATCAAAGAAGAGGTAATCTCTTCTACCGATTCTTTCATGTTTCTTTCTTCTTCATCTTCTTCTTATTTAGTTGTTTCATTATAACTTAATAACATAAGTATCACTAATATATTGATATGTCATTATAAATATGAAACAGCCCCATATCACCTTCTATCCATCCTACGGAAAATGAAATCGCTGCACATGTGTACATACGAAATACTATCTCCACGCCGTGGTGTAATCTGTTTTTCCACCACCACAATAGTTGGATGGGTATAATGGTGTAAAGAATAACTATATATAGATTTTATAACATCATACTAATTCTGATATATTATATCATCCACTACAATTCAATTAAATAATTCTAGGAAGGATATCATCGCACGTGCGTACGTAGGGATTACCGTCTCTAGGACGCGGTGAGATTCATTCTCCCTGTTAACCACTCAAGAATGATTATAAAGTATATATAATGAATAATAATGAAATATATGACATTATAAAACTACTGGATTTATGTGTATATATATATATATGTCATCTACTTACTTCCATTCAAGTCAATAAGAAAAGGAATACAGTGTTCATGTGTACGTACGGTCTACCGTCTCCATGAACGGTGTATTTATTCCATTTATCTATCTATTATATATATATATACTTAATATATATGATATATAAATCATGATTTTAATTCTGGAAATAATTAAATCATGATATAAGTAATAATAATATCATGAACAACAAGTCCAAACACGTACGATAAATAAAACGATTTTACCCAAAATGCTGCTTTAACATTGAATTTACAGAAAAACTGGTAGTATAAAGTAATAAGTGAACCATATATGATATCATAACAATGAATATGATTTTGTAATAAGTCAAAGACATTATTTAAATCATTATACAAGAGGTTATGATACGTATAAAGCATATCAGACCTAAGGTAAGGGATAATTATTCCAATCTCGATCTTATCCATGATTGTTTATTCGTAAGTATTTACTAGGGTTATTGTTATCATCCATTTCCATGTTTTATAAAAGTGTTTTTATGTTTGATTAAAGTCATTTTTACCCATTTTTGACTTTTACCACATGTTATGGAAGGAATATTTCTTTTTTTTATAATATGAGGAACTTTTTGACTTTTCTGTTAAAAGTGGGAGGAGAATGTTTTTTAACTTATACGGCATGAACGTATTTTTACGGTTTCATAACGTCTTATTTTCATGAAGCTTACTCTACATTATTTCATTAATATTTTCAACAAAATACATTTTCTTTTAAAATTTCATGGCATTTTTTGAAAAGAAAATGATTTTGAAGAAGAAAGGATATTTTCCTCAAGAATCCATTTCAAGTGTTTTGTCAAAACTATTTTCCATCTAAGATGAAATTATTTAGTATGATTATGTTTCAATTACAATGTTTCTATGAGTTACATGGTTTCATTTTTCTTATGATTAAATTATATCCATTTGTTTTATATGGATTATGTTATGATGGGATTATGTTTATGAACCACATTTTATTCTTTGGGTTATGATGAATGATTTATGTTTATGTTGTGGAACACGTAAGAATGATTTCATTATGAGATGGGTGGGACGTATATCTCCATCCAATGCATTGGGTAAAGATTTATATCTCATGTGATATACATGGATTGATTGGAAAGTTAACCCGGTTCAGTGATACCGGACTGGAACGTGGAGTGAACTCGATTCAGAAAGGGACTTCGTCCACTAAGATGGTCTTTCCAGCAATGCCTTGGCTACTATGGAAATCATAACATGTGATTAATTGTTTTCCACAATTACATGTTCTATTCCCATGCTATTTTATCATGATTTATGTTCCTTTATGATATATGCCTTTCATACTTCTAAGATTTATGTCTTTGCTCAAGATTATGATGTTTAGATTTTATGTTCAAGTTTTTGCATTAAAATGTTTATGGATTGTTTTATGTTCTCTATGTTTACCCTTAATAAGAATTTAATCTCACCATTTTTATGTTTTATTTTCCCCGGGATATAAAGAAAGGTTTTAGGAAAGAAAAAAAGGGGAAGATCATTATTAGAGATGTTGAAGATCTTTCACCGTGATTAGAAGTTTTTTTCCGAGTTTCCAATGACACTAAACTATTACGGTCCTTGTGTGTTTGTTTTTTTATGTATTAATTATTCCACAAAAGTAATGTAATGTCTATGTACGCCACAGTTTTGGTCTCTATAGTTGGTATCAGACGAACGGTTTAGTTAACCTATGGAAACTAGGATGCGAAAACATTAGTGAAATCCCTAGAGATATTTCTAAGGTATGTCTAGGGATGTCCCTAAGGATAAGTATACATATATGTTATAGTCCTAGAATTATGCTAACAATCTTAGAATTAACCCTATGAATTTATATATTGAAGGTAATCTCCCTTTATTATGTTGTTTTCCATAGAATGATTTTTTCCTCTCACACTATTATATTAGGGTTTTAGATGATGGCTCGAACCCAAAGGAATTGTGCTGATCAATGTAATGGACAATGCAATGATTTTCCTCCTGAACAAACCAATTTTATTGGATATGGAGTGCAAAATCTTATTACTATACTCACAAAAGCTATAAATCATTATGGACTGCCAAATGGGTAAAGAAGGGAACAATATTCTATCGAATCCTTCATGAGGCAACATCCACCTTCTTTTAATGGGTCTTCTGATCCACTTCTTGTTGAACAATTGATCAGTACCATTGAAAAGATATTTTTCATACTTCGCTGTTTAGAACATGAAAAAGTCATTTTAGCTATTTACCATTTAGAAGGTGAAGCAGAACAGTGGTGGACTCTAATTAAGAATACAAGGCCCCAAGATGAAATTGAATCCATGGAATGGGACAAGTTGAAGAACATGTTTTTCAAAAAGTACTTCCCTCGTATTCTTAGTACAAATATGGAAAAGGAGTTCCTCAAGATTAAGAAAAAGGATGATGAATCTGTTGGTATATACGAAGCGAATGTAACAAGGCTTTCAAGGTATGCATATGGCTATATCATCCAACCAGAAATTAAAGTTGATAGATTCTTCAGTGGATTAAAACCAAGTCTTCAAAGGGCATTAGCTATAAGAGACTTCAGTAGCTATGAAGAAATTGTGCGTTGTGCTATCAAGGTAGAAATGGAATTTGGTGTTACATATCCATCTCATGGTTTTGACAAGAAACAAAATATGGAGTTCAAGGAGAAATCTCATAATAATGGTGAAAAGAAGATGAGTGATTCTTTATGCTCAAAGTGTGGAAAGAATCATGGTGGCTATTGTCTTAAAGGGCCTAGAAAATGTTTTTTTAACTGTGGAAAAGATGGTCATCGAGTAGCTGAGTGTCGAAGAAATGGAAAAGGGTTTATAATGATGTGAATAAAGAAAAGACTGTAGAGAACGCACCACCAACACTTCAATGCTTCAAGTGCAAGGAAATGGGGCCTTATGCTAATCAATGCCCTAATCCAAGGGTTAATGATGATCAACGCGAGCAACCTCTTATGGAAAAGGATAAAGGGAAGTCGCATGCGATCACTATTTGTGATGTTGAGTATAACAATGATGTTGTGTAATGATTAAGTGTTTATGTAATGGGATTTCAAAATAGTATCATGGAATCTCATTTATGGTATCGTGGAATTTTGGAATATCTATGTATTGGTTTTCAATAATTACATGGTACCGGTAACCATGAAAAGTTATTGAAATATTTTTGGAATGAAGCTTATATTAGCATAATGAATGGATAAGGAAAAAATGAAATGAGCTCATGACTGATATAAGGACAAAGTTATATCATGTTTTGAGTATATAGAAATTTTGGGATTTTGGTATGTGGAAAGTGATAAATTTTGACAGCATTCATGTTTTCACAAAGGTTCAATGGGTATTCATTTTTCAAGAGAATATATGATTAAGGTATTCACATGTTTGTAATGTGGCCAAAAAGATATATCGTATGATATATGGAGGATAAATGATGGTAATCACATGCTCAGCAGATGTAATTTCTAGTAATTGTTTTCTTTATACAATGATCTTGGATAGAAGTATTTTGGAAAAGCCTAAAGATTGGAATGGATTATGTTGGACGTAAGTTATTATTGTTTAAGACTATAACTTTTTTCTATATTATTTATGGAATGTTATAATAATGTAGTTTTAGAAAAAGGAAAACCTGCAGGACGGGCGACAACCCATCGCATCAGACAAGGCTGTAGGAATCGAACCCACAACCAAAGTGTGACATGCCTTTATCTCCTACGAGTGGCCTACAGGAAGTCCCTGGTCAGTAGAAACAAGTTTTATTTTATTAAGAGGTATGATAGATTAAGTATAAGTCCATTTTAGGAACCATATACAATTAATCTCAGCATAGATGGACTTATTTATATTTAATCACTTCTGATAGAGGAAGATGGAATGACCCATAATTCTATCATATGATCTGCTAACACTTTGGGAATGAAAAATTCAACTTCATTTCTTTAAATAAGAGATGAAGTGGAAATTTTTCATAATATGACCAACAATGATATTACACTGAAATCAAGTAAGTATTTCTTCAAATTCAATATTTTCAACTTTAGGGAAATGATATTGAAAACGAAAAATGTTATCCTAGTGCTCTCATATCTGTTGAATC
Organism: Viscum album; assembly: GCA_963277665.1. NCBI lineage: Eukaryota > Viridiplantae > Streptophyta > Magnoliopsida > Santalales > Viscaceae > Viscum > Viscum album. The sequence continues at coordinate 704,731,469 of OY728131.1, read as the reverse complement.
AGATGGTACCTTAGATCATCACAAATTTATGGCTTTGTGACTGTTGGATTTTTCATAGCCATGTCCTCTACCACTCTCTATTAGAACTTGATGGTTAGATTTCTCTTCCATATCCATATTTTCACCTATGTTATCCTATGTTGAAACCCAGTTATTAGCTAATTTGGGTAACCATTACGTTTCATACATTAGTTTTTTAAAGATAAGTTTTGATAATCCTTTTTACGTTGTGGGTTTCTATGAAAGAAACTCTCATGTAATAAACTATTTATAACCCCGACAAATTTTGAGGGAGAAATTCATTTTAAGGGGGGTAGAATGTAACACCCTGAGATTTTATAAGATATATTCTTTTTAATTTCTTTCATATCTTCTGTTGTACGCTACACCAAAATTATCTTGTACTATACGCGACATCGTATTAGCTTGCAGTATACACAACACTATTCTTGGAGCGTGTTACCAAAAATTTCATGTTCGTTTGATAGAAGTTATTTTACGAAACATTGAGTGTATATATATATATATATATTCAATGTATAAATGAAATATGGTTGGATTCTTTTATCCACAACAAGAAAGGAATCGTGCACTACACGCAACCCTGGCTTGGCATGCATTACATGCAATCGCGGTCTTCTACAATAGTGTGTGTTGTACACAATACCGAGTTTCACAAAACAATGATATGTTATTAAAATATTATATAAACTAGCTGTTATGAATAGTAATACCCACTTTTTAAAATTTTATAAATTTTATCATTCAAAATAGACTTAATTTTTCGATTTGGAATATCAAAATTAGCCTAGGGTGATGTTTTTGTATTTTTCTGAAAAATTTCATTTTTTGATGAATAGTGAAAACACTAGGTTACTATTTAAAACCCGACTTTTTATATAAATAATTATCTATTTTATTTAAATGTATTTTAGTTCAAAATTGATACATAATCCCTATATAATATCAATGTAATTCATTGGAGTCATTTTATAATAATTTTAGATATATAAAAATTTTATTGAACTATTCACCGTCTTTTACCCACCTCCTAGTAGAATTTGAAAATTTACATAAAACTTAATTTTACCACTTCTGTGAGTGGAATATCGAAAACCATAGAGTCACGGTTACAATCAAGGAGTAAAATGTGGTTCAATAAGTTAAAAATAATTTTTGATGAATTGTACCTTTTTTACTTTTATTTACCACAGTTAAAAGTAAATAGGGAAATTAAGGGTAAAAATGATATTATTATTACCCTAAAACATGTAATAATTCTATTGGATAAGTTTAGTTCGACCAAAAACAACCTTAGGATTAAAATATGACCATTTAGGTCCACTTGGATTAGATTAGGGAATTTATTATTATTTTATTTAAAGAAGAGTTAAAAGAGTTAAAATCATAGTTTTATAAATAAAACATTTTTAATATAGGGTTATACATAAGATAAATTCGACTATAAATATTCATTCGAAATATAAACAGATTTCCTACATAGTGGTTATTTATTTGTAATTTTTAGACACTAAATAATTTAATTTATTAATGACACAATAATGATGTTGTACTTACCTTATTAATGAAATATTCACATAATTGATATTATAAATATCCAAATAAATGTAATTTGAGACTTTTTATGAATTACACTAGATTTATAGGTTAATATGACATGTTATTATTGATTTAATTACATTTTTTTTAACTAATCATGCTGTTATGACTTTTACAAAAATTAATTACGAAATAGTGTCAAAATAGACATAAAATAGTTTTTAAAACCAATATTATATTATTAATTTTTATTCTATTCCTAAAAATATAAGGTTCTTCCAAATGAATTAGATAAGGTTATATATATTAATAATTAACCACTTTGGGTTCGTTTGGCTTGTTATTGTAAATTTATTAACCATATAGTGTAAGAAAACAAGAAGACACGGTAAAAGTTAAATTATTTAACTTAGAGTTAAATATAAATGATAATGTTAAAATAGTAACCTAAACATTTGTAACACCTATTGGTTGAGATTATTTAGACCCATACCCACTTTATCGTCAACATAAATCAATTTTGAGCTATTATAAACCGAATATGACTTTATTATAAAATAATATTTTAAGTTTTTTCTAAGGTTCCCCTCTCCTCCCTTATAAAAGGGCACCTCCTCCCTCTTATCTTTACACAATTTTGATCCTTCAAGCTCGGACAACCCTTGCCCATTTACCTTTTAAACATCCCTATAAACAATATAGAGGTCCTGGTCTCCTCAAAAGACCAACTCTAGTGCCTTAAGAGGAAGCTTAAAAGAGGTGCGTCGAAGAAGAGGTAATCTCTTCTATCGATTCTATCATGTTTCTTTCTTCTTCATCATCATATTCTTTTGTTGTTTCATTATAAATTAATAACATAAGTACCAATAATATACTGATATGTTATTATAAATATGAAACAACCCCATTTCACCTTCTATCTATCCTATGGAAAATGAAATCACCGTGTGTCCGTACGTACGGAATACCGTCTCCACGCCGTGGTGTAATCTGTTTTTCCACCACCACCTTACTTTTATGGGTATAATAGTGTAAAGAAAAACTATATATAGTTATTATAACATTATAATAATTCTGATATATTATATCATCCACCAAAATTCAATTAAATAATTATGGGAATGATATCATCGCTTGTGGGTACGTACGGATTGTCGTCTCCAGGACGCGATGAGATTCATTCTCCATGTTAACCACTCTAGAATGATTATAAAGTATATATAATGAATAATTATTAAATATATTACATGATAAAGCTACTGTATTTAGGTATATATATATATATATGTCATCTAATTACTTCCATTCAAGTCAATAACGAAAGGAAAACAATGTTCATGCGTATGTACGGCCTACCGTCCCCATGAATGGTGTATTTAATTTCATTTATCTATATTATATATATATATACTGAACATGTATTATATATAAATCATTATTTTCATTCTAGAAGTAATTAAATCGTGATATAAGTAATAATAATATCAAGAACAACATGTCCAAACACGTACGATAAATAAAACGATTTTACCCAAAACGCTGCTTTAACATGGAATTTACAGAAGAACGGGTAATATAAATTAATAAGTGAACCATATATGATATCATATCAATGAATATGATTATATAATAAGTCAATGGAATTATTCAAATTATTATATAGGAGTTTCAGATACGTATGAAGCATATCAGACCTAAGGTAAGGGATAATTATTCAAATCTCATTCTTATTCGAGATTGTTTAATCGTAAGTATTTACTGGGGTTATTGTTATCTTCCATGTCCATGTTTTATAAAAGTGTTTTTATGTATGTTTAAAGTCATTTTTACCCATTTTTGACTTTTACCACATGTTATGGAAGGAAATTTTTTCTGTTTACCATATGAGGAACTTTTTAACTTTTCCGTTAAAAGTACGAGGATAATGTTTTTTTATCTTATACGAAATGAACGGATTTTTACGGTTTCATAACACTTTATTTTAATGAAGATAACTGTACAATATTTCATTACTATTTTCAAAAAAATCCCTTTCATTTTAAAATTTCATGGAATTTTGTGAAAAGAAAATGATTTTGATGAAGAAACGATATTTTCCTCAATAATTCATTTCAAGTGTTTTGTCAAAACTATTTTCCATATAAGATGAAATTATTTAGTATGATTATGTTTCAAGTATAATGTATCTATGATTTACATGGTTTCATTTTTCTTATGATGAAATGATATCTATTTGTTTTATATGGATTATGTTACGATGGGATGATGTTTACGAACCCCATTTTATTCTTTGGGTTATGATGAATGAATTATGATTATGTTGTGGCACACGTAAGATTGATTTCAT